>OY365786.1:5242765-15242765 GCA_959347405.1 Napeogenes sylphis | reverse complement strand
AGTATACTTATAGTACGTTTCAAATAACATAATGCTTTAGGAAAAATAATTATTTAAATACAATTATTATTTGAATCCAACGGCTAATTAAGAAATATAAAACATTGTCTGGCCCTCAAATCACGATTACTGCTCCAATTAGCATTTTAAATAAATGAAAATTTTATATCTTTATATCATTCGCTTTGTTGACAGGTATGGGCCAGTTGTTTCGCGTCGCTGCGCTCATCCCCAGTAGTGGAGGCCACGTGGGACGCCCCGTGGAGACGTTGATTGCTGTCGAGTGTCGCTTCACGGCGAAGTGGACAAAACTAGTTCCAAATTTGAAAATTAAATATTTTTTAATCATCATTATATTTTATTTTAATGGCTTTTAATGTCATCTGGTCAGCCTGTCAAAAAATATAAGAGGAGGCACTATAAATCGTTATTATACAAACTTTTTTTTTTACGCAATAAAGCAGAGTAACTCCTACAATTGAAAGGAAACTATGACATCTATTTAATGAGGATGTTGTTTCTTGTTACGACAACACCCTTTGTTTACTTGTAATGCGAAACAAAACCAATTACAGCGCTCCTCCCTCGAGGGGGGTCGCTAAATTAACTGATGAAACACAGTACCTACGCCTTAGTGCGAGCTTAATATCTAGAAAAGAATATGTTTAATCGAAAAGTATTCCTATTGATTTTGATTTACTTTTATGTTATTCCAATATTTCTATTTCTAAAAATAGCTCACATATATAATAAATTACTTTAAAACATAAATACGACCGGCATAAGTAAAAAAGCTATAACTAAAAAATTTAAGACTTTCTAATTAAAAAAAAAATGGCAGCGCTTTGCTTTTACCGCCAAATGATATTATGATTTGCGTGAAATTGGACACGTGATTGTGGCACCTGATAATTATTGTAGAATAACACATCAGAACAATGATAAGAAATGTTGCCAGTCACCGCCAGTGGGTGGTAGCGGGTAAACACTTATTTAACACAATTAATTATGGTAGGAACAGCTATGATATATTTGTAGTGTTTAGGGTGCTTATGAGTATCGAGTAGAGATGTTTAAATACAGTACAGAAGAAGTACGTAATGAGTTAATTTAATTTATTTAAACTACAATACTAAGAGACATTCGTGTATTATAAATACCATAACTGTCACTCGAGTATTCGATCTTCAAATGAATTCTAAATTCAAATTCATTGGACAGCGATGTTTCTAATCTGGAGCGCGCTTATCTCCGAAAACGACGTGTTGTGTTCGCTATGCCCTGCGAAAGACGAGAATATGGAAGCTAGGACCGACGTATGCGAAAGGGTAGCCAGGAAAAATAATTATTTATGTATATGTGCTGATTTTTTTAATTATGATATATAAGGTAAATAGTTTTAATTACAACTTTTATACTATGATTGTCATATTACGTACAAAGTTATATTGAAGTTATATTATAGTCCTATAACTTAATTAACTATTCGTGATTAAAGGTTGTGAAAATTTATAGGTTACCTTTTATATGAAACCATCCCACAGATACATTGCATTCAAACATCGAAACCTAATTTCCTGTCTCAGATACAGCGTCCATGCTCTAAGCCTAAAGACAAATACATAGGACCTGATCCAGTTTAACTAGAACCGCCTGTTCTCTCGCAATCATACATTAGCTGCAGTTGATGGGAAAATGACATAGACGTTTGTGGTTCATGTTATATTAGTCGGTAGTATTGAGTAAGGGATGAAAACTATACATGTTCGGTCTAAATTCATTCATTTCAGGAGTGAGGAGAATACGTCATTCGTTCTTGGACATGACCGATGTGTGCGTGTGTGCATATGTATTCTAGCGACTTGAATAGGATAACGAAGTTTGTGTATTGGAATGGATGTGCCGATAAATTTCTAACTATAGACAAAATTATTGTGATGCAAATTAGTTTCAAATATACGAACATTTCCCGCTCAATATATCTTAGTTCTCTATGGCTTAATGCGATCCTTAATCCAGATTTTTCAGTGTAAATTTTGCATACAACTCGACTAGTTATTAGTGAAAACCCCAACAAAACAAAACTCTTAATTCCAGCCAAACCTTAGAAAAACTTCGTAGTACTTCAGATCTACAGTTGTTTGTACAGAAACCTTAGCGAGGGAGTTACAAAACTTTTTTTACTCCTTTTCTAGATCCGTTTTGTTAATTTTGGTTTGCAAACATCGGCTCCAATGGTTTTATTTACTAAGTAAATGCAACTTGTATTACCTAACTTAGGCCTGCGGTTGCCATAGCAACTATACTTTTCAGGTACCTTTTGGCTATATTTCTTATTTGCTTCTTGTTGAATTCTAAATATATTTAATGTAAGATATACGTGTATATATTATATATGTGTACATACCGAAAATCATGTAAGCATTATATATTAAAAATAGGTATGTTTTATTATACATATAATAATAATATCAAAAGAATGCAAATTAATAGAAAAAAAACCTTCTCATGACTTCCCATAAGAAAGAATTGCATCAGTGGAGATATCGTCAAAGGTCTTTGTTTCCTCGTCAAGATGTTACTATTCATTGTACATCCGAGGACCTATGAACTAACAACAAAGCTGTCAATCAAATTACTTGAGACGGTATTTTTTGCAGGAAACATTTCATCAGTGAATTACAAGCATGATAAATAATAATAAATAAATACTCAATGATATGCAGTTAAGTTAATTAATAATAGAAACGGTGTAATCCTATTTTTCTAAGCAGATGCAACTGACCAACGGCGACCTAAAATCCCACCATAAATATTATTTACGACGTATTTATTAAATCATTACGGCTCATAAATCTATAGCAAAGGAGTGACAATGGGCCACTCAAGGAGGCATTAGTATGTACTTATTTTTCTATGTACAATGCCTTATAGCGAACCACAAGAGCTTTGCATATAAATCTCCTAATTACTACGATTCATATTGCTAATCTCGGCTAGACCAGCTCATTTACATGGGCAGGACTTCTATGACAATTAAAAATGATTTAGAGTTGGGGTAAGAAGTGCAAGGGTAGGGTCAGAAAAAAAAGATTGCTCATAAAATATATATTTATGTTCAGAATTATGTGTATAGAAATGTACATATATTATTAATATTTTAATGTTTACAGGTAGATATATATGTTCATATAAACGTAATTTTGTTTTTTTGATTTAAAAGTTATTAGATTTGATACAGAATGAATCAAAGTCAAATACAAATAGGTTACCCCTTTCAGACAACTTTTTGTCCAACTGTACTTTTGATGAGCGTGTACCACAAAAAACTCGTGACACGCTATAAAATGGATTAACGCAATTGAAGGTTGGTGTACCATTGTACCGGGAGCACAATATGGCGTTGTCCCCGGACATTTCTCTATTCACAGAAGAATTTATTATATTAAATATAAATTAACATATTACAACTTATAGGCGAGGTGAGAGTCGTTTGTTCTCATTGTTATTGTCCAAAGATTTATACCTACTATATGTAAACAGATGAAGATACAACGTGACTAGAAAAAATAATTGTGCAAACAATTTTATGCTCTTTATTAAATGAAGGAAGAGTGTTTTTGGAATAGTTTATTATTTTATATCTTAAACGTTGTGCTGGGTACGTGAGATACTTATTTTATGCAAAGAGGGAAGTTAACGAAGTATTGTACCATATGAGTGATATTACGTAATTTTTTAAGTGAACTAGATGGACCGTTGATGAGATGATATTATTTTGGCTTGTTGAGAGACTCTTGTCAGCTACCATAGCGTAAAAAAAATTAAAGACATTATTTATTCTGTACTTACTATAACAAAAAAACAATTTTAGTGCTATTAGGTTTTGTTATAAGGTCATCTCTATGGGAAAAATATTAATCATTGATCGAAATAAATCATATTCCATAAACATTATGTATCCTGGATTTGGGGGTAAGAAAATCTATCTAGTAGCAGACTTGGTAGATATGTAATTCCAATAATTTAGTTATCGCAGCTGTTATAAAATTCATGGGTTATTGCGATTTTTTTATATATACATATAGTATATGTACTAATTAAAAACCGTTTATCCAATCATCATGTTATTCTATAGATAGTAAATATCTCAAGCTCTGAATGCTTAAATGTATGGCCTCGCGAGCGACGGACAATTAATTCGCCAATAAAATTAAACAACCACTCAGAGGGTGGTTATCCCTTTCAAAGGGGATTAGGAATATATTGCGATGGAATAATAGTAACACAATATGTTTTACAATTGAGTAATTTAGCATAAGCCTCTTAACTGTTTTTAGTTTAGTTAAGCGCGAGTGGCAGAGATTTGTATTTAATAAATTTAATTATTATTGTGTAAACATGGATTTAATATATTAGAGAATAAACAGAATTAAAGTCCGTAAGTTTAAATAAAATGGAACATCCTTCCGTCTTAAAATAAACCTTAAATCTGATTAAAGTTATAGATACATAGTTTTGTATATCCAACCTTATCGTTAACTAACCTGAGGAATTGAAACCGTCTCCATATAAGAAATATTTTGGAACGTTTATTTTGGGAACCAGCCGTTATTCCACCCCTAACAGATAACCGTCTGTCAATCTCAATATGGAGTTTTAATCAAGTGTTAAATAAATATAAGCTAACAAGTAAAGGGTCATTCAGAACCCTCGCTAGGATTATACTCCCTGCGGACACCGCCCTCGCTAATATTCATTCTTTTAAAGAAAATGTGTAGGCTCATATAAGATATATCACTTCCATGTTATAATCAACATTGTCACACATAAACCAATTTAATTACAAAAATATGTACATTTTTCTTGTTTTTTTTTTAATTTTGAACTATTTGATACTCAAATTTTACTGACAATGCAATTTATTTATTTCTGTTTATCTCTCTGTAATTTATTTGTTTGTAATGATAATATTACACAAAATGGCTGACCTTATTTTGACAAGCTAAGTCTGAGGTGAGACAAAAATATTTTCCTACCCTCAATTGTCGTTTTGAACATGTTACCTTTTATTGTCCTCAAATACATATGTATTTACAGACACAAGATTTCTTTTTAATATATGATATTATTTAATATTTAATAACACTAATTAATTATAGTTCGTGATAAAAATATTTATTTATATTAAAAATAGAAACATTTCATCAAAAACTTAACCTAAATCTTTATAATAATTATGTCGCGTTTAATAAAGTTTTTTAAAAGAAGTAACTAGTAAAGTATGACACCTCGTGTGCTATTTTGCAAAGGTGTTAATTTTCCGGTTCGCAAAAGATTATTTTCAATGTAACTTATAAAATATTCTTAATTAGTGCATATCATGTTATATAGAAACTGGATTTAAATAAAAAAATGGGAATTTCTTTTAAAACTAATACTCCAGTTATTAATACGAGCATTGGTATATAAAGTTATAATTGTTAACAAAAAATGATTATAGGTACCTACATGTAAACTATAAGAGCTTAAAATTTTTAGGCTAACATTTTCTATTTAGTATTATTTCCAAGTTATATGGTATATCCTGGGTCCAAGACAGGGCTGTTTTAGACTCATTCGTACACAGATTCTCTATATGTTTTCATTTTATTCTAAACCTTCTAAAGATACCGGGATGAGTTATAATAATTTCTTTAAAAATATTTAATCTGCTGAATTTGTATAGCGCGTAGGTTTCGTTTTATATAATTAAAAATGCAGTATTAGCCCAATAGCAAAATCATTTCGCACCCATATAGGGTGCATGTAAGCTAAAAAGTTGAAGTCTTTTTAGTTATTGAATAGAGACCAAAATATAATTTAATTATAACTTAGATATAAAATTATAACACCATGTCTATTAACCCACCAGAATATACCATGAGGGTCCAGATCCTCGTTATTCATGGCAACTTAAACCGCGCTACAAACAATGTGTTCGAGGTTCGTTAGCTCCGCGATCTCCATGGGGTGTCATGGGGATCACGATTTGTAGCGTATGGTGGAAATTGTGTTGTTAGAGGCATAAGGGTGTCGGTCATAGCCCTTATATGATAACCATTTTAATTTCTACTGCCATTGAAACAAATGATTTTCTCGAAAAATATATAAATATCTCATGCATCTGAAAAGACAGTTCTAATTAGTTGTGAAAAGTTTCACAATCGAATTAACGAACCAATAATGTTCAAACAGTAGAGAATACGCGAACAAAACGTAAATAGTCTACTTTCAAAATAGCTAGAGACTACTTATTGAGAGTCATTTAACCATAATTGTTGTCGTTTAAAAATGACAGTTGAGAACAGCTTTGTCTCAATACTAACAAAACATTGAAAAATAGTGATGTGTGGTCACGACTGTGTCCTTTGTTTCTTGAGGGTATTAACAACTACCGTAGCAGAAGTCTTTTACTTTGTGGAACATAAACTAGAACTCCGTTTAAGCATGAAGTATTTGCATGTATACCAAAAGAAAATATCAAATGCTCGCATGTTTAACATCAGGGATGTTATGTAACTTCCTGATTGATGGATATGTAATAAGCAAATCAGCGTTAGAGATACTTCAAGAAGCACAAAATTGTGCATTTGATACATCTAGCACTAATTACCATTCAGACCATATCATACATCTAAATGACAATGTAGGAGAGCGTGTAACACGGCTCGCCGCTATTGTCGATACACGAACTGGCCACTCATTGTCCACATACATTAGTAACGCAATACTTGCCTGACTTTGAAAATTAATGAGCACCTTTGTTCTTGGACGTATGTAGATGTTGCTTTGTTGGAGGCTGATGTCTCTCTGTGTGGATGTACTTTTGTCCCAAAGCCGATGTCTTTATCAATGCATGAAAGATGTTTTGTGATTTTGTATTTATGTTGTGAAAACCTTGAATGGCTTCTTGAAATAGATTTGTTGGACAATTGATAAATGCTGTTTCTTATACGTTATTTTATATTCTTTTGATTGAAATCACGGTTATGAAGTTCTTTGAGTCTATTTAATGTATTTTACTTGTTCATTTAAAAAGAAACAATATGTCACAACTTACATAAGTAACATTACTCGGGGGTAGCTTTCTTTAAGATCTTTGTAACGATAGATCTGCAATATCTCATCTGCAATATATTTGTATCAATCTGATATCTTGCAAAAAAAATCGGTTGGGTTTATATAATTTTATTAAGTTTGTTTTAACGTAATTTTCTTGATAATTTAGTGCCGTTTTGTTGTTTTTTTTTTTTTAATACAAACAATTTAGACCTTGGTTATAAACTTTTTTTTTAACACAACATATTATGTACTTACCTAGTATAATAAAGTTTAAATAAATATTTTTTACGTTTTTATTATTGTTCATGAAAAGAATAGAAACAACAGAACTATGCATCGAATTAAATATTTTTAAACTAGCGCAATACGCGATAAATTTTTACACAACAGTTTTTGTTCGATACAAAAGGGAGAGGATGAGATGACGTCATGAATATAAAATTAAAACCCTTTGAGACACTAACGTGGACCGACAGCGCCAATTGTTGGGAACGTATTAGTGTGTACAGAGTAACATGATAACAGAGTGTTTAAAAACCACCCTTAAAATCACTCCCGCGATTTACCATACTCTGGCCACAGAGAAACTCAGATGAAGAGTGAATAGTATGATGCTATTAAAACATTGTATATTATAAACAGATACACGTTTTAAATGAGGTAAAAATAAATAAATATTTTAATTCCAGCTATGCCTCTGTCTCTCATTATTCTATGGTAAATCAAATTCGCCACGTATGTACAAAACGTTTTAGTGCATTGTGTTATTGCGAACTGTGAACTATTGTTGGGGTAACATTATAACCAGTGTTACTGAACCCCTCTGTTTTTATTTTTATTTAATATATTTTTGATATTATCGTATCAATGATTAATTTTGCCATAATTTTGTTATTAAAACATTTAGATTTTTTTCCTTTTGTATGTTAAAAATGAGCAAAACTAAAGTGGGTATGGCCACAAGATTAGTTATTCACGTAAACCTTCGCAGCATGAGCCAGTTACTGAGATATGGCAGGGATTTACGGACATACCGTGACGCCTCAGGTTAGATTATCGTTCGATATATGAGCTGCGAACACGCACAGTACCTACCTACTACCTTGTTTTGAGATCGAGATTGCCGTTAATATCTAACACCTTTTTAATGTATAGTTTAATATTATGACATTGCTCTGTACGACTCCTATCTTTCTTTCTTTTTTAATTCTTATTAAGTGTTCTAGTAGTGTTGTCTCTTAAGTCCTAATTTTAGCCGGATATTGACATTGGACATTACGACTACCTCAGTCGACACAACACGTATAGTGCAGAAATAACTTTATAAATAGTCGATCTTTTCGATCGATTGACAATTTGAACGAATATAGTAAGCCTACCAAGATGGAATAAAAAACCAACCAACACCCGTGCTCTTTAACAAAACGTTTCACACTATTTTATAAATTATAAAAGTTGTAAAACAGGCGTAGTAAATTAACAACAATATAAATAAACATAATTCTTAATTATAAATAATTTATTTTATAATTCATAACCTAATTACTACAACATACTTGTTTTTCAACAATGCTAATACAAAAATGCAATCCCGTGCCTTGTCGAAATAAATCTTAAGAAAAATACTAACTTTGTTCCTTTATACCCTTATTTTACGCGTTGTTATGAAAATATATATTCAAAAATAAACTATATTACCAAACAAATAAGCTTGATATTCCATTCCAAATAAGTTTCCAATTTATGCGTAATTTATCAAAATAATGATTGTAGAGGCAAATATAAATGTCCTAATTCTGTCTTCTGTACTATTTTGAGTTTCTTGTAAAATATTTACCAAATTACAGAACTTTTATCTAATTATGTCATTTTTGTACGTGAAATACTGCATTCAATAAGGCAAAGCATATTAATTACTTCTAAATACTTAAATAATTCATGTTCCACTTTTATGTAGAGTCTTACAATCATTTTAAAGTGGTAGAGCCCAGGTGTAACCAATTAACTGTAACTAGTATGGACTCATTTATCCGGTGGTACCACCCTCTCAAAGATTATAGCTGAGAATATTTCTATTATACCTGCGTTCCGTAAGGTAAAGAAGAGTTAGTAAGAAAATCACTCTCTCTACCTCTCCCTCTCTCGTGTCATCTCTTTCGGTTTGTCAAAAGTCAAAACGCTTCTGCAACTATTCTCGCAGCTACTTAACATCTATTCATTGGATCCTTGTTTCTTATAAACAAAATTTACATAAACTTGAAAAAAATTTGATAGTTCTAAAAAATCTTTATGGAATATAAGCTTAAATATACCTTTATTAGAACTTACATTCTATAAAGGTAACTTACACAAAACTGTAAAAAAAGTGATCTAAACTGAATGTTGCCTGTTATGTAACAATTCTCAAATTAAACTCTTACAATATTTGCGTTTAAACTATAGTGTACTAAATCATACAAATGCCATCAAAATGCATCTTTGTTTTCCACAATACGACCAGATCATTGCTTTGCGGTCGGAGGGCTTTCAAAATCATCTCATATGCCAAAACTTTTTGCGTCTACAGAACCATGTTCTACGAAAATTTCAACCTTAAAACAACGGCACAAAGTTGAAATATATTATTATTAGTTGCAAATTTATAATTGTGCAAATGTATCGACTCTGTAAAATGAAGTCATATGTCAAAAGTTGGTCGGTAGGTAATGTCGAACGAGACTCAAGCTTATTTTACGAGACGATATTTCAATATGCTTACGAGAGTCATTATGTCTGTTTGTTTCGACATCACAAAGGGTTTTGTTAAATCAGACTTTTACTTTCTGCTCCAAATTAAGATACAAAGACTTTAAAAATGTAATTAACTGTGCCCGCGCCAAGTTCATATGTAAAGGAGAAATAGGAGCCTGGGAAACTCATTCATTTTATAAAATCAATGGAACTCATTGGTACAATGATATATTTAGTAAAACAATCTGATATAATAAAATACTCGAGCCATTCTTGATTTTGATCAGAAAAAGAAATTAAATTATAATAACGTTTTTTTTAGAGTTGCTTGAGAAAAGTTTCCATCCATTTTTATTTTGTGTGAGCGATTTATAAAACGATTTATTATTACATATGCAGGTTCAGTAAAACGTCTTCAAGTCAATCTAAATCTGATTACAATCCGTTTATCAATGATAGTCATTGTCATCATCGATAGTGATGGTCAAAACCATCAAACTCGAAGACATAAATACCAAACGATTTTGCTACCAACGGACAGACATGATAGTTTAAGAATAAATTTAGCGTCTGTCCAACCGAAGACATTACTAAGATAAAATATGAAATAACCTGTCATCCTAACTAAAGAAACGTCAAAGGGTGTAGAACATAGGTCCTAAATCAGAGCCCTAAACCGTGTCCTCCTACCACAGTTTTATATATTTGCCCTACAAAGCGATACAAAAATATTATTAACACCTAACTGACGCTTAACTCTAGTTTTACTAAAAGAACTGATTAAATATTTTGAACTAAAAAAAAAAACATATTTTTTAAAGATTTTCATTCTATTTTCATTATTTTAAAAAAATCCTATTTCTTATAATTTTAATTTTTCTATTAGGACACTTTTCTACATAACGTTAATAAACGATAAAAATAATGCGTATAACTAATATTACAAATCTGTGGTGTTACCAGCCTCCCGGTACCAAGAAAAACAGTTAAAGCCAACATAAATCCGTCCTCTATTGTGTCGATGGAAACGTTCCTTTCGTCCTAACAAACCTATATCAAGCTAGTGCTAAAACATAAACCAATCCAAGCAATGATTTGTAGACTATAGAAAGAAAGTAATACATTAATCCCGCTTAAAATCAACAGGTCTGCTCTTATATAAGTGTATATATTTTGATTATTATGTATTTCGTAACATAGGTTACGTCTGACTTAACTGCAACCAGTAATAATTTAGTTGAACTCAATATGCAATACTGCCCGCAACATCTGAAATAACACCGCAACTATTAGGTACATACAGACTAACACTATACAGTTACATCTTGTCTGGTCCATACTTATAGTACTTTACATAAATACATAAAGAAGTATACTTGTTGGAATATGTAGTGTAGATTTTAATCTATTAACATTTATTTTACAATATATGATATGCATTTTTGATGTGTTCACTCCAGGCAATGATCACACAAGCAAACCCGGGACACGCACTCTAGCCACGGCTTGTCACAAATTCCCGAAGTGCTTCGAAAGCGTCTGCTCGATCAGTTTCATTATTTATCTGCCATTGTTCCTCTTCATAAACACTGCGCTTTACGACCGCCTGTCGTACAGCTAGTGTGCAATAAACTTTTAAGTTTTGAGAAAATTAACTTTTTTACCACTTAGCGATTTTAGTTCACATGTGAATAAGCTATTAAGCGTGTTGATTTGTTTTGTTTGAGACCTTAAAGTGCTTAATAAAGGATTACATTGTATTGGTTTATAATGTGGTATTAAATTTTGTACAATTATACATTGTAGTATAATATATTATATACATATACATGACTATGACTACAATTACGAAATAAATCGAAGCAATCCATACGAGTTCAAACTATTTGTTTACCAAACAAACGTCAGATGTGACATGTAGTGTCAAATTTATATTGACCAATAGAAAATCGTGATTTCCTTTTTGGTATTGAATACACGCCACACGGACTCGGTCTGTATTCACGATGTTATGTTAACTTATATATATATTATTTTTATTAATTTATAAACATTAGTGTACAATTCATGCCTTTGTCTGTGTGTCTAAAGGCGGTCGTTAAGTAAAAATAAATAGTTAGCAATTAGGTAATGCTATTAACATTAAGTAGGTATATGGTAAAAGTATGTAGATTAGATTTCCTATTTTAAAATACTAACAGGTAACATCTCAGCCATATTAAGTTTATTTAACTTTCCAATAGAAATGGAACACAAAAAATCATGAACACAAGCAGGATTTGAACATATGAGCTCTGGCTAGCTTAATTGGTAAAGCGACGGGACGATTTCCCAAAGGTCGCGGGTTTGAATCCCTACCCGTAACGGTTTATTTTTATTCTATATTTATATAAATTTCAATAGTATTTTCATATTCTAATAACAACATAACTAATACATAATATTAAAATGTTTTTCAGATGAAACTATATCTACCAAATAAGTACATTAAAATACCAGGAGTCATATATAAACTATACTAACTAACTATAAAACTCCAATCCTAAGTTAAATAATAATTATTTTACGTGTTATTCAAAGAATATTTGAGATAAAAACTATAAATTGACAAATACCAGCTACTGGTTCTTTCCATAGAACCCCAAGGGAATATGTAAACGTATTAAGTGCTTCAGCAAACTTCTCTCTTCCTGTCTATGATGATGTTTAAATAAATCAAGATCTTATGTTTTTTTTAATGTATCATCATAGAGCCGTCTAGTATAGCGATCAGTCTCAGGTTTGATTTCTGTCCATAACAAAAATAAGTATATAATATATAAATCTAATTATTAAAAGATAAGTGTTTGATAACCTGTATAATATATTGTATAAGAAATATACATATAACCAACAGCCTATCAGCGTGGAGGGTTAAGTTTGATATCCTTTTCTTGTAAGATTTTTTTTTAAATGAAATCTACCTTGTGCAATAGTAATGGACATTTATAGGAATTTTCTATATAGATTTTCTATATAGGTTCTATATAGGTACAAGTAGATATAACTGTAATATATGTTATTTAATCTTTAATAATACAATAAATAATTATGTAGTTTCCGTATAATTACACAAAATGCACTTGTTCTAGTTTAGTAATGGTCACAATGTGGTGGTACCAGCGACTGTCCACGTGGGTGTGAAGTACTGCCACTTTACATGGTTTGTTTAAGTAATGGACTGCGCCGGGAACATTGAGACTATCAAATCAATTGAGTCGACGTTTTATTTTTGAAGTTTAATTTTTTGTAAAGCTTGCAAGTTTTACTTAGAAAATATGGATTAAATAAGAATAAATAGAACTATCTATTTGTACAACTTTTATTTTATTTGCTTATATATTTATATGTATGAAAATATAATAGCTTATTTTTATAACAATTCGTCTCTACAACTCTCCTGTCCTGTCTGAGTGGCGCGTACTGCAACTTCTTTCCACAACTACCCGCTTCCTTCTGAGAAGCGTCACGCACCCACTAAGTGGGGTTATGATCATTATTTGACCAAATTAACACTTTTAAACACACCCCGCAAAAGAATTCCATGGTTCCAATGTAAATCGTCATTATTTTTTTTAACATATCTAGGGAAAGAGGTTTAATCTCAAGGTTTTAAAAGATGCTTGCTATATTACCTTATCAATGTTTTTCTCATTTAAGATTTTTAAATTAATAATTCTTTCTTAATAGTTCTTTAAAATATTTTTTCTAGATATATTTTACTGTTCTAGGATATTTTAAATATATAAATCTTGAACAGGCCGTTGAAGAGATATATTTAAAATTGATACCATTATATGTTCACAGATTGAGTTAATTCACAGCAGAGTGGCTTCTATAATACAAGTCTGTCTTTTTTTTTCCGAGACTCTACAGAATTATAATGAATACAACTATCATAAAAAAATATTCCGTTATAAATGTTTATTTATTTTTATTACATATATATTTTATATAGATTTAAATTAAAAAAATATATGATTTATAAGCACATTGTGTGCTGTGTGATTATATTTGACGTAGTTTTTTAATCATTTACTTTAAGTACTAATATTTTAAACGCCTCATTGTTTACACTGTGCTATGTATGTGTATTGGGTTAAGTAGTAAAATGATTTTTAGCATCCAGTCTAACAATTGTGTCTGTTTCTGAGTAATAAGAATCTGAAATAGTCGTATACGTTGTTTTGATTATAGTTTGATTATTCTTATATCAAATTATTAAATCTTGCACATGCCTCATACGACACTCTCAAGTAATCTAATTCTCTTCTTCATCAATTATCACATCTCTCCAGTATTGTGAGGTATGGAACAATCCCTGGAGGTGTTAATATCTTGTGTAAGCTTCATCTATGTGTAATGAAGTAGCGTTATCTCGAGACTAATGTTTAAATAGTTATTTTGTATTCTTTGTAACTTGACTTTTAGTGGGATCCTCGTTATAGTTACACATTTTTTTATTAACGACTATTTACTATCTTCATTCCATCATTAAGGAGTTTATTTGACCAGTTATTTTTAAATGAGTCTCCTAAATTGTTACGTAACTTGAAATAGTAAAATTGATGGTATTGTTATATCGGCTTAAGAACAGGACTTGTTGATCCAAGGTATTAGGCGGTGCTTTCAAGGTGAAGACGTTGGACAAGCTTGTCAATCAGTGTATGTAATAATACAAACTGACACAATCCCGTCAAAAGTTGTCCCAAATCGCATCGGGGCCGATGACCCGAACTAACGACTCCAACCAAAATCCCTAGCAATTTGTTTTGTTCGATTTCTCGACCACCGACACCCGTCTGTCACAATGCGTCTGTCCAAAACGGAACTAACCCTTCAGTACAAAATGTTTTCTAAGACTTCACAATACAATGTCGGCTAAAATAAACTATCATATAATATCAATAATGTATTCACGTACGCACGGACACATGTATTTTAAATACGTATTATGTGAAACCAGTTAATAAATTTCTGTAAAGGAAGGGTTCCGAACTCAGGTGTGCATTGTAGTCGGATCACTGTTTCTGTCCGTGTTACTCTAAGGGCTCTGATTGAAATTCCCATGCTTCCACGTTTGTCTGACAATAGAGAACTGTATCGATTCTTAGGGTAACACTTCGATATTAAATCGTTATGACGTGTATTTATGTTTTTGACGAGAGCGTGACGTGTTTGGATAACATTTTTAAATATATTTAAATTGACAATAGATAACTAGGTGAAAGAAATTAAAAGACAATATCATTTAGTTATTTTTGTACCTTGCTTATAATATTGTACTCTCAGACTCCACTAAATTACACCATTGCACTGCAGTTATTAAAGGAGACTTCAATCAAGTTTTACGAGCGATCTCTCATAAAAATATTTAACTGTTTGTTTGCTCATAATATTAACGACATGCATTATACAAGTGAAAAGGATGACACGATTATAATCTCTATACCATTCTGATAAGAGCTGGGATATATTTAGTTTAATGTCGTAACTGAGCCAAATTTACCCACATACAGCATTGTGAGGGTTACATTAATTGGTATAAATATTAGCTTAAATTAATTTACTTTCGTGTAAGGTAAAATAAAATGTTAATAACGTCTGACTTTTCGTATTGAGTCAAAATTAATTTAACTTTGTGAATCAAACCAAATTATACTAAAATTGATTATCTATATAAAAAAATGTTTAGTATTACATTTTAATTGACAATAATCTCGTAACTCTAACAGACTCTAGCAACCTAGCAGTTTTTTTTTCTAAGGTTTTAGTTCAGATGTTTTTCATTCCTTTAAAAATTGTTGACAACATAAATAAACTCTCACAACATCCTAATAACAAATTTAATCAAAGAATCAGAACCTACCATGTAGTTTCAATATGTAGGTATATTACCTGCTTTTTAATTTCCTCCGTCCATTGTTAGATGTAGTAGTGATATGAGTTTTTATTTAAACTAGACATAGTCTGGAGCTGACAACAATGGAGGGCGAGGGTGCAAGTTCGATTCGGGGTCTGTCTAGTTTTGCTATATATTGATATCCTTTGTGTGATTCAATGATATTAGTTGGATATTCCTCCCAATTTTCCTGACAATGTTTGTCGCGTGCACACTTAAAAGACTAAGAGAATCCAAACCTATTGTTACAATGATATCATAGTATAGAGTATTAAGAGTATTAAGCCTTAATAATGGTCTTAATACTATCAAGAGCAAAACAAAAATTTTAAATATTGGCAGTGTTTTTTTGATAATCTAAAATCAAGTAATTTAACCTTTGTTGATATTAATTGAAAATAAGATAATGTTAAATATTCGCATGTGTCCCTAAACATGTTACCCATCGATATATCACTGGCTTGCACTTTGTGTTCTTCCATGTCGTTTTCATCGATCAATGATTGACGGACGGACAAAGGAGCACTCTTTATGACTCTCCTGCGAGTCGCTTTCTTATCAAAATCAAGATTACATATCCTCCTAAGAAAAGCGTCGTAAGGGACATCTATATCAAAACGACAGAGTTTCAAAAGTTTAAACAGATTCACAAAGTTAGAACCATATCACACTTATCGAGGTGGATATCAAAGCCTTACGAGTCGATGCAGAATGGAACAAGCAAATGATAGTCATTATTGTTTGACGAGTATCGCTCTAATGACGGTGGTTTTTAATCAGATAAACTTAACTTGTCTTATTTTACTTTGGACAATGAACAATGGGTGTTATTTTATTATGGGACATAGCAATTTATTAGTAATATTTTGTTATGTAGATTTTAACTTAAAGTACCGAAAGATATGAGAATTTATGTCCGTGGTTTTGTGGTTTAGATATTTACAATGATTAATGTATCTTTAAGATTTATTTAATATTATAAGGTACCGTGTAATTGATATCTTATTGTAAATATGTATATGTTTTTATTCTTTGCGCAATGTCATAATAAACACAATAAAAATAGTTTCATCAGAAGATTGCAAAATCAAATGATATAATCTAGTCGTGACTTTGACTGGAAACCTACTTTATATTTTTAAAACTGAAGGACGTTACAAAGCATTTGACAATAATACTCATGTTAACCAACTTAACTTGCTAATTGCAAAAGACGCTAACTACCTTAAAACCACAGTTAAAGATAACACTAAAACTGTCAATGCTGTGACTTAAAGTCTAATTTTGTGTTACATTTCAGTTTGTGTATTTAAGGAGTCTCTAAAATTCGTATGTCAAAGAACAGCCCATTATTGATGGTGTTATACATAAACGATAGATTGACAATTCATTGTATTTAGTTTGAAGAGTGTGGAAAATCTTAGACGCAAGTATTGTTCAATATTAGCGTTATCCACTCAAGCTCTCAATATGTCAATTCTTCTTTGCATTTCATTTTCTTAGTTTCTTTTGTCTTTTATCGTCCATTAACATTCATTATTGTTTGTTTCAAATGGTTAAATTGCAATATGTTCTTCTTTTATTTTATTTTGTTAGTTTTTTTTTTAGTAACGGTTTAAATATTTTACATATTTATAGTCATGGTGTGTGTAATTTGCAAATAGGTAGCGATTCAATGTCAAAAATTTTTATCTATTTTATTACTTGAGCCTTTTAATAAATTAAAATGGTTTGATAGGAATATCCATGAAGTTTCTTGATGGCTGAATCAATCCTCTCTGACATTTGCGTATTTGCCTTTTTGAAATTTAAAAAAAAACTTTTACATATACAGTCATGTTTTCATACAGTTTCCTATATTAGTCTCTCTATTATTACTCTCGTCTATTACTTATACCATTACCATACTATGTCTATTGACGCCTTTTCTTATGGGCGTTGGTAGCTGTTCGTATCTCCGATGTTATTAACTATATGTATAACGTGATTATCTAACAAAAATGATTTAAAACACACATACATTTGTAAATAACTAAAAAAAAATGTACACACTAGTACAAATATAATAATATATAGTAGAATATCTTATACAATATCATGTTTTATAGTTCTTTAATTCAATCAATTTGGCCAAATTCTCCAGATATTATATCACTTCAAATATTCTCTAGATATTTAGAGTGTACTTAAACAATCAATCTTATGGTAGACCTTTTAACATCGGCTCTATTTACATTAACTGTATTAACTTAAGATTTGAGAGAGGAAATATATTAGTTGATTTTTTATTTTGATGTCGCTCAATTGTATACATATAAAACTTGGCAACTAAGAAAATCGACATTCATGCAACCCTTTATAGAAGGACCTGGTATGTGAAACAGGATGATGTTAAGGGTGAAACTGGCGAGTCACGAGTCCAGTCCCAAGGGCTTTAATGCATAGTTGATCCTTGATTAGAATCACTCTCGGAAATTGTTCGTTAACTTTGATAAAATATCGTGAAAAACTGATTTTCTTGATAAGAATTGAGCAGAGTTTGTAAAGGTAGATGTTATTCGTTTGTTTATTTTTTTTCTAGTCAAAGGTTATGAACGGTTATCAAAAGAATGGAAAAAAAGGAATTTACTTTAGGTTTCTTGCAATTTCATAGCTGCTATTACCAAGTAGGATTGATGAATAAATGAAAACAAATATGAATGTCATTATAAAAGAGGTTAAACTTTTAATTGTAATGATTATTTTTTAATTTGAACTAACTCTATCATCCAGTAATATATAGAATGAACTTAAAGTAGGCCATTCATGTATCGCTATGTAAGAAGCTATCGATATCAAAACGGATGCGGCCACTTCATATCGTAAATCTGTTAACTTTCAAAATTAAATTTTATGTACACATCATAAGGTTCATTGTCTTCCGAATGATGAACAAATTATATAAGGGATCGAATGAATGATACCACTTGAAGACCGGAAAGTTCCGTCAGTTTTCGCGCGCGAATGACTTTGAATGATCTAATGTACGAGGAATATCTTTTTAATAATATAATATAATACAATTTAATAATCATTTGAATAGCAGGACTGACAAAGGGAGAATAAAAGAATAACATTGATACAAGAAGGCACTTGAAAGATAATAGTTTGGAGTGGCCATGTGATTAGAAACATCAAAGTTTAAGGTTATTTTTTATTGCCGAGCTACTAGTTCGGAATTATTCCTTCCGTTATTAGGAGACCTTGTTGCGAGAGTACCTACTAATAAATGATACTCAAAATGAGAATTGTAATTCATACTACAAAATAATATTTTATTATGTGTTTAAACAACTCCATTATTATTCCTACACGCAAACATGGAAGGATCTGATTGTTTCTTTGTCTGTAACAACAATATGTGACCCACTTCGCGAATTTAACAACAAACCTGAGTCTGTACGAGAATTGTCATTTACACAATTATAACACACATACTTAGGCAGTTGAAACCCGCCTCGCTAAATCACAGAATGTAACAATGTGTGCGTTAATCCAATTTGAACATAATATTAGAAGGCTAGACTTGTAGAATCAAAATAAACTAAGCCCTTCAGCTAATCATCTATTAAGGTACCTATAGCTCGTTATATTCAGTGGCACTCACCGCCCTTGGCGACAAACCATACGGAAGTCCTTCGGGCGTCGTTAGCGACGCTTTTTAAACTCCATCGATATATACCTACCTATTGGTTTAAACGAAGGTTTAATTGGTCGGTATTCAGTGTAATGTACAAGTGGTAAGGATTTTTGCTTCGTTTTTACAATATCAGCTTCACTTGATGATGTATATTTAATCATTGCGCTGACTGATTCCGTTTACTTTTCTAGACAATATACTAATATTTTGATCTGTGAAATTGACGTCAGAGAAACCCATGTTGATTAAGTTTTTCATAAAATTAGTTTTTATTGACGACTAAGAAGTCTAAATAAATGGATACAATTTTTTTTTTTACGCTAAAAGAAATTCCTAGATGACAATTTGAGAAAAATATAGTATAAGTAATAATAACTGTGAGGAGCATTAAAATAATAATTTACGAAGTTGTGAAATAGATCATTGAAAGTTGCTACAAAAGAAAGTTTTAATCTTAATTGGTTCTCTTAAAACCATATCCCACGCACTGTGGAAGTACGTACCTACTCTACAGTAAAAATATCAAACACTTATTTCATCATATTTCGAAAGTTAATGTGTTAGGTTACCATTTTTAAGTCGTGTAAAAAACAACTTCTTATTTACCTGTTCTTGATGTTCCATTTCTGGACGATCCAGTGATCGTTAAAACGATAATCATTTTAAGCACTAAATCAAACCAAACCAAATTTGACAAATAAACAAGAGCATTAAAATGTAAGCGGAGGGTTCCGTACCATAATGGATATGCAAAATAATTCCTCAAACAGAGGGTGGTCTCAATGGCCGTGTGTGAAAGTTGCTATAAAATTAACGATTATGCTATTCAAGTTCCTTTTGAATATTGCAAATTAATGTGCGCTCTTTTAAGTGTTTTTATTTATAGCTCAATGGCTTTGAGTAATTATGATATGGTATCTGCAATTAGTTACTGATTTATTTGCGGGTGACGTCACTTAGCACGCTTGGACTAATTTTAGGATCATTATTGAAGATATGTTCAAACTAGTGACGTATCTAAACCATGTTGCACTTGAAGCTTGTGTTTGGAATTAAAACTTCTAGATTACCAAAACATACTTTTCATTCAATGTGTTCCAAATACTCAACATTACATACTTTTAAGTTGTAACTCAATAATATCGCGTTCGACTTGAGTATGCTTTCTTTACTTAGAGCTTTTACAAATTCTTGGGCGTATATAAAATATAACGTATATTAATATAATAAAATCAAAAGAATATTTAAATATGGAACAATATTCAAAACGATATTCGAATGAACAAAGCAGTCATTGTAACCGATACAGTACCACAAAGAAATCACTCCAGAGCTTACAAAAAAATCTAACGTGAACCAAATAAAAGCGATACTCGAAACACATTTACTTTGAGTGTTGAAAAGAAAAACATTATTAATGATCGCGAGTAATTCGCAATAAAAATGCCACATGCGAGCAAATATGAGACGGGGGACAATTATAACAAATTAATAACACACACTACGCTTAAAACTCGAGTGGAGATTTGCATTCTATAGTATTCTCGCCTTTGTTGGTTGTTCATGATCAAGTAACTAACAATAAATCATCCCCAAATGTAATAGAGTTCAAATTACCTTGTAGTAAAAAGTAGTACATACTACCTTATTTACCAGATTTACACATTAAGGGTCATCCGATTTAAACAAAACAATGTGAGCTTTAGCGCTTCGACATAAATACCATAATAGAATACAGTTATATAAAATCACTTGAATATTAAAAGTCTTGGTAATTATTCAGGAATCCATCCATCATTAATCACAGAGGGTGGATGCAGGAAAACGCTGTAAAAATGATTGTTGAAAAGATAAATTACAAGACATGGCGGGTGACGTTTATTCGCGTTTTGCCCCACGTGTGGCTTGTGACAGACAAACTCATTGTTAGATATATTTATATACGACATAATTCCATCATTACGGATGTTTTTGAATAATTGTCACGCATTATATTGTGAGAATTAAGTACAATTGTACAAACGATTGTTGTAATAGAGCTTTTTCTTTAAACTGCTTTATAGTAACTAATATTATAAAGGATAATGTAAGTTTGTTTGTTTGTTATGCTTTTACGTCTTAACCACTCAACCGATTATCATGAAACCGCGCATACGTTACCTGGAATATAAAAATGCACATAGGGTACATTTCTTCCCGAAGAAATTATTATTCCTGAGGGATAGAAAAATATCATTTTGACGGCCTTCCTACAAGACGACGATGAATCCGCTGACAACGCTAGTATATTACACATTTTTGAAAGGAAACTGTAGCTTTAATAACATTCTCAAATGCCAATGTATCAAGACCAAAGTAAATAACGAAAGACCTTGGTTTTTAAGAATACTTAAAGAACATAAATCTTAATAAGTCTCAAACACCTCAACTTTATAAGTGGGAAATACACAACCGTTAGATAAACAGAGTCCATTCGTAAGAAACCTTACTCAATTGCAATATTCGTCCAAAACCCCTAAAAAGGGTAAATAACCACTGAATAACCGCAAACCATTAACCCGATGTAAGCGTCACAAGTTTAACAATTAAAGCGCTCTGATAATAGAAACTAAAACACAAATGGTCGCCACTACAAATTAATATATTCATACTTTGTTCAGAGGTCAGCACCTAAAAATATATATAAATAGTTCGTCAATCAAGAAGCGACTCTATTGCATCAGCATACAATTCAAAATATCTTGTAGCTCATCTCAATTGGGTGGAGAAACTGAATATTCAATTAAAGCCCTATCACAAGGACATAAAGTATAATTTGTAATGTACTAAGTGATGGCTGTACATACATCTATTTTCGCTGCGATTTTATCATCGTAATTATCTGTATAATTTTATAGCGAACATTACCGAAGATAATACGATTCGTAACGCGTTAATCGCATTCAATTCAACGCCTTTGTTCGCGTCGTTTTTAAACCAGTGTTTTATTTTAATAGTACTTTTTAAAAGGTACAGGAGGTTAAGACTTAAAAAAACCTTATAATTTGTTATTGTTCCTTAAACATTTACTGATTTTCTTATAATAAAATATAATTGTATTTCGTAATAGTTTGTTTATATATATTTTTTATTACGAAATACATACTTTATTTACAAATCACGGCCTTCTAGGACGCAGTTAATAACTATTATATTTTTTAAATCTATTTTATTTCTAGCGCAAGTATCGTACGTGCTAGTATACATTGTTACATTAAAAACGCCTCTCTCATACGCAAATACGTACTCAAAGGTATTACATACATTTGGCGCTTATAAAATCGATGGCATTAAATTCGAAGCACAAGTCGAATCGAAATAAGGGTTTCAATACGAGAAAATACACAATAAAATGTATACCTTATTTGTGTATGCTTATTGAATAGCTATTTTTTCGATTCTTAGCATACGTAGGGGAAAATAATCCCTCTCAAAATAAGACTTCACATAAGTTACGATTTATTGGTGAAATGTGTAATTTTGATTTAGAATTTTTGGGACCCTATTATTTCTTATTAACAAAATATAGGTTGTTGTAATATTTAAACATTATGTAAAAATCAAATATGACTGTATATTTTTAAATATAAAAGGAATCAAATGTTATATCCCAAACAATATCTGTTACATAAGCCTTTTATATACCACAATAGTAAATTTTCTTTATAATCATTTTACAGTCACGGAACCAACAACTTCACTATAGAATAACAAATGCCAACAAACCACGTAGCCCACAAAGAAGAATCGCTCTAACTATGCATCTGTAGCCTTTGATACAACAAAGAGCTACCCGTTCTTGCCTAACTAACTATTTAGGCAACACTTTGGCTTTAATTAATCTTGACAACGGCTTTGAATGATAGAAATATCATTTATCACTTTCAAACATCAAACTATCAGAGAAATTCTGATGAGTGACAGAGTCTGCTAACTTCCTCAATTTTGGTATAAAACACCAATTATAAGCATTTTTAGACATTCAAAGATTTTACAATGATAAAGCTAGAATTATATATGTACCACGTCCTTTCTATTTTCCACGACATAGCAGTGATAATTAACTTCTTGTTAATACACAAGTTTTTTGAGTTACAACTTTTATCAAAGTCCCTGACTTGATGACGTCACGAGAAGTGATTAATCTTTATCAAGGTAATTATAATCTATACAAAAACCTGAATGATAATAAATGAAAACGTTTGGAAATGTGTAGGAAGGAAATAACAGACGTACATTGACTGAGGGTTTTGAATTGAATTAATTAGAAGTTTTGTTATTCATTATATGTTTCTTTTTTATCATTGCTTGATCATTTTTAAGTTCCTGCTGAATATTATAAATAAATTGTATACATATGTTACATATACACTATATATTTTTAATACATGAATATTACATTTAATAACAGCACTGGATGCCAGTTATTTGCGTTCAATGTATGCGGTGAGTCGATTGCCTCGACCGGGAATCGAACTGCACAATGACGTCTAAATAAATAACGTTGACCTCGCATTCATGCTCCGGAAAATATATATTGAAACGAAATAGAAAATAACTTATAGAGCTGCTGAGGTTTGATACACATTTTGTAATTTTATTATATAGGTATATATACCTACTACATAGATTCATGATTCAGACACATTTATTACTGAATTTATATATTTTTTCAAACACTATCGAATAAGCTTTTTAGGTATATTTTTATTGTAATACAAAGTAAATCCAATTAACAATAAATCCTTGAGTAAGTACCTAATCAGGGGTTATATTGAATCAAGAGACAAACCGAGTTGGCAACTCAATAAGAACTCATTTTGAGATCGCAACTCAGAACAATGAACTGCCGAAAACTAATGATTCATTCAAAAGTTTCTCAAATCCTTTTAATATTGAGCCACTAAACTTGCGATTACTCCAACACCAAAGACATCACGATACGTACCGTTAAAGTCAATAGTTTTGAGCCCTTCTTACACAAGCCGTTATTATAACGCTTGTACGCAATGGTCATTATATACATATACTAAAATGTCAAGAATGAATTAGTTATTGATAATCTAATAGTTATAAATATAAATAAATGGTATCTACAAATTCACCTGTAGCAAAGATATTTAACATTTAAGTCAAACCTATTGTAAATAAAAGTAAATTATATATTCTCATGTATATAATAAACATCATTATTATCTTTAATTATAGGATATATCCTATTTTCTTTTGCTAGATACTTAAATAATTATTAACTATATATTGCATAAAACTATACGCGGTTTCAGTGGCCAAATGAAAGCCAAGAATAGATTGAAATAAAACAAAGATTGAAAAACGCCCTCCGCCGGAACAGAGCGTCGTAATTATTAAATTCATCCCTGTCCTGACAACCCTGGCCACTGAGTCTCGATACTAACAGGGTTGTGTATATAAATATATATATTTAACTACAGCCTATGTATTCCGGTAAGCTTGACTCAATCAACAAAATAATTCACAGTATTATTTAAATCTAATTATCCAAGACAGCACACAATAAAATGAAATATAATATTAAACTGCTAAATACTTATAAATATGCTTTCATAGAAAACAACATTTTATGGCATCTCTCTTTTCTTCCAACGCGTTACTGATAAACCACTATGAAAATAGACGATTACACTAAACGTAATAAAATTAAATGTATTAAATACTTATTTATTGGATGTCTATGTCTTAACTGGAGAGGATAATTCATTAATATAATGTAAAATAATATCGATCATTGTAAAAAGGATGTAAGATTGTAAGTTTAGAGCAATTCTCTTAGCATTAAAATTCTTACTCCTAGTAACGCCATCTACCGGACCAGGTCACATACTTTTAAACACGACCATATATATAATACCTACCTATATACATATAATAAATTTATTTAAGATTATTTTATGCAATTAAGCAAATTATATTTACTATTTAAATCGAGTCTAAATTTAAGTATAATAGTAGTAAATAAAAATATTTAATTTATTTTTCATACCTACTATATAACCAAGAGAAATTAAAATGCACTATAATGTACAATACCTAAAAAAAAATAAACAGAATGTATCAAAATCAGTAATTTCGTATTTATTAGAACTTAAAATTTCTTGAAAAATTAATTTGTGAATGCAATCTTTTTTTATGCATATATATCTATAATTATATATTATTTTATATATAAGTAATAAAATAATTGAAATCTTTATCAAGTGATATTTTTATAAATTTAATCAATTATTTCGAGACCTTTAAGACCATACTCATAACTTTAAAGCATCGACGTAGAAAGCACACTGTTGCCGTCGGCACTTTACTTAATATGCCCAGGAACTTATCTTTATTGTGTAACTTTTAAAGTATATTCAAAGTAAATAGATAATATATTAAATAAGTAATATCGTTATAAGTTTTAAAATAATAAGATAGTAAATTAAATTCGGAATTTATAATATACCTATTCCTCGGTTTAGTTTTTAAAAGGGTTAAAAAAGCGTAAGAAAACAAAAGTTTAAAATAAAAACAATTTAGTTTATTCGTATCGCATTAACAAATCATTTTTTTCATACTATAATACATCGCTGGTAATGACATCGAGTTATAATTATCAACTATTATATACAATGGTATGTACTAGCCACTTACAATTAAGTCAACTAATTTACAATCATAGCTTTTACTTCTAAACTGGCAATAAATAAATGAATCCGCGAACCGTCACTCAGACGGCGATCTCAACCAAACTTAACAGTTACAACCAAACTAATCAGTATTAATAAGTGTTAACTACAGCTAAATTGTGACACCTACAAGAAATAATCTCTTTTTGGTACCGTTCTCACTTTACTCTGACAAATAGTTACTAAACTTATATATCTGAAGACGCATCGAAACATAATCACAGTTAACTAAACTTAATTCTTGCCCGCTAAGGGCCTACGATCTTCCAACATATTTACAAATCGCTTGATATGAAACACTCGATTTACAATATTCAACTAAGCGTTACTCCAAAACAATAAATAATGTTCATATGGTTTTAAATTGTCTTTAACACTTGTACACTAATGCCGAACCCCGAGAGACATTTCTTTCAAGGTAGGCAGGTTGGTCTTCAATATATGACGGACACCGGCCGTCTCAGCTGGTCATCGTGCGGGCTGTGCTGCGTGGAAGTCACCGGGGACACGGGCGAGGCGGGTGCTGCACCATATTGGTGGAACAGTGGAGATGGGAACGGCTTCGGCGGAGCGGCTGGTTGCGTGTACAGTGATGAATAAAACGATGACACAACAGCAGCTGCCGAAGAGGCCGTCGGTAATTTCTCAGTAGGTGCCATTAACTTAGAAAATTGCAGGTGGTCCAATTGATGTGGGAAATACGGAGGTACAGCTGAGTATGATAGAGCATCTAAATGCCCGACAGTTGGTGCTGGACCGGCAAAATACGGCAAGGGGAAGCTAGGGAAAGCTCCTGCGCCCGGTGCACCTCCAGCCGTTGGTGGCTTGGGCTTCCTTCGTGGTCTGTACTTGTAGTCTGGGTGCTCCTTCATATGCAGAGCTCGGAGCCGTTTGGCTTCGTCAATAAACGGTCTCTTCTGCATTTCAGATAACAACTTCCACTCTGCTCCAAGACGTTTTGATATCTCTGAATTGTGCATCTTGGGGTTATCTTTTGCAATCTGGCGACGCTGTAGTCTGGACCAGACCATGAAAGCGTTCATGGGTCGCTTAATATGTCCCTCGGACTGTGGTGAAGAAGCCGGTAGTGGTTGCGGCGCGCTTGGATATTCCGGCAGCATGCCGGGATGCATGGAGAACGCGTACGGGTGGTGACTAAGGGTCGACATATCGATTGTTGTATTCAAACACAAACTTAGAACATTAGCTATGTATGGCACAATGGTGAATGGGCACAGACGAGGAGGCGATTGTGTCGCGTCGAAGTCGGGCGATAGACTGACGGGTGGTTATGGTGCTCGCGTGGGTCTCGCAGAGCGGGAGGCGCGGTTTGGGGCGGCCGAGCTTGTACCAATAGAGGCCTCGAGAACACAGCCTGCGCCCCTCCTCGCCTAATAGCGCCGTCTCTATTCTTAACTCAATGTTTAATGTTTTTGTCTCTCTCGCAACAATACCCCATGAGCAGCGTACAGCTGTTTGAAGGCATATCGTGGGCTCAACACGACTTTATGCATGATATAACCGCTGTAATAGAACTCTTACATTTACGTTTATTGCCAAGTTTTCTTTCTTTATCAATATAAAAATATTTATATTTTTATAAGTTTTATGAGTACCTACCGTATACCTAAAGTATTTCTAAATTCTTGTGATTAAAACTTTAAATAAATAAATTTTAATGGGCATATTTTTATGAATTTATTTTGTTTCATCCACTTTTTTTCGTTTTATAGCTAATTTATAAATAATATACGGTGCCTACATTTTATGACACTTTTATTAAAAGGTAGATATATTATGTACCTAAATAATATTTCTTCAGATAAATTTGAAAATCTTTTCAATCTTTACAATTTTGTAGGAAAAATTCAAACTTTTAGATACTAAACTTGATTAACTACAAATTTCAGAAATCGGTATAAATATAAAAGAAGATAGATAAAACTTAAAAATATATAACCTTAACATCTTTATCGAGACCATATTTAAAAAAAATAATGTTACTCTGACATTATGTTTAACAAAATAATTGTTGAAATAAAACAGTTCACACTAAAAATAAAATAACTGTTGTGGCATTAAAGTTGTTGTTTGGTCGTAAAACCTAAAGCGTAGCGAATAGAACGGGTTGAGACAGCTTTAAACATGTCTAAAGACTTGATACTCTAACAATTTATAAGCCTCAAAGGAAGAAATAAGAAATTAATAGATTTATGTGCTTTATTATATTTGATGGAGAATTTACTCACTTGTTAAATGAACACAAATAAAAATTACAAGTAACTTAAATGTAATAATAAAATTTAAGAGGATTGTATCTGAATAAGTTAAATTATAAATCTGAAAGCTTTTGTGTACATTTTCTCATAAAACCGAACACCAATCCTTACTCTACATAAAAGCTCTTCTGTAAGAGGCGTCAGGCACGCTTCAAATTATTATTATCTTTAAAAGCTTTTTGCGGATACAAAAACAATAGAACACTAACGGGACGAATACCATAAAAATATTAGACAATCATAAAATATCTTACTTCATCCCATCGCGGGTAAAACTCTACAATTTATTCAAAATTAAACTCTGTCTCAAGAGGGTTAAAGCTCAATATGTATAAAATCATTTAAAAGTACCATTGTCGTTCGAAGTCAATTCTTCTAAGAAGCTCCTTTATGTGAATAATAAAATAATTATTCCCTAAGTTAACGTGCATTTCTCGTTATATTTTTATTACTTGTTTGCGAGATAGTATTGTGCTTTTGTAGGTTCTAGTCCACAATAGTTTAAATTGCTTTAAACATAGCCTTCAATATCATAAGGCTTAGCTTAATTCATATTATAATTAATTTCGAATATTAATATAGTTTAGTTTTAAGATATCGTCCATCAGTTTGTAGCTGTCTATATCATGCGCTTGTAGGTGCATACCTATACTGTTGCCTGGATGAGTTACGTGTTGAAGTATGTTTTATTATGGCATTTTCAGTATATGTATTTTATAATTTTTATTCGATTGAAATATATATTATGGGAAAAGGGCTAACTATTCATAAAAATGGGCACCTAACGCCATCTATTGAAAACAATATCAAACAATATGCCGCAAATAATTTTAATTTTAGAATTAAACTATTTTAAATGAAACCGAAATATTAATTTTAAATAAGCATGTCAGCAGCTACCTGCATATTAATAATCCTACATTATCTAATAAGATCATAAAATTCAAATAGACTCTACGTAGAGACAACATGGATATTCCAAAACCAATATATCCTATTATATTTCCATTTGTATTATCTCTTCTTTAATATACAATAGTTTTAATTATATTAAAAAAATACATTAATTAACTGGAGAAATACGACCAGTGCTTTTATTTTAAAAAAATATTCATGCCCACATTTTATTTATTGACAAGTCATGCTATCTATTAAAGCTATTTTAAAAAATATATATAATATCGTAGGTACCTGTTGCTATTGAAGTAATAAACCACTAAAGTATTTTAAAAATAATCTTAATAAAACTTGCACAATGACATAATATTTGTACAAATGAAATAAATATAACCATAAAATAATATCTGTACAAAATTACTTTGTCGTGTGCCGCTTACTAATAACCATTAGTTTAACAAACTATGATAAAAAGTTTAGTATTAGTAGTATTATTTTTCATTTAAATAAGAAACAAATATTTTTATATAGGTACTTTCGTTAAAATTCTATTGTTTTGGCAACATTTAAATTTACTTATAACACATATGTCTAAAATTTTATCCAAGAACATATTTTTTATTAAAAAAAAATATTTTTTTTTAAATACATAATCAAGTTTACAGTAAAACTTATAAAAGCACATGTTATGAAAGACCTCTAGGTTCATTCATCGCTAAATCTCATAATAACCAATAACATGAAGAATTCACTCAAAATAATAAGTGAATTTATTAATTTCATATCAGGATTTACTTAATTATTTCAAATATTTACAGTAAAAAAAACAATAACTTTTTAGGAAACAGCTCCCATAATTATTTTCGGAAAACAAAAAAATATATACAGCAGACTAACATTCCAAAAAAATATTATTCAGACAGGTAACAATGAAAATAAGCCCTAGAGTTCTTTACGCCATCTATAACAGTATTATAGAACCTATAAATGAATATCGCACCTAATTACTTACTACGACGCTATGACAATACCCGCCTCGCCTTCAATAACTAACTACCCTCTCGTTCGCACCATACGCTGATGAGAGAGACGTAAAATATAAAGCTAGTTAGTTTTCGCTCAGTTCGTATTGACAACAAAGGCAGGTCGCAGCCTTATTCGCCCTATCTTCCTATTTTAATTTACTCAAATTTCCCTTGACACCTCACTCGACACACCAGATTTTTATGTCGGGTTTAACGGTTTTTACTTAAACTTACATTATTATATGTTTAACTAATAACTGAAACCATAGTTTAGAAAAATGTGCCTGGAAATTTTTATGATCATATTTTTATACTATTAAGATATTATTAAAAATAACAATACAAGTAACTAATTAGTAAAAACACTATATCTTATATTCATGCTATAAATATTATGAGCACATATTCCTCATATTTTAATAAACCAAGGTTATATACTAGCCGTTAAGCCCGGTGTATCGTCGGTGTCACTCGGCCTTCCTCTATGGAGGGATCTATTATTTTTAAGCAATGCACTTCGTTAATGGTCTCCAACGATAATATACATTGTGTGTTCGTCTGCGTAGGGCAATCACAATAATGTACGTATTGTTGATAGAATCATATATATTTTTTAAGATTATCCAATTAACGTAATGTTGTTTGGGATGTTTTTTATATAATCTGATATTTATACGTTTACTTGTCCATACATATGTTTTAGGTGATGACAAAATTAATCTCTGTTTTGTATAGCGCCTAACTCGCATTAAAAAATATACTTTAACTTAACAACACAGTTACCTTTTTTTTATTTATTGCTTTACATTTTAAAATTTATTTCAAAATTATTACACTATTGTTTAATAATAAGGGCTTACCTGTTTACTCTATATGTATCTTTAAAAGTTTCTGAAGACAAAACTGCCGCATCAGTATCGTTTGTTTAAAATTCATAATTCTAAAAGTACAACAGTCTGACAATCGAGTGAATAGACATTAAACTTCATAATATCTAGACAAAGCGAAAACACCAGATTTCAAAACACTAATAAACGTATAAAGACCTTACACAAAGAAGTATGTAAGAACCTTACAACCGCAATAAACAATGTTTTGTTCACAGATAACTGTTAACACTAATAACTTTACACATGTCATTTAAATATAAACCTTACTGATTTACAATAGAGTAGTAGATCGTGTAAAATTAAATAGTTTGAGCTATTATGTGAATGTACCTCAAAATGAGGTGTTTTTTTAAGCCGACAAACTGTCAAAGCAAACGCGCCTTTCCGTGTAACAACGGGTGCAGCAAAAACTATTCACCGTTTAAATTACCGAAGAGATAATTTATCGAATGTTCTGTTAAAATAAATTGTAAATAAAATAAAATAGATATTAGTAATCGATATCAAGAGACGAGCGTCTGATGAAATGATATGATTGCTATTTTGAATTGAAATGTCTTTGGTTAGATACCAGGTCTTGAAAAAATAAGATGTGAGGAGTACTATGAGCTCTGGGTCTGAGGACATAGGAAAACAGAAAGAAGATTTAGACGTATTCACAAATAACTAAAGATGCGCCGAATATTCGGTAAGTATTCGTTATTGGGCATATTCGGCATCTTTTTCACTACATATTCGTATTCGACCGAATTATTCGGTCTTGGTGCCAAGTATATTCGGTTCGAGTATTTCTATTTTCTTGTCTACACGACACGATAAAGAACCAAAAGACAAAACTAAGATTTATATCATATTATAAGTCAAAGAAAACGTATAAATAATGTGTAGAATAAAGCTTAATAATATAAAGCAATTAAGCTTCAAATCAACATTTATTTCGAAAAATATGAGGTCAACATATTTATTTTATTATTTCTAACCTATAATTAGTATTTAATATAGTCAACATTTATTTTGAGCTTTAAATCGGCATTTAATTTTAATTCTTTTTTTTTTTACCAGAAATCAAGATATTTATTCATCTTGCCAGAAGCCATGTAATATACTGGTTAGAAACTGTTTATAAAAACAAACAATGAAATGATAAACCGAATAATTGGACCGAATATTCGGTTCGGTAAAATTCAAACCGAACAGTACCTATTCGGTCTTCGGTTATTCGGCGAAACCACGATTCGTCGCATCACTATACATAACGACATGAGGTTAATTTTTTATCATATGTTAAGTTTCGTAAAACCTAATGATATCTTTTAAGAACCAACTTGAATACTAACAGAATAAATACCAACCGGTGACATAAGTATCAATGAACTCTATTCATCCAATTCCGTATTCTAATATATCAAATAACAAAAACACATTTCGATATTAATACTAGTCATTGAAAAATCTTTAAAATATTTAATTCATATAATATAATATACTTTATTCAAATACTTATATAATTACTTAAAGCACCAAGTCTTCCCGAGTTGATATTTTTGCAAACTTTCTAATTAACCCGCGCACAATGACTGCGCCACACATTAACAACACCGAGGGTGACAAGAAGTGTCACTAGTACTTCCTTTAATTATATACAACTTATTAGCAATCAAGCTAAGTTAGCCCCTATTTCATAACTAATAAGATTCAAAAGTGTGTCTTAAAAATATCTAACAACAAATCTCTACAATTTTTTATCATTCAAGAAGACGCCTTCACTGTGACATTTTAAAGTTCAAATTAGCGCAGCGCGACCTACAAAGTTGCATAGGGTTGTCACAAACAAGTTCATTATGCACTTAGACAATTAGTGTACGCCCGCGGCCGGTTCGTCATTGTCAGCCCTGGGCCTTTCCGCTGTACCTTCCTAGACCCTACCACCTATTTGATTATGCTCATTAGGAGATAAGAGGACTTGGGTTGAAAGACGCGTCGCAGATATAATAGCCTACAGATACAATATGACACTAGCCCCTTTTAGTTTTAAAACAAGAAAAAAACTAAATGGCTGTTACGTACAAAACATGAAATGTAAAGTTTGACTCTTTTTATTTGACTGTTTGTAAAATATTCAACTCAGAGCTTTGGATTTTAAATTTGAATTATTTTTTTCTTCTCATACGTTCTATTTGCAGTGCATCATAACAAAAAGAAATTAATAATAGGTTGTTGTACCTACTTGTCAGTATTAATAAATAGGAAAATATAACCGTCTCTATCTCTTAAATAAACGCTATGTCCGACAATATTAAATGTATGAACATAAACGATAACTATTCACAGAATCGCTCTACATTTTCTAACACCCAACAGTTTCAATTTTCTAATTCGAATTATAACGCACGCCCGATGCACAGCTCGTATCTATGCATGCGAATTCCGGATATAACCAGATCCGAAACCGGTTACAACCGAACAAATCCGGTTAACGGATCAATGAAAGCGCCTAGGACGTACTGGCGTATGCGGTCATGTTTGGTTATACAGAGATCCAGACATTTGTAAATGAGACTGCATATATATAGTCCCTGCAAAGTTGTTAATAGTTTACCTAAACATGGCTTAGTTTTGAATATTCTAATACGAAAATGTGAATATTAAATGGAATAAATATTCCCAAGTTCTCTTCATATGTAAATGCACTGACTTCTCTTCGAAATTGAATAATTTAATTAGCATTTATGTTTAGGCTGCAATATTTACAACTACAATAAAGTTATAATTTCTTAATATAATAATTTGTTACGTCCTTGTTATTAATAAATATTATTTTTTTTAATTAAAAAAAAACATCGAACATACATCAAAACATACATTTTGTAACTATAGAGTCTGGAATATAAAAGATATCAGAAAGTCACACACCCCATCATTACAAACACTGTGACCGACAAATAACAGTGTTTTCAGAACATGCACAATCGTTACAAGCAGTTCGACTACGCCCCATCCGCCCCCGAACTAATCACAGTGCTAATTTATGGCAACAAATCGACCGCTGTCGCCACAACCTATCAATGTGTGGCGACTAAATTGCTTGTTTTCACACACTTGATTGTGTCGATAAATAGTTGGTACGGCTGTGTTATTTTCGGTTATATTTATTTATATTCTTGAAGAATTTGTAATTTCAGAGAAATTTACTGTTATATTTAATTTCATTTCGGGCATTTTATTATCATGCATTTGTCCTAGATGTGTTACCTTAATAATATTACTGATATTATTTCTATATACCTAATGTAATCAAGATAGAATAAGTAGATTTTATTAGAAGATAGGATTTTCAATAATAGCTATTCTTCTCTTTTTACATCTTTGGTGGTAATTTAAACAATTGGCCTAAATGTTCTATAAACTAAAATAACAGTAAAATAGCCATACGATAACGGACAAAGTAAGATTCCGTAATAGACATAGGAATCTAATGGACCCGGTACCCAACATCCAATTACAATAAGCTTATCCGGGACAAACACAACATGTAAATTACATTTTGGTAGAATACTAATACTAAAGGATCTAATCACAGAAAAAATTAAAATTCTGAGTTACTACAACTAAAATAAAGCCTACTCAAGTATGTTAGAATGTTCCTAAATACATAACGTATAGAGTCGTTTATAAGTTCAACTTATAGCTATGAATTAAGAAGTCCAATCCAATCCAATCCATCTGCAGCAACCGGTCCGGACAACAGTAGCTAATCTCGCTATCAGCCGGCATCTCGAATTAAATACAAAGTTTGTTAAACAAAACGACCTGGCTCTATGTTATCAGATTCTGGTTCGTAAATAGGAATTGTTCGAGAAACAATGGCCAAGTCGAGAGGTTCTCATATGGGGGAATGTACACTCGACTCGAGTACGATGTAATCGATATTTATTATTATCGATATTTACACCTAATTGATACATTGCTGTGGTTTATATGAAAACTACATTTTATGTAACCAATATATAAGTGTTATGATGTTTACACAGCTAACATTATAAAGATAATTAATTAACATGATACAGAAATAAATGTTTTGTTTATTATAACGAAATATAAACAAAAAATATAATAAATATAGAAAACAATTTAAAATATTCTGTTTCTGTGGGGTTGCAATTATATTATCTTCTCTTAAAATTAGACACACCCTTAATACTATTCGTTACTATATTTTAATTGTTATTAAAGAATCATACTATATTTCATTTGTACGCAGAGACACATTTTCTCAGTGTGTATTTGTTTAGATATGAATATTCCCTACTAGGAATTATTTATTATTTGTTAAATATATATATATATATATATATATATATATATAATGTCTTCTGAAACCTATAAGTCCACTAGTGCCCAATATCCAGGCCTACTTAAGATTCTTTTTTCATTTCTAAAAAGAGCCAGAAAAACCAAAAACTTCTGTGTACGGTCAACTGAGTCCTCGCACGAGATCTCGGGTGCAAATCGAATTATTTCGCCAAATTGAGCGTTAATTCGCGGGGCGACACCCGTGGGACCAGCGCCGGTCGCGACGGACTTCAGAGTAGGGTGACCATAGTATTAGGTATTGGAAAGTAGTAGAGTAGAATTAATTAACTAACTAAATAATTTATAAACAGTTTCATTCGCATAACGTTTAGAAGTCAATAATGGACAACATTTTGATGATTGATTACCGAAGAGGAATTTTCTCGTGATTCATTTTCATATGTCCAATACTACTTTCATGTTACAATATTCACTAATCAACTAAAATATTTTTAAAATACCTCCGTCTTGTTCCACTTACCGTATATGACTATCATAGACACCCTAACCCCAACGGCTCCCTCTAGCGTTACAACCAAAACATCACCCCATGAGAAACCGCGGGCACTACTCGCCACTTGAAGATGTAATCGCGCCTTTTTTGTTTTCTCTTTTTCAATTCCAATTGTTTCTCTATGCAATGCCGGCCAGTATTTAAAAAGTTTTTCTAAAAGGACTTTCAAGTGTTTTTCGAGTGGCGAGGATATTGAACCTCTTTGCTATTAATATTTTTACTTTTGCGGAACAAAACGTAATTAGTGATTGTAGTACCAGAGGCGTTTTGATATGAAATGTAATGGATTCTATTAATATTTTCAAAGGATTTCTTGAGGGCTCTAAGAAATATGAAGTTTCATGAGAACATACAAAGCAACGTACATAATTCCAAAGTCAAATACCAACTATAAATGTTTATTAATATTTAATATTAATAACATTGGAGTGTAAATGCATATAAAGCCAGAACAGCATCAAGAGCGGCAACATAAAATCGCAGTATAAAGAATAGTTATGTGAATGGAAATAATAAACAAATAATCCGATATAAAACTATAAAATAAATAAAATCAATGAGCAATACTGATAAGCTCCCATTCTCGAGGACGTACAATTCCAAACGAACTTCTCTTATCTCCTGTCTGTCGTATTTCGATTACATTTCAATGTCCATTGCTTCCGATCTGATCTCTTTGGATGGACGTTTTTAAACTAAGGATAATATTCATTACATTTTTATTTCATTTTGTGACAGTTGTTAAATTAACAAACGAAATGAAACTTGTCTTTTGACAATCGCATTAAGTACATTCAGATGTGGGCGGATGTTTTAGTGACACCTGTTAAAAATAAATAGCAAAAATGTAGACTTGCATAATTATAAATGAGTCATAGTGCATGTACTTATAATAAGATAACATCAGTCTTACATTAAATCCTATTTATACTGTTATAGCTTAATTCCATTATCATATATTATTAAAGTTTCTGTTATTATCAATTATCGACTTAATTAAGAGAAAGATACATTTTAAATATATTTTATACTGATAATAAAATTGAGAAGATACAGTACATTATTGATAATAATTTTCACATAATTATTCAAGATCACGATAATCATCAAGATTATTATCACAGAAACTAGAAAATTTTCATGATATAACATTGCTTTAATAGTTAATTTTGTAAGCATAAATAGAGTTTATAAACTTTTCGACCCGTGACTCGAACTTGTGACTCCTACCTCTAACCTGGCACTTTGATGAATTTAGCATTCTATATGTAATCCTATTTGTGTGGTAGTAAGAGATATCTATTAAGTTTATTTTTAAAATTGTCACCAATATTACTCTGAAAATATATATAAAATAAAGCACATAAATACCGACAAAGCAACAATACCACACCTAAAACCATTTTTTAAGTTATAAAAGCCTTTTTCTTTCATTATTTCAAATATGATTTGTTTGGATGTTTCGGACTCTATTGCTCCGAGGGTAGGGCTCGCTGGTGGTGGCTTTCACTGGACGGATGCAGGTTTTTTGACAAATGACCAGCTGTGATTTGTCTCGTCACTCGTGTAGGGCGGACTTAGCAAAGAATAAATTGCAGATGACCTAAAAGTATTATTAAAAAAATGTGTAACAATATCATGTAGAAGAACATCTTATAACCATGTTAAGCTTATTTAAGTTCTTCGTTAAGCTTTTTTAAATCTACCTTATCAGCTCAATTGGTAGAGCAACGGGATGATTTGCCAGAAGGTCACGGGTTCGAATCCCTGCCCGTATCAGTTTACTTTCATTCCATGTTAATAAAATATATCAAGTAAGAATTATACAACTTAACTTATAAATAATAAATTTTTCGACAAACTTTTCCTTTATATATGTATATACTTAATGTTTTAACTGTAAAATTACCTACTTGTATTTAATGATTAAATACTAGTTACGGTAGACATTTTTAAGCTAATGATGATTATCATAGTTAGGGTTCAGGGATTGGTAATCTATTGCTAGTTGTAAGATTGGAATGTTTCTGGCAAGATTGGTCTTCGTTTGAAATCATTGAACTTTAAGTAGGAAAAAGGTTAAAAGTCATAAAAAAATTGCTCAGCGTTTTTTCGGCAGTTCTACCGCCACCTAATCTGTGCCCTCCCAGGGCGGGCCCGGCGGTCATAAAGGATGTTATGATGTGACGTCATTTCCTCCACAAAGAGACGTGTACGCCACCATTTCCGTCTAATGCCTTTCCCAGCATTAATATAATACCTTATTGTACCGAATTATTTTCATCTTTGCCTTTTCTTATCAAAGGGATACCTTAACGATTTTATGTATTTATTATATTATACAGTTAATACACAATGTATTTGATTATATTGTATTATTATATTTACTTTGAATAGGTTTTTAAGTTTCTATATAGTATTTTCCATTAATTATCTCCAAATATGAGCAAATATCTAACTACTTCTATAATCACTTAGTTTTACTATAGATTTAGAACTGTTGTCTTATTAGTATTTCATTTTAACCAATAAAAATACAAGCGAACTCGAGACCCATTATAACTTTTCAATAAAGTAAGTGAAATTTTATTTCAGCTACAATAAGGCATTTAACCACGAACTGGTATAAAACCTTCATTAATCTGAAAGGCTTTCAAGCCAATCCCATTCATTCAAACTCGATCACTTAGCATTTCTGTTGAGTGAATGAAATGAGACAAAGTTGCTTCTAACTTAATCGCAGCCCGATTGAATTCAAGATATCGTAGGATTCATTTGAGTTGGCAAGTTTATTTTTTTATGTACACTGGCGATAAAGTTGATTTTACTCATAAAAACATTAGTAGGTATATACATTTACATGTTCATACATATTATTTTAATTCGCATTGACAAGTTATTTTTATTAAATAAACTTTTCTTCAAATTATTTATCGAAATTCATCATTTTGCATGGTATTGTAGATTTTTTATACAAATCCAATAGATATAAATAAACAGTAACTACAGTACCTACCTACATTATATTATAATTACTAACTACGTTTGTCTGTAAACTTTATTTAAATTGTTAGTATGTTAACAGTCAACGACCAATATTATAGACACTCACTATATATCTTAACGTTATTTAAATCTCAAGGCTATAATGTGGTCGCAGGACCATGCATTTGCATTCTCATATTGAAAAATACGATTTTCTTTAAATAATTTTTTAAAACTATTGGGAAATCCATTCAAAACAAATATTTCCAACTATACTAAACAGACACTTACACATAAAATATTCGTAGAGTATTATAAATTATATAATATTACAGGATCACAGATAATATATAAATAATAATATCACAATAGAAATCACTTACATTATCATAAAAAATCGTTCAAGTATAATTTGTCACTAATAGTCAGAATGAAGTTAATCTATAAAGTTTTATAAGAGACCCGGTACAATAGATGTATTAGTAAAACGGCCGAAATGAATTGTGTACGGAACCTATTACCGCTGTGTCAAATGAGTCGGAACTCTCCTAAGTGCTGGCCACTGTTTGTTTATATGTTTGCGTCACCGACAATGGGGTTAACTCATAACTCCTAGGGTCTTTATTGGGTATGATTTCCGCGCTGTTAGTTCTTGATTTAATATTATTTTCGTCTAATGTCCGTCTGTATATATCTTTTTATTTCCACTAGTTGTTGAGGACAGACTTACATCCTACGGTAGAGTGTTACAAAATCGAAATAATTGTTCAGAATTAGTACTTATCATAATTCACGCCTAGATATAACATTATTCGCATTTACCATATATACCTACTTAGAATAAAAATTATAATATATATAATTTTATATAAAGCATTTGTTAGTGTCCACTGGCTAAACGTTCTTCAATGAATATAATAATATTTTTAAGAATAGTTCCAGATATTACAGCCTTTCAACAAAAAACAAACTTCAGCTTTATTATATTACAGATTGGAGTTTATAAAACATTATATTCGGAACAAAAAGATGTTTAAACATTGCAAACAATTTAAAAACAAACGCCAAATTCAAACAATCTGTTTACCCCAATCTTTATGTCAAACAATGTTCCCGACCGGCAGATGTACAAACAACACGGACAATTATCGATCATGTACTCCATTAGCGTTACTTAACACCCTAGTGTTTATCATTTTTAATTGGGTAACATTTTATTCATTTTATTTACAACTTTGTTTGATCTTACTCTCTCTCTCTTCTCTCTCTTTTGTGAGTCTTCGGTACTCTGTACGCTACCGCCATTCATCTCCTTGCGAATTAAAATCCACCTTTAATGTAAAGCTGTATTTGAATGCAGAATTTTAGTTTTATCTTTTATCCAAGGAAAATCATTTGTCACACAGAAAATCTAGACATAAAACCTGTATTAAAGTTGCTATACAGTACGTTACAAAACGTAAACAACGCAGCGATCTAAAACACTGAAGTGAAAAGCCTCTATAAAATATCTCTCCTTTCAGCGATTCGGAGGGAAGTTGTTAGACGCTTCAAAGCATAAATACCTTCTAACAACCGAAGTTGAGTCTCGATGTGCTGTGACTTGAGAGAACATTCTGGATGTGGGACACGGCCATACTTAACTTCTATTATTTATTTTGATATACTTTCTTAAAGCCTCTGATCATTATCAATATTAGTATCTTAAATGTAATGTACGCGAACATAATTATAATAACAGTTCGTGTGTTTTCATCGCTGTGACATCTCATTTGTGTTTTGTTATTATTATTTAAAGCCTGTATTCAGATCTTAAGGAGATGAAATCTCAAGTAAATACAACAAAGGAACGTCAAATATGAAAAGCATCAACACTAGAATACTTCCAGTCTATCTGCTATACATCTTCGCACGTCCCATTTTCCGCATACAACTTTTGGCCCATTTGCGACTTGCTTGAATGTACAGATATCACCTACCACTTCAACATAGAATCCTAGCCGCCATTCCGGTCTCTATCTTGAATGAGATAAAGTGTAGTTTCGCCTAAATTTATTTTCATAGCTGAAACTCCTATTATGTTTCACTATACGCAGGAAAAAGCGGGATTCTCAGTACGATTCATCCATCATTCATTCTTCGTGAGCGGTGTGAAAGACGCCGTGACGATTATGACGTTCGCTTAGGTGTGACAAGTATCACATGCAGGCAACACCACTCCTATTCCATTGTGATAGACGCTATTTTACTTTGCACAACGGAGTCACTTGCTTTGTAGTGCTTTAGACACTTTTGTGCTGGATACGGAATTGCAAGCGTCACATCAAATGTAAAAGATTCCTACATATGCTCTTTGCTGATGGTTTTAAAGGTGAAGATTGCTTGGAGCTGGGTGTTTAGTAAATCGTTTTGGAATTAGAAGTAAATTGTAACTAAGCTGTGATAATTCTCCAGAATTGCATTTGGATGTCGTACTTTGGATTATGAGTCTTATGGTCTTAGTAATACAGTATTCTATTTTGTAGCAATACTTTATAGGGTAAGCTAGGTGCTGCTAGATGATGATTCAGTGGTGTGGATGTCAAAGACATCTCGGAGTGACAAGTGCTTTATTGAAGGCTTTATCTAACAAATCAGAATGAGCAGCTCTGAGTCCTTATCTCAAACAATTTCAAATACAAATTAAGTTAAATCTAGCTACTGTTTTAAAGAATGTTTTAACAAAACTATACGAACTCGGTGCCGAAGTATGTACTTGTTAAAATTATATGCCCTTTATACATTCAAGTTATATAAATCAATCACTATACTATTTGTATCAAGAAATATTCCTTAAGGTAATTTTCCAAGACGCGAAGGGTAACAAATGTAACAGCAGCCACAGAAGGGTTAAATTGTTTTATAAATAATAATTAAATCGACACTTATGTGGTTTCATCAATTTACTGGAAAATTCTATCAGATATAGTATAACTAGTAATTTACAAAGTTGTTAAAACTGGATAATATTCTTCTGTTCTCTTTTTCTATTAAAATCTAACCTCCCGTCAACCTACTCGTATTTGGTTTTATTTAACATAATACATATATTACATACATACACAAGTATATGTAGGTTTAAATCAAGAAATAGTCTTATTCTTTCAAAATAGACATACCAACAATACCTAACTAGAGTTCACTAATAGGTAGGTAGAGTCTATAAAAAATATTATTTACTACAAATTAACAGCTCTTTATATATCCCGAGAAAATATTTAAGAAAAACCTGTTTAAAACGACAGCATTTGAACAAACAGAATTGGGGAGAATTCAATTAAGCCCTTCAGTTAACAGTAAACAAGTTGACGTCAAATGTAATCTTGGTAATTATAGATTTTCATTCGCTTGCAATTCGGTTACACTTGTGAGGTTTAAACCATAACAACTGAGTAGTGCTGAGTAGTGCTGCGTAGTGCTGAGTAGTACCTACAATACAGATTGATGCTGAAGATTGAACGTTTTATACATTTTTATCATTGTTAAATAAAATGACGATCGTGCCAAAATCTGATAAACGTTATCTTAGATTCGAATTTTCAGTCACCATACAATTTAAATCTTAAACACCCTTCTGCAAACATTCAATCAATTACTAGGATACCCATCCATCGTTAAAACCGTGGCGTCATGGTAGACACATTATTCTTGCTTCTTCCGACGTAGCTTGCAAATCATCGATGGATCGTTTTGATCCAGGAAGTGACAGATTTGAGCTGGTAAATATTTTTGTTACCCTTGGCGCGTTTAGTATTTTAGGGTTCTGTATTATAAAGAGACAAATAAAGCTCCAGTAGTTATCTGTATCAAAGTATATATCATGTTTTTTAAGTTTTCATTAACGAAATAGTTTAATAGTAATCATAAAAATTAAGGGCGTGTTTTACATATGTATTTTGAAATCATTATGGATCAAGTTTATAATTGTTTAATTGTTTTTTTTTACATACTCAAAATAGTTACAATTATATTGTCTAGTTTGAAAAAAGCAAAAAATCAGAAATTATTCGTTTAATATCATGCATTTTATAATTCCTAATCTCTACATTTGGCATACATATATTACATTTTCAACTTAATCTACTGAACACTGAAGGGATAGTGGTATGATATCCTTGCGACATCTTCAGGAACATAATGGAGATTAGGATACGCTTTCACCATCATCTGCTGATTGACAACTGCGAAAGGCCTCGGTGAGATACTCTCTATTGACGGTAAAGGCCTCAAGTCCAGACTTGGCAAGGCCTCCTTTTTGGGCCTCATCGGTGACATGAAGGGGCCCTGACTTATGGGCACCGTGTAGCTTATTACATTGTTGTACATGTACTGAGGATCAGAATAGTTAATCGGTATCGGATAGTTCGCCTCAACTCTAGGCTCTATTTCTACGAAGGTTTCTCTCGTGGAGTACAGATGAGATGGGGTTCCGTAAACTGAGGTGTCGAGTCTGTTCTTGCGACGAGGTCGATATTTGTAATCCGGATAATCATGCATGTGCTTTAGTCTCAACCTCTTTGCCTCGTCGATGAAGGGTCTCTTCTCTGCATCTTCCAAGCTCTTCCACTCTAAGCCGAGTCGTTTTGATATCTCCGAGTTGTGAAGTTTAGGGTTCATCATTGATATCTTCTTCCTCTGGAGCCGAGACCACACCATAAACGCATTCATTGGACGTTTTATGTGATAAGGATTTGAATTTCTTGATAACTTTGGCACTGGCTTTGTTGACGGATTCTCCGACGGATACGACATTGTATTAATTTTATATTATCATTATATTTATTTGTATTTTCATTAACACTTACAATAAACTTTCAATAATACGTCTCAAGACATGTGTTTAAAGAAATAAGTAACCAAAGAAAGGATATTGATTAGCAGACATCGGATGCCACAAATCGGCCAGTTAGGTTATCAAGTCCGCGAGCGGACCTACACTGATGAACGGGTCCAGAGCCGGCTAAATCTGAACGCTGTCATTAGACCAACAATGGTCATCGCACAATGGGAATGACAATTTTCCATGTATTATTTGCTGTTGAATAAAGAGCGGCGACAATGCACTGATTGCTCACAAATTGTCAAATGATACTGCCGTATGTTTTGTCCGCGGCGCGCCTGCGAGTGATCTATTAAACAATCTCTTGTACGAGGGTCGAAGTATCTTTTCTTTTATCAAAGAATACCCATCAATACACACAAATTAATGTAATCATATCAATACATTGTTAATTAAAAACTTCATGTAAACAAAAAGTTAGGACTATCATATCTTAATAAATTGAAACTTGATTTTATTTCATTTTTTTATATCATACAAACATCCTGAATACAAGCTTCGCAGTTATAGTTCATAAAATCAATGTTTTCCAAAACATAACATAAATATTTTATCCGCACAATTGAAATGTAGATTAGAATTCCGGGTCTATCGAAGTGAGGTGTGGTTTAATCTTTCCCCATAATACTCTATTGATACCAGCCTCCATAGATCAGTGATTGTTGCCGAGCCTTAGTTAGCCAACAAATACCGAAGCACTGGACTTATTGTGTAGTAATTCAACCTATTTTACGATTACCAACAACATAGATACTACTTACTTACCTTAGATGATTCTAATTATAGAAAGTACATTTCATAAGACCATAGTTATTAATTCTCATTATGAAGGTACGTATCTAAAAAAATATATTATGTAACGATTAACTACCTATTATTTAATAGTTAGTTAATTAACAGAGTTTAACAAGGGATTTGTTTTTAGGCTTAACATTTTACAAATAGTTATAAAAAAACCTATGTAGGTTTTTTATATTGGTAGGTTTTACTGCGATATTTCAACTGCATCTGACAAGTCGTGACGAGTTACCTGAACTCAAATCGAAATAAGAGTATGTAAACCGTGTACGGAACTTCTCTTTATAACTATGAAAAAAATCCATTTTGTATAGCTTCCCTTTGCCTTCCACTTTATAGGTTTTTAATATAATAGAAAGCAGTTTAATATTTAAAACTAGTGTAGGTATATTATCTATCCTCACTACTTATCATAAAACATAGAATTTTCTTACTTTCCAACTCCATATTTATTTTGCCTAAACAAGTTCCTCTGTTTATACAGAATAGTTACAATAAATTCCGAATTTGAGTTATTCTTAGTAATTTATGTATACGGTAAAATCTAATTTTAAATTACATTGTAGAACCATAATTCTCAAAATAGGTATATGACCAAATTAATGTATTGATGTAGGTAGGCACATGTACTTGGTAGCTACTGTAAGAGTCGTCCTCGTTGTGAAGTCACGACTAAGAGCTAGTATTGTATAAAAACATAAAGGGTGCTATTTTTGCATATAAACCTATATAGGTCATAACTCATAGAGGTCCCAGTGATAAATAGGGTAAAAAGTTATAATTTACCTAATAAATATGTCAAATAAGCAGAAGAAACGACTTAGAACGCTTGATTGAATTTTGCATAATTCTAAAACTAGCAGCCGTCCGACACTAAAGGTACATTTATAATTTACCTTTTAGCTAGATACCTATATGTTAATTTCCGAAGGTTTAATTTCATAAATTGTCTAATTGTTTTATTTTTCTAAAATGGAAAGTATTACAATTATTTCAATGTACCTCATAGATTATTGAAACTAAATCACAAGTTTTTAGTTCCAGGAGGGCAAGTCAGTGACCATCTTCCATAATATGTTCTTATATTTTTTTCGTATGACATACTTTTATAAAATGACATGTAATTAATGTTAAGCGAGCTATTAACAATAAGTGATGCTAATTAAATACCTATTATACTGGCTAGTGCCATCTCTTATCATTAGAATATAGTAAACTTAATTTAATCTCAACAAATGACGCTCTCTGTTGTTATATTGTTAAACTATTTAAGAATTGTTCACAAAGAGATATTACATAACTGATAATAGATGGCGCTGTTTTCAAGTAACATTCACAGCGACATCTTTATGGATAATAAGAAACATTATGAAATAAACATACTATAGATGGCGGCTGCAGACGTGAATGTTAAAAGCGTAAATTTTTTGTGCACGAATTATTGTTACTTTAATAATAAACTTTTTGGACAAGATGTATTGTCAGCGGGACGCTACTGTTTTGGGTGTCACCAGTATAAGTAGCTAGCTAGGATTATTGTTTAAAATTGTGTTTTTTATGAAAAAGACTTTGTAATTCAATTATTTATTGTACTTTGTAATCAATTTTGAGACCGAAAACTAACAGTTGATAAATTGTACATATCAAAAGTTAAAAGATTAAAACATATCTTAGTATGTTAATTATTTTATTTAGGACATAAATATACATACATTATATATACAAAGCAGATTTCTTTAATATATGTTGTAATTTTTAAGCTGTAATTTTAATTTTCGGAACATGGTTTAACAATGAAAGAGCAAGCGCTAGTGATTTGTCTCTAGCTTTTAATGAAGATCTTAGACTTTAAAGTGTTTGCTAAAAGTTTTACTATAGAATTGTATTTGTTTGTAATATACAGATCTATAACAACGTTTTAAAACGTAATAGGTTTTATTTCTTAATGTAAAATACCAATTTTAATTTACAATAGAAGATAGTAGAGAGGTATACAATATCCAGGGGGGGCAGCTAACCACCCCCCCATCCCCCCACCTGACCTCCCCTCGGTACGCGGTGGTTAAGCCTCTACATAAAATAAAAATATTTTAATCGTCATTATTAACTACACTACAACCTACTAACTACCTCTAAGCAGTTGCAATTTGAAATTCTTTAACGATTTGTTATTTTGCGCCTCACGAAAAAAGTAGACTTAGAATTCTGATGAAATATTTGTTTTATTACCAGAACAGTTTATTGTAATGTAACATATTGGTTGGTTGTTACTATATATTTTTTCTAATTTTAGTTGCAGAAATCAATCTATTAAATAAACGATTGAATAACCTCTACAGCTTTATATTATTCTTATTTAATAATGACACAAACACCTCAAATTGTATAACATTTCTATACAAATTATTGTAACAAACCTTTATCTACTATGTATCCTATTTCTACCTATCTAACCTAAAATTATTTATTTTATATAATTGTTTTCTTTTTTATTGTATTTAAAAAATATATATATTGTGTGTACTATTTTAATACTATTTCGTTTTTCATTTCGACTTAGGGCAATTGTTTTTCAGTTGTTGTATTAATGTTGTATTATTATTAATATATTTAGTCTATTAGTAGATAGACAAGAATTTGTAAGTAGGGTAGGCTCACAGTACCTAGGTACCGACCTACCTACCTACGAATTAACAGATAATGAAACTTTCTACAAGAAATAGAATTTACAACAAAGATTTGAAGTAGATACCGATCTCCTTACAAAAACCACTTATTCATTTTGATATTATCACATTATATTATAATCAATCATAAAACTATTAACCAATGTAAAGGTATAATACCAACAAAACGAAGCGGCAATATTAGAAAACTAACAAACTTTCAAAATATTATACAAAATTATTTCGATACAAATCTTTCATTGTCACGGGAAAAATGGTTTGATAGACGAAATATCTTGTGTATAAAAAAACTTACTTAAAACTTTGTACTAATAAAAAAAGATGAAGATTTATTTTGTGTGAATTTTCTATTTTATAAAAGAGAAGGGTACAATTTGTCTTGCATTTAGCATATTGAGAAGGATTAGGCAACACACACACGACTACTACATACAACAAGTACATACTCCATATAACAAGTATATGAATAAGTATGTATTTTATTAAGGGCAGCAACTAGTGTACGAACGAAATAATATACATATCATTAAATCTCTTAACTATCAATTAAAATTTATAGAATTGATAGGTTTTAATATTTGGGATTATACTTAATTTTTTTATTAATCATATTAACTATATAATTGGCGAAAAACAACACCCATCTAATCTGTTATAGTGTTTTATGTTTATATTTCATAATATTGCCTTGTCCTCTTCCTAATACCATATTTATCTAGAATTATTTGCTACTTAAAATAAAGAAAATATCGTTGTATTCATTCTTCCAATCATACAAAATTATAAAACCAATAAGTCCATAGGCTACTTATATACTGGCGTCTCACATTTCCTAAAACGTATTTACTACTACATTAGGTTTTTTTAGGGTTGGGAAAATCCGTTACAGATACTCGCCAGCCAAGAAGGTGACTGAAGGGTTACGTGGGATGACCCGGCAGCATAGAAAACCCACGGCTACCCCCATCGCCATAGTGGTACGCCACGGGATCGCTTGCGCATTCACCGTGACGAACTCCCCAGATGACACCCCCCGGAGATATTCATTAAACTCTGAAGTGTGAACGACATTTACCAATGTTTCGTTGCAATCCGTTTAACCGGATGGGAGCCTTAAGAATGAAGTAATATTAAAGCAATAAACAAATAATTATTTATAATAAGAATATCGAAGCACGAACAAATGAATGGTTAATCGCACTATATTATAACAATATTTAAATGTACCTAATAAAAATCATATAAAAAAAACCTTTTAAAAAAATAGAAATAAATCGACAGCTATTTATATATGTGTGTGTATATATATATATACCTATATATATAAAATATAACTTAGATACCAATACAAATAATTTATTCGTGAGTTATATATCTATCTCATAAACTACAAATAGGATCGCACTCTAAAGTTACTCTCGACGCAAGCCTCTTTGTAAATCACCGCAGACATAAAGGGGGTATTTAAGCCGCCATATTTATGAAAATAAGATCCCATAACGCTATAATGTGAAATACAAAAAGCGCCCGCCCCGAGTGTCGTCGGGAAGGAAGGAGGCGCCTTCAGACCAAACGACACGATTATTAAGTTACTAAAATAAATGATAATTAGTAGACGTACATACTAGAAAATACTATTTTTTTAAATTAAGTGCTTTTTTTATATAACTAAAGTTGGTAAATAATTATACCGGACATACCACAATAATCACTTTTAGATAAGTTAAATTATTTTTTTTTGTTTCAAAAATGTGTTTGATATTTAACAGATTAAATTAAATAAATTCTCTCCTTCATTCCTTAATAAACTTAGTTATATCTTTTTTGTCGACATAAATATAACTGTATTAACTAGTAGCAAGTCTTTAATTTAAATATACTTTTTTTGTAGTTTACAATTTTTTCAAGAAAAAAAAATATAATTAAATAAAATGTGCCAATACGATAGTCTGGCAGTCGTCAGATGTAAAGCGCCGATAAGCCGTAACTTATTGTTATTGCGGGTTTCAAGCCTCAGTTTTATGTTTTCAAACGGTCGCCCGTGAGTCTGTGCATCTATTTACGTTTATTGAGATTTACTGACGCGATTCTTGCCAACAACTTAAATTATGGAAGTGACGATCTAATACCTACTTCTATAGGAACTTTATTTAATATTCATATAGCCTCCTTTTATGCAGAGACAGACAGAAACAAGTGACAGTTACCTTTTGAAATGATTCTACACCGTTGTCTAATATGAAACACCTTGTAAATATTTAAAATATTTTTGGAAAAATATTTTTACAATGTTAGGATCCCGATAAAGAACATGATAAAAATGTATTAGTACATTTTTAGGACAGTTATTTTAATTTATATAATTATTTTAATGTACATATTCAATTAAAGGGTTGAATAAAGAATTGTAAAAAATATTTTTAGATAGACAATCCTCCAACTATTTCATTGTGATATTGAAATTTGAATTTCGAGTTTTAGAACATTATCTCCGGCCATGACTATTTTTTAAAACAACTCTCAATATTATCTCCATTCCTTTAACTTCCACTATTTCATTATTATGACAATAAAAATATATATAATAACATCTACTGGTAACATTTTTATTGTTTTAAGAAATAAAACCGTTTTCATATAAGAATATAAGATTTGACGACAAACAAAAAATCACAAACACGTAAACAGAATAGAGTGAAATGTGGCCCTGCAGCGAATAATAAAACGACTCTTATAAACACAACAGACACACACACGACACACATCATACACATATTAGTATAAATATACATTTGTTGGTATTATTTTTTTTCTGTTTTATTAAATATTACTTTTATTTTGATTATATAAATTACAGTTAAAAATAGTAGGTAGGTACTAAATCAATTAAATAAAAATATTTTTATTACATTATAATATTTTATACTTATCTGTTAAATAAACGTTATTCACATAGTTTTGGATATAAAAAATATGTTTGTTAATATATCTTCAAACGTATCTTATGATTAATTTGAAGGTTGTAAGATCATGTGCGGGGTCTGCGTGATGTCTCCTTTATAGCGCTATTGATAGTATATTTTTATTTCCTCCGTTCAATACAGTCGCCTCGCTTTGTGTTGTCGTAAATTTTTATTCATATATGTATTCACATATACAGAGTGTATTTTTATAAGACAGTCTAGAAATAAATCTACAAGCGTGCAGCAGAAGTTTCTTAGGAACCTATGATTATAGGAGAATAATTTATACATCAACTTAATTTGTAAATAGAAATAGGCTGTCCATTAAATTGATTAAAGTTTACCAAAAATAGGCACTCTTTATAGAAGGCTTCGTTTCATTGCATCAAAAGAATATATTTACTCTATGCATTAAGATTTTATAGAAACAGTTTAAAAAAAACACTCTGTTGTATATAACATTCCAAAAAAGTTGTTATTAATATTGACAATCATTCTTAGTAACAAAATGAAATAGATATATCAAATAACAATATATTATAATTATTTAAGTAGTTAATTGTTAATATGTTATTGACGTCTACTATTTCACACAAAAAAGAGCTAATTCATATAGAGATTGTATGTCCGTACGTGTATACTATTTTGATGTTATTAATGCCTTAGCCTTAGCTACTCAATTAGTACAGCTACGGGAAAGTCATCGTCTCGTAGCACTACGAAGGTGTAGCTGTTTGCTACACGTAACTATTAATTGGTGGAATAAAACATGATATTTTAATATCTTATAAAATTGTACAAAATATATGAGTTTTTTTTTATTTTTTTAAACCTTTTTTTTTATTTTTGGGAAAATAATGATGAGTATAAGATTCTAATAATTTTAAAATGAGCCATTATGTTCAATATATTAACGTAAAAAAACAGTTTTTTTTTTATAAAAAATGGCAAAGCAAAGTCTATATAAGAGATGTTCTTAGTCATTTAATTTTATATAATATTCAAGTTGAAGCAATGACCTGACTCAACTCTAAAATACAACTTTTCCCCCAAAAACACTCCATCGTCTGTGGTATCAACAACGTAACTCACTTACTATAACTACGTTAACGTGCGGCGCTCACGCTCTGAAAACACCAATTTTCAGGTTTCAGACGCAATCAAAGCGTAACCTCTACTTTTTATACATAAAAAACACATAATTTTCTTTGAGCATACACGCCTTGTTATGTTAAAATTAATGACAAATTTCAGGATATTTTTTTTTAAGAAAACATACAACACGCTTATTACCTAAAATAGTTGCTACAAAAAAAAGTTATCCATAGATATAGTGTTGTTATTTAAAAAAAAAAATAGTTAAAATTTCTATTGTGTTATATCTATAATGCCTAAAAATAGAGTGGTGTAACGATTTCATACATTTATGTATATAATTATTAATTAATACACTAAAATATTGATATTATATATATTTCATAGACATTTCAAGAAGACACTTCAAGTAATAGGCCATTATTGTACATAAACGTAAACATAAAGACATATTCAATACGCCTATATAATGGACGATACATTGCTCTTACGTGCAAAAACATCATAACTCACATAATACATTAAAGTAAAAAGCACTCTATGTGTCACGTATAAGGTTGATCTTCAATTACAATTCTAATACAAGTTTGCATATTTAACATTGAAAGCTCTTAAAAGCGCTTGCGGCGGCTCAGTGTAGCGGGAAAATGACGTATAACACGATATTGTGGGGAACGGAGACGTACAGACGATGTTACTATAATATATATATTTATATATATTTTCATACTATTAAGGTTTCAAAACTGATTTTTCATAATTACAATTAAAAAGTTACTTATCAATAAATTTAAAAATCATTGATACAATTTGTATTTAATATAATCACAATTGGAGTCATTATAAACATTTATTTTTAATTAATTTTTCTTAATGCTTTGCATTTAGATAAAAAAATGTTTCTACAATTTCTTTCAATGCCAACACGAACAGACGAATGGTTAGTGCAATTCAGGACCTCAGATATGGGAATATTTAAGACCTTTAGCTTGAGCTGAAATAGCTATATATCTATATATATTTGTGTTCAGGAATAATATTTTATTTTACTAACTATTAATAACCATTAATTATGTATTTTTTTTCTAAAGCTTTTTTTTTTAAAGTAAAAGATACTAATAAAAAATATTTATTTCTATTGTATTAACGTTATAGTTAAAATAACAAAAGTGATATATTTTGTATTTTTTATTTTCTTTATTTGCCAGTATAAGTTTTATTCAATTTAGTTCGTAATAATATAATCTGGTGTGTATACGTCCTTACTCACTATGGAGTGTGAAAATGTATTTAGAATTTCCAATCTTCACCTCATACATTACCAATCGAATTCATCCAATTACCGCCGCACGCTTACAAACCAAGGTTGCGGTTTAAAAAAGGAATTTAATCTCGCTAATAAACATGCTAACAAGAACATACGGGCACCTGTTGCGTGTCGCGAGACGGACAGCACCTCAACCAATCACGATCAGGCGTCCGCCCACGGCGCCCTCTGATTGGCTGACTCATCGGAGGGGGGGAAACGCCAAGGGGGACAGAGACCAGGTCTAAGCGTTAAACATGACACTGTCAAGAAAAGCGCCGCATTGAGCTTTCGGGAGCTTTTCACGGGCGCGAGAATAAAAATACGACTCCGATTTACTCCTTGGTGTTAAATTCAAATATTAGTTATTATAAAAAAGTAAAATTTTGTTTAATTTACATTTATAATAAAGTCTATAATATATATAAAGTTATAAGTCTAAATATTTAAAATATAATAACTTTAAAATATAAAAACTCTAAACAAAATGTTCATCTTGAACAAACGTGATCACAAAATATACAAGAAGTAAATAAATTAAAATTCGAATCTGTTCGAAATTCAAAAATGTCACTCTCGAAGCAACCGACAGACCACATAAAGAGGCCAATGAATGCTTTCATGGTGTGGTCTAGAGGTCAGAGGCGGAAAATGGCTCAAGACAATCCAAAAATGCACAATTCAGAGATTTCAAAGAGGCTGGGCGCGGAGTGGAAGCTGCTCACTGAGATGGAGAAGAGGCCGTTCATTGACGAGGCTAAGAGGTTGAGGTGAGTCACAAAAAATATAGTTTTGTTGTTATAAAATATTATAATAATAAATATTATCTAAAAGTCATTATTTTTTTTTTTATGGGGATGATATTTTGAATAAGTTATTTAACGCTAGGTAGATTCGGAACGAATGAGTTTAAGTGACCCTATTCTTACTTTGGTTGAAAAAATATATTTAAAAAAAACAGGTTGACTTACGAAAAAACAAATTTAAAAAAAAAGGACTGATTTATCTTGTAGGTATTTTTGGAATCTATTCTTATAATAAAATTGTCACTTATAGATTTCTGTACATGGAATATATATAAAAAAAACATATATATAAAAAAAGCCTTTATATGTGTAGGAGAACCTAAAACAATGGTTTTTCAGTTTGTATGTATGTCGGTATGTTTGTGCACGCTAATCTCAGAAACGGCTACACCAATTTGAATGCAGTTCTTCACTTAACATTAAGTTTTTATTGTATCTAAATCGGTTAAGAAATAAAAAAGTTGTGTCAATTTATGTCAATCACGTAATATTTACCATGCAAATCGTATTCTATACATATAACAAATCTGTAGAGGAGTAGTCTTTGTACATTGAAAATATAAAAATATATATATACCACAATGTGAAGTGATAACTAACAGAATCCAGTTTCAACATTTTTATAATTTTTGCCTGTTTATCTTTTTGTCTTTTAGTCGTTCACGCAGCACGAAAAAAATATATAGCTTATGTAAACTTTTATATATAGAAAATAACATCACTCAGAATAACATTTAATTTTTAACTTTCATAACAGACCCTTCACTCTATTAAAAGAATGTCTACTAAAGTATGTCTAATCTATTAAAATATGTCGTTAAAGTGCTCCATAAATCTATCTTTATACATATAATTAAACTGCAATTTATCGTTGTCTGTACATGTAATATATTTTCAATAAATCATAATGGGGAATTATATAAGCAAGGGAACCCAAAAACAGTGTTTTTCATTTTGTCTTTTCTTCTGTATGTCTGTATGTATATTGTTATGTTTAATCTCAGAAATACATATCAATATATCATGATAATTCATGGGATTCATTTTACATTTTTTAATTTTGACTACCGGTTAAGAATTAAAGAAGTTAGTAATCTCTTCTTTTTTGGATCATTGCTGCTAAACTACCAGTGATTAAACAAAAAAATATATACTAAAAACTACTTGATTGAGTTTGATGAAACTTTGAAGGTTTATAATTTTTACATACATTGGTAAGTACGTTTTTTCAAAATCGAAATTTACGCGGACGAAGTCGCAGGCACATCTAGTCAAATAATAAAACCCTCACTGATTGTGTGTTTGTGCATAGTATTTATTATTCAAGATATCAAATAAAAATACATATATAGGTATAACATAGCTATCAGTAATTGGAATATACACTTTTCTAATACTTATGAGTAATATGTACAATTATCAAATGTTTTAAAATATGTAATTAGTAAAGTGCGAGCCGGAATTATAATTTTGTTATTCTGCGTTTTGTTTTATTTTTTAATGTTTTGTTATTATATGAAAATCTTTATATCTTTATGAAAAAAACTCTAAAATTAACTTTTTACTTAAAAAATACATTTGTCCAGTCAAATTTAAAGTTTAATGTAAAATAAAAAGGGATGGATGATTTGAAACTAAAGAAATAATACCATATGCCAACTAATATCCTAATTGTCTATAAAAAGGTAGGTACTGATATGTGTAACTGAAATCTGACATCAAGTCTCTTTAACATGAATTATCTTACATGTTTTAAATAAATATAGGATGAAAACTTTATTAACACTGTCAGGACTCGAACCTGCGAATTCTGGGATTGACGTCTCATTTTCGGAAGAAGTCTAATTAATATCACCTTCCTCTCAATAAAACGTTGATATATGAAATTCTAGATCGAGATAGTCAGCGACACATTAGCTTAGAAAGCAGAGCGACGGGAAGGTTTCTCCAAATTTCGCAGGTTCGAGTCCTGCCAGTCATGATGATTTTTCATTTGATATTTATTTTAAACATTTAAAGACATTTAACATGGCTGAAACTGTAACTGTAAGTATATAAAACTTTTTAATTATTTTTTTATTTTAATTGTTTGCAATTTAGTAAGATCTATCAAGTATTTTCTAACATGTTTATCTGTTTCTTTGACTACACTGGTCTCTTAATCTGCTAGACCAATTCTGATAGGATTTATATATTTATTTATATTCTCTGTAAGAAATCCTGAATGGGTATTTTATAAAATTTATATATATTATCTATTTTTTATCTCTAAAATATTTAAGTTGCATATCAAATAAAACCATAAATCGGTAATCTTTGTAACCAAATAAAAAAGTAATAACGAATCCGTATATTTTATTGCTGTTTGTTAACGATTTACAGATAATTTTATTTTTTATTTTTGTATGTTTATCTATTTGCTGTTTTCCCAAAAACTACTGAACGGTTATTTATAAAGGAAAAATGTGTCAAAATAAAAGCTATCAGATATTATTAAATAAGTTGACATATTACGTACTTATTACTTATTATACGTAAGTATTTACGTATTTATTTATTATATATGACTCAGTATTCAATCATTCACAGTATTCAATCAGTTCAAAATACTTCCAAATAATAAAAACAGGATTTTGGATTTTATCTTATTCTGATTAATATAAAAAACAACACACAACTTGTCATTTTTAATTTTTTAATCGAAAATGTGATTTTGCATTCTTCAATTTATCGGCAAAAAACATTAACATAATACGTATATTATATTTCTTTAGAATCTGGCCCCATTATTCCCTAAATCCACAAAAATTATAGTAAAACTAAACAGGTCCCAAGTTCTTATCACAATTATAAAAGTCGTCAAAACAAAGCACCTGCGTACAAAAAACTATTTGAGGAACAAGGGTGGAGATTAAATGACAAGCAAATACATGAGCGGATGTTAGTTTAGCTTATCATGATATTATCAAATACTGTGGTTATATTTATAAAGATGGTACTAATATCTTTTATACGACATTGATTATAACATGCTATGCCTTGTCCATTCTATGCCGGTTCTTAAAATTGAAAAAAATTAACTATAATAGTTGTCTATATATGATATAGAAACATTCATTTCTTATTGATATGTAATAAATTAAACAAGGTCTATTTATATGTACAATAATCCTATTATTAACATATACATTACGTTTACCCTTAAATAAACAAATTATCGTAGAGTTAGGTTAGGTAGGTTAGGTTAGAGTAAAAAATATTTAAAAAAATCCTCTGTTTATCAATAAATTCATTTAACACAAATATTTTTTTTTACAGAAAATTTTATTACATTAGACACTAGATTTTTTTGTTTTGTATAAATTTCGTTTTTACTTTACCGTTATAAATATGAATAATTACAAGTTAAACATAATAGTTCATTACTAAAATTCAGTTTGTTTTATAACTGAATTAAATGTTATCAATAGCTGTACCCACTTATTAGATATCTACAAAAAATCACAACTAAATAGATATGCCACAAGAAATTATAATATTCTACTAAAAAAAAAAAACAATTACCACCTCAAATAAAATACTACCCCAAACTAACTCTACAAACTAACTAACTCTACAAAACAAATCAATTGGTACCAAAAACCCCTAACAATTATCTCGCTGATTGTAATATCTTGCATTGTTGGGGCGACCCTGTTATCACGCCGCGCCAGACCTATAAAAATAAGCTTATGTTCCAGTCTAGCTCTTTGTTGAAGATAGGGGATCCGCCACTTAGAATACTAATAGCTTTTGAAAACAAATGTTGCGGTCTTATTATATGTATTGTTTGTTAAACTAATTTCATTTTCAGTATTGTTTTCAGCTTCTAGCACTAATAAACTAACTCATAAGGACATTTCATCTTGAATATCTGTTATTCTATTCTGTGCCAATTTTCTCACTTATGATTTGTATCTTCTTTATTTATTTTATTTAGCCAATTTTCTTGTACTACTCAACTTCTGATTTGTACCTTCTTTATTTATTTTATTTATTTATATACCATTTTTAAACTTATACATAAAATTAACATTAAGTACACTCGATAACTATACAAGACAACTTGTATAATACACAGGTAAATATAAAGTATAATGACTAATAAAAACTTGAAGAAGATTTTATGTTTAAAATCTAACAATAAATTATACAAAAAAAATATATAATCTTTCATCCTATACTAAACTAAACCAGCTATATGTGAAGACTATTAAAAGATCTACTAAAAAATAATAAATGACAATGATAATTTTTTTTTATCATTTTTTATTATTTTTTTTATTTTCTTATAATTTTATATTTTTTATATTTTCTGTGTTTTGGTGTGCAATAAAGAATATTTATTATTATTATTATTATAAATACTAAATAGATGTTCAATTAACTCGCATACCAATAATTAATCGAAAACGTTTTAAAAAGGACTAAACTAAAAGGATAATATAATTTATCTTACAATAGCTCAATTAAACCTCGGTACTGTAAAGAAATATAAATAACTTTCAAGGTATTCATCAAAAACTACATCAAATTAAATATAAAGTAGGTAATGATAGAACCTTTTAGACAATCTAATACCAAATGTGAACAATTAAACTTGAAACACGTCAAAATAACTTATACAAATAGTTCTCTGAAGTAAACCATTCCTAATCTATCTAGGGGTTGCGTCTAAGTTATCTAAGCTAAAAATACAGATAGATTTAGATTGGTATATCCACTCAAAAACCTTGTTATTGAAGGACAATGTATTGTATAAACTAAGAAACCTAATAACAGTATCCCCTCTCAAACAAAAGGCGTTGGTAAGAGAATAATTGTTTATAAAGATGTCACGTGGTGGGGCGCTGAGAATTTAATTTGGTGGCCTGTCCCTGCTATCGGTCAACACTTCATACAATAGTCGAAAAGACACGCCTGTGTTTGCATTTATACTTATTTTTATCATTTGATAGAATATAGACAAACAATGTCCATCGTCTTATCGTGTTTGTGACGATACATGGTAATGTATGGTAATAATAACTTCACTCTTTAATATTATATGTTATATAATATATAGGAAAGATTGTGCAATATTTTGTATGTACAAATGTTGCTTTTAAGGTATCCTTAACATACATTTGACTTTTACAAAGAAAATCGAAGTAAGAAATATAAAGAAAAATATTTGAGAATATCTATATATTAAAAAATTAGCAAAGATTTGTATCGCAATTCTAGTATTATTTTTGTTCTTAACTGTTATATATTTGAATGAATAAAAATATCAATACAATAAAAACAAGCCTCAAGTTCACCTCCATACATGTCCTCTATAAAACCAATATACACCCAGTATCAATAAAAGTATAAAGTCCCTTTCATATCGATAGTATTGATGTATCGATGTTTGTTCAACTCGATTAAAGTCGATACGCCAAAAAGCCGATCAAATAGAGATAGGTTTTTTCTCGAGTTATGTTTTCCTTACGGCTATCTTGTTTATTGTCCGCAAACAGTAATGAAGGAATTGTCGGTCGTTGACCTCCATTTTTTGTTATTACCAAAACGTTTTTATATCAATATCTTGTGTGACTTTTGAAGTCGCGTTTGAAGGAAGTTAAATCTTTTATATTTCATATCAATTGATGTGGTTGAACTGAATTATTGTGGTGTAATAATTTAATCTTATTACAGTATTTTATAAAAACAGCTACAACGATTGTTGATCAGATGAAAATATTTTCAGAGTTTCATTTTTTGTAAATAAGTGTGTAACTTAACATACAGATAAAATATTAAAATATATAGTTCTAATACAGTTCGTGTCATCAATATCAACAATGGCGTCATTTTATAGTCGTAAACGTACACAAATAATACAAAATCAATCATAACATGGGCCCTTTATCTCTTTTATGTTGAATTCTTTAAGATAAGCTTAAGCACACAATATACTCGGTGTCGTTGAAAGTATATTTAAAAAATCTTCAATAAATTTATAACAATATTGTTAATTTTATTAGGCATAGTGGTCAATATATTATTAATACAAGTAACAAACACAAACTTACGTGCTGTTACTCAATTTAAGAATTTATTTTTTATTATGAACAATCACAATTAAATAAAAAAAATAAAGTAACTCGAAACATTGTGTGCTAACTACTGGATACTACAGCGTTTGAATATTTAGAGGAAACTTCAATATTTACAATAAATATAAAAAAAAATATTTACTACTATAATAACACACTCCATGCTCTACATATCCATACTATACCAGTAAGATATAATTAATATAAAAAATAATGTGATTTGTTTAACCAATCATCTTTCGCGGGTACTGAATGGTGACTCTGTAATCACATTCGAAGCTTTAAGTTTAACAACAAAACGCCACAATGGAACTCCACTGGCCAGAATAACATTATTATTTATGCAATAAAGCGTACAATTGTCGCGAACGCCCGCCGCCCTTAAAACAACAATGTCAATTCAACAATACTCGGATTATTGCATTGTCCCCGTACAATCGACTGTTATTCCGTACCCGTCACTATGTCACAGGACCTCCGTTTCTATTATCAACTCTATTACCAGAATGTAAGGTTTAAAATTAATTGCAGTGGTCGTTAGATACGACTTTTAGGGATGAGAAACAGTCGACACAGCGTCCGATTATGCGAGCTTTGTGATAGAATCGCGATTGTCAGCTAGTCGATTGTAATTATTCGAATGGACCAAGGGATGATAGTTCGTATGAGGTTTTTAAACGCTGTTTGCTGAATATCTGGTTTTCATATTCATGGATTTTTAATGTAAATTTATATTAAGATTTTGAATATTTAATAATGCTGTTGTATTCACAACATCAGCTGGATTTATGGAAGCCTATATTAATATTCAGTGTTACTTGGTGAGACACAGTTTTAAGAAGAAAAAAGATTTTTATAAATTTGATTTGTCCAACACCAATTGGTTCTTTATAAGTATAAATACTGTAAAAATAAATCCAATTAAGATTTCAAAACTAATTATCTTTTCCTCCCTAGAGCCCTACACATGAAAGAGCACCCCGACTATAAATATCGTCCACGGAGGAAACCTAAGGCGCTAATCAAGAAGGAACCAAAATTCGGTTTTAACATCAGTGGGCTAATGGCGCCAGTACCTCGGCTAATGACGCCCACCATGCCACAGCCTGTACCACAAATGCCGGTACCACACCACTTGCTACACGACAAACCAGATCTGGGCAGAGCGCTGTTCCCGCCCATACCATACCCATTCTACCCCTTCGCCAAAATACCCTCTGATGAGGGTAAATTGGCTGCCGAATTAGCGCATTTACAGGTAATCGTCGAATCTTTGTTAATTTTACAATTGCAGAGCTTTCTTTATTTATTTTTAAAACGATTTAACTCTAAATTAAACATTACTGAGAATTGAGAGCAACGGCTTATTTAGGTATTTTGGTTTTTATTTATCTCACGCTTGACTATTTCGCATATGTGACGACATATCTCTTATTCGACTCATGAATGTTATAAATAATACTAACGTCTAATTAAGACTATAACTGCGCATTACATTTTTTGCAGTCATTTTTTTATTCGCAGGCACTATACGGCGGTGCGCTGTACAGCTCCGCCTTGTACAATAGCGCGCTGTCTCCATGCGGCTGCCCCCCCCGACGGTCACCCTCTCCGCCCCCGGACGTCAAGCGCCCGGTAGCCTACGTGCTGATGAAGAGCGACGAAGAACCTCCGCAGCATGTTATATGAAGGCCGGTGGCGCTCCCCGCGCGCCCGTACTCGCACTGGGAGCAGCCTTCCACTTCCACGGAGAGGGACAGCACTCCAGACAGCGTCTAAATCAATTGAAAAAGGAACAACTCCTGCCAAAGTGTTAGTGTACTAGAAGGGACAAGACTTCAGGGAGAGTCTAAGGGTAGTAGTGACAGTGAAGTAACGAATTCAATACTGTATTTTGTACTTATGAAGAATTGTTTTAAAAATTACAATTTAGTGATTATTTCTGGGACAGCGAATAAGACTGACATATCAGTGATGCAAGAAGGTGCAATAGAAGACATTGTAAAACGATTTGTTTAATATTATTATCGACATAGATATATGAAATTAAGTTAATAATCAGGGAGAGTGTTATTATTTTAATAATTGTTTTGTCGCCATTGTAAATAAGTTATCCTATATTTTATATTATAGTATAAATTGTAAATAAAATTATTGATCCGTTAGTTAAGTAAATGACATTCCAATGAACTGCGCTAGCTTCTGGACATTATTGTTTGTTCTTTATCATTTTCCATTGAAATATGTTATCTGGAACATAATTATCAGTACATATTATTATTTGACGTGTATATCTTTAAGATTCAAATAAAATTATTCAATATAATCGGACTATTTGATACTGCTGATCTACGAAACGAAAATGAAAATAAAATCTGCAATAATAATAATTTTAAAAAGAAATGTCAAAAACTAATTTAAATTCGTAACAGGAATCAGACTTACCTAAACTTAGTTACAGGTATACAATAATATTGTAAATACTAAGTAAAATAGTACTATACCTAATTTGTTTGTAAAAACCCTTATGTCTTCCCTTTGTTATTATTATTTAATAAACTCAATAGTTGTAGTTAACAAAGCAAAATAATGATAAAATGTGCAATTTCTATAAAACTAGTGCAATGTAAATAAATGACATTTAAAACTCGAATAGATAACATATCATAGTATTATTATCTATCTATAGATTAAGCTTAGATATATTATGTCATTTTGATAGTTCATTTTTCTTTTTGTTTACGTAAATGGCCAGATGTAAATACACGCTTTCTTATATATTTAAAATATTTCATTAAAAATCATGGCATCATAATAGATATATTTTATTATATAATTATTTTAAAATTCTTAGTATATTACAGATATGCTTGAGAGCAGGATATGACAAATTGTTTTTTTTATATTTTTTTTTAGGTTTATTAATGATTGTTGTTTTAATTATAAATGAATAATTTAAACAACGTATCATTAATAAACCTAGAAAATGTTGCTTCTGGCTTTTAGAAAAAAAAAATCATTTCTATGTAAATACACACATGTGCATCAGTTCCTTTTTTATTATATAATAGTATAAAGATATGTTTGATTGTTAATTTGTTTGTTGTTTTAAGTTTATATCGTCTTATTAAATAATGTTTTAGATTGATATTAAATACTTTTAAGTTTTTAATTTTGTAACAGTTTTTTAGTTGTCATTAAAATATTTTTAAAAATCTTTTTGATTTATTATATCCTTATACTTACTCTCTATAGTTTATTTGCGGTACATAATTTATAAAGAAAAAAAGAATAGTTACCTCAGATTTAAAATATTTCCATTGGAGTAGAAAATAGGGACAGAAGTATTATCGATTCTTATCTAAAAGTACTTTCGGGTTAAAGCAGGTGTAGCAAGTCTTAAAACTTATCGTAGATTGTTCAATTGTTCAAACAACTTAAAATTCTAGTTTATAAAATCAATCTTGATCCTCTAACCCTCATGTAAACTAATATTAAAAGTAATCGTGTATACTATACATGTGCAGTTCTGAAGTACTCTTGAGGAGTCAGCGGTGCGAGCCAGGGGTCTCATGACGACTGGATCGACAGATGGTTTATTATATACGCTTTTTATGATCTTACTTAAAAAATAATTAAATATATAATATTAACATATTATGTATGATTAACCAAATTTGGTAGTTTTTTAATTTTACTCCCGAATGGTAGAGTCGTGGAAAAGATATGGAAAACATATATTGACAATATATTACTCCTTTATTTTACTACTTTTAACAAGTAGTATTGATTTCATTAAATATTGTGAGCACAAAAGACACTAAACTAAAACTGAACGATTATTATTATTATTAATTCTTTTCTTTCTTTTCTTTTTTATTATTATTATTAATTAGATAATTTATAATTATTATTATTATTAATTCTTTAAAAAATAAATATACTATATTAAGTCTGATTGACGTTTTTATTAATAACATTCACTCATATAAATCTCATATTTCATTTTGAAAGTATGGATTAATTTTTGCAATAAAAAAACAATAATGAGGGATTATGTGCATTTGCTCCCGTTTAGTGAGATTAGAGGCGCCTGAAGCTCTGCAGGGGCGCAGCCCTATAGTGACCACACGGGACATAGGACACTTCACTACAGTTATAATTACTATTATCTATGGCACTTCATACTCGTCTTCAACTTCCAATGTGCCATATGATAAAAATATTGTTTCAAAATTAATATGACTATGTTGTAGTCACACAAACTGCAAGTACGCAAATACTATTAATAAAATTGATTACTGTATTATTTTTTAGTAAATATATTAGGAATTATCCAGTATACAAATGAAGTTATGGTCTCCACAGCTAACACCCTACACATAAACACCCTTTAGCGACTAATTGTAGAGGCGGAAATCGGTTTATTACTTTCATAGATCCACAGAAAGGATAGTTTTGTTTAGAGTTCTATCGTTTATTTATGGAAAATAACACACATACACATAGACATACATACATACATATATACATATTTACATACATATATACATATTTAAATACATGATACATACATACATATACAGGGTTATTTGTAATTAATTGGCTACCTCTTGCAAGCAGCCTCTCTACATCAATCCCAACAACATTAGTTCTACAACTTTTTACAAATCTTGATAAACAACGCAAAAAACCGAAACAAAATTTTTTTGCTGACTCTATTACGTACTACTCTGTATTTTTTAAGAAGTAACTAAAAGGTTAAAACGCCCGGGTGCCATACCTACGCTCAGAGTTAATGCCCGTTCAGATGTTACAAATAAATTTTTCATTGTAAAATTATTTTTTTTAAAACTATTTTAAAAAGTCGTAGAATAAATGTTGTTGGGGTTGATGTAGAGAGGATCCCTTTAAGAGGTGGCCAATTAATTACATATAATAACCCTTTATATATGTGTGTACAACAGACTTACATGACACAATAGGATTAAAGTATTTTTTATAAGAACTTTTCTAACATTAAGAAATAAAAACCAAAATGATACAAATTCAGATTAAAAAATGTAATTTAAATGAAAGCGGGATTAAAAAATAAAACATTAAAAAGCTAAATCCTGCAGTCAGTGTAATTGAACCGCCCGCGGTCACAGACGGACAAATTGTAATTTACACCATAACTGCATTATACTGTGTTTATTATATCCAATCAATTATAATAATAACGCTGTGTTCTCGTTATGTATATAAACATATTATATAATAAACATGTTATATAATAATACATTATTAACTTCTTAATTGATCTAATCTAATAATGATTTTTTAATTGATTGACCGAGTAAGTTTAGGCACTTTTATTATAAAAGGACCCGCGTTTGATTTCTAAATTTATGTAACAATGTATATAATAAAACCTGCATCTTGAAACTTCTATTCCACTTAACCCAACTCGCAAGGTAGCAGCGTGGTGGGTAGAGCTTCTCACCTTCACATATTATAAACGAGTGCCCAACAGTGGGACTATTAGACTTTTAACATCTACTAAATATTCCAAATACATCAAAATATACTATAACAGTATAATTATTCATTTACGTAACATACATTCAGTCCGTCATAAACAATTATATGTAAATTCGCGCAAGATATAGTTCACAATGATAGTGATTTGCTTCGATGCCGGTCATTTGGACCGCTTACCGACATCGGACAGACCATATGTACGGACAGACATTGATGGACGAGATTATAATAGGTTGGCTTGTATCGAACGATTACCAAAACTAAGTTTACTTACTTTACGTCAATCATAACTTAATCAGACAACAACCTAATTGTATTTATTCTGTCTCTTTTAAAAAATAATTTAACTCAAACAGACAAATAATCAGTCTCTTTTAAAAAAAAGTGGTATTATTGTTAACTTTTAAATCATATATATTTTTTTTCATAACAACCTTTTATATAAGAGAAAAGAGTGTTTATAAAGGCGCTGTTTTATGGCAGAGTATATTTGAAACATTGGTGATTCAGATTCAGCCGCCATCGCCGGTCGCTCGGGGCCTCGCAAACAAATAACCCGACAAAGTGAGCTCACAAGTCGTGATTGAAGCGCCATTACGTGACGGTGAAGATCTAATTGCGACCCACACTTTAATATAACCTTTATACTACATTATATTGTAATATAGTATTTGTTTAATGCAATTGCATTTATTCTTAGGAATAAATAGAATAGAATATAAAATAATTAGTAAGAAAGATATTTAAAATTATATACAGCCTTAATTTTTAATTTTTTTGTAGAAATTCTGTAATTCAAAATGCATAATCAATATTTCTGAGATGTCGTTATTACTGTAAATTGAATGAAATAAAGCTTATAAAAGAAAAAAAATATTTTCAAAAAAGAAAAAGAAAAAAAATATATCAAAAAGGGTAACAAGATAACCATTGCGAATAAAGTTTGCAAGAGACATGGCCGGTAATCAGAGAAGGGCTATCGAATGCCGGTCACGCGCTACAGTCGCGCGACACAAAGGCAACAAATTTGCACGTCGCGGCCCGTTTACGCGACATCTCGCATTCATAGTATTCAACTCGATGTATTCGAAAAATTGCCATTATGGCGCCCCGGGCGGCCATGACACCCGCTTGCCGCGAAAACTTATTGTTAGCTGTGTTGTTCGAAATTGGGATTTGATTGTAATTGGACCCGTACTTTTATAAATCATTTTCATTTCACTGTTAAAATTATGATAGAACAATTAGGATAAAGTTCAATAAGTTGTTATATTGATATGTTGCAATAAGTACATAATTCTTATAATGGATGTACCTACTTCCCTGTCGTTCAACGCACACGTGCTAACGTCTATAAACGCGTCATTGTCTCATATTACAAACGCCATAGTGTTGGACAAAACCGTAAGATAGTTCGATAAGTTTTATTTGCTTCTACGTCTACAATAATCTTTGGAAAGGAAGCGGTTGACGATCCGATACGATAGTGTCACAAAGAAGCTTATTTCCGCTCCAACTCTGGATATAAAAGACCATATTACATTTTCTATTACAAAAGAAGTACGAGCGCTATTTTAAACCTTATTGCCTTGGAATAGGACTTCGAATAGCGCATCCAATGACAATGTTTGTCTAGGTGTCTCGTAGTGAAAATAAAAACTGAACAAATATCGCGATAAGGTTTTTGTAAGGGCGCGGGTCGACTCAATATCAAATGTATTATTCAATTGTAAATAACCATTTTTATACCTAAATATAACGTCTTCTCAGCGTTTGCGTTACAAGAAAAATAAATTGTACATAAAAGTCATAATGACGTAAAACCAACAGTATCATATGAAATATACCTAAATATAAAAACATTTACATGAACAAAAAATTAAAAGGTTTTGATATAGAACGGACAAACCTTTACGTAGAGCACCTATCATATGATAAAAAAATATATAAAATATTTGAAAAAAAAGTGTCAGTTAATCTTAACATCCATATCTACATAACTAATCATCTAAAACGGAAGAGTCAGCAAAAATAGGGCGATAACAAACAATAGGCCGGTGTTGTAACAATGCTTCGTTTGTGACGATTCTTCGCATAATAGCGGGGTGCAAAACGTAATTCGATAAAGCCTCCTTCACTATGGGAGTGATCGTGTCTGTCTGTTCTGTTCGTTGTTTGTTGTTGTTTATTAGCTTGTTGGTTTCTTATTCTATTATATTAGAAGTATCGTATTTTTTACTATTTTCTTTGAAAAAAATCGCAGGAGATTGGGCAGGTTTACTTTCTACTACCTACTTGTTATTTTAAATATAAGTCAAATACAAGTATGTAATTTAAAATCAAGGTAAGGCAAGGTGCCCATGACCACGTTATTATATCACGGAAAATATTAGTTAGTAAAATAAAAAAAAAATTACACATTAACAAAAAAGAGAAGATAATCCAGTTTGGAAACATTAAAATGATATAATACGTCATTCAAAATAACTCGTAATTCCCATTGTATGAAGATATGGAAAAATTGACATTCTCTTTGAAGGCTCATCTCCACGTGGTTGAGTACAATCTGCGATTACCTACAGCCCTCAGACACTTATGAACACACAAATACTAATCGGATGAACGAATAAAAGTCTCACGTCCGAAATCGGGATATCTCTCGTGTACTGTACATGGATGTACAGAAAATGGTAGAAACTGCATAGGTTGATTGCTTTTTTAATATATTTTTATGTAACTTAAGCTGAAGGTTCATATTCGCTCTAAAATTGATCAGATCAAAGAGGAAATGGTACTACTTTTGCTATTACTCCAAATGGATACAAATACATATATTTTTTTACAATTTTCAAGTCTGTAAAAAAATTAAAGGATAAAAAAACCCACCCATTTTCAATAAAAAAATGCTAAAAATTACAATAAAAACCACAGATATTATATAAAGAAAAATTCCATACATATCCAGCGGGTAGTTGTTCCCGCTGTACAAAGTGACCGCGCGGTCCGCTGCTCCTGAAAGGAACGCAAATCTGAATATAAAGCCGTCTCCCCGATGAAAACGGTACTTAGCTTTCAAGATTGTTCTGTTAATCTCTGAATATGCAAGCTTTTTATAGTTTTGTTTTGCCTTATAATCGAATTACAATACTTAATATTAGTTACACAAACAATAAAACGAACTTATTTGAACGTATCGAATTTATAATAGAGTTTATTTTCTTATTCAAGAAGTCACAGTGTATCTCATAAATCATCTCCAAAGCCCACACTAGCACAATATCGATGGCTTCCCGCCGAAGAATGCGAGACATAAATAAAGGCACTAAATAAGAATAAAATATAGAAAACTGTCATGGCGGGCTGAAAGGCGCGCGAAACTGAATATCCTCAGGTTTCCGGTCGCTCGCGCTCCAAAATGGCAGAACGGATATTCGTGTATCGGCTCGCGGCATAGTGCAACGAATAAACTAACATAGACAATGTGACCAACAAAAACTTGTGATTTATTATCTCTTTTGAAAATAGTTTTTTTTTTGTATCAATGATCGTATTTTTACATTTTTAAATCATAATTGTTTTAGAGTAGCATTGCAAGCGACTTCATCAGCGCTGTATTAGTAACCTATATTTTGCTCTCTGAAGAACATCGAATGTTATTTTTCTATCCCTCAAGAAAAATACTTTTTTCCGATGAAATGTACACTACGTCCTATCTGTGCACCTGCCAACGTATGCGAAGTTCCATGATGGTCGGTTGAGTAGCTCAGACAAAATAGCGTAACAAACAAACAAACTTACATTCTCCTTTATTATATTACTTAGGATAACTGCTAAAAGACTATATTACTATCCTGCTATAATAGTTCACATAATCTACTAAGTATTAAAATAGACTATGTCCTTTTCGCTGTAGCTGCCGCATCGATTTCTTTCCCTTTCTTTTTAGACCACAGCATGCAACTTTTATTCCTATTTGTCCTCAATTCAAAGCCGCTCTATCCAAATTTCATTCCGATGAAAATCCTACGTTAGGAGCTTATGTCCCCAAGTTTGATGAGAACGACCAAAATCTTAATTAAAAACTTGAATTAAAAACTAAACTGTGACTTAAAGAGCATCAAATGTTCATTATTTATACTAAAACAAAACTTATTATTTCCGGCCCGTTCACGCCGACCGGAGCGAAGGGGAGCGCTGAAGATTTGAAATTGGAACCAAATAGGCGTTAAATAGCGACGTGCGCTGTCATAACGTCATTTGGCGTTCATCAACGAGCGAAACAGCATCTCCGTTTGGTGCACGTTTTATTAGCGTAAGAAATAGCGAGGCACAGTGACTCGGAAATTCAGATTTGCATCGAGGAATATACCGGGCGGTGATTGCATTTTCTTTGCAACTGCAGCATCATTTAATTTGCCTGAAGGCTGAGATTGGGGCTCTTGGTCCGGCTAAATGAAGCCGTACTGTCTACCTTACGGGCTCTAGATTGAATGGCCCGAGTCATATTAAATTAAAGTTCTAATTTATACAGAATGTGTTCATTTGCTTTCATAATAATTCAGGTGTTAGGAAACTGTCCACGACATATTTAATTACATCTTAGATTAAAAACTATTTAATATTAAAATGAGATCAAAATTACAATCGTAAATCAGAATTGTAGGTAATCCGTCCACCTCGTTACTCCTCACGTAAAATGAACGCCGTTTTCTTCTAAATTTCATTTGGATTGAATCGACTCCAGGTCCAATCCCTATAACATTTCATATTTCATTTTCAATTTACTTCAATTCATTCATATATGATAACAGTCATGTTACATAAATAAAAAAATCTGTCTCCAAAATATTTTTTTTCTACACGATTATTACAATATTAAGTTTTAATTAAAATACACTCACACTACACTACTACCACTGTACTACTAGTACTTGTGTGTGCTTGTGGTTTGTGTGTTCACTGGTATATTTATATCTATTTTTTTTGCAAATGTTACTACTTTCTTTTTATATTTAAAATTCCAAATAAAATCTGGTAATGTAACAAAATGAAAAAAATAATAAAAACCGTCATTTTAAATTGCGTAATCTAGCAGCTGATAGAAAAATATAAAAAGCAAAGTGAGAAACGGCATTTCATTTTGCATAAATTAAATAGTCTTCACTCCAGCGACTCCGAGCGGGGAGCGGCCTCAGGGGTATTATTAACAGGGTTAATATACTTTTATATTGATTTTATTATAAATATATTTACATAAAACATTGTTTGTTTTTTGTAATATTTTCTATTGTTTATTTGTGGTTTAGATTCTATAATATTTTGTATTTTTACTTTTCAACAAGATTTATTCATGAATATGATATAGAAAATTTTATATATTTATATAATAATAAGTTGTTTAAAGCAAAATTATAATAACTATTAGTCTTTGTTTGGATATTTCAAATATTTTGAACAATAAATAGAAAATAAATACACAATATTTATTTTTTTTACATAAAATTTTTCTTAGTGTTCCTGTGACACAAAATGTTTTATGATTACCAACTTTATATAGGGAGTGAATATTTTATAAATGTGAATATTTTTCAGAATTATAATACTATATTTATAATTTATAACAATATTCCAAAATTTTTATTCATTAATTGAAACTATACTAATATATGTGTGAAAGTTTGGATGTTTGGATGGACGTATGTTTGTTATACAATCACGCCAAAACTACTAAATGGATTTTGATGAAACTTGGCAATGTTGTAGCTTATGTACCAGAATAAACCATAGGCTACAGAAATAAAACTTTTGCACGTGCAAGTTGCACTGCGATTAGGTAATTGGCACGGGAGCTTCTGTTTTTAATCGTTTGGTTCATTCAATTTTAAAAAATAAAAAATAAATTATGAACTTTGAATACTTTAGCCACTTACTGTGTTTGATCTGTAGAAACTAGGATCAATGTTCAATATTTATCCAAGACCTCTCAATAATATACATGCTATATGGCGCCATAATGTTTTCCGCTTTTTTTTTCTTCACCACTACACCGCCATATAATTTTGTTTCGGACTTTTCATAGTCAGCATCATTTTTAATCAATTTTCATTCATACACTTCAAAATTTAACTTTAAAAATACTTTAAAAGAACTCCGGTAGGTATATAAGCCATGTCAATATTATTTTTACAGTCCACGTGAATGGAGTCTCAGGCAACAGCTAGTATTTAGTAAAATTTTTATTTTTATTTATTTTCACGTGTGTTTTCTTTTCGCTTGATTTTTAAGTTCTAAAATTTATCTTTTATGATATGAAAATATTATATAGTCACCATTTTATATATTTTGTTTATACTGTACAACTATCAATTTAATTTTAATACATATAGAAAATAATGTTGATTATATTATTGAAAGAGTGTGACCATGAATTCATAGTAACTTAAAATATTTGTTTCCTCACCAAATAACCAAAGGCAGAATGAGACAAGTAGGTACAATCAATTTAATAATATAATACGGTACAAGACCAGTACAATAATGTACCAATAATAAAATAAAATCAACAATCAAATCTCAACAAAACAGTAAACAAAGTGTGATATAAATTAAACGAGTAACTCAAGTACAGAGAATTAATTTAAAAAGTTGATTATCGTCTAAATTGACGACAAACATCTTACTGCTGTTTGCGCTCGAATGTCAACAGGCTTAAAAGAAATAAGGTTATCTATTGCTATTAAACGGTTGAGACGTATTGTCACTTTGTACTTCAAATAAATTAATATATTCATAATATCGTACAATGTCTAGAAAATTCTTTAAATTGTTAATACATAAATCCTTTAATCAAACTATTAAGATTAATAACCTCAAAAAAAAATATGATTTTCTAATTATCTTTAGTGTGTATAATACACGTCAAAGTAAATAAAGACGTATATACACCAAGTAAAACAATAATGATTAGTGTAAGGCGGGCGCGGTAACACGCTGCGACCCCTACAAAGGGTATAAATTCAGTTCTGTTTGTCTGCGCCTCAGATTAAGTGCTATGAATAAATACTTTGAGATAATCCATTTGAGGGGTTTGTGGTTTGAAATTAGTGGTTTATTTAACGTGATGGAAAATAAAATGGAATGTCACTTAATACTACTATGTTTTCGTGGTATAAATTATTTTTTTCTATGTTGATGATTTTTTTTCCTGATTTTTTTTTTATTGTTTTAAATCTATTGCAAAATAAAATTTATATTTGATTGGCTTGCAATAAAGTTATTTCATCTCCTTTTTTATACATTATTTTCTTGGAATTAACAATTATTTGTTAAGACGCGGCAAACATCAATAAGTCACGAATACAAAACATTACATATTTGCATAACAATATAGGTCTATGCATATATTAAATTATGCGAATATTAAATGAACATCTAACATTTTACAAATTATTTCAGGAAGTGTAGCGTCAAAACAAAGTTAAACACGAGCTTTATAAATTACTATAAAGCATAGGTATTACCCTCAAAGTATATAAAACGCTTACTAAACTCACAAAACCAACATGCACTATTTTCAAGCTCCATTTCAGTATAAAATGTTCGTAACCGCTCTCAAGAATAAGAAGTAATAAGCAGTTTTCTTTCGCGCCAAAATTGTCTTCCATAATAGCGTCGGTGGCGAGATACCGCTCCCGCCATAAAAAGAGATAAACGACCGTTCTCTCTATTATTTTTGCTCTTTAACAAAGGCAATGTGTGCATGTACGTTTGTCCCTCTCTAACGTACAGAGTAAACGATCCGCTCTCTCGTCCGCGAGAGAAAAACAAAAATTTGTCGCGCGCCCCCACCCAGCCACTAATGTTCGGGGGTGAAGGAGAGCGGGCTCGCCTCCTTTATAATTTAGTTGAAAAACCTAATATGTGTCAATTAAAATTTTATTAAAACCTCAATTTGAGCGCACTCGAGCATGTTATGATTAACATTTTAATAACGCGGTTCATTATGAGATACTTTATTATGAAGCCTCGCAATATTAATTTATGGAAACTTAGGAGAGCGAATTTATTGACCTATAAACGGAGTTTAGTATAAAGGCGTGAGTAGACTACAAAATATTTATTGGTGTTTAGTGCGGGAGACATTGTGTTGGTAGAATGGCTTTGTGCCGCATTCTCTGTCGACAATGGCGCGATGTTTTGGCGGGAGAAAAAGGCGGGAGCGTTATCAGCGGCCGCCATTATGGTGGCTTATCAGAGAGCGCTTCCGCGAGACTTCGCCCCTTTTTCTTTAACGGTCACGTCTGAGCCGCTAAGGTGCAGATAGCAAAATACGTTTTGTTTCTTGTAACCATTTGTAAGCTTAATATGGTTTTGCGAAAAGTATCTTTCTGAGTAAGTTTGAATATTAGTTTTAATACCTACCTATCACACGCGACCGAAAACGTTATAGCGACTGATATATTTTCTCATTTAGTACTTAATTTTTTAGATACTTATTATCATTTGCCATAACTTTAGCCTTAAAAAGATATAGGTACTTAAAAATCTGCGATATTATGAGAAATATTTTTTATCAACCGTTATTGAATATTAGGGAGCCTATCAAAAATAACTAAGGTTACTTTATTAGCCATTGGAACCGTGAAAAAGAAATATAAAAGTGACTTCAATAAACAAGGCTGTGGGGTGAGTGTGGGGCGATGAATGAGCTAATTAAGGAGCCGAGCGAAAGAAAACGCGAAGAAAAGCTAAGAAAACTCCGGAAAACAAGAATACTTCACGCGTTACAGGGATGTACTGGGTATAGTTTAACTAATGTGAATATCATTATTTTTTACTATATTCACTGACACGAACAACGTAGTAATAAAGCAACTTATATAAAACTATTAGGAAACATTCATCATTTTTATAAAACTAGTTTACTGAGTAATATAATAAAATCCGGTTATAAAAACCAAAGTGAACTTAAACCAATAATTTTATCTTTGATTTGATAAATGTTAAAGACATTAGTGTATCTAAAAGTAATGTATTAATTATTGAAACAAGGAAATGAAAGATTAAACTTTTATACAAAAAAAGAATGAATAAACAACAATAAGTTAGTATAAGTTGAATAAGTTAGTATAAGTTGAATAAACGACGTACGTAATTAAAACTTTAATATACGTAGCATTCTCTTTCAGTCTCGTAGCCGTGCTACGCTAGCGCTACGTACATCATAACAAGATAGATCGTAGATTAGAAATACTTTATAACTAAATTAATATAATGCAAATTAAAGGAATATTACAATACAGTCCATCCCTGTATGACGACAGCGTCCGTGTCCTCGCCTGTGAATGGTCCGCTAACAAACTCTTTCACAAAAATACAATAATTACTTTAAGTCGAATAAAAACTCCTTTCTTCGCAGTCGCTTCGGACAAGGCGTCTAATTCCACCTTCATACCCTCCATAAAGACTTTATTGACGAACAAAACATTTTGTATATATTGATAAAGTAAACGAACTTTATTTATATGTGTATTTTAATATAATGAATATTATGTTCATATTGTTAATAATTTACATTGAACTGTGTTTTGTCATTAACCTAAAAATAATCACTCTATCTCATAAATATAATGGCATCAAAATATACATTGTAATGTAAAATTTAAAATCTATCTTCATGAATAGTCAGAAAGATCTTGTTGGGTCTGCTTCATCTATACATGAATCCTTGAATAAATAAGGAATAAGAAAGGAAATTAAAAAAAAAAATATATATATATATATATATATATATATATATATATATATTTGTGACTCAAACCAAAACTATAGTCTAACTATTCACAGGTTTAATATCACTTTCCTTCATTACAATTTCATATAAAAATGTCAATAGTAAAGCATGTAGCTTTATTAGAACGTTTATTAAAAAGTCACCCAAAAATACATCCGGTTAATTATATTTATTGGATCTTAATTCTTTATTAAAATTAAAGTATTTCATGAAAAAATACGAAGAAAGAGAGAGAGAGAGCGCTTGGTATTAACATTTAAACTTTGGGTGACATTCGATTAAACTATGATGTAGAGTTTGGTCTTAACCAAACTCTAAAAATACATCCCTAAGGTTACAGGGGATGTAAAAATGTTGGTTGGATATCACACGCTGCAACCTGAAATATTTACAGACCAATGTTTTAAAAAAGGAATAGGAAATAAGAGGCCAAGGAGTTATAAATAAGTGTTCATTGTTTCATGAAAATCTTTTATTTATGAAGTTTTTAGTTGGTGTTAATTTGACACCTGAAGAATGAAAATAAAGAAATAAATATCTTATTAAGAAACTTTGATATAATGAATATTGGTATATTGTTTTTAGGTTATAAAATAAGTAAACAATTGATATTTGTGTTATTTTAAATCATCCCTTAGGATGCCTATCATAGAGAAAAAAAAGAAAAAAATTTCCTTGTTATGACGTAACTAAAGTAGCGGAAAAACTTAATATAAAATAAAACAATTATAACAACAGCGTTAATTACTCTCCTCGTCCTCAGTGATTGTTCTATCTTATTAAGAAACTTTGATATAATGAATATTGGCATATTGTTTTTAGGTTATAAAATGAATAAACAACTTATATTTGTGTTATTTTAAATCATCCCTTAGGATGCCTATCATAGAGAAAAAATAGAAAAAAAATTCCTTGTTATGACGTAACTAAAGTAGCGGAAAAACTTAATATAAAATAAAACAATTATAACAGCGTTCATTACTCTCCTCGTCCTCAGTGATTGTTCTAAAGTGGTAGATTTTGTTTATATTCTAGCATCATGACCATAATATTATATTTGTTTGCGAGAATAAAAACATGCTAAGTAATGACTTATAAGTTTTTGGAGGCCTTGTAAAACTCCTTGCCTCTATTTACTAAATTAAAACATTTTAAAATCATTATAAAAACTTTACAATGCCTTGGATAATACATTACTTTAAGAACATATTTTTAAAATCAAATATATGTAGAGTATACATATAAATCATCATAATTGAAATGCTAATAAAATCATTTTTTATGTAAACCGATAGGTTTTTCACAAAAATAAACATTTATTGATTGAACTATAAAGAAAGATGGGCATCACAAAATGACGTCGAAGATTATCATTCTATTGATATTTAAAAGTTAAATATTTAAAAGTTAATATTCAAATAGCATCTTCAATGCGCTACTTTGTAGAAAATTTCACAGGAAGTAGTCGTGAAATGTTTGCCGTTATAATATGCAAAGTTGTCTCTGGTTTGAGGTTTTTGCTTTCCCAACTTCATTGAAAGTTTTAAAAGCCTGAAGACATACTTTTATATATGAATAATTAAAATAATTTGACACAAGTAGGTACAAAAAGGATTTTTTTTTTTTTATTTAATCATTGATGCTATTATTTTATGATACTGATTTAAAATGTTTTTATAACATGCTTCAGAAGGTTATGACGAATATAAATTTTAACACTTAATAAAATTTAAAAAACGACTGATCGTTTTCTTTGATGAGATAAACAAATTACCAATTTGAATAGCAGGCGTACCTTTTTTTATATAAGTAATAAAGTATAGAAGCTTTCAAATAAGATAAGATAAGATTTGTTGAGATGTTTCGTATTTATGTATAAAACCATTTGGTTCTTTGAACAATGATGGCTATTTATTAATTACCGGACAAGTAGACTGGCTTTGGCACCCCTCGTTATGTACAAACTTGAATGTAGATCGTACTTAAAATGAAAAAAAAATCAATTCTCCGATAATATTCATAAAAAAATAAATTGACCTAACTATAAAATAACTATTGCAGGATTTCTTTTAGTTTAGTCACTATGAGTATTCAGTTTTACATAATTTAATGTTCTATGTAAACGAGTTCTATGTACTCTAAATAACTTTATATGAGTACAAGATTATACAGCATTAAATATGAGATGAAGAACAAAATAATTCGTGTTTTTTACGCATTAATCACGAATTATTACACCAAATTGTAAGGAAATTTTAGACTTATATTTTACACCATTACAATTTACTATATCTAATCTAAGTTCATTGACCGACTAAGTTTTATATTTATATGCAAATGTTTTTACCTCTGACGCTGAGAGATGGTGAATACTAAGTTCTTACAATTGTGCTAAAGCTGCTAAAGATATCATGTATCACGGGAAACATTATAATACATTTATATTTAACCCTTACTTAGTACATAATTGTATCATAAATCCGCTATAAATATTCAATAATATAATCTTTATTATATAGAAACCATAATCAGTTTAAAATTATGAAGATAATAACACTTCCTTCTTTCCTAAGATCTATTAATAAATAAGAAGATTTATTAATAAATCATACCAAGACTATAAACACAGTCTCTGAATCAGATAAACTGGAATTTGAGAATCAAGAGCGATCCATTAGATAAAATCATTCAATCTCCTCCAGCAACTTCGCTAATTACGAAGATCTACACTTAGGTTAAAGTTAACTCATCTGCTGTCATTATACATTCTATAATGTATTTGAAGCTTTTCGAGAATAAACCAGAAAATATAAATAATTAATGTTTAAATAAGATTACTGGGATAATAACTTGCAAAACACATTAAGAAGACACACATTTCGTCTGTTACTAAACAAACTTAAATTAAAACGTCATAATTAATGTAGCACATATAAATTAAAGTAAGCAGCAATTTAGTTAGCGATAATGATGTTTTATTGAAAAACTTTTGCCGCTGATTAAGATTAGTTCACGAGTTGCACAATAATTTAGATTGAACGGTGATTTCGTACTCCATGCAGCTCGCGAGACACGGAAAACGAATTACATAAATTGATTTGGATACGGCGTATTCGAAATTGTATGTAAATTCATGTATGCCAATGCCTTTGTGTTTGTGTTATTGATTTATGCATCAATTATTGGAGGGTTACAATAAAAAGAATTTATAGGAACTGTTAGGTTTTAACAAAACCTATGTACAAATATTTTATTTAGTCAATCTTGAAAACCTCCTGCTTGATAAAACCTATAGAATTATAAACAGAATATGGATACAGTTAATAATGTCTTATTGAATTTGCAATTAGTTTTTTATCTACTTTTTATCAAGTTTTTTTTTTTATATAGATCTATATAAGACTAATATCAGTTATGTAGAGCTTTTGAAAATTAATTTCATCGTAAATGTAATTCCTGAAGCTAGTAAATACAAGATACCAATACAATATAGGTTTATTATTTACCGCATCCAAATTTCAATCGCACAAATATGTTAGAAAGTTTCGGGTTAACATCTTAACACGCTGTGTAATGAGTCTCTAATGAATTAAGCTCAATTTAGTCGACTGAGTGTGGGAGATAAGTGTCGTTATAACATACATGCTACTTACTACGCCCCTTTTTGTCTTCTGATAACTTATTAAAAAAAACAAACATTAATTGAACGAATTAAATTTCATTATAGAATTTTACAAATTTGATTTAGGATTAATCTAGCAAATGCCGAAAAATAGTTACTTATTCTGTACTAATATTATGAAGAGATAACTTTTGTTTGTTTGTAACTGTTGGAAAATCTGATTCCTGACAATTAATGTTGGTAGCGCCGTTTAAAACAATCAACATTGAGCTAACATGACGTCGAAACCTAGAAAAAGTGTCGTATGTAAAATCTGATGTTGGAGGATCACTCGGTTCCTAGAGAGCGAGTAGTCCACTGCTCTAGAAGATTACTATTTACTATTTTCGTATATATTTAAATAAGTGATTAACAATTATATACATTTACTGCGTTTATCTACTTTTATTGTACGTGAAGATAATTAATGAAATGATTTGTTATTCTTAATTTCGCGTCGAAAGCTACATAATCTATAAATATACCTAATAAAATTGTCACTGATCGATTTCTGTGCATGAAAAATATTAAACAAGAATCATTTTTTTTTTTTTTTTTTTTTTTTTTGTCTGTCTATGCTGTTAGCTCTGTTGGCTATTACAGCGTCACCGGGGAAGCGGGTGGGTCAGGAGACCCACCCTTAAAAAGGGGGGGCCAGATGGGCCCCCATGGGGAACGACGTCCCGAGGGCATCTCAGATTGAGACACGGACCTCGGCTCGGGGCGTCGTTAGTCAGGAGGGAAGCTAAGGAAATTTGGACACTAGCGTCCTCCGACGGCAGAACGCCGGAGCAACGGAGCACTTACTCAGTTGGGACCTCGTCTATACCGGTATAGACGGTGTGTGTCTGTATATTGTGTGGTGTCACTTATGCCTACGCGTATACGTTATTACCTACTGTGAACGCGTCGTCGGGGTCAACGAGTACCGACTTGGGTCTTCTTTTTCTGACTAAAGTAGTCTTACGTGGTCTATACTCTGCGGCGTCAGCCACCAGTGGGTTCGGGTGTCGCTCAGCACGTTCAAAGTACTTTTGGGAAAGCCCCTTGAAGTACTGAGCGATGGTCGGAAGGTTCAAGTCTCTATGGAGATCGATGTTGCGTACGAACCATGGCGCCCCGGTTGCAATCCGTGTAAACCTGTTCTGAATCACCTGAAGGGGTTTCAGATTAGCGTGCGCAAAAGCGGGACTCGCGTAGGACATGACGGAACGTATGCAAGCTTTGTAAAGTGTCACCTTATTGCGAAGGGACATTTTACTCCGCTTGCCTAACAGCGGATATAAACGACCTAATATGTAGGCCGCTCTGCTACGAACGGTCCTAATATGCGCAGTGAAAACTAACTTTCTATCTAACGTTACTCCTAGGTATTTTGCCTCGTCTTTCCAAGGTATCGGTTTATCAAAGAGTTTGATTCGCGGGAGGATCCTTGGGGGGCCCCGTTCGAAGAGCACCGAAACGCTCTTCTCAGGGTTTACCTCGATCCGCCATTTCCGCAGCCAACTCTCAAGGGTCAAGTCGACTGCGGATTGGAGACGTTGGTATATCTCCCAGTGATCCTTAGAGGACGTGTAAAGCGCGGTATCGTCCGCGTACATGGCAAGGTGCACTTTAGATCGAGGCCTAGGAATATGGCTAGCGTAGATGGAGTAGAGGATGGGCGAGAGAACTGAACCCTGGGGGACACCCGCCCTGATGGGGCGGGGAGTTGACAGAACGCCTTCCACTCTGTAGCGAAAGGAGCGATTCGACAGGTAGTCCCGTATGATGAGTACGAGTCTGTCCGACACCTTGAACTGGTATAGCTTGTACACCAGTCCATTGTGCCAGACCCTGTCGAACGCCTTAGCTACATCGAGGAAGAGCGCTCCTGTCCTATGCTTCTTGGCCTTCACAGTGGCCCCTATCAGTATGTGCTCCGTGAGGCGTTGCACCTGATGGGAACATGAATGGTTGGCTCTAAAGCCGAACTGCTCATTTGGGATGATTTTGAGTCTCTCGACTTCCGATCTAAGTCTACAGAGGATGATTCTCTCATATACTTTCCCTAAGGAACTAAGAAGACTAATGGGACGGTAACTACTAGGCAGATGCCGGGGTTTGCCCGGCTTATGGAACCCTATCACTATGGCCTCTTTCCACTGGGCCGGAAACGAGCAACCGGCCAGTAGAGCGTTAAAAATGGTAACCAATAGGTAAATTAAAGGAGGCGGAAGAAGCTTTATCACTTTGTTAGTGATCCTGTCGGGACCTGGCGATTTCTTGGCATGAAGCGCCCTAACTATGGACGTCACCTCGTCTAGGTTCGTTTCCTTGATTGGCGGACCGACCGGTGGCTGAGAACACATTATATTGACCGATTTGTCGACTATTTCGACATGATCGCGATCAACCGATTGAGCAGACAGACGGCACTGGCTCTCTAGACTGTCGGCTAAGCACTCAGCTTTGTCAGGGTCGTCAAACGCGATGGCGGAGTTAGGTCCAACCAAGGGAGGCATATCTGAGACAGTGTCCGCCTTCAACGCTCTCTGCAACCGCCAGAATGCCTGGTGTGTTGGAGAGAGCGTCGGAAGCGTCCTATCCCAGCCGCTATCTCTGAAGTCATCGAGAGCTTGTCTCGACTCCCTCTGGAGACGGCGCAGCCTCCGTCGGTTGTCATCTGTCGGGTATCGGTCATGGGCTCTAATCGCGGCGTTTTTACGGGTGATTAGAAGTCTAATGTCCGGAGGGAGTGCTCGGTAACCCTCGAAGTTCACTCGGACCTCCCTCGAGGACTTTCCTATGCTGTCTGCCAAATGTTCTGTGAAGTTAGTCGCGGCTGAGACAGCGTCCTCGACCGATGTAAGCTGGTCAGGAATTTTGTCGAGGTGCGCTGATACGGGGGAATGGAGTTGCTCTCGAAGCTTCGTCCAGTTAATAATTGTTTTTGTCGCGGGTTCCCTAAGGGGAGGAAGTCCTAGCTGAAATAGGACCGGTCGATGGTCAGAGTCTAGCTCGGATAGCGTCTCGATAGAACGTAACTGGAGTGTCACGCCCTTCAAGAGTACTATGTCGAGCACGTCGGGTCTGTCATGTCGGAAGTCTGTGTCGCAGTATCGCGTGGGACTCAAAGGCGCGGTGATCTCGAAGTCGAGACCAGCCTTGTCGCTTAGCCTATCAAGGAGATTTCCCCTACTGTTTGCGACAGTAGAGTTCCAGCGGGGATGTTTGCAATTTAGGTCGCCGGCCAGAATGGTTGCGTTACCTAATTGGAGTAAGGACTTAAGGTCCCTCTCAACTAAGGCTTTATTGGGAGAAAGATAGACGGATGCTAGTACGATCGACTGATGGCCGGTCATACCCACCTGACATAATGACGCTTCTACGTTAACTAGTTGGGGCGGATCGAGCGGAGTGCAATGAAGAGACCTTCTGTAGTAGATGATGGTTCCCCCCTTCGCGGTTGCCCTATCGTTCCTAACGAGACGGTAATTCGCGATGCGCGGATCACGATTACACGGCTTTAGAAAGGTCTCTTGTACTAACAGGACGTCTATCTGGTACGTGACCACGAAGTCGCGTACTAGATCTATCTGCTTAAGTAGCCCGTTCGCGTTGAATGTAGCGACAGTCAGAGAGCGAGGTTTTACCCTTCCACGCGATGTCATCATGTTGACATCGTGTGTTCGTATATCGATTTGATTAGGATGGCGTGCTTGAGGAGCACTTCCATCCTCGCGGGAGGGTTCCGCGCGGAATCCCTCATTTCATTTGAAAAGACTAGGAGCTCTTCGATGTCTATTACACCGAAGAGGCTCGTGACGCACGCGAGCGAACTCGCAACTCCGTCGGTGGAGTTACGAACCGGCGGCGACGGTATCGACTGGGGGACGGGCTGTGGGATAATCCTCGGAGGCTTCACCCAAGCGTTCGCGGGTGCCTGAGGGGCCTGGGATGCCTGAGGGGCCGCGGGCCTCCTAGGGGCTAGAGGAGCCCATGGAGGCTGGGCGAACCGAGGAGGATGCTTTGCCGGCTGTGTCCTGCGCGGCGCTTTGGGGCACCCGCGATAATTCGCGGGATGGCCCTTCTGTCCGCACAGGATGCAGCTGGGAGGATCCTCAGGGACCGGTCCCTTCCGCGAGCAGTCGGCTGTCGCGTGGTCGTCCAGGCACTTGACGCACCTTGGACGCGCGTGACAAAAACGTTGGGAATGCCCATAGAGCTGGCAGCGATGACACTGACCAGGAAAACCGCGACCGCGTGGAGGTTCGACCCTAAGGCCGGTGAGTTGGCAGACTGCCTTGACGTTAAAAATTTGCTTTCCTTCCGGGGAAAGCTCGAGATGGACGAGAACGAGATCGAACGGGACCCTAGTGGTCGCTCGGTACATGCGGTGCACCGAGATGACGGGGAACGATTGGGACTTAAGGTCCTCGAAAATCCGCTCAGTAGTGAGCTCCACGGGGAGCCCTCGGATGACCACCGTTAAGCGGCGTTCATCCTCTAGCGCGTAGGTGTGGTATCCGTAACCACGTTCGCGGAGGAGACGAGTCAGACCACGGTGGTCCGACGAAGACGCGGTTTGAACGCGGATACCGTCGGCGGTATTTCGGGCGGACGTGAAATGGAGATTGTGCTCCGTCATAAGTGCGGACAGAGTGTCCCACTTAGACTTGTCCCTTATGTAAAGCGGCGGCGGCGCGGGGGACTTCCGTGGTGCTGAAGGCGCAGGCGCTGAAGGTGTCTCCGCGGGCGCTGAAGGCGCGGACGACGGCGACGCGGACGCGGGCGCTTCGGGCGCGATCGGCGCGCGTTCGCGAGTCGGGCCCGGGCCCGAAGAACGGTCGGGCGACGCGGGTTCGCTACTAGCGGGTTTTGAGGCCCGTTTTCGCGGGACGTTCGAGGAGAGCGCTTTCGTCGCCTTCCTCTTGGCCGATTTGGTCTGCACGGTCGTGAAACCGTCGTCCTTGTCAGCGTCCGAGGAAGGGGACGAACTCCCCGACTCGGAATCCGAGGCCGTCTGCTCCGTAGGAGTGGCGGCCTCGACCTCCATGTCGGAGGTGCTCTCGGTCGCGATCGCGGCGCGCGAGGTCGAGGGCGGAGACTCGATGCCTAACAAAACAGAGTAGCGCAGGCATAATTCAGGCGCAATTCCGTGGACCCAGCCAAAAAACAGCGACTTGGACAGATCTTCGGGTTCCGCCGCGGATTTGGGGTCCATGGTGGAGCCCGGAGATATGAGCCGTCCTCCCTGCGTGAGCAGGGAGGCGAGTGCCTAACGTGAACCCTATCGAATCTCTGTCAGTAGGTGACAGAGGTGTGGCTAATACCCTAACGACTGTGTACTTACACGACGCAGGCTATTACGACGAAGTCTTTGAATTCCGTTTCGTACCCTAACTAGGGCGACGTCGGACTTGTTGGACCCCTATGCAGGCTCGCCGGCCCGCAGGTGTGCTTGAGGCAACTCACACACAAACACAATCACACCGCTGGCTTGCACACAATGGAGGTCGTTATCTTGACTGGCGCAGGTGTACGAACGGTCGGTGCAGGTGGTCGGTGCAGGTGGCTGGGCGGTCAGCGTGACGGCCCAGGTAGGTGGCGCGAATAGGCGGAGCAGGTAAAAGGGACATGTGTCCCGGTCGACTGCTCAACGGTGAATTCGACAAGAATCATGATGTAAGGCCCTTGTAAGACCAAGAGAACCAAAAACACTGGTTTTTAATTTTGCACTAACATACAGACAAACATCTGTATGTTTGTGCGCGCTAATTTCAGAAACGAATTAATCGATTTGGATGCAGTTTTCGGGAATATATTGTCATGGGATTTATATTACATTTTGTTTTTTTTAACCCCCGTCTAAAAAAAGGGGTGTTATAAGTTTGACCTGTCGATCTGGGTATCTGTGTATCTGCCTGTGGCAAATTTGCTGCCAAACGCGTGGACGGATTTGAATGCGGTTTTGTTTAATCGAAAGCTATGCTCTTCGAAATGGTTCTTATTCAAGTTTGATTGAAATAGAAATAGTCATCTCCAAGACACTGACGATTTATTCGTGTGGGGGAGAGGTTCTTATGCAATAATTAGCTGTTTGCGGTCAAACGCGTGGACGGGATTTGAATGCAGTTTTTTTAATCGGAAGCTATGCTCGTCGAGTTGGTTCTTATCCATGTTTGATTGAAATAGAAATAGTCGTCTCCAAGATAATGACTTTTTATTCGTGCGGGGGAGAGGTTCTTATGCAATAATTAGCTGTTTGCGGTCAAAAGCGTGGACGGATTTGAATGCGGTTTTTCTTAATCGAAAGCTATGCTCGTCGAGATGGTTCTTATCCATGTTTGATTGAAATAGAAATAGTCGTCTCCAAGATAATGACTTTTTATTCGTGCGGGGGAGAGGTTCTTATGCAATAATTAGCTGTTTGCGGTCAAACGCGTGGACGGGATTTGAATGCAGTTTTTTTAATCGGAAGCTATGCTCGTCGAGTTGGTTCTTATCCATGTTTGATTGAAATAGAAATAGTCGTCTCCAAGATAATGACTTTTTATTCGTGCGGGGGAGAGGTTCTTATGCAATAATTAGCTGTTTGCGGTCAAAAGCGTGGACGGATTTGAATGCGGTTTTTCTTAATCGAAAGCTATGCTCGTCGAGATGGTTCTTATCCATGATTGGTTGAAATAGAAATAGTCGTCTCCAAGATATTGACGTTTTATTCGTGCGGGGGAGAGGTTCTTATGCAATAATTAGTTGTTCCCAGCGGCTTCGCCCGTGCTATATAGGAAAAAAAAGCCTCGTTATGAAGGCCAAAAGGTTTTTACACTTACTTACTCAGGTAAAGTTCTTTATTAGGGATAGCTGTTGCCCGTGACTGCGTCCACGTATACTGTTAAAATATATTTATATGGCTTATGATCATAGCCATAAAGAATCATAGTGTTATTAGTGATCGTAAATCATTTTAACTCTAAATGTTTATATTTATTAATATTCGTATATATGAAACCTACCTATCTACCTACCCATATGAAAAAGTCTTGAATCATGTTATTTAATACATTTATAATTTATTAAATTATCGAAACTTTCACGTGGATCCTTATTTTATTAAATATAATAAATATATCCTTAACCTTAAGGTTGCCTGGCAGAAATCGCTTTTCAGCGATAAGGCCGCCTTTTTGTGTCACCATGTTTTATTATTTGTTTTTTTTTATTTTCTTATCATTGTTTTATATTTTCTGTGTTTTGGTGTGCAATAAAGAATATTTATTATTATTATTATTATTATATATTTCTCGTATTAAATATAACCTTTGTACATCTTAATGTAGGATTCTAATGCTATTTTTTTTTAATCGGTCACGTGGTTTCGGAGCCTATTCAATTCAAACAAACAAACAAATCTTTCCTCTTTATAATATTAGGATAGACTAATAGAAATACTTAAACAATTGAAAATTTTGTGTGTCTGTAGGTTCATTTAGCACAAATCAGAAACCAGTAACATAACTTTAAAAAGCAGAAAAAAAAATAAAAAACCCCCGATACAAACAGACCTCTGAAAAGAATAAAAATAATTTTATTATGTACTTATTGAATTCGTTGCGTCGGGGGACAATATACTCCTGTCGTGTCGTGTCGTCAATATACTCCTTACTTTTATAGAAGGTAGTAAGTAAGTACTTTTTGGATAAAAGAACACGTTTAATGTAAGCTTTTCATTTTATAAATTTATTTTCATAAATTAATTTTATTGCTCAAAAATGTCTCTCACTTTACTATTATTTAAAATTCTTTCTAGTGTGGATATGTATTATGGAAGTAGAGTTTTACATTATATGCATGCAATTTTCTCCGGAGCTAGGGATACAAATTTTATTTTCGAAATATATTACGTGATGGAAGAGTAAGTTTTATTATATAATAAAAAACATTAATAATAATAATAAAAACTAATCAAAATAATAAAGAATGAAAAATAATAAAGACAATAAAAACTATGGTAGTAATGAAGTATGTAAAGTAAGCCTTACTATCTGTGTGTGTTCATACAAATTGTAGGTAAGTACTACGCCTTCTTCGAATTATATGCGGACTCGATTTATATTCGAAGAACATGAATCGAGTATTTCGGTTAGAATCATAATGGTATTAAACTGCGAGAAGCAATCAAAATGATCTGAAATATGACGACAAAATATATTTTATAGATGGTTTTTCATAAGTGTGTCTTACGTCATAAAAAAGTAGATGTTATATATATTTCAACCTCACGTTTATAATCTATGACATAATAAATTAGTCTCGAAAATTTTATATGTTCTGTTTCCTGTTTCTTACCTGCTAATTTCATTCATGTATTTCACATCCAATTTGGTTCGAAAATCATTAAATAGAACATATAAGAATGAAAAATCACTTTAGTTTCAAGCCACCTTTATTAAAATTCACAAAAACTCTTTCATTATTGAAAACATTATTACAATTGTTTATGGAAACAAACTTAATCCATCCAATAAGAAAATAAAAAAAAATCTTATTGTTATTATTAATTAAAAATTATATTTGTTCTTTAAAAACCGTACTAAAATATATCAATCTTCGCTCAAAGCATACCAAAAATATAATCCATACAAAATACAATATATTTAATATTCACCGCATATAAACATAGCACCACTTAAGCATCTTGTCGGTAGAACCAATAAATGTACAGCAAATAGGCATCTCTATAAATAACTCTTTTAATATATTATTTTTTTCCGTTAAATATTCTGATGTGTATCTAAGTTTGTTCCTATTTAAATATGATTGGAAATAGATTGTAAACAAGTTTTTAAGGTTTCATAACACATACATCCAAAGTATGTAGTAATACTACATAGTGTAAGTACGAAAGTAAGTAAAAAAAATATACAAGAATCGTAAGGCTACGTCCGCACTGGAAGGCGACTTGCTTAGCGCTTGAAGCCTTATGAGCCACCTAGCGAGCGAGCTTAGTAAAATTAACGTTCTACAATGTATGCGAGCGGCATTAATCCTCGGCGCTTAGCTTGTCGCTTAGCGACCGTCGAATTAATCAAAGTTGGTTTTTAGTCCCTAGTGTCCAGGCGCTAAGCAAGCCACCTGTCTGTGCAGATGTTCCCTAAGGGTTAAAAATTAAAATAAATACCAATACATCACGATAATATCGGTCACTTATCACCTTAACGATCGAAGTCATCAACCCCATTTTGTAACATTTTGTAACAACCTCGTATTATTTGATCGGAATGTACATTATAACTATATAATTGCATTTTGTATTAATTTTGGTTTGAATTTAAATACATAATATATTTCAGGCGAGAGTCACTCTCTGTCTGTTCATGGCTTGCTCCAGACGAGTCTGTTCTGAAGATAGCTTCTCGCCGCGGAACCGTTTATAGCTGAAAACATACATTCATTAATATTTAAAACATTAATGGAGCAATGTATATTTAACGACAAGTTTAGAGTAGGGAAATTTTCCAAATGTTCATATATAAGTAAATATTTAATACTGTAATGAATTAATATTAATTACTCTACATATAGACGGAGATAAAGAAATTTTACTTCAGTTGTGTTGTTTAAAAAACTCTCGTATTTACAATTGTACCTATGTTTTATTTTTTCTAAGTAGTCGTAGATAGAATATAAAATTGTAGAAAATTTGGTATAATTATAAATTAAACGAATGAATGAATGAAATTTAAAAGTATTAATTAGTTTAACACAGCGTCTGGTGTGAATTGATGGGGAAGAAATCGTTACGTAATGAAATGATTCGTCACACAAACAGCACACAGCATTTGATGTTTGTAAAAATTACAATCAGATGTTAAGAAAATGCCTTTGGAACTACGTCTGTCAGGGATCCAAGAAGTGCATTCTTGAAAGTCCTTTTTCTGTTCTCATCATTGGAATTCTTTTATTTGAATTTAAACTAAAATTACAATGTTATTTTTAATTTTAAATATTATAATACAAAACAGTGTTTATAGTCACATAGTATCGTAGAACAGTCTCTGTTGCGGCGAGAGCGAGGGTCTGGTCTCTAGCAAGGCCTCCTCGACGTCCTCGCGAGTCACTACCACTGACTCCAGGTGTTTCTCGTCACTGACCGCCTTCAAAAACATTATAATATCAATTACCACTAAGCAATTCAATTTATTTACTTATTTTCAAAGCCGCACAACATGGTCGCTACTTGCAAATTCATAAATACTTATAATTATTATACCTAAAATATACTAATAAATGAATTGACGAGCCACGTAATGAACACAAAGGATACGAAAAAAACTTTTACTAGATCTGAAAGAACTTTGATATCTGAGAAGTAATTATACAAAATTTTATTGGCTGCATCAGAGCCGGAGAACTAATAGAATAATACTATAATAATACTATACTATACCAATTGCTTCTCCAATCTTCCCAGCTGTGCGGTCGTCAGGAGCGACTTGAGGTCGGCCGGAGAGAAGTTCTCCGTCCGCGAGGACAGGTCATGGAGGTCCACGTCATCAGCCAGCGACACGTTCTTAGACAAGGTCTGCAGCACCTCGTAGCGGCCGGTCTACAGGAGAACAAAATGAAGTCTTTAAATTAATGAAATGAAATGAAAAACGTAGTACGAAAAAGTTGCTACATCTTTTATTTTTGTCTCGGGACACACCATCACACAATAGGGATGGTCGTCCACAAATTGTTCCGAGTGGTATGTTTCTAAAATCGCCGTACCTTGTCCGGTAGCCCGCAGTAGAGGTGCAGCGCCAGTCGTCCCGGGCGCAGCAGCGCGGGGTCCACGAGGTCGGGTCTCGAAGTGGCGGCTAGCACGGGGCCCGGCGCGCCGCCCTCCGCGCCGTCCAGCCGGGACAGCAGCTGGTTGACCACGCGGTCTGTCACACCAGTGGAATCGTGTCCGCGCCTGCCGAGACACACTTATTGATACACGTGGAGGTGGATGTTTATGATTCGATGTATTTGTAATAAAAGCTACATATCTTGGAGACGACTGCTTCTATTTCGACCAAACATAGCTAAGTACCATGTAGACGAACCGAGCTTTCGTTTAATTGATTGATTGATCAATTGATTTCGATGTTTTTTTTTAATAATGTAGATTTTAGTAAAAAAAAAATACATACACACATTTACATTACATTTCACACATCCAATTTAATACCAGTTATATTCGACAAGACCCTCACAACTCCTTCGTTCTATCTGTTATGTTTATAGCATCTCAACCAATTCACCGGCTTAAAGTTTCACCCGCTATCAAGTGCCAAGACTTGTCTAAGGCACAGAGACCCTTACATAGCAGGTCATACCTCTGAAGTCATCCAACAACGTTACTATAAAACTAGTAAGCTCAAGGCTATCAAGGATATCTATCGATCATGGATAAATCCAATCGTGACCACCGTACTAACTTTTCTCCAGAAAATTCTAGAGGAAAGGCGTCCCCTACTACTTGCCGTACAGTTTAATAAAAAAAACTGTTATACCGTCGTTTTAACTACAGATCTTATCATTGCACAATATTAATTACAATAATAATATGTAAAACATGAAACCAATATTAGAAATATAATTTATTATATTGTAATTAACATATTTACATGTTTTTATTACAAACCATTGATTCATACATTTAAAACCACAATCAGTTGAAACAGGCGTGTATTAATAATACGGTAAGCTATTTATGGACCAGACGTCCATTTACAATAAAAGTAATTTTATATTTTTTAATGTAAACCGATTTCTTATTCTAGATATGGAAGTTGGTGTTGAAAACTTGTGTTCAATCGGTTACTATATGGGCTGAGCTTAACCTGTAGTGATTACTTTAGTGTAAATGATTGATGTTTCCATTCATGAAATATATCAAGGAAAACAAATGAAACGAAAGCGCGTACTCACACTGCAGCACTTACTTGGGCGCGAGACTGTCGAACTCATCGAAGAACAGGATGCAGGGACGCTGCATCTCGGCCCTGGTAATGTACATGATTTATCTCTAGCGTGCCTTAGTAGGGGCGCTTGGAACAGTAATAGTTATCAAAATTGTACTTTTCAATATTTTCCATTCAGTAAGTAATTAAAAATTTGTTTCATAATTGTCTTGAGCAAATCTTAAGTCCACGGTTAAGTAGGTGGAGAACCCCACCCCTCCCCCCCTCCTCCCCTCCCCCCCTCCTCCCCTCCCCCCCTCCTCCCCTCCCCCCCTCCTCCCCTCCTCCCCTCCCTCCCCTCCCTCCCTTCTCCCCTCCCCCACTACTACCTTCGTCATAGATACTCTAATGAATATAACCAAGTATAAAACGTCTCAAGACGTCGACGCACTTATCAAAGATGTCCCTCACTGCCCTCTCGCTCTGTCCGATGTACTTGGAGAGCAGCTCCGGTCCATGCACGGCCAGCACGCGGCCCGCACGAGACAGGCACGACCCCACTAGGGACTTGCCCGCGCCCGGGGGACCGTACAGCAACACGCCCACACGCACGGACGAGAACAGCGACGGGTACTGACACATACAACACCTACTACATCAAGAGCGTACTGACAATAACATAATGTTTAACGATGAACTTAAACGATTTAATGGAACAACATATTATATAAATATAGAATTAAAAATAAACCGATACCATTCATATATTTTCATTCTTTATTTATTTAAAATTTAACTAAGCTTGACATGGCTATACATGTTTATAGATTACGTGACATGTCAAAAAAATATATAAAATAATACCATAGCCGGCCAGAACACGGCTTCGGTGATCTGTCGCTTGACGTCGTGCATCCCACCCATGGAGGTCCAAACGTCCAGCGATGACTCCACCTCCTTGGATATCTCCACTATCAGACGAGGTTTGTCGCCAACCTTTGATTCTAGAAAGATGGAATTACTCAAACTGAAGATTACATGACAACAGAACATTTTTTACAATATAGTATATTATTATTAAGATAATTATGAATATAGTGTACCTGCGAGTGGAGATGATTAAATAAATAAATAAATTATTATTATTTCTTACTTTTCTTTATGGCCTTAAATATCCTCTTGTTGAGATAGTCAACTATTTCTCTGACATTGTTACCGGCGGTGTCCATCGCAAGTTTAATAATATCATCGTCTTCAATAAGCAGTGATTCTCTGATTTTATCATTCAATAAGTGCTTGAAGAGTTCTATTCTTTCTTCCTAATTAATATAAAAATCAGATCAAAAATTTAATTTGTATAACACGTTAATAATAATTTTAATAAATTAAATCTTTTAACATTTTAAATAACGCGACAAATATATAAGAAATTGCAAACTAAAAAATAAAAGTGTAGATGGTAATAAAAATAGAAAAAAATCGACAATGCAGGGAAAGATTTCAGAAATATGATAATCGAGACACATAACTTATGTTTGTAATAATTAATATATAATTATATTACACGAAAAATAATACAGATTAGGTACACTTAAAAAACCGGTCAAGTGAGAGTCAGATTCCCGCACGAAGGTTTCCGTACCATTGCATACTAATATCGGCAAAAAATCACGTTTATTATGTGGGAATATTTATTTTATTTTAATTATTTATTTTTGACTTTTAATATATAACTAAATATTTGGTGAATATTTTAAGCATCTCGAGCCCGACGTAAGTATTTATTTTATATTTGTCGTACAACGGCAACAGAAATACACCATTAATGAAAAATTCAACAGTCTAGCTATAACGGTTCATGAGATAGTCTGAAAACAGACAGACGGACAGCAGTCTTAGTAATAGGGATGTATTTTATGTATTTATAATATATTTAAAATATCTTACTTGATTCAGGTGAGGAATATCAAAGTGTGTAGTGAACAGAGGCCGTCCGCTGAACTCTCTCAATGTAGGGTGCAACGACTTCATACTCAGTGACGTCATCAGAACGCACACCCCGGTACATGATTGGAGCATTTGTTTTATTAACACTGCCAGCCTATATCACACATATAAACATAGTAACTAGTGCAAAAGTTATGGCGCTTGAAATTAATTATCTTTTTTGAATATTAGCTGTTTCCAGCAACTTAATCTGTCCTTTCAACCTTAATAATAAATTTAAAGTTGATGTTTCGAACACATTACGGTTCAAGTCAATATTGATTTGAAATATTACTGAAGCCTAGATGATAACATTTTTTTTATATAACTGTGACTTTCTCTGGAAAAAAAAATATCAATGTTGCAAAATAAATAAAAATAAAAAGAACTTTAGTTACTATTATAATAATTTCGTAAGGTTACTTTTGGTCGATTTGTTTACTTACTAAGTTTAATAACAATTAACTTTTCTAAGACTTGATTAGTTTTATTTTAAGAAAGAGCCTATTGTCAAGGTCCTTCCGTAGGAATGCATTAACAGAACAACGGTTTAGGACAATCGTGGTTACTGGTTACCATTGTCCTAGAAATAGAAGGAGTACTTTTTAAAGTTAGTTTTTGAGTTAATTAGTATGCTATTCATCACTTGGAACTAATGTTTTCAGCTATAAAATAAATCATAGGCAGTTCAATCATTTACTCTCATCTACTCCATAAAACAAAGTCTATGTTGCATTTTTGGTTAAGACTTATGAGACATTTTTTTAAATATAATAAATTAAAAATTAAAAAAACCCCGATACAAAAAGAACTCTAAAAAGAATAAAAATAATATTATAATGTACTTATTATATGACTTAGACTGTACGATTCGATATCGTAATTTTTTATTTGACATTGTAACTTGCATTTTAATTTCAACTTTTATTAGGCAGTCCCCCGACGCAAGGACTTCCATAAGTACATATTAATATTATTTTTATTTTTTTTAGGGCTTCTTGTATCGGGGGTTAACGAACACACAAATTTTCGCTAGCTAAGTAGGTATTTCTATCAATATTGCATAAGAACCTTTCACCCTCACTAATCTGGGTACGCTCATGCCACCAAGTATTTAATTAGATTTGAAACAATACATTTAGTAATGGTACTTAAAATGTAATAAGAAATTTATGTTTTATTTATTGTAATATTGTTTCTTGTATTTAATGTATGTATTTTTTTATTTTTTACTTTTATCCACGGACACGTCGCCCGTGGACTTCTCACATTTAGTGTATATTTGTCAGATTATACATTGAAATTTGAGATAACATGCTCAAAAAGGAGTCTGTTAGTACAGTTATTTTAAAAAACTATATTAGTAAGTCCTTTGCACAGTAATTATTATTTTATTTATATTTATTTTACATATATATATCCATCATTTAAGTATTTGATATATAATAAAGATAGACTGAATGTATGTATTTAGAACCCAACTACTAACATACTAACCTCTGAAAATACGAAATATCTTGAGGAGAGGCACCTTCCGTATTTGGTGGTATCAGTGCATCTAAGTCGTCACAAATCAGTACAGCGGGACTGTGTTCCTGACACATTAGTATCGCCTTGGCAATCACATCGGAGACATCTTTACGACCCTTTAGAGAACGGCAATGCAGTATGTGAGACCAGAGAGTTAGTTCCTTTTGCACTATTTGACAGAGAGAGGACTTGCCTGTGCCGCTAAGTCCTGAAAAATTATAGTAATAATAATAAAAATACTAATAATAATAGCCTTTATTCAGACAAAATAATTATATATATTTAGGAATATATTTTATCCAAAACATAAAATTCTACTCACCAGTAACAAGGATATTACTTTTGATTTCTGACACACCTTTAAAGCTGGCCTCTCTTTGTATTTCGAAATGTATATGAGATATGATCTTTTCTACCAACTCCTGAGTGGATTTCATACTTCGACAATAATTCTTATAATCATATTCTAGCTTGGGGGCATTAGGCTTGGGATAGTCGAAGTCTGTGTCACTCAAGCATTTGGCAGATACGGTACAACTTCTGAATGACTCAGAATTTAACATAGTATACTTCATTTTTTCTGGTTTTAGTTTAAAACTTAAAAATCCACTACTGATAAGTGCATTTTGTTTCACCATACCACAATTTATTAGAAACATTTTACCCGAATGTGTATTTTCTACAACAACTTTTTTAAATTTCTCGATTACTTCTAATTCTGATTGGATTTTCTCTGAATAAGTTATAATATCTACATGTTCCGGTTGTTCAACCTTATCACCGATTATGTTAAATATTATCTTCCTGCCAGTCTCAATGTTAATTATTGCATTTAATGACTTTGGTATAAGTACTGTTGGTATGTTTATGTTATACACCTCTCTACAAAGACTTCTGTACACAGCGTTGTCTATGGCCACGACTTCAACACAAAGACCATCAATTTTGTTATTTTCACTTTCCTCATTTACAACCTCACTTAATATTGACGGAATATAATTCATTGTAGCTAAAATAACAATCAAATCTTTAAATTTATCATCAATCAAATCTTCATGAATGAATACAGTGTATGGGTGTATCAAATTCTTTTTTCCGTCACTATCCACGGGTAAAGCTCTCAAAATTAATTGTTTTTGTGGATAAAGATATGGACTGAGCAGACCATTATTAATGATGCCTATATTATTAAACTTGTGGTGGGACTCCTTGGACACATGTTCATGATTACTTATATCACTATGACGACTATTAAAAGCATCTACTTTCACAAAGATTTTGCTATGATTCACTAACAAGCCAGTAGCCTTTGGTGTGAACACTATGGGCATGGATGCAGAAATCCACACAACAGCCTTTTGGTTTGCAGCCACTAGTCTCAGTTGATCTAGAATCCTTAGCTGTAAGACTTCCACATTATGTTCCTGAACATAAAAAATAATAATAAACAAAAAGTTTTGCTAACAAAAAAGTTTGCAAAATTTATAGATTCTCTTATTTTATTTTTATACACAATTGAAAGTCTATAGTGGCACTTAGTTAAAGTTAATGGTCCAATGCTTTATAACAAACACATCTCCTTAATCAAAGTTATATAATTAATTAAGTCAATATATTTTACATAGGTATGCACTTACAAGTATCTCCTGATCATCAGGACTGTCTGTGTCAATCTGTAATTCGTCCATCACCTTCACATCACCATATGGTGCTACAAACACCTCCACATCCTCATCCAGACCCACCATCTTGGTGAACACTGGATTGCAGGCAATATGACCTTCCGGAATGTTGCTGCTAAATACAGCCCAGAGGAATATTTGCTTCTCTCTATAGAGTACTTGAACACATTGAGACTGGAAATATTGAGAGAGAGAAAAATTAGATTAAATTTTAAAACAATTATTTGATATTATTCAATGTACAATTTATTTTTTTTTGTATAATTTGATAAATAATTTAATTAAACTTGAAAACTATTTGAATATTAATCATGGTCATACAATGTACATATGTAAAATACAATCTTCAAACTTGTATTTCTAGCAACTATCATAAATTTCCTTATCAATTACTTTAGATAATATATATAAAAATTAATCCAATTAATCGTCTATATTTTTTATAGTAAATATAGTACGGTATTACACTTTATTTTTAAATCGCCTCGGATAAAGAGTATTAGAAACATTTACCTGTTCATTATTTGTGCTATACTTAGGACTAATATAACCAAAACATGATCTTTCGTGCGTAAAAGACACTTTTAATTTTATTCCACCTAACATTATTTATCCAATTCAATTATCATAAATTATTGAAAACATGAGCGCACAAATACTGGACAAAATAGATATGAAGAATTGCTTTCTTAAAAAGTTTGCATTTTTGTAAAATAAAAATATGAAAATTACAAAACAACTTGTGAATTATCAACTATGACATATGATAAGATTGTCAAATCACTATTGATATAAATATAATTGAGTTATTGGGGAGCTGTCAAAAGTATTACGTTCCTAATAATCGTTTTTTTTTATATATCAATTATTAAATAAATAATAATGCAACTTTGTATATAAAAGTATATTACTAAATGCTTATTGTATATGAGTTTATTGAAAATTTAAATAATTTAGTTTTATATTTTCCAGTTCTAATTATAAACATTCCCAGTACAATTATACACTATTTAAGCTGAACAAATTCTGAATTAGTTATTTACAGCTTGTTTAAAAAAATACTATTCTGATTTAGTTGTAATACTAAACATGAATTATATTAGTAAAATTTTGTTTTTTATAAAAAAAGTTACGATTTTGCAAAATGAAACGTAGGTCTAACCGTTTGTCATTGGCCAAATGATGCACCAATAGAAATTTCAAGCGACATGCAACGGTTTTTGTAGATAGCTCTGATCGGTTGCGAGTTGAAATAACGAAAATTTAGACAACATTTAACTTTACAGTCTTTTTACAGATTTTGTGAATTATAAAATATTTTTTTCTTAGTTATAGCGGCCGCTACCGTCTAGATAATGTAAGTATTTTTTTAACACTAATAAAATATAATTGTGACGCTGCCAGCAACAGACGTTCACTTGTTTTGCCTCCATATTTGGTCGTTGGAAGTTACATTTTTAAACTTTTATTTATTTATATACTTGTCTAACCTAGGAAATTTATGTAAAGTCTTGTACCTTAGTGTAAAATTATTAAAATTGCACGTGATGATAAATTATTTTTAGCAGTGAATAATGGCGCCAACTAGGTTGGCATCAAAACCAATCGGCGTCAATGAGAACATGAATGGCATCCTCAGCCATGGTATCACAACGAGGAGTAAGCAATTAGCTACTCTGAAATCATACAAAGATAGCTTGAAGGCGCCAAACAAGAGAAAAGCCGACAGTCCAGCAAAAGACATGACTGCAAAAAGGGCGGCATTTGGAGACATTACCAATGCCTTCAATAAATCTAATGTAAATAATGATAAAGACAAAGGCACGATGCTTAAAAAAGTCACAATTGAGTCAAAATTACTTCCAATTGTTAAGGTTGTTCTCTTTTTTATATATATACAATGAGGGTAATCTATAAAAAAAAAATATATGTTTTCCATATTTAAATCTAATATCTCATAATAGTATTTAAGTAATCTAATCTTCATTCTCTAAAATTATTTTCATTTTATAAATAATTTAGAGCTATTACATTATATATAGAACCTTATTCAATATATAATGTTTTATATATTATGTACAGGTCAATGAACTTAGTTTCCAAAAGGACTTCATCTTATGCATTGTTTTTAATCATTTTTTTAGTTGATTTTGCTTTTTTAAAAATATAATTATTACACTTAACATTTTGTGTGCTATTAGACTGTGCATTTAAAGAAAAAATATTTAAAAATGAATACTTTCACAAATTACATAAAATGTTTATTTTAGAATATAAGAAATCAAACAGCAACATTAAATGGAAAAACTTCAAAAACTAAACAATTACAAAAGGCAGCAACCAATGCTTTGGAATCAGTACAGAAGCACTTTGCCAAAGATCCTCCTAAACCTATTGCAACCAGAGCACAGAATGGAATACTCAAAAATATTGAGAAAAAATCCTTTGGCAAAGAAAATCAGAATCAGAGCCGAGGTTCAGCCAAATCCGCCAGGAGTGATGTGTCCGGTGAACCATCATTGTACATGACTGCTTTAGAAAATATGTAAGTAGTTTATATTTACATAACTTTTACATTATTATTGACAATTAAATAATCTATTTTATAGTTTCTCATCCAAAAACTTTAAATGTTTTAGATTATTTTTCATCTATTTTTTTAAATAATTAATATGGATTAAGTAATCTCCACAATTATAAACACTTACAAATCTTTCAGTAGTCCAAATGATGTTACTAAGGAGGAATGCAAAGTTATAAGTGAAAAGTTAGATAAAGTGAATCTGGATGACTCAATCAACAGATCCCTTGACGAGGAGATGGAGACACCCCACCAGGCTCCTAATGGGGTGACTGACTTTGACAAGGAGAACTGGACTGATCCCTTCCAAGTTTCCAATTATGCTATGGATATTTTTAATTACTTGAAGGGTAGAGAGGTAAGGGAAAAGGTTGTTAGATGAATATTGATATTAATTTCATAAACAGAGGTGCTATTTTTATTTAATCTCTTCAGTAAATTCTTGAAGAGCATTCATATGATATGAACATCTTTTGATTATTACTATGCATGTGGTAGGGTTTTAATGTTTTGTTTGTTATTATAATACATCAAATTTCTGTCCTAGATAATTTAACATGCAATAATTTGATTTTATATATATTTATATTTTTAATAAACTATTGGACATCTGGAATGTTGATAATGCCTACTTTGCATTAAATTAATAAATATTTTAGCAAAGTCGCACCTAAATATAAAAGTTATGTAAATTAAATAAATCAGAATCTTACATGTCGTTCATCTTTAATGGTTATAAAATTTTCAGCGACTGTTTACTATTGATGACTATCTACAAAGAATGAAAGGCATAACTTCGTGGATGCGCGCTTTGCTGGTGGACTGGATGGTAGAAGTGCAGGAGAGTTTCGAATTAAATCACGAAACTCTCTATTTAGCTATCAAACTAGTAGACCTATACCTCACAAAATCTAGTAAAACCCAGCCCGAAAAGGACCAACTTACTAAAGAGGAGCTGCAATTGCTTGGAGCATCCGCACTATTCATTGCTTCGAAATTTGATGTAAGCAATCTTATATTATCTAGAAACGAATAGTACAATCAAATACAATTACATAATAACTTGTGAATGAAACCCAAACATTTTTGACTATATAAACACAGATCAATTTACACAATTCCAGGAGCGTATTCCGCCTCTAGTGGACGACTTCCTATACATCTGCGACGGCGCGTACTCGCTGAATCAACTCCTGCGCATGGAGATGAATATTCTTCGCGTCATAGACTTCGATCTCGGCGTGCCGCTCTCATACCGCTTTCTGAGAAGATATGCCCGAGTAGGATTTATTAATTTGTTTATTAATATACTGAATAACTACTAACTGAATAACTCAACTGAATACACTGTATTCAGTGGACAATTGAGTGTAGACAATAACAAGAAATTCAAATTTAATTTAGTAAATTGTAAGAAAATCCATTCATAAATTGTTCCAAAGTGCAATATCTAAATTGGTCTTAATAATAAGAGATATCCTTCAGTGCGCCCGCGTGTCAATGCCGACGCTGACGCTGGCTCGCTTCGTGTTGGAGCAGTGCCTGCTGGAGTACCCTCTGGCCGGTGAGAGAGACTCGAAGATGGCGGCCGCCGCACTATACATCGCGCTTCGCATGAAGGCGCTCGGAACCTGGACACCCACACTACAGTACTACACTGGTAAAACTGAAAAATAAAATAAGAATATATAAAATACATAATTGTTTAAAGCTGTATGCCTCCACTCTTTCTGAAATCCATCATACACATTTATCTGAATGTAACTACTCAAAATACAGATTCATATATAAATTACATTACTTGCCTTTATAGACATTGTTACTGTTTGCAGGATACAGCCTTCAAGATATTCTTCCTGTAGCAATTCTACAGAACGCAGCCCTTCACAAAAAACCAAAATCGGCAATCAGTACCGTCCGAAATAAATACTCCCATACTATATTTTTCGAGGTCGCTAAGGTGATGCTCGTGGAAGACTCTGTACTTAATAGCTGAACCTCGCCGCGTGGCACTTTGCATACTGTATAGAACATCAGGTGGGTCCAAATTATCTAATAATGCTTCTGTATTGTGGGGCTGGAGCTATAATCCAAATCAACTATTTTGCTAATAAAATTGTTCAATATGAATGAAAGATATAACTTCAGCCCTTATCATTGATATGTTCATGATTTGTACCAGGGTGCTAATAGCACTAGGTTTATGTAAACCCTGGTATATTATTTTATGTGCGATTTATGTAAGGTGCCACATTGGATCTTTGAACATTTTTGACTTAGGAAAATCTTGAAAAAAAATAGCTTCAATATCTTCTTAGAACATTTTCGTATTAGAAAAATGACTAATTTCATATTTCCCATAGTTTAATTCAAAGTGAACATTCAATGTTACTATTGATGCATTTGCGTATTTAAGAAAATACTTGTAACAAAATATGTTATTAAAATAAACTTACTATAGTCTTGTAGGTACTTTGACGCTATTGAGTATTTTATTGGAGTTTATTTACTCAATTCTAATTTAAATTTCCAGAATACTTTGATTCTGGTATTTAGACGTAACAGTTAAAGCTGAAGAATGCTAACGCTTAACATAGGTATGATTATTACCTCTGTAATAGACTTTAGTCTGCCGAGTGCCATATTGAGCATGGCCTTATCCCTGACGAGACAAGCCAGTGAAACAAGGTTTCTTTGGTAGTAATCTCCAGTATTTTGTTTGAACAAAAAACCAAAACCTCACCAATTTTCTCACTTTGAAATTCTCCTTATCTGTTAAGTACATTCCAACATAATGCAATTATTTATGTAGTTTAATGTCTTCCTATAGTCAATTATAGGTAACTAACAACTGAATTTGCATTTACAGCTAAAGTTAAAATAAAAATATTTTTTATTTCTAAGTCTTGAATAGTAATGTAATAAGTTTTGGGAATTGAAGTAGAAACTTGTATTTGCAATGTGGTATGTGAGCTTTACTTTTTAATGTTGTTATATAATACTCTTCAGGATGTAAATTGTCACTGCCAAAACAAATAACAAACATTTTTAATTGTAAACAATTCTGTCCCTGTTATAATTGTGCCGCCTACAAAAATTTTAAAAAGTCAGAAGTTTTGGTTAATATAATGTCAAGTTGAAGTTTGTATGGATTGTTGATAATGGAAACATATTCTGAAATGTATACATAATGACTGATGTAGTTTGAACCTTTGGGGTTATTGGGCACCAATCCAAGTGTTCAACTTGCTTCCGACAGATTGTACTGGTTTTGTATATGTACTTGTATTTGGCAAACTTTGCTAATGCCGTTTTAATTATAATTATTATTAATGGATTTTTGTAATGTTTTAATTAATTTACATAGTAATTATAGTGAGGTTGTTCACATCATTTGTCATGTTTTGTAATTTATCACATTTTAAAGAGTACAAAATATTGGAATGTTATAATAATGTTGTTCTTTAATGGTAAGTTTTAGAATAATTACAATTTTAAAACTGTTTTTTTTTTCTTAATATCATTTGTCTTAATTATACAAAGTGAATGTAAAACTGAATGTGTAAATAAAAGTGATTTTGGTTTGGTACACGCTTTTAGTTTATCTTGGTCATGGAATAAGAAATAATACATCGATAATGATTCATGATGTGATTTAATCACTCTTGACAGATCAAACTTAGGTCCTCAACTCCTACTAGATACAAAAGTTACAAAACATACCTACTTACTGATAGGTACAGTGTCCAATATGCTGTTACATTATCCAGCTCTTAAAGTTGGTAACCAGCTTGAAAACCACAGAACTATCCTTATACCGAGATCTTAGTACCTATTGTAAAACAAAATATATACTGACTACTAGACCTGATATAACAGTGCTTATTAAATAAAAATGCATATAACAGTTCATACTCAATGTATTTGAGGTAATCAAATATCTCGAATTCATATTATCAACATTTGTCGGAGATGAATTCATTACATTTCAAGTCGAGTTTCTTATTACATTAAAAGTCCATTGAATGTTGTTATACATAATATAATTACACATAAAATGTGTTACGGCCACTACCTCAACTCAAACACTTAGAGCTCTGAATATTTTGGTTACAATAAAACACTGCTAAAACTAATTATTTGTAACTATACCCTGTTAAACAAACTAAGATGAAAGTAATTACTAAGGGCAAGTGGATTACATCTAAGATTATTAAAACATACATTCAATGGATAAAATTTACCAATATGGTACAATCAACATGGAGCTATTCAAAGTGAATAATGAACACAACACAAAGCTTTGAATAAATAGAATATTTAATTTTATGTATTACCGACTCGAAACAAACAAATGCATACGTTCTGCTTTCAGTAAATTACATTACATTACATACTAACCTGTGAGCGGCTCATCGGCCTATTATTATAATTTAGTCATAATTCTACTATTGCAACATACTACGATTGAAATGCGTTATATTCATAATAATTTGATGTTTTGCAAATGACAATATTAATTATATAATCCGTAAGTGATAATGGGAATACTAATATTAGTTATATCAACAAAAGGCGGGATGAAAGGAGTTAAACTATTCCGACTCCTCACGAGCTCGTGTAAATTAATCGCTACATTTCCTTAAATAACTACAATATATACAATACGCGGTATAAAACGCACCTAATATTTACAATAAAGTTTTGGATGCTTTGGCTATTGAGAGGGCACTCGCTCTATATCTCTACACTATGAATACACCGCTTCGAGTTCACCGCTAGGAACTAAAGTCGCGGACCGAACGCACCCGAGCGATCCCTCGGGCTTCGGACGCACTCGGCTCCGCGCTTCATAATTGGGCATCTACAGGCCACCGACGACACTTCACCGGTCATCACTACAGTCAGTCTTCGCGGCGACGGGTCCACTAGCTGGGGCTGTCGCGAGGAGACACGGGCCTGAAGGTGCAGTCCGGCGAGTCGGAGTCCGGCGTGGGCGGCGTGGGAGGCGTGGGTGGGGAGGGGCGGCCCGGACACGCGCGCTTGGCTCGTGGGCACCACGCCTCCTCGCCGCGCCGCTTGCCCGCCAGCGGCGGACGGCTCGTGGGACTGAAGCTGGACGCACGCAGGGCGATGGGGGACAGACTGCGGCGGGTCGTGAACTTGCGCGTCATGGACGGAGACACCACCGGAGGAAACCTGGAAGGCGAAGGAACGTCGCGGACCGATTCGGCTTAAATCAATTTATCATCTCGTATGCGAGAACGGCGAGATCTCCTCGTTTGTCGTACCTAGGTCGCGAACGTTTAAAACGAGCCGTCCGTCTATGCCGACGTACCTGGGTATCCTCGTGGGCGAGTTGGCCGGCACCAACGTGAGGTCCTCGCAGGACTGCCCCATCTGCATGGCGGTGTGCACCTCCCGCTCGTGCGCCACCTCGCGCGTGTTGTTGACGTCCGCGCACTCCTCCAGCCGCAACTGCTTCACGCGCAGCGTCTGCTGACGAGCGCACGTACTCTACATTTATAAAGTTATTTCAAAACAAATATTACTACGTACGGAAGGATAACTATTTGTAAAATTCACTTTCTGGGTTTCTGGCTTAGTTGGCGAGTCCTCGAGCTGTGTTGATAATTATAATTTAAAAAAATATTGAAATAAAAAAGTGACTTCTTTTTTTTAATTCTCCGTAATCATGTATATATACAAATTCTAAGGCGGTTTCGGAGAAGGAGGGCCTTAATGGTAACCCGACTCCTTTGTGTATACGGGACAGTCGACATGACAAGTTCCGCTAAATATTATCACCACCATTGCGAGAATGATAAATGTAATGAGGATCATTATGATGACGTGGTGGGGTGCACGTGGAAGCTAAAAACGATACCTAGCACCCATCACGTGACATAGTAGGTAGGTACGATCGTTCTGTGTATATGGAGCCGGATACAGGAAAACGGTGACGGTCGACGGATGGCCTATTCCTTTTCAATTTAGATTTAAATTACCTACAATGTTGGTGATCTGCATAAGAGGATGGTAGATTGAAACTCATTTAACAAAAAGTATAAGAAGTTTTTTATGCAATTCATTCATTCATTCAGAGAAAAAATATTTTATTATGTATAGGTATATTACGTATCTACGAATTTAAATTTAATACATGTTAGTTTAATATTAAAAGGGGTTACCTAAACCATAATTTTAAATTAACTAAGTTGTAGTGTTTATTTAACTTTCATGAAATCAATAATAAGAAATTAAAACATCTTTAAACAAACTAAAATAAAACGCATTTTTTGGGAATTTGATTACTTTAAATTTCGCTTCTCTCGTAATACATTATTAAAAAAAACTTTTTGTATAAACAATAAATAGAAAGTAGAAAAAACATATTGGCATTATTAGGTGTATATCGACGGTTTTTAATACAATACCTTATCAATAGTGTTTTATTTAAACAAATATACCTTAAAGCTCCCGGGCAAGTTGATGGCCGTCGACATAGAACTGCAGCTGATGCTGTTGCTCCGTGTTCGCGGCAAACTGTTGTTACTGAACATGCTGAAGGACGATGTACTTCTGAAACAATAGAGCTGTTAGAAAAAAATACTCCACATAACACATACAATATTATGCAAGTCAATCAAAGTTCACAATAAAATTTGCATTGGTTATCTAACTAGCATCTTGTAAAACACTATTATAAATTATTTAAATATAGAACCGCAACGTGTAAATAGATCTTAAAGAATTTGTTGCATTCTGCCATTGTTATCAGAATATGTTATCCGGTATTGTTTTATTTTTATAGCATTTTATAAGCAAACAATTATTTGGCATCTTGGTATTTAAGTGTCAATGTTATTAATATCTTAAAGCAAATATTTAAAATGAAAAAAGGCACGTTATTTTAACTACATATGCAGTAAACTGTAGCAATTTATATTCTTGAATAAATACACTATATTATTTTTATTGTATTTTAATAGCACAGCCTATAAATACAACTGTAAAATTCTTATCATTTCAGTACAAAATTTATTGAGCTACACATATTGTATTGTTATAAAATATATTTGTCAGTATGTAACTTGTGTATTTTGAATTAAGCAAGAATTAATGTGGAGACCACATTTTATGGTTATTTGTTTTGATTGAGGGCCAATTTTTCAATCTCAAGATAACTCTTTATATAACTCAATTATAATGCCACAATTTGTATTTTGGGAGATATTATTTATATGAATAGTTTGCCCTTACATGTGATTTTTATTATTCTTTTAATAGATGTTTATTATAAACAGATGGTACTTATAAAGTTTCATCGAAACTCAAGAACAATTTGATTAAACAATTTTTTTTTTCACACAATATTGCAATTGTACAATAAATTGTTTATTATTTTTATTTGTAAGGGAATACACATTGCCAAATATTCCGTGAGGACCAGGTGGGCAACTTATGGTATTTTACAGTTATCAAAAGTCAAAAGTTTCAAGTATCCCAATTAATTACTTAAAAAGACAAAATTCCCTGCATAAAACTTAAAATTGCATAGCAGCATCATTAGCTTTAAATATAATCTTTGAATGTGATATTAGGTCAAATAATACTTATAACACTCATTAGCATATTGTTTTTAGAAGCTTATGTTAAAATTTGTTTACATTTTAAAGTCATGCAACAGAAAACAAAGATTGTTGATTTGATAATACATAATATTATATATTTACTTTGAAACAAGTAGCCTAGCCCAAGCTGTTACAACACACATTGACCAAATAACATTTTGTATATGAAATGTAATTATTTCTTTACATTGGTTTCATGTTATGAAAATAGAAGAAATTAATCATGAATGCTTATTAGTAACCAAAATCAGACTAAAAGAAAGAACATTTTTTGCCTTGAAAATGATAATTTCATAAGATTGTTCAATTCGTTCACGTGCAGACACAGCCCTGATACAGAATTATATTATAATCTTTAAGTAAATCCATTGATTAGAGATTATTTCAAACCACACCAGAAACTCAAAAAACCCAACGCTTTTAATAAATGACCAAAAAGTTTTTATTGCACCAACAAACATACAACTATGGTTAAATATAGATAATATAGAATATATTATTTTAAATTAGAAGGTTACAAATAATTATTATTTATAATTATTACTAATGCATCATAATGAGAATCATTTATCATTTGATACTCAATGTCCATTGTATGGTATGCAATATCAATACTTGGTATTTATAAATGCACTTTTATCAGGATTATTAATTTTAATAATGATGAAGATACAATTATCTTATCCCTGCAACTTAGATGTAATATTATTTAATATGTATTGTATGTCTTCTTTTAAAAAATAAGTATCATTTTACAAAAATACAAATTGTTTGTATATAACTGATGTAATTGTACTTTTTAGATTAGTAAAAATAGTGAGCCTAACATGCAAAATCTAAAATGTCATCACCATATTACAGGTAGATTGTTTATTTAAAGAAAGCATAAAAATATAAATTTAACTTGTCTCACCCTTATTTAAACCACATGAATGCACTACATTTTTCAAAGCAATATCCAAATGATGAATCCCTTACAGATGCATATGAACTCACTCATGAATTAATTTAGTCTAGTGTTCTATATAGTGTTAGATACGTGCACTGCACCCACTGGCGATCTCAGCAGCTGTCAAAAATAGGCAAGTAACATAGCGACAACAAATTCGTAGACTGCGGAAAGCATCGGGATTACTGGGATATTTACCTGGGCGCAGTGTTGGTCGTGGGCGAAATGGCAGCTGTGGAAGCCGCCTCATTGATAAGAGGTGCGCTGCTGCACCTTTTTAATACATTTGGAGTGTCCACATCCATTATCTTTCAACCAACATTCATCAACTGACGTATTGTGTAGTTATAATATGCATAAGAACTGCTTAATAAGCGCTCTAATATTTTAGTTCATGTAACACTAAAGTGCATTTAGAATCCAATGATTACATAAAGTACACTACTTTAAATAACTATGTAAATATCAAATTTGATGCGATTATAAAAATTAAATGTAAAATTAAATTAAATACGCTACTCGGAAAGCTAAAAAGAGGCTCGGAGCTGACCTGTCAAACCGCCGCAATAGAAACGTTCATAACAATAACGAATATTATGTAACAATCAGAATAAGCCAAAAGTATTCCTTATGTCTAACGTACTGATACTGTAATTAATTTGATTAAATATAGAGTTTTAAGTAAATTATTAGATATAATCATAGGAAAATAATATAAGAAAAATAAACTAAGAATGATAAAATATAGAAACGATATACTCAACAGAAACAAATATTTTTCTTTTATTTTAGCTATAAATCTAATTTAAAACTTTTCATTCCTTCCCATCATTTAGATTATTAAGTTTAAGTTCTTTCAGTACACGCCACTAAACTCTAATAAACTAGGCGGTCTCCAAATAAAAAAAAGTTTTTCAGATATCAATCCATAATCATTATATGTACACAGTACTCATATAATAGTCCATAACTATCATTGGAAGAGAGTTAAGGAGTAATAAAACATATAATAATATTTTAAGTTTATAAGTTTTATGAATTCGTGATTATATCAATGTATATTTTCAGTATATTGTGTATCTTAGTTATATATACATTATATTTATTTATATGTTCGCTTGTATGGGTTGGTATAATAAAACAGTATAACTACAATGTTGATTGTGAAAGAATTATACATTTAAATATTCAAATTTTACCGCCTTATTGTTCTTGTTCTTTATTTTAACTTTTTTCAGATTGACTGATAGAGAATGCACTGTTGCAATAATTTCGCTTTTTATGTATTGAATACACATACATACGTATTCAAGTTCTATTTTTTAAAATCGTTGTATTAAACTTCTCTACATGTTTTTAGCTTAGTCTCATCATAAAAGTCAATAGATGTATCAAATTTATTTTATACCACCAAAATATAATTCAGTTCTTGTGTGAATAGGTTCCCTGATACCAATATTTTTTAAGAATTACCTTTTTTTTCTTGTCACTAGAAATCTTCCAGCGTCAAAGGAGGTAGGCAATTTTAAAGACATTTTTTCCTTCTAACTAGCCTTAAAAACGTTTTTTCCATCTAACTAGCCTTAAAAACTAAAAATTAGAGTTCTAATTTTTATTGTGGTTCCTCCTGTATGTCCAATGCCAATACATGCATTACCAGTATGTACAAAGGGCTAAAAACCGATTTCTGGTGTAAACCTACAGCCATATTGAGATTGTCGAGTTAAAACCAATCGTCACTTATACATGTGGCGATTTTTCTCCAATATTCATTTCTGATCCATTTTCCATTAATTTCAGTAATTTTAAACCCGTTTTTCAAGTCCCTACCGATAAATGTTTACAACAGATGCACCGCATCTTAATCCTTCTAAAACCTATCTTTCATTACTTCGTCACATCCAGTTTACGAAACATACACAATCAGGGTAAACATTAATGATCACATTACCAGATAACAACTATCAATATATCATTTATCCTTTTTCCATCTATTACACATTTTTTCATCTCACTATCAAGCACTACTCGCAACGCATTCTTCTTGCCATCACTGCGAAAATAATATAATCTATATTCCGCTCTATTTTCTCTTGCTATCATACCCTTCCATTTTGTTTCTTGCAGACAAGCCATAAGTATTTATTTATTCTTTCATCTTTCTTAAAATATCAGTTAATTTACGCGCTCTTTCAATCCTCGTCCTTATGTTCTAACCCGCTATCTACAATCTCACTTCCCGATGCTACAATTCTCTTCCATTTCCCTCAGATGCCAGAACAAATAAAATAAGCCTTTACACCAATGTTCCTTAACTATGAACTACAATTTTCCTCTTATATATTTATAACTCTATTCTATTTTTGTATTATTATTATATTTTTAAATTTTTGTTTATTTTTACAATTAATATTTGCATTGATAGCAGGTTTTTGCTTCGCAGCTTGTCCTTCGATGGAATTGGTGGTTCGATGGTTCTGGATGGAACACTTTGAAGAAAAGGCGCTAAGGATCGGCCCGAAAATCATAAGACTTTGGAAGCGATTTGTTGATGATATTTTTAGTATTGTTAAAAGAAATAGACAAGAAGTAGAACAATATATACAACCTAAACTCTATTAATTCCAAGATACGGTTCACTTATGAAATGGAGACGGCCTCTCCGTCCTTGTCCTTCCTAGATGTTAAAGTAACCGTGAGATCAGACGGGTCCTTGTCACACTGTGTGCACTGCAAACCTACTCATACAGATAGGTACACGCCACGTCTCATCACCATCCCCGACACCTGCAGTCCGTTGCAAACTCTCTGAAGAATAGAGCTTACGATCTGTGTGACCCTGAACACCTAGAGCGGGAAAATTATATATAAATATATAATAAAAGGATATCAGGTTAGGGAACGATTAAAACAATCAACCAGAAGACGTAAACATCCAGAGGTGAACAGACAGTCAGCCTGTATACCATATGTCAAAGGAGTAACGGATAAGATCGGCTCTATCTTAAAGAAATACTCCATTCCTACAGTTTATAAACCGGGCATAAAGGTTCACAACATCGTAGGCACACCAAAGGATGTATTACCGCTACAAACTCCAGGTGTTTATAAAATAAACTGCAGCTGCGGTAATTTTTACATAGGCCAAACTAAGCGTTCTATTTCGGAAAGGGTCAAAGAACATATTGCTGCTGTAAAGAACCGACAGACGAGCAAATCAGCGATCGCATAACATGCATTGGAAGCTGGTACCAATCATTGGATTGAATTTCATCGTACCCCGGTCCTCTCCAGAGAACGACACTTTTATGCTCGAGTTGTACGTGAAGCGATTGAAATCAAGAAAAACAGAACTTTTAATCGGGAAGATGGATTTAAGTTATCGGCATCGTGGAACCCAGTGATAAACACCATAACACCTCGCTTTTTTGCGCAGCCGTTTAAACACCTGAATAGGGACACTGTGAGTGTAGTATGTGACGGTACGTGGCGGACAGACAATGTTAATAATATCGAAGATGTGCGGGTGGATGAAGAAATTTCTTTCCCACGGATTCGACGACGCTGAGCCTGCACCGCTAAGACAGTCAGCCTGTGACCACGGCCGGTGCAACCTGGTCCGTGATACCTATTCCGGAGTTTGTCATTAATTTCGTTTTTTGTGTGTTCATTGACGGGCCTATTTGGGTGCTTTCAACTGATAGTTGCTGTAGCATGTCTTTTAAATTATCTGGACTCTCAGAGAATAGAATGATATCGTTGGTGAAGCGAAGGTAATTAAGATTGTATAAATTATTGTTAAGTCCATACTTTTCCCATTAAACCGCAGAGAATAGTTTCCGTAAAACCTTGTCTTAAACCCCTCTTGATGGAAAATGCTTCTCCTGTCTTTTCCCGCTTGTCTTGTTATGTACTTGACTTGTTATGTACCAGGTTAAATGATAAAAAAAAATGCAAAAGGAAAACTTAAAATACATGGGATAAACTTATCTCTAAGAAGAGATCTCTACCAGCTCCCCGTGAGAGTGACACAGTTAATTTTAATGGGCAGAAATAGATACACACTACATATATGATAAAACTGGATATAAATATAGATTTTAAAGAACATAAAATAAATATATAAGGCTCAAAACCACCAAGGTTTTTTTTTTACATTTTTACTTTATTAAGAAAATATAATAAAAAGATACTACAACAAACCTGTTTTATATGTACATCTTATCATATAAATTATTAATGAAGTATTTTTTTTATTATTCCAATGTACACTTAAAGAAAGTCATTTCGGGAACGCGTCCTAATGTACGATCTTCAACAACAAGTCTTAAATAATCATGAATAATTTAAGGTATGTATCACGTGGTAATAATTTATATACCGTATTTTTTATTCAAAATCTAGACTTGAAAAGGATGCTAAAATATTATTTATTTAAAATTATAAAAACTGAAAAAATAGTTTGTCCAATAGTCCACACGTTATTTCAGTGAACGCATCGATAATCTAAAAAAATGATTTTAAGTGAACGCAACCCTTCGATGCCAAACGCGGGTAGATGAAGAAAACAATAACAAACCCGGCTGTCAGTATTTTTATCGTTAAAAAAATTATGTTTAAGAGGTAAGTAACTTTTAATTCATTTTTTGTAGAGCGTACATCAATAGTCCGTCAATCCATGAACGTGTTTATTCCATTTAATTATTGACGAAATTGTTTTTGATGATACAAAATAAAAAGTAACCTCTAATAGTCTACTATTGACAAAGTCGGGTTGCATTTAAAGCAAAAATAGCCGCGATATAATCAAAGCTCGCGTTTATTTGAAAACGTCATTTCGAGAACTGTCATTTCAGGAACGTTCCCGGACATGATGGCACGTTCCCGAAATGAAGGACCTATCCTAACAGAATTATTCAACAAACTTATTGCTTGCTCCTAAGCAAGCACCGGTATTATGTATATTATTGTGTTTTTAAAAATACATATATATATATATACACTCATGGACATATTTAGGGGAACGCAAAAAAAAGGTCGAATAACGGAAAATATTTTCATATTTTCGTACTGGCCACTATACCAATATTATGTATTAAAAAAAAAGATGATTTTAAAAATAATTTTATTTTAAATTTCATTTGTTTTTTTTTGTTTATCTGCTAATTTCTGAGACACGTAGTGTATGGAATTTTCGTCGGCTTTTGTTGTTTTTAACAAAAACTTTATTTCTGTTGTTTTTTTGACGAAAAATTGTCATTATTGAGTGAAGTAAACTTAATTCGATAAATTTAGGCGATAATGCCGGATCTCAGCGTTGCTCTGGTTTCTAAAGCTGTAACTTTAATTGAAAATGGTTACACTTACAATGAAGTGGCTCAAACATTACATGTTTCCAAGTCTGTGATTTTCCGCAATGTTAAACGATACCGGCAGACTGGAGAGTATACCAGGCGTAAAGGACAAGGTCGCAAAAGAGTAACAGGAGAGAGAGACGATAGATTTATTGTCAGCAGTGTTCTCAGAAACCGTACCTTGACTTCTTCTGAGGTACGAAACCAGCTGCAGGAAGTTCGACAAGTGATAATTAGTACCAAAACCGTCAGAAGAAGACTGAAGGCAGCTGGTATAGGGGCGTACTTGCCTGCCAGAGGTCCACAACTCACCGCAGGTCATCGAGTGGCTCGGGCCAGCTTTGCTCGTTTCCACCTAAATTGGAATAATGACGCTTGGGGAAAAGTTCTTTTTAGTGATGAGTCCAGATTTTGTCTCAAACCAGATGATGGAAGGACCAAAGTATGGCGACGACCCGGAGAAAAATACGCTCAGCGTAACATTATTGGGAGAGAGCCGTATGGTGGAGGGTCAGTAATGGTATGGGGCGGTATTTGCTTAGGAGCACGCACGGAGCTACACATCGTAGAAAACGGCTCCCTGACTGCGGCAAGATACGTAACCCACATTTTAGAGCAGATTGTGATGCCTTTTGCCCCTTTCATTGGAGACAATTTTCTTCTAATGCATGACAACGCTCGACCTCACATTGCGGCATTAGTTTCGGAATATCTTAATGAGGTCGGAATCCAGGTTTTGGGGTGGCCGGCACGCTCGCCAGACCTAAATCCAATAGAACACGTTTGGGACAAACTGGGAAGACAAATTAAACAAAGAAATCCATCACCTGTCAACGTAAGAGACCTCAGAACGGCATTGGTTGAAGAATGGAACTCAATGCCGCAAAGTTTTATTGACAATTTAATAGAGAGCATGCCCAGACGCATGCAGGCAGTTTTAACAGCAAGAGGTGGCAACACTAAATACTGATTGTATCACCCATCGCGAAAAAACCAGTCATTTGGACAATATTAACTTTTCTTTAGTTTTCATTGTGTTAGGTCAAAACTCTTCAGAATTAAGTCACTGACCTTATTGTCTTTAATTTAGTTTCTTTCGCTTTAATTTTATGATTTTTTATGTTCAAAAATGTTAATTTAATTAATTCAGAATAATAATCAAATGTATTGTACAACAAAAATGTGTTTTCATATGATCTTGCAGTCTGTTTTTTGGTTTCCGCTAAATATGTCCACCGGTTTAGTTATCTGCCTTTTAATTTCCTTATTTTTCCTTAAATGTTCGTTTTTGGTGTACAAATTTCTCTCGATAATCAATTGTTTAATTTTCTGAGAAAATTCAATACATTGTTGTATCTTTCCTAAATTACTATGTAGTTTATTTTTATATATAATATGTAATGTTCATTGTCTTTTACATTTTCAAGGCGTATGTCATTATATCCCGTAAATACAAGTGCGTTTCGGTCGTTGTTATTATGAATATATCTCCTACTTTTGTACTATGTATCAAGATAATATTGTTCTTATCATTTTATGGTCTGTATGGAAATTCAGCTGACTGATGGTAGGTATTTACGTCTTGAAATAATTTTCGATTTTATTTGTGTTTTCTTGATAACTTCTTCTTAAAAAAAACTGTTTAAAATGCTGAGCTTGTTTTTTATTGCAATGATGACAATTGTTTTCCATTTCCACTTTGACATTTTGCCTATTGTATATCTTCTCCTTTCTTGCAAGTTCCTATTTGGCTATATATGCCAAATCTCCCATTATGACGGGGATTTTTGTAAGAAACTTGTATGGCTGATTGTAGATATTCGTAGAATTATCGGTTTTCATTCTAATTTCTTTCTTTACTGACTAAATTGGTAAAAATGTCTTCTTTACTTTTATGTAAATGAAAATTAATGTTCAATAGTGCAAGTCTTATATTCATTTCTATTATTTCTTCTATTTGGCTTGCTTACTATTATTTGCTCAGAAAGCCATCACCATACAGTCCCGGGATCCTCCCAATGTAAGTAGTGAAGAATATATTTACCATTCTGTTTCTCAATTCCTTCGCCAGATTTTTTATTTCACTAATTCCGATTATGTCCCATTTGATATTTTCAATATTCAGATCTAGTTCCATCAGTTTCTCAGGTTAACTCGAGTTATGTGTATACTCAAATTTGTTATTTTCGTTTTGCTGGTTCCTTCACTCGACTAGTCCCCCACGAGGACCAGCCAGCTTCGAGGAGGGTTTTGTTCTGTTTTGCTTAACAATTTTTTGTTTAATTTTCTGTCTTCCGTTTGTTAGTTGTTACTGTTGGTACTGTTGGTTCTTATTCGTTGTATATTTAGAATAGGAATTTGATCTTTTTCTCATCACATGGGGGGCGAAGCCGGAAACCTCCACGAGTGCCTGTCCGTTTCCCTTGCTGTTCGGTTCCGGCCGGCAGCATCGGAAGCGGTAAGGCCGGTGCTCCCCGGGCAACAACGGTTAAAGTCAGTCGGATGCTCAATCCCGCACGGCCGCTGCTGTCCTCTGCTCCTCGTACTCTGGGGGGGGCAAGAACTACTCGCGTGCAGGAGTCCCTGGTCGAAACCACATCGACCAGGTTAAACAAAAATAGTGTGAGGCGTGGTGGAGTAGAGGAGGAGGTCGCCGTGGAGCCTTCAGACTCCGATGACCTGACGGATCCGCAACCTACGTTTGGTAGGAAGCGGAGCCATGGGGTGAAGTGTGCAATGAAAGTCAAAAACTAAATGTTATTCAGAGTGAAGCTCAATTTTTAATTATAAAAGTTATTAAAATCGGCTATATATTTTTTACGTGTAGCGTGCACAACTAAAAGACAAACAGATGAACACATTTTTTTTTATATGTTAGAAATGGATTCTGTTGGCTATCCCTTCACATCCTGGCTATTTACATATTTTGTAATTATTTCAATTTATAGAGACTACTCCTCTACAGATTTATTACGTGTACTAGCTGTGCCTGTGACTTCGTACGCTTAAATTTCGGTTTTGATAAAAAGTACCCTTTGTATGTAAAAACTATAAACCTTCAAACTGGTAAGCAGCAATGGGACGACAATAAAAAATATTAACTTCTTTATTTGTTAACCGATTGTTGAAAAAAAAAACAAAATGTAAAGTGAATTTCATGACTATACATTCCCGAACACTGCATCCAAATCGATTAAACCGTTTCTGGGATTATTTTCCACGAACATACAACAATGAAAAAAAACAATGAAAAAAACATTGTTTTGGGTTCACTTACTCTTTCTTATAAAGGCCCCCATGTATGAATTTTTGAAAATATTTTCGTTTTTTTGAAAATATTTGCTTGCCACCTATTACGTGATTCAGATAAATTGACATAACTTTTTTATTCCTCAACTGATTTAAATAAAATAAACACTAAATGTTAAGTTAAGACTTACTATATAATCCTGAAAACTGCATCCTCTAAGATGAAAAGACCCTCTATGATGTTTTTTAATTAATTCCATGTACAGGAATGGATCAGTGACATGTATAGATAATCTTATATTTAGGCTAACAAAGTTGAAACTACTGAATTTAGAGGAGTGGCCCTCACGAAATACTATATATTGACTTTGTTACAATTCTGTTTTTTCGTTTATATTATAATTAGATTAGATTATAGACGACGCATCTTTCATATTTCGTGCTTGAGCCGTGAGTTGATATTGTTAAAACTTCATATTATTGTAGTGTAAACGATGTATTTAAAAATATAGACGTAAACGATGTATTTAAAATTAAAGTATAAGCTCCTTAGATATCGGTATGTCATTTTCGTTGAAGATATTAACATTGCAACCGTACATAAATGCTAGTCGTGTTCTCGGTTATAGTAATCACCAGAGAGTAGGTTTTACTGCATTTTAAACAATAGGTTGTACGTCGTGTAAGACTAGTTCAACCCTACAACAGAAATACTGTTATGAAAGATGAGCTTATAACTAAATAACATGCTATGAATGCGCGGTGAATAAGGTATATAAAGAAAGACCAGAGAGTAGGTTTTATTGCATTTTAAACAATAGATTGTTAGTGGTGCAAGACTAGTTCAACCCTACAACTGAAATACTGTTATGAAAGATGAGCTTATATCTAAATAACATGCGATGAATACGCGCTGTATAAGGTATAACAAGAAAGACTGCCGTGTGAACGTTTCCCTGTGTCTGTTACCTTATCCAGGACAACTAATCCTTAAAGAAACTGTAATTTCGTGTATTTAGTAAACAATTTGGTAATAAAAGTAATTATTTTAAACAAAACAATGTGCGACAAATTTTAAAATCGAAAAGTTGCCATTCTGACAATACTATCCTCCACTAAGAATGATTTAAATGGTCAATTTATACTCATACAATAACATTATTGTTTAATAGAATTTTTTGAAAAAGTGAAACATACTTTATTTAATTTTAAAAGCCATATTCTAGCCATAGTCATTATATCTACGAATGTAAAGATAAAGTTAGAGTTTGCCGTTCATTGTCATTTTTGTATCCCAATAAACATACATCTTACCATTTTATCTTTGCAATTCTACAAAAGGAATTGTACTATAAATATACTGTATCTCTATTTGCGAACTGAAAACTAAAAATTTGAGATATTGTTTATAAAATATATTACATATTTTAGGATCACAAAATAATGAAAAAGACATTTTAAGACAAACTGTCAACATTTATTTCGCCGATGTGCGAAGTAAAAGCACAAATTATCAATTAAATTACACAAAAAAATAGTAGCAGTGTCTCCTTTCTGGACGTGGTTTAAAATTATGTAATCTCTCTTCTTGTGTGAATACAATAAAAGATCAGTTGTCTATAGTTTTTCCATCTTTTATACTCAACGCCATAAAGTATTATAAGTATAAGCATACTCTACTACGCTTAAATCCCCACAGAGTATTACCTATATATAACACTCCTCAGAATAATATGCTTTATTTTTTATTCTGAAGAACACTCTGTAATATATTATTAAAAAAAGATATGTCATAATATGTGATATTTCCTCAGAACAATAACTAAAGCGTAGAAGAAGCCTAAATTTGAAGATTTAAATTGTGCAACAGATGTCCTCTTTTTTCATACTGTGAAAACATAATGATGAAAGAAACAAATATAAAGTTGTCAGAACAGCAAAATGTACACTTATAAATGTCAATTGGTCACCATTATGATGATAAATTGGAAAGTATAATTCATATTTGAATTATTGGGTATGGACAACGTTTAAACATTTTGGTTGTGTTTGATGTTGGCTGTCTTGTGGTCACCACAGACAGAATTCGGAAAGGGTTCTTGTTTAGTTTTATTTCCGAATTCATATAGTTATTTACATATTTTCTCCGTTTTGTTGAGAGAAATGGCATATCGTCATATGACGAATGACTATTATAGATATAGAGCTTCACAATTAGCTACTTGAACCTTTTATAAAATATATTTTAAAACATGCGAAATATATAGTTATCTACTATCATAATTCGTTTGCTCTCAAAAAGTGATTATTTTATTAAAAATAAATTATTTTTCCTGATGACAATTAAATTTCGCACAATAATAAATGAACCAATAAAGCCTTGCTGAAAATGAGACCTTTGTACACAATAAAAGAAAATAAAATTAATAGGTAAGAAACATTTAAGTACTGCCGCAAAAACTAATGAGAAAACTCTTTTCTAGTTTATTTCATTTGGTATTGCTATTTAACTATATTTTCAATAGTAATATAGTTCACAGCCAACATCATTCTTTACAGCTACCAAATGAAATGGAAAATTACTCAAACTACAAAATTGGAATAACTTGTAACGTAGAACACTATTCAACTTGTGTCTGTTTATTTCGCCGTGACGTCACGCCAAGATCTGATATGGCGGCCTGCTTTTAATTTAAATTAAATCGCGCGAAATATAATTCAAATTTACTTTACCTAATAAAATAGAAAAAATATGTAAAAGATAAATTAAATAGTTATTGTTTAACTTTAAGTTATCAATTCCAATATTTTTTATAGTTTATTTTGATATAGGTCTAGTAGCCAATTAGAGACTTGAGAGCATAGAGTACTATAAACTTGAGAGTTGAGTTTTGATTGAATATACATACCTATTGGGATTTTGATAAGAACCAAACATATTATGATAAGGTGATAGTTTTATTTCGATCGTTTAATGACTTTAAAGTTTATCGATGTATCCGCGTAGGAGGTAAAGTTTAACAAATTTATTGTATGTTTTAAGTCTTCTGAAAACATAATAAGTGTTAATTTTCAGTACAACATTGAAATATTTTATATCAGCACCTATAATCGTAATTTTGTATTGTGAATGGATTGTGTATGTTACACAGCCACTATTTTGGCAGGATCTTGAGTGCAATCACGATAACCCTTGTACTAGAATTTTATTTATTGCCGATCCTCAAATACAAGGAGAGTTGGCTGTTCAACCACCTCTTAGTATACTTTTCAACTGGGACAGTGACAGGTATGTATGCTTTTTATTAAATTTGCAAGATTTAATTTATGGACCGTTTTAGTATAAGTACTAGTCCTTTTTTTGCAGGTATTTGAAAGCAACATTTTCAGTAGCACTTAATCACTTTAAACCAGATGTATTGGTTTACCTTGGTGACCTCATGGATGAGGGCTCAGTAGCTACTGTACCGGAGTTTCACAGATATGTTAAGAGACTTGCAGATATATTTGATGTGGATTATCCCATTGTGGTATAACATCTATGTTATTATAATAAGCTGATATATTAAAAACTTTGTTCAATATATTTTTTGTGTTATAGCAAATATGGCTACCAGGTGATAATGATATAGGTGGTGAAAATGAACCAATTAGGTTTGATAAGATCAAGGAGTTTGCTGAAGTGTTTAACCAACCATCAGTTGTTACATACAGAAATATTACTTTCACCAAGGTAAACTCAATTATGTACAAAGTGCCACAGGCATCAGATGAGCCTGACACAAATATCAAGATTGCTGTGGCACACTATCCCGTTTTAGCTAGAGATTTTTATAGTCAGCAGGTAAACATCAATCAGTATATCAATCAATGAACTATGTAATAACGTAATTACTTTAATTGTTACTAGATTTTATGTTAAGGATAGACTTTTGGTGAACTTTTAACCCTCATTTTAGGTCACAAATGCAATCCATCCAGACATATACTTCTGTGCCCACGAACATGTCTCGAAATATGTGAAACAAAACATAAATGTTGAAACACACTTTCTAAATCCCTGGGATTCAGTGCTTGATGTCTCTTTAGACGATGGCTCAAAGTATGAGGTTTATGTCCCCACTTGCTCATATAGAATGGGTACCAGCAAAATTGGATATGGAGCTGCTATAATAAGTATATTTTCTTAACAATATATTATTTCACATAAAACAAACTTTTCCTGTTGTCTTGCTTGTGCAGTAAGGTTCACCAATGCTATATACAGACAGTTATCATTAGACCAATGTCATCTTATTACTAACTAATTTTCATTTGGATTGATCAAGGCCTTTTTGGATTATAGGAAGATGTATGTGATAATATAGGTTGTATTTTTTAGTTTTACATTAATAGATCAATGTGTACCTTATTGTTTCAGAAAGCGACAGGCACATTAAATACACAGTATTTTGGTCACCACAGCGATTTTCCTGTCTGAGAGCTTATATAGTGTTTGTTATCATATTCTCCATTACTTGTTGTTGTTTTGGTATCAGATGGTTATTTTCTAGGAAAAGTCTAGTCAAGAGTGATGATTTACTACCTCTTCTGCGACAATCCTAACATGACTTACAACAATGTTGAAATAAAACAAACATAAAAGTTCTATTTACATTCTGTTTCTTGTACACATACAAAAACAATATCTAACTAATATATTTAGTAGCTTAGTAACAAGTGAATATTCCTTACAAAATCTTTTTTATTACAAAATTAAACACATACTGACTAGACCACAAGTAAACTACATTGACTAGTAATTACAAGGAGTCCTTAGTTGCTGCTTCAATGATAGAGCATAGAAACAATTGTTATGAAGATGTGTCAATCTAATATTTTTAACAATACATTTGTTCAACATTTTTATTGCTAAAATTTATTTAACAAGTTAACATTCTAGCTTTTTGAATGGCTCTATCGATCTGTTCTTTCAATGAAAGATTGTTTTTCCATTCCATATGAATTTCCATGGGTGTATAAATTTACCAATTATTACTAAAGATTTATATGGCCTAATATATTGTTTTAATGGCTTATGAAACAACAGTATTATGAAAACCAGTTTTATGTACTAGTAGTAGCTAAATTATCAAAGTAGTTATAGTATAGTACCTAGTCCATCCAATAAACGACATGCTGTACAATCATGACATGTTTATTTAGTTTAGTTGAAATTTTTGTAAGAAAACAATTACTGAATTGTTATCTATTTTCATGACTTTATTATTTAACCTGTGTTTGATATTAACATTTAAATTTGTTATTATTTTGTTAAGTACAAAGATATTTGTAGCATGCTAAGGTGGTTGCATTAGTAATCTATACATATAATAAAATCGTCACTGAACCATTCCTGTACATGGAATAAAAAAAAAAACATCCCCCTATGATGTTTTTTTTTTTCCCCCTTTATAAGAGCAAGAGAACCCAAAACAATGGTTTTTCAGTTTGTCTGTTTGTCTGTATGTCTGTATGTTTGTGCACGCTAATCTCAGAAACGCCTTAACCAATTTGTATGCGGTTCGGAAATATATTATTACAGTCTTCACTTAACATTTAGTGTTTATTTCATCTAAATCGGTTACGAAATAAAAAAGTTATGACTATTTATGTCAATGACGTAATAGGTACCATGAAAATCTTATTCTATACATGTAATAAATGTGTAAAGGGGTAGTCTTTGTACATTAAAAATATTTTAAAAATATACCAGGATGTAAAGTAATAACTAACAAAATCCATTTTCAGCAATTTTAAAATTTTTGTCTGTTTATCTGTTTGTCTTTTTGTTTGCGCTTACAATGCAAACGCTGGTTGAACTCCACGAGATAGTTCAAAATAATGTACTAAGTATTGTATACCTTAAAAAGTTCCACAAGAAAATTCGCGATGGTATATGTTTTTTATCTCTTAGCGATAACCCATAATAGCAAAATTTTATCCTTTACTTTTTAAGAAAAATAATAGGTTATTTACGAAGCAATTATAAGGAATACAGCTTTAATCCTTATATAATTAAATAACTTAAATACATTTTACATTTAATATGGAACAATACAGACCTTTACAGCATGTAATTTAAATAAATATTTTCGAAGATATTACAGATTTAAAATATAGGGTCTTCGCGATTATGTTCAATGAAAATCTGTTAGTGTGATATATGGTTGTAATGGTTATTAAGTACTCTGTTTAAGAAGTATTTAAATGGACGTTTAAGTAAAAACAAGAGGGGTATAAAAATAATTACAGCACTTAATATTGTATCCTTATTAAAAACTTTAAGTATACTTTTGACAGTGAGCGATGTCTGCCGATATCGTAATTTTGATTGTATCACTTTAAAATAAGTCATAGAAGCCAATAAAAAAAGGAAAGTGGGATTTGTTTTACTACGAATTTAAGGTGTGCGAAGCCGCGGGCAAAAGCTAGTCTCAAATATAAAATTTGTCATTGTGTTTGTGGTTCCCTTCTCTCTTCCGCACATAGCATACAGGGTATTGTATTAAATGTAGACTCACAGTTTTACTTGTGTTTAAAACTTGATAGGAATATTTCCAGATTAACTGGGCCAATACTATGATACATTTAAAAGTTTGTAATTTCTATACATTCTGTAATAAAGAAGACTTTTTTGACTCAACATTATGCTCTACATTGGTTTTTTTAGTTATAATTGTGTGAAATTCCCTTTTAGTTTTTTTAACATTAATTTGAATCATGGTATTGATCATAGTGTATTGATTTCTTATAAGTTATTTCTTGAATGTGTTAGTAGTATTAGTGTATTTATTTATATACTCCCTAATAATATCTAAATATAAATATGTATGATTTGTCAGGAAAAAAGTATTGTTCATAAAATTATTTATTAAACAAAGTTATCTTGCCATATAAAACAATAATTATTTATTAATAATAAATCAATAATAATTATATAATAATAGTGATTTAATTCACATGTGTTATAATTTTACACCCCTATTTGTTATATAAATAGTTAATGATATAGTAAATATCATATAAACATTTAACATTATAAATGTTACAATAGATGATAGGAATAATGTTCTAAACTGCATATTGATAATCCCTGTGGATAAATTACAAATTAAAAAATATAAGAGACCATTGTCATTTATTTTTGATAACACTATTGGAATTGTAAAGTTCATATTATTTTGTTGCAAAATCTCTAAAAAATACATAATACAGAACCCCAAAGTAGTTGTTGTACACAAATAAGTTATATATCCAGCATTTGCTAATGTTCTAGATGTTGGCCGGAGTATATTAGTAAAAAATGAAATACACACCAACAGTGAAGCACTGACAATAAGTTTCTTTAGAACATGTGCCCGGTTAACAACTTTTTTTTTTAATTCCTTCTTTAAGTTTGCAGCAAATAAATACAATGCTACATATCCAAGGCTGGAAGATATACCTTCTCTATTTGCATTTAAGAAACCTATTCTATTTGTCTCTCCGAAAACCCAATTTTGTAGTCCTATATAAAGAAAAACTTCATGTAAACTCATAATTAATACACTTAAATACAATGCATGTGATGATAAACTTAATAAAAGGATACAACTAAATTTACAAACAGCCAGTGTAAAGAAAAAGTTCCAATGCACTCCATACTCTGAGATATGCTCCTGATAATCTAATTGTTTTATTGATATGTATCTCGCAATGCCAAGAAATATTAGTATAATTAAAAATTTTGCATTTCCCTTGATAATGGACACATATTTTTTTTTATTAATGTCTTTATGCACAAGTCCACTGATTACAATAAACAGACCAACACCAGTATCCATTAAACTGTATCCATATTTTTCTGTCTTGGCCAAATATCTGGGAAATTGTTTAAAATCAACTGCTAATATGCAAAATCCTGTAATTAAATATGTGAGACCTCTTATACAGGATATTGATTTAATTTTATCATCTTTAAATACGTTATCAGAAAAGAGTACTTTTTTAATTTGTCTTAAATTATTTTTTCTTCTCAATTCGTTTAATAAAATTATAAAAACTACAAGATTGAGTATATAAATATAAGACGAAATGAGGGTATGTACTAGCACAAGAGGTAGTACAATTATGAAATACTCTAGTATTATTTGCTTTACACCATTTCTTCTGGGTATTGTTGCACACAACATAGCACTTTGTAGGGTGAAGAAAATACACAGAAACGTATGAATTGCATTCGACCCATTATTGTTTTGCATGTAAAATTCATGATATTTCTTGTATTCTGTAGAGTTCATGATATCTATGTACGATACAAATGCGTTTTCTCCATAGAATGTCAATATAAATCGTATTGTTATTTGTTATCAACTTATCATACATAACATTTTTTAAATGTCAAAGTGACAATATTCAAGTTTAAAATTGTTATACCGATAACCGAGCTGACTAGACATTGGTAAAACTGCGCTGAGCGGCGCACCGCGCACTTCGTTCAAATTTGCCGGTTCACAAATCACAGCGCACCCCATCTGAAGCATTATAGTATTGAGTGACACGATAAATGAGCAGGGAAGAGAGGATGCTCGATGTTGAAAGTCAATACATCGATGTAATAATTTGTACTATTCCTAGTAAAGTTGTAACGATTTCGCTGTATTTTATTTCTTGGTCAATTATTAATTAAAAAATCATCGATGTTAAGTTTTCGATAAATATCGAACAACGACGTTGGGCTTTTGATTTCATAATCAATATGATGAAACGATCGATGTCATCGATGTCAACATCGATGTTTTTCAAATATCGATCATCCCTACAGGGAAGCCAGCCTAAAATGTGATATTAATTTAAAAAAGTCGTACGAAGAATGTTGTTAGGATTGATGCAAAGATACTGCCTGCAAGAGGTGGTCAACTAATTTGAAAATAACCCTGTATATATATCATTTTCTTCGTACATTTATTTTCTTTAAGTTTTAGGTAAATTGATCTGTATGAAAATATTAAATAACAGTAAAAACACCGCTACATACAGTAAAAACACCGATAAGTTCCTGATGCCGATCCCTATCTTACTCGTAGTACGAATGTGCCTAAAGCGCATTGTGCTATTGAACAGGAAGCGTCTGGAGCATTTATTAGCTTACTTTGCTTTTCCCACTCATGTGGTGTCCCTGCGCCTGAGCAACAGTAGCTAAGCTGCGTACTGAGTAACCCATGTATAGAACGAAATGAATGACTTATTACTGTATGGACTTTATCGTACTCTGTGGTAAGGCGTAGAGTGTATAAGGATATAGAGAGGCCTCTTTGACGATTTTTATGCGGAATTTATTAAGCAGCGAACTCTGTAAATTAAATCCGAACTCTTCCAGTGAAGCTTATAAATTTACTAGAAAATATTTTTATTTATTTCATTTATTTTTAAAAACCTTCTGTAAAAAGAAAACAACAAAAATACGAATAACAACTAATAAACAAGCGAAATATGAACAAGTATTTAAAATTAAACACATTATGTTTAGATATAACATTTTTAGCTTTTATTTTCATAGTAATTATTATAATACACGTGTGCAATTTATATAGTAAATATTCTTAGTCAGATGCCCGTTCCAGTTTTCCACTACCAATACATACCCAAGCCACGATTCGCTTAGGAAATTTTAGGATTTTTAAAATGATGCTTAGGGACATCCTGAAAACAATATTGAAAGTGTCATTCTTATATTAAATTCATTAAAATAATATTATGTTAATTCGTCGTAATATTATTAAAATAATATAATACGACATTATAAACATTATAGTTCAAAGACACAAATAAACTTAACGAAAATTAAAAAAAAGTAAAAAATAAAAACGAAACAGAAATAAGCATATAAAATTAATAGCGATAAAAATTAAGTTTTCGACATTGCACAAGTGCAAAAGCAACGATACTTACCTGACTCACTTACTTTAAGTGAGGTAAGTATCGGTGTGGGGGACGTATCCCGACTGAAGAGACAATCAGCGCTACGTCCTCCCACTCTTCATTCCTCTCAGTTACCTCACATATCTTAATTTAGACTAGGACTGTTGATATTTTTTAAAATATCGTGTATCGATATATCGATATTTATAAATATATCAATATCGGGGGTTTGATATATATTTTTTTAATATCTATATTTCGATATATCGGTTTTATTTAAAAAAAATATTGTAAATCAGCAAGAAAATTATTATATATACAATTTATAATCCTGTATATTTATTAAACAAATTGGGCATATACATGATGGTGATTAATAGTTAAGTGAGTTGCAAAATTAGTTGTATTTCCGCTGCTTTTATATTTTTTCCCGCATAAGTTGTAGAAAACACTTCTTGTATCAACTTTTAATTTAAATTAAATGCGTCCATACAATGGAAGAATTGGTTGAAGAAGAATGTCTGTATCTGTTTTATTTTTGGATTAAAAAAGTTTGACCATGTTTCTAATTTTCGAAAACAGCTCAAATAGCTACCAATTCGCTTTCGCAGAAATACTCGCATTTTATGTCTTCTTTACAATATTCTCTACAATCCAACCTTCCCAGATTATTTGCGCCAACGCTTCTCTTTTGTTCGTGATTTTGAATCTCCTTGTAGGTAGCACCTTCATACAAATCTTAAATTCCCCATAAATAAAAGTAAAATTTACTCTCATTCTTACACGGTTCGAGCAGTGAGCTTGTGGAACACAATTCCATACGCTATAAGATCATCTAAAACTGTATCTATCTTTAAAAAACGAGTGATTGAACGTTATCTGTCCATGTAGATTAATATTTAGAGTTTGTATGCCTATATTTTTATGTTATTATTTATTAATTATTATTATTATTATTATATTTATTTTATTTTTTTCAAGATAGAATTTTTGTAATTATTTGTAATTGCTTTTGCTCACTTTAAAACTTATTTTTGTGTTTTGATATTATTATTATTTTTTTTTATTAGTTTTATTTTTTTTTCATTATTGTCATATGGTGCGCACTGCGCACACTTAGTGTTATTCATTGTTGTACTCTCCTTTCACAGGTCTGCTGGAAGAAATTTCATTTTGAAATAAGCAGTGCCTTTGTACGATTGTTTGTTTGAATAAGTTTATCTGATATGTATTCTGTGTGTACATAAATATTAAATAATTAAATAAATATTTTGGCACAAAACTGTGTCTATGAAACTAGATATTCAATTAATTTATTATCTTTATATCAATATACTTGCTTTTACCGATACAATAAAACAGTAAATTTTCATAACCCCCTTTTTTAACTTTGCTAACATTGCTTAACATTGGTTAACAGTGATATCAAATATCAATATATAATTTTAATTCGATACGCGACAAAGACGATATTTCCCACTCCTATATAGTAGGTACTCCATCTCATAATTTTTATACCTTACACTTCAGAGGTAGGTATATCCATACAATATTACTTTAAGATAAGAAGTAAACTAGGAATAGAGAAAAACTTAATATAAATTATGTTATAAAATAAAGTATACCACGTTTACGATCATTGTATAGATTAATTACTTTTAAAAAATATAATAAAATAAATATTTGTTTCAAATAAATATGCATATATAATGTATCTAAATTTCAGTAACGAACTATCGATATATCTTTCAAAAAAGTATTAGTAATAAATATCGAAATTTCCAAGTAATAATATCGATATTTCGAAATATCGATATTTTATCAACAGTCCTAATTTAGATTTCTTAGCAATCAAGTCCATCAGGATTGATTCGTGCCGCTAGTTATACTAAATTAAAAAACCCCCGATACAAGAGGTATTTTTGAAGTCGTCGCGTCGAGGGTCCGTTGTACTTACGCTAACGATGGTGTCTATTTTACAAAGTTTTCGGAGCTAATGAATGAGGACTTAGACTATACGATTACTTGCATTTTGATTTTGATTTCTTTTGATTTATTAAGCAGTCTCGCGACGCAACGATTTCAATAAGTGCATAATAATATTATCATTTTTATCCTTTTTAGAGGTAATTTCGTTGCGGGGGTTTTTTAAATTATTAATTTAATTTTTATCTGCTTTTTAAAGTTATGTTACTGGTTTCTATATTGCACTAAATGAACCTACGAGCACAAAATTGTTCATTTATTTAAGTATTTCTACCAATATAGCATAAAAATCTTTCACTCGTACCAGTTAAGGCTCAATATCTTGGGAAACGACTGCTTCTATTTCGATCAAACATAGCTAAGAACATAGGCTTTCGTATAAAAAAAAAGGAATCAAATGCATCCACCCGTATGACTGCTGACAGACAGACACACAGGTTAAACTTATAACTCCCCTTTTTTTGGGTTGGAAGTTAAAAAAAAATCGTACCGTTCTACAGATCGTTGCCGGAGGATGTAGAGCAGGTATACCTAATCCATACTTAGATTATCCATTCTTTGATTTTATTAAATTTATTGGGTTTATATATTTTTTTATTAGGAGTACTTATATACCTATATTTTCAATGTGACTAACCTAAGTTAGGCCTAAGCCTACTACATATGTAGAGGTCAATGAAAAGTTTATTCGTGTACACGATTTCGACATGAAGAATACAAATACGTAATGTTTCTAAATTTTAAATATACACTCCGTATTTTTTTTATAAAGCTTAAAACCTTAAATAATATATGTTTTCATTTTGGTATTGACGTTGTCGTCGTCACATGACATACAATAATAATAATAATAATTTAATTTATACAATAAGCTTAAAAAAGTACGATTCGATACGATGGTAAAATGTTAGTAACTGTATCTTAGATTTATTTCTACATATTATAATTTTTGATAAATTAATTTGAGTCTGAAAGACACTGCAAAACTTAAACAAATATTAAATTACTGTAAAATAGAGATTGAAATTAAAGGTATTTTACTTGTATGATGTTATGTTACAATCTTCAATATGTAGAAATAAATTAATTGATAATTATTTAGATATACACATATGGACGTAGCCAAAAAGAATGTACCAAAACCGACAAGACCCGTATCATACTTACCAGAAAGAGAATGGTTCATCAAAAAATTCGAAGCAGAAGTAGGAAAAAACCTTTCTGAAGAAATAATTCCATTCGAAACTCTAGAGGAAAATATAAAACGCCGACAGAGACGCGAAATAGAAAGACATCTGTTTCATAAATATAAGACGGTAATTCCACAAATGAATTCATGATTTGTTGAGTTTATTTTTTGTGTAAATTAATAAAATTTACTAATGTTGTATTGACATAGAAACTTGAACCCTATACTATACCAAATATTGTTTGGAACGGACCTCCTTTGATTTCTTGCTTTTGTATCTCTCCTATGGAAAATTGTGATTGCAGAGGCGATATGATTTTACCTCCTCGTATGCTGCCGCCTATAGGTATTTCTTTATAAGTTATTATGAAGTTTATTTAAACCTATTTTATTTTATAAATCAATCAAAAATTTCCAAATTCAATTCTTCCTAAAAAAAGATAGTTTTTTATTTAGGATTTTTTTCAACAATTATGCGTGGGTTAGATTACCTCAAACAAATAAAAGGTTGCAAGTTTAAAAAAAAGATTGACAAAGAAAAGTCATTTACGCAGAGATTACAAGAACACTTGGATGAAAAAACTTATGTTTTAAATGAAATTAAAAAAAAGAACGGTTTGTGACTCAATTGATATGTTTTACAAAATGGATAAGTTAATAATTAAAAGCCACAGATTAACTATTATTCTATTGCAGTGAAACGGTGTCCTGAATTTTGTATCATTAGGTGCTATCAACACAATAGCTCGCCACCAGATAATTATGCAGATGAAGATGCACCTGGCGGGTGTGTACCTTCTAACTACTAAGTTCGGTTTCTCTAAGAAAATTTAATATATTTATATGTATTTTAGACTTATAAGTTGAACAGCTATAACATAATAGGGAACATGCAAAAAAATTAAAACGGTCTCAAATATTTTTTTTTCGATTACTTATTATCATCTTATTATAATAAAAACATATTTTTTTTATTTACTAACCATTTAAGGCCATAAAATAATTTATGAAAAGTGTAAATTAAGGGAGCGAAATTCAAAATTCCAAAACGCGCCACCATTGGTCGAAAGGAAATGTGACGTCATTTGACACGCCATTCAAATTATCGGCGTCGAAGTTCATACTGTGGTATCAGTGTTACTGAGAAAAATAAATAATTTAAATCTATATTTTCGTGCTTAGAGGTTTTATTAAATGACACAATTGTTTAGGTAATTCTAAAAACATTGTTTCAATACTCAAACAATTCTAACAAAACAAATACCTACAAACTCTGTTTTAATAGCCTACATTTAGCATGCTACTACACATTACATTTTTAAAATGTTTCTTCCTCTGAATCATTTTCCACTTCACTTGACTGAGATAAATAACTTGGATAATAATCAGCAGATATAGATGATATAAGATGCTATAGAAGTATTATCAGCTGTGTTTTCAGTAAACAATTTTCTTTTTAAAACCGATAGTTTACTGGTAAACCTGTTGTGTACCAATGTTGTGTGTTAAATGAGGAAATGATGACAATGCTACATTTTGTTTTTCAGCCGGTATATTTACATTGACACCTTTACATCCATACTTTGGTTTAATATTAACTTGCACAGCTTAGTCACTTAGTAATTTATCTTTAATATGCGAAAAGCAAGGATCTGCCTTATGATCATCACATTCAATAGGAGAAGTACTGAGTCCTGGCTGATTAATACATGCAAAAAAATTAAAACGGTCTCAAATATTTTTTTTTCGATTACTTATTATCATCTTATTATAATAAAAACATATTTTTTTTATTTACTAACCATTTAAGGCCATAAAATAATTTATGAAAAGTGTAAATTAAGGGAGCGAAATTCAAAATTCCAAAACGCGCCACCATTGGTCGAAAGGAAATGTGACGTCATTTGACACGCCATTCAAATTATCGGCGTCGAAGTTCATACTGTGGTATCAGTGTTACTGAGAAAAATAAATAATTTAAATCTATATTTTCGTGCTTAGAGGTTTTATTAAATGACACAATTGTTTAGGTAATTCTAAAAACATTGTTTCAATACTCAAACAATTCTAACAAAACAAATACCTACAAACTCTGTTTTAATAGCCTACATTTAGCATGCTACTACACATTACATTTTTAAAATGTTTCTTCCTCTGAATCATTTTCCACTTCACTTGACTGAGATAAATAACTTGGATAATAATCAGCAGATATAGATGATATAAGATGCTATAGAAGTATTATCAGCTGTGTTTTCAGTAAACAATTTTCTTTTTAAAACTGAACTTTTTGAGAAGTACTGAGTCCTGGCTGATTAATATCACAGACATTTGTATGAGCAGTACTAGGCCTTACTTAGTATATCACTTATATCACTTCTTTGTGAAGGTCACTATTTTTTAAACACTACTTTTGATAACTAACTCTAAAAAGGCTTCATTAACCAAGGTCAATCTTTGCCTTTTGACTATGCACATTCATGAGAATGTTCTCTCAGCTGGTGTTTTTGCCACACAAATATATGAGGCACAACTCTTTTCTTCAAACTTAGATTACATTTTTCTCTTTGTTGTTTCGTTATACATATTATATTCAATACAATTGGCAGTATCTTCCTTAACCTGAAATAAATCGACAAACATAAAAATTTCGTAAAACCAAAAAAAGAATACGGTTTTTATTGAAAGTTATACAGAACTTTTGTAAGCTAGGTTAGGTTAATTTTAAACTAAAATTTTCTAATGTTCAATACGTAAGTATAAATTTAAACTATTAGATTAAACTTATTATAAATAAAGTATACTTACGTTAAATTGATCTTCAGAACAATATAAACACGATTTAGGACATATTTTATCCCTTTTAATTACCATACACCATTGTTTTTATATTTTCGCATCTCTTGGAATACAAAAAACACTTTGTCGGGTGTTTTTCTAATAATATTTTTGCACTCGGGTACTATACAATATTTGTAAGATGATTTTTATCTTCTTCCATGACTTATAAAGCAATTAAAACTTAAAATATGTATGAAGTAACTAAAAAGTTCATAGTAAACATTCACTGGACGTATCATTTGACGTCACGCAAAGCGCGCGCAAAATAACGGTGTTTGAACGGCTCAAATTTACTACATGTTTTAATTTTTAATTTGAAAAAAAAAACTAGAATCTTTTCAAACCTATTTATATTTTTTTCTACGATATAGAGAGGTAAATGATTAATTTACGTCAAAAAAAGATTACATGAATGTACAGTTATTTGCATGTATCTTCTTAAATTTCTTCTTTAGTTAAATTTTTAAACATCCTGATATATTTTGTTCCAAAAAAACTATCACAAAAAAAATTAAACAATTATTTTTCTTGAAATTTTGAATGATTTAATTTTAGCTCTTTTTAACTCATCGCACTGTATACAAATGTTTAAACACCTCAATGGGCAGTTCTTTAAAAAAAATGCGTAGGTAACTTATCAAGATTACAAAAAGGTATAACTTTTTAAAAATACATGTCACAATAAAAAAAAATGCATTATTTCTGAATAAGAGAGATAATCATCTGTATAATCATAATTCAGTTATCACTTATCTAATATGTTTATGATCGGTTTTGATGTTTAAAAAGGTGAAACGTAATAAAACGAAGACAGTTAAAATTTTTATTCATATATTCATTTTCTAATTTAAATCACAAGAAATGTTCAAAACACAAAACGCAGACGTGTTTGTTTACCACCAAAATGAGCCCTTACATCTTGGCTCCTACTTTCCAGAATGTATCCTTGGAATACACTGACCGGCTTCAGTTGTTAGGCTTAGAGATTTCCTCGAACCTCAACTTTGGTCGGTTCATAGAGTCCAGAGCAAGAGCAGCAGCAGCAAAGCTTGCCGTTACTACCGGTACCGGTACCGTTACCGGTACTTTACACCGGGACAGCTCCTTGTTTTATACAAAGCACAGATCCGGTCGTGTGTAGTGTACTGTGGTCACATATTTGCTGGTGCCGCAAAGTTTCATCTTGCGGTTCTGGACTCAATTAAGAGGCGAACAAATAGGCTTATAGGCGACCCGAACTGGTTGAAGCCAACCTCCACAGCCATAAACACAGGCAGGCCAGCCGATCAGTATTGTATAGGATAAATTTTACATTAGGAATTACACGTATTAATTCTCCGATCTTCTGGTGATGGAAGGTCAGAAGTTCCGACGCACGACATGTATGTCCCTACGTTGTGGACATACCTCCTATCCGAACAAAGCGCTTTGATTCGTCCTTTTTAGTTCGTACAACGAAGGAATGGTACAGCTTGCCTACGTCGGTATTTCCGCCCGAATATAATGTGGGTGTCCTCAAGAGTATTTTTCTTAGTTAATACGCCTTTCCATCTATGACTACATTTCCACATTCCTTCATTCTTCTTCTTCATCTCTCGGTGTTAACACTAGGAGTTAAGGAACATGGTATTGATTACTAATATGTTATTAATGAATACCATATTGCTTATTACTTCCAAAAATCACTGCATTGTCTACAATTTTGGTTCGGTCACTAAATATTTATTCATCCAGAGTCGTTTTTGGATACTGTGTATAGTTTGGATACTGTATTATTTGTTTTACTCATTATACATACGGCAGTATAGTTGAAAAGTACAATTACATACATATACACGAGGCATACACACGTCACACACTTGGCATACACGCGGTGGAGACGCTGCATATACACGGCAGACACGCGGCATACACCCAGCATACAAGCGGCAGACATACAGCATACACGCTGTAGACATGCAGCATACACACGGCATACACTTAGCATACACGCGGCACACACTCAGCAGACACGCAGAAAATACGCCGCCAACATGCAGCATACACGCGGCACAAAATGCAGCATACACGTGGCATATACGCAGAAGACATGCAGCATACACGCGGTAGACACACGGTAGACACACGGCAGACACACGGCAGACACACGGCAGATACACGGCAGATACACGGCAGACATATGACAGACACACGGCAGACATATGACAGACAGACACACGGCATACACGTTTTAAACATCTTAAACAACGACATTCGATGTTAACGACCTTTTAACAATCGAATATCGTTGTTTAAGATCCATTATAAATTATAACAAGCCTTGCTGCGCATTTTAATTGGGGACCAGATTTTATTCGTATTATTCAACTTATAAACTGTTCATTTACAATACTGTAATATTGTTAATAATTTTTACATTATGTATTTGTATTTGGTTTTCGATTAAATTATGCCGTTCAATTAATTTGTAATTCCCATACAACCTATTTTTACGACTTATTCATATAATTCTTGGTCATTTAAAAAACCTGTATGGAATACGTCTCAGAGTGAAAATTAGTAGTTACTTATGTTTATAGTAACAAAATTAACAGATAACTTAAAATCCATGAACAAATTAAAAATAAAATCATCACGTTTCATTTTTTTACTTAGTTTGTTATATGCAATGCATAATATCGGTCAGCATCCGTTTATAATTTACACGTTCCCAAAATAATGTTTAATGGAATCGACATACCAACATCATGAGCTAGTTTACCCGCCATATTATTTTACCTTGCTTCTTCTTCAATTCTCGGTGTTAATTACATATTAATAATCAACACTATATTCCTTATTAGTTACAAAAATTACAGTATTGTCGAAAATTTTGGTTCCTTCGGTCACTAAATATTCATTCATCCAGAGTCGTTTTTGGATACTGTATATATTTTAGAACCGAATAAACTTCCTCTAGTATCGAGAGCTGAAATCCTATATCGGTAAAAAACGTAAAATCACAAATAGAAGCAAGCTGTTTCTTGATTTTATATCTAAATTTGCTTGTGTAGGATCTTAATTTTTTTTAAGAACATTCAAAATTGTCTTCATGTTTTCTTTGCTTACTTTTAATGACTTGTTACGTTCGTTCCAGCGAGTATCAGATAAACTTTTTTTTTTGTTATTCCTATTTTTTTAAGCAATTGCTACACTGCGTAGAAGAAATAAATAAATATAATTTTTCCACTGTGCCAGAACATGTGAATCTAAAAAGAAAATAAAAAAAAACTTCTTTTAAGAAACATTTAATTATATTTTACCAGCTTGTTTTGTTAATTCATTATTAATAGAAACTAATTTTCTAACATTGGAATTGAACATTGAATATAATTAAATCAGTACATCTTCTCAGTGAGTCTTTTTCTCATGGTAATCTACTCTGCACGAAACACTCAAAAGGGACCAGATTTTATAGGTTTTATTCAATTTATAAACTGTTCACTTAGAATACTGTAATATTGTTAATTATTAGATTTTTATATTAGGTATTTTTATTTGATTTACTCAGTATACACACGGCAGACAAACGGTATACATACGGCAAACATGCGGTATACACACGGCAGACATGCGGCAGACACGCTGCAGATCCGCGGCAGACACCCTGCAGACACGCCGCAGATACACAGCAGACACACGGCAGGCACACGGCAGACACGCGGCAAACACGGGGCAGACACGCGACAGACATGGTGCAGACACGGGACAGACAGGCTGCAGACACAGGGCAGACACGCTGCATACACGCTGCATACATGCGGCAGATACGCTGCAGACACACAGCAGACACACGGCATACACGTGTTAAAATCTTAATCATGACGATATTCGATGTTACCGGCTACATTATGTCACATCCATTTTAAATTATAATTGTCCTTGCTGCGTATTTTAATTGGCTTGTCTTCAAAGTCGCACAGTGTTTAGTTCTTACGAGAACAATACTATTTGTTACAGCGCTGTCATGAGATGGACAATTACTGACAAGGATCCTTGTTAATCGGTTATTATGATAACTAAAGTGAAAAGTGTTTGAAATTAAAGAAATTAAATAAATATCTTACAAGTAAAGGTATTTATGTTCAATGTCTAATCCATATAAGCTATAATCATGTAGAGCTTATAAATTATAATTATATAATGTCTTATTAGACAAACGTGAATAATTTAGAAACTAAATAGTTTATTTAATAAGTTTTATTAAAGAGGGAACCGGCAGCAAGGTCGTGATTAAATGTAGAACAAATTAGAGTTGAAAAGTACAATTACATACGTATACACAAGGCATACACACGTCACACACTTCGCATATACGCGGCAGAGACGCTGCATATACAGGGCAGATACGCGGCATACACCCAGCATACACGCGGCAGGCATGCAGCATACACGTGGCAGACATGCAGCATACACACGGCATACACACGGCATACACGTGTTAAAACATCCAAAACAACGATATTTCATGTTAACGCCTGTAATACATAGTAATGATTCCTAGTAAAGCACTGTATCTACTGAGATACTGTAATATAAGTATTTACAGTTCTTCCAAACTATCCTATTTCTTTTAAAATACACTATGTTTTATTTCACCACCTTGTTTTGTTAATACATTATTACTAGAAACATTATTAATCTTTTAACATTGGAATTGAACATTGGATAGTTATATTATTATTTATTTGTAATAGAAATTTTAAATAATACCTGACAATATAATTAAATTAGTACACCTTCTCAGTGAGTCTCTGTCTCATAGTGAAATGAGACACTCCAAGGGGATTCACTCCACCAGATTTTACAAGTTTTATTCAATTTATAAACTGTTCACTTACAATACTGTAATATCATCATTAATTATTATATTTATATGTAAATATATTATTTTACCTGGCTTCTTCTTCATCTCTCTGTGTAATAACATATTATTAACTAGGATCCGCCACAATGCGCTGCGGGAGTTGAGCTGAGCGCCCTGCCCCTTTTTTATGCTACTTAAGTCGGTCCATACCTCGCCCAAGGAGTTCCAATGAAGTTGCTGGCACCGGAAAAGTTAAGAGTAACGATTACGAGCGCTCGCAGGTTCAGTTAAGCTTAAATCTATGGGAGATTCAGTCTTTAAAACGAAACAATTTTTTTTATTTTGTTTTTTGGAGTACAAGCCCAGTCACGTCCTTGACATACGTGCCAATTTTGGTTAAAATTGGTCAAGTGGTTTTCCTGTGATGTTGCCTCAAAAAATTGATTCCCAAACGGTTAAGAGCTTCGCTTACGCTCAGCTCAATCAATACCGTGTTCCTTATTAGTTCCAAAAATTGCAGCATTGTCCACAATTTTGGTTTCTTCGGTCACTAAATATTCCTTCATCCAGAGTCGTTTTTGAATACTGTATATATTTTATAACCGAATGAACTTCCTCTAGTATCGAGAGCCGAAATCTTATATCGGTAAAAAACGTAAAATCACAAATAGTAGCAAGCCTCCTGCCTCCTGATTTTATATCCAAATTCGCTTGTGTAGAATCTTCATTTGTTTTAAGAACATTCAAAATAGTCTTCTTCTTTGCTAACTTTTGCGACTTGACTCGTTATGTACGCTCCAGCGAGAATCAATTAAATTATGTTTGTTATTCCTATTTTTTCGTGAAATAATTGCTAAAAAAATTAATATAATTACTCTTTTGTACCATGTGACACTAGGAGGAACGCATGAAAATGCATTGACTGATGCAAAAATCCGAACAAAGACTGAAAAGAGCTTTCTGATCGACTTCTAGGGATTTTCCGTTGCGCACCTCCATGGATACTTTAAAATCGTACTTTTATAACCTTGAGCTCTTCACAACGAAATAACAAGTACATTTCTTGCTGTTCCTGTTTGTCTTTCGATATATCTTCAAAAGTTTTTCTAGACATCAAAATAAAACCCAAAACCGATTTTCACATTTTTACGATGTCCTTCTCTGTATGAAAGTATAGATTCACACGGTATCTTGAAGTTTAAGCCAATGCACTTTCCACACTGGATCATATTTAGCTAATACTGTTGAACACTGCCTTGTATCTTGTAAACAGGTTTAATAAAACTATGCCACTTGTTAGGCATCTTTACAGTGTTCGAAATATGGTTGAAAAGGTCAGTAAACACGAGCACACCAAGAGAGCGAAAAGATTTTCAAGCTTCTATCTTCAGGTCCCACCGTTTTTCCTTCCTTCATGGGTGGAAGACTATTACGACTTTCGTCAAAGGTTATTGGGGTAAATCCGAGGTTAGGTGGTGAGTCGCAAGTAAGTCTGTACGGATGCTGAGTGCTCAGCAACTCGTGAAAGTAGCTTTTCCTTTTTTCCTTTAAAGATGCATAACTACAAAGGATCGTGCCCTGGGAATCTCTGACGCAAAGACAATTTGCAATATCTCGCGTCGCTTTATTCCGAGCATGTGCCAATTTAATTATAAAGTTTAATTTAATATATTGTCAGGTTTTATTTATACAATAAACTAGAATATGAATATGATTTGATGAATGGTTATTTGAAAATATATATTTATATATATTATATGTATAGATTAAATACAGATGAAAAATTAATCTATCCGGGCAAAGATATGAATTTGAGACTTCTGGGAAACTGTACTAGAAGTATAGTAAAAATGTATTTTTCATTTTACATTTATTTAAATTTTAATAAGTTTAATAAATGGATATTGTGTAGTAGAAGAATATTATTTTTGGAGAATGTATGAATGTAGTATGAATAAGCCAAAGTTACAAATCATCCATCGCCCCCCTAAATGACACTAGTGCCCCCCCAAATCTTCCTTGGTCTCTTACCATCCTCCTCTAGGATTCCAGTGTCCACAAGTGGGCGTTATTGCCACATTGGGAAAGACTGATTTAGACATTTGTTTTATTTATAGATTTATACACCCCTTTTTAATGTGTTTCAAATTATATGTTACAGGTTTTACGGACTAAAGAGGAAGTACGAATTAGAATACAGGAAGAAAATAGAGGAGGAACTAGCGGTGAGCAGCCAATAATTGATGCTGAATTATAAGTATGAATACAAATTTAGTAGAGATCTGATAACAATCTCTACAATGATTTTGTTCAAAGGCACTGTGCTAACTATAACAAAATCCTAGTGCTAATGGTTGTAAGTCCCTTTTTAAGTTATTGTTAAGTAATATATAAATTTAATTCATCACGACGCCTATACTTAAAAACCCATCACACCTGGATACGTGTTATAAATCATAGTTTGCATCATATGTCAAAAAAGAGCATTGCACGCAGATCATGTTTACTACAAAATTAAGCACGACGATCATGTTTACTACAAAATTAATTATTATTAAATAATATTTTTAATAATAACAAAATAAAAAATAATCGATAAAGCCAGGATTCTAATCTCCAGGCAACCATCCCGTCGGTTTACCAATTGAGCTACCGTATTTTTACCCGCTTCAGATCCTGCTCGGATGGACAAATTTTTGATTCTATATTTATTTAATTTTTTTAGAATAAACATGTTTATAATTTACTTCAAGTGTAACATATTTTTATTATAGAAACTGCATCCACCGCCTCCACCTCCGCCTCCACCTACGCCTCCGCCACCGCCTCCGCCTCCGCCTCCTAAATCTCCTAAATCTCTTAAATCTTCTACATCCTCAACCCTCCCGAGACGTATCGTCCAGAACCTCCCGAGTTTCCCCGAAGAGCCTATCCAACGGTCTATCTCAGATGAAATGATTGACGGCTTGTATCATTCAGGTTTATTTCAATTAAGATATTTATAATTTTTCTTTAGTACATTTTTAAGTATTAGAAATATTAACAAGTACGGGAAGGTGTTTGCTGTGTGTGTGTATCATTCAACATACTTGAGCAGTTTGTCTGTTGTCAACTCTCTTAGACGGTTTGCTATACCTATCGTTGTTGTTGTTGTTGTTAAACTCTTTATTGTACACAATAATACAATGTAAATTACAATATATATAAAAGACAAAAAAAAAACAATTATTGAAGTATACAAAGGCGGACTTATCCCTTGAAGAGATCTCTTCCAGTCAACCCTTGAATTCTTATAAAAAAAAATAAAAAAAATATTATTATATTATATTAATACTTTTAATATAAAAAAATTGTGATAGGACCAACGCAAGCTACTACTGATGAAAATGGTCAATTGGTTATTGGGAGGGGCTATCGTATACTATTTGGGAACTCTACTGTTTATCAAAATATAGAGGGAACACCATATACTATCCGCACATATGAAGAGTAAGAAGCTCCTTATACTTTTACAGTTACTTTCTTTGAAAAATTTTTAAGTAAAGATTAGTTTTTTAATAGTTTTTCCTTCTCAGAGTTGCTGAAAAAGAACCGGAGCCAATAGTAAAAAAACTTGAAAATTTGTTAAGTATAAGCGGGTGAGTCTGTATACGAGAATGTATAATGTATAATTTAAAATACAATTTTATAAAATAGCATTTGGCCTACATACCTTAATAAATAATATTGGTAACGATATATCTATTAACCTTTTTTTTTAACCTAATCAACATTTGCAGAATTAAGAAAAGAGTTTCAAAATTGACTAGCAATTTAATGTCAATAGCTGAAATTGAGGGTGCGTATTGTTTGTTACGTTGGTACTTGTGTTGCTTAAAATGTTGATTTATTTGATTTGTATAGAATGAAAAATAAACCGTATCTCAGGTAGCTCAGTTGGTAGAGCGACGGGACGGGTGTCCAGTAGTAGCCTGTTCGAATCCCTGCCCGTATCGGTTTATTTTTCATTCTATATTTATATAAATTTAAGTAAGCTTAACATGGCTATACATGTTTATGAATATTTTGAAACATAGATTTATTTGATTATTTATCCTTCTTAGATACTGGAATTCCGAGGAATACTCGGTAAGTTGATTTTCAATTTGTTGTAATACAGGGTGGGCTAAAAATGTTAGCAAATAGCAAAAATTTATTTATCAAAAACCGTGAGAGTAAAAGGCGCGCGGGTGGCGAGGAATTGTGCGTCGCTTAACGCAATTTTACTTTTTACTTTTTAGTCAGGATGGAGCGCTTGACGGCACAGCTGCGTTTTTTTATGTGTTTATCATAAAAAAACGCAGCTGTGCCGTCAAGCGCAATTTTACAAAAACTACGATTCCTACGTTTGTTTTTTTAGATGCTCCGATATAAATGGAGTTCGTTTTCATCTTTGCAATCAGTATGGTTCTCTCTTAAATTATACCGCACTACTTTAGAAACTTTCTTAGTAAAGCTAAATACAAACTACGATGATATTTATAAACTAATATACGACTAACTTAGAGTAATACCTTATTCTAATGCTCAATAATTTATTTATTCCTGACATTGCATACTCTAACAAAATTTTTACAATAACCTATAAATTTACCTCTAAATTCTTTATTATTTACAATTTCATTTATACTACTAATATTCACATTGATTCCGAGTTCTTGTTCTCAATCTCAATATTGAATCTGTTGTGGCCAAACATTGGGCATGGCTTATAAGGGATATGATATGCAAGACACTCTCTTCTATCTCTGGATCATACAGACACTACGGGCTCTCCTTGTATCTGAAGACTGAACTTTATGCAAGCACGAGGCGAACCCGCCATGACCTGTCATTAGCCTTTTTAGAGTGGCATCAACATATAATTTCCTAAATATAGGGTAGGCTTACACTGCGTCAGGGTAAAAGACCTTAGTTACAGAGGCACTGTTTTTTTGTTTATAGCGCCGGTTCCGCTCATCAAGCGAATCCAAACTGATTTGTCGCTTCACGGTTGAAACCGGATATTTGTCATAACTAGGTTTTATTTTAAGTCGAAGATCAGATTTAGCCAACTCATTCGCTCTCACTTTGCCTACTAACCTCGCCTTAATCCAACAAAAGGTCAACTGTTTTAGTTTTCCACGTCCTGGATTTATGCAACTAGAGGGTGGCGTGAAATGTTGTTGACAACAGTGTTGAGGGCGGATTTATAATCACAATAAATCTTAATATTAAAAGTTTGCAGCACAGGGCTAGGCGAGTGGCTTCCAGTAATGCCAGCATTTCGGCTTGGTACACACTGCAGTACTCTTCGAGCTTTAGTTTCCGGATTCCGGTTTCTTCACCACTGGTCCAAACGGAGAGCGCTGCACCGACTTTTCCCCTTAATTTTGCTACGTCTGTAAAGATTGTACCTCCGTCTCCACTGCACTGCTCCAGAGATGACTCTTCGGTAAGGTTGGTAAAGAGTTGGGTTTTCAGACACTGACGTCACTGTAGGATGCCTCTTTAGAGTTACTGTAGGATGCCTCTTTAGAGTTGAATATGGATTACGACGTTTAAGTCGAGTGTCCCAAGTGTTAATTTAATCAAAGCTTGGGTCAAGAAGTTCGAACAAACGGGATCGACAACGAATATTAAACAAATTGCTCTGTTGCATCATCATCATCCGCTACACCCCACATAACACAACTTGTATGAGTATTACTGGCCCTCCTCACCCAATTTACATATCTGAGCTATTAACCCGCAAAGCAAAGCTACGAAAACGAGAAGGCTCTCCTCAAATGCAAGTTAATTCGGGAGAGGATTTTTAAAAACTAAACATGTCGACTATCTCATTAGTATATTATAACTCTGTACAAACAAATGTTACGAAACTTTTTGTATTACTCATAATAATTTGTATAGAATAACTGTATTATAAAAAATAACTCATATAAAAGAAATACACTTCTTTACACCACTTCTTTAAATCATATTCAAGAAAAAGTACACATTGCTGCTATAAGTGACACATGGCTTGATTCAAATACAATTTTGAAACTTTAAGATTATAGTAATTTTCGAGCTGATAGGTCTGATTCTTATGAAGGAGTTGCATTATTTGTACACAAGTCAATTAAAACAGAACTAATGATTATCAATGATCTTGGATCTACTATAGAGGTCGTCGGTATAAATTTGTTTAATGGTGGAATAATTAATAAATTTATATCATTATATTTTCCTCCCTCGGCTTATACAAAACAAAGAATGTGGGAGAACCTGTTTAGCAAATTGAGTAATAAGTCACTTATTCTAGGAGACTTTAATGATCATCATACGAATTGGTCCAATAGGATCGATACAAGAGGGTCACAAATTTTTGACGCATTTATTGACCATTTATTTACTTCTTTAAACGACACTAACCCAACTTGGATACATTTAGTCAACAGATACGTTCTCCAACAGTCTGCTCCAGATATATCTTCAGCTTCAAGTGACGTATTTTTAAAACTTCATTGGAAACCTCTAAACGAAATGTTAGGCAGTGATCACTTAATGATAAAAATTTCTTCAGAGACAAATATTTTGTCCAGTATTTATAATCGTCGTAACTTTAAAAAAGCGAATTGGGAGTCATATACCAATTTTTAAATATTTTTGTACTCTAAAAAAATGGATAATTTGGGCGTAGGGAGTAAAATATGCATAGAGATATTATATATAGAGTAGGGAAGCCAGCCTAAATTGTCACAACTTAAAAGAGATAGGTAGATCGAAAAACCCTATCTATCTCAACTTTTTATGAAATCTCATGCTTCTTCGTCGTCGTCTCGAGTGTAATTCGTAGCAATTGTCATTTTTACCAATATTCTGAAAGCTAAGTTGTCATTTTCACAGTGTGAGATGAAATTTGAGTAGTGTCAAAAATGTTTTACACAAATGTTTCAAAAATTTTAAAAACGCGTCATAAATATTTTTTTGCGCATGTGTAATAAGACAAAGACAAACAGTATGGCATCTTGCATCTTTTTTTAACTGTCTTTCACTGACGCTCATACGAATACCTATGGTTCACCTTTTCTATGTATATTAATTCTATGAAAATATGTCTTTATTTGTGGATTTTTTTAAATGATAGAATTTAAAAAATAATGTGGATAATGATTTTATTAGTAGAAGATCTACACTCGGCGTCACAAAAATCGCACCTTTTAAAAAAGCAACTTCAAAATAATTTTACTCAAACTTTGTGAATTGTAAGGATATGATTGTAGGATATGCCTCTTTACATCGTCCCAGAGATGCTCGATCGGGTTCAGGTCTGGACTTCGTGCTGGCCACTGCATAACAGGGATCTCAACCTCTTCCAAATAGTCCCGCACAGCAAACGCAGTGTGGCAACGGGCGTTATCATGCATTAACATGAACCCATCGCCAACAAAACCAGCATACGGAACCACATGGTCTTGTAAGATCTCCGTTATGTACCGCCGAGCATTCAGCGACCCTTGCCCGCGACCACCACCAGTCCGAGAGACGCACACAAGCACCGTTTTCCCTTCGACGGATATGCCACCCCAGAACATACAGGAACCACCTCGGTATTCGACGGATTCCTCTATGCAAGCCTGGGCAAATCGCTCTCCTCGTCTTCGGTATACTGTTCTGCGTCTGTCGTTGCAGAAAAGACATACTCGTGTCTCATCGGTGAAGAGAACGGCTTTCCACTGTTCACTCGTCCAGTTGACATGCTCCTGGGCAAATCGTAACCGCTCTCTTCGATGCTGCACGGTCAATTTTGGGCCCCTAGCAGGTCTGTGAGCTCTCAATTCCTTTTCTTTCAGTCTTCTTCTAATCGTAGAAACACTCACAGACGTTCTGCAAGCTGATCGGAGCTCTTGTTGCAACTCAACAGCATTGCTGAAGCGGTGCCGCAAGGATGTGGAAACAACGAAGCGGTCGTCTCTTTCTGACGTGCAGCGTTTTCTTCCGGATCCACGTCTTCGAGTATAGCCACCAGTCTCAAGGAACCGTTGGTATATTCGTCGAACTGAGAATCGGCTAAGGTTCAACTGTCGAGCAACGTCAACCTGTCGCAGTCCTGATTGCAATAGCGCAATGATTTGAGCGGCTTTATCAGGGGTTGTATCCATCTTCAGGTACTGTTCTCTTGCGTATGTTGTTCTGGTGTGTTCACTCTGAAGTCTGAGTAGCGACTGACCCATTTTTTACCTTTACATGAGCTTTTATACCCTTATAAGGTAGCACAAGTAGTGCCCCTTAAGTGAGCATTTTTTTAAACATTTTTTTGATTGGTCCTTGGTTAGAAATGGTAGGTAATTGTTTTTTTAATGATACAGGTAATTAATATAAAGGTATTGAAGTGCACTTTAGAATGATATATTTTTTCATACGTAGTACTTATGTGCTAGATTCTAGGAGCGATTTACTGAAAAAAACATAGAGGTGCGATTTTTGTGACGCCGAGTTTAGTATCGGCTTAGCACAAGGGGGCCCATTCTCGCCTCTACTTTTCAATATTGCAACAATTAAATTATCGAAAAAAAATCCTAACAATTCTTTAGCTATATCTCAATATGCAGACGATTTTGCATTATATATAACTTGTGAGAATGTTGAGAAGGGTACACAGCAACTTCAAATATTTTTTTGTTAAAACATTTTATTCGCTTCTTAATTTTCAAAATATTTTTTAACAAAGGATAGCAATGAACTTGAACAAATAGAAGTCTAAATCTTTTGAAAGTTCACCAGAACAATGTAATTGGTATGTCACTTGTCCAAAAATAATTAATGTCAATATTAGAAAGATCAGTTGCAATTTTGATAAGTTTTAGGGTTCTGTCCTTTTAAAAGAAAAAACGTAACTCTTATAGGACCACTTTGTTGTTTGTCCGTCCGTCCGTCTGTCAAAACTCCTTTCCTCATGAACGCGTAGAGAAATTAAATTGAAATTTATATCAAATACTCTATAATACCTTTGAGCTGTAACAAAATTAAACTTCTATGCCAACACAAACAAAAGGAACAGCAATTTAAGCCGCAGATTTTTAAATTCACAATAACTCAAGGAAAGGAAATCAAAACCTAAAGACTAGAAGTCCATTCGACCTAAAATCTTGAAATTTGGCATGAAGCAGTCTTTTATAGTACCTATAAAGGAAAAACACCGAAAACCATAAATTATTTGTTAAACCGCATATTTTTATATATCATGGTACGGAACCCTTCGTGAGCGAGCTACTCGCACTTGGCCTATATTTATGGTTATCGTATGATCATAGTGGTAGTTAAGCAAAATTTCCATACATCCTTTCATTAACTACTTTTGTATCATACAAATCTTCTTAAAAACGGTGATAAGTTCATAAATTCTTTAGAAAACCTAAAATTACTAAATACTTATCAAAATGTTGCTGACGTGGAAGTTAATAATATTACTCTGAAGAGTACTGACTGCGTATCTTACCTAAACACTCTCCTGTCACATGCATAAATGCCAGCATATATCTTGCCAACGAGCAATAACAACTGCCTCGATTATTTTATTTTAAAACTCAAAAGCAAAGCAACGACGCCTATTTTCACATATGATCGTGTTTCTGCCATTCTTAGCTGTGACATCAACCTAAAAATTTTAAATGCGTACTCGTTCGTATCGTACAGATTTAGTGTAACGAAGTTAAATAATACCGAATACAGTCATATATTATCTAGTCAAAATGTTGACATTGTTACCAATTTTTGTAAATATTATAAGCAACGTTATAAAGAGTAACACTTTTACTTCAACAATATCGAAGAGAAAGCTGGCCTTTTGCGATGTATACGCCACCGAGACAAATTAATAAAAAGGGTATACAATACCCTGGAAATACTTAGAACTTTGGACAAGAGTCCAGTTTAAAGAAAAATTACTTACACGAGATCGATACTTCGATAAATTTTCGAAAAAAAAAGTTTTCAATATAGTTTCTTTGCAAATATACGGTTAAATTTAGGGTTTAAAATATTTTCCCCAGTAAGCGATCCAAGACTCTCATTAACATCATAATAACAAAAGTTGACTTTTATAAATTAAAACTTACTTTGATAACAACTAACTGTTAACTTAAAACAGATAATATTAGAATTGGAGCCCTTATTCTGGGTATCAAAAATACATCAGGAATGGTTCATGACATTTTTTAAAGTTACCTCGCAAACTGAACGCAATGGGCTATAATTAGAAATACTATGAGTAAAAATCTGACTGTAACTGACAAGGAAGTGTCTTCGGACCATACGATGTCTTTGTATAGACAACGGTCTTTTATGGAATTAACATATTGTAGTAAATGTGTCAAAAGTCAGAAAATAATTTATGTATTTAGAAATCTTCGAGGTTCGCTTGGTTTTCTTTTTATTAGCAGATTCTATTCAGCTCTTGCTCAATCAATAATTTCTTATTGCATTTCTGTTTGCAGATCTGCTTCTAAGACTAAGTTGTTTAACACTAGAGCGAGCACAAAGAGGGTTATTTAAAGTTATGCTTTTTAAACCGGTACGCTTTCCCACTTAGCTACGGCAAGTACAGTAAGGCAGTTGTTTAATTTAAATACAATACTACGAAAAAACACAAGCCTCTTCATTCTCCTAAAACGAAAGTATGGGCTACCATATTAGCAAAGGACGTAATCGCTCTTTTTTATACTGAACTAGGTTAATGCTTGACTACATTCCACCTGATGGAGAGTGGAGATGTAGTCATAGGTGGTAAGACGCATTAACCTAGCAACCTATTCACGCTTCTCTTAAAAACACCCACATTTTATTTGGCCGGCAATACCGACGCAGGTAAGCTGTTCCAGTCCGTCGCTGTAGGCACTAAAAAAGACGAAGCATAGTGCTTCGTTCGGACAGATGGAGTGTCCACAACGTAAGGATGGATACCTGCCGTGCGTCGGAACGTCCGGTGATGGAACGGGGACGGGGGAATTAATATATGTAATTCCTAATGTAAAATGTATCCTATAGAATACTGAAGGGCTAGCCTGCCTGTGTTCATGGCTGTGAGAGTTGGCTTCAACCAATTCAGGGTCGCTTATAAGGCTATTTGCTCGCATCTCAATTGAGTCCAGAACCTCAAGATGAGACTTTGCGGCACCAGCAAATATGTGACCACTGTTCTCCACACACGACCGGATCTGTGCTTTGTATAAAACAAGAAGCTGTCCCGGTGTAAAGTACTGTCGTACCTTCGCAAGAACGGCAAGCTTTCCTTCAGCTGATCTTGCTCTGGACTCAATGTACCGGCCAAAGTTGACCTTAAGATATCTCAAAGCCTAATAACTGAAGCCAGTCACTGTCGTCCAAGGATACATTCTGGAAAGTAGGAAAGTAGGTGGCGTTGAATTTGACAAGAATGGCATTGCCCAAAGCGGAGACTGCCTGAAGTTTGTCATTCAAACGTTGCACCATGGCTTCTCTTTTAGACTGTACTTGATCTCTAATAGCCCGAGGACTCGGCAGATATCTTTCTACAACTGTATTGTCGTCTGCATACCCATAGATACCGGGCTCCAGCAGATTGTTAATGTGCAGAAGAAACGAGTTGCAAAAAGAACGGACCCACGAGGTACTCTGGAATTTATTGTCAAGGTTTCCGAAGAACACCCGTCAACAACTACTCGGAAAGATCTCTGACTCAGAAAGTCCGTTACAAAGCTAATCAGACCAGGAGGTATACCGTACGCTGAAAGGACATCATTAAGGAAATATTGTAATTGTAAAGATGTTGCTAGAGTCTTTAGCACTACAGTAACATGGATTTGAAAGATACAAAAGCAAGACTTGGATGCAACAAGATGGAGCTACATTCCATACCTCAAATGTGACTTTAGCGGTGTTTAAAGAAATGGATTTCTCGCAGAGGCAATCAAAGTCATCCAATAAAAAAGATCCAATGGCTTCCAAAAAGCCCGGACCTTACACCCTGTAGGTTGTAAGGTCTTCTTGTAGGGTTATTTGAAAAGTCGAGTGTTAATAAACCGACGACCATACCCCAATTAAAAGAAAACATTCACGAGAATATAGCCGCGATTCCTCGCAGCCTGTGTCAGCGAATTTCAAAGTTTATGTAGTCGATTGCAGGTGTGCCAATGACAAGACAGAGCACTGGATCATGTCATTTTTAAAAAATAAGTGTCAATAAATGTTTTTTACGTTAAATAAATCATCAACAAAAAAAACATTTGTACTCTTATTTCTACTCATGTTTCAAAAGCGAAAAAATTGATGGCCCATCCTGTATAACGACTTGTAATTTTAAATAACTATTTTTATGTAATCAAAGCACTGTTTTAGAGCCACACAAGATCCTCCACTTGATAACTATTTTGAGTCTATTAAAGTGCCTTCGAAAGTTGTTAAAGTGACTAAAGAAGAAGAGTGTCCGTGTTGTAAGAAATACAAGGAACTCAAAAATATTGAAAACAATCGGGTTGAAAGTAATGTTATTCATAACTACGAAGATTTTGAATCCAAAGGTGCTGAGTCACTGTTCAGCACTCCTTTGGAACTACGCCAATCAAGAACCAGTGAAAACGATAATCAAAATATTGTGGAAAAACAAACTCACACCATAAAAGATAACTCTCTCAGTAAAACGAGAAAAAATGACGAAAATAAGTCTAAACTAAAAAATATTAATGATAATATTGAATTACTAAAACTGGATTTAATGCATAGTAAACAAAATAAAAAACATAAAATACGGTTGAAATCACTGCTCAATGTAGAAGGAAAGAAAGCAGAACAAAAGACAGGAAAAATCGCCCCTGGTGTTTTTAAGGGTATTGAAGGAATTAAGGGAATGAATAGCCTGGAATTTCTTGAATCTATAAAACCATGCTGCATTGATAATATTTGCAAACAACTGGAAATAAAGATTTCTGATGAAAAATATTTAAAAAAAATGTTAGAAGATCAAGTTTTTAGAAGAGTTAATCGGAGTATATATAAAATAGAAGAACAACGTGAATATAATAATATAAATGATACAGATAAAGATAAAGATAAAAATAATGATAATGAGAATGAGAATGATAATGATAATGATAATGATAATGATAATGATAATGATATTGATAATGATATTGATAATGATATTGATAATGATATTGATAATGATAATGATAACGATAATGATAACGATAACAATTACGATAACGATAAAGATAATGATAACGATAAAGATAATGACAATGATACGAAAAGAGATTCAGCTGATGCACGTGTGAAGAAATCAAAAGTGCTTAAATTCTTAAACACATCTAGCATGAATATTAAAATGAATGAATTCTCAAATTTTATTAAAAAACAAAAATCTTCCTTAAAAGATTTTGCCAAAAAAATGAAAGAAGCTCACCAAAGATCAAGAAATAGAAATGCATTGAGTTTTGAACATTTTAAAGTGAAAGTAAATAAATCTTTTAAAAAAATGAATAATGCTATGTCATCGTTTTTTAAGCGACATTATACAAAATCTTCTAATAACATAAAACAGTTAATGTCCTCCTTAAAGAATGGGACTAATAAGGTGGATTCTTTGGATGACAGCGGCAGTAAAGCCGCTGATCATCTTAGCTATGATACGTTACCAAACATGCCAGAAGGGCGAGATTCTAAAACCAGTGAAAAAGAAGTTTTTTCAGTCCAATATAGCAGCACATGTAAATTTTAATAAGTCGTCAATAGTCAATGTGGTAAAGTAATAAGTAATAGCATGTCTCCTCTATGTATAATACTTTCGCGACAAATAGAGCATACGAGTATCACAGATCTATTCCAAACACTAATGCACAAATATTTTGCAGAGGTTTTATTTAGTTGATAGATCGTAAAACATCATTAAGGATTAATATGTCAAATTTGACTTGTTCCAAAATCTATTTACAAATATCTTGTGATTAAGTTGAATTCTTCAAAAAAATATTGATCCCAAGTTAATTTAATATAATGGAAATTGATGATGATAACAGTAAAAACTTTAATGAAGCGATGAATTCATACAAAAATATGTACAATGAGGTCGATGAAGCGGACTTTAAATTCAAGCGTAATAATTTGACAAATCAGTCCAAATCATTTGGTTTTCATATAGATCCAAAAAAAATCGGAATATCAGTGGTGTTGATTAAACGGGTTTGGAAAAGAAGAGGAAATTTTACCAAATATGTAAGGAAAAAAACGTTAAAAAGAAAATCGAAAGACAAACACGGTACTAAAAGTGCAGCAGGTTTCTTAGATATTTTTTTTGCTGACAAAGTAGTAGACAGTATTAAGCCAAATGAATTTACTGGGGATAGAAAATGGTGCTGGGAAGAATTTGAACGGCATATCGGTGTACCTAAAAGGTGGGATTTAGATCCGCTGCTTGCAATAGCTTACGTCAAAAAATTCCCGCGATTGGTTCCAGAAGCGAAAAATTTAGAGGTTAATATAATGTTTTTTATCTATAAATTATTTGGCATGAATCAGACCATTAGTAAATTAATGAAAACGTAGAAGCTGAACGATCCTGACGCCGTGTTTCTGGCTTCGAACAAGGTGAAAAGAAATTGGTTTTGTCCGGAACATGATTGTTTATGCTTCGGAAATACAATAATTAGCCACAAAAAGAAGATAACCGAAGGTAATTAAATATTATATAATATAATCAATAATTGTTTTTCAAAATTTTATTAACATTTGAATATAATAATAATAATAATAATAATAATAATAATCTCGTGGTACTAAGGAGCTCCTCCTTATTGACATGGCCATTAATGAAAAGGTTCGCCGAGGTAAGAAGGGTCTCTCCGCCGCCTGGATTGATTATAAAAAGGCCTATGATTCGGTGCCTCATACATGGTTGAGAAAAGTACTAGAAGTGTATAAGATTGACACAGATCTATGCGCTTTTCTTGATTCATGTATGAGGCAATGGACAACGGTCCTTTGTCTTCCAGGGGGCGGAGGAAGTCTTCTTACTTCCGAACCTGTAAGGATTGAGCGAGGTATTTTCCAGGGTGATATCTTGAGTCCTTTGTGGTTTTGCCTGGCTTTGAACCCCTTAAGCACGTTGCTTAGGGATTCAAAACTGGGATTTCGCTTTCGCAGAGGGGGTGAGATCATTTCACATCTTTTGTACATGGACGATCTCAAATTATTTGCACCAAATAAAGCAGATCTGGTATCATTACTAAGCGTTACGCAAACGTTTAGTAATGACATTAGGATGGAGTTTGGTGTAGATAAATGCGCGGTTGCACATGTGCAGAATGGCCGAGTTGTAAATAGCGAATATTTACAACTCTCGGAGACAATGTCCCTCAGATCCCTCTCTGAAACCGAATCCTACAAATACCTTGGTATGTTGGAATGCTTAGGCATACTAAGTGGGGACATTAAACAGCTAGTGAAGGAACGCTTCTTTAACCGCTTGACAAAAGTCCTAAAAAGTCTTTTGTCAGGAGGTAACAAAGTACGTGCATTCAACAGTTGGGTAATGCCCCTGCTGATGTATACTTTCGGCATATTAAGGTGGACTCAGACCGAATTAGATGCCCTGGATCGAAAGGCCCGAAAACTATTGACAATGTATCGCATGCATCATCCGCGCTCATCAGTGATGAGATTGTATATTCCACGGAAGTGTGGGGGTCGCGGCTTCCTTAATGCCAAAAACTTACACAACCGTGAGGTATGCAATCTTAGGGAATATTTCCTTCATGCTGAGTGTGGAATGCATCGGGACATTGTTGCAGTAGATAAAGGCCTCACACCGCTCTCCTTAGCCAAAGACAACTGGCTTAAACCGGTAGTACTTAGCACTGACGACCGTATAAATATATGGAAGAGTAAGGAGCTTCATGGACGGTTCCACCAGGCACTCTATGGGCCTGATGTAGACCTTCTGGCGTCCGTGGCTTGGCTACGATTCGGTGATCTCTTTGGAGAAACCGAAGGTTTTGCTTGTGCAATTGCTGACGAAGTTGTCAAGACGAACAACTATCGGAAATACATAATAAAGGATGGCACTGTTGATATATGTCGTGCGTGCCACCAACCAGGAGAATCCATCAGACATGTTATTTCCGGTTGTTGTCGTCTTGCCAATGGAGAGTATTTGCACAGGCACAACCAAGTAGCCAAGATTATCCACCAAGAACTTGCTCTTCAATACGGTGTGGTACCTTTTGAAGTGCCAATTTATAAGTACTCACCGGAGCCAGTTTTGGAAAATGGTCATGCTAAGCTCTATTGGGACCGATCTATCATAACGGACAGGACTATTGTAGCCAATAAGCCTGATATCGTGCTGGTAGATCGGTTAGAGCGCCGGGCATTTCTTGTTGATATCAGTGTCCCGTGTGACGCTAATCTTGTGAAAGCTGAGAAGGACAAACTGTCAAAATACTTGGACTTAGCTCACGAGATTACCGACATGTGGGATGTTGACTCAACAATAATTGTCCCGATGGTAGTTTCCGTCAATGGTCTTATAGCGAAGAGTCTCGACCATCATCTCAAGAGGCTCTCACTAAAAAACTGGATCAAGGGTCGGATGCAAAGAGCAGCAGTTTTGGGTACGGCACGCATTGTGAGGAGGTTTCTTTCGCTGTCGCCCTAACCACCGACGGACTGGTCGTAAGGCCCACGTCGGCGGGATACTGTTTTTTATATTTATATTTATAATGTTGTTTTTTTTTTAATGTTATATGTATAAATGTAAATAATAAGATTAAAGTGAAATAAATGATAATAATAATAATAATAATAATAAAGCTTTATTTAAATTTAAAAAAACAAATTTAAAGTTCCATACAAAAAAAAAGTATTTATCTTAACTCTGCTTATAACAAAATATAATGGTAAAGTAATAATAAAAGTAGATATATATGTATAAAATGAGGTAAAAAAACTTAACATAACATAAGTGACTTTTTTTAGTCGTCATTTTTTTTGTATGGACCCCCTTTGGGTAAAAGCCTCCTCCAAGGACTGCCATTTCTCCCGGTCTTTTGCCGTAGTCATCCAATCTCGACCCGCTACCCCTACTACTTCATCTGCCCACTTAGCACGAGGTCGACCTCGCGCTCTAGTGCCTTTTGGCCCCGACCATTTTACCGATCTAAAGGTCCATCTGTCGTCACTATACCTGGCTACGTGGCCAGCCCACTTCCATTTTCTTTGCAATGAGAAAGTTAAGGCGTCAATAATATTTGTTTTTTTCCGAATGGTCTCGTTTTTGACTGTCTTTTAGTTTTATGCGTAGGTAACTTCTTTCCATTCTTCTCTGGCTAGTCTGTATTTTGTTCCTAGTTTTGAAATCGAACGTCCATGTTTGGCAACCATAAGAAATACTTGGTAATATAATTGTATCCATTAATATGCTTTTCAACGGTAGAGGGAGATTAGATTTAAATATTTATTTTTGAGCCCAGTACTTTTTCCAGGTGATTGCTATTCGTCGGTCTACTTCTTCAATATTTCTATTTTTATTGAAAGAAATCTGTTTGCCTAGATAAACATATTTCTCTACAAACTCGATAGGAATGCTGTTAATAAGTATCGGTATCTTATGGTGATTTGTTTAGGTTCATTTCTAATCCAACTTTAATACTGGCCTGATTTAAATCGCTTATCATTTGGTTTAATTGTTGAGGAGTTTCTGAGAATATAATGATGTCGTCGGCGAACCTGAGGTGGCTTAGGTGTTTTCCATCTATCTTAATTCCTCGTTCTGACCACGGTAAGTTTTTCATTATGTGTTGTAAGACGGCTATGAATAATTTGGGAGAGATCGGGTCACCCTGCCTCACGCCTCTGCGTATATTAATTTTTGAACCAGTTTTGTCTAGCTTGACTCTACTTGTGCTATTGGCATAGATGTTTTTAAGTATGTCTTTATATTTTTTATTTATGTTTTGTGTCGTCAATGCTTCCCAGATACTGTCATGTGATATAGAGTCAAAAGCTTTTTTATAATCAATGAAAGCTAAATATAACGGTCTGCGGAACTCTAAATATTCTTGAGTACCAAAACCACTTTTGAAACCAGCCTGTTCTATGGGCTGTTGTATATCAATTGTTGAAGTAATTCTATCAAGTAAACAAGAAGCAAACAGTTTGTAGAAACACGGCATAAGGCTGATTGGGCGATAGTTACCTATGTCAGCTGGATTGCCTTTTTTATACAATAAGATGATTATAGATTCTGTCCATGAATCTGGTACAATTTCTTCGACTAATATTTTGTTCCATAGAATTGTGATAGGTGTAAGTAGTAAAGTTCTTGCCAGTGTGAGACATTCATTTGTAATGCTGTCGTGACCCGGACTTTTTTCTGGTTTTAGCTTCCTTATCTGCTTCAAAATTTCAGGTTCCGTAAACTGTAAAACGGGGGAAGTATCTTTATCTTGATGCCCCGTACTAGTTGGTGTTGCTGATTGTGATTGGCTATATAGTTTTCTATAAAAGTCAGTAGCTATATTTATTACCTCTGTTCGCGATTCTGATTTGGTAGACTCTGCTTTAAGAGTTGTGATCCAATGTTTTGCTCTGTCCAACTCTTTATATGCTTTTTTAGTTGATCTAGTTTTTTCAAGATATCTTTGTATGATATTACTTCTATAGATATCGTAACATCTCCTTATTTCTTTGTTTGTAGCTTTGTAAAGGTTTTTAAGATTTTCTTTGTCCCTTTTGTCTAGTTTTTGTTTGTTTTGTAATTTATTTCTTTTTTTTCATGAGCTTTAAAGCCTCGTCTGATAGTATATTGCACCTTTTTTATTATTAGTGTTCTTTAAGCTTTTGATTATGGATTGTATAATATTTTGGTAGTACTTATCAGCTTTGTAGTTTTCCTGTGTATTTATAAGTTCTGGTACATAATTATTTAGATTTTTAAGATAGATATCTTGCTCTTCTTGCGTTTTCAATGTATTTAATGTGTTTGAAAAGTTACGCCTACTTTTTTTCGTTGATTTTAATTGGAGGGTTACTCTTACCATCCTGTGATCTGATCCAAAAGGGACTGATGAGAGTACTTCATACTTAGAAATTAGGTGGGGTTTTGTAGTCATGATGTAATCAATCTCGTTTTTTGTGTTTTTGTCTGGAGAGATCCATGTCCACCTTTTATGGGTTTTCAACTTGAATAAGGTATTTGTGATTTTTAAATTGTATTCATGTGCATAATGAATGAGTCTTTCTCCCCGTGTACTCCTGTTCCCAAAGCCATATTTTCCAGTGACTAAATTTTCGTGTTCTTTCGGTACCCCAATCTGTGCATTGAAGTCGCCCATAGAGATAACATATTTTGTAGTGATATATTCATGAGCTTTAGAAAGATCTTCATAATATTTATCAATATCTTCCTGCGACGAACATTCAGTAGGTGCATACGCCTGTATTATTGCGAAAGGAATGTTTCCCAGTTCAATTTCTAGTATACAAACTCTATCCGATATACCAGTGAAAGTTTGAATATATTCTTTGTATTTCTTTTTGACTAGAAAGCCCACCCCGTAAAGACCTTTGGTTTTTCCTATGTAATACATAATATAATCATCATCCTCGATAATGTTCTCTCCCAGTCGACGAACTTCACTTAAACCTAGTATATCATGTTTAATTTTTTGTAGCGCTGCTTTTAATTCTATAAATTTTGATGCAGATGATAGTGATTTAACATTGAAAGTACAAATGTGTAAATTAATTTTCTTCATTTTCCTTGGAGGGTTTTGGTCGTACTCTCCCGCGGTGACCAGCCGTATTGGGAGATTAGAGGTGAGTAGGGAGTCCATTTGTGGTTGCTATACTGCGTTCGGATGTGTTGACTTCGTTTTATTTAAAGTACTATCAGTGTGAGCTAATTTCGGTTTTTGTAGTGTAATCTTTGATGTTTGTTGCTTTATTTTTCTTAGACGGTTGTTTAGAGAGATGCTTAGAAACATGACTGGAGGCGTGTGATGCCTCCGGGGACTCGGATAAGTTTCTCTTGTTTAGTTGCTTACGTTGTGTATTGTTATTGTTTAATAAAATGAGTTTATCGTATTTGATAAAAGCGTTATTGCCTGCCTCTTTTTCCTTCTGTAATTGAATTTGCAATTCCTTACGTTTGTTAAGGACTTCTAGGGGATAATCTTCCTTTATGTAGTACGAGGTGTTTTGTAAACAGTATTTTTTCGTTGTTTGTATTTTTATTTTGATGCCCATTGTAGTAAACGATACCACAACTGGTCTGACTTTGTCACTTTTCTTCCCTAGTCTTCTGACTGCTTCAATGTTATTAGTCTCGCAAGATATATTAAAGTAAGTGTTTATTATGGTGATTATAGATTTTTCTAAATCGGGATAGGATCTTTCTCGCTCTTCTACGCCGAAGAAGACAAGGTTTTTGCGTCTTATGTATCTTTCTAAGTTACTTATTTTTGTACTTTGTTCTTCTAATTTATTTTCCAGAATCTCGTTTTTAAATTCTAAAGATTTAAATTTCTCATTAATGTTGTTGTTTATCGTGGATTTTATATCTTCCTTCATTTCGATCATGTCTTGTTTTTGTTGCTTTAATTCATGTTGCATGTTGCATTAACATGTTTCTTATTTCCTCCATAATGTGTCAATATATGTCACCAAGCGACCTCTATCTATTGCTTTTTTTTTTTTGGTTACTAGATGGCGGCAGTTGGTAATTCGATCCTATAAAGTCAGCAGTATCTCATTGGGTCTGATAGACGGCGCTGAGACGATTAAACTCAGATGATTGCTGTAGATGTCGTTACTGGTTATTATTTTGAAGTAATCAGAGAATCATTACTTGTACTTTTGAAGTTATGATGATAATGTTTATTATTACTCTTTTTAACACTTTACACAGTACACACTTTGATTCCTGATGATTGATTACACAATATGGTTTGTACATGTATATATTTTTTAATTATTTCCAGTTGGTTGTTGATGTTTGATGATGGTTCACGAATCACGAATGACTTTTTCACTTTTACTTAGAATACAAGTATTCACTGCTTGAAAACTGTTTTGTTTATATTTATCTAAGTCTAATAATACACTATCTTTAAAATATCCCACTTATCGTACTTGTTAATTCACTTGTATATTTTTTAAATACGTTTATACACGAGTACAATGTTCACCGTGCCACTGTGGCTCCCTCCTCAGTGAATAAACATTTGAATATTCCAAGTAAAAAACTCTTGTAAAAAACACATTGCAAGTATTAATTATTATTATTTATAGGTAGAGATAGGTGGAATCTACGAAGATATATAAAATCCTTTAAAGTAAGTTCAGACAAAGCGGATATAAAGGCCTTCATGAAAAAATTTGTAGACGTGACCAACGACCCGAATCTAGACATGCAGTTCCCAAAGTATTCGTATTGTAAGTGATGCGTTTCAAGTTTCATACGGTTATTTAATACGTTGATTAATATTTAATAAGAGTTCCTTTTCCAGTCGGTCCAGAATTGTGTGTAGCGAGATGTAAACATTGTCTCTTTTCTGGAAGGATAGATAACACTCTGTTAGTTTTATTTAACTTATGTTGGTATTTAGTATTTTTTATACTAATTATTCTTTTTATCAAGTGTCTTAAGGCAATTTGTCATGTGATTTGAGTTTCCTTAGGTATTTGCCAAGTTTCTTTAGGAAAAATCCAATTGTAGAACATATACAGGAGATAAAGAAGGAGAAGGAGAAGGAGGAAAAGAAAAAGAAGGAGAATACGGAGAAGAAGGAGAAGGAGAAGGAGGAAAAGAAAAAGAAGGAGGATACGGAGAAGAAAAAAGAGGCGACTAAAGTATGTTTTTATATAAAATATTTAATAATATAGAATAAAGAGTTCACCAATTCATCCCCGTCCCTCTTTCAACTGATCCACTATGTCGATACTCGTTATGATAAATATATTTAAAAAAAAATTAAAGATGACGTACGTCTTTAAGTTTATTATTATTATTTTCAAAGTGAATTATTAGTACGAAATTATAATATATAAATTAGTTCTTATAAAATCAGAATGTTTGGATATCACTTACTACTTTACTATTTCAAATTATAATTTAATCTGAAATAGTAAAGACGGTCCGTCCGTTACGATAAATACGATTATGTGTTCAACGCTACGTCATATAAACACCAAAGTGAGCAGCACTATAGTTCAGTTTCAAGAGCGACAAGGACGCTCTAGGCTCCCAGGATCAAGTCCTGCCCATGTTGATGAATGTACATTATTTTTAAATAATGTAATCGTTTTAAAAAAACTTTAGTGATTAAACTATAGTGACTTTTTAAGTAAGTTAGTAAATTATAGTAATTGTTTAAAGTTATAAAAGTTTTAAAATGATCTTCCACGAACCTCATAGCACTACAGCTTCATGTAGCTAATATATCAATCAACTATTTGTAGATGACCCGATTATTAAACTTATTGTTAACATTAACATATTAATATGTAGGTATATGAATACATTAATTAATTAATTAATTTTGATATAATTAATTTTTCTTTATTATAATACAATTAATTTCTGTAGGTAAGAGAGATAATAGACAAATCGGTATTAACACCGGCAGACAAACCGGTCGACAGACCAGCCGAAAAACCGGCAGACAGACCGGAAGACAGACAAGCAGACGGACAGGCAGACGGACAGGCAGACGGACCGGCCAACGCCGATGAACCGACAGACAAACTGACAGACGAACCGCCAGGCGGACTGGCAGATGAACCGACAGACAAACTGACAGACGAACCGGCAGACGAACCGGCGGACGGACTGGCAGATGAACCGACTGACGGACCGGCAGATGGACCGGCAGACGGACCGGCAGATGGACCGGCAGACGGATTGGCAGATAGAGCTCTCAATAATGTTCCTCGCTCGGGTAAGAAACTTGAAAGTAGGCTATACTTAGAGAAGTAAAATAAAGTATTTTTTTTTTATATCACTTTAATATTCGCTAAGCATTAAAAGATAGTTAACTTTGTAGACGTTAGCCTTGATCATAACTATAAACAGAGCTCACAAGGTTATATATCTATTTGAAGCTTAGAAATAATTGTTTTGTGTTGGTAAACTTTAGATTTAATAATATAAAGGAATACTTTGTATATTTAGTATCTACTCAGATGGACTTTCAGCCCGACGGAAAACTACTAGTGGGCAATTTTTCACATGTGTTGTTCTCGAACAACGAAAACACCTATTTGCCCGATATAAGAGGAAACAAGTTACAAATAACTCATTACACACAGTAAGATCACGTGTTTTTCATCTTAACAAATATATAAGAACATCTCAAGTCCAAGTGATACTTTAATCACATCAAGGCATTATTATTTTTTAAGACATAATACGCATCAATAAGATTTCCATTTAATTCTTAGTTTAATTTTATATACTTATACCGATACATACAATTATTATGAATCAAGTCTTGTATTTTCAGTGTGAGCCCTAGGGGACCGGACCTGCAGGTCTGTGTAAGAAAAATGGAAAAGCTTCTAGATTTCAAAGAGTATGTAAAACATTATAAAGGCAGCTACTAATGTCATATTATGTTTGATTGAACGATTTTGATACAATTTTTAGTTTTATAGTAATTCTATTTATTTTATAATGCTGTGAATTATTTTCAGAATAAAAGCTCGTTTATCCAAATTCATATCTTCAATTTATGAAATCAAAGGTATTCTACTAATATACAATGTTAACTATAATATTATTTGATTAAAATATCAAACTAAACTTATATATTTTCCAGACCCCGGGACACCAATCCGGACTAGGTAATATATACATATTTTATTACATAATATGAACATGTTTTATAAGGCGTTTAAATATTTATTTATTTGTAAATTATATTTCCAGTTCAGTACAAGTTCCACGGAGGCAAAAAAAATACGATTCATTCAAAATCCGGTTAGACTTTTCTATTTTATTGTTATTGAGAACCGTTTTATATTTAAAACGAAAATAATAAACTCACTTCCCCAGCGCTCCAAATCGTTGTGGGGATGAAGATTATGACAACATACCAACAGTTCCTTGGCCTTATAACATGAATGAAGCTATACTTGATGAAGTCAAAAAGGACGAGTTTGAAGAAGACGAAAACGACGATCCCTGTCCATGCTGTGAATTATTCGCGGGATCAGACATAGATAAAGAGACCCTGCTAGATGATATTAGAAATGTATTTACTTTGCCCAGAGATGAGATACCAAGTTTAACCGAAGATGTACATATCACTGATGTAAAAAATATTATTGAAGAAATAGTTGCTAATGCATTTGATGACATTGAGGAGATTATCAGAAAAGACATAAACAATATGATTGAAGAATTAGTTACCAATGCATTTGACATTGAGGGAAATATCAAAAAAGAGATCAAAATTACAGTAGTAGACAGTTCTAATGGGAATAGAGATTCAATAAATATACCAAATATTAATGAGGATAAGAAGCTTGTATCAAATACTAAAAATAAAGATGACAAAGAAAATGTCGACAAAGGTAACCTCGACACAAACGAAATGATTACTGATAAGAATAGCTCTAAACTAGAGTCTAATTTGATAGATGTAGAAAAAGCTTCAGGTGAAATAAAGAAAGAAGAAACTGATGGCAATAAAAGAGTTAAGTGTGATTTTCTTAGGTCTAAAAAACCTACCCTTTTATCAAGTTCAAAAACAATTGGCGAAATAATTTCTAAATCAATAGTTAGGAATAAAACAAGTATTATTAGTTTATTAAAATTGGAAACCAATAGTTCTAAAACTTTTAGTAAAGATGTTAATAATACAATGGAAATAGAACAGGATCTGAAGAAATCAGACGTTCAGAAATCAGACGTTCTGAAATTGAACAATAATCGCGCTAGCACTAACAACAACATACATAAAAAATCTAGTCTTAAAACTTCTAAAATTCTGAAAGAACAAGAAGTTCCCTCAAACATTAAAAATACGTCCAAGGATAAGATGGTTCTGCAAGTGAAGACTTCATACAAAAGAGGTTCCAGTGCCTTTTCATCCTTATTTAAATGGCTTTTTGGCCAATCCATACCAAAGAGTCCAATCAACAAAACATCCTTAAAGTCTTTATGTAATGAAATATATCCTACTGACGACCCTAAACTAAGCGAGAAAATTTCCAAAAATAGTGAAAAAGAAGTATTTTCTATCAAATACACAAGCAGCACCATCAGTGTAAATAAAAGCATTAGCTCTGGTAATGATAAATAATTAATACACTATAAAATATTGATTACGACTTAAAATAAAAGAAAGTAAAAAAGAAATTTAAAGAAACCCAATATTTACAAAAGTGTTTGTTTTTTTTTTATAAATATGTGTTTAGCGCAATAAATAAAAAATACATTCTTGTTAAAACTTTATTAACATAATTTAATTTAACACAAAGACTAGCTTACATCTAATTTGTAATTTACTACAACAGATTATCGTACAGTATAAATAAATATACATAAACCTTAAATATCGAACGGGACTGAGCATTCACAGAGACAATGAAAAGTAAAGTGACGCAGTACCGAATAAAGAGACAGAGGATACTGTGCAGACTCACGAAGCAACAATCAATAAGCTCGTCGCCCTGAGGTTTATAATTTAGACATCAAAGTCATAGGGTGTCGGTCGCTGCGGGCGGCGTTGCACAAGCGGGATGTTGACCTCCTCGGCGGAGCGGAATACTTGCTGAGGGTGCGGTTGCTGTTGCTGTTGCTGCTGCTGCGGGCGCGGTGCGCGAGCCGGCGGAGCGGCGCGTCGCGGTGCCTCCTCCTATATAACACGATTATATCTAATGAGTCGAGAATTACATTCTGAGACGTTTGGTTTACTTTACCTTTTAGTTGACTTATTGATTTGATTTACAATCTTACAATACAATCTTACAATCACTATTTAATATGACGTCGTAATGAAATTAAAAACAAAGTATTTTAAGTTTAATAAAACCAACAATAATAAACAGATGTTAGTAAAAACAATATAAACCGTCTGGTTTCGGTGCAAGGATGAATGTAATGTCCGACAAAATCTAAGAATTGTTTGTTTGCTTGTTATATTATTCACTCTTAAATAGTAACAGTTTCCACTCACCTCTTCTTCGTCGTCCCTGTCGTACCGGTCGTCCCGGTACACTTCTTGCGGGTAGTACCGGTCGGAGTACCGCAGCGATACGTTAGGTTTGCGTTGCACCTCTTCCTCGTTGACAGGACGGTACAGATAGTCGTTTACGAAGTGGTAGCTGGATGACTTCTGACAGATGTTGTCGTGCGTGGGCGGCATGCAGATAAGGTGTACCTAAAACAAATTATATTAGATTAGATACTTAGGTATTTTGTAAAAAGATCATACTAATTGCATCGATTATCACTTAATATTTCTTACTTGATGGAATGTGAATCCTTCAGGGCAAATCCAGGAGTGCTTAACATTATCCTGGCAGTAGTGGAACACTTCACAGTTCAGTTCTTCATCGGCGTAATAACCGGTGTTTTTGCTGACACAATTGAATTTGGATTGTTGGAGCAATTGTGATAGACGGTCAGGTTCCTCTTTTTCTTCCAGTTCTTCCTCCGATTCTTGTTGTTGGTATTTTATTGGACGTTGTTCTTGTTGCTACAAATTAGGATTAATTGATATCAATTGTTTATTATATGATAATCGAACATAATGTTGATAAGAGAATATCTATTATTAATACTACCTACCTTTCGTTGAACCGGTCTCTGTTGAGGGCGTTGTTCCTCAATGTACACCTGTGGCCTGGTCGGCACGATGTACTCCTCCGACTGCTGCCGCTGGTAGCCGGCTAGCTCGGCAAGCGATGGCGTCGGTCGGAAACCCGTCGGTAACGCATTCGAATACGCTGCTGGAGTATTGTAAGCACGTGGCCTCAGATTGCGAGATTCCTATTAGAAGATTGTTGTTTAATGATTTTGGTACATTCTCTAATTTGGGGCAATATTTGAATCTTTTGATATCGATCATTTTTAATAGAAATGTAGTTTTTTATTTGGTCCATTTATTTAATCGTTCAAACGCGTGATCATCACAATAATCATGACAAACTAACGTTTAGTTTAAGAAATATTGTGTCACTTAACAGTGTTGAGACCTCTAAGGTTTCATTATTTGCGTTTTTGTAGCGTCCTTCAAATGGTTTCAAATTCACTGTGGCTATTACAACATGAGGCGGTAAACGTTAAGAGTTCCCAATCCCACGTATACCTCACATTAACTTAAACAACAGACGTTACTAACAGCGATGTAATTGAATTATGAGCAAAAGTAAGACACAACAAATTGAATTATGAACAAAAAAAAACTTGAAATATTTTTATTGTAGTATGTATTAGCTTTAAACTCTACTAAAAGAATAGTGAACAAACATGTCGAACATATAATATGTAGGTATATATTATACGAACTAGGAGCCAAATGAAAAATATTATATTTTGTCATTGTTGAGATCATTGAGATTTAGAAACAGCATACCCTATACCCACACTGGTTGAAACAACGAATTACAATACCTTTCGAAAATATGTTAATGTGGATCTCGATATAAACAATACGAATTGATTTCGAAATATATTCTTTTACCTCTGCGGAGCCTAGGCTTTATATAAAAAAAATTGTACTGTTCGTCGAATTTAAACGTAGAATCTTTTTATAATTTTCGTAGTTCATAATTCATTTTCAAATTGTCTTACTGCAAACACTAAGTAGTTGACGAGTCAACTACTAAGAAATTAGCTTAAAGATTTTCTATTTTATGGATGCTTCAACAAAAAACGTAGCTATCTTTTTTTTTTTAAAGGATATGGATATATTATAAAGAAGACGAAGAACGTAGGTACATTACAATGATATTTATTTACACTGTACTTAAAGTAAGCAAACATAATCTATTATGTAATTATATTATTCGCGGACAGCAACTGTAAGTTTATTAACGAAAAAAAGATCGGAAATTCGCGACACTGACCGATCGTGCGTTACGACGCACGTTCGGTCACTTTTACATATTTATTAAGAAATGTTGTCACAGGAGGTGCATTGCACCCGTATATTTATACTTAATAACTCGCTTTCCATTCATTGTCCCTACGGAAATGAAACCTGCAGAGCATTCTTGTATATATTTTTTTATTATTTAATGCTATGTATGTAGTCTTTTTTGCAAAATTAAGTTTAGACCTAAAAAAAACCTCTGGCAATTTGTAAGCAGGAGTCATTTTTATGTAAATTATGTTTATTAGGAACAATGTACTAATCTCTACTAATTAAAAAAAGTAAGAAAAGCGAGAAAATGTTATTTAACAGTACATCTTTTCCCGCGCGTGTCGCGAGAACACAAATGATTAAAAAGTCATACCTATGTTATATCATTCCGTTTTTCAATCTGTATCTTACTGTTTTGTTTGTTACAGTTTACAACACGGGTTTGGTGGGAATATGATATATGGTTGTAGATCGTTCCGCGTGTTACGCAATTGACTTATTGGCCGTCCTATTTAGTGCCGCTCGAGGAAAACTTTCGAAGCTTTAGTTGGAATCCGAAGTATGTTGCAGCTCAGTATATTTTAGATAAACTTTAATAATTTGTGTATATATTAATCTGGAAAACTTACATTTTAATATTCCGAGCTAGTCTAAGTCTAGAACTAAAAATGATAAATCAGTATCAATCGCGCCAGTGCGGATATGTTTATGTATGGTGTTTGATTATATTGTGTCTTTACACAATATAAATAAATGAATATTCATGATAGTGAATCGAAAGTGTTAATAGTAATATGCAACCGTTCACAAATTTATAAAAATAAAACTAAAACATCTTATCTTACTTTCTACTTTCTCTTCGTATCAAGAAGTGCAAAAACAACTAACAATACGGCTGCCTAGACTAACATTAAATTTCTTATATTATTAATCGAAGTTTTAAATTTATTGTAAACCAAAACTAAAATATATACTCTATATTTTTTAACATAAATATACCAAATAACACGAATTACTTTAACAAAGAAATCTAATTTAAAATAATTCTTAGTCAATATTTTTATTAATGTTAATACATTATTTGCAGACAAACAGAATGTCATACACCTGATTGAAAGTTAACCGATAAATGTTAATTGTTTTAGCGTTATATAACTCATTGGAATGCACTTGTTATATGTAGTTTTATGATCACTGCAAGACTAAATTAAACATTTTAGTAACCGGCCCTGTTACATAACTGATAGGCCCTCAGTCCCTTTTACATTACTGTTACTCATATGTAGGTGATATCTTACATCAACTTTGGAGTGTTGAAAATGAAAGCGAAAGCGCTGCAGCGCTGAACAAGAACTATATATAATAATATTTTCATTAAATTATTATTCATTAAATTTTACCTTTTATCTTATATTCAATATAACTCACATTTCAGATTACCTTAAACATCAAATATATATTACATATACTTCTAATTGATATCTTTTCTGAATTACTTTAATCTTGTAGGCAGATAATATGTCATTATCTTGATATATACAGTTTATAGTATTTACCGTAATGAATACCTTCTAAATGTCACTAGACCAGCGTCATTAATATCAGCAATGACTATTAACTTGATAGCTTTACGTAAAAAATACAATATTCTCGACACTCAAGGATAGGACATTAGTGTTATTGAACTTTGCATATCGTTGGTAATTTATTTGATGAGTATCTAGTAAAAAATCTCAATGGCAAGATAAAGTTATGTTACGTACTAGTTCTTCAATGATGTTTCTCAAGAATCTCGAAAAACAAAACGAAGTCTCTGATATCCGAAGAAACGTAAAGAATATATATCCAAAATAACTAATTGACAATCAGTTTAATCTGTCATTGAAAAGAGAAGATAAAAACAATGCAATTTAAAGGATGCAAACTTTATAAAATTAGCTATTCAATTTAGTACTTATTAAAAAATGTCTAATATTAAAAATACTAAACTAAAATGTCTAATCTCATAAAAAGTAAATTAGGTACCTCTTGTTTTAACGCTAATTCATCATCATCCTCAACTCCCGCGTCAGGTACATCATCTTCCTCTTCTGAAGCTATCACCACGCCCAGCAACAAGAGTCCTATTAAAAAACTCCACCTGGAACATTTAAATATTTTTGTAATTTTTATGTTGTGGCAACTATATACGGACTGCACTTGGATCAGAAACAGATTCATAAAATATACTATTGGTTAAAATTCGTTAGGTGAATCTTTATACCGGTCATAGGAAAAGCCTCATTGACAGAAGTGTAACCTAACCACAAGTCATCAACTCTTTCAAGTTGCACAGTCTGCCGTCGCAATACTGATCTTATCTGGCTAATGTTTCTTCATTGCGTCTGTAATCCCTTTAAGATTCGTTTGAGAAGAAAGTGTTACATTACTAAACGAAAATACATGATGTTTATATTATGATTTTTATATATTATTTAATTTGGTATAGGTATACATTATTCCTCGTAAGTCTGAAATGGAATGCAAAAACAATCACTTTGTTGGTTGACCAATTTAATCTCATAAATTATAACATTTCAAATGAAATATATAAAAAGTAGTTTACTCGGTCATCTTGTTTATGGGTAACGTGTTTTACCATAGACTAATATTTATTAAATCTTAACGCAATACAAGACAAACTGGTGTATAAAGGAGTGGCGTATTCACTTATGGAGTTCTGTAATTGGGTTGCAAGAAACCGATTACATGATGTTTTTAAATTTATTTGTTGCCTCCGGGTGATGACTTTGACTGGTTTAATTTATGACAATATTAAAATTACGTAATGCTCTTTAGAAATTTAACGCGTATTAAAAGGAAGCTAGTGTGAATACCGCGGTTACGTGAGTCCGCTACAAATTTAATTTAACAGATAATACAAGTTTCATTTGTTTTGACTGGCGACTACTGCCGAGTACAGAAGCTCTCACTTTCTTGCGATGACATAGAACCTACAACACCTTGGTAACACGTGCTTATGTTTTATCAAAAGTTGGATTAAACATGTAGAGCTTAAACAATAAAGAACTGATTTTTAGTTATTGTTTAAAAATGAAAGTAAGTAATCAAAACTAATTACCATTTGTTTTAATAAAACAGACATTACTCAAATGTAAATGCCTGATAAAATTAAAGTGTTATATAACAGTAAAATAATTTAATCAAAAGCTATTGTACTATAAAGCAGAGCAATGATCTTTGCTTTCTCTATTAAAATCATCGAGTCGTGAAATAATAATCTTACGTACGCTTAACGTATCGCTTGACCGAGGTTTTTTATCTAAAATGAAGTAACTAGATCAGAGAAAAATATATTTAATGACACTAATTTGTAACTTTGGTATTTAGTGAATTCTATTCTCTGAAAGATCAATTCATGTTTATAATAATAATAATAATAATAAATTAATGAGTTATAAGTTTGGTGTTTTTTCTTAAATTAAAAAACAGGAGCTGGAATCTTAATTTGGAACCTGTGTTAGATAATGTTATTATATTTTATTTATTTTATTATTTACAAATCACACCTAGTTCATTTAAGATTTTCATTTATTCCTTATTTATAATTAAAAATTTTATATTTATACATTTTAAATCTTTTACAAGATAGCGGCTAAAACTTCATATTAAAAATCATTCTCTACCAACCTAGAACGTATCATCATTAGATTACTTTTAATAATTTACAATGTTGCCTTTCTAGTAATTAATTTACCTACCTATTGGTATCATGAAGTTGTACACACGTTGTAGATATTTGTCCTAAATAACTCAACAGATAATTCTGACTCACAAGTCTACTATTATATGCAGCTTCTCAATTTTGTAATGTATATGAGTTTTAGTACCTTAGTCATAACGCATAATATTATACATTTACAAAATATATGTAATATATAATATTATAAATGCATTAATTATTAATCATTGTGTTTTTTGCGAGGTTTTGACGTTAAGTCAATAAATTGCAAAATTTAACGTATAATGAATACAATTGCGCCCTTTTATACCATCAGTTTCCTAAATCGAGCCGTCACAATTGCAGTTGATATTTGTTGTAGTTTGCAATACCCACAAATTGGTAACAAACAGATAATAAAAACTTACAAAACCGTAAATAGACTTTGACAAATGAGTTTTTATAAGCAAATAAATTTAAACAGAGAAGATTGCCTAAACATTAATTAAACTGTCTGACCTCGCGTTTCTTCACTTGACAATGATCGAATATTGAAATATTAAGAATAATATAAACGAGTAAATACAATTTTTAACACTAAAGAATGTGATGGAATTAGATTTTTTTTTTCCTGTCTTAGCGTTTTTTTACATCCGTTTGATAACATGCCCCATCTCTTTTTGTGAAATTTATTGTTGTGCTGACAACACAGAACGGTTAATTTATAATGAGCGTTCTTTAAAATATTTTAACAATAAATACCAATACTACTTACTATACTATGATACATACTTATAATTTTCTTCTTTTCTTTCTTTCTTTTTAAAAAAAAAAAAAAATTCTTAATAAAAAGGATTAAGGTCTTTTTGCATTGTTGATCGTTGATTGGTTTAGTGTTTGCGGTATAACCCATAGGCTATCATTTGAATATTACTACTAAGTTCGTTTAATTTTTATATGTATGTACCTACCTACAGTATTTTTATATAATTGCTACTATAAAAATTCGTTTATTTCATATTGAACGTTCCAATTCCACTTATATTAAATGTATCTACTCTTATCATGGTATTCAGAGGAACTTTTTAAATGTTAATGTTTAGGTATGTCATCTAAACCTGCCTATAAATGAAAAATGTCAGCCATTTATTTATGTTCTCATTAAAGATGCGTATAACATTTAGTTATAAAAGTCAAAAATGATGCATACTTTTTAACCCGTATTCTATATTATTTTTATAGCATAACAAATCCAATTACCGAAAGCAGAATTTACTGCCGAATTTAAATGTCGTTCCACTAACCTTCATAAAAATAATTTAAAACAATTTCCATAAATTACAATATTTTTATTGTCATGGAAAAATAAAGAACCTTTTTAGTTATTATAAAGTTTTTTTTTGCGCACTGGATTCTAGTGTTATTTAAATAACTTTCTGATTAATGTGACATAATGTACGTCTGGTAAATGACCAATGACCAAATTGCTGAGTCACCGTTATATTTTCTTGTTTCGAGTCTCACTCCGCGTGTTGATGCGACATTATCGCTGGATTTCACTTTCCACGATTATATAATATCTCCCAGTGCGTAGTAAATGAAACATTTTGGCGTATTTTATGCTGTATAATATTACCCTCCTATGTAACGTGTAAACTATATAATTTACGTTTACGGACTGTCTTGGTCTACACCGTCATCATATTTTATATAAGTTTTAACGGATTCAGTTCCACGGCTTTTATTATGATACGAACATTTGTTCTCTTATTTAAAATCTCTCAATTTATTTAAATATAAGAAAACACGAATGTGTAATAATCAATATAATGTACATATCTATCTATATATATATAGAAGGATGTTTGTATATATGAAATCGATGAACTCAAAAACTATTGGACCGATGATTATGAAAATTGGTATATATATGTATTTTTCCACGGAGAAGGTTTATATGGTATGCCCATTGATGTAACTCGCCACCAGGCGGCGCTGTCAAATATCGACTTCCGCCCCGTTCAACCGATTGTCATAAAAATTGGTATGACCATGTATTTTTCCTCGAAGAAAACGAATATGCTATGCCCATTGATGTAACTCGCCACCAGATAAAGTAAGGGTTAGCCCAGTGAAGCGGGCTGGGATCGCTAGTATATTATATATATGTACTTATTCATATTTAAAATTAAAATACATATTTATATATATATATATATATATTCTGGACTATTTACATTTCAGTAAAGGATCCACATAACTTGTATAACACAAGGATATGGTATTCCCACTGAAAAAGAAATCTGTCGTCAAGGTCGTCTAAAGCTTGCATATCTAATCTACCTTAAGTAATTTGGTTGACATTGGCCCAATTCGGCTGGCCCAAATGTATAACTGGTCAATGGACAAAGCTTGTCGTGTTTAGCGATGACAATCTGCTGCGCAATAATATTGAAAACAAGTTCTAGATAATCTCCCAAAGATAGCATGAAGGTTTTGATTTGCTTTGTCCGAGTATTCAAATGTCTTGTAGCCATTATAAACCTTAACTATAAATTCCCTCTTCTTGTATGAAATAGGTTTGTTTTAAAAATATAGCCTTATTACATTTCACACTCACAACTGTGTAACAAAAAATATAAAACATTTTTCATGTTTTAATGCTAGAAACCATTTATTATTGTTTTGTGACGGTTGGTCAAGACAATGATTTATTTTAATTCGCGCATATTTGTGAATATGTTATCATTTAGATAAATTATCAAGTTTTTGTAATTTCGTAACAAATATTATAGGTCAAAGTCAAACTTGTTTGTAAGTTATTGTTGTATTATATTATTACAATCAAAGAATACCTACCAGTTGGTTGAAATAACATATTATTATTATTATTAGGCAACGACAATAGTCCATAAACAAACGATTAAATTGCAAAAAGAAGTTAATGAAACCGAATATCCTGTTATTTAGAACTTAATTGGACAATAAATTCAGGTAATGCTTTGCGTATACGATCGTAATACAATTATTTAAGTAATAATAAATGACATTTTTTTTTTTAATTACAGAACTGACGTATTTCTACTAGATTGTTTCATTTTTAAATCTTCCTACACACGATTGTTGAATATGGTGCAGAGTTAAGGCATAATGATTAAAACGCTATTCTACAACTGTTTTAATAGCATTATTTTCGTTTTGTTTAAACAAGACCGTACTGATTATTTAATTTTAAATTGTTAAGTACTTTATTAATAATAGAAGTTTTTAATATCTTTTTGTATTCATCGCCCTTATTTTTTTATTTTAGTATGGGTACAAAGAAATATAAATAATTATTGGTAATCAGATGTTGAAGTAACTAATTTTAAATTCGTAAATCTTACACATACTTTTTAGAATAATTTACTATATCACCACCAACATAATGAAACTAATTAGCTTACAGTGTTTTGTTTGGTGAGGTTATTTTACTTCTAAATGAATAATCTCCTCTTCAAGTGCTTATTACATTATAGCATTATTAATGATATACCTAATAATCTTACAAGCCAGTTAGGTTCGTTGTCATTTTTCACTATTTGATATGAATATTTTGCAACGGCTACCTGCAGTTATGACTGTGTGAGAACTTGTACATATACAACAAGTGAAAAAATTACGCGGACAGAACTTAGATAAATATAATTACTAACATACAGTAATAATTGTTCGGATATGTCTACATATGTTTTATTGTACACTAAATAAAGAAAGCTATTCATAGATTGTCAATATAATTTTGTTTTATTTTTCTGTTAGCTGTATTGGTTTACCGGTAGAAATGTTTTAGCATTAAGTCCGCGAATTGTAATTTATGTTGTACAGTTAAGTATTAAATAAATAAATAATAATTTTATAAATATTATTTTATTTAACACATTGCGTGTAGGTGTCACTGAAGTTGTTTGACAGTTGACAGTTTGTGTTGTGAGTTGTGGCAGGCGCGAATGTGTCGTGTTTGTAATTGTCAACAACCGGCAGGCATTAAGTAGAAATCAGGGAAAACAATATTAATAAATTATCTTTAAATATAGACTAACGGATAATCTAATTGAGGAATTGACTTATTATAATCAATTTAATGATGCGTGTAATGTTGTATATGGCTTAGGAAATAATTGGATAATGGTTTGATACCTTCGTAGAGGTCAATAGTTATAATAACGTTACCTTTTTTAATATTTCGGTTGTCTTTTACGTTGTAATTTAATACAATTTTTACTAAATAATACTTTCATTGTTATTTTTGCACGATTTGACCATTTAAAAACCTTGGAATTGAACTTTGTAATCAAATTTTTAAATTAAATTTAAATTTTGTGATTAAATTGTGAACATTGAAGTAACTAGCTATTGTCATTTTGGTGATTTAAGTGACTAGCTACTGTCATTTTTATTGTTTATATTATTTCTTAATACTGAGAATAATTACAATTTATTATTATATATTTATTTGGTAATTTCCTATTAGCGTTTTAACTGGGAAAATAAGCAATCAAAATAACATTTTATAAAAAAACTGTTTAGTAGTTTTTGTGAACAAACAAACAGACAAACGAAGAAAAAATATTTGAGTTGAGTCATATACACGTAGTTAAAAGAAAATAAAACTACCCATTTTGCGTCGTTATTATTACGATTATATACTTTTAATTATTTATCCAAAACTTATATATAATATTACTTTCTTTCCCGCTGTAAGTTTCTAAATTATAAAGCGATTGTCTTATGTGTATTTAAACAGTACATAGTTTTCGTGAGAGTTTTTACATTGTCACATATATCTCCTGATGTAATCTTACGAAATAAACATTGTTGATTGTTATCATATAACATTTTGTTATTAAAAAAATATTACAGAAATTTATATATGTCCTTTTATGCTTATTTATATGAAGAGCTTTATGAATCTTGGTAATGAATGCTATTTTGTTGTAGATATTGAATTTACTAAAATCTTGATAAATTCGGCAAAAAATGTCCATCCCTGCATAGCCATTAACCTTTTCTGTATTAAAAAGCCGTTTAGGAATTACTTAATAAGTCAAAAGTTTAGTGGGTAGCGACAAAAAAAAAACAACGCTAAATTAATTTCAACAAGGAGACGTTTGGTTACTAAATATTGAAATAATTTATATTACCGATTTGATCAATTTAGTATATCCTTAATTAGGTACTTTTATATTTAATAAGTAATGACTTCATACAAGTCAATGTTAAAAATATTAAAGATTCTTAATAAGACATGCCTAATGCGTTACAATACACGTAATATTAAATTACATGTCGTCTTTGATATGAACCCTGCTATAATAATAATTTCTATATGTGTCTGATCACTCCAAGTGTAATTTTGTAGAAATTGCGCCGTTAAGTGCGATTTAAACTTTGTCTACAGTGAAAGTATTTGATTTCACATTTTAACATATTAATTATAGTTTGTATAATAAATTCGAGAAACTAGTGATAACGCTAATATTAAATAGATACTTAAATGTAAATAACGATCAAAATTATACATACGATTACATTTACGATGCGTTAGGATTTAATTAAATGTTTATTATAATTGCAGATGTAAATGAAGTTACAATTGCACAACAATAAAACATATTAAAAAAACTAATTAAGCCTCCTTACAAGAATTATTAGGAAAAAAATTTCACAACAAATTAAACCAGATGTAACACGACTTTAGGCACTAGGTTAATAAAAAACTTAATTAAAAATCAAATCAAATGCACATAATTACCTCATCTCCATTTTTAGTGCACAAAAGTATCCGTGTAAATAGCAACACAATTTTTTTTTTCTTAAACGTCAAACGAATGCTCTCGGTAGCTTCGGTAAGACTGCGCGGTCGGCGTGCTTTCTCCGGGTCTTATAAGCGGTGCTCCCAGCCGGGGGGCAGAAGAAATGCAACTCTTGGGCAATATTACGCGAATCGAAGTAATTAAAAAAAAATCGCTCGATTTTTATTATTAGACAAAATTAATTTGTATCGGATATTTCTATGAGTATACTAAAGTATATTACCGGAATTGGAAAGTTAATTTGGCGGTGATAATAGAATTAGTCCTATCCGCTTAAATTACATAAACTGTTACTTCCAGAATCAATTTCAAATTTGTATTAAAAATAGATTTGACCTCTGAGTCTCTAAAAGCAGGTAATTTATAGTCACGCTATCTATTATAACAGTCAAAACTAATCTCGATAATAAATATAAATTAAAACATAAAACTGATGTTATTCAAAATCCATTAAAAATAATACAACCACAATCAATATGAAAAACAAATGGTACCCCCATGACTTTTAAATAAGGCCGAAGTTTGCAGGTGACATGTGTACAGGGTGGCCCGACCCGGGTAGTTCCAACCCCCCAGAATATCGACGTGTACGTGCTATTATTTCTACGTTTTGTACGTATTAGAACCGGACGCACAAACTACCTTCCTACTTATATCCATTCTTGCCCATCCCTAATGTTCAAGACATTTAACAACCTCAGTTAAAATTTTTTTGGGCAATGAGATAACCAGCAGCTAGACCGTCCGCTTGTTTTGCTCCTTTAAAAAAAATTGTTTTACTGTAGGTATAATATATATATTATTATTATTATATGGTACTATAGCTCAAACCAGCTTTTATTTTGTTTTCAGGGTACAAAAAAACTGAAATGTGGTTATAATATAAATTGTATAATAAAATGTTTGTTTTATGTAATAAAATATATCCATACTTCAATTAAAACTGTTAAATCATGTAGACGTTTCTCCGTGTCATGTTTATAAATAGAAAACGTAGCAGTTACTTTTAAGAATTAATGAATGTACAGATTTTGTCTCGTTACTGCTATAATATGTAAATTCTTAAATTATTGACTTCCTCTAAAGTTTCTTAATATTCCAGCCCTCCAGGAAACTTTAATAAAAACAAGATGTTATACCATGACAATAACAACCGGAACCTGCAGTTTTGTGAACTTTAAAAGTTAAAGAGTAACTTAAAGTTAATTAACAATGTGAGTATACTAAAGTTAGAGTACGGACTGATTAACAATGTGTAGACACACAGTTAAAGATACAGGCGTTTGGAGATAACATGTATTATTTTCTTTATTAATATAGAGTTTAAATTGTAACCTGGGCCCCTTTTTCATCTGGTTGAAAAATAAATTTTATTGAAATATGCCAAGTGGATGTAACAGACAGACATATTTTTTTTAATATCCATAGCAATTATCAAAATTAGGTACACCTTCTAAAATAAATACATTCCATGTAAAAGCAAGGCTCGGTTAACTATTGTTTTCCTATTGACTAGTAATTATCCTTGATTTTTATTGCTGTGCAATACAGATTATTTATTGTTGTAATTACTGTCAAAATAGTTTGACCATAATTAATATTGTTACAAGTTAAAAATCTGAATTAAATTTTGAATCACGATATTATGTTCAAAACTTCGACCGCTTTCTCGCCATTTCACATTTTTTGCTAGGTGTTTTTATTTTACAAAAGGGGTATTAAAGAAAACAGGAGCTAAAGGATTGAAAAGCATTATATAATGTAGCAAGTACAGTTATAAATGTTCGCCCACAGTTCCAAAGTACCCTCGAAAGGGGTTAAAAAGGTGCATTGTCATAATTCTGCGTCATGGTCTGGTGGGTTAAATTTGTATCCTCTTGTCGAGCTTTTCAGCAATAAGTATTCTTTTTAATATACCCTGGAATTTCCAGTACTTCTAACCTGGTCAAAACATACGAAGAACCTTAGCTCAAATTCCTCAGTTTGGGAACACTGGCTTTGAATTTTCCAGCCTGAATCCGAACTCCTTGATTAAATATTGTAGTCAGTTTTAAAAATCATGTCCTTGGCTTGGCTTCAAGTACAAAGTTACGATAAGTTTCATTAATACCACATTACGTCATAAGAAAACTAAATACATTTTTATTTCTAAAATAACTTACCTATATCTCTAATAAAACAATAACGAATCTGTTTATTCTATATTTTTTCAATTCAATTCAATATATTAGTAGTTTTTTAACAAGTACTACTAAGTATAGTTTTGATTTTTGCCCAATTATCTATTAGTCGGTGCATCACGCAAAAAAAAACTTATTGTCTACTAAACATATCTAACTAAACATAAATTACTAGACAAATTCTCTCTTTTCTCGAAAAATAAATAAAACTGATTTGAATTATAATTTGAATAAAAAAGGAACTGCTACTAAATTATTTTAGTGTTGACAAAAAGGTACTTACTTAAAACTAACTTAAAAAATTATTTAACATTTATACAAAAATCGCTTATGGGTATAAATAAAAATAGAACGAAACTAAGGTACCCCAATGTAGTTTATATAAAATGAAATGTCAATTTTGGAAATCGCTGAATGAACGATGCTGCGGCTGTTTCAGATATACCCAGATCGCATCAGGTGTACCTTTACAATTCTTGCTTCGCCTTTACAATGATGGAGGTTACTGTTAAAAATTATGTTACCCGATGTTCTAAATTATTATTTGAATAATGAATTTTCAAGTAACATATTAAATTACACTTCAAATGAAAAGAATACTCTGCAGATAATTAAAATGACTGAACTAAAAACGGCAATTAGGATTGATGACCATTTTAATAAACGGAACTTATCGTACAGTGCGGAAATATTTTTTTGTTATAAATAAAAGTCTAATGATTTTAGGTCAGTTTAAAACAAGTGTTGGGCAGTGTACATTTCGAATTCCATAAAACGTACCCGCTCAAAGTTTCATCAAACTCCGGATAGTAGTTTTTGCGTGTTGGAGTATTTCTAATTTATATTTATATCTTATGGTTAAGCCGTTTCCAAAATACAGTATATAAAGGATATACAGACATACAGACAAACAGACAAATTTAAAAACCATTGTTTTGGATTCTCTTGCTCTTATAAAGGCCTCCGTTATGTTTTTTTTTTAATATTTTCCATGTACTGAAATCGCGACAATTTTATTATATATATAGATGATAGAATAATGCTGTGATCCAATTTCCACTTCAATTTTTCCCAAAGAGCTATGACTTAGATACCTACTCATTTGTCACTCCGACTTTAAAAAAATCAGCAAAATGCTTCCAATAAAAAAAACTCTTCACTCGTTCACTCGGTATTGAAAATCGTGACCATACAAATAACATTATAAAAAAAAGGAAATAACAAATATTCGAATATACCTAAGACACGTTTCTGAAATACGCTATGTAAGTATTAAATAACATTTTCCAGAATTTGTGTTACAAAACCAAAAAAATATAACATTACATAAGTATCAAGTTTCGTTACATGAGCTACTTATTTAACCGACTTCTTTTGATTGCCAATATTTGTCTCACAAAGAACACAGGCTCTCTAGAAGCTAAAGATATTACAAATATAAAGTATCGACGAGTCTTAGTCAAAGATCATTCGGGCGTTGCTAGATAATTTAATAATTTCAAGCCGACTAAAAAAAAAAATTGTCTGAGAAATAGATGACTGACGTGACACTTCCACAGCGATCTTGAGAAATGTAATTGAGATCTGGTAGTTAAGTAATTATAAGTTGACTATCAAATTTACAAATTAATTCTGATTTAATAGTTGGTAATAAATAACCACTTGATAGAACTTTAGTTTGCCTGTATTATTATTATTTTGTTTGCCTTTGGAAAAATCCTTCATGGATAATGTTATTTTTTTTTATTTTAATGATGTTTTACACGTACATTATTGGAGTATATTTCAAAAACAGTTGACCAGTCAACATGCAAAATTGCCTTTTACTTGAAACTGCACTATATCTTTATTGTTGGACTCCCTTTAATCTAAATATAAGATTAAAAATTAATAGTTAGCTCTTATTATTAAATTATGCACTATTTAAGATAACACCGAACAACTTGGTAGATGTTACTTTATATTATGAGATTTTAAATAATTTTGTCATTAAACACGCTTAAATTGCGTTATAAAGCTTTTTAAAACGAATTTTCAAAAGTTTTTTTTTTTTATAATTTTCGGCAATTTTATGGTGCAAAAACCATAATTTTAATTATGTTACGTAACTGTGTAAATAGTGGCGACAATTATAGCTACATATGGTGGTAATGTTAACTTTAGTAGTCAAATATACCCAACAACCAGCGTTTAGAATATACTATCGAATTTAGAATAAAATAAGTAAAATAAGATTGGACTTTAAGACAAGGTCTGTGTCCTCGAACCTCATAAAATCCTTCTCTCTTCATTGCTTAGGAAATTGAGACTAATAAATAACTTTGTAAAGGTTCTCAACACATATGAAAAGCCCATCAAATACTTGCGAATAAATTTCCGCATCTAATTGACGCCAAAATAAAAGAGGAAATTTTCATCGGACCTTATATTCTTTAGATTTTAAAGGAACTACACTTAGATTCGATTTTACAGGCAAGGTCTGAAATATGTCCCTAAAGATTCACTTTCTTCATTCTCATCTCGATTTTTTTAGGTCCTTACTGCGGTGATATGAATGAACATGGTAAACGATTTCACCAAAAACATATCGGCAATGGAAAAGAGATACAACGGCCGATGGAATGCGTCAATGCTAGCGAACTACTGCTGGAACTTAATTAAAGATACTCCTTAAACTGATTACAAAATACAGACGAAAATAAACAGAAATTCTTGATTAAAAAAAGGTATTAAAAAAAAAGTATTATTAGCTGAGATTTTAAATACCTCAAAAATATTTCAAATCCTCAGTTTCATGTAGGTACTTAAGAAGTTTAATAAAAAGGAATGATTACTCTAATCTAATAAATGATTTATATTCTACGAAATTTTACTCTTAACTCATATATTGCGATACCAGCAATATTTAAAAAATAAGAGCTAACTTTAAAATTTGGTTTCGTGAATGTAGTGGCCCAGGATTGGATAATATTATAATGTGAAATCTATCACAAATAAAATCTATATCTACATATAATAAAATTGTATGTGGTCGAAATCTGTACATGGAAAAAAAAAATCATTATGTGGGCCTTTTTAAGAGCAAGAGAACCCAAAACAATGGTTTTTCATTTTGTCTGTTTGTCTGTATGTTCGTGCACGTTAACCTCAGAAATGGCTGAACCAATTTGAATGTAGTTTTCAGGAATATGTTGTAATATTCTTCCCTTAACATTTGTTTTATCTAAATCGGTTAAGAAATAAAAAAGTTATGTCAATTTATGTCAATCATGTAATAGGTACCATGCAAATCTCATTCTATACATGTAATAAATCTGTAGAGGAGTAGTCTTTGTATATTGAAAATATTAAAAAAAAATATACAAATGATGAGTAACAGAATCCAAATTTCGGCATTTTAAAAATTTTTGTCTGTTAATCTGTTTGTCTTTGAGTTGTGCACGCAACACGAAAAAAATATAGCAAATGTAAACCTTTAGGTATACATAGAAATTGAGCGTCTCTTTGAGTAACATTTAGTTTTTAACGTTCATAGCACACTCTTCAATCTATCAAAAGATGTATGTATTTAAAGTGCTCCAGAAATTTATCTTTATACAAATAATAAAACCGTAACTGATCGCTGTCTCTACATGTAAAATATTTTCAAAAATTCATAATAACCTTTCTATAAGCTAGAGAATTAATCAAAGAGAAATCGAAGAGAATATTAATCGATTTGGATGCAGTTTTTGTGAATATATTGTTATGGGATTCACTTTAGGTTTTGTTTTTTTTTACAATCGTTTAACTGATAAAGAAGTTAATAGTCTCTTATTTTCGTACCATTGCTGTTTACCAGTGATTAACCATAAAAAAAATACATAAATAAACTAGAAATACCTACTCCTACACTCAAAACTACTTAATTAAGTTTGATGAAATTTTGAAGGTTTATAGTTTTTACAGACATTGGTAAGTACAAAGGGTACATTTTTTCTAAATCGACACCTACATCATCGACGTACGAAGTCTCAGGCACAGCTAGTCTTAAATAAAATCAAATAAATAATGTTCATAGAAGTGATAGTCTATTTGCCTCTCAATAATAAAAAAAATGTTGCAATTTATTAAGAAAACATTGATTTTAATTGTATTTTATAATTTGTACCTATAGTAATTCATCTTGTTACAAAAGAAGTTAATAAAAGATAGTAGTATGATACCCGATATCACGTATTCAAATAACAACAATGGTTAGATCTCATTATCAATAAACGATGGTCCTGTGGTTAACCAAAAGGTACAGGTAGGTAAGTAGCTTTGTAATAAGATATTACCCGACATGACAATACGATAGTAGGTATTGTTATGTTTCAATTAAGATTATCACCCACTCTCACATCTTTGGTGAAAAGTAAATGCATACTGCATATAGTTAAATATAAATTTGATGTTATGATGTTACTGACCGCATATAATCCCTCACTTTATTCGTGTTATAAGTCATAATTCTGTAACTCCCTCTAGAATACTTTTGTGCCCTCTATTTATAAGTTTATGAAAACTGCCGCATTCTAGTGATCATTTATGTAATGCGAAACAAGTATTAAAAAAATGTATAAAAATCTGTGTCTCATGAACCCTTAACAAGTTTTTAAAAATGTATTTAAATAGATACGTTTCTTAAGTTTACATAAGGTGCATTTGGTCAGTAATGTGGAGTTTTCAACAATCAACCTATCTTGTAAATGTCTATGGCGATGATTGTCATCGACATCTGCTCTTTTGTTTACTACATAAAAAAAACATGATGTTACTGCCAGGATTGAATGACCTCGTTATCGTTGAACAACAGGTTCAGAGACCTCACTTACATTTTTTTTTTACTTCTCAAGAACAAAGCTCACATCCAAATATGTAAGAACCACTTCCGTGAATGTCGAAAGTGAATTCTCGTTTATTTTTACATATACATAACTGATGTATATAATTAGTAGTATATTCTGCAGTGACTATAAGTACATACAACATCCTCATCACCTTCGTTCCCTTTTATTTTGTAATAGATGGGATTTTTTAAAAGAGCCTCTTCTAAGGCGAACTTCTTCGGTGCCTTAGAATGACTGTACCCATTTAGTTTGTGTCTTTAATATTTTTAGCAGGTTGTAACCACATTTTTTTTTATATTTTTTAAATAGACAAATTAACTATTAATGAAAAACTTTAGGTTCTGTTTTAATATGACGTATATTATACGAATAGGAATAATTTGTTGCCAATGTAGCTATCTGTTACAAACGTTAAAGTTTTAAAAACATGTTACTTAATATACCTATATAATATACGAAAAACACATTCAATTATTTATTGAAATAATCAATAATTATTATTTGACCTTGGAGTTTTGTAACAGGCGGATGGTTCCTCTTCCATCTTTTCTAAATTATAGAGACAAGTACAACACGGGCAGAAATAAAGACGCAAAAATCGGGCCAGTTTAGATTTAGTGGTTTCCTCTTCACAAACATCACCGTACTTACTTGAGATATCGTCATTATGACTGCATCTCGCCCGGTATATATGACAAGAACTATTGGCTGAGGTAATTGAGCTTTCTTCAATTACCCCTGGTTGTTTGATTTCTGGTTCCGTGCGCTCCCACGAAGATAAAGGCAACAAATATTCTTCTACGTTAAGATCAGGTTTCGAAGGTGGTTGGTGTAAAATTAAAGTAGCTAAATTAACCATCGACGAGCTGTCTGGTTGGTGAAGTCCATCCCCTAAAATAACATTCCCTAATTTGTCCTTAATTTCAGTGTTGGAACGTATTCTCATTCTTAAAACTGTAATGTCAGAATCACTTGGCCATGATATTACATCTGGCACAAATCGTTTCTTCCGCTTTGAACGACATTTTTTAGTTTTCTTATGATTTAGGTCTAATTTCACTTTAGACAATCCTGTTTCCAAACTCTTTGCCAAGCTTGCAGAAAAACTGCTATTACTTTCAAAAGGCAATTTAAAAGCCACTTGCCGAAGATTGAAGTTGCCGTTAGCTTTCTGCATGTCTATAATGTCTTCAATTTTTCTTATTTCTTTATCTTGTGATTCTACATATCGGTCATCCATTTTTTTGGAAATTAAGTTCAATTACAAATTTTAATTAAAATGTTTTTTGCCAATCAAGTTGGTTTGTTTTTTGACAAAGTTAAATGATGTTGACATAGAGTGTTCAATATACTCTTAAAATATGAATAAAAAATTATTGCCGTTTATATCATAATATTATCTTTTAAAAGATAAAGATAATAATAATACAAAAAATAATGAAGACAAATAAAATCCTTTTTGAATACCGATTAATGTATGCGTAGATAGAAACTTTCCGGCTTCTGCAAGTTTCTATGTATAATGTTACTGACTGCATATAGTCACTTACTTTAATTACATCTCAGAATAATATTTGGTTATTGTTCTGAGAATTATATCTACGCATACATTAATTGTACATCTATATATTGCACAAATATCTATCTATTTCTCACATGTCTACCTATTTCACAGATGAAAATCCAGATGTTCAAGTATACTACATAATGCTAAAATTCAATTATTTGAAATTTAGTTGCTATTTTATGAGATAATTATGATCAATGAATTAAAAACTTTCTATATAGTATATCAATCATAGAGTGTATTATAATTCTATGATGTCAATGCAGTTATTTTAATCGTTTTTTATATGTATATTTTTTACTAGCACTACAATAAATTCTGCAGAAACAAAACAATTAGGCGCCAGCAAAAGCCATTTCAAAATAAAGAAGAAGAAGAAGAGAAGTAGTCTGGAGAAGTGTTTGTGTCTACAAATTTATAACTAACACTATTGAAAAACTTTAACCGGATTAAAAATGTATATAACAATGACATGGTAAAAAAATACATAAAAAAAATTAACAACAGACCAGGGTATCCCAAGCTAATATATCATCTTCATTCCGATGACCTTTATCAGGGTAATTTATAAAGATACTGCCATACTGCCAAGTCATTTATAGTTTATAAATGACTTGGCAACATGGCATAAAGCTTTAGTCTTGCCCTCGACCAATTGGATGAAAATTACCAAAAAAAAGTGAACTGTCAAGTGTCAGTTTTCACTTGTCATAGTTGTCACTGTTCTGATGACTGACGTATCACGTAGAGTGATTTCTGAAATCTGAATTCTGATTACTTTCTCTTCAAGGATGGTGTAATGTTTTTGCCTTGTTAATTTCCTTTACCTAACAATGGAATCCAATAATACTGAATCAGAAAGTGGTGACATATGTAATATAAATGGCGACTGCTCTCCGATATCGGATAATGAACTAAAAAACTTCAATCACACGAAAAATATCGATGACATCTCAACGCCTTCCGAATTAAAATTTGACGAAGGTGTTGTAAAAAATTGTGTATTTATCAATATCCACATTCATGCTGATCTCTTTGAAGTCATTTGCGTAAAATACTATCTACTACTGCAACATCCTATTGTAATGTACTTTCTGTTTTTATTTAGACTTTGAATTCGAAGACTATGACATTACCGAGAAACGAAAGGAATTAGAAAAATGCTTAATAAATCCGGACCTTATAAATTTAGAACAATGGCAGAACTTTGCTAAAAGTAAAGGAGGCTTAATATCTGGTAAGTTTGTTCTATATTATAAATAGTAAATATCATTTTTTGTTTTAATTTTTCTAGTCAATATTATAAAAATGTTGTTTATTTAGTTTATGAGTCATTCTTCTGTACTTTTTCGTGTATTTACGGACATGCTGTTTTATGAGACATATTTATTATTTTATAGACATGCTTTGCTATTTCAAAGCATATCAATAAAATAGATTGCCATAAATTTATGTATATTTTAGATAAATACAGACGAAGGATCTGGCCATTATTAGTTGGTGTTACTCAAGAGGAGATGACAGATCCTCCCTCACTGGATGAGCTCTCTACACATCCTGAGTATAATCAGGTACAAATGTTTTTCACCACCTTTTAATTTGAAAAATGATTCAGATATTGTTGCTTATAAAATCACTTAAGGTATTTAATTCAACTACATATTAGTTAAACCAAAAAAGACATGACTAGTGTACTGACTGCCAAAAATGATAATTTGATAACAATGGTCGTATCAAAGTGTACATTTTTCATATTAATTTTGTTGCACTGAAACCATGGATTTGTTTTCCCTTAACCTGTACACTCACGTAATGTTTTTTTTATTACTTTGTACAGTCATGATCTAATCTATTGGCAAAATACAATTTTAAATAAGATGTGACATTGTTGCAGGTAGTTTTGGATGTGAACAGGTCACTAAAAAGATTTCCTCCTGGTATTCCCTATGAGCAGCGAGTGGCATTGCAGGACCAGCTGACGGTGCTCATCCTACGGGTTATAATCAAGTATCCTCATCTCAAGTATTATCAGGTTAGTAGCAATGTAAACAAGGTAAGAGCACTTTTGTGAAAGAAATTTTTGTGATATCTTAATCTTTAAATACTGTGTGCACTATTTTGTTAAGGAGAAAAAATAAATACATGAAATCAAATACTCAATTATTTATCAAAACAAGTGTTTATAGTTTTCCACAAGTATTGAAACCTGCTATGCTATTAATTGATAACAGTCTTTTATCTTCGTTAACATTACTGATAGATTGTTGTAGTGTATTGCAATGTTAGTTGTCTTTTAATTAATTATTTTTATTCCATTGCAATGTTTGTAATTGCTGATATGAACAACAACAATCAATGGCAAAGATTTTTGTAATTAAACTTTTGTGAACCATTATGACTTAAATATATAGTTACCCAATTACAAAAGAGTTAATTTAATCGGCATTTCTCCAAATAATTTCCAGCCCATTCAGGCTTCTGATTCATGAACTCATACACATTATACATGAATGCAGCCGGGTAACTATATTTTTAATAATAAAGATGCTAGATGAACTTCAACTAACCTAAACATACTGATATGATCCTTGGAGTGATTAAATTAATTATATATAATTATTAATATATTAAATTTAAATGAAAGAATGAAATGAAATGAAATTAAACTAAGCATGTTTAATCGAATAAATAAATTGTACCAGGGCTATCACGATGTTGCAATCACACTTCTCCTAGTCTGCGGTGATAGAGCTTCCTTCCCCCTACTATGTCGTCTCTCATACGGCCCGAGCGCTCCGCTGGCGCCCTTCATGCAGACCACCATGCAGCCAACGCAGCATCTTCTCAACTTCATGCTCCCTATCCTACGGCGGGCGGACGACGGATTGGCCGATTGTTTGGAAAAGTAAGTGAATTAAGAACACTGCTACTATTACACGTTTAATTCGAGAGAGAGAGAGAGAGAGACTCTTTCTCCTCTTCTCCGCGCTCTTTAGTTCGAAGCATTTCCATTTATCATACTCGTGGACTTCAACGGTCGACAGAAAACGCTTACAATCCGTTGGACTCTAATAATTATTTTCCCGAACATTTAAAAGTATACATACTCATAATCATAACCCGTCGTCACAGGGCGGGCGTGGGCACCATGTTCGCGCTGCCGTGGTACCTGACGTGGTTCGGTCACAGCCTTAACCGCTACTCGTCCGTGGTCCGTCTGTACGACTACTTCCTGTGCGCTCCGCCGCTGTTCCCGGTGTACGTGACGGCCGCCATCGTGCTGCAGAGAGCCGCAGACGTGTTCCACTGCGACTGCGACATGGCCATGATGCACTGCCTCCTGTCCAGGGTGATTGCGATTTCAGCCATTTAAGATAACATATTAGTGGTGCAGACATTGTGCCATATCTTGGTTTAATGCTAGAAATTATGTTTAGTCCAATTTTTTTAATAAATAGTGTCAGTTTAGAAAGGAATTTGTATATAATGAGATCATTATTTTGTTGTTTCAGTTACCAGATGACTTACCGTTCGAAGATATTCTGGTTACGGCGAAAAAGATATACGAAAACAACGACCCGACCGATCTAGAGGCGGAGGTCGCCGCTCTAGAGAAACGAGAGTGAGTTCTTTACATGTATACACTTACTATTGTCGGTATAGATAAGGAGTTCCCGTGTACCCAGAGATCTATATGTCAAATAGTATTTTGACTATCAGAAAATGTCATTGAAGTGAAATTGTAATTTTTAGTTTCCATAATCATGTTTCAACATAATTTTAATTAATTAAAATTATTTAACGAATTAATAAAAACATGGAAAAAAGTATTCCTGGTATTTCTGCTAGGTTTTTTATGTTCGGGAACTCATAGAAATCGGGCGACTAGATTCATGAATTTCACGAGTGCAATGTATGGCCAAGCTTTATTAAACCGTTCGTCTTCGTTCGTTCGTTCAGGGAGGAGCAGCGTCGTCTGGACGAAGAGCGTATGCGGCGGCGGCAGAGCGAGCGGCGGCGAGGAGGAGCCCGGGGGGGCGCCGCGGGGGGAGGAGGGGCAGGCGGGCTGTGGGCGGTGCTGCCGGGCGCGCTGCGGCGGCCGGGGGGGCGCCGCGCCGCACTCGCGCTCACCGCCGCGCTGCTCGCCATCTACGTGTACTACCGCCCCGACCTGTTCAGGTAGCGCCACGCCTATCAGTTTGTTCTGTTCAGCTTCTAGGGTGTCGCCGAAAGTCGGGGGGGGGTCATCTCTCGCACCGGAGGTTTAATGCGCAAGCCTAATATGGGCTAGTTTGTGAGGCGTCGTCCTCGTGCTAGCACGAGCTTCGATATATGCAGCATTAGATCACGGTCGGAATTATGATCTCGATTTGACCCCCAAAGTCGACACCGGGTCGGGTGAATCCTCGCGCCTCGTGTGTCTTATGATGTGAGCAGATGTACGTACGGGTTATAGTGCTGTATGGTGCGATGACACCCTACGAGCTGATGTTTTTTTTATTTTACCGAGACATTGGTCATTTTGCTTAAGTGCTCGTTTTTGTAGTAGCGAAGCTTTTGACGCTAATTACTCGAACTTATAAGTTGCAAGTAACAATCATATTATGCTTAGAAACAATTTAAATGACGTCATAGGATACTTTTGGGTAGCGATGAGGTTCACCCGACATCTTGGACCAGAAGTGAAGGATAAACTGATATAGTACTGAATGTACTACATGAGAATACTTAAGAGTATATCTTATGAGTGTGTGATGAGGAGTGTAATCAATTAGAATAAAATGTATTGTTAGGATGTATTAAAAACATTGATAGCGTTTGAGACACAAATTGTATTTTTGAAACGCCAGCTTTGAATGTATATTCATCCAAAAGTACATCTAGATGTTAATATACTGTTGTAATATACTGAGATTTTGTCCTAACTACTAAATAACTGCCTTTACTGATATAGAACCTATATACATGAATATGTTTACATAGACATATGAAACTAATTGAAAAACAATTCAATGTCATATAAAATAACATACATAAATAACCTAGTTGATATGTATAGGACTGTTATATAGACAACTTGTTATCTTTTACCTGATATTTTAAACAGGAGATAGAAAATGAAATATTAAAAAAATATACAAAATAAATCCCATGTATATCATAATTTTACAATAGTGTCATACTAAGTTATCATTAGCTTTCAATAAATGTGAAACTAGGTTATATATAACACAATGTCTCTGATAAAAACAGAATGTTGCACTGTTTTGTGCATATTTTTTTTTTAATAGAATGTATCTCTTTTGTTGATGAAAGATAGTTGACGTAGGTTTGAATCCTAAACACAAGTGCCACTTCATGGCTCAAAGAAGGGCGACATAAGACAATGTAACTGTTATCTCTTTGCTAATGCAACACAAAAAACTTCTAGTTATTGATCTCTGGACAAAATTGTTGGTTAACACAATTAATAAGGAACAAATTTAATACTGCAAGTGAATTATAAGTTTATTAAGACTTCCTATTGTCTGTGTGTATGTAGTTTTAAATTGTGATATTATTATTTTACTAATTAAGTCACTTAATTTATTTTCTCATTCATTCCTTTTTAGAGAACCGTTAGTTATCGTTGTGTTAAATTAGTTATTATTATTCCAAATAAATCAATAATAATTTTGTATTTATTTGTTTAAAATGTTAATAAGTTACATCTATAATTCATTAATTAATATTATATTGTTCCTTGATTGTAAATTTAAATTAACAGGTTAAGTAATATTAATTATTGTAAGTTTTGTATGAATTTAAGTATACTGGCAACACATCACTTAAAATTTTATATTGTTGTGAAATTATTTTTTATTTTGGTTGTTTTCTGAATTACTTAGTTATTTTGTTAGCATTTATTTACATTACGCCTTTTTAAATCTGCATTTTAGTTAAACTCATAATATACATATTTATGTTTTAATTAAAAAAAACATATTTATAAATAAAATGATAGACATCAAATTTAAAAAATTATGTAGGTGTAGTAGTTAGTAATGTTGTCGCCCCTCAATAGTTTTCTTACCTTTGTAAATAAAATAACTTGGGTCATTTCTGTATTTTAAGTATGTTTTTAATAAGTCTACTAAACGGGAGTGCATTCATATTAGATTAAATTTAAAAAATATATATTTAAAAAGTTTTTTTTTATCTGTATTCAATAAACTAAATTAATAATTAAAGTTTTTTTTAAATTTTTATATTTTTTCAATATTCTTATTCACATTTTCTATAATCTTAATCGGTAAAGTGTGGTGTGGATACACACCACTCATTTGATGTTCAAATATTATTAATATAATAGCCAGCATACGGTAGTTTTGAAAGTATGTGATTATAAGATCTAACAAAATTTTAATTAATGTATTCATATTATTTGTATATAATGTTACATATTATGTTAAGTGCAAGATATATAGAAATGTATGTTCATATTGAATGAACTGTATTGGTTATTTCAGCCCTTATTGAATAAAATATAAGATTTAGTTAAGGAAGAAAATGTTAATAAATTATTGCACATTAATTATGTTTGTTTTTCTCTCCTGTAAGATAATTTCTTTTCGCATCTTAATCTTTTTGCCAACCATTGCTAGAACGTTATTTATTAGTAACAATAAAATGTAATATATTTTTATTTTAAAATCAAACTGATTATATCAGCTCAAGAAGCTTGACATTCAATTGAATTCATCGCTTATAAGTCTCCTAAACTTTATAAAACTAAAACAAAATTATTTAAGAATAATAATAGCTAGCCATAAAAAAAAATGCTTGCTTGCAGAGGTTCAAAATGTTTTTTTTTTTTGACAGACTTAAAACTAAATTTACCTTCAATTCAATAAGGTTTATTAGACACGGTAATTAATCTATAGGAAGTAATAAACACATAAGAATTAATAGTCATTTTTAATTTCAGGGACCACGAAGACAGTCCAGCGCTGTAAGTCTATGGACAATAAAACTCTCTTTATACTATATATTTTTTATTATTATATTTAGATTGAGGTAACTAAAATTTAACAACATTATGAACTCCTTAAAAAAGAAAATTAACACTATTATTTTGCATTCAAATAGTTATGTAAATTATTAATATTATTTAAAAATATTTTATATGTAGTATGATCGAAGACGTCAAACAGAATTTTCATATCACAGCCGTAATAGCTTGTTTACTTCTAATGGCTTTAGTAAACACTAAATAAATAACATGCAATGTTATTATAAATAAAAGTTAAAATTGCGTGATTTTTTGCGTAATTATATGGTGCTATAACTCTCAATCCAAGATAGACGACCGAGAGTGAGATAAGGTTACCTACTGGGGTCAGACGACTGTTACACAGCACAAAAGTAAATTATTTGATAACTAACGTACCACTTATTATTATAATAAATTTGAGCAAATTTTTAACGTAATTATTTTGTAAAATAACTTCGAATTAACATATATGCAGACACTAATTTATTAAAGGAAGATCTAATAACATTCATGAATGACATTTTTAACGAATTTATTTCATTTAATTATCTACAAAATATATTGTTTAAACAAAAACAAAGCCAAATGACTTAATAGCTAATGAGTAAGTAATATTAAGGACATCTAATTACTTAAGCCAACCTAAACTCAATTGATCACAAAGGGTAGTATTGCACATTATTATTTATTGCATTGCCTATTTTTGTTCAAAATAAAAAAAAAGGTACAACATATTTATAAACTAAATAATATTAGCCTTGTAATTAAGCTAGCTAACATTTATTTCAAACTTTAACCTTGTTATCACTTTTTTTATAATAAATATGCTTTCTGAGGCAATATCATAATATATAAATAATTTTATATCAAAATAAGGAAAGAACTGGCGACAAAGTCTCTTATTTCTTATTAATATTAAACCTCTTCACAATAAATGATAACTTTGTAAAATTTGTTCTTTTGCAAGTACATTTTTAGTTTTAATATTTCATGCATTTAAAACTGAATTTTATTATATTCTAAATTATCGTCTAATATAAAAAACAAAGAGAGCAATAAAAATTATTAATAACAATAACACAAATAATAACTTGAGTGACTTAGAATAGTATTTATAGTTATTGTTATTTCAATAATATATTCGGATCCTTAGAGATTTATTTATTATGTAACTAGATAGCAAGATGATCAGTATCACAAACTAGTTTACTACGTCATCTATAACAACAATAATTTTTTATCTATCCATATATTTTATCTTCAACTTAAATATTATGCACTCAGAATTACATTATTGCAATACATAACATGTATTGTAAAAACGATACTGATGCTAAAAACATTAGAGGCTGAGTATAGAGAGAGTACTGGGGAGCGGCACACTTTTTATAAGAGTTATTGTTTCGAAAGAATATACTAAAATCTGGGTACACTAGAATTTATGCCTTTGTAATTTTGGTTGTCACGTTCGGGTGTAAGGTGCCCGGGCGACCTCATGGTATGGCCAGCACCGTGGTGATGTACTGCACCACGCGGGGGTCGTGCAGGATCTTCAGGTGCTCCGCGCCCGCCAGCGGCAGCACCTTGAGCGAGGCGCGAGTGGATGGCCCCCCTCGAGCCCACCCGTTCGCCCGCTCCCCGCCGCGCGCCCTGGCCCCCTCGACCGCCCGCGCACCTCCAGTCGCTCGAGCTCCACCGCCCGCCCGCGCACCTCCAGTCGCTCGCGCTCCACCGCCCGCCCGCACCCCGCCTATCGCCCAGCCCCTCTTGTCGGGCTTGCCCCATCGCTCGCAATTGGCCAGCGAGCGTAGGTTGACGGTCCCGTCCCCGTCGCCTGTCACCAGCGTGGGCTTGCCGTCCAGCCACGTGCCCGCCTTGTAGTCCAGCCTAAAGCAATCGTTTGTTTTATTTCAATACATTTAAAGACAGGTCACAGTCCATTACATTTAAAGATAGATCGAAGACTCTAAGGAAAGATGACATAGCCAGGATTTGACGCGACCTACCTCTCTACCGTGGCGATGTTAGTCCCGTACAGGCAGTGCACTTCGACGCCGGGTGCCGTGTCGTCGGAGGAGTACTTCTCCGTGTCGCGTCGCATCTCCCACGCGTCCGGCAGGTCCATGTAACTACATAACGGTCCAAAATGTATATTATAATCTGCATTACGCCGTAGAGGATTTTTGAAAATGGCAATGGGTTTTTAGTGTTTACGTAGGCCGGCACGCCCATAAATGTTGAGCTAACCTGAACAGCTTCTGCAGGTCGTGGATGGTGAAGTTGTACTTGTCGGTGGTGACGAGGTGCTCGGTGGCGCCCCACAGACGCGCGGCCGGCAGCAGCCACGCCAGCGACGGGTACGTCACTTGCTGCGCCCGCAGGGTGCTGCCCGACAACACCAGCGAGCCCAGGTCGTCGCCTACGGACATCGTTAATAAATCATGATTTATTAGGGCATGAGGACATGAGGACGAATCTTATTTTCAAAGCATTTATAAATTGTAATAGGATATATTTCTGACAAAGAGCAAAATGTCAATTAATTAATAATTATACATTTTATTATTTTTATATTTCAACTTTTATCCACGGACACGTCGCCGGAGCACTTTTCACATTAAGTGTGTATTTGACCAAAAAGGAGCCTGTTAGTAATAGGTATTTTAAAAACTATGTTAGTGAGTCTTTTGCATAATTAATGTTTTTTTTATAATTTTTTATTTTTTTTTATATTTATTTTTTAATATGGCTTATCTTTAAAGATATGAAAACCTGAATAACTAGGAATACTTAAAAAGTAAATTAAAAAATTAAAATAAATGTTACATCTATCCTTTAATAAATATTTTAAATTCACTTTAATTTTTAGAAAACAATCTAAACAAGAAAACATATATAAATATAAACAATAAAAAATCAAATCAAACAGTTAAAAAACCATATAGTAATAACAAATTTGAGTTGAAAGTTAAAAGATCATATCATTCACCTTTAAATTACCTACGGAACCCAATGCAGGAATAATTATATTATGATATTTTATACTTTTGCATATTATGTGTTTGTTAATTTTAGAGCAAAATATCTAAAAACGTTATAAACGCTCTTAATAAGTTCTACCTACCAGTAGTTTAATTTTATTACAAATTGTATACCTCATAAAAATATTAATATCCGATAGTCTCTATTTTCTCACTCGTCTTTTATTGAGCATCAAATGTTGATTGACTCTGTCATCAGAGTACATACTCGATAAGAAAATACTTAAGGTTTATCTGTTGTTTTAAGAACGCGGTCTTAGACATACATATGTGTATTTATCTCACCACATATTAAAATGAGGACAGCTAGCAACACGGCATATCTTATATTCTATTCTATATTTTTAAACTTCCAACATTTTATTAAAATAATAATAATTTTCATTTGGATTTTTAGACGAAATTAAATGATAAATTCCATCTGATTTCGTATTTTGGTCCTATAATAGCGAGATGCAAAGAGATTGCCTGAAACAATTGGTAGTTATATATATAAAAAGTTAAATCTGGTCCTGTTTGTTTTGAAATGGATGAAAAATAAAAAATAAATTCTTCATTCTTTAATAAATTCCTTTATTGCATGTGTGGTTTTCCTTGTTCTTGAATCTTTTAATTTTCCTCTTACAAAGCAATAGCTATTTAGCATGACATAGCAATTTCTATTGGAAAGAGTAATGATTAATCAGTTTTTGTTTTCTTGTATCCTTGGTTTTATTTACGAGAATTATGAATAAGGATATTCACATTTTTATATAGGTTATTTGTTATATATTGGTAGGTATTATATGTTTACAATATATACTTTAATACCAATAATCATTGAGTTTCATTATATTCAAATTGTAAGTTTGATTTATATTATATACAATAAATATAGTTTGAACACGTACGGCGGGTAGCTACTTACCTAAGCCGCAATTGCTTAGCCTGACCAAACTCGCGAGCGGTTCCTCACAAATAAGTATTGTAGACATTATATAGCATCGGCAGTGCGACAGCTAGTATATTTAGTTATTGTTTATATTATAATAAATTATATGTTGTTTTGATAATTAAATCGTATTGACTAGTATCTAAACATTTGTACTTTGTATCTTAAAATATAAAAAACTAATAATATATCCAGTGTTGTAAGGAATGTACTTCAGCAAAGATATTTACGTAATCAGTGAAGGGGAAATTATAAAACAGATAACTATTTTAATATCAAATTCAAACGCCACTTTTCAATAAAAGTTTAGTGTTTTCAATATTATATACGTACATAAAAATATTTAGTTTTAAAGTTTTTTAGTTTTCTATTTAAAACAATAACAATAACGTAGGTATACTTAGTTGTTTTTTTCTAATTCTTTAAATACAATAAGACCAAAAAAAAATAATTAAAACGTTTTTATCCCTTGACTTGCGTGCCTTGCCTTGCCTTGCCTTGGAATCTGCTCCCAAACCGAAGCACTTTAAGAAATATTTTAGTGCTTTTGAAAGGACAGTACTTCCCTCGCCTACTGCAGTCTTAATGATTATGTTGAATCTCAACCCCACCAACCCCTGGTACAAGGACCCTTGTACGGTAGGTCTGACCTCCGAAGTCTTCCGACAAAGGCACTATAAGACTAGTAAGCTCGCAAGGCCATCGGTCATAAATATGTCCAATCGCGACCACCAAGCTACCTTTTCTCCATGAAAGGTTCCGGAGCTGTCAGGGACGCTCACTTCCCGACAGGCAGTCAGGCCGTGAGCCTACTCTACGATACAGTCGGGTGACCGGATAAATGCTAGCACTTTCATCTAACAGAACTAACGGGGCTACCCGAACTGCAGGGACCTCTGCTCAGGAGCTGTTCTAAGCCCCGAAGTGAAAGACCGCAGCTGCCCTTCGCCTTAGGCTGGTCAATCAACTGTAGCTGCGCGCGAGATCCGACGAGCACCCGGCAACAGTGGGAACCCAGACGAACAGCGCATTCTTCAGCGCAGAATCTCTACAGTTAACCACATTATCACCACGAATTCGACACCAAAACCGGTAAACAGTTTACAACCGTAAGCACATGAATCGCTGCCGAAGGGCCATTTAGTTGGCGGTTTCATCGGTTCACATTTATTTGAGAACGACGTTAGTCAGGTCATAAGCGTCAACAGCGATCGCTATAGGTCGTTGTTCGTTATTTGGGAAAAAAGTTTCGTATGAAATTGATGAATTAGGAACCGACGACAGGTCGCGTTACGTCCCACAGGCCTTATGTCTCATTGGTGAATTGGCCACTCATTTCGATAGACTTCTTTGTGGATTTAAGTCACAGGTCTATGTAAATAAACCACAAAGCAAAGAGGTCCTCAAACTCAACATTTATTTCAATAGCAAAAAATGTCTACCTTAGAAGTGGCAGCTATAATCCCAGTTTGAATATGTATTTATATTGTTTCTATATATATTGCTTATTTTTTTATTGTTTTACTTATAATACCTTTATTTTGTGTGTTTTTTGTTATACATAAATAAAAAAATAAATAAATTCAAATAAAAGTAAAATGAATGTTGTTACATCAACTGCTTTTGCATGGTGTGGCAGTCTACATTTAATTGGTTGTGCTATAAATAAATAAGAAAACTTATATATTTTTATAGAGAAGTTAAGTAAAAATGATCTCTTACCTATAGCAAATACTTTGAGAGCTTTCACAGCACCACCCCAGGGTGTAGAGAGGGAGATCATTCTTCTAATGTACTGATTTTTCCAACCCTGGGACTGCAGTCTAAGAAAGTGCAGTGCCATAGAGCCTCCCATGCTGTGCACCAAGAATGTAACTGCCGTCTTATTGTTCATAGAGTATGTTTCCTCTACCAGAGTTTTTAACTTGACAAAGAACTCACCATTTTCATCTGAAAATAGGAAGCTAAATGAAGATTGTATAAGCTGTTAGAGTTATTATTTACTAAGACAAATAAACACTTTATTTAATCCTCAATTTTATGATGGTGAAAATTCTTTTAAAAAACACTTAAATTTTTGGTTTAAAAGAAACATATTTCTAATACAGATAATAAAATCTTGCTTACTTGGTGCCTTCCTGAAATCATATGGAGCCCCCCTTAAAGATACATTTCTTACATAGCCAATTTTCACTAATGCATCTCCAATCGTGTTAAAGTATGCGCCCTCAGAATCATGAGATGGATCCAACCATTCCACAGGTTCAGGGTTGCCCCAACCTGGTACTCTAATCTCCACCCCCTTAGGATTGCTGGTAGTTCTAGTAACATTGTTGTACTCCAATCGTACATTATCTATCCAACAGTCTATCACAAATGGAACAAGTAGCTCTAAGTTAAGCCACACATTGTAGAAATCTGAGGTTGTCTTGTCACAAATGTAATGCACTACATTCGTTTTGTTTATTTTAGCTTCTAGTTGGCTGCCTCCATCACCAGGAACTAGTAACATAATAATTTGATTTAAGTTTCCTTTTTCACAAAAAAACGAGGGTATTATTTTTGAAATATATTTGGTCTATAAATACTTGCTTACTTTTTAAATATATATTTTTGTCTATTGTCATATACAATAAACATATTTTATTTAAAATAAAGTTACTTTTCTAATACAATTTGTCAGTAATTACATCCATGCATAACAATTTAAAAAAATCTAATATTTTAAAATACATAACTTTTTATTTGATATAATTTTCACAGACAGGTTAAAAACACACTGTAATGAAGTAGTCTAAAGATCAGCAAACACTTAATGTAATTAGTACTTACTCAATATAACTGGCGATAGTCCAAAAGAGTTTTGTGCAAACAAACTAAAACCTAACATGAATAGGAAACAATTTTTAACATTAGACGTCATTATTAACCGCAGCAGTTAATAAGGCGTCAGAGTTCAACGATTTAAAACTATTTATTATGTTTACTCGTTTAACGCAAACCGATAACTGTTTAAGTGGTTAGTGTTTACTGTAGCGAGTCAGGCCAGCCACGGATACGCAATGACGTAAATAACGTAATTATGGTTGCAGAAATTTCCGGCGATAATAAGACAAATCTAAATTCACATCCCACTTTGAATTAAACTGATCTCTGATCTGATAAAAAATCTCGATTCTAGAAGATAGGTTTGTACGTCTATATTTGTAAATTGCGATTGTTTGGAATTAATGTATGTACATCGATTGATATTTATAACATGATATTTTGAAAATTTTTGAGTAATGAGTATTAACTAATTACATTACTTTATTTTATATAACACAACTTAAATTGGTAAATTTTATATAGATATTATCTTGACGTCAAAATGTATTTTTATAATTTTAGAAACACGATCCTAAATTATGATATAGATATTTCAAAATTTATTTCAAAATCACGATAACACTGTCACTGTCAGTCACTGTCAAGTGTCAATTGCTAAGGCCGTGTTCCGAAATACAAACCAGTATACTGGCCAGTGCTGATGACGTCAAAAATCGACGCCATACTGGTGAATCGTTCCGAAATATGATGGCCAGCACTGAATACTTTGACAGCATAAATTGACACTGCTTACAGAGTATTACAAATTTCTTTTTAATCTGTGACTACATATTTATTTTTAATGTGTCTATTTTAGATAGTTATACATTTTATTACATAAAATAATAAAGTTCCAAGAGAATGAGTTACAAAGCCATTACAATAAAAAGTGTTGTTAATCAGATATTTAATTCTAAACAAGTACAAAAATTATTTAGTAAGACTATGATTATAATTAATTAATAGTAAATGGTGAGACGAAAGAAATAAAATATCTTTAAACCTAATAAGAACGAAAATGAAAAAAGAATCGTCTATTTACCTTAAATAAAATTTACTGCATAGATACTGTGCATTTATGTTATTGTAACTGTGATAATAATTTATAAAACTAACAAATATAAAGTATATATATTTTTCAAATATTAGAATGACGAAAATTAATTTGTCCTTTATCTCTAATGTATTTTTTAAAAGTGGCAACTCTAATTACTGTTTGAATATTATTCTGCATTTGCCTATATTGCCACAGATTACTATAAAGTTACCTCATCAGTACAAAATGGCCGACACCAGTGCAATATGGCGTCGGTGTTACGACGTCATTAGCCCTGGCCAGTATGCTGGTTTGTATTTCGGAACACGGCCTAAGTGTATAATTCTATGGTGAGCACTGAGCATCCATATTCATATTTCATACTTAAAAGTAGTAGGCTGTCACGCTGACATACGGATCTATTCCCGACATAGAATTATTATATATCTACGGCCCAACTACGTACAAAGTAAACAAGAGGTATATAAGTGACACAATTGTTGCAACTGTTCATTTTTTCCCCATATAAATTGGTACTCCTTACCTTACTAATGACCAATGCGTATAAAGAAACATAATATACATTATTTGAAAGGTAGAGGTCAGGAGTGCCAACTTAAATAGGAAAAAAAATTAACAAGTGGCCATCATTTTTGCACTCCCGTGCTAATGTCCCAACTCCCAACAGTATTTTTTAAATATTGATAGACACAGTAATTTATGCCGAGGAATAAAGAAAAATTAATGAAAGGAAAAAAAAAATGTATCTATACTAATATTATAAAGCTGAAGAGTTTGTTTGTTTGAACGCACTAATCTCTGGGACTACTGGCCCGAATTGAAAAATTCTTTTAGTGTTGAATAGTCCGTTTATTGAGGAAGGCTATAGGGTATATATCATCTCGCTGTGATTAATAGTAGTTAAGCAGCAATGAAAAATGCTGCAAATTTAATATAATCTAATAGGTTTTGACTGACTTAGTTATAGCATACAGTTTAAGCAGCAGGTCGTAAAGATAGTAAAATTGGAGGATACATTTGTTTTTCTACGTAGTGGTGTACTAAGAAAAGATTTTTAAATTCCACCCTTAAGGGTTTTAAATATCAATTTTGTATGGAACTCGGCGGCAACACTAAAAACCACGCGGACGAAGTCGCGAGCGACCCCTAGTTATGAATAAATAAGAAAATATTATGATTTGTGAAAGTAAACTTAATTAGCTCTTCACTTCTTTCACTTTCAAGTCTGGTGTGAGACCGCCTTTAATAGTGTCATTTACCCCCATTTTTAAGAAATCCTAACCTTTTTTTTTTTTTTTTTATCGTTGGAAAAATGCGTTTCCGCATCGTCACCCAGGCTAGGAAGGCGATGGCCGGGCGGTATGTGCGGCACCCGGCGACTGCCTAGGCACCCCACTAAAAAACCAACGGCTGCCTACGACGCTGCCATGGGACGTCACGGGATCGCTTTCGCACTCACCGTGACGCCAAGAAATCCTAACCTAACCTAACCTTCTGGATTCATGATTCATCGCTTATGTAGAAAATAACGTGTTTATAAAACATTGGCATATGATGTTATTATGTAGTCGATTAATTTTTACCCACAATAATTTACTAGACTATAGCCATAAACGTTTATAAACTTTTTTATTTCTATTTCGATGAGTGCTTCTTTAACTATACTACTCAAGTTACTTTAATGGGTTTTGTTTTAATAAAATATAATATTCATTCTTAAAACACCAAAAGTACCAAAGAGTTTCAATACTCAAACGCGCAAGCGCGGATATCATATAACATGAAAGTCTGAAGATGAAAAGATGTTTTAATTTACGTTGTCCATTTTATTTACGTTTTTATTAGTTTTAAGTAAACGTCTATTTAAAAAGGTAAAATGTTAGAAAATCATTATATGGGAGCATCAAAACCTAGCGTTTTTCGCCTTAGTGTTAAAAATTGAAATGTTTTTGCAGGTATAATTTTACTGAAAATCAATAGGTGCTCTTTAAAAAATGGTTGAACATTTCCAATTCATTTTTGTAATTGCAGGGTCGTGTTATAATTGTTTGGTTATCTTGGCTTATTGGAGGTGTTTGCGGTGTTGTGATTTTGTTAATAATTATATGTTACTGTCGCCTAATGCCGCGCCACCTGAAATCTTTTGGTAAGTGATATAACATTTTAGTATATGTACTACCATGAATATTTATCTATTAAAATATGTGTTTGTATCGGTTTGTCTATTTTTAATTGACTTTTAAAACAATATTGATTGTTGTTACAAGTGAAAGTGCTGGGTTCAAATAAAATTAAAAACCTTTTTTTTCATTGTATACTTATTATAACATAGTAAAAAGGCAAAATATGTGAAAAAAATATTCAAGAAATATATGGCTACATTTGTGGCACATAAACCCACAACTCAAAAATATAGGTACTGGACGAATTTTTATAAAATGATAAATATGATTATAGAAAGATTTATACGTTTTGAAGGGAAACCAGAGTTATGATTATAGAATTTATTGAGTATTGCCACGGTCAACATAAGTTTACTCCTAAAAATTGTATCAGTTTATTTCAGTGATACTCGGCACCGTTTCCGAAAGCAACGTTTCTTGTAATTTCAGAGAACATTGCTGGCAACGACAACTGACCACGTTGCTCAATAATGTTATTATAAAAACAACCAAACTTTAATCAGTTATCTTTTACACGGGACAACGCAGCGTCAGATGTAGTCGCTGGCAACAACTAGTCTTATAAATCTATCTGAGTATAACTTTAAATACCTGTCTATTTATAATAAAAGTATTATTGTAAACATTAAACATCCATGTAGTATTATGACAATCTAAAACAAGCCTTAAAGTTTTTAAAACATGAGAGAGTTAATTCGCCCTCTACTGCCAAAATGATAGTTTTAGGGTAAGGTTGACAATTGACAGGTCAAGGGTCAAGTATAGAATCATTAACGCTGCTTTGAACGCCTTAAGACGATTTCATCATTTATATTTTCAGATGAACAATATCTCAAAGAACACTACACTATAAAAGAAGGTCATGGATACACGAGTCAAGAAAATTATAGAATAAAAACTGCAGAGGTAAGATATACTTTCTATGTAACATACCTCTAATGTTTGTTTGTGTTTAGTGTGAGTGTGAATATCTGCGTGTAGGTGCAAGTGCAGCGGGCGACTCGTCCTGCGAGCTACGCGGGCGACGCGGACCGACGAGGGGTCGCGGGGGGAGGGGGCGCTCGCACGCACTGCTACGTGAATCGCGTGCCCGACGCCCGGGAGCACACGCTACAGTATGCTTCCAGCGGCAGTGAGTACTAACACTACTGTCTATTAATAAGGCAACCCACAATCAGGGTTGATTTTTAATTTAGGGCTCTCCGGGTTCCTACTCCAATTAAATACGTATAATCCAGTTACACTATGTAAATAAAAATACTACAATCTCATGTAAGTGCTGGACGAAATGGAGTGCGTGTCCACTAGTGGCGCCAGTGCGGACGCGCTCAAGACTCGCTCGTTGCCGGCTTTCCTGCGCCCCAAGCCACGCCCTCTGTCCACTGAGGACGACCTGCACCAGCTCTACGACAAGGTAATTCTCTCGACTGGCCGCGTGTGTGTGTGTGTGTGTGTGGTGTGTATAAGTGCAGACGTGTGTACATGCCATCGTGCGTGCAGGTGAGCTTGAGCAAGAAGTACAAGAACCGCATGCGCAGCGAGCACGCAGCCATCATCGCACTCAGCAAGTCACACAGCCAGTTCTTGGACGCGGACGCCGTTATCGTGTACGATCAGCGCACCGCACTCTGAGATCATTACAACTCTAAGAAAATCGCACTCTGACAACTTAAAAAAATTTAAATCAAGTAATATTATATTGGAATATAATAGTATTAATAAAAAATCATTTATTATAAAAACTGAAATTCAAAAAACATAAAAATTCTCAGAAGAAGCTCAAAACAAAAAAATATGAAGGTTTGAATCTGAAATATTGTAATACTAAAATGACCCCTCTTAACTTTTACTACTTCCCTCTTACCTAACTTGGGTGTCTTCTTGGCTAATCTTCGGCTCACAAGTTAGACGAATAGCGTAGGCAAAAAGAGGACCAAATAATGTGACAGTTGAAAAGTGAATTAAAACTTAATGCATAATATTACAATTGTTAAATAGATCTTATTAAATATTAAAAGCGACTGAAGATCGTGTGTATACATGTTTAAAATGATGTCTAAAATAGTTACAAAATGCTAACTTCAGATGTACAATTGACAAAGAAATGGAAACTCCTAGCTTAAGAACCTATAGTGAACCTGCTTCTAGAAGCACGATATTTTAGAAGTAGACCTCTTCCAAATGCAATTAGATCTCGAAATTTGAAAAATATTGTGTAGGTATATTGTGTAATAGAGAAAGGAATGTTGCTAAAATCGACATATCAATCAAATACATAATAAAACGCACAGGTATCAATTATACAGGCGAATGCTTAGATCTGGCAAATAATATTCAATAAGTGGATTGGCATTGTGATTCTTGATGTGATAAATTTAATAACGAAATTGTGGCCTAACTTAAACGTTTTTAAACTTTTTCTCGTATAATCGCGTACATCGGTTAGATGAATTTAATGTTATTATATATGTACATATTTATATTTTACGTTTAACGGTCTGTATGTGTTATGTATGGATTGCTTATAGTTAAATAATAGTTATTACTAATAATTTGATGTTTAGTTAGGTTTTAGGAAAATGTTTATATATATTATTATTGTTATACTCACTCTAAGTTTCAGTTTTATTAATTAGTTAAGTTTATCGATTTTATTATTATATAACGTACACTGCTAATGTACACGATACATTTTGAATTGATAGTGGTAAATGGTAATCGTTTTGCTGAACGTTGCCTTTTTTATTGAATTTTGAGAAATCTCAATTTTTATTATATATACTACATGTTATTTCTACATTTTAATATCCAATATTGCTGTCTAATAAAAGTTTAGTTAAATATTCAATGTTAATGTTAATAGTCAGGTAGGTACGCGATTGTACATTTACGTCCCTATAATATAGGATAGCGCTGAGGATTGTAGATTAGATTTTTACGGACTGCTACTATTTAATATACATTCTTGTATAGATTTTTATAACATAGTTTATAATCGTTGATGTCTTTATGTAATTTTTATCCGTTTTTATTATTTAGGTATGATCTACTATATAGGTAGGTACCTTTCCTTGTATTCTCGTAAATTTGTTCATCGATTATATTAGCGATTGCCTAATATTTTACTTCAATAACTGGCACTGTGCATATTTTAAGCTACTTAAATAAATTACACTGTGGTAGACCGAGTCCCAACTATTTTGTGTGCTCAATTTAGTATTCCGCTACAAACCAAAGCTCAAATTACTGGGTGGGTAGCGATCGGCCACCGCGACTGTAAAAGATTTATATAGCTAAATGTAAGCGTGTAATCAATCTGTTTTTATAATAAAATTTTGTAAATGGGACAAATCGTTTTATTTCTAAAGGAAACAACTATCAGCTTATCTTAAATGTAACATTGAAATTAAATCAGAGCATGATGGTATCTTCAGCGCCATGCTTCTAGTCGAGCGTGCGGAAGGTGGCGAGCGTGGGGTAAGTGCGCAAGCGCAGCAGCTCCAGCTCCGTGTGCAGCAATGCGGCGCGGGCGTGCTGCGCCTGCACCACGCGCACTAGCCTCCCGCGACACACCAGCGTCTCCATGCTGACAATAAATATATATACCTACTTAGTCTGACAATAATAACTGTTACAATAAAAAATAAAAAAATATTACATTTGAATTTGGAATCTGTCATTTTTATAAGATTTTCAAATACATAGTGCAATATTTTGCGATATTAAAATGGAGTGGGGTGATAAAGAGATCAGAATCGCTATGATTGCATTACACAAAGAAGGTATGGAACCAAATGCAATTTTTAAGTCTCCATACACTTGGTATTAGTAAAATGTTTATGTATTAATAGGTACAATGAGACTTCCTCTGTTTATGACAGAGAAAGATCTAGCTGTCCACGTTGTGTTCGTACGAAAAAGGTGGTCAAAGCAATAAGGGAAAGAATTCGAAGAAATCCTGTCCGAAAGCAAAAGATTTTATCTCGGGAAATGAAATGCTTGGGCGGGAGAGGGGGGTGACCTCCCTCGCCCTTCATAGGCCTACGCGGTGAGAGCGTCCCTGTGCCCTTCATAGACCTACGTGGTGCGGATGTCCCTGTGCCGTTCATAGGCCTACGCGGTGAGGTTGTCCGGGGGCCCCTCGCAGAGGGTTCCGATGAGTCAACCGTACGCGATGAGGTCAACCGTTGGTTTTTTAGTGGGTAGCCTTAAAAATGGCAGCGTCTTCTATGCTGCCGGGTAGTCCCACATATCCGACTTCAGTGATGGTTTATTGGGGTATTAGCTATGAAGGAGTGACTGAGCCATATTTTTTGAAAAAGGTATCATAACTTGGCACAAGTGTATCAAGACACCATTCTTCAGAAGTTAGTTAAGCCCCTTAATAACACCATGTTCAATAACCAAGTATGGTCCTTCCAGCAAGACTCTGCGCCGGGTCTTATAGTTCGGTCCAAGCAGTCTTGGTTGGAAGCGAACGTCTCGGACTTCAGAGCTGAAGACTGGTCGTCGTCTAAGCCAGATCTCAATCCGCTGGATTATGGTTTATGGTAAGTTTTAGAAGTACAGCTTGCTCTAAATGCCATGATAATTTTAGACCCTAAAACAATCCATACTATTGGCAGTGAAGAATTTCCCCATGGAAAGAGCGCGTGATTCTATTGGTAACTGGCCTTAACCTTTAAAGCAACGTATTGCGTGTATTGACTATTGCAGCCAATAGGCACCACTTCGAATAAGTTTTTTATATTTTTAAATGTTTTATATTTGTGTACTAAACTAACACACTGTAAAAGTAATAAATGTTATTTGCAATAAAAAAAACATTTTTCTTTATTACGATCTTTATGGCTAGACTAGGTATATATATATATAGCTAATATGTATACCTAAAAATAGTACGAGCCATGATGGCTGATATTTATGAAATTTTCTATATACCGGAATATTCTCGATTGGCTCACCGTCTTTTAAAAACGCGACGAATGCGAATGGGTTGCAACGGGTCCTCGTTGAGTCTCTTCTCCGATACTTTTACATTTAAAGTAATGATTAGTTTCTCCAGTCGCTGGGCCTGCGCTTCCACCGCGTCTATTTTCAACTACGAACATAATATAATATTAAATTAATTGATCTGTAGAGAAAATGATAAATGATGAAACCTTAACGTTACCTCTATCTCCTCGACCTTCCGAATTTCTTCGTTTAATATTTTGTTAACTGAAATTTTGGACGCCTCCATTTCCTTTTCCATGCGAATATAGTCTTGCTCGTCGGTGTGACCTAGCTCTTTATTTTTAAGATAACTTTGAAGTTCCTTTGGTACCTGATTAAATATATATATATGTTTATATAGGTTCTTAAGTGGTATGTTTTTAACAATGTGTGTGTGTGTCTATTTTGAAATGTGTATTTTTGAACCTTGAGACGTTGGTAAGAATATAGTTCTTGTTCCATGTGACGCAATTTCATTTTCATCTGCGCGTGCTCCCATTCCTTGGCCAGGATCCCTTTACGAAATTCTATTTGCTTTCTCATCATTTTTAGTTTCCATTCACCCACTTTCTACAAATAAAGTATCATTAAAATATATAAAAATGACATAAAAAGTAGTAAAAATAAAAGTCACATACCAATATCACGTCATTAACTTTCTCAACTTCATCTCGGGGAAGCAGTGCTGCGTCTTCATAATCTTCAAAGTGACCGGTCGTCACTATCTCCACCTGCCCTGCAGGTAACACCATCTGAAATCGTTAAAACATCAAGATTAGATACAAGCTGGCGGGAGGAGTACCCTTCACCCAACAAACTCCTCCAAAACTTGGTTTGGCTATGGTCAAATAACGTACAGTCACGGCGTTTGATGTCGTAGGTAAACATAGTGACAGTCTCTAGACATTGGTTTTGCTATGAATAAAAATGATAGGTAGTATAAAAATTATATATAAATGGTAATAGAAAATTTATTTTTGAAGTTTTGGTCCTTAGGAAGCGTTCCACCTTTTATTTTGAATAATTGAGTCTATTATGTAGGTATATTTAAGTATTGGAACAGTTAACGGAGTAATGACGGAACGACACATATGCGTCGAATCAAAATTTAGCACAAATTTAAGGTAGTTTTATGGTTTAAGATTGTAGATGCAATATTTCAAAGCCAGCAATATCCTATAGACTTCATTAAACTTAAATTAAATGCCAAACCTTTAAGGGCGCTCCCGAAGTTGGGAGACACTGATATAAAATTGATAACAATGATACAACGATGCGATATAAATGGTTTAGGATTAAATACGACCCGCATGCAATACTAAAAAGCGATGGTAGAGCACCTGTAGCGTGTGATTCCTGGCAGCCAGCTCGACTGTGGAGCGTAGGGTGGCGATGTCCTCACCGCCCCGCACCACCTGCGTCCTCCGTGCCGTTGCCGTCGCGCGCCACACTGCCCCCGCGCCCTCCACTAAAGACATCTCCTGCCCCAAGGCGCGCACCTGACGTAGGTACATCATTTAAGATCATTCGGCTCTACCGTATAGTGATTGACGCCTAATGTTAGGTAAAGGTTTGTATTGGTTACATTATATTATCATTCTGATGATCTACTTATTTTGATAGTGGAATTATTGATTTAACTTAAAAACGAATAAGATCTAATTATTTCAGTCATTGTTTTACCATTAAAACTTAATATTTAATACCGTTTAATATACATACAATGATTCATTTATAAGTAGGTATATTTATCAACATTGAGGAAAAGCTCTGAGTGAAAATTGGAGGGGATAACTGCGCAGCTGTACTGTCGTGCACACAACACATGTACTGTCGTAACACATTATTTTTTTATTATTTTAAATAGTAGGTAATGTAATATTTGCCTAACAGCCGTATTGTGTTCATATAAAATTTATATTGTCAAAAATGGTTTATAATTATTGCTTACCTATGGATTATATTCTATCTCAGGTATGATGTATTAAAGTTTATGAGGATTACTTATAGTAATAAACACTATCAAAATTCATTATTGTTCAAAGACCAAACCAACTTAACAAAAATAAAAGTCAAAAATAAAAACGTAACAAAAAACAACAATAAATTATTAATAGCGATAACAATTCAGTATTCGACTAGAGCCAATCAGCGCTACGTAAGCCCGTTCTTCATTCCTCGCAGTCCCTTCAGATCTAGGCTCACAGACTAGCAATCTAGTCTGTGAGCTCTGCTTCATGCTGATAGTTATGCTTAGTTATTTTTGTACGTTTGACTTAATTTTAAATTAAACATAATAAAAACTTTGTAATTAAAAAAATAGTACCATTGAATAAAAGTTTAGTGATAATAAAAAAATTCGTGAAACAATTCAACCAGACGCGACGTTGTTCTTATGTTGTAATAAATAGTCTAGAACGGACTTATTTAATGTCTGTTCCCATACTAAACTGTTCGTACTGGGCGAAAATAAATTTATCAAAATGTACTTTAAAATTACACATTATCGAGTTAATAAGATATTTTAGCCTCACTCTTATTTCATTCTCAATTTTAGCACGACGTAGCTTGCACATGGTTATCCAGAGACCTTCGTCCATCACCGGTGGCATGTTGCTTATTTGGTCCAATTGCTCAACCCTTTTTTAAAATATTCATATTACTTATAATCGAAGTAGGCACCTATTAACGTTTTGGAGAAACATATAAAAAAAACTTACCCTTTGAAGAACTCTACACAATCAGTATGCAAGAGTGGGGGTCGAATTCCAGTAAGAACGGCGTTAGCTAAATCATAGAGGACGACTGGAATCATTGTTGCACGTTGATGCCACTTTGGCCTTTTCCTAAATATGTTTTTAAATTATTATCAGCAAAACTTCGCGTTTAAACGTTAGTTAGAAAACTATAAAACCTCTTACTTGAAAAATTTATAGCATTGGTCAACAATTATAGGCGAAAGATCAGCAAAATGATTCTTAAATGTCTTATCAAGGTACTTGTCCTTCTGCATCAGGCTGTCGTAAAACGCTTGGCATTCCTCGCTCTCTTCCTGAATTATGTGTAGCTCTCTTTGAAGAACCTCCAATTCGTCCTCGTTCTTTTTAATGTCGTCTCTGATTTTTTTACATAAGCCCCAAGTTAGGATTTTAAGAGTTCAACAGATCTTAATAAAATATTTTTATATGGATTGTACCTAATTTCTTCTAACTTTTCAGCTTCTTCAACACGATCCAAATTTGTCCTTCGCAAGCGCATGAGATTTAAATTTTCTTGACCAATAACTGAGTCAACCCTTAGCTTCGTTAACCACATTTCTTTCACCTAAAAAAATAATGTTATAGTTCATAAGTTCGTTTTATTTATCTAATTAAATTCTACTTAACAGTTACAAAGTCAAAAGTTCGTAGGTGTGCGGGCTGGATCAACAAAATCGTAACCTATTGGCCGTCCATTTATAAATATCTGGGGCTAAACCTCGACATTTAATCTTACTTCACAAAATGCCGTTCCGGTTTCCTGTTGTGGTTTTCGACAAACCTTTTACTTACCTTTTGGTTAAACTTAACTATACCCTCATTGAGAATTTGTGACAGCTTAGTATATTCGGCATGAAGCATCTTTCGATATTTATCTCGCTCTTCATTTCGAAAGGCGACTTTAGCTTCATAATCAAAAACAAGTCGGAGATCATCCTCATTAAAGTGTTCGGGATCTTTATCCAACTGCAACATAAGAAAATGGGGTCCATGCCTACTTAATCTTTTTTTTAATTTGGCGATACCTTAAATCTTGATATTGTCACCGACCATACACTGGGGCATGGGGATAGGCTTCTTAATCTCTTCGTGCCACAGCTTTTCGAGGACGCCGTCCATCATGTACACAAGGGCGCGTTCGCGGAAGTCGTCCTTAGGTTGAGGCTCGGGTGGCGGCACCACCACCTGGCTCGGACTCACGTACGGCTCGATGCTGCACTGTTTTCATATTTATATTAACCTTTTTTCCTATACCTATCAACTATCTTTCATTAGTTTGAAATACCTCTTCCGGATCTACTTTAATGAGTCTATGCGGTTGTTCCTCTTGTGCCCATTCTGGGTCGAAAATCACATTAGTTAAGTGATGAAAACTTCCTCGCAAATCGGATAGCTTGTTTAATTCTGGAATTAATAACGACAGTAGTGAACATGTTCGTTTGTCGTCTCCTCTATACAAAATGTTTAATCGTAACCTTAATTTTACCATCGAGTATAAAACGAAGACGAGCGTTTCGATCCTGAACGAGTCCAACCTCACGTTTCTTTTGATTCATTAAATCATCGAACTGTTTGTTAAACCATAGTCGCATATTTTGAACGTTAAGCTATAACAAAAAAGTATTAAAAATGGTTTTAAGATAAACACAACACTTAAATAATTCTTAAATACTCATACCTTTACTATGTGTTGAAGCCAATCCATATGTAGGAATGTATAGGCCATAGTCTGCGGGATCATATAAGGTGGTATTTGTATGAAGCGGTGCGCATTAGAGCCTGACAATACGTAGGGCTCACCCTCTACTGACTCCTCCACCTCCATCACTAACGATAACATTTGGCTTTCCAAACTCTTGCGGACGTCTCGCATTGATACTAACGATTCAGGTAGTCTTCTGTGCATGAATAAAATACATAAAAACTATATTTTTATCCGTTATTGATTAATAAGATTACATTAATGTAAATTGGCACTTTTTAAAATATTTAAATTTCTTTTTATTATAAGACAATAGAAAATCATCTTTAAATATCAAAATATATCTACTGAGCAATTGACGTTTCTTCAGTTTCAGTTATAGTCCCTTCTCTTAATTCCTCCCAAGGTCGGAAAGTATCTTTTTCGTTTTCCATCTCTAATGTTCTCAAAGCTTCGATCTGGTTTAATTCCGGCCAATTTTCACGCTGTGTCGGAAGCACCGCATAATTTTCCACCTGAAATTATTTACAGTTTTTGTTAATTAAAGTTTGTAAAAACTTTAAAAAAAAATATATTGAGTATGTAATATTTTGTTACTTAGATTTAGGTATAGGTTTTAGTAGGTGCAGTGATGTATACCTGATAGTGGCTGAATATAGCAAAGAGCTTGACCCTGTGTGCAATCATGATGTCCCAGCAGTGGTGCTTGATCCACTCCGTGACCACGTCTTGTGCTCTAATACGAGCCTCAGTTTCGAGGCGAATTTGCTCGCGCTCTTTTTCTGCCTTTAACAAAAAACAATTGTAATCGTTACAAAGACCTGTTAATTATAAAGTCGCAACTGCAACCTCTACCTTATTTTTATTCCACACACGGTTAAAAATGAATACCGGTAGACTGGTGCTCCCAGCCGGCGTACCTGTTTTATCCTTTCTTTCTTATTCTCTAGGTGCAGGTTGAACTCTGCCAGTGACAATTGGTGCAACGGTCGCGCAGCCAGGTTGTCCTCAAGCAATTGCACGAGGCGCGCGCGCACGGCGGCTAGAGACCGCGACACCTCTTCACGTTGACGCTTGTAGTCACCCGCCTCCTCGTGGACCCTCTGCTCCTCTTGCAGGTCCAGGTGGTTTTCTGATTTAGAGAATTATTAAGTATATTATAACAGATAGAAATACATTGCTTGTTTTCTGGCTAGTCGTAAGGTTTAGGAGAAAAGAACTACGAGGAATAGGTATGCATTCCCCAAATTCTTTTGCTAATAAATTTTTCGCTATTAATTTAAAATGTTCGTCATTCTCGCTGCTCACTGTCATTTTCATTGATGATGGTGATCGTGTTCGTGCTGTTATTGAATAATCTGGTATCGGGGGGAGTATGATGCAGTTTAAATTGGTTAGTTTCTTTGTGTAGAAAATGTACACTGATAGTTTTGTTATTGCCGAGGTGGATTATATATTCGTTCCCTGAATCGATGACGGCCTGCTTGACCCCCGGTTCGTAGCGATGTGACACGACTAGTTGCAATTCTGCCGATAAGAAAAGAATATATGTACATATATTTATTACGGAAGGAAGGGAAGGAAATCCGGTATATTAATATGTAGAAATCAGTTCTACATTTTAGCATTTAATATTATAACCAGTTTGAACGTCTTCGTACATACCGATCTCCTCACTTCCTTCCGACTGTCTTAAGATTACGGTTCCATCGGCACCAAAAGTTAGAAGAGCTCTTGTATTAGTGAAGGTGACGAAGTGTTTTAAACTATGGCCGGTTTCTATTATTGGGCCCATTTTGACGGAAACTGTTACACCTTTCTATAAAAAAATAAATAAATTATCTCCGGTCATTCAACTGCCCCAATGGAGATCCCCTCTGCCACACCTCCCCGGTCATCCGTAGTACGTGTATGTGGGAGCTGAGGTGCGGCACGGCGAATGCAGATCCACCTGCGGCCGTCCGCAATGACCCCAGCTGCCCGTATGGACCCGCCATTTTGCCGGCAAGTTTGTTGTCCTTGCCCGTATCTGCATTTATGCAGATTATGCGCTCGCCTACAATAATTCAAAATTAAAATCGAACCATGCTTTGGACTATCACATTTTTTGTAAATTTAAGATTTCTACCTATAGCATACTTGTCGGAAAATAACACGAGACTGAAGGCCCGCATGAACTCGCCAACTTTCATCAGGAAGCAGTCGGCTAACCCTCGTCCCAGCTCCGTGTACCTTACCAAAGTCAGCTTGTAGTTTTCCGATAGCTGATAATATACTTGGTTAATAATGAGATAATATATGAAAGACGATAATGAGTAAGATAGTTACTTAAGAATAAGACTAAAAATGTGTCCTGCCTACTTTAAAGATAAAAATGTGTCCTGCCGACATCGCAGCGGCGACCATCTCTCGTCCGGTGGGCGAAAACACGACGCGAGAGACAATCTGGTGTGTGAGGCACATGCTGCCGACCTTTTCCAATCCCTCAGGGGTAAAGGTAAACAAAGCCAAACCGTAATTTTGCCCCACTTCACCGAATATAACTAGCAGTGGATCAACTGGACTGGCTTCAAATGAAATATCCTCACCTTCAACAAACTTGACTTGATTCTGCAGATAGGTATTACATGGAAATATATAAGATTCTAAGATACTCTGGCATATTCTGGATGTTTTATTATATACTAACCAGTTCTCCAGAGGCTACTTCGTAGATACATAAAGTGCCTGTATTGTTCATCATTGCAATGTGGGAGTAGTCAGGCGCTATCAGTTGTATTTTATTTATATTCCTTAAATAATTATTAAACAATATTAGATACAATAATATAAAACTTAGATAATTGTACAATAATACAATAGTTAGTTAATTTTACAATAATATAATACCTACTTAGTTAATTACTAACTACTTAATTAATAAGTATAAAGTGTATAAGTGTGTGAACCTCATTTTAAAAGTAAACAACATCACTTCAATCTTCTCTTCCGATTCACCGGTCACTTTGTAAACGAATCCTTTCTCAGTCCACATGACGGCCATGTCAGACGTAACATTGGAGACCAGTCGCAGCACTTCATCTTCAGGTGTGTACTTCCAGGCGACTATCCATTTATGTTCTCCTTTCTTGAGAGACTGTGAGTTCGATTTTAGAATATCAATTGGATTTAGAAAATTGTTTACTACTTTGTTATTTTTAGACAAAACATTACATAGTAGTAAAAAAACTACAAAACGAATCTTAAAATTTGATAGCATTAAGATTTATAGATTGAAATTCTGTACAAAAAGTTATGTACGTCAAAAAGTCATAACTACTTAGAATATTTAAAATTACAAACTATACGCTCTGCAAGCATGCATCTTTTTTTTACAAGATTAAAATGAAAAATAATTCAAAGTGAACAATAACAAAAAAACTTACCCGCAAACAGTTATCAGGACCATAGATTAAAATACCGTTAAGGAATGTACACACACAAGGTTTATGATATCCCTTTAAGTTCTCCGACCACTCCAGATTAGTCACCATGCCTATACCGTCTGATAACAACTGTAAAGTAAAAATCATCTCTTAAAATACAATTTTAATAGTCTAATAAGAAAACTTTTATTTAAGTCTTACACTATATAGATTAGCATTATCATCAACAGCATAAAGTTGCCCTTCGTTATTCCAGCATACAGCCTCCAGCTTGGGGTCAGATATTTCCCAACCCTTAACCTCGTCCTTTACGCGTTTCATCATCAGACAACGCTTATAGCACTGTGCCACCTCCCAAACAGTCAGACCCTCGCCCCAACACTGGCATATGAGCATATGACTACGACTTGACCTACATATTATTACATCTCACTTTATAAAAAATAACAAAAAAGGTATATATAAATATAAATTAAAATAACGGACTTGATTGTTAAAGTTAAAAGTTTAGATAATTCCATAAATAAATAAATAATTGCAAAAAAACTGACATGTAAATCTGGTCGCGGCGTATTACTCCCGTAGGTATAGAGATGAGTCGATGGTTTGTTCGCCAGCTCCATACGGAGATAAGATAGTTGGGAAAACCGCTGAAAGCAGCGACCAGGTCGGACTCCATCATGCACAGCCCTTTGTAGCGTGTTACGTCCTTATCTGGCTACATTTATTTGGTTTAAAACTCGCAGGTATATAAAAAATCTTAAATAATTCATAGCAAAACCACGCTCTTTAACGGTTGGTTCGAATAAAATCAAAAATGCTAAAAGATTAATGTATTCTTAACTATTTTTTATACTGATTAATGATAAAGTGTCTAACCCTGTAACTCAGCTAATATGTTAAAAGTAGGATAGTACGCAATAAAAATTCTCGGATGTTTTCTCTTCTCGGCAAAGGCGAATAAGTGTGATCTGTGTCCTGTAAGCAAATATTTTATATTTGTAATTATATTTGATACTAACATTATAGAAAGAGTAGGTACATTGCCTGAGAATAGCATCGCCCCATAACTATTAGTAAGAGTCGGTTAAGTGTTTAGATAACCTACTTAAGTGTGGATTAGGTAGGTATATTCTATACCACTTATTCGAAAAGTGGCGGATATCTATCATGCTAAATTTCTTATTTATTTGTTCTTATTTCTTATTTGTTAGATATAGGTTCTGCGCTGACAGTATATGTATAATTAGAATAAGTTCAGGCGGATGGCGATTAATATAGAAAGCGTGTGATATTTTTGCGTTTGCGTGTATGTAAAAGGGAATCCCCGGAATCATTGTAGGTATCGTAACTATTGGTCATACGTTTAACTACGATCAACACGTTACGACCCTAAAAAAAAAACAGTAAATTATTGTAAGTACTATCTTTTATTTCCGGGTTCGAGCAGTTGCTAATATTCCGAACGTACGACGCATTCCTGCGTAGTGCGTAGTCCATTCGGAGTTTGTTGTGGACAACAGCTAGTATCTGATATTGTAACATACATAATATGGGGAAAATTCCGTATTATATACATCATTAGCTACTTATGTAGGTAAATCCTATACCAGAAATGACATCGACACCGTCTCCGCGTTTTTCATTGTTGGCCACGTACACAATCTCTGCGTTAGTTTTTAAATTGAAGAAGATTATGTAAATATCGTGAGCTATAGCGAATATGTCTCGACCAATAAACGTCATATTTTTCAGAATCTGTGGTATGACCCATCTGAAAGTGAATAGTTTAAGGGTTTAAGAAATCTAGAATTAATAAATACTTACTTCATAGAAAATAAAGCAACTATACCTAATTGTAGCGATGGTCAACTCGAGTTACTAACTCGAGATAACTCGAGTTGGGCTTAACTCGGTTTAACTCGAGTTGAATTCTTCCCAACTCGAGTTTAAATTTGCCCGCCATAGGGTATGAACCACTTTATTATATACTTTATTGTTCGTATTTTTTTTTTAATCTTTAATTATGATTGACCCAAGTCTCAACACATATTTATCATGAATCTTTTTTGTACTTTTGCATATTTTTATAAAGCTAGGTTATTAAAATATTAAAAACAAAACGAATGATATACTGCGTATCATTCAGTTAACTCGAGTTTTTTAACTCGAATTACGAGAATTTTAACTCGAGTTAAATCGAGTCGTGTCTATCCCGAGTTGGCACATCACTGCCTAATTGTTTAAGGGGGGGTCCACAAATTACGTGAGATGTTTAAGAGGTAGAGTCAAATCTCATATAATCTTACGTTAGAGACAGGGTGGGTCGCGGCAAATATCACGCAATTTTTTTTATTAAAACAAAAAATATATACTATTTTGGTCCATTATCCTGATTGTAAATGAGTAAGATTAAATCTTAAGCGTAATACGATTAAGATCATTCACTAATTCGTTCGAAAGAAAATAGTTTCATTCATACTTCGACGTTATAGATACTACTGTTAGTGGAGTGCCTGGATCATTAAAAACCGTAAAACCTCGGATTAGAGTTATAGTGAATGAATTAATATGATCGATGTGGGATATTGTTTTTTATACTATAAATTGCAATATTAACCCAAATTTTTTTTGTTCACTCCATTTTTTCATTGTTTAAAAAAATATTATAAAAAAATAATTTTTGACCATATATTTTTACTTTAAACAGTATTTTTTTATATAGATGTTAAATCTTACCTGAGTAGACATATAGGAACCTTTTTCAAAGATACCTGTATATAACAATAGCAGTAGGCATCTCGAACAGGTAGAAAAACGTGGAGGGGAGAGCGGAACGGGGAGGGGGGTTGCTGACCCCCTTTGCTCCCTCCTCGGTATGCATATGGTCTTATTTTTAATTTTTATTACACTCATAACTCTCAGCATTATTGATTACTAGTCTTAACTAGTCGCAAATAAAAGCACAAAGCTATTTTTTTTCTTTTTACAATAACCATCCAACGCGTTTCCATATTTAAGAAACCCACACTTTGAAAAATCTCACATGAGGTTGGGGGATGAAGGGGGTTGAATAAAATCTGACGACATCCCACCAGGGGGGGAGAGAGCTACAGAAAATTAAAAAAAACACCTCACGTACTTTATGGATGCCCCCTTACTGGATGTTTATAACAAAAACTACGCTCAATCTTATAGTTACTCATTAAATATGTAAGTTAGAGTACAGGTGATATACTTACCTAACTTTTGGATTGTAGGATACGTTACGACTTTGATTAGTCTCACTTGCCATAATTGTGTCATAAATCATACAGAAAATACACTTTTATAATGTTTTATAGGTAGAGATACCTTAACAAATTTCCAACATAACCGTTCACTAATGAATCAGTTTATAACAATGAGAAAAATAATTATTCAAGAAAACTCGTTGCTAGGTTTCAAACACTATTCTAGAAAGGAGTTGCTATACGATCATAATTCATACCAGAGTTTGTATAGAATAAACTGTATTTACATTTTCTACAGACAGACAGTCCTTTTTTTGTACTGTTAATATAATTTTCATATGTATTAAAAGATGAAGTACGCAAACATCTGCATTATTAATGTTACCCGTGTCTCAATCTCAAATCTCAATCTGCATTATTAATGTTTCCCTCGGGACGTCGTTCCCCATGGGGGCCCATCTGGCCCCCCCTTTTTAAGGGTGGGTCTCCTGACCCACCCGCTCCCCCGGTGACGCTGTAATAGCCAACAGGGCTAACAGTGTAGACATACAAAAAAAAAATAATGATTCAACAATTAAAATCAAAATCTATTGCACATATCTCATTGACAAGTATAAAGTTTAGTTTAATATTTACTATGTATATTTAGTCATCCTCTTCAAAAGAAGGTTTTGAAAGTTAGTTAAATCAGTCACAAGTAACTAATAAGTTTTAACATACAGGTGAACATGAGAACAAAAAATACTGAGAATAAATAATTGAACAAATCATCTATAGCTTTGTAAATTATATATAAATATCTAGATCGATTGTGTTTAATTAAAAAAACTATTAAGTTTATAGGTAATTATTAATAAAAAAATCCGTCATTAAAAATAACGTTATTATCATTATAGTTATGAGAGTTCCGTAGGTGAATGTCAGTAAAATAATATTAACATTTTAATGTTTTATACGGTCATAACGGGTGTAGAAAAAGTTTATTTTTGGTATGATCCGAGGATATTTTTCTAAACTCTTACTTTATTATGTATGTGTATTATGTATGTGATATTATGACGGAACCAATTACCAAGTATTCCAGATTGACTATTTTGTAGCCTATTAATAAACAGGTTTTGTTTTACGTAACGTCACTACAACATTACCTAACCATATCTGTAAAACAAATGATTGAAATACAGGCAAAAAAAATCGAATATATAAATACAATACTAATAAATATTGAATAATGAATAATAATTTTATAGAAAGAATCAAACAATTATGGTACAAAGTTCAAATGACAGAAGAGTAGAGTGAAAACGGAACGCAGTAGGCGAGATCTATAGATCTGTCAAAACGAAACAATGGGAAGTGATTGCAAATAATAAGAATATAGAAATATATAATTGAGTAATGATAAATATGCTACCCTGTAGCATCCAATATATAAGTTTACATAAGAAAATGTGCGATATAAAGTGAATATCTTCTTCCCACAATGTAAGATGAAGTAAATGTTTTTTTGTGTGTTTATCATGTTAAGGGTGACACATAAAGAGTTTGTTTTTGTATTGTGTATTGTAGGAACCACACCGGGTCATTGGATCCGGTGGCAGAAAGATGGAACACCTCTTCGATAGATTTCGCGGAGATCACAATGGATCGGAACTTCGCCCTGCTACTAGTGTCCCTTATATCGGCTGTACTATGGGTAGTTTATATAACTTACTACAACAGCAGAGTACTGGGTTATATCCTCACGAGATTAATCAATAAATTTTACTTCCAAGATGAAAATTTTAAAATAGGTGAGTCATTTTGTAATTACAAAGTTCACAAACATCATACATTGACACCATACTCTTTACTGTCATTTCTGTACCAATTGTGAATTATTTCTGCACTAAAATGTCAAGCTTATCTCTATATGGATTGATATATGAACTTTAAATTTAGTGAATAGATTATTATTATCTTTTTTTCTAACATAACATAAAATTTTAAAAATATTTGATAAATTGAGTGAGTTTGAGTTTGATAAATATTTACAAATATGTATAGCCATGTTAAACTTATTTAAATTTTAAATAAATGAAAAATTACTTTCCCAGAGGTTGCAGGTTCGAATTCTTGCCCATGTTGCTTTATTTTAGACTTTATCTTTATTTACAGTGTAAATAATTATTAAGCAAAAATATTACCAATTATTAAAGATAAACTTTAAAATAAGTTGCTTAATTATACGGTATTGGTAAAATATGTAAAAAATAATTTGTAATTCTGAAAACATCAGATACATGTGTTTGATGAATATTATTGGTAATTTCAATACTATGATCTGGACATGATCACCATTTATTAGTGAAGGTATGAAATGATGTTTGCTATCTGAAAGAAATTGTACACATTACTTGAATATAATCTGAGCTGTATTATTCAAATATTAGTCAAATTAATGTTTATAATACAATACAAATCAACAACATTATGTTCAGTGTCAGTTGCCAGCTACTAGCATGTGTTATATGTGATGAATTATCTGGTTACTTCACCATAATCTTACCCAAAAACTAGAATAGACCATAAATACATTTCTATCTCTAATATATTTTTGTGAAACTACTTCACCGCTTTATCAGGTGTTGCTCAGTAATATCAATGTTAAATCTTATACAGGGTTATTTGTAATTAGTTGGCCACCTCTTGCAGGCAGCCTCTCTACATCATTTGTTCTACAACTTTTTAACAATCTTCATTAACAACGCAAAATACATGAAATAAAAAATGTTTGCTCCAAAAAATTGGAAATTTGAAATTTTAAAAAGTGGTAGAAAAAATATTGTTAGGATTGATGTAAAGAGGCTGCCCTCAAGAGGTGGCTAATTAATTACAAATAACCCTCTATATTATTTTAACAGAACATCTTGTTATAAGAATAAATAAAATATGATCTAATTACCTACTTAGTCTAAGTAGTGTTTAAAGTTAATTTGTATTTTTAATTCTATTAAGATCTGTTGATTGGTGTGGGGCTTCACTTACTTTGTAAATTATTGCAATGCATACCTTTAAGCTAGCTAAGTATACATCTGCAGGTAAGGATTATTTAGATCTTAAATATAAAAATGTGTGTTAAAAAACATAAAAAAGATCATCCATATACCAATCTATTATAAATATATATCTATTATAAATTCAAGACAAGCTTTAGTCTGCTACTCTGTCCACATACCTATACTACAAATATATATTTGATGATCAGATAATTTGTTCAAAAACAATATTTGAATGCAATAAAGCAATCAGAATCAACAATGTATTATGAAACTTAACAAAACAGTTTCTTATCTATTTTAAAAAACATTCAACCAACAAAGAAAACAGTTATTCGTTCTACAATTTAGTTGTTGAAATATTTTAATGAATGGTTATTCTTAATTGATAATTTTATGTATATTGCTGACTAATATCTGTTCTAGGTTCATTTACTCTGAATGCTCTTTCGGGAAAAATTATGTTTCGTGACATAGTGTACATCAATTATGACTACGCCCTACGAATACAAGATGGTTATTTGATCTTTAGATGGTGGAGGTCCTATGTTCCCAAAGACGTAGCCGAAGGTATGTAATTTTTTGATTCATAAAATATGCATAATTTAGAGCTCTGCTAACATAATACGCAAATATAAAAAGATATATATCAGTATATTTCATATAATTATATATATATCAATTAAGTTTTCTATTCCTAGATTTCAAACTAAACCATAGTATTTTATCATACAACATAATACAAACCTAACAATACAAAGAACATAGTAAGAAATAAATTTGGTTTCATAGTGTTTTGTTTCCTTTTCAGACTTATCACACTCGGATACCCGCCTATCTATAATGTTGAATGGTTTCGAATTGCATTTTTATAATCGCTGTGATCTTTACGCTGAACTTGAGAAAATCTTCGGCCTCGACCCTGTTATCAAGCAGCAGCACGACGATGATGATTCTACTGATCGTGATAAAGCAATGAATGATGCGAACGAAAAACGAAGAAGGGCACAAGACACCGTTCGTTCTGAAGCGGCCATGGCGCGTACTTGGCGAGATCTCATACCGGTCATTAAAATCGACATATGTAGTGGACGTGTCGTTTTTGGAAACCGTCTAGTGCCGACGACCTTGTCTATTAGTGTGGAAGAATCACACCTAATGTACAGCACCAAACCACCAGCATCCAGCTTGGACCATCTTATGCATTTTGTTAAAGCCAAGGCTGAAAACTGTAAAGTGATATTAGCACCTAGTCCGAATTACACGTCCATGGTCGATGAACCTCCGAGGTATATGGGGGAAGGGTTTGTCGTCATGAGCTCTAATTATATCGAGGTTTATTTCTATATGGATGAACCAGGTTTGGTCCCAGAGCAACCTGTTTTACTGCAATTGGCTAATGGAGATATTGTAGAGTCAGCGCCGCCTATCTGGGGAGTGGATATTAAATGTGGAAAAGGTACAGACTTCAGTTATGGACCTTGGGCGGATCGACAGAGGGACCACCTTTTTAAATTCTTTTTTCCTCCTAATTATAAAAACTTGGAAGTAACTCCGCAGCCAAAACCGGGCGATAGAAGACAGATGCAGTCCTTTGATATTCGATTATCAACTTTAAATGAAGCTACAATAGACATTTTATTTACCAAAAATAAGGAAACTAATGCAGTCCATATAAATATTGGGGCTGGCTCGTATCTAGAAGTGACGTTGCCTTGGATTGTCCTCCAAGATGGATATACAACGAAAATAACAGGACAGTTACTTCACTTAGAAGCAACTACGAGTCTTCAATACAGAAGTTTAGCAGAAAGTGAAACATTGGAATATACAGTTAAGTGCCATTATCCCTTAATATGGAACCATCATCAGTGCTGGCAACTATCTTTAACCGGATGTAAGGCAACGGCGCATTTCGTTTACACTCATATATATTTTTTTCAAGACCTTACAAATGATTGGTCTAGTAAAGCACGCCCAGATATTTTACATTTTGTACCTTACACTTGGAAAATTTCTCTGCTTTTGAAAGAATGTGAAGTGGTGACACTGAGTAATCAGTATAACTGGATTGACTGCAGTTCGACAAACCAAGAAAATAACCATGTTGCTTTTTGTGGTGACCTATTGGATGTATCATTCGATTTACCATTTATAGACTTCTTGCCTGACGTCATACCTCTTAAAATTTGGGTTCAAGGGGAAGCAGTCGACATGAGTCTGTATTTGCCAGAAGTAAACACATCAAGATTGCTTCTTTTATCTATTGATAAAAATATGAAACTCGTTCCGTGTAGGTTAAAAGCATCAAAATGGCGTCGAAAATGTGTGAAAACCCAAGGTTGGGTAGACTGTTGGTCGGTGCCAATAGTAGCGTTAAGTGTAAGGTACAATTACCATCCTATACCACCTCTAGGACCCGAGCCTCAAGCCGATATCACAACTCCAGAGAAAGAAGAAATACTCTTGTCACCCATGAGAATACCGAGAATGAGAAAACAACCTCAAATAAATTGGGCATTAGATGGAAATAATTTCGATCGCACGAGCCTTGCTCCTGATAAGGTGAGCGTGGAACTCGAAGTAGGGCCGTCAATTTTGATGGCTTATGGAACTATCATCACAAGTTTCATGAATTTACTCGAAAATATTTTTGGGGAAGATCAGTTATTCACTGATATGCAGAGAGCACCAAATATGGAAACTTACTACTGGTCTAGTGAAAACCAAACTAAAGTGAACGACAGAAATAGCGTCAATCAACACACTGAGATATCAATAGACGATTCAACCGATTCGAGCAAAGGACCCTTTGATCCTCGAAAATGCAGGCCCTTAGACGTTTCAGTATCAATTATAATTCACGACATACAAGCTCATCTAGTAAAGAATTGTAGTGAAAACGAACCGTCTTGTCCTGTAGTATTGATTGAAAGATTTGGTTTTGAAATGGATAAGAGATTTCGAGAAACCAAACTGCAGCTTCTATTAAGTCCATCTATATTAGTGTCATCTAATAGTCCTCCGAGAGCGAATTCTAACGGCGGCAATGGTCACAACGCACTTCAGCAAGGCCATTTAATGCTATCTTCATTTCAACTGCGAGGAAATGGCTTTTTTAGTGACACTAATCGAGCCGTTGAAGAAGAAACAATAGAGTATGCGTGGATGTTGGAACTACAACTCGGTCAGTTAACCGGACGTCTTACTTTGCCACAATTGTACCAAATAATATCATCACTCGAAACATTCTTACTTTTGATTTGCGATAACGAAAATGAGTTGACCCCTCCAAACACTGCTAAGCAATGTCATCATGGCCTTAACAATGTTCTCTGTCCAGAAACAGATCTAACACTAAAATATCGATGTCCTTCGCCAAATGAAATTAAATATCGAATGATTCGAGTTGCAATAGATCTAATTGATCTTTACATTGCTGACACAAATACAACGCTGCAGACTTGGATATCTCCAATAAGATTGTCATTTTGCAATTTACATGGATCCGGATTTGGAACCGGTATCACGGGTTTATTGCCCAACATAAAATTGGCTTTGTTTACTCAATCAAATATACAATCCACAGGAACCAATGGCAATCAAAATAAAGTTCCCGATTCTGAAAACTGGGTCGGAGTAGGTTCGATGTCATTAGGACCTTTACTAATAGAAGCAGCATCCTCACTGCCTCAAACACCTAAAAATTTGCATCTTGTACAACAAAAGTTCTTGAAACTACACGACGACAAATTTAAAAGATTATGGTTTTTATGGCCAAGTGAAGGCAAAGGAACTCAATGTGGCTGTACTGGCGGCTGTGTATTCTTCGGTTCTAACAGAAATGGTTTAAATTTTCTTAAACCAAGTCCAGCTGATTTACACGAAGGAGTAAATATTGCTATATTCAATATTATTGAAACGTCACCGGGCGAGTATGGTTATGGTCAGAGTTTACTACATCAGGGTGAACTGGTATTTCATACACCACCTTATAACAGTCTAAATGTTTGTCTACAGCCAACGAATGTATCTACTTTAATACCGTCCCCGTTACCGCAAAATCTAAGTAAATCACCACAAAGTGCTGAAAGAAAAAGTCTGACACGAAGGTTTTCTTATACTAGTATGAACAAAGGAAGTAATAATGTCTTGGTGTCGAGCACTAAAAGCGATGTCCCTTATGCTCGTTTGGTTGACTCCGCTGTTCCTCTCGGAAGTTCGAAAATTGATAGCGATTCTAAACTCAATAAAACTATTCTAAACGTTCCTCAAATGGAAAGCAGTGTATCGGATTCGAAATTAGCTCTGAGTTGTGGCATTAAAGATTCAACAAATGTATCTAAAAAAATGCTACCTACATCCGACACCGAGCCATTTGTGGTTCCCAAAATTCCCCCACGCAGTGTAGCCGTTTCTGAGTCACACTACTCATTGAATTCACAGCCTCCTCACGAAGAAGCACTAAACCAAGAAGTGCAACGTACAATGTCAATTACAAGTGAGAACCATTCAGAAGCCTTTTTCTCGGCAGATGAAGACATGTTCCCCAGCCGTTCATCGAGTTTGAAACATTCCTTTGGCAGTCGTCACAGTAAATCCAAAGAAAAAAGTTCCTACGGCATTAGCGAAAGTACCAATGAAAAATGGTTAAATGTTACACCCAGATCGGAAGCAGGCGACGGACATGACAATATTAGCAATTTAAGTGCGGGAGTCCAACCGGACTCCGAGAGTGTGTCAATGTCATCAGCTTCATTCATTTCAGCTATTTCGTCACAGGAAGATATGACGCTTATAAATCTTCATATGCAAACGAATAAACCGATTATAGATTCTCCATTACTAATGTCGAGTTACATGAACAGTTTACCACAGTATAGGTGCGGCAATTGGTCGACTTGTTCTTTGCCTAGTGGTAGCGATGTGTATACGTTACCACTTTTTAAACGTGCCGAAGATGGCTCTTTAGTATATGTCGGCCAAAAGTACTTGCCCCATTTCGAAGCTGTAGGAAAAATTTTGACTTTAAAATTAATTTCAAAGAAGGATGGTCATATAGGACAAAATCAACATGGGCCATATTCTAATTTGCCCCCACACTTTAATTCACAAGTGAAAGCACATCCCTATCCGCAAGGCTGGTGGGATTTACAACAAAACGTACAAGATAATCAGGAAAATAGTACAGACAAAAGTTCTGCATCAACTGTGACGACGACTAGCGACAACAAGAACGGTCTTTTCGTAAAGTTGCGAGGGGAAATCGATGTGATGCTGACTCCTCTTGTTTTAGAAAGCACCCAAAAATTCGTCGAATCTCTAACACCGGTACTGGCGAATATTCATCCTATTACAGTCATTAATCACTTACGATTACTTTGCATTTCTTCCGTAAAAACTGCAAATATACTAAAGCAAAAACAATATGTACTGAATTGGTTACCACAAATGCAAGCTCGTAATGAATCAAGTATCGTAATAGAAAAAGACGATAAATGCAAACTGGCCACAATACCACAAACAAACGTATATGAGGAGACGATTTGTGACCAACTACAAGCAACTTTGACAGTGCCTAAAGTCAATATTGTTTTTATTCAGTCGTCTGTCGTCGAAGATATGATCTCCTTTTCGGCCCTCGATAATATCCAAGATTTAACCTGCGTGTCTTTATTCGGTGTATCTGTAGAAAATATTGTAGGAAAGTACGTAAGTTCAAAGAAGACTCTGGAGTCCGTGCAATTATATTACAGACCGACTATAAGAGCCCTAGGCAGTAAAAAGTCCTTTGGAATTATGAAGGGACCTCGAGCTTTGATATCAACACACTCTTCGGGTCGCAAAAGAGGACCAGAAAAAGGAGAGCCTGTGTACATAGAGACATCCCAGCAACAATGCGAGGACACTAACATAACATTAAATATTGGTAATTATAAATATTATAAAAAACCTTGTGTAATATTTTATATACTAATTTTCATTAAGTTTTTTTCATTTTTTGCCACGATCACCTTGATGAGATAGGCATCAGAAATGTCGAATCTACTACCTATATTAAGGATTATTCTCTTATTCCTAACAGGAAAGGTACATGGTCAATTACGGCGAATTCGAAATGAGTCCTCTCAATTGAAAGATGCAACCATTACGGGTATTCCTTGTCAACATTCTAAAGTTTCATTCAAATTTATCAGGGCCGAATCCTGTTCCAAAGGCTGCGACACCATGGTAAGTCTTAAATTAGAGATAAATAACGAACGTTTATTAATATTATTTCTGAAAATAATCTGTAAATTTATGATCAAATATTCTAGGGTTGTCAGAATGGAGGAACGGAAATGCCAAAAGAAAGTTCGATTGGGTACATAATGTTCGAATGCGGAATCGAGGGGGTTTCGGTGAAGGTATCCCAACACTCGCAATCTCATAAGCCAAACGAAGAAAAGGAGAAAAAGCCGCCCTGTCCCGACAACGAAAGCTGCAAGGAGTCGGTGAAGTCCGCCGAGGAACTCAAACCCGACAAAGAAAAGTCCAAGCGGACCTCGGGTATTGAAGATCTGTTCAGAAAGCGAGAATCAAACTCAAAACCGAGCACGCCTAACCTGGGTGGCGCGCAGCCTCCCCCCGCGCAGCCCCCGCCCGCACCGCCGGCGCCTCCCGAACCCTCCACCCCCGGCCCCGACGCCCCCTCCGACGACGGCGGGCCCGTTGCGGCGCCCGCGAAGGACAACGGGAACACCTCCTCCTGCTCCGTCGACCTGAAGGTCGTCTGGTTCAACTTCGCGGCTCCTCCTCGGACTCCCATCACCAAGAAGATCGACTACACCAGGTAAGACGCGAATTCAACACCGCGGAAACGTACAAGTTCAATAAGTAATACAATCAAACGACTGTCGCGCTCTCAGACTCGACTGGAATCTCCTGAGCACAGCGTCGCCAGCAATCAACGCCTGGATGAATCCCTGCAACCGTCTCGGCATCCGCGCCGTGGCACTGTACCGCGCACGAGCGCGTCGCCTCGCCGCCACCGCCGCCAGCCTCATGGCTGCCGCACTGGATCGCGCGCCCGCGCACGCCCCGCCCAAGGTACGTCCCGGGGTGCTGGAAAACTCCCGCCGCAGCTTCCGATGCAAAGTAACACGCGTCCGCGTCTCTCCCTCAGTCTCGCTACGGGCGCCACACGCCCATGGCTCGCCAGCTGCGGGAGGAGCCGTCGCTGCAGCTGTGCGGCGTGCTGCTGCGGTACGCGCTATCGGCCGACGCGCCCGCGTTGCAGGCCGACCTCGCGGAACGACACCTGCCCTCGCTGTCCACGCTGCGACGGGTAACGACTACTTCTTTGTAGGAAGATTATGGGAGCGTGATGACGAGTACAGACCGGATCTCTTCCGTGTCCGTCCGCGATATGGGCTTCTTTCATTCGCGTTGATGACCCTTCGCTCGGATTGCCCTATGTTCTATCGGTCCCTTTGGCAGGACCCTCTCGTGCTCGAATGTCGCATTACCTTTTTGATATGTATTCTGTAATTTCATGAATCACTGTCGAAACCGAAACCGGCTTACGAAAAAGTATGCAAGTCATTATATTTCTATTACATTTATTTTTCAGGGAGTCATAGTCCTCACGCGACAGTGGAAAAATATTTTATACACACCGCTGCTGTTGGAACACAATTATAAGAGCAAAGTCATGAAACCGCTCAACGTAACTTTCGCACTGCCCGACTTACTCGAGGTGATGTTTAGTTTGTTGATATCGACTTACAATAACTTATTAGAGAGATATAACTTTTAAACTATGCATCAGTTCTTAATATTTGAATTTAAGCTACCTATTCTATCGGTATTGAAATGTAAAAATGTGTTGATGTATATTTAGATCATCAATTAATTAAGGCTAAACGCTAAGTATAGTTAAGGAATTGAATAACCACCGACCAATATAATTATAATATGTAGTATATATATGTATAGTTATATTATATTTTAAAATATTATCTCCAACTAGGATTCAGTGGAAGGGTGGCAAGAATATCAGTTTGACAACGAAGCCCTGGATGAAAATTGTCTTCTATTGAACATGGATGTAGACAAACTCACAAACACATCACAATGTAAGTACTCTTATTACTCATAGAAAACATATTTTACCAAATTCGTTATGACGAAGTCATCTGCTTCACGATTGAATTATCTAAAGAAATCGTTTTGGTAAAAATGTATTTTATTAGTGGTCGTATTTAACGGCGTGTCAAAATTAATTTGAAATCAACGTTATGTCCTGTATGGGTTGCTTATTAAACGTAAATATGTAATTAAATATCTCGATATTTAAATCAATTTCATGTAGTGTAGTTGAGATGATCACTGTTGGTAATGTTGTGTACTGTCGTAAGCCGGCGCGGTGTGTCAAGGCCGACGCCCGCACTCGTACCCGTCGACGCCGCCGTCTGGTTCGTAGCTGTCTGTCTGTCTCTGTCGCTTGAACTAGAATTGTTGTTTTTTCTCACCCGATATATGCTTTCGTATGCACCGAGTGTTCGCTTTATTTATTGTATATGATTTTGTTGTAAGAACGAAATCGCGTATAAAATGATTTTAGTTGCCACGTTATCGTATCACATCTGTCGACAAAAACTGAAAAACATAAAAAAATCACTTAACAATCATTTATTTTATCATATACATATTTAACACTAACCACCGTCAATCCACTTAATGATAATCTAAATGTCCGTACGTGCGTAGTGCGCGCGGCTCAGAGCAGTCGCGCCAGCCTCGTGTTCCCGACGCTACCCTTCTCCACTAGGAAGACGCCCTTCCAGGACGACGCCATCGCCAGTGAGTTAACCGTTCACATTTTATTAATTTACTTGTATCCTAACTCATATCATATACTGGAATCTTCCTCTGCTTTGTTTCGTCGTTACTTAATATTGTGAGACTCAAATAATTTATTTAATAATGATAGATGTCAAACTATCGGCTATCGAGGGTCTAGTAAACGCTTCGCATGGCATTGTTTCCATAAATATCGGCTATCGTCACTAAACGTATGCACCTAACTTATCGTACTAAACATTTATTTAAATGATTATATATTTCTTACCTCCGTCAAAACATCCGAGCGAGGGTGACGGATCGTGTAGAAATGGTAAAGCGTCTATAACGTATTCCGGTCGCGTGCAGACTACGGCACGCTGCAGGAGGAAGGCGCGGCGGGCTCGTCCCCGGGCTCGGGTGGCAGCGCCGAGCGGCTCGCCGGTCGCGCGCGGGAGGACCTCTACCAGTGGATGGCCAAACAGGAGCCCTTCAGGCCACGTGAGCCCGAGGGCAAAAAGCCGGTGGTGGGCTGCAAGCCCGCACGCGCGCTACCCGCCTGCGCGCTTTACCCGCTGCAGGGCTCACTCATGTTGCTGGACGCGCACCTCGTGTTCCAGCCGCTGCTGGCGGCGTTGGGTGTGTCGCCGCACCAGGTGGCGCACGGTACGTCTCTCCGGCGATTTGGATTTAATTTTACTAGCCCGTTTCCCCGATGGTTCCTCTAGACCGCTCTCGTTCCAGGTGAATCCAAGGCGAAGGGGGCGGAGGCGAACTCTGGCCTAGAATCTCTGGGCTCCAAGCTGTCGCTGCTGGCTTGGGTGGACGTGTTCCGTATCGACATCGTGGTGGGGGAGCTGTCCCGGGAGCGACGACACCAGACCAGTAAGGGGAAAGGTGCATATTGTCGGCTACGTTTCCGGATTTAACGATAATATATTTTTTTTATATTTGCTTCTTTCTTTTATTTATGATATTGTACAATCTGTTTTTTATATACAGTATTACTATTTTAGCAGGTTGCGCACACGCCGACGTACCCTCGGAAACTCCCGCATTTCTTTGCGAGAAGATATCTCTTGATGTAGACCTGAAGAAGGTGGCCGATATGGCGGTGGACGACCTCATCCAGCGCCAGAACGTGCTTTACATATCGCGGGGACAGCTCAAGAAGCATATCAGCACCATGCTCAACTTTAATATCAGTATACGATTTATATCGCAGCAGGTTAGCGCACCCATACAAACACACTCGAATTTCCTCATAAGTATTACCATCGTAGAAATCGTAGCAACCTCGTAGCAAACATGTAAGAGTTCCGTCCCTTTAGGTGAACATGCCGCTGCTACGGCTGCTGCACCAGATTAGCAACATGTACCAGAACGTTAAGGAGACTCAGAGCGAACTGCGCACGCAAACAGACTCCTCGAGGCGACGGAAGCGTGTCTCTGGTAATGTGAAATCAATTGCTATTTAGATATGGGTTGGTTTTGTATGAAATTAGTGACTAGAAAGAATCGTCTCTGGCTTCCTAGTCCGCGTTTATAGATGTTTTTTAAATATATTTTTTTACAGTATCAGATTTTCGCGAAAACGTAGTGAGCATGTCGTCTCTCGACAAAGATAGTCAGTACGCGGTATTAGAGCCCAAGTGGGACCTTCCTGCGGGGCCGGATATAAACACGGTATTGTCGGACAAAGACACCGCCACGCCAACGAGGCCCAGACCTCAGTCGTTCGCACAGAAGCTGAGGTCCACAGGAAAGAGTGTTAAAGGGAGACTCGGTAAGAATTGCACTGACATGTTTTCTTAAGCACCATTATTAGTTTCTATTTAATTTCCATTGAACAAAAATACAATTCCATAGAATAAAAAATCGACCTATTCAAATGAATTGCTTTTGAATGAACGTTTTACGCTCCATCTCTAAATGTCTGTTCTTTTCCCTTATCAATTTATCGTATTCGTCCAGGCTATAGCTCCCTCAACGAAGGCGCCCACACCCCCATGTTCAGTTCGGAGGCGCCCCCCGCCCCACCTCCCGCGGCGCCCGCTCCCCCCGCACCCCCTAGCCCCGCCCCGCTGGGTCAGCTGGCGCCCCGCTGCTGGCGCACCGTGTACCTGCTGCTGGACCTTTATGCCAATATGCCCGACGCAGACACCATCACGCATAGGTACGATTGCCATGCTGTGCTGTATTGCATAGTGTGTAAGATCCCGTATTCGATTTTAGGCTATACAGTTTGTCATCGTCCCTCTCCATAGGTTCTCAGTGTCCACGGAGCTGCCGGAGGCGGTCCGTGGTCGAGCGCGGCCTAGCTCCAGGGAACAAAACGCCTCTAACTCCTCCTCTAGCGCCACGCACATGGGTATCGTCGTAGTGGGAGCCGCCAGGTGAACTAAACATAAATAAATCTAGGTTTATCTGTAGATGCAACGGTTCCTAGTTATAATTTGATATATACAGGATCATTCTCAAAGTGATTACGACGTGTGATTGTTTGCTCCAAACTTTAATTTGAGAAACAGTGCAAAAACTGTTAATCTAAGTAAGTGTTGTGTTAATATTATAGTATAGCAAAAAAAGCAAAAAAAAGTCACCACGAACAGTATGTATAGAAAAAATAGGAATAAAATTTCGGCCTAGATATCGTCGGACGGTAAAAAACAAAAACCAAATACATAGACTATATACTATCAAACAAAAAGCAAGCCTTCGAAGGCTGCTACATACTGAATAGGTTTAATTCTAACCCAAATGAAAAACTGATAAAACAAGAACACGTATAAGAATCTCGACTACTACTGTATGTCATGCTAACCTAGAAACTGTTGGCTCCTAACTAAATCGAAATAATCTCCTAATTAAAACGAATGGAGAAGACCTATGTCAAAAGGCATTCGGAAAACGGAAACGAATATATATAAAAATATAATAGTAACTAACGTAAATTCTGAATAAAAGACTTATAGTAATAATAATAATAATATACAGAATACATCGAACTCGTCTGTTGGCTTCGCTGTCGGGTCTAAAGCTGGAGGCGGAGATCACATCCCTCCAGGCGTCCCTGTCGGCGTCGCGAGCCCGCCAGTGGTCACTCAGCGGCAACCTAGGGAGGACCGCCATCGTGTTGCTCGAGGGACAGGCGCCCAACCATCAGTAATTCCATACGCCATATTAAGTATTCCCCCCCTCGCCGTATATTCCAACGCAAATTTTATTTCATGGTAGAACGGTGGTGCGCGTCGGCGTGGGCAAATCGCAGGCGCTGTACGGCTGGGAAGGCGGGCGTCTGGGCGCCACCGCGCTGGCGTCCGTGGGCAGCGTGCGCGTCGACCTGCCGCAGCACCCCGTGGCGCTGCACGGCGTCATGACGCGCTCTAGCAAGCAGCTGTCCTCCACGCTGCAGGTGCGACGAGCACACGCGTACAAACTTAAATGTAACAATATCGCCAGCTTCGATTAAACTGATCGTGAGCAGGAGCTGGGAGTGACCCGCACATCGTCGCGGATGTCTCGCGGTGCAGGAGGAGGCCCCGGGGACGACGAAGAGGAGGGCAGCCCCCCGCCGGCACCGCGCCCGCCGCCTGCACAGACGCCTCGGGCCGATCCGCTGCTGCAGCCGCTGCAGCTCCAGTTTTCTATTGTGCTGCAGGTGCTTAACTCTATACAGACTAATCGGTCTAGTATCGTCTTAAAAGTCCGAATCTGCTTCACGCGCTCGATCGATTCCAGAGTTTGAGCATCACAGCCGCTCTGCTGCCGTCGCTGCAGGCGCAGTACAAGATGGAGCGCGTGCACAGCGCGGGCGTGACGGCGGCGCGCGCGCATTTTACCGTGGACCTGCCGCACCATTCTCTGAGCTTTGTGACCAAGCTGCAGGTGACGGAGGCCAATATTCCGGCAGCGGCGTCCGTGGCACTCCCCGCCGTGTCCTGCCGCGCGCGTGTTTTGGATTGCGCCGAGAGCGATGCTCGCGCGCACGACTCTCACGACGCCACAGGTATGGAAGGCAACGTAGGCGATCAGACCGCCGTTCGCAACTATAATTGAGCTCCCTCCCCGCCCGCAGCCCCCGAGGGCGTGGTGCTGCGCGCGGGCCGCTACCTATCGGCCACCGCGGATATCGGCCTGTTCGAGCACACGCTGTCCACCGACCTGCTAAATCACCTCGTGTTCGTACAGAAAGTCTTCATGAAGGTGGTTACCTTATCCTTCGAGTCTATTTGGTTTTTCGGACACGTTAATACCGTTTCTTATATTGTATCCTTTCGCAGGAAGTGAATGAAGTAGTACAGAAAGTATACGGAGGCGAGAAACCGGTGCCGTTATGGAACGAAGAAGAGGCGTCCGCGTCCGCTTTTAGCAGAATTCTCTTCTCGCTTTTGATCAGAATAAAGGTAAAAGTCGCCGATAGTTTTCTTACTATACTGTATCGTGATCTTCCGAAGCTACCGGTGTGATACCGATCTGTCTCCACGAACGTGTTTCAGCGCATCCAACTAACGGCCACGACCCCCAGCAACTCGGCCGTGCGCCTGGAGACGGGCGCGGTGGAGTTCGAGCTGTCCAACCGCGTGCAGAACGTGCCGCAACCGGCCGGCCCGCACGGACTGAGACTGTTCGCGAGGGCGCAGGTACGAACAAACACACGCGCTTTCTCATTGTTTGTGAACGGCCCTATGCTTTGATTGAATATTACTTTAATCTATACTACAATAAATCTGAAGAGCTTCTTCATTTTGTTAAAATCTATCTATTCTCTGGGACTGGCCGTCCCAATTTTTTAAATATTTTTGTATTTATTAACTTAATTTTCGAGGAAAGATAATAAGCTTGTAACATCAACATCAACAAGATTATTTTTTGCTATTTTTTTTGTTACTAGTTAGTTTTAACGATGTGCAATGTTTCTTTAAAAAAAATCCACTGACCTACACTTTGGAACCGTGTAACTCGTGTCAGACGTTTCAAAAGAGGAGGAAATGCAACGCTTGTATATGTTTAAAATAAAAAAAATCCGCTTTGACTGTGACCCGTAAAATGTGTCGCAGAGTATTGGACACCTTCTGAAAAAAAATGGCGTTAACGATTTTTGCTGCTTCTTGCCCGGTTTCGATCAGTATTTCGAATGTGATTTTAGAAATTTTGCGACGTTCTCGTAATATGGATAAAGCCTCAAGAAACTGTTAGTTTTATGTCAATATGTAACCGGAGTTATGTTTCTTTTAATATATGGTAGTTCATTAAGAATGTCACTGGTGATTAGTAGCAACGCGGCTACACGATCAAATTCAACCGAATCCTTTGTATCACTATTTTTATATTTATTTTATTTTTTATAATATGTAGGTGGACGTCAATCTGAGTTTGGGACAACTGATACGTAATGCTATGTTTGAAGAGGCCGAGCCGGAATTTCAGCAGTATGCGTTCTTTAACACCAGAATAAGTAAGTATTAAAAAATACCGATCCAAATTTATAAGAAAGAAAAGAAAGTTACTACGTATTAACTACTACCCATATTTGCAAACGTTCATCAGTGTCGATTACACTTATCGTAAGGTAGATCGTGAACTATCTACTCGTTTTTCCTCTGCAAATGTTTATAACATAAATAAAAACGTTATTTCTCTTCAGCGATGCGCAACGCTTTTCAAGACGAGATAGTGTGCGAAGAGGACAAGGAGGTGGTGCTGATAACTTTAAAACGGCCGCTGGTGTACATCCAGCCCGTGGCCGTGGACCGCGCCATCCTCGTGTGGCTCAACTACAAGAACGCCTACGAGTACTGGAACGAGAAGCGCATGAGCCTCAACAAGGAGGTGCTGGCCGCCACGCAACAGGTCTTTGAGAAGGTAAGAGTGGACGGAGATGAGAGGTGCTATATATAGGTAGTTCTGAATTGCTTGTAATTTATATTTACTAATTTTGTAGGTGCAACTGACTTCCAACATAACTACCCCGCACCTGAGCACGCTGTTCCTCCAGCTCAATGTGGACGACATCGGCATCTGTCTGCCGCTCAACCAGCCACCTCTGGTGAGACAGATGTTATATTAGTTATATAAAATATTGCATACTGCTGCTTTAAAAAAATAAGTCATAGTAAGCAAGTATATATTACTATTTTTTATATTTCATTCTTTATTCCACAATATACAAAACAATGTACAAGAGGGGGGTTGTAGTGGAGGAGAGATGTAGTGGAGAGGTCGTTGATAGGCGTGCAAAATATACATATACCCATGTATGTAAATAAATATACATATGTAAAGCTAATTAAAATTGCAATGTATATGTATACCTATAATATGGTATATGTATAATATATATGATATAAAATCTGTTTTGTAATATACGACATCGTCCCAGACGTCGTGGGGTCGCGGCGTGTACGAGCTGGATTCCCGCGGCGCCGTGGTGGTGACGCTGGAGAGCACGAGCATCTCGGCCTGCAGCTCGGGCTCGCTCGTCAGCAAAGGACGCTTTGTCGGCCTGTGTCTGCGCTTTGCGGACGACTTCGAGGCCTCGCTGGACGACTGGAAGCCCGACCCCGGAGAGACCTGCATCAATGTCTGCTGCGTGTCCGAGGGCACTTATGAAGTCTGCAGCCGAACCACCGCGGCTAAGCATAACGGTATACCCATAAAAAAACTGCTTTTTTTTAATCCTGGGACATATTCGAAACTCTTTTTTTTTATTTTAGAAAATGCCAAATGGTTTTTGAACGTCTCCTGGCAGATGGAAGGCGTTGATATACACCTGGACGTCAACGTCGGAAAACAGTTGTCGGCGCTGGGACACACCCTCACCATGCTGACCGGTGAGTATCGTTCGAGCTACGAATCGAACATCCGAAACGAAACGAACTTAATTTTTCTCACGCTCCTCTCCAGGCTTCGAGGAGGAGGACCCTCTGCGGATGGAGTACGAGAGCGACCCGGACGACGAGGACGACGACGGCAAGGGCTCCAGGGAGAGCGTGGTGCTGCGGCGCAAGTGCACGGAGCACCTGCCGGCCTTCGTATTCGACCGGCGGCTGGACGCTCGCGCGCGCTGCAAGCTGGTGGAGCAGGAGCTGAGCGAGCAGGCGCGCATCGTGGACGACCTGCGCGCCCTGGGCGCCTCGCACGCTACCGTACAGCTGGAGCTGCGGAGGCTTCGGGACTTGGAGGCGCTCGTCTTCAAGGACTTTCGCAGGTCGGTACGGACGGTACTTTGCGACGCTTAAGAGTGACCCGATCTTTGCCCAATATGAGCCCCAGAAAAATTTTGTCGATAACGAAAGAACACATTACGCGTCCCATAGTTTACATACGGCACTACAACGAGAGGCCTCAAGAGGGAATGTTTTATTATGTTCATTAAAACTACTGAGACTATGCCTAAGCTGTTTAAAAATCGTTCATTAAAATATACAAGGCTTAGGTTTAGGTGGCAAGGAATCGGAAGTGGAACTGTTTGTAGAAAAATATAACATTAGCTTATTGTTCATTACAGAGCACTGGCTATCAAGGAGCAACAATCTTATAAATATAAAAAATTATAAATTGTCAAATTTGTTCTGTAGAGAGAAAGCTATAGCTCGTAAATGTAGTGTTAAACTCTCGATCGGCGCGCTCGAGTGGCGCTCTCTGTCAAGCGAATTATTGAACTATCCTGCATTGTGTTCAATAAACATATTATTTTATGCGTGTACCGAACCCCCCTCTGGTGACTTTGACGAATTTGAAAACAAAATGAAAAATATTTTAAATAATCTTTGTCATAAAAACAAGCCAGTGATAGTGTACGGTGACTTCAATGTACTAATGTAGTGTAATGACCAATTACAAAAACCAAAGCCTTACTTTTAAGAAGAATGTTGCGCGAAAAGTGGGTATGGCCGATAATAATCCCAATAATTTATAAAATTAAATATTAGATTTTTTTAAATATATTTTAGATTTTTTGTAAAAAAAATGTATTTTTTTTGTAGTAATTTAATAATATTTAAAACCAAAAACTATAACAAAATATTTATACAGAAGTAGAGAAAAGTTATAAAATTCATATGGTGGCAATGGAAACATGGTCCAGTGTTCTTGAATAAATTAAGAGATTTCTCGTTTATTTTAGTTACATCATTTGTAGTACTGACAATACTGTCGAAATTAATAATATATTTATTTACATAGAAGATCTTTGCGGGATATCGATAACTTAAAAGCTAGATGTTCCCTAAAAGATGTTTTAAAAAATGGTATTCAAATCAATGAAAGATCTACTATAAATACAACAAATAAAATAAATTCTTGATGTTTAAATTTCTTCGTTCAAAAAGTTAATAAATCCTTCATGATTTTGAGTGTACGCATGTATAATAAAGTTTTACAAGATGTTTTAGGTTTTTAGTTTTAAATCTAAAATTATAAGTATATTTTTACCCAAATTAATCTTGTTACAACATTAAAGAATTTTTGGTTGACTAGAATGTGGAACTCGGGTTGTCGACTCATTTGCGGGGTTGAAGCTATAATGTATACGTCAAGCATTGTTTTTGAACAGCAGAGACAATTTGAATTAACTGAATCTTTTTACAAAATAGTAATAATACTGTATGTATCCGTAGAGACATGATCCAGAAGCTTCGTCGTCAGAGCGTCCGCGCGAGTTCCATCACAAAGGGCAAGCTGGGGCTGGGCTCGAACCGCGCGCACTCCTTCGTGGCCCCCGCGCCCGCCGACTACACTCATCCCGTCTTCGACCGGTAAGAACGAGATTCTAGACAGAGTTTCATTTAAATCTTTTGCGGTGATAGACCTTACAGTATAGAAAAATCATCATATCTCGTAAATAGTAAATAACATAGACTACCAGATGATTGAATTCCGTGTATGTGTTCAGGGCGCCCTCCCCGCTGGGCACGCTGGGGATGTCGGGGTCCCTGGGGTCGGTGGCGACGCCCGAGCTGGCCGACGCCGCCGACGCGCTGCTGCTGCCCGACGAGCGCCTCGCCGACATCATCGAGGGGGCCTCCTGGAGTTCCGTCGACAGCGACCCGCTCGCTGGTACGCACCGTCGACACTCGACAACTACGTAAATGACCCTACAAAAGAGAAAATATTTATAATACGTGTCGCGGCATTCGCTTCGCAGGCGTGGCGTCCGGTCCGTCGCGCTCGTCGTCGCTGCGGGGCCCGCGGGCTGGGGCGGGGGCGGCGCGTGCGCGCGTCACCTTCGGAGGCGAAGGCGCGGGCCCAGGCGCGTGGTCCGCACCCGCCGTGCAGCGCCAGACCTCGCTGCCGGCGCCCTGGCCACCGCACATGACCGACGGGGAGCCGCTCGAGGCCGATCCGAGGTACCGCGGGCGTCGCTCTCTTTCGGCTCTCGTGCCGCTCGCACTCTAAACGTATCCGATAATTCTTTTGTCTCCCGTCCAGCACGCCGACGGAGGCTCCGGGCCCGAGCCAGCCGGAGAGCAAGCAGAGCAAGACGAAGACCTCGGAGCCTAACATCGACTTCGAGCTGGACGTGAAGGTGCACATAGATAGCGGCAAATGCGTTCTGCACACCAAGGAGTCCGCGCGGGACGACGACATTAAAATGTGAGATCATTTAATTATTAATATATTCGCGAATATTGTTTTCGTTGAAATACTTACAATAAATTAATAAGACTAAATATGTAACATATCGGTTAATTAACTGTGTATGTCCAGCGGTGGGTCCCGTGCCCGCGCGGGCGAGGCTCGTCGCGCGCGAGGGGCGCCGCCAACGGACCTCACAGTGTTCCAGGTGCCGGGGCTCGTGCTCAAGGTTCGACGAATACTGTTATAATTGTATACTTGAGTTACACAACATCATCTTGATCTATGTAATTCTTGTAAATTTTCTAGGAGTAAAAGATGGCAACTTTAGATACGACCTTGCTTTAATTATACAACTGTTAAATATCACAGGTACATTACGAATCAAAAACCCTCCCGGAGGAGTCCATCTCCCCGCACTCGATACCCACGGCAATGAGCGCCAGCCGAAAGGTGGGCACCAAGAAGGCTGCACTGTTCGCCTGGATCACCCTGCAGAGCATCCCTGAGGAGACCATCATCAGCCCGCACATCCTCGACTTTCTGGAACAGACTCTCGAACCCATACCTACCAAAGCTTCCTTCACGGTCCCCACTGCTGGTATGTAACCGGTCGGACTAGCAAATTAAAGAAGAGTTAATCGAATGACCAGTACTCAATCGATGCTCCACGTTCAGAGGACGCTGCTCGTAGGGGCGCCGGCGAGAGCGTGTCGGGCGCGGCTGGAGGTGCGGAGGGCGAGGGCGCTTCTTACGGCCAGTACGTTTACGCGTCGTTCCCGGTGGACGTGATCGTACACTTCAGCACGCGGCCGTCCGCCTTCCGCTTCAGTTGCCTGCCTGCATCGCGCGTGGAGTGCCTCCTACAGCTGCCCAGCCTGCAGATCGTCTTCAGCTCCAAACGCGCATCCGACGAGTTAGTGCATTGAATATTCGTCATGGTATGTATACCCTGCTGTGTTTCATATGTAACGTCCGTATATCCAGAGAGATGGAGGAACCCGCGATCGCAATGGGGGGTCTGAGCGTCACGGGCTGCCTGGCAGACTTCTCGGTGTACATCTTCCACCCCTACGGCGGCAAAAAGTCAAGCATCAAGGAGGCGCAGTGGTCGCCGCTGGCCGACACCGAACGGAAGGACTCGCTCTCCATAAACGTAGAGTTCGTCAAGTTCCACCTGTCCAGGTTCAGAAAACTAGACTTCCAGACGGATCAGGATCATTCAAAGGCGACTGTTAGATTTTCCAGTGAGTAAAATTAGTTTTTCATCAATATTTTAGGAATTTTAGTTAGCTTTATGTATATTGATATATACATATGATGTACGCGCAGCAATCGTGGACGTAGGCTCGGCCTCGTTCAAATACGACATGCGGCGTCTAAGCGAGATCCTGGCATTTCCGCGTGCCTGGTATAGACGCAGCATCGTGCGGAGACTATTTCTAGGAGACGTCAGTCTTCACACTCATACGCATGCGCACGCACACACGTAAGTGTATATGCTCCGAGTTACTGTATTATAATCTACATTATTGGAATTAAATCGATCCTTTGCTATTTCGTAGCTCGAATACTGTACCCGCGTCGCCGGTGCTACCTCAGAGAGAAAAAACAAAATCAGCCGAACCACAGAAACCTAAAGGTTAGTCTTCTTCGAAATAAATATGTATAGAAATAAACCTCACGGGTACTAACTATATTTTGAAATAAAACAATTTTTACGGATTTAACTCGCGTTTAGTTAAATTTTAAATTTACATTTTAAATTTAACCCGACGTTTCTAATGTTAAGCATCAATGCATGTCGGGTTAAACTTAAAATGTAAATTAAATATTTAATAATACTGAGTTAAATCCGTATTTTTTTTTAATTTCAAAGTGTAGTACTCGTGAAAATATAAGATTTTTTTTGATATTTATATAAAATAACAAAGGCCGCTGTCCGAACTAAACGGAACCAAAAATGTCCACATTCAATAGACGGCGAGGGCGCGGCGGCGTGGGAGACGCTGGTGCTGTTCGCAGTGAATTTCGAGAGGCTCAACGTGCACATGAACATGGGCAACGTGATGGGCAACGTCAGCTGGCAGGCGCGGTCGCTGGGCGCGCGCGGGCGACTCAGCATCGGCAGTTCCCGGCGGCGCTCCGTAGCGGGCCGCGTGGCGCTGGGTGGAGCGGCGTTGGAGGCGCGGGGCGGTATCGTGGGCGGCGCCATAGCGCTGGCGGCGGCGCGGGCGCACGCGCTGCTGCAGCAGGAGCCGCCGGCGCATCGCGCGGCCGCCAGTCTGGCCGCGCTCGAGCTGCGCCTCGAGTACATGGGGGCACCCGCGCTGCTGGCGCGCATCAGCCGCCTGGCCACAGTGCTCACCGACCGTTGGCGGGGCGCCGACGGGGCGGGGTGAGCGTGACCGTGAAAACTTAATGGTGAAATCATCTTTAATTTCACTACATTGCCGATCTCGTTCCGTTCGCAGACGTCCGGCGACCATCCTGGCGCACAGCACGCTGAGCTGGCGACAGCTGCAGGTGGCCATGTCCCGCAGCACTACGCCCGAGTTACTCAAGATGCAGCTTAAATTGGAGGAGTTCTTTACGCAGCAGTTCAAGTCTGGCAAGCGAGTGTTTTCCTCCCTGCACGCGCCCGCCGGGTACGGCGCCAGGAGAGAGAAGAGGGAACGTAAGTCACTGTCGTAGTCGTTTATCCGTCGTGGATATGGTCGAGTACAATAGGTTATCGGTGCGGGGAAACGTTGCTCTCATTAAATATTAGGCCTAATGCATTTTCATATACCTAAATACACTACTTATTAAAACTATTTCTACCATTATTTAAATCGAATTTACTCAAGAATTTTTCCATGTAGCAAGCTTTGCGGATTCTGAATGTTATCTCAGAATGTTGATTTATTTTCGGATAATTTGTCAAAAATCACGGAAGTTTCTCAGAAGATAATAAAAAATTTCTCTTAAGAAATATTAAAAATACTGTTACTTGTAGCGTCGCATTAGTGTTAACTGTTATGATATTTCAATTGTATGTTGATGAAATAAATAATAATAAATAAATAACTTTATTCTGAAATTCTATACTATTTTTCCGTCCGCGGGAGTGTAACTGAATTACAGACGATGTAAAGTATTAAAAAGCTGGTCGAGTACTGTCAGCGAGAAAGGCGTAAACCAGACTCTAATTTCCTCCAATTGTACTTATAAATTTCCCCGCACTCGTAAATTTGTTTCGCTTTATATTCTGAGATATCCGTGGCGACGTTGATACTTATCATCCCTCTACTAATTTCGCAACCCAAAACAAAAACATAACATAACTAATAATATAACAAAATCGTGTTCTTTCTCAGAATCATCGGGTGTCTCGAGTGCTCCAGGTGCTCCCGGCGGCGGCGAGGCGGCGGCGGAGCTGCGGCACCACCGCCACTGGCAGCGCGCGCTGCAGCTCGTGGCGCTGAGACCACACCCGCACGGTACGCATGACACACACACATAGACACACACCGGTACCTCACCATACAACTATCTATCTTTATTTACTTTTTTTGTGAAGGCACGGTCTTGGGCGGAACGCTGGAGCTCCAGGGTTCCAATATTTCTCTGGCCTGCTTCCATGGAAACAGCCTCAAGGCCAAATCTTGGGCGCTGTTCAGTCTCAAGGACCCTTGCATCAGTTTCGCGACGGAAGCGCAACAAATAAGCAACGAGAATGGTACCGTAGTTGTCTAGAATTGTTTTAGGTCAAGAAAAAAAAAATTTCGCACGTCATACTTTTGTCTGCAGGCGAGTTGGAAGTGCACGCAGTCCAGTCGCTGACGGCGTCGCTGGGCGGCGCGGCGGCGGCGGGGGCGGCGCCCGGGGCTTCGGCGGCCGGCGCAGGCCACCAGTCCCTGGGCACGGTGTGTCGCATGACGCGCACGGTACTGTTCCCGCCGCAGTTCAAGACACTACATGAGTGGTTCCACTACGCTTTTGCGGACAGTGAGATCGACGGTATAGATCGGTTTATTGTATTTGAAGTAATAATCCGTGTAAATGATTTTCGTTGCCTAACTGAGCCCTCTTCGACCCCACGTCAAGCTATCGACCAGTTTCCGTCGCTGGAGCGCGAGGGCGGGGCGGCGGGCGGGTCTGCGGCGGCGACGGGGCCGGCTGGTGGCAAGGCCCCGGCCTCCCACGTACGAGAGGTCATCTTCGCGCTGCCTGCGCTACAGATGCACCTGCGCACCAAACACCGGCAGCAGCAACGCACACCCGGCGACAACGGTGCAACCCGCTAATTACCATAAGATGTAACTTTCCATGTGGACGGTTCATTAATTATTATTTTGTGAAATGCAGACGAGAAGCCGGTAGTGGAGTGCAGCTTCATCACAGAGTTCGAGGACCATATCTTCGTGTCCGTCGACGCGGAGGCCTTTCTGTTCCTGCACGACCTCATCTCGTCCTACATTAAGGAGAAGGATCGATTCGTGAGCCACGTTCCGAGATGTCATATAAATAATTAATAAATAAATAAAAATAATATGGACCTCGTCGACCGTCAGATGCCGGGTCGCTCGAGCACGGGCGCGGGCGCGGCCACGCCGGCCGTAGAGGCGAGCACGCCGCAGGACTATCGCGACTACCACTGCCACACGTGGCACCTGGAGCCCACGGTGCGCTTGCTGTCGTGGGCCGGCAAGTCTATCGAGCCGTACGGAGTAGACTACATCCTGCAGAAGCTGGGCTTCCGCCACGCTCGCACCACCATCCCTAAGTGGGTGCAGCGCGGCGCCCTGGACCCGGCCGACGCGCTGCTGGCCGCGGCACTGCTGGGGCTCGTGCGCCTTGTGCCGCCGCAGCAGAGGCACTGACCCCGCCTTCTACATCGAACCGATGCGTAGACTTAGCTTCGTTTTATAGTTCACCAGTTATAGCCAAAGCTGTAACTGTCTGTAGCTAAGCAACTCTTTTCCCATTTCCCTAACTCGTCATTATGGTAGATTATTACTTTTTTTCTATTCCGTCTACGATAGCGTGTAAAGTACAAAGCCTCAAAAACTTATTAAATGAGCTCCGATATTATAAGGTTTATTTTAGTTTAAGTCTTCGTTGATTGTGATAGTGACCACTGTCGGCAGTGTCGGAAACGGGTGGGACTCGTCGGACGGTCGAGGCCTAGTAGTCGTAGTGTTAGGGGAGCCACCGCAGGTGACCTCCGACCGGTAGGTGTAATGATTATACGATTTTTTAATTATTAATGACACAAATATAGACAATTATTACATTATCACAATTTTAATTAGCCTTATTAAATTATTCAATATAAAATTATATATCACCGAAATGTCTGTAACCAAAAATATTTATAAAGTGATTGAAATAATTAGAATGTTTATAAATTGGCAGTTTTAAATTTATTGAAACGACGTTTTTTTGAGAATTTAATAATATTTTGTACTGTCTATTATAAGTTATAATATTATTTGTATATTTTAAAGATGTAATTATTATCAAGCTTGGTACTGTGTCGGATATATTTTATTACAGAAAGTGATTTGTAAATAATGAATGTGATAATAAAATATGAATACTGTCTGCATGTTATCATTCAATACAACCAATAGCAGCAAAATAATTTATTTCCAGAAAAAACAATAACAATGCGTATAATATTTAGTAAAGTGGTTCCAATATTAAAATTATAGAATTTATTAAATTATATATAAACTAATTTCTAATCAAATATTGAATATAGTAAATGTACAATAATTAGAGCATTTTTTTAAAAGACAATGACTTACAATCATAGATTAATTCACATTTAGTAGAGGTGGTGTTAATTGGAACAATAAACCTTGTCTTATTAATTTTGATTAAGAAACATAAGTGAAGATTTACAAAACTGCTGCTCTTACAATTTAATACAAAATTGTGCTGTTGTGTAATGAAATGTTTAATATCTACTTAACATCTTTATTTTTAAAAACTAAAATATTGATCATACTTATCAAAACACTTTATCTTTTAAAAATAATTAAAATTACTTACATAATGATATAACAATATTAAATAAATGCAAAGCAAACAAAAAAACAACTTTTTCTATCACTAATGCTTTACAACAGATTATGAAAAAATGCACATACGCGACACTACGATTCCGATCTCCCGCTTACTCTAGAGTACGATTAGTAGGTCCATATCGCTGAGGCGAAAAGCGTGCCTTATATTGAAATAATATTTGACACAACACAATAGGCAGGCTTATTTATGTGGTTGATGTTGTGTTTCTTGTCGCGTGGCTTCGTCGGTTTATACTAAACACAGCCATACATAACACATTCTATATATTTATTTGACAAAGCGATAATTTTTATTTGTAATAAGCTTAACACTTAACAGGCGACTGGATAAATTATAACATCAAACGACAAAAAACAAGCCCGTCCCTTATTCAAAATTATTGGACATATACAGACATTGACATAAAAACTCGTGAGTACAAAAATATCGTTTCGGAAAGCAGTCGCGGCGGTGGGGGAGGGGGCTCGTCCTAGTTCATGGAGAAGTTCTGAGTGAAGTCGTACTCGATAGTAGGTATGACGGTCTGCACGAACTTGAGGAACACGATGAGATACGAGTGCACGCCCAGCGCGCCGCCGCTCTCAGTCACCGTCTCGATTATTTTCTTCATCACTTCTGCATGCCTGGTACATGAAGGTTAAAATTTATTTTTAGTTATATTTATACAACTGTGTGCGCGTGGTTGTGTGTGAGTGTTTGTACCTGCAAGGGTGTACGGAAGCCATGCTGGGTCCGGATAGGTGCGGATGTGTCTCCATGGTGACCGTCTTTTTGGCGTGGTCCTGCGAAACGTCCTCGTACATCGCCTCCACGCTGAGAAGATGACGCTCCTGTGGACCATAATAACTTGGTTAGGATATAAGTAGCATTTGACAATTATACATAGTAAATTAGTGTTGTTACGCAGATATTTCTTTCTTACTTTTTGCTAAGATGATAATAACGATGTCTCCTTACAAATGATCCGTTACAAAAGTAAATATATAACAAACAAACTACCACACCTTCACAGTAACAATATTATTAGTTAGTAATTTCTTATGACCCGGTGATCCTTTAAAAGCTAGTACCCACCTCGTCATACCCGATGAGCCAAAGCCGCGGCGTCTGGTAGTACTTGTCATAAGTGATGTGCAAGTCGTAGGTCCTCGTCTTTACTATCTCATCTCCGTCTGTGTGTTTGTGTGCTTTTTCCTTTGACGGTTCCTTGCGAGTCGTGAGTGCTGTAGACTGAACGATTAAAACTGAGGATAGTTTAATAACTACTAGATTTAACCAAATTTGGCACGCATGTCAAGGACGTGACTGGACATGTATTTAAAAAAAAGAATAAAAAAATATTGTTTCGTTTTAAAGATATGGTCAAAAAACTGTATCTCCCATAGACTCCATTTCCTATGCCAACAACTTCATTGGAAATCCTTGGGCGCGGTATGGTCCGACTTTAGTAACATAAAAAAGGGGGAGGGCGCTCAGCTCAACTACTGCAGCGCATTGTGATTTGTGGCGTATCCTAGTCATAAAACTGTCATCGTCATGTAGCTAGCTTATTATTGAATAAATTGTTGAACAAACTGTATCAATTACTCTTGAGCATAATACTTGAGATAATAATAATAAATGATGGGTCAACAAACAAATAATGTAAGTTTAGTTCAATTTATTACTAAAGTAAATATATTCATCATGTTCAATTATTGTTTTATGATTAGCTCTTAATAATTGTTCCATTGATTCATCTTATCTTAATTGCAGAGAAAATATTTATATAAAATATTTGTAGTTATACCATAAGACATATCTTGTTGTATCTTTTTGTTTAGTCATTGTTTATTGTAGGTTTAAAAACCCTACAGTGTTTGAAAAACTTTTTAATGAATTATTCAATCAAATACCGGGTCCACTTCATCCAGCAACCCTGACTCTTGGAAATTCTCCATATCCTCCGCTTCGTCATCGTCGGCGTCATCGTCCCCCTCCTCCTCCCCTGCACCCTCGCCCTCGCTGTCCCCCGCCTCCGCTGCCTCTAGTGTCATCTCACATACCTATATACAGGGTATGAGAGTCATTATGGCTAGAATTAATTGTACAAAGAACATGTCGTATAGTTTTCGCTCCTGATATAGTGTACTTGATGAACAATTTGGATATTAATAACATAGGCAATATATATAAATAAATAAATCTTCAGTAGAACTTCGATAAACTACAATCCAAGGGAAACAAAATATTTTAAGTTACAGTAGAACCAATAAGGTAAAATCCATGGGAAACATTAAATACTGAAGTTATTGAGTTTTAACTTATCAAGTGTTAGGGGGGTCCTCGTGAATTAATACTGAGCTATTTGTACTCGACTGCGCCTTCAACGAATGGTAAATAATACATAAACATGTTACATAAAAATTAAAATTGATTTCATGTTTTGTATACAGAAAATAGTCTATTGAGTTTCTTTTGTTTAAAAGATTTCAGTTTCCATATAGATATTATTGCTTGTAATGTGTTTATTTGTTTCGTGTAAATCCCCTAAAACTGTATTTCCAGTAATTTCGAATGAAATTACTGGCAGATAGTTTCAGTTCTAGATTGCGTTTAAAAATTTCGTCAAGTTATAGAGGGTCAATACTGAAATTATTTATTTAAGATTTAAAGATTGTGTATTTTTAGTTATGAAGGTTTTGGGGTCAGAGGGTGAAGGGAACAGACTATTTTTTTTAAGATAAAGAGGTTTTGAAGTTATCAAGGTTCTAGGTTCTTTGACCTGAATTTTTTTTCAGATCTAACTCATTGAATTGAGCGTAAGCGAAGCTTTTAACTTTTTTATATTAAATTAAATGCCAACTTGTGATAGTTGTATAAATTACTATAGGTAAATATTTTTATATAAACATGTTATAGATAGTTGTAATTGTAGTTAGTGAGGTTAGGTTTAGAGGTTGAATTAGAATGGATTATTTATCCCAGAGATTAATCTATCTGAAGTGGACTTCATAATCTATTTTCTTATTATATGCTAATATTTTTAAAGTCCTATGAACATTGTTAGATCTGCCTGATTGCTATGGCGTTAACTAATTTGTTAACCTTTTCTTCCACAGTGGGTGAGCCAGGAGAGGCATAGTGATGTGTGTCTACCCACCCTCCATCTTCATCATTTTCATCCTCAATTGTTTTTTCATGTTCGTCACAATATTCAATCTATAATTTAAATTTAAACAATTTTAGAGTGAAAAATATTTGTAATTAAATTTTCTTTAATTTTATTTAAATAATAATAAAATTCCTTACTTGTTTGCAGCGTCTGTAGCATGGGACATTCCTAGTTATGAGAAATTGCTTATCAGGTGGTAGATAAGGCCTGATTTTAGCTTCTTCTCCCTTAGCCCATTGCCAGGTGGGACAATGGTGGACCAAATGGTCCCCAGCTGCCACAAACTCCTCAGGAGTTAACACACCCGTTTCTTGGAATTTTGACTCCTACCGTTTATAAATTGTATAAATGTACAATTACATACAAGTATAAATACAAATGTATAGCTTTGAAAATAAACATAATTTAAGTTTTTCATTAATTTACACCAAGGATAAAAATATAAGGATCTTATGATAGATTACTTTTGTTGAAATTTATTCAAACCTTGATGATCTGACAATGGTCCAAACAAAAGAACAAAGCACAAAAATACTACCTACTTATCTTATTTATGCATTACTCGTATATTGTTTATACTAACAAGTTAAAAGTCAATGTTACAAAATTTAATTGTTTTAAAATATAAAAATAAATTGTGATGAAATATAAAATACATAGATAAATACAATACCTTCAAAACAGGCGTTAAGTATCCCGCTACCCCTAAGGCGGTTCCTTTTACTGTATTTATTACACTTTGCATATTAAAATTCTTATTGACTAATATATAATAATATTTTGGAATATTATTATATTGTTACGCATTTATTCTGAGATCAATAATGATAATGAATAAATAAATCACACGGTTATGAACGAACAGTATTCAAACGCAAATGAAAATGACTTAAATTTGACATTGTGAATTGTGTCAAACTTTAACAATATATCTCGCTGTGTTCCGAAACAATAATCATCAAAATATGTCAGTATACTGGCCAGTGGTAATATCTTCAAAAATTAACGCCATACTACCAAAGAGAGTTCCAAAGACGAGCTGCAACGATGGTGAAGGATTTTTTTTATAGAATATTGAGTTGATAAATCATAAAATGCACTTAAAAGGATTTCAAAAGGTTCGTTCTAGCTGCAGAGATGGTCTTTTCCTTAATGGTGGTATAAGACAAGAGGACCAGAGTTATTTAAAATATAAAAAAGAAGTGATACAATGTATGATTAAATTCGTAGAATTCTTTCTATAAACAATTAGTACTCAGAGGAATGCACAAATTTTGAAGTAGTTAAAGTTTGAAAAACGCATCTAAGTAGCAAAAGTCGGTGTAGTGAAACAGTGGAAGAAGAAGAGTTTGTGCTAATATTATTTAAGTTTGTAAAAGAAGAAAATTCTGGAACTGTTTGAGTGAGTAAAGAGAATAATTAATTCTTCCACTGACTTTATAGTTTATTAATTTTGAGTTCTGCGGTGCCCTAGAGAGATGACAGTCTATGTCCTAAGATATTGTCAGGGTTTTTTGATTTCTCAATCGGTGGTAAAAATTTTGGGTCGTAAATATTTATTTTAAAAAATGAAGTGCTAATTTTGTTGCGCAATTTTGAAGGATTGGTATGCTAACAGATAAACTAGATTATTTTCAAAGTTTTAACAATGATATGTAAAAATTACTTACTGATTTGGCCTCGTATTATTTTTATTTTGCATATATATATATATATATATTTCTCGACTTGCAACATTATGTTGTTAGTAATAATTAATACGGAGTGAATTTCAAGATTCTTTGGCGGGAAATCAAAAAGCGCGCATTTTAAAAAAGGCCCAAAAATATAAAATTTCAGTTTTCGTGTTTATATTGTATATTTTCAAGTAAATAGTTACTTTTAAGGGCTGTTATAAATAATACTAGTTATGAGTGTAAATAGCGACGGGGGAGACCCCGTCGAAAGAGTTAAAAAACGAAAAATTGTTGGCGGTTGTCCAGAAGGCGTCGTAAACTATAATATATTTAAAAAGCCATTGTATAAAAGATTGTTTCTAGAAAACCACAGTGGCGATTGTGTGGTGTATGTGGAATCTACTGAAAATGAAAAAGTCGGCAATAAAAACCCTATCGTCCTTACGAAAACCTTTACGGAAAACGTAAAAGGAATAGTAGGAGTACACCGAATAAATGCCTACAAAGTGGGCGTTACGTTTAAAAAACCCGCGCCTGCCAATAATTTCTTAAATATGGATAGTTTTTTTATTAAATACAAGCTCAAAGCATTCATACCAGCCTATATGACTGAAACTATTGGAATAATTCGATTTGTTCCCAAAGATATGTCTAATGAAGATATTTATAAAAATATTGTTGCTGATGCAGAGGTTGTATCAGTCAAGCGATTTATGAAAAGAGAAAACGGAAAGTTAATACCCCTGGGCACAGTTGCAGTAACTTTTGCCGACACTGTTTTACCACAGTTTACCTTTATTAGCCTATTTAGGTACTCGGTACACACCTATGTGCCACCACTCATCCAATGTTATAAATGTTTAAAATTCAACCACTCCGCGAAAGTCTGTAGAGGAGATCAAATGTGTTCCTCGTGTGCAGGTCGCCATTCCTACAAAGAATGTGATGTAGAAGGCATCACTTGTATAAATTGTGGAGGTAGTCATTTGGCTATCTCTAGAGATTGTCCTGTAAAGCAGAAGAAAACGGCAGAGAAGAAAGAAAAGCACCGTCATCGTTCCTATGCCACTGTTGTGAGTACCCCACCACCCAATATAACATCTAAAACATTCCCCACATTAAATGAACCAAGTAAGTCAGTATCACAACATCTTTCTACAGTAAAAAATGTAAAAACAGCATCAAATTGTATTGATGCTGAACAAATTATAAATAATGATATAATTATCAGTGCATTAGTCAAGTCTTTAGTTGCCCTTGGTAATAATAGGGATGGTATACCTTTAACAAATAAAAAGATAAAAGAAATATTATTACATAACTTAATAACTTAATGGATACTTATTTACATATTATTCAATTTAATATACAAAGTTTAAATAGTAAAAAAGCATTATTAAACAAATTCCTTTTAGAACAAAAAGTTGATCTATGTTTATTGAATGAAACCTGGTTAAAAGATACTAGCAATATACCTTCTTTTACATCATATAATTTTATTTACAAAAACTCAGTTAATTCCCATAATGGAGTTGGCATATTAGTAAAGCAGAATTTAAAATATGACATAATCAAATCAACATTTTATGAATCGGTACAAAATCTGTGTATATCTGTAGATACATCTTTAGGAAAACTATACATTCTGTGTGTATATTGTCCACCCAATGGCAATAGATTAGATACTAATAAAATAAAAAATATACTTCTTGAAATTCCAAAACCATGTCTTATAATGGGTGACTTTAACGCACATCATTTGTTATTTGGTTGTCATAAAAATAATAACAGAGGCAATAGTTTATACAATCTTATAGACGAATTTAATTTATGTATTTTGAATGATGGTAGTCCTACCACCATACAAAGCCCAAATAGAAATTCATCAGCAATAGATTTATCTCTGGTTAGCCCTTCAATAGCACCTTTCTGTGAATGGTTTGTCCATGACGATCCAATGGGTAGTTACCATTATCCAACACGATTGATAGTTAATGTGAGGCCATCAATGTATGAGTTACGCCCTGTAAAAGAAAAATTTTTTTATGATAAAGGAGACTGGTCTAAATTTTATTCATTATCCGAGTATAATTTTTCTAAGCTTAACAGTCTTAATATTCAACCCATAGAACTTTATAACAACTTTGTAACCATTTTGTATGATATTAGGAATGAGACAGTCCCAACAAAAAAAACAAAAGATAACTTACGCATATTTAAAAAACCGGTACCCTGGTGGAACCAAACATGTGATGATGCTGTGCGAAAATCTAAGGAAGCTTTACGCGAGTATAAAAAATATCCAACAGTACCCAACTTTATTTATTATAAAAAATTAGATGCTAAAAAAAAAAGAATATTAAAAGAAGAGAGTAAAAAGTCATGGCATGAATTATGTGGTACTTTTAATAGACTAACACCTATTTCTAGAATATGGGAATATATTAAGAGATTTAAAAGAATAGGTTTTTCTAAAAATAAATATTTGAATGATGAATGGGTGTCAAGCTTCTTAGACAATTTAGCAGACTCATCAAATATTGAGGAAAAAGTAATTAATAATATTTTTAACAAGGCTTTTGAAAATGATAGTAACTCCTTTTTGAATTTTCCTTTCACATTAGATGAGCTTTACATTTCCCTTAAAAGTAGGAAAGATACCACACCAGGAATGGACGAGATACCTTATGTATTGATCAAAAAGTTACATCCAAATGCTCAGAACATTCTACTTGATATCTATAATAAGCTTTGGAACAACTTAGTTATACCGGAATCATGGAAAACCCAATGTGTAATTCCTATTTTGAAACCAAATAAACAAGTTAACAATGCAACATCTTACAGACCTATTTCTTTGTCATCATGTTTGGGTAAGCTTTTTGAAAACATGCTAAAATTACGTTTAGATTATTTTACTGAAACTCAGAGGCTGTTACCAGACATCCAATTTGGTTTTAGAAAGGGTAGGAGTTGCTCTGAAAGTTTTGTGTCCTTCATATCAGATCTGAAAAAAGCAAAACTTGGTCATTCAAATGTCATATGTGTGTTCCTAGATATCAAAGGAGCATTTGATAATGTAAATATTGTATGTCTTATTAAAGTGTTATGTGAACTTGGTTTACCAAATAAAATGTTGCAATGGATTTTTAAATTCTTACACAATAGAACTCTGTTTGTTAAATTCAATAATATAATTCATGGACCTAGACAAACAAACAAGGGGACAATGCAAGGTGCTACATTGTCACCGCTTCTGTATAACTTATATACTTCTCAAATATATAAGTATGTTGATGTATCCAAAATAAAAATACTACAATTTGCTGATGATTTGCTTTTATATAGTGAAAATCAAAATATTAACATAGCCATTAATGCAATAAACACTGCTCTAAATCAAATAAACAATTTTTATAATAATATTTTAAAATTAGACATAAGCCCTGAAAAGAGTTCAGTTTTAGTATTTAGCAGAGATCCACTTGCTCAATGTAACATAGAAGTTTCCTATAATAATAATGTTATCCCTGTAGTTACTCATCATAAGTATTTAGGTGTTATAATTGACAACAAACTTAAATTTGATAAACACATAGACCATATATCTCAAAATGCCATGAAAGGAATAAATATAATAAGATGTTTAGCAGGAACCTTTTGGGGTAGTGACCCAAAAATATTAAATATGCTATATAAAAGTATAGTAAGAAGTCACTTTGACTATAGCAGTTTAGCTTACATGAATATTAGTAGCACTCTCCTAAAAAAACTGGACATAATACAAAACATGGGTTTGAGAATAATTAGTGGAGCAATGCGGTCTACCCCTATAGTTACTATGGAGGTAGAAAACTGCATACCTCCACTGTCTCTTAGACGTTTTCAACTGGCTGAGAGATTTTGCTTAAAACAATTAACTTCCAATAATGCTATAGTTTTGAATAATATTTTATATTCTACTGAGATATCTCAAGATATAGGAATTCCCAAATTATCACTTAAAGATTGTATTTTTGCAATACCTGAAATACCAATAATTATTAATCATATTAAGGATAATACAAACAATATTTATAGGGATGACATATGGCCAATGTATAGATGTAATTATAATTCTTTAATAAACCATTTACATATTAGCTGTAATCTAGATTCAATCCAAAATAAATATGATTTTCTAGACTTTATTAGTAAGAAAACTCATTTCTATACAATATACACAGATGGTTCCAAAAATGTTGATGTTGTCACTTCTGCATTTTATGATCCTCAAATGAAGGTTTCAAAATGTATTCAATTAGACAAAAATTGTAGTGTCTATACAGCAGAAAGCTATGCCATATTGACTGCCTTAAAATCAATTAATAGAAATGTAGATATTAAGAATATATTAATAGTAAGTGACTCCAAAAGTGTTCTAGCAACTTTATGTAATAATAACTTAAGTTTTAAACAAAATTACATTATATATGAAATCAAACATATGTTGGACCAGCTGATTAAAAGTAATAAATTTATTGAGTTTGTGTGGGTGCCATCACACAGTGGCATATATGGAAATGAGGTTGTAGATGCTGCAACTCGTCGAAAATGCGACGAAGACCATTCGGATTTTATGAAAATCCCATATACTGATTTTTATTCCACCCTAAACAATAATTTCATACAAATATGGAGAGAATATAGAAAGCACATCATTCAAACAAAAGGAAAATGGTACGCAGAGGTCCAAAAAAGCTTACCTATTAAACCCTGGTACTATGACCTAAAGTATTCTGGGAGAAAATTCATTACAACAATTAATCGTCTACGCTTCGGACATTGCTTAGTTCCTGCCCATCTTTTTAGACTTAAAATCATAAAAAATAATAAGTGTGCACATTGTTCACAAGAAAATGCGGATATTAAGCATTTAATTTTTGAATGTTCGTCATTTAACGTACAACGGCTGATTCTTGTCAGTGACATTAGCGAAATATCGCAACAGAGTTGTATAAGTGTTCCCCGCCGTGTTCAGGAATTACTTTCAAATAAACATTATTTTAAGTCTATTTTTAAGTATATCTCGAATACTGTTGAAAATATTTAAATATTAGTGTAACTTGTAACAAATTAAATATTTAATTTAATTATTATAATTTTTAAGAAAAAAGAGAAGTGTAATGAAGCTATTTTTACTGTCATTGAAATTCAATGCTAATTATTTTTTTATAAATGCATTTATATTATATTGTTTAATGTTATAAATTAGTTTCATGATTTGACTTAAATATCATACTTTAAAAATAGACATGAATACTGTTATATAGCTAAAAAAGATTTAATGTTAATGTAATTCCATGTCAACTTATTTATAAATTATATAATTTTATTCTATTATTGCGACTGAAGGGCTTGTACTCATGGTCATGAAATAAATTAAAAAAAAAAAAAAAAAAAAAAGTGAATTTCAATTTTTATGTCAAACTGACTTTTTACATTAGACATTGATGGAAATTTAACTCAAATCACTAAATGTCAATTTAACTTTACCGTCGATTTAGCGTATATTCAGTATTAATATTTGATTGTTATTACCAAAATAATGTAATTCTGTGCATGACACAGATATATTCCACTAATAAATTTACTTTCGCGTTATCGCCATGGATGACGTTCTAGATGAAGTTGTTTCATCAGAAGATTTGCAAGTAAGTGCCTATTGTTTGTATTATTGAGTGACTCAGATAGTATGTATTGTTTTAATTCGCGTTACTTTGTATCCGCAGAAGTTCGAGAAAGTATTCCATGAGCAGTTGCATCAGGGTAATGTTACAAACAAAGCGCAATTTGAGTACGCTTGGTGTCTCGTTCGCAGCAAATATGCTACTGATATTAGAAAGGTAAGTTCAAAGAATTTATCATTAAAATTATCAAAATTATCCAATTTTTTGCCTTTCAATGTTATACACATTGATCTAACCTCTATTTAAGCAAATTATTTGCTTGTATTAAGAGTGTTAGACAACAATACAAATACATAAAATTACATAATATTATAAATACTGAGAATATACTTAATAAACGACCAAACCCAGAAATACTGACATATATGTTCATCACATACATGCCTGTCCCTGTTGGGTTTGAACCCGTGCCCATTGCGTCGCTATACGTTAGGTATCTGTGTTAACCACTCTACCAACGGGGCGGTCCTTGTTATATTAGTTCTTTTATTTTAAATTTTCAGGGCATTCTTCTCTTGAAAGAATTATTTAATTCACATGCAGAGGGCAAGAGAGATTATCTTTTCTACCTTGCTATAGGAAATGCACGGATCAAGGAATACAATAAGGCATTGCACCATATTAAGAAGTTCTTGGAGATTGAACCTGCTAACCAACAGGTCCTAGCACTTGAGGTGAGCTTTGAACTACATATTTAACTACTTTTTGTAAATGAAATAAATTGCAAAATTTAAAAATGTAAATATTATTAACACTTAGTAATGAACTGGTGTAAGATTTTCAAATAAAATCACATTTGGAATCATAAACATGTTTAGAAACATATACTTAGCCCTATTTTTGATAGATTTTGTGGTTTGGTGGTTAAACTAGTTATATAAAATTAACAAGAGCCTAAGTAAACTTAATAAATTTGACCGGCAAAAGAGAACAGAAAAGTTAAAATATATTTTTACACATTGTTATATATTTACAATGTGCACGGCTCCAATATCTGTATATTTTTTGTTGAAATTTCTTTTTAAACATTTATATTATCTGCTTAATACTATAACTTATCAATGCTTTAACTACCAGCTTATTGTCTGAGTGATACAAAATAATTAAAGTTGCCCAAAGTGTAAGACCCTTTGTTGCAATGAATGTAATAAAATTGTATGAGTCAGCATATTTGTAAATATCTCTACTAATTTTATAAAGCATTATAATTTTGGCAGAAATTCAAATATTTAATTATTTTGTGTAAATATGCTTATCTCATTTTGGTAAAACAATAAATAAATTTGGTTTATTTTGGCAAATGACATCAACAAACTTCAATGCATGTTATTGTAAGTCTTGTTTTAATAATGTGAGTTATCCATTTTATCTTTTGTTTTTACTGCAACTTGTAATTATAAGAAGTGAGCTAAAAAAGGTAAACATATTTATATCAATTAGGTAATTATAATTATTGTTAAATATGAATGTTATTTTTAGACATGAGTGTACATTATTTCTTATACTTTTAAACATACATATTACATTAGAAAATAACATAAACAAACAACTTATTGTTGCAAAGCTAACGGAGCTCTCTAGTGTATGTATGTGGGGTGACCTTGAGGTATCAATGGTAGCACATTATCACACCCTTGTTGATGTTGTTTATGAAGAAAGTATGATGTACAATTTGAAGTAAATATACATGAATATAATAATGTATTTATTCATTTTGTAGACATAATAACTGTCAGTGCATTTTATAGATAAAACCTATATCTGAGTATTGAAATATATAAAAATAAATACCTTCACCAAATAATAATAATCAAAACTATTTATAATTAAATGAGGTCATGTTACATAAATACCTTTTTTAACATTTAAAACCATTGAAATGACATAGTGCACACTGAATTGCAGCGTCAGATCAATAAGCGCATGGAGAAGGAGGGTCTGGTGGGTATGGCGGTGGCGGGCGGTGCCGTGCTGGTGATGGGTGGACTCGTGGGACTCGGCATCGCCATGGCATCTAGGAAATAGCATCTAGCCTTCCTGTAAGTATCTACGACTTTTAAAAATAAATAGTTTTTTAAATTTAACTTTTCCCATATAAAAAATTATTTGTTGTCTCTGACATTAACTCTCAACGTAGGTATGGCGCTCGGGCGTTAACATTATAAGTACTTTTTACAGAATAATTACTAATTACTAACCGAGGGAGTAAACATTTTTTGTTTCGATTATCAAGATTTGTGTTGTTTATCAAGATTTAAAAAAAAATCGTAGATCCAATGTTGTTAATCTCAATTTGTTATTTAAACACTGTTGATAAACTTTATCGACGAAGTTTTGTTTTGATTTCCATAAATCGTCAGATAATAATATATAAAACAATCCCCAATGACATGTTTCTAAAAGTGCGCCTAGACATACAGCAACTCAAGTGTTGTATTGTTTATTCGCAGAGTGAACGCACTGGTCGGCGTTCATTATCTTCTGACAAAGAAGAAGGAATCCAAGGACTAGCAAGCACCATTACACCACAATTCATCACTCATTAATTTCTTTCTACATTTTTGGTATTTGTACAAATATATAACCTTCTTAAAGGCTTTTAGATGTGAATTATTATTTATCAACTAAATTATAGTACTTGTAAGTAGATAGTTATATTTGTGTATTTTTACTCTAAAAGGCTTCATGCTTGCTGCAGTTAGGTCATCTTATTGACAGATAGATATGTGAGGCTGTATTCCATTAGATAAAAATGCAATTAGTATGTGTTGCATTATTTAAATTATTATCTATATATAAAAGATTTATTTTATATAAGTAAGATAAGAATAAATTTTAATTTAATAATGTTGTGTTTTGTTATAAGTATAATGAAGAGGGTGTTGATTTAGTGTTTAAATCTTAATTAGTAATTCCATTGCGCAAAATAAGGCACTGCGGTCTAAATATATTCAATCATGGTACCATCCATCACACAAAAAAAATGTACTATCACAGATTACTATATTAATATAATATAAGCGAATATTTTTTGTTCGATTTTTTTTGGAAAAATACAAAACAACAACTTCGAAACAATTATCTTTTATTATCTCGTTTATAATAATGTAGTGAAGCATACATCTAGTACACTAATGTACATAAGAAAGGCGTGGCAATCGTGGAAATTAAAAAAATAATCTGCTTAATTATTACTAACAGAACGATTTATAAAATAGTAGTAATTGAAATTTAATCTGGCAACACCGTTCAGTTGATGTCATTTACATAACAATGAGATAAATAAATGATAGTTACGATATAAATAACATATTTACTAACGACACAAAAATATTTTTTTATTTTATTTAAATCTTGCTTTGAATCTAAAATGATAGATATAGGAATATTTCGGGGCATGACGTATAAGAAAATTAGTTTGAAATCAATTAGTTTGAAACTACTGAGTACAGTAAAATTCAATAAAACGACATGACAAATTGTGCAAATTAGTAAACAAACATTTACTAAGTAATATAACATAACTTAGAAACCAAAACAATTACACAATAATGAATCAAAACATATGAACTTATGTGAATCAAAAATTACAGTCCTTCATCTTTTTAATAGAATCTGGCCCAATATAGGGACATGATTTAAATAGTATATAATGTCATTAAAAGTTGAAGGGTAAGTCTAATGTCTAGGCAAATTATTAGGAGCAAACAAACCTTATGTATCTAATGAGGTATAGTCGGGTGACTAAAATATAGAAGAGTTGCTAAAATAGAACTTTGAAAGTTCAAAAGGTAACTAAACATACTTTTTACACAATACTAAGAGCATAATGATCGACTTATAGTCCTAATTATGATAATTTCTTCACTGGTTTATATAATATAATCAACAACGTCGGGGCGCCGCTACGTTACACAGAACGACAGAATAACAACATTGTATAGTGTAAGAGTAACATGTCTATCGAGTTTGTTTTGTGCTTTACTTTTGTAGTAGCCTCAATGCCTTAGAAAATTAATATTTGTGCCTTCGAAGTAACATTAGTGACGCCCCCTATATTAAAATTGTGGTATGCAAAATTGTGTCCTGAAAAAATATATATTTCTTAATCACATTCTGGTAACTGACTATTGTAAAGTGTACCGTGCTTTAACTATGTATCTGTTTATATATTCTAAATAAAGAACTTATTCTTCTATAACATAATGTCGAAAATAAGCACACATCTCTCTAAACAATCAAAACTTATGTACAGTCAAAAATAATAATTACTTACTATGGCAACAGCGTAACTGACAACAAGGTTGTTTACGTAAACCGAAGTGACGCAACCGTCGTAACCTACCACACCAAAATAATATCGATCAACCCGTACTTACCCTATCATACGAACGTACAGTCGCGCTGACGCTCCCATAAAAAAGATTTAAATGCTTCACCTATTGCTCTAAATTCTTAAATAATGTGAAATCTAACTTTTGGGAAGTAAATATTTCTGTGACTCGCTTACATAATATATCTTACCATACACTAAATAACTATAACATTGTACTCTAAAAAATATGTATAATTATCGAAGGCTAATATGAGATTGTAATCACAGTATTTGTTATTCGAGTAAAGACTAACGAGCCCACTATAACTGCAGACCGAGACCACAATCAACGTCAGTAACCACCCTTATATACACCGATCCCAAGGCAACATCAAGGTATACTTTATTTATTGCTTTTGTTTATATTTGTTTATCATTATGTACTTTACATATCACCACATGTTTATTATATACAATGCATCATTAAGATTATTAAACACGCCGATTTTGAACTTTAATTCACGATTTCAGGAATCGCAGTTGGGTATAACCGTCCCTGAAAATTATATTCAGTCTCAAGGCAGTAGATGTTTGAGTTTTTAAATTCACGCAATGTATTATTTATAAAATTATTACCGCTTCATTGAAAACGATTTATAAAATCCGAGATTCTTAAACGCACGTCTATAAATATTTATAGGTTTAAGCTCTGTTAAATTTGTTCGTATACAAAGATATTTTGTTTTTCCTAAATATAGGTGCATATCGATATAAGTTAATATTTTTACTCCTACGGTCGTGACAGTCTAATTTTTCTCTAGTGAGTGCGCTATCTATAAAAATAAAATGGAACAGACAATATCTACGGGCAGCTCTAATGGCCGCTTAAGACTCGCGTTATATTTACCTACGATATACTCTATATAGTATATATAAATGCAATCTGCAAAATGCATAAAACAACAGTTATTATATCTATAAATTGTATAAAATATTAAATAAAATCTATTGAAGTGAGGTAGATGGATGGAATTTCACAATTTGTGTGGATTTTTATTTATAACGTCGCCTTATTGGCCCGAATGTTGAGGTAGTTGGATGGAATTACTATGTAAGCGGCCCTACGCTGTGTCAGGGACCTTACATACACGATAAAAAGATACTACTCACTAGTTACATACTACTAAACAATCTCACGAGTGACGAGTCGACGGCAAACTAACGTGTACGCGGGTCTCGCTAGGACTTCGGTTCTGACGAGTCGGGACTCCTAGAGGGTTCTACGGCACCGGGCGGCGCCTTCCGAAGACGACGCCCCGCCCCGCCCGCTATACTTAACACTAAATATACATTACACCGGTCAATGGCACCAACGATATTCCACGGGTCAACAATAAAACCGTTTCAAACGAATCAGCTAATGACATAACATAACACTCAAGCACCGTTTGAAAAAATCATCTACGAAACGTCGCATCAGTTTCACTCGAACACTAAGCTAGGTAGCCGACTGCATTTCACGAGGCCTCGTGGTCGTCGTCGGCGTAGTCGGTGCGGTCGGGCGGGCCGTGCTGCGGGTGTTGCGGATGCTGTGCGTGCTGGCGGTGCGGCGCCTGGGTACCGGAGCGTTCGTCGTCGTAGGGCTTGCCGTAGTAGTCCGAGTCCTTGTCAAGCGAGTCTTTGTCGACGTCGTCGCCCGCGCTGTCGGCGCGCTGGCGCTCCTTGCCCAGGTCGAGCGGCTCATCGACGTCGCGCGTGATATCCGGCTTCGCCATGTTATCGGTGTACTGGCGCTGCATTTGCTTGAGGAACCGTTGGTGCGCCAGCGTGGTGGGCGGCGGCGGCAGCGAGCCCATCTGCGGAGACGGCTCGTCATACGTCTTCCTGTCGATGTGCATGGCGTTCATCTGTTGTAACTTGGCCGCGTTCATTCCTGCAAATGTCGTTTTGTGGATTAAAATGTCGCAGCGATTAATTATAATCGATTCGGTGCAAGTTTTGGAATATGTATTCTCATTACCGAAAACATTCTCTCCGATGTACTGCAGGTAAGTGTCCAGTATGGCGGATCCACCGCCGAAGCCCGGTGGATAATCGTCGTGTTTCATTCCCGAGAGCCCGTGCGGCACGTTCTCTAGGGTCTTGGCCGTCAGCGCGCGCACCGCGGGCACTTTAGTGATGGTCGTATTTGCCAAATTGTTTATATCTAAGAAGAATAGATAAACCGTGAGCATGGTCGGCGGAATCGATATTATAATATAAAACGCAAATAAGAGACACTAACGCGGCGGCGAGTGCGGCGACCCGTCCTGGTACTTGGACTGCGACAGGTCGTCGTCGTTGTCTCCGCACAGCGAGCTGTTTTCGGAGGCGGCGGACTTGGCATCGAGCTTGACGTCGCAGCGCCGCGCGCCCGTGGGGGAGGCGCGCGCGCGGAGCTGCTCCGGAGACACCTTCACTCCCGCCTTCGCCAGCAGTCTAAGGACCGACGAGTACTTAAGGCTATTTAGAATACGAAGCCTCTAAAACTTTAATCGACCGAAATAATGTCGACGTCCAACATCCGTAGCGTGAAATACGAAATTTTCTGCTTAAGTACTTAAAGATACACTACTCACTGGCTGGCGAGCTCGGGATCGAAGCGCGTCGGCATCTGTAGAACAGGCAAGTCCTTGGTGGAAATACCGCGGTGCTGCCGCGACATGTGAGAGTGCAGAGAGTTGCGCGACTTGGCTACGGTACCACACAGCACGCATCTGCCGACAAAAATATGATACATTGACAACAGAATGGGAACGGATGGGGGCGCCCGACGAAACATTATTGTAATTGAGCTTAAAACTTGAATATTTGAAAGTGAAACTTGTGTCTGTTTCAGTTCTTACCGGTATCCGGGACAGACGGTGTGTTTATCTTCGAGATGTGTTCTCAGCGTGTGCGCAGACCGGTATATTTTTCCGCATTTAGGACACGGTCTGGGGTCTGTTGCCCTCACACGTAGCAGATCTTGAGTCCGGCGACAACCACCTGAAAAATAAATGTCAATTGACATTCCATTATAATTCATTTATTGTGAGACAGATCCTTAGGCAAGTGAATAATCTTACCTGAACAGAGAAATGGCAGGAAAATTAATTACATTTGTATGTAGTAAGTTTTATTTGTTAGTTCGCTTATAATCAAATCAAAATGCATGATGTCTACTTTGTAGTTTTATTGTTTATGTTTCGTATAAGCAGACAATTTTCTTCGGGTAAAAATTAAATTATTACGTATATATCGTATCACTAATACAATCGCAACTAGAACCGTTTACTCGCATTTAACATTTGGTTATTTGGATGACTAATTACATTATTGTACGCTTAAAAATATTTATGTTATAAAGATATACGACATTGCCTCTGAGGCGTCAGGAACAATTTTAACTACTCGCTAAGTTTTACCAATATTATATTCGTCTCGGAGATCCATGTTCGATTCCTATCGCATATATTTTAAAGGCTGTACGGTGGGCGACACATGTAGCATTGGAGATTATTGTACACGCTAGCAGTCTTTACGCGAAGGCTATATTACATCGCACAGGTAGTTTATATAACAACAACTGCGCCAACCCTCTAAAACTAGTTATATTTCATATTAAATCTACGTCTTCAGTGAAGGCCGGCAGAATCCACATCTCGAATAAAATAAATCGTATAAAAAGTTGGTATGAACTCCTTTTTAAGTAGGGTCATAATATATAAGTGTACCACAAGCTGTTGCGTTCCGCACTTCACTCAAAAAGTAGGTTTCGTCTTGGGATAAAAAAAAACAGTGGATGAAAAGCTTTACACTACGGAAAGAACAATGAAAAATAAAAATGACTATAAGCTACAATTAAAATACATACTATATATATAAATGCTTATGGTATTCTATAATCTAATTTTCTTTTTACATAAAATTACTTCAAAATATTAATAAATCTATTTGGTGTATGTATTTCCCTTATCCTTTGTTATATGAAAATATATGCGACTGGAAATGCGTTTTATATACAAGTACAATAAATCCCTCATAACTCGTCTACTATGACTAGATATGTTTTAGATTGTGCTCTGCCTACAGGGCTAAAAGAATTTTTAAAAATAAACCCTATTTATGTTGAACGTATTAACTATTGCGTTTAAAGGCATTCGTTTTCATTAAAATCTATTTCGTATTGTCTTATCTATGGTCGAAAATATACAAGTACTGAGCAGGCTGCGGTACAGAGGCTGTATATCTCTAGGCACTTCTCGTTTTTAAAACTTCTATTTATGTATCTATATAGTAAAAAAAAATATTTATGAACAAATAATTTAATTAACAGTATTTTTTCATAGGTATGTTCTATTACTATGGTATGCATAAACTCACTAAAATAACTCTGTACCGCATGCTGATAAAGAGAAATAGTGTAAGGGTACATTATTGTTTCATTGTACACATTTGTAAATAATAAAGTTGTGCGTCTAAAAGGATTGTAGTTATAAATAATTTCAGGAACATAAAAATATATCAAGAGCTTTTGTATAACATCAAAACATGGATTAGGAACGTAATGATGGTTACAATAAAACCTAAAAAAGTCGGAGCAACAATGGAAGTTACGGACACATTCAGGAAGTAGAGAATGGTCGTCTAATACTTGCACTTCGTAATCTATCAATGGCACCAATCATCACAAGTTATAATGCGCTTTACAAAACTAATTCTCGGGATATCCTGGGGCTTATTGGAAATGCAATCATAAACTTGAAATAAATATATATGATCTTCGTGTGTTACACCTCGTCGACGATCATAATTTTAAAATCTGGACATCGCATCAATTAATAATACTTCGTTTCTCATAAAGTTCGTGTCCAATCGCCACAGGCCATCCCGAGGGTATATACTTAAATGATATCAGTCTATGCTACTACAAAAATAATTTTCAGTCGATTTACCCTACTGGTTTATATGTCGCATCGTACGACCATTACTGCTGAATATGAAAATGCATCGTGGAGATCATCAATTCTGGTTTCTCAGTAACATATAAAAAGCCCCACAGTTCCGATTCACAGCCGTTTTTAGCAAAATTAGCCGAACATACAAGTCGCGGCATGGCCCGCGTCGGTCGCGAGACACTAACGTCAGTTGGCCCAGCCGCAGCTCCACTTGAGAGTTTTCATCTTTTCCCATTGGCGGCGGTGCTTGATGCGCATGTGGTTGCGGACAGAGTTCGGGTGCGCAAAATAACGCGCGCACTCGGCCACGGGGCACACGGGACTGTCGCGTGGATAGTGCGCCTCCAGGTGCCGCCGCGCCTGCGCCAGCGACGCCAGCGACGCGCCGCACAACGGGCACTGGAGCCCGCCCCCCTCCAGGTACTTTAGCAACTCGCTCCCTCCGTCCTTCCCTTCGCCGAAATCGCCTATCGCCGGCTTTGCCAACGCGTCCCGCGCCGCGGCATCTGCAATGCCACCACTGGATTACTTAACGAGAACCGTTGGCAAATCCGACGATGGGCCCTACTTCCCTATTCTCCCTACCCACGTTCACAATAAACGGTCTAAAAATATTACGTCATATTAAATATAATAAACGGTATACAGTTCCGGCACGCAGTTCCCTACACCGAGTCCGTTGGCACACGTGAGTGAACCGCCGTAGTGCGGCGGCGGCGCGAGGGTCCCGGGAGTCGAAAAGGACGCGGGCGCAGATACGAATGCGGGGGGCGCGGTCACGGTGAGGGGGACGGGGGGCGCGGGCGCGACGTAGGGCGCGGGGGGCGGTTGTGGCGGGCGGTCGGCCACTCGCCTTCTCTAAGAGTTCTGTCGCTGGCGGATACCGTGCGCTTGAAGTTGGTGGTTGATGAGGTAGTGCTTCGTTTTGCACTTCTTGCCGCAGTGCTGGCAAGGAAACCACTGGTCGCGGTCGGTCTGCGAGTGCACATTGAGCATATGCTGGCGCAGGTTGGAGGTGGAGGAGTAGACACGGCCGCAGAGCGGACACTGCGGCCGGTAGCCCATCGCCGCCCCGCCCGCTAGAGCCGCCCCTGTAACACAGAGGCGGCGGTTAGAACATGTCCGCTCGAGGGTCGCTTAAGCGCTACTGTGAGTGTATCGGTCTAGTTCCGCGGACGGGGCGGGCTCGCGCCTCCTCTGCTTTACGCCGTGTATGGAATTCATGTGTATCTGCATGTACTGGCGCGTCTTGAAGCCCTTTCCGCAGACGGGGCACGAGTGCGACAACTCGCGCGCCGCGTGCACGTTGAGGATGTGCTGCTTGAGGTTGCTATTGTTGCTGTAGAGCTTGCCGCACTCGGGGCACGCGGGCTTGCCGGGCTCACCGTTAGCGAGGCCGGCGGCGAAGGAGAAGCCGTTGGCCTCTCCGCCCGCCCCGCTCGCCCCGCCCCCGCCGCCCGCCCAGCCCGCTCCTGCCGCAGACCACTCGCTGTCAGTCTCGTCTCGCGAGCCCTACCCCCTCCCTCCCGCCTATCTCGGCTACAGCTATCGTTTTAGAGTCCTAGCTCTCTATACCGTAGTGTGGATTTAAATTTCAATATTTTCAATAAAATAACTTCCATTGTTGCTATTGACGTTTGTTGAAATCTCAGGTAATGTTTTTATCTAATGAGTCGGTGGACTAATTACTGGATAGGTTACATACTCGTTATTTGGTTGTTAGTGTTATTGAAATCGTGCAATACATGACTCAATAATGAAGAATTAATGACACACGATTTGAAGACATCATTAATGTTACCAATTATCCGTCCAGGTTGAATTTAATTGCATTTATACCGGTTAATGGTAACATTTATCAATTTATTATTGAGGCATGTGATAAGAATATGTTAGTGCGTCGGGATCATTACTTACCGAAATTATCCGGTATCCCTGATGGACCCGCCAGACCGGGAAATCCTGTAAACAACATTTACCATGTTAGATTTTCATTTCTGTCCACAAAATTAATTCCTTTCAACTAAATATTAACCTTGTAAATTTAGCAGTCCGGGAAAGTTGTGTGGGAGAGCTCCATTGGTATTGGCCACGGTCGCAGGGTCGTCGTAGTCTATGGGCTCCTGTTTCGCTCTGTTCTCGCCCTCCGTGTCGCTCGCGCCAGCATCGGAAGAAGACTCCTCGCCGTCGCCGGACTGTTATAATTTTAAACGAGATATAAGTTTCTAATTTAGGTCCACGAACGCCCTAAATCTTATGCAAGGTAATCGATTTTTGGTCACTGAAAATTCTATGTCCTTCATTGATATGCGAGTACGGCAAGCTCACCAGGTTGTTGGAGACGTTGGAGAGATGTGGATGGTGCGTGTTGTCGAGCGCGTGTCCGAACAGCGCCAGCTCGTGTCCGTTGGCGGCGAGGCGCTCGGGGCTGCCCTGCGCCAGGAGCTGCTCCGTCCTACACCCGTGGGGACAAACATTATAAGTGACGCGCTCCTGCTGCCTGCCCGAGGCGCTGTTATATATATATGACTGTTCGACCCGTTATTGTATGTAGCTTTAGATTTAGGGACCTCAAATCTTTAAATTGCCTAATATTGCAGCGCTCAGAGAAAACGGTCAGTATTATTTCTTACTAATAAACCAGCGTGTTTATTTGCACGTTTGCGCGGGGAATATTAAATAGCGATGACTAAATTTAGAAACTAAGTGAATTATTAGTGCGTATTATGGAGATGCCAATTTTATTTCTGATTTCTTTCCTTAAAATGGTTTTAAGTTATTATTGTACCGTTTCGATGACGCCATTTCTGACTACAATATTGACTTTTATTTGCCATTTCGCGCACCGGTTATCGGTATTTTTCAACCGCTATTCAAAACTGCAAAATAATAACGTTATAATTGCTTAATCTTTTTGGTTCGGCCGGCGGTGTGGTCATGATCGTATCTGAACTCTAACCGGAATCAGTCAATCGTAAGTGTCGCCATACCTGGTCTTCATCTGTGCCTGGTAGAGGTCGGAGGAGCGCGCGCGCTTTGGTGGCGGTGTGGCAGGAGCGCCGTCGTCTGGTCTCCTCGCGCGCCGTCCCTCTCGTGCTCCCTCCCGTCCTTCCCTCCCCTCTCTCCCCTCTCTGGCTTCACGACCCTCCCGCGAGCCCCCGCTGCCCGTCTCCGTCCACGAAGACGCGGACTGAATGGAAACAAATCTATGTTGACGAGAAACACTAATCGAAGAAATAATTTACGTAATCCGATACAAGAATGTTTTTCTTCGGAGGATGTCGTCATAAACAGTGTTTACCATCGGAAACCGTTCCAAATTTCATATATATAAGAACTCGTTTAACATTATTTTCGTTAAAGTAAAATGATGTGGTATTAAACTTACCGGAGACGCCTTTTGGTCGAGAGTGGGAATCGGTGGAGGGACGTCGGTCAGGCCTCGTACTTGGAGTAGTTGCGCGGCCCTTAGGAACTCTTTAAGTTGCTCTTGCCCAATGTGAACTTCTCCTTGATACATAAACCTAAAACACATTGAGTTTATTACTTTTACGCTCAATGCCTTTAAATATAAATAAAATATGTATGCATCATTTATATCCACGAACCTTAATAAACTTTCCATATCCTTATCATGAACATCTCGGAGTATAACAATGGGATGCTGGCACGGATTAGCCTTTAATAATCTTCGAAAATACGGACTGCAGGCCGATAGCACCACCTAGTAGGACAATCGTAAATACAAATGACATTAATAGCTCAATAAGGACTTTTTCGATAAATGCTCAAGTCTAGTGTGATATGACGTAGTTTACCTTGTGTGCGGTAAAGGTAGCCCCGGCGCAGGCTAGTGTGACGTCGACGAAGTCCTCCTCGTCCCTCAGGCGGCGGAAGGAGGACACCATGGCGGAGTGGAAGTCGTTCCATCGCAGCGAGTACTGCTGCTCGCCCGCGCCCGTGCCGCCTGCATGCAACCGAGCTGTTACATACAGGGTGATAATATTAACAATTATAATTTTATAACTTTTTTTTTTTTTTTAATGAAATAATGTTTTGAGATGTAGGTAATTATTAAACGTGTTCGCAATTCAAAAAAACAATGTTAGACATGGTATCAGAAAGTAGGTAGGTACCTATTAGGGATCTACAGTAAAAATCTTTCGGTTTCAAACTATCCTATCATATGTTATGTCATGTTAATTTAGATATGGATATTGTATGTTTATTTAAAACATAATGTGATATATAATATTCGTTGTTTATTTTTAATAAATAAGTGAACCTCATAAATATAAAACCACAGTGTAGCGACGTATCAAAAGATGTTATTTAAATTGCACAGTAGGTATCTGGTTACAGAAATGATATTTTTTTCTTAGACACATCTTTACAATTCACTTCAGAGTTTATTGTCCCATAATGTCACCTTCGTAGTCCAAACTGTCATGACCTCTCTTGTACTTATTCACCAAAATGTAAAGTAACAAAATACGGACTACAATTTTGAAATTAAAATAGATTCCGCCATAAATAATTTATATGCAATTGAATGTGTATTTTAACCATTGCCGAATGAAAAACTTCACTTTAATATACCTATATCGTGAATGTATAAAATATGGAAATATCATTAAATATACACAAAAGTTTTATGCTACTTGTGTTCTATCAAAAATGTACCTACATTAAAAAATATATTATTTTTGTATATTTATCTCAACAAAAAATAAATAACAAATAGGTACCTACATATTAATGTCTGTTTTATTTTATAAGAATATTTGTAAGAAGTCTATATAATGTGTTTTCTTTAATAAATCGTCGAATCGCTGACAAAAGGCACCAAGGGCGAGTTTATATTAAAATTAAATGAAGCTACCATCACGTCATGTGCGTAAACAACTAAGTAGGCATAACTAACTAACTAAGTAGGTATAGTAAACAATACCTACCTGGCTGCACTTACCAGCGGCGTTAGGGCTACGATTAAAGATCTAGGTAATTACTGTATATTAAATAAACAACCGCTGTTTCTTATAGTTTGTGAGGACGTCTAGGAATCACAAAATATTAAGATTTCTCTATATTATTTTATCACTTAACATTCTTATAGTTATATGAGGATGTAGAAAGGAATGAGGATGTAGAAAGAAATGTAGGAATCCGAAAATGTAGAGTTTATTTATTTTATTTATTATATTTATTACTTTTATTTTTTTTAGTCATTTACTTTTTATACTTGTTTTTTATATTTTTCTTCCTTTTTCCTTTCTGTATTATTTGTTATTATGTACTAATTATAAAATAAATATTAATAATATAAGTGTAATGTTATTATTGTCTTACTACTCACATAAACATGATTATTACACTCTACCAGACAGACGAAACATAGCCATATTTGATTTGATCTGATTTGCTTGTTTCAATAATATTAATCAATAACTCGAACTGTTGAAATCAAACTATTTTACGACCATTTTACCGTGAACACGATTTTTGCAAAGCACTCGAATCGTCCGGTTAAATTTCAAATGTAAATTAAAAATTTAATTATAGGCCAGATAAATCCGTAAAAATAGTTTTATTTCTACGTGTATTAGTGACTCGTGAAATATCTTTCAAAATAGTAACTCGAACTAGTTAGAATAGTTAGAATTACCTATACATAACTGCGATAAAAATTTGATAGGTAGGTATATCGTACACTATTTGCCTGCATCCAAAAAATAAAATCTTAAAATCTAACGATCAAAACATATGTTATCCTGAGTGGCCATTGTTAAACTAATTATTTCAAACACCACATTACCTCGGATGAATTTTATAAAGGCAAAGTCCCTTCGTTTTCGTTTAAAAACATTTGTAGAGAAAAGAAAATCGCACTTCTAAATCTTGAAATAAATGCGTATCATTAACTCACCCCTCGTCCTGGGGGATGATCCCGAGGGGTGGTGGGGGGAGGGGGGGAATATCAACGAACTCACGTACGAGTGACGGCGGCTTACGAGTCATATACACTGTTGGTAAACAATTGCGTACCGTAGCAGAGTGACAGACAGACGACTAAATAATCATTTTGCTATGATGATATATCTTTTTATTAATATATTTTTAAAAATTAAAATGTTATTCATATGCCCGTGTATATTTTTGTAAATATTCAAAATATAAAAGCCTTAATTTTTTTACATTAATAACTATTGTCATAAGTTTAAACGATTTCTGTTCGTGCGTTACAAACACTTGTTTTCACAATTGCTTTTGATAATTAATGGTTTTATAAGAAGTATAAGAACATTTATTTAAATAAATAAACAACGCAGTATATTTAAAAGCAATTAAGCACTGAATGTGACGCAATAAGAACAATAATTACGTTTTTAAAATAACATTCTTATTATAAATATGATTTTAGGTAACATATATCAAATCAATAGAAAATATTGAATGAATTTAGTGAATATTATATATAAAAATATTGAGTACTTACCGCTGTCGGTCGCCATGGTGTGCTCTGAGGGCGGCACGGCGCTAAACAGATCCGCGCCCGCGCATTCCACGCGTGCCGTAATAGACGCCACCTTAGCGATGTATTCTTATTGATGGAGCGAATCTGTCTTGGGGTTGCGGATTGGATTTTAAAGATTTTTGATTTTGTCTGGAAGAGATAATTTTTTTTGTTGGGGTATTTTATTTTATATGGTCCAGTATTTTTTTTTTTTGTTTATTTATCATGTGAGAAGTGAGAAGCGACGGTTACGGACTTCGGTTTTTAGGGACATTAATGAACGTATTGTATTTTTTTTGTTCCCGTTAAATAAAATTATAAACACTTATGGGGTTTTAAAATTAACAAAAGTTAATTTCATACGCAATGAACTGCAAAATCATTTAAATAAATAATCAACAATAATCAAAATGAAAACTTATTGAAATATTTAATAAGAGCAAAAGTATTTAAATTCATAAAACAATCAAATACAATCAATTGCACAACTCAAAATGCATTTAAATGTACGAGTATTTATATCTAATTGAGCAGTAATGTGTATTCAATTGTCCGCGCAATTAAATAATAATGTCATATTAATTATCGTGTATCATTAAAAATACCAATCTAAATACTTTTCCACGTGACGTGAATGAAACCGATCACAACACGCACTCGAGCACTTCGCCGCAAGAATCACGCTCGAGGCAGTAATGAGCTATCACGATGGTGTTAATTTAGAGCCGGTGCAACGGTCGATGGCGCGCCCTGCACCACCACAATAAGGGAGGAGCGGGCAGATAGAAATCAATACGATGTCCATCATTGCTTGCACCCTCCCCCCGCACCGCACCGCCTGCGCCTTGCACCCGGGAAATGCATTTTCCGCGACCGTCGCTTTTCACCTGACACACGTTATTATCAACTATGGCTTAATACGGGAACTTAAAAATCGTACAGTTATTTTTTTCGTCGACGTCCGATAGTGAATGCACCGCTCGCTGTTTATGTTTGTTAGAGGAACGCGCGTGTTATCCGTTGCGCGTCACGCGGGCGACTGTCGCCCCGCCACCGGTCCGAGAATAACCGGCGGGGGTGCGGGCGGGGGTGAACAGTCGCGGGGCGCGCGGTGCGGTGCTGGTGGGGCGGGCGGGGGGGGGGCGGGGCGGTGCAGCCTGCACGCCCACAGCCGGCCGCCGGCCGCCCGCCCGCGCCGGACACTTGCATGGAAAGCTCGCGTCACGTCGAGAGCATCGGAACGACACGTCGCGCCTCGATGAAAGCGTTTCCCGACCGACCTACAGACTTATTACATAGAGCATGTTTACGATCGGGAAGCACTTATTACTACGCATTAGATGCATCGGTTTTTTTTATAATAGATGTATAATAGTTTTTTTTTAATGTATAAAATTCTGTTTTTATGTTAAATAAACGTATATTACATTTTTTTACAATAACTACTTATGTAGAGTCTGTGATATAAGAACAACTCTATCAGATATTCTTTTTTAATATGCGGATTTCGTTACAATTTTATTATTGTAATATATCTTTAAAAATAAATAAAATTTATTGATGTTTCTTAATTGTTATTTCTTTTAAATAATTGAGCAAGGTATAATAGATTTTTTATGTTAAGATATACGTGTAGGTATATATATTAAATTTAAGTAGAATCACCTACCTACAATGTGGAAGATCTTACCAGCCTTTACAGTTTAAAACTTTTTTTTGTTTTATTGTAAGAACAGCAATATATACAAACATTAAGCTTAATGACAAACCGATATTTCGTGTAAAAAAAACAACAAAGTAATTTAAAAAATACTTTATTTGTTTTTTTTTTGTTTTAAATACATGTCTGACTTTTTTTCTGCATATTCATTATTATAGAAGATATATGACGATACATAAATACATAAAGTACATTACATTATACATATAATAATATTAAAACTCTATATTTTACTAACCTCTGTTTTTATTTATAAAAAGTCTACAAGCGTTTCCTATCACTCTGTTATTTGAAAAACATGTAACTTATAAATATAAAACAAATTATTATTGCCATCATAATAACATCAGTACTCTGTTAGTTGTTAGTACACGCAATCCCAAATCCAAAGTCCGGCCAATCATTCGTCAAACGGGCGTAAATCTCGGGGTGGGAGTCGTGGGTGGTGGGGGTGGTAGGGGTCATGGGGGTTGTGGGGGGTTACGTAACATCAGGAAGTGCGGATTAGGAATCAATAGTGGCCGTAATGATAGTTGTAGCGTAATAGATGGTACTGCGCCGTTTGCTGCGCGTAACGACTGCCCAATTTTTGGTTTACGGAATTTTGTAAAATTTATTGTTTTTTTTTTGTTTAGTATACAATAGGATTTTTTAATTACATGAATCATTCTGTAAGTACATAATGTACATTTTTTTGTGTAATAAAAAAATATACTTTTTTATCTCCTGCAATTTTTACACTAGGTATGTACCTACTATAAGTAGACGGCATTCTTCTAAAGAATATAATGATTTCAATGAAAATATTGACTTGAATTTACAATGCAATATGCATTTTACTAATGGCATCTATGCTAACAAGTACGGAACCAGCTAATCTAAACACTGCCACTGAGCCCGCACCTCCTCACCCCCCACCCCCAGCTGTCATCACTCGCGGTCATCTCTCACCCCCCCCCTGTCTATCTAAACAAACTTGCTTTGTACCTTTGAATGCTGAAATTATTTATTGAACCGATTTATTCAATTATTCAAATAATAATAATCATTATTCTCACCTACCTCCCCGCTGACAAGCCCCTTTCGATTTCTTCTCCCTTGCTGTTTTTTGTGGAATGTTATAAATTAACGCTATCATTATTTTGACGTATCTTAAAAAATGGAGAGTTTGATTCCTAACGCTTTAAATATTACAATTATGACATGTTTTTATATTAAATAAATTTTAGTAAACATACTTTAATAAATTTAGATAATTGTATTTTTAAACATAATAAGTAGGTAATTAAGTTAACGTTTTATTATTCGCAGCGGTTTTTACTGAAGATACGAATATGCAACTAATTCCGACCAATTCCACAAACATAGTAATTTTAATAAAATATTTTCCTTCATTAGTTTTAAACATATTGAATTATAATAATCTTGAAATAAAATATAATATTAGATGTACCTATAGGTAAACTTATTAAGTAGTAGGTACCTACGATATCTTATCAATGTAACTTTTTCCGATTATTAGGTACAAATTTTGCATATAATAAATCTATACTACACTGAGATCAAAACTATTAATACATTACAAACGAAACAAATAAATGCATAATATTGATAATTTTTGTATTCTCTTTGATCGTAACAAAAGAAGACTTCTCGAAAGCCTATTGTCGGTGAATCGATGTATCCGTTTGGTTCTCACTATTGCGCCCTCTTCGCGAATGCAGGGAGGAGGGGGAGGGGGTGGTCGCCTTGGAGGGTGGTGGTGGGAGGGGGAGGTAAGTTACGTGCAAACACTCTTGATGTGTGTGATGTGATACAGTATATCTCATGATGGTGGCGGAATTGCTCTTTTTCGTTAAACAGGTCCTTGAGGGCTTTACAAAAAATTCGTACTATTGTTTAGAAGTTGCTTTGTAGGTTTTTATATAATGATGATTTATTACATGTGTAATATATTAAACTAAATTTCTTGTTTATTTATTTTAACGCTACTTGTATGTTTGTAATGGAATTAAATATATGCTGTTAAGTGAGAGGTAAATTGGTAATGACTGTAAATTTCTTTTACCAAATAACTGTCATTGTTATTGAATGAAGGCTTCATTTATTTGCTTGGGTATTTTTGAATAACTTTATATGAATCACATTTTAAGTGACTCATATTACTCTCTTAGTCATTATCTTTTATTGACTTTCTGAGATTATAACAATGTTTATGATTTTTTTTTAATAATATCTAATGGAATAATATTAATCCAATACACATGTAAGCCATTTTAGGCTTAGGCGTCTCACCCAGAAGTCCCAGGTTCTCACCCTACCCGAGTTAATGATCTTTGTATGTTAGATTTATTTTGATATTAATATTGAATTAATGTTAATGTTTTATAAAGGAGCTATAACATTTTTAAGAAAGCACTAGAAGTCACGTTTTATAATTCGTCTTTTGTTGTTCCGCCCGCGCTCGGTGCCGTCTTGACCGCGTAAACAAAATAATTAAAACATTTAACGGTTTATATAATATTTGTTTATCGAAAAAATATTTCCATAAAAATCTACGTAATAACTAGTAACTACTCGCGGACTCGTAAATCCGCAAAAAGTTAATCTCTTGAGTTGTTTTAGTGTTAGTAGAGTTTATGCACTGAAAGTGTTTATTGAAGGATTGAATACAATTGAAATATTAACAGATTCTAGAAACTTCTTTTTTAATAAAAATTCTTTTGTTGCTTAAGTTAAATGAATTTAATTTTAAATGTTGTGGAATATATAAATATATAATGAGATATGTTTCATTATTTAAAAAATACTCTCAGAATTCTTTCCATGACCCATCTGTAAATTAGATTGTTCCGTCATAGAAGTGTACAAACTGACAGGACATTGGTACAAAAATAATAATACCCTTGCAGTTGAAATCAAACCCAAAAAAATGTAACTAAAACTTACAAAATCGAAATAGGAAAGCATTCCAATAAATTAACCGGAATAGAGATCAATAACTGTCCAGTCCAGTGGATGCGGAAGCAGTGCGTACATCAGCCGTCACCAGCACCCCCCCCCCTCACCCCCCGTCTAAATATAGACAGATACCCACCCCTACCACCGGGTTATTTGCGATACCATTGCGTATATTTGGTCATCTTTTCTATTGTCAAAAGGGTAATTAATGGCTAGTAATGACATTCAAATTAAATTAGGTATTAGAAAACATTTCTTTATGTTTTGATAATTTTCTCGAAATAAAAATATTTAGCTTGATAAGTTCTCAAGAAATTTTATAGTTTTGTCATTCTAGTTTAAAACCTGTATTTACTTGGAAATAAACAAATACATCAAAAAACAACACGCGCTTGTGTTCCTAAAATCAATAGGTTAATTTGAAATATAATGAGACCAAATATAAATTGTAATTTAGTTGAATGTCGAAGTAATTGTGAGGAAGGCGCGAGGTCACGCAGTGCGAGTAATTACAATTTAAGGCCCAATAATGTAAGCCTTAGCGTAGTAGCGTAGCGTGCTCCTTTGATGACTCTACGACTGGGGTTCTGTTTGTTGGTAGTTGTAACAGACGTTTCTTTTTAGAACGTATTCTTAACTTTATATATAGATACTAAAGCCTTGATTAAATAAAAAAGTACCTGATATAGTTCTATGCAATAGGATATACCTATTAGAATAATTAGTAGGTACAGCTAAATATTGTGCTCAGTTGCTCGAAAGTAATTTAATTTTAAAGAAAATGTTAAGACTATGAATAAATTTATTAAAAATATACTATACGGAACACCGTATCTATAGAATGCTGGTCTCGGTGTTCGCGTGTCTAGCCGGCGGTGTAACAGTCTACGAGTAGTAACACGACTTCTATTTGCTTCCGCCACTAAATTGCCCCTGAATTGCCTGCATGTAAAGCGCTTACCCCATTAATACGAACATAGACTCAAGACGGGGTTCGAACGTCTGAATGCAGTTTCACAAAACTTATAACTTGTCGTATTGTAGAAGTATTGTCAAAGTTATAGAACTAGATCATGAACATTTTATAAAATAAAAACATACGATTCACATTTGATCCTTCTGTCCAAAATATATTCGATAGGTTGATTCAAATAGGTTGTATCGAATTAACAGAAATAGTCGAAAGCCTCGTTAGTTAAGTGAGTTTTGTGTTTGTGTACGCAACTCTACGGGTACAATAAAGCGAACAATTATTCTCGGTGTCCGGGATGAGCTCTGATTAGTGACGGTCAGGTGGGTGCGGTGCGGTCGATAACCTCCCCAACTACCCTACAATAAACAGGGGGACGATCGCCTAAACTTAAGTATTGATTCGCGCAAAACGTGATTTGTACGCATTCATCTAAAGCGCAAATTCGATTGCACTCAGCCACACGCTATACCTTGCTTTATTTTGTTAAAGCACTCTCTCAGTCCGCCTAATGTAACGGGAAATGGATTAAAAACATGGGAAATGGATAGGATAGTTGGTGGCGGTTTTTCTGTGTTTACGCGTGAACCGTGGTCAATAGGCTGAGGACAGGCGCGCCTCGTCTTGTAACGCGCGGCCGACACGACATCTAGCGACTTATAGCAGACATGTTTTATTTACTAAGTGCTGCCAGTATTGGGCGCTGGCTTAATTGAGGTGATATTATTCAAATGACAGCGGTTATTAGTGTCTTATGGAACTGATTTATGAATCAGATACCTGCTTTCTTATTATATGTTAATGAAAAACATATAACGAATATTGCCTAACAGAATACATTCAAAGTTTTTTTTTTGTTCATATTACTTTACATATTTTAAATATTTATTTGCTAAATGTTATATATTTATAGAATACATATTACGAGTATTCGACTCTCTCCTCTCACTGCAATCAAGAGAACAGGAAAAATATATTCCAAATATGGCTGATAACTATCATAGTACTGATTTTATTTGGAACAAGTTTCCAAGTTTTATTACAAGTATATCACAACCAGTTATTTTATTATACATGGAAATAAACCTCCAAAATAATTACATCGTTAATGTGTCTTGTTAATGAGATGTCAAAATAATAATAATAATAATAATTATTATTATTATTATCTGACTGGTCCTAATGTAACCTAAAGAATGTGGTTCAAATTAATGATGGCTCTATAAAATGTTATAATGATAATTGTTTAAACATTTACTGGCATTAGTATCATTGGGGTTTTGATATTTTTGTTAGTGTAGTGGTTTGTGACCCCGACGTTCCAGAGATTGTGGGTTTGATTCTCATTCGCGACAATAATTTGTGTTAACCACACATTATTGTTCCTAATCTGGGTGTACTTTGTGTTCGTTATTATTATTTTTTTCTCTCCGGACACACACACACACACATCCCAAACACAGGTATTACTTATTCTCTAACGAAACTTAAACAGTTTTTTTTAAATATTGAATATGAATGTAAAAAGTCATTTTTAATAAAGAGTTATTTAAATATTTTAAATATATGTATAAATGTAAGCTAAAGTTGTGATTATTTTTGTGAAAGGCAGAGGAACAGGCCTCTCTCTATGTGATCATTGCTCTCAGAGAGATCAATCGTGTATTATTGTTATTACTTTTATAATTTAATTCTAATTAATTCTTAATTTTTATTACAAAAATATAATTACGACATTTTTATTGTTTTATCTTAGATTTGATCTAAAGCTTCAATGTTTATTTTTATAAATGTTTATTTAAGTATAGAATTTACTTTATTTTTAACTGTTTTGAAGAAAAGATTCTTTGTCTGAGGTTTTTGACTTTATCAACGGAAGCTTCACAGTAGATCTATAAAATATAGAATTGCTTTTTCTCATAACACATCAGAAATTTAAATATTGGACAAATTATATTTTTATAGCTCCGGAAATTATACGGTTTTAGTGCACTGTAATCCGAGATATATGACAGTGTTTAGCTATCAATGTGTGGGTGTGTAGGTGTGTGTGTAAATCTACCTATTTAGGGCATTCAAATATTTCAGTGTTAGCCTTTATGAGACGATTTCTGAATTCGATATAAAGTCCTTTTATTTGAAGTTATATCAAACCTACCAACCTGCACTAAAGAAGGGTTGAGAACGTAATCTGTTCCCAGTGGTGGGACTAATATAGGTTTTCCCACATCTGGGTAAAGCTGTAAAGTTTGGACTACAGAGTAGAATACGTATATAAATAGGCTTGACCAATAGGTATATCAACCTTTTTGGTATAAATATAAGTAAAACTAATAATATAAAAATATCTAAAACAAAAAACATGTTACGAATACAAATTGGAGCCAGAAAGCGATAATGTGGTACATACATCTTGTTAATATGAATTCTTAATTTTGTTAACGTTCTATGAACATTCATTATCTATAAGGTTTATAAAAACACCGCTGGAGTGTAGTTTCCAAATTGCTGTCATATACCTAGTAACGGTACACCGCCCGTGTGTGATCTACTGTACAAGTTCTGTCAGATATTTGGATTATTTAAATGTTTTATATTTATCCATATTTTTTATTTGCTATATAGAAATTAAAATTAATGTCCTATTCAATGTTTTTAGTAGCTGTCTTCTGGTTGTATTCCTGGAGAATCTTAAGCGATTGTTTTGGTTATAAAAAATAAATTCCGTTTTGTGTATTTTAACATTATATGTCAATAAAAATATATTTGAAAAATAATTTACATGCAGCCAAATGAATGTCCGGTGACTGCGGAACCCTAATAAAACTTATCACAAGATGAGCTCAAATTAATAGATACCAGTAAAGCAATAAAATGAAATTGAATAAATTATAGTTGTGATTGCGATATATGGAATATTAAATGTCGTGTCATTCAACTATTTGGCGAATGTCGCAAGACAAGCTCGAGCAAGATATTTTGGTTGAAATTTAATTCTATATTATTAAATATTAATTATTTTTTAATATATACAGAGTTTTTCAAAGTATATCTAATTTATTATTATTAGTTTAATAGAATCACTGTTGCAAGCAATGCGTCACTAGTTTTTATTTTATTAGAAATGTATACATTATTTTATTTGTATCTTAAAATAGGATACATTTGACAGCCTAGGCTGTTCGTTTCGTATAAGTAAAGCTTCATACAAATAACTTTAAAATTATTATATAAAGTTCGTCAACTATAATTGTTATTATCGTTATATTTATTCATTATTATATATAACTAAGCTTACTTATATAGTTTGTTATTTGTAGTCTTTTGACTGCATCTTGTACGAGTTGGTTCGACCAGGACCTATCCTAGTAGTAGGTGATGGTACCATCCTCACAAAAGATCAGTGTGAAGTAGGTATTGTAGAACGTTTTATTATTTATTATAGAACAATGAAAAGGTCAGTAACTCGGACGTATTTAATGCTAGGGGTCGCCCGCGACTCCGTCCGCGCGGTTTTTAGTGTATCCTCAGCGCACGCGAGGAAAGCTCTCAAAAAAGAAATCTTTTCCCGTTTTTGCAGCATTTTTCATTGCTGCTCGACTTCTATAAGTCACAGCGAGATGATATATATCCTATAGTCTTCCTCAATAAACGGACTATTCAAAACAAAAAGAATTTTTCAATTCGGGCCAGTCGGTTCAATTTCAGAGATTAGTGCGTTCAAACAAACAAACTCTTCAGCTTTATAATATTAGTATAGATTTAATATCATTTTAATCGCTAAGTTCATTTCTCTCTCTTCACTTTTCTTAACCTATCCCGTTACAAATAAAATTATTTTTAAGCTAGTGCACACTAGCTGAACACTACTAGAAGTATTTTATGACATTAAAATAATACGAATTAATGAATAAATAATCCATCTCTAAGCGGCTGAGGTCCATCTTACTCTCACAAGGCACCAAGTTTGATAACAAGAAGAACTTATTATTTATTTGTAACTGCTATTAAAATTAAAAGACTTTGTAGATTATTTTTTTAATTTCTACAATAATGACGAATTCCTGTAATCTAAGGAAAGTCGTAGGAACAGCCAGAGTATAATAAAATATTAAAAAAAGTTTTACAAAAAAAAAGTTTCATTAGATTATAAGTATATTATTGATTTAATCAATAATATTATAATTAATAATAATAAGTTTTTTTAAAACAGCATCTAACAACAGCATCTTAGACATTGTATTATAAGAACTGTTACCATTATCTGTTATCATATCGAGGACTTATGAACATCAAATAAAGCTTCATTTTAGCAAATAAAAAAAGCTAGCCAGTATATAATTTCTATCTAATCAAAGGAAACAAAACTATTTTTAAGGATTAGCTAATAATTTAATTTTAAATTTAACCCGACAAATTTCAAATGCTTTGCTGAATCGTGTTCACGGTTAAATTCAAAAAGTAAATTTAAAATTGATTTATACGCGAGTTAAATTCGTAAAAATAGTTTTATTTCAATGTGTAGTACTCCTGATAATCATAGAAAATACTATGTAATCAATGGAAAAAAAATATATTTTTTTTAATAAATGCAGTAAGAAACCACGTTGATATTTTTGAATTTTTATTTAAAATAGATTGCCCTTGTTGGTTTTCGTATCATTTACTGTCACCAAGTTAAACTTTGTCCTTATCTATAATTTACACCAGTATTAAATAAATATATACCTTATAGATAGTCTAATAGCGTAGTTGAGGGACTTAGCACGCGAGGGAGCCCTCGGGCGAAGGGCCAAAGAGAAATTGTATCATTAGGCGCAGGGACAGTGAAAAACAGCTGACGGTCTGCCCTCAGCTGATAGAAAATATATTAACCAGAACTTATATATTGGTATTGATAACTTATCGTTTTTACACTTCATATTTATAGGATATTTAAGATTTATTTATCGTTTACAGTTTTTTTTATAAGGCGAAGTTAATGTGTTGTGGCATTTTTAGGTTATTGCAACTCTTTAACTTCAGTTACTTATAATAGCCGAAGCATACACACCGCGCCATCTATCGACATAGAGATATCAAATACATAGATCAATATATATTTTAAGTTTGATTTTTTTTTATTAAAAATGTCACACTTCACTGGTCTAAAAATAATGGGTTAAAATAAACAGATTATATCTAAAGGGTTTCATAATAATTTTACAATAGTCCGGGTCTATAAACTATTTTGGGAAATATTGTTTAATTTTTTAGTTGTTTATACCAACTTGTTTAGGTTCAGAGTGAATTTAAATTAGGAAGGCGTATATAGATGTTGGCAACACAGTAACATCGCAAAGGGTCAGACAACTCTTATTGTTATCTAAAAAAAGTTTCGTACTTCACTTAAAGTAGTTACCGGAATTAATCATTACTCTCCCTTCCAATAAATCAATAAAACAACCATTAATTTTAGCATAGAGTCGGAGGCTGCTAAATAATAGAGATCCATCAGGTCTCATTAGTGGCGAGCGGGGGCGCCACCGGCGGCCGGCGTCCGGGCGCCGACATCTCCCGATCAATACAACAGCCACCCGACAACTCCCGAGCGTTCCCGACAACCTCCGAATAGTCCCGAACGGCCGCACATGATAAATGTCACAGCGATAGGGCCTGCAGTTTTCAGGCTCCGTGAAAATTCAGTAAAAGTGCATTACTTATAACAGTGTAAAACAATAGTGAAGTGACTTAATATTGTATCTGACGTTTATTGTTTAGTGTAAGTAAAGTTCATCTTCATTTATATTCGTGTTTATTCTTTGACACTAAGTAAATATTTATACAAGTTTATCTTTATCTTATAAGATAACTGATGCAGTTGAGAGCTTTTATTGATCAACATTAAAAATAGTCGCATTATCAATGTAAGACTGGCTGTCAATAACCTTGATTGCGTGGGTTTTAAATACCTGAATAGTGTAACCAATCTAGTTGTGTTTACAATATTTTTTTAATAATTACAACGTATTAGTTGTCTTCCATTATCCATTCATCGTTTTTACCTTTTAATACATTTCAAATGAAAAAAAGGTATTTAATTGAGTGTTATATTATAGGTAGTTATAGTGCGCATGTGCGGCGCAGGTGCCTTGCCTTTTGTTTTGTTTAACGATTATTAAAATATGCATATAAAAAAAATATAATATTTAATCAACATTACACTTAAAGAAACATGTTATACGTATGATAAAAATATTAATTTTATTTATTTCTTTGAAATTTATTTTATCCATACAAGTTAAATAAAACTTTTTCCGATTATTTAAATATCAATACATAGGAACGTCAAAATTTCAGTCAAATTGTAAAAAAAGTGGCGGAATGCAGTTGATTCTGCAGGTATCCTGACCTTGACCTACATGAGAGCCTTGTAGCAGATGCAGTGATTTTAACCAACATAAGCAGACCTCTACATGTCTTATTAACTTATGTTTTGTTGAGGAGGGACAGAGGTTAAGCCATTTTAGCCGCCCTGTCAATGTGACAGCTGAGTGACATTACGACAGAAAGAGACACCGATGGTCTTTTGTTTTCATTCATTTGCATACCCCATTAAGATATGCTTATAGTTTATTCTTGATTAGGACTTATTTAAATTGAAAATAAAAATAATTTGAAAGTTTTTGAGGACGTATTAAATGTTACACTAAAAAACTTATCTTTCTACGCTTCTGGTAATTAATTCTAAATTATGACTGTAAATCAAATTATCATCATAAATGATATTAATATTTAACACAATTTCACCTCACGTATCTTAATTATATTCACAAGCTAAGTTGTGTAGTTTTATTAACGGGTGAATATTGCAAACTTATTATTTATCTCGGTAACAAGGTTGTCAGTCCTCACCTTAGACCCCAACCGTATTTGTCAACTTTAAGGATGTAGAAATTATTATTTTTTTAGTGTTTCTCAGCTAAACACTTATATGTTGATTTGTATTTAATTTTTTTAAATAATACATTAGGATTGGATTACTATTTTTACAGGCTTTCTTTTATCGTATCGAACGTTTGTAGTTTTCTTTTTTATTGTCTGTGATCTCAAAGTTGCGACAACATGTTAAATTTAGGTATTTTAATTGTTGTTTTTGTCTATCTATATTTAAACTTAACTTTACTTGTTATGTAGGACGTAGTGCGTAAACTTAATAGTTAATACCTATATGTAATGAGCCATAAACAAAGCCAGATTAAGAAATTAGTTAAATCAAGTAAAGTATAGTAATATTCGTCACCCGTGAGCCGGTAACGCGATCTCGTTGACACCAGCGGACAAACAACTTTCAAACGCAGTTAACCTTTACTCCCGGTTCGATGCCCGTTTTCTAAAATTACATTTCTATATTATTTTTACGCGCATACATTTATTTTATCGTGAAAGTTCGTGGATCTTCTAATACCTCGTTTGTTTCGTGTTTATAAAACTCATTTTGTGTTTATGTAGTTGTTCAACTTGTCTCGAAGAAAGTAAATAATAATCTGTATTATTTTTAATAAACTTATGTGTGTATTTCTATGAATTTCGAATGATCAAAAATGCAAAAACAAAAGTTAAATTTAAATTATAAATAATTCTATAAAGAGGACCTAAAGTATAATTGTAGTCACTTGTTAAGTATACTACAGTCAGTGATGGTAGTATCGTTGCAGCGCGGCGGCACTTCACCGGGCATGCGCCGCGTAGCATGAGCGGTGCGCGCGCGCACGAGCCTCGCGACCCGCGCCACCACCGCTCCCACCACCACCAGGTACGTGTGCGAGTGGTACCACATTATTGTCAACAATATTTTTAGATGGATGGATGGATCTACAATATTTTATAGACGGATATCAGGTACGTGTGCGAATGGTAATACATTACATACAGATTATAAACATGTATCAATAACTGTTCGAGTTTTTAAATTAGTAATTAAGTATATAAATACGATTGCTTATTTTATGACATGTATTTATTATTCCGTTATTCTAAATTATTCAATCAATTGCACAAAGTAATCTAAGTAACTAAATGGTTTGTTAGTTGTTACGGAGATTAGCCGAGGCGCTGAAGAACAAACACAAAATTACCGAAGCTGTCATTTTGCGCCACCCACATCAGTTATTATGTTAAGATGAGGACATGTCTTATACAATCAAACGTTTAGCGGAGATATAAAAAAAATATATTTACCTATACATTTTTAACTTATACATTATTCAAACTAGAGGGACAGATAAGATAAGATCACACAGGACACACACATACTAACTGCGTATTGTGTTATTTGTCTTAACCTCAGTTCATAACATCGCCTTAAAACGTATTTTCGTGGAGCAATTAAATATCTTTGAATTCGCAAATTTGCGCAATTACATGTACAATTATCCAGCCGAGCTCGCTTATTTGGTGATCACCAAAACGAACAAGGCCATGGTTCTTAGAAAAGTCGTGCCTACAATTTGATGCTCCGTTAGTTACAATCTTCTTAAATTTAAATATATTTGTATATAATATGTAAATAGCAAATATTTAGTTAAAATGTTACTCATTAGTATTGGTTTTTTAAGAGTTTTGTTTGAATGTTGTTTATACGTCGCCCACACCTTACTTAGAGGAGTCAAGTGATTTATGGACACATTAAAAGTAGGTACTATCGAGTGTTTTTAATCAAATAGGTATGTTTTATTGTTTCCAAGTATTTTAAGTGTAGCATCCGTGTATGGGTGATTATTACATTATAATGTTATAAGTGGAAAAATAACAAACGAAATCAGAGGATAAAAACCTTAAAAATTTTGCAATTCTATTAACTTGGTAATTACTATACATATTCAATGTTTTTACATTTGACGTATATAAAGAACTTCGGTTAAAAATGAATGTATTTATTTTGAGTGTTTAAGTTGATACAGCTTTATATATACATATGTTACAATTTTAAAAACAAACCATTTTATGAATGAATGAATGAATGAAGGTGTGACGTGAACTGATATTCTTGTACTCAATCACTGACTCATCTCCGACCTTATTTTTGATGAGTCGACCTCGGACAGACCTTATCGCTTCAAACAAATCATATTTAATTGATTAATTAATTTGACTCTACTTTTGGATTACAATTACGGAAATCATCGAAATAAATAGAATGTGATGTTCTTTCCTTAATTCGTATTTATGTATTTTATATAAAATTGGTTTTCGGAATGTTACCCGTTTTATTATTATTTAAAATAATATATAATGAATACTTCATCAACACGCGCAGGAATCGAACCTGCTACCTCTGGGGGCGCAGGACGCGCACAGACACTGTTGATGAATTTTTCATTCCATATTTTATTAAAGATTTATATTTATATTTTATTTGATTTTATATCCCAAGCGTTCAAGTGAAACTTCTTACTTGCTATGGGTAGGTACTTGTTTTTCAAGGTAGGATTGAAGACACTGGGTCTGGTCTACGAAACTGACTTTATATTGATATTTTCTAGACCGTCTTTATTATATACTTCAGTCAATTAAATATCTAATCCATACGTTGTCATATTAAAACTAAGTCAATCTCAAGACAAGGTTGTATTATTTGTATAGAAGATACCTTAGGTAGCTGCAACATATAAGGATAAATCTGTAAGTTCTCATAGTTTGAGCACACGAGTGGTCCCATGTGTGTACCTGTGTGTGTGTGTGTGATGGGCGTGCCCGCGGCGTTCCGTGAAGCGAGCAAGGTCGTCTCGTCTGATGCCGATGTTATGCGATTTGTGCATACGCAGATAAACATACACTACTCAACTTAACTAGACCTCAGTTTTTAGGGCAGTTTTTTTGTTGAGTTGTATAATAAAAAAAGTACGATATAATATAAGCTTTATACAGATAAATGACTTTTTTAGGTTATTTTTACAACAAGACTTAGGTTTATAATAATTACTGGTACGATCTAGTATCAGTAAATCCTGAAATGATTATTTTTTTAATTTTTAGTCGGTCATATAATATGCGTTTTGTTCAGATGTCTGTCACTTGACCCATCTAGTTTAAAATCGAAATTTAAAGCATTTAAATACATAAAACAGCTAACATTTAATTATATCTCCGTTTAAAATCCTCTTACCCGTTATAATTTGAGACAATAACCGAATCCAAGTCAGTTTTTTTTCGTGTTACGTAAGAATAGCGAACATAACTGTGCCGGGAACCGAAGCCGCATACCGCGGCGGCGTCGTATTATTCAGTAGTTTCTGAGAAAGATCGAGAAAGATCTGTATAATATATTTAGGCGGCCACGAACGCCTCATTATGCGGTAAGGCCTACATTCCGCCGACTTACAATTTGCCGAATAAAAAGTTTGCTTTGTTTTGACTATTGTTTTAGATGTGTGTGATGAACATGTAGAAAGGACTGCAGAAAAAACAGAACCACTTAGGAGATGATATCTATTCTTCATCAGATCTTTAAATTATAATACGCTCTTCAAACCTTAATATATTACTTAGAACTACTTATTAAGAGTTAAGCTTGATTTGGCTTAAATTATTCTCCTTCATTTAAAGTGTATTTACGCCTAATTGGAGACAGGATAGCTAAGCACTATAAATCTTTTGTCCTATTAATTTGTTTCTTTTCTTTATCTTGCTACTTAACATTAACGATTCTGTTTGAGCTGGGCTCCAATGTTTTACTCTTCCTTATATTTGCTATAACGAAATAACATAATTTTTTATTATGTATTTTTATTTTGTGTATAATTTGTTAAAGTCATGTCACTTCTAATATATTTGTTGTCCTCATATAATACGGAACTACGACCTTCTTGTGAACATTTTTTGAAGTCAATTAAATTCTACCCGAAATAGCAGCCGTTATTTGCTTTTTACAAAACAATTTAAATATTTCACTGTTATTAATTGTGATACGTCTCAGGTCACTAGGGACATTCTAGCGGAATACTACTTTTTGGTTACGGCTTCCTGATTTCTATGTCTATGTATCACAGACCTATTTAATTACATATATATATACCTATTACAGTAACGGCCGGCTTAAAGAGTGATTCTTAAAATGACGTCTTGAGTGGTGGTTGACTGTCTAACACGACATCAACCAATCAGAAGGGTTGACATGATTTGACAGCAAATTAGTTATTTTTGGATACTAATTACCCCTTAAATAATGGGTAGGTTTTAAAACTTTTAATATAATAATATATATTGTAGCAACCTAATTGTCTTTTTTGAATCCTCTATCTCTTATTAAAGAAAAATAATGGTTAAAATAAGTTATTCTTAGCTATAAATTAAAAATATATGTTTCAACCGTTTTCCAATTGGATAGATATTAGACGCATTTGGCTTTAGACCCCGGGCGGCACCCCACTGACTGTCAACTCATTCACCAAGACATTTGGATAATCAGCAAAGAAACTAAAACTACCAAAGATAAAAAATAGAAACCAAAACTAAACAACTTAGGTGTGTGTGTGTTAGACTATTTGATTGTGTGCCTTTATGTATATATATAATAGAATCTACTGATTGCCCTTTGTTACAAATTGTGATAATTCTTCAGAAGGTTTGTTATTATTTGTTTGCTTTTTAGTACAGATGTTGTTATCGGAAAGAGTAACGTCTGAATGTTATTATTACGTTGAAACAATTGACATAAAAATAAGAGATTGTATCTGATATTTGATTTGATAGAATTGTGAGAGATTGATAAGAGTTAAATAAATATTGGTTACTTCTTGATCTGGTATTTTTAATTTGAGCAGCTTGTGTTGAATAATATAAATCGGCTGTGACAATGGACTTATTTCTTCTGAAATAGTATGGATAAGTTGCTATGTCTTTATTATAATTTTATAAACATAAATCGCTCTGTTAATTATTCGCTCATTGTTATTGTTAGGTATATTAGCAAGAAATCTGTTTCCTTGAAATCTTTTCACATTATATTAGTACAAGTAAGTTGTAATTACGAGGAAACATTTGTTTTTTAAATCGTTTTACGCATTGTGTGGTTATTTGCATAATAAGGTTAGGTTTGAAACACGAATTTTGTAAACTTTTGGCTTAATTTTGAGGAAAATAATTATCAAAATTTTGTTTTGAAAATTTGGACTTTGAGGATCAATGAACTATAAAATAAAGTTGTAGGTAAGTGAAAAATTATAGGTACAATACAGTAGGTATAAGCACCTACTATTACAAGTACAGGTAAGGTATGTATTAAAAAAAAACTTCACAGTTTGGTATATAGACTATATAAACACTGTTAATCCGTCTAGTTCGTACCAACGTCATCCGAGATTTCAACAAAGGCTGTCTGTTTTGCAAACAACAACCTTTAGATATTTTACGACTGTCTCTAATAGAACCACAAAATGTCGCTATTTCATTGAACCCAACGAAAATGGCCACGGAAAGAATAAAACAAGTAAACGCGTTTATGTTAGGATTGTAAAGGAGCCCACACACCGGCTAATGAGCCATCCAAGATTTATAGCCAATGTACACGCAATAAGAATACACGTGTGGGATATCACTTGTCGATGTATCCGCAATGATATACCCGCCATTAAAGGTTATTACTTTTTAATTATAAAATATGCAGGAATTTAAAAACACCAATTTTTATTGTGTACCCTCATTAACAAAACGAATGGGTTCGAATACAACTATAAATAAATATATACAATGTTACCTATATTGAAAAGGAACTTAAGATGCATTCGACATACGGACAAACAAATACAGGTATAATATTTTTATTTCTATAAACATTGCTCCTTACAGCAATCTATAACGTGCGACATGGATTTATAAAATATTAACAGATACAGACAGCTGATGACATAATAACGAATGATATCAATTCGAATAAACTGCTTTCAAAATGTCCAGTATTAGAGTGAAGAGGTAACATTACATAAATTAGCTTTTATGTCCACACGAACGTTTAAAAATCAAATATGGTACGCAGCCGTCTTACCTAGGGACACTAGTCAGGTCTACGAACTCTAGTTTTATTATGTCCAAATTAATTCTCATCGCATCCGCAATGTAATGAGTCATATTTGTATAGGAAATTTAGATTTCCTCAATATATCATACATCGGTTATTACTTTTAGACAATTTTAATGGTTCTTAATAAATAATTTGATTGTAAATATTTAGTTTTTTATCAAGTACCCGGTAATACGAGTTTTAAAACAAACCAAATATTCGCTTCCGTTAATGTTTTGATTATTTTTTATTATAAACTTGAAATATCAAAGATCTACGGATCGTCCATTTATGTAATACACAGAAACATTGAATATTATTATATAAATAAAACTAATTTGATAAACATTTTATATCTACGTACGTATACGTACTCTCATTTCCAAAGAATTACCGATTAAAACTAAAAATGTTTTCATATATCATATTTAAGTTACATTAAATTCTGTTTTATTTGAAGTAGGTACACCTCTTTGCTCTTGTTCTGTCGTCTATTTCGGATGCACTCTGTCCGTCTGACACGACACATTTGACTCGCTTTGATGTTGATTGAACCAAAGCCCTTAATGAACACCACTGCAATTGCTTTTAATTTTAAACTTATGTACACTTGTGTTACAGTGAAAGAATCATATCTACGATGTTCGCTGTGTTTGTTTATCATTTGAAACATTCATTGATTTAATCAGTTAATTCAGTACTTAATATATCTTATTAAAGTTTATTTTCATTTTTAGATATCATCATAGGCGTATTAAGAGGGGTGCAAGGGGGGGTAGTTGCCTCCCTGTTCATCGTATACCTCTCTACTAAGTACTACCTCTATTGTATTGTATGTAAAATAAAACCTTAAGTTTTAAAAATTGCAGATTTAGAAATGCTTTTTCAGAAAGCTTTACCGGGGGCAAGAAAAATGGCTTTCCAGTTGTTATATTAGGTCTATGTATTATAAACAAATACAAATTCTCTAGTAAAACTTGTAGCAAACACTTTACAGTCTAAAATTTTCATTAGAAGCGAGATTCGGCAAAGACAAATCACCACTGCTTGCTGTTTCATTGTTAAACCATGATAAGAAAATTAAAATGACAGCTTTAAAATGACAAAAATACATTAAAGAAATTTGGTTTGCAGCCCCCTTCCTCTCTCCCCTCTCCCCCAAGCTTCCCCCTAGCACAGAATCTGGATACGCCCATGGGTATCATAGTTTATAATTAAGGTGACCTATTGGCAGAAAAGAGCAATCAAAGACAATTTTTATATCTTACATTCTAGTTATGAAACTTAAGTCGATTGATACATTTTCACTCCTATACTCTCTCTTCCAATCAATCTCTGTTCCATCTGTCTCAGTTGGGGAGCAAAAAATTGAGAGTTCGAAGTACTTATATTAAATCTCTTCTTCTTAGTTCTTATATAATCTTTATATAAGTTTAGTCTTATTTTTAACTTTTCCGTTTCTCATATCTCAGTTACGACTTCTCGATTCGCATAGTATAAATATTAATTTTGGTGTTAATCTGTCACAGATTTTTTGGCTGAGGCGTCTGTCTGTCTGGTTGTGCGATTGTAAAATATTTGTCATTTTTTCGAATGTTCAAATGCATTCAGGTTGTTAATCTAGGAATTAGTGTATTACAGCCGTCTTCAAAAATAGTTTAAAATTAATAATAATTACAATGAATTCTTTTTTTTTTACATATATGCAACGGAGAAAGTCTCAAAGAAATTAAGCCTTACACTGATGTATTCTATAAGAAATTATATTTAGGTAATATTGTTTAATACGCTCAAATAGTTGTGATGGTCTGTAGATATCGTAGATTGGATTCTTCTGTTTTCAGATAGTTCACCACCATTGAACTAGTTACAGTTATACCGACATATACCTACAGTTATTGTTATTTTATTACAGTTGAAGTAAAATTTTTAAAAGGAAATAAAGCAACGTGTCGAGTTACGTAGGAACGTAGGCGTGTCGCGAAATCATCAAACATGAATATATTGAATACGATGGATCTCTTAATTGGCTGTGTTGGTGCCAACATTGGATCCAATATTCAATTTTACATTATTATAATTATTATGAATCTCAATCATAATGTAAGAACCTACTAAAGTCTCTCTCCTCATCATCTCCTTGCTCTTTTCCATTCTTGCCTATAAGCCGTCAACTCAGCATTCACCACTCTTTTACTCATGTCATTTTTCAAACAATCTATCCATGTTTTCTTTGGTCTACCTCGCAAGATATGAATGTGGAAGGACCTGTGGGTACATATCCTTCCACATTTATATCTAGCATCCTTCTTGTTACATGGCATTCGTCCCTTCTCATAACATGCCCAAACCACGCAAGCCTTGTACTCCTCATTTTAGATAATCCATCATTATTTCTACGACATAACATAAACAAGTTACAAAAGAGAAGACATCTTAATTTAATATTCTTTCAACATTTCACGATTCAATTTACAAAAGATATCTCATTAATAAGTCAGATATTTTCTGTTCTATATGTTATCGACGTTACTTCGTGAACCCATAAATTAAAAGCGCACAATGGAATAGTATAATTCTGTGAGGAAACACTATCATAAATAACTAATATTAAATGAAGATGACAGGTCCATGCTCTCAATTCCATCTGTAGCAATCACCGTTATTTTATAAACTAATATTATAAAGGTCAAGTTTTGTTTAAGTTTTTGATTTTTTGATGTACAACTATCTAATTGTTCCAACTTTCACCAAAATTTAAAATCTTCGGTCTGGATAGACTCTTTATTATCCCGTTAAAATAACTCTTTTCTCTGGAGACCAATTTTGCAACGTAAACCTATTAGAGTTTAGTCATGCTAAAGTATTTCTTATGAATGCTGCCTTCATGTTTTTGTAGGGTACGCGGACGTAGTCGCCTGTAACAATTAGTAGGTATAAGCTTCAAATTAATAGCTATCTATAGATATTTCTAGAAGGATCTGCAGGAGTCACATTTAGTCACGTTGTCTAGAGTAAGATTTAGCATAACTCTGCGCGTTAACTTTTCGGCGCCAAAGAACCGAAATGTATATAAACTAAATTTAACTGTTTATTATTTGTAGGTGTGATATTTATGTGGATAATTCCATATGCAGATCATTTAGTGTTATAGTGCGTGCTTATGACACGTTAAAATCTTTTATAGCTATATAGCCCAGAAGATTACGGTCAGATTACTTTTATAACTCCGAATTATACGCGGCAACTCGGACTTGTTGGCAAAGATAAATACCGCTTGGCCTCCATATTTACATTTATTGATTAACTTAAATTAAAAAAAAATAAAAATATATTTTTGTTATAAATGGTTCAAATATATAACAAGTTGATTTCTAAATTAATAGTTGTATACAAACAACACGTGTTCCGTGTCCGAGGGCTGGTCGGGAAGTGGGTCAGCGTGCCCTTGACTGACCGCGAGGTGGCGAGTGCGCGCGCGCAGCGTCCTTGACGCCTGTAGGGGTGCCAGGATATACGACATCGGGAGAATGGGTGTAGTACTGCTGTCATACATCATACTCTTTTTCTTAGGAATAGTATTTTGGTTATATCCTTATTTATTTTCAATGTCGTATTGTTACTGTTATACGTTAATTATATTGTGATAAACATTCATGATAAACTAATTTTATTTATAATAAAAATAAATTGCAATAAAACAATTTCAACTCTTACTACATATGTATGTATATATTTCTGATGCACCCCTGTCCGGGGTCACCTTCCAGGCGCACGCGATGCTGGTTATTATTAGCGGCCTGACAGGTGTACAGTCTGCGGTGCGCATGCGCCGGTTTCATGTCCTTTGTCTCTAAATATATCATCGATCCGATGTAGACACTTGTATCGTTTTTAGTGTGTAAGTCATTATCTAAAATATCTCATTAGATTTTTTCAATTGTAAGTGAATTGAAACAATAATTGTTAAAATTTACCAAGAGTTTAAATAAATAAATGTTCTTGCTATTGTAACATATCGTTTAATACGAACTACAATAATTTACAATAATATATGTAAGTTATTATATTCGCGCGCCAATACAAACTTACTAATTGAATCATTTGTATGTGTCGCGTTAAATTTTTCTCTTAAGTGGGGACAAACGTACATACATACCTGGTACTTCTAATAACGAGTTTTTATGTTTAAGTCCTGTACGTATTATTTATTTGTTAAAGCTGTTTAATAAATTTATTTCTCTTATATTTGTATTTATTAAACGATCGAACGCTATTTATGTTGTGTCATATATGATTCGTTGAAATCTTTTTTTAGTATTTTAATAAAACTGTTTTTTGCTATTAGTTTATACATCGATGGCTTTTGCCAACGGATCACATCAAGATGAAACTTCACGAAATGTGAGCAGGGAACTTCTTATAAAAGAGATGAATTAAGTGAAATACAGTTTTATGTATTTTCCAGGATAAAAAGTAGGCTATATCCTTTGCCAGGTCATGACCTATCTTTGTTCCAATTGTCATACAAATCCATCCAGTAGGTACGTCTTGTGTGATTGACAGACCGACGCCCAAACATACAAACTCTCACAATTATAATGTTATTAAGGTGACATTTTTATTATTATTATTATGTATTTCAGTTTTAGGTGTTGGATTATTTTAAAACACATCTTTGTTATTTTCCTAAAAATACCTACATAATCTTTTTTTTCATTATAAAAATAATTACAAATTACAAGATAAAAGTTAGGTAGATTGAGATTAAGTCATATTTATAAGTCAAAGATAAGGCGTTAAAGTAAACGTTTTTGGAAAAAATCATTTATTATTGGTGTCGGGTTGACGTTTACAAGATACGGTTGAAAAAAACTCATGTTCATACCATTTATGATTTTATTTTATACATATATTATTGTTATTACACATATCAACGTAAAATACACACATACATATATATATGTATTTATATATTACGTTGTTCTAAACTTAAAAGACTCTTAATCTAAATACATCCTATATATGTAGCCTATTAATGAAATTAAAAAATATATATTGAAAGATTCTCACTCGAGAAAGACTAGATTATTTACCTAGGTACCTACTTGTCAGGACAAAATTTGTGGAAACTTTTTTTGGAAAATACTCAAAAAAACTTTTCTTTTGAAAATCTTACAATAATGTTACAATTCATTTGACAGCGGGTCTATTCTTTTGTGGAAAAAAAAATATATAGTCTTACCAAATGAAATTTTGTTTTGTACTTCGCATTTATTTTATTCTTGAGTGTATTGAACCCGTGCGACGCCGGGCCAGGTCACTAGTTTTAGAACAAATATTCTATTTCTTAAAGTTCTAACCCCAAGAGACAAAAGCCACAAAAACGCAGACACGCCTTAATAAGTTAATCTCAAAAGTAACGAAATATCACGCGGCGACACAGACTAACATACATGCTTCTTACAATATTACCGTTCTCTTTATGTGTTCTTATTCTGGTGTTTGTATGGTGTTTTATCGCTTGGCTTGGCGTTGGATGGATTTATGTGATGGAAGGTAATAAATAATTTGGGTGGAAAGATGGCGCGATAAGAGGTACCTGAGGTTCGAGTACTGATCAGGGTTGACCAAAAATGTTTCAACGTATTAGAAAAAAATAATTGTAATATATTAAATTTAATATTTATATGTAATGCTATTTAAATTATTAATGTTTGTGAAAAAATAAAAATATTTCTTTCCGTTCACGTAGCAACAAATAAATATAGATAGAATACATGTTTTTCATTGTAATATTTTTTTAAATATTGGTTCGGTGTCTTAATTCTAAAACTATTTGGTAGTTGGCACTTGGCTTTATAATGAAAACATTTTTTTGTGACAACCCTAACGCAAAAAAATATTCGGGTACAGAGTGAACATTAAGATTCCTCTCGCAGCCTCCGCGTCGCTTTGATTGTAATGTTTTCATTCATCCGTCGTTCCGCCATAGCGCCCACGGTCATCTCAGGAGTACCCTGTTTCATACTCAAACTTCTTCAATAATAACAATACATTTTATAACGAAATTTACATACTTAAATAATATACAGTATATATACAGTAGGTACAATCAAACAATAAATACTTTAATAACTATTGAGAACTTTTCGTTACGTAGTAGTAATAGTTACGTAATAGTAATAATTTAATGATGATGTCTTTAAGTGTACTTACATACTGCTCTTTAAGTTCTATACTATGCTGTTATTTTTAGATATTCTGTAAATATCGATCTAATGTTATATGAAAAATCTGATAATCTAATATGTTTGAATTGACGTACCTATTATAGCATTTAAAACAATCATAATCATGCATCTATTACGTGTATGTTTGTTATTGCAAATCGCGATGTCACATCCAACTGCCTCTGCCTCCCCCATCCTCCCTCATCGCCCCAACCTCCCCCCGGCCACCCGGCGCACGGTCCGCACAAAAAATAATATCATATCTCCTTACCGAATCTATCTTTTGTTACAATATGTGTACGGATCCATGAGACTTGGATCTGTCTTTTTATTAAAAGCAAGTTCTTATATTTATTTATTTAAAAATTAAACCATAACCAATGGTTTAAATTTCACTACATAAATTTAATAGGCCTTAATGTTTAATTAAGATACAAATACTGATAAAAGAATGCAATTACTATATACTCGTACATACACTCGTATATACACTCGTACACACACTGGTACACAGTTAGTAAAACTATTAAAATAGCGCATCCAAATTTAGAAGATCCGACAATGCATCCCGCACTTTCGTTTTTATGCAGTCTAAATTGGTCGCGACCTTTTTTTAAACCATTTATCATGTGGTCAATGTTTCCTTGCATTGTTGTCAAAAAATGAACCAAAGAAATACTTGTGGCAGTCAAAAAAAGTTTAGAAAAGGTTCGCTGTTTCGTGTATTGCGGTTTTGGCGAAGCTCTCAACAAACTCTTTTTGTTTTGTTATAAAAAGATGATGCTATTCTGAGGCTAAATCACTCACTTTCTTTATATTCCAATACTACACGGTTAACTATTATTAACTAGCTGTAACCCGCGGTTCCACCTGCTCTCTGACACGTAGTAGTAAGCCGAGAGCGTCATATAACATCATCAAAACAGCTTTTTGTTTTTCTCTGGAAGAAAAATGTACAAAGTGTTTTGTATATTTCAGTTATGAAATATGTAAGTAACACATACTATTGCTTGTTTATATCCAGTACAAAATAATAGTAAGCAAACCCTACTTACTATGTTATTATAAGTGTGTGAATATTAATCTAATAATTTGCAGCCTAAGGTCCAGTTGTATTCTCTTAAAAATTACATAGGATATTATGAAATACTAACTATATATATATTTTGTTATGATTCATTCTCAGGGCACGCCCATGCAGTATTTAACATTTAATAAACAGAATACATATAATACTAATCAAATAAACATGGATTTTTAACTTAATTGCTTCCAATCTGATCGAAGGCTATAGCATAAAAGTGAAATTTTTAGTTCCGCCATCAACACTTTCTTATCAAAAAATCTAATTAATGATATAAGCTATTGGGCTGTACTTTGATGGTAATAAAATATCGACAAACTTATTATTGTATAATTGTAATTGAATTTATTAAGGAGTACGGTAGGTGACTTAAGTAAGTACTATTATTATAAGATAAAAATGTCGGAATAATGAAACTTTATCACAAATCTTATTTCGGACTGAATGTATAAAGAATAGCGGTTCTTTATAATGTGATTAAGAAACTGATAGTTAAGTAAGTAAGCGTATTAAGCAAATGAACACACGTCGGTATTGCACACACACACACACACACTAGCGCGGAGCGTTCACATTAATTACGAATATTCAAATGATTTGGATACTCCCGCAATTAACACTGACTGGTTTTTAGTGATGTCCCTTGTTAGATTATATCGATACTTTTTGTTCTCCGTCTTTTAAAATGATTTTAGAGATTAATGATGCTTGTTTATTTGGAATTGCAGAACATTTTGTTTTTTTATTACTCACAAAATGTATATATAATTTGGTTTTTATTAAAGTTTCAAATTTATTAATATGAAATGCACATAAGGTACATGTATGTATTATGCACATAATTCATATTTTATATATTTTTATGTGAAATATGGAAGTAACGTTTAGATTGTAACATAACTTGTTAGAAAAAATCGGATATAAATAACAATCGATAAGCGAACATCCTTAGATTCTATCGAAAATAGTTTCATCTGATAGCCAATAGTGTAATGAATCTTTTGAGTACAGAATTAGATAATAACGATTTCGGATAAGTGTGGGCAAGCGTGGCCTGTTTTAAGTAAATTTATGTTCTAATACCGGTTTACGTATTTCGTGTCACCGCACTTCCATAGTTCTATACTTTATTTTACATGATCATGTGTGTCTGACTGTGTGCACTGATCTCAGGAATGTTTGTTCGTATTAATATCATCTGATGAACGCCAGATTCATGCTAAGCATATATTAAGGTTGGAAATATGGATATCATAGTTAATGATTTTTTCAATGAGTTATTTTGGACAGTGCTTTCTTCTTTGATTGTATTATAAATACAATTCAGGAAATTGTATTAAAATTTGGTTTCGATATTCATTAAAGTTTTTAAGAATATCTAGAATATCTTTGAAGGTTCTGAAGGTGTAACTGTCCTTATATTTCTCTCTTTCCTTCTATATTTTATTTTATTTTATTTTAAATCACTTAATAAATAAGTAACGAATTATATCATAATTACTATAGTTTATGGAACCTTTGCGGATGACGAAAACACTACAAATAGTGTAAATATAACAAGTTTCGCGACATTATGTTATTATTATTTTCGATAATTATATTATTGACTTTGAGGAATTATTATTTTTATATATTTTTTTTGGCACTTTGAAATGCGTTTATAATCGATTTAATTAATATCTTATATTGAAATTATTAAATCATATCATCAGCTGAAACACTTGTAAGTAGATGTGATTTATTAAATAATTTTATAAAATAATCAAGTTTTAAGGCCAATAGCCACATTAAACTGTACCAAAATATCTCTAAACGTATCTGGATATAAATATGCTAATAATATTGTTTATTCGTAGTCTCATCCACCTACGTGACGTACACACCGGACACATGTATCAAAAAATGTGATTCGATATTGTCCGGTGATATTAGGAATTTACTGCCACTTTCTACCTGCCTACCTAGCTAGCTAACTACCTAATAATCTACCTACATACCTACCTACATATCTTCCTTACCTACTATAATTTTGGAATGAGTCCGACGATTGATAAAGTATTGTCGTTCATTGTACATCCTATTTCAGATTATACTGAAAAAAAAATATATATATTTAACCTAATTATAAATATCAGGTTTTATATATTAATTGGTAATAATATTAATAAATTGTACTGTAGAAAGCGTTGTTAAGAATCAGAAGTCAGAACGCCATATAACGTAACCCACAGATTATATCTTACAAAGACTAAAAGAAAAGTCCTTAATAGCCAAATCTTGGTCTGTGTACAGCTGTGAACGATTCACGTAAGAAAACAAAGCGTACCGAAGCATCAATTGAGCTATTGTTTAATGTAATGGCCGCCGTAAATCTCCTTCGTTTACTGCCGACCCTTTACTGACCGTTAAACTTACTTGCAAAATAAATAAATGTTCCGTGTACTTCGGTTTTAAGTTGGTTTATATTAATGTAGATGTATGATATTACCTCATATCCCGCATACGTTGTTAAGGTATCTCGATCGGACAATTTGGTGGTCCAAAATAAATTCTTTCCGTTCAAAAAAGCTTTTGAAATGTCAATAGGTTTCATTAACAGACTTTTATGTTACTATCTAAAGTTTTAAGCCACTTGTTAAGCTCAAAAGCTCCGCAATAAAACACAATACCTGTATAATATATAATTATAATATAATTAATATTCAAATACTATTAATGATACGTACTTATATATGTATTATGTAAAAGAAGTCACTAAGAGTATAAGATGTTTTCTTATAAATTAGCACCTCATTTTATTACAACATCAACACATAATGAGAACATCACATTATCTACAGTCTTATCATATAACACGTTTGCATAGATCTAGTTCTAGTTCTAGATGCTTCTAGATGTACTTCTGCTGGCTGCGACACGATCACACACTATGATGCTTACTTTTCTGAATTTATTTGATTAGATAAGACTTTCACATCCTTCATATAGTCTAACTCGGAATTGAGATTTTACTAAGTAGAGACAGATCTTTGCTTTGTGTATTTAGAATAATGCTCTTAGAATTAAGGCTTCGTAGAGCCAATTGTGCCTTCTAGATTTTTCATTAATTAATTGAAGGGAACAGACTTTACTTTTGAAATATTTATAAAAATTATCTTGTATGAAATTTTGTAAGTATATTTTTACCTAAAACATAGCGGTCTGTTTCCCTGGGTACTTCGTTTGACCATTGCCTATACTTCTCCTGTGCTCACTTTCTTCTCTAGGCACCTTACCAGTGTAATATTCAATATATAGGAAGTCACCGAAGTCACCGAAGGCACTATGGTGAAGGGGGTTAGTAAAAGTGAGTCAAAAGTCAGAAAGTGGCATCGTAGTGTGTGTTCGGGGGAGGTGGGGGTGACACGTGCTGTGTCGCAGGGTGGCGAGGGGCGCGGGCGTGGAAGGCGGCCCTCCGCCGGCTCCAGCGGCTCCGGAGGCAGGCTCGGCCGGGGCGCGCTCTCGGACCCGGACCTGCAAAGCCGTCTTCAGCCAACTCTCACCACTTTCTGGGTTTGTATATCTCATAGAGTGACAGTTGTTGGAAATATGGAAAATCAAATGGTTAATTTAAAGTTAATTCATTTCCAACAATTGTACCTAAGCCATCTCTATACACAGTCACATTTCAATGGCAAATGACTACATCAGACGAATTTAAATTGAAATTATAACCCAGTAATATTGCTTTAATATATTAAGGTATTTATTTCAATCGCTATCAGATACGTTTTAAATAAGATTTGAAACAGTTCGTCTCTTTTCGTCATTTGTGTACAGTAGATACTATACCTCACGTAGATTAGTTGCTTGAAATAAAATCCTTTTTAATACGTAGCATTTTGTAATAATTCCCAAAAAAATAAGCTAACGAGGTGAATGGACGGATATTTAGATTTAATGCTGTGGAGAAACTATTCTATAAGCTTCAAATTTAAAATAAAAAAAACAACGAAACAACAAAACAATAACAAAAAAAACATAAGTCGCTTTCAAAGATTCAATAACTATCCATTTGTAATTAACTTTATTTGGATATAAAATACTTTAATCTATTGCTTAATAAATCAAAACTTTTATTTAATAATTTATATTTATTGACATGGATCGAACCAAAGTTTCTAAAAAAACTTAACAAATGTCAAACTTATAAAGATTACGCGACATAAAAATTTCCATAATAACTAGTATAAAGGTGACGTCAGAACAATAGCAGATTAAATCAAGTTTTACAACAAATATTAAACACATTTACCTCCAATAAAATATAATGCCCAATGTCCTCCGTCTTATCGTCGTATGTAATTAATTCTCAAACAAGACCGCTGTAGGTGTCTAGAGTCGTCCTTAAACTTTTAGACAAAGAAGTTCAGCTTACCAAAAATTTAATATTTTATTACCGATACTTACCAAAAATGCGAGCGTTGTAAATCAACCTCTATAACAACACACATAGAAACCATTGCCTCATTACCGCCGGCTGTCCGTCCGTGTTATTTATTGCACATAGCGTAGATACTCGTTCCCAGACATTATTCTAATATAATTCGTATATCGAAATGCCGAATGGTTTTAATAGAAATCACTGACATTGTTTATGTTAGTACCTTCTTCATTGAGCTTCCCAAAGTTGGTTATTTTTTTATAAGAATTGATTATTTATAAATTATTTTGAGTTTCGGCAATTATTTAAAATGTATACATTAAATGTTTCACATATAATAAAAAATATCAGTTTTTTATGAATGTCTTAGAAACAATAAATCTAAAAAATGTATTAGTAAATGGTCTAACAATGAAACCAAAGAAATATGTATATTATAAAATATGATGACCTTTACAAATTTTGTAAAAGCTTTTATTTTAGATCCGTCCCCTTTCGTTTCAGAAAGTAAAAAAGTGAAAACTCATTGTAATATTCAGTACACGAGCTGTGTAACGGCGAAAGCAGAAAATAAATTCTCCTCGCATGCTACGCGGTGTAGGCGTGCTACGTGGTCGTGCTACTTACCGGTCGGCTACACAAGTTTGGGAAGCACTACCGACACTCGGCGTTCTCGTGTTTTATGGCGTATTATGCTATAATAATATTTTTTACTTAGCACATTTGTTTATAACCGCGCTATGTGTGCGTCCGCGTGTATGTGTGTGCGCGGGCGCAGGCCGCTTACTTGAAATATTTAAAACATAATAAAATTATAGAGAACATGTTTGTGTATTGATTCTCTCTGGTAAAGTAATTAGATACCGCACGATTGTAAACAGAGATACGTGGCTTGTTTTACAAATAATATCTTACAAGATATTCTATATTTATTTAATTATAACTAACGTATATAATTTAAAGAAGAAAGTACTGCGTAATTTTCTTTATTCATCCAAAACCGCAGACAGGCGATAGTTAAAAATGGTCGTCGGTAACACAATTTCTAATATCCAAGATTTTATGGTTTTTCGCGGTATAGTGTTACGTGTGTCGATGGAAGCGAGCTCTGTTCCCAGGAGTACGGAGCCCAATTAACAGCCTCCACTATAACGCACTCCTTTTGTTACTTTGATTTATTGTCGTTAGCTTTAAATGCTAAATTTCTTTTAACTGTTCTCCAAGTTTCATTTCATCTAACCGGTAACCTAATTTTAATGTTTATCTGTGTACAGACACATATAAACATTAAAAACAGTTGTAATATGTATTAAGTATTTTGCAGTATTTTGTGCATTGGTGACGTAATTTATAAGAAAAAAATACTATCTCAAAGTCATTCCAAATAAACATATATAAATCACATAACATAAGTTTTATTGCATCACTTTGTCCTTAGAATACTTGGAAAAACATAGTATTAAAATAAGATTATTTTAGAATGTATAGTCTGTATGAGTGTGCGTATCTGTGTATGTGTGTGTATAAGACTTCGGCATTACAAAGTAACAGAATCCACGGTTAACGTTCCCAAAACATTGTACGAGATTCAAAGATATCAATTAAAAATGTACGCTCAGTAATTATGAGGATTAATAGAGGGACCACACGCGATGATGCGTTACCTACGTTACCTACTAGATGTTAGGGACTCATTAGTTATCTCTGCTATCGACTTTTATTATTACATTTTAAATAAGATATTTAACTTTCATATTTGAGAATGCAAGGAATATAGTCTTTATTTTCTTTTATGTCCAGATATGTTAAGGTATACTATTATAGTCAGAGCCATTTACATTCCTAGCCATAATATACTTTTTATGTAACGAGCCAAATAAAATTGTTTTCGTAGTTAAACTAAAAAAACTATTAATATTTAGTGCTATCACTTATCATAGATTAAACTTCCCAAATGTGTGAAACTTTTTACAGTCCATAAAGCAAGCCAGCCCCACAGTATCCAGGGTACCGAATTACAACGATTTATTAATACTTTACTACTTACCGAAGTTTTTATTGAATGTTTTAACGATCCCAATTTTACTATAAAAATTTTATACGTAGGTACTTCTAGTTAGGTTAATTAGCTCGGACGATTAAATTTTCGATCGTCGTTGATATGTTCAGAGGTAACCGGCCCGTCGTACCGACCGTTTGCTGTTGGGTTCAGTACAAAAAAAATTACCCCTGTTGTAGTGACAACAATATGTTTTTACAAAACATATCTATTGACTGTTGAATTTCCTTTTTGCCTGGGTTTGCTTGCAATAAAAGTATTAATTATACTAGAAAAATAAAGATTATAACTATGTAAATGGAAGTATATTTCGTCTGTCCATTCGATCATAATATCCTAGTTGCTGAATTCTACCTCTCCTGCGGAACCCCAAAACGCATCACCAATACTCGGGCGCGGTAAACAATTTTAATACCTAGTCTATTATCAGATTGTCTTGAGCCTCGTAAATACAACGATGTTTATTGTATAATAACTGTTAGTGCGTTTTATTTGGTTTTGATGCCGGCCATGTGAACTGTATTGTAATGAAGAATTTATGAACTTTCAGATGGCCCTGTTTTATATTCCTCTATCTGTTGATCTCAATCGGTTATTGGTTTCTGGATTGTATCTGCGAAATTAAATCTTATCAATATTATTATAATGTATATTTATTGTCTTTAATGTAAATTTATAGTAATAATAATAATAATAATAATATCAGGACAAATTACACACATTGATCTAACCCCTAAGTAAGCAAATTATTTGCTTGTGTTAAGGGTGTTAGACAACGATACAAATACATAGAAATACACATATAAATACTGAGAATATATTTAATAAACGACCAAACCCAGAAACACAGACATCTATGCTCATCACATAAATGCCTGTCTCCGCCGGGAATCGAACCCGAGCCCCATTGCGCCGTGACACGTTAGGCGTCTGCGCTAACCACTCGACCAACGGGGCGGTTATATAGTACAAATAACGTTTTCCTAATCGTCAAAACATTTAGTAGATTAAAATACATCTGAATTTATCAACATTCATAAACAAAACGATACCATGTAACTTGTTTTCGTAAATATAATCTCCGTCTTATGACAGAACGTGTTTCAACTACACACATGTAGTGTATTCTCGTTTTGGGTCGCATCTCGTTATTTCTATTTTATTGTATGAATACATAATGTAGTGGCCGCGATAGCTCGTTGCGACACCGCCAATTGCCGAACTAACGCTTAGTACGGTACATTGTCAAAGATTAATATACAACTAATTAAATGTAGAAATGGTGATATGTCTGAATTACATTTTATGTAAAAAAATACAATCAATTGCGTTTCTGTTGGGTTCTTTATTTGAAAATTGTATTGGGCAACTTATGCTTTATATTATCAAAGTATTTCCATTTCCACCTCGTAACCTACCGCAAGACTCTTTGTGTTTTAGATCACCTCAATGTCATAGATATGATTTATTATTCATAAATATTTTAGAAGACAATTACTGAAATTTAATTTAAAAATAATGAAGCTCCTTACGATTTGCCATCTATTTGACATATGGTATGATTTATGACCATTTCGTAAGAACAATGTTTAACAATTTTATAAATATAATATTTATTTACATTTGAGAACTGGACTACACTTCGTTTAAATAATTAATAAATATATTAATTACTAGAATTTATTAGGTATATACTTATATATATTTTAAATTAAATATAATTAAAACTCCGGGTATTGAGAAAAAGCCCGGTAATTTTTGGGAAAATAAATTATATAATTTATTTTCTCAATGTCCTGAAATGAAAGATCCTGAAAATCCATCTGAAATCTTAAATATTGATTCTTAGTTGCACTGTAAGTACAAAGACATTATTTGTCTCGTCTGCGTCTCAGCTGATCTCTACCGCCATTAGAATTGAATTTGATAAGTAGGTATGTGGCATATGCTTGTTTATGAGAATCCCATATCTTTATTATTTAAATTCGTGGTCAAACCGGTCCACGTTAAAAATAATTGCGTCGGTGTACTGTATTATATACATCGTGTTTTATTTACTTCAATATTTTAATTTATAAATTTAATACATTAATGTAATAAATATAATTCCATCAATACAATACACGATCGCAATAAAATATAGACGCGGATATTAAAGTTATTGAAGTCGTGCGAATTATTTGCACATCGATTTCCGTCTGGAGATGAAGTGTTTTATTCCGTGTATCCTTCGTACGTAATGTCTTCCGCTCGATGTGTCTTCGGATTGTGTGGCTGTGTGGCGAATTAAATTAGATTTGTGGCCTTTTTATTGTGTGGCTATTTCATTCTAGTACCAAAGAATGTTGCGATCGGAATTCTAGAACACATATGGCGATCAAAAGCGTTTAGTATCGTTCCATCGTTTCGTTTTTTTTTTATTCTAGTTCGTTGTTATCAAATGTTAAGTAATCCAATTCTCGTTAGACTCCATTATCAAATCTAAGACACATTATTAATGAATTATGTATACGAGGAGCAATAAACATCACGGAGACATTTATGAGGAGCAACTCTAATTAAAACGGTGTAGAAAGAAAATCTCGATTATGAAACTATAATTTGTGAGAAAACTGTTAAACGTCGTCAATAAAAACCTAACTAAATTTAAATATACGGTCATTTAGTTTTGAAGACAATTTTAGTTTTAGTTGTAGATATAATATAAAATAATAATAATAGTAAATAAGCTTATTTAAATATATTATCTCAATATCGTCCGTATATAATATGTATAGTCAAGTTAGTATGTACTATAAAAAACAAGCATTTAAAATCTATAATGGTTTCTTTAAAGTGCCAAAGTTGTTTGAATGGTATTCCTAAATCGCACCGAAAATAAAAATCGCACCGAACTAAAAAACAATAATAATTTTAAGCAATTTTATCAATTGCGTATTGCGTAGGTGTCTGCAGGGTCAATGACCGGATGCAGTACCAAACTTCATAGACAGCTAGTTAATTTACGACCCTTTATCCGGCTAGGAGCAGTTTCAATTACTCTTGCTACGTCATTCCTAATGCCCTCAGCGATGTGTAATTAATGAATCTTAAGCAATTTATAATATATGGCTTTTATATGATAACTGTGGTTTATGTGTGATTTACTTTAATGTAGTTAAAAAGATATATTTATTTGACAGCTCATTATTTATTCTTAGTAGGTACAGTATATTGGCATCCGACTCCTATGCTAGGAAAACGCGTACCATAGGCCCACGGCCTTACACAGACAATTAAGATTATACTATGTTAGCAAGTTAGTTTTATATCTTCTGTATAATAAATGGCATTTTTGTTCCTTTTATAATAATAGTACTTATTGTTAATTTTATTGACAAACTGACATTTAGACCCAATAAACCTCAATGGCGAGTTTAAAGCAGATCGATACAATTTATTGTGTTTCTACACGTGTATGTGTGTTTGTGCGTGTGTATGTGCGTGTGTGTAACTGGCCTTTCACTCACTTTCCTATTTTATTGTTCGAAAGCTTTGTAAGATAATATAAATGCTTTAATATATTCATCTACTTCTATGTGACCCTTAATAGAATACATTGTAAAGAAATCTGGTGTTCCTGTTAATGCGATAAAATAACTTAACTAAGAAACACAATACTTACTTGTGATTGCTGAAAAAAACACAATACCAATATCAACGAATAGAATTACTAACAATATTCAAGAGTAAAAGCAAAAAAAAACATTAATACCAGAAGAACAAATTTTATTCGTTTTCAATACTCTATATACCAGTGAAATGATTTTTTCTCTCACATTTGAATATATATATATTATCGCTACGTCGCTGGAGCACAGTCCTAATCGAATTTCAATAATAATATGTTTTGTCATTCAGATGATGATATAGTGTGGTATCTATAAAATAATCAGTTTCCTGTTATTTATATTATGTTTTGACATCAACGCGGCCGCGACGGTGACAGATGAGATCTCATCATCTAATTAGCTAGGCTTTTTGGTTTTATCCAATATATAACTGTCTTATTTCGCATTTCCATAACCACTACCACTTTAAGTATGTCTCATTTGCTAAGTGGCATGTATTAGTTGACAGGTCTTTCTAATATGGATTACCTTAAAATTATTCTCATCTAATCTTGATACTAGAAAAAGTTATATACATAGATTTTATAAAATGTTAAACGATTTCGAAATGTCTCGTATCATTTAAATTATTTGTTGATTACATTTATTTTGTGAAACATTACATTTTGATTACTTCCATTTAAATCTAACTGCGTATCTCGGTAGTTAAGACTCCATTCCAATACTGGCTTTCCAATTACATTCCAAACTTCCAAAAAACTTATATTCGACACTCGATTGTCACCCTTAGCACCTTGAGATAAGATTGAATTGTTTTTAATTAGTAATAACTCTTCTGAGGACTGTACATTTTTAATTCTGATTTGATATAACATCTGATAGCAGAAACATTTGGCCATTATTTATATGTTACTAATATAGAATATAACATAGCGAGGCATTCTCTGCCGTGAACGCTACGTTTTATTAAAACTACCTCAGAAGAAAGCGAAGTACCAACAATTGTTACCAAGATTGAAAATGTAAATACCAAAAAAAAAAACACCGATACATCAAAACTTTTTGGTGTATTTTAGTAATTGTACTATCACACTCACAATTTATACTAGAGATGTCGGGCGAAAACGTTATACCATGTCGTATATTTTCGTCGTTCAACAGCAGCGTGGTTTATTGACTGACTGCCGCTATTATAGTCATATTGCAGATGAAATGAATTTAATTATTGATGGTTAGATCTGTCCGTGTAGCAGAGATTATAAATAATATTATATATATATGTAAATAAACGTAAACAACTTTATTAAAATAATTTTAATATATCTGGTAATGTGTCTAGACTTAAGACATTGTACATTATACATAGAGTGATGATGAATCATTTGAACAAACATACAACATGTGTATGATCGCTCGTTACTGAGTTAAGGACACATTTTTTGCGGACAGATGTACACACGCGGATATTGCCAAATGTGCGTCACGTGCACTCCGACATATACAAAACTTTTAGAGTTATGTAACTAAATATACATAAAAATGATATTATAAATAAATATTATTTTACTAAACAACACGATGTATTTTAATAATAATAATTTTGATAAATATAACTAGTACATCTGTAGTATAAAATAATTTGTAAGGTCACGGGTCAGTAATCAAAAATATATATTGTCAGTAGTTGCCTACATATTTAATATCAATTAAATATATGTAGGAAACAAACTTCTCAATATCTAAGTAATTATATCCGGAACTCTTCAATTAATATTTAATGTCCATACACAAGTTCAAGACACTATTTTTTTTGCGGCAGTTTTCGGAAGTGCAAGAAGCGTGCCATCTGTCGTGTCGGATTACAAACTATTTGACCCCACCGCCCCCTCCCCCCGCATCATCCCTGCACCCCGCACTACTCCACAAAAACAAACGAATATAGACAAATGTACAAGCATTATGAATGAAAATTAAAACACCTATTATTATAATATTAATAATATGAGCCTTTATTCAGATATAGATTACAAAGTGTTATAATAATTAGTCTATTCAATTATGTTATTTTGTCTGTTTGCTGATTACAAATGGCCTTTAGTTTAGGCCTTTGCCTGACAATATAATATATAATAAATCATATACATTGCTATATTGTATAATATTTGGATGAATTAAAAGCGGTTTTATGACAATCAATATAATAAAAAATGCTCTAGTTAGTCATAACTAAACTAACTGGTCCTAGACCTAAATAATTACGAGGAGCAATATATACCTACTTCATAATCCCTAAAGCCTATATTGTACCAATAAGCTGGTAATCTTATTACAAAAATATTTACAATATCTTATTTTTTTGTAATCGTACAACAAAGAAGCTACTATAAGTCTGTTCTATAGAAACGCCGACGTTTCAGTACATTTGGCAAATGCGATTTGTACCGCAGTATTAAAAACAACATTCAAACACGTGTGAACTGACTTTTTATATGCATATCTTATTATTAAAGGATTTGGAGCCTTATAGTATTAAAATACTATAAATATATTATAAAAGAAAAATATAATAATAATAATAATATCACAGGACAAATTCCAACATTACCCCTAAGTAAGCAAATTATTCGCTTGTCTTAAGGGTGTTAGATAACGATATATGTTAGGTGTCTGCGCTAACCACTCGACCAATGCAACGGTTAGCCGAATGAGTGAGTTAATATTTTCTTTTAATATTTATAGAAATGTAAATATAATAAAAAATGTTTACACTTTTCCAAATATTAAAAGAAAATATAACATAATAAATAAAAAAAAAATTAAATAATAAAATAAATATATTTTAAATACAGAATGAGTGTAATAACGCAATACCTGTCAGTATCAAAGTGTAAAAACAAAATGGCAATTAACCGAGGCCATTACAGGATTTTTTATAGTTTATAATAGACAACAATTATCAAAACATTGAGCACAAGATGGAGAATATAAATTACATTTTGAATATTGCGATTATAAATTTTTATATTCATACCATAAGTAATTAACATGTCTTCGTTATAAGTACTGCTTTATTGACGTTTTTATTTATTGTTCAATCTGTTGAATGGTTCATGAACAAGATGGAGTTTAATTAAATAGTTTTACAAATTAATATATTTGACAAGGTATTGTAAAGCTGATGTTATTTGTATGTATTACTATTAATATAATTCATAATACATACACATTGATGTCTTATTTGTTTGTTGTATTTGTGTAATTAAATACAATAACATCGCTTTTATTTTATTTAGTGATAGTAACCAAAACGCGTCGGTGGTTTTTTTTTTTAATTTTTTTTTTATTTTACATAAATCCTAACATCCAACTATTATAAATTTTGAAAAGAATAAAATATAAGTTTCAATAAAATGGCACAACGTCATTTGAATGGTTAAAAAATGACGTTACTATTTACCTGAGATGAAATTATTTAATACTGACCTTCATTAATCATATTTTTTGTGAGTCAGCGATGTACCTGCAATGCTTTTAGATTTAAGTCCCTACGATATGACGGCGATATGGATTGTCTCTTCTTTGTAGAATTTAATACGATTTAATGATCTATACGTGTTCCGTACAATAACTGACTTTTATCTTTTTTGTTAAAAATATATACATATTTTAATTAATTGTTTTAATAGTAAATTATGAAAATCAATAAAAAAAATTATGAAAACTGTTCTGCTTTTAAATAATTATCGAAAATTGAAAAGTTTAAATCGTTATTGTTTAGAAGGAGAGGTTTTTTAATATCCCCGCGGATCTCTAAAGCATCTTTTTGTCAAAGTTATTCTTGAGGATAAAACAGTTAGGGCCACCAGCGTTATCCTTTTAATAAAATAACCGATTGTCTCCCGTTTTTGTAACGGATCGTGTGCACAATATTATATTACGACTTACGTCAAATCGTGTACCTGTTCGTACAATTTACATTTTAAGTCATTGTTATCCTTATTTTTATAACAATAAAGTTCAAAATTAATGACCCTTGTTACAGAGTATCAAGTCAATCGTAGATAATTTGCTATCAGTTTTTAACTCTACGCCATAGAATTTATTTTTAAAGTTGTTTGCAGTATGTAATTTATATTGCTGGCTACAGTTAAATTTGAACTATATCTGTATACTGATAAGATATATATTTAAATAACATAAGCATCATATGTGGTGTTTAAGGCACAATTTAATTTCGAACAGTTGACAGTAACAGGTAGTATTTTTTTGAATATTTACGGATATAAATAAGACCGGGGTCGTTATAACTATTATCTTCGCAATATGCAGGTAGTTTTGAAAAATATATGTGAAAAAATTAATGTTAAAAATACTTATAGCTTAGTATGATTGAAATTTTTGTTTCGTAATCACTTATGTATACACTAACTTATATATATTAACTGTAAAGATATCTAATAATTTATAAATAATCATGGGCTGAACAAGCTTGTCAAAAAATTGAAAAGCTTTTACTGAATTACAATAATATAGGATAGATAAGGTACTTTGAGTAACTGATCTGATCAACAGGAAGATGAGCATTAAGTTTTTGTCACTAACTTCACAGGGGAATTGTAGAATTTGAAATCGTAGAGCTGTAGATAAATTTCGCAAAAAAAAAAAATCGAAATAAATGCTTAAAATCTTAAGGTATAAGGAGATCAAATAAGAAGATCATATACAAAATAAATAAGATCAAACATAAAATAAAAGTTAAAATTAAAAATCAATGATGATGACGAACCAAGATGACTAACTTCATCCCCCCCTTCAGACCCCTCAGAAAGATTTAATAATAAATGCTGATGACATATGATGACAGATGACTTAACGAAATCATCTTTAAGTAAACTTAGCAAAACATACATGAAGACATAAAAAACGCTGAAAGACTGTATTTAGGAGATTTTGTGGGTAATCAACAAGACATATTAGTGATAGTCATACTTAGATATCATAATAAAATATAGATAGTATGGACATGTCCTTAACTTTGAGTATTTTGAGTGTTGCTTCCTATTGCCCTCATAACTATATAAATAAAATTATTTGAACCTCGTAACTAGCTCAATAGGATATTGGTTATTAGACATGCCAATGACATAGCAGAAAAACAAAAACATAAAAAGCAAAAACCGGAATAATGATTGAGAGAAAATAGTGACGTACTACTAGTAGTAGCATACATACTATATATGAATAAATATTTAATTGAATTACTTTTTAAAATACTTTTGATGAAATACAATTATTAACGAATCCTCATCATTATAAAAGTTGTAATTCAATTAAATAATCTAATGAATTAATTCGATTTCAAACCAATAAATTGCATTACCCAATCTCGCTAACTAGGTGATAATTATAAAACGTGTGAGAACTTCTGCGAGATATCGTAATGGCTAATTTTATTGATCGCTAAGATTTAATTAATGGAAGTGGCTTCCTCGATTTGACCTAAGCCTGTTTGTACACTTTAGAAATTTGGATGTTTATGAATTAATTGTACATTAAAAGCTCTACATTTTAAACGTTGACTGAAGGCAAAAAAGTAGGAGTAGTAATCACTTAAATTACGAGATCGATTTCGAACTATTGAACTCTAATTTCATAACTTAAGCGATAATAGTGTGTACGATGGTTTATATTCAACAATAATCATAATGTATTTTATAATATATAATTGTAATATATAATATAATTTATGTTTTTTTTAATTATTTCATCTCATTTCGTAACGCATCAAACTCATATTTTATTAGTTTTTGTATAACTAAACAATATGTTAATCTATATTGTGTGTTAAACTCTTTGTAAATATCTACTTTGTAACATTATCTGCTATTATATACCTACGTAAACGTAAGATTTTTATATGGTCGGAATCAATAATAGAAGTTTAAATTTTAAAAATATTTATTTATTGTAAAGTCTATTCTGGTGGTTACAAAACAAGTTACAACTATGAACATATATAATATTGTATTTTATTTCACGCACACACTTACACAGATATACTACTTTCTTATAAATTCTTTACATTGTGACAGAGAAATAATTTATAAGCTATATGTGCTTTTAACCATTTTATTTTATTTATATAGATTATGGACATATTACAAAGATGTGAATTGTCCGATCCTAATTAAGACATAACAAATAAATCGTCACACCACTAGTAAAAGATAAGTAACAACAAATGTACGTGTTAAAATGAAAGCATAAAAAACAAAACGTCGAGATCTAATTTGTATTTATATTAAAAATAGTGTGAATGCAAAATCCCAGTGAAAAATGCCAGTATTGTGCATTTGGAGTGCTCTCCAACACTAGGCCTCCTCGTGAAGTGATAGCCGATGAACAATCCATAGAGGCCGCTCCGATTTACACGACTCGCGGCGATAAATCACGTACGCTTTTTCTGACGGACGTGAGAATATCGAACGTCTGGTGATCGCATGAAATGCACGTGTCTCATAGACGAGGAGACTTATTGTGGCTTTGTGCAATATTCGCTATTACGTATTGTGTATGATGTTTGGATATGAATGCGTCTGTTGCAGGCTTTTTAACACTTGTCCGTGTTCTATTTATGATTAATTCTGCTTTAATGACGTGTTTTTTAAATATTTTTTGGTTGGCAAAAATAATTATCATTATATTTATTGTGGTTATTAGTTACTTGGTTATATTTTTATATAGAAAATCAGTATATTATATAAACAATTCATGCCAAACCGGAAATAATACTTTTGGAAAATTCATAGGAAAGGCTAAAATTTATATGGTATTTTTGTAAAGTTAAAGATATAGCATGCTTTCAACGATTAACGGACGAGACATATTAGATATTTATTTATTATTATATTGTCATATGCTTTTATTATTTCGCGAAGCAAGAGCGGACGCTAGTATAACATAAAACTAACTAACTCCTACATATTCAGTCGCTACAGTGACAGGTAGAGACTGTACCTCCCCTCGCATTTTACACGCACCTGATACCCTTACTTATAACTATTAACACGTTTTTCATCCCCTATATTCTTTATTTGCTCGCGAGTAACAATCTTAATCTTTCATACCTGCAACATGACGTATAGTTGTTATTTGGTGCAAAAAAATATTCTATCGCAATAACTCTACGGATAATAATTGGGGTAAATACTGCATTGCCATCAAGACTGGTCCTAAATAAACACTGCCTGGTGCAGGAACTACTTATATACAACGAATATTTTTTGCTCCGTTCATTGTCACTTGGTCTGAAATTGTAAAATTCCATATATAGTCGCAAATTTTAAATCACCAATATGTGTTATGTTGGTTTGAGTTTTAAAAATGATAGAGATATTTTTTTTTTATTACAAAAAGTAATAAAAATAAGTAGCATATTTACGGTTATAAATAAGTCACGTTAAATGAAAACACTCAGGCGACGGTACGATGGCGAGGGTGATTGTTTAGATGAAGCCCTTGAAAGCTAGAGTACCTTAACTTTTTCAGTGTAGTTGCCAAGTGCAGCTACATTACATAGTAACCTTCAGTGTCTCCGTCTTGTGCTAGTTGCGACGGCCATTGTGCAGAACTGGGTCACTCTCGACACTATGAGGCAGTCTCTCTTCACTCGCCGGAGTCTTGAGGACGCTTCACTTGTAAATCTACTTAATTCTGACTCTTACATTAAACTATTGGTAATGGTCGGATGTTTATTTTAGTTCATCTTTACCTTTATAAGTTAATATTCAAAAGTCATGAGTTCATGTGAGATATGTTTCGATATAAAATTGATTGAACTTTAAAATTTATTATTATTAATGGAAGTCCAGTTTGATTTTATACGATTAATATGTATGACAATATTATGTTATATAACTCGATTAAAGTGATAACTGAAAAAAATAAATAGACAGTGAACTAGACAAAATAAACATTTTAAGTCGTTTGATAATAAACAAAGTAGTGCCTAGCAACATTCAAAAATAATATAATGATTTGAACAATACAATGACCCCAGAACCCACATCAATGCTTTGACTCTCAAATAAGACTCCTGAGGTAAATGTACTGGAAATTTAAAATTATAAAATTGAAACCGAATACATTATCACACTTTATGCGATACCTACTATTTGTTTCAGTTTCAAAATAACAAAATATTTGTATTATTTGTAGTATCAAGTATATTATGTAAGTTTAACCGCCCCGTTGCATTGGTCGAATGGTTAGCACAGACGCTCAACGTATAGCGGCGCAACGGGGCTCAGGTTCGATTCCCGACAGGGACAGGTACGTATGTGATGAGAATACATGTTTCTACTTCTGGGTTTGGTCGTTTATTACATATATTCTCAGTATTTTTAATACGTATTTCTATGTATTTGTATCGTTGTCTAACACCCTTAACACAAGCGACAAATTTGCTTTCTTAGGGGTTATATCAATTTGTATAATTAGTCTTGATATAATTATTATTAACTGTATTTAAAGTATAGATTTAGTTAATAGTTAAACTAGTTAATTGAAAACCAAGTCTTAAGCATATTAAAGTAACAGGAAAAGTTTTATATATAGGAAAAATGTAGGTAGGTATTACGAACATATTTTACATATATTCTACAAAACATTTTAAATCTCATATATAAATATTTTCACACGAGAATACAAAGACTGATTTGATTTGAGCTTATATTACAATACAAGATTACAGAATGGATAGTAATGAAATTTAGTTTGGTGTTGGTTTATTTCGGTTTAACATGTTAAGTGATCACCGTCGCCGACGGTCTCTTGTAGAGTCCCGGGCCATCACAAGAATATTGTTGGCCTTTGAGGATGGGGTAGGCACTCTATTTTAAGGTACCATATTGTATCGATCTGAAACACTGCCGAAGGAAGTTCATTCCACATATTGGTGGTTCGTGGTAGAAAGCTTGATAAACTCACTGTAGAGTGTCCCCATGCATCCCGGCGGTAGTGTGATAATGGAAATCGACGGCAGGACTCAGATTTAATAGCTTTTCGGAACACTCTCTGTGATTAATGCAGTAAAATACGCATAAACATGAGATATCTCTCAGCAACGTAGAAGGATCAAGCCTTCACTTGAGCGGCTCGTCGTTGAATGCGGTCAAATGATAGAAGCTGATACTGGGGCAATCCTGACCAGAGATCAGAACCTGCTTTATAAAGAATGAGCCTTTGATTTGGCGAGAAGTTTTGCTTTATACTGTGGATCACTCCCAGTTTCTTCGAGTCTAACTTGGCCTTGCTCTCCAGGTGACCGGGATGTTCTCGAAGAGCGGTGATACGGTGAATGGCTTTTTTTATTTATTTATTTTGAAACCTTCTCTAAGGAAGTTTCAACAGAAGACCAAAAGTTTCTTTTGGCATTCATCGACGTGATTATTTATGATTTTTTATAAATATTGAGTTAAAATCTTTGCTAATAGGGAACATGCAAAAAAAATTAAATGGTCTCAAATATTTTTTTTTCGATTACTTTTTATCATCTTATTATAATAGAATCATTTTTTTTTTATTTACTAATCATTTAAGGCCATAAAATAATTTATGAAAAGTGTAACTTTAGGGAGCGAAATTCAAAATTCCAAAACGCGCCACCATTGGTCGAAAGGAAATGTGACGTCATTTGACACACCATTCAATATATCGGCGTTTAAGTTCATACTGTGGTATCAGTGTGACTGAGAAAAATAAATAATTTAAACCTATATTTTCGTGCTTAAAGATTTTATTAAATGATACAATTGTTTAGGTAATCTTAAAAACATTTTCTAAATACTCAAACAACTCTAACAAAACAAATACCTACAAACTCTTTTTGAATAGCAGTTAGCATGCTACTACACAATACATTTTTAAAATGTTTCTACCTCTGAATCATTTTTCACTTCACTTGACTCAGATAAATAACTTGGTTGATAATCAGCAGATAGAAGATAGAACTAAGATAGAAGAAAGAAGATAGAAGATATAAGATGCTATAGAAGTATTATCAGCTGTGTTTTCAGTAAACAATTTTCTTTTTAAAACAGATAGTTTTACTTTTAAAACTGTTGTGTAACAATGTTGTGTGTTAAATGAGGAAATGGTGACAATGCTACATTTTGTTTTTCAGCAGGTATATTTACATTGACACCTTTACTTCCATACTTCGGTTTAATATTAACTTGCACAGCTTAGTCACTTGGTAATTTATCTTTAATATGCGAAAAGCAAGTCTCTGCCTTATGATCATCACATTCAATAGGAGAAGTACTGAGTCTTGGCTGATTAATATCACAGACATTTGTATGGGCAGTACTAGGACTTACTACCTATATCACTTCTTCGTAAAGGTCACCAATTTTTTTAAACACTACTTTTGATAGCTAACTCTTAAAAGGCTTCATTAACCGATGTCAATCTTTGCCTTTTGACTATGCACATTCTCATTCTATCAGCTGGTGTTTTTGCCACAAAAATATATAAGGAACAACTCCTTTCTTCAAACTTAGATTACATCTTTCTCCTTGTTGTTTCGTTACACATATTATATTCAATACAATTTGCTGTATCTTCATTAACCTGAAATAAATCGACAAACATAAAAATTTCGTAAAATCAAAAAAATAATACGGTTTTTATAGAAAGTTATACTGAACTTTTGTAGGCTAGGTTAGGTTAATTTTAAACTCAAATTTTCTAATGTTCAATTCGTAAGTATAAATTTAAACTATTAGATTAAACTTATTATAAATAAAATATACTTACGTTAAATTGATCTTCACAACAATATAAGCACGATTTAGGACATATATTATCCCTTTTAATTACCATACACCGTTGTTATTGTATTTTCGCATCTCTTGGAATACAAAAAACACTTTGTCGGGTGTTTTTCTAATACTATTTTTGCACTCCGGTACTATACAATATTTGTAAGATGACTTTTATCTTCTTCCATGACTTGTAAAGCAATTAAAACTTAAAATATGTATGAAGTAACTAAAAAGTGCATAGTAAACATTCACTGGATGTGTCATTTGAAGTCACGCAAAGCGCGCGCAAAATGACGGCGTTTGAACGGCTCAAATTTATTACAAGTTTTAATTTTTAATTTGAAGAAAAACTAGAATCTTTTCAAACCTATTTATATTTTTTTCTACGATATATAGAGGTAAATGATTAATTTACGTCAAAAAAAAATTACATGAATGTTCCCTATTGGCTACATGTGGATGTCTCACTCGTAACTGTGACACACAAGAGACTTTAATGCCTAAAACAAACGAGTAATTAGTTTTTTCCTAAACTTTTTAAATGTTTCCAAGGATGAGGTAATGACTCAATGACGTACCTTGACATATTACATACCATGAGTTTCAAACCTTCCTATATAATTTAGGTTTATTCTATATATTAACTGTCTCTAAAGTTAGATTCTTTAGTCAGCATTTTATTCTTAGAAAAAGATTCAAATAGCCCAAGTGCAATACGTTTTTGTGCTTATAAAATCTGTATCCGAATCCAGGGCATTTAGCTTGAAGCAGGTCAGGTATAGAGACTTCGTATGACCTAGATCTTTTTATAACCAGACGGAACGGTACCTATAGGCAGACACTTTCAATGTATTTTCAACTTTACAACTTGAACATTCAGAAGTCCCCAAAACTCCAACTTAAGTTAAATTTGGTTCGAATAAACTTACACGTTCTGAAAAGTTATTTAAAAATGTATAACCGTCAGAAAGTCATGAACAGATTAAGCATGGTTAAATAGGAAACAACTGAGAACAATGAATAGAATAGTCTAATTCTAATACAAATGTTAATATAATAATCTGTTTTATAGATACATACAGATTCAATACAATAATCTGTTTTATGGAACTATTATTAAAACACATATATTTATAAGAATATATTATTTTCCATGCATGAGAGGATGTTTCAAAGCAAAAGAAGGTTCTCAGCCTGGATCTAAGGGACAACACTTCAAAGGGCGCAGTGCGCTGCAAATGCGCTTCGATACACTGCGCTTTGATCATATTAGATGTAAGAATACTTCTTGTTTTAATAACATTATCTTATTTACACTTAATAGTTTTATAATACCTACTCAAAATGTATTTTACGTGCATAATTTAATATTTTTGACACATGTAATGGTTACTATTTCGTTATAACTTCCGGGTTTAAATTTCTTTTGTAAAATTTCAGAAAGATTTTATTATATTACTATTTAATAACATGTTAAATAAATTTATACTTAAAGAAGTTTTTTGACCTGGGGTTTTTGCTCATCTACTCCGTTTATAAATCATTTTTTTTTCCTTTATCTTTGCAACTATACTATAATATTCAAATAAAGGTACATCAATAAAAACTATTTATTGTTATCGCTTATAAGAAAGAGAAGGCAGTATACTTATACTGCCTTATGAAGAGAAGGCAGTATAAGTACGTGTGGTTCATAAACCATATTGAATATAAAACGTGCTCATCCATGACAGTCTTCAGGCACTAGCGATCATGCACCCGATAAAGTACGCCTACAGATTAGCCACAGATTAACCACAGATTAGCCATAGATTCTAAGCCTAGGTCTTAACAGACGATCAAAGACAGCAGTGAAGCGCAAAGGCTTTCACGACCAACTTCATTTACAAAGGCGCTTTCATTTATTTCATTGGAAACTAGCTATTTAATATAAGGAAAATATTATTATACTTATCGATTAAAAAAAAAAGAACTTGTGTTCTTTTTTATAATAATTATTCTTCAAATAGTTTATGACTAAGAGCATTTATTTCTTATATGTCGTGGGAGAAATAAGATAAAATCCAACTTCATAGTCATAAGTGACTAACACGAGGTCCATGTTCACTTTCTTATTTTTATACAAGTATGAAATGATAGCATTCATTATAATACTCAGAATTACACAATCTTTATTTATTGTGAAAATGTCATTCTTACTAAAATTTAACAACGAATATATACCTTATCTTAATTATACAAGGTTCATATTTGTATTCAAATTATATTGAATACTTATGCCTTCTAGATATTATGTTTTAGGAGGAAAATTCAGATCCGATGAATGAACCACCAGTATTGTTTTCACGGGAATTGTAAATTAAATTAAGCCTCAAGTAAGAAATAATACATCACTTAAATACAGCGATCAGTTATTTATTATTCAATATCACTAACTATTCAATTAATATAACGAACATCATTACTAAATCTATAATCTAATAAGTTTTATTTGACTATATCGATTATCGCATATAAAACTGCTATTTCAAGTGCAGCAAAGAAATAAAACTATAAAATAAACGACCTACAAACAGTTGTTACCCTCAAACACTATTGCCCTTAATCGCTCGATTTGGTTTATACTTAGACGGACGCCATATGTAAATGCATCGAGTCCTTCTGAGAACGAACCATCTCATTCCCTAATTATTTTTAATTGCTGCTCGCAACACGACGTGTACGGCCTTCGTAAAATAAAGATTTTTTAAATTTTTTTCGCGTCTAGTCATTGGATCGACGATTACACTATAAATGACTCATGACGGCTTCGACCAAAGGCACGCATGCGCTAAAACAAGTAGTAGTTTTTTACCTGACGTTCTTAGAATAAGAGAGCGCTCGTAAATCAGTAATGGCGCCCTATTATTTGGGTTTGTTCTCATAAACTCGAAATAGGGGGCGGTAATTGCAACATTGGATGCGTACGCGCCGCGGGTGGTAGCATTGCACTCGTTCTGGTCATGTCTATGCTATTATTTTTAGTACCAAAACAACGGAAACCTTCTAACAGATTTGGACGGGATTTTCCTATTTTTGCAGTTGGCCTGATTTTTTTTGTTTTGTCTACACAATGTTTGTTCTAGATAACAGACAGCCGTAGATTTTTATTCCGGCTCGGGTGCATGATGTTAAATTTCTTCAATACTTATAATTCACTTTATAAAATTAAAAATATGGGAAACTTATAACATGACTTTTTTTAAAACTACAATTTAATATATTTATTATGTAGTCTTTCCTGAGAACGTTGAATGTTTCATTTAAATCCTACTAATATTATGAATGCGAATGTAAGTTTGTTTGTTACGCTTTTACGTGAAAACTACTTAACCGATCATTATAAAAATTTGTATACATACTTTTGATGAGATTTAACATAGGATACTTTTTATTAAAAAAAAATATATATATTTTTAGACGTAAGTTAAAAAAAATTTAAACATAAAAACATTGTTTGTCAATAAATACGTGGACGGAGTCACGGGCAACAGCTAGTTCTATAATAAATTGCCTAATTGACATCCCTCTTACATATAGACTACTTAGAGCAGCAATTCTGCTTGTCTTAGAATTGCGCAAGATTCCATCTTCTATGATACCAACCTGTTAACCCGTCCTATAAATTTGATCCTTGCCTTAAGTTAACTGAAAAACAATAAAGTCATAGCTTATTAAGTGTTGTGTCCTAAATATATGTGTATAACGTTTAACTATACCTAAGCCATTGTAAATATGTTTGCGCTTTGATCTGTTCGTTTTTCGTAATCTTGAGTGATCTTTGGCACAGTCCACTTATTATGGGTAACTTGCCCGAGGTTGTTCTTCGATGATTAGTGGAACGTATCTAGTTTTTGCAACATCTAATAGGTCACATTCAGACTTCCTAAGGTCTAGTTTACTAATACTTCTGATACAACGTCTCAACGCTGACTTTGTTATTGCCACATGTCATGGAACAATACGGTTATGTTGTCGGTAGCTCATTGCGTTTGGACCCTTTTTTTGTTTATTTTTTGCAGTCCTTTGTAGGGCGAGAACTTTCTTGCAGACAATTTAACAATTGCTTTTAAATAGATTTAGTACAAGCGTGAAGGATTATATTGAATCATATGCATTTTATGTCTACAAAAAATCGGCATTGCTTTTAGGATATTAATTCTGTTATAAATTACCTTGTATGTACCTTTAGGTATTTATTATAAAGCAAAAGAATTTAAATCGAAGGAAGCTTAAAAAATATTAGTCGACAAGTAAAAATGAAAAAAATGTAGCAACAAATAAATTCTGAACTCCATTAAAAAGCGAAGCGATTTATCTCGAAGACCTTACGTATATACGTTATAATACTGTTTGCGCAAGCGCAAGTGTTACATCTAATATTGAACTGCAAACGAGGATACTCATTCCTCTATCTTTACCTTTCATTGCTCTGTTAAAATGAACGAGTTTTCAGAAGTGTAATACAAAAACAGTAATGTATCTAAAGCGCTACGATACTATTCCTTCGCCAGTGTTTCATGTTACCCACACATGTAGAAATTAGGCATAGTCCACACATGCGTAGACGCAGGTACCAAAAGTTAATTGCCTTTGTATGTAAGTAAAGTTTCTACCTGTGAATGTCGGTTTAAGTGCGGACAGCTCAGGGATAGTTTTTTTTTTAATTACTTAGTGATTATTTTATTAACGCATTGGAATTATTAATATTGTTATTTTAAGATTCATAAAAATATCGGTCAAATTAAAGGCACATTTAATAGACATGACGTAAACTAAGTAAATCTTTTTGTATCTCTATATATATTATATCGATAATGATTTCTAAAATAAATATAAAATAAATAAAAAAATACCGAATAGGTAATCTGCAAAATCCAAGGAACAATAAATTTATACTAAATATTGTTTATTTGATTCGAATATAAATTGTTGTTTTATAAACATACAATTATCATTAAGTGACAATACGTTTTTTGGGATTTGATTTTTAATAAGTTTAAGCTACAATATCAAAAATGGAAACAAAACACAATCAATATTGTATTACTAAAAATATTAATTTAATTAACAAGGTTTGTATATTTTGCTACTGTGACAACACGCTCGTCATTTCGCAAAATTTTTATATAATGAAATATACTTATAAATATACAATTTTACTATTATAATAATATTAAAACTTACTCCGATACTCAAATAAGAACTTGCTTTATGTAAATACTCTAGCAATAATTATATAATATGTATATATTTTTTGATATTTCACACACCTATGTAATTTAGTTATTCTAATCTTCACACACACATAGAGATCAAGTGATCGTTTATTTTTTAGAGGGTCAGTAATGTCGAGTACCTGCGTCTAAGATCCGTAATTTTTAATTGACAAAAAAACTATTCGACCGATTTTGAAGAGGAATTTATTTTTATTATCGATATAATTTATTTTACTGCCACGTGGGATCTGTACCGTCATATCGCATTATATCGACCAAAGTCATTCTTTTCAGAACTCAATATCCATTGTAACATAAAAAATACAATATGCAAATTACGGTAATGTTTGTAAACTTTTCTTTATAAGCCTTTGGCCTTCTTTTATCATGCCAGCTTTACTGATTTACACAATGGTGTATCAACTTGTGTCTTTCTTTTGAAAGACGTATGAATATTTTTTCAAGTACTGCAACAATAGCGTCTGCGTTAAAAAAGTTTAATTTTAAAATAAATCTTCAAGCAAATATAGAATCAATTTCGGTAATATAAAGAAGTTTTTGGCTTAAATATGACTTGGAGTTTAACATCCGTGGCGTTGACTCTACAATTTTGATCTCGATAGTACAGGTAGACGCGTCCGAACAATACCTGTTCGAAATTCAAACGCAAAAACACGGTAATGAGCGCACTGTCAAGGGATAATGGCTTTCCATTGTCTATGCGGCCAGCATCGCTTCTGGAAAAAAATGGGGTAAGGTTTTATATTTATAACAAATTGGAATCAGCGAAAAGTTTTTTTGCTTATTTCTATCATAGATCAGAAAGTTTTATCCTATACATGTAATAATTTATTTTATTAATATTTTATTGATTTTTATTTGATTTACGTGAAACAATTATTCAGAATGAACGGAAAGGCGCAGCTGAGTATAAAAATCGGTTTAATATGCTAATATATAGGCTACGATGAATGAATTTGTTTATAAACTAGTTTGATTTAAGACATATGTAAGAGAAAGGTTTGGAAGTAATCATTTAAATATATTTTTGTGAATTATGAATCTTACTGTTTTGCGATGGAATGTAAGTAAATTATGAATTAACTTGAATATCATTAAATTATGTACAAATTAGATTATGTTTGAGGTGTAGGTACTGTTGGGATATAAACCTAAATCTGAAACTATAGAGCTTGTGGTTAAATATCATTTCCAGTCACAGTTTTAGTACAAAACTTTTACAATAATAAAGGTATTATTTTTTGTAAACTGTACAAAATATCTTAAAACATACCTACATAGCAATGGGCAAAAACAATGAAATATATTTCAAAATTTATTACACAGTATGAAATAAATGTAAAAGACTTAAAATACTTCTGCTTACATAAACGACACTATACGAGTATGCTAATGTGACTCCATCATCCCACTTTTTAATCAAAACAACTTCTAATAAAGCACCGGAAGCGAACGGATTTTATAAAAATGTATAAATATTTCGCGGTAAATAACCAATTATTGTGATTTTTTATTTTTTAATAACTTAACTGTAATTTTTATTCGAGCTTATATTCGGACAATTATTCTTTCTATTAAGTTTCTATTTGTTGTTTTTTTTTAAATTATAATTGATGCACGTTACAATAATAAGGTGATAACCCTAGATCACTAAAGATATTTCAGATAACCTACTCGAGAATTAGTACTCTTGAGTGATTTAAAAAATCATATTTTTAAGCTAATTTTGTGACACCACAATGACCATAAACAAAGAATACAATAAATAAAAAATCAAATAAGTTTTAATGTTATATTACGAATGTTCGGTCGCTGTTTCATAAACATATTATACTAACAAGTATTACATGTATGCTAATGTGTAAATTAGACGAAATGCTAACTAATATTTCCATTGGTGGACATTTTGATCGCTGTGCCCGCAATTGTAGGAATATTATCGTCATTTTATGCTAATTCGGCCGTCTTCGGCCATTAGGTGAGCGCTCGGAGATAAATTATAAGATGCGCGGGCGCAAATTTAGTATTATTTCTAAACTTTTAATTCTCATAACGGTATAGAAAGTATGTTATGTGTCCGGAAAGTTTTAAAACTATCCTTTTGTTTTTTTTTGCCAAATAACTATTAATTCTTTATTTACGAAAACATAATTAAAATAGTAATTACAATTATTAAGATGAGGATGATTTAACACACAGATTATATATAATGAAATAATCGCATTCTTGAGTTCGAATTTGGAACGAAGAAGACTACACAACCTCATCTGTCAAAACTGTTTAATTCTAAAAAGGTTTTAAGATCGACCGACCCGACTCGTTATTGTTATTTATATTAAGACTGGCCGAATTGTTGGGACCCTGCACTTGGGTATTAAAAAATATAACTTTAACGCATGCGCATCGCTTGATCCTAATCATGATCGAGTGTAGGTCGGTTTTGGATTGTGTGGAGGTTTGAGGTCGTTGTGTCCAAGTGTACGGAATGCAGGCATTGCGATGTTTAGGTACGCGTTTTTTGTTTAAGTGCGAGCGAGATAGATATAAAAATAAGGGTCGTTTGCAAAGTGCACTAATGGGTGTGATATTATATTGTACTGTCTCGCTTATACCTTTTTGTATTAAAGATATATTCATTAGATAACATGCTAAGAAGCATTGCCTTGCCTTTTGAACAACGTTTGTAATGTTTTATATGATTTAATAATATATAAGGATATGATTTTTAATCCACCTAGATTACCATAAAATTTAATATGTATGTATTACAAAAAACATTTAAGTTACGAAAATGTCAGGTTGGTAAATATTTCATATTTCTTAAATAATCCCTAGTCTCTAGTAAATGTAATACTTTACCCACGAGTCTATGTGAAATTTATTTTAAAACTATATTTAATGTCACAGATCTAAAATATTTAAAGCCATACTTAATGATAGTAAACCTTATTTTTGATGCAAATACATTCGAAATATCAATTTCCAAGAGCGAAATAAAAAATCTAATTATAATTTATTTAAGCAACATAAAAACTTGTATAACGTATAGCGGTTCTCGGAACAATAGTGATTTGCGCTGAACTAATCCAGAGATGTAGCGCATTGGGTCACATTGGGAGCGGGCGTCCTTGAGCAAGGAGCGGCGCAAGCGAGTAACTCAATTGTGTTATATTTGAGGGTTCGTAGTAATATTTAAGGTATTCTAATCAAATCTCACGGCGTTGTGTTAAAGGAACAACATTATTTATTCTACAGAATTATTACTTAACTCTACTGTTATTATGATATTAAAAATATATTTTGACATTGAAAAAATATTATCTATAAATCTGATTAAATATGGATAATGCTGTGTTGAAAGTATTGTAATGTATTAAAATGGCCATGGCTTTAAAAATATTTAAGAGAATTACATTTAGATTTTAAAAATAGATTTAAGGTTATTTTGAATATTGTAAAAGGCTTGCGACGGATATACTATTAGATGCTCCAAATTCTGTTGCCAAATGAAGAATCGAGGTCATCTACTAAATGGCAAGGTTTAAATACTATTTTGATTGCATGTATGTATATCTGTTATACATTATTATTATTTGTAATCGTCAGTATAATGATATAATGTGAGTCAATCCTGTCTTAGATAATACTTATAATAATTTAGACACATGTCTGAATAATTAAAAATAGTTTTTTATTAGATTTTATGGATACATATTATAGACAATTATTGTATGATAAAAAAAATATATATTATAAAGTAATTAAATTCTTAAAAAAGAGTTTATACTCCTTTGTCCGGGCGCGGTGCGTCCGATCCCGTAACCTCTGCAGTTAGCTGCACTGTGCCTTTGTTATTATTACTAATTTCGTTACAGAGTACAGACTAACTACTTCCAGAGATTTATTATTACTTATTTTATAAATTGATGTAGAGGTTGTCATCGTAGTCTTGGCTAAAATAAGTCAAGTCAAGTCTGGGTCATACATTATCATATAAAATATCTTGGACACTTTAATACTATTGAAATGTTATAACTTATTGTTTTCTCGCTTCTCTATTTTTACAACACATCAAATCCAGACAATAACAAAGATTGAATTGACATTTCATTTATAAAACAATATTCTTTTATAGTTATTTTATGCGAATTTTTTATCTCCCTCTACCGGTATACTATCTGTGTTACAATTTTAGAAGGCTGTAAACATTTAATGGGGTAAGTTTTACGACTGACGGCTCAGGAATAGGGCAAGTTGTGAGGTATTCGGCTTTACGAATAATGATCGAAGCCTTACCACCTTTGAACGGTATTCGAAGTGTATATATACATGGAGATATATCTATTGGAATAAATACTTAAATTGAAGAAAGTGAACGTTCAAATTATTGATGTGTGAGTGGGTTTTTACATATCGATAAAATAATAATACAATAAAGTAATAATACTATTATTAAATATCCTTTTCTTATCTTACTATTTATTTAGCTCAATTCGTAACATATGCAAGATAAATCATAAAATAACTTAGCTCCAGGTGTTATTGTCTTAGAATGTTTTTCCAAACACTTCTTTTCCACCTGAATCATCCAGACACAAGAAATCATTAAACACAATATGACGTATGTAAAACACGTACGCAGTCGCAAAAAACTGACACAGCGGCGCCTGCGCACCTGCTCTGTTTGACGTGTGCCGATTTGATTGTATCTCATTAGAAGCATCTTCAGAGACAATTGGGAAATATAGTTTATAATTTGTTCAAAGTTTGGGGCATTATCAAAGAGTTCAAGTAACGTTAAATTTAACCAATTAGTAGATATTAATTATTAGTAGAATTAAGCTTATCATCTATGTCCTCTTATTCAAATTATTTGGGGTCAGCCCAATATGTTCATTTCCTTCGCCTTCCATGTCTTCTTGGGTCATTCTTTTCTGTTTTAACTGTCCATATTCATACTTAAAACACTTCTTTACATTTTTTATTTCTTCGCATTACGTGATAATACAGCAATAATTATAAAACAATAATAATATTATACCTAGGTAATAATACCTAGGTACCTATGTAGTTATCTGTTATATACACTGGTTCCAGTCATGGACACACATACACACTGTATTTATATAACCGTATCCCCAATAAATTACGTTTGTACGAATATTACCTCGTGTCAAATGCAACTTCAAGTATTATTTATTTGTATGGTAAAAATAGATCGACGAATAGTCTCTTGAAGTATTTTTATTATTTTAATATTAATAATATCACATTTCACATAATTATACGCGTATATTTATTACATTCCAAGTAATATTATCAAAGTGAGGTATATAAAATGCGCTCTATTGAAGATAAAAAACGAATGATCCAGATCATTACTAAGAGAAAGCCTTCGAATTTGAAGCGATTGAGTTACCAAAGACAAAGCCTCCTTCCGGCACAGTTGCGCGACTGGAGGCCGGAAGTGCAACTGGGTCACTCCCGCAGCCTATTCAGACCTACCTGAATTTCAGAGGATTTGCAATTTTTTTTCAATATTTGCATTATTCTTTTAAGTGCGATAAATAAAACAGTTTTATTCATTTCTTTTTAATTATCAATACCATGAAAGTAAATAATTCGTGGCTTAATTGAATTTCTTTATTTTAAACATAAAGATTGGTTTCGTAACCAACAAGGACTTCTTAATACATTTGTCTACTAGTGTTGGAGTGAAAGTGAGTTACCGATTACATGACGTAAGTAACCCCGATACTGAATCATTGGTTTTTACCAAAACATCGACAATTGTATCGTTTAATCGTTAGTCATCCCTGTATCAATGTATAATTGGTTTTTACTTTTAATTTAAGTAACTTTAATACGATGTGAAGGACGACTCTTACTGACTGCCGGATATGTTCTCTTGGTGAGAAATGTGAGTTAAATTATAATCAAAACAACTAAATGAACTCTTAATTAACTGCACTAAAAATAAAATAATAACATAAAGCATTTGATTTATAATTCTCATCCCTTTAGAATTTATCTCTTAAGCTCTGCTTAAGGTCGTCAAATATAGAATCGAATTATAAAATCGTTTCACCTGTCGCCCAAAGCTCGGCCATTGTGGAGGTATACTCTTTGTAAACCATAATCGACATTTAAAACCTTAAAATAGTTCTGTTTAATATCTGTCCATAGACTTCATACATGAGAAATGATAACTTCCTACTAGTTACAACTCTATTTCGAAATAATCGATACATTCTCTAGTTACGTGACTATGCGACCCGCGGTGATCATTTTAGCAATGGCGTGTCCGTCGACGCATGTGAATGTAGGGACCCCGGACCCGGGAGGGAGACAGAGGGGGCCCGGGGCAGGAGCGGGTGAGGTGGGAGGCAGTGGGGCGCAAGGGCAGCCTCGTGCCCTTCGCCGGGTCACCTTGCGCAGGTACATGCGCGTGCGTCTATTGTGCAATCTGACACTCAATATAAACCCATAACTACATTGCTAAATTACTTACACCCTAATTTAAGGACGGAAGGATTATTTTACATCATCTCGCTCGCCCGGACGATACGATATTCTAACGAGTTTGATTTTTTCAAAACCAATTGCATTTTATAGTTGAGCGTGACAGGATAATTTAGGAAAGGAAGAGTTTCGACTTTTTGCCGTTCCCAAACTGTCTTGCTCATGCGATTTTAGTTTTTTGTCGGTGTACTTTTTTTCAAGTTTTTATGTAATTATTCCTAGCGTTTAATAGTCGTAATATGGCAATTGTTTATAATGTTAAATACTCGTTCCTCGAAGATAATTGCGTTTGCCACGTTTTTGTGAGTTCTAATGGTTCTCTTGTTGTTAGTTTATTCGCGCTGGTTATTCATAGTGTGTAATTACACGTCGGTTTCTTCCGCCTCGCAGGTCTTGTTCGATGTATCATGAAGTCTTCTTATAACTATAGTGTACAGTATACCGGCGGCTAGTTCTTTGTTCCTTGTTTCGTTTTATTGCTCATGCGCAGACGTCTAGGTTTATTGGATCGGATTAATTATCTTGTATGAGAAAAAAAAACTATGTTAGGGCTCATTTAAATAGTCTGTTTAATATTTAAAGTTTTAAAATGTTGTACTCATATTAATGTTTAATAAATCCCACGATCAGATACTTACCTATAATTATTGAGTTTTTTGCTAAATAGTTAGTTCATATTTTATTAAAGCAATGTCAGAAGATATTTGTACTTTTTGCTTTTAGCCTTAGATAGGTATATGTAAATTATATTTTGATCGCTACATTATATTCGTCTCTACAGAGAACTGGGTCATTTCTTATACAACACATGTAATGTTTGTCAGTTGGTTTGTTAATAAGATTAGTTAGATAAATATATATGTGATATAAAAGAAATGAAATTATTAATAGATAGACTTGTACTTATCATATTTTATTTAAATTTTTTACATGAAATCTGGGCTTAATAATGTTAAAATTTTTTTGTTCATGATGTTAACAAATCTTTTCTCAAAGGTAATGACGAAGTTTCCTGGAAACTCACTTTGTATGGAACTTTGTGATTCATACTTAAATTATGAACGAATATTATTAGATCTGATTTAGAACTTACACAAAATAATAGTTAAATAAAAAATACAGATCAGCAAATAAGGTTGTTTATTTGACAAGCGACATCTTTTTAAAGAATTATTTATTTAGATAAAACTATTTTTACGGATCTAACTCGCGTATATAAAATCAAAATTGTAAATTTACATTTTAAATCTAACTTAGACTTAAAATATAAATTTTAAGTGTAAATTTAATTCAATATACGCGAGTTAAATCCGTAAAAATAGTTTTATTTCAATGTGTAGTACTCGTAAAAACCTTAGAAAACACTAATTATTTATTACTTTATTTATGAATATAATAATGTATTTATTCATTTTATAGAATGACTTATCAAAATAACTGGCAGTGCTTTTTATGCAAAGAACCTATATTTGCGTATTGAAATACTTACATATAAATAAATAACTTCACCGAATAATAATAATTAAAACTAATTATAATTAAATGAGGTCAACCAGAAGAGTCCATAACGTCGCATGTTACATAAATACATACATAACTTACAGTTTTATATAAGGCATAATCAAATTAACAACAAAAACGCTTTTAAATTCATACATTTGCATTAATTCTCTCTCCTTCTTTCCCGCGCACGTTTCTGTCTGTTTCTTTCTTTTTAAAAATCAATTAAAGAGGGACACTTATCTTTTGTTCCACAGGAGTCTTCGCCCACCTTGACGCTTATATCGTCAAAGGTAAGTGATACTAAATTAATCGCGCAAATACATTATCATTCCGCCAATTTTTTTTTTAAATGTCTAAACGTCTAAAAAGTCTAAAAAAGTTTATCACACAGTCTATTTTAATAAATCCTTTTTCCTCAATATATTGTATTCATCTTGAGTCGTTTTGCTAAAGATTGGCGACACCTGTCATTACCATCGCTTCCTTTGTAACAATAATTCATGAACGCTAAACATTGTTGTAGGTGTATGCTTCCAATATATATGAAATTTCTTTACAGGTCGTATTTAAAAATTATTTGTAACTTTTAATAAATAATAAGTTTTTATTGAGTGCTTCATAATAGGTATCAATGTTAATGTTGAATTCACATTGATTCTGGAATATTTCTTCGCAATTTCGTATAAATTTGTAATTAGGAAGATGTAAGGATCTCTTGTTTTCCTTAAAGGGTCGTCGAGATAAATTGTGTGCTAATTGTTTTCACTTTTTATTATATATAAATATTTTGTGTATTTATTTATCAATACATAGATTAAAATACATAGTTTGAATCAAAGACCACACAGCTATAGGATAATATAAGGTGCCAAAATGTTTTTTATCCATTTGACAATATGCGAAACTGAGATGAAGAATCATTTGACATTTTAAATAAATCTTACGTTAATTAATGTATATTATTTAAGCGAATAAATAATAAAATCTGAATATTTATAAATAACTTAAGAAATATTAAAGTTTGATTACCTTTTTTATGATAACACATGTTTAAAAATTCGCCAATATGTAATCTTTGATGCCTTATTTTGTATGTAATAACCGATACGATATTAACACATCTAATATCTTGTTTAATATTGAATATTAAATATTTGTTAAGCAATATTCATTTGCTTAAGTAATTTCTAAAATCTATTTCCTACCTCACTTCCATATACATAATATTAATTTAAGATATATAATATATGTGAAATTGTTTTATTACTATAATATTCGTCGCACAATGTCTATTATCTAAACAGTTGTATCGGTGTCTATTACGTAAGCGGCTGTCATCGTACTCTGATTGCTTTAATTTATTTTAATTAAAACTGGTCGGTAGGCTTCATACTCGTGGGTGGTGTCTTAGGACTTTTTTCGTCGTGATATATTGGATGGGGTCTTAATTAGACGGAAAATAATTAATGAAATTACTTTATGAGTAACAGTAAGAAAACCTGATTCCTTTAAGGAATTAGAAGCTCGAGATATATTAGTTTAATAGACTTAATGTTGGATGTCAAAGACCTTACGAACTAGCATTCGTTGTTTTCTCGGAATTAGAAATTTGGTAAACGGAAACAATTCGAATTAAATAAATACTTATGTGATAATGACGGCTTTTAGTGTATTTTAAATGCTTCGTCTGGATAAGAAAGTTTATAATTGTCTATTATTATTAGTTTTTAAATTTGATTTTCTTTTTCTTTTCTTAAGGATATTCGAATCATTTAAAGTGCTATTCTCAAAGATTCATATCTTATCTTATCTTATAAATCTATTAAGAATTATCCGCATAATTATAACAATATATATATATACATTGTAAGTATGTCGGTTCTTACTCATTACCGGCACTGAGATGAGTAACGCGTCTTATAATGCGAACGTCGTCCGGTTACAAGAGTGAGCCCTAAATTACCGGTTACACTTACATATAAGTTTTATTGTAAAAAAATTAACTTGAAGCAATATATAAGACCACATGAATCAGGTTCTATTTAAATAATATGTAATTATTTATTTTTTAATGATGTTTAGTTTATTCATTGCGTGTTCGTGTGTAGATTACTTCCCAATCGTCAATTAATTGTATTTTTATTCCGTCTTTGTCCTTGTTGAAACAATATATTTATATCTGACATAAATCATTTTAATATATTGTTTAGTTGATAATAAAACTGATTGAAGTTGCTGTTACTGCAAATATTAAGTAAGCTTTTAAAAATGCCGTTTCGAGTCTTATTTGAATACTTTACTTAACTCATATCTTTATTTTAAATAATGTAGATGTGGTGAGATATTGAACCTGCTGCATAGCGTAACTTAGACGTTTGACCTTTACTTAAATATATTATATTTATTGGAGATGTTCCGTTATGTTGCCGCGGAATGTTTAGTACCAGCGCCATTTTGACTATTGCGTCAACTTTTTATTACATTTCTACTCTTTCGGTTTATATGACATTTGAAATTTATACTTTTAAATTATTTGAGAGCTACATGTTGTTACAAATTATTTGAAATGTAACGTTTGATTATTATATATCTATTACAAATACTAGCTTTGGCCCGTGGTGTCGCTCGCGTTGAATGACATTAATTAATAAAGATGCGAACAAAATAATGTAATACCTACCTAATATTTCTATGCCTTCGCGTTCCCTGATGTTGAATTGTGATAGGTTGTTTGTTTGTTCGACCTTGTATTACTTCGGGATAATAATGACGTATTCAGCTTCAGCTTTAGATCATGAAGACCATCTGTTTCTAAACTACTGTACAAAATTGTTATCTACTATCATAGCTTTTTTCACACTTACAATATTAGTAGAATTAAATTTATTGTCTTGTTGTCTTGTCTTTTAGTCAAAGTTAACTTTTCTATTTAACCGATGGTCTCAATTGTCGTTGTAGGCACGTCATCTCTGCCACAGCTTTATTTTAGCTCCGAAAGGAACATGAGCTTTTATAATCAAAATAAGTGTATATTTATGAAGGTAATGCTGTGAGTCAGGAGCTTACTGATCATGCGCGCCGGATGAGAGGCGACTCCTGCGCATGCCGCGACTAGCATGCCAATAATATATAGATGCGTACAGTGGCTTCACTCGATCTGAATGTACTTACATACTTCTTTACACACAAAAGAAACAGATAAAAATTTAAAACAGATATACGCATTGAGAACTTTTTTCTACAAATCTGATGAACCTATAAACAAATATTAGTTTTTAAACAAGCGATTATTTATTGTTCCACAGTAATTACTAAAAATAATTAGTATAGTTTTTTGTATGGAAGGACAGGTCTAACAGATCATTAGATCTGTGGTAGTACAAAACTAACTAAGTACGAAGTGTCTCTGTCACCAGAAATAGCCAATGCACTAAGTCGGTAGTGTTGAGGGGAGGGCTGCAGGGGGGCGAGGGGGGGTCATTACACGCTTCCGTCGCTAGCACGTGGCGCTTACGTTTTTTTTTTATTATGGAACTGAGTTAAGAAATGTAAAGAAAATTATAACTGTAAAGTATCCTTTAGTTATTCCTATATTTTTGTATAATAAGATTTGAATAACCAGTGACATCAAAACACAAGTGTTACTATTTTGACGGGACTTTTACCATGTTTAAACAAATATCCTACGAAATGAAGAAGGTACCTACAACAGCGCCCAGATATCGAATGTGGATGTACTTTAGATACTGCTACTGGAGTTATATGTAGAGTTCATATTTCGTTCAGAACTACTTATTATACATTCTAGAAGCATCAGTTTAATTCCGGGATAGGTTTCGTTTGTTTAATATACGTAACATTAGTTACTCTCCTAATATTTCAATAAGTAAAATATAGCTGAAGCGAGTACTTCAAAAAATCGTTTCTATTGCAAATTAGCTATCGCTGTAAACATAAAGCCATGCTGTAAATCAAAAACCGTTGGTTTAATAATCAATAAATTATCTGCCGTACACCAGACGATCCGTAATCTTTATAAATCCGAGCCAGTAAGTAGAGGCGGAGATATTTCACTGTGTGGCAATACCACCAAAATAATACTAACTGAGTGTGGGTGGGATGCACTCGATACCACGCCTCGGAAAACTTAGATGTGGTATCTGTGAGAATTAATTGATTTTTGGTTTTGATTATAAACATCACCACCAATTGTTAGATATATTTTCTCAATGTTATTAGATGTTAACATTGAAAGGAAAGTTTAAATATCAATGCGGCGATCAATCTCGTTTACTCTTTCTGCAACGAAAAGTTTTTTTTTACGTCTAAACTCATTTTCTTTATTATTATTTTATTATTATTATTATTATTATTATTATTTAATAATTTATTTGAAAAAATAATAGTTTAAATTTACACAAATTAATTTTGATGAATCAATATCAAACGTAGTAGTGACAAGTACCTACCGCGTCCAAAAATAAGTGTCCCCTAAACACTTCGTAGCTCCTCGTCATTTATATGTTCAGTAAAGTTTATCTCAGTTCTAAGATTATTCACGAGACCGTTGAACGATATATTTACACTTTTTTACTTCTACTATTCCTCTCTTCGTCTCAGTATCACGTTCACATATCGTTTTGATTCGTATTTTTAGCGGCCCCATGAACGAGAATTGTTTTTGTCAAATGCTCCATTTTATATTATATTTAGTTTTGTATCCGTATTTATACATCGAATTATAAGTATACAAATAGTTTGTATAACTGCAATTCTTTCACTATTAATTACCATTACTTCTTGGAATCCTTCAGAACTTTGTAACTAGAGTTATTGTTTCATAAGTGCAATGAATACCTATTTGAATAAAAATAAATACTTTGACCCTCTACAGATAGGAACCTTTAATGAAGATAAGCATTATGTATATACTTCGTACGAATAGTTATTACTATTATATATTATCTGTTAATATAAGTTATATTTTATTTGTGTTATATATAATTGTAATGTTGGTACAGTATTACAGTTGGTATGTTTGTGCGAGTCAACTTCTTATTTTAGTTAATCCGCCCTCGTCTCTCTGAATCACGTTTACAACTAACTCTATTTTTAAGAGCTTAATTCATATAATTTAACTAACTAACACACTGTATTTACTTTTTACTTTAATATGATTGTTTTATTTATTAAACATACGCACAAACAAATAAAAACACTTCAAAGGTTTTTAGTGAACTACATTTGTAACTCTATATAATATTTTAAATATTTGGCGGTAAAATCAGTACTTGCTTAATATTTTTTTTAATGTAAGAAAAGTTGGCGCCAAAACACGCATGTCACTTGTTTACGTTGAAATTATATGATGTCATTAAATAGTTACTCAATTGACTATTTTTATTCTCATCGGTTTGTTTAGATGTCGCGAGATATTTCAGTGGTTTCATAATACGTGTTTTGTGGTGTTTGTAACAATTGTATAGGATGCATAAATACCAACATATTATAAATATTGTTTCTATAATATAATGTTTATTTCACGACATATTAATTTTAAAAAATAATTACAAGTTTCTTGGAACTTAAAGCTCTCTAATGTATCGTTAAATACATAAATATATAAAAATCCATGTATTTTACGCTTGAAAAATCCCACCTGTAGGTACTATTGCCTAAATCTAAAGGTGGTATCGGTACCATATTTAATTCCACTATCAGTGTATCGTAAACAGTAATTCTAATCAATACGCCACGCCGGGCGACGTCGGTGCCTCGCGTGCCGCCCTAATTGTACAACTTTGTTTTGTGTTCCTCGTGTGTTTGTGATGGTGTAGTCACTTCTTCGAGTACTAGACGAATACTAACATTACTATTTAAACACTGTCCTGAAAATTACTTTACAAAGACTTCGCTAAAATTGAGGAAATCGAACCAAATCCAAATGCAAGGCAACAGCTTACTAATAATATTGACATCCAAGAGCAAGCAGCAAGTAACTATCTGCCAGTAACTGTCTGGCTGGCCTGTCTAAAGACAGCACGCCGCGTGCGTGCCGAGCACACTTCGACCTGAGTTGTAAGTGTGCAGAGTGCGTGAAATAGATGTCTCGTCTCACCTCTGACTCATCCCCCTTTGATTTATTTTACAATACTTTCGATTACTTTCAACTTTCACACAGCTTTTAACTTTCTGTATAAGTTTTACTAAAATTATTTGTTGTTCAGATTACAAATAAGATATAATATAAGTTTTTATTTCTCTCAACTTCGACTATATGTATATTTTTAAAATATAAATTATGATAATTTCAATTGAAGAACTTTTCTTCTTGCGTAGGTATTGCCGACATAGAGCTAATCATTAAAATGACGATTATATTATTATTTATTTATATTATTATATAGTTTTAAAAACAAGTCAGTACGTTCTAAATGACACTTAAAACATCGACAATCAGCCTAAAGATAGTTTCCCGCCCCATCACTAGCACCATGACTGACAATTATTTAAAGATGGTAAGCTCGTATCGGCGTTACCAACTTCACAAATTGCGTGCCGTGTCTAGGAGAATCAAATGTCAAAATTTAAACACACATTTAATATCACTATTGCTTTGATATGCTTAAGATAACATCATAAAATCTTGATAATAAATGTATTCCATTCTTTTATGTTAGATATAAAAACAAGTATTATTTTCAAATGTTATATATAAGTATCATGTAATTTCAGATACATTTAATAGGTTTACATTTCGCTGAAACGTAGTTCTGAAGTTATTTAGTGTTTCACGCGAACCATAAATGACACGAATGAATTACAACCACGCCATCGAAAACTTTGTTAACATTTTAAACAAAAGTTCTTTAATAGAGGGGTAATGTATTACGTGCGGTGTGTGAGACGGTTTTAAGTGTCGTGTCACCGGGCTTTTGATTTGATTCGCGATCATATATCGTTATATTCAATTTATGTATAAATCTTTTAAAAACAACTGTTAACGGCTTTTAAAGGCTAGGTTACATCTTTTATATAAATTATTTTATAACTTATATAAGTACTATATATAATATATACACACATTTTACTTATGTTTGAGGTGAAGTAATAAATTTATATCTTTTTAACAGCTTTTATATTCTTATAATCTGTGAATCGTTAAAAATTATAATAATAGAATCATATTAAAATATTAGATTTTCCTCTTGTTTTGTAATTATTATGTGCTTGGAGGTTTGTTTTACGATGCTATAAATGTAGTTTCGTCATCAACTCGTGATGGAGCGGTTTCCGTTGTCTTCACCGCATTTTGCGTGAATTTTTATGATTTTAGTGTTACTTGACAAACACATATTACTTTTATACTATCTCCTTCCCACGGCTAAAAGGAACGGAACGTAAAAGGAACAGGAGTGTGTTCCATTTTTAAGGCAATGTGGCCAACGAGGAGACTATTCACCTTATACTAATTTGTATTGTCGCTTATGACATGTGTAAATATACAAGTACATTGCTTTGAGAAACGGCGAGGGATGAAGGAAGCTAGAACAGGTTGATGTTTGGACTTCCGGCTCTCACCACCCTCCGAAACGTACTAATAATACCTATATCACACCGACCCTCTGTGAAAAGTGGTTCTACTTCTGTGGTCAGTCAAAGCCTTACGAGCTGCAGTAAAATGTCTACAGCTAAGGTCTACCTGACTATTTGATTAGGTCTGATATTTTAAAGATTTGGTTAATAAAAAAAAACTAAAAAAAAATCCAACTTTTTACTATTTCATTATCTTTCATATATACGTTTTTCGTCGTTAAGTATCTAATCACATATCTTAATACAAATATTCCTTGCTAATATTTCTTATCTGTCGATAATTGGAAGTACCTACCTATTATGTGACTCCCTATTGCGTAACATAATAACAACCGGTCAAGATAGAGAGATGATCTTTTTCTTATTACTTTCTATAACCTACTATTAATATATTATGTGTATTAAAGTTTTATAACATATGTACACAAATAAGTGACTATATCCAGTAACCCATATCCAGCGACATTAGTACATCAACGCTATTTTATAGGATTGTACCTGGGTCACATGGATACGCACACACACACAAATAATGAGTAGATTATATCTTATATATATGTATATTAATAATAACTCTTTCTACTATCTTTCTCATTTCAACAGACTTCCTATCACTATGATATCCATTAATTCTTTGATTATGGACTAGTAAGACGGTATTTGATGGTACAGTAAAGTCAAATAATGTTAGTAAGTTAGTAAGTACACAGACTGTTTTAATACTTCGACGGACAATGAATGCTCGTGGAGATGAAAGTCTCTAAACTACTAATTTAATTAGTAGTGATATAAATATCACCCTTTCCTCCTAAAGTGCTGGCGACACGGAAATATCTATTTTCCGAAACGCACTACATTTTAAATAAGCGAGGTCATTGCACTCTCATTAAAGGTTTGAGGAAATTTCACTGATTTGAATATTCATTGCCGCTTTTAGGTCCTGTATACAGAGATGTTGTGAAGTTGTGCCGCGATGAACTTAACGTAAGGTGCGGATGAACTGACTAGTGATAGGATCGGTTAGTGAATTATCGATAATTATTTTTTTTTTTCAAGACTTTTATTTCTCATTTTAATAAAAATCTAAATTTTATTCTTAATAAAGTTATTATTTTGTAAATTATTTTGCGATTACTTTTTTTTTCAACTACAATATTTTTTTTTTGTACTTAGATGTTCAATATTGTAAATGTACATGTAGCATAGTACCTATTTACGTTATTTTATACATTATTCGATTTGTGACATTTGACACATTAATTCACAAACTTTCGAATAAGCTAGTGTGTTAAATATAAAATATAAACATGAATACAACAAAATTGATATTATGATATACTTAATGTAAAGAATACATAAAGTATCGATAGTGCGCCTCCCTCGCAGTGTCACGTTACACGCCACTCGTGCCTTATTTTTATTTTGTCAAATAGCAACTGAAATAAAACCGGGGATAATAAAAATACCATCAGTACTGTTATTGCAGGAGTACGGAAATAGAGTCGTCTGTCCATCGCACAGATTATTACTAAGGTCGTAGGTATTAACAGATACAGAGTAAAGGGTATTATAACAAATATCCACGTACGTATATATTACACCTTTTTTATTATGATGTTATTAAAAAACTCAGAGGAACACTATTTTCATAATTCAATACGAATTCCGATTGAAATCGATTTAAAAAAATCTTATTAATATAAATATTTTATTATTGAGCAAAAAAATTAAACAGCTTTACATAATAAACTAAAAAAATAAAACTAAATCGAATCATCAGTTAAAAATATTTTTTGCTTGTTTTAGTACATTCTATATTTTATAGTCTGTGGTCACACGCACTCAGGAAACGTGAGTTTCCACTTATTTTCACTGACACCCGCTTGCGCACGCGCAGCCATTAGTGTCCTGCGCATACTCGACCTGCAGTAAGCAGTTGTGACAAGTTTTAATTAAATGTATTATTTGATTTTATTCATTGTCATTCATTTTTTGTTATTACGTTGACTCGTCGTTACAGTTTTCAGATTTAATAAACAGACGAAGTTGCTTTTAAAAGGACAAAGCACAAAAATATATTTTAAGTTACTAATGTTAATATAATACTAATAGCATACATTTAGTATTATTAAATACCTAATTTGTTATATATTTCGTAAAACCAATCACGAACAAAACATTAAATCACCGAAGCTGCAAGAGCTATGAATCTGAAGTTTTATTTTCTAGGAAAGTAATGAGGAAAAAATATTCTGAACCAATTTTCTAAGTAGGTATATTATTCATCATGAAACAGGTATTTCCTCAATGGTACTCTGGAATACAGTGAGCGCATCTTCTGATGAGGAGATCTGTATGTTCTTGAGCTTGTAGTTAATTTTAGGGAGCAAGAAAATTTTACTTTTATTTTGAAACTGTTATTATTGCCTGGCTTTTTGTTTCCGAATGTTGTCACGTCATTCAAGATGTTATGACGTAAGAACGGTGGGAAGTACCTGCTTCCAATCTAAAATCATACCATTATTCCCCTCGTACTTCTGAGCGTTGGTGAGTTTGTGAGGTGTACCCAGGGGTGTAGCAATTCTAATTATGCAAAGAACCTGTAGAATATAACTTCTGGATTCAATGTAGAGGTTATGATAAACCTCTTCGTAGATCTATGATTCGCCGGTTTTGTTTAATAGTTTTTTTCACTTACAACACGTTTTCTTCCTTAACTGTAGTGAAAGGACGACTATTTCTTTCTACATTTTTAAAATTTAAACAACCGCATTTGGACTCGTTATATCAGGTATACACAGCTAAATTAAGAGGTAGTATAATTGAATTGATTAAACGGGGTCATGTTGTACTTGAAGTCGTAAAAAATCATTGCATGAAATTATTAAAATTATTTTTTCTATGACACACGATAGTTTCTAAATACGAGCATTAATATTTTAATTTTAAGAAAATAAATATTGCGAACAAATATATTTTTACTTTCAAATAATAAAATTTGCAAAATAAATGATAAATCGCAGACGTATCGTATATATAAACTTTTTATCTCAAAGCTTAGGAGTCCTAAGTAGAAGACCGTTTTAAGATGTAGGTACCTAGGTGCTTGGACAGGTGTAATGTTTTGGATATGTACCCGTAATAAGTTTAAACCGCTTAAGGAAATTAAAAAGTTAATCTTTATATTCATTTATTTATTTAGTTTTCATTCTCTACTGTACAAATTGAAACAAAAATGTACAAAAGGCTTGTCTACTAGCAAATCTTTGCTACGGGAAGGGACGTTATAGAACTGTAAAAAAATCAAAATTTAATTTAGATTCCTTAAGAACCTAATCTAAATAGGCAATTAATTATAATATATATACAAAATAAAAAATAAAACAAATACACATACACACTCTCGTTTGCTCAATAATTGCACACACTTGCACACACACAGACACAGAGATACCTCATTTCGTTACGTGACAACTTCTACAAAAAAATGTTTCAACCGCGTTATAAAACTTCATTCCAAAAGAATGTGAAAATAAGAAAAAAACGCAATGTAATAACTATTTTCTAATAAAATATAGTAATTTTTCTTTCTTCTGTAGAATAGTCTAAAAGCTGCTAATGATGAAGCTTTTCTAATGAGATCAGATAATTTATCCCAAAGTCAAACTGCTGTTAAATCATAACAACTAGATACATATGTCATTACAAATTAAATATATCATTACAAGTTACATATATCATTTAATTTAGACCCGATTACATTTTAATCATAAATACAGAAAGAAAACAATACTGTATTTGTCAATGCCACAGCGAGAATTATTGTATTTTTTACAAAATAAAATTAATTAACTAAGTTCCTAAATTTTTATTCCTCACGTATCGAATTTCGTTGATCAGTTCAGACTTCAGGAATTCACAACTTTGTTGATCCAAAACCTTAAATCAACTTTGATTAAACGAAACAAAATAATCTAAATGTACCGAATAACTCTTCTTATAGTTTTTGATGGCTTGTAAAATTACTTTATAATTTAGCTTAATAATAGTTTATTAATAAGTCTATAGTTTTGGGTCATTTACATTTTTTATAATTTATTATTAAACATTGTTATACCATCTTCTTGCTGAAAGCGACCCATTTGTAAATCCCTTAAGTCTATTATATAGAGACATTAAACAGTAAAATATCCTGTAAGCTGTTGCTTTAAAACCAAGTCAGCATTTATCATTTCAGTTTTTATTTAAATACTTCCTGAAAATATATAAGATTTGTAGGACAGTTAAGATTGAACGGTAATCTATTCATTTAAGGTGCAATTTTGAATGATCAAATCTCAATGGCAAACAAACAGAAGAGACATATCAAATGTAAGTGTTACTTATACTCCGTAGTTAGCCGTTAACCAAATATGTCGCCGGGTGAACGACCAGTCTATTTCAGTTCTTAATAATTATATATGGAAATGGGAATGTTCTGTGGAACTTGTTGCTTTGATAATCTTTACTTATTTGATGTTTTTTGTTTCAAGTATCTTATCTATCTTTCAGTAAATCAAAAATTCGATGTTTATATTAATTTAAAAAATTTACAGATCTGCGCTTTATTTGCTCTTTTACAAAAATAGTACGCACAGATACGTGGCTTCATCCCCATGTCCAAGAGAATAAAAGATAAAGAAAACTTATATCTATAACTCTAATCAAACGTAACCACGTGAATGGTCTTCACTCTCCTTTATTTTAATACTTTTGCTTTAGTCAACAGTAATGAGTAAGAACGCTGATTGCTAATAACTCTGTGCGGCTAAAACATATATATCAATTAAAAAAAAAGAAAAAGAAATAATTAAGTTAACAGTTACATACCTTTTTTTTGTTTTTTTTTCTTTATCGTTGCAAAAATGATGACCGAGGGGGTATGTGGGACTACACGGCAGCATAGAAGACGCTGCCATTTTTAGGCTACCCACTAAAAAACCAACGGTTGACTTCATCGCCTTAGTGGGACGTCACGGGATCGCTTTCGCACTCACCGTGACGCCCCGGCGGAACCCCCTGCGAGGGGCCCCGATCAACTTAGGGACACCCTCACCACGTAGGCCTATAATGGGAGGGAGAGGTCACCCCCCTCTCCCGTCCAGGCACTACAGCTGGGGAAGGAGGCTGCGGGCCTAATGCCGCCTCCTTCGACCCAGCCTACCCCTACGGAGCGGTTCAGAGGAGGCTGCCTCTCTGTCCCGCTCCGCGGCCTCCTTCGCGGCAATGACTTGCTCGCAGAAGGAGGCCATAGCGACCCAGGACCAATCGTCGTCGAGCATCGCGGAAACAACGCTCGGCAACGAGAGGTCACTGCCAACCATGGCTGTCAGCTCAGTACGCTGACGGTCCCAGTGCACAAGACGGAACGTTAGAGTCCCGTGCCGCCGGCCGATCCAACGATCGAGATGGGGGGAAATAGCCCCCACCGTCGCAAGACCGGCCGACGGGGACTCTAAGTCCCTACTCCACTGTCGGATCAGGGCTCGGTGAGCTAGAGCCCTGATACGATCTGCCTCGAGCCTAACCCGCCCGACCCTGGCTTCCACCCGGTGCCAATACACTCCGGCGAGGACCCGCGCCTGTAGCTCCCAGGGCGGATCGCTCGCCAGGAGTGTGGCCGCAGTGTATGACACCTTATGGTACCCCCTGATCACCCTCACCGCTAGGACCCTTTGCGTGCGACGCAAAAGGGCCCTGGAATCCGTGGTGAGGGCTCCGACCATATGGGAGCACGGTACAGGGCCATGCTCCTCACCATTCCGGCGTATAACCGGTGGTTCCACATGACCGGTCCCAACACGGACCCTTGTGGAACCCTTGTAGATTCCAGGGCGATGACCAGAACCTGCCCCGGAATACCGTCCGGCCCCGGCGCAGTGTTGCGGGCTCGCAGGCGACTCAGCGCGACCTCCAGCTCGGCCTCCGTGATGACTGGGACAGAACCAGCTCCCCTTCTTTGAGAGGGGGGAGCCATCACAGGAGGAGAGTGGCCGGTAGAATCCGGGAAAAGTTCCCCCACCAGCCGCTCGAGGAAATCCGGCTGAAGGGACTCCATGACCGGGGCGGTCGCGGCGCGGATTTTATTCCGCGCAACGTGATACGGTCGCCCCCATAACAGTTACATACCTATAAAATTCACCAGCTAACAAAATTACGAGAATAAGTTTGAACATTGAATACCAAGTAAATATTCATTGAATATCAATAAAATAATATTAATATGCCTTTAAAGAGGAATGATTTAAAAAAATGTACTGCCAAACTTCTAATGTATTCTTTGTCATGACCTAAACCAAAAATAGAAAATTTTTTACATTATTTTATTTACCGATATAGGTAATTTATTTCATTGTTATATATTTGTATCTATGTAGTTATAAGATGTAAAGTATTTTTATTATAAGATAGCCTGTAGGTACTTGTGGCTAGAAGATACCTCTTAAATAATTATTTATTAACCTTGGTAGAAAATAATATAATTAAAATAAGAATCTAAAATATAATTATATTTACACATACCTACATATTAGTAAGTGGAAAATAAATATCGTTTTTAAAGTGCCTTCCTATTTATTTCAGTAACAATAAAATTAGTTATCTGATTCACCAAATTCACGTTTTTACGTATACATTATATTTATGATGTTGTGTACACTGATAGAGTGTTTGTAACACGTTTACTGGAATAGCGCCAAAAAATATGCTTTTTCGTACGAACGACATAATTCATTCATAATTAGTCAATGTGTTTTTGGACGTTATTAGCTGTAAATGAAACATATTTATTAAACGTTTTCTAGTTTAATATTAATTTAATAGTACTTAACTTCACGTCATATTTCACACGAGAAGATTACATATATGTATTGTAATATGTAAATGTTATTCTTTCATATAACGTTTGACCAACTTGTGCTGCCATCTCTGAAGGTAATAGCAAAACTGTCATCATGCCATCTATCGAAAAATACATACAACTATAGGGGAATATTAGCCAAACTACTGACATACCACATACTAATAAAATTGCAATAGTTTTAAGAGATTCTTTTAGATGGCGCTGTCTCCAACTCTTAATAATAACTAAATAATATTCCTTATAATAAAATGTATAAATAATTCTTATAATGAAATATGTATTTATATCTCTACTTTAAAAAAAATCTTATATAAATACCTTTTAAAAAATAACTTAAGAATATCCTTGTACCTACAAAAGATCTCACACTTCATGATTCATCAGGCACTATTTTGTAATTTATGACCAACATCAATCATTTGATAATGTGATAGACTTTTTAATGGTGGACTTCACATTATTATATACTATATATCCCATATACTATATTTAACATTTAACACACACTTGCTATTACAAATATAAACTTCGTATAGTGTTATTTAAAATTAAATACAACAAAAGTGTAAAGGGCTGATTATTTAACTTTTAAATTGAATAAAAGAAGCATAGTTAAATATTATTGTAGTTGGCAACCGAGGGCTTGACGAATCAATGTCAGATTAGAAGGAACCGCGAATTTCTGTAATAAGTTACAGCATCTAAAAATTAGGATAAAATCGATTTTATTATTATGATGTTAAGAGCTATAACATCGGCAAATGAAAACCTGTTGGTCTCTACCACGTGGGCCTAATAGAAGACATAAACGAGTCTATCATTATAGTCTGTCATACATTGAAGAATAATATTCTATAATTTAATAAGGTTTTTGGATTTCGTAATCTGATAGTTACGATGAAAAATAATATATACATATATATACGAGGTACAATGTATAAATGGCTTAATGTACCTATAAGTTAATTTATCTCAAAAATACTATTGTTATTGTTTAAGTAAATTAATTAATCTTGTACTAAATGATTACATATTATGTAATTCATCATGGTAGCTGCGTTAAAGTTAATATAATTAATGATATATAAATCAGTTTCAGCGGGTCGCTAAGACTATTTCCATATGAACATTCAATGTATATCTAACGGCAGATATCGGTCCGACAGTGAGGGCCGGACTCCGACGAGTCAGTATTTTTAGCTCGCGGCGGCTGCTCGCGCGGTGCGTACGCGCACCTCAACAAAAACTATAAAATGTATAAGTTTTAGCGCATAAAGTGTTAGTGAACTAAACAGTGAAATGTGTATATTATGACGAAGGCTATGGATCACTTCAGGCGGCAGCGGATGAGGATTGCCAAAAGGCGGGTACGTCTTTAAAGTCTAACATTTGATTACAGACAGAGTCCCGAGGAAAATTGTTGTATAATGAACATATATTAGAAGAGGCAGCTAACCTCATTAGAGTGAATAAATAAAACGTATAATTTGCCTTTAAACTTACTAATATTAACATAAGAAATCTATGTTGGTAATATGTAATTAAAAATCAAAGAAGAAACTGTTACAATAATACCTAGGATATCTATTAAATGCCTACAATAAAAGTACTCAGTACCAACTATAAAAAGTACAATAGCTATAGCTACGAGAGACTTCTTACATGTATGTACCAACATTTATTATTATAATATTTTCTCCAAAACATTGGTTGGTATGATTTCAAACATTTTATTTAGAGAAAAATAAAAGAATTTTAATAGATAATAATTAAATTATATTGAACCTTCGTCTAAATTAAAAAAAAACTTAAAATGGAATAAAATATCATAGAATGAAAAAGACTAAAAGAGAATAGAATAAGGTAACGGACAATTAATACCTACTTTATAAAAACTAATATTCAACTACCCCCGAAAAAAATAAGAGAGGTCTCATTTATCTTAATTTGTTCTTAATGAATGTGATCCCGGCGTTAGGGTAGAATATCCATACTTACATAAATACTATACGGGATATTAACACTATTGTTATTCCTTTTCATCTCCAGAGTCGGTTAAGAATCCTTCTACTTAATCTTAAATACGAACTAGCAGGAGCCGAACTTGGGTCGTCTGGTTTCGTACTCGATATACATACAAGTCTTAAAGCCTTTTCAAATACATGTTTAATAAAATCATCTCTATGGTAGTTTGTTCATCGTACCGAATTCCGTCTTCATGAATGGTGCGTGACTCACGGTGTGTACGACCCGCGTGTAACCGACTACCCGGAACTGAATTTCAATGATTTCAGTACACGTATATTTCTGAACAATTTTCGGAATTCTGTTGTCGATTAGTCATAATGTGTACATGTACAAACCTTCACCAAATATTAATAGCGTATCGCAAATACAATGTCAGAGTTATTAATATTTTAACGCCAATATTGATAATACATTAAATGAAAATCTATCTTATATATTATATATGTAATTGTAACCATATTGTAAGCAGGCTTTTGCAATTTACTGTCACTGTCACTTAATACAAATCCATATTTATAGAAATTTTTGCCCTTTCATGTAAAAATAATATTTTGGGGTGGGGGGGGGGGGGGGGTAAATAGTATCCTACCTTACTACGCACTGACTTAAAGGAATAGATGTTTTATAAAATAAATGTATATATGTATAAATATAGCTTAGGAAAATGAATAAATAACAGCTGCTAGTTGCTACGGCGGCTCTTTTTTAAATGTTTATTTCCGGATTTTAATTTTCATTACAAACTAAGTACTATTCTTGAAAAATCTTCACTGTGACCTCTTAGGGCTATCACTTTAAGATACCCGTGTAATAAACAGGCTATGACATCCTATGTGCCTACCCTATCCTATGTACCTATGCCTAGTACTTACATTTGTTTAATACTTATATTAATACAGAAAACTCTGAATGTATTTTTGAAAGGAATTTCATCAATTTCAATTGAATTAAGTCTGTCTACTATACATCCTAGAGAACGAAGTTTTGGAGAAAAAATAATAGTTAATAATCTGTTTTCTATTATTTTGACATTTTACAGCTAAGATAGATAAAGAGATAGATAACCGCGTAATTTTTATTATCAAATGTCATGGTAAAGAGTGGACTCGTAAACAAACTAAACAAATAAACAAATTGCCCACATTTTTATATTAGTGTCCAAAATACGTGAATATCGTGATAGTTACTTCCGGGGACATTCTCATAGCCCCTTGGACTAACTGCTATTATTTTATCAACTCAATAAATAAAATATCTTCAACAGCAAGAAACAAAAAGAAAGTCAACCTATATGGATATTTTGGTGACATATTTAAATCAAAGACTAAGACAGGACTTTTCTTGAAACTTTAACAATTGTATCTACCTACCTACCTACTACTTACTATTTACTAAAGAAAAAAAATTCAAAACAATTAATAAGGTTAAGAATTTATGAACACTGAACGAAATCTGTAAGATTGCGTGTCTTAGAAAGAAATGTATCTGAATTGACGAAAATTTAGAGGCTTTCATCCTCCTTCATAGCCGGGATTAAAACCGTCCAAACTGAATGACAATGGTCATGAGCGTCTGTGAGGGAGGCATTTGTTTCAGGACGTTCTACGTCACATGTAGGTCAACGACGTCTCCGGCGCGGCGGACAACATCGATCCATCCACTGCGCATGCGCAGAACACCCCATACAATAATCAACCCTAAATACCATTTAATAAACCTCAAATTATTTTGTTGGGAATTTAATTTTCCGTATACTGCAATTTGATTTGCAATGCTATGATTCATGTCATTTTTTATCTTATATCGGGTAGATAAGGTTGAATTTACAATACCATTACATATATGATAACCAAAGCATGGAAGTTGATAGAGTCTTATCATTTCGTAGTAAACTCAATGTTGTTATTGATTATCTTGACATTAAAAGGCAATTAGTGAGTACGGTTTATTTCGGAACCACATAATAACAATACACGTTTATCATAAATTAGCAAATTATCATAAGAAAAAATATTTTTTCTCATGATAATTTTCGAGTAGTACGTAATTTATTATCATTATTTTTAGTATTGTCATTATTTTCAAGGAGGTTGTGAATTTAGTAGAGCTTCTTTTTTTTCAATAATTTTTTTAATTTTAGTCAGACGACGACGAGGAACTAATATTACTTGATGTTATATATTAACATGTTATCATAATTTACATTCAAAAGAATAATTGTAAAAAAATATTATTAAACATAAAACAAAAAAAAAACAGGCTTCGGACACTTAAGTCTGTCAATAACTAATATCTTCTCGGCAACCTTGGCGGCCGGTAGGCAGTCCTAATTTTTTTTGGTAATTTTTTGGAGTATGTATATAAACTAACTGCTGGGACACAAATAATTGAGTTAAGGGCTAATGAATGATGATAGATTGAGGAAATCAAGGTGAGAAAGACGAAAAAAGTTCGTAATAGATGCGCGTGCGCATGAGATCTCCGCTCCTTCTACCATAGCTGTTATACCTACAAAAAAAAAATGTTAGTTGGGCCAATTCTCTATTTGTATTATTTGCAATATATTAATAGATGTATTCAAGTAATACAGAGTTATTTATATCATTATTACTTTTTGTAATAAACATTTCGTGGTTGATATAATAGAGTTCCTAAAACAATGACTAAAATACTTCTTAGCCTTAGCCTTAGCTCACGTAGATTATCCCGGGAAAAAAGTACCCTATTTCGATTGCAAATGTTAAAAAAATGTGAAACAATAATGAATACAACTTAAATTCCTTCCTGGTGGTCTCACTTACGAGTAACTTACTAAACCGATTAACTAAAAACCATACTTGTAGATCTCAGTTGATGAAACTACAGTTTATAAAGATATCCTTTCAGAATTAATTGCGTGATTAAAAATTAAAAAACTGGACATAAATTCTAATAACGATAGAAATGGTTTTATCAAAACACTTCAAACTATTCAACATGAGGACGGTAGACTATACGTTAGTCTACGTCAAATCTTACGTCAAGCGAAATTGATGTCCTGTGAACCCGCTGTAATATTTACACTGTGATCGTGTGCAACTAGTGCGCGCGCACCCCATTCACGAATCAGGGGGGGAGGGGGAGGAGGTCGAAGGGGGGAGTGCTCAAAGCCGACCGCGGCTCGGGAGAGGTCGGGTGTGTATGCGCGGCCGTCGGTCCACCGCGCGGCCGATGCGTGGCCACCACGGCAGACCACGACGGAATACCACTGGTGGTCCAGAGCGGCCACCACCTCCCGCTGCCACCATGCCGTAACATGATGGGGTACAACAACCAAGGCCACGGATACAACAAATTGTTCACGCAGGTGCGCAGTGATGGCTGATATGGTTGTTTTGGTGACGATGTCATATCCTAGTGCTGAAAAATGAAACATATTTGGAAATTGCTGAAGATTTTGCGAAACTTCGGTAAAGGGATTCGTGGTTTACGATTGGTTTTGTTAGTTCACAAGTCTTTCGTATGAGATTTAAGATAGTAAATCCCCCTGTAGTGTTTTGAGTCACCTCTATAGTCTACCTCCATAGTCTATCAAAGTAGTAGCTACGTGTTAACAGATGTTTCCTAAAGACTAGTTTTGGTACAATGAGCGCTAGTTCTAGCTCAACATAGTCAGTCAGTTTATTTCGAGTAATGTTTACGTTCCGAATAAATATTCTTAATCCAGAGAGAATCATATATGCATACACTACATGAATATTGTGAGTTTTACTATAAAAAAAATACTAAATTTTCGTAAAGAATAATTATTTTACATAAATATTAATAAATCTACCTAAATATAAATCACATAAACAATGTATCGTCTATTAAATTGATCGTCAATTTCCTATAAACGCGTGCTATTCTGGTGTTAGTGTCTGGTTTCTGTCCGTCTGTTGAGTTGTTAAAGTAATTAAACAAATCTTAATGGTAGGATGATAACGGTGTACCACAATTAGCTTAATTACCGCCTTTGTCATACTGAATTGTTGATTAGTTATAAGATAAGAAATAGACAAAGGGAGGTAGCACCAACTTTGTTATAATATATAAATACTGAGTCCCTGGTAGATGTAATACATAACTTCACTTATCTTCATAGATGTTATTCTTATATTATAATCACCGACATTCACACAGTGACATTTATTATACATATTGAAAGTGGCCAGCTGATATTATATTTTCATAATCATAATCTCATAATCTCACGTATCCACTGCTAGTAAAGAAACCAATGATAAAGAATACCAGTTAGGTATTTAGGTTTTAGCCACGAGCAAATTTATTTACAGAAATAGGTTTGATATAAATAAAGACTTAACCACCACCACTATTAAAATCTGATTTCTTTTATGTGTAATGTAATCTATTTCCTAGTTAGTGCAATGTATGTATGTATGGTTGTTTCGTAGAATATTATCTAAATGTGATATATTGCCAGAAACCAATAAAGCTACAGAACAGAGTGCTGCATCAAATGAAATAGATAATAAAAGTCTGATTGCTTTCGTAAGGATTGGATTGAAAATAAATTTATATACAAAATAAAAATTCTCAGTAGAATAAATGAAGCATTGCATGGAGTTGTATTACGTCTGCTCATATTTTAAAACTAGAGCAAAAGACTTTATCCTTTTAAGTAACATTGGTTTATTGTATAGTATTTGATTTATTATAAATTATTCCATAATTTCGATCTATGTTATAACGTAAACATATTATTTAAATAACCAAAGGCACATCAATAGAAGCTTAACAAGGCAAGTGCAAGTCGTTTCTAGGTAGGAGGGTGAATGACGTCACTTTTTCGATCCAATGCCGCCCTAAACACAGCCTTATATAGATATATACTTACCTACTTTGAACATGTTTATATCATCAAATTAAAGCCTTGTATGACAAGCTTTTTACACAAACACTCCAACTTACACAGATTTTTGGAACTTATAAATATTCGTTCATATTTTATAACTTTCATACTAAAAATCGAATATTAATGTTGAAATTTTAATGTTCTACAAAACAAATAAATTATGGCTATATTCACCTACCTTCATTACATTTATTTCTTATTTTATATACAAAATGTTAAAATCTTAACATACAATATTTTTTATTGATTATAGCATGATTGTATGGACCATTATATTTATACGTGGACGCCGCTTATTGTGATCACGGTTAATGTTATCAGCCGGCTATTGTTATCGAAAATGGTCGGTCCCAAATTTCTCCTTAGCAATACATTCGAAAAAAGTCGCTTATTGTTATCGATTTAGAAGACGATACAACGATTCGATACGACGTGGTGTTCAACACCGAGCAACAAACTTCGAAAAAATATATTTCAACAATAGATCGATATTTTTAAATGAATCTTATGTTAGAATATTTTTGATAGTGTAAATAAATAGAAAATTTGAGCAAACAACAGATTTTCTTATTATGAAACTTAATATGTACTTAAATCAATTCTAAATTATTACAATTCATATTTTATCATTATGATCATTTTTTATGTGCACTAAAATCCCCCAACAAGCATGAAAAAGTACCATCCGCATAATGTTATCATTCGGTTATTGTTATCAAAACGGGCTGAAAGTGATCACAATAAGCGGCGTCTACCTGTATATTGCTTTGTTTTATCGTTCGTGTCTATTTTGTTCACATAGAGAGCTTGCTTGTCTAGAGGTCCTTCGTTGCACAATTAACTTGTTGCTACAAATACATGTTGCATTATTTCTAAATCCACTTAATAACAAGTGCATGTTTCTGTTTCATTTTAAACTCAGCATCTATCCACTATGTATTAACAATATTCGTTATTTATTTCATTATGATTTCAGATGTATTAGTGCATAAGAAGCATGTATTTCTGATTTATTGTTTGTGTGTGTGTGCGTTGCATGCAGGCGGCAAGTCTCGGCGGCTTCGTCAAATGAAAAACTACAAACCGCTGGTAAGACTTTATTTTTATTTATTTACTATATTCCTCTTATTTTATTTCATATCTGCATGTTTGTCTAGATAAGTTTTTGTTGTATGTATAATCACAATAACCCGACCCTGTGGCCAGGCGCGGCTACAGGATTTGATCTTGGGGAGGAAAATTTGGTCTTTTTATGTGGCATTTTTATGTGATTTTAAATATTCCTAAGAGTTATATAGACTAAACAATATGTAAATCTGTACTAAAACAATCACAGTTGCGTTAAATACCTGCGATGCTAATTAAGACTTATTAAGAATGAACTGTAAAATATATTGTTTATACAGGGTTATTTGTAATTAATTGGCCACCTCTTGAGGGATTCTCTCTACATCAACCCGAAAAAATTTGTTCAACAACTTTTTAAAATTAATAGTTTTTAAAATTTAAGTTTTCCCATATAACATTTATGTGTTGTCTCTGAATTAGCATTAACTCTAAGGGTAGGTAGCGCGCCCGGGCGTTGTCCTTTGCAGTACTTCTTACAAAATACAGAGTAATAAGTAAAAGAGGGAGCAAACATTTTTTTTGTTTCGTTTTTTTGTGTTGTTTATAATGCTCAACAAGAAGTGTTACGTGAATCAGAAGAAGGCATATCTCTGGCCTTGAATCCGCTCTGTGGAAGCAATAACCCGCGGAATGTGAACATCCGGTTGACATTCATCTATCACGAACGCTCCACTACTGATAGATACATGTTGATCAAAAGCATTGCAATTCACAGAAATATCTCAATCGATCGAGTACCTACTTTTAGTTACTCAATTAGTTACATGGTCGGTGACGTCACTGGTGTTCTACCAGTAGGTATGTCTAGAAACTAGATTAAACTGGTATTAAATCACTAATACTTCAATGGAGGCATTCCTTTTGATTACATTTTGGTATATATGTATATATATTTTATTATTTTAATTAAAAAATTGTAACATTGAATGAATATTTCGTTATTATAAGCCTTAGGTACCTATACTTCGTGCTTTTGAAGTGAAAAAAGTATTGTCAGAAGTGAATTTCGACAATACAAATGAATACAAAAACTCCTTGTAATGTAAAAAGTTTTAACACTTTCGTAAGTTGTACGGATTTGTAAAGTTTTTTTTACCATATTATTCAAGCACTGACCTATTTTCTTTGTGAATCTGGACTAATTAAGCTCTTTGATCTCAAACACTGGAAATTATGGATACTAGTACCGGCCTAATATATTATAGACAAGTATTGTTTAATTTAAAAATGTATAATTTAAAACATATAAGGTACTACGACATTAATTCGATAGCAAGTATAGTGATGAAACTTATTTCACTTGTCATTTGAAAAATGACTTATATGTATATAGTATATACATTATGGTTACAAAAGTAATAATGATTATACGAGGAATATTGAGATTTGGAACTAACAATTTCCGTCTAAAATTCCAGGGCTCGGCGGATTCTAACTACTCGCAACCATCTTCAGAACTGTCGCTGGACGAAGGCAAGGAGGCCCAGCGCCGCGAGAAGGAAGCGCAGGCTATCTCACAACTAGATAAGGCTCGGGTATGAATGAAACTTTAATCTTATATAAAGTCAAAGCAATTGCTATATGTCAAAACAAATGAGACGAGGTCAGGTAGATCTTGAATTTTATTTCCAAGATCATCACCGGACATAATGGTACTTACGTAAAATTTGCTTTTGAGTATTCCGTGTGTGATAATTTTAAAAGATAACAAGGTAATATCTTAGTTGAAACTCTATGATCCTTATGTAAATCAGTCTTCCTGCAGAAAGAAACTGTGGGTAAACTTTGTAGCGTTTCCACAATTGGATGGCTTCCCTGAATCCAGAACCATAAAACGTAACTCTTTAATAACGTGATAATAAAAAATTACAGTCAAAACCCGTGGCGTTCGCAGTCCGCACGAATGTCGCGTACGATGGCACCCTGGACGATGACTCGCCGGTGCACGGCAGCACCATCTCCTTCGACGTTAGGGACTTCCTCCATATCAAGGTCCGTTCGTAAATAAAATATATCATTATAGCCTTGCCTTAAATACTGTTACAAGGATACTTACGCATTACGATCGTAGATTCCGTAGTTTTAAATATGTAGTATAAAATATATTTTACACTATAACTAAACTAATATTCAAATAAATCATATTGTATAATGGTTTTTAATCTATCGTAGATGAGACAGTATCATTCAACACTTAATAATCTTCGATTAACACAATTGGTCCGATCACGAAACCAATTCCAGGAGAAGTACGACAACAACTGGTGGATCGGTCGGCTCGTGAAGGAAGGCAGCGACGTGGGCTTCATCCCGTCGCCGGTGAAGCTGGAGGCGGTGCGCGCGGGGCTGGCGGCGCGCCGCTACCCCCGCCCGCCCTCCGCCGGCGCCCCGCCGCTGCCCAGCCGAGGTAGCACTCCCCCCACGCCCGGTACGTCGCCGCATACATACACTTGACTGGTTCTTGTTTCATTGCTGATACTCGCAGGCTTAGAGAAACGGAAACGAAGGTTGCATAATGCTGAGTCACGGGACTGATTATTATCGATAGACGTCGACCAAAAATCGACTATTACTTATTGAAAAATAATCTATGGTGTAATTATAGGTTTCTTGTCTTATCATAGCGAAGGTTTATTATTTTTCAACCATAACAATAATTAAGTTTGTTGAAACTGCCAATGAAACATTGAAAACATTGAATAATATCAGGTTTTCAATGAAGCGTCATAATTGAATTTACTAGCTAAAAGCTAAGCTAACGAGCTTAAAAATATATAAAATGCCAGGATTTATCAGTTATTTTGTTTATTGTATTATATAAACAGCGATGTAACTATTTAAACCAAATGGTTGCGTGCAATCTGAGCTATTGCTGCATTATATAGACGGTATAATAAGGACTTACGCTTAGGTATATAGAACAATAGCTTTCCGCTCGCGGCTAGACCCGCGTGGAATTCGCTTATATGGCGCGGCATGGTAAGGAGTAGCCTATAGTCTTTCCCAAGTTCTAGACTATTTGTCGACACATGAATTTGTCTTAAACAATTGAACAATCTTACATGATTTTATGTTTGACAATAAGAAACTTCCATACAAACTTTCATCCCTTATTTCAACCCTTTTTTTCGCGATAAAAAAGCATCCTATGTCTTTTCTCAAGTTCAGTTCTATCTTCATAACGAATTTAATCAAAATGCTTCAGTGGCTTAGGCGTGAGAACGTAACAGACAGCCAGAGGTACTTTCGTATTTATAATATTAGTAGGGATTTTATAAAATCATTAAGCAGAACTTGTGACAGGAAATAAAAACCTTTTTTGCTGAGACTATGAAATCACAAACAAAAATTTATCTAAAAAATGAAAATGAGTAAACCTTAGAAATAATTGTTTTTTTTTAAATACACGTACAGTATTTTTTGGAACCTATTGTTTACATTTCTCTAAATCTGCCCTAAAAGTGTTATATTTTTCATTCTAAACTTGGATACCATGATTTGCTCTGGTAAATAAAATATTTGGAATGGAAATAAAAACCAGTTAAAATGGTTTTAAAGGTTTATACTGATAAAGAATCAAAAAATTTACACAAATATTATATTGTACACAATAACATAAAAATAAAATAATGATTTTTCATCTGATTATTTTGGTAAATTTTATTTTACAAACAACTTATAATAAAACTTTTTTTAACATTCGATACTTTATCAGTGTACTTACACTTCGCCGCTTGTTTTAGCACGAGATGAAATATTAAATAAGTCAATAAAACATACTATTTTAAATAAAATCTAAAAGATATGCTTTCTAATAACAATATAATAATTATACATTATTTTAAAATGTAACGATACACATTATTTAAAAAATGCTTTCGAACGTACAGGTTTTAAGTAACTATAAATCTTCTTGTGTAAATACGTATATATCAATGTGGTTTAGGTATTTTTTTATAATTTCTTTCAATCTGTGAGTTCATGGTAAAAAGCTATTACTAGTATTCAACTTTTTTAATAAGTCGGAATGTACCTCAAAAATCTTTGTCTTTATTTTAATCTTACATCAAATTTCGAACTATAATTTCTAGCTTATTTTATCTTGTGCTAAACATTTACAACGCAGTTATAAAAACTTTATTTCTTTCTAGTGACATTTTCCAAATTCTTTCTATTACTGATTTGAATCATATTTTACAAACCCAAATACAACCAAATAAAGTTGACTAGATGAGATGAGATATTAATAACAACTCTTAATGTTATAAGAAAACTGAGGTTTTAAATTATAATAAAAATTAAAAATTTGTCCGTGTCCAAATTCGAACTAAAACTATATGTTTAGTATCTTTTTTTCATCTAAAGATAATTCCTTAATTAATATTTTGGTACCTCAGTGCCTCAATTTGAACTTCTATAATTATACTAACACACTAACTGCCTTGTACTAACTATCATATAATAACCAGTACACAATCATCGGTGAAAGTTGTGTGTTTCCTCGGTCTGAGCTCGCACTCATCATTGACGTATTTTCAGATGTACCCACGATCGATCGAGGTAAGACCACATCCGTCCATTGACCAGGAAATGTATCCAATTTTCACCCGTATTATTAATTTGGCCTTGTTTTAATTGAATTTATTCTTAACTTTCTGTAAATTTATTTATATCTTATATTCTTTGCTCGCTCTTCCATCTCATGCTCCATCAGTCTTTCGTTATTGGAACATTGTATCTCCGTTTTAAAACAACGGGCATATAATGTTCTATTATTTACCTGTTTTTAATTTTTTATTGTGATTTTTCAATAGATTTTTTTTAAAGCCAATTAAATCAAAGTGTCAGAAATCTATTGAAACTTTACTTTAGGCACGTGAATAGATGTCAAAATTGTAAAGTGTTTAGTGATTATGATTGGTTTAAAACAGTGGTTATGTTTACGTCCCCGTATATTGTATTTATGTGCAGTTGATTACTCAAAGTACTAAGAGTAAATATAGGCTCTTTGAAATCGTAAATCGCCCTGGTTTATTAAGGCATGTTTTATGTTACCTCAGAATTCCTGCCAAGTAATTTTCGTTTTTTTTTTAATATTTATTATTATTTTGAAATATCTCAATGTTTGTAAATTTGATTAAACTATAGGATAATAAAGAATAGGTTCCAATATTAACCTATAGATGTTTATATTACGGCGAAGGTCAATAGCGCCATTATATACATCTCAAAGTAATAGAAAAGCCCTTGGAAAGAGCTTATTGAAAACGAAACCAACGTCTCTTTCTATAAGACCCTCAAACCAATTCCTCTCACAGGTGAGGACTCCGACTCCGCTGGTCGTGGTCGCGGCGGCGGTGCCCTTCCCGCGGGGAAGGAGAAGCGAAAGCCCTTCTTCAAGAAGCAGGAGGCCTGCACTCCCTACGACGTGGTGCCGTCCATGCGCCCCGTCGTGCTCGTCGGACCCTCGCTCAAGGGCTACGAGGTTACCGACATGATGCAGAAGGCCCTGTTCGATTTCTTGAAGAGGAGGTTCGAGGGAAGGTTCGTTTTACAATAGTTTCGTTTCGGTTCTATACAGTAGGTTTAGGTGAGATTGATTATTTTCTTAAAGAGGTATATCTGTTAAATATTAAGTACTAACACCATCATTTTCCTAGGTACATTCTTTCCGTCCGTCGATACCGTACAGTTACCTACGAAAGACTTATATGTGCTTTAAGAGCAAAACTGATGGCTTTCAGGATAATAATAACCCGTGTGATGGCGGACATATCGCTAGCGAAGCGGTCGCTTCTCAACAACGCTTCGAAGCGGGCTATCGTGGAGCGCTCCAACTCGCGTTCCACTTGCCTCGCCGAAGTACAGGTACTCGACTTATCACTCTCCTGTTTCCAGGATCATCATCACCCGGGTGACCGCGGATATTTCGCTGGCGAAGCGATCCTTGCTCAATAACCCGCCAAAGAAACCGATTATGGACAGAACTAATTCGAGAACCAATTGCTTGGCTGAAGTTCAGGTTCGGTACTTCAGTGTACTGTGCAAATAAATCGATTTTCACTAACTGTGATGATGATAATGTTTGTGCAACTTTTGGTATAACATTAATTTTGTTGCTGGAATCATAACATGTTTTTGAGTTTTGAGTACATAACACATGCATGAAGAAATTTATCACCTTTTTAGTTAAAAATCCTTCAACCGAGTAAAAATTAACAGCACTGCGCTATTACCAATGCAAATAGTAGAAATCAGCTCAGGGTTCTTGATGATATATACCTATTCGAATGTTGAAATATTTAACCCACCCAAACCGACCCATTATCGGCAGTCACGCTAAAACAAAAGAGTCTCTCTAATGATAACTAACGGCACGAACTGCATGTAATCCATCATCCCCATTTATCTGAGAGAAGGTTCTCATAAGTGCTAACAATTGACACAGACGGAGATCGAGCGCATCTTCGACCTGGCTCGCACTCTGCAGCTCGTAGTGCTGGACTGCGACACCATCAACCATCCGTCTCAGCTCGCTAAGACCTCTCTCGCGCCCATCATCGTGTACCTCAAGATCACCAGCCCGAAGGTCAGGATTGTTAGAATACAATATGATGTCATCCGATTGTAATTCAAAATTTGTTTTGTTAAAACGTGACAGACCCCTGTGTCTCGCATCTACTAGTTTTTTTTTTTTTTTACTTTATTAGGTTAATGCTTGACTACATTCCACCTGATGGAGAGATGTAGTCATAGGTGGTAAGGCGCATTAACCTAACAACCTTTTCACTCTTCTCTTGAAGACACCCACATTGTATTCGGCCGGAAATACGGATGCAGGCAAGCTGTTCCAGTCCTTCGTTGTACGCACTAAAAAAGACGAGGCAGAGCTTCGTTCGGACAGGTGGAGTGTCCACAACGTAAAGATGGATACCTGCCGTGTGTCAGTAAGTCCGGTGATGGAACGAGGACGGGGGAATTAAATCGTGTAATTCCTACGCACACTCGAGACTTTGCGGCACCAGCAAATATGTGACCACAGTACTCCACACACGACCGGAACTGTGCTTTGAATACAAGTAGCTGTCCCGGTGTAAAGTACTGTCGGACCTTCGTAAGAACGGCAAGCTTTCCAGCAGCTGCTCTTGCTCTGGATTCAAGATATCGACCAAAGTTCAGGTTCGAGGAAAACCTCTAAGCCTAACAACTGAAGCCAGTCACTATATTCCAAGGATACATTCTGGAAAGTAGGAAAGTAGGTGGCGTTGAATTTGACAAGATTGGAATTGCCTCAAGCGGAGACTGCCTGAAGTTGGTCATTCAAACGTTGCAGCATGGCTTCTCTTTCAGACTGTTCTTGATCTCTACTAGCCCGGGTATTCGGCGAATATCTTTCTACAACTGTGCTGTCGTCTGCATACACATAGATACAGGGCTCCAGAAGATCGTTAATTTGCAGCAGAAAAAGAGTTGCAGAAAGAACGGACCCCTGAGGCATTCCGGAATTTACTGTCAAGTTTTCCGAGGAACACTCGTCGACAATTACTCGGAGAGATCTCCCGCTCAGAAAGTGCGTTACCCAGCCGATCAGACCAGGGTATATACCGTATGCTGAAAGCTTGCTTAAAAGGCACCTATGCCAGACCCTGTGAAATGCCTTCGAGACGTCCAGAGAGACGGCGACCGCTTATAAAATGTACGTAGTGAACGCTAGCAGGTCCCCAGCGGACCTATTTCGGCGAAACCCGTACTGTCGGTCACTGAGGAGATCGTTACCTTCTAGATATGCTAGTAGGCGCGAGTTCAATACACGCTCCATAATCTTGCAGAGAATGGAGGTGATTGAAATAGGTCTATAATTGGCAGGATCGGCACGGCTGCCTTTTTTGGGCACGGGTTGCACGCTGGCAAGCTTCCAGCATTTCGGCACTATTTCAGTCTTGAAAGAGAGGCGATACACACGTATCAATACAGGAGACTACTCAGCTGCGCGTGTCTTGAGCAGAATGGCTGGTATACATCAGGACCAGTGGCTTTATTCACATCTAAACGACACAATGTTCTCCATACCTCTTTGTTTGTGATGAAGTTCAGGCATCGAAATATCGCAGTGAGGAACATGTGCTGGAGAAACATTGCCAGTGTCTAAATGCGAATTGTCAGCAAACAGAGAAGCAAATACATTCGCTTTTTCTGTTGCTTTATAAGCCAGGAATCCGTCCGGCTTCAGCAGAGCAGGCAATGAAGGTTGGCAGAAGTTCGACTCGATCGCTTTGGCAAGAGACTAGAAAGCTTGACTACCAGTTGGTCTGACAAAGAGCTTTTCGCCATTCTTAGCGATTCGATCGAAACAAGCCTTCTAATGCCTTTTTGTAGCACTTGGCAGCTTGCTTGAAGGCTCTCTTCTATAAACTTACATCCGGTAAGTCGGCCCACATGGGGTAAACCAAATCTTTTCGGTCTTCAGCACGACCACATGCGGCATTAAACCATGGGCGAGCTTTGCCACCGATGGGAACTTCAGCAAAAGGAATAAAATACTCCATTGCCTGATGCAGCACATCGGTTATAGCATCCGCGCAACACGACGGATCCAAAGAAGAGAAGCAGACCTGCCGCCAAGGATAAGACGCAAAAAAGTGCCGCATCTCATCCCAATCTGCTGACTTGTATTTCCATACTCACCTAACACCATGTGGTTCGAGACCTTGTGGGGAATATGTAAACACAGCTTTCACCAGACAGTGATCGGAGGTTTCCAAGGGGGAGGTGACCTCAACACGATACATGTCCGCATCAGTTGTTCGCAGAAGGTCCAGGCAATTGGCTATATGGCCTACTATATCTGGTACCCTCGTGGCTTGCCTCACCAGCGGAAAGAGGTCCAAGGACAACGCAAAATTCCGTGCTTCTCTTCCAGCATGGTCTTCTCTTACGGGAACAGCCAATCCTGATTACAGGCATTAAAATCCCCCTGAAAGACGAGCTGCACGGAAGAGTAATGATGTAGAGCCATATCAGCAGCCTCACTGAGATACTCAAATAATCGAATTGTCTCCTGGTCACTAATGTGCGAACGGTAGAAAGGAATACATGATTTTTTCGTTTATTGTGTCCACTAAAACCCGTAGGGAAGTAAAACTGGAATCTTCAAGGTGACGGAGACACTGGATATAGAGGTCGTTCCGCGCGTACACTCCGCCCGTGAGCGAAATTTGTGCTCTAACGAGTAACTGGTATAATCCAAGCGCGCAGCGCTCAATGGATATTATATCTGCGTCTCCGTCAAAAAGAGCAAGTGCGTCCTCTCAATCCCAAGGTGTTAGTGGACAGGTAGGATGTTGGAGTGCCAGCCCCTGATATTAGAGAGGTGCACTTTGTATGAGGAGTGCAACCGCTGTACACGCTTGTCCTTTTTCATTAAAAAAAATATTAAAGTGAATTGGATGGGAAATAGAAGTTGAACGAGGCGGTACGTATCTAACCCGAACTCAAAATTGGTGTTGTCATGCCACTGGAGGCTAGTCTGGAGACTGCGGGGACGCCCGAACCCCCCCAGGGATCGACATCGGGCCTCCTCATCTGGTCGCCAACCAGCACGATGGAGCCGGGTATCAGCGGGCGGCGGGTATCAGCGGGCGGGCTAGGGGAAAGCCGTCGCTTCAGGTCCCGCTACTCTCCTCGACTGGACACCCGACAGAACAAACACCAACTCGACGCCAAACCGGTTCGCCAACGCGACGCAGCTGTTCAGACCCATTTCCCATATACGGCTTCATCGAGCAACGACAGCGGCACGACTGGTGGTAACACGACGACGGTGATAACCTTGCCGGCAACCCGATGTTATGATCTACCATCGTGAAAAGTGATAGAAAAGTGAAAAAGTGAAAAGTCGTAGTGATTTCATAATTAGTCATATAATTTCGTTAAAATAGATACTCCTGGAAATTTTAAAAAATGCATAAAACTTATGCAGGGTTGTTTGTAATAAATTGGCCACCTCTAGCAGGCAGCGTCTCTACATCAATCCCAACAACATTTTTTCTACGACTTTTTGAAAATCTTAATAAACGACACAAAAAACACAGAACAAAAAAAAATATGCTCCCTCTTTTACTTATTTCTCTATATATTATAAGACGTTCTTCAAAGGTCAACACCCGGGCGTCATACCTACGCTCAGAGTTAATACCTGTTCAGAGGCAACAAATAAATTTGGTTTGGGTAACCATACATTTTTAAAACTAATAATTTTTAAAAGTCGTAGAACTAACGTTGTTGGGATTGATGTAGAGAGACTGCCTGCAAAAGGTGGCCAATTAATTACAAATAACCTTCTATAATCAAACAATAAATAGATATCTGAATGTAACCGTCAGGTGCTCCAACGCCTGGTAAAGTCCCGCGGTAAGGGCCAGAGTAAGAACCTCTCGGTGCAGCTGGTGGCGGCCGAGAAGTTGGCGCAGTGTCCCACAGACATGTTCGACGTCACGCTCGACGAGAACCAGCTGGAGGATGCCTGCGACCACATCGCGGAGTATTTAGAGGTGAGTTTTAACTAGGTAAGAATGTTTTTCAAGGTTTTATAATTAAATTGTTTCCTTAAAATTTAAAATTGATTTCCGCGGATCGTTCTTTGATTATTTTATTTATCAGATGTGGTTAAGTTATATATTTATTTAGTGAATTTGTTTATTTTTTTTTATAATACATGGCTTTTGCGTAATTTTAATCTTCCTCTATAAATGTAAAAAAATTTCACTGATCGATGGAAAATATAAAAAAAAATAATAATGGGGGCTTTTATAATAGTAAGGACAAGAGAACCCAAAACAATGGTTTTTCATTTAGTCTGTTTGTTTGTATATCTGTATGTTGGTGCACCCTAATCTCAAAAACGGCTAAACTAATTTGGATGCAGTTTGCAGTGCAGTTGCAGGAATATATTGTCAGGAATATATTGTAACCTAACCTAACATTTAGTGTTTATTTCATTTAAATCAGTTAAGAAATAAAAAAAATATGTCAATTTATGTCAATGACGTAATAGGTACCATGCAAATCTCCCATACGTGTAATAAAGATTTATTTCATGTACAGAGACTACTCCTCTACAGATGTAGAGGAGTAGTCTCTGTACATCGAAAACATTATAAAATATATAGCCTGAATGTAAAGGAATAACTAACAGAATTCATTTCTAACATTTTTGAATTTGTTGTCTGTTTATCTGTTTATCTTTTAGTTGTGCACACAACAGGAAAAAAATATATTATGGCTAATGTTATATGTGCTAAATAACTTTTATACAAAAAATAGCGCATCACTCTAAATAACATTTAGTTTTTAACTTTCATTACACATTCCTTACTCTATCAAAAGATGTATGTATTTAAACTGTAACTGATCGCTGTTTGTTCACAGAAAATAGTAATTCATGAAGGGACTTTCATATAAGCAAGAGAATCCAAAGAATGTTTTTTTCATTTTGTCTGTTCGTCTGTATGTTTGTGTGTTTGTATGCTTGCGCACGGATTACCGTGCATTAATTCTTTTTAATTAATCCATTTCTGAAATTATTCAGAAACGGATTAACCGGGTTGGATGAAGTTTTCGGGAATGTATTATCATGGCCTTCACTTTACATTTAGTATTATTTTTTTTCATTTAAATCGTTAAACAAATAAAGAGGTTAATAATCTCTTAATCTCAATTGAGGTAAGACCATTTTTCCAAATTGAAATAGTGGTCCTCCCCTCAGGGAATAATAATATCCTTTCCAATAAAAGAATACGATATTGGACTAAAATTTCGAAATCAGGCACAACTAGTAATTGCTGTTTAAATTACTTATAGACTGTTAACAAAAATATAATTTTACTCTGTTTTTCTTTTTATTTTGAAAGGGTTTTTTTAATAGTGAAAATCAACAGATCAAAAAACGGATCAACATAAAATTATTACATTTATTTAAGCTGCTTTTTATCTACCCGTAACTTTAAGCACAAAATAATTATTTTTTAAGCATTCTAGCTTTATCCGAAAGAGGAGACACTAGAATGCTACTATTGAACCCTAAACTAAAACCTGAACCTCCAACTATTTAACGTCTTTGAGTCTGCACACGACTACATTCACTGCCAATATATGCTGAGCATCTTCCATGACTCCGCACGTAGTACAGTCAAGAGATCCAAGTGTCCGTCATAAACCCAAAACTGTTGAGAGGTACATGGTCAGGTCGAAGTCTCAAAGCCATCACAACCTCCTGTCTACTCTTCTTACTCTCATTGAACCAAAGAATGTAAACCTTAAATTTGTAGGTTTGTGAAGAATCTAAACTACTACTTCTAATCTTCTTTTTTTAAGCTCTGACCAACTTTCTTCTACTTCATTACTACTACACTCGCGTTGTCTTTTCTCCGCTCTTATCAATTCCTCATCACTTTTATTACAAACAGCATTCTTATAAAAAAAAATATATAAAATATACCTACAAAGTAAACAAGAAACTGAAACGTAAGTCAAGTACAGAAATATTATGGTGTGTATTTGTCTCTGTTATTTTGTTGTTTGTACAATCAATTGTTTCTTCATCTGTTTCTGTTTAATTACTGGTTCTGCAGCCGCACCCTGGACAGCTACTGCTGAATCACAATGGTAGTAAGGCATATTATGTTTCAGACTTACTGGGCGGACACGCATCCGCCGACGGCGGAGGCGAGCGCTCGCACGCCGCACGCGGCTCCCACGCACGCGCACGCACACACGCACGCGCACGCACACCACGCACAGCCTGGTGAGTACACACACACACATATCCGTAAATAAATAACACACTCTACCCTATACGAATTCCGTATTTGGATCTGGTGTATATATGTAGGTATAATAATTGGAGATTGCGAATAACATTTATTCGGAATAGTTACAAATTATGTATTACAATTAAATCTTGTGCATATTTTAGTATTTCTAATTACTTCATCACAAAGTGAGTCTCTTACTATGTACTTAATAAAAGGTGATATTTAATTAGGTTATTCAAGCGGAGGCCAAAAGCTGGCTGAGTTTACATCAGGTACCGATGTGAAGTTATAAATGTCGTGACGTATAACTAATGAAGTTAAACAGATTATAAGAGATATTTTATATTTATTTATATATTTTATTTAATTGCTTTTTATGTCCTGTTTATCTGCTCTAAGATTTCTAGAACTTTGACTGAAATTCAAAGCTCTTAAATAACTGGTTAACTTACAAACAATTTCCACATTATTACTTCCAGTTATTCTTCTTCACAAATACGTCATTGGAGAAAAAAGTTTTGAATTTTAGTATTTAATGAAATATTACTTTAGTTATATATTTTGATTATTTATGTATATTTAAATATTACTATAATTACCATATTACATATTCTTTATATACCAACGTAAAGCTACTATGTATTTACTAATATTTTCAAACATTGCTAATCGCCAAAACTAGTTCAGTTTTAACAATACATAGCTCCTATACATAGTAAACTCCTTCATTTTAATATTATCAGTCATTTTTATATAATTTATATAGATCCAAAAAGAACAATTATTATAAAATATATTCTATGTATTTTACAATATTATTATTGTTTAATACATCACTAGCTATCCTTTAGGGTTCTTATCAAATTTAAAGTAATCTCTATCTATAAGTAATTTTCGGAACTATGTATACAAACAAGTGTGTAACCTGTCTGTCCGTGTGTTGAACCCCCCGCTAACCCCGGAGGACACCGCGAGAGATCCGACTCGTACAGCTACGAGAGGGGAAGAGGTAACCTACTAACACTACCTACTAATTGTCTGTTGATAAAATAATCAAAATATACCAGAGTATCTACTAAGTTTTAATTACTCACTAGTTATAACACTTCATACTCGATTAATAATAACTTATCCTGACGATATAGGGATGTTCTTCAAACCGTCCCTCAATAACCGTCTGGTATAGTTCACATTCACACACACACACACACACACACACACACATACACATGCAACACACACATACATACACACACACATACATACACACACACATACATACACACACACATACACACACACACACACATACATACACACACACACACATACAACACACACATACATACAAACACACACACACAAACTGACATTTCATCTTAAACTTCTTCACGATTTACTTTCTATCTGTATATTAACACCTAAAGCCTTTACCAGTAGTACTTTTTAGGTTAATGATACATGTTGTAGTTGATATCAATGTTGATGTTATGATGTTGCTTGTAGTTCTTAGTACCTATATTTATAAGTGGTTCTTGTAGTTGTATGTAAAAATGAATATATCGTATACTCATAGATATATGCCTATATTTACTATAGATAGAAGGAAGTATTTCATTATCTTATTATTAGAAAGTTTTGTAGTAGAATGCGCATTTTTGTCGCGGCACGTCACGAGCCATCTCACGGTGCACTGACATCACCCTGTTCATTTCAGTACAAGCCTCCGGACAAGCGCATTAGCCTCGCAGAGGACCATTTTCCAGACCCATTACATAGGCGTCACCGACGAAGCCTTTCCAGGTTGAGCTAACTGCTATTAGCTAACTGGCGTGGCTTTCACTAACGGATCCATATCTCCCTAATAACATACTAACGCTTTCGTGTCCGCTAACGTTTGCATTAGACCATTTCACATACAAATTCTGTCGGAGCGAGTATTGACGAACGCAAGATTCCAGAAGCGAAGCGTCGTCCCTACCGCTTCCGCTTCGTCGCTTCACTAGGTGTGCTTCTCCGCAGCGTGCGCGGGCGAGGTGCTGGCCAGCCCGGGCCGCGTGCACCGAGAGCTACACCTCGAGCCGTGAGTGCGGTTGCGTGTGCCCTTTCCGTCGACGCCCACTAATGAAACCGCGTGCACACTAACCCGGACGACATGACCATGCCCCTCTCTGATCTTTTGTAATTATCCAGGTAGGGCGCGTGTCCCGCGGCCGGAGAGACTGGAGGAAGAGTACTACCCCCGCGAGCAATACCGGCGTTACCCGCGCGACTACCCGCGAGAGTACCGTGAGGGCTACTCGCACGAGTACGCGCACGGCGAACCCTACGAGCGGGAAGCCTACGGGCACGACTACACGCGGGACTACGGGCGGGAGTACGCGCGGGAGTCCCATGGTGGCGGGCGGGAGGACCGCGGAGGGCGGCCGCGGGAGCGCGAGCCCTCCGATGAGTATGGGGCGTCGCGACGCGCGCTCAACGCTGTATAGCCCCCACCATCCCCCGCTGCCACTCCGGACCTCCCCTCGCCCCGCGCCCGCCGCGCCTCATGAACATACCTTGAAGGTTTCACATATTTGTCGTACTTTGCATTCTCGCTTCAATTTATTCCCTATCTCGACGCCAGTGAAACTAGTGAGAGGTCGCGGCGCGTCCGCGTTGATATTTTTTTTAGACGTCGCCCGGCCACATTAGCGATGTTTGAGTAACTGGCGTTAGACTTTTATCCTATTATGCCGTTTATGAAATTACGCCACCGCCACCCACTGGCGGTGTATGAGTCGCTGGGAGTCGCTGTGTCGCTAGAGCGGTCGCGGCGGACCCGGTGCGGGGACGGGTATCCTTAATTCGCTGAGCTTGAGGCACGCTTTCGCGAGAGTGCAGTTCGGACGGTCTGCTTGTGTTCCTCTGTTACACTTTCCAATACCAATCCAGATAACTTTCATACAAAAGACACGCTATATTGGGGCGCTTTGTCCTTGTTATATATTATATGTCATGTATTACATTATCTTTGTAAATTATATTGTCTGCGAGATTTTGTATTTGATATAAGTTAAATAAAAATGTTCAAAACCTGAATCGAATACCACGCGTAAATAATATCTAATAAGATTGTATTGAATTTTCTTTATATATAACATGCTTTTATGAAATATATTAATGTTTTGTATTCGCTAAAGTTTGTAAGACAGATACTATTACCTCTGTTTAAATTATATTTATAGATAACCAAAAACCAGTTTTATTATACCGAGATAAATATAACTTTATAAATAATATAAGTATCGAAAATTCTAGCGTAAGAAGTAATTATGAACTTGAAATGCCTTGAGTCCTGGTCCAAGAATCCTGAGATTCTTTCTTTGGCTATCTTATTTTGTCTTAATTTGTTTTCCAGATTTAAAGATAATGGAATAGATACACTATGCAGCTCCGGTCTGTATGAGTGATGTCTAGTTAAGTTAGGTAAGCTACGGCGTGAAATGTATAAAATTTAAATATAATTTTAGTGCCGTTAGATATTATCCGTTTCCCATTTTTTGGACATACTCTTGTAATTATAATGCATCGTCTGTACTTCATTGTTGCAATCATTTGTAAATAAAATACTTTATATCGACTTGTGACTTTCAATAATTACCCTTTTTTACTCATTTTTACCCCCGGCTCAAAAAGAGGGGTGTTATAAGTTTTACCTGTCGATCTGTGTATCTGTGTGTCTGTCTGTGTCATTCTAGCAGCAAACGCGTGGACGGATTTAATTGCGATTTGTGTTAAATCGAAAGCCTGGTTCGTCGAGATGGTTTTTAGCTATGTTTGGTCGAAGTAGAAACAATCGTCTCCAAGATATTGAGGTTTTATTGGTGCGGGTGAAAGGTTCTTGCATGATGTATGCATCATAGATAGTAATACCTAAACAAGTGAAAATTTGTGTGTTCGTAGGTTCATTTAGTACAATAATAAAATCAGTAACATAACTTTAAAAAGCAGAAAAAAAAAATTAAAAAACCCCCGATACAAAAAGACCTCCAAAAAGAATAAATATAATATTATGTACTTATTGAAGTCGTTGCGTCGGGGGACCGCTTAATAAAGAAAGAAATTAAATTGCAAGTAAGTTACTAAGGCAAATAAACAAATTACAAAATCGAATCTTATATTCTAAAGTCCTCAATGATTAACTTCGTAAAATAGACACCATCATCAATGTACTTACAACGGTCCCCCGACGCAACGACTTCAATACATAATATTAATATTTTTATTCTTTTTGGAGGTCTTTTTATATCGGGGGTTTTTAAAATTTTTCATTTATCTTTTAATATTAGTTTAAAGTACGCGCTATCATTTCACCTACAATTTATTATATTTACATTAGAATGTACACTTATATTTTATTGAATAGGACACCTTAAAGTGAATGGATATTATTGACAGACCGAAGTGCTCCCAAAGTAAGGGAAAAAGATTTTTAAAATTGTTATCGTCATCGTCACCATCTCACTGCCCATATCCAAATTTTAGATTCAGCGCAGTACCTTTTTCCTGCCGATCTTCCCTGTCACTCGTCATTTATATAGACACTCCCTTCTACTCCATAACGCCTTTCACGCAATCCATCCACCATTTTTTTTGTGGTCCTCTTCCTTTGCATCCCTCCACTTCCATATCTTTTCTAATGATATGCCTTCATCCTTCTTTATAAAATGCTCATATTATGAAAGACGACTTACTCTGTTTCTTTCAATCACTGGCGCTATTCCCAAGCTTCTCCTAATATTCTTATTTCTTATCCTATGCTCTCTGGCATTACCAAGAACTATGAAGAATGCCGCAAATTTTGCATTTGGACCTTAAACTACATCCATATAAAATATTGGAGCGATTCTCTAGACTTGAGAATGTATTACGTATGTAGAGAATGTATGTTTACGGAAGAAGCCCATTTTCACGTCAATAGATCAGATGAATACAATTGTCAGTAATTAGAGAACGTAAAACACTCACCTAAAACTTACCTCGCTTCACCAATTTATATTTATTAAATACATTCAAAGTATTTATAAAGTATATTTGTATGTTTGTCTAATACTCTTAACGCAAGCATATAATTTGCGTTAAATCAATTTGTGTAATTTGTCCAGTGATATTATTATTATTATTAACGGCACTATGGGCACTATATTAGCAAAGGCCATAATAGGTCTGTAAAATAATTCATAAATAATGTAATTGTGAACTCAGTGCAATTCGTGAAGATGTTGCGAAAGTGTTTGACACTACAGTTGATTGAATTTGAAGGAAACAACCGCAGGACTTGGATACAACAAGGTGAAGCTCGCCATGCCATCAAAGTTCGGATATCCCGTAAAAGTCTATATGATGAGAATAAATAAACGTTAAAGTGAGATTGCTTATTTTTGTTGATTATCCAAAAGGGCAACTATTCTCCATAAGAAACATCGAAGGGATAGCCCTTTACTATTTTTTTTTTTTATTTATAAATTTATTATTTTTAATACAGAAACATCTATTCCATTACTATTTTAATTTTTTTATTTATAAATTTACAATTTATTATTTTTATTAGAATTAAATAAAACAAATCTTGAAAAAACATAATATATTCTATTACATTAGTGATAGCCCGACACTTGCAGTGAGTCCGCCGCGTACTTTAATAAATAAACATCACAATACATAACAGATAAATTAATCTAATTTCATATAATCGCTTGCCTCTTTGGTCTCTACTAGCTAATTATAATTATCTATTTACATTATTAAAACGGGCCATGTCGAAGCACACAATAATAATCATTACTACAACACAATACTGTCCATAATACTGTGCGCTTCGGACATCAATGGTACAATTTTGCATTTTTTAAAGATTCTGTGGTTGCAAGGCAACTTAGACTAGATAATTTAATTTAGTAAGAACTGTTAAACAAAAAAATAAAAGATATCTTGGAATATAGAAATTGCTATCTTGCAATCAATAACCCGCCCTCGTAGGTCACAAATCATTGGTCGGTTAAACTCAATTAATAATAATAGTCTTTTGATTGCAACCCTCATAACCTCATAAACCTCTTTGGTTTCACATCACCCTGTCCAATCCTATATACACTTTGCACAAAATATTTATATACAATTCACTTAAGTCTCTTCCTCACTGTCCTCTTGTCCAGGTATCTTTTCAGCCTGACCAGGTTAAGCGCTAGTCAGATGTAAAGGTAATCGTTTTTGGTCTCCCTGCAATAGGATATACTAGGAAACTTGTAGACCGGGCTGTATCTTCTATCTCCTTCTGACTCTAGAGATAAAGCTGATAATGCCCTGGAAGGCTCGTCATCTTCTTGCGTTGGTTCTGGCGAGGGAAGGGGGAGGGCAGGGAGGGTCCGGGGAGGGAGGGGAGGTGCACGAGGGTTTCTCCTCACTCTAAAGTGACAGTCGCTGTCCTGAGGCCAAGCGCGTTGCACCATGAGCGGTAAGTCATCCGGATGCAATTTACGCTCATATTCTTGGGACGGTGACACCTGGAAAGATAAGAATGCTGAACTTAGTTTTTTAAGATATGTCATACGATATTGTATGTTAGTTATTACTTAAAATTTCCACTATTATTATATATGATTAAGTTTAACTCACCTCATAAAGCGAAAATCGCTCAACCCCCTCAGTAGAATCGTAGCAGAGCAGCAGGATAGCCAGCAGCTCGTCGGCGGTGGTGCGCTCGCTGGTCAGCAGGCACTTGTACTGCGAGGAGGACATCAGCGCTGAGTCGTAAATTTTTACCAACCCGCCTGGTCGCATCTGGAGGGAGAATCTGAAATTCATTGTTAGGTTATTTTTAACAATAATATAATTTAATTGGAGGTATGAAGCCAATTTAAAATATAATACAAATTATAAAATCCCCATATCTTAAAGAAACGAATGTCCTAAATTTAATGACAATTGCCCAGCTTTGTTTTGTTAAGGTAGGTATTTATTTATTTTCGTGATGTAACTATAAATCTTTAATCTATTCGACGTAATTGTCGTCAATCACTCGTTATCGTCCTCTTAGACTGTCCAAAAAGACTGTATTTTTATAAGGTATAATAAGGACTATTACTCTCTCGCTGGTGATGTGAGGAACTTAGATCTATACATATTTCTTTTTTCTTTTATTTTTCTCTTATTCTTTTTAGTAATAAATACTTGAAATAATATATTTTTAATCGGGCAATCGCGTCTTTGGCTACTCATTTTTTTTCCAGTAAAAATAATAAATGCAAATTGTTTTTGACGTTATAAAGCGGGAAGTTAAAAACGCAAAAACCCGATAGACCTTGTAACTTAAAGATTAAAAATTCTTTTTTTCATTTGAATACTTAAAAAAAAATACATTCTCGAATGCTTATTCAAATAATCTTCACACTTTATTTATCAACCCTGCACTCACTTCATAGTCTTATGTGGCAACCCTATTTACAGCAACAGAGTAAACAATTCCAAGTGTTGTCATACGTAACGCGATCTACTCGGTCAATAAAGTACGGGCTTTTTAAAGTTTTTTATTACTATTTCTAACCAGAAATAGAGCGACCGGAAGGGGACGGGCACGAGACAAAAATACATATTTTAGAGAAAGCGAGCCGGTGGTCCATCTGTGTGAAAGGGTTCTTACTTTGTTGACAATTATAACTATGTGATTGTAACGAATTAAGTAACTTTTGGTTAAAAATATATACTTTTAACATCTATAAATGTAGAATGAAAAATAAACCGCGAAACCGTCCCAGAGGTTTCTTGGTGGTAGACCATAACATCCGGTCGCCGGCAAAGTTACCACCCATCGGGCAGAGTCGTGCCGCAAAACGACCTAGTCGTGTTCCGGCACGTTGCTCGATGAAGCCGTTTATGGGAAATGGGTCTGAACAGTTGCGGTGCGTTGGCGAACCGGTCTGACGTCGGGTTGGTGTTTGTTTTGTCGGGTGTCTAGTCGAGGAGGGTAGCGGGATCCGAAGCGACGGCTTTCCGCTGGCCGCCCGCAGATAGTTGGGGGCCCAATTAGTGGGATAGCCAACCACGAAAGGCTGCCCCGCCAGCTGTGAAAAATCCCAGGGTGGCTCCATCGTGCTGGTTGGCGACCAGACGAGGAGGCCCGATGGCGATCCCTGGGGGGGTTCGGGCGTCCCCGCAGTCTCCAGACTAGCCTCCCAGTGGCAAGACATCACCAATTTCGACGTCGGGTTCGATACGTACCGTCTCGTTCAACTGCCATTTCCCATCCCTATTCACTTTTATATTTATTTATTTTTTTTATGAAAAAGTTAAGAAAAAAGAACAAGTTTACACAGCGGTTGCACTCCTCCTCATATAAAGTGCACCTTACTAATATCAGGGGTTTGCACTCAAATCTTTTAGCTGTCCACCACCACCTGGAGACAGAGCAGCCGCACTTGCTCTTTTTGACGGAGACGCAGATACAATGTCCTTTGAGCGCTGCTTACTTGGATTATCCCGGTTACTCGTTAGAGCACAACTTTCGCTCACGGGCCGGAGTCAGTGTGTACGCGCGGAACGACCTCTGTGTTCAGCGTCTCCGTCACCTTGAAGACCCCACTTTTTCTTCCCTATGGGTTTTAGTGGACACAGGAAACGAAAAAATCCTGTATTCCTGTGTCTACCGTTCGCACAGCGGTGACCAGGAGACAACTCGTTTATTTGAGTATCTCAGTGAGGCTGCAGATATGGCTCTGTATCAGTACCCTTCGGCGCAGCTCGTCTTTCTGGGGGACTTTAATGCCTGTCATCAGGACTGGCTGTTCCCGTACCAGAAGACCGACCATGCTGGAAGAGAAGCGCGGAACTTTGCGTTGTCCTTGGACCTCTTTCAGCTGGTGAGGCAAGCGACAAGGGTACCAGATGTGGTAGGCCATACAGCCAATTGCCTGGACCTTCTGCTGACAACTGATCCGGACAGATATCGTGTAGAGGTCACGTCCCCCTTGGGAACCTCCGATCACTGTCTGGTGAAATCTGTATTTACATATTCCCCACCAGCTTTCGAACCACATGGTGTTAGGCGAGTATGGAAATACAAGTCAGCAGATTGGGATGAGATGCGGCACTTTTTTGCGTCTTATCCTTGGCGGCAGGTCTGCTTCTCTTCTTTGGATCCGTCGAGTTGCGCGGATGCTATAACCGATGTGGTGCATCAGGCAATGGAGTATTTTATTCCTTTTGCTGACGTACCCATCGGTGGCAAAGCTCGCCCATGGTTTAATGCCGAATGTCGTCATGCACATGACCGTAAACATTCGGCATACCTCATTTGGGCTGATGCTCGAAGCCGCAAAACTCCGGATGTAAGTACAAAGAAGAGAGCCTTTAACCAAGCTGCCAAGTCCTTTAAAAAGGCATTGCGGAAGGCTCGTCTTGATCGGATCGTTAAGAATGGCGAAAAGCTCTCTGTCAGACCAACTGGCAGTCGAGCTTTCTGGTCTCTTGCCAAAGCGATCGAGTCGAACTTCTGCCAACCCTCACTGCCTGCTCTGCTGAAGCCTGATGGATCCCTGGCCCACACAGCAACAGAGAAAGCGAATGTATTTGCTTCTCTGTTTGCTGAGAATTCGCATCTAGACACTGGCAATGCTTCTCCAGAACATCTTCCTCACTGCGGTATTTCGATGCCTGAAATCCGCATCACAAACAAAGAGGTATGGAGAACATTGTGTCGTTTAGATGTGAATAAAGCCAGTGGTCCTGATGGTATACCAGCCATTCTGCTCAAGACATGCGCAGGTGAGTTGTCTTCTGTATTGACACGTCTGTATCGCCTCTCTTTCAAGACTGGAAAAGTGCCGGAATCCTGGAAGCTTGCCAACGTGCAACCCGTGCCCAAAAAAGGCAGCCGTGCCGATCCTGCCAATTATAGGCCCATTTCAATCACCTCCATACTCTGCAAGATTATGGAGCGTGTATTGAACTCGCGGCTTCTAGCGTACGTAGAAGGTAACGATCTCCTCAGTGACCGACAGTACGGATTTCGCCGAAATAGGTCCACTGGGGACCTTCTAGCGTACGCAACACACATTTTAGGCGAAGCCATCGAGAGGAACGGAGAAGCGGTCGCCGTCTCTCTGGACGTCTCGAAGGCTTTTGACAGGGTCTGGCATGTGAGCCTTTTAAGCAAGCTTTCAGCTTACGGTATATCTCCTGGTCTGATTGGCTGGATAACGGACTTTTTGAGCCAGAGATCTCTGCGTGTTGTTGTCGACGGGTGTTCTTCGGAACCCTTGACAATAAATGCCGGAGTACCTCAGGGGTCCGTTCTTTCTGCAACTCTTTTTCTGCTGCACATTAACGATCTGCTGAAGCCCGGTATCTATGGGTATGCAGACGACAGCACAGTTGTAGAAAGATATCTGCCAAGTTCTCGGGCTAGTAGAGATGAAGTACAGTCTGAAAGAGAAGCCATGGTGCAACGTTTGAATGACAAACTTCAGGCAGTCTCCGCATGGGGCAATGCCAATCTTGTCAAATTCAACGCCACCAAAACGCAGACGTGTTTGTTCACCGCCAAAAGGAGCCCCTTCACCTTGGCTCCTACTTTCCAGAATGTATCCTTGGAATACAGTGACTGGCTTCAGTTGTTAGGCTTAGAGATCTCCTCGAACCTCAACTTTGGTCGGTACATTGAGTCCAGAGCAAGAGCAGCTGCGGGAAAGCTTGCTGTACTTGCGAAGGTGCGACAGTACTTTACACCGGGACAGCTTCTTGTATTATACAAAGCACAGATCCGGTCGTGTGTAGAGTACTGTGGCCATATATTTGCTGGTGCCGCAAAGACTCATCTTGCGGTTCTGGACTCAATTGAGAGGCGAGCAAAGAGGCTTATTGGCGACCCTAAATTGGTTGACGCCAAACTCCACAGCCTTGAACACAGGCGTAGAATTGCTAGCCTCTCAGTATTCTATAGGATACATTTTGGTGAGTGTGCGCAGGAATTGCACGACCTAATTCCCCCATCCCCGTTCTTTTGCCGGACGTCCCGACGCACGGCGGGTATCCATCCCTACGTTGTGGACACTCCACCTGTCCGAACGAAGCGCTATGCTTCATCTTTTTTAGTGCGTACAGCGAAGGACTGGAACAATCTGCCTGCGTCGGTATTTCCGGCAAAATATAATGTGGGTGTCTTCAAGAGGAGAGTGAATAGGCTGCTAGGTTAATGCGCTTTACCACCTAAGACTACATTTCACTTTCCATCAGGTGTAATGTAGTCAAGCATTAACCTAGTTTTGTATAAAAAAAAAAAAAAAAAAAAAAAGGTCGCGGGTTCGAATCCTTGCCCGAGTCGGTTTAAATAAGCTTAACATGTCTATACATGTTCAAAAAATCTTTCAAACGTATATACTTTAATTTGTCTTAAATTGGTAATAAAATATAGGTAGGTAAGTACATCTCTATTCCTATGTAAAGATAAATAGACGGATAAATACTCTGGACACGCAAACATCGAGGCCGTGACATCAATTAATTAATATATTCAATTATTTCATAATTAGGACAATTATGACAATTTGATTGTTTACTACGAGAATGTAATAGCTTCGACCGAAATACGTTATCTAGGAATCCTAGATATTAACAAAATTATAGAGGACAGCCAATTAGTTAGTTATAAGAAATAATATATATCTACATATTTGACGCATCTCTTAAAACCATTTATACTATAAATAAAACTTATTACATTACAATGAGATCGAACAGGGTTCTAGAAATATATTGTAAACAGTTGAAAGTAGTAAGTAAATTATACATTAATACTATCCAAGTACAGATATATTGTAGGTAGACTCACTTGGAGTATCCCTTAGGATGGCAAGCTTGTAGGGCTGCCGGGCGCGCGTCATCGTCCAGTACAAGAGTGGTCCGCAGCCCCGCCGCGCGGACACGCACCTCCATGCTGAGATAGAACAGCCGCGGGTCCCGGTGACGCATCCGGAACTTGCCGAGAAGAGTAGCCACGACCTCTTTAGCGCGGGTGCCCCAGGTCACCGATAGGGTCTTGTATTCGATATCTGGACGAAGACATCGCGCGTATACTTTAATTGTGGTCTGAAATAAATAAAACATGGTTTGTTGGTAAATCTGTTTTGCGCAAATATTCCATTATACTTAATATAACATGTCATGTCCTAATCGAAATACAGATTTTATCAGGCATTATTAAGTAGTACCTACCTAATACCACAAGATTTATTTGTTCTTTATAAGTAGAAATACCTTACAAGTACTTACAGGATACAAAAGGAAACAGGACATAAAAGCAAAAAACAGGAATGAACAGATGTCTGAGGTGAGTTGTGTGCAATTCTGAATAATTTGAGACGTATATGGTCATAAAGAGATTATGAAGGAAACTGAACATTAGAAGCCCAAGTTAGTGTTTAACAACCGTTTGCAGGAAGTGAATAATAGATTTAAAATGTGCGACAGACACTGAGAGAAAATGATGCTTAAACATAATAATTATAGCGAGTTAATATTGCTACACGAATGACTTTTAGAAATATCATCCGATTTGTCTGTTACTATAGATAAAACACTTGAATTTGATTAAACATTTAGTAAATATTTAGCAGATACTTTAAACCGTTTATTAGAATCAGATGTAACTAATTTTTGTTAAAGCTTTGACAGATTTTTTTATTTTTTTGGAATTTTTCTCAAAATTCAAAAGGTTTTAAGAATTAACTACGCTTGAAAAATCGAATAAAAAGTTTAAATTAAATCCAGACATCAAGTTGCTTGGTCTCAAAGTTGTAATAACACCTGACTTCCTGTGGCCAGGGCTTCCAAGCCGCACTGACCAACGAGTTAACATAACACCCGTAAGTAATGGCTTTATTTCTGATAGGTGTCTATTAGGACAATGGGGTAGAGATTAACGAACAATAATTAATGGTGATTGGATTTAGGCAATGCCTATATCAATTGTTTTATTAACAAAATGTAATCAAACCTGACAAATATTTATTTACTATATTTAGAATTTATATAATAATAACGCTCTGGATTTTTTTTTCAAAGTAACGATTTACATACACACACATTATAATTTTTTTATAATTAAACTTTAATATGAGATCCGGAAAATATATTTATATGTATTTTATTTAAATTCTTATCCTTGTGCTTATTTTATTGATAAATTAGTAAAAATATAATATCTTTATGAAAGGAAATACAGCAGCAATAATATTTAAGAGACGGTCAACAGGCATATAAAATTATTACTCAACGTATCAGAATGCAAGGATTGCAGAAAATCAGGTTCCCACGGCCGCTGTGCGAACTTGAAAACTACAGTCACTTGTAAATGTACAAAAATAACGAAATTTATCGTTATATTAATTTACAAATAAATCGTGATAGCACTAGGAAATTAACTTACGTGAATATTATCTGGATGAAAAGCTAGTCGAATGCGCGGGGCGGGCACCGGCGCCGCCATGACACTACACTTGCGCACGAGTGGCGGCACAAACAATACTGAGCTACGGGAACTACGGAGAGTGGGCGCGGAAGTGACAGCCCTAAGGGCCGGGGGTAAGCTGATACACCTGTCGCTCCCCATTACAGGAAGTTAATGGGAACGCGATCAATCAATCGATACGATATTTGCATAATTTTTCGTTTTTTCTGTTACCTAATTATAGTGTATACCGACTACAATTCGGAATTTTATATAAAAGAAATTAAAGATTATTTATGAGAATATTAAGTTAAGTACGTCTTGCACAGAGAGGAAAGTGCGGGTAAAAGCGATTCTTTTATTTCCAGACCTGTCTTAACGGAAATTGAAAAAGTGTAGCCGGATAGTGAATGCATATCTTCATGATTATACTATTTAAAATTAACTGTACATCAACTTTTACTTGTATTTTATATGGTGAAGAATCACAAACGACAACATTACTTGAATATGCTATGCTAAGATAACTAAAGACCAGCTAGAGCCTTATATATATATGTGTGTGTGTGTGTATTGTATGAGATAATATCTGTTTGTTTTAATTAACGCATGCAGTTTCACCGTATGGTATGCGTATGCGAATTTAAGCCAATGTTAACTTGTTAGTGTGATAGATACGATATAGATGGCGCTAAACATTATTATTGCTATATACTTTAATGCACATTATAAATAATTATAAATATATTTAATGATAAACTCAGAAATACAGCATCTATGCTCATCACTCATCTGTCGGGAATCGGTTCCGAGTCACTTTGCCACGTTAGGTGTCTGCGCTAACCACTCGACCAACGGGGCGGGATTACAACATAAAGTAACACTTTATTAAAATTTATACACTTTTAAGAGATGATATTTCATAATAAACTGTACCGGCAATGTCTACGGGTCGCTGCACACGCACGAGGCATACTAGATCGATTATTATCGTACCCGATTATGGCTGTGACTGGCGTCTGGTGTCAACCTTATATTCACGCCGTAAGGTTGATGTTACAAATGATGTAACTTGCTTTGATTAAATAAAGTTATGAGGTTAGAAGTCGGATGTTCCGTGTAATGTGGTGTCGTCATGATTATTTAGGATAAAAATAACAATATTATAGTTTTATTCATATTATTTTGTAATTTTCATGAAAAAAATATATAAAAGATTTTTATTTCGACTTCCGGTGTATAGTAAATCTAATCCATTTGACTTCCGGTCTTCAGACACATTAATTGTGATGGTTACTATTACAATTCAGAACTGTTACAATTTAATTGTATATATTTATACAAAAATCCTAGTTCTAAGCGGAGACAGGACGCTCCAAATTGGGTGAATGAGGTGTGACGGCAGCACTCCAGGAAATTAGGAAATACCCAATTATTTATTTTGAACCTTAACTCATCGTTATAGGGGTGATAACTGAGTTAATATTTTTAATAGCTCCCGAAAGAGTTGAGTTAATTTGTGCATCCGGCGGGACTTCGATCTGTAGTCAATGATTCGTGATTAGTAGCGCAGAGGAACGGCGAATGTGTTTCCTATACTTCTTTTCATCTTAACATGAAAGCGATTTTTTATATTAAATTTATGATAAACAGTACTATCTACAATCTTAAAACATATCGATCAAAGTTATGATACTCTGAAGACATTTGTTTGAGGGAATTCAAAACAAAAATCTTACTTTATTCTTAATTTCATTCATTCATTCAGCATTCTTTCATACGGTATTCTCCTTTAGTTGACATATATTTAATAATGTGTTATTGTGTTAAAAGTAATGAGGAAATAATTATTTAAACAGTTTGTTCAGCGGAAAATGTCGGAAGCACGCTCTGTGGTCAATTAAACTGTTCACATTAGAATACTTTCTATTTTGTATGTAAGTTTACGAAATATACACTTTGTTAGTTTGTATTGAAAAATTACCACTAACAAATAACTTGCTCGTGTATGCTTGCCAGGTAAATCCCAACTCTTTAAAACAATAGATAATAAATAAATGTATAAATATATTTCTTTATAAATCTTGATCAAATAAACAAAAACGTAGCCGTGTGTTTGTCTATAGTTAAACCAAAGTAAAAGTTTGTTTTACCACCAGTTCTTTGGAACTATGTTCCCAGTTGCAGACACTTGTTACTGGTAGTAAAACACTTTTAGATTTTTAATCTTAACTGTCTTTAAGTTTAATTGTTTCGAATGAGTACGAGTGCCCGGATTCAACAATATGTGTTTAAAAATAGTTTATATATTTTTATTTTCTTTCAGTTTCTTAAATGTTAACTACTTCTTAATTTTTACTGTATATCAACGATTTTTATATTCTATTAGTATATTTTATATTTCACGATTTATTTTTATTTACTCTTATTAGTTTGCTTTTAATGTGTATGAGTAATTGCAATATAAAGTGTTTAAAGAAATCTTAGGAACAGCCACACAGTATACACACAAAGCTGAAGGCTATATTTAGTTTAGTTGCAACCATCTGTATATGAAGCAGTCATACAGACGCTGTAATTTGTTTAAACGGTAGAGCAAGTTTGATTAAGACAAAAGAGATTGAAATAAAAAGCAGCTGTCACCACACCTGGTCAGGGTTTCCAGCATCCAACTATAAATAGAATAACCCCTTATGAATAACAGAACTGATTATTAAACGATATCTATTTTGAAAACTATTTGACACTGATTAAATTGAAATATTAACTTAATCGCAGTTGCAATTATTTCTCTTTTAATTCCCTAATAAACGAGTTAAGCTGAAAAACAGTTAAAAACTAAATAAAAATAGAAGGTTAAAAAAAGGTTGAATACCATTTTGTGATCACAAATAGCACTAAAGAACAAAAAATGAACCACAGAGTAGAGAGCACGTGCCGGCCAGGTGACAGGATGTTAGCGTGTCTTGAGGTACTATTATATTACAGGACTCTAGTAAAGTATTACAGCACATTATTATTATCCTTATAAACATTTCATAGATAATAAGAGATCTAAACGTAATTATGTATATCTATATATAACTGACATTACACCTGTATCACTCTGTAAAAAAATATCTGGAGATGTTTAGAAATAGAAAAACTTTGGATTATACTGATTTTTTAGTGATTTTGAAGGTTTTAGTTATTTTATTATGCCAGCCCTGTATTGCAGGAGAAACTATCAAAGTTAATTGTGAATCTCATGTATGGGCACCTACTATTTAGATGGTTAAAAAACCGGCCAAGTGCGAATCTAATTTTCGCACGAAGGGTTCCGTGCCATTATTTATAAAAAAAACCGCATAATAATCACGTTTGCTGTATTAGAGTCATTCTTAAATATTTATTTATATCTAAAGTGAACATATAACTAAATAATCAGTGAATATTTCAAGCGCCTAACTATTGCCGTTATTAACATCGAGCAAAGAACTACGACTATTGTATGGGATTCCCAATATTATATTTATTTTATTTTAATTCTAGTATTAATAGCGGCAACAGAAAAACATCATCTAAGAAAGTTTCAACTGCCTATCATCATGATCCATGAAAAACCGACTGGAGACAGACAGACAGACAGCAAAGTCATAATAATAGGGTGCCGTTTATACCCTTTGTGTACGGAACCCTAAAAATAACTTACAGAGAATACATATAGTGAACTTCCTCGCTAGTAATCTAAACGACCCTGAACTTTACCTTTATGTAGAGTCGATACATAATATAAATAAATTAATAATTAATAGTTAAATGTTATGTAAGACAAACCAAAATACTAAACCAGAATTATCTGATCTAGTTTAGTTGAAGTGGTTTTATTTATTGACTTTTAAATGGATTTATTGCTTGAAATGTACGGGCTTTCACAACAGATAATACAGAGAAAGAATACCATTATGTCGCAAGCAGTATTTATAAATGTATGCCTTAGTAAATTTTATTGAGTATAATATTTATGAATACATGTATATAATGACATAATATACATTTCTTTGTTGTGTATACAATAGGAGCTTTTTTGCTTTTTCTAGGATAACAGTTATCTTGATGAATATGTAAAAACTTGTCGAATTATAAGCACTACTTGGTGTGGGACAAATTAGCCAGCTGTTGGTAATTGTGTAGCCGCCGCTGAGTCGCCGACGTGCGGGTCCAATGTAACGATTCTTCTACCGGGAACAGCATACGAATGTTATTATATATTATCAGATAGTTCATTATATGAACCATTACTTTCATTAATATAATAATGTATACTGTGGTTGTTGTCACACCAACATTTTATAGGCTATGGTAACCTTTCTATGTTCATCTATACTGCAAAGTTAGATAAATTGGTTAGGATATTTGAAAGAAGCCTAATAGATGTCACCACCGCCCCGATAAAGACGATCAGATATAGAATGTTTTATTTACCGAAACGGGTAGTGATACGGTAACTCAATTGGTAGAGCGACGGGATGGTTTCCCAGAGGTCGCTGGTTTGAATCTCTGCCTGTATCGATTTCAATTTTAATAAATTAAAACTTTAATCATAACATAATAATTTGATAATAATTTATCAGTCTGTATCTGTTCATAATCTAAGCTCTTTTACCAACTTTAACTCTAGTTACCAGATAACAGTATTTCTTTTAGTTTAGTTTCTCAAAATATTGTAAGGTGGGTTTTTAATTTTTATAAAAGGATTTTCTTATAGAACTAGTTATAATTCTTATAGAATTAAATAAAAATGATAAGTGCTACTTTCATGTCACATGAATAAGTCATCAAAGAAATCTAAATATGCAAAAAATTATTTGTTTATTTTTACAATTAGATTAAAATAATCTTTTTTTTTTATTAAATAAACCATATTGATATTTATACAAAACCCTTCCGGTCTTATCAAAGCGGATGTCGCCTATCAACGGATGACCTTGCAACGAGCTTGTTGCCAAGCATAAAGTTATTTTTCACAATAAAAGATTATTGTTATTAAGAGTGGTCCACTTGTGAAGGCGGATGTTGATAATATTGATAGGTTGAGACAAAAGATTTGAAAGGATTACGTTTAATATAATTATCATTTAATTAACCTAATAAATTAAATGATGTGTTAGTTAACTTGCATCAGATTTTTTTTATGTTTTTTTAAATATTATTAAAGCTGTCGCTTACCGGCGTGAGTTAAGGGTTGGTCTTTTAAATATAAGTAGTCATTATACATTTAACATGTTTTGTTTAATTTGTATGACATACACAAGATGAAAAAGCCTCGAAATTCTAATCGAAATCGAAACCATAATCGATAAAGGCAATAGAGTCAGGGTGGCTTCCAAAAACGCTGCAGTGAGACACTAAAAGTTATAAATAATTGTGTTTAAGTGATGGAAGGTCAGTTTAGCAACAAAAAAGCCAAAGCTGTGGATTAGATAGACAAACAGTTTTTATTGATGATTTAGGGTTGTCAGCATCAAGTTGGTGGTCTATTAAAATATTTACATAATTAATGTTTTACGTTAGTATAATTAATAACAAATTTTTTAATTTAAAAAACTTCGCTTGTCCGGTATGGACAGTTATAAGACAAAATTAACATTGACAAACTATAAGATAAAAGATATATTTTAATAAAGGTAGCGAAGATAATATACAGATAAGTACCTACTCGTATTTTCTCAACCCAGGCAACCCTGATTGTGCCAAAGACGCCGCAGTTCGCAATGAACTATAAAAAAACAAGTCAGAGTGAGACAAGCCAAGTAGAGGGGACACTGCATTGCATCTTCCGAGAAACCATCAATGATGGCTTTATACTTTTATTTTTAAGATGGTTAATATTAGTTTTATAATTTTTAAATATGACTCTTTCTGACATGTAGTATTTTACATCGATCTTAATTTAAAATCTGTATATTTGGACAAATGTTTTGTTTGTTATTCATATGGCCTTTAATACACATGTATATAGGTATTATCTTTATTATAATAAACAAAAGAGCAAGATCCGACACGAGACAAGTTAAGATCTTAACTGTTGTAGCTCGAGCCAGTGACCTATATAATATTCAGATTAATGTTTTACGTGTGAAAAGAACATTGCATATGTAACTATGTATTTGTATTATATCTAGTATAGAAATAGACGTATTTTTATAAAAATGAACTATAAAACGATATCTTTGCATAACTGCAGTGAAGTATTTAAACTTTTGGCCTTCATCTTTGTAACAAGTTAAGAATTCATATTAAATTGTATATTTTTATTGAATGTGTGTTAAAACACAAATCGTAAGAAGCGGAGGTTTGAAGGCAAGATGTAGGTGGTCGTGGGAGAAGTTTAAAGACATTCACAGAAACGTATTAATTTGTTGGGTAACTCAATTAATTATATGTATGTAAATTGTAAACCAAACACCAAAGTAAATTGAAACTGGTAGTGGAATTTGAAGGTCGTGATACTAATGGTGTATTGAGGTTCTCGTCACAGTTTACTGGTTGCCGTCTTCGCATTCCAGAGCATCCGTCCGTGACGATACTTGGGATCAGCTTAAAAATACTTCATTGATACTAATATGCATTGTCATCTGACTACTTGAGAGTCACGAGGTACCGGGTTCGATATACGGGTCGGATGGTTTTGTTAGGGGTTCTCTTTACGAAATACCAATGCGCGGGATTGTGTTTATGTCACGGAAATAGGCTGGTTCTCGATTTCTCTGAAAACTAATTTGATCATACCTCAATATAAAAATAATAACACACATCACACATGACATTAAAATTCCGAGAAAAATCGGTTAATGACCGAGTTTTTGCCGACTCGCTTTATACCTACCGACAATTAATACATTTTATACAAGAAAGTTCAATTTAAAACATTGAAGATGTAGTTCTGTCTTATTACTTAGTTAAAAGAATCTTGAATGAAATGAGCATTTTATTAAAAACAAGTTATATTTCAAATTAAATCATTTAAATTTATTACAGAAGTTAAGGAAATTAAAACTTAAATTTTCATTGTTTTATTGGTGTGATTTAAGTAATACCTACAGGGTAATTATTTCTATTTTAGGACTCTGTCATGAATCAAGTGTGCTGTACGTCATATGTCAAATAACCTTTAGTGCAATGTAAAAGATACTAAAATAAAACATATAGACCCCCCACAAAGTGTTTTATAAAGCTTTCTGCTCTCCTTCTTGGGTAGAGAATCCTAAAAAGGAACGGTAAAGTAATAACATTATTATTGTTCTTACAGAGAATTTTCCTTTCGACTTAAAAAAGAAAGGTTAATTAATGCCTTTGTATATATATTTATATATACAATTAAAGCAACTAATCATATTTGAAGGCAGACTATCTAAGCCGTAAATAGTATTATCTATAGTAAGTACATAGATACTTACAGTAGTAACACACGGGCTATTAAGAAATATTACTCACTTTTATTTTCCTTATAAGTCACGTCATTTAGATGGTAAATAATACGCAGTTACTGAATAAGATCTTTGTTACTGAGATAGACTTATAAAGACATTCACTACATCAATGCTCTGTTTTAAATGACAGTCAACTCCAGTTAGCTCAGTGCTAGTAATGGCTGTCATTGGCAAGAGTATATAATAATAACAGTATTAAACTAATCTGGATAAGATATATTAAATAGCTATAGCATTTTCAAGGAAACCAATTTTACTATAAAAACTAATCCTGACACAGCAATGAAAGTTAAGCATTCGAAAGCAAGGTCGCTGCTAGGACACTGACGTATCTACAATGTTATAACTAAGCTGACATTATTATTCTAAGTACTTGGCGTTCCTAAAATATCTAATGACGTATATAAGTCCGTATCCGTGCCCTTCACATTTTAATGTGGTCAATATTTTAACTCATATTTACCTAAAATACCCCAACCTAGGTAACGTAAATAGTGTTGGTGTTAGTACTATTGCAGTGCCTATTCTGTGTATCCCTTATATATTATAATACCGTTTTTTTACCCCAATAAAGAGAAAAAAATTAAAATACCCCAAGGTACAGCGTCTACGATGTTTGATTTTATTTGAGTTCACGCATTAAATTCCAGTTCGTTACATAACTCACCAATATGAGGAGACAAAACCAACAATCCCATGGCAGGACATCATGGTAGCGTAATTGGAAAGGACATTTTCCCAAAATTAGCATACTAATAGACTCTACTGTAATGAATTACTTTTCAATTTAGATTTTAAACAATTTCAAGTAAATTTCTAGAATCAACTAATTTAAATTCAGTTGCAAGTTCCAAAACAGGTTGCAATCTTTGTACAAATGTCGCAGGTAAAACCGCTGCTGGTGCAATATCCAAATACCCAGACCGGGCATTTCCTAGAACGTCCGAGGCCACGAGCCGACGCGTGCCACTACACTTAGGCACTACTTGAATAATTTATTGATTTTTCAACCACACTCATTTTTTTCCGTCGTAAAAATTATCTTCTATCTGCATGGAAGTTTTATAAAAACACAAACTAAATTACGGGAGTGTCTGTTTTCAGAATAAAAATTGTAAATATTTTTTTCAATTTATGTTCAGTTTTTAATTTAAATAGTTTCAATAAAAAAAAATATCAAATCTTTAACATAGATCAGAATAAATAAAGTAAAACTACAAATTAAATTCAATTAATTGTCAGTCTATAATGTGGCAAAGAATTAAATTACTAACATTGAACAACATGTAACTTATTGTGTTTTAATCTGGCAACACCATGACATCTGAATATCCGGCACGAGATCACAATGGGACTTCCGGCGCACAATTCGTATAAATTGACCGCAAATAAGGGCCCGCCACCCTCCGGCCCTCATCCGGGTTAGTGATGATCGTATTTGTATCGATAAATGTAAAGGTACAAATTATGATATTATAAACTAAAAGAATATAGGTGTTGCATACCCTTTATTATTTCTTATCATTGAAAAACTGCCAATACATTAAATAATTGTATTAGACAATATTGATATTTTTAGTATCATTACTGTTACAGGATGCTAAAACCAAATGCATTAACTGAGTTATATGGACTGATTTTCTACTGATTTTATAAATAAAGACAACATTACCTTTATTTTTATTTATTTAACTAGTTCTTTAGTACTTCATTCTCACTTATATCATGAATCACTTCATAATTAATATTAAAAAAATATAACTTTGTCAAAAATATAGGTATATAATAGTAATTTTAATTTCGTATTGAAAATTGTTCTTATTATACTTAATTTAAAAGGACGGCAACGAGGGTTTTTAGCAGTATCACAGTATGCACAAGAGCGTTGATGACTTTTAAATCAATCGATGATCGATAAATAAATAATATAAACATCACTAAAATCAGAAAGTTGATACACTTCCGATAACGCATCGAAGTGCGTGCGCAAACGACGCCGCCGGTTATCCAGAGGTCAATTACAGACAGCAATGCAATTATACCAAATAGTATCAATTACATTATAGTAATATAGTTAATATCTAATTATAAATACAAAAATAATAGCTTTTATTAAGTCTTGATTATAATTTTGATTACAGTTTGCGCCCAGACTTATAAAGTACGCATTATAAAATAAAAAGTATGTCGGTTTTCTAAATAATGCGAACGTTTTAAGAGTTTACTTCACCTTCATACTTACGATATACTTACTTATACTTATACGTGTCTCAATCTGAGACGCCCTCGGGACGTTGTTCCCCATGGGGGCCCCTCTGGCCCCCCCTTTTAAGGGCGGGTCTCCTGACCCACCCGCTCCCCCGGTGACGCTGTAATAGCCAACAGGGCTAACAGCATAGACAGACAAAAAAAAAAAAAAATACTTACGAAAAGATTAATTTACCTGCTCATTATATAAATATATTATTTATATAAATATAATATTTAATTTTTATTTAATTAATTTTTAATTAAAATAATAATATAATTGTAGACAATGTATCCTATTACAACTAGGCGCCAGTGCTCTTTATAATGTTCGAAGACGTTTCTTAGAAACACAAGTGCATTGATTAGATAAGTCGCTCCACTTACGGAATATTAATTAAGTTTAACCGAACCAACACTTTTAAATTGTGATTATTTTTCTTATTTAAAGTATTCAAAAACTTTGATCATGTCTTAAATATAAGTAGGTATTTACTTTTTAATAGAGACCTAGAAAGTTATTTTTTTTAATGTTTTAAGCAACACTACACACACATGGGCACAAAATTGTAGTCATTATTAAATTTATTATATAAACACTGATTTATAATACTTATTAAATTATTATTCTATATAAAGATAAAGAGATAGTGACAGGACAGCCGCAGGACGTCTGATTTGCGCCGACACGTGACGTCACGTCTCCTGACGCAACCACTGACGCACTACAGTTATTTACGGTTATAACTTATTGTTTTATCCCTTACAATTCATAAATTATTTATTCAATTACAGTAAAATAAATATCCAAAAAATATATATAATTAAAATAAAAAGTAAATTACTACCACCACAAACCATAGATGTCTACGTAATCGTTACCATCAGCATCCTATCATCCATATGCATACATATACATATAAGCATATATTTGCTATTTAATAAATAGAATAACTCTAACAGATCTTACATTATCTACTAAAGTATCATGAATTCTATGTATGAGAATAATTGTAAGTAATAAGTCAACATATAATCTTATAATTTAGTATTTCAAACGTTTTAGTATTCTGCCACGTTTTAAATATACTATGGGATAAGTCAATAAACTAATAAGCCACCTGCGATATCCGTGAGGTGATGTATTCAGTACATGCGCCGGCGCAGGACGCGAGGCGACATTGGAGGATGCTCGTCAAAAACACTTTAGTCGTTTGTCCAATCTCAACGGTAGGTATAAAGGAAATCATTTTTGAAGCAATAACCTCATGAATATGTCGGTTGTTTTGAGAACTAAGTAACTCCATACATTTTGTAGTAATTTCATAAATATTAATAGTGTTCTAGTACTCATGTAACGGAAGTGACGTCGCTTCCGTGCTTTATTGCACGTGAACGTGCTTTCTCACGCATGAACAAACACGCTAATATAGTTTTAATCTTTTTTAATATTAGATCTATTTTTGCATATTTGTATTCTAAAATTTTATAAGATTTCATTATTGTTCAATAAAAAAATATATACGTAAGAAATAAGTAAATTTGACATAGATATTAAATCAAGTTGTCATAATGTAAATGAGTTGAAATAATTATTTCTTAAGGACTGAAGTTTCCTAATAAAGCAATCAGAATATCAACACTAGTTTGCAAATAATAACACACTGCATGTGAATCCGTTCGTACTGTTAGCAAAATAATTGTTTCTTGGAAATAGTTGAGCTCTCTCTATTAATCGGTTTGTAAGAAAATAGCTTTTATGACCTTAGATATAAGGTTCAGTGTTACGTATGCTTCTTCAATAACATCTATTGCTCTCAAGACAACAGAAGCCTCATTAATATAATAGCTAAGAACAATGTAATATCTTGGGCGCACATGTCAACGCGGGCGTGGGAAATGCGCCGGCGCACGCGGTGTCCATACACCACCAGTACAAAGAAAAATGTTATGATTTTTAATAATTACCTAGTAATACATGGAACATACATTATGTTTATTAACCAATAAGTAATCAATGTACACCATACAAAAAGTGGGGTGGGGACAGACAACTTTATCTAGAACGTAAAAACTATTTTCATCTAAAATCTAATAATACAATAAAGTTCGTACTTTTTATATAAATAAAAATTAACTTATTTTGTTTTTGTGACTATTTTAGATAAAAACATAAGAAAGTGTTTTTTTTATATTATAGTTTAGGTAGTTTCTTCGCTACCGCTAATAACTGTAATACAATTAAGTGTCTGCGCTGACAGTTACTCTTTGTACTCGGCACCAAGTCTAGATCGCCGTTACATCTGTGACAATAAAACTGTTCCATTTATAATAAACTCCCAGGCTCTATAATAGCATTATTGTGTTGGTAACATACACCTTTTGCCTTTATATTTTCTTATGGAGTAGCTACGTATAAACAAATTTGCTTGGAAATAAGCAAAAAAAACATAATAATACCGTCCTCAACCACCAAAAAATAAAATCATTATAATTATAAAATATTTTATCTATATATATAAATACCGAAACGAATGCCACTCGCATGATATTAACAGAAATGTAATTAGTATAATGTCTTAAGGTTAATATGCAAAATATAAGTTAAACATCGTAACTCACTGGGCGGTCGATACAGCTAGATTGCTTCCAACAAAGACTACTGTAAAGCAGTTTATTAACATCTCCCATATCCTTTAAGCTTTATCGTTTACTTTATTTAGATTTTATACAACTTAACGCACCAATATAATATATTCTGGTTCATGGCAACATTACTACAATAATAAAAAAAAGAAAAACCAAGAATCAGATAAATTGGACCCAATTTATCTGCGAATAAAAATAAAGAAAAAAAAAGTCAAGTCAAAGTGAGAAAGGTTCAGGTATTTTGCTATCGGGTACATCCTGGATAAGTACTATTGATAATTATTTAATAAATAAAACGAGAAAATTGAGATAGAGTATAACATATAGATCATATATTTTGTTTATTTTAAAAAAATAGGAAAATCACCCGATCTATTTGTATTGACCGTCCATTTACAAAAATAAGTACTATTATAATATTAAGTAAAATTAGAAAATATATTTTAAAAGATAAAGCAAATGTGGCTGTCGTTTTATATCTTTTATCGTAACGGTTTGTTTGAGACGGCCATGACGAGACCCGGGTTATTTTACCACAGACAATATTAATTAAGCATCTGACAATGACGCGATTTCAGCATTGTTCCTAATATAAAATAAAGTCTTATTAATTAAAGATGGCCGACTCAGATAGACGATGATTTCTCGATTGTTAACCGAACGAACCTGAGAACCGTACCGGTTGGCATTGTCAACGAAAGTAAGCAAAAACTGTAATTAACCCGCGGTGTCGGATGCGCGAGAAAAGTTAAATTCCCAGTAGCCTTTTATAGAAAAGATAATATTTTTACTTAAAAATACCTCAAGCATAAAATATCTTATCTTATTTTATGGAATAATAATTTAAATGTACACATTTGCAATACGGCAATATCTGTTTATTCCGAATATTGTAAAACCCCAACATTGCAAAATCAAACTTACAAATTCTCATCGTATTACATCGTAATAAATATCATCATTGTGTACGCTTCCTTATACTGGGCAAGACGAATTTCGTTATACGATATTAAAAGTAAACATCTAACTGATAAGATATTATAATGTTAAGTACACAAACGTTTCCTGCCACCGCTGCTGTGTTAAGTGACTTACGCATCAACCTTCTAATATAATAATGGTCCTTTTTATCAAGCTAAAATATAATGATATTACGGATAGAACTGAAGAAATTCAGTCATTACCTACCTGTGCGAAAGTAAAAAATACAGTCGTACCTTGAACTTTCGCTGTGGGTGAAAGGTAATTATGACTTGATTACGAGGAATACCGTCGATCATAATTAGGCATTATTTTAATATTAGCAGGCCTTTTAGTACAAAAGTAATATACACAATTATTAGTTATGTTCTTGATATTCGGCTTTATTAATTTTACAATAGCAATCAATACGGTTATTATATTTTGAATATTGTTTTTGAATATGCAAAGTTAAAATAATAATCTGTGCCTAGCATAACACCATCAAAGAACGGAAACGAAATAGAAACTCAATTTCTTGAAGGATATAAAGAGTACAATGAATGATATAGTATTAAACATGAATGTAGAGATACTCATACGAAGGTAGTGTTTACTTTTTGCTATTAATGCTCGGTCATGAAGATACATTAGTAACGTTTGATTTGATAAAAACATATTGACGTGTTGTGGTGATATTTCGAAAGCTTTCAAAAACCCACATTGCGGTTTTTTCCCAAGAGTGTAGGTTAATACAAAACTATTAACACACAGAATAACTAACGTTTATACAAATGATAGTTAATTCAACTGACCGCTTGCTTAATCTATTGTTAGTGGTTTGTAAGGCCTTTGTATTTGTAATTTAAATATTACAAGACTTGGTGTAATTAGTACTTGCTTGAAAATAAATAACAACATATTATATATTGAAGGGTTTTATAAAGAATAATATTCTAGTTGAAGGGGTATGATATTTCTAAGAAAAAGTGAATATAAGTTACATGAAGGGTTTACTCACGGTGCGATGAGACAGGTCGGTGACGGAATCATGTCGATTGTCGAGGCTGCCGAGACTGCAGCATGAGGTGGAGGAGGAGAGACTCACGGAGTCAGCGCGTGCGCGGTGCGGTGATACCGCCACGTGCTTCAGCATGCCTGACTGCTGCTGCAACAATAACATATTATATTCATATGTATAACAAATGTATGTTCAGATTTCGAACTTATTAAGTAATCAAAAGTATAACAGCATTGCTATATTCCTCAAAGAATTAGAACAAATGGTTATTTCGTTGGCTTTTAAATTTGACGCTTGACGCCAACTAAAAAAATTAGACCTTCAAAGAACAAACAGACTCTCCAAAAGCTTCCGACAGAGACAATCTGCAGGCACGTGCTTTCTATTATTTAACATCCACATGTTGAGACCAACGCTTCTTCTAAGAAGGCGCTACCTGCGCCTGCGCATGAGACTATGTCACGTAGATTAAGCTAAGGACTCGTTTAAGTTAGTGGTTGTTCGAAATATAAAAATATTGTTTTTAAATATAATAATAAAGAATTGTATGTAGATTTACTTTGGATGTTATTTTATTTCCTATGTTTAAAAATATAACTTAGAGAACTGTATATACTTACTTATACTTAGGTATATTTAAGTTTAGGTATATTAGATAGATTTATGTTTAGAGCGTTAAAATTATAGTTTATTCACCAAGTTATTATACACAATGAAGAAATTTCCTCTCTTGTATAATATATATTTATTTGAGATGACGTCTGTATAATAATCAGTGTGTTATTACAAATAGTTAATAATAGACGAGATACTACGTCACGCGTCAATGGTGTACTCCGTATTGGCGCACGGTCCTCCGGCTCCTCTTGACATCATCTTAACTATATAAGATGTAATTTTATTATCATTCCATTATAGAGTGATAACGTATATATAGATTATATTATTTGTGCATAGATTCTACTATTACTCAGTTATGTGAGTTTTTATTACGCGCACAATTGGTTGTACTTAAGTGATTTCCAATATAAGTGCGTTTACGCAACTTCCTTTAATAAACAAAACTACTGCGAATGAATACTCCTTGTTATTTACGTATAAATGTATATTTGTCATGTTTGTCTGTAATATTGGAATAACTTTTATTTTAAAAACGATAAGTTGAATGGTTTCACTAGAAAATTCTCAAAAGCGATGATCTCTTATTGTTTATAATAATTTATACATATGAAAGAATAGGACTGTCTTTGAGATGGAAGTGTAAATCTGATTTAAATTTGATTCAAAAAGGTGACAATAAAAACATAAAACGCGATAGATCATATAACATATTCTATGTAAACTATTTATAATGGTTTCGAGAAACCGCATTTCCTAAGATCATCTTTATGAAAACAGTATTAATTCTCACGCTCCCCATATGCTACTGTAACGAACAAACAAACATTTACAGTGCTGTTTAACATAGTATGTACTCAGGCGAATCTATTGTATCGTGAACCAGATTAACAAAACCAGCAAATAAGTCGAGATCTTACTGTCATGTATATAATATGTAAAGTATCAGAGGTCAAATTAAAATACACATCGAATAAGATATCACTTTGAACGTTGGTGATTTTTCTAATTTATAAGAGAAGATAAACGAAAAGAATCAGCGATAAAGACGACTATGAAATAAGAAAATACACTAGAAGTATATGAAAGGATTTAGAAAAAAAGGTAGGCAAATTAAAATTTAACACACACAAAAAAAGGTCTTTACATTGGCATAATATTCAAATATTCATACAAATATATATTTTCCCAGTTTTACTTTTCTATTTAAATCTCTTTGTCATTTGCCAATTTATAATTATGCTTTAATAGCGGTAAATATCACCTAACATAAACATGTCTTATTCGAAGAATCCATTTAACATTTTCCTGTAGTAACTACATTAAATTTAATATATCATCCCAATACTTTTGAAACACGTATTAAACAAAAGTTCACGGCCAGTCGAGTCTCATTTATATCAGTTAAAGTTATTAAGGTTAAAGTTACTTGCCAAATTATGACACGATGGAAGAATAATTAAGATTCGTAATGATAAATCCAAATATATATATATATAATTATACACTATCAGATGCAACAAATTTAAAAACAGGGAGATAACAATATAAAATATTTATATATATAAATATGACAAGCGATGGTAACAAGTCGTTAACATTTAGTTTTATATCAGTTTGCGTAACAATGGATCCGCCCACTCCATCAATATGTAACATCTGTGGAGTCGAAACACGCCAAAAAATAATTGAACTTAATAATTATTAATAATGATTTCGAATTAAGATGATTTATTTCTTCTTAGTAAAGTTAAATCAAATTCATTTTCCAAAACATCTATTCAATATTTCATGGTTTATATAATAATGTAAATATTCATGAAGGTTTTATGAATAGAACTTGGTTTCAGCGTAGGTAGTTAATAGATCTACTATCTATATTTGGTACAACCGATTATACCTACAGATGATTATAAACAAATAATGTTGACTATAAAATTTACCATATTTAGTATAGGCATTTTATAAATTCGTGTCCTTGGTTTTAAATTTGTATAAAAATAGCATATATAGAATAGATGTCACCACCCTCCCAATAAAGATGATCATATAAAGAATGCTTAATTCACCGAGACGGGTAGCGTACAGTAGCTCAATTGGTAGAGCGACGGGACGGTTTCCCAGAGGTAGCGGTTTCGAAATCGAATATTTATTTAAATTTAAATAAGCTTAACATAGCTATACATGCTTAAAGATATATTAGATGACAAAAATAGCATTATAATCATAGACAAAAGACTATATATACAGAAAATACTATTGTTTTTTTTATATTGGTTAAAACGAGTCGATTTAGTATAATATTGAGCACATGAGCTTAAGCTAATTAATATTCTTTATCCCAACTTTTTGTAAAATGGTAGTATTATTGCACATACGGTCCTAATACGAAATTAAATCGAATGATTACAATTATTTACCTTCTTTTCTTAAATATTTCTATAAAAAATAGCAGAGAAACGGATAACACAATTAATGTCAACAAACCAAAAACAAAGCTTGCCTGAACAAAATTTGCAATAACCGAGTATGCATTAGCAGCGAATTGAAAGGAACATTACACGTCAAATAAATCCACATTCAACTTGTTTCCAAACACAGAACAAAGACTAAATCAAACAGCATTGAGCTAAGAACGCTAAATGCAGTGCAGTGCAATGCAGGCTTAATGCAATTCACACACAAACACATGAATCAGTTCGGAAATTGACGTCAAAACACCAATCTATGTGGTGGTTATAAAATGAAAAACATTGGTTGGTATAAAGCCTAAGCTTCCTCATAACAGTCTTGTTCATTCAAACGTGTAAGATGAAACAATACCAGTAGCAGGTCATTGTAAATGTAATTTTTAACTGTATGCAGAATATTATATATTAAATAGGAAGAACAGACACGGACTTCCTGTTAATGTGTGATGTAAAAGCACGCACACACGCAATATACGCATCACATTTCCCAAGGAAGCGTATCATTATTATGTATTTAAGTATGCTTTACACAACATAAATACAGATCTCAACGATAAAACATTAATTAATGTTACAAAGTTATCAACCAAATAAATCGTCTAAAACAAAGTTCTTTATAAAAACATTTTATTATTTTCATCAAGGGTCATGTCATGTATATTAATGTCTGAAAAGTCGATAAACGAGTAAATATTTACTTTAATGCATATAAAAATCTAAACACGTATCTAATTAATGGATTTGTCGAGGAAGCCATAAATGGGGACGGGATGTGTTATGTGTTTACAAAATTATAAATAACTTTAATAATACCTTATATTTACCGATCGATCACTGACCAGCGGCTACTCAGTTACGGCTATGCATTATTTATTGGGATCACGAGTTAGTAGTCGATGAAGTTATTTCGCCACCAGATAATTAAAACCAGCTTTAATAAAAATCCTATAACTAATCCACCTTTTTTTATTCTGAAAAATGAACCAAACATAGACCTAGCTAGCACAGGATAAGACAAAGACTGCATTGTCAGATGAAGAGGCGAGTTCCTTGATTAAGGCATCCAGGTCAGGCAATTGATAAATAGGGAATAACCCACTACAGCTAGCATTAATCATCAAAATGCAGCCAATTACAGCAACTACCCAAGTATTAGTAGTGTTTACTTATACAAGTAAAGGTGATACCACCTCGGTGATATTTGTTTGACATACAACGATAAAATATACGAAAAAGATCTATCAGAATATCAATTGAATATTTTATAATCTTTAGTTATAATACGTGATTATAATAAAATAATACATATAACAATAGAACTGCTTTGCCTGAATTTAAATACTTACTAGATTTTCTAGCGTCAATATATAAAGCATTACTTTATTCAGTTAATAAACTGTGTGTGTTGAGTGAAACAGTAATTAAATTTAATATGATATTACAATAAAAAGATTGTAAGTCAAGAAGGAATCATGAGAATATCTCAATATCAAATCAATCTGTCATTGTAATTTAATAATGACATTCTAGACGGTCAGTCGAAGGTCTCCGGTCATCGTTCCCGACGTAAGGCGAGTACTCACGTAACATAGCGGATTAGGGTCGGGTTACATTGATGAGAGGAAGAAATCTAGTGTTATGTTTTATTATAAACAGGTGTAGGATTACCTTTTAGTTGCATTTGTTACAAGATTTGTTTATCTTTTCCCACACCTGACTCAGGGATGTTGGCAGTTGACTGCTTCACGACGGTTACCTAAACTTTAATATTCTATAAGCTTGGTATAAAAATGAAATTGTATTTCTCTTCATAATAATATTTCTTTAATTTAACAACAGACTAGTAGACAATTTAAATTATATATTAAAGAGAAAAAATAAATAATTACATAATTAGGTCACTGTTGTTTTCAGTAACAGTTATTTACGTTAATTACTATAATAATAACTTTCCTGTAATAAACATTTAATATTTAGACTATTAAAATTGTCGCATAATATACATATTTTATCAAAATCGCCAACTACTGGACAACTTTTCTTTCAGATTTTCTTTCAGAAATACGTTACATTTTAGTGACATCAATGTAACACATTTCAAAAGCAGGTACCTACTTGTAAAACTTCTGATAGCTAGTGTGTATTTGGTTTTAGAGGTAACGTTAATTCAATTTGGTGGCCGGAAGCTAGACGTCCGAGTGCGCAAAAAATGACCAAACTCACCGCGTTCATACAAATGAAAACGGGACCTGAATTTTAAATATAATTAAATATATTTTTCGTTTATCATTCAAATTCATCAACACGGGCGTTGCTACAACCTGATGGATACCATCCTCGTGTTGAGGTTTTTTTGAATTTTATGTTATATGTATTCATTTATCAAAGATTAACACGGCTAATATGTTTATATAAAATAAGGTACTACAGCATATATTATAATAAAAACCATTCTCCTAAGATCTATGTAGGTACCTAAGTTACTTTTTGTTGCAATAAATATTGTATTGTAAATATAATATATATACTGTGCTTGAATTTAATTAATATTGCAGATTATGTATCTCACATACTAAATAATAAACAGATTAGAATATATTATGTCACTGTTTAAAATGGAGAATTTCAATTAAACCTCGACGTGACTGTCCTATCAAGTCTATTGACTTTAAATATTACACATAAGAATTATATAGGTATGTCTAACAGATAACTGCTTAATTTTGAATAATCTTTAAAAACTGTATTGTCCATGTTGCTTTCTTAATATACAGGGCTATTTGTAATTAATTGGCCACCACTTCCTGGCAGCCTCTCTGCATCAATCCCAACAACATTTGTTGTACGACTTTCTTAAATTGATAATTAAAAAAAAAAATAGTTTTAACATACAAAATTTATTTGTTGCCTCTGAAATGGCATTAACTCTGAGCGTAGATATGGTGCCCGGGCGGGTTGACATGTTAAGTACTTCTTACAAAATACAGAGTAATAAGTAATACAGAGCAAAACATTTTTTGTTTCGTTTAATTTGTGTTGTTTAACAAGATTTGTAAAAAAAGTCGTAGAGCAAATGTTGTTGGAATTGATGTAGAGAGGCTGCCTGCAAGAGGTGGCCAATTAATTACAAATAACCCTGCAAATCTTGTCTGTAAGTACTTTACAAATATAAAGAATAATATGTACTCATGGTATGAACATGAATGAAGCTTTTATTTATATTATATTAATTTTGTATCATGAAGTGCCTACTTGTTAATTTTTTCTTACATGATTTTTTTGAGGATTTTCGAACGAATTTTAAAGAAAAGTTAAACCTTTTAACCCGTTGGTTAACCAAACATAAATATTGTAATAGTTAGATACAAACACTGTTTATGAAGCCAACTTATGAAAAGCCTACAAATGTATTTTTACAATATAAATCTTATTGTATATATTTTATTACCCGTATCACGTGCGGCGCATCTTTGATACTTGAAAATACTGCGCAGAAACTTCAACTCTTTTACATAATGCTAAAGGTTGTTTTTGCTTAATTAATCGTTTAAATACCAAAGCCTACAATGTCAGTTCAAGGATTAAGTATTAATACTTTTTGCAGTTTTGATGTTTATTCTTGGAAATGTATTTTATTATAACTTCAATGGAAGCCACTTACTTATTATTATTAGTAATATTGGTGTTGGTATTAAATCATAGGCTGCACTATGTTCTATAAAAAAGGATCCGAGGTCAATGCTCGCTGCGGTGTGAAATCAAAAAATGGAAAGACACACTGACTCATATAAAGCAAGTTATCTGTAAACAAAAGTCGAATCCCAGATAAGCCTCCACTATGTCTGATCATCGCTACAATCACGAACCGGTCTCACAACATTCAATTAAGCTACTTTGAAAATTAAACAATTAAAAATACATTAATATATTGCATGCACACATAGACACATGCACTCATATACACATAAAAAGAGAGCCGCAAAACGCACTTTCTCACGGTCGGTTAATGGCTGAATAAAAATAGTTTAGTTGTTGTTTGTGAAGGCATGTTCATTCATATAAATAAATAATTTTAAATATATATATATATATATATATATATATATATATATATATATATATATATATATATATATATATATATATATAGTTTTCACTTAAATGCCCTGGTTTATTCTATAACCAAAATACATTATTATTCATCATCATTCATTATTCATCCCCATACGTATTATATTGTGTTGTACCGCTGCCAAAACAAGTCTGTAAGTACACAATCCTAAATAGCAAAAGAAATTAATAACACATAGGTATGTAATAATAAATATCCCTAAATGCAACTTTTTTTTTTTTTCACATCGTTAGTGCTTATAGAAACGACATTCCAGTCTAGATCCACTTTAGTACTTATAAAGATTTGATTAACGAGTACCTACAAACCTGTTCTTAACTTAAATATCAGGATCAAATTAAATTTATTATTTATATTAACAAAAAATTGTCTCCGTATTTAATCTTGGAAGTTTAACCAAAAATATTCTAAATATGATAAAAATAATAATAACATATGTAATTATTCTTGATGTATGTGCGTGTTAGGAATTCAATAAATGCGAAACATCGTGTAAAAGACGTAATTTTTACTTTCTAAGAGCGTTATCACGCGTCTTCAAGCACGCGATATTTAAGAATCGATTATTCAAAGATGCTGATTATTAAGAAGAATGTACGATTCAATATTGTAAAAGTAAAAAGTAAATAGTCAAAGTAAGTAAAGTTAATAAAAAAATATTGTCATAAAAATTAATATCTATTGAACACTTATTTTAAAATCACTTGTGACAGTCAATATTGCCTGATAATATTAGACTGATGATTTAGATGATGGTGTACAGGATTACTTCTTCACATTATTTCATCTCACTTACTTACCTATAATTGGTTGTAAAGGTATACTATATTTCGTGTTAAAAAATGTTCAAGTTAATATTTATTTTTTATATACATATATGATTTTTAAACAACTAAATCTTACCATATAATTTTAATTTATTTTTTATACGTGTGGATGAGTTGTATTAATTCAAACCACAGCCTATAATAAACAAGTGTTATAAATAAAGCCTGTGGTTTCAGGATAAGTTTCAATATGTCATTGTCAACAAACAAACAATTATATCAATTTCTAATACAATATAATCTTAATACTATGTTATTTAAACAACATACAACAATGAAGATTATTTTAAATGATCAATTCATTAAGTAACTAAAATTTATTATATAATACTGATCTTCATAGGTTATATTGACTAACTTAATAACCCAAAAAAAAAATATGATAATAAAAAGTTAACATGGTCTTGTAGCTAAACTTATAATTCTACAATTAAAAATATACCATATATAATTCTTATTTATATGTTTTGGGTAATAAATAATATCATTTTTCTTTAGTATCAATAATAATTACGATATGTATAAGCAACATAAGGAAGGGATTGTTTGAAACTATGTATACATAATTATTCCGCGAATCCAAATAAAGGCACTGTTATTGACCTCGTATTTATCACATGTTTATCTGCTTTTAATTACAATCGCAACGGTGTGCAAAGACAATGAGCTATCAGTGCCTCAGACTGGTCTCTTGTTGGCATTATCTGGAGCGAAACAACCAACACACCTCGTCTGAACGAGAATAAAAAAAAAACAAATTAAACCCTCGTGATATTCGATTTTTGTGTCGTCTTTTACCACACATGTGTAAATTAACCAGTTAAGAGACTTTAACTTCAGCCCACGCGTGGACAAGGACGTCAAATTGCATCAATTTTAGTTGAGGAGTAATTCGCAATAAACCAACAATAGGAAGAACGCGTTAATTGGTCTTTAATTGAATGGAATTAACTCGAACATGAGGCGAGATATGTTCTTTAGTACCTTTTGAGACAATGTAAGTAATGGTATAATTTAAAAATAAAACAAAATATTTTATCTTTGTTTTCTAAATTGACTGACTATCAATAAAATATTGCACAATAAGTCACATGGGGCATTCTGATAATTGTTTAACAAAAAGTACCGATAACAAACAGTATCTACTATAATAAAATGCATACCACTAAAATAGTTATGTCTGAAACGATAATATCTTAAACCAATAAAAACTGACCCGATTGTCAAAATATTACAATTCGTAGCTCGTAAGGCGCGAGTATGCGCGCGCGCACTGATAATGCTCACTATATGTTTGTTATGCAGCGCCGATAAACTATAGATAGGACCGTAACATTCTTTCCGTGACGTTTTACACGACCATAGTTTATGGTAAAACTAACATTAACTTTTATTATCTCATCTAATCTCGGAGATAAAAAGGATTAGTAGAGGGAATAAATAACTAGACTAATAAATATTTACTTGCTTAAGAAATATCATGAGCACACAGATAAAATAAATACTTTCAATTAATTTTAAAATTATAGTTATATACAGCTTTTAAGGCTCTCCTTATATTTTTATATAACTTTAGTAATTCAGTACTACTAAACTTATCTAACTGATATCTGCGACTCCATCTTCACGGAATCGAGAAGACCGCCAAAACTTAGTATTTATAAATATGAGTATTTATTATCACAAAGCATGTATTTTAAATTGACTTAGAACAAACATGAATGGACATACTTTCCTGGTATCCCGCATAAGGTCATGACAAGATCCATACTTGGCGGCTTCTAGGAACCATAATCAATGACGTCATATTGATATCATTTCTGTAGTAAAACTAAGACTGCTACCTGCTTATGGTAGACATTAATTTGACTTCTAAATCCTTAACCTTACGTAATCTGAAGATTCAACCAATAAACCAAGTTATATAATAAATGATTGTATACTTAAAGCAATAAATGAAATTTAATGTTGAGATGAGTAACCCCGCAGCTGGCGCAAGTGGCGGTAATTGGGGCAATGAAGTCGGCGCCATGTTTGCCGTAATCTGCTTTGACTTACAGCAATTATAATAAATAGATAAATATAACAAATATGTATTAAATATCTAGAAAGGGTATGGGACAAAGAATAAATCTGATCAACGAATAAATAAATATTACATGATTTTTAAGTAATTGTTTTAAAATATTTCACGAACCACTAGTTTTGATTTAGGTTTACTGAACTTACATCTCTTAGGTTTAGTTTTAAAAACAATATTAGTATTGTAGTGCAATTAGTAGATTCTAAAGTAATTATTAGTAGTCCTTACTCCTTATCCCTTATCTTCTACAAACTTATACACAGTTTAGCCCAGATACATTGGCAAATAGAATAACGAATCTGTGTTCATCTTTTCAAGGTTGGTAAACAGACGGGAACCAATGTAAAACAATAATTTTGTAACAAATATACTTGTAATATCATACTATCATACATATTTAAATCCAACCGGCAGTATGACAACGCCAATTTTCATAATTAAATGCTTATCTACAATTATTGTTTGTTACAAAAAAAGCTATTAGTATTACTTTGTTATTAACAGTAAATACTATACAGTATGTCTGTTATACAACTGATGCAACTGATGGTGTTGCCAGTACTTAATCGTAGTTGCACTCGTCAGTCCACTGGGTAAGGGGCAACGTCCACGTGGAATGCAGAATGATTTGAACAATGGTGGCAAGAAAAAAATCACTCTCGCTGTTGCAACCAATACTAACAAGATTTTGTCTAGACAAAACAAGACATTTTTCTTCTTTGTCTTTGTTCAATGTCAAGATAAGTATTTATCAGTAGGCTTAGGAAAATTTTAATTTGATAATTATACTGGGGAAAATAACATGAAACAATATGTCCTAATTTATATTAATTTTAACATCCTGCATAAAATAAGTAGTGATATTTTTAAATCGCCTAATCGTTGTTATTTTTACTTTTTTTCTAGTGCAAAATATAATTCTTATCATAATATTGCAATTCGCGAGTGTCAAACAAGTGTGGAACTAAATTATCTAAATATATTATTAATGCTGCGCACGCGACGCCTAGATTTATTGGTTTTCTAAATTTCTTGATGCTTTCGCTACCAAATTAGACTGCCTTTTTATTTATACTATATTTAAAAGTATGACTTGCTTCAATGAGATCCAAGTATTTTTACCTCTTCATTAAACTAATTCTATATTACTTTCATAATATTTAAATATATTTAAACAAATAACTATTTACTTTTTCAAACAAGGTAGAAAAATTACAATTGTAACACGGTACGCAAATAACTGTAATAAATATAGATTTAAATCAAAGGTCAAGATGATTCACAAATCACAACTGATTCACCAGTGACGTCTAATTCGACACCGTAACTTCTTGGAAGTTATCTCGTAACGCTATGATGTTATGAATGGAATCATTTAAATATTTCCACTAAACATTACATTAGTAATGTATTAACATAACATTAACATTTTAATGAATTATATATTAATTTATAAGTCAGATTATGTGGTGTATTGGTGTTATACCAAAATAGATATCGATGGTTAAGCAACAGTAATCGGAGTCCTTAACCGGATTGGTTGCGCTATATAGAATCTTTTTACCTTTCCATGCCTGAAAGTACATCATTGAAATTGACATCTGATATCTTCAAAGATGTATATTAATTCTAAGGATATCTTACTATTTAAAGTAACCTGGGAAAAAGGACGTGTTCAAAAGCTTCAAGGACCTGTGCAAGTATTTGTTCCCAAAAGGAGCTACAGTCAGGAACCAATTGCTTCTTGAAAAACTAGTGCCATGACTTATATTTAATGAATTAGAGTAGAGTATAAATATATGTTATGGTTTGCTCATAAAATTAAGAAACACTTATTTATGATGTCTACATATTTGTCATTAATCATGATAAAATATAAATACTCTACAAGCCATCCATCAAACTAGCTAATACATGTTTATTTCAACGCAACATGGAGTTATCTCAATCTTCATGTTATTAGAATAAATAATAACACACCTCTCTTACGTAAAAAACTCAAGTGGGTATTCCAAAGATCTTTTTTTACTGAAGCTGTAAGGAGTCTCCTACCTGTTTTATCTCAGACTTATCAAGTTTACTTTCGACCCTTCTTGCTACAAGCTTTTAATGTAGTGTCAAAAATAGGTTAAAAGTTATAAAAGAAATAAGTTATTCATTTTAATGAATAAATAACTTAGACAGATTTCTAGATAATAAGATCAAAACTGTTGCACAAATAGTGTCATGGTCGTATTAAAACCACAGAAAATAATCAAAATACTGACCTAGGACAATGTGAGTTTTTATTAAGAGAACAAATATATTATTAATATAATCAATCGAACCCATAACCACTAACGATAGATCAAACCGCAAGGGACAGGACAGAAGCAACTAAACTAAATCATAAATGTCGCAAGAACCCGGAGAGCGTGGGAGAGTGGGACATTGTGCAGGTTTTCTCACACAAAAAGGCACAGCATCGCTAATAGTGGAGCAGAATGCAGAAACCGCGAGAACAAACGATAAATTGGATGAATGGAATCTTTTGAGATGTAGCAAACAATAAAAATATTAATAAAATTGCTGCTTGTGACAGGTTTCGTAAAGTTTTGTCGGTCATTAAATGCTTAACCTGAATTATATTAAGTATAATGTTTTGAAACATGTTAGTTTATGTTAACAGAAAAAAAAACTTGTTCAAATTTTTTTACTTTAAAAGCGTGAAATAGAATTCTGTGATATAATAAGATAATATTGACCTTGCACTAAGCAAGCACAACCAAGCTAAGGAATACAAAGTATCCTAAACAAATACCAATTTCATCTAGAAAACTCGTATTCTGATCTTCTGTTAGGACCTGTTTTGCTGCTGCTGTACCATATTACAAGTTATACTTAAGTTAGACGATTAAGAATATGAAGATTGAATTATAAAGATGATCTGAAAGAGAAATGTAATATGTTTATTACAATAAGGCATGCTTTTAGGTTTATAAGACTTTAAACTTTACTGGCTCACTCCACGATACATCGAAAATGGCCTGCAATTACTTGAAGAATTTAATCGACTACGTAGAACCTATATAAAAAACTAACACACAAACTAAGCAGACATATCCGCTGCAAAGGATTAGTTAAGTTATTGATTACTAAACCGAACTCCGGCTCTCATGAATAAGTGAAACAGTAATAATTACTTTTTCTTATCGTCTTATTTTCTTCGCTCTCACAGAAAATGGAACGCACAGTTTTACAATCACTGTTGAAACCGTACTTAAAGCTTTCAGTGCCTGTGATTCATAATCACGCAGACATTTTAATTAATATTAACAGTATATATGAGTAGGTTAAGTAAAATATTACGTCGACTTTTCAGTATCGAATAAAAAAATTCTAAATAAAAAAAAAATATATAATTACAAGTCAATTATATCGCTTGAAGGCATGAAATATATAATATAAAATAAAATCCGTGAATTTTTTTAGATATATCTATAAAATCAATGCTTAGACAATTTCTACAATTCCAATGATTATTCAAACTGTTGAACTCAAACAACTGCATTCCAATTTCCAAATCATATGAATATATGATAACATAAATTCAATATCAAAATCATCAAGAAGAATCATGTATTTCATTAGCTGAGTACCTGTTGTCGACTTTGTTTTCTTAAATAATTGCTATTTGCTATATATTTAAGAACGGATCTTTAAAATGACAATAGATACATCGAAGGTATTTGACGATTTGGAATTTACCTTATTTAAAAAAACTACATTCAAAGAAAACCAGTAAAAAATTGAATTTATCTTTAAGTAATGACATTTAAAGCCTAACATGGCTATACAACCATGTTAGGCTGATTTAAATTTTAAATAAATTTATGAATGTAAAATAAACCGATACGGGCAGGGACTCGAACCCGCGATCTCTGGGAAACCTTCACGTCCCAGTTAATTTTTTTAAAGTAAGTAAGAACTTTTTTATGAAATACTTAGGTATATCATCTTTGTGCCATTATAACCATATACATTTTAAACAGTAAATTAAATCCAAATCTCCTAGAGTATCCTAAGTATTTTTCTGGCTATTAATAGATCAGAATGCACTTAAATAAACGCAAAAGATTTAAGCATTCTTCATATCAACGAAACGAAACCGGCTTCCTCACTTAGCAGAACATCAAACAAAGAACAACTTTTATTTAAGAAGACTTTGGTACGTCGTTACGTAAATCAAAACAAACCATTGAAGATAATTTTATTTCTGGTTGCAATTATCGTTTCAACGAACAACCAACAAATCAATAGTGGTTAATCGATTGTTTTGATCGTTATTATCTACAAGTTAAAGACAGAAGTGCTTTCTACATTACATACCATACTATACATTACAAACCATACCATACATTACAAACCATACCACACATTACAAACCATACCATGTATTACAAACGATACCATACATTACAAACCATACCATACATTACAAATACACTCCTATTAGATATCCTTAAGAAATGTAAATTTAACAAACTTTAACAAATAACTAACAGTATTTATTTAAGTACTTCATAGATAGTATTGATAAATTACAAATGTATGACATATTTCTAGAACTAAAAGGTTTAAAGAACCAGGAACTGAAAGCAAAATGACTCACAAAAAGAAAACATACGCTTCTGAAGTCCGTCTGAGATTTGATGATTCATTTTGCAGTTGACATTCACGGCTTCATCGGATACTTCACACTATCACGATTTCTTAAGCTGCCTATTTGTCATGCTGAATAAAGATATACGGTGAATTACCTTCCCAACGATAACTAGTAATAATAGTTCTACCGAATTACGTTTTTTGTTTACTACGTCATGGAATGTGAACCCGCGATGTCCTCAGTACGAATTAACTAACCCAAGTACAGTCGGACGGAAGCGTCTTGAGCGCATAGAGCAAGGCTTTATTAAATAATTCGGACTACTATCAAGATTGTTAAACCATATCTTTATTTCAATTAAGTATTTTAATATTTGTTTTAAAATAGTTTAAAAGTTTTTGTGTTGACTAAATAATTAAAATAATCTATAAATAATCTAAATAAATAAATACACTAATAAAAACAATAACAATATTAGTTACATATAACTAAATCTCAAAATATTCACAAATGTCAAGTTGATTTAATTTCTTCTTTGACTTAATGGCAGCAAATTGATAGTTTAAAACGATTAATGATGAGACCAAGGGTCAAAAAAAATATAAACTGAAGTTCCTAGAATTTGAAGCTTACAGTAAACAAATGAGTGCATGTGGGCTATTTAATAACAAAAAACACTTCAAAATCACAATGGACCATAAAGCGTTGGAGAATCCGGTTAAAGGTATTATACTTACCAATTACGATAATTCCGGACACAGAACAACCACAAAAATCAGCCCACTAGGGCAGGCACTTGAAAACAAACTTCATAGCACAAATCACAAAAATTATGTCATAAGAAACACCACGAGAAAACATCGAAACCGCGCACTTTACTACAAGCGTCGCGACACGTCCGTCGCGCGCGGAGGTTTGGCGCAAAATGATGAAGTCCTCCTGCGACTGCGCTGCTGCGCATGCACCCCGCAAGAGGCTGCGCGTGCGCCGGCCCCTGAAACAAAACAGTGTTATTATTTCAATATAATCTAAACAATTTATGTATTCACCTTTGCGTTTGATTCGATTTCATCTGATATGATAATAATCACAACGGAAATCCTTATGACGATGTCTCCATGTGTGGTCTAGTACATTGACCTTTTAATGGCGGAAATATTTAATAAGCCACTGGAATCTATACGAAGAGTGCAACAAGAATAAGTTTAGAAATTATATAAACTAATAAGTTACTGGATTATAATGTAAATATATACAGTTTAAATAATATAGGAAAACATCTTGTATTCATAAAATTATACTGTAATATCATTATTAATGCAACAGTTATGTTATAAACTTGATTGTTATATAACATTCGTGTTAAGTAGTTAAGTAACTCTGAACCTATTTCTAACAATAAATAAGAGTTTTTAAAATGTTATATATTATTATATATAATTATAAATCGATCCTATTAATATTATAAGTACGAAAGTTTGGATATTTCGGTGGATGGATGTTTGTTACTCAATCACGCCAAAATTACTGAACGGATTTTGATGAAACTTTGCAATGTTGTAGCTTATGTAACAGAATAAGGTTTTAATTGTTTGATTTACTAAATAAAAAGAAACGTTGAATATTTTAGCTACGAACTAAAATCCTTTGTTTGTTTGTGGAAACTAGGAAAATGTTCAACATTTTCCCCAAGACCCTTCAATAATATACATACCATAAGGCTAATATACATAATATAGGCCTTTTATTTACTTCACCTCTACACTGCCATATAATTTTGTTTCGGACTTTTACCACATTTCATAGTCAGCACATTTAATCAATCATTTCATGGTCCACATTTTAATCAATCCGCAGTTTTTATTCATATATTCAAAAAAACGAAGAAGAAAAGAAGAAAATTTAACTTCAAAGAGAAGAAAAGGAAATCTAGGGTCACAGGTAGGAATATATACCATATAAATATTATTTTTACAGTCCACTTGGACGGAGTCTCAAGCAACAGGTAGTATGTAGTATAATAAACCATTTAGTAACGCAAAATTTATGATTAAAAGTCTTTTAAAGTAATATTACTATATGTTTTAACTATTCCCAAAATTTATCACTTAAGGATTATGTTCCATGTTTGTTGCTGTTTTGGCCCGTTTTCAACTTGGTCTTTGGTTATTTGACATTTGTGGTTTTGTTTTCAATAGTAATGTCATAAATGAATATTTGAATAAGATTTACTTCATCCACGCGGTAGCAGAAGTTAGCGTAAATAATGGTTTTGTAGCTTGTTACAGCGGTTAGTCAAGCGATCACGTGCGCGATAGAGGTGCGGCTGCGCGTGCGACGCTTTTATTGCAAAACTCAAAACGTTTTTCTATACTATATGATATATTTAGCTGTAATTATGATATTTTTATTATTTAGCACATGTACATTTAACAGACCTAATTCTTAACCCAAGTTTTCGGAGCTTAATTTTGAAGTCGATCTAATTAACGACTGAAATACTAAAATTATAGTTAAAATTAAGATTAAGCACATTTGTACAACATTTTAAATAAAAACCAATACAATATAAATTTAAGGCAGAGTGATACAAATCAATGTTTTTGCCGGGATATATATTTCCCGGTCAATCCATATCTGAGTCGCGGCATCCTTGAAGCCGTCACGCCACTGATCACAGAACAATACATTTACATACACCACTGTATTGAAACATTTTATTTAATAACTATTATCATTAGTTTGTAATTTGGGTAGGTACTGCATATAGTACTATATTTAAAAGTATAGAGAATAGAGATGAATTAATATTTTGTTAAATATTATGTTTTTATTTATAAATATTGAATTAAAAATGTATTTACACGAGCCTCCAATTTCATATCTACGCGATGAATTTTGAATTTAACATTGTTTTAAAGTAACACTTTTTTATATAAAACTAATTGTTATTTAAAAAAATAGTTTTCAGAAAAAAATAAAATAAATTATAATGTAAAGGCTGTATGTATTGTATTTTCTTTTCTTGTTCTGCTCAATTATTAATCGTTTATCAGAGTAGGTATTCAAAACAATCTTATAAAAATAAATTTCAATGAAGAAATAATATAGAAGTAAGAAGAGAATATCTTTCATTAAATTTCAGCTGAATATTGCAAGTATTCTTACGAAGACGCGTGCGCAGTTTTGAAATCATCAGATCAGAAATGATGACTCAGCGTCTCGCTCGGCTTATCAAGTTCGCTGGCCTTGTGATTTACTTAAATAACATGTTCACGACTCACAATAAAAAATATAGTTTTTGCTGCAGCGGGTAACGACGTATTTTAAGTAAAAAGTTTTAACTTTTTATTTGAAATACGTTAAAAAATATAATTTAATGAAACAGTCGTTTTCTTTATATTTTTAGCCAGTATTAAGAATATATGGTATCATGTTTAAAACAAAGAAATAGGAAAATAGGTACATTGCAGCACAAATATACGTGACTTGAAATTATTAACATATAAGGTAAATACAGGTAATTCATTCTATTCAATGACATTAGTCACTTCGTGTTAATAATTGATAAAAAAACCCCGTCTAGTAATACACTTATTATACATAATTCTACTAAAATCTACTAAGCAACATTGTTGTAAACCATTTCAGAAAGAAATACAATCTTATTTGGACAACAATATTCTTAAAGGAATTTAAAACTAGAAAAAGAAATTATCAATAGCTTAGTTTAAAAACGGAATAATAGTTTGATACATATATATATCTGTCCATGAGTGTATCCAGATTTTGTGCTAGGGGAGAACAAACCAGATTTCTTAATACATTTTTATAATTTTGAAGCTGTAATTTAAATTTTCTGAGCATGGTTTAACAATGAAAGAGCAAACGCTGGTGATTTGTGTTTGCCGATTTTCGAATCACTTCTAATGAAGATTTTAGACTGTAAAATGTAAATTGTTTGCTAAAAGCTTTACTAGAGAATTGTATTTGTTTGTAATATATAGATCTATAACAACTGAAAGACTAACCTTCCTGAGAAATCATCTCTAAACCTTCTTCAATTTTTAAAACTTAATTGGTTTTATTTTTTAATGTAAAATACCAATATTAATTTACAATAGAGGTATACGATGTCCAGGCCGGTCAACTGCCCTCCCCTGCCCCCTCCTCGGTACGCCTATATTGCTGTCCAAATAAAGTTGACCTCTCAATAGTACTGAAATTAATGTCCTTAAGGGATAAATTGATAAAGATGCTTGTTACTTGCAGTGAGGTAATAATATGTAATAATATTTTTTTCTAAAATAGAGCTAAAAATACATTAGTTTATTAAACAATGGGGTTTAATATATTAAAAAGTTTTAAAACAAAACCTTATAAACTATTCTTTACTGCGAGGGACCCTGTTTTGCTGGTAATTTATTTATTAAAATTCACCCCATCTACAAAATAACAAAGTCAGTATAAAAACATTTCCCGTACAATAAAACAGGAACGAAATAAAATACTTTTATTTTTATCAATCATTAAATAAATAAGAAATGTATAAATAAAGATAACAAAATATTGTAATAATATTGTTTGTGTATTATACGTAAATAAATATATTGATTTGCAAATTCTGTACTATATTTAGTTTGAACAAGTCCGGTAATTTACTTGTTCAAACTGTTATATAGAGTTCAAAGTGTTATGTTGAGTCGTAGCATGTTGCTTAAAAGTAACGCTATATTCACACAGAGACATTGTCTCAAAATTATTGTATCATAGGTATATTAATTAATCATATATTTATTGAAGTGACTAAATATTGACTAATACGACCCTGCATTCCATGCTGCACTTTAGTGTGGAAATAACATAGATTATTATAACATAATATACTTACTGATAAACCTATGCGATTGAGTAGAAAAATATAGTGAAAAGTTATTTTTATATAACCATTACACAGTAATTGAAATAAATAATAATATTAATTTTTTATTATAATTTGATGACAAATTATCTATTTCATATATTATTAGTATAAGTCCAAGAAGTGCTTCCTCAAACAAAGGAGTATCAACCAGTTGTGTCAACACATGTGTTATCAAATACGCATGTATTAGACAGTCATTTGATAAAAATGAGGTCAGCGTTCCGCTTGATCGTTTACAGATATGCATTTTGAAACTATAGACTATGGTGAGCAGTATGCTCCACATTCAATTATTTGTGGATTAAATAGTGTTGTAACATGAACTCGATTGTCGTATCTGCATCTTTTCTAAACAAAAAAATCTATAACATTTAGAAAGTCGTGATTTAAACCCTAATTTACCTAATATCCTCCGCATACCCTTGCTCCAAAATTTTAGGGAAACGGAATTATTACACGGAATTATTACAGTTTCTTCGACGCTCTTCTTTCATACATCGTCTTTTCCCAAAATCACTTTCCTATCGTCCTCACATTTCTTTCATCCTACTGCATTACCAGACCATCACAATTAATTACTTCTATTTTTTTATCATTGCTTCTACTATTTTATAACGTTATGCGTTCTAGAAACATGACACATCCGTCTGACCTTTCACATTTCAGCAACACGCACTTGCATTTTATCTATTCCTTCTGTAACCTAGCGTTTCAATCCATACAACTTATCGTCAACTCACCTAGTGTTGTACTCCCCCGGTGACGCTGTAATAGCCGACAGGGCTAACAGCATAGACATGAACAAAAAAAAATCACCTAGTGTTGCAGTCTTAGCCTTGTTTTCTTTGTTACAGTAAGAGACTCGCAAGTTCTAATTGACTATTAGATCTTGGATTATCGCGTTTCATAAAAAAAATATTTTTTATTCTCATATATATAGGAAAAGCAACCAAACCAACCAACAAACCAACTTAATAAAATTAACGGCTAAATATTTTGAAATATCGTCAAGATAGGTTGGTAGCAATTTTATATGCATTAAAAGAGTTCTAATAAAAAAACTCAAATTAAATACGTACTTTCTGTATAATAATTCAAAAAGATTTTATAAGTCACAATATTGGAGATCTCAAAACTTACTATCTCGACCAATTAAGGTAGTTTGGTTCCGGTCCGACTCCTGCTTGTGTTGATATTTTTTATTCTAAGTATATTCGAAATACAAGATCATATGTTTGTTTAATTTTATTAATTAAAATGTTTGGCACATGAGACGTTATCTACCTTAGATACACAAGTATCAAGAATGGGAACGAGTACCGAGTATTGTTTCATCAGTAAAATATGAACATAATAAATAAAAGCAATAAAATATCAACAGATACTCAATTAAGACCAAATCTCGGTTTATCGCTATCACATACAATTTGTTATCTCAGAGATGCTACTCTTGTTGGCTCATTATTGTTCTTGCTCAAGTCTTTTACGAAGTCTTTGCATGGCTAATACTAGGCGGATTCGGTTTTTAAAAATGCACGTCTGAGACTGAAAAACCTCAATGATTTAGGTCAACACTATCCTAAATATAACAATTAGAAACCAATTCTTAAGTGATCAGTACCAATAACCGACTTCTCTATTTTGGGAGTTAGTCAACCAGCTCAGTAGCTGATCAACATAAATATATAATATGCTCAGGCTCTCTTCAGCATTACTTATCTGTTTGACAAAAAAAAATACGTGTTTAAAGACGATCAATCACAAAATTATGAGAAAGAAAACTTATCTCTACGAAAGTCAAAAATCAAAATTTGTATAACAAAGTCGCCATCAATACAGTATTTCGTCAAATTCATAAACATTGTAATAAGATACCTTGAACTTCGTACTACCGCGAGTGAATAATAAAATCCAACATCGTAATAAAACATTAGGTACTATTTGAACTCATTAACGTATTGTTTTTCATTCGAGTTCTATTTACTTTAGTAAAATATATACGTATTCAAAAAAATTACGAAAAGACTATTTTAAGATAATTTAAAAACAATTTTAAGTTGAGGTTCAGCTTATTTAGGAACTATCGTTGATCTACGATAACTAGTAGGGGAATATAATTACGCTGTGCTCGCAGCGTGACGGGAGCGGCCGCGTGCAGTGTTCTGTGACGACGCCGAGGCTTCTTTGTTTTACGCTGAGGCACAGCACAGGCTGTTGGCACAAGGTGAAGTGGGCATTATTTTACTGCTAGCATGTCAGTCAGAAGACTTATGCTGAGAATTTTATCGTACGAGACACAACATTGTTGGTTTGTGCATTCGAAGAGTATATTCACATTTTTGATCGGAATTTTGCCCGATTAGTTTCGAAACCATTCGGGGTTTCTATTCGGCCGAAATCGAAACTAGTGGGACAAAATTCCGATTAAATAATGTGAACATAGCCGGGTAAATATATATTTAATAATCATCATGGTTCACAAATTTTAATTACAAAAATCGACGAGTTATTTTTATTTACCAGGTTTTCTTTTATTGTTAATGTGTAGAGCCACGTCACACGACATGCGTGCTCAATATCAGAATAAAATTAGATGCAATAGAACATTTACAAGATTCAGTGCTATTCTAATCCATGCGTTACGGATTATAAAGATAGAGGAATTTGTTAATAAATAATCCCAAGAGAAAATAACTACATTAATTATATAAGCTGTAGATATATCTAAGGATTAAAAACATCCACTACAATATGAAAAAACACTCCAATTAACATCTAAAGTAATTATTAAAGGTGATGCATACAATATATTATTCACTTACCCACTTCAAATTAGTTTCCAATGTAGAACAAATGTCGGTCAGTATAAATTAAACAGTGTTATCATGTAAGATATTTATTTGGAACTAAATTTGCAAACGCTACGAAGTGTGAGCTGAAGCTGCGCAGAAGCTAATACATTCATTTGTTTATTATATTAACAATAGGTTTACAATTAACTAGCACGTGGAGTTAGATCGTAGGATTTGATGCTTGTAGATAATTCATTGAAATGTTTATTTGAGTGGGGTTGTCTGATAAATCAAGTTGCTACATGTAAAATACTATGATAGGGGCCTCTATAATTTATTGATTAATTATATATTAAACTATCCATAAGGTAAATTCTTTCATTCTATGGTCAAAGCCAAAGATTTATATTACTATTTGGCAAATATAACCCACACATTTTTTTTCCTTCCTTGAATAAAAAAATCCTTGAATAAATAAATAGTCATAATGGATGCGTATGCGATGCCTGATTGAAATTAATTAAACTAATTAAACGGGCTTTTTTTTACAAGTCAAAATTGTTAAAATAATATATATATATATTTTATATTGTTATTATTGTTATTGCAATATTTGTTTGATTTTGACGTGTCCGAATAAATGAAAAACTTTTTAATGGAATAAAGAATTTTTGACTTTGACTTTGAAAAAAAAAATCATAGTAAAGAGTGGCCCGAGTATATATTTAGATGTGCCTTATTATGATTCTTTCACCATTAAAATGTACGCATATATAATAAGTAATAAGAATCTATAATTACTTAATTAATTACTATAATTACTTTCAACTCAAATTGTTATAAGTACATTATATCCAGACATCCCTATCGTCACAAAAATATTGTATTGGCAAATAATCCACTAATAACAAATTTAACAAATGTTGATAATACCTAGTGAACTAATTTAGAATGCTTTGGAAATATGAAACCGAACGCCGATACACCTGCAGGGAACGATTTGGTTAAATCAAAGGGACTTCAAAACATGCAGTTCGTTGAAGGAAGTTTTGCTCCGTTTACCAATTACTCAAAACACATATTTCTATTGTTTTGTTGGCACTTCCTACACCATTACTACTACTACTGGTCAATGTAATATTTCATATTCAAATAGTTACGTTAATATAGAACAAATGTTGTCATATTTAAAATAACATTATATTTAGACTACATGGCTAATTTATGTTACAGTTTATGAACTACAAAATAAAACATACTGTATGCTTTTATTCTAAACTTATAAAATATACAAGTAACAAGTAATAAACTTAGATAAAACATAATTTTAATTCTCAATGGGGGGATTTCACTAATCTTATTTATTAAAATAGATCATATCCATCACTACCTTCCATTTGACATTCTAACACATCATGTGGGTCGTCTATTACATGCGTGGGCGCACCCTTCACCGTGATCTGCTTTATCACAACAGAGGAATGTACTGTAATGTTTTGCAGCCAAAACCAAATTATTACAAAAACCCTATAATTTATAAGTTGAATTTGGGATAGGGCGCCATTTTTGTAATATATATAAAGACATGTATTCCCTGTTCTACTTTAGTATGTTATCCGGAACTGCCAGAAGAAAGTATGAAGAATGTGTTTATTAGTTACATGAATCGTAAACTGAATGTCGGCGTCAAAGATTCGACATTTGAAATACGGCCTGTTTGAAATCTGAGCGGAGCACGCGTTTTTCTAATTGAGCTGAAAATAGATGCGCGTGCGCCGCAAAACTAAACGCCACCTGGACTAGTGTAACCATACTATAGTGTATATTATGAAGAGTAATTCTATTAAATATTTAAATTCCACAAGATTCTTTTAAAAACTTTTTTACGGTTTTATTATCTATCTTTAATCATATAATTATGGATATTGCGAATCTGTCCTAAGCCTTCCCCAATATATGGCTTTATATTGACAGGAAACAATAATGACAATACTAAATCCGCACACCCCCCGTACAGTCAGGAGTCAGGACTAACGTTTTCTCTTGTTACACGTATGAAGCTATTTTCAGATGCATTTAACAGTAATTGGTATTACAGGGTATATATCGCCGGTTTTAAATCATTGGGTCGACTTACAAGGGGTTTTGATTTATTTGTTTGCAATGATGCTTAAAACCGGTCTGAATATCTTATAAGGCTGGTAAAAGCTTGTAATAATTACCTGCCACATGCAAAGAGGACTATAGTACGAAAATGTGCTTTTATTTTAATTTTTCATGTAACGATTTAGTCAATTTTTTTTATAACTGTATCACAATTATTATTTATATAACTGTTAGCATGACATTATTATTTATCACATAGTATGCAAAATATAATCCAGTCCACATCAATTATTTGTATGCAAATGGAAATCACTTCGTGTTTAATAACGTATCGGAAAATACATACAAGTTAAATTATTCACTAAAGCTATGACATTCCTTATACCTTATAAAATATTGGAATTCAATTAAAAAGCGAACCTGATCACTTCAAATAATTGGCATATATATCTGTATAATAGGTAGTTTAATTCTTTTAAGGGTTAGTATGGCATCTCGTGGGAGCGGGCGTCCCCACAACCACATTCACGGACAGACAGACCCGGTTACATACATTCCTATTGCAACTTGATTAACTCTCTGTTATCATATCCGATTACGTTATATTAAAAAATATATTTTAATAAATGATTAAGAGTCCTTTAATGTAACTTTAAATGTTTCAACATATTTTGGTTGCTTATATTTTACATTTTTATTATTCCCGATATACCGAATGCTTGCAACAACCGTGTTTCAAAATGAAGGAAAGTCATTGATATGGGCTGAATATTAGAAAAAACGTAACATTATTACGAAATATGGTTTATTCAAACATATCAATGCTATGGTACCAATAGGAGTGTATCGTTTCACACGAACGGGAATGTGAACAGGGACACCTGTGAGAGACCTCGTCGTGGACTCTCACACGGGGAAGCCCTTTGACAAACACTACCGCAATTGTCATGTACTTCGTTTGAGGTTACATTTGATTACGGGAAAAAAAAGATGATAGATAGATGACTAGAATAAGGCATCAACACAAAACCACTAGGCTTCTGAACAGAGCCATCGTGTTAGAGGTACACAGATTATAATGAATTCTTTATAATATTATAAGCTGTTGCATCAATATTGCATTTTTGTCAAGCGGGAACGGAAAGATAAATCTGTTATGGGAAAATGTAATAACTCTGTTACTTACTATTTGGTGAAAAATTTGCTAGTTTTGTGTAAATACTTCAGTCATAAATTTAATCGTCTCGGCAATTGAGTAGATTATTTCAATGTTCCGTTCATTAAAACAATTAGTGACTTAATAATTGTTAAGGTCAAAATATATAATTAGTAAAACGCCGCTGTATTTTGTTATAATGAATGTTGAATAAATGTGGTGTTGAATAAAGGTGTTATAGAACAAATTAAACATATAAGAAACTCAAAATATCACGCTCTTTGAACAAATAGATCTGACAATAAAATCAACATACTTATTATTATTATTTGTTTTTAACCTTTTTGGTTTTTAACATTTATTTTAAAGTGTTCGACGAATCTGACACACGGCCAAATTCTAAAGAGTTTATGTTTGGTGTCTAAAATGTGTTTATATATAATATGTTTCTTTTTTTATGATAAATATGCACAAGTATGTGTAGATGACATACCTGCCTACATGATCCAATTTTACAAAACAATTTTATTAACAATTAACAAAGTTATTAAGGCAAAACGAGCAATTTTTTCATGAAATAGTGAGTAATTACATCATTTTTCCAATTTATGAAGGAATTATATTTAAAATCAGTTTTCGCGATTACGTATTATTACGAGTTGGGAGTAAGTATTCTACAAGATTGGTATCTGAAATGCAAATATCCATACAATATTAATTAATACATACATATTCTCAGGTTTGTGTGTATTTATCAATGCCAGTAGTCCATGTTTGTCCTCGTGTTGATAGCTCATTACTTGCGTCTAATGCACCCATTGTCCATTTGTCCCAAATATGTTATGAGAAAAGATTAGAGAGATTATAATATTATTCTACCTAAATATAATAAATATTTTTTTATATTGTTTCATAAAAGATTAAGTCATCTGAACAGATGTGAGAATTAATTAAAGTTTTGTTATAACATTCCTGTAAAAGACAATATTAATTATATGCTGAAAATGTATGTTAGACTAGCTGTGCCTGCGACTTCGTACGCGTAGATTTCAATTTCGAGAAAACGTACCCTTTGTACATACCAAGGTATGTAAAAACTATAAACCTTCAAAGTTTAATCGAACTCAATCAAGTGTTTCTAGTTTATTTATGTATATTTTTTTGTTTAATCGCTGTTAAGTAGCGGTACGAAAAAAGAAGAGATTATTAACTTCTTTATTTGTTATCAGATTGTTTAAAAAATCCAAATGTTAAGTGAAGCCCATTACAACACATTCCCAAAAACTGCATCCAAATCGTTTAATACGTTTCTGAGATTAGCGTGCACAAACATACAGACATACAGAGGAACAGACAAAATGAAAAACCATTGTATTGGGTTCTCTTGTTCTTTAAAGGCTTTGTAAATATTTTCCATGTACTGAAATCGACCAGTGACAATTTTATTATATGTCAAGATGTATCTTATTTTATAATGTTTAATGTTTTCGTTATATTTATTACAATCAAGAATATTGTAACCTCAAGAATATTCTTAATTGCTTCTATACACTAGATTTTAATGGAATTAACTACCATTAAAAAATATGTGACTTTTTTATTTATTATAACGTTCAACTCAACAAATAAACATTTATTAATAGATATCTTCATTTCTTATTTTTTTTTACATTTAAGGTCATAATATAACATTTTCTCATTAACGAGACTTCAATTTAAATATTGATAAGAAAAAAAACAATTATTGATATAAATCTTTTGAAATAGAAGTCCTAACCTCCATACATCTAAGATCTTTCCAACGATATAGCAGGAAGCTCCAATCATTCAACGTTCTAATTATACGTACGAAATAGAACTGTAGAGTGTTACTGATGATGAGATGAGAGTACCCCACGTCCGGTGATGAGAAAGAGACATCTTTCAATTTGCCAAATCTAACCATAAATCATACTAACCATAAATCCACCATTTATAGATATTGTTATTTCTTAATAATTATGTTCAAGTTCGTACAGCAATTAACTATTACTTAGGTATTAGATAAAAATAAAACTATTTAAAGAGATATTCGCCGTTTTACCAATATTAAAATAGTAGATTAAAAAGTCAAACCTCACACATAAGGAACAAAGAAGGTGATTATACGAACAGTAATGAAATGTTTTTTTATCTATTTAGTTATCATACTAAACTCCATTTATTCAATGCTTATTAAATCTATAAAATATGATAAAATAAAACATATTTTTAAATTCAACAACGATATGCAATAACTCGTTAAATTAAAATTATTAATAATCAAATCGTTTCATAATTTCTTTGACCCAATAGTTTCCAGTTTCGGCGAAGGCTGGGGACGTTTAAATACTCCAATGTATTATCTTCGTTGCAGTTTTAAGATCAAGGGAAACAACCAACCAAGTTACATAACACATTAATCATATTAATTATAAATATTTATTATGTTTTTTTATTTATTAAGTCGACTTGCGCAAGAACGCATTTATGTCACGTGTAAATGAACGCGGCGATTTATAACTGTTATAACACAATTATTACTTGATTTTTGAAAGAAATTTTGTCATTCGACAATGATATATGTGTGTATATAATTGTTTTATAGTCTACAGTAAGTAAAAATAATAGATTAATTGCGTTTAGTAAAATCTAAAGGTACGCTGAGGCAGGTGCCTAAACTTATTACTTAGATTTTTCAGTGTCTTATATAAAAATGATTTTGGTCTGTAATAGTTACAAACTATTTGTAGTCTGACGAAAGCAATTTAATAAAAAAAAATACGAAGTAAGTAAATTTCTTGTGGCAATTTCTTTTTTGCAGGAAAATTTATAATCTTATATAAACAACTTAAATAAAAAAATAATGTTATTAAAATGTTGTTTAATGTTATTAAAATTTGTTTAATGTTCTTAAAATATAGTATTGACCAAAATATTAGTAGTAGTTATACTGTATGATTATATATTTTTAAATATAACAAATATATAATACAAATATATAATACTCTCAGTTTCATAGATTTTAGTGATGTAGGTATATTTTAAATAAATACCTTCAATACCATTCATTCATTCATTCATAGTTTTATAAAAGTTGACGGAAATGAAGTAATTAATGAGAAACTACAGTATACATTAGATATTCTCAATTCTATGACATTCTTAAACAGTTTACTAAACGCGGCATTCGTGTTTCCCACGGCTGTATGTCCACTTATAGATCAAATATGTCGATACAACTACGATAGACCAAACTAGTTTTTTTTATATTTCCTGGCTCTTTAATATGTCAATATAGAGAGGTCCTCGCTATGCTGTTTTAATTTTGACAATACTTTTTCGTTCAAAATTTAGAAAAATCGAATTTTTATTTCGAAATTTAGAAAAAAATCAATCCCATATCTGGTATATTGTGTTATAATAATAACCAACATTTAATAAAAAATATAATGACTGTTCTACTAAAGTACAATCTCGATGCCTCTAATACCTTTCTTTCATTGCGCAATCAGTCGTGGCCTTGTGGGAGGATATGAGAAGATAAAGTAATACCGCTAGATCTCGGGAATGCGCTAAAAAACGTGTCTATAAAAAGCGGTAGCGACGGCCGTATTCGGCGCTCGCCGGATACGGCCTTGCGAGGTCGGTCAGGCTGCACTCACCGTACCGAATAACAACCGCTACTTAGATGAGTATCAAAAAGTAATAAACTATAAGATGAGTATCAAAAAGTAATAGATAAATAATATGTCTCATCTTTGTGTCTCGAGAGTTCTATGAAACAATTTATTTAAACTTCAAATATATATTTTTACATATTATTAATATTACATATATGTATATACATTTTTTTATCTATAAAATCTCTATTTTCGGGTCTCTATTTAACACCACTAGTATAAACCAACTCATTTTAACGTTACGTTATTTCATAAGTAAACATCAACTTAATTTATAAGTAGGTATAAATAAGTTTTAGTTAAGTAAAAACATTAATTTGGTTAAGTGTAAAGTTGTCTGGTACCTTGGGTACATCTAAGTTAGGTGTAACCAAACTCGCCCCATTAACATTTTATTTTTAATAACAATACTAATGTAACTTTAAAATGTTTTAATTTAAGTCCTATTTAATGCTACTTAAACAAATTGCAACCGGAGACAAGCGGCCATTAGCGTTAAAAACGTCGCTATAAATTTAAAACGGAATTTTTATCAGAACTTCTTAATAAATACCACTTTGTTTATTTATTTAATTAAAAAATTAAACATAAAACTCATCATTCAATATGTTAATATTCAATACGAAATCAATGTTTAAATATATAGTTGATATTAAAAACTCAAAGGTGCAACTTTCTTTAGGAAGACTATCATTAAATCTGAGATGATATCCTCTTGAAGAAAGATAAGTGTATCACAATTGCAAAAAAGAAAAGTACAGAATACATATTACTGAGCAGTGAAAAGGTATAGTATCTTTGTCAGTTGTCACTGATATTGTTTTTTCCTGTCATTGCGTGTCCAAGTTTCGGACACATCCATTCTCTCCTAAAACCCAGCTATTAAAAGGAGTTACTTACGTTTCGGTCTATTACACACAAACACCGTTATGTGTAACTCAATCTTGTTTCAATGTCTATTTTTGCTTTGTGTTTTGTAAGAAGTAAAAATATTGAAATTATTTTTTTATAGTCGTGTTTTATATCTTATAAGAGCGAGAGAAATATAGAGTCCATGCAACCTCTATCCCTCTCTTTCATTCTTCAAAAAAGCTTCTTCAAATCTGCGACCATTCTAGAAAGATTAGTGATGTGCGATGGTAACAACTTGATTTCAAATGCTATTAAACTGGAATAAAGATGCTAGAAGTTTAAAACACTCGAAAGAAATTAAGCATTTAGTATTAAATGTTTGGGAATTTAATGAAATACATTTATTTATAGACGGCAGACACACAGACAAAAATCAACACGACAGGTTAATTTTCCATATTTACGCAATTGCAATTTGCTAACATCACCATGGAAAATCCAATCTTGTTAAAGCGGTCGTGACGTCCGCTCCCATTTTGCAATTTGATCATTTCAATATCAAACATTTTTTTTACGTAAGATTCGTAATATGTATGTTATTATGCAAAATGTATACATCGACCACATCCTATTGACAGATAATTTAAATTAGAAGTATATACGAAACTATTGGGAACACAAGATTCCATTCTGAGTTCTTACTCATGAGCTCGGAACATGGCGGACTTGAGGCGTCACCTAATGGTGGATATATACAAAAAAAAAACAAGAATAATAATCATATTATTTTATATAGATATAACAACACATTATGTGAGAGAAGTACTAACAATAAAGATGATAAGTCTGGTGATCTAAAATAAAATATAATTTAGGAGATAAAGTGTAATGCTACACGCTACCAGTCGCTTCATGTTACCTCATAATATGATGTGTGGGAGCGGTGTCAGGTTTGACTCCCGGTAATCGTATTGGCAATATTGCGCCATCTTTATTGTGTAACTGTAACTTTATTGTCTTACAGGTACGTCTTATATAAACAAAACGTGATTTAATTATATGAATAATAACGTCTACACGTAATAAGTTATTACTGTATAGTAGGATAAAATTGTATTGTTTATTTATTTATATATTTACCCTTTATTGCTTTTACAAAAGGCGAACTTAGAGCCTAAGGGCATTCTCCCAGTTAACCTCTGTGTATGGTTAGAAAATTTGGTAAGCGTTTAAAAAAATATAAATTATAAAAAAGTACATGATCAATATTAAATATACATAAATATATTTACACACATATATTATATGTATGTACTAATATGTACAAATACATTACAAGGCTATAAACATATACCTATATCTAAATGTACTACTATTATGTAACAACATGTTGACAAGTTAATTTAATTAGAAAAAGAGCTCTTTGAGGGTACTCGTCTTATAATAATCATCATAAAATCTTCAGGAAGTTGGTTACAAAGAAATGAGGCTTGAATAGTAAAGGACTTTTTGAAGAGGTCGCTTGGATAAATAGTGAGACATTTCAGTTAATAATAATATTGCGAGATTATACTTTTTTTTTTCTTTTTTTTTTATCGTTGGAAAAATGCGGTACGCATCATCCCAACGACTAGGAAGGTAATGGCCGAGGGGGTATGTGGGACTACCCGGCAGCATAGAAGGCGCTGCCATTTTTAGGCTACCCACTAAAAAACCAACGGTTTACCTCGTCGCCTTAGTGAGACGCCACGGGATCGCTTTCGCACTCACCGTGACGATGTGATTATACTAACACGACCCAAAGGTGTAGCAGTTGGAGTTGTTAAGAAGGCGTTCTAGTTTATTAAGAAGTTTATTATTTAGGTTTGGATAACAAACATTTCCGTAATCAATAATTGGTACCATGAAGGTGTTAAATAAGATGATTTTGGTTTTAAGTGGCCAAAGTTTGTTGCTATATAGAGACCGTAGTCTACTGGTCAGTTTACATGACAACTCAATTACCAGCTGATGCCAATTCATTGTATTATTTATTCCCCGCATAATTAAGTTTTAGAAAAAAGGTATTATTTTTCCATTGTTCTGTACTGATGGCAAGCTTGTTAAATCCGTTCTGGCCAGAAGTTTAAAGCTTCCGATAACTATAGCCTGACACTTTGATGGCATTTGAAAGGTCATCGACCTTGGATAGCACATAAATCTGTAGGTCAACGGCAAACAAATGATACGAACAATTAAAATTAGGATATATTTTTTTAATTGCAAATTACAGTTATTATAATAATATAAAACAATTAAAAATATAAAAAGCTTATTTTAAGTGGTGTCCATTGGCTGCAATACAGTCCTTTAAATGTTGAGGCCAGTTATCAATAGAAGCACGCGCTCTTTTTAACTCCAAATTATCATGGATTTTGGAGCAAGCTGTACTCTCTAAGACTGACCATAAATCATAATCCAGCGGATTAAGATCCGGACTAGACGACGGCCAGTCTTCAGCTTAGATGAAATCCGAGACGTTCGCTTCCAACCAAGACTGCATGGACCGAGCTTTATGACCCGGCGCCGAGTCTTGCTGGAAGGACCATACATGGTTATTGAACATGGTATTCCTTCTCAAGAATGGTATCTCAATACACTTGTGCCGATGTATTGATCCCTTTTTCTCCTTGATAGCTAACACCCCACAAAACCATCACTGAAGTCGGAACATAATGCCCACGTTGCACTCTGTCGAGTAATTGGGAAACTTCCTTAGAGCTTTGAGCATAAATACTGTCATTTTGTTTGTTCAAATGTTGCTAAATTGTTAAAAAAATCTTATCCGTAAACAAAATTTTTCTGTGACCCACCTTTACGTACCGCTTCAGTAGATATTTCGATTTTACCACCCTATTCATCTTAAATTTATCATTTAAGAAATGACCAGTGCATCTCTTATAGGCTACAAGTTCTAAGTCATCTCTTAAAATACGCGACATGGTTGTAGGTGCTATCTTTATTTCCCGAGATAAAATCTGTTGCTTTCGGACAGGATTTCATCAAATTCTTTCCATTACTGCTTTGACCACCTTTTTCATACTAACACTACGTGGACGGACAGATCTTTCTCTGTCACAAACAGAGGAAGTCTCATTGTACCTATTAATAGCCCGGTACACAAATATTTGACTAATACCAAGTGTATGGAGAATTTTTAAAATTGCATTTGGCTCTATAAATACTTTGTGTAATGCATTCACAGCGATTTTGTTCTCTTTATCACCCCACTCCATTTTAATATCGCAAGATATTGATTGTACAATGTATTGCCGCCAAAATGAGAAAATACAATGAACAATAGTATAAAAATGACAGATTCCAAATTCAAATGTTTTTTTTTTTTATTTTTAATTGTAACAGTATTTATGGTCCGACTAAGTATTTATTAAAAAGGAAAACACCATGGGAGAAAGACATCACCCAAGACATTACCATTAGAAAACAAATACAAGTTTGGAACAGTCTTAATATAAAGCGCAATGTTTTATTATCATGAATGTTGAATAGTTGTCGTTTGAAAACATATGTCCATATGCAAATACAAAATTTAACATTATTTTATATGGTAGTGTTACCCTTCATCACGCCCCCGTATAATAACTACGGCCTTCGAAGTTCGAACCCTTTTACTTTTTTAAAAGTTTAAATGCCGTAATAACACGTATAATATTATATCAATATAGAAGTGTTATGAGTAGGAGGGTGTCATTTCAATTAAATCGAAGTGATTAAAAAATTGTTAATAGTATAACTTAATACAATAAAAATATATATTACTTATTATTTTTTATTTTTTGTAATTATAAAAAGTATTTAATGATTTGTTTACTCTATGATTTTATGTGTTATTTTCTTCGTTTTTTATCCAACTATAGTGATGATATTTCCTCATAGCACGAGGGACAGAACGGCTGATATTAACGCTTGGAACTATCACCACTGACTCTGCCGAGATTCTCATTATATATTACTTGTACTATATCTGTCGCAATCTCTTGACCTATAAAGTATCGTATTAACAGATGTAGCACGAAAACAATATTGTGGGCGCCGCCCACAATCTCATAATCTCGATAAGCAGAAAAATATCCAAGTTTACGTTTCCTAATAAGTACAGTTTCGAAGTTAAAAAACAATGACGGTAGTCAATATTTTATTTATTGCTTCGTGGTTATTAATACTGTATCTCGCAAGGTTGTAATCGACCAATGTACCAAAAAAATTAACTTTTAGTTTGATTTTTTAAGTGTTTCGTCTTCTTTTACAAACTATTTCTGAACTCGAATTTTTATGGAGAATAATGAATACATCTTCATAGTCATGGTTTCATGATAGTAACAAGATTAATATTAGATTATAATAATTAAAATCTATCTATCACGCCCACAGGGCAGTGGGTTGAAGTTTCGTAAAGCCCTATTAATAAAAAGGGCCAAACCCTATAGCTACATTATTATCTTTGACGGACGCCTACACATAACACACATATGGTTAATTATGCACATTGTAAAACCATAATAAAATCAATAACATATTCGAGACCACCAGGAAGACAAAGACAATATATCAAAGCTCTTTGATTTTGTAAAACACGCTTGAAATGCAAAACTAATTGCGCGTGCGACGGTAACAAACGTCTGTTTGATGTCCCTACTAGAATGCTACTTATAGACACAAAGGATTGTATTTTTTAGAAAAAACTTCTTATTTTGTCTTAAATGTAAATGTTTCTATAGTTTTAGAATATTCATTACTTCTATTGTTTTAAAATGTTAGTTAGCTAACAGTTACATTACATACATACATTACATAGACATTTCACAGTGGGACTAATCTCACTGTGAAATGTTATAATAGATAATATGACATACGCAAACGCACGGGAGCGCGAACTTGACATTGCAGGCAGGAAGCTGCGCCTGCGCCGGAAACGAGGAAGGGTTACAATGTTTCGAGGAAGGAACTTGTGCTCTGTTTAAAATAGACCAGTTGTGGAGCCACTCCTGGTTTGCAGGTTTGAAGGTATAGTCAAAAGTGTGATTGTGATTTGTAGGTGGTTCACAGTGGGCAATGTCGAAAGAAATTTAGTCATTTTAGGTTTAAAATTAATGTAATATTCCGTATATACAATTACAATGTATATACAGTGTATATATAATGTATATACAATGTATATACAGCTATCATAAATATTTTTAAAAACTTATTTGTAAGTAGTTATTAAACGTGCTGAGTAAACGAAGCACTGTCGCCAAACGCGTCGTAAATGTAATCTAATTTCGAACCCAGTATTTGTTTATGAAAAGTTAGAAACATTGTAAGGCGTATGGCCACTGTGTCAAAGTAAACACATAATTCCAGCAAGTAATTATAACCTTTTTAAAATAAAAAAATATTCGTACACACAAATATAAAATTAAATAATTTACGTTGTGAATGATATAACTTCCATATATTATTTACAAGTAAAAAAAATATTTAAATTTATCTTTCAGTATTAAAAGTTGGATATCTATATATCTTTTAGTATTAAAAGGTGAATAACTATTCGAATGTTATAATAGTTGAATAATTGTAATAATAATCCTATATGTTTATTAGATTCTAATATCTCCTGCAAATGATTTAGTATTAAAATACCGCTGATATGCAGAAGACGTCCTCACAGCATCCTAATCTGCCAGCCGGCAGATAATACAATAAGTATAATCAATACAAATGTGTTCTTCATCCACAGATGCCGGAGATCCGGAGAGACATCTGTCCGATCTTCCCACACTTAAGTTTTTTATTTATCTAACTTTCGGAAGTATTCTTCGTTTTACTATTAAAGTAGTTTATAGTAAAAAATATTTTTAGTCGAATTGAACGTTGAAATTTTTATATGATAATTTAATAATAAAAAAAATAATATGATTTAATTTAATTTATTTTATGTACTATATGGTAGTTTTTTTCAATAACGACATTTTAAAAAAATTTGATCATTGTACTTTTACCCACACATACTAATATGTATACATAAAATTTTTGTACATAATTATGTCTACGGCTACTTTTATTTTCTAAGCCCAATAATGTAAGCATATGAAGAATTTTCTTATTCTAAATAAATAAAAAAAACAATATTATTTTTAATAGGTAATTATATAATAATATTATCTTTCACTGGTACTTATAACTCACTCAGGTACCTAAGTACCTATTTGGTATGTAAAGTAGTAGTGTAAGTAAAGTGGTAAGGTAAATCTACCCGGGGTTGTATCTAGATACTTCGCTGTATAAATGTAAGGTACATACAGTAAGTAAACAGTAATTGTTATATAAAACACGATAATACACAATACATTTGATGCCATTGTGCCTAAGTCTATCAATAGATAATTACGAGCCTTGTACCAAAACCGCAGAAATCGTCAATGTAGGCGTGACGTGCGAAGATTCCTTGAACAGTTCAAACACAGTGCATGCCAAAACTATATTTATTCTATATACATTAAGGTTAAAAATACTATACATAAGTAAACAGTGATTTATGAAGGCACCCGGAGACAGGTGGCAAACCTCTAGTTCCCACATTTTACAATAGTTATTTTTTACTAACAAGTGCCATCAAGTCAGTCTCACAATGAAAAAGTTATAGAGATGGGAATCTTATACTATATAATCGATGATTAATTAAGTCAGAAAATTAATAATAGTGATGTAATGCGCTTTCATTATTACAGTCATCTTAGAATAAGATAATTCTTCATTTATCTATCTACTTACGTCTAGAAAATAAAAGTAGCGGTAAAAGTAATTATGCACAAAAATGTTATACATACATATTAGTATGAGTGTATGTATCTGTAAGAAAAATTACAATGATCAAATTTGATCGAATTTTTTGTTAAAAATGTCAGGCGTCATAGAAAAAATATGCAATCAACCGTCGCGTCATCGCATGATCAAGAGACAATTGCATAACTGAGAGATTGAAATTATATAGGTATCACACTTTCATTTGAGATCACGGACCAATTCAGATGAGAGTAATTTATAATATAATAAGCATTTAAAATTTATTGTGAATTCACGTAACAGTTATTTAGAGTTTTATTCTTATCGATAATTTAACAAAAGGTACATCACTAAATAACGATAGACTTCCGTTCTCGAGCATTACGGCGCCTGTATGTATTAAACAAAATAGGAGCATGCATGTGACGTGAACGATATAGAGAAAGTAAGTTACGTGAAATTATTGAAAAACTAACGTTATTGGAAACTAACAGTAAAAAAATGTAATGGCAGGTTTAAACCTAGGTGAGTAATTAAAAAAATATGAGCTATCGTGGGAACTTTATGAGAAGCCAATTTTTGAAGTTAATTCTTTATTACATCCAGTTATTAATATATACCTACGTAATTGAAAGTTTAATTATTAGTACCTACAACAATAAAACAAAACAAAAATTAACAAATTTTCAATCACGGCATCAACATTTTTACTATAATAGCCCATGTCAAAACAATTAGATTTATTGAAGAATTTCTTTTAGTTGCCTAAATTCTAAATTAGTATTTTTAATATCTTAACTATGATTTTTATCTTTAAAGAAAGATACATACGTAAACATGCTGCCTTTGTTGATAAAATTAATATATTATACACTTTGATTTTTAAGTAGAAAACCTCTAAACCACAGACAGTCCAAATCATAAATTACAGAAAATACCACTTACCTTGCTCACACATTGTTCCATAGCGGTTCTTCGAAATTTTGTATGATTTTCTCAGCTCAGTTCACACGCAAACTGAAATACGACGATGGTTCGTCTAATTGTGTATTATGTTCATGAAATACTCGGAACTGTGAGATTCATTCAAGGCCAAATATGTTTTAGAAGGTAAATAAAATATATTGTATTTTTATTCCTAAAATTTTGTGAAATTCTTTACAATAGGGTAATAAAATAACATAAAATAACACGTAAACAATGGATACCCATTATTATTTATATCAATAAAAACATTTATATGTTTCCTATTCTCTCTTTGAATAGGTATGGTTTTAGAAATAATATTCATTTAATAAAATAATTCCTCTGGTCTCCCCAAATATGACCATATTTTCAATAGTATATACTACCATGTTTTCAATAGTATATACTACCATGTTTTCAATAGTCTATACTACCATGTTTCCAACATATATAATAACCTGCTCTACCCTTTCTTACCTACAAGAACATTATTTTTTTTTGGGTTTTCTTTAACTAGTCTCTTGAACGTTTACTTTACTCTGACGATAAATTAACATTAAAAATCCTTCCCGATCGTCCTGTTTTTACGTGAATTTCTGCACTGGCCAAACTGACAGTCTTTGAGACTTTCCAGTAACATAAGCAAAATCCCAGGCAACTTTGACTCCCTCCTCCCTAAAACCCTGTTTTCCCGTCACATGGTTTTATTCTAAGTAGTCAATAAAATACACCTTTTTTAAATATTAATGCTATAGAAGTCACTTTTTTTTTTTTGTATGTCTATACTGTTAGCCCTGTTGGCTATTACAGCGTCACCGGGGGAGCCGGTGGGTCCGGAGACCCACCCTTAAATATAGAACTCACTGCCTAAGTATACTATACTAGTATTTATAAAGATTTCAATCGTATTACTTTATTTAAATCTAGCTTGAAGAAATACTTGCTTTCACTATCTATACTATAATCAGCTACGTACGTATCAATCCAAAATCTTTTACCATACAAACTTTTGAAATCGTTCCACCATTTAAATTGTAAGAATATTTTACTGAGCAATGCATACTAGTAATATATGATCATAATTACGTTAGACTTTTTTAAATTTAGGACTAAAGAGTTAGCGGAACAGTAGTTACTAAGTCCATATAAATCATTATGAAAATCTACGCAATCCTCAGTATTTTTAATTATTATATATATCTTATTGTTATAGGCTTGCAACAAAAATTTGGAGTGCTTAAGAGCAACAGCAATGTCATTAAGATACACGCTAAGCCTTAATGGACCAAGATGGGATCCTTGAGGTACCCCGGATGGAACTTGAAAAAAGATAAAGTGAAACCTTTTATAGCAACAGCTTAGCTACGATTGGTAGGGTACGATTTAAACAAACCCAGAAGATCACCGTGCATACCGATATTGTTAAATTTCTCAAGAAGAATAGAAAATCGATAGAGAACCGGTACACACGGCGTCAACCTGCAAGCTATTAATACATAGCATATATCACAAAATCAATAAATTCACATAAATTAGTTTCAGTTGATTCTCCGTTAAAAAAATTCATGCTGTTCAGTAGTAATTGTACGTTCCATAATAGTTAATATATACTTATATCATTTTCTCAAACATCTTCGGAATACAATTTAATTTTGAAATAGGCCGGTAATTTTTGACATTGCGTTTATCTCCGCTTATAAAATAGGTACAACATAAGACTTTTTCCATTGAAAAGGTATGGTACACGTTCGCAAAAACTGAGAAAGAATATATGGGGAAAACTTTACTTATCAGAGAAATACTTTATATTAAGCAGATATCCCATCCGGATCACAACCTTTATTTATACATTATTTAAAAAGTTTAGGCATTTGTTTACCAACGAAAAAGAGATCAACAGAAGAAATATTAACGATATTACTACTAGAAAGAATATCTCTCTGCTCGGCAAGGAAAAGAATGAATTCTGTTCAAAAGATGGCTGAAAATAGCTGTTAAAGAAATTAACTATTTCCAGTCCATATTTTGTAGAAATTTCGTTAAAATAAAATATATCAGGCTATTCAGTATTCAGTATTTAGTTTTATAGATTCTACAAATTAGGAGCACGCCGAAGATGATCAGGGAGACCGTTACAGGATTTTATTGCGTGTACTGTGAATGAGAAAGTCAGAAAACCAATAGTGTATAAAAATATATAAACTGATTCAAGTTGTGAGTTGTCCTCAGTAAATGAACTTAGGATTTCAGGTATCGAGGAGAAGATGGATCGTTTATGATGTAGAAAGTAGGCTTAAACCTTTCGAAATTCTTCTTTTTCGGATTGAAAGCCTTTTAAGCTTATTACGATACTCAGAGATGGTGTTAAATTTACGGAAGCCAACAATAATTTAAATACAACTATTTAAGAGTTTTCGGGAGACGATCTAATTTATTAAGATTAGTTTCAGATATGTTAGAGTAGCATTCATCGGCATAGTCAATGAGAATTTGCACTAACACAGTTCTAATCCGATTTGATTTAAAGTTTTTATGTCGATAGGGTGAAAGAAGCGAGTACCTATATCACTTTACGACATAGCTCAACTATATGGGTAATCCAACTGAGTATATTACCAATGAGAAGGACGAGATATTTTATTGATGACATAAAAGAAATATTCTTATTATTATACTTAACTATTACCACATCACATCAAATTTATTCAAATTATTTTTGCTGCCTGCTACTGTTATTTAACACTTTTTATTGTTTATTCTTATTTCGAACTTATTACATCAGTCAATAATATTATTCAGCTCGTTGTTGATATCATACTTAATGTCCTTTACCCAAAGGTAGATAGAAATTACTCTTTTTAATAAGGCCGCTTATTGCCCTTTTTTTGGTGTTTTTCTTTTTTTCATATATTTTTGTACAATAAACAATATATCATATACGTTACGTTAATGTCCTACTACATATAGACTTTTGTTAGATAATTCCTGATCTCATAGAGATTCGCGAAAACTTCAGATAACATAATCTTTCAACATTATATTAAAAAAATATTTCTAGCCTATCTGTATGTTGTGACGAAATTTAAAAAATCGGTTGTATTTTATATTTCGTTGTATTTTATATCATACAATAATTGTCATTCAAAGGGTTAAACGATTAACTCTAGAAGTGACCAATTAGGAACAATGTTATCATGATGATGACCTCATCAGTATAGGTCTTCAGACTCAATCTAGGCATTACTAAACAATGGGGCATTACGGACAGATGACTCGGCTCAGTGTGATTAACTATCTTGTTATCATCTTCTCACGAAGGAATAAGTTATTTATTTACTTATTATTTAGTACTTAGTAGTATAGAAACTGGAAATACCCTTCTCATTGCGAATATTTAAGAAAAATGCCACTAATTATTTGAATGTAACTAATCTGTAAAATTTGAATCGTATACAGGCTGTATTAAATTAATAAATATTTATATTATTAAAATTGTCTTTCACAGATAGGTATGTATTATCTACATACTTTATATCTTGAGTACGAATAATATCCTGACAGTATCCTACTGTCAGGATATTATTCGTACTTAATATGTCTAATAAACAGTAGAATATATTGATGTATCTATATTATAAATTTTCTATTCTTAAATTTTATTCTTAATTCCATTCTTAAACTTATAGAAAAATGTGTCCGAATAAGTTAGATACGCCAACATTGAAACTAATTAGCAATCAAATACTTGAACCGCTTTAGAGTTGCAACTTATTTCTATATCATTTATTTATACAAATACATACATACATATTAAGAAATTCAGTACACGATTATACGGTACCATAGTAGTTTAGTTTATAACTACTAAATTAGCTTAGGAAGGAAACTGTAACAGCAGTAACACAGTTTTAATACTTTGCTATAATCTCTTTTAAAGGGACTTTTGTAGCACCGGTTGTTATCGCCATAGCCCATATTGTAATGTTATATGGCCAGGGCCTATAGTTAACCATCTAATCTAAGAAAAAGTATTTATTTATTGTCAGAACACTGAAAATCCCTGGGCCGAATTTGTTAAACCTTGAGGTGGTTATGTACCAATATGTTATAGCTGATTTGGTCTAAAGGTTTTGATGGATTTTAGTTAAGACATAACATGGGTTTCTCTCGGAAAAAAACGATCTTTGAAAAAAAACTGTTTATAAAATTAATCACAAAAATTGGCTTGAGCTTTGGTCAAATTGAAACATGTCTTTATCGAAAGAATTAATAAATGTTTCATAAAACTTTCTACATATATTTTGTGGATTCACACTATGACTACCACAGATTTGGTAAAGTTACCCACCCTTAACAAGGGGGGGCCAGATGGGCCCCCATGGGGAACGACGTCCCGAGGGCGTCTCAGATTGAGACACGGACCTCGGCTCGGGGCGTCGTTAGTCAGGAGGGAAGCTAAGGAAATTTGGACACTAGCGTCCTCCGACGGCAGAACGCCGGAGCAACGGAGCACTTACTCAGTTGGGACCTCGTCTATACCGGTATAGACGGTGTGTGTCTGTATGTTGTGTAGTGTCACTTATGCCTACCCGTACACGTTATTAGGTCTACTGTGAACGCGTCGTCGGGGTCAACGAGTACCGACTTGGGTCTTCTTTTTCTGACTAAAGTAGTCTTACGTGGTCTATACTCTGCGGCGTCAGCCACCAGTGGGTTCGGGTGTCGCTCAGCACGTTCAAAGTACTTTTGGGAAAGCCCCTTGAAGTACTGAGCGATGGTCGGAAGGTCTAAATCTCTATGCTCCGCACCGAAACGCTCTTCTCAGGGTTTACCTCGATCCGCCATTTCCGCAGCCAACTCTCGAGGGAGTCGACTGCGGATTGGAGACGTTGGTATATCTCCCAGTGATCCTTAGAGGACGTGTAAAGCGCGGTATCGTCCGCGTACATGGCAAGGTGCACTTTAGATCGCGGCCTAGGAATATCGCTAGCGTAGATGGAGTAGAGGATGGGCGAGAGAACTGAACCCTGGGGGACACCCGCCCTGATGAGACGGGGAGTTGACAGAACGCCTTCCACTCTGTAGCGAAAGGAGCGATTCGACAGGTAGTCCCGTATGATGAGTACTAGTCTGTCCGACACCTTGAACTGGTATAGCTTGTACACCAGTCCATTGTGCCAGACCCTGTCGAACGCCTTAGCTACATCGAGGGAGAGCGCTCCTGTCCTATGCTTCTTGGCCCTCACAGTGGCCCCTATCAGTATGTGCTCCGTGAGGCGTTGCACCTGATGGGAACATGAATGGTTAGCTCTAAAGCCGAACTGCTCATTTGGGATCATTTTGAGTCTCTCGACTTCCGATCTAAGTCTACAGAGGATGATTCTCTCATATACTTTCCCTAAGGAACTAAGAAGACTAATGGGACGGTAACTACTAGGCAGATGCCGGGGTTTGCCCGGCTTATGGAACCCTATCACTATGGCCTCTTTCCACTGGGCCGGAAACGAGCAACCGGCCAGTAGAGCGTTAAAAATGGTAACCAATAGGTAATTTAAAGGAGGCGGAAGAAGCTTTATCACTTTGTTAGTGATCCTATCGGGACCTGGCGATTTTTTGGCGTGAAGCGCCCTAACTATGGACGTCACCTCGTCTAGGTTCGTTTCCTTGATTGGCGGACCGACCGGTGGCTGAGAACACATTATATTGACCGATTTGTCGACTATTTCGACATGATCGCGATCAACCGATTGAGCAGACAGACGGCACTGGCTCTCTAGACTGTCGGCTAAGCACTCAGCTTTGTCAATGTCGTCAAACGCGATGGCGGAGTTAGGTCCAACCAAGGGAGGCATATCTGAGACAGTGTCCACCTTCAACGCTCTCTGCAACCGCCAGAATGCCTGGTGCGTTGGAGAGAGCGCCGCAAGCGTCCTATCCCAGCCACTATCTCTGAAGTCGTCGAGAGCTTGTCTCGACTCCCTCTGGAGACGGCGCAGCCTCCGTCGGTTGGTATCGGTCGTGGGCTCTAATCGCGGCGTTTTTACGGGTGATGAGAAGTCTAATGTCCGGAGGGAGTGCTCGGTAACCCTCGAAGTTCACTCGGACCTCCCTCGAGGACTTTCCTACGCTGTCTACCAAATGTTCTGTGAAGTTAGTCGCGGCTGAAACAGCGTCCTCGACCGATGTAAGGTGGTCAGGAATTTTGTCGAGGTGCGCTGATACGGGGGAATGGAGTTGCTCTCGAAGCTTCGTCCAGTTAATAATTGTTTTTGTCGCGGGTTCCCTAAGGGGAGGAAGTCCTAGCTGAAATAGGACCGGTCGATGGTCAGAGTCTAGCTCGGATAGAGTCTCGATAGAACGTAACTGGAGTGTCACGTCCTTCAAGAGTACTATGTCGAGCACGTCGGGTCTGTCATGTCGGAAGTCTGTGTCGCAGTATCGCGTGGGACTCAAAGGCGCGGTGATCTCGAAGTCGAGACCAGCCTTGTAACTTAGCCTATCAAGGAGATTTCCTCTACTGTTTGCGACAGTAGAGTTCCAGCGGGGATGTTTGCAATTTAGGTCGCCGGCCAGAATGGTTGCGTTACCTAATTGGAGTAAGGACTTAAGGTCCCTCTCAACTAAGGCTTTATTAGGAGAAAGATAGACGGATGCTAGTACGATCGACTGATGGCGGGTCATACCCACCTGACATAATGACGCTTCTACGTTAACTAGTTGGGGCGGATCGAGCGGAGTGCAATGAAGAGACCTTCTGTAGTAGATGATGGTTCCCCCCTTCGCGGTTGCCCTATCGTTCCTAACGAGACGGTAATTCGCGATGCGCGGATCACGATTACACGGCTTCAGAAAGGTCTCTTGTACTAACAGGACGTCTATCTGGTGCGTGACCACGAAGTCGCGCACTAGATCTATCTGCTTAAGTAGCCCGTTCGCGTTGAATGTAGCGACAGTCAGAGAACGAGGTTTTACCCTTCCACGCGATGTCATCATGTTGACATCGTGTGTTCGTATATCGATTTGATTAGGACGGCGTGCTTGAGGAGCACTTCCATCCTCGCGGGAGGGTTCCGCGCGGAATCCCTCATTTCGTTCGAAAAGACTAGGAGCTCTTCGATGTCTATTACACCGAAGAGGCTCGTGACGCACGCGAGCGAGCTCGCAACTCCGTCGGTGAAGTTACGAACCGGCGGCGACGGTATCGACTGGGGGACGGGCTGTGGGATAATCCTCGGAGTCTTCACCCAAGCGTTCGCGACCGCGTTCGCGGGTGCCTGAGGGGCCTGGGATGCCTGAGGGGCCGCGGGCCTCCTAGGGGCTAGAGGAGCCCATGGAGGCTGGACGAACCGAGGAGGATGCCTTGCCGGCTGTGTCCTGCGCGGCGCTTTGGGGCACCCGCGATAATTCGCGGGGTGGCCGTTCTGTCCGCACAGGACGCAGCTGGGAGGATCCTCAGGGACCGGTCCCTTACGCGGACAGTCGGCTGTCGCGTGGTCGTCCAGGCACTTGACACACCTTGGACGCGCGTGACAAAAACGTTGGGAATGCCCATAGAGCTGGCAGCGATGACACTGACCAGGAAAACCGCGACCGCGTGGAGGTTCGACCCTAAGGCCTGAGAGTTGGCAGACTGCCTTAACGTTAAAAATTTGCTTTCCTTCCGGGGAAAGCTCGAGATGGACGAGTACGAGATCGAACCGAGTACCGAGCGACCACTAGGGTCCCGCCCTAGTGGTCGCTCGGTACATGCGGTGCATCGAGATGATAGGGAAGGATTGGGACTTAAGGTCCTCGAAAATCCGTTCAGTAGTGAGCTCCACGGGGAGCCCTCGGATGACCACCGTTAAGCGGCGTTCATCCTCTAGCGCGTAGGTGTGGTATCCGTAACCACGTTCGCGGAGGAGACGAGTCAGACCGCGGTGGTCCGACGAAGACGCGGTTTGTACGCGGATACCGTCGGCGGTATTTCGGGCGGACGTGAAATGGAGCTTGTGCTCCGTCATAAGTGCGGACAGAGTGTCCCACTTAGACTTGTCCCTTATGTAAAGCGGCGGCGGCGCGGGGGACTTCCGTGGCGCTGAAGGCGCAGGCGCTGAAGGCGCCTCCGCGGGCGCTGAAGGCGCGGACGACGGCGACGCGGACGCGGGCGCTTCGGGCGCGATCGGCGCGCGTTCGCGAGTCGGGCCCGGGCCCGAAGAACGACGACGAGGCGACGCGGGTTCGCTACTAGCGGGTTTTAAGGCCCGTTTTCGCGGGACGATCGAGGAGAGCGCTTTCGTCGCCTTCGTCTTGGCCGATTTGGTCTGCACGGTCGTGAAACCGTCGTCCTCGTCAGCGTCCGAGGAAGGGGACGAACTCCCCGACTCGGAATCCGAGGCCGTCTGCTCCGTAGGAGTGGCGGCCTCGACCTCCATGTCGGAGGTGCTCTCGGTCGCGATCGCGGCGCGCGAGGTCGAGGGCGGAGACTCGATGCCTAACAGGACAGAGTACTGCAGGCATAATTGAGGCGCAATTCCGTGGACCCAACCAAAGAACTGCGACTTGGACAGATCTTCGGGTTCCGCCGCGGATTTGGGGTCCATGGTGGAGCCCGGAGATATGAGCCGTCCTCCCTGCGTGAGCAGGGAGGCGAGTGCCTAACGTGAACCCTATCGAATCTCTGTCAGTAGGTGACAGAGGTGTGCCTAATACCCTAACGACTGTGTACTTACACGACGCAGGCTATTACGACGAAGTCTTTGAATTCCGTTTCGTACCCTAACTAGGGCGACGTCGGACTTGTTGGACCCCTATGCAGGCTCGCCGGCCCGCAGGTGTGCTTGCGGCGATGACTCACACACAAACACAATCACAAAACTGGCTTGCACACAATGGAGGCCGTTATCTTAATCTGGCGCAGATGTTCGAACGGTCGGTGCAGGTGGTCGGCGCAGGTGTCTGGGCGGTCAGCGTGATGGCCCAGGTAGGTGGCGCAAGTAGGCGAAGCAGGTAAAAGGGACATGTGTCCCGGTCGACTGCTCGACGGTGAATGTATATACCCAGGAGACATAGATTGTGATCAATACGTTAATTTATATAATTATTTATTTCGAAAATACTTAAAATTTGTTATTATTTAGACCACATGTACCGCTTATATATACCTTTGTAGGTTAGGTATATTTTAGCTTTGTCTAGCGGCTTCGCCCGTGCTGTAATAGCTAAAAAACAACCTGGTATAATGGACGGAAGGTTTTTCTACTATCGATCAGGAACAGTACTTTTTAGGCAATAATTATTTCCTATATTCTTTTCTGTAACCCTGGAAACAAGTGTGAAAAGTTTCTTAATCGGTTGAGTAGTTAAGATTTAAAAGCTTTTAAAACAAACACACGTACATTCTTTATAATCTTAGTTAGGATTACTCAAAAGTAGACAAAATTTAAAAATCTTTATTTTAATATTTTTTTTTAAATAAAACTCAAATCCTTAATTACATAAATACATTATAATAATGGGTAAATACTCTGAATAAATTTTAAAATAGCTTGGCAACGAGCGCTTCATACCCATGGTGCACGATCCTTCAAATATTCGTAAACATTGTAGTATTCCTTTAGCATAAGACAATATAAAATCATTATAGCCAAACATGCAGTTTGTCATTTTAGAAATATTGAAACTTTGACCCTGGGTCTTTAAATATCTTTTATAATCAAACTGTTCCCAGCGGCTTTGCCCTAAGAAATAAAGCCTTGTTATGTCGGCCAAAAGGTTTTTACACTTACTCAGGTAAAGTACTTTATTAGGGATAGCTGTTACCTGTCACTCTCACTGGGTCGACGTGGACTGTAAAAATTATATTTATATAGCTTATGATCAAAGCCATAAACAGTGATGGCCAACAGCTAGTGATAATATAAATCCTTTTATCATAGTGTGATTAGTGATTGTAAATCATTTTAACTCTAAATGTTCGTATATATATGACTAAATCTTGAATCATGTTACTTGATACATTTATAATTTATTACATTGTATTTATGTTCATCAGGGATAATGTAGGATTCTAATGGTAAAATATTTTTTAAATCGGTCCAGTAGTTTCGGAGCCTATTCAATTCAAACAAACAAACAAATCTTTCCTCTTTATAATATTAGTATAGACAACTGGACTAATATGAATGAATGAAAAACTAAATAAATATGAATGAATGAAATTAATTGATTAATTTAAATATATTCATTCATATTAGTTCTTATTTGTATTTATAAAATATATAATATCTCTTTAATATATATTAGTGTACATGCTAAGTATTGGTATTTCATTTTGATATATTGATAGATATATAAGTACCTAAACTGGGAAGATATCCACCACAAGTTCAGAGTTGAACGATGTTTCTGGTAGTTATCCTGATGCATAATCTACTGAGTGTTATGGTTTTGATGAAAACATTAGATACATTATTAACATATACAAAAAAAAAACATTTTTCTTTGTGCCTGTCCGTTATGGTGAAATACTTTAGTGGTTTTTATTACAAACTGAAACAAACCTATAAATTAAAATATAAATAATATTTAAACATATATTCCTACATCAAATCACATCAAATCAAAAACTTTATTTGACACCAAATACTTTATCATACAACAAAAAAAAACTAAATCAGTAGTAATAAAAAATTAGACCCAAATAGTAACTGCAACACCCAAAATGGTTAACCGTTCAGTTTTTGCTGGAGTAGTATTACTCCAGCGCTGGTTTCCAATGGCCGCCATCTAGTATGCTAGTACCAGTTGAATCATATTCAATAAAATTTAAATATTTTCACAATTCATTTATTTACAAGAAATATATTATCCTAAGCCTATATTCTCTACAGTATTTGTATATTGAAAATACAAAATATATTCTTATTACAAATAACTTCAATTTAAAAGAAAATACACATCACATCCAGAAGGATTTTCTTTTGTGTTTTAACATATTAAGGTATATAAAGCATAAAACTTTAACATATTATCTAAAAAACACATTAAAATAATGCAAATAGTTGAATATAAAAAAAAACAATAATAATAGGTATTGGTAACAGCAGAATTACTAAATTCTAATCACTACATTCATTAAGTTAACACAATTTGCTATGTTTATAAATTAAATAACACTCATATTGATGTGTTATTTATAATTATTTATTCTCCTTAAACATTTCATACAGCACTGAACAAAGCTTAAACAGTGGCAGCCCAACCACTGTGAAGTAGTCCCCTTCTACTCTCTCAACAAATGTGCCACCCACACCCTGAATACCATAACTTCCGGCTTTATCCCTGAAATAACAAACGAAATAAAAGTTAAATTAATTTTTAAACATATATACTAAACTCACAAAATCAACATATTTTACAACAAAAATAACTAGAGTATCATAAACATTTCAATGAGTTCAGTCAGTTAAATTGCTATATAAAGAGACATTAAACAGGCAAGAAACGGGCAGGGAGCTACGTTAACTCAACTCTTATTAGACTAATTACTTAACACTACTCATTACAAACATCTATTTGAATATAATTCTCACATAGGTTCCCCTGTGGCTATGTATCCCTTGATCTGCTCATCATCCAGTTCACCAAACACCACATTGGTTTTTTCAGTAAACTTAACTACTTTATCTTCTGTCTTCACAACCACCCCTGTGTACACAGTGTGACTCTTGCCTGATAGACTGGAAATTTTAACAATGAATATTTTTTTTGCTATTATATCATATTATATAACTTACAAAACATTAACCAAATATTGATTACTTTGTACTATTTAAAATCAAAATAAAAAATGAGTATTTAAAAATGTTATAGTTGTTTGTATACCCTAAATAACATCAAAGAAGATATTTAATTTCTTGGTAGTTCTAGTGGTACAGGAACAGGGAAATGTATGGACAGAAGACCACCTTTCTAAGCAAAAATGTACATATTAAATTATGTAAATTGGAAAAAAACATATAATTGCAGTCAAAACCAGACCTTTTAAGCATAATAAATGCTTCCTCCTCTGATGTTGGCTTTCCATACATCTTGCCATCCAAGGTGACCATTGTGTCTGCACCAATAATTACATCGGGTTTGTTTCCTGTGACTTTTAGCCTGTTATCCACTTCTAGAACTTTCTGAAAAGCTGTTTCCTCAACAAATTCGGAAAAATTTTTGAATAGTTTTGGATCCAAATCTTCTTTGAAGAGTGAAGGACAAAGTCCCACTATCAAACCCTATATACACAAGAATATTTACATAGATGCCAGGTTATATTATTATTTGATGAAAAGTTATTAGTAATAAATAAATTTACAATATTTTCGACCAGTTCTTTTCTTCGTGGCGAATTACTTGCTAGTACAATATTTTTGTTTTTTAAAACGTGCATAATAGGTTGCAACATCTTAATAATAAACGATCATGTAACTATTGTTTGATGTTTTGTTTTGTCAATTGGTTATACCTTATAAACGCATGGACTTGAAATACATGGACTTCCTACATAAAGATTAAAGAAACGTCAATATTTTAATCAAAATTGCCGCTTATCAAGCCATCAAAAGCCATTTTTTTTTTATTTGTCCTTTCGAATAGGCTGCGGTCTGCAACCCATGCCTATTCCAGCTGCAATGAGGATAAAGAACTATTAAAAATTCTTTCTTTATTTCTTAACGTTTATGACAAAGCATTGCTTGCATTATGCCAATGGTCAAAACAAAAGAATTTTTGAATTTCTTTTAACAATCGTGAATGAAAATAATTTGGTAAATATTTTGAAACTAACTTTAGACTGTAACTAACTTATGAAAGATTTAGCACCGAACTTACTGTTGACTGTTGCTTTTCTCTGTCGGTGTGCGGCCGCATCGTAAATATTCACTCTCAACTTTTTTCCCAATCGCGCCAAAATAATTATAACTTCAAAAACAATTATTTACATTTGTACAGTTTATCAATCATTCACATAAGTTTTCATTATGAAATCAGGTCTTAACCTAATTTACGAAAGAAGTATTAGGTTTCTTTCAGCTTCCGGTACGTGCGTGGAGGACTTTCATTTGGAAGGCGGAGTTTCAACGAAGATGGTCGCTTAACTCTAAATAATGCTAAAAATTTTAATAATAATAACGCTTAAATCTGAATATGGCAAATGCACATCTAACGGGAAATCAGGGACGCTGCTTGGTACGCATTCCAGCTTTCCTTTCGATGAGTCAAGGATTATCATTGGTTATGTACTTCTTCACCAGATTGTTCACCAGTACAAATGTTTGCCTTTATAATGTGATTGCTCAAACTCGTTACAATGATTCTTACACTATTGCATAATCCTTTAGATACGTCTAAATTACCCAAGAACATTATTAATGGATCAATTTTAATTCGTGTGGTGACTTTTTTTATAATTTATTCATGACCATGGATACAGAACTTTAGTTGAAAAACAATACATATTGAGAAATCAAAAGTAATTTACATATAAATTAAACTAATAAAAATAAAACTTATTACTTATTAATGTAAATACATTGAACTAATTAAAAATTAGGTTAAACAATTGAAAAAAAAAAACAAAACAAACAACAAAAACATAAATCATTCCTTAAGTATTTGTAATAAACTTAACCAATGGAATATAATATATTTTTTCGTTTAATAAGCCTTGTGCAATAATATCGTTACAAATTTTTACGTCTTTTTTTTAAGAGGTGCGAGTATTGCTATGTATTTCAACGCCTCATAATTTTTATTAGCTAAGTTATCAGAAACTTCATTAATAAGATTGTTCCCTGATATTTTGTGGCAGTTCAATTAATGGTTCTATCATGGTACTTAAGAACAGTTCGCCGTGGCCTATTTTAGTAAAAAAAATCAGCAGATAAGCACGATGGCCGAATTTAAGTAAAAAACTTTTTAACGGAAAAGTAGAATAACCTTCAAATTTAACAAAATACCTTCGATCATCTTCAGACCTTCATGTAATTGTAGTGGTTTAAAATACTTACAGAAAAATTTTACAAACGCACTAGTAACTCACAATTTACCTAGGATTCCATCATCAAAACCTAGTTGGTTTTTTTATTATGGGACCATCTTTGGAATATGTCCTTTCTAACAACAAAATAATAATTAAAATCGGTACATAAATGATACGGTTATCTACAAACAAAACAATACCATTACGGTTGAATTGAGCAACCTCCTCTTTTTTCAAAGTCTGTTAAAAAGTTATCCTTGATGATTTTATGCCTCTGCTTTATACTAAACTAGCTTTTTTCCTGCTTCGCATGCTTTAAATTCGTAGTGAAACAATTCCCCTTTCCCTTTTTTGTATTGGTTTCTTTATGACTTATTTTAAGTGATACAATCAGTGATAAATCGGCAAACATCGCTCAGTCAAAATATATTTTTTAAGTTTTTAATTAGGATACAATATTAGATATTGTAATTTTTAATACCTCTCTTGTTTTTACTTAAACGTTTATACTTTTTAAACAGAGTACTTAATAACCATTCTATCACACTTATAGATGTTTATTGAACATAATCATAATATGACCATGTAAACTTGAGCGTTTCTGAGCTACACAATCGACGTTACTTTGACCATCAACTTGCAGTTCTAATTTAATTAAAATAAAAAAAACTATTTTGAATAATATGTATTAGACATTCAGTTTGCTATATGCATTAAAAAAAACCAATACTGAACATTCACAAGTGCCATTTTTGAGACAGTTTGCCCGGTTCCATACCATAGTGCGCTGGCCGATCGTACCGCGGACCGCCGCACCGCAAACGCGATGACCCTCTATTTTAAATCTGTAATATCTTCGAAAATATTCATTAAAATTACATGCTGTGAAGGGCTATATTGTTTAATATTAAATGTAAAATGTATTTAAGTTACTTAATTAGATAAGGATAAAAGCTGTATTGCTCAGAATTGGTTCGTAAATAAGCCATTATTTCTCGTAAAAAGTAAAGTATAAAAATTGGCTATTGTGGGTTATCCCTAAGAGATAAATATAACATTGCGGACTTTCTTGTAGAACTTTTTAAGGTATACTAGTTTTTAAGATTTAAAGTAAGAAAACTAAACACTTTTATATAGTTTGTTATTGGTTTCCTGGATTTTTTAACTGTGTAATTCCCACAAATGTAACAAAACATATTTCGTTTATTGAGACAACTTCTTCGCGATGAAGACATGTTCTCAAATGAATTAATTTACAGAAATTTACTGGTAATACTTTAAACTGTGCTCACAAAAGTATTCATACAGAAAATTTTAAAATAATTGTGTAGACGCAAAACTACACGTAGGAAAAAAAAAACAAAAAATATTTTTAGTGTTGCCAATGTTTACCTAATCCAATACTACTAACGATATCACGGCACCTTTTTTATTTTATTTTTTTGACCAGTGTTTTATATATATATATATATATATATATTACAATGTTTTCGACCATACCTCATTGTTTATTACCAATTTTTTTGTGTTTTTTTTTATATTTAACGCACACTATTTTCTTTAAATTTGTTATTTCTAGTAATAAAAATATTGGTCATATTTTAGGGAAATAAGTTACTGAATGGCAACTCTAGTTATTGCATCCCAACGAATTTATTATCTGTTTCACGTGGTTTTATAGTATAATTATCATCTGTGGTTTTATGTTTAATCACCGCTCAGTTGTGTGTTGAGTATATTGTCGATGTAGATATATTCTTCTTCTGGTTTTTCTAATTTTTAAATCTTTTTAAGAGTAGATGAGGTAATGGAAACATAACAAAATAAAATGCAGTCCGTAGTGGCTTATGTGCGTACTTTACTGGGTTGGTGCGACGAAAATCCTACGATCAGGACAGGCTTCAAAAGAGACAGGTAACGGTTTGACATTTCATGTTTACAATATTAGAAAATCGTTATGGCGGCAAAGTCGCTACTGTTACTAGACTAGATAATTATTAGAAAACAATGATAAAGATACCAATAGGAGTTGCCTTAAAGTTCTTTAAGTGAGCCAAATCTTGATAGTTTTTGTATGTTGATATTATTTGCTGTTTTCACATTATCGCAATTTCCAGGCATGAAGATGATATCTCGTCCGATGATGATTCTCCAATTCTAAAAAGACTAAAGAAACTACCCAAAACCTCTTTCCCTGATTTTGTGGATTCTAAAGGTATAGTTTTGTCGCATAAAGTAGATGCTGATTTTTAGGTTTTACTTATATTTAAAGTGGAATAACAATGTTACAGATATGTGGAACGAGGAAAAACCAAGTAAAAATATTAGATACGTGCAAATTGAACCAGGTCACCCAAGCACATCAACACCCATTGAAGGTCTAGCCAAATTTGGAGGACGGTATCGGGCAGTATCAACTAATTTGCCCTCAAACGGGCCATCAACACCTATTCAGAAACCAAGAAAACACACACCAGTGAGACATGTCAGTCAGCCTGTGCTAGATGACGATGATGAAATCCAGGAGGTAAATTTATTTGTTTTCTTGTATTAATTCTAGGTGTGATTTAACTTTATTAGTAATTAACAGTTTTCTGGATTGAATTGATTTTGAAATTTCGCGCTGGAAACCTAAATATATCTGGAATAGATTATATGTAGCCTTACAAACTCTCCCATTTTTATTTTATTTATGCTTAACTTATGTTATAATAATATTATACTATATTGTATTATTATACTGATTCAGGTAACATGGGTAGAAGCGAAACCTGAAACTAAGAAGCCTTCAAAAGTTTTCATAAATATAGATGATGAAGAAGATGATGACAATGAGAATCAAGAAGATGATGTGATATTTGTGAAGAAAGTATCCACACCTCCTCCTGTCAAACCCTATAAATTTTTTATTAGTAAAAATAATACTAACAAGGACTCAAAAGATAATGAATATTTTAAGTATTATAAGATATGTAAAACTTTAAATGATAGAAGCTCAATATCTCCTAGAACATACAGTAGGTTTAAACAGCCAGTAGGCATTACTAAAGTATATAAAAAAGCTCCCACACCAATACCGAGGTGGATGCAAACCCAGAAAGCTAATATTCCTCAGTATAAAAACAGATTGAATGTTAATGGAACTGGCAAATCTGCCATGGCAGAAGTTTTTAATTTAGATGAGAAAAGAAACTATCAGGAGCTTATAAGGAGGGTAACGGCAACCATAAAACCCTCATCAACAGATAAATCTAGAGATATTGTTAATATAGCAGATGATTCTGCTTCTTTCCGGTCAACTTTAAGATCACAGAAAAGTGCATTAAATGAAATAAAATTAGTGGAACAAGGCTTAAATACTGACAAAGAGAATGAATCAACAAAGGAGTATGACCCAATAACAGTTGCATCAATCAACTCCTCTGATTCAGAAGTTGAAATCATCACATCAGATGCCTCTACATCATCCTCTGTCAAAATTGACCCCATCAACACACTAAAGGAATCATATAGAGATAGAGCAATCACATCAGGTGACTGGCTATCAAAATTAGACATAAAGTACAGGAAGAAGAGACAAGACACCCAAGAGAAGTTAAAAGATGCTCGAAGAGAGTCAGATATAATATCAAAAGTTAATTATGAACAGAAATTAGCACATTTAGAGCATAAATTAAAATATGAGTTAAGTATACCTGAGAGTCTTATAGAAGAAGCTCAACCCACGGTAGAACTCCCATCACTCACTCCTGAGCAAGAGAAGTTAGTAAACAGAGCCTTAGGACCTGGGCCACCTGGACAGCTCCTAGTAGAGAAATTTAATTTAAGGATACACAGGTTTGTCATTTCTTATATTTTTATTATGATTATTATGTAACATTTTTCATAAATCATTTCATAAAAATAGGATGGAGGTAAAATCATATACTGTGCTAAGTACAAGTAGATAGAACTCAAACCATTGTTTTAAAATTGATTATCTGTTTGTTTATTTATTTGCGAATTGATTTGCACTGCTAGATCATTTTAAACACATAGAAAACCTTTTATTCAAGTATTTTTTTTAATCTTCATGGAAATTGTCAAACTAATTTGGTTTACAATTACAAAATAACAAAACTTTAAAAACAATCAGGCACATCTAATAAAAATATGGTATTGGCTTCCTTTAAAACTCGTTATATTGGAAGCTTTTCTAAAATTTTTCTTTTAATTTTTATTCTAAACAACCCACATCTGGTGTGCTTAGTATAAAAATGCGAAAATGCGTTTAACTCAATTTTTTGGGTAAGGCATATTAGGTCAATATTTAACATATTGCCAAAGTATGTAGCACCAACCGACTAACCTTAACCCTCGTTAGGAAAGCCTGTCGATGGAATATACTTCATCTTTTAGATAAGTTGCCTGAGGAATATTTTTTATCTTGTTTATCTCAACATTATATCATTACAGACGAGACCTGCAAACCTTATCAGGCCTCAACTGGTTAAATGACGAAGTGATCAACTTCTACATGAACCTATTGATGCAGAGGAGTGAGGAAAGGAAGGACTTGCCTAAAGTCTATGCTACAAATACCTTCTTCTACCCCAAACTTATGCAAAGCGGCCAGGCGGGGCTGAGGAGATGGACACGAAAGGTATGGTATCTTTACTAGTTATGCTTTATTTACGTTGTCTCTAAACGAGCATAGTTTTTTTAAATTAATTTAGTATAAAAACTTCAAACTTTTGTGAATAATTAATTATTAATAAAACAACCGCAGCATCACTAATCTAGTTTATATCTTATGATTTTATTTTATATATAAATTTATATATATTTTTATAAAAACATAATATGCAGTTTCACAAAGTAACATGTTATACTAGATATCTATCATTTTGAGTTTTAATTATTTAATTATAGTATAATTAGCGCACTACCTCTTGGATCCTCTATAAGTTACTACATCTCTATATCTAACTGTTATAGTATATGTAAAGACACCATAGTAGAGAAAAACAAAGGTTGGTAATGAATTTTAAATTAAATAAATGCTTGCATCTTTAGGTGGACATATTCGGACACGATCTGATGGTGATTCCCGTTCACCTGGGAGTTCACTGGTGTCTCAGCCTCATAGACTTCCGGGAGAAGAAAATCGCATATCTGGACAGCATGGGATCGCGGAACCAACCCTGTCTGGACGCCCTTCTGCAATATCTCAGAGACGAACACCGAGACAAGAAGGGTCAACCGTTCGCCGAGAAGGGGTGGACCACCGAGAATCTTAAGGTATCCGACAAGGGCACATCCCATTTTGTACATACTCGAACGGTATTTTTTGAATCCGTCCTCGTTGCGGACGGATCCGTTCGAACCAGATATGGGATACAAACTTCCCCGCACGCTCACCGCCCCTCCTCCCCTTCTCCTTCGCAGGACATCCCGCAGCAGATGAACGGCTCGGACTGCGGCATGTTCGCGTGCACGTTCGCGGAGTTCTCTTCCCGCGGCGCGCGCTACACCTTCTCTCAGGCGCACATGCCGCTGCTGCGCCGCAAGGCCGCGCTCGAGATACTGCAGGCGCGCCTGCTGCTGTAAGGGAGCACGCCGCGCGAGCCCGTTCGCATATACGCATTTACTCATATCACACACTCGTTAATTCGGATACATTCTCATCCGCCTATATTTCTTGTTTTAATTATTTTGAACTCTTGTAACAAAAGAAAATGGTGAGAATCGCTTTAATATGGGTCAATCTCTAAATTATTTTGTACGAATTGATTTCTTATGACTTTGGCTTAATTGTGGAACTTTTCGTTAAAAATCTGATAAGATCTTTAGGTTGTAGTTTGAGTTGTGTTGAAGGCGGTGGCATCTTTTCTCTCTAAGTTGTTTACGACTCTGAACAAAAAAGAAAGACCTACTGTAATGTCTCTATCTCGTAGCTCCTATATATAATTTAGCTGTACATATTTCGCTCCGGAACATTAATGTTCTTCCAGTAGAAAAACTTGTATACTAATAATAAAATTAAGTATTAGAATAAAATATGTTTAAGTATCGGATTCCTTATTTATGATCCATAGCGACTTCATCGGTCGCTCTATGAGTGTCTGTGGATTTGTGTAGGTTTAGCCGCCGTCGTATCTGTTGATATATAGGAGATTTGAGGATTAATCTTATTTTCAAGATGTTAACAATTTAGTTTGTTTGTAAATATTTCAATGAATAGTATATTATGGAGTGAGTGTGTTTTAAGGAGAGAGTCTGTATAATTTATGTACTGATAGATCCGACGGTCTGCCGGTCGGAAACATCGCGGATCTGTCCCGTCAATGATTGTATTCCTTTCACGGCTCCTTAGACTTAATGTAAAATATAAATCTGAGTTAATTAAAATTTTCTAAACGATTGAAATAAAAGATTATCAAATGCTTGTCGTTTTTATTATTGTATTTATTACCAATTCCTTATAATCTGAGTGTTAATATCAAAGTCCAGTTAAAACTCCAAAAAGTAAACACTTGTATTTTGTACAAAACGGCCCGTGCAATGTAATGTCGATCCAACACGAGCCTGCATCAGTCGTCCACAGTCAGTAGTCTCATCGCGTGTCGCTGCAGCAGCGCGACGGCCGACGCGTTGCTTCCGCCGCAGTACCGCGACGACGAGAACAGAGACACCAGCCGCCCCTCCGCCTGCAGCTAACACACACAGACACACACTCGGGGATCGGCTCACGGAACGTAGCAGTCTCGTCTACACCGACCAATTGACGATTCCGGCGAGAGCGCCGAGTTTTATATTATCAGCGTAATCGGTTATCATCACTACCGTCGAATGTGAGACGTTGCCACTCGGCGTAACTAATATATTTTGCTTAAACATTTTGACCGACCATATCGAATACCGTTTCACGCTGAGGCTTCGTACCTTGAACCCGTGCGTGTGCAGCTGGTGCGCTCGCAGCACGGCGTGCAGTCTGTTATGTTTTAGGAAGTTCTGCAGCGCGCGGGATCCGAACACGTGTCCGGTGCCGCGCCGCCAGTTACGCGCGAAGCCCTCCGACGCGCTCAGTTCCAGAGCCACCTCCGCGGGTGCCGAGGCCTCGCTGGAGCGATAGCACCGATTACGTTTACCGATCACTTAAACTCGGACGTTGACCGACCGATTGACGATGCGGTGTCGCGTCCGGCACGTAGAGATGGCAAACATTTCTCTGGTACGATAGCGCTAAAGGCGACTAGAGTGCACGGTGTGCATGACGGTTATAAACGATCGGAAATGTGTATGACATTTCCGATAGCTGCTGTCGCCGACTGCTATTACTTATTAGATAAACCTATCGCGTTCTAAGGGCCACCACAGAATTCAAAAGATGAAGAGGACCGGTATGTGTTGGACGTATAGTTTTGTAAATCGGGGTGTGGGGCTCTCGCTCACTCGACCGGGTCGTTCCAGAGCAGTTCCCAGGCGAGCGCGCTCTCTTCGGGGTGTGGCAGGGGCACCGGCACGCGGGCCACCACACCAACCAGCGGACACACCCACGGCGGGGGGATGCCGCCGTGGCAACAGAATACCTGCAGGGACGGAACGGGGTCTATATCTGTCTATATTTAGATGGATTTACTTCATTACTTGAATTAGGTAGATACATCAACAGTTACCTCCGGTTAAAGAGGTAACTCCTGAATTAACTGTTAAAAAAAAAATAAGAATGGGGAACTACAATTATTTTTTTTCCTTCTTGGCTTCTAATAGTTTTTTCTCATAAGGGCCTATTGTTCGGTTCTGTTATATTCCAGGTAGGTTCTCAACCCAACCAACCTTCTCATCGACGATAGCCGCTAACGGTAAAACATCAAATACATCGTTTACTGCATTCCATATCCGTGGCCCTTCAACTTCGCCATATTTTTCTATACATTCACTACAAACATGAATAACGTTAGTTTTTTTAAACTTTGATATTTTAAAAATAATAAATAAAGTTTTCATACTTACGTATAAAAGGTAAACATTTTCTGTATTTCTCTAGTTTCATGATTTCCTCGTATCAAATGAATTGAATCCGGTCGTTGTAATTTTGCTGCAAACAAATAAGCCAAGAGTTCGGTACCGTGTGGTCCTCGATCTACATAATCTCCCAAGAATAACAGATCACCCGGCATCAGAGCCGTGCCATTCGGCCACAGCACTGCTTCTATAGCCAAGAGAGCGGAGAGGTTGCCGTGTAAATCTCCTGAATATTACAACATAATTAGTTTCTGACAATACTGTTAGGTAAATGAAACAAAACAGGACATCGTTTTATTTCTCAGTGCTACTGCAAATATTTCAAGTGTGGGTACCATACCTATATTGGTTTTATTATTTATCTTCACAAGGAACTGTTATCAGTAACCACTTAACCACCAACCTATTACGTAAACGGGCGAGCGAAGCGCCAGAAGACGCGGCTGGTGGAGGCACAGCGGCCGCACCGCCTCCGCTAGCCGCAGCAGGGTCGCACCCATCGACGAGCACTCGCTTTCCTGCAGCCACGAGTACGCAGCCTTACCCGTCGAGCTTCTTTCCGCCGACACGCGTCGCTGATGACCATCAGAATTGTAGTTCATAAAATTGCTTTTTACCTGTTTACATCTTATCTACTGAAATACCCGGCGGTAGACAGTTTACAACTGAAGTACGGGTCAGCTGTTAAGATCAGGGTTCCGCGGAACCCGGTACCTAACCGTACCGTCGGGTTCCCGGTTTTGGTATTGGATTCACGGTGGTAATGTGATTCTGCAGAGATTCGGCAATGTTCGTCTGTTTTCTGGTTCTGTGTCCTTGTCCTTGACATGCTATAAACATGTTCATTAGGACTGAAGGAGGCGAGAGATGTACTGAGAACTAAAAAACTAAAATGTAAATGCCTTAAAATTAATATTTAATTAAGAATGTTTAAGTATTTGAAACTAATGACTCTCTTAAAATGTGTTTGACTGGGATAATAATATGGAAGGAATACGTTTGACACGACGCTAATCATTTGAACGTACCATGTAAACATAGACCAGATTATAATTGTGTTAATCAGTCTTGCTCCTCTTTGAATCTGTGTCACGCAATATGTATAGCGTGTATAACACTAAAAATCTTATTTACAGCTTACTTACGCTGACAGGCTTGTCAATAGGTTTTGCGAAGTAATGCACAGCCGCGAGAGCTTCCAACGGTACAGCATTGTCACCGAGACGTTCCAACGAGTTCGCACACAGCGATATAATGCGGGCCGTCGATGCACTCACTGCATCCTCTGGTCGCAAACACAATAGTGATTCAATCTTAGGAATACTGCAACTACCAAGTCGGTGACTTCTTAAAACTAGGCGGTTTTTTAAAATGATTGAAATCAGTTTTTACTTATGTCAGAGACTAAGAATAATTTACTTTAACCAGCTACAGCCCTCAACCTACGATTAAATGTGTTAAGGTGTTGTATCTCCGGCGCAGCCATTGGTCGCAGGTGCACGGCGCACGTGGCGAGCGTGTACTGTCTCCCCGCGCCCTCCACCCCGCTCACCCTGGGTGTGACGTCCTCGTTGAGCTTTGATTCATCTTCTATTACTTACAACATTTGGATTAAGAAATTAAAATAACGTTTCATTTATTTTGCTATTAATAATACTTATACCCAGATGATAACTTTTATAGATATGATTATGGGTAACTATTTTGATTATGGGTGATTTTAAAACATTTATGTTGTCATTTTTGAATTTTATATTATTTTGTTAAATATGTCTAGATTATTATTAAAATAGATATAATATTCCATTCAAATAGCCCGATATTACCAACATTTAATGTCAGGCTATTTCAATCGCATATTGTTATGTAAAATATACATTTTTTAAAACTTTATTTTCTTACCCTCTTCTGATAATGTTTTAGAAGCTGTAACCGAAGTTTCAAATCTTTCCCTGTAAAATGCAAATAGCATTTATTATAGCTGAATCTATACTAATATTATAAAGCTGAAGAGTTTGTTTGTTTGAACGCACTAATCTCTGGGACTGCTGGCCCGAATTGAAAAAATATTTTTGTGTTGAATAGTCCGTTTATTGAGGAAGGCTATAGGGTATCATCTCGCTGTGACTAATAGAAGTTAAGCAGCAATCTAATATAATCTAATAGGTTCTGACTGACTTAGTTATAGCATACAGTCTAAACCGCAGGTCGTAGAGATAGTAAAATGGGAGGATACATTTGTTTTTCTACGTAGTGGTGTACTAAGAAAAGATTTTTAAATTCCACCCTTAAGGGTTTTAAATATCAATTTTGTATGGAACTCGGCGGCAACACTAAAAACAACGCGGACGAAGTCGCGAGCGACCCCTAGTTAAAATTATATTTGGAACACAGGACAACGACGGGTCGACTTACTGTACCTGTATCTCTGCTTATTTTGCTATTGGAACTTCATTCGCCTTAATTCTCTACTCTAAAGCTTGTCTTCAACGTCACTAGGTTGTGCTAAATAATATCAATGGGTACATGGAATGTATCTGACAGTTCTGGTACTGGCGCTGACTCACTCTAGGTCCCGCAGGCGGCTGGCCTGAGATGTCGGCGCCCGTAGCAGGGCTCCCGCGGCAGGCCACGAGCACGACGACCAGCGCAGGAAATCTGCCAGGGCGAGCGGGACCCCGTTCGTGACACCCACCTGTCTGAAAGTAAACGGAGCACAAAGACTAATGCCTGGATAAGTGTTTTAATATTCAGAAGGAATACAATGTAGTGAACTTCCTAAAATAAAACTCTGGAAAAATAATAATGGTTGCTACATAGAAAAAATATGTGAAATCCTAATTCAAAGTTCGACAAATATAATGTTTAGCAAACTTATTGTATTAATGAGTTTCGGATACAAAGTCACCTCAGACATAAGTCAGTATCTTTGGCTACACTGAGTGAATCAGCTGGCAGCCCGCTTGCAGTTCGTCCCGCAGCGATCAGCTCCTTCAGCTCCAAGAATTCTAGTTTGCAATCGCGGTTGCTGTCAAAATATCTAGAGGACAAAGGCTCTATTAAATTATTAAATTATTGAAATGGATTTATTCCTAATATGCAAAACGGATCCATTAGTTATCGCTAGGCAGAAGATAAATAATTAATATTATTTACCTTGTATAATTTTGACATCTCAACTCGGTTTCACGAATATATCGAATTTACATTAAAAAATATTTTATAGTGAGGTAACATCCCTAGAGTTTAAAAAGTTAAATAAACAGGAACATTAGAGGATAGAATAATATGTATGCACCTAAATATATATTTGCAACGCATCTCCGCGGTGATGCCCTCGTGGGCCGTGTCCGGCTCCAGCGCTGCTGTCCACAGCAGTGTTTCAATGAACGATAGCCCTCCACGGTTACTTATATCCGCTGCCCTGAATACATTTAAATAAACTTCATGACGCTTGTAGCCACTTTCAATTACAAAAAACAGTAGGCATAAAATATAAAGCTTTTTAATGTATGATAATATCTATAAACATGTACAGCCATCTATACTGCAAAGTAAGAAACATTGATTAGGATTTTCGAAAGAAACCTAATAGATACAGAAGTATAGTAAGTAGAGCGACGGGACGGTTTCCCAGTAGTCGCGGGTTCGAATCCCTGCCCGTATCGGTTTATTTTTCATTCTATATTTATCTAAATTTAAGTAAGCTTAACATGACTATATATATTTATAGATATTTTCAAACATTAATTTCGGTGGTGGCATCTTCTCAATGTTTATCTATACTGCAAAGTTAGAAACATTGGTTAGGATTTCGAAAGAAACCTAATAGATGTCACCACCGTCCCGATAAAGACCATCACATATAGAATGCTTAATTCACCGAGGCGGACATCGATACGGTAGCTCAGTTGGTAGAACGACGGGACGGTTTCTCAGTAGTCGCGGGTTTGAATCCCTGCCCGTATCGGTTTATTTTTCATTCTATATTTATATAAACTTTTTAATGTAATCCAAATTTTTGTATGATATGTTTGTATCCGTGATTAACCTGAAAAGACTTATGCAGTGGGAACGTTGCCAGCCCGCTTCCACCATAAACTGTGTGAAGATGCCGGGACTCATGTACAGCGCAGGGAACACTAGCGATAGAAATTCGCGATACATACGCTCCTGGTCTATGTGAAAAATACTTCGGGTTATTTATATTCAATATCAAAGTAATAATAGAACTGTATAGTTGATTTCTTACCTTCCGTGGTGTACTTCGCTGCCTGCAGTATATTGCAGTGTAGTGAGGAGACAGCGACGGCGCCGCCTGCCACCTCGCACCCCACCAACACGTTATCCTCACAAATCTCCACTATCATACCAGATTCCATCTCCTGTGTAACCATATCTTCCATCGTTTGTTAAAAAGCCACTGGTAACTGTGCTGGTAACTGGTAACGGTTAAATATCTCACAGATGTAAAGGTCTCTCTTCTGCAATATGTTAATAGTATGGTAAGACGTGGAAATCAATGTACCCTGCAGCCTTTATACTTACAAACGCACGCACTTATTTTATAGTACTTTTGGGCAGGGGCAGATCCACCTATGGGCTTTTTGGGCTTCAGCCCAGGATATAGGGGGCTTCAGCCCCGTGGATACATTGGGTCCCCAGCCTATGTCTTATACTTATTATATTTAAAACTCTATACCTATATAGGACAACTATGTCGAACGATCGACTTGATCATTTATTTATACTTTCCATAAATTGTGATCTAACAATGGAAAGGAATTTGCTGAAGGAATGCAGAAAGATTGATTTATAATTAAACATTTATTATTGTAATATTTTTCTTATGAATAAGAATTTTTAACAGTCGAGGTTTTTTCTAATCTACACACTACATCACCATAAAGAAAACCCCCCCCCGAATAGTTTTAGCCCAGGGCCCCACAAAGTCACGATCCGCCCCAGCTTTTGGGGATTGATATTAAAAGTAAAAACCCATAGCCAAGATCTTAGTTTACACGAATTAAAGTACAGAATGGTATCTTTGAAGTCAAACAATCCATCTTACTGCGCAATTAGTGCCAATTAATTCTATGGTGAACCTAGATCTTTTCTTAGGCGACTAAGCAGGCAATACCTACTTATAAATTTTTCATTTCATTATATTCAAAAGATTTCTCAGTAAAAGTTGGATCCGCCGGCCGCGAATGGCTCCAGTCAGAGGCGTAGTGAGGGGGGTGCAAGGGGTGTCATCATGCCCCGGGCGCTACTCACATATGGGGCGCCAAAAAGTTCGCAGTTCAAGTTCAGTTTTGTTGATAAGATATTTAAAATTTACTGTGAGGGACATACAATACAGTTAATTCGTAAATAAAAAGGGAAAAGATCAGACCAAGTGCTTGTAGTTGGACTCGCACACGAAGGGTTCCGTACCATTATCTATAAAAAATATCAAAAAGACAACATATTTGTTATATGGGAGCCCCTTTCAAAATTTATTTTTATTTACAAGGGAATATATAACTGAATATTCTGGGAATATTTCAAGCGCCTACCTGTTGCCGTTATATTGAAAGGGCGCAAAAAGTCACGTTTTTTGTATGAGCGCCCAATAGTAATAATTTCTTTTTAAATTTTTTAAGTGAATATATAAATAAATATTCTGTGAATATTTCAAGCGTCTATTGCCCTTATTAACATTGAGGATAAAATGAAGTTTGTTGTATGGGAGCCCCATACAAGTATTTATTTTATTTTGTTTCTAGTACATATTTGATATAACGAGTGTCACAATATGTTCCTAGAAAATAAAGAAAAACACTTTGCCACCCGCCTCTAGGGCTTTTCGACAGCATTTTGAAGCGCAGTCATTGCTTCTTTGGCGTACATAAAACGTTTTTCTCGAAGTTTTTTTTTTATTTTCGAATATAAATCAAAATAGCAAGGTCAATGTTATAATAAACGGATGACCCATTCTGCGTCTGATTTCTTCAAATAATTGTTTATTAGCCCGGCATTGTGCGACGAGGCGCTGTAGTGATGAAGGAGGATTCTCCTACTAGGTCGTTTTTACCAAAAATTTTCAAAAATAACTGGCAAACAGTAGTTCGTGCACCACTCAGCAGTAACCTTTCTTTTGATCGTCTAAACTCTAAAACAATTGTCGTGTAATCCTTCTAAAGAACGAAGCCACCATATTTTGCCCATACTTTGACTTCTTTTCACTTTGCTTGGCAACTCCTCGGCAAGACACAGTACAAAATAAAAAGTACAGTTGTTGGCGTAGGAGGCCGTTGATCGCGCAGATCAGCAGTGAGACTATGTGCTGCTGGACTTGGGCCTCCCTCAGGGTACGCTATTGGACCCGATCTCCAGTCTCCTCGTCACTGCCAGCAACCCTCTTCAAGTCATCGGTTCATCTAACCGGTGGGTGTCCAACACTATGTTTGCCATTCGAGGCCTCCATTCGAGACCCCGTTTATTGAACCGACCATTGGTTCCGCGACAAATATTATCAGCCCACTGCCACCGCCAGATAACCTTGTTTAGGAGTGTGTTCCTTAGTAAGATCCCAAGCATAGACCTTTCCATAGTTCTCTGGGTGACATGCAGACAGTGGTCAGCTTCATCGTCAGGTTCCACGTTTCGGCGCCGTCTTAAGGCATTGTGGCAAAGATGACTCAAATATGTTACGCAATTTTCCGTTCGGGGATGGTGTGTTTATTGAAAATTACCTTGGTCTTGTCCAAGTTCATCCAGAACCTAACACGTCTTGGGGCAGCATTGAGGCTAGACAGTATTTCCTATAGGATTTGCAGGGATTCTGTCATTATGGCTATGCCATCGGTAAAGCAAAGTACGTGACTTATTCACCATGGACATTGATGCCCCAATAATCCGACTACAATGTCTTAAAAACATCCTCCAGCGCAGTGGTAAAAGTTTCGGGAATATAACGTCACCCTATCCTACACCTCAAGATAGGAGTTGTTTGGTGGTTATTGACTCGGACTGACCTCGTTGCCATTTGGTAGAGATTTCTAATATGTAGAGTAGTATGTAGAGCAGCGCTGCAAAGACTCCAAAATAGCAAAAGTTTAAACGAAGTCGAAAGTTTTTTCCTGGTACACCATAACCAGACATTTACAAAACGCAGCTTGCTCCGGTGTATGGAAGGTATCAAATCTTGATGCTAGATTATAATTATTTTATATACCTTGTCAGTTTCTAATTGTGGCTCAGAAGTGTTTAGGAGCCAAAATTATAAGCTGTATTTCATATAGCTGTACTTCAGGACAATTACTCAATTATCGTATAGTTTTTGATGAGCGCCATCTCTGCTCCACGCCTTCGGGGTAGTCCCATTGGTTATCACCTAACTAAATGCCCTTTTAAGCTCCTCAAGGATTGGTTTCTCTCCAGCCCTAACGAGCTCATAGTGTACTCCGTCTTACCTGGGAGTCTTATCGTTTTTAAGTTTTTTAAGAGCCGCCTCGATTTCGTCGAAATCTACGTCTGGTAGATCGTCCGTAAAGTGGACGGTAAATGGGGCTCTAGGGTCGCTTGCGTTTGGAAAAGGCTTCGGTGCGTGTTAGGCATATGGATTTGAGTAAAAATCCTCAGTTTCAGCAAGTATCTCCGGAACTGATGTGACGGCTTCACCATTCGAGGTCCGTCAGTTTTGTCAGATGACTTTTCCCAGTGGTTTTGTAAAGATTTTGAATTCCCGAATTCACTTAATCATCTTCGATCGCTTCCAGTATTATACGATATACCGGTTATTCATCACTAAGACCTGCCTAAATATGTGCTTCTTATCCGTCATGATGAAGTCAACCTCGTTCTTATACAATATATATACAGTTACAGAAAAGGCAAGTAAAAAATCCGTAAGCAAGTAATGTGTCCGGAAAATAACAAGTGAAAAAAATCTGTTTTTAAAATTGTTTTCAAAATGGGGGCGCTGAAACGGTATTGTGCCCCGGGCGCGAGTTAAGCTCGCTACGCCTCTGGCTCCAGTGAAACTTTATGGAAAAAAACTAGTCCTAAAATATTTAGATTTTTGTGATCTGTACACGGGCAGCAAGCAATCTCTAACATTGTAAAAGTAGGTGAAAATTTTGCCACTTCTCGCGACTCGGAATCGAACCTAGTCAATTTTAAATTGATGATTCTAAGTCATATAGTGGGTAAAACGGTAATTCTAACATTATCCTTGAGTGAATCTCCGACAGCCAGCTGAGCGAAAAGCGATAGTTCAGGGCTGCGCAACATCGCGTGCGCACGCTGTCGTTCCAATTCCACGGACGTAAGCCACTGCAGACGGTTGCGATTACCCTAACACAAGCTCGGATTAATTAAATACACTACTAAGATTAAAAATATATCTTGAATAGATGATATTTTTTAATATAAAAATATTTTTAATGTAACTCGTATACCAAACACATGGTCAATATATTATAGAAAATTTTCGACCTAGTTGGTGGCAACAGTTACCGAACTTATAACCACACCAAATTTCATTAAATACCTTTTAGTAAGTAGTTTTTGCATGATGTGCAAACAAACTTAGACAATTTATATAAATAAAGAATGAAAAATAAACTAATACGGGCAGGGATTCGAACCCGCGACTACTGGGAAACCGTCCCAGTAGTCGCGGTAAACAATATAGACCGTTGTACGTATATTGAAGATGGTGTCTACCGTCTATACGATTCGATATCGTAATTTCTTTATTTGCCTTGGTAACTTACCTGCATTCTAATTTCTTCCTTTATTAAGCGGTCCCCCGACGCAACGACTTCAATAAGTACATAATAATATTATTTTTATTCTTTTTAGAGGTCTTTTTGTATCGGAGATTTTTATTTTTTTTCTGCTTTTTAAAGTTACGTTACTCGTTTCTTTATTGTACTAAATGAACCTAACACAAATTTGCAGTTGTTTAAGTATTTCTATAAATATTGCATCAGAACCTTTCATCCGCACCAATAAAACCTCAAAATCTTGGAGACGACTGTTTCTATTTCTATCAAACATAGCTAAGAACCATCTCGACGAACATAGTTTTCTATTAAAAAAAATACCGCATTCAAATCCGTCCACGCGTTTGGCCGCTACATTGCCACAAACAGACACACAGATAGACAGATACACAGATCGACAGGTCAAACTTATAAAACTTAAGACTGCTCACTAACTTACAGGTCTCATCTTTGCCCTTTTTTTAACATCCGTTTTGATAGCCACTTTGTATACCGCGTGGTAGACACACTGTCTGGAATGATTTGGCAGCCAAATCTTGTAAATACGTAAAGGGTGGCAGTCTGATGAAGTGTCCATACCAAGTAGCTATTAAAAAATATTTGTGAGGTATGCTTTTATATGAATAAAATTATTGTTTATAATAATAGCTATATTTCTAAGGCTAAAATTTACTTTAGCAAAAAGAGATTTTGGTGTAAACGTTTATATTTTTAGACACTACTCCTCGAACTGAGTCGAATGACACCACTCCCATCTGGCGTAGACCAAGAATAAGAAAACCAATGACTTAACGCAAATGAGAGTGGTGTATGGTTAGGTCATGTTAGGTTTTTTTTTTTGTATTCCATTGAATTTAGAAAAAAAAAGCTTTCTTATTTCTGGTCTGCGAGAAATGAGAGTGGTGTCAATCAACTCAGCTCGATGAGTAGTGTCGGAATATATATAGAAATATATCAAAATCTCTTTTTGCTAAAGTAAATTCTTACCATTTTTAATTATTTAAGCTTTATCCTGAAGATTGAATGTACCTCAAAATGTATTTTGTGGGCAGTAAATTTCCAGTTATTTTTCTCACATTTGCTACACGGTATCCATAACTCTCCGTTACTTTCTTTAGTGACAAGAAACGATCGTTCTGGAGGGCAATACACAAGCAGCGATACTACATCGCAGATATCCTTGTAGATTTTAAACATAATTTGGAATTTTAAAACAATCAAGTAGTAATAAACTTTGGATCATAATGTAGTGTCGTTAAATTATGACAAGTGACGTAGGTAAGTAGGTGATCTGTATGAAATAATTAAATAAGTACTTTTTGTTGTCTTACAAACATTTTTCTGAAATAGGTGTCTATATCACATAACATCTAAGAGTGCGACTAGAATTTACAAGCTTAAAATAAAACATATTGATAAAAATTACTTAAAGTCTTAGGTATGGATTGTCAGTGTGAAAGTAGGTAGGTACTTACTATATTTAATTGTTATTAGAAACATAATAATTTGTATACATATTCATCGATTAATAATTTTACATATAGGTACTATTTTAAATAGTTCTAAAAATACTACTTACTCATAAATAGTTAGGAATATATATAGCAACGGGTAGGTATCAGAGTAACACTAGTAGAGTAACACTACTACTGTAAATTAAATGATAAACAATAGTAGGTCCAAATCCAATAAGACAAAGAATCTTACAACTTTAAAAAAAAATAAAAACAAAATACATAGTCTTGTAATATCGGTTACCTAACCAATGCAAAAAAAAAATATTTTTGTGTAAAGTTACTTTTATTTCTGTAATTTATCACAATAAATAACATGTCGATTTTAATACTAAATGTATAAACGAAAGCATTTGGGTAGTGGCTCTCGTACCGGTAAACGCGATCGTCAATCATGGCAACCCCGCTCCATTATTATACACTTGAGAGAGAAAATTGTAGAAAATATTGAAGAAAGTCCGCAACAATTCATATTGGGTGACTCGTTATGGTTTTTACCAATTTATTACCTAAAGTATTATATACTACGGATAATTAGGTTTATGATTAAATGATAAATTATTGAAATGACTCCGCTAAAAAAATATCATAATTGACTAGAAGTACGTAATTGGATCGAATAGGGATGCAATTTTACACATAAAAACTTTTACACAAAAACTTAAAAAGATTTTTTTTTTTTTACTACCCCCATTGTTTTTAATGAAAACATGACTAATTCAATTCTTACAAATTTAGTATTCCTATTTAAGACAGTTTATGCGAATACAATAAATAAACCCAGTTTAAAGTACTGCTTAATTAAAAGAAAAAAACCTCTAAGTTTATAATACTAAGTTCTATAGAACTTAATAACATTAAATTCATCTAAAATAATTCGAAATATCCATAGATGAAATATTTACAATCACTATCTAGTACTATTGATCTACCCCACAAAAGTACCCTGAGCGTAGGTTGTATAGAGCTGTATACGAATATGACGTAGTGATCACGCCACCTTTTCAGACTGTTTGCCAATCTCTGATTGGGCGAATCCCCCACCCCAGAGAAAAACACGACACATTCAACATGTTCAGTGATGTTCTATTAAGTTAACCTTCTCTTACTTGACACATCGATACTTAAAAAATCGTGAAGTATTACAACTACGATATTCTTTACCTATTTTCATTTCAGTTGTTTATAATAAAAAGAAAAAATAAATTAACTTTATAAGGTTTAAGCTTAGTAATCTAAAACATTAAAAAAAAATCTAAACAAACCGCTTGTCATTATTAATCGATTTATCAGAATCGAGTTTTTAGACACTTGTCAAAAAAATCACATTAACATTGGCGCATCACTAATTCCCCAAGGTTTGCGGACGAATCGTAGATTCTGCTAGTGTTTATCGAGTATTATTTTAAAAATTTGTGATAATTTACAAGTGCTATTTTTTCGTGAAAATAAAAATCGCAAAAATCCTAAGGTAAGTTTCATGATGTCATTTAATGTTAATTGGGGCAAAGCTTACGTTAAATGTATCGTTTCTAACCTACAATGCTGTGGAAGTATGTTTTAATAAATTTTCATTATTTATATGAATTTATTAATTCGAATTTAATAAAATAAAAAATAATTATGGAGCATATACAAAGTAAAGCTTGGCAAAGGTAGGCTTGTAATTTATAAAACTAAATGCAGCGCGATCTTTGCTAAACCTACCTCCTCAATTTTTGGAAGTAAAAAGTTCTGAGAAATTTATACATTTTGTCTCTTGTCAATCATGAATTACAAAATATTAAATATATTAATAAAATTTTCTTAAATTATAACCATAATTTTAACCATGAACTTTTCCCAAATCTTGTAAGTTTGTTACATTTATAGTAACTATATGTGGTATACCCACATGTCTACTGAATAAAATAAAAATATTTAACCTAGCTTCTGAGAATTTGTTTGAATGTATATGGTTTAAGATATTTTTATTATCACTACTGGATCAAACCGAGGTACATACAATAGATTATAGATCATATTTTATCTACATACTCTAATTAGTCATTTGTTTTCCTAATTGTTGTATTGAATTATAGAAGTGATAGGTGTTTACCTGGAATAATAGAACTGAAAGTGAACTATAACTTATTGTAGTATGAGGAATAGCATCTACAAGTTTGAGATTAGACAGTAAAAGCATAGCACAGATAATTTGTTTGTAAATAATTTATTAATGTGGAATGTTATATAAGCATTTTAAATTACTAATAATGTATAGAATTAGTGTTTTCAAAGGAGATATAAAGAAAAAAGAATAAAAGGGATCTATTGAATAATAAGATAACTTTGAAGTAAATACACAGGATCGTAACTCTAAAAATGTAATGCAATTTCAGATAGATAATATTGTTTTACACAATGGTAAAATAAAAGGAAAATAATAATTTATTTATTTTAAATTTATTATGTTTTAATAAATTTTCATTATTTATATGAATTTATTAATTCGAATTTAATAAAATAAAAAATAATTATGGAGCATATACAAAGTAAAGCTTGGCAAAGGTAGGCTTGTAATTTATAAAACTAAATGCAGCGCGATCTTTGCTAAACCTACCTCCTCAATTTTTGGAAGTAAAAAGTTCTGAGAAATTTATACATTTTGTCTCTTGTCAATCATGAATTACAAAATATTAAATATATTAATAAAATTTTCTTAAATTATAACCATAATTTTAACCATGAACTTTTCCCAAATCTTGTAAGTTTGTTACATTTATAGTAACTATATGTGGTATACCCACATGTCTACTGAATAAAATAAAAATATTTAACCTAGCTTCTGAGAATTTGTTTGAATGTATATGGTTTAAGATATTTTTATTATCACTACTGGATCAAACCGAGGTACATACAATAGATTATAGATCATATTTTATCTACATACTCTAATTAGTCATTTGTTTTCCTAATTGTTGTATTGAATTATAGAAGTGATAGGTGTTTACCTGGAATAATAGAACTGAAAGTGAACTATAACTTATTGTAGTATGAGGAATAGCATCTACAAGTTTGAGATTAGACAGTAAAAGCATAGCACAGATAATTTGTTTGTAAATAATTTATTAATGTGGAATGTTATATAAGCATTTTAAATTACTAATAATGTATAGAATTAGTGTTTTCAAAGGAGATATAAAGAAAAAAGAATAAAAGGGATCTATTGAATAATAAGATAACTTTGAAGTAAATACACAGGATCGTAACTCTAAAAATGTAATGCAATTTCAGATAGATAATATTGTTTTACACAATGGTAAAATAAAAGGAAAATAATAATTTATTTATTTATTTGATATTTTTTTTTTACCAATTTCAAGCTATATCAGTAATAGTTACATCATCTATTATAATAGAAATACAAATTAATTGCTTGTCATAATAGTAAGAATTATTAATTTTAATTGTCTAAATACTTTGAACTAGAACAACCCTTATCCAGTGATGTTGACAGTGATGGTGGTTTGGTATCATTAATGTAATATTAATACCTTTTATTCATAGCAAAAGTGAAGTTATACAGTGTTGTTATATTATGAGATCAATATCTTATAATACAGTAATAATAATAATAAGAATACTGGACAAGTTACACACATTGATCTATATATCTATCTATACAGTGCATATTGAGTTTAATTTTGAAGGTATTTATAATCATGTTACTAATACATATACATTGCTTCATCATATTGATAACTATATTTGTTTTGGTAGTTTAAAATAAAACATAGTATTTTTGCTATCTTTATCTCACAAGTGTTAAATCGAAATATGCAAACAATACTGGTTAAGGTTTTAACTTTTAATTATTTTAAAAATACTATATTTCAATAAAACATTATAATGTCTATGATAGCTTATTGAAAAACAGTTAGTAACTCACTTTTGTGGGAAAACAAGCAGTGTTTATTGATGACCTACTTCTTTTAATGATGCTCATGTGAACAGACCAGGTGATATCAACCGGGGAACATTGGATTAGTCATTAACCATTATGCACTGATCTAATTGTATATTATTTATAGAATACTTTGAATGCTTAATCTAATATGTAAATTGATTAAAATCACTCAATATATCAAAAAAGTTCCTTGATTATTTTTTATATACATAATATTTGCAGGTTTATGGAATGTTTATACTGAAAATATTTAATATATTAAATGAGTTTTTTAAGTCTAATGGTATAATTATTACTACATTCTAAATTGACAATATATCTTTTTATTATATGTAATTTTATTTTATCTAATTATTTTTAGAATTTCAGCACTTTGAACCAATATCAAACATTATTTATCTATTGATTTACAGAAAACTTTCTTATAAATACTTAAAAATAATATATTCTCGAATATTTTATTCTCGTAGTTCCGGTTCAAGTTTGTGTTTAAGTGAAATGCATATAAAATTAATTGTGTGACCTTTGTCGGCACAAAGTCCGTAGCAGACTTCAGACGATGCGGTTTGTCTGCTGAGAGAGACACTTGCGTCACCGCGGGGCGGCTTTTGTCTTGTAAATTTTATTGTCTTTAATCAAGTACTTCATTTTGTACTACTTTAGATACGTTTTTACACCAAACAATTTAACAGTTAGATTTATTTGTTTTTATATCGAAGCTAATTTATGTTTTTTGTTGGCTTTGTTAGCTTCAAGGTTATAAAAATGAGTACTCATACGGGTGTATCGCCCTTTGTTCAGGCATAAGTAATTGCTTTGTTTCCAAGTATAAATATATTAAAATTAAATACAACACCGTCGCATTATCTACAGTGAAATGTAAAGAATATTATATTAATAATCTGAATTTATGAATATGGATTATTAAAATAATAATTTTGCATAGAATTAATTTATATAAATATTTCAAAGATACAGAAAAAATATGTATTTTCCACTTAAGTTCTATCTATGTAAGTTTTGATCTGTTCTTAGTGTAGTTCGTAGTTGTTGGTCTGTGGGTTAAGTTGCTGGGCGGGTAACATTGTATGTACTAGTAAATATTTGAACCTACGGTACTGAAGGTGACTATGTATTTTAACATTTGTTGAAATACAATTTATCTACTCAAATAATATAACATCACATAAACCACTTCTTATTTGTCTGTTAAAATAAGAGAATGCTTTCTATATGCTAGTAATAATAATAATTTAGATAGTAAGAAAACGTCTGTCCAGTAACTATCTATTTTATAAAGTAATAATATGTAAGAAAAGTCTTTGTGTTTTCGGTACACATGTGAAAAAATATCCGAGATAATTAGCATATTTTGACCGGGAAAGGCCATCCACAAGAGATTGTATTAAAATATGTTTAGTAGGCATTTGCTTGTCAATCGAATAAAAGACCAGACAGACAAATAAAAATAAAAAAAAATGTTTTGACTTTAATAACAATATTTTATGTACAGACCTTTTGACGTCGTGACTTTTATTTAATTACATATATCAATTATCAAATTACATATATCAATTAATTACATATATCAAGGGTGGCCAATCGGACGGCTATTAGTCAAGTCGATTGCGACAGGGCAAAAATTATTCTTATTTAAATTTTGAAAATTGAAATACATATATACATAATAATTAATAGTAATATTTACGTTCGAATAATATATGGTTGTGTACTGATAACTGATTGTGTAATGTAATTACCAACAATTTAAGTTAGAATTATGTAACGATTGCGTTATTTACCTACCCTAAGTTTCATTCTTTTATTACAGTAAAAATTCGATCTTAGCACTGATCAAGTTGGCTACCCCTGACATATATCATATCTATGCATGCCAACGATTAATATATTTATAATAAATAATATTAAATAAATTTTTATATACAAACTGCAGCGATAATTATTATCCACTGCACTTTATCGTAAAATTAAATATGAAAACCGATTCCTTTAAATATGATAATGGATATCAGAACAAACCGCCTCCCGACAGCCCTTACCGATAAGATATCACTGTATGTCGATAGCGAGTTCTGAAGTTCAGGGCGGGTCACGCAAAATATTTACCAACACAATCTCGAGGTTACTTTGATTGATGCGTACAAAATACAAGAGATAATTGTATATATAGATACTGATTGCTAAAGTCCAGCACATCTTTGCTCAAGTCCAACAATTCTTTTCTCAAGTCCAACACATCTTTGTCCAAGTCCAACACATCTTTGTCCAAGTCCAACACATCTTTGCCCAAGTCTAACACTTCTTTGCTCAAGTCCAACACATCTTTGCTCAAGTCCAACTGATCTCTGCTCAAGTCCATCATATATTTGATCAAGTCCAATTCATCTCTGCTCAAGTCCAACACATCTTTGCTCAAGTCAAACACATATTTGCTCAAGCCCAACCCGTTTTTTGCTCAAATCCTTCACATTCTACACATTATTAAGTGCATAATACATAATTCCAAAAATTTGCTTAAATGTAGGGAAGGTAATTTATACTAATAACAATAATTGGAAATATTATACACGAATAGAACTATTCATTTCAACGGTAATTCTAATATCAGTTATCACTAATCTCAGGATTTCTGTTACAATCTACTAAAATTGTAAATTACCTAGATTAGTTTGGTCTGGCTGTTGGCCTGGATAAAGTCGAATATACACAAAGTTGGCGTCATTCCATTACCTACAACTTGCTATTTAATATTTCAGTAGAAATATCAATCTGAAGTTCATTTTCAATATTTATTTTGATATAAAGTATATTTGTTTAATTGGTGTAACTACCTAATATTGATCAATTATTTGCCAAGGGGTGGATCAAAAATCGTTTTTATGTGTGTATAAGATTATAGTACCCTTTTATCAAATGTTTTCCTCCAAAAATTTGGCGTCTAGAAATATTCTTGGGTACCCAAAATTATCTTTGCTTATAAATGCCATGACGCAGGCAAGAAATCAAGCGGGTTAATTGTGAATATTAATGACAGATCGTATTGTCTTATCGGTGATCTTAGATGCACTTGCGTTAAAACTGTGTCCGGGACGTTGGACTTCGCCCTCCATTATCCAACGAGTGTCGTCTTCCGCTATATACCATCCGTTTGTACTGTCACCATGTTAACGAAACGGTACAATGTTTTAAGACTATTAAAAAGCATGGTGTTTTTTGTTTAATTTTATTTAGAGATTTTTTTTGTAATTTTTATAAACACAAATTTGAGTTATTTTTAATTAATTTATATTAGATTTTAATGTAAATCTAAAGTAAATTTTGTTTGAAAGTTGTGACCATAACAAGCGCAGAATTTGGTAGTCAAAAAGCTGTTTATAGGTCGTTGTGTATATTACATATCTTAAATTTTAAATAAGTTTTCTATTTTTCCCGAAATTCCTTAACCTTTATCCCTTAATAAAGATGTTTAGGGAAAAGGCAAGCTTACATTGTTCTAATAATCTTAGTTTTAAACTTTTTTTTGCAGTTTAAATTAAATCAATCTTAATACTTCCCTCAAAATATTTGTAAAGTTTCACTGCTTGTTATTTTATAATAAGTATTTAGTAGTTAAAATGGCGGAAACGTAAAACTTAAGTATTTATTTCTTAGCTAAATTATGTGAATATATTTAATATCACTTTATAATCCCATTTATTATTCACACACAATACGTATACTATACAATGTGAAACTATAAAGTTTTTTTATATATTTTACACTGAATAAATATATTTTTTATAAGTCGTTTAAAAAATATATATTTCAAGTTCAAAATGGTTATCAATTTTTTTACATAATAATGGTAGCTTAGATCGTGTACTTGATTACAAAATGGTCGTAGGTATCATTTGACCAGTGTCGAACACAAGGCCGGACAAATAGTAAAAGATATTCGTTATTCTGGTATTGGAGTAACATTATTTATTCCTATAAATATGGGGCACGTATTAGAGACCAGCACACGGGGGAGTCGTTAATAGTCGTGATAAGTAACAACACATGCCTCACACTACATGCTGCATACTTTATAGTTATCTATATCGTAAATACATATCGTTCTATTTTTAAATAAATGTTTTTATACAAAATGATAGGTCTATACTTACATTTCCTGTTTTAGCGCTTAAAGAATAGATCAAAATATGTACTTAAATGAAATTTATTCAGAAAATCTAAATAAATTGCCAGACTGATCCTTGCAGGTCTTTTCTATTTATCATTTGTTAATGATTTAAATATATTGTATGACTAGCTGTGCCTGCGACTTCGTACGCGTAGATTTCGATTTTGACAAAACGTACCCTTTGTACTTACCAATGTATATAAAAACAATAAACCATCAAACTGGTAAACAGCAATGGTACGACAATAAGAGATTATTAACTTCTTTATTTGTTAACCGATTGTTAAAAAAAAACGAAATCTAATGTGAATTCCATGTCAATATATTACCGAAAACATGCATCCAAATCGATTAATCCGTTTCTGAGATTAGCGTGCACAAACATTCAGACGAACAGAAAAAATGAAAAAACATTCTTTTGAGTTTTCTTGCTTATATAAAGGGCCCATGTGTGAATTTTTGAAAATATTTTTATTTCGTGTTGTATGCACAACTAAAAAACAAACAGATAAACAGACAAAGATTTTAAAAATGCTGAAAATGGATTCTGTTTGTTATCACTTCATATCTTGGTATTTTTTTTAAATATTTTTTTAATATTCCTGAAAAGCATTCAAATTGGTTAAGCCGTTTCTGAGATTAGCGTGCACAAACATAGAGATATACAGACAAACTGAAAAACCATTGTTTTGAGTTCTCTTGCTCTTATAAATCCCCCCTATGAAGTTTTTTTTAAATATTATTCATGTACAGAAATGGATCAGTTACAAATTTATTATATGTATAGAAGATAAATGATGGTATCTGTACATCGGTCGCTATGACGTCACGTACATGTTCGTATTGTCTCACGTGTGTAGGAGTCTTTATAAACGGGACATCAAATTACTTGTAGCAATCCCCAACGTCCAAAGGTTAGAGTTGTTTTTCTCTGCGATTTCAATCTCCATATTATAATATCCGTATCGTAATAACAGTTACATTAATCCTAGTGAAGTCCGAGCCTTCCTGTGATCCCACGTGGAATTTGAATCTACTAGTTACTGGATTTTATCCACTTATAGATTAACTTTTTCATATATATTCATTGATTATATTTATAATTTTTGATACTAAAGTAGAAATATAAACAATTATATTTGTATCATCAGAGGAAGGGACTATTGTCTAGTTTGTTTGCGTCTTGGACGTGTGGTAACTCGCGTGATACACGTAATACTATTATAACGTATTTGTCCTTGATTTCATGTTATTGAGGATAATATTTCCAGTCACCTGATTTTCTTTATCACTAAGAATATACAATTAATCACATTTCACTTGAGATTACAAGTTAATGGTTATCAGTTATTACTATGTATGTATTTACCTACCGATTCTTGTAAAGTTAAATTTCCGTTAAAAAATGTCTTCACTTTTGAAATTTACCTATTATTACCTACGATCTTGTACTTTATCACTAGCCTCACTGACAGACAGACGAGACAAGATGAACTTGACCTCGTTATAGCACCCTCTCCTGTATTCGGGAGAGGTCATTTCAAACCGGTTGTCAGACTGTCCTATCCGATTTTTCTTCTACTTATTATGATATAATTTACATTTTTATAAGTTTCTATTTATCAACAATATGGTCATTTGATAATGACCATATTGTTTGATAACTGTACCGACTATCAACTGTCAGTCCAGTAAAAAATAAAAATATTATTAAATAATTAAAAAAAAATCTAAAAGTGCCCAATGTCCATTAGCTTTTTCCATTCTATATCACTAAAATTTCGGTATCCCGATTCCCGCTGTAGAAATCGCCTCCTCGGTCAGCGAGTGCGAGTGCACCGAGCGCGTTCTATTTCTGCGCCTAACTTTATCAGAGAAAACAGGGCTGCCGGTATCGGTTCTTTAGTATAAACTATAAAATGTTATCGACCCATCAATAAAACGGTAATATTTACTTTATTAATTACTTATTTCATTTTAGCGTTAAACCGTGAGTAACCAAGTTGCTGATTGTTAATTTTATATAATCTACATCGACATGTCACATTGAATTATGAAATAGCGGACATGCAGCTCATATTTCTGTAATAATGTTTAATTTAAACTATGTTTTGTCTACTAATTAAGTCGTAATGTCTCGGTTTTCATCTTGCTAGACGGCGTTTCTGAGAAATAAGATTCAACTGTTTATTTTTCACGCTAGCCCTAGACGTGGAGGAGACGTAAGCAAATCGTGACCACGGTCGTGAAATACGGCTTGCGATTTGCGAATGGCGGGAAACGTCAACCACCAGCTACCAAGCGCTTTCGAATTCAGTTACCGAACGCGTGTCCTGGTGGACGCACGTGTTTTTTATTATCGAGAATTTATTTTATTTTTTATTTAAATTTTTATATTGTGGCTGTGACAATAAGTGATATATTAGTTTAATATTCATCAGTTATTAAGGTAAGTCGTTTTTATGACGATTTTCGGTACAAAGTTAGTTAGTCATGTTACGTGGATCATTCTTCAGTAATTGTATATTTAGTTTTTATTTAGATTTTATTACTTAGGTCATATGCAATATAATTCGTTTCGGTTATGTATAATCATTGTGATAAAGGCACTCTAGAAAATTCTTCTGGTGCCTAATTCCTGAACACAGATCTTGGAAAAGCTTTAGTTTAACTTTACCCTGGCAATGTTTTAGTTTATGGAATCCAATATACCTCAATGAACTTTTGTATAAACAATGGCTAGGTATAAGGAATGTACCTTATATATTCTTATCATGTGATTAGAACAGCTAATTTATGTAGAGATGCATCATAGAAATGGCTCAAGTAGGTAGTTATATATATAATATAACAATACGTATTGTTAATAAATGTTTTTATTTAATTTATTGCTTTGGTGTTTTTTTCCATATAATTCTGAGTGTCATTACTTTCTATAAGTTAAGAGCAGTAATAAATAAGCTGTTAAAGAGTACAGTTCCCCTAGAAAGAGTTTTTATATACACTCACTATATATATACACTCTATGATTCAAAATCTATTGATAGGTATATCTTTAAGAAAAATCTTTGTATAGGTAGGATATTAATTATGTTTTGATTTTAACCTTTGGTAAGACGCCGTAGATTCATAATCATTGAGGACTTATACTATTACGATTAGATAATAACTATACGATTTGATATCGTAATTTCTTTATTTGCCTTGGTAACTTACTTGCAATTTAATTTCTTCCTTTATTAAGCGGTCTCCCGTCGTAACGACTTCAATAAATAGGTACATAATATTTTATATTTTTTACTTTTTAGAGGTCTTTTTGTATCAGGGGTTTCAAATATTTTTTATTATTTTTTTTAGTTAAAGTATTTAGTGATGCTGGTCCTGATAGAAACTACGTACTGAGTTTGGAAAATATTTTTTTATAATAAGTTTCATTTTATAACGTCAGTATTTTTTTTATTCTAAGAGTTTTTTTTATATTTGCCAAACAAAAATCAGCAATTGCTATTTAAAGTTGTTTTAAAATTATTTACAAATAGAGAAATTTAATAATCTGATCTTGATATAATTCTATCCGCACTGCATTACTCACAACAATATCTTCTTACGCTAACCAAATATTAGTTTAAGAATATTTTTATTGAGGCAAATGAATCACAGCTGACGTTGAGGTCAATAACTTCCGCATATGGCATGCAAATTATATTTTTTTATTTTCGTAGCCGTGTCGACAACACTCATTAAGTGTATATACACTGCTCGGTTATAATTAATACTTTGGTTTGTTTACCACAGTCTTTAATGTACAGTTTATTAAAATATTGAAAATTGTATATAAACAGTTTTGATACTTTGTCAGAAAGTCTTGGTTGTTTAATTTAAGACATGGATAGTATGCGCTTAAAATTTGTAAGAAGAAAGTCTCCACTGATATGACGTATGATAAAAGATAGTGAAAAGAATTGGCTTGGGATATACAGGGTTAATTGTTATTAATTCTCTACATTAATTTCAACACATGTTTTACGACTTTTTACAAATCTAGATAAAAAACATAAAAAAAAACACTTTTTCCACCCTCGGTTATCTATTACTCTGTATTTGGTAAGAAGTATGTATCTAAAATGACAACGGCCTATCGCTCTACTCTCAGAGGTAATGCTAGTTCAGGGGCAACAAAAATGTATAGGAAAATTTAAATCTTTAAAAACTATTAAGTTCAAAAAGTTATAGTACAAATGTTGTAGGGATGGATGTAGAAAGGCTGCAAGCGGTGATGTGTTAATTTAAATTCACCCTGTATATTGTTTATAGTGCGATTGCGTTACGTTTTACTTCGTACAACATAATCTGAATTCCATGACAAGTGTGACGCAGCGCTAGTAAAAAGCAGTCATTTTGATTTCGACTTCTGTCAAATATGATGAAATAAACAGGAATTCTCTAAATATTTCAAATGTTCTATTATCCCTTCACTCAGTGAATGTCTGAGGTTATGTACGCGTCTAACCTCTGCTTAAGTACGTAGGTACTACTTTTAATTTTGGTCTATTCAGTTACTTATAAGCAGTAGTGCTCAGAAGTAACTGAATAGACCAAAATTAAAGATGTAATAAGTGATAAGAACTGTTTTTCTTCATGTTAGTATTTTCGTTTTCTAAAAAATCTGAGAATTTAAATGCAATATAAAGAGCTATTATTCAATTGATTATTATTATTATTTTCAATTGAAAAGCATACATAACTTTAGAATCCTAAACCAACCTGACAGTCTTTTGTTGTACATAATTACATAACTCTTTAACATTTTTTTTTCTATTTGTAAAGATTTTTTTTATTAGAACCCAAAACTACATTATAACATTTAATACATACAATAATATAGTAAAATAAAATAACCAGTAAACGTTAGTTTTCCGAACACGGATATTATGGCCTCATATTATTTTTGACATTGAACAAAGTGCAAATCTCATATATAATATGATTTATGGTAGACTTCCTCTAACCAATCGGCACTTGATACTTTCCTCGTCTGTTGTAGTTCGTGCAATAATTCCATTTGTAATTAACTGCGCCGTACTTATTTGTTCTTGTGACTCAATTATGCGATAACCGGGTAAATTGATTATTTTTAATTCTATAATTTAAAAGATTGATTTTCATTTTGAAGCCTCTATTAAAAGGATTTTTTTTTTCATGGAGATCGTTCAAATCTATGGAAAACCATCATTCAGTTGTCTTTGTTTCATTCTTTCTGATTATACAGTCTTCAGTTATTCATTACAGTATTCAGACACACTCTGGTAATATCACATTTATGGGATTCATAAAAATGATCGTTATTGTATGTGTCGTAAAATCCACAATCCTGTCAGAGTCTTTTAATTAAAGATAGTCATGCTAATGTTCTGAATACCGACTGATTAAAAAAGAATGATAAAAATATTCCCGAGTATCAACTCATTTCTTAATTAGAATTTATTACGGTGAATAATATTCATAACTATATGTAGGTAGGTATTGCAGCGCGCGATTCTTGAGGTGGCTTCCCAACATCTCATATTTCTTTGTTTACTTTTCATAGTAAATATTTAATATTCAGGTTAAAAGATAAAATCAAATACATGTGTATGAATTATTCAGTGCGTATAAACAGTATATTTACAATTTATTGGACATTGGAGATTGTCTTAAATAGATTGATATTAAGCATGTTTAGCCATGTTAAACTTATTACATTAAAAAAAAACAAATTATCTTTACGGGCAGCATTTCAAACCTACAACCTCTGGGAAAACAACCTATCGCTCTACCAATGGACCTACCATATTGCTACCGGTCACAGATTCCAATCCCTGCTTATATTTATTTAAAAAATATTTGACATTAATATTTACAATTAAGAAAATCGGATATAAGGCAGATAACAGCTCAGTATCAATATAACACAAATCAATAAAAAATATCTGAATGGTTGTTGAAACGAAAAGTAACTAAACGAATGAACATTTATAAAAAAAAACTTGCACTTGCCATCTGTTTCTGTGTCAAGAGTTCTTTCTCGTTTATTTTTGGTCTCGTAATAAACAGCCGACAATCGAGCGAGCATTATAATGAAGTTTTAACTTCTCTTAATATTTAGTATTGCTCTAGCTATAATTTTTGGTAAATAGTTTGTCTAAATGTTTGCTCGAATTAAAAAAAAAAACTAAGAGTTACAATAACAAGACAGTCTTACAAAATTACGAACGAAAGCAATAGAACGTTAAAGATATTAAATAGAATATATAGAAAATATATAAAATATACATGCCTATATAAAAATATATAAAATATACATGCCTTTAGTTTTGAAAGTTTTAATATTAGATTACATAATCTAAACTAAATCTATTAATGTCATAAAAAGATAGACTAAACATCAATTAGATCAAAATAAATTACTAAGTGGCAATCTGAGATGTATCTGCTTAGACTAAAGATGAGAGGTTATCTCAGGTGATAATTGAACTGTCCCCTATCAACCACTGATAACCAGGGTTCAGCTGACGGGTAACTGGAGGTCGCCGTTCCATAAACATGTTTTTCATTGCCTTAAGTATTGGACTTTTACCTGATGACTGTTCTTCGATCAGTTGTCATTTAGATTTTTATAGGAATGTTTTCATTGAAGTTCCTAGAAAACCTAAGAAATGTACCTATTATTATTATTATTATGTGTAATGGTTAAGTCTGAAATATGTTTTTCCGAATTCTAATTGTAACATAAAATGTTTCACCTCCAGTCGAACTGTTTCATGATTAATTTTATTAAGAAAATAGGCATAATGTAACCAATCATTTTACCGAAAGCACAATATTTTTGAAAATTAGTATTGCTTTCTTAATTATTTACCAGTCCTTACAGTAAAGGATCATGATACAATAACACAGTATTTAAAAGTAACAATAAACAATACTTATTTATATTATAACATATGTAACGTTTAAGATTTATCAAAGTTTTTTAAATATTATAACCTTAAAAACATTTCAAGTTTGGAATACAGAGGAATGATGAAAGAAATACAAATTATCTTAACCAATATGTAAGTAGAACATTGGAACAATGCCAATCAAGCACACTACTGAAATAACGATAAACAAATATGACTCATGTGGGTTAAGAGTACACAGACTAAAAAAAAAATATTTACTATAAAATTATTTATTTATTCCATAAACTAAAACATGACAAACACAGAAATATGGGAATATGAGGCGTGTTAACCACAATAGAGGAAAACTGGTCAGGTGTCATAACAACATTTCTTGAATGGTGTTTTATCAATACTAGTATACTGAGTACGGCCGGTCCAAAGTTCAAGATCAATCCCCGCGTGTGTTGTCACTAGCGTCTCCCGTGCGCCTGCGCCGCCTTCATTGCGCTTGCGGACTTCGGACTGCATTGTTATCTTGTGATTTTTTATCTGTTAATCGGTTTTTAATATTATTCAACCTAATTTATTATGATAGAGATTACTTTATTATGTTTGATGACATCATTTTATGGAATAATCTTATTCAGGGGAGACTACCGACGATATAAATATATAGACTATTAGAACTAATAATATTTTAACAAGGGTACAGAACTAATATAGCAACACGAATAACTGCAATTCCATTACCTGAACTGAATGAAGGCGAATTATAATTTTCATAGATGTAATACTGTTCTTATTTATATCTTTCAGTACATCTAAGTTTGTAAGTTGTATTTCTCTACATTGCAACGAATTGCATATGAAGTGTAGTAATGTGTGTCACGGAATTGCAAATGTCCTGCGTCGTCGTTGCTAGCCGTTATATAACGACTTATTGTATTGAGAAAATAATTACCATCACCTGACCAAATAGTATATAATGTTCTGTTTGGATTTATTACTTATCTATAAAATTTTCCAACTGTTTAATGACTTTAATCGTTATATTGTTTTCTGTAAACTAATTATTAAACTTGATTCACTGCTATTAACGAAACTTATGCTACCATCGATAATTTAAAACAATAACGCAATATTTATCTAATATTATTCCTAATGCACCAATTCCTAAGCACCTGAAAAAAAAGGTTTCAAATGGCCGGTTGGCGGTTGCCTGTAGTGAAATTGGAAATATTAAATAATCAAAATGACAGTAACGTGGATTACAATTTACATAAAACAAAAATAAAATATTCGGATAAGACGCCAAGGAAAAAAATACTAATAATGATGTTAAAAATAAATCATGAAATGAACTGGCCGGAAATAGAAGTGAGAAAGAAAAGAAATATTAGAATAGGCTGTTGATCTTTGCATGGCCTTAATTGCTACAGGACGAATTGATAAAAGCAGATGAAAATTATGAAAAATATTTTTATTTGTGAGAAGACAAAAGTTTTATTTTTAAGTGGATTGTGTACATTTGTAGAAGCATTAAATGTGTCTGTTTTTATGCGGTAGTTAAGTGTATCTTTTATGAGAATATTATATTATTAAAGGAGTTATTAATATATATAATCTAGGAAATTTTGAGTTGAGTTAGCGAGGTTGTCGGTCACGCCTCACAGCCGTCACGCCAGGTTCTTAGAACAATAGCTTCAGCAGCAAACAAACGATTCATTTCTTACGTTTACCCTTTTAATTAATAATAAGAAAAGTTTTTATAATATTTTGAATGTTCCGAGTTTAGGTGTTCTTTGTGTCTGTTATCTATATGTTAGTGCAGCCCTTCGACACAGTGATTATAATATAATCTCTAATGCGGGAGTTATCAAAAAAAAGTTAATTACATTATTAGATCATTACAGGGAAATATTCCCCTAGTATATTTCTTGGGAAATTTGACTTAGATGAGTATTGTGTTGCGTCATGGACTGTTCTTTTTTTTAAATTAAAATCTTAATGACTGATTCTTTTTTTTAAATTAAAATCTTAATTTACTTCGTTATTATTACCTTAAAGTATTTGGGCCGCGAAGTATTAGATCTTCGTCTCAATAAAATGTCTTGGAACATAATTGATGTCGCATAATTTCCCAGTTCAAAGGGCCTCTTTTGCACTTGGAGCTGATGTTGAAACTGATGCTTCAACTATTTAGTAAACTTAGAATCTAGATTTATTATGCTGATGGATGGGTGCATTAAACAACAATAAATGTCTTTGTGTGGTTTATTTCGTCAATGTAAATAATTGGCACATGTCTTGCAGTTCGTTCATCTCTGTTTATCTGTTTGTACGAGTACATTATACCCAAGGCGCAGTTTCTTTGTTGACTATCTGGTACATATTGTATGATGAGTTGTTTTGTGTACTACTATTGCATGTTTTTGTTTATCTAAACGTTACTTTTTATATATATTACTATTCTATATTTATTAAATATACTGGTTATGTAAAAACACAGAATTTTGCTCGTTTATTCTTTCTACTTATGAAAGTCAAAAGGGTCATTATCCTATGCTATCATGTGTTAAGGACTGCTATAGTTGATAGTGTTAACCATGAACTGAATTTTCGTCCTACATTACCTTGGTGCATTAATTATATATTTCGTATATTTTTTGGTGTTTAAATAAATTACAATTAAATGAAGGTTATCATTTTTTGTTAAAAATTATAACTTTATTGTATTCAATTATGTAAATATTTCTATTATCGCAAAAAGCATTTTCAATTCTTTGATTTTATTTTTACAGACTCCCACGATATTAAATCTTATTTTTATCTGTGGATCAAGTGCCTGATGATTCTATTATGACCGTAATGTAAACGTTCAACACTCGAAACTGTTTAATAATTTAACTAAAATACTCTTGCTTCAATATTTACTGCTATGAGTTAGATGACCTAAATTGTTACAGACCATTCAGGCGAAGACAACTCAATTATTTAAACCTAACCTAACAGTAGCTTAATACAGAAGAACCAAAATAAGAACATTTTCAATATAAAATTTAAGACTCTTAATAAACAGGTATAATATAAAACCCTCTGTTCCTTAATTAATCTATGTTGTAGTTAGTCAATCATATAATAGAATGATATACTACGATATATAGCACATCACTAATGACACATAATTATACAACATTGTAAACACGCCGTTACGATGTGGTTATAATTAGCACGGGGGCTCGACTAGGAATCTTGGCCTAGCACTGCCAAGTGCCATTGCCCCTTATAACACGCATAATACAATATGAATGGGGATATCCTAGAGTCAACAACTATTTGTATATTTATTTACTATTCAGATTATTTACCTCTGGGACCGTACCGAAAGTAAGATTATTTTTCTCAGCATCAAGTTGAAATTAATATCAAATATGTATGACGAGTTACCTTAAACTGTCACTATAAAATAACCCTACATGTAGTTTTTTTTATTTCTGCTGACAAACTAACTTTTGCTGATATTGAACTGTTCTAGACGTATATTAATGTACAGTATAGCATAATTTCAAGTTCAAAGTTAAGTTTGTAAAAATGTTCGAGAGGCATTTAAACGTTTCTACTTTCGACTGCATAGAGTCGGACTTAGTCTGATTGTTCTTAGTTTTATTGTAATTTTATGTATGAACTAACTTGTATAATTATCGTAGGTTAAGAAAATAACATAGATACCTATTTTATAAATTATGTCATCCCATCGAAATCTTTCAAATCGTAAATGAAATCTAATAAAATTTGATATTATTTAATACTGATTATAAAACATGATATGATAGGTAATGAAATTAATCACCTAATATGAAGAATTAATGATATCAGAGCGATTGGTGTCTGATGAATAAGATATATTATTTATCGATTTTTAATTCGCGTACTCGATCATACATCTGTCGTAAATTTGCGATCGAAATAGAACAACTCTAAGAAACCGCGTAGCACATACCGGTTACTACATACTACATTTACTACAAATAATAATTACAAAAAGAAATAATTAAACGTATCTTTTTTTGTTACAGGTTGAAGGTGTACGGACATGTTTATAGACGAGAATGAGACGTGAGTAACATTATCTTGAATTTGTACACTATAATATTCTTTTGATGAATATAATATATATTTAAACAAATTCGATGAGTATAATATATATTCGTCCAGAAAAACCAGTAATATTCGCACTGGCTAGCATATTTTAAAAACAGTAAAAGTAGATAGATAGATAATATTCTTTATTGCACTTCAAATAACAACTATAATAATACAAAAATAATAACAATAATGAACTATACAGTAACTTAATAAAAAGACGAATAAATTATAAATAAGTGCAAAAGGCGGACTTATTGCTGATAGCAATTTTTTCAAGGCAACCTTGGTAAGGCAGAGGAAAAACATATATACAAATATATATTTATATATGTAAATATATATACGTGGAATTATTCAATGTGTGTATATTAAATTAATGTGTTTAATATAAATATTACATACATACATCAATTACTATAAACACACACGTTACACACATTAGGTACTATACTAATTTTCTTATAAACAGTGTATAGATAGAAAGTAAATAAACTGAAAAGATAAAACAATAATAAAATAAAATAAATAATAAAAATTATGGAAACTCGATCGACTAATATCAACACTGAGATAAATACATTTTTTTCACCTGTTTTTTAAAAATGTCTTAGTAATTAGCTCCTCTTAATGTAACGGGCAGTGAGTTCCATAGACGGACAGCTTCAACAGTAGAGGAATTACTTTTAAGATAAGATTATCCGAAGAGCTCAAAGTCTTGAAATGAGAGTGATCCAGAAATTGAAACCGCTCCTTAAGATATTCTGGAGACTTAGGATTAAATAGGATCGAGAAAAGAAGTGAAAGTATGTGAGAATTCCTGCGAAGGCATATAAGAAGTCACTTGAGCTTGGTGCGAAATTCGGAGACGTGGTCGAATTTACGAAGGCCAAAAATAAACCGAATACATAAATTTTGAAGGCGGTCAAGCCTATTAAGCTGATCCTCGGTAATATTAACAAAAAACATCGGCATAGTCAAGAATTGGAAGAAGGAGAGATTCTGCTATCGCAATTTTTGTAGGAATAGGTAGAGTTAGTAAGTCGTTGGAACAATCCAATTTTATGGTAAATCCTTCTACTAACTTCGTTAATGTGAGGTATCTAGGATAATGATATATCAAGTATCACTCCTAAGTTTTAACTTTATCATTAAAAGGAATAATAGCGCCATCAAACAGTACAGGCGGAACATTTTAATCGATTTATACGCATATAATTTTTAACTTCCGATGACAATGAGTTGTGTTTTTGAGGGATTAACGTTTAAGCCAAAAGATTTACACCACTTTGATATACATTTTAAATCAATATTTATATTATTAATACAGGAAGGAAAATCTGTTAAGTTAGTTAGTGAGTATAACTGGAGATCGTCGGCATACAAGTGGTAGAAAGACGAAATATGGTTGGTTATAGAGGTAATAAAGATTGAAAAGAGAAGAGGAGATAGAATGCTACCTTGCGGGACGCAACAAATTTAACAAATGCAACTGAGTAAATACGTGTATTAGTGAGTATTGTGTGCTATCAGAGATCCCGAACCGATGACCCGATATCAGTACCTCTTTTTGTAATCGAAAACCTCGTGTGTCGAGATGGTTCTCATGTTATTACGTAGAAAAGACAGCATTCCTGTTCCAAGATGTTCAGCGTTCATTAGACCTAGTAACAGCTGATAACCTGTCAATATTAAAACTGATCATTTCGTAAGATAAGCATGTTTAATTTTAGTTGTGACAATATCTTTTTAAATTAAATATTTATCAGTATCGTTATCAATAAAAATCCACGATAACATCTCAATTATTAATGCCATTTGGTAATTTACCCTTCAAGATTAAATGTAGCTATTTTTAGGTTACAATGAGTTTAAAAGTTATCTGAATTTATTTCATATACTTGGATGGATACCAGAATCAATAAATATTACTGACTAATAAAATCTATATATATTGCAGATGATATGTAGATTAGTTCATATCTGTTAATAAACATGGAGTTCTGTTCGTTTAAGTTCAGTTAAATAATTAATTTGTAAATATATTTCACGTTTGAATATACGCACGCGGGATTCCCTTATTCATTAAATTCCTCTACTTAACAATCATGGAAGTGGACGAATAATCATTTCTGAGATAGCAGTTGCCAGGCTTGGTAGCTTATACCTAGTTTAAAGGTGAATGATAAAGAAACGATCACGGACTTTGTACAAATCATTCAATTTAATCACACTAGGTTTTATATGTTTATTTATGCGTCGACATACATCATATAACCATTATACAAAATGTTTTACTCAGTAACAGACGACATTATACCAACAAAGTTTCCACGTGTATAAAACAGGAAATGAATATTGCAAAATAATATTCAAGAATTATAAGGAAGGTCATAAATAAAATTAATTATAATTTTATTAATTACATTTTTAATAATTAAATTATAATAAAACAATTGCTATAGTACTTGGTTCTGCAAAAAAGAATAGTAAAGGTGTCTTCAGATTTGACCATTGCGTACCTATAAGCAGGGACGAGTAAAGTATATTTCTAGGACGTAACTTTCAGTCATTGACGCTAATAAAATCTTAATCATTTTACACCTTTCTGACATGACAAAAGAAAAACAAGATTTTTGTGAACCTTTTCACTTATACATATATACGACCAAGAAAAGTGGGGTTTTAAGATGTAGAGCCTAGTTGGAAACATTTGACTGCAGTACGTATAGGTTAGTTCGATCGGAACACAGTCTTGCATAGAGATTTACATTTCGAAGATGAGTGAGAGAGCCGGAACTCAACTCCCACCTTCCTTTCCTAATCTTCTTCAATCCTCTTTCCCCAATTAACATATTTCAAGGTTGGCAACGCTTATACATCAATATTTACCAATGGGTAACTGGAATTTATCATCAGGTTGGCTGCCTGGTCGCATCTCAATCACTTTAATAGACGCTATATAAAACAGTATTAGCGTACTGGGCATGCGTCTATTAATGAGAATACAATAAATTCGTAAAAATAATTTATCCTAAATGCTTTATAGTAAAATAAGTTTGAAATATTTGTAACATATTTATTTATAAATTAAGTTTGTATAATTTCACATTTTTAATATGTGATCTGTGTATATTAGTTACTTAAAATATTATGTATTGGTGCATTCATTTCTACCTACTAATTAATTAATATTTAATGCTCCCAGTAATGATTACACTCTTAGTTATAGATAATGATTTATTTAAGCCATTGCCCGTTATACATATATAATCAAACAATAATCGACGAATCAAATTTGGACATATGTAATTCTGATAAGTAATCATAAGCCGAAATTCAACGAAAGTCGTATGGTTTTCTGGCTTAATAATATATTTAATATGCCTACATTGTCTGACTTTTTGAATTATTCAGAATCTGTTATCGATAAAATCAGTTATGTGCATATATTTTTAAAGTATTGGAATTATTACGGTAAATAAAACCAAGAACTCAATTACGAGTACATAGTTTAAAAACATTACTGTCATAATGTATTGTTTGTGAAGTGTTATTGTAACAAACATACAGATGCACGTACACTTGAGAGAAATAATCACGTCTATCAAAGTGGCCCTTATCATAATGTTCATTGATAGTTAGTAGCTAGTGTCTGCATATCCGATCCAGTAAAAATGTACTCGTGGAACCAGTGAGTGGATTTATACACTTCCATACATAATACCTAAGAACTTGTTACAATTTAATTATATTTATTATTACCAGGCATGAAAATAATATTCGCTTTTCTTTTTAAAAATATTAGTTTCAATTAGTTCAAACGTTAAATTAATATATCTATCTGTATACCTATTTTGACTGCTCAGGTTTCTGTGATATAATAAATATATAATAAACCAAATGTATACTTTTTACTTATGTTTTAAAATCATGCTTAGCCCTTACTTAACTCCCTTGGAGGGTAGTAGGATACTGGTTTCCATAACATAAAATTTTAAATAATAAGTATCATGATTTTTTATTTACCGCGTCCAGGAAAAATATATTTGTCTCACTTTCCTCAATGAAACATACATAGTATATATACCAATTATATAATATATTGAATATGACATTCAAGTGCAATTGTGTACCTTCTTAAGTGCACACGACTCGTAATTACAATGTATCTAGTGCAATTAATAATATGATTTATATTAATTAACATTATACGACATTTAATTATACTCGTTCTATATCTGTTACTATATATGTTGTATATATACTATTTATATATATTGTATATTTACTATATTTAATTTTAGCTGAGTAAAACAAAGCTCTTACTAGCTAACTGCGTTTCACTATCACCCCAGCTAGCCTTTCCAAACAAATGAAGTGAATATTAAGAAATTTTCTACAGTTGCCAATGCCGACTCTGTGAATGCAAGAGACCTGTTTGGCATTTTTTCTAATTGTAGTTTTTGAGATAGAAGATGTTGCATATATGCCAGGAAGGGTCGATGAAAGAGGATCTTATCTAAGTTATATCTAAAGTTAGTGTTTGACTATCAAGTACCTACATTTTAAAATTATAAAAAAAAATCCTGTCAATAATCGATTTGGTTCTCGAGATTGCTTGATTTGGTATTGTTATAAGGAATTTAGTTTGACAAGTCTTTATTGAACTGGCAACGAATTAATGTTTAAAATTAAATTTACTTATCTATATTATTGTTTAGAGTTCGCATAGCTCCACCCGCTTGTTAGCTAGCGGTCCTAGTATTAAAAAATCTTGAACCCTATATATGTGTATATATATGTCTACAAGGTAAAATGTTTTCCTAAGTGGTGCGGTTTTGGATATAAAGATTATCTCTATGAATACTCACTATGAATTAGTAATAGTGGTTTGAAATCACCAGCGTAGTAAGGTACAGTTGCATAACTGTCCCATTGACATATATAAAAGTGCAGCGATGCATGAAATATCGTTTTGCGGTACAGGTTTGTCCACTTTCACTCACCTGGATCCTTATTTATGTGCAATGAAAATGCACTTTTGTTTCAGTGTTATGCTAATAAAGACTTAGTATTTATTGACGATAAGGTTTATTTCGCTCTACTCCTTAGGGTGCGGCGTAATAGTCAAACTAAGAGTGCTGTAATAAAAATCTCTTGCTATTCACCCGATCATATAGAAGCAAAGCAGATGTATGTTTTACCTTAGTTTAATATTTTACCTTATTTAGATGTTTTAAGGATCGTGCTATATCTAACTGGCGTATATTTGCTTTGTCTTATAATGACAGTAATATTCGTCCAAGGTTAGTTGTGATAAAAACTAGGTTCAAAGTCCAAGTCTCAAGGTGAGTCAAGGTCTCTTCCAACAACCATCTGTCCTGCGGATTATCACATCTTGCAGAAATAATGATTGTAACAGTTGTTGCGAGCACTTAGACAAATACGATATGTATCATTGTTCGAACAAAGTTACTTCACAGAACTAAAACCTAAGAAAAATTCATGCTTAGAACAGACGTACACCAAATACAGACACATTTAAGTGTATTTGTATAAAAAAAGTGTATTTTATATCTTTTTGTTTCGAAGAGCTCTTCGTTATCATTATGTAAAGGTCAATTGGGACTTGTAGGGTAAGTCAACTGTCTCTTGAACAAAAAACTGCAGGTGTATTCTGTGTTGCCTATATTTTTTATTAAGCATAATACTATGTTGTCAAACTATTTATGGCCGACAGATACTACATGGTTATTAATGAAAGACTAGTAGCTGCTTCTGGTTTTTTTCTCAAGTGCAACGTACAGCTGGCAAATTAAAATAATAATTTGGTCACACGTATTAAGCTTCAGTAATTAAAAAACATATTTATGACCTCATGGGTCACTATTGCCTTCAACGGTGACGCCTTGTAAGATAATTAATTGCAATAAACGGCTCTAAAGCATTGAGTTTAACCTTAATTATATTAAAACACAAACGACTCCCGAGGTCTTGTGAATCAGTTTCCACACGAGCTTAAGCGGTTTTGAGACATTTTATCATTTTTTTTAGAAAACTAACACTAGGAAGATATATTATGTATAATATATTATTGACAATATATAGTAAATATAATAAAATATACTAAATCAAAATGCATAACACCGTAAGAAATATGTCGTAATCATTTATTTGTTGTACAAAATAACTTGTCATTACTTACTACATAGTTGCTCGAAAAGAATTATTATCTAGAGCTCGCAGTGAGACTCGCTCCAATAGACCGTAGCGGTCAATACTGGACAGACAATAATTTTTTTTTTACACATTTCATATATAAAAAACTCTCAAGAACTGAAAATCAATTCAAGGTAGTATTTAGAATGACCTAAATACACCTTAAAAATATTTTAAGTATATTTTAATAATACGAGGAAAAACCATAATATAAACTTAAGATATTTATCAAAACACCACAAATTTCAATATTCTTCTATAGTATAATATTGTTTTTTTTTTATATCAAAATTAATATTTTAACGTAATTAAATACGATTAATTATAGGAACCTACACCTGCGAATGTTTTCCTTTTGTGATTCGGCATCTCGATCACCTTGTCAGCGATCATTGCTAAAAGTTGCTCCGCTCCTCGAACAGGTCTTATTTAATTATCAAGTGGATTTATAATGTCATATCCTTTTAAATATACTCTACCTCAAAATAACAGGCTTCGATCAAAAATAAATGCAGTTAAAAATGCTTTTTGATTTTCAATTTGTATTTTGTTACAATATTTTTATATTTGTTTTACACTGACCATAAGTTAACGTTAGGTAACGTAACGTAGACGTTAGTTAACGATACTTTTTGGTAAATATTATCCGAAATGCTTATAACTAATTTAAAGACTGTTACATTTTTAATCGCAGTTGACTAAAGTTGCTAGCTGGTTACGTAAACCAGCCGTCAACCTATAAAGAGGATGTAATAATCGGGATTGCAAAAACTTATATTTTTCGATTCTTTTATAATTATGGTCAGTTTTTAAACATTATCTTTTATACAAACATATGATATTCGAGAAGAAAAGCAAGGTACATTATATAATGGATGCAGCTAGCATAGAGGCTAGGGTTGCTAACCATACTTTATAATGAAATATGGTTGTCAACCCTAGTAGAGACTGGTATTTCAGAGTCGGGTGCAACCTGTCCGCGCGATGGACTGCAACCTACAATAACCTTGCATATTCTTTAACGGGTCTTCAATACAACGGAAACGCATATTACTGTAAAATATAGTTTTTTTTGTTACTAAGATAATTATAAACTTAAATTAGCTTTAATAATGTTAAGCCGCGATTTATGGTACTAGAAATGCGCGTTTCATTAACCGTAGATGCGAAATCACCATTGTATTTTATTTTTTCTCGACAATGATGATCGTGTATAAATTCATATATCCCCGTGAACCACTATTTACTCCTGAAAACCGCATGAAAAGTAGAGAAGTACAAAAGATTTTGGAGATCTTATATCCCTCAGCAAACAAATGCCTTTAAAACTAAAGTAGGACATTTTTCTAATATGTCCTGTCTAACTATTACTGTAGTCTAGACACCAAGTGAACTCATCAGATAATTTAATACATTGAACTGACTGGAATGCTATTTCGGAAAAAAATACATAATTAAACATTTCATCCGAAGGTTGCCCCTCATACTGAAACAACATGTATTTTATAAAACCAGGAAAATATATTATTCATTTGTAGGTTCTATACTGATAACGCTTTTACTTTTTAATTGGCCAAAATAAAAAAAAAGCTCCTTAATGTATTCTCTATGAGAATTTTAGTTTGTATGATTTGAAATAAGGTTTTAACCTGTTTTCCCGCTCAAATGTAAATTATAAACAATATGGATACTTAATAGATATTGTTGTAAGTGAGCTTACAATACCTACTCGTAATAACTGTTTTAATCATAACAGCTAAATAGATAACACTAAGAACTGGATGTTTAATATTATGCATCGTTATGGAATATTTAACACATAATAAACTATTCATTTTTTACTCTATAATATTCATAGTATTTATTATTTCTATAAATAATAATTATATAATCTTCCTACAATTAAAAATATAAAAAAAATACATTGTCATATTAACCAATTAAATATTTAACCAAAATAAAAACTCAGCTCAGTTGAACATTATTTATAAAATTAATTAAAATAAATTAGTAATCCCTCAATTATTGCACCTTGGGCTGAATACTCTATTTACTAGCAGTGACGAAACTAGGACACAAGATTATCATACTATTGATAAGCAATTTGAAATCTTAAACGGATATAGTATATCTATACCTGTTTTACATTTACTTGTTCTATTTTTAAATTAAAGGTAACACTCAAAACGCTAACGTCAATGCACACATTCGATATTAGGGAAGCATGACGGACTCGCTTGGACGGCTTGGTTAATTCTGATGTTCGATGCAGTTTACCTATCTCATAAGTTGTTATACAAACTTTATGTAATAAAAACACATAATAACTAGAAACACGTTTTAGAATTATAGATATTATAATGATAATAATTTATAAGTAAGCACACATAAGTAAATGTACACCTGAACCTATCTTATAAATTGTTAAAAGATAAACACTCGTTTTACTTAGATTAAGGTACATTTTAGTTAAATATTATTTTCAGGCCGGACTCGTGGTGGGTGTCGGCGGCGCTGCGTGCGATCCGGGCGGTGGCGCTGGTGTTCGACGTGCTCACCTTCCCCCTACACCTTCTCGTTCAGCAACCCTGGAGGAAGCGCGCGCTCTCCAGGAGAATCAAGGTGAGCAGATCTCGGGTCATTCACCTCTAGGACTCGCTTTACAGCTACTTGATGTTAAGGAGATTTTCCTTTGTACTTTTTCACCATCATGCTATTGTTTATTCTTATCGATTTTTTTTTATCAAAAATAAGTTTGATAATATCAAACAGTAAATTTAACAAGGTTTCTTTAGTGTGGCTAGCAGAAGACTGTTTTGATTTGTATCAAATGCAACAATATTACGTAATAGTCTAAATGTATAATCGTTTTAATAATATTGCCACGGACCATAGAAGTATATAATCAATAAAAGTAATCTCAGAAAGAGATAGAATAATAAGTGCCTTAAATAAGATGCCAACAATTACTCTATATGTATTACGAATATAATAGTAACTCGGTGCTATACTTCCCAGGCCCGCATAGTAGAGTCGTCGTCGGACAGTATAACGGTCCGGTCATCATCGGCGGCGTGTCCGCTGCACGCGCGGCTCGTGCGGGACGGCGTCGGCACCATGGAGGCCATGCTACGGGCCGCCGCCGCGCGCTGGCAGGACCGGCCCTGCCTCGGCACGCGCGCCGTGCTCAGCGAGGAGGACGAGCCGCAACCCAACGGACGAGTCTTCAAGAAGGTCCTCTTGATTACAGTCTTCTACGATAATCCATAACAAACTAATAAATTAATATCGTAAATGATCACGACGACAACCCTGGTAAACTTTTGGATCATCCCACAGTACAAGATGGGCGACTACTCGTGGCGCTCGTATGCGACGACGGCGCGGGAGGCGCGTCAGTTCGGCGCCGGGCTGCGTGTGCTCGGCTGCGGGCCCAGGAAGAACCTCGCCATGTTCGCTGAGACACGAGCAGAGTGGATGCTGGCCGCCCACGGCGCCTTCACGCAAAGCATACCCGGTAACCACACAAACAAATACATATGCACACACAAACAAATACATATGCACACACAAACAAATACACATACACACATGTGTGTGTGTATTGTATATGTGTTTACATATACACACACAAATGAACAAACACATACACACAAACACACAACGCAACACCACTTAAATGATCGAGTCAAAAAACTAAACCACGGCATCAGTTCATACAAATAAAATGGGAATTATAATATATGTATATCAAACTTAACTTTTTATCTTAGTGGTCACAATATACGCGACGCTTGGTGATGACGCAATAGCGCACGGTATCAACGAGACGCAAGTGTCGACCGTCATCACAACCCACGAGCTGCTCCCTAAGTTCCGGAAAATCTTGTCCAAGACTCCCCGCGTCGACACCATCATATACATGGAAGACCAACTCAAGGAGACGCCGAAAGACGGATACAAGGAGGGCATCAGGATCGTCGGGTACAAGGAGGTCATCGAGATGGGCCAGCAAACAAAGATCGGTGAGGAGATTTTTGTTTCTCAATATGCAGTAAAATCATCCACGTGAGAACGTAACGGAAACGTTCAGAAAAAAAAGCAATGTCTTCATCCATGCAAACCCTCGATCCCTCCAGAGCCGGTGCCTCCAACGGCAGACGACACGGCCATCATCATGTACACGTCGGGGTCGACGGGCGTGCCCAAGGGCGTGGTCCTCTCTCACCGGAACATGGTGGCGACGCTGAAGGCCTTCGCGGATGCCGTGCCTATCAACGAGGGTGACGTGCTCATGGGCTTCCTGCCGCTGGCGCACGTATTCGAGCTGCTGGCGGAGAGCCTCTGCATCATCGGAGGTGCGTATAGTGGTTTCAAAATATATATTAGTCCTACCGGTAACAGATTTAATTATTATAGTACAGGTTCCATAACTACACGATGTTTATTTTGGTTTACTTAAAATGTTACTAAATAAAGCGATCACCCTAAAAGTGAGACCCTCTCCGTAGCAAGTTACTTTATGTCTCGAGGCAGTAATCTTATAAATGTAAAAAATGTGCAGGCGTACCTATCGGCTACTCCACTCCTCTGACGATGCTGGACTCCAGCAGCAAGATCATGAAGGGCACGGCGGGCGATGCGGCCGTGCTGAGACCCACCTGCGTCACCACCGTGCCGGTACCGTCGATATATTAATTATATTATGTGTTACTATAAGATGTGCTGTTCCATCGACCCGCGCCGCAAACCCCGAAACCTTAAGGATTAACCCGCAGATGACATTTAATTAAACATCAAATTGAATGAATACCTTATGTGTAGAGTTCGCTAAAAAAAAAGTTGCTATTATATAAAACGCTTTTAATTCAAACCGAAACGAACTAACGACCAAAAAAATATTAATCATTTAATTAATTGTTTTTTTTATTAAATATAACACTAATCTATTTTATTTGACGGCAGCTAATAATGGACCGCATCAGCAAGGGTATCACGGACAAGGTATCCCGCAGCGGACCCTTCGCGAGCGCGTTCTTCAAGTGGGCCTACGCGTACAAGCTGGGCTGGATGAGGCGCGGATACGACACGCCCATCATCGACGCACTGGTACTTTCACTATTATATTATATCGTTTTCGATAACCCTCATACGAATATTACATTCTCGTCTCCCACTAACATTATTATTATGTTTATTGAAAAACCACGCACTCTCGTGTTGTGGGGTTCTTCCGTGTGGTGGATGTGTCTGTAGCCCGTTTTTCGCAGGTGTTCAAGAAGGTCCGCCAGCTGCTGGGAGGTCGCGTGCGTCTCATGATCACGGGCGGCGCACCGCTGGCGCCGGACACGCACACACAGGTGCGCCTGTGCTTGTGCTGCGACGTGGTAGCGGGCTACGGACTCACCGAGACCACCTCCTGCGCAACCGTCATGGATCAGTTCGATAGGTGACGATCGCTTCAATATATATTTATCTCTTCTTATTTCTCTCTTTTTAGTTAAATGTTTTGATCGGTCTAAAAAATTTTATATATATATATTTCCGAAGTAAAAAGGTTATATTTTCAGGTCCACGGGTCGCGTGGGCGCGCCGACGACGGGCACTGACATTCGCCTTGTGAACTGGGAGGAGGGCAACTACCGCGTTACTAATAAACCTTACCCTCAGGTAAAAATAATGTTTGCTTTTCCATAAGATATTTTCGATTTAATGTTAAAGCACAATATTATTACTTCTATACAAATCAATTCGGATTTCAATATTAGAATTTACATTAACATATACATAAAGAGAGTGCCCAGATCATCAAGAGTAATATCATCATATCATCCCCGTCGCCATGTTAACTAAACTAAGCTCCCGTGTCGTTACCGCCATTAATGAATGATGTTTATGTAAAACCTTCTGTATCGAGACTGAAGCGACATTAGGCTTCTTGCGAAAGTCCTAACCAATGTTTTTAACGTTGCAGTGTTATAACATTAAACAAAGAGCTAACAACCGAAATTAATGTTTGAAGGAGTGCAAAAAAAAATATGTGGCTAAGGAGAAGTAGACCTTCTCCTTCTTCCTTCTACTTCTCGAGAAGTCTGAATTCTGCCGTCGTAGTTAATGAGTAATAATTCCTTCTGCAGGGCGAGGTGGTGATCGGCGGCGAGAGCGTGGCGGAGGGCTACTACGCGCAAGAGCAAAAGACCAGGGCGGAGTTCCGCGACGAGGACGGCCGGCGATGGTTCCGCTCCGGGGACGTCGCGGAGCTGCATCACGACGGGTGCATCAAGATCATTGGTAGGTCACGGGCGGGGACATCGTTTTTGATTCATTATATAAACTGAAGCCGGTCTACCTAGACGGTCTAAAAGTATAACGATGACCCTGAACTTAAAGTACTCTCGATCGAATTACAGACCGCAAGAAGGATTTGGTGAAACTCCAGGCGGGAGAATACGTTTCCCTTGGTAAGGTGGAAGCGGAACTGAAGACGTGCCCCATCGTAGAGAACATCTGCGTGTACGGAGACAGTAGCAAGAACTACACCGTGGCACTTTTGGTGCCCAATCCCCGACACCTGTCCGAACTGGCGCAGCGGATTGGACTCCCGGATATGGAGTTTGACAAGCTGTGTCAAAATAGTACCGTCGAGAAGGCCGTGGTTAAGGAACTAGCGGAACACGCGAGAAAATGTGAGTCGGACTTCATTAATATTAATAATTCAATAGAACTATTGATATTATATAGAAATAAAAAAAAACTAACTTGTTGTTTTATTTGTCCTTCGTTTCGTGCAGGCGGGTTGGAGAAGTTCGAGGTGCCGGCGGCGGTGAAGCTGTGCACGGAGGTGTGGTCGCCCGACATGGGGCTCGTCACTGCCGCCTTCAAGATCAAGCGGAAAGACATCCAGGAACGCTACCACGAAGACATCAAACGCATGTACGCGTCGTGATCTTTTCATTGTCTTTTCTGTGTATAGATGCCCTTTTTTTATTTAACTTTTCTGTAAATTAGAGATTATTATTTCGTCCGGTCCGGAGATTGCAAGTTGTCTGTATATTGAGCACATCACATATAACTATGAGATTGTAAGGAAATTATCATGTATGCCAAACTGTTTTTTTTTTTTTTAGTTTTATTAACTAGCGGAATGGGTTTAGGAAATAAAATATAAAAATGTGAACTTAAAATCCTAAGTGAGCTTTTATGTTCAAATTCGTTAAGCCGTGTACATAATTATTTATGTTATAAAATTGTAGTGTATATTTGTGTAAAATAATAAAAGTCGCGATTAGAAGACGTAGCTTTTCTTGTCTATAAATATTTAGGACAAAATTAAAATAATATTATAGATCTGATATCTATCGACCGAATCGAAAATCAAATCGTTAAATAATTGCGTATAATGTTGCGCGGTAAACAGATTGTTCCATTAATTTAAAGAGGTTATATGTTAAGACTTGTACTTTACCGCGTGACCTTATACTGTGTTGTGAGTACTGGCCTAGAGAAGTCTGTACAGTCGCGGCGCGGCGTCACGGAACTACTGAAAATATGGTCTATATATATATACATATATGTTTATTTTGTTTATTTTTAATTAAACTATCTAAACTGGTTTTAGTTCCAGAATTTTACAAGCTTATTTAAAAGCGAAAGTTATTCCGTGGCGCTGGAATTATAAATATTTAAAAACCTAGGCTAAGTTATTGTTTAGTCTTAGTCGACGGGGTACATGCCACTGTTGTAATTCCGCAATAATTTAACTGTTATTATTAATGTATAGTGTGGCGAGTCGTGAGCATAATATTAACAAATGGTTTTTAGTTGGTACTACGAGTCACTGTTTGTATAGATACGTGTTTGATAATTATTGTTATATTTCTTTATTTGTTATGGCTGGAACATCGCATCGCTCTCAAATATTATGTATTTGTTACCAGAATTACTTAACGTTAATGGAATTTTTGTGAATATTATTATGGGGATATTTATTTCTACGCCGGGATCGCAGTCGAACTGTAGAGCATTTTATAAACGCTTTTTGCATTTCGTTAGGCATTTAAAGCCCGATAGTTATATTACATTCATTTGTACCGACATGTACATATTATATAGCAAACTAATTAGAATTCCACTATTCTTATAAGCAATTAAATTCTGTGTATCTACATGTTGTAATAAAGTTATTAAATTTCATTGGTGTATTTCAAGAAGATTTATTCGTTACCATAATAGGTAGCGTCATATTTTTCGATATAATCTATTTAAATAAAATCGATACAAATTTCACGATGTAAGTAGGAGTCATTTGCTCAGTTCGTGTTTGTTTGAAATTCTATAAAATTTCAACTGAAAACAATTTTTGTATTATTTATTCAATAAATGTTAATAAAATCAGTATGCTATATTTTTTCCATCCTTAACCTTCATTTCCGCATGACGATACCCTTCTATTTATTTAGGAGCAGTAAGATAAGTAATAATTAAATAATTTTTATGTGAAAATAATATTTTAAGTGGTAAAAATAAACAAGAGCTGTTGTCATAATAAGTTTATTTCAGTAAATAATAACATGTCGTTATTTATGTTTTTCGATTATTACACTAATAGATAAGATAAATCTTACAATCAGTCAGTATCATACGTCATCAACATGCGATTTAGTAGTTCCCTATCACTTTATATCCTGAGTAAGTTTTGTAAGACCTAAAAAATACTATATCTTATATGTAAAAATATCGCCATATATTTAATGAAATACAATCAAATATCTAAACCTAATATAAGTCAACTAAACAATCCGGGGGCTAAACAATCAAATATGCAGGGTGCCTCACTTGGAGGCCATCTTGCAGAGATGTCGCAGCTGCATAATCTTGATGTCGTCGGAGCCGAACTTTACAAGTCCTTCCTGGTTGTCGATGGAGATCAGTTGACCCACGGCCTCACGGTCCTCGCCCGCTATAACCTGCACACAGCGAGGATCACATTTGTGTGATTGGGGGGAGTGTTTGTGTACAGAGGGGAGGTGTGTTTGCGTGTGTGTGTGTAGAGGGGTGGCTTACCTTGACAAGGTCCCCGCTGTGCGGCACAACAGGTTCCAACAGGTGCGCGGGCAGGTTCAGCACGCGATCCTCGAGCGGTAGAAACACGGCACAGGAGGCACCCGACACACCGCGCAGAGCGCCCGCCTGCCCGCGTAGCCCCGCCTCGGCACCGCCGCGTACACGGACCTCCAGGTCGGGCGTGTGCCAGTCATCCACATCGTCGGCCGTGTAGGGCGAGCGCGGCGAGTAAGGCGCGGGGCTGGGCGTACCTAGATAGCCCGCGTAAGCTCCCGGACTCGGGCTGGGCCGGTATGGGCTATACGTGTGATCGGAACCGTACATCGTACCGGGTGTCTGCGGCGTGAAAGGACCCTGGAAATTATAATTCGTGTCCGTGAGACGAGTGATCGCACGCATCGATACCTAGGTAGTCATCGCCAGAACGACGTCTCACCTGCTGGTAGGCGGCGTCGTAGTGCGAAGAGGAGGCGGCGGCGGGCGGCGGCGAGGCGGCGGCGTGCAGCAGCTCGTGGTCGGGTCGCGGAGTGTGCGCGGCCGCGTCCCAGGCAGGGTGCGCGGGTGTGCGGCCGCCGTCGTGAGCCGGCGTGCTGGACCCGTAGTGCGGCGTGCGCGCTCCCGCCTCGTATACGGGCGTAGCGCCGCCCTGTAACGGCGTCTTGAGACCCGCCTCGCGGTACGTGGGCGTGTATGCACCGGCACGGATCGGGGTCCGGCCGTAGCTGAAAGACAGAAGGATTCATTACAAATTGCATGTTCAATTATTTATAGAAGTTTGCAGTATAAAAAAAAACGTGAGGTACCTAGAGGCGCCCCCGCGGGCGACGCCGGTGGGTCCGCCGGCGGCAGCGATATGGCCACGATCCACGGAGATGGTCTGACACGTGGTGTGGAGTTCTACGCGCACCGTACTGCCGTTGACGTCGCGCACGATGCCCACGTTGCCCTTGTAGGGGCCGCCCGTAATCTTGATGGTCTGTCCGATGAGCTCCCGGTCCCTGGACACTGCACCGCCCCGTCCCCCGCGCCCGCGGCCTCGCCCTCCGCCTGCGCCCCGCCCGGACGGATGCATGGGTGACTGTATGCGGGGCGACATGAACCCTAGCGCTAGTCCGTTGACGGTGGACGCGTTCTTGGCACCGCCTGCCAGCTGAAGATGGCGCGTCTTACAAACGAATATTCCGCCGTTATCCAGATACATTCTAGATTGCAGAAAGGCGAAATTTCTGTATAAGTGTTTTATTTCACCTTCGCGCCCGGCGTGAGGTCCGTCAATAACTTTCACTATGTCCTTCTTCTGGATCGAGTTATGTTCGGAATCAAGTGCCATGGTGAATCGACTCTCACGGCGTTTCTGAAGCGCTTGAGGTTTGCACTCAATAACCTTTCCCTGCATTCCCAAAACGTGAAAGTTTTCCCTTTCGAGTCTTACGATGACTCCCACGGTCTGCGAGTCCAGAAGCACCATATCCCCCCACTGGAACTGACCCAGCGAGTCCACCCCGGTTGCCATGTCGGAGCATAACTGCAGGTCCCTGGGAAGAACCTCCAGCTCGTGCATCGTGAGGTCGGATACCAGTACGGCTCGGTGCGGTTCGACTCTTACTATCAAACCGGTGTCACCCTCGTATCTTCCGGCCAACACTTTTACGTGATCTCCTTGCTTAAAATACTTTCGTAGTTCATTTGGTTTAAATACGAGAGGATCTTTCAATGCGTCGTGCTTTGGCATCACTGTGATCATGGAGCCGTCTATCGCTATAATTCTAGCCTGGAGATTCGCTAAATCTCCGGAACAAACTTCAACGTTGTCTCCCATGGAAAACGAGTGCAAACTTGTCGGGTCATCTTTAGCAGGTGCCGCTAATTCCATATCAATACCTTCCGGTTGCTCCTCGAGTCTTTCTAATTCTGTAAGTGTAGGCTTGACGCCCTCTGCTAGTATAGCGGACATTGTAAAGTTTTTGTAAAGAAAGCCCTTTCTTGAGTATCTATTGCCTTCGAATATTAGAAAATCACCATCTGAAGTCACTTCACCACCAATGGCACGGATTGCTTCAGGGTCAAAAGGTTTGGCAGCGGGACGACGCTTCTTTTTTCTCTTAGCTGCCTCGCTTTCACTTTGCACAGTTCGTAAAGCACCTCTTAGTCTTGTGTAGTCTATTCTTGGTAGAAGTTTCAAGTGCACTTGATTCTGGGCTAAATCTACGTAATCTACTTGAGCTATATCGTCTTTATACAGGCCTCTTTTAAGACGCACCCATTGTTTTTTCTTTAGACCTGACTGCTCTTTAACGACCCTGAGAACATCAGTCATTTCCTTAATCGGAACCATCTCTTGTTTCCAAGTACCTACTTTCAAATTGCCCACTTTATCTATAATAGCTTTCACATGTGTCTGTTTATAGGCTTCTATGTAAATAAAACCTTTAACACCTTCTGGAGCCACCACGGATTTTATCTGGAATGGTTCTTCAGAATTCTGATAAGTAATGAACTTTCTCATGAGTAAAAGAACAGTTGCTTTCTCATCACCAATTTTACATTTAACCATCCATAAGTTAGGATCCTTGATACCGGGTAGGAGTGTCTGTTGTGTTATCTCGTCCGACATTTCCTCTCCTCCTTCGCCAAAATGTCTGAGAGCTGCTGATTCGTCTGCATATTTATTCCTGAGATATTCCTCAATTTCCTCCTCCTTCTGTGAGTCCCAAAGATTCGTTCCTCTGCGTCGACCCTCAATTTCCCTCGCCGTGGGTCCAATTTCATCCACTTCATTACCTACAATACCCATTTCTTGTGCCCCCTCCTCCCATTCGTCATCTTCATCAACTTCATCATCTACCTAAGAGTTAAAAACAATATTTATCAATTTTTGTTTTTTTTTTTTTATTAAAAAAAAGCAAAGAAGTATATAAACCAGCAATAATAAATATAATCCTATTACAATGTTTATTTTTTCAGCATACAAACCTCAGCCTCATCAATAATGAAGCCTCCATAGCGGCTGTCTTTCTTTCGCTTCTTCCTACGTCTCTCTTCTTCTTCATCCTCATCATATTCCTCTGAATCCATAAGATCCTCACCTTCTGGCTCTTGCTCATCCTGGAAACGTAGCTTAATATAATTTGTTGTTTATAATTAACATAGCTTATTTATATTGCTCATGCTGGCATAAGGCTCCCCAAAGCACGTATTTGTTAAATCCTTGGTTCCATACTGTCTTAATTTTATTGGTTGCCCTAAAATGGAGTGAATCACTATAATGGCAAAAGCTAGATTTGTTACTTTAATATAACTGAATTACCATAAAATAAATCAACACAATTATTTTATTGATAACTAGCTGTGCCTGCGACTTCGTACGCGTAGATTTCGTATTTGAAAAAAGTACCTTTTGTATTTACCAATGTATTTAAAAACTTTAAACTTTCAAAATAAGACAATAACAAATTATTAACTTCTTTATTTGTTAACCATTCGTTAAAAATAAAACTAAATGTAAAGTGAATCCCATGACAATATATTCCCGAAAACTGCATCAAAATGGATTAACCCGTTTCTGAGATTAGAGCACAAACATACAGACATACAGACAAACGGACAAAATAATAAAAACATTGTTTTGGGTTCTCTTGCTTATATAATGGTTTCAAAAATTTTTTTTTATGGTTTTGTGCACAACTAAAAGACAAACAGATAAACAGACACAGATTTAAAAAATGCTGAAAATGGATTTTGTTAGTTATCATTTCACATCCTGGTTTATTTTTTTATATATATTCAATGTACAAAGACTACTTCTCTACAGATTTCTTAGATGTATAGAATAAGATTTGCTTGGTACCTATTACATGATTGACATAAATGGTCATAACTTTTTATTTCTTAACCGATTTAGATGAAATAGAAACTAAATGTTAAGTGAAGACTATCATAATATATTCCTAAAAACCACATTCAAATTGGTTAAGCCGTTTCTGAGATTAGCGTGCACAAACATACAGACATACAGACAAACAGACAAACTGAAAAACCATTGTTTTGGGTTCTCTTGCTCTTATAAAGCTTCCCTATGATGTTTTTATTTTTTTTTATTCCATGTACATGAATGGATTAGTGACAATTTTATTATATGTATAGATAGATCATAACTTAGATGCTGCAAATATACAGTATATTCCACAGTATAAGAAATAAAAATAACACTGCTTTTTTGATAGTTGTCTTTTTGAAAAGAAATAACCTATGGAAAATATAAATGTTTCATTAACAACTAGCTGATTCACAGAAATAGAGGTGGGATAGTTACAATAATTTATAAAAAAAAATGTTTCTTAGTATCAATAATCAACTTGTATGAATAGATTAATGTATGTGGATTCTGGCATTCTAAGATAAGTATGTATTTATACAGGGCTATTTGTAGTTAGTTGACCACCTCTTGCAGGCAACCTCTTTACATCAATCTCAATAACATTTATTCTACGACTTTTTAAAATTAATAGTTTTTAAAATTTTAATTTTTCCATACAAAATTTATTTGTTGTCTCTGAACTGGCATAGTCTGAGTGTCCATATGAATGTTGACCTTTTAAGTACTTCTCACAAAATACAGAGTAATAAGTAAAAGAGGGAGCAAACATTTTTTGTTTCGTTTTTTTTGTGTTGTTTATCAAGATTTTTAAAGTCTTAGAACAAATATTGTTGGGATTGATGTAGACAGGGCTGCCTGCAAGAGGTGGTCAATCAATTAAAAGTAGCCCTGTATATACTCAAAACTTGTAACTAGCTGAAAAATTATAAGGTTTGATAAAATGAAGTTATAAGATAACCATTTTCTGATTTGATAAATTGCCAACTAACTATCCTCCCTCAAATATGCCAGTTTGGTATAATGTAATTAAATAGAATTGAACCATATAAATATAAAGGTTTTTGTCCCTATTTATTAGGAATTAATAAAGCATTAATTACTTTATATAAAAAGTGCAAGTCTTCACTCTGAACCATCAAGTTCTTTAAGTAAGAATAGCAGTAGTAACATAATGTTATCTCATATTATACCTCAACTTCTTCATCAGCAGAGGCTTCTTTGGCCTCGTCATCTTTGTTGCGACTGCCGTCGGAACCAGCCGATCGACTTCTATAAAAAAAAATCAGTTTGTTAACAAATAAATACAAATTGTATAGTACGCTTTTATTGCGTTTTAGAAAGTGAAAATGTTCGTCTTTATTACCTGGATCGAGAACGAGAGCGTGACCTAGATCTAGAGCGTGACCTAGAGGGAGATCTTGAGGGACTTCGACTACCTGAATGAGATCGGGAACGGGATCCCGACTTAGCTGAACGATTTGATGCAGCACTGCGTCTGGACCGATTGGACACCACACTACCAGCTTCCGATCCACTACCAGAAAAATTACTGGCTTCGGAGTCCGACATTATCACCCAAAAATCATCTAACAGTGTGAGAAAGAGACATTAATGTTAAAGAAAATCTAAGCTTTCAACAAGTCTTTCCAATACTTCAATCTCGATAGCAAACGTGACAACTCTATAGGGATGTACATAGATGTGACAAGCATAAAGCATAGATACATTTAAACAAAGCAGTTATGCTTAAAGCTTAAACGTTTATTATTCTAATTTTTCTTTTCGTAAAACAAGAAAAATAAAACCATTTATCAGATTATAACGACACTAAATTAATATTATTACGGATTATGTACTATTTTGGTGATACGGTAATTTTAGTACAATGGATAAATTATTACAATCTTGTAATAATATAATCATAGAGCAGCAATTTTCACATTTTAAATGGTTAAATTAATTTGCTTCATTTTACGACAAATACTAAAATAAATGTTGTGCACTTCGCATACATCAAGACATGTCTTGAATAAAATACATACATTTTAAGGTCAAGCATAACAAATTTTCTTCTAACAATAAGCACAAATTATTAATATCTACAGTAACTGTAGATATTATTATTTTTCATTTAACAACAGTTTTTCTTTTTTTATTGTAATATGCAATACAAAAAAAAGGAAAACTGTAGATAACTGTAGATAATCAACTAACTAACTATACCGAATTTCATTTTAAACAATTAGAACATAAAAAATTATTGTACTAATTAAGAACATAATTTTGTAATTATTAAAAAAAATAAATGATTATATTCATTATAAGCACCAGAAATCCAACTTTACTATAATTTTAGATGTGTAAGAGTTCAAAACAAAATAGACTTAATATATTATGTGTATGAAAAAGTTAGGTAATATTTTTTTCATTATCAGGAAAAGACAAAAACAGTATTAAAAGTTTATTAGAATTACCATTTGTATTATAAACGTTCTTGGTTGTAATTAGATATATGATGTTAAAAAAAATATATTGTGTCTCTGTCATGGACGACCAATAAAAATAAATCCTTTCTTTTGTCTATTGATTCGTCGCTGCCCCACCGAATTGTGTGAAATTTTTCGTATAAATTACAAATGTGATACATTTTCGCGAATGTGTGTAGAGACAGAGAAATATTGGATAGACAATTTAATATTAAGTACGATTTTTATAAAATATCTTTTACAAAACAGAAGTAATGCCGTCATAATGTACCGTCTTCTGCTGATCGTCAAATAGCTTTGATCACAATTTCGCACGTCCAATAACTAACAATCGCGAATCTTATTGCAAAATTAGGCTTCTGAATAGTTATAGTTGAATAGTGTGGTGTTTGATTAATTGGTGCAGTGCGGTGCAGTGCAGTGGTGCGGGGCGAGATGTATCAGTGAGGCGGTGAGGATTGAGCGAGAGTCCCCGGGTGTCATGTTGGAGACGCGGTCGGTGCGCGCCGCAGACTCGGTGTGGGCGAACAAGCCGCTGCCGGCGCCTCACGCTATGGCCAGCTCGAGGCACGGGAAGAATACCCAGGTATTGTTCAATATCGATTTCTTAAGTGACTTGTTTGATTCTAATAAATATTCATTGCAAAATGTTTTTTGAAAATAAACAGCTGTTTTTTTTTATTGTTCTCAATTCAAAACTTCTTATAATATTAACTCTTACTTCTTCTCATTTTAATGTAAATATATAATAAAATTCATACATTTCTTAATAAAATTACTACTTTGTTTTTATAATGTATTTAGACTCATATTCTTTAAATATTATTCCTATCATGCATACATATTTAGGTACTTCACATAATGTATAATAACATTGGCAGTTAATTGCATAATAATGTTAATTTTAATGGATGTACTTCCTTGCTCTCTCTTCTATAACCTTCTACATTTCCACTCATGAGCGGGGCCAGTGTTACTCATGAAGCATTACTTACTTATCTCTAATTGTAGATCAACATTAGATATATATTTTTTACACAAGGATTTAAACCTGCATATTAATGTTTGAATTTCATAATGAGTGACAGCAGTATCTCATTCCATGCTAATTTAGGATTGGATCATTCCACATTTAGAAACTTTAGCATAATAGGGCTAGCATTTATAGATATAATTTCCTTTAAAAGTTTAATCATTCAAAGATGTTTATTTGTTTTAATATTATTAATAAGTTGATTATTAAAAAAAAAATATTTTCATTGTGCTTAATAATCTATTTAATAATATGCTAATAAAATGTTAGTGCAGATAGAACAGTAATAGGTGCAGGGTTGTGGTTGGTATCAAATTAAAAATCTTGTTGATATCTCTGGATAAAACTCAATTTTTAAAAAGGGTTCATCAGTTGTTGAGATATTGGTGAAACAGCATTTCATCAAATTCCTTTGGGGATTGTGCATGTGATACTATTGAACAATGTTCTTAGAACTCAGAACAACAATTATGGTCCTCCTTCAGATCCCTTTTGACACTTAAGAAACTGCCACACATTGGGTAAGTATACATAAGATGTCTAAGATCATTTTAGGTACATGAACCCCATGATTGCAGCTAAAAATCATCATCAAAACACTTCAAAGTTTAAATTTTCTACTTTAATGTCTCGGAGTACTCAGGAACCTGGGTTAGCCAAGGAGAACATTGCCATTCATTTATTGTTGTTTGTATGGACTATCAAGATAATACAAGATGTTTGAGAGCAAATTCATGACCATAGCCCCGCACCTTCCAAACTATCTCACTTCATTTCTATTGAAATACCCAGGTATCTTGGGTAGTCCAAGAGGTCGTTGTTATTAATGAATCATTATACAATACAATACATTATACAATTCCTAGGCCACCGCCATGGTTACAGACAAAGTCCGTAAGCTGCTTCAGTCTTGTAAAGTTAATGTAATGATGAAACACCATCACAAATATTTCTTAAAATTATATTCTTATAATTTGTTTGTATAAATATAAATAGAATTTTCTTCAATAATTCTTATTTATAAAAAAACAAACTTTGAACATTTAAATTAAACAAAAAAAATGAAACAATTTAAAAAAAAAAATTAAACAAAATTTACTGAAAAACATATTAAAATAAGGGTAGGTACTAATGGAAGTTACTAATGACACATTTAAGATTACTTATGCTGTACTGGTTTGTTGATTCTAGGGTCTGTTTTTGGTCGGTTTATCACCAGGTCGCTATCATGACAATTTCGCTATTTAATTTTATTTAAAACTAGACCAGAAAAGCCTTTGTCACACAAAATGAAGTAAAAGGAACTGGTTTTTTTCTGTAAATTCTTACTAAACTTCTTCTGATAACTGTAACACATCGAGAACAAATGGATATCTTGTCAAGTGCCATATTGGTGATTCTGAAATGATTTGATTGATTGGCAAAATTTGTCTTCCAGTGCTTGCAAATGAGTATTTATGTCAGCTTTTAAATGTGCGTCCCGTAACCCGTTTGTTATTTTTAATTGTTGATTGATTGATTTTAATTGATGAAGCCAAAGCTTCCCAATGAATAACAAAATGTCTACAAACTATTATGGGATTTTTTCCTGGATATCTTTAGCTAAGCCCGATCGTACAACTATCATTACAGGTTCAATGCAAAGTTCAATGAACTTATTCCAGTCCAACCAAATTTGATATTGTAGTAAATATATCTTCAGATGTATCTTTCTCTTTCTTTTCAACAATATTTGATATTATATTAAATATATCTTCAGATGCAGGTACAAAAAGTATGTGGAATGGGAGTACAAAACGACTTTTACCATATCTCCACTGCTATAGTTAACTGCAAAATTAACTACAGCAGTGGATTCATCGTAACTAATGGCAAAAAAAAACTTAATTTTACTTTGTTAATTATTCGTGAATCGTAACTTTATGTCTGCTGCAATGTCATCGATTCTAGGCTTGACTGTTATTCGAAAGAGAAATTTGCATTTGCATCCTTCTAACATTATCTTCGTGACTTTTAGAAACACATGGCTTTATTAATTCTTCAACCACAGTATGAGGTTTCACTTGCTTCCGTAAAATGCTTCAAATATTTATCGGGGATAACCCAAATGCTGTGTTCGACAAACTTCAAGTGACGAAAGCTGGATTTACTGTTATGATCCGGAAACCAAAAGACAGTTTGCTTAGTGGGTATTTCCTTCTGAGGAGCTGCTAACCAAAGTGATAAGAGGTTGAAGTATTTGAAAAACGATCTGGTAGTCTTTTCGGGAGGTATAGTTACGCGACAATTGTTTTAGAGGATCAAAAAAACAGTTATTGCTGAGTGGTACCCTAACTTTTGTTAACTTCTTGGCTTAGAACTTTAGGGAAGAACAACCTTGCAGTAGAATCCTCCTTCACCACAACAACGCCTCGGCTCACACGGCGAAGTTAGACGTAGAATTACTGGGTGCAAAGCCAGCCTCGCATCTTGCGTTTTTTATTTATTCCCGAAAATAAAAGAAAAGCTTTGAAGATGACGTTTTGTGGGCGCCGAAGAAGCAATTGCGTTTCAAAATGTCGTCGAAAAGACCCCTAAGGACCGAATTGGCAAAGTGGTGTTCTCAATGATTCCATCGGATGCAGAGATGTATTGAGTGAATGGGCACTAATTTAAAAAGATTTATTAAATCTAATAACTTGTTTTGATCTCGTATCATACAATGAGTCAATTGTAAGCCATCTTTTACTTTAAAGGTAAATCCATTCTTAATGTAATTTTCGGAAAATTTTCTTTTTTTGGAGACGCTGCTAGGGTTTGAGCGGGTTTCACGTGGTGGCTGGTCGATCCTTGCATAAACTGTGATTGACGACGTTGGGTTTTGAAACAGTGGTACAGAATAAATTAGTATGACATTTATTATCATTAATTTTATGCGTGTAGTTTAAACATTACATTGATGGTTTATCTTTGTTTTTTTTTCTAAATTGCAAACCCTTTCCGGCCCCCTAAACATCTCTCTATGCCCCCTTCGGGTGGTTAAATACCCTCCTGCTTGGGAACTCCTGGTGTAGAAATATAAAAAATAGTCTAAAAATCTTCAATTTGATTTTGTTTATTAATAATCTTTATACAGCTCTGAAACACAGCAATTACTTTGAAAACTAAGTTTAGCAAATACATCTTAAAATTATATAACTAAACGATAACCAAAGCAGTCTATTTTTGGATTTAAATGAAATATAACTATTTTCCTATGGAACATACAGAAGCTGACATTGGTACTGTAAATGGTGTAACTTATTTTTCAGGACGATGTCTGCTATGTAGTTGCAAAATATGACTATGCGGCGCAGGGCGCACAAGAGTTGGATCTGCGGAAGAACGAGAGATATCTCCTCTTAGATGACTCCAAACACTGGTGGCGGGTGCAAAATGCCCGCAGCCAGTCCGGATATGTGCCTAGCAACTATGTTAAAAAGGAAAAACCTTCGCTTTTCGATAGGTATGCATAACATACTGTTTGATTTTAAATACAATATACATAGTAATATTAACAATGACCTAGTTCTTTGTTCATATTACTCATCATAATTGTTCATCTTAATTGCAGTATTAAAAAGAAAGTGAAGAAGGGTTCGGGTTCCAAGACGCTCCCGTCGAACAGTTCCCCCGTACGCACGGGCCCCGAGTCCCCGGGCGCGAGGCGTGTTGAACCCACCGAAGCACTAGGAACTGCAGTTGTCAAGTACAACTACCAGGCGCAACAGCCTGACGAGCTGGCACTCACCAAGGGAACTAGGATCCTCATCCTGGAAAAGAGCAACGATGGCTGGTGGCGGGGGCAGTACCAAGGACACACGGGATGGTGCGTACAAACATGATTTTATGATGGATGCAGAGCAAAGAAATACTAATCATTCTCATTGCTTGTGGCGCTTGTTTCAATAAACCTTTTCATAGTAATGTTTGTTTAATTTTAGGTTTCCTTCGAACTACACGAGCGAAGAAGGTGACGAGGATACTGTACACACATATGCGATGGCAGAAAATGTTCTTGATATAGTTGTAAGTATTAGAACTATGATATCCGTCAAAATTACAATATTGGAGATAATCTAATGTAGCAGTGTCAATGTTTGCGTTTATATCGATAGTTAGATATTTGGCAATATTTCTATGATAGATGTGTTTATCCGCATTGCGTATTAATCGAGTGGAAAAACGTCTAACCACCCTACACTCAAATAGTCTCTTAGCTCTTGAAATTCAAAACTATCAGAAAAGGACACCATCACTGCCCGAAGGATCAGCTTAGATTATATGGTAGTAGTGTATGAGAATGCTGAAGTATCACATAGATTTGGTAGTTAAAAGTCTTCAACCAACACCTTGGGTCAATCACACTATTAAACCAACCACCTTCACGGCCATATTAAAGAGTGGGTCGGAACGACTACAAGAGACGGCAAACAATATAATAGGAGGACAACATAGCGGGTTATTTCCATGGTTTTCAATCAATTACAATAATGTATTAAAATAATAATTAATGTTGGAATATTCTATATTAAAAATTTATAATTATTTATTATATAAGGTTTAAATTATTACAATTTTCGTATTATAATATATTTTTTTAATTAAGACATATTAAATTATACGGGTTTATGTGTAATTAATTGGCCACCTCTTGCAGGCAGTCTCTACGCCAATCCCAACAACATTTGTTCTATGACTTTTTATAATTAATAGTTTTTAAAAATTAAGTTTTCCCATACAAAATTTATTTGTTGTCTCTGAACTGGCATTATTACTATGAGCGTTAGAATGGCGCCGGGCGTTGACCTTTTCAGTACTTCTTACAAAATGTAGAGAAATAAGTAAAAGAGGGAACAACATTTTTTTTGTTTCGTTTTTTTATGTTGTTTATCACGATTTGTAAAAAGTCGTAGAACAAATGTTGTTGGAATTGATGTAGAGAAGCTGCCTACAAGAGGTGGTTAATTAATTACAAATAACCCTGTATATTAAAATTGCGTATTAATCGAGTGGAAAAACGTCTAACCACCCTACACTCAAATAGTCTCTTAGCTCTTGAAATTCAAAACTATCAGAAAAGGACACCATCACTGCCCGAAGGATCAGCTTAGATTATATGGTAGTAGTGTATGAGAATGCTGAAGTATCACATAGATTTGGTAGTTAAAAGTCTTCAACCAACACCTTGGGTCAATCACACTATTAAACCAACCACCTTCACGGCCATATTAAAGAGTGGGTTGGAGCGACTACAGGAGACGGTAAACAATATAATAGGAGGACAACATAGCAGGTTATTTCCATGGTTTTCAATCAATTACAATAATGTATTAAAATAATAATTAATGTTGGAATATTCTATATTAAAAATTTATAATTATTTATTATATAAGGTTTAAATTATTACAATTTTCGTATTATAATATATTTTTTTAATTAAGACATATTAAATTATACGGGTTTATGTGTAATTAATTGGCCACCTCCTGCAGGCAGTCTCTACGCCAATCCCAACAACATTTGTTCTATGACTTTTTATAATTAATAGTTTTTAAAAATTAAGTTTTCCCATACAAAATTTATTTGTTGTCTCTGAACTGGCATTATTACTCTGAGCGTTAGAATGGCGCCGGGCGTTGACCTTTTCAGTACTTCTTACAAAATGTAGAGAAATAAGTAAAAGAGGGAACAACATTTTTTTTATTTCGTTTTTTTATGTTGTTTATCACGATTTGTAAAAAGTCGTAGAACAAATGTTGTTGGAATTGATGTAGAGAAGCTGCCTACAAGAGGTGGTTAATTAATTACAAATAACCCTGTATATTAAAATTGCGTATTAATCGAGTGGAAAAACGTCTAACCACCCTACACTCAAATAGTCTCTTAGCTCTTGAAATTCAAAACTATCAGAAAAGGACACCATCACTGCCCGAAGGATCAGCTTAGATTATATGGTAGTAGTGTATGAGAATGCTGAAGTATCACATAGATTTGGTAGTTAAAAGTCTTCAACCAACACCTTGGGTCAATCACACTATTAAACCAACCACCTTCACGGCCATATTAAAGAGTGGGTCGGAACGACTACAAGAGACGGCAAACAATATAATAGGAGGACAACATAGCGGGTTATTTCCATGGTTTTCAATCAATTACAATAATGTATTAAAATAATAATTAATGTTGGAATATTCTATATTAAAAATTTATAATTATTTATTATATAAGGTTTAAATTATTACAATTTTCGTATTATAATATATTTTTTTAATTAAGACATATTAAATTATACGGGTTTATGTGTAATTAATTGGCCACCTCTTGCAGGCAGTCTCTACGCCAATCCCAACAACATTTGTTCTATGACTTTTTATAATTAATAGTTTTTAAAAATTAAGTTTTCCCATACAAAATTTATTTGTTGTCTCTGAACTGGCATTATTACTATGAGCGTTAGAATGGCGCCGGGCGTTGACCTTTTCAGTACTTCTTACAAAATGTAGAGAAATAAGTAAAAGAGGGAACAACATTTTTTTTGTTTCGTTTTTTTATGTTGTTTATCACGATTTGTAAAAAGTCGTAGAACAAATGTTGTTGGAATTGATGTAGAGAAGCTGCCTACAAGAGGTGGTTAATTAATTACAAATAACCCTGTATATTAAAATTGCGTATTAATCGAGTGGAAAAACGTCTAACCACCCTACACTCAAATAGTCTCTTAGCTCTTGAAATTCAAAACTATCAGAAAAGGACACCATCACTGCCCGAAGGATCAGCTTAGATTATATGGTAGTAGTGTATGAGAATGCTGAAGTATCACATAGATTTGGTAGTTAAAAGTCTTCAACCATCACCTTGGGTCAATCACACTATTAAACCAACCACCTTCACGGCCATATTAAAGAGTGGGTTGGAGCGACTACAGGAGACGGTAAACAATATAATAGGAGGACAACATAGCAGGTTATTTCCATGGTTTTCAATCAATTACAATAATGTATTAAAATAATAATTAATGTTGGAATATTCTATAGTAAAAATTTATAATTATTTATTATATAAGGTTTAAATTATTACAATTTTCGTATTATAATATATTTTTTTAATTAAGACATATTAAATTATACGGGTTTATGTGTAATTAATTGGCCACCTCCTGCAGGCAGTCTCTACGCCAATCCCAACAACATTTGTTCTATGACTTTTTATAATTAATAGTTTTTAAAAATTAAGTTTTCCCATACAAAATTTATTTGTTGTCTCTGAACTGGCATTATTACTCTGAGCGTTAGAATGGCGCCGGGCGTTGACCTTTTCAGTACTTCTTACAAAATGTAGAGAAATAAGTAAAAGAGGGAACAACATTTTTTTTATTTCGTTTTTTTATGTTGTTTATCACGATTTGTAAAAAGTCGTAGAACAAATGTTGTTGGAATTGATGTAGAGAAGCTGCCTACAAGAGGTGGTTAATTAATTACAAATAACCCTGTATATTAAAATTGCGTATTAATCGAGTGGAAAAACGTCTAACCACCCTACACTCAAATAGTCTCTTAGCTCTTGAAATTCAAAACTATCAGAAAAGGACACCATCACTGCCCGAAGGATCAGCTTAGATTATATGGTAGTAGTGTATGAGAATGCTGAAGTATCACATAGATTTGGTAGTTAAAAGTCTTCAACCAACACCTTGGGTCAATCACACTATTAAACCAACCACCTTCACGGCCATATTAAAGAGTGGGTCGGAACGACTACAAGAGACGGCAAACAATATAATAGGAGGACAACATAGCGGGTTATTTCCATGGTTTTCAATCAATTACAATAATGTATTAAAATAATAATTAATGTTGGAATATTCTATATTAAAAATTTATAATTATTTATTATATAAGGTTTAAATTATTACAATTTTCGTATTATAATATATTTTTTTAATTAAGACATATTAAATTATACGAGTTTATGTGTAATTAATTGGCCACCTCCTGCAGGCAGTCTCTACGCCAATCCCAACAACATTTGTTCTATGACTTTTTATAATTAATAGTTTTTAAAAATTAAGTTTTCCCATACAAAATTTATTTGTTGTCTCTGAACTGGCATTGTTACTCTGAGCGTTAGAATGGCGCCGGGCGTTGACCTTTTCAGTACTTCTTACAAAATGTAGAGAAATAAGTAAAAGAGGGAACAACATTTTTTTTGTTTCGTTTTTTTATGTTGTTTATCACGATTTGTAAAAAGTCGTAGAACAAATGTTGTTGGAATTGATGTAGAGAAGCTGCCTACAAGAGGTGGTTAATTAATTACAAATAACCCTGTATATTAAAATTGCGTATTAATCGAGTGGAAAAACGTCTAACCACCCTACACTCAAATAGTCTCTTAGCTCTTGAAATTCAAAACTATCAGAAAAGGACACCATCACTGCCCGAAGGATCAGCTTAGATTATATGGTAGTAGTGTATGAGAATGCTGAAGTATCACATAGATTTGGTAGTTAAAAGTCTTCAACCAACACCTTGGGTCAATCACACTATTAAACCAACCACCTTCACGGCCATATTAAAGAGTGGGTCGGAACGACTACAAGAGACGGCAAACAATATAATAGGAGGACAACATAGCGGGTTATTTCCATGGTTTTCAATCAATTACAATAATGTATTAAAATAATAATTAATGTTGGAATATTCTATATTAAAAATTTATAATTATTTATTATATAAGGTTTAAATTATTACAATTTTCGTATTATAATATATTTTTTTAATTAAGACATATTAAATTATACGGGTTTATGTGTAATTAATTGGCCACCTCCTGCAGGCAGTCTCTACGCCAATCCCAACAACATTTGTTCTATGACTTTTTATAATTTAAAAATTAAGTTTTCCCATACAATATTTATTTTTTGTCTCTGAACTGGCATTAACTCTGAGCGTTAGAATGGCGCCAGGAGTTGACCTTTTCAGTATTTCTTACAAAATTCAGAGAAATAAGTAAAAGAGGGAGCAACATTTTTTTTGTTTCGTTTTTTTATGTTGTTTATCACGATTTGTAAAAAGTCGTAGAACAAATGTTGTTGGAATTGATGTATAGAAAGAAGCTGCCTACAAGAGGTGGTTAATTAACCACAAATACCCCTGTATATTGAAAAAATATACATTTATATAAAAATATATACACTTAAGAAAATATAATAACTGCGTTTTTAGATTTGTTTTTATTTATTTTTTTATTAATTCTTACTTTTATCCAAGGACACGTCACCCGTGCACTTATCACATTTAGTGTATAGGGTAAAAGCCGGATAGTTGCCTCGGACGGATACATGCCTCAGTTTCAAATACTGTATGTTAGACTTATTGACAGTGTTTCTATTTAGTCATTATTAAAAGGGTACCCCGCCTAGGCCTCAGTGCCCTATAAGTCTTTGAAGTAGGCGCACATTTTTGGTCCGTGTGAGTAAAAATCTTCCGCGGCGATTCTTTGATGAGCGTCATAATTATATTCGTATGTAATCTCTTTTAAATATTTTTATAACTGATTGCGATTTTATTAAAAAAAATATTTCTTTGAATACATTAGAGTTTAAATTGCACTGTTTATTACGTTTTATTGTTAAATATTTTTTATTTATTTTGTAAATAAATAGGGCAAGTATCCGTATCAAAAAGGATAGTTGCCCTACTGTCTTTTGCGGATAGTTGCCCTAGGGCTGTATGTCTAAAAGGGCTAGACAATCAGCAGAAATTTTAAAATCGGATCATAAAATAATCGAGAAGAAGAATGAAATTGAGAAAGTAAAAAACAAGTATAATTAAACAAAAGGAAGAAAAAAAAAACAAATCAGTTGTTAGCAAAAAAAAAAAAATCAAAACAATATAGAGATATTAAGAGCAGTGAATCAGAATCAGATAGCACAGATATTATTCAACTGATTAAAGGAAAAATTTGTATCTACAGTTCCAGCAGTGAAAATGAAGAAAATATTTTAAGTTTAAAAACATCGAAAGGAAAAGCAACTAAGGGTCTATCCATCAAAGGTAAAAAAAATAAATCATCTATTAGAGATACAGAAAATATATTAAAAGTTAAAAATGTTGCTTCAAAAATAAAAAATACAAATAATGAAGTTTCAGTAGATAATTATTGTGCAGAATGTTTTGAAAATTATAATTTAACTAAATCGAAATCAGATTGGATACAAGAGTGGTTGCATGAAACTTGTACAACATTCAAAAACAATTGCATGAGATGTGGCAAGTTGAAAACCTTGGCTTCTGGTGATATTAAATGCTAATGCCAAAGTTGTTTTTTATATCTTTAATATTGGGGTTCATCATCAATATTTAAGATAAATATTAAAATTAAATTAAAAATAATACACGTTCACTAACTTACAATTAAAACTTTAGTATTTTGAAGTGTTGATTATATAATAATTTAACTTCTCTTAGTACTTCGTACTTAATAAAGGATCTCAGTAAATAATAAGGACTGAATACTTACTTAATAGATGCTAATGCCAAAGTTAATTCTTATTTTCTTTATTGTTTTATCTTTTAAATAAATAATAATATTTCATTCTTAGGTATTTTGGATACCTAATTACCATTTTGGAGTCTATTTTTGTTTTAATTTTATATGTATTATTTAACTTTAATTAATACTTCATAAAAGATTGTATTTAATAATAAATACTGATTACTTAAATTAATATACGTTCATTTTTATTTGAAAAAAAAATCATACAGGCATCTATCCTCACATTAGGCAAGTATCCCCCGAATCATTTTTAACGTTAGGCTACTATCCGCCATAGTAGGCAACTATCCCCTTTTTTAGAGGTCACATTAAACCGGATTTACTCAAAACTAATATTACTTATACTTGAAAAAATAGGCTTTTCTAGAAGATTTATAAACAAGGTTTAAGAATACACTTTGAATAAAAATTATTTTGGTACACATTTTCAATAAAAGATCTTTTTTAAAAAGTGAGGCAACTATCCGGCTTTTACCCTATTTGTCAGATTAAACATTGAAATTTGAGATAACATGCTCAAAAAGGAGTTTGTTAGTAACTATGTTAGTGTAGTTTTAGGATTCCTACTAAGGACTCCTTTTTTAATCATGCTTACATCTCAAATTGTAAATATTAAAAATATAAAAAAAAAAATTAAAATAGTACATGTTAAAAAATATCCTATAAAATACTAATATTAATTTCTACAGTATTAAATAGTATTACAAAGAGAGTGTCTTATGCAACAACTGCAGTCATGATACACACACAGACTCCCGTCCAGGTGGCGCTGTACTCGTTCACGTCGAACAACGAGCAGGAGCTATCGTTCGAGAAGGGCGACCGGCTCGAGATCATCGAGCGCCCGCCCTCCGACCCAGAGTGGTTCCGCGCGCGAGACAACCGCGGCCAGATAGGACTGGTGCCGCGAAACTACCTGCAGGAGCTGGCCGACTACCTCACGCAGCCCTACAGGTACTTGCATACAAATTAGAAGTTTTCTCATTTATGACAGACATAAAAATCACGATTCTTCTTAACAAAAAATCGTTTCTACAATTTACTATTACAGTAACGAGTCTCTTATATGTCACGAGAACAACTAATAAAACCTGCATGCTATATAAAAAGTGGTAAACGAACGTCTCTCCGCAGCGAAGCGAACGAGGGCGGCGGGGCGAGCGGCGGAGCGGGGGTGGCGGCGCGCGGGGCTGGCGCGACGGGGGTAGGTGGCGGGGCGGCCGGACGCGCTTGGTACTTCGGCGCCATCACGCGCACGCACTGCGACGCGCTGCTCAACCAACACGGACACGACGGAGACTTCCTCATACGGGACTCGGAGACCAATGTGAGTGCACGGATAGATGTGGACATGAAAATGTTTTAACCAAGCATTTGTCAGTGATCCTTTTCTTCGTTTTGGATGTTTATCTATTATATCTCGAATGTAATGTAATGTGTCGCGTCGAAATTTATTTTAATGGTTCGGCGTGTAAATATGCATCACCTATGAAACTAATATAAAACTACACGAAGTTGTTTAATCGCAGGTGGGCGACTACTCCGTGTCCCTGAAGGCCCCCGGTCGCAACAAACACTTCCGCGTGCAGGTGGAGGGAAACCTGTACTGCATCGGACAACGCAAGTTTACCACGCTTGACCAACTCGTGGCGCACTACCAGCGCGCGCCCATCTACACCAACAAGCAGGGCGAGAAACTATACCTCGTGCGTCCGCTGCCACGCGCCGCGCAGAACTGCTGAGCGACGCTCCGCCGCGTCCCTTATATATCCCGCACCCCCCACCGCTCTCCGCCGTGCCTCGTTATAGTGCGGTTTGGATTGTGACAAGACTTGACAAACATCTATGTTTCGTTCTCGAACTCTCGTATTTTTTTCCTTTGAGTGTAGTCGGTGTTCCAAATTTCAAGTGATCTTAGAATACATATAATCCAAGTACTCGAAGTGAGACGATTACATCGCTGCCAGTCACAGTGGATTCAAATTGAAAATACTCAATTTTGTCTACTACATTTGGCCTAATTTAAAATTATACTTTGATTTCTTTATTTAAATTGCATTAGGTCATAGAATTGTGGTCATTTTGTAACGAACATAATTAGCAGAGGTAAAAAAGGCGGAGCGGTTTTCAAGGGAAAGTCTTTAATACGTTTTCGTAATAATATTCGAATATAATATTAAACAAATTACAATTAATTTATTTTATAAATAATCGGAGTAAATTAGACAGAATAAATACACACTGTAATGACTCTAATAATCCAAAATATTTGGATAAACAATTGCAAATGAGTAATAAATCAAAGAGATTTAAATTAAATGCAATTAATGCACAATTGGCGTAGACAAAAAAAATAATGCTAGGTCCCTAGTGAGTACTAATAGGGGTATATACATTCAAAGCCCTATATACTATATATAATATATATATTATATATATGTGTGTAGTTTAAACACGGCGTTGATGCAACGCCTTAGTATATTACGATAAACCAAAAATCGGCTTTTGCATTCTCTATTATAGTTATTATAAGGGCGATTTCTATATCATATTATTTGATAAGTGTAGTGTAATTTTGAAAATGATTTTTTGATATATATATAACAAACACCATGTACTCACAAATATACAAAAATATGCAATATTGTTGCGTTTTGGGCGTCATTTTCTTTAATTTGTAAGAGATTGAAATGTCAATTGTAGAAAATGCAAATTGCTAGCCTCTACAGTAAATAAATAAATAATATATATGTATACCTATATGAGAATAAGCCGTGATGTTTGGCAAAAAATTACTGTAAGTCACGTATGGGGGTTGTTATTTAGAAATATATATTTTTTTGTTCTGAGACATGCTTTATAACATTATTCAACTTAAATTAACCTAACTGTAGATTAAATTAATAATTAAACTTTATAATGTAGATATTATTTTATTAAAAAATTATAACATCTTTTTTTAAATTGAATTATCGTGATTATACAACGAATTAGTTATATCCTGAAATGAGAGTTGGATGCAAGTTTAAATGAAGGAAGTTATTATGATTACAACAGAGACGGAAAAAAATATATAAAATTTGATCTCTTTAGTAAATAGTTGTTTTAAATTTATTATATGTTAATAAAACATAAATAAAGTATATTAAATTTAAGCTTGCATCCCTGAAGGTATCTCAGACCCCCGACGCGACAGTCGCTAGTCAGCGCCAACATCACGAGCCTCCGAACGACTCATCTTTCTTTTACTTTGTGTTAATTATTATTGAATTTTCGTATATTTTTTTATAAATGTACTTTATTTTGTAGATAGATAACGAAAATTATTGACTTGAATGTCTCGAGTGTATTGAGTGATGCAGCTTCCGAACATCTAGAGTCTAGAACTATTTAAACCATAATATTTTTAGTGTAAACTTATTTTCTCCAAGTGTTCAGTGATTTTAGTTAGACATGTGTCTTTGTCAGTATTAAAGTGATGGCTTATGGTTTGTTTTGTTAATGGTAAGAGATTGTTTCGCTATTTTTAAAATTGTACAATTAAGGGCGAATTTAAACTAGCGTTCGTGGGATGTAACAGCTTTAATATAAAATAAAAAAGACGCCTTTCAATCTCTTTAACGAACTAAAATGATTTGAAATGGCGACAATGATGACAAGTAGGATGAACGCAAGTGTATAAGCGCCCTTAATAAAAACGAACCTAACACTCAATATCCATATATTTATTTCTACCTAAAATCTTATTCAGGTTGTGTTGTTTTACGTGATAGGTCCCTTTGCTATAATAATAAATACCGTCTAGTTTGCCTTTAGTAGCTCCGAAATTGTGATGATTGCCCGGAACTGTCCAGAAACGTGTCAGTTGAAATTAAAGATAAGATTAAATGGGAGAATTTATTTTTCTATGAATGTATCCGAATACAATAGTTAGATGAGTTATCCGCTTTGTTTTGTGATACACCATAATCGACCATGCATTTATCGATTAAGTTTACGGATAAAATTTATATTACTTTTTTTTATTTTTTCTTTTGGGACACTTCCTCAACATGTCGACGCGACGAAGCACACTGATTAATTATGTGATATTTTTGAGATATGACCGGGCCCACTTTTCAATTCGCATTCCTTTACAGAGTAGAATTATACAATTGCTAATCGACATTCGACTGCGAGTGAAAAACTCACGAGTCATATCTCAAAGCGAAGGGATCGTAAGTTACTAGATCTTTTTGATGTATTTAATACGTTTTATACTCAATATTGTAATTAGTGTTTAAATGCGAGACTGCAGACTCACGTAATTTAGTGAATTATTAGACATATAGATGTATAGGGGTGTGGTACCTTCGCGGCAGTCGCTTTGTATCCGTTTCTACAAGTCTTCCCAGTTATAAAATCGATACCAATCTTTACATGGGACGAGACATACTTTATTATTTGTAATATAATGGAGATATAATTTAAGAATATATAGTGTAAAATTTAATATGTTCGAGTGTCTGTGTGATTTTTTGCATATAATTATTTTAAAATAAGTACACGGATGTTTCGCTGAATAATTTTAACAAATAGCTTTATGAGAGAACATTGCCATTACAGAAAATAACACTAATTTACATTCCTATGCTCCTTTCGATCTAATAATTTGCAATAGTATGAGAGTTTGCTCATTATCAGTTTCGATAAAAACCAGCGATTGAATATAATTTGATAGGAATAGGTTTAGATAGTTATTCGGTTTTTATTTTTATATTGCTCAACAAAGTTAATTTTATTTGTATGTAACCAAGCGTTCGTATGTTTCCGCGTATAATAATCTGTAACGAGCATATTATGATACCAATGTAAGTGCAGTGTATATTTAACATTATAATTTATTTATTAATTTGCCAACTGTGTTTTCTTTGCAATTCACGCAACTAACGATCATCAAGTTGATTAGCAACGTTATTGATTTCACAACAGGTTTACGATTCGTAGAAGGAATAAAGATACTTCTTCGAATAGTTAGTTGGAAAACGGTACAAGATGTTGTCGAGAAGAGAAAAACTGTTAGTTCAACCATGGCAAGACCGGAGATACAATGATCATAGATCGAAGGTTAGTGTTCTTAAAATAAATTTTGGTCCTGGATTTTACACAAAATTTCAAAGTTGTGGAGTTTTTGACCTTAAAACAACACTTCTGACACTATTTACCGAAGATCTATCATATATCTCTTAGTTTTGGAAATTATTAAACTTTTATTTATCATTTCTTGATTTAAATTTCATCGATGAAAACAAATATAGTTTTTATTTATTTAAACCCGTTCTTTTTCTAATATCTTGTTTAAAAATACACATTAACATTCTTCCTTTAAATTAAACCGATCAGTTACATAACATAAGATACCGTAGTACAGTTTTTAGACGTTAATTTGGTACAAGATATCCACCAGCATTTTGGTAAAAGGTATGAATTTAATTCCAACACCCAAGTGTATACCGTTCGAGAATGTGATCAGTTGCATTGAGGAATCGATTACACGTAATAAAGTACTGCGCGGGGATGCCCATTTCATTACACAGGACGTCGCGGCAATATTACCTAAACCAAAGCTATTAGTAACATCACTATGGAAGAGCGTCAGGCGCTTAAAAAATATTCGAAATATATTAATGTTTAAGCCGACAAGGATAACGCCACTGTAGAAATAAATACTATTAATTACCAACATAAAATTCTAGAACTGCTAAGAGATAAAGAGGTTTAGAAACCGGTATCATATTGTCCTGCGGCCAGAGTAACGCGTAAAATTAGATTGTTTATCCGGGATTTCAAGGACCTGTTTACAGAAGACTACAAACGACTGCCTGCACCGAAGCAACCAGCCACCGAATCTTAATATCTTTAACTCGTGTAATATATACACTGGTCACTGTTATTTGTAAATTGTAATTAGTTGGCCACCTCATGCAGGCAGACTCTACATCAATCCCAACATTTGTTTTACGACGTTTTACAAATCTTACAAATAAACAGAACAAAAAAAAAAAGAAACAAAAATATTTAGCTCTCTTTGTTACGTATTAATCTGTATTTTGTAAGAACTACCTAAAAAGTCAACGGCCGCGCGCCATACCTACGCTCAGAGTTAATGCCAGTTCAGAAGCAACAAACAAATTTTAAAAAGTCGTAAAACAAATGTTGGTAGTGATGTAGAGGCTCTGCAAGAGGTGGCCAATTAATATCCAACAACCCTGTCCCTATCCTAAAATACTTTAACACAATAATTTATTTATATCGGATTTACTTTTTACAAAATAATTTATAAACTAATGGTAGTACGACACAATATAGCAATTCGGTCTCACATGAACCGAATGAAGTTGATTATAAATAAACACCGATGGTATTTTTTTTTTCCGGCGATATTATTGTTATTTATAAATACGGTCCAGTTACAGTATATTTTACGGCTACAGCCCGTAGTGGTAACAGGTAAGATCTTACGACAGCAATACCTTTAGTAGTTTTGACATTACAAAAACTATGAGTTCCATTGTATATAGAAAAAAAAAACTGTTAAACAATATAGGTATAATACAATATCTTTAGTAATTTATCATTCTATAAACCATCTTAAATAATATAATTATCAACAAATTTTGAATATGCCAATATATTTTGGTTCATACAAGAGTGTAGGGTCATTTCGCCTGTTAGCGTCGATTTAGTGGAGTTGCTAACTTTGAAAGAGAAAATAAAAATGATTTAGCACTAGTTTTGAATAAAAACTTATGTACAGTGTTAATAATATAGTCTTTTTTATATTCATTTAAAGTTTTGGTAAAAAGATATAACGATTTAAATATAAAAGTGATAAATATCAGATTTGGGCGATTTACCCAGTTTGTTTCCATAAAATCTAAATTGCGTCCACTCATGGACCAGTTTGCGTCCACCAACTTATATATAGAATGTAGGGGAGATTTTTATTAATTATTTTTCAGAAAGATTAGATTTTAACAATTTATTGTTTTATGTCTAAATATTTAACTAATTAAATTTTAAAATATTTTTAATAACAAATATATCATCTTATATATTTGTCACAGCCAATGTTTTCTTCGCCGTCTTCATCTACATCTGATATAAGTATGTCATTACATTCAGCGCACTTTGTAATATCCACGGCTGGTAAATTTTCTTTTCAGAGTATCAGTATCTACTGTGACTTTAACAGGAAGTGTCTTTTTCCTACGTTGTGGAGCAGTTCCTTGAAGTTTTTTTTCTCTATTCGTTCTTAATTTCTTTTTCTTACTGCTTTGTTTTTTTTTCTCCATCTGCTCTTTATATTCATAATACATTCTCGATGCAGACGAAAATATGGCCGCTGGAGTACTTTGTTTAAATTTTCTTGCTATGCTAAAAATTTCAGCCAACATCAGGTGGGTTTTAAATAGATCAAAGGTTTCTGAATGTGAAATGCCTTGAATAAATAATGAAGATGATTGTAAACTAGGAGGCTTTTCTATAGGTAAAATAGATGGTGATACAGTTGATGCTAAATGAATAAAAGCAGTCGGAGGTGGTTTTGATATTTGTTGCTTAGTTTTCTCAAGACTTGGTGTAGTATGAGTTGCCATATCTTCTAGTGGTAAAATAAGAACTTCATCTGAAGACAATATTGAACTAAGCTACAGGTAACTGCCAAAAAGGTGTATAGGCAAAATCATTTTTATTCATGTCATGAGTTTCAGAGTTGCACCTTGATACACTGTGATTTCACAATTTCTAATTTGTTCAATCAGGAGCCGTTAATAAATTACGTTATTTTTTTTATTATAATAACATTAAGATATTATTTATCGTAGGTATATACAATTTTATTAAATTTAAATAAACTATACATTTTTAATTACCTACTTTTATAAGTAGATAACAAGAAAACAAAGGTGGACGCAATCTGGTCTATCCTAAATAATAGGTCATAAAATTCGCGTCCACTGCGGACGCAAAGTGGAATTTTTAAAATTTGTATGTAGTAGTTCGCGTCCACCTTATTTTAACTGTTAACAATTAAAAAACTTAAGTAAATTCATAATTATGTTTTTCCTTTCTTTATTATTAAGGCCTAGAAACATCTATGTATCCTTAACTTCACATAAAACAATGTAAAACTAACCGTGAGTGGTGTTGCTGCTCACTATTTTTTTACTAACATTTAAGACATTCGCAGTCTTTTGTCCCGTGGCTCAGATAAATTATTTTTTTAAAGAGAAGGATTGCGCTCAAGCAAATTTTGTTACATTAAATTACATTTGGTTTTGTTAGAAAGTTCACGAACTTATTTTCGAGTATTTTATGAAAGGATAGCCGTCGAATGGACGCAAACTGGGCGATGGACGCAAACAGGCGAAATGACCCTACAATAATTCTGTTTTGACTAACGATTTGGTAAACTGTCATAGTTTTCTTTTTGTCTATACTTGTACTAGGGGTAGGTACAGGCCGTGGCGCCATGTAACTTATTTATCTATCCACTATCATTATGCTGATTATGGATAGTTTATGTTAGTGGTCAGTAATGGTGACCATCGAGTCAGATTCCTCCAAATTATTGAGAAAACTAATATACTACAATAAATATTTTTTACATTAATTTAACACATTTTCTTTCTTGGATTTAATATAGGATTACTTTCAAATAACTAGTTTCGTTGTTACTTTCTGACAATGATATCAAGTTGTTACACGAATCCTATCTCCATATTTCGTATGAAGTTTTTTTATCTATACTTAATTTCTTCTCTTCATGTCTCTAAAACCTATATGTTGAAGACTACTTTACCCTATACAGTAGTTACCCGATTATCCGGCCCTCAATTATACGGATTCGCAATGATCCGGACTACCAAGTCAGAATTCTGTACTGTAATATAGATAAATCTAAGAAAATATGTATGTCCGTAAATAAGCGTTACATACATCGTATTTTAGAAGATATACAGGAAGAGGTACCCTGTATGCTGTTCGCTGATGATATTATTCGTGTATGACTTGACCAGAGGCGTAGCGAGCTTTAATCGCGCCCGGGGCACAATACCGTTATAGCGCCCCCCATTTTGAAAACAATAAAATATTAAATGTAAAATATACTCACAACTTAATAAATAAACTAATAAAGTCATAGGCTCCTCCAGAACGATAAAACGCTGTATTTATTGTGTCCTTAAGAAGTATCTAAGTAGTCTTGCCAAAAATATAGTAACAAAAAAAATAATAATTTCAAATAACTTTTATTACTTTTTAGTGTGTTAGTTTAATACACAAATATAAAACGATTTAAAACATAAAAAGCTTATTCGAAGTGGTGTCCATTGGCTGCAATACAGTCTTTTAAACGTTAAGACCAGTTACCAATAAAAGCACGTTCTCTTTCCATGGGGAAATTTTTCACTGCCAATCGTATGAATTGTTTTAAGGACTTCATATTATCATGGCGTTTAGAACAAGCTGTACTCTCTAAAACTGACCATAAATCATAATCTAGCGGATAAAGATCGGGACTAGACGACGGTGGCGTCTTCAGTTCTGTAGAAGTCTGAGACGTTCGCTTCCAACCAAGACTGCATGAACTGGGCTTTATGACCCGGCGCCGAGTCTTGCTGGACGGACCATACTTGGTTATTGAACATGGTATTAAGGGGCTTAACTACCTTCTCAAGAATGGTATCTTGATACCCTTTTGCCGATGTTTTCAATACCATTTTCACAAAAATATGGCTCAGTCACTCCTTCATAACTAACACTCCACCAAACCATCACTGATGTCGGATAATGCCCACGTTGCATTCTGTCGACTAATTGGGAAGCTTCCTTAAAGCTTTGAGCATAAATACGGTCATTTTGTTGGATAAAATGTTGCTGAATTGTAAATTTTTTCTCATCCGTTAACAAAATTTTTGTGAGCTCCCTTTACGTACCGCTTCAGTAGTTGTTTCGATTTTACCACCATATTCATCTTTAATTTATCAGTTAAGAAATGACCATTGCGTCTCTTATAGGTTGCAAATCCTAAGTCATCACTTGAAATACGCGACATGGTTCTGGATGCTATGTTCATTTCCCGAGATAAAATCTTTTGCTTTCGGACACGATTTCTTCGAATTCTTTCCCTTACTACTTTGACCACCTTTTTCGTGCCAACACTATTTGGATGGCCAGATTTTTGTCTGTCACAAACAGAGGAAGTCTTAAAAAATCGTACCTATAAAAAGCCTGGTACACAAACGTTTGACTAATACCAAGTGTATGGAGAATTTTAAAAATTACATTTGAGTCCATACCTACTTTGTGTAATGCAATCACAGCAATTCTGTTCACTTTATCACCGCACTCCATTTTAAAATCGCAATATATTGTACAATGTATTGGTGCCAAAATTAGGAAAAAAAAAGCCAAAAAAAAAGAAAAAATATTGTACAATGAACTGTACAATGAAATCGTATAAAAATGACAGATTCCAAATTCAAATGTAATTTTTTTAAGTTTTAATTGTAACAGTATTTATGGCCAGACTAAGTATATTAAAAATAGACGATTTTTTACTTGAATTTTCCTGGTTTTTGCTTTTTCCGTGACTACTTATAGTCGTCACGGATACGTATATAGTTGTATAAAAACGAGATTTAATTCACATATTTGAGGATGTCCAACGAGAAACACAAGAGGATCCTTTGTCAGTCACACAGTCTCTCGAAAAAAAGATCCGGAGCTAGGTAAGGCGTGACCACCGAACACTCGCCTCATACAGGAGGCGATTGAGTGAAGTAGATTGAGGAAGCTGATTATCTCGAGTGCTGAAATCGTCACATCAGTTCCGGAGATATTTTCTGTCAGTTCCGGAGATATTTTCTGTTTATGTCTCACATGCACCCTCCACCAAACGCGAGCGATCCTAAAGCCCCGCTAGCCCGCTACTTTACAAACGATCTACCACACATAGATGTCCACAAAATCAAGGACGGCTCTTAAACAGTTTAAAAAAAGCTCCCGGGAAAGACGGAGTGACCTATGAGCTCGGAAGAGCTGTAGAGAAAACAGTCCTTGAGCAGCTCAAAAGGGTTTTTAACTCAGTGATAACCAATGTGACTACCCCGAACTAGGTAATTACACTTTTGAGCCACAATTATAAGCTGTATTCCAGAGTCGTCACGAATAGTCTGGCATTCATATTTGACAAATTCCACCAACCGAAGCAGGCTGGATTTCGTAAAGGTTTGACTTTGGAGGACCAGAAGCAAGCTTTCGACTTCGTTGAAACCGGGCTATTCTGGAGCCTTTGCTGCGCTGTTAAGTTGACTGGCTATATAATATGTTCTGAGATTTTGAGAAATCTCTACCAAATGGCAACAATGTCAATCCAAGTACAGAACCACTAAACAAGTCCTATCCAGTTTACTTGAGGTGTAAAACAGGGTGACCTTATATTCCCGAAACTCTTCACAAATCGCTGAAGGATGTTTTCAAGACATTTCAGTGGGATTAAATTAAATGGGCATCAATGTCAATGGTGAATATCTCACGCATCTCCGCTTTGGCGATGGCATAGTCATAGTGGCGGAATCTCTGCAAGACCTACACAAAATGCTGTCTTGTTTCAATGCTACCTCAAGACAGGTTGGGCTCGGGATGAAATTGGACAAGACCAAGTTCATGTTCAATAAACACATAATCCCCCAACCCATTTCTGTCGAAGGTTTAACCCTTGAAGTGGACAACTTTTTTTAAAAGTACCTAGGGCAAAGGTTTGATGACAACTTTGATGGCGAAATCATCAGAAGAGTGCATCTTAACTGGGAAGAATTTGGAAAATTGCGTCACATATTTGTGTCATCTTTGTGACAATGTCTCAAGATGAAGCTGAGACATGGAACCTGCCGATGAAGCTGGCCCATCGAATGCATGTCACCCAGAGAACTATGGAGAGGTCTGTGCTTGAAGAAGAACGTGACTTGAAGAGGGTAATTGGCAGTGATTAGATGGTGAAGACTGAAGATCGGGTCCTATGGTGTACCCTGGCAGAGGCCTAAGTCCAGCAACAAATAATAAGCGTAAACTACAAGAAATTATGTTTGTACTTTGTAAACTACAAATATTTATTATAACACATTATTTTATCAGATAAATTAAGAAAGGAGATTATTTATGTAACCACAAAGCGTAGATGCTATAAGGAAGTGCTGACAGACGCAGTTCGAGTCAGGCCTGCCAGTAGAAAACACGTGCCATTTTTATTAGGAATATATTATTACCGTTTGAGTTAGACTATTCGTTTTCCGTATTTTAGAATCTCGTACCCAAAGGGTAAAAACGCAAACTTATTACTAAGACCTCGTTGTCTCTTACAATTCGTCTGTAACAGTCCCGTCTGTCTGTCTACAGGCTGTATCTCATGAATCGGGATAGCTAGATAGTTGATATTTATATAGATGATGTATATCTGTTGCCGTTATGCGAAGGTTAATTAGAAAGTTTTAAGAACCGACCACTGGTAAATAATATTTAAAAAAATAAATTTAAATTTGGAAAACGAATCCCTTTGCTTGCAATACAATTGCAATACTTTTGACACTTGCTTTAAGATTTGCTGTCGATGTTGATCTTGCTAATTTACTCAGATTTTTATTTTCTAGAAACTTTCCTTGCGCCCCTTATATCAAATATGTTCTAAAAACATAATAAAATAAATACTTTAAGGTTCTTTCCATACAACAAACTACATGTTTGCTTGGTATTAATAAGGGCTTAAGATACTTGAAATATTCACTGAATATTAAGTTGTATAATAACTTTATTTATAAATATTTAAATTAAAATTAAATAAATATTTAAGGGGGGGCGCCCATGTCACATACGTTATCGTTTTGATGTTTTTATATATAATGGTACGAAACCGATCATGTGCGAGTGCAACTTCCAGCACTTGGACTGTTCTTATAGCTTTTATTTACGAATTAACATTTATTGTATTACACTGGCACCAGATTTAAATATATTTTAAATAAATTAAGTATAATAAAAATGAAAAAATATCCAGTATTTTTTGTTTTTCGGACTTTTTGGCGCCCCTTTGTGGTTAGCGCCCGGGGCATGATGACACCCCTTGCCCCCCCCTCACTACGCCTCTGGACTTGACTTTAGGTACAGAGTAGACTGGTAAAATGGAAACAAAACTGTGAGAGTGGGAGAGTGTTAAAAATAAGTCGATACGAAACCTCTATTGTTCATATTTCGTTGGATGGAGTGCCTTTACCAGTCTGCTCCGATTTTAGCTACCTTGGTTTCCTCATACAAAGCATGAATACAAAGTTAAAGTGAAGCACAGAATCAACACAAGGTGGATGAAATGGCGACAGATCACGGGTCGATAACGAATTTCCTCTTTTACCAAAGGGAAAAATCTACAAAATCATCATCAGGCCTGGCGTTATGTATGGATCTGAGTGCTGAGCGTTGAAAGGGTTAGATGAAAAGCATATGCATGCAATGAGGGAGATGCGAATGTTGAGATGGATGTGTCGGGTAGCAACAAAGGATAGGATAAGAAATTAATGTGTTAGGGAAAGCTTTAGAGTAACGCTAGTGAAAAAAATATTGAGGTCGTCGTCTGTCATATTATGGACATATTGTGAAGACGGATGAAATGCATATATTGATATGATGACAGAAGACTGTTAGATAACGAAGTAGATTGATGCAAAAAAAGAGAATGGCTGAAAAAAAAATGGATGAATTGTGTGAAATACAACATGGAGAAGAATGGTGCGTGTACAAAAATTACGTGTAACAGGAAAGAATTGAAGGAAAGACACTGCGCTGATACTGATAGGGTTGGTAACTACTGCTAAGGGTAGGTGATACTGATAGGATGATGCACTAAACCATATTTTCCTAATATATTCGATTATCCGAATGACTAATGACGCAATAAGTTGTCAATCAGGTGGTAACGAATGAGTCTGGTTAATCGGGTTGTAAGAATTAGTCGGGTTAATCGGGTTGTAACGACGCAATTAGTCCGGTAAATCGGGTTGTAACGACGCAATTAGTCCGGTTTATCGGATTTTAATGTTGCAAAGTAGTCCGGTTAATCGGGTTTTACTGTATCTAGACAAAGAGTAAATGAGAGCGTCGACAAAATCAACATCAATTAACGAACAAAAGTCACCTCTATTATATTAATAGGATCGAGTCAACAATATTCAATGGTCAATAGTAATCACAACACCTTAGCTAAAATATTAATTTATTACAATTAATGTTTTAAAGTCAAATATTCGCTAGCTATGTTATTTTGATAGAGTCGGAACTCCCTAGGTTCTAGCAGCACGAGCGGCCGTGGACAGCACCCCGCCGGCGCCGCGCCCGCACGTGGCACTCAAGGCCAAGAAGTGGCGGCGCGAGAGTGATCGCGCCGCGCGCGTTCTTGCGGACAATTACCGTCTACTGCAGCGCCTCGCTGACGTCATGCGACACAACAGACTCGACAACCACTGGCAGAAGCCGCCGCCTAAGTATAGCAACGTATTTAAACACCCTAAAAGTTCTACGTGACTTACCTATAAAACTTTCAGTTAGTTCTTATTGAGAAAATGTACTGAATGTTAATGAACTTGTTGACTCGCCGATTAATGGTCGAAAAAATATTGTATATATTTAATAATGTCATTTTTTCATCTAATATTCTAATTTTCACGAGGCGTAATTCCGCATTTTTATTATTTAGAATTTGAATGACTGGTCAAGTCATTTTTAGGTATAGAATAAATCTTATCTAAATACAGTATGCCAATCTTTATTTCTAATTCAACTTATATTTTTATGTTATAGTTTCCACCAGAAACTTGGTCGTTACTTCGACTGCGGCGCCGAGCCTCGTCGCAAGTCTCGCGATTCTCGCGTCAAGATGCCGTCTCTCGTAGGTGCAAAATGTTACGCGTGCGAGTTTCATAAAATGGTTAGTTAATAACGAATCGAATAATCGGGAGAATTATTTTTTGTTCTATATTTAAAAAAGAAAACACAATGTTTAAAACTATATTTAAAAAAATATATTTTGATGGATTCTACGCATCTTTGTATTTCTGTTTCAGAAAACTCAACAGACATTTGGGAGTACCTTCGAAGACCAATTCATGCTGCCTTTACTGAAGAATATGTATCACTGATTTATTTGAAATAAAAAACCATTAATATTGGACAGAATTTATTGATATATAGTTAAAAATGGGCTCAATGTCAGAACATAATTCCATAACTATAAAACTGTTCGTCCCGAGGGTTAGCATCACTCCCCAGTTAAAAATCGAAACATAAATACTATGTTATATGAAAGCAAATCGGTAAGCAGAGTACAGCGTACGCGCCACTTAAACGTTAAAGCTATTCCATTGTTGTCCGTCTTTCGTCACGGAGCCGTTAAACTAAATGAAAATTCAAACATCACAACAGTCCGGAGCCTTCCGAGTACACACTATCGATACAGTACAGAACACGCGGTACTGTACTAGACACTCAGTCCGTAGACCCTCGGTACATTATGCCTAATAACGTTGACAATTTATTGATTCATACGAATGGGTGGCGATATTCCCGCGACATCCACGAGTGAGGTTCATGCAATTATAATATCACAGAACATTGCTTAGCAGTGTTCCGAATGCACTGCAGAGTCTGGCCCGTGAATGTTATACAAAGTGGAAAGGTCATATCAATTTAATATTGGAAATACTCCGACATAACGCTTTTTAAATTTCAAATTTGACCTTCAAACTATTCCATTTAAATCGATACAAGTTGCCGAGATGTTCAAACTATTTTCAACAATTTGGTAATATATACAGTTCTAACCATTAAATCATTATTACATAACATGATCATAGTGACTTCGTCAATTTAGAGTACGACGCTTGTACACGAATGTCACCGAGCGGGGTCACCGGACGAGGCGGGGTCGGGCCGCCGCCGGTAGGCTCCAGCGGGTCCAAGCCGCAGCAACCTCTCAGCGGCGAGCGACGCCGGCCGCAGTGCAGTGCACGGTGCCGGTGTCCCGAGTACCGCGTGTTCAGAAGCGGAAGGCGTCGTGCTTGGCGGTCTCGAACTGGAACGCGGCCTCGGCGGTCGGCGGCACCACCGTCGCGTCCTCCTCCTGGGAAAACACAATACGTATTTTAGATATTTCGGCCATATATCGTTAATAAATAAATCATATTAAATGTTTTCTGAATCTGTGATTTTAATTTAGTTCTGTTAACTGAAATTCTAAAACAACACAATCACTACTACTGGCATTAAAAATCCTTGACTTAAGTGATTTACTTAATAGATATATTTAGTGAATCACTTAAGTCAAGATTTACTTTAAGATTTATTTACTTAAGATTTACTAAATAGATATACTATATAATATTAGCAAAAAGAAGAATGCTCACAAAAAAATATAATTCAGAGATTATTTACGTTTCTTATAAAGTATGGGTCAAATTTTGGTACTTAGTTCATCTTGCTAGAAATCTTTTGGGAGGGTTTGCGAAAGCTTTTTAAAAATTACATTATAATAGTGCCTAATGTAGAACTCAATACAACGAAACACTATTAAATAAAATAACCATTTATTGGCAAATAAAGTTGAATCGTCATACCTCATCCGCGAAGTACTGTTCAATAATGTCATAGGCCATCTTGTAGATCTCTACTTTCTCGTGTCCCTGCAGTTCCTCTATCTTGTCGATGCCGCCACACTCCTCAATCATAGTGGCGACGGCTTCAGTACTGTCACCCGCCATCTTAAGCATGTTGCTTAGACCGTCCAAGACCACCTGAAGATGTTTAGGACTAAATTTTGTGATATTGGTTGATTTATCGTAGCATCATTTGAAGTGTAAAAATGTGAAATTTTATTATTTGAGATGCGCCACATATACGGTATTTAGCTTATTCGGCATCTTTTTCGCTATTTGTATTCGACTGGTGCCGAATATATTCGGTTCGAGTATTGCTATTTTCTTGCCTACATTGCATGGTAAAGAAATAAAAACAAAACTAAGATTTATGCCATATTATAAGTCAATAAATAACAATAAATACAAATATAAGTCAATAAATAACAATAAAACTTTATAATATAAAGCAATCAAACTTCAAAACTGCATTTATTTCAAAACATATCAAGTCAACATTTTTATTTCATTTTTCGTAAACTACAATTAGTATTTAGTTTAAATCAGCATATAGTTTTAAACCTCAAACCATGGTTTTAAAACCCAAATCAACATTACTATTCATCTAGTCAACAGCCACACGTAATGTACATGTTAGAACCTGTTTATGACAAAAAAAAAAACAATGAAATGGGTAACACAAATAATTCCGCTGAATATCAGGTTTGGTAAAGGTTAAACCAAATAGTATTTGATTATTCGGTGAAACCATCACCATATTTGGTGCATCGTTATTTATTATATATAACTTTTTTTGTTTCTATGAAATCCTTTAAAATTTCAATAATGCAAATGCAAAGAAACAGTGACCCTGATTAAGTTTTTCATTTCCTTTGAGTCTAATATCTAATACAGCATTTGGCTACATATCAAGACCGACTATATATTAAACAAAATTATGTCATTTGGATTTTCAGATGTTACTTTGATTACTAGTACTGATTGTCTAGACACTCATTTATGTAATAAAATAAAAAATAGAATAACTCATAATTCTTTAAACATGCTTTCTATCTATCTAGATTAGAAAATAATATTTATTTACACAACACCATCACCATGTAATTTTTTTTTATTTTAAATCAAATTAAGAAAGAAAGAGCATAATCAAAAGAAGAAATTAAAAAGCCCTTATTATAAAGACACTATATCTCTAAGTATCTGATAATATCCTCAATAAGTAATAGCTACATCATATGTTGATGTCACTATTTAACACAAAAGATTTATATAAAAAACGCATACTCACATTGATGACCTGTGAGTCCTTGCAGGAGAGCAGATTGCAGAAGGGCGGTATGACGCCGCACTGCACGAGCGCGGCCACTTGTTCGCGTGTACCCGAGATGCTGAGGTTGGAGACTGCCCACGCTGCTTCTTTCTGCGTCTGGAACTCGCCCTTGCTGAGGTTTTCCACAATTTTCGGCAGTAGACCTGCATCAATCACCGCCTGCACCTGCTGCTTATTGCCCGCCGTTATGTTTGATAGGAACCACACTGCCTCCTTGCATATTTTCTCCTTCTGTTGATCAAAATGGTAATGGTAAATGGAAAGTGGTAATAAAATTGGTGCTAAACATTTTATCAGAAAGCATGGTGTACTTATGGATCCACACAAATATTAGAAAGTAACTTACTGGATGTGACAATAAGGCAGGGAAGTGTGAAAGAGCATCACAGTTTAGAACAATTTGTGTCTGTTCATCAGTACCAGTTACAATGTTACCAACAGCCCTAAGAGCTGCTGTTTGTGTCTTCACTTCCTTGTGTGAAAGCAAGGGAATTAGCTTTGGGACTATGCCAGATTCTATGACCATTTGAATCTGATCATTCCCTCCATCTGTAAGATAGCTGATAGCCCATACTGTGTCAACTAACACCTGTAATAATATATTAAAATGAATAAATTAAAATGAAAATACTTTTTAATGTATAACACTTATAATTATCAGCTTATCAAACACATTGACAATCAAAAATATTTATCAATGTGAGTGATGGCTGAGCAAAATTACTAGAAAATATACATCATTCAAAAAGACAACTTGTAATCAGTTTAAATCTTCTTGTTTAAAGGTATGTACAGTCTAATGTTATTCTGTACAGTGTATTTCAAAATAAACTAATATTACAATTTTTGTAATGTATTTGGAGTCATTAACATTATTTTATTTATATTACAATTTAATAATAAAGGTAACAAATACAATCAACTTATTCAATCATGGCTTAAATGAGTTGAAACAAGAAAATTAAGATAGTTTATTATCTTCATTAATTCAGTCAAAAGCATATCCAACCATGTTAATTGTTTGACCATATATATATATATATATATATATATATATACATATATACATATATATATATATATATATATATATATATATATTTATGTTAGATATTCTTAAATTTGTACATAATATAAGATATACTTACGTTTACATCTGTGTGTGTGATGAGTTCATTAAGTGCTGGCAAAATTTCTTGAATTGTCTTAACGGGTGGAGGGGGGTCCTTACTCCTACACAGGTTTACAATCACCCATGTGACATTACGCAAAAAGGTAATAGGAATCCCAGGTTTTATAAAGCTGAGCAGGGGTTTAACAACTCCTAACTCGACAACAAAGTCTCGCAGGATAGGCCCATCTCCAATTATGTTACCAAGTGCCCAAACAGCCTGTTCACAAACATTCTCGTGAGGTGACATAAGCAACTGTAAGAATAGAGGCACTGCTCCCGCATGAACTACTTTATTGGTTTGTGCAGAGGTTCCCGACGCTATGTTCGTTAACGCCCAGGCCGCTTCGAACTGTAGTGTCGGGTTATCTGCCCTTGAAAGGCACTGAACTAATATAGGTAGAATTCCAGTCTTTATCAAATCATCTATAGGTGGATTCTTGTCGGAGGACAAAAGCTTTCTACACTGTTGAACAGCTCCCAATTGCTCTTCTGGATTCTCGATATTAGCTGCTTTCATCACCAACTCCTCGAGGTCCGTGGAAGCCAATGTTCTATCGATGTCGTCTTCATCTGTAGAATAGCTGACGGGAACATTACGACGTTTTTGTAAAGTTTCTTCTCGTTTATTCTTTCTTAACTCCACTGTCACTTCATTCCTTCGTCTGCGCATTTCCTAAAAACCACGAACATCGACTTGTCAATAATAAAAACATTTATTAATTACGCATCTTCACAAAGGATTTTTATACAACCAAACTTACATCGACATCTTTGCCCGTGTTCTTGAAAACATGCATGCGGTGTTTCATTGGATCAGTCGCCATTTTATTGTGGTAGTAGTCGTGGTGGCTAACAATTATACGCAATACACAATGAAATAAAGAAATAACTAAAAATAATATTGTAGAAAACTAATCGAACATGGTTTATTGGCACTAAAGGCGTTGCTGATTCATTAACCTCTCCACAGAATATTTCACAAAACGAAACCGTCCGTTTCCTTCCTACCTTCTGGAATTCTTTCTTTTTTGTACCATAAATATTTTTTAATTTCATTATAAAAATGTCTATGGCAACTTTACGGAAAACACAAAAGATGCATTCAAATTAATAGTAATACCAAATGTTTAATTAATTTTATTAATCATTTTTTCAATTACAGTTAAACCAGACATTATTAGACTAGTTTTGTGTTCTTGTTTTTTATCTCATCTTTCTAGGTGCATTCACCTACCTTCTAGGATAGATGTAAAGCGGCTTCCTCACTTTATTGATATGATTGTAGAAATAATTAAAAGATTTTCCTCTTAAATTAAACAAGGTACTAAAACGAGACAGATTTCATAAACTCTAACAAAATTTCGACCAAAGTAACTACTATTGCTTACGAGACTAATAAATAAAAAAATATTTATCTTGATGTTTTCGTATTCAAGCATTGGTAGCCCAACCAGAGCTCTATCTTCTACGTCTGTGGGAACCTTTTGGTGGTTGCATCGATCGAGATTCGACACAAGTTGTTTCAGTTTTCAAAAGGTCTTTGATACTAGTTATTGTGAAGATCTTTGTTTATTAATTCTCAGAAATTTTTATCATTTATTAGATTATTAATCATGACTGTTTTAACTAAACCGAGCTCAATAATAAGAAAACCTGAAGTAATCAACGCTCCACTAGTAGAGAAAGGCGATTACGATGAGGTGCGTATATACATAATTAATTATTTTAATAAAATTTGAATATCTTCGAAAATATTTTGATACCTGTTTGTAAAATAATTTCAAGTTATTAAAGGTTTTAAACCTTTGCCAAAAATATAATTTGCATACATAATAAATATATATACATAATAATAAATATATATACATAATAATAATTATATATACTTAATAATAAATATATATATTCATAATAATAAATATATATATTCATAATAATAAATATATATATACATAATAATAAATATATATATTATAAGGATAAATAATAAATAATAATATATATTTTTTTATCTATTTTTGGACTGGATTTAAAGTGTTTTTCAACCTTGTGTTCAATAATATATATAAAAATATATATATGTATACGTATATATATATTTAAATGAATGAAAATATTGAATTCCCTTTACTATAACAAACTAGGAGAAAATAGATATACACACTCCACCGGAATGGCCAAAGCGTTCTTCCAAGGCAATGATGTGCCTTTCGCTGACGGCCATGCTGTTGCTGATGTTGGGATTCACGAGTGGGCTCATGCTGTACCGCGAGTACCTCAGCACCACAGCGCGTCGCTACCAGGGCTTCTGTTCTATACCGCTCCCTAATGATATAAGAGAGGTAGGACTGTTGAAATTTTTTTGGAAGACTCTTCATGTTTGTATAAGAGTTTCTATTTTCGCCTAAGATCGACTTAGGCAGAAATAGAAAATTGTTTGAATAGTGTATAATACATAACATATATTAACATATTGTAATGCCTTATAAATTGTTATAAGTCACTTCTAAATAAAAAGTTGTAAGATCTATGTCGCTTGCCATTTTAGATATAGTGCCAACATCAGAATGGTTATGGCTCTTGTCTACTTGTGTGCCAGTTAAGAACTACACTATTCTGATTGCCTAATTTTGCAAATGAATACAGCATTTGCAGTGTAAATTGCTTAAATGTATGTAACCAGAGACTTCATTTTTATTAAATGTTAATTTAACTTCCTATAATATATTGTATATTACTTATTTGTGATCAGGAGCGTATAGTCCAGCTATAAAGAGACTCAACAGCATTAATAATGTTCCTCAAATTATTTATCTGCACATACAATTGAATCTCACTAATCCTTCATTAGACCAACATGTCCAATAATCTAGCACCACAACATATATTTTTATTAAAAGTATAAATGTTTTAATCAACATAACTTATTTGGCTGATTTTGGTTTATAAACCAAAAGTAGCTCACTTGGACAAGCCGTTGTCGAATTTTAGCGAGACTAACAAACAGCGATTCCTTTATATAGATGATTTGTTGTATACAATCCAGGAATCTGAACATTCCAATATCCCGACACCCTCTGGTTTTTAATAGTGCCGGATGGGTGAGATTATACTGTACTCTTAAACTTATTAATTAAGGTATATATCTAGTACCAGTAACTTATCTTAGTCTGTTATATATTATTGTCATTTAATTATTACTGTAAGCACTCTAAGTGTTACAATTAACCCAGGGTTAGACTAAATGTGACAATGGGTTAAATAAATGTCCTTCTTAGTTTTGACCACACCTTTCGTAACCCAGCTGAACTTTGGAATTGGAATTGGTCAAATAAAGTGTTATTACTTAATGTGTAAACAAATTTAAGTTCTCTTATGGCTGCAAAAAAATAAGTTGGTCAATAATCAATAATCAAAATACTTTAACTGTGGTCCCTCAAAAAATATTTTCAAACATTTCACAGTTTAAAAGCAAGTTTATTTTCAAACTTAAACAAGATTAATTTATGTTTAGTCTACAGACGGCAGTTACTTGAGCTCGACATCTTTTCAAAACATTAAACTGTGGCCTGTGACGTCTCAAATCGATCGACTTTGCTTTATGAATTGTTTATTCATATCGATTTCTAACTCATCAAATGCAACCGATACAGTATCTAGATTTATTTGTTGATTCTAATTATAGTAGCGATCAATATCCATAGCGTATTATATAGTCTTCTTGTTTGGTAGCTAAGTCGTTGAGGCTGCAATTTCATGTTTTCACCGATTTTATCGTGAAAATTGTAATTTATTTATTTAAATCTTTTCTACTTTGAATCTAAATTTCTAGGTGGTAGACCATAACATCGGGTCGCCGGCAAAGTTACCACCCATCGGGCAAAGTCGAGTCGCAAAGCGACCTAGTCGTGTTCCGGCACGTTTCTCGATGAAGCCGTTTATGGGAAATGGGTCTGAACAGCTGCGGTGCGTTGGCGAACCGGTTGGTTGGTTGACGTCGAGTTGGTGTTTGTTTTTGCGAGTGTCTAGTCGAGGAGGGTAGTAGGATCCGAAGCGATGGCTTTCCGCTGGCCGCCCGCAGTTAGTTGAGGGCCCAATTAGTGGGTTAGCCACCCACGAAAGGCTGCCCCGCCAGCTGCGAAGAATCCCAGGGTGGCTCCATCGTGCTGATTGGCGACCAGACGAGGAGGCCGGATGGCGATCCCTGGGGGGGTTCAGGCGTCCCCGCAGTCTCCAGACTAGCCTCCTAGTGGCAAGACATCGCCAATTTCGACGTAGGGTTCGATACGTACCGCCTCGTTCAACTGCCATTTCCGATCTCTATTCACTTTTATTTATTTTTTTTAGGAAGAAAGTTAAAAAGAAGAAAATGTTTTTACAGCGGTTGCACTCCTCCTCATTTTAAGTGCACCTCACTAATATCAGGGGTTTGCGCTCTAATATCTTAGCTGTCCAACACCACCTGGAGACAGAGCAGCCGCACCTGTTCTTTTTGACGGAGACGCAGATACAATGTCCTTTGAGCGCTGTGCACCTGGATTATCCCGGATACACGTTAGAGCACAACTTTCGCTCACGTGCCTGTGTGTACGCGCGGAAAGACCTCTTTATCCAGCATCTCCGTCACCTTGAAGACCCCACTTTTTCTTCTATATGAGTTTTAGTAGACACAGGAAACGAAAAAATCCTGTATTCGTGTGTCTACCGTTCGCACAGCGGTGACCAGGAGACAACTAGATTATTTGAGTATCTCGGTGAGGCTGCTGATATGGGTTTGCATCAGTACCTTTCAGCTCAGCCAATCTTTCTGGGGAACTTTAATGCTTGTCATCAGAACTGGCTGTTCCCGTACCAGAGAACCGACCATGCTGGAAGAGAAGCGCGGAACTTTGCGTTGTTCGTGGACCTCTTTCAGGTGTTGAGGCAAGCGACAAGGGTATCAGATGTGGTAGGCCATACAGCCAAGTGCCTGGACCTTCTGCTGAAAACTGATCCGGACAGGTATCGTGTTGAGGTCACCTCCTCCTTCGGGAACCTCCGATCACTGTCTGTTGAAATCTGTGTTAACATATTCCCCACAAAGTCTCGAACCACATGGTGTTAGGTGAGTATGGAAATACAAGTCAGCAGATTGGGATGAGATGCGGCACTTTTTTGCGTCTTATTCTTGGCGGCAGGTCTGCTTCTCTTCTTTGGATCCGTGGAGTTGCGCGGATGCTATAACCGATGTGGTGCATCAGGCAATGGAGTATTTTATTCCTTTTGCTGAAGTTCCCATCGGTGGCAAGGCTCGCCCAATCTTGTCAAATTCAACGCCACCAAAACGCAGATGTGTATGTTCACCGCCAAAAGAAGCCCTTTCACTTTGGCTCCTACTTTCCAGAATGTATTCTTGGAATACAGTGACCGGCTTCAGTTGTTGGGCTTAGAGATTTCCTCGAACCTAAACTTTGGTTGCTTCATTGAGTCCAGAGCAAGAGCAGCAGCAGCAAAGCTCGCCGCTCTTGCGAAGGTCCGGCAGTACTTTACACCGGGACAGCTTCTTGTTTTATACAAAACAAAGATCCGGTCGTGTGTGGAGTACTGTGGTCACATATTTGCTGGTGCCGCAAAGTCTTATCTTGCAGTTCTGGACTCAATTGAGAGGTGAGCGAAGAGCCTTATAGGCGAATTTTATTGAGCAACAAATTATTAGGGTTAAATCATTGCACAAAATCTGAGAGAGCATTGTTCTCATTGTCAATAACAGATTGCCGTCTATTAACCTTAAAAATAAGAGAAATATCATCAGCAAACAACACATTTCCAAGTTTGTCCCTCACTAAGTGAGGTAAGTCATTTATGAAATTAGGAACAAGTAAGGCCCTAAGATAAGAACCCTGTGGCACACCTGTTATAACCAAAGAACCGGGGGAACGTTTTCCATTTACATGTACTTTTTGAATTCTATCATTAAGATATGAACATTAGTTCATATCTCAGATCAGGTTTAACAACAAATCTAGGGAATTTTTTTCTAACTCCATAATGTTCTAACTTTTTTATGAGAATTTCATGTTGAACGCAGTCGAAAGTCTTAGATATAACACTGAAATGCCAAGTGCATCCTGTGATTCTTAAAAATATTGAGTAATAGCTCAACATAGCATCTGTTATAGAGCGGCCGGGAATGAAACCAAACTGGTTTTGTGTAAGATATGGGTATGGGGAAAATTTGGTAAATTTAATTGAAGTCAACCTTCAACCACTATATGAAAACAAATTTCCTCTTCAGCTACAAAACTCACAACTGATCGAGCCTAACTTCCGCGTGCTGCCTCTGAGCTGGACTCCCACCGACCTGCAAGTAGTGAGCACCTCCGATGACGACGCTTTCATCAACGCACTGCAAGAGGAGTTTGACATCGGGGATAACGTGGAGAAGATCGCCGTTTTCAACAATGGAAATCGCGTCAACTTCATCCACGACTTCAACGATAACACCACCGGTGAGCGGGCTTCGCTTTTTTTATTATTACGGCAACGGAAATAGTCTCGTTTATTTTTACTGCGAATGAAAATATTATAATAAAAAAAAAATATTGGATAATTCAGATCGAAATACAGAAACGCGGCCGATTCGCGAGTATCCGTTGGGGTCTGAAATGAATTAAATGTATTTAATAACGAGCTTCGTCCCGCTCGCAGGTATAATTGATTCGGACCGCTGCTTCGTGATGGAGATGGAACCGGAGCTGGTGCTGTCTCCGTCGCTGCTGGTGGCGGGGCTACAGAGCGGCGCTCAGTTCGACGTGTCCCGCGTACGCTCCTCATTGCGCGCCTTGCTTCCCGCATTGTCCGCTCGCGACGTGCCGCGCCTCGCCGACTGTGCGCCGCGACCCATCTACCGCCTCGCGCCCACGTCCGGCGCTCCCAGTACGTTACATGTTTCATGTTAACAATACACATTCGCACCCAGTGCGTTACATGTTTCATGTTAACAATACACATTCGCACCCAGTGCGTTACAAGTTTCATGTTAATAATACACATCTTCCGCCTCGCTCCCGCGCCCGGCGCTCCCAATACGTTACATGTTTTATGTTAACAATACACATTCGCACCCAGTGCGTTACAAGTTTCATGTTAATAATACACATCTTCAGCCTCGCTTCCGCGCCCGGCGCTCCCAATACGTTACATGTTTTATGTTAACAATACACATTCGCACCCAGTGCGTTACAAGTTTCATGTTAATAATACACATCTTCCGCCTCGCTCCCGCGCCCGGCGCTTCCAATACGTTACATGTTTCATGTTAACAATACACATTCGCACCCAGTGCGTTACAAGTTTCATGTTAATAATACACATCTTCAGCCTCCCTTCGCGTCTGGCGCTCCCAATACGTTACATGTTTCATGTTAACAAAACACAATCGAACCCAGTACGTTACATGTTTCATGTTAACAATACACAATCGAACCCAGTACGTTACATGTTTCATGTTAACAATACACATCTTCAGCCTCGCTCCCGCGCCCGGTGCACCAGTACTTTACATGCTTTAGTTAACAATACACATTTAGCCCGAGTTACTTAAACCTACTTATTAAAACTCTAATTCTAAAGTATTTTACTATTATTTAATTTGTTGTGGAAATTATACGATCCCAGTCCGCAAGCGCTCCGCCGAAGACCCTCCTCACGACTATATGCAGTTCTCCGGGAGACACGTCCAGGAGATCAAGATAGACAACCTGGCAGAGGTGCTGCAATACGAGAGCGACGCCAGGATTTAAGCGCAAGCGAGTGGCGTTGCGCGTTTTTAAAATAGATTCGTTCCGACATTTAACTCTGTCATCTTTCCCCATCTGTAGTGATTTTAGGCCTCGAGGCTTCTAGCTTTATCTTGTAATGTAACTATCTAAATTATTCTTAATAAATTAATATTTTACTGTTGTTATAACTACAGTGAAATATTATTTAATTTATTATTAATTAATATCACAAGTGAAAAAAAATATCTTCAACATTCCGATTACTATTCCTTTATCCGCAAATTATTGAACTGTTCTATCAGTGTAATAATTCGCTTTTAAAGCAGAATTATTGACGGACGAGCATTAAAACCTTTTAGCTTTGATTGATTAAAATGGTTTTATTTCGAAATATTGTAAGCTAATTATAACAATGTATTAGTAAATTTATATAAATAAAAAATGAAAATTAAAACGATACTTTACGATATTAGGTTTCTTTCGAAAATCCTAACCAAGGACGGGACGGTTTCCCAGTAGTCGCGGGTTCGAATCCCTGCCCGTATCGGTTTATTTTTCATTCTTTATTTATATAAATTTAAATAAGCTTAACATGGCTATACATGTTTAAAGATATTTTCAAACACTGTATTAGTATTTAATGATCTCATTTTTGTCCTGATTAAGTAATTAGCTATTTCTTTTTAATAAAGTTACTATTTTAATATTCAAAAGAACGCACACGGTGCTCTCATAGCGGAGGACAAAGTTTTGCAACAAACTACACCTAATGTTTGTGATTAGTTATATTTTAGTTATTTAATATTATGTTTCGACAACGTTACTATTTTTAAATGCTCCTTATTAAAAACAAGTCAAATTTGATACTCAAATGGTGCACCATTAATTAGTATTAAGTATCCTGTGTTAATTATAATATCATCTATAGTAAATGTATTTCAATCAATAAAGTATCTACGTAAGTATGGCTGTTTTGTATTATACTAATTAAAAACCTTTTTTCTGTGTAGTGTTTAGACAAGTTCAACAAGCAGACTATTATGAAACTGTACCCATAGTACGAGTTTTAACGTTACGAAAACTATGACAGTTTTCGAAATTTTCAAATAAAAATTTATTGACAATTTAAAAATCTCTTAAAGATGCGTTTCCAAAACTGATCTGATACTGATAGCAATTCGCATTACTACACACCCAAATCACGCACATACATGGGCGTACCGAGGGGAAGGCAGGGGGGGGGAGGTGCCCTGCCCTGCCCCCTGGACATCGTGTACCTCTCTACTACCTTCTATTGTAAATTAAAATTGGTATTTTACATAAAAAAATAAACCAATTAAGTTTTAAAAATTTAAGGTTTAATAATGCTTTTTCATGAAGGTTAGTCGGGGACGAGAAAAGTGGTTTTTCAGTTGCTGTAGATCTATATATTACAAACAAATACGATTTTGTAGTAAAGCTTTTAGCAGACAATTTACAGACTAAAATCTTCATTAGAAGCGAGATTCGGAGAGACAAATCACCAGCGTTTGCTCTTTCATTGTTAAACCATGCTCAGAAAATTTAAATTACAGCTCCAAAATTACAAAAATATATTAAACAAATCTGGTCGGCCTCCCCCATAGCAAAGAATCTGGGTACGCCCATGCGCACATACAGATGTATAGTGCGGGAATAATGTGTACAGTGTAAGTGAAACAATTTTGATAGTTTCGATGTATTGTTTTTCATATATTTTATTTTTATTTCCTTAAATTATAATTATATTATTTATGTAAAAGTATGTACATATTATACTTGTGACAAAATCATATGTTTTTAATTATTATTATATGATATAAATATTATTTATACTGTGGCGTAAAATAGTTGAATGGTTCGGATGCTGTTACTTGATCGCCTGGACAAAAAAAATCAGGTCAGGCGAGTTTAGGTCCGTTGTGTTAGTTATAATGAGAGACTATCTCTAGACTTGTTGGAGTGACCCGAAAGGTACACTGGTGAATGGATGCTACTAAATCTATACGCATTGAAGAAATATAATAGCAATAGAAACGAAAAGATATTATCAAAAGTAACGAAACAACTCCATTCTCGGGTCACCCAGTTCTATTCGTCTAGGAGATTCAGTAACATCCGTCCATCATCAGGGTACGTTCAGATCATTTCGTCAAGTCTGACGGTAAGATCTTATCAAGGAAACCTAACAAGAAACTAAAGATGAAGATTATTATTATTTTTTTTATTAGTTAACATTTATTAATAGTTTCATTACATTAAGATTGAATTTGTTGCATTTGTACCGAAAACTTGATAATTTTAGGCTTAACCGTAAACATGTCATTAAAAATTATCTTAACAAGTAAGTATCTATAGTTAAATCATCTTAAATAACTACATAAGAATATATTTTTTTTTTGTTTTTTTTTTTTTTTTGTTTGTCTATACTGTTAGCCCTGTTGGCTATTACAGCGTCACCGGGGGAGCGGGTGGGTCTGGAGACCCACCCTTAACAAGATGGGCCAGATGGGCCCCCATGGGGAACGACGTCCCGAGGGCGTCTCAGATTGAGACACGGACCTCGGTTCGGGGCGTCGTTAGTTAGGAGGGAAGATAAGGAAATTTGGACACTAGCGTCCTCCGACGGCAAAACGCCGGAGCAACGGAGCACTTACTCAGTTGGGACCTCGTCTATACCAGTACAGACGGTGTGTGTCTGTGTGTTGTGTGGTGTCACTTATGCCTACGCGTACACGTTATTACCTACTGTGAACGCGTCGTCGGGGTCAACGAGTGCCGACTTGGGTCTTCTTTTTCTGACTAAAGTAGTCTTACGTGGTCTATACTCTGCGGCGTCAGCCACCAGTGGGTTCGGGTGTCTCTCAGCACGTTCAAAGTACTTTTGGGAAAGCCCCTTGAAGTACTGAGCGATGGTCGGAAGGTCTAAATCTCTATGGAGATCGATGTTGCGTACGAACCACGGCGCCCCGGTTGCAATCCGTGTAAACCTGTTCTGAATCACCTGAAGGGGTTTCTGATTAGCGTGCGCAAAAGCGGGACTCGCATAGGACATGACGGAACGTATGCAAGCTTTGTAAAGTGTCATCTTATTGCGAAGGGACATTTTACTCCGCTTGCCTAACAGCGGATATAAACGACCTAATATGTAGGCCGCTCTGCTACGAACGGTCCTAATATGCGCAGTGAAAACTAACTTTCTATCTAACGTTACTCCTAGGTATTTTGCCTCGTCTTTCCAAGGTATCGGTTTATCAAAGAGTTTGATTCGCGGGAGGATCCTTGGGGGGCCCCGTTCGAAGAGCACCGAAACGCTCTTCTCAGGGTTTACCTCGATCCGCCATTTGGCTGGCTGCGCCAACTCTCGAGGGAGTCGACTGCGGATTGGAGACGTTGGTATATCTCCCAGTGATCCTTAGAGGACGTGTAAAGCGCGGTATCGTCCGCGTACATGGCAAGGTGTACTTTAGATCGCGGTCTAGGAATATCGCTAGCGTAGATGGAATAGAGGATGGGCGAGAGAACTGAACCCTGTGGAACACCCGCCCTGATGGGGCGGGGGGTTGACAAGACGCCTTCCACTCTGTAGCGAAAGGAGCGATTCGTCAGGTAGTCCCGTATGATGAGTACGAGTCTGTCCGACACCTTGAACTGGTATAACTTATACACCAGTCCATTGTGCCAGACCCTGTCGAACGCCTTAGCTACATCGAGGAAGAGCGCTCCTGTCTTATGCTTCTTGGCCCTCACAGTGGCCCCTATCAGTATGTGCTCCGTGAGGCGTTGCACCTGATGGGATCATGAATGGTTGGCTCTAAAGCCGAACTGCTCATTTGGAATGATTTTGAGTCTCTCGACTTCCGATCTAAGTCTACAGAGGATGATTCTCTCATATACTTTCCCTAAGGAACTAAGAAGACTAATGGGACGGTAGCTACTAGGCAGATGCCGGGGTTTGCCCGGCTTATGGAACCCTATCACTATGGCCTCTTTCCACTGGGTCGGAAACGAGCAACCGGCCAGTAGAGCGTTAAAAATGTAACCAATAGGTAAATTAAAGGAGGCGGAAGAAGCTTTATCACTTTGTTAGTGATCCTATCGGGACCTGGCGATTTCTTGGCGTGAAGCGCCCTAACTATGGACGTCACCTCGTCTAGGTTCGTTTCCTTGATTGGCGGACTGACTGGTGGCTGAGAACACATTATATTGACCGATTTGTCGACTATTTCGACATGATCGCGATCAACCGATTGAGCAGACAGACGGCACTGGCTCTCTAGACTGTCGGCTAAGCACTCAGCTTTGTCAGGGTCGTCAAACGCGATGGCGGAGTTAGGTCCAACCAAGGGAGGCATATCTGAGACAGTGTCCGCCTTCAACGCTCTCTGCAACCGCCAGAATGCCTGGTGTGTTGGAGAGAGCGTCGCAAGCGTCCTATCCCAGCCGCTATCTCTGAAGTCGTCGAGAGCTTGTCTCGACTCCCTCTGGAGACGGCGCAGCCTCCGTCGGTTGTCATCTGTCGGGTATCGGTCGTGGGCTCTAATCGCGGCGTTTTTACGGGTGATTAGAAGTCTAATGTCCGGAGGGAGTGCTCGGTAACCCTCGAAGTTCACTCGGACCTCCCTCGAGGACTTTCCTATGCTGTCTACCAAATGTTCTGTGAAGTTAGTCGCGGCTGAGACAGCGTCCTCGACCGATGTAAGCTGGTCAGGAATTTTGTCGAGGTGCGCTGATACGGGGCAATGGAGTTGCTCTCGAAGCTTCGTCCAGTTAATAATTGTTTTTGTCGCGGGTTCCCTAAGGGGAGGAAGTCCTAGCTGAAATAGGACCGGTCGATGGTCAGAGTCTAGCTCGGATAGCGTCTCGATAGAACGTAACTGGAGTGTCACGCCCTTCAAGAGTACTATGTCGAGCACGTCGGGTTTGTCATGTCGGAAGTCTGTGTCGCAGTATCGCGTGGGACTCAAAGGCGCGGTGATCTCGAAGTCGAGACCAGCCTTGTAGCTTAGCCTATCAAGGAGATTTCCTCTACTGTTTGCGACAGTAGAGTTCCAGCGGGGATGTTTGCAATTTAGGTCGCCGGCCAGAATGGTTGCGTTACCTAATTGGAGTAAGGACTTAAGGTCCCTCTCAACTAAGGCTTTATTGGGAGAAAGATAGACGGATGCTAGTACGATCGACTGATGGCCGGTCATACCCACCTGACATAATGACGCTTCTACGTTAACTAGTTGGGGCGGATCGAGCGGAGTGCAATGAAGAGACCTTCTGTAGTAGATGATGGTTTCCCCCTTCGCGGTTGCCCTATCGTTCCTAACGAGACGGTAATTCGCGATGCGCGGATCACGATTACACGGCTTCAGAAAGGTCTCTTGTACTAACAGGACGTCTATCTGGTACGTGACCACGAAGTCGCGCACTAGATCTATCTGCTTAAGTAGCCCGTTCGCGTTGAATGTAGCGACAGTCAGAGAGCGAGGTTTTACCCTTCCACGCGATGTCATCATGTTGACATCGTGTGTTCGTATATCGATTTCATTAGAACGGCGTGCTTGAGGAGCACTTCCATCCTCGCGGGAGGGTTCCGCGCGGAATCCCTCATTTCATTCGAGAAGACTAGGAGCTCTTCGATGTCTATTACACCGAAGAGGCTCGTGACGCACGCGAGCGAACTCGCAACTCCGTCGGTGGAGTTACGAACGCGCGGCGGCGGCAACGACTGGGGGACGGGCTGTGGGTAATCCTCGGAGGTTTCACCCAAGCGTTCGCGGGTGCCTGAGGGGCCTGGGATGCCTGAGGGGCCGCGGGCCTCCTAGGGGCTAGAGGAGCCCATGGAGGCTGGGCGAACCGAGGAGGATGCCTTGTCGGCTGTGTCCTGCGCGGCGCTTTGGGGCACCCGCGATAATTCGCGGGATGGCCCTTCTATCCGCACAGGACGCAGCTGGGAGGATCCTCAGGGACCGGTCCCTTCCGCGAGCAGTCGGCTGTCGCGTGGTCGTCCAGGCACCTGACGCACCTTGGACGCGCGTGACAAAAACGTTGGGAATGCCCATAGAGCTGGCACTGACCAGGAAAACCGCGACCGCGTGGAGGTTCGACCCTAAGGCCGGAGAGTTGGCAGACTACCTTGACGTTAAAAATTTGCTTTCCTTCCGGGGAAAGCTCGAGATGGACGAGAACGAGATCGAACGGGACCCTAGTGGTCGCTCGGTACATGCGGTGCACCGAGATGACGGGGAACGATTGGGACATAAGAATAGAGTCATAGTTTTCGTAACGTCAAAACTCGTACTAGAAGTATAAAAAAAAGGTAAAAAGTTGATTTAAAAAGTATTTTTAATTTTTTTTTTTTTTTTTAGATGATTTTGTCTGTAATATCATTATTGAAATAAACAGGATATATTATGATTAATGATATCTCCCAGGCATTGATATTTTAATATTGAGATTATTTTAAATAAAAATGTATAAAAAAGGAACCCTTTTTTTTTCAAATGAATGAAATTTTAACTCGTGTATGTGTCACATTTTGAAAATCAATACAATATAATACAAAAAAATACCATAGTGCACCCACCTTAAATAGCCTAGATAAAAGCAGATGATGTGTTAAATTCATAAATAAATAAAAAAAATATTAATCATTTATTAACTGACATTTTTATGAATCGTTATGAACGACGTTTCGCTTTATTTTCGTTATAAAATGTATTAGATATTTTCATTTATAATTGCTTTATCTCGTTTTGAACAGAAACACAAGTTAGAATAAGGGCGTATTCTGAATTAGATATTTTGATGTCATCAATTATAATGTGAAAATATTTAAAAAGAATTAGGGATTTTAAAATCTGGATTCTAAAGCGTTGTGTGAACGCATTACACAGCATGGGAGCGTAACTATTTAATATTGTACCTGTTGTTTATTTGTAATGAAAGCTACTTTTTTTTTTTTTTTTTTGTTTCCGCGGGAAAAATGCTTTACTCACCGTACCCCTCGCGGGGGAAGCGAGGGGCGTGTGTGGGACTCCCGAAAACGGTGTACCCACTAAAAACCCCGCGGCGCTCCTTCCTCGCCTTATTGGCGGAGTCATGGGTACGCCTAGCCCTTCATCCACGAGTAATGAAAGCTACTTAAGATAATGATTTCACTTTAATTTCGGTAGTTAGTAGTTGTTTGCCTATAAAAGGTATTTTCTCTTAGAATATAATGATATCGTGGAAAAGACGACATACATTAATTAATTAAATACATTATATTAAAAAATATTCGACTTTTTGTTCCTCCCATACAAAGCGCCAAATTCATTTGTAAGGACCTAACACATCGATTTTTTATCAAAACCCAATTTTCATTTCTTCACACCCCCTATAAGGGGTTGAAACCCCCTATAGAGGGAAAATGGCTTGGTTTGGCTCATTGTGGATGACATATTCGGTTTCAGTACCTACCCAAAAAAACATAGGCGTATAGAGATCTACTTTCTAGATCGCGACACTTTTTTTTTGTGTGCCTGTGTTATTAAGAAATTGTATTACATGATGGTCTGACATGAAGATTAGCTGATGGATGGATGTTCCTATATCTCCTAGTCAACCCTATAACTAAGCCTTCGCTGTCCCTCTGTACGTCTGTCCGTCTGTCTGCCACCAGGCTCTACCTAATGGACTGTGATAACTGATAACTAGACAGCGGAAATCTTCACAGATGATGTATTTCTGTTGCTGATATAACAACAAATAAAACTTTAAACAAAATAATATAATATAATTTGAGGAGCGCTCCCATACAACAAACTTTATTTTTTACTCTATTATTATAACGGCAACAGGTAGTAGACATTTAAAGTATTTACAAAATGTTTAGTTATACAATCACATCAAAATAAATAATGAAATCGTAATATAAAAATTCTTTAAGGTGGGCATCAGATAAAAACAACGTGATTTTTTGTATGTTACGGTACAGAACCTTTGTGTGTTAGCCCGAATTTGACACGCATTTGACAGCTTTTTATATAAATAAATAAATCTTTTTGTCTGAAAAAAGTTACCTATTTCTATTCCTTATTTCGTGTCCTGTATATCCAGCGGCTGATCAAGAGTTCTGACCGCCCTAGGCTAATAATCAGGACGCGCCCCCATCATGTGTGTTACGGTCGGTAATAGTAGTATATTACTTACTTTTGTCTTTGTTTGTATAAAAGATAAAATGATTAGTAGTCATAGTACCTATAAAAGTTATCAGATCGATCTGCAAACTAAACTGACGTTGTCTTTTAATCTGCACGACATTCAACAAACCCTTTGGTGGCAAACCATTTTATTAGCTGACTGTCCATAAAGTCAAAGCACTTCACGCATAATTTGACCAAAGTCATGACACGAGACTGCAGGCTACCTTGTAGAAAACCAAATCCATGTTTTGTTAGGCCGCATGACTTGTATTGGCTTAGTTTATGAAGACAACTTAGTTCTTGCGTTGCGGCGATACATGAGCGTGGTCATCTAGTATGTGAAGTTGCTTCGACTTTCAAGTATTGTTTAAATATTTATACCTCTGTTGTTATATGTAAAAAAAGACGAGAGGGAGACATCATACAAGTGAAACATTTTTGCAACTGATTAGTGATTTATTTGAAAATTATAGTAGGTAATTATTATAAGCTTATAAAAAAGTATTTTTTCGAGCTTTAGAGTTTGCAAATCTTTCTACATTTTTTTCTAATTTAATAATTTGTAAAAAATCACTTTCTATGTACATTAGCGAGAGCGCTGTAAGTTTTTGCTGGCAAAGCGTGGAGCGCAAGTAATTTTTTACTCAATTAGTAACACTCATTGTCAACTGCAGTTGGTAACACTCATTGTCAAAAAAAATCTTAATATTATCTCCACATTCGGGAACATGCATGAAATATTAAAACTTTTTATGAACTGCAACAAACCCTTAGGTGTTCTCGCAGAAGTAGAATGCTCGGCTTCGATATCAGATTTTAAAAACTGCTCCAAATGGACGCATTCTTCTACAAAAGTTTCTTCTAAATCAGTGGCATATAGTTGTTTTAACTCGTTTGCTTTGCTTCTAATAAATTCACTGTCATCTAGTTCATGCAATTTCCATAAAAAAACAAACTTTGTGTTTACTGTATTATAAATAATTTACCGGTTTTGTAAGTGCACTTTAAGACAATCAATCGCTGCATAATAATTATCAATGATGAAAGATCGTCTAACTCAATGTGTCCAGTCTTCAATTCGTCAAAATGAAATTTTGGTTTCTTTCTTCTTCTTACATCTTTTTTGTATGTGGTCACTTCGCATCTCATGATTGCCTCTGATTCAAAATTTTCGAACTGTTTTTCGTCACGCAACGTATCAAGGTAAGCATGTAATGTCTCATAAAGAGTAACAACATTAGATAAATCAACGAAACTTGCTTGTAGCTGTACACTAACCATTTGAAATTTTACGAGCACAGAGTTCCAAAAGCACAACATTATTGTAAATTCTAAAGTTTTAATTTTTTCTAATATTGCTTTTGCTTCTATTTTGGTCTTTTTACATTGATTCACATCTTCGCAAATAGAGTTAAATGCTTCCAGAGCTTGTTTGTATGAACTGTATAAGGCTTTACTTGCATCTGCTCGCGCACTCCAACGAGTTTTTGATAGATTTTTTAGTGTCGCCGATTCTTCATCAAATTTAGATAATAAAATTTGCCATCTGCTTGTAGATCCAGAAAAAAAAAATGTATAGTTGTTGTTCCAGTGTAAAAAAAGCAGCTGACTCATCACTATTTTCCGCGGCAGCCGATCCCACGAGATGGAGAGAATGCGCTGCACAAGGAACAGAAGTAGCCAGAGGATTTACAGCTTTAATTCTTGACTGAAGACCTTTGTATTGACCAGACATATTGTTCGCATTATCATAACTTTGGCCACGACAGTCTTTTATAGCCAGTTCCAAAGTGTTATCAATAGTTGCAAGAACAGCCTTCTCAATGTCTTCACCTTTATGACCGCAATTGGGTAAAAATGTAATAAAGCGTTCAACAGGTTCTCCGTTAGTTAAAATATAACGAATAATAAATGTCAACTGATCGGTGTGTGAAATATTTGGAGAGGAATTAATGCTAATCAAGAAATATTTTTTTATTTCTCCTTTAATCGAAAGTAAAACTTCATCAGCGAGAATTAAGATAAATTCATCAGTTATAGAGGATGACAAGTACGATGGAGAACCTCTGCCTTATTGTCCAAATCCCACCAAATGTTCAGCCATGAAAGGATCAAATTTAGATATAAGCTCAATACAACCAAGAAAATTTCCCTTTAGTGCTGATCCAATAATTTCATTTTGACCGTGAAATGGAAGCCCACGAGAAGCTAAAAACTTAATTGTTTCTATTACACCTAGTAATACATTTCGCCAATAAGTTATTTCTTCATTATATTGTTTGACTATTTGCGTATCCAATCGTTGTAAAAGTTTTCCTCTACATACATATTGTCCCAAACATTTACGATGATTCGGAGAATTATCGTGATCAGTTATTAAGTTAGAATTTTTCCAGTCATTAAATCCACTTTTGGCAAATACGGATACCCTCCATATAATTTGCAAGCACCACAAAACACGTGACCTGTGGATTCTGAGTATACTAACCAGCTTCTCTTCACAATTTCGCCATTAACAAGCTTCATCTCAAACATATTTTTAGATAGAAATCTTTTTTGATTTTTATACTGTCTTTCCGATCTAGAAAAATCTAATTCTTTGTTTTGTTGCAATCCTTTATTAACAATATAATCTCGTAATTTATCGTTTACTTGCCACACTGCAGGGTCATTTGACGGAAAAAAACGGCTTCTCTTCTATTACAATTTCGTCTTCATTGTAGATCGTTGGCGTCGCTACTATAGGGCTAGTGTTAGACGGAAAAACAGAGAATGAACAAACCGAGGTAGAGGGACCAGGGCAAGAAAATTTTGGCGATAGTGTAGTATTCGTCACGGTTTCGTTCCTTTCTACAGAGCTCGTAAAAAATGTTTCTAGTTTACGAGTATGTTTTAAAATGGTTTCTATTTTCTTATCCTTTTTTTTTGCTGTTTTTCTGTATTCTGCTCCACTTGGCTTTTTTACTATCGAACTACTCTCGTTACTACTCATGGTCTTAAAAAAACACAATCACTAAGGAAAGGACAATAAATATCAATTAACAAAAACGAGAGATGAGCGACGATTAATAAAAGAGATTACACAAATAAATGAAGCACGGAAACTAAGTATACCGACTATAAACTTTAAAATTTTAACCACCGGGATTCCCCGCGTGTCGTTGATGTATTTTATCGTGCGCGGCAATCACTCGCCACTGACCGATTCGAGTGACTAGCCAGTAAGTGTAACTATCCGCGCGCCTTTTTAAATTTCAAAATTTATTGTTAAAATCAGGCACTCCCAAGCTTTGACAGTTTACAGGGCATTTAGTTTTAGTTTTTTTTCTCGGTTTAGTTGAAATATGTAGGGTATATGTAATTAAACTAGATTTATAGTGCCAGCGAAGATACGATTTCATCGCGCCCCCCCCATTATTCGCGCCCTAGGCTGCAGCCTAATTAGCCTAAGGGTTAATCAGGCCTTGTGTATATCTTAAACATAATGTTTTATATAAAGTTACAAAAACGAGAGCTCCTTGCTAACAATAAGGGTTATCTTTAAGTAATATGGAATAATATTTTTAAATGTTGTTCAGCTCAACATTACACCCATGTTTATCACCGGAAAACCCGAAAGTTTTTTATTTAAAAAAAAAATAGTTTTCTTTGAAAAACAAAGTATATTTTTACTGTAAATATAATTTTCCTTCATTATTTGGCAAGTATATTCATAAAAATACATATTATCTTTACCTACGCCATTAATGATAATGGCGTAGGTAAAGATATGAATCTATGATATAATTTCGGATCTTTACGCAAAAGCTATATGCTTTTGTCAAATAAAATTTTGTTAAAGTTAAATATTTGGTTTGAATCCGATTTATAAGCTTAGAATATTTAAATTTTATAATTTAAATAATATGATTCTAAAGGTCAGATTTAAATAAGCAAGGACAACCATAGCCAATAAGTGTCTACTTACTCCCACCCGTTGGCCGTCACAACTCACAGCACATCTCTACGCCCTACCATAGACATTGTGTTTTGACAAAGTTTTGATCGTGACCAAAATGACGAAACCCAGAGTCGTTTAAAAAATAAATAAATAAGTCTTCTACAAATATGACTGTGTGGCAAAAATTAGAAAATGAAGACTGCTACGCCGTTGGTAAGTTGAGCAGTGATTTGTTTTGGTCCCTATTTAATAACTTTTTTTTTACAAATATTATTCATTTCTGAATTTGCCCCCCGCAAAGCGAGTTAAATATAAACATTCTTAGAACTTGTTTACTGCTATGTATTTGGAGATAACATTAAGATTTATTTTAAATTTCTCCTAATTTAATTATTTGACCACTCCCAACGTTAAATATTTTGTTTATTTAATTAATTGTTAATGTCAACTTTATTTGATGACGTCTGGATGGGATTATTTATCTAATGTCATAAGATTTAAGTCGTTTTTATTATCATGAAAATGGAAAAAGATAAAAAATATATATTATTAATACCTTACTATTATATTAGTATTGCCTGGTTTAGTAATTAGTCCACTTTAACTTTTATAATTCAAATATCAAAACATACAAATACACAAGGGGCCAGGGGAAAATTGTACTTTAGTTAGATTCCTAGTTGACTTAACTAACTAAACTTAATAAATTATAACCTAAATATATATTTAGTATTTACTGAGTTTTTAACACACAACATTATTAATTGTAAATAATTTGTCACTTAGAAATATTTTTATGTATGGTAAGATGGAAAAATTATTAATTAACTTCTATATTATTATTTTTAATCCTTGGATTATGAAATAAGTAAAACTTTTGCATATATATTTGGCAGCTGTTAATGCAGTAATTAACCAAATCTAACAATATTATCTCCCATACAAGAATATATTTTCTTTGATGTTCCTCTTTTCTTATATACTCACACTCAACTCTCCTCATCTAATTTAAACTAGGATCCGCCACATTGGGAAAGTCTATGAGAGATTCAGTTTTTAGACCATATCTTTAAAACAAAACAATCTTTTTTTATTCTGTTTTTTGAAGTAGATGCCTAGTCACGTCCTTGACATGAATCCCAATTTTGATTAAAATTGGTCAAATGATTTTTCTGTGATGTTGCCTAAAAAAATTGATTCCCAAACGGTTAAGAGCTTTGCTTACGCTCTGCTCAATAATTCATTATAAGTTATATTTCATTTACTCCGAATGTTGTTAAAGACTGGGTGAGGGGAAATATTTTAAATGCTTGGCTCATGAGTTGTATACTGTAATATTGTATGTTGATACTTGTTTCAATATGGGGGAAACTTTTTCAATTACTTATCATTGTTTAAATGAGAATCATAAGAGGAAGCAACTATGAACAACTTTATACTTGTTATTATAATGGCTGATAATAATTATGATTATGTAGAATTTGTCAACATAATAATGTCTATACAAAAATATGATACCTGTATAAAATCTGGAATCTTAAAAACTGTATAGGAGGATGACTAATTAACTGACTTGCCGAGAGACACCTACATCTTGTATTCCCATGAATAAAATTATTGCAATAGTATTCAAAATATTAAGATAAATTTAAAGCTTAAGATGTCAATTTAATAACAGGCCAGTTTATTCTGTTAAAAATAGTAAAATTTTAACATAAAATTAATAAAAATGAATACTACAGCAACATCTTATTTATATGTATAACCCCAGTTTGCCCTGCATGGGATAAAAATATAAAACCATAAATTAAATTATGAATACTACTTTAAAATATGTGTTCTAGTATGAAGCGACTATTTGTTCAGATAAAATAACATTCTTGCATGTGTATTGATACAAATCCAAAAATATTGTTTCATCACTGTAAATATTTAGAAAGTAATCACATAAGTATGGATTTAAACAATCAAGCAAGTATTAAATGAACCAAATAATACTTATAGATGCAACCATTGATTAACACTACTAAGGTCCATTTGTATTTATTACTTAATGTCTTATTAGTTTGTAACGAATTAATGATTTACACTCATATAAACATGAATTCATGTAAGTGTAAATAGCATGTATGTTCTTGTAAATCGTTGTTATGTAAGGATTTTGCATCTAGTAAATATGTACTGCAAGAATTTATCAAATAAGTAAAAGTTATGTCCAAATCTATGAATAATACATAAATAACTGATCTTTGTACATTTATTCCATACACGCATAGTTTAAACTAACATTATCTAAAACATAATTTAAACAGTTCTCAAATATATATTTTTTTCCGGAATATTTAAATAAACTCCATACAAACATAATGTTAAAATTCAAAATTACATTATGTACTAACGCAATTAGTTAGATACTTGTCTAAGGTCGCATGAAGGCGAGCTAGCGGTTCGCGCTGTTGGATGTCATGGCTACATATACTATATGTTACATATCTATGTAGGTATGTTAGTTACCGTGGAGTACTATTGAATAATCTATTTAGTATACACAACTGTATGCTTTTGAACATTGGTTCAAAATTAAGTTATTAATGTACGCCGTTGACCTAACGATGTTCTGTAACCACACTTTTAAGTTATATTGACAATACTATTAACGTACTATAAGTACCTTTAACCCATTTACAACGTCTAAGTCTAGTCTATGTCTAGGTCTAAGTCTATGGACTTAATTTACTTAATTTTTAAGATTCTAATCCAGTTTACAATGTATCATTACGTTTATATTCATAGTGTACAATAGCTTGGCATTGCTACTAGGAGTGGTGTATAATGTAGGACGGAGGACACAGATTTTTTATGGAATGTTATTTAATATTTATTATTTTCGATAATAAAAATTGTATTTATATGCAGATTTTATTAGGATATTGTTATCAAATGTTTAGGTATAATCACACGCATTAAAATGTGTAAAATAATAATGTTGTAAAAACAAGAACTTTACCATCTGCATAACGGTTCTACAGTGTGACCCGTATGTAGGCGTTATATTACGTCTTAAGTATTTACATATTACTTAATACTAACTTAAGCCTCCTTCAATTTTGGGTAATAAAATAATTTATAAAAAAAATAATTTTAAAGGAACAAACCTTTCGCTTTTTACTTAATTTCCTCATCTTTTTATGAGGTTCTGTTTTATTAATTTGTGGAACAAGTGATGTTATTTTGTAATGCTTTTATTTTATTAATATGTGGTAATCTGTTTGTCTGTTATGTGCGTTTGATAAAACGTCATGCTTTGTTTTGAACTCATAAAAGGCAAGTATATACAGTTTCCTGTTACATTTCCTTAATGGAACAAACTATGGCAGGAGTTATTGTCATGTGAATATTATTATAAATGTAAATTGAAAAAAAATATTAAAATGTTAGGTTTGTTTTGCTTATACATTGTTTTAAACGTGGATGCAGATAATGTATCTAGGACCGAAACTATTAACTGACACAATCCGAAATAGAAATCTATTTTGATGAGTTTGTACAAATTTCCTAGACAGTTTATTGACAAATGTAACTGAATTAACGGGTTGTTATTTCAATCTTTTTTAGCAAAATTCTAATTTATTTACCGATTATTTGTAACAACCTTAAGACTTTCCCAGACAACTATTCCAGTTTAGTAATAACTAATTACCATGTCCCATGGGAACATAAAAAGTCCCCTTTAAACATGTTGTATCCGGCAGTATCAGTATCCAAATTTAAATCAAACAGATAAGATAAGGGTTGCTCTGATAAGAATAGAATTATTTTATCAGTATTGTAAATATGTTGTCACTTTAAACACGATTACTACAACTTATATATTTATATACTTATCTATTACTCAAATTCTTAATTTATTTATGTAAAGTGTATCTATTTACACTGTTATTACATCAGATGAAGCCTTAGTAGCTTAGTCCTTGATGATACTTTACCAAAATATGTTTTTGAAAGTTAGTTTTTTGGTCTTAAACATGCAAGAATGTTATTTTATGGGAATCCTAATATATCAGTGAGATAATTCAATATAATATTGACCTTATAAAGGCGACAGGTCGTTTGAGTTTATTATATTAATATGATTTGTCCGGCGCGGCGCTCCCCCACCTGAGGATGTTCAATTATAATTTATTTATCATTACATCTAACATATATAAATTTAAGTACTCTTGTAATCTCTGCAATTAAATCAATTACAGATAATTGTAAACAAGAACAAACCAGCCAATATTGGCAAAATAAACCATTTAATTTCTATTACTACCATTCTCGTAAGTAATTAAATATTACAATAGTTATATATATATATATTACATACATATGTACATCAGATTCAATCTCATTACTGTCGGATGGCAGGTGATGTTGGATTTGTAACGAGTTGTAAATCTCATACACAATACGTTATATATTGTAATAGATTAATTAATGTATGATGATTAATGTATGTACTCCTCTGAACTTTTTAGATTATGGCGTCATTTGCTTTCGATAAAACCTTGTTCAAATGTAATATTTATTATTAATAGATTAATATCATTGTTAAAATCGATGTCTAATACTAGGGTATTCTTGTAGGCCTTAGTGTTTAAGTACTTTGAATATTTTTTTAAAATGTAATCTACCTGCTGCGTATATAGAAAATCTTTAAATTGATATAGCACTTAGAAATCGCTTAGAATGCATTTGAATATTAGATAAATATTATAATAGACATTTATTTAATGTCAGGTCTACAACATACTTATCGCTACATCCGCTGATCAGCATTCGCAGCATTGCATACAGCTGCCGACGTTTTTGGTGTTGTGTCATATTGTACTGATAAAATAATTATTTTTATATGTATTAAATAAACGGTAAGTATTTGTACACAACAATTTATTTATTAGCCATTTAAAATTATTGTTCCATGACTTTGGTTTGTCACGTGTTCTTTCATAATATCCTTTTTTAATGTTGACACAATGTAAGAGTGTTCAGTATATTTATTGATTTTGTATAATAAATTGTGACTGCTTTCAATTTTTAAACTTGGTTAATGTTGGAATATTGTGTAGAAGTACTTTTAGTAACGTTTAAAATATTTGTTGGTAAAGAACAGTTTATTAATATCTCCGGCCGCTAAGTAATTACTTTGACATCTGGGCCGCGTTTTGTTTTAGTTTTGCTGTCTTTTGTTATCTGTATGGGAATTGTGTAAACGAATGTTTGTATGGTAATATGTATATATTTTTATGGCGTATAATGAACATTATTAACGCAATTACATCTTATATCCTCAGATGTAATTGAACTCTAATAACAAGAGTAATAATAAAAATAATAAGTAAATAATAATAATACTGGTATATAAGTATATACCATAAAGCGTCCTTTCGCGTGATAAGAAAACCAATTCCCAGTTTTCTCATAGTCGTTAAACTGTGTACCGAATATCAGCTGACCCACAATGTATGTTAATTAATTTCCACAAAAGAGACGAAATTATAACAATTAATCAGCTGTCCTTCTCTGTTCTCAATCTCTCTGATAAAGTTTGAGTCCAAATTGCTAATAAATTAATTGGTCTCCTTGTAATAGAAATGTGAAGTTAATTGTTCTTTATATGAACTAGATTCAAGGTATATACATAATAATTGGATAATATATAGATAATAAGAACAAACTTCTAAATTAACCCAAATAATAAGGTACGGACCTTTCAGAATTATTGTTAAAACAAGGTTATTCAATAACAAGAGCATGCGCTAATAATGAAAACCAAAATCCTGTCTTGGAAACTCATTAACAAATTTGGTTCCCGTCGTCATCCACTTGATCATCCAATTGATACTGTCATTCTTATTAAATGTATTTAAGTTTAAAACTTGTAACTAATAATGTAATGTTTTGGCAATTATTCTTTTAACTGTACTATAAAACGTTGCGTCGTACCCAATTTCAAGATTCTGAGTTCATGGGTTCACCCTGTATAATTTGCGTACCTTACGAGTTTTGAAAAATTGCGAAAATTTGCGGCATAAACGTAAGGAACCTGAGTATTTAATATATTTAGGCTTGATACTTCCACGCATTCCTTAGAAAAAGGGTCTTGACAGACGGACGGACAACAAAGTGATGCTATAAATGCTCCGTGTTTTCCTTTCGAGGTACGGAACCCTAAAAAGAAATTAAAAAGTACAAGTGACCAAAAAATAAGGACTTCTGTGGATAAGCTTAAATAAATGAAATTATATAATTATGTATGCAATACAATGGTTATAAAATACTAAATAGACGGATGCGACATCCATAAGTTATTATTGTTTTGGTTAATACATGTCACTTTACCGTTATTCGTCGCTGAACTACTTCTACTGGGCAAGTTTAATCGAAAGCCTAAAACCAAAATTATGTGAACAGAATACTAAAATGTAACCTGCTATTTATACTTATATACATACAATGAGAACACTGTATGTATATACGTATACGGATACATTGACACGCTTTTACATCTTATCCGCGAGAATACAGAAAATAAAATAGGTAGTAATGAATTCCTAAAAAAGTACTGTACTCTGTACCCGAGGAAGTGAGTGAAAAACCTTTCGTTATAAAAAGATTGTTTTTTTACCCATAGTACAGTGCTGGCGAGGTCGCTGGAAAAATCCAGTAGAATAATAAACAGATGATAGCTACAGTTTCTTATAAGCTATAAAATCACAATAGTTATATAACAAAATACCAAAATGATTTCTGATAGATGTTACATAGATTTGATTAGATCTTTTTTTTCAAGGATTAGGTTTTGACTTGCTTGTATTATATATTATTAATATCTGTACCCTCAAATCAAATACTTATAAATTCATACAAGTCAAGCTGCGTGCGTACACATAGTATGTAAAATGTGTCAGCATGCATGCGTTCGTATTAAGATTGATAATGCATATGCGTTATTTGACATTCCTCCATTGTTCTAGCGCTCTACAACTTCAACTCCTCAGCTGCTTTACACCTGCCGTTGGAGGTGGGTGAGTTACTGCATGTGACGCGGGAGACAGAAGATTGGTACTGGGGCAGGAGCCTCAGGAAGGACAGGAGTGGAGCCGTCCCCAAAAAATATGTTGTTATACGGGACTGTGTTGTAGATAGGTATGTATTATTATCTTCATGAGCTTTATTTTTTTAATTTTCATGTAAATACATGATTTTCAGCTTATTGGCCCTTTCAGTGACATATACCGATGAGATGGTTTGGATGATTTCAGTAATTTATTTGCAAATTACTTACTAATTTATAATAATAATAATAATAATAATAGTATATTAATAATAATAGTATAGTAATACTTTATTAGTGTAGTATCAATGTTATATGAAATATCAAAAATATAGTTGGGATCCGAAATGTATTATGTATATATCGTACACGTATGAAATCTGTTGAAAATATATAATTTAATGTAATTTTGTTAAGAAAACAATATAAAGGGGAGTACCTTGACGTATGTCGTATGTATCTTTTTAATAACCTTGAAGTATGTCGTATTAATCTCTAAGCTCACATTTAGAGTACAGGAAAAGCCAAAGAACCAAGTTATGATACTGATATTACAAAGTGTAAATAAATAAAAAAGAACATACAATAAAGGTTTAGATTTTTGGTTTATGAATATTACTAAATATTTTTAAGCCAATAACAATAACAAAATACTTAAATTGAACGTGATTAGGGAACCGTGGATATATATGTAAAGAAGCAGAGAATAGTTATATTGTAAGAGGTCATGATTCCGACTCGGTGTTCTTGTATTAAGTAAGGAATTTTTCAAAAATATTTAAGAACGTTTGCGTATAAACTAAGTATAAGCTAAGTATATTCATATTATAAATAAAATCGAACATTAAGAAGATAAAATAAAGGTAACTTAGGATGTTTTATCCATTGGTAAAACTAAGGCTGCCTTTGGACCTATAAAGTTAAAAAAATATGTATTTAAATAAACACAGATATAATTGTGGCTACTACTTTGAAAGTTTTATTGAAATCCCGTTAACAGTCACTCGTAATTCAAATTCTTCATCATCTGATGCAATAACGTTAGAGTCAGTAACAAATATAGACCTCAATTGGTAGAGCGACGGAACGGTTTTCTAGAGGTCGTGGGTTCGAATCCCAGTCCGTATCGGTTTATTTTTCATTCTATATTTATATAAATTTAAAGAAGCTTAACATGGCTATACATGTTTATAAATATTTTCAAACAACAAATGTTTTGTTTTTGAACTATTTTATCAAAAGAAGCTGTTAAGACAATTAAAACCCCAATTAAACTTTAAAAATTTAAACTACAAATTAAACTAGAAATTATAGGGCTATCCTAAAAATCTAAAGAAACAAATATTCTAAACCCAATTTGTTTATAATAAATATATGTTTATTTAATTAATTTAATAATAATAATAATATGTTTTGAGATTTATCTAAAGCCTTTGATCAAACCATCAAATGTTTCTCTGCAAGCATGACTACTGTGGTATGCGTAGTGCTGCTCTTGATACTTACCTCTTATCTTAATCAAAGAGTCCAGATGGTTGATGTAAATAATTCTAATTCGGCTGATTCTCACCTAAAATGTGAGTTCCACAAGAGTCTCCTCTGTGCCCTTTCTTATTTTTACTTTATATTAATGACTTTCCCTTTTTCATAAAAGGCCTATGTGACGTTATTTTCCTTATTCGGGTTTTTAGTTAGCACTTTTTTATTATTTTTATATTTTTGTACAACTATTTTTTTCCTTCAATTTATTTTGTCTTTGGTTATTTTGTACCTTTTTACCTTTTATTTTTTTATTTTTTTTTTATAAGAATTCAAAGGTTGACTGGAAAAGATATCTTCAAAGGATAAGTCCGCCTTTTATTTATTTATTTTATTTTTCATTAATATCGAGTTACATAATTAAGACTCATTTTGTTAGTAACAATGGAAACTTAATACCTATGTTAGTATTTTAATTACTTCAACATCCCACTCGAAAGGGCACAGCAGTGGTTCACATACACACAGTCTAATCTATTCGAGATCATGTTTAAGATGCTGTTGGTGCTACCCCGCAGTCTTTGTAAAAAGCAGCCACATCTTTTGCGCATTGTAGCAAAGAAGCAGTTAACTCGCGCCGCCGCGAACATTCCTGACGCACTACAGAAACGAGGTAGCCTCAGCAGCACCCTAAACGCATTGTTGTACTGAACTCTAAGAGCGCTGTAAGATTTTTGTGAATACCTGGCCCAAAGACTAGATAAATAAAAACTTGTACAGTAAGCTCTAAACAATGTAACTTTAACACCAATCGAGCAACGTGCAAACTTGCGAGCCAGCATATTCACTCTCACCGACATCGCCCTTCGTTCTCTTTCAATATCAGCATCGTCTTTGAGGCCAGGTGTCAACACATGTCCAAGATATTTGAATTGGTATACTCGTTTAAGTTTATTACCGTTGAGCAAGATTAAAGGTGCCTTATTTGGTGCTTTGCCCTCCGCCTCAAAGACCATCATTACACTTTTTCTTTCATTGTAAATCAGACCATGCCTTTCCGCATAAGCCTCACATATTGCTATTAATTTCCTAAGGCCACAAATTGAAGCACTTAACAGTACCATATCATCAGCGTAACTTAAGTTATTTAAACAAATTCCGTCTATATAACAACCCACCCTAGTGCTGCCAAGATCGCCAAGTAATTCGTTCACGTACAAGTTAAAGAGGGTTGGTGAACTTAAACCTCCCTGTCTCACCCCGCACTCCAACCCATACGGACGTGATAAAACTCCTGCCCACCGAACATAGTTGATTTGGCTTCTGTACCAGTACTTAAAAATATTTATAAGCTCAGTGGGTATATTGGCATGCTCCATTTTTTTCCACAATATATCATACGATACCAAATCAAATGCCTTCGAAAGATCTAAAAAACAGGCGTAAATTGGAGTTTTTCTCTTTGTATAATATGTGACAGCATGCTTAAGACCCAACACGGCACTTTCTGTAGACAATCCAGGTCGAAATCCAAATTGATTGTCGTGCAAGTTGATATACTTATATAGTCGGGTATTAAGCATACTATCCAACACCTTCGAGATGACTGTAGCCAGAGAAATTGGCCGGTAGTTAGCCTTATTAGCTAAATCACCTGTTTTATTTTTCGCAATAGGCACAACGATGGTTTTCATCATCTCGACTGGCAAGAAACTATGACCCAAACATAAGTTGTAAAACTTAGCAAGTATTTCTGACAGAAGTGGCCCCGCGTATTTAAGATGCTCAATGCTGAGACCATCATATCCCGGGAACTTACCTTTTGTCATATGTAAGATGATTCGTGCGACTTCATTTGATTTAAACTCTACCCCCACCTCTTTATTGGCCTCAACATTAAGCAACGATAGAGAAGGCCCTCGTGGTGATTTTACGTAGAAGTAATCCATAAAAAGATTAGAAATCTTTTCAGGTTCACACACGCCACTGACACTCACGGCCTTTGTATATAACTCGATTATTTTTAAATTTGAAGAATACTCAAATTGGAATACTCAAGTTGAAAAATACTCAAATTTGGATGGATAGATTTCACAGATAGATTAATTACTATAATTACTAGTCTTAATTTTATGATAGACAGCATCATATTTAATAAAGCTGTTTGTTTAAGACAGACGAAGCTTCTTAGCAATCCATGGATTCACCGTGCGGGTGCCGGGCCCATCGCGTTGCAAGGAGAGGAGTGCAAGCAGTGCCTGGGACTTGCGACCCAGGAGTAGGTTTAAGGGGCCCCTTTATTATGCGCAAAAACGCTCACCTTCACCCTCCACACTCCTCTCCCTACCTAACCAAATTTGGAAAGAACCTACTAATGCCGCCTTTGAAGTACGTTCTAGAAATGAACCGATGCTTGTTCTAGAAAGGCCAAGATCTTTAAGTAGGCTATAGAGAGATTTTGCTGTTATACCTCTCGTTCCCACTTCTACCGCGTACAAACTAACTATAAATTTATTCCTGATCAGTTCGTTGGTTAGTTCGTAATACTTATTGAGCTTGAATGTGTGATCCCTTGGGATGTTTGTTTCCCAAGGAACAGTAAGCTCCACAAGTATCACGCGCCTCAGATGTTTCGAATACAGGAATAAGTCCGGTCTGGATGACGAAACACCAACATCCCCAGGGATTTTGTAATGCTTTTCATACGTGTCCATCATGAGAATCCAATCAGGAGCCGCGCCTAATATTGAATAAGGCTTCGCTTTTGATTTTTTGGAGGAGCCTTCTTTTACTAATTCTATAGATCGTTCGGTGGTTGTTATACCCTTCCGCGCTCTTGCTACTGAAAGACTAACCGCTTCCCGTATAATTTCTAATACCTTGTCGTGGCGACGCGAGTATTGACCTTTATCTAGAAGTACCCTACACCCCACTAATAGGTGTTTCGCGGTTCCTATTGCCTCCCCACAGATGTTGCAAGACTTTTCGGTGGCTTTGCCCCATCTTACTAAATTACTTTGATCTGGGAGAGTCATTTGGAATGCATTAAGATAGAATTTTAATAATGCTGGGGACCAATCATAAATTAAGGTGCGCCACTTCAAAGCTAGTGGAATACAAAAATCTCCTATGGTCACCCATTCGTTTTGAATTTCTAGGCTCATCGCGTGGAGTCTTTTACCTAAAAATTTAAACGGAGCTGCTTCCGTAACCGTACTAACGCACTGACCGCCTATTATAAGACCCGGATCGTAAGAGGTATATTTGGTATTCCGTCTACCCAGACACAGACTAAAACATTTACTTGGTTTTGTCCTCAATCCGCCCGTCCACGTACAGAAATCCTCAACTACATTTAAAAGTACCTGACATTGTTTCGGATTACGTGTCAGTATCGCGAGATCATCTGCAAAAGCTAGTATGGATTCTGTGTATTTGTTGTTGAACTTAAACCGATAGCCCCACTTTTTTTCATTTCTAATTAATTTGTCTATTAAAATATTAATAACTATATTAAATATAATAGGAGAAATACAACAGCCCTGAAATAAACCAACGTTATAATTAAGTGGTTTTGAATGGTTTTCATTAAAAATTATTGAGAATTTTAATTTTGAATAATATGATGCAATAATGTCGCGAACTACCATAGGAAAGTTATACCATTTAAGCGCGAACATCATTAGTTCATGTCGTACCGACCCAAAGGCGTTTTCTAAGTCTATCCAACAAACCGTAATTTGTCTCTCGCTAGTTCTAGCATCTTTAAGGCTTTCCGATATTAACGTATTATGTTCCAGGCATCCAGAAATTCCGGGCAAAAACCCTTTCTGGTGATTAGGCCTGAAATATCTATTGTTAATCATGAATTGCGTCATTTTAGTTTGTAAAAAAGAGAAAAATATTTTGGAAATTGTATTTGTTAGGGCTATCGGTCTGTGGCCTGTGAGCCTTATTTCGTCCCTCCTAACTCAAATTGGGTGGGGGATGAAAGTGACTCCGTGGTCATAGTGGTGAAGTCTAGCCCCGGTTCCCCTCTCTCCAAATTAGAGACCGGCCCGGGCTTGGTAGTGGCGAAGTGGGGAGAGTACGTCTTAGTAGGTGCATACTTCTCCCCCAACCGTGGCTTAGCTGAGTTCGAGATTTTTCTTGACTCAGTCAGGGCTGCGGTCCGCAGACAAGCGTCGGGGAATATCATCGTCCTCGGCGACCTGAATGCCAAGTCCGAAGCCTGGGGAAACCGCTTTACGGATGCCAGAGGTAGGGCTGTCCAGATTTGGGCACTCCTCTCCGACCTGTCCCTTCTAAATAGAGGGTCCGAACCCACGTGTGTGCGACCGCAAGGGAGTTCCGTGGTGGATGTCACGTTCGCCACCCCAGCGGTTGCACGCCGGGTTATAGGTTGGAGGGTTGAGAACGAGGTGGAGACCCTTTCGGATCACCTTTACATCCGCTTTGAGGTCTCCTCCTCCTGCCCAGTTCTGGCTGGGCCACCGCGAGAGGGCAGTCAATTTCCTCGCTGGGGCCTTACACATCTGGATCGGGAGATGGCCAAGGAGGCAGCCATCGTTCAAGGCTGGGCCTTTCCCGATGCCTCCAGCGAGGGAGCTGATGTAGAAGTATTGGCTGGCCGTATGCGCGAAGCCCTAACGCGTATTTGTGATGCGGCCATGCCAAGGGTGGGGCCCAGGCCTCGGCGCCGCAGCGTCTACTGGTGGTCACCCGACATTGCCGAACTTCGGGTGACCTGCTGCAGGGCTCGCAGGGCCTTCGTCCGGTGTCGTCGTCGTCGCGGCTTTGACCCGGTTGTGGAGGCCCAGCTACAGAGCTGCTATCGGGATACGAAGGCAGCTCTGCGAATGGCGATCGCTAAGGCGAAAGACCTGGCTCGGGAGGAGATCCTAGCAGGTCTCGACAGGGACCCTTGGGGACGCCCGTTCAGAGTGGCGCGGAAGAAAATCCGCGCCACTGGTGCCCCCGTAATGGAGTCCCTGCAGCCGGCTTTTATCAAGCGGCTGGTGGAGGGCTTGTTCCCGAGTTCCATTGGTCACTCTCCTCCTGTGATGTGCCCCCCGATGAGGGGGCGGGCAGGTTCTATCCCGCCAGTTACGGAGGCTGAGCTGGGGGTCGCCTTGTGTCGCCTGCGAGCCCGTAATACGGCGCCGGGGCCGGACGGTATTCCAGGGCGAGTTCTCTGCATCGCCCTGGAGTACTTAGGGGGCAGAATCCGGGAACTGTTCAATATCTGCTTGCGCATTGGACAGTTCCCGATTGCCTGGAAGTTGGGGAGATTGTGCCTGTTGCGAAAGGAGGGTCTTTCTGACGACAGTCCCTCCGCATACAGGCCAATCGTGTTGTTGGACGAGACGGGAAAGCTGTTCGAGAGAATTCTCTCCGCCCGTCTCGTCAAACACCTCGACGAAGTGGGTCCCGGGCTCTCAGACGCTCAGTTTGGCTTCAGGGCGGGTCGATCGACGATTGACGCCCTGAAGGCTTTGAAAGACGGGACCCAAGAGGCTGTGTCCGAGGGGGATGTCGTCCTGGCGGTATCGCTGGATGTCGCCAATGCCTTCAACACCTTGCCGTTTGAGACTGTGGTTGAGGCACTCCGGTTCCATGGAGTGCCTCCTTATCTCCGGCGGCTGTTGAGGGCTTACCTGCAGGACAGAGAAGTCCTGTGGGAGTGCGGCAACCGGCGGGTCTATCGGCGTAGCGTTAGCTGCGGGGTTCCACAGGGCTCTGTGCTCGGGCCCGTTTTGTGGAACCTCGGTTACGACTGGCTGCTCCGATGTCCTCTCCTCCCGCGCATGAGGGTGTACTGCTATGCAGATGACACCCTCGTAACAGCGAGGGGGGGTAGCTTTGCGGAGGCGGCCAGGCTGGCAACAGTTGGTGCTACGCTGGTGGCGGACCGTATAGGGCTGTTGGGACTCAAGGTTTCGGTCTCAAAGACTGAGGCCCTACTGTTCCACGGCCCTCGCCGGGGTCCCCCTCGTCGGGCATCCATTTCCGTCCAGGGTTCGGAGGTGGCGGTTAAGGCTCAGATGAAATATCTGGGCCTTACCCTGGACGGCAGGTGGCGTTTCGGGGCTCACTTCTCCTCGTTGGCCCCGAAACTCGTTTCCGCCGCGGCGGCCTTAGGTAGGCTTCTGCCCAACGTCGGAGGGCCGGGTGCTCCGTGCCGGCGGTTGTACGCCGGCATCTTACGGAGCATGGCCCTCTACGGTGCCCCCATATGGTCGGGAGCCCTCACCCGCCACTCTAAGGTCCTCTTGCGGCAATCGCAGAGGACCATCGCGGTGAGGGTGATCAGGGGGTACCGTACGGTGTCGTTCACTGCGGCGACACTGCTAGCAAGTGACCCCCCCTGGGAACTCCAGGCGGAGGTCAACGCTGCAGTGTACTGGCACCGGGCCGACGCTCGTGCCAGGGGCGAAGCGCCTGAGGGGGCTAGGATCAGGGCAGGGGCACAAAATGTCCTGATCCAGCGGTGGAAACGAGAGTTGGAGTCTCCGGCCGCCGGTTTTTTCACTGTTGGGGTGCTACTTCCGCACCTCAAGCAGTGGGTGGACCGGCGGCACGGGACTCTGACGTTCCGCCTTGTGCAGATACTCTCGGGGCACGGATGCTTCGGGGGGTATCTGCACAAGGTGGCGAGGAGAGAGGCGACCCCCTGTTGTCACCACTGTGGTGAGCCACAGGACACGGCTCGTCACACCCTGGAGGAGTGTGTGGCGTGGGACCGCCAGCGAGAAGAGCTGGCGGTCGTGGTTGGCAGCAGTGTCTCGCTGTCAAGCGTCATTCCAAAGATGCTTGACAGTGAGGACGTTTGGGTCGCCATGGCCTCCTTCTGCGAACAAGTCATTGCCGCAAAGGAGGCCGCGGAGCGGGTCAGGGAGCTAGCCTCTACCGCAGACCCGCTCCGTAGGGTTAGGCTGGGAAGAAGGAAGCGGGAGTATGCCCGCCGCTTCCTTTCCCAGCCATAGTGCCTGGGCGGGAGAGGGGGGTGACCTCTCCCACCCATTATAGGCCTACGAGGTGAGGGTGTCCCTGAGTTGATCGGGGCCCCTCGCAGGGGGTTCCGCCGGGGCGTCACGGTGAGTGCGAAAGCGATCCCGTGGCGCTCCACTATGGCGATGAGGTCAACCGTTGGTTTTTTAGTGGGTAGCCTTAAAAATGGCAGCGTCCTCTATGCTGCCGGGTAGTCCCACATAACCCCTCGGCCATCACCTTCCTGGCCGCTGGGATGATGCGTAACGCATTTTTCCAACGACAAAAAAAAAAAAAAAAAAAAAAAAAAAAGGGCTATCGGTCTAGTATCCTTGGGATTATTGACATTGTCGTTTTTCGGAATGAGGACAAAAAGGGCTTTTCCGAACGATACCGGTATTTGCTTTCTTGACCAGATTTTACCGAATATATTTAAAAGATGTTTATGGAGCGACGGACATTTTTTGTAAACTATATAAGGGATACCATCCGGACCTGGTGCTGACTTAGATGGTTTCATTTTAATTATTTTATTGATTTCCTCCAAAGTTGGTGGGTTGGCTTGAAAATCTTCAGTAGGAGTCTCAGGTTTGTATTATCACAGTAATGAGCTTGTATTATGATTGCAACTTTTAAGTTTAATCAACTTACAAAAAATATTTTTTTTAAGTAGAATTTTTAAGTTATAATTGTTTTAGTTCTCAGTATGTATTATGAGAAATCTTTTTTTAGAACAACCATAGTATAATACAAATTGTGACATCAGCTAGTCGACCTCTAAGAAAGCTTTATTCGACTCATTATTTATAGGATTAATTTTATTTATAATATATCATAAATGTTAGTTTTGTCTTTTAGTTCTACACCATGTCGTGTAGCCAAGAAAATAAAAATACTCGAACCGAATATATTCCGCATTGAAAGCAAATAATTTTGCGGAATGTTTGAAAATCTGTATAGCCATGTTAAGCTTTTTCATTCTATATTTATATACCTAAATTCGGTGGAATACAAATAGGAAAAAGATGCCGAATACGCTGAACAACGAATACCTACCTACCTAACAAATTAAATTAGTAATATTATTTTAATAAATTTAAGACATCCATTTGGGCAACGAGTATTTTTTTTGTGTAGCTTAAAATAATGAAATTAGATTACATTAAAAAGTTTTAATTTTGACCTAGTTCATTCTAAAAGAATCCCAAACCATCAACATAAAACGTGAGAGGCAATGGGGCATTGACCTATTGATAATGGCGGCAATGATTCATGACGCTCAGTCACCATTAATTGAAATATTATCATTATTAGCTCGCTTTATGCTACTAGTTTTTTATTATGATAAACTCATATTGCAATAAATGAAATACATGTCCGAATAAATAACATTATTTGTGGGTTATGTAGTTATATGGAGATATGCTTAGAGTAGTTTAAAAGGATGTTACGTTAAGGGAAAAATATATATAATTTGTTTATTTATAGAAACGTTTAATGTATAGTATGTTAACAATAATTTAATATTAACTGAATAAGGAAAAATAAGAGTAAATAATTTTATCAATCTAAGACCACAATTTTACTTTTTAAGGTCTGCAATAATAAGACAGTCACTAAAGAAGATATTACATTCAGGAAATAAAAATAAATAATGTTGATAGAAATTTCAATGCAAATAACACAAATGCAACTCAACTGACATACATACTGACTCTGACTGTCTCTTTCTTTTTGTGGTAATCGAGTTTTACGAAGTTTTTGCATGTTGAGTAAGGTAAAGGTAGTGGGATACTTTCTCCATTTATACCTATAGTACATATAGCCTTCATAATGCATACTGCTTGCTATATTGACAAAGTTGGTTAGATTTGTAAGAAACGAAATGACATTAAAAAACCTGTAATATCAATTGTCATCTTGAATTCGCTATATATTATTCGCTGTATATTTAAAATTCTGTCAGGGGTTGGAAACCTTTTGAGTCGGAAAAATTAATAATTACAATTAATTAACAAAATTTTTAAGATTTAATATTCTCATTAATCGATTCCAAACAGTATTTTGACCAACTTTTGAGCGTATTGAACTAAAGCACTTCACATCTAAAAAGCAGCTAGTGACCCCTAAATAATCTATATAATATAGCAAAGGATTCCCTGACAAATTTTACAATTATACATATCTGTATTGTGGACTCGTTGTAAGTTTAAGTGGAGACTCTGTAATTTCTTCGTTAATGTTTTCGTCAGAGAAAAATATCAAAATAAAACAAATTAAAACTTCTTCGTCCTCTTTTTTTAAGTTTGCTTTTAATTGTCATGTTCACAGTTCCATTTTATTTATACTTAAAAAATGTTCAAGCAAAGCTGACCACATGCGTATTGTTTCGAACAAAGGAAATTTTAAGTATTGGCACCAAAGAATCTCGACTAATATCTATGGTATATGTAGTTTAATATAGGGTTCATTTTAAAGACTTTACATTATTCTCTAAGCCTTAAGTTTAAGTTATTATCTTAGATGCGGAGAGACAGTGGTGGCTTCAGCTGGAGGCAGCGGCGTCGTACATGACATAGCCGTCACATTACGCGAATGGCTGCAGCATTGGAAGGTTTTGTATACCGTGAGTATTTGATACTTTTTCAGTTTGTGACACTTTAAACGACCAGTCAGAGCTGGTGCTTTCTTAGCGAAAAGAAAAGTTTGGTCAGTTCAAAATTATTCCACAATTGTGACTTTTTTTTAATTACACGCTAATAAGATTTTCGAAACATACCATACGACTTTTCTAAATAATGTTAATAATGTTTTCTAATTAGTTTAATTATTAGATGCTAATTATGGTTTGGCAGATAATTTCTTATATCCTTATAAAACAATAAATAAATGAGGTACTTCATTACCCTCAGACAAACGACGAACGCTTCAAATTTATGGAAGTGAGCATGAGGGCATTGTTAGAACTGCGGGCTCAGGCCGCGTCCGGAGCCCTGCCCGCCGACCAACTGCGTAGAGTAGCCAGGACGGCTGTGTTCACCATTGACAAAGGAAATAGGTAGGCTGTCAATATATAATTCAATATACAAAAAAGTAATTTTAAAAAATGCAGTAGAAGGACTCAATGAAATTCGACGTCCTCTCATGTAATGGTATGATGATATGGTGATGGATGATGGTTATCCGGCACATCCATATGTTGTCTTGCTCTATAGAGAGCCAGATTCTGGTGTGACGTTATGTGCTGCCTAGCTTTATCGATCACTCCCATGTTTCATCGCGAGCAACTTTTCTTTAGTCTCCATATTATTCCTTCCTTGGTTTCCTGTCTTCGAAACTTACAATCAACAAGTCAAGAGAATTTCGATTAGTTCGTAAGCTCCGATAGTTGGCTTCGCAATAGCTTTCAAGAAGAGCGATGATACTGTGTTTAGTGGTGTTACGTGGCCAGCCTCGACTCTAGGAATTAAATTGGACAAGATTCAGTTCACCCAACCTGAAACATTGCTTTTGATTTAAATCATTTAAGTTTCTTGCAATATGGAAAAAATAAGGGCGAACGAGGACGTATTTCAATTAAAATCTAACTTTTATGTACATGGAAATAATATGTATGGTACATCGTGACTTTCTTCCAGGACGCTGGACATGGAGCTAGCGGTGAGAACAATCAGCGGCGAGCTCGTGGACCCGCTATCGATATCTACCTTCAAACTGAACGCTCTGCACGACGACGCCAATTCGAGAATTGATAAAAATATGGTGAGTAATACATAGCTAACCTAATAATACATAGCTAACCAAAAAATCAAAACATAATTCATTAAAACTTTACTATTTTATCTTCTCTTCCTCACCTTGTAGTCCCTAAATATTAATTTATTCATTATATGCATATGAATCATTCCAGCTCCGAATGATGTTCTATTAGTTGTGTAATGTAGAATCTCTCTAAACCTGTTTTTAGGAAACGACGCCCACGAGCCGTCCGTCCAGCCAAATTGGCGCCGCGCGCTCCTACACTATAGTAGTGCACATCAACAACTTCGTGTGTCGACTGCGGGACGCGGCCGAGCTGTCGCTGGCGCTGCACGACGGAGCCGGCAACAAGCTCACCGAGAACGTGCTGCTGCGGTGGCCGCCGGGACACCTCGCCGCGCAGGAGATATTCACAGCGCCCTATATAGTCTTCACGGTCTGTACACTAGCACCTCGTAGATCACTTGCATCGTATTTGTTATTATTGATATGAGATGAGACTGGTGCGCAGGAGTCTGTACCGCCACTAGAGTTACTTCTACATTAGTAGTTTTTAGAGAAATGTTTATTTTTTCTTTCGGTTTCAGGATCTAGGCAGCGATATAAAAAAAGAAAGACTGTTTCTGGTGTGCCACGTTGTGAGAATAGGGTCCATGGAACCGCAGAACCTCGATCACAGGTACTCGATCAGAAGGTATATGCGGTTTAACTGTCTCGCTTTCATTCTTAAGACATTAGTTTTTGATTTAAACTAACGTATAATATATTTGAGAGACAATAAAGAGAGTATTCGTAGTGTCGAGCCGATTTTATTCCACGGTAGTAATTCTCCCCCCACTCCCCTGTCCCCCAGACGCAGCTCGGTGTGTCCGTCGGGCGGCATGCGGCGACCGTGCGGCGTGGCGTGCGCAGACATCACGCAGCATGTGGCGCACGACCACTCCGATAAAGAGATACAGTTGCCCTTCTATCCGTGCGTATATAAACTGCTATCTGACATGTACACTAAGATTAGTGGCCGTTAACGATTAAAAATGATTTTACGATATTTTTTTTTTTACCCATATGAAGACTCAATTTGTTAGTGTCGTTTTACTTGGATATTTGATGTTGACGTTAAAAAATGTGTTTCAGGTGTGAAAAAGAAAACATGGATTCCCTGTTAAAGAAAGTCATAGCGAATTTAAAAGATCAGAAGCATTCCCAGGGTCTGTGGGTGTTCTTACAGATGGTGGAGGGAGATTTACAACAGGTTCGTTGGACGAGTCGTTGGTGCGTTTTGAAAGTTATCACTTATGGTCTCAACTTAAACGGATATGTAAAATAAAATACCACGACTAGATAAATTATCTATACATATTATATTTAATACACTAAACCGACAGATTCGTAGAGAGAAACCTCACATGGTGGTCGGAAACACTGTTTTCGCCCGAAAGATGGGTTTCCCCGAAGTGATTCTGCCCGGGGACGCCCGTAACGACCTGTACGTGACGCTCAGTAGTGGGTCATTCTCTAAGGGCGGGAAGACCAGCGAGAGGAACATCGAGCTCGTGGCGCGAGTCGTGGATAAGAATGGGAGAACGTTGCCGGTTAGTGCTAAAAACAATAGTACGTTACATTGTATTATTAAAGGAGGTTCTTGAGAATATCAATTCTTCAGTAAATTTTAACACAGCACTGTTGACACTGTTGAGATGTCAGATGTAATGTCAGACTGATAAGACTGAGTAGCATTGCTATAAACAGTTCACCAAATGCCAAACCATTGCAGTCCCATGATGGGATAGGAAAATTTCTTCCTTGGGCAAGTCATTTTTGATATCCTGAAATCACAAACACTCCAGGACATTTTAGTGGTCTAATGACTTCAAACAATTTCATTAACATTTTATGTAAAACTGTGTGGTGTGCTGTGCTGTCTTAATGGTTAAATTTAAATCCATTTGTCTAAGCAAAATAACAACTATATACTATACTTTTTAAAGTTTTGTTACTGGTTTCATTATTGTACTAAATGAACCCACGGACACACAAATTTTCACTTGCTTAAGTATTTTTACATCCATATAAGAACATTTCACCCATACCAATAAAACCTCAATATCTTGGAGACGACTGCTTCTATTTCGACCAAACATAGCTAAGAACCATCTCGACGAACCAGGCTTTCGATTAAGAACAACCCCAATCAAATCTATACACTTGTTTAACTGCTATATTGCCACAGACAGATACACAGATCGACAGGTCAAACTTACAACACTCCTCTTTTTAAGTGGGGGGTTACAAATTAAGTATATCTCATATTATCTGGTGACTTTTATTTAACAATCAAATATTATACTAACCGATCTATTTATCACCCATCCATCGTCATCCATAATCGGTCCAATGGTACTTTATATTAACTATAAAATAATAATAATAGAATAAAACTATATAATAATGTACTTCCAGGGTGCAATCTCAGTGGGTGCTGGTTCTCCTCCCGTGGACGAGTACACGTCCGTCGTTTACTACCACGAGGACCGCCCCAGGTGGCAGGAGGTGTTCAAGGTACTGACTGACTAGGGACAGATCTGCCACTGAACGCATATTGATTTTTATCATGACTTTATTTTAACATCACCAAACATGGATACATATTATCTGTACTGAAGAGCTTGACGTGAGACATACTAACTGATTTGAAACATGTGGCCACTGCTTTCCATCGATTTATGTTGAATCGATCGATGGATTTATTTATTGTTGAAGTGACTGAACTATCAAATAATGACAAGTATTTAAACGATTACTGAAGGGACATTCATTAATTATTTTCATTCATTCAGGTCTGTCTTAACATAGAAGAGTTCAAAGAAGCCCACATTGTGTTTCTGTGCCGTCACCGCAGTTCTAACGACGCAAAAGACAGAGCCGAAAGACATTTTGCTCTCTCCTTTCTAAGACTCATGCAGAAGGAAGGCACCACCATACCCGACACTACTCACAACTTGGCCGTGTATAAGGTCCGTATTTGCATAATCCTTCTATTTTTTAATTTTTTGCAATGAAGCCGCCAAGGTATCGTAATATTCACTCCAACTACATCACAGTTTAATAACAACTCTGAGTAGCCGACCACGTTCTGTCCTATACACAATATGCTTTTTCCTATATTTCTTAAAATTTTGTGCGTCGAATCTCGAGCCTATTCAAGGCAACGCCACTCATATTATATTGGAGGTGGAACACTTAAAATCAAAGAACCGTCTGCTGACTTCTTCCCCAAACTATGTTCTTATGAATAAGGTTGTCTGGAAGAGGTCCCCCGGTGACGCTGTAATAGCCAACAGGGCTAACAGCATAGACAAACAAAAAAAAAATGTCTGGAAGAGATCGCTACCTAGCGATAAGACCGCCTTATTGTATACCTATATGTAGTTTTAATTTTTATTTTTAATTGTTTTTTTTTTTAACTCTGTGCCTCTTTTTTTAACTGACTGTATTTTCAACTTTGTGGTGTGCAATAAAGTATATTATTATTATTATTCTTTACCAGATCGAACACAAACGTGCAACCGCGTCATCCGACGTAGAAGTAGAGGCGTCGAGCGCCTGCCTCGGGCTGCCCTCCCGCCGCGACGAGCTGCCCGCGGGCTGCGAACGAGGACTCACGCGGGGACTACTCACACTATTGCACCGGGACTCGCTCTCAGTTGCCACCAAGCTTTGCTCCACCAAGCTCACGCAGAGAGGTACGCCACACATACACGCACACCGTCAACAGTTTTAATGCAGATAGATTCTAATTAAATAACAAATAAATTATAATATAAATAATTATAATAAATTTATACTGTTACACCAACAGTGTCACTCTGATTTGACGTCTATATTTTTTTTTATTCATGGTGCCATATTTTCCGCAGAGGAAATTCTAGGCGTGCTAAAATGGAGTAACCATCACACGGACGGCTCGCTCAGAACCGCCCTCACTATGCTACTGCGCGTGCCTAATGACGAACTGGTCAAGTTCCTACAGGACATACTAGACGCTCTGTTTAGTATTTTAAGTCAAGTTAGTAGTTTATAATTATCTGTTTCCTTGTTTATTTAGTATTTTATATATATTTTTTCTCTGATAATATTTTTATTTATTTTATTGTTTGTAGGTGGACGAGGAAGACACAGCTTACACAGAGGACAGCTACTCAGTGCTAGTACTGGACTGTCTGTTGCAAGTGATCTCTCTAGTAGCCGACCACAAGTACCAGCACTTTTTGCCCGTGCTGCAGGTGTACATTGATACCAGTTTCTGTGATACATTAGCTTATGAGTAAGTGTTAGGTCAATTCCAGTTTTATACTATTAATTTCCTATGCATTTAGAAAAGTCAGTATTTAAACCAGCAGTAGCATTGGATCACAGTTACCATTTGATGAACTAAAAATGAGCTCAACCAACCAACAAGTTCTATAGACAATTAATAGTATAACCCCCTAGAAAGCTGATATCTATAATGGTATGGGCGATCCGATCGGCGGAGCGTGGCGAGGGTGCCTCCAAGCGCTTGCTGCAATGCATGAAGTGCCTGGAGAGCCTGGCGCGAGTGCTGGTGCGGTCTAGACAGCTGCGAGCGGCGCTGGGAGACCACCACTCGTCGCGACACCACCACGCCACACAGTTACAGGTCTCTGCCCTACATTATCACATACACAAGTCTGTGGGTAGCGCGGTGGTATCACAACCTGCCGCGACATCGCCACGCCACACAGTTACAGGTCTCTGCCCTACATTATCACACACACAAGTCTGTGGGTAGCGCGGTGGTATCACAACCCGTCGCGACATCTCCACGCCACACAGTTACAGGTCTCCGCTCTACATTATCACATATACAAGTCTGTGGGTAGCGCGGTGGTATCACAACCCGCCGCGACATCTCCACGCCACACAGTTACAGGTCTCCGCTCTACATTATCACATATACAAGTCTGTGGGTAGCGCGGTGGTATCACAACCCGCCGCGACATCTCCACGCCACACAGTTACAGGTCTCCGCTCTACATTATCACATATACAAGTCTGTGGGTAGCGCGGTGGTATCACAACCCGCCGCGACATCTCCACGCCACACAGATACAGGTCTCCGCTCTACATTATCACACACACAAGTCTGTGGGTAGCGCGGTGGTATCACAACCCGTCGCGACATCTCCACGCCACACAGTTACAGGTCTCCGCTCTACATTATCACATATACAAGTCTGTGCGCAGCGCGGTGATACCACCACCTGTCGCGACATCACCACACCACACAGTTACAGGTCTCCGCTCTACATTATCACATACACAAGTCTGTGGGTAGCTCGGTGGTACCACCACCCGCCGCGACATCACCACGCCACACAGTTATAAGTCCCCGCTCTCCATTATCACATACACAAGTCTGTGTGCAGCGCGGTGGTTCCACCACCCATCGCGACATCACCACGCCACACAGTTACAGGTCTCCGCTCTACATTATCACATACACAAGCCTGTGGGCAGCGCGGTGGTACTGCCACCCACCGCGACATCACCACGCCACACAGTTACAAATCTCCGTTTGACATTATCACATACACAAGCCTGTGCTCAGCGCGGTGGTACCACCCGCCGTGACATCATCATTCCACACAGTTGTATCTTGTGTAGTAGTGGTTTTTTATAATATTATTCTTTACAGAGTCTATTAGAAGCACTAGTAGGACTAATGCGATGCGGAGATTCAGCCTTAACCTGTCAAGGTTCCGCCCTCAAGTACCTTCCGCATGCCGTACCGCATTTGATCAAGATTTACGATGACACACAATTATGGTATACACAAATAGATATATAAATGACCAATTTTATATTTCAAGATTTATTGTATTAGAAATAGCAATATCGTATCGTATCGTAATACAATATCGGTATCCACTTCCGTAATGTACATGCCGGTGTTGCAAACAACAATTCTATAAAAATCTGTTACATGAACGACAAGCATCGTGGATAGTAATCTGTACCCTCATACTCTAGCGAGTACCTGGTGGGTGCATTGGAGGCCTTGCCGCTTTGTCGTCTGTCCAACCAGCGACTGCACGCGCTGTTGGAGCTGGTGCGGGGTCCGTTGGGGGCCGCGCCCGCGCCGCGCCGCCGCCTGTTGCCACACCTCGCCGGCACGCTAAGGGCGCTGCTGCGGACGCCCGCTGAGGTGGGTGCACGCACACTTGCACACACACCCCGCTAGCTTTCTCTCATACTACGAGGGATGTGGTCGGCTGGGTCACACACATAAGTCAATACTCCGGACGCTCACTGAAGTGGTTTACACACATACACTTCGTAGCACTGGCTGCCATAAACGCAGACGTGAGCTCCTATCTGTTAGACACGCATATACATTAGTCGTTACCAGCTGGGTTTTGGGCCTTTGGGCGCTTATTACACATTCAGTCGAGGAAGTTAACTCATACATAAGTGACGCATACCTACTGTCGTACACATGTAGATATAACACATGTAGATTTAAGTTTACACACAGTGAAAATATCATGGTGTACATATATATAATTTATGAATAAATAAAAGTATCGCATTAATACATGTAAAGAATTATAAATGAGGTGAATCATTTCTCTAATAGTTAACTGCAGGTCAATGTTCTGGGTTTCAACAGCTACATGATAACGGGAAGCGGATCATATTAAACATCATAATGAGTTTACAACAGATTACTTTACAAAATAAAATACAGCTTGATTTAATTTCAAGTTAGCACAAACTTTGATTACATTTAAAAACTATACAATTGTGTAAACAATATATTTTTTTACGTAACAACTTATTTCTAATATATAATAAATAAAGTGGCACAATCCTAGCTTGTGCTAGCTGACACTTGACCCAAGACACTACATTAGAAAGGTGCGGAATGTCCCGTGTATTAACTGTCCGTCCGTGTTCACCGCAGTGTTGGTATGTATGCACTATTCCATCTTGGGATGCTCATATGGTCACAAAATCAAGAATTTCATTTGAATTTCATTATTTATATGATTACCCATTGAGTATATACTGTAATGTGTCCTCTGTTTGTAAACAGATGTCTGTTAACAGAATTAAAAATAAGATATCTAAATTTCATGTTATATATGAGATCAGTAAACTCTAACCCTTAACTTATGACCATCCCAATCACAATAATCAGGACACCGGTCAGCAACCCAAGGTAAGCCACGCTGTGCATGTGCTTGATACACTGACAGACTTACTATTATATACGGAAGTAACTTTAAATATAATTGCCATATTCTAATTGATTTTAGTCTGTGTAATAAAGTTTTATTGTAATTTTAAAGCTACTTTTTAAGTAAGTCTAAGCTTTCATTAAGGTTGAATTTGGTTTATTTGGGTCTTTCATAACCAAAAATAGGTTATAATGGCATAAATATGAATGAAATGTTTGGAACAATTTAGAAATATTTTCAATAGGACAATTTAAGAAGAATTTGGTAATATAAAAAAAGTCTTAAGAATCATAAAATAAAATAGTTTTATTCATTGTAAAATACTAACTGTACTGTCTGTGTTTTGATATAGAAAACTAGTTTAAATTGATCCAAACATGCTAATAATGCTTATGGTATCTGAAACAAGCAATAGCAAGCGAGCAATAAAAATAAAATAAAAAAGTATATGGCTCCAAAAGCTTCAGTAAATATTGCTATTGTTTATTATTACAATTAAGATTACTCCAGGAATCCGAAAACAACGGTAAGGTTTCATATATTAAATCTAACCTCACATGTTTACATAACTTATGTGTAACTTAATTGCAATTAAAGTCTGACAACCGGTTTTTTGAAGAATGATTGACATTTAAAAATGTTTTGCAAAGTGTTGCCCTTGACAGTGGTCAAGGGTTGTGATTGGCTGTCTTTATCATGACATTAACCAATCAGAACAATTAATTAAGAACACCAAAGGTGATATTGTCAGGATTCCGTATCCAAAGGATAAAATCGGAACCCTATTACTAAGACTCAACAAATGAGATTTTTGTCCGTTTTTTATATAGATAATACTACGGAAACCTTCGTGTGTAAGTCCGACTCGCACTTCGCCAGTAATTTTATATTAGTCACCTCTCAAAAAATTTGGTGTAAATATATATAAATAGTTGCAAATAAGTTGCATAGTAATCGCTTTTGGCATGAACATTAATTATCAACATAAATGATTAAAGCAAGCATGTGTGTTCTATTGATGTTATGGTTGTGTGTTTGTAAAACTAATAGTAATTGACTTAGCACTGGCATCGTGAGGATGCACACAACCGTGTTCTAACCATATGACTTATACTTTTGATAATATTGTAATACATCTTGACATGTAACATAACATTGTTTTCTTAAAAAAAAACTCCTTTATTTTACAAAAATATCCACGAGTGTCTGTAATGATATTTCCCCGATTATCATATTTTTTCTTAAACATTATAGTACCTATATTTTTTATATTCTTTTTCTTAAATATATTCCTATTTATTTTACATGTTAAAGATATTTCACCCTCAATTAGTTGACTGTACTGTGTGTGCATGATTTGTCACGTGTCAACAGATGACTCACCTTAGCTTTTGCTAAAACAAGGGTTTTCTTATTAATAGAGTTTAAAAAAAAATGACAAAAAAGTAATCAATTCTTAATTGTAGTATTAGTAAAAGTCTTGGAGAAGTATAATTATATGTAATTTTGGGGTTTTTCAAATTATGTGGTCAGCTTAAAGAATATGGTTTTTATTTGTGATGTCCGCTTAACGTGTGTGAGTGTGTGCGTGTGTGTTTTCACCTTTACTAATTTCTGTTTTATTTATATAAAATTTATTTAAAACAGCTATAATCATTTTATTCACACACCTATAATGTTACAACACAACACATTTTATGTAATACACATACAAACAAACATTATATATGACACACCTCTGTTATAAGTCGGATTTAATCGAGTGTGAATTAATTTTGTTTAGAAATAACGTTTCGATAACATTGAACGGTTTTGAAAATAAAAGAATAATAATTTAACAGCGAGCTTTCGATGTGGCTTGCTCAATTGTGTGCAAACTCGAGATGTAGCATGAAGTACGCAGGCTCTGACTGCGATTGTCTTTATGAATTAACATGTTCAATATTTCATTAGAAATAATAACATGTCACATTTTACAATGTTGTATTGTGAAACATATTAATTTATAAAGATCTTAATATTGTTGGTGTACGCTTATAATAAAACCAATAAAGAGTAAAACATGAGATTACGCATTAATAATTATCAAATTAATTATACGATGTGTTTTCTCTGTATTCTGCTAACAAATATGCTTATAAGCGCTGTATTGGTTTATGAATTGTGGAATTACGTGTGATTGACGGAAGTAATTAAGACTCGTTTCTTTAAAAGAAAAGTTTGAAATCTAAAAAAAAAAATAACAAAATTTTAGTAGAATTTTTGTATAATAATTTGAATAAAACTCTGATCTAAGATCTAAGTCTAAGATCGTAGAATTTATATCTTAATAACGACCGGTCGTTATCGTCAATCACGCGTGACATGTATGCCGAGTCCGGTGGTCGGTGAGCGTCAGTATGTCGCAGCTGGACACGCCGCACAAGTTGCGGTCTGCGGACAAGGCGGCGCGGCTGCTGGGTGCCGACACCGCGCGCCTCCTCGACCGCACGCAGCAGATGCAGGTCGTACGTATTGAGCCCTTACACTCTTTACACCTAGATTGAGGAGTCATTACCTAGATTGAGGATTATCTCTTAATATAGTAAGTATAGATGAATCTCGTTAAGTGTGGAGAAGATGAAAGTGCCGTTGTCCGAGCGTTCGTCTACATGTGTTTATTGATACTCTACTGTGTAGATTTTTAACTAGAGCCTAGTAGATGGTATACGAGTCAGTCGAAGTAGACGAACCATATAACAGAAGATCTACTTGTAGTATCTATCATTGTGGTACGGTGAGTTTGATAGCCGAAATCGAAAACCTGATCCTTTACTCCTTCTCTTCTACCATCTATTTCTACTTGTCATAGGTGGCAACACATTTGCAACTCTTATTATGTAGCAGATATATATGGAGGACGGTGAGCACTTGTGGTCAGTTGTGTTACATGTCGTTCTTGGTTATTCTTTTTGATCCCCGTTGTAAATATTTGTAAATTTATGCATCATTACAGTTCTAACAGTAGTTTAACATAAGATTTGATGTTTACTGTCAATGTCTTCTTCAGTGTTTCATCTAATGTAATGTATTGTGTAATGGTTGGAAAGAAAATTACTAATGTATACATCATTTAACGCAGCGTTGTCCAAGTGGAGGTGAAGGTTAGTTTTACGCCTGACTTTTTTCCCTTGCACAATTTTCTGACCGAAGCACTATACATATATATGAGCTATTAAAAAGTCATTACCTGTCTGTTGTTCTTTGGAATATATCATGATTTATGTTTTTACTTCCTTAATAGAAAAAATATAATATTCTCTAAAACTTAGTTTGGATTTAGGTGGAGTTGTGCGTGGAAACTTTGGGAGAAGTTGTCACTTTACTCGCAAGGGATGATGTGGGTCCGGTGGAAGCAGATAGAGGTGAACTGGCTAAGTCGTTGTTACCGACGGTGCTGAGAATAGCAGCCACCATGATGAAGGACAGGAATAAGGAAGAGGGTGTACCTAACGATGACCCTTTGTTGGTAAGTGAATCTGTAGGTATTCCTGATGCTAGAAGAATATTTTCATAGATACTCGTATATCTATGGGCTTCATCGCTTAATACCTAACTTATGATTCCAGATCATCTCATAATTTTTTTCTTAATTTTCCTGTTTGATAAAAGACCTATCAAACTCGAGTATTCAACGTTCTAGATTCTATGTTCGTTTCTATAACGATGGAAACCATCGTGATGATCTCAGACGGGAAAACATCTTAAAATTATGCATATCTAAGAAGAAATTCATCAAGGTGTAAACTGACTTATATCTTTACTCATGTCTCCACTCGCAGCGCAAGTTGATCTGCGTGTTGCTGGACATGGTCCGTCAGATGTCCGAGGCACAGTACGCGGTGGTGAGCCGGGCGGCGGCGGGTGCGGAGTCCCGCGCGTTGGCGGCGGACGCGCTGGCGCTCGCTGACGCGTTGTTGCGGCGCCCTGTGTTTAAGCCGCACTGGGCCGACATGCTGCACGTGCAGTACTCTGTCATGCTGCACGCCATGAGGTATGGCATGATTGTTTCGTCGGTTTTTATTAATTGTCAATTTTCTGTCTCCTGTTTTGACACTGTTCTTAGTCGGTGTTTCCATTCCGTAGTAATTATGAAGATAATTTTAGTTATTTTATGAAGATTATACCTTTTAGTTGATTTAAAAAAAAATGTTGAGACTTGATTGACTGACTTCATTGGCTAAGAGATTGATGTTACGAATCCCCGGTTGCGAAGTGCGAGGAAGATTAATATCTCGTAAACGGTCATAATAAGTCTAGTTTCCTTCATTATTCGGTATTATAAAATAGGAATAAGGTAGGGTCGGAACTTAAAACAATTTTGAGATAAACATATGCTACGTGTTCATTATGCTAAAGACATCAACGCAATCGTTTTAAAAAGTTTGTCAATCAATGTCACTAGTACGAAGGAATCAAAATCCGGTATAGTAAATAAAATAATTAAAGCTCGAAACCCACAGACTACTAGCGACTTCCCTTCGCTCGGAGCTATCGACTGCGGAGGAGCCGTGTGGCGCCCGTGCTGCACTGCGGCAGTGGTTCTCTGCGCTGGCGGCGGCGGCGTGCGCGGGCCCGCTGCAGCTGGAGGCGCTGCCGCCAGCGCGCCGCCGTCGCACCGCCCGGCTGCACGGTGACATGCGCCGCCCCGCCGCCGCGCTGCTCGCGGACATGTGGAATGGACTCGGTGCGTGACTCACCACACTAATGTAAAAGTTCTTTTATTCAGCAACAGCGACCCTGGCGGAGGTGTTTGCCCTCGCGCAGTACTTGGTTCCAAATATTGTTGTGATGTATTGTTGTGGTGCTCTTCTTACTATTTCCGGGAGTTGGTTTCATAGGGATGAGGCTTGGATAGTGAAGTTTATTTTTGTAAACAAATTAATGGTAACTATTAATTATTTTAATTTTAGAGGAGCACAAACGTTTCTTCATTCCGTCGCTGGTGAAACCGTTCCTGGAAGTAAGTTTCCTCCGCGACGAGGAAGTCAGAAATATAACGATACCTCTGTTCTACGATATGATGGAGACAGAGTTCGACCGCACCCTCGAGACCGAAGGTGAGATATATAAAATATTCCGACAAGTCGATATCCGTCCTCGTCACCAATACTAATTTTGTAGCCATCGATCGAACTCTGTAAAGTTTCGCATCCAACGCGTCGTTATCTTATGAGATACAACAAAACAAATATTTGTAACACAATCTCTACCCACATATTTAAGACGATTGACTAATTTAGCATAGAACAGTTGAACGAGGAGACGATCGAGGCGAATTTCACATCTCTGTTGATATTTTAAAAGTACAGACTTTCTGAAAAAAGAAGTAAATAGTTCGAGCCATCTTTGAGTGACGATCTTTCATACTGGCGTCGTTCCCCCAGGCGAGGGTAACCTGCACGGCCTGGAGGGTGAAGTGATCGACAAGCTGGACGTGTTGGCGGAGGCGGGTCGCGGCGACGCGGCATGGCGCGCGCGGTTCGTGACGTTATGCGGCGCGGCGTGCGGCGGCCGGCTGCGGGAGGCGGGCGGCGCGCTGGTGGCGGCGGCGGCGCGACAGCTTGACGCGCTGCTGCAGTACCGCGCGGCGCCCGCCAGCCGCCGCGTGCACCTCGTGGCTGACGTGTTGCGCTTCTACGAGCAGATCAAACGACCGCACATGTATATACGGTGAGGGGCCTCCTCGATCAGCCCACATCCGTCTTCACTGAACCTACGAATTACCAATTCGAATAACGGCTTTTTTTACTATGTCGCTAATTAATTGTGTGGGACCTTTCCGAGGGTGAAAATTATAAAGCTCGACCGGACTTACTGAAATTTGCGTTTCGATCCCGTAGCTACGTACACCGGCTGGCCGCCATGCACCGCGCGGCGCAGCACTGGACGGAGGCGGGGCTGACGCTGCAGCTGCACGCCAAGCTGTTGGAGTGGTCCGACACGCCGCTCCCGCCGCGCCTCAGGCACCCCGCCCGCGACGACCATCACACACACCTCGAACTCAAGGTATTCGCGGAGCCTATCTTTGTTTTACGGATTGTTCCGATTCGATTATATGTAAATATTTTGTAACGAATAGACGATCGATACGTAAGTTATAATAAGAAGCGCAATATAATTAGGACGACTCGTTAAAAACTAAAGAGAGTCTTGAATAACTTTTACTATAAATGTTTATTAATCGGTTCTCGCTGTTGTATATCATGATAAAACATATTCTTAACCGCTCCGATCCCAGATAGCGCTCTACGAGGAGGTGGCTTCGCTGCTGGAGGCGGGGCTGCAGTGGGAGCTGGCCGTGCGCGTGATACAGCAGCTGGTAACGCTGTACGAGGAGCGGGCGCAGGGCTACGCGGCGCTGAGCGCGCTGCACGCGCAACTTGCGGCGTTGTACCGTGCTCCGCTGCAGCAGGCGCGTCTCCGCCCCGCCTACTTCCGCGTGCGCTACTTGGGCCGGGGCTTCCCCGACCACCTCGCGCATCCGCAGGGTTTCGTGTACCGCGGCGAGGAGTGCGACATGCTGCACAGCTTCAAGGAGCGCATGCAGGACGAGTGGCCCGACGCGGAGGTGCTGCTCAAGCTGGACGAACCGGGGGAGGAGGTTACGCAAGCCGATGGACAGTGTATCCTTACATAGATATTGTTTTTTTTGGTCCGACGATACGAACGGTCGTCGGAATACTCATCATGTCTAATATTATAATAATCATTATTCACGTCGACCATGAAGTAAATAAGTCGCGATAGGTAACATATCGAAATAAATATTTTCTTAATAAAAGCGACAGTTTTACAAATAAACGCTGTGACCCCAGTGATGGCGGAAAAATGGCAAAAACTTTTAAGCAAGGCCGTGGACCATCAGATAGTTAACTACTACGATCACAACAACGTCAACACGTTCGTCTACTCGAGACCGTTCCACAGAAACGGTGAGGCTCGTCACAAAAAACGTTTTAACTAAATCATTTTATTCATTACATAATTTTTTGTTCCATTTATTTTAAACTTAGACATCTCATTGATTCTTTAAAAGGAAAATTAACTGAAGTATTTTGTCTAATTATCTATCAACCAAAAATATACTTAGCATGTATTAAAATGTAAATTATTAAAGAAGCGTGTGTCCGCTCCATGTTCCCAGACGACTGCATCATCGACCCGCGCGAGGACCGCTCGGGCGCCGCCGAGTTCGCGACGCGCTGGCTGGAGCGCACCGAGCTGTGCACCGCACACGACCTGCCCGGTACTGGACGGCTCACCACCAACACTGCTATTAATATAACTATAATTATAACTAGAAGGGTATAAAAACTACTTGGATGTAAAGAAAAGATTAAAAAAATCAAATACGAAAAAAACTAATATTTAGCCAAGTTTTTGAAAATATTAGGAAAAATTGGAACCTTATTAACGACATATTTAAAAGAATGCTAGATATTACTCATTGTTAAAATAGTTTTATAACAACAAAACGAACTTCTAAATTGTCGCAGGCATCCTCCGCTGGTTCCCGATAGTCTCGACGAGAACTTTCTGGGTCCGTCCTCTCGAGGTCGCGGTGGAGACGATGACTCAGACCAATAAAGAACTCAAGGGTGTGATCCACGCCTCCGTGTCCCCCTCGACCCCCTTGCATCCCCTCACGATGAGGCTGCAGGGCATCTTGGACTCGGCTGTCCAGGGAGGCCTGGCTCAGTACGAGAAGGCCTTCCTGTGCCCTGCATACTTAGAGAAAAGACCGGAACATGCGGAGCTCTTGGGGCAGTTGAGAGAAGTAATAGCGCAACAGATGCCACTACTTAAATATGGTGAGAGAGAGTTTATCAATATTATAAACCTTTAGGTAGTGTCGTTTAATCTATATTAATCGATACGTCACGACGATATTTCATGCCGAGATCCATTAAAACAATGAATTTTTATTGTCTACGATGGCACGTAGGTATTAAAAAAAACACATAATTTTTAAAGCAACGGGGCAGAAATATATCTCGATCGCTATATGTAGGCTTCTACTGATAATCGAGTTCGGTTCTCGTCGATGTTAAATATTACGACGGTCTCCGCACAGGTCTGGAGGTGCACGCGTCGCGAGACCCGCCCAAGGATCTCCACGCACGACTCGTTGACTGCTTCAGAGACAAATACGGACGGCAGGTGAGACTCTGATAGCGAGTCAGAGATATTTTACGTAATTAAACAATATATTCCTCTTTTTTTGAATTATTGATAATTAATATTTTTTTGCACTATGTAAAATCGAGGTCTGTTTCGAATAAAAAATCGATTAGTTCTTTATTTGTTAAAATTGATGATTAAATTTTTGCACTAGCATAGAGTAATTAATGCCCCTTAAGATAAAGTTCAGGTGCTATACTTTTATTCAAATAAAAGTACTGTACTCAAGTACATAATATACCTAAACGTAATAATGAAGAAAAGGTTATCAGAAATTGCATTTAATTTATTTCCTTAGGAAGTTTACTTATATTATTAATAAAAATATATTATTACATTAGTTTGGCAAGAAACAATCATGAATAAGATCTTATCTATTTAAATCAGATATTAGAAGTTATGATTACAAAAAGTACTTAATGAATATAAAAATTACAAATACTAATTTACAAGTAAAATAATGTTAGAAATTATGTTTAATTATATTTGGTGAACTTATCGTAAATCATGGGCAGATCGGTAACTGTCAAAAGTCTCTATGAATGTTGAACATGTATCTTTTTACTACTCATTTATCGTTAATTTTATTATAGATATATAATCATAAAAACCACAACATTATAACACTATACCTATTTGCACAAGTTTATGAAAGGATAGAAATTTAAAGTATTGAAGCGAACAGACCTGCAATAGACATTCACACGAAAAACAATTTCTCACATTAAAAATTATGTATTCTAAATGTAATTCACGCAAAATTACTACACTATATTAAATTTCCACTCTAATACTACTAAAAAAAAAAGTATATAAAAACTTTAGAAAAAAATATTTTTGATATGGTGTTGTTTTACGATTTTCCATCGTCCGATCGTCACTTGTAATATGTTCCGGCGCAGTACTTCCCGGCGGGCTCGGCGGAGGCGGAGACGCCGGAGGTGGTGCTGCGGCCGGCGGCGCGGGGCGGGCGGGACCACGACGAGCGACACGCCGCCAACAACACGCACAGGATGTCGGACGCCTCCGCATCGAACGAGTTAGTTCAATTACGCTTCCATCCACGACTGCTGCTTTTTTATGGATCTCGCTCGCGAACGAATAGTTTCATATATTATATTATTAAATCCAAATTAAGCATCACGATCGTGTTCACGGGAAGACAAGTTAGATGCGTAAAAAAATTGTTTCATTTAATTGTGTACACGTCAAAATTTAAGAAAACACCGTGGCCGTCGGCCGTGGTTTTTATTTGCGAGACTGTTGTAGAAGTAGGTTTGTTTGTTGTTGTTGGTATTATGCCTCGCCATGTCGACTGAATGTTGTAAGTTGTAAATATTTTTTCTACCTCTGTTTCAGGACGACACCTAAATCTAAGTTCTCATTCAATTCGGCGATCAGTTGGACGAGGTGAGATTTTTTTTTTAATTTACTATAAACGTCCGATTAATTTTGTTTATAATAATAAAATTTTGCGACGATTTTCCAGAAATAGCAGTACCGCCACCCTCACACCCCGTCACGGCAAGAGAGTCAAGAGTAGAAAGGTCAGTCTTTAAATATAGAGAAATACAGTAATTTTTTGAAATTTATTATCCGAATAATTTATGAGATTGCATTTTCGTCACATTTTAAATATAACAAAATTTAATATTTGTTAATTCCAGAGTGAATTAAGTCTACAATCGAGCTCGAGTCAGTGGTACGCGCCGACGAACGGCAACGTGAGCGCCATCAACAACGCTATCAATAGCGCCTTCAACACGGGTCTCAACAACAACCTCAACAACAACGGAAACAACAACATCAACAACAACGGAGTTAACAACAACAATATTAACGGTGACACTGCGCCACTAAGAGAGTTGCGACAAGAGGTAACCATTTATAAGGTATTTGGTGCTGTTTATTATTTGTTTTTAAACCTATATGTGTACGTATGTGTACGACGGCTGTGACTAACAAAGGTATGATATTTAATTAAAAGGGAATGTTGACATTCGCAACTTTAGGAATTCGAGTACTATGAATGACATTTTTATGCACAGCAATTTCATTTAAATGATTAGCAATCTAAAGAATCATCGCATTTACATGTGATATAGATTGTCGATAGAAAAACTGATAATCTCCAATTGTTCTATTTTAATCTATATAAGGATTGTAAATCCCACCATAAAATATATGTATGTATTTATAAACATAGTCGACGGAGACTTGTCATAAGTAACCCCCCCAGTTGGTGTGCGAGCGCCCCCCCCGCGACGAGCGCCGCCTCTCACAGCGCAGCAGCTACGTCACGGTCTCGGACACGCACTCCAATAGAGACTCGCTAGGTACGTACCGGCGTACTATGACTACGAGTAGCATTCAACTTTATTATCCTTGCTCAAGTCATAATCAATTTATAATTATTTTATTTCATATAAAGTTTGAATTAAAAAAAAAAAAAGGTTTTTTGTACTGGAGTTAGTAATGCGTCCTAATATATTTATTATTCACATAAAACTAGCGCCGATTAAAAGAATTGTAGTCATTTAAGATACAAATTTTTAATAACAAAGTATACCTTGGCATATTTGCTGTCTGGAAAAATTATAAGTGGGTTATTTATATAATGTCACTTGCACCTCAGGTACCACGGACTCGAACCAGGAGGAGGAGGAGCCCCCTCCGCTGCCACTGAAGCAGTCCCGCGGCGGGGAGGAGGACGCCCCCTCGCCCCCCGCACCTCCCGCTCCGAGGCACAGCTACGACCTGGTGCTGGCCCCCCGCGCCTCCTTCCTGCACACGCGGGCCCCCACCCCGCCTCCCAAAAAGAGACACCAACACGCATAGGAAGGCCGGGCCACACAAACTCTACTCTACTTTTATAACACGCAACGCTATAAACAAAGTCGATATTTATTAACAATTTGTATTTTTTTAACGTCAGTTTCTTTTATCATGGATTATTTATAATTGAACTCCAAATACTAAAAATATATGATACATATATAAAATGTTTAAATGTAAATTATATTGTACATTTTAAATCGAGGATTCTTTGTTACATTATTTTTAAAATATTATATAAATATTTTACCAAAAATTATCGTTCCACCGAATAATCCAAAAAAAATTACTATATTTATCCCTATTAGATGCCATTGTTCCAAAGTATATAAAAGTGTCATAAATAAATGTATTCATATCGATTTCTAGTTCAAATATATATATATATGTATATTTATACTATTGGAAATTCGTATTAAAGGTGCCATAAAATGTATACAAAATTAAATAATTTAGTAATATATATATATATTGATAAAATTCAATAAAACATGTAATGACATAATCATAGTGTCCACAAACCCTAAATGAAGGGACGATGGCTTAAGATTGTGTACATACAGACCGACAGTGCCTTCATATTATTATAATGTATGTTACCAAATGTATATTATTTAATTATTATCACTGTAATAAGTGCAAAAGTAATTTGAAAATACATATTTATTTAAAAATGAACCTGAATTGTATGTAAATAAGGTTTATTTTCTATGACAAATGATAATACCCGTCTGTTTCATTGTAATACTCAACTTAACATTATTTTTGGACTGACTACGATACAAGATGTTTGATATATTATACTACTGTACTTTAATACGTAACGGTGATAGGTTCAAGTAAATACTTATAAATGTAGACTAATTTTATAATGTATATAATTTATTATAATTGTTATTTGTAATAAAGAAGTTATTGAATTATTTGTTTTATTTGACACTTTCTGCATCCTGCATCTTCTCCGTTCTAAATAATAAGCCACTTATGATATAAAAATTGCATAAAATGTGTCCATAATCATATTTTTTAAGATTTATTGTTTTTATAACCATAGTATACTTTGTCCAGTTTATTATTAGTCTTTTGACAGCTCTTTCTTTTTTTGTCTATGAAGTTTCGTATTGCTTACGTCAAATTTTCAAATACAATAATACTTCATGGACAGTGTTAGACAAAAAAAGACTCAAGATGCAAGAGAAAAAGTCGAAATAACAAATGTTTGGATTGATCTAGACAGGCTGCCTGCAATAGGTGGCCAATTAATTATAAATAACCCTATATATGAATAGATATATGAAGCTCATATGAACTTACGTCATTTGATTTATTGCTGTCCTTTAAACGTTGAGGCCAGTTATCAATAGAAACGCACACTTATTCACTCTAATCTACACTGCCAATTTTAATGATTTTTTTTAGAGACTAAAAGTAATAATGGGACTAAGAACATGCCATACTCTCTAAGACTGACCATACATCATAATCCAGTGAACTAATATTTGAACTAGATAATTGTCGGTCTTCAGCTCTGATGAAGTCTGAAACGTTCGTTTTTAATGACTCTAGAATGGATCGAGCTTTATGATCCGGTTCTGAGTCTTGCTGCAAAGACTGTTCGTGGTTATGAAACATTATTTCTCTTTTTTAGACTACAAAGATATCAAATCTTTTCCAGTCTACCTTTCAGTGTAGGACAAGAAGTGTGAGCGTGGCTTTAGGTGCTTAAATATAATTTATAAATAAATAATATGTATAATATGCATGTCCAAACAAAATATATTTTGTAACATATTAATAATAATAATAATAATAATAATAATAATAAAACAGTTTATTGTCATGTAGATAGTTACAGTTTTACACATATATCAAAAAAGAGTTGAACACATTATATATAACCCTCCAAGACAATAGGAGCCGGCTCAGCAACTTGTTTACCAAGACCGAGGTCTTGGACTCTGGTTTTCAGCCAGTCCCCTCTCCTCAAGAATAAATGTGGGAGGAACAATGGTCTATCCCCCAACTTCCCAATGATTACAATTGGCCAACGTTGGAACTAATTACAAAATAATTAAGTACAAAAAAAAAAAGAAAAAGAAACAAACAAACCATGTCTAAGCTAAAATCGTTCCATTGCAATTACATATATAATATCTGCACAGGTTACAATAGACATAAAATACTGATGCAACAAATTAAAAATAAAAGAAAAACAGCAACAGCTCTTGCATGCGTGTGTGTGTGTTTGTGTACGTATGTATGTGCGTGTGTGATCTTGTGTTCGTATAAAATTAGAACAACTTCAAGACGGGGTCTGCTTTAATATTGACAAAAGTCCTTTAGTTTCAGGCTTTTAAAGTATGCGTGTCTTACGTTTACTGCAGCACTCTGTTTGATAAGTAAGGTAGCTTTATATTTAGCTTTAAAATAATTTGTACTACATTTCATTCTTAGAGGAGGGAGTAAATCACGCCATATTTTTGCTGCAGAAAACTTAAAAGATCCTTTAAACTCTAGTAGTAAGCTGTAAGTCCATTATTTTTACCTCTAGCTTATACTTAGTTCAAAATATTACTCGTAGTAAATCATTGTCATACAAGATAGAGGGCTCTCTATATCCTTTGTAGGACAAATTGTCAAAATGCAAATCTAATCGTGTTTTCCGTAAGATAAGATGGAGGTCTGTCAATAATTCAGTAAATTCAGCTCGTAACATAACTATCATAATCTACTATGACTATGTTAGTTATGTTACGAGCATTAAGAATAAAATTAGGTAAAATTAAAAAAAAACTCAGATTGTTTGTAATATTATTATTTGTATTGTCAATAATATTTCACAATATCCTTAGAATAAGACAAATTGAATAACCAATTACAATGATGACTCGTGTATTCGTGTACTCGAGGTGTCGTGTGTCGTGTCGTGTGTCGTGTCGGGTGTCGTGTCGTGTGTCGTGTCGTGTCGTGTCATGTGTCGTGTCGTGTCGTGTCGTGTGTCGTGTCGTTATATATTTAATAAACGACCAAACCCAGAAATATAGTAAGCCTAAAACAAGTAAAGATCAACTAGGAGACAGTAATATAACTATCATATGATTACAGGTGGCTTAGTGATGAAATCATGGCTATTATAATAAAATTGTAAACGAGGAGTCGTCACTTACTGTACAAGTAAGTGGTCTACTTGGATATAACTGAAACAAAGTTTTTTTTTTGTCTGTCTATGCTGTTAGCCCTGTTGGCTATTACAGCGTCACCGGGGGAGCGGGTGGGTCAGGAGACCCGTCCTTAAAAGGGAGGCCAGATGGGCCCCATGGGAAACGACGTCCCGAGGGCGTCTCAGATTGAGACACGGACCTTATCGGGGCGTCGTTAAGAAACAAAGAAATGGTAGAAATATTACTTATAATTAAAGTAAATACATGTACCTAATACCAAAATGAAATATTAGTTATAAATACAAGATGTCGAAGGAACTTCAGCTAACTCAAGTTACATAATTTTTATACTTCATAGAATTAAATAGATGATAAAAGGAAAGGAGAAATTGCATAAAATAAATCTTAAACTCCACATGGCATAAAGTTCTATAACACATGTGATGTGATGTGATGGGGTCGTTCTTTATCGGTTCTCGTCCGTTAACCGCGCCTTTTAAAACAGACTATAGAGTCCGACGTTTCGAGTGAGACGTATACCTAATTGAAAAAAAACTTTAGATGTGTCGTGTCGTGTGTCGTGTCGTGTGGTGTGTCGTGTGGTGTGTCGTGTGGTGTGTCGTGTGGTGTGTCGTGTGGTGTGTCGTGTGGTGTGTCGTGTGGTGTGTCGTGTGGTGTGTCGTGTGTCGTGTCGTGTCGGATGTCGTGTGTCGTGTCGTGTCGGAGGTCGTGTGTCGTGTCGTGTGGTGTGTCGTGTCGTGTGGTGTGTCGTGTCGTGTCGTGTGTCGTGTCGTGTCGTGTGTCGTGTGTCGTGTGTCGTGTGTCGTGTGTCGTGTGTCGTGTGTCGTGTGTCGTGTCGTGTGTCGTGTCGTGTGTCGTGTCGTGTGTCGTGTCGTGTGTCGTGTCGTGTGTCGTGTCGTGTGTCGTGTCGTGTGTCGTGTGTCGTGTCGTGTGGTGTGTCGTGTCGTGTGTCGTGTCGTGTGTCGTGTCGTGTGGTGTGTCGTGTCGTGTCGTGTGTTGTGTCGTGTGTTGTGTCGTGTGTTGTGTCGTGTGTTGTGTCGTGTGTTGTGTCGTGTGTCGTGTCGTGTGGTGTGTCGTGTCGTGTGTTGGGTCGGGTGTCGTGTGTCGTGTTGGGTGTCGTGATTCGTGTATCGTGTGCGTGTCGGGTGTTGTGTCATTTGTCGTGTCGTGTCGGGTGTCCGTGTTGGTTGTCCGTGTTGGTTGTCCGTGTTGGGTGTCGTGTCATGTGTCGTGTCGTGTATCGTGTCGTGTGATGTATCCTGTCGTGTGGTGTGTCGTGTCGTTTGGTGTGTCAAGTTGTGTGTCGTGTCGGGTGTTGTGTCATTTGTCGTGTCATGTCGGGTGTCCGTGTTGGTTGTCGTGTCGTGTGACGTGTCATGTGTCGTGTCATGTGTCGTGTCGTGTGTCGTGTCGTGTATCGTGTCGTGTGATGTATCCTGTCGTGTGATGTGTCGTGTCGTTTGGTGTGTCAAGTTGTGTGTCGTGTCGTGTGTCGTGTCATTTGGTATCTCACCCCCAGCAAGTTCCTGGACACTGGCACGTATCCGTCGTCGTATTGGTGGTCGCGGCACCACCACCGCTCCCGCTCGTGGTCGTCTCCCTTCGTCTTCGTCTCCCGTCGTGTGGTGTGTCGTGTCGTGTGGTGTGTCCGTGTGTCGTGTCGTGTTGGATGTCGTGTGTCGTGTCGTGTCGGAGGTCGTGTGTCGTGTCGTGTGGTGTGTCGTGTCGTGTGGTGTGTCGTGTCGTGTGGTGTGTCGTGTCGTGTGGTGTGTTGTGTCGTGTGTCGTGTCGTGTGTCGTGTGTCGTGTCCTGTGTCGTGTCGTGTGTCGTGTCGTGTCGTGTGTCGTGTGTCGTGTCGTGTGTCGTGTCGTGTGTCGTGTCGTGTGTCGTGTCGTGTGTCGTGTCGTGTGTCGTGTCGGGTGTAATGTCGGATGTCGTGTCGTGTGGTGTGTTGTGTCGTGTGTCGTGTCGTGTGGTGTGTCGTGTCGTGTGTTGTGTCGTGTCGTGTGTTGGGTCGGGTGTCGTGTATCGTGTTGGGTGTCGTGATTCGTGTATCGTGTGCGTGTCGGGTGTTGTGTCATTTGTCGTGTCGTGTCGGGTGTCCGTGTTGGTTGTCCGTGTTGGGTGTCGTGTCGTGTGTCGTGTCATGTGTCGTGTCGTGTGTCGTGTCGTGTATCGTGTCGTGTGATGTATCCTGTCGTGTGGTGTGTCGTGTCGTTTGGTGTGTCAAGTTGTGTGTCGTGTCGGGTGTTGTGTCATTTGTCGTGTCGTGTCGGGTGTCCGTGTTGGTTGTCCGTGTTGGGTGTCGTGTCGTGTGTCCTGTCGTGTGTCGTGTCATGTGTCGTGTCGTGTGTCGTGTCGTGTATCGTGTCGTGTGATGTATCCTGTCGTGTGGTGTGTCGTGTCGTTTGGTGTGTCAAGTTGTGTGTCGTGTCGTGTGTCGTGTCATTTGGTATCTCACCCCCAGCAAGTTCCTGGACACTGGCAAGTATCCGTCGTCGTATTGGTGGTCGCGGCACCACCACCGCTCCCGCTCGTGGTCGTCTCCCTTCCTCAAAACCTGCAGACGCGCGCCGCTCTCGAACGACAGTTCGTCGGAGCGACACGCCGAGTACGAGATCTTTGTCTAGTACATATGTGGGCAACAACCGGATCCGGCCCGCTGTACGATTTGATCCGGCCCGCAAGACATTTTGTAAAACCTAATTAAAAAAAATATATATTACTACTTACTCATACTCACGGAATCAAGAGAGCGAGCAAGCCGAGTGGCGGCGATCATCAAAGAGTGAGGCGGCGAACATAAAAACCTTTGATGTTTGCCGCCTCACTGGCGGCGCAACAAAAGATTATTTCTTCTCAACTGTTCTACACTAGACGATTCTAGATCATTCCTTTATTTTGCCTATATAAGCGGGTGGATGGCCCGAACTTAAGTTCAGTTCTATTTGAGCTACCGAGGTTATAACTTCGACAAGCGATATCCTAGCGAACTGCTAGTGCCGTCAATTTGCTTTGTGACTTTGTGTGCATCTTGAGTGCCTACTAATTATATTTTGTATACGAAAATAATGTCTGGTGGAAAGAAACGAAAAGTAGATGCAGAGGGTCGCCAATGTCAAGAAAAATGGACTGAAGAATTCTTTTTTATCTTGCACAATGGTAAGCCTATTTGTTTGCTGTTATAATGAATCCATTTCAGTGATGAAAGAATTCAATATAAAGAGGCATTACTCAACTAAGCATCCTACGCTGCACTCACTGACAGGGCAAATAAGAAAAGACAAAATACAGAAGCTTACTGCAAATTTGGGAAAGCAGCAGCAAATGTTTGATAAACAGAGAACACAACTTGATAATGTTGTGAAAGCTAGTTTTATAGTTAGTTCAAAATTGGCAAAGTCATTAAAACCATTTGCCGAAGGAGAATTTATCAAGGAGTGTATGTTAGAAGTTTGCAGTGTTTTGTGTCCTGAAAAGAAAAATGAATTTGAAAAAATTAGTTTGTCAAGAGGAACTGTTGTCCGACGTATAGAAATGATTGCTAATGATATCAAAACAACATTGTCTGACCGTACGGCTGGTTTTGAATCATTTTCCATAGCATTAGACGAAAGCACCGATTTGTCGGACACAGCTCAACTCGCTATATTTATTCGAGGTGTTGATAAAGAGTTCACTGTTACTGAGGAATTGCTTGCTTTACAGCCGCTAAAAGGTACCACTACAGGAGAGAACATTTTTAATGAAGTTCAAAAGGTTATCACAAGTTTTGGCTTGCCATGGTCAAAATTAGTTGGAGTATGTACAGATGGTGCACCTTCTATGGTCGGCTTACGCAAAGGTTTCATCGGAATTTTGAATGAAAAAGCAACTGAACTAAATGTGCAAAAAGATGATTTGATAGTCCTTCATTGCATTATCCACCAACAGAACTTGTGTTGTAAGTCCATTCGACTCCAGAATGTTATGAATGTGGTAGTAAAAACCATCAATTTTATTCGATCCCGAGGGCTTAATCATCGTCAGTTCAAGGCGTTTTTGGATGAAATATCAGCCGAATATGACGACGTACCATATTATTGTAAAGTCAGATGGCTAAGCAAAGGGTAAATGCTGAAACGGTTTTACGAGCTTATAAATGAGATAAAAGACTTTATGCAAACAAAAGATAAACCACTATCTGAATTGAGTGACCCAAAATGGATATGTGACTTAGCATTTCTGGTCGACCTTACTGGCTATTTGAATGATTTAAATTTGAAACTTGAAAAACAAGGACAGTTAGTTAATGATTTGTACAGCCATTTGAAAGCGTTTCAGAATAAAATCCGCTTGTGGGAGGCACAGATGCTGTCTGGTAACAGTTACCATTTCCCCACGCTCTCTGCGTATGAGAATATTGCTCATGCTCAATATGCTGAAGAACTCAAGGTACTGTCGGAGCAATTTTCCAACAGATTTAGCGATTTCAAAAACATGGATGACTGTTTCAATTTATTTGCTACTCCTACAAAAAGTAATGTACAAAATGCTCCAATACACTTGCAAATGGAGTTGATCGAGATTCAAGAAAACTCACTCCTAAAATCTAAATTTGAAGACGTGGAGTTGTGCAATTTCTATAAAAAATACCTCGAAGAAGACCATTTTCCCCAACTTAGAAAATTCGCAAGAAGATTGATTTGTGCGTTTGGCAGTACTTATAAATGCGAACAGTTCTTTTCAATGATGAAAGTTAATAAATCAAAACAATCGTACAAGGCTGACTGACGATAACTTGGAAAATTCTTTACGTCTTTGTATCAGTGGAATTAATCCAAACATCGATGGATTAGTTTCCCAAATTCTCAAATGTCTCATTGATTTCGGTGTTGCTATTTAACTTGCGTAGGTTGTAACAATTCCAAATTTAACGATTTAATTATAATGTTGTACCAATTTTTTTCATTTCATTTTGTTATTTTAATAAATTGATAATATAATAATGTTGTCGTATTATTTCATGTCTGATATATAGATATTTGCAATAGTGCAAAAAATTATGAACACTACTTGACAACACTACTTTAAAATGAACTACTTTTAAACGTGGCCCGAGAATGTATTTGCACATTAAAGTCTGGTCCACATTTTGTCAAAGGTTGCCCATACGTGCTTTAAACCTTGCCGACTTGGTTCTTGATTGGACTTCTGGATTTTTAGACGATTTTGGACTCCCATACGACGGTTCCTTAAACGGTGCTCGTCGAGCCATAACAATTTTTCAAATAAGTACTCTGGTTTCTTGTATGATTCTGTAAACAGTGTAAGCATAATGGAGTTCCCATTCTAGCACCCACGTTAAGAAGTCCCTTATTGTTAAGATACTGAGTTATGTGTGCTTTGGAATATTGTTACAGAAACGGACACCGGCATTATGAACCCGTTAAATAGATATTTCCGACGTCACTTTTATTCGGTGGCCAAAAACTATACTGCAGTAACTCAGCTGGGTGAGAACAAGGGATTCACACAGCAGCAACTGAACCTCTTCTTAAATGAATGGCCTTATCTTGTAGAGAGTTTTCAATTTCATGAAAGCAATCCTAACTTTGTTAGCAACGTTCTCTGTACATTTTTGCTCTCTGTGTAATATCAGTCCCAGGTTACGTATAGATGGGACTTGTTGGATTCCGTGTTGTCAATTTTTATTTAGACCTTAGCGACTAGCACACGTTTTATTGGGCTTCTCGTACCCAGTATTAACATAGAGCATTTCTTATGATTCAGGACCAAACCGTTACATTGAGATCAAGTGTTGATACTATAGAGGTCACTGTTGACTCTAGAAACAGGATTTTCTATGCTTTTAACTATGCTTTTAACGTTTTTACTGTCAAATGAATAATATATTTGTGTCATCTGCATAAAGGTGATATTTGCAGTAATTGATTTGATTCGGTAGGTCCGCTGTAAAGCTTGCAAAAAGTATTGGACTCAGCAGGGATCCCGGAGGTACGCAACGCAAGGTCAATCTGTTAGTTGAGTACGCCTTAGAACCATCCGCATTATCAGTCACCACTATCTAGTATCTGTTTGTTAGAATTTTTTTAAACTATTGGCAGGTGTTGTTCGAAAACCCGAAAATTGTGTGTAGAATTGTAATTTTGACAAGAGTAACTCTGGATGCAGCTAATCAAATGCCCGAGAATAGTCCAGCAATACAAGAATACTACTCATATCTGCGTCGGAAGCCTCCGTTATGTCGTCTGTGACGTGTAAGAGATCGTCCTTTTCGAAATCCAGATTGATATTTAGGGATTAATGAGTTATTTTCTCTACATGAACCAGTATTTGATTCAGAACAACTCTTTCCAATATTTTTGATAAAACTGGTAATATTGGCCGTAGGTCATTAAGTTGCACAATTGTTCCTTTCTTGGGTATAGGTTTTACCAAAGCCGTTTTCCAACATGATGGGTATGTACTGGTTTCAATTGATTTAGCAATGATTAAGTAATCCAATTATTTGCTTGTATTAAGAGATACAAATACATAGAAATACACATTATAAATACTGGGAATATATTTAATAAACGAACAAATCCAGAAATACAGACTCTCCTCAAGAATAAATGTGGGAGGAACAATGGTCTATCCCCCAACTTCCCAATGATTACAATTGGCCAACGTTGGAACTAATTACAAAATAATTAAGTACAAAGAAAAAAGAAAAAGAAACAAACAAACCATGTCTAAGCTAAAATCGTTCCATTGCAATTACATATATAATATCTGCACAGGTTACAATAGACTTAAAATACTGATGCAACAAATTAAAAAAAAAAGAAAAACAGCAACAGCTCTTGCATGCGTGTGTGTGTGTTTGTGTACGTATGTATGTGCGTGTGTGATCTTGTGTTCGTATAAAATTAGAACAACTTCAAGACGGGGTCTGCTTTAATATTGACAAAAGTCCTTTAGTTTCAGGCTTTTAAAGTATGCGTGTCTTACGTTTACTGCAGCACTCTGTTTGATAAGTAAGGTAGCTTTATATTTAGCTTTAAAATAATTTGTACTACATTTCATTCTTAGAGGAGGGAGTAAATCACGCCATATTTTTGCTGCAGAAAACTTAAAAGATCCTTTAAACTCTAGTAGTAAGCTGTAAGTCCATTATTTTTACCTCTAGCTTATACTTAGTTCAAAATATTACTCGTAGTAAAGGTGAGATTTTTTTTTTAATTTACTATAAACGTCCGATTAATTTTGTTTATAATAATAAAATTTTGCGACGATTTTCCAGAAATAGCAGTACCGCCACCCTCACACCCCGTCACGGCAAGAGAGTCAAGAGTAGAAAGGTCAGTCTTTAAATATAGAGAAATACAGTAATTTTTTGAAATTTATTATCCGAATAATTTATGAGATTGCATTTTCGTCACATTTTAAATATAACAAAATTTAATATTTGTTAATTCCAGAGTGAATTAAGTCTACAATCGAGCTCGAGTCAGTGGTACGCGCCGACGAACGGCAACGTGAGCGCCATCAACAACGCTATCAATAGCGCCTTCAACACGGGTCTCAACAACAACCTCAACAACAACGGAAACAACAACATCAACAACAACGGAGTTAACAACAACAATATTAACGGTAACACTGCGCCACTAAGAGAGTTGCGACAAGAGGTAACCATTTATAAGGTATTTGGTGCTGTTTATTATTTGTTTTTAAACCTATATGTGTACGTATGTGTACGACGGCTGTGACTAACAAAGGTATGATATTTAATTAAAAGGGAATGTTGACATTCGCAACTTTAGGAATTCGAGTACTATGAATGACATTTTTATGCACAGCAATTTCATTTAAATGATTAGCAATCTAAAGAATCATCGCATTTACATGTGATATAGATTGTCGATAGAAAAACTGATAATCTCCAATTGTTCTATTTTAATCTATATAAGGATTGTAAATCCCACCATAAAATATATGTATGTATTTATAAACATAGTCGACGGAGACTTGTCATAAGTAACCCCCCCAGTTGGTGTGCGAGCGCCCCCCCCGCGACGAGCGCCGCCTCTCACAGCGCAGCAGCTACGTCACGGTCTCGGACACGCACTCCAATAGAGACTCGCTAGGTACGTACCGGCGTACTATGACTACGAGTAGCATTCAACTTTATTATCCTTGCTCAAGTCATAATCAATTTATAATTATTTTATTTCATATAAAGTTTGAATTAAAAAAAAAAAAGGTTTTTTGTACTGGAGTTAGTAATGCGTCCTAATATATTTATTATTCACATAAAACTAGCGCCGATTAAAAGAATTGTAGTCATTTAAGATACAAATTTTTAATAACAAAGTATACCTTGGCATATTTGCTGTCTGGAAAAATTATAAGTGGGTTATTTATATAATGTCACTTGCACCTCAGGTACCACGGACTCGAACCAGGAGGAGGAGGAGCCCCCTCCGCTGCCACTGAAGCAGTCCCGCGGCGGGGAGGAGGACGCCCCCTCGCCCCCCGCACCTCCCGCTCCGAGGCACAGCTACGACCTGGTGCTGGCCCCCCGCGCCTCCTTCCTGCACACGCGGGCCCCCACCCCGCCTCCCAAAAAGAGACACCAACACGCATAGGAAGGCCGGGCCACACAAACTCTACTCTACTTTTATAACACGCAACGCTATAAACAAAGTCGATATTTATTAACAATTTGTATTTTTTTAACGTCAGTTTCTTTTATCATGGATTATTTATAATTGAACTCCAAATACTAAAAATATATGATACATATATAAAATGTTTAAATGTAAATTATATTGTACATTTTAAATCGAGGATTCTTTGTTACATTATTTTTAAAATATTATATAAATATTTTACCAAAAATTATCGTTCCACCGAATAATCCAAAAAAAATTACTATATTTATCCCTATTAGATGCCATTGTTCCAAAGTATATAAAAGTGTCATAAATAAATGTATTCATATCGATTTCTAGTTCAAATATATATATATATATGTATATTTATACTATTGGAAATTCGTATTAAAGGTGCCATAAAATGTATATAAAATTAAATAATTTAGTAATATATATATATATTGATAAAATTCAATAAAACATGTAATGACATAATCATAGTGTCCACAAACCCTAAATGAAGGGACGATGGCTTAAGATTGTGTACATACAGACCGACAGTGCCTTCATATTATTATAATGTATATTACCAAATGTATATTATTTAATTATTATCACTGTAATAAGTGCAAAAGTAATTTGAAAATACATATTTATTTAAAAATGAACCTGAATTGTATGTAAATAAGGTTTATTTTCTATGACAAATGATAATACCCGTCTGTTTCATTGTAATACTCAACTTAACATTATTTTTGGACTGACTACGATACAAGATGTTTGATATATTATACTACTGTACTTTAATACGTAACGGTGATAGGTTCAAGTAAATACTTATAAATGTAGACTAATTTTATAATGTATATAATTTATTATAATTGTTATTTGTAATAAAGAAGTTATTGAATTATTTGTTTTATTTGACACTTTCTGCATCCTGCATCTTCTCCGTTCTAAATAATAAGCCACTTATGATATAAAAATTGCATAAAATGTGTCCATAATCATATTTTTTAAGATTTATTGTTTTTATAACCATAGTATACTTTGTCCAGTTTATTATTAGTCTTTTGACAGCTCTTTCTTTTTTTGTCTATGAAGTTTCGTATTGCTTACGTCAAATTTTCAAATACAATAATACTTCATGGACAGTGTTAGACAAAAAAAGACTCAAGATGCAAGAGAAAAAGTCGAAATAACAAATGTTTGGATTGATCTAGACAGGCTGCCTGCAATAGGTGGCCAATTAATTATAAATAACCCTATATATGAATAGATATATGAAGCTCATATGAACTTACGTCATTTGATTTATTGCTGTCCTTTAAACGTTGAGGCCAGTTATCAATAGAAACGCACACTTATTCACTCTAATCTACACTGCCAATTTTAATGATTTTTTTTAGAGACTAAAAGTAATAATGGGACTAAGAACATGCCATACTCTCTAAGACTGACCATACATCATAATCCAGTGAACTAATATTTGAACTAGATAATTGTCGGTCTTCAGCTCTGATGAAGTCTGAAACGTTCGTTTTTAATGACTCTAGAATGGATCGAGCTTTATGATCCGGTTCTGAGTCTTGCTGCAAAGACTGTTCGTGGTTATGAAACATTATTTCTCTTTTTTAGACTACAAAGATATCAAATCTTTTCCAGTCTACCTTTCAGTGTAGGACAAGAAGTGTGAGCGTGGCTTTAGGTGCTTAAATATAATTTATAAATAAATAATATGTATAATATGCATGTCCAAACAAAATATATTTTGTAACATATTAATAATAATAATAATAATAATAATAAAACAGTTTATTGTCATGTAGATAGTTACAGTTTTACACATATATCAAAAAAGAGTTGAACACATTATATATAACCCTCCAAGACAATAGGAGCCGGCTCAGCAACTTGTTTACCAAGACCGAGGTCTTGGACTCTGGTTTTCAGCCAGTCCCCTCTCCTCAAGAATAAATGTGGGAGGAACAATGGTCTATCCCCCAACTTCCCAATGATTACAATTGGCCAACGTTGGAACTAATTACAAAATAATTAAGTACAAAAAAAAAGAGAAAAAGAAACAAACAAACCATGTCTAAGCTAAAATCGTTCCATTGCAATTACATATATAATATCTGCACAGGTTACAATAGACATAAAATACTGATGCAACAAATTAAAAATAAAAGAAAAACAGCAACAGCTCTTGCATGCGTGTGTGTGTGTTTGTGTACGTATGTATGTGCGTGTGTGATCTTGTGTTCGTATAAAATTAGAACAACTTCAAGACGGGGTCTGCTTTAATATTGACAAAAGTCCTTTAGTTTCAGGCTTTTAAAGTATGCGTGTCTTACGTTTACTGCAGCACTCTGTTTGATAAGTAAGGTAGCTTTATATTTAGCTTTAAAATAATTTGTACTACATTTCATTCTTAGAGGAGGGAGTAAATCACGCCATATTTTTGCTGCAGAAAACTTAAAAGATCCTTTAAACTCTAGTAGTAAGCTGTAAGTCCATTATTTTTACCTCTAGCTTATACTTAGTTCAAAATATTACTCGTAGTAAATCATTGTCATACAAGATAGAGGGCTCTCTATATCCTTTGTAGGACAAATTGTCAAAATGCAAATCTAATCGTGTTTTCCGTAAGATAAGATGGAGGTCTGTCAATAATTCAGTAAATTCAGCTCGTAACATAACTATCATAATCTACTATGACTATGTTAGTTATGTTACGAGCATTAAGAATAAAATTAGGTAAAATTAAAAAAAAACTCAGATTGTTTGTAATATTATTATTTGTATTGTCAATAATATTTCACAATATCCTTAGAATAAGACAAATTGAATAACCAATTACAATGATGACTCGTGTATTCGTGTACTCGAGGTGTCGTGTGTCGTGTCGTGTGTCGTGTCGGGTGTCGTGTCGTGTGTCGTGTCGTGTCGTGTCATGTGTCGTGTCGTGTCGTGTCGTGTGTCGTGTCGTTATATATTTAATAAACGACCAAACCCAGAAATATAGTAAGCCTAAAACAAGTAAAGATCAACTAGGAGACAGTAATATAACTATCATATGATTACAGGTGGCTTAGTGATGAAATCATGGCTATTATAATAAAATTGTAAACGAGGAGTCGTCACTTACTGTACAAGTAAGTGGTCTACTTGGATATAACTGAAACAAAGTTTTTTTTTTGTCTGTCTATGCTGTTAGCCCTGTTGGCTATTACAGCGTCACCGGGGGAGCGGGTGGGTCAGGAGACCCGTCCTTAAAAGGGGGGCCAGATGGGCCCCATGGGAAACGACGTCCCGAGGGCGTCTCAGATTGAGACACGGACCTTATCGGGGCGTCGTTAAGAAACAAAGAAATGGTAGAAATATTACTTATAATTAAAGTAAATACATGTACCTAATACCAAAATGAAATATTAGTTATAAATACAAGATGTCGAAGGAACTTCAGCTAACTCAAGTTACATAATTTTTATACTTCATAGAATTAAATAGATGATAAAAGGAAAGGAGAAATTGCATAAAATAAATCTTAAACTCCACATGGCATAAAGTTCTATAACACATGTGATGTGATGTGATGGGGTCGTTCTTTATCGGTTCTCGTCCGTTAACCGCGCCTTTTAAAACAGACTATAGAGTCCGACGTTTCGAGTGAGACGTATACCTAATTGAAAAAAAACTTTAGATGTGTCGTGTCGTGTGTCGTGTCGTGTGGTGTGTCGTGTGGTGTGTCGTGTGGTGTGTCGTGTGGTGTGTCGTGTGGTGTGTCGTGTGGTGTGTCGTGTGGTGTGTCGTGTGTCGTGTCGTGTCGGATGTCGTGTGTCGTGTCGTGTCGGAGGTCGTGTGTCGTGTCGTGTGGTGTGTCGTGTCGTGTGGTGTGTCGTGTCGTGTCGTGTGTCGTGTCGTGTCGTGTGTCGTGTGTCGTGTGTCGTGTGTCGTGTGTCGTGTGTCGTGTCGTGTGTCGTGTCGTGTGTCGTGTCGTGTGTCGTGTCGTGTGTCGTGTCGTGTGTCGTGTCGTGTGTCGTGTCGTGTGTCGTGTCGTGTGTCGTGTCGTGTGTCGTGTGTCGTGTCGTGTGGTGTGTCGTGTCGTGTGTCGTGTCGTGTGTCGTGTCGTGTGGTGTGTCGTGTCGTGTCGTGTGTTGTGTCGTGTGTTGTGTCGTGTGTTGTGTCGTGTGTCGTGTCGTGTGGTGTGTCGTGTCGTGTGTTGGGTCGGGTGTCGTGTGTCGTGTTGGGTGTCGTGATTCGTGTATCGTGTGCGTGTCGGGTGTTGTGTCATTTGTCGTGTCGTGTCGGGTGTCCGTGTTGGTTGTCCGTGTTGGTTGTCCGTGTTGGGTGTCGTGTCATGTGTCGTGTCGTGTATCGTGTCGTGTGATGTATCCTGTCGTGTGGTGTGTCGTGTCGTTTGGTGTGTCAAGTTGTGTGTCGTGTCGGGTGTTGTGTCATTTGTCGTGTCATGTCGGGTGTCCGTGTTGGTTGTCGTGTCGTGTGACGTGTCATGTGTCGTGTCATGTGTCGTGTCGTGTGTCGTGTCGTGTATCGTGTCGTGTGATGTATCCTGTCGTGTGATGTGTCGTGTCGTTTGGTGTGTCAAGTTGTGTGTCGTGTCGTGTGTCGTGTCATTTGGTATCTCACCCCCAGCAAGTTCCTGGACACTGGCACGTATCCGTCGTCGTATTGGTGGTCGCGGCACCACCACCGCTCCCGCTCGTGGTCGTCTCCCTTCGTCTTCGTCTCCCGTCGTGTGGTGTGTCGTGTCGTGTGGTGTGTCCGTGTGTCGTGTCGTGTTGGATGTCGTGTGTCTTGTCGTGTCGGAGGTCGTGTGTCGTGTCGTGTGGTGTGTCGTATCGTGTGGTGTGTCGTGTCGTGTGGTGTGTCGTGTCGTGTGGTGTGTTGTGTCGTGTGTCGTGTCGTGTGTCGTGTGTCGTGTCGTGTGTCGTGTCGTGTGTCGTGTCGTGTCGTGTGTCGTGTGTCGTGTCGTGTGTCGTGTCGTGTGTCGTGTCGTGTGTCGTGTCGTGTGTCGTGTCGTGTGTCGTGTCGGGTGTAATGTCGGATGTCGTGTCGTGTGGTGTGTTGTGTCGTGTGTCGTGTCGTGTGGTGTGTCGTGTCGTGTGTTGTGTCGTGTCGTGTGTTGGGTCGGGTGTCGTGTATCGTGTTGGGTGTCGTGATTCGTGTATCGTGTGCGTGTCGGGTGTTGTGTCATTTGTCGTGTCGTGTCGGGTGTCCGTGTTGGTTGTCCGTGTTGGGTGTCGTGTCGTGTGTCGTGTCATGTGTCGTGTCGTGTGTCGTGTCGTGTATCGTGTCGTGTGATGTATCCTGTCGTGTGGTGTGTCGTGTCGTTTGGTGTGTCAAGTTGTGTGTCGTGTCGGGTGTTGTGTCATTTGTCGTGTCGTGTCGGGTGTCCGTGTTGGTTGTCCGTGTTGGGTGTCGTGTCGTGTGTCCTGTCGTGTGTCGTGTCATGTGTCGTGTCGTGTGTCGTGTCGTGTATCGTGTCGTGTGATGTATCCTGTCGTGTGGTGTGTCGTGTCGTTTGGTGTGTCAAGTTGTGTGTCGTGTCGTGTGTCGTGTCATTTGGTATCTCACCCCCAGCAAGTTCCTGGACACTGGCAAGTATCCGTCGTCGTATTGGTGGTCGCGGCACCACCACCGCTCCCGCTCGTGGTCGTCTCCCTTCCTCAAAACCTGCAGACGCGCGCCGCTCTCGAACGACAGTTCGTCGGAGCGACACGCCGAGTACGAGATCTTTGTCTAGTACATATGTGGGCAACAACCGGATCCGGCCCGCTGTACGATTTGATCCGGCCCGCAAGACATTTTGTAAAACCTAATTAAAAAAAATATATATTACTACTTACTCATACTCACGGAATCAAGAGAGCGAGCAAGCCGAGTGGCGGCGATCATCAAAGAGTGAGGCGGCGAACATAAAAACCTTTGATGTTTGCCGCCTCACTGGCGGCGCAACAAAAGATTATTTCTTCTCAACTGTTCTACACTAGACGATTCTAGATCATTCCTTTATTTTGCCTATATAAGCGGGTGGATGGCCCGAACTTAAGTTCAGTTCTATTTGAGCTACCGAGGTTATAACTTCGACAAGCGATATCCTAGCGAACTGCTAGTGCCGTCAATTTGCTTTGTGACTTTGTGTGCATCTTGAGTGCCTACTAATTATATTTTGTATACGAAAATAATGTCTGGTGGAAAGAAACGAAAAGTAGATGCAGAGGGTCGCCAATGTCAAGAAAAATGGACTGAAGAATTCTTTTTTATCTTGCACAATGGTAAGCCTATTTGTTTGCTGTTATAATGAATCCATTTCAGTGATGAAAGAATTCAATATAAAGAGGCATTACTCAACTAAGCATCCTACGCTGCACTCACTGACAGGGCAAATAAGAAAAGACAAAATACAGAAGCTTACTGCAAATTTGGGAAAGCAGCAGCAAATGTTTGATAAACAGAGAACACAACTTGATAATGTTGTGAAAGCTAGTTTTATAGTTAGTTCAAAATTGGCAAAGTCATTAAAACCATTTGCCGAAGGAGAATTTATCAAGGAGTGTATGTTAGAAGTTTGCAGTGTTTTGTGTCCTGAAAAGAAAAATGAATTTGAAAAAATTAGTTTGTCAAGAGGAACTGTTGTCCGACGTATAGAAATGATTGCTAATGATATCAAAACAACATTGTCTGACCGTACGGCTGGTTTTGAATCATTTTCCATAGCATTAGACGAAAGCACCGATTTGTCGGACACAGCTCAACTCGCTATATTTATTCGAGGTGTTGATAAAGAGTTCACTGTTACTGAGGAATTGCTTGCTTTACAGCCGCTAAAAGGTACCACTACAGGAGAGAACATTTTTAATGAAGTTCAAAAGGTTATCACAAGTTTTGGCTTGCCATGGTCAAAATTAGTTGGAGTATGTACAGATGGTGCACCTTCTATGGTCGGCTTACGCAAAGGTTTCATCGGAATTTTGAATGAAAAAGCAACTGAACTAAATGTGCAAAAAGATGATTTGATAGTCCTTCATTGCATTATCCACCAACAGAACTTGTGTTGTAAGTCCATTCGACTCCAGAATGTTATGAATGTGGTAGTAAAAACCATCAATTTTATTCGATCCCGAGGGCTTAATCATCGTCAGTTCAAGGCGTTTTTGGATGAAATATCAGCCGAATATGACGACGTACCATATTATTGTAAAGTCAGATGGCTAAGCAAAGGGTAAATGCTGAAACGGTTTTACGAGCTTATAAATGAGATAAAAGACTTTATGCAAACAAAAGATAAACCACTATCTGAATTGAGTGACCCAAAATGGATATGTGACTTAGCATTTCTGGTCGACCTTACTGGCTATTTGAATGATTTAAATTTGAAACTTGAAAAACAAGGACAGTTAGTTAATGATTTGTACAGCCATTTGAAAGCGTTTCAGAATAAAATCCGCTTGTGGGAGGCACAGATGCTGTCTGGTAACAGTTACCATTTCCCCACGCTCTCTGCGTATGAGAATATTGCTCATGCTCAATATGCTGAAGAACTCAAGGTACTGTCGGAGCAATTTTCCAACAGATTTAGCGATTTCAAAAACATGGATGACTGTTTCAATTTATTTGCTACTCCTACAAAAAGTAATGTACAAAATGCTCCAATACACTTGCAAATGGAGTTGATCGAGATTCAAGAAAACTCACTCCTAAAATCTAAATTTGAAGACGTGGAGTTGTGCAATTTCTATAAAAAATACCTTGAAGAAGACCATTTTCCCCAACTTAGAAAATTCGCAAGAAGATTGATTTGTGCGTTTGGCAGTACTTATAAATGCGAACAGTTCTTTTCAATGATGAAAGTTAATAAATCAAAACAATCGTACAAGGCTGACTGACGATAACTTGGAAAATTCTTTACGTCTTTGTATCAGTGGAATTAATCCAAACATCGATGGATTAGTTTCCCAAATTCTCAAATGTCTCATTGATTTCGGTGTTGCTATTTAACTTGCGTAGGTTGTAACAATTCCAAATTTAACGATTTAATTATAATGTTGTACCAATTTTTTTCATTTCATTTTGTTATTTTAATAAATTGATAATATAATAATGTTGTCGTATTATTTCATGTCTGATATATAGATATTTGCAATAGTGCAAAAAATTATGAACACTACTTGACAACACTACTTTAAAATGAACTACTTTTAAACGTGGCCCGAGAATGTATTTGCACATTAAAGTCTGGTCCACATTTTGTCAAAGGTTGCCCATACGTGCTTTAAACCTTGCCGACTTGGTTCTTGATTGGACTTCTGGATTTTTAGACGATTTTGGACTCCCATACGACGGTTCCTTAAACGGTGCTCGTCGAGCCATAACAATTTTTCAAATAAGTACTCTGGTTTCTTGTATGATTCTGTAAACAGTGTAAGCATAATGGAGTTCCCATTCTAGCACCCACGTTAAGAAGTCCCTTATTGTTAAGATACTGAGTTATGTGTGCTTTGGAATATTGTTACAGAAACGGACACCGGCATTATGAACCCGTTAAATAGATATTTCCGACGTCACTTTTATTCGGTGGCCAAAAACTATACTGCAGTAACTCAGCTGGGTGAGAACAAGGGATTCACACAGCAGCAACTGAACCTCTTCTTAAATGAATGGCCTTATCTTGTAGAGAGTTTTCAATTTCATGAAAGCAATCCTAACTTTGTTAGCAACGTTCTCTGTACATTTTTGCTCTCTGTGTAATATCAGTCCCAGGTTACGTATAGATGGGACTTGTTGGATTCCGTGTTGTCAATTTTTATTTAGACCTTAGCGACTAGCACACGTTTTATTGGGCTTCTCGTACCCAGTATTAACATAGAGCATTTCTTATGATTCAGGACCAAACCGTTACATTGAGATCAAGTGTTGATACTATAGAGGTCACTGTTGACTCTAGAAACAGGATTTTCTATGCTTTTAACTATGCTTTTAACGTTTTTACTGTCAAATGAATAATATATTTGTGTCATCTGCATAAAGGTGATATTTGCAGTAATTGATTTGATTCGGTAGGTCCGCTGTAAAGCTTGCAAAAAGTATTGGACTCAGCAGGGATCCCGGAGGTACGCAACGCAAGGTCAATCTGTTAGTTGAGTACGCCTTAGAACCATCCGCATTATCAGTCACCACTATCTGGTATCTGTTTGTTAGAAATTTTTTAAACTATTGGCAGGTGTTGTTCGAAAACCCGAAAATTGTGTGTAGAATTGTAATTTTGACAAGAGTAACTCTGGATGCAGCTAATCAAATGCCCGAGAATAGTCCAGCAATACAAGAATACTACTCGTATCTGCGTCGGAAGCCTCCGTTATGTCGTCTGTGACGTGTAAGAGATCGTCCTTTTCGAAATCCAGATTGATATTTAGGGATTAATGAGTTATTTTCTCTACATGAACCAGTATTTGATTCAGAACAACTCTTTCCAATATTTTTGATAAAACTGGTAATATTGGCCGTAGGTCATTAAGTTGCACAATTGTTCCTTTCTTGGGTATAGGTTTTACCAAAGCCGTTTTCCAACATGATGGGTATGTACTGGTTTCAATTGATTTAGCAATGATTAAGTAATCCAATTATTTGCTTGTATTAAGAGATACAAATATATAGAAATACACAGTGGCGTAGCGTGAGTGTCGGCTGCCCGGGGCGGAAGACAATTTTGCCGCCCTCTTATTTAGGTATTTTATTTTAATGTATACTATGCATTACATACATTAATTATAGAGAACTTTTCGGAGAGAACAGTCATCACTATTTTGTATTATACAGGCTAGATTTTAAATAAAAAACAGTTTATCTAAGTTTTACAATCACGTTTATTAATACAAAAATTCTTTTACTTTAACCAATTAGATACATTGATTTAACTTAGGTACCTATCACTTAAGATTAAGTACACCTTGAGGATCGACAAGATTAAATAAAATCAATTTTTATTTAGAACTAGAACGATACTATTATATAACATTTTTATTTTTATTGAAAAGTAATATGAGTATTTCTTAAAAAAACAAAACAAAACTTCCGTCTTTAATTAAAAATTTAAACGTCTACTTTTTTTAAGAGCAAAGTCTTTTATTGCACCGTCAATGTCTATCGCATCACACACCTCTTGCTCAATAGACAAAATAGCCAAATTAGTTAGTCTTAGAGTACTCATTGTCGATCTTAAATAATTTTTAATCAATTTCAATTTTGAAAAACTTCTCTCACAGCTGGCATTGCTTATAGCAACTGTGAAAAATATTCGGAACATTATTAAAATATTGGGCAGAGTATCTTCCAGCTTGGATTTAACAATAAATTTAAATAAATCAAGTGAGTCTGCATTAATCAATTAATTTTCGTTGCCTGTAGCAACAACGAAAGTCCGCAGTCGAAGTCTTTCCAGCTTGAAATCCTGCTCGTCAATTTCGTCAGATGCGTAGTCTAGATTACATTCAGTGTTGTCTGGATCTAATAATATAGCCGGTGTTAGATAAGCAATTTTATCCGTTAAATTCTGTAGCTGTTGAAAACGCTCACGAATTTCTGCAATAACTCTATCTAACGAAGAAAACAGCTTTCGTCTCAACTCATTTTCACAAGACAAGTTAGCATCTCTAGTTCCGTCATCAAAAATATGCTTTCTTGTTATGCGCCTCCGAGGTTTTATGGAAATTCCAAGTTCTTCACACATATTTTTTGCATAACCTACAGCGCCATTTGCCCATTCCTCTCTTTTCTCTGTCAATATCATCTGCAAAGCATTTACTTTCTGAGCGCACAATCTTATGTCAAGTCCCCTTGTTTGTAAATATTTTTGTGCATCATTCACTTCATGTAGCACCGGTTGCCACAGGCCCAAAAAACAAAGAAAGGAAAATGACTGCATCGAAACTAGTAAAGTACCTGCATCTGTCCTAGTGTTTAAGCTTTCACCTGCCTCCGTCAGTTCTTCCAAAGTGACGAGAATATCTTTGTAATGATGCCATGTCACATTTACGGCATCGCCTCTTGCACTCCACCGCGTGTCTTGAACCCTTTTTAAGCTTTTGCCTGTAGCTGTTATCAGAACTTCCCAACGATGTGTCGATGAGGAAAAAAAAGAATAGCAACGTTCTAAAGTGCCGAAAAAAGTTAGTGAATCCACCTCAACTGAGGCAGCGTGTAAACAAACTAGGTTTAACGAATGATTTGAGCAAGGTACGAATTCAGCTTTAGGGTTTATTTCTCGAATTCTTTGCTGAACTCCTGAATACTTTCCAGCCATAACAGCAGCATTATCATATGCTTGGCCTCTACAGTTGCTTATATCTAGGCCATCAGCTTGAATTTTGTCCAAAATCATCTTTGAAATTCCTTCAGCAGTTTTGTCTTTAGTTTCAATGAAATCTATAAAAGATTCCATTACTTTTACTTCCTGATTTTCAATTACTACGTATCTTAATACCTGACTTGTTTGATCTTTATGAGAAAGATCTGGAGTGCTGTCGAATATAATTGAATAATACTTAGCCTTTTTTATTTGTCCGATGATATGTTGGCGAACTTTATTTCCCAAAATGGCAATAAATTCGTTTTGTATTTGTGGTGACATGTAAGTGATTGAAATTTTGCCAGATATTTTAGACCTTACAAGATGTTCACGAAGTACAGGATCGTATTTTGCAATTAAATTAACCAATTCTAAAAAGTTTCCTCTATTGGTACCGGTGTCGTTTTCTATATGTCCACGTAAAGCCAAATTTTGTTTGGCAAGGAATCTTATAATATCAAACATTCTGATAAGAATTTCCTGCCATTTCTTTATTTCTTTTGCCACTATGTCTTGCTCTTTTTTGTCAATAGTCTGTAATTTTTGAAGTCTGCTCTCCAACTCCTTCCATTTGCAATAATTTTGGATGTGTAGTGCACTTGATTCGTGACTTGAAACCTTAGGATTTAATTTCCACCAAGTATTAAATCCATCAGATGAGCAAAATTTAGATCCATTCGGTGTACTTACGTTCTCAAATAAACGACAACAAAAGCAAAATAATGATGCTTTAGCTGTAGAATAAGCCATCCAAGTACGTAAAACTTTTTCGTCGTTAGTCAATGTACGATAAAACCAATCCTTAGTAAGCCTTCTTGTCTCTCCTTTTGATTTTAAAGAGCACGAATCTGAGCGTGTTACTGTTGACATTTCAGCGAAATTAGTATCAATATGCTGAACAATTTCCTGTCCTTGCTGAATGAGATGCAATCGAATATTGTCGTCTATGTGTTCAGGCCATTTTCCAATATCGTCGAAATTTTCCTTTCGTCTTTGGTACTGAATAGCAGACAATGATGATGTTGTATCAATCTCTGTTTCGGAACTATGCATGTCCATGTCTGAACATACAGATGGAGACACTAATGCAGTGGATGTTGTTGGAATTTGATCTTTAGGAACAATGTCAAGTTCTTGTATTTTTTCAGCTTGTTCTGGGTTTAAAGGCCCAGTTGTCTGTGATGAATTTAAGCCTAACGAGGAATCTGACGTGTCAGGAACAACACTTTTCACATATTTAAGTAAAGCTCCTTCATTTGCTCTAATATTTTCCAACTTAGCTCTTCTCTTATTACGGTAAGAAGCCCCACTTTCTTTTACTCTTTTCATTTTTGATGCTAAAATCAAAAAAATATTAAATGAGAAAAGTACAAGTTAGTGTTGTAAACAAAATTATCGAACATTTCAAAAGAAGTACCTAGGATATTAAAAAAAAACCTTGCTTTACTGAAATTTTCCGTTTTTAGGGTTTTGTACCCAAAAGGAAAAAAATTGAGCCTTTATCTATCTTTACTTTTATTAAATCATTTCATTGACCGTCTGTCTGTCAAGACCATTTTTCATAGGAACGAGTACTTACTTACACATATTAAATTGAAATTTATATCACAGTTTCCGATCAAGATCCCTTTGAAATGTGAAAATACTTTTATGCACTTCGGCGTTTCTTTTTTATTTTAATAAATTAAAGTTTGAAGTTTGAACAACATATCAGATAGTCCAACATACAATTAGATAAATATAATATTTAATACTCACTCAGTTGAAAGTTGTTCAATAATTTCACAACCACTACACGCACTTATTTGCACAAAAATCACAATTTGGAAAGCGTAACATAATTAAAATACGAGACAATGTGAATTGGACAACTGACGATCAATCAATAAAACTTTCTTTGAATTGTCAAACTTTGTCAAAGCACGTAATTCCCCGTACCTTAAAGGGGCTTTCTCGTACGTGTGATAAACTATATTGAACTTAATATATATGTAATAGAAGTCATTCTCGCTGATTGTTAGTCATAAACGGGGAATTCCCACAAGTCAGTATAGACGTTGTTGCCAGTCGCTACAAAATATCATTCAAAGAAAAGGAATTCCCCGAATTCGTCACAAAATAAGTAATGAAAAATTCCGTGCTCCTTTCAATCGGTCCAAATTTGTAGTTACGATAAAAATATATATTTTTTATTTATTGTTAAATTTTGCCGCCCCCTATAAAGTGCCGCCCGGGGCGGGCCGCCCCCGCCGCCCCCACTACGCTACGCCACTGGAAATACACATTATAAATACTGGGAATATATTTAATAAACGAACAAATCCAGAAATACAGACATCTATGCTCATCACATACATGCCTGTCTCTGTCGGGAACCGAACCCGAGCTCCATTGTGCCGCTACACGGAAGACTTCTGCGCGAACCACTGGACCAACGGGGCGGTATAATACACAAAAATAATAAATAATAACAGTGTTTTGTGGTTTGAGTGCGCTCTAAAACCCGCAGGTTCACGTCCGTCGAATGTAAAACAATATTTTTGAATTTATTAAACCAATTCAAAGTATGAGTTACAAACTATACAACATCATACTCCGACTCTTGTTTTTTAGAAGAAAATTTTGGTAAAATTTGATAAAAGGTCTATTAAGAAATAGGAAATTAAATAATAAATCAAAGTATTGGTTATATTGGCTATTGTTGACTTCAATATGTGCATATTAATTTCCGGTTTTCATTAGTAGTTCTAGTAGTAGGCTTAATTAGAAGTTCTGAACTAATTCGTTACCTCCTGTAGTCCAAGCAAACAGAGTCACTGCGAACAAGTAGCCATAATTCTCTATAATATCTTCATTATTATGATAATATATATTCGAGCATATAAATACATTGTCTGTTATTATTTCTATAAGACTGTGCAATGTACATTTACTTACCACTAGCTTAGTAAAAGTAGGCGAGTACAATGACCAAATTTATACATACTATGAAGATAAAATTAAACAAAACAATGTTTCACAACCCACTTACCCACAATAATAAATATTTTTAACTCTTACTTCAATATAATATTTGAGTAATGTTTTATAAAGTTTTAAATAGATTAACATCTAAGCCTTAGCCTACTTAGATAACGATGGAATATTATAATTTGAGTAAAAACACCTATTAACTTGACAAATATTACTAAAAATATCTTATTACGACATAAGTGTTATTTCTTTCTCGCCAACAATAAAAGTATTGTAATAGAAGTATTGTAGTATTATATTACTTTACATTCTACTTACCATCAGGTGGAATGTAGTCAAGCATTGCCCTAGATAACATAAAAAAAAAAAAAAAAGTATGTATCAATAAGGATTTAAGATGGTAGGTACAAATAGAGCTCACCAGTTGGCTAGCTCTAATTATCACCTATAGTATAATAAAACTGTAAGCTCTAAACTCTTGCAGAATCCAATAATCCTTGAATAAAAAATCTCCCATCTCATTACAATAAACGAAAACATAATATAATCAACTTAATGTAATACTGCATTTTGTTTCATACTAAGATACATCTAAAATATTTGTAAGAAAATAATATTCTTGTGTAAATGTATAATATTAGTAAAAATCATAGCAACACTATAGTATGCACCTACCTACATGGGATATGAAATGAATAATAAAAATAAGGGATGTATATAGACACTGTATTATGGTGTTGTTATGATTTTTGACTTTGACTCAAAATTGTTTAGGACAAAGTCTTCTGTGAAAAAAGTAATCAAAAGGTAAAGAACAAAAGGCAACGGGATTGCATAAGGATTGAAAAGAGAAATACGATATACAAACAGATTTAACAACTACTTTATGCCTTAAGAGAAGGTAGTACAAATCCATAAAAACCTAGATACGACTTGCATACAATTAACTACAACTTTGACTATAATCTCTAGATAAATTTAATTAAGATTTCATATAAATTTTGCCTCATTTTAATGACATTAAAATTATATTAATTGGAACGATATCTTAACTAACACTGTTATTTTTAAGTACTTAAAAAACAATTAAATTTAAATAAAAACGTACTAGTTAAGAAAATAATCTATTTTCGGCGGTATCGTGTACTCTATTATTCGACCCTTTAAAAATCTGTTTACTCTCCTTTGAAGAACCCAATATTGTAGCCCTCTGGGAAAGAATCGGCAGGCGTCGGAGGGTCCGTGGCCCGTGGGAGGTAGTTCCTCTAATACCAATCTGTACGGGACCACTTGGGCTCCAACGTGTGAAGATTAACTCCCTGTCAATGTCGAGCGGTATTATGATAAAAATATGACAAGCAATTCCAGGGAACACTACCTTATTATATACAGGCGGTAGATCAAGAAGAAACAACAAGAAGTCTAAATTTCTCCTGAGATTGGATGCTCGATCGTTGACAGGTCTCACAGGCTGTTTTCTGGACCGAGTCAAAAGGCCCAAGCTGTTATGCTGGCGTTCCCACTCAGAAATACGAGTACTCCATAGAGGGACGGACTTGCGATTTTTATAAAAGTAGTCTTTACTCCAGAGTGAAGTAGCGCTTCGGTCTTTTTAGCACACTTTTTGTAAGAGGCTAGCTTGGCCTTTTCTTCTAAGTGGCTTCGGAATGGGACTTTATTGAATATATCAACGCCAAAATCCCTACACTGTTAGAGATGATAAGAGTGGCTGACAGTCCAGCTTTCTACTGACTCACGGGGCCAGGGGCCACTGCAGTCAGTGGCTGCACCAAATTGAAGTAGGGTAAACCACCATGATCTACCTCTTTCATCCAGATTTAATGAGGCACTGTATAAACTATGACTGCTTCTTGGACAATTTGATGGAGTAATATATGACATCATCTATATGTAGGCAGGTAGTATGAATGAAATGAATTTACTTATTAAGAGTGTTATCACGACGGATATACAGTTTCATAAATATATACTCTGAAAGTTTCTTTAATAACAGAAATATAGATAATAATAAAATAAAAGAATTGAAAGGTTGGCGACAAACATACCTTAAAGTTTTAGATTAAATATAAAATAGCTTTTGCATAGTAAGAACTTAGTTATTTCAGAATAATAAAAATGTTCATTAAATTATTTCTCCACGTGCTCGGAGCGGCAAATAACAGATAAAATATAAATGTAGAGGTGATTGGCTCACAAGTATATAAATTAATTTTCATTCTTGATATAAATTAATATCAAGTGATCCAAGAAACAATTTAAAAGACACATGCATGCCCAACAGTCAATGTATTTTGAGTCCTATTATAGTAAATTAATAAATTATATTTGAAAATCAAATACTACCCGTATATTTGATTTTAAAATAAAATTTATTAGTAATCAAATTATTAGTAGTTTTATTAATAATCAGAATTTTTCAGTCTCACTCGTCGTTTACTCTAGCACTTTCTTAGCCGGCGAGTATCGTTAGCGGATTTTTACAACGGAAAAAAAAGGTAAGTACCTCCTTACTTATAAGTATATCATAAAGAATCGTTATAATATTACATTACTACATTGTCTAATCTAAAAATCTGAAATAATTTAGTACATTAAAGTACAATATTAAACAGAACTATGCATATTTTTAGTAACACATAAATGTTAAAAATAAATGAGAAAACATTACCTCATCAAATAAATAACAGGTTTACTAAATTGATTAGCAAATACTATACTATAATACATCTACCATTAATGTACGCATTTTCTTAACATCATCTGTATAATATAGTATAGACAAAGTGTGTACATTTAATATAAAAGAAATAATTAGCGACGTGTTTAGTACATGACACATAACATAAACATTACGAGTACTTAGTACTTAAAAAAATTGTTTGTTTGTCTGTATCTATATATAGGTGTATATATTTTTTGTTTGTTCATTACGAAAACACTACTTTTAGGATGTTTGCAGCATTTGGTGGTAGTAATATATATTACTTCAGTTTATTTAAACTTTTTAGTCGCATTTTCATAAAATATAAATTCTGATTTGAGTTACTATTAAAGAAGTGATTATGATTTATATTTTTTTTGTGAAAAAAGCGTTCGAAGTCTCTGTTGTATTTTATTGATAAAATTAATATTTTATTTAACTTAAGCAGATTAAAAATGCAGATATTTATTGTATTTATTAAATGTTAAGTGCATTCACAAAGACTGTTTGAAAACAAATGTAAGAACAGCTGTTCAAATTATTTAATGCTATTTAATGATACATTTTATTAAATGTAAGTTGTTTTGCTCTCGTTAACTGCATTTATAATTAACTTAATGTTTATTAAATTGTAAGTTGCTGGTTTATTAGAAATAAGCGACTTTTAATTGTATTACCCAACGTTTTGGTAGCTAATCGTTATTTTCTCAATATTTTCCTTAATGAGAATTAGATACAAATCCTTTAAATGTCTTTAATTATTTGATGACACAAATCTTATATGTTTGAGGAATTCCCCGGTACCGACACTGAAGTTAATCAAACTTTTGATTTATTAAATGACATCTTATTCAACACATACGTAGGATCGGTTCTTATGAAACAAATAATAATTTACTAATAAAAAAATTATTAATGTGAATCCTTACATAACAAGTTACTTTATTCGAGGAAAACAAATGTGCTATACTGTAAAATTTAAAGATTGGAAAGATTACCTAGAATATATACATACATACATACAACCATCTGATTACTGTCAAATATACTATAAATACTAAACTATACTACAAACTTCGAGGTTGATTTTTTTTCTCAATCTATCGTCGATATGGTTTTCGATATTTTTTAAGAAAAGATATATTTGTTAAGACATATTTATAAACACTTATTGCTATGTTATTTATAATTTATATAGAAAAAATGCAGATCGCACTTATGTACCTACCTAATAGTAACTGGGTAAGTACATTTATAGTACAAGTACTATAATTACTTTCTGCATTTTCTTTAATGTTATGTACAGTGTAAGTACATACACTTAAATTAATAATCGTATTATTATTACTCATATATAATTATTATTATTAGTCTCGGGATATAGTATAATATCAATGTTAATATACCTATAACAAAATTATCGCAACTTAAATAAAACCGAAAGCATGATACACTATTCGTGTACCTCCACGTATTTCAAAAGATTAGAAACAAAAGATTAGGGAAATTTAAGAAAAAAAATATAAGACACGAATCCTATAATTAAATTAGCTTCTGATCTATCTATCTATAATGATATAATTTGCGTTACGTCAAATAACGTTTGTACCTACAAGTTAGCAAGGAGACGTAATCACACCTACAATATCATTGACGTACGTACTCCTACACTGAATTTACGTAAATTGTGAATAACTTCTTTTTTTTTAATTTTTATTATTCGCACATGACATATAAAAATCAATTGAAATAAAAAAACATAAACAACACATAGTAGCACTTTCAGTATGAGTGACTAGAGTTTTTTCGTTTTATATACACGCAAAAACTCTAGAATAAATGGGTAAATAGTTTCACAACCTTGCACCAAAAATTTGCATAGTGGTAGTCCAATTTACTAAATATCATGGTCAGATTTCTGTTGGGACTGCCCCGTACTACACGCACCAAAGACGCTTTTCGCTTGAACTGCCCCGTAGGTGCTATGCCCACTAAAGATTCATTTCGCTTGAGGATAGTTGTACAAAAGCGATTCGCGTTTCTGCAAAAAATCCAGATGAGCTGCAAAAAAAGGGACATCCTCGTTAACTCTAAGTGAGAACTAGATATAACGTGTATTGTACGACATAATTTTTTGAAAGGCGTTTTTTTTTGTCGGCAGGTGCTAACAAAGTTGCTGGCATGACTAATCTATACCTATAAAAGAGAAAGTATGTATGTCTGTTCCTGTTTGAAAATAGTTGTTTTTAATTCCAAATTTATTTAAAATGTACGTTTATTATAGACCCCGAAACGGCTCCAAACGGCCGGTTTCAACGAAATTTTCAGAGAATATTTAGATCGACCCAGCGAGTATTTTTTTTTACATTGAAGTTCTAAGTATAATTATTATTGCGGTGGCTTCAGTCTTATATTTAATTAATATATCTTTAAATGAAATCCGTCGATGTTGCTCGTTATGATAGTTCTTAATAAAATAAATATTTTAACTATGAGACTCTGTTATCGAATACTTTGTCCAGACTTGAGGATAACGGTACAGGGCTGAGCCGTTCAATATTATTTTGTAATATTAATATGTATAACTTGCTTAACGTCCGTATAATTAATACAACAGAATTTTATATTGAAACATAGAGTATAATAATGTAAATTTATGAAAGAAAACCAATATACGTTCAGGATCGAACATTTAGCTAATCTTCAAATGTATTTTTAACACATACACATACTATATTCAGTATTTTTCTTTGTATTTTATATTACATTATAAACATGTTACTATTAACATGATGATTATATACATTATGTCTTCTGGTCTAAATAAGCACTAATGAGACATTCATGAACACGATAATTTCTTAACGTACGTGAAATAAATGTATGCAAAAATTATTATGTAAGTTATTTATTCTTTTTATTGTAGTATTATATAAAGTAGTACTTCTATTTATAGTATGAAGCTAGGAAAGTATTTTTTTGCTCTATCGAATGACTTTTAAAGACGTAACATTATGTTGGTATAGTATGTAAACGTTTTATTTTTTATTATTGTTTATAATATTCTTCGATGTAGCAGTTATTTTTCAATATAGGCATTGTATTTAAATTTTTAAAATTTAGTAAATAAATAATGATAATGCAGAGTGTGACTTAATTCATAAAGATAAACCCTAAACAAACTTATTAAGTAATTTTCTATCGCGTATGAGATGGAATCTAGAATTTCAATTCTGCGTTCAATCTTTTAGGTACTATTGATGGCCAATAAAGTTTTATTTTTAGAAATCGCGGGATTTGCTTAAGCAGGACACAAACGTATTAAAATATTTGTTGAATTATTCTATTGCGGTATTAAAACATTCAAAATGTACAACATGAAATTATAATATATTTTATATTCATTTATATAATATTATCTTTTCTTTTGCTATTATCACTTGCTTGAGCAAGGATTTTAAATATTTAAAGATTTTTCAGATTTAAAAAATATCTGATATTTCTATTAAGAATAACATAAGCATAGCTTTAGAGAAAATACTGTTTTACTAAGAAGTCTTATTAATTTTTGGGAGAAGATAGTACAGAAAAAAAAAAGAAAAGAGAAGATAGAGTTGGTACTTATTTGCAGTGCAGTTCATGTACTCTGCATCTCTCTTATTCTTTGTTTTCTTGTTTTGTAAGACGGACGTAGAGACTAGAGATGAACGTAGTGCTACGTTCCTCCGTAGAGTAGTTACTAAGCGGGATGCTATTAAAGTAAACACTTTGTATAATAAATGTCATTTATTTGTTATTAAATAAAAGTGACATGAAATAGGTATGTTAATATAATTTGAACACTTATATCATAATTTACGTCTTCATTTATTTTAGAAGCCTAATAAATGTCCAATTATAATTTAATATTAAGTTAAATTTTCATATACAGACATCAACCGCACCGTTGCATTGGTCGAGTGGTTAGCGCAGACGCCTAACGTATAGCGACGCAATGGGGCTCGGGTTCGATCCCCGACAGGGACAAGAATGTATGTGATGAGCATAGATGTCTGTTATTCTGGGTTTGGTCGTTTATTAAATATATTCTCAGTATTTATAAAGTGTATTTCTACGTATTTGTATCGTTGTCTAACACACTTAAAACAAGCAATTAATTTGCTTACTTAGGGGTTAGATCAATGTGTGTAATTTGTCCTGTGATATTATTATTATATTTTGTACCTATCTACAATTCGAAACTTAAAAAAAATAAAATCAATCAATTATAACAGATGTCCTCTCATGACGTTTCATCTCTATCCTCGATACACTCGTAGATATCGTACTCCTACGCGACGTCTCACAAGAACGTCAACCACGAGACGTGTCTTGAGATAATACTTGGAGACAAATGGAAATTCTGTTTATTAAGATGAATCACTATAATAAAATGTGGGTTTATGATTTAAAAATGGAATAGTGATTTTTATATTTTAAGATGGTGACGATAGAAAGTTATTTTATGCTAAAAATAAATAGTTGAAAAGTTTTTTAATTTTTTTTAGAATAAAGCACAAAAAAATAACTAGCTATATACAGTACATACATATAGTTTTCTGTATAAAAGATGTAAAAGTTTTTTCTCCATAATTAATTATATTTGATCAAAATAGAATAGAATATTATTCCTAAGCAATTAAGTTTATTATCTAATATATTCTTAATTTATATTATATAAGAATATTTATATTATCTTTTCTTAAATAACAATCTGTCACCATCTGCTCTGTTTCTATGAGATAGATTTAGTACAAATTATATCCTCGAGTTTGAGTATATAAGAGTTAGTTTACCATACTAACACACTAACACAATAAAAGTGAAACAGTTTTTTTTATTTACCAGTCATATTAATAATACCGCCCGTGTATGATTAGTACTGAAACTAGAAGTTATATGCAATAATTATACTTATTAATTTATTTGCCTCATTATTCCTTAACAGTATATCTTTAAATGAATATTTTCGTACTAGAAGGAAGATTATGTTTTACCGGCGTAGATGGAGAAAAGAAAATGCAGCGACAAAATGTCTAGCTCCCTTGAATAATCTTTGAACCTTTCTTTAACGCAAAATAAGAAACATTCTTTTTCTTTAAAAACATTTTGGTGAAAGTACATTGATTGTTGTAAACTTCATAGATATTTTTTCCAATTAAATAAGTATAAATAACATCATATATATTATTTATTATAGGTATAGATAAACTCCTGCCAAATATTACAAAGAAACTACTGCATATGAATCAAATAGAACTGAATAAGACAGCTATTTTTGGCCGTGGAACTCGAGAAAAATCAATATTCAAATACTACCTAGCAGTGAGTCTCGTATTTGGGAGTACATATTTGAGTTACATTGCACATAAGAGAATAAAACTCTTAAAATTAATAATAAAAATACGTATAGCTACCATAAAATTTGCATTTTAAACAAAAGGATTATGTTTTTGAAGAGACATTACGCTATAATTATGTTATAAATCTAAGCTTCGAACCAACAATCAAACCTCCCTTTTTAAACATCAAATGCAATAAATAAGTATCGCTTCAATGTTATTTTACAGACGCATTTCGTCACTTGTGTGTAGCGCGTGTTCGCGTGCGGTCGCGTGTGTCGAGTACAGTCCTAGTGCATAGCCAACTTATCTATTTAAGGAACCAGGAATTGTGAGTCATTTTGTTTTTGTTATTGAATTTGATTTTTGTTTTTTTTTTATTTTGTATCAGATCATTATTATTTTATTATTATTATATATATGTATATACGGGGATATTAATTTAACTGTATGTTGATACTGTATCGAACTATTAAATGTTGTCATAACTTGATATGATAAAGCAGTTCATAATTTTATAACCCCTTTTCACTGAGTTATTTTTATATATTTACTATCAAAATTATTATTTTTTAATTTCCGGCCTATTTCTTAATGTTTTTTTTTTAATATATATGCTTTGCGTTTTATTAAGATAATTAACTTGAATATAACGGTTTGAAAATGACGAAATAATAGAGCAGAAAGACACCTACATTCATCTTTATCATACATCAGCTGAGTACTTAATGTACCATGTGTATATATTTGTACCATGTATACCGCACATTTACCTATATAATATTACGAGATATCCAAAAGCATTAAGTGTTTATTTACAAATGTACCTTAAAAATTATAAAAACTAAAGTTAGGTAAGTATTTTTAATACTTTGTTTTAATTTATACATATGTATGAAGAATTTTCAGTGAATTACCTATTTTAGTCTTTACGAGAATTTTGGTTTTAATTAACTTAATAAGTAACATGTTTTTACTCATTAGTACACATGAATTAGTTTTATAAATTAGTTAAATACATTTTGTAAAATATAGACTCTGATCATAATCAAACACTACTTATTTTTTAATTTATTACAAATATATCGGTTTATTTTTCATTTTATATTTATTTTAAATTTAAATAAGTTTAAGGGGTAATGGGTATTCATGTTTATAGGTAGATATTAAATAAAATGATTACACATTTTTCAGAAAATCTTGTTTTTATAATAATCTTACTATAGTTTTTATATTCTTACTTAACTTAATATTCAGAATAAATTAAATTATTATACCTATATCATTTACTTGATGTTGATAAACTTCTTTAAACTATTTTTAGTTTAATTTATTTTTATATTTATACATTTTTTGTTGTGGTTTGTTATAGTTCTTTTTAATAAATGAAAATATTTTAACGGGTTTAAATCAATTCGTGTGTTTTAACATTTCTGATTCAAAATGTTAAATGCAATTAATTATATAATAATTACAATAGTTCGGGTAAAAAATATTTACTAATACCTACCTACTTATCTCAGTGCCGGCTCGCTAGGCCTCTATTTAATTTATTAAAGATATTAATATATACTATAAAATAAAATTTATTCATTATATTAATTAAATATTATTATACGTCTATAAACTAAAATAGTATTTTAAGTAGTGAAACAAGAAGTAATTTGGGAAACTTGATTACAATCGTTAATTTACTATGACAAATTGACGCAACTTAAACAAACTAAATAATGGTGACATTATTAATAGACAAATCCAGAAATTATTACTAGTCGAGGGAATTTAATTAGTTTTTGTTATAGCTTCATACAATTCGCCATTAACAGGGTATTACTCCTATATGCGAGTAAAACCTGCGTCGTGACTTGTTTTTGTTAGCGTCAGAGCATCTCTAACTATACTTTGTGAATCATGTACAAATAATGAGCCTTACATATACGGCAACTCATTTTTTTAGAATATTCTAGATACAGGGCTTGCTTTGTTTACTCGTCTGGAATCACACGCGTTACTAGCATTTAACCAGCTGTTATAATTGTTGCGCATTTTATAGGAGTTTTATGTTATATTTACATCGCATTTCGCTCGCTTTATATATAACAAAATAATTCTTGTTATGTCAGACGGCCGTCTAAAAGTTAGTTTTCAATCTCTAGGGTACAATAGCTCCTTTCTTGAAATGAAATACTTTTCCTTTCTGAACTCTTAACCATTAGTGTGTAAAATTTCGTGATGATGGATTATTTAATTCGTGAAAACGTAAAAAAACATTATATAATAGTTATAATTTTCGTATCTTAGTACATTTTTTATAATGGTTTATGTAAGTGCACTAAAAATATAACATATGTATATTAGGATACATTTTCTAATGTTAGACAGGATTTTCTTGAGACTTTATTTTAAGGGATGAAAAGAAATCAAGATGAAAACTGAAATGTAAGTGGCATAGTACAAGTTATTAGAAAGTGTTCAGAAAGATGAATTTGATTTGTCATATTATGTATTACAAGAATACTATACGATTATTTGCTGACCTGAACGATGTCAAAGTCAAATATATAATAGGCTGACGTAGACTGAGAACAGCATGCTGTATACGTAGTCTGATGTCAAATAACTGCTGAGAGTACACTGTCGCCTGATGTAACCGAGTAATATTAAAAATAACTCATATTAAGTATAGAGGGTACTTTTTATAAATAGTCCGACCCTCATATAAATGTTCTAAGTTTTAATCCTATTTGAACATTAAACTACGGTCCAAATGTATCTACTTGGCGGACACTAGTTTTGTAAGAATCGTAATCATAGTAAAAGTAATAGATATGTCTTGATATATATATGTTTTTGCTGCAAGTTAAAACGTTAGTACATTCCTACAACATTTACATACGTCGTAAAATTGTGTTATTATGATAACAAACCTTCCGATTTTGATTTTACTACATTTATGCAAAAATATTTTTGCAAAAGATAAATGTTATATTATAATTATCATGATCTACTGTTTGTTGTGTTTTAAATTTACGGTAATATTTTTTTCTATAGATGAAATGAAAATCCAATTACTTCTTAGTGGTAACCCTAATGCTGACTCAGAGGTCCTTCTTCTTGATGCCCAGTCTTTACTTGCCAAGATTCTTCTAATAATCCAAGGTGTGGTATCCCTTATCCTGATGTGTAAGTGCTTGATCTCAAGAAGGTTCAAGTCTTCGTATAATCGTCATATTGTTTTCCCGACCTTGGTGAATTCATTGATTGTTGATTTAATGATTGATATTGATGTTTATTGACGTCTTGTCATTCTTTTTTTTAACAGTTACTTAGAATTACTCTCTAGTTGGTATTTTGTCCTAATTTACGAATATTTTTATAAAAAACCAAACATGCCACATTATATTATATTTATTTCATTAATTTAATATGTTTTATAATGCAAATGTTTTGCTTCTCCTACATACTTGTAACAACATCTTTGATGTATTTATTTCCATTTGTCTTGTTGTGTGTCACGAAGAGTTTGTATACAAAATGAGTAAATATAGATTGTTCAGGTACATATTAAATGTTTGAAGAGTTTCTGACTATTATTTCGCAGGTATTGTTATCTGTGACAAAAAAAAATGTTAGACACATCTGAATAATTATTAATTAATGTTAGCATTGTACCTATTTCACTTCTCTTACGTTATTAAATTATTAAATAGATATTTATAACAAGATGCTACTACTGACGCATGAAAAAGCAATAACATCACCCAGCATCAAGTTAATGAAAGTACATAATATAATTAATATTAAATTGCAAGATCAATTTATTAATTAATATTAAAAAACCATTCAGTTGTTTCGAAAAACCATGTATTTCGTAAATATTAATGATTGCTTTAAAAAAATGATAACTGTAGAATACAGATGTCAACAGCCTGTAGGATTAATAATTCTTTATAAATTCAGAATTAACAAAATTAATTTTAATGGAGTTTTTTACGAAAATTAATGGCTTTATTTTCTTTTTAACAAAATAATTATTGAAGTGTTTTGTTCTTGGAAAACTGAAATCGTATTAAAATACTTATTTCCTTGACAAGTAATATTTAAAGAATATATGTAACATATATTCAGTGCAAAATAATTATGCTTTCACGTAATCCTTTTCTTATCTGTTTTTACAAGAAAATTGCCTTATTTGTGATACTGGTTACAGGCTTATTATACAATATTAACAATAGAAGAAAATCGTGCATTTAATGTAAAGATAAATTTAACAATAACATTACTATGAATATTTAAAGAAGTCCATAATAATTTTGGGCATTATACAGAAATTATCAAATCACAATTATATCAGCTTTTATTGTTATAAACAAGATTATTATTCACATCATAAATAATAATTATTATTATAATTATGTATTGTTTGTTCAAGATTATTATTAATATAAAGCATAATAATAATCAATATAATTATGTATTGTTTGTTATATAGTATTATTTAGCCTATTTATTCAAGAATTTCTAGTAAATATTATCTAAGTAATAAAAAAATCGTATCACCCATTCTAAAATAAATGAATTAATATAATTGTTAATATTGAAACTTACATTATATAGAAATAAAACTATTTTTACGGATTTACCTCGCGTATATTAAAATTTAATTCAATATAAAATGTAAATCTGTAAAAATAGTTTTATTTCAATGTGTAGTACTCGTGAAAACCTTAGAAAAAATTACATTGTATAATAATAATAAGTACAATTATTTCTGTTAGTTTTATATTATTTTTAAGACGTGGTTACCTTATCTAATTTATTAAATAGGTTTCTAGTAGTTCTTAGTACTAGGTACCTGATGTTGCAGGTTGCAGCGCCATTTTGAAGAGTTGAGTAAATTATCGCGCGTACGCTTATGTTATTGACAGAATAATCTCTTAGTACCCTCTTTTTATAGTTTCAATAAATAAATATCTCGATCGTTCTCCATTAAATGTCATGAAGTCATACAATTAAATGTTAAAATAGTTCTGTAAGTAGTTGTTAAATCTCAAATTATAAAGTGTAAGTGTGGCAGATAATTTAATACACATATATTATATATTAAATCCTATTCGTCAAGTTTAAACCAGGTTTCACGTCCAATGACAGTGAAGTAGAGATCTTTGACCTATCATTGTTGTATTTATTAATTTTAGATGTAGTGACTAATTTATTTAAACTTAAATTATTACCAATAATACAACAAAGGCGGCATTACGTTTTAAATATAATTAAATGTTAATATAGATTTCTTTTATTTAATGATTAATTGAGATCGAAGCTGACAAAAACGGTCGGACATTGCACTTCTGAGTTATGACGTCATACGAAAACAACATTTTGTTAATATAATGATATATTTGAAATATCTGTATTTATTTCAGTCATTGATCACGTGTTTACATTCTGTAATGGAAGTTTGCCAGGTCTAGTCAAGATCTAGCCGTCCGGCGTCTAGTGTTGACTTATCTACTACAAGTACTAGGTATGTATTCTAGCCTTCACTGTACTTCCTGGCACATAAACCTAAACAATATACTTTATATTATAATTTTTATTTAACTATATAAATTATATTAGTATAGAACAATTAACTTCTCGAAATATCTAAAGTTACATTAGTTTCAGCACTTTTCATTTAAATAATCGTATGATCAATGTGCCAATGTTATCAGTGACGGGTAGTATTGAATTATACACTTGCATAAATTAAATTTACAATAGAAAAAAATATTGATCTTTAATTAATTACCAAGTTTTTTATGACTAATAAATATAAAATTATCATCTACATTCCATATTGTATAAAAATAAATATATTTCTGTAGAAACAATATGATAGAAGCAGACAAAAATAAATTGTAAAACAATTCACCATCGCCATGATTCGAACTCACGAATAAGAATTTAGAATGAGTTCGGAACTAGTTGACCAGGTTACGATTTAATTTACATGAATGCTGGCAAATACAGGGCAAATATATAGCCATAATGTTAAAAAATATTAAAATAAAAATATATAATAATACTAATGTATCACCAAAGAAATATTCTATGTTTTTATCTTTTAAACAGTATATATATATATATATATATATATATATATATATATATATATATATATATATATATATATATATATATATATATATATATATATATATATATATATATATATACAGGGTTATTTTTAATTAGTTGACCACGTCTTGCAGGCAGCCTCTCTACATCAATTCCAACAACATTTGTTCTACAACTTTTTACAAATCTTGATAAACAACACAAAAAAACGAAATCAATAAATTTTTTGCTCCCTCTTTTACTTATTACTCTGTATTTTGTAAGAAGCACTGAAAAGGTCAACGCCCGGGCGCCATACCGATACTCAGAGTTAATGCCAGTTCAGAGACAATAAATCAATTTTGAAAACTATCAATTTTAAAAAGTTGTATATATAGATAGGACAGTATAATACATTTGAAAATGATAAATCTATGTAAAATTGTATACATTTTTATCTTCATTTACAATCGCAATATTCTAAAAATACAATACCTTTTTAAATTAACAATAATATGTTCAGTTATTTATATCGCTATCAGATAATCGATTTTATAGAAAGTTTTATAGTTTCATCTAGGATTATTATGTACCTTGTATAGTAATTGAGTTTAGTTTTTATTACCATATATAAATATACTTTATAAAGTATTACAAAATAACAAATGTGGTCGCTATTGAAATGTTATCAAGGTATCAGGTTAAATATTATATTACATGAGGAATGAGGATGTTTGTTCAATTATTTATTAAAACGCTTATAGAACATTTATTGTGTATTTTGATTTTGCTTCTTATAACTTAACTTTATTTACTGGTTTTTTTTTTTTTTTGAGTTTAGATACAAATAAAGGTGCATTCGTTTTCAGCTCTCTGAATTTGATCTCTGCGTTGCGTTTTCAAATGTTTTCAAAAGGACATGATTTTGAATCCCTGCCCGTATCGATTTATTTTTTATTATATATATTTTAAAATAGATACATAGATGTTTACAAAAACAAAGTTATCTAAGATTAACATTTAACCTTTTAAGCTACCAAGGGAAGTTCAAATGTATGTGTGTCGATAGTCGATACCTTATATTATCTTGACATTTAGCTCCAAACAGTACTTATCTTATTTCCCGATCAAAAAGTTCGGTATTCCCGAACAAACTAAGTAGATGTATATAAAACTTTTCACAAATGTTTGATATATATTCTCTAATTATAAAAAATTGTTGTGAAATATTCTTAAAAAGCGTAAACCATTGTTCTTATAAAAACATACGGTTAAATATTTTTTTTTAATTCTAGACACAATGGAATAAACTCATTTGTATTTTTTTAAATAATGATTGTTTTAATTATTATTATTACTATTTTACTTCTGTAGAGATAAGGTTTAAAATTATTCTAGGTATAACTAATATTTAGTTGTGAAATCGTAGAGCGTTAAATTGCTCTGTAGTCTATTATGAAAGAAATAATGACAATAAAAGTTATGTTATGTAAAACTATATTAATAAATATTACAATTTAAATAAAAAGTTGCTAATGATCGTGACGTGGCTGCCTAATCTAATTCCATAAAATTTATTCATCTGTTATTTACAATAATTGTCTCCTAAAAATAATTGTCTCATAATTTTATATAGAGATTTATTGTCATTTTATATTTACATATAAAATGGTCTAATTTACTAAGATTATTTGTTCAATTCGTATACTTTTATTTATTGAGCAAATAAAGAACTAGAAATCAGATTACTTATCTGATTTTTTTTTACGGAAAAAATATGCATGCTTTAACGTTTATAGGTACTTTGGAAATTTTCCAAAATGTTATTTGTATTAGATAACTAGATATAAAATTTAAACCATATTTCTAATATGTATATTATAAATAGTAGAACAATGAAGGATATTACAATGTTTTAATATTTCATAATGTCTACAACTATGTTAAGTGCATTGAAATTTTTAATATGTATTTACACAAAAAATAAACCGATACGGGCAGGGATTCGACCCAGCGACCTTCGGTAAAACGTCTCGTCGCTCTAGCAATTAAGTTACTTCATCGCTCTAGCAATTAAGTTACTTCATCGCTACCCGTCTCTGTGAATCAAGCATTATATATCTAACATCCTAAACAATGTTTCTATCTGTGCAGTATAGATAAACATTGAAAAAATGCCACAACCGAAATTAATATTATACAATTTTTAATAAGATTAACATGGCTATACATGTTTATAGACATCTTGTAAAAAACTAAAAAGATATTACAGTGATTCAAAACAGAATTTAAATTACTAAAACATATTTTAAAAATTACTACAAACGTTTGACGTTCGCAAAAAAATTACGTTTGTTATATGGGAGTCCCCCTTAAAATATTAATTTTATTATATTTTATGAATAAATTCAACTATTAGCTATCACGGTTCATGATATATAGCCTGGAAACAGAAAGACGGACAGCCGGACAGCGAATTCTCAGTTAAAGAGTTTCGTTTTTACCATTTGAGTACGGAACCTAATAATCAACCCATACTTTTAAAATTATTTGAGACCATGAATAAAGTGATATCCTAGTATGTACATAACCTACATAGTTATGTACTATTTTTACAGTTAGTAAGAATATCTACTACGCTTTGTTCATTGATAGTTTTTAATCTAATTCACAAGTCAGTTCCTCGCTGACGATACTACTCAAAAGCGTGGCCGTACTCGACACTATAACTTAGTGTTACCTTACCTTATGTCGAACATATTCTATCAGCGGTATTGTCACTTCCCTGTTCTCTCTGTTATCATCTAACTCTCTCTTTTCCAGATTCACGATGCATCCAGGGTGGCTGGCATGGGAATGTATAGTGTTCGCGTTGTTTGTTTGTTTATCATCTTGCTTGCCGCTGTGGCAGAGAAAGAGAGATGCAGCGGCGGGAGGCGATGCTAAGCGAGCATACATCTTTGCGGGGGGCGGCGTGTCTACCTTATCCATGATATTATCAGTTTCAAGAGGAACTTTGGGAGTCCGGTCGTTTTTAGGTGAGTATTTATTTTCAATTGAATTTCTTATAAATGAGCATTTATTTTCAACTCAATTTCTTATATATTAATATTTTTTGTTTTGGAAAATACCCATTTTAGATGAATGATTCAAACTAATGAGGTTCACAAATGATCAGAATTTAATGAATTCGTCTGAACTTACATTGCTTATTTCATGCTTATTATAAAGTCATAAGAATTCCAAATGCGCAAAAATGTTCATAATGGATTCGTTTTCAACGATAAATCAAGATCAGTTTGATCTGATAACAGTTGAAATAAGCATATCCAATATTAGCAGAAACCGTGCCATTGAGAAGTTACAGCCACAATTACAATTTTGAATGTTACGTTTAAAGCGCCCTTGGTCGAGTGGTTAGCGCAGACGCCTAACGTATAGCGACGCAATGGGGCTCGGGTTCGATCCCCGACAGGGACAACAATGTATGTGATGAGCATAATAGATGTCTGTAATTCTGGGTTTGGTCGTTTATTAAATATATTCTCAGTATTTATATGTGTATTTCTATGTATTTGTATCGTTGTCTAACACCCTTAACACAAGCAAATAATTTGTTTACTTAGGGGTTTGATCAATGTGTATAACTTGTCATGTATTATTATTATTATTCATAGATAATGTCGCTTAAACGATTGAAGATACCTTTAAGGGGTTCCAGCAGTAAAGAGCCTCCCGAAAATTAAATAAACACAAATATTAATATACCTAAGCACTGTTCCTTAAGCTAATGAGTATTTTATAAGTACCTTAAACTCAATGAGTATTTTTTTTATTGCACTAATAAAGAAAGACCCAGTTTGATAAAGAAAAGGTTTCTTCGTTTATAAGCCATTTTATTAAAGCAGGTCATATGCTATATACCATCACAATATAATCTTTATTACAGGCAAAAGAAAGTGTCTTAAAAGATCTATATTCTTCAACTGCGCCCAATAAATAAAGTAAATATAGAATTAAAATTAATTCGATACGGGAAGAGATTCAAACCCGCGACCTCTGGGCAACCGCCCCGTATTGCTTTTTTTTTCATTTGATATTTTTTTTTAATTAAATTAGTTCAACATGGCTATACATGTTTAAAAATATTTTCAGACTTAAAACAATATACGTCATATTCAAAAACAATATCAATGTTTCAAACCTTTCAAGTATACCAACTGGAACAATTCCACCAAACCCTATGCTTTTGATAATTTACACAAACAAACGCAAAAAAAAAAAAACATATCAACATTTATGACTAAGAGAGATGATTTTCTTCAATTATGTTTTTAAATAGGGAGTTATAAAATTATAGTGTAGCTTCAAGAATAATCTCTCGCACTGACCTTTGAAGTGTAGAATATATTTAATCATACATAATGTATTTATAATGCTAATAATATCAGTTATTTCAAAACTATATTATATTAAAATAACAGAGATATTACGGATAAGTAACCTATTTTTTTATGATTTTGCGTGTTTAGTATTTTATGTGTTAATTATCTTCGGTCTTCCTTGTTACCTAGTATATAATTATCAGACATAATTATCATTCTTTATCTGTTGCCAAATACCGTATTGTGTCTTGATACACATTCTATGGCTAATTAATGTTAAATTATAATTTATACTTTTAATAGTATATATTTGTTAAATGATTTTTTTTAAGTAATGCGAGAAAATAAACTAGTTAAATGAAATTAGCTCCTTATCTAATGTAAAAAAGTCTTTATAGGTTATAAATATTTGAAGTGCCTAGAACATATTTAATTGATTGAATATAGAATAGGAAACCTAAACCGCTAGGTAGGTACTTAGATAATTATATATGCCCACTTGCTTATGAATTTTAAAGAAAAGATACCTTAAACGGCATAGTTAACCTTTTTTATCTTCACATAACATTAGGTATATTGAGCCTCGTAACAAAAAAGTGGTTTAAAGTTAACATTACCAGTTAAACTGGTAATGAATCGTTCAAAAATAGAACAAACATGAAAACAAATGCTCAGTTCATTAAAATATAAATAGCGAGAATCACGAGCACTCTGCAGGTAATATAAGATCGTTCACGTGCGACGATACGGCAACGTGACGACACATGTGTCGCCGAATGGAAGGAAGCCTTATAATCTTGTTTGAGTATTAAAAATAATAAATGATGAACTTAGACCATATTGAATGTCTAGGATCGTGTTTTGATATTATGTATATATTTTAATCCAATTTATTGAGGCTTGGATATTTATCATATAAAAAATGTACCCAACAAGATATTTATAGTTTCTTAGTTTAAATATTTATAGTAAAAACAAAATAATCTCAAAAATCAATAATAGTTAAAAACAATTAAAAGAACACGTTTTTCGAGAAAACTAAAAAATGGAAAGTAAATTTTAATATTTTTTTTAAACTGACATATTTATATTCTTTAGTTAGATTTTCCTTAAAAAAAACTAAAGATCTAATCCGCGTAATGGTCAACTTGGACGTCTGTTGTCTTTCTTGAATGAGATCGCCGTTTTTAGGTTTCTCTTTCCGGAAATATTTTTTTTTCAAACTCTGTGACTTATCCGAGGAATAAATAATCTACACATTTCTCAGCTCGTCCCTTAATACGTTGTGGTTACTTCGTGGTTTCATACCGATATTTTAGATCTTCATTTTCTTAGTTTTACATCTATAATTAAATGTATATTATCAAAGAAATCTTATTATATAACTTTCAATTTGGTTAATCAAAATATGTGGAACTTGGATTGATGACTCATTTGCAGAGTTGATGTTATAATGTATAAGTCTAACATTGTTAAATTTCATTTAAAAAGTTAAATTTCATTTCTAGGCAGCTCTTCTCGGCAGAGCAGCATTCCGAGCTCGTGGTAGCTAACTCACGGAATGATTATACTGACCATTTTATGTCATTATTGATGATTTAAAAGCGTCTACTTGAATAAAGATATTTTAAATGTGAATATTTCGGTATTCGCGAGTCAAAAGGTATTCTAAAATGAAGATTATTCACGATGTTCAAAGATCTTCATCATTTTCACAAAATTTACTACGAAACCTTGAATACCCATTGAAATGTAAGCTAAATTATAACCTCGTCCTTTTTGAAGTCATTTACAACATTTGTTCAATAAGTACTTTAATTATTATCACAACGGAAGTAGGTATGTCGTATTGATTAGTTACGGAATACTCACTGTTGATGCAAATTAGAAAGATATTTGTTTATTTGAACGAAATAATATTTTTTTTAAAGATTGTGGTATGAAATTTTTGAACGTCTACTTTTTCGCCAAAAAGCGTATAAAAAAATCATTTACATAGAGCAGTTTGGGTTGGTTAGTCGGACCCGTAGTTGGATATCCTGATTTCTGAACCAAACGTCAGGGGATCGATTCACACACAAAGATTGTTATTTCTGTGTGCTTCCGTTTAAATATATATGTGTAACTCCTCGCAACACTAGAATTGTTCTCGAATTCTGCACGAGGTTTTTGTATATGAATAATCTGTATTAAATATTCTAAACTACTTCCAGGTTTCCCGTCTGAGCTGGTATACTTCGGATCGGCGATGTGGGAGACTCTTTACGGAATGGTTCTAGCGTTTCCTCTTGTCTGCTGGATCTTCATACCGGTCTACTACAGACTCAATACTAACTCTGTTTACGAATATTTACAGGTGAGTGGTTATTACATCAATTAGGGGTTCTTAGTTATATCATAATCTTTATAGTATTTGAATATTGTTATTTTTAAAATTCGTTAAGATAAATAAAGGTATGTCCATATTTCCAAAGTTACGTTTTCGTGATTTTTGCCCTAGGTTATTAAATGTTTTAAAACAATACTGTTTCTGAAAAACTCTTTACCTTATTGTAATAAATTGTATACTTTTAGAATTTCATTTACTTTGCTGAATGGTGAGATAATTTCGTCTAACGGCATTAGTATTAATCTTAATAGCCTTGATTACATGTATCTTTAAATTTTCAATTTACCTATATATAGAACATTGTAATTATACTCGATTTAGATAATTCACACTTAATTACTTTTTAACTATTAAGAGACAAATGTGTAAATAATGTTAAAACTATTTAAATAATAATTACCTTTGTCATATCGGCACAGTTTAGATGTGAATTGATCAAACTATTATTGCGTTCTCATTAAGTAAATGAAAATAAATCGTGATATTAAATAAAAATAATTAAAAATGTCCATTATTAAAACAAATGTAACTTAAAGATTTAATTTGTTTGAAAAATCACACAAGGTGTGAATTTGTTTTAAACACAGTTAACAGTATTGTTAGAAATTTAATTAAAATTTCATTTTATTAATTTATCCCCAGATGCGTTTCGGATCCATCTGGGTCCGTCGCATGGCGGCTGCAACCTTCCTCCTTCGTCAGACTCTTAATCTCGCCATCACAGTATACACTCCTACTGTCGCTCTTCACGCAGTACTGGCACTGCCGCACTGGGCATCAGCAGCAGCTCTCACTATTGTAGCCATCGTTTTTAACTTATTGGGAGGTCTTGCTGCGGCAATCAGGTATTATTTTGAAAAAAATTAACATTAAGTTTTTTTATAACATTATTTAACATTATTGTATCTGGCAAATCTATCCTAATACTTAAAATACATAACGAAATTTTGAATGACTAGAATATTTTGAATATACTCACAAAAACTACAAATACCATATCCAACTTTACAGAGCTGACGTGATTCAAACCCTAACCATGGTGTTGGTGAGCGGCGCCTTCATCATACAGGCGACGGTTAAGGCGGGCGGGCCGGCTCAGGTTGTCTCGGAGAACATCGATGGAGGGCGGTTAGAGTTCATGAAGTAGGTTTATATATACATATTATAATATCAGTAGTATAAATTATAGTATATTGATACCTAAAGCCTAAATTTTGAATGTAAAAAAAACATCGTGTAATGGAATTAACACATACTTTTTCAAATTTTTCTACATTTTTCAAACATCTTTTCAATTTTGATTCCAGGTTCACATGGGATCCAACAGTAAGAGTGGATACTCTTTCCGCATTAGTGGGTCAGATGTTCATGTCTGTTTCTATTTACGGCTGCCAACAGACCTTCGTCCAGCGTTACTGCTCTATGTCCAGTGAAAGCAGAGTCAGGAAGACCCTTTTAGCTAATGTGCCAGCAGTTTTTATACTGTTTAGTTTATCATGGGTAGTGGGGATGGCTTTGTACGCTGTTTATAAGTATTGTGATCCTTTGTTATCGCGAACTATAGGTGCAAAGGATGAGGTGCTACCATTTTATGTTCAAGACCAATTTAGTTTCTTGCCTGGAATGTTAGGACTGTTTTTGGGAAGCATTTTTAATGGAGCTTTAAGGTAATAAAAACAAATTTCCTGGTCATTGTAGTTTACCTTATTATCTTATGTATTGAGTTTTTATTTGAGTTATGTTTTTCAGTTTTCTGGTATCAAACATGAATTCTCTGTCAACGGTGACTTGGGAGGACTTTATATCAGCGGCACCGGCTTTCAAAGGAACAACCAATAAACAACAATTAACTATCATAAAAATAATAGGGCTTGTGTACGGTGAGATATCGACACATCTTCTTAAATTATATGATCATTTTATACATTCATACTGTGTATGCGGTTTACCTTTCAAAAATATTTTTTAAACTATAAACTAAATACAAATCTATCTAACATATTTTCACTGTTTATTTTTTTTCCAGCAATATTAATAATGGGTTTATCACTCGGCGTTGGTATGGTGGGGGGAGTCGTAGAGGGATCACTGTTAGTAACTTCAGCCACTTCCGGCGCATTATTAGGAGTGTTTTTATTGGCGGCCATGTTTCCTATGGCAAATGGGAAAGGAGCACTTTGGGGCATGATCGCGTCACACTTTATAACCACGTGGATGGCTGTCGGAAGAATATTATATGTTAACAGTAAAATGGCTATGCTTCCTTTATCTGTTGAGGTAATTAAATAAATATAATACTAGTTAGTTAAGTACTTACCGGCAGCAGATATTAAAAATGTATAAATAGTATCGAGACGCAATTTTAACTCCTTATTCGTTTACTCTTAGCATATCTTTATTATCATATCCTCGTACCGCCCCGTGGACGAGTGGTTAGCGCGGACGCTTAACATATAACGGGGTTCGGGTTCGATTCCCGACATGGACAGGCATGTATGGGATGAGCATAGATGTCTTTATTTCTGGGTTTGGTCGTTTATTAAATATATTCTTAATATTTATATTGTATTTCTATGTATTTGTTACTTTTAACACAAGCAAAAAATTTGCTTACTTAGGAACTAGATCAATTTGTGTAATTTGTCTTGATATTATTATTATTATTATTTTTTAAACTTTCAGAAATGTCCAAACAGCACACTGAGTGCGATAGCTCCTAAACCACTATTAGTACGAGAGAATACAACGCTCGCTCATGTCACACAGGCTGTACAACTAATGACTAGTCGAGGAAACGACGAGTCACCTGTGTAAGTATTTATTTTAAATAGGTTTATTTCACAAAAACTCTTTTATCCTAAAGAAGAAGAACTGTATCGGCCTTTGCTTTACTACTATTATTAACCTGAGTATTTTTTTTATTAATAGTTAATTTTATGTCAACATTAAAAAAAAACTGTTTAACCACGGAGTTTAGATTATCTAAATGTCTCCCAACGTATTTTTTTTAATTTATTTATTAAGTTTCGAAGAATTAATTGTTATTAGATTATTAAAAGATGACCAAATCTTTGAATTGTGATTTATTAATTGATATATCTGTTCTATATTTTAAAATACATTTTCTTTTTTCAGATTCTCTGCTCTTATGCACATGTATTCAGTATCGTACATGTGGTATTCAGTTATAGGCACAATTACTTGTATAGTCATCGGGGTCATAATTGGTATCATCACTAATAACGAAAGTGACGCCTTTGATGAAAAACTATTACATCCATTAGTAGCGAACATCGCTAGAAAAATGCCCGGTAAGAAGAGAACTTTTACAAATGTTAGTGAAAAAGTGGTTGAAGAAAAGGAAATTGAAAAGCATGAAGATCCGTCTATAGAAGTGAAATCAGTGTTCACTACTAATGGTAGTAGATTATTTGATGCTTATGACAATCCTTTACAATCTAGAACTAGGCTCTGATTTAGGACGTTAAGGTTTAAATTTATCTAATATCAATTCTGGAGAATATTTCTTCCTGATTCAAACAGATCTGAGAGAACGCTCTTGGTATATATAGAGTAGTTTGAGTGAATGAATACTGCGATTATTCTAAAATATGGCTAGTCAAAGATAATTGCCATAAAATGAAGTATGTTTAAGTGACTACTAGACTTATTAGAGTTATATTAATAAAATATTTACCAAAAAGAGACTATTATTAGTATTAGAAGTATGGATGCATTAGACTGTCGTGACTACAGTGAGTACTACTACACTACTACAAAACATAGGGTTGTTAGAGGATGTAGAGTGGTTTTTATTAGTTGAGAATAAACGACTGCTTCCAATAATAAATATTAATAAATAAATAATAGACAAAATTTATTTTATTGCAATTTACTCGTTAGGACAAGCTTCTTAAATCATTATTAAATAGGGACATTATTAGGCAATTATTTTTATAAATAGTATATAAAAATAATTTATTGTCTTATTTTATATAATTTTATTTTTTGACACAGCAATATATTAAAGATTTAAAACAGTTTGTGTGATATTAGAAAAGTGTATGAATTAATTGTTATAGTAAATTAAGACAATAGTAAATCCGAATTTAATTGTTATAGTAATATTTATAATTGTTTGTAGACTTGTTTATGGCTCGATGTTAAATAGGTAGGAAATTGTAAGTTCATTGTTTATAAGATATTAATATAGTATTTGTACAGTTAAAATTAGTTTTTTATGGATTTATAAATAAATTGATATAAATAAATAAATTGATCATAATTAATGAATCTGTTCTAAGAAGTAAAACTTCTCGATCGAACAATGTTGTGGATGTTGTCTTTGGAACTTCCTGATTGGTGGAAATAAGCTTTCCAAGAGATATGTAACAGAAATGATATCATAATGTAAATTGTAAATAAACGTTACAGAATTCAACATTAATATTAAAAAATCGTGAATATTTTGTTTCTTTACTGTTATTATTGCATTTTATGATCGTTTACTGCAATTTCATTTTTATATGTACTTATGTGATATTATACAGTATTAGAGTAATAAAAACATATGTAAATAAATTTATTTTCTTGTAAATTAGCTAAGTTCTGTATATTAAACATTTACATAAATTTTACAACTTCTTTTATTCAAATTATAATGAACATGTTATATAGTCCGGTCAAATTAGACATTCGGTGCTACATAAATTCGCAACAAGCTGAATTTCGGTACAATTGTTCAAAACACGATTATAAACAATAGCTGAAAGTTCCCCATCATTCCCGTGTGTGGATTTTTTTTTATTCAAGGTCAAATGTCAAAAAAATGAGTTTCGCGATTTTCAGCAAAACGGTAAGTTTTATCAGAAAAATACCTCAGACTAAAATTGTAGATCATTAAATTATCTATAAAAAATATATCAATACTTTTTTTCTCACGAGACACCGTTTCGGAGATATCGCAGTGTAAAAAGTTGTAACAGTTGCAATTGTCATAAAATGCACACGTTTCCACGCCACCTATGAGGTAGTACTTAGCGCGTTTTTTTTAACGTGGTTTCCCCAGTAGGCCTACTCCAAAAGTCAGTAATTATCCAGTTTAATTGAAACTATCGTAAATAATTGATATTAGTCAGAAAAAAAGCGATGTTGATAAAAAAAAAGTACAGACATTTATTAGTCGGAGTCGTAATTTTCGAATTCTTCTCGATTTTCTCCTTGTTCTTCTTCTTCTAGATTTTCTTGTTCATTTTCTTCTGGTTCATCCTCGTCTTGGGTGCAAGTTAATTCAGCCAATAACGATGTATCGCAAGTCGGCTCGTTGACGTCGAATGTATCATCAATTGTTGGTGATTCAACATTAGAGCACGACTTGCCTTGGCAACTTGTACACGCCATAGAACAGAATAAACCCACTTTTTTGCAACCACTTTTAGCGCTGCATCCCTTTTTGCAGTTGCAAAAAATTGCGTTCAGCAATTTTTCCGGCGCAGGTGGAAACAAAGTTGGAACTGGTTCCAATTCATTATTTACAAACTTCCAACCCCAGTCTGTTGGGTCTTTCTGACAAGCCACACTTGAACTTGGTAATACCTATACCTGAAAAAGATGTTGATGAGCAGCAGCCGACGTTGGAGGAAGACAAGCTAACTGTACCTGTTTTTTGCTTTTGGTGTTTTTGACGAAACGTGCATACCGATGTTTATCTAAGCACGTAGTTTTTTTAGGAGCCCCGTACATCGAAAGAAGAAAGCGAATGCCACTTGTGATGATCTCATGTTGAGTTGAATTACAGTTTTGAAAAACCTCAGCACATTCAACTAAATTTTGTTTTTCAAACATTTTGAAAACTGTCGTTTTACCCCTCCTATAAAATGCAGATGTCGTATCACAGCCTGTTATTGCATGCAGAAATAGTATGTGATTTTGACTCTTTGCAAAAGAAGATAATAAGCTTTTAGAAGTATATATCTCCGATTGATGTTGAGCTTTTCCTGGTTTTAAAAAGAAAATAGTTTTTTCAGTTGGAGTTCTTATAGTTATAGCTGATGTATATTTTATATTTTAAGTGCAAGTTACAATGACCGACAGAAAAATATTTTAACCTATACTACATAATATTACAACTCTAGGGATGAATATACGTGACGTACTCATGCATGTGATGACAATTGCAACTGTTACAACTTTTTTCACTGCGATATCTCCGAAACGGTGTCTCGTGAGAAAAAAAGTATTGATATATTTTTTATAGATAATTTAATGATCTACAATTTCAGTCTGAGGTATTTTTCTGATAAAACTTACTGTTTTGCTGAAAATCGCGATAAAACTCATTTTTTTGACATTTGACCTTGAATAAAAATTTTTCCACACACGGGAATGATGGGGAACTTTCAGCTATTGTTTATAATCGTGTTTTGAACAATTGTACCAAAATTCAGCTTGTTGCGAATTTATGTAATTTCACCCTAATTTTTTGGTCTAATTTGACCGGACTAATAAAATATGTATTGTGTATGTGTGTGTATATGTATAAGTAAAATTTTCTATGGATGTGATCTTAGAACTCGTTGGAGGTAGATGACTAATTAACTGACTTACTTAACTTGACTGTTTTCGGGAATATGTTGTAATGGGCTTCACTTACATTTTGTTTTTTTTAACAATCTGGTAACAAATAAAGAAGTTAATAATTTCTTCTTTTCGTACCATTGCTACTTACCAACGATTAAACATAAAAAAATATACATAAATAAACTATAAATACTCCTATAGGTATGCAATAACTACTTACTTGAGTTCGATAAAACTTTCAAGGTTTATACAAACATTAGTATGTACAAGGGGTATGTTTTATGGAAATCGAAATCTACGCATACGAAGTCACAGGCACAGCTAGTACAGTTATAAAACCTATATACTTACATTATCCACGGCTTAAATCTTATAGATTTGTATGATAAAGAATAAGAACCAAAATGAACTTTATACCTATATACGATTGTTTCTTCTTAATTATTGATAAATGAAATTTTGGAGAAATAATAAAAACCAATAAAATAAAAAATACATTAAGATAATATAACAATTTAGTCGGAGTCGAGTTCTTGCATGGAACTTGAGAGATTAAGAGGATAAAATAGTACAACTTTTTTAGTATGAATACATGTCACAAGAAAATTAGAAATTATTATTTTTAATAAATTAGAAAAAACGTTATAGGCAGCCCTGAATTGGTTGAAGCCAGCCTCCACAGCCTCGAACAAAAGCGTAGAATTGCTAGCCTCTCAGTATTCTATAGAATCATTCTGGTGAGTGTGCGCAGGAATTACACGACCTAATTCTCCCGTCCCCCTTCCATCACCGGACGTTCCGACGCACGACAGGAATTCATCCTTATGTTGACTCATATATTGAGATTTACGTGATTCATATCTGCTCCAAATTTCAAAAACAAACCACATACGGTTATTTAGATATTACCGTCCAAAAATCATAATTTTTATATCTGACTTTCCTACAGTTAAAAATTCTAATCTATTTCCAGACGACCTAGAAAGTTCATTTTTAGCATCTACATATTTAGGCAAATACAAAGGAATAAATTAAAAACTACTACATTTTTTGTATTTTATAATCATTTTTAAATTTATTAGTTCTATTAGGAATACATAATTTTAGTGACTGCAATGTAAGAATCTACAATTAAAATTGATGACAACTGGTCTTTATATAGATTTAAAGAAGATTATAGATTCATAGAAGGTCTAAACTTGAATTTATAACTTATGGAATACCACCCTTAATTTTTTTAAACCAGAAATCAGTTTTAGTATTTATAACTAAAATCATTTAGGTATAAGAGTGAGTCGAATGATAGACTTCTCAAGTTCTAGAGTGGTAAGTTCTTATCCTATTCGAACAAAAATGTAGCAATTCAAATTTTTGGTTGAATAAGATAAGATAATTTGTGAGTCCCACCCAGTGCACTCCGAGTGAGCCCGTAGCCAACACGAGGCACATCTGAACCACATCTCGTTGTTTATTCTGAAATCAGAAGTTTATTTCGGAGTTGCAACGTTTGCAAGAGTTGCCTAGTATGATACTAGGCAACTCTTACTCACATCTTCTGCGTTATCATCCTCATGGTCCTGACACAAATCATCAGCCCCAACAGCAGATACAGTGATTTCATTCAATAGTCATTTTGTAGTAGGATTTGACGCTTTTTTCTTTTACCTTTTTAGGACCCTTCTCATCTGTACCTACTTTGTTTTTCTCTTCCTGACATTTATCATTGCATTTCTTATTTTTTGTGTTTCTTTCCCTTCTTTTTTATTTTCTTTATCTATTAGATTTTCTTTCAATGGCGTTGAAGTTAAGATTGTTGCATGGTGCTACTTTCGGCCTTGTCTTGTATTACTTGTCTGTATTATTAATATGGTAACTTGATTAAATCCTGCAATATAATTTGAGTCGAACTGTATCTGTCACTAGTAGGACCTGGTGAGTCCATTTGTTTTGGTGTATTCGATATTGCAGAATGAACTTCTTTTGATGTACTCGGAACTGGTGATTGAACTTATTTTGATGTTCTGTAATAGTGCTGGTGCTGCTGTTGTAATTGTGGTTATTTGAAATGGGAGTCACCCAACTTTCATCACCCATTTCTACAATATTATAAAAATACAAAATTAAAATAAATCTGTAAAATACTAACACAGTATGAACTGCACATCACAATTTCAAATGCCTAACTACAGACAATAAATATATTAATCGTATACAGCAAGATATTTGACAGTTACCTCCTAATTTATATTGATGAAAAACTACAGTGTTAGCCATTCTTGGAAGCCCCGGGGAGTTTAGAGGTGGGGGGAGGATATTGTTTACACGTCGTTCGCGCGTAGTGTTTTGTGGATGTAAGATTGAGTTCCATTATCCCCTAACTCCCTACTCTTCCTTATATTATGTAAAGTTATGAGAAAAAAACAACATACACAACAACAGTAGTTAAGAAAATAAACATTAATTTAGAATGTTATAGCAATTAGAATAATATGAACAATGTTAAACGAATGACGTCAAGTTTTTTGTCCTGAAAAATTATTTTAGTTGTAAGATAGATCAGTATATGCTGAATGTTTAGGATAATTTAATGTATTTAAATAACGTAACTTATAATAACGTATAAAATGTTGTTGAATAAAAAGAAACCTAAATCGATGATATTCGAACGGAGAAAATGGCGTTCCTATCTTCTACATCATCTGCTAGAAGATATGGCTCACAGGCAGATGGCCTTTAGAGTGGACTCACGCAGTTTTCACTCCGATTCATAAAGCATTCATAAGCATTCCAGTAAGAAATGTGGCAAGTTTCGACTCATTGTCTTAGTAACAAACGCAAGTAAATAATATTGCACATCAGAATTCTCGATCGAAGATTTCTCCAAAGCATTCCAGAAAATACTGCTGAACAGGGGCACCCCACACGAACACCTGCTCAGGGAACTCTACGAAGGGGGAACAGTATCAGCAAGGACAGATGAGCTTTTCTCAGATAATTTTCACCCAAAAGTTGGTGTGCGACCAAGACATATAATTTTACCTTTGCTCTTTAACATTTACACTGAGCTTATAATGCGAATCACTCTTGAAGACTGGACCGATGGTGGTATAATTGGTGAATACAAGATTGCGAACCCTATTTGTAAGCAACGCGGACCTGATGCAGGAATTATTGCACAAAAGGGAACGCGTAAGTCTAACGTTCGGATTGATCTAAGACCAAGACCATGATCGTGCACCGCGTCAGTGACATCTCGCCAGGAGTTACACAGATTGGAGCTATGGCGTGGTTCAAACCTACGTTTATCTTGGGGCCTTAATCTCAAACAACGTAGATGGAGTAAAGCATCGTATGGCTGTAACCAGAACCACGACGAAAAAAAAAATTGGAGAAATCGCTAAATGTGGTGCTGGAGGAAGATGCTTTGCATATCGTGGACCGAGTTACTCTTCAAAGTGTCCATACTCCAGGAACTCGGCAACACAAAACGTCTATCGACTATAGTAAAGACGCGTATACTGCAGTACTTTGGCCATGTCTCTAGACGTGATAACAACTATACAAAGCAGCTACTCTTGCAAGAAACAGTAGAGGGAACCAGATCGCGCGGCAGACCACCTTTGCGCTAGACTTATCAAGTAAAATTCTCATTGGGAAACTACGTGTCAGACTGCACTAGACAGTCTTAGCAGACAGAAAGATGGAGGGAGACAGTGAAGAAAGCTGTGTCCGCTTCCAACTCCTACCGGCCCCTCAAAGTGACCACGACCGCTCTGACAAGAGCGAAAAGAGAGAGAAGAGATAAAAAAGTATCTACTCTATGTTTAACTTTGGTTTATCAACTATATATGTACCAAAATTCATTACAATAGGTTAAGCGGTTTTAGATTTTTCATACAAATTTGAATCCCTTTTTTCTGGTCACTACGCGTCGGTTTTAGAAAAAATAAGTAGCCTATGTTGAACCTTGATCATTTACTGCTCCTCCGCCGACTCAAATAATAAAGAATCATCAAATAAACTTATACAAATCCATTTTATAAACTAATGTTTCTAGGTCTATTTCATGTACTTTACATATAGCAATTACTTTTTTAAAAAGATTCATTGTAATAGCCTCATAACAATTTTACCATGGTTGATATAGACATTTCAAAAAATCTATTTCTATTTTTCCTAAGAAAATAAATATATTAGAGATAGTATACTTGTATTGTTGTAGACATAACAAAACGATGAATTGTTAAAATAAACAAAACAACAAAGATATTCAAAGACTAATAAAGACACTCATTCGTAGGTGAGAAGTGCTTATTACAATAATGATATAATTAACGTCGATAGTAAACTATTAGACTGTAATTAGCACTATTCGTCGTACCTAAACACGTATTTTTGACAGGTTTAAATGTATATACATGATGTTTATCATTCTAATTTAGAGACTGAAATTTCTGCAGAGATTTCCAAAAAATATATAGACATTATACCTATTAATATTCAGCACAGTTTTTAGACGAAAAACAAAGAATTATGACAGTTTATGGTAATGATGATGAGATGAATTGGCTTGGTTGACCCTGAGTCTTCCGCCGACTTAAATGAATGATAAATAAAAAATATATATGGAACTAAGTTACTTTTTTACCATACGTCCCTTTTAGATTTTTTTGTAAATTGTTTTAGAAAATATCCAACCCTTATTAGTATCAGTTGAAGTGGAACTTAATTACTATAAGGTTCAACTTCGACTTAATATAAAAGTTATTTTGCATTACATCGCCTCTGGTAACCAGAGTCAGGTGTAATTGTTTTTGAAAAATGTACGTTACTTTTGATGCATTTAGACCTCACTTTATTGCCCTGGAAAGGGCTGGTTATTTTAAACTTATTTTCGGAAAACCTACAACACGGGGAGTTTATTTTCATAACTTCTATCGTATGTTAGTATGGAGTGTCGTTATAATTTATAATTTGCAGCATATTATTCGCGCTTTTCAGGCAAGTTTAATAAGTACAATAGATTATTGCATAATCTATTATTTATCTATTTTACTAACTAATAATCGTAATGTCGATTAAAAATATATTTTAGGTAAGGCAATGTACCGAACAACTGGTGGGCACATTATTTATTCTGTTAACAACTTTAAATGCACTTAGTAAACAAATGGCATTTAATGTTCGAGTTGAACGAATCGAAAAAATAATTGTCATTATTACTGGTAAGTCTTCATTATAAGAGGAGAATATCTCACATATACTCAAAAAAAGATCTTATGTAGCAAGTCATGTAACAGACCGATTAGACTTTGGATTTTTAAGTTGTAAATTATACTTATTTTTATTAGTCTTAAATTCATTTTTCTAGTCTCTTTGTTTGACAAGCAAATTTCGATGACGGTTATCATTAAATAATGTAAAACTAGGTAAGCAGCCAGTTTGACTGTTAGCTGAGCGCAGATAATTCATTTAATGATTTTATTCGTACATTTTGCGAAATTTAGTTTGTCGGTGATTATTCCTCAAGTACATGACCGATCACTGACTTTTCATTGCTAAATCATCAATGATAATGAGGTTATTCATAAAAAAACGATGACAATCGGTTTAGTAGTCGAGGAGAATCATCAGGGAGATCGCATTGAAGCCGTGACGTGAGCCTCACTCCTTTCTGCCCCCTAAAAAAAATTGCTGAAGTAGATAGATCGAAATAGATGGATGGGAAAGCTCCTATCCACATATTTTTGCAGGACCGTCCATGATGAAGTTGAAAATTACTAAATATTACAAATGTAACTAAATATATACATATAATTTAATAAAATAAATAACATAAATAACCACCTAAAATAGTAATCGCTTTTCTCCATACATTCTATTCAATTATCTAGATTTTCAATCATCCGAATGCCTAATGAAAACAAGAAGTCCGGTTAATCGATTTTCCACTGTATTTGTTAATAAGAAAGTACTAGGTTACTAGAATACATTTGGGTTTGTTAGAGACTTCGTACCAATGTCCTACAATGTCAATATTAAATAAAGAAAGTAATCAAATGATAATATGAAATGTTTTATTAACTTGTTATATTTCCAATTATATTAATAAAATTTATTGTCCAACTGACAGAAACGATGGGTCATGGGGAGCTAATGTACAGCCCTTGTAAGTTACAAGGGCTGTATCATTAGCTGCCAATAAATTTTAAAATTTTAATAATTCGAAACATAATCTTGAATATTTACAGGTGATTCTTTTGCACCCAAAACCAAATACCATGAAGATGTTATGAAAGTAAATGCATCATCGATGTCTGGGCTCCTTGTATTGTACCACTTATCTATTGCTATATGTGGGATTTTATTTACCTTCTACCCTCTCATCAACAGAGCTTTAGGACAACCAGTTTTTATTACTGGATATTTTCCTTTCAGAATTACTGAATCACCAGTGTAAGAATCGCCTGAAATTATAGTTGCTTTTTCCTTTTTGGATAATATTTGTTTCATACCATACATTATATTTTTTCCAGATTCGAATTAGTGGTTATATTCATGGGAATAACTCTCACTTTACAAGCGTATGGCCATGTCACAATGGACTGTACAATTGTTTCATTTTATGTCCAAGCGAAAACTCAATTACAAATATTCAGATATAACTTAGAACATCTTACCGACGAGAACGAACTACAAATAACAGAGCAAATTTATATTGATGATAATATCGATTTGAAGAAATTGTTACACAAGAAATTCGTTAATTGTATAAAACATTATGAACAAATTGTTTGGTAAAACTATTTTAAATTTAATGAAGCACAAAAAGGCATTCTAAATCTATAACAATATATTTTAAATTCCTTTACATCCCTTACATCTTTGTCGTGTTCCAGGTTAGTCAAAGAGGTGGAATCCATATTTAGTGAAGCAACAACAGTGCAGTTGATTGTAATGGTGTGGGTGATTTGTATGACGGTGTATAAGATTGTAGGGGTAAGATAATCGAATTTCCCGCCTATATACTCCTCCATCAATCAAGAATTGAACTTGAAATGAAAAAAAAAGTTTTTAATTGACGATAATTCCACAGTCCGGCATAGATTTATTGCTAACTATACAAATTATCAATTATTGTGTCTGTCTTTAAATTCTTATCATTTATTTATTTTATAATGGATTTTTTCTAAAGATGACATTATATTATTTCTGTGGACCGAGCATTTTTGAACACTCATAGGAAAATAACTAACTTTGGAAAATTTAATAATATCCGAAAAAAATGTTTTAATGAATAACTTTTTATTGTCCACCTGCAATTATATTGTTAATTGCATTCATTTGATAAATAATATAAAATACGTTCCAGCTGTCCATCTTATCAGCAGAGTTCTTATCTATGGCAATGTATCTCGCGTGTATGATGGCGCAGCTGTACATTTATTGCTATTATGGTACTCATTTAAAAGTCGAGGTATGTTACCGAAAACTATATTTTTTTGTCATGCAACTACTTAACTAATCGGAAATAGTCAATCTCACTTATCATCACAGGAAACATTATCATATCATAACAAAAAACTATATATTTCGAATACCACAACAAATTGTGTCACATGCCCAAATTTACTTACTGTTTACTAACTATAAGGTTCACGGAGAAGGGCCGGTTGCTGATAAGAGCGCCCTTTTATTTTTGTAATATTATTGTGTTGTACTGTGCTTATAACCATATATTTGTATTTCTTAAGCTGATGTGCAACAAGCATTATAAAAAGGTAATTTTCTCAGAGCGAGTTAGTCAACGACTCCATGTATCAGTCTGCGTGGTTATCTCTGTCGCCGGCCTTCCGTCGTCACCTGCTAGTGCTCATGGAACGTTGCAAGCGCACCCTGGAGCCGCACACAGCATACGTCATACCCTTGTCTATAGAAACATTTATATCCGTAAGTCATTTTAGACTTCCGATTTTTACCTATATGTTTAAAATCCAAAACACACTTCCATAGCATTTACAAAATTTAAAACTCTGAAAGGTAAAAAACTAACAAGAACGATATTATTTTTATAGTTTGTTACTTGTTTACATAAATTCAGGAAAAAAATCTCTACTTTATTATCAATTGGTAACTGAAATTCTGATTAATATTTTCCAGTTCAACAGTCTTTCATAAGGTATTGTAGAGGATTTTCTAAATAGTACTTAGACTAATTTTTATATTATTCAAATTCAAATTATCTTTATTCAAATAGGCATTTACACGCAGTTATGTATCGTCAATTACATTAAATTGGTCAGTATAGTTCTGTTCAGTTCTGCTGAGAAGTACTGGCCAGAAACTCAACAGTTGCTTTCTTTAATAAAATTTTAACAATGTTTGACTTATACATTATAACAACAACCCTGCAGATGAGTCAATGACTCTAGTCTAGTCCACACATTTCGATCAACCAAAAATTCTTGTATGTTATAATAAGATTTGTTTAATAATATACTTTCAATTTTAGAATTAAAGCTAAGAAAAGAAAGATCTAAGATATCTTGTGGAACCTTATCATATATGCGTACTCTCAAGCCCATGAAGGATTTGTTAAATTTTTGAAGTCAAAATTTAGATGTTACTAGCCTATTTTTATTTCTTGTATTGATCGTATGTCAGTCGCTGTTTTTTAAATTTAAATTTTGGCGTACATTTAGTAAGTTATTAAAAATGTGCTGAGAGGCGACCGTAAGAATACCGATTTCCTTAAAAACATCGCTTAGAGAGTCTCTAGCTTTTAAGTTACAAATAGCAAATAATAATAACAAATAGCCAATATAAATATGTATGTAGTAATAAAAGAGTAATTTTATACAAATACTTATTATTGTTCTTGCAGGTACTGAGGTCATCATATACGCTATTTACTATATTGGATAGAAAATAATCTTAAATGAAACAAAGAAACTAACTGTAACCTGTATCTACTTCTTAAAAAATAAAAACAATACACTAATATGTACCTGTTATGTACTTATGTTTATATCTGTACTGTGTTATAACACCGTGTTTTATTTAACCGTTTACAGGAATATGAGTAATTAAATAAATAAGTATATCGTCAGTGACCCATCGTTTATTTTTAACCCCCGACCCAAAAAGAGGGGTGTTGTAAGTTTGACGTGTGTATCTGTGCATGTTTGTATCTGTGCATGTGTTTATCTGTGCATGTGTGTATCAGTGTATGTGTGTATCTGTGTATAGGTATAGCTGTGCTTAAGTATGTCTGTCTGTGGCATCCTAGCATTCAAATGAGTGGATGGAGTTGGTTACGGTTTTTTAATCGAAAGTTTGGCTCGTTTTTTATGATATATTGATAGTAAATACTTAAACAAGTGAAAATTTGTGAGTTCGTAAGTTTATTTAGTACACTGTAGAAACCAGTAACATACATTTAAAAAGCAGAAATAAGATTTAAATTTAAAAAAATCCTCGATACAAAAAGACCTCTAAAAAAATAATAAAAATAAGGCACTGAAACACAACATTCCTTTCTTTTTGTCAATTTGTACCGGCAAATATTTGGCAGATTGAATTTGTGGATGTGTAGGAACTTACAGTCAGGTAATAAAGAAAAAAGGAAAAGTAAAGGTCTGTAAGATCAAAGATATCTTAATACCTGGTAAAGAAAAGCGTATAAGTCCTTGTAAAAAAAAGTAAAACTTATACAGAACTGCTATTGTGCGATTTTGATAGAAACTTATATTTTTATAGAACTAGAATTTTCACAAAGCTATTCGGACATTTCGAAAGCAGTTTCATATAACGTTCCGTATTATTGGATTCTGTAATGAAATTAACATTTGAATATCACTAAAAATACTTTCGCTATCATTTATGCGCCACAGTATTCTCGTATACTTGTAATTATTTTAGTAGCCGTATTTTTGTATATCGCTTAAAATTTTCTCGAATGAAGGCAGGCAGCAGCTGACTCACTGACTCCGGTAGACAATACAGGAACCCGCCTCTTCAGTGCTCCGTACGTCGTAAGTGCCGAAAGTCGTGTAAAAAGTTGTATCCGGCCGCGAATAGCGCGTGTGGAATTTCGTTTATAAATAAGCGATTGCGGGTGTGTGGTGAGGAAGGGCAGCGAGAAGCGGAGCGCGCGGACGGTGTGTACGCTACTCGGGCATGCGCGCGCGCCGATGATATTCACGGGCGGGGGGGCGCGCCGCCGCACCTCGCCCGCGCCGCCGCGCTCGCGCCCTCCCGCTTACCAGCGATTGTATGCTGAAAATGTGAGTATCTTCCACTACAACATGTATTCAACTATTGGTACTATTGACCTTTACAGGCACTTAGTGTATAGATATTATTATATATACCATGCTTTTAATTCCTTGCAGCAATATCTTTTACTCTGAAGTGTGGCTGCAAACTTTAACCTTAATTTAATTTGATTAATTGAATACTACACTGTTATCTGCTTCATATGTTGTTTCTTGTTTTTGTAATACTGTGATTCAATTACAACAGTATTTTTTTTCTTTTGTTAATCCTAAAAGAATAATATGATACATTATTCTTAACAAAACAACTATAAATCTCAAGTGACAACTCAAAATTACTTATAAGATTAGAAAAGAAAATCGACAAGAACGGCTTAAAAAAAAAACAAATAATTACAATTTGAATAGTAAATTAAATACTAATCACACGGTATTTAACTTAAGTTAATACATAGTTAAAAAATTACGTACTTTTTATCAGACCAAAACCTTTAAAGATCTAAACCAAGACTCCTGAAATCGAAGTACTTATCCAATAAAAAGATATCTGGTGATAGCATAACATGTGGTAGTTAAAATGAGGTACTAAAATCGAGAGAATTGGGTAAGAATCAAGGTTGAGTGGCGCAGTATCGAAGAGTAAATGCAGGGATATAAATAGAGGAACTAGCGAGCTTTAAACGTTTGATGGAATCGTTGAATGTATTGTATGTATGTCCAGGTATCGTGACTACTAAACGGTCTATATGAATGAATGGATGGAGTGTGCTTAAAGAAATTAAAGCTTATAAAAATAAAATACGATGTTTAAATATTTTCGATCTTATGAAACATAGTTAAATAAATTGATTTACAAAAGAAGATAAGTCAGAATTCAAGTATTCTTTCATACTGTTTATAAAAATGGTTGTGAGACATCTAAGTAAATAGCAATTTTACCGTGCGCATTACAATCGTAACATCTTTTCTATAACTACCCTATATTTAAGATAATACAAATGTAATGTAATGTCTTGCTTATCTTTAAGTCGCAGTTTTAGATTAGTCACATAAAAAGATATTGCATAAAGTGAGATCATAATTACGGAATCTAAACATTCGGTAGCGTGTCAAGGCAAGTTTAAGCTAACAGAGTTGGCGAGCCACACCGTGTGTAATATTAGACGAATCATTTGAAGCTACTTTTGAATCCCTCACAATTCAAAAACGTTTACAAACACATATCAAATTTGGTTCATTAATTGAAACTCACGAAATAACAATGTGTGCCAAATTGCAGATAAATACATCTCAAACGATTGTTTAAATCCAAAAATCGTCCAAAAATCGTCATTTTATCACTGACTGATCACAATTACAACCCATTTCCATATGACCTAGAAAGTGTTAATTTAGTATTCAGATAGACTAGTGGGTAAATACGAAGGCATAAATCCGAAACCTGTAAATTTTTATAACTTTTATATTTATTAACTAGCTGTGCCTGCGACTTCGTACGCGTAGATTTCGTATTTGATAAAACGTACCCTTTGTGCTTACCAATTTATGTAAAAATTATAAACCTTCAAACTGGTAAGCAGCAATGCTATTATGCTATAACAATTAGAGATTATTAACTTCTTCATTTGTTAACAAATTGTTAAAAAGAAAACAAAATGTAAAGTGAATCCCATGACACTATATTCGCGAAAACTGCATCAAAATCGATTAACCCGTTTCTGAGATTAACGTGCACAAACATACAGACCTACGGACATACAGACATACAAACATACAGACAAATTGAAAAACCAATGTTGTGGGTTCTCTTGCTCTTATAAAGGCTCCCCTATGATGTTTTTTTTTTAATATCATGTACAGGAATGGATCAGTGATAATTTTAATATAATATGTATAGATTCTATTAGGAATACTTACTTTTAGTACCTGAAATGTAAAAACCATAATCACAAAGTCTTAATGTAGATTTTAATGTCTTCATTTGAATACATAATTTCAATATACTTAGTTTGGCTATAAATAAAAAAATATTACATTTAAATTTGGAATCTGTCATTTTTATACGATTGTTCATTGTGTTTTTTCAGTTTGGCGCCAATACATTGTACAATATTTGCGATATTAAAATGGAGTGGGGTGATAAATAAAACAGAATCGCTGTGATTACATTACACAAAGTAGGTATGGAGCCAAATGCAATTTTTAAAACTCTCCATATACTTGGTATTAGTCAAATATTTGTGTACCGGGATATTAATAGGTACAATGGGACTTCCTCTGTTTGTGACAGAGAAAAATCTGGCCGGCCATGTAGTGTTCGTACGAAAAAGGTGGTCAAAGCAGTAAGGGAAAGAATTCGAAGAAATCCTGTCCTGAAAGCAAAAGATTTTATCTCGGGAAATGAAGATAGCACCTAGAACCATGTCGCATATTTTAAGAAATGACTTAAGACTTGCAGTCTATAAAAGACGCACTGGTCATTTCTTAACTTGAAAAAAATTGTTTACGGATGAGATTTTTTTATTGAGCAACATTTTAACAAACAAAATGACCGTCTTTATGCTCAAAACTCTAAGGAAGCTTCCTAATTAGTCGACAGAGTGCAACGTGGGCATTATCCGACTTCAGTAATAGTTTGGTGGGGTGTTAGCTATGAAGGAGTGACTGAACCATATTTATGTGAAATAGGTATCAAAACATCGGCACAAGTGTATCAAGATACCATTCTTGAGAAGGTAGTTAAGCCCTTTAATAACAAGTATGGTCCTTTCAGCAAGACTCGACGCCGGTTCATAAAGCCCGCAAACAATCTTGGTTGAAAGCGAACGTCTCGGACTTCATCAGAGCTGAAGACTGGCCGTCGTCTAGTTCCGATCTTAATCCGATGGATTATGATTTATGGTCAGTTTTAGAGAATACAGCTTGCTCTACATGCCATGATAACTTGAGTCCCTAAAACAATCCATACAAATGGCAGTGAAGAATTTCCCCATGGAAAGAGCGCGTGCTTCTATTCATAACTGACTTCAACATTTAAAGAACTGTATTGCAGCCAATGGACACCACTTAAAATAAGCTTTTTATATTTTTAGCTGTTTTATATTTGTGTATTAAACTAACACACTGTAAAAGTAATAAATGTTATTTGCAATTTTTTTTCTTTGTTATAATATTTATGGCAAAACTAGGTATTTAAAATGTAGAACACCAGCTCTAATTTGTTTTAATCCAATCATATCAGTTTTAGTAGGTACTTATAAATACTTATAACTAAGAATATCATAGACTTTCGTTTTTATTAAGTAATAAAGTAGTGTTTAATATTAATTATCGTTTCAACAATTTCTGTACATCAATAGTATGATATCATTAATTACAGATAATAAATGGATAGGAATATCGGACCACGGCCAATGTACACAAAAAAGACGATTATACCCCGTAAACGTAGGAAAATGTGCACTTGCACTTTTCACTTTTAATATACATATATTTGTCACATTAAATAAAAAAATGAGATAAGATGCTCAAATAGGAGTCTCTTAGTAGGTATCTTAAAACTGTTAGTGAGTCTTTTGCACAGTTATTGAATATTTTTTCTATTAATATTATCATATCCAGAGTGGGACCACAGTACCTCATCTCGAATAGCTTATCTCTATCTATGTAAGGTCCACGATGACTACCATGAGAATTTTGCCAGGTCCGGATAGCCGCATAGCCTTTACCATGGCTCTATAATGGTTTATAAGAGCTCGTATATCACCAAGCGGTTATAGTTTTATGTCTCTTTTCCATTTTCTAATACAGAGGCCATCGTACGCACTCGTTTTATGGCTGCGTCGCCTACACGATATAGAGATCTTTTCTTGTAGATCTTTGGATGCCTCAGTTGCGGTTGTAACGGTGACGTCCTTCTCCGATCCAGTTTAGTATTGGCACGGTCCAAGTCTTCGAAGTTTGTTAATGTACTACCTTTGTCTAGTATCATGTCCTCTAGCATTATCTTGATGCTTTGGGCCGCGACAACAATTGGATCGTTAGGTGGTGTCATTCATTTGGCTTTGCCTGTTCACTTCATATCCACCTTACAGCACAACAAAACCACTGGTCCATAATTGTATGCTGCTATATGTTCTCCTGCCATTGAATGTTCTTGACCGTGAATGATCTTGGCTGTTTGGTTGTTGCATCTGCCTCCTTAAGTTTCAACTCCAAGACCTTGCAATTTCCAATTTTATAGGCCTGAAGAATCTCTTTGAGGACTGTTGAGTTGGCCTATTTAGAGTTTAAAACTCAAGGAAGGCATTTATGAAGTGAATCAACCCTCCGTCGGATGAAGACAAATCGGACTGACTATTTCCATCTTTGTCTTTCTTCTTGTTTGAGGTTTTAGAGATTCTACACTAGTTTTAATTTTTATCTTTATGAAGTTTATCACCGATTTTTGGTGTATGACGTGACCTAAGGTATTGGAGATTTTTACTCCCGGTCATCGTACACCACTTTCTTCAAAGGTGGGGTTCTTGATACTTTTAGCATGGACCCTACGTCGCTTGTGATGGGCTTCATAAAGGATTTTGATGAGAGGTTTGGTTTTTACGTGGAGAATTCGACTTGTTGCTGTGCCTTTGCTTTCTTCTGTAGTCGTTCAAAATCATTCTTTGAAGCTAGTTTTGTGTGTTCCCCTTTGTCCGTAGGGTTGGTTGATCTGATAGTATAATGTGGCCTAAGGTATTGAAGGTTTTCCCCTTGGTCTTCGTACACAACTACCTTGTGGTGAACGGAGGTTTTTAAAATGCCAATCTTTTATGATACTTCGGCCTTCTCATACAACAGTGCCATAGCAACTACACTGATTGTTCGGTGACTAGAGGTTTCCCTTTCTGACGGCTCTCCAAATTTCTAGAGCAGTCTATCCAGTCCACTCGATTAATACGGCATCGATGCCTATCTCCTTCGTTACGGGCAGCGCTTCTTTGACTTTGCTCTTCATATTCTGTCTTGACCTGCTCCCATTTACTAATGCCACCAGTCAGTCGCCACTCAGCTGCGGTTAATTGGACGCAAAGCTTATATGTACCCAGTTTTTTCTTGATTGAAATCCATGTAGTGAACCACCCCTCGAATTTTCATGCCCGGATTACTTTTTTCGCCATAAAATAAGATTTGATGATTTTTTTTTGTGTTTGGATCAGAATTGGCGGATGGTATAGTTTGTATTTGGAGTTTTTCTTCGCGTGTTTATATAAATTGATGGGAAGATGGTATTCCTTCTAGCTTCGTTTTGGATGACTTTTTATGCCCAGAATGTTTTAGTTATGGCTCCTGTGATGGAAGTTTGGAAACGGTCCTGCCATTTGCGAACTGCATCTTTCCTGGATAGTTTCCCCTCTTTCCACCGGGGTAATTTGTCTTATTCGTGGTTGCTGTTAGTAAGAGCTCCCTTCGCAAGTCGCAAGTTCGTCTGCTCTTTCATTCCCAACTGTGTCCACATGAGTCCTTAGCTAATAGAGTCTAATTTCTCTTCTTATTTTCTCTTATTTTATTTTATTATGTACAATAAAACACTAATAATAACAATTTAAACAAAGGATGACTTATTTCTAATAAGAACTCTTCCAGAAACCGTTGGTAAATGGAGATTCTTATTGACATGGGTACGATACATGCATGCTATATTGAGGAGACATTTAACTATAATATGTATAAATACACATTATGCTGATTATTGTATGGACGCTGAAAGTACGTATTTCTTCAGTCTAAATTTAAATAGAGTAATATTAGGGGAATCTTTATACATACAGTTAGACATGAAGTTCCTTAGCTGAGTAGCATTAACAGGAGTTGACCTACGATAAAAACTTCTATTGTGCTTTGGCACCTCTAAAAATTTTGATACAACACATGTTATATGTATGTGAACTGGACAATATTTTTTTTATATATTGTATAAAAGTGGTAGCATCCATATTCCTGTGAAAGCGAATGGGGAGCCACTTTAATATACGGCGTTATTCAGAAACATGGCCGAAATTGCGTAAACTGAAGATAAAACGGAGGTTCCGTGTAGAATTCTCATGGTTAGATTGCCAACATTTAAAAATTAAAAGTAATTTTAATTTCTAAATGTTGGCAATCTATCCATGCATATTTCATAATTTGATGTTTTAGATAACACAGAAAATAAACCCATGGCCTCTATTATAAATTTACTAATAAATCTACTATAAATTTCATATTTGTCTTTTGTAAATTTCCTACAAGAGTATGAAGATAAACTCTCATATACATATTATTGTAACCTGCTCCTAACATTAAAAATGTACACAAATAGCCTAACGTGTCCTGGAGCAATATATAAACTTTATTTTACCTTAAAGATTATTCAGAGTTTAGTGATGTATAGAGAAATGAAGTGAATGAATGAGTTTGTAGATAAATCACAGATTTCAAATCGCGTCGTCGTCAGATATGTCAAGCTTTTCAATAGTAGCTATCTGTACATAACAGTTGAAATCGGAATCATGCCAGAGAATTCATAAAAAACACCTTGAGTTTGCGTCGTTTTCTGTGCGAATATCGCTTTAGTATCGTCCCTCTTATTGTAACGGCACTATTTTGTAAATAAAATAGCGCAATAAAATATAATAATAATAAATATGGCCGTGATCTTGTCGCTGTTGCTTCATTGACTTCCGGTTTGGCGATGCATCGAGACTTCACCTTCCAAGTCTTGAGATGTCGCTCTTGTTTCGGGTATGTTTCAAATGTCTTTTCTAATTATATTTAAATTAAACAAAATTAGGAATAGTACAAGTAATAATGTTTGTATAAATAAATCCATAGTTTACTGCTCATGTAAATATAATCTTGTATTATTCTCATTTAAGTATTCATTATATATGTTTTCAAAAAAATTATTACCTATATAGCTTTAGTAATAAACAATATTTAAGAATGTTAACAATCCGCTTTAATACTATATCTTTTGTATGTTCGTCTGCTAAATTATGGTGATGAGTGTTAATAAAGGTCAGAAAATTGTTCAATTAAATAGATGTCTATTAACTATTGTTAATCAATCCGCCAATCGTCACCCTAAAGGTTGATATTCATATGGGCTAACGTCCAACGGAAGTAGAAGGTAACAAGAGGAACAGTTATTTATTACAAATTGAGGATTTTCGAACTCGTATTTCGAAATGGCATAAAAAATCAACATTAATCATTAAAGGAAAATAGTTATCTGTAATAAACATAGAATAAAAAATTAATCAATACCGGTAATATTTTCCAAGATTTTCACGAGTACCTACTACATATTAAGTTCTCGTCTAATTAAATTTTAAATTTACATTTTACCGTAACGTAATTCAAAACGTAAAAATAGTTTCATTTCAATACAGGTATTTTTTTTTTTAATAACAATTAAATTTTTACTCTATAGTTATATATACAGTAGAACAGTAATAATAATAATTAACATGATATCTCAGAAATTAAATAGAATGGTTTATTTTTTTTTTTCTAGTTAACCTTAATGAATTACAATAATTCTATATTTACTTTTATCTATCTGTATTTTCGGCCACCTTGGTTGTGGTAGCTGCCTGCTTAACGTATATGTGTTATCTGGCACCCGAATGTAATATAGGATATGAGCGAGCCTTAATCTCCGGCGCTAACTGTATATGTACTAGTTAGCGTCTTTGACGTTCCTAACGAGTATGCTGGAACAGCTCCGGAACCTTTCTGAAAAATAGCTAGCAGGGTGGGTGCAATTGAACTCGATCCATAGGATCATAGAGAAGTTCAATAGTAACTAACAACAGAGAAGTTCAATATAAACTAACAACAGAGAAGTTCAATAGTAGCTAAGAACAGACAAGTTCAATAGGAACTAACAACAGAGAAGTTCAATATAAACTAACAACAGAGAAGTTCAATAGTAACTAACAACAGAGAAGTTCAATATAAACTAACAACAGAGAAATTCAATAGTAACTAAGAACAGACAAGTTCAATAGGAACTAACAAAATAGTAAGCTTGCAAGGCTATGACAACCGTATAAGGGAGTCTGTGCCTGTGTCTTAGGCAACTTTGGTGCGGGATAGCGATGGAACTTTTATAACCCGTAGGATGATAGGTTTGAGATGATTTATATGAGGATGGAGGAGCGATGAGGTTATTACTGTATATGTAATAGGTATACATACCTACCTCTTATTACCTGGAGGTAGGTGAGATTGAGATGCTATATAGATAATAGATAAATTAAAAAAAAAGAAAGTCTTATGGTAACATCTTATCAATACTAACAAAATGATACTATACTCGTCGCTTGGAACTGGGTTCGTCTCGGTCCTAGGATATCCAACTACCGAAGTGTAACTCTACCGCATCAGAAGGTAGTATCTCGTTAGTTAACGCAACGATCTAAGGACATCAAGTAGCTGCCACTGACGTGGGCATTGTCAGATCACAGTATAAATAGTACTTTTATCATATAATAATCATATTTCATTACATTTCTTGTATAATATAACATCATTTATAAAAGTCGTTTAAAATTACTTTATTAAAATATTCAAAAATTTAAAAAAAGAAAATCTTACTTTGAACTTTAGCTGAGCAATGTCACCAACAATTCTCTCTTCTACCATAAGTTGACCATTTGTATTTACTGTCAACACAATATGGAGAACTAATGGTTTTTTTAATGATAAATATAAAGTTTTTTTTTGTTATTGTTGTAAAATTAAAAAAAAATCTCTAAGAATTTACACTATTAATTGAAATTTAAAAAAAAATGATTTTATTTCAGGTGAATTTATAAATTATTTCATTTTTATATTTTATTCAATGTTATTATCCCGTTTGTTTCCATAATAAATAAATAAATAATATCAGAGAGAAAAAACACAAAAAATCTAATTCTGAATAAAAATACCTATTTCGAACGCGCTTATTCTCGATTGTTTTTAAAAAAGAATATATAATGATACGCGATAGTTTAAAAGTTAGTATAAGTAAAACTTAAAAAAATAAAAATGTTCTGAAATCTGAAATTATTCTGACCATTTTAAAGGGCATCAGGTCGTAAGCTGCACCAGGCAGCAAATATCCTAGCTACGCCACTGTGCTGATACTCGAACTTATTGTGTCAAACTGCGAACATCAAATATATCTGTAATATAATAGGACTATATTATGACATTTATGCAAATTGAACAATACCTATCTAGTAAAATATATAAATCCCTACTTCTGTAACTGTTGTTCTGTTAACGCCTTGGTACATTAAAATGTACATGCAAATTCGGTGGTCGGTGGCTCTTATACCACAAATCATAAAAATCATAAAAAACATATGAATAATAATTTTACCTGTTACTAATAATAATTTTAATTATTATTATTAATAATAATAAAAACTCCTTCATATTATGTTCAATCATAATTCATAACCTTAGCCTTGTCTAGTTGTCATCTTTTACAACTTGATACGTTGTCGAAACTAAATACAGAAAGAAATCAATATTATTTAATAAATGGCATGCCCCGATCTAATCAACATAACCTTATAAACTTCTTATTATAATATATAGTTATTTTTATACATTATGCTTTCAGTGGTGGCCGGGTGCAGGCGGCGCGGGCGATGAGGTGCGCCGCTCCCGCGCCAAGCGCATCACGCAGCGGCGCGGGGCCATCAAACACCATAAGTTAGTATTCAAACTTGAAATACAACATAATGACTGCAATTACTTATACGTATCTTATGTTTTCTATACGAAATCCAATGTGACTCCCAAAAAATATGTGGCTAGAACTAAAAAAATATATTGTTTATTTAAACGAAAGCTATGTATTATGTGCTCTTCTTTTAGTTGTATTATTATATTCCATTTATCTATCAATCTCAGTGAATTCGTATAATACATCGTGTCAACCACCTCCACGCTGTCTGATATAGATTATTTTATTGGAAGATGTTATAATGTTTATGATCGTGGTTAAAGTAAAAGTAATTAGATAGTGTTAGGTAATAGTGATGATTTCACCCCAAGCCAAACCTTATCTCACACCCACTCCAGCTTCAATATAATTAATGACGTATCACCACAATCCCGCAACGGGATATGTGGTGTATAAATGGTATCCACTTTTTTATTTCTTAACCGAATATTACGACACTCTTGGGATGTTATGTGGCAGCGAAAAATCCGACGTACATTTATAATTTACGTTATCGAAGAAATCTTTTCTTCTGAAAGCTTAATTATAGATAAATTATTATTATTTTTGTAGTGCATTATTTTTTAATTATCTGCTTTAAAAGCAAAAAATAACAACACATACAGAACTTCTAAAATTTGAATTGATAGTAGGTGTTCTTAGTAATAGCGTTTTAAAAACGAATAAGACAATACACGATAAAAGCTATTATTAGGTTGAGAAAAACGATACATTGTTGGCGGACCATTATAGCATTTAACTGTTCAAGCATCGATTGAAACATTTGTTTATCCAATTAACAAACAATGATGTATGTTTAATACAATTTGATGAAAATGTTACCGTTAGGAAAAATAAACAAAAGATGTAAAGTATAATTTATCTATAACAATTGGTTTCTTTTTATAGGATCCATGAAGTAAACGGACATCGCTTTGCAGCAAAGTTTTTCCGAACTCCAACATTTTGCGCTTTCTGCAAGGAATTTCTGTGGGGCTTCGGGAAACAAGGATACCGCTGTATAGTGTGTCAAACAGCCGTGCACAAGAGATGTCACAGCAAACTGCTAGGAAAGTGCCCTGGTTCCACGGCTTATTCGGATGCTACAGTGGTAGGTGCAGACCACAGATCAAATGAAAAGTACCAGTAATGTCAGATTTTCAAGTCCTTAAATATAAAAGTTCCAAGTATACCTTACTGTATGGGACAATTACAAGTTTATTATTTAGCAGAAAATCATAAATGTACATAACGTCATATTTGAGTAATAAAAAGGACAACTCTGTAAAATAAATTTAGCTAGCATCATCCTGGGCTATTTCCTTAAGTATGCAATAAAGTAAGGGTATGTAGTAGGCTTTTTCTTTTTTACTACAATAATATTTTCGTTGTTCCAAAAGCTATGGTCAGAAGGGCTAATTGTCAGTGTCAGCTAGAAATAAAAAAAAAAAAATTTTGGAGACGAAATTGCGTCGAACCTAAATCACTTACTAGAAATCCCTTAGTTGGGGGTAAATAAAACATTAAATTTATCTCCACCTATGCCTTATAAATTAGTTTCGGCACTAGGGCCGCCACTGTGCAGGACGGGTGTTGAGCTAAGCCCCCTTTTATACAACATCAAATTATTATTTAATTATAATGATTAGGAAAATTTACGATTAGAATTCATTTGAAAATTAATTTGAAGAAAATTGAGCAAGGGAAGAAGATTCTGTTAAAAATTTAATAATGGTGTAGGAAGAGTAAACGAAGGAACAAAAGATCGAGTTGACCGGTAAAGAGCTTTGCTTAGCTAAAATCAATAAAAAAAAATATGTTGTAGTTCCTGTTTCAATCTATGATTATATTTCATAATCATCATCAAACTTTATTAACAATAAATGATATAAACGGATTCTTGTCAATTTAGAGTTTTGTTTCCATTGAGTCCACTTCAATTCAGTCATCTTGCATATACGTTGATAAAACAGCACTCTTATAAGAATCGTAATTAGAGACGGAGCGGTATGTATTAAAGATCATATTTATACCGTTTCCTGAGGACAATGTAGGGCAGTGTCTCCCAATGTTTTATGTGCCATGTGCCTATGTAAAATACATATTAACTTAAAATATAAATAAATAACTAATTGTTAAAGAAACAGTAAGGTATTTTTTAAAACACGTAATGAAAAACTTCAATTGGAATTCCAAATATTTTTAATAAAGATCAATCTATTGATTATTTAATTACACATAATTATTGTTTACCGTAATTATTTAAAAATTACTTTTCAAAAATTAATTTAATTATTTAAAAAAAATCTAGTATTGCACTTAAATTGCCCACAGTGAAAGGGTTATACTCGTGTCGAGTTCATTTTCGAATTGCCTCCTTAAAAATCAAATCGCCCCACGTTGGGAAACACTGATCTAAGGCCATAGGTCATTGTACAAAAAATAACAAAAGACCAAATACCTCGTTCTGTCCCATCAATGATTTGGTGAAAAGTGCTGGATACATTTTTGGCTCAAGAATAATTAATGCTACTTTAACGGAATTCTTTGCGATATCCACAAAAACACAAATACAATTTGTGTTTTTCCCGTGAAATATTTTTTACTACATAGTGACATCTCGTAACTCAATGAATGAGCTTATTAAACTTTAATAATTTGATTATGTATATGTATCAACAAAAAATTTTGAATAAAAGTAAGAAACCTACAACTAACAGAATGAGGAAACTATAGATAGGTTAAGCCGGCGCTGGCACTAATCTAACCCTGGACAAAAAATAACCAACATTTGTGACTAAAGAACTAGTTATTACCTGTTCAGCTCTAGCAGAGATTAAAAATGAATAAGATAATATATTTGTTACAGTATTTAAGGGAGCGATTCAATGTGGATGTACCGCATCGGTTCCGTCCTCACCAGTTCATGTCACCAACTTTTTGTGATCACTGCGGGGCGCTTTTGTACGGCTTTTTTAAACAGGGACTTAAATGCGAAGGTACACTGGTTTGTTTTTAATATGACCCATATAAAATCTGTATTTTTTAAATACAAATATTAACCAGGTCCAATATTAGTACATAAATGTTTGTTGAACAAAACAAAAGATTCTACGCTTTTCTTTGCTATATTATTGCTAAACTTTTTTTTTATTTCTGTGGTTTTATTAGATTCATCAAAGAGGTTTTGCGCATTCAATAATTTAATATATATATTCTCTGATCGTTTGCATAAAATCTTTGATATTCGTCATCTGACAACAATTAACTTTGAACAAAAGAGTTTTAATTTTTTTAATTATAAGTGATATAAAAAATGTGTCTGTTTTTAATCTAAAATATTGACCTAACACATTTATATCTCTATATTTATTAATAATGTATTTACATTTTGTATGACAGTTTATTTTTAATCTCCCTTCTGCTAGACTTTTGCCTTCATTCAACAACTAAAGCATGCTTATATGATACCTTATTTTGTTTTATTTTTTAAAGACAACACCCGCATTAGTTAAGATAATATAAATAATGCATACAAAGTACACCCACACTCGGAACACCAATCTGTGGATCACACAAAGATTTCAATTTGTAGGTGTCGAACCGACAACCTTTGGTTCAGCATTCAAAAATACTAATCACTGCACCGACAGTTAATTCAATGATTATATAAATAAATATAATTGTAAATTATCTTTATCGGCTACCTCTTGCAGGCAGCCTCTGTACACCCATCCCAACAACATTTGTTCTGATTCTTACTTTTTAGAATTAAAAGTTTAAAAAAATTTTTGTTTCCCCATACAAAATTTATTTGTTGCCTCTGAACTGGCGTTAACTCTGAGCGTCGGTATGGTGCCCGGGCATTGACCTTTTAAGTACTTCTTACAAAATACAGAGTAATAAGTAAAAGAGGGAGCAAAAATGTTTTTGTTTCGTTTCTTTGTGATTGTTGCGGAGAGGCTGCCTGCAAGAGGTGGTCAATTCATTACAAATAACCCAGTATATAATACATGAACAATAATACAAGTATACATACAGACTACAAGAACACAGACATAATATTCGAAATGAAGGTTCTTTTATATATTATTAAGATATTAAATCTTGTAAAAATGTGTTTTTTTTTACCCAAAAGAGTGTGTTGTTCGTACAGTACAGTGTAGTACTCGTAAGATAAGAGTTTCCGATCCCTAAAATTAATTTTTATATATTTATTTTATTATTTTTACGAATAAATACTAACATTCACCTGAAACGGTGTTTTAAATCTGTGTTGTTAGTTGTATTTATTTTTTTCTTAAACTACACAAGTTACAACTTTTAGTGTAGTAGTGCATTGTGATATTTTTCAAGTAACTGTGTCACTACGACATTGTCCTGAACGTAGCTCAGTTATAAGCCAATTCAGGCAATATTTTTTTAAGTCAAATGCAACAAAACTTTTATTTGTATGCAGTTAAGAATATGTAATTGATAATAAAACAAAAACGTGACAGGAATGCTTTCCACCCTGGAAATTATCTCATTTTCACGGAAAATATTTAGATCGTAATTACAATAAAATAATATGAAAAATAAATGTTAATTATTATAAACTAACAAGCTAATTATATGAGTCATCATATAATGTACTTCACAGTTGCATAATCATTTAATTTTCTCGGATACACTTAAAAGCTTGATTGGCCTAGTAATATGGATAGTAACAATTGCATATTTTAAGCGATGAAAAGTAGAGTTGGGGAAGAAGGTAGACGAAGTCGGAGGCAACAGCTAGTTACAAATAAATCAATTTATCTCCTGTGTTATGGTACGATTGGACTGAATTGGGTCTAGAGAATGAACTTATTTGTTATTTTCAATATATTTTATTTTATTACTTATAGCAAAGTGGGAGGTTTAGTGACATCCTGTCTTCTTAGAAAACGTCTTTTGCATGAGTTGTATATTTGATATTTGTATATTTGAAATATAAAATTATGATACGTTAGAAAAATGCTTATATTTAAATTTATATGATCATATATATCAATAAGGAATATTTATACCCGTCACAGCTGTTAATAAGTAGTTCAATGATCTTTCCCTTTAGTTTCTTAAAAATTCCGTCATTCTATAGGTATACATATTATATATATATATATATATATATATATATATATAGTATATGTTATTGTCGTCGACAAGTATATAACCTGTTATATAATAGTACACAAACATTTATCTAATAGTTGGATGGGTAACCATGTATTATGTTTATTGTATATATTTATTTTATAAAGTAATTCAACGTTAAAAATAGAACCTACTATGTAATAGTATATTAAGTAGCGCATGCTTGCGAATTATCCCACCATCCAAGATTTATTAGAAATCATTCATGATGTTAAAAAGGCTACAAGAGAAATATCCCAAAACATAATTTAATTGTCTTATGCTGCTTATTTTCTGACAAGTGGCTTAAAAGCTTCTTCTTATAACGCAACTTATTTCTAAAATATCTTCATCCGCTAAATATAATGCTTTAGTGCCATTATTTATTTTCGTCTTTCCGTACAAGAACAGGGCCAACAAATGCATTAAATTGTACCTAAATTAAACCTTAAACTACGTTACGCTTTTTTTATATTTTTTAGTATTTTATAATTGGATGGTTAGGATAATTAATAAATTTGAAATAATGTATGTGACAAATTTAACAAAAATATTGATATTATTAATAGTCAATTCCGAGGTATCAATCACTCAGTTCTGCGAGCGACAAGCGGTTGAGTGTGGGAGGCCGCGCACCTGTCCTCCTGCACGTTGGTCTAGCAGTTATAACAGCGCAGCCGCCCGGTACAGGCGTCGCGCGTTCCCGAGAACCGCATTTGTTGCCTCTGTTTTCGTAACTAACAAACATGTATTACAGTGGATCTGCGTCTTATACAAGTGCACCTTACAGTTATGGCAGTACAGTTTCTCCGTATGGTTCTTCGTATAGTGCGTCATATTTAAATCCTGGTGGAAATTACAGTTTACACTCTTCACTTGGAGGATATTCTAGGACACCGTTAACATCCAGATGGCTAACAAGTGGCAGTCGTGTTTATTCACCTATGCTTTCTACAATATCAGAAAAAAATACTTTAAGTCCTGTAAGAATTAATAGTCCAAGGAGAACCCCTATTTCAAATAGGAACTTTGTGCCATCCCAGTATACACATAGGCCTATTAATATAAATACGGCTGATATTGATGTATCTAGGGATAAATATAGGTATAAAAATTTAAATACAACTTCAGACATTTCAACTAAATTGCCTCCTAGGAATGACAGCCCAAAAAATAATAAAGAAAAGGGACATGACAAACCTAACACTGGCATCGATTCTTCTCCAGGGCCTAAACGTACTACAATAAAACGTGAACGGACCGTAGTAAGACTGCATACTGTGAAACGTAAAGAAAGAGATTCTCCACGCAAACCTATTGAAACAGATCAAAATAAAGTCAGTAGTACACCAACAAACTCTGAGAATGTAGAAAAAGATAATGACTCTATAAAGTGGCGGCAAAAGTTAGCGGATGATTTATCATACAAAGTACAAAGAGAGAAGAAGTCGCTGGGAGCTAAGTTAGTAGAAAAGTTTACACTTAAGGATAGAGAAGACAATGAAATCGGATTAAAAACAAAAGTATCTCCAGGAAGTGAAATTGTGAAAGACAGTATTTCTGAAAACGAAAATATTAATGAAAGTGGTTCATTAGATAAATGCTTAAATAGACGATGTTCTATGGAATTATTAGCAGAACAAGCATGCCTATTAGATTCGTTAATAAGGAGAGAGAATTTAAGTACTGTGTCTTTAGATTTAAGTAAAATTGGAAATACAAAGGAATCTCTGGAAGAAACACAGTTAGATAATACTAAAAGAAGAAAAATATCAAATCACCAAAATCCACTAGCAACAACGAAGTCTGATCAATATTTACACGATCGTCTTTTAAATAAAAGTTTTACGGATAAAAGACAGCTGAAGAGACTCAGTTTAAGGAAGTGTTCATCTGGCGGTACTATTTATAAATTAGATTCTATAACAGAATTACCTAAAAACACAGTTTCATTAAATTCAGATAATGTTGATAACATAAAAGTGCCAAAAAGAAAGCAGGAAAATATAAAACTAAAAGTAAAACCTAAAATAACTTCTACAGTTGAAGTAACAACACCACCTCCACCTTTGAAATTTATTGTCGAAAATGTCACGGTAGAGGAAAAATCCAGGCCATGTAAGAAAGATATTATTTTTAGCAGTACGGTAGATGAAAATCATTCTCTTGAGCTGCCTTCCGAAATTCGTGAGGAAAGTGAAAATGGTAAAATTGACAATTCTCTTATTATTGATAAAATCCCTCCACAAAATAATACACCAACAGAATCAGAAAAACTTGTTAACGAAAAAATACCTCAAATTACATCAGACAAGTTATTAAAAGGTTGTAGAAAAAGTATAAAATCCAAAATAAAATCAAAACCAATTTCTGAAACTGCAGGTGATTTAACATCACCAGAACCTGAAGACGGTAACTTTTGGGATAAAATAGGTAAACGAGAAACTGTTTATTTAAACAAAAGAAAACAAAATATACAAGATACTCAAGAAAAAATTATACGGTCCTTTTGGTTTCCGGAAGAAGGAGTGGAATTTGTTTCTTCTGATTCTCAAGATTTTAATAAAAATACAAAAGAAATAAAAAATGAAAATACCGTATTAGAATTAAAAGATAAAAAAATATTAAAAAATATAGGCTTTAGTGGTAATGAAAAGAAATTAGAAAATGAAATAACAAAAAAGTGTGATGAAAATGAATTAAAAAACGAATCTTTTACAACAAATTATTCCAATGCAAGCATAGATAAGGTAGATAAATCGCAAGCTGTTTGCGAAAATAAATCCAATCAAGATAAACAATTTAATGCTTTAAGAGATAAACAGGAGGAAGCAATATTAAATATTAACATTTTGAAACCTAAAAAGGACAGTAACAATGATGATCACATTGCAAAAAATATTAATGAAGATAGTAACGGAAATGCGATGTGTCAAAGTGAATTAAAAAAATTAAACGAGCAAAATGAGGATAAACTAAAAACCCCTAAGTTATGTTTGAAATCAAAATCACCAAAAGAATGTAACAAAAAAGAAATCAATTCAAGTCCTGAAAATTCTGGTTTACCAGCATCAGATACAAATAATCTGAAAAATGAAATAAAAAATAAAGTACAACCAGATTCTAAAATTTCAATATCGAAAAAAGAACCTGGTAGTAATGATAATCATGACATAGAACTTAAAAATATGAAAAATGTGGTATCTCAAACAAGATTAAAAGACAAATCTGAAAAAGGCAAGAGCAAACAAAAAGTTATTAAAACAAAATCGAAATCTAAATCACCTGAAGAAAATAAGAATTACGAAGTAGATTTGGCGCTGCAAAAAAATTGTTTACCAAATGAAAACAACGTAGAAAACATTTTGGAGAAAGAATCTACGAGTAATGTTGACTTACAACCTTTAAAAAAGTCTTCTACTATAGGCCAAATATCTGATGTAATGGCTATTGAAGATACAGAAATCATTAAAGAAATATATCCAGATAACACACATAACAATGTAAGAATAGGAGCTAGCTCAAAAGAAGAAAAAAATAGTTTTAATTTGCTCTCCTCTCCAAAACAAGTAGAACAAGTCATTCATAATGAATGCACTTCTGATAAAATAGACATTCCAGACAACGATGGCCACGATAATAAGTCAATTCATAAAGAAAGTTGTAATCTTAATAAAATAGAAGTTCCAGAAGATAATAAAATGACAGAAGAGAAAAAAGAATACATACCCTCTACAAAAGATACAAAATCCGTGCCAAGAAAATTAAAAGAACAAAAGGCACAACTGTTATTAATAGCTACACCTCGTCCTTTGCAAAAGAGAAGCCCTCAAGTTATTCGTTCATCTTCATCCTCCGAAGTATCTGATGATTCATCAGAAGAAGATGAAAAGAAATCTGAATCAAGTGAAGAGGAATGCACAGAATTTTTTGAATGTGAGAACAACGCTGACGGCAGAACTTCTACTGGATCTAATGATTCTGGATTTGATTCTTCCGCTCCAGCTTCTCCTGCAAGTTTTCTTCACGTAAAAAAAGGTACCAATTGTTAAGTAAGGACGCAATTACTCTACTTTGTAAAAATAAATAATAATTCGTTGTACATATTTTGCGTGTGCATGAAAATCCCATACATGCACGAAAGCTTGGCATGGCTTAAGCACAGCGAAATAGAATAAGTTGAGCGAACCCAACGAGCCAGCAAAATGACTTTATTTGTTGTAGACTGTGATGTTAATTGTCACCGAAAGTGTGAAAAGTTGACTGCAAATTTATGCGGAGTGAATCAGCGACTACTTGTAGAAGCTTTAGCGACTGGCACAACATCAAAAAAAGGTAGGTACATCTAGTATAAGACAAAGGGATGCATAAGTTGGATAATTTGACAGCCGTTTCCTGGAAAAAATATAAAGTAAAAGTTTTTATAAGTACTGCCAACAGTTATGATTAACGGTCTTTTACGTCATTATCCAATCACAAAATTAGCACGATATTTGACTAAGATTTATTTACTTGCATTTAACAAGCCTTCGAGAAACTGGGTACAAGACTGCTTTTTCCGACGTTAAAGCATTTTTTATTCATAATATGCGTTATTTTATTTAATATTCATTTGTTTATGTTGTTGAAGATATGTGTGGGTAGTACGTATACGATCACAAGTCTCTGGATGTAAGCCAGTCACGCGTGTTTCACCTGTAGAGAATAAATAGCACCATTTATAGTAGATATAGAAATAAATATAAGGCAACGACATATTGCAATCACCTTTTTTTAATATTATAAATATAAATACATCAATTAAAAGGCTTTAAATATTTGAATATAATTCTCTGTGCTCTTTAATTTAAAATTGTATGTAAAAAGCCTTTTACCAATAAATCCTGTTGATTAATAAAAACTTCAATCGCGCATGATTAATCTTTCAGTGCTGAACATTTTGTTGAATAAATTCATATGTAATATATTTTTTGTAATTAACTATATATCAATCATTATTCATTGAATAGGACCAATGCCAGCCTATGTTGTTCCCGTGATTAGCAATCGAAAGTTACGATGATCTCCGATTTATTTGGCGGGGCTTCAAACGTCACCTATTTTTATCCATTCGACCGCCTGCCTTTTTGTTGGCACCGCTCGTTAGGCGTTTTGTTATACGGTGATTTGATCAATTTTATGGCTGACTAGGAATAGTATTTATGCAATTCTTAATCCTTGATATTTTTAGGAAAACTTTTTTTTTTCTTATATATAATATAAATTAATGATTATATTGAGCATATTCATATTAATCTTAAGAAAATACTAAATTTAGCTTTGCGACTTACAAACTTTATTTCTAATCGGTTCGGTTAATGTCGACTACAGTATCATCATTTACATATTACATACTATCAGAACTATAACATATTATCAGCGGTAATTATTAAACAGATTTAAAATCTTATTTTTTTTTTTCAAATAATTATAGCTTTATTTTTTTTTAATTTTTGTTTGTGTGTAAATATAATGTCTTGTTCTTCGTGGTTATAGGGTCGTTTGTTTTATCGTATCTATCTGCAGGTGGAGACAGTCCCAGTACTTCAACAGGTCCCGCACTTTCCCAAACCTATAACTATGACATCTCAGAAAAAGAGTTGGGTAAGAAATAATATAAAATCTGTACATATATTACTTCTGTATATTATATTCTTGTATCTTCCTATAATAATTTTCTTTATATAATAATATTTCTATTTAATTCTGCTTTGACTGCTGCCTGATTCTTCGATTGTTTACTAACATGCATGTCAAAAAAAAACATTATCTACCATTAGAATTAACAATCCAATGTAAAAATAGATATGTAAAAATATGTAAAAATAGATTGAAATCGTCAGATTTATTTTTGTCTGTACAAACAAGCTACTAAATATATTCTATTTTGAGAAAAACTTTTAGGTGGTTGTGGGCCATAAATTCATAAACTTCCTGGCACAATTGGCAAAAAGCAAATTGTATTTTGAAACCATCCAAAAATATCAACGTTGAAAGCATCTCAGGACTTTCTCCCCACACGCTGGAGTTAGGTTGCACTTCCGCGTTCCATTTATTCACGACAATTTCATAATACATAACAAAAACTAAACATCTTGTCATATAATATAGAAAGTTTCATAATGTTCCAATACATAGATTTATCTATTAATGTATCTAGTAGTACGACCGGAGATAACAAATCTCACACGTTAACTAGAGTTTTCAATGAATAGAAATAATTTAGTACGTTTTCTAATATTTTTTCATGTCTTCAAATAAAACCTCAACACATGTTATTATTTAAATATTTTGTTATTTGTTTGTCGGCTTTATATTTTTCAAAAACATTTTGACTTTCAAAAACGCAATCAATAATTCTAAATAATACATTTTTTTTTCTCCGATGACAAACAATAAATTGATTACAAATATAATATATATGTTCTGTATTATAAATTTAGTTCGGCTTATAATATGAATTTGTCAAAAATATAATATTTATTATCATAAAATTACTTAACACTACTTATGTAGCCTTTCACCATTTAGTCTATCATAGAATTAAGACCTTTTCACCTTTATAAAAATAAATAAATAAATCTAAAAAAGAACGCAACTAATAATACCTGTGAAGTTTACCACAAATTTATTAGATAAACATGTCCGAGAAGAAAAACGGGTCTATATTTATTAATTCTTTGAACCGCATCAACGAAATGAATTTTGTTTGATTATAAATCTATTCCAGATACCTACAGTGTAAAGTCGAGGTAAAGTCAAGTTAAAGTCGAGAAAAAATTTATTGAAAAACATCTTTCAAAATGTTGTATTATAATATACATATATAAAATAATATCGCATTTTGACAATATTATTTTGAACGCTTTCACAATAAATAATTAATTATTCAAAGTGGACGTTAGCCGAGAACTTTCTCGTCAAATAAATTATAATTTATATTTACGCGTACATGATGCCTTTCAAAGTCCATTAAACCAAAACAAAATGGTCGGTATTCTGTATGAATATCTATTTGAATTAATGTTTGAAAAATCTATAAACAAGTATAGGGGTGTTAAGCTTATTTAAATTTTAAATAAATATAGAATGGAAAAAAAATCGGACAGGAATTCGAACCCGCGACGTTTGGGAAACCATCCCGCTATCTACCTATTGAGCCAGCGTATCGCTACCCGCTTCGGTAAATTAAGCATTCTGTATATGGAAAAAACGTAATAGATATCAACAACATCCCAAAAAAGACTATATCAACGATTTAAAATATACGTATACATAAATGAAGCCTAATCTATACCGTTAATATTTACTGCTTTGACCTTGATATTCATGTCTGAGCTGATCTATTCTTAGAGAGCACGTGAGTTTTTCTAGAACCTGAGAAATATTTTCTGTGTTAGTGTGATATAACTTTATATCAATATATTTTTCTTTATTGTTGCATCTGGAAGAAAAAACGCAAATACAAAAACACCGTGAACATAGCAACAATATATAACTCATTATCATACTTTATTGAATTCTACTTATTAGCAGTACAAATGCATGAAACTATGAAACATATTTAACGTAGTTTTTAGCTTACTATACTATACTAAGCTTGTACCTGCGGCCATGCAGATCGAATTCTTTAGGTTAATAATGCATGTATTAAATATCTTCACAGATCAATCTTAGCTTTTTCTGAGCTGAGCTTTTTCTTTTCGCAGTACAAAAGTATATACTATTTATATATTTTCAGAGAATTCAACGGCCTATGATCTCTTTAGAAAAACAGGACGATTCACGCCCCCGGCTCGTAGCATCCCACGGTTCCGAAAGTACACCATTGATGACTTCCAGTTCATTAGAGTATTAGGGAAAGGCAGTTTTGGGAAGGTAAGTGACATAGATTTTATTTATTTCCTTATGTACCAAAAAAAAAATACAATACAAAAATTATACATTGAAAAAAGTCTACGAAGGTTTAACTTATCTCTTTAAGAGATCTCTTCCAATTATCCTTAGGAAAAAAGGGGTTTTTATTCATGAATAATCACACCTCACACTGGTGATCTTGTGGTTGGCTTATTTACGACTATTCGATGACGATTGACTTCATGATGAAATCATCATCAGTTAACCGACGGCCTCTCTTATACGCCTCTAATAAGGACACGTCAAACGGCGCCCTGCGACCCTTACTAGGTCGTCAGTCCATCGAGTGGGGGGTCGACCCACTTTTCAAATAAAACTCAATTGTATTTAAAATTCAGAAACATCATGTGGAGCCCAAAGTGCTATTTAATAATAATGTATACATATCGACGTAAACATGAAAATGTTAATAAAATTATATGAAACTGAGACCGAATATTAATATTTACCTACGTTTGTTGTTGACCTAATTGTCAATAGAGTGGGGTGTATGTGCGCCAGAACGACGTCGGCGAGGTCTAAATTTGGACAATGCTAGTACATCATAAACAAAGAAATGTATCTAAAGAGAGTATAGTCCTATTCTATTTGTATTACTTTAAATATTGGGACTTAATCTGATATACGTTTCTTTTACAGTCGGACATAACTGCCTTCTCTTCAATTCCACCCCTCCCAATTGTTAATGTTAAACTAAAAAAAAACCTATATATATATTTTAAGTTCAAACGACGTATTTTAGTCGATACAGATGGTTTACTATTTAAATAGATAAGAAAACAAATAAAAATTTGTCCGATAGATTTCTAAAAATAATATAAAAGAATTTGCCAAGAAAAAGTAGTTGTCGCCTACAACAAAACGTATTAGCAGAAGCTTACAGTCGAGACAATACCACTGATAAATGTGTAGTTGCTGAAAGATGAAGCTATTTATTAAAAAAAAACAACGCACCGCTGAAACATTTTTAAATAACGTACCTTCCTATTTACATAGTTAGTTATAGAGTCGAACAATGCGGATTATTTATAATTGTATAGTTCATGAAAGTTATTGATTTAATTGTAAAAACGATGTCGATTTGAAAATATTTTTTTCTTAAATAAGGATATTATAAGAATAACCCAAGGCTAATACAAAACAGATGAAATGAAAGCGGTTCCTTCAATCTCAAAATCATAAGCAATACCTAAAATTATACAAAATGGTGTCTTAAAATATTTTAAGTAGGGTAACTACCCTAACTATATGGTATTTGATAGGGTACCAATACCGACATTGGTACCCAATTGTATATCTGACTAGTTTCCGCGATTCTGAGATGCCATGTTCGTAGTTGGTATTATTGACATGTGATTGCATAATACACCTAAAAATTCAAGCCAGCATGAAAACATTTCAGTAAGAGGAAGCAAACCATTAATACAAACTTGTAAAATATATTACATAGACTGGCCAGAATACAAGATTTATCTTAATAAATCTTGAGAAAATCAAGTGAATAACATAGTTCAAAGAATAATTTGTGTGTTATGTAAACTATTTTGTAATGGCGGTGACAACATAACACACGTAGGCGTCCACATTTACCTAAATAATGTTAAATTAAACTGCTTCCTAGTTAATTTATTACATTTCCAAACAAATTATATATTATAAATACTATTAAAATTTAATGATAAGACTTGTTTTCGTAATAAAATTCTACCGAGAAATAAAATTCTAGCGATTCTACATTCGAGCCACTGAGTGATAAATATACCTACCTTTAAATGACGCGAGTCTCGGCTTTAGAAATGTCAAATTATATTCGTAACTAAACATAGGACGATGACCCTCCGAAGCGTACTTTACAGACAAATTATGAAATAATAGTTATACAGCTATTGATAACCACGAAATGTTTTTTAAATACTTTATTGTTATTAATTGTTATAAATTTCAAAATGACAACAGATTTTTAAAATTCACTGAAGTGTGAGTACCATAGAATTAATAATTAATATAGGTGAGTGCACAAAATATGAAGATGACAAATGAGCTTGAAGCATGGCGGACTCGTGATGTGAATTTGTCGGGCAAATTCCGATTTCATTAACGTGAATACTTCCGAGTAAAAATATATACATACCTCTAATAGTTATTACGGTTCACGAAAGTTTAAATGTAAGTATTGATTACTGTAACTATGAACGATTTCTAGACGATCTATCGATTCGTACCTATATTAAGATATACCTATATTTAAACAGAGCGTTGTCCATATGTTGGCAGTGCTAAGATGGTGGCAGAATGCCACCTGCACTGCAAGATGGTAAAGCCATCTCTCAATCTGCTCCGTCAGAGCTATTCTCAGTTTTGACATCACAACACCTTTGAAACGTTTCAGTGCACGTGTCATCGGCCGCATGTTGCATGCACAAAGCACAATGGTTTTTTGTTTTGTCTACACCCGACCGCCGACATTTATACTTAATTAAAATAATTTATAATTTAAAATAAATAAAATAGAGTTATCACTAATATGATTTTACTATCATTAATCGTACATTAACTTATAAGTTAAATATAAAAAGTTTTTGTTTTTAATAGAATCCTAGAACTTTGTTATTTTTTTTTATTGAGGTAGAGATAGCAAAGGTGCAGACGATTCACCTTCGCCCATAGTCACTTGCTAATAAAGATAAAATGGCATGACCATCCTTAGAGATAAAGGAAGTTAATAAAGTAAAGGTGGATGTTTCGGCTTCCGGCTCTTTCATACTGAGCTTTATGTAATAAAAGCTTTACGTCGATATTCTGAGAGGAGTTACCATCCCGGTTGGGTCAGCGAGGCTTCACCATCTACTGCCATATCTAAAGTGATGCTTATATTAACATATTATTTACCTACTACACTACCGTTATATACCATTGATACCGAATATGTGTAAATGTCCATTTAGAAGGCAGCCAAAAATGTTGTAATTATACATGGACCTTATTTATTCCAAAATTCGCCAATCTAGTTCTAAAAGCAAAATTCGTCAACGTGACCCTAGAAACAAACTTAATTCCGGCCCAAAGACTATTTATACACTTGCGTACAGAAAGAGGATACGAGAAGATTTACAAAATTCAAATACAATTAACAGTCCTGTTTACTTTATTCTTTTATAAGGATAATGTTTCTATTATATTTATTAGCATATTCTATTCAGGTATACCAAGAACCTTTAACCATCATTACCAATAACGAAACAATATATTTCAGGTGATGCTAGCAGAGCTACGAGATACAGAATATTATTATGCGGTGAAATGTTTGAAAAAGGATGTTGTACTAGAGGATGACGACGTCGAGTGCACATTGATTGAGAGAAAAGTGTTGGCGCTCGGAACTAATCATCCCTATCTCTGCCATTTGTTTGCAACCTTTCAAACAGATGTAAGTTTGATAATTATAATATTGATTAGTTTTACTTTAACTATAATTGTCTGAAATTTTAAATTCTATTTATAGTGCGAAACTATTTTTATATATGTCAAAAACTATTGTAATTTCATAATAGAGTTGGTAGAGCAAAATAAAATTTAAAATTAGTATTATAAAATATTTCTGTTCATTATTGCAGTCGCATCTGTTCTTCGTGATGGAGTATCTAAACGGGGGCGACCTAATGTTCCACATACAACAGAGTGGTCGATTTCCGGAAGCAAGAGCGCGGCTGTACGCGGCCGAAATTGTATCAGGACTTAAATTTCTGCACAAGAGAGGAATTGTTTACAGGTATTTATTTAAGGAAGCTGGTTTAAATCTGGGTCGTTTTATTAATACCTATCGTAAAACACTAAAAGATTGCCGTCGCTCCATACTGCTTAAAATAAAAAATATACAAATAATTATTTCAATATCATTGAAAATATACACATATTATTAAATTATATATACGGTCTCGAATGAAACCTCGTTTTTAATGAATGCATTAAATTGATTGGTCTTAATACTTTTACTATAGCCTTATCCTTAGATTCAAAATTACAGACAAGTGCTCGTATCAACACACTAACAAACGTTTAAATTCAGCGGTATAAGCGTTTAGAAAAATCAAACAATTAACAGATGTCGACACAGCTAAGCTAGTTTACTCTATATACTTGCATAGTATTTAGCAGTAGTAGTCTTACGGCATTCTGCTCTGGGCAACAGGAACAGATGGATTATCTCCTTTTATTTTACAAAAGAGAGCAGATCAAGATATACACAACATGGATCCTGGGAGAGTCCCTTAAGACTGTTTTCGAAGAGTCTACAATACTTAAAAAAATACTTTTACAATTGTAAAAAAGGGATTTACATTTTGTTAATATAAAATATAAATAATCTATATTTCCAAACTTATCAAAGTGTACGTACATATGATACAAAATGTAAAATTTAGGTACATAAAATGTATTGTTCCCAGCGCCTAACACATACCACGGTATACTTAAATGTGATTTTGGTTCTCACGTATCAATTATGACTATAACTCCAATAGTCAATACCTACTGTAAATAATAGACTTTTTATAAATAAGGTAATTAAAAGAGTAACCATAGAGTTTTTGCCAATACTTTTCCATGGACATACACTTTGTAACCACGCAATGGATTTTTTTTTACGTTGATGTATTGTAATCAAAACTTGACTCACTTATGACGTGAATCACTAGAAAAAATATACATCCTAAATAAAAGATTATTTGATTTAAATATGTACTACCTTCGTTGGAACTTATATCTACTCATCAGTAGTGAAATTGCCATAAATTATTTTCAGGGACTTAAAATTGGACAATATATTGTTAGACTTCGACGGACACGTAAGAATCGCAGACTTTGGCATGTGCAAGCTTCAAATATATCTAGACAAGACTGCGGACACGTTCTGCGGCACTCCTGACTATATGGCACCTGAAGTATACATACACCTTAGTTATTTTAATAGCGCTTCTAACCTCTTATAACTTAAGGTCGTTCAAACATCAACATATTTTGAAATGATCAACCTTTTTGGTTAAAAGTTTTTTTGCTCACTTAATATCTTTTCTTACAGGTTTACTATAAAATAAAGGTGTTTTTTTTTTCTCAGATCATAAAAGGACAAAAATACAATCAAACTGTGGACTGGTGGTCGTTCGGCGTCTTGTTATACGAGATGCTGATTGGTCAAAGTCCATTCAGCGGATGCGATGAAGATGAACTCTTCTGGTCCATCTGCAATGAAATGCCTTCATATCCCCGCTTCCTGTCAAAAGAAGCGCTTAGTATATTAACTAGGGTATTTGTCTTTATACACCTAATAACTAAATTTATGTTTTTCTTACTTAATAATGAAAAGATCATTGAAGGATAAAAAAGGGCAACAATAATCCTTACATATAAGAATTCGTATGTCTGTCTCCTCAAAATAAGTACTCTTTATTTTGAACGGTGGGCTTATTAACAATGGGTACAGGCATCACCGAGTTTTTTATGCGGATGCATAAGTTGGCGGAAATATATAATAATAATAAACATTAATCTGTGGAGAAAGTCGTGAACGTTATGTGATCACCACAATTTCAATTAATCAGCTGCTGGACAAGGACGGCCGCAGCCGGTTGGGAGGCACGGAGTGCGCGCTAGGGGACATCAGGGACCAAGAGTTCTTCCGCCCCATAAACTGGGAGCGCCTGGAGCGCAGGGAGCTCGACGCGCCCTTCAAACCCAGAGTGGTTAGTTCATTCTGTTCTATAGCGTTTGATCGTATAGCGGTCATACCTGCTGCCCTCCTTTTTAAAATTAACGTTTACCTGCCGGGAGCAGGTACCCACCTTCTGTAATAAAATACTGTAACCCAATAAAGTATTGGTAAATAGTTTACCTACAACGCTCTACTTCCCACCCCTCCCTTTCAATATATTTAAAACGTTCAATATTTATAATGAGATAGGAATGTATGTGATTATCTATTAGTCGTATAAATTATGACCATATTACAGAGGCATCCTATGGACACTCAATATTTCGACCGAGCGTTCACGGGAGAACGACCCAGACTCACCACGGTCGAGCCTCAGGTATTGCGATCTATGGACCAGGAACCTTTCAGAGGATTCTCCTACACAAATCCAAATGCTACCGACCGCTAACATTTCCTTTGACACCTTCAGAGTTTAAATTCGAATGACGGCGTTGTCGGTTAGAGACGAAGGAGGAGGTATCAAAATGATTGTTGTATTGATTACATTTCAATCTACCGTCAAATGAAATGGACACTAGATTCGATGGAATATTTATTTATGGCGTATTGACCATGCGGGACTCTAAAGTTGTCATTCATGTTATGTGGACGAATTGCGCGGCCACATAATTATAATTGTACATATCAATGATACCTGCGCTGTATACGGTGTCTGGTACACATCCTTTTGAATTAAAAAAAATATTGTAGAGTTTGTTATTTAAGAAATTATAGAAATGTTTTATCTTGTATGTACCAAGTTGATTTTTAAACATTATAATATGATGTGTATTTTTTGTAGGAAATAAATATACAAAAAAGGCTTGTTATTATTTTATTTACATAAGAGAAGAAGTATCACATTAATACGAAGATAACATTTTTTTGTTATACAGTTTGTAAGCTCAACCAGCACACGTTAATACTTAATAAGTTCATAATTTAAGTAGACGATACAATCATATTAAACGTCTCGTCAACTTATTAACATTTCATAAATATTATTCTCGGTCGCTATGAACAAATGATGTCCGTCTCTACCTTCATAAACATCGATTGATATTATTTTGAAAGAATGCAAATTAACGTACGATTGCAAAAAAAAGTTAAAAAAAGATGCCGCTTTAGGATCGTCGTTGAATAGATTATCTATCAAAAAAAATTCTATCTGAAAACAAATATGTACATATAAATCATATTTATATTTAGTCCATTTCATATCACAAACAATATACCTTTCCATTTTCATATCCTGTAATTAACACAGGACCATGTTCCAAGCTGCAAGTGAGACCAGGAAAGGCCACTACTGTTTGTTTCCTTTCTTTGTGCGGGTAAATATCGTATGTTTTGTCGTTCGGCACTTATGAAAAAAATCCTACATCAGCAGGTCGACTTCTGTATTGTGTGATATCCCTAAGAGTAGTAATAAAACTTACCTTCAATAATGACACTGTATTTGTGGAACATAAACGCTGGTCTGTCAAGATAATAACGAGGTATGTCCAAATACAATATTTTCTCCAATATTTTACACTTTGAATCTATTTTTAAAATGTCTCCAGTTTTTAGTAATATGTACACATCGTCGTCGTGAATATGTAATGTAGATATTGATTCTTTGTTACCATAAAACCTTGCTAAGGCTTTACAATCCCATCTACATTCATATGCTATGTAAAGCCATATGACATTCCTAATATCAATGACATAGCAGGCATTTAAATGCACCCTAAAATAAAATAAATAAATATATCATGTAATTTATTCTTTCGAAATTGCAAAAATAATTATCAAGAAATTTAATGGCTTTGAGTACTTAAGAATCACCAGAAAATTACAATTGGTCTGAGCTAGACCAAACTTTAGAACTTAATTAAGTAAGCAAAATTAGAAATCTAAATAAGAGTAAGATGAACATTTTTTAGGAATATTTATAATAGGCCTTTGAAATCCGTCCTTCAAGGAAGGTGAAGTAATTTCTGAACAATTTGTTGAAATTTATTTTGAGATTGGTTCCTCAATTAATTAACCATTTAGTTATATATTAAGAACTTGACATAATTGTAATTTACAACAAACTTACTTGAATATACTAATATCAAATAGAATAATTCTCCTTACTTCAGTGCATTTACAAATATTGTAATGCAATTTATTTGTAAGAGTTAATATGTTGTACCCTATTACCTCAAAACTAGGTAAAGTGAGTTCAGCAGTTATTGATGAAGTCTCTACATAATTAAGGCCTGTAACCAATTATTTTCAAGGTTTCATAAATTATATTCATAATAATTATGACATTCTATAATCTTTTTAAATACATTTTTATAACAAAAAAAGATATAACCTTAAATTATTACTTTTTTTTATTTTATTTAATAGTTGTTCATTATTGGAACAAAGTCAAACTTACAACTCTTTTCACATTTCTTGATCATTTTCATTTTTTGTATATCAAAAATGTTCAAAGTTTTATAAGATGAAACAATAAGCTTTCCTGCAAGCAAACATATTATTCTATTTTTTTTAATTATCCAAATTTAAAAATGGAAAGCAAATAAATTACCCTTCAATACACTTATGTTTCTATTGTTTTCTACATTATATTCATTATAAAGTAAAATTGTAGGTTCCTGAATATTTAACCAGCTGCTGGCACTAAAAAATAAGTCTTGTTTATTCAAATCTGATTTTGCTTCATATGTGACACCGTTTTTGTTTGTACATACTTCTAACATTTTATCCCAAAGATTGTAATGCTGTTAGTGGAACATAAAATGCAGTTAACACATGAATTATTTAATATTGTGATTTGAAGGTTTGGTTGTGTAGGTGCCGCTGTGTACACATGTATATACAGCATTACAGCGAATAATAAGTAACAAGACAGATATAAAAGAAACTTCAACAACATTAAATTACTTTCATGAAAAGTTAATTGAAACTTACTTGGCAATAGTAATGAACAGTATCTGACCAAGATTTACACACATGCATACAATTTATTAGGGACTTTTCATCTAGCCTTTTAATAATAAGCATTAGAATATCAGAAGGACAATTTGTCCAAATGGCTTCAAGATATTTATTAGTCAGAATAGTAGACATGTTTATTATACTCTAAATTATATAAAAAAAATGGACAAAAGTTATAATAAAATGTATGGTATAATATTTATTTCATTAATATTTAACATTCATTCTTATAGACGTAAACTAAACTGTTTCAGAAAAAAAATAACTATTTTGCAATTGTATTTTCTCAAAACTGATGTTATTTTTTAGTAACTTCAGAATTCAGATGTCAAACGTTGACAAGTTGCCTATTGCAAAATGGAAGACTGCGTTCAAAGTTACATAATATGTTATTAAATAATTTATACAAAAAAAATGTTTTCTTGTATATAATCGTAACGATACAAAGGTACACCTGATAGTATTTTTTTTACTTTTTAGTAACATTTTATAAGAGACCCGCGAAAACGTGTCTATCTTGTGTCTTCCTTTCTGCTTGAAAAGAGATTAACTTATATAATTTGTACTTAATTATTTAGAAACCCAATAATAATAATAAGTTTAATTACAACTTAAAGACATTGTACAATTATTAATATATTCTAACACAAACTTGTAAAATATGATAAAAATATCTAATGAACAACAAAGTACACAAAGTCCGTTGACATTGACGCATGCTGATAACCTCAACGACTCAAGAAATGTCAAAACTTGTTACTTAAATTTAAGACTTAAGTCAAAAACCCATAACAAAACATTTTACTGGAAAGTATTAAAATTTTGAAGTATAATCATTTAGCCTAAATAACATTCCGTATCCCAAAACTATACAGACGAAGCCATGGTATGTGTACTATGTAAATGAATTTGTAAAGCAATATACGCATTTTTTGTACTGAAATGATAATTATTATTTGTTTTCTATTTACCTAATAACACTTCGTAAATGTTTGTTAACAGGCAAGAAATGCAGAGAAAGCGATGTAAGTAAACCTAAACCATTAAACATATAGTTTTTGTGGTATGATAATAACCCTTCTTAATGTTCACTGTCTCAAGTTATTCAGAGTTTATAAAATTTATTAGTTTTCTTAGTCGGTGTCTTAAATCAATGTTGTATGTATTTGATAAGAGAACATATAATTTGTTCAATAAACCTGGCAAGAGTTGTTAGTTGCACTACAATCTTTGGTGTTATTTGTTAATTGCTATATTTACCAAGTATTTAATGATCTACTACTGTAAAAGATTACTGTTTCATTCTACAAATAGAATTATTAGAGTTTAGCTAGTTTGTAATAAGTGTCTCAAAATACTATGTAAAACATGATGTTAGTAAACATATCTAATACAAAAAAATGCTATTTATATACAGTATATAAAATAAAGACATAAAGACAGATTCAAAATTATCCAGATAGCACAGAGCACACAAATTTTTGTGTAGTCCGAAAAAGATGTTTACTTCAAAAACTGTAAGAAAAGTATTTTAAACAAAATGAAACTAGATTGATTTTCCTATATAGTGAAGTTGTATTATGATTAATGTTACATTATTAAGTTTTTGTTAAACCAATAATATCAGTAAAATAAATAAATCTATGAATAGACATTGATTTGGGCTGTTTTAAATATTTTTACTCTATAGATATAATGTTGATATAACTAGTATGAGATAAAATCTATAAAGTATTAAAAATACAGTCATTTCTATTTGTATGGCCTGTGCAAAGAACTCAATACTGTTTGTCTTTTTGTTTGTTTGTGCAGCACTCAAAACATTTTTTTTTTGTTCTTGTTTTCAAGCATTGTTATTGTCCTGGTAAACATATAGGATACATTTTACGCTGACTGTTTTTTTAATGGAAAACAAAAAAGTTGGTTTGTGTCTTGACTAAAATACATCAAAACTTCTAGACATGGACTAATATTATTCTGTACATGGATAACTCATTCTCAAAGTCAAAATATAGGATACTCTCTATTTTCAATATTTTCAGATTTTATGGTAAAACACAACATTTGGTATTAGGTAAATGGTGGTAACTGCAATAAAATAAAATTTGGTGGATTTGATAAAATTATTTATATATATTTTCCATTTTGACTCAATATGTATGTCATTGTTATACTTGGGTATGTCAAAGAGTAATATCTTAAGACTTATAGTTTATGGAAAGAGTTGAGGGTTTTCTCTCATAAACTCAGAGGATGTAGCCCTCAACAAGGTAGGGTAGGTAGGTATAGATCAGATATGTTTTTGCACATGAAAATATGTTTATCTAGATGATAAAGGTCCTATGCAGAGTACATAAGGTATAACATGTATTTTTGTGTGTGTATGACATATGGTTTCTGTCAGGTAAATAACTCTGATGGCTTGTATCAACAATTAGTACAGTTAATGTGGTTATCACTGTACTTTAATATGAATTTATTTTAATATGTTCATTAAATTGAAGGACAACATTAGCACGATGGCGTGCTGCTCAAGTTCAAGAAGCTGGCGGCCAACGTGAACGAAGACCATATCTTGCTTCCGAGTGTAATAATCTTCAACAGGCAGAAAAATGGAGATTGCAGATTGTAAGAGAAATCGCAAAGAAAGTTGCACAGATACAAAACGGTAAATTAGTACAATTATGTTTTTATTTTTGTGAAATTACAGGCTAGTATAATGTTTTAAAAGTATAATATTTAAATGTAATGTAAATCTCTGTGGCTATGCAACATTGTGATTTTGATACAGTGCCTAAATTATGTAGTCAAATTGTTAAACAATCTTTAATAAAAGAACATAGACATGGATGAAGAACAGAATGATACAACGACGATACCGACGACAGAGACACGAAGGAAGTCCAGTATAAGATCTGTAAATGAGTCCAATATTGCTGTACCAACTGATGTGTTTCAAGAAAAATATAATTCGCCCCAAAAGTCTCCTAAAACTTTTTCGCCACCAATAAGTCCCGTTCATATTACTCCTCCAATTACGTTTGCTTCGTCACCAACTAAAAGATCACCCAATGCATCCATTAGAAGTCAAAAGAGTATCAAAAACGATATTTTGCATGATACTCAAATAAAAAGTACAAGTAATCAGAACTCAGCTGCAGATACCCTGAATAAAGTTAATGTTAACGGCAGTTGGCAATTATCCGGTGAAAGACAAAGGGTAGAAGGAAGAACTAAAGAATCAGTTAATATGTCCATTAAAAGTCCGAAAAGCAAAAAGGATAGTCTTCAAAATGCTCAATTAGAATACAAAAGTAATCAAGATGTCGAAGACACTTATAATTTAAATGCAGTGTATGATAAAGAAGCCCACCAAATGCATCATGATAAACAGTCCAAAGGAGATGAATATGAAAACAAACAAAGAGACCCTCCGAGTCCTGTGCTGTATACAAACATCAATAAAATAGCTAGCATGAGCAGACACTTAACTAATGAAGCTAATTCTCTAAGAGAGTCAATAAAGAATTTATCAGAAAACATAGTTCGCACAAGACAAGAATTGAACATCGCAAAGGATGAAAATGTAAACTTTCCATATCATCTGTTTTTAATTGAACTTATTATAAATAAAATTCATATGAAGTGTGACTGCTTCGAATTTAGTTATAATAACCTTGTAATATCGGGAACTTTTTTGGGAAAACCACCAATAATACTCTATGATTCCTCTTATGGAAAAATTGAAGATTTTTCCCATTTGAATGTAGGAAAATCAGCCTTATTTGCTATGACATATGATAAGATATGTAATATTGAAGAATTTATTATTAATTTACATTTAACAAAACAACCACCTTGTTCTAATTGTGTTATGCCAGTTGCTGAAGCCAAAATCGATTGCACAAAAGAATACCTTTCTCTCCGGGATGAGCTCTGCAAAAAATGGACGGAAGAACAACCAAATGACAACATAATGTGTACGACATCCACTCCATTAAATAAAAATATGTGTTACTTGCGCAGCAGCGGAAGTGAGGATTGTGATTTTATAGGCATGATGGAGGTAACGGTTAGAATGTCCTTTCTGGGCAAAGAAATTACAACGACTTTTAGTGCATCATCAAAGTCAAAATGTACTTCAGTTTTAACTAAAGAAGATAATGGTATGAGCATGTATAACTGTCAAAGCGTAGAAATGAACGGACAAGGTAAAATTCTCCTAGATGAAAACACATTATTGAGAAAGGAAGTACCAAAAAGTTCTCACACCATGCCTTCGCGGAGATCCCCAAGTCCTCTGTCTCATATTTCCAGTACTCTAGGATCATCCAAACAAGATTTAGATCACCATAATTTGTACCAACATCGACAAGGTTTGTTACAATTTACACCAGTTTAAATCCGTAATTGTCTTTATAGTTTAGTATAAATAACACATTTTTCATGATTTATTTCAGATTATGGACCAAAGTATAATGAAATATTTACAAAGATGAATGAAAATGAATTACGAATTAGAGTTCCAAAAACAACAAAGTTTGAAAGGATGGGTAAATATGATAAAATACAGGAATTATGTACATGTGAAAATACTCCTTATAATACTGGTGATCAAATTCAGTTCGAATTACCTAAAGATAATGTCTATTCTAACGACTACACTCATAATTCGAACATAAAATACACATATAATAATTGTGACAGAAGCTGTGAAAATAAAAACCGGAAAATAATTAACGTTACTCCATCTAATTGTCCTGTCCCTATGAATATGGAAAAACACATTCATCCACAAAAAGATGTTTTTATTCTAAAAATAGGTAAAAAACTCGAAACTAAAGATAAGAAGACTGATCTTGAAATAGAGCTTGTGACTCCAAAAGCCCCAAACTATAATCCGGTAGAAAACAATAATATTTCGCAACAATGCAGCTGTAGGAACCTCAAAGAGAAGTTAACAAGTTCTTCGAAAAAAAAAGAAAAAAAGAAAGGAAAAAAAAGTAAAACCAACCTTGCTAAGAAAAAAACTCAACAAAAGCAGAAATCGAAGAAAAGAAAATAAATAATAATTTTAAAACATTATTATCCAGCAAATAAAATTAGATAGGAAACATGTTTTGTTTTATTATAATTATAATAATCTTAACAATTATACTGTTATTACTTATTTACTAAAATATATAAAATAACATGTTTGTAGCTGGTCTTGGAGAATTTCGAATTCGTGATTTAAACGATGAAATCAACAAACTTATGAGAGAAAAACGACACTGGGAAGTACAAATAAAATCTCTGGGCGGCCCCGACCACGCGCGAGTGGGACCGAGAATGTTAGACCAGGACGGAAAAGAGGTGCCCGGTAACAGAGGATACAAATATTTCGGGGCTGCCAAAGATTTACCAGGTAAATTAAATTATTTATTATTTTGCCTAATACTTCAATTTCTATATCTTAATCCACTAAATAAATATCTGTTGATCAACGTTTCAAATAAAAATTAAATTTAACGTAATAGAATTATCAAAGTAAAACACAATCAATAAAAAAAACAAATATTGAAATTGAGTTTTATCTGTAAAAAACATAATGAAAAATCTATCATAAGCCATGCAAAATATGTTTGCAAGATATTGGCAGTATGCTCTTATACCCTTACCAATAAAAGAAGATCCAAAAAGAATATGTGATTGACATCCTATTCGTAATTTACTATGCCATTTTTAAATATTAGAATAAATATAATATAAAAAAACTAAAAAAGACACCCAATTAGCTTAAGATAATTATTAATCCTGGAGATCCTAATCAGGATAATGAGATTATCTCATCGAATTATTAATTTCCTATCGGTCCTTGATATGTCTACAAAGTTTGAACAAAATCGGTCCGTGGTAAATCAGACAAAATCGCATTCGAAAAAGTCGGTTACAGACCAACATACACGTGAAATTAATAAAAGCGTGTTAAAAAAAATGCCAACAGTTGTCAGAGTATGTTGACACTTGACAGTATTTTTTCTTTGTCTCAACTCTTTAGAAAACGAAGAAGCACTAAAACAACATAAGTAAATGTTTTAGATGATACTTTAAGTGCACAAGATTAAGTCAGGGCACTTTTCTAGTTCTATTGGATTTCTCCTATGGTTTAGACACAAATAATTGTTTAGCAAGACGCAACGAACTTCTTGCTAACTTGAATTTACCCCGAATATAAGTAATTCCATTCTAATCTTTTAACCATTGTGTTTCATAATATTATGAACTAACGCGCTAGAAAATGAGTATCACGTGTCTTTTAAAGTTCTGGAGTTTCTGCTAGGTTGCTTTGGCCATATATATATATTTTTTAAGAAAACAAGTAGGTACTTTTAAAAATAATGTCACAAAGCGAAGGCAATTTCCTTATTTGCCCTACGTACGATTGTCCATGTGAAGTTCCTTTTACAGTAAGAATCATGCAACTGTTGTCTATGACTCACAAACCTCAAATAGTCGCATCCGTGGTGTGTTAGGCGTTCGCGAGTTGTTCGAGCAGGAGCCGCCGGCGGCGCCGCGACGTACCCGGGCCGACCTAATGCGTGACGTCGACGCCGACTACTACGGTTACCGCGACGACGACGACGGACTGCTGCTGCCCAGCGAAAGGGACGCCGAACTGGACGGTCGGTATCTTTATCTTATTCATGTGATTGAACACAGGTGAGACGTCTAAGAAATTTACCGTTGCCCTATACACTCGATTGTCGTTTCATAATAAAATAGTGATATTTATATCTAATAGTCTTCTTCTTCTTCTCTCTATCTCTATGAAAACCGCTGGATTATCTCATGTTCAATGAATCAGTCTCTGACTAGTATAGTAATATTATAATTTGATATTTTTTCTTCTATCGTAGCAATAGCGAGAGCCGTTGCCTCATGGAAAAAGAATAAAGAACAGAAAAAGGACCAAGATATCCCTGAGGAAGAAAATATATATCCGGAAGACGTAAGTTTTACAATCAACAAAAAATATTTATTTTTGTAACTTAAATATTATATTATTTTTACATATTATATTTAGCCCGAAGATAAAAGAATAGTAGATGAAGAAGAAGCAGGAACTAAACCAGCAGTGACGTCACACGTAGCAGTACCTTCGCAAAAAGACGTAGAAGAAGCTTTGTTGAGACGGAAAAAGCAAGAACTACTTGAAAGATATGGTTGTTTAGACGTTAAGATGGAAGTGAGATAACCTTTAAAGAAATATAGAATATTTTCATAAATTATATTTGTTTATCATTGATATCCCTTATAAACAATAAAAATACCACAAAAAATATATAAATGATATTGTTTTCATTATTCCAAATATAAATATGTATATCAAAGTTAAAAATAGTTGCAACAGGATGTATGAGATAGATAACGACGTCATATCTAGAATTTTTTTTTAAGAAAACGAATAATAAATTAAAAAATTAAAATACCCCCGATACAAAAAGACCTCTAAAAAGAGTAAAAATAATATTATTATGCACTTATATATATAGGACCGTTGTACGTATGTTGATAGTGTATATATTACGAAGTTAATCATTGAGGACTTAGAATATACGACTCGATATCGTAATTTCTATATTTGCCTCGTTAAGGCCAGGTATCCCCGCAAAAGTAGGCATTCAGTGCAACCCCCGCCCGCGTAATATAGGTACATCGCGCCCTCGCAGCGGGCATTGCACATAGCGACCACGTGACGTCATCCTGTCGCCACGGTTTAGAACTAAACCATGTTTAATAATTTATTTCATTTCAAAATATTAATGCATTTTTAATATATTTTTATGTGCTAATAATGTTATTGATTTTCGTAAATAAATAAAGTGTAAGTGGTACATATAGAATAAAAATAAAACAAATTATATATTTAATTTAAATTATGTTTATGTATAATCACAATAAAATAGGTAACTCTTAATTAAAGTAATTTAAAACTGAATAAAATTTAATCGGCGTATATTTTGTGCCGGTATTGATTCCTTATCAGGGTTTTTAGATTTACTGTTAGTTGTATCATATTTTATGTGTTATTGTAGTCATATTTTCCTTCTGAATTGATATGTCTCGTATGGGCATACCTCTTGCATTTCTACTGTCTATGATTTCAGGCAGCAAGCAATTTATATAAAATGTTAATAATTTTGATGCTAGTACGACCGACTGATGGCCGGTCATACCCACCTGACATAATAACGCTTTTACGTTAACTAGTTGGGGCGGTTCGAGCGGAGTGCAATGAAGAGACCTTCTGTAGTAGATGGTGGTTCCCCCTTCGCGGTTGCCCTATCGTTCCTAACGAGACGGAGATTCGCGATGCGCGGATCACGATTACATGGCTTCAGAAAGGTCTCTTGTACTACCAGGACGTCTATCTGGTGCGTGACCACGAAGTCGCGCACTAGATGTATCTGCTTAAACAGCCAGTTCATGTTGAATGTATCGACAGTCAGAGAGACAACATATGTAATTTACAGAAAACACTGTGGTCTAATGGTGCGTATGCTGCATCTGCGGTCGCGGGTTTGACACCTACTCGGAGTGTATATTGGTATTTATACAAATTTTTAGTGATATAAAGTTGTAAACTAACCACGTCTCAAATGATCTACTATTTTAATTCGATTACTTTGAGAATGATTTTGCAAAATGTTCGATTGACACGTCTTCAATTTTAACATTTTTATTATTCTCTTTGGACCTACTGAAAAAGCTAGACTGTGGTAACCTAGGGAATGACATAATATGTCATGATAATCGCACAATTGCATCTGCAAAATTTTGATACACGTCTTATCTTGTCAACGTCTCGCGAGACACTGATGAGTGATGACTGACGAGTTCTCTGTGGACCGAATTTCGCTTGAATAATTAATTAAAAAAATAAGAGATTGAATAAAAAAAAACTATCGGGTAAAATGCCTCGAGAAATCAATGAACATTATTTTGGTAAAAGACCCATAATGTTTAATCGCTTATTTTAGAAATAAAACCGAAAAATTGGAGATAAAAAGACGGAAAAGAGGTAACTTTGTGATTTTTTTCTATCGAGCCAATTTTATTAAATCATGTTTTCATCGGGTACATTCCCTGCAATATATCCTCAAAATTAACAATATTTTTTTTTAGATTTAAATTTTAATGTTTACTATTTCAAAAACGAATTCTAACAATGTGTTTTGTAGGGATACCTGGCCTTAACTTACTTGCATTTTAATTTCTTCCTTTATTCAACGGTCCCCCGACGCAACGAATTCAATAAGTACATAATAATATTATTTTTACTCTTTTTAGAGGTCTTTTTGTATCGGGGGTTTTTTAAACTTTTAATTTAATTTTTTTTCTGCTTTTTAAAGTTATGTTACTAGTTTCTGAATTGTTCTAAATGAACCTACAGACACACAACATTTTTAATTGTTTAAGTAGGAAAGATTTGTTTGTTTGTTTGAATTAAATATACTCCGAAACTACAGAACCGATTTAAAAAAAAAAACTTTTAGCATTAGAATCCTATATTATGATGTACAAAGGTTATATTTAATACGAGAAATATATATTATATTTAATAAAATAAGGACGTGGATACGTGAAAGTTTCGACAATGTAATAAATTATAAATGTATTAAGTAACATGATTCAAGACTTTTTCATATGGGTAGGTAGATGGTAGGTTTCATATATACGAATATTAATAAATATAAACATTTAGAGTTAAAATAATTTACAATCACTAATAACACTATGATGAAGGAATTTATATTATCACTAGCTGTTGCCCGTGATTCTTTATGACTACGATAATAAGCCATATAAATATATTTTTACAGTCTCCGTGGACGCAGTCACGGGCAACAGCTATCCTTTACTAAAGTACTTTACCTCAGTATGTAAGTGTTAAAACCTTTTGCCCTTCATCCTTTTGGCGACACCGCTAGGAACAGCTAATTATTGCCTTAGAACCTCTTCCCCGCACGAATAAAACGTCAATATCTTGAAGACGACTATTTCTATTTCAATCAAACATAGATAAGAAACATCTCGACGAGCATAGCTTTCGATTAAACAAAACCGCATTCAAATCCGTCCACGCGTTTGGCTGTAAACAGCTAATTATTGCATAAGAACGCAATCGGGTTAATTATGACGAATTAAACAGTGCACTGTCACGTGTTCCTCATTAGTTCGAGCTGGTGGTAGCTTATTTACGGACTGACTGTACTGAACTATAAATGTAATAAATGACGATTGATTAAAATTCCTACTTGAATATATTAAGAATAGGAATATAAAACAATGTGAGTGTCGCTAGCTGTTTAGATATTGACTAAACTTATCTTTTCAACACTTGGCTTTTTAGGTCCAAAATACATGAAAAGGAAACCATGAGTTGTGGAGCAAAAGCCTGCAAAACTCTTTCAGTCATCAGCAACTATTGTGATTATAATTTTAACTTACATTAAAAAGGTGATCTAATTCAATAATTATTAATAAAATGAAATAAAACTTTAATATCAGAGGTAGAGTAAAAGTCTTAACTGTTACTCAAATAATAAATATATAAATACCAGAAAATACAAAGGAAAATATAAACAACAAAAATTGATAACCATATGCTTTAATTAATACTTTTTAACCATTTCATTATTATCCAGGAGTCAGGACTATTAATTTATTTTAAGCAAAATATACACAGATTATTTTAAACAATTAAGTAATATTTTTAGGCCTAGAAAGCATCACAAACAATATCCAAGAACACTGGCTAAACAAAATTGTCAATTTTTGTAAAGACGAGTGTGAACAATTTAAAATGTTCAACACTTCATACAAGCTTTACAATATAAAAATATAAATAAACTCTAAAATAAACTTACTTGCATGTAGGAATGTATTGTACATTAACACAAACATTTCTTAAAACAATTACTCTATAACACATCTTATTTTTTAACATATAATACATTGTAAACACATATTTTAAAGACATTATTATAGATTGAGTAAAAGAAATGAGAATTCTATAATATACTCTAATTCACATTAATTATGGTATTAAGTGATTTTATTAGACCTAACTAATATTATATAAACCATGTGCTAAGGTGCATGTACCATCTTAGACTTTGTCTATAAAAAATATAAGTAAATTTGAACATAATTCTTAAAAATACAATAAACATTTAGAAGAATTTTTAACATAGCCAATCCAACAATATACAAAACGGGTTTAATTAATATTAAATTACATCATATTCACCAATTTTCCTCATAAGTACATAATATACCCCATCTTCACCAATCTTAGCTAATACCCATTTTTATTTTCCATCCTTTATTTAAATCCATCTTTTATTTAAAAAATGCACCACAACAGAATAATTTCTAAAAGGAAACTATTAAAATAATAAAAAATAAATACATGTAAATGAAACTAATATATTAAGTCGAGACAATTATATTTTTTTTATCGTATTTATTAATTGCGTTTAACTTTCAAGTATAGTGTCACTTTCATAACATGATGCTATCTGGGGCTTCACGGTTTAATATTTATGCTCTATATTTTTCCATCAACGGTTTCTTTTACGATTTAAATAATTACACTTTTAGAATTAATAATTATAGGTTCAGTAGATGCCTTACGTACTTTATTTCGTATTAATATAGCATCATCGTAAACCATTAAATGGCACTGAAAGTATACATTTAATATAAAATGAAAAAGCTGCAATAACAATATTTTTGTTTAAATAATGCTTTTATATATATCTTTATGATTACTCACCGTATTCTTTATATATAAAGGGAGAATCAATAGGAATCGTTAGTTGGAAGATTATAGGTCAAGGTCAACAGAGCTACTAGCGCGATCCCGACAGGACACCGGGCATCGCGGCAATTGCAATAACGTAACACGTATTCGCCTATTTTTCTAAGCAAAATTTTACAAAGCAAACAGACGCAAAAGCTCGAAACGTCTCCGACCATCTAGGTGACTACGAAGTCTATTCGACTTTAACGAACTTCGCGCACTTAAGATTGAAAGAGATTCTGCTGCTTGACGTCGTTTTCGAACTCGCTCCACGCGTTGTTCAGTTCCATGAATATCATTCTCGCCATATTCTCGTTCGGGGTACCCATTTGCTGAAAAAAAATCCAATTACATTTTTTACAATTAGAGTTGCCACCTTATTTAAAGGTGTGTGTTTGAGGAAATTTCAGGACGTATTCAGAAGGACACGAATTTTTTTATTTTTATGAGTGTATTAATTTTTGATTTTTGCCATCAAAGTTCTATTGGTTTTATTAATAAACATAGGAATCAAAACGATTCGGTTCAATAACCTCCCTTTTTTATACTTGAAATATATATAAACCTTCAAGTCGCGGTAAATACTAAAAATACTATAATACTCTAAGTGCTTATATTATTAATTGATCTAAGTATTTTAACAATAGAAAAGAGTCAAGGTGAGTGTTTTTATGCTTTAATTTGTATCTGTTTCTGCTTATCTTATTCCTTTTCCAATTTAGATGTAGTGTTGCGTAGACTTTCTTTTTGCTAGGCTTTGCGTAGGCTTTGATGATTTTCTTAGGTTACTAACATTTAAAAAATGAGAATATACTTATTCCACGGCAATCTTCAAACTATTGTTGTAGAATGCATTGCTTTCTTAACATTGCAATAGCGATGATTTCTTGCGACATGTTATTAAATATTAATCAACGTAATTAATTCAAATATATATAAAGTGACTTTCAATAATTATTAGTAAATACTAAATATGTAGTAATTGAGACGCTGAAAATCTGTAAATGACATCAGTGGTATTGCCATAGACAATATATTTGAATACTGCTGATGAGATTAGAAATTTTATTTTTATATATGTATTTTAACTACGTTTTAAGATTTAAGATTTCTTTTTACTACTACGGCTTCCTCTATTAAAAGACCTATTTTATTATATACATTAAACTGTACCCTTATAGTTGAAGGTGCCTCTATTATGATTGTACCTTGTCGGGGTGCACGGCGAGGCAGGCGCGGCGGTAGTGCCTCTTGACGTCTGCGGGCGTCACCAGCTGCGCCATGTCCACGCGCGACCAGCGGCAGCCCGACCACACGCACGAGTGCAGCGAGCACAGCAACGCTCGCACGTTCGCCTTCTTGCCCTCCGTCTGCGAGAGCGGGATGCCGTTAGATGAGAAGGAAAACTGTTGCCCGATAGAACCTCGATGCGGTCAACGAACCCATTCCTGGATCTTCAGTTTGTCGGGATCCGTGACCTTGACCATTTCCTCCTTCCGCATCGCGTTGATGGTTCTGGGTCCGGGTTCTCGTTTCGCGAAGTCGTATCCTTGACTGCCCAAAAGATCGCCGAACACATCTCCGGGCTTTTTCGTTCTCTCTTCCGGCTGTCCGGGCGGCTTCGGCGCGTCGAAGTGGGTCCGGCTGTGAATGTTGACGATGTCGCCTTGAGTGTCGACGAACTGAAGTCGAGTTCGTGGGTAGGTAGGAGAATATATTGAGTTAAATTTAGGCAGTTATGTGACGGTAGATATGTAGTCGGCGGTCACCTGTAGTCCGGCTGGTGCGCTGGCGAGGCGCGCGGAGACACCAGGGGGGTCGCCAGGGGAGTGGAGAGGGGGGTGGGGTGAGGTGTGGCGCGGGGAGTGTCTCGGGGGGTGGGGTGAGGGGTCGCTCCTGGAGTCACGCCGGGTAGCGTGGTCCCCAACATGCCCAGCTCGGCGAAAGGATCACGCTTGCCCTGATCCGGTGGAACGCTTTGAGGTTTTGCTAGAATTATATAAAGCTTACGATTATACTTCGACTCGCGACCAACACAATATGTATATACAGAGATTAGGTAACGAATAACAAAAATACCTTCTTCCCGTATCAATGGAGCAAGTAGAGGCTCCCGCTCAGGTATCGGATCGTTGAGCCCGAAAGGATCAAAGTCGAGCGGGTCACTCGAGTTTTTAGTGTTGGTCGCGGTAGACACGGGCAGATCCGCGAATATCGACTCCGACGCTGGCGGAAACGGCTGCAAAAGAATTATTACTTAGGAATTGATATGGAGCATTTATGATTGCTTAAAATCGACTCCGACTGTCCTCTGTCCCCCGTCCTTGGGCGGTTGGCAGTCCGACATAACCTAATAACGAGTGGAGTGCCGGCGTTCGGTGTAGTGTCATAGGATGTACTGCACTAGGTATTATGTAATAGACGGTATATTTGTGTCTTATCTAAAATAATTTATGATATATATTTGCGATTATACTCAAAACTTTAAAATATTTTTATCCTCTTGCACGACTACCGGCTCTTCAAAAATAGAAGTTAAACTTAAATAATAGTATGGAATCATGGTACCAACCAAAAATTTTCTTGCAACGAACGGGATTTTTATATAAAAATCGAAGTTCAATCAAAAGGAATATAATAAGCATAATTTTCACAAAAACTCACCTGAGGATTATCCGTCACCTGACTGCTCAGGAAATCTCCAAACTCATTCGGCTTCTCTAACATCCCAAAGAAGTCAAATGAGTCTTCATTCTTCAACTTAGGGGCGGCCTTCCCTATCGGTTTCTCCGCTATATTGAGAAGGTCTGCGGTGTCCCCGGCATAGGGCGCGACGTGTGGCGCGGCGGAGGAGGCCGCAGGGGAAGCGCTGGGTGGCGCGGGCCGGCGAGGGGCCGCGGGCGCGGGGGGAGCCGGCCGAGGGGGACGGGGGGACTCTTTCGTAGCGGGTGGGTAATCGGCCGTCACTGTAATGTTATAATATGAAAGTTTATTAACTTAATCCACAGATTAAGATAATAATGTTTTATGGTTAAAGGAACATAATTATATAATAAAACATAATATACTATAAAATTATATAAATGATTCTGAGATATATATGAGCCTATATTATGAGATGATGTCCACATGCAAGTACAGTATGATATTTATGCATGAGTGTTAGAAGTGCTTATGTATAAAATTTTGATTTTAATTGTATTAAAATAGAATTTAGTCTGTGAATTCTACACAATTGGTAATGACATACTTGCTGAGATAGTTGTTGGGTTTCCTCTGATATTAGCTGCATACATATACATACATTAGTGAAATTGTAAATTTACACACTACTAAATCGGTAAAGACGATCATATGTAGAATACTTAATTCACCGAGACGGGTAGCAATACGGTAGCTTAATTGGTAGGACGGGACGGGTTCTCAAAGGTCCTTAACGATTTATTTGTCATACCATATATATAAACATTTCAACAATATTAAACATCTGTTAAGCACCTAAACAAGAGGATATCATAACTTTTTTAATTTAGTAAACAATTTCAGTAAACTGAATTCCACCTTTCACCTACCTTAAACTATTTAATTAATTATTTAAAACATCTGACATTACTATATATATTTTTAATTATTTATTATTAGTATTTAATAATAATAATATAGTATGTATAAATATTGTACGACTTGTCCCATAATAATTAAAACGCCATCCACAAATACACAAAATATTACTCACCAAAGTTGTCAATTGTCTCATCTCTTTCCAAGTTACTTGAGAAAAGCACATCTGGCGTCCTAATCGGGTAAGAATGGTCTTCCTCCCACAAGTCACTGCGCGGTTTCCTTCGTTCCCCATTTTGTACCACGAGACTTATCACAACAGTCAGGTTGGAAGAGAAGTGCTCGTTCATTGGATTTGAATCATCGATACCATCAATTTCTGATCTATTGAGAACAATAGTACTTATTAGTGAAGGTTTGCGGCTTAAGGTCCTCTTCCCTACATTTAAATAAATATAGTCATAGTTTCATAACACACACGTAACATAAATAAAGCAATAACAAAAACAAGCAATCAAAAACGACAAGGTGCATAGTATGTAAAAAATATTATAATAAATTGAAGAATAACAACCCCCCTCCCCCTCCTGGAAGTTTTTTGGTGTGGCTACCCTATCGAATAAACGTTTTAAACCTTCTCCCAATTTTAATTAATTCCATTTTTTATAATAGATAATGTCTTATGGTATTCCACTGTGGGGTAGTGCTGTCGATATAAACACTATATATATTTCAAACAAAAAAGAGAGGTGTCCGTGCAATTTACAAACTACATATTCAATACGAGATTAGTTTAAGCAAATTAATGTACTTTCGATCGCCGGACAACTGACAACACTAACCTGGTGAACTTGATGGCGTGCTGGTCGTAGGCGAGGAAGCCAGTGTGGAAGGCCACGGACAGCATGGGCACGCGCTGCAGGCGGCCCAGCTGCTGGCGTGCGTGCAGCAACAACACGCACACGTCGCCGCACACCGTGCTGTCCACAGGGAGGGTCACCTGCGAATACACATTATTACAAATATAGGGCTCCGTCCAAACGGTCAATACTAGTTTTAAGACTTATATAAGGTCATAGATGCAGTCAGCGCTTACGGTAGATTTATTAATAATATTTTAATAACAAATATCAAAAAACTTAACGTAATACCTTTCCCTCTGCCATTGTATACAGATGCAAGCTTTCGTAACTTCTTATCGGAGGAGAGATTAATCTATCTTCATGATAAACTTCTAAGTAGGGTCTGCAGCCATCTCTATGTAAAAAAAGGTATTAAGAGATTCATTTCAAATACATATGTTCATTGGATGGTGAGTTTTCTTACATACCTCGCTTTAGTGAAAAGCGGAACGGGTTGAATTGTAATTGAAACCAAAGATACGGGCCTAAAGTGAGGAAGAATCGGTTCTGGTCTGAAACGAAAGATAAGATTTCAATAACGAAACGTAGAAAATGTGATCAGTTTAAAACCGTGAGTTCAGTTAAGTGTATATACCTAATAATATTGCTGAGGTAGTATAGGTATCGTAGCTGACTAGGCGCTATGTCGACGGGTGTGCGCTTCACTGCGAATATCTGCAGGGCGTCTTCGGGCACGTTCACTAGCTTGGCGTACATCAACAGACCGCTGAGAAGCATACAGGATCTCGATTTGCCGTCCTGAAACAAATATTTAAAACTACATATAGAGATGAACATTTCAAATTCAAATACTAAAAATTTAAGTGGCCGATTTTTTCCGTCTGATAATAATTATCGGCGAACAGACCAACGAGGGGTAATGAGATACCAGAATAGCATTTAGAATAGGAGAGCATCAGTTATGGGCATCAAATGTTTGCTCATATTATTATAATGAATGTCGTTGTGTTATCTGAACGATATAAAATGTAGTTATTTGGTTTCACCTGGCAGGCTATAACGAGCGCGGCCTTGTCCCCTCCCCCCAGGTGCTGGTACATGCGCTGCAGCAGGGCGTAGCACGGCGCCAGCAGCGGCGCGCGGCGCTCCTCGCTCGGCCACACCGACGTGTCCGTCACCAGCTGGCGCCGCGGGAAGCGCGCGCGCGCTTCGTGCACGCTGAACACGCAATACTTGCCGCCCGGGTGGTGACTCTCCAGGTATATCTAAATTGTGTACATTACTTTTAGAATGCCGTCCGACCCTACCGTTTGTAAAAAGATAGTAAAACCACTCGAAGAACCTGCGAGTCCGAAGTCGTTTTATTTATTTACGTATGTTACCTCACAGAAAGACGCATACGTACCCTCACGTCCTCGATGTGATTCGTTTTATACGCGCTCTCCAGTAGTTCCGACGGGTACGACATGACTATGACGCGACTCGTTATGTAGCTGATGTCCAAATCGGCGCGAGCTATTGACCTAATATTAAGTAGAAGTTAAAATTACAAGATCTACCTATTTACAGATATCTACGATTTTAGAACTCTACTTACTGCTGAACCGTCTGCATGACCTTGGAGGAGGTGTCCTTTAAGTTTTTCAAGAAGCTGCCTGCGCCGTCTTTGATGGAAGAAAACAGTCCTCCGGAAACCGGAGGCGCGACCGGTTGGCGCACGGCGGGCGGCGGCGGCCGGGTAGGCTCCGGGGGGCGGGGAGGAGCCGGCTCTTGCGTGTTAAACGTTGCGTTGTTAGCTGAAAAAACATATGCCATAATTATATAATATAATGTTATTTATATTTTTCGGATTCTTTCCCCTTTTTGTTATAATCCAATTTGCAAATGAAGTACATTTACCTTGATACTATATATTTATTGGAAGCTAGTAGCTAATGTGATAAAAACCAATAAAGTCAGCCTCGTTGGCGTTGAGTTTATTAAATCTAAGAGAAAGTTCACAAAAACAACAGTAATTTTATTAAGGTCTATTTATTTTATTATTTACTTAAATAATTATACACATTTAATCTTATAATCTAGTAGTAACAAAAATATTGCTATGTATATGTTATACAAGTAACAAAAATTAATTTTAAGAACGTGTGATGATAATTAATTATTATTTATTTGGCCTTCGTGATATCTGTTAAACAGATGTAACTTCACTATAATTGAGCTAATTATAAAGGAATGTTGATAGCTAATTATGTAATTATTAACACTATTGAACGGAAAACATTTAATAACTTATAGGTTACTGGAGCAATAACAAGGAATACTTTCAAAGTAGATTAATTGGTAATATTATTATAAAGGCATATAAATACTTATAAAAAAAATAATTTGCAGAAAACGACAATTATTTTATCTAAAATTCATAAAATACTGCCTCAAATACTTAATTATTACATATAACATTTATAACAACTTCAATAACTAATCACATTATAATTGGTAACAAAGTAATCTTTTCCTAAATAAAATTATGATACATTTGTACCTAACAGTGACATGAAAGTAACTTAATATGTGTTCTTATTAATACTATTTTAAAACCAATAATAAAAGACCTTTAAAATAGGGGTGGCTCCATCAATAAAATTAAAAATTCATAGTCAAAAATAATATCTAAATTAAAAAAAGTAAGTAACAACATAATCATTAATAACCATAGAATATAAAAATATGTTTTTATTTAATTCTAGGCACGCAAAAAAATCTTGTTATATTATAAATATATATGATTATATAAATGTCAATTCCTAATTTAGTAGTGGTATCTTTTGAATTATTTATTGGAATGCAAAGTAAGAATATTCTTAAATCCTTGTGCCTTTTGTATTAACTTTATAATTCTACAATTTAATATTTATTGTCTTCATCGCTAATGTCTTTCCTATGACAAATAAACATATAATAAAAACATTAAAATGCGTTAATTTATTATATTTAAATAGTTTTACTATAAATAATTCTTTCACATATATCACAACAAAGTTAAGTATAACAATTTTATAAAACTTAAAAAGGCATAGGTATGATAAAAAAAATATGCTGAGACGCCGCGCTACTAGTAAGTACTTAAATAGGTAGGTTAGTGTGTTTATTATTTTAAATAATTAGCTTCTTATTAATGAGATAGAAAACGTATTAAATATTAATAATTAGAAGAATAATTAAAAATTTAAAAAAAAATCCTTTGTGGTATTTGCATCATTAGTGCACGTGACTAAAAATAACAGCGTCATAATAATAACAAGAAAAATAAGATAGCAATAATAAGAAAAATAAGATAGCAATAATAAGAAAAATAAGATAGCAATAATAAGAAAAATAGGTTATAACAGTGTATTATAAATAAAACCGCGGTACTAAAAATAAAATAACAATGAAGTATATATAATAAGTGATGTTATAATTTAGCAGCGCAGCGCTACAGCACGTGTAACTAATAGGTATATTAAAACAGTACTCATCATTGCGAGCATATCCAATATTTCTAGCAAGCTTTCAAGTGAGTGGAGTCCAAGGGTTCATGCGCCACGGGTCATTTAAACGAGAAAACAATCGGGCATCCGAAAAAGTTGAAAACACCTAAAATGAAAAGAAAATGTGATACATATGAAAGTACGTCAAGCTATCGTTCAGCAAGCCACGTGCCTTTAGGTTTATTATACTTTTATTTATTTTAAAGGCACGAGACCCGGTACTGTAGACGCAACATGCAATGAATTAGCTCATTCTAAAAAACAGAGACAAGCTCCTCTACTATTACATGCAAATCATAGTAAATAATAACACACGTTCAGCCTTATTGGTTTATGGATGCTTACTTCATTTAGTTATGTCTTACTCGAGGAAAGTTAACAACAACTGCCTATCTACATCTGCCTATATATAAATTAAAAAGTTTAACATATTTAAGAAATTATAATTTACAGTAGACACACACGTATTAGGCTAAACCGTAGGCCAACATTGACCAATAGGTATACCACCATTATAGAATATCTACATTTTAATTTTACATAAATACATTTCAATTTCTGAATATGTTTCTTGGCGAAAACAGAGCTACGAGGAAACATACAGGGATATTTTTAATTAGTTGACCACCTCTTGCAGGCAGTCTCTACATCAATCCCAACAACATTTGTTCTACAACTTTTTGCAAATCTTGATAAACAACACCAAAAAACGAAACAAAAAAACTTTGCTCCCTCTTTTACTTATTACTCTGTATTTTGTAAGAAGTACTTAAAAGGTCAACGCCCGGCCGTCATACCTATGCTTAGAGTTAATGCCAGTAACTCTAAGCATAGGTATATATGTACCAACAAATAAATTTTGTATGGGAATATTTAAGTTCCAAAAACTATTAATTTTAAAAAGTTGTTGAACAAATGATGTTGGGATTGATGTAGAGGCTGCCTTCAAGAGGTAGCCGATGAATTACAAATATCCATGTATAATGTATTATTAAATACATATATCATCGAGAGTGGACCCATGATACGTATACGAATCAAATCAATACTTAAAAGTTTTAGATACAAAGATTGTAAAAAAAAGCCATCGTACCTAATACTGAAATAAACTTTCGACGAGTTGGTGAGCATTATATTTATAACGTTGCAGTGAAAATTTTATAAAGACAAGGTGTCTTCATAATGTGTATATTCTCAAATTAAATATTTAAGGTTATTGAGTGAATATTAGAATACTAAAAATGGTTCTGAACTGTTTTCTATAAAGGGTCATTCGTGTTCCGATTTGTTGAAGTAGATAAATGTGTATTCAGACACATTTATTTAAAATTTGATAACATGCTATTACAAACTCTTTATTTGTTTTAATTATAAAAGACTGTACTTAGTTAGGAGGTCGGTATATTTCTTAACACGGTCGAGCAACATGATGTAGAAATTGAAACGTACAAGGTGTAAAAGGTGCTTATTTTTAGCGCTTTCATAATCATATTACTATTGAGCTATTGAAATTACAGCAACATCACATAAGTAGTTATTTAAACAAAAAAAAAATACTAAAATACTCGAGTGCAGTAAATATATACTAGAATCTATAATTCAAACATTCAAAGACGCAGATTCGGATTGATTGAATTTAACATACCAAAAAACAATATACTTTTAAGGAGTTAATTATACGATTAAAGCTATTTTATTATAGCGTGAGTTAGTGATATCCCTTTAATCTGTTAGTTCAAAAAGGTGCGTTAGTTTGTTACCAATTATAATTATTAAGCGTAATACGAATGCAATAATGATAATAATTGTTTAGTTAGCTTACACATTAAACTTAAATTACCAGTGTCTTCCATGAAATTCCTTTTGAAAGTATTCCTCTTATAAGGTATCTCCACAAACTGTTCCATAAATAAAAACAAGCCAATGATATTAATATATATCCATTTATTTTGCTGTTGCTAACATAATTAATAAAAAAAAAAAACAAAATGAATAATGGTACCTTAGTTTTAAGACAATATATTGCCAAAAAAATAAAGGTTAGTAATACAAACATCTATATGCTTTCCATATATCTATATAATATTGTTTAATTTTAACAACTGTTATTTATATTGTCGTAGGATACTTATAGTACTAGTTCTGTTTGACTAGTTTACACCAATAGTGACAAGAAAACACAATATAACATTGCCAGTTACCAAGCCACCGAGGAAGTTAGTGCTCAATACCACAAATTATTAGTTTATAATAAAATTGTGAACGGTTAATGTACAACAAAACATTATCCCTCATAAAACTTTGTTTCAATGTCTCACTGTTTTCCAAACCAGAAAATAAGAGAATTATATTAAAGTTAAGTGCATAAAAATATACATTGTAGTTTGCGGAGTTACATATTGGGTTAATATTAAATTGCTGGTAATTATGGTATGGTATCTTATATCTAAGGAATGTATACATGGCTTTATTGTGAATAGGTGCATGTAATTAGCCTTTAATAATTTATTTCTAAAAATATTTTAATCACACCTTTTTTAAATGTGTGATGTCTTTTTGGTAAGTTTTTCTAATAGTAATATAATAAATGAATATTCCATAAATAGTTTTGACTATTATAAAATGTCACTCTAATATTAAAGTATATTCATTGAAGAGTGAATAATTAGTAATTTACTCTGTTTGTGAGACTAGTAAGCTCATTATTGAATTTTATATAGTTGTATATTTTTGAGTATGTGACCACTCACGCAATATATCGTTCTAAATATTTGTCTTCTTAATAGCATCCGCGTGAATAAAGATAATAAAAAAACATTGAAAGTCAAATAAATGCTATACTACCTTTTCAATCTGCCAACAATATATCCAATACAGCATTTCTTACCTTTGGCGTTTTGGTCTTAATCGACATTGGAATGTACAATGTATGACACATTTGCCGTTAATAAACTAAGAAAGTCAGTTGGGAACAAACTATTAAAAAAAATTTGAGTGTAAAAAGTCAAAAAATACTTGACCATTGTTAGCTCGAGACGTAAACGCAACAGAACATAAAGGACCGAGCGCGCACGAATCGCAAAAACATCAGAACAAGGAGCGGGCGTAGAAACCACAACGGGTTTTAGGATATGGTAGTGTAATATTTACTTGACTTCTTATTACCTGGCGAGCTAGTGGCCACGGATTGTTCAACTTTTTTACGCTCAAATTTGAGTGGTTGCTTGAGGTTGATGTCGTTGGCCTCAGCGACGGCCGCTACGCGCTCCAGAACCGCACTCACGCCCAGCCGCCGCGCCGGCGACACCAGCAGACAGCCGTCTGTGGGACACGGGCACTCAGAGTTAAACCATCATACAAAATCAATCATTAAGTGATTGATGATACTCACTTATTATGTCATGAAAACATTTGTAGCGCTGTTCATTCGGATTGAGGTTATAATTTCCATTTAATATTGCTAATTTTGCCGAATCTTCGAATGGATGTTGCATATAGCATAGAGTGTACAATATACAACCCAAGGCCCATATGTCAACTGCATGATCGATTTTGTTATTGTCCCAAGTGTCTAACATTTCTGGGGCTCTATACATTGGAGTTGTAAATTGAGCTAACTGTAATAAATAATTCATATATTTAAGAAATTTATTACAAAAATTAAAACAATTAATAAAATATTTATGTAATAACAAATAAGGATAAAACAACATTTTTGATAATTATCAACTACTACTAATTTCAATCACTAAACAATTACATAACTAAAGGTACTGACAAAAAAATCTTCACTTGTTTTATATTGAAACAAATAATTTAATTACTTAGAGAACTTACATTTTCTTCTAACATATTTCTTTGATTTGCACTCCATGATGGGTTTGGGGAATACACATCGGTAGTTGCAGAACCAAAGTCACATAATTTAATTGTACCTTCAAATAATTAATATTAATTACAAAAACAATAATTTACAATAAATAAATATAAAATTATAAGAAAGTTCCTTACCTTCATTTGATATAAGAAAATTTTCTAGTTTAAGATCTCTATGTGCTATAGGGGGCACTTGAGCATGCATATGTTGCACAGCCTTACAAGCTTGGTAGAATACCCTGAGGATAGTTGAAAGAGGAAAAGCCTGTCCCCGATTTTGCAAAGCTTCCATCAAGCTACCCCCACTACAGAGATCTGTTAATAGCAAATATTCACCCATCCCGTGTGTAGTTTTTGCTTTATCAATAAATGAAGCAGCTATATATTTAATTATATTAGGGTGGCCAGACAACTTCTTTAAAATACTTATTTCTTGTATAATATTCTTGTTAGCTTGTTCATCAGCTGCCATTAACCTCTTTAAAGCATACTCTGTACCTGACGATACATCTTGAGCAACAAATACAAATGCAAATCCACCTATAATATAAAAGACTATTATGATAAAAAAAATGGGTTGATATTCCAGATGGTATTTAAATAAATAAGAGACAGTAGCTATACTGGTAAATTAGTAATCTGACTGAGAGAAACAACACATTCCTTCCCGTTTTATTATAAATTTAGGGGAAGTTCATTTCATTGTTTCAATAACAATGAATTCGAACGCCCCCAAATTGCTTTTATAGCCGTACAATGTAGTAAACCCAGTAAAGCATATATTATCGAAATTTTATGTAGCCAAAATACAGAGTTAGGTACGATGACTTACCCTCAGCAATAACTTTTTTTACTCTCAATTTCATGTTACCAATTTCAACAAATTGGCCAACAAAATCATTATCACTGCCACCGTTGGCACCTCCAGAACTGAAGTACCCCATTGCTGATTTAAAAACACTCATATTGTTTTCTTTGTTACACTTGGCCTTTACAAAACAAATCACATAAATTATAGAAACATTTTAACAGATTCTGTAATGGGGTTCTATTCCATGAGTTTAGTGATTTTACTGATTTTAAGGTTGACGAGAAAAGAGAAAAGATATGTATCTGTAAAATGGCAGATTAAAATTATGCCAATTGGCAATTCCATTCGATGGCAGAACAAACTAATGTTACCATTACTTAACTCATTACAAAAACGATATACGTATAGTTTAATATGTTCTATTTACGATATATTTAAATAGTTATAATTAAAGAAATCATTTAAGTCAAATTAAGGTTAATTTTATATATTATCATCAGTAATTAGATTTTTTTTTTACTACAAACAATATGTGTATCCAATTATGATTCGACATTGATATACGTCACTAAGACCTAAGTACATAATAGTTACTGTTGCGAGTTGCAACATGCAATTTTTGTACTAATATTTTGTTTCGGTGTTGTTGATCATTGGTATTCTGTAAAGATTTACTGGATACAAAATCCTAAAAGTGAGATTAGTTGTCACATAAATCATTAATGTGAAACCCATAAAGTGAACTTTTAAATACTAAGTTTATTTTAAATTACAGTCAAAGCTGAAGTGATGTTTATGTTGATAAATTAATACTTCGTATACATATAATACATATAAGATATATTTCATATTTATAGGCACCAGCATTATTAATAGTTATTTAACCTCGTTCAAGTTACAAGACCCCCACTAATTCATAATAAATTCTTTATGATTAAATCTTACAAAATTAAACCTTAGCTTTACGTAGGTTTTATTCACAAATCATTCAGCAAGTCATTTAAAGCACAATATTTTACATTATTTTTTAGACATTATAATTGATATGCTATAATTGCCGTTTTATATACATCCCATAAGCATTATCCGAAGTCCTTTAGGTTGATAGTCATAGAATAGGCAGAAGGCTTAACAATTAATGATATTTGTTTTTAAATATGTTTATTTTAAAACATAATTTATTCAAGATAAAACAATTATAATTACTTCCTAGATTGCTTTCATAAATGTAGTTAAACTATTTTTCTTGTACCCCAATTTGTGTGTGACATACTTCTCATATAACTCGCTTAGTAACTTCTATTAAGAGTGGCTAAGTATGTTAAATTCTAGCGGGAATAAACTGTTGAAATAACTGACTGCATAAATTAGAGTATGCTAGCATCACCATCCCAATACATACATTTTTTACAAACATTTTTTTTAATAACTTGCATCTAGAATTTTCTCTCTTCTCTAGTTTTCATATTGACTCATTACTGATTTAGTAAAGTCATTCTTGAGATATATATATGTAAATGCATATTTTAATCTTAAATCATAATTTTATGTTAATAATTATTAATATCTGGGCCCATATCCTGGTATACTAACTCAACTTATGTGAAAGAAAGTTGGTAGAAGAAAAAATATTTTCAATGAAAGAATAGCAAGTTCTATATTTTTATTGGTGTTACTATATACATATCAACATATGTGACTAAGTACTAAGCATGGGCTTTGAAATCAAGAGGTTTCAAGGTGATGTTGACGAAGAACTTATTTGCCCCATTTGTTCAGGAGTTCTAGAAGATCCATTACAGGTATTTAAGAAACATGACTACATGTTCTTTAATAATTTGTGCACTGTATATATAAGTGGATAAATTTATGTTTTCTAGGCCCCTGCTTGTGAGCATGCATTTTGTCGTGCCTGCATAACTGAGTGGATAGGTGTCCAACCAACTTGCCCAGTGGACCGGCAAGCTGTCACAGCATGTCAGCTGAGACCTGTTCCTAGAATACTACGCAACCTGCTCTCTAGGTCAGCTATTTTATATTTAATTAATATTACAAAAACATCATATATCTCCCTACTACCATCTAATGTGTATTAAAATTGGTATTTTATATTAAAAAATAAAACAAATTAAGTTTTAAAAATTGAAGTGGATATAAAAATGCTTTCTCATTAAGGTTAGTTAGCAAAGAGAAAAGTGGCTTTTCAGTTGCTATAGATCTATGTATTACAAACAAATACAATTCTTTAGTGTTTTAGCTACTAATCCAATATGTCAACCTACATATCCATCAGGATTGTGTTTTTATCAGCAAATAATGGCGCACAAGGAAATTCTACTACAAATCCTATTTTTAACAGTGAATCAGAAGTGATCAGTGAAGCAGAACAATAAATGTATTCACTATAATTTCAAAGTTATGCAACCAAGTATTGATATATTTATATTAAATTTATTTTATTAATAGCATAATAGAGCACATTACATGGTACAAATAATAAAAAAAAACAACATATTACAATAACAGTCAAAAATCCCTGTTGAGGATAGTTTGATATCAAATTAAAATACAAAGGAAAATATTTAAAGCAACATATAAACTCATTGCGAAAGTTCTAATGATTGGATACTTTGACACACCTGTCAACTATGAGCAATAAGAGTTGATTAAGAAGCCTATTGGAGTATTTGGCCCTCAATTTAATGACAAATAATAATATAAATATACCTATAAGCCTTTTTATTTACAAGACACACACATTACAATATGTATACAAAAGGTTGCAATATAAAATAAAATGTTGGGCGTATATAAATGTCATGGCCTCTTACGGGTATAGGCCTCCTCAAAATGCTTCCACTTCTTTTTGTCTTTCGCTCATCTGGATAGCGAGCAACGTGTCTTGCTCATTTCCACTTCAAACCTTGTGCATGTGTTACTGCGTCTTTCACGTTAGTTTGAATAGTTCTACTATTTAGTTTGTCTATGAGCTTAATGCCAAGAATACTTCTCTCCATAGCCCGTTGACATGAGGAAATTTTAATTACATTAATTTTGGTGAAGATCCAGGTTTGAGCGCCGTATGACAAGCATGGTAGTAGACTTGAATTCATAACTTTTTTCTTGAGTTTTAGTGACAGTTTTGATTTTAGTATTTCTTTGTAGCTCCAATATTTTTTCCAGGTCATGTTTATTCGTCTATCTAGTTCTTCCACGTGTCTTGTGTTTTTAAATGATATTTGTTTATCAATATATGTGTAGCTCTCTAAATATTTAATAGGCGTATTGTTTATTATTATTGGATTTTTCGGGCCGTTGGTGGATATTTTTGTCTTTGAAGTGTTCAAATGAAGACCAATGTTTTCGCTGGCAACGTATAGTTCTGTCAGCATTTGCTCTAGTTATTTCAATATTTTAGCGAAAAGGAATGCGAATCTAAGGTGATTAGGATATTTTCCATTTATCAATATTCCTTTTTTTTTCCAGTCTAAGCACTTTGTTACATTTTGTAGGACAGCTATAAAAATCCTTGGTGATAGAGGGTCACCCTGCTTTACTTACCCCTTTGCAGATATTAAATTCTGGGCCTAGTCTATCTAATTTTACGCGGCTTGTGCTTTTCCTGTAAATATCTTTTTATGATATTGATATACGTGTTTGGGAGGTTCTGAAATTTTAATGCATCCCATATGCTTTGATGAGAGATAGAGTCAAACGCTTTAGCGTAATCTATATATGCAAGGTAGAGATGGTTTTTAAATTCAACATATATTTCTATCATTTGTTCCAAGGTATGTATCTAGTCGATTGTTGAATATCTTTGTCGAAAACCTGCTTGTTCTTCAGGTTGACTCTCATGTATAATTGGGTCTATTCTTTTCTATAGACACATTGCACAAAATTGTATAAAGTTGGGAGTAAGCTAATTGGTCGATAGTTATTTAAATCCATGGGGTCTGTGACTTGGCCTACTTTTTAGGTATTTCTTGTAATTCCAGAATTTTATTAAATAGATTAGTAATATAGGTTATCAGCTGACATCTACTATCCACATATTAATGCTTCGTTTGGAGTGTAGTCTGGGCCTGGACTTTTATCTTTTTTTAATTTTGCAATTGTTAGCATTATATTTTGTTTTAAAAAAAATCTACAAATTCGTTGGTTCTTCCTAGAACTTTTGCATTTCTACTTATTTTATTGGTTTTATCTACATATAGTTTCTGGTAAAAGTCTGACGCGATGTTTACTAGATTCTGCCTTGTTTGTTGTTTTCGTGTATTTTTTTGTTATTTCAGGGCCGATATCCAATTTTTGTATAAGTATTTAATTTTTTATATGACTTTTTTACTTCCTGTTGCTAATGGGTGTTTTTCAATTATTTCCATTTTGTACTTGGATAATAATAATGACCATTGCATACATGTAAATAAAAAATACTTGGATTGGCCAAAAAATTACCTAAGAAATATTTTATTACAGCTGAAAATAGAAATATTTGTTCAATAATCTATTCTTTACTTCTACAGTGTCCAAGAGATTTGTTGACTTGTCCTTAAACTTTTTTGCAAATTTATCACAAACCGGTGGCGTAGCTAGGTTACCAAATGACCTGGGGTCAAAAAAAAATTAGAGCCCCAACTTAGTTACTTAAAATCGTTTGTTCCGTAATCGTGTCCTGAATTTAATTTAGTCCAGTAATGTCGTATGTGGATTAAAAAATAAATATAAAAGCAAATACAAATTGTAATTTATTATCCGACTTCAAAAAAGGAGCTTTGTCAGTTGTTCCGTACATAATATTTTTTATATGTATTCGCAGATAACTTCGTCGTTGATGCACCAATTTTAATGATTATTTTTATTTGAAAATGTTTACTTCTGGAAAAAAATGTTAAAATCTGATGATCCTTATCCTTATTGAATCACTTTTTTTCCAGAATTGACACACGATTCATTCTTTTAAATGACCACTCGAGAAACTGTTTATTAATTCATTCTGATAAACTATTCCACTCCTTTATGCCCCTACACCGGAAATTTCTTTGCGAAGCAAATAGCCATCTGGATTGGCAGTAAGCAGTAGTATTTTAAAATAACACAACAAAAAACGATGAGTTGGTCCACTTGTAGATTGTGGACACACGATCCACAATCGTACTAGTGGAAAAGTAGTACGATTTTGAATAACATCTGTTGTCCTTACTTGAGTCTTTTGGAAAAGGTCTCAAAGATTGTAACGGTTCAAGATTAAGAATCAAAACCTTTTTAACACCACTTAAGAATAAAATGTTCATTAAATTTCTCAAGTCTTGTGACGATTGATTGTAACAAATTTTCGAGACTGGACGAGATCGTTGTTTTTCCATTGTTATAATATATTCATCTTCATCTCCTCGTATTTCTTAAACCATGCATTCTAACAACATACTTCAAAAGACAAAGTTTATCTTCGTACAATGGTCTTGATGATTAAGTTACTATGTTTCATAAGTCCCTTGCTAAATTATATTTTTTTGCTGTATTTCATTTCTATACAAAGTTTAAGCATATACAATTATTATTTAATACACACTACTTGTTGCTCGCCTGCATCGCACGATTTTACAAACGCGACCACTGCCTTTATTATTCTAGGATTCCAGGGATTACTTGGTCAAAGGATTTTTTTTTCAAAATGGAGTTTATATACATATTTTGCACGTGGTTTTGTCTGTGACATAACATAGAATGTAGCGCGATAACTAATTGCCACGGAAGACTATTTTAAATCGTTTGGTTGGCTGAATTTTACATAGTTATTTGTGTAAAGCTTTCTTATTACCCGAATACTTTAGAAGGACTGTTATGTTTTTAAAGTTACGTATGTTAATAGAAATATAGCCAATTATGCTATTTTTATGTTCCCTACTACAGTCTAAACGGATTAAAGGATTTTGACGTATGAGGTATCGATAGTTACGTCAAAAAATAATATTTTTATGGCTTATGTTCCTAGCCATAAAAATATTATTTTTACAGTCTACGTGGACGAAGTCACGGGAAACAGCTAGTATGTTATATATAGGTCATAACTATGTTTATTGATGTATTGTGAATTATTTTTCAGATTACATACAAGTTGTGACAATGCTCCACATGGATGCAACGCTGTTTTGAAACTGGAATCCTTGGCATCACATTTACTCGAATGTAGGGGTTTTTATGTTTTCATTTAATAAAGATATACCATGTATTGAAAAGAAGTTTAGGGTTATTTGATTTGACAATCCTCTTAACATATGGTATTTAACTCAAATGATTTACTATTATGGAATTAAACAAATCTTAACAATTATATCAGGTGAATTTAATCCTAAGAGGCCAATCCCGTGCGAAGCGGGGTGCGGTTTAGTAATACCTAAGGACGAGCTCTCCGAGCACAACTGTCTTCGAGAACTACGTGCACTGATCACCTCACAACAGAGCAAGCTCATAGACTTCCAACAGGAGTTATCCGAGCAACGACTCGTTATCAATGAACATAAACAAGAATTGGCGTTGCTCAAAGTAAGCGGCTTCAAAATTTAACTAACTTACGTAGGTTTTTTATTCCAAAACCTTCCAAATAATTATTAATTTATAGATAAGAGAGATCCCGTACGTTTATTATTGAACATATTATATTATTTATACATTTGAGTGATGTGAATGAAATCCTATTTATAATAACATAAGACGACCGCCGTCACGATAGTTCGAATGCGAAACCTATTGATGATAAATTCGATTTTTATTTTAATTTACAGGAATTCATGCGCGCAATGCGCGTGTCGAACCCGACAATGCGCGCGCTGGCCGACCAGATGGAGCGCGACGAGGTGTCGCGGTGGGCGGGGTCGTTGACACGCGCGCGCGTCACGCGCTGGGGCGGCATGATCTCCACCCCGGATGACGTCCTGCAGGTGGTAATTACACCGATTTGTTAATTGTTAAGATTTTTTTAAATTTCATTTCCTTAATTCGGACCCTCGTCGCTTTTCGGTCCGTTTCATTATATTTCTACCATTCTGCGTATACGCTGTGCTCTGTAATGACATTTCAATCACGACCTTTCGGCTGGATGCAAGTGGCAAACAAACAATATTTTAAACGTAAAAATGTTGTATAATAATACGAAATTTATTCGCATCATTTCCGCACCTCTGGCTAAATTGTTTCTAAAGTGTACGGTTATTTGCTTACAATAAAAGGAGCTATCTTACAACTTTGTTTATACCTGTCTCATCTTGGTTCATGTATAAAACAAATATTTCTCATAATATGTAATCATTTATATAAAATGAGTGCTGTCATATTACAATGTAATCCTACGTTAATTTATGTTAAAACAGATGATGATCAAGAGAAGCCTGTCAGAATCCGGCTGTCCTCCGCACATTATTGATGATCTGATGGAAAACTGCCATGAGAGGCGATGGCCGCCCGGACTGTGTTCATTAGAAATCAGACAAAATAATAGAAGGTGTGCATTTAGAACAATATATTAGTGTTTATATTTTTTACTTTGATTTATGATTTTCCTACTGTGTCCACAGATTATATGAGAAATATATATGTAAAAGAGTGCCCGGTAAACAAGCAGTACTGGTTCTACAGTGTGACAACACTCATGTTGATGAACACATGATGGTGGAACCGGGTCTAGTCATGATATTTGCTCATGGCATTGAATAACAAGCTTAAGTGAATATGAACTGATTATTTACAAATTACTATTTTTATAATTATAGTAAATGGTTGGTAATAAGTGACATAAAATAATAAAAAAACTGATCATGTCTCAGAATTATGTTGGTGTTAAAATATCTTACCAATGTTAAATGGTGAAATAATTATATATTTTAATTATAATTTGTAACTAATTATTTTATGGTGTCTTGTTTTATAAATCGGATGTTTTAACATTCCTGAAGTACTATAAATTAGTTCAAAAGTTATTTTATGACTTGTGATTGGTATGGTAGTTTTGCAATTTTATCTGGATTAGTTGAAAGTCCCATTTTACACTGCAATAGGGTATCTGGCTGTGCTTAAAATGTTTCTTAAACTGTCATTTGTGGTTTAGTTCATACTATGGATTTTTATTGTTAATTTATAAGAAATATGTTATATTCATAACAATTAAATTAATTTATTTGACTTTAAAAAAATGATAAGAGTTTCTAATTGAAAAGTGTGATTTTGATGATAAGGGTGCAACTATCACTGTTGTAAGAATCCAATAATTATTTACAACTGTACATTTGAAATACTGTTGTTAAACATGTACCAATGTCGAACTATAATATATCCCAAAATACTGTAATTATTATCCACTAACAGCCAAATACCCTGCAGTGTAGTGATTGAGTGCTGTGTTATTTTTGATAATATGTTACTAGCTCAGGGCCCTTATTCTGTATGATACACGAGATTTCTTACGAATAACGCGTGACGTCACAACGCGCTGTCAACCTAAACGCGATACATAAACGCGGCAAGATGTGAAATTAAAAATTGTATACAATAACGTATTCGCTATGACCAGTTACGCACTGCGTTACGATAAAATCGTGGAATCGTGTTCACTATGCCAATGTCAAATAATTAAACACGTTGTCATGTGTTATGAGCTTGTTTTGAAAAGTCAAAATTAACGTGCTTTGAGCTTGCGCGTTTATAATAACGTCAGTACGTTTTGGTACTTTTCTATTAAAATCAATTTATTAATTATTCAATTTAACAAAGTATTATTAAAATTAAGAAATAACGTACATTATTTATAATAATTATAAACTATATTTTTTATAAATGTTGTTATTGTAATAAATGCGACTACTACCAAAGCTCTGTCATTGTTTCTTCGTTATTTGATATTTATGTTCTATGTTATAGAGATAATTTAAAATACCTGTTAAAGAGAGATTTTATTTATTATGAAATTAAAACATAATTGTAAACACAATCAATAACACAAAACACTTAAAACTTGTAACTTTAAAAAATGTTTCTCAAATTCTTGTCTATGACGTATAAATGGTCTTCTAGTTTTCTTCAACACCGACTTTGTAATGCAACAATTATTACACTAAATAATATAAAAATCTCAATGTAAATTCTATCTGAAACTTTATTCTTTATTATTTATTTTAGGATATTTGTCTGAGAAAGTAATGTGGTAGACATTACAATGACAACATTGATATTTGATGACATTACAAGTATTTATGTCAATTAATATACATCATAACGCGTTCTAAACTTTAACGCGCCACGATATGGAGTTGACAAATTGTATTTTGCACGCCACACGGTGAGTTATCTATGTGCAGTTTTTGATTTCACATTACGGGTACGTCAATGAATCTAACATCGGTTTTTATTCGAAGGTACCAGTTTTAAGAAGATTTTTATTATTTGTTTTTAATGTGTGTTTTTAGAAGGTTTATTTTAAATAAAGCGTTACCTTAAATTTATTTTTAAGCTACCGTAAGTCTTATTTTATAATGTTATTAGAATTTTTGTAGGTTTGAAACCAAAAAATAATTTTAAAATTTTTCAAAATTACCGATTAGTTTTAGAACGAAAATAGGAAAAAAATTTAAGTAACAAGTTTTGACTGTTTTGTCTTGTTTATTGTATTTTTAATTGCAATTTATAGTTAGGTAATAAATAAACTTTTTTCAATGGCATTTTAAATGATCGTTTTAATACATTACATAACGATAAAGCTACAAAAGAAACATCATACATGTTTTGGTAATGCTCGTATTTATTAAATTAAAAATAATTGTAAAGAATGTAAATTATAATTATAATAAAGAATATAAGTTATTTTTTAACTTTATAATACTTTTTAAAATTAAATACCGATATATTTATTTTTTTAGAAACGTGCCAACACTTACCACGTTTTTTGTAAACGCGCGATTTCACAACATGTTATTTTGACATTTAAAAACAAGCCCATAACGCACGACAACATGTTTTTAGATTTGACAATGGCATAGACAATACGATCCCATGAAGATTTCACGAATTTATCGTAACGCGGTACGTAACGCGACTATTTGCTTATAGAGAATAAGGGCCCTGCTTTATAATTTCGAAATGTAAATTGTATAATTTTTATAATTTCGATTAATATTGTGTTGTCCTTGTCTGCATAATGTGATTAAGTTAGAACAAATTTTCATATAAATAAAATAATTTTCTAAATATAGAAGTTTTTAATTACCAATTAACATGCTAAATCAGTGGAAATTCACTGAAGATTTGATTTTTGGGAATGAAATGTCACCTTTTCCCGATACAAGATTCGCTATGTATGTTCTTTCCGAGCTAGTCAACCTGTCATTTGGGTTAGGCCTTAGTCCTTACCCTTAAGAATCGTGAAACCGCTGTGTTAATTTTTAGTGGTTAAGATAAGTGGTAACAGATAAATGTAATTTATTTAATAATATAATTGTTTATTCAAAACAACATATATTTTTTTAATAAATAGTACACGGCAACTCAATGGCAGAGTGACTTGACAGTTAAATGCTTTCCCAGACATTGTAGGTAATTTTTATAATAAGTATATTTATCTGTAAATTAAAATAAGTTTAAACCGGATAACCATGCTTAGCGAAAATTTCATTCAAAATAACATTACTTTTACACTTGGCTCTTTCCCATGTGAATGTATTCGATTTGATTTTCAAAACACAGTCACTTTGAAAAAAGAAGTTGTAATTCCTTTTGTAATAATAACAAATACATCATTTATTATAGGAGATCGAGGATACAACGCTCGGTCATTTGCATTTTATTTGTACATAATATTCAACTGATGTTTTGATTGATTGATCAATTGATTGAAAGTTGTCAATTGATGCTTGATGAGTCTCTCGTGTTCCCTAACCATAGAATTATTTTATATGACCCTAACAGTATGAAAGCAGTTTGTTTGATTTGTAAGGCCTTGTGTTAAAATGATCACCGAATTAAAAAAAATATATATTGATAGGAAGAGATAGATGCTTCATGGTAAAGGAATGATGAGGAAATAGTTCAAACAAAAAGCATATTGTGTATATGTTTTATACGTTAACAAGCATCGAATTTTTTTTTCGTATTCAACTGCAACTGCCTGTAAATATATTTTTCGAATATTTAGTCACACAAAATTTCATGATTTTTGAACCCTTCCCTATCCTCTGACATATCCTTATATTAAAAATCTACACATCATAGAGTATTATAAATATAAGGATTGATTTATTGATTGATTTAATGGCTTTCAGTTGTGCCAGTAAAGCACGGTCGATTCACCAATGCCACGTAGGATTATTATAAATATAAGGATATTACACATCCACATATTATGACTGCACGTATCTCAATTATATATTTTTTATTGACGTCTCATTAATTGTAGAAGAATTTATAAGATTTACAAGAATGTTTCCTTTGAAGGCAGAAAAGCCTCAAGATGTTTTGCGTCAAAGTAAATTCTATGCTATTCAAGCTGTTTGCTCGTCTTGGACAGCCCTTATTGACTTTTCGTAGTATATGTAGTAGTAGTAGTGTAATTATTAGTCTAGTCTGTGTATAGAATAAAATTAATTTGACAAATGACAAATGAAATTTTGACTGTCATTGTAGTTCGATCGTCTTCGTATCAGAATTTACAAATATTACAGTGTAAAGTATTTAATAATAATTAATAGCGAATAGATGAAGCAAATTATAAAAAATGTCTGAAATAAATGTTGCTGAAACCAGTAATGAGTGCTCGAATGATTCACGTAAGTTTATGTTGTTGTTATTTTGTAAATAAGTTATAACTTTGTATAATGTAAAATATTCGTCTTAAATTTATTTAAATATTATTTGCCCTTCTAATTTAGTTCTCCTGGATAGAGTGTTCTTACGTCTCGGTAATGCTGATACAGACGAACAACTAGAGAACTGCTTAAATAGATTTCTGCCTCCTGTTATTCTCAAACTATCATCTCCTCATGAACAGGTTCGTTAACAATACCCTTTACACTAAGACATTGCTATATTATATATTTAAAAGTTTTCAATAGTAACATTATTGAAAAATGTATCGCCTTAGTTATGAGTCAGGTTCACCCAGAAAAAAAAACTTTTTTTTTTTTTACAACTTACTATACTGTAATGGAATATTTCAGATAAGAACAAAAGTGATGGAGCTCTTGGTCCATGTAAATAAAAGAGTGCGATGTCGTAATGATGTTCAGCTACCAGTTGAAACACTTCTTCAATCCTACAAAGTCCCTACAGCTAACAGTTTCATTATTGTAAGCCAATGTCTGATTGAATAATAGTTGTACTATTTGTTTTAATATTGAGTGTATTTATTTTAGTGGCCCTTACTTTTTAGAATTTTTCCATTATTTATATAACCATGGGTTTTCCGAGGTTGCCTAAAGATCAGCAAATCAGTTTGGTTCCATCATTACTTGAGGCAATTGAAAGCAAACCTGTTGCTCATCAAGATAGGTAATTTATTTTTACATACATTAGACATTCTTTATGTCATATTTTATTTAAAATAAAGTTTCTTTATAAATGTCGTAAATATGTATAATTTCTGTTTTTAGTATCCTAATGTTAGTGATGCCATTACTTGGAGATATCAAGGAGCAAAATCTTAATTTGAAAGAGAACCCAAAACTTGCTAAACTAATTTTAAAATTTGCAACTGATGTTTTATTGCTTCCTTATCGGTAAGTATTGAAAAAGAAAAAATCCATACCAATCTCATCACACCAAGAATAAAATGTTATTATAAAAAAATATATAGCTTTTGTAGGATATTTGATGGTTCTTTAATAAAATACAAAAAAAACAAGTAATATTCTTTTAGAGCACTGCCTAATTCAGGAGAAAGCGACTTCCAAGTACCACCTGGAATGAGTCTGAGATCTTACAAGAGGATTGTGGATAAGAATCAAATAAACCCTAACCAGCTTGAAGAGGTAAGATATTAGACAAAGTTAGTTAAATTTATTTAAACATTTGTATTCCAAAGTCTTGCAATAATAGTATGTTACAAGACGAAATCTGTTATTTAGTATTTTTAAACTAATCTATCAGCTATCATATATTGAACTCTTTGTTGGAATTTGTTCCTTTCCTTCCTTTTTTTTATCATGCTAAAAGGACGCATCAAAATAAAATAAATGTGATTAACTCTCTACTAAAAATTATAGGAAGGAATTATAATCTGCACATCTAGCTTACCTTACAGACTGCTAGTAAATCAATTATTGACAGGCGGCGACCATTACTAACCTGAAAACTGTTCTGTTTGCGTATTAATAATAAGGTGCAAACAACATTAATTGTTATGTTATATAAACATTAATTGTTATATTATATAATCATTAATTGATAAAAGCCATTCGACAGGACATTCGGGAAAACGATACCGAATGCCAAAAGAAACATGTGTCTAAGTTACTAACTAGCGTTGAAATATTTAAGTTTTGTATGTAATATCTGTAACTTTAAACCAGTCTTTCCCAAAGTGGGCGATAACGCTCCCTTGTGGGCGCTGGAACCCTAGAGGGGGGTGGTAAGAGACCGAGAAAGATTTGGGGGGCGGTGGTGTCCTTTAGGGGGGCGATAGATGATTTGTAACTTTATCCTATTCATATTTGAAAATTCACTAAAAATAATATCCTTCTACTACACAACATCCATTTATTAATGTTTTTAAATTTTAAATAAATGTAAAATGAAAAATATATGGTTACCGAAACACATCCGTTCTAGGTACAGTTTCCCACAAGTCGCAAATTCGTATCTTTGCCCGTATCGATTTATTTTTCATCTATATCTAATACAAAGAATACGCATTCAATAGTTATACAAGTTTATAATTATTTTTAAACCATTAATATTCTAAATTATTGTATAAATAAGACTTGACAATATATTAAATTAACCTTATAATATATAATTAAAATGGCACGAGCTCGAGATGAAGCGACGCGAGATATCGCAAAATATCTTTGCGTCAGAAATTCAGGGCACGCTGCTTTGTCGTTATACATCTGATCAGTCAGCATCTGTGCGGGCTTGCTCCCGACCTACCATCGAAACTCGGACTTATCCTAATTTAAACCTTTGTCGAAACTCGTGATTGCCTTCTACGTATGAAGAACGGAAAAATGGTAGGACCTGACGATCTTCGGATAGAAGCTTGAATATCGTTTAGCTCAGTTGGTGTGCTCGTGCTTACTGACCTTTTTAACCATATTTTGAACACTGGAAAGGTGCTTAAGTAGTGGCGACATAGTTTTATTAAACCTATTTACAAGGGAAAAGGCAGTGTTCAAGACTGTGGTAATTATAGGGGCATTAAGCTTATGAGTCATGAGCCATGAAGATCTTCGTGCGCATGAGCGACCTCAGGCTCCGCCAAAAGTGCAGTCCCTGAGCCTCAATGTGGATTTCAGCCAATATCGAGTACTATAGACGCCATTTTTGTCTTCAGAACTCTGATGGAAGTATACAGAAAAAAAAGAGCTCTGCGCGTAACCTTTTTAAATTTGCAGTGGGCCTTTGGCTGTGTGCCTCGTTAGTGTATCTGGTGGACATTGTGATTTTAAAAAATCCATCCATCCTTATATTGAGACTATCAGAGACATGTACCACGACTCCTATGGTTAGGACCTCCGTGGGCGATACCAAACCCTTCCAGATAACAGTAGTGGTTCACCAGGGCTCAGCCCTTGGTCCGTTCTTATTCTCTCTCGGCTCACATCCAAGACCAGTCTCCATGGTTGATGATGTATGCCCATGAAGTAACTCATTGATGAGAATCCTCTAATGGCCTATTTTTTATACAAACTTAGTTATTGCTGGACTATATTCCACCTGATGGAAAGTGGAAATGTAGTCAAAAATGGTAAGGCGCATTAACTTAGCAACCTATTCACTCTACTCTAGTAGACACTAAAAAAGACGAAGTAAAGTCCTGCGCACAATCACCAAAATGTATCCTATAGAATACTAAGAGGATAGTCATTCTAAGCCAGTGTTCAAGGCTGTGGAGGTTGGCTTTAACTTATTCAGGGTCTCCTATAAGCGTCTTTCCTCGCCTCTCTTACTTACTGGCATTGTAATTGACAAGATTAGTACATTGCCCAATGCGGAAACTGCCTAGAGTTTGTCATTCAAACGTTGCACCATGGCTTCTCTTTGAGACCGTACTTAATCTCTACTAGTTCGAGAACTTGTCAGATATCTTTCTACAACTGATACCCATACCAATAGATACCGGGCTTCAGATGATCGTTAATATACAGCAGATAAAGGGTTGCAGAAAGAACGGACCGGAGCGTAAGTTAAACCTATGGAAGGGTACGCTTGAGAACGGTGGTCTTAAACTAAATATATCGAAGACCGAGTACGTGGCTTGCAGGAGCCCAGACTCGAATACTATCCATATAGTTCCTGAGCCAGCCGTTAAGTTGGAAAAGTTCAGGTAACCTGTATTTGTATGCACGAGCCTGTAGGCATCGATTGCCATTCCCAAGGCCGAATAAGCGCTGCCTGGACTGGTGTAGTCTATAATCGCAGAATATCGCCTAAAATCAAGGGGCTGATAAAAAGAAGCGCCATCTGACCGGTTCTTATATACGGCAGCGAATGTTTGACAGTACTATCTCGGCACACACAGGAAATTTAAGTCACGGATATGACTGACTGAATGACGAGGGAGGAAATGATGCTGAATTGGATGTGCGGCGTTACGCGGTCTGACCACATACGTAAAACATTCATTCGAAGTAGTCCAAGATCGACGCCTGAGATGGTATGGCCACGTTGCGCGCCCGTCTATGAAATATGTCGGATGGAAAAACCTTGATATATCTGTTCCTGGAGTGAGATCTCTCGGACGTACAAGGAAGTGCTGGATGGATGTCGAAGACCGTGCAAAGTGGAACAGGAAGACATAATAGGTTGAACAAGAAGACAGACCTTGATATACGTCAGGATGAAAACCAGGAAGAAGAAGAAGAAAACTTTTAATTGTGAAAAGTGGTATTACTATTGATCAATCTTAACTGTTGTTATTTTTTTATAAAAGATGCTTCTCATTATGAAAAGTTGTGTTACTATTGCTCAATATTAAATGTAATTTTTTAATCAAAAATACTTTTAATATTGTAAGGTTGCATTATTATTGCTTTTTCTGGTAAGATAAGTCTTAATTAGAATATAGGTTTAAGGAAACTAAAGGAAACGAATCTAATCTGTTATTCAAGTTTTTAAGATGAAAAAAATTGGGGGGCATTACAAAATAACTGACTTTCAAAGTAGGCGTTGGACGAAAGAAGTTTGGGAACCTCTGCTTTAAACGGAGCCGAGATTATACATTTCCACGCATTCCACTTGTAGATAAATGATTTGCTTTCGAAACGACGTAATAATTGTCGGGGGTTTGTATGTTATCAATATACAAATTGTTATTGGTTCCGGTCCCATCAGTGAAAGTGAAACAAAAAAATCATCTTGAAAAGATCCGTCTGGATACAATATCGACCGGAGAACTTTCACGGAGAGAGACTAACAACTTTAAATACACTTCTTTCCATGACCTCTCGTCGGACCATAGTGCCGTGTTGACAGACATATCTCGACAAATTCTACATGTTGAGCCCTCACCCAGGCCACATGGACGCGGAACTAATTGTGAAAAGTTTCGTTCCTTGGTGGAATTCCCAATGGACGATTAGTTACGCCTTTAAACTGAAGAAAATATTATTATAAATAATATGCTTTCGGTTTATATACCTACCATCTCATTATGTACAGAAAAGGGACATGCGGCATGTTGACAAAATACTCGGCGCCGGTCTCGGGTGTTGTGTTTTTCGATATTAAAAGTGGGTAGTCCCGATACTAAAAGTTTTTTCCCCGCAGATGAAGCTGTCGATAGTAAAGTTTTTGAGCCAGGAAGTATTCCCGGACGGCGAGGGTCTGGTTGCGCTGGTGGTGGCGGCGGCCGACTCGCGATTCAGTGTCGCCAACCTCGCCAACACGCCGCTGGTCCGAGCCCATAGGTGAGGAGGCCGCGTCCATCAGTGGCTCTCGTAGTGACCGATCTTGAAAGTTATTTTTTCTTCAGCTCGGTGGACTGGTCGCAGACGGCCACGGTGGCTCCGCTGTACTCGCTGTACTTGGGCACCTGGGGCGGCGCCAAGGTAGCTCCGGAGGATCGAAAGGTGAAGTTTACGATAAATTACGCTTAAATTAATATCGTGTACTAAAATTAAGCATAATCAATATTGGATCGGTTTAGGTCGCGGCCTGTACGAGATTGCGTTTGAAAATTATACAGTACTTAAACAGAGCGACCGGACGAGCCGTCGTGTTCCCTCACTGCGTTCAAGTGAGTCGAACTTGATTAAAATGATGTATTTCGTATAGTAATGGTGTTAATTTCTCATTTTGAGAGATAAGGAAGTACATAATATATTAGTGAAAATAATAATCTTATATTATATGATCGGTAACTCCGAACATGTTCGTTTCCAGGTGGTATTCTCGTCTCTGTTCGTGACTAATACCAACGCGCGGCTCCGTAACGGTGCGATTATGTTTCTCCTCAATGTCATAAATAAGTATGAAGCAGAGATTACATATAAATATTTGTTTGTACCGACGGTCACTCGTATATAAATATATATTTTTTGTAGCGGTAATGAAGTCCAGCTGAGACAGGTGGCGTCGGTGTTCCTTCAAGGGTTACTGAAGCTGATACGAGCCGAAGAACACGCGGAACATCACGCTAAGGCGTACACCTGTTTAGGTATTTTTGTTATTACGAACAATCGCAATAATATATTTCAATATAATTTCAATTCACTATCTCATAAAAAATAAACATAAAATGTGACATAAATAATTTAGGTATATTTTTACAGGCAGACTGGCCACGAAGTGTCCAAGCTGCTTCAACAATCAGTTTGCGCTGTTGGAGGAGCTCGTGAAGAAGATACCGGAAGCCGCCCCGGAAATTAAGACCGCTCTCCGGGACGCACTGCTGGAGATGGCTGACGCCTACAAGATCACGCCCGAAGGTTGGTATTGGAGCAGTGACGAGGATGGCCCTCTAAACGAATCTCTCAAAAAGAGAATAACAATTGACACAACGATCGTTGTGTTCTCGGCAGGTCCCCCGGCGTCCCCCCCGGGTCCCTCGGAGCCCGGCGCCAGTAAGAAGGCGCGGCCGAGCCGGCCCCCGGAGCCCCACGCGCTCGCACTCTTCGCTTTACTCGACCAGTCAGTACCGTTACGTCGTTCGATTTATTTTCGGATTACGTTTTATTTTGACCAAAATAAAGACCCCGGTGATGATCTTGAATGAGCGGTGCATTTCTCACGAAAGTTTCGTACGATATTCGATCTTAAACGCACCTGTGTGCTTAGACCTGCACGTTCTAAGCACACGGCAAATTGGTATTTATTTATTATGATCACAAAGGTCAACATTTAATAATCAGTTTGAATCAACTAGAACTACAAGAATTTTAATGAATTTAAATAGAAAAACAACTGTGACTGGTTAGACGACTATCCGTCACCACAGGCCAAGCTACCTTCGCGAACGCGACGCAAGGTTACACTCGATAGCGAGATTTATAATCCGTCTTTACGGAAATACCTCCCCTAGCGTTCCTCTCCAGCGATAGGAGCCCCCTTCACAGGACGGCCTCGCCTACCGCACGCAGGGATCACAGTAATCCTCAACCATAATCTGCTAAATTCGCATGTTTTTTGTACGTCTGAACATCAAACATTCGATCGATGAGTTTAAATATAAATTGGTAATCTGTAGTTACATGCACTGCGAGGAGCCGATGATACGGTACGTGGCGGTGCGCTACTCTGCGGCCGTGTTCCCTCCCGACCACGCGCCCTCTCGGTACCTCCTGTTGCTGGCCGCCGGAGACAGGTACCGTGAGCCTTTTTACCTATCCTATAGGTATCGCTTATAATTGTCACTAAGAACCCTCCATCCGTTTCAGTCAAGAAGAAATCTCAACGGAAGCGCTGAAATATCTCTACGGGTCTTCTAGACCGAACGAGATAGAGGACGCAGTCAACAATGCATCCGGGAAGGAGAGGGAAGTTCGCAGTATAGACGAAGGAGCCGCCGGGAAAGACGACGACGGATCTAAGGAAGACGAATTAAGAACGCCTCACTTCAAAGACGCCGTGGACTATGTTTGGGATCAAATGCAGAAACGAAAGAACGGCTCGAACGCTAAGCACAGGTTCGTGATCGGGAACCAAGTGTTGCAGTTTCATCCAACGTCGTATCGGGAGGTGAGCGAGATTGATATATTTTGTGTTTAATGTACTTTAACAATATGTACTTTTTAAAAGTTAACCTGACTATTACTCTGACAGTTCGGAACTCTAGTCATCAATGTTATCTATATTTTGAGCACTCGAAGTTGTCACTCACTGTTCATAACTCTTTCAGATTCTAAGATATTTAAGGATGTGTTTGAACCGGGACGCCGACCTGAAGGATTGTTCCGACCATCCCAACGCCTCCTCGCCGATACTCACTAAATACTTTTACGAAAATCTGGTAGACACCGAGGCTCTAGATAGATACTTGACGATGATCACTTCACTTTTGGCCGCGAGCCCCGGTACGTAGTATTTTTATGTTCATTATATTGATTCTTAGTATTTTTTTGTTTTTACCAATCGTAAGACTATTGAAGGTGTCTTGCCGTTGAGGTGCTTCTTGGACATCGTCGGATGTATACCGGAGAGAATCGCTAACAGATACACATCATTGCTGCCGTCTTTGAAACGGCTCCTAACAACGAGTACGAATGAAGAAATTCGTGAAACTTCTGCGGCAATATACGCCATCATTACTGTGAACACGAGCGATAAATCCTCTATCGAAAGGGAGATTAGGGAATTTGTCGATCGGGCTCGTAATGACAAGAATTTAGAATCTCAGTGCGGATATATGATTGCGTTCACGCATATGTGCGAGCGGTGTATCGTTCTGTGGAAGAGAAATAAGTTTGGTGGCAAAGGATTCAGCCCGAGCGATTGGGAGCCGTATAGAGAAGGAGTGTTGTGTTTGGGTAGGTCTATGTGCTTTTCTTTTGCTAAATGAAATATAAGTGAAGTAAAATATTTGATTCATTAGTCTTTAAAATGTTTTTATCACGTTACATGTATTTAATGACTGAAATCTTATAAAATACTGTTTCCGTTTCAGCAACATTCCTATCTCACAATCAAACATTGTTAGTCAGTACGTCTTGTATCGCCATATCTCTGCTGGTGCGATGTAGCGCGCTGCCTCTACCCAATATATCCTCTAACCAAGAACCGTTATTGAATACTGACAATCCCTTCAAAATTAACCGGGCCGATGCGATAATGCCCGAAGACGAAGTCACGAAATTTGGTATAGTTCATAGTTTGTTTAAAATTGTCGCTAATGCCAAGCTACCCTCTAAAGTGAAGGAGCGGTCGCTTTATACTTTGGGTCTCGTGTGCTGCGGTGAGAGATTCCGTTTTGCTAAACAGATTATAATTGGATTTCTGCAGATGGCTAAGGATGTAAGTTTAACCGAAATTTCTTAATATATATTTAATTGGATATGTATGTACTTTCGTAACCCTCCGTAAGTGATCGTGTGATTTTAGAGCAAAGAGTTCGAAATACATTTACAAATAGGTGAATCGTTGGTGTTGTGTATTGAAGGCGTCAATTCTAACGAGAACCGAGACCTGTGGACCGAATTGCCGAAAGAGGTAGGAATGCGACGTCATTATTACATATTTTTAATAAAAAGTCTATAGTTATATCATAGCGGTCGAGACGATATGTATGAATGTTTTACTCGATTATCTAACAGGCCGAGGGAAAAATGAAAGATCACGAGGCGTTGAAGGAGAACGACGAATTATTGCAGTGGTTACTGTCGGAGCTCTTCGAGATCGGGAAACATCCGCATCCTCACTCGAGACAGGTCGGTCACCAATAATATCGGCAATTTATCATATCATACAATAATGATATAAACTTTAATTTGGTTGCGTTTACTATTTTAAACATTTCATAATCGCAGGCCACCTGTATCTGGCTCCTGGCTCTGCTGAAGAGCTGTCCCGAAAGAGAACCCATCCGGAATTCCCTTCAGCTCCTGCAGGACAACTTTATGGAATTTCTATCGGAGAACAGCGGTAGGGCTTCGAGATTATTTTAATCTTTCATTATGCCAAAAGTAATACATAACAAATCAATGGACCGAATTGTTGACAGATATCGTCCAGGACGTGGCGAGTAAGGGGCTGAGTCTGGTCTACCAAAACTCGGACGAGGATCAGAAGAAGACCTTGGTTTCTCAGATCATAGAGCAGCTCACGAGCGGCAAGAGGGCCGTCGCACGCGTCCAAGAAGACACACGGGTCTTCGAGAGGGGACAGCTCGGGAGCGCGCCTGAGGGGTCTCTAACTCACTCACTCACTGTAGCACATCGCTTAACCATTCATTTTCTAACATAAATTGTTTAGCCAAAACTATTATTTTCTAAATCGGCGCCGCTCTAACCGATTACAATGTTAGAATCGTTTCATTCGCAGCGGGAACCTCTCGACGTACAAGGAGCTGTGTTCGTTAGCGTCCGATTTAAATCAGCCGGATCTGCTGTACAAGTTTATGCACCTGGCGCACCACAACTCCATCTGGAATTCTAAGCGAGGTGATCGTCCCCCTGCCGTCACCGTGGCACTCACCCCCCGGGACGCCGGTGAACCTTTCTAACCCCCCCTCCCTCCCCTCGCAGGAGCCGCATTCGGGTTCCAGCGCGTGTCGATGCTAGCGGGAGGGGCGCTGGCCCCTCAGTTGCCGCGCATCGTGCCTCGCCTGTATCGCTACCGGTTCGACCCCGCTCCCCGCATACAGGCCTCCATGGCCGCCATATGGAGCGCCCTCGTCACCAACACCACCGCCACGGTACCGATGACTTTCCTTATGTATTTTTTCTCTCTGTCTCTCATTTTAGACAAATTAATGAAAATAGTACGGTCGTTATCTGTTTGTTCGTTTAATATTCCGAAAGGTTCGTCGCTCGCGAATCGTGCCTACCTATTTTAATAGAATGGAATACAGAAAATTATACAAGAGTCGTGTTCGACGTTTGCGTTGTCGGTTCGAAAGATGAATGCGTCCTGAATGTTGTTGTTGCAGGTTCAGAAGTATCACAAGGAAATATTGAACGATCTGGTGATCAACTTGACCTCCAACCAGTGGAGGGTGCGGATGTCGTGTTGCAACGCTCTCGCTGATCTATTGAGGTGCGTAGACTGTTAACTCTTTCGAGACGTGTCGGGCTCTCGGTCGAGTGATACGAAACGCTCGGGTCGGTCCAAGACTAGGGGACTTATATATGATATAATACAGGGGCGCGCAGAGTCTACATCAGTCCTTGGAACATTTGGCGACTATTTGGACGCAACTATTTCGGGTGATGGACGACGTGCACGAGGGGACCCGCCAGGCTGCCACCGGGACCGCCAACGTTCTATCCAAAGTACGGCAGATGCAGTGATACGCTTTTATATTATTTAAAGAACGTACAATATTTTGAATATTACTATCTCGTTGGCAGCTCTGCATCCGGGCCGCGGACGTGAACCAGGGTAAGGACGGCGAGGAGATCCTGTCGGCCATCCTGCCCGTGTTGCTGGATACGGGCATCACGAATCTAGTGAAGGAGGTCAGGAGTGTCAGGCGAGTGCTTTATTTAGAATACAAGAGTATTCGGTTGACATTTTCGAATACGCACTATGTACGTGTCGAATAAATAATTTTAAATATGCTATATATATATATATATATATATATATATCATATTTAAAATTATAAATAAATATGTAAAATAAATATCATATGTATATAATTTTAATTTTGTATATAAAATTATATACAAAACAAGATTTAGAAAAAGGTATATTAAAAATAACTATGCAGAACAGATTTTCTCTCCGTTCTGCATTTCTGCATTCTTGAAAGTGGTCAGAAACCATGCTTTCTTATACCTAATGGTATTGCCTTCCATAGTATATCTTCTTGTTCCCCAAATGAATATTTGAAGAAGTATATGGAGTGAGATGGCCAAAGCAAAGTACGGTGATCAGAAAACCTACGAATGTATTGTACTATGAATACCTATCAACACTTCGAATTTGTCTTTTAAATAAAATGGAGAAGATCGGTTAAACAACACATAGTGCAAGAGTAAAGGAACACGTAGATTTAGAGAACGAATTTTAGACACGTGATCATATATGTCTAAGAACAGTATGATACGAATGCTAAGAAATTGTTACCAGGGATATCCCCGGGTGGTAAACATCTAAAGTTCCGAGAAACTTCCACATAACTGGCCAAAAATAATTTAAATTATAATAAATAAATTTTATTTGGACGGCACACACATTATCAAACAACAAAAACTACACAACATTAAATCAATGGAAATACAAATAATTGCGACATTTAAAACCACTCAACTTTTGCTGTATTATATGACTAGAAATATATTCTATCATAATATATATTTTTAATTGTTTATGAATATATATAAACGCATTTATCAGCTGTTTCTTACCAACTGATTGCAACGATTACGTTTAGTTTTATAATGGTATCAATTAACTTAACAACCGTCAAGTCGTTAATTCCAGCATCATCATCACGATGTTTAAATTTCACAGGTTCAATTGTTTAATGTTTTATACAGATGCCAAATATGTTATTATTAAAAAAGAATCATCTTTTTCGTCGGTCTCGAGCGGAAAAGGCAAGTACATAAACGGGTCAGGTCGTTGCAGCTTGCAGACGGTGTCGTCACTGGTGTCGTCAGCGGGCGCGGCGCTGGCCCCGCTGCTGGCGCGGCTGGTGCCGGCGCTGGCGGCGGCGGCGGGCGAGCTGGAACCGACGCGTCTGTCGCACCTCTCCACCGCGCTAGCGGACGGCACCACCCGCGACGCCCTCGACGACCTGCGCGCCTCCGCCGCCAGGAGGCACTACACCACAGACACCCTCGTTAAGGTGACTTTCACCCTTACAGATTACAAGGTCTTCAATAAAAAAACAATTGATTAAATGCTAACAAAGAAATGTTATCGTCGAACCGACATTCTCATCGGTCGTTGGTCTAATCGAATGACGCGTATTGCCGGCTTGAGCTACGCCTTCTGTCCCACTTCACGAAGACTCCCGTGGATTGCGCGAGAGCGAGAGGAAAAATGTCACATCAAAAAAACTGTTCCTTATGGACAAATGAACGAAATCGACCATTGTTTCAGTGCATGCCCTACATCACCATAGACATAATGAGAGAAATATTACCGAAAATACTGGAGCTGACCAAGTCCCCTCAGCTCGGTACCAAAGTGGCGTGCGCTCATTTCCTGGTACTCTCCGCACACTACTTGAGGAGTGACCTCGAGCCCGTCGCAGGGAAAATAATGACCGCTCTATTGAACGGAATCTTCGATCGAAACGCGACCATAAGAAAGAATTACGCGGAAACTTTGGGACAGGTATCCGCTCACGCCAAGGTAAATTGCCGAAAATTGTATATGCATATTTAGTAATTTTGTAGACTCGAACCATATTAATTTATTTTATATTTATAATTTTCGTCCTCACAGCCGCAATCGATCGAGAAATTAATGAAGAAGCTGATCCATCTGTACGACACGAAGGAAGATGATGCCTCGCGCTCCGCCGTCGCGCTCACGCTCAAGGCCGTCGCCGAGGCCAAGGTGGAGCACCTCAAGGACAACGAGGACGTGCTGGCGCCGCTCGTGTTCCTGGCCATGCACAACTCCGACGACGGCGGTGAGTATGTCTACACTGTACCTCGATAACATTGGGAATCTGGATATATATATATATAAGTCGATATGTCGAAGTCGAAAGAATTGTCATGTCCGTGCAAAATGAATGAAGAAACCCTTGCCCTAACTTTACTTTACTACATTATTTTTCTATGACGATCTTCGGAACGTGTTCTTTTGCAGTAACCGGTGCGAGCTCGAAAGACGTCACGGACCGATGCAGTTTTTACGGAGGATTCGTAACGGTTCATTGAACTTTAAAATTATATTTAAACTTATCGGAGCGGATATTGTTCATCGACGGTTTTTTTTTTATAAATCATTTAGAAAGTTCATATTTATTAATAATAAACTTGAGATAAGATACCGAGTCTTAAACGAGAAAACATTATTTTCGTAATATAAAAATCGGTGAGTCGAGTCGTAGCAGCCGCCAAGGTAGCCGGAAAATCACATCCGGTCGCACAACTTCAGACACGCGTGGCCGCTCCGACGAGCGTCCGTCGCGAGACCAATCGCAGGCGACTCCGTACCTCGTTGAGTAGACGTCTCCACCGGTTAGATCGTTTATTTCATCGGCAGATTCCCGCACCGCGGAAACGTTTTCGGAACTGTGGTCGGAGCTGAGCCCGGTGCGGTCGCTGGGGGCGCGGCGCCACCTGCCGGCGCTGCGGGCGGCCGCAGAGCGCGCGCTGGCCGCCTCCGCCTGGGCGCCACGCGTACAGGTGCGCCGGATACACTCGCCGGGATCGGATTTGGTTTCTTTTACTTAAATTGCCCTTCCATCGCAGGCGGCGAACGCGATAAGAACGATGTGTAAAGATCTATCGAACGATCTCGGCGAGGAGAGGGAGCCGCTGGTTCGGTCTTTGCTCGCCGCGATGCGGGGAAAGACTTTCGACGGAAAATATCACATGCTGGAGGCGCTGGCTGATCTGTGCGCGTGAGTTTACAAGGTCTCGATCGACCTATCGATCGATAACTCGAAACCGTAGGCCCACCTTCCCCCAGGTCGCCCGAGGGAGCGACGCCATCCCCCACGCTGCGGGCGGAGGCGGCCGACGCGCTGCTGGCGGAGTGCCGCAAGGCCGAGCCGCTCCACCGCCGTCATGCTCTGTCGGCGCTTGCGAGGTTGGCGCCGACGCTACCGCCCGACCCGCGACGCTTCCGCGGCCTCTACGAGATCGTCGAGCGGATACTCGGCGAGGTTCGAACGTCCCGGACGCCGCACTCGTTTCGTCCTTTCCGGGGTCGAACGAACGCGACGATCGAAACGTTACCTTGATGTTTAGGATGAACGCTCGAAGAATGGAGACTCGGACGAGGAGGACGACGAGGGAGTTCGGCGGCGACGAGGAGAACTGACCGCCCTGAAGGAGGCCGCCTACGATCTGCTGGGTGAAGCGTGGCCGCAGGATCCCGATACGCAAGGTCGGTTCGTTCTCCCCTCGTTCGAAAAGGTCGGCGTCGTGGGCATCTAGAATATGTAACTGACGTTTCAGAAAAGTATCGAGACTTATACTTCGAGCACTGCTCAAAATCATACCCCGCGAGCTCTGCGTCGATCCAGCTCGCCATGCTGTCGTCCATGGGCAGCGTGCTGACGCGGCTGGCGCTGCTCCGCGATGAGCCCATGGAGACCGACGACGATGCCGGAGCCAGGGACGCGGCCGTCGCCGGCGTCGTCGGTCACGTGGCCGCCGTCGTCGCACACACTCTCGGTGAGTATCGCCAATACGGACGCGTGGGATGCCGCCTCTCCGCCACTCTTACTTACATTCTTCTCCTTACAGAGAACAGCAATCGAGTGAGACATAGAAGAGACGCTTTAAACTTGATGGAAATTTTGATTAAACGATTGAAAGGTAAATGTTCATAATGCAGGCTCTCCCCGTGATCTTTAATCGTTTCGATAGTATTTTTTATGTTTTTATATTTTACAGAACTGCATAAAATGGAAGAATTAAATAAGTTACGCGAGATCTTTCAAGCGCACGCTCGCGATTTATCGAAGGAAGAGTCGCACGAGCTGCGCGCGAGAGTGGCCGATATTAAAGTCTACTTCGAATAGTGTCGGTGCGGTGTCGTTTATATTTAAACGGTTTTTAATTTAATATACATTTCCTAAATTGAAATTGTTTTTTATTTCAATGCGTCGTACTTTATACATATAATATCTTAAAACTTAATTATAAAAGGTTTTTTTATAAAACAATTTTACCATATTTTAGTAAATTATTTAAAATTATACTACAATTTATTATTTTTATGATTAAGTTTTCACCCGAAACGGTTCGGGTCGATGCCAAGTTGAAAATACAGCAAATGCAATATTTGCTCTTTCCAAAGTATGACTGTATAATGTACCTGTATATGAAGATATTTGGAAAATGATATGGGCAAGAAATAAATGATTGATCCGTCTCTATCTATATATTAGGAATAGAGGCAGGCAATACATTGAAACACATTTACGTACTCCGGACCCGCAACCGCTCTCCCGTGTGTTTTTGTCTTAAATTTGTAAATTATTGCTAACGGTATTCGTAACATAACATTAATAACTACTTAAAAGACAGAAGCTTACAGAGAAGCTGTCCGATGATTGCTAATAATACTAATTTAAAATTTTTGACAATGTTCTAAGTCAATTCGCAACATCTTCATTCATTGAGTTTATAACATATATTTTCTTCGAGAATATCGAATCAGAATCATGCGATTAATGATATATTTCACTAGATGGCGTCACACTGCCTGCATACTTGCGGTGCGAACATTGCACTACAGATATATTTGTAGGGTGAGAAATAGGAAATAATAATTATGAAACAGCATAAACAAGCCTCTTATATCAAAACAGGTCGGTTTCACTCCTGGTTGCTCCACAACAGAAGCTGGTCATTGCTGAACATTTTTGAATTCTGTTAAGAATAACAAGACTCGTCTGGTATTTTGTGATTTATCAAAGGCTCTTGATTGCGTACGTCTAAAATTCTTGTTAGAAAATTGCAGCATTATGGAGTTAGAAAAATTGGAAATCAAGATATGTTTAGTTCATATCTTTATGAAAGAATTCAAAAAGTAGGCGAGAATAGAAAGCTTTCCCCTGGTTCATTTGTAAATATAGTAGTGCCATAATATTGTGGCCTTTCTTGTTTCTTATTTACATAAATATGATATTTCTCTTATTTTTAAATCTAAATCATAAATCAGTAATTGACGATGAACACAAGGCTCTCTCAGATGTAATGCGTGATGTAAATGATTTTCAAATTGTCAAACCAAGGCTTCGAGAAAGAAAAAATCATTTTGCAAATGTGTTAATAAAGATTGCCAAAGTAAAAAATTATATATTTTTTTATTTTATTCTTCCGACCGTTTCAACGTTGAATTAATTCAATAAACATTACCCATAGTAATGCTCAATAAAACTCTTATTTATCATGATATATATATTTAATGCAATTGCACTTGTATATGGAATTAAAAGAAACAATAATTTGACAGTACAATTTTTTTTTACAGCCAAAAGCATACACGTACAATGTTATAATTACATAAAACATTTCATACATACATTTCATATTTTTGATCATCTCTTATTATAAATGAAACTGAATCCTTACAAGATGAAACATGCATATATTATTCATTATTTTTGTATTTAGTAATGATAAAATTATTTATTGTTTATGTTATTTTAGTTTAGTTAAAAATGTTTTAGACTTATGTTTGTAATTTTCTATTAAAAAGTTTAGTCAAATCAAACTTTAAATAAGGAATAAAAAATAAATAAAAGCAGGCTGGACCGCTGGTTGCTGTCCCATCGTTCTGCTAATTGAGCTACTAGCCTAGATCTATCTAGATATCTATATAATATAATCGTCTCTGTCAGGATTGGAGATATACATTTAATATTTGTTTGATTCTTGTTGATAAATCTGCTTGCTGTATAAAAAATAATTTTGAATGAGAATGGAACTCTATAAAAAAAATAAAGAGATACATACTGATTCTTAAAACTAAATAGAAGTATATTTTTTATTATATTTCGATTATATTTCATATTAAAACAAACACTTATAAATTAATAAACAACAAAAATAACGGACAAAGCAAAATCTTTTGTACACTAAAATCACGATGGCCTTAACATATAATAATTTACACACGTAAACGTCTTACTCTGTGGAAATGTACATTTTAGCTATTATACAGAATATATTTTCGTGAAGGTATACATAACGATCTGATAGTTCTAACTCTATTTAACGTAAACATTTCGTTTACAATCTACAGAGCATTAGAATTCAAAATATACCGATTAATAGAATCCACCAACCAGAAGACAGCACCAGCTGAGTAACAGCCTTTTCACAGTGCTAAATTAGTTCTCTAGCTAGTGCATTGTAAATAGTGTAATGTAATACCTGCTTAAGTACAATCATGCACTAAATGTGTCTCCTAATTCTATGTTTTTAATTCCCCTCAGAAATTGCATATGAAAGTATTTTCCAGAATTTTATTATGAATACATATTCGAACTTATTAGGAGCATTATTGGAGCGAATGATTATTTATTAAACATAGCTACAAACTATTTACTAAAATTATTAATGGACCTCAAATTGAACATGCTTCGATAGGGACTCGGTAGGTACCACACTTTCTTAGAAGATTGGCGTCACGTCACAGTATGAGTGAGGAGTGAGTAATGAATGAGTGAGTGAGAAGGTCTTTAAGGAGATAACGTAAATGTAACATTTGAAAAGTGCTTAGGCGTTAGCCTTCAGGCGGATTCATTTAATAAAGGTGCTTTCTTGACGCCGTAGAATATTACAATTATCTGTTTATTTAATATTAGTACATGGATAATACTTAAATATTTTTTACAATATTCGATCTGCAAGAAATCGAACGAGGCGTGCCGGTCCTGGGAGGAGTGACGTCAACGACATGTATGATCATTAAATTAGAACTATGTGATGATTATTAACAAACGGTGAAGCAACAACGTAAAGGCGAGCCATAATAAACTTAGCCGATTTAAATTATGATACTATATTATTTTAATCAACCGTCTTAAATATTCCTGGATTTCACAAACAAGTGCCATTTTCTAAAATTATTAACGGTCATCGCACCCTAAGTGTATATATATTATTCCTCTATCTACATTAAGGGCGATCGTCAGTATACCTTCGGACCCAACATATCTATACATCATCGAACAATCCCTTGGGAGGCATCGTCATTCTGTCGCGCCGGCGTCCCTCGAAGTCCATTCCGTCGTCCGTGGTCCGAGGTCGTCCGTCAGGGCTCGTCGGAGTCACGTAGTAGTCTGAGTCGGCGTCGTCAAGGAGCCCGGTGCGGGCTGCAACGTGACCGCATGCACAGTAACCGATAGTATTATTGGTTTAGTAAAAGTGCGTTCAGTGATCCGTGCGTTAAGAAATAGCATATTTAGAAACCAATTAAACAAGCACTTGAATCGTATGTAGGAGAAACAGAGTGTGGGTGTTACCGTCGTCCGGCCTGTGTCGGCGCGTGGTGTCGCGTCGGCGCGCCAGCGACTCCTCCACGCGCTGGCGCCGGCGCTTCTCTGCAACGATCAAGATTATATACTATATATATACTATACACTTGGTGTGATCAAAAAGTAAAGTGACATCATTTTTATAAAAGAATATTCATTTCTTCAACCAAATTATGTATTATTCTAGCGATGCAGCCTTAATCTCCTCAGTCGTCTCAAATCGTTATCCTTTCATAGGCTTTTCAATTCAGCCAAAACTACTAAACACAAGAACCTGGAATTTCGTATATGTTTTTTTTGCGGGGATTTAAGGAATTCCGTTTTTCGACAAAAATTCATATAACGAACTCTACTTTTCTTGAACGTTCATAAGTGGAACGTGTTTCTTTCAGCACGAGTATTTAAAAAGGTGTAGTCCCATTCCAATCCATGGAAGATCGAACTTGTCCATCTATTCCTTAAAATGGTAAACAAATCCGATCCGTCTAACTACATGCCTATAGCTATTACCTCCCTGCCCTCCAAAATGAAGGAAAGCATTATAAACCGCCAGCTTCTGGCGTATCTTGCAGATCGCCTGTTACTCAGTAACCAGCGATATGGTTACCGACATAGTCGGTCAGCGTATGTATGGTGTAAGAAACTTATTTCACAGTTTAGTATTTAATGATACACACTGCTTTATTACACCAATTTTGCACAAACTCTGCAGTAGCACTTTGAAGGTCCAATGAGATAATAGTAATCTTCGTTTCTCTTAAACATAAGAGAATTATTTTAATACTAACCCCTCTTGACAATCTCCCGTCCCTCATCCACCAGGTCGGTGGTGAGCTCGTCGTCTCCCACAAACTGTTGGAAGCCGCACAGCGACAGCAGGCGGCTGCCCAGAGACAGGTACGTGGCGAGGCACAACAGTACTACCAACATGGGGAAGTAGATGTTGAAACCCTCAGCTATGATGCCGAGGACGTCCATGTGACCCATTATCTGTGAAATTTATTTTTCTTTTTAAGATCCTTTTTTATCGACCGAACTCCCATTAATTGTAAAGAAATAAATATAAAATACGGTGTCGGCCTGAGGCTCAGCATTTTATACATCCAGTAGTCAAACATATGTTTTAATCATATTCTAGCACGACCCGTAGTTGCACCAGACCTGAAGGTACAACGCTTTCGGTCTTAATAAGTGTAATTATAGTAAAAACAATCAACACTTACCTGAGTGTAATAAGTCTCCATAATTCTCTCCTTTATTACATGCGAGTCCATATGCACCAGACTCAAGAAGTTAAGGCACATGGCGGGAGTGAGACGACAGACCATCATGCCGGAGAAGATCAAACTGTACTCATTAGTCTGGTGATGCGGTGCCAAGTAGTACAAGTTGAGCAGACGGATCTTGAGTACGGTGGAGTACGCGCAGTAGAACATGTAGCCGATTATTATCGTCGATATTGACTGCAATAAAAACAGATTATAAAAAACGTTCACATAATATAAAGAAGTCAAACTTTTTAGTTCCTTCAACGTAACTTACCACAATAGCAGCATAATTGTATGTCTTCTTAGCGGCGAGTACGATGTTGGCGAATATTGACAGAACCGGCTGCTTACAGAAGAAGGTCAGCTCCGACCACACTACGGCGGCCGACAGCAAGCAGGTCACCACGAACATGGCCTTCAGGAAGTACGGCCGCAGAAAGCACTCCCAATACCATTCTGAGTGTAGCATGTTACAACATCTTTAAGGTTGTAGTGTAAATCAATTTACATTATACCTATCTATTATCTTCATTTCAATGAAGCTTTTAATTTCTTCTAGATTTTCAGATTATATTATAAAAAAACCTACACAATTGACCCTTAATTAATTACCTATTTTATGGAGCTTGTTGGCAGGCATGGCAAGTTAATTTTTGTCTTTGATGTAAATTTTGTGTAACACAAATTTCATGATTCTATTAATACATATTTGAATGTACATGAATATTTTTTTATAGATATATTGATTGATATATACATACATATATAACTTATTAATGTTTGAAAATATACAGGTTTATCTGTAACTAGGGGTCGCCCGCGACTCCGTCCGCGCGGTATTTAGTGTTTCCTCAACGCACGCGAGGAAAGCTCTCAAAAAAGAAATCTTTTCCCGTTTTTGCAGCATTTTTCATTACTGCTATTCTATAAGTCACAGCGAGATGATATATACCCTATAACCTTCCTCAATAAACGGACTATTCAACACAAAAAGAATTTTTCAATTTGGGCCAGTAGTTCCAGAGATTAGTGCGTTCAAACAAACAAACTCTACAGCTTTATAATATTAGTATAGATTAGTTGGCCACCTCTTGCAGGGAGCCTCTCTATGTCAATTCCAACAGTATATGTTCTACGACTTATTAAAATTAAAAGTTTTAAAAATGTAAGTTACCCCATACAAAATTTATTTGTTCTCTAAATTGGCATTAACACTGAGCGTAGGTATGACACCCGGGCGTTGACCTTTTAGACACTTCTTACAAAATACAGAGTAACACGTAACAGAAGGAGCAAACATTTTTTTATTTCGTTTTGTGTTAACAAGATTTGTAAAAACTCGTAAAACAAATGTTGTTTGGATTGATGTAGAAAGGCTGCCTGCAAGAGGTAGCCAATTAATTACAAATAACTTTCTATATAAACATAACAGTCCATATTCCAAAGTTAGAAACATTGGTTAAGATTGTTGAAAGAAGCCTAATAGATGTCATCACTGCCTCAATTGAAAACTCTCATATATTGAATACTTAATTCACTTAAGCATACTTATTTCACTTAATCATAACATGGCTATACAATTTGTAGAAATTTTCAAACATTAACATTGCTAATTAAGTTTATAGATAAGACTTATACTGTTACCTAAAATTGGAGGATAAAAGATCCTCTGCAATCGCGGTCGCGGAGTGTAGAATGTATGTTGGAAACGTTTATCAGGAGACCGCGAGTTGGATGCCACGTCTTCTAAATGAAATATGCGCTCCAACATAAGACCCCATTGTGTTTCTGTTCGTTGCAACACATGCAAAGTCTTTATTGTCTGGAAATACACAATTAGATAATTTGTTTAAGAGATCATCATGTATAATAGTTTGTAAAACTTCCACTTCACAAAATAAAACTCACTTTTTTATGTAAATTGACTAAAGACTTTAAAGAAGGTGGAGAAGACCTCTCTGGAGAAGACCTGGAGTTCAACTTGTCTCTCAACTGCACTGGCAACTTTTGTACTATAATCTCAACATGACTGTGTAAAAGGTGGTCTGGACCTACTGCGGCAGTTATTGAATTTAAAGTCTAAGAAAAGAAAACAATGTTATCAGTTTACACAAATTTCAGTGAACAGGATAACAAAAAAAAGAACAAAATTACCTCCAAAATATCGTCTACTGTTTCTTCGGCTTCACACTTGTCGGTGCTCAATTTGGCTACCTTAAAGTAACTATATGTCAAAGTATAATTTTTCTTAGAATTGTTCCATAAATTCCGAGGCACTTCTACTAGGGAATATCCAAGAAGTAAAATTAAGAGGAATAATCCCCAAGTGTTACTTGCAGTGGATGCTATGTCTTTAATTTTTGGTCCATCCAAAGAAACTCCTGGCTTTAGCGCAATATAAATTAGAAGTATACCGCAGATGAATAAATAAGAGCCATAGTAAATAGCATTATCAATTAACGCTGATTTCAGTTTTCCTTTTACAGTAAAATCCCCCGCTTTGCTATAAGACTGCATCATCGGCATAATCAGCCTAAAATGAGAATATACATGTATATATGTCAATAAAAGAAAGATAAAGCTCTTATATTATTGTTACTTTTATTTCCTATACCACAAAACTGTTTATAAGGTAATATAGTCTTTAGTTTTAAAGTAAAAAGAAATGAATATTTTTTTGGTTTCCTGTTTAACTAAATGATAAGTAATTAAAAATGTTATAATTAGACATAACTAAAATTCTTATAATATTACAAATAACATTTAATGCAGATAAAACATCACCCAATAGAATTTACTTTCATTCACATTTTAAAAATATAAAATTTTAGTTCATACAAATATTTTTTCTATATTATAAATGATTCACAATATTATAAATGAGAAAATATTAAACATCGCAATTGAATTAGAATTTTACCTGTATACTATCTTACCAAGTTAAACATTGAGAAGTCCAATATACAACTCTCCATAAGTTTGGAAACACTATGTCTGGTACAAAGCTCCAAGGCTGTTGACACTGATTTTCGGGAGGTATTGGAGTTGAACTTGTCACATCACCAGTCTGGGTGAAAGTTGCTGCAGGGGTGGGATGGGTACCATTTACACATTGCCGATATACAGTCTGAAAATAACCATGGTATTTGATACAAATTTAAATGTTTACAATTACTATAGAAATATAGTTATAAAACTAAAAAAAATAAAACTACAATACTTAACGTACCGAAGATATATCCAAAGGCAGGATAAACATAATAACAAACGAGAAGTACCATGCTGTAAGAACTGACACAGTAACTAATATGTGATTTCTATAACAATCCCCATATCTATACAATAGCGTAGCCGCTAATATAAACGCTGATATTATTTCTATCACAAACAACGTATAAACCATTTTTTTTTATAATAATTAATTTTCAGACAAACAAAGACATATGCTAGTTATTCTTTGACGTTTTTTGTTTTTCTTTCCACGCTTGTACAGCTTCGTGTTGAAGTAACTCAAAACGTAATTGAGTTGAGGATTTCAAGGGCAATAATATGGGCCGTTCAATTACATACTCGGTTGGACATTCTTCGTAAAATAAAATGCCCAAATCTGGCAAAATAGGTTCAAACTCAAATTTCTTGTCTGCGTTGTTTGTCGATTCAGACATTTTAGGTAAGACGTAATATAATTACCACCATTTTTTACTGATATTCACAAAACTATAAATAAAAATAAGGAACGATAAAAAAGAAAGTTTAAAATAGTAATAATATTATGTTCAAATTATATCCATAAAATCATCAAATATCAACACTGAACGATTGATCATTGAAGTGACTAGTGATGCGACTTCTGATTAGTAGAGACTAGAGGTGGGCGATACGAATAGTTATTGAAACTATATATCGTAGCTGTATCGAAAATCCGATATCGGTTTGCGACAAAACTATATATTTTCTAAAACACTATATTGCTGTATCTGTCAAATATCGTATCAGTATAAGATTCACGAATCAGTATCGCCGAAGCGATTCGTATCAAATCGGATATTATATCGTTTTCTGCCGTTGCTTTATTGAATGTATAAGAATTATTGTTACTTTGTGTTCGTTTTTGTTTATTATTTAAAAAAATTAATTAAGTAAAGACGAAAATAAGTATAAAAAATCATTACAATATAATAACATAATAAAATACAAAGATATATATAAATATATTTAATCATTTCATCATATTTTCCTTTCTTCCATTTCCTTATTATTATTTTTTTCCTATTGTGGTATTGCGTTTAGAGTGGCTGATAGGATTTAGCCCTCCTTCAGTTAGAGAGCACGTGAGCTCTCTTCAATCTTTTTTAGGTCCTTCAGACATCAGTTGATGGGCTAGCGGGTCCGAGTGGGTTGCGAGACGCCTTGTGTATCTTTCCTTATGGCACTCTATTTCCTCTATGACTATTAGGATTCCTACGTAGTTGTGGACTTCACAGTTGCGTGCATACCACGGAGCGCCAGCAATGACACGCAAGATGATGTTCTGCACTCTCTGGAGGCATAGAATGTTTGATTTGCTGGCTTTGACCATATCTGTATGCCATATAACCAGATCGGCTTGAGGATGGTACTGTACACAATCAGTTTGTTGTTGAGAGAAAGTGCTGATAGTCTTCCAAGGAGCCAAAGCAGGCTTTTGAATCGGTGGTTAGTCTCGTTCCTTTTAGCTTTAATGTGGTGTTTCCAGGTTAGCTGTCTGTCCAGAAGGAAACCCAGGTATTTGACGCAATTTGACTGTGGCAAGGTGATATTACCAAGCTTAACCGGTGGACATTCTCCCTTTCGTAGTATGAAAGTGATGTGAAAGGATTTTGGAGCGCTTGCTTTTATTCTCCATTTGTTAAGCCAGACATTGGTGTTCTTCATTTGGTTTTGCATGCTGGTGCTTGCTAGAATTGGGTCTATGGAAGATGAGAGGAAAGCAGCATCATCAGCATATGTAGCTATGGTGACGTTCGCTGACTGCGGCAGGTCATGGGTGAAGATATTGTAGAGGACCGGTCCGAGGACTGACCCCTGGGGTACGCCGGCAAGACAATCATATAGCGCAGATCTGGCTTTGCCCCGCTTAACTAAGAAGGCTCTATTTTCCAAGTAAGAGCATATTGTGGAATAAAAAGGATGTGGTAAGAGCTTTTTAATCTTACAGAGCAGCCCCTTGTGCCAAACTTTGTCGAAGGCTTGGTGGACGTCCAGGAATACAGCAAAGCAAAACTGCTACGTTTCAAGGCACTCGCTGATGGTGTTATAAACACGGTGGACGGTTCAACAGTCGAGTGGTGTTTTCAGAAACCGAATTAGTGGAATGGTATTATGTCACCTTCATAGAGGCACTGCGAAAGTCTAAAAAGAAATAATTTCTCCCATAGTTTTGACAGTATGAGTGTCAGACTGATAGGCCGGTATGAAGATGCTTCATGTGTAGGCTTTCCTGGTTTAAGGATCATGATTATTTGTGAAATTTTCCAAACGTTAGGGTAGTAGGAAAGTCTGAATGAAGCGTTGATAAGATTGGTTAAGAATACAATAGATTTCTTTGGCAGTTCCTTCAGTATCCTGGGTTTTATAAGGTCGAAGCCAGGGGCCTTTTTAGCCTTAAGGTTTTTAATTTCCTTGATCACTTCACAGTTGGAGTGGGGTGATGTTGGAGAAATCGGAAGACATAGTTGGAAGTCCTGGTTGAGAACTTGGTCGATATCCGAATCGTCAACATCCACTGCTTCGTTAGCTTTAAACACCGTGGCTAAGTGAGCACTAAAAGCTTCTGCTTTTTCAATGTCAATGCGTGCCCAAATATTTCCGTGTCGGATTGGAGGTAGAGCTACTTGTGGTTTTTTGAAATTTTTAGTCGCCTTCCACAGGGAATGAATGCCACGGTCCTGAGGGGACATAAGTTCTAGCGTTTGCCGTAGTAAGTCATTTTCAGTTGCCTTCAGGAGAGTTTTTAACTCTTTGCTTGCTCGATTAAAGTCAGTTTTGTCAGAGGGATGAAGTGATTGCTGCCAATTTCTACGCAGTCTGCATTTCTCACCGATTTTGCGCCTAATATCAAGAGGAAGCATGGTGGGTACTTTGTTACTATCTAGTTCTGGGGTATTTTTCCAAGCAGCTACCTGTACAAGGTTAGTGAAATATAGGCTAGCCCGTTCAACTTCCTCCGCCGATGACATGGGAGAGTTAAGAATGATTTCTGTATCTAAAAAGTCCTGAAAGCTGTCCCAGTCTGTTTTGTGATTATGTAGGAATTCACCTCCAACATTGGAAGCTGGTATCACTGAGTTAATAGTCAAGATAATTGGTGAATTATCAGATGAGCCGTCGAGGCTTGACTTCAAGGTTAAGTACTGGGGACAGATATATTTAGTAATAAAAAGGTCCAGAAGGTCAGGCGTTTTCCCCTGGTCGCTCGGCCAATATGTTAGTTCCCCTGTAGAGAAAGGAAGAAGGTGGTTAGAGTCCAGGCATAGTTTAAGGTTACGGCCACGTGTTGTAATGAGTCTTGATCCCCAATAGCTGTGCTTTGCGTTCCAGTCACCTCCAGCAATGAAGCGATTCCCAAGTGAATAAAAGAAACTAGTGAAGTTTGCTTCGCTTATTTTGTGCTTTGGAGGGCAATATACAGCTGAGAGAGTTATGAAGCAAGTGCGGGAGTTCATAATGACGGACGTAGCTTGTAGGTATTCCTTATCATATAGAGCTAGTAGATTGTGTTTTAGCCTTTTCCTTATTACAATATCCGGCGGTGCCGGCATGGGCAGTGCCGTCAGGGTGAGGGGTAAGATATGTAGAGTATCTGGGGATGTTGATACAACTTTTGTTAGTGACATGGGATTCTGAGATCATAACCACATCTAATCTGTTTAAACTAATGAATGTTGATAAATCATGTGTGTTGGGGGCTAGGCCATTGATGTTCCACGTAGCAATGCATAAATCATTCACGGTACTATTTTTGTAACAAGTTTAGTCAGTAAGGCCAAAAGAGACCCTATTTGTTGGAAGAGTATGTCCATCTTTTCAGTCTGCCTAAGAAGCAATTCTTCCAAAGTTGGCGATGGAAGTGTTGTGTTAGTTATGTTGTCTTTGTTCATGTTGTTAGAGTCTAGATTAGTCATGCTGGCACCACCAGTTACTCTAGCATACGACTTTTCTAAAGGCGGGGTGTTGTCTGAGTTGCTCCCGTTCTTCTCATTCCGTTAAGATTTCTCGTTCCTGGAAGACATGGTGTTGTCAAATATCTAGATTGTCTCTGAGAGTAATTTGTTTTCCGTGCTTGGATCTCCTTGTATACATTACAGCCTTTATAGTTGGCCGGATGGTTACAGGCGCATAGAGCACATTTGGCGGGAGTATTCCTATCTTTTTTAGGACAGTCTGCTGTTTTGTGCCCTTCACCATATATGACACCTCTGTATGGGCGCATGCAATTGTTCTTTGAATGACCATATTGTTGAAATATCTGACACTGCACAATAGATTTGGATTTTCTAGGGTCTTTTATTTTGACATGTTGGTGATATATGTACTTTATGTTTTTTACTACTTTGTTGTTTGGGCTTGGTTCTATATTCACAAAGAATGTGGAAGTCGGCTTTTTCTTTGGTCCATATCTAGCATTGATTATTTTGCCCCTTACTTTATTACCAGTGGTTTCTATTTCCTCAACTATGGCACTAAGGGGAGTAGTGTGATAGAGGTTTTTTATAACAATCCGGTAGCACTTAATGTCTTTTCTGGTAAAAGTGTGTCCTATCAGACGATTTTTTCTGATGAGTTGTATTATCTTTTTGTATTCTTCTGCGGAGTTAGCCAATACTCTCATTACATTTTTATTGGCCATTCTGAATTTAAAGTGGCTTTTTCCGCTAACTGTTTCAAGCCGTTAGCCAAGAAGACACAAGTTTGCGCTTTTCAAACTAAAAAAAACATATTCAACATATCACCGATCAAACACAATTCGAAATTGTGTGATAGGAAAGTTCTATTGCAACTCTTTCCAAACTTTAGTCAGGAAATTATATAGCGTAATGATTTATGATTTATCAGATATTATGTTGTATATGTAGAAGTTTATGTATTTATTATAGTTCATAGTATGTTTAGTATATTGTACGTAAGGTATATATTTAAGTTTGTTAACTTGTGATATTTTAGTTTGTATATGTATTATATATTTTAGATCTTTAATCATAGTTTTGAATTTTATATTTTTTTATTTTCTGTATTGTACCCTTGTAATTTTTATTTCTCTGTATAGTATATTCGGTCGACTGGTAAATAATGCTTTAGCATTAAGTCCGCCAATTGTATAATAAAAGTATAAATAAATAAATAAATAATATCTATTTTGTCGTCTACAAAATACTCCAATTCGAATATAATGCACTTGTGCCAACACTTTTTCCTATCCTCGAAGCACTTAAAAAAATCTTTTTTTGTGACCTTGTTCAACTCCTTCTTTAATGCCGTCTTTATCTCCTCAATCATGACGTAGCGTCGTCTTTTCATGGGTCTTTTCCGGTATCGGAAATATGGTAGCTGTAGTACCATTACTGTGTTGTTTATGGTCAAATATTCCTGCAAAGATTACAATGTGTAAGCAGGGGCGTTATCAGAAGCTAGTTTTTATTCTTCCATAAACCTGCAGGTAATATTCCATATTGACCGTACTATCTAGCATAAAAGTAGCATAAACTCTTGGTGCACCACGCCTCTGCAATCGAAGAAAACATTTAGCAAAACCTTGACGTTCAACCGCACTTGGCGCGCTTTTCTTGGTTTTGGCTCATGCGGCAGCTTCCATTGAGATGATTGAGCATTGGTTTCTCCGTCATAACCCATACTTCATCACTCTCTCTGGAGCACATTTGGGTCGTCACGGATCGAGTTCTACATCTCCTGATGTTAACGTAATGCTGTTTTTTGGTCAAAATTTTACAATTTTGGCACGAATCTCGCCGCGAGCCGACTCTGCTCAAATTATTGGTTAAAATCGAATGGCACGAGCCAGTCGATATTTTTAGGTCCTTAGCAACTTCTCTAACGGTGATTCGACGCTTGGCCTACACTAGATTTTCGTCTGTTGTTGACGTGCTCGGGCGTCCGGCAAGCTGTTCGTTGTTCACATCTTCTCGGCTTTGGTCTATTAGTAAATCCATAAGAGAATATACCAACACATACTTTTATGGATTACTAATTTAATAAAAACTTTACAAAGTTACAAAAATAATAAATGCTGATTTTGATTTAAAAACATAAAACTTCAATACTATGGCGCAATATACTTCTTCTATAGTTGAGTATGTGACCTGTCGTGGAAAATACTCTCTCTAAGATTCTCTCTCACCCAGATATTTGAAATCTATTTCGTCCAAAGGTTTTAAATGTCTATTAAATTTCCAAAATTTTACCACGTATAAAAAATAATCAACTCGAATGCGATCACTAGAGTTTAATCGGTTAATAAACGATTGATTCAATCGAGTATTTGCAAACCTCACATTAGAGGTTTAACCTCTACTGTCCAGTATATATTTCAGAACACAGTAGTAAATCGGAATGTCTATAATGAATAATCTCAATTGTCAACATTGAACTGTCATTTGTCAAGTCGCAAGTGTGGATTTCTGTTTTGACTGTTTATAATTTAGAAGTAGTTAGCGGCAAAACCACGTGGATTAAACTTTCCCCGATATAAAACAGTAAATAGTATAAAATATAGGCTAAAAATGACAAAATTAAAAATAAAGAAGACTAAAAAGCAAAACAAGCAAACACCCGAGAAAACAAAAGACGAAGATATAGTAGTGTTGCCTCCAGTTCGTATGTCCAATGATCCAACTCCAAAGCAGGTAGCACTTTGGTTTATAGTTTACTTCTTACTTAAAAGTAATGCAATAAGAAAAACCTTTTTCTATTGTAAAATAATTTAAACTGATTTATTTAATACATTAGATATTAGAAATTAACCTCCTTTGTTATTTTGTAGGCAAAGTGGATTAATAGGCAAAGAGTGTTAGTATTTGCAGCACGTGGTATAAACCATCGTCATCGCCATTTGATGGAGGATTTAAAAAAGTTGATGCCTCACCACAAAACCGAATCTAAAATGGAACGCAGCAAGAATTTGTATGTGGTGAATGAGATAAGTGAAATGAAAAATTGCAACAAATGCATCCTCTTTGAAGGAAGAAAAATGAGAGATTTATATCTTTGGTTTTCTAACATTCCCAATGGACCAAGTGCAAAATTTCTAGTTGAAAATAGTAAGTTTATTCTATAAATCTCTTAGTTTAACTCCAACCATCATATTATATTAATCACTTATTTTCTTCTAGTTTATACAATGGGGGAGCTTAAAATGACAGGCAACTGCTTAAGAGGTTCAAGACCACTGTTATCTTTTGATCCACAATTCACAAAAGATCCTCATTATAATATTTTAAAGGAACTACTTATCCAAATATTTGGAGTTCCAAAACATCACCCAAAAAGTCAACCTTTCTTTGACCATGTCTATACCTTCATGATCCTTGACAATAGGATTTGGTTTAGAAATTATCAAATATTGTCAGAAGATGGAGCTTTGGCAGAAATTGGACCTAGATTTGTGCTGAATCCAGTGAGTAGTCTATTATTGATTGGTCTATGTATTTTGTGATTGATTGATTTGATTACATTATATAATCATGTAAAAAATGTTTATTGGCATAATTTATATTACAGGTCAAGATATTCTCTGGTTCATTTGGAGGTGCAACATTATGGGAGAACACCAAATATGTGAGTCCAGCAAAACTTAGACAGGCATTCTCAAAGAAAGCAGCAAATAAATATGAGAGGAGAATTGAAAAGAAGGTAATGAATGAAGCCACAAGACCTGAAACAGGTTACCCAGATATAGAAGGTGCTGAATTTTTTAAGGGTGACCCATTGAAAAAGGCTGAAGATGCTATTATTGAAGGTACTATTTTTTGTTGTTATAAATGTGACAATATTTATAGAACTGTACTACATACATTATAAAACTATACTACATACAATTAAAAAAAAAATCATAAACTTATTATAATTTGTTAATCTATCCTACAGAAGAAATTAAACAGGAGGATGTATCTATGGGTGAAGAAAGTGAGAATGAAGAGCCAAGCAAACCAGTCCTTAGAACAAAAAAGTCAACAAGTAGACCGGACAAGACAATCAGACGTAAACAACTTAAAGCCAAAAGTAAGGCTATTTCAGATCAAATAAAGAAAAGAAAACAATTTAAAAGGAAGAAGCCTGTAAAGAAATAATTCGTTTTGGAATAATTAAAACAGTACATTCACACCTGTGTTTTTATTATCATGGAAGTGAGTAAAATAATTGCAAACCTCATATACATTTTCATTATTTTATATAAACTATTTGTTTGTTACTTCAAATATGTTGTATCAGTTGATAATGTATTTATTTTCTAAACACACATTTTTATTCAAGATTGTAAGGCATAGCATGATTCATAATATTAATAATTACTATTTTTATAATCAAAAATTAATGGAAGAAATGTATAAGAGGTAGAAAAATATATCAGTTTAAAGCTTTATCACAAACAAAATGCCTTCTTAGTGGAATAACAATATCATTTTGTACTTAAATATTAAATTTAAAATTGATAATATGTAAAAAAAATCTAAAATACTTGCTCCTAGATTTACACACAACTATTACTTAAATATAAATAAGTATATAATCAAGTTTGCTTTTATTTAAACTGAACTATATTTATGTGGCAGTGTGGACGGAACAGATGCCTCCATACTAAAACAATGTGTAGGTTATAGGTACATCATCCATAGCCTCTAATGACCATAATTCATTTAAAAATATATGTTTTTACCATGACTGCATTTGATTACAATTACCACATAAATTTAGTCAAGTCAAGTCACATTTTTTAAATATAGATTTTCAAAATATACTTAACATTATGGAAGTTTGAAAATATATGGTGCTAACTATAAATTTGTGCATACTCAATATGGCTTTTAGTTAATATGTAATATTTATACTAACACAATAATGATTATAGTATGATTATAGTTTTATATGTTTAAATATAAAATCAAGGGACAATCATTAATTTAAAGTCACACTATTTTTACACTTAGACAACTATATGTTGCAGCACCACATTTATTTAATATTGTAAAACGTTGTGTTAAAATCATATTTAAAAAGTATATATTATAAATTATAATAAAGCTTACATTTAAACTGAGATTGAGATTCGAAATATTCAGTAATATCATCAGTCAAGAACCGTTTATTTTAATACACAATTATTAGGTTCTAAAAGATAATTTAATTTTTTTTTAAATTAAAGTAAACTCTATAGTTGCAAAATGTTACTTACGTCTACAGCTTAATAAATATTATATTACGATTAAAAAATAGTAAAATTGTGTAAATACTATAAAAATGGATTAAAAAAAAAGAGATGTCAAGCTACATTATTAATAAGCAAAAATACGTAAAAAATTCATCATCTTCAAACAAATTTACCTGAAAAAAAAAAAACGGAAGTTATTATATTTAACAATTAATACGTAGCTATCAACAAACCCAGTCACCGGTTCCTAGCAACATATGTAAAAATGAAAAAGAAATTAATTTTAATTTACTGCACTATTTGTTCTGTACATTCACGAGTTGTCAAATTTTCAATACAAACGATGTTATAAAACGATAAGGTTACAATTACTAGATCATTAAGAACCCATCAAAAATCCCAAAGCACCACAGCAAAGCTCACCACAAACAAACATTTAGTACTTAAGGTCTTGCAGCCGCAATTCCCCCCCCTCCTCCCTCTCCTCCTCTCGCTGGCCGGCTCTCCCCCCCAGTTCTGCCAGGCGTGATTGTTGCCAGCGACCGTCGCTGTTGCTGTTACGGTCCTCGCACACGCACAGGAACAGCGAGTCCACTACCATCTGATTATTAAAAGTAAATGTTAAAACAGGTGTTCACTCAAACGACGAAATCGAATTACTCATTGAAAATTACAGGTTTAGATTTAGATATATTCCTTCAGAATCGTTTTCAATAAATCGATATCGATAATTAATCGTTATTGATAATATAAGATTGTAGGATTATGCTATATCGAGATCGAACTACGGATTAGGATGTGGTCTTAGTCACCTACGGACGGTACGGAGCAGCGCCCCGGATGGGATCTGGAAGGAAGGAGAAGCGAGGGAGAATGAAAGTAGTAAGGCGCTTCGCTTTCTCGTTCTCGCGAGGTGAGACGCAGAAGCAGTACCTTGTACCTACTTCATATAACGTTTCTGAAAACCAGATATGATCTATCTAATTAATGATAATTTACTAGGTTCAAAGAACAAACTTGGCATGCAATCTGCTATTTGAATGTACCATACGTCATACCTCATACAAGGACAGAATGCAGTGCGCTATAAAGAACGAAAACACGCAGATGACGAGAGTGGGAACTGCGAAGAAGTGTAACTCCGTGTTCCGCTTCAACAAGAGGAGTCCGACGATGCCGGTGACTGCAGTCACTATACACTTGCCCAGGAACAGAATGAAGTCGCCGACGCTGTTGATGGTTGCCACTTGGAGTGCGTTGTTTACTATTGTACTGAATGCCTGAAAGTATTTTTATTTTATAGCGGTGGACGCAAACAAGTCTGCCATATATATTATAGACTCTCTACCTTCCCAGCAGCTTTGCAGAAATGGCATCGATCAATTGTTATAATTGTGTACGCGTTGTGATTTAAATAGCGTATGAACTTCTCGAGGCAGTAGAAACAGCAAATACCGCACTTTAGACTGCACTTGGCGCAATCCGACCCTTTTTCGGCTTTTGATGATAACCTAAATATAATACTCGATTTTAATAACTTCTAAAATGAGATGCAATATTATTTGAACATTTGAGAATTTCCCGCCGCAACGATAGCGTATTTGGTATATACACATTTATACTCACTTCGCATGTAGATAGGTAAGGATGAGTCTCGGTATTTTGAAAAGGGTGATCAAAAACGACCCTTTAGCCACGGAGCCCAAGTGATATTTCAACAACTTGCCGATTGAATAAAGCACCGGGGATGAGCTAGCATTTGGTCCTCTGAAATAAGTATTTTTAAAATGCTTTCTTTAACTTAACAATTGTTATAGATGTTTTTAACAAGTATATTTTTTTATTGCCTATATTTTTTCTGCTTTTTAATCCCTAGATAGACCACGTCTGTCGCGAGGCCTTTATAAGAGTGGACGTGTATACGTGAGCTTCTCACTATTGTATGTATTGTATACGTTTCACCGTGCGAATAATAAAGTAGTGTCTCACCGAAAGATTTTGATTTGATACTTTTTCTTTAATTTGATGTTTTTTATTTAATTATCTAATCATAGAAGAAATATTTTTTTTTTTCTAATTGGATATAAATATTCATTATATTAAAAGAAAGAAACAGGGTCATCTGTAATTAATTGGCCACCTCTTGCAGGCAACCTCTCTACATTAATCCTAACATTTTTTCTATGACTATTTAAAATTCATAGTTTTTAAAATTTAAGTTTTCCCATACAAAAATTATTTATTGCCTCTGAACTGGCATTAGCTCTGAGAGGGTAGATATTGCGCCCAGACGTTTTAAGTACTTCTTACAAAATACAGAGTAATAAGTAAAAGAGGGAGCAAACATTTTTTTTGTTTCCTTTTTTGTGTTGTGTATCAAGATTTGTAAAAAGTCGTAATACAGATATTATTGGGCTTGATGTAGAGGTAGACAATTCATTACAAATAACCCTGGATAAAATACACATTTTTTGTTATTATTTTTAATCCAGGAGCTAAGGCGCGTCGCAACTATGTCGCTTTGTAAGCCATTGTTTGCTTACAACGTAATCTATAAAATATCATACAAATTGTCTAGCTTTAAGTGTAATATATCAAAGATCTTAGCATTTTGCGATAAGATTCACTAATGCAATGTTACAATGTTTTAAATATAACAAAATCATATATTGATGTTCATTTGTCACACATTCCACCATTATATGATATGTATCCACATCTTGCCCCAACCAAAGCCCTATAATATTTAAAGTTAATGCACTCCTGCTTGATGATAAATAAGTTTTTTTAATATAAAAAGGTCTTGCACCGATATATATAATAAAAGAAGAGATATTTGTCAAAACAACTCGTTGCCAATTAAGAATAGAATAATTTTCACCGCTAAAATAATTGAGTCTTTTAAACGGTATTTTTTATTTATTACGAATAACAGCCTCTAAGGCCTAATCTTTCAGTTTCAAATTCTATCTCTATATTTTTATCTAGGCCTATTTACTTGTTAGCACCTATGTCTCGAGGTCACTTTTATAAGAATCATTTTAATGAAGTGAAGTGTTAACTCCGTCTTAATAAATACCAGCGCATAAACGCACAACATTACTTTTATAATTCAATATAACAATTCTTTATACATTTCTAATATCATATGTACCCTCAATAGATATAAAAATATATAATTGGTAAGGCTTTAATAAAGAATTAATTTTATTGTAAGACAAACACATAATTGACATGTATTTCATTGGAGTACAATATCAATATTTGTTCGTAATTAGTGTAGGTAGTTGGTCAATGTGTCATACATTAAGGTTCAAATTAATAAGGTGGTCAGAGTTTATACAAATAATGAAAATGTCTTGTAAAATTGTGGGTACATTCATTCATAGTTACTTTCTATCTATTATATTGTGTTTTTTTGTTAACGTTCGTCCTTCGGGTAGTATTTTCTATATACATACCTAAAGTACCAGTGTGAGACGGCTCCTGCGATGGTCATCTGCTGGCAGCCAAGTATGAACTCGCTGCCCCACACCAGGCAGATCAGACACATCCACCACATGCTCTTTACCCAGAGAGGATCAAACTTGATTGACTCTAGCACATGACCTGTTGGATTCCACATTGAATCAATCAGATCACTTGTGTACGTCAAATGGAACGGTCAGAAGATATATATATATATATATATATATATAAGAAGGTAATTTTGATACCATACTTATCGAAATCAGCCCTTCTGTAAGGAACCCCCCCCTTCCTCCACCAAAGGTTTAACCTAAGTGGGAAGATCCAATAAAAAAACTCAATCAGGTATTTTTACGTCAATATTTAGTGAGCCATTTACATTTATGAACAACAAGAGCCATCGCAATCAATTCTATGGTAAAGCCTAATGAATGATGATTAATAACAATAATGAATTCAGTCAACTTAAATAGCAAACGATTATTCACCACAGCAACCATTCACGAGCAGAACACAAGGGTCAGCCATCACCCCCTTACGCTACCGCAAGTAATGATTTGTTGCAGCCAGTTGATCAAACCAGAGTATGAAACGTCAAACAATTTGAGAAGGTTACTAGTTAACCATTAATATTGTTTAGTCATATATAGTCATAATAATATTGTTTAGTCATATATAGTCATAATAATATTGTTTAGTCATATATAGTCATAATAATATTGTTTAGTCATATATAGTCATAATAATATTGTTTAGTCATATATAGTCATAATAATATTGTTTAGTCATATATAGTCATAATAATATTGTTTAGTCATATATAGTCATAATAATATTGTTTAGTCATATATAGTCATAAAGTCATTTAATTATTGTTTGATATCTTGTTTTTCTTTATAATATGGTGATTCAATATTTTGATGCAGTACCCCATAATAATATTCCGTATGACATAATACTGTGTAAATAATTAAAGTAATGTAATGTTTGAAAATATCTATAAACATGTATAGCCATGTTAAGCTTATTTAAATTTATATCAAAATAGAATGAAAAATAAACCGATACGGACAGGGATTCGAAACCGCGACTACTGGGATACCGTCCCGTTTCCCAGTAGTTCAAAGGTTCCGGGTTATTGTACTGTCGAATTTGAATAATGATGTTACTTTTGTATGATTAAAGCTAATTAGATCTGACAGCTCTACATTGTCTATAAGTGGCCTAAGTATGGTAACGAATATTACAAACAGCTCACTTAACTTGTAAACACGATATAATTTAAAAAACTAAATATTATTATTTATAAATAATATAAATATTTGTAAGTAAATTGTCAATTATTACAATATTATTAGTATATTACTTCACAGAGTTCGCGGGATCGAATCCCTGCCCGTATGAGTTTATTTTGCATTCTATATTTATTAAACATTTAAATAAGCTAAATATGGTCCTACATGTTTAAAGATATTTTCAAACAAGTAATATTTATAATGATGTCACTTACTATTGAGGCTGGCGTTTTTGTCGAAGTTTTGGCCCAATTCTGCAGGAGACATAGTGGGATTGAGAAAGAAGTTTGTTTTGTACGGTATACCTGGATAATTTGCTGTTGCCAAACACACCTACGAGAGATTTACTTGATTTATACAGTATTTATACAGTTTTAAAAAGAAAATATTATTTATATTGTGTTTTTTTAGACACAAAATTATGTTCAAATTTAATAGATTTTAACGATTGTAGGACACTTACCACAACTAGCGACCAAAAAGTAAGGAACAACACAAGGAAGATAAAGGTTATTATTGGCTGAAGGAAGAGTGCTGGCATGGATCCCAGGCAGTGTGCAGTCTCCTTAAACAAAGCTGCCAAGAAGGACACACGAGAACGCATCACCCACACCAGCAGCAGTAATATTAACTGTAATAAATTAAAAATTACTGTTACGACACGCATTTTGTTCACTTATTATACTCAAAGCACAGAGTCAACACGGGATACATGAAATTGCGACAGGTCACAGGGACTACATTCCTGATTTCCTCCAAAGTTAAGGAGAAAAATCCAAAAAACATGATGTGCCGTTTTCAGAAAAAAACAGAGAAAGTCGTCTCTCATGATATGGCCATCTTATGAAGGATGAAAGGCATGTTATTAGAAGAGTGTTAGATATGGAAGTGGAGGGAAGGGAAGTGAATCAAAGGGAGAGAACCGCCAAAAAAGGATGGATGGAATAACGAGTGACATCCAAGAATACAAAGAAAAAACATACTGCGCCGATCACAAAATTGAGATCAGGGCAGAAAGATGATGCGTAAAAATAAAATCTTGTATGGAGAAAGCATGTATTTTGTATATTCTTTATATTTAGATAAGTTAAAATTATGTTTTCACATACAACAGTTATTTGTTGCCTCTGAACTAACATTAACTCTAAGTGTAGGTATGGCGACCCGGCGTTGACCTTTTAAGCCCTTACAAAATACAGAATAATAAGTAAAAGAGGAAGCAAATTATTTTGTTACTTGTTGGTTTGTGTTTATCAAGATTTTTAAAAAGTCGTAGAACAAATGTTGTAAGGATTGATGTAGGGAGGCTGCCTGGAAGAGGTGGTCAACTAATTAAAAATAACCCTGTATGTATGCAAACCAAACATAGTTTACAAGTTAATGACAAACTTTATCATTAACTTTAATTATATAAAAAGAAATATTTAAATAAATACTCACTGTTATTATGGTTGCAATAATGGAGTACCATAGAAATGCTTTCTCATTCTTCAGTGATTCCTATAATAAATGCATTTATATCATTTATAAAACCATAACATTATGTATTCAAAAAGTTTAAATAATAAATAAATATCCAAGTAAATGTAAGCATACATACAGCTAAGAAAATAGTTGTATCCGAAAAATCTTTTTGTTTAGTTCTCAGTTCATGATATGTGTACCACAAAAGTGCAGTACCCGCAATACTGGCTATGGACACTATTATCATGAATATCCAGGACACCAGAGATGCTAATAAATGCAGTATGGAAACCATAATCAAGGAACAAACTGTAAGTGTTAAGAAAAAAAAATCCAATGTTAATAAAAAAGTAATAAAGTACTTTTAACTATACAGCATTATATGAAAAGCTTTATTTCATTTTTTAAAATCAAAGAAACTTAATAAGTACATAACAAGCTCCTTACTAAATGCAACAATAACACATATAATCAATTCCTTCCATGACGAGTACACATCAGATAACATTTGTTCAATTGTGTCCCAACTGTTAAGCAAGTCATAAAAGTCTGTAAACACCTTTTTTGCTATATCTTGAGCAGATTTAGGGAAGCATCTATTGAGGAGGGGAAATGATTCATAAACAGGTAATGTAGGACAAGGTCCCACATAACTGTTTAAGTCTTTGCTACTTGTCACATTATTCAAATGAATATTATAACTACAAAGATTTGACCCAGTCTCTTTGTAAAAGTTTTGCAGATCTGTAAATGATTCCATCTTCCTATTAGGACACTGTTTAACACAAATCTTAAGAGATCTCCGAAGCTCCTTGACGTCCATAAAGAATAAGTAACTTTTGTCAATTGTGCTGATGCCAGCCCGATCATCGTTTAAAAGTTTCTTATTTGTTTTAACTCCACATGTATTGCCAAATGAATCAAATCCATTAATTAATCTTTGAGGGTTACCATAAATGAAAGATATAGCAGCAATAATGATCTAAAATATCATACCATGTTAGTATTATTAGAGTATTTATTATATTATTTCTAATAATTTTTATTTATTTATCGCATTTTTATATATTTAACCAAAAACATACAAAAATCTAGTACTTACCATTAAAACCCAGAAAATAACATAAATTACAAGCCATAATACATCAGTGCAGCCTTTTTTAGGAGTTTCATTCTGAGGTGATATCTCACTTTGAGCACAACCCATTTTTAGGAAATATTTTTTATTTCTTATCCATAAAACATAGCAAAACAAATTTATAACAACTGAGCTCACTGTCTCATTTTTTCTTGATTTAGATGAATGATGATTAATGATGCCTGGGTTTTAAAAGTTTAACCCACGCCCAAACCATAACAAACATTCAAATAATGACTGACAGATGACACCGACAAAATACACAGGTCACAGAATATATGAAATACGCATAGTGTTGTTTTACAATACATATCATAAATCTATATATAATAGGCATAGAGTGTATAATAATCATGGAGATATTATACATAGAGTAGGGAAGCCAACCTTTAATGTCACCATCGAACTTAAAAGAGATAGGTAGATCGAAAAACCCTCAGAACAATAACTAAAACATAGAAGTAGCATAAATTTGAAGACTTAAATTGTGCGTAATAGTTGTCCACTTTTTTCATACTGTAAAAATATATAGTAATGAGTGAAACAAATGTAACGCTGTCAAAACAGGAAAATTTACACTTTTGAATGTCACTATGGAGTCCATATTGGAGTCCATTTTCACCATTATGATGGTAAATTGGAAAGTACAATTCATATTTGACTTATTGGGTATGGACAATGTTTACACATTTTGGTTGTGTTTGATGTCGGCTGTCAGTGGTTTGTTCATGTTTAGTTTTATTAACGAATTCATCTAGTTATTCACATATTTTCTCCGTTTCGCTGAGAGAAAACATAAGTTAATCGTATAAAGAATGTCGTGTGTTATAAGGGGATGTAAATCCCCTTCCACTCGTAAAGAAAATCAAGTTGAAACGGTATCTTTTCACCGGTAAGTGATCTAACATGGTATTATTTTACGTTTTGCTTAGTTACAAAATAACTATTTGTGCTTTTTTAACTGGTTTATATATTATTAAGAAAGTGTTGTCCTATAGTTCAATTATAAGACTGCTATATGCAATATTTAATATGATATTTGAACATTTTCAAGTTTTCTATGTATTATTGTAATAGTGTTGCAAAAACTATTGTTATCGATAATTTAATCCAGTGTTATTCTAGTAAATTCTGCAACATCTATGTAATATATCCATGAATTATTGTACCAGATTTCCCACGGATGTCAACAGACGACAGTTATAGATTAACAAAATTGCACAAAAAAACTTTAAATGGAAGAAGCATCACAGAATTTGTTCCAAACACTTTAGTTCTCAATGCTTTAAAGAGATCGATTGCAAATGGCGTAGATTGAAAATAGTTGCAGTACCTTCACTATGTCTTCACAACGAAAGACCTACTATAGTAAGACAGTTTGATTTTTAAATATTGTGTGATGTATGTATGTAAGTGTAAAATATGTTTTTGTAATTTGCCCCCTTCCGATTGATTGTTGCAATGCTATAATAAAGTTCCATCAACTAGTGATCCTACAACAAGTACACCATCAACAAATGCTCCAATAACCAGTTTTCTAACAATCAGTGCTACATCAAGTAATGATTCATCAGCAAGAGAAAGAGATTTAATGAACCATATCGCTGAGTTACAGCAGGATCTAGCTAAGTTAAGGAAAGTATCTAAAAGTCGTTTATTAAAAATAAATTGTTTGCGACAGAAGACAAACCGTTTGAAAACAAAAAACACCGATTTAAATTTAAGATTGATGGATCTGTTAAAAACAGAAAAGATTCAAAAAGAAAATTTGCTCCTGCTTGATTGTGTTAAGAATAATCCAGTGGTAGAAAATTATTTCTCTAAGGAACAAGGAGTTAACATACGTAAATACAGCTTAGAAATAAAAAAAATCGCGGTTACTTTAAATTATCCTAAAAAAACCTAAGGTTACGAATACCTATGGCTCACCTATTCTATATATATTAATTCTATGATAATAAGTCTATGAAAATAGGTCGCAGATAGTCTATACTTTCGAGTTGTCTGTGTCGATTATTGTTTCATTTTAATTCGATGAAGTATGTGGCGGATAGTCGAACGCAATATAAGTTTGTGATATGTTTATTTTTTTCATAACTAGATATTCCCAGCAGCTGCGCCTGCGGTATAAAGGAAAAATATATTTATGTAGCTTATGATCATAGCCATAAAGGGTCACTGGCAACAGTTAGTGATAATATAAATCCCTTTATCATAATGTGATTAGTGATTGTTAATTATTTTTAACACTTAAATATTTATATTTATTAATAATCTTATATATGACCTTGTCATATCTTTAATCATGTTACTTAATACATTTATAATTTACTAGCTGCCCCGGTGAACTTCGTACCGCCTTAGCGTTGCAAAGATGCACTACTTTATTTTGTATAGCTGACCTATCTTAGGTATGAGTACCTATTCAATTTGAACTGAATCCTCCATATAAAAATGAATCCATAATTCCCTGGTCTCGCGATTCCTGAAAATGACTTTACTAATTTTTAATTAAATAAAAAACAAAATATATATTTTCATAATAGTGTTCATTTCTTAGGATTCAATAATTTCACTAATATTTTTACAAATCGCTATTGAACAACTTTGCATTTTTATTTAAACACTAAGCTCAATACGATGCTCTTTCATCAATATAATCTATGGCTGTGAATGACATTGACATTTGTTACATTGACGTTTTTTAAATATGCAAAATTAAATGTACATTTTTCAATATTTCTGAGAGATTTTCTTAATATTTTTTTACGTAAGAACCTTCTCCTAATAATAACAAATACAACAATAAAAGAATTAGTGAAATCGGTCCAGCCATTCACGGGTGATGCCGTGACCAAGGAAAACGGGTTTCATTTTTATATATATAGATTACATTGTCGAAATTTTTACGCAGATCCTTATTTTTTGCTCACATTAAACTGACCTTTTTTTCATCAGGTATCCCTGATTTAGAATTCTATTGGTAAAATATTTGTTTTTAATCGGTCCAGTAGTTTTGGAGCCTAATCAATTCAAAGAAATAAACAATCAAATCTTTTCTTTTTATAATATTAGTGATGATGATGTTGATTAAATATAGCCTATGTTCATCAGGGATAATGTAGGATTCTAATGGTAAAAGAATTTTCAAAATCAGTCCGGTAATTTCGGAGCCTTTTCAATTCTAACAACCAATCAAATCTTTTCTCCTTTTAAGTATAGATTTGAAATTCCATGTTTTCAACATCCTCTCTCTCTCTCTTTCCTGTCTTTAACCCACTATGCGAGGTCGGCACAACATGTCATTTTCTTCTATTTTTTCAACACTTTTACTAAGTATATGACGTAATAATAACACTCCTTTAAATAAAATTACCAATCAGTTTAAAAAAGTGTAAAATAACAACTAAACAACATTTGATCTGAAGAAATATAAAACTATAATTAGCACATGATGTACAATATCGAATAACAATATCCTGGTTGAACTAAACTAAAGTAAACGCGAACGATAACATAAAATCATAATTCGTTTCCTCTACTAGTGATAACGGCACCACAATACAACTTTGCTTAACGTTACTCAATAAAAACAAAAAAACACCCATCTCACTAGTAGCCCGTTGGCTATTTTATATGTACGATATGTCTGTAATATGGAGGGTAAAATTAAGATGAACCGTCGCTGTGAACAAAATGTCCATCTAAACAGTAAATATGAGTGGCGCGGCTATAGCATAGAATAACCGATGAATTTCCGCATTGCTGTGGCGCACTTTTTAAATTATTTGTAGTTGGAAAACCCTTAAAAAATGTATGTAACAAGTGTTGTACTTGCTTATAACAGTTATAAGAGAAAAATAAAATTGGATTAGTAAATTTATACCTCAGCTTTGGCGGCATTTTTCAACTAAGCTTACTTCATTCACTATAATACGGCTACATTGATATAGTTATTTTTCCAGATAATTAATAAAGATATCTCTAAGGTTATTTTATACGCCAGCGCGATTCGGGTAGATACGAGAAACTTTATTTTCAGTGTACTGTTGGAAACTTTAAGGTTATCTCCATATCAATTGGTCCTCCTTTCCTTTACGCTATAGTCTGTATTCTGAAAGAAACTTCAAAGGTGTAACGTCAACTGTCGCGTGACCCACGTGACAACTGACAAGTCGCAAATAGTAAATACTTATTACATTTTCTTAGTAACCATTTAAACATTTTATTATATAGATCTTCAAATTTTAAACTATGAATTTAAAAGTACTAGTGAAATTAAGTACTGCTACATTTAATAATTTTTCAAAAAGAAATTTAAATAATAATGTAGCCAGCATTACCAAAATTCACCGAGAAATTTACACTAGAATGTACCCTACAAAAGTAGTCCTATCCAACGGAGCTTCAATAAACATTAGATATCATGAACCTAGGAAAATAATAAAAGTAAAATATTTATATTTTACTAAGTATCACGATATTATTATCTTGTCTCGATTACATAAGATTCATATTTAAAATTTTGCATATAATATAATTTACGTAATTGTTTTAATTTTAAGAACTTATGCTCAATAAAATAAATCAACAAATAATACATTTATAAAAATAAATGCTAGCCAGTAAGAGGAAAGCAGTTAAAAAGTCATATTGCACCGTTTTTTTATTACTTGATTTGTCAAAATATAAAATATAGTCCTTATTTGTTTTCAGTTACCACTAGACATATCCACACTCTCTGAAGATGAAAAGAAATTAAGATTAGAGAAGCGGAAACCTAAGAGAAAAATTAAAGTGACTGAAACAATAGAAGATAATTTTAATGCAAAGAAATATTTAAAGTTCCTTAAAAAGTAAAATAACATCTTGTTAGCTGACAATAAAAACAATACCTTGTTAAAAAAATAAATAATTAAGTAGTTTTGAAACGAGTATTTTTATTAATAAATAAATATCTGCTCCAAATTTTTTAATGAGTATGCACTCATTAAATGTTCATATTTTTTAAGTGTTTTGAGTTAGATGTGGAAAATTTGGAGCAGATATTTATTTATATAAGTAATAACAAACAGTAAAAACAGCAAATAAAAATTAAATAGTATGTTGTGAAAAAAGTTCCGGTATTGCCTTTTTACTTGTATGAAAGTTGGTTTGTCAAAGTATTTTTATTAAATTTCAATAAGGCACACATAGCTCTTATATTACATCAATCTGTATTTGCATGGTTCCAAAGGGTAGGTCCATGAAGGAGAATCAACAAGAAACTACATGGATTTTTTTTCAACATATTTATAAAATTAAAATTGTTTACAGTAATTGCTATTTCAGCAGTTGTGATTGATTTGCTGAAATTAATCTTTGAAAATGTAAATAAATCCCTAAGGCCCAGATTGATTTATGAAAATGTTTTAGCAACTGATTGAGCAAAAATTAGAGAAATAAAATAGTGGTAACAACCTGACTTTCTTCATTTGTACTTTATTTTTGGGGCCATTTTAACATTAATATTCTTGGTAATAATAATGCTCATATTAACATTTTAAATTCATTTCTTTCATATACTAACCTAACGCAAATAGTTTCAAAGCGTACAAACTTTTTCAATCATAATGAAAAATTTATAAATTTTATTTGTCTAGATGGATTCGTTAGTAAAATTTGTGATGCCTTACATTAACAAAGAATAGCCATAACCAGCATTTAAATTGTATAAATATTCAGAATATTGAAATCAGCGACTTGAAATCAATGCTATGGTGAATGAATTTACTCAACACATGTTAACAGTTTTCAACATATTGGGCCCCCTAAAAACTGGGTATTTAAAAGCTTACCAATATCCCTATATTACATACAATGTTAGACAAATAATGTGAACACAAGATGAAGCACATATAAGATTCCGACGAAGGCTGAAAAGCAATCACATTGCTTATACTAAAGAACTTAAATAAAATTAAATAAATTAATAATAATATATAATATTTAATAATCAAATAAAATATTGCGAATAAAAAGAGATACCTATAACGATGATCTTTTACCAGAAAATCTGAATAATCCTAAGACATTAAACATTCATTTTCTGAACATTCCCGGAAATAATATAGTGCCTCAATGCTATTCGGATTATTGTGAGACAAATATATTTAAAGACACGACACGATTTACTCTTACTACAGTGGATGATGTAATAGGGAATATGCATAAAATTTAAAATGGTCTCAAATTACTAATCATTTAAGGCCATACAATAATTTGTGAAGTGTAAAATAAGGGAGCGAAATTCAAACTTCCAAAACGCGCCACCATTGATTGAAAGGAAATGTGACGCATTTGACACGCCACTCAAATTATCGGCGTCGAAGTTCATACTGTGGTATTAGTGTTACTGAGAAAAATAAATAATTTAAACCCATAATTTCGTGCTAAAAATTTTTATTCAATGATACGAGTGTTTAGGTAATTTAAAAAAAAAAATTCAATACTCGAACTACTCCAAAAAAACAAATACCTACAAACTCTTTTTCAATAGTAGTTAGCATGCTACTACACATTACATTTTTAAAATGTTTCTTCCTCTGAATCATTTTCCACTTAACTCAGATAAATAACTTGGTTGATAATCAGAAGATATAGAAGATATAAGATGCTATAGAAGTATTATCAGCTGTGTTTTCAGTTAACAATTTTCTTTTTATAACAGATAGTTTTACTGGTAAAGTACCAATATTGTGTGTTGAATGAGGAAATGGTGAGAGTGCTACATTTTGTTTTTCAGCAGGTATATTTACATTGACACCTTTACTTCCATACTTCGGTTTAATATTAACTTTCACAGCTTAATCACTTGGTAATTTATCTTCAATATGCGAAAAGCAAGGCTCTGCCTTATGATTATCACATTCAGTAGGCGTAGTACTGAGTCTTGGCTTATTAATATCACAGACATTTGTATAACAGTACTAGGATTGACTTAGTAGATCACTTCTTTGTGAAGGTCACCATTTTTTTAAACACTACTTTCGATAGCTAACTCTGAAAAGGCTTCATTAACCGATGTCAATCTTTGCCTTTTGACTACACACATTCTCATTTTCTCAGCTGGTGTTTTTGCCACAAAGAATGTGTGAGGCACAACTCCTTTCTGCAAACTTAGATTACATTTTTCTCCTTGTTGTTTTCCTATACATATTATATTCAATTCAGTTTGCTGTATCTTCTTTAACCTGAAATAAATCGACAACCATAAAAATTTCGTAAAACCAAAAAAAAGAATACGGTTTTATTAAAAAGTTATACTAAACTTTTATAAACTAGGTTAGGTTAATTTAAAACTCAAATTTTGTAATGTTCAATAGCTAATGATAAACTTACTATAAATTTAAAGTATTAAATTAAATTGATTATAAATAAAGTATACTTACGTTAAATTGATCTTCACAACAATATAAACACGATTTAGGACATATACTATCCTTTTTAATTACCATACACCATGGTTTTTGTATTTTCGCATCTCTTGGAATACAAAAAAAAAACTGTCGGGTGTTTTCTAACACTATTTTTGCACTCCGGTACTATACAATACTTGTAAGATGGTTTTTATCTTCTTCCATGACTTGTAAAGCAATTAAAACTTTATTTTACACAATATTTAAACACTTCTTCTTTCAAAATTTGTTTACAACGGCTTTAGTAAAGGAACGAATGCTTGGTTTCAAAGTTATTAAACTAACAGAACGTAGGTTATAAAAATTACTCATAAGGCCATCCTTATGAGCAATTTCTATAACCTGCGTTAATAACCTGTAAATCCATTTCCAACAATCGGATCGTAGCATTGTGTCTGGAGGTGTCCCCCAGGGCTCAATTCTGGGTCCGGTTCTATTTACTTTGTATTGAATATTTAAGAATATTTATTATTATTAATACCTTTATAACAAAAGCATTTACTTTTTTATATATCCATGCAGGCAAATAATAATAGGTTTATGTTTTAACAAAGCTGCCATTCCATACACTGACGTTACATTGAAATTAAAAGAAGATAGTTTTAATGATTGGATAAAGTTTTGGAAGTTCTAGCACCAAAATCCAGAAAAAGGTTCTGTGGTCCACCAATATACAGAGCAATATTCCTAATTTGGTTGTATTAGGAATATTGGTTCTAAAAAACAAAAATATTCAAAAGCATTACAACCGGGGCGCCGTGGTTCGTACGCAACATCGATCTCCATAGAGACTTAGACCTTCCGACCATCGCTCAGTACTTCAAGGGGCTTTCCCAAAAGTACTTTGAACGTGCTGAGCGACACCCGAACCCACTGGTGGCTGACGCCGCAGAGTATAGACCACGTAAGACTACTTTAGTCAGAAAAAGAAGACCCAAGTCGGTACTCGTTGACCCCGACGACGCCTTCACAGTAGGTAATAACGTGTCCGCGTAGGCATAAGTGACACCACACAACATACAGACACACACCGTCTATACCGGTATAAACGAGGTCCCAACTGAGTAAGTGCTCCGTTGCTCCGTCACTCTGCCGTCGGAGGACGGTAGTGTCCAAATTTCCTTAGCTTCATCCTGACTAACGACGCCCCGAGCCGAGGTCCGTGTCTCAATCTGAGACGCCCTCGGGACGTCGTTCCCCATGGGGGCCCATCTCGCCCTCCCTTTTAAGGGCTGGTCTCCTGACCCACACTCCCCCGGTGACGCTGTAATAGCCAACAAGGCTAACAGCATAGACAGACAAAAAAAATATTCAAAAGCAGGAGGTTTTTACAATACATTCAGTTCACGCTTTGGTTATTGTCGATTTAAACTGCATGTCGCATTAAATCAGAAAGAAGCTTAAAGAATTAGAAATTTTTATTTTTTTTCTAAATTGAAGCTCTATTATTAGAACACATATTCTTTGCTCTATTATAAGAACACATAACTGATAATATACCACGCTCTTTACAAATACTTTTAAAGAACTTTGACAATTATAAACTCTTATACAAGTACATAGTTCCTACAAAATCCCGTACAATAAATATAAAAATAAGGTGGACATTCAATATTAAACTGACTAGACATCATGGAAATTACATGGAAATGAAACAGCGTTCATGGAGTAGACTGCGCCGAAGTCTAATTTATGTTAAGGTTTCTGAGGGTACTGCGAGGGATGAATTGTTATAGCCATTAATATTTTAATGTTGTTTTTTATTACGTTTTTATTTTTGACTTATTTTTTATTTTTGTTAAGTTTGTTTGTGTCATTGATCAATAATGAATTTTGATAGAGTTTTTATCACTACACGTAATTCTCATAATCTTTAATAAATCATGTCTTAGATACAATATAAATTTTAAATTAACATAATACGTTTTTTAGGTAATTACTAGTTATTACATAACTTACTATTTAAAATAATAAAAAAATATATAATTTACACTTTGTGTTGAAATTTCTTGTCCATAACTAAATGTTTTTAAATGAAATATATATATTTGTTACAAAAGTATTGTGTGCGCGACAGTACAGATGCCCCTTTCCCTACTTAATGTCACTCAGATTTCAGAGCTTTTCGTCATGTCGATACCTATACTGCAATTTTTGACAATAATAGAAACGTGAAGTAGTATAAAAAAAATAATATTGAAGAATTACGTTAAAAAAAAGACTGTATGGTCTTTGATGTTTGCCTGATCCAAAGGACAAATCGAACAACAACAACACTATCAAATGACATTTCCTAATAACCAAGGGTTAAAAAAAATTGCACGGAATTGAAAATCTACTTAAGGCAGTGTTAGGTATAAATTAATGATTTGATTCATTTGTGAATTTATGTTAGAGCAAGAGGTACAGCCATATTATTAATTTTCAGCCTAAAATGTTATAATTTCTGTTAACCTTGTGACCTTACGTAAGAAAGAAATATATATAAAAGATGGGAAGTCAGGTATCAGCTGAAGCAATGAGTTCTAAAATACCCGAAATCAATAAAAACCCGCCCCCAGAATGCCCGATGCACAAAGAAGCTACAGGAAAAGATGAAATTAAATCCAAACCGTCTGAATGTCCTGTCCAACATGATAATAACATTAGTCCTTATAACATGGTACGTTTTATATATTTTTTTATAAAAACATCATATTCTAAATAAAAGCTTTTATTCTAACAATATTTTTAGATGCCTCCAGCAAATCAACAACCAGCTCCAGATCAACCATTTACTCTCCCAACTAATCGTCAAGTTTCTACCATCCCTCGGGCTATGCCTGATGGCTCAACAGAATTTTGGGTCTATCCCAGCCAGCAAATGTTTTGGAATGCAATGCTTCGCAAAGGTTGGCGTTGGAAAGATGATCAAATTAAGGAAAAAGATATGGATGATATTATAAGGATTCATAATGCTAACAATGAACAGGTATGATTTTTTTAGAAATTAATAATATATATATTAATAATATATTTAGATTTAACATATATTATTTTAAAGGCCTGGCAAGAAGTATTGAAATGGGAAGCTTTGCATGCTAAAGAATGTGGTCATCCTCGATTGAAGAGCTTTGGAGGGAAAGCAACCGATTATAGTCCCAGAGCAAGATTCCGATCCTTGTTGGGGTAAGATTAATAAAGACAATTATAATATAAGATAAAAACACCTGATTTTTATTTTATGAAAATTTTCAGATACGAGTTACCATTTGACCGTCATGATTGGATTGTAGACAGATGTGGGAAAGAAGTACGCTACATCATTGATTATTATGATGGGGGTGAAGTTGACAATAAATACCAATTTGCATTACTCGATGTCAGGCCAGCAGTTGACTCATTTGAAAATGTTTGGGATAGGATGAAGGTCATGTATATGAGATACCGCTATGAAATTGTTGGGGAAAAAAAAGAAAACAAATTGACAAATTAGAATGTTATGTACTTAGTTTTAGGTATTAGTATATAAAAAAAATATGTTCAACTCCCTTTAATACTATTTCAATTGAGAGTATTACTAATCAATATATAACTTATAAATAATATTGTTCAGTGGGGTTCTTCTGTCGACATCAATATTGTCACTGAAATAACTCTTTGTGATTTTGTTTTCTTATCTGGTATTAAATAATTAAAATTTATTGTTGCATTATGTATTAAGTATAAAGCAATAATGTGAGGTAATCATTTTAAAATCTATGTTACTAGTACTTAACAGTAAACTGGTTACTATGTTACCATTTGTTAGAAAATAAACATCTTCAATATTCTATTGTGTTTTTGTTTAACATTTTGATCATATATTTTTAATTTAATTATTGATCATGCATTATTATTATTGTAATTCAAGTCAAAGGTTATGGGATATGTTTAGTCATTAAATTTATGACCAAACATAATGACAGTGTAAATATCATTTAGTAAATGCCCTTTATGTAATTATTGTCTACAGTTTGTGGTTTAAGAGAGATTTCCTTATTTATAAATGAAAATGATACTAATGGAAGTAAATTACAACAAAATATGTACAACCTTTATTTTCATTAAAAGCCTTAAAACTATATGAGTTATTTTCTTTAAAATCTAAATTAAAATTAAGGAATTTTTAATTTAGTTGTCAATGCTTATTATTTGCTGGCTTTGAGGTACACCTTTGCATTCATTTTTAAATATTTCCACTTGCTGAACTAGGTATCCTTCAAAATTTGCATATGGACAACTAGGCAATACTTTAAATTTAGGTTTTCCTTTTGAGGAATAGTATACAGATCGAAGTGTTAGTACTGGCGGCTTCTCTGGGAATTTAATACCTTTAAAATAATTAATTAATTATCAAATACCAATAATAATAATATAAATTAACAATATTTATGAATGTTATATTAATTTAAATAAAAAAATGATAAATATATAACAAAGAACAAATATGTACCTATATCAATTTGTAAAATCCAATGAAAATCATTCATCTGTAGCAAAAGGGCAGCGCTGCTAGCATCATGCTCTAGTATAGCACCTTCATACTTCACAATAAGTTGTGCCAGTAGGTCTCGTTTTAACTTATCATTATTAAGAAGGTGATATATCTTAAAGAAATAAGATTTGACTTTACACCTGTGTAAAATTGTTAAATAATAATAAAATAGTTTTAATTAATTACTAATTAACTACCTTATTGTTTAAAATTTCTGTAACTAATGGAACATAATCCATTAGTACCCCTGATTGGTGCATCCTGTAACAAATTTATGTTATAAGAACACAATAAATTGCTCAATCCAATACTGATTTTTATTAAAAAACATTTAAGTTTTTATACACACATTGGTAAAGCAATTTTTCCCAAAACTTTAGTAAGAAAGGGTGACAGGATTAATTCAGCATTTGTAGAGTTTGGATACCGAACTAATAAAAGAGCTGTGTCTATGCCTGGATTTTGTTCTGTTCTGAAATTCAAACAAGAGCCTTTAGTGTTAGAATAATGGAATATACTCATAATATATAGAAATATACATATATTTAGTTTACATACAATATTTTTTTTTTATATTTATTATATATTAATAGGACTGATTAGTATTATTGATGAGAGACATATTAATTAATCAATTGATCAATTTAACCTAATTTCAATAAAAAAAATTGAACATTTTTATATAACAATGAAATCAAAAATCAATAATTACCCGTCATTATATAGTTCTGGCAATCTCAATACATCCACTTTGAGCTTGATAAGAAACTCAACAATATGTCCTCCAACCCACACCTCAACGTCTTTCTCAGTCGTCAGAGCATTTCCCATCAATGCGCTGTATTCAAAAGATGCCCGTGAATTTGCATCTTCATTAAGCTTTCTTACCTGAAATAATATATTAGATTTTGTATAGTAAAGTATTTTAATAACATATAAATATTAATTATTTACGCATATATCAATATTAAAATTCTTTTGTTAATTATTTTGCTAACCTGATGAATTTTATACATTTTAATGAGCTCTGAAATAACATCATTGAGTGACTTGGGATTATTTGCATTCCAATTAGTTAGACTTGGAACACTACTTGTTAAATATTCTTCATCCGGACTACTCAAAAAACTGTCGTCGTCGAACCGAAAGTCTGGTGCAAACCAAGGCGTTGAAGTGTCAAATATTACATCCCACTTTAATTTTTTCGAACAGTAAGGTAGCACTAATCTGAACTGACTCTCAGCACCATTCGCATTACCACCGATTCTTTCTAAATCTACCTTTGTTTTGCAGAGACCTAATTAAAGCAAGTATTAATATAATTAAAATATTCTTGTAACCATACCAAATTTTAGTTAAATATCAGTACCTAGTTTTAAATCCTGATATATACTTTGAATGTAAGGACGAAACATTGGTGAAATTTCATTTATAAAACCAAAATTATCTACTGACATGTTTACTTATCAAAACACAAGTTTCAACGTAAAAGGTAGTTGAAATATTACAAAATCTGTAAATACAATAATAAACAAAGACAAACCGGAAGTATACTGATATTAACTAATTAATCTATTAAAATTATATGTTATAATCAAATATTATATATCAATAATTATTCTTATATGTATATTGTATATATATATAGTTAAAATATATTTGTATTTTGTACTCGACACTCGAACTGACAAGTGACAAATGACAATTGACAATTCATTTATGGCCGTGTTCCGGAATACATACCAGCCACTGGCCAGTGCTAGAGATGGGCGTTTTCATTTTTATTCAGCAACGTTGGCCAACGTTTTTGCTGTAACGTTAACCGTTGACAACAACGTTATTTTCGTCAACGTTGGAGAGTATTGCGTTGGCGTTATCGCCAACGCCAACAGAAACGGAAAATGAATTATTACGTTATGTTATCGTTGCCGGTTGAAAACGGCAACGGTTTTCAACAAGCATATCGCTTTTCAACATTGTATATGTTTTGATTATAATGTTGAATGTAAAGATTATAGTTAGATATTTCTTGAGATAAAATTTTGTTTAGTTGAAGTTTTTGGAGTTGTTTAAAATAATTTATAATATTTATACTTGTTTGTTTGTTCGCTTGTCATGCGAAATCTATGTATTCGTATAAATATATGACTTAGACATAATCGCTGGCAACAGTTAATAAATAATAATACTGAAAACGTATGTTACCAAAAAAAGGTAGGAAAATAAGTAGGGTAGGTACTTAAGAAGATCTAATAGTATCTAATAACCAAAATAAATTAAGTTGCTGTTAAAATAAATAGGATAATTTCTTTATTTTTAACAAGCATATGTATAATTTATATACTATTATGGTAACATTCATGTTTAGAATATTATGTCTTATACCTGCAATTTTAAAAAGAATAAATTAGACAATCCTATTAATAAATTGCACATCAAATATATTTAATACCTTTAAACGAGCAATTCTTATATATATATTACATAAAGATCGGAAACGGCTCCAACGATTTTCATGAAATTTTGCATCTAGGGGGTTTCGAGGGCGATAAATCGATCTAGATGGGTTTTATATTCAAATGTCGTTTTAACTGTGTTTTCATTAGTTAAAAATTCTCCTACAATATCATTACAATACGAAGATAAATTTCGACACCACATAAGAAGATAGAATAGCTCGTTCGGGAAATCGGATGCCTTTTAAAGCAATAATCCCGGGTTCATATCTCGGTTTTTTGGGATTGTAACTTTTATTTTTGTCTTTTTTTTCTTTTGTTATATAATTCCAAAAAAACGTGATGTACTAAAAAAACACCGAGCCAAGCTCGGTCATCCAGGGACGTTAACTTAATACAGTAGTAATTAAGACTACGAAATTAGTGAGATAGATATGAAGAATATGTGTCTATATATAATATATTCAGGTTAATTTTGAGGAAATTTAAAGGAAAAAAAATCTTTCACATGGTATGGATGCATAGCTATAGTAGCAAGAGAAAATATTTAAAAAAAATAGCGCCACAAATTATTAGACTAAATTTCCTATAAGTATCGTTTCCTCTTGCTACACTAGCGCAAGGGTCTTTGAACTCTTACTTGCTGGTTAAGAGTGGACACTTTTTCAAATTGTCCGCCATACATTCATTCGAAATATAAATAATAATATAAAATTTCAGAACCGCGATTATAATAATGACAACTAATTTAAAGAAAATAAAGGGGAAATCCTCATGAGCTGATTAGCTTTTATTAATACGCTGAAAAGGTAACAATCCGTTCATTTACAGTCATAAGACTCATATATGAGACATTACTTATATTACATATATATAGTAAAAATATTTATGAACCTAAAATATTTATTATAATAATAAATATTTTAGGTTTTCATTAATTATTTTGCTGATTGCTTTATTGTTCTTTATTATTTATGTGTTGTTGGAGTTTGCTACTTAAGAATCTATCATCAAATAAGACAGTTAAAAAAAAACAATAAAGTTTTGGGATCGAATATACAAATTTAGTAATTGAAATTTAACCCTCTTCCCGTTAACCAGTTGATCTGAAATTTGGTATACGCCTTTGATTCTGGCGACAATATAATGATCCATATTTAATATTATTGTGAATCGAAGATGGCAGCTGTTACAAGATGATGATGATGATTGCAAGGCGGATGAATTGGCTAAAGATACCATTTTTAATGGAGATGTTTTTCCATATAAAATTTACAGCTCAGACTTGAAATCTATATCAAATCAAACTTTACATTCCTCTTGGCAAGATTTATGGAATAAAAGCAGTATACAAAAACGATCATATTACAACAGAATACAATCTAATATTCCACCTAAACCTTGGTTCTTCTCAGTCAAATTTAGTAGAACAGTTACCAGCATTTTATCGAGATTGAGATTAGATCACACTTGCACACGTTCTCACCTCTTGAGATTGCAAATAACAGATAGCCCTCAGTGTCCATGTGGTGCAGACATAGCAGATGTCAACCACATATTTTTCTCATGTCCTCTTTATAAACACGATGTCCTGTTTAATTCCTTGACAGAATCTCAAATTTCTTTACCAACATCAGTAACTTGTCTACTATATAAAAAATAACTACGTTAAAAAAACCGACTTTAAAACTAACTAAAAAGTAAAAAAAAATGGAGATTTAATATTTATTATACACTACCTATTATTTATATTATGTCCAATTTACTAATAGGTTTCAAGTCGGTGCCAAGCCATTTAGTATAGGAACTCGGTTGAATACATTTTCTTTTTGTTATTCTTCGTAGCGACTCAAGATAGTAATCATATTAAGATTTAATTGTCCTTTTATAGCTTTATTTACGAATCTTAATTTTGAAGTTCATTTCATAATTCATATGTCCATTTAGTTTAAGAATGTTGAATACATTTTCATAATTTTGTTTTTTTTTTACTGTTCTTCGTATTGATTAAGCTGCTTATAATAATAACATTTAATTGCTTTTTATTATGTTTATTTACGTATCTTAATCATTAAAGTAGGCATTGCATTGTATTAATTTGTTTGTATTCATTTAACTGGTTAAATATAATTATTTGTTTAAGACTTGGCACCGACTTTAAACCTATTAGTAAATAGGACATAATATAAATAATAGGTAGTAAATAATAAATATTAAATCTCAATTAGTTTTTACTTTTTAGTAAAGTCGGTTTTTATTAACGTAGTTATTTTTATTTAATACTTTTTAGTTTATTGCTACATTATCAATTAGCCATGGGTAGATCTACAAAAGCACTGCACGCCTTAAAAAATACAGATCTCAAGAAACGGGAATGGATAAAAGTAGTCTCGTCTCCGTAAAAATGCTCTTCGAAACACAATTTCACGTTCTTGTGAGACTATTACAGATCGTAAAAAACGTTGGTTAGCCATAAAGGCCATATATGAAATCACGATTACGTCAAGAAACTCTTGATCAGCATAATTCTAGACTCGGTAAGATCCAAGAGCGTCTTGCGAATGAGTATATTGAACAGAGAGCTAATAGACCTGGTCTTATTAATGACCGTTTAGAAAACGAGTCAACTGAGCAGAGGACTCATAGATTAGAAGTGAAACGAAACCTTTTGGCGTATTTAGCTATGCCTCCTTACGGTTCCAGCCCTTATAAATTATATAATGTATATATAATTTTTATTAAGTTATGCAGTCTAATATGTTTATTAATAGTTTTCTTCTATTCTACTTCCTATCTGTAAAATTGTATGTTATATATTTTTAATAATTTATTCATTACCATGGATACAAAAATATGTATATATTCTTAAAGTATTGCTATACTGAAAGTTATCATTCACTAAATTATTTTCGATGACGTGTGTTGAAAAACATCAAAAGTTTCACAGTTTCTTCAGTTTCAGTTTATATATATAAAGAAATAAAATGTCATGGCCTCTTATTATTATAACGCGACATTTTATACTGCTTAATTGCCGCTAAAGAGTATTTGTTCATTTAATCTACAGAAGAATTATTATTTTATACCTATTTCCTTCGTCAGTCTGTACATACAAGTTACTAATTGCTACGAGTCACTACTAATTAAAAATAGATACCTACACTTATCTATTTTAAATTTTTACTTCAGTCATTCTGAAATTGAGAATCTCAATTGAGCTTTGCTAATGTAATACCTAATTGTTTTTAAGCTATTGCATAGCTTATATAAATATAGAATGTAAAAAACCGATACGGGCAGGGATTCGAACCCACGACTACTGGGAAACCGTCCCGTCGCTCTACCAACTGAGCTACCGTATCGCTGTCCGTCTCGGTGAATTAAGCATTCTATATGTGATCGTCTTTATCGGGACGGTGGTGACATCTATTAGGTTCTTCTTTCGAAAATCCTAACCAATGTTTCTAACTTTGCAGTATAGATAAACATTGAAAAGATGCCACTACCGAAATCAATTTTTTAAAATATCTTTTAAACATGTATAGCCATGTTAAGCCTATTTAAATTTATATAAATATAGAATGTAAAAAACCGATACGGGCAGGGATTCGAACCCGCGACTACTTGGTTAGGATTTTCGAAAGAAGAACCTAATAGATGTCACCACCGTCCCGATAAAGACGATCACATATAAAATGCTTAATTCACCGAGACGGACAGCGATACGGTAGCTCAGTTGGTAGAGCGACGGGACGGTTTCCCAGTAGTCGCAGGTTCGAATCCCTGCCCGAATCGGTTTTTTACATTCTATATTTATATAAATTTAAATAGGCTAAACATGGCTATACATATTTAAAAGATATTTTCAAAATATTGCATAGCTTCCATCGCGGGCTTTGAGCGCGGCGACCGAATCAAGAAATTCCGTAACGAAAAAATCAAACACACCAGTAAGTGTGTACCTATGTAACGAGTAACGTTACGATACGATAGTAACGAGTACTATTTGTTAAAGTAACGAATACATATACGCTTATATATAGTTTTAGTAACGTCAAAACTCGTACTAGGGGTACATCGTTGTACGAGTACGGTGGGCTGGTAGAGAATATCTTTGTAGTTCGTGGCATTAAGCGGACCTTTTGTGCATTATATTGTATATTGTGCAATAAAAAATAAATTAATTCATTAATAATAAATATGTGTATGAATATTTTAATAGTTATAGTCAGCACAGAGTACATTATCGTTTATAATATTGTAATTTTTTAATCTGTCCTCTGATACCAGCGATTTGAGTAGCGCCAGCGTTTATCTATGAGAATTGGAAAAGTCTTGGCATTTTTTAATTTTATTATGTTCCCTGGAATTCTTCATAGTATTTATGGCTATGTTGCTTAATGTATAAAGTTGAATAATATGAAAGATATTATGACTTCCACTAAAATGATTAACATTTCTGAATTATCCAAATTGGCAAGGAAGTTCAATTGTTTTTATTTATCAGGTAAGTTTGTAATATTTTTCATTTCCATTTATCATCATATCGATTTAATTATAACGTATTATTTTTATGTTCCAGGATTGCATCAGGGCATATGCAAACCATTCTTAGTAAATGGGCATCAAGTTGGTCTTATTCGCCCGGATGTTCTCACGCATCTTCGATTATTTCCCGAGGTAATATAGTTTGTTTACATGATCTTATAAAATTATAGCAGTTATTAAAATACTTTAAAATACCGTTGTTAAACATAGTTAACATATTAAATCCTAATATATGTTAACAGGTTTTTACGGTAACAGGAAAGTATGTAGAACTTAATCCAGCATTTAGAGACTATCAAGAAAGAACTTCAAAAGTAGCAGAAGTTCTACAAACTTTAAGAAAAGATAATAAAATTTGTGCTCTCAAAGGCTGGCGAGATGAGGTATTTTATATTTTTTTAAGTATGTGTATCAAAGGAGAATGTTCCTAGCTGTTGATGTTCCTTTTTTTGTCCAGTGTTTTGAAGTGAGCACTCCATTCTATCATGAGAGTCTATTGGAGATGGACAGAAGTGCTGTCTGTCTGTTTGGTATAAGAAACTATGGCATTAGTGTGAATGGCTACCTGTTTCATCCATCTAAGGGTCTTTGTATTTGGTTACAGCAGAGAAGCTTTACAAAACAAACATGGCCTGGTAAGACTTAATCTAAAGATAATATTTATTATACAAGTATTCTTTATACTGCCCTTTGATTTAAATCAAACATTATCAAATTTACTTGTAGGCAAGTGGGATTGTTTTGTTAGTGGTGGCCTAGCAGTAGGATTTGGTATTTTAGAAACAGCTATTAAAGAAGTAGCAGAAGAAGCGTCTGTTGTTGGAGAGCTTGTAAAGAATCTGATTCCAGCTGGATGTGTTAGGTATGTTAGATTATAATGTATCAAGTGTATGTAAAATTACAGAGCCAGATAATTTGCAAGAGCATTTAAAGCATATAACATTAATATGCATGTTCTTTTTGACTTGTCAAGTAAAGGATTTATTATCATTTGATAATGAATACTAATTAATTATTAAGTTTTTGTTTTCAAAATGTAAAAGTGGTTAACAGTATTCTTGTATTCAATTGAAGAATACGATAAAACTACTTCAAAAACCTTCATTATGATAAATACATGTTCATTGAAAATTTCAGTTTTTACTTTGAAAGTGACAGGGGTTTGTTTCCAAACACAGAATATGTGTATGATTTGGAGCTTCCATTAGACTTTGTACCACAAAATGGAGATGGTGAGGTAGAAACTTTTGAGCTCCTCACAGCAGAGGAATGTGTGCAGAGGGCTCTGTCACCGCAATTCAAGACTACAAGTGCCCCAGTTCTTATGGACTTTTTGATCAGAAGAGGCTACATTAATCCTGAAAATGGTAAATTAAAAATTTCTGAACAACAGATTTCATAAAAATAGTATTTTGGCTATAATTAGTGCTGACTAGTGCTATAAGCCTGTAACAACATTTTTATAGTGTGTTTAAATTAGAATCTTATCAGAAGAATACTATATTTATTGTATAGCAGAATTAGGTAGTACTGTTCATAAAAAAGCTTACAAACTCATCTAAGTTTTATAATGGGATCTGGTTTGGATATTAAGCAGTTACTATTATGTCTTTCTACATCCTTAGAGTTTAGATTATTGCACTTTGAAAGTTGATGTTGAATGTGGTACATCTTTACTTTTAATTGAGTTTATTTTATTGTGTTCTATAATGGGATTTTCCCTGATTATATTTTCAAACCTGAAGTCCTTACACCCACAAAAAGGGGAAGTTTTCTATTTTGCTATTGACGAGCTTTATCGGCTATAATAATGGCCAATAATTTGATTATTTACACTGGTCATAAAAAAAAAAATACTTTTCTTTACAACTACATAAAAAACAAATATTTAACGTAATTTCGTTATTTAATTATTATTTGCCTACGAATCACGGACAATGTCTAAAAAACCGGTTTGTTTTTTTATTTAAATCCGATTTATTTAATTATCTTTTTTTAAATGACTACTATTACGACTTTACAAAAATCTTAATAAATAATGCAATAAACACGATCCAAAAATTTTTTTGCTCTCTCTTTTACTTATTACTCTGTATTTTGTAAGAAGTGCTTAAAAGGTCAACGCCCGGGCGCCATACTTACGGTTAGAGTAAATGTCAGTTCAGAGGCAACAAATAAATTAAAATTTTAAAAAGTCGTAAAACAAATGTTGTTGGGATTGATGTAAAGAGGCTGCCTGCAAGAGGTGGTCAACTAATTACAAATAACCTTGTATTTAGTGTTAACACTATACCATTTCACAAATTCATTGTAATATAAATTTAAAATATAATATTAAAATAACCCTTCATTTACATAATGCAAAAAATAACTTGTTACAGAGCCAAACTACAGACACATTGTGGAGTTGCTTCATGTGCCACTGCAGACAATTTACAACTATACCCACACAAATGTAACTACGAATGGCGATGTACTGAACCCTGAGAGTTAATTGTATAATTTAAAACAAGTTAATTTAGTTTGAAATTACGTGAAGTTATATTAGAAATAATTTTTAGTCAATCATACCCATACTTCGTCTTAGACAACTTGTATTGGTACATGTATTAAAGTTTCGTATTAAACATGGCCTAATTTATGAACTCAATTTTGTTAGTTGGGTAGACTCTAAGTATTACCTGTTCTTACCAAGAAAGTTGAACATTGACCAAGTCCTGATATATAGTAGTATTGTTGGAGATTTGTAGACACCACAATAGTATAGCTAGGGATGTTTAATTTCTGTGATACTTTACCAGTTTGGTATAAGGAATTTGTATATTACTTAGTTCGATTTATTACCTCTTTAATACCTTTGCAAAGCTTATTTATATATTTTTTTTTAAGAATGAAGATTATGAAAATAATACCTATGAATCATTATTCAGTACAAAGCCATGATGTTAAAAGTCACCAAGTGAGACCATATCTAGTCAATGGCAGTAAATGGAAAATGAACGGTTTTATTGTGTTAGTGGACATAAATAATCAAAGAACAAGAAAAAAATATTAATTGTCAAGGCCTAGGCAATGTTGTAAGTTGATATGAGGAGAAAATAATGAATTTATGTAATTAATGTATCTTTTTGCAATGTTTTTACTGTTTTGAGCCACAATGGAAGTATCAAGTATTTATTTCGTTGATTGTATTGTAATGGGCTACGTTATTAGTTTTTATTCCATTTAGATCATGTCGCGATAATATGTATTTCTAAATATGTAGAGTTAGTGTGTGTATTATGAAAATATTCGAAATGCTAGTGATATCATGGATTACGTCAAAACAATTTTATACATTTCTATGAAGTAATGTTATTGGCGAAAGACTTTATTGATATTATTATACCATGTAGATAATTTACTAAAACAAATAATGTAATCGTTTTTTGCTACACTTAGGAAAATAGTGCTTTCCTAATAATGATTAAATAAAAAATAAATCAAGTTGGTTTTATTCAGTAAAATTCAATTATTTATGGTTTTAAAATAACCAGTATTGGTAGTTTATTGTTATTGATTACCTTACAAACATATTCAAGTACAATTGTAAATTGTTTAAAGAAACTTATTATAAGTTTTTAACAATGGCAACTTACTCTGTCTTTACAATGATAATATGAACAAGAAAACACAGCAAGAGGGTCATTGATTAGCAAAGGCGAAATTGTGTTGACAATTTTTTTTAATTATTAAGAAATATTACAAGTTAAATCCAAAATAACCTATATTTGTCAAAATATACTTTGTTACCTATAAACGTAAATTCTACAGTTATCTCGTAGTACTATTTATAGTGTATGTTAGTAATCATCACCACGAGAGACAACTTCTTTGCATGTTGGTCTCAATAGTATTGTGTGTTCAAACTGAGCTGTGTAGCAGCCTTTGATGTCACACAGAGGGGGGTATGTGACCACAGCTCCCTTATCAACCAAGTCCTTGAGAGCCATAGAGTACCGAGACGCGCCAGCACGCTCCAACCATCTCTTGCAAAAAGCCAGGGTGCCAAAGTTCTTGTTTATCAAATTAAGTAATTGCTTTGATGATTGCAATCTGTGGAAATAATATAGTACATTACATTTCTTTGTATTGCACAATTGTTACATTATATTGTGTATTGTCATTGACATATTTAGTATTCTCCTGTAGCTACAATTGTGATTTTATTATTATAAACTTTTTAATATTTTATATATATATATAGATAAAACTCTGTATATAACCTTAAAGGCACAAATTGTTGATCGAAGTCTTTCATGTAGTGGGAGCAGTCCATGTCATCATGTACTTGTCCACGACCAGTTGAGCCAAATGTTTCAATGGCATAGAATTCGTTTTCTTCCATCCTTGTTGTTTCACCACCTTTCACAATGGGTACAGCTTTGCCAGCGTGTATACCTATAAGTCATATAATGCATTTTTAGTTATATTCTTGAAATACTTCATTCATATAACCTCATTTAACCATAGTTATGCTATGCTATGAAAAGAAATCTACATACGATAGGGTCCAATAGAATGGCCATTGAGATTACGAATTGGTTTAACTTGATAAACTTTTCCATCTAATTCTACCTCATGTGATTCCATAACCTGAAACAGGTAAATTTAAACAAAAATTTACATTCATTCATTATATAAATAAATACCAAATATTATAAGAAAGGGTTTAATAACCTCTTGTACAGCAGCCCCAATGTCACACAGCCTGACATCAATGCCAGAAGCTTTGATTCCAGCTTCAGTAGCTTCTTGAACTCCTTTTACAAGGGCATCATAGCGTGGATTGAAATGCAGTGTAAATGCACAGTCAATGATACGTCCATTGATATGGGTACCAAAATCTATTTTTACGACATCATCATATTCAAGAACTGTGTTGTCACCTAATGAGGAAATGATAATTGTATGAAAGAACAATGTATAGATCTAATAACAATATAATATTTGTAAGATAACAATATAACTTATTAAAAAAAAAAAAACATAAATGACAAATATTGCATGTCTTACCTGTATTTGGAGTATAATGAGCAGCACAGTGGTTACGACTGCATCCTGTAGGAAAGGCAAGACCTGCTTTAAGCCCATTCTCTCCAATAAGACGTCTTCCTGTTGCCTCAAGCTCTTCACAAATTTCAATCATAGTCATTCCTGGTTTAATCCAGTCACGAATATATTTTCTTGTCTGCAATGTTTTATTTTATTAACACTTAGATCAATCTTCTGACCAACATGTATGTAAAATTTTCAAAATATATAATAAGAGATGTGAGTTATTGTATCTAATTTGTTCAAATGTACTTTCCATACTAGTCAAGTCTAATTTCGGCTACTAGGTTTTAGAAAGTATACATTATATTATGTGCCAATAAGATTATTATTAATGAATTATGTATTAAACACCTGTCTGTGTGCTTCCGCAGCTTGTCTTATCTCTTGATATACATAATTATGCATTCGATCTAAGGCCCTCTTTTCTTCACTGCTAAAGCGGTCCTTAGCAGTTCTGTCATCAATTCCTTTGGCAGGTCCATGCTCCATTATCTGACCCTCAGGGAAGTTTCCTAAATTATTTGTCACAGTTTTAAAATCTTTTGATCTCTGATGATTTGTATTAGGTAAATTAACAATAAGATACATTTTAATGATAAATGAATTACACATCTATGTGTGAAACTGTAAAAACTAAATTAAATGTTTATTACACAACTTACCATCTGGAAATAGTTCGGAAACTGGAAGAGTAGGCGGGTTAGTTTGAACTTTTTTGGCATCCTTGCTTTTATTTTTCTTCTTTTTTTTCTTATCATCTCCATCTCCAGTATTTTCATCAGTCGCCAATGTTTTTACAGGTATTTCGCTGTCATTATCAGCCGGAATTTCAGTTCCCGCTAAAAATAATATCCAAGATATAATATCTAAGAAAATAAGTTCAGAGTATACGTAATCTGCTTATTTATCAATTACTCGCTCTAATGATTTTTTTTCGGCATGTAACATTTATCATTAGAAATACTAAAAAATATAATTTTATTTAGTTTGAGACATATTAATAACCTAACCTGTCTTCTTCTTCTTTTTCTTTTTTTTGTTTTTCTTCTTAGCGGGGTCTTTGGTCCCAGTTTCCTCTACACAATCTCCTTCATCTTCTTCCTCTTCATTTTCAACAACGTTTGTATCATCTTCAGGAACTTTTACTGCAGCCATATCGTTATTTTATTGTTTTACAAAAATAAAATCATAAAGCATGCGACGACTTTCAAGTTTCAGTAGGTATCTATGTGATACGATCTGTATGATATGAGAAGGTTGACAACAGATTATAATATACCTCTACTCGAGTCTCGATAGTCAACCGATGGCCATGGGAGCTTTTTATTTTCCTAACTTAGGCCTGGATTCTAGGTTTTGGATCTGCTATTTATTAGCAATTAACATTTTCTAGGTTACAATTATGTAAGTGGGGTTGATAATTGATGTTATACAATTTCTATATGTGAAAATTCTATAGACAGTAGCATTCTCAGTCACGAAACATACCCATCCATCGTATTGAATTAAATTGAAACACCGCATCGCATTCAATAAAATATGTATGGTGGTCGATAGTTTGATGGATAATATACTTGCTTGCCGTCCAAAATAAAAAAAAAACATTAATAAATTGTAAAAGTTGGAATCGTCATCATATCGTATCAGATAAAAAACCTGGGTCCATATGTAAGAGAAAATATTCGATATCCAAAGTCGGTAACTCTTTCTATATTTCGATAGTTTTTCAACTTATACTTTTTAAATTTTTACATAAATGAGTTGTGGAATAAGAAACATTTATACTTTTTTTTTCTAATAAGATGACTCTTAAAAATCCTTTTCTTTTTCGTTAGATAGCAAGGAAATTTAATTTGAATATTTATATCTTTTCCTCTTGAAATCAATATCAGTGGTCACTTGTGTACGGAGGGCCTATTTCGATACCAGATTTATAGAAATTAGTCCTTCTGTAAAGGCACTTTTCAACTTAATTTAAAAGCTATGAGGGTTTCAAACGCGTCCTAGTCTAAGAAGAACCACACAACAATCTCAGCCGGATATTTTTGATTGTGATCAGTGTTTCATAACCGTCAATATTAAGAGCAATTTTCGAACAACTAGAACCGTTGCAACCAATCGGCAATGAAACCTAATGATTTCACGCAAATAGAAAAAAAATACTAAAAGCCTGCCACACATTAAACAACCCATCACCACAAAAAGCATCCATTTACTCGCAGTGATGGCTGGCTCTTGCACTATGCTCGTGAAGGTTTCATTACCGATTCATTGCGACGGTTCAAGTTTTTTGAAAATTGCTTTTATTATTGATTATGTAAATAAGGAACAAGAAAGGCTCTAAGACAAAGCCTTGTGGCATATTTTAACAAAAAATAGTAATTTAGTCATATTTCTTTATCCCAAATGGCGGGGGATATCTGGCAATCCGTCACACAGGTCTGTTTCTAGCACCAGACACCAGAATCTCAAATTCTAACAAAATAAAAAAATAAAAATTGTTGTAACTGTGAACATTTATTGTAAACCTAGTCCTTAAAATGCTTGTAAGAGTATAACAGGTCGGGAAAAAAGTCTTTTCGCATACAGTATGTATGAACTTGTAATAAAAAAAATTTGGCTGCACTGTTTGTATCTGTCAAAATGAGTGAATCTAGTGAAAAAATTCGTTAAATTTTAAAGTTTTATTAATAAAAAGGAAAAAATGCGAGGTAAGCCGTGAAAAAAAATTGTGACGCTTATGAACCTCATGCAGTGTCAATAACACTAGCACAAAGTTCGTTTAAGCGTTTTCAATCCAGGAATTTTGATGTCAAAGATGCACCTCGCTCTGGTCACCTTGTTACAAATAAAATGGACACATTTTTTTAAAACGTGGACCAAGATCGGCATGCCGCTAATTACGACGTAGCTAGAGAACTGGAGATTGACCACAAAACAGTTTTGACCCATCTTAATAAAGCTGTGTAGTCCAAGAAGCTCCTAATTTGGGTGCCACACGAGCTCATTAAAAGGAACCTAATGAACCGTGTACTCATTTGCGATTCTTTACTGAAGGAGTTTCTGAAAGGTTGATAACTGATTGATAAAAGTATATTACATACGATAAGAGCGTGCGAAAATAACATCAAGAGAACACTTTAAAAACTACTTGTCTCTTTTTTTTCTCAAATCTCAAATCTCAAAATTTCTAGAGCAACGGGATTATGACATTACCTACAACATGGCAAAAAGTTATCGAAAAAAATGGTACAAATATAATATAAATAAACGTAATTAAACTTTAAAAAAAAAGTCTTGACTTTTCATATAAAATGCGAAGAAACTTTTCCCTCACCCTTTATAATGGGTTATTATCATTATATTAGATTAAATTCATATATGTCTATCTAAAATCTTCATCACATAGATATTATTAAAAATTTAAAATAACTACGGTACAAGAAGACGTCTAAAAATATAAATAATATTATTATGTACTTATTGGAAGAAATCTGTTAAGAGATAAGTTATCCTATGTATTGATTATTTCATAAATACATTGTCATTTATATTTATCTTGGTATATAAATAAATAAATAAATATTGAAATCGTTGCATCGGGGGACTGAGACCGTCTCCTGCCTGCGTCGACCGGCTTCGTAACACAATCGCAAAAATTACCGTTTTAACGCAATGGCCAGTCATTGTGTTTCACATATTTGAGTGTCAAACACCAGAATTTAAATTGTAATCCCACTCCCAGATTTGATAAGTATCCTTTAAAAGAATTTACCCCACGTGGTGACTGGCACCGTAAAAGCCGGCAAATCCTGTCAACCGCCAAAGACAATCGTGTCCTGTTTTCCACGGAACCCCACTTCACTTTAAATGTGTATTTCTGCAGAATCGGGCGATTGCACAACCTCTTAAACGATACGAACGTTCACTATCACCTAGACTGGGCGCTAACAGACTTATTGTTTTCAACGAAGACCCATTCGTCTTAGAATCTTAGCAATTGAGAAGTGACAACCTTCTGTGTTTTATCAATGATAAAACAGAGATGGGTCATGTACAAAAGACACTAAAGACAGTTAGTTAGCCTAACCCTTTTCAGGCCGTGGGTATGGCAGCTTTGATGGATTTGTTTGCTAGCTACATATTTCTTTAAGTCTACTCCAGAACTATGTAGTTTGAAGTGTAAGTACTGTGTAAGTCTTTATTGTTCATTTACAATCATAAACTATACTAGAATTACCAAAAGTCCATTAATTAGAAATTAATGAAATTATCGCCCCATTGGTCGAATGGTTAGCGCAGACGTCTAACGTATAGGGCCGCAAGGAGGCTCGGGTTCGATTTCCGACAGGGACAGGCATGTATGTGATGAGCTTAGATGTCTGTACATCTTGGTTTGGTCGTTTATTAAATATATTCTCAGTATTTATAATGTGTATTGCTATGTATTTGTATCGTTGTGTAACAACCCTAACACAAGCAAATAATTTTCTTTTTTTACGGGTCAATTGGTGTAATTTGTCCTGAAATATCATTATTATTATTTTCGGTACAAAGTAAATAGACCCAACACCAAAAACTATTAAAAAAAAATAAGCGTTTAAGGCATGTAGGTAACTTATTCTAAGCAAATTTCACTTCTTGCAATCATATTGATGTGCGTGTTTTTTAATTTCACAAAGCGACTTCCTAACGCTTAAGTAATATTCTCTTTTTGGTTGGAAGATTAGGTTTTCAGCAGGACAATTATTAGTAACTATAAATCAATAATTAGTTAGGTCCCTTAAAATCTCTTGCATCGAATGAGAATTGTAATAAGTGTTTAAGTACGAAGTTATTTTTATAATACCTTAAATAAAATATTAAAATATATAAAAAATAAAATATATAAAAATTAAATAATAAAAATCTATTATTAAAAAAGTTATATAAAAATCTATTATTGTATGAGATATTATTTTTATGTTAAGAATGGCTCGTAGAAATGTGTCTTTTACTTACTTCTTTTAGTACAGCATTAACTTTCATTCAGCAATAAAATGAGGAGGCTGATCGCCAACACACCTAGTCTCCTAAGAGAAAAATAAAAGTTTTTCAGTGTACTTAACGCTTCTTTTACTTTCGGATTGGTAGATATTTCTTTCCCGGTCAAAGGTACTCTTGACCGAATTAGTTTTTGTTGTAATAGTTACAACACAACGAACATATATTTATGAATTAAATGAAGAGAGAGTCAGCGTAGGGTTCTTTGTCTGTTTTTGGTCATCGTAGCTGTTGAAGAAATATTGATTTGGCAACGATGATGCAGCTAGCTGTTGTTGGCAACTCTATACAGAACAAGCTCGTAATTTTAATAAGTTCGAATAAATAAAATATGTAAAAATATCAGCTTTTTATTTTTTTCTGCTTTTATATCCGTTTTTTTTTTTATTTTATATAATCTCTTTATTATGCAGAGCGTTAAGACAATTTACCCTTTACTTTTACAAGCAATCTACGTGATAAAGCTCCTTTTATCAAAAAAAAGTAAGGTTAGTGAAAAGTTTTTAGATAACAATTTTTGGAACATAAAAAACAGCGAGAACTACTAACTCATATCGATTAAAGGAACGTTTCCATCGTATCAGATTAAAAGGAGTGTAACAATTTCAGAACAATCTATTTTAGTGTCTTCCTGTTACCGATATCGGAATAATTTTTGACTAGATAACTATCAAAACAGTCGGAGATCGCGTGATAAGTAGCGCACTACCATGTTTACAGAGGTAGGTCTGTAGCCAACATAGCACGATGTACTACCGTATCTAGATGTTTTCAGGCGATTTTCCACGGCAGTCGCTCGCCGCGTGCCCTGCTGATAATACGCCCTAGCGCGTCCCGACGCTAGCTACGACGCCGTCGAGTATTGTTCGTGCTTTAATAACAATACACTTATAAATATCTAGTCTATCTTTAAGTATACTCTATCATACTATTGTGTCTAATATGATTGTCAAACATATTTAATTGTTAAATTTCAATTAAAATAGGACTAATTGGTGTAAAAGGTATAACAATAGGGATCGTAATATCTTTAAAAGGTAAGTTTATGCAAGTTTACGTATTCCTAAATTCACAGATGTTTCTGACCTATGTAGTTGGCATGTAAAGTAATATATGTAATTAGATAATTTGAATATGAGTGTCAACAATAACTTGTTTAAGATCGAATTCTTGTAAGATCTATCGGCCTATGTGTTAGAAGTCAAACAGAACCGGCACAAAAGTTAGGTTTACAGTCACGCGACCCATCGTAGGTAATTTGTCATGTTTACATATACTTAGTATTGGTCTGCTAAGTTTCTTGATTAGTTTCCTCAACATTGTCGGCCTCTTGGCGTCTATCATAAATATTACATGTGCCATTTTTTAAGCAATTTGTATTTATTATTGAGAAAGAGTAAGAGTTTTTATTAGAATGTTGTTAATTGATTGGTAAAAACTAAATAAATTTGGGAATAAAAAACATAAAACACATCGCATAGAACATTGTTCTAACGAGTTGAAACGTAAATAAACACGTGGCGTTCATTTTGCGTGACCACACTCTATTGTGGTTTGAAGTTTATTTTTCATTAAACTTAACGTTATCACGAATTTTAACTAATTTAAGCTTAAATTATATGTACATTATTTAGCAAAATATAAAGGAGTTCGTCTACAATTTTATATTTAGTGGAAACTTCACTGATTTCCGCGTAACGTATTTGTTATATTTATAATTGTTATGTAATTGTTTGTTTCCCTTTAAAATAAATAAATACAGTTGTATAAGGCCGGGGACATGTGATATACGACTTGCAAATCTGATGACAATTGGTTTATTTAAAAAAATACTTCTAACTATCACTCGTTATCTTCACAGTTTATTAAGGATTATTATTAAAAGACTTACCTTTAATAGGTATACGTAATTATTATATTGTGGTAATGTTGATTTGAATTAAATTAAATTTAAATACAAACTATGAAAACCGTGTATGAACTTCTGTAATTTTTTAAGAATCACAACAAAACTATAAATCCAAGATTTGTTGTAATTATTTGAATATATTTCAAAATATTATTATGTTATGTGTTTTAATAGTTAGTATATTATGTGTGTTAATATGTATGTATGTTTGTGTGATTATGTGATACCTCCAACTCTTTTTGACGCCTCGAGAAAGGGCTGACTCATGAATATTGGAAGTAAACAAATTTTCCAAAGATTTTATGATCACAGAAATAACAGAGACGATTACAAACGACTTCAAAGATTCGATCTTCCTTGTTCGTGCGAGGTTACAGTAAGTGTTTACAAAACTGAATAATTTTACTTTTTATGTTGTGTATTACTTATAATGAAAGGAATATTAAAACTTGATTAATTATTTTTAAACAAGTTTTCACCGCCGATCTCTTTTCAGTTTTAAGTTTCTTTACAACTACATACTTCTCATTGGTGATTGGAGCTGCCATTCAATGTCTATACCAATAATCATTTAAATTTAATTAACAGCTTAGATTGAAAACTTCTTAGAATCAAGGCACAATTATATTATTAGTATCGTATGTGTTCAAGTACATAAAGTCTTGTAACTTTAAAAACTTTATTTAATTTAAGACAAATTATTAATTGAATTTATTACATGTAGGTATAATACTATATTTAAATCTAAACGAAAGTAAGCAAAATGAATATCTTATTATTATGTTTATAGTAAATTTAATTAATTAATAAAGTTACTTATGTAGGTTTAATAAAAATATTGTGGCTATTACAAGTTATTTATAGTTAACATATTTTAATTTAATTTATGTTAGGTATTTTAATAATTACACTTCATGTGTAATAAATAATCATGAAATGCCGTGTGACCTATTTTGAGAGCCTAGGTATAGAATATATAACAAAATAGGTATTACGCCTACGTCTGTGTGTGTAGTTAGGTATATTATATAAGAATAACATTAAAGTTTTCTATATACAAGTGTATGCTAATTCGGGTAAGAGCCCCGTTCAGTTAATAGAAAAGAAATGTACGTAAATATTTGAACCACGTAAGACCACGTAAGACGAAGAAAAAGAAGACCCAAGTCGGTACTCGTTGACCCCGACGACGCGTTCACAGTAGGTAATAACGTGTACGCGTAGGCATAATTGACACCACACAACATACAGACACACACCGTCTGTACCGGTATAGACGAGGTCCCAACTGAGTAAGTGCTCCGTTGCTCCGGCGTTCTGCCGTCGGAGGACGCTAGTGTCCAAATTTCCTTAGCTTCCCTCCTGACTAACGACGCCCCGAGCCGAGGTCCGTGTCCCAATCTGAGACGCCCTCGGGACGTCGTTCCCCATGGGGGCCCATCTGGCCCCCCCTTTTTAAGGGTGGGTCTCCTGACCCACCCATTCCCCCGGTGACGCTGTAATAGCCAACAGGGCTAACAGCATAGACAGACAAAAAAAAAAAAAAAAAAAAAAAAAAAAAAAAAAAAAAAAAAAAAAAAAAAAAAAAAATTTGAAGAGCTAATCTTTGTAACATGACCGAAGAATCATATATATTTTTTACGTATTAACTACAATTTACTTAAATAACCTTAAAAAGAGTTTCGTCTGCAGACCATTTTATTCTCTGATATAAAGGGTTATTTGTAATTAAATGTCCACCTGTTGCAAAAAGTTTCTCTACATTAATCCCAACAACATTTTTTCTACGACTTTTAACAAATCTTGATAAACAACACAAAAAAAGAAACAAAAAAATGTTTGCTCCCTCTTTTACTTATTACTCTGTATTTTGTAAGAAGCACTTAAAAGGAAAACTTAAATAAAACTATTAATTGTAAAAAGTCGTAGAACCAATATTGGGATTAATGTAGAGAGGCTGCCTGCAAGAAGGGACCAATTAATTACAAATAACCCTGTATACAAGTGAAAACCTCAGGAACTGCTTCAATTTTATTTCATTTTTACGTGACTAAAATTACTTTCTATTAAATATAAATAAAAAGGTATAACACTAAATCTTGTTTCTGGAGCTACATGTACTCTACAATATCAACAATAATTTTCAACTACACTTGACATTGACAACCCTTATATTATTTATATTAATTGTAATTGTGTGGTGACATTACAGAAGTCTCGGTGTGTGTGTGGTAATTGACTCGTTGCTCAATTAGTTCCTCAAATGTTTCCTGTTCCTGTTGCTTAAATTATTTTTGATAATAAAATTATTTTCGTAAGAAATCGCGTTTCGATTTGTATATTTAATTTCATAATTATTTATATTTTATTTATTTGTTTATTTACACTTTATTGAATTAACAAAAGGCGAACTTAATGCCTAACGGCATTCTCTCCCAGTTAACCTCTGTGTATGGTGAAAAATTGTGGTAGGCGTTTAATAAATTTAATAAATTTAAATTTAATAAATAAAAATAAATTAGAAAAAAAAGGACATGATAAATATTAAATATATACTATATATCTATCTATATACACTTACACACTGATACATACATATATATATATAAATTGAATAAACGTATACACATATCTAAATACATACACATTATACATATTATTATTATAACATCATGAATGTTGAAGTTTTATATTATGAGATACACATTTCAAATTAACACACGGATTATGGGGACTTTAAAAAGTGCTCTTTGACAAGTTTCTTAAAGGTACTTTTGGATGGAGCTCTTCTTATCTTCTCAGGAAGTTGGTTCCAAAGAAGTGAGGCTTGGATAGTAAAAGATTTGTGGAAGAAGTCGCTGGTATGAGAAGGAATGGTGGTTGTGAGATAGGCAGAGGAACGAAGTATTCTGTCGTGTGTATCATGGAGGAGTTGGAATTTTTCTTATTATTATTTATAGGTATTCAATTGTATTATTTATAGGTATTCAATTGAAGTCTGTATGGTTCAATGTAATTGAATTGAGCTATTATTAAAGAAGACGTCAGACATACTTTATCAAACTATAAAATATAGGTACATTATATCGACCGACTACATGAGTAGTAGACTACTTGCAATAATTTTAAACGAGGTATATTTATTTTTTTAGACAGATATATGTAGAGCATATTAAGTTACCTACTTAGTCAAAGTACAGAACTTTGAATAGAAAAATATATGATTATAATATAATATTTTTATGCTCATTTAATGTTGTTTTTTAATTTTACTACAAAATGCTTAGAGTTGTACGTGTTGTATTGTCCTACAATAAACTGCGTGCGGTACGGTGTGGGACTTCCTTGTGGTGTGAGAGGTCCTCGTAACTTGTAAGTAAGTAACGGATCAACTCAAAAACGTTTAAGAGATATCGTTTGTAAAGTTTATTTTGAATAAAGAATTATCTGTGTGTAATTTCACTCAAACTAGTGATGGTTAATTCGAGTTAGTAGCTCGAGATAACTCGAGTTGGACTTAAGTTGATTTAACTCGAGTTGGGAAGAATTCAACTCGAGTTGACCATCATTAACTCAAACTGACACGCTCGTGTATGCGTATATTATCATGCGTAGATGTATCGCGGGCTCAATTATTGTAGTCAAATAAACACACTTAGATATTTTGGAAATCTGTCTAATCTGTACACATATTGATATCAGTTTTTTTAAAACACATGTTTGACTGTTTTTGGCTTGTTTTATCACATTATAAAAAGTACAATATACTAATAACGTTAGGTTCCGTACCCAAACTAAAAGGATGAATGGTGAGCTTTTTACAAATAGCCTCAATATGTTAATAGTTAAAATATGGTTTATTAATACTTTGTGAATTACATAATATTTTATATTTGATTTCTTCTTTTTAATAATTTTGCCTTTTAGATTATTTAGTCCGGAGCTACTTAAGTGTACCTCTGCAGTAATAAATATATTTCATTTACATATTTATTTGTTAATAAAATGAAGTTCCACAAGATATCTTAGATCTTCCTGTCCTTAATTCTAAATGTAAAATAAAAAGTATATTATTAAATAAATCTTATTATAACGTTTTTTAAGAGTTTTTGGTTGATTGAAATGTGTGGAAGTTTGGAGTTTGGTTGTTGACTCATCTGCAGAGTTGATATTAAAATGTATAAGTTAAACATTGTACGTAAATTTCATTTAAAAAGACCAACTGTTGAGTTTCTGGTCTGCTCTTCTCAGCAGAACAGCATTCCGAGCTGGTGGTAGCTTACTCGCAGACTGGCTGTTTTAACTTTTTAATGTAAATGTAATTGATCATTCATAAGTGCATCTAAATGATTACTTGATTGAAGACATTTTATAATTTAATTCATAAATAATGTTTTGTTTTCTTTTTTATCCTTTAGAATATAGGTATTTAGAATATAGTTTAGTAATTATTTAGCATTTAGTATTATTAAGCAATTATAAAATATAATATTTATATTTTTAAAATATTTGTTTTGTGTCCAACAATACTCTATTATTATCTATACATATAGGTAATAAAATTGTCACTGATGAATTTCTGGACATGGAAAATATTAATAAAAAAACATTATAGGGTCTTTCTAGAGCAAGAGAACCCAAAACAATGGTTTTTCAGTTTGTCTGTATGTCTGTATGTTTGTGGAAGCTAATCTCAGAAACGGCTTAAACAATTTGAATTCGGTTTCTAGGAATATATTATCACAGTTTTCACTTAACATTAAGTGTTTATTTTATCTAAATCAGTTAAGAAATATAAAAGTAATCTCAATTTATGTCAATCACGTAATAGGTAACATGCAAATCTTATTGTATACATGTAATAAATCTGTAGAAGAGTAGTGTTTGTACATTGAAAATATTAAAAAAATATACCAGGATGTGAGGTGATAACTAACAGAATCCACTTTCAGTTTTTTTTTAATCTTTGTCTGTTTATTTGTTTGTCTTTTAGTTGTGCACACAACACGAATTAAAACATTAAAAGTAATAATAAATCATACAAATATACCTTTATATAAACAAGATAATCCAAAACAATGTTTTTTTTATTTTGTTTGTTCGTGTGTATGTCTGCATGTTTGTGCACGCTCATCTCAAAAACGGATTAATCGATTTGGATGCGGTTTTCGGGAATACATTGTCATGGGATTAATTTTACATTTTGTTTTTTTGTTAACAATCGGTTAACAAATAATAAAATAAGTATAAGTTTATAATTACTAAATTAATAATTTTAAATTGTCGTACCATTGCTGCTTACCAGTTTGAAGGTTTATAGTTTTTACATACATTGGTAAGTACAAAGGATACGTTCTATCAAAATCTAAATCTACGCGACGAAGTCGCAGGCACAGCTAGTACCTAATATGCATACACACTTATACGGGACTTCTCTATGGAAGGCTTTGCCGAACTCTGATCTTAAGCGGCTTGCAGGCGAAATATTTAAAAAAAAATAATAAAAAAAAAAATAAACATAAATTTTTCTACTTGTTTATATATAACATATTCATTGTAAAGAATATGTTACTCTATGATTATTAATTACAAGTCAAATTCTATATAATTTTAAATAAGGTATTAAGTCGAACAAGTCAATTTAAGTACTCTACTGTTTTAAAATGTTCCGTTACTATTTTACCTATTTATAACATTTATTTATTTAAAATGTTCATTAAACATGTTATCCTAGTTAGGTTTCCTTATTTTTATATAATAAGATATCAGAGGTATCAAGCCAACCAAGGTCACAGTTTTGATTCCAGCTCGTGTTTATTTTACAAGTTTATATTCTACTTCATTATTTATGGAAATTGTCTATTAAAATATTTAGCCACCATTCTAATTGCATATATCTATCAATTGTTCTTTATATAACTTTATACAATTAAATATAACACAAAAGTTATCAAAAAAGTTTCCTAAGTAGTACATGCATATTGGAAGTAAAATTTAAAATATAAATATTAAACTATTGAAGTGAATACTCGATACAAAAATAAGTTCATTTAATATATCCATCAATTAAAAAGACTGTTAACGGATCTGTCTGCTTTATTAAAAACGTTATTCAATTACTTGAAAACTTTACCAAAATGGAATAAAAAATTCGAATACAGAATATTCTTTCTGCTAATATCATCTTTAATCATATACCGTATACTGAATATTATCCGATTAAATATCTATATATATATTATCTTGATATCTTGAATCTTGCCCGTATGGTCTCTTGTGAAAATATGACAACCTCTGGTAATCAAAGTCCCTCATAATCTGTCGTGTGATAGAGGCGACAAAGGGGCCAAATAATATAGTAGAATTAAGTTGCGGTCTTTCTACAGCACGAATGGGCTGATTGGACCAACATCGTACCACAATCGCACAAAAGACCGACTGAAGCAGTGACCCTCCAAATGCCACTGTGTTTCATATAGGTAAGTGTCTAGCAACGGCGCCTACCTCGCTACTAGCCCGAAATGTTCGCGGTCTTTGAAAAGGTTCTATCCCAGAAGGGTACTGGTTCCATAGTAGAATCCTGAGCTACCCACCCTCCGTATTCTGGGGAGGGCACAAAGCTTCTAATTATCAAGGGCAAACGAGGCCTAATATCGGCTACATTAAATGTGGACATCACCAAAAATAGTTGATGATTTCAACACAAATTTAAATGCCGTCCACTAACATGCTGATGGCGCAACCGGACATTTTGTCTTTAACGGAGATTCAGATATCTTAACCACGCGACACATTGTACTTATATTCAGGGTTTAAACTTTTACAACACTTTATACCTTTCGCCGGGGTATCTGTGTTCCAAAGGAACGATATCTGCTACTGTATCCTGGGCTTCAGCCAGCCCTCCATCTCATGGTTGCATATGGGAATGACGAATTCTTTGCACTCATTTTGCCTCAAAAGGCAAGTTTTCGACGACGACTGGACATTGTGTTCTGATGAAATGTTCTCTATAATGAATGTTTTCTACTTTCCTTGAAGGTTCAATCTAGCACTAATCTGTGCTAACGCGTCTATTTCGGCACTCCTATTTAAAGGAAACACATGAAGACCGACCTTGTCCATTAAAAAAATCCTTGTTCATTAAAAAATCCCTAGAAAAGACAACAAATCTGGCCCATTTAACTACAGACCTATTGCCATTACATCCGTGCTCTCCAAAATAATGAAATAATAAATATACCATGAGGATCGCCAGAAATCAATGACTGGTGAAATGGCTTTCACGATCGATCAGCGGGGAATCTCCTGGTGTACCTAGCACACCAATGGGCGGCGGCTGTTGAAAGTAAGTCTTTGATAGTGTATGGCACAAGACGCTTCCTTCGAAACTTCCTTCTTATGGGCTTGACGAGAACTTATGCAAGTAGATCACCAGCATTATAAATGCTGTGAAAGCCTTGATCCTTTGGCGTTGCGAAGGTATGTCGCTTATTTATCTTTTATTGCATTTTTCGAGAAGAGTGTTCCGAAGAGCTAATTAACCTGATTGCTGTCGCTGATTTCCACAAAAGCACCGACTATAATTCCAATCCTTCCACCTGGATGCATGGCACTCCCTGGCGTTCAAAGGCGGCTCTTCTGCATTTGTGGGAGGCGGTGATTTTTTTACATGTGGTAACTCGCAGACTCAGTTTGCTCTCCTTTTAATATAACTATCAAAAAATGTTATAAGTATCTTATAACTCGAAATCCTAATATAATTTACATAATGCTATGAAATAATTTAAGATTACTAATATTGTCTTATTGTGATCTATATCCTAATGTAAATAAATTGTAAGCGGCGTGTGAAATTGAACAAAACCATTCAATTTATAAACTGAATATCAATTAATAGTAAAGCTATTGTTTTGTTGAAAGTCACCTGATTCGATTAAAAAAATAAATTGGATTAAGCCGATTTTTAAAGGAGATAGAACTCACGTAATGAAATCTTAACGCTTCACTTATTAAGAATTAAATTGATTAAGCACGCTAATAACAATCAAAGTAACCTTTATCATATGTTTATTTTATGAAACATTTAAGTTACCCTAAGAATGGGAATGTCAATAGTGTTTGATTGGGATTATAACATGCTCTGTTTTCTCACCTAAGGATGTTTGTGGTACATATTAATGTATAACGTTTAAAATGAATGAAAGTGAGATGAAAAATGATTTCTTATTTTTATAGTGATTACCCATATGAGTTTTTATAGTTCAATTCAAAACTACAACCTACGAGAACTATAATCTTCGGATGGTTCCAAGAATATTATAAAAAAAGATAAAATGATAATGAGGTAATTCAACTAAAGCGTTTCATTGTCTGTACAAACCTATTTTTCTTTGTATGTGCGTTCTATGTGTTTTTAACCTACTCATCAGATTGTGATAATACCTGCGTAGTTATCAGATCTAAACAAAGATAAACATGATTATAAATCAAACACATCCTGTGCACTGTATTGTTACGCATGCGGGGTGAAGTTAGTAGGTAGGTATAGGTATGCTATTTTTAATATATATTAAGAAAGTTGAAAGATTGATCTGTAATCGTTCCATCATTCGTTTGAGGAATGAAGTCGAGGATATTTTTTTAAGATATGATAACGTTTAAAAAATATTTAATAAAAATATTTAATATTTTGTTATAGTAAATAAGCGTTATAAATAATAATAATAGCGTTAATATAGGAGCGTTGTAATATTTTATCAAAGCATTTAAAAATTAAGCAAGTTTTCTGCTTTTTCTTCTTTTTTCTTTTAAACGTACTATCCGTGTTAAACAGAATAAATTATTTGTTTTATCGTATAATCTTAATAACTTATTATTTTTTTAAAGGAATCGTGTGCCTTTGAAAGTAACAATAACTTTAAAGAAAAGCTTTTCTATGAAGTAAACAAACTATTTATGATAAATTTATGAAGTACATACTAACGTATAATTAATAAAAATATTATAAAGCTGAAGAGTTTGTTTGTTTGAACGCACTAATCTCTGGGACTACTGGCCCGAATTGAAAAATTCTTTTTGTGTTGAATAGTCCGTTTATTGAGGAAGCCTATAGAATATATATCATCTCGCTGTGACTAATAGAAGTTAAGCAGCAATAAAAAATGCTGCAAATTTAATATAATCTAATAGGTTCTGACTGACTTAGTTAGAGCATACAGTCTAAATCGCAGGTCGTAGAGATAGAAAAATTGGAGGATACATTTGTTTTTCTACGTAGTGGTGTACTAAGAAAAGATTTTAAAATTCCACCCTTAAGGGTTTTAAATATCAATTTTGTATGGAACTCGGCGGCAACACTAAAAACCACGCGGACGAAGTCGCGAGCGATTTAGCCTAGTAATTAATAAATATAAAACTCACGAGGCATAAAATAATGGTGACGTTATTAATAAGATTTTTATTTGGACGATTCCTCGTAATTAATAATAGTTCAATGTCTTTCAGTCATAATTTGAAATCTAAAATGATTAGCGTCTATCACGATTGTGCTGAGAACTGCCATATTTCATTAAAGTGATTTTACACAAATCTAAAAGTATTTTGAGAATTTAAGTTAGTTCTAATTATGCATGGTCATTCTTTTGACGTAGGTATGACAGTGGGTGTTGCCAGACAAATCCTAAAAGTACGTAATTTATAACGTGGTGAGATAAATGAAAAATAGGAGGTAACTTTCCTTCCTACCCAAAAGTTATTAAAATTACCTTAATGACCATATATTTTGTTTACTATAACATATTTTTAAAAGCTTTTAGTTAGATACTACAGAGTATGATAATATGGATTGATTTACCCTAATTTTCTGGATATTAAACCCTAGAATTGCTGAATGTAAAACATTATAAATGATTTAAAATACTTCAATTAATAAAGTATTAATATACGTGTACACTTCGATGAGTCAACTTAACTGCTATCAAACTTTTATTATCTATAACCTATCCAAGAACAAGTTAGTTGAAAAACTTTCAAAGAAGAACAATTTAAGATTAGGAGCACAACGGCTCTCTTCATACTAAATTAAGCAGCATTTTAGGCAGCTATTATATTAAAGCAATGGTTTACAAAGATTTTGTTGTCAAATTAGGATGGAAAAATATTTAAGGAATGTAATGAATTGTAATTTTGTTGTGTTGTTCTGATATTTCAGTTCTCGTTAATAATAAAATGGAGTAATTTGGACCAATAAAGTTAAAGTCATTGAACAAACTAATGACATTTATTTATTACAAATATCTATTGTGCTTTTATTATTTTTTTTTTATTTGGATATTTTTCTGATGTTTTGGTAGGTCTAGAAAAACATTTCAAAAAAATTCGTTTTTATTTTTTTGTTATTTGAAAATTGTTATTAGTTATTTAATGGGAGCCCTTACATTTATATGAAATTATATCCAGGCAGTTTATTTCCTTTACTGCCCTTGTACTCAACATTCAATAGTATAGTGAACAGGGGTCAGCGACCTTTCAACTACTAACATGTAGATTATACAGGGTTAATTAAAATTAATTGGCCACCTCCTTCAGGCAGCCTATCTACATCAATCCCAACAACATTTGTTCTACGTCTTTTTAAAATTAATAGTTTTTAAAATTTGAGTTTTCCCATACAAAATTTATTTGTTGCTACTCAACTGGCATTAAGTTGTAATTTTAGGTACTTCTTACAAAATACAGATTAATAAACAAACGAGGTAGCATTTTTTTTTGTTTTGCTTTTTTTTATGTTGTTTATCTAGATGTGTAATTAATTATTTAGACCATTAATTACAATGAACCCTGTATATTACTTAATCCACATTTAATAGGTTTTCTGTCAAACTGCTCCGAAAATTTGATGAATATAAATATTGGAAGGTTTGGCAAGTTTAACAGAAAATAAGCCAGATGATTAATTTAAGTTATAATTTGTTTCGCATTCAAATAACTCAAATCGCATCAAAATAATAACTTCTAGATACGACGAGAGCAAATTAAAAATAGTTTACAATATTGTCCACTAACACTAGCATCGATTTATTCAAACAAATTAAATCAAATCAAATCAAATGAAAAATTGGTATATTTGGACAACATATAAAACAAAAAAAAACAAATAATAAAATATGTAATAATTATAAAAAGTATAATTAAAAAAGTAAGTCTTAACGTAAAATACTTACATAAAAAAATATTATAACAAAAACAATAAAAATATAATAATAACACTAAAGATATGTCGTCCAAATTGGTTGGCCACTCAAGATATGTTGAATACAATGTTTTCAACGCTGGTATCCTGTGGCTCCCAATTTTTGATTTCGAGCCTGTTTTTGTTACAGGTTTTTACCGATGTGTACAGCCAAAAACACCATGAGGTAGGAATAAGATCATGCAAAATCTTTGGATAACAATCAGATGATGACTGAATTCAAAGACGTGAGCCAGCAACACGAACCACATAAAAGTCTTAATAATAATACAATACAATACAGTAATACAATATACTACATAATTGCGTGCATATCATTGTTCAAATAACAAAATTGCGTAATTATGTCCTAATTATATTTTTCTTGATCGTTAAATATAAGAATTATTTCCGTGTCCGTCTGCAATTTTAAAGTAACTATGTTTCCTGGAATATTTATATTTATTCGCAATATACCCAGACGTAAATAATCTTTAATTAAAATATTGTCTGTCTTTCTTCATGTATATATAAATTGCATGTATTTACATGTTTATATCTATAAACGTGTATGTATATAATATATGTACATATCCATGTTTGTCTTTTTCAAATATTTTTGCAAACCTACAAACGTTTTCTTCTGTAAGTACATCTTAAGATTTGTTAGTATTAAGTTGGTAGAAGTTGCCTTGTTAGTATTCAGTTCGCCTTTTGTAATATTTTGTATATTTTTTTTAATTATGTAATTAAATAAATAAATACAGTCCAGTAATGTTTGCTTGATGAAGCAAACTAACAGAAAATAGATGAACAGATACGTTACAACATTGTTGTTTTGAATCGTGCGTCATGTAGGTACTTAAGACGTACATATTTAATATACACACTTGGCCTCTTTAGAATGTTATTATTGTAAAGATTGTAGTATGTTTTTTGTAATTTGACCTCGTAATGTGTATGTTGGCATTTTTTTTGGATTTCAATTATCAGAATTTCTCAAACCGGAAGCCATTATTACGCTAGCATTGTCCGTCCAATGCCGATCCACTGTCGGTCCGTCAATACTTCACAATGTCTGTCCTTCGGATCTCAGATATCTAATTTCTAAATGGAATACAAGTAGGATAAATGTATATATTCATTCATTCATTCATTGTACATATTCACTTGGATTATACAAGGAAAGGAGAATTATAAATAAATAACAGTCATTACTAATTACCTGTTTGCAAATTACTACTACTAATATTTCCATATTAAACTTTCCACTATCCAATATAACATAATAGTAATAATATACTATAGTATACTATATATCATTTGAATGTTATTGTTGTAATTACTTTTAACTATCCTGATAATAAATTATTAATAACAACCATACAGGTTTTATCTAGGACATCCGAATGTTACCATTATTATTTTGAACTAGCAGTGCCTGCGACTTCGTTCGGGTAGATTTCGATTTTATAAAAGATACCCTTTGCACCAATATATGTGAAGGTTTATAGCTTCAAACTGATAAGCAGCAATGGTACGACAATAAAAGATTATTAACTTCTTTATTTGTTAACCGATTGTTGAAAAAAAAAACAAAATATAAAGTGAATCCATGACAATATATTCCTGAAAACTGCATCCAAATCCATTAATCTGATTCTGAGATTAGCGTGCACAAACCTACAGACATACAGACGAACACACAAAATGAAAAAACATTGTTTTTTTTTTTGGAAATTATTTAAATGTTAAAATATCTTTTATATTTTTATTTATTTATTTTAAAAGGAAACAAACAATTAGATAACATTTATAATACAACAAATAGGTATGTAACACAAATTACGTTTGCGACAGACAGAGGATTGAAAAAAAACCGAAATGATTTAAGAAATTACTTTAATTAGATTTAAACTTATTACAAAATTAACCCTATGAACGATGATTCCACCTCGATGTGGGAATATGGAATGATCGTTCTTACAAATAATATTAATTATTAAAAGTCGTGGGAATACAATGTAAATGCTTAATCAACAAATTACTTTATTGAATATAATATTATAGAAACTTAACGTAGACGGTTTCCATATCGTAGTTCTATGTAACTCCTCCCCCCTAAGAAAGGCGACTATTTCAGTACGTTCAGTGAAAATGTTGCCGGAATGGTTTCAGGGTTGCCAGATGTTTTCAGGATCTCGAGCGATGGCTGCTTTTCTTTTTGTACATTCTTGTTGTTTTTATATAGGTAACGTCGAATTGCCAAAATAATACCGAGTACGGCTGTACCTAATAGTATAGTATAAAATGGTATTGTGGTATGATACAAGGCATCTTTTCGCACTTCGTCGATTCGGATAGGAGTCTGGATCATAAGCTGGTCCTGGACATCATGTAATCCTTGAAGATCAATAGATTTTAAGTGTATGTGAGTCGCTTTGGCTGACTGCTTTAAGGTGTCATAGGGTATTTTCATTAGTTTTAAGGGTTGTCCTTTAATTTCGTTGTAATCATTTGCTATTGTGAATTGTTCCGATTTCAAACGACATCCAGCAGGAATCGTAGCTAGGTAACTTCCCTGTAGCGATGTGTAGTCCTTTTGGTTACAAATTAGTTGCACTTTCGTTTGTTGAGGAAAGGACAAGGCGTAGTGCTTGTCATCGAGTTTCTCCATTGCTTCTTTAGTCAAGGTGACTGTGGTAAATTCACAGGTTTTTTGTATGACTTGATTGATGATCAATTCCTGGATACAATCTGGTCTGTTGCGAATCTGATGATGAATTTCCTTCTCACAGAGATACCAGTTCTTTACCTTCGGGCATTCAGCCTCCATGTACACAAATGATATCTCGATTGTTGCTAGGAAAGGGAAAGGTGGGATAAGAGCCTGGTCGTGCTTGTTCGGTACTACTGATAATTTATAAAAATCATAAGTTTCTTTAGAATAAATTGGAAATTTAAATATAAAAACTATTTGCTTATTAATAAAGTACGACCCTGGTTTAATAATATTATAATATTCCCTAAGTTCTAAATCTAATATTTGCTCTTTTGAGTAAATTGCTTTTAATTTTAAGACCATAGATTCTAATACTTCAATGTCTATAATAGAATGATGTGTACTAGAAGCCTGGATAAAAGCTAAACTATTTTCTATTCTAAGTAATTCTAAAGATAAATCTTCTATGTTTTCACTAACTAACTCTAGAAGTTGAGCAAAATTTGCGTATTTTGTTAAGCTATCGTCACTTATAGCCTTATTCTGTAATAATAATTCTAAGGTATTATTTAACATAATCTGGTTATCTACTATTTGTCTAATAACGTTTCCATGTTTTAACATCCACTCCTTGCTCAGACTAATGTGACTATTAAATTCAGATAATAATTTTATTTGATTATTTTCTAATACTCTAATTGCCTCATTATATTTCAACGCATCATCGTGATCTAAATTACCGGTTAAACTTTTTATCATAGTACCTAAACTATCTATAAGACCTCTTTTTACTCTATTAGGCTCTAAAGAATGTAGTTGTTTTAAAATATTGCCAAGCTTGTTAGTAAGGTAATTAATTTGAATTTCATATAGGTTATAGGTTATATTACTCATGCGATTTTTACAGTCAAGCAGTTGAGTCTCTAATGAATGAATATTAGTCTCAATATTATCTAAATTTATATATTGTATGAATGTATGATAGTGCGTAGTCAGTCTCATGGGTCCGAGTTTGAAAGGTAGTATTCCTGGTCCGTCGTTAAGACTCTCGAGTTTTATCTCCTGAGGTCGAGTCATTGAGAGGGTTGTTACTAGGAGGATTCTGTAACAAATTAGCTGTTTTAGGGACTCGTTTTAGTCGTGATTTGGCTATGGGGCCACGTTTTTTAGAGGTATAAATATGAATTGGTAAATCGGCTAGTACAGTGTCATGAGTGTATCGTGGAGCAGTCTTTTGTCGGCTAGCAGTTGGATTTTTTATAAAAACTGATTGTTGGGGTGCATATTCCTTTTCAGGTTCGCGATCTTTATTTCTTTTTTCTATTAATGCGGTCCTATTTTCAAGTGATGATGAATTAATGATATCGTATACTTGTTTCATTTTATCTTTATGAATTTGAGTGTATTGTTGCAAGAGCTTTTGCGTTATATCTATATCCGTCCAATCCCTAGGGTCAAAATGTCCAGTCAACAAATCAAAAGGGCGACATCTTGTGAAACTATGTATGGAGCTGTTATAGGCTATTATAGCATAGGGCACAAGGTTTATTATTGGTTCGTCTTTATGTTTCAGTTTAAGAAGTCTTAGGTGTTCTAAAAGGGTTAAATGAAATCGTTCTATGTTACCATTATCATTAGGTGAATGAGCTAATATTCGATGGTGGTTAATTTTATGAAGTCTGGTAAATTCCATAAATAACTGATTAGTAAATTCGGTTCCATTGTCAGTAATAAGAGTCATAGGTATACCATGATGGGTACTGTATTGTAATAGAGATTGTAATACACTTAAAGCTGTGCCGTCACGAAGATGATAAGCTTGACCATACTTCGTGAAAACGTCAATGAAAGTTACATATTTTTCATTTTGAACTGTGAACAAATCCATATGAACTATTTCAAATGGTTTAGTGGCAGGTGGAACGATATTGAATTGTGGTCTAACTGGGTTTCTGTCGTATTTGGCTTGACCGCAAGTGGTACATTCATTAATAAATTTTGTTATTTGTTCTCTCATTTTAGGCCAATAATACTTGTGTGACAAAGCTGAATAACATTCGTTGATACCACGATGGTTTGTTTTACCGTCATGGTAGTGTCGGATGATATCTTGTTGACGCAAGTATTCTTTAACATTCTCTAATTCTTTCTTAACTAAAACAAGGTTATAGGAGGAGCACTTAAACTTATCTTGTAGGATCGGTATTATTGAATACATAGCTAAAGGAGGGTTTATTAACATAGCTGTTTTAATTTTAGGACTAATATATTCCTTAACAGCATTTATCACATCCTCTTCTAAATTTGGTTGAGATAATTGGATACTAATACGTGTATGAGTGTCGAACGGCTTAGTCACTACAGGTCGTTTCTTAACGTCAGTCACAAGGTCAAAATAAATTTGTCTATTAAATTTATTAAGTGGTTCATCGATTATCGGGATTTCTAATATTGGGTTTTCTAAGCTAGTATGAACTGTTTCCGTAGAAGAGCTAGCTGGGGCAGGAATAGTTTCTGATGGATTACCGAGTAAAGAATTAAGCTCATCTATCTCTTCTATCAAAGATAGTGCTTCTTTTGTATGGATTTCGATACGGGAAAGAGCATCTGCATTTAAGTTTAATTTTCCTTTTTTATAAATTACTGTAAAGTTATATTCGGTCAGTTTCAGTCGCCAACGTGTAAGTCGGGAATTCGGTTCTTTCATGCTCATTAACCACTGTAAGGGCTTATGGTCAGTATAAATTTTGAATTTTCTTCCGAATAAATATGGTCTAAAATATTTTGTTGCCCAAACTATAGCTAACAGTTCCTTTTCAGTAGTACTATAGTTTAATTCGCTGTCATTTAAAGTTCTAGAAGCGTAACAGATAGGCTTATCGGAACCTATGGGTCCTTGAGAAAGAACCGCGCCTAGAGCTACGTTCGAAGCGTCAGTCGTTAAAACAAAGTCTTTTGTAAAGTCGGGGTACTGCAATATGGGGTCATTTGTCAATAGGTTTTTACATTTTTTAAAACAATTAGTATACTCAGAATCTAATGTAATTTTATTGTTTTTCTTTAAGCATTTAGTCATGGGCTTCGTTAAGCGAGCAAAATCGGGGATGAACTTTCTATAATATCCTAAGAGTCCTAAAAATTGTTTAATTTCTTTACTGTTTTTAGGTAATGGGTAATTTTCAATAACTTTGATCTTATCTGGGTTTGGTTTAATACCGTCCCTGCTTATTATGTGACCAAGGTAAGCAGTTTCCAATTTTAAAAACTCTGATTTGTCCATCTGAATTTTAAAGTTGGATTCTCGTAATCTGTTAAAAACTTTTTCGAGGTTAATGATATGTTCCTGAAGGGATGTACTGAACACTATAATGTCATCAAGATAAACTAGACATATTTCGTTCTGAAGGCCGCGGAGTACGTTATCCATTACTCGCTGGAAGGTTGAAGGAGAATTTTTTAAACCCATGGGCATACGAAGAAATTCGAAATGCCCATGTTCGACATTAAATGCTGTTTTAGGTATATAAGTTTTCTAAAATCTACTACTAGACGCCATTTTTGCTTGCCAGAGGCATCGATTTTCTTTGGCACCACCCAAATAGGTGAGCTCCAAGCGGACTCAGACGGTCTTATTATTCCTTGATCTAACATTTTATTTAATTGGGATTTTACTTCTTCTCTGTGTACAAAGGGGTATCGATAGTTTTTAGAATGTACTGGTATTTCGTCGGTGGTTCGTATCCTATGTTTAACTTTATCTGTAAAAGTTAATTTTTCGCCATCTATGTAAAATACGTCAGAATACCGGGAGCAAAGAGCTACGAGGTTAGCCTTCTCCTCCGGGTTTAAATGGTCCGTACGTAAACGTGAAATAACATCTTGTGTGCGAGTCTTTAGTTGTTGAGTACTCGTGCATTCAGCGTTAAATAAATCCGCGTGAGCCGGACGATCGAGTGAGAATATAATATCATTCGGTGTCGGGTTTTCGATTTCTAAATAGCAACGATTATTTTTTACAGAAGTAATGCACTCATGGATAGTGCAATTGCACAGTATTTGTTCTCTAATAAAAGCATCGCCTTCTGAAATATCTACGGGAACACGAATAATTTTAGAAGTTTCCGCGGGAATTACGTCTTCGTATAAGTTTACGTTACACGAGTTATACATTTTAATCGGGTTAGATGCGTTTTTTGTAAGCAATTTTCGGTCTTTTAAATCTATACGAGCTTCCCATTTACTTAATAAATCTAAACCTATTAACCCGTCAAAGTATTCGTGAAAATTATATACGAATAACTTGATATTACTGGCGTCATTGAATTCCGCGAAGCATGGCAACGTAATAGAATAATTGTTCCTACTCGTCGCGTGTATGTTGGTTACTTCAAAAGGATCAAATTGTAACGGGAACTGAGCGAAGTATTTCTCGACGGCTTCGGGACTAATAAAAGATTGATTAGCACCGGTATCTATTAGAAATTTTAAATGAGGATTTTCGGAAGCTGTCTCTGTGTTTGGAGATTTAATTCTATTTTTGTTTTTGTGATTTCGAAGTCTCCCGAAAATCCTGCTGGTCTTGCTCAGTTTCAGTTATTTGAATTTCAGAGTCAAAAGAATTATTGTCAGAAGTAATATTTAATTCATGAGAAAATCCGGGCGTGAAGTCAGTATCGTAATAATCAGTATAGTAATTGTACTCCGGCTCATAACAATGATTGTAATATGAATCGTCATATGCCGCACATTCATTTACATTCATTTCCCGTGATTTAAAATAATTCATGGGATTATTCGAGGGTAAAGGTTTTGGTGTAAAATGTTGGACACCACTCATAGGTTGAGGACCTTGAGGTGGGTTATTTCGGGGTGGTAATCTAAAAATGTTACTACGAGGTCTATAATTTGGTAGAGGTGCAGCGAACATCCTTTGTGTGTTAGTAAGCATGCGTGGTTGATTATATCCGGTTACCGGGAATTTAAAGGGTTGCGGTGGAGGTCCCATAGGGCGCTGATTTAATGGAACCGGCCAGTTAGGTACAGGGTTATTATGAGGTTTTGTATGAGTGAATGCTGTTGGTTGTAATGATTGAGTCGGTTTAGGGGTCGTCTGAATTTTATGGGAGTCGCGTTGTTGTAAATACATTACGTTAAGCTCCTCTTGAACGAACTCGAGAGCTTTCTCTATCGTATCTGGGCGCATGCATCGTATGCGCGACCCTAACGGTTCTTTTAAACCCCTTACATATGCTTGCATGGTAACTTTTTTGTAAAGCTCTCGTTTCGCTTGGACTGTGGTGGGCAAACTTTCATGCAAGGTTACATACGTCATAATGGTGCTAAATAAAGTTTGGCAATGATTGTAAAACTCCTGCGGGGTACGATTACCTTGACTTGCTATAGAAAGGTCATTATATAATGCGGTCTCATCACGTTGATCCGAGAAGTTATTTATGAGGGCTGTTCGTATACCTAGCCAGTTTTCTGGTATACCGTTTGCATTTATAGTGCATGCGGCTATCCCTGTTATTTTATTTAAAATTCCATTTAACAGACATAAATTGGAAAACTCGCTACTAGGATTATCATTAAGGTATTGTGTAGCCAACGAATCGCATATTTTTATAAAACGAGTAAGGATATTTGGATTTCCGTCAAATTCCGGGATTAAGCGGAGGACTTTGAAAATATCGTCTGGGCTATATTGCGTCATTATTACTGGCTTTGATTTAATTTCTACTCCTAAATTATTTAATTTTAAATTGCCTAATCCTATAATATCTCTATTACTATCCGTTAACTGTCTGCGGGCCTGGCGCGATTCAGGCTCCCGCGAACTAAAGGCTCTGGGGTGATAAATCTTGAAGTTTAAGATTCAAAGGAGCAACACGAGAATAATTCAAGTGTACTTACATATACAGCATTTCTGGTTTTCTCTTTGAATCGATTTTCAGATTCCTCCCCTGGTCTGCTGCAGGTCCGTAGATTCAGGATATCCGGAACGGTGCTTGATAGCCAACCCGGGTGACTCGCGACGCGATTATCGATGTAAGATATGGCCTTGAAGTCTCCCGCGAATATCCTACCGACTGCGCCAATTACGTTTGCGACAGACAGAGGATTGAAAAAAAACCGAAATGATTTAAGAAATTACTTTAATTAGATTTAAACTTATTACAAAATTAACCCTATGAACGATGATTCCACCTCGATGTGGGAATATGGAATGATCGTTCTTACAAATAATATTAATTATTAAAAGTCGTGGGAATACAATGTAAATGCTTAATCAACAAATTACTTTATTGAATATAATATTATAGAAACTTAACGTAGACGGTTTCCATATCGTAGTTCTATGTAACTCACAGAAATCAGTTAAGTTTCTACTTAAAATAGAAAATTCTATACAAGCTTTACACTTTTCGTCTCATTTTCGACTCTACATTACAAGTCATGTCAAATATACATCACGTGGTACAGTCATATGCTGTTAAATTTAAGATTATCTATACATATAATAAAATTGTCACTGATCCATTTCTGTACATGGAAAATATTAAAAAAAAAACATCATAATGGGCCTTTATAAGAGCAAGAGAACCTAAAATAATGATTTTTAAGATTGTATGTCTGTATGTCTGTTTGTGCACGCTAATCTCAGAAACAGCTTAACCCATTGGAATGCGGTTTTCAGGAATATATTATTATAGTCTTCACTTAACATTTAGTGTTTATTAAGAATCGATTAAGAAATAAAAAAGTTATGTCAATTTATGTCAATCACGTAATAGGTACCAAACAAATCTTATTCTATACATGTAATAAATCTGTAGAGGAGTAGTCTTTGTACATTGAAAAATATTAAAAAATGTATATTTATTAATAACAACTTGGATTATACATTGATTGATTATTGAAAATATTTAAAAAAATATACCAGGATGTGAAGTGATAACTAACAGAATCCATTTTCAGCATTTTTAAAATCTTTGTCAATTTATCGGTTTGTCTTTTAGTTGTGCACACAACCTAAAAAAAAAATTATTTCAGTTCAGACCGACCTTTCTATAAGCAAGAGAACCCTAAACAATATTTTTTTTATTTCGTCTGTTCGTCTGTATGTCTGTATGTTTGTGCACGCTAATCTCAGAAACGGATTAATAGATTTCCATGCAGTTTGAGGAATATATTCTCATGGGATTTACTCTATATTTTGTTTTTTTTTTAACAATCGGTTAACAAATAAAGAAATTAATAATCTCTTATTGTCGTACCATTGCTACTTACCCGTTTGAAGGTTTATATTTTTTACATACATTGGTCAGTACAAACGGTACATTTTATCAAAATCGAAATCAACGCGTACGAAATAGCAGCCACAGTTTGTTAATAATATAATAACATATTACATTATTATGCTAATATTAGATTAAGATGCAATTAGAAATTATTCGTGTAACCGCCTCCGTTGGTGAATATTTTTATTAAAATTTATAAATTTCAGTCTTTTCGGGTTTGAGTCCCGGTTCGACTACTGGGAAACTGTCTCGTTGCTCTACCAATTGAGCTAAGGTATAAGCGATACGTTAATTCAATTGGTCCATGCCCGTATCGGTTTATTTTTCATTCTATATTTATATAAATTTAAATAAGCTTAATTTACAAAAAAAATTGTTAAACAATATTTTTGGTCACAACTAAAGCGGGAGACATAACATCGTAAGTCAGAATAAAAACAAAAAATATAATATATACCTACTTGTTCTATCTAATTGGTATATTCTTGTTTTGTCCTATTTCATGAACTTTCCCTTCCAATGGGTCAACGTTTTATCGATCGATTCATTACCGCATGGGGAACCCCAAGGAAACACAACATGCTAGCTAACATATCGAAATGATGCATGTCTTGATTTTTCTTTTATCATAAAACTGCCCTTATCCCAATAAGTTAAAAGCAATCGCTTCTGTAACACTTCAATTCAGAAGACAATTGCCTCTTGGTGATATAATAATAATATTGGGACAAATTACACACATTGATCTAACCCCTAAGTAAGCAAATTATTTTGCTTGTGTTAAGGGTGTTAGACAACGATACCAATACATAGAAATACACATATAAATACTGGGAATATATTTAATAAACGACCAAACCCAGAAACACAGACATCTATGCTCATCACATAAATGCCTGTGCTCTGCCGGGAATCGCACCCGAGCCCCGTTGCGCCGTGACACGTTAGGCGTCTGCGCTAACCACTCGACCAACGGGGCGGTAAATAATGTATCATACACTATCACACTATCATCACCTTCACCAATACTCTCGTATCATACACTCTTTTAGGTATATTTTGGTATGCCTGTCCCCCTATAACCACCCACATTTAGATTTAAAACTCTTTCAATGACATGACTTTCTCATCTCTTTACATTATTATAATTTACATTTGTTCACTTTAAAACAGAATTCAAAATACTAAAAATATATGTGTAAAAAAAGAAAGTAAATAAAGTATAGAAATACTTGTCATTTCACGGAGATTTAATGTTAGGTAAAAATGAGTCTTGGTGAAGTTCAGTGAGAAGGTGATGTTGAGTTAAAAATTTAACGAGAACAATACACTGTTATCTAATTTACCTTATTTTTCTCAAAGCGGTCTCTTAAGGGTTAATATAAATGCTAATGGGTAGTGTCTCACCTTCTTCGCACTTTCTAAGACCACGCTAAATAAAGAGGTACTTATGCTTTGATTTTATCTTTAAACACTAAATCTGACTCGTAATGGCTGTATTAAAAAAATATTTTAACAATTAATAAAAAATTATAGAAAGAAAAGGGTATCAACACGGTGAGACTCGAACTTTAGACTACTGTTATTTTGTGCTCATTGACGGTAGTAATAATTTTTAAAAAGTGTATTTTATGTACATTTTAGCTTAATTTACCTATCCTTATCAGAAATATGCGGAGTCAGCCCAGTAATTCATTATCATCTACGTTATACTGTCATAAAATTTCTCAGTGATTTGCGTTTCAGCCACATAATTTTTTGCGCATTCTATCAACGTCTTCTTTGGTCGCTTTTCTTAAAGATAAACTATTAGTAATACTTTACATTGTCAATAATGTTGTGTATATTTTAACTATTGAAGAACGATATTCTATAAAAACATTTAGTAAAATATTATTCACCGTACCTAAATAATAATAAAATACCATCAGGTAACAGGTAGATGGTCCAATTGTATCGTCTGATGGAGCGGTACAATAGCACAGGTCGTTTGAACAAGTCCATTGTGACGACGCTGATTTCAGTTTTTCTATTTCATGCAATGATTGATAAACCAGAAAATTTTGAATGGAAATAAATCTTCATCACCTGCAATGGTTACAAAGCTTTACTTTATAATCGATACATCTAATTACATAAGCTCTTATTATATATTCATGTTAATATATATCTTTTATCATTTCATCTTTATATGAATTTAATTTCAAAATAACTTAAGTTAGACTTGTAAAAGGTAAAGTGTGCAGACATACAAAGAGGTCACAGTGTTTTAAACTTCATCAATTAGCATCGGGAACTCCACTGCATTAGATGGATCGATATCTTATTCTATTATGATTGTAGGTTTGTACGCGCGGCTTTAGGCTACTAAAGCTATCATATTTATAAAGGGTAAGTACTATTAAAATAGCAATACTATATATAATGTGATGAAAACGTCACTTTATATTAGATTCGTGTATAAGAGCTAATCAAATATTTTTTTGGATTTTTTAATATTTTGAATCATTTTGACCAAAAAACATAATAAAGCCATACTATATTTAAATTTTACATTAGCTAACCATAATTGCTTTTCTATGCTAAGGATGTTAATGCGGTATATTTAAGTTTTATAGAAAACTAGTCTTCTGCTCGCGGCTTCACTCATGTGCAATTCGGTTGTATAGTGTTTTTTAATAAACTCTACAGGGCTTTTATTTAATATGTGCATTGTGCACCTCTGTCACGTAACCACGTCTTTAAGTTGTCATACAAAGTCTTTGTATAAAAGAGGGAAGGGAGCCCCCTCAATTTAAAAAAACTCCTTTCTTGCTGACATATAAATGTACATATAAGTAAAATAAAAAACACAATACATGTACATATATAGGGAAAGGTTTCAAAGGTCGCAGGTTCGAATCCCTGCTCTTATCGGTGTACATGTAATTCTATATTTCTTCAAAATGAAAAAACAATATTTAATAATTATAGGCAAAGTTTTTCCAAAAAAATTCGCTTTTAAATAATTTGCTCTAATTTATCACCGATTTATCGGTTAAACATTTTAAACCCCCGTTTTAAAACGCAGCCTTGTGTCCAAGTAGTAGTAAAGACCATTGACGTTGACAGTTGACGATAGTTAGGCCCGAGAAACATTTACTTGTTAACAATTCTGCACGTGTTGCTTATCTGTAACCATTTCAAGGTATTGACTATTTTCATTCTTAGTTCGAAAATAGTACATAATTTAAATACTATTATTTTTATTATATTAGTGTAGAAGTTTTTAAGTGTTCTTGTAAATGTGGAAACATTACATCACTAGTAGTGCTGTCATCGAAAAAGTCCATACTATAAAAAATATAGAGTTTCTTGCCTGTGCTACTTTTGTGGATCTACCCTTTGGAAAGCTGCATCTTAACTCTTAAGGCTGACATTTCATAAGTGCATGCTATTATATTATATTACTAAAAACATTTGCTATGCTCAACACAAATATATGGGAAACTTTTGAGTTTATATTACGCAAGCAACATTGCCTTGAAGCAAATTGAGAGATATACAGCGAGTGCTTGGTTATTCAGTGGGACAATCAAGGTGTAATTAACATCACTATACATAGGTGATGATGAATCCTATAAACTTAAATATCTCCGTAACTTTATAGGTAATGCATGGAGATATTATTATACTAATTTTGTATCTAATCTAGGTGTATATTTTTATGAATGCAAGCATGCATGCAATTCGAAATTTTTATGAATAATATTCTTAACATAATAATTAAGGAAAAATAGTTTAATTTTGGAAAAATTAAGATGATTTAATACAAACATTTATAAATACTTTGTAGAGATTTTAATAGATAACCCTATCTAAAGCTTTCGACTCTTTATATACAGTTTTTTATGATATTCTTGACAATCTGATTTTGAACATTGGCAACTATGGTATCGAGAGGTTTAGGCAACTAGTACTCAAACGAAGTAAATGTGTCACTCTATTCCTATCTGAGAGGGAGATGCTCCATGCATAACCATTCAGATGCAGTCAAATGACTACAGCTACACTGCTAGACTCTATCTTTCTTAAAATAACAGCACATGTGGCAATAAGTGAATAAGTTTCGCATTATATTATAACGTTTTAGATTTATTCTAAAATATTTATATTTTTACAAAATTTCCACTTAGATCACACAATTTTTTAGGGTTCTGTGCCCAACCCAATAATCAAGTGTGTACGTCAAATGTAAGTGTCAGGCGGGCCTATTTCGATACTAGATTTATCGAAATAACCCCTTCTGCAAAGCCACTTTCCAACTTAATGTTAAAGCTATGAGGGTTTCAAAAGCTTCCTAGTCTGAGAAGTACCACACAACAAACTTAACCGGATATTTTTTATTTTGATAATAATAATAATAATTGATTTTAATTATTGTATTATCAAGTCACTCTATTTTAACAGATATATTTTTAACAAAAAATATACGTCAGCTACAAAAGTGATATACAAAGAAAGCAATATTTTATATAGAAGTTACGATATTATAGCGTTAAATATTTAGTAGAATATTTTGATTTTTTAATGTAGTTAAATACCGATACGATGTTGTAAGCAACAAGTCTCGAAATTGATAAGTAAAATATTTGTATAAAACCTATTTTCAAAAAAGAGAGTGTATTTTTATAAATATTTATATAATGAGTACAAAGCATATATCATTATATAGTAACCATGGCCTGGGATACATACAGGGTGGCTTAAAAATTATGGCTCCGTGAGGCTTAAGCGTCGACACGGAGGAAATAATGAAGGATGAAACGTTAAATTTTGTATATAATTAATTAGTCTCAATTATTTATGATATTATTTATATCGTATTTTTTTAATAAGAAATATATATACACTTATTAACCATTAAAATCTACCTTAGTAAGGAGTAACTTAGTTGCGTTTAATAGATTTTTCTATCAATACCGATTAAAAGGTACGGCCAAAACATTCGTATATTTATAATAATAATAATAATAATTTGTCTACTTCTACGATATATATATTCTCATTTTTTTCGTCTATTTTAGCGAAATAAAGTAATAATTAATAAAAGTAATGATTTTAATATGTAACGTTTTAATACTCTTGTAAGAACTATGTAGAAAGTAAGCAATCAATACGTAGGTAAATACTAATATATAGCGTTGCTCCTAGTGAATCGATTTTAGGAAATTAGTATTAATTATTATAATTAGACTGGTCAGCGGGCCTACAGATCTTGAAAAGGAGCGCCATTTTGCTGCCGATATGCCTTAGTTGGCTGTTATACTCGTAATTTTGCTGCTTATCATGGGGCGGTTCATGTTCGCTGAGATAGCATAGTGGCGATGAAACAAAGAAGACGAGGTTAATATCCATACCACAGGATGGAAGGGATAGAAGCAATCAGTTGTAGAATGCAGAGATTCGATAGTCGCTAGTTACAATACAGATACATATAATCGACTCTCGCGTTGAGCCTTCTTGGGATGAGGGTTGGTAGGTATTCTAAGGTATGCCAAGAAATTAACTACCAGTTGAGTGGTCCTCCAAGTATCGACTCCAGGTCCTCGACTTCATTTTCATGATAGTCCTGACCCCTGTGGGCCTCCTAATGAAAAACTGGTTAATCGAAGCACCTGAGGCGGCTAGGATAAAGGCAGGATAAGGGTAGGCTAGGATAAATATCCTTTTTTTTTTTTGCGTTGGAAAAATGCGTTTTCGCATCGTCACCCAGACCAGGAAGGCGATGGTCGGGCGGTATGTGCGGCACCCGGCGACTGCCATTTTTAAGGCACCCCACTAAAAAACCATCAGCTGCCCTCATCGCTATAGGGGTGACGCCCCGGCGGAACCCCCCCTAATAAGGGGTACCCCGGGCAACCAGTGTACAACTACGTCATAGACCTAGTGCAATGGCAAAAGAGGTCGCTCCCTCCTCTCACCTAGGCCTACGGCTGGGAAGGAATGGGCTGAACCCTTCTCCTTCGCAGCCTCTCCCGTTGAGTGCAACACCGCTGGTCACGGCGCCACCGCCTCGACCCCCGGTTGACTAGGCTCCACGCGTAAGGCAGCTGCCTTCCCCCGGATGCGTGGAGCTTTGCAGTCCTTGCTCCCCAACACGTGGCCTGCGGAGAGGCCTCGATCGGCACAGACTGCGCACCGCAACATTCCGGTGCAGCCTGAACGGGTGTGACCCGCCACGCCACACCGGAAACAGGCGATGTTGCGATCTACCTCGGAAGGGCAATTGGCACGCATGTGCCCGAGCTCCTGACACTTAAAGCAGCGCAAAGGCCGCTCCGCTAGGAGCTCTACCCTCACCAAGCTCCACCCAACGAGGACTCTCCCCGCAACCACCAATGTTTTCGCCGCATCGACTGGGAGTCAGGCAAAGAAAACGCCGAAACCCCCGGAGCCCCGACGAATCTCCCCAACTTGGAGAGACCCGCCAGGACAGTCGGTGATGCGGCGAATCGCATCCTCCAAATCCTTCTTCGTGGCTGAGTTGTCCAGACCTTTTAGCCTCACGGCTACACGCCGAACAGGCCGGACGACATCAGCCACCCCGTCGAGCACTGGGCGAAGCTTCGCCACCAGCGATGCGGCTTGCTCCAGAGTGCCCTTGGGCAATTCCAGGAGCCTTGCCCCCGCCGCCGACTTGCGGATCCTAAGCCCATCCCTGAGGCCAATGTCGCCGAGACTAACCATCTCGGCGGCACGCCTCAAGACATGGGCGTAGATGACGCTCGCACCTGCCGCCTCGTCCTGCAGTTTGATAAGAACTGCAGGACGAGGAGAACAAGGAGATGGCAGTTTCGGAGGCCCGAACTCTCCTTCTTCTTCTGACCCCTAGTCGAACCTTCCTTCTTGGCCACTGTTTTGGTAACCGACATCTGGGGGTGGCTCTTCTTTTTCCCCTTGCCTAACTTCCTCCTCGTGACTGTCGTCCACGCCTCCTCCTGAACTAGAGGAGCCGTCGGCAGTCCCGACCCCGAGACAGTCGCCGCGACTGCGGCCGACTGCCTCCTCTCCACCGCGAGTGGCGGCTGATGGATCCGCGCCGGGAGGATACGCTCTTCAAGTCCTTCAAAGCGGGAGTTAATTAAAACTCCCACCGAGGACAGTACGGAGCGTTTCAACTCCTCGACCACGCCTTGATCCACCGACGACAACCCCGACGAAACCCCCCCCCGACGAGATCGGAGGCCGACCCACAGAGGACTTAAGACCGTCAAAGTCCTTGCGAACCTTGACGATCTCCTAGGATAAATACCCAGCCCCAGCGGTGGAAACGTGATTTGGTGTCTCCGGAAGCCGGTTTGTTTATGTCCGCACCTCAAGCGGTGGATAAATCGGCGGCACGGGACTTCGACGTTCCGCCCTGGGCAGATACACCTTGGGTAGACCTTCACCTTCAGAACCGCGTGCGGAGCTGCGATGAGTTTCGCCGACTCGCTCCGGTCGTAAGTCCATAGCGTCCGAACCCTGCCCGCCCTTTTTGGGTGCCACCGAGTGTTCCCTCTTCCTCCAGTGATCCTGAACACAGCCATTGAATGAACAAGAAATGTCAATTACCTGGGTGTAAGCCGCGTAAATCGCGACTGTTGATAACCACCTAGGTAACAACAGAAAGAAATGTAGCCTATGTCTTTTTAAACATATTGTGGCCAATATTAAACTCGCAACTTTCTCGACAAATAAGGGTAAACATGTACAAAATCTATGTAAGGCCACACTTTACAGACGCTCCCTTGCATGGTTCTCACTGACGAACCCAAACCAACAAATGTTACTGCTAAGATTGCAAAACAACGTCTTGTGACGTGGCGGTATCTCGGCTCATCATCATCTCCGAGACATCGCCTCATGGGACACCCGTCCGCGGACATACTCCCCTTACCTACCCTACCCATACTGATTTATGAGCCGCCAGTTCTGTCGCTGGTCGCATAAGCTGGGTTTTCCTTGGGTATCCAGGTTACTCACCTGGTTGAACAGACTAATATTAAACCGCCCTTCATCATCTGTCATCAGTACTGACGCCCGAAATCTACGTCACGGACCAAGCTCTTGCGCTCAGCACTGTGAAGAGTATCTCAATATCACATGTATGTTATTAGCTAAAATGAAATATACTTTTTTATATCCTAATTTTTAAATGATATAATATTGTTATTAAGTTGTCGATTGAGACATTTATTGCTAACAATATTCTTATGCGTAAAATAATGTAAAAATTAAGACAATCAAAAGGAGTTTTGAATATTTTTTTCCAAAGACTTAATTATTTAGTCCGCAAAACTTGAAAAGCAATATAAAAGTTTTAACAGAGGCTTATTTGTTGCTAAGTATCCTGGTCATTCCTGTTTAAAATTTAAATATTCAATACTTGTAGAAAGTTTATAATAAGCTTTATAGGTATGTCATTACACTTCATAATATATTAAGTACTGTTCTAATTAATAAGACAACAGTTATTATATCTACCTACTCTTATCCCTATAATTTGGAACGTCGCCAAACTCCCTTATATATCAATATCATCAAAGCTCTTATATCAGACGTCATTTCGTTGCAGAGACAGAATCTTTGATTGTAGTAAGTTCTATGAAAAACTTCTGGTCAAAGTCTACACCAGCTCCTAGATTTGATCACCACAAATCTTAGATGAACTGGTGACAGAAACTTAGCAAGTTGGTCTTATTTTACAAAACTGCTAGAGCTGGAGTGCTGTTTCACCAAGAAAAGGAACCCGCTCACAGAGCCGCCATTGCGTTGGCTGCGATTTAAGAAGTGGGATTTGAAGGACTTGAACACTCTCCATATTTGCCAGATCTAGTACCCAGTGACTTCTTAATATTTCTTCGGCTCAACGAACACTTTAGGGGTAGAAAATTTGACATTTAGACAATTAGATACTGAAGTGCTGGCCGTTATCGTGTTTTGGGAGAGTCATGATAAATATTTTTTCCAAGTACATCCTAGGTTGCGAAAAAAGATGTATTTATAGTAAACATATTTACTTATTAGGAGATTATGTAAAAAAATAAATCGTAATCATTATAACTATATTTTAATGTCATTCACGATACTTTTGGATCACCTCTAGTATTCTCTAGAGCAATATAGCCTAAATTACATAAATACATCAATATCTTATTTTTCTACTTCGAATCAATAACGGTGATCACTTGGGTCTTTATTTTGTTTCACAAACTGATAAAAATATTTAGTATGCTATTTATGAAAAAATAGAACCATTGCAATGAATGCGATAGCAGGCCTTTTCATGTACAATTAAAATTGCAAAAAAAAACCTTGGCTACCAAAATAATCAAAGAAGCTGTATCAGTTCACAATTGTAAAATTGCAGGGTCAGCCATCAATCAAAAAGCACGTAAATCTGAGGAAAAATACCCTGAAAAGAAATTGTAATAGATTGTCAGCTATCGACTCATACCTATGGTATCTCCTTTAAATATTCGTTAATATTGTAGTATCCATTAGCACACAAAAATTCCATTCTTACTTTTTAAATTAAATTTGTTAAAGGGTAATACTTAAACGTTTGCGGGGAGCTTATGGGAAAAGTATTAACTTTACCTGAGTTAAAGTGTTAGGGTCTCAGTTTAAAAACCGTTATAAAAACAAAGAAATAACCCTTGCAGTAATATTATTTTCGTTTTAGTCATGAAGAACTTGGAATTAGTGTCCATGAAAGTTATGCTGTGTTGTGCGTGTGAATTGTCATTAATTTAATGCCGAATACACGATATCTACTTAGAGATCTCCGGTTAACATGTTTTATATCTAAATAATAGTATGACCATCATAGTGACTGTGAGGTCATTAACTTATAGAGAAGACGAGTAGTATTTATACTCTCAAAATTAAAAATAGTTCTAGTTTAAAATAGCATACCATAAAACTTATATTTCTGAGGTCTTAATTTAAATTGGACATGTTTTATAAATTGCCAAGAATTATTCGTGACCCAAACGTCCGCGTGCATCATTTGACACGCAATCAGAATGCATTGTTAGCGTTTCGTAGAACTAATACTCGACTTGCACGCCCAGCAAAGTTAGTATATATTCCATTGGGGTAAATTATTGTATATATTATACATATGCTAGTTATATAACTAAAAACGATTTATTGTTTTACTATGAATTCTGATATACTAAGTAATAGTATATCTGAATTTCCAATTTTTACGACCAATATAGTAACAATTTTTAATCATATTTTTGTAATGAAGAAACTAAATTAATTTCCTTGTTAAATATTTTCTGTAGAAAACTAGGTGCTTGTAGCTTGGAAGATAGGTTCTTCATTTGAGAATTGAAATGAAATTATATCGCCCTAGAAAAAAAAGTAATTAGTTTTTTGTAGAAAGAACTGTTTGATAATTAAGAATTTACGACAGCGACAAAGTTATATTATATAACTTACCTAACGGTATTGAATCTAGAATATATTCTTTGTAATTTATGTTCTAAGGTATAAATTCATAAGCTTCATATTCTTGTGTTTGATAATAATTTTGCTTTATCACTCTTATTAATTAGTTAAGCCAAATCTACAAAAATAATTAAACATAAAGCTGGGTTGTCATTAAATGTAAAGATATAAAATAGTATGTATACTATATCATTTAGGGCTTCTAAATGTATAAATAATACATTGTATTATTTCTATAAATGTTTATTATTCGTTTCACAACGTAACTATTTGTGTTACAGTTACAGTGTAACAGTTTACATTTTAATTATTCTGAATAAATTTTCCTTCTATAAAATATTTTAGTTTTGTTTCTAAAAACGAAAATCCATTTTAACCTAAGATAAATCAGTTTTATAAATATATTTATTGTTTTGTCACTCTTATATACATACCTAAAGTTATTATTTATTTTCTATAGTTTTGTATTGTCGCTCCAAATTAGATATGTATTATAAGAATAAGAATATTATTGTCTACATATGTCTATATATATATGAGTGTGTCATAATTATTACGGCCTAGATTAAAGTGGAACTTAAAAATATAAAAATAATATTTTTTTGAGACTTTAAAATATATATTTTTTAAGTTTGCTGGAGTTGTTAGTTGAAATTTAGTCAGACTTCTATTTCTCACTAGATAAACATATACAAAACAAAGATTAGTATTAGTAATTTTTATCTATCAGTGTGTTAATGTCGAAATCTATGGAGAAGTTAATGACATCTAATTAGTTAGTTTCTTATTAATCGGCCCTTGTGTCACAATTAAAAGTAATATAATAATCAATTATTTTTCTATCCGATCGACTTAGGTATAATAACTACTACATATATACAAAAGTAGGTACCATATATACAAAAGTAGGTACAATGTGTACAAAATTAGGTATCAATGTACAAAAGTAGGTACCACAATATGTGCCACAGCGAGTACCACAGTCCAAATAGTTTAGCTCTATAAATAAAAAAGACATTGCGAAGTAAATAGCTTTTAAAGAAAAAATAATTGGAAGATATTATTCATTGGATTGAATAAAGTCGTCTTAAAATATTTTTAACTACTATTAATTCCTAATAATTAAAACCGATTATCATAATTAGATATATTTTTTTAACCCATAGCCTGTGCCGAATAGCTGAGATGGATTTTAGCTACTTTTGGCCAAATAAAAGCAGTCCTCACCAAGATATTGAGCTTTTAGTGGTGCTAGTGAAAGGTTCTTATAAAACATTGATAGTAAAAACTTAAACTATTGAAAATAAGTGTCTTCGTAGGTTCAGTTAGTATAATATAGAAATCAGTAACATAACTTAAAAAACCCTCTATACAAAAAGACCTCTAAAACGATAAAAATAATATTATGTACTCATTGAAGTCGTTGCGTCGGGGGACCGCTAAATAAGGAAAAAATTAAAATGCCAGTAAATAATAGTAGTAAGTTACCATAGCAAATAACTAAGTAACAATATCACAGTTCTCACTCATTATCTTCAGAAAACGTCGTAAAATAAACACCATCGTCTTTTTTTTTTAATTTTTTAATTAGCAATTGTGCAAAAATAGTTTATCTACCTCTGAATTTTATTAGGATGTTGACGAGGGTTGCGATTCCATAATCATCTCTACGTGTTTAATTACGTAAAAACTTCGTGATATAAATTTTAGTTCCAATTAGTTTGAGAAATGAATGTCTTCATAACATTCCTAGTTTCCATGAACCTTGGGTGATTTTGTATGAAACTATTGCTTAAAATGTTTATTTATTGTTGAGTTAATTTATCTGCATATTATAAATCTTATGTATGAACATGTTTGGCGATGGTCAATTTATTTTGTTTTTAAATAGATACAGGAAGTTTGAAAATATCTATAAACATGCACAGCCATGAATCGGTTTATTTTTTCATTCTATATATTAAAAAAAAAATTGATACAGAATGAAAAAATAAACGATACCGACATGAATTTGAAACCACTATCTCTGGAAACCCACCCCCTTGGTTTACCGATTGAGTTTAGTTTCAAAATCTTACGACAAATATTTAAAATATCAATTTAATAAGAAATCGCGAGGTTTAGATTGTTCATGAATTAGAGCCGATTATAATTCAATAATAAAAATAATGAATAAAAATAATAGTAATATTATAAATAACAAATATAATAATTATCTTTACACTGTTTCCTATCCTTGTTTTGTTTTTGTTTTCTAAATTATTCGCAGAGAGCGAAATCTATGGCTACGAGTGTAAGCAAAACCTATATATATTTTCAAAAAGCACTAATAATGAAAAATTGAACTTAAAAAATAAACCAAACTAAAAAAAAAAGTTGTTTACTATAAAACTCGAAAAGCAATTTCAAATTGATATTGAAGTTTTACAAATCAATATGTTTTTTAATTTTTTGTACACGTAAGTAAATAAAAAAACCGGTTAAATACACCGAGGCGGGGGAACTACCACTTATATAAGATGTAACGTTTTTTTTTAAATCTATGTAATTTTTTAGTTCAGGAGTTGTTCTCTTAAAAAACATATTGTTTTTTATCAGTGTGAAAGAAATCACTTTCAACTCACCTGCGATAGGAGATATGTTGTAACAACTAAGTATATTTGTAATGTTTACGTGTAGTATGTATTAAAATTAAACACTGAACTACTAAATACTGAAGATAGTAACTTAAAAAAACTTTAGTTTTGGTAAACTTAAGAGTATTACTTAACAGAATACGGCATATTTTAATTCACAGAATAGGATTAATTCATTATTGCAATGATATAAGCAAAGTATCGACAGCAAACAGGTTCTAATCATTAAACTAAATATAAATAGCTAAGATCCATAATAGAGTTTAATGAAAAGGGTTTGAATGTTCAAACATTTTTTCATTGTTTAATTTGTTCAGGAAATGTAATTGCATTAACTTACAATTACGGGGGGATAGCCAACATTTAATAAAAATAAAGTTTATAATTTCACCTTGGCTTTTCTAAAAAAAAAATTAAAAAAAAAAATGTCGACGCAATATTCAGTTTTCTAACTTGTCACAAGAAAATTGCGTTGATGAGGATGATGATTGATGAAACTGATGATGGAATTCCCGCCATAGGTCATAAATCCATTTGATGAAATTAAGTGAAGAATTTGATACTACAAGAGCTAACACGAATAGCTTACTCGTGCTTGAGCGTGCGTGAAATTTAAAAAAGGATATTAAACATTTTTACTGCAGGCAAAAATATCCGACAAATATCCTGGACTGTGGGGAATTACAAGAAAACTTCTGATAGCGTTTCCTTCGTCATATCTTGTTGAAAAAAGTTTTGTGTCGTTACAACACTTTTAACGAAAAAAAGGGAAAGGTTCAATACCACAGAACTGGGACATTTGCAGTTATTTCTAACAAAACTGAAGATTGATAAGTTGCTGTCAATCCATCCATCCATACAATTATTATACATAGAATAGGGGAGTCATAGGCAGGTCTATCAGTGTCTGACAAATAATCTAAGAGACAATAATAACACAAGATGACAGACCAATACTTCTCGATCGATCTTTATCTAATCACTCATGCAAGAAAGAGGGACTGATAGGTAGCCTCAGTGATTGTCATTGTAGAATAGAAGTTGCGTTACGTTACATATATATATTAGTGTAATAATTACATATTTGAACTAGCAAAATTTTAGAGGTCTGTGTGAAAAAACAAGCTCGGGAACTTCTGGTGCCGTTGCACCAGACGACACGATAGGGTGCCTTGTTTTATATTTACTAAGTAAATTAATTAATTAAATTAATTAAGGTTGAGGTTTAAATTTAGATATTAAATATTAACAAATGTTAAGCTGTTGCTTGTTTGAGTCATGATAAGAAAGTATACTTATAATAAATGATTGCCTGTAATATAAATAATGGTTTCTGTATGAATTGAGTCTTTCTTCTTTTGAATATATTTCAATACCACGAATACAAAGACGGGCTCTATCAAGGTTGACTGTAAATGTAATTATAAAATTATTTTACCTCAAGGTCCACTAATATTTTTAAGTTATACATTTTTTATTTCTTTTTCTCAATGAATATTTAAGGTAAATTTTTAATCTAAATACAAATTGCATATTTCTCATAAATATACTCCCTTTTTTATATTATTAAATCTTAAAGTTCCAAATTCTGCGAGTGTCCAGTCCTTCATAAAATCATAATTTTCAATAATAGTTACTTGTTTCTTACCTGTACTAATTTTGCAAATTGATTTAAAATTATTAAGTCTATAAATAATTAACTTTTGGAAAAACGCTTCACTTTGCCTTTTTGATCATTTTCTTTATACAACAAAACCTAGCCTACAACGCTGTTCAACTATGGGTAGACAGACAGACAGCAACACATTACAGACTATATATTATTACAATTTATACAAAATGAGATCCCTGTAATTGGAACATACCTTTCTTTGGATTCCAATCTGGTTATAATCTATTATTATGTTGTAAGAGACGATTTTCTCTGTTAACCTTCAAATAAACTTTATATAAAATTCGCTTCCAACTTGAATACCGAAATAAATCTAAATGGAATAAATCAAATCAAATATTTCTGAAATATATTCTCAATTTAACCACAAGGAAGTGTATTGTGTAAACAAACAATTTATAATTATAAAGAGGAAAACAAAAGTTCAGTCTTTTCTATCTGACCGCGAATATTCTGTTGTAACTTCGACCATCTCATTTCCTTTGTTAGAATGAAGCTCGTCTTTGTCAATCTTTTTACTAAGATTTCTACATTGATTTAGATATTTGGCCATTATTATTATATATTTATGACATATTATAAAAGTTGTGACTTTTATGGTATATTGAATAATCAAATATATTTCTGAAATAAATTCATTATATTACGTCTGTCCGTCCAATGATAGAGATGTATATAACATTTATGAAGGCTCAGGTAAGATTTACTCTTTTTTAATTAACCAGCCAGTACCCTACGCTTTCAACTCGCGCTGTATCTACAACTATATACCTAGTCAGGTCATAAGTTCTGTCACACAATAAAAAACTTTTGAATTAGAATGGTGGCCACAAAAAAGTTTATTGAATTCGAATTTCGAATTTTTCATGAAAATAAAAATATGTACTTATTAGAATTTTCGTCATTTTTAAATATGGAGTGGACACTTAAAGAAGACCGTGTCGCGGTTATTGCGTTGCACCGTTGCGGTTACGCGCTAATTCAAATTTTCAACTTACTGAAAATTTTAAATATAACCAAAAGATTCGTTTATCGTACCATAAAACGATACAATGAACACTCTAGTGTAGATGACAGGTTAAGAATTGCCCTCGCTCTGTTAGAACTCTACCTGTGATAAAAGCTGTGAAGGCGCGAATTCAAAGAAATCCCATACGTAAGCAGAAACTGTTGGCCCTTCAGATGGGGTTAAGCAGGACCACGGTGAAAAGAGTGTTAAATGAAGACTTAGGGCTTAGGACGTTTTGAAGAAAAACAGGACATTGTTTGGAAGTTTGTTTAATGGACCTGAAACTGAAGAGACGAAAAAAATGTTCACCGTGGAAGAGAGCAGTGAAGAAGCAAGCAACCGTATTCCGCGTGTCTAACGAGGTCATTTTCCATCCTCGCTCATGGTTTGGTTGGGAGTCTCTTGTAAGAAAGGCGTAAAAACGAATGCAGTTGTGTATCAAAATACAGTCCTCAAGAACTTTGTAAAACCTGTTTCTCATACTATGTTTAATAACAGGCACTGAATATTCCAACAAGATTCTGCGCCAGCTCATAGAGCGAAAAGCACACAAGAATGGCTGACGGAGCGTGAAATCAACTTCATCCGGCACGAAGACTGGCTGGACAGCCAGGCCAGATTTGAGTCCCTTAGATTACAAGATATTGCAACACTTTGAGAAAAAGGCCTGATCAAAGCCTCATTCTGATTTGGAGTCACTCAAGGTATCCTTGATTAAGGCAGCTGCCGATATTGACATGGATCTCGTTTGTGCTGCGATAGACTACTGGCCGCGCAGATTGAAGTCCTGGGGGCCTACCATCAACTTTTAGCGAGCGATTCTGTTCCGATGCAGTTCAGTTTACGTTCAAAAACTCAATCGCTTGTTTTCGTACCATCACTTGTTACAAGCTGGGTCGAAAATGAATCGCTTAGAATGAACGAAATTGTCACTGGTCCGCTTTTATTTCAAGTTGTCGTTGACAGCTCGCAGCAAATTAACGTTTACATCGCACTTTAAGAGCGTTTGTTATGATTGTGAATAAGTTTTAATAGTGTTAGCTGAAGGTCAATAGGGAATATAACAAACATTTATAATGGCGTGTGTGATGTGTTCAAAGGATTTATTTCTATTTAAAATGGTATAAATATTATTAGCATATTATGTTATGCATATTATAGGTATAGTAATTTGATATTGTTAAGAATATTCACAAATATATAATATTTATTTTTCCTCATATAAATCAGAAAAAGATTGAAAATAATGATGAAAAGGAAGTATTAATTAATCGTCTCTAATTTGAACTTTAAACTAAAAAGATTTAGAAATAGTGTCAGCTTTATATAAATTAAATATAACAATAGATAACCATTGCACTATTTCTATTATTGGAATAACCACAAATCGAATTTAAAAAGTTAGTTTCAGCGAGTATAAAATCCCATTAGTATACTAAGAATGGTCATTAATTGAAAAAATCTATCTACAGTATATAATTCGTAACAATTCTGTTTAGGCTACGATAATAGCAACTTTTATTGAATCGCTAGTTTTGATAGTTAAACGGTTCAGTTTAGGTCGAAAAGATAGCTCATGGTATGAATTGAATGAACGAATTAACGTTCGCGGTTTATTTTGGGACTTGTTTAAGTCGCGACCTAAACTGGTCGTCTTATCAACCTCATGGTACGAAATATCAATGTAGGTCGTAAATTGGATATCAATACTCGAATTCGCGGGGGTCATTTGGAATAAACCTTATTACCATAAGAATCTATGTTTTATTAAGTTCATTTTGCTATATAAATGTTTACATAAATAATAAAAATTTCTAAATTATTTCATATTAAACATGTGTGATGTGACAAAACTTATGACCTGACTATGTAGGTACATATCTCCTACCGATTTTTGCAAGTCCTTACTTTCAGCATAAGGATGTGGTACATACAAGAATATACACAAATAAAATTAAATTGGTCTACACAAATAAAAAAAACCCCCGATACAAAAAGACCTCTAAAAAAAAATAAAAATAATATTATTATGTACTTATTGTAGTCGTTGCGTCGGGGGACCGCTTAATAAGGGAAGAATCAAGAAATCAAAATGCAAGTAAATTACGAAGGCAGTTAAAGAAATAACAATATCGAATCGTATAGTCTAAGTCCTTAATGATTAACTTCGTAAAATAGACACCATCGTCAATGTACGTACAACTTTATTAACATGTGGACGGAGTCGCGGGCAACAACTAGTTAATCATAAATGTGTAATAATACATATATTCATTTTAAAATATATTGTTATTACTATATAATTGCGGCATGATGATCATAAGTTAGTTTCATACTGATAGCTTTAAGTTTACGAACTTAAATCAATAAATGACAAATAAAATAAAAGTTTGTGTAAGAAATAGGTACAAGTAAGTAATTATTTTATCCGAGAGAGCCAAACACTAATATCGATTTATTTTACTTAACTGTTCCTTTCGTAATTCCGGAAAAGCTATAGCCTTGACTATTGAATATGAAATATGCATTTTTTTACATACATTGGTCGCTGAGCTTCTTAAAATATTATCTGCCTATAATAATACTTGAAGTCAAGCCAACATTATACAATCTAACATTTAGATCTTCACTATCGAAACCAAATAAATAAGTTAAGCATACGAACTATAAACCTCTATTTTTTGGTCACACCAACATAGACCTCTGTAGAGTCTGCCGCCACCTAGACCACTCAGGGAACCTCTGGTCTAAACGGTGCTCTAATAAGATGTAGTTATCACGAAATACTTAGATAAAAATGTTCCTCGTAATCAGTTTATCTCAACGTGTGGCCATTTTGACAAATGAACCAATGGAAAACGTCCTTTTTGAACTACAAAAGCCATTTCAAAATAAAGAAGAAGAAGATATGAACTAATCAAATCAGAAACATTTTTACTAACCCCGTAATGATGTAGTTTTCTAATTGAAGTTTCATGCTGTACACGCCTGAAAAATTACAAAAAGGTAATTGTTCGTTAGTACCACTACCACCAGTGATTTCGAAATGATTATTATTATGATGGCTTATGTCTTTTTTTTCACTTAAAAAAAGTTAGTTGGCATTGGCAAAGGAAGGAAAAATGGAGCAACTGTGACAAGTCATCATGTTATAGCGAAGCAAATTTTTTTCCTAGTTAAAATAACTAACTAACTAATCTAACATAATCTAATCTAACTCAATTTCACAAAAGGAATACGGAATGACCAAGCGTTTGATTTTTTATTACAATAAGGTCTTGCGACGACATGTATAGACTGGTTCTAATATTACAAGATCGTAACTCATTTGTAAAAAAAACTTCAGCCTCGAAACGAACGACAAATCTGGTGGCTCGATAACGAACAATTATCCACAAAAAAATACCAAGCGAGCCTTGAAATTCTTCCCAGGCTTCAAAAGCAGCAATAACTCAATACCAGCATCTGTTGTTGAGCGAATAGTATTGAAAACAAACTGTTTTTTGTATGTAGAAGGTTATTTTTGTTAAAATATTCAACAAAATGAATACAGACAATATTTTTTTAAATGTGACCAAAATTGGTCAATAATTATGATTAACATAATGGTTTTATTTTATTGAGTTTCATTAGATCAGAAAATATACTACAATCTATACAGTTGTTAAATATTGAAGCTAAGTCTGACGCAACAATGTCTATTAGTGGCCCGAGTACGTCAACGGATATTTCCCATAGATCACTTGTCTTCTTAACACTGAATCATTTAAATACTTTTACTATTGCTTAGGAAAATTTGTTTTTAAAATTTAAATTAATACAAATTTGACATGTCATGTCATTAACATGTCAGAGTGGCGGCAGTTGAAGAGTTTAAAGATTTAGTTGTGGTAAATAAAGTTTCAAAAACAGTTGCAACCTTAAAGTTACAAAACACTTTTAAAATGTATATTTAATTTAAAGTCGATGTTCTGAGATTTAGCTCTTCCAGTTTCCTCATAATGTATTATAAAAAAATATATATTTAATTTATTTATTAATAATTTCCTTTGTTTTTATTATACTATTGCTATTTTGTATGTTAGTACTTAATTATCGTGATTTTGCAACTTTGTATTCATTTTTTAAATTTTTTGGAAATAATTATACTCTATTTTTAAACTCTTCTCTAGTATTTACCTGCTTTTATGTATACCTATGTTGTTAGTTAGTTGACATAATTTCTTTATATTTCTAAATAATTCTTCTGATGCAACCTCAGTAAACACTAATTAGTAACAAAAACAAATTTATGACAAACCCTGAGTTCAATAATTTTATAAAAGTGTAAAAAAATCATTATACATAGTATTGTGGTTTGAATTTTTCAACAAAAGTTAAAAATGAAGTCATTTTTATTTTTACTGGTACATTAGTAAGTTTCTTGTTTAAATTATTATTGTTTTAAAACTTAATCGATTGACTATAAATGCCTGAATGTAATATATTGATTAAACATTAGAAGAATTAACGAAGTCCATGTTAGGAAGCGGAATAACGATTATTGGACTTAATTGTAGAATAACTTTGTTTTAGCGTTTCGAAGACAATACAGGAAATATATATCGAGAAAGTGGGTTAAGAATTCAGATATCGAGCGAGGCGGATGTCGCGGCCCCACGGTCGCCGCCCTAGCGTGTGACTTATGGGGTTAGTTTTCACACACCCCTAATACATTTACAATTCGAATTTTAAATTACGATTTTAACATCAATTTAATTCAGCCCGTCTCGGATAAATGGCCTCGCTATTAACGTTTTTATAATTTATTTTACATAAAAATTAAAAATATATACAATGTATCAAATGTTTAAATATATTTTTAAAAAACTGCAGTTTAAATCTAAGTGGTCGAATTGATTTTTAAATATAAGTCAAACAAATTCCAGACGTATAAGTATAAGCAATTGGTTTGAAATTACAACAACATGCTTTTGCTCTCGACACTTGGAATACTAAGATCTTTTTAACAGCTCTTAGACTGAAATATTGTAGTCAATTAAAAAGCCGCATTATCCTTGTCAGAAATTTGAAGTGCTTTTTAACAACAACGATCTCAGAAATGAATCTTATGTGTGTATATGTTTTAGGAAGCATTTGAAGTATAATTTATTGAAAAAATCAATGTTTTGGATATTTATTAAAACATTTAGATTTTAGATTTTTTTTTTGAATTACCTAATTCAAATCTTAAACGATTCATATATCACTAACAATTATTTACCATTACATATGTAAGATCTAAAAACTAAAAATATTATTACATACATTAAAAATATTATATAGTACATAACATTCGTTTATTTCAATAGTTATTTTAAAAGAACTTTTATCTTTTACATGTACTTTTTCATATAATATAGAAATTATAATAAATCAGCGGTAATATAATATTGATAACAAAACTTTTAAAAAGTTGTTTATTTTTGACGTAAATGGTGTGGAATGGACTTTTAAATGGGGCAGGTAATAACAAAAACAAAGTATAACTTAAGGAACAGGAAAGAATTCTCAAATATGATAAAAACAAAAAATTTAACAGAAAACCATAAATAAGGTAGTGTTATATTTTTCTCAATTTTCCTTTACTTTAATTAAGATTTTGTTTTCGATTGAAAATAATAGAAATCGGTGAAATTTGTTTGATCATTGATCAGTCTATATAATTGTATATTTTTTATTTTTAGGTAAAATATTTATTGTCACCTAATATTATTTAATATATAAATGTAAAATAAATAGGGATACGGCTTAGGAGGATGTAAAGGATAATTCCATCATGTCGTATTCCTATTCATAAGCTGTCAAACAAAAAAACTACTTATAATGAAAGGCAAAACATTAAAGATCGAAACGTAAAGGAGAATGCAACATATAGAGAAAGTAATAAAAATGCAAAAAAGACTCGACCATTTATGTGTTTTGAATACTTGTTCGCTCTTTTTATTGTGTATTTGTACTTCCATCTATCGATTTATAGTTGAGCTAACCACAGAGTTAATTTAGTAATGGGTTGTGTTTAAATACTACTATATTAATTAACAAATATGAAATTATATAAAACACACTCTTTGTCCATAATAAATAGTATTAAAATCCCATTATTATTTATCTACACGTAGAAGTTAGAAAAAAAAATCTGTGCCATATCTTAGTTTGCATAAAAAGATTAACATCAGTAAGTAAAAGTCAACTTTTACTTGAACTTTACTCATATCCATTATACTAGATTAAAATTAACATTTTAAGTTTAACATAATATAAATCCTAGGACTATCACAGATGCACAGAATAGTGTAAGTCTAAAAGCTTTTACTGCCTTAGCGCAACACGTTTAATATATTAGTTGGTCATAACATTTGTTATCTTTAAAGATATAGAAAACAAATCCCCTATCATCTACGAGCTGGGTATTTACTAATACTAATACTAGCAAGATCTTTATGCGATGGTAATTCTGTACCCTATTAAGTCATGAATGTGTCATAAAGTATCTAATATAAAAGTATCGTATTAATCTTTTTCGTAATAATATCAGCTATCAGGTCAACACTTAATTTATATTAATTGAAGGATGTCTGACAGAAACAAGTAAGGAGTGCGCGTGAAGTTGATTCGTTGTAGTGCCATGATGACGTGTGTGTGTGTGTGTGTGTGTGTGTGTGTGTGAAGAGGCTTTAGTGAAAAGGCGCTATAAGAACTATGTTATTTTGAGGGAAAGATTTACGCTTTGTGCCTTTGTTTGAGAGTTTTTTTTTTTACGATTCGTTATTATTGTTTAAGTTGCTGTTAGCATGAATTTGTTGTTAACAGCATCTACTAACGATATGTAAAATAATAATAATTTTAACAGAAAATATTTAAGTACCTACATTGAAATTATCAATAGCTCTAAATTAATCAACTATTTCATTTATAGTGAAAACGCTTTGAGAATTTAACAGAACTTTTGGATCACTGGCCACTTTAATCGTAAATTTCTCCTCTTTGGTAAGGAATTCCAAATTAATTTTTTTACAGTTATTTAAATATGTACATGTTATTTAAACATGTGTTTTGTTGACACTTATTCATTTGGTTTTTTTCTTCTGTTTTTTCTGTTTGCGTTACTCAGTTTACAAAATGAAAAACTTAAAATATCCTTTATTTACGAGTACAAGATCCACCGTGGCACCACTGCTGCGGAAACGACTCGGAGAGTTAATGATTTGTATGGCGGTAGCAAAAGAAAACATAGTTCGTTGTTCCAACGCTTTCGTTCTAGAAATTTCGACCTGCAAAACCAGCCCCGTGGACGGCCGGAGACTCAAGTTGATAATGAAGAATTAAGGGTTATGGTGAAACCGGATCAATAGCAAACCACGTCTGATAGTGATAAAACTGTTTTAAACCACTTGAAGCAATTTAAAAACATTAAAAAGCTTGAAAGGTGGGTACCACATCAAATGACTAAGGCAAACGGGCAAACGCGCGTCGACTGAACCGGAAAAGTAATGAAGGGATTTTAAAACGAATCATTACCTGAGTTGAGAAAAATGGATTATCTACGTTAATCGGAAGCGGTCATCGCAATAGTTGGATCCTGGTCAGCCAGCCAAATCCTGCCCCGAGCGATAATTAACCCAAAAAAATACTTCTAAGCGTTTTGTGGACTAGTGCCGGTATTGTTCATTACAGTTTTTTCAGGCTATTACGGCAGATGTCTATGGTCAGCAAATGCAAAACATGATGGAAAAGCTAGCTGCTATACAACCTGGTCAATCGTTTCATACCACTGCTGCTTCACGACAACGTGGTCTAGCCACATACTGCACAACAGACGGCTTACCAAGACCAAGACCAAGACCAAATTAGAAGAGCTTCAATTAGAATGTCTAATTCAAAGATAATCGCCTTCAAAGATTTCATTGACTCCAGCCCGACTGGTTTTTTTAGTAAAGGGATTAATTACTTACCTATAAAATGGCAAAAGTGCATGGAAAACAGTTGTTCATACTTTGATTAATTAAATACATTATCAAATCAAATCAAATCGAATCGAATCGAATCGAATCGAATCGAATCGAATCGAATCGAATCGAATCGAATCGAATCGAATCGAATCGAATCGAATCGAATCGAATCGAATCAAATCAAATCAAATCAAATCAAATCAAATCAAATTAAATCAAAATCTTCAAATAAAAAACAAAGAAATATAATAGTAAAACTGAAGATATGTCGTCCAAATTGGTTGACCACTCATCAAATGTTGACTCACTCATCAGTCTGAGGGTGAAGGACGGAAGACGAATTTGCTAGTAACATCTAGTTGAAAACAAATGAATTCCCACGAGATATACTTAATTTACACTACCTCTGAATTTTGTGACGATTGACATGTTTAGCGTGGAATTGTGCGGCCCCTGGGATTATTTAATTAAAGTAATGGTATACGATCTAACAGTGTTATGCGATCGATACAGGCTTAGGGGAAAGGTGTAATGTTTGCTGTGCAACAATTTATTTCATAGATGGTCTAATAAATTATTCAGCAATATATTACACCACATAGTTTTTGTTTTTATTAATATATACAATTGACAAAAACCGTCTTTTTTTGGCGGTTGGCTAAAGCATACCTGATATTAAGTATCATCATCACCATCATCACCAAAGACAACTCGGGTACAGATGTCTTTCATACAATTGCAAGAATACTATGAATATACCTGGCATTCTTATGGTCTAAATTGCGCGAAGCGTTTTGTGACCTTCTTTTGGGTGAATCTCCTAGATGCGGTAATATAACCGAACTGACACTAAAATCTGGAGGTGTTGCGTTATCCACATTTAGACAAGAACAGGGAAGTGTGATGGAGACACAAACAGGGTTCTTTCTCTTGGAAAATGTGAGCCAGTGATCTATCATATTTCTGCAATGGCGGCAGTGAGAGGCGGCAGAAGTTCACCTTGACCGATTTGGCTTGGGACCAGAGAGCTTTATTACCCGCTTGGTAGGTACTATGCCAGTCTGGTCCCTGTTTGCCCAATAATAACAGAAAGAGTCTTTTATAACAACACCTTCAGTGTTTAGAAACCTTTTTAAAAGCTGTCTTATTATCACGAACGTCCGTTGCCATACTATATCAATCTGTTACTCAGTTTACGTAAGCCTGATGCTTCTGCATGTCAACGCGTCCACAGTCTAGTTCAATTCATGAGCTAGCTTTACTAGTTGAGGATACGTTGAAAAATGGAACATAATTGTAATGGATTCACTGGAATCGAATAAGCGGACTTCGAAGAATCCCATCTCAATCTTCTGACCTATATTGCGTCATCAACTTGGTATCCGGACTGGAATTAACGGAAGAAATGTTCACCCAACAGTGACCGGAATGCCGATGAATTCGTCACCGAGTCAGCTGAAATTGTTGACACAACAATTGTCAGCTGAAAGTCCACGCAATAAAAAGTGAGTGAGAGTCAATACACCCTAGTGGGTCTTTGAAGCAGGTAAGTAAGATCGAATGTAAGATAGGAAAAGTGTTCATCGCGCCTACTCATCCGACAGCCACAGGGCGCAATGCTGCATTCTTGGGACTTTACGATTCTTGGAGAAAAAAAAGGTACTGAATAGCGAGGTTATAATTGATTTCCCTGACTGACTGCTGTGGGTTAGCGCTACACCGTACTACGGATCCCGCTACCATTTGCGACTATTTATTACTTGTGGTTTAAAAAAATGTTTTTTCGCTGCTTATATTATGTAATATATGTTTATAGATATGAATAAAAAATTAAAATATAATTTTTTGGATAAATCATAATCAAAATACGAATGGATACGATTTGGACAAATCATAATCAAGAAATAATCATACAAAAAATTGCTGTAGTTAGAAATTTGAATAGTAATAAAAAATGATTATAAAAAGGAGCAAAGTGCAAAAGAAACAATTAAGAGATGAATAAGTAACCAGCCTGATATTGTTGCAGTACAATATCAAATTTATCTCAATACAACTAATTGATGCCCATGGTTTCGTTGTAATGACAAAGTGGTCCGTTCTAATTATTTCCCTGTAATACCTACGGTAGAAATGCTTTGCCGACTTTTAATTTCATTTGGGTTTGTACAAAGTGTGCATTTATTATATCAATTAGCCAGTTAGTCTGAAGTAGTCACTTCAAGTAGTCACACAACTCATTCGAGTTGGCCTACATATAAATATTAGCTTTTGGCAGCGCCTTCGCCTCCCCCCTTATATAGTACCGGGTAATTAAAAGTAATTAATTAGTATAATTCTTATATAGTACCGTGCAGGCGGTAACTTGTATTACAAGGTATACCAGGTACCTTATATTATAAGGTATACCAACATTATGTATAGACTATCATTTGAGCAATGTGATTGTAATCATTTAATATCTTTCCATAATATTATTTTTAACTCATCATCTAAGCTATCAATTAGCTTGCTGTAAAAAAAAAGTGTTTGATTACAACGTTTATAATGGGAGACTAACATATTTTTACATAATTAGGTATGCTATACTCAATCAATTAAATATTTCTATAGTTACAGACCCATATTTTATTTTACTTAATTTTTATGGTAAAAAATCGTTATAGCGGTTTCAATTTAAAAAAAATGCATCAATAAATATTGTTCCTTTACATCAACATACATCAACATTCCATAATAAGTATGTTTTACATCAGGAACAATGAAAAGTATAAGTTTTTTCAATAGGTTTGACAGTTCTCGAGTTACGATTTTTTTAAATTTTATCCAGAGTTTTAGGGTTGTTTGGTTTTTTTGTTGCTTATGTCTATGTAATTATAGAACACGAATCCAAAATTTCATCAAAATTGGTCATGAAATGCGATTTCTACGAGAGTATACTCGAGTAAAATATTATTACACTCCCATATAAAACCCGTATAAAAATCCCACAGCCGTATAAAAATACAAATACATTTTCGAATAGTTTCGAAGAAATTGCAAAATGCAATTTATTGAGAGACAATAATAAATACAGAACGAAACTTTTATATTACTTAATACAACAAAAATAAAAGATTCATTGTTTATTACAAATTATTCATATTTTAATTGTAGGCTTATAAGATTACCTGTTACCTACAACCATAATATAGCCAACAAAGGGTTCACAATCTAACATATGACTGGTTTGCGGTCGACTTCATTTCCTCGTGAGACCGAATACAAATGTTATATAAAACCTATATCTTAAAGGTTTTGTATATTTTGGGTTTTATATTGAACATTTCGTAAATTATGTTTTAATAAAGTATATCATTTTGAATACAAAATATTTATTACTTTTAATTAGAAAAACTAATTATGTAATGAGATTACTTATGTTGATTAAGATTACTTATGATTACTAATAGCGAATAAATTAGATTTAGAGAACTTCTTGAAATGAATCGCTTCAATATGTTTAATAAAAGTGTTTTATGATATAATATCTCAGTAGTTAGACAAGCTTTAAATTAAAATAGAAGGTTCTGTTTGGTGCAAGTGATAAGAGTTGGTGCATCGCAATCCGCTTTAATGAATTTGGCATTCTATATATACATACGGTAAATTACCTGGTTGGAAACGGACCGGTTTTTTAGAATCCAGAACTTCCAAACTGACCTGTATTTAATAAAATTTAATTTTATATTTAATAAACCATGGCTTTAATATTTGTTGACATTTTTAAACATAATCAAACTTAATTAGGCATATGTTTAACATTATATATGTATATCATTTATCAAAATGGACCATATTTGCGACACTAGAAGAGTTATGGTAGCTTATAATTTAGGACATTAAAATGAAAATAAATTTTACTAAAAATATTACCTACAGCTAAATAGTTAGACATTTATTTATCTGGTGGAAAGACGTTAGAATTAAATGAGAGGGTGTTGAATTGTTAAATTAATTAGTTCAAAGTAAAGGTATGAAAGGTACACTACGTACACTAAGGGGCACGATTGGTGAGAGTCAACTTCATAATTACTTTACATTAAAAAACACGAAGATATCAAAAAATATTGTATTAAACATATATTTTTTATTATACTTCAAAATAAATACTGTAACCAGACTTTTATTATAAAAATATGTTCGGTTATAATTTTTTACGGACGTTGATTTCGTATTGTATTTTAAATTTGTAGGGCAGATTGAAATATAACTTTCGTTGTAAAACGTAATGGATAAGCTGCGCTTTTATATGTGTGTGTATATATGTCAGATTTTATTGATATTGACATATTTTATGTGATGGTGTGGACTTTAGGATTATTTTATTAAAGTAATGGAGTTTCGGTCCAACGACGGTACGCGATCGATATCTCGTCCAGGGGAATGTGTGAAAATATTTAGTTGGCATAGTCGAGTCAACAACCGACTCTTATGGGGCAAAATTTTAAAACAAAATTTATTCCGTTCAGTATTTTATGTAACTTTACTTTACTTGTCTAATTGTTATTGATTAGATTTTTATAATTTAAGACTAGACATTACGAATTCTGAAATTAATATATTGATTTTTTGGTTTCAGATTCACGTTCAAGTGTAGTGATGATAGTTTTTAAATAATTTTATATTCCTAATATGGATATTGGAAATCAATAAACTAATAGTATTGAGTACAATTAAAAGCATATATAGTCACTTTCTCAGACTGAACAGATTTTGTGAGTGGCAAATAATTCATTCTTAAAGTGGTAAACCATAAGTGATGTCGGCGTGCGTGGTGGAAGAGGGTAGGGACGAGGGGGGTGGTGGTGAGCCAAGTGCGAGCGGTAGTGAGGTGGTCGAGCGGCCGCGACGGGAGGTGTTGCTGAGTGCCCGCGGAAGACGAGCTTGTTCGGAACAGGGTCCGCACGGTACTTATTTACGTAAGTATACTTGATTTAAGCTGTTTATATTAATATCCTTGACGAAATTCTACGATATATAACCTGCTAACCCGCTATGAAGCTTTGGTTGATTAGGCACTGATCTTTTACCACATGGGCAAAGGAGGGTTATTGGACGCTTGTTAAGTTTTAACGTTCAACCACTGTACTTGCAATAATTCTCGCAATATGTTATGTCTTTTTATCATAACATCTTTGTTATGATGCTGTTGATCTGTTTGTGACTTATGATACATTCAAAACGATTACTTTTCTTAAAAACTATTGGATTCTGAATTGATATTTATTTATCCAAAACTACATTTTGGATACGTTCTTTATAATCGTTAAAAACTGTCATAAGTTTTTTAAGGAAAATCTCTCCTTTTTTATAGACCTTTTAATACAATACATTTTTTAAGCTTGGTGGATTAAGTAAGCATCATCTCGAAATGTTGGGCTTCGTATTTATTTATATTTTAATTTCTTTTAAAAAGATTTAAAGTGTATACGACTTCACTGCATAGTATAAAGCAAAGTCGCTTTCCCGCGTCTGTACCTGTGTGTATGTATGTATGTATGCTTAGATCTTTAAAACTACATAACGGATTTTGATGCAGTCTTTTTAATAGATAGAGTGATTTAAGAGGAAGGTTTATATGTATAATAACATACTTGATATATTAGAAAACCACTGATAATTTAAGTATTTCTAATGCAAAGTCGTTAACAAATACATTTTTTTGCGCTTACATTGCAAACGCCGCGCTGGCTGAACTCTACGAGATAGATCAAAATAATGTACTAAGTTTTGTATACCTTAAAAAGGTCTACAAGAAAGTCCGCGATGGAATATGTTTATCTCTTAGAGATAACACACAGTAACCAATTTTTATCTTTTACTTTTAACGAGAGATAATGGTTTATTTACGAAAAGATTTTAAGCAATACACTGTTATACTTATCATATTAAGTACCTTAAATACATTGAACATTTAATATGGAACAATATAGCCCATAGCAGCATGTAATGTAAAGGGATAGTTTCGAAAACATTACAGATTTAATATATAGGGACATCGCGTTTTGCGGCGGTATGGTCGGCCAGCGCACTATGGTATGAAACCGTGCAAACCGTCTCAAAAATGGCTTTTGTGAATGTTCAGTATTAAACATTTTGTCAATGCTAACTGAAAACACATAACTATTTAATGATGTTTTTTTTTATCTGAATAATTTAATAATAATAATTTAATATAATGATGAGACTGCAATATCTACATAATGTAGTTCAAGACAAAGAAAATCAGTGGAAGGTAGGTGAAAATCAGGAAGGAGTGGAATCATTTAATTTACAATTTCATTGCTTTCTTTGCGGTAGTTTTTCGGTAATATTTTAAAGAAAAAAATCGATCGGTTCAAAATCATGATACAAGATAATATATAACACTATCCAAACTTACTTCCTGGTGTGGTATATAGGGTGTTATGCGTAGAAATCACAAAAGTATAAATTGGGACAATTTAAGAATTTAAATACTGAAGTATCGAGAATCGATAGGTAGTGTTTATACTTAGCGAAATCAGTTGATGAAAAAGTTGCGTAATCTGCAACTGTGATGTTAACGTGCCTTTCATCCTTTACATTTACCGCCGTTTTTTTTTATTTTATTTTTTTAATGGTTTTTTTATAAAAGTTATGTCAATTTATGGCAATCACTAAATAGGTATCATGCAAATCTTATTCGATACATGTAACAAATATGTAGAGGAGAAGTCTTTGTACATTGAAAATATTAAAAAAATATACCAAGATGTGAAGTGATAACTAACAAAATCTATTTTGAGCATTTTTAAAATCTTTGTCTGTTAATCTGTTTGTCATTTAGTTGTGTACACGACACGAAAAAATAAAATTTTCAAAAATTCATACAGGGGGACCTTTTTATAATCAAGATAACCCAAAACAATGTTTTTCATTTTGCCTTTTCGTATGTATGTCTGTATGTTTGTGCTGGCTAATCTCAGAAACAGATTAATCGATTTGGATGCATTTTTTGGGAATATATTGTCATGGGATTCTTTTTACATTTTGATTTTTTTCAACAATCGGTTAACAAATAAAGAAATTAATAATCTCTTATTGTCGTACCATTTCTGCTTACCAGTTTGAAGGTTTATAGTTTTTACATACATTGTTAAGTACATTTTATCAAAATAAAAATCTATGCGTACGAAGTCGCAGGTACAGGCTAGTTATGACTAAATCTTCTCATTCCTATCGACGACATTCTTTTCAACTGAATGTACCCAATAACAGACCATCGGGTTCGTATGTTATTTTTGAACCGCTTAATGTTCCTCGTTCTCTTCCCAATCTTTGCTGAAATTTCGGAATAACAGCAGATTTTGGAATTTATTTTCCCTGAAATTTATATTAAATAAATATATATCATACATACATATGAATAAATAAATATACATAAATAAAGTGAAGAACTAATTGTGGAACATTAGTTCTTCACTTTATTTATATTTATTTATTTATTCATATATATGTACAATATATATATATATATATATATATATTTTTTCATATATATGTATATACATTATTAATGCATAACCTATATAAAGATAATATTATTTTACAAAATAAAAACATGAGCCGTGGTAATTCTCCGAAGAAAATAGCATATATTTCATTGGTTATCCACGTTTAGTTATTAGTACTGATAGTGATGATGGCTGAAGGAGTGATTGAAGAGGGTCGACATAGGCCGTTATAAGCACTTGTACGGTCATAGAATGAGTAAGAATAATCTGCACAGATACGCACCACTGAGTCACTTAAGTATTATACAGAAACAATAATGTTATGTTATATAAAAATGTAAAATAATAAATAATGAAATACCCTTGTCAAATAAATACTAACAAGGCAAATAATTACGAAAAAAATAAATAAATTATTTTACTTATAGACTGGGCGCTGTAGGTAGTTGAGTATGCAAAATATGAGGACCGCATACTGTTGATAGTTTTGAAGTTAAAAAGCTTGCAGATCATGATTCTGAATCTTGCCAGGTTAGATTGGTCCATTTTTTTTAACCCACTATTTTCATATAAATGGGCTGTTCAAATGCTTTGAAACTTTTTTAACTGTTCATTTTATAAAATATCCTTTTCTTTCTTATAATTAAAGATACGTAGAGCCAGATAACTAAAAAAAATAATAAAAATAATTATAATTAATTATTCAATAACAAAATTTATTAAAAAAAACTTTTTCATTTCGGCAATCAATATTACGACATTTGGAAAATGAAAAATCAATTAAGCCTAATAACCAAAAATTTCTACAAGCCTTGGTTTGACAATTCGAAGAACATTTATAGGGAGGAACCAACAATTCCGCAGCAATGGTTGCTTCTTTCATTGTCGTGGGAGCAATTTGTCATCGTTTCTTTCGTAGCCTCATAATGCATAATAAATGATCTGTAGTTTAATCCCTATATATAAAATTGTCCTGGAGATCTTAATTTATATAAATATAGAGCATCTGATAGGCATTTTTTTTTAAGAAATTGAAGCCGAAGCCGGATTATCGAAATTACCTTAAGTGAAAATTCATCACCAGTTGATATTTTGGTTCTAAAAAGATTTGTGCTCATTGTTTTCAAATTTAAAAATATTTATTATCAATGACCTTTTGTTTAATTATTTAAAAACTCATAACGATGATTTCAATGGGAATATTACATACATATTTATAGTTAATCATGTTAACTCATAGAATAAACCTAGGGTACAGTTTTTATTTTCTGACTATTCCAAGTAAAGAAAAATTGCTTAGAAAAATTGCTTATTGCTTGCTGTATTAACTAAAAAAAAAAATTTTAAAGTTCTTCTGAAAGTAGACCTTCTCTCCGACGCAAATGGGGTTGGCTAGCGTTGGCGAAGCAAGTATTCACAAATCTTAAAAATTTAAGAAACATTAATGCCCTGAAATATTAAATTTCGAACTATTACAACGTATGGATAATTCTGAAGCTCGGGCAGAAAGTAAAAAACTCATAAGTGGTTTAAGTGTGAATATTTTTAATTCTACTCTTACACACTAATAAAAAACTTGAAATAATATTTAATTTTAAGAACTCTTACCAAAACAGTTTTGAGCTTATCCTCAGGATTCGTACGACATCTGTAAAAAAATGATTTTGCTAGGAAACATGAATAACAAAGAAGTCTTTGAAAGAATATGACCTTGAATTTTGAATGCCATTTTCCTTTTGTTACTGTACTTTTTCGTTTCTGGTAAATCTCTCTTAAGTATGTTGCTACACGTTACTGCGCATTTTCACACAACTTTATGAAATACTCAAAACGTTTCTGTAATTTATTCGAAGTCTTAAACAATAATTACACTCGGCAAGAATAAAGAAATTTAAGTTGAGCTAAATGATAAATTAAAAATAGGTAGAGTTTCTCTACGTCATCTATCTAAGGTATCTAGTAGTCTGTAGTCTATATAAAATATAAACTTATAGGAATAGGAATTTCAAAGATTTTTTACTACACTTCATTAGAAATTATTAAATTACTGAAAAAAAAATGATTTTAAATTACATTTTGATATTATGATTTTTTTATCTTTTCGTAGGATTTTCAATTTTATTACTTTTAATTTAAATTATAAGTTTAATTTAGGAAAATAATTATTAAAACATAAAGTAACTGCTACATGTTAGTGAGTTCTTCCATAGTTAAAGACTTCTATATATTTGGCGTAAAAGAATCGATACTCATATATACATCAAACTTTTTTGGGCTCAAACATTTTGTAGATCGTTTCAAACATGGGTTGCGACTTGCGTATTTTTAAATCAAATATATTAACTTTTTCGTTCTTCCATTCCATTAACATGTTATTATGATTTGTAGATTCAACGAAACTTTAATAATATACTTGTAAAATAATAATAACTGGATAGGACTTTATTCAGAACCCTCGAATAATTTTATTTTTTTATCTTATTTTTGCTACCCCAATATTTGTTACTTTTAATTGGAATAAAATATTTAATTATAGCCCATTAATTAATTAAATAATTTGAAAAACACTGAGTTTTTTTTATAACACAATAATAACAATTTACAAAATTACAATTATTAATTACTATTAAAAATATTTTAAAAAATATGTTCTGTTTGTTAATAACAAGATCTTACTTTTTTCTTCCACCTCTAAGCATTTTATGTTTATAAAAAAATGCTTAACGAGATTCTAAACATCATATAAAAGACTGTAAGCTACGAGTTTATTAATTTGCATACAAAAAGGCTATGAAAGTGGTTCATAACATGGATCAATGTAATGAAAATGGGTCTGTTATTTTCACGCTTAGACGTGCCTCATTGTATTCTATAATAAGTCTTTATTAACTGCGGGAAAAAAATGTGTTTAATTTGTGACTTATGATTTATTGTAACGCGGCTTTTAAATAGACTAAATATGCGTCTAAAACTCACTGTATTCTTTTTTATTTTTCCCCTAAATTGTAGTTACAAAATAATACTCACGTTTAAAAATTTTGGTATTAACTTTTAAAGTAAAACAATGTAAGAGTAAAGCGTTTTTTTTTCAATAAACGAGCAAAAAAGAACTTATATTACTTTACACAGTTTCGATTTAAAAGTTTTCAAATAATAATATCAATTACCGTTGAGGCTGGAAACTTTTCTGCTTCATGTAATCTTAGTAATCATAACTTTATATACATGCTTAAGTAACTCGAAATATGTATACTTTCGTATGTGTTAATAATTATATAACTTATATTATTTTAACTTATATATTTTACCGAGAGGAAAAGAATGTCAAATACAGACTATATTCAGAGATAACAAATTCAAGTTCTAACTACAGAAGGAGGTCTATATGATGTGGGTAGGAGTCCTACATCGTCATATAAACGTAAAAGTGATCAGACAGCGCATAACAAGATTTACGTAGCACATATTTTCTTTCTTATGTCAATAATCTAAGGTTGTTCCGCCAACAATTTTTTATTATATTTTTTCATTGGTTTTGTGATTAATGATAATATCCAACTTAACAAAAAAATCTACTCTCAAATATTTTTTTATATTTTATAAACATGTTATGTTTATTTATTCTTTAAAATATAGAACGTGTAATTAACTTTTAAAACACACTTTAAAATCCATTCAGTCAGTTGATCTTTTAGATCTTTGAAAGTTTTGCAAGACATGCTTTCGCATTAATTTCAATGGCTTTCTCGACCTAGCCCTAAAGTTAAAATAACTAAAGCCAAGGTTCATTGAAGTCATTTCCTACACATTGCGGCGTTGTATTCTCATTTGTGACTTCTTTTCATAAAAATTGTGTTCAAATATATTATCGTAATTGATAAATGACGCAGCTGATACAATAAGTTTCTTCTGAATACGCCTACACCCACTTTACAAAATTGATTATCAGCTTCGTTGTAATTTATATTACCAAACAAAATCATTCAGGTGTTAGTTCTTCGTATCTGAACTGAATTACTCTTAAACTTTCTTTAAATATAATAGAATTAGATTAGAGAGAGTGCAGCGTCATTTTTCGTTACCTAGAATACCTAGTTACTTAGAATGCGGAACAAATTTTAATAAAGAACTCAATACAATAATGTTTTGATATATATTTCTTTTATGTATCTACTTCTATCCACGGACAGGTTGCCCGTATAGTTTTTCACTATGAATATGTTTTTGTTATGTTTTTACATGCTTAGAAAAACTAATTTGTTAGTAGGAATATAAAAAACTATGTTAGTGAGTTCTTATGGACAGTTATTTTTTTTTTCACTTTTAAATTTTTTATATGTTAAATAAATTTAACAATAATGGATATAACTTCCTATTTTTAATTTGGTATAAAATTTTCCTACCAAAACATTTTAAGCTACCTTCTATTTTTAAAATTTTAACTAATTTCGAGAAAAGCTTCTACGATGGTAAAGTTCCTGTCTTTACGGCTATCTTGACATCATACTCTATAATGTTGTAAGATGTCGCCTTTATCGCATTGAATTTAATCGTCGTCGGTAAAATACCCACAGCTCTCTGTGTGACGCAACACTGCTACAACCACGTGGGAAAAGCTGTCATGCAGTTGCATGTTACTCCTGTTGTTAAGCCGAAAATGAGTCCCTGTACTTCGATTATATTTAGGATCCGGGAGCCTTCGCCCCTGATTCCTTTACCCTCGATAGCCAATGCTGTCTTTTCTTGTTGGGTGTCTGCAAAAAGATTGAATCATTATGAAATATCAAAGTACAATAAAAGAAGACTATTGAATTATTATTCTTATATTAATTACTCAATAACAAAATCGATTGTGCAAATTAATTGTTGCAAATAGATATAACTGTTTTATATAGGTTGCCTCGCAGTGAAATTTACAAATTATTCTTTGTTCCCTTATACCACACGAAGCAAGGTAATGACTGTTTATCAAGTACTTAATATTATGTAGACGAGTCAGTACTCGTCTATATAATAGTTTACATATGGTTTTAGATTTGGTTTCCATTTCAGAACATAGTACAGCACATCTGTGGGGCTCCAATAGCGGCCGTCGTGGGTGGAGTCGTAAGCGTACTTCAGCTCCGCAAATGGGCAATACGCAGGGCTCCATGCCTCGTATTGCCCTAGTGCTTCGGTCCAGACGCAGCTGGCCAGTGGCACCTCAGTCTTATCGCAGGTAATAATTACTAAGATAAAGACTTCTTTAATATGTTTTTGAAATAGACAAGTCATGAGTCAGGACTTTTTATGTATGTATGTTTGAACGTTTTATTTGTATGTATGTTTGTTTGTATGTTTTATTGTTACATTTTTTTTCACGCTGATTTTGTAATTATTGCATTAAAACACCATCATAAATCCTAAGAGTTAATTGCTTGCGTGTGCAAGAATTTAGCTCCAAGCGTGTAGGTTAGGAAGGATATAGGCTCCTTATATAAATAAATAGTATTATTCATATTAATTCATAGAGAACCGTTCTGAACGTATACGAGTATAATTTAAATATTGATTTACGTCTAGTAACTAAAAATCTACATAATATGGCCCAAAAATGTATGTTATTTTTTCTAGCCAATAATCCATCATCTCTTTCAGCACTATAAATACGAAAAAATGTAAATGTATGATATACGTATATAATGTAGATTGTACGTTGCTGCTAAATATGGGTAACTAAAGTATGATAGAACGTTATAAATTTTTTAATTAACTTTTCATAATTTATTACAAGAAAAATATTTTTCAAAAACGATCTATAGTAGGTTATCATAATATTATAAATAATATAAGAAAGTGTACTATAAGACAGACAGCCAGCGTCCTGAGCTGGTGTGGCTATGGTAGTCAATTAATCATCAACTCAAATCAAAACAATTCAAACGACGGTATGTGTTCTTCCTGCGAGAAGGTCATTGACCTAAAGGATGCTGCGAAGCGGGTCACGGCCTCGTTTTATCATCCACTCTGTAAGGGGAGGCTGGGTAATAAGACCCGGGAATATGCCAGCTGCTTAATGCCCCGACAGTAGCGACATGGTGGAAGATGATGATGATCCCTTTTACCTAACATGGATATACCGTCGTAGGGATGTCCTGAGCGTCCTATATACCTCCATGGGTGGTGTTTCTGTCACGATACGATACTGGCGTTTTCTACTTTGGGATCCTCATATAACCGATCCAGCCGCCTCCTGAGATAGATATTATCTGGATTCACCGGTGCTAGAAAAAAGGTAAATCTGAACGCTAAAACTTGTCCTTGAATGTGTGAAATCTTGTCGTTACGCACAATAATTTATAATTTACTTTATATAAACATCTGTATCCGGACGTAAGCGAACTATTAGGTTTCTTCCGAGAAAATTAAAGAAATATTTTTATTTTTACTTTTTAGATTAGCCAATTCGTTGTCAAAGAATGTTATGAAGGATATGAAATAACATACAAATATATATGTAAATGATACAACTTTATATATATATATATATATATGTATATATATATATATATATTATTAGAATTTACAACGGCCCTCATATTTTATTAGCAGGAAGACAAAATAAGAAAATATATAAGATATGTCGATTTTGCAGTTTAATAAATGTAATATGTACCTATATAATATGTATAATGTTTATAGTTAATATAATGTTATTGTATTTAGACAACTTCTAGCTTTGCAAAGTACGTACCTGAAATGGTACATAATACTGTTTCGAAATGGTGTGTAATTGTATATTATATTTGTAATACTAATTTAGGATAATACTATAATACCAGCATAAAGACATCAACCTATTGAAAATGAAAATGATATTTTCCCTGACTCGGCTTACCTCAACGTAATCGCTTTTAGAGTCGTGACGACGATAAAATGGGGTTCACTAGTGTTGCCCCCAATGCAAGACCAAGAAGACAAGACGAGACTTAGTCCAGTCTCGGTCTCAGTTTTGCAAAAAGATTAGTCTGTTTAGATTGTTTAACAATCTTAGTTTAGATCTTGGAACAACGCGAGTTCGATCTTGGAGTAGGTGTATTATGACTTGACATAGATTTCGTAAAGTTCAAATATATAAATAAAATTACTCAAATAAATACAAACAAATAAAATTAACTTGACAATGTTTTATATGAAATAGAAGAGTTTTACGTAAAATAAGGACAATAAATAAGAATGCAGAAATATTGACGTATGTAAGTTTATTTTAGTTCAAATATATACGGACCAATGGTGGATTAAAATAGCGTTCAGCGTAAAAGAGAGGGGGCGTACGTTACATTATCTGTCGTAAAAATTTTACTACACTCGACCTGGTTTTAAGTTTTAAATTTTAGTAAACAGACTCTATTCATTTGAAGTCATCTATCAAGTAATAGTATGTAGTAGGTACGATTATTTTAGTTAAAACACATTTAGATTAAAAGAACTGAAATTCGTTCAGGATTTTAATTTCGAAAGATAGTATTGAAAGTGTTTCATAAAGATCACAAGTTCGAGTTTTTAATACTATATTTGTTTTAAATTCAAGTACATTCAGTACACATCTATATTTCTATCTATAGTTTTATTGGTTAGTTGGTCTTGCTAAAATTAGAGGCTGTTTGTGTTGCGCAAATGCAAGAAAACCGAGACTGATTTTGGGCAACACTAATTTTAGCTTAATTGAGTTTGGCGTCCTTTCTTTTAAAATGTAGCGGTTTATTATGTTTAGCCCTTGAATTTTTTATTTAAAGAAAACCGAAAACTCCATAAATTATATTTTCGGGTCTAAATTACTGAAATGTTTATTTATATATTTTTTCGGGTCAACGTTGACTACGGAAAGAAACGAGTAATTTTGCTAAGCCATTTTAATTTGTTTTATTATAAAAGAAAACAAAGTTAATATGTTAGTGGCTTTTATGCTTTAGAATGTAAATGTTAATAACATAATCTTTAAATACTTACCTCTCATCGCTTCATTCAGTCAGTCTTGAGAGACATCCTCAGTCATTTGACAAAACGCTCAATCATTTCTATATTTTATATTCTCAATTAAAAGATAAAAATGCTTAAGTGCACTCAAACGTAATGATGCCTGTAAAACCACTTCAATATAAAATCATTAAAGGTTACATAAATTATACCTTCGGCTGACATTTGCGTCTCAAACTGAGAGAGTTATATTACAATATAAATTATAATATAATGAAATAAATAGCGTTAACATTTTATGGTTTTGAACAAACATTCTTCTAAGAATAGTCCAAGACTCTTTATTGGAACAGAATGAAGATAAATGTGTGGGTTCCTATAGAAAGGATAAGATAGAAGGCCTGGCATTAGCGGTCACCTTCGGATGATACAGAAAAGCTTAACGAGCTTATTACTTTTACTCTCTATATAACTTAATAATTTTGATGTATTAAATATATAACATGAATTATTTGAATTCAGTAAATTATAATTGTTTTGTCTGCAGTTTCTAGTTAGTAAGTAGTATCCAAACTCCAAGCTATCTTAATATGTTTGCTAACTCTATGTAATCTCTCTATACATACTCGTGTATAGGTGAGTGCTAGCTTTCCTTACTAAGTTTCAAGACGTCTCAGAAACAATGTTATGAGGCTAATTGGATCATAAATTGGACTTCGATCTAGATTTATTTCCTAGTACCTTTAAGCTTTAAGTCTTCAAGTCACTGCGTCTGCAGAAAACTTAGCTAAAACATTTTAATTAAAATTGCAAATGAGTAAGAAATTATATTAATATCCTTAACATCTGTACGGACTGCTTGAGTCACATTTATTGGTATTACCTACTTCAACATAATGTTTTAACAACGTAACCAAATTATTTTTATTATCCATTGTGGTCCATTGGAAATGTGGTTTTACTTTATTTATTGCATGTAGAAACCTTATTTATAACAATAACAAATTGTTATTGAAATATAATTTTGCACTTAAGCAATAAATTTGAAAACCGTTCGGGATGTTCCGACCAAATATTCGTCAATTCTTATTCGTAAATGGGCAAATTTCCCGCGTTGTATTTCTCATTTCCATAGACTTGTTAAGCGAATATAGTATGACGTATTTTTTTATTAAATTGGCCGTTTTTAGTTAAAAAAAAATCGTATATTTAAGGTGGGTTTAAATCATCTATTTTATTGTTAACTTAAGGCTGTGGATATTAATTAACATGACTTTTATACTATTATTTTTTTTTATATTTATACTACATTTAAATCATTTATTCGATCTGTTTCAAATTTTTGGTAAAAACTACTTTAAAAAACATAATACGAAAGCTTTTGTTGAAATATGATTTATAATTTTCAATACCTTTTTTAAAACAATAATTGTAATGTTCTAATTTTATGGCATTATGCAATAATATTTAATTAAAGTCCATGTCACCTCATCTAAGAAGTACCGATTGCCGTTTTCTTCTCCTACATTCGAAACTTTGTTTGAGTATTATTCAAACAAATTCAATAATATTTTCCGTAAATTATTATTACAAGATTATGACTATTACAAGATGTAGAATTTTTAAAATATATATATATATATATATATTAAAAAAAAAACAAAAACTGTCATGTAACGAGAAATAATATTTCTTTATCATACGAGTAGAGTAGGCATGAAATATTAATCTTATGGTAAATGGAAATCCTATCGATATTTCTTCATAATCGTTTATTCTAGAAACTAATTTATTTGACACCATCCCTATTTTTTAATTTCAAAAGCTGTCAAACGGTATACTAACTTTTAAACTATCGCGTTTCATTATATATTATTATTATTTAAGAAATCGGGAATTAACGCGTAAGAATAGGTGTCACATACCTTTTATTTGCCTGACGTTTCGACCAGGTTGTACCGGTCGTGGTCACAGGCTGACAGGTCAGCTATTCTTACGCGTTAATTACCGATTCCTTAAATAATAATATACTGTCAAACGGTACTTCTTTAGATTAGATGGCCTTTAACGTAGACACAAGTATTTTATTTTTTACGTTGTCACTGTCAACGTCAAGTATATATTAGACGTCAAATAGTCTCAAAGAGTTGATTGTCACCTGACGTAATAGAATATTTTAGTAGTGTTATATTAGAGAAATTTAAGAAAAGATGACATAGTTCAGTATCTTTGTCTCTGATTTATTTGTTAACTGTTTGTTTTATTTATTTATTTTTCGCTATTAAATAGTTTCTGTATTATTAATAAAAAATTACAGTATTTTTAAAGATAATAAAGCTACTGATTCAGTAGTACTGAACTATTTAAGAATAGGTCTATGGTCTCAAAAATATAATGATCGAGTACATAAGAGTAATGTTTGAAAATATCTATATACATGTATAGGCATGTTAAGCATATTTAAATTGATATAAATATAGCTTTACAGATTGATAGCGATACTGTAGCTTAATTTATAGAGTGACAGGACGGTTTCCCAGAGGTCGCATATTCGAATCCCTGCTGGTATCGGTTTATTTTTCATTCTATATTTATATAAATTTACATAAGAGTAGATTAAAAGATAAAAAATAGGGATTATCAAGATTACAAAAAAATCCTAAGCGTATCAAAAAAATTTTCGATTTTTCAAACTCTGAGCGCACATTTGTTGACTTAAATGTAAAAATATATGTCAAATAACAACTATTATATAAAAATAAAACTAGCAAAGAGAAAATTGCTCAGTAAAGTTAATAGTTTAATAAGGTTTAATATATCTAGCTACATTTACCGTATTTTATAGAGCTAACGTGTTCGCCTGCAATAAAGACGACGGAGCTGCTCTATACCTACATCTTACTGAAAGATCCTGTGGATAATAAATATTAATATTAAAATACCACCCAGATAATAAATGGCACTTAATTAAGTTACCCTCAATATTAACTATGCAATAAATAAACACACTCTGTAAATACGTGGTGTATTTTAAAATACGTCAGTTGAATAGCGACGTCCCTAGTTTTTAGTCATGTATTTAAATGAGAAAGGTTTGAATGTTTTTGGATAAATTAAAATGCATATCAATTATGTTTGTGTTTTTACAGTAGAATAAAAACACTTTAATTGGTTGTAAAAGTAGCCGTTGCACATAAAAAGGTAAATAATCCATACTAGTTATACTAATATAATAAATGTAATAGTTTGTCTGTCTGTCTGTTACGCTAAACCATCCTCCCGATTTAAATGCAATTGAAATAAAAATAGTTATAGACCCAGAGTCAACGTAGGATATTTTTTTTTCAAATATTAACCCCTAAATACTTAAATTGGGAATTAAAGTTTGTATGAAAAATCTAAACCACGTGACCAATTTCGATTGTTTTCCTCAGGCAGATAGTTGATGACGCAAGGTCGAACATAGGCTTCCTATTTCAAATCGAAACCTCTTAACCTATTAAAATGAACTTATACATAAATAGAGTTGATAATGATATTTTTTACGTACAATCTCAACCGTTTAACCGATTCTAATTAATTTTGCTATACAGATAGTTGATAACCCGGGATTAAGTATAGAGTATTTTTGTATGATATATATACAAACTAAGTAAATTATTTTTTTAGAATATCAATATTCTTTTTTTGAAAATATCTTTAAACATGTATAGCCATGTTAAGCTTATTTAAATTTATATAAATATAGAATGTAAAAAACCGATACGGTTGGTTAGGATTTTCGAAAGAAACCTAATAGGTGTCACCACCGTCCCGATAAAGACGATCACATATAGAATGCTTAATTCACCGAGACGGACAGCGATACGGTAGCTCAGTTGGTAGAGCGACGAGACGGTTTCCCCGTAGTCGCGGGTTCGAATCCCTGCCCGTATCGGTTTTTTACATTCTATATTTATATAAATACCAATATTCATGTATATTTATAACCATTTAATTACTTAATCGATCAACATGAACAGTCTCAAACAGGGGAGGAGAAAATAATGTAGAGAATAATTAATCCCTGGAAAGTGCTTTTCCAGAGTAAATAAGTGTAAAAACCTATGTGTGTGTAACCTAAATAAGTTGAAAAATGATATAACAAGGCCTGTTTTACCTATATAGCGCGGGCAAAGCCGCTGGGTACTTCTAGTATAAAACTGAAACACATAAAGTCTACGTAAACAATTTTGAAGGAAAACACCTGTTGGAAAATGAATTACTGCAAAAATAAACGAAAAACTAAGAATACAAACTCATTCTAGATCGGAGTGTTTGTTTGATTCATTGTTGGTTTGTTGAAATAATAAACATATTGAATTTAAACTCATGAAGGTCGGGATGAATAATATAAAAGACATTGTTTTATGACAATAGTTGAAAAGTGATTTCTTGTACTTATCGAGTCTCTCCGTTCGTCAGTGTATAAGATGAATGGATGTCTTAGAAATTTTGACAGAAAGATAATATTTTTTATATCTATAAACATAATAAAATAATAAGGACTCCAATACACAGCTATTAATAATTATTACGTGTTGAGACGCCAATCTATACACAATAGTTTTTAAAATTGAAGTGTTGTAGATGTGTGTGTTTGTCTATTTGTTATCGAATCGTTCAAAACTGCTTAATGGATTTTGATGATTTGTTAACCGTGTGGTTATAGTTTAATATATAGAATAGTTTTAAACAGGAAACATAGAAACTGATTTACTATATCTTTTCAAGTAGGAAGCAATAAAAATGTGTACAAGAATTTTAAAAATATAACCTTTATTTGTTAAAGGGGGACAACAATTGACTATTAGATTCAAGGTTATAAAATATACCTATATTTTTTTTTAATTTTGGGAGAGTCGCGGTCGAAAGAAATATTAATAACGAGATTAACTATAATTATGATGCCAATAGAAATAATAGCAAGGGAATATTACTATAACCTAATTAGTAATTGTGTAGTGCCCTTTTGTGTGAAATACGTAGAGAACGTCAGTAGGACCAGTGACATAGAGTACTCTTTTTATAAATTTGAATGAAACAATTACTACCTATTTCTTAATTAAGTAACTAAATGTGTTTTTATGTAATCATCAACCAAAATATTAAACAGCTTAACAAAAAACTTTAGTCAAATACAAAATATTTTTAAATTTAGTACTTATAATTTTTAAAACCAAATATAACAAACACTATTATGCATATCGTACGGCAGATTATTCCCTCTTAATTGTTATTAGATTATCAAAATATTTTGAAAAAAATCTATTTGATACAAGTTTTTGTCCATTGATAGATACTACTACATTCATAATGATATTAGGGCTTTTATTTTTTTATTCCTAGAAACTATGAACTACTTCCAGATCAATATTAACTCATATATACAGTTTTATTATCGTCCTACTGTTTAATGTTTTCAACTCTACTTCATAGCTTTGATATTAAAGTTAAATATTAAACAGTTTAACTTTTACGATTATTATTAAGTAGGTCAGTGTTTATCATTTCCTAGTATGACAGAATATATAAATAAAAGTTTCTGTTTAGATGTTTGTTATTTACGTTTGATGAATTATTAGTTATGGATAATTTAATATTTTATATCTGTGTGTACAGAAACATTTATTAACTGTTATTATTATCTGAAAAAAAAAATACATAAAAAAAAATACATAATAAAGTAAACTGTTAGGAAATTTGTATTAGTTATTTTGTCATTATGTTTTGACCACAAGTTAACGCTTTATGTATTAGGATATGTGTCAAAAGTATACTTTTGATTGATACAATGATTTACATATTTATATTTATTCTTTAAGTTTATTAAAATACATATGATTTCTTACGATGTTAAAGTGGTTTAATATTCATTTCCGTTGTAGTAAATTTCTAAAGTGACAGAAGATAATCATACTGATTTTTTTTTCTTTATAAATTAAAGAGTAATAATTAAATAAGGTGTTTCAATTTATTTTTATTTAATTGTCTTTATAATCTGATTCTTTTGAGTGAATAATAAAGTTCTTTTTTTGGTTTACTTATTTTGATTTGATTTGAAGCCGAGTTCGGTGATTGATTTCCTAGTATCGTTGGCAAAGGACGTTGAAAGTCTAACGATAGACGATATTGGTTGGAAATAAACTTCGTTAACTTTTGTGTTTTATAATGTAAATAACTTTTTAAAATGAGTTTCTTAAATTCAATTAAGTTCAAGTTTGTCAATAATGTTTGTAAATAAATTATGTCAACATCAGTTATTTTATAAATTAATGAATTTATATACGTACTATGTATTTTACTAAGAAGTGGAAAATATTAGTAGCATTATTTGTTACAGCGCCATCTTAAGACAAAGTCGGTAACTTGATAAACATTTGAATAACACGGTCATCTAATTCTAAAAATATATAACAGATGGCGGTTGTTTTCAGTTCAGTTTAGAGTCATGGAATTGGTGTTTAGAGTTCGACGTTCGTTCGAAAGGAAGGCATAATCGTGAATAGTTCAAACCATTTTAAACGGATGTTTTTTTATCCTATAATAATATTAATCAGAAAGATATAGAGAACAATAAGATTTGTTAAAGATACAAGATTAGACATTTTGAGACCGAACTCTTATTTAACACCGATATAGGATATATGTATATAATAGCTGCGTAGCAATAGAGGTTGTCTTTAATTACGATTAGAAATAACAAACTTGAATAATTTGAATATTCATTGAATTCTTAATTTAGATAAGCAAATTGCCACTTGACCTTTGGAATTCACATCACAGCCAATTCAGTGCCGGGATAATCTAATGTTTGAAATTGAGAACCAGAAGTATTTAAGATTAGCTGGAGTTTAATAAAGATGAAATGTAATAACATCTATTACTATTTAATAATTATTATACAATTTTGTAAATCTATGCTAACCACGGGCTTTCACCGAGTGTATTAAAAGTTTAGTTTGATATTCAGTATTTTAACAATGTTTAGTTTGGTAGGCAAAACTGTTCTTCAATTGGTCAAGTGCGGAACCTTCGAGTGCGTCGTAACTTGGTTGGGTCCAGCGCTTTCTGGCTTCTACCATTCGATAGCATGAAATGAGTCAAGATGTTAAGAACTAGTCGCAGCTGGGTATATTTCAGCTATTAATATACCTACGTTTAGAGAAACCGTCGCGTAGCCGTGGTCCAATTTCCCAGAGATCGCAGGTTCGAATCTCTGACCGTATCGGAATATTTTTATTCATATTTATTTAAAATTTAAATAAGCTGGACATGACTACACATGTTTATAAATTTATGTTCAGAAATATATATTAAAATATTATACATAAATAATTTTAATGTCTATTTAAATTTATGAACAGTAATAACACTTCTGCTGGATCATAAGTTTGCTTGAATAAGTTTGATAAGCTTTTGGGGCTCCCATTATAAGAATTATTACACTTTCATAATAAAATCTGGTTAATACTTCTTATCTACGACATTAAAGCGAGTACTAAACGGATTATAGTGTTAGTATAACTTAGTTGAATAACTTTTTTTATGTTTAGACAGAAACTATATTTCAAATAGTACCTATTACTATTACCCAAAACATTTTTATTTTTCATGTCCACCAGGAAGTTTCGAACTTTTAAAATATTTTTATACTATATTGTTGACTTAAATTAAAAACCTTACTTAGTTTTTAGCAAACTATTAAAAAAAATCATATAATTTGTATAAAAGATAAAATATTTTTTGAAATAATAGAATAATATGTTATATTATCATTATTTTAGTGTATCTTAAAACGCGTTGTTGCTCTTCATTCATATATAAGGATACATAAAATCCAGACATGTATGACCTCGTAAGTCCTAAGTAGGTACATATAATTTGTAAAATAAAAACAATTTTACAATTATCTGCAATTGATTTCTAATTCATTAAAAATACAAATAAAAGTGCCATTAACTTTCTCGTTATGATTTATATTATTGTGTTCATTTGTATTGATTACTTACGGTTGTTAAAATCAGTGTAATTTTACGAGTGTTATAATTACATAAAGGATCGTTGTCTGTTTTCCATATGATGGTTATGTTATTAGTTTGTGACCCGTCGTTAAGTTAAGAAACTTCAACTTAGTTGATTGAACCTAACTATACTGTTGTACATGTATGGTGCATTTGTATTTCTTGAATGTTTAAAAGTTTCCTTGAATTCCTTGAATGTCTAAAAGTATACATGTAAAAAATTTAGAGTATAGACTTGGTAAGTTTATTTAGAAGGTGTTAAATTTAGCAGCGTGACATACGTCATGGCAGTATCAATAGATAGCCTCGATGCTGGACCCCGGTCGGGACAATTTATACTAGTCTTATACTTGTTTTATACTTGTCTTATACTTGTCTGGTCGGTGAAGAAAAATACCGTGGGATTATCTGCGGCTCTTATACGAAATTCTATTATATTTGATAAACCTTAAACTCTAAATTGAAATTGCAGCGCCACCTAGCGATTCAAATGTGATTATAAACCCATCTCAAATACATCAAAAAACCCATCAAAATCGTTCCAGGCGTTAAAAAAAAGCATTTGAAGAGGAGGAGTTCTGTTACAAACACTTGTTACAAACACAGAAATACTGAACATACAACTGAGGTAAGCAATGGTAATCAAAGTAGGATGTCTCATGGGAGACTGATTATGCTAACATATTAAAGACCCCTCTGCTCAGTTCTGTACAGCTTAGGAGGCAACTGCTTAAAATAATAAAATGCTAACTAGAATTGCCTAAAATATTAATTTTAATAACTACATAAATGCTGGCTATAACGGGACAGTGATATAAATAAATAGTCAACTTATCACAAGTTTTCTTCTATTTTTGTCAGCGTAGGCGTCCTGAAATGGAATGTTCATTGGTAATAAATTGGTAAAAAACGTGGGAAAAAATAAGACGTTTTTCATAATATATATCAAAGAATGAGAATTCAATCCAATTTAGCAGCTGAACATCTTTATGCTGTCTGAGTAAATACAGGGTTGGAAATTATTGATGAATCAAGAATCTTATTTGATGTGTTGTAGCCCCTACTACCTTAATTTTTTTACCATCTGGTTTCATACACATTATTAATGTTCGGACAGGTTACCAGCTAATAACCTTTTTACTTATCATTCCTACTGCCTTTGTTTTTTTTTATGATAGCCATCTCTACGACATTATATTACACGACATAACATAAGAACATTGAAATTTAAGACAATGAAAATTAATGTGAAAATGTACGGAAAAAGCAAGATGAAAAAACAGGGTAAAATCTCTTTTAGCCCTGTCTAATAATATCACACATCCTCTCTATACTATAATTTCCCACTTATTCTCTTACAAAATCAGTTATGATTACCTGTGCTGAAGTTTACATTGAATATCAATCAAAACGGAGACCGGTGGTAGGGGCGCCTCGTTCGATACAGATGCTTTCAGTCGTATTAGCGACGTGTCACTTGACGTCTTTTGTTTTACGATATATTTATTTACATTAGATATATTTATTTAAAGACGCTCAACGACGTATGTTCACATTTATTTTGTTTCTATAGTATTTTTTACACACTTGATAAGTTTAGCTAGACTGTTAAATGATTTAAAATTACAACCATGAAAGAGTTAATATTCTAAACTTTATATAAACATGTTAACCATATTAAGCTTATTTCAAATTTAAAGTGATATTCAACACTTACAAGTACTTGCCACATTTAAAAAGATAAGATAAGATAAGTTAAGATAAGCAGTGTCAGTCGTGCGGTTGTTTATAATATACCTTTTAAATCTTTTGTCTGAACCTCCTGATAGTTAATTCAAGGTTAAATATAACATTTACATTATTTGATTGACTTCATTACAGACGAACGTCTGTCGTTGCGCTATCTATGCTTGACTTTGTATTGATGGGTCCCGGAATCGATTACCGGCCGTGATCATTTATATTTGTGCAGTCGGTGAGGAAGTACAACGTTGAAACTTGCATATCTTTAAAGTCATTCTATGATACGTTAACTCTAGAACCCACAGAGTCCATGTACAGTATGGTATAGACATCATCTAAAACTAAAGTAAACTATCTACTTTAATCTATAAACAACAATTGACTGTGGTTTGTACTAAAAGCCTGCTTTGTTTCGTTATAAAACTTCCGAAACAATCAAAACTACTCGTAACCAAGTTAATATCGAACCGCAACTGAGCATTATTTAATAACACGACTATAGAGTAAGTTTGCTTATTGCGGCCGATGTTTCAAATATCGACATTACTCCTATTTTAAGCACGTGAAAAGTAAGGGGTGCCAAAGGTCTCGGGGAAGGGAAGGGAACCATTCAACAGGCTTCGGTCGATACGGGCGTCTCCGCGCAGACACGCTGCCTAGATACTAATGTCCATCAGCTGGGTGATGTTAGTATACACGCAATTATACAATATACATAGACAATCAATCTAATGTTATATTTAATTATTTATACGAACACTCGTAAACTTCCTAATATATATAACAATGAAATGTTACGTTCGAATGTATTTGTTCTGAAAGTGAACATATTGAATATTTTCTTTTTTAGACCTTAAGGGTTATTTAAAAAGTATTTCGAAAAATCTCGTTGTCATTTATCATCATTTGTAAATTGACGAATACATTATTTGTTACAGGTATAAAAATGTGACAGCGTTCTAAATATGAATTTATATAAAAAAAAAGATAAAATATTTTTTATATATTATCATAAAGAATTTTATTTTTTTTATATTTTTTTCAAATATGTCAAATACAATAACAATAGATGCGATTAGTTTTGTAAGCGATATTACAATATGACGTATTTTTGGAACTATACTCTAATAGTAAATTGTTTACAATCAAACAAAAGGTCCTATAACAATTATATAAAAGTGTATTATTATTCAATAAAAGTGAATTGTATCAAGGAAATTGTAGCTTTTTATTTGCTCGAGTGGTAAGTACTCGCCGGATCTTCTTTTGAAATAGTAAACCGGATTTGAAGTCGGATTACGCTACCTTTGAGCGTATGTACTTGAACCAGCTGGAACCAGGAAAAACACAGGTGAAGGAAACCAGTTTATATACATTTCTCCCGTTTTTCCTTTTCTTTGTATCGGTGTGAAATTGTTATCTTTATTTATATGTCTTTAACACGAAAATAACATTAGGATGAATATTGTTGCATGTGTGTGTATTATATTTTATAAAATATACCAGCTGTTATCTTTGACTTTGTGTTAATTATTACTCATAAAACAATATTGGACTTAATATCTACTGTTACATATTACTATCATGCCTTCAGGTTTGATTAGAAAAAAATATGAGGCTTAAGTAAGTATTCTGTAAATTTTAAATTATATATTTTTTTTACAATCTTTAAAAATATTCTTTTTATACATATTATTATATCATTATGTTTTCGAACGAACAAGAAAACACAAACAGCCAAAAGTCAAGCTCCGCTTCAATTACGCAAGACGGGGTTATTGACCTTTAAAAATATTGTGACCTCGTATATATATATATATATATAAATATGTAAATATATATGCTTAAAGCGGTGATCCCTCTTTAAGCATGCACGGTGTATACACATTACATATTATTTATAACCACAGAGGATATCATAGTCATATTTTTAATTACTTGTTAATTTGTTAAAGTCATAATCGAAGTGTTTTCGTTGACATAAATTACCCACTAATGGAACAATAATGATTATTTGCAAACGAAACCGACCGCTCTGAGGTTTTGCAAAATATCTACATTTACCTTTGTTCAAAACAAATAGTTTGATTAATGTATTAAATATTAAAGTTCTAAGCCAAGATAATTAAGTCCTTGTATTCGAATTGTAATAGATAGGAATCTTGAAGGGACTTAAAGGAAAATAGTAAGGTGTTCGTTGAAATTTCAGTATTTTATTTAATTAATGTTGTTACTGAATGGGTTGTATATTATTTGGTTTAAACACTGTCAGATGTGGAAATAATAAGCGTATTATTGTCTTAAAATTTATTTAATACAATAAATAAGTTATTGTTTGTGTGAAATATAAATTTCTGATTTATAAAAGGAGAGATATAAGTGTTTGTACCTAATGTTTAAATAAATTAAAAAAAATGAAATTGATACTTATATTTATAGTATGATTTTAATAATCATGATTTTAATGATCAAAAACAGGAGTATGTTGTATTCTACCATAAAGCAAATATGAAGCGTATCTTATTTAGCCAGAGTTGATAGATTTCTTTGAAAAATAGTTCAATGTAAAACAACTACACAACTCTTGAATGTTTGAAGGTTTTGAGTGTTTGTCTGTTAAGCTTTCGTATCCTCTATCCTGATACTTATTAATTATTATTAAATATTATTATTAGACATTATGGCTCCTGAAACGTTATGTATCTTTCCATTTTTTTTAAATAAGGTATTTTTACCCTAAATCAGACTCGATCTTGAGACTTACGAGATACAGTCACACCGTAACTGAGCTAAGAGACGTATTAGTATTTAATTTATATCGAATTTAACAGATTAATCATTTTATTTTATTACTATAGTTTAAGTTTCGTCAGAAATTGACATGTTCAATTAATATTTTAAAAAAGATTATTTATAACTTAATGTTCTTTTAAACTTCGTAAAAGAAAATAACAAAGTATAGTATTATACCTAAGAGACGCTCAACGATCAGTTCGTTACGTTTTCAATCGATATTGAAAGGCAGAAGGAACCTACACACCGATGTCTCTGCTTTTAAGCATACAACGCTTATTGATTTCCTTTGTTGGCTCTGCTTTCCAGTTTCATCGTCGAGGAAACTACACTCTACCTTATGATGTATGTTTGTTTGTTTTAAAACAATGTTACCTTACGTTCAGCGGTTATGTGATATATTATTGTTTAATATAGGTCCCCGGGGAGGCATGTACATCTTAATAACGGCATATCTGTTGCATACGTAGACATTACGTAAAGTTTTTTAATAATACACTGCGACTGCAGTTACTCATAGATGTTCAATATTACGATATTAAACTTTATATATATATACAATGTTTACTTGAAAAGCGTTTAGAGTTAGTGCGTATCTAGTAAATGGTTCATAGTTATTAGTTTGAATACAAATTACTATACTCTATAGGTTAATACACATTGATATAGATCTGTACTGTGTATCCATTACGATAATATTAGATTCTATAGAGCTGTGTATACAATGGTGTCTAAATATTTTTTCCAGAGCGTATATTATTAAAGTGGCCTCTATTTTGTTTTTATCTTTATAATAGCTTTTTCGTGATATTTTTAAAGTTTCACTGACAACTGTCTAAAGTCCAATCTATATTTTTAACGTATCTCTAAGACTGGAAAACTTGTTTTTTAACCCCGGACTAAAAAGAGGGGTGTATCTGTGTACCTGTGTGTCTGTCTGTGGCAATCTAGCGGCCAAACGCGTGGACGGATTTGAATGCGGTTTTTTTTATTCGAGAGTTATGTTCGTCGAGATGGTTCTTATCCATGTTTGGTCCAAATAGAAAAAGTCGTCTTCGAGAAATTGACGTTTTATTCGTGCGGGGAGAGGTTCTTATGCAATAATTAGCTGTTCCCAGCGGCTTCGCTCACGCTATGTAGGAAAAAAACTCTTGTTATGAAGGCCAAAAGGTTTTTACACTTACTTACTTAAATAAAGTACTTTAGTAGGGATAGTTGTTGAACGTAACTGCGTCTACGTAGACTGTAAAAAATATATTTATATGGCATATGATCGTAGTCATAAAGAATGACAGGCAACAGCTAGTGATAATATAAATCACTTCATGATAGTGTTATTAGTGATTGTAAATCATTTTGACTCTAAATGTTTATATTCATTAATATTCGTATATATGAAACCCACCTATCTACCTACCCATATGAAAAAGTCTTGAATCATGTTACTTAATACATTTATAATTTATTACACTGTCGAAACTTTCACGCGAATCCTTATGTTATTCAATATAATATATTATTTAAAAAGATTTTTTAAATCGTTCCAGTAGTTTCAGAGCCTATTAAATTCAAACAAACAAACAAATCTTTCCTCTTTATAATATTAGGATAGATTAATAGAAATTCTTAAACAACTGAAAATTTGTGTGTTTGTAGGTTTAGTACAATTAAGAAACCAGTGACATAACGTTAAAAAGCAGAAAAAAAAATTAAATTAAATTAAAATTAAAATTAAAAAAAACCCCCGATACAAACAGCTTAATAAAGGAAGAAATTATCATTAAAGTTATCAAGGTAAATAAAGAAATTACCATATATCGTATCGTATAATCGAAGTCCTCAATGATTAACTTCGTAAAATAGACACCATCGTCCACGTACGTAGAACGGTCCCCCGACGCAACAACTTCAATAAGTACATAATAATATTATTTTTATTATTTTTAGAGGTCTGTTTGTATAGGGGGTTTTATTTTTTTAAATTTTTAAGTAAGGTAATTGTAATATTTTTTCTAATTTAGCAAATATTTTTTTTATTATTTTACCTGGTTCTTCTCTAGGGTCCTACGCAAAAGATAAATGGGAAGTCTAAAAAATAAAGTAATTCGAAAAAAGCATATATAAATATTACAGTTAAAATGATTTTAATTATATGTTGGTAATTGTAAATAGTTCATCTTAAACTTCTCATACAATATTAAATTTAAGTATATCAAGTAACTTGGGTCGAAATAGCTACGGGACTGAAACCAAATCTAGCCTTCCTACTACTAAGTACTACTTTTTAAGTAATGATTTAAATTTTCGTAAGTTTTTAATATATTTGAAAATTAATTAATCTAACAATGTTACTAATGTAACAAAGGTCTAAATGAAGTTTAATTAACGATAATACGTGCCCATGGAACAAACCATTCACTTGGTGGTTAGTTGAATTTTCGTTCAAGAATAATAATAATAATATAATAATACAGGACAAATTACACACATTGATCTAACCCCTAAGTAAGCAAATTATTTGCTTATGTTAAAAGTGTTAGACAACGATACCAATACATAGAAATACACATATAAATACTGAGAATATATTTAATAAACGACCAAACCCATAAACACAGACATCTATGCTCATTACATAAATGCCTGTCTCTGCCGGGAATCGAACCCGAGCCCCGTTCCGCCGTGACACGTTAGGCGTCTGCGTTAACCACTCGACCAACGGGGCGGTTAATATTCGTAGATATGTATTAATTGCTGGTGACCTTGAGGAGTGTAGAGAAAAGAGGTCTGGTCATCTGGCTTTCTTAAAGGCTAAGAAAGAAACTTATACTTTATGCTGGTAGTGAGGTGGTGTCGATATTATTTTTATTGGTTTTAAATTCAAATTTTGGGTCAAAAATGAAATCGAAACCAAAAGTTTGTAGATAAAAATGAGACTATGTCATAAAGGATTATTTTGGAATATCACGGTAAATGTAGAAAGTCAAAATTTCTTAGTTCTAAATATCATTATTATATATAAATATATCATCATACTTTTAACTTTGCTGAAGATAATTATTATTAAGACATTGAACGATAAAGAGACATCGATTTGTTGGAAGTTTATGTAAAAGGCTTTATTTATTTGAAGTCTCAAATACATTATGATGAAAGATAAATTCAATATTTAGAGATAATGAATACTAAATCCTCCCAAAACTTGTAGCTATATAGCTACGAAGTGTAAATGACAAGAGATGACAAGGGAGATCGTAGCGTGGGAATGACATGTCTGCGATATGGCCGTGCAAATAATCTAATAGAATTACTAGATGATTTACATTTAACACACACACCTACAAACGTAGATCATATCCATTCTAGAAGATAAAGTACATTCTAGAACAAACAAGAACAAAAGAAATAGCTACGCAAATAAAACAATTTCATTCGTGTTTCACTGGTAAAAGACCCGTTGAAGTACGTGTCGGTGAATACTCGTAGCTACTCAGCCAGTGTATAACTATCTAGAAAGTATCCTCACTTCCTTAATGTATTACTTCTTCTTAGTTTTCCTAACTTTTTGTATACGGGCTGTATACTGTTTACTGATTCAATGAAATTTTCCAGTTTTTATTCAGTTACGTATAACACTTTGTTAGATAAACTCATTTAAAGTATATTTTATCGATAAAATATAAATTTTCGATAAACAAACATCTGGTGTGTTAAATGAAAGCATATATATGTCTTGAGCTATGTAGGTCAGTGTTTGTGTTGCTTCCGCTGCGTTGTGGAGTTCAAATCAGCTTTACTCTATGTTAAGATTATCGATTTTTCTATTTTATAATAGAACTAGCTTTTATAGAGCGTTTGTTTAATAAAGTCGTTCAATTATTCAACAAATAACTAACATCCTAAATTACAAATATAATACAAGATGTTCAGAGATAGGCAATATTTTTACAAGTTTCTGTTTAAGCTATTTTTCATTTGTTTGTGTTTATCATATTGGTAGTATATGGTTGTATGTGTGTGTGCAATGGTTTCGTGTGAACGCGTTAAGTAGATGCCGAGTAGATGTCGAGTAGATGTTGGAATCGATATCTCGGCCATGAATAATTAAAATGAGCCACTTTTAAGAGTTCCCTTGCGTTAACGCTTTGATTGGGTTATACATATCATTTGCCGAGTTCAGGGCAGGTTTTGTACTTAGGTAAAAATAATATTATTAACAAGGAAAAGGTTTAGTTACCATGTTTGTTTTGTATGTAGACGTTCGAAAGGTACCTATATATCTGCGAAGTTTTATATTATAATATTTAACTAATACCATACAGGTAATAGGCATAGGCATATTTTTCCTACCATTAAAATTATGCATCAATCTCAATTACCAAAATGAATTTGATTCATGAATATGGGTTGAATATTTTTTTCAGTCTTGTTATTTAAGAAGAATATACAATAAGAAGAAAGTTAAAGATAGTCTGAGTTGTCTTTTAAGACCCGAAACAATAGTGTCTTATATTTAAATATTCGATTTTGCTCTTACGAGTATATGTAGGGGTTGCTTATCAACTTGACGGTTCGAATATCATTATAATATTTGCGGGAATCGAGTTAACGGTGTTATTATTGAGAAAGAATAAAGAAGAATAGCAAGGTTTAAATAAATGTCGCTTATAATAACTTTTAAATATTATATTTAATTTCTAATGAAATAGCTCCAGTGAAGGAGTTATGATATAATTTTGTATTTCGTGGCTTGGCCCAAATTAACGTCGGCAATCCTTTGATTCCGCCGACTCGTTTCCATTTAATTCATTTAATCTCGTTGCCTGACAAAGTTCTACTAAATTAAATGATGAAGCATATTTTTTCAGAAATAATAAATAAAGGCTTTGATTTAAGCTATATGCGTACTCATTCGGTATCATAATTCTAATTTTTTCAATTATATCAATTTATGTCTATGACTCGAATAGTAAGTACTATCAACAAATTAATAATTTAAATCATTTTATAAAATAGTTAAAAGTATTTATTAAAACTCTCTTACAGCAAAGTTTAATCAATGGCAGTCGTTCCATTACTTAAAACACTTAATTGGCACTGCTTACAAACACTCTACACTGTTTACTATTTAAACTCTACACTGAGAGACGATTTATATATTCACTACTCTTAATCAAATCAGTATCCAATATTACAATTATTTATTTAGTCAATAAAACTTCTATACAAACATTACATATTTTAGTCAAACCAACAACTAATATCTTTATTTTTTTATCAAAACCTACCCGCCAATTATATAAAAGCTAACATATTCATGCAGTTTTTATGCCGGTTATTTACCATGTATACATTGAGCGTTGGCTCTGGAAGCATGTCGTGCAACGAGTATGAGGTATCTATCATAAGTGCAATGTATAGCTATTTGATTAAATAAGAATGTTTAGTTAGACTTGCACGTAATTCAAAAAATAAGCTAAAAAATAAAAAAAAAAGAATGTACGCATATATAATAAAGTTCCACAAGATATCTTAGATCTTCCTTTTTTTAGTTTTAAATCTGAAATAGAAAGTATATTATAAATTAATCTTATTATAACATTCAAGAGTTTCTGGTTGATCGAAATACTGACTCATTTGCAGCGTTGTTGTTATAATGTATAAGTCAAACATTGTTAAATTTCATTTAAAAAGAGCAACTGTTGTGTTTCTGCAAGCATTCCGAGCTGGTGGTAGCTTACCCACGGACTGACTATACTTACCAATTTAATGTAATTATTGACGATTCAAAAATGCGTGTAAATTTCTATTTGAATAAACATATTTTGAATTTAAATTTGAAACAACTTAAAGTAAAGTTAGCTAGTTCTGACTCTGTTGCGTAAATTGTTATTAACCAAAATGACTGAATGATATGAATTAATTTAAGCAATATACTAAATTACTGTATTATATTATACAAAGATACTTAAACAATTAATTTGGCTAAATACAAATTGAAATGGTTCATCCCAGGAGGGTCCATTAATCTCAAAGCTCTGTGTTGTCTTACTGAGATATTTGTATTTGTGACATAAATAATTAAAGTCATAAATCTTACTTCATTGTGTGCATTTATATTAATTTAAATTTATCTTGCATTACTATTATTTTACGCAATATATTACAGTTGCAACAGTGGCTGGAGTATATATGTGTGTATGTACCTTGTATATGTATGTATGTACCTTATATATGTGTAGGCAAGTGACATTGATCGTCGGATGTTGAATGATACCATTTAAAAAGGAGGCTTGAGTTTTATTTATAACAATGGAAATCAAAACCAAATGCCTCACTGTGTTTTACTTGAATTATCACGGATTTTAACTTTATATCAAAGCAAATTAAAATTTCGGTTAGTTGAATATTTCCACCCGATTGATCCAGGTTTTATTGGTTAATTAATTAATTGTAATGCTTCGAGGATCATAAAATAATCCATTAATGTTCGATATGACATAATTATTAATTGAAATCTATATATAAGACTGCAGACATGAAAACAGTATGGAAGCGATATAAAATAATATGTTTTGGAGAATCACTCCGACATCTAACTAGTAAGACACGCCAAAACTTACAGAATAACTTTCTTAAGCGAATTCATATTATTATAAAAAATATGTTATATAGTATTTAAAATATTATAATTAATTATTCTTACATACACATTCCATACACGCACACACATACAAAATATATTGTATGCCATATGACTTAAACCGCTGTGTTCTGTATGCTAAGTTATTCTCGACCTAAAACATTGATAAAGGTCAAAGGTCTCTTTGGTTAGAAAAGAGACTAACTTGTAGCTTTGTATAAATTGCATAATTTAAATTTTAAATACGCTTATTAATAATTTTTGCTTAAAAGTACTAAACAAATATAATTAGATTTATTAATACTACATAATGTTATTTCTTCTATAAAGTTTTTAAATATAAATGCCCAATTCATACATTCTTTTAAATTGGTACATTAATAGCAATCAAATAGAAAATTTAAAAAAAGAACAGCGAAAGCGTTTTAATTTTCATCTTATTCCATTTCTTTTTATTTCGTCCCAAAAAAAGATCTACACAAGGACATCATTGAATTTGAATAAATTATGCCCATTAATAATGAAAAAGAGAATTAATTATTACCTAATTAATGATGTGTACTGATTTTGTTTCAGGTAAGCCACCTTGTGACTGCGGTAAGAAAATGAGTTTAAAACTTGCTATCCTATTTTATTATGATAATGTGGATAGCTAGCTTCAGGGAGACGTTTATACAAATAATAAATAAAGCTTAAAGTCTGTTTGTAAATGATAATTACCTTCTTTATATCTTATATTTTTATTAGCTTTTTATCAGATTAAAACTAACGCTGTATTTTGTATTTTGATTGTCTAGAGTCTAGACTTCATTTAGATACACAAAAACCTATTTTGAAAGTTACTTTCGACATTCCCAGGACTTCGATTTTTCATTTTAATTAAATTATTATTTATACATTTAAAAGATTTTGAACTATATATATATAGATGTGCTAAAAAACATAAATGTTAGCTACCCTATACACGACGCTAATTTTATGTAAATAAAAAAAACACACACATACCATATTGATTTATTATAACACATCTTCTTTCCAGCTCCAAAATAATTCAATTTGGAATAAAAAAATTGGTTATGTAAAATCGAATCCACGCTTATTCATTTCTCTATAAAATAAGAGCTATGTGTACCCATTATCACACTAAAGTGGTATCGTAAATCATACACTAACTACAGATGCTTATTTATATTCGTTGTTTATTATTTTATCTGAGTAAAGTTATTTAAATGTTATTTTCGTTTAGTGTAATTCTATAAAAAATATATAATACGAGGTCTACTATCAGTGAGGTAAGAAATCAAAGGTGAGGTTAAGGTCGAAATAGTTTTATGGACGTTAAGAGACAAAATACGAACACAAAATAAAGACAAAACCTTTTTAGTTGGCGCCAGTTAATTGTAACTTTATGTAATCGTATAATTACATAGACAATAAAGTGTCCAGAGGCTGTCAGTTGATAATGACGGTCCTTACTGTATTGTACTGTATTGTAACCTTCTATTCAATGGATCTTTTCAACGCTTCAGATGGATTTACGTGTGTTTTTTATAAGTTAATACATTATTTTCCCCTCGGTTTTGTCCGTCCTATCCCATATTGTAATGTTAAATAATAAAAAAATAAAAGACAAAATTTCATGTTTCTATCTTTTAAAAATAATGAAAAATTAAATTAATCTCCTATTTTGGTATGAAATTTCGCAAAATCTCGTCGAAACGAGATACCTGGCCACGTGGGTGTATCTGTTAATTTAGCTTAAGGCTCTTATATTAATTAAACCTTTAAGCAACATTTAAGAACCGTATCTCGGGTAATAGTGAAGTATGGTCACATAATGCGGACGGATGAAAAGGATGGAATGAAAAGACTCTTAAGTAAAAATGTGGATAAGAGAACACGGATAGAGTGCGTGAAAAATTATGTGACAATGAAGCAAGCTGAAATTTAATAAAAGACCTCTCTAATTTTTCAGGGTCGACCCTGAAAATTTTGAAAGAGGATAGGGTATGTAGGGATGATGTTTTCCGGTAGTTGCTGAGATTACAACACTAGCTTGTGAGTTATATATAGCTGACTAACTATTTTTAATCTATGTCGTAATAAAAAAACAAACTGAACGTACATAATCCAGAATATATATATTTAGGTAAGTATATCCAGTATTAAGCCAATATCGAGGTTAATTACAAACTGGACACGGAACCAATTAAAGTACAATACATATATACCTACAGTAAATAATGATCTAAACCAGACACATATCTATAACTTTAATATACTTTTACATATTACATATTAAACAATACTAATACTTTATTTGACATTTTGCCAGGTTAATTAGAATTGGTATAATATTTTTTTCTCTTCTCTCTTAGACACGGAAACAGTTTATAAACTTGAGAACTGCACTTTTAAAAAAATTAAAAAATAAATTAGTTACTCTGTATTATTACAGACAAAAAAATAAATTACAAATTTGCCACCTACATTAAAATATGTAACTAGTGTCCTTCATATAATTTTCCCTTTGACATATAATTTTCCCTTTCCCCTACATGACATACAGCCAATGACTGATGAAAGCCAACACTACTCTATAACATTTAAATTATATATCCAACTCTGTTTTTGTTTCACGAGCAAGAAATTAGCAAAATATGCGTTGAAAATATGAAATGACACATTAGGGAATACCACAGAAATAGAAATGGTGTTTGAACAAGCCTTTCGCTCTAAATTAGCAAGTCTAGTCACATTATTTTGTCATGCTTTTATTTTGTGCGTATTTAATTCGGTAATGAATACGTATTTATGAATATCACAAAATCAATTTTCATTTCATCTGAAAAATACTTGACTTCATCATAAATTACAAAGAAAACAAATCAACCAAACCTGATCTGAAGACCAGGTGTCTTTAACAGCACTTTGCTTAATAAAAGTCACCGAAATGTATAACACTAAAGTTTAGTCATCGTTTGGAAAATTTCCTTTTTCTTAGGATGAGTTTTCTGTCATTAAATCTGTTCGGGACGAATTGTTGGAGAGCTTAGTAACGTAAGTAATAATATCTAAAGTTGGGTACAACTCGCAATTAAATTTGTTACTTTTAAATTAGATACATGTAAGTAATTCTTGGAGTTAAAAATACATTAGAAGTTTCGAGGTATCGTCAGAGTAACAAAACATCCTATCATTAATATGTATTGAGACATTTCATGCAGAATACAGTCAGTAGTCACTTAAAATGGATGTTTGTTATAATATTAATAAACATACAGTATATGCTCGTAGTTGTAAACAAAGCAATTTTTGTTTCATCATATCCATTGATTGTAGATTTAAATTAATTTAAGTTCGGATCTAATTCTACATTCTTGTCGTCTTCCAATAAAAATAAGAAGCAAAAGAATTTGTATTCTATTCGATAAAACATTAATAAAATAGAGCTTAATGATCTTCAGATCTGGTTGTTAATTATTATAGATAACTTTTATATTTATTTTGTAATAAAAATAATAAAGATAGGATATCTTTTACATAAATAGTTTCAAGAGAATATATTATTTTTTAATAAATACAGTATATAAAACGGCTCGTCGTGTCAGAGTGATAATAAAACGACACATCTGTGAATATAGTTCCTTACAATTTAAACTGTTCCAATTATTATTTATCTGTTGTGTCAGAATGCACAGGTGTTCAAGTTTGCAGGTGTGACAGTTATTTAACTCACGCGAATGCCAAAATAAACAATGTTTAAATTCCTCTTAGGTAGCATGAAATCTCTCATAAATAGCTGTATTTAAATAATTATTACCGCCTTTAGGATGATTTATTAGAGGCATGATATGTCATCCCGTATCAAATCAGGGCTCTCGGTTGAAACTAAAAGTTAAACACTATATGAGAACACAGCAGTAATTTGAATTTGAAACAAACACAATTACATTAAATAGTTTTAATATTATAAATATTGTCATGAAATCTGTTATTAATACTCGGTCATCAATAAATAGCTACCATTTGCAAATTTGCAAATACCTTGCAAATTGATTGTTGTATATTTTTGGTAGTAGGTACGAGTAATGACTATCTAATTATAAGTAAATTAACAACATGTTTAAATGTTAAAAAGGACATTATTGTGTGTTAAAAACAAGCATGGCCGACACGACACGATAGCGAGTCTAACGGGTATTGATATTATCACAAGAGCTCGTTGAAATTGAAAAAGCCAATTTGTTAAAGTCACTTTGGTCAAGATTGTAAAACATTTTACACTTGTCTTATCTGTTATACAGTTTGACAAACTAAAGTGAACTAACCGATTTAGGTAATATTTATTTATTAAAATTAAAATTTGCACACGTCTTGCAAAGGCAAGCATATTGCCACAAACATTCTTCCATCATACCCTCAAAACCAAAGAAAATAGTTATAAATAAAATGAGAAAAAAAATCATCTAACCTAATAAAATAATTTTCTAATTAATAAAAAGGAATAAATAGGAAACTATGAGTCTCTCTGATGCGTTCCTTTTATTAAATATTATCTTGCAGATCATCATACTAACAAAGGTAATTAGTACATTTATTAAATCATCTCAATCTCAATATGTACTCTAGCTGATAACTCTGATGTAGCGAATGATAATTGCGTTGAGATTTATAAAACAGATGTCTATAATACTACGTTTGGTGCATAGATAATTATTATATTATTACAGTAGTCTACTAGCTGGCTCGTATGTTACATATGTTACTGAGCTCCAAATAATATTTGTGTTTTTATAGAGCAATGAAATCTTCATTTGAGCTCTCTTTATATATCTTGTATTATTATTTTAACTGTTTTTACAGAACAAACTCACGTATAATTTTAGTTCTATTTTTAAATTATGAATTTTAAATTTAACTCGACATTCACAGAACGAGATGAAGGTGTCTTGTATGAGTCTAAAATAGAGTACGATATAAATAAATAATCCATTTCATATTTTTTATTCTCTCCGCGAATTTAAACCGTATTCTGGGCGTTGACCTTACATAATATTTGGAGGTTTGACAAATAATGTCCTGGCCTTAAACACAAGCTGTGCCAAATGTACCCTCACTTATATAAGTTAACAAAACGTACAGCTGTATTTTGTAAATTGACAAAGAACGAGGGTTGTAGCCTAGGTGGCTGAGTGATTTGTGTTCATAATATTTAACAAAAAGCTTTACTAATTAAATAACTAAGATTGTAAAATTTTATAATTTAAATTATTTCTTGTTTTAGAGAACAGTTGTTACAAAAACACATATTAATGTTTAGTTTGAAATCATTTATATTTGATTACTACTGATATAATTATAGATTCCCTATTATTCAAAAATGAGTCAAAATTTTGGACTTAATCTCTTTCTTTTATACATATAATAAAATTGTCACTGATCGATTTCTGTACATGGAAAATAATAAAAAAAAAACATGTTGAGAACCCAAAACAATGATTTTTATTTTGTCTGTTTGTCTGTATGTCTGTATGTTTGTACACGCTAATCTCAGAAACAACTGAACCAATTTGGATGCAGTTTTAAGGAATATATTGTAACAGTCTTCAGTTAACATTTAGTGTTTATTTTATTTAAATCGGTTAAGAAATAAAAAGTTTTGTCAATTTATATGAATCACGTAATAGGTACCATGCAAATCTTCTATACATGTAATAAATGTGTAGAGGAGGAATACATTAAAAATATTAAAAATAAATAGCTAGGATAACTACCAGAAGCCATTACTAACATTAAAAAAAAATCTGTTCGTATGTTTGTCTTTTAGTTGTGCACGCAACACGTAAAAAATATATAACCAATTTACATAACTCTTTTTCATAAAAATTGAGCGTCACTCTGAATCACATTTAGTGTTTCACTTTTATTGCACACTTTTCACCCTATCAAAAGATATATGTATTTAAAGTGTTTAAGAAATTTATCTATATACCAATACAACAAAACTGTAACTGATCGCTTTCTTTAACTTGAAAAAATATTTTTAAAAATTCATATAGGGGGAGGGAGGGGGAGGGGTGGTTGGAGGACTTTATATAAGCAAGAGAACCCAAAACAATGTTTTTTTATTTTGTCTGTTTGTCTGTATGTATGTATGTTTGTGCACTCTAATCTCAGAAAAGTATTAAGCGATTTGTATGCAATTTTAAGAAATATGTTCTAATGGACAATTCACTTAAATTTTTTTTTTTACAATCTGGTAACAAATAAAGAAGTTAATAATCTCTCCTTTTCGTACCATTGCCATTTACCAGTGATTAAATATTAAAAAATATACATAAATAAACTAGAAATGCTCCTATAGGTATGCATGCAAGAACTACTTAATTGAGTTCGATGAAACTTTGAAGGTTTATAGTTTTTATATACATGTCCAAAGGGTACGTTTTATCGAAATCGAAAGATACGCGTACAAAGTCGCAGGCATAGCTAGTATATAATAAAACTGTAACTGATCGCTGTCTGTACATATATATGCAAGAGAGACCAAAACAATTTGTCTGTATGTCTGTGCACGCTAATCTCAGAAACGGCTTAACCAATTTGAATGCAGTTTACATCAAATATTTAGTGTTTTTTTTATTTAGAAAGCTTAACGAATAAAAAAATTTTATAAATTTTTGTCAATCACGTAATATGTACCAAGTACAATAGAGCTAACTAAAGAAGAACAAAAATTGTGGTATTTCCTTAAAGTTTATGTAAAGAATTATGATGTTCTTTATTTTATATGAAAACTATTTTTCCAAGCAGTTAGTAATTTCTTATTATATTAAATGAGTGCTGCCAAGTTAGATAGCCATCCTTAGTTAGATGTAATAAGCCGTCTAGTCTAGACTTTTCCAAACAAGTTGTTAAAAGTTGCCATAAATATTCCCGTCATGCATAATTTACAGATAAAAAACTGATTTTACCTTTTTTAGACAATAAGGATGCGATTTTGAAATAACGACTGAAAATCGTACATGTAATGATAATACAAAGTACATTATAACTTTGCAGGGCAATGTTATAATCAGATATCGATATTTTTTTATTCTGTATAAGTGTCACTTGATATGTCTAAACCTATACATAAAAAATAAACAATAAAATAATAGTGTGCCAGGGCCGGGGACAGGGCGGACAGAGCTGATAGGGCGGATAGGGCGGATGGAACGACCAATCAAAACGGCAAGATAGAGATATAAAAAAATAGTTATTTCCATATTTAAATTAAACAAAATTGTTGTATACATATTATTAAATATGATAATTGAAAGTTGTATTCTGATCTATCCTTAACTAGTCTCCGACAGGATATAGCAATAGTATTTATATTATATATCGTATTCTAATTATAGAACCCGAATAAAAGTAATAGAACATATTTTATGGCAAGAAAGGAATACGGTTAGGCTGACGATATATTAAAGATTAAAATTCTTTAATTTATTGATATAATTTGTATGTCAGTCCTATGGTAATTTTTTGTTAAAAATTTTTATTAATGCTCGTAAAAGTCAAAAGAACAATTTTCTTGTAATATATAAGTGTGCGGGAGATTTCATAGTCTAGATAAATTTCTCAGACCTTAATTTTTCTCAGAGATTTCCAAGATTGAGTCCGCCAGGGCCGCGTACACAAACATTATTTGATGTCTCTTTTATTAGTTTTAAAGGTACATTAAAAACATGTCTGTCATATTTCGTCTACACGAGAAAGTTACTTCAAAATTAATTATCATAATTTATGAGACGTACTTTAAAATATGATATTAATGAACATACATAATTCATCTTTACAAGATTCTACTTAATGTACTAAATGAGTCTTGTTTACCCAATAATTATAATTATATATTACGAGCTACGATAATTCGAAGGGAACGTATTCAATACAATTGGGAATTTGCATAGTTATTAGATTTGGGACCGTTTGTATTCAAAAGAAGTTGTTATTGAAGAGCATTTTATTCATTTTAATTAACTTTCTTAGGCATTTCGTATTTAATATTTATTACATTCTTTGGCGGAGTCTTCTTCAATTAACGTTATATATTTAGACGTCTATTTTAGAAATCACTATTTCATCAATTCAATATTGAATTACGATAAAAGTAATTCTTTGGTTCCGTAAATATATTATTATTAGTTTTTGTAGTCTGTAAAATAGGTTACAAATACAGAAAGAAATGTGAAAACAAAACATACAATTTAATATTATTAAATTCTTCAATAGTAGTTTTATTAAATAGGTCGGAATTCTTTAACAAAAAATAAAAAAAAAATTGTTAAAGGAATTTACAATTTATTAGGTACATTAAAAAACATATCTTTATGTAGGACTCTACTTTAAAAAAGTTAATCTTTACCCATTTACTAAGACGAGAAAGTGAAAATGTCTGAACCATCTCAAGTACCTTAAGCCCAAATATACCTTTTTTTTGTTGAAATGTGAAGTCGTGAGTTGACGTTGAGTCAGCATCATTTATTATTGTGCGTTAATTTAATTCGTATTTCTCTCTGCGAGGTGTTTTTAAACTCATAATTTTAAGATTCAGTAAAACTTAGTCCTGTCCCATAAATCATTTTTAAGATTATTCTGATTTTATGAAAAAAATGTATTTATGTATTTAACTTATAATAGCAGAATTTTAAGTAGCACTAGTAGTACTAGGACTCTATCAGTATCTAAGTATGTTTCTAGATTTACCATATATGTAATAAGATTCAAATTATGTGTATATATATCCGTTTCAATACATATATGATTTATTTTATTTATTAATTAAAATGAATAAATAGTATTCTAGTATGCATATTCTATATTTGAAAATATCAATATCATATATATTTTTTTAAATACTAGTTAAGGAGAGTTATAACATTTCTGTAATTTCCAAATATGCTACGAGTATCTCTAAAAGTACTTTTGGACCAGATGCTCGCTCACGCAGTCTAAGATATAAATAGTGATTAATTTGGCAACAAAATTGACGCTATGGTAAGTAGCAAGCTGGCTTTGATTTTGATAGTAAGTGAGTTGTGTCGTTCTTGATATCTTGATGACTACCATCTGACCTTCCGGGTGTTTAGAATACTTTACAGTACATATATCTTATATTGTATTTGTACTAAATTTATTTATTTATTTATGTAAGAGATAACAAAAGGAAAACAAAAATAAAACATTGGAAAAACTTATCTATAAAAAGAGATCTCTACCAACTTCCCGTGAGAGTGACACAGCCGATTTTAATGGGCCGAAATAAGAACACACTACATATACAATCAAACAGATTAAAAATTAAAAAAATGTAGAACAATCTTATAATATAATTATAAAGTAATAAATTAAATAAAAATAATAAATCTAATAATCAAATCTGATTATATTGAACTCTTTCTCTTTTTATATAGATAGATGTGTGATTCTAGAGTAATAAATATATATAAATGTAGTTCGAGATGTCATTTTATTTAAGTTAGCTGTACCTAAGTGATGTCCGTGTGGCCTCTAGCTAAATTGTTAAACACATTCTGATTAACCTTCGTAAGATAAGATAAATCTGATTCTTCATTGGACATTTGTTCTCCTGTTTAGGTTAACAATACCCGTAGTTTTTTAATATTCGTTGCTTGAACAGAACATGTATGCATTTTAATATTTAAGAAGGGTCAAGGCGGTACAAAACAGACACTCAACCCCCGAGGCCACTCATTTAAAACCTTTTATTACAGGTGAATAGAGAATTTGTATATAACAACGCATTTTTAAGAAAATAAAATACAACTTCTAAGATATTCTTCATTCACATTAGTAAAATTAAGAATATAAGATTTTTGTATGTAGTTTAAGGCTATTTAGTTAAAATACTTCAGTTTATTTACAGTCCTTGTTAATTATTGTTATAAATTTACCTTTTTTATGTAAAAACATAAATTATATAAAACAATTTTAAATGCTATACATCATTTTTATTGTTATATATTGTGACGAATATAATAATGAAAAATGATCCGTATACAAATTTACTTAATGAAATTTAATTTGGAAATACAAAATGCCTGTTACTTTTAACCGTATATTAAAATTTGAGGAAAATCATATTATAATTAGTATTAATTGCCTGAAGTGAATATAATGATTGAGTAGACGTTGAATAGTCTCAAGTCCCATTAGCGCCGAACGACGTAATGTTAGCGGCGAGTGAACAGTTAGCACACGTTCACGGCCAAAACAACAAGTCAAAGGCACGCTCAATAGTGATATAACACCAAAACGGCCTATGAAAGGCCACAGCATCTCTATCTCTCGCGTCTCCGTAACTCCGCTCACGGGAACGAACGGTCCGCGGGGTGAAAACCCTTCAGCGAAGGCATTATAACGCAAGAGACTCGGGTGGAACAAGGTAAATCGGAATTAAGCCGGAGGGTTGAAGGGCTAGAATCGTAGGCGGGACGTGTCGCCGAGCGGTATGTTTGTCCCGCTCGCTCGGGGCTCTAGGCTGCGGCGCAGAGACGCTTCACGGCTCCAGTCGCGGTCTGCCGGCCGACGCGTCGCTCGCCGCACGCCGCTCGCCCGCCGCCGGCCTGACCGGCGGACGTGAGATGCACTGCTGACTGCTGACTGTGCTGCTGCCTCGTGCCAGCCCCAGCCCGATCCTTCAGACGGACAGTACGACTTACGTTTCTTTTCCCTGGCGCTCCGTCGCGACTAGATTGTGCAGTGTGTCACTGGAGCATTGTTCTATGTTTCGAAAACTGTGATATAATATTTTCAGTGTATATCACATTGTGACATAAATACATTATACGTTGATGTTCGTGCGTGATAGTAGGGAAATATTGTAACTATGCTATCGGTTCACTAATGGGTTAAGTTTGTTTTGGTATTATGAATTATTTGGCACGACGTGATCATCGTTACGACATATGAGATAACAGTTTAATCTGATAATCACGCGCTAAAAACATTCATTACCGGTACCTCACCACCTCGCAGCTAAGTGAGGTTCTTAAATATATTACTACCGGTATTAAATGTGTCAAGTACGTTTTAGTGACGTCAATTTGAATGTTATTTCTCTATTCGCTTAGGCACATTAAAGAATATTATTAATTTACAAATACAATATGCTGAGAACCGTCCTTATGTTTATTCAATAATGAAAAAAATCGGTTTCCTTATTTGATAATGAGTACTTGTTGAATGTTTGTTAACACGACAAATATACAATTACTTCTTAATACAAATAACTTTCAATTAGTTGAATCTACTCAAATGGCGGAAGATTATTCTTTAATATTATGTAAGACATATTTATAATTTGACAGTATCCCGAAATAAATAAAAGTTATCATCGTTACTTCTCTTTTTTTCCCGTGGGATGTGAGAGGGAAATAAATTAATATTTAATCTCACATTTTCTCTATCTGTAAAATATATATTCCAATAGATGTTTTGAATTATAATAAGTTCATATTAATTTATTTGTCCTATAGTTTGTGAAAAATATTTTAGAGAGTAAATAATGTAATTCATTTTGCGCACAGAAACCCCTACATGCCGCCCTTTACGAAACAAAATACTATATACTATATATAAATTTCAAAAAACAAGTGGTTGCTCTTGATTCTATATGTTTAATATCAAATATAAAATAGTTGAACAATAAAAAATATACCTTTTAGGACACTGTGAGATGAATGTATATATATTTGAATGCAACATAGTCAATTGAAAAACACACAGACGAAAAACAAACAAACAAACACAATAGTGAATAGTATATTAAAAAAAATACTCTTTCGTTTTTTTTATTCACTTGGTGACGCAGTTAAAATAAATATTCGTATCATAAATGTTTTAATAACAATAAATTGATAATATAGATTATATTTATTACAAAAGATATTTATCTTAGTGTCGTTTTGTGTAATTGCATCGCTTGTAATATTATTACAATACCTACTGTTATTACAAACACGACAAGTCATTATGGCGTTACAGAAATTTTCTTATAGTAATAATTTTCTTATAGTTTATCAATGTTGTTATTGTGTACAGACCTTATATTATAATAAACATATGTGTATCTTGTGTACAAAAATATTGACCTTTAGTAACTTTATTAATTAATTAGTTAATTAATTACCGGTACGCCTTTCCCTGTATTTTGACTATATATAATTTGTGTATAATTACAAAATGGAGGAATTAATATTTACTTTGAATATTTTGTTATTTAATTTCATGGTTCAAAATATGTATATACTATACTAAGTATAATAGATAGATAGACATATAGGATATTTCATATAAGAAAGAAATCTATTCACCAAATGAGGCTGACTGTTAGGAAGGTTCGATTGACAATATTAGAATATAAATGTGTGCTAAATACACATTGACCCTTCAAGTGTGTGTAAAGCATATGAGAGCGAATAGCCCCCGAGGTCCGTGACGTCACGAAGTCACGTGACCCGATAGCTTGTAGCTCTATAACTTATCAAATTGAAGTTTCTACAAATTTAAATTATTAACTTATTTTTCGTATTCTTTCTCATAAATTATTACTTTGAAAAATACACGGATTAAATCCATGAATTTTTATATAGAGTAAGTACAGTTTTAAGAAAAAAAAAAGTTTCGTTCCAAAGGTTCTTTGTATATCTTTATTAATAATGCATATGACATTTGACGTCAGTAGGTCACAGTACGTCACAATGACTACTTGGAGTAGGTCTGTACCATTAGGTAGTTAGCGATGATGGCCTCAAAAATAACAGGCAATTGAACCAGGGACCGTTCAATGAGTGGTAATTGATGGTATGCCTCGATCATCGCTCCTTACATAGACCTCGCAGTAACGAGAATAAAATACTATTATGACATATTTCTATAGCCTATTGTATCTGAGGACCGATCAAGGCCGGACTATTGGACTATTATTTAATATTGTAATATAAAATAATAGTCGTATTGTCTTTTAAACCGATTACCAAAAATTACGTGGTTTAAAGTGCAAATAAGGCGCTTCACAGACTACATTAAAAATAAATTATATTTTTATACATTGACAGCGATCATTTCCAGTGATAGTATAAAGATAGTAACAGTGTCAGTTATAATTTGTAGATGAGCAAATAAGGTTGTTATCGTTAAAAGAAAATACTAAATGAGTTGAATGTGTTCCTTAAACTTTTAAAGTGTAATTTGAGAAAGGAATATATAAGGAAATTTCTTTCATTTCCAACCCTGCCAACGCCTAAAGTAATTTGATTACTGATATCATCACAAGCACCATTGCACCAACATCATAAAAAATGCGAAAATAGCACATTCAGATAAAATTGCGATTAGAGGTAGCTAAATTATCACCAGATTAAATAAGTATCAAATGTAGTATTATTTTAATCATTTACAATTGAAATAAATCCTAGTATCATCGTCATCAGATAAAGTTGCGGTTAGGACTAGCATCGTTATTACCAGATTAAATTACGATCAAACGTAGTATTATTTTCATCACATACAATTAGAATCAAACCTAGAATCATCATCATCAGATAAAATTGCGATCAGGGATGGCATAATTATCACCAGATTAATTGCGATTAAACGTAGTATTATTGTCATCATATAAAATTAAGATCAAATCTAGAATCATAATCATTAGATAAAGAAGTAGCATCATTACCACCATATTAAATTGCTATCAAATATAGTATTAATTTTATTACATCAAATTGAGATCAAAACTAGTATCATAATCATCAGATAAAATTGCGATCAGAGGTAGCATCATTATCACCAGATTGGATAAGTATCAAACGTAGTATTGTCGTCATCATAGTCATCACTATCATGTGATCAAATTGCTAATTAACATATCACCATTAGTAAACAAAATAAATGATAAATAGTTACATATTTATGGAAATGCATCATATTTCCTGGGGGTAATGAAACGTAAAAATATGATAATAGACTGCGCGGCGCCGACACACAACCTGGCTAAAGCGAATACAATATATAACAGAATTTCAAACGAAAAAAATAAAATATTTACAAACGGTATTTTAAGAAATATAAATAAAAAAAAAATTTACGACTACATAGTCTTTACAATGATAGAAATATAACTTTTACTTTCATTTTTTTAACATTGAAGTAAACAAACATATAAAAACATTGTTTTTATGATGTACGTTTTACGTGCGAATAAAATTTAATACGAACAGTTGTCTCTGATACATGTTTTGAAACGTATTGTATTGTGTCTTTTATCACTTTGTAACGTTCACGAAGCTCCAATTTCAATTCACATGGCTTTTATGTAAAAGTAGTTAATGTGAATGAACATCATATATTAAAGCTTTACTATCTTATATACGTGCTTTTGAATTTTAAAACAAAACTAACTCTTGTGAACTGTTTGTTCATGCAAATACGCAAAATAGAGAGAACTTTATTTCAAGATTTGATGTAAACTTTGTAAATAATATTCAAAAATTAAAAAAAAAGAAAATTTTATTTTTTTTAAATATAAATGAAACGAAAACGAGAAGTTAAAATACAATTAAAATACATACGTCAATGACGTTCTACGGAATGCTGATAGACAGCATGTCCCTTGCTGATAAATTAAATAAAATAGTCCACGAGTCAGTAGTGTAGCATAGTATGAGAAGCTGTGTGTACATAAACCAGCATAACATTGTAAATGGGTCGATCAATAGATGGAAAGATTCCCGATAACGAATATATAAAAATATTTCAATCCCAGGATTAAACGTGTAAGGAGATATTTTTTATTACAATCGCTAATAAAAAAAAAATGATTATGATACTAAATATTCCCAGCGGCTTCGTCCGCGCTGTATATATAACAAAAACCAGGCTCGTTATATCAGACGGTTTTCACACTTACTTACTCGTGTACAGTGCTTTTTTAGGGACTAATTATTCCTTATATTCTTCTTCGTACCCAACCTTTTGTTTGAGAATGTTCATGTTAATCGGTTGAGTAGTAAATATGTAAAAGCGTAATAAACAAACAAACTCCTTTATAGTATGGTTATGATAGATAAATATTCGAAAATAATATTGAATTATTATATAGGTAAAGGTATACATGCATTTTTAAAATTATTTTATTTGGATTAGATACATATTATGCAAAGTACCCTATGTTTAATCCTGGTTATCAACTATACGTTTATCAAAATTCATTCATTCATTCATTCATTCATTCATTCATTCATTCATTCATTCATTCGGTTAAGCGGTTGAGATTTTTCATAAAAATTTTCATCCTCTTTTTAATCCCTTATATTATATAAGAAAAAACAAATACAGTTATGCCAAAATTAATTATACTTGTTTAAGCGGTTGAAATTTTTCATACAAATTTTCATCCCCTAATGCGGACTCTTAGGGATTGGTTAGCAAAAAAGGTAACCTATGTTAGACCTTGCGCAGTTAACTATCATTCTGATAAAATTCATCAAAATCGGTCAAGTTTAGATTTTTCATACAACTTTCATCCTATTTTGACTCTTCTGGGGTTATTTTCCACAAAAAAGTAGCCTTTGTTTTACTGGGTTCATATCTTTTTGATTCCGAAATCCATCTAAATCCGGTAAGTGGTTAAGCGTAACAGACAGATAGATAGACTTTCGCATTTATAATAGTAGTACGTCTACATAATTTATTGATTAGACATCTTAATCTAATTTTATTTCAAAGCAGGGCTAAGTTCTTGACATTAATAATTCTGCGAGAAATTGCTTTGAGTATAGTTGGTAGATTGCCAACAAATATATGTAGATGATCTGTTCGTCACAAATGTATTGCACTTTGATCTACGTTGCGGGTCTTGGAATTGGTGACAGCAAAAATAAATAACAATAATTGAAGATACATTTATACGATTTATAAATACAAAATGTTAACTATTTACGTTATGAAAACTCGCTGTAACGTCAAAAACATGCAAACGTTACTGTAAAACATTGTTTTCTTATGTGTGCATAGACTGAATCATTTATTTTTTCCATTTTACAGTAGGTATGGGGTAATCGTTTCGTTACAAGTGAATAGTGAACTGAACATTTTATCTACAAGTATCTATTTTTAATGTAACTTTATATTCTTTACATCACTATTCAATATGAACAGACTCACATATCACTACAATTATCTCCGCTAACTTCTAAGACTGACCTGCAACTTCTTACGCTTTACCACGTGCCAAACAAAATAGAACTAGTGTAATGTCGCGGAAGGTAGTGAACGCGAATGCTGTTTAAGAAGTTACCGTGTTTGTGTGAGTGTGTATGTGGTAGTGTGGTGGCGTGTGGATCGTGGCGCGCACGGCACCAAGGTGGTCGGAGGGGGGTTGTTCCGTTGCTGCGTGCCCTGGTGCGGGGCGCGCGCGGCGGCGCCCGACGACGCCGGCTATGCTCTTAGGGAGGGTAGCCCTCAACTCTCCACGCGCGAATACGGTAAGTTCATTTTTCTTTTATAGTAAAATATGAGAAATCCAGTAACTCTTAAAAGCATCATACAAGCAAAATTTGTTACATGTATTGTTTCTTTCTTTTTTTTTTTTTTTAATGTTTATTTTGAAAAAAGAAGCAACTGTCTTGACTTGTCTTTATTTTGAAAAAAGAATCATGTATTTGAACATCATGTGGGTGTATGTACTGTGTATTTTTGTATTTGTAGACCGTTATACGTGAGAATTACATGATATAAAGCTCCCGTTTAAATATATATAATTGCGGTTGCTACAATAATAATTACTAGCATCCCTTTATTTAAATATTATTTCAATGTAAATCAAAACCACTAATCAATTAATAAAGTTTATTTTAATGATACCATTATTTAAATGGCCAGTTAATGTAAATAATGTAAGTCCCATCATTGATTCCTCTGCTAGTTCAATCGGTACTTGACTTGGGCTTAGACAGGATTATTGGATTCAGAAGGCTTTATAAAATGTCTTTGTTTGTGCTTATTGAAAAGGTTCCTCGATTTTATACAATATTTTAAATATTATTACTGGTATTTTTGTAAATTGAAGGATAATATTTTTTATATTAACTTGACGTATAAAAATGTTGTACACAATGGGAAATAATAATAATAATAACAATATCAGCACAAATTACACACATTGATCTCACCCCTAAGTAAGCAAATTATTTGCTTGTGTTAAGGGTGTTAGACAACGATACAAATACATAGAAATACATATAAATACTGAGAATATATTTAATAAACGACCAAACTCAGAAACACAGATATTTATGCTCATCACATAAATGCCTGTCTCCGCCGGGAATCGAACCCGAGCCCTATTGCACCGTGACACGTTAGGCGTCTGCGCTAACCACTCGACCAAGTGGGCGGTAAGAATGTATTGATTGATTGATTGATTGATTTAAATAAGAATGTAAAGGGAACGGTTAATGATTGACATGAACTATAGTTACCGATGTCACGACATAAGAACTGCAAACAATTATTTAACATGAAAGGAACATTAGGATTACAGATAAAGAATCAAATATCAGTACGTTAATGTATAAGTGAATATGTTAATTTAAACATCGATTAATCAATATTTTTGACGTGAAACTTCTTTATCGATGTTGGAAAAAAAAATTGGCGTCACACTTTTATACATATACAGTTTCTGGGGAAAATACAGGTATATATAGATATTTTTTAATATGATAAATAGAGCAGTACAGTACTAATAAGTGATTAGGTTGGTTGGTCAGGTATTTTTAATGATTTGTAAATGAATGCGCAAAACCAATGCTTTGATATCTTCCGGTGGGTAATTTAAAGCCACGAATAACTATTTATTATTTCAGATATTTTGCAAAAAGTCCTTTCTAATTCTAAAATTGAATTTGAAATTGTTGGAAAAGTAGTAACTTAATAGGCACATGATTATATTAGGAAATCAATTTAAGTTTACTTAGTAATCTGTTCGTGTAATTAATATCCAATATCATTAATCACACTCACAGCTTACGTTCAATAATATGTATTGAAGAACAAACATACATAACTAACATTGAAAAAAAATATTATTTTTTTGTGTATTTCCCTAAAATTAACACACACTCACACAGAAAAACACACACACATAAATACACACACAAACACACAAAAACACATACACACATAAACACAGAAAAAAAAGATTAACATACACACACACACACACACACTTGTAAATACCTAGCAACAAAAAAAAGAAGATTTTATTTGACAAATCTTTTCCTAATTAAAATGTGTTTTTCTTTTCTGTTCGACATTTCTAAAGTTCTCACTTGCCAATCGTTATAGAAACTGGGTCGATTTTTGATACCTACCCAGTAAAATATAAGATTAATATTTTTCTCCAAATATATAAACTGCAACCATTGTGAATAAATTTTAAAAGAACTCTAAAAGTTAGTGAGGGTCATTTAAGTACATTTGTTATTCTGTCTCTATCATACCATGTATTCGTCAACGCGAGAGCAACGTTTGAGTTAATGACTATTTACTCACAGACGACTCTTATAACACTCTCAAATTTGAGTCTATATACAAAAAAGTTTATTAAATAACCGTCTGCCATCGCGTGACATGGATTGGTGATTTCGTAAGGAAACTATACATTTTGAGCCTCGTCTCGGAGACTGAAGACTTCGAACGGACCCTGATTGATGGATATGGGGTATCAAGGATGTATTGCTAAGATTACAGTAACAAATGGCGACAAAATGGTAAATAATTATATTAATAACAAATAATGAAGGATACAAAGTAGAGTTAATAATTTATAATTTGTACTGTTTATGGAATGTAGGAAAATACATGTAGAGTTGGACAATTAACTGCACGAATAGCGACCATTTTTTTAAATAAGAGATGATCAAAATAAGCGTCATTGAATGTAGACAACGAAAATATCTCTGAACTTAATTTTACTAACTTAAAAATAATTATATATAGCACTTGTAAATAATATTATAAATGTAAAAATAAACCGTTTTAAAAAAATTGAATGACCTTTTTAAACAAAACTAAACTAACTAACTGTTTTTTGAAAAACGGTATTTATAACTTTGGGTTAGTGTTTAAAAATATATTCAATGGTGTAGAGACGGCCGACAGTATAGATTGGATAGATTTTCTAATACAAATAATAAAGTTGTAATCCCAATATTTTCATTATTAATATAAATATATAACAATAATACTAGATTAGTATCTTTGATATTATTTTACATTAATAATGTACATAACGTTTTACATTTATTCTCTAATTCTTTTTAATAGTAGGTATGACCGTACATCGACTGAGAAAAAAATAAAATATTAAAAGGGTCATAACTTTTTACCTTTTATCGTTAACTTGTTACGATGTGATTCCGATTATATGCATATTTAAAAACATCCCCGTGTTACCTTCATATAGAAATATACATATATATCAAGAACCTTAACATAATTAAAAAAGGTTTAATTTAATTATATATGATACTGCACAATATTGTGGTTATAAATAATATTTTTGAGAATTACTATTACCTTCCTGCTAGATGTTCTTAAAACACGTTAATGTGCTAACTTAATTTCGATATATGTAAAGTAGACTATGTTATTCATATATATTACTTAATACGCATGTTAAAACTTGTGCCAATAAATGGGGTATTTGCGAAAAAGATAAAAGCAATGTTACAGCAATTAGTGCCGCTCTGGTTGCGCTGCCGCGGTAGGAACGGACGGAAGGACCCGTAAACGATGAACATTTATAAATCTTTCCTGACAAACCTTATTTAGCAATTCTATTCTGGTACTATTTTCATAAAAATACTAATTGTACGAAACGTAAATAATTAAAAATAATCAATAATGTCTCAATGATTGTTTAGGCTTTGAAGGTACCATAGGAACACATTATTAAATATAAGAGATGATTAAATATATGATTTTATATTATACTTTATCATGTTAGGATACGATTAAAAAAAACCAAGAGCTACAGATAAAAAATGTTTCATCAAATTGTAACAGAACTATATTTGAAATTGAACGATATTTGACATTCACATTGATGTTTTAACATAGTTATATATACACTGTATCCTGAGGAAACGACGTTTGGAAATCTCGTGGATGTAAACCAAATGTCGTGGAAATGGAAGCGGCAGCGCGCTCAATTGTTGCACTCGAATGTAGGTACTGATAAATTATATAGACTTGTCATTGATTTGAAAAGTTCCCTGAAATCGATATCAGTCATGTACATCCTTCCATTAGTAATATGACCGCGTTCAGTAATTGAATAATTATGTCGAGCGCTTAATTGTTTGATGAAACTATATTATATGAAGGTGCGAGCAAAAGGCTTTTGCTTTATGAAATTCAATCTCATAAAGCATTTTTAAATTTAATTAAATGATGGTATTTTATGGAACATACTTTGTAGATTAAATATCTCGACCAGAGCTAAACTTGCTATATTAAAAACTAACTCACCCACACATCAACAAGTTTCCTATGAATGTAGTATGTTTTGCAACAGAATGCCGTATAATCATATATATATAATGATATATATATATATATATAATGATGTTATTCAAATAACGAAAGTATCGTTTATGAGGGAAGGTTAATTAATATATTGTAATTAAAGTCTTTGTAATTGTTGTTTCTGTTTTATTCTCTACGAAGTATTTCGTAGCGGCAGCTTAAAAGCTAAGTCATTTTATTGAAGTTTTATGACCAAAAGACACTTTGATCCGCAAATTGCGCTTTATTTTACAGCAACTTTCAAAGTTACCGAAGTTTAAAGCCAGAGCACTATATTTTCATTAAGTGACGTTAAATTCTTTCACGCAAATATAAATTATGAATAATATTGTATCTGTAGTTATATAATACATAATGGAAATGTCTTTGGAAAATTATTTATTGCAAAATACTTCAGAAATAAATGTCAGTCTAGTTTATGTGTTCTAGTAATAGTTTACCCCGTCGCGTTGGTCGAGTGAAAAGCGCAGACGCCTATCGTGTAAAAGCGTAACGGGGCTGGGGTTCAAATCCCGACAGGGATAGGCATTTATGTGACGAACATAGATGCCTATATTTCTGGGTTTGGTCGTTTAATAAATTTATTCGCAGTATTTATAATTTGTATTTCTATGTATTTGTATCGTTGTCTAACACTTTTAAAACAAGCAAGTAATTTGTTTACTTAGAGGTTAGACAATTTGTGTAATTTGTCCAAATGTTATATAAAAAAAATACATATGTATTACTTATTATACTTATAAAACACTGTTAGTAATATTATTTGAGTCGTGGTATCCATTTACTGATTTAACATCGAATAAGCTGTAAAGTTAATATGTTAACTTATTATTTGTCATCTACGGCTATTGGCTGCGAGGTGCTCGTAACAGGATCGTTCGCAAAAGAGGTTATCTAAAAGGTTATTTCTAAAATAATCATATTTCGTACGTTGACTTATTTTAATAATTTTAAAAGCCAAACAATTTATTTAACTTTATCTAAACTCGCAGTCTATTAAGCTGATGTAAACACTAAAGTGAAATCAGTTCTACTCAGTGACGTCACTGCAGACTGTACTGAATAAGAATACTCCCAGCTTTTTGAATTAATTCGTATTTTGAAAAACAGATTCTTTTCATTAATCTCCAAATGCTCAACACTTTTCGAAAAAAAAAATGCATGCATGAAAACCTCTATGCATCTATCGTTGCATACCAGTATTATAACCACTCCCATATTAGCATTCGAGTAGATACGTTTTGTTTCAAAAATATTTTTTATAACTGTAATCAATTAATCTTGCCTCAGGATAATACTTCTGCTAAATTAGCCAAAACAATAACAACGGTACTTAGATTCTATAGTTACATAGTATTTATAAATGATTGGTAATAATTAAACCTATTGCCAATCGCATGTTTTTCGGAATATTCAAATGTTTTATTGCAATGTTATATTCTATGCTGCATTTCTTTCAATCCGCAGTTCTTATTAACCTTAAAAATATCTGTTTTTTGCGGCTCTCATCTTTCATCTTTTTGCTCTGATAACTCGCATAACTTTTTATTTAATTACTGTGTCTCGGTGTATTTACTCAAAATATGTCCATGTATGTACTCAAAATATGCACTAAAATCAAATCTTTTAATATTATATCATGCTCCAAACTTAGTTCTCTTATTAAAGCCCTTTATTTATAATCTATTATTATAAGCATAAGCTTTTATATTCGAGTATAGTTAGTCTTCTATTTGTCTCACATTTATATTAGATCTATAATATTATCTTCCATAATATGTATAACCTTATTTCCTCAAAACGTTGTTGTAAAGACGTTATTCATTATGACCGTCCGTTAAAGAATACAATTACGTCTAAAATTCTGAATATGTTTATTTACCATAAATGGGTATAATAATTTGTGTTGGCAATACTGTAAAAATCCACTTGACAGCTGTCAAGAACAGATAGTATAGTTTAGTAAAAACGGATACGGGATGTCATTTAGCGTTAGAGGCATCGGTGGACAGTATACTGACTGTTATTTTTGATCGATATTGTAACATAATACCATTGTTTTTTGTGGCGTATGTTTATATGAAGCACATGTTGTGACCAGAAGAAGCCAAATGTAGTTGTGTATGTTATTTTTGTATATCGTCGAAGAATAAAAGTACGGGCCGTATGTACGAAGACTATATCCAATAACCCAACTATTGATGATTGAATAGCCATCTTTTGCAATTGAAGTAAATTGCATTTAAAACTAGATAAAAAACCAATTAAAGATAACAACATTGAGCTTGACGTGATACCGTTTTATAAAAGAAGTTTTAGTAGAAGTATTCTCCTCTGCAATGCTTTAGGACGATGAATAAAACAGAAATTGTATCTGTGCAATTATAGTCTATCCACTTCTCTCCATCAGGTGTAATGGCAATTGTCAAATCACGTCATCGTATCGTTAAAACCCGCTATAAATCGCAGTTCACGGTACAAGATTTCATCTTCATATCTAAATATCATATAAATAATAGATACGCTAAGAGATTAATAAAATATTTCAACCCTTTGAAAAGCATTTATTCCGTTCAAAAAGCTCCTTACTGTTGAGGTATATTTTTAAGATAACATATTTGTTTGACGAAATTACCTCATGCTTTTTGTGGAGTTAAGTATCTTTTAAAAAATATTCCATTTAATAAATGTTATAGAATTATGATCCGATCTGCTATTAGAAAATCACTTTTTAAAAAAAGAATTTCTAAAATTTAACTTTGTTTAAATAACAAGTCATTTAATGTAACGTTTGATAAATACAGACGATAAAAAGCTGTATTCTTAGAATTTATAATATTGTGTTATTCCATACTCTGTTATATCTATGAATAACATGCATAACGTTCATCAAGAAATGTTATTAGTATAGTCATGTATGGGTAATGAAGCTTTCTCCGTACACAGCAGGCAGCTGTTCAATATTTTGCGATCCTTCGTAAAATCTAATTACTGACTAAACTCTCATCTTAACACTGCATTATATGTAAGATAATATCATGAAAATTGTGATTTCAAAAACATTTTAATATAAACTGGTGAACTTTATTATATTTTTAGTAAAAAGATCCTAGCTATATTTATTCTTAAATTTCTTAATTAAAGATTCGGTAAAAATATAAATATTTAAAGAAGAAATTGCTATTATTTATTTATTTTATAAAAGCGATTCGAAAGCTGATATCTAAAAGCCAAACCATGTAGTACTTGTAAGGACTTTTAACAAACGGTGTCGGAGTTTATTAAACAAAATTAGCGAAGTATGTGCCACGAAAATACAGAAGAAAATCCTCGTAGGAGTTTGAGTTTAGTTTGACGTTTATTGGCAAAGTTTAAACCAATCAAGTTCTCCAAATCTCCTATTCTGCGTATTCGAATAGTCCTTCTTTAACATAGACGCCGATCAAATAACTTAAACTTATAACTTTTTATATTCAAACTCCAAGTTCAGAATCGGGTCGTTAAACCTCGTTATTTACAACCTGATTATAGGATTATAGAATTCGTTAATTATTTTAAAAAATGGTCAGTTTTTGTAATAGTTTCTTAGTATATATAATTGTAACGGTAGTTGTGAATGTAACGACTCCCGTGGGGCTCCAGGGGGCTGCAGCGTCGTGCCAGGCGGGACTCATTTAAATATTGACACGTGTATCGATCGCCGATACAAGCCGCTGTGATGTTTGTTTTAATTCTCATTGGTAATCCCCTCGGACACTTGCAGCGTGTTACCGAGGGTTAGCAAGCAAATAACGCTATATATTTACTTTATATGTGCAATGAAACATTTATCTAAAACTTTTAGCAGAATCATTCAAATTTAAACAAACATTTATACAGATAATACGTTCATGTATATTTTATTACTACTATAGATATTAGTTCCTTACTATTTCTGTAGTATTCTGTATAGTGTCATTATTTATGTATGACACTTAACTTACAAAGTCAGTCGGTTTGTAATGAATTGCATTTGTCGTTAAGAACTTATATCACTTTACATTCCTTATAAAAGGATTCCGGAATGGAAAATGAAATAGCATCGAGAAATAAAATCCTTTACAAGCGATGGAGATTAAATTGATTATACATTTTTTTCTTAATATTGAACTCATTGGTAAAATTATAATACAAGTTAACAGTTTATGTAAGTTTAGCGTTTTTACACGTAATAGCATTTATTACAAAAAAAAAATAAAAAAAATTTTTGCCCAATTGGTATTAGAATTTTTTAAGACAGTAACAGATATTTATTTATCTTTTTGTCTATAAAGTAATCTGCATTATAGTATGTTATTGTTATAAAATAATAATTATTTACGGTACTTCCCCTATACAGACATGTAGCACATTCATTTTATATCAGATAAGTCAAGTTAGTCACCACACACAGGACAAAAAGTAAATAGAGAAAGCTTTTAATAATCGTATATAGGTTATATATATCGAAGTTGTTTCAGAGGTGCTAGAGTTATAAATAATAATTAATATTTTATGTTTTTACTAACAATCTCATGTTTCTCATTATCGGCATCAACTTCTACAACTTCATCTCGAGATTTAAATAGTAGCGTTCCTTATGAACACGACGTACTGTAGCGTTGTTTTTCATAACGCAACGCAAGGGACACTCGCTCAAAGTAAATTTCAAAATAAATTATAATGTATTTTGTATACTATTAGTATTTTATGCTCCCCTCGCTGGTTCTCAAAATTTAAGAACCCATTCAATAGTAGTACAAGTTACCCATTCGATAGTATTTATTACCTGCTTTGAATGTACTTCATAGTGGTTCGCAAAAACAACGTTGTAGATTAATTGAAAGCAAAAACGAACAATGAACTTCATGCCGGTCCGTCTGCTGTTCCGGCCAATGTGTTGGTTTTTTAAAAATGCAGGGATTTATAAAAATCGTTTGGAATAACTGAATGCTTCATGTGCTAACATGTGGAAATCGAATTATTTGTATCGAAGGAAAACTAATGAATAGACCAAATTAATAAATAACCCAAATTGAATAAACAAGACAAAATCTAACGATTTATTAAATTTATCACGATTACACTGTTATGATATTGTTGAATCCTAAGGCTCCGTCCGCACAGACAGGCGGCACGCTTAGCGCCTAGAGACCAGTGACTAAAAACCAACACGTTCATTAATTTGATTATCGCGAAGCGACCAGCTAGGCGCCGAGCGCAAATGCGGCCAATTGTATACTTTCTAGAACATTAGTTTTATTAAGCTACTCGCTAGGTAGCTCGCTAGGATTCAAGCGTGCCGCCTGCCTATGAGGGCTTAAGAATAGTATTATTACTAGCTTATTATTATTTAAACGAAAGTGTCGTTATGCACTTTTTCTAAAGCTTATAATATTAATGAAATATTACATACATATAAATTATATTTTTAAAATAGACTTCTTGAATGAGAATATAAAAATGTTATCATATGTGTTATTAAATCTTATGGTAATTTATTTTTATTTATATTATTATAAAAATGAATATTGTTCAATCTATTTTATCTTTAAATGAGAATACAAAATTTTCTTAACCAATGTAATTTTAAAGAGTAATAAATAGGCTGCAAACAATATCTTTTGAAACTGTCTTGCGGTTCTTTATTCTATTGTTATGTTACGACATGAATATTTATTAAAAATATTATTATTGTCCCAAGTTTGTTTATAACAAAGAACATAAATACATTCAGATTGTATATAAAAGTAAAAATATATAGATATATGAGGGATAAAATAATAATAATAATAATAATATCAAGACAAATTACACACATTGATCTAACCCCTAAGTAAGCAAATTATTTGCCTATGTTAAGGGTGTTAGACAACGATACAAATACATAGAAATACACATATAAATACTGAAAATATATTTAATAAACGACGAAACCCAGAAACACAGACATCTATGTTCATCACATAAATGCCTGTCTCTGCCGGGAATCGAACCCGAGCCCCTTTGCGCCGTGATACGTTAGACGTCTGCGCTAACCACTCGACCAATGCAATGGGGCGGTTAAATAAATGATAAAATAACTATTTTTGAATTAGGTATTTTTCTGAAATAATTTAAACGTTGTATAAAACTGTAATAAATTTGAAGGCAATATTTGTAGTCATAAATCAGGTATACATAAGAAAACTTATGAGTTACTGGTTAGGTCAGAGGTAAATATAGGGTAACCAGATCCCTCAACCTGTGTTCAATAAAGTAAATTTGATTTTGGGCTAACAAAGCTAAATTTCTAAAGCCATGGGTATTTTAATAGCACCCATGGGTGCTGGGTCGATATTACCCACTGGTGTAATATCGACCTTCCGATAATTAGAATTAATTACAGCAATATTAATTATATTAGTTACAACAGTTCAATAAAATAAATGTTATAACTTCTCTGGCACATATAAATGAGTTATATTTAAAAATAATATAAGGTTGAGGTTATATGTATGTATGTCCTCTAGCACGTCGATCTCCACAATAATAATGACAATTTAATACAAACGAATCACAGAGGTTTTAGAACCAAGATTTTATAATTGACGAAAACAATTATTTAAAATAAATTGTGTGCTTGAATGTCTATTAATACATTTAATGTATTAGAGTTGTGTTTGTATGTAGGTAGTCGTAATAGCATTGTAATTTACTTTAATGAAATTGCATTGAATTTGAACAATTTTTTGGTCACAATGAGAAAACTTTTTGTTAATTACTTAACTTTTACTTATTTATTATAATAATGGATGTCATAATCATGTAATTTAATAACAGCATTTTGCTGCAGGTTAGCTCAGAAAAAACACAACAGACAGACGAACGCACTGAATGATAATGAAAATTTTATATTCTTGACATAAATATTTTTAAGGCAACAGGTTCTTTTAAAAAAAATATTTTAAATTAAGCTATTAAAAGATTTGGTTTTTTCATAATATTAGGATAAAATTTATTGAAATATTCTAAATGAAATGAAATAATAATTAAACAAACGCATACCAGGAATATAGTTTCTAATATGTGGGCAGACTGTAAAGAGAATACCATCGCGGCTACAAACCGCTGCGAGCCAATCTCAAGTCCATTCTAATTTCCCGGCCGATTACATTTGTTCAATAGATCTCTACTTGCTACTTACTGACGCACCATCGTACTCTACTAGTTAGTAACTATGAATTCATCTTTTTTTTCGTTAATATAAGTAGTGTTATTAATATAAGAATTTATATAGTAAACCCACAACAACACTAATTATAAAAGTATATAAAAGCTAGGGGTCGCTCGCGACTCCGTCCGCGTGGTTTTTAGTGTTTCCTCAGCGCACGCGAGGAAAGCTCTCAAAAAAGAAAAAACGTTTTTGCAGCATTTTTCATTGCTGCAGTCACAGCGAGATGACATATACCTTATAGCCTTCCTCAATAAACGGACTATTTAACACAAAAAGAATTTTTCAATTCGGGCCAGTAGTTCCAGAGATTAGTGCGTTCAAACAAACAAACTCTTCAGCTTTATAATATTAATATAGATTAAAAATATATATATATATGTTTTCAGACATTTTGAATCTGGTTTGATCAAAATTCAGGTCATAAGCAATATTTTAGTAAGGTGACAACAAAATAGTCAAACTGTTTCCTCACACAGTGCACGAATAACGAGAGACGAATACATAATTTAAATAGCTATCAATTTAGACAAATTACTTCAGTTGTAATATTCAAATATGTCGGCGAAAATCGAGGAACTTTTTCATTGGTTCATAAAAATGAATTATGGGAAATGGTTTTGATTTACTATTTGCATCTTAAAACGTAACAAATTACTTTGCTTTTTTCAAATGCTTTTTAACAAATTACTTTTTTTTAAATCAGTAAGTAAAAATCTTTTGCTGTTTATTTTCAGTCGCTCCGGAGCCTATAATAAACTCTCCACGTCCAATCGGTCAACAATCGCCTCTGCCAGGGATCGAGGAAGAAGACGATTCCGACTGGCCCTTAGAGGACGCTACAGACGCAACTCTCACACCTTCTTTTAAAAGTACAAGAAGTAGTACCGATACAGCCTTCACGTCATCAAGGAGTTCAGGAAAGAAGCGTAGCTTCGGAAGCCCGTCGTCAGTGAAGATATGCATATCGGCGGCGGCTAGAAAGTCTAACAAGGCTCGTAAGCGTGGCGCGGGTATCAGTGTTTCGTCTGCCGGCCAGTCCGGGGACGAGACGCCCGCCCACGGCAAGATGCAGGCCGAACAGGGCAGCATCGGTGAACTACAGAAGTATCACGGGAGATACCTCAAGAGCCGGCGACACACCCTCGCTAATGTCCGGTGAGTCTAATGTATTAACATGTTTTGTGGCTCGCTACAAATTAGCTAATTGCGTTACCTTGTATCCTTTAGAACTTAGAAACTTTTGTCGAGACCACTCTGTTGCCACGTAGTCACGTATTATAAATTACATTATGATGTCGAAATAAGAAGGCCTTTAATTAAACTCAGAATTCATGGCCACAGGTAGATTCAGAGCTTCTAAAGTTAGAGTTATTAAAATGAGCACATTTTAATAATGTCTCTTTTTTAGGAATACAAATATGTATTATCACAAATTCGATATCTACTTACACTCCTGTTTCTTTTCTGTCTGTCTATACGATACTTTATTTTTTATATACCATCATTTTGTTTCCTAACTACACTGTGATATAAGCAATTATATGCGACTGAATAATCAAAACAGCGTCGTATTATATTTAGACAATTAATTAAAGGAAAGTGAAAAAGTAAAGTTAAATTTTATTGCAAAAGTACTAACGAGGATTTAATTACGAAGCTATGAGAAAAATGAAGCGGCAATTACGAAACACGAGGTGGTTTAGTCATTCGAAGAAGCTTAAAATATATCTTATATTTATAAAATACTAAAATATTTTTCTCCTTTTTTTCATAATTTTTGTGAAACTTTGGTTTTCTTAATAACTTTGATCTCTAATACTTCGTTATGGTCTTAATGTATGTCTTACGTAAATTAATATAATCTGCTTACTTAGGAGTTTGATCAATTTCCTGTGATATTATTATATTATATGACTATTAACACTGACTATAGTCATATAATATAATAATATCACAGGACAAATTACACACATTGATCAAACTCCTAAGTAAGCAGATGATTTGCTTGTGTGAAGGGTGTTATACACGATACACATACATAGCAATACATATTATATATAATGTGAATATATTTAGTAAGCAATCAAACTCAGAAAATAATAATAATAATATATGTGTATAAATATAATATGTGATGAAGGCAGTTTTATTTCACAGTGAACAAATATAATATGATTGAAAGCACAATTTGAATACCGCCAGTGTCGTTATTATTGATTGCAACACCTGCCTTATTACAGAAGATATCAAATGAAAGCAATTCATAAAACCTAATTGAATTCCCAAGATTTTATTAAATTTATCTATACAAATGAATATGTATTATATACTCTAATGTATTAATAGTATATATAAATTATTACTATTAGTATTTCTTTAGTCAAATATTATAAAAAAAAGTTAGACAAGATTGCCGTCAATTAAAATAAAATATATATAGTGAGTGTTGTTTATGTGCAATAATATTAGAAATTATTGAAATGTTATATAAATAAGGTAAGGCGCCAAGATTTCATATTATATATAAGTCGTAATGATCAGCGCAGACAGAGTAATGCTTATGTGGTCTAGTATAGTGTAGATATTGATTGTAAATTACAAGAAAGTGTTGAAGTATTTATAAGAAATAATTGTGTATACATAAGAAACAGGCGCGAACTAAAGAGGTATTATTCCTTACTAACCTATTTTCAATTAATAGTTTCTACCTTCTTTTTTTATTGACACTATTTCTAGTGGTAGTATTTTAAAACTTTTTTTTTGCTATAAATCTGTCATTGTCATATAAATCTGTCATTGTCATATAAAAAATGTTTTATGTGAATTATACTTTTTTTACATACTTAATCCGTCTAGAGTACTATAATTCATTTAGCATTCGTTGCTTAATATAGTCAGATTTCTAAAGTCAAATTCTCTTATCCAAAAACAAACCATTTCTTATGAAACGTTAATAATACAACTGAAAAGAGCTTACAAGATGTTCAATATTTGTATATAAAAATATTTGTGGTCAAGAGAAAGATAAGCAGCTGTGAGAAAACAGACTGTCATAAAAACCGTGTGTAGTCCAAATAGTTTTCCAGTACTAGTTTTATTTTAGGAGACATAGTACTTCGACAGTAACAACCGGCGTGTCGACTAGAGTAGCATGTTTGTTTGTACGTTACAACGACCGGAATAGACGCAGTAAAGTATTCACGGTACATTTACTTTTGGGTAATTTTATTACAATAATATTTTGGTAATATTTAGAAATATTATTTGCCTATGTAAGACAGGTGTAAGAATGATTAAGGTGAGTCTTTTGTTCTAACGAAATATGTAAGATTAATCTTCTATAACTCACACGTATAAAGTATTCAGTGTTTAGTTTCAGTACTCGTACCCATTATATGATGCGAATGAATGTTAAGTTTTTTGTTCATATTAGCATATTATGAAATCGATTTACGTTACACTACTGTGGAACAATAACACATCTACAATCCGGGATAAAAATCGACTTTAGACGGCTTCATACAAACTCAATCCATGACCCGTTATTGGTACTTTGGAATATTTGGTAACAATTGGTTTAGATTTGATTTTCAATTATTATAAATACAGGGTTATTTTTAATTACTTGACTACCTCTTGCAGGCAGCCTCTCTACATCAATACCAACAATATTTGTTCTACAACTTTTTACAAATCTTGATAAATAAGACAAAAAAAACGAAACAAAAAAACTGTTGCTCCCTCTTTTACTTATTACTCTTTATTTTGTAAGAAGTACTTAAAAGGTCAACATTGGGGTGCCATACCGACGCTCAGAGTTACTGCCAGTTCAGAGACAACAAATAAATTTTGTATGAAAAATTTAAATATTAAAAACTATAAATTTTAAAAGGTCGTAAAACAAATTTTGTTGGGATTGAAGTAAAGAGGCTGCGTGCAAGAGGTGGTCAACTAATTACAAATAACCCTGTATACGTATGATAGCTGCCCGCGGTCCTGCCGGGGTGGCTGAGTTCGTTCACATACCTGCTATGATTAATCAACGTCGGAGAGTAAGTGATGCGTCGGGTTCATCGGATTGATAGGATATGGGTCTGATCTATCATTGTTAATATCGGGGTATTGAGGCAACGTTGTTATTTTTAAATTCTATATATGAAAATACACTAATGGATAGTCTTATATTTCACCTATTTTCTTATTCGTCTATATTTTATATATTTATACGAAATTAAATAACTACATCGAAAATTATCCTAAGACCTTTCTTATCTGACTTTTTGAATCCATCTATATAACTTGATTTAAAGTGTAAATCAAATTTCTAACTATTTTTGCTAAAACCTACAAAGTTATATTTGTGATTATGAAAACATCAAAATAAATAATGAAAAATTATCGGATTCATCACAAAGAAATTAGATAAAAGTATTATACTAAACAAGATAACACCGTGGAATAAATCTATAAACAAATCTATAAACAAATCTATAAACAAATCTATAAACTTTGGTCGCCCGCCCTTTAAAAATTTAATCAATTTAAATGGCTTTCATGTGTCCAAAAATACGGATACACCTACATACGTACCTACTCCCTACGTACTCCTACGACATAAAAGTAACCTACAGACCTATTTAACCCGGTCTTCTTATATTTTAAATGGTCAATTTGATCCCCTCAATCCTTTCGTGCTTTCTCTCATATTGAATCTCATAATATAAAGAATTCTAAAATATCAAATCTACCTTTGTGAATCCTTCTAGTTCCATGATGGACCAATATCACTTTTTTATGTTTTTTTTTATGATTTTCATAAATGGATAGACAAGTATATTTTGGTTGTATTGTTTAGTTTTTACATACTATATCAAACTAAAAATAGATTTAGTCTGACGAATATCATAACACAATTATAATGTTCACAATTGTTAACATTTTCAACACATGAATGTGAAATGTTATTTATTCAAACTCTATGGATTCTATCTATGTATCTATTTTATTTCCCTAATCTAACCTAACTAATCTAATACAACAAATAATCATTAAGATTTTTATTCGAAATTACAAACCCTTAGAAGTTAAATGATTAAATTAAAAGTGAAGAGAATTATCCCACTGTCCACTGTGTACCTGTCGGTGTACCTTTATTGGTTTGCAGCCGACGACGAGATAGCTCTTAAATTGTTGGAGTTGGTCCGATGTATTTGACATTTATCATTGTAGTTTGGCCAATGATGATTGTATGATGGCCTGTTGGTATGATGATTTAATTTTACCTAAGAATAGTTATTGGTTTGAACGACATATTCGCTGCTAATGCATATTCGGCGAATATTGATTGATTCCTTGAACATGAGAAGGTGGATATTTTTTTAGTCTGGGTGTTCTTTGTAACCGTTATTCTATGTTTTTGTAATTACTAGAAAAATAAAATAATAAACTAGTTTTCTATATGATTTCAATAATAAAAATTTTAACATTTCCTATTTTTTAAATGATAGGAAAGTTTCATGCTAGTACTGTAATCAATATTAATTTTTAATTATTTTAGAATAGTTGTAACTACGAGTACATATAAACAATATTATGATAGAATAAACTTTAAAAATAATATGTATTTTGATATTGTATTGTATGTAATTGAAAGTATGAAATATTTGATGTCTCGTGACGTCATCACGTCAACATAACAAGTCTTTTGTTGCTAAGCTTATCTCTTTGTCATATATTCCTTTCTTTGAAAAGAATAAAGGAGTGAGAAGAACTAAGATATAAATAACTCACCCTGCGACTCACGAAGTTTAAATCCGTTTGACAATGAAGATTATTATAGGAAATTAAAGTAACTATAATCCGTAAGCTTTATTTTATCGTTAAAATATTTGGCAACGGTAAGTGTTTCTCTGTACATTAAACGGAAATGTTATATTATTCGTTAATTTACAAATGTCAGCAGGTGTAATAAAAGAGATCGTGTATACTTTGGCTTGCAATAAATTTTCTTAGCGGCAGATGGTTTTCATATAAATTAATTTTTAAACGAACCTTCGGTTTTAATAATAAAGACATAGCTTCTGGGAAACTATTAACACGACTGATATTTCATAAAACATATTCTGTGTCTTGTTATTGTTAAAAAAGGTATTAAGTGTTATTCTTTTATGTTATACATGAAGTGTAACAGCGAGAGATAACAATTGCATTAATAGCTTCCTTCAGAATTTTAGGTTCCCATTGCATTATTTTTGTAATAGTGTGCTACTTAACTATACTACTATAACAGCCTGTGGTATGCTCGTGTGTCGAACATGTGTGTGTAAACGTGTGTGAACAGATCGATGTTTGAAAGCGGTAGATGGTTTAAAATAGAGAGTGTTTTGAATAAATTTGTATTTATGTTCAGTCCGTCAGTCCGTTTGCTCGGGCTGTACCATATGGTCTGTTACATTATAATATACATGCGTGTTGACGAGATTTTGGCGCAAATACAATTCTGTATTTATAATTTTTATATATTCAATATATACACAATTTTTTTTTACTTACACAATATCACATAATACGAAGATCATCATTCCAAATACTTTCATTATATTATGTTATATCGATAGACGTAAGTTTAGATCATACCTACATATTTTGTTTTTTTTTTTCTTTTTTTTGTTAATTGTGTTTGCATACTGTGGCAGCATAAACATGAAGCGTAAACTGAAAAGCTTTAAGCTGAAATTATCCAGTTTTCAGTGGCATCTTTTTTATTTTTATAATAACTGTAATAATTTCTCATTGGTAAATGTATTCTTACTTGTGTATGCTACATGAATAAATCTCCTATTATTATTATTGTTAAATCAGGTTCATAGTATAGCGCGGTCTAAATACCTAATAATTATGATATTTATTATATTTATATGGAATGTATAATGAGTAAAAATTATTAAACTCATGATTAATTAATATAACCGCGAAACTCGTAAAATACTTAACAGTTTATAAACGTGGCTTTCATAAGTAATTTGTGACCACAGGGTCTGTGGGGTCAGTTATTACAATAAAAGGTTACTATTAATTATTATTGAGACTCACTTCGCATATTAAATATACAATCAATAAATGTTCAGTCAAGGAAAACTTTAATCAAATACAATTGACATTCATGAACTAATATAACCAAGGCGTCTCAAAAACAAAAGCTAAATAATATTAATTTAAACCCGGTTGTGTCTTCATCATATATATTCATAATGCTTATTAATTCATATTTAATTGTAATCAAGTACTCAAATGGTTATTATATTCGTCTGTGCAATTGATATTGTTATTTATTACATATCCACAGTTCGTATGTTCTGCGACGGGGTCGTAGGTTAAAGGTGGCCTCGTATCGATTCTTTGGATACGAAGAAATCGTATCTTTAAACTTTACTTTATCAGACGCAAGTTCTAATCAGTTTATGTTACTTTGGTTTGTCAAATATTGTTTAACATGTAAACTCGCAATGATATATGTATTTTATTTATTTTTCTTATGTTAAAGGAATGGTTTACTGCAATTGATATCTAAAGCGTGTCACTTTCTTAAATAGAGAAAATGAAAAATATGATACCAGTATAAAAGTAAAAGATAAAAGGAGATCATTAAAACAAAACTTTTTGGGTGTAAATTTGTGCAATTTTGATATAATCGTCGAGAATGAAAAAGAAAATAAAAGGCCAGACGTCCTTGAATAAATAAAATAGTATTAAAACCTTTTTGCTATTCTTCATATTCCTCGTAACGATTTTACAGAAATTTCCACGCCCAGTAATTACTTTATAACTAACTATAACATGATAGAGACAGCAATATTATTGTCTTGTTATCAAGTTATGAGACGAGCTCTCATCTCAGAGATTGTGTTATATTTAATACTAGCATACACACACATACACACAGCTTATATTCTAAACAATATTTCAGTACTACTACAGTATTTTTAAAATTTGCCACATTTCTGTATGAGGTAGTGTCTAAACCCTGGGTCTACGAGAATATATATAAAGATAACAAATTGTAATTGTTTTATTAATTATTAATAAGTTTAATGATAATGATAAATTATTACAAAAAAAAAAATTTCTAAATACTTTATAGTTAATACAGATATATTCGTATTGATAGCATGCAACTATTAGTACCATTTTTGACAGTTAAGTCGGTGTGGATACTAATCAAAATATTTAATTATAAAACAGCATATGTAAATAGGAATAATCTGACTATAATAATAACATTTTTAGGAAAATAGTTCAAATTTAAACAACAATCTTTAAAAGTTGTAGTTTTCATAGTTAATGAGAAGTAGTATAACGAAGCAAGTCATCCAACCTCTTATGCAATATTATTAAAAGAGAGGTTCCGTAGTTAATAAAAATGTTTATGTACTTATAATAATAAAAACGCTGAAGTAAGTCTAAATAAATGGTGTACAAGGACGTTAAGGAATGCCTTTTTTTACTCAAGTATTTAACAGAGCCCTTGTCATAAAATTCAAATAACCGTCTGACCTACACCCAGCGGTATTTTGAACAACATTTTCATTCACTTTAAAATTATTATATCATAATATAATTTTTAAAATAAATTGGTTAATTACATATGTTATTAAATAAACATTACTTAAATTAGATTTTTATCTAAACCACCAGCTATTATATTTCGAGTTTAATAAATGATCTTAAAGCTAATGTATTGGAGTTTGTTTGCGTGTAATAACTCTCAAGAGGGTGATATAAGACCTACCACTTAATAAGAAGGCCCGCAGTAATGAGTCGTGCGGACGCTCGCTGCTCCTAATGACCTCTGCTTGTGGTAAATACGGCCATATTAAGATAATAACTTAAGGCAGTTAAGTTTACAAGAATTAACAGGAGAGTGTTTTCATGTACTATGACTTCTTAAGTCAGGTTTATTTAAGTTAAAATTATCTTAAAATGTTTTAAATGATTCATCTATATTCATGTTATTGATTAGCTGTTGCCGGTGACTACGTCAACGTAGGCTGTAAAAATAATATTTAGGTATTTGACTTACGTACTCAGGCATATAAATATTATTTTTACAGTCTACGTAGACGGAGACACGGGCAACAGCAAGTAAATAATAAATCATAGAATAAAAGTAGTCTAACTTACTCCTTATTACATCAGCTATCTGCAAGTCGAAGTCCCGTCAAAATCGGTTTAACCGTTTCAGAGATTAGTGTGTACAAACAGACAGAACAACAAAAAAAAAAAATATTATTTTGGTATATATACCGTGTACATCCATATGCATATACATCCATATGCTATTACTAAAAACCGGTTATTTCAATATTACAAACAGACTCTCAAATTTTATTATAATATAATAGATTAATATATAATATTTTACTCATTTCTCAGTTATATTTTTTAAATATTTTTTTATACTAAGTTAATGCTTGACTACATTCCAGCTGATGGAAAGTGGATGTAATCATAGGTGGTAAGGTGCATTAACCTAGCAACCTATTCTCTCTTCTCTTGAAGACACCCACATTGTATTCGTCCGGAAATACCGATGCAGGCAAGTTGTTCCAATCTTAAGCTATACGAACTAAAATGGACAAAGCAAAGCGCTTCATTCGGACAGGGGGAAGGAAATGACAATGCTTTTAATACTATACGTTTTAAATGTTATATGATACAGTCGAAATGTGAAATCAATAAGGTCAAGACCATCAGTGTTATTAAAACACGTTTATGTCAGAACCAATTAAATGGTAATTTAGTTTTTATCATATAATTTATTCATATAATAGTACAGAAATCATTATTTTTTTATTTATTAATAATATTGTGAATGCTTTTTAGGAGTTTGTATTTATTTATTCACTTTTAAGTTTAAAGACTCTCTAAGCTGTCAGAATTTTTTAACGTATTTAATCTCTTCAAAGAAAACAATTAAGTGTTCATTTTACTGATAATTTCTATTGAATGTGCGTAATTAAACGAAAAACTGCTATTTAATATAAATTATATTACTTGTTTCGCTTCTAATATTTTTTATATTGTATAGTTTAATGTTTCATTTAAATTACTACGATAATTTGCTAAACCAGTAGTGTAGATAGATAAGCACTTCATTATACACAGACAATACAAATGGTGAAGCTCCTACAATTAAAGTAATATGCCAAAGACGGTTATTGCTAAGAGCAAGCTCTGACAGACAACGTTCAAGTGAAAAGACTTAATTAAAAGAAAATACGGGATTGAGAAGAAATATATAGTCATTTAATACCCACTTATACCGAGGGCGTATAAACTGTTTACTTAAATTTCTAACCAATTAAAAAAAAACAAATAATATAATATAAAAATATGTAGTATAATGCCATTAACGTTATATAGTTTTTGAGTCAACTTTCTTTGAGCGTATGAGTTTCATGTTTTTATATACCGCTACTTGTACCTAAGGTAGCGGCATATGTCGCGGACGTTTTTAAAGGTTTTATAACAATTTAAGTTAAGCTCAATTATAATATCTATTGGACTTTACAGCTTTCTTAGTAAGAGATATTTTGATAAGATTAACATATACATATACAAGATTAACATATACATTATATATATTTATACTATTTTTGTTTTTTTTAGGTATTAGATATATATATTTTTTTTGTTTTCTTTTTTTTTTTTAATTATATATTGTACACGATGCCTTCCAATATTCTATCACAACATCATATTTTTTGGGTTGACTGGAAGAAATCTCTGCACCTAGAGATAAGCTCACCTTTTGTGCATTTTTATCTGTTTCTTTTTTTTATGTTTTGTGTGCAATAAAGTATTAAAAATATTTTAATATGTGTATATTATGAGTAGTGTGTACTTTTTAGAAGGTATCGTTATGAATTGTTCTGTTATTTGCCACGTGTGAACTCTACAAACAAGTAGGTTGCGTCAACAGACTTACGATGTTTCTTATAATACGGTTATAGACGTTTTAATGTTTTTGATTTTATAGGTTTCCGCTCTCAAATTAATTTATCGCTACACTGGCCAAAAAGTTTACAATATCTCAAGTTATGACCCTAGCTTGATCGGCGTTATTAATCTTGTGTGTCCTGTGTATATAACAAGTACATATAGATATATATGTAATATATAAATATAAACATTTATATCATTATTATATTTTCAGTAAAGGAGTAAAAAGTGTTTATTACCTGTAGGTTCCGTATACTTTATACACCAGTTCAGCCACAAAATAATAAAGATTATGTTTGCTGATAATAAAGATTATTAATATTATTATATCTGTGCTATTGCAAATATAAACACTCCTTTGATCTGGATATTATGTATTGGAACATCTAATCAGATGAAGAATAAACATCTTGTTGACTCGAACTGTGATGAAGACAAATTTACACTTCTTGTACATTGACACTGATATCTAATGAATAGATTTTGTTGACATTATTTCAATTAATTTCTTTGAAAGTAAGTTTTTAAGATGTTATTTAATATATTGTTATTCTTTTTAAATTATTATTCTCTAAACCTCTTCTTTACTCTGATAAGTATATCACGAGTATCTTTGCGCGTGTTGTAATGATTTTTGGGAACCAATCTGATTTTGTTATTGATTTATCAAAATACGTATTCACTCAGACTGAATGTCACGCGTATCGAAAAAGTAATTTGATAAATCCAAACTTACTTTAAACATTTTATAGAACCAAAAGAAAAAACACAGTACTTATTTTCAGATGTTTCCTTAAACAACACAATATTTTCAAACATTGTAATAACACATTATTTGTTACGTTTCAGAAAACGCGATAAACATAAACCGTTTACATAAAACTAGGTTAGCAAATAAATCTCGCAAATACTTTTAAATTCTATATTTTACTCTGAACCCCAAGATTTAATATTTCAGTAATAGTGCTAACGGATAAACTATCTGTAAGTGTCTGTCAGTTATATAAGTGAAAAGAGAAAGTACCTGTATATATATTTGAACAAACTCATGAATATTTACCTAACATTTTATTTCCAGTCTCAAAAATTATAAATCATATATTGTGAGGTGAGCACTTAGACACAGTCGGAGACAAAAATATAAGATATCTGATTTTAAATGAAATATTAAGATAACGCAACTCCTACATATTGGAGGGCTGTGTTTTATGCCGAGGGTTGTTATATATCGTACGTGACTTAATCAATGGTAAAGCAACTATCTAAGCCGGATACCTGACTGTATTTTAGATATAAATATTTTTTCTATACATATATATACAGTAAAGAGCACATATGTCGTTGGTGACTGACTTCACTAAACGTCTGATAATAATTATTAACTCTGATTTTCTAGTTTGTACCTTAACTGAGTGACTGATCTGCAAGTCTGCCACCAGTCTAAAATGCTGCAAATCGCATACCAACATGAAACTGTTCATATTTCATGTCTTTTAGTTAGTTAAAGCGATCCCGTGGCGTCCCATTGTAGCGATGAGGGCAGCCGTTGGTTTTTTAGTGCCTTAAAAATGGGTGCCTTAAAATGCCTTAAAATGGGTGCCTTAAAAATGGCAGCGTTTCCTATGCTGCCGGGTGCCGCACATACCGCCCGGCCATCGCCTTCCTGGCCTGGGTGACGATGCGGAAACGCATTTTTCCAACGATAAAAAAAAATGTATTAATCTAGTGGTACTTAAAATATATACTTTTCTATACACTTATTCTAAACCCAATAGTTAAAACGAGGGGTGAAAGTTGATTTCGAAAGAACCCTAATAGATGTCACCACCGTCCCGATAAAGACGATCACATATAGAATGCTTAATTCAACGAGACGGACAGCGATACGGTAGCTCAATTAGTAAAGCGACGGGACGGTTACCCAGAGGTCGCGGGTTCGAATCCCTGCCCGTATCGGTTTATTTTTCATTCTATATTTATATACATTTAAATAACTTCTTTTATTCATACACTACCATCGCTTTAGTAGCTAGGTGAATTTAAATCATTTTTAAAACTTCATTACGTTTCCCTCAACAGGCTAAACTACCTCAGTAATATGAACTTGCTTTAATGGGAGCGCTTAAAACTATCATAAAATTTTGGTGAAGCGATGAAACTAACTTTATTACATTACAGGAACAGATTGAACGGCTTTGACGCGTTTAATAAAGGTAAATTAAAAACACTAGTCTAGTTTACAGCCTTATGAAATTATTTTATAGGGTAAATATTATTTTGCCGTCAAGCGTTTATATTTTAATGAATTATTTAATATAGAATATGTTTCTAATGATAAATATTTATGAATATATATATTACTATTGCTTGTTGTTACTAAAATACTAGATTCTACTGTTGTCAAATGATTTTTAAATGATATAATAAATTTTAATTATTAGTATCTGGTTAAACATAAAAATACTTTCGTACGTTTGCAGCTTTCGTCCACGTTACCGAAAAGAATCTTGTATTTCTCGATCCCTTGGGAATTTAGCCAGAATTTTGTCAACAAAAATCTACGTCATTCAAGAAATCTACGATCTACGTCATACAAGAAATCTACGTGCCAAATATCCTGTTTGTAGGCTTTATGGTTTCTACTATTTAAACAGTCTAATTTTCCCAAAAAATATGATAAAATTTCACTGTGCTGTCCTATTATATAAGCAGTAATGGGCAAATTAAATCGATGGTGTACTATACTTACTTCTGGAATACTAGAGCTTCTCATAGCAATTGAACCAAGTCCACTGGTACCTGGCACTGGCACCACAGCTGGTTTTATTATTCCTAAGTGAATAACCTAACGACGATGGGTATAAAATCGTATACCACTTTTTATCCAAAGCCACGATATCTGTATTCATAAGGGAAAAACCTTCTATTGTCATCTTGACAACTTTAAATGCCTTGCCGTGTCAATGCCTTGGCTGCGCGTTGCTATCTATCTCAAAAGCTCATAAGCTATTTCAGTTTTACGTATGTCTACAGGTACCAGTCTGGTCATAAATACTGTTACAATTAAAAATAAAAAAATATTACATTTGAATTTGGAATCTGTCAATTTTACACGATTCTTCATTGTGTTTTCTCATTGTAAAATATTTTGCGATATTAAAATGGAGTGGGGTAATAAAGGGAACAGAATCGCTGTGATTGCATTACACAAAGTAGGTATTGAGACAAATGCAATTTTTAAAACTCTCCATACATTTGGTATTAGTCAAGTGTTTATGTGTAAAATGACCGTATTTATGCTCAAAGCTCTAAGGAATCATCCCAATTAGTTGACAGAGTGCAACGTGAGCATTATCCGACTTCAGTGATGGTTTGGTGGGGTGTTAGCTATGTAGGAGTTACTAAGCCATATTTTTGTGTACCAAGATACCATTGTTGAGAAGATAGTTAAGCCCCTTAATAACAACATGTTCAATTTCAACAACCAAAAAGTTCAATAACCAAGTATGGTCCTTTCAGCAAGACTCCGGGTCATAAAGCTCAGTCCACGTAGGAAGGGTTGGAAGGGAACGTCTAGGACTTCATATAAGCTGAGCCACAGGACTCAGCTCGTCACACCCTGGAGGAGTGTGTGGCGTGGGACCGCCAGCGAGAAGAGCTGGCGGTCGTGGTCGGCAGCAGTGTCTCGCTGTCGAGCGCCATTCCAAAGATGTTCAACAGTAAGGACGTTTGGGTCGCCATGGCCTCCTTCTGCGAACAAGTCATTGCCACAAAGGAGGCCGCGGAGAGTGTCAGGGAGGTAGCCTCTACCGCTGACCCACTCCGTAGGGTTAGGCTGGGAAGAAGGAGGCGGGAGTATGCCCGCCGCTTCCTTCCCCAGCCGTAGTGCCTGGGCGGGAGAGGGGGGTGACCTCTCCCGCCCATTATAGGCCTACGAGGTGAGGGTGTCCCTATGTAGATTGGGGCCCCTCGCAGGGGCGTCACGGTGAGTGCGAAGGCGATCCCGTGGCGTCCTACTAAGGCAATGAGGTCAACCGTTGGTTTTTTAGTGGGTAGCCTTAAAAATGGCAGCGTCTTCTATGCTGCCGGGTAGTCCCACATACCCCCTCGGCACTCACCTTCCAGGCCGCCGCGCTGGGATGATGCGTAACGCATTTTTCCAACAATTAAAAAAAAAAAAGGACTTCATATAAGCTGAAGACTGGCCGTTCTCTAGTCCCTATCTTAATCCGCTGGATTATGATTTATGGTCAGTTTTAGAGAGTACAGCTTGCTCTAAACGCCATAATAATTTGGAGTCCCTAAAACCATCCATACGATTGACAGTGAAAAATTTCCCCATGGAAAGAGTGCGTCCTTCTATTGATAACTGGTCTCAATGTTTAAAGGACTGTATTACAGCCAATTGACATCAATTCTCAATTGACAAGAACTTTTTATATTTTTAATTATTTTATATTTGTGTATTAAACTGTAAAACTAAAAAATGTTGAAATATAACTATTTTACCGATTTAACTCGTGTATATTGAATTAAATTTTAAATTTACATTTTAAATCTAACACGACGTTTCGAATGCTTTGCTGCAATCTTGTTCACGGTACGACGAGATGGAGGTGTCTGTCAGTAAGTCAGTTAATTAGTCATCTTCCTCCAACGGTTTCTAAGCTTCCGGGCGTACAGTTCAGGATTCACACAAAACGCACTAACAGTATCTTGAGGTCTTACAGTGCGGTCACAGCCATGGGATTTTATATTTTTCAAAAGTGGGTCCCAGGTGTTAGATAATCCTAAACCATCTTCTCTGTTGAAGAATCCTTGACATAAGCTTGTGTATGTCCCCGGAGAGGTGTCAGTATCCTAGCGACGTGTTTAGCCAGTTTATGTGTTGGTGTATCAATCTTGCTGACTATGGGACCTATTATTTCAATGTGTAGTACTCGTGAAAGCCTTAGAAAACACTATACTAAAAAATGTTATATGCAATTTAAAAAAAAAAAAATTCTTACAATATTTATGGCAAGACTAGGTATATATAGAAACCGATCAACACCAGGATAACGTTCAATCCGCTATCCACGACATACGGGGTTGATGTGGGATTTCCGCCATCTTTAAGATAAGTGGTGTAGGAATTGTATCCAGTTTTTTGTCCCTTCGCCGATGTTATTATCGGGAAGATATACGAGTGTTCTATTCTAAGCCGCTACGACATACGTCATAACTTTCGACTGAGGAATGAAATCTGTAAACAAATCATATTTAATCCCTGGTTAAATAAAATAATATAAATTTAATCTTATCTCAAAAATAAAGAATGGATACTAAATATAATCATATTATATAATGTTCTAATTTGTTATTCAAGACTCAAGATGTTTGTCACGCACTATATATATATGTATCTGCACTATTATGTAGCAACGTTAATTAAACGGCTTTGTCGGTCTTGTGGCACCGTCTATGTGCATATTAGATCTATTTGATGATCATACTATAAATACACCCTCATGTCCTTTTTTATTTAACTTAATATGCTGATAATTAAACTCGGAATTACTAAACGATAAACTTCTCTACGTGTTAAACTACATATTTTACTTTGTCATACTCTCTAATTTAATTTAATCCGACGAAACTTTCTCTATTTCCTGTTGCCGTGCATTTCTTGCATTATATTTTACTAGTCTATGAATTTATAATTACACTAAGTTTAATTCGAAAACGCATTGTTAGTTGTTTAATAATAAATAATCATTATTACTTAGGTATATACTATCCAAAAATAAATTCTTCATATATCTTAAAAGAAAGAAGGAAATAAATCCTTTTTATTTATCCTTAATAAAGTAAATTGGATTTCTGATCCCAAAACTAGGAAAACACGTATCACAGACACCAGTGTCTTCTCAAGGCTTTAATAATTGAAAATATCTTAAAATTTACATTATATAGAAAATAAGATGTGTTGTAATTTTATATAGAGTTTTATACAAGTTTTTAGTTGTTTGTATAAAAGTGCTATTTTATTTATATTATATTGTGGTAAATTATTTTTAAAGTGCACGCTTAATTATTTATGTTACATTTAAATATTATATTTAAGTATTGTGTGGTATTAGCGCAATAGGCTGAACTTCGTTAAAATTTATAAAATAATATCAATAATAATAATAAGCGAAACTTATAGTTCAAGTTACTTAAAACAATGGAAGACCCTTATCCAAAAGAAAGTATTATCGGTTAGGAAAGACTGAGTGTTCAAAAAAAAATCCAGTTAGAATTTTACATAAAATTACTGAAGTGAAAGGATATTGATGGTACATCAGCGAATGAATATTGGAGTGATATAGCCATCTATATAAAATGTTTGGCGAAAGATGTTTTATATGAAACTAAAAGTAAGGGAAAGATAGATAAAGAGACAAGGTAGTGGAATGAAGAAGTACAAAATATTCCGAAAGAAAAAAAGAATGGTTTCAAGGAAAGGAGGAAAGCTGACGATATCAATGATGATATGATAGAAATTAAAAAGAGGATGTATATATATATTAAAAATCCTAAAAGAGTTGTCACTGCGGCGAGGGCTAAGGTAAAGGAAAAATTGTACCAGTTTCTGAAAAGTGGCATGGTCAGAAAGATGTTTATAGTTTGAAAAAAAATAGAAATATGTTAGTAAAATTAGTTAAAGAGATTATTATAGATCAGGGTTAAATTGCTGTATAAAGTATGAAGAATCGTGTTCGCCGACAACATTGTTCTTGTTGTAGAGCAGGTCCAGAGAGGGCTGGAAAAGTGGCAGGATACGCTGGAGAGTACCGGAATAAAGATCTGCTGAACCTGCTCTGTCACTTCGGAAGTAAAGCCGGTTTTTCTTCTATAGATTGGAAAAAAAATGTAAAAGGGCATGGAGATGATGATTGATTTTTTTTTGTTGTATTGATTATAGTAGTGTGTGGTAGGTGTGTATATGGTAGGTGCGTGTATGGCATGTGTGTGTGTGGCACGTGTGTGTGTGTGTGTGTGTGTGTGTTTGACCAAATGATAACAACTGAATATATTTCATTACTTAAACATTGGAAGCAAATGTTTTTTTATATACTACATATATTGCGAAAGGGGCGAGCTGGGTAATTTAACATTTTTCCGTTCTCTCATGATTTAGTTATGATCAATTATGATCTTTTTAGACAATGCTATGTTAATATTACATATAGATTAGCAGGATCAAGTAGTTGAACTATCTTGCAAATGTAGTAATTTTAGAGAAGTAAATTTGGGTATATATAATACATCTCCTTATTTAATATGTGAAAAGAGCTTTTTCCAACCCAAGAGCGCTTTGAGTAAAACAATTTTGCGTTCAGACAAAATATTTCTATGATAATAGTATACTTACTGAAATTTGTATTGAATTCAAGTTTACCATCGTTTTATCCTTTAAGAGAAAATAAAAGACATACTTTCATTTTTTATATTTATATATCTAGAATATCCGATTTACAAATGAATGCTATTATATATTTAGATGTCTAAATATAGACAATCGATATTATGTAACACTTATAATTTGCTTTAATGAATGGATAAAGTGATACTTTCGTTTCGTTTCTATTTTACCACTCTTTAGTATTTACAAGGTTTTATATTACCATTAACAAGAATACCACAAAACATATATTAATTAAATGTATCAATATTTGTACGAGAGTTGCTTTCTGAACAATTTTCTAATTATTATTCTCCTCTCTTTATTCATTCGGTTTTGTGGATGAAATTACCCATAAAATTCAGTTAGTCATCCTTGGGACTTGAGCGTTGTAGTGAGGGATACATCCCTAGTGTAGGCTTCCTTGTTTCCTTCTTACAAATCACGAGCATTCATTATACATTTAATAGCTTTAAAGTGGTTCTTTGTTCTACATTTGCCGGCTCTGCAGTGATTGTTAATTGTTATGAATTTCCTGTAGTGTATAAAGTGTTGGTACCTTTATGCTATAAAAATTAGCGCTGGCGAAAACTGGTCTGAACAGTAACAGTAGTAGAGTTACTTTTCAGACCAGACATGTTGCCTACGTGTAGTACTAGAATACGTAAATATTATTTTATTTAGATATAAGATTTTTTTTAATTATAATTATTTTTGGCATTCTGTGCCAAATGAGCCCGTGACCGTTACCTTAGTATAGTTGTGTTAGTGGTGCTATCCTGAAGAAATGGAAATAGATACAGGAGAGTGGCAAACACGCAGAGGACAAACATGCTTTGCGCGTCTTTAGTTTGTTTTCTTTATCTTGGTACATAATAATTACAAGACTTTCAACAAATCTGACCGCCTGAGTAAAGCGCCACGGAAATCGTTTATGCTATCGTTGCTTGGCCTACCTACCTATGGATATAGAAAACCGACTGGGTTCACCGACTGGATACCTGATCCACTCCATCTCTAAAGAAGGAGTCACCTCCTCTAGAAGAGGTTCAAGAGATGAAACCTCAATCTACTCGCTAACTCACTACCAAAACCCTCCCATAGTGGCCCTACCCTCTTAGCTATGACTATGGCCCGTCTATGACTGAAAAAAGGAAGGATCCTTTTTTCAGTCATAGACGGGCCCCTTAGATGTCTGAAGTTATGAGCAGGCACTTTTTTGTATTACAGGCTCAACGTATTTTGGGTCACCATGATCTGAACATACGGATAGGTTTCTCTCCAGTCGAACATTATAGCCTAAGTTCTGACACCCAAACCAACAAAAAAGTAAATGTGTATCATAATCAAAGTTACATTTGGGGGAATATATGTGTAGTCTACTCTGTTTAGATATTTAGTACGTAGGTATTAACTATAAATGTTTATTTATTTTTATGAAATAAAAATACACGATAAGTTCATTAAACCATAAGTAGGTACAGATAAAGAGTTTTAAGTTTGAAAAAAATAAACACTGAAACATTTGTGTGTTGTACCATTGTGTATGGAGGACCACTGAATAAAACCTTATTATTATTTTGCAATTAATTTGTACAAATAGAACAAGAAACTTCTATGATTACTTTCCTTTCTCTCTTTCTCATGTCAAAACTTTTAATAATGAGTAACGATCCAAGTAGCGGAGAAAACTGAGCAAAACAGAATTATAGAATTGTTAAAATATCTAAGACCAAGTTAGCCAGGGCTAACTAACTGTGACAGCTCCTAATTATCTAATTTATATAAAAATTAAAAATAAATGTGAAATAATATTTATTACAATATTATCTAAAGTAGCAATATTCGTAAATAAATTCTGTACCTCAGTTAAGAAACTCGATGTGATATGGAGTCATAAATTCCAAGTTGACTCGCACACTCGCTAAATTATTTAGAAATAATTTCTTAGCGGAATAAAATTATATTCCTCTCCCTATTTCTTTTTTATATTAGATTTGATACCGAGATTCATATTTCACGAGAATAAAATCTAAACGAACCTATGTAAATAATTGTTGAAAAGGCAAAGAAATGGTGATGTTTTCTTAAAATATCGACAAGTTGCTTTATTGTACACAGTCCTATAAATTTATAGAATGTTTTCAACACTCTCAAAATAAACATTTTTAGCTGAGATTTGGGATAATGTTTACAGAGCCGTCCAATATCCACAATACTTGAACAAAATATATGTTTAATGTGTTGATTTGTTTTAGTACTTACATCTGAAGTTTTAGTACTACCAACTGTGATTACTCGGCATTATTTGGCAAATCAGCGTCTTGTAATGCAGAGATTGCTTCATCGTATGACGACATATTGACGTAACCACTCCCGGTACGGGGAATAGATCTTAAAATAACATTATTCAAATTTCACCTAGTATAATATAATGTGATCAATTAATGACAATCCTGCATAAGAAATAACAATCTAATTTAAATACTTATCTATATAAAGACATCATTGCGAAGTTCCGACGTAAATAGAATATAGCAAGAAAATTTTATTTTATCAGACTCGATTGGAAATCGTCCTTTTATTCGTCTTGCAATAATTTCAATTGAACGTTTCTTAAAACAACCCTGTATTTTAGGAACTTATGTATTTTAGGAAAATTATAAGTTCTTAATTTTAATATATTGTTATGTTTTATCGTAGTCAAAGTCATAATACAAGCTAAAACAATTATTTCGAAGATTTTTCTTTGTTTCTATAAGAAACGAATAAAATTATTTATTTTGTATAACAAGTCCCAGCATGTTATTTTTAACGTGTTATTACTGTGACAACTAGAACGAATTTAAAAGAATGCGCCTAGCGAGCAAAAAATATATTAAAAAAGTAATAATTGTACGTTGAAAGCTTATGTGAATTTTGATTGGATAACATTTTTGACACAAGTTGCTTCTATTAAGTCTATTTCTAGACGATAGCTAAATAAATTTACCCTTCATTACCCTTCATTACCCTTGATGGACGCCGTTAAATAATAGAATGATATTAAACTCTATAGAGGGTAGCCGTAATTAAGCCGCGTTCACTGTTGTTTTGTTCTCCTGGTAGAGAAATTTATTTACGTTACAAATTTAAATAAAAGCTATTTTATTACTGCTGTTTTAGCAACTTTATTTAAAGATTCAAAAAGTGTATACTATATATATTTTACATTTATAAATAAATCTAATAAAAATACGAGTAATGATTATTTAGTAACTCAAATCTTTTGTTTAGAAATGAAATACGTAAATTGATTTAAAAAAATATATATATTATTCAAATAAATATTGGATGTGATTTCAATTTTGTTAAATTTCGTACTCTAGGAGGTTTTCTCTATTACAATGCCAACAAAAAGTATCCATTATCCATTTTCATTTCTTACGTAGATATTTAATATTTGCGACAACCCTTACTAGTTTGTTCGTGTGTGTGCTAATAATTTCTTTGATATGAAAATAGCTTTTTTAAACCAAATAAGACGTGATAGCTTTATTTAATTGGTACTAGTAATAGGCCTAGGGTTTCTGGTTTCGAGCCCAACTACATTCCTCTGATTTCCTTAATCTCGTAGTAATAAAGTCGTGAACCATTTCACAGTTAAGAATGCAGTTTACTATATACACTAACATACATATTAATTAATACACAATTTGCTACTTTTATTTTCATATTTCCTTATTCGATGTTATAATATTTAGGGCTGTCATATCACATAATAAGAGAGTTTTAGATTTAATAAATCCACTTCTAAAACTGAATCTGAATATTACTTACAACTTAATTAGTTAGACTTTAAAAGTATTTGATAATTATATCATAGTTGAATAGTTAAACAATGTTTGACCTGAGCTAGAACAGAATGTTGAAATTAAGTACATATTTGACAAGATTTATATATAAGATATTTGTTTCTAAATCAATTTTATTTTAATAATAATAATATTACAGGACAAATTACACATTTATCTAACCCTTAACTAAGTAAATTATTTCCTTGTATTAAGGGTGTTAGAAAACGATACAAATACAAATTATAAATATTGTAAATATATTAAATAAACGACCAAACCCAGAAATATATATCTATGCTCATCAAATTCCTGTCCCTGTCGGTAATCGAATTTTATAATATATATTTTGATTACTACAGTTTAATAAAAGTTTTCTCAACCCTTGACACCTCTAATCTCTTTTACTTTAATTTGACTTTCTGATCTTATTACCAGCTGTTTGCTCTCTTCAATCCCCTCAGAGCGCGGCTCCGGCTTCTAGGCTTTTAGAATTCAATTGATATTTTCTCCGAACGCGAATTATTCAATTATAACATTTACTGCGGAATGACAGAAAAAAGTTTATCGGCTATAATTAGTTTTGTGAATAAATAGATTCTAAAGTGGCTTTACTGAAATGTATTTGTGTCTTTGGTTTCAAATGTATGTTAAAAATATTCGATTATTAATAATATTTATGAAGCAGTTTTTGGAAAAGTTAATGTTTTAAATAATACTATCAAATAACGAGGATATAAAATTATATATGTATAATGATTCGCAATTCCCAACATGTTAGATAAAATCACCAACGTTTATTATAATATTACTTGAACACAGTTTAGTATTATTAATAAATAAGTATTGAGGTATAATAATATGTAATTGGTTTAAGAAAATCAATGACCTTAGCTCTAACAAAATATAAATATCTTTTACCCTTTACCCTTTAATTCTCAAATACACTTTACCTGTTGACACGAAATGTCTTTAGACAATTTTGTTTGTAAAAATATGAGAAACGTAAAAAAGATGATTTTTATGAATGAGTAATAATATTAATTAAACGGTTTTTAAAGTGTTCAGATCTAATATTTTCTATCTCTATATTCCATCACTCCGTTAGTTTGATCTTAAATTCCCTGTCGCTAATATTAATATTCTCACGTGCAAGTCATAAATGTGTATAAATATATATTTTTTTGGCAGTGGATCGCTTTTAATAAGTTTTATATGATAGTTGTGGTTGTCGTCCCATTTGACGCATTTCTTCCGTTTATTCTTTCGTGCTATTAAATTAAATATTTTTTTATATTTATTTTATCGCCCTACGACTTTTTATTGGGATGTAACACTGATAAAATGTCGCTTAAAATTTTTATCGATACTTTTAAAATGATTATTATTTTTCGGTTAAAATATTTAATTATCTTGTACCTTATGTAATACGTACGCTCAATATAATAGGTACTCTCATAACTTACAAATTCGCAGAAAATCAGAATTCTTATTTCACACAATCCGTGATGAAGAAACCAACAAACCGACAAACATTTCAGACTATTATTATCCTTTAAATAAGTTATACTCAATATAATGGTAATGTCTGTCTGTGCCCGCGGCGTGTCCCCAAGGGAATTTAAAAAATATATTTGCTGTCTCGGACGACCGATTTGGTTTTGTTTTCATCAGGCTTAATATAAATTTTAACATCTCTTACTAAGGTTTTGGTTTATGTTTTTTTCACAAAGTATTTCTTCGACTAATTTATGAGAAGTTGTGCATAAAAAAATTAGATTGGATTTATTAAAATTATTTTTAAATATTGAAAAGCTAAATAATAGGTTCCTTAAAAGTTGGTAATTCGTTTCAACGACAGTAATTTTAAAAAACCGGTCGAGCCGACTCGGGCGTGAAGGGTTTCGTACCCTTATAAAAAAACCAAACAAATTTGTTGTATGGGAGCCCCCCTTAAATATTTGTTTTATTTATTTTAGATAAGTAATTATACATTCTGTGAACATTTCAAGCGTCTACCTGTTGCCGTTTTCAATATCGAGCAAAAACAAGCAAAAACATTTTTATAGCGGCCACAAAAATACATAATCTGTGAAAATTTTTACAGTATATCACGGTTCATGAGATACAGACCGGTGACAGACAGACGCACAGCAAAGCCTCAGTAATAGAATCCCGTTTTTACCATTTAGGAACCCTAATTAGACTATATTATAATTACAGATGAGACAACTTTATTTCATTGTATTACTTTAGCCTTCCATAAAATCCTATAAATTCAAATTATGTGACCGACGATAAAGAGCAAATTTGTACACTCGTAGTAGATTATGTTTGATTGACACATAATAAAAATATAGAAACACGACGTAGGTATTGCTAGTTATAAAAAGCATGAAGCTATTTATGTCTTTTACAATATAGAGAAAAAGGGCTGGAGTATAAATATTTATTTATATTCTATTGACAGGCTGTTGATTCCCCAAATTTCTTGAATGTGTTTTCAAATAAGTATTCGCTTAAAAGAGTGGGGAAGGAGATGGATGATTTCCTTGCTCTTCTGCTAATTTTATTTGTATAAGTATAATTTACACAGACACCGAGAAGGCTATATTATTATTTTTTTCACAATAATACGTACAAAATTACTGTGTGTGTGTGTGTATTTTTATTTTTATTGTCCTAGTGAATCCATTCTTCCATTTACTTTAAAAATTTAAACGTTTTAAGCAATTGGTATATTTCTATTATAATTATATATAATACGTTTGTGGTTTACATAAATGTGTAGTGTGATTGAGTGTGAATAAGTGCGAATAAGTACGAATAAGTGCGAATAAGTGCGAATAAGTACGGATAAGTGCGAATAAGTGCGAGCATGCACCGGACGTAGAGCTGACAGTGGCTAATGCACGATTTCGTGATTTGACCTTATTAAAAATATATTCATATGATATTATTATTTGTTAACTAATTTAAAACTAACTTACTACCAAAACTAAAATAGTCTTCATTACATATATCATTACTTAAAAGAAACAAACATTGGATTCAGTGATAACCGGATGTAGTCATAGACAACTTCATACAATGAGATTTCTATTTCCCAATATATTCTTTAATTGTCGAGTGACCTTTAATTACGACCACTAAGTAGGTATTTGTTCTTAATCATCTCATCTTTAATACTTCGTTAACCTTTAGAGCAGGTTAATCTTCTAAAGTAGTTGATTGAATTTAACGACTTCTATAAGCCATATAATAAGCTGTATATGGATAATTAAATGTCAAAAAATATATTTATCGCAAATTAATTCTGCTAATTGTTTTAAAAAAAGCATACTCTGTATAACGTAGATGGATAATACGGTCTATCTCATTTAGCTATCTGTTAATTAGTATAATTCTAATTGAGCTAAATGCTCTAAAAATATATCAACAGGTAGGTAGGACCTCGCCTAATAGACGTACCTTCACGCACATTATAACGAGTCTTAAATTAAATGACCTATGACAATTATCAATTAACTACAGTACCTAAATAAAATGAACACCAGTAATATTGTTGCTTAAAAATACATTCATTTGCTAATACAATTTTTGTACTACATCGGCAATGTACATAATATTTAGGTCAGCGTTGGCTCCGTGCTGAGACATGTCATATTGAATTTGACCACATCAATTATTATAATTTATTACCTGCGTAAAACGATACCGACCCTAAATTAAATAATAATCTTTGTTCCGTAGAATTATTTTTACCTTAAACTACACAAATATATCACTTTCAAAATAAATAAACAATTAAGCTCACATTAGACGTATTCATTCATCAAAAGCTTGATATATAAATTAATTATTAATATATAAATTTAAGGGCTGTTAACTGTGGTAGTGAGGTCTAACAAACTTATAGTCTATATATACCATCTACAACAGTCTAGAAACTTTTAAACGCACTTTTAAAAGTAGTTAACTAAGACTAATATTTTTTTTAATAAAAAAATCGAATGCCAAATTTAACATAAAATATAGTATGTATTTAATTTTTCTTTTTATATTTAGGTACTAAACATTAATTGGCAATTGAACTATTGTTCTAGCGACAATAAATAACTTGCTAATTTTTATTATGTCGAAAATGTCGTTTTTTTAAAGATTTTGAGTTAGAATTTTTTTTTCTGTATCACTTCATTAATATAAATAGGAACATTGATAAATAAAAGTATATATTTATTAAAGTAGGTACATTTAAAATTTTTTAATAGCGGTGATTAAAAATGAGATAATTTTTGCTAACGTGGTATCTCTTCTTTTCTTAAGGTAAGATTGATTGGTTAATACAATACTTACAAAGATGGCCTTTGTTAAGTTCTTTGGAAGCCGATTCGATCAATAACGTTGTTAAAAAGATTCTATGTAGTTGTGTTGGAGAAGTCTTTTAATAAAATCGAATTGCCAAATGTCGAATTGAATTAAAGTCGTTTGTGATTAAATTAAAAAGATTTACTTCTACCTTTAAATACTTTATAAGCTACGATTCTATGCCAAAATAGTTACTTTCAAACCTAGCGCCATCTGTGTAAAGAAAGTGGAACAGCTTTGAACCTGAAATAGAAATTCAGCTAAGGGCGCTGTTTCAGCAATTGTGTTAATAAATTTCCTGTAGATGTCGCTTAATCTAAAACATTTAAAGAAGGAATAATTCTTAAAAAATAGTTCCAAATTTAAAATTAAAAAAACCAAACAAAATGACCTCTAAAAGGGATAAAAATAATTATTATGTACTTATTGAAGTTGTGGCGTCGGGGGACCGTTGTACGAACATTGCCGATGGTGTCTTTTTCACGAAATTGTCGGAGCCAATTAATGAGATAATCTTCCTTCATTTAGCATTTAATCTTCCTTCAATGAGAACATAATAATATTGTTTTTTATCCTTTTATCTTCTTATATCGGGGGCTCTTATATTTTAAATTATTTTTTTAAACTAGATAAATACTTTTATATAAATATAGAATGTAAAAAACCGATACGGGCAGGGATTCGAACCCGCGATAGATAAATACTGACTACTTCAATCCGTAGTCCTATATAAAGATATTATATTTATATCTTTATTACTCTTTTGTGTAATTTACATGTCTGCTATTAAGAATATATAATATTGTGAAATTTTATCTTGCATAAGAGTATTTTGGATATAATACTGGAGTACTTTGAAAACCTGGAATCAAGAAGATCCTCAAGTAAAAGAATATACTGGTGAAGAAGAATAGTATGGATAAAGTAAGGCAGTGCGAAGCATAAAAAATGCTAGAGCAGTGATCCTAAATAGTATATTAGTAGAAGTATGGAAGTTACTTGGCCATTGATGTAAGTGTTTGACTTTGTTGTTCAATAAGTTTTTTCAAGAGTAAGCGATCTCGCAGCATCTCTAGTTCACTAAGCACTAATCCATCTTTAAGGATAGAACTACAACTATTGACGAATAAAACTCATGTTACACAGTATGATAGTACCTATGGCAGTTAATTATATAAAAGTTCGCCGTTATCAATTGTCAAAAACCATAGATGTTCTTTTCCAATTGTGCCAGAAATTTAAACATACCCAAAAAAAGCGTATGTATTTTAGTATTCCGAAACGTCGTAGGATAGCATACCCGATAAGGTTTTGTGGGGAGCCCTGAAAGAGAAAGGTGTATTTGTTACGTATATGAAGTTGTTATGTGCTAGTTACAGTCGGTTTAGTGGCCATGTCACAACTGCTTCCGGTAACAAGGCTGTTTGTGCTCCAGTAAGCCTGCATAAAGATTTGTAGGCCCTTAGTCTAGTTAATGGATGCCTTTTCATCCGACCTACAGAAAGAGGCACACTTGTGTATGCTTTTTGCTTATGCTTTTTGCTGACGAGTTTGTTCTCAGTGAAAACGGCTTTGAGGTCCGTCGCAGACTTGTAGAGTGGCAACTAAAATTTGAGAGTCTCGACCTGAAAATAATTATTAAAATTTAACACATATTCGGCAATTTTGAGCCAATTGCGCTTTTCGGTGGTCCTTTATCATATTAAGAGAGATTAGAACAACTTTTGACTCCCTTTTTATACTTTTGACTCAAGGGGAACATTTATCAAACTATAATATGACCTGCCGTATTGTATAGATCAGAAAGCAAGAAAAGAAAAAATAAATAGGTAAAAAGCCAATGCAGGTTGCAGAAATACTAATGTTGAGATGGCGAATGCGAATGGATACTTTAATAATTGAGCTTTAAAATAGCTTTTTTTTTTATAAATATAGAATGAAAAATAAATAGATACGGGCAGGGATTCCAACCCGCGACTACTGGTAAACTATCCCGTCGCTCTACCAACTGAGCTATCGCTGTCCGCCTCGGTGAATTAAGCATTCTATATGTGATCGTCTGTATCGCGACGGTGGTGACATCTATTAGGTTTCTTTCGAAAATCGAATGCTATGCTATTTATATAAATTTAAAATAACTTATTGAGAAGAAATTGTTGGATGTTGATGTAAAGGTGGATGGTTGTAAAGGATGAGGGCGATTGTCCTGTCCTGTGATTGTGATTTCGTGTTGATAGTAAAAGAAATCAGGGCTATAACATCACTGTCTTCAATATATAATATTACTAAACAATTTAGCCTTGTTTAAATCACAAATAATATCTCATTTTAATTAATTAGACGTAGACAGAGAGCATTATCTGCCAACATCAGTAAATATGTGATTTGACGTAATTAATAGACGTATACGTAAGGTATTTGTAACATTCCATTGTGAAAGGTCATGTAATACTTAGTATTGATTACTTTTACAAGACGTACTTACATTATTGACAATTCACGTTAAAATGAGATACCTACGAGTTATTACTAAATCACTTAATACTGATATCTCGAGTTGTGGACATGTTTGTAATTGTAATCAATATAAGAAAGTGTCATGAAGTGCCGTTGGGATTAATACAAGTGATATAAGAACTAATAAGTTTTGTCGGTAATTATTTGATGAGTGAAAACATAAATACTCTTATATGAAATACTATTATATACCAATATTAAGTAACTAGTTTTTCTTTGCACTAAACCTAATTACCATTACCATTTAGGAATGTAATTAATTTTTATCTTTAGTTTTTTTTTAATTATTTTCTATGAATGCGGATAGCTTTGATTATCTTTGAACTGTCCTTCGATGTATCAAATACATTATAGGTAAGATTACGTAAACATACTATATACTGAATAATAATAGATAGCTTCATAAATATTAAAAGATGAATATTAAAATATTAAATCTGATAATTTGCATTTGTGATACCAAAGTAAAGATGATTTATATGTTTTTATTCGATGTTTATTTCAAATATTTATTATTTTAGTTAGTATAAGATATAATTATTACGAATGGATATTAAATGTACTTCTTTCTTTTCCTATTTTCTGAAAGAAGAACTATTAATATATAATAAAAACAAAAAGGTTATTTAACCTTGACCATCACCCAAAATCTATTGGCATGTCCTGATTGCAAAAATAGTAAATATTCGAGCCTCTATATACTACTACTACTATCCCTATATTCTACTACTACTATCCCTATATACTACTACTACTATCCACATATACTACTATACCTATAAATAAAACTTTAATACATAAGATCGGGCACCCTCCTTTTTTTTAAATATGCCAAATCGGTGCCAATTATATATAATAATTGTAATAAATAATATAAAAAGTATAAGGTTACTCTTCAAGGGTAGGAAATGGTTTTAAAATATTTTCTTGTTAATATTATATTTATATTTTCTTATAATTTATCACTAAATAAAAGCATAGATCAGATGAGGGTATACCTACTCGTAGTGTCTGTGAGGTAAACAAATACTTAATCAAACAGACAGGTGTAGCTGAGATTGATAGTTGGGCTAATCGAATTATTGGAGGCTGGCCAAATGTAGTCGTAGGATGTCTGATAAGTGCAAATCATATAAACAAACAAACAAACAAACTCAGTACCTGGGCTTGTTATATATCGGGACTAATGTGAGTAAGGCGTTAGTATTGAGTGCAGTGAGTATTATGGGTTGTGTATTACAACTCCAACTGAACTGAACTATATTATATACATTTAATAATAATAATAATAATCCGGGACAAATTACACATATTGATCTATCCCCTAAGTAAGCAAATTATTTGCTTGTGTTAAGGGTGTAAGACAACAATACAAATACATAGAAATACACATTATAAATACAGAGTATATATTTAACGAACGACCACGTCCAGAAATACAGACATCTATGCTCATCACATACATGCCTGTCTCTGTCGAGAATCGAACGTAAGCCCCATTCAGGCGCTATACGTTAGGAGTCTGCGCTAACCATTCGACCAATGCAACGGGGCGATTAAATTAACAATTATCTTATAAATCTTACTCTTACTCTAAAAGAATATCTTTTTTGCTTACTATCGATAAAACCCAAAACTACTGAACTGATTATTATAGGTTATAATTCTTGCTATGAAAAAAAAAAGTTTTCAGTCTGAAATCTCGTTTTTAAGGCAATAGCAATGTTTAGTTATTTTATCGACATGTACTAGCTTTATTTAATAGTAATTTATAACTAAAATAAAGGTATTTAATCACTTGCAAAGCTATTAACAGCAAGATAAAATATAAAAAAGCATATCTTTAGAATCCGTTATAATTACTACAAATGATTTACTGTATTATGCAAAATCTTTATTGTACAAGACATTCGTTTAATTATTTCCTATTTTGAGAACACATTTGAAAATGTTCTTTATTCTGTTCACAGAATAACCGCGAGCGATGAACAAACAATCAACAAGATCTTACTTATAATTGCTTTACCCAAAATAAAAAATATATATAATATAACATGTAATGTACCTACTACAAATGAAATAAAATTCACTTTTGTATATAATAATATCTTCGCTTGCTTATTTAGAAAGGTAACAGGTCACCTCCAACTCGAAATTATAAAAAAAAAAACATTTAACTTCAGTGGCGTATTTAAAGCAAAATGTCATAAAATCTCTTATAAGTCAAGAAGCTTATGAATGTGCATTATTATATCGGTTGACCTATTTCATTAGGAAAAGAAATAACATAAAATGGTTCAAGATCTGTTGGCTGCTGGGAAAAGTTTTGTATGACAAATGTAGATTTGAATTATACGTTAAACAAAATTACTTATTTCCTCCATAAAAAAAAACTTGAAGCCTTACAAAGTTTCACTTTCAAAATCGTAAAAATGTTGTTTGAAATATGGTTTGTTTTTTTAAATGCTACAAAATTTTTACAAAATTTAAAACGATTGCTATATTTTTGCTACTTTATTAACTATAACTAAAATCAAATTTTAAAGTTATTTACTAGCTGTTGCTATTGACATACATACTTAATCAACTACATATAATGTAATGTAGCAATATGTGATGACTGACTTTGACGGTAAATTATTAGCGATTGAAGCAATGGAGAAACCGAACATATTATAAAAAATACTATGGATTATTCATAACCATAACGTGCCTATCATAATATCTTAAATTTTAAATATATTTACGCTTCTTAAATGGATTAAAAACGTAAGATCCTTATCCGATGTTATCGGAGTAACTGCTAATTGAATTTAGTTCGAGAAGCCCTTTGTTAGTTCAATTCCGTTTCTATAATATTGTTAGGAAATGAAGTTGAAGGGCACAGAGACTATTTATCATAGTGAAACTTGGGTACGCTATCAATGTACGCTATAGTACTGACAAATTATTAACTAACTTAAATAATAATCTATCTTGTTCCGTTTGCTACCAAAGACTGAAATTACTATTCGCTTCTTAAGCTATTATTGACAACGACCGACATGTAGATTCAGTTTGTAGGAAGCCTACTAAAGTTGATTGTAATCGTGGAATATAGATTGATTTTTATTTGCGATCGTAAATGCTATCAGCTCATTTAATTACATATAAAATATACTTAAATATTTTTGATATATCTGAGCTTTCGACTGTTGTACTTAGCATTTTAGAATTGATGGGTATGAGGTTTTTTTGTTCGACTTGTAGGTTAATAGTTTTTATGTTCGTCTGGAGATACTTGAAGGAAATTGGTAATAAAGATATATAATGATTGGACTTGGCTTAGTGTGATTTATTTTGCAACTTTCTTTATAAAGTAGAAAAAATGGGGATCCTATTTGACAAAAAAAAACCGAAAACTTACTGAAAATTAATAAGTGAGTTTCAGATGAGTGATGACTCATATCAATCTTTCGGTAAATAAAAATCATCCCTGGCATGTCTCATTGAGCTTATCATAAAGTATATTTCTATATAACAGAACATTTAGGTACCTACAGTAGGTATCTAACAGTGAATCTATACTAATATTATAAAACTGAAGAGTTTGTTTGTTTGAACGCATTAATCTCTGGAACTACTGGCCCGAATTGAATAATTCTTTTTGTGTTGAATAGTCCGCTTTTTAGGAAGGCTATAGGGTATATGTCATCTCGCTGTGACTTATAGAAGTCAAGCAGCAATGAAAAATGCTGCAAAAACGGGAAAAGATTTCTTTTTTGAGAGCTTTCCTCGCGTGCGCTGAGGAAACACTAAAAACGCGCGGACGGAGTCGCGGGCGACCCCTAGTCCGTCATAAACGGCATAAAGTTGTTTGTCTCGTTGTACAACTCGTGATTCTATCGATTTAAGATTTATTTACCATCCCTTGTTGACGTCATCTACACATTATGTGAATGCTATTTATAAAAACAATAGCGCTACCTTTCTTAACTGCCAGTAATGGGATAAATCGATAAAATACTCTAAAAAATATTTATATTAATACCTTCCTACAAATATACCGAACAAAGTAATGATGTTAATAAATATAAACTTTTATATCAGTATTCAATTAAACTCAGAATAAACCCCAGTTATAAAAACACAGTTTGCAATGCTTCTGAATTGTATAAAAAATCATATCACAAACAGAAAAGTCTTCTCATAGTTATTTTTCTTTAGTGCTCCGTCCATAAAAGTACTCTACTGAGTACAAACTATATTAATCTCGTCCATTTTATTTAAGAGATTAAATTGCTTTTGTTATTTTCTGAATCACGTCTCAATGTCTTTATATAATAGCGTTGCTTAGTAATTTATTTAATATTTATAATTATATTAAATAATTACCGCCCCATTGCATTGGTCGAGTGGTTATCGCAGACGCCTAACGTGTCACGGCGCAATGGGGCTCGGGTTCGATTCCCGGCAGAGACAGGCATTTATGTGATGAGCAAGATGTCTATGTTTCTGGGTTTGGTCGTTTGTTAAATATATTCTCAGTATTTATATGTGTATTTCTATATATTTGTATCGTTGTGCTTACTTAGGGGTTAGATCAATGTGTGTAATTTGTCCTGATATTATTATTATTATTATTATTAATTAAGATTGAGTGCAGCAACACACAGAGCACACACACATACACAGAGTCATGCGGAGAGGTAATATGAGATTGTTTGGATTGTAACCAACACCAGTGCGGCGGCTAGACGGAAGATGGTTTGAATATCCTTCGCTTATGCAAATTCCTTGGAATAAGTTACGGAGGGGTCATTTGTTATTGTAATTAAAGTACATATTGACAGATTTTGAACATATAACTATTACCAACTTGATTATATTAGGTATTTTATAATTATTCAATATTTTTTAATTTGACGTAATTAATAATGGTGTTACGATAACATTTCTAAAACGAACACTTCTTCAAAGTACGTACTTTGATACAAGATAATGTTATGATAGTAACAATCAGATGAAAATCAATTTCAATTGTTGTAATTTGAAAAGGTTCTGTGATGAAGAACATATTAAACGTTTTATGAGTTACGCTCGTTAACTTCCGGATTGTTGACGGATGCTGATAAACAAACCGATGGACGCCATGGCGAGACAAACGGTTTATTTCGAAATATGAAAGTGACACTGACATTGCTTTAGTTGCTCAATATATCGCATGTAATGGAGTAGTATTTATTGTGACTGCAATAAGTATTTATAAGCCGGAAGTAATCTTTAATCGTCTATTCACAGATAACCCTATCTGCTATGCTAATGAAACATTACATTAATTCTCGGATATAATTAAACAATATTAAAATGAGTCACATACAATGTTAGCAGTAACCGGAGAAAGGGAGGGTCTCTGATTCATTACGTAACTCGCTCGATAAATGTTACGCGAGCTTCGTGACAATAAAATCGGTATTGCTATCACCTTTTTCAGTAAATCACGATAGTGTTTGGGCTATTAGGATAATATAACTAAAATAATATTTATAGAAATTATTAATATTAAGTTTAAGTTTAAGTATTATTTCACTATTTATTTCTCCTCGATCGCACAATCCCGTATTCTCCTCTACTTAAGTTCTTTCACCTGAAGGTTGTCTGTCAGAGATTGCTCTTAGCAATAAGACCGCCCTTGCATACTATTTTTAAATGTTAGAACTCCGCTGATTATTGTAATTTTCTTTTATTTTTATTTTTTGTGCAATAAAGTGCATATCTATCTGTCTATCTAATATTATATAGATGATGATAATATAAAGTATAGATTAAATTGTAGTGCATGAATCTTGTTGTTTCCTTTGTTAATATCTTCTCACGATTTGGAGTGGAATACAGGAAGACGCTGTAGATAAGAAACATCAGTTCAGAACTACGGACCGAAGCTGCAAAAGAAACAACATTAAAAAGACACTTTCTAATACTATTATCAGAGTCTTAGTGTAAAGTATATAACCTATTTTCCGGTTCCGGTGCTCATATAGTGAGGACGTTGCTCAGTGCTCTCCAAAAGAAATAATTATAATCTAAGTGCAAAATAAACAAAAACAACCAAAAAGTGAAATAACTTAATCAAGAAAACACGACAGGCAAGATAAGATATAAATTAGTGTAATTAACACAAGATTTACTTTGTGATTACTACAAGATATAGTGATAAACGTAAGAACAATAACTTGTCGAACAAGTGTCAACTACCAGGAAGTTATAGATAAATGTACACAATACCAACATAACGGAAGAACGCAGTGTTACTATTGCTAAATATAAAACACACTACCTATTATCCAACAACGAGTGACATATCTGAAGGGCAGCCAACATAATATTTGCATTCCAATTCAAGCAGTTGCGAAACGTTTTGTTATTGCTCTGTATAAATACCTAACTATGACCGAAGAAATGTCAATATCAACATTCTACAATATGATGAAATTAGAAATGGATAAACAAGCTACGCTAATAAAGGATAATACAGAAAAAATTATGGTGACCATAGATGATAAAATCAAACCATTAATTCAAGAAAATAAAACCCTAAAATTAGAAATCGAAGTACTGAATAAAAAAATAAACTCTCTAGAAAATGCAACCAAAAAAAACAACATTATAATTCATGGAATTAATGAGAATAAAAAAAATTACGCTGAATTATATAACAACACCATAACATTATTAGAAAATTTAGGAATAAAAATTGATAACTATGATATAAACAAATTACACAGAATTGGAAGACAAACGAATGGAAAAACAAGGCCCGTATTAATTACCATCACAACATATAATAAAAAAATTGAGATTCTAAAAAACAAAAAGAAATTATCACAACCAACATACATTACTGAAGATTTTTCTAAAGAAACTTTACAAAAACGCAAAGAATTACAACAAGAACTACACCGAGAAAAAGAAAAGGGAAATGATGTATACATTAAAAACAACAAAGTTGTATCAAAGCCAAAAGGGAATGAGAAAAGGAAAAGAGAGACATCACTTTCACCCACGCAACAATATCAACAAGAGTCAAGCGGTAACAACAAAAGTACAGAAGCCCCTACAAAACTACACAGAACTGACCCCTTCGCATACATGAGGTCTAGATCACATTCTTTGACTGAAATAACAAAATCAAAAGCATAGGAATCTCGAGACATCGGTAACCGGACAAACATAACAATCACAAGCAAAGAACAGCTGAAAAAGGAAAATCGCCCCAACCCGGTTGGTCACCGTGGGGCAAGAGACCAAAACCCCCTAGGACTGCCCTATCCCAAAAAACACAACATACACGAAAAGAACAAAAAAGTCATAAATGTTATAAAAGATAAGAAAAATATTATTTACATAGCAACGCTTAACACTAGGACCCTAAGAACAGACGAATCTCTTCAAGAACTGGTACATGCCTTAGGTTTTATAAAGTGGGACATTATTGGACTATGCGAAGTAAGAAGAACAGGAGAGAAGATTGAACAACACGAAAACTACATATTCTACCATATTGGAACCACACCAGGCCTACACGGTGTCGGTTTCCTTATAAAAAATTGCTACAGTAAATACATACAGTCCTTCATTGGAATCTCAGAACGAATTGCACAACTAAATATCAACTTGCCTGGGTATGCTACTATGTCAATAATCCAAGTATATGCACCTACAGAGTTGGCATCTAAAGATATAAAAGATAATTTCTACGAAGACCTGGAGAGGACTCTGGAAAAAGCACACAAATCAGTCGTACTGATGGGAGATTTTAATGGCCAGATTGGTAAAAGAATAACAACCGAAAATAATATACTAGGCAAATTCAGCACAGGAAAGCGAAATGAAAACGGACAAAGACTAGTAAACCTGGCACAGGCATATAACCTTAAGATATTGAATAGTTTATACAAGAAAAACAAAAATAAAAAATGGACCTGGATGTCTCCAGACGGGAACGTAAAAAATGAGATTGATTTCATATTGTCAAATCAATCTAAATTCTTCAAGGATTTAGACATAATTAATAAGTTCAATTTCAATACAAATCACCGAATGGTAAGAGGAGCCATGTACCTAGAAGAGACGAAAAAGAGGAGACAGTACCCTAAGAAAGGAATTATTACACCAGGTCAAATCCCAATCATCGTCCCGGAAATCTTGCTGACGAAATTGAAAGATAATCTACAGATTAATAATAACAGTGAAAATATCCAAGAAAAATATAATAAAATAGAAAAAACACTTCAAGAAACATCTAGAAAACTATATACCCTAAAAAACAAGAGTGATAAAATAGGAGACGAAGCCAGGCAACTTATTGAAACTAGGAAAACTTTACTAAGGAATAAAAAGCAAAATAGAACACAAATAACGCAGTTAAGTAAACAAATAAACGAAAAAATTAGGATCCATAGGAAACAAATTAGAAACAGAACTATCCAATACCACATTGAGAAAATTGGAGGCATAAAAAAAGCTCTGAAAGAATTGACAGAGAATACTTGCTGGATTCCATCCATCAAAAGTAAGACAACCAATAAGAACACCACAAATCGACCCGAAATTATGGAAATAGCAACAACATTTTATAGCAAATTATACGATGATCCAGACTACACAAATGCTCAATACCCATTGAAAGAGGACGAAGAAGTTACCCTCCCAATATTAAAAACCGAAGTAAAAACCGCAATACTGTCCCAGAAAAACTACAAAGCTCCCGGAGATGATGGAATAACAAACGAAATTTTAAAGGGATGCCTAGATTATATAATTAATGCTATTACCAATATATATAATGACATTCTGACTAAAGAAACAATACCGCAACAATGGACATCATCAACAATCATATTGCTCTATAAGAAAGGCGGCAGGACAGAAATAAACAATTATAGACCGATCAGCCTGATCTCAAATCTGTATAAGATATTTGCAAAGATAATATTGAACAGAATTAGCTCAAAATTGGACGAAAATCAGCCGAGAGAACAGGCTGGATTTCGAAGTGACTATTCTACAATGGATCACATTCATGTCGTCAAACAAATTATCCAAAAGAGCAATGAGTACGGAAAGACATACTACTTGGCATTCGTAGATTACTGTAAGGCATTCGACTGTCTGAAACATGCACACATTTGGGACGCTCTACATTCACAAGGAGTGCATCAGAAATATATCAGGATAATACATAACATCTACAAGGAATCAACAGCAAAAATCCAGACCGAAAGGAAAGGAGAGGTCTTCAAAATAAGAAAGGGAGTACGGCAAGGTGACCCTCTTTCACCAAAACTATTTTCATCTGTACTGGAACATATATTTCGTAAAATTAACTGGGACGAATATGGAATAAATATAAATGGCAAAAAGCTCAACCACTTCAGGTTCGCTGACGACTTGATTCTGCTAAATGAAAATCAAAAAGGCTTAGAAGCAATGCTAATACAATTAGACAGAGAAAGCAGAAATGTGGGTCTAACTATGAATCTAGACAAAACAAAAATAATGACAAACAATACAAAAACACCTATTTTGTTAAACGATTATCCCATACAATATGTGGATGAATATACATATTTAGGACAGATCATTGCACCGGAAAATCAAATGCAAAAAGAAATTAATATCAGAATAAATAAAGCTTGGAAAAGATTCTGGTCCCTAAAGGAAGTTATGAAAAATCCACATATACCCCTTAAAGATAAGACTACAGTGTTCAACTCTTGCATACTACCAATTTTAACCTATGGAGCACAAACCTGGGCCCTCACCAGTAAGCAGAGTGGAGCACTCAGAGTGTGCCAAAACAAAATGGAGAGGAGCATTCTAAACCTCAGGCTAAGAGACAAAGTTGCACTTAAAAATATAAGATGCAAGACAAAAGTCATGGATGTCACTTACACAGTGAAAAAGCTTAAGTGGAACTGGGTAGGCCACATGATGAGGAACAATAAAGAAAAATGGACAAAAAATGTTACTGAATGGTATCCTCGGGATGGTAAAAGAAGGAAAGGAAGGCAAAAAACAAGATGGGAGGATGATATTAGGAAGGTAGCTGGAACAACATGGCAAAGGGAAGCCACCAATAGAGATAGATGGAAAAGCCTAGGGGAGGCCTATGCCAAATGGCAAACCGATAATAATGTTACCGATGTCGTAGATAGGAATTAATTAAGTTAAACAATAATCTAATTTAAATTTATAATTTATTTATCTATGTTATTAAATTTTATATTATTATTAAAGATTAATAGTGCATGAAATATTATCATATTAAAATAAGAATAAACTACATTTACTAAAAGTGCATGGAATTTGTTATATTAAAATCTATATGAAATTTATTGTAATACATTGAAAGATTATATAGTATAAGAATCCTAGAAATAACATTAATGAAATTGAATGTAATAATATTATCAGTAATAAAGGCTATTTTGATTTGATTTTGATTTTGATATAACCTATTTATATAAGACTTTTGTTTCAAATTAAAAATATCAAAAGATATACCAATTATGTTACCTTTAAAACACTGCCATAATTGCATATCAACTTAAATTAATTAATTTTTATATATTTTTAGAATTACATAACATTTGTTTACTAATAGTTTATTGATGTAAAATAAAAAGAATATCCAATGGGTGTGATTTAAAATAAGGTTTTAAAATGTAAAGTTAAAATCAAAAAATAAATTAATATTAAGGTTAGTTACATCACTTTGACGATTGAAGTAGCTTAGCTTAAAGAAAACAATTATTAAAGCTAAAAAGTCTTGGAGATGTCTGAGGCTGAGCTTTTATAAAATAAATACTTGGATTATATATCTATATATAATTTAGATATTGACACAAGTAAAAAGATAAAGATAATTCACAGGTAGGTATAAATAAGCTTGGTAGATTAGAATTTATCTAATATTATAATGCAGCAGCCACACCGAGTGGGATTAGGATGAACGAATCTCTACTTATATGGACGGGGTGCATGTGATGTGTATAGATATACAAACTTTTAGAGTTGCCCTTCATAAAACATTTATATTTTAAGTCGTACTAAATTCTCGTGGTGTCTCAAAAACAACAAAATATTTATAAATGTAAACAAATATTTTTATTAACTTTTTATTATACCTAATACTCTCACGCTGTGTTAAGTCAAACAACATTTAAAAGTCTGAAATGTCAAAAGCCGGCTAAACTCAATATTACGTTTGGGTACAGGTCCTGTCGAGACCTAACTCTGTATCGAGATGGAAGAGCGCCAAAGCAATTAAATGTTGAATCTGCACGCGATCCTCTGTAGATCTCCTCACCCTTGCACTGAGGACTTTTACCAAACTGCTCACTTCGCCATCTGATAAGTTTGTCACGGGGTTCTCATTCATCTGACTCATTTATTTTGTTTGTTCCCAAGTTGTTTCTTGTCTGCTCAATTGTGTTTACCTTTTAAATACTTACATTTTTAAACACTTGGATAAAAAAAACGCGCAGACTTTATGAGTATGACAGTTCAGCGATTTATTAAAAAGCTATTAAGTAGATATAGTTACAATAGTATTATATATAAATATAGAAATGGTGTCACTGTGAGACTTATCTACGTTTATAATTAACTCAATGAATGTTATAAAACACAAATAAAGTGTCTAATATGGTATTGCATCAGTTTTCATGGGCTTTATACTATAAAAATTTGTATGCTCGACTCAAGTTCTAAACATATATTAATACATCTATTTTTAAATTTTACTTTTTAATTTTAATCTTACCAAAAAAGAGGAAGTGTCTTATTTATACTAATATATTGTTATCTGTGTAAATATTATGAAAAAATAACATTTCTTTGCTTGTTTAAGGAATCTTAACAATATACTATAAAATATTCTATAATATAAAAAAAAATCTATTAAATATTTCACTAGATTAAAAAACTATTTACCAATTTTTGGAAACACATTCCGAAATCTCGATATTTATAAAACATTATATCAGAAATAAAGCTGGCTACTTGTTTCTTCGTGCGTCAATAATTGGAGTTATATAAAATATATCACAAAATCTGGACATGTAATATTCTGCTTAGTATAAGTTGTATTATTTTTATGTTATATATACATACTCCATACGTTATTTAATATTTAATTTATATCAAAAATGTTCAAGTAAATATAGTTAATTAAAAAACCTAAAAGCTAAATCTAAGTTACCATTAGTAATTTTAAAACTATTACCATAAATCACTAAAACACATTGTTCATATGAGCTGAAACTAAAGCCTGTTCAATACACCTGTAGTTTAATCTCCGTTCTTAGGCTCAAGGGAATACAACGTATGATCAATGTTCTTTGTAGAAGGCTGATTGTAAATAAAAGCTATATAAAAAGGAATTTTGTGCAGATCTCTGAAAGCAAAAGCATTTTCTTTTTATTAATTTATGTCTGAAATCACAAGGTTCTTTACATACGAGAGAGAAAAGGAAGATGAGTAATTTTGTACATTGATACTATGTTTTGAATCTTGACACTTTGAAGCTAAGAAAATTATTGGTCAAAATATATAATTTATTTATTATTATTTTTATTAATTAATTTAATCTTTACCAGGTGTCACTTGTGTACGCCAAATGGAAGTGTATATATATATATATATATTTGTTTGTCACTGAACTCCTCCCAAACGACTGGACCGATTTTTATGAAATTCTTTATGTGTTCAAGGGGACTTGAGAATTGTTTAGATTCACAATTTGGTCCACTGCAAAAATGGTTTTTTGATTAATTTTTAATGTGTAAGTAGGTGGTGATTTAGAAATTTTTCACATTGGTTCCGACGGACTGCGTCACCATGGCAATGTCAAATATTAAATAATATTATATTTTAATTATAGTCTGCCCTGACAGTTGGCGTTGCGATAGAATTGAGAAAAATATTTTATTATTGTGGTATTTTCATCCACGTGCTGAATTCAATATTAAATCAAGAGGTACTGAGTACTGAGTTTGTAAAGAGCTTTGAAGGGTGCATAAACAATTATATATTTTGCAAATTTATTACGGATCGAAGTAAGTATATTTCTTTTATTTTTTTTATCATTATTTGTTGTTTTTGTCTACGATCTGCGTTATTAATTTCGCTATGTAAAAAGTGAAATTTAATAAAATATATTGGAACATCAAATTTAAAGAAGTTAATTATTGTGTGTATAGGCCAACGTCGGTTCACTTTGAATAAAATAAAATGAACAACTAACTGTTTGAGGAATTTAAAATTAATATCTTAGAACAAAATGAAATAAAGCATAACTTTTTAACTATGTTTAAATGCAACCTTTCGTCATAATTTGTCACACATGTTTCTAGAGCTTACTAGAATCATCAGTGCCAATTGCCACTAGTGCCAATAATATTAATAATATATTTACAAATGCTATTCCAAACTTTACAAATAAATTATTTCTGACCTCTAGGTAACCTCCAAGTTGCAACCATTTTTTAAACTCTCTTAACTAATATTCTAGTCCACAACCAATTTCCACAACTAAATCCATTGGCACTGACATTACCTACGGACAATGTAGATGTATGTGGTACTGTTGGCTCACTTGGCGTACAGCATGAAAGTCTAATTAGAAAATTATAACATTAAGCAGTTAATAAGCAGAATAAAAATAGCCCTTGATTTGGTTAATATCTTAATGAAAGAATCCATAAGTTAATTGTAAATGGAAAGCATTTCACTAGTTCATTTAAAAAACTGGGCGTATCACAACGCTCTTTATTGGGACCTTTCTTGTTTCTCATTTATATAAATGACTTGCCTTACTTTGTGATAGATAACCATGGATATGGATTGGCGATCATACTTCGCTTATTTTTGAAAATTAATTTCATACAGCAATCAGAAATTTATGAGGTAAATAATGCTCTCTCAGATGTTGTACAATGGTTTTAAGCTAATAATTTTTTGCTCAACACTCATTCAGTAAAAATAATAAGCGTTCTCATTGAATTAATATATATATATATATATATATATATATATATATATATATATATATATGCCTATATAGGAGGGCCTATTTAGATAATATATTCATCGAAATAAGCATGGCAATTAATTCAATAAGCTCAATTTCAATATTAACTGCTTAATGTTATAATTTTCTAATTAGACTTTCACGCTGTACGCCAAGTGAGCCAACAGTACCACATACATCTACATTGTCCGTAGGTAATGTCAGTTCCAATGGATTTAGTTGTGGAAATTGGTTGTGGACTAGAATATTAGTTAAGAGAGTTTAAAAAATTGTTGCAACCTGGAGATTACCTAGAGGTCAGAAATAATTTATTTGTAAAGTTTGGAATAGCATTTGTAAATATATTATTAATATTATTGGCACTAGTGGCAATTGGCACTGATGATTCTAGTAAGCTCTAGAAACATGTGTGACAAATTATGACGAAAGGTTGCACTTAAACATCGTTAAAAATTATGCTTTATTTCATTATGTTCTAAGATATTAATTTTAATCTCCTCAAACAGTTAGTTGTTCATTTAATTTTATTCAAAGTGAACCGACGGTGGCCTATAAACACAATAATTAACTTCCCTAATTCAACTGAGGCCAGTTCAATTGTTCCTTTAACAGAAAGGCTTTAAATTAATGTCAAAGTGAGAGTCAAAGCTTTATGAAAACCGATTCTCTGAGGAATACACTTTATTTTCATGCATACGCTGTTTATAATAAAGTTAGTTTTTTAAGATCTAAATTTTTCACAAACTGATGAAAGACAATAATAATTATAAAATTAGCTGTATAATTTATTAATGTTAAGTCCCAGTAAAAGTAATTTAAATTCTAACTATTTCACAAAATATATAATTCATAATTTGTAAAAGAATATTATCTTGACTTTCCATGATCCTTTGATATCTATAAACTCTAACAACCGATTTTAAATTTCTAATAGTTAGAGACAGAAAGTATCTGTATCTTTCGTAGTCAGTAACTATCTTTCAATCTTTTAAAGTTTTAGAAATTCTTTTGCTAAAATGGAGCCGGATATTGGCTTCTCCTATAGTCTCATGGGGTAAAATCTTTCGAAGGAGCGATATCATTTTCGGAGGAGGTGCCGTGGATTTAGGTGCTGAACAGTTACCTATGCGAAACACGAAACATAGTGGCACTAGACCATTGCTTCACGCCGGTGTTCTGTGCCAGTTTCGTACGATGTCGGACGAATCAGCCCATACGTGCTACGATCAGAAGAACGCAGCATGATTATACCACATATTGGATCTAAAGTCTCTCCTCTCACCTCTTATGAAACCTACAGATACAAGGTTTGGTCATATTCTTACCCGAGACACAGAGGAATAGTTTTATCGCGTGGTATGGGCACAAAATGACGAAGAATGAAATTCCCGTGACTAGACAAGTCATGGATATGAATGTTGATGGATATGTGACTAGAGGGAACGAAAAAGAGCTGGTTGCACTATGTAAATAGTTTTATGAGAATGAGATAGAAGTTGACGGTAGGCAGAAGTGAATGGAATACGAAAAGATAATGTGCCGACACTACCTAGAGTAGATAAAGGGCAGACGAATGATGATGATATTATAATTAACAAAAGAGGAGATATAACTTTTGAACACTTTAAATGAGTGAACATATATTTTTTTCTTGTTACTCATTTGACATTTGTACTGTATTGTACAAATACCCGCCTTGTAAGATTCAAACGCGATACTGACAGAGACCAGTTAACTCTTCTGAAAGCAAAAAAATAATTACAATGGAAATTAAATATTATAAATATCAAAAATAATATTTAATTCGATCTATGTATTCGGTATATTGATACTCGTAAGCTATTCTAAACCACATATATATTAATTTACCCTTTCTTGAAACTCCGACCACAGACCGCAGATAAGATTGTATATCTCTCTATGCTATGTCTTTATCTATAACTTACTAGGTTTTATCTCTTCTGGTTATTAATACATCATACTTAATAGTCTTGTAAGATTTATAACTGAAGTTGTTAACATTGAGGGTAGGTAGGTACTATACGGCTAATATTAATAATCGATCGTAAATATGACAAAATATTCTTGAATTTTCAATAGTTCTCTAAATATCGTATTAGCAAGACCGTTTTCGTTAAAACAAAATGTGACTTTATTATATTTCTTTATTTTATTTTATCGTGAACATTGTAATAAAAGTATCCGATTTTCGTAACGATTTTACTAATTAGTAGCTATTTGATCGTTACATGATGTTTAAACTCCAAAACCTGAACATAGGCAGTCGTTTATTCTACTTTTATATTTTTTATCGGATTGTACCCTTCCCTAATTGAATGTGGGTAGAACACATCAGCAAGAATAAAAATATAAAAAAAAAACATTCAGAGAACGAAATTTTAACGAAAGAGATTTTAAATGTACACATAATAAACTCCTTAAAAAGCCGTGTCTGTATCAAATATAAAGGAAGCGAAATGATATTTATATAAGAGTAATCTGTGCCCAGTAATGTTGTTAATTCCCCAGCAATGGTTAAAGTTTTTGTGCAGGGTCCGGGGGTGATCGTTACGTCACAGCCGGTCGATACGGCGCAGCCAGGGGGCGGTCCAACGACTCGCAAACTTTTTAATACTCTGTTTTACATTCTTCACGTTATTTAACTTTTTATTTTACCAAACAATTGATGTTAACCAAAATAGCCGTAGAAATATACGCTAGCTGATATCATACATGCCTTGGCTTTGAGGGATTAACACGCTAAAGACGCTTGGACAAATCTGTCCCTCGTTTTTATGATAATCTCTTTTAAAAACAGCTTTCACGGAAATATACAGCCAACATTTTTTTTTTTTTTTTTTTTAACGCGGTTATGATACGGATGAAATGAGATTTAAAACGACTTCAAATGTCTTCTGCACAAAATTGTTTTGCTGTAATCTTAACAAATAAAAAAGTGACAAATGCATCTTTAAGTTCAATTATAGTTATATAAAAGTAATCAAATCTAAACTAAAATATAATGCAATATTTATTAATATTTTGTTAATTATTTTCAGGTAAGTCATGTGACAGCAGTCATTAGGAAATAAAGATTCGTAAGTATATAAATAGTTTACTTTATGTTTGATTTTTTATAATATATATTATTTAATTAATTTCTATTACTAAACCATACACATAAGTAAATATAGTTAGAAGAGTAATAAGGCCTCAGAGAAATTCAAATTAAAATATAAAATCTTTATTGAAACATAATAAATTTAATTTATAAATTTTAATGTCTTCGTATATATTTTTGTTCTACATCGAGTCTTTAACAAGTAAATCTATCTATTGATCTCTATTCTTAAGTACGTAAGTTGTATTTGTACAGAGTAAATGTTGTTCTCCCCTGGTTGGTATCAGTACTTACCTTTATACAAAGAGCTTCCGAAGAACACTGTCTAAAACACAAAAACTGAATAAACTTAACATTTAAAAATAATGTTCATCGATGTGTCAACAAAGTCGCTGACAAAAAACTTAAATAAAGTATGTACATAGTTACTTTAAAATAGTCTAGAAATATAAAGGTATTTTACAGAAGGTGTTTCGAAAACATTTTACGTAATAAACTTACAATTGCTACTAATTATTACTTATTACAAATATCAAAAAGGGTAGTCATTTTAGGACATCAATAAAGTACCTGCGGATTATCTGTGGTTCATATATCCATGACTTATATATGACATATAAGATTTCGCGCCATTTCATTAGATCGTCGAGGTAATTGTTCATACATTTTATTATATATACTTATCTATATCCTATAGTTGTAATACGTGTTCAACGACTCTGATGTTTTAGTTCTGGATGAGTTGTAATAAGATTCACGATTTCACGCTATGCCCATACTATGCACCGTGAACGCTTTGAAGTCTCAATGAGACCGCGTATACAAGAAAGTATTACAATACTAATAATAATCATCATTTATGTATACTTTAAGGAATCTAAAAATACCTTCTTCATGTACCAATACCCAGTACAAATGTCCCTGTGACAGAAAACTTAATGTTATTCATTTTTAATTTACTTGAAAGAAATTCATTAAAAATAATTATTTTATACCTGAGGTGCAAACGAACAGACGCAAAAATACATTTAATATTTTTGTTTATTAAAATTACCTAGATGACGACTTGAAGAAAAATAACTGTTAATTCTTTTTAAGCTATTTCACTAGGAGTGAGTCAGAGCGGGTGGTAGTTATGATATATTTAACATTTATAACATTTACAAGAAGAAAACACTTCCTTTATAAAAACATTTTCAGATAACCTACAAATATTTTATTTACAATAGTTGGGTCACTTGAAACGAGTAGGTACTTATACCCACTCAAAGAATTTACTAAAAACAAAGGGATAATACTTACAAAAAACTAGACTTCTTTTACTGGAACATTGAAATATTTGAAACTACGAGTAGGTATTCCATTGTTTCAACATGATTTTCTTTTATTATACCTCAATTCTATTATCTTCTATTATCTATTATTTAATCAATATTTGTTGAACTTTTTTCTACACTTACTATAGCATAATATTTCTATATATTTATTTCTAATTAACATTATTATTCTTCTTATCTCTCTCTCTCTCTCTTACTCTCTTTCTTCATTCTCACCAGTATAAGGTAGAGACCGCTACTTAGCGATAAGACCGTCTTGTTGCACCAATACCTCTTATTAAAATCTTATTTGTATCGTTTCTTTACGTGGTGTGTAATAAATAATATTATTATCATTATTAATGTTATTAAGAGCAGTGAATGTTTATCACATAGGATGATGTGTTGTATCTGTAGGAAGTTGTAACCAACAGCGTGTCGGATACGCGCTACTTGGTGTGAGTGCCGAGGGTTGGGAGAATCTTTTAATCGCTGTAATTATTTATAATTATTGACCATTACTTTAAATTACAGTTTGTTTTTATTTTAACAGATCTTGCAGTAAAGTTCAATTAACTTTATAAGATTAAACGCGATCATTTTGGAGTTTTATTATCTTACATTTTTTTTTAATTATTTAAGTTAGTTACTTGTTTAAAGTAATACAAATAGAGACTTCATGATTAATATATATGTTTTTCGATTCATTTCTTGTAAAACTACGTTTAGAACTTTTTAACGAACGCTTTACGAATGTATGTATGTTGTACCCAAATAAAACGAAATAAAAATACTTTAATAAAAAAGTATGTACTAGAAGAACTACAAATTGAAAAAATATTTATTAGTTATTGTATATTTTTTATATTTATTGTTTTATTATTTTATTGTATTTGGGATCAACAAATTTCCTTTTAGTTTGTATGAAAGACAGTTAACATCGTCAAAACTTTCGTTATAACATGCCAAGTACATACAATTCATGTAAATGTAAAAAAAAACATTTGTCACTGTGACACACATCTCTCAAGACTTTGACTAATGCTAGCAACTAATGTCGTTTGAAATGTTAGTTACTGTTCACCAAATCAATAAGAATTATTCGTAAAAGTAGCATTTAATTCATTGAAGTGAATAATTATAATACAGAAATAATTCAAGACATAATAAATAAAGTATAAATCTAGTATATTATATTAGGTCATAAAATTATTACTTACAATGTATTCATTGTATTATTTTTAGGCGCCATAGTGAGCTAAGTACTGCTCTTCAATCTCCTTCAAACACTTTATAATCTTTATAATATATAACTTATACATATATATAAATATATATTGGGGACTTTTATGATACTTCCTTAAATAAAATTAAGTAAGATTAATTATTTTTTAATGATTAATCATCTTAATTTATGTCATTTTTATTACTCGTATGAATGTAACGAGTCATTACTTGACACCATTAATGTTTTTAATGAGATTTTTTACTTAACTTTCGTAAAAAAGAAACAACTGTCAACTCTTAACAGTTATAAGAAAACATTCTTAGTAGGATTTATAATAATGAAAATTAAAAGAATATAATGTTTATTTGCAATTTTTTAATGTTTGTGTACGATTTCGACCGACAACATCGGACTATACAGGAATTCACAGGAACCGGTAAAAAAATATTATGAATACTTAAATAGGTTGATGAACAAACATAATTGATATAATTGCTGGCGCCATAATAAATATAGATTAAATGAATTTATATTAATTAAAATTTAGTGACTGTGTGTGTGTTGTGTGGTTTACAATTTTTAATAGAGTAAAAAAAACGTCTTAATAAAAAATAAGACAATTACTTTTGCATTATAATGTAAATTACAAATATTATAAGGATAATATCATGTCAAGAACAGCCTATAAATATCACTCATCAAGCAATAATAAAAGAGCGGTATTTAAATGATCATACAAATAAATCACACTCGTATGTCTGATGGAATTAATTACCTACGTGACAATGAAACCTACCGCCGAGTAATCACAAATTAACGATACATAACATATGAATAACAAACACTTAGTACAGTGCCTACTTCAGTGTTATCAACGGTTTGTATAAAGTACACACTCGTTCCTATCAAACCTTATCAAAACGTCGATTTTTTATTCGCTTCTGGGTCCTTTGTAGGCTATATTATCGATATTCAATAAAAAAAAATTAAGCAGCTCTAGAAATTAACAAAATCAATAAGTATTGCGTGAATCGGAATTTAAGTTATTTCGATCGTATAGCTTAAGTCGATAAGCCGTATTCATAAACGAAGCGGAATCTGTACGTCTATTGAGACTGGACCTCTTGGATGGCTGGTTCGTTCTAATGGTTTAGTGGTCTAGTGGTATTGCGGTTGCTCCGCCGTCACTCCGCTCCGGGCCGTGCCTCACGACGGATCGCTTCCAGTCCTCTCTTAACCGCGAGTGAGCGCGCTGCCTCCCGCGGTGCGCCCTCCGCACCTCGTAGGAGGCACATGCCTACGAAATGTCACCTACCTGCAAATATTTTCTGATAACGGTTGATTAGCAATTAGTATCGTCTTAGATTACGACCGGTGCCGTTCAGGTGTTTGGCTTTACGATGTATTTGTTTTCTTTTTTATTTAATTGAGTGTCTTTGGATAAATGGAATGTGTACTTAAAATTCAAGACCTTGAAACTATGATATGGCATTTTTTGTGCGACGTTTAGTAACAGTTAATCGTGTTGCCGGTAGTTTTTTTGGCGCGTGTGTATTTTGTGTTTGAGTTTAAACTATTTGTCACATAATTTCGCTACAAGGGCAGGAAACTATCAGTAAATGGTGCTAGCATAGTTAATTTTGCAACAATTCATGTAATTTAAATGAACATGATTAATTAGAACGTGAGGTCTTCAATCCGGTTTTTGTTTACAATTCGGAGCTGATTTTGACCTTGACGGTAAGAATACAAATCAAGAAACAGAATAATAATAGATTATATTTATGTAATGTTATATGTATAAGTTGAAGTTTGTATCTTTCAAAACAAATAAATAACAATGAATAATTACTGACTCGAGAAGAATAGAATATTAACTAAATTGTCTGAACCATAATTGTCAAGTCTACACCGGCTGTAGTAGTGGCCAGTAAGAAACGAGTTGCTTGTATTGGGATCATAATATAAATTACATACAATGTATTATTGAGATTTGCTCTATTGTTCGTAGACAATTATTTTAATATTCCTTTATATTCCTACCGCCATGTAAGACGACATATTACTGTTAAACTACATGACATTCTATTTGGTGCGAAATGCTATACTTTAGGAACATAAATTAGAGAAAAATACGAATTTTCGTAAGAGAATTCATACAGATATTTTTTAGGAGTAGCTGATACGATCTTGAATTCCCTTAGATAAGTTCTTTGATATCAGTTAAGTCATTTGAAAATCTTGTCACGATTTTACCTCATCCGTATGTTATAATAGAGATCTCAAAACACTGAACGTCTGTGTCATATATATCTGAATAGTGGAAGATAACTCTTAGTTAAAAATGATATCCGTTAAGTTATGAATTACTGGGTTTAACAGTAACACGAAATAACCTCACATGGTTTTTTTAATTATATAATATTGCAATAATACATATAATGCTCAGTTTTTGGTTCGCTAAAATGTTAAAAAGGGTAATATTTTTACCTAAATGAATTTAGAGATATTATTTGATAGTATTTAGAGATATTATTTGATAGTATTTAAAGATGGTTGTTACCTTCGTATCGCTTAAAACAAAGACTCTTGTATGGTTTGAGATGATTCCATTGTTTAAGAAAGTAGATTGGGTCAGTCGAATCGTCATACATAAATAAAAACAAAGACACTCGTACAAGAGAAACGATATTTTTCACGCGGTTACAGTAACCGCGCTTAAAACTAAAATATATTGATATATTTTTATATTATATTGTTATAGTGTATTGTCATATTTCTTTAACTACACGTGTATGAGTATGCAGTCTCTGTAATAATATATTTGACGTAATTTCCTATCTCTGGATAATAATCCCCTTATCCTCGTGTGTTCCAAGTTTCAAAGACCTGGCATCAAGTCACCTTTGTAATTAAAGATTTTGATAGCCTTACACATTCTACATTTTTGTCTTGATTTATTATTATTTTAAATAAGAAATTCTTAGAAAACGAGAACAATGTATCTATATTATATTTATATATGGACTTGACTACCGAATAACGGCTAAATTAATCTCGTCATTCTTTTAGCGAAATCCCTCAGCCATTTGTTTTGGATCTAGATCAAAGACTTATAAAAGTGTAATTTAATAACTTATTATCACATAACAGATAGATCAGATATATTTTATTTAAAAATAATTTTAATATAATTGATTATTTAACCTTTATAGTAGGTTTATAAAATAATGCGTCATTAGAAAAATTAAACGAGCATTTTTAGTGCCGACTCCATTCTTTATAAAAGCAACTTACTCTTGGATTTAAATTAAAATATCACTGCTGCATACATCTCGCAATTTCACAAGCATTAATTTATTTCAATTTATATAATACTTGTTGATTAAATTAATTAAACGCATTCTCGTGAAGTGTAGACTGGATCTGCTTCAATATGGGTTACAATTGTTATATTTAGTGAAGGCAGTCCTGCAGGGCTATTCGCTTACTTTGACTTTTCTAATGACCATCAGCTGTGACGTCATGGCAGTTTGTTACTATAGTTACATTATAGAAAATTAGTTGTTTGAAAACCATTATGTCCGCACTTACTGATAGTGATTTTCATTTTAACTGTCAAAAAAGATACGCAATAGCCCTGCTGAACTATCCAAGATTACTTTTGACCTATTCGTGACATAAATCATGTTGTTAACTTAAACCTTGCTTCTTTCAAACGTTCACTTATTCGCCTCTTTTTTGGGCCTCGAGGAACCACAGTACAGTAACCTTGATATAATAAGCTAGCCTTTGATATACCCATCTGAGGTCTGAGCATAGGTAATATCCAGTCAGTATTCTTAATAATGACTAACTTTTGTACTGTACATAAAGTTAATTAGGTTACCTTAAATTAGTCTTTGTCACGAAAATTACATTATAAAATGTACCAAAATACAGTTGATATTTGGTAAAAAGATGCTGAGAAAAATCTGATATCTAACGGTCATTCACCCCGAAGAATACATGTTCGAAAAACATTTACTACATACATAGGTACATACATACACGAATTTTCTTGTTTTATGGCTTCTGAAATTAAAGGAAATGAACATACAGTTATATATTAATAATTTAGTAACATTGGTAACTGTTAGTACTGTCATCTATATATATATTATATTCTTTGGACATAATTCTAAAGCAATAATATTTTGTAAGATGTCCATAGGTATTGACATATACCGATGCCAGACAGACAGATGTGCTTGAATATATATGAACCTGAAACATAAAACACTAAATATAATGGTTAACTTCACGGATTTTGCTTTGAAATGTAAAAGAATTTGGTTCGCATGGCACATGTCAGCCAGTAAACTGGACGATACATTGATAGTGGTACATGTAGCTAACATGAAACATGCTCCGGAACGTTTCAGTTTTATCTTTCTACCGAATGTCGGAATATATATATATCTCCGACCGACGACACTGTCCTTGTGTACATAATTTGGTTACGACCTGAATTCTACGACAGATGACTGAAGTTAATTTTGAAAAAAGTTAAGATAACCAAATTTTTATTTATCTTTTTGATGTCCCGATCAGTATAATAAAACCTTACTATACATTATTTAAGTAAAATGAAATATTTGTGAACTGTTAATAATAATACATATGTAGTATTTAAAGCATTATATAAAAATATAAAAGATAAAAAAGTAGGTATTATGATTACAAACTGTTATAAAATTAGGACTTCGTATCCGGTGGATGTGTTTTTATGTATTATTAAATATACAGCAGTAATTATATATTCATAATTCAGACTTACACAAGCCGCGGGCTGCGGCTTTTGTTATTCTCATTACTTTTAGGAAGTAATTTAAGGAAGAGCGGAAATGATCAAAACATATTCCATCATAGTGAATAATTAAAATAATTGTATTAAAATTGTATTACTTATAACGGTAATGTCATTGTATTTATAACGATATCTATAAGAATGCAGGAAGTATTTCTAATTAACATACTTCATTTTATAACGTACGCTAATAGAGAGAGATAAAAAACAAGTTAGTTGCGGTTTAAAATGAAAGTAATTAACTAGTTCTCGATTACTGCGTATTCCATGTTGTGAATATGTTCTTAATTTAAATTTTTGATGGAGACAATTCATACGATTTTAATGAAGAATAATTCAATTTAAACAATTAGCTTCAATTCTTTAAATCTTTAGATGGTGTCTTGGTATAGATCATATTTAAACTAATATGTTCTATCTATATTACAACTTCCCGCTGATATAAATTTTTAATACTCATTTAAAATCCATGAATTTTATAAAGAATAATTTTGCAGTATAATACATAGTATTAGATATTTTGATTTCAAAGGAGAGAAAATATTATCTCAATCTAGACTAGATTATAGTATCGACTAACAAAATGAAATTTTAAAAATATATTATTAATCTTTTACATACAATATTGCTTCTGGGGAAATAGTTCGAACAACGTATCTAGGAATGGTAGGTATTTGGTTTTCTGACTAACCGTCATACAGTACATAACATACTATACATAATGTTAAATATTTAAAGGACTATTATAATACGCATTAACTATGTTTTATCTACTGCCATTATGTACTAAACTGATAAGCGTCCATTTAATAATAAATTGAGGTCACATAATTGTATACCTTAATTGTTTAACAGTTTAGGAAATCAATTTTGAAGAAATCATTTAATTATACATTTTATTTTATATAGTTTTATAGAATATTTTCTTAATTATATGGCCGGTGACTTGCTATTTGTAATGGTATAAGGTGCTATCACATCATACTAAGTTAAATCTAAATCTGTCAAATAAATGTTGCGTAATGACAAATAAATAGACAAATAGAGAATCAAATCTTTATAAATTCTTATAATTTAATACTTTGTATATATCGAAGTAGTTTTTTACGTATAGCGGCGCAATGGGGCTCGGATTCGATTCCCGACAGAGACAGGCATGTATGAGACGAGTTAGATGTCTGTATTTTTGGGTTTGGTTGCTTTTTAAATATATTCACACTATTTATAATATTATTTCTATGGATTTGTGTCATTGTCTAACACTCGTAGCACAAGCAGATAATTTGCTTACTTAGGGGTTAGATCAATGTGTCTAATTTGTCCTGTGATATTGTATTTATTGTGTGTCATCGTATAATAGCTAATTAATTTATGCATTCCTCCAAAAATAGCACAATATTATATATATTAATAAATAATAAATATAATATCCTTAGAGATGTCAAATGCAATTCAATTCAATAAGCCAACTTCGGCACTTCCTTCACTCGGGTCTACAGGTCTAGTTAACCATCGTTCGGTACTCAATAAAGAATTCAAATAACTTTTATTTCCCCTTTTAGTTTCAGGAAGTAGAATATTTTAACAATGGAAACTTATTTTCCCTACAATAATAAAACACTATTCATCAGATGTCTATTAGTTTTTTTAACTTTTAATTTTGTTTTATACTTTTAATTCCATCACGCTGCTTGAGGAGACTGTAAGTTGTGGACCCAGAAACATTTCTTTCAATGATATATATATTTTTAAAATATTTGTTCACCATACAAATGTTATTTTACCGAGAATCGAACCAGGGTCTGTCGATTAAAAGCAATTGGTGGTATTGCTACAGAAGGTCCTCATAACAAGTGATACAAAGATATGAATACCCTTAATAATAACACATTTTACTTCAAGTTTGACGTATCGAAGGTTCGATGGCTACTTAAATAAAGGGCTGGGCGGGAAGTGCCCGAACTGAATAATCTTCAGAGCTTTTTTCAAGTACTTTACTGAATTTCAGTCACAATTTGCTCTTCGATGTATAATTCTTCATTTATCTACCTATCACTGCAATGAAATATCGTTTCTTTAATATATTTGCAATATAAATATCCTTTCACATTTTCCTTCTGATATTTACAAATACTGCAACAAATATTTCACAGACAATACATTTATTATATAAACAGTTAGACGCTTCTGTCAATATATTTCGTTCGCATAAAGTAATGACATACGATCTTTGAATCCAGCGAAGATCGAACGATAGATATAATATGAATTAGTTTAAGGGAAGAGAAGAATTTGAACTAAATGTTCTAGATTTCGGCTTTCAGTTTGCTTTTTAATTTTAATCTGAAGCCCTTTGATAAGGATGTTATTCGAATTTGTCTTTGTTTCTTTATGCTCTAAGGATATAAAATATTGGGAATATATATAATCTAGTAGTAAATTTAGGAAATTGTTATTATTTTATTTATGTTTCCGAATACAATATTAACTTATATCGTTATAGTTGTGACGTACTTACTACTTTATGGCAGGCTATAAAGCCACCTACGCGATTGAGTTGATGTGTATAGCATCAAAAGTCAAATATCTTTGAGCAGTTACCCCAGGTAATGTTTATAAATAGAAAACATTAAAAAAAAAAAGCAAATGAAAAAGGTTGCTTTCGAAAAAAAAAATTTTTTATTTTATAGAAAATAAATGTAATATAATGAGAGAATATTATCTGTAAGTACGATTTTGGTTGAAATGGTTCGAAATTCAAAAAATCTTTGCTAATTTGTACTGGTTTTTATGTTCAGATACCAGCAGTAAAACAAAAGGTACGATGTAGAACGTCTATAAACAAAACCACGGGCAGATCCTGTTTATTTTGCATCGTTCTCACCAATTGCACAATTCACAATTTGGTCATCAGGAGACCCAAACTTCACATAAAAAGCACCCTAAAGAAAGATCGCAATAAAAAGTATCAGTCACGTAGTTGAGGGGATCCATATTAAGGGCGTTCCGCATTTCGAAGGCCGCTCCACCCCTGATGCTCATGAATACATTTTCTAAGAAGCTTGACAATAAATAATACTGATAAAAAGTAGTCTCACGATAAGAAGCTCTGAGATGAATTAGTCCTGTTTTTAGTGAGCTTTATAGATTTTAAAGTTCTTGTACACTGTTAATGCGTTTTAAAATATTTTCGTTTCACAATTTCAGTAAGTACATAATCTCTTTAATAATACTCATTTCATTTTCCATTAATGTATCGATATCCTTGTAAATAACTACTAATAATGTTGAAGTAACAAGTAAAATAAGGATACGAATTTCGTGGCATTATTTCAGTATGCTAAAACATGAATAATATTAAATAAATATATAAGTATATATTTTGAGTTATTCCAATTTGTTGTAGATGGTAAATTATTATAACATATAGTATGTACCGCAAACGCTTAAAGACCACGCAACCTACACTCGAGACAGACAAGTTAGCGTGCGAGCCGAGTTCTCCTTGAACTCGATTATATTCGATTTTCCAATTCATGCAATGAAAAGACCCATTATGATTAAGCATCGCTATCAAACGAATATCTACTAATATAAATTTGTTAAACGTCTTGCAGTAAATATTAATTATATTAGCAAGGTATATTCTGAAAACATGTTTACGTTTTACGTTATTAAAATGAGACGGTCTGTTAGTCTAATGGTTAGTGGTCCAGCTGGTGAACCAGCAGGTGGTAGGTAGTGGATTCGAATCCCGCTCGGTGTTATTAAAGTCTGTTACTTATATGTTTGTATAACCCTCGCGTCACAGAGGGTTTACACTAGTGCGGTAGTTGTCAATAAAAAGAAATATAAGTATAATATATGAATACATTTTATACGAATCAAAGTTATATAATATTAAAATTGAAAACAATCGCAGCAATTTGGGAGTTTATGAAGAATAAAAGTTTTGTACGTGATACGGCTATTATTTTTTATGTGGACGTGAAGAACATTCATAACATGAAATGTGTTTAGAACATATTATACACTTGTTTGAAGTGTATGAGCGAGCTGTCTGTACCTACGTTGTAATTATTTTAATGACAGAATCATAGTAATTATAATTTAAAAATAGCAAATAAATTAAGACATGTATACAGTTATATAAGTATATATGTGCTTAACACCGATTCATTTGTTACTAAAAGAAAACTAATATATTCAATTCATTAATTCCATGACCTCAAAATATTTTTGTCTGAACGTGTTGTAGCGTTGAAATTTTACTTTTATTTATTGATTTAGGACGTGACGTTTTTGAAATTATTGAATATATCTAGACTGGCCATAAATTCTATCAAGTACGATATTTTTTTCTATTCAATAAAACATTCATAACTGTAATATGTATTAGTTTATACATTAATAGAATAACATTAAATGTATAAAAATCTAATTTTTCTCGCACTTAATACAGTTCTGAAAAAGTCGTGTGGTAGTCAGTCTCACTGTACAAACACACACACTCTTTGTAGGAAAATTCCTATGCTCCTAATAACATGGATGTCTCAAAGATTCATAATATCACAACATGCCATACCCTCTAAAACTTCATACCCAATAATCCTAATCCCACGGATTACGAACGGGTCTAGATTACGACCAGTATTCAACTCTGATGTAAGTCATTTCTAATCACGCTTGAGTGGATCGAGCTATACGAATCGGTGCTGAATCTTCCTTCAAGCACCATTCCTGGTAGAACAAAGTGTCGTTAAGAAGCTTAACCACCGTCTCAAGTATCATATCTTGATCACTTGTGTATTGACACCTTTTTCACAAAAATATGACTCAGTCACTCTTTCATAGCTAGCAAAGTCTTGAGCATGCTTGGAAAAAAAGTTAAAATAAAAATTAGAAAAAATGGCTTCTTCGTGATTTCAAACAAAATAATAAGTTTTATCATAAGAATAGCTGAAATTAAAATTGCAGATAGTGATATTATAAATATTTGTATTAGTGTTTACAAATTTTCAGCTTCAAGCATGTTTTACATACCTATTAGTAATGTTATCACAACAATTCTGTTCTTGTTTATCACCAAACTATGTTTTAATATCACAATAATGTTTAGCACCACCGTCCATAAAATGTCAAATACGATGAATATTCTAGTAAGAATGACAGAAATCAAATTGAAATGGCCAGAGTATATATAAGTTGCCAGTAAGTTATTAGTAATAAAATATAAAAATATATTAAAACTTCATGGTATTATTTAAATGAAAAAGTTATATTGGATATATCAGAACTAGCAGCACCTAATGTCTAAAGTCTTTTTATTTTTGTAGAACAAGCCAGTTCTACCTTTATTAATAAGTAAAAGTGTCCAAGTAAATCATATTAAATGTAATAAACTCAAATAAAATTAAAAGTTTTTTTAGTATTTTCAAACATAGATTCCAATCTTTAGAAGAAAAGTATTACTTCTGAGGTGAAGTAATATTAAGGGTTGTGTTTTAAATATTAAAAAAATACTAAGTGTTATTTAAAAATCTTAATATTTGAAATATCTATGAACATGTATAGCCATGTTAAGTTTATTTAAATTTATATAAATATAGAATAAAAAATAAACCGATACGGGATTCGAACCCGCGATTTCTGGGAAACCGTCCCGTCGCTCTACCAGTTGAGCTACCGTATCGCTTCAATTACCTTAATAAACTTAATATTGGTTGATCTCTATATTTTTTATATTATATTACAATATTCATTCAGATGGATAATATAATTTTGTGGCTCGTTTTGTCACGAATGCTAAATTCTTTTAGGCAGTTGAGCAATAAAATTACATTAAATTATAAGACGACACTCTTGTTCGCTATTCAATTTAATATCAAATTTCTTTGAGTTATTAAGCACGCATGTTCAAATTAAATTATACCTAATTTATTTACCATTCTCGGTTGCTTGGTAATTTTTTTATTCTAATACTTGGATATTTTTTTTGTAAAGTTTATATTGATTGTAGAGTCAACAAAGTTATTTTTACGAAAGAGATCTGTTTGTTAAGTTATTTACTAGATTTTTAAACGTCACTAAGTTATTTAAGTTGCAATGGCTGCGGTCATCACAATAATACATGGCACATTAAAATGGTAATGTCCTAATTATGAATGAACCCAAAGACTTGTATTAGCTCCATAGTAATATATAATAGACGTAAATGACTCTCGCACGTTATATAGTATAAGAGCTCTTCTGAATAGAAGGCGAGCTCTAAGATTAGTAGCTCTAAGACTCCTAGCTCTAGTACTTTAAAACTGGAATTTTCAATAATGTCTGATGAATTTCCTATTTTATTCCTTGTGTTTTATTTTTTTTACTTTTTTGAGGTTAAATGTTTATTTTAGTTAACTTAGTATAATTATTAAAGACTAAAGAATGAATACTATAGAAAACCTTACAAAGTTTTAGTCTTCGTCAAAACTGCGTCAAACAAATATAGACACAATAATAATTTCAGTATGATTTTGTAATATGCATTTACTTTTCAGTTGTCAGAAAACAGTCTAAAAATTAAAACAGCACATTTATCAATAATAATAATAATGGCGCATTAAATACGTAATAGATTTAATTAATGACAGGTTGGTTTGTATCGACGATTCTTACAACAACCATGTATCGGAGAGAGGAAGGGTCAACTGTAACAGAATACCTGCCTCATAATGTAATTACTATTGTCATTAACCAACCTTATTTATAATGTCATTAATAATTAATTGTCATTAACCAACCTTATTTATAATTACCTTATAATGTCATTAACCATCTATAAGATAAATAAAGGTGTCAGATTATAAAAAGAATACCATTCCAAATAAATACACGATTATATAATGATGTAGATACAATAGTATAACAGTAAAATTGTAATTTCCAAAACGCGCATAATAACATAAGCAGCTTAAATAATACCTGAACTAATTCTTTTATACTAAATAACAAAATGTAGTTATATAATTAAATAAATATATATAAGAAGTAACTCTCTCTATTCAGTACTACAACACGATTAAAGGCATGAATAATTGCAGGCGCAATTACATTTATTTAAGCAAGATATGTACATATTTGTGAAGTGTATCTGAGATTATATGTACTTTATGTAAATGAGAATAAATGATAACCCACATAAAGATTCGAACTCTGATTTGTTATACAGAACAAATATTTGCTTTTGTTTTGGCTACCCGAAGTTGTTAAACTAATATTATGATATTCAAAGTGTTACATTATCTTCTCAACAATATCATTATTTTCTTATTTTATATTTGCTAAAAGGAAGTATTTATAGGTAATGCATATTGTGTGTTTTTTCCTTATTTGCGCATTGATAACACATAGGTATCTACTGTTTGTTCTAAATAAATAGCTACATAGAACATTTTCTGCATTCAAATAATATTATTAATTAGAAATGAATAATTAATGAATACAACAAGCTTTCATAAAGAATTATTTTTTTTATTCTAAAGAAGATATAGTTTTATTTTGATCATAATTCATATTATGAAATGAATAATATTTAACAAGGTATGACAATTACAACTTTTCCTTATCATTGTGACGTAAGTGCCTGAGTACTTATAAGTGTTGTGTGCATTTTTTTATTTATTGCGCGTTACATTACATATTAGTAAAGTAAATAATTATTGTTTTAAAAAGTAATCAAAATTCAAGTAGAGATATTCAAAATCACGTTAATCTAGCCCGACAGTATGCTACTAATGCCTTTCTTTCATCTTAACTATTTCTAGCGCCATTGCTGCAACCCAGTTATCGAAAATAATAGATTATAAATATATATCGTTTTTTTTTAATTTTCTTTATGTAAAACAATTAAAAAAATAGCCACAAATAAAAATCATTGTATTCTCATCCTCAGTATATGTCAGAATATGTGTGTGTTTTACACACACATCAACAGTTAGCGACACATTCATGTACATGTATACACTTACCCTATTGGCAAATTAAATTAGCATTCCAATATATCTTATTAGTGTATATTATCCCTCGTAATAAAATAAAATGAGGGCTTGGCGTGGTGACGTCAACGGCGGATATAGCACCATTTTGGATTACGCTTGATGTGGCTCGAACTTTTATGGATTCCCTCATCAATGTTGTAAGTGTTATTAAACTTAATACCACTACAACTTCGTTAAACAAAAATATTGAAACTGTGTATTTTGTGAAAGTATATTAATAATAATTATAATATTATCAGGACAAATTACACACATTGATCTAACCCTTAAGTAAGCAAATTATTTGCTTGTGTTAAGGGTGTTAGACAACGATACAAATACATACAGAATATAGTTAATAAACGACCAAACCCAGAAACACAGACATCTATGTTCATCACATAAATGCCTGTCTCCGCCGGGAATCGAACCCGAGCCCCATTGCGCCGTGACACGTTAGGCGTCTGCGCTAACCACTCGACCAATGGGGGATTAAGTTAATTATAAAGATATATTTTAAAACAAGCCCGCTGACTGGCTACTCTACTCAAGTCTGTGACAAATAAGTTTCCGATCTGGTGGTAGCTTAGGAAAATTTGTTTTATATAATCATACTATCAATACAGATTAAGATTACGATTTTTTTAAATTGCTTATTAATATGTTAGATGTTATTTTGGTTAAATGTAATATTTATTTTACAAGTACTCATAACGTTTTTCATTTCATTGGAACACAATCCGTAAAATGACAGATTCGAGTTGATTTACGCCTTTTTATTGTTGAAAGAAAAAAAATCGAAGATCGCTGTTTTCATCTTTAAATCGAATGATATAGCCTGCTGTATTTTATAAAACTTATCAACTACGAATGAAAGAGACGCACGTAACACAATATCAATGATACGTATAACAAGTTATTAGTATTTATATGAATTTTGGTTTGAGAACTTTTATACATATTTATATAAAAACCATGTGATTACATTAATTAATCCAAAACTTGACCCTTGAAACTAAGCTTGAATCTTAAACTAGACCTCAATCAAACCGTTCAGTTTGTCTAAGATGTAGGATATATAGAATACAGAAAAATATCTTTATCTAAAATATAAATAAATATTAAATATTACCGAAGTAGGTACCTATATTGTTCTGAAGAAATATATATTATATTGTAGAAATATATATTGTATTGTAGAAATGAGACTCAGAGACAGGAATATACTTGGCATTTTTTTTGTTCAAAGTTTCTATGAAGCTAAAACTTTATATTTTTTTTTACAAAATCGATAAATATAATTGAATGTAACAGTGAAGCCCGATACTAAAATGAAACGATACATTTATATACAAAACTAAAAAAAACGAAATTAAAGCTTCACTATTTACTCAGAAAACAATAATCTTTATAATTTAGACCCTGTACGAGTATCTTCCAGGGCATTGATAGGAAGAACATAAAAAGAACATCATATGTTAACTAAATTACCGATTTTAATTTAATTAATTAATAAAGACAATTAAGGTAAAGTTAATCTACTTACCAATCCGTCTTTGTAGTTCATTTATAGATAACAACCAACTTTCTCCCGTGTGTGGCGTAAATTAATTAAATCACAGTAAGATATATCCGCGTGGTAGGAGTAGTAGGAGTAGTAGGAGTGTACCGACCGAACACTTGTGTTATAATGTAATCTATGCCGACAGTTATACGATTAATTAAAATGAAACAAATTCTTTTACCGTTCTTAAATACATTATGCTGCCTTACGAGTATCAGTCCTATTTATTTTTTTTTATACAGGATTCTATTTTTAAATATCTGCTATATTCAAATAATTTTCAAATTATTCTTTTACTACCGGGTGCTGGTGACTTCGTTTGAATATAATAAATTTTTTTTTTGCATCCTTAATTGATAAATTGATTCAGCCTACCGAAGTCAGAACATTGTGTAATTGTGTTGCGGTACATAAAGTATCAAATATGTTTACACGACAGTAATAGTTTTTCCTGCTGGGGCTGAACTGAAATAGATTATCAGCTTCGCTGACCCGCAAGCCAGCAACGTACAACTGGCCTTGAGAGAAACGGTTAGATCTTGAACTTTGTAGCTATACCTACCACTTATAACAATTCAAAAATTTATAATAGATATAAAATAGTAGATATTATATAATAGTAAGTAACATTTATATTGCAGATAAACTTAGAAATTATTAGTTATTATGTTTTTGGATATGAAAAATTTCAAAAGAAGTTAAAATTATATATCGTTTCTGATAACTTTTCTCTTAATTCTCATTCTCATCGGAATTCGACAAAAACAAAGTAAAATAATTTAAAAATAACATAACTTTTTAAATCACTATATCTTTATTTTAATATAGACTTAAGTACTTCTACTGATCTATATATATATATATATTGATACAAACCAAAATAACAGAGAAAATGATAATTTTATATAATTATAAAATAATGATTATCGTACATAATATATTTCGTTTAATAAGCTAAGTATGATGTATATATCTAATTGGCGTACACGGACTTGGCACTTCTAATTGCAAACATTTCATAAGCCAATGTTTGAAGGAGAGTTTTAGAATTTTGCAAAAGCAAGCTTAAATTTAACTTCGCTTTGGTTAGCTTTCTATTAGCTTCCAATTAAACTTTAATGGCTAACTACTAATTGACATTTAATAATAGTTGCTGGTACTTTATTAAAAAACAATATGAAGACGTGCCGGATTTGACACTGCGACCTCCGTTATACGTCGCGCGTCGTTTCAACTGGGTTATCGTGTCATAGTTTCATCGTGTGAATGGAGACACTAAAATTAGGTTATTACCATTATTATTACAAAGTAGAATATTTGAAGGGTCTTTGTATAATGGTCTTTGTATAATGGTAGAATATTTGAAGGGTCTTTGTATAATGTCATATGAGGAAAGTTATTTGATAAGCGCTGTTACAGTTAGGTTAGGTTAGGTTAAAGAGAGAATATCATGGTTGACTTAATTAGATCGTCTATACATTTATTGTATTTCTTTTTAATATAAGTGTTTTTTTTAATTTAAATTCAATAATACCTCTATTCTAAATGTTGTTTCTAACACGATTGTTTTGTATCCCCGAGTTAGAAATAATACTTTACCAAACTAGACTAAAGTAACTTAAAATAATTGTAAAACAATCATAATTTATGTACTTATTTACAATTAAATATTAAGACTCACATAAGAAGATTACTTTTGAGAGAATGAAAAATTATCTTTTGAAATTTGATTATACCAACATTATTTTGTTTATGTTTGAACTTTCTTTTCGGAAAATTTAATCAGAAACAAAGTAAGTGGGCATGTCCTTGAAATTAAATACAAACTTTAAATTCCTTGCCATATTATTTTCAGTCTGTATAAAGGTCGTCAACTTGATATTTAGTATCTACTATAACTTTCGTTTATTCACAAACTTGCTAGAATAAGCTTATTTTGTGATTTTATGTAAATTGCGGCATTTTCACTGTTTTCGGTAGAATCCCAGAAAATTATTTGACAGCCACCAACATTTCTCTTGTCAGTAATTAACTTTGGAGTTATAATTGTCTTACGTGCAATTAATTGGTCACCAAACGTATTAACAATGCGAGTACTTGGGACATTGAAGAGAAGTACTAACAATCGTACTCACTAGCTGACTGGGACACGTGTCTAATACTCTCAGATAACTATTATGAATAATTAATATTATTTACACAAATTTAGTAATTTGTAAACACGGCATATGGTTTCCTCTTTTAGACGGTGATCACTTTTAAATAATAGTTTGAAACTAAACCTACGTCTCGGCATTCACAAAAGACTCAGAACACAATATATTAAATAAATGTAACAAAAAAAATCTCAAATTTTAATTTAATATATAATACAGGTTAGCTATTTTTAATTAGTTGACCACCTCTTGCAGGCAGCCTCTCTACATCAATCCCAACGACATTTGTTTTACAACCTTTTACAAATCTTGATAAACCACACAAAAAAACGAAAAAAAATTTTTTTGCTCCCTCTTTTACTTATTACTCTGTATTTTGTAAGAAGTACTTAAAAGATCAACGCCCGGGCGCCATACGGACGCTCAGAGTTAATGCCAGTTCAGAGACAACAAATAAATTTGTACAGGAAAATTAAAAACTACGAATTTTAAAAAGTCGTTGAACAAATGCTGTTGGGATTGATATAGAACGGCTGCCTGCAAGAGGTGGTCAAGTAATGACAATTAACCCTTTATATTAGAAAAAAAATGCTTATTCAAAATTCGCAATGTGATTTTTTAATTTATCTCTGTATCCGGACAGTCCTTTATAACAAACGTTTCCTCTGCGATATTTAAAATAGCTAATGTTGAAGACGTCTTGAATATAAACTGCTATTTAATTACTAATAAAAATATATTGTTATATTCAATCACTTCCGCACTACATTAAACACCTAGCCTTGGAAGGTATTTGGTGTTATTAAAAGACTAACCACCAAATAATTAACAATTATTACGTATCACACTCAATAACGGACACTAATTATTCCACTTGCTAAAAGGAAGCGCCTGTCAACTTAAAATGGCATGCAGTACATAGTAGGTAGGTGCGTCGCGTGTTCTTCAGGCGCGCTCACGCAAAGGTCGACTTTGAGATTTGCGATCAAGCCCTGCCTTTATTGCCTCTCCGTTTCTGCCAGGCCACTTCACTGACAACGTGAAGGTCGCTTGGTATTTTTGGGTACGCTTCAACCTTATTAAGTGCTTTACAATGTATACGTTTAAAACGTTTTAAAATAACTAAAAAGAAAATATTAAGTGATTTTTTTTTAAGATTAGGTTTATGATACTTTATATTTTATCGTCAAATTGTTGGTTAGTATTACTTTCAAAGAAAACATTAAATATAATAGAACGGTCGCTGTCCTATTTTGTTTTTAATTATTAAATTTGTTTACAAATATGTATATGGATAATGATGTTTAGGCAAAAGGTTTCGTAATACTGTTTGGTTTAATCTGGTAATGGCATTACACTCAGTAGGACCGATCCCAATGGGTGTAAAATGAAAATACAATCCACTTTCGGTGTATATTTTTAAAAAAGTTTGCTTTCCTATCTATTTAATTAAGGTTACATAGTAGTGTTTCTACTTAATAAGTTGATGCAACGGACTACCAACAAGGACAATATTAACGCTACATAAACAAAGGTATTGATTAACAAAATTAAAGCAAACATCATTCTGTTACAACAATGTAATGAAATTGCTGAACGCCTACTCCTACCTGCAAGTAATACCTGTATCTTTAATGCGTATTTACTTTTACGACTGCGCCCTAATATATTACATGAGGTTCGCCACATTTAGTATTAGGCATAAAGCCAACAGATGTGACTCTCACCGAACATGTGTATACATTTTCTTTTTTCTTTTATTTTATCGACTTGTTGCTTTTGTACTACTAATGCTACGGCATTAAACGTCCAGTTAAAAAAATAACACTTATTTTTTTTTTTAAATAATTACTGTACAAAGTATGAAAGCACAGTTCCTAGATTCAAATAAGATCGTATGATATTCTCACTTATTTAAAGAACAGCACACAATGTCTGTAAAGTCGTTAATGTTGCAAGATATGCGCGTTGAAATTCGTATTTGGTAATAAAAATAAAAATTACTTTTACGACATGTTGACTCTACATTTTCAAAACGTTTGCACGAATTTTAATAACACATTCCACTGTCCAATCATCGAATGGCTTCTACAAGAGGGTGTAAATTGTGTTATAATAAAGTTGGTTTAAAAACGTGCTGTGATGTGAATCAAGTTATAAACTAGTGAATCATGAACCGTCATCTCCGCGTGCCCGAGCTGCGCGTGAGTGGCGCGCCTGTGGAAGACGACACACCGGCAGCGCTACCTCCCTTTGCTCTCACCCTTCCTTCAATACCTAGACGCAGGCATTCCTGGATATGCGGGTGAGTTGTTTTGTTCTTGTACGTTATACCATTCAAATACAACACGGATTGAGTAACGTAAAACTTTATTAATATAAATATTTAGTTTAATTAAGTATGATTTTTAAGGGACCTTCATACAATAACCCTAAACGTTTCCAGGATAAAATATATTCTCTATGTCACCCTACAAATTGCTCTAATTTTATTTTAAATATAGAATAAAAAATAAGCCGATACGGGTTGGCATTCAGACCCGACATCTCTGTGAAACTTTCTCGTCGCTCTACCAATTAAGCTACTGCATCGCTATTTTTCTTCTAACGTTTTTTTTTAATGGGTTTGTGGTGACATCTATTTTTTTTTAAACTCTAATCACTCTAACTAAATTGTTCATATCTTTGCAGTATAGATAAATATTTAAAAAATGTTAATACAAATACAAACCAAAAAAAAAATAAGCTTAACCTGTACAGCAAAATATTTATAAACAAGCTCAACATGGTTATACATATAAATAAGCTTAACATGGTTTATAAATATTTTCAAACAAACAGGTCTATTTTTCCTTGTCCCATTAAATTATGTTAAGCTGTTCCGAAATCTACCCGGACAAACAAAAAGATGGACAGATCAATAAACTAAATTTTATTGTTGTTTATGTTCTTGGTAAACAACTATTGGCATTTGAGATAATATTATTGACAGACACTTATTTTTTTAAATATGAACTGATTTATTTGCAGCCAGTGTTAACAAAGGTTATCATTGGAGTCTTACTCCAGATATTTAATTTGTTTTATTTATATATCAACTACTTAACAATCTCTTCAACAATAAAAAAAAATACTATCAAAATAATATAATCGATTGTAATAGCTAACACTAAACTATTTCTATTTTTATAAATTCCATAATATGTGAATGTGTGTGACAAAGCATTGGGAAAATAATAAATGTTTGTTTCTCTACCAGGGATATTAGGGATGGAGTTGTTTTATTTTGTTTTACCCGAGGCATTGGTTTCCGGGACACAGACACATGGAAAACATGACAGTTGATATATCTAGTTTTCGTCTGAGCGTTTCGCAAAGCTTTCATGACGTTTTATTACGAATTATATTTTTATATGCATATATTTTCTAATATATAGACAACAAATTGTAATATTAGTATTAGTTGCGATTTTTCAACAAACCCTATCAAACATTATTAGAAATAAGAATAAATTTTATTCTATCATGCACTATTCTTTCTCACACTAAGTAACAAATAAAAAAAACACAAAATACATATTCAACTATATAAAGTACATGTAAAAGATAAAATATAAAGATGTGTAAATAACATAAAAAACCTAAAACAAATCAAAAAGTAACTAAGTATTATATAGAGTAGGTAAATGTTATTTTTTTTAATAAATAAAATAAATCTATATCTACTTATATCTTTCTCGATACTATTATAAGAGTTAATTGAGAAATCCAAATTATCCTAAGCTCGTCCTAGAAAAAAAGAAATAAATCAATAGGGTTAAATATATTAAAGTTTCATATTGAAGTTGAACTTAATTTAATTTAAAACTTTATATATTTTTTCATATTATGACCAGTCCATGGAAGTCTATGTTTTCAAAGCTTTTTTTTGTACATTTTGACTCCTTAAAACTTTTACATAAATGTACAAAGGAGCAACGTTAGATTAGTTATTTATTTTCAAGACTTAAGTTAAGTATTAATTTCATTGAGATAAATGTTTTTAAAAAATATATATTTAAAAAATTAAAAGGATCAAACTAAAAAAATCTCTATGAAGACAAAACAAATTATGTATTATTATATTATGTATTGACATCTTTGCGTCGGGGGACCATTGTAGGTATGAATGTTGACGATGGTGTCTATTTTATGATGTTTTCGGAGATTAGCAATGAGGACTTAGACTATACGATTTGATATTGTTATTCTGTTATTGCTTTCTTATTTCATTTATTTTTTTTTCTTTTTTTTTATATATATAATTTTTTTATATAATATATATTTGTTTATATTTTGAATTTCATTCCTTATTTAGAGTATAAATTTATAATTTTCCACCTCTTATAGGTTTTTTGTGTACGGTGTTTATTTTTTTATTTTTATTTTGCTGCTCTTTAAAGTTATAAGTTACTTTTTTATTCTATTAAATTAACTTCCAAAACACGCTGATTCTCACTTATTTTATTTTGTACTGCCAACTAGTGCTTACGATAAAAAATAACCGCAATTAAATCCGTTCATTCGTTTGTCTGCAACCATGCCACAGACAGACACAGATACATAAACACAAATATACACAGATACACAAACACAAAGATACACTGATACTCCGATTTTGTTCATTTTTCCGTCGGGGGTCCTATTAAAAATGGCTAAGAGTGTTATTAAAACAAAACACAGCGATCCCGCCCTATTACGTCAGCACAATAAGATAAACACAAATTGAAATATTTGTTAATAAACAATGAATATTTTATGCCATAAATTAAAAACGTATTTCAAGAGAATATTTAAAAGGTAATAAAACAATCAATGTATACAGTACATACAAAAAATTTAGGCTGATTTTTATGGCTTTCGTAATGGGCAGTATCCAATGCTTTTTTGCTTGCTTAGCTTTATTTCACATTATCAAATAAATCAGACTAAGTACCAAATCGTTATTATTATTAATGAATATTACAATCTACAGTTAATTTATCTGAGCTAATATAATATGTATAATCGATTCTAACTAAGGTATCAGGCAATTTAGAAAACAATTACCAAGATGTCCCAAGACAGTACGTTTTAATAGTAAATTGATCTTAATACAAGATACTCTCGGGGGCTTTAATTTTGTAACCTTTATTAATATGCTACAGCTAAATTAGGTCCCCTTTCCAACTATGACGAGGCGATACGCTACAGATTGACACACTTATATAACTATAGGTAGGTACATATAAGTTTTCTTGATCGCTATTAATGCGCTGGTTTTCATGCTTTATTAATTGAGAATTACCAGGGAGTCATATTATATCAACAAACAATAGTTCATATATATATATATATATATATATATATATATATATATATATATATATATATATATATATATATATATATATATATATTTTAATAATTTCTACTTTAATCGTGCACTTTTCGCATTTAGTTTATATTTGGCAGATTAATAGTTGAATTTTGAGATAATATACTCAAAAACGAGTCTATTACTACAGGTATCTTAAAGAACTATATTAGTAAGGTAAGTCCTTAATAGTTCATATTCTCTGATATTTTGCTATGAAGATGTAGAAACGTAGTTAGTGGACAATGACGATATGTTAAAAAGATATGGATGTGTCTTACAATTAAAACATGAGTCACGTCGACTGTATTGTACCAGTGTCCTCAGAGCTACCGTGGTGGAACAATTCATTTTATTTAATATTCATGAGTATTTCTGTTACTGGTCATTTGCAAGACAATGATGGCGAAGACGACGTCATCCTCACCTCCACTATTGTCTCGACTTCTGTCTTTTGTTATGTATTATCTAGCTGTTACTTTATCTAGAACATTAATGAAACGTGTGGTATTTGGTTAAGCGTATGTATACTGTGTATTACTAGATTATCTCTTAATAATAATATCCATAGTATTTTCTAAGTCTTTCACGAGTACTACATATTGAAATGAAACTATTATTACGGATCTACCTGGCGTATAATGAATTGAATTTTAAATTTACATTTTAAATCTAACCCGACTTTTCGAATGCTTTGCAGCAATCGTGTTCAAATAGTTTTATTTCAATGAATAATATTCATATTTTACTGTATTTTATTAAAACAATGTAAAGTTATTTAATGATTTCAATAATAATATATATGTAAAGAAATTATTGTACGATTTAAAGGATCAACTTCACGGAAAGGTCGGATTAATAAGAAATAACGAAACAATCAAGCTGTCACGATCGTTGGGAAATGAATCAATCTATGATGAAGGAAATAACACTTTAATTCCAATCACTATTTTGATATCCCAGTCTCGGAGCTACGTAACAAGCTAACCGTGGTTTTAAAAACAAATTTACTTCACAAATAAGGCTTCACTTCACTTCACATTTTCAATCAGTATGCCCTCATATTACAGTTTCTACCTGCAAGTTTAAAGTAACCCCATTTCATATAACTTCCAGGTTATATAAGAAACATTCGGTGGATCTATAAAAAGTTAATACTATGGTCTAAAAGTGATGCTGCAAATATTACCGATCTATGCATCTGTAATATAAGTACGTAGGTACCTGAAAAATATTCCCTACGAAATTTCATGTCTTTATAAAACGAACAACATCAAAATGTACCTAAACTATTATTTGTAGTGAAAAAAAAAACAAAGTATATTCTGTCAATATATTGTCAATATACTTAGGTATATTTTGCCAGGATATTTAATATTCAAATGCAACTCAAATTCAATTAGGTGTGATCTCTGTACCTATATGACATAAGCCTTAGCCTCAGTAATGTAATATATTAGCCGTTACCGAGAGCTAACTCGATTTATTTATCTTTTAGTATCGCTTTGAATAAACCATACAATATTTATTTAAACAAATACTCTTAAACTATAAAACGTTTTAATAAATTGTTGACATATTTTCATATTGTTTGGAGCACTTTAGGTAGGTGTAGCTATTATGTTTGTTTCAAAATTGTTAGTTTGACCGTGTTAGCCATTAATAATAAAAAATATGTGTGTGTGTATTAGTGTACACATGTAAGAAGTGAAACTTCTTTATGACATGTAAATATAATTCACATTTTCTTTTAAATGTGACTTAGAAATAAAGATGGCGCGTATCAGAAAAACGTCATAATTTTCATTAATAGATATTAATTAATTAAAACGTAAGAAGTGAATTGACTGTTACTGACGTATAATATTCTCATAGAAGAAACACATAAGTACCATAAAAACAGACAAATGTACACAATCCACTTTAAATTAATAACTTTAGGCTTCTTAACATGTTGGATCGTCACTATATCACAAATAAAATTATTCTTCATCATGGTTTCTGCTGTTTCGAATTGTTGTTCGTTCTAGGTATAGCAAAACAGACCTTGTAAAGATCAGGACCCCAATGCTCCATTTCTCAGCCAAAACTCGTATTTCTTTTCATTCTTACTTCTTCTATTTCAGACAATCAATGTATTTAAAAAAAAAAAAAAAATATATATATTTCATAATTTCTTTTTCATGTTATAATCTTGAATTTATTTATTAGTTTCAATAGCAAGTCCATAAAATCGTATTGTCCAGTATGTAATTAAAATTCATTATTTAATTATAAAACTCTAATCCGATAATTTTATTTTTGGTTAATGTAAATTGTGTTTTATAATCCACATACTTGTCATTTTGATTATTTAGTACTTCCATAGCAACATGGTGTAAAAGAGATGAAGCTATACGAAAAAAGCTGGCGAGTAACGGAAAAATGTCACGCGTAACGAAAAAATGTTACACTAATTTTTTTCCAACCCCGATAAAGAAGTTTCACTTCAATAATACAGGACAAGTCACACACATTGATCTAACCTCTAAGTAAGCAAATTATTTGTTTGTGTTAAGGGTGTTAGACAAGGATACAAATACATAGAAATACATATATAAATACTGAGAATATATTTTATAAACGACCAAACCCAGAAATGTAGACATATATGTTCATAACATACATGCCTGTACCTGTCGGGGATCGAACCCGAGCCCCATTGCATCGCTATACGTTAGGCGTCTGCGCTAACCACTCGACAAATTGGTCGGCCATTTGAAGCATATTTTAAATAACATTATATGTATTTATGTACAATTATATCCCGCACTTCATTTTTACATAAGGCTTATTTATTATATAAACGAATAAAAATAAATAAGCAACTTCTATTTACCTAAGCTCTCATTTTATTACACACATTTTAATCTTTTTAGTTATATTTTTGTGTTATAAATATGTATTTACGATAGTTAGTATACCTACATAACTTACTTACTATGTTATCGTGTCTGTAAATAAAGCAATTTAACAATTTGTGTACATATTTACGTAAAGATAGTTTCGGTTTGTAAGAAAACTATATTAATAGAAACACAAACATTATTTACACAAGTTAACAGAGTTTACTTATGGAATCCAAAAGGGACGTATACAAAATTGTCTCCGTCCAACCCTTATCTTAAGAAATGTAGCACGATCTATCACGTAGGCCTTGTACCCTTGACGTGGGTTATATATACATATATGCCAAAATACAAGAAACTACATACCAAAATTAAAATAACTGCATACCAAAATAAAACAAACTACATACCTAAATAAAAAAAAACTACATACCAAAATAAAATAAACCACATACAAAAAATAAAAAAACTACATAACAAAATAAATTAAACTACATACCAAAATAAAATAAACTACACACCAAAATAAAAAAATCTACATACCAAAATAAAAAAAATATTGCTTACCAAAATAAAAAAAAAAACTACAAACTAAATTAAAATAAAATAAACTACATATCAAAATACGAACTTATTTAGATGTCATGAAATTTAAAAATAAATTCTAGACCTCATTTGTCTCAAGGAACACGTTGATGTTTTGATCGCTTATTAAGAGCGCTGAGTTGTTATAAAAAGTTCGTTTAAAATAATGCGCATTCTTGGCAAGTTATTTGTTACAAGAAAAATAAAGTATCACAAATTAGTAGAGATTTATTAAGAATAAAATTAAAATATTATTGAAATACTATTTGATACTAACAATAATACTGCTATCAATAATAATATTTGAATAAATCAATTATTAACAAACATAATTTTTGTTACATCGAATGAAATATACAATTATCCTAGTTATTTCCAAGTATCAAATAAATAATTATGACATTATGAGAAACTGAGTTGAAGTTTAGGACACTGCGACATATTTGAATCTTTGCCACTGGCTATTCCTGTCTCCGCTGTGCGTAAACAACAGCGCTTAGACGATATTATATATATCTTTAATTTCAATATATATATTTCCATCATAATTATTAAGTATGCACTTTTCGATAAAAAAAAATATGTAATACTTAAAAGGTTATGATATTATATCTAAGAAATCTAAAATTATACAATATTTTATAGTTTATTATCTATATTTAAGTAAAATTATCAACCTGCAGTAATATTTATTTTAAGTATTGGATCGAAATGACTGTCCAGTGGAGGATAGAAAGTGAAATAGGCTGCTATTTATCCCGGATACATGTTCCACACGTATAGTATAGTTATAAAATAAATATACATATCAGGAACAAACAATACATTTTAAATCAAACAAAATGAACCAATAGGTTGTTCTATTCTGTATCTGTTAAAAAAAAACAAAATAGCATTTTAAAAAAGTAAAATTTACTCTAAATTCTTTGTAAGTGAGTCATGAAAACAAAAACTTTTTGCTCTGAATATTTCTTATTCCATTTAAGAACATTTAAATGACAGAGAGTTATTGGTGTGAATATATTTAAAATTTCACGGAAATAATTTAGTAGATAAAATGTGTCAACGCTCAACTCCTGATAGTTTGCAGTTTACGCGCCCAGGCTCACGAGCACGCGCACGTACGCTCACAAACTTATCAAAATTATATTTAACATTCTATTTACAAAAACTTTCGCTTTCAAAGTAACAAAAAACAGTGATTTTATATAAGTCGAGCGTCGTGTGTGTGTGTAACAATGTGTGTGTAATAGTGAAAAAGTGATTTAAAGTAACAGTTATGTGAGTTACGTATAATGGTTTAATATTATATAAAACTACGTAAGTCAATGATTACAATTTTAAACTTAAAAAAAAATAAAAACGATGTATCCCGATGATACAAAAAACGTTGAGATCGTTTTTGTATACCTACATAACAGACGAATAATCATTAGTTTTACGTCAGACTAAACTTTTACTTAGACTGAGCTTAAAATATACTTCACATTTATAATTTTAAAAACTTTAAGCTGTCTCCTCAAAGCTTAGTTTATATAAATATAAAGTAAGAAATTGTTGTTATAAGAGTATTGATCTGATTAATGTTTTAAATATTAACTACAAGGTTATTATTGACTTGCATAGTTTTGTTGGTTTGTCTGTTGTATATTATCCTATCACAAAATCAGAAATAGTATTAATTGATTACATTAATTTATATTACCAGCTAGCAAAGTATGTAACAATAAATACTTAATAATAAGGCTTATAAAATGTAAGTTTTTGTTTCAAATTGAATATCATTAATTACTAATAGTTATGGATATTAAATTGAATACATTTTATGTCGCTATCAACGATATTTTTAATGACTTTAGATGTTGTTGGATGTGGTTTTGATTTCACTTGATTTATTCGATTTATAAATTTCAGTTCTGTGGAAATTTTCTGTATTGTATTAATGTCAATAGAACAAAAGTCACACAAGTAATACTCTTCTTTTTTAAGCTTATCATATAAATAAACATACCTAAAAAGTAAATTGACGTTGGGTTCCAAAATAAGAATAGTCTTCTTATGATTTTTTTTTTAATATATTATCTAGTGCAATGTTCGACTACTTTCCACCTGATGGTGAGTGGAATGTAGTCTTAGTCGGTAAGGCGCATTACCCTAGCAACCTATTCACTCTTCTCCTGAATGTATCCACATTGTATTCGACAAATTCTACGTAAGGTTGAGGGTTACTTGATATAAATTACATGTTCTTATTACATACCCTTGAATGAATGAATGAATGAATGAATACCACAATATGTTACACTTTTATTTTGAAAAGCCTTCAATCTTAAATTAAATCTACAATCTTAAGTTACGAAACCATTCATTTGAATATTCTTGTATTGTATGATCAGAAAAACAAAACATAATCGCAAATAAATAAATAGTAGACCTACTTTTAAATTTATCACCTTTTTTTTAGTTTTATAAAATTTATAAAAATATTATACCTACTCTATAAAGTGCTTGACAAACCAACCAACCAAGTGTTTATTAACCTTTTAGTAAAATATTTCAAATAAAACAAATATCTGTCCTAAATTAAAATTTCTGATCGAAATTTTATCTAGTTAAATCTAAATTCAACTTTTTATCTAGGTCACGGCTATAGACGAAAATATAATATAAAAATATATTATGCATAAAAATAAAAAATAAAATATTCTAATGTTGTGTCATATGAAAACAAATTGGCTATTCATTTTAATATAATTCAAATATATATCAACAATGTAATAGTGACATCTACTCGGTTATCAAAACATTAATTGTAACTTAAACCGAAAAATGCTGCCCATCGCTGAGTTGGAAGATGGCGCCACTGCGCTGCTCGCTTCTAATGCAAGTCGTCACCGTCGTACTAGAGAGCGCGTAGTTTCAGCTGAAGTCCGCGCTGTAAGACGTCGGCGCGGCTGGACTGTAGTCGGCTCCGAAACTAGGTAAGTGTTTTTCCGAAACCACTCATAGATGTCACTGTTGTAAAAATATAACAACGTTGGTTTATATAATTACTAATTGAGTGAACGAGACATACTTAATGAAATCTTATGTTCATATTTATATGCCTAATGGAATACGTTATATCATATTTTTTATATGATTATATTTTGTCTAGGATTGGGTTGCATAATAGACAAAACAGTTCATCTAAATTGTATGACGTTCCAATCGTTAGTAAAATATACATAAAGTATAATACTTTTTAAATCTCACTTGGATGAAAAAGGAAATTTTAAACTTCGAGCTCAACTTCCAAGAACAATATTTTCCATAAATATAAAATCTATAAATAAAATAAGCAATTGGTTAAAAGTCATTTTGTTATTTCCTAAGAGCGATGAAAATTATAATCATATTATCTTATCCTCAATATGGTAATAATAATGTTAGGGTTATCTTAGGGTAGTTTTATTTACAGTTTTTCATTTCTATTTAATTTTAACATTTCCTTGTGGAATGGGTAAAGAAAGGAATAGAAAAAGTTAATCTTGACAGAGAGTTTGAGTTAAATGATTTAATGTTGTGATATCATCTACCTATATTGTTTAATATATCTAGTAGTCCGTTAATAATTCTCAATCTATTTCTTATGTATACAAGATAAAATGTTATAATTCTTATGTATATTTCTAAATAGTTACAAAATGTATTTAGTTAAATAATTTTTGTACATGGTAAAGCTAAGGCATGTTCTTGTGAATAAAAACTCTTTTTATAAACGAAAATAAAAATAGAAACTTTATACTTTGAAATTGAAAATAGCGTTCTTCATGCCTAAATGTAGTTTTCTCGTGGGATATTTCACATTTGTTTCAAAGTTGCCTCCCTCCACTCACACATACACATAATCACTTACACATATGAGCGCAACTTTCAACTACAAGGTTAACATGCTAGTGTGCGCGCACTTGAAGAATCTTCGAAACTTATTTTTTTATTTTTTTTTTTATTTTTTTTTTTGTCTATGCTGTTAGCCCTGTTGGCTATTACAGCGTCACCGGGGGAATGGGTGGGTCAGGAGACCCACCCTTAAAAAGGGGGGGCCAGATGGGCCCCCATGGGGAACGACGTCCCGAGGGCGTCTCAGATTGAGACACGGACCTCGGCTCGGGGCGTCGTTAGTCAGGAGGGAAGCTAAGGAAATTTGGACACTAGCGTCCTCCGACGGCAGAACGCCGGAGCAACGGAGCACTTACTCAGTTGGGACCTCGTCTATACCGGTACAGACGGTGTGTGTCTGTATGTTGTGTGGTGTCAATTATGCCTACGCGTACACGTTATTACCTACTGTGAACGCGTCGTCGGGGTCAACGAGTACCGACTTGGGTCTTCTTTTTCTGACTAAAGTAGTCTTATGTGGTCTATACTCTGCGGCGTCAGCCACCAGTGGGTTCGGGTGTCGCTCAGCACGTTCAAAGTACTTTTGGGAAAGCCCCTTGAAGTACTGAGCGATGGTCGGAAGGTTCAAGTCTCTATGGAGATCGATGTTGCGTACGAACCACGGCGCCCCGGTTGCAATCCGTGTAAACCTGTTCTGAATCACCTGAAGGGGTTTCAGATTAGCGTGCGCAAAAGCGGGACTCGCATAGGACATGACGGAACGTATGCAAGCTTTGTAAAGTGTCACCTTATTGCGAAGGGACATTTTACTCCGCTTGCCTAACAGCGGATATAAACGACCTAATATGTAGGCCGCTCTGCTACGAACGGTCCTAATATGCGCAGTGAAAACTAACTTTCTATCTAACGTTACTCCTAGGTATTTTGCCTCGTCTTTCCAAGGTATCGGTTTATCAAAGAGTTTGATTCGCGGGAGGATCCTTGGGGGGCCCCGTTCGAAGAGCACCGAAACGCTCTTCTCAGGGTTTACCTCGATCCGCCATTTCCGCAGCCAACTCTCAAGGAAGTCGACTGCGGATTGGAGACGTTGGTATATCTCCCAGTGATCCTTAGAGGACGTGTAAAGCGCGGTATCGTCCGCGTACATGGCAAGGTGCACTTTAGATCGCGGTCTAGGAATATCGCTAGCGTAGATGGAATAGAGGATGGGCGAGAGAACTGAACCCTGGGGAACACCCGCCCTGATGGGGCGGGGGGTTGACAAGACGCCTTCCACTCTGTAGCGAAAGGAGCGATTCGTCAGGTAGTCCCGTATGATGAGTACGAGTCTGTCCGACACCTTGAACTGGTATAACTTGTACACCAGTCCATTGTGCCAGACCCTGTCGAACGCCTTAGCTACATCGAGGAAGAGCGCTCCTGTCCTATGCTTCTTGGCCCTCACAGTGGCCCCTATCAGTATGTGCTCCGTGAGGCGTTGCACCTGATGGGAACATGAATGGTTGGCTCTAAAGCCGAACTGCTCATTTGGGATGATTTTGAGTCTCTCGACTTCCGATCTAAGTCTACAGAGGATGATTCTCTCATATACTTTCCCTAAGGAACTAAGAAGACTAATGGGACGGTAACTACTAGGCAGATGCCGGGGTTTGCCCGGCTTATGGAACCCTATCACTATGGCCTCTTTCCACTGGGCCGGAAACGAGCAACCGGCCAGTAGAGCGTTAAAAATGGTAACCAATAGGTAAATTAAAGGAGGCGGAAGAAGCTTTATCACTTTGTTAGTGATCCTATCGGGACCTGGCGATTTCTTGACGTGAAGCGCCCTAACTATGGACGTCACCTCGTCTAGGTTCGTTTCCTCGATTGGCGGACCGGCCGGTGGCTGAGAACACATTATATTGACCGATTTGTCGACTATTTCGACATGATCGCGATCAACGGATTGAGCAGACAGACGACACTGGCTCTCTAGACTGTCGGCTAAGCACTCAGCTTTGTCAGAGTCGTCAAACGCGATGGCGGAGTTAGGTCCAACCAAGGGAGGCATATCTGAGACAGTGTCCGCCTTCAACGCTCTCTGCAACCGCCAGAATGCCTGGTGTGTTGGAGAGAGCGTCGCAAGCGTCCTATCCCAGCCGCTATCTCTGAAGTCGTCGAGAGCTTGTCTCGACTCCCTCTGAAGACGGCGCAGCCTCCGTCGGTTGTCATCTGTCGGGTATCGGTCATGGGCTCTAATCGCGGCGTTTTTACGGGTGATGAGGAGTCTAATGTCCGGAGGGAGTGCTCGGTAACCCTCGAAGTTCACTCGGACCTCCCTCGAGGACTTTCCTATGCTGTCTACCAAATGTTCTGTGAAGTTAGTCGCGGCTGAGACAGCGTCCTCGACCGATGTAAGCTGGCCAGGAATTTTGTCGAGGTGCGCTGGTACGGGGGAATGGAGTTGCTCTCGAAGCTTCGTCCAGTTAATAATTGTTTTGGTCGCGGGTTCCCTAAGGGGAAGAAGTCCTAGCTGAAATAGGACCGGTCGATGGTCAGAGTCTAGCTCGGATAGCGTCTCGATAGAACGTAACTGGAGTGTCACGCCCTTCAAGAGTACTATGTCGAGCACGTCGGGTCTGTCATGTCGGAAGTCTGTGTCGCAGTATCGCGTGGGACTCAAAGGCGCGGTGATCTCGAAGTCGAGACCAGCCTTGTAACTTAGCCTATCAAGGAGATTTCCTCTACTGTTTGCGACAGTGGAGTTCCAGCGGGGATGTTTGCAATTTAGGTCGCCGGCCAGAATGGTTGCGTTACCTAATTGGAGTAAGGACTTAAGGTCCCTCTCAACTAAGGCTTTATTGGGAGAAAGATAGACGGATGCTAGTACGATCGACTGATGGCCGGTCATACCCACCTGACATAATGACGCTTCTACGTTGACTAGTTGGGGCGGATCGAGCGGAGTGCAATGAAGAGACCTTCTGTAATAGATGATGGTTCCCCCCTTCGCGGTTGCCCTATCGTTCCTAACGAGACGGTAATTTGCGATGCGCGGATCACGATTACACGGCTTCAGAAAGGTCTCTTGTACTAACAGGACGTCTATCTGGTGCGTGACCACGAAGTCGCGCACTAGATCTATCTGCTTAAGTAGCCCGTTCGCGTTGAATGTAGCGACAGTCAGAGAGCGAGGTTTTACCCTTCCACGCGATGTCATCATGTTGACATCGTGTGTTCGTATATCGATTTGATTAGGACGGCGTGCTTGAGGAGCACTTCCATCCTCGCGGGAGGGTTCCGCGCGGAATCCCTCATTTCATTTGAAAAGACTAGGAGCTCTTCGATGTCTATTACACCGAAGAGGCTCGTGACGCACGCGAGCGAACTCGCAACTCCGTCGGTGGAGTTTCGAACCGGCGGCGGCGGCAACGACTGGGGGACGGGCTGTGGGATAATCCTCGGAGGCTTCACCCAAGCGTTCGCGATCGCGTTCGCGGGTGCCTGAGGGGCCTGGGATGCCTGAGGGGCCGCGGGCCTCCCAGGGGCTAGAGGAGCCCATGGAGGCTGTGCGAACCGAGGAGGATGCCTTGCCGGCTGTGTCCTGCGCGGCGCTTTGGGGCACCCGCGATAATTCGCAGGATGGCCCTTCTGTCCGCACAGGACGCAGCCGGGAGGATCCTCAGGGACCGGTCCCTTCCGCGAGCAGTCGGCTGTCGCGTGGTCGTCCAGGCACTTGACGCACCTTGGACGCGCGTGACAAAAACGTTGGGAATGCCCATAGAGCTGGCAGCGATGACACTGACCAGGAAAACCGCGACCACGTGGAGGTTCGACCCTAAGGCCGGAGAGTTGGCAGACTGCCTTAACGTTAAAAATTTGCTTTCCTTCCGGGGAAAGCTCGAGATGGACGAGAACAAGATCGAACGGGACCCTAGTGGTCGCTCGGTACATGCGGTGCACCGAGATGACGGGGAAGGATTGGGACTTAAGGTCCTCGAAAATCCGCTCAGTAGTGAGCTCCACGGGGAGCCCTCGGATGACCACCGTTAAGCGGCGTTCATCCTCTAGCGCGTAGGTGTGGTATCCGTAACCACGTTCGCGGAGGAGACGAGTCAGACCACGGTGGTCCGACGAAGACGCGGTTTGAACGCGGATACCGTCGGCGGTATTTCGGGCGGACGTGAAATGGAGCTTGTGCTCCGTCATAAGTGCGGACAGAGTGTCCCACTTAGACTTGTCCCTTATGTAAAGCGGCGGCGGCGCGGGGGACTTCCGTGGCGCTGAAGGCGCAGGCGCTGAAGGTGCCTCCGCGGGCGCTGAAGGCGCGGACGACGGCGACGCGGACGCGGGCGCTTCGGGCGCGATCGGCGCGCGTTCGCGAGTCGGGCCCGGGCCCGAAGAACGGTCGGGCGACGCGGGTTCGCTACTAGCGGGTTTTGAGGCCCGTTTTCGCGGGACGTTCGAGGAGAGCGCTTTCGTCGCCTTCCTCTTGGCCGATTTGGTCTGCACGGTCGTGAAACCGTCGTCCTCGTCAGCGTCCGAGGAATGGGACGAACTCCCCGACTCGGAATCCGAGGCCGTCTGCTCCGTAGGAGTGGCGGCCTCGACCTCCATGTCGGAGGTGCTCTCGGTCACGATCGCGGCGCGCGAGGTCGAGGGCGGAGACTCGATGCCTAACAAGTCAGAGTAGCGCAGGCATAATTGAGGCGCAATTCCGTGGACCCAACCATAGAACTGCGACTTGGACAGATCTTCGGGTTCCGCCGCGGATTTGGGGTCCATGGTGGAGCCCGGAGATATGAGCCGTCCTCCCTGCGTGAGCAGGGAGGCGAGTGCCTAACGTGAACCCTATTGAATCTCTGTCAGTAGGTGACAGAGGTGTGCCTAATACCCTAACGACTGTGTACTTACACGACGCAGGCTATTACGACGAAGTCTTTGAATTGCGTTTCGTACCCTAACTAGGGCGACGTCGGACTTGTTGGACCCCTATGCAGGCTCGCCGGCCCGCAGGTGTGCTTGCGGCGATGACTCACACACAAACACAATCACACCGCTGGCTTGCACACAATGGAGGTCGTTATCTTGACTGGCGCAGGTGTACGAACGGTCGGTGCAGGTGGTCGGTGCAGGTGGCTGGGCGGTCAGCGTGACGGCCCAGGTAGGTGGCGCGGATAGGCGGAGCAGGTAAGAGGGACATGTGTCCCGGTCGACTGCTCAACGGTGAATGTGCTTCGAAACTTAAGAGTTTGTTTGAAACAGGGAAATTTATAATTCTCATTTTTTTACCTTTTCTTTTATTATTAATAATACACAATGTGTGTCCTTATGAAATGTGATATATACTATATTTTTTTCACCTTTTGTGCATTTTTATCTGTTTCTTTTTTTTTTTATGTTTTATGTGCAATAAAGTATTAAAATAAAAAATATAAATATTATTATTCCTTTTTATCACTGTGTATGTAATGTAGTATTTACTAATATTTTTTTACAATTTAAAATTAATAATAAATTTATTACAGTTTTTAATTAAACACAACATTATCTTCGCACGTAATTTTCATGTGGTCGAGCGAGGAAGCACCTAAAAATCCAACCTCATTTTCAAATATATTATTTTTTCATAAAATCCAGAGCACATGTTCTAAAAAATATATATGCAAAGTTGTACCATAAATTAAAGAATCTTTATATATAATCTCCCCGCTGTAGGAGGCTGTATCTTTGTTCACTCGCTCCATACTTGCTTCAGGTTATTTATGTTTGTGTGAATAATTCAGCTGATTAGTTTAGTAATTCAAATGATTTTCCTGTTGATGTTAATTTTCCAATAAATAACTTTTACACTTTTTTTAGATGGACTTTTTTTTTGGATAGAACTTGGCTGTTAAACAAGGATATTTTTTTACTATATTTTATTATGATACAGTATAAAATACTATAGTATGAATTTGGTTTTGAATTTTGTATATATAAAATAATTCAATACAATAAATTTAAAATGAATTTTCACGGTTCAAAACAGGTTAAAAATCTTTTTACATACTAATATACACACTACTGCTAGAATATACTCTCAGGCAAGTATTTAAAATGCAAGTTCAATTACCTTTTTAGTCTTGTGTGTGAAATCTCGCCAACGGTCTTATAAAATTAAACGCTCTTTAAAGCGGGTACATCACTACGAACCAAGTCTCTTCACTACACTCATAAATTGGACTTAAAACTAAACCCCCATATTATTTTAAGTCTCAAGATTTTCTTTTCGCAGTATAACAGGGACGACCTTTTTCATAAACACAATACACCTGATGATCAACCCCTGACCTTTACGGACAGACAAACAACCCTGATTTTAGGCTATTTAATATACCTACAATTTATTTTCTTGTATTATGTTTTATTAAATTCATGGTTACTACCATCTTAATAGTAATACATATGTCTTATAAAAAAAATGTAGTACAGATATATCGTTTTGGTTAGGTATGTATTGATGACATCATATATAATGTTACATATATGTACATGTATAATATGTATATATATATATATATATTGAATAAATTTTAAGAAATAAATTCTAAGATAACATTTACATTTGCACACTCACTGCATACTATGCAATATCGAGAAATTCGAATCGTGCCCGAAACAGTCTTTGAATGCTGATTTGTTCCCAGGATCCTAAACTCGTTCGTCGCAAGCAGAAACTTGAGACTCTCCATAAAGTTTATATCGTCTTTTAAAAGCTTTATTTCCGTTTTTTGCAACCTATTTACAACTACTCTTATAGCCATGTTTTGGATACCAAATATATCCAAAACTACACAAAATGTAAATTTCATTAAATTAGTTTCATTATTCTTAAAAATAATTGTAATATATTAAAATTTTCTAAATAAATGTCATATATTTTAACACATGTGTCTATTAACGGAGGCTTTAGTGTTGTAGAGAACGGAACATCCAAAATGCTCTACATTTTGAGTCATATTATTTGGCGTTCAAGTGAATGCCTCGGCAATGATACGAAATGTTATTTGGGGCATCTTGTCACGTTGTTCATAACTGGGAAGAATGCGTGATGCGTCATCCAGGCGTGGATTTCAGGTGACAGTTCCCGGGCGTTGGCATAATGCCCTCACGGATATAGACGCTATGTCGTCGCACATACTTGTCTAAAGACACACTCAATAACGATTGATTACTATTTTACAATAACAAGAATAAGTATCCATTTTATTTTTATAAGTTTTAGATAGTCTCTATATTTGTAAGATTATCTCTCATATCAAGAGTTTCTGTGTACAATTTTGAAAACTATTGGTGTCCGAGATATGTATTATTTCCTTAAAACTATATAAAGTACCTACTTGGTCTTGTTACTATAACATTGGATACTTTTTTGTACATACGCTGTGTACATACGTTGTTTTTAATTTATATAGTTCTATATTATTTGGGTACAGTGGATGAATTATATCTTAAACTGTGAGATTTATTGCTTCTCTTGGGTAACAAAATGAGGTCTTTTCTAAATGATGGATGGACTGATATGATTGATTCATTGTATATATTGTTCCGATAGTATATGTATCGTAAATGTATATACATTTACGATATATGTACTAATTATTCGAAAGTAGGTATGAGTAAATATCAGTATGAATAAATATCAGAAAGTAAGTATATGTAAAATGCAAAGAATTCAATTATAACAAACAAAAAAAATTTTTCTCGCCGAAAACATTTTTATGTTAATAACTATTATTTAAGTTAAATATCGAATATTAAATACGTTATTACAATATGTAAATAAATATTACAAACAAATATTTTCATCAATATATATGGTATAGACAAGACATATTTTTTTATAACAACAAATTATTAATGATACCAGCGATTTAAATCAAATTATACAATAAATATTTTCCGATTATTTATAAAGCATATTAATTATTTATCTGACATCTCAAATAACAATATCATAACTTTGTTACTGATAACAATTATATTATTCTACTCTTATTCTAATAATATGACATCTCTACAATATTGCAATTATTAAATGAATACATAAACTATAATTACCTAACGTTCTTGTTTACGTAAGTCATTATCAGAATGTAATTACATACAGGTATTCGACGTATTACTAATATTTCAAGTCTATTTGGCACTGAAAATCCCAAATGCTAATTTAAATGCGAATACTGATTAAGGTATTATTAAAATGTGAAATAGCCAATATCCATTTTTGAAGCCCACATGGAAGAAATATACAATTTGTAACATTATACTACAAAATAAAATTCAAATCATCATTTAATTTAAGGTTATATTTTTGGTATATTATTTTAATAATAAGAACACACAATATCTAAAACGTTTAATTAATTTTTATTTAAAATATGTAAATAAGCAGATATACCAAAATGTTTCTTTTCCAATTATAATTACAATTGTTACAACTTCCGTATAAAATAGCTTTTTAATACCTTTCTATAATATTGTTTTATATATAATATTGATTTAAATAATGAGAAACATACAACACGATAACAAATAAAAGAGAGACAGATGAAAAATTGAGCTACTAATCAGCCTTGAAAAAGATTTCCAAAATTGTAACTTAAAAAAGAATATTTAATAATACATAACAATACATAAACATTATGTAATGATTAAATTATTTAGAATTAAAATGTACTTTCAAAGGAAGCTCAACTACGAAACAACTTACACTTTGGTGAGCTTCCATTCAATTCAATGTAAAGCGCTTTTCGAATTATATTATTTTAATTTTAATTTTGATAGGTTTTATTGACATATTAGTAATAGTGTGCTAAAATATTAATTATTGAGTAAATGGGTTACTTTAAGTATTTTATTTAGTTTTTACTACTAAAGTTTTTAAAACTTTGGTAGTACTTAAAGTAAAAGAGATTTTTTTTTATTATTATTATTATTTGATTTCTGCTCTTTTTGCCTTCGACTCGTCTCGAAGTCTGTGTTCGGACATGTTAGAAAGGTATATATGAGTACATAAATATTTAAAAAAAATTTTTTTCAGTACAAGAGGTTAATTTATCATTCATTTTCTATTTCAAATGTAATCTTATCATATATTCTCGAGTAGGTAATTGTCTTTAATATAGAGCGTGTATTTATAATTCTCGTCGGTATTTATCATACAACAATCCAGCAGACCATTAGTACTGATATGTAACATAGAATTACGGGAATGATATATAACATAGAATTGAGAGAACGATATATAGCATCGCATTTAATACTAATTACAGATATTCATGTCTAATTCCAATTACATGTTCATATAAATTAACTATCACCAGTTAATACCAATTACCATATAAATTTAAGAGGAAAGTGTATAACACTGTTTGAAAAATTGGTTTCAATATGTTTCAACCAAGCCAAAGATTCCGTATTACTACTAACGTTGCGACTACGAAATGGGAAAGTATCTCTGTTTGTCTGTCTGTTACGCTTTCAAAATCAAATAGAGATAGTTCGAGACCTGGCATAGGACATCCTTTTACAATTAACCTATAATTGAAATTAACTTAACTATAGTTTTCATGCTCGGGGTTTGCTTAAGTACATAGAAATGAAAAATCTTACTTTATTTAAATAAAATATAAACTTTATTGTCAATACCACAAAAAAAAACTATTACTTAATAAATTATAATAAATTTAATTATGTTTAATGTATTCATAATTTAAAGATTAAAGGATTTACAACGCAGATTTTAATTAAAATTAAATTGGCAAAGCTTGTAGCCTGATTGCAAATTAACTTCGTTGCTCTTTTCATTTTATTATTTTATAATATCATAATAGTATTCACAAATTCTTTGCAATTGAAAAGAACTCTAACATTTAAATGGAATCTCGTTTATCTCGGTATTTTAAAGTAAAACGACCCCTACGAAAATTTCACGTATATTAACGTATATTAACAGATCACTTATCACTATCTCTTAAACATATGAAGTTTGGATTTTTTTTATTTTTTAACGGCTAACTACTCCTTCGAAAACATAATTCATAAACTACATCATTGTGGCAGTCATTTATACGTAGAATGTGGAAAAGTTACGCATAATTAATTAAACTACTGAACCGTTTCTATAGTATATTAAGAATTGATTTGTTCGTAGAAGCAGATATTTATAAATTTATACTTATTTATTATTTATGTATATGTAATTATTTTACTTACAATATTTTCTTTGAAAATGTACCAAAGATTTTTGAATGTACCAAAAAATGTACCAAAGATTGTTTCTCTGTGTTTATAGTCCTTATCGAACTTACCAATTATAACTAAAGGCAAGCTTCTTATTAGTAAATCTATCTTTTCCTATAATCATGATTCTAACGAATGAATAAAGAAATACAAAACTATTGAAATGTACTGGATGTGTCAAGCAAAACACAAGTATTATAAAAACTTATACATACAAGGAAATCAACTTTTTATGTAAAATACCATGTTAATTTATAAATAAACTTAACTAGTAAGACTTAAATCTGTTTTTATACTAGGCACTAATTAAGTTTAAAAAAACTTATTCAGAAAATCTTTGATTATCTAAATATTGCAATTGTTTTAGTAAAAGGTCAAGTTTTATTTATACTTAACTTGATGTCATCCGACCAAATATTATATTGTTTTGTCTAGATCTATATATTAACGCTTCAGTGAATACAATCGCTCTACTGAAAGCCTTAAATAGAGAGATGATATTTTGTATTTCAAAATTATTTTATTATTGCAATTGAAAACTATATTAATTTTGGTATTTTTTTTGCCGCTTTTAATAAGTATTATTTGGTAATTAACATTTAGAATGTTTTATAAATATGTTATTTTTAATCTCTTTAGCCTAGTAAGTAGGTATCCATCCTTTTGTTGTGGACATTCCACCGGTCCGGCCGAATACAATGTGGGTTTCTTGAAGAGAAGAGTGTATAGTTTACTAGGGTAATGCGCCTTACCACCTAAGACTACATTCCACTTACCATCAGGTGGAATGTAGTCAAGCATTGACCTAGATTGTATAAAAAGAAAATGTAAATTACGATAATTGGAGACATTAGCTGGCGACGTAAGTTGGGTCCCGTGCCAATTACAAAAAAATACCTAAATGTCATTTGAATCAAAACAAAAGATATAACCGGTTTTATTTTTTTATCTAGATACTAAAAATTACAATAACTTTGCTTGAAAACATTATGAAGCATAGTATATAAGATTTAAAGAAAAACAAAAATCTCGCATCTCCTACTGAAACCACAAGTAATACCAACAAATTGTAATATGTAACATTTTAGTAGCACGGATGATATATAATGGAACATTAAAAATATATTACACTCATCACTTATTAAATGGTTCTGTCTACCCAAAGAGGGTCTGCTCTATCAAACAATATCTCTAAACAAAACACGGAAACCATTTTGGTTATCTTTATATATATATATTTCTTGTGTGCGTGTGTATGTCACTGAACTCCTCCTAAACGACTGCACCGATTTTTATGAAATTCTTTGTGTGTGTTCAAGGGGACTTGAGAATTGTTTAGATTCACAATTTGGTCCACTGGAAAATGGTTTTTTGATTAATTTTTAATGTGTAAGTAGGTGGTGATTTTGGAATGTTTCACATTGGTTCCGACGGACTGCGTTACCATGGCAATGTCAAATATTAAATAATATTATATTTTAAGTATAGTTTGCCCTGACAGTTGGCGTTGCGATAGAAATAAGAAAAATATTTTAGTACTAGCGGCCCGATACGTGCTTCGCTACGTATAGAGTGAAATAAAAAAAAATGGAACAAATTCATTTATTCAAACAAAAAATCTTTATTTACATATTCATACGGTATCGATTGGTCGAATTATGATAAATGTACATGTGTTGTTGTTGTACAATGACGTTAGATATTGTGATAACTTTTTAATATATATATATATATATATATATATATTTTTAAGTTTTATTTTTTTAAATTAAAGATGCGTGCACAAGGCAACGTTGGTCCGGTCCGCTAGTAAGGCTATAAAATATTTTACATAAAAGCTATGTCAATCTATGCGTTTTTTACTTTTACATTCGTCAATACAATACAATAAAAGTATAACGTATTTAGCTTAAGATAACATTTTTAACAAATAGAAGTATTTATGTTAAATGTAAAAAAATGCGATATAAATAAAAACAATTAAATATAGATTAAACCAACAATGTAACATATGTTCTGTATGAGAATTGTTCGTAATAGTTTTGTAATGAGGAAGGAATGAAGACCTGTCTGTAGAACTTAGTTTCAAAGTCTCTCGAGGCAAGCTACTCGTTGAAGTGAATCCACTTTGCGTTACTTAAACTAAAGATTTACAAACTATTTTAGATTGTATGATTACAGGCCAAATAGTTATATACTCGTGTTAAGCTTTCGAGTAAATTCTAATAATGATAATCGGTGTACCATATCCATATAGAATTGTAAATGCATTTTAATACCAAACACTACTATTACTTGTCACAATTTTATACATGTCATAATATATTTTCATACTTTGAAATCATTTCATGAATATATTTTACATCTTTGTGAGATAAGACTCTCAAAGCTTCAAATAACGATATTGTACAATATACGTTCACACCGCAAGTCCGCTATGCTTCGAGCTCATGAATAGAAACCCGAATGGGTTCGAAAACAGTCGGTCAAAATTATTATGAAATAACGTTAATATAGTCGGGTAAATATACATTTAATAATCATCATGGTTCAAAAAAATTACAATTACTTCAGATTATTTGTCCTTTGTTTTTTTTAGTTGAGTATACAATGTGTATTCTTTAAAAATATGTTTTATAAATAGAGTTATTAAATAGTAATAAGATAAAAACAGTATTTTAATAAATAAAATACATAAATTACAATATCTCGTTTAATTATTTTATAATAGTTGACAGAATAGTAAGGATTTAAAGTTTAGAACCATTAGAAGTATTAAGAGGTCCTTATGAACATATTGGTTGATTTTTAATTATTTACCTTAACCTTTCACATGCTCACTATCTCTTGTTTATAACAATTGCGTATAATTGTACAGACCATAAAACCTAAGTACAACTTTAGTTTGTTATTATTCTTATTTTGAAGCTGTATAATCTTTGAATGCTGTGTACAGTTGTAAGTTGAGGGCAGATTTAGAATTCCGTTATTTTAAAATTATATTTAATACTTATATTTGATCTGTACTCTGCAACTGTACCTTTTTGATAAATAAATAAATAAATAATTTCCTACCTTCTCCAACTCTTTTATATATTTTTTGAGTATGAGGAAAATATATGAAATATATGAAGTTTAAAATATGTGAAGCAATGTTTAAAAGGCAATATTAGGATTCTCTTTTTAATCTAATTTCCGTTCAATAACGTGAATTATCAGTTTACCTTGAAAGCAGGGTTATTCTTAATGATCAAAAATTTTATTATAATATTTGACTATAAAAATTTATGTACGTTGGGTATGTTAGAAATTATCTAATTCTTTTTAAAGTTCGATATATTAGTTCGATAGAACTTTGATAAGTAATATTCTAAAAATAAGGTTATTTTTTATTAACGACTAAAACTAACCAAGACACGAGCCAATTACGTGACCAAGGTCTAAATGTATGTTCTACTCGTAACTCCTATTAGTTACAAAGATACCAGGATGACTTATTATTATATTTTTAAAAGAACATTTAGAAGAAAATTAATATATATTCAGTATATAATTAAAATATTTCAGACGTATTATTAAAAGACATTAATTCTGTAATTATATTAAACTACATAAAATAACTAATACACTTCGATTAAGCAAACCTTAAAACATAAATCAATCTTGTATAAATTTAGTTGCTGCTCTTAAAACTTACTCTCATCTCATAAAACACAATACTAAAAAGTCGGCTTCCATCGAAACATTTGGAAAATAAATATATTATATTGTTCGGCGAATCAAGTCTCGTATTACTTTTCAAAACTTTTTGTTGTTATTTACTTGTTTTGTTTAACTGCGGAAGCAAAAATACTTGGTTATATTATATAATAATTTCCTAATTTTACTGCAATATTTACGTCTATAATTATAATCCGCTTAAACCAAAAGTTAAGAGATTTCATTCTAAATAACAAGATACTTTTTATATAAAGCAAACCCACAAACTGAAATTACTAACTAGACCAAATTAGTTTGTTAGAGATGGATAGAGGTAAGGAATCAAATCTGTAATACGAGCATCTACGCGGTCTACGAAAGAGCTACACAAGTCCTTTCGACACATGTCAGATACAGTCCAGTAACAGTTATCAATGTTCTGTTGGAGGCAACGATGTCGTCGATACAATAGCGACTCTACAAAGTACGAGTAAACTAAAAGTCATTTTTAACTATTGCTTTGTTAGGACTTTAAAGATCCCGCTGCAACCTTTATCTGTAGATGGTGTAGAGGGCACAATAGGAAGTCATTTTGAATTGATTCTTTATAATTTAGATCTTATTTTTAAAGAAACAAATGATTTGTTCGTGAAGTTAAACGGCTCTTGACAGATGGTAATAGTAGTTGAGACGTTGTCTACTTAGTCTATATAATGTATTTCAATTCCAATGGAGAAAGGAGATTTTCAATTTTACGATCTAGTAACTTTACATACTAGCTCTCTTCCAAGTTTGACCCGATATCATTTTGATTTAAATAATATAATATTTTATGAATGCTTATAATATAAAGCAAATTATTTATTGGAATCGTTTATAGAAGCTTATAAGTAAGAATTTATGAGAATGTTTGGGTTAGAAAATAGTTTGGTTTGTAGTATTATAGTTATTATTATTTGTGAAACAACTCTAAGTAACATATAGTATAAGTTAGGATCAAATCGTCTCTAGCCACAGTTTAATTGTTGTGACCGCTTGCTGACTTAGTAACTAACTAATAAGTTACAACAGAGCTATGTAGAGATCATGATCTGACTCCGGTGACACTTGTAACACAGCGACAAACTGTTGTTGTTCTTACATTGTTAGTATTAGATGTATACATAATAATTATTGTTGAACTATTCTAGCACATATTTAAAATAATTAAAAAAAACTCATAGTTGAATTAAAAATAAGTTGTCACTTGTCCGTTACATTACCCTGTTTCTGATGCTTCTTACGTAATTTTAGTTACTAAATGAGTTACTATTAAAAATACCACTATCAAATAGTTAATATTTAAAAGTTATATTTGAAAAAACGCTACTAAATCACCGATAAATCAGTGTGGTAATGCCTTAGACACATGAAAGCATCAAGGTTATGCCAAAACCTTTAATATTAGGTTCAAAGAAATTATACGTGTTAAGGAAAATGTATTTTTAATTTCATAAAATGTAATATTTTTCCAAGTTATTTTCTTTATTTTATGTGATGAGGATCAAGCGAGTTTTAAAACTTAGATATCATTAATAAAAAAAGTTCAAAGTATCTATTAAAATTTCTTAAATGTAAGATTACCTAAATAGTTTAAGTTAGGCTTACCTTATTCAATAAACAGGCAAATGTGTACTTTGCATTCAAAGTACATACGTATGTTAATTCAGCTTGTCTACTTACCTAAAGGTTAATATATCAGAGCCATTCGTCACACAACACAAAGGCTTGCTTGTGTTAGTTTCCACAACTACATAACTTTAAACACCCTCAACTTACGACACTCGAATGTTACAAAGTCCTTTTAATTTAAATTGTAAATACCACAAAACAAAGTCGAATTGACAATGTTTGTAAGGTCAGTATCGAATTGAACGTTCAGTTCGAACGACGCGTGTTATGTGCCTGCCCATCAGTTTCAGTAATTGGGAACGATCTGTATTTAATTTTATAGTTTAATCAAGGGGGCAATTTAGGGGATTCAAATCATTATCGCTATAGAGTGCATAGTGGCGCGCCCGATAAGCGCAGGGCGAGAGCGGCGCGGCGGCACCGGCAGTCACAGTCGGTCGGCCATCGCGGCTACACGCGCACCGCGGCCCGACGCCGCCCGCCCCGTCTCACACCCCCAGGTAAACACACTCCATACCCCGGCCAACCCTCCTTCCACCAAACTGTCCCCTGTGTACTCGAACAACTTATTAAATATCTAACTATTTAAGTACCCACTTCATTTGTTTACATAATCTGTTTTCTCAATAGATTTGGATAAAGATCAAACCTTTAAGCTTTGTTTCGTCTTAAACCTATTTTTGTAACCGGCAGTTGACATGTGTCTTGACATCAATGACATGTTATGTTATTGGTTTTTAAGCGATACAGTTTGGAAATACGTAGCGGAAATAAATTGGATATTTTGAACAGATATTGTTAAGGTTAAATATATATATTATAATTAGTTAATCAATTAAATAAAAGTTACTACAAAAATGAAATTTGGAGTCTAGAAAGATAATATTGTTGGTTGTATATAGATAAGAACAGTTAATAGGATATTCGCCATCATAGCACGATTAATAAATAATATGGATATAATGTTTACACTCAAAAGGATTAAACCTCTTATCGAGATAGACCTTGAGATGAAACCGTAATTTATCTACTTATCAAGATTAAAGCGGTATCACCTTCATCATACCGCTCGAATGAGATTAAAAAATAATTCCAAAAGTTAAGTTAATAGACAGGAATAAAAAGTAATACATTATTAAAAACTAAACATCGAATTATTTGTGACAAATTGCTAAAGAATAAAAAAAGCAATTCATGATACATGAAACAGTTGCAAGTAATTTATTAATTAATGTTAATATTACACATACAGTGTAATAAATGAAAAAAATATTTAAAAATAAATGAAACGCTTCTTTGTTCAATTCTCCATTCAATTACACATTTACATTAATGTTAATTTGATGTATGGTATTGTTTATACTTGTATTGAAAATGTCGTGAAGTTCCAATTCCATTTTCCATAGGAATAAGTCTCATATCTTCGCCTTTATCTGCTGCTTTTCGAATAATAAGTGCTAAAAAATATTCAATTTGTTGTAGGACATTTAAATTGTAAAATTACCCAAATAACTTGAGTATAACTGTTTTATTAACAACATATTTATTCGTCGTACTCTCCTTATAAATTCATCAAGAGGGTTGATTACTCTCGCCTAATACCAGAGTGACAACTAAACTGATAGCCAGTACGGGTTCAGTGAGTCAGTGAGTCAGTCAGTCAGCACTCACCCTCTTAGCAGATTATAGCTATATCATTAGATTTAGAACCTTTAGATAGTTTGACTTGAAATATTGGATTTTAATGCTTATTAATTAGGTAATCATAAATAATTTTGATAATACGTAAGTACACAATCGTTATTTATGAATTGTATATGTAATATTATTAAAACTCAAAAATGTTATGTATTTCGTTGCATCATATATTCGTTTTTATTAATTGACTAAAATTCATTTACAAAATGGTGGCCTTTTATATACTAAATATTATTTTTGTCGTGCGTTACCATGACTTGCGAATTTTAACATTGTTTACAACAAAACCTATCAACGTGTAGAAAACATAACTTTTTGTTCTCTAAACCGGCCACTTAATATAATGTTGTGTCTGGCCTTCATTATATTATTGCTATTAGGCTTTAATTTTTCCAAATAAAACCATATAGAAACGTATACGTTACAAAAACATAAGAAAAATAAATAACTAGATAAACTACTCTACTCTAATTCTTTAAAATGTATTTTTTTTCTGCACAGTGTAGTATGTAGTGGTCCGGTTGATAGTTGATAACCCGCCAAATTTAAACCAAACATGTTTTCATATTTTCTTATCTGGCAAGGGAACACATTTTTTTACTATTGCATAACTCTCTTTAGAATAACAAAATACACAAATCATGCTGCGAGGAAATTAATAATCGATACAGTCGAAGATTTAATTTACCTTCTTTTTACCGATTCAATCCACCGGTCGGTTATTGAAATCGGTAATTGAAGAGACGGAATATAAACACTAAAATATTCTAGTTCGATTATAAATGTCATTCTTCAGTTTAATGACTTTTGATAATATCATCGGCAGCAAAAGTTTGAAAAATATAATTACGATGGATATTAAATTCCGTGTATTCTAAAGATTTTCATCGTAAGCCATCGTATCCGCAGTGTGATCATCACATCATGCAGTGTGATCATCACATCTTGCAGTGTGATCATCATCATACATCAAAAATTAGACAACCTATTGGAATATTTCAATCTTACCTATATCTTTTACTTTAACAAATTTGTATGAAGAAACACATTCCTAACGTATGATGTGTGACCTTGCAACTTGTATTGAATCAAGTGAATATAAGTATGTATGGCAGATGTATTGATATAGATGAAACATTTGATAAACATAATGCAAAAATAACAATTCTGTTCTCTATTAGAAACAGTCAAGTAGCTTGCATGTATACAAGTATGATAAGATTACAAATTATTACAATATTTATATAAAAAGTATGACCATAATAAAAAATGTTACTATTTATCTCATAACATTACATAAAATAATATTATATATACATCATATTCATCATATTCTATTATAAAAAAATGTTGTTTTATAATGAATCTTATTATAAAAAGGTTGATTAATTGGTAATGTGCCTTAATACAAAAATAACCTTGGCCTTGAGGTTATCAAATTAATAAATATAAATTCTTCCTCAACAATGAGTAATACTTAAATTCGCACATAAGCATTTGCTAAAATCTTTATCAATACTAACTCCCTCCTAACTTCTATTATTACATAAACATTTCTAATATACAATATTACTATCAGTAGCGGTTTTAGATCATCTTATCAATATTGAGATCTTATGGCTTATATTTTGTTAATATGTCATAATCGTAAGCCGGGCTTACTTAAATCTTGTCATTAACTCGTTCTTATTATCTCCTTGCATTGCGTTAGGTTCGTTTGATGTCACATCTGCCTGGTTTCTTCAAGGTGACTGTGGTATCTACAAACAATGACAATTAAATCCGAACCTTTGTAACAACCCAATGCAATTTTAAATATAGAATATTATATATTCATTTATTTCTTGGGTTCGTAACAAAGGGTAATAATATCTTATTCCCTAAGGTGTTGTGATTACTGCGATTGCTAATACGTCATCAATTGGAACGAAATGTATATAAAAATACCAAGAAAATAAACTATGAACCGGAAGAGATGATGAAGTCTGGATATATATATATATAAAATATAAACAATCGTTTATTACATTTTTATTCTTATTTACAATAAATAATAAACTAACTAAATTTGAATAAGAACGTTCTATTTGTCGTTAAAAAAAATACCATTAACTTAAAAGTCCGATATCCCGAGGGATAAGCGGCATTAAATTAAACTAATCAACATTCAGAAATAGTGCATATTTAATATACAATATTAAACATATAATATATATTTACTATTCAATAATAATATTTAATTATGTGTTTCTTCAATGAAAAACCAACTTTGCACTTGTGTGTGTTGTTGCTACACGGACCGGGTCTTGTTAGAGAATGTAAATTAAAAATATATTCACTAGTACAATGAAAACGAGGTCATTACGAGGTATTATTTATAATAATAATTAACATTCACCTTATCAATGTAAATTTTAACACACGCAAGAGTTTAAATTGTTTAGTCACGATGACACAACGTTTATATAAAGTTAACTTCTAACTATCAAAATAATTTTATTTTGTGTAAATACTTGTATTATAAAGTATATAACTTTAACAGTCGACACAAAAAAGTTATCATTACGAAAACCATATTAAACAAACCTAAAGAAAACAATCTCAAAATTGATATCTAGCTAAAACCAAACTCCATATTTTTTAATAAATGATTTAAATAATTTAACTTGGATGCTCAAATTCTAAACTGTCTCCAAATTATAAATTACATTACCAGTTACCTACAGTACCCTCATTCACTACACCTCCATTATTTCCCTCGTGTGTGGTAAAAATATTTCACATGGAATCTAACGAATTAAATCCCAGCTTCATCTTATATGCCTGTAAGTAAATACTTCCCTTAGACCGAAATGAGCTTTTAAGAAGTTGAAAGATTTTGGCGGTACTTATCTTATTAATTTTCCCTTGCTGAAGAAAAACTTTGCACGTAAATTATTAAATTTTAAATAGACCTATAAATATAAAAAACTAGTTTAAGCGGATATCAAATACAGCTTAATATAACATAACATTTTTAAATGAATTAAATTATATTTTTATGTATGTTGTATGAAAAATCAAAGTTAATATTGTGTCGTGTCGGCATGGTCGATGTTAATTGTAACATTATGACAAATGTTTTATTTAAATATATATTTAGCCTAATCCGTCGTAATCCTACCCGTCTAGTTTCGTTAGAAACTATTCGACCATGAGCAATGCAACCTCCTTCCATTATACTTATAAGTATAATGGAATGTATATTAATAACCCAGAGGTATATGTTATACAACATATATAAATTTAATTATTATTTTTTATACTTTACTAATTCATTTATTATGCTATTGAATCTAAAATTACTAATCGTTTTAGGAAACTGCTCTAAAATTTTAGGTTAAAGGTACAGATCAAAAATATTTTGAATTTGATATAGTCACAAATGTATTAATATACATTTATATATACGTATTAATATTATACTTTCAATACGTATGTGACACTTGACACATGTTGCTTTCTAATATAATTATCTAAAGGTAGTTAACACCAAGCATAGTTAATGGTATTGAATTGAAACTAATGGAATAAGTAAATTTGTATGGAATAGCGTTAATTTATTTGTAAGACAATGTCTGGTAATGTAATCCTTTCATACTAAATTCGAAATCTACGTGCATAGTTAATTTACTATAATTTATGTTGATGCTTCAAGCATTTATAATTTCAGATTAAAGCAGTAAATAATACAATTTCGCACAATAATGTGATTAGAGAATTCATTTATCTGCCAGTGCCAGAAGAATTAGATAGGTTATATATAATGTTAGAGGATATTTTGAAACAATAAATTTAATTCCAAAATAGTTTCTTATATAAATTCTACTGAATTATTGATGAACCATACATTTATGTGGATGTAGAGGTCTATTGCGAGTAGGTAAGCTTTCCTTATGTGACCCGGCAGTGTCCAGTCACAGATTAGAGCTATTTATAGATGATCGTGAAGGTGAAGGTTTATTACAATAAAATACATAAGTTATAGATATACTGTTTACTTTTCACGTACTAATAGAGTATCTGGGTTGGTAATCTCCCCGTCGCGTTGGTCGAGTGGTTAGCGCAGACGCCTAACGTGTCACAGCGCGATGAGGCTCGGGTTCGATTCCCGGCGGAGACAGGCATTTATGTGATGAGCATAGATGTCTGTGTTTCTGGGTTTGGTCGTTTATTAAAAATATTCTCAGTATTTATACGTGTATTTCTATGTATTTGTATCATTGTCTAACACCCTTAACACAAGCAAATAATTTGCTTACTTAGGGGTAAGATCAATGTGTGTAATTTGTCCTGATATTATTATTATTATTATCTTAATTGTGTATTGTAATAATTGTCAGCGATCTGTATCTTACAGTAATTGGTATTGTGTATACATTTATATATATAATTTCTACATGCAATTGGTTTAAAAAACTATTGTACTTGTATTATTAGTTCATGTAGCTTAATAAATAGTAAAAAATATGACACTATGGTTACTACAGAAAGACATAGGTACACCATCTGGTTTTTATCGCGGCTTTGATTTACTTTGCTTTTCTCGTGATTGAGACAGGGTCAAAGACATGTAGGATAGGATAGGTGGATAAGGATTGACCTCCATCCTCACTTAAAAATATAACTAACTAAAGTAACATACTTTGACAGCTTTTTACTAGTTATGGATGATCAGGATAAAAAGTAATATGTGTAAAAAATTAAAGAATTCAAGTTTATACCTTCTACAGACAAACGTCAAAATATAAAAACATTCTCACTAATAGTATAAAGGTTTCTATAAAATAGCATATTTAAAAAAAAAGGAAAATATCATTAAATCAGAAATATAACAATTAAACGATTAAATGAAGTGGCAGCGACGGCTTAAACGTACATCAGCTCGACGTCGGATAGACTAACGTATTTATTATCGATTAGTAAGCACTTAGGTCTTCCATCGTAGTAGGCTTGATTGCGATCATTAAATTTATAATTTGATACCCTTAATTCTTATCTGCTTTATTACTACTAAATTTAACCAATACCTATTAAGTTAACGGAAAAGCTACTAACATATATATTTCTGTAAACTAATTGTCCTGTTGACCCAGATTCTACTACACCTATTTCCAAAGTTCATGAAGCCTGACTACTGATTGTAACTCGTAGATTAATCACCCCCCCAGCAGACGTTATCGTCTGAACTTTCACCTTTTATTTTATGCATACTGATTTTATATAATATATAATTTAGGCATATAACGGCTCAAATAGGTTTTAGTTTCATAGTCTGTTTTGATCTAAATACTCTGAAAACATTTCAAAGCTCTAGAGAAAATGTATTCATTTTGTTATAATAAAGCTTATTACATCAAACTTATTTGTTAAATAATTTGCGAATGAAAAATTTATTATTTTGTTTAATCTTTTGTTTTGAAATTAAATGATATGTTGCCGGACTTTTGAAACAATATTAATGATACTAAGTGCTAACTATCGGGTCTCCTTCGTTAATTAAAAGTAGTCACTCTGCTAGGCTTTAGACTTCATAGATACCTACATACAAACCGCCAGTCGGGAGTGTCTGTTATAGAATCTTGTATTAGTATATATAATAGTAATACTTATAGCGTACGACACTCTCCTTTATAGATTCTACTGATATTATAAATGCGAATATAAGTTTATTTGTTACGCTTTCACGGAAACTACTGAACCGATCATTATGAAACTTTATACACATACTTTTGAATTATAAGAAGTAATAGGATACTTTTTATTATTCGTTTTTTTTTGCGGAAATTAAAAAAAATAGAACGAATAAAACATTGTTTGTTAATAAATACGCGGACAGAGTCGCGGACAACACCTAGTATCATATAAAATGACCTCCTTGTCTTTATTGTTTAGTAAAACTTCTTGAAACTAAAATTATTGTAAGTATCAGATAGCACTTAAAGATTTTTATTTTTAATCACGTAAATATAATTATTATAACCTGCCTTGGCTTGGATTATACCTAGAAACTCAAATTGACATAATTAATGGGTAAGATCGAAAAGTTTATCTTACTAATAAAGTTAATTATGAAAATTAATTATACATTCACTCGATAGTTTGGTTTTATAGAAGAGCTTTGTAAGTCTTATCATAACTAGCATTACATAATAACACCATGTTTTTTTACTTAAAAGATGAATCGCAATCTTTTTTTGGGTGAAAAAAAAAAAGAATATATTGTAGGAGTTATCAACAAAAAAAACAAAGACTGAAAATAATTGTAATTAATATTAAAAGAAAAAAAATATCCTACTTTTAATAAAACTTATGATTGTGCAAGTTGATTGTGGACCGCCCGGTCATAACACCAGATTTGATAGACCACATATATCATATTACTGCAATAATGTAAGAGGCCATTGAAATTAAGTTTATCATATATTCAAACAAAACCTCCTACATTTTCTACATCTGATGATCCTCTTCTACCTATTTGATTCTTTTTTTTTTATTTCAAATATTATATTTATAGATGTTTAAAGTTTTATTGTAAATGAAAGAATTTTGTCAGCCGTAGGGATTAAGTCTCATAAATTAGACTAAAATTATTTAGACATTACTAATGGAAATGTATCGAGTTGGTTTCTTTTTTTTTTAATATAGCTTACTGTGTACTTATTAAATATATAGTTACCCGCCTATGTTTACGTAATTTAATCGGAACTTTGCCTGGCTGGTACTACTACTGTACTGTGTTATTACTTAAAATAGCTTTAGTTACTAATTAGACAAAGCAATACGTGTAACTTGGACTTTGATTTTAATTAACATATAATTATTTATGATTGATTATGGCGTATGTGGTTTTCTTGCAAGTATTCAATTTATTTCAACATCGACACAATATATACAGGGTTTTTGGAATTAATTGGCCACCTCTTGCAGGCAGCCTATCTACATCAATCCCAACAACATTTATTCTACGACTTTTTAAAATTAATAGTTTTGAAAATTTTAGTTTTTCCACACAAAAGTTATTTGTTGCCTCTGAACTGGCATTAACTCTGAGCGTAGGTACAGCGCCCGAAGGTATACCTTTTAAGTAGTCCTTACAAAACACAGAGTAATTAGTAACAGAGGAAGCAATAATTTTATTGTTTCGTTTTTTTTTTGTTTTGTTTATCAAGATTTGTATAAAGTAGTAGAATAAACATTGTTGGTATTGATGTAGAGAAACTGCCTGCAAGAGTTGGCCCAATCAATTACAAATAACCCTGAATATAGGTAATAACATTTCAGGTGTGGCAAGACGTTTATTAATAAGTTATTTTCATGCTGAAGGCTGGTGCGTGCCACCTCATGATTATTGCCTTTAAAATTACACAGCATAGATCCTTATGGTATATTCAGAAAGTTCCATCATAACATTGAAACTTCCAATTGTGTTTATCACGCAACCTTTCACCTTGAAGATAATATCGTAATCGGTTTATTTTGTATTATTGCGAATAGAACTAGGATTTCAGTCTCGATGTTTGTACATTGACTTGTTCAGAACAAATCTTAATCATTAATTATTCAATATAATACTTAGTTAAGATGTCATAATCACTTTCGTCCTTCAGTTGTTTTTTGATAACTTTTTTCGGTTAACTTTTAATAACTTATATTTTAAAATCGCCATTTTAATAATAATTTTGCGAAAATATAGTCGGCTTAAATATTTATATACTTTACAGTTTTTAATATATTTGATGGAACTAAAAATGTGTTGTCGGTTACTGAATTATTTTTTACGTGTTAAATTATGTGGTCCTTGAACAATTATTATTAATTAATTAGCAAAAACAATATTTAACTTGTCAATGTCAACACATTCTAATCCTACAAATCCAGCGATCGGTGTTACAGTGATAAATACATACTGTCTTTCTCTCTCTCTCACACTCTCTTTCTCACTTTCTCGTGTAAAAATTGGAGCTCTGTCAAACCATTTCATTAACTATTGATGTAAGATATCTTTCGGTCCGCAGTCTTTGCTCAGCAATGTCACTTTGACTGACACTATATTTTCATTATTATAAACTATACTATACTATATTATTTAACATATGTATTTTACCTATTTAAATATTCATAAGGTCAACAGAACAAATGTAAAACGAAGACGGAAAGCGCTACCTTCGCGTGCATTCAGTGCACTACTATCTGTATTTACAACGAGGCCAAAGGCTAAAGTACTGAAAGGTCAGATTGCCAACATAAACCACTTGTATACGACCACACTTATTCATTCCTTCTTGGTAATCCGTGTAATGGTCTAAAAAATAGTAAGCAAATAGCCTCTTATCATGCACTGTCTGTACTGCTACAGAACAGTCCGCCTTAGATATTCCGTTTTTAATGCCTTTTATTTCTTGAATTAACTTCATAACATCGAGTGCAAATGTTATGATATAAATTCAAGAATTTAGCTGCGTATGTTATCTATGTATCTTGTGTTTATACTACACGCGATTTAATAATATCTACTGATATATTTTATATTATTTTATGGTAGTCCATTTCCAATCTCTATAAATTAATACATTTTATGTAAATTTAATTCACAAAGCTTTATCGGAATGTTCTGGGTTATTAAGCTAGTGTCAATCAAAGTATTGGAGTTATACTCGTATCATATTAAGAGATATTATGTATAATTGTTTTGCAAATGATTATTTAAACCAGAAATTAAATTGAAAACTTTAATAAAACCACAGATTATTAGTCAATTGTTTAAATTACTATTAATAAACAACAATTCATTATTAGCTTAAATTCAATTTGTTGTTATATTTTTAATTACCTGTTATGTATAAATATTTATTGTATTATTTAATGTGGAATACAGAAGTACGAAATTTAGCTTTACTACTACCAAGAAGTTATTTATAAATAATTAATATACATTCAACATGGTAATGCCTTTTGTTAGATTCTAAGGAAATATTTATTTTTGAATATCAATTATTATTGTATTCAAATAATAATAAATGTAAAGTGTATCTTTAGGAAACATAAATAAACATTGCGAATAATACAATAACTTGTATTAGAAATAATAACTATACACGTTTACGGAAAACAAATGTGTTTTATTCTAGAATGTTCTGAATCATCTCCCAAAGCCACCTGGTCTCTACAAAACCCGTCATAAAACACATTTGCTACTACTACTATTTATATTGCTGTATAATGTGAAATAATTTAACAATTCGTGGAAACCATATCTAATGCTTATTTTAAGAAAGAAAAAGTTATTATTCAAAAGAAACTGATTTGTTAGACAATAAATATGTATTTATTGTACTGCTTTTCATTTTACGTTCAAAGTTTATTTGGATTTACAAAATAATTTTCCTTTTTTTATTAATATACTAAAATAAGTTGAAATTTAAAACGTTTATTTGATATACTTAAAATGTAAATACGATATTAATAATTTTTACTTACTTTCGAATATATTATATATAGAACTATTAGGTATTTTACAAGTCGTATTGAAGTCTCTGTCTAATAAATATTTGTAATCTATTTTCCAATAACTTTATTTATAAGCATGCAATACATAACATGCAATGTAATGTCTACTCATTGGTAATTGTGTGTATGTATGTATGAATGAATGTGTGTATGTATGCGTGTATGAATAAATGTGTGGATAAGAAGGAAATCGGTAAAGTTACAGATAAAATACTTTAAAGGGCAAATTTAATTATAAACCACTCCTAATCGTGTAGATAATGCATTAACTTAAGGAAAGTATATTATTACATATTTATACATACCAGTGGCCGCCTAATTACCGAAATTCAACCGCAGCTTTAATTTTTAATGTTTATGAGGGTTTGGACGAACACCTCTATGCATGTTTATTTGTAGTTTTTTATTCTGTTCTATTACTGTAATACGTCAGGTGACAATCAACTCCTTGCGGCTATTTGACATCAATCTAATATATAGTACTTGACATTGCATAAAAAGTTTCCTCTGTTTTGACCATTGGCATAATGCATACAATGCTTTGCCATAAAGTTAACGAAATAAAGTATACTTGATATTGACAGTGTCAGCGTAAACAATAAAGTAGTGTGTGTCATGTTTTTTAATTAATTTAACATAATATATAGAAATATTTATTTTCTGTTTTCTTTTATAAATTTCATAATCTTCCGTCCTCATATATTTCGTAAAATCGGGTGCAATTTTTTTGTTTTACATATAATGATTGATAACCATGTACCTAGTAAAAAAACCCTGACTATTTGTATCATATATTACTTTTAGGTAGAATTTTCTTTCATTTAGTATTAAATGAAAATACTTTTTCAAAACGTTTAAGTGTTATAATTTAAATATATGACATATAAATTAGTTTAAAATAATATTTATAATTTATAGAGATTAAACATGCAACCAGCAGTAGTAATAACTTTGAAATAAATTTATTGTTTAAAAAAAAAAATTCTACTGTATAGAAAAAATACGATACGAAATAAAAATCCTCAAGAATCTAGTTAATAAAAACTATAAAAATATATTTTTAAAAATTCTATGTTTTTTTAAAAATAAACAGATAAACAAATACTAGCCGAATATTAAAAAATATAAAAATATTTTTTATGGACCAATCCAAAAATTCCTTCAGCAACGTCAGAATATATGAAGATTAAATTTTACTGGTAACTGTATAATCTATAACAGAATTAATATTCAGCGAGCGTTCTACTGGCCAATTGTCGGTCAAACTGTGTAGGGTGTCTCTAAAACATAGCTCACATATTATTAAATAATAGCCGCAAATTAATTATAAACGGTATAATCAGGAAGAGTTCGAACGTACATACAATTTTCTACTACTTATGAAAAATAAATAATCAATACTTATTTTAAAAGTTTATTTGTTTTGGTAGCATATTTATGGCTCGGCAAGTAAACAATAACAAAAGCGAGGGTAGAAAGCTTGATTGTTTACAGTATATTTTAATATTTCATAGGCTTCAACCAAACGTTTACTTCATAATACGAAAATATATTGCTATACGTTGTAATAGCAAAAAAAGTTTAATTTAATATTTTAAGTTAAAACTTAATAGAGTTTACACAGTTTGAATAGATATTGATGTTTTTAAAAGTAATCAAAATTAAAACTTCAATTAAAATGTATCCCAAAAATAAATCTTTAATAATTTATCCATTCTTCAGATACATTCAGTATAATAAAATGTGTATAATATATAAATAAAAATAAGTCTTTATTAAATTAAAAGTATATATCTTATTATACGTTATTTTGCACACTAATAATGCACATCGAAAAATATCTTTATGAACAAAAGAGAGTTGAATAATTTAAAAAACTAGTATGAAAAGTGTATATTTAAGGAAAAATGTTTTCAAAGCACCTTGTTAGCGATGGAAAATAATTGGCTTTTGAACATAAAATGAAGCCTTAGATTCGAAATAAAAATAAATTTAAGCTTATCCTAAAGAGCTCACACTAATCATTATTAAAAAATTGCAATTTTAATTGAATCTTTTTTTAGGTTTCTATTAAAATATTTATAACTCATATAAGATGCTCAGTTAGGCATCATCGCGTCGGTTTGAGTCACAGATAGATGTGCCAGTCATTATTCTTGTTTATCGCCCCCTCCCCACCTCCGGATCAGAAAGAGTCATCGTGTTTCTCCATCTCTTGACGCATTGGCTATTTTCAGATCCGGGCACTGCTCCTCACGTATTGGGTTTGTTTGTAGCTCTTTTTCGGATGATTATTTGCATTCCATTTCACTGAAACGGTTTTGTAATACCATAAATACGTCGTCAAATACAATTTCAATGAGGCACATGACTTATCTTATTTATATTCTGACTATAATTTTTTCTTATTTATTTTTTGACTCTAAATACCATAAACTTAGCACGTATTTTGAAATGCAAAGTGTAATAAAAATAGCACTTCTTATTAATAATTTAGATCTGGTTCTTTAAATAATTTATTAGAACCGTAATGTCATAAATAACTAATTGGACGTAATTTATAGGAACACCTGCAACTTTCAGTCACGTGGTTCTGAAATTTGCGATAGTCTCATACATTATATGTTTAATATTTCTAAGTAATAATTAATTTAATTGATGTCAAAAATAAGAGTATATTTATTAGTATATTGAGAACGCAGATGAGTTGTATTTTGGCCGCTTTGCAGGCGCAGACACATGTCTACATACTACAGCCGCCCACGCGAAGCTCGGAACGAAACAAAACTCAACTAACGTTCAGTCCACTCTCAGTCCTGACTAAGGAAGCTACTCTCGCAATAAAATAATTAAAGTTTCAAATCATTGACTAAAAAGCAGGAGTGTCGTGAAACGTTTTATAGTTACCAGGTAATCTCTATTGTCTTTCTATCGAGTGTAAAGTTTACGACAAATATTTTTATGTATCCATTGCTTTTCAAATAAGAAACGTTGTGATTTAAAATATGAGAGTTAAAATTATATTTATACTTTAGTCCGCGATACTCTTTTCAAGAACAGTTCATATAGATCGAGCACAAACGATAAGAAATACGGACTTTTAAAATAGATTAAATTCTTGGCTTAACAGCGACATAGTTCTTCTAACAAGCGTTTATGAATAAAAGTTTACTATGATAAATAGCATTATTGTAAAATGTATCACTTAAATTATTATTTTATTCTAGTAATATACAATTAATTTTATCATATACATGTATTCTTCAAATATCTTTGTTAAGTTGATGTTTCCTTAATTTCTAAGGCTTGACTCAAACAAATATAATAATAATAAACGCTTATATTATTTATTTAATTATGATAATAATTAGAGGCTTCATAAATATTATCTTTGTATCGATCATGAAGTTATACCAGAATCTTTCGGGAAAATTCTAACAAAGAAACTATATATTCCATCCAAATATTTACGTCTGGCATAGTTCCAACTGCCTGGTTTCATTGTCTATCAAACTCAGAGCTTTCTTTTTGTAGATTTGAATAGAAATTCCGAGTTATATTATTATTTATTTCTAAGATTATTACCCTAAGGTTAGAAAAATAAATCGTGCACTAAAACTACCTGGTCGATAAAAATACTAATACGACAATATATATAATTTTAAAAGAGATGTCTTAACATTTTAGTATCAACAAGTTGACACAATGTCTGAAAGCAAAACTCTTGAAGCTGGCCAGCAGCTGGTTAAGAAGACAATGGACGAATTAGTTCAACAAAGAAAAACAACGGAAAAAGTAACAATTGAGGCCAGACAAGAATTCCGTGAGAGCTACCAAGAGAGTTACGAAGAAGAGTTTGAAGAAGAAACCTTTATAGATCAGTTCGGAAATTCAACGACAAGCAGGGTGGAGTCAAGCAGCGAGAGCAAAGAACATTCTAAAAGTGCTGATGTGAAAGTAAAGGCAACTGGATTAAATGCAGAACAAGTAAAAGCCCTCACTGATTGTGCTAATGAAGCTGGCCAATTAGCACTCGACTATAAGGCAACTAACTAAAGATATTAATGTAATTATTATTTGTATCATATGTAACTAAACCTTTATCGAAACATGAGAGATAAGTTTTAAATTTTTATAGATATTATTTTATTTCTAAAAAAAAAAGGGATAACCGTACTTAAAATTACTACTATTTTTAAGTGTTGTTCGAGTTACACAAACCTTTATCGATTTTCTCCTTAACACCTTTTCCAGAACCTCACCTCACTTTACATTAATCACAATGTAATGTCTACTCAATTTCAACAGTTAACCAAATCAATTTGTTTCAGGTGTCATTTGAGTGTGCGTGAGGTGTCCTCAAAAAGTGATAAAGACTGTGTCCCGTGTTCCTTAATATATATAAATATATATTGTTTTACATTAAGTTTAAATTTATTATGATGCAATAAAAGTATTTAATGAAAAATGGAGTATTGAATAGTGTTGTGTGGGGTGCTACCTTTTGTGATATTTAAAATTATAATTTAGTTCCTTGTTTTTTTTAAAATGGAGGAGGAAGATGACGAAAGAAAGAACCGCCGACCTAAACTTGCGGTTATTAGTTCTCTTAATGTTAGAGCCGTCCATTCCTCTTTAGAGGAGGCCTCGCTTGTTCACAAGCAAGCGTCATCAGAATCTAATGATGTGCAGACATGTTCGAGCATCTCAACGGCTCAATATAGCGATAGGAGTTTTGTATCAAAAGCAAGTACATTTTCCCGCAGTGGAACTTCGAGTTCCAGCCAAGAAGAATGTGAAGTGGCACAAACCAAAACTACCAGTGGGCAATACTTGGCAGCAGCGAGGGTAGAAACTGCTCGGTCTATGGAGAGCCTTCGTCCAAGCAAAGATTCATCACCGGCGCGTCCCTCAAGCTCATGTACTTCGGTCAGGGTACATCGTAGTTCATTTTTAACAGCTAGTGAACGCGATGTCAGAGAGACGAGGGGAGCGCCGGCACGTAGGGCTTTATCTGGTGAAGATATGGGAAATTCAGCTGAGAAAAGACGAGGTTTGTTTGCGAGTACGGAGCGCCGTGTTTTGCAACAATTAAGTTTACCGCCACCAGAACGACGGTTAACAATTTTAAGCCCACATAGTCCAATGGGCTCTAATGAGCTGCAGTGGCCTGTTCCTTCTGGTATTAGAGGGAGACGAAAGAAGGGCATGGTTCTTCCTAAATTAATATTACCCCGAAGCGACTCCGACGTATCCGACGTATTTTTCGAAAGGTGCTCATTTTAATTTTATTCTTATCATAAAATTCTTATTTTCTTACTCTACTCTCTACTCTACTCTACATTTGAAACATAAGTGATACACTGTAATACACTGCAGAAAACAATATAATAAATAAATAGAACTGAAGGGCTTAAAAGTAAAATAAAAAAAAGGTTTTTTTTTGCAACTCAAAGATACATACAATACTTCTGTTATGCGCTAATTATTAAAAGATATTTAGCTGCCACCCACCACCTCTATGTCACTCACTTCACGAATTTACCTTGAAAGCAATACTGTATTAATTATGCATATCTTAAATAAAACAGTATAGCTCATAAATAACTAAGCAAACATATTGTTTTGAAATAATGACTTTATTATAACTCGACATATCAAGATTTTGCTAGTGAACTCTACAAATATATAAGTATATCCAAAAGACTTGATGACCCATATACCGACAAGATACAGAACTAAATCTTTTCTAAATTAAAATTTGAGGAAAATATTATTTCAATATTCTTTGCTTGTTAGGAATATCTAAATTTTAACTCGGAGTAAAATAAAAATCCCATCCCGCCTATTTATAGATCGTTATTTGAGCTAGCGTTGAATAAAATGAAAGGTTTCAAAACGAGCAGATCTGGGGTCACTAGGTAGTTCATAATATGGTTCGTTTTTGCGATGTAATTAAAACCGATGAACAAGGTAACATCACGTATGTATTGGCAGTGCGCCCAGACCGTGTACATTGTATTTATACCAGATTTTATTATTGCGTAGAAATTAAAGAAAAACATCGTTATAAACTAGTGGACTGTGCTGTTTCATACCCTTTGTATAGGAATTCTAATTATTAATTATGTTTAAGCATTTAATCTTTTTGTAGCTAAATTTATTAAATCCTGTTAATGAAGTAGAGAACGTTTCGTTCAGTAAGCATTTTTTTGTAACGAATATTTTCCCTTTGAATCCCTTACAAATTATTTTATGTTCAAGATTTTTTTTGTTTCACGATTAAACATTTTTATCTTTCTTTATTAATTTATACTACAAAAGTAATGTAACTATTTAATGAGAGAACGTAAAGACAAGCATGTGCGTAATAAAATGAATGAACAAAGTTTTAAAATATTTATACCTTCGGGCTGTAGGTAATTGGATAATTAAAAGTTTTAAATTTCTATTTATAAAACACTTTATATATGCAAATACTTTGAAAATGTCTAATTTGGTGCTATTATCCTAACCTATATCATCTCTGATTCACTCCCAAAACATAACGATAAAAACACTGATAAAATATACATAAACATAATATAATAATGTATATAACACTTTTATCTCCAGTATCGCATGATCCTATCATTTATGCAACAAGGTTCAACAAGGTACATGTCATACACACACATTACCAAGGATTTATCAATTCTGATAACAATTGAGTGGTGCCGCTTACTACCGTAATAACCAAATATTAATATATCGATGAATTTACCATCAGTTGTTACTGGATAATTTATCTTTTTCGTATCAAACAATTATGAGAAATGAAAATTTAATAATAATAATAATAAAATGATATGTTTATTGTCGATTTCAAGCATAGATTTTTAAACAGGCATTGCTTGTTTTTTTTGTCACATAAAAAAAAAAATTTTTTTTTTAAGAAAGTATTTATTAAATCCAAAATGAAGGATGACAGAATACAATATATATAATATGTAGGTGTGCTCCAGTGCTAGTAAGGCAATGTGTGAACAGTTGGTCTACTGGTAAACATTAACTACATCGCTCTACAGAAATAGTACCGCACTGTCATCTAATAGGTATGTGGTACTTATAGGCTCTTTGGCAAGAGGTTTTAGAAATAGAGAATGCATCTAAATTAGATTATAAATAATTTAAGTGCTCATTTTATTCGTAAAATTATTATTATTATTTTTATTAACTATTCTTATGTTTATTTGTTAATATTTTTTCATTATACTTTCTACCAAATATTTTTAAATTAGGTATATATTTTACAATAATAATAAATAAAAAGCAAATTGTTATGAACTGCAAATATAATAAGAAAAAATGAGATACCTTAGTGAATTCTCTAAAATAATAATAAAAATAAAAAAAAAATAAAAAAGCTTAAGTTAAACAATTTTGAGTATTCCCTCATAATATTTCAACATGGCCGAAGCAATGACTAATGAAGATTACTACAACCCAAGCGGACTTGATCAAATAAATCTTACAACAATTCCACTCAGAATTCTATTTCAGAGAACAATTTCACTGTTTACACAAATTCTTTATTTTTTATAAAATTATATTTTACAACAGTTTTGTGTTTGTTCTACTACCTCATAGACAACCTATGAGATTAGTTTTGTTTCGGATAATACGAAATCTTTCACTGAGTACCCATTATAGTTAATTTATATATTTATATACAACATTTATTATAAATTGCTTATTTGAAAGTGAATATTTATATACCAAAGAGAATTAATTTAAAAAAGGGATGAATCAGTATTTTTCCAATATGTTGTATGTAAATTTTTTTAATTATTTTATCTTTGCACTGAAATGCTATTTTAAATATGAAGCCGAACTGTAATTGAAAATATTCATTATTTTGCTGGAGTAAGGGTAACATTAAAGTATATTAAAATTCAAAACTACCCTATATTATTAATTAACCGAACTTTAATGTTTTTCACAATCACCTTAAGTTTTCTAGAGATACAAGTCACTGTGGCCACTTTCTTAATTAACATAATAAAAACTTCATCGCGGAAAAATCTCAGTACTTTTTAGAATTTTAGTTGATTGTGCTTATCAATAAATAATAAATACATTAATTGATAATAAATAATGTGACCTCTATGATGTAATGTGTTAATACTTATATCAATATTTCATAATCTTACCATAATATTGTTAATGTGACAGTCTTTGTATCTTTTTTTTCTTCGCTTGTAAATGTTATTTATTCTACGGTCGGATTGTAGCATATTAAGTTCGATGAACAAAGGCTCTACAAATGTAGAGTTTCTTCGAAATTCACGAAAAACACTGAGCTATCATTTACTGGCAGAGGACATTGGTGGTTTTGAACTTTCGTCATTGATTTGAACTCACGCGAACAAAACTAACAATTATAATATTAACAACAACTAGAGCTGTGAGGATTAGATATAATAAATACAGTTTATATAATATATTAGCTTTAATAGACAAGTTTTTTCTTCATTTCGATAAACGATACATCAGATGAGTTGTTCACAAAATAACAATCACTTAAAATAACTGAAGGCTTTTATGTAATACATAACCTTATATTCCTTATCTCTATTTATACAAATATTCATATAAGTATATATATAATACCAGTCCCATAGAATATTGATCACGTTCAGTTATAGAGGAAAATATTGTAAGGTTTTAACAGACACGACATAATCTATTTTCATATATTCTGTTAGCGTCGATCTAAATCACTTATAAATTGCTTGAACAGGCTGCAATGTCTCCATCATAAATATATATTTAATATTTATAATTGTTTCTCTACGTTTTTAGAATTGTTTTAAAGAAAATGGTTATTGTTATTGGATTATTTATTTCTTAAAATGTTGGTTGATTTTAAAGTTACAAGACCACAGTTTATTATATATAGAACTATAGATATATTTATTATAGTGTGAATAACTTAGTAATTGGTTATCGATAAATCGTATAAAATAAGGATTTATTATATTTGATCCATTCAATTGAAAAGTTGACAAAATTGAGTTTTTGTTATTTTTATTAAGGACGTTATCTTGTGATTACTAAAGAGTTTTCTTACATTATACTTCTAAATACACATTAATCATCTTATACATCTAAAGCATATATTTATAGTATAAAAAAATATTATAGACGAAAAGTTTACCTAAAGTTAAACACGTATTATGAATTGCTTTTGTAAAACTAGTTTTACGTTTCTAACAATGTAAAAGAAATATATTTGTATGACATATCACACATTACTCGTGACATGCGTAACGGAATGAAGGATATTGTTCTCAACAATTCCAATAAAACTTAAGGGTCGTTATTAATAACAACGGAACGGAACACAATTGGTTGTAATTTCTTTTATGTACAAATGACATCATTTCTCTTAAATTAATTTAGATTTTAATTGTTGGAGATCTTTTTTTGAATTCATAAATAATGTTAGTATGTAATCATTTAATTATAATTATATCTTATTAAGACAAAGCAACTTTAGTAGATATAAAAAAAATACAATTCGATGCAACATTGCTATATTTGTATTTTTTATAATTTCTTTTATTTATTTAGTTTTACTTTTGATATCAAAATATATGGATATATTTAGGACAAAATAAATATACTTCAAGTATTACAGTTAATATAAAAATATATAGTAGTACCTATCTGTACTAGTACTGAAAATCTATAAATGAATGAAACACTTCAACTAATTATTTACAGTTAACATTTTACATATTTTTAATTTTTCAACTAATTTTTCCATTTCAAACTTTCTTTGTTTTCATATATCCTGAAACAGCGTTTTATTTTATTTTATACCTCTTAAATAACTGCCTGAAGCTAAATCTTTTTCATTTTAATTCTTAATAATAATTTATTATAATGTCAGTATAAAGTCTGTACTATACTTAATTGAAACACTGATAACATTGTACGTCTGAGAATTTTAAATATGAGGAAACTTGTAGATAAATATCTTAGTTATTAAGATTAAGTTAGATCCAGGCATCACGTGAAGTTAAATATCAAAGAAAAAAGCAAAATATATGTATTTTTTTTTTATTAATTATTAAAGTCGTCAAAAGATGTTCCTAACTTTAATTCCTTTGGAAATATTACTTTAAGTTACCTTATTACCTTAAGGTTTTCAAATATATAAAACATTTTTTTCCAACTCCTACAATGTTGACGATAATATGTACTGGCGTTGGAAAAATTGCACCCTCTACAAAAATACGTTTTGTTCAGTTTTCCTTTTGACAAGGTTACTTGTGGCTTTAGGAATACTATAAAGCTAAATTCGATCGTCTCGACTCGCAACATTCAATCTTACTTGTACAATGAATGATTTTAGTATTGTTACATTCCACAGATATTTGAGAAATATGGCCACAAATAGGTCAACCTATATGAAAATAAATTTACATATTTATTTTCTCAATCTTTATTGTTAAAACTGATACAATAAGGTACACCAGACGGAATTAATACTAGAAACACAGAGAGAGAGACCAGCTCCGGAAAAATGAGAAATGAGCGAACGAAGGAACAAAAGAATGAGGCACTTAAAACATTTAACATATTATTATAATACTAAAAAAAAACAACATAAAAATAAATGACAAACGACTTGTGTGAATACACAAGACACACATTTACACATTATATATTCTTAATTAAACAATAGACATACACAAATATGTATATACATGAATAATTTATATAACATTACACAACACTACACTCTAGTTCTGGGTCAAAAAATCGATTATCATAATGGACGGACTTGTCCGTATCGATCCATAAATAGAATTAAATTAGAGTTAAATAAGGTATACTAATATTGAATACTTGTATTAAATATATAGTATGGTCTAATAAAAATGGCTATTTAAACATATTTGTTTATATAATAGTTTGAACCAAGTATTAAACGAAACAACTATCACTACTGCACTATCGCCTGCAATCTTTTTTTCCTCAAACTTATATCCCTGAAGTTAAACTATCAAGATAAGTTTGTATAACATCGCTACGCCTTAAAGTTTTACAGGAAAAATCAGATGTAGCAAACAATTTTGTATTTTAACTTTTGTGATCCATAAAGGTTATCAAGTTATATACCTAATGTTTCCAGAAAAAAAATCAATGTGTGTTATTTTATACATCAATATAATAAAATTAAAAATATATGAAGCTCATTAAAATAATATCCATAGGCATTAACACAATTCTTAAAACATTATCAATAGCAGCATGCTCTTTTCAATCTCATGAAATTGTCAAGGAGATCAAATCATACAATACTCTCAGCTGATTATACATGAACTAGATGACGGCCAGTCTTCATTGGCCGGAAGACGGAAAGTCGCAACCACAATAATATGAATCAGTTGCTCCTTAATAGCTAACTAAATCGCTAAAATAGGATAAGCTTCTATAGAGCTTTAGTATAAACGCTGTCATTCCGTTTGTTAATACATTGCTCATTTTTGTCAGTATTTTTTCCTGTGATCTTCTTTGTTTTTGTTCAGGAGTTGTTTTGATTTTTCTACTTTTTGTTTTAAAATGATCAGTTAAGTAATGACCAATAGGTCTCCTAGTAGCTAAGCTTCTATAGAGCTTTAGTATAAAAGCTGTCATTCCGTTTGTTAATACATCGCTCATTTCTCGTCAGTATTTTTTTCTGTGAACTTCTTTGTTTTTGTTAAGGAGTTGTTTTATTTTTTTATTTTTTTACTCTTTGTTTTAAAATGATCAGTTAAGTAATGACCAATACGTCTCCTAGTAGCTAAGCTTCTATAGAGCTTTAGTATAAACGCTGTCATTCCGTTTGTTAATACATCGCTCATTTCTCATCAGTATTTTTTTTCTGTGATCTTCTTTGTTTTTGTTAAGGAGTTGTTTTGATTTTTTTACTCTTTTTTTTAAAATGATCAGTTAAGTAATGACCAATACGTCTCCTAGTAGCTAAGCTTCTATAGAGCTTTAGTATAAACGCTGTCATTCCGTTTGTTAATACATCGCTCATTTCTCATCAGTATTTTTTTTCTGTGATCTTCTTTGTTTTTGTTAAGGAGTTGTTTTATTTTTTTATTTTTTTACTCTTTGTTTTAAAATGATCAGTTAAGTAATGACCAATACGTCTCCTAGTAGCTAAGCTTCTATAGAGCTTTAGTATAAACGCTGTCATTCCGTTTGTTAATACATCGCTCATTTCTCGTCAGTATTTTTTTCTGTGATCTTCTTTGTTTTTGTTAAGGAGTTGTTTTATTTTTTTATTTTTCTACTTATTGTTTTAAAATGATCAGTTAAGTAATAACCAATGCGTCTCCTAGTAGCTACAAATCCTTCGTCCCAAGTAATCTTATAAAATATTACATATAGTGTAATGTTATCACAGAAATTCGATTATTTGATTATAGATATTATTATCACATTCTATTTTAATATAAAATAATATTTAACATCGATAAAATAAAAAACAACACAATGAACTCAAATGTGATTTTATGTTTTTTTTTTTTTCATTCTAATGGGCAACTATTCGGAAGATTCGAAACCAATCGCATAAATCCCTAAAAAAATTACGTGAGTCCAGTCGGTAAAATATATGTAGCAAAAAGTAGGTAATTATAAAAGTATTATAACTATATAATAATAATAATAATATCACAGGACAAATTACACACATTGATCTAATCCCTAAGTAAGCAAATTATTTGCTTGTGTTAAGGGTGTTAGACGTTGATACAAATACATACAATAGACATACACATTATAAATACTTTGAATATATTTAATAAACGAGCAAACTCAGAAATACAGACATCTATGCTCATTACATACATGCCTGTCCATGTCGGGTATCGAACCCGAACCCCATTGCGTCGCTATGCGTCAGGCGTCTGCGCTAACCACTCGACCAGTGCAACAGGGCGGTTTCTTATTTTATTTCAAATTTATAAATGACTTATTTAATTCATATAGTAATTCAAAAAAGTTGTTACTTTATTCGTTAGTGAATGATTTCTGTGTAGTTATATATCAAAGTTAATCAAAGTATTATCACAACTCAACCCAATTTTACGGTAACAATACAACTTGCTTTGAATTCTCAACTTTTAGGAAACGTTTCGTTTTCATAAAGTTTTGTACCCACGAGGAAATTTAATTACTTCGCTAATAAAATCCTTTACGTATACCGTTATAGCAATCGTTACAAGCATGTGTTACAAGAACGTAAAGCGCTACATGGGTGGTGAATGGTGGTAAAAGGGTGGTAGATGGTGGATGGTGAATACCTACTCTTATCTGCTAATCAAAGTAGTAAGAAGCTAAAGAGTTTTATAAACCTAAAACGAAATAATAATAATAACAGGACAAATTACCCAAATTGATCTAACCCCTAAGTAAACAAATTATTTGCTTGTGTTAAGGGTGTTAGACAACGATAAAAATACATATAAATATTAAATACACATTGTAAATACTGACAATATATATAATAAACGATTAAACCCAGAAATATCTAGAGACATCTATGCTCATCACAAACATACCTGACCCTGTCTAGAATCGAACCCAAGTCCCGTTGCGCTGCTATACGTTAAGCGTCTGCACTAACCACACGACCAACGATTGCATTACATTTTTTTTACTTTAGTCAATTTGATAATATTTATTTATTTGAATACACATATTTATAAATCGTGAAGCTCCAACAGATTTCAATACAAAGTCATCTTAATACTTAAATTTATTTTTAATTCAATTAATTTGTGGCAATAATAATAATATAAAGAGACTTTATAATTGAAACACATTCATACTGAATATTTATCAAATGGAATTTGCACCAAAAAGACTAAAAGAAGAGTCAATTGATTTTTAAATTTTGGCTGAAAAGCAAAGGCTTTTCAAAAAGTAATTCACTTATTCAATGGCTCCTCTTTATTTTCTTCAGATCTGTTTTTGATTTTTATATTTGAAACCGTGACCTAATTAAATATTTCTCTTTTGCAGGTAAGCTTGCAGTGGATGCGATATAATAGAAAAATAATTATAAGATATCAGATACGGTTACTCTTCTAAGTAAGTACTTTATAGTATTGTAGAATGAATACAAACATATATTTATATTTATAGGGCGAAAGTTTATGTATTCTACTTTGATTATAAAAATGAAGCCTGCGTTACCTTGTAAAGACATTGAAACTAAGAGAACAGAACTGATGGTAAATAAAAAATATATTAATCTGAGTAATAATAATATACATATAGGGATATGGCATCCCTGAACATTTAACTCACAAATAATTGAAACTAAGAAAATTATACAATGGTAGAAAAATATTAATTACATTTGCGATAATTCCAATATGGCTTAGGAAATTATTTGTATAAAAATATAAAGTTGTACCGATGAAATAACATTTGCAAATTGTATTAATTTAAATAACAACCTACGAGATGGAAAAAAGATAAATTTATCTGTAGCCTTGTCTCTTGTTTATAAATAATTAACATTTTAAATACGAAGCAATGTTTTCTTAACATTATGTTTAACCTGCTAGTAATTATTATTCATATTATAATATTACCTGTTGAACATTGTAATCTCTGTAATAATTGACACTATGGAACAAAGGAAGTATTCAACTATGGAACAGGCAATACTGGAAAAAAAAATAGTTTTGTATTAAATCGGTGTCACAGTTGTCAATAAGGCTACTTCTGGTATTACTATTTGACTAGGGGTCGCTCGCGACTTCGTCCGCGTGGTTTTTAGTGTTGCCGCCGAGTTCCATACAAAATTGATATTTAAAACCCTTAAGGGTGGAATTTAAAAATCTTTTCTTAGTACACCACTACGTAGAAAAACAAATGTATTCTCCAATTTTACTATCTCTACGACCTGCGGTTTAGACTGTAGGTATGCTATGTCTAAGTCAGTCAGAACCTATTAGATTATATTAAATTTGCAGCATTTTTCATTGCTGCTTAACTTCTATAAGTCACAGCGAGATGATATATACCCTATAGCCTTCTTCAATAAACGGACTATTCAACACAATGAGAATTTTTCAATTCGGGCCAGTAGTCCCAGACATTAGTGCGTTCAAACAAACAAACTCTTCAGCTTTATAATATTAGTAGAGATAGTGACTAGACCCGTGACACTATATCTAGATATGTTTATAATGTTTAGTTGTAAAATGATTAAAAAAACCTTGCTGCTTACCTTCAGTGCCTCTTCTGGGAGAAAAATTTCTTACGGCAAAAATAATCAAATTATAATGTATCAGATGATTTGAATTTAAAAAAAAGAGTAAACATTTATAGCCGCAAAAGCAACTTACGAATAAATAAATAAATAAATAATCCCAACAACGTTAAAGAAAAGTACTTTTCAATCCGTATTTATTTACTCCTCGCTATTTTATAAAAAGAGTATAAGAGGATTATTTCAAATACCTATTGTACCATTTTTAAATTTGTCTCTTATATTTTATTTAAAAGGACAGACAGTACAGACATCTTGGATTTATAAAAAATTCATATCACTGTATATTTTTATCCTAATACAATAATACCCTTATCTACCTAAATCATTTACAGAAAGCTTATAGTAAAGTTAAGTAAGGTTCCAATGGATGTATAAAAACAAAGTAATATACTTAAACAACATCTCTATTTATACATTACTTACAAATTATACGTAAATTTTCGTGAATATTGTGACGTATCAAAACATATCTGAAGTGTAGTAATAATATTCAATAACACTATACGAGCCATGGAGGCTCTCCATCTTTATAATATGTCTAATTCCGTCTTTATATTCGTCTGTCTTATAATATGCATTAGTCGTGCTTTCATCTTAAGCTCAAGGACTTATAATTTAACGTCTACTATTACATAAATATATAAAATAAGGGTATATATAAAGGGAAGTACATGAAACGAAATGAACAAGAATTATATTATGAACTCGTATCATACGTATTACTTCTTTAAATTTAATTCCATTGAATCATTTTAACAACATTTCCGCGATAGATTCGATTAATGAAAATAGAAATTTAAACTTTAATTATTAATATTTTTAAATTCCACAATATTCTTTTGATATGTGTGTTATTGATTCCGAACTATTTTAAGCCACGAGTACACGTTATGTAAGCAAGGACAGAAAAATTGTAGATAAAATACTTTTTGTTAATCCTGAAAGTGTGAAGCTTATATCGTGCGACCCATCCGCCCTCGCATTCTTTATCAAGTCACTGAACTTATACGCTTCGCATAATCTTAAATTAATAAACATTACCTTTGTATTTTAAATGTTTTAAAGATAGACTTATTTAAAACAAACATTTAGAAATAATGTTGCTTTAAAATAATGTATCTAAATGCAATATCATTTTTATATTTATATCAATATAAAAACTATATATATTGAAAATATCTTTAAACATGTATAGTCATGTTAAGCTTATTTAAATTTATATAAATTTAGAATGAAAAATAAACCGATACGGGTAGGGATTCAAACCCGCGACCTCTGGAAAACGTCCCTGGAAACCTCTGGGAAAGCGACGGGACGGTTTCCGATTATTTTTCATTCTATATTTATATAAATTTAAATAAGCTTAACATGGCTACACATGTTTATAGATATTTTCAAACAATATCGTTTTTGTAAATCAGAACCAATTTTAGTAAATACAACACTGTCTTTGTAATCTGACTAGAACTTATTAGGCTTTAATGTTATATTCATAAGCTTGCTCCGTTATTGTTACTTACAATATTATTTTTGCTGATTAAAGGATATGAGTTATAATAACATCGATTTCTTAAGTTTCTTTGAAAATAAAATTACATTATGTTCGCGTTATACAAAATTACTCGACGTTCGACGTTCGCGACTTCACAACGTTAACTGTAAATACAAAGAAATAATCTTCATGATAAGGAACAAGGATAATTACCAAAACTTAATTTCTTCACTAAATTATTATTCTCAAACAATATATTTATAGATGGAGGTCAAAATATTCCATATTTAAGTCGATAAGTGCAAGTCATTTATTATTCAATGTTAACACATTATACGAGTATAAAGCTGCTAATTGCGAAATCAGGAAAGCAAGGCTCCTTACAGAACATTAAAGAAATAATATAATAATAACATATAAAAATTAATAACAAACGTCTTTACTATGATTAGATTTACTATTTTTATATTTTAAATTTAGAATACACAAGATAGAAGTAAATCATTTATAGTAGAACTACATAAAATTGGCTCAAACGTAAAAGAATAACAGATTCTATTAAGCATGTGCCAAAAGATAAATGTATGACAGGCTTATATTTATGCTTCAGCAACAAACAATAAAACAGACAACAAAATAAACATTTTACAATTTTATTTTAAATTCAATTTTTTGATTATTTTGCAATATTTTTATTCAAGGGAATACGAAATGTAGGTGTTGATAGGCGAAGAAACAGACGTGGGTGTGTAACTCTACGAGTCTTCTTTATAAAATGTACGGGAGTAGAATCTGTTAAAAATAGTTTATTTAAATGTGTTTCTCTTGTGATAACAAAATAAAATGTTATACAAACAAAATAGAGCAAGTAAATTTGAACTCATAGGGTATATTACTTTATATAAATGAAATTTATTTCATAAAAATCGAAAATGACTTTTCATTCAAACGACCAGTCATATTTTTTTAAACTCAATATCTGAAATTCCAAACCATCCAAAAGGCACGTCAGTCACAGAGCTTAAATAAATGAAATCCCAATAATTCTTTACCAGTGCTGGTATTGTCAAAGACCTTCCATTTTGCAATGTTTTTTTTTCTATTTTATTGCAGCCTGTATTATCTGTTAGCTGTGCTTTAAAGGTTCTTATATATAATCTTATTCTTTCTTCTTATACTTATGGAAGAATAAAAAAGCAATCCCACCGTAAGTACTGCTCCGCGGGGACTTGAAGATATATAAAGCACAATGATTTTAATCTCGCATCCACTGATATATCATTCCTACACATCTCATAGATGTACTACATTGTCTATTTATATCATTATTAAAATATCAGCAACGATTGTACTTCTTACTATTATTTCTTGTGATTTTATATGCTTATCTATGGTTTGTAGAATTGTATCATCTACTATATCTCATTTGTTTTATCAAACCTACCAACCTAAAAGAGTGACTCCAAATGTTTCATCACTTTCGTAGTGATGTTACATAACATTCAATCATTTCTTCTATTAAATATTTTTACATCTAAAAAGAAACTAATCAATTATATAAATTGGATAACTTATGATTGGACTCGATTCACTCATAACTTCGCTCAGCTTTCTGCTGTGCTTATAAATTTAATAAATATTTATTGAAAGAAGATATATTCCAGTACTAGCAGTGAACCGACTCTATACTTTCAATTAATTATAAACAGATACAATGATCTATTAGTAAATTGTTATTGTAATCAAATAATAGAAGCTAAATATTGTTTTATTTGTTTATTAATTATCCTGCTGTCTTATCCAGACCTGAAACATCGAGAAATGTTATCTCAAAATTTATTAATTTAGCACTAAAATATTTTACATTACTTACCGACCAAGTAAGTTTATATATTTTTTGAGTGAATATGTATTATATATAAAAAAATATAACAGCTACGGAAGTTAACATTTACATAAATAAATTAAGACCCAATTTCATAAACATGGAATAAATCTCAGTCGGAGCTTAAATAAACAGATATTCTAATAATAATAAGGAGTATCTTTATTACATATGGTATATTTTTTTTATTTGTGTTTTTATTTCTTTGTGTGCATTCAAAAAAATCATCTCTTTTGTTTAAAATACCTTCTATTCAAGTTCATCACACCTCCAACGAATTTTCAGGCTATATGTATGAGGCTTCAAATTTAAATGTGAAATCTTTCTATATTTATTTATAACTAGGTATTTCACCCACACTACGATATATATGTCATTTTCAAATATTAACATTATGTGCTAAGAACTACCATACAAATTGTATTCTTTTCCGGTGTGTTTACAAAATTATTTTTCAATCAAACCTTATCCTGGTAATTAGGAACTTGGAAAAATAATAACTTAACCGGTGGAGCCGTTCTCGAGAAATGGTACTCTATATACGCAGAACCTTATTATTTTAACTTATAAAGATTGTAACTAAATTATTATCATTATGAAATAAGACATTTTGATGACAGCTAACTATCTCAATCTTAACTTAACAATATAACAATAAATATATATAATATTGTGATATATCGTTTGCTTTATTTTAAGTGGTTTTTAAATAAGAATAACCACTATTCCTTAATCTTAATTAATAATAACAATACTAATATAGTGAAATTATTATTATTTTATTAATTTCACCAATTGATAACCCTTAAGTAAGCAAATTATTTCCTTGTGTTAAGAGTGTTAGACAACGATACAACATAGAAATATACATTGTAGATACTGGTAGATATATTAATGAACGACCAAACCCAGAAATACAGACATCTATCCTCGACACGTACATGCCCGTCCCTGTCGGGAATCGAACCCGAACCCCTTGGCGCTGATATACGTTAATCGTCTGCGCTAACCAGTACACCAACGGACCGGTTAAATTGCTTTATAGGAGAGTAAAGCTAATAAACTAATTAACATTTTAGTTTCATCATGTGATTACAATGATATTAATGACAATAACGCTAAAGGTTTTAATCACACAATATAATATAATGTTGTATGATTTAACACTTTTAAATCAATCACTAAATTACAATTCCTTTTAATGTCCTAAGTCGTTGGAGGCCATTTCTCCTAGAAAATTTTGTTATTAAAATTATTATTATTATTTAAGTAAGCAGATTGAAAATAATAAGATAGTATAAAAATACGAAGACGTAATATTTTTTTAAATTTATTATTATTACTGCTAAAGCCAAGACCAAAGAGACCAAAGCCCAATCTGAAACGAATTCATTTTAACTTCAAATGGTACAGCATTATTATATTTCGCAAACCATTATCTTAATTAGTCTACATTTCATTTATGCAAGCATTTTACGTATTTATCATACAAACAAAAAGCAGAATTTAATCCACTCCTCTCATCAATTTTATTGGCAGGGAGTGGTCTGACGTCTGAAACAAATTAAGTGGCACTTATACCCGGACTTTAGAAAATTAAAAATTTACTAGGCTATACTTTTTAGTAATATTTTAACTAATAATTCTGTCTTTCTATATGTATATTATTTGTTTATATAATACGTTTAAAATATTTTCTAAGTCATATTTATATACAACTTTTAATTCATTGAATATAACCTTATTCATTGATGAGTTGTGGTATATTTGAACAAGGTACTCGTATATGGTATGAAGTGGCAGTGAATATATTATTTGAACAAATGGTTGCTTTAGAAGTAAAGAACGAACAACACAAAATAAATAATTCTTAAACTCATAAAGCCAAAGTGAATCAGTAAATCACAAAAGGCCCCAAAGTGTTTCTGATATTTATTTCTTTTTTACATCATATTTACCAAACTCCTTTATTTACTAAAACATATTTATTCAGAGAATTCACATTACTTTAAATATCTATTTAGTTGCTAATTTTAATTAATTATAAAGGAATAAGAAAAAAATATAACCAGATTTTGTGACGAGACCCTGGCTGTGTAACAAAAGTAGGATAATATTTATGGCTTCATTTCCGCTTTAACTGTAAGAGATACCGCGATGAAACAAGGTGATAAGTTGCGTCAGTGTCTAAGGTTTTTAATCCCTTAAATTAAGAAATAAGTACATATCTTACGTAAACGTCAAATCCAGATGTCTTATTGGACAAACAAAAGATACAAGAAAGGGGTTAAAGACACAACGCTATGTACTTATATTATTTATATATTAGTATCCTAAATAAATAGTTTCTTTGAACAAAAATAGATGTTTCATATATCATTTATTAAAAAAGGGAAAACATCTTATACATGAGTATGTTGTCTGATGTTATTAAAGCCTAACAAAGTTATACGCCATTCTATCAGAAGATTCTATTAACTTGTTAACTATGAACATCTAACTGTTCATAAGACTTATGTTTGCATTATTTTTATATATAAAGCACTCATTGCAGAGACGTCAGACAAGACTTGCATGGAGAACAAATATAATTAGATTAATGGAAGCATTGAGATTCACAACTGTTTGCGATAATTTTATATTTACCTTAACTTGAAATCACAAAAACAAGCAAAAGTTTAAATTATTCACTAGCAAAAGTGTTTCTACGAAACTTATTTTTAATTTTAAGATTTGTAAACAAAACTTTTTAATAAAGAAAGTACAACAAAAAAATTACCCGATTATGTCTGCCATAAAATTATATCAAAATATCATAAAATATATACATTAAAATATTGGTAAAAATTAAGAAAAAGACGAATAAGATCGTAAAATGAAGTAGTCAGGTTTTTACATAATTTTTAAATGAAGAGGGTACTACGTCACCCTTATTGACTCTTGCTACGTAATTTTTTGCTGTTTCTAACTTTTTTAAGGACCTGAGACAACAAACAAATAATTAAAAGAGATTCACTAACAAAGGGCCTCTTGTGGAAGAGAGATTATAACCATTGATATGAATATGAATGTTGAAAAAGAATCACTCCAAAATAGATTGATTTTTGCTCGAATTATTTATTGTAGGGGACATAATGATAAATTATTTATTTACATGTTTCTATAATTCCCAAGTCTCTCTCTTAATTAGCGACACACATTAAACAACAACTTCGTTATAACAACATGTTAAAACTAAACGAACGAAATGATCGATATAATTTAAAATACAAAATAAGACACTATTTATTATATTTTACCTATTTACATTTAAGTTTTGAGAAAGCCATCATATAATAAAAATGTATTATTGTATATTTATAACAAATAAATCAGTGAAATAAATTGTATAATATTTCTACAATTGCATTTTGCGAGAATAGCAGGCTTCTGTATAATACAGAATGTCTGTGATTGTCACTGCTGCATCGACCGCACACTGCTGGATATTAAATACGTACTTTGATAGTACTTTGTATGATATATTGTCGAAATATAATTAAAATTGCATTTTTTTTTTTATATTCACGTCTATTATAAAATAGGTTTTCAAAAATGTATGTTTTTCCACACTTAGAATATAATGAATAACCATGACTTAACAGTCGATATGATTTTGAACATAAACAGCTTAAAATAATATCTACAATAACAGAATTAAGAGTAGGTACCTCTGTACACTGAATATTCAATTCGCATTCTGTTCTATTCATTAACGATAAAACAAAATGAAAGCTAACGATCAACTATTACGCAGTAGTTAAACTAATTTTATTATTGTATTTAATTTATCAAGGGACTTACTTTGTCTTGGCTAATATTATTATCGCCGAATAAATGAAAATAATTATGTCAACGAAAACTACTTCATTGCAATAATGATTTCTTAATAGCAAAGCATGTTCCGTATCAATCGCTTATTTTGTGATCTAGTAATTACATGAGTCTTTCTATGTTTAAATCTAGCGAATTTTAAAAACTATAAATACGTATAACGCAAATTTGCGTTATGTTAATAACGCAAATTTGAATAGAGCGCCATCTATGAGACCTGTGCATACTTAACTGAACTCTATTTTCATGCCGCGTATTTGCTGAAAAGTTTCAGCGATCGCTGTTACTTTACAGGAAAGCAGTCATGCAGGTACACAAACTTTTTTGTAGATGGCGCTTTTAAGAAAATTATGAAATATTGACACAATTTTACTTTATTAAGTTTAACTTCATAATTTGCTATTATATATTATGTAATATTAATAATGATAAATAATATTTATTATTACACTGTTATTACAAAGAAAATTATTGGTAAATTAGAATGGTTTCTATCATTGAACCTCGAAGGTCGTTGGCCGAGTCCCGCCCCCAGTTTGACGTCGTTGGTGTGACGTCAGACCATCTACCTCCCTCACTTGTGGTAATATGATTGGATGTACTGCTTTGTTTTATTATCTATATCTTTTTATACAACGGAGAATGTAACGACCTTAATCCAATTTTATATTATCTTGACAACTGGATTAACTAAAGGAGTTATTATCTGTTAAAGTACTAGAGCGTCTAATGGATTTCTTAATAATATTTACTTTAAGTATTTGATCTTAATAAGAGAGCATTTTAGAATGGAGTGAACGGTTCATTCAATTATATTGTTTAAATTTTTTTTTTTGTCCAGTCTTATTTTCGTAGATGTTGTTTAATAAATCTACATCATTTTGCTGCAAATAATTGACTTCACCAACCAACCATTATTTATTTACCTACATATATTTAAAAGTAAATACTTTTGCCAAAACACGTATTTATGAAATGTTTTTTAGTTATTTTAATGAATCAAGCAAGAAAATAATTTATATGAACCAAATGCCCTCATAATCAAATCAGCGAATTTACTACAAAAGAAAATAATTTTCATATTTTTCTTAAAAATATATTTCTACAAGACATAGTTTCATGTTTTTGGATATAATAATTGATTAATAATTATCATATCCTATTTCTAAATGAACATTTCGAAAAACGTTTACAATATAACGTAAATATTCAAATAGTATCAGACACTGGATCCTTGAATTTTAGATTTTGGTTTTTTAAGAAAGAATTCTTAAAAATTCATATTATTGGTTCCATTATCATCTGGGGCTTAATTTCGATTGCTTTTTTCGTAAGAATTTTTTTGTAAAGTATGATTATTATGAATAGATTATAATATGTTAATTATGAAGTATTATAATATGTTTTATATTTTTCCTATTAATACTTGCCAGCTAATAAACATATTAGAATTATAAATCCCTCATACACAACATCTTGCATTTCATCAATTTCATTACACATAAAATATATAACTATATTAAACAATCTAATTTTGAATTTAAATATGATTTTTAATGTCGGATCAAGCAACTTCAGATATGTTTATTTTATATTATCACGGGTGACACTTGACATAATGTATACTCTACATATTCCATCTAAATATAATCACGTGTAAATATGTAGGAGGAAAAGCAATCACCTAGCAACATTTGTTTATGTGACGGAACTGGAATTCCTTCTGCATTTACTACGTGCGTCCACTGCTCCGTAGCAAGCGTAGCGGTTCGTAGCTAAATTACGTCATGCATTACGCATTAAGCTGCTACAGCAGTCCCATTAAAATGTAGACCACCCTGAGGCATTTGAACTTAGTTACTTAGTGTACCGTTCACCGTACACTCGTTATATGAATATGTAATAATAACCAAATAGTTTTCATTCTGTAATATTATATATTTCAAAACAACTGTTTTTAACGAATATATCTCGTTTATTTCCTCAAATTTACGAAACATTAAAATGTATATTTAGAAAACTTAGTTCATAAGAAAATAAATTATAAAATTAATATAGAGCATAAGTAAATCAATTATAAATGTATTATTCCTCGTCCGGCCCAATAAATAAGTAAATTTTAATCGGTATTCATATATTCGTATACATACTCGTATATTCGTTGGGAAGAACTTCTTAATTATTTTAATGAGTTACAGATGTACAAATTTAAAAAGTTTGGAAACGACTATTAATTACCTTTTGTACTGTAAGTGAACGTTTTCTCAGTAATCATTATAAATTCACTATTAATATATATATATTTCAACTTACATTGACAGACAAATCCAAACCAATACCGTGAAACAGTAAGTCAAAAATCGATTTGCTTCCAAAGCATTGAGGTCTCGAGGTGTAGGGCCCTCTAGGTTTTGAGTAGGGGTGGTGGTGCGCAGGCGCGCGGGGCCCTCTGACGTCAGCGGCCCGGCCGCGCCAGTGCCCGCGGCCGCGCGACCAAACACGCGCGACTACCGCCCAACTTCCAAACGAGCTTCCGATCATAATTGCCAACAATAACAATAAAATTCACTGATTATATTGGCATTATTGACATCGCCATGGACGCGTGACGTGAGGGTTGCCCAGTGCACTCCTGTGTATATCGCACCTAAGTATTCCGCATATTGTTAGAACATTGTAGCATATTGTATTATATTATAAGTTTGTTGCTTACTATAATTTTCTGTTACCATTTTAGTGAATATTGTTTATGACCTTGTTAGTACACTACGCATGCGACTGCCAGAACTTAAACCAGCGCATAGCATACTGTAACTTCATTCTTGCTTTATCAATAAATAACAGAACAATACAAAAAACAATACATTAAAAACTATACATATTAAAAGCAGTTCATGAATACATTTTATATTACATTTTGTAAATCATGCCAATTTTAATAATATCATAATATTATTATATTATCTTTTTAAAGTCGACTAAGCTGCTTTTATGGTTACAAATATATCTCTGCAAGAGTTACATTTTTTTTGTTTGTATTGTCTATATCTATTTCTTTAATAAGAAAATAAAACATTTAAATCACTCTATTTAGTATATCAGTGTTTTTATTTATAGTGTAATATCATTATTTTTATTGCATTTATATTTCAATTACCAAATGCTTTGATATTCACTTTATATCACATTATATTATTCTATAAGGATGGTTTCACCCCCTAGTTTGTTTTTCAAATAAAAACCAAATTAATAAATAAATATACTATTTTGTAGCTATTCGTTATGTTGTCAACATTGAAGTCACGCCCTAAAGTTCAACTTTAGACAGTAATATTAATCCTCCTTGAACATTCTCTACATTTCTGATTCTGCAGTTCTCTGTAGCAGTGTTGTAGAACAACAAAGTGTATGTAGGATGTACTTATGAATTATTTGCTTGACACTTATCTGACAGCTCTATCAAGAATGGTGGTCATCTGTCATCACATGATCAAACTATCAGAAAGTGTGATTTGACAGCAATTATGTTATATAAAAGTTTTACATTTTACTATTAAATGGCTTAATAAATTAATCGCAATCTATCTAATCACAAATTCTATAACAATACCTAATACTATACTATACCTAATACTACTCACTCGTACCAGTACTACTCACAAATACTACTACTACTAAAACACACTTGATAATGCACTACTGTGATAGGTATGTTCCTGGCTTCGTAAGCTGTTTACCTTAAGCTAATAAGGACTCCATCCATCCTTTCTCAAAACGAAACAAAATTATTCGTTTGGATGTAGTAAAATATTAATATTTAATTATACTTTGGGCTTAAATTCAAAATTAAAACAGATAATAAAAGAATAATAAAGAGCCCATGTAGGTACTTTTTATTAGAAAAATAATTCCTACGTGTTAAGTACATTCATACATGCATTACACATTACATGCTTGACATAATAGAAATCTAAAAAAAAGAGTGTGAAATATTTGACTCTGTTTATTTTTGTTTTATCGTAAGAGTATTGTATTCGTAAGAGATTTAGTTCGGTTACGAATAGATTGTTTCGTAAGTCAACATATAGAATATTTAAAAAAATTATAAAATAGAATCTACAATCCTATTGCAGTTTCGTAGTATGAATTCTATGTGATGATGGATGACCTATGACTTGAGTTGGATAAGGAGTAGATAAAGGGGAAAAAATAACTTCATTAATATATAAAAGCATCTCTTACGCAATTAGTCTTGTTTAAACAACAATTATTATTGCACATACCTACTTACTAAAGTATTCTGACTTCGATCGCTAGCACAAGTATAGCTAAGCTTGCTTTATTCTTGAGCTTTATCTCCCTGTAACTAGCCTTCCTTCTGTTGTCAGGCTTTTAGACAGATGACGGCTTAACTACTATTTGTACTATCTGACACACTTTGACCGTCTCTATCACGTGTTACAAATACACTTGCAAATATCAACTATTCAAATGTAACATTTTCATACTAAGTTCATTATGTATCTGTAATAAATAAATTTTGAGCCACATTCAAATTATATAGCACATTCACCTGCATCTAAGGATCATTTAAATGCAAAACTAATTCAAAACCTAGCGCGCTCCGCATACATGCATACTAACAAATCTTATAGTTTTAAATTATATATATAAATCTATATAAATGTATATATTTCTAATGAAGTCAAACACATTAACTTGAAAAATCTTGTATGGTTTACTTTATATATAACAACGTAACTAGCAACTTGCCGGCACTTGATTCTACATACGTTAATTGTAGTATTTTTTCAATTAAATATTTTAATCATAGTTTATTTATTTCCTGTTTAATTATATCATTATTAAACAATTCTGTCTTTCCATTTTATAAAACATTATTTAGCATTGTATGGCTATTGAAATAAATATAAACAGAAAGATGTCGATACAACTTTACACATTTCTATTTCGGGTAAGTTTCCATTATTCTTTTTAAGACGAACCTGTTCACGAAACCTTAAAAACCTTTGCTTTGTTCAGTAAAAAATAAGGACGCCAAGTTACCGTGCGCTGAATGCACGATGCAATCTCAGGTATACAACTCTTTTGAAAGGTTTTGAAAGAACTTTCATCAGTGCGCTTGTAGTTATGGAAATAGATTATTTGTATTTGTAGTTATTTATATTATGATCATAAAACAAACATATTTAGTTTAACTACTAACTGAGAGCGACATTTTATAAAAATCTGTACAGTATTATTCAAACTAACTTTAGTATTGTAATGATTTAATAAAAAAAAACATTTTATAAATAATAAATACATTAACATTAAATTAATTTATTCATTTTAAATAAATATAGTTTAAAAAAATCTTATAGATAAAATAAAGATTATAGATATGAAATATATTTATTTATTTAGATGTAATTGTTTGGTATATTTATTTAAAATTAAAGTAAGCTTAGTAGTAGGAATATATTTAAAAATATTTTTAGATATTATTAATTATGTTTACTGAATAACTGCACTGAATGATTCTCATCTTGACACATATCATGCTTGAAACATAAGCTTATCGTTGATGTTTATTCAGGTCATTAATTTATTTATATCTTTTCATGTACGTGAAAGGGAAATGTTAGGAAGACCTATTCCGACACAATACTTAAATAAGCCTTTGTGTAAAGCAGCTTAAAATTAAAATTATGTGAATTTTAAGCGCGTCCTGGTATAAGAAGAACCGCACAACAAAATCAGCCAGTTATTTTTTAATTGAGATCACTGTTTCACAAACGTCATATTTTGTAAGCAATTAACGAGCAACTAGAACCATCGTAATCAATTCGATGAGAAAGTTTAAAAACATAAAAAAAAAACATATCTATGCAAAAAAAAAAATTTAAAAACCGTGGCTAGTAAAATAACCAATCACCGCAAGCAAATTAAATAAAATATATAATTAATAAATTAAAATTAAATGTCATGCAATATTGTTTGTGTGAGTTTAAATAGAATCTCCGTCCACTTTAGTTAAAACACTTAAACTAAATCTCAAGTGTTTTTAAAATATATTTTTCACAGTGGCTTGGTTATATGACGTGCATTTATATTCATAACTGTTCAAACCCTTATACGTCACACATCACCATACATTAGTTTTATGTAGGAAACACAGCTTTTTGTACAATTGTTTTGAAAATTTCATATAATATCCATTTATATTCCTTAAAAAAAACAATACTTGGTCTTTAGAATTTATTCTTTTAATACATCATTGAGAACAAGAGCAGAATGTGTTCAAATGCTTCAGACATATTTTTTTGTATATTTATTTATTTTTACATGATATTTTACATTCTTGATATATTAAAGCGCGTAAACAGGATATAAACGGAAGCTTGTTTTTAAAACAATATTTCAGAAAGTGGACAATAATTAATTGACTCGATAAATCAAAGTCACGCTGTTTCAAAGTCATTATACTTGTGTAAAATAAAACAGAAGTCAACAATAAAACATTATAAAAGTGTTAAAAATATAATAAAGAAGAAGCTGATCTAGGACACATTTAATAAAAGTAAATTATTAATTACTTATTATTAAAGGAAAAACAGCCAGGTGCAAGAGTAACAGTGTAAAGTATAAGTATACTGGACACCAGTGATTTAAGAGGATTTCCGGGAAGTTTGTAATGCGATGGTGAGGGAGTGAGGAGGCGCGCTGGGCGGAGGAGGCTCGCGGCACGCCGGCTGTGATGCGATGGGCCAGGACTGGTGCTTCCGCCGCAAGAGGAAGCGCAGCAGCAGTCAGGATGACACCCAACCGCATCACAACCGGTAATCACATAGGATTAAAACAAAACAAGTCTCAGCTCTTAGTATTATTTAAATATAATACGTATTCTCAGATTCATTAAGTCTTAATATCTAAGGTGCCGCCACAACGTAAGTAACAGAACACAAAGGACATAACTAGTTATTAACTCGCCTCTGTCGGCCTCATTTACCTACGGTAGGAGTTAAACTCATTACTAAGCTTATGGGGAATATATGAACAGCATTCAACAAACTCTGATGTAGTAATACTACTACGTGGTAGTTTCAGAATAATTACATTACATTGTACTAGTTACATTTATCCACTTAGTAATGCTTCGTTTGTAATATCCATCTCAGTACAGTACTACTCTACATGAGTAGTATTATCAAATGTATGTAGGTAGGTACATACTATTATTACATTATAAATTTTAAAGAGACAAGAATAACTAATATATACAATTAAAACGCAATTATATTGTAGTAATCTCATTGATGAATCTTTTTACATATTAAAATAACAAACATTTATGGTATATTTATATGCTTTATTTAAATAAGGTGGCTTATATTATAATGTAGTTTATAAATTTGGATTACAAATATCATTCATTATACATTTGAAAAGGTTCGTTTTACGCCTAAGCATAAAACATATTTGAGTAAGGAAAGAATTTAAATTTATATAAATATAGAATGAAAAAATAAACCGATGAAAAAATATAAACTAGAGTATGCTTTAAAAAATATTTTTTAAATTAGGGTATGCTTTAAAAATATATATTTAAACGATGCTATATTTTAAATATATATATATTTAAATTAGGGTAGGGTATGCTTAAAAAAATATAAAAAAAAGTAGCGAAACTGAACGCTCGTAATCGATTCTGTTCTAATGTATGGATGTTAGCGATAGTCAGTTAAGAAGATAGACTTGTCATATTATTCGACAAAAGTTTTTGCCACTTGTCTAGCCATCATCTTAGTAGTAGTTATTTACTAAGTTTAGTTCATTATGTCTAACACTTTTGACAGATACAACTAGTGACTGGTTTCTAAACATTTCTATTGTCGATTGGGTTATTTAGATTAATGTGAGAACAATGATCGGGAGATTTTTTTATAAACAACATAGTCATTATTAAAACAATATAATTTATAGAAATTGAAAGAAGGCTGGTTGGTTAAACTCTTCTCAGAAATCCGCCCCCGCTATAAAAACCATTATTAGTTTTAGGGATAATTAGTGATTAATAAAATTCCAATTCCAGGCATTAAAGATTCTAGAAAAAACAGGAATTATGAATGTATAGGTTACTATGAATAGACAGAAGTCCAAAGTAAAGTCGTCAAAATTGTAGGAGCTATCGAAAGTCTATTAAAATAATAGACCCGGTATCTATGGGTATGCAGACGACAGCACAGTTGTAGAAAGATATCTGCCGAGTACTCGGGCTAGTCAAGATCAAATACAGTCTGTAAGAGAAGCCATGGTGCAACGTTTGAATGACAAACTTCAGGCAGTCTCCGCATGGAGCAATGCCAATCTTGTCAAGTTCAACGCCACCAAAACGCAGACGTGTCTGTTCACCGCCAAAAGGAGCCCTTTCACCTTGGCTCCTACTTTCCAGAATGTATCCTTGGAATACAGTGACCGGCTTCAGTTGTTAGGCTTAGAGATTTCCTCGAACCTCAACTTTGGTCGGTTCATTGAGTCCAGAGCAAGAGCAGCAGCAGCAAAGCTTGCCGTTCTTGCGAAGGTTCGGCAGTACTTTACACCGGGACAGCTTCTTGTTTTATACAAAGCACAGATCCGGTCGTGTGTAGAGTACTGTGGACACATATTTGCTGGTGCCGCAAAGTCTCATCTTACGGTTCTGGACTCAATTGAGAGGCGAGCAAAGAGGCTTATAGGCGATCCCGAATTGGTCGAAGCCGACCTCCAAAGCCTTGAACACAGGCGTAAAATTGCTAGCCTCTCAGTATTCTATAGGATACATTTTGGTGAGTGTGCGCAGGAATTACACGAGTTAATTCCCCCGTCCCCCTTCCATCACCGGACGTCCCGACGCACGGTAGGTATCCATCCTTTTGTTGTGGACATTCCACCTGTCCGAACGAAGCGCTTTGCTTCCTCATTTTTAGTGCGTACAGCGAAGGACTGGAACAATTTGCCTGCGTCGGTATTTCCGGCAAAATATAATGTGGGTGTCTTCAAGAGAAGAGTGAATAGGTTGCTAGGGCAATGCGACTTACCATCTAAGACTACATTCCACTTACCATCAGGTGGAATGTAGTCAAGCATTGCCCTAGATCATATTAAAAAAAAAAAAAAAAAAAAAAAAGTCTATTAAAATAATAGACCAGTTGTAGTTTGACAAACCCTTGGGCCTGTTTCAAACAAGTAATAACAATATGGCTAAAATAATTTGCAATGTTTATAATATTAATAATTGTTTTTCACATCTACCTCACAAACTTCTAACGTGTATATTAACAACTTTATGTTAACAACTTTGTTGCCTCATTTATCTTTATATCACTCGTATTTACTATTTAATGAATATAAAGTATGCATTAAAACTAAACATGAGCAACATAAAATGAATTATTTACAATCAGTATCAGTGAAACATGCATGTGATCGCCTCTATGTGCAATTCCACTGCAATTATGTTTAACCATACTTGCAATGAGACAATAAGACCTCCCAGCCTCTTCCAGTCATGTCATATATGTACTACATACACACATATATACATTTTTATGTAGGTTCTAGGTGTTAGTATCCTTTATTGCGAACACTGCATGTGTGTGCTCGTCTTCTCAATATGCATATTGACCTTCTACTCCTGTCTTGTATTTCACTTATATCATAACGTAAAAGAGCCAAAAAAAAATTAAGTTTTAAAACAATTTATTTTGAAAATCTTTGATTATTTCATTCTTAGTAATTTCTCTATATTGTAAGTTAAATATTTTATAGTGAACTTTTTTTTAGTTACTTTCTGTCATCAGTCAGGCAATGTTTATTTTCTTTTTGTCAGTCAGCGTAGACCTGCCTTTTCTAGAATTGGGAGTTCAAAAACTTCTTAGTAAATACAATAAATTAAATTCTTTGCGTACACTTTGCAACTAAAAGAATACATACATAGGTCTGTATGCCCTAGAACTTCATAAAATTATTGTGTTTCCTAAAATAGCTAGCTAATACTGACCGTTTATTTGTCAAGCTTTGATGATATAATAGAAGTATTAAAAATATACTGAACTCTTAGAACTTAGTTTATTCATTACTTTTAAAAATTTTAAGATATAACTTTCAATTTGAAGTAACTTGAATAGAAACACATTTTTGATAAACTTTCCTTAAAAAAAATATTTAGTTACTTAACATATAATATATATATACATTTAAATATAGTCTCTAATACTCATAGCGATAATATTTATATTTGTTCATGGTACCTCATAAAGTATAGGCAAATGTATTTTTTCTTGACTTCCCTTTGATGTCCTACTTTATTGGAAAAATCTCATTGGAAGTTACATCAAAGCTTCTCTTAAATTTACAAATATCTACACAGGCATGACTTTGAAAACGTAATTATATCAAACTTAAATTATATCACAAATTTATTATATTATTATGTGCTTAAACAACTTTAGAATTATCTATATGACGTAATTACATAATTATGACTATGATAAGTTTAATGAGTTTGTTTGCTTCGAATTATATTACAAAAGTATTTATTTTTTAACATTTATTTTTGAATTCAATTATTATAATTACTGAAACTTATATAAGATTTATAATACTAATACTAATTGCTTATTTGTTAATAATTGTGGCTATGTATAAAGAATTGGTGATGTCTGCTGAGTCATTTACTGAAGCAGCAGAGGTATTTAAACAATATAAGCACCTCATCATCTCCTCCACTCCTCAGGAAGCACGTTAGGTTGATAGACACTTAGTATAAATTAACTTACTAACTATTGTATATTTTATCCTTACTAAGACACTAGCTCGGATAAAAGAAGTTGGGAAAATTGTTTACTGTAAGAAAATAATGAACTGCGAAACTATATTTCATTTTAATGAAAGAACTTCAAAGAGTAGACTTTTGTAAACTATATAAAGAATATATATAATATATGTATTTAATAGCGTTTACTACACAAAGCATCTTATTATTAATAATATTATAAATTAAAATTTGCATAAAGATAATTAGCAAAGGACTCTAACAGCCCATTAATTTATAAACGTTTGTTTAGAGAACGGAATGTCTTGGCTCGTATGAGTTGCTACAAATTTATTATGACAGTATAATACATTTATATCTTTTGTCTCAAGAGGTTGATTTTACCACTCTACGTTTTTAAATGACATGGTTTTCTTGTTTTGGCATTCTGACAGGATGAGGAGGAAAATTCCCTTCCCAACTTTGATTGCTGCTATCATACGATTACTATATCTACAGCCACATATTTTTCCGTCAAAAACTGAGGAAGTATTATTCGACCCATCAATAGGCCGAGACATAAACATTCAACTCGTAACCCAGCGGACGGAGCGTTCCAAAAATTGCATGAAGTTCCATTCCTACTTTGTATAAAATTATAAACCAATCACATTCTCTTTATCACTGTACTTTAATGCCATAAAAGTATTTAACACCGATTGCGGTAAAAAAGTGAATACCCAACAAATATTTATACAAGAAAAACAGATTTCTAATACACATGTAACTTACGTAAATATTACTAATAGTCATTTAACTTACGAAAATATAATCAAGGATTTGGTATGCTTTTTACAATCATATTCTGAACGATCATCAACAAACTTCGTATATTTCTGTACTTTTAATAGCTTGAGATAAAAGATTTATGTTATAAGAACAGGACACATTAATTACATACTAAAAGAGTATTATAAAAAAGACAAAAAAGGCATAAGGCAAAATATATACATAAATAGTTGTTTTTTTTGTGCCAAATTGTTCTGCTTTGTTTGCGAAAATACATGATAATGTTTAGTATAATGATAAAAACCGTTTAGGATGACAATGTCATGGAAAAACAATTTATACTTTTTAGCGTGATTACAAAAAAACATTCAGTTTCAAGAATAATAATATTTAATGTGATATTATATTGACGTATAAATTAAAAAATATATATATTTATGTAATGAAAGAAATATAATTTATAGTTTTTAAGTATCTTGCCATATTGATGGCAATAATAAAAAGTTTTATGAAATTTTGCATAGTTTTACTTAAGTGTGTCTCTAAAATAAATGTTAATGATACATTCTTGAATGCTTAAATGTTTGTGGTAAGTATGATGTCAGTTTGAGGTTGATGACTGCTTCCTTGAGTGACAGCGGTCAAGTTCGCAAGCCACGTGATCCGGACGGCCCTTATACAGACGTGTATACAGACTATTAAAGTTTTAGTGAAAACAGTGATAATTAAAGCAATGGAATATTTATTTTTTTAAATGTCACCTAGAAACTGAACACTTATAGTATAAAAGAAGTATAGAGTTAATAGTGTTCCAAAATCATTATTTTGTTATTGTATTTCTTTAAGACAAGACGTTTTTCAAGTGTTGATAGAAAAGAAATAAATTTTTTAGAAAGTTAATTTTTTATTATATAATAATAATATGGGAGATGCTAAGCAAGCATTTTTTTTTAATTAGATAATTTCTTCTTAACAATGCTTTAACCTAAATTATAAACCTGAAATCAGTTTCCTCATTCACAACCACCTTCGGGTTTGTTTCATGACCTACAAACGAACGCACATTTCGTGCCAAATGGAAGTGACCCTTGAGTCGTGGATGCAAAGCTCTAGTTTCATTGAAGGTCGGGGTGACTTGCGTCGTTTCTTACACGAGGGTTGCGTGCCGACGTACGCATGCGGCTCGCCCCCATTCGACCCCCGGCAAAATGGCGGTGCCAACATGGCCGCCGGGCAGCCGCAGGATGTTCCGCGACGCGACTCCTGTCCGAAACTACGTTGACACGATTTCCTTGTTGCCTATACGGTATAACACGTATTTCCGTAACGGAACCATCAGTTCCATCGATTTCGCGCTCGCTCCTAGACGGCGTATCTTTAGCGAATCGCGCGTGCAACAAGTGATATCGCTTTAAAAGTAAAGATAAACAAGGCACTAGTACAGAATACAGGCAGTGATGTGATTGCGGGTCGATTATAAATATAGAACGTGCCCTTTTGATGAGTGGCGGCGCGGGTGAGCCAAGCAGCGTGACGTCGCGCGTCGCCCGCTCATGTTCCCCGCGCCGCGCAAACGTCAACAGTGCCGCGTCACGCAGACCGAAGCCGCTTCTTATAAATAATATAGTAATAATAACACGCACACGTTCCTTCCTCGAGCGGACTATAAAACCTACCTAGTGTTAATCGTGAAATCACTACCGATAGCTCTTTTTGCTGAATATTAATATGGCTATGCGTTCGATAGGTATGACCTAGTCATTTCTGTATTCATTATTTATATACGAGTATAGATAAAACGATCGCAGCGGTGATTCCAAGTGTCCAGTAGTACAGTAGTATTCGCGATCTCGTGTGCATCGCTCGTCGTTCGTCGTTCGTCGTACTCGGAGCACGTGCGGGTCACGCTGCCGATATGCTTTATGCAATAGGATTTCAAGTCCGACGAGTTTCAAGGTGTGACTAAATTTCAAAGTGAATTAAGACCAATGCATTTGTTAGGAAAGTGTTTGTGGGGGTTGGGACGGAGACGCGTGAGGCGAATAGCGCGGTAGGCGCGATGATCACGTTTGTGTTTGCGATATGGTCTGCGGCGCGCGCGCTGGGCTTGGCTGGCGAGGTGACGGCCTCTTCACCAGAGGCGGAAGAGGTGCCCGTGCTGCCTCGACTTCGATCCGCGCGCGCCTCTAGTGACCTCTCCACTCTCAGCACGACCACCACTAGCTCTAGCCAAACCAGTAGTGGGGACTATTCTAAGAGGTCAACGCATGAATACAATATAAATAAGACACACAGCCGTCATTATCATAAAATTAGACATTATAATGATTATTATTTTCGGAAACCCAACACAACTATAATAAATACTTAACCGTACATAAATTATGAAACTACTTATGTTCATTTTTAACTAAAAATAAATATAATATAATACTTACATTTTAGATTTGGTTTATGAATTTGAATAACCTATTTGGAATCTCTGCGTAGTAACAGCGCTTTATTTGAAATTAAGTCCGTAAAAATATGACTGAGTACAAACGTCAATTATTTTTTATTATCTACGATGAGCAATCATTGAATGACGTTGATGATTGTAGAAGGTCAACGAATAAATAGCTAGTTACAATGGCGTGTAATAATATAAGAAACACTAATATGCTATACGGGAATTCGTATTAACGTTGTATACCTACAAAGACCAGTTGTGATAATGTACGACAACAAATATTATATTTCTTTAGCAATAGAACTATACATACTTCATTAACATAAAGTGATTTCAACTCACGGGTGAAGAGTATTTCCTTGACAATATTAAAAGACTCAATTAAAATGTGTCCAATCAGTAATGGTTTTCAACATAATAATGTATACCGAGCTAATTACCTTAAAACGGGCAAGTTGAAAGCTATATGGGTACATTGAATCCATTATGCTCCGATGAGGAAATTATTATTAATTAAAACCAAAATGTTTCTGCCTACATTAAAAATTGTAAATTTGGAATATTTTGAATCTTTTTCCTTAAATTATTTAATATAATACGACACTTGGGGTTTAGTGGAACGAAACCGATTGTATCTTTGATGAGCTGTTCCATCCAGAAGATAACAAAAGCAAAATAATAGGATTAAAAAGTAATATAAAAAAGGAAACAGAGATATCATCATGTTTTAGATTTAATTAGAGTTGAGGAGTGAGCAACGAGAACATTCCTTCCAATTAACTGTCTATTGTGTGATCAAAGATTAGTCTCAAATAGACTTGCGATAAAAGAATCCAAATTTAGATCTCTTAATCACGAGTCAATGTCTGCATTCCTTTCATTGTTTTGATAAAGCACTTACCTTCAAAATTTTGTTTACAATATAAATAAACAGGGGTTCCACACATACACACACATACACACGCACACATGCACACACGCACACACGCACGCACACATACACACACGCACACATACACACACGCACACATACACACACGCACACATACACACACGCACACATACACGCACGCACACATACACGCACGCACACATACACGCACGCACACATACACGCACGCACACATACACGCACGCACACATACACGCACGCACACATACACGCACGCACACATACACGCACGCACACATACACGCACGCACACATACACGCACGCACACATACACGCACGCACACATACACGCACGCACACATACACGCACGCACACATACACGCACGCACACATACACGCACGCACACATACACGCACGCACACATACACGCACGCACACATACACGCACGCACACATACACGCACGCACACATACACGCACGCACACATACACGCACGCACACATACACGCACGCACACATACACGCACGCACACATACACGCACTCACACATACACGCACTCACACATACACGCACGCACACATACCCACACACTCACACATACCCACACACTCACACATACCCACACGCACACATACCCACACGCACTCATACCCACACGCACACATACCCACACGCACACATACCCACACGCACACATACCCACACGCACACATACCCACACGCACACATACCCACACGCACACATACCCACACGCACACATACCCACACGCACACATATACACACAGACTCTTGGAGATAGAAAGGCTTAAAAGACGAATCCCTTCATTGAAAACTTCCACATACTCTATATATGCCATCTAGACGTCTGCTGGTTAGGCTTAGTGGTCGCATCCTTCAGCTTCCTCAATTGTTACTAATATCCATATAAATATATTCTCATGCTTTGATTTTTGAATACAAATTATCTGAAAATAAATAACACTAAGTTTGTTTTTAACCAGATGTTAACAGTGGTTTCATCTACTCTCCCCGCTCCCTCCGAATACTCTCCTAGCATCATATTATACAATTTATACAAATTAAGAATATATATATTTTTTAAATAATATACTAAACCATTTTTTATTTCCAATGTAAATGTCTTTTTTGGAGTTTAACATTTTAAAATATTCATAATTTTTTAATTTACTAATCTTGTTAATGATTGCAGTATAAGTGTAATAAAGTATTGTTTAGAAAATAATAATCTTAACTCTTCCCTGTACTTCGTTAATGTGTTATAATAAGTAAGACCTCTAACCAGTTTCTTTCACAAACAAGTCGAATATAATCACCATTGTACAATTTGTTACTAACAAAACCAAAAATCCATCGTTAGAAGTTTTTTATACCTGAAATAAATACTGTTTACTAAACCCACACACATAAAAGTAACATATACAACTTATATGTAATTATATATACAGCTACATCTATCGTAGTGTAGGTTGTTATTATGTTTATATATTAGTTTTATATTGAATGAATATTAGTACAAACCTTACACAATTTAACGGTGATATAATTCACAATTAAAGATAGTTTGATGATTTCATATTATTTTGTAAAAGAATCTAATAAATATTAAGTTGGTGTTCTTATCAAACAGTTAACAACGTATCGATCAAATTAATGATCACAGATAAGATTACGTCACATGAAAAAAGGTACAATAGTTACTTAAGACAAATATTATATAGTATGTATATATATTGTGTATAGGCCGGATTAAGATCTTAATATTACATTTATTTATCTATGACGATTGTCGTCACTTAAGTGGTTGAGCAATTGATAAATACGTGTAAATATTGTTTAATAAAAATCTCTTAGCTATTCCCGAGTAGGTACACATCGACTTATATAATAGCTGGCATTTAAAGCTAAATTTTAATTACTTTAAACCATGCACTTTACTGAAGTCTAAAGTTTCATAAGCGCAATGTATGCCTACTTGCTGTAAAAACTTTCACTGGACAATATAAACAACTCTCGATTTATATTTTTCGTGCCAAAATAGACGTTATATAATCTGAACTTCGGTTGTATATTTGTATAATATTATTATAATTGATTTTATATTAACCACTAATTTATTAGTATATTTTAGACCATTTGATAACTGAGATGAAGGCAGTTTTAAAACAAAAGTATAATGACTATAAATTAATGACAATAATTATTTATTACTATATCAAGTAAATAAACAAAACCGGATCAAATACAATTAAGATAATGTTTAAAGTATATAATAACTTCATTGTTATTAAATGTGTAAGTCATAAAGGAAGTACATTCTATTTACATAACGTTTCTTTTAATCTACCTTACAAAGTTCAAAGGCAATATTAACCAAAGATTTCAAATTATAGCGCAGCATCTTATTCATAACTCCCTTACTCTGTAAACTCACCAGACTGCTGAAACATTACAGCTCTCTACTACTTAATATCTGAGAAATTCAATTAAGAAACTGAAAAGTAAATTTCATTTCATTCTTCCGAAAATTCTTACTTAATATACGACGGTACGGACTATTATAATAACTATCCGTTAATTGATATTCTTTTTTTTTTTACCGTGTAATACCCTGGCATCCAAACCCTTAAATGTCTTAAAAAATAATTCTATATCACTACTCTTACTGGCCTTCTACTTCAATTAATATTTTGATAGTCTGCCAGATGTAAAATACATTATATACAATCAATTATAACGACCTCGATGTTACTTTTGACTCATATCATAATACAGGAGTTGTTCTTCCGTATGTATGTATTGCATTACATAATATTAGCATCCCGGGAAAATATTCAATTAAATAATATTAGATTATATAGAATATATATAATAGGATTATTGTTTTAGTTACTTTGTTTTATTAGCTATAAACCAAACCCTGTTCATATCTACGTATTAGTTAATTAAATTATGGCGGGTGTGTGTCTTATCTTGTAGATTTAATCACTTACAATTTGTAAACTCGATGTCTGATAACTGTAGTCACACTTTACACTTAATATTTTATAACTCTAATAATGTTTTACATTTGCGATAAACACAGTTGAAAGTCTTTGAATTTTAAATGAAGGACTTTTTTTTTTTTTTTTTTAATTGCTGAAATACGGCATCAGCTCTGTGCTGATTGCATGGTGGTCGGGGCTGGATTGACATAAATGGGATAATAGGTGGAGTGAAGCACCCCGGCGGTGGAGTGCCAGGGGAGCCTCGAGGCGGCCATTGCGCCGGCCGCCAATTTCCGCCAGAAGACGAACCACTGGCAGGTAAACGTTCTGTAGAATGAACGGGTTCACACTTGGCTTTTACTGAGTAAAATATCAACCGTACTTCGAACTTTTTAAAGGAATACACTGACTGACTAACTCAAATATATCTAATTAAATAAGTTTGAAAATAGAATTATACGTAACAAATGAATTAAATAATTAATCCAATATAGAGTAATTAATGCAAGATAAGGTGTTCTGTACATGTTTCGTATAAAACAATCTTATCTACTATTTATAAGTAAATATAATCCGTATTTGAAAGCATAAAATCGTTATTTCTATGAATACAGCGAAATTGGTAGAATTGCAACTAAAATAGTGCTAGTAAAATAACTTTGAGGAAGCCGGATGCCAGATACTTCCTCCCATTTCTCTTATTCCATTTCTCAAGGATGATAACGCCTTTGCGATTACAAATATTTGCAGATGTCTACGGCGATGGTACCAGTTACCATAAAGTGGACCGCCTGCTCTTCTCTCACCCATTTCATAAAAATAAAAATCGTCTAAATTCTTAGTCACGAAAATTTTAATATCTCATTATAATTTTATTCTTAAAACGTTTTAATTCATTCCATTGATATATATTTTATGAATTATATATACTAATTATTGTAAAATTAAGAATAATATATATATTTTATAAATGAATCCTTTAATAAATTAATTTTTTTCGATAAATAAGATTCAAATTCAATCTAATACCCTGCGGTTAAGAGTTACCTGACGGTTATAAATCTACATGTTGTTTTGTTTCAAGATTCAGAGCCCTCTAGCGACAGAAAATTAAACAACAAAGCCAAACTTTCTAGTCTGTCAGCGCCATACTTTGTGAAAATCTCAACAGATGTCTCTAGAGTCGAACGCAAGCTACATTAACCAATTAATAGAATAATACTACATATTATTAGATAATACAAAGATATTAAGTTACTATCCTTATCTATTACGACTCTATTAGCGAAAATGCCTTAATTATTTATTTGCTTCCCTCAAAAACGTTTATGTTAACAAACAGACTGAACTTCCATAACTTTTCCAATGTATGTTATATAAGTGAAGACATGAATAGTTTGTACAATTGAGGTTAGAAGACAGTAATAAGTAAAACGTTTTCACATTATAGACTAGTATAGGAGTTAGTATAAATACAATTACCATATATAAAGCAATTAAACATATGTAATGTAATAGTAGGTATATGATATATAGATGACATGATATATATATATATATATATCATGTCATCGGTTTGCTGCTATTTTTAATTTATAAAATCATTAATTTGCATTGAAAATACAAATGGCGGACTTATGCAAAAATACTCTTTACCAGCCAGTAGATCAAATTAACAGAAAAATACCAACGAGATGGTACAAAAAAAAAACTATAAGTGAAATTAACCAATAAGAAAAAATACTTAAAATAAAACGTACTTAATAGAAATAAAAAAATATGTAATATATATATATATACATAAATATATATATATATATGCATTATATACATATGTATAGATTAAAAATTATATTAAGTATAAGACAATAAATTAAACTAGTCTTGCCATAAATATTATAAAAAAAAAAAATTTTTCTTAAATTGCAATTTACAGTGTGTTAGTTTAATACACAAGTATAAAACATAAAAAGCTTATTCGAAGTGGTGTCAATTGGCTACAATTCAGTCCTTTAAACGTTGAGGTCAGTTATCAATAGGAGCACGCGCTCATTCCATGGGGCAATTCTTCACTGCCAATCGTATGAATTGTTTTAGGGACTCCAAATTATCATGGCGTTTAGGGCAAGCTGTACTCTCTAAAACTGACCATAAATCATAATCCAGCGGATTAAGATCGGGACTAGACGACAGTTTTCAGCTCTGATGAAGTCCGAGACGTTCGCTTCCAACCAAGACTGCGTGGACCGAGCTTTATGATCCGGCGCCGAGTTTTGCTGGAAGGACCATACTTGGTTATTGAACATAGTGTTATTAAGGGGCTTAACTACCTTCTCAAGAATGGTATCTGATACACTTGTGCCGATGTTTTGATTACTTTTTTCACAAAAATATGGCTCAGTCACTCCTTCATAGCTAACACAACCAAACCATCGCTGAAGACGAATAATGCCCACGATGCACTCTGTCGACTAATTGGGAAGTTTCCTTAGAGCTTTGAGCATAAATACGGTCATTTTGTTTGTTTAAATGTTGCTCAATTGTAATTTTTTTCTCATCCGTAAACAATTATTTTTTGTGACCTCCCTTTGCGTACCGCTTCAGTAGTTGTTTAGATTTTACCACCCTATTTATCTTTAATTTAACAAATGACCAGTGTGTCTCTTATAGGCTACAAGTCATCTCTTAAAATACACGACATGGTTCTAGGTGCTATCTTCATTTCCCGAGATAAAATCTTTCGGACAGGATTTCTTCGAATTCTTTCCCTTACTGCTTTGACCACCATTTTCTACGAACACAACGTAGACGGCCAGATCATTCTCTGTCACAAACAGAGGAAGTCTCATTGTACCTATTAATAGCCTGGTACACAAACATTTTACTAATACCAAGTGTAGGAAGAATTTTTACAAATTGCATTTGGCTCCATACCTACTTTGTGTAATGCAATCACAGCGATTCTGTTCTCTTTATCACTCCATTTTAATATAGCAAAATATTGTACAATGTATAGCGGCCAAAATAAGAAAACACAATGAAAAACGGTTGAAAAATGACAGATTCCAAATTCAAATTCAATCATTTTTAATTTCTAATTGTAACAGTATTTATGGCCAGACTAAGTATATACAAGTTAAAAAATATATATAAATAATCATATTATTTTCTGCTGGAGATAATTACGGATATGTTATATCTGTATTAGGAGGTCATTCCATAGTTATATTGATACAGTAAAGTAAATATTTATAATAACCAGTTACATGAAAAACCAGTATGATGTGATTTATGAAGGTACCAATAACCTACGATTAGAAGCTCACCGGAGTTGCAAAACGTGAGGTGACCTTTGTAGTTGAAATTTAGATTTTAAGTAACAAGGAGGACTGCAATTATTAAGAAGGCGATCCGTTTTATCTAAGGCTTCAGATATGTTAGAGCACCATACATCAGTATAGTCAATGAGCCAGTACAGTTAGTGAGTCAATGAGTGAGAATTACTGACTGCACTAATAGAGTTTAGTCCTAAAAGGCTAAAAAGTTTTTATTACAATAAAGCAAACGCTTTTCTTTTTTAATTGAACGTATTTTTTCCTTTCTTTAATTTTGAAAAGAAGCACGATTAACATATTTAATATACTTTAAGCATTTTGCAACTAAACTAAATGAACAGAACCGAGATTTATACCCGAATCTTTATTCTTTATAAAGTTAGTTCAATATTAACTTTATTTTATTAATATAATAAGAGTATAAAATAATTTTAAATCCCTCATTTATAAAGACTACTTATAAATTTAGAGATTACTTTATATTAATTATTAAAACTTTATTTTGTTGAAACTATTACCGTGCAAAAATGAGAAGGTCTATCGAAGTTCGAAGTCAGCGTCGTTGGGTGGAAATTGTATTTAATCCTTTGTTGGTTTCAGCTTCGATGTGGAGAATGGCGGAGGGGCCGTCGGCGCGGGGGCGCGGTCCCCGCTCGAGGGAGGCTCGCCCTCCGCCGCGCTCGTCCTCCAGTCCATGCCGCAGCGCCGCGAGTCCTTCCTCTACCGATCCGACTCCGACTTCGAAATGTCGCCAAAGTCCATGTCCAGAAACAGCTCTATTGCCAGCGAAAGGTGAGTCTTGATATCACAGAATAGAGTGCATTTACCTTTAAGCATAGGTTCAGACAGATAGTATGTACTTTACAGAGGTCTCACATTGCACCACTACACAAGCAAGCCGCTAAGCCCACCAAAATTTTGTTCAATATTATTTTATAAACGGAGGTATTATCGAGAACTTACGTATTTCAGAACATTACAATAATAAAATAATATAACACTGAAAAAAATTACGTTACTATATATATAGGTATATATATCAGTGCTAAATCAAAATCTGCTAGCAAAATCTCATTTATCTCTTATTGGGTTATCGTATAATTAAATACCGTTCGTTTTGATTTCTAGCCAACACGTATCCAGTCTGTAGAATGTTCTGTGGTGCGTGGAATATCATATGTTCATGGTCCAAGAACCAGCTTCCAAATAGTTTGTCAGTCGTCTGAATATTCACGTCATTTGAAAATGTTCACGTCATTTGATTTGAAATGTTCACGTCATTTGAAAAAATATTTATACAAAAAAATTTAACAACCACTTAAATAACGTTCTAATGTTATGTTTTTTTTATGTTATTTTAAATAAAAATTATAAACATCTTGAATAATAAGGAAAGTTGTAAAACGCAACGTTTCATATTCTTTCTCTTGTTTTATCTTCATACTTTATTTGAATTCTGACCTACCTGTTAGAACGGCCTAATAAGGTAAGAAATAAGAAGCACTTCAAATGTAAAGTACACTTACTATGAACGACCTGTTTTCTCATTTTTTTTATAATCTCATTCAAATTTGTATTATTTGGATATTTCAGTGACAACTCATATAAATAATAAAATGAAAACATCTTTTTAAAACCTTTTAATAATCATTAATTAAACGAACCTTTTTAATATTAAAGACTTATTTTAAAGGATATTATTTTTGTTTATTAAATGTAGCAGTAAATAGATTATGTAATAGTTTATGTTAATCTCTATAGAGACCAGTTTTAAACTAATGTTAAAAGTGTCATATATAATTCAAAATGTATGAGGCAAAAAGTTTCAGTTGTTCTAAACCATTAAACATAAAATACTAAATAAATTAATGTTATTATATTGAGATCGTAGGCGACGATGATCTCTCATCCTCGTCACTCGTGTGCTAATTTACTCTACTTTAATACAAAATTTAACTGATTGATAACATGTGATTAGTACGTAAAGTATATTTAATTAACTATCCTTACATTCAAATGTATTACAGATTTTTTTCCATTTATTTCAAGATTTTTAACTTATTATTATTTTTAATTTACTTTTCATTGAATTTAAACACATATTATTGTATGATAAAATCATATTAAGAAAACATGTTTTAATAAAGTCCGTGGATTATAATCCGGATACAATACACAAACAAGATTTTGTTTTGTACAAAAATAATAGTTTATAATAAATTAAACAGTTTAGTTAGTTTTCTCTTTGAACATATACATTTTGAAATGTTGTTGATAAAAATAAAATGTATAAATATAACCTGCACTTGTTTACGAAAGTGAAGTAATTTATTGAGGTGCCGAGTTGAGACAAGAAAGCTTTTAAAACAAAATGGATTCCATTTTAATCCGAATTCAGTTTGGCCTCCGACTCATTAACTTATCAACGGTCATTAATTTAATTATAGCATTTCTTCTAAATACAGGATATTTTTGTTTCACCCATAAACCTTATTCACATTTTACAACAATTTTTAAATATTAAGATAACTACATATAATTAAATTAAAGTAACAACAAACTAAGGATGTCACGACTGCTGTTATCGTCTGAATAAATTCAATTAAGACGGTAGAGATCATGTTAACAGCGACTTATCCAACACCGGGATAAGTAATGCCAAGTAATATTATATCACAACGAAAGATATTAACTACCCGTGTTCTTGTACTTTAACTTATCGGTAATTTAACCCTTATCCCAGGAATAGTCAGTAACTTAATTTAAACAGTTTATGTAATTGGTACAAATATGACAGTGGTCGGCTACACATGTACTTGTATCCACCGGGCACAAGCTGGCTTTAGTACTATCACACTGAACAATGTAACTGTAACTAGACACAGGAGTGCTTCGGACATTAAAGTAAGCTATTTCTAATAAAAGTGTCGTATAAATGTTGTATGACTAACCGTTAAGTAGAGCTTACTCACAAGCGATAGTACCCACTGGTAATAGCATGCGGTGAATGTTATGAATGAACCCTGTGTCGTCCTGTGGTAGATGTGTTTGTAACAAATGTTTAAAGACATGCTATTGCCACTGATACGAAGCCTTCGAGCACTCCAGCACACATTCTAGTTAGTGTGAGATCAGCTCCGTTGGCGACGACTCCTAACAGCTTAGGTTAAAGTCTTCGTTCTATCTTTCTTTCCATATTTTTAATTGCTTGCAGATTCAAGGAGGTGGAAGCTGCACAGCTGGACAGAGCGTATGTATATTTATCAGCGCAATTACACCTGCTTTGTTTTCTCTTGATCTTAGCATGTTCTTTTGATCGGCTTCGTATTCTTTATTCTAGTTCAATGTTATCTTTTGTGGCTGTTCGTATTGGCTTATATGTTTGTCTTCTTACATTTGTAATGTTTTGTGTTTCTTTTTTGTATCTTACAGGTAAATAATTTATGTATATAGTATCCGCTAGTTTTTGCTACATTTTTCTTAAATATTTAAGTATTAGCCTGGTCTGATATACATAAAGAATCCATTATGAATAAACAATAATCGGTAACAAACAGGTAAGACGAAATTATTAAGCTTACTTATTGAAATAAGAAAAATATAAGGTCAAGTTTGATATAATTGACCTCTCTGAGAGAGTTAGGTACTTTATATTATTTCCCACAGGCTTCTTTAAATAGAGTTTCATATCATTTAAATGTAAAATGAATTATGTAATCGTTTTGAATGTCACGTACTTATGTTAGACATTAAAAGACGTACAGACAGATAAGGATGGTACCACCATACAGGTGGAGCACGTTCCACTACAGACATATTATTATACAGTCGCGTAAATAGCAAGTATAATAAAATAACTATTATCACGGATTTTTGAGTTAGACAAGGTCTTGAAAGCTATTTATATTAGATATAATACCAGATAACAGTATTTACTCTAAGATAAATATAAATTCATAAGATTATCCTTTATATCAATTTAAATGATAATAATATTATGTAATATTCGTCTCGTAATAAAATCTTAATGGCTTTTATGAGATTAATTTAGTAAAAATAATTTATGTTGGAGGGTCGGGATAACAGTTGTAAAGGTCGATGTGGATTTGATGCTATAAGATATATAATGAAATTTTTGTGTGATGTAACACATTATAAAACCGTTTCTATAAATATACTGCTATTACAAATAATAGCCCTTTTTCTAAGAAAGATTTGATCCTGATTAATATTATTTATAAGCATTGAGCAAATGTACTCTACAATACTCTACAATGTACGATAGAGCACGTAGTGTGAAGTACCGTTTCTAAAGGCTTATTAATAAATAATAATGAGACACAAAGAAGACACCAATTCTACCTGGAGTTGATAATTCTTCCTTGCCAACCCTCGATTTCCACGTCGAACATTGATTACCGGCGCCCACCGCCGCCAGTTTCCATTAGCGCCAAATTTATCCTCGGGCAAAGTCGTGCATTCTCGGCGGGCCGGGTAAGTGAGTGGGACGATGTCAGCCGCCGCTGCGCCTCGGGCTCAGCTCGCAGCCCGCCATTGACAGTCCGCGCGGCGCGCCCGCGGCACGTATATGTCACGACACGCTTGGCTCCGCACTCCGCTGTGCCGATAAACCCCCTCACTAATTCGAAAACCCCAAAATGTGACTGTATTTTTTGAATCCAATACGTTACATTCGCAAGCCTAGATCCCAAGTGATAATATGCAAAATCACGAATATATCGTACATCAAAATAACGTGATTGTCGTCGAGTACTGGGTGTGTGCATGAATCTCGCGGTTGGATAAATTAGAGGTCATTCACTGGTTAGACAGGTCCCACCCCCGTTTACTATTTCGTTGCAGTCAATGATTGATCTTAACATGTTTAGTTGACTGTTACGTCGCAAACATCAATGACGGCCTAACCTTATTAAGTCAAAAGCCTTGAAAATATATAGTAACACATTGTTTTATTGATTATGTTGTTGTGATATCTACCGATGTTCTCAAGTTATAAAAACACTAGTTGCGTTGTTTTTGATAAGACGACACGACTCTACAGAACCAGTGTCAAAATCAGTATTTACAAATAAATCGTAATTTCGTTATCAATTCGATTGTACTTGAATCAGTGAAATTATTATGTATTGCATCTGTCTGTGAAAATACAATGAACTAAAGTGAAATTGTTACATAAAATGTGATGAAAGTAGCTCTTCAATTGTAACATTGTGCAACATAGCTGGTTAGGCAAAGACAATGAAATATAGTGTGATGTAGTAAGAGTATTAACGAGCGGTCAGGATGCATCGTTCGGGTTCTCAGTCGGAGAGACTCGGCGCCAGTGGGGGGTCTTCATTCATCACAAAGAGTTCAGCGTCAGAACACAGCATGGCTACTGGCGTGGCGGCTTCCAGCACCGGTGGTACCCTACCTCGCACTCTAAGCACCAGTGTATTACGTATTAAAAACAGATCTACCTTCTGGGATAAATTTTGGGATGAGCGCACTAGACGTGACGCGTGAGTAGCAAGCTATTATCCTAATAACAATGAAGTTAAACCCTCAAAACATACAGATAATTTCATTTCCAACTAATTACACTATATATTTAATAACCATGAAATGTACAACTCACACAAAGCGTCATTATTGTAATTGTCTGTGTTAATTCTTTAACAAGGAAAATAATCATAAAATATGTTTATTTGCGTATAATTAGATAGAGTCTCTAGGTCTCTAGGTTTATATTTGTAAAGATTAAACGATGAAGTATTGAAAGATATTACGTAAATTAATCTAACGTAACTAACAACATATTATTCTTATATTTTTTAGTTTAAATAACATAAAACCAAGTATCGCATGAGCTCTAACAATCATTCAATCTTAACTTTCTTCGTGAGAACAACTTGTATCAAGTCGCGAAACATCAAACTAATACTCTTACGAACTACAATAAATGCTACTTTCTACCGAGCCTCAACTTAGAATAAAAGATCGTAGATCCCGGGAGAAATCGCTGGCTAATTATTTTTTATTAGTCTTTGTTATTGTTTGTACTATGTAGAATATTATTTGATAATCCGTTACTCCTACAGGAATACACCGCTATGTATCTGTAGCACGATAAGATAACCACATGGAGTTTTTTATTACAGCGATAAGTGAAAAACACTAATATTTAATTTATTCTGAACAGATTTATATGAATGTGTAAATATACCATCTATTAACATCTATTTTAAAAGAAGTAACTATTTAAATATAGGTACATACTCGTTCAGTTTATAAGCTTTAATTATAATTAGTGCTGTTACTATGTTATAGTTAGGAAAATTTGAACACAACACGTGTTTATAATAATATTTATCATTTATAAATACGTGTAGTAGTTCTGCAAGATTTGTCTTGTAGAGTACATTGAAATGTATATTTTATACTCAGGTGGAGAGATCATAGGCCAGGATAGCAATGGTAACTGGAGACCGGGTGTGACTCTCCATATATTTTCTGTGATCATTATAGACCAGTATTGTATTCCTCATACTTATTTTCTAATATTTTTACCATTTATTTATTGTACCGTATCTTCAAAGCTCCGTAAAATCCATAAATTATTCCAAAAGGAGATTTACCTCACCTGGGCTGAGATATAATGAACTTATAAATTCGTACTTAATAGTCTTGATAAACAACAGACGCAAAAACAAATAAGTTTTTTTTAATCCAAAATGTCGTTCCATTTCATGCAAATGATATATAAGTCATTAAATGTACGGGTTTAATTTTATAATTTCGGGTTGACTTCAAATTGAAATTCCAAACTCTTGTACATTCATAAATTTAATAAAATTCAAATTCTGAGATCGGCCCTTTAGGAACATACAGGAAAACTGAAAAGGTCAGTCAATATAAAATAGACAGCCTTCCTGATATTTAAAGAGTATTAAATATCAGGAAGTAGTAGAAGTAGAAGAGTATTAAATATCAGGAGTATACCGAAAAAAGAACAAATTACCCATGTAAAATATTTAAGAGGACCCTTAACATATATTTTCTTTCTCGTTTTTTGTTTTCGTATATAGAAGAGTTATATTAGAATTGCTTATAATATAATAATCGTTGAAATTTTAATAACACAGACAGACAGAGCTTTGTGACTGAATATTGTTGTACCGTCTGAACTGTATGTCACTCGGGGTCTTAGACAGTGAAGGGACTGTTTATAAATATGTATATATATATATATATATATATATGTAATATATTATAAGCATTAAAAAACAAGAAATCATATCACCAAGGTTGCAGGGCTGCCGTTGACTAAAATAGCTTACAACTGACACAAAGAAATCATCTGGAGAACACTTATGACTTTTTTTTTTAAATCTTTATTTTAAATTTAGGATTTTTGAAAAATAAGACTATTGTATTTCTAAACGGTTCGATAATTATTTGATCCACATTGTTAATACAAATACTATGTTACTCTAAAAACAAATATGAATACTATGAAGTATTATTTTAATACATTACGTTATTGCCCTGGACTAGCGGATGTATGATAGATAAAAATGGAGTTGTTAATGATTAACATTAGTGAAATAAGGAAAATAACATAAAATTTACAGACATACGAATATTTTATTTTTTTCAACTACTGTATTATTATAGACATTTTACCAATAATGTTCAATATTGCAGGATATTAAGTGGGTTTTATGAGTCCTTGCAAAGTCCTGAGTATAGTTGTCTAGTTTAAATCGGTCAGCAATGACCAGACCGAACCGGCAATAATAAACCGTATTAATTAAACAGCACTATTCAACAGTGTTGTCTAGATTTTGGTATCGTTTAAGTAATATGAAACATTTTAAATTGACCAAAAAGTTGCAATGTAAAAAAAAATAATATAATAAAGCTACAGAATAAACTGATTAATCTTAATAGTCTCGGAGATAAGATACATTACAAGATTTAGATATTAAACTCAGTTTAGTGCGCTTAAATATTTACATACTTTATGTTACCTCTCAGCATCTCTAGTGATCTTGCGAAACACTTTATGAGAAGAGTTTATTACTTAATAGCTACCAATTAAGAAAAGTTTCAACAACTTCATAGTTAATATTGCAAAGTATATTTTAATTTGAGTTAAGTAGAAGAACAATAATATTATTATTTTTTCTAATTTTTCAAAGGAAGAGATCGCAAAATGTTCTTTTATAATATTAAATATAATCCCGGGTAGTCCGGACTTAGCGCGGGCGTTATTGGAAACACGTGCCGCTGCAAGGGCCTATCTCTATAAATAAACGCTCTAAATGAGAAAGAACAGATATGATAACGTTTATTTACTAAGTCGACAATAAAATTAAATATCTTTCCAAATTAATCTTAGACACCTGCATTTTTGTAAATCTACAACACACTTAATTATTTTATTATTATTTTCTTTAACAACCAGAGCATGGAAACATTGAAACAAAACTATTTATACGGATTTAACTCGCGTATAATTAAATTTACATTTTAAATTTAACCCGACGTTTCTAATGCTTTGCGCAATCGTGTTCACGGTAAGACGAGATGGAGGTGTCTGTGAATGTCGGGTTAAATTTAAAATGTAAATTTAAAATGTATACACACGAGATAAATCCGTAAAAATAGGTATGTTTCAATCTGTAGTTCTCGTAAAAATCCTAGAAAAAAAAACATAGAAACCATCTTTAAGTGAGTACACCAGAAAGTTAATACTTCAAAATGAGAGAAAAATACTAGGTTTATTTATTAAAGTGGCTTGACTAGACTGGTACGGATGGATGAAGGTACTGGAGTCTGGGTCCATTGAAACTTTTGATATAAAGTATCATAAAAATATTTTATGAAATACTAGCATATCCAGCCCGCTTCGCCGGGCTTAATTTAAGAATGTATTAACTCAAAATACAGAATAAAAAATATATTAAATATAAGACTTAAGTTATTTAAAATTAACCACCGCGAAATATAATTCAACCTTCATTTTCTTGTACTCGTTTCTCGAACTTGAACATAGATATATATAATCAGTTATAACAATGTTATAACTGATTATAAATCCTAGTTTGATGTAAAAAACAATATTAGAAGTAAAAAAAACTGTTACTGACAGTTCAATAAAAAATGCTCCGTTCGGCACCAAACTTTACAGAATTATCCGCTGGTTCAATCTAAAGATCCTCTAAAAATTTGGTTAAAATCGATCAAAACGTTTCAGAGTTTACCCGCAACATACATACATACTTTCTCTTTTATAGGTATAGATAGATAGATAGGAATATAAGTGATACTTTACTGAAGACGTTTTTTGAACTATAATTTGTGGATCTTTTAAAAACTCTATCGTGTACCTGAACTTGAGAGAGGCACAGGAGAGTTGGCTGGTGGCTTTTACCAATCACTTATACCTTCGTATCCAGTTGTAGTTCCCACAGGAATTGAAGAAGACCATCAAAGTTATATTAACATTTAAATTACAGCTGGTAACTTGTAGATAGACTAGCTGATTCAGATTTCCCAAGAGATATAGAGATATATAAACATCTAAAATATCTATTAACTAATATTGTGCTACGAATATTAGTAAACAATAAAATAATACAATGAAATATATTATATACATGTTTGTAACATATAATGTTTACAAATGTCCTTCCTTTGTTTAAGATGGACTTAGTTATGATGAAGTGAGCACTGATCCGCAAGAGATATGCTCTTTTAATATATTTTATTTCATTTTATATATATTACATTCACATAAGATCTCCTTCCGGGTGATTCAATTATCTTCTTTTCATAGAAAACTGTGAATAAAGTAAATTAATTCACTACTTCAAACGCAGTCTTGGTTCTTTTATTTAGTTTTAAATGATTTAATATTTTTCCCATAAATATCATATAATAAAGGTACATTTACTTATAGTCGTGAAAGTTTCAGTCAGAAAAATATTGCTTAATATTAAAAATCATGAGCAATACAAATCAAGGAACATTATTTAAGAAATAATATATCGAAAAATTAAATTAAAATATTTATTTACTAAATTGTATGTTTTTAAAGGAGATTATTAAGTCAACCATGGCAACACAGCTTCAGTCTCTCACCTGAACCGTGAATAGAAGTAACCAACATTAAATATCGTTTTATTTATTTAATTAAATAGTTAAATATTGCTTTTATTACCTTTATATTTGATTTTGTGACTTTATATAGTATGTAATTATTTATTAAATTCAACATAGATTCCATTCTAAGTTTTGAAATTACTTATTTTATATTAAAGTTAAGTAGGTAGTTTACGATAGCAGTTGGTAATACTATTATTAATAAGAGAAAAACGTGTTAATAGCCTTTAGAATTATTGTTTAACCTTTAACTCTCAGGTATTATAATAATAAATCATAATAAGTTAAATTTAAAAGCAATAACAAAGCTTAGTACTTCTATGTAGGTACTAGGAATACATAAAACACGAGCCGGCTTTACAACCGCCTACGCCGCATACCTAAGGCGCTTAAGTCACTAATTAAATTCTTTATTGGGCGCTGAATCGATATCGTAATAGAGTGTTTTGCAGCTGCATATCAATCGATTTGGATTTTAATAATATTTTCAGTTACAGTTACAAAAATGATTATAATATTATCACCTAAAGTATAAACGATTAACGTATCCTCTTTTTTTGGGCGTCAAAAATAACATTTTAATTTTTTTTAAGACGTAGTACAAAGATTCTGATGAGTGTCATTTAAATTTGAATCAGTACATTTGCATCCGTATTCATCAACGTTTTATCTTTTTTAACTTAATAAATATTAATCTGTACTCGTAAAGTTTTAGTAAAAAAGTAATATAAATCTTAAAGTTTTATTTAATTCAAGCGTAAAGTTAATTATAGTAAAGTGGCGCTTTATTTTGCTGAGTAGAAATAATGCATTAGTTCGATATGTAAGTGGAGGTCAATGTTTGACCGCCTGCTATGTAAAAGTCATTTCTTACTACTAAAAGCACTTAGTAATAAAATTTCCTTTTCCCTAAAGCGTGCAAATAAACCTTATATTGATCTATGGCACTTTGCGAACATTTAATAGACAAATTGCTTTTTGCATTTTTGTTTTAACAATTACTCTCAAATCAATTTAACTTTATTAATATATTAATATATTTTTTAATAACTTTATTATATAATAACATGAGGTCACTATAGTAACACTGTCAGTACAAAGCCTTACATTTTAACAGTTTACTTATCCTTGGCGGACGTGCCTCGACGACGTCAAGTCGTATTTGTGATAATAAAAGTTTTATTTATAATAAAAATAATATTAACTTAAATAATATTGACTTTTATTATTTGTATAAAATAATTCCCTTATCTTTTATTCTAAATATAGTAATATCTGATTTTTGATGTCATGTTTCTCTTCTGACAAAGTATAAATAATCTTAATGTTTCGGCATATATTTTTAATTTAGATAATAGTAGGTATTTTGGTACAAATATATTAAATTAAAATAATAATTAAAATAGTATATATTATTTTAATTATCGTAACAATATCAAATATTTTAAAAATTACTATTTAACCATAAATTACAAAAACAATTCTCAATTAAAATGTATGTCATTATGGTACTATCTTTATGACCACATGTTATTAGATTAGTATTACTTATTAATAGTCGCAATAATGATACAACGAAATGCTATAACGTAATATAAAAAAACTATTTAAAGAATATCCATAAAGAGTTTGGCTCTTTCCCTAAAAGTACCTCTCTTTACAAACTAAACTTTAAAATCTCATAACCACAATTAATTTACAAATAAAATAAAAGCTTTGACTTTGAGATCCAGTTACAGAATTGATTTTCCAAAGCCTAATTGAATTAATTAATTAATATATTCCTGACTCTAATTTATTCAATTACCGAGATCACGTAATCAAATTGTTTGTATTTCAACTGCTGTATCTTCCATTACATATTTAATAAACATTAGCTATATATTAAGCATGTATTATACAATTACCTCGTTTATTTATTTTCTGCTTCTAACTTCCTGGTACCCTGGCTGTTCCAACCGTTCTTGTCAACTTAGAACAGTTGGATGACCAGGTACAGCAAATTCATCTTCTATCAATATTAAATTATCACTATTGTAGAATTTATCGATAAAAAAGTGCACTTAAATAACAATAATAATAATATCGGGACAAATTACACACATTGATCTAACCCCTAAGTAAGCAAATTATTTGCTTGTGTTAAGGGTGTTAGACAACAATACAAATACATAGAAATACATATATAAATACTGAGAATATATTTAATAAACGACCAAACCCAGAAACACAGACACACACACACACAATAAGATTATTTTAAAGTTATAGAAAAGCGTAATTGCTCAGGATTGATATATCAATTTATTTTTAATAACACACACTATGTTTATATGATTACGTCTATTCTGAAAATTTATTTTGTAAGCCAACAATGCCATCTACCCATACAATGTTTATACATCTACCATTTCCATGTGTTAGTAATGTCAATTGAAACTTTTATTTTTTAAACACTTTTATTTTTTTACAGCCCTGGATTCTTCTTTTCGTTGTTTCAGCACTTTTTTGCTACTGACCTATTGACATATAAAAGATATAGACGAGTACCGAGACCTAATAATATTCTAAATTAATATTCTAAATAAAAATCTTCCATAATTCTAAATTAGGTTCTTAATATTTTTTATTATTTTTATTTTATAGAACCTTCCATATGGAATGTAAAACCGGTTTACTATGTACTACTACTAAAAAATATTAAATTATTATTATAATACGGATGGACGCACTTTCTTGATATTTCGTCGATTAATAAATATAAAAATATATTTTTTAATGAATTCAGTAAATACTCTTTTTAATATAAAAGAAAAATAGAATGTCAAATAATGAACAAACTTGACAAATAATAATCTTAAGTCTATATTTCCGCACGAGATGTTTGAGTTTAACGAAGGTGAAGAGAATTTTGAATCCGAAATAGGATTGAGGTTAGTATATTTAATTATTATTATGTAATTATGTAAAGCGGCCATTTTAATTCGTGAAGATAATATTGTATAACATATTTTTTTTCATACATATTTTTTATTCTCGAGAGATAGAATAATATAAATAAAGATAATTAAAAACTAATTATGTTTTTGCCTATTTTTAGAACACAATTGCATTACAAACGTACACACACACACACACACTAACACACACACACATATGTAATAAAGTGGTTTACGGAACCTTCAGGTTTGAAAACGATGAAGCATAAAATTGTTTCTTGAAGTGATTGCGCAAATCAATAAGCTAACGTCATAACATTTTAATGGGCTTTAATTGAATTTAACGCGTTTGCGCTTTAGCAGTGCAGCTACCAATGATATTGAAATAGAAAACTTAACTGCTTACGAGGTATGTGGCGAAATTGAGTGTTGTTTATGATTTCGTAAATGGCTAAGAAGTACCTGTAAGAGGATGTAGTAGTTATATATAGGGTTATTTGTAATTAGTAATTAGTTTACCACCTCTTGCAGGCAGCCTCTCTACATCAATCCCAACAATATTTGTTCTACATTTTTTTACAAATCTTGATAAACAACACAAAAAAATGTTTGCTCCCTCTGACACTTATTAAGAAGTACTTAAAAGGTCAACGATCGGGCGCCATACCGACTCTCAGATTTAATGCCTTTTCAGAGACAACGTATAAATTTTGTATGGGAAAATTTAAATTTTAAAAACTATTAATTTTAAAAAGTCGTAGAACAAATGTTGTTGGGATTGATGTAGAGAGGCTGTCTGCAAGAGGTGGTCAACTAATTACAAATAACCCAGTATATATTGTATCGTACATGCTTAATAATTCTATGTCTTGATGAATTAAGAGCAATTAATTATGTTATGTGATCTTAGTTGAGTCGATCGTCTCAATTAATACCAATGATCAATACAATCCTACGCAATTGAAAAATAATTGCTTAGAATTAACGATTTAATGTTTGTTATTTACATAGCATTATTATACATTATCTTGTTAAATAATATATTAAAACAATAGTATTCATAATAAAAACAAATCTCTGAAAAGATAAATACCCTAATTGGTTTCGTCCGTCTGTTTTCACCAGATTTATGATTTATGATGTCCAGAATAGGTACTTGCACGTTGAAGTAATTTTATTTAAATTATTGTAGTAAACAAAATGGCGTCCACTTCCATCTTGTCTGTTTTAAATATATCGTCTCTGAAAGTCCTGAAGGTGTGTTATATATCTTACTTTATAGACGAAGTAATAACTAAAAATAACTTTGTCAGGTATATTTCAGCGAAAAGCTAAATGAAAAACTTTCAATGGAAAAATGTATAGAGTGGAAATATCTTCCTGGAATATATAATTCCTTAAAAACATAAAGCTTCTACTTTCATAAATGTTTGTAAGAAAATGTTTACAAAATCTTGTTATAGCTTTGATACATGCAATTTTCTTAATGTTACCTAAACATTACTGAAAAATATCATCAATAAGAAATAACGCAATACAACTCATATTTAATTCAAACTATTACTCTCAATATATTAGTAGTTTATTAAATATATACTCTGTATTTATATGTGTATTTCTATGTATTTGTATCGTTGTCTAACACCCTTAACACAAGCAAATAATTTGCTTACTTAGGGGTTAGATCAATGTGTGTAATTTGTCCTGTATTATTATTTTTTTTATTAATATTAAAATTTACTGTTTGATTAAAAAAAATATCTTAAAATAAGTAAAGCAAATATGTTTGTGCAGCACTCCTACTGCACTACACTTAATGAGAAAACCGACAATAACAAAATTAATTTACCGCTTGTGGTGACATATATCAATAAAACTTGTAAAACCTCAACCGCGGATAATATTCCTCTTAATATGTATTAATAAACTACAGTTCTCATTAAAATAACAAATACCATTTGCGTATGAATGTCTGAAATATAATTAAATAAATTTAATTTTAAAAATGTTTCATGAAATAACTTAAACTTGATATGAGATAAATCTTAAACTATATTCTTAATTGTTATATATTCATTTACCGAGGTATAATCAAACATTAATCGAAATTTAGACTAGTTTCGAACTCATTCGGCCAAAATTCGTATTAAATTACGTTCTAATAATAAACTTATATTTTTAATGGTCTTATTATATATAATATAAAGAAGGATCAAACTACAAAAGTTCTAAATGTCATCTTAAATTACTAGGTATTTAGCACCTTATAAGTCACTACAAAAAATGACCAATATATAAAGAGTTCCCTAACTTGTAAAATTGTATTTTATTTATAAAAGGTAAGTTATACTGTGTGCTTAAATAAGATGAGCAAGATATCCTAGAACCTAGTGGTTCCTCCTTAGCATTTGTGGTAAAATTGACTTAGATGGCAATAACACTGATAAACAAAAATGAATTTATTTTTCTCACAAGAATTTACCTAAATACTTTACCGACGTCAAATTGCTGTAATGGATACCATAGGACAAGTTGTAAGTAAAATATATATATTTTTTAGATGAAGTTTAATTAAAATTTTATGTAAACTTTTAGCACTATTTGAATAAATATATTATTAAAATATGAATGTGGTTACATGTTAATATCACTAACGTACAGGAAAACGATAAACTAATGAATATTATATTAATACGTAATGAAGTAAGAAGTGAACCGGTCAAGATAATCATTTCCTCGGGGCGGGCAGGAACGATATTTATTTATTACATTTCCTTCACAAATACAATTGAGTTCTTTGCACATCTCCAAGGAAGTTGGAAAAACAATTTGTCACTTAGTTAGTTGAACTAAGTGGATAACGGATAATCATCCACTTACTATTCCCTCGTTTAACGAAGTATAAAGAAAATGTATGGTATTCATGAAACTGGATTTACCGACCTAGTTTCCGCTGATTTAATTTACCATTTGCTTAGAAATGTCTTTGTATCATAAAAATATAATATTACGAAAACAGTACAATTATTATATGGTGCTATTTCTTGAGTTATATGATTCAAGGAAAAGCTAAACTTTTTATATACATATAAATCTTAGAACACTAAATATTATCTACAATTGGTTAAATAGATGGCATCAAATTAAATCCAAAGGTCGGTTATAAATCCAGAAACGGGATATTGATCTTTGATAAAAAGAGTAGGTACTCATTGATATGTGCATAATATCTTGGAATCAACAGTTCAGGATTCGCTTCAGGATTTAATTTCAGAATTCCTTGCCTTATTTTCCTTTTCGTATTTGAATAATTTTAAAAATTATTCATTGAAATAATCTATTTATGTCGTACCTACTCGTGACTTCACAGTGATTTCATCACATTTCTGAACTGGGCATATCTCCAGGCTGGTTCGCCAAGTCAACCTATCATGTGATACATGTCATAAATCAACGATTTACAAATGTTCCTTACTAATATTATAAACCAAGGTTAATATCGATATTTCTAAATACATTTTCGTTTCATTTCTTGATAGTAAGAATTTTAACGACCTTATTAAGATTTGATTGAAAAAGTTTTGTTATTAATTAAACATTTTGATGAAACATGACATACAGCAGCGCTGACTAAAGTTAAAATTGCTTTGAGATAGTTAAAAGTTGGGTAACGTGTAGGTATAATAGTTAACGAAACCGGTTTATTCCAGCGTTAACCGGTTTTTATTAAAGTTACGTGGACTGCGGAGAAACAGTGCGGAAGAACAACACTTGCAATCCATATATATATATATATATATTGAACATCATTTGAACATTCGATCCATGGCGGTATGTCAAAACATATAAGCAGTAGTAATTAAACGGATACAATGAAGGACACTTTAAAGAAGTTTTAAACACTACTAAAACAAACTACACTTCATTCTTCAGTTCATTCTTCAGTTCATTCTTCAGTTCATTCTTCAGTTTTTTAGAACGCGCTCTCATTTTCGTGTATAGTTTGTTAGTTTTCAGGCAACAGCTAGGTTATGAGTATTATATTGAATATGTCGGCCTCATGAAAAGCAGTCAATCGTTTTTTTCTATTATTATATGTTAATAGAATACCTCTTTTTCTGTAACGTATAATAATATGTAATAACTATTGCCAACAATAGAAGACCCGAATAGTAATCTACATAAAATAAACTTTTATTATGAATAAATATTGAATATTTTACGCTTGGTAAAACCTTTACTTTATATATTTTGTAGGTAATTATTTTCGATCTGAGTTCGTGGAAATTGTATATTTATATTAAGTATAAATAAATCTTATATTTTTTGACATTCATTTACATATTTGACAGATATCAATAACGTTTAGAAACGGAGTAGAACGTTATTTAAACGTTTCGGACTTGTTGAATCAGTAACAGTTTAATAATTTAGATGATTACATAAATGTTTTGGGATAGTTATTATTTTCAATTAAATTAGTCTATTCAAAATGGTGAGAGACCTGTCAACTATTTTGTTGAGATTAGTTTTTTCTATTTCTTTGAAATGAAAAAATATAAGAAATGTAAATTCCTTATAACTAATAGGAAAAATAATATCAAAATATGTTTAGCAATTATAAACTAATATACTTTATATAATAAACCGAAAAGATTTATTTACTAATCCATTAATAATACAATCATATTTAAAATAAACATTCTCTTTAATAGATTCTAGTTATGATGAAAGCATAATAAACAATATGTTTATTTCATTCTCCGAGCTCTTTGATTTAAATCTCCAAAATCCTTATACTAGCAAACTATTGTCTGATTTTAGCTCCCGTAAGTATCTTAATATCCAGATATGTTTTGTTCTCGCCGACATCTCAAACAATATTACCATACCTTCATTGCTGATAAACCCATTATGAATAATTAAATTATTTTACAACGAACTCATAAAATGTTTTGTAAATGTTATATTGTTTCAAATTATTTCTATATGCAGGATTTTGACCTCGTATAATATCTTCAAACCTATTGAAGGAGAGTATTCAAACTCTTTAATGTAGTACACCACTTGTATACCTACTCCTACTTACGAGTCCATTCTGTTAGAAGCATTTCGCCTCGTTTGTCCGCACTTATGTTGAAATAATTTTCATTACTACTTGTATTTAAAACACTGATTATAACAATGTTCATTATATTCAGTCGTGTGGGAAATTAGTAAAGCTGTATGTGAATTCATATTTAATACGTGTTACGTGTTTCAATTTATATTTTAATATTAATTTAAGTAATTCCGTGTACAATACACACTCCAGGCTGAGGACCTTTACCCAACGGAGTGATGAATTGTATTATTTAAAAAATTAGAGTCACTAATATGTTGTATTTAGTATTTGTAAATAATATTTCATTTGTTCACAGTCATGGCGAAGACCTGATAGTGACTCCGTTCGCGCAGGTGCTGGCCAGCCTGCGCAGCGTCCGGAACAACTTCTTATGCCTCACCAATGTACCGGTGTCCAAGTAAGTATCTTTTTTGTGATAAGACTAAGTTGCATACACACACATACACACACACACACACACACGCGCGCGCACGCACGCATAAATACACACATACATACACACATAAATGAATACAAACACGCACACATACACACAAACACATACACACACTCACAAATACATCGATTACATAAAATCAAAAAGCTCGACTTGCCACTGTAATCTGAGTAATCATATCTTTAACTTATTTATGATGTCAATATGTAATACTCGTAATACCGATTGTTCTGAACGACCTTAATGTTATCAGTTCGTACGTAACTTAACAACACTCGCCTGACGACAGGTCGTTATGTCTTCTCACTGTCTATACAAGGAACATCAATGTCTTGTAACCTAAGGAGGCCCATTAATATAGCCTCTGCTCCTGAAATCATTAATTGCATAAGAATTTAATTCATTGCTAAAGTTACGATCTCATTTTTTATACAAATTGTTAACATATTAGATAACTATGGATTTAGTAAGTAGTTATATGTCATGTGTTAAATATTCCTCGTCTATCCCGAATATCTGTTGAATATCTAACAAACATACAGATGTTCATTCTCGTCGAAAGCAAATAAAATAGGTATTCGAAATATTTTATCATTAAGTCACTATGTGTATGAAATGTCCTTTCAATTATTAAAATGCGAAAAGATAAACAAAAGAAAAACCAAACAGACAATTATTAAACTAGTATTGTAGACAGTAGTGTAAGCTGGTGAACAGTAGTTTACATATTAAAGGGCGTACAGTTTTTATTAACTATATATACGTAATACTCGCGTTGTCACTATCACCATTCATAAATACTTCCTTGTGACGTCACTACTTACACCACTACACTACCTACGAACACTACGAGTACTTGAACTTATACTTCCCTATTATTTAATCTACATTGTTCTTTCAATAAACATGATAAGGAGTCATTTTTTATATAAATATTTGTCCCTTGATATCTTTAGATCCTTATATTTTTTTAACGTGAATTTTATTATTGTAGGAGTTGAGGACCCGTTCAATAATAATTATAATGAATCCATTATTTACTTTAGTTAGAATGGTTCGGATTCATGAATATTTATAAAGTAATAAATAAATCAATATCAGTGGGTATGTTATTTGTGTTTGACGAAGTATTTGTACGAATACAGGAAAGTGTCTTCATGTATGTCCTCCTTAAATAGAAGAGGGACTGAACAAATATGCCTTGTATCCGAAATTACTAATAAATAAATTAGATACAGGTAGGGGACGGATTCGGTAAATATTTAAATAACTTTTAGACTCTCTCATTAATTAATTATGTGTAGCTTAAATGTTTATATATATTAAATAGGATATTATGTATTTGAGTTACCATCTATCACATAAGATGTATATTTTTTTTACGAATGTCTTTTTCATTTAGTGGTGTTTTTCCAAATCCCACACCGGTACATAATTTTACAATATATAATGAAACTTATCTATGTATCATGTTTGTTTATTATATTTTTTCCATTTACATAAAAGGATATGTCAAAGTATTAGTAATAAAATTATTATATGTAAATGTTTTTGCTATTCTATTACGCTAATGTGTTCCTGAATAATTTATTCTCTATAAGGCTTGTTGGAAATTATATAGAGAAGATAATTTTTAAATTGTATAATACATATTACGAGGACCAATGGCTTTAGGGGTGCTAAACGAATAATTTGTAATTTAATAAAATACAAAAAAAAAAAATTAAAATAATATCGAGTCAATTAATACACCATCGATTTAATTATGTTCTCATAATGACAAGTATTACATATGTTACCTTCGCCAAGATTTTAATTTCTATATTTTTTTTTTTACATGAAAAGTCACAGACAATAAACCCCTTAATAGATATTATTTAAATGACTCGATCCAACTAACATTTATTTATTATTGAGTCATAAGAGACTTGTCATTCACCTGGGCAGTGGGTAGGTAGTAGGTAGTAAGTAGTGGGTAGTAGGTAGTAGGTAGAACAGGGGAACACCGTCACTCGCTGCGTCATAACAAGTACATGTGACACTCCATCTTTTATTGACTGCCACTTGATGTTTATAATAATAATCTCGTTTTGTATCTGTTTCTATTAGATTTTTAAAAATAAATAAAATTAAATCATTATTAAGGTTAAGTATTAATGATTTTATGTTGTATACATATGTTACTAGAAAATTTTCAATGACTTATGATACAGTTTTTATTGAACACAGATGAAATCACTATTTTTTTTTTTTTTTCAAATCAATCATGGTCAAAAAATAATGCCGAGAAAGTGGGATGTACTTTCCTTAACCAATAGTAACACGCACAGTGAAAAGTTTACTCTTAGCAACATCATTAGAATATTTTTAGGGTACTAATTGAAAATCAATAAAACTTTTTGTAGAAAGACAGAACTCAGACGCTGTTTGGAGATAAACAGTGAATAAACGAAGATTATATTACAACGCCGATTAAAGTTTACTTTAATTTCCCGACAAGATATCGCTTTCTATGTTGGCGTTCAGTTGTGACCTTATTTGGGAAATATCTTTTAACCTAATCTTCGTTTTCCGTAAATCACTTTACTTAATTTATCAACCCGTCTCATTCCCAGGTATATGGGGTTGGTGTAATAAGTCAATTTCTTCCAATCTTCTATCGTATATCACCTCAGTAGAGACTTCTTCACATATCATTTTTAAGCACTCCGTCCATGTCTTCTCTTAGTTTAAATTACTTAACTAAATAATAATATGCAATAACTGTACATAAGTAAACAATTATAAAGTTCATAAAATTAATTGAAACTTCCAAGTTTCAGTTAATCGCGTCGGTTAACAGCCTCCACGTTTACGGCTCACTCGTTCAAGTTAATTAGTATGTTAGTAAAGGCATCAATTAATGAACCTTTGTCCTCCTGTACACTGAAGTTTATCGATAACTCTTTTATATCTACTCACTATATTTAAACTTATATACAACTATTTACTGTGACTTTTCTGAACAAAGCTACCCGAGACAAAACATTTCAAGATCTCTCTATAAACAATACTCGTATTCGGGAAAGAATCCGATTTGATAATATGGCCCCTATCCAAGATATTGAGTTTCCAATTCTTCTCAGTTAAATGTACACACACACATACACACACTCCACACAGGTAGACCGTCACTTGACGCTTTGTCCGTCTGTCACTGCCGCCACCTTGTTATCAATATTGGCTACAAGAGCGACTTTTATACAACATTTTCTTTTACCCGCCTCTTTTATAAATATCTTATAATAAAGTGTCTTATAAATAGAGACTAGAAAAATCTACAGAGCTCATGTACATGTTAGTAAAATGTTATGGATTCTATTCTTAGAACATCAGACGTCAAGTGAAAAAAGTACTTTATTTGTTAAGAGATAGTCTTTATAAATATATAAATAAATAGTAAACAATATATTTCACAGATAACGAACTCTGTTTAATCGCCCTATTCCTGTAACAAGATGAGTCCTGGGAGATGATAGATTAGTCTACCTTGGAGAACGATTAAAGTCAAGTGCTTAATTCCTATCCCAACTTAACGACGTCCTAAGCCGTGGTACAATCTCTAGCCAGAGGGTGTTCTTAAGATGTACATATTCCTCAAACCCGTCCCCTTCAAGGGCGGTTTTCAGTATTACCCCCTCTCCTCCCAGGGTGGCGATATCAATACCAATAGCGTAAATACAGAATATGTATCTTACGTGCTGAAAGTTTAAATTTCTATACATTCAATGTATGTACTTGTACTTGATATATATTGACTAATGTCCTCTTATATTTTTATGTAAGTACACATATTGAGACTAAATGCTCTCTTGTGTCTTGAAATATTTCTGAAATAGACAAATATTTGCTCAGAAGGAGAAACCTGTAAAATGAACAGGATACGTGCTCTGAGCTACTTTCCTACTCTAAGGTTGACCGGTTCAATAAAACAAATACACAATAAAAGCACAGACCACAGATCTTTATATTCAATTATTATTTTACTTCTATATAAACAGTATTTTCTTGATCAATTACCGAAGTCATGAAACAATATATTTATATAGCCATTGTTCTTTTAAGAAAACACAAATAAACGAAACACATACCTATTCATTATTATTATACATATTCACTATTTTTTGTAGACATACATACATTACATACATTATACATACATTTTAATACATGTTCCGTTTTTACCTTTTCGGTCTTAGTATGTACTATTACTTAGCTGTCCGTCTGTTAGTCTCAGGTTGTATCTCATGAACGGTGATAATATGAGTACGATTAATTAAAATCTATTATTACATGATACTTGATACTCAATTATTTATCATAACCTTCAAAAGTTACTCAATATTTAATAAATATTTGCCATGCCTATTAATTTTTGTTCAGATCGCTAAATATAAATCTCTTGAGATAGGTACTTCAGATATATCATTATAATATAATAATATTATTATTAATTTGGTCCATTGAATCATTATTTCTAGTCCTTTGAATCATTATTTCACACTCGTTCGAAAACTTCTTTTATTATCAAAATATAATATAGATACCATATTTGTGTATTATTTCTATATTTACATTTTCCATTGATTCTATAGAAATACAATCTTTTATGTCATGTATTCATAAATACTAAGAAAAATATCGTCAAAGAGAATGGATGTATTGGAAAAGATTTTTCAAAGCAAATACTTTTATTAGGGTAGGATCAAGAGTATTTCAAGTATTTCTAGATTTTAGATAATAATAATAACAATTTATATTGGATAAGATTGGATTAGATTGGATCAGACTTATTACGAGAGATGTGAGTACAGTCAATAAAGACTTTCATCAAATCAATTCACTTAGTTATATAATGATAATTGAGTACAATATTATTAGTATAGTTATTACTTAATATTAGTATATTTGTTAATTATTTAATAATACTAAGCATTATATTTAATAATTGCAGATCACGTAGATCATCTGGTGCGGCGACAGCAGTGACTCCACAACCGAAAAATTTCAATACAGGAGGTAAGCAGACAGAGAACTATAATAAAACCTATATTATTAAATTATACATATATAACACGTATTTAATAATTGACTTATATACTACTTATATACGTACAAGTAGATATTCTAGTTGAAAATATATAAACGATAATAATTTCTTATTAAAAATATCAGAATGTTGTTTGGATAAATATTAACAATTTTGATAGTCCCTTACCTTGGAAACCTTTAAAACTAAATTAAACAGCAATATACAAAATCATTCTGTCCCAGTTAATCCTAATGTCATAATTATTATAAGTTTGGAATAATGATTTATTAATTTATACTACATTTGAAACATACATACACATTATTAATTGTAAATATTCGCGGGCGCGAGGTATAAATCCCTGCCCGTTTCGAATTTAATTTTTTATATAAGCTTTACATGCCTTGTTGTGTAAGGAGCTAGGGCTAAACAAAGATATCGGGTTACCTGCGGTCTTAGTGCTGATTCCCTGCGCCATCGGTGTGCAAGATGTAGGTGGCCACCAATTGAATCTCTTTAGGCTCCTTCTCGTTGTAAATGTAGATTACTGGATTTGATTATTGTCAAGAATCCGTGTGCTTAACGGCTGCCGCTATAGATACACTGCTGGGATTTAACAATCGACCGAACTCGGTAGCGGCGGAGTAGTAAAGAGAAAGAGAATCATTCTTTTAAGACCCTTACTTTTCGATATTATTTTTTAGGTACCCGTATTTTAGGATATTAAGGAAAAAGTTGAAAAAGGATGTGTTCAAATTAAAACTAGTTAAACTAAACCTGACATGCCTATACACATTTAAAGACATTTTCAAACACGAATTTGGCTTGTGACTAGGGTTGCCAACTTTTTTTGACGAAAAAAAAGTATAAAACTGTTTCCAGTAGGGAAAAAAAAGTATTTGTAAGAAAAAAAAAGTATTTTTAAAATTTTATACTTATATTGAACTTAAAACTTATTTTGTCTGCTTATAGCACAAGCTAACATTTTTTACTATTTTTGAATTTTTCAAATCTTGTTTGTCAATCAACATTGAAATTTAAATAAATAAACAGTTCGTTTCTAAATTAATATATTTAATATCTCAAAGATATGTTGGGAAGTAGGTACGGAAAGCCAGTTCGTTAAAATCAAACCATTTTGTCATACAATTAAAGATCCTATCAATAAAAAATGAAATAATACTGATAATTTTATTAAATACTAGTTGTGCCTGCGATTTCGAAAATAAGGGATTATTAACTTCTTTATTTGTTTATATGAAAAAACACTAAATGTAAATTGAAGGCCATGACAATATATTCCCGAAAACTGCAAACAAACCGATTAATTCGTTTCTGAGATTAGTGTGAACAAACATACATACAGAGGTACAGACACACAAACATATAGACAAACAGACCACAATGAAAAATCATTGTTTTTGTTTGCTTATATAAAGGTCCCAGCATTATGATTTTTTGAAAATATTTTAAATGTACAGACATCGATCAGTTAAAGTTTTATTATAGGTATGTATAAATATACATAAAGTTCTTAATCGATTTAAATACTTATATCTTTTGGTAGAGTGAAGAGTGTACAATGAAAATGAAAAATTAAATTTTATTCAGAATGACGCTCAAGTTTTGATGTATAAAAGTTATTTACATTGGCCACATATTTTTTCGTGTTGGGGCACAACTAAAAGAGAAATAGATAAACAGATAAAAAAATTAAAAATGTTAGAAATAGACATCCTTGTTATATATTTTTTTTTTATATTTTCAATGTACAGAGTCTACTCCTCTACAGATTTGTTACATGTATATAAGAAGATCTGTATGGTACCTATTACGTACTTGACAAATTTAAAATAACTTTTTTATTTCCTAACCGATTTATATGAAAAAAACACTAAATGTTAAGTGAAGATTACTACAATATATTACTGAAAACTGCATCCAAATTGGTTAAGCCGTTTCTGAGATTAGCGTGCATAAACATACAGATATACAGACAAATGAAAAACCATTGTTTTGTGTTTTCTTGCTTATATAAAGACCCCCCATTAAGTTTTATTTTTAATATATTTCAAGTACAAAAAAAAGGTTAGTGACAATTTCATTTTATGTATGGATTTCAGGTGATGACACATTCACATTAACATGTTACTCACTGTAGAAATGTTAGACACATTTCGTACAGTAATTATAAATCGTTTCCATCTTATATGTTAAATAGTTTTAAGTATTTACTCCATAAATCCCATAATGAGTGTTTTGTTTTATGAATCGGAGTGAAGGTCGAAAATAAAGTATTTTCACATACTTTATTTGTATGCAAAAGTATAAAGAATAATTACCAAAAATAAAGTATAATACTTTATTATAAAGTATGGTTGGCAACCCTACTTGTGACATCTTTTCAACGTCTAATATCTATGCTGCTAAATTCGAAACTTAAATTTCTAACATTCGTTATGATTGATGATTATGATTATGATTATGATGATTATGATGATGACAAAAGAAACCTAGTAGATGTCACCACCGTCCCGATAAAGAGGATCATTATAGAATGCTCATGGCGGGTAGCGATACGGTTAGGATTGCCATCTGTCCGGATTTAGCCGGACATGTTTGGCTTTTTAAGCTCGTATCCGGCTAAATATTTGTAGGTCCGGCCTGTATGGAGACAATTAAGCTAATATGATGTACACATTGTGTTATTTAAAAATGACATGTAAAGAATTTTATAAAATAATTGCCAAAGACAATGACGTTTTGAGTAATGTTGGTAAAAAAGCCAAATATAGAAAATTGTCGATTTAATAATTACATCCCTGCGTCTGGGTTTTAGGATAAAATATTCGACGTGATACAGCACAGAGTCAAGCTTTTTTATTTTAGAAGATAGCAACCGGTAGCTCAATTGTTAGAACGATGGATGGGTTTCCCAGAGGTCGCGGGTTCGAATCGCTGTCTGTATTGGTTCCTTTTTCATTATGTTATAGTATAAATATATATACATGATACATTTTGTTAAAATAATACCATTATAAAAAAAATATTGACCTAATGCCTTGCTTAAAACCATAGGATCTAAATTTGTATAAAAATATATTTCTTATTGCATATTATACAGTATTTATGTTTAATAATTGTCAAAATATTAGCCCTATCAGGATTATCATAGGGTCACCTTAAAAGAAAGAATTAACTATAGATACCTTTAGCCACGATACCTTTTCTTAAGTTAAATATTTGTGGTTTAATTACATTTAACTTTAAAAAATTGTTTCGCGAGGCGACCATCATCAATAACTATGTTTTGTTGCTTAAATTATATTTATCTACAACTAAAATACAGTTAATATAAGTAATATGAATAATAAGTTATTAAAACGTAAGAGCATTTTAAAAGACCTTCTAAAGTAAAGAGAATCTGGAATGTTGATAAATAAATATAAATAATACTTACTTCACCGTTCTACAAAGAAGAGCAAAGAGAAAATTTTAATTGTACACAGATTTTATTAACTGGAAAATAAAAAAACTAAATTCTAGTCTAAGACAATACAGAGAAATTTCTTGATTGCGCACAAAACATACCTACTGTCTTTTTCTCCTGGGTCTATATCCTAATACAATAGTAGGTTCGACAAATAAAAACATTGATTTTAAAATTATGTCTGTAACTTCGAAATAATTACTTTTTATGTAGCTTTACTTAGATAAATACAAATATTTACTATTAAAATTTGTTATTACACTTTACTTATATTTGCAAGTATTAAAGTTAATTGTGTCTGAGATATCCCACATACTTAAAAGTAGTATTTTTTCCATAATTATAAGTAATATTTTTTCCATAATTATAAGTAGTATTTTTCCATAATTATAAGTATGTTAAACATTCATAACATAGGCATTCTACTAGAGAAATGATTTCAAAAATTCTTACATAATGAAAAGTTTCGTACCGAATGGGTAAAAATGAAACCCTATTACATACTGCAAATTCGCTGTCCGTCGGTCAGTCTCCAGGTTGTATCTCATGAACTTTATAGTAAGCAGGATTGTAAAGAGTGTTCTTGAAACTCGTATTAGCAATTATATTAAATTAAAACATATTTTTCTTACGTCTAATGAATGTCAAAGATGTTGAGTAGCGATCTATCAAAGCTTGTTATATTTGTTTTGATTGAGTTTATATTGACAGAAACAGTCTCAAAGTTTTAGAACTAATTTATTTACACTTTGACTATATATATAATACTTGTGAAATGGAAATTTAGATATTAAATATATTTAAAAGAACTTCGTATCCTGTTAGACATAAAAATATTAAAAGTAATAAAAAGACTTGTTTATAAAACTATCCACTGCTATCTATAATATAAAGATTTCATAAATAGTAAATAAATAAAAATAATAATAAAATAGTATATTTAAATACTAAATGTCATGTCTATAAAGTACTATATGCTAATACTACCAAGTCTTGCTTCATTCATTCAGTATTCCTATGTCAGGTGGAAAATCAATACCGCGCGATGGGAAATCCTTTTAATGGTCTCTTTCCCTCTTCAGAACAATCAGAGCATCCGTTTGTTTATAGTAGTGTGTAGTCTCAGTCGGTCTCACGGACGGATGGAAGTAAATAACATTAACCTAACAATAGATATTTTTCTCTCATATTCATTTCGAGATGCATATGGTTTATTATATATACATAACAGGAAAGGCTGGTTCGTTTATTTATAACATTTATTAACAATATTATAAATTAATTATTACAAATTATATTGAAAATAATTAATGACTATAATGAATTCCAAGAATGATAATGTATTGGTAAATTATGTACATAACACCATGGTATATAATACAATGATAAATAAACAAAATTAGAAAGAAATAATAGAATATTTAGATGCCGTGAATATTAAGAAACAAATTGTAAATGTTTTGTTATTTACACATAGAATAATCATCGGTTTTCAAGAAACATGCGGGAAACTTAAAATATGTGTGTAAGTCTGGCGCTAGATGTCGCTAGGAGTTATACGATAAGAAATGATACTACTATGAGCTAGTATATCCATGGACACGATGGTGACAAGGCATTTAGCATGAGATTTTAAACTAAAATATTAAATATATTCGCTTGTAAGATACAGCACTCCTAACAAATATTAATTTACAGTCCATTGAAAACAAAAGTAACATTACAAATATATCTGGAAATGTTTTTAAGTCGTGTCTGTATTATTGTCCCAACCAATTATCGTAATTGTCTCCGATGGGCAAATTCTATTTCCAATGTACGATATTTGATCAGTGATTCAAGATGTGTCCAAAAATTCAGTTATGTTACATATAAGTTATATTTGTTTAAAAAAGTGACTAGCAATATTTTAATGGTTGTTTTTAAATGAAAAAATTAGTGTTTATTGTTTTATTTAAAACAGGTGAGAGATAAATTATTATGACTTGTTCTTTACAAAATACGTAACTAAATATTCGATTTGTTAATTTTGAAACAAAATATGTATGAAAGTTATTGAGAAACTATTGATATAATTAACTAATCATTAAAATATACAAAAAAATAAAAATGTAATCCTGTATAGAACTGTCTTTTAACGTGAGTACTCAAATTACTCTTAAATTCAGCTGAAGAGACCTTCACCTCGTCTACGACACTTACTAATTAGCTGCTTTAGACTCGATTCAGGACACTGTCACTCGCTGCTTCTTGAGAAGTTCGGTATGTAGGTATGTAGGCCACTGAAGTGAGTGGAAACTTGTACGCAATTATTTAAAGTCACGAAATAATTCAAACACATCTGAGACTTGATGCGTCTTCTTCAAAAAAATCGGTTAAGGTTAACCTTTACGATACTGCCGAAAATAATACAAGTTAATGTAAAAAAAAAAAAATCTTGTCTTTTTGTTACAATGATTTAGAAAAAAGTTTCCAAATTGAATTTTTATTAAAGAACATACAAGATTTTAAATCTACGCTAAAGGCTTCAAAATGTTATTTTAAACCTCTCATTCTTTGGGTCGTTGATAGCAGTGATACAGTTATAACCATCTTATAAATAGAATTATTATTATTGGATAAGCTTGATAAGCGAACTCAACACTCGATACTCTGCCAAATTATTATGTAGTTCCGATTAATTATTTATTACCCTAGTAATAGAAATAAATATTAATGAACCATATATTGTGTTATCTGCAAATCTATCTATAAGAAAAAAAGTATTCATTTGTGTATTATAATATGTCAAGTAATTTAATTATATTATCATTAAAACAATATACACGTTGTTCTTATCATTTAAATAATGATATACGTATGTAACAGATAAGCCGTAGATTTAATGTACAAGATTAATTAAGACAACCCATTTAGCCGCTCTAGATAGTTTAGTGTCGAGGCTGTAGCGATGATAATATTTTTTTCTACACATTATGAATTAATGCCAACACCAAAAGTTGCCAATGAAATTAGATAACACATAAAACACACAACACATTAGACTTATTGTTTTCTATCCATTTTTCTCTTATTTAAATTACCCATGAATTTCATAACAATTTTTGTTATTAAATATTCGTAAACCTTGATGATTATATATACTAGTATTTACCCGGCTATGTTTATGTAAATTAATCTGAATTTTGCCCGACTAGTTGAACCCCAAGAGCCCGCCATGCTTCGAGCTCTTGTGTAGGAACCCCGAATGGTTTCGAGACAAGTCGGGCAAAATTACAATTAATTTAACTGAACATAGCCGGATAAATATAATATTAATATAATATCATAATATAGGAAAAAATTACACAATTTGATCTAATCCCTAAGTAACCACATTATTTGCTTGTGTTAAGGGTGTTAGACAACGATACAATGTATAGAAATACACATTATAAATACTGAGAATATATTTAATAAACAACCAAATCAAGAAATACAGACGTGTATGCTCATTACATGCATGCCTGTCCCTGTCGGGAATCGAACCCGTGCCCCATTACGCTGCTATACGTTAGGCATCTGCGCTAACCACTCTACTAAATTCAATAATTTCATAACAACCCATATTTTACTTCATTTCATAATTAGCAATATCATTAGTTACATTGTCATGTTTATGTGTGTGTTTATGTATATGTGTAGCTGATCTTAATAAATCTTTCTTGGGGGAAAGGTTATCTTAAGAAGAAATCCTGACTCACTAACTCATTATATTTAAAGAGTTAGAACTCAGTAGAAATGTTGCCAAAGTTCCCATGACACGGGATATGAAAGCTTTATCTAAATTTGTAGCATTATAAATAAACTGTATGAAAAATGGATTTAGTAATTTGATTAGAAATAAAGACACAGCTACATAATGTTTTCAAAGATGTAAGAAGGAAAGTTTGTTTGTACGAAAGAAACCAGACTGTAATATATATAAATTAATTATCGCAATCAAAATAAGAATAAAATAATACTAACATTACATATTATTATGTTCACAAATAACAAGAGATCGAAAACAGAGATGAAATTCACCGGTCTACGCTCAAAATAACGCAATCAACCAGACATAAAAAGAAATAATTATATATATATATAAAATAAAATATAATTATCATAATTTCAAGTATGTACTGTTTGTTATTGTTAATAACATTTGTAGAATGCATATATTAACATTTTAATAAGAATTATATAATAAACGACGTCAGTCCAAGGTAACGGGCTTATTGAAGCGAAGTGTCAGATGCACCTAGTTACGTAATCAACAGAATATAAACAACAAATAAACAAAGATTTATTATCAAGGCCCCTCTTATTGGCATCTGCGATGGTTCTTTGAACTCATTGAGATACTCAACTGTTAATATTCATAAAGTTGGCTTATAATCGTATCTTTAGACGCTACGTCACTGATCTCGTATCTGTCCTGAACTAAATGATCTCTATAACTCACTCTATAACTCACAATAAGGTCAAAAATCAACATATTTGTGACGTATGTATCACGGTCTGCAGGCGTGGTTGTTAACAACGGTTAATCAGAAGGTCACCTCTTATCATGACCTCTGTGCATCTTGGACAGACAGTGCTTATAGTGAGGCAAAAAGGAAAGGCCAATGTTGTTACTGAAAATTCATTAGACGAAGACGAAAGCAATGCAGCAATAATATATGTAATATTATTGTATAAATAATTTTAATAACAAAATAACTCTTTATAGATATAAATGTATTGCCGTTACAGACTGGCGATTGCTATGAACATATTTTTTTCCATATATAATTGATCGTTCTTATGTCTCTCTGCAGGAAATATGATCATAGCTTTAATTATTTCATTTGCAATTTTAACGTAATTGCATCTGACATGATGACGGCCTCATGCAACTGGTGTGTGTATGTATTTTATGCATGTAAATATGTATTCATGTAATTAAATTTCATTTAAAGTAAACAAAATACTAGAGACGGAAAGTACGTAAGACGTCATTTACGCGAAATGAATTTAAATATGTTTCAAGTATTGTGAAACGTAAAGAAATTTTTGTATTTTTTTTTTGTATCTTCAAAATGTCGTGCTTTGGTTGACGAGGCCGCAACATTTCAGGATACGTCGAAAAGCGATGAAAATCTCAGTATTTACGTGTATTTTGGCAGCATAAAGTTTTTGAACAAATTGTATACAGTTATATCAGATCAGTAAAAAAGCATTTTTTTTTCTAAGTATAACTGAAAAAAATATAGAAGAATATTTTATTAGCATATGTACCGCGTACAAAGAGTTTCTGCGGAAAAAGCTCCGGCATATGAATTATACAGGAAAAAATGTATTAAGCTTTTAGATCGTGATAAAGAAGAAGCTACAACAAGCTTATGAAACTTAAACTCACACTACCATTTATCGAATTTAATAATTATTATAAAATAAATAAAATAAAACAGATTTTAATTTATAACCGTATTACGCTCATAAAGATAATCTTATTAATTCCAAATGTTTAATAAAATTTATTTATAGATACTTATCTACAATAGATGTTTAAAGTCGATTAATATTTAGATATAGTTCTGTTAAAGCAATAAGATTATTAGATGCTATCATGCATATCTTTTTTAGCTACTATTAATTATCTTTTGTAGATTTGTTATGAAAATCAATTATCAATTAGGTTACGTCTGCACTAGCTAAGTTATAATCTTGTTTCATAATATTCATTTCAGCAAATTTTTATAATTTAAATATCAGATAACACATTTTATAATTACATCATTTTGGTATCAATAAGCATTTGATGAGGGTGACGTGTAGAATGTTAGAACTAAATGTTACTTCTAAACATATTATTATAAAACATCATTAACATGCTGTATCCCTTTACATTGTTGGTGAATATAAAATAATGGTAATTATTGTGTCAAAAAGTCTTAGTGCAATGGGCTGTATGGCATTAGTTCCTTTGCCTAACATTATAATTGTGAAACGTAGTCACGTCTTTAATCTATGATTTGTTCCCTGTACGTTTGGTTATAAAGAGCGTGAATACTTGTATTAGTTAATGCCTAATGGTGGTTAATAAAAATATAAAAACTAAAAAGGCTCTACTACTTACTTCTACTCCCTCTGCGCTCCCATAAAATCAAGAATATTCAACATTCATTTCTGATACCTTCTTCGATAACATGACATCCTAGACCTTAGACAGTCTTTGTATAAAGTAAAAGTTTTTAATGGTAACATGCTCCAACGTAATGTCATCTGAGAGCTGAAACGCGATGACAAGGTCCTGTCATAATAGCTTACACACTTTTAACCAAGGTCTATCACTCTGTTGTTGTTAGATCATTTTATACCCTAGGACCTATATTACCTAGTATCCCTATATTTGATTAGATAACATCAGAAATAGGAGGATAGAGATGGGGTATAGAATGTTCTAGTATTAACGATTAAGATTAATATGTATTACTATTTAGAAATATTGTTTCTTGAGACGTTCACTCATTTCAACTGCGTCTTTATTGTTATAGATGAGTCATACATGAAGCTAGCTCTGGAAACCGTTGAAGAACTGGACTGGTGCCTCGATCAGCTCGAAACCATCCAGACACATCGCTCTGTCTCTGATATGGCTTCGCTCAAGGTAAGAACAATCTTGATTGATATGACTATATGAACAATACATGCCTCATTAAGTAATCTTACCACAATGGATTTTCCCACTTGTAGTTCAATATAATATCTAACCACAATTGATAATTAATTTTTACTATGTTTTATTAAAAAAAATATTGCCTAGTATTAATGATGTTGAGTCTGAAGCAGATGTCGCCTCTTCATTTTAGATTATAAATGCTTACGTGACTTTGTCCTCGTCATGAGATCTGTAGATGACACTGTTTACGAAACAGATAATAATCATGTTACGAGAAATTTTGCTGATCGATGAGATACTACTTAGAAATAATGACGCTTCTTGGATTTATTACTCGAAGAGAGCTTGATTGATGTTTTTCGGATATGTTAGCAGTAAACAATGGCTTATGCAAAGTAGGTATGATTTAATAGTGAAAGTGTGTTATGACCATTGTATAATAGTGATGTCTATGTAAGGTGATTCAGCACTATACTGTTCTGCACATCACTACGAGAAAGGCTTTCATGGAAGTCTAAATAAGTACTTTGTCGATAAGTAACTAAAATTTATACTTATTTGAGCAGCTGTATATAAATCTAAACTTATCGACTTATATCCACTGAAAAATTTGATGTTTTAAACGCACTAATCTTTCCGTGTACCGTAGTCATATTTGCGTTGGCTCATTTATTGAGGAGTTGAGTATATATAACATTATATAAAATACGACCCTTACAATCAGATTTCCGAATCGCACTATAACTGGGAACTAATATATTGACCGCATTTATAACTCTCTTCTATTGATAGTCCTCGAAGATGGAGTCGCTGAAAACTGCAAATGTATTAAAATTTTAATATAACCTACATAATCAATACAAATGTATATAAAATTTTAGTAAAAGTTACTAGAGTATTCCGTGTTTTAAAAAAAAGTACTGTTAATACAAAAATCTTTTTTCTCAGCAACATTAATATCAAAAATTATTTGTGACGAAAAAGCAATGTATGTCTGTCACGTAATAATCACAAACAACGAATATCAAAGGCGAGACAACGTAATCTTTCTCGCGTTTTGTATGAAAAAAGTTACAAAAATACCTACATACATACATAACTCACGCCATTGTCCCATGATAGAAGTAGGAAGAGACTATGAAGCGGCACTTCTCTTTGTCCTGACACAACTCTTTCCCCTCTTTCACTTCCACAATCATTTTCATACAACTCCTTTTATACTTGTCACTTCGAACTCCAGCCTTTTTGAAGACATCATTTGATCTGTTTGTGTCCATCTGGGAGGTCCTCGTAAGTCACAAAAATAAGGTTTTAAAACTTCAAACCATCATTATACTGATATTATCCAATATCAAAATAATGATATCCTGTAACTCCTTCATCTTTGTACTATCTCTCTTTGATTTTCTTAATTAATATCTATTTGCTAAGAACTCGTAAAGTAATTGATAGCTATTGATCGTCCTGACATAGTGACGTCGGTGAACTTACCAAGGATATCTAGTATTTAATTATTGTAGGTAGATTTCATATATTCTTAATTAGGAATATTTATCTGAACAAAGAGACTCTTGTGGTTGTGATATCTTTATAAATATAAAAGACAAACATTCTAGTAAAGTGTAATCGTTGAATATCACTGAACATATTGCATGATATGACGTATCTGACATACAATAAAACAAAGGAAACCTCACTTACTTACAGAGAATAGTTTAAATCACTCAGTAAATATTGAACTTCCTTATTAGTGTCACGGGCAAAGTGTCGTAGTGTCTTTGTGTCGCTGGAAACAGTGTTCGATGTTCGATGATGTTTTGTAAACGAGAACAAATCATCGTTCAACTAATTTATTCTTTTTATAAAATAAAATCGTTGAAATAAAAAACAAAGGGTCGTAAGTTGGTGAGACCTTTCCGCTGCCACTGATGATAAGGGACTCCGGTGATGCAGGCAAGGTCACATATAGTGCCTTAATATTGAGGGTACACGGGTGCAGACGGTGTACGTGATTTTTCTTTTATTAAACGTGGCACCCTACTTAGAGGAACACTTAGCTATATGAAACTTCAAAGTATTATATTTTATGAGATGTGGAGATGATTCAATATTTAATAACATGCGTCATTATACGAAAACACTCGAATACTTTACAAAAAAGAAATAATATAGTCAATGAATGTTTCCACTGTCGTGTTGACTCCTCAGATCAAATCGTCTAGAAGTTGGGCGGGCGGTGGTAGTGCCTAAAACTTGCCAATGAACAAAACCGGTTAATAGTTAAAATGTGTCTCATCAATTGAAAACGTTATCTTATGTTTTTTGTTATACTAATTAGTTTTTATTTAATATATTGAAAAAAGTGCAACGTTACACTTTGTCTCTGCGTGCAACAAACGAACCATTTATTCGTCACTGTTCGAGTTAACAATAAATACTGTTACGACTAATTTAGTTCATGTAAATGTACCAATACTTAAGATGCTTAATAACAGTGAAGACAACTTTATTTTAGTCAGTACATTTTTATATATTTTGATGACTGTTTTTTAGTTAATATTAAAACAACCTTAGCTTAGCCTTAATCCAACCGTGAATTATCTTATTAGAACTAGGACGAAACTCAATAGATAGACAGACAAACACGTTTATAATTAATTCATAACTTTAAACACAATAATTAATTAAACACAATGAATTCATTAAAAAATAAATTAATATTGTTATTAATATAATTAATTTTATTGACTTTCTATCAGTCGTATCCAATTCGATTGTTGTATTTATAATAATAATAGCTTTTATTCAGATCAACTTAACCTAATAATAATAAACAAAAATATATTCTAAAACTTAATAAATTTTCAGATTTTATTTTAGTATTTGCTGCTTTTTTATGTTCTGCAGATCTGTTTGCCAATCGGCAAAGACCTCTTCCAACCTTAATATTCATTATTATATTATTGAATATATCATGACAACTTAGAATATTTTAAATCTTCTGTGATTCATTAGTAATCAATACCATGTTTAATATCGATTACGTAATCGTTCGCACATCATATATTCTAAATCTCTGTGGATAAGTCATAACGCTGATATACTATCTCCCGGATTCAGATACATATAAATATAAATATTTAGAGATAATAATTATTAAATATATACATGAATAATAAAATCAAGTACTTGATGTGATATTGTTTGACTCATAAAAACAAACATACATATATATTACTTTTGTCAGTCTGTATGTACCAATGAACAGGTACTATTCGATATTGTTGACCTCGGTTCTAAACTCGATACCTGAATTTCAGGACCGTGAGGTATATTTATTACAGTGACGACTTTTCTAACCTTCATTCAGGCTTGAAACTATCAATTTAATTAAAAATATAAGTAATTGATTATATATTCTATTGACGGTTACTTAATCTTTACTTATAATTATAGTTTTTTTTTAGTACCTATTTATTTTAAATAGTCATCGGTCGTTACACGTGCTCTATAACAATATTGAATTAATATCTGTAATTATATTATAAGCCATACGTATATACTATATGATATGGGACATTTGAAGCTAATTGAAGTTATATTTTATATTTAAGAATAAAATATTCATAAATTTGCGCGCATGTTGCACACAACTTTACGATATATTTTGTATTTGAAAATATATATAACATATTAAACTTATTTAAATTTATATAAATATAGAATGAAAAATAAACCGACACGGATAGGGATTCGAACCCGCGACCTCTGGGAAACAGTTCCGTCGCTCTACCAATTGAGCTATCGTATCGCTCAATTGGTAGAGCGACGGATATATATATATATATATATATATATATATATATATATATATATATATATATATATATATATAATAGGACTTAATGTGCACTAACTGTCAAAAGAACAAATTTATTAAACACGTTACGTCTTATATAATATATTCAATCTCAAAATCAAAGTAGATCAATTAAACCGCATTGAGCCAGATTTATTTCAATGCCATTGTTTGTAACCTTCATTACAGTTTCTCTAACTCGAAAATAAAATAACAAATTTATGTGTTTATAATAAAAAATAACGGTTCAATTTGCATACAGATATAAAGAACGGAATGTTATACTGGTTATAGTAACTAGATGAAGGGCCAGGGCCAGCGAGTGTGCGGCGCGAGTCACGTCCGCCCTCTGATAGGGAATAGAGGCGGCGCCCGCCTTCAAGTAATATTTATATCTGCAAAGACTCGATGCATATTATTATAAGATCTCAATTCGATTTAAATTTAGCTCAAAGTATTAATATAATTGTTAATTATAGATTGCCAGTACGGGGCTGGATCGCATTCCTCATGAAAGATTCAAGCGTATCTTGACTTAAGAAAGTATAAGTATGTCCTAAAAAAACACTTTTTTATTATGCTACTTTCATAAGTTTAATTTGTATCTTCTTACATACAGTTATACATTTAACAAATTGCAATGCTCAACCGTTGAATCGATAGTTTAAGATCGTATTTTTTTTTTACTTTTAATACATTAAATGGAATAATTTCCATTTATATTAAATGTAAATTAGAATATATAAAAGGTGATTGTTAGATAAAACAAAGCTGAAAGAATCCCCTTTTCCAACATGTTAGTTGGAATTGTGTTGTAATTGTATAAACAAAATTACTCTTCACCGCGATAGTTAAATTCAGAGAATCTCTCCAAGGTTTACTAACGAATAAATGCGTTTCATGAGACTCAGAGATATGAAGCTGTGAAAATTCCTACAACGGTATGTGTGAACTCAATAATGACGTCTTTTAAAAAATCTGCACAACATTGATTTTAATAAAAATGTAGGTGTGAGTCAAATTATAGTATGACACATTATACCGGTTGGTAGGTAGGTAGAGAAGTAGGTAAGTGTCGCCGCGGATCATGACTTGTTTACATTTTTACCTAACTTGTTGCTCACATTGACGCTATTGTGGTTTTTAATTTATTCCTAAAACATTTCGCTAATATAGACGTATGTCTTCTTGGTTTCGTCAATCTTTTTAAATATTAAATATTATACTGAGTGTCGAAATATTTGTTTTAGATTCTTGACAAGTCGTCTTTCGGAATTCGTCTTAATACAAGTATTAAGACGAATTCCGGAAGGCGAAAGACAAGGCGGGGAACATGGCTATTGTCCCCGTCTCGTATATTTCACTTCCAAGGTGAGAATGTACGTAAGTCGTGTGTTACAAAGTGATTAGTAATATTCCTGTAAGTACGCCTGCGATATTTAAACAAGAATTCCATTCCTATGTAATTAATAAACAATCTATGACTAATTAAGTAATTAAGAGGACGCTGTCTGAGTCAGACAATTAGATATAAGAGACAATAATAAGTTGTTCGAAAATATATTTCATAACAGACAATGACCTTATAGAATCTTTACGATAGCTTTAAAATACACAGAAAGAAATTATAGTCTACAAATATTATTATGTTTGTTTTTGTAAGTAATCGTAATGATGGAGGTATACAATAATTAAAGGTATATAATAATATAATAGAGCTTGCTAAGGACTTGAAATACCAAATTTAACAAATATTATTGTATAAGTTATATTGAATATATTATAATATAGGTTCCGTGTTCCCGACAGAGAAACCCTCGTGCCTAAATCAATAACGATCCTAATTATGAACATTTGGGATAAAGGACCGCTTTTGATACTGGCTACAGATTGGTTCATTAACATCACCTGACTTGATCATAAATTAATTATTTTGATTACGAAAGTACAAATAGAAGTTCGATAATAACTCGCCGCAACCTTGGGAAATTATTCAATATAAAAGTATCGTAACAGCTGACAAAACAATTGGTATTGTGGTATAAATCGTTATGTTGGGATACTTGAGTGACCCGGTTAGATAGTGACGTGTACGCCGGCCTTACAGCGACCGCAACCCGCGCGGCGTCACGCGCGAAGGTTGCTTTAATTTCCTAGCTGCGATTTGTTTTATGTTATTTATGACTTTTACAGCTTTCTAACCTTTCAATATACATTATTAGATATAACGTTTTATAGTGACGTGACGTAAGTAACTCGTTTACTTTTACCATTGAATTTAAGTGCTTACGAAATGTCAAACGAGTGCCTACGTAAAATAATTAAGTATTATTACTTTTTAACTGATTTATTATTATTTTTTGTTTATTACATAAGTAGTATAAGTTGATTATTATTCTTATAAATTATAAATATAAAATATCGGTGTGAGTTAGCTGTACATTACGAAGTACGTCATGAGTGTTGAGTTAGATATAATCCGACATGTGATATGTTGAAATTCGCGAGGCCATTATCATCTCGTATGTGACTCAAGGTTTTTATTCAGGAAACATATTAACAATAAAGAATGTGACGTACAACAACGTCAAACCTCAGCTACCGTTAACGTATCGTGAAGTGGTTTAGTTGCAACGTAATTTCTTCATTATTTACACTCCTTTAAAGGTGAAAGAAAGCATATAAATATTGTTCGACTTTAAGCCACTTACAAGAACCCAATTAAATGATTATACTCCGTTGGTTCGACTCCCCGCTGTTTCTACTGCATTGCAGTTCATAAAAACATCTTTTCTCAGTAATAAGATTCTACTTTCTAATTTTAGTTTTATACTTTCTCTTGCTCAGTTTTCATCTTTTTGTTAAAATAATAGAGCTGTCATAAGCTTTGTACCATTTCCTTCCATGCAGATAAATTAGGTTGTAAATTAAATGTTTTTAATTCATTATTTTTTTTTATTTATTAGTATTTTTGATGTATGTTTATTAACTGCACGACATCGAACAGGTTTTTCTTGGATAAAAAGTATTTCTTTTGCCGAATTTACGATCATTAATAACGAATGAAAAAAAACACATGATCATTTTGGAAAGTAGTAAAATGAGGCAAGTTAATTAACTTACGTCTACAGAAATATGTATTCGGATAATAATATTATTATCTTAATAATACTATTATCTTATGATCATTAGCCCACAAGAAACATTGTATGATATAAAAAAATATATTATTAATATAAATATTATTGTATTATAATATTGTAAATTCTTTATATATCCATACAAGGGTTATATAAAATAGTTAAGTCAATAAATAGTAAAGTCATACGTAAATTACGTTTGAAGTTAGTAATAGTATTGTAAGTCACTGGCCTGCGGGTGATTCTGATAGAGTTGATGGACGATCGTAAACAACCGTGTCTTTTATAACACCATATTAGACTATCTTATCGTTAATTTTATGATCTATTTATATTTTTATCTTAAATATGATATCTCTCGCCCCATAGCAACTGCAATCGACGCCTGGTTCATCCATTTTGCCGTTCCACCAACAAATGTAGATATACAGGGTTATTTGAAATGAATTGGCCACCTCTTGCAGGCAGCCTCTCCACATCAATGCCAACAACATTTGTAGTACGGCTTTTTACAAATCTTGACCACAACACAAAAAAACGAAACAAAAAATTTTTGCTCCCTCTATCACTTATTACTCTGAATTTTGTAAAGAAGTACCTAAAAGGTCAACGCCCGGGACCATACCTACGCCCACAGTTAATGCCAGTTCAGAGGCAACAAATAAATGTTTTATGGAAAAACTAAATTTTTTAAAACTATTAATTTTAAAAAGTCGTAGAACAAATGTTGTTGGGTTTGATGTGGAGACTGGATGCAAGAGCTGGCCAATTAATTACAAACAACCCTGTATATATAGCATACATCCTGGAAAATGTATGTTTTTTTTTTAGAAATTTAGTAAGTTATGAAAATGGTTTTTATTTATTATATTTGTACTTTTAAATACATACATCATACATCGGTAGGTACATACATTACCTACGCAAATAAAGATATCGGCTAAATTGCACTTAGGATGAATATAGACGGCTTATATGATCACTTAATTAGAAGCTGGTTATAGCTCTAAGTACTTCAATATACTTAATCCTCTGCATTATTACGTTGTTTTCTTCTGTATTTTTCCACAAGCTTATATTGCTTTAAATACGATCGCAAGCAGAATAATACAATTATTTTTTAATAATATTAGGCTACATTTAATTTATGATTATTGAACGTTTATTCAATACGGTTTATTGGAAAAATATATGTATTTGTTTTTTTAATCGTCGAATACAATAACAACGAACAATCGTACGCCTCTGCCAAATATATTAATAATCACAGGAAGTAACTCTTCATAGAAAAAACAAATTTGGATATAAAATGGAATTATTTTTCAATGCGTTGCTTTGATCACGTTTCTAAGAATTTTTGTTTAGCTTGTACCAAGTATTCAAAATACGTGAAGGATAACCAATAGATAAACAATATTTATATGTTTAAACGTAGAAGTATATATAGGTAATCTTAATATCTCTATTTAGGGGGGTTTTACAAAATAATTAGACATTTATAACAATATATTTCTAAGTAATATTTTGTGGCTCTACAATAAATGAATAAAAAAAAAAAAAAAAAAAAAAAAAAAAGTAAATCTTAAATCTGTACGAGCAGAGAGACACGTAGTAAACAAGGCGGAAAGGAGAGTATGAAATACTCATACCTGTTACGGTTTAATGATAATTCCATCTCGACCGGTTACTTGTGATGATGTAAAATGAATTATAAAACTGAAAGTAGACATTGTTCTCCTTCCTCTATTTAATACTTTATCCATATCATTAGAAGTTTGTCTTTTAACTTTGGAAGCTCAATAAACAAGAACGATAAAGTTAATTTGACATAAACCCATTTATCATTATTATAGAAGAACTCAAAGTTTGTTACACAAATAACTGGAAAATAAAAATGTTTCACGCTTAACATTTTTGGTATAATGTATCGAGGGGAATAACTTTAATGCAAGTTTTATATTTCCTCGTTTATATATACTTTTCCTTTAATATTGATTTACAATTGAACAGACCGTTGTTACTGAAGCTTCTTCGAAATGTATTATTCATTCCACAATGTAGGTTACGAATTGCTTTACCTAATTTGTTATACTTTGAATTCAATATTGTCAAAATGTATTAATATTTTACCGGTCTTTTTTTTAAGGAAATATATGTTACCGATTGGTTTGATTAGTCACTTGAGCATAAAAACTAACAACAATGGAATTTATGAAAAGTAATTCAGATAATGCAAATAGTTATTTATAAACAAATTGACGTCTGAATTATATATATAAAAAGTTAAGCAGCAAATGAGTTTTTTTCTTAAATGTCTGTGTCACAGCGCACGGCAATAGACAACTATCCAAAAATACTTTTTGTTATAAAAAGTGGTTTGTTATTTTAATACACTGCGAAAAAAGGAATTTGGAACTTTTTTTTAAAGACATAAAAACATGCACCAGAATAACCTTTTAATTGAATAAAATAAAATATTAGTATATTAGTTCAAGTTTTGAACTGAACAATATAATAATAAACATAAATTACAGGTTCAATAAAACAGTTAATATTAATTTACAGAATATTACGAAAAATGAAATGTATAAAATTTTATACAAATACTCGTCAAGTAAGATAAAAATAAAATATTTTGTATAAATTTATAAAACATGGTAAGTCAATTATTTATTATAAAATAAAAATACGGTAATATCGATGATATTTGTTGTACTCTTGAAACATATCACATACCTATATTGTTATTAATCTACAGTACGTTCTACACCCTAACATCAATATTAAACATCATCAATTAAAATTTAATTTGTCTCTAGCACCAAAAGTTTAATTACAATGGCATTGACCTCAATATTTAAATTTACTTATCGGCACACGAGTATCAAGAAATCAATAAAAGACCCGCAACACTGATATCACTCCCTCGCCATCTATGGCCTCAAGCTTCACTTCCTATCCCTAATGTCAAGAGGATAAGCTTCACCGAAGTGTGTCAAGATCACGTCTAAATTTACAAAATTCGAATGTCACGCCTGGATGAGTGATGACGAGCTACTTACCAAGAAACTCTTGCACAATATCCGCTTTTACCTCGTTACAATTCGACAGTCAATATTAGTGGGTTATGATTTGTTATGACATGTTATGATAGTGTGTTAATCAATTCAATATATAACTATTATCCATGTTCGTCGAAATATTTATTGAATAACACAAATGAGTCGGACTGAGTAGAGCTTTTTCCTATTAGATAAGAGGTTAATGACTATGGAAAATGTTTATTTGTTATTAAAATTATATTCATAGCATTTAGTTATCATTATATGTAACATTTAATGTTTTTAGCTTAATTCTCTGTCGTGATACCAAATGACAACAGTGTTTATTATTATTTGCTATAATTTTTATTATTCATATTTGTGTATTATCTTACCCGAGGTTAGCTAATATTAAAGTAACGTTTCATTGATTCTGGAAAATGCCAGTAAATTATATTAATAAAGGCAGTGTCCATACAAGTACAAAATATTACCAGGCGATATATAGCTATATACTAGATAAAACCGGGTTAAAGTAGTAAGTATCGTAACTGAAGCCCCTTTCAGTCAGTTAGAACCTAACAAATCTAATAAATCACGAAACTTCTGACGTAGAGACTTATTCTTCGTATGCTAATTAGTAACGTCACCGTCAGTAGTAACTTATATTGAAACTAAACGAAATTAGGGAATCGGGGATTCATTTTACAAGTAATTCAGAATCCTGAGAAATCTGTATTTTCGTACGCAGGCCCCGTCGTCCGTACTAATACTAAAACTACTAAATGTAAGACACCGTGTATGAACGGTTCAGTAGACCGATAGTGCTCGTAATTGACGGACGTCTCGCAGTGAACGTAGATTCATATCTAAGTGCGACAAATCGTCTACGCTGTATAATCTGTTAGCATATAAATTGATAGTTAGTGATTATTTTAATTGACTATATGTGTTGTAAAATGCGCGTGTGTACGGAGAGACAGTGCGTTCGCTGTGCGTCAGGTCGCTGGCTCAAACGCAACGCTGCTAAGATGGCACACTCAATAGAGATGTTGCAATTCCAGTTCAAACGGATGCTGAATAAGGAGCTGAGCCATTTCTCGGAGTCCAGCAAATCAGGAAACCAGATCTCCGAATACATCTGCTCTACATTCTTGGGTATGTAGAATTTATTTTATTTTAATTTTTCGTAAAATTTTTCATGAATTGTTGTAAACTTTTATATATTTAATTAACCATATTTTGATATATTTTTCTTTTGTTTTAATGATACTTATATAATAATTGTCGTTCTCTATCAGATGAAATTGGTTAAGTAAAATATAGAGTCCTATTTTGAACTTTTTAAATAATACTGTAAACATATTTTCCTTACAATACATGTTTTATATCATTTTCTTTCGTACTCTATAATAGCTCTCTTAGATAAATTAAGCGACATGTATCTTTTTCTTACCTCTGTTTAATTTTGCTATTAACCTACAAGTCGATACTTTTTATTTATTTTTTTAGGTTTACTGAATCTAATAAAAATACTTAATATTTGGGTCAAATAAAAAATAATAATAATTATTGTAAAGTATGATGTACTTGATGACGTTTTTTTCTTTACATGTAAATGACTCATATTTAGACTTAATACGAATCAGGAGAAATTAATTAATTCACTATCGTAGAAGATAACCGACCGTAGCTACTCTTAAATAACGTATCTATTAGATCTTAATCTGAGTTTCGTGCATAACTTGAAGCCAATTATGGCTACAACAGCTGTGGCTAAAATGGCCTCAAGAACACATTCCTTCTGTCCTTCGTCTGAGGTAACTTACACCCTTCAATTAACCTCGACCTACAATTAGTTTGTTACTTATTATTTCTAACAACATTGGTAAAAAAATACTTGCTTAAGACAAAATTTAAAAAGAATACTTAATAATATATGTATTTTATTTTTATTTTATGTAAATATTTATTCTTGTATTATGAAACCAACACAGATATGAGATGTTGAGATGCTAAAATATTGAAACAAATCGTAGATTAAACAGAGCGTTAAATAACGACTTGTTTTTAGCTAACTCTGCTCGCATTCCTTAAGAATTTAAATATATTAATAGATACTTTGACATTATGTGCTATAAATAGTTACGAAGCAAATATAGATTAAGTCTAATTCAATGATATATTGAGGCCACTCTTGCGCACCGACTTGTCGGCTTGATGAGCCTATAATTAATTTGTTTGTCTCACTCTCCACGGCTGATATCTTATGTATTATATTGTATAAATACCTACCATATATAGTATAACATTTTGTAAGTATATATTGCATCAATAAAGAATTTAAAAATCTAATTTTAGAATTATATGATAATCAAACAAAATATTTAAGAACAGTGATAGAGTGAGGTGATTAGTTTTATCTAAAGATTTAGGATACATTAAATCATTTTTTATTAATTTTCAACTGCGTCGCTGCACGGCTTTATTGATTAGATATAAAATGGCCGCGGAGTAAACAGTGTTCTATAAACTTTGATAACAAACCTGTTAACATCTACAATGCCTTTATATGTTGTGTCTATTAAACTACTTTTTGATGTCTCTTCGCACAATTTCTCCGCATATAGGTACTTAGCGATGTCATAAATTAGTATCGATAATATTTATTGTGTTTTTTTTTCTGTAATATTTCATGCAATACGTATGCTCAAGAGATAGCAAGTAACCCAGAAAAATATAATAATTAAACCTATATTAGACACTTCACTCGACCGCCCACATTCTTTTGATATCCAATGACACAATTTTAGTTTCAGATAAAAAGGCATATACATATATTAGAATTTACGTAGTTGCCTTATATAGGTCAGAACAATCAACACAATAATCGCGAGACCGCCTGCCGACTCTCGTTATCAAACATGCTTTTTTTGTTTATCTTAGTTCAGCTTATCTGATTTTTTTTATTAAATAGTATAAAGTAAACAAAGAAATGTGTCTACATCTTATTATGAAATTGACATATATATTTGGTTACAGACAAACAACAGGAGCTTGATATACCATCGCTACATGTGGAAGAGAACACTGAACGCATCAAGAAAAAGGAAAAGCCTCGTCATGGCGGACCTGCCACTACCATGTCACAAGTAAGTTTTAAATTACTGTTCAATGTTTCTATTAGATATTTTAAACCGACGCAAAAACGCTAATGAATTCCAAGAATTTCACTAATACAAATTTCTCTCCTTTCAGATCACCGGTGTCAAAAGAACTCTTACGCATACAAACAGTTTTACTGGTGAACGTGTGCCAAGGTATGGTGTAGAAACTCCACATGAAGAAGAATTGGGTCGGCAATTAGTGGAACTTGATAGATGGGGCGTTGACATTTTCCGCATTGGAGATTTATCATGTGGCCGACCTCTCACTGCAGTGGCCTATTCTGCTTTTACATCCCGAGAGTTGTTATCGACGCTGCAAATCCCAGCACGGACCTTCCTTGCCTTCGCAGTGACACTGGAAGAACATTACATTCGTGATAATCCGTTCCATAACTCTCTCCATGCAGCGGATGTAACTCAATCAACACACGTCCTGCTCAACACTCCAGCTCTAGACGCAGTGTTTACACCTCTTGAAGTATGCGCTGCTTTGTTTGCGGCATGTGTGCATGATGTTGATCATCCAGGCTTGACAAATCAATTTCTTGTAAACTCCAGCTCTGAACTGGCTCTTATGTATAACGATGAATCCGTGCTGGAAAACCATCATCTTGCTGTGGCCTTCAAGCTTCTACAGAATGATGGTTGTGATATTTTTGTCAACCTTCACAAGAAACAAAGGCAGACACTTAGAAAAATGGTAATCGATATGGTTCTTTCAACAGACATGTCAAAACATATGAGTCTACTGGCAGATCTTAAAACAATGGTGGAAACTAAAAAAGTAGCCGGCAGTGGAGTTTTATTGCTAGATAACTACACAGACCGAATTCAGGTCTTGGAGAATCTTGTTCACTGTGCAGATTTAAGCAATCCCACAAAGCCTTTACCACTATACAAGCGATGGGTGGCCTTGCTTATGGAAGAATTCTTCCAACAAGGCGATCGTGAACGAGAACAAGGCATGGACATCAGCCCAATGTGCGACCGGCATAATGCAACGATAGAGAAATCTCAGGTTGGCTTCATCGACTACATCGTTCATCCACTGTGGGAGACGTGGGCTGACCTCGTGCACCCAGATGCCCAAGATATTTTAGACACATTAGAAGAGAACCGAGACTATTATCAAAGCATGATTCCTCCCAGCCCACCTCCAGCACCTATTTCGCATTCGGGAGCCGATGACGAGCGCCCCGAACAAATACGCTTTCAAGTAAGTTTCAAATCGCTATATAAAAAATACTGTTGGTTTAAGTAAAAAATATGATCTCAGTACAAAATTTTCACAAAGCATAAAAAATATTTTTTTACTTATATATTATTATATGATATTATTAGATAAATTAAAAAAAAATTGCAGAAGTTTATTATTATTATCATTATAGGTGACGCTCGAAGAAGGTGAAGGTTCAGAAGATTGCGAAGGGGAAGGCGATGGTGGGATGTGACGGAAACTAATGGGAATCTGTAAGAAACTCACTGAGAAGATGCAGGTGTGGTGGAAGCTCTGGCAGTAGGGTGTAACGGAGCCCGTGCGTCCTCCGCCCCCGCGGCTACTCACGCCGGCTGGGCGCAGGACTCTTGTTGGATAATAATACTTGTTGACGCTTACCATCGAAATGAAACGATCCGAGCATCGTTACATTTCGATCATAATTATTTGTATTATGTAATTACGCGATGTTGTTTAGAGTTACCTAACGACTAAATATGTCCCTCCAATGACTGTATAACATTCGAGTTTTTAGTGTGTGTTTATTATTTTGTTTTATCTAACCAAAGATTCGGAGGTCAACTCTTTACGTTCGTACGATCCCTGTGAGTAGTTTGTCTTCTAATGTTAAATCGTATAAGTAGATTTAGACGTCGACCTCGTATTTACTGGGTCGACTAAGTAAGGACATTGAAAACGCTTATTAATTGGTATGAAAGGGTAATTTATATTGTCATATCATCCACGTTCTCATATTTAATACGGGTTTGCGATAATGATGTTAATCACCAAAATATATTAACATAATAGGTATTCCTAAATGTAAAACAATTCTAGGGTAGAATTTTTAAATGCCCTTCGGAGTTGTTACTTTGTCTCGTTTTATTAGTATTGCATGTTCGGTCAATCTCTTTACTGGAAGATGCAGAGCCGAATGAATCCTGTTATATAGCTTTACTTGATTTGGTTACCTAAGGCACCTCATTCGTATAAAGAATCGCTGGCGATTCCCTTATTTTTCTTATTAGAATAATTGTTTATGTAAAATTACAAACTTAGCTATAGTTTGTTTATTCAAAACTTAAGTCATAACTTCCTATGAATAAAAATATGTATGCAACTAACGGCTTGAAGTCTTGAAGTGTTTAATGATTATAATTACTAACAAAGGCGTGGTTTATTACTAAGTTCTCTCTTCAGATAAGTAGATGTTTACTGAAACTAATAAGGTGCGAACTATAACGGCACAGGCCGGGTCTTGCAATAGTACAATGTTTAGTAGATAGATTCCCAAACTGGCGCACAACATTCGTACATTCATTTAATAATATTCGTTTTGCACTTGTTTAGAAAACATCGCTCTGATCTGATCCTACGCTGTGTTCTTTGATAAGACCGTCTCATTTTCAGTAGTCATTTTATGGCAACTATCGTAAACTATGTGTAGGTACGATTAAGGATGTAATACATATATTATATACCTGTATTATGTTTGCATTTCACTTTTCCATCGACGTCAGTGTATTTTGATTATAAATATTTGTGAGCTGGTCTCTATAATAATTTTATGTACTCAAAAGATATTTGTTAACCTGATGTTATAATGATTGTTAGTATCTCGCTTTTATCCTCTCGTTTTGTTGACATTGTACCTCCAGCGAAAATATTATTCTGCAAGTGTTAATGTTATATCATCATTAATCTGTGTCAAGAATGAAGGTCCAATGTTCATTATTTTTGTAGGTAAATTAAGATTTTATTCTGCGAACCTAATGTTTATAAAATGTCTGATTTTAAAATCATAGATACCTATTATAGTATGTATATGATTCGTCGTACGAGGACAAAAAAATTAAAACGCTTAACTACATTTGTGTGTAATAGAAACATTACGCTTAGAACATTTGTGTTATAATATACATAATATGTAATAATATATAATAAAATTATCTTGAATAATGTTTGTACTAACTAGTAGATCTGTGTGAAGAGGCGGTGTACGTGCACCCAATCTGTATAGGTAGTTCCCATGAGATGGAAACACTGTTTGCCAACACAATATGGCACAGACCGATAATAACTCGAACATCTATAAAATGTGTAACTAGATAATATGCTCGTTGTATAATATTAATTTCTATATAAATTGATGTACCTTCCTATATAAATAATTCAGTGGGTACCTTTAAATGAACCCTGTACACATATGTTTTTACTCATACTCTACCTATAAGTTATATCACAGTAGCTAACTACCAAAGAACAATATAACGTAACTTATGTCATTATATTATGTATATGTGCATCTGGCATGTCACTTTTTTCGAATTTGTTGTTTAGAATTACCTGATAAGTATTTCGCAGAGCGGTTTCAGTGTTATATATAATTGTTTGTCTGTTTGTCTGTACGGAACTAACACTAAGATTGATGAAATATAGTTAATTATAAAACCGAGCTAAGTGTGCAATGCTGGACATTTGCATTACTTATTATTTATGTTTAAAATAAAATAGCTTGTAATAGTTTAAATAAATATTTGAGTTGGAGAATATTAATGTATTTAGAATAAAAAATAATTGAAGAAAATAACGATGTTTTTTTTTATACATTTTTTGTGCTTTAAAATAACAAATATTTATTCATAGTCAAAGTCAAAAAATGTTCCATGAAAATGTTTTACATTTATATGGACATGTCAAAATGAAACAAATATTGCAAAAAATAACAGTGGTAATAAAAAATAAACATAAAAAATTTACTTATAAAAAAAGCCCGTTGAATTAGTTGAGCTTATGAGAAAATCCAGGCAAAGAAACTCATGGCCACTCTTTTCAACGGCCAATTAAAGATTTTATTATGAGGTAGGCTTACAATAGTTTAGTGCTTAGCCCCAAGCCTTATTATCATTTATATAATTCTTAATCGTATAGTCCTTATTGCCTTATCTTGCAGTGTCTGCTTTACATACAACTTAAATTTTAAAACTAAAAGTTTTTGAATTTCTTAAAGAACTTTTTTATAAAAATTCACAAAAAGGCTAATATTGGAACAAGTATTTCTTTATTTCTTGTATGTATAGAGTGTACATAACCTCGATCGTTAAATAGGCCGGCTTCACGGGACGCCGAGCGTTGTCCTCGCAGTGATCGGCAGCGAGATGTCCTGGGCCGCAATGGTTTCCTTCTGTGAACAAGTCATTGCTGCAAACCGCCCCTTCGGGGTAGACTGGGTAGAAGAAGGCGGAATTACGCCCGCAGCCTCCTTCCCCAGCTTTAGTGACTACGTGAGAGGGGATGGTGACCCCTCTCACCAATTGTATTATGGAGTGGGTATTGAACTCGCGCTTTCTAGCGTACCTAGAAGGTAACGATCTTCTTGGTGACCAACAGTACGGGTTTCACCGAAATAAGTCCACTGGGGACCTCCTATTGCGACCCGGAATTGATCGAAACCAACCTTCACAGCCGTAGGTCACAGGCGAAGATTTGCAAGCCTCTCAGTTTTCTATAGGATACATTTTGGTGAGTGTGCGCAGGAATTACACGAGCTAAATCCGTTGTCGACCTTTCATCACCGGACGTTCCGGCGCACGGCAGGTATCCATCCTTACGTTGTGGACACTCCACCTGTTCAAACGAAGCGCTATGCTTCGTCTTTTTAGTACGTACAGCGAAGGACAAAAACAGCTTGACTGCGTAGGTATTTTCGGTCGAATACAATGTAGGTGTCTTCAAGAGAAGAGTGAATAGGTTGCTAGGTAATGCGCCTTACCTCCTACGACTACTTTACCACTTTCCATCAGGTGGAATGTAGTCAAGCATTAATCTAGTTTGTATTAAAAAAATCATAGGCCTACGCCACGAGGGTGCTTTAGGTTGCTCGGGGCACCCTCAAATGGGGGACTGCGCCGGGGCGTCACAGTGACTGCAAAAACGATTCCGGGACGTCCCACTAAGGTGATAAGGGCAACGGTTGGTTTTTTAGTTGGTAGCCTTCAAAGTGGTAGCGTCGTCTATGCTACCGGGTAGTCCCACATAACATTCCGACCATCACCTCCTAGGCCGGCGGGTAACCGTAACGGATTTTTCCAACGGAATAAAATACAAAGGTTATTTTGTACTTACCTACGTACACAATTTTAACAGACTCTGTACAATACTTTAGGTGTGCTTGGGTAATGGAAAGAAGAACATCGATACATTAATATTTTGTCCAATGAAAAGTTGGTAGTGTAATAAAATATTAAATCCAATAAAAGTAATCCTTCGGTATTCAGTATTTCAAGTTGGAGATGGTGATAGAACGGTGGTGACAGCTCACCATCTCTTTGCCCTCTTTGCCCTCCCAATCTTGGGATCGGCGCAGTATGTTTTATCCTTTCATTCTTTCCTGTCAATCCTCATTTCTCTACACACTCCCTTTTGCTAATCCTCCTTCTTAAGATATTTTTTTCTCCTTGTTCCTAACTCTACTATACAGTAGAAAAGTACAAGACAAAGATTTTACAATAATTTTATTCGGATAAGTCTAAACATGTAAAAGAATGTGTATAAATGTACCATAATAGAATTTTGTACTCCACTTGTATGCATGTTTAGTCCCTAGCATTACTGGACTTCTATCTAAATGCAATCGAACAACTATAATAGTATTATTACGATAAAGTGTTGCAAATCATACATTTTGTCTCTATGACAAGAGCACAGAAGCGTATTACAACTAACATACCATCTATCGAATTTATAAAAAGAGGCTTTTAAAAAAAACGAGCTAAAAGCTCACTCTATTTTAGAAGGTAATTTGTATAATTTAGATATCCACCATGAGTTCCACCACTGTTTTGATCTCTTTTTACTGAAACGCGATGATACAGGAATGTGGAATCTAAAGAATGCTAAGAAGTGTCGTCTCTTATAAGTAGTAAGCATATATTTCGTCTATATATTATAAAATACTTCCATTTTCAATTAACTACCTTAAAAAGCCTAAAGCCTACCGTAAGTGCAACCGCTTCATCAAAGCGCTCGGATATTGCTACCGACTCAATGAATAGTGCAACCGTTGAAATTCTGTGAATGAATATGGGGCAACGCAACAAGCGACAACGCAGTTAGAAAATCAAAAAATTACGAGCTTGCTGCCAAACGTAACCTTATATGCCACTGATAAAAACTACAAGCTTTTAAGTAATGACGAGGGTTGGCAAAAAGTATCCAAAAAAGGATCTAAGTATTACAAACAAAGGGCAATTGTAAGAGGTAGTGGGAATTTAGACTCAGACCTCATAACTGTAGAAAGAGTAAAAAAAATTCATGCATGTTTTTTTAAACCCGAGACAAGTGAAGAAGTTTTAAAATCGTACATGAAGAAAATCAACCCTTCGGATGAATAGATTGTAAGAAAAATTAAATTGAAACATAGTTACTACGCATCGTTTATGATTACTCTACCGGCTAGTAAGTACAATTATTTTATGAATGCTGACAACTGGCCATTAGGCACGGAAGTAAGTTAGTGGTTTCAACGAACCGCCGGGCGTGTCGTGCGGCCGCCCGCCAGATACGCGTTTCGTGGCCCCACCGACTCAGACGCCGGCACCGGACAATAATTGCAAGAAATCTACCCACTTAGTAATTTGTCAACAAAACATACAAGCGTTGAATAATAAAACTAAAATGTTAGAAGTGCTATTACAGAGGGAGTTTCGATGTGACGTAATTGCTTTAACAGAACATTGGTTGACATATGAACAATTACAATGCATAAGTTTAGAAAATTATGTTTTAGTTTCAAGTTTCTGTCGTAGTAAAATAATGCACGGTGGTTCATATTTATTCATTAAAAGTAATTATTCTGCAATTGAAAATACTGACATTTGTAAATTATCAACAGAACGAATTTGCGAAATATCCGCAATGAATTTAATTGATTTTAATTTATTAGTTGTATGTATCTACAGATCCAATCTTTGTGAGATTGGACTGACCATCTGAATTCTTCATTGTATTTGAGAGGCTCCTTGACAAGTTATGTAACCTGAATGTTGGTTGCATTATAGTTGGAGATATGAATATAGATTGTTTACATACCAATTTGGAATCGAATAAGTTGAATGATATTCTAATGTGTTATAATTTTAAAAATCTAGTACACTTTCCCACAAGAGTAACACCTTTCACATCTACCTCATTAGATCACATATTTGTTAATAGTTTTTCTGGTAGTATCTCGGCATCAGTTGTAGTAACCAACATCAGCGACCATTACGGTACGCGCGCTGATATTACATGCAGCGCCCCGCAGCGGCAGTGGCGCAAACGGTGCGAAGTTACACCCAATCAGCTAAACTGAACTTTAATGCTGCTATTGCAAGTGTAGACTGGGAAGATCTCTGTATTCGTAAGCCTTCAGCAGAGTAACTAGCAACGTCATTAATTAATATTATAAAAAATAAAATAGACATATGTTTCCCTTACAAAAATAGTATTCAATTTAATAGTTGTAAGTCCTGGGTTACTGAAGAAATATTAAACCTCAAATCGTTACTTTATATTATGATGTCTTTGAAAACTAAATTTCCTTTTAACAAATTACTACAACAAAAAAAATGGAAAAACTAATAAACCAAGGCAAGACTTCCTAGATGTGATTAAGAAAACGGATGGAAACCGTTTTGAATGCAATTTGGATATCGTTAATTACTTGAACTATCAGTTTATAAACGCAGCATCTGAGTGCGGTGTTCGGTCACCCAATGTCGATAGTTCAAGTAATAAATTAGTTAAAACACGTATCTGCTCGGACAGGTCCTTGCGTCTATGTTATTTTACTGTCTCGGAAATACTCACAATAATAAAAAACAAAATCGCGAACAAGTCTACGAAAGACATTTATGACATCTCGACCAAAAAATTATTATCCATTGCTCCCTTCGTAAGTGTTCCGCTACAAGTATTATTTAATAGATGAATACGGGAAGGTGTTTATCCGAGATCATTGAAAGAGGTCAAAGTTTGTCCCGTATTCAAAGGGAAGGGTAACAAAGCAGACCCTAAGTGTTATCGTCCAATATCCATAATACCTGCTTTAGCCAAAATCTTAGAAAATGGCTTGGCCTCGCGATTAACTGATTTTTTGCATAAAACTAACGCGCTGTCGGATCGTCAATATGCATATCGCACGGGGCACTCAGCAATGGGACTGGTGCGCGATGTTATTCAAAAGGTATTGACAACTCGCGATAGGAAACAAGAAGTCGCGATATTATTTTGTGACCTCTCGAAAGCACTCGATACGGCAGATCACAAAATCTTAAAAATGAAATTTAATTACTACGGAATAGACGGTCCTGCCTTAAGCCTCTTAATAGACTTTTTGAGTGAAAGAAAACAGACTGTTGTCGGTAAGGCCGGTTCTCTAAGATCAATTAGCCTAATTCCTAGCAGCGGTGTTCCGCAAGGATCATCTTTGTCGAACCTTGCCTTTACAATCTTACTCAACGATCTTCCCCTTAGCATAGAAGTCATCTCCGCTCCGACAATAGATGACCTAGAAAAAGAAATCATCAAAACAGCTAAGTTGACTTCTGAATGGTTTCGGATAAATGGCCTTTCTCTTAACATCCAAAAGACAGTTTTCATGAAAATAAATGTGGCTGGTCGAGAATGTCGACAGCTATCTGTTACCGTTCAGGATCAAAAAATTCAACAAGTTAGGGTGGCAAACTTTCTAGGCTTGCAGATTGATGACGGTCTTAAGTGGGAAACACACATTGATAAGTTGTGTTATAAACTCTCCACGGCGTGCTTCGCTCTAAAACGTGTTGCATCTACCTTATCAAAAGAGGCATCTCGCGCGTGCTACTTTGCATCTATACAAAGTCTATTGCAATATGGGATCGATATTTGGGGTCGAGGTGCAGACTGGGAACGTGTCTTTCGAATTCAAAAGCGAGCAATTCGAACATTAGCTCAGATTTCACAAGAAATTTCAGCGCGGCCTTACTTTAGGAAGCTGGGTATACTAACACTACCGAGTTTACTTATCTTGAATGTAGCAATTTACGTCATGCAACACAGATATGAGTTTGAGAGTAGAGGCGATGGGCAGAAGTATAGTCTACGGTACCCTAACAGACTGATGTCGAAATCTTAGCGGCTTGTTAAGGCTTCGAAAACTACCTTGGGCATGGGTTCCGAAGTTTTAACAGAATCCCTCACTCTATTAAGAACGCATTGAGTTTTAACTCATTCAAACACAAATTTAAACTATGGCTTGTCGAGGAGTCTTTTTACAGCTACAATGAATTTTTAAATGTAAAATTTGACTAAATATATAACATAATTTTAAATTGACATTTAATTGAATTGACAAATCATTCAATTGACAAAGGTAAAACAAGAGATTGAACAATCTTGTTTATAAAAAAAAAATCTTTATCTTTAATTAATTTATAAAATTTTGACATAATATAATGAATAATATTTTTGACATGTATACAATTTAAAATTACAATGGAACTATATGTGTAATTGTGACATATAAATAATTATGTATCTAAAACTGTTTGACATGTAATGTATATGAATAAATGACTATTGACTATTAAAATCAATTTGTACGTAAACAATACAAAAGAAATCGTAATTTTTTGACTAAAATGTATAGTCTGTGATGTCAATGTTCCAATGTCCCAACTCCACATGTCCCATCCCTAGCACTGTTTTCTCACTTTTCGGCGTCGTTTGATAGCTGAGAATTAATACGTCTACTTTTGCTAATAAATGCTAGAATTTAAGAGTTTAATTGGTTTTAGTTAGAAATCAAACTGCATATATCTTTTTACAATGGTCAAACTCACCACGGAACTTATCCAGAATTCAATGCAGTACATTAATCCATGCAGAGATCGAGAATTAGATTTAAGAGGTTAGTTTTTGTCCCCGGGCATTTTCAGTTGTAATTTTAAGTACTTTCCTGTATCGGCTGATAAATATATATATACATTTATTGTTTTGTTTTTTTCACTCATGTGCATGATTGAAAATAATATATTAAATTCAAATAGCGATAAAACGACAATTATGTAAAAAGTAATGTTAACATTTTTATTAGATTACCTTCATAATTTGTTTTTCAGGGTACAAAATTCCACAAATAGAGAATTTAGGTGCCACATTAGATCAATTTGATACGATAGATTTCTCTGATAATGATATAAGGAAGCTTGATGGATTCCCTCTACTGAAGCGCCTTAAATGTTTATTTCTGAACAATAATAGAATTGTGTAAGTAATAATTTAATTAGATGAAACTAATATACATAGTATTATTAATTAATATATATTTAGTTATATATTAATTAATATATATTTAGTGCTTATAGATTAAATCAGATTTTGCAGATGATTTATTTAAAGGATTAATATCACTTGCTTTGTATTAACATACGAGTACATCTTAAAAAATGTTTTAGTCGGCTAAGTGAGAATCTGGAACAATACTTACCTAATTTGGAGACTGTAGTATTAACAAACAACAACCTATCAGAATTAGGTGACCTGGATCCTTTATCGACACTACCAAAACTGAAAACACTGTCACTTATGCATAACCCAGTTGCAAATAAACAACATTACAGGTAAATACAACACTAGTATATTAAGAAATTGGTATAAATTATCCAATTTAACTTCAATATCGTAAAATAATTTGAAAATCACTATGTAAATTATCTTTCAGGGCATATGTTGCATTTAAACTACCTGAACTAAGATTGCTAGATTTTAGAAAGATAAAACAAAAGGAAAGGGAAGAAGCAAATACCTTATTCAAAAGCAAGAAAGGCAAGGAAATACAAAAGGAGATAACAAGAAAAGCTAAAACATTTGTTCCTGGAGGGAATTTGCCGGATCCTAAAGTTACAAGTAAGCATACAGCAACTATATGTATATTATTATGATATTAACTCTGATCAGCTTTAGAAGCATTTGTATTTTTGTTTTTTAATAAAAGATTTGTCATAAATAAAATATGATTCAAAATGTTTAAATTATTCTATTATAATGTGACATTTCCTAGATCTTAATCCTCAAGAAATACACAAAATTCGCGAAGCTATTAAAAATGCTTCATCACTTCAAGAAGTTGAGCGTTTAACAAGGATGCTGCAGTCAGGCCAAATTCCTGGTCAGAAACCTTTACCACCACAGACCCAATCAAATGGACAACGTAAGTGACATTTTTTTATCTATATCCCAAAATGGCAAATCAAAATTCTTAAATAAAAAAAAGGTCAAATAATTCTGGAGAGTAACTAACCATCTTAAAAGAGTTTATGAATGTATTTTTTGTTTTTGAGTTAAAATTTTAAGAAATGATTGACTGAACTATTTAAAAAAAATATTTATATTTTTTACATGATCCAAATTAACAACACATATAGTACATATGTACAAATTGTTAATATTGTAAATGATTCTATGATTTCAGAAGAGGACTTTGAAGAAATGGAGACCGACCAAACAAATGGTCAATAAAGGTTGGGTATATGAGATGTTTAGCGATAAGAACAATGATAACTACTAAAAAATGTACATTTTTTTCCCTTTTATAATAATTAAGCTGGTAAGAACAGTGAAAACTACACATATTTTGCTCCAAAGGTAGATACTACACATAAGCCTTCTAATACAATGAAGGGTTCAAGCAATTCCAATAAAAGGCCAGAACATTGGCAATCTAACCCCAATCTTTCATAAATAAACTATTTTTAATATCCAATTGTTTTATTTTAATGTCAGAAATATCAATAATATTATAATTTATCTTATTTAACATTTGGTGTGTATTGCGGTGAGCCAATTTTACAGTCCTCACATAAGATTTAACCAGAACACAAGTTTAATGTTTAAGTTTTTTTTAGTGTTTTAAATATAAGTTATTTGAATATTAAAAAACAAATCATTATAAATTAAAAATTCTCAAACATAATATTCAATAATTCATCATTGCCAGAGTCTAAAAATACAGAATATATCATAGGTAATATCAGTTTTCTTCCAATAAGCTCTTTAATAGCCGGTCTTTTATCAGGTAAAATAGACAGCATTGAATCTATAAGGTCTTGTAAACCTCTATCATAAGTTGTCAAGTCAATTGGATGCACACTTGCACTAGTTATTGCCTTTATTAATCCAACCAGTGTCTGAAATAATTAAAGTAATAAATACAATACATGTTAAAAAAAAATATTAAAAATTTATCAATCTATTTATATTATAATAATATAATTAATACCTCTGATTCAAAAGCTCTTTTATGTGTGCACATTTCATATAGCAAGCAACCTAAAGCCCAAATATCACTTTTCGTGTCATAAGGTTTTCCTTCGCATAATTCAGGTGCTAAGTAGTAAGGTGTCCCAATCACAGTTGATGTCTTCTTTGCACTAAAATGTAATATCAGCTAAACATTTGGTCTTCAGATCTAGCAATATATACGAATGTTGGTATTTTTTTATGTGTCAGTATTAAAACCAAATAGTGTGACCCACGTGTTCTATGCTTTCTGCATTATTAAATTTATAAAATACCCAAAGTAAAATTAAATTAGAGGATTAGGAAATAAATAAAATTTATCGTATCGGCAAACCTAAAAAGCATAATAAGCCAAAACCCACACTCCTCTCATTAGTAAGAGGGCGTCCATAAAATACGTGAGGTGTTTTTTTTTTATTTTCTATACCTCCCTTCCCCAGACGTGAGGTGTCGTGAGATTTTATTAAAACCCCTCCCCCAACCTCCAATCTCACGTGAGATTTTTCAAAATGCGGGTTTCTTAAATATAAAAACGCGTTGGGTGGTTATTGTAAATATAAGAAAAAAAATGCTTAGTGCTTTTATTTACGACTAGTTAAGCTAACTAACTAGTAATTATTATTGCTGAGTTATAAGTGTAATAAAAAGCTATTAGCTATATTTTTGAATATTTCAGTTTTCAACCCTTTGTCTCATTATCACTTAAGAAAAATAATTAACAGAGAATTTTTGCCTGATACATATTCGAAAAGCAAAATTTTTGTAAAGATATATTATTTCATGAGAAATTATTGACGTGACTTTTTTGTCGGATTATATATTGTTGGATAAAAATAAGACGGTCACCTAAATTGAATTTAATTTGATACAAAACAAATATGGTGATTTCACAGTCAGTAGTAATGTATAACGTCGAACGGTAGTATGAATGAAATTATTTTCTTTCGAACGAATTCGTGAATGTTCTTAATCGTATTACGACTACGCTTAAGATTAAATATTAAGAATGTACAATCTGGATTATTGACTAAAATAATATATTTTTTTGTTTCAACCAGAAAAAAAATTGCGTGATATTTGCCGAGACCCCGTAATGTTTTCGTCAACGTAAGATTAGATTAGATTTGCTCGGCCCTCTCTCCCCCTTGAACATCTCACGTTATTTGTGGACGGCGGAAGAGTGAGATCATGAAAAATAAAAAGAAACTTAAAGTAAAAGTCTTAAAATGGAATATAATAGGTATCAGTGAAATAAAAAGATGTGGAGAAGGGATTAGCAATAACGGAAATAATATCTCGGAGGCGGATAGCGAGAAACGAGAAGGAATGGAAGACTTTAGAGGAGGCCTTTCTCGAAGGACAAACTGTGGATTGATCTCGATTTTCTTGCTAATAGTATAAAATATTTATATACCTATGTATATAAAAAAAATCTTATCCCATTCGCGGATTCGATTCCTGTTCGTTTTGATGAATTTGAAATTGTACACATATTTATCAATTTGGATAGACATAACATGGCTTATATTTTTTTAGGTAACTAAAATGTTAATATACAGCACAAAATATACGCAGAAGCGATACATTAAAAACAGTCTTTATTTTGTTTTCTGGCAAAGACAAAGGTCTTACTTACCTGGCTAACATCTTGGATATACCAAAGTCGCCGATTTTCACAAGAACTCCATTTTTGCCCGTTAAAAGAATATTTTCTGCTTTTATATCTCTATGTATGATATCTAAGTGATGAATATAATTAACCCCTAATAACACTTGACAGAAATAAAACAGGATCTCCTGTAACAAAATAAATGAGCAAATGATAAAGAGACAAACCCTGTTTTTTTTGGAAAGGTATTATTGATGTGTTTGATGTATACAAGGAACTCAATACTGTTTATCTGTTTGTTTGTTCATGTTTGCCTGTGCATCAAACAAAAACTACGGATTTTGATCATTTTTAGTGTGATTATTGTCCTCGTTAACTAGTTACATTTAGTCTGGCTTTTTCATAAATTTTTACGATAAAATAATTGTTAGCATATATATAATTATAATTACAAAGCAACAAAAGAGATGGACATTGAGTAACAACGTTTGGTGTAATCTTGACTTTTATCTTAGTCATAGTATAGGATATTTTCACGATACGCGGATTACATAAGATATAACATATGATACAAAAGGTAAGATTTTCCATTCGTGTCGTTAGGGGGTGCCCTCTCTCCGCGCCTCCGGTTTTACAAAAAACTCTAGGAGTAGGACAGACAAGACTGCGTGGAGTCGGGTTACAGAGTCGGTTTTGACAAAAAAAAAGTAATAATTAGACATATTAATTATTATTTATTTGATAAACATTTCAAATCACAAACGTCCTTTGTCAAGTTGCCGTCATTTGACATTAGGGAATCTAAAACTACAAAGTTGTTACGAATTTTGTTTTTCTAGTAAAGTTAAAATGAAATACTAATATAATAATAATTCATAAATATATTCCATAGATATGAAATGTTTTTTAAACACAGTGTTTTTGGGCGAATATTGGTGAAAATACGGTAAGTAACTCTCGCACAAAAAAAAACTACGCATTTGCTCGGGCTGGGAATAGTATTAAAAAAAAGGGGAGACCAACCCCTTTCAAACATTCAAATCAAAACTCCAATGATACGAATGGAATGACAACCCAGTGGCATTTTCATTGTACTTGCTACGTGTTGAATACATTATACACAAGTCAGTTAATTTTAAACGTACCTGCTGTTTTATTAATTTTGGACATCGTTGGTACATGTATTCCGCTAGATTCCCGCTAATGGCGTACTCCATAGATATCATCACGTGGTTTTCAATATAGTAACAATAATAAAACTTAATTATATTAGGATGTTTCATTGTGGAGAGTATCTTGACTTCATTTGCTATATCCTGCAATGGACATTAGTGTATAATACAAAATATTTAATTTCTGGAATATTCAATTATACATTGTAATAAGCCCAAGTACCTGCTTATGATCTTGAAGTTTAATATTTAATTCTATATCTTTTACAATTGTCAACATGTTATCTTTATGTTTTTCGCACAAATATACATTTCTGAAAAAATAATAAAGTTATGTTTATATTAATTAAAGAATAAATGAAATTTCCTTAAATAAATAGTTACTAAACCTCTTCTTCAGTCTTTAAATAAGGAATGTAGGTAATCTATAACCTTATTTTTTTTTGACACTAAGCATCTGAATTGATGAAAATATACATTTAAAGGTTAATTATTATACATTGTGTAAAGTTTGTATAACGTTACAAACATCATTAATTGTGATTTATAATCAGGACAATTTATTTTACGTCTTTGCAAAGTAATTCATAAGCAGTGTTTTATTTTTTTATTTTACCTCAAAGTATAATAATAACCTGAATGATTCTACCTACCCGTAAGTTCCTTTTCCTACTGTCTTCAATATTTTTAAATTATTTTTCTTAAACCTTTTTATAAAGTCCATTATTGTATTAACACTACTAATTCTTTTGAGTTTTAAGGAACATGTAAAGCATTTCAGTGCCAACCCATAGGAATAAAAACATGCAACTACCCACAACTGAAAAGTAACAGCTATACTTTAATTATAATGTAATTGTCTATACAATCATAGCAACTATATTTTATTTCTATTTTAGTGCCTATTCTAAACATATTTGGGATAAAAAAAATTAAGAGCCTATTTTCACAAAAGAATAAGTACTTATAGCAATGTATATTTTATTGTTAACCCCTACGGATCATCAATTTATAATTAATGTTTGTATAAATTACTATATTATTAGTACAGGCGCTTATTTATGTATAAACTGCAAAGCACTTGTCATTCGAAACAAGTGGTGGTTAAAAAGGGATCTTGTATCGAAACAAGTGGTGGTTAAAAAGGGAATGGAATTAGTAGTAGTACTCAAAATATATTTATTATTCGATATTAATTAAAATACTACAAATTCTGGAGTTTCAATCATGTCTTGTGTCCCTACGCGACAATTACAATTTCTAATAATTCTCCTTCATAGTATTTTAATTTATTTACTCTCTACTTCCCCTTTTGAATCCATACTAGATCTCACTTGTGTAATAAAAGTGTCAAGTGGGCCTATTTTGGTACGATACTTAACGAAATAAGCCCTTCTGTAAAGACTAGCTTATCATTTTAAGCTGCTAGCTACTATTTTAACATACGAGGGTGCCAAGCGTGGCTTAGTCTAGACACAATAAATTCCGCCGGGTATTTCTGTATTGTGATCACTGTTTCACAAACGTCAATATTTTGTAAGTAATTACTGTAGCGCACTCATTAAATAGTACCCAAGGAATTACAAGTACGAACAGGGTACTCATGTCTTATCGACATAAAAAACTCCGGCGACGGAAATTCATATAACATTTTGTTTTTGCGGTTTTTAGAAAAAAAAAAACAGAGAACTTCACTGTAGAAAAACGTCATCATATAATCATCCTCATATATCGGTATCAAAGTCGGTAAAAATTTCTTCGACACATTCTCCATGTTAAACGACTTGAAACATACACGATCGAAGATTTTCGCAATGTCCATACTAGAGCGCCCAGTACTAGTTGCATGTCCCAGAAGGGTAGCTCCCAAACATTTTGCTGATTTTGTCGACACAAGTGGATTTTTCTTCTACTTTTTTGGATCCTTAGTAATCATGGTCTCATCCCAGGACTGATACGCTTGTTGTTTATAAGCTACTTTTACAGAGGCATTAAACTACTACTGCTACTACTACTACTGCTATTGGGCGCCAATTCTCTACATATACGAAACGGTGTAGCACATGATCACTGCTTCACTTTGGTGATACTTGCCAAATGACAAAAATCAAGAATCAACACTTAATAGCCTCTGTCTCATGGTTGTATAACTCAGAGCTTTGGCCTACCTTTCGCATTTATATAAACAACAACAATCAACGTCACTTGTCATATATTGATGTGTCAAATTTATAAATAATAAAAATCTAAACTTAAATATTCTTTTCGGAACCCTTAATTGCTCTTTGAAGATAAAAATCTATTGTATAGATTACTTATTTTAATAATGGGGAACTTCATGGGATCGTACAATGCTCGAAATGTAGACCTTTATATGGAAGATAAGCCAACATTTGATCCTCAAGAAGGTTTTCCTTATGAACGACAAGAACGAGGTATTACATATTATTCGTATCCTTATTTTCTTTTTATAAACATCTAACATATATGACTGGAAAATATATTTGCATATTCTGTTTTATGTTTTTGTTGTTACATAACCAACTATAATATATATATTTTTTTCTATTAATTAATTGAATTAAATTATTTTAAATGTTTTAGTAATGATAGCCAAAGAAGAGGACCTCATATCAGCTAGGATTCCTGTAAAGTATAGAGATTTTTGTGCTCATTACTTACTAGATTACCAGGTGTGCCGCCACAAGCATGTACCCCTTATGTACAAGTGTGCCCATGAAAAACATGCCTACTTGAATTGCGAACATCAAGAGTAAGTGAATGATAGTACAAATGGGTTAGCGATAACCTGGTTTTAGTCACATTAAAAAACCTCAAATATACAAAACAAAATGTATGCTTACATTGTTTAAATATAAATATATTATTCTTATCATAGCCATCCATTGCTGATGCCTAATAGAATATGTGCTCTGATCTACTTAAAACATATCAATATAGTTTTTCTAACAACCACTTATAAAAATAACAAAGTGAATGATTGACATAAGTCATTTGAGCTTATGTTCTTTTTTTATTATTTTGCCAAATTATAAATTTATCTACTGAATATAAAAACTTTTTCAATAACATGGTTCCTTTTTGAATTGTGTGGTATGTTTTGATGAAGGCTAACTATTTTTAGTAGTCACTCAACAATTTTACTATTAAAGATTGACAATGTTAAGAAAATAAATATATATGTTATTTCAGTTATGTGACTAGAATGAAAGAGTTTGAACGTGAGCGCCGTCTCAGGATCAGAGAAAACAGATTAGTTGGTGCTGCATAAACTTGAAAATGTAATGATGTAAATAGTAAATAAATAGAATGCTTCAAATTTGATTTATTTGATGTCTTTATTGTTAATTAATTAAACTCTAACATAAACGGAAATAAATATTTATGTCAGAAGAAAACAAAATTCATTAAACACAAAAAAAAATAAATCAGATTTTTTCAATTATAACATTAAGCCCTGTTAAGCTTACATCCATACAGCTGTTCTAGTGTAGAAATCCAGTACTGGAAGCCAAAGTTCCATACCAGGTAATTCTAAGAAGTCTATACAAAACGGTAATCCTTTTTAGCAAAACAAAATATAGATATTATACTATGAGATTAGCTGTGTGAAGATCTTAAACATCCCAAAGGCATAAAGAGGAAAACGTTATATAATTTAGTAAAATCCATACATTACTAGAGTTTTTGAAAATATATCAAAAACAGTGATTGGATACATTTACAATAACCAAAAAGGATTACCGATAAATTAATTTTGTCTATGTTTTAGAAACAGAAGTGATTTTATCATGTTCAATTGCTTATTGACCCGTTTCGACTGTGACCCGTTCCGACTGTGACCCGTTCCGACTGTGACCCGTTCCGACTGTGACCCGTTCCGACTGTGACCCGTTCCGACTGTGACCCGTTCCGACTGTGACCCGTTCCGACTGTGACCCGTTCCGACTGTGACCCGTTCCGACTGTGACCCGTTCCGACTGTGACCCGTTCCGACTGTGACCCGTTCCGACTGTGACCCGTTCCGACTGTGACCCGTTCCGACTGTGACCCGTTCCGACTGTGACCCGTTCCGACTGTGACCCGTTCCGACTGTGACCCGTTCCGACTGTGACCCGTTCCGACTGTGACCCGTTCCGACTGACCCATACGGATGGCTATATCCAAATAGAAAACAGCTAGTAGGTAACATAAAAACGTATGTTTTGTTCAGAGCATGGGGTTCGAGTAGGGTTGCCAACCATACTTTATTTTTGGTAATTATACTTTTGCATACATATAAAGTAAGTGAAAATATGTTATTTTCAACCTTTACTTCGATGCATAGATCAAAACACTCTTTAGAGGGTAAACCCTTAACTATTTAACATATAAGTTAGAACTGATGATGAAAGAGATTAATGATTACTGAACATGATTACTAAACGAAATGTAACTAACAGGTATTAATGTAAATCTGTCATCACTCGAAATATTTAATGGGGTTATCAGAAAATTTTCACATTTCATTTTTTACACAGTTTGATTTTAGCGAAGATAACTGGCGCTCAACACTTCCTAACATGTCTTTGAAAAATGAGGTTAAATTTGAACATTTTGAAATGGTAATAAATTTAATTTGAAACGAATTGTATTGTGTTTAAATTTAAATGTTAATTGTTAAAAACAAATTTGGAATAGTAGTATTCAAAATAGTAAAAATCTTATTTTCTGCTAAAATCACACAAAAACACGTTTTCAAGGCAATTAAAGCATAAAATTCAAAAATACTTTTTTTTCTTTCAAATACTTTTCTTTTCCTAGTCAAACAATTTTATCCTTTTTTGTCGTCAAAAAAAGTTGGCAACCCTAGGTTCGGGTGTTATGCGAACAATCCTAAGAAAATATTTAAAAACACTACATATCTATCGCGGCACGACCTCCTGGCAGGCACGGGTAGAAACTAGAAAGGGGACACGTAATGCCTATTTAGATGCAATTGCTTCTCCGTCCCTGAAACAAGAAGTCCTTGATTCTTAACCATATAATTCTTTATTATTTATATAAAAATATTGCATTAAATAAAAAAACATATAATTTTTATAAATATTAATAAGGATAGCCGATAGCACATAAGTTTTTAGTATGTTTACGGTTAAGAATCACAATTATGGTTTTAGTTTAGTGTAGTTCTTGTTTTTAATAAACCAGCAGTTTTATTGCTGTCACAAACTGTTGGAAACTTTTGTAGGGTTATTTTAAATATTATGTAATAAATATGTATTTTTAATACATAAAATTATTTAATTACCTAAAAAGTTAATAGATATAATCAAATCTGTATTTTTTAGTAACTTGGGGATTGAATCAATTTTATTCTATGCAGTGTACAAAATACACTATGCGTAGACTAAAAATAATCATGACAGTCTCGAAGCAGTTTCAAAATGTTGCCATTATATTGAATGTGATGCTTAAGTAATTTTTACCTTAGCGGTTTAGTACGAAAAGGATCTGATTGGTTTGTGAGAATCAGAATAATAACAAATAACGGCTTTTATATTCGTTCAAGTTGACATGCAACTTTACACCTTACGTTTTCCATTGGTTAAGGTTGTTAAGGATTGTAAAATGTCTAACAATTTTTGTAAACACGCTTGTCGAATACACAAATTATATGTATAATAGGCAAATGCTATTTATTGCGGAAGTAATGGCTTCCTAAATTTTAATTGCAGATATCCAATTGATATGCTTAACAATAATACAAATTTACAAATAAAGCGGAGAAACAGAAGTTAAGATAAAAATCCAGTGCTTCCAGAGAATATTTGCGTCATCCGGCTTATTTCTTATCCTGTTACATACCGCGTCTGTGAAAAGCTACAAAGAAATATCCTGAAAATGAAAGAAATATAAAACAAATAAACATTTTCATTATTTTATGAATGAATGTCTTGTTTCAAGCACGGCAAGCTGTTAAAATGAACACTGAAAGATAAAGGATTGTAAACCTCAAATATGTGTTCCAGGTAATTAAAGGCATTATTTATTTTGGATATGGGCGATGCTGGCGGTACAATGTCTGTTAAAGGTAAAGTTAAAGAAAAAGTAGAGGAAGATGAAGATTCTGAAGAGGAAGTGTGGAATAGCGATGATGAGGACGAAACAATAGCGAGGATTCAGCGCGCTCATTTTGCACAGGCGGCAGCTATGAATCCTCGAAGGAAATCAAATGCACGTCCGAGACCCATGAGCCATAAAAGGAAAATGGAAGCTGTAAGAAGTTTTCATGATTTCACTAAGAAATTAAAAAAAGACACTGGTATAAGAATTCGTAGTTTAGTTGGTAACAATATTTTAGAGTTAAGTGATTTTTCTAGTGAAGACAATAAAACTGATAGTGATGGTTTGTCAGAAGAAGAATTTTTGGTTGATCCTAGTGCTGTGCAAGAATTGGAAGAAGAAAATGAGAGTTACATTGATCCTGAAACTGGAGATATAATGGAAGCTAAGAAAATAATAGCCTTAAGTAAAAAACCACTATCTCCTCAACATGAACTTAGATCAGACAGCCCACAGGAGGAACCAAAGACCCTAACTATAAGTGACATTATAAATGAGGGTGATTTAGATTTGTCAAAGAATGTTGAGGTAGCGGAGGTTGAAGAAAGTGAGTTGTGTCCGGACAAGGCTGACAATGAATTATTACCTAAACAAGAAGATGGAAGTTCAGACTTTGACCTTGCTGAAAAATTAAAAGAAATGGACCATATAAGTATAACCCCTGTAAATAACGATGATGAAGATGGTACAAAAGATGGTGAAGATCCAAAATCTGAAACAGATGATGAGGTAACATTACACTATATGTAATTAATCAGATAAAACCAAAAGCTCACAACATATATTTTTTAAATATATAAATTATTTTTAACATGATTTATCTGTTCTGGATATGAATTATAGTATTAGTTTGTTAATAAATTATATTTAAACCAAAGTATATGTATAGATATTTACTAAATTCACCATGAAAATTACTCACAAGTAAATTGTATTAACAATTACAGAAAAAGTCAATGAATCTTAACACATTAAATGTGAGAAGAAACATTAGAGAGGTAATGGACGAGAAGAACCTTGATGCCTCAACTCTAGCAGCGCAGCGGCAGGAGTCTGAGAGATTGGCCCGAGTACAGGAACAACAGAGAATTATTAGAGAGGTATGTATATTTGTAATTATTATCAACTGCTATATGTATGTACTTGTGTTAATTTAATTTTACATCTCTCATATGATTTTTTTAATATCATGATAATGATAATATTATTTATTCTTCTAGTACTGATTACCTTAAATGATTTGATTTTTCATACTTGTGAATGTTTTATTATTTTAGGTTCAAAGGCAAATCGCTATAAATAGACAAAATAAAATCCATCAAAAGACAATATCACTCCTTCAAGGAGGATCATCATTATTGAAAAAGGGCTCCGGGCAAAAGTTAAAGTAAATAATATTTTCTATTTAACATATATATCCTGAATCTTCTCTTCTTCAAGAATAAATTTGTATGTAGTCTTATTAATCTAACCAACTTTGATTCTTATGAAAGTATTAATGTTCAATCATGTACATTTTTAATAAGAATGCATCCTGGAATTTTTTTTTAATATAATGCAAATTTATTTCTTTAATATTTTTAGCTTACCAAACACAGTGTTAGTTAAATTACCATCAGGGGAAGTAAAAAAGACAACTGTAAAGCAAGGACAAGTAGATGTCACAAAAATCTCAAAACCCACTACATCTGGAGCTTCTTTGATACCAAAGTCAGAAAAGAAAGAGGTATTGTAAATATTTCTTATTTTATTTCAGCATGAAAATTCTATTATATAGCACAGCACTTCTTTGAAGTATGCTATACTCATTATTTATTAAATATGGTCAATGATCTCTGAGATTCCATAAAATTGGAATTTAATAAAAATAAAAAAAAAACTTCATTTTATATAATTTTAAAATTTTGTGTACAAATATCAAACAGAATTTAACAGTTGTTTAATACTTCAATTGCTCAATTATTTCAGGTTGTAGAAATAGTAGACAGCAGCAGTGGCGAGGACTCCTCATCTTCATCATCAGACTCGGATGACTGCATCATGCTGTCGGACTCGGAAGTACCTCCAAGTCCTGAGACTGAAGAGGATCCTGGAAATTCTGGTATTTAAAATGTGACTTGTGTTCATTGATGAGGCTATTTCAAATAAATAGGTCTTGTGTATATTTTTTCATTGACATTTCACAAATTTATTTAAATACTGTATTTAGTAACTTGATTGTAAATTATTAATGATAACTATTTAACAGTGCATTGCATTTACCAACAACTTCAAAAACAGTAATTAAAAATAATCAGTAGATTAAAATTAAAATGCGTTAGACTTGATTTCTTACGTATTATTGTCACTGCTTTTTAGTACAGATTTACTTTAAAGATATTTATGAATGACTTTCTCCTAAAATATGTTTCATTTTTCATAATATCATATTGCTTTGAAAAGCCAAAAGGCACCATTAGTGTTGCCAGTAAGAAGTAATACAAATGTATCTAAATGGCGAATAATATTCTTGTTTTTAATTTTTTACTGAAGATTAATAGTATAATCGTATTATTATCATGTGAGGTCTGCATGTGAACGACGCGTACAATATTCCGGACGAGCGAGGCCGAGTTCTCATCAACATCGGTCACGCCGACAACGAAGAAGATATATTTTTGGCGCCACAAATTGCAAGGATCATTAAGCCTCATCAGGTTAATAACAGAAATATGTATTTGAATTTAAATATTATGACTCGTGTCTCCATTGGTAGTATTAAATTTAATAGATTTAAGATGTAATTGTTTATTACTGCTTTTACAGATCGGTGGAGTTAGATTTCTATTTGATAACATAATAGAATCGGTTCAACGGTTCTCGACGTCCACTGGCTTCGGTTGTATACTGGCACATTCCATGGGTCTGGGGAAGACGTTACAAATTGTTTGCTTCTGTGATATATTTTTGAGACACACCAATTCTAAGACTGTTCTGTGCATAATGCCCATTAATACTCTTCAAAATTGGGTATGTATCGTTTACTATAAGTTCTTGCAGTTATTGAATAGTTTTTCATAAATTTGTTTGAGTTTGTAGTTAGATGTGTATTTTCAACGAATTTATAAATTTCTATGATTTTTATGTATGTAATTATTATATTAGGTGGCAGAATTTAACATGTGGCTGCCGTTGGAAGCAGCTAGTAGCCCTCTGTCATCGCAGGGTGAAGTCCGAGCGAGAAACTTTCCTATCTATGTGCTGAACGATAGTCATAAGACACTCCAGATGCGCGCCAAAGTAGTAAAGGTAGACGGCGTTTTTGGTGTTACCTCTATTCTTATGTGAAGAAATAAATCAAACTTGCTAAGTTTAATTATTTAAAAGATCTGGAATAATCAAGCATGCATCCATTCTATTATATATAAGTATAACTAAAGTACTTACTTAGTATGGTATTTTTAGGACTGGACTACGACTGGGGGAGTTCTTATGATAGGCTATGAATTATATAGATTATTAAGTATGAAGAAAGATAAAAAACCTCGTAAAAAAAAGAAAGCAGACAAAAATGAAGTTGAAAAGGAAAAAGAGGAGAGAAAAAATGATAAAATTGATGGGACTGATGATAGTCAGGTAATTTTTGATTTGACTAGCTTTACATGGAGGGTTTTATGTAAAAACAAAAAACAGTTTTACATTATTATTATGTCTGATAGATGTTGAAAAGTTATTTTTCTATTCCTCGGGAACAGTACTTTCATTAAATATAATTTTAATTCTAATATAAGCTGCAATATACTTTTTACAAAACATAGAGTAATAAAGCAAATAATAACAATTTAGGAAATATTTTATATTTATTTTTTGTATAGGGTTTAAATCTACATAAAACAGAAATCAGAGACAAAGATGACCTTGATAGTTTAAACAGATTAGATACGGAAATTAAAGAGGACAAAAAGGAAGACACTCAAAATGACGAAGAAAAGAAACTCTTGGATGGTATGTATGAAATAAATATTAGTATATTATTAAAGTGTCTATGATATTAAAATATGTAGGTTCGATATTTTTACTGACATTCTAAGACAAATATATATTTTTTTAGAATTTATTAGTCTGTAAAACCATAACAATGAAGTATACCTGCTTCACAGCTTTGAAAAGATATATTTTTTGGTCTGTGTGAGCTACTTTCCAGAAATGGCTGAACTAATTTCGATACGAGTGTACTAACATAACTAGGAAATTCTCATACATAGTAGTTGAGTACTATTATTTGTTTATGAATGATGTAGGATTGTATCTGTAGTCTAGTATACCATAAATTAATAAATATAAAAATTAATGTAGAAATAACTACAATAGAAGAAAACGTTCAGAAATACTGAATAACGTTTTTTCAGAAATGTACGAAGCGTTGGTTAAACCGGGACCGGATCTCGTAATTTGTGATGAAGGGCATCGGATCAAGAATTCACACTCCAACATTTCATACGCCTTGAAGCAAATGAGAACGAAGCGTCGAGTCGTACTCACCGGCAAGTGATGTTTACTGCTATGAAGATATAATATACTACTCGGAATACAGTACATGTTTTATAAATCATTATTTTTACAGGTTATCCCCTGCAGAATAACCTTTTAGAATACTGGTGCATGGTGGACTTCGTTCGTCCTAACTACTTGGGTAGTAAGACAGAGTTCTGTAACATGTTCGAGCGCCCGATACAAAACGGACAATGTATAGATTCAACTCCTCAGGATATAAGGTTGATGAGATACCGGGCTCATGTCTTGCATTCCCTTCTCGTGGGTTTCGTACAGAGGTCAGTACATAATTATTCAAAAAAACTGATTACAGCGAAACCCGTCGAAATTGGTTTTATCCATTTAAAAGTAAAATTCGAATTCGATTTTATCTACTTGACTTGAAAGAAAAGCTTCAATTTGAACATTCACTTCAATTTAGTGGTTTTACGAACTATTTTATAATAATTTGTATTATTCTTGTAGACGATCACACGCAGTATTACAATCAACGTTGCCGCAGAAAGAAGAATACGTAATGTTGGTTCGCATGACGCCGTTGCAGCGAAAGTTGTACGATCGGTTTATGAACGAAGTCGTCAGATCTGCATCGGTTCCTAATCCCCTAAAAGCTTTTGCCATATGTTGCAAGGTGAGAATATTTAACCGTTTCGATGACAGGACAGTCGTTGCGTATATTTTACTGTATTTTATGTATATTTTCTAATTTTCGCTTTAGATATGGAACCATCCAGATGTATTGTACAACTTTCTGCGAAAACGGAGCGAAGTCAACGCGGCTATCGAAGAAGATTTGGATCTAGAGGAAATTGGCGGAGTCACTAAGGCCGGTCGCGCAAAGAACGGCAAGGGATCGAAACGAGCGCCAAAAACTCGGGTATTTAAAATAAATACTAAAGAAATCAAACTGTATAATTATTGTTTAATATGTATAAATTAAAGTAGGCACATAAAATAAAATATATATTATTTTCAAAAGTCACTCGTAATTGGCAGGGCTCGTCCAAGAAGCCGGCGGCGTCCATCCCGCCCCACACCACGGGCCCGGCGCCGCCCCCGAGGCAGGAAACCTTCGGCAACGCTCCCTTCCCGCCCACCGTCTCGTACGGACCCACCAATTATACCAACCAACCCGCTAACCGACCGGAAGGAGATCAATCCACATCGACGTACCCGCAATATCCTCCTTACCAAAACTCGAACACGGGATACTTTCCACCCAATCAGGGATACAATCAAGAATATGGTAACAGTTACTACCGACAACAACAACAGCAGCAGCAGCAACAACAACAGCAACAGCAACCCTACGATAGTAATTATCCGAACCAGTATCCTCAAGGTACTACGGAAAATTATAGCCAGAATGCGGTATCAAATTACTGGGGAAACGGTAACTACTATGGCAACCAGGGATATTACGCCAATCAGCAATATGGACCCAATCGGCCTTCGTCCGAGTTCAATGCTAACCAGCCAGCAGGTTACAATAATACCCAGCAATACCCACCTAATTATAACGCTCCTGCCAATAGTGAGTCGTATACCGGAAATTCGATTGCTCCTTACCCTAATAACCAAGAAAATTACGGCAGTCAAACGAGGCCACCCTATCAGGGCACGTTTCCGAATACTCCGGGATATTCTGACTATAACACCTCGACTGCGACATCGGGCGCTTCGTATAGAAGTAACCAAGGCTTACCAAATCAAACGCAAGAATATCCCGCTCAATCTTACCCCACGACATATACTGGTAATAATGGATACGAAGGCAATTCATCGACTCCTTACAATCAGTACGGCAATCAGCGTCCGAATTATTCAAATTACTCGAATACCCTGCCTCCTCATCCGAACCCGGGAAATGTTGCGAACCAGTCGCAGACGGCAAGTTTGCCAAACCAACGTCCGATTAAGGTAGAACCTAACTACTTGCCGAGCGATATTAAAACTGAACCAAACGAGCAAAATGCGCCAATGCCATATGGCAATCCTTATAACTATCAACAGAATGCATCTACGTATCCCGGCACGTCGGAGAATTCAAATAGTAATTTTAATTGCCAATTTCCAAATTTCCCTCTATCCTCGGAAACAAAGCCACCTCTTTGCAGTGCCAGTTCCGGAAGTCCCGTGACTTCTTGGCCTCTTACGGAAACCTTGAAGACCGAGGTGGATAAACTGAAAGCTGAAGAGAAGCTAGAAATGAAATCGGAATCTGATGGAGAAGTTAAGATTGAAGATTTGGATACGAAGAAAATCGTAAAAGATGAGTTTAAAAAAGAGTTCAATGTGGCCCCTAATTTTCCTAAAAAATTCTCATCTTCTTCCAATATAAATGAGAAATCTGCGAAGGATAATATGAAAAGTGACGTTTCTGAATCGGAAACCGAACCCGTCAAGAAGGGCAGAAGAGGTAAGAACAAAGAAGATAAAAAGTCAGACAACAAGCAGAAACCTAAAGGTAAAGCGAAAGCGAAAGGAAGGAAAGACAGAAAGAATTCGAAGGAGAAAAATAATGAGGAATCGGCGGAGTCGGAGGAGAGCGAGAAGGAAGAGAAGCCCAATAAAGAAGAAGAGCAAGCATTGACTAAAAAGGCGGAAGAGATGACCTACGACTGGGCGGCGGAGCTACTCAAAGATTACATACCGGGCATCATAGAGAACTCTTCAAAAATGGAGCTGTTCTTTTACATACTTAACGAGAGCATCAAACTGGGGGACAGGCTGCTGCTCTTCAGTCAAAGCCTGTTCACACTGAATCTCATCGAAGACTTCCTGGAAAGAAATTACATTCCCGGTACCAATCGACTATGGGAGAGAAACGCGTCGTACTATCGTAAGTAATATAACTTCATAATGTAATTTATAAATACGCGATCATTCTGAAGTGTCGTGCTCCGCAGGGCTGGACGGGTCCACGCACGCCCTGGAGCGAGAGAAGCTGATAAACGAGTTCAACGTGAACCCTCTGGTGCATCTGTTCCTGGTGTCGACGAGGGCGGGGTCGCTCGGCATCAACCTGGTGGGGGCCAACAGGGTCATAGTGTTCGACGCGAGCTGGAACCCCTGCCACGACACGCAGGCCGTGTGTCGAGTGTACAGGTATGTTGTATTAAGTCTAGAAGTGATATTACTCGGTATAATATTTTGGGGGTATATCGGGTGATGTGTTTCAATGCTTCGTGTGTGGGTTACACACCCAAATGTAATATATTAAACTTCTAAATTGCCCGTCTTGACCAAGACACCGTAACATTTATTTATGGGAATTAACAGAATTCCGGAACGAATTACTATTTGATATTATTGTACATCGTAATATTAATAACATGTTTTTATTTATATAACTTGTTTTAGATATGGACAAAAGAAGCCGTGTTTCGTGTATAGATTTGTTATGGACTGTTGTCTAGAAAAAAAAATCTACGACAGACAGATAAACAAACAAGGTATGGCGGATCGCGTCGTGGACGAATGCAATCCGGACGCCGTACTCTCTATGAAAGAAATTACTAATTTATGCTTCGATAATGATGAAAAGGTATATTGTAATATTGGCAACTTTTATTTATTTATTAATTTGGCACCTCATCGTGATGTTTTTTTTTAGGTGAAGGTTGTACAAATAAACACTTTCTTTAATAAACTTTTTTTTTTAAAGGAACCAGAACTGAAGGATCTATCGGAGCACAGGGATAAATATACTGATCTATTGATGCAAGGTATTATTAGCTCACACGGGAAACTACTATGTAAGGAACCATTTCAACATGAATCACTTCTGGTCGATAGGAAGGAAAAGAAACTGTCCAGTGCGGAAAAGAGACTCGCGCAAAGAGGGTGAGATTATAATACTTTAAACTTTTTAAGTAATATAATATCTTTTATGCCCGTACATTAACAAACCGGGAGTATTTCTATATAATTACATTTTAAATCACTCTTCTGTTAACCGTAGATTCGAGTTAGAGGCAGTCGGCACTAATACCATCACTTACAAAATAATAACAAACACTGCGAGTTAAAGTTAAAAAACATACTTTACAATATTATGTCGTTTTAAAACTGTTCAACTAAATCTTATATATACGAAACCGAACTCGGCCACCACCCGTTGACCGAGCGCTCCTTGAGGGCTCAAAACACTAATAGACCGAGCGCTCCTCGAGGGCTCAAAACACTAATAGACCGAGCGCTCCTCGAGGGCTCAAAACACTAATAGACCGAGCGCTCCTCGAGGGCTCAAAACACTAATAGACCGAGCGCTCCTCGAGGGCTCAAAACACTAATAGACCGAGCGCTCCTCGAGGGCTCCACAGACTAATAGAAATATCGATCTTTCACAACCTCTCAGGTATGAGTTAGAAAAGAAGGCGGCGTCGGCTCCCAAGCCGGCACCGTCGTCGTCGTCGTCGTACCGCACCGTGCGCGCCGCCGACGGCAGCCTGGTGCAGCGCCCCGTGGCCTCCGTCCGCCCCACGCAGCATCACCACGCGCGATGGATCCCGGCCGACGTGTGGCGGCGCCAGGGGATGACCGCGCAGGAGATGACGCTACCGCTCGGTACCGACAGTGCTACACTCTTACTTTGAAATGCTGCATTTTAATCGTTTTCGTCTGTTTTATTACAGTAACTAGATTGCAGATCGATTTGTCGCTATGGACTATTATTATTTAAAAAATGATTTTTTAAATAACTATACAATAGTCCATAGTCCATATTATGAAACTTTTTTAGATGTCGTCATTCCCACGAATTCCACCGAGAAGACGAACATCGTTCTCAAAGCCGGTCAGCGGGTTATGGTCCTGAAGTCTCCCAAGGGTATCTACATGCAGCTGGAATCCGGAAAGATAATTGCGATAAAGACGTCGTTTAAGGGCCTGGGAGGCAAGGGCGAGAACAAGGACAATCCGGTCGGAAAGAAGAGTGAGTGTCGACGCGTGGCATCAGCCCCGTCTTACCGTGTGCTATTCAGTTACTAATATTTCCTCGATAGTTTTAGGTAATCGTCCGAGTTCCGCCAACATTCCGGGATCTCTGAAGAACAATTCCGCCATCACCATAACGTCCAAGACGGGTCCCAGGCCGTACCAGAGGGTGGTGAGACCGGCCGTCAATAAAATTACGAGACCGATGCTTCCGGGACAGAAAATAATCGACGTTAGAAGTCGACTAGGAGAAATGCGTTCCTACTCAGCCCTGCGTGCCAAATTTTCTCCGTCGCAACGGACGCCGAGACCCTCCTTACCGAAGTCGCTCAGCATAACGAAAATTCCCAAGGACGATAAGAGATCGACCGACGACAACGAAGCTAACGCCAAGAGTGCCGAAGGAGAGACTCAAGTCCTGGACAGCGACGACGAAGAAAATTCGGGAAAAAAAGAGACGAGTCCGTCCAAGGAGTCGAAGCTCAAGGAAGAACTTGACACGGAAGATGGAGAATCGGAAACTGCAAATACGGCTCGGGAAAACGACAAGAACGCCAAAAGGCCTCCAGAGAAAGGAGAAGCCGATAACGAAACTGAGCCGCCGGTCTTGACCACAAACGAAAAACTGCTCTCTGAGGAGGCGCTGGACAGCAAGACTCCGGCCAACGATTCCACCGAGCCCAAAAACACGGCGCACAACCCGCTCCGAGACGACGCCCCCGTCGATCTCGCCGGGAAGAAGGATTCGAGCAAGATAAGCCAGTTGAAAAATTATAGACATCAACGAATCTGCAGTCGACCTCCCGCCGAGTCGAGCCTTAGTCGACTGGAGAGAACCGCGAGCTCCCTAAACAAGGAGGGACTCCCCGACTTCAGGAGAAACCTGGACGACATCACTCAGTCCTACTCCCCGGGAACTGAGGAACGGGCGCCCGGCTCCAGGAAGAAGAAATCACCGCACAAGCTGGAAGCGACAGAATCTCCCGCCGAGAGACAACACGGCGCTAACACCGCGCACAGTGTCTCCAGCCTGCTCGGAACTGACCGCGCCCCCGATCGCGCGTCCGGTACCAGCCTCGGAACCGCCCTCGGTACCAGCCTCGGAACCGCCCTCGGCACCGCTCCCGGCACCGCCCTCGCCTCCGCCCTCGCCGCGCCCGCCCACGGACCGACCGGGCGACTGCCCGCCCAGGGACTGCCACCTATGACGCACGATCACTTGCCCTACAACGTGCCCGTGAAACACGCGGTCCCTCCGCTCGGATCGCAACCCTACGCCGGGGGCGCTCCGCCCGAGGCGCCCTACGCGCAGTACCCAGGTGGGATATCGATCGAGATATTCGAACGTTGGGATATACCGTCTAGTTTAAATGTTTAAACTCGTTTAATATGTTTTGGCAGGCTACGGAATGGGTTACGGCGGGTATCCGAGCGCGACCTACTACCCCGGGTACGGCGGCGGGTACTACCCGCCCTACCCGGGGCCCCCGAGTGTCCGCGCGCCCTACGCGGGAACTCCGCCCGCACCTCCGGAGCCCTACCTCCCGCCCGACCCGCAGTGGTAGAACTCCGTAACGTCCGAAGCGAGGTCTCCGGTGAACGTTATCGTATGATTCCGCGGAGTTTAAATTTCCCGCCAAAACGCCGACGAGCCAGCGAAGGTTCAGTTTCAGACTCTTTTGCCTCGTGATGTAATTATGATGTAAGATTCGAGTGTCCGGTGACGGAAATGTGACGTCGCCGAGCGTGTATTTTGATTTGTATGTATTTTTGCCATTTATTATTATTGTAGTGTATTTAGGAAAAAAAATATTAATTATAAAAAAATGCAAGTATTCGGACGTCGCCGTCTCCTATTTTTGGCAAATTCTTAATAAGTTCTATTTTGTTTTGAATATCGAAATCCACAAACTATATTTATATGATTTCATGTCCGTTTCGTTACTTGTTTGTAGTTTTCGGGATCTAATATTGGATCGTCGTGTCTCGGTACTTACTGTCGTATGTGCGTAATTATCTCGAACAAACGTTTATTTTTAGTGTGAATGAAGTAAAGAGGATGAGAGCCGTGTGTTAAATCTCAGTAATTGTAAGAAGGGTGCGGTCGAAGGCAGTATTTCCATTTCATCGGCTGCTGATGGTCAATGAGTGATATGTTGCTGTCTCAGTGCGAGCCGACGGTAGTTCGTAAGAGATATTTATCGTTTAATTAGTTTAGATAGGCGTATATAATTTAGATTTTCTTAGGCACTTTGGTTGACATTTGATCATTAAGCCAGTGATGTTTTATCTAGTAGACTGTATGTATACTGCATAGCAAACTATTTAACATATATATGTTTCGACAATCGATATATTCTGAGGGATCTATGATAATTCGAATTGTCTTTGGTGTGTTAATCTTTATTGGCCGATTTAAAATCTCTATGTAATATAAAGAGGTCCGGTTGTCGAATGTTTCGATTAATAAATGTCTCGAGTCTTACGGCACTAGTTAATAAAAAAAATTGGTATCACATTACATGGCAGTTTCTTATATTTATATATATTTTTTTGTATTATATGATGAATGATTATGATTACAATATCTAGATAACCGTTGTTTGTCACGGCCGAAGTAATTTACAATGTCATTACGTGTAGTATTGGTTTATTATTATACAACACACCAGAGAGAATTATTTCTATAACACGAATAATTATACTATGATTACGTGTAATCCGATGTAATTATAACTGAGAGGCTCGTATGTCCCGAGTACAAAATGTTCCAAGTCATATTATATACATTGCATTTTAAATGGTCGAATAGTACTGTACTGACGGTATCGAATAAACAAACTAACAAACTATCAAGACTTTTTGTTTTTTTTTTTATCTATTCTCTGACAATCGATTGTAACGGACAATAACAAGTATTTCAACAAAAGACACTTTTAATTAAAATATATAACAATCATTTATTTTGCCCCTACCTTTCTCCCCACTTCCTCCCTACTTTTTAAATACTATACAATAATGAAGTTTAGCAAAAGAAGTAGGTAATACCAGAATGGTAATAAAGAAATGTGTGTACTGCCTATTTCAAGGCAAGCCTTTATCTAAAATATCAGTCAAATTGTTATTGTATAGGCGGATACGAATAATTACCTCCAGGCAACTCCGTTGAGATAGTTTGTAAGTAAGCCCTACTTACAAACTAACTTTTGTTGAAGAAAATACATATAAAATTGCTTAAGCAGGAAAAAAAGTATTTTGTATCATTTTTATTGCGTATAAAAACGTATTTTCGTGCGCTTTTAGCACAAGCTAACAACTTTTTACTATTTTTAAATCTTTCAAAGCTTCTATGACAATCAACATTAAAATTTAAATAAATAAACAATTGGTTTCTAATTAAATTTATTGACGCTCTATTTGTCGGAACGGAAAGTATTTTTTTTTTACATTATGTAAGCTATCACATATATTTTGAAGTTTATAGGTATTGCCATTTAATTATCGACTGTACTTTTCTCTGAAATTTTTTTATTAATATGATTTTTTCTTTGGACCTCTTTAAGTCGGTAATGATGTATTTTCACATACTTTATTTGTATGCAAAAGTAAAAATATAATTACGTTAATTAGAATACGTTATTATAAAGTATGTTTGACAACCCTTATTGTAAGTTCTATTTATGTGGGGTATGCATATTTTATTTTGTTAATTCCTATCAAATGTATATGAAATAGGACGTTATAATAAAAAATACTATAGTTTTTTTGTTGAATTGAAAATAAATTAATTTAAAGTTGTAATATATATTTTTTTCTTAAATGTTTCATGGTTATTAACCGTTAATACACATTAAAGCCCCGTTGAATTAATGGTCTTTTACAACAAAAAGAATATATAATGGGTATTATATCTTTAAGAAACAAGAGGACAAAGATGTCTCTCGACAGATTAATAGGGTCTTCGACTCTATGAGACCACAGTACCGTGGATATCATTGTTAAGAACTTCAACATAGTTATTTAATTATTTTAATTTATTTTTTATTATATATATTGATCTCTACTAATTATTTACGTATTTCGAACCCGTAATTCGGAAAAGTCGATAAATGAAAAAAAAAACTTTCGCGATCGTAGTCGCTTTAATTTCGCAAATTTATAATATTCGACAAGAAACAAGATTCGATTTATTTCGCTTTTTGTACTAAATAAAGTAAATTATTATAAATATTACTAAATTACTTGGTACCTATTTCCTCATAATAGATTTAACAAAAAAATATCCCACTGATTTAAATGCACTTGTTTTCAAAATTGTAAGTGCCTACCAAAAACAGTATTCATTTTACGCACTGATTGATCTTGCAATTATGTACAGACGGTACCGCAGATCTTATCTAACTTGGGTTAAACAAAATAAAAGTTTAAGTTCAATTTCCTATACAGTTGAGCGGAATTGGTCATCTATAAAATGCAAGCGTGACCGGCGTCCGCCTTCATTATATCTATGATAGAAGCTGCGCGAGCGCAGCTGTACAGCTGTATTGATAGCCACAAGACTTGTGACAGTTGATAATTTAAAAAGTGAAAGAAATAAATAGATCAGTGACGTAACGTAATATTGTTATTCGATTTAATAGAAATGTGGGTGCAATCGCTTTTTGTAAGTAAATTCATGACAATACTAGTTAGTGTGCTATTTATTTGATAAGGAGAAAATGATTTGACTGTCCGGTTGCATGATCTTATAACGTTTTGTATTTATTAATCTAAGATTTTTGTAGCATGTAGTATAGCACTGGTTTTAATGTTAGTTTTTTTTAAGTTCGCAATAAAATCAAATAATTTATTATATAAGATAAAACACATGTTAACTTTAACTATGTTTATTGGATCCGGCGAAATGTAACAGAAAACTTACATGCGTATTTTAAATTTCCGAATATTATAAAAATAATCCAAACTAATTGATATTCGATTCTAAAAATAGTAGGTATATCTGAAATGTAGTACTTTAAGCTACGTACATACAATTTATTACCTACCTATTAGATTTTTCAAATTTTAAACGTGAACGTTTAGTTACTTCTCATTTTAAGAAGACTAAAAAGGGTTACTTATTTATTCTACGCTATTTCAAACAGGTATAAAACGTTAATCAATAAATGCTTAATTTGATACGAGTTTATAATAAGTTGTATAATATCTAGGAAATGGTTAGTCCTAAGATGGTCAACTATCTCATAACTTTTTTCTGGCTACCACATTATATTTTTACAGTTGAATGTTACAATTTTATAAATTACTTAAGCAACAGTTATTCAATCAAAACACGACAAATATAGTCGTACACTTTCTTCCTTACTTATTTGTCACGTAACTAATGTTTCAATATGGTGTTATCCACTTTAAGTTAGCTTTTCCCAACAAGTTATTGGCTCAGTCGCAGTCCATTAGTTGCACTTTCATTTTAATATCATTCTCTTGGTAGCCGAGATAACTCATTAAAATTATAATAGCTACATAAATGAGCTCAATGTTTCGATAACGACCTTGCAACCTACCATCGTCGCTCATAACGAGAAAATATGGCAAATTTTAAATCATCTGACTATTATCAGTTTAAGTTTAAAATATTAGTGGGTTATTTATAAAAATATCGTACATATTTACTATCAGGGTTAAGGAAAATTAAAATGAAATCGATAATCGAAACCTCGATGACAATGTAACCTTAGAGTACAACTCGAGTCTATAATTATGTTTGAATACTTATTTTCTGGGGCAGTTCTAGAAAGCGATAACATATAAGCATATTCGCATCATTGACCCCAGCCGTTCAAACTGTTGTACAAAGAATAAACTTGAGTTTGTTCTTGACAGGTTTAGTCCGGTACTTCCGTTAGTACGTACAAAATATTCCATTGATAGACAAAATCATAGACATAATATGTGACAGGGACACATTTTTATTCACTGACGATATCCTTTGGTACATAGAAGAAACATAGAAAGAAAACATGGAATTCTTTTTTAATATTTGTTGAGCCCTTGTCAAACTCATCCAATGTATTTTTTTAAACAACCTTAACTTCGCATTGACATTGAGAGCGCTAAATGGAACGAAATGCAATTTACCAGTTAAGTTTATTTTCACTTTAACAAAACTGTAGTGAAAATAAATGATTTTGGATTAGAAGACCTAGATTTACTAATTACTTAGTAAAATGATAAGAAATTATTTTACTACCTATATATTTTTTTTTATTTAGAGAGCGGTAATGATAACAATGAATAGACAAATATAGATATAATTTAGGACCTCGAGACTATATCTAAACCTAAAATTGGTAATCTCCCTACTATATTTTTAAGAAGTCTTATCTCCTAATTTCTGTCCGTCTGTTCTGATCTGATCGTTAAGATCATTAAAAAATAATAAAGGATACCAGCATTTTCCCATTTTTTGTTGACGACAAACCTTTGCTTTGATTCTATAAAGTTATTGTATTATAGAAGATCTTTATCGTGATTCGTCGTCATATATTTTTTTTACGGTAGACAATTTTTGTTTGTCTTTTAATAAGTAGATAAACTTTTTCTTACTCTGGCACACTTTAAATCTCAATTACGAAGTGATGTAATAGAAAAAAAGTTATTCATTTTAGCACTTTAAACCGTTAAACTTTTTATTCAATAAGATAGTTTTTTTTGTCAGTCTGTTGATTGCGTCGTTTTAATATTTATTTCGTATTTTTAAACAGGTTTTCGTATCAGTTATATCAATAATAGAACCCATCAAAGTACCAATGGAAAAATCTGGCGTTGATAATTCGGAAATAGTTCCCAGTGCAAGTACCAGTGCGGAAACATTTCAAGTTCGACCGATTTATTATGCTTCTAATGAAGATAGTTCGGACAGCTATTTAATACCACTAGATCCCCATAAGCATCTAGAGGTCCATCATGAACTTCCCACACCAGCCACTTATCTATTACCGCCCTCACCAGATGCTCAAAATGAATATTTCTTAAAACCTACCGACCCCGGCGAGCAAACTGATTGGTATCCTGTATCAGATATAACTGAAGAACAAAACATTGTGAATGGTCAGCCCCATGAAGACAAAGAAAATCTTAGAATTGGAAAAACACTGAACAGAAAACCAGTTTTTTCTATGCCTACAAGAAACCTTTTGCCGCCAAAAGAAAACGCACCAAATGATTTCATAGTAGTGTCCCCGTCTGTTGAATTAGAACTACCATTGGAAGAAATTGATCATACCATTAATAATCCATCCCCAGACGTTCACATTTTAAGAAAACCACCACCGCGTCACTTTATTAATCAAGAAAATATACCAGTTCATCACATATCTCCACCTAAATATTATGAATACCCACGAAAATATAAAAATCCCACTGGTTTGTATCCCAAGAAATATGTTGGTGAATTTAAACCTATACTCATACCAATATCCCAATATGAGGATGGATCAAAAGATGAAATCCCTTTAGCTAGGCCTGTAAAACTTATCAAACCGGATGACATAAAACAAGAATATACCTCACCACACATACAACCTATTGATAATTCTTTTGACAAGACACGTAAAATAAAAAAATATAACGAGGAACCCAAGGTAATAATAACACTGTGATTGTTAAAGTAAGAAGTTTTAAACAACTATCAATTAATACTTACAATAATATATTGTTTTAGTTGGCTCCTGAAACTGACAATACTTACAGGGAAGTTACTCCATCAGAACAAGATACTTCAGAAACTAACTTTAGACATCCTACAAGTATGTTAAATTGTCATTTATCATATAAGCTTTTGTGAGAACTTATACTCACTCACACTTAAGTATACTGGGTTATTTGTGATTAATTGGCCACCTCTTACAGGCAGCCTCTCTACATCAATCCTAACAACATTTGTTCAACAACTTTTTAAAATTAATTTTATAATATTTAAGTTTTCCCATACAAAATATATTTGTTGTCTCTGAACTGGCATTATCTCTGAGCGTAGGTATAGCACCCGGGAGTTGACCTTTTTAGTACTTCTTACAAAATACAGAGTAATAAGTAAAAGAGGGAGCAAAATTTTTTTTATTCGTTTTTTATCAAGATTTGTAAAAAGTCGTAGAACAAATGTTGTTAAAATTGATTTAGAGAGGCTCCTTTCAAGAGGTGGCCAACTAATAACAAATAACCCTGTATATACATAATATGTAACTACCTGCTACTGTTAAATATATAAATAGGACCAATAGTCTTCTCAAAACTTTACTATAGCTTTGTTGAACAGGTAGTTTGTATATTAATATTTTAGAAACTATGGTTACTGAGGTTGGACTAGCGTTAAGTTTCTCCTAGGGGTTAGAACCCCGAAAGAAACTTAACATGACCGGTTGTGTGTACCTCTTACCTACAACCTGTTTATATGAATCGGTGGCCCCTGAAGTTATACTGAGATACTTAGTATTTGATATAGTTATTTCAAACATATTTGTTAAATATGCAATATAAATGACTTACAGATTTTTTTTAATTACTTTTTTTAAACTGCTTTTGAAATTTTAGGGGACACTTACCCAGTTCCTGCGAAACCTCAAACGCAGACTCCGTTTATTTCTGACGGTAAACGCACAGAATTCCGAATGCACGGGATGAAGGGCCCACATAGCTATCAATTTGGTTACGATACTGGTAAAGGGTAAGTGTGATGCCCGCTTAAGCAATAGTTTGGTTTTTTTATCTGTTTGGTCGTGAACCATGCATAAATACTGAACGAATTTTAATTAAATGTTTATTTAAATAAATATTTTCAGAAAAAATCGCCAATTCCGTTACGAAGAACGGGATAACGATGGTCACGTACGGGGCCATTACGGGTACATGGACCGAGGCGGGAAACTGCGCGTTGTCAACTACGACGCCGATCCGGTGCATGGCTTCCGGGCGGAGGCGCCAGTGGAAAAGGACATTTAATTATTATTATTAACATCATTTAAGGTTTAAGTTCGTCTAGGTTTCGGTGCACACTACGCATTATTGTAAATATTTACTGAAACGTCTTTTATTTGTTAAGATTTGCGTTGAATTATAGAAATGAACAATTCCTTATTTGTTTATTGGTGCATTAAGTAATAAAACTAAAATTTATTTGTCTCTCTATTTTTAGTATTTAACCTGTATACGTCAGTGATGAGTGATATATCCACATAAACCGTGCCATATGATTTTTTGCACTTGTTATCTGTGACCATGTAATAAAAAAAATCATTGTATATTTTTATAGAAATGATCATACTTACAGGAAAATATTATAATATATTTTAAACTTTTTATGTTTTCTATTATATAAAAAATAATTAACAATAACTTTATTGATTATGGCTTTTAATTATTCTCAACCCTCGTCTCATAAGAGTAAGAGACGATACCTACCTACCCATATTTAACAATATTAAGGGAATATTTAAAGCTGATACTTTAAAAACATATTAACGTAACGGCAAGATATTAGTAACGAGTAATTAAAAATGTCACATACAGTTCTTAGTTTGATAACAAAAAATCTTAGTTTAACAATATAAGCACATTTACAGTTAGGGTAAGAACGGGATAGATCTCTTGGGCAACGGGGTAGCTTTCGATGAAATTGACAAAAAGAATTGGAGATGAATGCAATATTCAGACAATTTGTGATTCTATCCAGAACATTAAGAAGACGCTACGCAACTAAAACAAAACTAAGTTGACTTTAGGAAAACATCCTGTCCTGAGTTGTAAAAATGAAAAAAAAAGGTTGATAGCGCCCATTTTGCAGCTTTTGGAGACTTTGGTTTGGTTTCCTTCAGTCAGACGTTTTAAATGTAATTTATCGCACCAGTTTGCCGAAAAGAAGGTGATAGAACACAATTTTGAATAATGAAAATAAAATAGCTGGGAATGAATGGATTCAATATTTTATTGAGCAGAGTTTATCTGTCGCCAGGGCTAAAGGTCTCGGCAGAGAAGTAAATAATTTCCATGAACTTCTCAGCCACAATGAAGTCATGGATAATCCTGACAGTAGATATTTATAACATGGACCGATCCGGAAAGACCTGGTTTTTTTTAATGCAAAGAAAGGTGCAAAAGTAGTCAAAACGATGACATGTCTAATTGCATTTAGCAAAGCCACTGGTAATTTACTTCCACCAGTAATAATAATAGAAGGTGTGATTAAGAAACCGAAATTCGAAAACGGTTTATCACTGAGTTCAAAAGTATAAATGAATAAAAAGTCAGCGTACCTACATAAACGCTGGTCTTTTTTAGAAATGGCTCATCGAACGCTTTATAACTCTTAAGTTGCAAGGTAAGTTTTTGCTTATTATAGACGGGATCATCTCATTCATCTGTACCAAAAAGGCTGCAAGTTGCTTCTGATAACGATATTATTTTATTACCCAGCTATTGACCCTCAGTCTTGGTAACCATTAGATGTAACGGTGTTTAGGGCATTTAAAACGGACTTTTATTATAAAGCTCCTCATACGCGCAAATTCTCGTAAAAAGATTAGTCGTTACTAAACTGGAACTCTTATATGCAAATGTTCTTGGTGGCTTTAGAAAAAACCGAATTTATACATTAGATACTACCTTTTTCCCGCGGCTTCGCACGCCTTCAATTCGAAGTTAAACTATTCCCCTTTCCCTTTTTTTGTATTGGCTTCTATATGACTTATTTTAAGTGATACAATCAGTGATAAATCGGCAGACATCGCTCAGTCAAAAATCTTTTAAAGTTTTTAATAAGAATACAATATTAGATACTGTATTTTTTTATTATACCTCTCTTGTTTTACTTAAACTTGCCATTTAAATACTTTTTAAACAGAGTACTTAATAACCTTTCTAACCATATAATATCACACTTATAGATGTTTATTGAACATAATTAAAATATGACCATGTAAACTTGAGGAATTTTGAACTACACAATCGACGTTACTTTGACCATCAACTTGCAGGCCTAGTTTTATTAAAATAAAAAATCTATTTTGAATAATATGTATTAGACATTCAGTTAGCTATATGCATTAACAAAATTTACAATACTGAACATTCACAAAAGCCATTTTTGAGACGGTTTGCACGGTTCCATGCCATAGTGCGGCGGCCGATCGTGCCGCCTCGCCGCAAATATATAATTTAAATCTGTAATATCTTCGAAAATATTCATTTAAATTATTCATATAAAAAGGGGTATATTGTTTAATATTAAATGTAAAATGTATTTAAGTTACTTAATTAGATAAGGATTAAAGTTGTATTGCTCAGAATTGCTTCGTAAATAAGCCATTATTTCTCGTAAAAAGTAAAGGGTAAAAATTGGCTATTGTGGGTTATCCCTAAGAGATAAACATATATCATCGCGGACCTTTTTGTAGAACTTTTTAAGGTATTCAATACTTAGTACCTACATTATTTTGATCTATCTCGTAGAGTTCAGCTAGAGTTTGCAATGTAAGCGTAAATCAATGTGTTTGAAATGAAGAAATTATCACTGGTTCTCTAATATATTAAACATGCTATTATACATATAAACCTTCCTCTTGCATCGCTCTACCTATAAAAAAAACTGCATCAAAATCCGTTGTGTAGTTTTAAAGATCTAAGCATACATACATACATAACATAGGGACAGACGCGGAAAGCGACTTTGCTTTAGATTATGTAATGAAACTCTAATGCCTTGCCCGGTTGTTTTCTTTTTTTTCTGGAAATTTCTGAAAAAAGTATTGTATTGTTGGTTGACTTCGGAAGTATGAATTCCCGTATAAAAATCGCTGTGCCTTAGGCAACTTTCGAGGTGGAGAAGAGATTTAGGTACATTACTAGTGAATGCAGTGGCGTAGCGTGAGTGTCGGCTGCCCGGGGCGGAAGACAATTTTGCCGCCCTCTTATTTAGGTATTTTATTTTAATGTATACTATGCATTACATACATTAATTATAGAGAACTTTTCGGAGAGAACAGTCATCATTATTTTGTATTATACAGGCTAGATTTTAAATAAAAAACAGTTTATCTAAGTTTTACAATCACGTTTATTAATACAAAAATTCTTTTACTTTAACCAATTAGATACATTGATTTAACTTAGGTACCTATCACTTAAGATTAGGTACACCTTGAGGATCGACAAGATTAAATAAAATCAATTTTTATTTAGAACTAGAACGATACTATTATATAACATTTTTATTTTTATTGAAAAGTAATATGAGTATTTCTTAAAAAAACAAAACAAAACTTCCGTCTTTAATAAAAAATTTATACGTCTACTTTTTTTAAGAGCAAAGTCTTTTATTGCACCGTCAATGTCTATCGCATCACACACCTCTTGCTCAATAGACAAAATAGCCAAATTAGTTAGTCTTAGAGTACTCATTGTCGATCTTAAATAATTTTTAATCAATTTCAATTTTGAAAAACTTCTCTCACAGCTGGCATTGCTTATAGCAACTGTGAAAAATATTCGGAACATTATTAAAATATTGGGCAGAGTATCTTCCAGCTTGGATTTAACAATAAATTTAAATAACTCAAATGAGTCTGCATTAATCAATTCATTTTCGTTGCCTGTAGCAACAACGAAAGTCCGCAGTCGAAGTCTTTCCAGCTTGAAATCCTGCTCGTCAATTTCGTCAGATGCGTAGTCTAGATTACATTCAGTGTTGTCTGGATCTAATAATATAGCCGGTGTTAGATAAGCAAACTTATCCGTTAAATTCTGTAGCTGTTGAAAACGCTCACGAATTTCTGCAATAACTCTATCTAACGAAGAAAACAGCTTTCGTCTCAACTCATTTTCACAAGACAAGTTAGCATCTCTAGTTCCGTCATCAAAAATATGCTTTCTTGTTATGCGCCTCCGAGGTTTTATGGAAATTCCAAGTTCTTCACACATATTTTTTGCATAACCTACAGCGCCATTTGCCCATTCCTCTCTTTTCTCTGTCAATATCATCTGCAAAGCATTTACTTTCTGAGCGCACAATCTTATGTCAAGTCCCCTTGTTTGTAAATATTTTTGTGCATCATTCACTTCATGTAGCACCGGTTGCCACAGGCCCAAAAAACAAAGAAAGGAAAATGACTGCATCGAAACTAGTAAAGTACCTGCATCTGTCCTAGTGTTTAAGCTTTCACCTGCCTCCGTCAGTTCTTCCAAAGTGACGAGAATATCTTTGTAATGATGCCATGTCACATTTACGGCATCGCCTCTTGCACTCCACCGCGTGTCTTGAACCCTTTTTAAGCTTTTGCCTGTAGCTGTTATCAGAACTTCCCAACGATGTGTCGATGAGGAAAAAAAAGAATAGCAACGTTCTAAAGTGCCGAAAAAAGTTAGTGAATCCACCTCAACTGAGGCAGCGTGTAAACAAACTAGGTTTAACGAATGATTTGAGCAAGGTACGAATTCAGCTTTAGGGTTTATTTCTCGAATTCTTTGCTGAACTCCTGAATACTTTCCAGCCATAACAGCAGCATTATCATATGCTTGGCCTCTACAGTTCCTTATATCTAGGCCATCAGCTTGAATTTTGTCCAAAATCATCTTTGAAATTCCTTCAGCAGTTTTGTCTTTAGTTTCAATGAAATCTATAAAAGATTCCATTACTTTTACTTCCTGATTTTCAATTACTACGTATCTTAATACCTGACTTGTTTGATCTTTATGAGAAAGATCTGGAGTGCTGTCGAATATAATTGAATAATACTTAGCCTTTTTTATTTGTCCGATGATATGTTGGCGAACTTTATTTCCCAAAATGGCAATAAATTCGTTTTGTATTTGTGGTGACATGTAAGTGATTGAAATTTTGCCAGATATTTTAGACCTTACAAGATGTTCACGAAGTACAGGATCGTATTTTGCAATTAAATTAACCAATTCTAAAAAGTTTCCTCTATTGGTACCGGTGTCGTTTTCTATATGTCCACGTAAAGCCAAATTTTGTTTGGCAAGGAATCTTATAATATCAAACATTCTGATAAGAATTTCCTGCCATTTCTTTATTTCTTTTGCCACTATGTCTTGCTCTTTTTTGTCAATAGTCTGTAATTTTTGAAGTCTGCTCTCCAACTCCTTCCATTTGCAATAATTTTGGATGTGTAGTGCACTTGATTCGTGACTTGAAACCTTAGGATTTAATTTCCACCAAGTATTAAATCCATCAGATGAGCAAAATTTAGATCCATTCGGTGTACTTACGTTCTCAAATAAACGACAACAAAAGCAAAATAATGATGCTTTAGCTGGAGAATAAGCCATCCAAGTACGTAAAACTTTTTCGCCGTTAGTCAATGTACGATAAAACCAATCCTTAGTAAGCCTTCTTGTCTCTCCTTTTGATTTTAAAGAGCACGAATCTGAGCGTGTTACTGTTGACATTTCAGCGAAATTAGTATCAATATGCTGAACAATTTCCTGTCCTTGCTGAATGAGATGCAATCGAATATTGTCGTCTATGTGTTCAGGCCATTTTCCAATATCGTCGAAATTTTCCTTTCGTCTTTGGTACTGAATAGCAGACAATGATGATGTTGTATCAATCTCTGTTTCGGAACTATGCATGTCCATGTCTGAACATACAGATGGAGACACTAATGCAGTGGATGTTGTTGGAATTTGATCTTTAGGAACAATGTCAAGTTCTTGTATTTTTTCAGCTTGTTCTGGGTTTAAAGGCCCAGTTGTCTGTGATGAATTTAAGCCTAACGAGGAATCTGACGTGTCAGGAACAACACTTTTCACATATTTAAGCAAAGCTCCTTCATTTGCTCTAATATTTTCCAACTTAGCTCTTCTCTTATTACGAAAGAAGCCCCACTTTCTTTTACTCTTTTCATTTTTGATGCTAAAATCAAAAAAATATTAAATGAGAAAAGTACAAGTTAGTGTTGTAAACAAAATTATCGAACATTTCAAAAGAAGTACCTAGGATATTAAAAAAAAACCTTGCTTTACTGAAATTTTCCGTTTTTAGGGTTTTGTACCCAAAAGGAAAAAAATTGAGCCTTTATCTATCTTTACTTTTATTAAATCATTTCATTGACCGTCTGTCTGTCAAGACCTTTTTTCATAGGAACGAGTACTTACTTACACATATTAAATTGAAATTTATATCACAGTTTCCGATCAAGATCCCTTTGAAATGTGAAAATACTTTTATGCACTTCGGCGTTTCTTTTTTATTTTAATAAATTAAAGTTTGAAGTTTGAACAACATATCAGATAGTCCAACATACAATTAGATAAATATAATATTTAATACTCACTCAGTTGAAAGTTGTTCAATAATTTCACAACCACTACACGCACTTATTTGCACAAAAATCACAATTTGGAAAGCGTAACATAATTAAAATACGAGACAATGTGAATTGGACAACTGACGATCCATCAATAAAACTTTCTTTGAATTGTCAAACTTTGTCAAAGCACGTACGTGTGATAAACTATATTGAACTTAATATATATGTAATAGAAGTCATTCTCGCTGATTGTTAGTCATAAACGGGGAATTCCCACAAGTCAGTATAGACGTTGTTGCCAGTCGCTACAAAATATCATTCAAAGAAAAGGAATTCCCCGAATTCGTCACAAAATAAGTAATGAAAAATTCCGTGCTCCTTTCAATCGGTCCAAATTTGTAGTTACGATAAAAATATATATTTTTTATTTATTGTTAAATTTTGCCGCCCCCTATAAAGTGCCGCCCGGGGCGGGCCGCCCCCACCGCCCCCACTACGCTACGCCACTGAGTGAATGAATGAAGCAGTGGTGAGAGGGCGTCGATCTTTATCCTAAACATATATCTATAACTTAGAGAATTGTGAGAAAATATAACTCCGAGTAACGTCGGGGTCAATCAGGCAGTCCATTGATGCGGTCATTGCCAGCAAACACATAACAGAACATAAAAAAGGTAACTCTAGAATGTCAGGAGGTAATATCTCATTATTTAACACAGCCGCTGGAACATGGATGACCTAGCTTCTTTCATGTAGGAGATGAAGACGGTCACTTGATGTGTGCATTTTTAGGTTACAGTATAAATAAAACTTATATCATATAATAATCACATTTTATTATAAAACACGAGTTATATAAAAAATATTAAAGTATTTAAAAATATAAAATAAATGCTAAACTACTTATATTTTATTCATACAATTGTTTTCTTTACACATTTACGGCGTACTATGCGCAGGAGTCGATCTTTGTTACTCATCTGTTTTAAAAGCTCGTCCATAAGCATCCATTTCGTTATACTATTTACTAAGCGCTAGGTCAGCTAAGGTACTGAAATTGAACAGCGAAAAGGCAGTTAGTGCTCCCAAATGATTGTTGAATTCTTTTACTCGCTACTTTTTGGGTCGAAAAGTGTTCTATTCATTGGATAATTAAATGTGCCTATTAACAGAAAAAAATAACTAATTGTCCTGGCGTGGTACATGGTACAAGTAGTAACTTGTACCATGTACCACGTTATGTGGAGTTACCAGTATGCTAAAGAAAATTAAGTTTCTAAAACTTCATAGCACGCTTTAATGCTAAATATATACACATCATATTACATAATACACATCACAGAGATTGCTTCTTATGTTTATTGTTTATAGACGTATTGCTTAGTTTAATTCTTAATTATATATTTTTGTTATAATTGTTATTTACTTTCTTAAGTCTTATTACTTAATTAAATTAAATTAAAATATAAATAAAAATCTTGTATACTTCTAGTTTATACACAAGTGACAGCTTTGTTGGTATACATCAGGTAAAAAAAAATACTGTCTTGCCGCAATCGACTCGACTCCATCAACGCCACCCCTGGTATACCTTATATTCTTACATCTAAATATAATTTTATAACAAAAAAAAGCATTATATAAAAGATTATAAAAGTACAAATTTAAAGAACAAAATATAAACTCTTTTATTGATCTAGTTTCTTTAAATCTTTGGTTAAAATATCAAGTAGACTGGAAGCACCAATGCGAAATAATTCAGGGGAGAGCCATTCTTTTCCTAACTCAGAGTTAACTAATATGAGCCAATTGACTGCATCTCGGGATGTTTTGATTCCCCCGGCAGGTTTCAATCCTATCTGTATACAACACAATATAATATAATATTAATTAAATTATTAATAAACAAAATTAGTTTTTGGATCTTGGATATTTATATAAAGTTTTATAGGGAATTCATATTTATTTATACAAATAAAAAAATAAAAACTTCTGTACCTGGAAATAAACTTATATATATAGTTTAATTATTACAAATATTTAATAATGGATTCTATAAGTTATTAGAAGTGTCAGTTTGAATATTACATAAGCCTGTTACTTTTGTCATGTGATATAAAAATATATTAAGAATGGTATTGTTATCATATCTAATCAAATAATAATACAATAAAAGTTACCTTCTTCCCAGTCATCTGGTAATAGTTCCTTATGGCTCGGCACATCACCAATCCTATTGGCAGAGTAGCGTTAACAGCTTCTTTGCCTGTTGATGTTTTAATAAAATCTGCTCCAGCCATCATTGACACCATTGATGCATTGTAAATCTATAAAAAAAAATATGACCTATAGATTTCAATACTTTCTCATTATAAATGTAGCTAAACTGTATCTTACACTGAAGTAGCTTTTTCCAGTTAAATGAACTGGTCCTAAATATAATAATGTATTTAAAAAAAAACTAACATTTTTATAACAACCAAGTTCACCAACTCCAAGTATGACCTTCAAGTGTGCTTTACCACACGCATTTTTCATTTGAATAATCTCATCATACAATGTTTCCCACTGCCCCGTCAGTACCAGGCTCCTGTCAATAACTACATCTATCTCCGAAGCCCCACTCTCTACTGCAAACTTGATTTCCTGTAATCTTGTGTTTAATGGGTACTGTCCTGATGGAAACCCAGTAGCAACTGTAAATTAAATTATGTTTTAGTAAGATTTAAATTTAAAAAAAATGCTAAATTGCTGTAAAAACCTAAAACTTCTTTTTTAAATGGAGAGAGTGACTAACAGTTCACCAATTATTTATTGATATACATAAGATTGTTCTTAATTTATAGTTGTTTATACATGTTATGTATAAACAACTATAAATTAAGTTAATATGTTGCTTCATTCATATGTTCCAGCATATATTATGAAAGATAATATATGCTGGTGACATAGCTCATGGCTAGCAAATATATATGTAAATCCATTTTCACCCTTGAGAAAGTGAGTGAGAAAAACAATTAGGATAGGCACCCAAAAGGATTTTGGGGCTTTCATTTTTTTTTGGCTTTTCATTCATTTCATTTAAAACTTGGTTGAGTGATACAAAGTGGGGGGTCCAAAAGTAGTTTTTTCCTCTTGGGGGGGGGGGGGGAGGAAATGAGGTGCCGCCAAGAAAAATGGTCAATAGATTCAGCCTCAGGGGCCTAAAACACACAATTCCCAAAAAAAAATTAACAAACTATTCTGAAATTAAAATCGACTTACCAGAAGCAATCTGAATTATGTTACTAAGATTCATTCTATCAATAGTACTATATGCATCTTTGACACGGTTTGGATATACACACACTGCTGCAGTTCGTGTTTTTATCTTGCTTTCATCTACGCCTAATGGGTTAGCAGCCTGAAAATAATATTATATAATATTAAATGTCAACAAATTCAACTCAAAACAATTATTGTTAAATGAAATATGTTATTGTTTACCTACTTTATTTAAAGATTAATAGTTTTAATTGTACATATTTCTAAAAACACAAACCTTTTGGCAAAGTCTGACAACATTTGAGCGTGTATCATCACCAGATAATGTAGTCAGGTCTATCACAGAAATTACTCTTAATAACCATGATTTATTAATTGGATTTGAAACTGGATATTCGTTAAGAATTTTCTCTATTTGTGCATCCACACTATTTCTATTAATATAGACATTTTCCAGTATTGTTGGGTCTGTAAAAATATGTAATATAGTACCTATATTTGTATCAAATTATATACCAATTTAATAATTCTTTTAACATTATTTACCCAAAGTTTTTGGAATACTCTGCACCATTTTAATACGTAATTTTTAAGATAATAATTATTGTTAGCTAAAAGATCACAACTTTGAACTTATTATCATAATTCGTAATGACTATTGACTATACTTTGTCAATTGTCATAAAATATGACAGCTCACCCCTCAGAACAATAACTGCTTTAGTTATTATTCTGAGGCTCACCCCCATGAAGTTTTGTATTGTTTACGTTAAAATGTCATACTTGATACAAAGACGGGTACCACCCACTTAGTGATGTGCCACACATAATGATTACTATGTGTTGAAATTGTGTACATGCCTTATACAGGCCACTAGCACATCACTCTACACTTTGTGGTAATTTGTAAAAACAAAATTAAAACTAAGAAGTTAAAAAATGTATGTCAATGAAAATATAGAATGTAAAAATATGTTTTTTCTAAACTAGAAGATTTAAATGACTCTGTTTGATTTTAATATTATATTATATGGATTTTTAACTTAATTGTTATTTGCATAACCAAAATACTCCCACAACAGGTTATGGGCCCAGTCCACCTAAACTGCGCGTAAAATAAAATAAAATAAAATAATATGGCTTCGTATTATAAAATAGAGCCATTGCAGAAGCATATATTTTTTTTTTTTTTTTTTTTTTTTGTTTGTCTATACTGATAGCCCTGTTGGCTATTACAGCGTCACCGGGGGAGCGGGTGGGTCTGGAGACCCACCCTTAACAAGGGGGGGCCAGATGGGCCCCCATGGGGAACGACGTCCCGAGGGCGTCTCAGATTGAGACACGGACCTCGGCTCGAGGCGTCGTTAGTCAGGAGGGAAGCTAAGGACATTTGGACACTAGCGTCCTCCGACGGCAGAACGCCGGAGCAACGGAGCACTTACTCAGTTGGGACCTCGTCTATACCGGTATAGACGGTGTGTGTCTGTATGTTGTGTGGTGTCAATTATGCTTGGGGGGTAAAAAGCTGTACGCGTCCGCAGGCCTGACCATCTTAGCCTTTATACAACTACCCTGCACGTGCTCCCTGGGTGGTGCCAAATGTACAGCAACGCCGAACCACGGGCGGCGGTCAAGTAACCCGTTACATGGCCTCCACTGGCCTTGTGGAACTAAATACCCCTAAATGAGTGGACATAGGGCCTTGGGAAAGCACTATGGTTATGCCTCCTAACCACCTCGTAATTATGGAAAAGTTAGTAAGTGATTTGAGTTTGTCATGCGATCCGGCCAACACCCGGCGCTCGCAGGTATCCGGGCCTGCGAGTGAGAAATTGGTTACCGAAGACTGCACTGGGGTAGGCGACCAGGCCCCAGTGATAGTAAATGCTACTGGCAGCAATACGAAAAAATTTGTGCAGCAGGCATTCCATCCAGCTTTGTTCCTGACTAGACCAAGATCTTCTTCAGTAGGTAGTAATCCCCCAACATGTACCCAGTCCACAGGCATAGCAGGCGGAACAGTTATCTCTGAGACACTTGTTCAATGCAGTAAGCCCACTGGCCCACCCTCATGGCAGAGAGTTCCAGGAAAAGGAAACTCAAAAAAAAGAAAGTTGTCAGACAGTCCCTCCCCTGAAACCATAAAAACTTCAAACAAATTCAGCGACTTACCTATTGACATCACAGATAAAGAATTTGAGGAGAAAAGCCCAAGAATTCCTAAACCTCCACCAATCATCTTGTATGGGATTGAAGACCTTAACAAACTAACAGATTTACTAGAAACAGTAGCTGAAAGGAAAGATTTCACTTATAGGACAGTAAATAGAAACCAATTAAGAATAAGCAGTGCTAATGTAGATACATATAAAAAGTTGATCTCTATAGTAAGAGAAAATGGTCTTATAGGGCACACATTCAACAGGAAAGACTTGAGACCCTTCAGGATTGTAATCAGAAACTTGCACCCATCAACCCCTATAAGCTGCATTAAAGAAGATATAGAAGCAACCGGAAATACTACCATAGGAGAAATAGTAAATGCCAAATATGGTCCTGACAAAAAGGCTACGTCCACTTTCTTTGTCAATCTGGCGCCAGGACCTAACAACAAAGCTGTGAAGGAACTAAAATACATCTACCACCAGTCGGTTGTGATCGAAGATCCACGAAAATCGAAGTCTATTGTTCAATGCCAGAGATGCCAGCAGTACGGCCATTCAAAGAACTATTGCATGCGCCCGTTCCGCTGCGTAAAATGTGGACAGTCACACAAGACTTCAGAGTGTACTAAACGAGATCGCAACAGTCCTGCCTCGTGCGCCCTGTGCAATGGTCCTCATCCAGCCAACTACAAGGGATGCGAAGTCTACAAAGAAATCATGGCTCGAAGAACTAGAAAACTTACACCTAAAGTACCTAAGACTCAGGAACCAAATAAAACTAATGATAAAGTTACTATTCCTACAGAGACAGATAGTTTAAGAGAGAGCTTCAAACCAAATAAAAAGGCCAACTACGCTGAAATACTGTGCCAGAATAACCCAACACCAAGTGGAACAATAACTGGGTCTACACTAGAATTAATACTCTTAAAGCAAACCGAGAAGTTCGATCTCGTCTTACAACAAATGAGCACCTTAATGAGACTCATAACCGTCCTCGTTGACAAGCTCTCCAAATGACTACATTACGTATAGCTACACTCAACACAAATGGTCTAACCCCAAACAAAGTAGAAGTCGAACATTTACTAAACCAGCAGACACTTGATATCTTACTAGTTTCAGAGGCACATGGAACAGCAGCTACATGTATCAAATTTAATAACTACTTCTGTTATACTACTAACCATCCAGACGGAACAGCTCATGCAGGTACAGCTGTAATTATCAGAAAATCTATCAGACATCACCAAATGCCTGAGTACAGAACTGACCACATCCAGGCCACAACAATTGCCATTAAAGAACAGAGTGGGTATATTAATGTTTCTGCGGTTTATTGCCCTCCCAGACATAAAATTAGTGAATCCATGTTCACCCACTATTTTAAAACCCTTGGTAACCGCTTTGTAGCAGGAGGCGACTGGAACGCAAAAAACACTTTTTGGGGTTCCAGACTGACAACTACTAGAGGAAGACAACTCAAAATGAGTGTGGAGAAAAACAGCCTGACCACTGCATCAACTGGTGAACCATCATACTGGCCGAGTGATCCAAACAAAATTCCTGACCTCCTAGATTTCTTCATCTTAAAGGGGTTATCCAAGGAGTATGTAAAACTTGATACATGTTATGATACTCCTTCAGACCATACCCCAGTAATGCTAACTTTAAGCTCAAAGTTGGTCCATAAAACTAATCCACCGACTCTATTCAACAAATACACAGACTGGAACTCTTTTAAAGATTACATTGATGAAAATGTTAATTTAAAATTAGCTTTAAAAACACCAGATGATATTGACAATGCAGCCACTTACGTAACTAAGTTATTACAAAAAGCATGTTGGTTGCATACCCCAGAGGTCTCTTATACAAGTAATTCAGTAAACTACCCGCTTAAAATAAAACAGGCGGTACTAGAGAAAAGGCGTCTTCGTCGGATTTGGCACCAAACTAGACTGAGCGAAGACAAAACAAACTTCAACAGGGCTAGCAGTAAACTGAAAATCCTGCTCCAAGAATGGGATAATAATACCCTCCAAGACCGCCTGGAAACACTTTCCCCTGCAGCAACTTCCAACTACTCGCTCTGGAAATTCACCAAAAACTTTACTAGACCAACAGTAGCTCGGCCTCCTTTGAGGTGGAACCAAGGATGGGCAAAAACACCACAGCAAAAAGTAGATCTATTTGCTGATCATCTAGCCGAAGTATTCTGTCCAAACGACCCAGGTGATGCCGAATCTGAGGGTAAGATAGACGCTGTATTGGAGCAGGACTTCCAAATGTCACTTCCCCCGCGTCCTGTAGTAGTTCGAGAGGTATGGGGAATCATAAAAGGTTTAGATAACAAAAAAGCACCTGGCTTTGACCTCATCACAATAGAAGTACTATGTCAGCTACCCAAGAAAGCAGTTGTTTTCCTCACTATGTTATATAATCAAATCCTCAGGATACAATATTACCCACAGTTGTGGAAGATATCACAGGTACTGATGATCCATAAAGCAGGGAAACCCATAAATGAAGTCACTTCTTACAGACCCATAAGCCTACTACCAGTCATATCTAAAGTATTCGAAAAAGTGTTACTAAATAGAATTCAACCGTTACTGGAAGAAAACAACACTATCCCTGCACACCAATTCGGATTTAGACCTCATCACTCAACTGTAGAACAGGTCCACAGAGTATGTGACAGGATTAGGAAATCCCTGGAAGAAAAGGAGTTCTGCTCTTCAGTCTTTCTCGACATCCAGCAAGCTTTTGACAGAGTTTGGCACAGGGGGCTACTCTGTAAGATAAAAACTCACCTTCCTCACAGTTATACAGAATTACTAAAGTCATATCTAGCAGAACGACTATTCCAAGTCAAAGAACATGATGTTACTTCGAAACTACGGGAAATAAAGGCTGGTGTGCCACAGGGATCTGTATTGGGACCAATCCTTTATACGCTGTATACAGCTGACCTCCCCGAAGCAGATGGAGTTACTACTGCCACATTCGCTGATGATACCGCCGTACTAGCCTCTAACAAAGACCCATTTACTGCATCAATTAACCTGCAGGGAGCTCTCGATAAAATTTCAAAATGGCTAAAAACATGGAGAATAAAGTCTAGTGCTACTAAATCAGTCCAAGTTACCTTCACCCTACGCAAAGGAAACTGTCCACCAGTGAAACTTGATGGCATAACACTACCACACAAGGATAGCGTGCGATATCTGGGTCTCCATCTAGATCGTAGATTAACGTGGTCTCAACACATTAGGACCAAAAGAGAAGAAATCAACATACGTTTCAAAAATATTCACTGGCTTTTGGGACGTAACAGTAAACTCTCGACGGACAATAAACTCCTAATCTACAAAGTCATATTAAAGCCTGTGTGGATGTACGGAATCCAACTGTGGAGTAGCGCTAGCAACACAAACATCTCTTTCATACAGCGAATGCAAAACACAATACTCAGAGCCATAGCTAATGTTCCATGGTTTGTTAAAAATACAGAAATCCTTACCCAGCTACAGATGAAAACAGTTAAAGAAGAAATCTTAGCTACACGCACATCATACCGAAGGAGATTAACAAACCATCCTAATAAACTGGCTGCCGCGCTAACAACACGCTCCTACCAAAATCGCTTAAACAGAAAAGATATTCTACCAATAACCTGACTGTTAAATAGCAGAAAGCCAAATTAGGAGTAGTTGTTCTCACTGGAGGACACACTCAAAAGCCAACAGACTCTCAAGACATCTGCTAAAAGTTACAAAACTGATTGTAGATTATTTAAAAAAAAAAAAAAAAAAAAAAAAAAAAAATTATGCCTACGCGTACACGTTATTACCTACTGTGAACGCGTCGTCGGGGTCAACGAGTACCGACTTGGGTCTTCTTTTTCTGACTAAAGTAGTCTTACGTGGTCTATATTCTGCGGCGTCAGCCACCAGTGGGTTCGGGTGTCGCTCAGCACGTTCAAAGTACTTTTGGGAAAGCCCCTTGAAGTACTGAGCGATGGTCGGAAGGTCTAAGTCTCTATGGAGATCGATGTTGCGTACGAACCACGGCGCCCCGGTTGCAATCCGTGTAAACCTGTTCTGAATCACCTGAAGGGGTTTCAGATTAGCGTGCGCAAAAGCGGGACTCGCATAGGACATGACGGAACGTATGCAAGCTTTGTAAAGTGTCACCTTATTGCGAAGGGACATTTTACTCCGCTTGCCTAACAGCGGATATAAACGACCTAATATGTAGGCCGCTCTGCTACGAACGGTCCTAATATGCGCAGTGAAAACTAACTTTCTATCTAACGTTACTCCTAGGTATTTTGCCTCGTCTTTCCAAGGTATCGGTTTATCAAAGAGTTTGATTCGCGGGAGGATCCTTGGGGGGCCCCGTTCGAAGAGCACCGAAACGCTCTTCTCAGGGTTTACCTCGATCCGCCATTTCCGCAGCCACCTCTCGAGGGAGTCGACTGCGGATTGGAGACGTTGGTATATCTCCCAGTGATCCTTAGAGGACGTGTAAAGCGCGGTATCGTCCGCGTACATGGCAAGGTGCACTTTAGATCGCGGCCTAGGAATATCGCTAGCGTAGATGGAGTAGAGGATGGGCGAGAGAACTGAACCCTGGGGGACACCCGCCCTGATGGGGCGGGGGGTTGACGAAACGCCTTCCACTCTGTAGCGAAAGGAGCGATTCGACAGGCAGTCCCGTATGATGAGTACGAGTCCGACACCTTGAACTGGTATAGCTTGTACACCAGTCCATTGTGCCAGACCCTGTCGAACGCCTTAGCTACATCGAGGAAAAGCGCTCCTGTCCTATGCTTCTTGGCCCTCACAGTGGCCCCTATCAGTATGTGCTCCGTGAGGCGTTGCACCTGATGGGAACATGAATGGTTGGCTCTAAAGCCGAACTGCTCATTTGGGATGATTTTGAGTCTCTCGACTTCCGATCTAAGTCTACAGAGGATGATTCTCTCATAAACTTTCCCTAAGGAACTAAGAAGGCTAATGGGACGGTAACTATTAGGCAGATGCCGGGGTTTGCCCGGCTTATGGAACCCTATCACTATGGCCTCTTTCCACTGGGCCGGAAACGAGCAACCGGCCAGTAGAGCGTTAAAAATGGTAACCAATAGGTAAATAAAAGGAGGCGGAAGAAGCTTTATCACTTTGTTAGTGATCCTATCGGGACCTGGCGATTTCTTGACGTGAAGCGCCCTAACTATGGACGTCACCTCGTCTAGGTTCGTTTCCTTGATTGGCGGACCGGCCGGTGGCTGAGAACACATTATATTGACCGATTTGTCGACTATTTCGACATGATCGCGATCAACCGATTGAGCAGATAGACGGCACTGGCTCTCTAGACTGTCGGCTAAGCACTCAGCTTTGTCAGGGTCGTCAAACGCGATGGCGGAGTTAGGTCCAACCAAGGGAGGCATATCTGAGACAGTGTCCGCCTTCAACGCTCTCTGCAACCGCCAGAATGCCTGGTGTGTTGGAGAGAGCGTCGCAAGCGTCCTATCCCAGCCGCTATCTCTGAAGTCGTCGAGAGCTTGTCTCGACTCCCTCTGGAGACGGCGCAGCCTCCGTCGGTTGTCATCTGTCGGGTATCGGTCATGGGCTCTAATCGCGGCGTTTTTACGGGTGATTAGAAGTCTAATGTCCGGAGGGAGTGCTCGGTAACCCTCGAAGTTCACTCGGACCTCCCTCGAGGACTTTCCTATGCTGTCTACAAAATGTTCTGTGAGGTTAGTCGCGGCTGAGACAGCGTCCTCGACCGATGTAAGCTGGTCAGGAATTTTCTCGAGGTGCGCTGATACGGGGCAATGGAGTTGCTCTCGAAGCTTCGTCCAGTTAATAATTGTTTTTGTCGCGGGTTCCCTAAGGGGAGGAAGTCCTAGCTGAAATAGGACCGGTCGATGGTCAGAGTCTAGCTCGGATAGCGTCTCGATAGAACGTAACTGGAGCGTCACGCCCTTTAAGAGTACTATGTCGAGCACGTCGGGTCTGTCATGTCGGAAGTCTGTGTCGCAGTATCGCGTGGGACTCAAAGGCGCGGTGATCTCGAAGTCGAGACCAGCCTTGTAACTTAGCCTATCAAGGAGATTTCCTCTACTGTTTGCGACAGTGGAGTTCCAGCGGGGATGTTTGCAATTTAGGTCGCCGGCCAGAATGGTTGCGTTACCTAATTGGAGTAAGGGCTTAAGGTCCCTCTCAAGTAAGGCTTTATTGGGAGAAAGATAGACGGATGCTAGTACGATCGACTGATGGCCGGTCATACCCACCTGACATAATGACGCTTCTACGTTGACTAGTTGGGGCGGATTGAGCGGAGTGCAATGAAGAGACCTTCTGTAGATGATGGTTCCCCCCTTCGCGGTTGCCCTATCGTTCCTAACGAGACGGTAATTCGCGATGCGCGGATCACGATTACACGGCTTCAGAAAGGTCTCTTGTACTAACAGGACGTCTATCTGGTGCGTGACCACGAAGTCGCGCACTAGATCTATCTGCTTAAGTAGCCCGTTCGCGTTGAATGTAGCGACAGTCAGAGAGCGAGGTTTTACCCTTCCACGCGATGTCATCATGTTGACATCGTGTGTTCGTATATCGATTTGATTAGGACGGCGTGCTTGAGGAGCACTTCCATCCTCGCGGGAGGGTTCCGCGCGGAATCCCTCATTTCATTCGAAAAGACTAGGAGCTCTTCGATGTCTATTACACCGAAGAGGCTCGTGACGCACGCGAGCGAACTCGCAACTCCGTCGGTGGAGTTACGAACCGGCGGCGGCGGCAACGACTGGGGGACGGGCTGTGGGATAATCCTCGGAGGCTTCACCCAAGCGTTCGCGATCGCGTTCGCGGGTGCCTGAGGGGCCTGGGATGCCTGAGAGGCCGCGGGCCTCCTAGGGGCTAGAGGAGCCCATGGAGGCTGTGCGAACCGAGGAGGATGCCTTGCCGGCTGTGTCCTGCGCGGCGCTTTGGGGCACCCGCGATAATTCGCGGGATGGCCCTTCTGTCCGCACAGGACGCAGCTGGGAGGATCCTCAGGGACCGGTCCCTTCCGCGAGCAGTCAGCTGTTGCGTGGTCGTCCAGGCACTTGACGCACCTTGGACGCGCGTGACAAAAACGTTGGGAATGCCCATAGAGCTGGCAGCGATGACACTGACCAGGAAAACCGCGACCGCGTGGAGGTTCGACCCTAAGGCCGGAGAGTTGGCAGACTGCCTTGACGTTAAAAATTTGCTTTCCTTCCGGGGAAAGCTCGAGATGGACGAGAACGAGATCGAACGGGACCCTAGTGGTCGCTCGGTACATGCGGTGCACCGAGATGACGGGGAACGATTGGGACTTAAGGTCCTCGAAAATCCGCTCAGTAGTGAGCTCCACGGGGAGCCCTCGGATGACCACCGTTAAGCGGCGTTCATCCTCTAGCGCGTAGGTGTGGTATCCGTAACCACGTTCGCGGAGGAGACGAGTCAGACCACGGTGGTCCGACGAAGACGCGGTTTGAACGCGGATACCGTCGGCGGTATTTCGGGCGGACGTGAAATGGAGCTTGTGCTCCGTCATAAGTGCGGACAGAGTGTCCCACTTAGACTTGTCCCTTATGTAAAGCGGCGGCGGCGCGGGGGACTTCCGTGGCGCTGAAGGCGCAGGCGCTGAAGGTGCCTCCGCGGGCGCTGAAGGCGCGGACGACGGCGACGCGGACGCGGGCGCTTCGGGCGCGATCGGCGCGCGTTCGCGAGTGCAGAAGCATAACTACGACACGTGGAAGCTTCAAGCGCGAGCAGTTTTAATCAAAACAGGGTTATGGAAATACGTCGATGGCACTGAGATTCACCCATCGCCAGAACATATTGAAGATACCAAGATCTGGCTACAAGGTGACGTAAGTGCTAAAAGCGAATTGATCTTATTAGTTGATCCCAGTGAGTTAAAACAAATAAAAAATTGTACGACGTCAAAAGATGTTTGGGATACACTAAATAGCGTTTTTGCTAGTAAAGGACCGGCTCGCAAAGCTAATTTGTTAAAACAAATTGTTTTGGCTAAAATGAAAGACTCAGACGATGTTCGATGTCACCTAAATAAATTCATGGATGTAGTCGACAAACTAAAAGACATGGATATTGAAATACATCAAGATTTACTAAGTATTATTATGTTGTGTTCCCTTAGTCCAAAATATGAAAATTTTCGAGTCGCAATCGAAACTAGAGACACTCTCCCTACTCCTGAAGATCCTAAAATAAAGATATTAGAAGAGAGTGAAGCCAGGAAAAATAAAACAGAAGAGCAAACATTCTTTACAAAAAAGAAAAATAAGCACATACCTTATTGTAAAATTTGGCGAAAAAAAGGTCATTCTGTAGAAAATTGTTGGAAAAAAAAAATAACCAAGATAAAATAAAAACACATTCTGTATCAAATTTAGTCCACACAAGTTTTACGGCAGGAATCGAAAAACATACAGAATTTAGACAGTGGAAGCACAGCTCATATGTGTTCAGATAAAAACAGATTTAAAAAATATTTTCCACAAGAGAGAGGAGAAATAAACTTGGCTTGTTCTGACAACAGTGCACCTATAAAAGGTGAAGGTAATATTGATATAAAATTAACGAATAACAATTCAATAACATTAATTAACGCGCTTCATATACCAAATTTACAAACAAACCTACTATCAGTATCAAAAATGACTGACAAAGGATTAAAAGTAATATTTGATAAAAGAGGAGCCATTGTCAAAAATCGTAAAGGTAAAATTATTTTAAAAGCCAAGAAGAAAAATAGCCTCTATTATGTTGACGATAAATGTAAACACAGTGTTAAGGCCTGTTCAGAAAATGAGGATCAAATAAATAATATAGAAACATGGCATAAAAAACTGGCACATATTAATGAAAATGATTTAAAAATATGTAGCAAAAACATTTTTTTACAAGGTTTTACCTTGAAAAATAATGAAAAATTAGGAAATTGTGAAACCTGTATAAAAGGTAAATTTCCCAGACCTCCATTTCCTAAATCTGACAAAAACAGAACTACTGAAGCGCTAGAAATCATACATACAGATGTATGTGGTCCAATGCGTACGATATCACCAGGAGGCGCAAGATATTTTGTTACATTCACCGATGATTATACAAGGTATACAAAGGTTTATTTTATGGCTCAGAAAAATGAAGTTTTTAAGTATTTTAAAGAATATAGAAATGAAGTACAAAACTTTACAGGTAAGAGAATTAAATATTTACAGAGTGATAATGGCATAGGAGAATATTTAAATAATGAGTTCACAGATTTTTTGAAAAACTGTGGGATTCAAAGACGATTATCTGCGCCATATACACCGCAACAGAATGGTGTAGCAGAAAGAAAAAATCGCACACTCCTTGACAAAGCCCGCTGTTTATTAATAGAAGCAAAATTGCCTTAAAAATATTGGGCCGAATCTATAAATACAGTAAATTATTTAGCTAATAGAGTGCACAACCAAACCATTGAAGACACACCTTACAGAAAGTGGGTTAATCGAACTCCCTCAGCTCGACATTTACATATATTTGGAGCAAAAGCATTTATTTTAAATAATGATAGGAGGACAGGAAAATTTCATCCCAAAGCGATTGAAGGTATTTTCATGGGGTACTCAGAGTCAGCTAAAGCATATAGAATATGGGTTCATAAATATAATAAAATTATAGTTAGTAGAAACATCAAAGTATTAAACAAAATGCATTATGAAGGTAAAGAGACAAAAGAAATATCAGAAAAAGAACTACAAATAGTTATAGATAGCGTAGAAAATAAAGTCTCACTTCAAGAAGAAAACATAACTTCAAAACCTTCAGATACTAACACTGATGGTGAAAATAATAGAGACGAATCTCTAAACGAAATCATTTCACCTGAAATAAATGAAAATGATCAAGAAATTATAACCGAGGGAAGACCTAAACGTAACAGAAAAGTTCCAGCATGGACAAAAGATTACGAATTATCTGAACCTGAATAAGAAAATTATTTTTCATCTCTATGCATTGATGATGAAAAAAATGAAAATGAAGATTATCATGAAGCGATTAAATCAAAATCAAAGCACATATTAAAAATGGTACATGGGAAATAACAAAGAAGCAAAATGATTTCAAGATTTTAGATTTTAAAATGATTTTAAAAAAGAAAATAAGTTCCGAAAATAAAGAAATAAAAAAGGCGAGATTAGTAACTCGTGGTTTTAGCCAAAGAAAAGGTATTGACTACCACGAAACATTTGCTCCTGTAGCAAAACTAAGCTCAGTGAGGTCAGTGATTGCAATGTCAGTAGAAAAAGGCATGCAACTACATCAAATGGATGTAACTACAGCCTATCTGAACGGAGATTTAAACGAAAAAATTGCTATGATACTCCCTATTTAAAAGATGTTTTGACAGAAATACTATTTGAAGAAAATCAAAACAAAGAATTGACTGAAAAAACTAAAATAATGTTACAGAAGATGAATAATTTGAAGGAAGATAAAGTATGTTTACTTAAGAAAGCAATATATGGCTTAAAGCTAGCAGGTCGTCAATGGCTCATAAAGTTAGATTCGAAGTTAAAAGAAATGAATTTTAAACCAACATCTGCTGATCCTTGCGTATTTATTAAAGAAGAAAATGGCAAAGACCAAACCATTGTGGCAATTTACGTTGACGATATTTTAATTGCGTATAAAAAGAAAGAATATTTGAATAATGTAAGAAATTATTTGAAAAAAGCATTTGATATGAAAGACATGGGTATACCAAAAAGATTACTTGGTATTGATATAAATGTAAGAAAAAACGAAACAAAACTAAGTCAGTCTGCTTATGTTGAAACAATTTTGAAAAAAATTAAAATGGAAAACTGCAAAAGTACTTGTACTCCACTCGAAGTAAGCACTGCACTAGAACCAATGAAAGAAGAACATTCACACTTACCTTACCAAAATCTAATCGGCTCTCTTATGTTCTTAGCTATTGCAACCAGGTCAGATATTATGTTCGCTGTAACCTATTTTTCTCAATTTAACAACAGTTATGGTGAAGAACATTTTAAGTGTGCTAAGCGAGTTCTCAGATATTTGAAAGGCACAAAAGATGTAGGTCTTAATTTTAAAAAGACAGGAGAAGAACTTTATGGTATGGCAGATGCTGATTGGGGATCCTGTAAACTTGATAGAAAATCGTTTTCAGGATATTGTTTTAAATATGCAGGTAGTTGTATCAGCTGGACAACCAGAAAACAACGATCTGTCGCATTATGTACATGCCTTATGAAATTGTGTACATGCCTTATACAGGCCACTAGCACATCACTCTACACTTTGTGGTAATTTGTAAAAACAAAATTAAAACTAAGAAGTAAAAAATGTATGTCAATGAAAATATAGAATGTAAAAATATGTTTTTTCTAAACTAGAAGATATAAATGACTCTGTTTGATTTTAATATTGTATTATATGGATTTTTAACTTAATTGTTATTTGCATAACCAAAATACTCCCACAACACTATGATGGTGCCACAGATTCCAAATAAACGGTAGAAAACCATTATCCACTCTACGAGTATTTTATCTGATAAAGAAAAACTCTTCTAAAATGAAATAAAAATTAAAATGTAAATTTAAAATTTAATTATTTTTATGCGAGTTAAATAGTTTTATTTCTATGTGTAGTACTCGTGAAAGTTTTAAAAATACTGTGTGTTTATTTGTGTTTGATGAGTTCTAGTTTATATTAGTTATCTTAAGTTGAAATATGAATGCATTTATTTGTGTGATTATATAAATGTAATTGTATTGAGGTGAAAAGTTATGCAGTGCCATTGCAGGGTTCTTGTTAGATCTAAATCATTGTTATATTACTTATTAAGACAAGAAGAATTGCAGTATTAAACAAGAATTGCAGATATATATAAATAAATGAATACTGTCTTCTAAAATGCTAAAAATTAATATGTTATTTAAATACATTATATTTATATATTACATTTATTTTCTTCTTAGTTCAAATAAAACAATTAGGATAGTTTAATTTATTTTATTAGCACGAGTCGTCATAATTACGGACGGAAGAAAGGTCTGTCGATGTTGTCAGTTGACCTATATGATTTTTTTATGATTATAATAAATACAGTCACTATCACACGCATTTACATTTATTTTCAAAAAACTAAGACAGTTTTAAATCAAAATGTAAATTTCTAAATATTTTATTACGTTTACGTAGTTAGGTACATAATTCAATGAATGATAATATAATAACAGGAATGGTATTGCATTCGAGAGTCTTTAGGACATCACTACACATATCAATCGTCGTGCTGTCAAAAAATTAATACTATAATGGTCAAACTCAGAATTGTAATGCTTTAGTTACATTTCTGAGTGGTCAAATCACAAAGTAAGTATAAAGTATTGTTCAGGGCCCGCAGAGGAGTGAGTGGTGACAGCTACTTAATACGAGAATTTTCTTGAATTGAACCGCCACCTATACTTTAAATCTAAGATCATAACAGTTATAGTTTATAGCTATTTTTTGATAGATAGGCTACCGACCCTAAACGTCTCCACAGTTTTTCTTGTTTTTGATATTATTATGACAATCTCGAAAATTCGAATTCTGCCATAGGATTTTACAAGTATAAGGATATAGAGAGCCCACTTCTATGATTTTTATGCGGAAATTTTAAATACGTAGAAACGTCTGCAAATTAAATTACGAACGAAAAAAACGAACCATATAGATTTACTAAAAATATATCTCAATTTACAAATTTTAATTAATTAAAACCATTTGCAAATAGAAAGCCAAAAATAAAAAGGTCTTGATATAGTCAAAGTCGTGACCAATAAGAAAAGTGATGCTAAAGCAATATTTATAATAGCACGATTTAAGATTCTAGGTTTGAATAAATTATCAACGAAACTAAAGTGAACAGTAAATTAGAAAAAACTAATACATCATCTTAAAGGTAATATACATCTTAATAGATGTATAACCTAACGTCTAGCCTGAACTTTTCAATTCCTATTGTAATAAAGTTTTAAACAATTCTTCAATTCTCTTTTATCGGTCATGCTACATGTAGTCAGTCAGGTCAGTTAGGTGATAGGTCATTACAAGTAGTCGGGAAGGTAGATGATTTAAAATTGGCATTCCCGATAATTGGATTTCCTGTCATCGGATTATTGATGTCGTTGTTGTTTGTGGCTGAGATATGTATTTATTTATCGTTGTTTTTTAATTTGTGATATTTAAACTGCCTAAACAACCACTTGTATCAACGTTTTTAAAACATCAATTAGTTAAAATAGGGGATGAACATTTCAAAAATGACTGAAGCATCAAACTAAAACATTTTAAACGATAGATAGAAACATAATAGGATTTTTGCTTATGCAATTTTTAAAATGATTATATATTTAATAGTTTTTGGATTCTTGTTTGCTATCCTTGTAATGACTTATATGTGTGGATTTAAATAAAAGTTAGGCCATATTTTGTTGTAATATTTTATTTTCTTAACATAAAATATTCATTTCAATATAAAATGTCGTCAAGATTGAATAAACTTATTGATTTAACACTGAATTAAAGCATGTAAAATAAAAGTAGGTAGGTACTTATAGTACTCCCGAATATAATAACAAAAACACTTTCTAATTCTAATTTAGAAAAAGTCAACATTTAAAAATAATAAAATTTAAAATCACTAATATTAAAAAATATATTAATAGTATGGTTATTCATAAAATTGAACAGATCAACCAAATTTATTGATTATGTTAATTATTATTGACTATGTAAGCTAAGTCAATGTAGCAACTTGTCTACGTCAGATAAACGGCTATGTAGTCGTCGGCGGCGTCCAGAACAGCTTGCTTCAGTGAATCGTCCCGGGCCTGCAAGGCACGCGTATGCTTCGGCAAGAAGAGGCACATGCGGCCCGAGTCGCCCCACGCGTGATTCAGTGTGCCTGCAGGCAGACCCCCAATTCTCATACATTGTCTTTTATTCCCAATTCATATATTTTCAAAGGAGAGAATCTATTCTTCTTTTTTTTAATCTGTTAAAAATATGCTTCGACCAATTTTTTTTTTCATTAATTTAACATTACTTTGGATATTTAAAACACTGCACTGTCACCCCATGGTCACTGTCTCTGGGGATGTCGAACTAAAGTATACCTACCGTAGTATCTGAGCGGCCACTGGTGCGGTGAGTGAGAGCGAGAGAGAATGCAGGAGGGAAGAGCGCCCGGAGTGAGCACACGCGCCGGCCACCAAGGGCAGGTACCCAGCTTATGCCACACTACGTCGTCGTAGCTGTTAAGAACTTTTTATTAGTTATACCCGTAAAAGAGGAATTATATTGTACAACTTTAAAGTTTAAACGTCACTAACCCCACTTTAGGCCCCCACATGCAGCTAGGACACAGCTCAAAGTTCTCCTTCTCCTTGTGCACGGTGCATATGGTCCTGGTACTGGATAATATTTTATCAACGAGGGTAACTTGCTTTTGCGCTTTTTTAGGTGGATTCTTACGATCTGTGTAGCGGAATATGTATTATTAATTATAAGATAAATTTTAAGAGAAAACCTTTCATAACTTTGAAAATTTTAGGTATAAGCAATGTCAAATAATTATTTTTTGTAAAGAAATAATTTTTAGCTTAACAACACCCAAAAATGGTAAACTATTAGCAACACTAGTAATGTACGAGTTCCAGAACAATATAGTAGGGAAATCATTGCGAGCTTTTATTATACAACTTACAATGCATTATGCATTATCCCTTGTTTAATTTTAAATAACAGTAATTGGAATTGACAAACATACACGTGACAATTTCAGAACTAGCAAACGCCAACGTCCATACCACGTTGAATACACCGGTTCTCGTCCGATCACCGAAGTTAAGCAACGTCGGGCGCGGTCAGTACTTGGATGGGTGACCGCCTGGGAACACCGCGTGATGTTGGCTTTTTATTTTATTTTTCTAATCATACATTTTTAATAAAATATATTTATTTTTAACACAATACTCACAAGCAAACAATACAGAGAAAAGATTAGATACCCATTTTAAAGTACTTAAGATTCCTAACGAATGCATCTACACTATATATGCTCAGTCTGGCCATAAATGCTGTTACATTTAAGAAAATACAAACAATAAAATATGTTTCATTCTTTTATAAATAGATGTACATTAATATTTCTTTTCACATTAAAACGACAATCGACGGTAAGGTCTCCGTCTGTTTAGTAATAAGCAATTTTGAATTGTATACCGGATCTATTCTATTGATAGGGGGTGCAGTGAAACCTCCTTTGTCTGTTACAGAAAACGATCCGGGCGTCAACTTAGTGTTTGGCAATTATTGAAATGATCATTTAAAAATTAAAAACCGAATGTCCGAGTGTAGGCTAGATGCTCTATGGAAGCTTTCCAATTAGTTAATGGCAAAGTACGACGTTGATATTATCAGAGTTCAGTGACATTGTACCGTCTGTTGGCTGTACGGGCTGTTAGCTATCAAGGAGTGATGAATCATATTTTAGGTAAAAAAGGTGTCAATACATAGGCCCAAGTGTATCAAGATAAGATTTTTGAGAAGATGCTTAATCCTCTTAACAACACCATGTTGCATAACCGAAAAAAAGGTCCTTTCAAAAGTCATCACCGGGTCCCTCCCAGGCGTGGTTGAATACGAACGTTTCGGAGTATTTCATCATGGTTAAATACTTTCCATAGTCTAGTCCCGCACTTTATCTATTGTCAATTTATCCTTTAAGACGTTGTAAATGTGAGAGCGTCATAGAACTAGTTGTAGACGTTGTTGCTTATTCTACTAGTCTTCTTTTCGGTAGCACGTTTTACTTGAGATTCAATATATTCTCCACGTAATATAAAGTTATGACTGTGACTTAAATGCTCAATTCTAGCGATAATTGTAATTTTATAAATAAGTTGTAAGATTATCCATGGGGTTTCTCAGCGGTACTTCTACATGGACCTACGCATTGGAAGCGTGCAATTAGAATTTGAAGTTTCATAAGCGCAATGAATGACTATTATTAGATCGGTGGTTTTTGAAGAAGATGATGAAGAAATAGATCGAACTGTCTACACCGTTGTGACCATAGGATCAACCCTGATGTGAATGGGGATGAAGTAAGAAGAAGAAATGTGTACGTAAACGATAAGGTTCAAAGTAGCCCCGGCGATAGAAATTATGCTTACTAACTAATTGTTTTTCGTGTTATAGTCACATAATGCGGGAGGGAAGGAGAGCATGTAACGAGAAGGGTCCTAAGTATGCATGTGGATGGTTATAACAGAGGAGGACATCCGAAGATGACTTAGACAAATAGCGTAAAAAATATTATTTGCTGGGAGGAATCCAGATGGATCCCTGGGAAAGCGAATGTATTTGCTTCTCTGTTTGCTGATAATTCGTATCTAGACATTGGCAAAGCTTCTCCGGCACATCTGCGGTATTTCGATGCCCGAAATCAGCCTCACGAACAAAGAGGTATGGAGAGCATAGTGTCGTTAAGGCCAGTGAATGTGAAGTGAGTGTCGTTAAGATGTGAATAAGGCCAGTGTTCCTGATGGTACACCAGTCATTTCGCTCAAGACATGCGCAACTGAATCGTCTCCTGTATTGACACGTCAGTATCGCCTCTCTTTCAGGACTGGAATATTGACGAAATCCTGGAGGCTTGCAAACGCGCAACCAGTGCCATCGGGCACCCATCGACAGCTTTTCGGGAGAGTAGTTGTCGATGGGTGTTCCTCGGAACCCTTGACAATAAATGCCTGGCGTCTTTCTGTAACTCCTTTTCTGCTGCACATTAACGATCTGCTGAAGCCCGGCATCTATGGGTATGCAGACGAGAGCACACTTGTAGAAAGATATCAATCGAGTAGTCGGGCTAGTAGAGATCCAGTACAGTCTGATAGAGAAGCCATGGTGCAACGTTTGAGTGACAAACTTCAGGCAGACTCCGCATCGGGCAATGCCAATCTTGTCAAATTCAACGCCATCAATTCGCGGAAGTTTCTGCTCACCGCCAAGATGATCCCTTTCATTTAGGCTCCCACGTTCCAGATACATTATTTTTGGAATACAGTGACCGTCTTCAGTTGTTAGGCTTAGAGATATCTTTGCTTCGTCTTTGTTTAGGAACAGTTTCCCTGCGTCGATATTTTCGTCCGAATATAATGAGTGAATCTTCAAGAGAAGACTGAATAGGTTTCTAGATTAATGCGCAATACCACCTATGACTACATTTCCACTTTACATTAGGTGGAATGTGGCCGAGCAGAAACTTATATTGTGATTTTAAAAAATTCAATGCAATAGGATGCGCATTTAGCAACGACTATAATTCTAAATAATGTAGTTACACTGTATGGACATATTTACGATGTGATAGATTTCTATTAATTTATGTGGGCCGATCCCGGCGGCACTGCAATGCCGGGCCGACCCGTGACGGGAGTGGAGCGAGCCCCGAACATCCCGTCGATTTACAAAAATCAGATTAATATACTGGTCCCGACATGCGGGAACTTTCAGATATTAAGCTGAAAAGAACAGATACTACACTTTGATCTTAGCCAAAAGGCCGAGAAGCGATAACATGCGACTAGCAGCGGAGGGGGGTCATTTCGGCAAAAGAAAATCATGTCAGCGCGATTCAGATTAGCCCCGATTTGAACAGCGCCATCTATTTGCGTCGAGCATACCATTCACAAGTGGGAATGATATATTTTTTATTTCTTTGTAAATGTATTATTTTTAACATTCAATTTACAAAAAAAAGGTAATAATAAGATAATGATTTTAAAAATAAGTTAAGTATGCATGAAACAAAAAAAAAATAGATAACTAGTCTTGTTTATTATACAAAAACACAACGTTTAATTTTAGTAGGTCGATCAATCTGCGTGTATCAATAAAAGCAAAACTTAATACGATCTCACTAATTTAAATTGCAATTTAGACAAAACCAGATTAAGAAATCAAAATTTCGTTTGTTATTTTTATCTTATACTTATCTACTTATGTATTTTTTCGCACAAACTAAATATCTTTATTTATTTTTGGATATAAATATTGTTTGTTAAGTAAGTAAAAAATATTAATTTAAGTTATAATGCATTCATATTTTTATAAATTCATTTTGGACAGTTAAACAGTTTACGCACTACAACAGCATATCAAAAAAATATCGAAGACTCATGTTTACGATGGTGTCGTAATTTAGAATCTCCTTTGCTATAGTCATGTTAGATAATTTTAATCGAGACACCATTGTCCAAATAATCGCTGAGGTCATACAAATCAAATCAGCAGCTTAAATTAGTTTGTATATAACGTTGCTATATATTGTAAAGTATAACTAACATTTAGGGTTTTTTTTATATGCACATATTATGTGCTGTATATTTTATGTGTTGTTTAGTAAGTTTTATATTTTAGTGCTGTATATTTTATGTGTTGTTTAGTACACGATTGAATAAAAAAAATTGTTGTTCAAGATTTTAGGTTAGTTTTAAAAGGACCATATACTAAGTGTATTATTAGCCTTTGTAATTAGCATATGGTTACATAATATATGTATTAGCATGGTTATGGCATTTCTTAAGCAATTTTGATTTAGCTTTTGGATTTGTGTATGTTCTATAAATGTTAGTGTCATGTTAGTAGAGCCCCTGGAACTACTACAGAACTACTATAGAACCAATGTTTGAAAATATCTTTAAACATGTATAGCCATGTTAAGCTTATTTAAATTTATATAAATATAGAATGAAAAAAACCGACACGGGCAGGGATTCGAACCCGCGACTACTGGGAAACCGTCCCGTCGCTCTACCAACTGAGCTACCGTATCGCTGTCCGTCTCGGTGAATTAAGCATTCTATATGTGATCGTCTTTAACGGGACGGTGGTGACATCTATTAGGTTTCTTGCGAAGATCCTAACCAATGTTTCTAACTTTGCAGTATAGATAAACATTGAAAAGATGCCACTACCGAAATCAATGTTTGAAAATATCTTTAAACATGTATAGCCATGTTAAGCTTATTTAAATTTATATAAATATAGAATGAAAAAAACCGACACGGGCAGGGATTCGAACCCGCGACTACTGGGAAACCGTCCCGTCGCTCTACCAACTGAGCTACCGTATCGCTGTCCGTCTCGGTGAATTAAGCATTCTATATGTGATCGTCTTTAACGGGACGGTGGTGACATCTATTAGGTTTCTTGCGAAGATCCTAACCAATGTTTCTAACTTTGCAGTATAGATAAACATTGAAAAGATGCCACTACCGAAATCAATGTTTGAAAATATCTTTAAACATGTATAGCCATGTTAAGCTTATTTAAATTTATATAAATATAGAATGAAAAAAAAAAATGAAAAAAAAACCGACACGGGCAGGGATTCGAACCCGCGACTACTGGGAAACCGTCCCGTCGCTCTACCAACTGAGCTACCGTATCGCTGTCCGTCTCGGTGAATTAAGCATTCTATATGTGATCGTCTTTAACGGGACGGTGGTGACATCTATTAGGTTTCTTGCGAAGATCCTAACCAATGTTTCTAACTTTGCAGTATAGATAAACATTGAAAAGATGCCACTACCGAAATCAATGTTTGAAAATATCTTTAAACATGTATAGCCATGTTAAGCTTATTTAAATTTATATAAATATAGAATGAAAAAAACCGACACGGGCAGGGATTCGAACCCGCGACTACTGGGAAACCGTCCCGTCGCTCTACCAACTGAGCTACCGTATCGCTGTCCGTCTCGGTGAATTAAGCATTCTATATGTGATCGTCTTTAACGGGACGGTGGTGACATCTATTAGGTTTCTTGCGAAGATCCTAACCAATGTTTCTAACTTTGCAGTATAGATAAACATTGAAAAGATGCCACTACCGAAATCAATGTTTGAAAATATCTTTAAACATGTATAGCCATGTTAAGCTTATTTAAATTTATATAAATATAGAATGAAAAAAAAAAATGAAAAAAAAACCGACACGGGCAGGGATTCGAACCCGCGACTACTGGGAAACCGTCCCGTCGCTCTACCAACTGAGCTACCGTATCGCTGTCCGTCTCGGTGAATTAAGCATTCTATATGTGATCGTCTTTAACGGGACGGTGGTGACATCTATTAGGTTTCTTGCGAAGATCCTAACCAATGTTTCTAACTTTGCAGTATAGATAAACATTGAAAAGATGCCACTACCGAAATCAATGTTTGAAAATATCTTTAAACATGTATAGCCATGTTAAGCTTATTTAAATTTATATAAATATAGAATGAAAAAAATCATCTTTTCAATGTTTATCTATACTGCAAAGTTAGAAACATTGGTTAGGATCTTCGCAAGAAACCTAATAGATGTCACCACCGTCCCGTTAAAGACGATCACATATAGAATGCTTAATTCACCGAGACGGACAGCGATACGGTAGCTCAGTTGGTAGAGCGACGGGACGGTTTCCCAGTAGTCGCGGGTTCGAATCCCTGCCCGTGTCGGTTTTTTTCATTCTATATTTATATAAATTTACTATAGAACCATCACACCAAAGTTAAGTATATTTTTGTTGTTATTTAGGTTAAGCATCTTTTGGTCTACAAAGTTTTTTTATAAAAGTTTAGAGTCTATTTTTATGGATTATTTGACTATAACCCTCTGCTCGCTCTGCTTTGTTGTACAAAGAACAGCATGTATTAATAATACAATAAATAGTATTATCATAGTTCTGATTAATAATTACTAAATCAATCCTATCAATAAAGTCAATCCTGTCCTAACCAAGTTTGCATTATGATTTGTTAAATCAAATATCAGATTTACTAAAACTACATTAGTCACAGATATAATACATGAGTTATATATAACACAGATATAGCAGTCATCACAAATAAAATAAGTATTAAAAAAGTGACTGTGTTGGCAGCAATTTGTCAAACATCTGATTTAATCTCAAATATTCTAATCACTATAGAAGTGCTAAATAAAAAAGAAATATTATTAACTTACGTATGATAGACACCAGCCACTCTCGTCTGCAGGCTAAATGGTAAGAAGCTGGACAATTAGTGCACTCCCTCAACTTTTCACCTTCTCCACACACAAGACACCAAGGTGTATGAACTGTTATGACGGGTGGAGATGAGGAGAAGATCTTCTGAAATTATTTTTAAACAAAAATAAGTGTATCTGATATATTTCAAGTCATGGTCAAATTAGTTAGTAACTTACCGAGTGGTCTGAAACATCCTTGCTATCATATTGTTTGTGAACAAAGTTATATCTCCAACACTGATGCAAATAATTTTCTATTTCTTTTTCGGTAACAATACTTTTAATAATCATTTCAAACTTGTCCTCAGTACTTGCATTTATATTTTGTAAGTAATCTATAGTATCATCATTAGTCTTGTCATCAAGACATAATTCAGCATAAAATTGGTCAAATATATGTTCTTTGCCAAGTCGAACAAATTCTTTAAAGGCATTCTCATATCTTCCTTGTTTAAGGGGCTTTTGGCGGATTTCAAATGAAATATTAAGATCTGGCTCCTTTGATTTTGAAGGTTTTACATTGAGAGGTAGAATATGGTCTTCTATTAACTTTCTCTGCAAAATAATATTATGTAATAAATATTTAGATGCAAATTGAACATTGGACGTTTTACACAATACATACTTTCCTAGGGACATGTTTTATTGGTGGTTTTGCAACAGGAGCCTTACTGGAAGGGCCATAGTAAGGACGACATCTTTCTGCTAAGTGCATGCAGGTGTAGGGCAGCCATAGCCGCTGCTTACTGCGGAGGATCTCGACATAATAACAGAGCTCATTTGTTACTTTTATGCCTTCGGCAGTTGCTGTTATACCTAGAACTAAAATAAAAAAGTACAGCTTGACAAACCTGGACAGTGAGTCGTTTTAATAAACATAAATAAAAAAATAATAATTATTATTATTACAATAAGATACAAGTTTTAACTTTACTGAGATGCTCATACAAATTTAATTTAATATACTACCTTTTTCGTCATGAAACAATCCCTCTTCATTTTTTACTACTTGAACTTTGGCGTAATTTTTTTTACCTATTCTAGCAAGAGCTATGTCTGCCAATTTCCAATGATATATACCGGTCGTACTTGTAGATGCCATTTTGATTTATATTTATAACTAAAATATTAGATTTATCCACAAAGGAACATACCTAATATATATAAATAAATATATTAGGAACATACCTAATATATTTATTTATTTATATATTTATATATTAGTATCATTATAGTACTCTATGTGTTATCCTATTACATTTACCTTTTCCAATCTTATGACTTAGGATATTAGACCTGCCCAAAGCCGATATAGGGATACGGATAATAGCTGTGTAATTTTCTCTTTCAAATCCTTTTTATTTTCTTGTATATATGTATGTACAACGTATTTTAAATTAACACATAAAAATTGTTCTAAAGCTAAATATTATTAAAATTTTAAACAAATATAACAAATAAACTAAGTAACTGAATGAATTTTGATATAAAAGAATTATTACAGTTTTAGTTTTAGCTACTTGCCGCTAGATGGACCTAGTAGTAGTAGTAACATTTTCGATGTCTTATTCAAATGTGTTGGTCAATGTTTCTGCTTAAAAACAAAAATTTGCAATGTCAAAATTCTTTACATAATAATAAAAAAAATATATGATAAGTCTAAAATACTTATGGATTTATTTTTAAGATTGCAAAATATTCGTTTTTATCAATCACAAAATCACATCAATGTTATGAAAGATATAACTAATTTACTAAATGATCATAGATGGCAGCACAAGTTTAAAAACAATATTCAACATGTATTTTATTTCCTCCACGCAATGTTTTAAGGTTTATGTGTTTATAGATTTCGACTCTCATCTAAGGAATAGGTACACTAATAATTTCTTTGTGTAGTTCTGAGGATTTGTCTTACGACTTTGAATTATATGTAGGTATGTATGTCTTTTATCGATTGTGAAGACGTCTATTATAGAAAACATTTCAGTTTTGAAGTATATTGCTAAAAAAAATAAACAATAGTTTAAAAAACTAAACAAACACGCTTTTATTGCTAACCGAACTAAAAACTAGAAAATAATTTTTAATGACAAAGAGTATAAAATTACAGTAGTAGAAAATCGAACAATTAATCATAGTGAATCGCCTTAATATAAAATTATAATAAAATTTAAGTTATTAACAGAATAATTCAATTCTGAGTAAAAATCGTGCATTTTACTGTGATTCATAACTATCCTCTCATAGATAGTTGCTAATAGAATGATTGTAATACCTTAAATATCGAGCACCCCACGCTTTTTACTCAGAATTGAATTATTCTGTTAATAACTTAAATTTTATTATAATTTTATATTAAGGCGATTCACTATGATTAATTGTTCGATCTTCTACTACTGTAATTTTATACTCTTTGTCATTAAAAAATATTTTCTAGTTTTTAGTTCGGTTGACATTTGACATCACCGCAGTGTGCAATGAAACTTTTCAAAAAAGTTTAGTGAAAAAAAAAAAAACTTAAGACTGACAAAATGTTGATTGATGCATAAAGTTGTAGAAAAAGAAAGCTAGACTATCAAAAAGGAAAAAATAACCAAAAGAAGTAAAATAAAATAAATCATGGAATAAAAAACAAAGGTTCATCGACAGAACCAAGAGGTTGGCATTGTTTTTACTATCAGAAATATTTCTTCATCCACCATCAGAAGATTGGATTCAGAGCCATGTAGGTACCTAGGTGAAGAATAGTGCTAATATGAGAATCGAAGTGTGCTAGTACCTACCTACCTAATGCATATTGATCTCATTATTAATTTTGTTTGTGATTCTAAGTTTATAGATAGTTATAAAGTAATGTTGATTCAGCTATATGTTCAATTTTGGAGGGTATGATACCATTTCCTCCAAAATTGAGGCGAATTGGATATTTTTTGATTTTTTAATTATGAGTTAATAATTCGGAGCAATTAATTAAAGTAACAGTTTTTAAAGATTATTGTGTACCTATCTTGTTACTTATTACCGTTAGGTCAATTAAAGTTACGTAAACTATACTTTAGTATGTTTCTCATATTCTCAAAAAGTAATAATCCGATACGACTCCTTCTACTATATACATAAGATATATCTCTTAAGTAGCCATGGCATTACACTATTTTCTAAACGCTAGTTCAACTAGCGTAGGTAACTACTAAGTAATTGTGAAGACGCCGTTAGTAAGCTGGTGGTCCCATCTGATTAGTACAAACTTTTACTCCTTTTTTTTTGCAGTGTATTTGTACCTATTGCATAATAAAGCCATAACAGTATTTTTTACACAAAAATAAATACCATCTGGCTTAACGACATCAACGGTTACCTCTAAAATTAATACGAAGGAATAATTATGAAACACGACATTTAAATGTAGCATAGAAAAAACTGAAATTGAAAGAACAATTCGGTTCACTATTTGTTTACAGCAGCCGAGCAGACGAGGACGGGCTCCCAGATATCACAGGGTCCGATCCTGACAAATTTTATGGATTGTATTTAATTTACTCTTCTGACTCCTTCCGCAAGACCGAAACTAAAACCAAGACAGGGAACGCAAGAATACCAAGACTGGTTTAGTCTGGTCTCGTCTTAACCTTGCATTTGGGCAACACTAATGATAAATTAGTTATAGGATTTCCGGTAAAGATAATTTGTGTAGCTGTATTGTTGATACATAGGTGGGTATATAAAGTTATTTAGGTATATCAAGATAAGAAATTGAATTAGATTTCAAGGATTTTATTCAATTAAACTAATTAGGATTGATATGTTTTATGTCTTCTCAAATGAATTCTAAATTGGGATTAAATTCCCAATCTAGAATTCATTACTACTAGGTTTTGATAGTGCATACCTATATGCGATTTGAACTAAAATCTTTTGTTCTATCACTATAAATTATTGTCATCTATGTGAAGCCGACAGTTTAAGTGTAAGTAGCGTTAGATGGCGCTGTACCAGGATGTTATTTTTGCATCACGGTTTCAAATTTCAAAATACAAATTCAAATAAAGTAGCAAGCTGCAACAGGTACCTACTTATTAATTTAATTTTGTTCTAATGTTAAATACAAAAAATATTAGAAACATAAAAACGTTTCTATAGATATTTGTTACTCAATCACGTAAAACAGATACGTACTTAGATAAATGAAGAAAAGTAAGTTTCAGATAAATGGAATGTTGTAACAAAATCTTAAAATTTTTCAAGAAACATACTAAACTTATCATATCCGAGATAAATTATTGTGATTCGTTTTTTATTGAGTTCTAGAAAATTGTATGGATTTACTTAAGTGAATCCTTCTTATAATCATTGACTTATGTTTAAAAAATGAGCTTTTAAATTGTTTCCTAATATAGTCTTTCGAACGTCTATTTGAAAAATATATTTTTATACCTCAAACTAATTCAACAAGCAAATTTAATTGTTATATAAATAAATAAGTTTGTACTTTGCGTTTATAATGAGAAGATAGAAATTTGGCTCTTTACCATCACATACTTATATATAATCAATGTATACAATCGCTCGCGCAACACGCTCGCATCTGATTGGCTAATCTCGAGAGAGGCGTGGCTTTCACAGCATCCAATGATCTCTCTTCATCTCGAGATAGGGGACAGATTTATTTTTGGGGATATCAAATGATAGTTGAAGATTATGTTATTTGGTAAAACATAAGTAAATAGACTCTACTGTTTGATGATTCTACCCTTTGTTTTATCAAACTTTATCAAGACACTAATGTCATCGGATGAGATAAGGTTTTTATTTCATTTAATGTTTCTTTGTTTTGTTTTAATTTCATGTTGGTTATTTAATATAATGTGGGTATGTACCAATGTATGTAGCTACCGAAAGCGTCCTATCTGAGTAGTCATATAGGTATGGCCTTATGAACCATGAGTTTACAGTAGACAGGGAGGTAGTTACCTACCTATTTCAAAAACGTAGTTAGATTTATTTAATGATTACATAATCTTATGAATAAATAATAATTATAATGTCGTATATTGCTAAATTGTATCTTAAATCAAATCTTTGTAAGATCACAAAACTAGAAAAGGGAGCTAGTGCTCTCTAGGTACCTTTTTTTTATTTTTTTTTTTTTTTTTTTTAACGTCTGGAATCCTCATGGATGAAATAACCTCCATCCTGGGGAAGATGGAAATGGTTATGTGAGACTCTTACCAGACGGTCAACACCTCTCCGTCGTAATGGAGCGCCACGGGAACGCTTGCGCACACAACCGCGTTGCTCCGACGGAAGGCCGCGTGAGCAGCCACCACCTCCATGGAGTGACGCGCCCGGTTGACTTGAGCGCGTCCCACTCCGGGGCTTGTTGAATGGCGAAGGGCTCCCCTGCCCTCCACCCAAGCCGGCCGAGCCAAATCAGGACTCCCTCAACGAAGAAGGTGTCCCGATCCGACTGAACCTCCCGGGGCCGGACCCCGTCCGAAAACGGACGTGGTCCAGCCAACGAAGCCCTCCCTAGGAAGAGCTCCGCCGCCACCTCGCCCGGACTAATCATCGTCAAGCGCTATTGTACCTGACGATGACTATTCCGGGCCATCACCCTATCAGCGCAACGGCCTCCCCCTCAGCAAGAAAGAGACCGCCACGTACCCCCCACACAACCACGGGACCGCCCCACAGTCCACTCTGCGCACAGAGAAGTACCAGGGGCGACCCCGCTGCTGTCCCCGGTAGAGAGGGCCTGCGCCCTCCCACCCTTAGTGCCCAGGCCAAAAGGCCCGAGCCCACCACCACGCAGACAGACCACCCCGAAAGGCAGCCTGCCCGCCAGCCAGCCATGAACCGGGCACAAACCCCCATGGCCGACCGAGCCGAGTATTAGCCAACGGCTAATGCAAACCCGAAGGATCACATTAACCGTTGTTGCCCAGGGAGCACCGGCCCGTACCGCTTCCGATGCCACCGGACTAATCCGAGCAACAAGGGAAACAGACGGGCACACGAGGAGGTTCCCGGCGACGGCCCCCCCTCTCTAGGTACCTACTTATCTAAATTTTACTAGACTTTACCTAAATTCACAAACGATGGATACAGTCTACACGAGCCCAAAATAACATTAACTTGGCATAATCTTAGATAATATTAAGATCGTTAATTTGTCTATATAAAATGTCCTTTGGTTTTCCTAGCATTTCATGCTGTGAATGGATAATAGTTAATAAATAATTATCAAATCAATAATTAATTTTATAAAACTTGAATAATAAACTAATTAGGTAGGTATATCTTAGTAGGTATCTTTACCATAGTATAATGTCTTAAGATCTGATCTGATCTTTTAACCCAAATGCCTGAATAACATTCGAGGTAGGTATATAAGTGTGTTACCATTCGAATGTTTAGACACAACTTAAGACATATTTTGTGACTTTGCTTTCTTGACACTGAAAAAAAAAACAATTGAAAACTCCGATTAAGTAAAGGCATTTTAGCATGTAGGTAGGTACCTACTACGTATTTAACTTAAGTGTTTTATTTGTGTGCAGGGTCAAGAAAGGTATTAGCTGTCACAAAATTCCTCGTACATTTTTAAAGAAGAGTCCTCGTACATATTTAAAGAAATAAATATTCCAAACCCTCGTCATGGAGAAGTAGTAAGCGGGATGAATCAGGAATTGTAAGATTAGTTACCTACCTATGGCTCAGGTAAGATTAGTTACTTACCTATGGAACTAATTTCTGGCTGATGCTGATCTTCTGTTCTTTATTTTCTATCTTTGATTTTTCTTATATCTTTCATTTTTTTTCTTCTATCTTTGTTTTTGTTCTTTTTTTCTATCTTTGTAAGAAGATATTTATGTGAAGTGTTTCTACCAGCCATGGAGTCAATACAAGGACTGTAAGTCCTTACCTAGGTAAGTACTGAGTTATATTTTTAATGACAACATAAATAAAACCAAAACTTTTTTATATTCTCGTTTAGCTATGATAATAAATCAACGCCTATATTTAAAGTGATTATTTTTATTTTAATTGAAGAACAATATTGTTTTCAAATAACATTTTACAGCATCGTTAAATAGCACAGATAGATCTAGAACACATTACTAGATACTTATAAATTAAGTCAGTTTATATATCCCGATATCGTTAAGTCGGTGTCGTGTCGTATAAACGGTCTCAGAAGGTGTGTCCTTATTAGAGTGAAAGTAGCGGCAGATGTCAGTTATCGCAACGAAATTATACGTTACAGTGACGTAGACGTATTACCAATAAATGTTGCTTTAAAGAGACAAAGACCTAAATGGTTTGTGAAATAGTAAATAAGGTGATAGTAACCTATAACTATGTAACAAGGTAACTAACCTCTTTACTTGGGAAAGCCTCTCCTTTAGATTTCCAAACGATACCATAGTTTATAGGAATAATTAACTAAAAACATTCCTGATCATTGCTTCATAAACAAATAATTAATTATCTATACTTTAAAAAATCATCTTCATTAAATGTCATTAAACCTTTGATATTTTGGTTGTTTATTTTTTATGATAGAGACACAATATTCAAATTAAAACAGTAGATATTTTATACAAGTAAGTCAGACAAAATGTGAATTTGACTTTCCAACAGAGTAAAATATACCTATGGCAAGGTAAGAGGTAAGTTAATGTAGTTAGCATTAATTATTGATATAGGTATACAATATTATAATAAGGAAGTGCTTATTAATTATTATTTTTTAATCTACAAAAGTTTTTAAAGAATATTTACCTATTAGGTACCTACCCCCTCCCTATCAGGCAAGGAAATTCACAATTATTTTTTTTATTTTATTATCTAAAGTTTGAAATTGACTATGAATATTTAAGCCAGGTTTATTTTTTTTTATTACAATATTAAATTAAAAATACCAACACAAATTTACCACACATGTCTTTAACCTGCGATCTCTAGCACGGATTATAAAAAATAACTTTATTTTATTTAAATATTTTATCGCTTGCATTGAGAATTAAAAAAACAAAAATATCGATGGAAGTGTCAGTAAGGAGAGACAATCAACGGTTTTTCTAGCTCGTGCCGACTCGAGCCATCCTGTACAGTCGGTGACAGAAGTGATATAGGTATCTACTTACATACTAATATAATAAATATGAAAAGTTATTTCAACTCAGTTATCTTTAGAACTACAAGATTGAAGAAGAAGTCTGAAGAAGTGGAAGTCATTTAGAAGTTCATTATCATTTGTTAGACCTATTATTTGTTGAGCACCGTTTGTGTGCGAATTTTACATCCAGTAAAAAAAAAACATATATTAGGTCAAAAACCTACCCTTTCATACCCTGGTTAAATCAGTTCCTACTAATATTTTAATGTGAATCCAGGTGGGTGGAGCAGCTGGAAACAGCTAGTTTTAATGAAACGTAGAGTCGTCAACACAAGAGTGATTCAAACCTGGGACGTCTGTAGAATCGTGAAGCTATCGTGTCCCGGTAGTTCTTCATGAATTTAGCTTTCTACATCGAATTACATTAATATTTAAATATTGTTAGTATATGGATATATTAAAAAACATAAAGTAAATATATATTTTATAATAGTACAGCCAGTAGCCTTGTTCACTTGACGGTACATCTATTGTCAGCATCTGTCGCGTTTTTTGTATTGTTCCGTCAATTTAGTTGTTTTTACCTCATTTTATAGAACAGGTTACGCGCCAGATGAACTCTTACTTGACAATCAAAACAATGGACTGAGCCGTTAGTGAAAACTACAGGTTCCTTGACCGATTATGAAATAGAGGGTGTAAACCTTTTTGGGTGAATGAAGTAGTATAAATAAATTTGTATTTTAAGTTTGTAATATTAACATTGCCTGAAAAATATCAATATATTGAGATTGTAAAGTTATATAGGTAGAAATTTTTTCTATCTAAAAGGAAACTAAGTGGAAAACCTGCCCAATGGACTTTTAAGTAATAATTCTTCAACTTGTAAAAAATCACTGCATTTGCTAACTGCGATAAGCTAACTATGTAGTAACAAAAAAAATATTTTCTATTTTTTATAATGATTATGTAAAAACTATGAGTATTATATGAAATACCATAAGGAACGAATCTCCAAATACAACTTCATATTCTTTTGAAAATAGTATGATTTTTATTCCTTTAAAAGAATTATATTCTACGTAACACCATTTTTAGCCCCCGACTAAAAAGAGGGGTGTTATAAGTTTGACCTGTGTATCTGTGTATCTGTGTATCTGTCTGTGGCAAATTTCCGGCCAAACGCGTGGACGGATTTGAATGCGGTTTTTTTAATCGAAAGCTATGCTCGTCAAAATGGTTCTTATCTATGTTTAATTGAAATAGAAATAGTCGTCTTCAAGATATTGACGTTTTATTCGTGCGGGGGAGAGGTTCTTATGCAATAATTAGTTGTTTGAGGCCAAACGCGTGGACGGATTTGAATGCGGTTTTTTTTAATCGAAAGGTATGCTCGTCGACATGGTTCTTATCCATGTTTCATTAAAATAGAAATAGTCGTCTCTAAGAAATTGACGTTTTATTCGTGCGGGGAGAGGTTCTTATGCATTATTTAGCTGTTCCCAGCGGCTTTACCCGCGCTATATAGGAAAAAAAACCTTGTTATGAAGGCCAAAAGTTTTTTACATTTACTTACTGAGGTAAAGTATTTTATTAGGCATAGATGTTGCCCGTGACTGCGTCCACGTAGTCTGTAAAAATATATTTATATGGCTTATGAATTATGATCGTAGTCATAAAGAATCACGGGCAACAGCTAGTGATAATATAAATCCCTTCATCATAGTGTTATAAATGATTGTAAATCATTTTAACAACTTTAAAAAGCAGAAAAAAAAAATAAAAATTTAAAAAACCCCCTGATACAAAAGGACCCCTAAAAAGTATAAAAATAATATTATTAAGTACTTATTGAATTCCTTGCGTCGGGGTTTTGGCAGGTTTTGGCTTCTCTACCTCTAAATTAATTAACATTTCCTTTCTAATATATATATTACAAACAACTATAAGGTTATTGTTAATACATCACCATGACAACAGTAAATAAACACGCAAAGATCAGCTGATGAGATAATCTATTATGCAACGATTATCTTATACTCGGTTTAAATGTTCGCACGTTATAATTGCGGCTCAAGATTATTTACACGGTCAATGTCGGAGTGAGTCATGTTGTGTGGTTCAAGTCATAAGCCTAATTATTAATTATTATAAATTATACTATGGTGATAGAATATCTCCAGATAATGATCACCCGTCAATCATAATTTAAATACCTACAAAATAATGATATTTATTGTGAAAAATATTTTGTACTAATTGGATTTATTAATTAACAGTGCTTGTGTTTATTAATTAACAGAACAGTTTTATTTTATATTTTCTGAAAACCAAAATATATAACATAAAAGATTTCTAAGAGATATAAGTATGTTTCATTTTATATAAAATATATTAAATAAAAAAATAAAAACAAAGTATATTTAAGGCAATTAAATTAAATTTAATTTAGTTTACATAACCTTGTAATTTGTACCACACTCATGCGAGATGCAGCAGCTGACACACTACACGCGATCGTCTTTGATACTTTATTCAATATCTTTTAATACCACATGTTATTGACATTATTATTCTTAGTCTAGTAAATGTAGTTCTTTAGATTTTTTGTATGAAAAATACATTAGAGTTATCAGTCTTCTTTAAACGTCTTTACACTTCTATAGTATAATAAAAATATATAGAAACAAATCATTTGTCAGGTTAGATTAACATTTTTTCGAGCTGTGGAAGAAATTAAATCTTGTAAAAGAAAAGGATACAAAATTGTATTCTTTTTATGTTATTATGTACAAAGATTGGTCAATATATTGAATTCATAATTGCATTTAAAACTAAGTGGTATTTGAAAACCAAATTCTAATTGGTTTCGTTTTCAATCCAAGTATTCTTTTTTCATTGTATTACCCACTACTTAAAATATTCCGATTACATATTTCTAACTAGTCACAAAAAGTGTAAACTTACAATTCTTATAAACTTTTATTAAAACCAGTATCAAGGCTTGCGCACGCGACACGGCAGATGTCCGCAGCATCTGTCTACACACACACACACGCAGACCTTCACAGACGTCATCCCGCACGCGCCGACCTGCGCGCGCGCAACCTGCGGCTTTCTTTTTACATTTTTTAATATCATTGAGATGAATGTGAACTCTGCAAATTTAGTGCCCGATTTATTACTTGCTTTTTCTGTATAAAAGTGTAATATAATGTGGGCTTAAATAATGTTTATATTGTATGAAAACATCGTTTTTATTTAAAACCTATCATTTTTTTTTTACATTTATTGTATTTAATTATTTAAAATATAACGATTTATATAGTCTCTATTATATAATGCATACAGAATTGAACGTTTAAAAATAATATTGTAAGTATTATTAATATTAGACTCTAGAAAGTATAATTACGAAAACGTTTTGTGTGAAACATTATTCAACCTTTAGTATGTTTTAGCACTAACGATAGAGCTTCAATTGACCACACTCCGTAAAGATTTTTGAATAAAAATATGATAAAATTGACTGGAATGGCTTATAATTGTTCATACAAATAATATATATATTATATTGGAATAAATGTTTCATTGGAAGTTTAACTTTCGATCTCCAATTCATCTCAAGGGCGATATATTAAGGTCTTTAGGTCAGTTTGCAGGTGGTGGTACAGCTGCCGTCAAATATTTAATATAAACTCATTAGTAAAATGTTAATCAATGATTTGGTGATTTTGAATACTTCGTGTATGTATAGTATTTAAATAAACGCTATAACATAGTTTCGTCGAATGGTGCCAGTAAAATAATTATTTTCTTTTATTTTCAATTTAATTTTCTAAAACTATTTATTATGTTATTTTTATATACATATATTATATGTTAATATAAATATCTGAGAGCGTAAAATGATAATATTTTTTAAATATTCTTAATGGTATTTATTTGCGTTGTTATTTGTATATTTTAAAAGGTTTTATCGGAGGGTGGAGGTCATCGCACGGCAATCCCTATAAGAGCGGCAGGTGGTCGGCAGCTGGAAGATACTAGATTATGTGTATCAGTTATTACATCAATTTATTTGCTAATGAATAAGGGATATTTTGTATCGGTAAATCATGATTTCTAATAAACCGGACTATTTAAGATGGAACACCACTGCTGTGTAAGACGACTAAATTAAATACTTTTTGATTTGACATAAACATTCAAATTCGAATATTTGGAACAAATTGGTTTCATCCAAATCTAAATAGGCACATGGATCTTATTGGTACCAGTTTCATTAAAATCCAATCAAATTAGATGTAGAACCAGTAGATGTTCGAACGAACCATTCATTCAAACCTCTGAACGATTTGATTTAGACTGACCTAAATCGTTCAAATCGTTCAAATGGTTCTTAACTTACTCCATCACAGACAAAGATTATACAAATGGTATTTTCTTTTTACGATTCAAGTATGCCTTTGTAATGCAGACGTGAATCAGAATGACTCATGTCTGTCTGTCTGCGTGTTATTGAGGCAATGGGTATTATTATATTTTAATGAATCATAAACCTTTTCATATTTTGGTTATTGTTCTTATCGAGGGGTGAAAAAAAATAAAAAAAAATGATAAAAAGATAAGTACGAACTTTGTTTGTCATACGTGTTAAAGATGTCACATATTAAAATATTACACATCTACTTAACTACTAAGATCCAACAGATAATTATATGATATTAACACAGACACACAAATACACTAAGTCTACTAAGTGCTTGTAAATAAATTATAAATAACAACATTGGTAATTAGCATGTTAATTGTGAAGGTAAGCCTTACGTAATAAATATGCTAATAAACGATTACTCTGGAATCATCAAAATCGATTCAAAAGATCATAAAACCAATTATCAATTATCTTATTAAACATGTTTAAGCATAGGTAGTACAAAGAATAAAAAGGCAAGCGCATAATCTAGTAATCTCGTTGGTCCAGAAAGGTGGCGCGTGCGCACCTGCTGTGTCAATGCACTGGAGATTCAGGGCTGCCATTCATAAATATGTGATAAATCATTAATAAACTAATGGTGTTACATAATATTATAACATTGTTATACAACAAGAATTTGTTAATTTAAATGACTGTAATTAGTAAATATTCTATGATTTAATAGTATTATTAAATTTTAATCTTATTAGCTATCTAAAAATAATTAAAAAGTGCCTAGGTTAGGTACCTAATATTTGATAAAATTTTTGATCAATAAAAGTATTATTTTTTTGTTAAGATTTTTTAAATGTACATACAATACATAGTTGGCAGCCCTGACCGTCCATAACATAGTTTTTGCTCATTATATTTAACCGAACTCTGTTGAGTTTAAAATTTTAAGAATAACGACATTCCGGTTTTATCTTCGCAACTGTAACGACTCGTTAGAGATGGACGAACAGACCGACAGTCTTTTTTTAAAGAAAACATTTAATAACATATTTGTACAATGTAAAGTATCACGATAACATTACGAATAGTACCCTAACGTTTTTAATTAGATAAAACACAATATAAAATACATTCTAAATTTAAAAATATTTTATAAAATAAAATGTCTACATATAGTTTGTCTTTAAGATTGCAAACAAAGCAGTCGTTAGACGCCATTTGCATCTATTATCATAAAACACGTTTCATTAGTAAAATAACAAAAAGAGCGGATATCGATGGAAATAAACAGCATTCAAACCTTTTTTAGTTTATTTTATTAATATATTTTTTGCTAAACAAAAACTTTGTTAACTACGTGGGTCACATTTATTTACGATGCTTAAGGTTATCAAAAGAAAATAAAATCAACAAATGACTGTCATGGACCTTTTAATTTTGTCGTATTATACAGTAAGTATTATATCTATAGTTGTCATGTATACTTGTATGTCAAGCTCTAATAAGATACAGTAGGAAAAGCAATGACATAAAGCATTGATTAAAAGAATATATACTTCGTAACCTGTGATTTTTCGCACTGCGGCAGTTGTGTGGTCCATTGTACCACGGAAGTGACTGTAACATACATTTATATATTTTATCAAAACAAATCTTAGTCAAGTTATTTAAAATAAGGTATTATCTGAAAAAAAAAATAGTATTAATGTAAAAAATAATTTAAAAAAAAAATCCAAGCTCATTTTGATTTCAAAAGCGAAAAATCTACGAATTAGCAACATTTGTCTTCCCGCTTCATATATTTCATCTAAAACACTAATAGCTTTAAAAATCCAATAAAAATGTAGTTGATATTAGAAAATCATGTTTTTTTTTTAATGAAACCGCTTGACAATGGACACAAACATTGTCAGAACTGCAATTTGTCGCCAAGAAAGCTAGCAATGTTCCAAATGGATACACATTCTCTCATATACAAGTATGTACTATATATTCACCGCTGCTTTGTCGATTGACGCAAAAGTAACAATCACAGAACAATATTTTAGCAACTACAGATACTATTTTATATACTCTTTAAAGTATTTCAAAAGAAAGCAATATAATCAAAAAACATAGGGATTCTAAACACACCTTCATATTTTAAGGTCACCAAAACAAAATTATAAATTCCAACTGTAATTATATGAAAATAAGCAATTTCTATACATATTATTCACGAACTAATCGTAACGGATATCCTCGATTTTTAACGAATGCTAATGACGGGACCTCTGATTTAAAAATCAATACGATCTTTTAAATCTAAAATTCACATCAATGGTAATTAATAGCGATTAGGGACAAAAAGTTTGTAAATGCATTTCATATTTACATATAGTTCCGTTATAACGACTTGACTATCTTTCATCACAATTATAGATTTACAAATTATTTATTAAGATTTAGCATTTTTTTATATTGCTTTTGTTATGAATCAATCATTTTTACTCTCATCTCATTTTAAATCTGTATCGACCAAATATAGTAAATAATATATATTACTTATTACAATCGTTTTTTAACAATAAAAAGAAATATAATTAAACTACAATAAAAGCATTTTAAATAAAATAAAATAAAAATATTTTTAAATAAATAAAATAAAAATATTTTAAAATAAATAAAATAAAACGATTTTAAAATAAATAAAATAAAAATATTTTAAAATAAATAAATGTTAAATTAGAACAAAGTCCATTTAACATTTATTATGATTAACATGTATTATTTAGTTGTATTATATCTGAACAAGATTGTTCCCAGCGGAAGAGGGAAGCTGCGGCGCACCACAGCTGATAATTTATTTTATATTCTCATGGACTATTTATATATTTTAAGAGATAATAATTATATAATAAAAAAAAACTAGTACTTTATAATTAGTCTTTTGTTATTATTTCTTCACAGTTTTAAATATTGACTATTAATTAGGTATGTAAATATTATAAATAAATTAATTAATGTATTAAAAGAAGACCCTGGAAACGAAAGGTTATGTCGTTAGAAACATTGTTCAGCTATTTAAAATATATATCCTATTTAAAATACAATTTGAAATATAAATATATATATCTAAAAAAAAATATTGGCGCAAGATCTAACGCCAACGGAAATTGCCAAGGGTGATAAAGAGTTTTCAATCAAAAAACCGTTAAAGACCGTTGCAATGGACAAGCGATGTGATGAAGATGGAGAAGACTATATTAGGGCGTGTTCTGACAGGTATTGTGGGTGCTGAGGAGTTTTCAGTTGACAGACCTTCACAGACCGTCCGTTGTATGCAGTGTTGCGTTATCACAAAGAAAGCGTTGACCTTTGAGGAGATAGACCATCATCAACACTTGGGTTAGTTTTCAAGCAGTTGTGGTGATATCATTTAGAGTTATCGCACACTGACTAGTACTATGTCAATTTGCATTTGGGACATAGTTTGACTTCTGAGATGAGATAATTCTTTTTTTTGATTGTCATATAACATGTATTATATCACAAGTAACAATAACATTTTGTATTCATTAGAATTATAAAAAGTTAAGGCAAACATTGACGGAATTTTAGTATTTTGTTAATTATACACTTATTTTTTCCTATAAGTTATAGTTAGTTAGCTCTAGTGATGATTAATATAAATCTGATTCCACTTTCTTTTCCGAATCAAGAATTTATAATGAAAATTTATCATAAGCCTTATTTATTTAAATTCAGAATTGGAGTCTTGTGTTCTGATAATAATTATTTATTTAAAATCGATTTTATTTGATGGTGTACTTAATAAGCGACAAAAGTTTTACACACACATATATAGTAGTAGAATAGTTACGGATATGTGGCGAGCCTCGCTATCCGGTCGGAAGGTAACACGAGATAGAAGCCCTATCGCTCCACGTTGAATGTATCTCTATTATGGTAAATCTTTTACTTAGTAATTAAACCTCGTAATTAATTATTGTATGATTTCCGATATAAATGTTCCATTTTTATAATATATCCAGGTGAAACGAATGTCTAATATTTTCTTAATCATATGTTCATTTATTACTTTAGTATTTATTTAAATAATAATACTTTGTTTTGTTTATATCTTTCAGGATAATAGTAGATAACATTGAACGTTTGTATTTAGGAATATATTTTATTATCTGTTTTTTTAAAAATAAAATTACACGTATTATAAATGCGAATGTCTTTTGTATCATCTTCCTGCATGCTTCCTCAGTAAGAGACGTTACATCCAGTAGACCGGAGCGGCAGCTGTCTTCACATCTGTTCCACATCTATCAGGACACTCACCTTAGGAGTTAGGACATTTACCTATACGTGTCGGGAATACTGTGTAATGTGTATTGGTGTTTCATAAAAAGTCGGCATTTGAAATTAGGTAACATAATAAAAACAATAAAACTATAATAGACATAATAAAAAATGCATCTATCTTTTTTATGATATAAATACCTACGTCATTTTTATATTATTATTTAAAGACCTTATATTATTTAAAATTAATTTTTAAACATAAAAGTCTTGAAAAAGAGGAAAGGAAGATTAACATAACTAAGTAATTACCAAACGATCATAATTTATTTATGTCAGTAAAACGGATAACTTATAGGTAATTATTTTATGATTTCAATAATGTTTAAAAATGGAATAGAGATATTTGCATTCATGTCCAAAAAGTTTTTATATCCTTACTAAAGAACTATGTATGAAGGCAGCTATTCAACATTGATAAGGAAAGAAAAAATCTCCAGATTTGTATGTCTTTTTCCCCAAACTTTCAAAGTAAATTTTATGATATATGTATTATTAAAACAATATATATATATATATATATATATATGTATACAATTAAGTTTTCAAATTCTTAAATGCACAAATTTATAATGCAAAAATTGTAAAAACTAAGGTATGTTTCACCAACATTAGGCTTTATACGTAAGGATGTTTGTAGGAGTAAAGAAAAAAAACAAATATGTCACTTCACACGCTGTATTTAATATTATAAAATATAATTAAGAGGTAGGATTTATAAATATATGGTAGTATAATCGATAATACTGTAATTACTTTAATAATTGATACTTTTGCAAGGTTTTGCAATAGGTACTCCACGTAGAAAAAGCTGTTACAGCAATTATTTATAAAATAAATGAACAATGTATGTCTTCAAGTTGCTTCGTTATAAAGTATTGTTTAAGGTTAGTTTATTATTTTTATAGTAAACTTTGCTTTTAAAAACATCTTATAATATATTTTTAAATATAATTCTTGTTTTCGTACGACCAGGACGTCTTACAACATACTTATTATTCGTTATCATCGGTTATATTTGGCGCCAAAGATCGTTAAGTGCAACCTCTACTTAACGTTATTTCATTTATGTATTAATTATATATCAATTAAATATATGTTAATAATTAATATATATATTATAGATGTTAATATTTTATATTTCTTTAAAAAATGTATCTCTAGAATTCTTTTTGAGCTCGACAACCTAAGCGAAAATATTATTTACAGAACATAATAAATTATTGTTTTTAAATTTATTAGGGTTTTTTATATATTTTTTTGTTTAAGTAATGTTTTAGTAAATTTACTTATAAATTAAAAACTTATTTATTTTGTTTATATATTTTTTTATTAATATTGTTAATAATTATTAAAGTATAGGTAGCATTATTGTTAATAATAAAAGTAGTTTCAACCGAAAGTGTTAATAATAATTACAAGATGTTCAAAGGAAGTGGCGCGGGAGATAGGGGTGCCACCTGTGACTGGCGGTGACTGGTCTTGATACTTGAACTTAATTTCGTTTAATATATAGAGATCAACATATTTTTTATATGAGAAAAAATTACATACATAATTATTTAAGTGGAATGTTGCTCTCCTTTCTTGTTATAAAATGATGTATCTAAATTATTGTTTAGAAATCTAGTATGTAATGTAGATACATTTATAGATTCTTGATTATTATACAAAAGTGTTTTTTTATGGTAACCTTTAAGTAATACGGTGATAATATATTTTTTTATTATTATTGTGTGCAGTAGAAAGTATCAAAACATATTATCCGCGGTAAAGGATCAAGCGTTGTCTTGAGAGGAAACGACAGGAGTAACAAACATTTTATACAATTATTTATTACATTTATATTGAATTTAAATTCCCTTTTTATACTATCACAAATATATTCTTATTATATTACAATTATAAATAACCCAAGAATTATAGAAATACAATACCTACTTGTTTTTATTAACTATTACGTAATTTAATATTATAACTTTTTTTTACAATAATAAATATAAATAAAAAAACAAATAATTGACAACCCCGATGCTGGTACACCTGCTACGCACGTGCCAACTGCTGCATCCGGGGACTGGACAGTGAGTGTTTTAATTATACGAGGGCATGAACTATAGAACCTTCACCGGAGATGCGCTTTATTTAAGATGTTGTACGACGGCAGGTTTTTGGTTTACAATAATTATTTGACATTTAATTTGACTTAATATACTATTATTAAAACATTCCCGATTTAAATATGTTTGTAGGTTGTTACTAACATTAGTAAGTATATTCAAAGAAACCTACATTTAGGTTATATATAAAAAATATTTTTAGAGTAAACTTTAAAAAAATATATATATTGTTTATTTCTCCACAATCATACATATAAAATAATAATATTTTCCTTTTTTTGTACCTCTTCTAAACTATAAATCGTGTATAGACTATATTCAAATATATTCAGGTAGTGTCTGACCGATCTGCGTATTACTGCCACTGCATCTATACCATATTAACCGTTGCGCGTCTACTTATATAACATCGCCGAATCCGTTGGCCAACGGTCATAAATGACCACACAAAAATATCAAAGAACACAATGGCAAATGATTAAAAAGAGACCATTTCTTTGTCTAGCAGACAACGAGCTACCTTTCCCATACGACCTCATTGTAATGTGGACGTTACAGTTTTGCAAAGAAATTAGATCGTTCTCACGCACGCAAAATATTTCGATAAACGAACGTCCGATAGAAACTGAATAGATGATGAACAATAAAATAGATTCGCGAAAGGGATTACAAATAATACCTTGTAAGAAAGGGGTGGTTTTCTAAAGATAGGTCACTCCGGTCATCCGGGGTTGACCTTTCCACGCTGCACCAATTTCGGGGTGTTTAAACTGGCATAAAGGGTTGTCGTGACCCTCTTTGTGTTCGGGTCAGCACGGGTTGGCTACCTGGGTCCGGCGGGTCCGAGTGACCCTGCCCAGTGAATACACAATTAAAACGAGACCGGTGCAACAGATAGACGGAAAATAGCGATAACCTTTCGTTGTAAGTTTGTATTTAAATGCAATTTGTAAGAAAAATTGATCGTTATTTTACTTGAATGCTGACACCGGTTTCTTATCTACGTTGTAATTGATATACTTACATGTTATGCAAATTAAATGATGGCTGATTACAGCTGACTCTTTCAGAATATGTACGACCTAAGTCTTAAACTGTCTAACATTTAACGCCCTTTCCACCGTCTAAAAGATATACTATAGTATTTATTTATTATATAATGTGTTGTTTATGTTTATATTTTGTTCATAAACCATTTATAAAATAATAAGACATTTTTTTTTATTATTGTTTAGATTTTAATAAAAATATTAAAAAGTAGTTTTTAAGCTCATAAACTTATTTTCTTTATGTTTATACCAACGGAGATATTTTATTCCTTGAAAAAAACTTAACTTAACTTAACTTAATACTTTGTCCGTCATAAATATGCATCTCGGTGACTGAAAATAATAAAAAAAATAATTGAAAACACTGAACGGGTATTATCAGGTTTATTATCAAACTAGTTAACAGCAGGTCCATTAGCCCCATACCTATATACAATTAATGTGATCCACCGGTCGACATACATACATGACGTATAACCGTCATATACTTCAGGTGCAAATAAAAGCCATTATTAAAATCACATAACCACTCGCCAAAGGCGAATCCGTTAGTCCATTGAGTTCGGACAATGCAAAAAATAGAGCATAGAAAACAGTTTCCCATAAAAATTGTAGCAAAAGGGTTTGGTCATAGACTCTTTTGTTGTGGACAGTGAGAAATTTTGCGTTAGTTAAAGGGCCTCGCAAAATGGGTCAGTTAGGCCCAAGGAGATAGTCTCGGTATTGTTCGAACATCGCAGGGTTATGCAAATTGGTTGGATCAGAACAATGGCTTCTGTACCTGAGATGCGTTCGGAGATTAAGTAAGAGTGATGTGGATGGACTGAATGTTTGCTCATCATGACATTCTTTGTCCTTGTCGTTTATATTTGAAGAGGGTTTAACGGACTTCAAATATTGAATGAAAATTATTGAAGGATACGAATTATTACGATCTATTAGTACGATACCAATATGGAATTTTATTGTCATTAAAAATATATACCTAACTCCACGTCTGACTACTTTATCTGATGACAAGATGTTTATGTGTGTGATACCAACAGGATTTAATACTTCTGATAAGAATCACCTTTGATATTAGAAAATGCTTCATTCGAATTGTACAATTATTAATTTTAATGTTTTTAGTCAATGTATTTTGAAGATTTTTTTTTAATAATTTAGTTTTTAGTAATTTATGTTGCTACTAAATCTATATATATAATGTAAAAGGGAAACTAACTGACTTATATATCAATGAACAGCCAAAATTACCGTATCGAAAAATTTAAAATTTTGTTTAAGGGTTCCTTTCATGATGAATACTAAGAAAGGATTTTAAGAAATTAAAACCCTTTGGAGGTAAAATAGGGATGTAAAGTATATATGGAATTTCATCAACTTTCGACTTAGAATAGGAATATAAGTTTGCCTATATAACTTACCTATATAAGTTTTGAATTACAATTAAAAATGATCTATGTAGACAAATTTTCTCCCTTAATGGGGTTAAATGGAGGATATTGTTTAAATGGAATTTTTCTAATTTCTGGAAAATAACGTTGTTTATAACGAAGTACTGTTACCTATCCGGGTTTATTTTGATTAAATTAAACATACGCCCTCCTGATAACTAAGGCATACAAGATGAAGGCGCAATCAAAATCTTATACTTAATATTACCTTGATTTGTCAGGATCAAATGTTACAACTAGATTTGCTAAGAAAAAAAAAATGTGACTTAAAGGAGAATAGTTGGAGACTAAGATTTTATTCATTCATACATTCATCCTTCATTCATTGATCATTCATATATTCTTCATGTAACTTTAGCTAAAAGAAAGCATAAAGTCCTACCTACGTCAAATACAATCCAAAATCGAAAGTGTGATATTGATCAAAAGACGAATTCCAATACATACACATTCATACAGACATACACGCACACATAAATACTAAAATAGGCATGGTTTCCATGTTTTTCTGAAATTACAGTATTCTTAACCTATAACCAATTTTCTTGTACTGATAATAAAACAACTTCCAATCCAAGGTGCAAAACGTTGACCCTAATGTAAGAAAATACCAATAAATATTTGCTTACAGCAAAATATATAACATGCGATTTTAAACCTTATCCTTAAATGATAAGAACAACCAGAAGCAATACTAAAAGTAATAATAAAATTGTGCTAAGAAAACTGTAACACAAAATATTTTGTTTTATGAAGCTTATACAATGGTAATAAAGTTGAGTTTAGCTTGCACCTAAACATTATAATATGTAGTCAGTATAGGTATACTAGAACAGTTTAGAAACCCGTTTCTTATCAGTTGGTTCAATTAGATCTATACAAGTAACTTGTACAAGTACCGATTCGCTATTAACTTCATTTTTATCTTTTGACTTGTCTATTTAAAACAAGATAAAAATGAAGAGGCTATGTTATTCTATTCCGTGTAAGGACGGATAATAACGAGCAAATACTGACAAATTTATATCAACATAATATACAATATTTATTATACGTTTAGAAAAAGAAGTTAAATAAAATTGTAAGCAGGATTTTGGTACATAAAATGTTTTAAAAAATAAATCTATTGTAATCATTTCATTTAACAGAGCGTTTCTTTTATTTTAGTCAAAAAGAACCTCGTTAAAATATTGTCTTGTACAATATGATAGGTCTGTTTAGTAGTTCTTTAGTAATAAGTAAAAAAACAGACAAATAGAAAAATAAACCTAAAATTGTTTAGTGATATACTGTCATAAGTGTACTAACTATCTAAATAACATTAGATAGATAGGTAGGTAGGTAGGTAGGTTATTAAACTATTATAAATAATGATTTTATTCACTACTATTATATATTATACATATATCGGTGACATCCATTATAAATTTTTTGAAAAATCTTTGTTATTATTTTTCCATGATACTATTACTATTACTAAGTAAAGATAACAAAAAATCAAACATTTGCGGTGGAGAGAAACTTAAGATAATTTGAATCTTTTTCCTAAAAACCGTTAAAATAAAGTAGACATAAAAAGTTATGAAGATAAGTTACTGTCAGCAATTAAACCAGGAAAGTATACGAGTGAGTGAACGAGGCACAGACAGATGCAGTAAGATATTTGAATCGATTTTCGGCGTAACCTCTGTTTGATACGTTATCGGTTATTCCGCCATTTGATTGTATTTACAGCTACCTATAAATACGTGCCCGCATTTGTGCGAGATAACAGCTGAAGCCCAGAAAATATTCACAAAATTATAAGAACATTTTTCACTTAATCAAATATTCTTTGACAGGAATAACAGTATTGTGATAAATTAACATTACATAAATATAATTGAATTTATTATAGTAATTTGAACTCCTCTGTATCTGGACGGCGAGATGTTATGTCTCATATTATCTCAGAATTCTCAGTAAAAACTAAGATTACGTTGCTTGGCTCTCGGTTTCCGTGAAATTCTAGGTAATGTGAGTCAGTTTTGAACGAGATAATGAGATTTGAACTTTGACAGTTCCCAGGCTGCCCGCCGGCTATTATATTTGTTTAGATTAAATTCTTTTTTGATGTTGGTAATTGTATTTTACTTGTCTGAGAACAATCTTCTTTGGTATTTTTAAATTATCCCATGTACAACATGAGGTTATAAACAGATTTAAAGAAACCGTTGGGTCATTCCAGACTTCATTTTTCTTTATACTTAAAAACAACCTCTTTTATAGAGCATATTTATTTCTTAAATAAAAATATGGAACCAAAATGGATCCTTTCCGATAAAAAACAATTTGATGAGTAAAATGAATAAAAAATATATTTCATGCTATGTATACATTTTTTTTATTGTCTTAAACATTTAAATAGAAACACCGATAAAACAATATAATATTACAGGAAGAACCAAAATGCATCATGGGAACTGCGGTCGGGATGAGTGAAATCAATTACATCCCTTCACAAAGACTCGTCCATCTTGACCTGATCGTTTAATACCATAAAAAAAAACAAAGACACGATTGTCTAATGGTGTCGGAACTAACAATATCCGGACTGAACCGGTTAGAACCGGTTACAACCGCCATCATATAATGCCTTGTTTATGGTAATTTAGCGTTTATTGTGTCAGCTTGTTTGTTTTTTTTTTGTACGTGGGATTTCGGATGCTGTTCATGAGATTAGCGGTATTGTTTGACGTGTCGACTGAAGATTATGTTTTGTCCTTCATTTTAGATGCGAGATACCATTATTATATTTTATTAATACTACCCAATATACTAATTATAAAATTAGTATAAGACATATACATATACTTACCTATATATAGATGATTTTGGTATTAATTTTTATTACAATCAAAATAATAAGAGAAGCTATTTATAACTGATATATTTATATTATCACAAAATTTAAAATAAAACACCAGTAAATATATAAATATATCTATAGAGAATGGAGATAGGAAGAAACACGACTGTTTATCTAATAACCCTTCTCTCAAAACTTGTAGCAATTAATCACAGGGTCTATTCAAAATGCATATTTTTGCGACGTCCCTTAGGTGTTTATGCAAATATCAGCAATTAAGTTTCTTCACGTAACGGTCTTCGCAAATCTTTTATCTCTTGGTCTGCAGCTGGACTTATATTAGACATATGGTACTTTTTAAATTTGATAAACGTTACATAAATCAAACAAACGAACATAACAATGAAATTGTTGAATTTAATCAGAGATTGATTAGTTTTGTACATAAAATCGCGTTGTGTAGATAAAACCTATAATGAAAATTTTGTTTGTTATTTTGTCCTTATATTCGTTTGATTATACGCATTTAGGTTCTGGATTTGTGGAAGCTGATGTGTATATAATTTATAATAAATTCAACAATTCTCTTAGAAGAGGGGAAGAGGTCATTATGACACATAAATTCCTCATCCCCGCATATGAAAACCAAGGTCAAAAAAGATTTTTAGTTGTCCGAAAAGGGCTGGAGACAGGTAACTGGCAATATAATCCCAATAAATTACGAAAAAGAAAGAGTAAAAGAAAAAGCAATATCCTGCAAAGAGTATTTAATCAAGATCTGATATCATAAATTGGGTTTTTTATCGGTTATAATCAAAAACATTTTATCATAGTGTATTCAATAAATTTGAACATTTTACCTGTTAATTTCACATATATTGGAATAAGTACAATAATAATAAGTGAAACTTATCTCCCCAGTGCTGGCACGCCTCTATAATTATTATTACATCAAGTTCGAAAGAGATTTATATAGCATAAAATTAACAAAATCACTACTCTGATCTGACCACTGTTAAACTGACCCTTAACATTGAAATATGACCTCGGGGTCATCTGGACCAGTCGGGCAGGAGTGGACAAAAGTGGACAAAACCTTTGATTGGTGTTTCTGACAAAAGTCTGACCCTTTGAATTACCTTTCTAGTGACCTTTTGTGTCTCAAAGGGTCGCAGTGAAGGGTTGGATTAGAGGTGTAACGGATAAAAGATGCTATTCTCTATAGTACCAAGCAGTATTTTTTATCTCATTTTGTTTAGTTGTAAACATTTGAAAAAATATTTTAATAATTCATAACACATATTATGTAAACAGAAACAGGAGATACCTAAGTTAATAAAATTGACTAAAAGTAAACTTCAGAAGTTTGTATTTTTTTCAAGAAGCTGATATAAAGAATGTTATAAGAATGTTATAAAATAGAATTCTTGCATATAAATTGTATTGTGTTATGAGAATATCATTGCGTAGATACAAAGAGACAGACAAACCTTTTTATATACATTTGATTACGGCATTGTTAGGCCAGGCAATGTAACTAAATTGTTTTGCATATCTACAGACAATTGATATTATGTGCAAGTATATTATTTTGTACTAAGATTACTAGATTTTGTCAGTGACTTCGCTGTAAAGCAAACCGAAACTCTAGTCATTTTAAACAAGTGAAATCAAACCGTTTTTGTGTTATAGAAGGACATACAGACAAAAACCAAATTTAAATGTAGAACAGTAATATTTGAGCCAAAAGAGTCATAAAAGTAACATTTGACACATTAATCGTAATTGTACGAAAAAAATCTAGAAACAGCAAACATAGATTCGTATAGTAGTATTGAAGAAATAAGTTACACAAGTATATTATGTAACTGATGATAGTTAAAATTACTTAAAATATCTAAATTATTAACATTTTTGATATGTCGAGAATATAATCTTCAATGAAAAAACGTCAGGACTGTTTGCGTAAAACTTTAGTTATTACTAAACCGATATAAACTAAAAGATGGCTGTAATAGAATCCAATTCACAGAACTTAAAACTATATTTAGGAAAATAATTTACACGTGTAAAACACCTACCAAATACAATTACCTAATAATAATAATAATTAAATACTTTAAAAGCTCTATTTCTGTCAGTAACCCTCACTCGTAATAAAACGTATAAAAGGAAAAAAAACTGTCGCAATACCTAAATATTTTTAATATTCCATAAAACGTCAAGCCAAATAAAGGGTGGGTCAGCACTGGACACGAGTGCTTTATACTGAGGACGTTAGATATTCCACCTTAAGTGTGACTGTATAGAGTTTATATTTGCATGTAGTTTATGTCATGGTTATCTTATAGCCTGCTCCCACGAGAGGCGCGTGAAATGGTGAAATATTAGAAACAACAGCGCGCCTCCTATTACCTGTACAGTACAGTATAGTACAGTACAGTCGGGCACTACAGGAACAGTCTTTGGATTACATATATTTTTTCTAATTTATAGCAGGCCAGTTATTTTTTTTTAAATAACGAATGCCGATTTTAATGTAGGTATTTCAAAAAAGTTTTCATTGATTTATCCATCGTTCTTTTCTAGTGTGGTTCAGTAGTACTTGTACATTGAATTATCTAGGACGTATATACTACATTAATAATTTTTGTGTATCCAACAATAACCAATTCTCCTCACCGTACTGCAGGACGCCAGCCAGTCTGCGCACACACGCGCATTGACACTAGTGACTCACCTGGGGGGGAGTGTGATAGCCATGATGTGAGGGGGAGCTAGGATATTTCTGGTCAGACGACTGAAATATTCAAATATTTTCGTTAATTACAGTTGGTCGATTGTTTTTGTTAATAATTCTTATAATCTTTCCAGAATCGTTGTATATAATATTACGTATTTGCGTCAAAAACATGTCTCAAGACAAAGGGATAACAAGAGAATTAATATATTTGTAAAACTGATGTCTAATACAATAAGTAGATACTTATAATATGCTATATATGTATGTCTAGTGTTAGAGCAACTGAAAGTTGTATAAAATGTCCTAGAAAGTAGTTTAATGATGGTCACTCAGGTAAATTATACTTGCATATCGATTTGGCGCTCTCTCCCCGACGGGGTGAAGGGGAGTTTGCTCTTTTTATGTGCAGCTAAAAAGCCGGATAAATGCGGTTCTGGCTTCCGAGAAATAAGGGAAATAACCTTGTTTGAATTTGGTAATACATTATTTTCGAGCTATTAAGTATGAAATCTTTATTGACTATATTTTTTTAATAAAAATGAAAATTTCGAATTGCTCATAGAAGATATACAATACTATCTTTTTATAATGCATAGTATATATATCTAATAATAGCTATTTTCAATAATAGCTAGGTATATGGCATATGTTTTTTCTATTCAGTTAATTTGTAGAAAATGTGTAATTCTATGTCGGTTCTCTGGAGTTCATTATATGCGTAACAAAAGAATGATAGAGCGACCACCGGTGACACACTGGTCTTACGTAAAGCTGATTACTGTTTATTACCAGATATCACCACTGTGGTCGACTCAACGCAACACACTTTTGTTATTAATTTAAGCTTACATTACTATAATATCAAGAAGACATGTAAGGAGTATGCAAATTCTCATTTGAAATCTTTCGTGTTTGTATTTAGAGAACTTTCCTATACAAACAAATAGTAGGTACATATATTGTTTTCTTTTTATTCTGGTAATATTTAACGATTACTAAGATGTTAGGTTATACAAGAGAAAACTAACCATGTCTTATGTTAAGTCCGTGATTAAAAGTTTAATGTGAAAGGTTATATAAAAATCGGATTTCAGAGATTACATAGATACATTTTACATAAATAAAATAAATGGTTGCGAGTGTGTCGATACCATTGTACAATCCCGTAAATAATAAGAATATCTGTGCTTCGAGAAATCCTAGCAAGATAATAGAATAAAACTGCAGATCCCACGTTCTCGCAAATGCTTCCAATTGTATATTATTGCCTCTAATACCGAATTATGTCAAATTATCGTAACAAGAAATTGTTAACTTTCACAGGAAATATACAAGATGGAGACACATTATATACTCACAGAAGACGTCGCGTACACTAGAAATAAAGAAGACAAGAAATATGTGTAATTTGTATATAAAATTGCCGAATAAATAATTAAATGTATTTATATATAGCCACAGAAGGCAGAATAAAACACATTCTCTTGACCGTTTTTTCGGTAATACTTCGTAATATTGGTAAAACAATAGCTTAGATGTAAACGGGACAATATTAAGACTTTACAGAAGCATTTCTTCATTTTTTTAAAATAAGTTTATTTGTTTTGAAGTTTGATAAAAAAACACATTACAGACTTTGTAATATTAATATAGATTTGTTATTAAAAGCTATTATTATAAATATTCTAAAATAAAGTAAGTAAGTAAAAACAAACTAGCTGTATTACTATACTAATGGCATTTTTTTTACAAATCTGTTATAAAAAAAGTCCAAAAATGTTGTTTCAAAGCCGGTGGCATCAACATTTTTAAGATTTCGTCATATTTAAGGTTCAGAAGAATTATCTAAAATGGCTTTTGCCTCTAGTTTTACTGAACTTAAGAGATAAGAACTAACCCTCTTATACATCGCATACTCCGGAGATGAATCCCACATCCAAGACATAGCCTTAAAAATGCACAGAAAAGTCTAGGTTATTGTATTATATGTCATATCTAATACTTAGTGTTTCAATCATAATATCTGTAATTCTTGACGACTTTAAAATTTATTAAAACTCAGAACTTGTTAACTTTTATTTTTACTTTTATTCTTGACATCATTCTGTACCGCAATTCTGTCCTGTAACTAAAGGACATAATATAATGTAACAAAAGTAAAACAACATTTATTAGTCATGTCTAGGTGTTCCTAAGTCTACGACCGGCGCGTGCGCACAGATTACCGCGTCACTCTCGTCAGAGCGTCGATAAACGCTAAAACGTTTCGTCCACACCTAGAGATAACAACTCTGTATCATTTAAATAAATGATAACTCTACGGAACTTCACGTCCATCGACGGCTATGTATGGAATGTTGTTGGATGTATTAGAAGAAAACCATCAAAGTATTAATAAACGCAAACTCTCAAACAAACCGCTGTTTTTATTGAGATGTTGAATCTTTTGTCTTAAAATGTCGAGTGAAGTAAACATTATAATCTCAGTCAGCTAATTATGATAAACATTAAGGGATATGTATTTATTTCGGACACAAGAGCATTTTTTTTAATATGTATCTAAAAGCTTTAGTATCGAAACTTTGCGTGTGTTAGCGGTGCACTAAATAATTGTCTTAATTTATATTGATTGGAACTAAAATTGACTTATTACGTCTTATTGGTCCATCTATTGACAAGAGTAGTATGTACTGTTGTCAAAGTAACGTATAGTTGCTTTTTTTTTTTGCCATTTAATTAGACGAATATAAAATAGCTACAGTTAGGAATTTACAATATAAAAATAAGTAAAAAGTTAGTAAATTAAAAGCTACATAAATGTTTATAACAAATATATCAACTTTGCAAGAAAGTTGCTAAAAAACAGCAAATATAATGATTTTTTTGTTGCATATAGATCAAATTATCTTAGTAGATCTTGTACACCTAAAATATATTTGTAAGACTGTTGACCTTTGACCTGTCACTGAGTTCAAATATTAAGTGATCGTTAAAATTTGAATCTGTTTTTGGGTGCCATTTAGAAACGAAGACATAATAGAGAACAATATATCATATATGACCCCAATTATTTAGGTACATATTAGAATGTATAATGTATCACAGTGCGTTACACTGTATGTATGTCTGACTGTATGTATAACTCTTTTAAATAGATACATACATATACATATATGTACATATAAGTTTTATATTAGTCATGAGACTTGTGTTATATGAGTATAAAATAAAATTAGTAACCTTAATATAAATCACACTTATTCTTAAGTATTAAAATAAAAAAAAATCATTTTTGTTATCGTATTCAGATCAACACCATATGAATCTGCGTTTTATCAAAAATCATCCACTCAATCTGTTGTTTCCTAGTTCTAACTTAAGAATCAGAGTCATATGAGGTACTTTAATACGGAAAAGATTAATTTATATATTATCATCATGGTAGGCCATCAATACCTAAGTTTAGTCTATTTTTAAATAGATAACTGGTTGGTAGCAATTTCTAGGGAAAAGTAATTTTAATGGTCAAATATATTGGCTTTAGATAGTATTGTTAAAGTGTTTCACGGAATTATATATATATCCATATTATAATCAATGTTTCCTGTTATATTTGTCCTGTATGTGTTTCCAATTATACTATTAAGATGAAACTGCGCTAAACTGTTCTGGATTGCAAGGAAGGTCGAAAAAACATCTCTTGCCACTACAAGTAAAGAAAAGTGCTTTACAATATTTTAGATTATATGACTAAAATGTTATATGTAGCTAAATATAAAGCTTTTCTCAAATTCATATTTAATATTTTATTTATTATTTTGAATTCAAATATATCGACGAGAGCAAAATTTGAGCCAGTGAATTTTATGATACCATCCTGTCACCACGCACACTAACTTATAGAACTGAGATAGATATATATTTGCCTTAATTTTTTATATTAAAACTTTATAATCACCCAGGTAAGTGGCATGTACTAGCTGGTTGTATGAATCAAGACAAAACGTAACAAAAACTATATGTTATGACTAGTATATAAAAATATAAATACACTGTTTTAATGGAAACTAAACCTTAGCCTAAAAGAGTAGAGTGTGATTTTGTCTGATAATATAATGGGAGCTTAGTTGTGGCTCATTGTAATAAATTAAATAAAAAGTGCTACAAAAATGGCGGACTCTTTTTATGTCAACTTTGTTTAGTTCATGAATATGCGTGATCAAAAGATAAGAGTCCGAAAGAGCGCGTTGAGGACTCTAAAGGAAAACAGATATTATTGATTACTAACTATTGCCAGCGACTTTGTCTACAACTTCTTTTGCGGTTTATTTGTCATACAGTTAGTTCTTTATTTTGTAACGCTGTAGCACGTGAGCAGACCGTAAAAGCGTTTCAGCAACAAGAGAGTAACAGTAGAGTTGCGGATGCAGAGAGAAAGAGAGGGAGTAGGACAAAAATAAGGAAAGGAGGTAAGACTTCATCTTCTCTCAATCAATCATGTTTAGAACCTATCTTAGTAACTTGTTTTTAAATAGAAGCAAAAATTATAATCTTAAGATTAATTTGGAATTAATATTCCATAAGTACAATATAATATTGTTTTTTCTTTCCACAAATAACTAACTTAGGTAAATAAGTGATAGAATCACAGAACTGATGAAACATCAAAAAGGTCCAGTTTACATAAATAATCAATCAATTAATCAATCAAGAGATTACTTACGGGTATTGTATCGAGACAAATCTTAATTTGTTGAACCTTAATATTCGGCGCACGTTGAGTCTTCTGTACACATATCTGCAAATAATACAGATTCGCGTCACTGCATTGATTTTTGCATAGAATTTAGGATAGGAGCAATGAACTATGGCTATTGACATACTTACCAGAAGAATTTTTGGTATTGCTTGCCTTCAGATTTAGAATTCTATGAAAATAATAAAACTTACGACATACTTTTTGTAATCATATCACTATATATTTTTATTGTATAATATGAAATAGATGCCATAAAATCTATTTAACCGCTTATTATCAGTGAATGAAAATAATAAAAAACATCTCTCAGCCTACAGAGTATTATTATTATCCTTGTATACCTACGCTAATAAAATCTATTAAAAACTTTTTAAATTTAATATTGATTTATTAAACATAATATTGATTCAGGAAAATAAAATCCTTCCTATCCAATGCGTTAAAATATCAATACACTAAGTTATTAAAAGCCAATTAAATATATCCGTGATGCATCATCGTGATGGCTGCATCACGCTTCATCACGATAACAATACAATCGTGATCGACGACAGGCGTGTGATATGAATATATGCTTGCTTTTGAAACTTTTTGTGACCCGCTTTGAGGTCTTAATATAGCTAACGAAATTAATAATCGATCCCGATCCAATTTCTGTTACTAAGAATTGAATTAACAATAACCAATGGATTTAGTTCTGAATCCATCCAGGTTTGATTATTAATTTCAGCTGTTAATGTTTACCACTTTTTGTGAATATAATGAGAATAATGTAAGACTACATTTAGCTGCGCAGGCGCAACTTTGACACGGATAATTAATATTAATAATAATAATAATTAACAACATTATTATAAATACATAATATTTTAAGCTGAAAGATGATATATATAATGAACGTCATGACCGTCATTAGTGTTGTCTGCAATTCATATTTATTAACATTTAAGTCTATTTTATTAATATCCATACTAATTATGTAATGCATTAAAGTACAATACATACAAATAAAGGTGTGCTGGGAACATTAGTGAGATGACGCCTGCGCACGCGTCGTTTATCACCGCGCTCTAGGTTTTTATTGATTCTTACCCACGATAACAATGATACCACACTCACATAAATATTGATTATTGCCAATTGGATTTTTTTAATACTTTTGTTTTTATGTTGGTACTTGCTATGATTTTTTTACACTCTATAACTATACCTATATTTGAAGAAGTGTTGCGTGAGTTCTTTTTTAATTAGATCAAAATCACATACATATTAAGTTCAGTAAAATAAAAACAGTTTGTATTTATTTTATTACATATGTTCGTATTATTTATTTAATTAAAACCTTTTTTACTATATTATTATTTGATGGTACATATAGCATATTAAAAGCAATCCATTACTACGATGGTTGTGTTTGCGCACGCGTTTTATCCGGAGATACGATCTCACGGTGATCGCGTGTCTTACCGCGGTTCAGTAGGTGATTACTACCGGAACTCGAACAGATATCACTTATGATATTTACTTTAAGCTCGTATTATTGTTATATATTCCCGGGCTATTCTATTTAAATTGTACTGGCTATATGAATATCAACTAAATATATACCTAAAAAGGAAAATATTGATTATTTTAACTAAAGAAATGGGATAGTTTTATAAAAAAATATTTTAATAACACATTCGACTAAAGTGATAGTAGTAGCCGCCCCCGTGCTTACGTTCACCAATTTACTGATTGTTATTGGATGCCGTGATAACTAGGAGTAATCAGTCTTTATGATGCGGTCCAGAGCAGGGGAGCTTTTTTACCTCGAAATCTAAACTAATATTATTAAAAACGTTTCTCTGTAAAATTATTCCGGGACTTACCTACTACAAAAAAGCTTTTGTAGAATTAACTGTTTTTTTTATATATTGCGTAATTTTTTATAATATGTATGTGTAAATGATAAATAACTTAACTATAATAAGACCAAAGCTCATAGATAGACTTTTTACTTTTACTTTAAACATATGTCGGTGACTATGAATTTAAGTAAATAATTTCAATAGCATTTTGTGAAAGAACTGGGGAAAAACGATGGAAATTATGAAAATAATATAATAGCCTGTATACTAATATGTAACGCCGTGATGTTTGCTTGTCAGAGCAAATATGAGGTAAATACTACGTACACGCCAGTACTGACGAGCACGACATCGCTTATAGATATAAAAATGTTTTTTATTTTTTTATTTGTATAAAACATATATTTATAGAAAGTAGTGTAAAAAATACAAATTAATATCCGAAACGTACTCAATTGATACTTAGACATCAATTTAAAATATATACATATATATTATGATCGGTGCGGTCTGAGTTGTATTGTATTACTTTCAATATAAAGTTGAAAAATACAAAAAATAACACTTTTTTACATATATATCTTATATATATATATATATATATATATATATATATATATATATATATATATATATATATATATATATACTTCAATAATTACGTTTATATTATGAGACATTTGTGTTGTAAAAAAAAAAACATATATATATATATATATTATTCTTACGTATGACTAGAAACATATAATTTGTATAAAAATACCGACTTGTCCTATTGCATATACCAATACTAACAGACGGTGAGTAGTAATGATGTTTGCCCGCTCTCCCCTGAGATATTATTGCGTTTTACGGGAATTAAAAACCTCCCCTTTTATTATAATCATACGCTTTTTGTTACCGCTGCGAAGATACTATGTTCTAATATAATTTAATACTTAAATCATTTTAGAAGATTAATTCTTTGATTGTTTAAATAAAGCATTAAAAATAATTACAAAATCACATTGTTTTTGAAGAAAAAAAAGTAATTCAGGAAATATATACTCTGTTTGCTGATCGCAGATGTAAAATTCAATCCAGTGACCATCAAAACGTTCATACCTCATAAAAAGAAAGATTACGACGTTTAATTTAGAGACAAAGCCAATTAAGTTATTAAAGAAATTAAATTACGACCCGTTCAAGAACTATCAAATCCAATTTGGGTGATCCAATCATAAAGACAGAACCCTTGTAAATATAAATGTAAATATCATTTATATCACATATTAATTATAGTTTTTAATAAAACGTATTTATTAATAAAATGTACTGTTACTTAAAAAAAATCATGATAAAAAACACCTTGTACGATTATAATTCACTTCCTGGCAGCTGGTAATTTGTGGAACAATGACTGCCAAATTTTCGAATGGAATAAAAAATGATCTGTCAAATGAACAGCTTTCCCGCCAATTTGGTTTCGATTTGCGCCCTCTCACTCACTGGGGTTACCATGATACGTTGGTTAATTATATTTTTTAATGAATTTATTTTTGTCGCATTATTTTATTAGTTATCCTGGAAGTATTTATTTTCAATAAATATTTGCCACTTAACTAGCATTAAGACAATGTATTTTTTCTCAGTACAGATAAATTACAATTATGAAATAATAAAAATATATTCGCGTTAAACACAGTCTAATAATTATAAAGGCTTATTAAAATAAACATCAACTTTATAAGATGTTTAATAAACAAATCGTATTTAGTACATGAGAAAACTCACAAAACATCATGAAATCCTTATAAAGAAGTTATCTATTAGAGTTAATAAGTTTTTGAAACCTTAGTCACCCTTTTGACACGCCCTAACTTTGAGATTAATAGGGCTCGATGTTTAGACTTTGGTAGCCATGGCGCCAAGGGTGGGATTGACTATCTGCCCTCTGAGGGGCGCCTAAATACCACATCTCGGGGGTGACGTTAGTTATCTGGCAACATTGACATTTAATGACATCGAGAAAAAAATCAAATGTCAAATGTTAATTGAAGTTTTTCCTCTAGGCAAGCTTCTATTTCGTCCGTTCTTTCCACGAAGCGCCTTTTCTTGGAAAATGTAATGAGGTTTTTAGTAATAGCATGCTAGGTTTCACGTAAATGGTTGCTTGGAGAATTTTCATAAATGCCAGGTTTTGTAGGTATATGGTTAGTGAATATACACATACCTATATCTTTTTTAAATTAGATTTTGGTATTTTCTAAACTTGTTTAGGTATTTTTTAAATGTCTATTTACATGTATCGTCATGATAGCTTATTTAAAATATTTAAATGTGAGTGAGATTCTACCCTAAGATCTCTGTGCAAGCGTCTCAGCGCTTTGCTAATTGAACTTCCGTTTCGGTAGCCACTTCCTCTACAATCTTTAATCGTCTTTTATCGGGATGGAAACAAAATTAGAGTAATATCCGACTATAAGCGTTTTATTTTTAATCAAAGACATATACAAACTTTCTGTAATTCATAAACATTCTCTCGCTCTAGAAACATTAATTCTGTCAATAAAATTCTGACATTATTTTTCCTCAACGTATTATACAAAAAATATCTAAAAAAAATAATTCAAAATGTCTGAAAACCAAATTCAAATCCCGATCCAGCTGACAGAGACTCTGGTCTTCGAGGATGCCTTCTCTTCCATGAAAGAGCACTTTGCGGCGGAGATGAAGAGGATTGATGAAGCAATGACTAACTTTAGGTATTACAGGAACTCCTTGTAAAAAAGACTTAACTGTCTTATATCAAGAAACATCCTGAACTGTTCCTAACCAATAGGTTAAAATAATTAAAAAGATCATACATTTTTTTATCTATATATTCAAACTCAATCAATAGAAGGGTACAAAGTTTTTTTTAAACTATACCGCTAATAATTTCAATTATAATCTATACATTTCTAGCACGAAGCTCCTCCAATATCAAGCTAGAGTCAGCAGTGATACATCAGCTCGAGATCCTCACACGGAACTCCTCTCCAACTCACCCTTGGTGGAGGGGGAGGGGGCGGACAGAACACTGAAACTACAGTTCGATGTCAGCCATTTCCATCCTAATGAGGTCTTATATGTTTTTTTTTTAAATTGCTATTATTTTAAACCTTTGTTCATTTAGTCGTTTTACAAAATTACTCCTGATGGTAGGACATGTTGATACCACGACATACGTTTATACTCCCGTTTATTTATTTATTTAAAAAAATTTGCACATATCTTGCAAAGGCAAGCATAATGCCACAAGCATTCTCTTCCAGCAAGCCCTTAATTAAACAGTAAATACATATAGGTGCATAACAAACCCAAAATAAAATAGTATTTATATATAAAAATAAAATAAAAAAAGAGAAATAAAAGAAGAAAAAACCTACTAATCTACTAACAAATTTTCTAAGGAATAATATTCCATTCTAATTGTAATAAAAATTAAGAAAAAATTGTCTTACTTTTTTTTCAAAATATTAAACTCTTTGAATAAAACTTCAACTATTCTCAAGTATTTTACTCGTAATATACATTTTCCAACAGGTGACAGTCAGCATGTTAAAGAACAAGTTAAAAGTATCAGCAACCCATGAGGAGAAGACGGACAATAGCACCAGCTTCAGGGAGTACCACAGGGAGTTCCACTTCCCTTTGGGAGTGAATCCTAAATCTGTAACCTCCTCTCTGTCTAAGGACGGGGTGCTTATTGTACAAGCTCCGGTGCCTACTAAATAAACATTTGGAACTTAATATACTATTACTTTACCTCACTATATATATATATATGTTTTGATTATTTGTTAGAAGATTGAATGCAGAGGGACATAACATTTTGACATATTCCGTTAGTTAAAGAAGGAGTATGTTTATTTATTTTTATTTTATTACGGTCTAAAAGAGCTTTTGTTTACATGGTTATTTTAACATTGTTTCATGAATATATTTCTAATTTTGCCACAATTATAATTATAGCAAGTGTATGTTTATCAGTGTGACATCGATGACGTGGCAGATACACGCACACAATAGTACATAAATATTGCAACACACTGGGTTTTATGTTTAGCATAACTACATAAGAATAGTGATAACAAAATTATCACAATTATTTAAAAACATTAAGAAACACTTTAGATATGTATGTACAAATTGGTATAAATGTTTGGATAAATAATATATAATTAAATAATTGTTAAGATTTCAATTAAGGATGGAATTAATAATCGATCTTGATATTTACAATTTTCAAGACTGCATTTGTCGTTTTTTAGCTAACAGTGCAAATAAACCTATGGAATGGTAGCTACCAAAATGGTCTAGGTATTCTTCTATTTGACTTCTCATTGTATCCCAATCCCAACCAGGTCACCAGTACTCATGTCTGTGTGATGTTGATGCGACACGTTGTCATGGCAACCACCGCTCGACTTCCCAGAAGAGGTAGATAGGAGATACATTATTTAGGTATTGGTTTAGTTTTTTGTATTTCAGTACCTACTAATGTGTTTGTTATCCAGAATCTATCCATAATAGTTTTTTGTTGTTTTCTGTTTATTTATTATTAGTTTTTTGGTATATAAGATAATTGATTCAATTTTATTATGATTCTAAAATAACTATCATAATACTATATTAAATAACATTGGTATTGCAACTTTACAATAAATTAAAACTCAATGCAATTTGTTTTTTAAATACTCTCGCTGTTACAAATAACAATGGTGGATATTTTGATTTAACACACCTGTACATTGAGGGTGTCCTTATTGTTAGCACCCCCGTGTAGTGAATTGGAAAAGTCAATCACCCTGTGAATAACAGAACAATGATATATCAAAAAATAGCTGCTACGAGCTGTGGGTGGATTTAGATGATTTTTCGAACCTTCAGAACGTCATCGATAACGCTAATAAATAATAGTATTTAGAAGAGGTATTAAAATATATAGTTTTAAATATAAACTTGCTGGTATCTATGGATGAAAGTTTTTTATGTATTTCTAAAGTAACCAACAATAGCTTGAATCATCAAGAAACAAATTTAACGCAGAACCAGGTATCCTTCCGGTGGGGGATAAACCTCATTTCCGGTGCACCCTTCCGTGGGGTACAGTAACTATGGTGACCTGACCACCCTCGGTCTACAGTTTTGATATTACATCGGTTTTTAGAAGTGTAACCAGATTTAAATAAAAAAATCAACATTCATCTGAGATATAAAATCAAATTTAATAAAAAAGATATCAACAAAATTATTTTGTAATCTATGATCTTTTTTATTACATAATCTGTGAATTGCAGATGAATCTATTGTAAAAATAATTTCTTCATAAAGTTCTTTATCATAATTATAGCACGTATTTTGTAATTGTGATTCATTATTAGTGATACGATGAGATATATTAATAACCGCTTACACTCGCCACGAGCGACAGACATAACATTTTGCAAGACAAGATGTCGGAATAATAAATATTATCATTCGCCGCTTCTTTTCATTTCCCAATAATATTTCATCTGAAATTTATGATTACAAGGTTAATTCAATTTAATTAGAACCTATGTAATAAGTTTCTAATCATAATTCTATATTTGGAAAAAACGTATAGCCTACTGCATTGATGGTTTTAAAGAGATATGCGACCTCTGGTGCAAATTATTACTAATTCGAAATTCAAAAATACAAAAAATCATGACACCATAGACTAAATCTAATAGATTTTTTCTCGAGAGAAATATTTGGACTATTTCATAATCCAAATACGAAATCAAAATCAACGATCTTGCACTGGCATAAATTATTAAACAGAAAAGTTTAATAGTTTATCTCACAATAGGCGGATGTAACACTACAGAGTAGGTACAGACACGACGAGGTGACAAACAGACCGACAGTATATATTCCGACCACGGTGAAGGGCTAGTTCACGAAGTTGTAATTATTATGATAATTAACAAAAGAAATGATACAGAAAATATTGTAGGTTGTTAAAATTTTCGGCTGCTTCATATATCATATAAACTACATATATATTATGTTTTGAGTTATTTCATTTGAGTATAAAATACTTTAAATATGATAATAGCACCATTTATTAAATTAACCTTTTACCTTACATCATATTTATTTTCGTATATTGTGAGAATCGCCAGTCCAAAAGAAATTACGCGAGGTCGATGAAGTAGACCGAGGGTGTCTCCCCACGCACGATATTTTTTCTTAAAGGTGACGCCTGCGCACCTGCGACGTAGCCTTAAAAATTAATAGAGGAGACAGAGTATTTAAGTATTCTATAAAAATTTAAAACTTCTGTTCCATTTCTAAAAAGTTAGGTTAACTAATTTTGAAAACAAATCTAGATCTATATTCATATATCGTAATTTAAGTTGAAAAGGTACCGTACTTATTTTCCTTTAACTCTAGAAATGTTATTTTTTGTAGAGTAGTTCATTGACCTGTAAAGGCCATGAAATTAGTTACTTTGCATAGTTGAAATGTGCTCTAATGTCCAAATTACTACTTTTATGTTCGAACTTGAATTCAAATATTAATTTAAATGTCTGCCACTTCTAAATTATCACAACGGCTTCAACCTGCGCACGCGACCCTTTCTCAAGACAGTTGGTGACCGTTGTACCGTTCATCATTGTACATATATATGATAGACGATCTCATGAAAAATATAAATAAATATAGATGACATACAAATGGAATGACCAGCTCAAAATTCATTTAAAGAGTAGTTTAACTTTTAGACGAATTGTCCAAAAAATATGTAAATACATATTTTATATTTTTGGAAAGAAAAAAAATTTACATTTCTAATAAAACGTTTATGTAGATAGGCTCATTTAAAATATTATGAGACTATCTTAAATTAGAAATAAATAATAATAGGTATACTTAATTATCACATACCTATATGTATATTATTTATAAATTTGACTTATATACCTATTTTATGTTTAACTCCATACTTTAATGGTAGGTGTTTAGTTTTAATAATTAATTTAAAGGGCACACGCTCATGTACATTTATTTTTTTTTACTGCTTTTAAGGTTGTAAATATTTTTTTGTGATAAAAATAATAAGTAGCAGTCATTTATTATAAGTCCTTTTAAATTGTGAACTATTTCCTTAAATAAATAAAAACATAGCTGTTTATTTGTTGAGGTTTCATCATCAATAAGAAAAAGGTTTTATTAAGACCTATTACTTAATAAAACAACTGACAGCTTTCCCGCTATTGGCTCGAGATTTAAAAAAAGATTCACGTTCGAAATTCGAAGATAATATTATCTCAGTTGCGTCTTGAAGCGAAACGATCCTGCAACAGAAGGAGAGACATCGTGAAAGCTGCAGTGTGAGAGGGATGCACGATCCGTATAAGCGGCAACGTCGCGTCCACCAATCGCCGGACGTTGGAACTTCGATCATCTTGTTTTGTTTTCCATTTAACTTTTGATGATACTTACGACTTGCCATACTGTGGATGTCACTAACGTGTTTTATTTCTGCGATTGGAAATTTTAGGATACGATAACATTTGAGGACTCCTATGTCTAAGATGTATTTAGTCTTATCAATCTCTTTTTAAAATATGTTTATATTTTTTGAATCTATTAAGGTAGGTTAGGTTATTTAAGGGGAGGAAGGTTTCCGTGACGTAAAAGTATTTTCTATTGACGATTAGACAACAATAACCGAGCATAAAGTACCTATTGGTTGTTCCTTTTTTTAAACTGAATAAAGATGGCAGAGACAATAGTTTTTACTATTAATGTCGAAATAAACATTTATTTAAAGTTAAGGTACTGTTGAATTATTTGTAATGATTTAACAGCGTATTAACATTTTTAATGAACTTTTTCAATAAATGAATAATTGAAATCGGCGGGTGTAGAAATGCACAAGAAATAGGTATTACATAAATATATTACTAAATAAAAATGACTATAAAGTTTTCTTAGGGCTGTCACATTTTAAAACACATACACCTATCAACAATAAAGGTTTGTTTAACTAGAACATACATTTAAAACAAAAACCATATTCTCAAAAACAAGTTTAAAACAGTTCAAAGCAATGATAAGAGATCCAGTGAAGTGTGGAGACGCTGATAACAGCTTCCTCAAGCAATTATCATTTACACGTTCAGTTGTCTCAGTGAATGACTAAATAAGTAACTGATTATATTTTGTATATAAATTGCAAGTCGTTTATATTTAATTTAAAATATAATTTATTTGTATATTTGTATTATTTTATTACATTGCTCTTTAAGTAGGAGGACGAAGTTATTAATCGATGTAACTCTTATTAAAAATTGTAATTTTATAAGTAGCCCGTCATTATCCATGGAATAAATGATTTGTAAACGGACTCTGTTGGAAGCAATCTAAGATTGATTTCGACTTCGGGTTTAGATAAATTCGTTAAATTGAGCAATATAAATAAGTTTGGTTATCATATGTGATAGTTTAATAAGATATTTAATATTTGCCTCCATGGCCAAAGCTGATGCAGACATTTGTTTCTGATGTATTTAATATAACATAAACATTACAAAGCACAAAGGCATCTCGTATGAGGTCACACGGACCCTCGCTCCAGCAGACCGTGGAGATCTTGTTCCCACCTATCTTGGATCTTTTACCCCATCGTAAAAACGTACGCGACAGATGGACAAGAAAAACACTTTTATATATACTTACACTTAATGACTATAGTATTTAAATATCTATACTTTCAGTTAAATAAAATTATTTATAATATTGTATTATGTGTTAATAATATTTTCGATACATAAAAAGATTTAAAAAAATGTGTCGAAAATTCCTATAATCGTACAAAATTAACGACATTTAATTATATTTATATAATCACAATAGATACATTATAATATATAATTGGCGGTAAAATAGCGCCATCTTGTTTTGCCACAAGGTCTCAAGGCACATGGCGTCGCGAGGGTCCTGAATGAACCAGACCGTGGAGGAACATCTTGTGTTGTAAGGAAATGTCGCTAAAGGGGGAATATTACTGTAATTAATAATAATAATAATAATATGTTTTAACGGATTTTAGTTTATAATTATCGGTTTATATTCTGACGTTTACTATTTTTGGCAAGAGTAAAAAATAAATTTAAATGTTAAAGGTCGAGATAAGACCATTAAAATATATATCCTTAATAGTGTTAAAAATGGTTTATAAGTTATATTTGGGTAATTTTCTTTCTTTTTTATATCAAAAAAAAAAGAAATAGACGTAAAAATATTTCAAAGAATGAAAGTCAAAAATCTTATGTTCGATTCCCGATCGTAATTAAAAAACGATCCAAGGAAAAACAAAGGTAATAACAAAACTCAAAAGACCTAACATGACTACAGGCAAACATGCGGATCAAAGTACTTATCACTTATAATAAGTCTTTACAGAAAAATATAATATGTAGAATAATATTATAATATTCGATACAATTAAAGAAAACTGTATATTTCCATTAGCACATTCAGTTGGAGCGGAAACAGACTTAGATAAAAGACCTGTTTGTTAGTTCAGTGTTCGTTAAATAAGAGAAGTATTGTGTCATGAAGCCACTCGCCTGTGAAGACATGAGGCTCGAGGGACATCCTTCCCGACTGACTAAAGTGGTACCAGTCTACCTCCGGAACAACATAACTAACTAACATTGAATAAATACAAAATACACTCTATAGTAAAGCAATAAGGTCCACATTTCATTGCTGTTACAATTTATCTTGCATTAAGGTACGTGGGAAAAGGTTTAGATGGAATATATTACGAGATATCTCCTCGGTTCAATGCGTTTGAATCATTTAGACATTAAACCAATGATTCTAACATGAAGGTAACAAAACTTCACTTGTATAACCAATATATATTAAACATTTATAATTTAACAAATATATAAGTCCTTATTTGTGCGGAATTCGTTCTCATTCGTTCACATACACTAATACAATGCACTTTCCCAAAAAAGAATTCCAAAATGGCGAGCGAACCATAAGTGTTTGATTAGTATTCCCAACGTGCTGTGATCTCTCGATACGCAGAATCTGTATACAATAGGTGAAATCGACTCTGTTCCGAGAGGTGTGGAGGAGGATAAAGCAAAACCTGACACCTCCAACTTCATTTAATTTGTATATATAACCCAGCCAGTTTAAAAATACACAAGAAAATAAAATGCCAAATCAACACCTATTAGAATAAATATATGTTTAACAAAGCATTATTAATCAAATGTATAATAATTGAATGGGATATCAAATGCATCTCACGTGCAAAATAAGTACGTTTGAAATAAATACCTTTTTTACGACTTTTCGGAACCGATCTACCATGACACCGGAATTCCCGGCCATTTTCCTCATTCCTAGAAAGATTCAGATTGAAATCCAGATAATACGACTGTGATTACTAATTGTATGACTTAAAGACTGATTAGATTTTATCTATTTTAGTGCTTCAATGACAACAATATTGTTCATTTCTATTCGTATGGTTTTCCATACAAATATATAACTGCCATTATTTATTTATTTACTTATTTATTTTAAAGGGAAACAAACAATTACATAACACTTATAAATATAATAAATACGTAACACAGAAATCAGTAAAGTTTCCATTAAATATAAAATTATATTTTACTTAGTCTTTCGACGACAGATAATTGGAATCTAAATTGGTTTTTATACCAATTAATAGAAAAACCAAAATATTGTTGCTAGCAAATTGGTTTTTCCAAAATCGTTTTTTAGACAGACTATTGTACTCAGTTTCCACAAATTTTAATTAATAATGAACTCTGTCAAAAAGAAAGAGAAAAAGAAAGAAAGAGAAGGCAGAAGTGCAGTCATGGAGCTACATATAAAATTAATATTATCACCGTACTTACATATCTTCAGATATCTGGGAAAACTAATATTGACATTTAAATAAAATAAACGTTCACATGAACCATAGGGATGGGATAAAGTGTTGATAAGAGATAATGGTGCTATGTGTCCTTGAACTACCTCTGAAGCAGACATTGAAGATAAAATTTAATAATCGATTCTCATACAATTTTTGTTACTAAGGATGGAAATTTGTAACAGTTGGTAGTTTCTCGGGTTATCAATAACTTACCTTAGAATAGAGTTTATAGGAATCCTTTAAAGATAATATAAACATCGGATTTCACGTCGATAAAGTTAAGTGAGAATTAAACAAATCTAGAAATAAAAACCTACTGATTTAGGCAGGATTGTCATTTGGGTAAAAGCAAAAGTATTTACTGCTACTACTACTACTACTACTAGAGCTGCTACTACTTCTGATAATACTACTACTGCTTCTGCTACTACTACTATTATTACTACTTTTACTTCTGCTACTGTTACTACTAATACTACTGCTGCTACTGCTACTACTGTTTTTGCTACTACTGCCATTACTATTACTACTACTGCTACTGTTACTATTGCTGCTACTACTACTACTACTACTGCTGCTACTACTGCTGCTACTACTGCTCAACTTCTTATCATGGCTTACTCATTTCTAGAACATTTATGGAGGAAAACCAATGCTATGGTTTCCATATAAGTAACTAAATACAGTCGGTCAAGATACATCTAGTTTAAATATGTTATAAAGCATAGTAGGTAGTAAAATATAACAACAAGGTTTGTATGAGATGAATCTTTATTGATTTTTTTAAATTATCAAAGACCTCTTAAATATTATATTTTTATGAAGGTATTTAAAACTAACAAGTAATGATAATTAGAAGTATTCTAATTTTGTAAGAAATACAGTTAATGAAATCTATCTTATAATAGTATCGTATTTATATCTTTCTCAATATTTTAAATGTTACTTTAATTTAAAATATTATTAAATATATAACAGGGTTAGGTACATCAACAGTACCGAGAATAATACATCTATAAATCAAATATTGATTTTGTATCGTTCATCTGTTATCAGTTATCTACGTACTCGAGGCTTGAGAGGAACGTTGTACCTCAGCCGATAATCTAATACTAATAATGAAACTATTTATATTAATTTAATTAAATTTGTCTATTAACTCTTATTGACTGTCAAAAATAAGGGCTTTCTATACATCAATATTTATTTATTTATTTTTATCATTTTCATTTTGAATCCATACTACATATCAGTTGTATGCGTCAAAGGGGAGTGTTAGGAGGGCCTATTTTGACACCATACTTATTCATATGAGTTCTTCTGTATTCATTACTGCAATGATGATAAATATAATAAGAAAAATGATTTTTAAATCAATCTTACAAGGTTCCACCTCGTCATTAGATTCACTACAAAATATAGGAAGCATTAAATTCATTATTATATATAGGAAGCATAGTGTACGCTGAGCCTACCTTCTTATATGACTGTTGCATACGCATACGGGCTGGCTCGACCTCCTGAAACAAGGTCAATGAAACGGTTACTAAAGCTACGTACAATAAATGAGAGTACCGGAAGTTGAAATAAACTACCTTCCCCTCCGTGGGTTCTAGCTTCCTGTATTCTTATTCTTTAAAGGTGCCAATTTATTTTTAAGTTTTAAATTGTCGTCTACCAACCTATATAGTCAAATATTACACAATCAAGTTTTAAAACAATACTCTTGTGTGTCTCCAGCCAGTTTCAATGTAGATCATATCTCGTTCAAGATGCTCAAGTCATTGCGAATTCCTATCTCGCTGGGTCGTAATTATGTATACTTATATTTTCGATTATATATTTATTTTTTACAACATAAAATAATTATTTATATTTACTTTTTGACATTTAAGTAGCACGCTGATCACGAAACATTAATAATAATTCATTGGCGGCCATGTTTGTTAGATAGGTTTCTATATCCATCATATGGAATCGGTTTTCTTTTGTGAATATAACATGATTATAATTTTATTTAATATGATAATACAATAAGTACCAGTGAGTGTCTCTTTGTGTTAATCTGCCGACGAGCTTTGTCTGCATTGCTGTGTTCCAATTTGTAAGTAATTATGCACGTGAGACTGTACATCTGTTACAGTTCGACGAATGATAGATGAACGAATGAAATGAATGAAGGAATGAAACGAATGAATTGAATGAAGGAAAAAAACTGGATTAGGTTTCAGTACTACTGTTAAAAATATAAATTTCACTATAAAAATATATCGCATGGCATCAAGATAGGAGCCATACTCTTAAATTCAAAGGATCTCTCTAAAACTTAGCATCGGAATTTAAGAGGATGCGAGTCACATTACAAGTAGCTGGGACGAGATCTTGTCTCGAAGGTATTTATTGAGAAAATATTATTCGTGGGAGTCAGTATATAATTTTTTTCGTAAAATGGGTGTTTCTGCATACTGGAACAGACCGGCAAACACAGTATTTACAGCTTACAATAGACTACCTAGATTAAGTGTGCCGGTTCCGTAGGTATAAGGGAACAAATATACATAATCTATACAATTTTATCCCACAATCTACAACTACGATTATAATTGAATATTTTATAGTCAAATAACTTGAACATATGCCTTATGATAATTTCGTATTTTTAACGTTATCTCGTGCTAAGCCTCATCAAAATGGGCACCGCATATGAAGCCAACGTCCTATGCTTCCGTACTCTGAGATGTTTCTATTTCATTTTACATACAAAACGAGTAGGTACTTATATAATTTATTGGGCATATTTTTCTTAATATCATTAGTTACATTTAAAATATTAAAATTAAATTGAAATAGGTATATTATGAAATTTAAATGGTGAATGTTACATCAATATGGGTACGGCATCCCGAGCCAATGTCCTCTTACGAGATGTGACTTCCTCTTAGTGAGATCTTGGTAATGCAAATAAGACTTTTATTAAATATACTAGTTTTGATAAGATTTTTTCGAAACAACATGATTCTAATGCTTTAATGAATATTCGGTAAAGATTTATCTCAGTGTTAATTCGTTCAAAGTTCATACTGTCTTCATACAAATTACCGAATAGTAACGATCATATAGGTATATACATACATTACATACATACATACATTAAATATTTTTTATATCGTATATTTTTGTCTCTTTATTCATTTATTTGTTTGTCACAATGTTTGTAAAAATTTTGATATTTGATATTTTTTGAGTCAACGTATAGATATGTATCTACTAAATAATGTAATAATATGAAACAAATATGGTTCTAATTATTATATATGATAAAAAAGTATGTGATCATAATGCGCTAAGATATATACACAAATGAATAATAAAACATTTTAAAAAAAGTATTAATTAAGTTGTCAAATTAAGTGAATGTCCTCTGTATGAATCAATAGTTCATATACCTGTGGTTTGGTTTGGAATGGCCTATGAGTATGCAAACACGTCAATGTCCTAAATACTTTACCTTATTCAAGCATCTCTGTTCTCAAAATGACGCTGTAACCAATTAAATTATTATTATTATTATATTATTATTAATTTAAAACGGTGGTATAATAGTAACCTCAAAATAAATATAAATAGTTTATCAAACTGTTAGTCACTTCCTCTTAAGCGTTGATTACAAAACATTCCAAATTTGAATTTCACGAGGCGCTAGAACTGCGTCAGGTTTCCTTGAAATATGTGGAATTAATTAAGTTGTATTTTAACATGCACATGTGTTAGAGACATTCATCAAGACAATGAAATTGCAGAACATGGAAAATGTTTTTCTTTGTAAGCGGAGATGTTGAATATATTTTAAATATATTAGACCACGACTATTATGAGAGAATCATTTTGGAAAGAAATTGATTCATATGTTAATGAAAACTCTGAGAATAATATTATTATTATCGAGATAAAATTAGGTTGAAACAATTAAAACCTAAATTATTGAAGACATTGTAATTCCATTCATCCGCGCACGATCTCACAATCAAAACACATTCCGTCTTCTTCGAATCGAATGAATGGAGTCCCATTCAGTGACATTCAATGATCGACTCGGATAACGGTACTTCTTGTCTATCAACAATGACCACATTTACCTGACCCGTGGTCATGTACCGGCCACCTCTCATTTTGTTGGTGGTGTTAATGAGGAGGGGGGCTTGGAGGATCAGCTTGTGATGGTAATATAAGAGGATATTTTGATTCAGTCACCGTCGCCGGCTTCCGCGAAGTGTACGTAATACAGAATGAGGCTTAGAATGACCAACGGTGTAATGATAATCTGGAAATATATTTTGAATGAGAGAAAATTTTGTTGATATTTCAAATAATTCCCTTGTTACCAACAAGAAATTCAAATAAAACAATTTAATCGGTTTAAATTTATATATTTTTTAAATTTTAAAAACATTATCCAATTGACAGACACCATTTTGTTTCGGTGAAGACGAATATAAAAAAAACGAACTGGCACATCATAAATGTAGAACATATATAAGTATATATATTTATTACAAAGGTTTTATATTTTAAACAACTTGTGATATCGCAATCGAGTTCTTTGATAAGTAAAATCCATCAAAGGAATTGTGAACAAACAATATTCTGAGGCGTTATCACGCCCTTCCTAGTTCTAAGTCGTAACCAGAATCATGACAAATACCAAACGTCATAATATCTTCCAAGTGGGTTAGGTTATCTTGATAATAGTCGATAATTTGTCGAGTAATCTATATTTGTAAAGCACTCAGGAGGCGGAACGTGTTATATTATCTGGATCTTAGTAATTGGTAAGAACTGTAACTATCATTTTATATTGTCATTGGTTTGATACATGATATTGATTCATTCTCATACTTTTCCGGCTGTTTTTAGGTTACTAAGAATGATTGTTTCGACGAGTACTTTCCTGTTACGACATTACTTTGAGTATTCAACAGTTTTAAATTCGATTATAGTATTTTTTGTATTAACCAATGGATGGTTGATTATTGGTCTTTTTTTTAATAAAAAAAAAAATATTTTGTAAATTATTTGGTGTCTAACTGACTCAGTGATTCTATTTCTTGATTTATAACTAGTAGACGCAGGTTCAATTTCAGCATATACGTATTTGTGTTATAGATACCTTGTCTGGTCATAAGGAGATATTGTAAAAACATGATTTTAGAAAATTTGTTGTATACTAAATCCATTAATATATTAGGACAGGCCAACTAAAGAACAATCAAGAATATTACTTAACTATTTACATCCTTTGATTTTCAACTGTTTAACAAAAAAACCATCAAAATCTTTTCTGATTGGTTGATGGCGTGATAAACAGTCAATTAAAAGTTTTGAACGAGCTGTCAAACATCTTTTCTTTAATTAACGTCTCAAAAACCCGTCTTTTATAACATTTTGTTTAGAATATTTAAATTACTTCATTATCATTTTTCGAAAAAACCCACTAAGTATGACAAATCTGTATAAATTCCCTGCGGAACCATTTTTTTTTAGTAAATTATATCCAAACTGGGAAATTTGCAGAAATCTATCTAATCTTGTGTTCAAAGATACCCAAAAAATGTATTTTAAAGTAATTTATTATCTGATATATTGAAGACGTCTGATATATCTAGTTATTGTCATTATTGATTTTGCCGAATCCTTCTGATATGTTATCAGGTGGTCTATCTGAATGGTAGCAAAGTAGGTTGGACCACGGATTATAGTTTTCTTTGATAATTTTTAAGTATTTGGGTAAAAGATAGCCTCATAAGACGAGATATAAAGAAGTAAAAAGAACCGACACGAATTACTGTTCTTATTTTGATAAATCCTTATAGGATCCGCCATAGATGAGCAAAGAGCCTTCAACATTATATACTCTTTCCGTTGTATGTTTAAATTTTGAATCAATAGAAAAAAAAAACAAGTAAATTGCATTTATTTCCTTTTAAACACTTTTTTTTTACGTCAGGAATCCTCATGGATACACACCTCCATCCAGGGGATGATGGAGGTGGTTATGTGAGACTCCTACTCGCTAAACCTGACGGTTGCCGCCGCCGTCATAATGGGACACCACGGGATCGCTTTCGCACCCCCGCGATAATCCGACGTGAACCACGGAGAGGGCACCTCGCAACGAGGAGCACTCATCCCATTTTTGCAGGCTTGAAAGATTGTGGAGGGATCCCCTTCCCCCACCCAAGCCTGCTACGTCGGAAACGGGCAGAGACCCCCTTTCAGCCGGTCCCAGAAAAGATTAGAAGTTCAGGTCCAGAAACGAGTCCCGCCAAAGAGCCCCAGATCACCATTTAAATACCTACATTATGTTATGGTTCTACATTTTTATGTTATTTTTGTTTGATCAGTTCAATAAAGAAAACGTGACAATCGATGACTAATGAAGAAAAAAAAAAATTAAGGCGTTTAATTTTTTCTTCTTTAGTAAATAGCGCCCATGTTAGGTCAGGCGGTCAGCTTATAATACATAAGTAAGATTTATAATATATATATGTAAATGTTATAAAAAAGTAGGTACCTACCCAGTGTTTGTTTGTTTATATGTGATACGCAAGGCGACAGTAATTTATTCGCAAAAATTAGAGTGCTGTTAAGCCTGTTAAAGCAATCAAAATATTTTATCTAACTACAACAGAAGGTCATCTATTCGCCAGCATTTTTTATACATACAATATTTGATGTATTTTTAATAGAATAAATAATGATTATTGTTACTAGTATGAATATTTTTTTTGCATTTCTTGATATAAAATTCAACCAGGTTAGTATACAACAATGTGTTAATATTATTGAAAACGTTGCATAGAACACAACAATGTTTTAATAACATTGAAAAAGTCGCATTTCATTCGAGCCTATTTTTCTGAAATCTATAAGGAATTATTTATGAGTCTTGCTTCCTACAAAAAAATTGGGCTTGTAATATTCACAAAATAAAAAAAGATATTATTAGACTCAAGTAACTACTAGTAGGACAATCCGTCCGTAATGTAATTTAATAATTTGTAATAGAACATAATTTTGTATAGTAAAAATTATATTCTGATTTCTATCATAATAAGTTACACTGTGACACTATTTTAATAAATCCTATATTATGAAGCCATAGCACTGTTTATTAATCTTTTAATATAAAATAAGAAACAAAATCAATAACTCCTAAGCTACAATGAGACTATTCTTATTTATATACTACATAAAACCATCTTTAGCTCATTGTAATAAGGTTGATAATACTCGAAATGTTTCCAGGCTCTAAAACGGAACCCCTATCGGGCGCGGCCCTGACGTACCTTATCTTTTGGGTAATTCTACTAAAATTAACCAAATATTTTTATATAAAATTAACAGATTAAACATAATTTTAGAATTAATAGAACAACATATACACCCATAGTATAATATGAAGAATCATAGAGGTACATATTTTTTTTTATTTTTTTGTTATTTTTATCAGAATATCCCAACCTTATCAGAGGTTACATTACCACGTTCCTTGCATCTGTTATCATCTAATCGTTTATTTTACCTCCGAGTTATTTCTTAGTATTCTAGTAATTCAATATTTTATTTCAATATGGATTCACTGTCGCAGGTTTTAATGATTTGGATGTCTGTTTGTAATTGTCAAAATACAGTTTGGGAGATATTTTTTTTAAATGTACTGAAAACTGTTTCGGTTATTGTTACCCATTTTGCGTACTGACGAAAAATGGATTTTTTTTTATAAAAAATCAATATAAAATTGTGACGGTCAGTTTAACAATTCTAAAGTTTTCACCATTAAAACGATATCATCTAGTTCAGTATGTTTCTGAACCTGAACAATTTAATCTTAATATTAAAAGACTGAATGTTGAATTTGCGAAAATTTTATCACTTCTCTGGCAAATGTATATACCTACTAGACTGTGTGTGTTATACCCACACTAACACAATATTTTACAATTAGTGTCGGAAATACATGCACAGTGATAAATAACTGCAATTGATATACTGCTATGATTTTAATATTTATTAAGGTAATTCAATGTCTTTATAATTGTTTTGTACTTTTATTTAAATAAATATTTCTTGCTTACTTATTATAAAAAAACTATTATACATTATTGAAAAAATAACGCCTCTAAAAGGTTTACATTCGAAGCAATTCTAGAACGTTTTGAAACTTCAGTCTCTGACGTGGCGTTCTCCCCAGAGCAAATCGATTTCAAAGTCGGCTATTAGAATAATGTCATAAGGCACACCTTTCACGGGATTGTCGTTCTTAAATATCTAATAACCTTGAACACAAGGACGATAACCGCTTGAACACTCCCCTGGCTTTTCCCTAGAGAACCATCTTTGAATGTTCCATGTTTAAATTGTTTTATCACTGTATACTATGCAAACAAAAATAAACTTTGTTATTTGAGGGACATGGTTCAAAATACATAATATATGTCCTTTTTGAGAGAATCGATCTCATTTTTACTTCAACCCTTAAAAGTCATAAGTGACATTCTAATCTATTAAAGAAAAATAAACTTTAATAGGAACAACTGCCTAAGAATATAATTTATTTTTCTTTGGACTCGTGAATACAGGGAGTAATGTAGTATCTCTGCAGGAATAAAATGAGATCGCTTTCTATTTGTCGTAGAGATGCTATTGGTTGGGATTTTGAGAGGGAAAATTAAGAGGAGTGTTCTAGTTACTTTGAACATTGTTTATATACTGCCAAAGTACATATTGGTCATAATAGATATATTTATTAGTTATTATTATTATTATTTAGTTACCCAACGCCACTCTGAAGATTAATTTAAGCGACGAACCCATACAAGTGACTTACAAAGCGTATTTTGGCGATATATTAAGTTTCGTGAAGATACAGCCATGACATTTAACTGTTTTTTTATTAAGTTTGTATTTTTTTATTTTTTTTATATACACGGTTCAATTCAGCTCAATGCCTACAAATATTAATATCGTAGAGTAAAGGAGTTAACTGAATTTCCACCCCTGTACAACCTACTAACAAAAGGCTGTTGTTATACCTTTGTTCCTTTGTTCCTTTTATATCTCTGCAAGAACTGAAAAATATATTATAACACACCGTCTGCTCGTTGGAGCTAAAATAACAATAAACAACGCGAAAACATATTCAAAACATTCATGAAATAAATAGAATTTCCAAATAGTTTATATGAAATTTGTTTAAATTCTTCATAATAATTTTAATTTTTAAAAACCTTAATTTTCTTAAAATGATTCGTCATCTCGTATTTTCGGTGCCAGGCGCTAACTTCCCTTCAGGGTGTTGGGAGAAAGGGGTGGGGAAAGGGGGTGTTAATTAATATTGCAGTACCTCCGTGACTTCTTTGTGAGTTTCTCATACAAAGAATAGTAGATATTGTATGATATATTATGAATTTATACGACTTTGTCTGTAATTCTTTTTTAATTTATATTGATGGTTTATATATATACTGAAATCAATTTATTTATCTTAGATTGCCAGGTATATAACTTGTTCGTATTTTTTTTTTTTATAAACTTACTGGTGTTAATATTATGTTCTTATTGCTTAACTGATGAAGAACCAATTACAACTCTTGACATGTTTGACAAATTAATAATTTGAATAAACCGAATATTCAGAAAGCGGAAGCGATCTTGAAAAACAAATAAACTATCAATATTTTAAAAATTTTGATAAAAAAAAATTAAAACGCAATAATATTTTTTAAATAATTGTTTAAATTGATAGCTTATCAAATATTTATAGCGATAATTTTCGAAATTCTGCTTGGTCTCCTTGTCTGATCGTCTCTGGATATTGTCAACAACTTCTTTACGAATTTCTATAGAGTAATTATAATAAAAAAAAAATGTAAAAAGAATGCTAAGGAATAATCATAAAAATCTTGTCATGTAAGACATCAGAAAGAGATCAGATCAGAAGAGATACATCAGAAAGAGAGAGTCCGGCTATATTGCTAGTAAAACTAAACTAAGTACAACTAGACGAACATATTTTTTTGTGTGTACGTAACTAACCAGTACATTACAAAAGCTGAACAAAAAACTCTACAACTAGTTCACACATTGCGTACGTCCTACAATTATTACGATCTAATAAACATTCATAGATATTACAAAATGTATTGGAATTTCGTTTTATTGCGAAGATAATAATAATTTAAAATGTTGTAATAATAAGTATTTTCTTAAACGGAAATGAGAAATGGAGTAAATAATAGAAATATCTGAAAAACCACACCCATTGGGGAAATTCAATCCGAGATTCAGAACGGCTTCACGATCAATAGTCTAGCGTCCTTGTCTCGCGGGATCACTCTCCACGACCACCTTATTCCCTATACCTAAGGACTATAGTCCAATGACAAGTGATATAACTACACTTTTCGTATATTTTCTTTGTGCGGTTGGCGTGAAGAGCTTTTCTATGTATTGTTGATGATACATACTGTTACTGCTTATACACACAGACATACATACAATCATATACACACACAATCATATACGCACATACTTATATTTATATAAGTGTGTATGTATGTGTAAGACTTTATAACAAGAAACTGATTCTTCTACTAATTTCAATGATTGATTTAATAACTTCACATTAAATATAAGATAATTTGTGAATTAAATATTTAAAATAAATTGGTAGATAAATAAGAAAATCCTATGTTTTCACAAAAGCTTGGTTAAGTAGGTACCTACTCAAGTATATATATTTATATTTTTTGTATGAGTTAGGTACTTTTTTATATATATTTGTGTAGACTATTATTTATCTTTGGTTCAATAAAAGAAATTTCAATTTACAAGCCTGCAATTGTTTTTATAAAAATTAACTACAGCAGCTAAATGAGTTTGCTTCACCAATATTATATAGGTAGGTGGTACGTATAGCTCATATATATTGTATATTACATACCATCATCAGTCTTCCACGTAACATATGCACAGACAACACTATTTATTTATATAATATTAACAGTTACCTACTATTGCCCGGCTTGCGCTGTAATCTATAGTAAAAAAATATTTAACTGAATACCTTATCTTTACGTTCAAAGCATTTTCAGAATCAATGTCTATACTCTATACACGTTTCCTTAGCCAACATTTATTAGAATATCCTAAATATGTAATAGTCATAAAGTGCAAACGTACAGGGAAACATTAATTTTGATACTTAGATGATATTCTATATTCAAAATTAATACTGTTAACAAAAAGAAAGTAGATAAATGATTAACCAGAAGAAGAAAGTATCAAAACTCTATCGCATACATAGTATGTTTGTTCGCAATTTTAAAAAATGTAAATAGTTTCGCGCGTCGATCGCCACTCATTGTATTCAAATACCTGACCTTTGACCTATGGACTTAAGAGTTTAAATTAAAATTAAATATAACTTACCGTCTCTCTCTTATTCACTAGCGATATCCCTGATAAATATTCTGGTGGTTTTAACTAAAAATTAAATATTATTTATGGAGTACTTACTCACAACCAGTGTTTTGAATACTTAAAGATTGCTTATTATCTCATATATATACTTTATATTTATAAAAACTTTCACCGATCAAAGGACAGCGCACGTTATAATATGGAGAAAATATTCCATATTATATAGTAGGTAAAAGGTAGAAATATTTTTATTTTAAATTACAGATTGACGTTCAATGATAACGACACTGCTGATTTTAATTCTTAATAATTGATCATCACGTGTCCTGTCTCTATTATTATTAATGGTCGGCATATTATGTCAATTTCTTCTCCGCTCTTCTTCTTCTTCTTCTATCATAAGTCGTGTGAGGGAGTTCTTGCTTTTATATCATATCATTAATCCATTCATATTTTATATCATTCACATACACTCTACACACGTACATAATGGTCACTCTAGATATTTTATACCTATGTTACTAATAAACACATGATATATATTAAAGCGACACATTAGCTCAATTGGTAGAGCGATGGGACGGTTTCCCAGAGGTCGTGGGTTCGAATTCCTGCCCATACGGGCGGTTTAGTTTTTATTCTATATTTATAAATAAAAAAGTTAAACATGGCTACACATGTTTATACATGATATCAAACATATATTAGAGGTTTCAATGTTAAAATAATCAGTCTTTATATTAGTATTGAAAAATATGATCATATTACCATTTTTCTCACATTTTTCATACCATCAAACTTTCTCTCCGAATGAGGAAGACATGCTATATACAAGTTAATTCTTTATTTACATAAAGATTAATTGCCGATGTACTTTATTCGTCAATAAACTCCTAAGAGCTATCAAGGTATTAGTTATTTATCAGATAAATGACTTATTTAGAATGAAAACTGTGTTTGATAAAACATACACTTTGGTCATTAGTACCTATCTGTCATCTGTGATATGTTATCTGTATTACATTATATACATAACAATAATTAAACAATTTATTAACACTTGCATTTTATTACTTATTACCTACCCCTAATATGAAATAAAAACTTTTTAATTAAAACTGTCGTAATTTTTCATGAACAAATGATTCAATGTATATATAATCTATTTTTTTTTTTATTTAATATTTAGTTATAAAACGCAACTGTCATTAATGGCGGCAAGTTTTACTGCTTTGTACAACAGAAACAAGTTTAAATATAAAAGAATGAAGAAATAATTGACATGTTTTGTCGATTTATTTCTGATAATATAATCTGTTCTAATATTTACGTAATTGAATATTTGATATCAATTTATATCTATTTAGATTTTGGTTGATTAGTTAGCACAAATTATAGAAGTGTGACCATAGATTGATGACGAATGAAATGCCAAGAATTACAATGCACTAACTGTTCCCGCGAATTCATTTTATCAAATGTCATGTGACGTCACTTCCATGTTTTTATTTTCTTTTCGTTTTTCTTTGAAGCTATTCTTAACCTATTTTCACAACGAGACATTATTTAAATTTAAAAGATTTTTTAAAGAAGTTAAAAATCTCGGGGTATTTAATATTATTGTACGTACATAAATTATATATTTTTTATTCAACATGAATGTTTTTAACATACATTTAAATTGAATGGTGGTAGTTTTGACAGTTGCTATTTTTAATAAAACCGCCGGTAATCGTAATGATTATTCCTCATAACAAGTATTGTAAGTAATTATTACGCTACTCAGGCGTCACGGTAGTGGAACTGAGATTGAAAACTGCGTTTAACGTAACGTAACCACGTATTTATTTTTCACGGGCAGCTGGTTATATAGTGAAAAGCGATAGTTTTTTTTTTATTCATTAATAAGCTATTTTATGGTTGGTAAATACATGACTTGCAATATACAAATGTTATGTAAAAATATATATTTCTTAAACTATCTGAAGGTGAAAAAAACATTTGAGTGACTGATTTTTTAATGTATAGTCTCTACTTCAGTCTGCAAACTTAAAATATTGAGTGTAGATGTCCTTAATGACGCACTAAGACATAAAAAATTATATAGAAGTCTATAATTTTTGAAGAAACATATAATTTTTTTACCATTTGTCAACGTGCTAAAGGCTTCAGAAACCAATTATGTTATGTTTAACGTATATAAAAAAGGTATATGTTGCCAGTTATATTCTATTAAAATTTATATATTAAAAAAAACTTTCGATCTTTTTAAACATAAAATGCAAACCTACACAACGAAAACATCTATATCTTTAATCCATTTGCATTAAAGTAAAATTTTCTCCATTTTCTAAGATAAAATATAAACAGATCAAAGATAATAAAATCTGAAACAAAGCCTCTATTAAGTCGCTATAAACTAATAAACAAAGGACAATTACATCTCACGACGCGTCTTCGCATTCACAGAGCGGTAGTGTACGAAAAACTTATATTTACACAGATTATACAAAAATAAACCTTAATTCCTTATAATAAGACCATAGTGTGAGCAATTTATACCTTTGTGTGCGTGAATCAATGCGCACGCGCATGTACACCGACCAATGACCGCGCTTTCACTGTCATCCATCTTTGTTCGAATTGATTTTGATTTTAAAATTGGAACGCCGAACGGTATAGAGATTTGAAATCCAATATGGCATTTGGAACCTCTCTATCGTTGTCACGTTGTCCGCATAATAATATCTGCTAGCATGTCATAAATATATTAGGAATAATATGGAAAAGCAAGACATTTTGTAGTAAATTAATTAAATTTTAAGATTCTTGGATGGATTTGAGAATAATATCGATAGCCTTAGATACTGATCTGATACTGATGTTTGGTGCAGAGTGGCGGCAAGGCTATGTTTATCGGAATTAGATATTTTAAAAATCTTTCAAATTTCAAAAGTAAAACAGTTTTAAGACATATTTCAGAAGTTAGCGCCACTAATTTTGCTACCTGTAGTATCTGTAGTATAATATCATTAGTACCTACCTACGGGTATGGCTAGTGGAGTTGTGTCCATGTTCCCATAGATGTTTACAGAGCTGCTCAGGTGTTCTTAGCAATGCCGCGGTTTGATAATGCATTATTTAAGGGTTGTCACAAGTCTGTTATGTAAGAGTGGTTATTAGTTTTATTTATTCATGTTACTAAATTACTGTATTCTCTTAAGGGGCCGTCCATTAATCACGTTAAGGTCGAAAGGGATGGAGGTTGCACAAAAATCACAAAATAGCACAAGGGGTCGGGGGGGTGCAGTAAGATATAACGTGTGTTTCTTTAGAAAATGCTAAAATGTCACCTGATTAGATGGCCTCTATTAATATTATAAGATATTTTTTTTTAAATTTAAATATTAGTAACAGTATTGGGTAAAAAATATTTAATGTATTCCGTTGCATAAATACCTATAAAAAAAAAAACAAGTGTTCCAGAAATCAATCCCAACATATTATTTAACCTCCAACAATTAAAAATATAAATAAAATCACAGAACACACAACACACAATATTTTAATTATTTAATATAATACCGAGGTGACAACCCTAGCAAGAGTCATCTCACTGGTTCTGGTAAACGGCATCGTGGGAAACAGACCGTCAATTGTTATATATTTACGAACTTAATACTATTAACAATACAAATCTGTTATCTGTCTTCAAGTACATCATTAATTAGTGACTTTTAGATAGGTTTTTGGAAAACCTTTTCATTAAAAAGCTTTGGTTAATGATTGATTGTTAATGACAAATTTAAGAAGCTGAAATAAGTGTAGTAGTTATAATTACTGCTTACATTTATTCGAATAAAACAATATATTATAAGAAGTATCTATCTGTCTAATATTATAAAATTACCTAAAAGAGAAACCAGGAAACACGAGATGTCGAAGAAAAAGTCAAAGTTAAGTTAAAATTTATGGATGGTACATAGTTTTAATTCGATCTATTGATAATTGAAACAACAAGAACTGCACTAACATATTTAAAATAAGAAATATCTAACCTTTATAGAAAGTAAAATATTTCTTCATTATCAAAGTGAAGAAGGTAGTAAGTTCTCTGAGAAGAAACAGAGAGAAGCAGACCATGATTTATTTCATTAGACTTATTAACATATTATTTCAAATACCTATTCAACATTACAAGAACAAGGTTAACAATAAATTAATATAATTAAACGTTTTTGATGTAATTATTAAATATCACAGGTTTGTTCGGAGTTATTTACTAAGGTATATCTTAATTATTTATTTACAAATATTTTTATTAACATCGATCATTATAAAGACAATAGGAAATATAAAAATCCAAGCCAGGAACAAACGAGTGTCTACACAGATAATAAAATCATATATCTTTAAAATAAATAATTTATCTATGATAAAATTATTTTATATATACTCTAAGAGACAAATATAATTATTGCGTTAATTTTCTTAGAATTATTATTCTGCACAAATGTAGATTTGTTTTTATTCTTTGTGTAACCAACGGATGTGGAGTCAGAGGTCCAGGTCCTCATGCATATGCAGTAGGGGTCTTTATTATGTTACACTACAAGGATATTTATCAGGTTATAAAAACAGCGAAAAAATGGCGACATGAATACAACAATTGATCATTAACATAAAGTGTTACTATTACAATATAATACTATGTGCCGTTTAAATATATGTAGGTATATTAATAACAGACACAAACTACATATAGACTTGCCAGTCAAAACAAAACTTATACTGTGCGGAAATCAAACCCACTATCCTCGTCTAAAAGTCTAAACAGTGAGGGCTACTAAATCCTTGAGCAATAGGCTTTTCATCTACCGTCAAACTTGCTATAATGTAACACTACCTAACACACACACACATAGAAAAATAAATTTATAAATACAAATACATACATACATATACGAGAATAATGTATGAATTATACATTCTCATTTTCACTGGAAATATCAAATTCAATTAATTCTTTAAATCTTATAGATAAGACTATTCACAACATACCTTGTCATACTGATAAAGATAAACATATAAATAATATGTATGAATATATCTGATAGTGAATAGTCATCTTTATTATTTTAAACAATATCGTCGAATCATTGTATCCATTATAATGTGATGATTATTATTATATTCCAGAAACCGATAGATGGCGCTGTTTTTAAGAAACTTGGTCCATACTATGACATTACCTATTAACAACTCATCAATATACATTTATAAAATTTGTAAATCAATTCACTCTGAAACATTTAGATTATTTTCGTGAAATATGCCCTCTGCCCAATACTGCATATATTCGTTAATTTTAATTGCGCACGAAAGGCTAATAACATTGCACAAGTTAAAAATACCTATTACGACTTTTTACGTCATTAATTAATATGAACTACAATAATGTATTTAAAAAATACTAATTAATTAATAAGATAAGGAAAGAAGTTTCCTTAAAAGATAGACTATGTCTCGTTAATATACCTACCTTCAATTAATTCAACATTTATTTCACATCCTAGGAAGCTGTGAATAAATATAATATTTGTAATACCGAGAACTATAATATAATGACAACATATTATCAGATGTACATGAAATAATTATGAAATCAGTAGATAAGCGATAGAGAAAGTGACTTAAGTAATGAGCCTGTAAGAGGAATGCTGATGTTGTGACGCAATGTATTGTAAAATATAAATTGAAACAGAGAGTGAACTATGTACTTGATATCAAATAATATATAAATATATATAAAAACACGCACGTGACTGATGTCACACTATACTTAAAAGATAAATATTGAAATGCCGCTGATAACATAAGGAAGAAGCAATCATTAAACGGCAACATTATTATTTTTTTAATACAATATATTTTAAACAATCTGAATTTTCAGCCATATTTCCCCTACAATACAGAACACTCACACAAACAAAAAGATAAAAAAAATATTTAATTTAAGTTTAAAAAAATGTGGTATTTGTTAAGTAAATTCATTAATGTAATAATTTTATAAAATTGTCGCTTATTATAAAAAATTTAACATAAAACAGGAAATTTTAAATTAATTGTTTCGTACCGTCCTTCTCTTTTCAAATAGGAGCGACAGAGATAACGATAGCACAGACGCAGTTAATGATTCATTATTACTTTAAAGGACTAAAAAATGATAATGAAAATGAAATCATAACCGCAGTGACGTCACAGTCTAAAATTCCTCCGGAGAAAAGTTGGGTGTCATTAGGCATGCGCGGCGGGATGCGCCTGCGCAGCCGACTTTCGCGCTCTCCGACCATCCGGTCTGGGTTACAAATCATATTGTTTAAGATTTTGGATAATCTATATGTTGTGTTTATATATTTTTAATTTATTACATATTGAAATACTTATTATAATAACAGCTAAAAACATTTGAGATCATACAAAAATAAATTATACTATTAAAGAAATAAAACAATAATACATTAACATACAAACGCACATACACATATACAGACATATTTTCGTAAATATAAATATTTGTAATTTTTATAAAAAGAGTGTTGTATGTTTTTGTGTTTTAATTATCTTTCAAAGTTTATAACAAGGCGCTGAAATCATTTAAAACATTTAATTACTATGATTGCTATGTAAATTAAACAGTCGAATTAATAGCATTTCCATACAAATACTTCATTTGATAACAGACCTAGACGAATTCTAATTATAATACAAACTCGATGTTGCCAACATAAAAAAACTATCTGAAACATTATCACGTTGGTAATAGATAATTAAAAAGTTTATATATATGTCATTAAGATGATAATTAAAATTACTTAAAATAACGTAATATTGTAGCGCGATATTGTTACGATAATCTTGTGTAAGTCAGATAATGGCTTAATTGCACTAGAAAATGTTTTATGTATCCACTGGAAGAGCCTCCGGTATATATATTTTATAATAATAATAAGTTATTTAAAGATGTCTGGTTTACATATGTAGGTGTAATATTAAGCCTGTTAGTAAGCAAACTGAAATTCATATCTAGTATCTATAGGTTTAGTTAAATATATCTATATTTTAATATTATTTCTAACATTCGACAAGTTGATAACTACACCAATCATGGTAGATCTCTGGCAGTATATCTAGACGTATCCAGTGTTCTAAGATCCCGGTACTGCTCACTCCTGCGTATAGACCAAGGTAAAATGGTGTTCATCTCAGTTTATTTGCGAAACATTATAGTTGAATGTCAAGTTGCACACCGACCTCATTATATTACCAAGTGTTTCTTAACATTAATATTTATGACCATTACGTATAATATTTGGCAAGTAAATATGTTTTAAGTTTTCATTTTTCATATCTGCTGATCTTTTGAGACGGTCAGAATCATACGAATACTTATTAATTTATTATATTTGCACACGATACTATTTATATATTTTTTAGGTATGTCAGAAAAATATAATTTATTTGTTTTTTTTTTTATGCTTGTAATCTACAGCTTGAATAAATCCTTTAAATAAGGAAATTACTACGAACATGACTGTTAGTCACTAAGTGTTGAGTTTAATTCAGAAGATTTTTATTCTTTATCACAACTGAAATAAAAATAATTTCTTTATTTATACTTTCGTGAACTCATCAGAATCTGTTCAAGTCGATAGTGCTTCGAGTTCATGAATAAGAAACCCAAATGGGTTTTAAACAAATGGGCATAATTTCTATATAATTAACTTCAGTGCCACAGAGAAATGTATCTCAAAAGTCAGATCTCGAAAAGCAACCCACTACCCCACAATATGCCACAATATTTCGGGAAGAGCAATCGAGTGTTACGCTCTAATTATTTTGCAGGCCTTTGCCCCGCATTATTAGAGGTTAATGTCATTTTATAAATAATACATTAAATATAAAACAGTTTGTATAAACAACTGGTAAAGAGACAACGTACCGAGTTGTTCATGGCTTAGATATTTAATAAAACCTTATTAATTATAATTTTATTAAATCTCATCAAGCCACAGTTCGAAAATAAAAAAAAAGTTTATTATTCTTTATAAGCACTAAATTTGTTTCATTATAATAATATGCATGCGTAATGTTTTTACAAGTCATTCAAGTCATATAGGAATGACGTCTTAATACGTACGACTAAATCACAAATACACTAGATTCTAGTGACAACTCAACATTTTACATTTTTTTAACACCGTATATACTTTAAGACTTAAAGTAAAAATAAAAAAACCATAGAGTTTGTATAATAATTCTATATTGTAAAAAACGGTTACTTTGAAATAAACTGACACCTGACATTATTGAGTACATTTTAAATTTCGAATACTATATACGAAAGGAATTATATGGATGCGACGTTTAAATTTACAATATCTGTTAATAGATGGCTCTGTAAACATAACGAGATAAGGTTCGACATCTAAATAGAGTCTTAACACGTAAGATACGTTATTCACATCATGTACGATGCAGTGAAAGGTCAATGGCCCGTCTAACAATATTGACATGAGCAAGAAGAGCCGATATCGCCGCATACAAATATTATATCCAAACAGGATAGATGTGATCATAAGGATTGATATTATTAATTTTAAGTTTAAATTAAAGTAAACAACATAATAATAATTCATTGAACATTAAAATATTATCTTTATTTAAACTATTTGACCTACAGCAAGGACCTACTATATGCGCTCAATATACCAATGGCAAATATTAAATGGAATCCATGTTTTTTAAACTACTGATTATTTTATTGATTGGATTGGTTTATTAATAAACAAGGAAGGACAGAATCATGGAGGAAAACTCTATTCTCTAACGAAAGTGAAAGAAAGTTTGACCAATACATCATTTTCATCACGCGAACATAGCGGAAGCGAAGAATCTTAAGTTTTTTCTTGTTACATACCGGCCAGTGTCAGTTACCGCTGGCTTCATTGAGAAAAAATAGACTGTCGTGCATTACACTACTAGTTGAACATGCGAGAATTGATTACGTGATTGTAATTTGTTTGAAAGAAAACTATTATTATAACATTTATCATCAGATATTCGCTAAATTATAAAACAACGATGTCTACTCTTCCATGTTTAGGTTATTTACACAAATATTATTATTAAATATCTAGCATCTAGTGCTTAAGTTTATCTACAGCCACCCTATATTTTGTAAACTAAACATCCACATCCCGTCTATCTATTTTTTCCGTTGGTGGGTATGTTTGTAAATGTCGTTGCCGGTTTGTGAATGAATTTCGCACGGTTTCCGTGATTTGGCACGAGAACGTGTTTAGATATAAGTACTTGATATTTAATTACATTTGACATTTAAGTGCATATTACTTCCTTTAAATCAATATTGAAAACTATTATAATAGACCAAAGTTTCACTTTATAGTTTAAGTACCTAATAGCTGTTGCTCGAGACTCCGGTTGCGTGTCCGACCATCAGCCATAGATCATTATTATTTTGGCGACATATTTTATACATTTGGCCCCAGAAAAAAAACTTTTAATTTATAATTATAATAAAGAGTTAAAATTAAAATAAAAAATATATAAAAATAAAGAGTTAAAATTTTAAAATGTCCTTATATGTAATATTAATCAAGTACCTATCTAGGTATATTACAAGAAGGCCGCCTAGAAGCTGAAAATATTAGTAGGTAGATATATCTATTATGCAATTCACTTTTTTATAAATGTTTTGTTCACGAAAATTTACTTTACCTAAATTTTTCAATATAAACAATTAATTAGGTACCTACCTACGTCCCCGTAAACTAAATTTCAAAAGATATAAATAAATCATTTCCATTTATGCATTACACTAAAGTCAGTTAGCAATCATTTAAATATAACTTTCATAAATAAAAAAAAAATTTCGAATATTATTATTATACCTCATACATATGGCAACCGATACTTTAAAAAATACCTACTTACCTGTAGGTATAGCTAAAATCAACTTCAAGACTTCATCCTATAGGTACATATAGCTATTGATGAAAGATATATGTAGGTATACCTGGGTACTGTATACATAAGTATATCATAAATTGATGTTAAACAAATATCCAAATAATTACCTTCACGACCCCAATAGATTATGAAGAGCAAAGATAATATTCCTTCCTAGGAAGGACACATTCGTTGTTTACTCAATATTGGTCATATCAGATAATAATTATAGTTTTCTATATACCTTTACCATATCACAAAACCGTTAAGTAACATCTAACGATAAACGAACGTCCTTTGCTCTGAAAAGATAATATTTATGACTAAAACGTTACTTTTAAATTATTTTTTGTAGTCCCTGAGACGAAGACTTAATTATCAATATAGATTAATGTCATGGTTATAGATAATTCTTCGTTAAAATAATCTTTTTATATGTTATCGAGAATTAAATATATTTTTTGTTTTGATTTATAAAATTCCTCATTTAATGCTTAACGAGGACTTACTTTTTTAGAAGAAAATTATATCATACAAAATTATAACCACGCAGATGCACATTTAAGACTTGTATGTATTAGAATTTGTGACCAGTTACAAATTTACGTTACGTGTTGACAGATCAAAGGGCGTCATATTTGCTCACGACCGTTTGACCGATTACGAAAGGTCAATTGGGAGATGGACGAGAGATTTAAGATATTAGGTCTATTTAGATATTAGGTGCTACTATTGATTTCTTAATACATAATCCTCTAATAGCTATTATTATTAATTTTGATATATATATATGAAATGAAATAAGGGATAAATAATTAAATAATGTTGATTAAAATTTAATATTTTTTCTTTTAAATTCAGTAAAAATATCAAAATATATTCACTAATGAGTATGTAATAAATCGTTTGCATCATCTTATTGGAAAGCTACTTTAACCTCATTAGCAGTAAGCAGAACGATCACAAACGCTTGCCCGGTTAAGTCAATAATAATTACTACATCATTTTATGTAATACTAATTAGAATTGTATAGTATTATCGTTTAGCATTTTAATTTGTATATCTACATTTAAACCGTTAAGTTTAAATGCTTTAAATTTGATTTGAATATTATAGTGCATATTTGAAAAAATATTTACGCCGCCATAATGTATATCTTATAGATAAAGCGAGCTAAATAATATTTGATTAAAACAGAACCACTCATTCTGGCATCTCCATATTATCATTACGCACTCTCAATGATCCACCTGAACTCGCCCGCCGGACAATCTGTAGCAGGACGACGAAACGATAGAGGCTATCCGTCTCACTCCCTCTCGTCCCACGCGAGATGCGCTCTCTCCTTCTCCCCGCGCGCCCGGTCGCCGTTCTCGACCAATCGGCGGCCATCTTCTGCTCCCCCGAGAGCAGAGCGACAGTGCGTACTCTCATCACAATCACAAGGAGACGACATCTCGCCGCGCGAGGTTGTCGTTACCGCGGAAGATGCACTATACATCCTACACGAGTGATCGATACATTATATAGTGCTTTAGAACTTTATAGTGTTATAAGACTGTCGATCAGTGATCCATAATAAAGTTTACGTGATAAGTGAGAGACTGGAAGCGCGTATTGGACTTTAACATAAAAATTATTCCTGTCGTCTGATATCTAAATATTATCCACGATTGGGTAAGTACAATAACGATTAGATTACAATGCAAATTATCGTCACTGCCGTTCCCTGTGTTTTGCCTTTCTTACAAAATCGAGAAGGCTCAGTGCGAAAAACGGTAGACAAATGCTTTGTCGCGTATGACCTCTTACGACTTCGTTATATTTAAAAGTGTTCATAACAAATATGATACAAAATATTATACCGGTATTTATATTCTTTGTTTTTATGTAGCATTTATTTTTATAAGGTTTTTTTGCTATATATAATGGTATTCCGGTTTGTGCTGAAATGACTATAGAGGTATATTTTTAATATATGTTTAAATACAATATTAAATATTTATTATGGAGATTATGTGTATGAATATACGAATAAGATAATCGTTTTTATAATTTAAATTTCTCCGACGGAGCTTTGTCGCTTTCTCTTTTCGTGATTTTTGTACTTAAGTTAAGTTTGTACTTATTTTATATTTATTATAGGTATTCAAAATATAAAATAATAGGAGATCTGTGTGATAGTTTAATGATATATTTTTTTTATCAGTCGCTAGAAAAATAGGTAACTCAAAAGACGTTTAAATAATAATGTTATATTTTTCTAATAACATTTAATTATTCATATTTACTACACATCCGGTAAAATCAAACATCGTCTTCCAACCATAAATATTTATATTTTAAGTATTACAAATTACCCTTATAGGATTCTTATTGGTTACCAACCAGTAGACTTAAATTATTATTTAGCCTAAAAATATATTATTATTTTTTTCCTCTGACGCTTGGATATTACGGAATAAAATATAAACTGGTGTAATTAAGAATTAAATACTAATTATTTTAAGGATAACCCTATAATTAGTTACATATATTACAGCGTTTAGATTTAAGTTTTAAAGGTAAGTAGGTAGGTATATTATAATACGATATTAAATAACTATTAACAACATTAAGCTCAATTTCTAAAATAATTGATAGCTTAGTGATAATGTCTTCTGATGATAATTCCTTTGTTTATGATTACTCATGAATATACACCGAAGAAATTAAATTATCAAAAACAACCTAATTGATAAAATATTTCGGACAAACATTATCATCATCTGAATTACGATTAGGTCTAAAACGTGTGCAAAAATATTCTTAATGTAGAATCATCAAACTCAATTTCGGGTTTACAAGGAAAATAATAACATTATAATAATTTGACAATATCCGCATCATTGCTATCAATATCCTTGCACCTTGTAAACTCTTCTCCAGACACGAATTAATTATCCCAGATAAATATCAATCCTAGATTGCTATCTATTGTGATTCACAATGTGATTTACACCAGTACTTAACTCAAAAACCGAAACGTAATATAAATATTTTTTATAAAAAATTGGATCAGGATCGATTATTAATCTCGACCAAACACAATCACAATAACCATCACCATTACTCATAGTAAACGATTCCATCTCCACACCTCTCAAGTTTATCTCTAGATTAGAAAAGCAAACATCATCTCAAGGCGTAATTGCCTCTTGAAGTACGAGATAAAGAAAAGTACCAAGATGTCACGGATTTCAAATAGAACTTGATTAGTTTTTATTGTTTATTTAATAACTACAATATTTCTTTCTCACGATTTATTAATAAATACGATATGGGACATATTTTAGCAAATAAAATTGATTAACTATTATTTCATATGGTCTATTTATATAAACCGTATTTTAAAACCGATTACGATTAGACCTTTAAGTAACTTGTACACTTATGTGAATATAAATGTATTATTTATAGTGGTAATACTAATATATAAAATAGCAAAATATAGACCATTTAAAACAAGTGCAAGTGAACATTAATTTCATCTAAAATAAGTGAACAATAATAACTTGAGACGACTTTTTATGTTTTAAACTGAAAAAATTAAACAGGTCTTAGTTGACAAAATGTTAAAGAAACATGTCGAGTGTTTATTGATATTACTTAAACTGGCATATTTAAAGTATTATTTATATAAACATCTATAGAATAACGTAACTATAGAAAAACATACATTTTTTAAAACAATTATAGCATGATAGACCCACCACTTTACAACATGTTCGTAGTTTTTGAGATGTGGTTAACCGAATGTTGATTGGCATACACATTTCTTATAAGAATTTTAAAATATTCAGATTATTATATAAAATATTATCACCAATTGAAATAATAGAAGCAATGGCATTGAACAGAGTTCGCAGGTTCGAATCTTGCACGTGTTGATTTTTCACTCTAGATTTTTTTTAATTATGTGACATAACTGTGATAAAATTATGTGACAAGGTTTTTATGGAAAAATATAAAAGGTAGTAACAACATTAGGGAATTGTGGTTTTTCTTTGTTTTTCATGTCCAATCTTTATATAGTAGGTATGTATACCTAAACAAGATTTCCCAATAGATGCCAAGCGGATGCTCCGTAGGTCATCCATTAATCCACCACGTGATACTGATAACAGATAAAACATATTATCAATGATACCTAATTGTATCTGATAAAAAAAACTAAATTAAATCATCTTATTGAATCATATTAACTGTAGGTACCTACTGACAAAGTTCAAAATAATATATTTTATATATAATCAATCATATTAAGATATGATCGATTATTTACATCAAAACAAATATGTCCTCTATTCCTAAGTATATTTGAGGAAAAACATGACAAATTATTTAGTGCCTACCTACACATAACATTAGCAGAATATTTAAGACAATTTATGTGAGAATTTTTGTTATACATAGACACACACACACACACACACACATACACACATACACACACACACACACACAAAACACAATAAAATGCATTAGAGGATGGTAAAGCCATATCTACATTATCTGTTCTTATATATAAAATATAGTAATGATATAAATTAACGGCCCCTCAGCCTTATCAATGCTAAGTAATATTGTATTACATTTCTTGTGTTTCTGAGTAAAATGACATCAAACGTACCGACGCGGTGTCTTTGTCAATAATTGCTAATCTGATGAAAGGTGACTCGGATGTAGATATGTAAAACTTTTCAGTATGTCGGGAAATTACATTTTTATTATTAGGTATATAATATTAAAGAGGAACAACCTTAATAACGAATAACTTTAGTAGATTTGACTTATGACCAGTTTAGGACTTCCGTACTCATAACATTATTACTAAGACTTCGATGTCCGTCTGTCTGTTTTCAGTGTGAATCTCATGAACCGCGATAGACAGTTGAAGATTTCATAGGTGATGGACTGCAGTTGAGGCTAACAAACAGATACTAAAAAGAGTAGACGCTTGAAATATTCACAGAATATTTAATTGTAAATAATTTTCTTAAAAATAAATAATTAAAATATAAAATCGAAATTAATATAAAGGGGGCTTCCATACAACAAAGGTGATTCTGATACCGTTTTATATACCTGTATAATGGTTCGGAACCATTCGTTTATATCCTTTTTAGCTATATTATTTTTTGCGTAATATCTAGATAAGCGTAATAAAATTCATGAAATTTTAATTAGTAAAGTCTGTCGCCAGGTAATATTATTCTTTTACAGGTAATTAACTTTATATACTGTTAAAGCTGTCAGAGATAGCAAGAATTTAATTCTCTTTTAACTTGTTTGTTTTCAATACTAGGAACTTAAGTAATTCCCAATATTATTTGACTATTATTAACATGTGAATGGATAGACTGATGCACCATCTCATTTTTGCCCTGTATAATAAAATAAAACTGAAGAGTTTGTTTTTGTTGTTAAAGACGTTAATCTCGGGAACCTGTAGAATAAAACAAAAAATCTGATAGCCCACTTGTTAAGCACGTCTACAAACAAATATGCGTATTCCATTATACTACTAACCTGACGATGGATGAATACTGGAAGTCCCTTGATCGTCAATAGTTCTACCGTACGTGTACCTACCGTCAGTACAAAGTACACAGTCAGGGTCGGAGTCGCGGGGCACAGCCAGTATGTTAAAGAACACAGTCCGACCACCACTAACATGACAAAGTTATGGTACCTTAACATTCCGCCAGGTTATTAGCACGCATTGTTCAATAATAGGTCGCTTAAAGAACGCGCCGGCTACGATTTCGCATTATCATATTGAATATTGTGGATAATATACAAACTATATATAAGATCAAATACAACGCAATAAATTGACATCATCTTGTTAATATATTGAAAATATATATTTCAATAAATTCTTAATAATTCTGTATATCAATAATTAATACGTAGAATCTTAAGGAAGTTATCTGATTCAAAGAACTTTGTACTGTGATTCACCTCTTTGTCTATCGATTTAGATGTCGATAGTATCGATAAAATCAAATCAAAAATAACCTCGGTCCTAAATAAAAGGGATATGGTATCTATACAATAGCCTCATAAATTACTAATTGTATTTTATTTTTTAATTTGAATATAAACTTATCTTACATTAAAAATAATTCTTAACAAGATTTTCAATCTTTGTGTAAAACAAAAACCTGCTTCTCTCAACCTTTATTCCATAATTAAACAAGGAACATTTTAATGTTCTTGCGCTTTGACCAAGCTGTCGTTTGTAACGCTAACGGTTGCGCAGGCGCAGCCGGGCGTCGCGGGCCATGCAGGGAGCAGCTACTGCGCCCGCGCCTCCCGCGGCAGAGCCACCTGCTTCGCAACGTGAGTACTGTCTTATATGGTAATAATAGTTTATAGAAAGGTAGCAATATAAACTATCAAATTAATTAGGTACATTTAACATTAAGTTGTTTTCTAGTTAGTAATTTTAAATATTGTCTAGGTACTATTAAATTCTATATTAAAATTGCGAGACAAGTGAAGCGTAAGAAGAAATTGATAAGAATAATAATCTGATACACAACAGGATGCAAATATCATTATTTATTGGTAATACAGTATCCATCTCGTAAGCTGACACGTGCTACTAGTGGCGCGGTAACTTGACCACTGGTTGATATTGGTCATCGCATCAACGGCGCGTGCGCACCACCTGACACTACAACTACCCACATCGCACCAGAGATACGATACTGATTAGAGATTTATAACACTTAAAATATTAGCTTTATTTAATCTGCGTCTGATGGAACTACATATTTCTAAGTATTTAAATATTTTTTAACGCATTATGTAAAACATTTACGGTAATAACTTAATAAATACTTTGAACATAACGTGATAAGTAGTTAATAGCAACATAACCAATGGCCCATCGGAATAAAAAATATTTACTAATAAATATGACATGTTTATTGTACTTTTATCTTTGAAAATTCACGTCGAAGACTGTTGTACCCAGAGCACACAAAGAACATATATTTTTTAATTATTTGAATGAATGATTTAAAATTCTTAACTGTTCCTGTTTCATTGAATGAATGATTGAATTATTTTGATGCTCAATATGTTATCTGACAACTACACACACATACATACACGCTTTATTGCTATTGTTATGGAGTGATTAGGAAGTATAGAAGCTGTTAATGGTAAGCACTTGATGGTAAGAGCTATACAAGGTTGTGTGGCACTCATCTGATGTCACCTGACTAACACGCACACATCTAAATAACATGTTCACCATTTTATTTATATTAAGATCACTTTACTAGATATATACTTCATTAAAAGTTTATCAATAAGTCTAAATTAAAATTAATTTATTTTGCATTGCTCTTAATAGATCTCTAAGATTTGTTAAGTTTAAATATTCTTATCTTTAAATATTTACTTACCACCTCATTAGACCTCCATTAAGACAATCGTCAGTTTGCTCAGATGATCTATCTCTCGGAGCGAGCAACATCTTTTTCTGTTCAGACCAGCTGTGTTAACAACATCTTGTATGAGTAAACATAAAGATTGTAGCTACATGATATGAATATAATTTATTCTAAATTATTTTAACCCAAAATCTTGGCAATTAATTAAAACCGCGTATTTCTTTGTTTGTTTCTGGCGTGTCCAAAATACGACAAACAAATCAAAATTATTTTATAGATATTAGTAAAATCTTGGAAAACCGTTATATTTGAATTACTTATGCGGCACTAAACAATCGAGAACTTTGACTATCAAAAATAACATGTCCAATACGTTTCAAAGTAAGTAATATTACAAGTTAGAAGTACTTACCTTGAATAACGGTGAATTGATAAAGACATCCGGTCCATTTAACCGACTTCAAAAAAAACGTGGTTCTTTCCAAGCAAATTTGGGCAATTGGACCATGTATAGTGTAATTATGGACTTAGGTTACGTGGCTGAGACGTTTCCGTCAGATAAGATAACAAATAATCTCGTTCACTCTAGAAATGTCTAATAATCTGTAATAAAATCTGTAATAAATTCAATTAAAAACTAATGAATTCAATTAAATAGTTATTCATTATTTTTATTCAACAGTCAATAGTAAAAGGTGAATAACCTTTCACGTGAAAAATAAGAAGTACCTTAAATGTAACGTGATGTGACTAAATGATTCAACATCTTAATGTGGGATACAATACCCTTTTTGGGCAGTGTTCAAATTAATTATAAGCCATACAAAATATATTATAATTTATTTATTGGATTGTATACTAGAAGTCCCAGGATGGACTCCTGTCAGTGTTGATGAGTTTTTAATTATCTAATTTATTTTTTTATTACTAAAGCATTAAAAATACCCTACAGACTGAGCTAGTGGATAAAAATACTAAGGAACAATATTTTAGAATTCTACCTTTTTGGATTGAAAAGATCGTATTTTTCTTTCTTTTTTTCATTTCAATACCCCAGATCTTACCGTTTAGAGCCCTTAAAAAATGGCCAGCCAACAGCAAGTGTAGCGCAAATGAAAAACATATTATATCAATTATCTAAAATTCCATTAATAGTTAAAACTATTATTATTTACAAATTCCTGATAGCCAGGTGTAAGTTGTCAATGCGCGGCACGTAGCCGTCCTGTTACACCGCCATCTCTCGGGCATATATTAACATCTCGCACCTACAGTAATTGGAACGCTTTTCCGTTCGGAGAAAGCTATTGGATGACAGTTCAATAAATACCTAAACAAATAAATCCTTAATTTCAATTCTTTATTTCACTTACGTCAAGACGTTAGACCGACAATATACTCATTCAATTCATTCACTACCTCATTCAACAGTCTGACATCTGTCAAATACTAAAACCTTTTTAAATCTTTTTAAGAAAAGTAATTTAGTTTATACAATTCATAATCATGCTACATACTTAAAATATATTTTTAAATATATACCGTATAATCGTTTTAATGTAAATTTTGTACTGAAGATGGTAGCATCATACCAGGAGCAAAGGGACCGTTAAATTGTCGCGGAAGACCCACTCCTGACTTGCATTCGTTATTACAAAATGGCTGCCGAGACATCATGCATAACTTATGTCAAATTTGGAATTATAATGTTATGGTACATTTTTATAAATATTTCTATGACGATTTAAATAAAATTGTCTACGAGGAGGATATTTTTATATAATTTTATTATATTTTGTTCTATTTCATATAACAACCAATTCCTAATATAATTCATCTGTCATTATTTAAAATAGCAGTTGCGAATGTATTATTAAATTTCACTGTACACTTGACAGACTGCAATAGTAAAGTTATCAATTTGTAAGCAATAGTCATGTATCAAAATGGGAAAATAGTACTAATATAATACTCATAAGAACTAAAATAGGGTGAAGTAATTTGTAAAAGGCTGTAATTGTCACAAACTAGGGCTTAAGATGTGTAATTCAGTACCGTTCTGACCATTGGAGTGAAGCGGTATCGGCTACGTCCCTACCATATCAATCAAATTATAATATGAGGCTACCGTTATACAAAATTGAATACCGTATGTCTTTGGGATAAGATCCAGAATCGTATACATAATAAGTCCTGGATGGTGATAGAACGATTTAAATTCCGTATAAGCGGGGAAGAGGAAGTCACGGATCGCGCATGTATGTCACATTTTCTCTATGAACTTGAGTGAACTCTAAATTTGATGGCGTTGCTTTTAGAAAAAAAAAATGTTCTGTACCTCTCGATGTAGTGGGTGGTGATCCTGTGTGTTAACCAAAGACTGGGTTGGATTTCCACACGGGACAATTCTTTGTGTGATCCACATATTTTTGTACCGAGTCTGGGTGTTCTTTGTATCCGTTATTTATGTGTTTGTCAAGACACAAGGAGGAAGTAAAAACAAAAAAAATATAACATTTGAAAATTAAGAAAACATTACCTACGGTACAATAAGTCATATGACCATTTTAAATATTTATAAATGGAAATACCTATCTACTTAAAGGTGTTAAGAAACATTATCTAATTATTAAAATAATTTCAAAGAAACGTATCTAAAGTTACGTTATTTTTAATTGCAATAACTGCAATATTCGAGTGAGTGCGTTCCCAAACATTTCAAGATAATTCAAGGAACCAATCACTTACGACATCGAGCCTCGTTTCCGCGTAAACAATAATTGTTTTACTTGCCTTGCGTAAATAATGGATGTCACAATAAAATAAAACCTTTAAAAATACAACATCAAATCTATTTATTTCATTAGTATATTGATTTTATAATGACAGGCATTGAAAAAAGCGTCTCTTATTATTTATTTTTTGTTAGAAATTGCTCATATTTTTTTTACTCTAAGATTCAAGTTAGCTTTTTTTAGTAGTAGTAGCAGTTTAAGTGATTAAGAAGTTAGTTAGCAGAGGTACTATAACATTAAATACTATTTCTGTTTTCATAATGATAAATATATAAGTAATAAATACAATTGAAACGGCTTTTGTATTATTGAAAGTTAACTGAAGAGTCAAAAGGCATTTATGTTTGGTTTAATTTTCTCTTAAGTTAATTTAACCATCATAGACAGATTATCAATTATATATGTAAATAAATATATTAAGTAAATGTCGCAATATCCACGGATAGAAGATCATGTATCAAGGCTTCGTATTACAACAGATTTTGTTATTACATTTATAACTTAGAAATTGTAAAATATATTCGAATTACGTAAGAACGTCAAGCTATTCTTCCTCAATTCATCTGCAGAATTAAAATGATCAATATAATAATAAAAATAGACAAACACGCCAGCATCTCCATTATTTATTTTAAATATAAATAACAATTCAGACAATCATTCCTTCGCGGAAATTTATTTAAATATTTTCCTAATCACCAGATCCGCCATTTTATTTCCACATTCGTGTAATTCGATCAATAACCGGATGTTATTATCAACAGAAACCTGCGCTGTTTTAAAATAAGATACATAAAATGCGTCATCGAAATTCGAGACTTGATATAAGAAAATGTATAATACTTATTTGTGTTATCTCTATTTTATTTTATTTACGACGCTACATTATGTATATCGAAGAATTAACACGAAAAGGATAAGCGACTTCTCTTAAATTATATGGATATTTTAAATACGTGATAAAATTTTGCGGTCCAATATAAAAGATGTAATAAGTAATTGGAGTAAATTGAGTCAGATCACTCGGGAAACTCTGTATCATTTGAGGTGATCACTAACCTGTAATACTGTTTTGTTTTGCGTCATTTCTAAGCAATAAATCAATCAATTTCTTACTTGATTTTAGGTATTAACACGTACCTATTACATATTTATTTATCTTCACAATACTGTTATGCTCACATCATGTACAGTTCGGTACAATGTATTAATATTGAGCAGTTACATTTATTTCCCTCTTATAAATACTCTTACAACAAACCAATGAACCTATAGGATAAGATTTAAAAACAAGAGGCCACGCGGTATCTATAAAATGGCGTCTACATAGTATTGATTTTCTTCCAGCCAACCGGCGAACACCTCACACTAATGTAACACTGAAAACGTTTTATGTTATCTTTTCTATTTATTTATATCTTTCTTCTTGTATATAAGGAATAAATGTTCCAAGACATTCCTATAATATTTGTAGGTATATTTGGCAATATCTACAAGCAGGTTTTAATGATTGTTATCGGCATCCTTTTTGAGTTTTAAGACGTGCCTTACGTCTGCCATACTTAAGACAATAGAGACTGATTCATGCGTTTGTGGTTAGAGCATAGCTGTAGGATATTGACCTTTAACAACACAAAACTTTGCAGATCAAAGCTGTACGACGACATTGATTTTGCGTAATTAATTACGGTTTAGAATCGCTTACATCACGTTTTCATTTTTGTAATCTATTAGCTGATTGTTAGAACTGATTCACAATAAACGACATCTCGTTATATAATTCAAATAAAATACATTCGTACAAGTGACTCTGACTCACCTATTGTGGAGTTTTCTTGGAATAGTAAAATGAAAGTCCAAGTTATTCAAACATAGACCGTGGAGTAACGCGTTCCTTTGTTGTTACAGAAATCAAAACAGAAGTATTCAGCGAGGCCAAAGTTGAAAGTGAAAATCAAGTGGGCGAAGTCATGAAGATCGAGCACCATGAGTCGCGTGCCACGCGCACGACTAGCATAGACAGCGACAACCGTTCAGACCGAAGCGAGGAAGATGACTGCAGAAGAGCACGGAAGAGAATGGCGTCTTCATCACCGTCTCCAATACCCTTAGATAAAAGAACTGCTAGATTCGAGTGCCGGAAATGCTTACAGCGTTTCGATTCAATTAATTCCTTCGATCTCCATCGGTTTACAGCTCACGGAGATGACAACAGGACTGGATTTGATGATTACATAGATTATTCAAGCAAAAAATTTCAGGGTATGATACAACATCATATACCTGATGGATTGCGCTGCGAGCACTGCTTCCGGGAATTCCCAACTGGACAAATCTTAGATATTCATAGAAAAACGTGTACCGCGTCTACAAGAATATCAAGCCCGGATCGCGATCGTAAAGAATTTTTTGCGAAACTTGATCTTAGGAATAGGACCTTTGGTATACCCGGAACATTAACACCACCGATGGATCGCTTTACACCCAAGTTTGATGACACACATATCTCTAATGGCATTAGACATATCGATGCAGCAAGAGACCTTGCTGATATCCAATCTATATTGAATGTCACATCTGCTGGGAGCCTTTTAGAAAGACTTACTGGAACACGAGTAGCTTTAGAAAGTTCAGTGCTTACGCCTCCCGATACTATTATTAAGGAACGTGAGCAAGAGGAAACACAGGATAATTTTGCAGCGGAATTCAGAAGAATGAAACTTCGAGGGGAATTTCCTTGCCGACTATGTCCTGCTAAATTTCCTAACCTTAGAGCTTTGAAAGGCCATAATCGAGTACATCTAAGTGGAACAGGACCCGGTCCATATCAGTGCAATATGTGTCCACATGCATCGTTGGACAAAGCAGCTCTTGTCAGACATATGCGCACACACAATGGAGATAGACCGTATGAATGCGCCGTATGTAATTACGCATTTACTACAAAAGCTAATTGTGAGCGCCATTTACGAAATCGACATGCTAAGGTTACGAGGGAAGACGTTAAACGCTCTATTATATATCATCCCTCTGAAGACCCTAACAATGATGAAGTTAATTCCAAGCTTGCTCGTGAGGAGGTCAAAAGATCGCTAGCCTTCCATACGCCTGAAATTGATAGACGTAGTGAATCATCAGATCGCAATACTCCATTGACTCACTACAACAACAGTTTTATTACTGACAGACACCCAGTCACTTCTTTAACTAAAGCTATCCCTGATATACCTACTTTAACTCCAAGAGAATCTGAGCAACCTATGCCAAGAATAAAAGTCAAAGGTATCGGCCAACTGACCCAAATACCAGAATTTAGATCCCCTGATATAACGTTTAAAGCACACGACATTCAGCCAGAACCATACAGTGAAGAAGCACCAGTAGACCTTAGCACAAGTGATAACAATAGCTGCGATGTTCTTGATCTTAGTAAGAAAAAACGAGATACAGATGACGATGAACCAAAATTACCACCTCGTTCCACCTTTGATGATTCTGCATCTGCTGCCGCCACGGCCGCTGCAACTGCTTTTGAAAAGACAAGATTGCTTTTAAATCAACAAAGAATTTTTGAATCCTCCCCACCTAAAATCGATCCCGCTTACTATACAACTCAACTCTCTCAACTCTACGCTAGTACTTTAACGGGGTTGTCTGGACTACCCCTCCCACCGTCATTTCCTATAAACCCGTATTTTCTACAATCATCTTTTTTTCCTCATCCAACCGATTCTCAAGAAATAACTGAAATTAAGCAGCGTATTCATAAGGAAATATTTCGAGGGCTAAGTATGTCCGGAGGAAGATTAGTGGATGATACTGAAACACAGCTAAAGCAAGAACCAGAAGAAGAAGAACTAAAACCTATTCCAGTAGCTTCTACACCTACTCCTCCCCCACACGCTGAATCTCCTCGTCCGTTAAGTAACCCATTGGTTCCACAAAATGATTCCGTCAAAATGGTAATAAAAAATGGTATACTTATGCCAAAGCAAAAGCAAAGACGTTACCGCACTGAAAGGCCGTTTTCCTGCTCTCAGTGTTCCGCAAGATTTACCCTACGCTCAAATATGGAACGTCACGTCAAACAACAGCATCCTCAACACTGGAGTGTCAGGCGGCCATCTCCGAGAGCTCCTCCACCATATCCAGGTACCGACACTTTAGCCGACCGTGTCAAATATGCTTTACTAGCTCGTCATTTAGAAAGACCCTTGCAAGTTGATGGCTCTCCTGTCCGTAGAGATTCTGATGAAGTAGCCGATAATGAAGAGGATGAAGATGATACTTTAGTTATAGATGAAGAACCAGAAGACCAGAAACCAGAAGATCATACAGCCGCTCGTAGAGCTGCAGCCGAAATCCTTATGGCGTCACGTCAACAAGAAATGCATAAGGATTTCGATCTCAAAATTGCTGGTAGTCTTATTAACAAACCACTTCCAATTGTAACTGAGAAGACAGAAACTGGTACCGAACCTCTTCCAAATCAAGAAGCAATACCAGTAGTCCCTACTCGAAGCGATGAAGAAGAGGATGAAGAAGGTCTCGTCGCGTCTACGAGTGAGGGAAATAACTCCGGAAGTGATGAAAATAAGTAAGTCATTTTATTTGTGTGACGAGAAATTGAGTTTTATATAAAGTCTAAATAAAATAAATATTAATAAAATAACCTTTTTTTTCAGGTCTGAATCCGATACTGGAACGCAGCCACCAAAAAAGAAATCCGCTTACAGTCTAGCACCAAACCGCGTGTCCTGCCCGTACTGCCACCGTAAATTCCCCTGGTCTTCATCTCTCAGACGCCACGTCCTTACTCACACCGGCCAAAAACCTTTCAAATGCCCCCATTGCCCCCTCTTATTCACAACTAAATCCAACTGCGATCGTCATTTACTTAGAAAGCACGGAGGGTCAGCCAAAGCAATACTCGCTGAACCTATACAAGATACAATAACTTCTCAAAATATCGACAGCAGATCTGTACCAGAGAGACCATTCAAATGTGCTTCTTGTCCAACAAGCACATTTTCATCTATGGAGACCTTAAAAAAACACATGTCCTCCCGCCATGGAACTGGTGAATCCCAGCCGAGTTCCCCAAACCCGGAGACGGAGGAAGGAGATGGAAGTTTAGTTTTTAAATGTCATCTTTGTGAAGGGTCCTTCGGAGACAGGACCGGAGCTTTAGGGCACTTAGCATCAGCTCACTCCGCAGAGTACGAACAGTTAGTAAGCAAAGGAGCTCTAGACGCCGTTAGCGATCGCAGCGAGAGTGCAGATGACGACGAGAGAGGAAAATTCCCAGATCATGCAAATAGAAAGGTAACGTAGTTATTTTCAAACAACAATTACAGAGAACAACAGAGCGACGGGACGGTTTCCCAGTAGTCGCGGGTTCGAATCCCTGCCCGTATCGGTTTATTTTTCATTCTTTATTTATAAAAATTTAAATAAGCTTAACATGGCTATACATGTTTTAAGATATTTTCAAACAACAATTAAAATTATTCCAAAGTATAATTCAATAAAAGTAATAAAGCATTAATCTTAAGGTCGTCTGTGCGTTCTGCGTGCGTCGTTTCTGGTCGGCTGAAGATCTCCGGCGCCACATGCGTACGCACTCCGGCGAACGACCCTTCGCCTGTGATCTGTGCCGGCGCCGTTTCACTCTCAAGCACAGCATGCTGCGACACCGGAAGAAGCATCGAGAGGACAGCGATGATGAAGACTCTCCCAGGGATAATGAGTGAGTTTGTTACGCGCTGGGAAATAAAAAGCTCGTAAAAATACTTGTCTGTTTAACTTGAGCCCAATCTTGTTTTAGATACCGATACCAAGACGACGAAGGCTCCGGCAACGAAATACCGACCAATGTCAACAACAACAACTCCCCGCCCGCTGTCTATGACAAAAAGTCGAAATTAGAAATGACTTCACGCAAAAACTCCTCTGAAATCGAAAATGACCCAGAAAACGGTGGCGATCTAATTGGGAAACTACTCGGCATACGTGACAAGACTATCATTAACAAGCTGCTGTCATCAGCAGACGAGGCTGCCAAGTTCCTTGGTGTCAATAAATGAGAATACGCATTAGTTCTCGTGACTCCCGCTAGACTGATACTAGCGCCGCGAGGACTAAAGGTTCCATTTTTGAAAACGCAATCTAAACCCTGTACAACGCCATCTACCAACGAATAGTTTTACTATTTAAGCTTATACGCGTAGCGCCATCTACCAACGAATAGATGCTTTTTTAACGTTCTGTATATATTTTTATAATTAAGATACGCAGGTGCCTTACGCTGCCTTTAGTATAAAATACCGTCCTATTCTGCCTTATAGGTCCTGTATATAACATATTGTGGGTGTTTATCAACGAAATATTTCTAGTGCCAGTTTTACAAGTACACTTACTGTTTTGTGGTGTTTAAAGTAGGTCGTTAGTGATTATTGTATAGAGTATAGTCAGTAATTTAGCAATTTACTATACAACCTTGCTAAACACGTTTGCATTTTCATCTAGTCGCATTTTCAATACTTTCACACGTTTTTCATTTCGTTAATAGTTGTGAATTTCAGCCAAATATCGCAAATCCAAAATTTTCTAGTCAACTTTTTCCTCTAAACTTTCAAAGCAACCAAATATCAGTTCACGAATACATTAAGATACTTTACGTTTTAATTCATTTTTGTAGTTATCTATATAATAATATTTTACCAATGATAGATACGTGCTAATTTTAAACTAGATAAATAAGATTTTTTTAAGTTAGTGTTTCTTATCCAAATATTTTTCAATCTATACTCAAAATGTTCTTCAATTCCCTTATCTATTTGTAAATATATTAAGTTCGCCTCGTGGGTGACTTTCGTTTGCTCAAAATTATGGCATTTCTTTATATAAATACTTATTTTAAGAAAGTTTAGGATCTCTTTTGTTATTTGTATAGTTTAAACCAAAGTGGGTGGAGTTTTGTTTACCGTAAGGTACTTTTGATATTTTTTAAAAAAATATTAATCTTTTATTTCGTTTGGTGCAGTGGGTTTAAAACTCAATAGACGTAAGTTAGTTAACATTCTGTCTCCTCAACGGATCGACGAGTCATACGCTAGAATAAACCTAAGTTCGAAATGCTTTGTATAATAAAGATGCAGATATATACCAAATAAAATATACATATTATATACTATTGTTATACTTAGGACGTCCCTTGCATAAGCAATATTATCATAATTTATTAATTAGAGTGAATATTATATTTTAAACACTAAAGCTTTTATTTCGAGAATAATATATTTGTGTGAGTCTATTGATACGTCTTATTTAGTGTTGCTATTAAACTAAAATCCTGCTTAATGTCAATTATAGTTAGAGAAATTGGAAATGTTTTAAGAATTGTAATTATATTTAATTTCCATTTATAGGTATAATTATTTGCTATTTTAGTATTAAAATTGAAACCTGTGCTTGTAATTGTGAATGTTCTTTAAATATCTAAGATATAATTATTATCTCGTACTTATTTAGTGATATATTTAATGTAAGTTATAATATAAGATGTGGCAACACCGCTTGGCCTTTCAAAATGTAGTTGTGTGTTAATAATATATTATCGTTATTTAAGAAATATACTGTTAAATAAATTACAATTTACCAATATGCATGATTTAAATGTAATAATTACTATTCATAATTAATATAGTAAGTATTTACCATTCACTTTTTGCCTCTTGACTTCTTTTGCAATATGAGTGTCGTTTTTAAAACGTTTGTCAAATATTTTATGGTGGATTAATAAAGAAATACTGCTTCTAATATTTATGGTTCATAATTTTTTTCCCGTATATGTCAAGCCGAGGTTGCAATTTGAGTGTGTCGGTCGATTCTTGTTTTTCATAACACATTTTGTTTGTTCTGTATTCATTTATATACTTTATTGTATACTACATAAAAATACATATTACAGTAACAAAAGGGATTTTAAAAATAAAAACGATTTCTTTTAGACAACCACAGATGCTGCGCTGCTACATATCTACATTATTGTTTTTTAAACGTTGGCACAAGCAATGTAATTTAAATAATGTTAATGTCACTAGATTAAAAAAAAAAGAAACAATAAGTAAACTTATAAACAATTATTATTTAGATCCATATTGAGTTATTTAAAAAGTTCCTTATTTGTTAAATTTCCGAACGAATACATTCTTGTTCAATGAATATGATACCATATGAAAAAATCATTGTTTATTTTTTAAAACTAGCGGTTGCATACAGCTTTGTCAGCAGAATAAAATTTATTAGTATTTTGTAAATATTAAGATCATAGAAGATGTTCCGTTAATTTTAATTTCCACGTCCTTTACAAGAAGAATCTTCTTTCCTACCTTTATACATATACAATTTTGATAGTTGTGCTTGTAATAACGCTTCATAATAGACTTCACTCCAGTACAATTTAATAAAATAAGGTTTTTAGGTTTTTTTTCTTGTTCCGATGATTAATGGGTTTTCTTATAAAATTGTATAATAATACGTAATTAACTGTTCTTTTTTTTATCCGTCTTTTGAATTAAAAATTTAAAATAAAATGGAACATAGTTGGAAAATAATAAATATAAAGGCACGTTAAAAAGAAAATTTAAAATAAAGTACACAGACCTAAAAGAAAAAAGGATAATATTTTTTTTAATTATGTGATAATTAAAAGCTGGCAACTCTAAATAGGTGAATGAAAGAATTTGAAGAAATAGAAAGAAGTCGCTAATTTATGCGAGACCGCGTCTTTATTTTCAGATAATATTACTTAGCTTTCAGTGTAAATTGTTAAATATTACTTGTGCCCTTGAATTAATAACGTACTTGGATTGGGTATGAATTATTGTTTACTTATTTAAATTGTAATTAAGTATCTAGCTTAGCTTGTTTTCTATGCAATGCATTCCACATAGTGACGTAGGTAGAGACTATAATGCACTATTACTACTTACATTATTAATTTTATTGCATTGATTAACTGTAAAACTCTGTTTACTGTTACATTTTAAACAGATTTTCGCGTCACGTCTGCGTTTCTTGTTTACATTTGCTCTTAATCATATTTCAGGGTAAAAAAACATTCAATATGGGGGACCAGCAATTTTTTCTAAAATGGAACGACTTTCAAACGAATATGGTGACTTCTTTTAGGCATTTGAGGGACGAAAAAAGTTTTACAGATGTGAGTATTCAATATTTATTATTTTTTATATATATAACCTAATACAGTATAAGAATTAATATTGTTTACAAGAGTTCAATACCATAATAGATTTAGTATATGTTTAAGAATGTTATAAATAAATAATTTATTTGTTTTTAATGATCTGATTGCTTTCTGCATTAATGTCACTGCATTAGACCCAATAAAATTAAGAGTGGTGCCAAAACATATGTCAAAAATATTAATTATAATTGATATCAAGTTTGTGGTATATATTAAATATTGTATATATTTTACTAATATACATATTACTTGATGTATAATGGAGTAACTTGATCATTATCTCAGCTAAGCTTAACCAATTATTTTAACTAAAATATTTTTTTAAATACTACATAAAGATATAAGTTTATAATCATATGGTTAACTAATTAGTTCTTTACAACCTATTGTTTTAACAACTCTAATACAGAGCATTTTACATACATTCCATTTTTTAGTATAGTATTTACAAATTACTAACTAGTTTTGAAAACATATCAAATGTGATCCACTGTTTTGGATCAAAATAAGCTATTTCATACAACAACTTCCTTTTAGAAATTACTATAAAGAAAATTACTGAAATTCATTTATACATCATCAAATTTCAGTATTATTTTTAAAAATGCATTTTTATCTGTTTTACTGTTTTTATAATGTTCAAAACATTAATTACCACTTGGTTTTCAATGTAAGAATCTTCTGCTAGTTGATGAATTTTTAGAAGTAGATTTAGTTAGCCATTGTACTTTTGATTGTGGCATATGATTTATTGAGACGTGTTTTAGGTAACACTGGCATGTGAAGGTCAGACTTGTAAAGCACATAAAATGGTCCTATCAGCTTGTAGTCCCTATTTTAAAAGTTTATTAGAGGTGAGTTTAATATTTTATTTTAATTTAAATATTTAAAGAACAAATGTTATTGATATGATCCTCTTTACTGACCTATTTGGTATTATACATCTAATATCAGATGTTTCTCTAGCAAAGTATGTCTATTTGAAATAAAAACATTAATTTTCCATATATTTAAAACATAGTTTTCTTGTAGATATTTAAAAATACAAGTATATAAGCATGATTGGTTAATTATATTAATGTAATGAAATCCAACTTAACAACTCAAATAATAAATTGGATATAGTTCATATGTTTAATACTATTGAGTATTATTAATAAATTCCAGGAGAATCCATCAAAGCATCCCATTATAATACTAAAAGATGTATCATATCAGCACCTGCAAGCCATACTGGAGTTCATGTATGCCGGAGAAGTAAATGTCTCACAGGAACAGCTGCCAGCTTTTCTAAAGACTGCAGCTCGGCTTAAGGTATACTTTTCTATTTTAATTATATATACTTATTTGAGTGGTAAAGTCAAGGTAAGTCTTAAGTAACTACAGCGTGGTCGAACTGGCTAAACCTAGGTAGTATTTTCCATTCACTTTTACATACATTTCACATGGGAAGTGATAAGATCTAGAGTGATAACACCTCATCCATCCTCCTGGTTGAGTCTTATGGGCCACCCATTCACAAATCACAACACATATGCTTAATTCTATGTGTGATGACAAACCTTTACCATTATATAAACCATCAACTTGCCATGTAACTAAAAAAATAAACTAAATCAATATTTTATTATGTTAATATATGTATTGTTCTACTTTTTGTTTGTAACTTCTTAATGTTAATAGAAATATTACATAATAAATCTAACTATCTTTGAACCATGATATATTTATATAAATAGGTTTAAAGGATTTGTTTGATACAAAATACTGAATTTACAGTAATGGGATTTGAATACAAAATATATTGTTATTGTTTATGTTTTATATATAATAAAATTTGTTACAGGTTAAAGGTCTAGCAGAGCCTCCGCCACAGATGCCCAGCATTAAGAGGGAAGGCTAACAGTGAATTAAGACTATAGTGAAGTAACAACAATGTTATTACACCAATTGTATGAATTTTTTATTTGCATTCTTATTACAGGACAGGTTGAAAAATATGTTTGGAAATAGATATTAAAGCTTAGATAAGGAATGGTTGACTTGCCCCTTATTTATTCTCATATTTGGATGTAATGATCATAAACTAAAATTGTTACAAAGTTACATACTTTCAAATGCTAACCTTTAATTTGCCAATATATTGATTATGCTATGATTTTGAATATCAAGTAAATTCTTGGTAGAAAAATGCCTAAAATGAAGCAATAATAAATACCATAGCAATATAAAGGTAATGTTTAATTCAATATTATATAAAAAGTCAGACGGACAGTAATTGTTTGCTATGCTGTGCTTTTATTGTATAAGTTAATAACATGTTCAATGTATTTCATTATCATTAGTTTATCATTGATGCTTTGGTAAATCGTATTGTTTTAATAACAATATAATCTAACATTTGCTAAAGTACGGTTTATCAAAGATGTCTCCACTAGTGATGTGGCGCACAACACACTTTGGATCCTCTCACTTAGTTACCTAACAACCAAAGTTTTAGCTTAGACTGCAGGACGCCTACTAAAGTCTGGTTTGCGAACACATCATACTGGGCATTTTATATACAAATGCCAACATTCCGATTCAATAGATATTTAATAATTTGTTTTGTTTGTATTGTGTTGGCGTTGTATATAATGTGTTATATATTCCACCAACAGATGCCTTATAATCTAATTTCCAATACATTTGTCGGTTATACAAAATAAATAGCATCTTTTATATGTAAATTGATCAATACAGAATATATTTTAATTATTTATAAATATTATCTACACTAATCGATATAATGTATTGGAATGCCTTAATACTTGCTTTGTTAGCATTGTAAGGTGTTCTCTCTCGTTTTTTTACTTTATATTTTCAATGCATAATACTATATTTCTTTTTAGATTAAGTTTCTTATTTTTCGAAATTTTGCTATTTTACTTAAATTAGGTTATGTTACAATTTTCAATTTGAAATTTAAAATTAGTACAAAAGGAGTTTTGGTCTTTCACTTGTAGTGGATTTCCGTTTTGATTAAGTGAACAAGTGTCAAGATAAATGTGTTTGAAATGTTTTTGTTGCATCACTGTTCATCATCATTTCACTTGTTAACAACTCTTCTGTTCTTTTTCCGAGTTTTAATGATAGTTGTATAAATGTAAATCTGATATTTTTAGACGAAGTAATGGAACTGCATAGATCACGTGAATTAGTTTGTAATGATTGAAATTATGAAAGATTTGTAATTTTAGATAATAATAATAAAAATAACTACTACATTCAAATGTTTTATTTTTTACTTATGAAAGAAGATTTATACAGGGTTATTTGTAAACAATTGGCCACCTGTTTCAGGCAGCCTCTCTACATCAATCCTAACAACATTTGTTCTACGACTTTTTAAAATTAATAGTTTTCCTATACCAAATTTATTTGTTGCGTCTGAACTGGCGCCCGGGCGCTGACTTTTTAAGTACTTTTTACAAAATACAGTAATAAACAAAAGAGGGAGCAAAAATGTTATAGTTTTGTTTTTTTGTGTTGTTTATCAAGATTTATAAAAAGGTCGTAGCACAAATGTTGTTTGGTTTGATGTAGAGGCTGCCGGCTGCAAGAGGTGGCCAATAATTTACAAATAACCATGTATATCTGCTCATATTACAAGGATCATAAAACTTATCTATCATCAATTAAATATAAATAAATGTTGATTAATAAAGTTCGATTGTATGATAAAGGACGTGGATCTAAATTACGGGAAGTATTTTCTTTGTTTATATGCAGGGTTATTTGTTTAAAGACTTTTTACAAATCATGATAAATAACACAAAAAAAGCGAAATTAAAATATATTTGCTCCGTCTGTTACTTACTACTCTGTATTTTGTAAGAAATAGCTAAAAGGTCAAAGCCTTAGCGGCATACCTACGCTCAAAGTTGAAGCAGGTTCAGAGGCAACAAATAAATTTTGGATGGGAAAACTTAAATTTTTAATTTTAACTCTAAAAAGTCGTAAAACAAATGTTGGGATTGGTGTACAAAAGCAGCCTGCAAGAGTTGGCCAATTAATTACATATAACCCTGTATATAAGGTGTATATTAGTGTATCGACCAGTTGCATAGTTTTATTCCACTTCACGTACTATAAAATTTAAAAAATAACACATACACTTGTTATGTAAAAAAATAAATTTCTGTAAGGTTTACTTAGCTATTCGGGAGTGCAAAATATTTTCAGAACGAAATAAGCAACAGTTTATCGAGTGGTCATTCTAAAGAATGTTCTGTGTATCAAAATTAGAAAAGTGTGGAAAATTCAAAAATCACAAAGATTTTAAAAATGAATTTCGCAAAGAAAGCGTCATTCTTCAAAGATTTTCGTTGTCATACTGGTCAGTAGACAAGATGTCATACTAGCAAAGAGTTCTTTGGCTTTAAGAAGTCATCGAGAAAACCTAAATGGGATGGGTACCTACATGGTAATATTCTCTCTGTTGTCGAGTTTGTCGCCCGGTATCTACTGATAGGTAGGGATCAAGTTTTGGATATGCTTAGAAGTTTCTTATTTTTAGGATACCTGACTGTTTCATAAGAACGGTTATGTTTATCAAAAGTTCGTATATATTTATCATAGGAGTCAGTATTAGAAGTCCAGTTTGGAAACAATTAACTGTCAATTTACGTCATCTTGTTTGTTTTATTTGGAATGTATGACTTGATTGCTGTTAAAAAAAAATAACTTTTATACAAATTTTGTATTTCTTTAGCGATTCCTTTCATTATACAGGCATGATGTAGGTAATGTTATTAAATGTTACGAACAATACATACACATGCGATTGTCGTAATAGTGAAACATCAGCCGTAATTTTTAAGGGGTCAGTTCCGTCCTTTCTCCGAAACTCATGATTAGTTTTTAACCAAATGAAAATGGAACCAGTCCGGGTCTCTACATTTTCTAATATAATAAAAGCCATTAAAATCGGTGCATAAACGTTGATCGTTTATCGTTATAGGCAGATACTCAAAAACAATATAGATAACAATACGACAGAATTGGGAAACCTCCTTTTTTAAGTCGGTTGATAAGTTACAGTTTATATTTATTTTTTAATTTTATTTTCGAGTCAATTGTATTACGAAGAATCTGAATTAAGATAATTTAAACTACATCGAATTCCGGACGAAAACGGAACAAACGATTTTAAATAGTTTACTTGGGGCCCTACTTTCTTTTTTGCTTGGCTTTTGATTGCCTAGTTATGCCACCGACAGCAACAGATAAAATATAAAATAGGGTAAGCGTAGTATGTTTAAAGCATATGAAACATAATTGTTTAAAAAAAATTGAAACTGCCATAAATATTATAAAGATTTATTTTAATTTTTGTTTTCATAAAAATAAAACAGAATTTAGCACCACAAAAATTAGTAAATATAACATCAAAATGCAATATTGGAATGAAAAAAAAAGAAATATCGAGACATTTGTGACAACATTGGAAATAACACGAAGACACAGCCATTAAAAATAAAGGCTTTATTACACTATGAAAATAATTTCAATAACATAAAATAATATGATATGACACTGGTAACAGATACACGTTTTGGTTAACTTTGGTTTATAACTAAAACGACTTTGAATCTAACTTTAAATATAAAATATGCTTAAATAAATACAAAAATATGGCAACACATTAGGAACTATTTCCAAATATTTAGTATAAATGCATAATAATAATAATAAAGAAACTATATGTCACTTCAAAATGTTAAAACCTTTTGGTAACCTTTATTATTTATACAAATACTATTACTTTATTAGTATTTGTATTATAATATATTTAAGTAAAAATAAAAAAATGTGACAATTTACGTCAAAAAAAAAAACATAATTCAATAAATGTAACTTAGCGCAAAATAGAAATAAATTTGGTATAACTTTGGTTGAACGTCCCAAATTCTTATATATAATAACTGGTAACTTTATTTACTTACTTAAATATAAGTATATATATAAGTATTTATATAAAGAATGTCTAGGCCCTCATGCTAGCTTTCTATCTTTTGAACCCTTCAGGGTTTTCGCTCTGCCAGCGCCACGTGTCCCGGCACATGTCCTCCAGCGTCCTTGTCGCTCTCCAGCCCAGCAGGCTGTGTGCGAGCGAGACGTCCGCGTAGTTGGCGGCCACGTCGCCAGCGCGCCTCTCCACCAGCTTGTAAGGTATCTTGCGACCGGAGGCCTCCTCGAAAGCCTTCACTAGCTGCAGCACTGAGTACCCGTGACCGGTGCCTGGGGAGGTGGAGGGGGGGCAAGTAGGACACTTGACTTAATATTCGACATCATTATTATACAAGACGAGAGACATCAAAACAAAAATTGACAACGACACAGTCGACGGTGCGAAGGAGACGGACTCGCAGGTTCCAGTGACGAAGTTTATATTTAAGTAAACGTAAATGACAATCTCTCACCAAGGTTGACGGCATGGAAGCCCCCGAAACCGGTCTGCTGGAACAGCGAGAGAGCGCGCGTGTGTCCTCGTGCGAGGTCGCAGACGTGCACGTAGTCGCGCACGCCCGTGCCGTCGCACGTGTCGTAGTCGGCTCCGAACACCTGCAGCTGCATGAGACGACCCACCGCCACCTGGACACGCACCGCGCGGGGTCAATGACCGGGGGTCATAGACTATGATTATGTCACGATGTTGCAACGATACTAATAGTCAACCTTGGATTATTGGTTATTAGATTTACATTAGGTGTGTGACCGACTTCTTAGAGTAACTTTAAAGATGCACACATAACCGGCCCATCAATTTCTCGGTCGTATCCATAAAGTATTGTCCAGAACTTAAAAAGATATTTTGAACCAGGAATGTTAATAAATTTGCATATTATGTATTAGCAGCTCCAGTACCTGTGCTATGTAAGGCATGAGGTTGTTAGGTGTCCCAGCAGGGTCCTCTCCTATGCGGCCGCTGCTGTGCGCTCCCACGGGGTTGAAGTACCGGAGAGATATTATCTTCCAGTTCTGTTATTAATATAAAAACATTATTGATCTGTATGACAATCAAGAATCTCAACATTTTACAAATCAGCAGGATCAGAACCTGTGATTAAAACGCTCTACGGAAGCGTGCAGACCGTGCGTGTAACAATTGAGCTATCGTGTCTCCACTTGCGTTTACAGATTTATGGTTGTTTTTTATATTATATTAAAATGTGCGACCGTCTTTGTCTATAAATTATCGAGTTTCAGGTTATTTTTTAGTTCTCAGGTTCTTCTAAGGGAACATTTACCTACCAGTATTTATTTTTTAATAAATCAAATGAATTCGCTTTGAACTAAATACAATACAATACGATTTTTATTGTGTCGTTTAGATGTGAATAAAGCCAGTGGTCCTGATGGTATACCAGCCATTCTGCTCAAGACATGCGCAGCTGAGTTGTCTCCTGTACTGACACGTCTGTATCGTCTCTCTTTCATGACTGGAATAGTGCCGAAATCCTGGAAGCTTGCTAATGTGCAACCCGTGCCCAAAAAAGGCAGCCGTGCCGACCCTGTCAATTACAGACCGATTTCAATCACCTCCATACTCTGCAAGATTATGGAGCGTGTATTGAACTCGCGCCTACTAGCATACCTAGAAGGTAACGATCTCCTCAGTGACCGACAGTACGGGTTTCGCCGTAATAGGTCTACTGGGGACCTCCTAGTGTATGCTACTCACATTTTAGGCGAGGCCATCGAGAAGAACGGAGAAGCGGTCGCCGTCTCTCTGGACGTCTCGAGGGCATTTGACAGGGTCTGGCATGCGAGCCTTATAAGCAAGCTTTCAGCGTACGGTATATCTCCTGGTCTGATCGGCTGGGTAACGGACTTTCTGAGCCACAGATCTCTCCGAGTAGTTGTCGACGGGTGTTCCTCGGAACCCTTGACAATAAATGCCGGAGTGCCTCAGGGGTCCGTTCTTTCTGCAACTCTGTTTCTGCTGCACATTAATGATCTGTTGAAGCCCGGTATCTATGGGTATGCAGACGACAGCACAGTTGTAGAAAGATATCTGCCGAGTACTCGGGCTAGTCGAGATCAAGTACAGTCTGAAAGAGAAGCCATGGTGCAACGTTTGAATGACAAACTTCAGGCAGTCTCCGCATGGAGCAATGCCAATCTTGTCAAGTTCAACACCACCAAAACGCAGACGTGTCTATTCACCGCCAAAAGGAGCTCTTTTACCTTGGCTCCTACTTTCCAGAATGTATCCTTGGAATACAGTGACCGGCTTCAGTTGTTAGGCTTAGAGATTTCCTCGAACCTCAACTTTGGTCGGTTCATTGAGTCCAGAGCAAGAGCAGCAGCAGCAAAGCTTGCCGTTCTTGCGAAGGTTCGGCAGTACTTTACACCGGGACAGCTTCTTGTTTTATACAAAGCACAGATCCGGTCGTGTGTAGAGTACTGTGGTTACATATTTGCTGGTGCCGCAAAGTCTCATCTTGCGGTTCTGGACTCAATTGAGAGGCGAGCAAAGAGGCTTATAGGCGACCCCGAATTGGTCGGAGCCGACCTCCAAAGCCTTGAGCACAGGCGTAGAATTGCTAGCCTCTCAGTATTCTATAGGATACATTTTGGTGAGTGTGCGCTGGAATTACACAATTTAATTCCCCCGTCCCCCTTCCATCACCGGACGTCTCAACGCACGGCAGGTTTTCATCCTTTTGTTGTGGACATTCCACCTGTCCGAACAAAGCGCTTCGCTTCCTCATTTTTACTGCGTACAGCAAAGGATTGGAACAGCTTGCCTGCGTCGGTATTTCCGACCGAATACAATGTGGTCACATTCAAGAGAAGAGTGAACATTCCACTTACCATCAGGTGGAATGTAGTCAAGCATTTCCCTAGATCATATTAAAAAAAAAAAAAAAAACAATACGAACCTTATTACTTATGCACAGATCCTTCATGATCTCCTCGCAAAAGTACTTCGTCTTCCCGTAGGGGCTGGCGAGACCTTGTCCCGTGGGATGTCCCTCGTCCAGGGGCAGTTTCTCTGGCTCACCGTACACAGTACACGAGGAACTGTACACTAGTTGGTACACACCATGCGCGCTCATCGCCTATCCACAAACGGCTCGTAGGATCAGTTTTTAGAGAAAAAATCTTATTTTTTCTCATTACAATGTATGTCGCAAATTTATGCTAAATAATATATGATTCTGATGTATTTTTTACCTGAAAAAGTGTACAGGTGCCGGTAATATTAGCCTGATAGTACTCGAGGGGCTTCTCTACAGACTCACCGACGGCCTTCAGAGCCGCGAAGTGTATCACACATTCAATGTTGTGCTAGAAATATACATTTACGTCACTTCTCTAAGACGACACGATAGCTTAGTCGCCTGAATGGCGACTAAGCTTGTATAAGGAAGTCGATTCAACTGCTACTTTATAATCTACATTTATTAAAAAAAAATAAAAATATTAATATACACAGTTGAGTAACATCTCTCTGATCTGACTTAACAAACAAAAATAATCTACCATGATCCATTTTACTACTAAATAAAAAATAAGTTCTAAGTGCCTGTTTGAAGGTAGATAAGATAGATTGCAATTTCGGATTGTAGATTGATTATTAATATCACTCGTAAGTGCTTACATTTTCGAATATCGTATCCAAACCCTCTCTGTTTCTAATGTCTACATCGTAGAAATGTATCGTTCTCCCAGTCATATCCTCTATTCGTCGTATGGGCTCTGGTTTTTTTACTCCATCGGCTCTATAAATAAAACTAAATGTTTGTAAATGCAATGTAATATTTATAGCATTAAAAAATAAAGGACTCGTCTCTATCTAAAGTACTATAAAGCAGTACTAAAAATATATACGTATACACAGGCAATACAAAAAAAAATATAGACAAAAATAAAATTATCACTTCATTCCATAAATCGTGAGAAAGTTTATTCCTTTTGAGTATATTAAATTTCATAGTAATATATTATCAATTTTGTTTTGAACCAGCAGGCGACATGTGTTAAATTTATCTTGAAAAAATGTTACGAGTATCCGCTCTGTTTAAAAGAGGTGACTACATATTATATCTAAATGTCTAATACAAACGTTATTTTGTAATAAAAATATATTTACTAGTTTGAAATAATTTGTAAAATAATAATTTAAATACCTAATTAACCCCTTATAGTGTTTCACTGCATACACTATAAGGCGCATTACACATCTCACCACACTCTATAGCATAGAGTGTAAAGAACTCATAGTCTATGGATTCGAAGACCCCCTAAGCTTGACTTTGGCACTTCTAAAATCTTGAATCTACTGTAAATCGGTGTCAACCTGTCAAATTTATACTATTTATACCGCCAAAGAACGTCTACCCACTCAGATAAGTTACCGTATAGACCAAATTCATTAGCTTTAACAGCATAAGACATTTAAACAAATCCGTATACGTCTACTTCTCAGTATACAAAGGAAAAATTCCCTTCATTACCCAATAAATAAAAACATCCTTACCTATACGCGTTGGAAAGGTTATCCACAACAACAATTTCAACATTGTCTTGCTGTTCCAACAACTCCATCACCGTATGAGAGCCGACGTACCCCGCCCCGCCTGTCACTAAGATGGGCATTGTTCTGGAACAAAACAACGAGATCACTATTATACAAGTTACCGATTTAAAAGAACATTTCACAAACAAATTAATCGTATCAGTTTATTATAAAAACTCACTGCGTTTATAACTAAATAAAAATCAAAGATTTATTTATGTATACCGTATACGTATTAACATGTTTACACTGCAACATCAAGATTCCAGTGGATATATTGTTTACATGAAACCTGACCTATTTGTATCGAGTGCTCTTTCAATGTTTGCGAACACTTCATTGTGATTCCTTTGTATGTGTGTGTGAGAGTAGAAACAAATAATACGAATTACGTACTCACGACATTTTGTTTTTACGTAAGTAACTACTTAAATGAAGCTTCTTACATTGATCTCTAAATGGCGAATACATTATTAGTTATTATTTATATAAATATACAACAATAATTAATATTGATACATATGTTTGTACTTGTAATTATATTTTTTAATAATATTACACTTTGGAGTCAACTACTAGTTGCCGCCACTTTGTGTAACTCGTTAACCATTGCTTAAAAATAATTTTGTAGGTACCTATCTTAATTCTTTATTTTTATTTCAATATTAGGATTTAATTGTTATGTGCATATAGGTACTTTTATTTGATTATAAATCAGATAAATATTTGTTTCGTTTATACTTTATAGTATCAACCTTGTACAGTCTAAAATGAACTTTAAAATGTCATGTGTCAATGTGAGAGTCAGAAATGGAAAAATAGCACATAAATTATAATTGTAAATATAAAGGGTTATTTGTAATTAGTTGTCTACCTCTTGCAGGCCTCACTTCATAAATCCCAACATTTGTTCTACAACTTTTTAAAAATCTTGATAAACAACACAAAAATCAAGAAAAAAAAATTGCGTCCTCTTTTAATTTTTACTCTGTATTTTGTAAGTGCTTAAAAGGTCAACGCCCGGGCGCTATACCTACGCTCAGAGTTAATGTCAGTTCAGATGCAATAATTAAATTTTGTATGGGAAAACTCAAATTTTAAAACTATTAATTTTAAAAAGTCGTAGAACAAATGGTGTGAGGATTGATGTAGAGAGGCTGCCTGCAAGAGGTAGACAACTAATTAAAATAACCCAAGGTAGTCAACTAATTAAATATGCCAAGAAAATTAATATTTACTTACTACTGTAAATTCGTTTACTGATAAGACTAATACCTAAGTACATTTATTTTTATGAAAACCGGTAGACTTAAGATGAATATCTAAAAACAGGATTTATTTTGGTTTACATGTATATGTTAATTTATTCTGCTGGCATTTAGTAACAATTGATTATTTTAAACGGATTGACTCAATAAACAAAGTAAATTTAAATATTGTAGTGCTGTTGTGGCTAAAAAAACAATATCTAACATTTAAGCCTAACCAAGTGTCAAAGTTATGTCATTCTAAGGACATAGCTGATATATCTTTATATAGATAGATATACTTATGATCATAATATGATTCTTCCAACATTTAAATAAAACTGTTTGGATCGATTTAATTCTCGTATATATTTTATTTCCACTAACAATAATATGACGTGACGACACCAACGTTTGACTCTGAATTAACCGCACACTCCTAGGTTCAATTTTCGGCCGGAAACGAAGGTTTAAATTATTTTTAATGGGGCAATTAACGAATATCGTCCAAATTAATCCTCCCCTTATACCATAATCAGGATCAAAGATTATAAGTGTTGTGATTGATGAGTATGACATTGATGTGTTTTATAAGTTTTTTATTGTAAGTTATTTTCAAGTGAAAAATACTTGTAATGTATATATACATTGCAAGTATATAAGAAATATGGTATCAAAGGAGAATTTAATTAAAGTACTTATATTTCTTGATAACATTTAACATAAAGCCCGAAATACAGAATATACGAATTAAACTACAAGATAATCACTATGTTAATAAATAAAACATTTAATCAGATAATAAGTACATGTATATATAGATAATAATTTATTTAAAGCTTCGATAATGGTTTACGAACCTAATAAAAGAAAAAAAAATTCATGTCAGTTTTACGAATTATAAAAAAATATATGAAGCTTCAAGAACTTTCGGTTTCAGTAACCCATTAAAAAATTTCAAATAGATTTTCTTTAGAACGTGAAGAGTTTTACGATTTTTTTTGTTAGTGAAGCTTAAGTTAATATCGACGTCGGTAAACTCGCCAATATCAAGCTTACCTTATGTTATGAAACACGAAAGAACAGAATTCCAAAGACCATATGATGATGATGATATGATGAATGATATGATCGGTAGTTGCATTTGCAGCCAATTTATTTATGTAAAAAATAAATTATGTTACCTACATTAAAAAAAAAAACTTGACGTACCACATTACAGTCGGCTACTTAAATGATCAATTTCCTTTGTATGTAACTTTGAATTCTGTGGTTATGATATTAATAAGACAACTGGGTAATTTTTCCTGTATTCAAGTAATAACCTATTACCTATATATGTTTTATGTAATCATGTGGACGAGTCGCAAGAAAAACATAGTTATTTATTAAATTATCAATTAAAATTTATTATATCTTACACCTAATTACTGTTTATTAAATAATATCATGATAAATGTAAAGTTTAAAATTATAATAAGATTATATAAGAAATTAAGAATTATTGTCACGAGACCTCCGACCTCTGATTGTGCTTTGAGTACTGTCATAGCTTAATACATATTATACATTTAACAATAAAAAAATAATACTTATTAAGAATATAAGTACGTTCTCTAATAGGTGAATGTCAATGACAAAAAAAGTCTAGTAGTAGTCTAATGGTTAATTGAAGGATTAAAAAAAAACATTTTTGAACGGTGTAACAGATAACATACGAAGTTCTGACACACACATATTTTTTCACTTAGCTTACTATTAATTTATCTAGTTTACTAGTAGTTAAAGTTAGTACCTATTGTTATTTAATGAATAGCAGTTATCAATTACCTAAACTTGTGCTAGTTTTACGGAATGATTACGTAATGTTTCTAAAATAAGAATACTTACACACAGAAAACTGTCACTATACCTATTAATTTAAAATTTGTATATTTTTGTCCATTCCAAGTATTAAAACTTTGTTCGTTCGGTCTAAATATGAGATATACCTATTATCATTTAGTTACAGTTTGAAAAATATTAATATTACAAATGAATCTTTTAAATTAATTTATTGTTCAAACATTGCCGGCACGTGCGTTTAAAATTACACTTTTCCGGTTAAAAATAATATGTTTATATAATGATTATGCTAAATGTGTATGGATAAAGATGTAATAAAACTTAGCACCGATAATTTTATTTCTCTATGAAACATTTTATCAAAAGTATATTGTAATTTATTACGCACACTAAAACACATTTTTCCTTCTTTGAATGGAACCATAAAAAACTAGCTATTAAAAATAATAATAGGCATTGATACTTACATTTTTTAAAGTCTAACTGAATAAAAAAAATTATATGTAAGACTAAGTTGAATAGTCGAAAGATTAGCCTGCCACGTAAAAAAATAAAAAAAAAATAAGTAAACTACAAACGCGCACGTCGGCCTCAATGGCGGCTGGGTCACTGCCGAGTGCCGACTGCGGTGTAATCAAAAATGTTTCTATTATGAGAAGATTACCTTATCAGCTTGTATCAAAGTTGTAGAGTGAAATATTATTCTGTAATTCGTGATATTGCTGACATGTTTTGTAACGTGTGATTGATTACTATAAAATTCATGTTTAAACTTCAAAGTAACGCGAGAGTTTAATCGATAACATATCGAACAAGAATAGAATTATCTGCTTCTATTTTAATTTTAAATAATTTGTAGGTTCGCCATACGCTTAATTAAGAGCATTACATGTTAGGAACAATGTTAAAAATGAGCCACGTTGGTAGTGCGTGTACGAACGCTCGCAAATTTTATCGATATTACTTTTTTATATTACATATTAGTCATCGTCAAAGTACACAGTACAGTGGAACGAAGTCATTACGCGAATTCTAGCACAATTTAGCTGCTGTCATAGGCGTATCGAGGGGGATGTAAAGAGGAGGCAGCTGCCCCCCGGACGTCGTATACCTCTCTACTACCTTCTATTGTAAAAAAGGTTTAGAATTGTAAAAAAGCTTTCTCAGGAAAGAACAAATAAAATTCTCTAATAAAACTTGTAACAGACATTTTACAGGCTAAATAAAGTCTTCATTAGAAGCGGGATTTGGCAAAGACAAATCACCAGCGCTTGATAATCGCTCATACATTGTTAAACCATGCTCAGAAAACTAAAATGACAGTTCCAAAATTACAAAAATATAGTAAAGAAATCTGGTTTACTTTGCTCAAATTTGGGTACGCCCATAGGTGCTGTCGTATCTTTTGTACAGTAATATTACATACTCAGTATCTGAGCATTATGTATTACTATGATCCAATGTATCTTTTATTATTATTTTTTTGTAAAAAAAACCGTTTAATAAATTAATTGTTATATAGTGCCACTACCACGTCTACCGATTTTTAATATTTCGCGTTATAATGAGTAATAAGAATACTTAATGTTAATTTCTTATACTTATACAGATGATAAACTTTTTTATAACTTAGTTTCCGGATCATATATACAAAAGCAAATCTATATATTTGATTTTATATTACATAGTGACCAGTAAAATTTCAGGACAGACAGACTAGCATGTCCGACTGATAGCGGACACTCTACTTTATATAGATAATCTTGATATAATTAAGACATTTATATTATGTTGTTGGAAATCCATACTAATATTATAAATGCGAAAATTTATCTGTCTATTCGGTAAATTTTACTCCTAAACCCCCAGCCCCATTTGGATGCAGTTCATAATGAAAGTTTGTATAAACCAAGGGTCAAACATAGGATCCTTTTTATTTAAATCAACCCTGAAAAGGTTGAAATAGGGGATGAAAGTTTGTATGAAAAATCTAAACCATTTGACTTGGTGTATATACAGTTGATAGCCCAGGGATCCTGTTTATATGACATGTATAATTCAAAAATATATATTACTAGCGAACCCAGCCCGCTTCGCCGGGCTAACCCTTACTTTACCTGGTGGCGAGTTACATCAATGGGCATAGCATATTCGTTTTCTTCGAGGAAAAATACATGGTCATACCAATTTTTATGACAATCGGTTGAACGGGGCGGAAGTCAATATTTGACAGCGCCGCCTGGTGGCGAGTTACATCAATGGACATAGCATATTCGTTTTCTTCGAGGAAACATACATGGTCATACCAACTTTTATGACAATCGGTTGAACGGGGCGGAAGTCTATATTTGACAGCGCCGCCTGGTGGCGAGTTACATCAATGGGCATACCATATAAACCTTCTCCGTAGAAAAATACATATACATACCAATTTTCATAATCAGCGGTCCAATAGTTTCTGAGTTCATCGATTTCATATATACAAACATCCTTCTTTATATATATAGATTTGTGAGTAAGTTAATGTGAATTTATTTGTTTGTCATACTTTTACATCTTAACTATAGGTTACCAGGGCTACAAAAAATACAAATATATAGAAATACACATTATGAATACTGAGAATATATTTATTAAAAGACCAAACCCAGAAATACAGAGTACTATGCTCATCACATACATGCCTGTCTCTGTCTGGAATTGAACCCGAACCCCATTGCTTCGCTATATGTTAGGTGACTGCGCTAACCACTCAACCAAGAGGGCGATAATAGTTAGATATAGAGAATAAGAAATGTAATGTACCCGAATAAGTAGTGTGTAAAAATTTTAGTCAGACATAACAAGACTATCTTTTAACTGATAAAACAGGAGTGAAGCAGTGGGAACTTCCAGTTATCTATATAAACACTCATGATACAACTAATTAAATCAAGGGCGAGTCTAAGTACTCACCCACTCCCCCGGTGACACTGTAAAAGCCACTTGGCCAACAGCATAGTCAAATACAAAAAAAAAATAATATGTTTATTGAAACATTTTAATTTGTTTTTTCTCTAGAACCATTGATTGATGACTAACAACAAAATTTTAAGTTTATAATTAAATTATAAATTCATTCTGATGTGTTCAATTTCAATCTATTGAATTTCTGATTGTCTAGGACCTTATTTATGAGAATATAGAGTGTAGCTACAATTATGCTATTCATATTTTTGTCTATAATATGAAACTGTCAATGAATCCATGAATTATCACATATTTCTAGTTTATATTACATCTTACCAATATCGTTACAGATACAATAACAAAGATTTATGAGATATATTAAATATCAACTTACATTTCATTTCTTGATGTTAATGCTTGACATCACGAACTTTGCTCACAACAATTTGTTTTTATGAATTTTAATTTCCATCTTTTTCATTAGTTCATCATTCGTTTTTAATTAAATGAAACAAAAGTTTCAATGAACACGGCAATGCTGAATGCGCAAACAAAAATTACTTGTATGCAACGGACAACCAAAAATTTTAATGCAAAAATAAAAATATATCAAAACTCTAATTTTATCACAAACTGCGGACGAATTACTGTAACATATTATGCCATTTTAGCAAATAAATATTAAATACTAGAAGATTATTTGTATTTTTTTCTACAAACATCTTTTTTTAATTGTCAATTGTCATCTTATATTTACTTTTCTTTTACGTTCTGAAACAGTTATATTCATTTTATAATGATAAGAGTATAATTAATCATAATGCTGTTGTAATAAAATATGTGTAATATGGAAAAAAAAAATTAATAACATTAATTCACCAATATAAAAAATAATAATTTTTTTGTTGATGCCTCCCGAAATCTGACTGTATCATTCCAAATAATTGTAATTTTTGTTTTAAAGAAAGGTATACCTATACTGTTTTAAATTATGATTTATGTTCTTTTTAATAAAACAGATTTTTTTAATCGAACAAGTAATCATTATAATAATAATTTGACAATCGGTGTCATCTACAATTTTTTTTAGTACGCCACACTAAATATTTTCTGTTTCTGTCTCTTTTGCTCCCGCTCAGTGTTCAAGGTGGTTATTCAGATGATTTTTTAAATAATATAATAACATTTAAACCTAAAACTGATAAATATTTATAAAAAAACATTAATCATTTACCGAGGGACGATATTGCAACTGTTGTAAATAGTTAAGGGTAAAGATTGCTGTGATATTTTTGGGTGACAAAATCGGGCTCTCCGTGTTCAACATTGTTATTATTGTTGAAAGTGGAAAATTGTTATATATTTGGAATTAAGCGGCTAAAATACAGAATAATATACTGTAAAAGTGGAGTTAGTTTTGGTGTTAAAGTGTATAGTTAACCTAAACTCGAATATGGTAAATTTATAACCTATGTCAGTGTTCTCAAGTCCATCTAAAATTTCCAGATGAGTACGAAAATCATCAAAGCGAATGCTGTGGACCCGGATACCTTCGAGACCTCGATCTCGCAGGCGTTGGTTGAGTTGGAGACCAACTCCGACCTGAAAGCCCAACTGAGGGAGTTATATATTACTAAAGCTAAGGAAATTGAACTTCACAACAAAAAGGTAAGTAAACTATGTTAAGAGATATTATATGTATTAAATTAATTCAAGTTATTTAGTCAAAGTTAAGAAGATTTATCCTAGTAAATCATTATGAATTATTTATTTATAATTAATTAATTTATTATAATCTTCAAATTTTGTTGTGCATATATTTTCCTAATTCCAATCTTCAATTAACAACACAATAATAACTCAAATTCCAGTCAATCATCATCTATGTGCCGATGCCCAAACTGAAGGCTTTCCAGAAGATCCAGATTAGATTGGTCCGTGAACTGGAAAAGAAATTCAGTGGCAAGCATGTTGTCTTTGTAGGTGACCGCAAGATTCTGCCCAAGCCTAGCCACAAGACCCGTGTTGCTAACAAACAGAAGAGGCCCAGATCTAGGTGAATGTTTATTATATTTTTAGTTGTGTATAAGTCATCCCTCTTGCATTGCCAGGGTTTACAATGTGGGAAAAAAGTTTTTAGGTCAAGTATTATAACATTTATTTGATTTACTTTTACAAAGTATAATGTAAGTTAAATTAAAAACTTATTTTTTTGGTTATTTTCTTTTATTTTTCCTGATGGATATAATTCTTTAATTTGTCATTGTGATTTATCATGATTTAAGAGACTACACTCGCAAGACAGTAGTTGTGGAAGTGTATGAAAATTAATTTTACTTAAATTAATTTTATTCATTTATTTAATTTAGTTTAATCAAAAGTGTAATGAATTGTTTTAGCAAAAAAAAAATATGGTATAAAGTTAAGCATCCTTAAATAAGTTTTATTTATTTTTCAGAACCTTAACTTCTGTTTATGACGCTATCTTGGAGGACTTAGTGTTCCCAGCGGAGATTGTTGGCAAGCGCATCAGGGTCAAGTTGGATGGCTCTCAACTCATCAAAGTGCATCTTGACAAGAATCAACAGACTACCATTGAACATAAGGTAACTTTCTTGCAAAACATTAAATTACTATGATTATAAAGTAATTGAAAATTTAATTTCAATAATTATTGATTTAAAAAATCGGGAAACTTTATTTTCCATATACATGGACTTCAAATAAAAATAATTTTGTTTTAATGGCTCTAGATTAAGATGGAAATTCTTGTGTCGTTTGAGGATATCATATTTACAAATTTACCACCTTTTAATAAATTGATTGCGTGACATATTTCAGTTTAACAACAATAGCATTTACTGATTGATAGATATTGTTTTGGAACACCCTGTTTATGTTTATGGCTCAGATACTCTTATATTTATACATATTATTAATTATCCTATGCAGTGATGTGTGCTATGTAAGCTCTTTATTCTTTAATTGGTAAATTAGGCATGAATTATAAGTACATACATATGTTTATAGCATTTAGTCAAAAAATATAATTAATATACAAAGAGTCTTATAATACATAAACTGAGCCTAATATCATACAAACATAGATACAATAACAGAAAATAATCATTAAAGCAAAGAAAAAAATAATTACCATTTCATTTCACATTAATTACAGATCAATTATTCACATATTAACATCTTTAACTATTGTAATAATATAATAATCTAAAAGATCAATGAATATTTCGAAAAAATTAAGTGAAAATAAAATCAAAATGAAGTATTAAAAGTTAGTGTATTAATTATAGCTTTATTTGTCAACAGGTGGACACCTTCCAATCAGTATACAAGAAACTGACGGGGCGCGAAGTCACTTTCGAGTTCCCCGAACCCTACTTGTAAACTTAGACTATGACTTTACAATAAAAATAAAACAGTAATTATCTTTTTTTATTGACTTTGAGCCTGGAATGTTTATGATACTGAAGTAAATGAGTATATACTAGACTACAGGCCCATGTTCAAAAAATTTATGGGTCATATGGACCACCAGGGGACATATAAAGGACGATATAAAAGCATAAAATAATAAGATTCATCAGTATGCCATCTCATGTAAGCTGTGTCCAACTGACTGCTGGTAAGGATTCAAAAGTGCGGGTAGAGTGAGTCATATATTTTTTGTACGGCATTTTTACCATCGAAATATCCATGAAAATTATTAGAAAAGCGCGCAGTACCGTAAAAAAATGGTGCGCCACTAGGTCGGTAATTTTATTATTTTGTGACAATTTCCAGAGTAAATTTGGTTATTTCACTCTGTACGGCATCAATTTCATACGGTTTTAACAGTTTCTAATCCATTACTCCGGAACGCCGTACAAAAATCATGCGACAAGGGGAAGAAATCGAGGGTTGCAACCCCCTCTTTTTCTGTGGTCTGGGTGGTGATTTAAAAAGTACGGCTTAGGTTCCAAAACATTATTTAGCACTTAGAAGTACTATTAAAAATAACGCCGTCAAAAAAATATTGTTCATTTGAATGTATATCAATAATTATCTTAATTTCATGGTATACTTGTCGCATGATTTTTGTACGGCGATTTTGTAATGGATTAGAAGCTGTGTTAAAACAGTATGAAACTGATGCAGAATGAAATGACCAAATTTACTCTGAAAATTGTCACAAAAGAAAAAAAATACCAACATTGTGGCGCACCATTTTTTACGTCACTGCGGCCTGCGTGCTTTTGAATTCTTATCAGCAGTCAGTTGGACAGCTTACAAGAGACGGCATAGTGCTAAAACTTATTATTTTATGCTCTTATATCGTCCTTTATACATCATCTGGTGGTTCATGTGGCCCATCAAATTTTTGGACATGGGCCTGTAGTCTATACATACTACTTTTGAAAATACATATTGCCATAATGTAGTTAAGATGATAAGAGTAATGAAGTAGTTGTAAATTCAAGGTCGAATACAAGATATTAGTGATTAACCTAAAATTTGTAATTTATTTTTAATATTGATATCGCGCGTTTGTCGCTTTGATTGCACTGAAATTGTATGCATTTTTTCTTCAAAATTCACTCGAACGCTTACGTGAATGTATACGTAAACTAATCGCGATCTCTTGGGTTTAGCTGAAGGAAATGCACTTAGATTTGATGAATCTATAAATACAATTAGTCAATAAATAGTTCCGAAACAATTGTCGTGTAATAACTTATCTTTCCGAAAAACCATTGTATGAAGATGTTCTTGCGGTTAATTCTCTACACGAGTACTAGTTTGTTCCGATTTAGGAGTACATGCGTCCTCCTAGGTAAGGACGGTTATGTAGAAATACCGGTTAGTAGGGATACGGAGCTAACATTTTTAATATACTCATTAAAATAATCGGTTCTATCTTGTGGCCAAATGTCATGAGATAAGGTCGCGGTAAACTTTGAGCGTACATCCGCGTCCCCAAAGGCTAATATAATTTTAAACAAAATCATGACACATGATAAATGTTTTTTGTTAAAAAATATTTTGAGCTTATTTTCCATTGTCTCAAATATGATCATCATCATGAGCTGGTCATAATTCAGAAACGTCGATATCTTCCGATAAATATGTATTTAGTTAGCAACGTGTTCTATAATAATTGATAAGTAATGAATGGGAATGAAATGAACATACGTAATTAAAGAAGATTGCGAAGTATTGAAGAAAGTAGTTTTCAGCTGAAGAAGCATGGACAAAATGAACGCTACTAAGATCTGACACTTTAAAAAAAAACTCCTGGAAACGGAATGCTTTTCAATTTTAACCGAACAATTAATATAAATGTCGGCAACGGGAAGTGTATCATTTAAATTTAGAAATATTTTTTTTGAATTCTGTAATAAATATAATAGTTCCTACACTAGTTATAAATTATAAGCGAAATTAATATATATTTTAAAGTTCTTTATTTTCATTCAGTTATTTAAAGAATTAAATTTGATACAACCATAAACCAGACAGCATACCACAGCAAGGAAATAAATGTACATAATAAGAAAAATGCATTGAACAGTCTAAAATACCCATTTTGTATAACAAAACCTAATTTCAGTTCCCTTGCATACAGCAATAGTGTTCATAAACAAAAAAAGGTAACCTCATAAACCGAAAAAAAGCTAAACTCATAAAAAATATTGATTATATAAGAATAATATATAAATTCTTTATTCAATTATAATAAAAACCTAGAACTCCCTATACCTTATTACTATCAACAACCTTTTATCTACTTATATTACCAGGAAACAATAATTTTTTAACATTTTCATGTGTGGCAGTTGTAGACCTTCATATTACCAAATGATAATTACAGTTGCACTTTGAAATATATTAACCTTTTGTAATTAATGTATTTATAACTTATATTTAAGGCACACTATAAGCACATGGTCATTGAAAATACTTAGTGAAAAGTGCGGCATAAAAAATTGTATCTACCAAAAAAATAATTACAAATGCAATGTGGGTACCCATCCTTGTATTATTAATTCCATTTCAATTGTGACTCGTAAACATTGTACATTAACTAGTTCAGTTTTATAACATTGTCAAAATATAAAATAATGTTGCTGTATCAAAACCAAATCTTATAATTCCTGGCTGTGATAATTTTGTAAGTCTTCTGTGGCCGCGGGTTTGGTGACATCACTCTGGGTTGGTTTAATAACTTTAATATATGTGACGGGTACGAGACCGGCCGTCTGTCTGTCCGTGGAGGCCATGAGCCAACCGGAGTTCCAAAGGTGACCTTGAAGGTGTTGAGGAGCGACTGTCAGACCCTGGTCAGTCGTGAAGCTGATCTCCTGAGGAGATGTGGCTTGGAAGTCATGTTGTGCCACTGCTCTAAGCGGGTTCTGCCAGGTCAATGGATCATGTACTAAAAAATAAATAAATAATGTTATTTAAAATGACAGTCACAATTACTTTCAAAATTATATTTTCACTTTCAATTCAAGGTTGTTAATCTCTGTATACGATGACTGATAAGAGGTGATAAATGTTTCAGATATTATTGTTTTATCAAGTACTGATCATGTTTATCTTTATGTTTTTACTATACATAATGCGAGTTGACTTTAGATTGTGATGTTCTTTCACTAAAGATCTTTATAAAATGTCCACTTACATCTTTCATGTATACTAGAAGATAGACCATTAAGCATTTTTAGTACAATGTATGGAGCTGCTGCTATCACTCCGAAGAATAGAAGGATGGGCCAGCTCGAACCCTTCGCTTTCTGTTCAGGTGTAGCCGTACCTGACTGTGTGGCCGCAACAGCTTCTGCCCATGCCTGGAGATATTTTTTGTATTATAAATTTACATTATAAACCTAGAAATATTTGAATTAATAAAATTACGTCTAAGCTTGGAATAATTACTAAATGAAAAAAAGAGGACATAATGAAAATGATATTTAATCATTTGAAATAATGATGAGACTTTATTATAATTATATAGATTTTATTATTAATAATAATAATGAATGAATAAAACTCTATATTAACCAATGAAGACGAAACAAAAAAGTGGATTACATAATCTTAAAAATTATCAACTGATATAAAACGTTATAACTTTACGAAGATAATTATTAATTTATATTAATATATAGATATGTATAAAATGAATTATAACTTTAACATACATTTAGAATTTTGATGTATTATTTTACATCATTTAAATGGATTAAGACGAACACATAAGATAGATTTAAAGATCTATCTTATATGTTCGATGAAATGATTTGATAAATTTGTATTACGTTTCGATTTCTGTATCTCGACCAGAAATTTCACTAGCTAGAAATACTGACGAAATCTAGGAAATTATTATAATATTGCTATTCTTCAAAAGCATTTTCAGGTCTTTATATAACCTTATAACCAATTTTCCGCCTAGTAGTTCCGGAGATGAGCAGGTTCAAACAAACATCAGTCATATGGCATATTGGTACAAACACGCATATACATATGAAACAATCAATTTATTTGTACCTGTTATAACTCTTACCTTTCTCTAACCTTACCTTAAATTCACATTCTGTCCTGATCCCCAACATAACTAGAAGCTTTCTAACAAGCCAGTTGAGACTTCGGACCACAGCAAATGTTGACCAAAACTGTGCAAAAAGTGATCTGATACGGCCAAAGTTTTCCGCGACACCTAAAATAGTCATGCTTATTTATTTTCCGTTATATAAAATATATAAATTAAAGAAGGAAAACTCGAAATAGAAGGGATTTTAACACTACTTTGTTATTTAATTCAATAACGTACCCAAAATAGCTCTAAAAGAACTGGTCAATGCAAAGAATGTGTTCTCCAACATCATGGCTACACTCCCAACAGCATTTACTACACTCTGTATTGAATCAAATGCTGGCCGAGAACCTTCTTCTGCCATTTGAATGAATCTAAAATTTTTTACAATAATAAATTTGTTTACTCACAATTATTTGTTTAAATACATTTCACGATGAATTAGTTATTCAAGCATTTTAATTTTTTAATTTAACATTAGTTATGCATAACTTTATTTTTTAAACCCGACTTAAACAGAGGGGTGTCATAAGTTTGACCTGTAGATTTGAGTATCGGTGTGTCTGTCTGTGGCAATGTAGCAGCCAAACGCTTGGAAGAATTTAATTTTTTGCGTTTTTTTAATCGAAAACCTGGTTCGTCGAGATGTTTCTTAGCTATATTCGGTCTAAATTGAAACAGTCGTCTTCAAGATATTGAGGTTTTATTGGTACGTGTGAAATGTTCTTTTGCAATATAGATAGAAATACTTAAGCGAGTGAACTTTTGTGGGCCTGTAGGTTAATTTAGTACCAGTAATACTTTAAAAAGCAGAAAAAAAAAATTGTTGTTAGGTCTGGGGAGTGTTGACGATGGGAAGGGACTTTGCTTTATACTATGTCATGATATACATATGTGTATATATATTATAAGCATAAAGATATAAGGACCTTAATCCTAACATAACAATTGATTTATAATACAATCATTGTTTTCACTATATCTTCATCACTTAATCTTATCTAAGGTTAATAATATGTGTTTTTAGTCCCTAGGCAAAAATAAGTATTCATATTCGCAAAACTAGTTTCCGTAATACTTGAGGGTACAACAATTGTAACAGAATTAGTTACATAGATAGCTAACTAACATGATAAATTTATTGTTTTGTAACTTATTATTGTAAGTTATGAGAATTATTGTTAATACCACCACAAGTAATCATACAAACTAATGTGCTATTATGCATTTTCTAATCTCAGAATATATTTGATTGTACAACAAATTATAAAATAAAAACAACTAGGATCCACCACAATAAGCTATGGGAGTTGAGCAGAGCGCCCTTCCCTCTTATTTATGCTACTAAAGTTGGTCCATACCACGCCAAAGGACTTCCAATGAAGTTGCTGGCACAGAAAAGATTAAGAGTAAAAATTGGTGAGGAGTGAAGGTTCAGTTAAGCTTAAGTCTATGGGAGATTCAGTTTTTTGACCATATCTTTAAAACAAAACAATATTTTTTATTCTGTTTTTTGGAGTAGAAGCCCAGTAATGCCCTTGACAAGCATGCCTATTTTGGTTAAAATTGGTTTTCCTGTGATTTTGCCTCAAAAAAATGATTCCCAAACTGTTAAGATATAATGTGAGTAGGTAACTTAAAATAACAATACAATAACTTTAAAGATAAGATTATTATAGTAATATCCATAAGTTTGGAATAGACATGAACATAATAACTTAAGACAAATATTATCCCTATATGAATAATAGGTAAACACGATCAACTTACCTACTCTCAATATCTCCATACATTGGTCCATATCTATTGTATCCTCCATAGGGACTCATTCCCATCCCCATTCCTCCCATACCATAACCACCTCCATAACCACCCATACCATACCCTCCGTATCCCATTCCATAAGATCCCATGCCTCCCATCCCCCCCATCCCACCGTAGGACATCCCCGTATTCATCCCGTAACTTGGTTGAACACTTAGATCAGGTCTTGGTGGTAAAACGGGAGCTATTGATCCATTGATCACTTGGGAAGTAGATGGCAGTGGATTTCGAAATGAAGGTATTTCTGAGGCTAATGGCATAACTGAGTTCGATAAGCTGGGGTCAGAGTTTGCATCAAATTGTTTTGCTGATTCGCTCATTTTGTTATGTTACCCTTTTTATTAACTTTCAAACTATTATAAGAGAACACTGCACTTCATTTATTTTTATATTAATAATAAAATCATATACACGTAACAGGAAAATCAAACGGCAATTCAACTGATAACGAGAGACGAGAGAAGTTTCCTTATGGAATTCGGACGTCAGACTCTAGACAGCGTAAATATTAAATTTATTTACAAGTTACAACTTATATCAATAATCAATGGTTTTGACAGATGACAGTTGGTAGAAATGGTATTGCTATTTTCAAAATAAAGTATTTTTATTTACAAAATGTTGTAAAATATACAATGCTAAATACTTTTTATAATTTCCATTAAAAAATGTATCGTTTTGTAGTTTTTAGATATATAAAATATTGACAACAAGTTTGACCTAGTTAAATACAAAGCTAGGGCATCCGGCATCGTTCATCTCTGCCTTGGGTGTCAATCGTGTCAATAATTTCTATTTTCTATTCGGTGTTTGTTGTTATTATCTTGTAAATCGATAGTGTTACCTAAAATTTATGTTAAATAGGAGTTTTCGAGAGAAATACAATAAGGTATGTAACAATAATGATGTTCTTTAAATGTGCGGCTAATTAAATTAAATCTTTATTGTTGTAAGTGTCATCTTTTCGTTTATCATGTTCGTTGTGATTGTTCCTTATCCTTAATATTAACCGACTGTTGGTATTAAATATTTTGTCGGTAATGGCTTAATAATACCACACATATTATAAAACTTGAATGAAGATGCTGTGGTCGCAATTTTCTATGATCGTTTTAAGCTATGCTGACAGAGAAATTCTTTAGTATGAGGCATATCAAAAACAGCATTTTTTTGGACACTCATATTTTGTAATGCGTATTATTGTAGAATTTATTATAATTTGTAGCTAATTCTTATTCTTAATTCTCTTGAAATACACAATATATTGTACTAATTAACAATAACTTGTGATATAAATAACTTAAAAAAAATAAACTTATAGGAAATTGTAATTCATCTTCATGGTGGTTTCAGACCAATTTTTTGATTTTGTGGTTGTGAACTTAAATCTGTCATGAGAAATATTAAGAAGTTTTTTGTTGTATAGTTAAAAATTGGTGAGATTTTATGAAAATGTTAATTTTAACATGATATCATTTTATTATAATAATAACAATACCAAGAAACTTACCCAACGTTCTCAATTTTATAACATATATTGAAACTTTTCTTACCCGTTTAATTTAGAATAGTTTAAGTCATATCAAAGTGTTTTAATATCTATTTTTTTACTTGATTGTGCAGAAAGTCAGATAAGACTTATTGTAACATAATTATTTTTCATGAATATTCTATCAATTGTCATCTCAATAATGTTTATTTCTATCAATATGTATCAATATTCTATCAATTGTCATCTCAATAATGTTTATTTCATGATATATTTGAAGTAAAATGAGGTGACAAATTTAATTTATCATTATCAGTCATCTGTTCCTATCTAAATTATTTGGGTTATTAACATACATTTTTAGGATCCACCGTTGCCCTGAAACCTGAAGGAACTTGGGACTCTCCTAAGGATAAATCTTGTAGGCTAATAATATTTTTATATATTTTTTGCTTAAACTAGCTCTTTTAACAACCTTGGGAGTTGTCCTAATATAAGTGGCAGCGATTTAGGTGTTCATATATGTATAAAATATATTGTATTTGTATATGATCATAATAATCATTTTAATATGAGAAACTTATATATAAGATAATTAAAACTTTATATTAAAAACAAGATAATAAATTTAAATTAAGAGATTTGTTTAGTTATTCAAACTAGAAAAGCAAATAAAATAAAAATTGCCGAGATATCAGATAAACACATACTAACTAGGTTTTTTTAATAAATATTCAAAATTACTAACTTAAAAATATAAAATAAAACATGTGTTGGGAGTGTTATTTCTAATATTGTAATGGAAAAGACACAACCATGATGCTATTCCTTTATGGGTTACATTTAACCCTTTTTTGCAGATCCCAATCAGGATTGGTCAATTATTTCACTGGCTGTATTTATATGTCAGAAGTTCGATTGTATAAAAGACCTTTTACAATGTTTGATTTGTACATAAAAACAAAGCGGGAGATACCTTTAGAATTTCAAAATGTCGGTTATTCGACTGACAGTCAAATATTTACATATTTTTATATCTAGTATTGAAAATGAAAATTTTAAATTAATAGAATGTAGCATTTCAAAAATGTAATTACGCGACATTTCATTTTTCCTGAACGTAAACGTATTAAAATATAAATTTTGCAGACCTACTACCTACATGACATGTCATTAAGTTTCTAAACATTCTCTTTGAATAGGCTTCGTATTTCTGAACGCGGGAAGCAGCGCCACTGTCGCTCAAAGCTTCCGGCGATCTAGGCTTTTGTTGCCGCTATTTTGTTTAGTAGAGTTCACCTACATTTAGATAAATATGTTACTTGAACTATTTTTAATTGAACGTTATAATTTCTCTATCTATTTAAACACTACTGTCTATAGGTATAAATAAAAATCTATAGCCGCACTTACAAAAGATCATCATAATTTTAAATATGTACATATATGTATAATAATAAATATATAATAATGTAAGTTTTAATTTGTCATAACTATAAAGGATGTCTAGTACATAGTATATACTATAGACCTAGGTACTACATTGTATTTTTTAGTATCTCTGTTTGTCTTTTGTAACGAGGTGACTTGAGGTTTTTGACCGCACTTAAAAACAAGACATTACGAACTGAAACAGATGTCTGAATATATAAAATATTCAGATTTCTGTTTCAGTTTTAGGATTTTAATGTAATATAAAAAAAAATCTTTAACTGTAGCACAAAACATTTACAACAAACAAACACAAACAAACATATACAACTCGATTTCAGACTAGTAGTATTAGTAATAGATAAGTAGGTAAAACCAAAATACTATGTAGTCTAACAGTCCAAAAACCTTTTTATTAGGTATGTCTATCACACATTACTGTGATAATATTATAATTATCATACATTATCATCAAATTATAATCTTGTCAAAAGTCTTCAATAGAGAAGTAGAAGTATTTAAAAAATATATTTATCAAATAAAATTGGATAAACCAGGAAGTATAAAAGATACTTTGTTTTTTTTTAATAATTACCATTTAATTGCATTAATTTTTATAAGTTTCTTTGAAGAGCGCATTCGAATTGAGATACGAAGCGAATGATTCGTCCAAAGCCTGGAAGTAGTTAAAGTTTGAATAAGTTTGAATGTTGAAAAATTCTTCAAGTAGACGATAAAAAATCTAACATTGCGTTATTGGCGACTGAGTTTTGAAGGACGTGGCTTCAGAACATCCTGTATAATGATTAATGAGTAACTTGTATCTTTTGTAATAATACAATAAGAAAACAGCTTGTACTATTCTGTACTATTCTATGGTTTATAAAAGTTATTGGTATACATTAGTTATTAGTTTATATTTGTATTTGAAAAGAAATTCTTAAAAGCACGTATATGTCTTTTGATCTTCTTCTCTACTCCCTTCTTTTCTACTATATTTTGTCAAGAGTTTTAATGAATGTAACATAATCATAGACAATATTAAAGTGGTAATTTTTATAACATCTTCTTTAATTTTCAGACTAAATAAATTCCTGGTTCTCCGACTGGTAAGTAAAACTGAAGATATTTTATTTTATATATTTTTTTTACGATTAAGAGTTATTAAGTATGCATTAATAATAAATTTTATTTTTATATTATCACGATTATAATCACTTGAATTTACAACATTATTCATAAACATGCATCATCTGATTGAAGTCATCTATATATGAATAGTGTAAACAACAGACGGACATTATAGATTACATGTAAATATTTATTAATTGGTCTCGCCAATTAAATACGATTGATTCATAAAACTAAAGATAGGCTTTGTTATATTGTAATTCTATATCTAGTTGAATCATGAGTCAAGGAATTGAACGTTTTTATATAAACATTAGCACAATGGCCGAACTAGTGTAGCATTATCTTTAATAAGCAGGTATGTTTTTGCGATCATTATGATGATACCGTATATCCTTCGTAAAATCGATAATTACTAGTAAGGATATGCAAGCGAATTGTCTGAACTACCAGTTACACCATTATGGACAGGTATTCAGAACAAGTTAAAAGCTAGATTTCTAGGTCAAAAACACTTAGTAGGCCTAACGGAAAGTGTCTCGTAACCTTTTCTACGCGATAAATAATAAAAATGCTCTGTATGTTGTAGGAACGTGTAGGTAACACTTGTGAAAATGTTTTTGAGGTTTCATTATTAGATATATCTAAAAATGAAACCTCAAAAAGTCTTTGTTGCTCATTCAAAAAAAGAACATTTTACAAAATGGCGGAAAAATAAGCTTCAAAAAAAGATCTGCAAAGGTGGTCGTATTGATAAAGAAATCTCTTACCGACAGCCTTTTTAGGAAAGAAGTAGTTAATACGAACGCGGGATAGTGAAAAATATAATGTACTAGCTTTCCGCCCGCGGCTTCGCGCGCTTGGAATTCGGTTATATCGCGCGTATGGTATGTCCTTTCCCAAGTTCAGTTCCATCTTCATATCAAATTTCATTAAAATCGGTTTGACAATAACGAACTATCATACAAACTTTTATCCCAAGTTCAGTTCTATTTTCATGCCGAATTTTATCAAAATCGGTTTAGTAGCTTAGGCGTGAAAGCGTAACAGACAGAATTACTTTCGCATTTATAATATTAGTAGGGATAATGACAAAGATATTTAAAGTGAGAAAGTTATAATATAGGAAGGGGATTACTTTATGACTCATGTAAGATTATAAACAAAAAGACTTATTTTTTAACTATATTATTTAATTTAACCTTTTACTGCGCCCGCTATATTTTAACTTATTTAAACATGTAAGTGATAAATATTTATTTACAACCGAAATCAATAATGGATATACTTTTCATTAAATTCAACATAAGATGGTTGATTGAATTCTTACTAAGTCAATCTATAGATCATTTAATTGAGCACTTGGAGCGAGGTCAATCATTAATTGCTTAGCTTTCTTTGAACCAGAGATTTGATGTGATAGCTTTTTATAGAATAATTGGCGATTTATAAAAATTCTGTAGAAGTACTGAAGGATTCAATATCTTACTTTAGAATTATTAAATATATTTTAGTTAATCGGTTCATCATCATCATCAAAGTTCTGTTCGATTTAAATATTCCAGATAAAATTCCACAGACAAGCTCTTACTACTTCTTATTATATACACTTTTCCTGGTTTGGTCCAATTAGATGGACTTTTGTGGTCTTTGTACTGTCTAAAATTAGATTATGATTCTTGCTTCGTATAATATGTTTGTTTTTTATTTGTTCCTTATTTTTCTTTGTATATAACTCTGATAATATATATTTTTATGTGTGTAGTTTTATATGTTTGAAAATATCTATGAACATGTAAAGCCATGTTAAGTTTTAAGACAGTGATGCGAACCCGTGACCTCTAGGAAACCGAACCGTCCTTCGGCTAATCGGTTTATTTTCCATTCTATAAATATTAAAATTTTAAAAAGCTACATATAATGTTTACAGTTTTCTAATTTAATAAATTCTTTGGCTTAAAATGCGCGTGTAGTTTTATCGTGGGAGTATAATTATAATTGTCGGCTGTCTAACGGAAAATAAGCCAGTCTAATTGTGTTAGAGTTCAGAGCCCTCATCTTATTATGATTTCGTTTAAACTCATTTTGAGATATAAAATAATTTGAAATTGTTTTATGCTAATCGTAAAAACTCGTTATGTTTCGTCTTTCAAAAATAACCTTTAATATATTTTTTTATATTTATTCTTGTTATTAATGAATACCATATGAAATCTATTCTTAATTTTAGTAACCATAAGTTTATATATAATCTTACTATTAGAAATATCTTTAAAAATTAATGTTTTTAAAATATTTTTTTGTCGTAACTTAATTACAGTTTTTTCGTTTTTACGTAAATAAATTGTATTTTAAATCCCACGGCAAGATGCAGCCAGCGGAACGCAGCTATTACGTTGTTCTGCGATAGAGCTATTAGGTAGGTAAAATCTTAATAAAGTATGATTTTGCAAAATCATAATAATTGCAAAATGACTATATCGAAGTAAAAATAAACCGGCCCAGTTCGAATTGAACACGCAGACATGCAATTTGTAACATATTTTTTTTTCTTGATGTAAATACTAATCTACGAATATCGTTTTTATGTCCATACTTTGCTATGAGACTGCTTTTTATAACATTTCGTCTTACTAAATAAATAAGAAGTACCCTATAGTTTAAATTCGTTGCAAATCGTGACATGCAGACATACGAAAACCGAAGTAATCCGACAAGAGATCCGTTTTTCCTTTTAGGGCGCGAACCCTAAAATTGTATTATTCCAATGTCAATATCATTCCGTGATATCAAGAATCTTCCTAATATCCTAATATCATTTTGGGATAACGACAGTCGGTCGAATAGATCCGAAAACCCGAACATTATTTTTTATTAGTTACAAAAAAATGTTGGTAATTATGTCAATAATGTAATCACTGACTGACTTTTAAAAGTTAATCCAAAATAACATGTATGTTCAAAATATTTCATTACAGTTCTGATTTCTCATACCATAAGATCAATACACAAGTAATAAGCAAATATTATCGATGTAACTGAAACCTTAGTATTCAATGTCGCTCCTCGTTCTGATTGGCTGCTGCCCTGGCATTCCTTGTTACAACGAAACAAGTTGTCAATATTCACAAATGCAGGCGTTTTCTTCGCACTTTATGGTGTATTTTATTTTGCAATTTTTATGTCTGTATTCGATGTTAATATCGGATTTTTGAAAGTGTAATTTGTAAAGCGAACAGAACCTCGATTTAAATATTTGTATTGAATTTACTAATTTATAAAGTTAAATTAGTTAAGTTTTTATTTATATATTTTTCGTTGGTTTTAGTTTGTGAACTCCGATCACTATTATATTTTTGTATTTTAATCCAAGTTTTGATATGGAAACTTATGTTTATATTTAAAGTTTATCTCAAACGGGTTTCAGTTTATGTGGGTGGAGATATGACGTTCATTAAAACGCTTTGGGATCTCACGGCGAATTAGCTATCCAAGTGGCTGCAGACTGGATGGTCCTTGAATTGTTTGCTAATTACAGTCTGCTCTTAGTGTTATGCAATTACCATCTTCCAAGTAACAGTTGATACTTTAAGAGAGGCGTTTTATTACATATTGTCTGCGTTTTTCTGCTAGAAGCCCATCATAAAATATTATAATGATTATTATAGTCTTATTCATATCTTTATAATAATAATATTACCCTACAATTTAAATATGCGTAAGTTAATAATGAACATCGAAAGTTTATTATATCGGTCAGAAAATGAATCCTCAATTTACATCTTCGCTAATGAAATTCGAGAAGCCCGGTCGAGTGGCGCTTTTATGCGGCAATTTGTTTATAAAATTACATTTTTGTTTTACAAGCTAAGCGGCACTTGCGAAAATTCGTATCAGCGTGGTCGCGTACAGAAGCGGAGGCGGAAAGATCTGTTGTCCTGTTTCAGGAGCATCGATTGGCGTTCTCCATACCGCATGTAGGAAAATGATCCTTACGGGAATTTAAATAAAGAAGGGGTTTCCATTTTGGGGTGTGGAGATACGTCGTAAGGATTTTGGCAGGTCGGGCTCCACGCGGCCGGCCGGTACCCGCAGTGCCGCGCCGGTCGCCGGCTTTTACACTCGCGTCATCCGACGACAGTTTTGATAACATGATGCGTTGCGGCACAGTTAGTAGTACGATTGTCGCGGACACTGCGACTTTTTTTACTTCATATAGATTGAGTGTTTCGGTGTTTTTATAGAGTGCATTTAACTTAATGTGGTGAATTATTACATTGTGGTTCGTGATGTTGTGTTTCCACAATTTCAATGGGTTTATTTGCATTTTTAAGTTTTTGTGTTTCGTGTGTAGTTTTTGGACCATTAATAAATAAGCGAGTCTATAGATTTAAATACCAGAGTTCAATATTTCAATAGAATAATAATTAAGACCTAATATATCAAATGATTCGGAAACCTATTTCCTTTATTCTCGTCTCATCTTGAGTATTGTTATCTGTAATTCCAAGTCCCATTGTTAGGCTGATTGGTAGTGAACGTATATTTTATAGCCTGATATTATCCTAATTAATTGGTTATTTGACGAGGGATAAGTAACTGACACTTCGTGGAATTATAGTTTGTTGCCACAGTATGATATTTCTAGAAGACTCAATCAATGGTCTTGTATTTTTTTTTTTTTTTTTTTAATATGTATTATATTTGGTTAAGGATGTCCTTGAATGACTACGGATGAAAATGGTTGCCTTATCCTAAATATTTTGCTTCAAGAAGTAATTTTTTGGACATGCATATTTGGATATAAATAATAAAGTTAGATCTAATTATTAATTGAAAAAAAAAGACAAAAAAAGGGTATGACTGTATTTTTCTTAATTCATATATTTAAAAATATATTGACCGAAGTGTATATACAAACAGATTTAAATAAAACTAGTAGAGTAGAGTAGTAGAGTCCTTTTTTCTGTTAAAATTATATTTTTATTTAAATTCAATGTTAACTTCTAAAAGTTAGAAAAAAACACTGTAAGTATTGAAATAAAATAATTGTTAAAAGACTAATTTTTAATTACAAAACTATTATGTTTTTACATCATAAATATATTAACAACAGATTAGAAATAAACAATTAAAATAGTTATAATTTTTACAAAGTTAAAATCTTATATTGAAGGTACATATAAATATAAACCCAAGTATACTAAAAACCTCATTTCCTAATCGATCAGGTTGCGGCGGTATCGACTTATTTAGGCAGTTTATCTGATATCGAAAACCTCTTACATGTTATCGATAAAAAAAACGTAAACACCTCCCACGAAAAGGTTCTTGAGATATTCGGAGACAATTTTTCGCAGAACAGATTGTAACCAGCGATAAACACTAAGGTATTGAGAAATTTACGAACCTGGATCTTTGGATTGCGAAAGACTGGACTTGGTTTTCAAATGATTTTGATTGTAGAACTGAAGGCTGTATTGAATTTATACTGTTTTGTCGTTATTAAGTATAAAATGTAATTTTTTGGTTTTAAAAAAATAAATAATCTGTATTTGAAGTCTCAAAACTTGATTAGCTTATGCGTTTAAACATACAATCTTTAGATATATAATCGCAATTATAAATATGAACATTGTTATGTTTGTTTAAGTATATACATTTTAACGTATTTAGACGAAATTTGACCTAGATCCATTAGAGATAGACCAAATCCGAAGTGTACCATCAGTATTATCTGTCATAGCTCTAAATAATAAACGCTAAATCAATTTTTTTTAACGATACGTAATGAGGTATATTTTTTTTAAGTACATGAATATATACAATAATTTATCTTATCTTTCTGCTATAACAACAAAAATGATAAAGTTTATTTATTTATATATATATATATATATGTATATTGCAAATATGATATTTATGTGAGTCCGAAGTGTGTCATACTCGTATCTTAATTTTACTGTATTTTGTATACAAGTGCGAGTGGGTCACGATTTCTAAATATAGATGTAGTAATTGTGACAAAACGATTTTCTGATATTCTAATAACAATAATTCTATTGAATTATTGTTGGCTATACTTTCGAAGTATTGAGATTGTCTTTGGATTACGAATTATAATGATAATGTTGTTATAAAGTATCCAATAAAAAAGGAGTAGTCTATTTCAATGTTAATGAGATAATGACATACGTTTTGCTATCCTAACCCCTGCTGAGGGTCAATGACCTTTATTGTTGTGAGCGGTACTCTGTTTTAGTATTCCGTATATATTTCTTTTTCTTGGCTATAAATAATTTAAGTTTTCTTTTCCTATATTTGGAATTTTACATGTTTATTATTACAGTACGCATATTTAATGCAATGCGCAATTTAGGGTGAAATACATCTGAAATATGCAAATTTTGGAAATATTAGGGATAAAATATGAAACGCTGATGAAAACTATAATAAAATGTAATATGTTTTAGAATGTTAAATATTTAATGTTATTTTAATATAAATGAAAAGTAAATAGTAAACAATTCATCTCACACTTGGCGTGTTTTTATGGTGCAGTGGAGTAGGTGAACATTAGCATTTAGCAATTGTACGATGAATCATTTATGATATCGACCTCTTAGAGTATGTTCTGGAGCTATAGAGTTTCATACACCATTAAACATTCACATATATAGCATTAATTGTTAAGTGACCTAGGTCACATTTCTTCTCTGACCTATAATGTTTTATAATCAAATTATATACTTGTTCTAACAATGGAGTGATTTACCAATCATAGCTTATTATCGCAGACTAAAATAACCGATTATAACATATATATATATATATATATATATATATATATATATATATATATATATATATATATATATATATATATATTTATAATATATATATATATTTCCCAGAGGTCACGTGTTCGAATCTGCCGGTGTTGGTTTATTTTTCATTCTATATCTATATAAATTTAAATAAGCTTAACATGGCTATATGTTTATAGATATTTTCAAACATGATATACATGCTAGGTATATATCGGTTGTAATTAATAATGAAAATAACTGAATTATAAGGCTTCTTACGATCTTCATTCACAGATCGGTTATTGGTACTGATAACTCTATAAAAGGATTATTATATCCGTTTATACTCTATAGTATCCCAAATTAGATCAGGATCTTTCATCAATTTCGGTCGACAATAAGTTTTAATAAATCCACATATACCTACCTACATAATACAAATCTTTTTAGCTGTGAGTTACGTCACAATGAGAAAGGTATCTGATCGCATGCTAATTACGAATACGAATACGAAATTATCGGAACTGCTTTCTCCTTCAATAAAACGGACATTTAGCAGGTTAGCATTACACCACGTCAATTTGACGGAGGTATTTATAAAAAGTTGTATCCAAAACGGTTTAGTCATTGTAAATCGATTTATTTATATAGTTGTGTCAATCAACAAGAACATCAAATGATTCGTATTAATAATCCTCGTTCTATTTTTAGGTAAATTAAAATAACTTGTATAACCTTGTATAATATACCTAGTAAAATAATCCATTAAAGATAAAAGTCAAATGAAAGCAATGAAGGTAATAAAATTGCGTATTTCTTATAGACGTTAAACACGATGTTATTGACCGCTGTGATGGGATGTTATCGAGTGTATCGTAAACAGTTGCGCCGGCGCATGCAGATGATTGTATAAAAATAGACTAGTGGCTGCGGTTTTTTTAATTGATCATTCTTTTTTTGAATTTCATTAGTTATTGGATGACGTTTTGAATGATTCAGCTAATAGATTGTATGGAATGTTGTATTACGTATTACGTAATGCTTTATGTTGGTAAGGTTTGTGTTGGTTAAAATTTAATTCAGCATTTGAATGTTTTTGTTGGATTGTTGACTCAGCGCAGCTTGTATCATTTGAATATAACTTGATATTTCTTAGTATAATTTCGAATCTAGAATCACGAAGGTCTAATTAAGTATAGCCTATTTAGTTGGTCGATGACGTCACCGGGCAGTCTAAAAATGGCTAACGGGGACCAAATTTCAATTTGAACGGCATTCGGCTCGCATACCTTTGAACGCTCCCCTTGTCATGCAAATCATTACGTATTTACGTAATACCTACCTAACCAGATGCCATAAGCCATTTGGAATAGTCAGACAAATTCAAATATACTAATTATGTTCGCAATCATTTAACATCGCATACCTTCCTGAATTTCGACGTTCACAGATCCCTCTCTCTCTTCCTCTGTCTCATCTTTTCTCTTACTAATTTGAATAAAATTGTATTGTTGTTTTACAATTCTACATGGTAATTAGTGAGACAAGCCCGTTAAAAGGACGTCGGTACAAGTATCTATGGATAGATAGCAAGTACCAGTCATATAATTTTCCTTATTTATTGTTTATTTTTCCGTGTCATATATAACATTGTTTAATTTTTCGAACGCAATATGTTTTACATTTCAAGTTTTAATTATATATATAATATATATTAATGATAATATAATACATTTTATTTTTGTTTTCATTTCCCTTTTTTAATTTTATAGAAATTTTAAATATTACTACAAGCTTTTTTTTTTAAGTAAGAAGCCACTGGCAGGCGGTAAGGGTGTGTATTAAATTTTTCCCTATTGGGAGTGACAATAAAGATAATAATATTGACATATATTTCAACAATACACATGTTCTTATGAATAAAACATCGAGCTTCAAGGAAATATATAATTCCATAATATACATATATTTTAGTAAAAATAGTTGTATTGCTATTAAACTTACAGAGTTGTTTATACCAGAGTTGTAAATTGCAGACAACAAAAGCTGAAAGTACAAAGCCGGAAAAGAAAAACCTTTTTCAGTCACTAAACACTTTAAATTAAACATCAAATAGGCAGTACTTTGACGCTATCGGAGACTATTAAGTGAATGCCTACCAATGGCTTTCAATCAACCAGGTAACTTAAATCCATTTTTAGATTGGTTTTTGGCTGGTTCTACAGGTTTGAAATGATCACCTTATTATACCTATACAGTTAGATGCTCATAGAGTTCTTGTTTCTTTGAGATTTAATTATTCTACTGCGAATTTATCTTAAGCTTGTTCAGATAATTTGTTCTGGAAGGATAGGATTTTTTTTCTAATTAATTTGCTTTTTTTTTTTAAGTTCTTTAGGAAGTTTTTACTAGATGTTGCGTCTTAGATAGTTTCTTGCTTGTTAGTTTATTGTTTTTGAAATATTATACATTAAACAAGACTACATGATAATTCATACAAAAAGTTATTATCATACTAAATATCATAATAGTATGTTCAATAAGTTTTACTGATAGATAGTTAGAAGTTAAAAAATATTTTGTGATACATAATCACAATTTTTAAATAATTAATAATGAACAACTTTGTATGTCTTCATAAGTTTTTGTACAAAAGGATGTTAGATTGTACTTAGTTAAAGTTTACGTAGAGAGTTCGGAAAGTAATATGTATGTATGTTTGTTTACTTTTTAGTTTGAGTTCATATTAATAATAGTTAAATGTCTGAATGTAGAGTTTGTCGCAAAACCAAAAAAAAAAAAATAAATAAATAAATAAAAAAAATTACGTTATTGTAAAAACCTCATAAATGTGACATCCTAGGCTTTTATGAGTTATTGCGGAGTTATGGCCACTGAGGTACGTACGATTAGTTGGTATACATACACATACATCAAAATTAATGGCTATAAAACTACAAATGATTATCAATCATTTGTTTTTCATATTATCTTTAAAATAAAAGTATTATTAATTTAACTTTAATAATATAAGACTTACATCTTTGTTTCATTACGTTGGAATTTAATTATCCCCGAGTTCCTTTGGGCTCATTAAAATAATTCGCGTCTTAAACAATGTTTTGATATCATTCTTTTAGACTTGAAGGGCGATGACTTGATCTTCAATTAAAGATTGAGGTTTTTTATCATTATTTATAGCTTCGTTTTTTGCTTATTACTTTAATATAACTTTAAATATCTAGTTTTTTATTAATATTTTTTTTAGTTTTCCTATAAATATTATATAACGATTTTTTTATATAAAGAGATATATATTTTTTGTGTACAATATTAATTTAATCCTTGACTTATCTTGAATCTCTTTTATATGGTCACCTAAATGAGCTTTAGACGAAAATACACAAAATTTTTGAAACAAAAGAAGACATTTTGGTTGGAAACTAATCACAAATCAATTATATTTAGCAATCATTATATTATGATTTTTTTATACCAAATTATTTATTTATAATTAGTATTAAGGAATATTCTTGATTGTAAATCCGTGTGGTCTCTAAGTGACTGTTATGATAATTTAATTATATACAGTGTCCAGCAAGGATACTAACGAGCTCAATGAGTTATCGTAAGCACTAAATCTGGTTAGGACCAAAACGATACAATCTGCTTACAATTGTGTCCCCATGGATTCCCTGGATTCCCACGTGAAGTTTGTATTTGCCCGAGCACTTATACTTTATAGTTTATGATAATATCTGAGCATAGCGAGCTCCTACCACGAGAACAGTTCGCTCTGTCGGATTTCCTAAGCTTAAATCATTTAATGTGTTGTATATATATTTGTGAGTTTCGAGTTCTTGATTTTCACTTTTATATTTTTAATTTCATTTGGGACACTAGTAATTTAAATTTATAAAATAATATAAATTTAGTGATATATAATGATTTTTTCCAAATTTTTATAAACATGTATAGCAATGTTAAGCTTATTTAAATTTATAAAAATATAGAATGAAAAATGTCTTTATCGGGACGGTGGTGACATCTATTAGGTTATAGATGTCACCACGTCCCGATAAAGACGATCACATATAGAATGCTTAATTCACCGAGGCGGACAGGGATACTGTAGCTCAGTTGGTAGAGCGATGGGACGGTTTCCCAGTAGTCGCGGGTTCGAATCCCTGCACGTATCGGTTTATTTTTCATTCTATATTATATATAAATATATAATGAATAATATATAATGAAAATTATAAAGAAATCTAGATTTAGTGTCAACTGTTTGTACGTTACGTAAAATTATGTAAAATTATATTGTAAATGAAATGATTTATGAAGGTACAAATCGTTGGGGAAGTGATAACAAAGCATCCATTGTAAGCGGTTCTGTCGGTTTGTTCTCTATAATTTTTATATTTCTTGGCATTTAAGCTGAAAGCGTCGTTAGTGCTGCCATTATTGAATTTTCTTTATTATATTATTAAATTTCACTTCGAAATTTTGTTTTAAAGTCTTTTGATGACGAAATTGTATACTTTTTGTATTTATGTCTAATACAATGAAACATTTAGGAATTATTCAATATAAAACAATATTTAATATATTTTATTATTTAATATACATTTATTATAAACATACTCATAATTTAGACATAAAACATATAGTAAAACGCCTAAATTATTATTTTCCATGCCCCATTCAAAATGTAGGAAATGTGTTCGATTCCTTAGAAAAAGTATATTTCTATATATTTGTCGTCGGAACAGGGACAGGATAAACACATTTTCTTTTTCCAAGACCTTTATAGGGTCGCCGACCTACGTCACTTCGACATAGATCGGTTTTCATTCTAGAAAAATAACCCACATAAATAATATTAGGAAGCCTACAAAATCTCCGTTGCAATTCTTCATAATCTTACATTTAATTATTAAAAAAAAATCGATGCTGTTTGTTAAATAAAATTTCGAGTATTTTTATGTAAAACTTCAGTCAAATGTAGATTGTGTGTAATTATAGATAATGCAACTTGTACAAACATGTACATTACGTACCAGCAAAACCACCAGATATGTGCTCAAAGCCGGTATATAATTAATGAATCCGCTGGAACTTAGTTATTTCATTCGAAATTATAAACCGCAGAGCTCACTTAGTTTCACATTAGACGTTGCATTGAATATTAGTTGCATTAGATCAGCATAGCTTACTTTATCATTATAATAAAGTTGCGGGAACATATTGTGACAGGGTTAATCAAGGAGATAGGATAGGACCCTCGCGGACGAGGTTTGTTAACCCCGGGCAAGTAATGGTGGGGAAATTACGTTTATTATAGAACTAGCCGGGTGTGGGAATCTAATAACATGAGTTCAGCTCCAGCATCCGACTACATACAATATATTGCACGAAGTTGATCGGTGAATAGGAATACCAATGAAGCAGAGGTACAGCTGATGTTAGAATAAAGACCATTTGTTACAGATATGTAACTAGCACTTAAAATAATAACAACTACAGATGTTTATTTGTACAAAATGCAATTTCGTTTCTCGTTTAGATGTATGTACCTGCAATTTCATTTAGATAATAGCTTGCAATAGCCTAGGGCTGTGCCGTCGGTAAAGCAATTTCCATATGTTCAAGTTATAACGCTTAAGTGGTTCACTAAAAGATCATATAAGCATGCACATGTAAGTTAAGTAAGTGTTAATGACATAAAAATATTATTGATACTTAATAGTAATAAAAAAGTAAAGTAAATCAGTAATATACTCTAAGAGTGATTTTATATAGTATAAGAGTTAAAAATAATTAAATATCACTTGCAAGACTAATTTCTCTCATTAGGTGTGTTACTGCACTGCAGTACTTCTTTAATTGGGCAACTTTAATTTACGTGCTCAGTGCTCGTGGCTTATGTTCTCTGTACGTTTCCCTTTATATGCGATCTCTAAAATTATAAGTTCTAATTTAAAAGTTGGTTTCAAATCATTAGATCTGTGATTACAATGAACGGCTTTCGTTTTAGACAAAATATTTTATTGACATATAAGATATATAAGTAGTACATATAAGATATATAAGTACTTATACGCAATAACATATCATAAAATAAACTGAACTTTCACAACTCCACGTATCTCCCGAGTCCCTGAATCCGCTATAAAAGAGGTTACATAAGCTTTTGGCTTTCCTTGGTTCAGTGAAGTGCCAAGTTTTTCGTCTGGGTCAGTTAGAGCGCTCCAGCGATAGGGAGTGATGAGTCCTGAAGTGGTGGACTGCGGTACAATTGCCACTGGAGTGGTGATTTCTAGGATCCATCTGAACATTCATCCGTTCCTGCTGTTTTAATAGGGTACTTTGTTTTGAGTGGCGTGTGGTTAGATTTATATATTTACGATTGACTTAATTTTTAATTAAATTATTAGCTTTTGTAAAATAAAAAGATTATTTTTATAGTCTACGTGGAGGGAGTCATGGGCTATTGCCCGTCATAATTAAAATTTTATTTTATGAAATCGCTATCTAATGCACTTTCTTTTTGATAGGCTCCTGGATGGGTTTGCTTATAAACATATTTTTTGGCGTCCAAAATTCACTATTTTTCTAATATACCCAGTGTCACTTGCGCCATCAAGACCTATCTATCGATACCTTACAGGTACGTCAAAATCTTTTAAGCCGTTTAGGCTGTAGCAGGGAACATACAAATAGCATAATTGGCTATATTTCTATTTACATACATATATTTGAATAACATAACATGTCTTCTAAAGTCGTCGGGTAATAAGAAGGATTTTCACAAATTCTGTAAAATTCAGTGAACCATCGTTTGTTTAAAACCAGGATCTCCCGTGGCAATTACGTAATCGCGCCACAACCTATTTTATGTCACAGACAAAACCACGTGCAAAAGTTAGTATTTCTATAACCTTATGTCACAGAACAAAATACAAATTAAAAAACGTGCAAAAGTTAGTATATCTATAACCTATGTGTTATTCTGGTATGTAAGCTACAATATTGCCAAGTTTTATCAAAATCCGTTCAGTAGTTTTGCCGTGATTGAGTAACATACATCCATCCATCCAAACGTTCAAATATTCGCACTTATATATTAGTATAAGATTTATTCAATCTTGATATAAATAATACATATCTAAAAACGAGAAAGAGCTCTTCAAAATATTATAAAATATAAAATAATTTCCAAATTTTCTTTCATAAAAAACAAATCCTAAGTTCACTCAACTCATTTCCACTGAAATATCTCATCAGATTACCGTAAACTTTTCAGAGTTCATTGAGATCACTATAACCATTCGATTTGTTACAGAATCGTTACAGGAAATGAATTTAAGACGCTTCAAGTTCCTCGCTTCGCCATGCTTCTACTTGCTGCGAATTAAGTTACCTTCAGTATGAAGCTATAGTATCTTATATAACTATCAGGATATGAAATAAGTTTTGCCTTACATTTCACTTGTTATTATAGTTCGATCACAATTGGCAAACTATGAACTTTACGAATAAGAAAGAGAGGGAAAGTATTGAAGTATTTTCCCTTTCATTTGTAAAGCAATAAAAATGAAAGCTTTATAACTATGTTTCTCAGCTCTGTTACTTTTCTTAAGTGTATCTGCAAATGAGCACAGCACAGTCTCTTGAGAAATTAATTCTTTCAGACTGTGAGCGATGCCTTAGTAACATTGAGAAAGGAAAGATTGTAAGGAAACAGACAACACCTTGTATTAGCCTTTGTGACGTATATTTCATTTCGACATTTTTAATACATACATATAGAATAGTATTCTATTTTATCTTTATTAATCCCCATTTATTTTTTCTTTTGCTTATATCTTTTTGTTCATTACAGAACACTACCACGATATTAGTCTTATTTTTTCTTTTCCATATATCTTTTTGTTCATTATAGGACACTTGTCATTATATTTTCTCTACATAATATATTTTATGTTATTTGTTCAGAATCGTAGTACGAAATGGCAATTTACTGGCTCTGTGATAATTTCAACAAATTGCTACCATTGTTCTTCGTTCCGCCAATTGCAGACATTTTAAAAAACTTGCGCTGTTCGTCTCAAATTTAATGCTTTATTCATTTTATGATGTATTTTGTTTCAAAAAAATCTAATCAAAGTTTAGACCTTACCGCATATCGATGATATTATTTTAAAGAAACAGATACTAATAAATAAACCAAAAAATTATTTTATAGATAATTAAATGAACACCAGTGTATATTCGGTCTTTAAAGATAATGTTTGGATATTCAAATTTAGAAGGTTTATTATTATAGATTATTTCTAAAGTCAAATTGTTACCAATAACTTGTGTTACCATACGTAAAAAATAAATATTAAGAAATTGATTACAGAAAACAACATGAGAGGTTTTATACCATGTTTTTTATCTGTACTTATAGTAGTTCTTGCGATAATCAATTCCTAATAATTTATCAGGCATGTATTTTGCCATAACAAGGAGTTGGATTGAAGAGAAGTAGGACAAGCAATGAGAAGTTAAATTAACGACCACAATAAAAAATATGTCATCGCCATACTCTATCAGTTATTTTGTATGTTTGTTTATTTTGACATTGTTTAAACAGATGTTACATTTATAAATATAATTTAATAAGTATAAAAATGGATACAAAAATTTTACATTTAATCCTAAAATCCAAATTAACTGTAGTAAAAAATAAAATGTATTCGAAAATTCGAGAAAACAGTAGCGTCGGTATTTGTAACTGGAAACACTGGTCGTATTTGGTTTTGTATTTGAAGCTTCACGTGTCTGAAAACGTGCTGTATCGAGCCTCCGTATTTGATGTCTTCCTTTTACAGAAGTCTTTAAATTGTTACTAACCGGATCGAAATACTTTTTTGAACACTATTTTATGACATAAGTATAAGTTTTTATTTTAATGCTCTTAAAGTACGTTATGTTCTTTCATGGTCTTGTTTTGGGTAAATTATTTTCAAATAAAAAGAACGTCAATTAGATTTTAAATAAATATAAAATGCAATATAATACGATACGGGCAGGGATTCGATCCCGCGATTTTTAGGTAACCGCACCGTCGCTATACCAATTGAGCTACCGGATCGCTACCCATCTCGATGAATTTAGCATTCTATATATATTGAAAGTCAATTTATTATTTGCATGTATGTCATTAAACATTATCATTATTATAAAAGAATACAATTTTTATCATATAAATATATTAATATTTATAGTTTTAAATAACTCCACGGGCCGATATCTTTACGTTTCACTATAAATGAGTACAATTTTATATTCAATCGTTTTGTGCCAATAACTTTTACGCTCGGAAGGTATGTACGACTTTAACAGTTTAGCAATCTATATTTTATTATTATTTACTCGAATGTCATTAAGCTGGATAATTAAATATTATATGCCGTCATTAAAATAACCTGGGTAATTTTATGCTGTAATAAGTCTTTATTCATCATCGCCTTCTTCAATAGCATTTCCGCAATAAACATCCTTAATTTTGCCACTTACATTGCGCGGAGGTTGAGAAGTTTTGTTTTTGAATCGTAATTATTTTGACATTGCCATTGAACGAGACACGTCCGTAGGTTCACCTGCTTTTATCATAATTAGATTTGATTTTGTTACTACTAATTCAATAGCTAATAAATTGCTTTCAAACATTTGAACTAGGCTTTGAGAGAACAATTTGGTGTATCTATATCTAAGTTAGAAATGCGGGTTGTCTGCCTAGAATTGCTTTAGATCTGCTCTTAATAAACATGGACCAAGTCTATAATAGAGGTCGGGAACAGACCTTGGGCTTTATGTACCCAGCTCTATACCTAGCCGTCCCGAGCAGACATCGTCAGTGGCCGGGGAAATTAGGTGCGGGTGAGGAGACAAAAGAGTCTAATCGCCCAGTGGCTTGGAAATGTAAACGGAATTAAACTTGATTTAGCTTAAAATATTTTTATTATAATTTGATTTAATTAATTTGAAACGTCAAAAACATGATGACTTAGGTGTTAACATATCCGATAAGTTATCTACCGACGATGTGTCGTGGGTATGAACACTGATCGATTTCTCTGAGTGAATGACTAATGTGGTCCATTCAAAGCGGTCCAGATACCAGGCGGACATGTCTCCTATGTACTGATTGAAACGATAAGTGACTTAGATGCTGTGTGTAGGTGTGAAGCCCTTTGAGAATTGGTTAACTACGTACATGATAATATGATACTAGTAAAAAAAAAAATACCGTTCAGTTTTAAAACATGTGACAGATTTATCATCTTGCAAGTTAATAAATAAAATGTTAATATTATTAATAATAATGCATAATTTTTATTTAGATTAATAAAGTTATTTAGCTTTATGTTCGAAAATATTTCGTTCTAAATATCGGATGAGTTGTCTGTTGTTTTTATAGTCAATGTATATTTTCTTTGAAGAATTTATTTTGATGTGTTTCTGTTACGTCTAATTAGACTACTTAAAGTGACAGATTACTTTTGTGTAAATTCAAAGATATAACACTAGTAGTTATGAATAGCTTAAATTATCATTAGACAAGGCATAATGGTCTACTAATCTCTTTGTATCTCAGTAGATATTATAATGTGAATATATCCTGGAGGAAAATCCTACAGTTTCAGTACAGCCTCATTTGCGTGTATCATATGGCTTGCCATGAATAAAGACTAATTAGGACCGTATCGTACTACATCTGAGAGGAACTGTTGGTTTTACGCTTCCATAAATGTGGGTAGTTCTTTTATTTCTCAATAATATAAGAAAAATAGGTATTTCTACGTTCTTGTTTGTTTCTTGTTTAGGGATATGTCATAGATTAAAAACATACAAAAATTACATTTCGAAAAAACACAACATACTTGATTATAATTTTTTTAACAAGAATCGAATATTCGTTCCAAAAAATATTTATTACTTGTTTTACATACATATATAAATAGTATGTAGCGATTGAAAACTCATTTGATTTATCATAGTTTATAAAATAGCTGAGGTACATCTGCACCAAATTTCATTGATGGTTTTAATATTTGAGATATTTATGATCTTCGTGTTTAAGCCTTATTCTAATTTGCTGTCAAAACCGGTGTTAACCTTTCTGATTGGTTTATATTATGATGGTGTGATAGACAGCCAATCACCGGTCTTAAAATCAAATAATTTCTAAATCATGTTTCCAGATTATACTCCTCAAAATTGGCAATGGTTATTTAATTAAATATTGTGTCTATTACTTATCATGTAATAATATCAACCCACGTGTTATCCATTCAGTCTGTGCCAGCGGACTTGATAGGAAATCGTATTTAATTACTAATTAGATGTCTAGTTTTCTAGCTTTCTAACTTTGCGAGGTTAGGTGTTTCGAACATTACTTCTGCGTGTTTAAGGTTTATTTCTTAATATAAATTAAAAGTGACAAGATTAGAAGGTTAATTATTAATTTGTTTGTAATATTTGTCACATACATTTATTATAGTAGTAATATGTTATTCGTCAAAGTTGAATGAACCTTAATTACGGGATGCCTGTTTACATCCGTACACGTTAATTGATCGAATAGTTAATTAATACGTAGAGTTGAGTCTTGATTAGCAAATTAAAGGGACTCCACTGAGAGCCTTTGATTTTCTATTCAATGTTCCTACTTCACGTTGTTCTAATTTTAAATTTGACATTATTTTTAATGGATTTATAAATTCGAAATAAGGCTTTATTGTAATCAATTATTGAAACTTTTTAACTTTAAAAATAGTTTAGTATTTTTAAAAATATATCGTTATAATTATTTGACATTTTTGAAATTGTAGCATATTTATCATTCAGTGTTTCAGACTCCAGTGGCTACGATTGCGTGCAAAATGCTAGTAGTCAGCGCTTTGTTTGATCTATTAGTTTAACTTCAATTGTTGGGTTTGAGCCAACAATGCCCGTATAGATTCTCTTTTGAAATTCCAGTTCTAATAGCCTATATTTTAGATAACAGTCTGTATGGAGTTCAGAGCTGCTTTGAGTTTAGTATTAACATACTTGAGCGTTCATAGCATATTAACATTGTTATTATTAGCTAACATATTTACTAAATAAAACAATTTTTATTTACTAGAACAAGATTCTCTACTTCACAGCATCATTAATCTGAATCAAGGCGACGCTTACTCGAAGTTTGTCAGCGTGACTGGAACAACGCCCCTAAGACAACGTTGAATGTTGCCAACTGAAATTTTCAGACATAAATTCATTGCGCTAGTCCTCGTCTGAATAAAGTTTTGCTTTTAGTCTAGCTTTGTTAAATACTTATAAGTTTCATAAAACGTTTTTTGTTTCCAAGCAGTTGTTGGATATTATTAGCATTGATTTATATTTAAAAAAATATTTAATGTTAGGGCTTTCATTAAAATGTGTATATATAATCGATTATAATTAATTCAAGATGTGAGATAATAATCTCTAACAAAAATTCTTTTGCTTACTTACAAAGTTTTTTTTTTTTAACATAATTCTTGTTAAGACAAAATTGTGGCAATAATCTACTATATAAATTCCAGTGGGTTGTATGTATGTAACTGTAGTGAAGACGGGTCATTGTTCTTGTGTTTTTGTATTCGCGACGCTACAGGTGGCGCGCGTGATGCCTGCTTCCTGCGCCTGCGCATATTTGGGATACAGAATGCACGACAATGACATTGTAAACTTAAGTTCATGATGGTGAAATAATATAATAATATTTATGATAAATATCATTCAATATCATAAACAGTTTAGTTATCGTTAGCAATATGAATTGATTTTGAAGAGTTTATTGTTTTGCCAACGTATATTTATTATTTAATGAATCCTTGAACACTGAACGTCATTGTCGCTTTTGTAGTGTTTGTTTTTTATTGTGTATTTTTTTATCGCGACCGGAAGTACACTCCACGAACGGATGCGACAGATGTACAAAATTATTTTAAACTGTTGTATCTGCAATAATTGCAATTATATTTATATTTTGAAATTGTGGAAATATAAGTTTGTGAATAAATTTATAAATGTGTTTATTATAGAATATAATACGTGGTATTGCCAGATGATAACGAAATTTGAATTTTTAAAACGGACTGTGATCGCCTACCGGCGTTAAAACATAGCTAAGTGAACTAGAAGTGCTTCTTTTCTTAACGAATCTCGAACAGCCTTACCGACCTTAAAGGACCAAAATTTTGTAACGTTTTTATCGCCTTAATTTTATACATAGTGATAATAGTGATAGTGATGTTTTTACTCGATATGTCTGTGAGCGGGTATTGACCCCAAGAATTTGGTGCCATGGAGCGGTGTGATGGTTTTTTGGTGTTCCGGAAGCCGGTCTACAGGGTGTTCCAGTATTTGGAAACGTAAGTTATTTATATATTGTATTATTATATTCAAACTCGAGGGTCGTTGTGCGCTGGTCGGTGATACATTGTTATGACTACATAGTACAATGTACAGATACATCATAATTATATTAATGGCACATAATGTTATGTGTATTCCATTATATACATAAAGGAATTGTTAATCATAGAATTGCTATTGTCCTTAGACTAAGACAAAATTAGCAATGCAATAGCAAAAGCCGTATCATTTGAGTAGTCCCGTTTTTATTTCCATTGTGTTAGATATTTATTGTCGTCATAATGTATGGTGTTAATTTTTAAATTGGTTAGGTTTTATTGAAAAATTAACATCCTGGTTAGTGCAATATCGTCGCGTGTTAAGAACACTTAGTTCTAATTAAGGGTTAATACAAGTAGTTATATAATGTTGTAAAGTTTAATACTGTTTTCTTTGGGGCTTCAAGGATAATTAACAGTTATTTCTTTTTTTTTTTATTACTTTTAATTGCGTGTAACGTTGAAATGATTTGTGGCATTATTTTTTTTCTTTTATTTTCATGTGGTTATAGAACTGGCTGGATTACTAGCTACTACTAGCTTGGTTTATTCTAACTCTATAACTAAACTATAGTTCATAGCTTATCTCAAGGGGATCGATACGTCCAGCCATTTGGACTCGAGAGTTAATATTACAGTAAAAAGTTGTTATATTTATTATTTTTTCTTTTAAAACACAAAAGTGTATTTTTCTTCTGCATCATGTTGATTTAACGACATTTTTGCTCATAACCTTATCGCTTTGCAAACTTCATTGTTCTATTATTAAAGATTTTATAAAGTTATAACATAAATGTTAATTATAAAGTGAACTAGAAATTATTGAAATAAGACCATAATAATGAAACATTTAATAATTGTTCATATTTTATTTTAAAGGAATGCGACGAATCGATTGAATAAAAAGAAAAAATAATATAAAATAAAGAAAAAATAATAAGACTGACTGAAAATGAAAATAAAAAACGAAAATTCCTTATAATGTTACCATCCTTGGTAATAATAATAAAAAATGTCCTGGTAAGTAAAAGGGTCGTCAGAAATGAATCAAGTGTAATTTTGTTTACATATTTATGATTTTACGAGGAGATTCGTGAAATTTATTGAAGTATGCAGAATTTTAAGAATTTTATTTACGTGTCGGCCGATGTAAAGGTCAAAATTAATTGTGCTATTAAACTTTAATGTTATTAATTTATATCATTTAATAAATATTTGTATTAAAGATTATTTATTTAATTCTACAAACGTGCCGAAGCTTAAGAAATAATATTAAAAAATTTGCAATACTATATTTAGCACTTGTTGAAATATATCCAATTCTATGTCGAAGTACGCCATCACCTGCTTTAGACTACTGACGAAGCGAATGCAGGAGATATGAAAATAGATCAGACGTACAAACTCCTGCAAATTTGATGAGCTCGGACATCACAAAGCCATTACTGCCTACAGGACCCTCCCGTCAATTAATTCACACATACATATTTTGTGTGTGTGAGTGATGACATCATTTTTGTAAATAGTTTTAATATTTTCATATGTACGATTACGAAGCAATTGTTATTTTAAGTTTTCATATGAGTCGTTTTATCAGTTTATTTAAAAATAATGTGTCATTTATTGTTATAGTAATTTTATTTATTTACAGTTGATAGAAATTCAATTTCACGCCCGAATAAGCTCGGTTATTGATTTATAATCTTCTTTCTGTACTGTTATTTTTACAGTTGGAGAAAACATAGCAGTTTTTAATATTTACAGTAAATTTGTTTTTGAGAATACATAATCTTTTGTTAAAATATTCTTCTTGAATATTATATAAGAGGAATATAATATTCAAGATTTGTGGATTTATATCAGTATTTTTTTAACTTTTGCGGCCATTGTAATGGACATGAGTGACTGACCGTTGCATATAAGACACTTGTATTTTTAGAAAGTATTCATATGCGAAATTTTACTTATTAGAGTAGGTTTTAGACGTGTTAAGTCGAGGAAATGCTGGATAAATAAAATCTAGACCGAAGAGTTGAAAGTCTTTAATTTAACACAGTACAAAAAACAATCAAAACTTATTAAATTACCAAAATATTGTGTCTGTTAGTGTCGAGTTTTTGATCACATAACTCTTTAACCATAAAGTATTTTTAACTTGATAAATTTGTTACAAAAAAACATAACAATAACTAATTGAATTCTACTCTACTCGACCCCTAATAAGTTCACAATCAAATTTTATGTTTTATTGGTTGATTTTAGAAGAGGTTAATATTTGTCGTTACAAATGTCATAATTTTTTAAGACGAAATCTCATTTAAATTTACAATTTAAAATTCAATATAAATGATTAAGACATTTTTAGTGCTACTTCAATGTAACATATTATATACCTAATTGAACGTTTCTATGAACAATATCAAGGATTCAGTTATATTCTCTGGTGTGAATTAATTTACGTAATATTGAGACGCAAATCTATATTTATTATTATTTTGAGCAAAGTGCTCAAGTATCCATATAAAGTTTATAGATAAAAGTAAGAAAGTAAGCTTTAATTAATTACAATATTTTTATTGCGATCCTCATATTTTAAAAGTGTTTTAAATTCCCGATCACTAATCAATTATATTTTCTTAATTTAATATTTTGAAAGGACTATATTTGAACTGATTTTTTAAACTCTTCATAATAGTGAACCATTACTGTGTATGTTTCATCCAAGTGATGCACTTTTAAGCTTTTTATAAACCACGAAAGGGTGGAATGTTTTCATTATAAGATTTTAAAAATAGCGCCCTGGAAGGGTGCTGAGTGTTTGCTAACGGCCTCATTAATTTATTAGTTTGAGAACATATCTGTCGCTTACGAGATGCAGTTGAACATCAAGCGATTACAGATGTGTTAATTATAATAAATAAATGACTTGCATGTTTCATAATTAAATATATTATTATATTGTTTTGGTAATAAGCAGTAATGTTTGTATATAGATGTCTATAGTTCTGGTATGTGTAGTTGGTATGTTTCCCAGCACTTGAAGTTGTTAATAAGAAAGTGGTCGGTTTGAGTTTCTTACAGTCATAAAGTATCTTATTACAGCGCTGCGGGTGCTAATGTGTCAAGGGGTGAATTTATGAAAGTAATCGATAGAAACGACCCAGCGGCACTACCCCCGCTAGCAACCCTTTGTAAATATAAAATGTGGGGCTAATGTATTGGGATTTTGTGTTGCACTTTGTCAATATAAATTTAAATATAAATTTTTTTTTTTTTGGTTTATTTAGGGTGCTATTAAGTACTTTAAGGGAAAGATTGTATAGTTTTATTAGTTTAATATTATAATGTATTGGTCACGCACATATTCAATTTTCATGTGTACTTGAACATCTGCTATAATTATAATTAATTTTCACACTGTCCGAGGGTTCCCATGATATATAGTTACATTAAACGCAATTGTTTGGACTGTTTATTACACCCTTTGGAGTATTAAAGTAGGGCGTGCAGTAGAGGGGGGTGCGACGAGGCGTATGCCGATGTACGTAGCTTTATGCCGATGTATGTCGATGTATGTCACACTGTTGCACTATAATGCTGTGATACATTGCTTACTATATTTGATACGACAATGCTTTAAGCATACTGCATGCTTGTAAATTAATAGATTTTTAAAATAAAGCTCTTTTTAAATCGGATTTATCAATCTAACTTACCCTAATCGTTCTATTTAAGGTTAGATATATGGCTTCTATTAAATAAATTGCCCTACTTTATATGAAATCAAATTGGATTGGACGCAATCCTCCAAGTGATTAGGAACATACATTTTTTTTGTACACGTTAATATATTAGTGAGGGGATTTTCCCGTTACATTAAATAATTATTAATAATACGTCAATAAGTAAATATAATATTTAATATTTTTTCCTGCACTATTGCTAGTGTTATGAGTATTAATATCTTTTCCAAGTTAATTATATTAATGGTGATGTTTATTTTATTTTCAAGTAAGTCATTCGATATAGTCAATTTTATAAATAGGTAAATTAATTTAAATCAATGTGTGAATGTGAGGAACATGACAATTCATTAATATCATACAAAAATAGAACCTAACGTAACATATTATATATTTTTCTTTAAATTAAAATAGATCAGTACTTGTAGTTAATTGTTAAAGGTCTATATGTCGACTGGTCAGTCCCTGACTGTTTATCTTTCCGACCTGACAGATGTTTTGTTTCGAGTTTGGGTGTACTTTGTGTCTGTGAAACCCTCCGCGACACGAGTATGTGTATGTTTCTGTAATCTTCGTAATACCTAAATTACTGTATTTAGTAATTCTAACTTCATGAAGGTTATTTTTGTGACATAAGTACTCTAGCAAAGACAGGGTTGTATAAAAGTTTATACTAAGTGGGTTTAAAATGGTATTTTTTTTTGTCATTATCTAGTTAGGATACAAAAGAAATCACATATTTTATGTATGTATTGTTCAAGAGCAATATTTTTTTTTTTTTTTTTTTTTTTTATATTCTCTAGGGCAATGCTTGACTACATTCCACCTGATGGTAAGTGGAATGTAGTCTTAGGTGGTAAGGCGCATTACCCTAGCAACCTATTCACTCTTCGCTTGAAGACACCCACATTGTATTCGGTCGGAAATACCGACGCAGGCAAGCTGTTCCAATCCTTTGCTGTACGCAGTAAAAATGAGGAAGCAAAGCGCTTCGTTCGGACAGGTGGAATGTCCACAACAAAAGGATGAAAACCTGCCGTGCGTCGGGACGTCCGGTGATGGAAGGGGGACGGGGGAATTAAATTGTGTAATTCCTGCGCACACTCACCAAAATGTATCCTATAGAATACTGAGAGGCTAGCAATTCTACGCCTGTGCTCAAGGCTTTGGAGTTTGGCTCCGACCAATTCGGGATCGCCTATAAGCCTCTTTGCTCGCCTCTCAATTGAGTCCAGAACCGCAAGATGAGACTTTGCGGCACCAGCAAATATGTGACAACAGTACTCTACACACGACCGGATCTGCGCTTTGTATAAAACAAGAAGCTGTCCCGGTGTAAAGTACTGCCGAACCTTCGCCAGAACGGCAAGCTTTGCTGCTGCTGCTCTTGCTCTGGACTCAATGAACCGACCAAAGTTGAGGTTCGAGGAAATCTCTAATCCTAACAACTGAAGCCGGTCACTGTATTCCAAGGATACATTCTGGAAAGTAGGAGCCAAGGTGAAAGGGCTCCTTTTGGCGGTGAACAGACACGTCTGCGTTTTGGTGGCGTTGAACTTGACAAGATTGGCATTGCTCCATGCGGAGACTGCCTGAAGTTTGTCATTCAAACGTTGCACCATGGCTTCTCTTTCAGACTGTACTTGATCTCGACTAGCCCGAGTACTCGGCAGATATCTTTCTACAACTGTGCTGTCGTCTGCATACCCATAGATACCGGGCTTCAACAGATCATTAATGTGCAGCAGAAACAGAGTTGCAGAAAGAACGGACCCCTGAGGCACTCCGGCATTTATTGTCAAGGGTTCCGAGGAACACCCGTCGACAACTACTCGGAGAGATCTGTGGCTCAGAAAGTCCGTTACCCAGCCGATCAGACCAGGAGATATACCGTACGCTGAAAGCTTGCTTATAAGGCTCGCATGCCAGACCCTGTCAAATGCCTTCGAGACGTCCAGAGAGACGGCGACCGCTTCTCCGTTCTTCTCGATGGCCTCGCCTAAAATGTGAGTAGCATACACTAGGAGGTCCCCAGTAGACCTATTACGGCGAAACCCGTACTGTCGGTCACTGAGGAGATCGTTACCTTCTAGGTATGCTAGTAGGCGCGAGTTCAATACACGCTCCATAATCTTGCAGAGTATGGAGGTGATTGAAATCGGTCTGTAATTGACAGGGTCGGCACGGCTGCCTTTTTTGGGCACGGGTTGCACATTAGCAAGCTTCCAGGATTTCGGCACTATTCCAGTCATGAAAGAGAGACGATACAGACGTGTCAGTACAGGAGACAACTCAGCTGCGCATGTCTTGAGCAGAATGGCTGGTATACCATCAGGACCACTGGCTTTATTCACATCTAAACGACACAATGTTCTCCATACCTCTTTGTTAGTGATGCGGATTTCAGGCATCGAAACACCGCAGTGAGGAAGATGTGCTGGAGAAGCATTGCCAGTGTCTAGATGCGAATTATCAGCAAACAGAGAAGCAAGTACGTTCGCTTTCTCTGTTGCTGTGTGGGCCAGGGATCCATCCGGCTTCAGCAGAGCAGGCAGTGAGGGTTGGCAGAAATTCGACTCGATCGCTTTCGCAAGAGACCAGAAAGCTCGACTGCCAGTTGGTCTGGCAGAGAGCTTTTCGCCATTCTTAGCGATTCGATCGAGACGAGCCTTCCGCAATGCCTTTTTGTAGGACTTGGCAGCTTGGTTAAAGGCTCTCTTCTTCGAACTTACATCCGGAGTTTTGCGGCTTCGAGCATCAGCCCAAATGAGATATGCCGAATGTTTTCGGTCTTGAGCATGACCACATTCGGCATTAAACCATGGGCGAGCTTTGCCACCGATGGGTACGTCAGCAAAAGGAATAAAATACTCCATTGCCTGATGCACCACATCGGTTATAGCATCCGCGCAACTCGACGGATCCAAAGACAAGAAGCAGACCTGCCGCCAAGGATAAGACGCAAAAAAGTGCCGCATCTCATCCCAATCTGCTGACTTGTATTTCCATACTCGCCTAACACCATGTGGTTCGAGAGCTGGTGGGGAATATGTAAACACAGATTTCACCAGACAGTGATCGGAGGTTCCCAAGGGAGAGGTAACCTCTACCCGATACCTGTCCGGATCAGTTGTCAGCAGAAGGTCCAGGCAATTGGCTGTATGGCCTACCACATCTGGTACCCTTGTCGCTTGCTTCACCAGCTGAAAGAGGTCCAAGGACAACGCAAAGTTCCGCGCTTCTCTTCCAGCATTAAATATGTATAATTATTGCTTTTAAATAGGATTTTTTCTAAAGGAAATTAAAGACAAATTTTAATATAGTATTAATTATATAATTATATTTTCCTGGCAACAATTAAGCCTGTAAGTTATTAAGATATATTTGGATTAATAAAAGTAAGATATTTCGTTTTCTCAAAAATATAAATATCACAATAAAATAAATGAAGATAAAAACCATTTCCAAATGGGTTGGTTCAGGAAATTTAATTTGTCTCCGGGCATAGATTTTCGTAGTACTGAAGTTAGGTCTGTGTGTACGAAGTTGCTTCCAGCAGTCGGAAAAGAGGTTTCAAAGTTAACACAGGTGAGGTAATGTGTCTGACATCTGGTTAAGAATAAACCTAACGTGTTATATGACTTAATTGTTGATATTTTAGTTGCATACTTTATTATTTTTATATAAGTTTATGTATTATTGTGATATGTTTTGTCTATTAGTATATAAATGTATATATATATATTTATACATGTTTTTTTTAATACCATCAACTTGACTAAGAAAAAAAATGCAGAAAGATTGAAGAAAGAAAGAAGGTTCAAGAAATTAAATATAAGAACAAAAGATGTGAACCATAGCGTTAATTTCATTCACCCGCCTCAGACGTCACTTTCAATTTATCCTTAACCCTCGTTGCTATGAAAAATATTATTTAACTTTATATATAGGTGTTAAGTGACATGAAGGAAAGAAAAAAGTAATTTTGTAGCATTTTGTTACGGGGGTTTTATTTACAGTTTAATAATATCGGAGTTAAATAACATAAATAAATTTATACATTTCTATTTATTTTATTATTACTCGGATATTCCACCGAACTCTACTGATGGTTCTGCAAATATCTTTATATATCTTTTTAGATGTGAAGGTTTCTAATGATGGTTTTTATATCAGATAATCATTACCTATCCTTTTAAGACGTGTGATTGTTGCAGTATATTTTTCATCTCTATCATTCTTCTCAACAGTCCTATCTTTTTCTTAAAATATCTTTTATACAATCCATCCCTATTGTCCAGACTGTATCTTTTTATAAATATTTTTGTTACGTTTTGTTACTTTACTACTAGAATATCAGGACCTATGCAACTGTTGAAATCAGAATCGGGAACTTAAAGAATTTACTTAAGCTATCCCAAATCTAATTAATTTTTTTTATGCAATTTACTTTTTATAGGTAAAACCGAGTAGTAATTATAGAGATACTATTAATACTCATTATCAAATTACAAAATCGATTCGATTTCAACTCGGATAATGCGTTTTGTATTCCAGAGCGTCGGTTTAGTTCAGTCTGTTAGTGACGGCCACGGCGATTTAACTTCATGGGATAATCTCCCAATTAGATAAACTGTTTACTAAATGTCTAAATTAATGTTTAGTTTGTTTCAATATAAATCATCTTTAGTGTAGTATGTAATGCATAGGGCCAGTTTCACTAAGATGGTTTAAGTCGTACTCAATCGTAAATTAGCAGTTTGTTTTACGGTTATACAAGTCAACTAGATATTAATATGATGGGATATAAAACTCTAGTAACTGTTTTATTATTACTTTAAAGACTTTATAGAATACAAATCTTGAACCTTATAATAATGTTTTACTATGGTTTCTGCATTTAGTAACATGAGATTTTAACATTGATTAACATATGATCCAAAATTTATAGAAAATCTAAAATATATAATAAATAATAATAATATATATATATATATATATATATATATATATATATATATATATATAAATAACTTGATATAAGCAGTTAGAATATTTTGGCATATAACCATTTTTTTATTTTATTTCTATTAGGTCTACAAAAAAATAAATTCGTAAACAGTAAAGTGAAATGGAATTAATATCTAATTCTATATTTATAATTTCTAGTATTTGTAGATTAAGTTAGTATATATTTTTAAAACAGGTTAAATACCCCATCTACATTAATATGTAGGTTACAACGTTGAACAATAATAGCAATTCTTCTTATCACGAAATAACGTATTAAGCTAACCTATTACAAACTGAAACCTTTAAAATGTAATTAAATAATCTATTCCAGGCAATAAATGTAAATTATCCAGTATTTCACGATAACGAAACCTTTACTATTAATCTGTTTAATCGTTATTGAATATCGTGAGGGCAACTCAATAAGTGTCAATTGAACTGGCAAGCGCAAACACTCGTTAAGATTATCTCAAGACTGTAAACACTAATGGACCACATATATTTTCCTATGTAAATTGAGACCCCTTTATATCCACAGGCTTTTTCAAATTAAGTGTTATTAAACAATCATCAACCGACCTGTTTGTCGAGTAGCTGGCGGATACACCTTATGTATCAGGGCGCAATGGGGCTCGAGTTCGATTCCCGACAGGGACAGGGATGTGTGATGAGCATAGATGTCTGTATTCCTGGGTTTGACCGTTCATTAAATATAATCAAAGTATTTATAATATGTATTTTTTAAAATGTATCGTTATCTAACACCCTTAAAACAATAAAATAATTTGCTTACTTAGGGGTTGGATCAATTTGTGTAATTTGTCCAGTGATATTGTTATTATTACTGGTGTCGTATTTTTTTTTCAGTGCTATAGACAATGTCTACTCTGTTATCATATTGCGACATAACTGTCTTATGTTTGTATGAAGACAATACAATACATTGTATTATGAACACTATCTATTGTATCATTCAAATTGAATCTCTTATAAACATTTGTTGTTTATTATGATGTATATTAGTAATGTCTTAAGGCTACAGTAATACATAAAAGTCTTACGTGTGTACAAGGTTGGTGGAGTGATAGTATTCTCTCACGCTACTCTTCATGTCTGTATAACATTGTCTCCGCCGGCAGGTAATTTGTTAGAATTTGTTATTGTATTGATTAGTGATGCTCATTGTATACAAGATGTATTTGACTTAGATTGAATTCTCTGATTAAAATCTAAAAATATACTAAGCATGTCCTTCTGTCTTATTCGTTTTCTTTCTCAATTAAAAAAAAACTAGGTAATCGTCATGCTGTCGCGTAATTGAGCGAGTGATTCAAATTAAAAAAATAAAATTGAGCAGTTTCTTTGCTCGACGGACCTCACCTGCCTGACTAAAGAAAAATGTCTGTCTGTGTTTCATGTAAAATATATGTTACATACATAATGTGAATAGATAGTATGCTTTTAAAGCTAAATGACAAATAAATAACACGCGTAACCAAGCGTAGCCAAATTAGGTCGCTAGTCTACACTTATATTACATAGTTGGTAAGCTTGGATGTAAGTGATTTTTGAAACTACATCTGACATCTGATTCCGACAATTATTTTATCAATATGTTGATTTCACCTTTAGGGTGGAGTGTATAATCTCCTGAAAATCTTTTGAAACGAATACAGTCGAGCGAATACGTTTATTGGAACACACACACTTAGGGAAAGAGTATTAGTCTACTGTAATTATAAGAAGACGATTGGCTTCTTCTATTACGGCGTGTATCAGTAAGTACACTGCATGCAGTCAGCTCAATGAAGCGAATCAGGCCACTCCTTGTAGTTTCAAAGTCTCGAATAACTGTCAATACAACATTGTTTGTCTTCGAAGAGTAATAGAAAATATCTCACTTTTGCTCCCCCATTACTAGTATAATAATACTTATAATATTAGAACTAACTGTTGCCAACTACTTAATCGGCCTCCCCACTACTCTAACTTCTTCCTTCCTAGGCAAATTATAAGGCGTATCATTATTTATATTGTAAAAAAATGAAAGACGTGTATGTACTGAACAAGTAACAATTATTAAAATGAAAAGATTTATCCGCCATCTTATTTAATTATATCTATACAACATTGTTAGATATACATAAATAACTAATTTTGATCAGAATAGAATGAAATATATGCATTAATATAATACCTCATTTACAAATATCTTATATTTAATTACGTCACTGGTTAGTTCAGTATAAAATGTTAGATTTTGTTTTAATGATTCATAATTTCTCGGAAGGTCTGAAAACCAAAATAAAAATGTAGTGAGTGATATTAACTTAGTCACGTATTACTTTATTTTTAACCGACTTCTTCTAAAAGGAGGAGGTTCTCAATTCGGCCGGTATATTTTTTTTTTATGTATGTACACCGATTTTTATAACTTATATTTACCTCAAATATTTTTAATTATTCTAATGTAATATCATTTTTAAGGAGTATTTTTTATTTTAATAAAGTTACGAGAAAATTTTAAAAACATCTACCTAAAATCATTTTTTCAACAAATTATGTATTAGCAAAATATTTTTTTTCATTTGTTTTTATCACTATCATTTAAAACATTATGTTAAGGAAAATAAGTTGGATTCCCTATTTCCGCAAATGTTTGGAAAAGTTTTCAAAACACTAACATTTCTATTACTCTAACCTCAGATAAAACGATTGAATTATTTTGTCTGTATATTTTTCTCTAACTGAATGTAATTCTTTAATGCTCATCAAAAACTTTTAATAACTTAAAGAATGGTTTCGTATAACTAAAACAATTAAAGGGTCGTCACTGCTCCGCCCAAAACATTAATGTTATATGTAAACAAACCAAGCAAAAAAAGCATAAAAACTATCAAAACCATTCGGTAATCAAAGCTCCATTGATCCGTTCCGTAATTATCTGATTACCGCTACAGCAACCACTGAACCGCGACTAACATTTAATGACATTTAGCACCTGTTATATTACACACTAGCTTTTATACCCTGCGATATATCGGAGAGAATTTGGAATACGATTTATATTTCATTTTAATATTTTAATATTCATTTCTAGAACGTATTTCAAAGGCGGCATTAGTAGGTTCTTTCCAAATTTGGTTAGGTAGGGAGAGGAGTGTGGAGGGTGAAGGTGAGCGTTTTTGCGCATAATAAAGGGGGGGCCCCTAAACCTACCTAAACCTACTCCTGGGTCGCAAGTCCCAGGCACTGCTTGCACTCCTCTCCTTGCAACGCGATGGGCCCGGCACCCGCACCGTGAATCCATGGATTGCTAAGAAGCTTCGTCTCTAGATATTTGTTTAAAATTTTTGAATACCATGACCATCGTGACTGACGGAACGGATTTACATTTTTTTTACTCATTATGTAATTGTGTGAAGCAATCTTTTAGGTAAATTACTAGTAGATATCTATGTGTTTGGTAAATGTAAAAGGTACAATTTTCTTTAAATGGGTAAATTGTCACTATCATGTTCCAAAACTGGGCTAGTTGTACCTCAATCCCAGGTTTAAAAAAAATAATAAATTTAATAATAAAGACACAATAAACATATTTCATTGTACATATTCTCAGAATCGTATGGTATAAGTGTAGCTACTAAGATCATGTAGAACGTATGGCTTAACTTCCGAATAAACACGTCAAATAATATAAAATCATCGATTTTTTTATTATATTTATAAAACTTCATGTAACATGATACGTACCAAAATGAATAAATCAGAAATCATTAATTATTATCTACATTTATTATCTTACAAGTCTAAGACTTGTAAGATACTTAATATATTTAATCTGCAACGTATATATACTTTAAATTCAATTATCTTTTATTTCCTGATTACAAATATAAACTATTTAAAATGACATATGTTTCATGCTTATAAATATATATTCGTATATTCTTTATATCGCAGGTACCCATTTGTTAAAATCAGCTGCAGACTCCAACCTTGTACGATGTACCCGGTAAAGTGAATTAGGGATGTCTCAAAGCTTCCTAGATTCTTTACAAAACATATTTTTCTTCATATTTCATCATGAAATACAAGATTACGCTGAGAGCTTACTTTTCTTCGTTATTTTTCTTTTATAAAGTCCCTTAATGTTCTAGTCAGAATAAAAAATATTGTCTCTGTTTCAGACGATTTTTCTGATAGATTTTATTTAGGGGTCTTATCATTTTTTTGTATCATTGATGTATAGTAAATAATGAATAAGTTATGATTACTTAAAAAGTTTTTGAAATGATAATAATAATGAAAATTGATTTAACAATGCAAATGCTATCAAAGATTGAATTACCACCGCGTGCCGCAAAACTAAAGCCATGTATGGCATTGCGAAGTGTTTAAAGCCAGACTATTTGAATATTTCAGCGTCTATCTAGACTATGAGGAACCCCTTCTGAATCGATGGGGAGGCTGTCCCCTGCAGTTCCAGGAAGTTTTTCTCATTTTGTTTATTCTGAAATTAATGAAAAACGGCTAGAGCCCCCGGCAATCTTCCTAGTGTTCATTTTTTTCGATCTTTGTCATCTGCATTCAGGACATTAAACAGCAGACCTCTAATACAACAACTTTACTCTTATATGAATATATTTTTGCACTCGTATCTATACTTTTTCGTTATGAATAAAAAGTTGTATGATATTCATCATATAAAAGAGCAAAAGCAATTTACGATAAAATAAAACCGACTTTATATTAAAATAATATACATTTGTGTCATTCGCGTGCAGTTTGAGGTGGCTGACTCCCGCGTAATATTTCCCAGGACATTTATCCTCTGGAACCTTCCCAGTTTGCATAAAGCGACGCCTACGTCACGATAGAATGCTTTATTGCGGGTCCTGTGCTGCGCTCGATAACAGTCTTCGTTTTAAAATCCCACTCTTTGTGTCCTGGCAACACCTTTTTCTTTTTAATGTAACGCAAACACGCGTGCTGAGCACGTTTTCACATCTTTCTGTAATATGCAGATTTTTAAGATTTTTTTTCATCGTCAAGTTATATAACTTTTTTATTTGAAATTATTATTTTTATATCAATCTTGTCTGTCAGCTTTTCCGTTATCATATATCAATAAATCGTTATTTATCGAACCAATCACAATCAATTAATTAATAACCAACCAGATCGTAAACATTGGTTCGCTTGATATTTTCGAGGGATTTAATTTAGGCGTTGTAGGCGTTCCCACAATATCCGGATAGCGTTAATACCCTCGTCCTGTATCGGTCTTCTATCTGACTGCGATCTTAATTGACTTTAAATCATACTAATAATAAATAAGTTCTATATCGAGAGACTGTTTGTGTAATTTCTAAGTATCTTTACACTTTTATAATATTCCTTCTCTTTAAGTTAAGCTTATCGGATTACAAAAACCGATTGCACCGTGGAAACAAGAGAGTCTAAATCTGTATGTACTCATTATGAATTCATAATAGGCGTAACAGACTTGCAGCAAAACTTTGAAATAATCCGAATTTAAACCATCGAGACGGTTGAAATTTCTAATAATTTCAGCCAACCGCCTCCATTGTAGCAGAATGTTGTCAGAGATAATTAGTATAATACTTCACTAATGCCGTATTGTCATCTTTGTAATCCCCTTCCGAGAGAAAAGTTGCTCAGCCTTTTATCATCCAATATCCAATGAGGCTATTAAGATATTTCCTTATGATAATTAGGTCGTACCATAATTTTTTATACGTTTTTATTTTTTTTCCAAAAATAGAAGCTTAAAGCCGTGCAATATATCTGCGTCTGGGAAAAACGGAACGTCATTTGCGCCATTAGTGCCATCAGAATTCTCTGTTTGTTTGAAACTTTGACCGCTGAAAGGCCAAGTTCTATTGAGATAAGTTATATATTGAACCTCGTCTGGACTTTGTTCTGTTATTAAATGCTTTAAAGGAATATTGTTAGTGAATGGAAAAATTGCTTCCAAAGTCTATTTGACGGTTCGTATTATTTTATATACATGTATTGATGGCGTTGCATGGTATGTTATATACCATACACTAATTTGTGATTTATGTTTATTTAATTTTAATTGTATTATTGTTTAATATTTTGTATTATTAAGGATATTGGGTGAGAATTTTAATTGAATTATCCATAATATATTTTAGTTTATGATTTTATTAAAAAATGTTTCCTAAAAACTTACTTCGTTCTAGATTCTGTATTGTTTTTTTAATGATAATCACTATCCGATTACTTCGGTATACTTGTAGGTATACTATACAGAAATGTATATTGTTTAATAGTAAAATGATTTTAAAAATAATATTATAAAGAGATCATAAGAATACATACGGTGTAATAACTATACAATTGTATAATTATACAGTTAATATTGATAGACCATTAGACTTTCATATCTTATTTTCACTATATAACTACATGTTCTCGCACCATATAAAGTCTCTTACAATAATTCAATTTTATTATCGCACGAACGCCTGCAGGCGTCTTGAGCATTAGGTCCGAAGAAATTTCGTCACTCCACAGATTGTTACGGTCACTGAGTATCCATGGAGCGAGAAAAAATTATCGTTTTGCCTCTGTTTTTTACACCTCATTCAAATAATTTTATACTAAGTGTCTCTTAAATATTTTAATTTACTTCAATTATCGTATACTTTAAAGTACTAGGCTTTTTTTTTTACATTAGCCAAAAAATTAGATATGATTTTTATCTCTCTTTATGTCGGTCTCGTATTTATTATATTTGTTGTTTTTTATTATATAAATAATATGTATAATAATATAATAATAGTCCTATTATTCCCAAAGATTCCTTTTAGAGTCTAGAAAGCAACATTAAAAAATATGAATACGGTATTTATTTTTGTAGCACTAGAGCTATCTTTGAGTGTGAAATAGTTTAAACGAAATATGAGTACATTAACAAATATTACTATCATAGTGTTAAAACCGTGTGAAAGAGAGCTGCACTGGATACTGTATATGAGAGTGCCTGAGTGCACTGAAGTACCCGTTAGCGAGGCAGCGATACTCGACTGCAACATTTATATGAAGAATTTAATAAATATTGCGTATGATTTTGAACGCATTTTATCTGAAATTCTTTTGACGATTTTTTTTTATCGGCTCTTAACTTGTAATGTACAATAAATTATTTGGTTACACAGCCCTTTATTACAAATGTAAAAACAATGTATTGACATATCTTAATTTCAAAGAGATTAATCAATAACAATTCAATTTTTCGAGGCTTTTGAGTGACCGTTCCGGAAAAGTTATCTGATTTTAATTTTACGCCCCAATGTAGGTAGAAGGCTAAATTACCTCGATTCGTTAGGATGATGGGATAGCTAACTACGGTCTTCAATTTCTATGGAAGCATTTCATATTAAAACCAAGAGATTTATCGAAATTACCAATCGTAAAGATTTATGATCACAAGAATTAAACTTCTGATGGAACTTTCAAAATTCCCTACTTTTAATCACTTTAAATTTAACTCAACAAAATAGTAACTGCTATTTACGAATGTAAATAAACAACCGAAAATACAACGTTTTCCAAGTTGTCCCGTAACAATGAATTCAACAGAAGCACCGGTTAGTCGGCCATTGTCGGGGACTTTTTAACCGGGAAACAATGGCGGCAACTCTAACGTGTAGGTCTTTGTATTTAAGAATTTTTAAATAGTCCTACACAGTGACTAGAATTACGTTTATAGATACATTATATATCATCTTCATATGTATTAATGTTTTTACTGCTATTGAATTTATATATATATATATATATCTTTTTTTTTTAATATTTATTTATTATTTTTTTTATTTTTTTTTTAATTTTTTAACATGGCCGGCAACACGTTTGTAAATCCTCGGATGTTGCAAGAGTTCATGGGCGGCGGTGATCACAAGTCATCTGTGACCCGCCAGCTCGTTTGCTCTCCTCTCTTATATGTAATAAAAAAAAACTCGCCACTGATGACTTTAAAAAATGTATAGATTTAAATATCATACATAAAAAAAAAGCACTGAAATCTAAAGTCAAATTAAAGTCATTTTAAAGTCATTGAGACGTTCTAGTTTATTCCATGAATACATTAGTGAAGCGAAGGATTAGTATGAACAGATTTAATAACTGAAAGAGTAAACGCCGCTCAGCAAACATCCTGCGGCCGGGGTCTTCGGAGGTAGTTTTATATACCGCCTGCTTTTATTAAATCTATGTATTGTCTGTTAATAAATTAGATTTGTGAATTTATTTAGAGATTACATGAGTATTATATACAGATGAAGCCTAGGCTGGTTATTTGTTTTTATTACATAATATTGGTTTTATTTACCATCTACCTAAATCATTATTAATGATCATTTATTTAATTTGTTATATAGGCATTTTTTCGTCTTAATACACAAAATATGTATAATATAAAATACATTTTATTATAAATATGTTAATCAAAAACCCAGCCCATAATATTCTTTAAGGTTAAATAGTTTTATCCTCACTATGTTTGTTCCATAAAAGAATTCTAGATAATTCTGGACACGAGTTAGTAGAGATTTTATAATAAAAGTTCGCAAACATCTAGCTAATAGCGGTCTGGTCTGGTCTGGTCTGGCTAAGCTATGTCTCGTATGCAGCGTATTGCGTTCTTTCGTGGAATGTTTTCGTTTGTGCCTTTTAAACTGAGATTAACATTTTCTTAATTATTTAAATATAAAATATCTCTGGCTCTAATTAAATTCCTTATATCGTAGGAAAATTTACATTTTAGCTGTAATTATCAATAAAACTCTGGATTATGAATATAAATGAAAGGTTTTAAATCAAAATGTATCATATTGTTTGCAGATTTTTCCCATCTTGTAACGAAATTCAGGACGTTTTCAATATTTCATAAAGATTGTATTGATTCGGTTCGTGTTCGAGGCCAACAGTTTTCCATTTTACTAGTTTGCGTTCCTAGTGCGATGCGGAATTTCAAATTCCGCGAACTCTCAATATTTCAACCTTTGCCGACATTTGCGAGACTACTTCAAGCACTTCGAAGTTTCAATATTGTGTTCGTTTTTATCTCTTCTTTAATAAAATGAATTTGTTGTTATGGAACGTATATTTATTTTAATCTTATCTAGCAAATGATAGGATTTCAATGATATTTTATAAATAGAAATATATTTATGAAAATATAAATGTACTATTTGGTACAACGATAATTGTGGTAGCATTCAAAATTTAGAATACGATAAGCCTTTGTTTAAAAAATAACAAGAGAAAAAATCTCCGACTTGCCGGTTTTGGACAGATTTGTCCCAATTACGCTACTGGTTACTTAATTAATCCAAAATAACTGGCTTTTTGAAAATATTTTTAATATTGTTAAACTCTTGTTAAGACAGTCAAAGCTTGATTCATTACTTTGACAAATATAAAAATGTTTTTTCTAGACCGCACTAGTTCCGAAGCCAATTTATTCGGAAGTGGGTAAGCCGTTAGGGCTCCAGAGAGGTACTTTAGGGTATGAGAAATTATTTTTATATTTCTACATAAATTTATTCATAGCTATCATTTTGCGAACTCTTTAGATTATATCATATTATTAGTATTTGTAAGTATATTATGATCGTATTTGTATTTGTTAATTATTGTATCTAGAACAACAAAGTATATATATTTAGTTGTGCGTTCGTTCTTCAACTAAAATATACTCTTGAAGTCAGTTGACACACGCAGCTGAAGCTGAAAATGGTAAATAAATAGCCTTAGGTCACAGTACTGTCTCGTGTTTCAAGACGTACGCTTTACTGAGAAAACGACAGTGTATATAAAAGAAAATACGGAGGGTAAGACAATTGTTTTAGGATAGACAAAGGAAGAAAATCGTACCTATGTCTTGATCGCAAAATGTTTAATACATATCATACACAATCTAACATAAAAATGTTATGTTAGTTACTTCTTAGAAAAGTATAAAATAAAAAAAATAATTAAATGTATAAAAGAAAATAACACATAAAAGAAGAAGCCAAAAATGCAAGCAAGCCTTTGATCTACATGTTTCACTCGAAATTAAATTGAAGTAATATGTTATGTAGAGACAGCAAAAAAATGTGATATATAATTAAAAATACACCTTAACGTCTTTACCAATAGAAACAAAAAATGTATTATAATAAAAGCAAATACCGCACTACATTGCCAGTCGGCGTTCAATTTTGAATACACTATTCCCCCAACATTCAAACAACCACTCGAAACAACCCCTGTTATGTGGAAACAATCAATTATACCAACAAAAATTTCTGCTCTTTTGCGGACTGTACATAAAAATTCAAAACCTTTGACGTTTTCACGTGTTTATCCCGCGGTGTTTTGTATAATGACGCTTTTTACGAGAGTCCTCTCTCCCCTTTATTGTCGAGAGGGTAGTTGGAAATATTACTAGGCGTTTTTAATTTACCATTTCATATAGATCTACTTGAGTTAAGCGATTGTTTGGTTTGATGGCTCTTTGTTTTTGTATTGTGATTATTATAAATTAAGTACATTTAATGATTCGTACAAATTTAAATTACATTGTCATTTATATGTTAATATTATTTCCAGGTAAGGAGAAGTGTTAACTGCATGACATGATAAGTAGACGCGTGACTTTTTCACTGCCATCTCGTCGGTAAGAAAACCTTTATTAGCTGGTGACAGGGGTGGTACCAGTTTGAATACATGTTATATACTTGGGTATCAACTGGCATCTCATATTAGCTTTTTTGTTGCGTTGTTTCTTGCTACAGCTTGTAATGTATAGCATATTCGATGTATAGTAATATATATTAAGCGTTTGATTCAACATTGTATTATGAATATTTAATTAGATAAATTTATATTAAATACACGTATATTTTTTGGCAATTAAAACTGTAATGTGGCAACCATATGTAGTACTGTAAAGCCTCCTTGCGATAATTTTATGTGTAACTAAAACCTAATGGTCATTATACGTCCTCATTATACGTGTAAGCTCTTATTACTTCATCTCGTTGAGAGTAAATAATTTTAAATTATAATAAAAATATTTTTTCATAATTAATTAACAAATGCTTTAGAATTAACGACATTTTTATCGTCACTATTATGTATGATCGTATCGTGTAAAAGTCTTTTTGTATCTGCTGTCGCTTTAAGTCACTCGTGTATTTGTCTACATATCTCACTTACATTGAGCATATTGAAATACAAATGTTTCATTAAAATCAGTCATTGTAATTTCAACCTTATTGCTTTATAATAAAGACATGATATATCAGATTTATGCGTGTATTATTGAAATAGTCGTGCTCGATATATCAAGGAAATCATAAACTTCCTTATACGGAGAACATAGAATATATGTCACGATTCGATTCCCATTGCACGTTGTATATCATTATCGTATGTAGTTATGATCAACTACTTTATTAGAATTTAGTATGACTTTATTTTCTTTTAAGTATCACAGGCGTGCGAGCTTTTTATATTTTACGATATCTAAAATGGTACTCGTCGTTAACGACTTCATCAACAATTACCTACTCCTCGACTTTTTTTTTTAATATAAAAAAATCTACACCCGATATTTAAACACGGATATGTTTAAGGTGTGTTTTGTTTTTGACATTGTAATGGAATTGTAAACCGTTTTTATCTAGTTTTATATTTAACAATAAAAAAATACGAAATGTTTTTTTTGACTATCTTATTCATAATTAACATTCACAAATGTTTTGAAATTCCGTATATAGAAAAGTTATTAACCATAGAGAACTAAATTAGAAAATGTCCCCCAATATTGAGCTGCAGGGGTGGTATTGATTTTAATGCAATTACAATCAGTCTGCTTGCAACGAGATATTGTGCTTCCCCCAACCGCACCGCTCTAATAACTTTAATGGTCATAAAATAGACTAGCTTGGTTTAGAGAAGAGTATAATAATTTAGTTATAAATAACAAAGAGTCTATACTAAAAAAAAAGTAAATACTATGGTGTAAATATATTTCTAATTTTATTAATTTGTGTATGTAAGTGGCAACCCTAATAAAGCTACTGAGTGGCAATGAAAAGCAAACAGCACTCAAATCGCCAGTGCTTTGTTTCTAAACTCAATTCAATTTCCATCAAAAGGGTACCCCGTAAACGTTATGCGTAAATTGATAAACTTTGCTTAGGGTTCTCACTGATAACTTTTTTGGTCTTATTATCTTTCATAAGAACGATAGGTATATAATTTCATTATTTCATTTAACTGAATCCGGTACTTAGGCAAACATCTTGTACTTTGTTTTTTATTATTTTAAAATCTTCGAAAGATTGGTATAGTTCTAATTTGTAGAACATACAGCTCATTTAAAAGAGGGAACCGAAAATAATTCTTTTTTTACATCAAGTGGCAACCCTAACTTATCCGGGGTGTGATGAAACCGATAAGTAAGACAATGGTAGGACGAACAAACAATCACATTAAATAATACTTGACTGTAATGGTTTTCTTCGATTCTAAATTGTTACCGAAATAAAATTGGAAGTTTTATTGATTAAAATGGAACAAAACAATACAAATTATTTATTTTTACATAGTATAATATTTGCATTCATACATTTTATAAAGTAACTCTTCACTAAGGAAAACAATCTTAATCTAACATAAATTACATCAAAATTGGTTAAGCCGTTAGGAAGGAGTGGTGGAATGGGAAGTTTTATGATGTTATATTACCAAATATATTCGCTATTCGACATTTTAGTAAGAATATTTTAAATAAATATAAAATGAAAAATAAACCGATACGGGCAGGGATTCGAACCCGCGACTACTGGGAAACCGTCTCGTCGCTCTACCAACTGAACTACCGTATCGCTGTCCGCCTCGGTGAATTAAGCATTCTATATGTGATCGTCTTTATCGGGACGGTGGTGACATCTATTAGGTTTCTTTCGAAAATCCTAACCAATGTATCTAACTTAGCAGTATAGATAAACATTGAAAAAGATGCTACAACTGAAATTAATGTTCGATAATATTTTTAAACATTTTTATAAGAATATTAGAAATTTGTTTTATTATCATGAAAGCTTTAATAATAATAGTACATTTGTACAAAACCCCGTTAAAAGAATATTTTCTAACAATCCATTATTTCTCGTTGGCTATAAACAGAACTGTCAATTACCATACGTCCTCATCCTAACTATATTGAAATATATCTACGATATGTCTAGAGATGTACATTAATATCGATAAATTATACTATCGATATTTTTAATGGGAAAGAAATGTGTATATAAAATTAAAATAAATAAAAAGTTCATATCGATAATACACACTATGTCATTAATATGTTAATGCCTTGTTACTTCCATTTATTTACAGTATTGTGTTTTTTATCAATTCCGGAACACTACAATATAAAAATGATCCGTCAGTACGCCCACAGTATATTGACCTACATGTATTCATTTTAATCATTTATTAATATGTCCTAACAAACTAACAATTTACATTATAAAATAGTTATATATATTTTTATTGCCTTATTACGAATAATTTAATATAATGCATATATATAATGTTATTATCTTACTCCGGAAGGTAACTGGGTTTTTTTTCTTTGTAAACATTTTTTTTTCTTATGCTAGTTTTGAGGGTACACAAAGAAGTAAATTAAAAAAACAATTAAAAAAAATCCCTTTACAAAAGACCTCTAAAAATAAAAATAATATTGTTATGTACCTACTTATTGATGACGTTGTGTCGGGGGACTGTTGTACGGACGTTGACGATGGTGTCTATTTTACGAAGTTAATCATTGAGGACTATACTATTTGATATCGTAATTTCCTTATTCGCCTTGGTAACTTACTTGCATTTTTATTTCTTCCTTTATTAAGATGTCCCTTAATTCATGCAGACGAAGTCGCATGCAGCAGCTAGTTATATAAATAATAATCGATACTTTAGCACGTTGCCTGTTATCAGTACAACACTAACCATAGATGGTATCTAAATGCGCCACCAACCGCAGTTACGACGCCCGTCAGTCTGCGCAAGTCATTTCACAAACGATGTAAACTTTACGATATAATGAATGTGTGTGTGTTCCAGACATGCACAAAATAACTTATTACCAACCAACATTAGGACACTCTTGTCGTAAGTGTCTTTACACTTACCAATGAGGTTTGTGCACCTCACACCTCATTGGTAAGTAAGTAATCGGAAATATCCTTGGGACATGTAGACATAGATACTAGATAGTACAAAGAAATCGGAAAACGGAACCGGAAATCATTAATTCAAACTCATTCAATGGAAAGGTAACTGCGTTGGTGACTAGGCCAATCAGTTGTCATGATATATTGTTATTTTATTTATTTGTCAGACTTTAATATAAACAAACCACATTAAGCTTTTACATTATACCACAAATTATTACCCGATTTAAATTCACAAATACACTTTTTTTTTATGAAGGCCTAGGTTTAGGTCTTATATTCTTCTTTTCTCAATGGACAAACATACATAACACAATGTCCCAAGCTTGAAGAAGTAAAAGATCTTATTGAATTATGTTTTTATTTGAAAGTATTACAATTTCTTGATATTTATTTATTTCGCATCAAATGTAGAATAATTTATGGTTTTCTGAGTAAACAAATATCTACAATTTTTATATTAGAACCGAATAGTTAAACGTAACCAATGGCAACAGTACGAAGATAATTATTTTGTTTCAAAAATTCTTCAGCCATGGTCGAGATAATGCGTTTTTAACATTTAATGGTTTTTTATAGGTAAATGGAATATGATAACTGTATGGTATATTAATAATATTCTTAAATTCTACTTTTCATAATAACTACATTAAAAATAATAAATCATAATACAAAATGACTTTAAAAAAAATTACACACGTTTCATTCATTCCAATATTTGATTAACCACGAACGTAATGACTTTAGGAAGCGCCTACGGGTTTTATAATTTATTTAATCAGTTGTAATTAAAATGTAGTTAATAAAATGAGTAACCATTTACGAGTTTCTATTTAACATTAATATAAATAATAAAATTATCATAATATGAAATCCCGATGTTTATTTCCTATTATAATACAGACATCCAGTTACGTAGTTATTAAAGGATAAACAAACAAAAGCTCAAATAATAAATATTTATAGCTCTCCTGAAGTACACTCCAGCACTGTTTAAAATTATAGTGAAGTGCGCAAACAATCAACTCGGCTTAAACTTGATAGCTGGCTGTCACAATATATTACGGTTTATTTTAATTTATTATATTCTCTATTCATATTTTTGGTTAGTTTAGTAAAATGGCGCCATTTATGTTTTATTATCTTCAGTACGTTGATGTATTCTCCAATAAGTTCGTACATGTACGTGTCTGAGTAAGAACTCAGCCTTCTCCCAAATTAATTATTTATCTTCCCTGAGTTTGAGTAAGTCATAGTCATATAGTCAGTAATTGTAAAGCTTTCACAAGATAAGAATCCTGTAGACTGTAGAAACAGAGTTGTGACATTAGTAAAACTTCTAAAAGTATATTTGTGTATAGTGAATAAAACTTCTAAAAGCACAGGGATGTACTCAGTACGCCTAACTAATATACAACCTTATTAACCTTATATTTTTCCTAACATGATCTCATCACCAAAGATCAATGCACTTGTCTAGTAAATTGTGTAACATACCGTTAATAATAAAAGTATGTTTTTAGTAGTGACTACAACAGATGTTAACAATAGCTGAAGTATTTTTTTATAAAATGTACGCTGGCGTTGCGCCAGACGCATCGATACATCAAACACTGACGCGTAAGTGGTGTTAAAATCGTCATTTGTATACCTAGTTTGTTTTTAAATTAATTATATTTTTTATTTATTATTTTATGCTATAATCTTTAGGTTCTAAAAAAATTGTGGATATAAATAAAACCCTGTCGACAATGAAAGATATGTAGGTATGATAGGCATATTATACCTATAAATAATCGTGAAATTAATAAAATGTATTTTAGTATATGGAATAGTAATAAAAACATTTCGCCCAACGTGGGGCTCGAACCCACGACCCTGAGATTAAGAGTCTCATGCTCTACCGACTGAGCTAGCCGGGCTGATATGTGGTTGCTGAAAACTGCTGTCAATTTGTGTGAAAAATAAACATTTTTGTGGTAAATATTTGTACTATACAGAATTTATTTTAATTGATATGTGATTTTTCAATAATAATGAAATAGATTAACAGCTTATAATGTAACTTCGCAAAATCCTTCTAATTAACTCCACTAGAAGAATAGTTATGTTTTATACATAATTATTATCTTATTACATATATACTATACATATGAAACCTTAATGCAAACATTACCCTAAAGGGTCAGGTACTCCATTTACAGTTGTATATTTTTTGACATAAGCAAAACCATAACATCACTAAGACTCTATTCTTCTCTACCCAGAATAAACCAATTATAACGGTTCAAATTGACAAATACTTGACGTTCAGAAACAAATAAAGCTACGAAATTGTGTTTCTTATGTGTACATAACTAACCTGTAGTAGAAAGCTCGTAGTTTTAAAGCAAACATTTTTATTAAAAGGGTAAATATGAGTGCAATCTCATACGACGCAAGGATTGCAGTAAATATTTAAAAAGAATCGAGAAACGTAGAGAATGATATTTGAAACTACAGACTTAATATCTTAGAAAACTTGCGACAACCCGAATATAATACAGATTTTAAAAGTGTTTAGTTATTGGATTGAACTGCAATTGGTATTAACACAACTATAACCTAACTCAGTTAACCTAACCTATCCACTAAATCCGTTCCTTAGTAAACATTGTTAAATATATTTGCAAAGATTGTATATCAAAATCGTTAGTAACCAACATTATGGAATATTATTGCTTCGATTTTGCGATATGTTGGTAGTCAACTTTAATATATTCCTAGCAATTTACAATTTCAAATTATTTATCATGTCAATCTAAAGTTAAATCAATCAATCAATCTTAAATTTAATTATTACATTCAGAAGAACACTCACTGCTGGGTTGTGCAGGCTTTAACATCTCTGTCCGTTGGTGTCGCTGCTGTCGCTTCTCTTCTACGTGACGATGGTAGTGTTGTCATTTTCCCTGTTTAATTATATTTATTTCAAGATTATTAAACAATTTACAACATATATCCACGGCAAGATATTTACCACAGTGTAACCTTGTAAGGGTTATTGGAATAGGAATAACACTTAACCAACAAATAACCGTATATGGGAATTGTTTGTGATATGAAACTTAAGTTTGGTACACACTGTGGAAATAAAGTTTAACTACTTCGTTGTAGTTTTTTTTTTATAAGGATCATAATGTTTAACAAATTTTATGAAATAGTGCAAATACATACGAAATGTATATTTAAAACACATTTTTTTTGTACTATCCATCTCCATTACTCCATTTTGTGAAAAACTCAGTAGGTACTTTCTTAAAAATAATATTTTAAGATTTTTTATATAATCACTAGAAATATATCATAAAATACCTCAATGTGTACCAAGCTTAATATAAGTCGGTGTGTTAAATGTATTAATTAATTTGAAATTAAATGTAATTCATTATAAATCTCCATCACAGTTTTCCACATACTGATGTTTTATTTATTAATCTATCGTTATTGCGACACCTTGTGTTCGTACTAAATATTTTATATAAAATGAGGCTATTTCCTTTTCCTGTAATAATTTATTTTTAAAATATTTATTGAAGCTGTATTTTTTAAATACTTGCCATTGCAAGGTATTTATTTGTTCCTTGGCACATTACTCGTTTATGACATACATAATAGGTAAATAGTAACAGTAGTTTATGACATACATAATAAATAGGTCCACTGGGGACCTTCTAGCGTACGCAACACACATTTTAGGCGAAGCCATCGAGAGTAACGGAGAAGCGGTCGCCGTCTCTCTGGACGTCTCGAAGGCTTTTGACAGGGTCTGGCATGTGAGCCTTTTAAGCAAGCTTTCAGCGTACGGTATATCTCCTGGTCTGATTGGCTGGATAACGGACTTTTTGAGCCGGAGATCTCTCCGTGTTGTTGTCGACGGGTGTTCTTCGGAACCCTTGACAATAAATGCCGGAGTACCTCAGGGGTCCGTTCTTTCTGCAACTCTGTTTCTGCTGCACATTAACGATCTGCTGAAGCCCGGTATCTATGGGTATGCAGACGACAGCACAGTTGTAGAAAGATATCTGCCAAGTTCTCGGGCTAGTAGAGATGAAGTACAATCTGAAAGAGAAGCCATGGTGCAACGTTTGAATGACAAACTTCAGGCAGTCTCCGCATGGGGCAATGCCAATCTTGTCAAATTCAACGCCACCAAAACGCAGACGTGTTTGTTCACCGCCAAAAGGAGCCCCTTCACCTTGGCTCCTACTTTCCAGAATGTATCCTTGGAATACAGTGACTGGCTTCAGTTGTTAGGCTTAGAGATCTCCTCGAACCTCAACTTTGGTCGGTACATTGAGTCCAGAGCAAGAGCAGCTGCGGGAAAGCTTGCCGTACTTGCGAAGGTGCGACAGTACTTTACACCGGGACAGCTTCTTGTATTATACAAAGCACAGATCCGGTCGTGTGTAGAGTATTGTGGCCACATATTTGCTGGTGCCGCAAAGACTCATCTTGCGGTTCTGGACTCAATTGAGAGGCGAGCAAAGAGGCTTATTGGCGACCCTAAATTGGTTGACGCCAAACTCCACAGCCTTGAACACAGGCGTAGAATTGCCAGCCTCTCAGTATTCTATAGGATACATTTTGGTGAGTGTGCGCAGGAATTGCACGACCTAATTCCTCCATCCCCCTTCCATCACCGGACGACCCGACGCACGGCAGGTTTTCATCCTTTTGTTGTGGACATTCCACCTGTCCGAACGAAGCGCTATGCTTCATCTTTTTTAGTGCGTACAGCGAAGGACTGGAACAATCTGCCGGCGTCGGTATTTCCGGCAAAATATAATGTGGGTGTCTTCAAGAGGAGAGTGAATAGGCTTCTAGGTTAATGCGCTTTACCACCTAAGACTACATTTCACTTTCCATCAGGTGGAATGTAGTCAAGCATTAACCTAGTTTTGTATAAAAAAAAAAAAAAAAAAAAAAAAAAAAAAAATACATATTTATGTTTATAGTATATATTTTTTATAAATAAACCATATTATTTTTGATGGACTTATATTTTTAAGAAAAAAATCCACTGACCTAGTTTCTGTTTCATAATAAATTTATTAAAGTCATTTTCTTTTATGTTGATAGTATTTTATTATTATTAAAAAAGAAATCCTTGTTTTCATTTATTTTTTTCTACATTTTCCTATACATACTATAACGTTTTATACTTCAGTAGTTAAAAAATATCATTTAATAGAAACAGTTACAAATAACCCTTGACATTAAGGGCAAGTGTATGATATCGAAACACCGAAAGTGATTCAATAAACCAGAGCATTATTTAAAAGAATACATGATTAAAAGTCACTTGAGAAGCAATTAATCATTCAGATAGTATGTACCAATATGGGCAGGATTCAAAAGTGCCTTCCTCAAACACGTCTCATATATGTTGATGGACCTCTTTAATTAAGCGTAAATGTTAACCGGGTATTAAGAATCAAACAATATTTTAATATTGATAGTGTATTGCGACCTTTATATTTTATCTATATAAATAAAAATGAATCCCTGTTTCCCTTGGGGCACGGTACCAGTGAACGGCTGACCGAGTCTACTAATTCTTATTTCTTGTATTTGTTATTGACAGGAGAAGGTCCTTATGAAAGTAAACATTAATAAAGTTGATGAAAACTTAACATCCATTTTAACTTGTATAATGTAACCTTAGCGCTTTTATTTTAACTGTCAGTTGTCAACAATTGGCGCCAACGACAGAATACGATGATAAAAATACAGATAAATCTGTCCAAATTATTATAAATATTTAGTTTTTATTAATTGTACTATTGGGGTGTGCTAGTATATCGTCTATATTCATTACGGTTATAAAAATAGAAACTTCTTGCAAAAACCAATATAATATGATAAGTTATATTTATTTAATATATTATAATACATTTTAATTAATCGCGTGACATGTATTGATGACATGATTCTTTGTACACTGATCACGCTGCCCTTTGCTATGCTAATAGATAGGCTTCGTAAGCCACTGTACCAGATATGGTAGTAACTTAATGACTAGTGCAGGTTATAATGAATTGATGTATAGATTAACGAGACGAGACGAGACGAGACGATTTATTAAACGAGAAAACTGTTACTACAAATCTAAACTTCTTATTAACCTAATAAAATATACAATTCTATTTTTGCGTTCCCGGCTACTAGGTGTTTCCCGTGATTCTTTCTTCTTTAATTATAGAAGTCAGCGTAAGAAACGTTTTCTCTCAACTGTTTTAGTCAACTTGTTTTGCAAAATTGGTCTCTACTTAAAGCTTTTTATATTTATTGGGATATATTATATATCTTACGTCCACTAGAGGGATAATTATAAATGTGCGTGTAATTTTTTTTTTTACAGATTTATAGTTACGAAGGAAAATGTTAATGTACCTTCTTAAATCTTACAAACTTTACCTCTATACTAGTAAAGATTTGATAAGCTCTGCTAATTATAATATATATATATATTACATTTTAAAGTTATTTCTAAAGCATTATTGACATTGATTGATTATTGATTTATATTATATACATAGTATCAAAACAGATTTGACCGTTCATTGAACCTAGTTCTCACAGCCTTGCATACATACGATTGCATAACACATTGCACTGACTGACATAAGCTTTGGATCTTGATATAATCTGTGGTTAATATTTTAGGTGACAAGTAGATATATCTTATTTCAGTACTATAATGTCATCTGTCAAGGCACTGAAGGCATTTATAATTCTTGGAATAACTTTAAAAACAATATTATTAATGGTTTCATTTTAATTATTTTTTGTTATTAAGGTTTAATGATGTATTATAGCAAATTATATAATACATACTTTAATGATATTTATGCATTATCACACTGCGATATAAATTCGAATTTGTATTTTTTTTTAATTTGTTTTTTTTTAATCTTAAATTAAAAAAGAGACAGTAATTTCGTATAAGATGTAATTGTAAACTCATAAGCTCTTAAGTTTTATCGTGTCAAGGTTACATTTTACTTAGCGGGTGTTAATTGCTGATAAGAATGATCAAACATATCTTGCGGCGACGGACAGTTGCATAACTTATCTTATTAAATATATGGATGCAGGGCAGTGTAATAAATTTACTGTTTTATTACAACGTTTTCTCATTCGGTTATTTAATTATACATATGTACATTATTATTACAATATACGTTCAATTTACGTTCAGTTTCAACATCCTACGTAGATTCTAGATATCAATATTCATTTAATATAGTTTTTCGATTTGTCGTATGTTTTTTGCGTAGGCTTTATTTAGGTTGAATATTTTTTTTAAACATTTACAAAATACTATTTTTTTTACAGTACTAAAAATCAAATTATATTATGTAATATAAAAGCATGTACATCCATATGCTAGAATTCCTAACACTGTCAGAATAGTGACATAATGTCACATCGCTGCGGGGGGTCGACAGCTGTGCTATAGCTGCTACAATGAACTTATAAGGGTTATACTTGATAATTAGACTTAAAAATAATTTATAAATTATTAATTACAATTATCATATTTGCTGATCCCTCTAATACAAGCATTAAATATGCTTAAAAGAGGGTTCAGGCCTCAGTTTATGTAAAATGTAATTTTTATAAAAGAAATAAAGATTATTATTATTATTATCATTTATTTTATTTTAATCTTATTATTTACATTTATACATATAACATTAAAAAAAAACAACATTATAAATATAAATATAAAAAATAGTATCCCGCCGACGTGGGCCTTACGACCAGTCCGTCGGTGGTTAGGGCGACAGCGAAAGAAACTTCCTCACAATGCGTGCCGTACCCAAAACTGCTGCTCTTTGCATCCGACCCTTGATCCAGTTTTTTAGAGAGAGCCTCTTGAGATGATGATCGAGACTCTTCGCTATAAGACCATTGACGGAAACTACCATCGGGACAATTATTGTTGAGTCAACATCCCACATGTCGGTAATCTCGTGAGCTAAGTCCAAGTATTTTGACAGTTTGTCCTTCTCAGTTTTCACAAGATTAGCGTCACACGGGACACTGATATCAACAAGAAATGCAAGGCGCTCTAACCGATCTACCAGCACGATATCAGGCTTATTGGCTACAATAGTCCTGTCCGTTATGATAGATCGGTCCCAATAGAGCTTAGCATGACCATTTTCCAAAACTGGCTCCGGTAAGTACTTATAATATGGCACTTCAAAAGGTACCAGACTGTATTGAAGAGCAAGTTCTTGGTGGATAATCTTGGCTACTTGGTTGTGCCTGTGCAAATACTCTCCATTGGCAAGACGACAACAACCGGAAATAACATGTCTGATGGATTCCCCAGGTTGGTGGCACGCACGACATATATCAACAGTGCCATCCTTTATTATGTATTTCCGATAGTTGTTCGTCTTGACAACTTCGTCAGCAATTGCACAAACAAAACCTTCGGTTTCACCAAAGAGATCACCGAATCGTAGCCAAGCCACGGACGCCAGAAGGTCTACATCAGGCCCATAGAGTGCCTGGTGGAACCGTCCATGAAGCTCTTACTCTTCCATATATTTATACGGTCGTCAGTGCTAAGTACTACCGGTTTATGTCAGTTGTCTTTGGCTAAGGAGAGCGGTGTGAGGCCATTATCTACTGCAACAATGTCCCGATGCATTCCACACTCAGCATGAAGGAAATATTCTCTAAGATTGCATACCTCACGGTTGTGTAAGTTTTTGGCATTAAGGAAACCGCGACCCCCACACTTCCGTGGAATATACAATCTCATCACTGATGAGCGCGGATGATGCATGCGATACATTGTCAATAGTTTTCGGGCCTTTCGGTCAGGGCATCTAATTCAGTCTGAGTCCACCTTAATATGCCGAAAGTATACATCAGCAGGGGCATTACCCAACTGTTGAATGCACGCACTTTGTTACCTCCTGACAAAAGACTTTTTAGGACTTTTGTCAAGCGGTTAAAGAAGCGTTCTTTCACTAGCTGTTTAATGTCCCCACTTAGTATGCCTAAGCATTCCGACATACCAAGGTATTTGTAGGATTCGGTTTCAGAGAGGGATCTGAGGGACATTGTCTCCGAGAGTTGTAAATATTCGCTATTTACAACTCGGCCATTCTGCACATGTGCAACCGCGCATTTATCTACACCAAACTCCATTCTAATGTCATTACTAAACGTTTGCGTAACGCTTAGTAATGATACCAGATCTGCTTTATTTGGTGCAAATAATTTGAGATCGTCCATGTACAAAAGATGTGAAATGATCTCACCCCCTCTGGGAAAGCGAAATCCCAGTTTTGAATCCCTAAGCAACGTGCTTAAGGGGTTCAAAGCCAGGCAAAACCACAAAACTCAAGCTATCACCCTGGATATAAATACCTCGCTCAATCCTTACAGGTTCGGAAGTAAGAAGACTTCCTCCGCCCCCTGGAAGACAAAGGACCGTTGTCCATTGCCTCATACATGAAGCAAGAAAAGCGCATAAATCTGTGTCAATCTTATACACTTCTAGTACTTTTCTCAACCATGTATGAGGCACCGAATCATAGGCCTTTTTATAATCAATCCAGGCGGCGGAGAGACCCTTCTTACCTCGGCGAACCTTTTCATTAATGGTCATGTCAATAAGGAGGAGCTCCTTAGTACCACGAGACCCAATCTTACATCCATTTTGAGCGGGATCTAAAATGCTGTTTGCATACAAATGTGTGTTTAATTTTGAAGTCAAAATGGATGTAAGAAGCTTATAAATTGTTGGCAAGCACGTGATAGGTCGAAATTATTATTATTATTATTATTATTATTATATTATTATATTCATTATCAAATATCATTTACATAAATTCTGAAGAATTAATTAAAAAGATAAACCAAAGCGCAAGAGTACTTCTAGTTTAATGCAATGAAATCATCGGACACTGCTATCATTAGTTTCAATCAACATTCAGTTTGGATTCTCAAAGCTGTTGATATTTCTAATGAAACGATCTTTTCACGAAGAGCACCCACTTCTCTAGATACCCGAGAAATTAACAGAGTAATGAACGAATAGACTTATACACACTTAACGTCCTCATAAAAAAAATATATCAACCAAATCGAATAGCATTTACTAAAGTGCGTGTAATTATACCAGAAAGTAATTTAATTTAAATTGATTGTGAATAATTGTTGAAAGAAAAAATAAAATGCATTATAATTCTCCTAAATTATAATTGACATGTACCTACTCTGTGGACAGTAAACTAGCGCATGCGATGTTTACATGACTCATGATCGTAGCTCGGTGTCGGCTGCGCCTGCGCCGGTTTCAACGACCTCCGTTCAATTGTTCCGCATTGTCACTATATTTACAAAAATGTTGATAATACATTAGTATATATTTCGTAAGTAATGTCGGTAATTGTTAGCAAAAAAATATATTTTTTGAAATATTAACTTATTTTCCTAATGAAATAATTAAGAACGAATAAATATAAGGTTTTTGACAATTATACGAAAATGTACTCATATTATTGTAGTAACTTCAATTTTGGATTTGGTAAGGCTTGATTTTCGTATTTAAAATAATTTATAAGTAATAGTAATTTTACTTTTATTAGATTATGTATTTGAATAAGTATCTAAATTTTATTATTATGACTATACTAGAAGTAAAATAATTATTTTATAAATTTATTGTATTGACATACATACATACATTTAAAACATAACATAGTTATGACATGCATTGGCATATCTATGTTATGTTTTAAAAGAGCTTTTATTAGATAAACCGAGCAGTGCATTATCTTTTCAATTCCACCCATATCCTGGTAATAAATCTGTATTGCTAAATCAGTATCAAACAGATAAATATCAGAACTTTATAGGCTTGTAACGATTACAAAATCAGTCCTTTCGTAAAATCTCTTTAATTTCCTCGTTTACCATATCGTTTGAGTTATTCATAACTATTGGTCCGTTCAACGTTAACTAGTATTACTATCTAATAAAACATCTGTTTATCTATTTCTAAGTATAAAAACTCGTCCACAGCTGTTCTAGAGGCCGTTAAATGCCATATATGTTCTTTAGTTTCACAAGTATTATTTTACTTGACTCGCGTCCTTGTCTTACTGATCTTTGCGAAATATTTGACCATCTCGGTATGATCTGTGATCTTTTAGTTATATATTTGTCTCTTTTTCACTATTACGTATTTGTTAATGCAAAATGGAATGGCAGTTAGGTGAATGATGTGTTCGCTAAGTTGAGACTCCAGCCAGTCTCGTAGCGCACGCGGCGCCGTTCGCGCGGTTTTAACGAGTTAACCAATCGGTTACGATGAATTGACGCGTTCTAAATTCGAAATTTAAATTTGAAGTTTATCGATATTACCTATATCTGTGGCAGTTCGGTGCTGTTTGTGTATAGTGTACTTATATATTTTTTTTATTGAGAGTTACCAGCCCAAAGATATAAATCACTTCAGAGATTTAGGACACACATATCTTTTCTACTTCTAAACTGTAGACTTAAATAAGTTTTTATTATAAACTAATTTTGGATTGTCGTACAATCCAACTTAATTAAAAATTGTTGTGTCAAAAGAAATAAACACCTTAAACGGAAATCACAGGAAAAAATCCTGATTGACGTATAATATTAATTATCTTCGTGATATTTTTTCCTAGTGTGAATTAAGTTATGTACAGACAAATTTAAATAATACCACGAAACAAGTCTGATAAAAAATGCTCGAGTCAACGTTAAAATTTAATTACTTTTAAGTGATATAAATGAATGCCAATGGTTTATAAGACGTGAAAAAACAATGAAAATGATATAAGGAAAATTTAAATATCTTTTGTAAGTGCGGCGAGACGATTGAACTGTTAGTCGACACTTGGAACTAGTCCAACGTTCAGAATTGGCTTGATAGTTTCATTGTATTACGAATAAAACAATAGCCTATATATAACAGGGAGCCTAACCACCAATAAAAATAAATATGCGTTGAAAATACTTTAACGATTTAAATTTTGTACAATTTTATTAAGACGATTATTATTATTATTAAATTAAATTTATTTGTTTTTTATGCTATTTATATTTGGTTTATATTTCAGTTATAGTACTCTGTAAAGTTTGTATATTTAATGATAAGTACATTATAAATAGTTCAAAGAGTTATGTAAACATTTGAATCGGCTTCCGTTTTAAATTTTGTGACTCATTGGAAGCCACCAACTCGGAAATAGGACAGTGGTTTGAACTGTCATAGTGACACCTCTGACATTCCATTAATTGACTGCTATGAGCTAAATCTCTCTTAGCATTTTAAAAACAATACTAATGAACACCTTTCAGTGTACAATAACTTCACATGATACATTAGTTAAAAAGTATACAACAGTTATGAATCGTATACAAGAGTAAATGGTAGACTATTACGGAAATTATCAAGGCACTTATCATAAACGATTGTGAGGTACGACCATAGTAAATGAGCACATACGAGATTCCTAATAATAGTATAAAACCTTTAAGTCTTGTCTTGGGATATTCTCCAGTCGTTCATAATACTAGAGATTTTACAAACTCAAATTACAGGTCTATATAATAACCTATTTCTATAATCCACAAGACGATGGCAAAACTGACGTTAAATTTGAATTATTTTTGATTTTCTTTTTAGAATCAGTTAACTTCTTTTTTGTTTATACATATTTCATTCTTATGTTCGTTTTTCACTGGAATACGTTTTCGTACAAGCGACCTAGTTTCTCTAACTCTTATATAAACATGTGTCTTGCTCAATATCTTGGAGAATGAATTGTTATCAATCGGATTTGCGTATAAAATTAGTTTGTAACATCTCGTATTTGCCATAGATGTTCCCTAAGCTGCGAGTTCTTGAGCGACATAGTTTCCAGCCATCCATTAGCATATAGATGGCCAAAGATATATAAATAGTAATGTTTGATTTATATTACGGAATGTGAACGTGAGCAGAATTTTATAGTAAAAGGCGTAAACGACAGTCTGCGGCTTCTCTTCTTGAACAAACAAAGTCTATACAAATAAGTTGAAGCGCAGCTGATTCATAGATCCAGTTCAAAAGCTCTCGTGATGTATATTTAGTTGATGTATCGAGTTACTGGAGAGTTGTGACTCTTTGCTTGAGTTGAATTTATTTTAGAATATTATTTTTAAATGTTATGATTTAATATATAATCTAATCATTATCATTGACCTCTTAAAAGATCGTTTAATTGAGTTCATAAAGAACAGTGAACATTTTCGAACGTCAGATTCGAGAGGTATATTCTGATTTTAAATCTCATATTTTTTTTAATGACATGGATAGCCACTGGTTAGCCTCGAGGATACGGAAGTACAGAGACCATAAAGTGATCATCATCAATTTTAGTGTAATTTGCGAGACATTCTCCGCCCACAGTCGTTAATCACTTTCTTGTATCATTATTGATTGAAGTAATGGATATTTACAGACGGACATTGATTTAACTGATAATTTGTTTACAGAATATAATAAAAGTACATGTAACACAAAATAAATACGAGTGTACCCATGTACCTACTGTATTATAAATATATGTGTACCTATTTCTCCCCTCACAAATGTTATTTTCCAACTGTCATGGATAGCTGAAAGAGATTTCTTCATAGAGATAAGTTGATCTTATGTTTACATTCATATCCATATTTTGTTGTCTGTACAAGCTCTGGTACATGAAATAAATAAATAAATACGTCAATAATTAATCAATTGACATATTAAGTTTTAGAAAATAAAATTGATTTATTCTAGATAATTATTTAAGTTAAAAAAACGAGTTAAGTGAAAGGCGTTAAGTCCGACTGGCTGGTGAGGACAACCACTTGTATATTTACGTAAACCTCAGACATGATGCATGCAGGAATTATAATTAACACGATATGTCTGCATGTGTGTTTGTTTTAATGTTGTCGTATTAGATTGTTTGAGGACCTTATTATGAAAGCATTTTATTTATAGGTATACTGTTCTTGTTTGAATTTCTTGTTACAAAAAATTGACAAAGTTAAACCTTTCTTTAATTTAATTTATTTAATCAAAGTAATACAAACACGTTACAATATATATATATATATATATATATATATATATATATATATATAAGCTTCCCCAAATTATTGAATAGTTTGTAGGCAGATCGAACTCTCGTTATAAAATATTATTACAATAAGTATAGTATTGAATAATATACATATAGTATGCACATACACACACACACATATATAACTTAATTAACTTCTATATATAATGAATCCTTTTTTATCTTTTTGACATATTTTCATCGAAACTTTCTGGTAGGGCATTGCCTAATGTAGGCACTAACAATTTTCTGGTACGTTTTCCATAATATTTTTTTATTTTATAATCTGTGAAAAAATTCAAGTTAGATGCTTTTCTGGACGGACAGTTAAAGGTTTCCTTAATTTTAAATTAACTCGTTTGAATTTTAACCAAAAAAAATTGCTAATCTGTTTTAGCGTTAATATTTTAAATTTGTGAAATATTTCTTTTTCGTAATACTCCTTCTTTATACTACTCTTTGTACTTTTATTTAATAAATTGTTTAATATTCTAATTTGTCTAAGATCTAATATATGTAGGAAATGTTCAAGCCGTATCAGATATCAGGCCGTAACTTATAATGACACCTGCTAATGCATAATAAACGCTGTACAGGGTGCCTCGATTTGATATTTTACCAGTCTTAATTTATTGCAAATATTTTATATATGAGATTTCCATGAAAAGTTAGTATCTAATGATATTTTATATCATTTACATCTTCCAAACTATTATAATTACAATAACGTCCATTTCCACGAAATCATATCATTTTTAGTATTATCGATGTTTATAATAATTCCATTATCATGTACCACTTTACTTTGTTGTTAAAATCTTCTTGGATTTTTGATTTTATTATACCAGAGTCTTTATCTCCGTACAAGAAGAACATATCATCTGAATACATATAGCTGTCACTTACTATGGTTGATGACATTCGTAATGCAATTTACGTGCATTATGTATACAATTGGACCAAATACAGATCCAATGGGAACTCCATATTTTATACTTTCCTTATCACTATAACACTTGCCTATCAGTCATTGCATTTCTTACCCTTATACGCCTATTATTTAAGTATTCTCTAAACCATACATGATTCCGCTAATACCACATTTCTCCATTGCTCTCAATAAACCTTTGTCGTCAAGTATATCGAAAGCTTTTTTAAAATCATCAAATACTATCACCTGTTTACGATTATTTAGATACTCATTGACGTCATCAGTAAATTCTGCAAGTGCTGATGAAGTATTAAGTGCTATTTTGTCAGAATCCATATTGATTATTTGAGAATAAATTGTGTTGTTCTAGAAATTGTGTTATTTGCCCTACTATTATTTTCTCAGTTACTTTATTTAAACTATATAGTATTGCGATTGGTTAGTTATTGGTGTATGTCTTTATGGTTGCCCTGTTTGTGTGTCGGTCTTATATAATTTCAATTCTTTACGATATTTTCCGGTTAAAATACTTAAATTAACCAACTTAGCTGATACAAGACTTATTTTTTTCTTAATATAAATGAGATCTATCATTCTTATACCATCCGAACCTGGCATCTTGTTGCAATCTAATTTATTTAAAACATTTTATATATCGCCTGATTTTATTTGTCGATACAAAAATGGTTCATTGTAGTCTGTTACATAATCTGGTCGAGATAATTGATTTCATTGGTGTTTAATAGTTGCAATTTCGTTAGTATTTTTTTAGTTGCTTTTATCACATACATAAAGAATTTTTCTAGCGTTCTTAAACATTTTGAACGTATAAAGGTTATGAATCAAGTATGACGCGTTCAATGCTTTCTAAGCGAAGTGTGGAAATTATAAGGAAATGGTATAAATTTTAGCAAATATACGATTTCATTAGCTTGGAAATATGTTCGTTTTAAAAAACATGATGGCATAATATAAATATTAATATGAATTGATAAATCGCTTGTTTATCCTTCTCATTGTAATGTTATAATGTTAATTATATTGTTTCATGTTTGTTTCTACATACACAATAATAATAATTAGTTTTCCCCTCAAACGAACTGCTTATATTTTATTTATTTACGTATATTTTATGAATGTTAATAATATTTTACGGCATGAATCAATATGAATAATTAAACAGATGTCATATATACTAACTGCGGAAAGATTTCCTGCTACTATCAAAAATATAATATTATATATATTATTTACAAAATCCATCTTATTAAACCATCACATTCGCATTACCTCAACGTGTGGTTCAATAACTCTTTTAGGTCATCGTGTTTATATGATTCATTGTCTGACCTGTTGGTATATTGTATTAATATGAAGACAACTTAATTACTTAATCGCGATACTATTTGTTTGTATACAAATGTTTATTACTTCTCTATATACAATGTATATAGTAGTAGGATCGAGAAAATTCAAAACAAAGAAATATCACAATAAAGAAATGAAAAACATGTATGTATACATCGAATCTTTATATTCTTTATTTATATTCTTTATTCTTTATATCTGAAAAACCTGTACCGATTATAATAGTGAACGGTAAAACCCATGACACCTTAATATTGATCTTTAATATAATGATGAACAGTTATCAAGGGTTATCAATAACAATAACCCAGCTGACGATGGGTATTTGATTTGGGAGTACCACCTACTGAGCAGAACGCTGTTAGAATGCTTTTGGTATTACCGTATCAACTTAATTATGACTGTAGAGATATTCGATGAAAATATTAATTTTATAATTAATTCGAGTGATTGGCACAATGGACGTACCTCAGAACATTCTGTCTGGTAGTGGGTGCGATTCCCACACTAGAAAAATATTTGTGTACATTTATTTTCGAAGCTCTTGGTGTTGTACACTTAGACCCTATGTATATAATGTACCTACAAAAAAAAAGTTTTTGTATTGTTTATCATTTGTTAGTTTGCGTTGTTTAGAAATGTCTGAAATTTATTTATTTATTTAAATACTTTTTATACTATACTAGTAGTAATCGTTAAGGCGACACTGGATTCAACTTTCAACTAAGACAGTCGTGTGTCTGTGTAGCAATGAAAATATACATATATGTAAAAAATATAGATCTGTAATAAAATATAAGTAGTTATATATAAATTAAATGTTAAAAGCCAGGTGTCTTCACCATTTCCATCTAAATGTGTGTTAATAACATTTCTGTCGGTATTCTAGTTGTTTGTTTATATCCGGTCATATATCTGTTACATTAACGCGTACTATTTTATTAGTTACTTTCATTTGGGGGAGTGTCCGGTCGTACATTAGCTAAATTGCCTTAACTAGAGTTTCGGTTATTACCAGATGTTTGTGTGGCCTATTTGTGAGCTGTTAGTCCAAAAATGTCCAGTTCAATTATGAATTTTAGTAATATTTAATTAACTACATAAACCTAATTATCATAAACCTAGTTATAATTAATTTTTTATCCCGGCTTTCTTGAGACGTATATTATGTGGGTATTTGTGATTGGTTAGAGGTTTTGAAACGTTTAGAAACAAAGACAGAGTTTTTTTTAATTTAAGAGAATAAGTTCAATCCCGCCGGAAGTAAGTAAAATACTTGGTTTCGATAACAACTGAACCATATTTATTCGAAAGTATGATTTGGTACAACATAATTATACTTATTATTTGCAAGACGTGTCTTCGTCTGACAATCGAGCGGCCTACATTTATGAAACGTATTTGACCTTTATTCAAGGGTTAATAATCTGTCTCGACTTGTGATGTGATATCATGAATTATAAAATTTTATTAAACACCAAGTATCAAAATTTTAAAATTGCATGAATATATTGAAAACTGCGGAAGCAATATTAATAATGACAGGACGGTTCGGTTTCAGGAATTCCCAGGGCTCTTGAGTCATCAGGGCTCTTGGCGCGTCTCCAACTCTGATAAGCAATAAATAAACAACGAGACATTTTAGTTATTCTGCGGTGGTGTTATTTTGATCTGCAGTCACTTGTTATTATTTTTATATTGAAACAATCCGCAGACGTATTCAATTACGCGAATGTTTTGTGTTTTGATCGTATTAGGGAAATAAATCCAAACAACAAAACGCAAAACATTTTGAAGTGTCTGATAATTTGGTGATCATAGCGTAAAGAACATAAAGAAATATATTTCATATACGAATTCCCGTTTGATTCACAGTTTAGTCACAGGCGATGAGTTTCTTTTCCGTCTTTAAATTGACTAAGTTAAACACAATTCTTAGTATCCGCTGTTATGTCAAAGTTAGGGACTTCCTAATAACTTGAAATGACTTAGATACTTATAATATATACCTAATACTACTACTAATATAATTAATCCAATTAGGAAAAACGCTTATCTAATGAGAAGCTTAACTTATAAGTGTACATGTTGTGTGAATTGGTCGTTAAATCCCATAAATTCGTAATCCAATTATAATTGAATGTAATTAAAATATTTTTGAATATTTTTCATTGGATTAGATTTAATTGGAACGCTGTGAATTAAAATTAATTGCTAAATCTGCTGAAGAAAGAAATGTTACTAAAAGATGTTTCGCTTCTTTAATTAATTGGACGTTTTTCTTCATAACAAAAACTTTTTAACAACTTTTCAGAAATATTACGCTTGTTGAATCATTTAAGATTTTTAAATTATTATACTTATTAGCTTTATTTAACTTAATAAGTATATTTATTCAAAGTATATATTTATTTGATGATGTTTACATCACTAAACATTTTAAGAGAAGAAAAGCAATCTGTCAGATATCTTAAACGATTTTCGACATATCAAATTTTATACGCTATACTTGCAAAATTTAACAAAATACCAATACCTTTCCTATACAAGAGTGTAATTGATTTTGCGAAACGTATTTTCTAGTTTATATATTTTTCTTTCTTACTTATAATTCACTGTGGATTTTATTTCGCTTCTGATGGAAACTAAATTGCAAGTCAGGAGTTATTCGCTGTCGGTATTCCTGTCACTGTATTTTGCATTTAACTCGCACAAGTTTTTGTATTTTATTATGCGAGAATATTAGATTTGTATACATATTAACGTCTCAAAATGATGGATTGTCGGCATCCATCAGTCATAGTGGGACCATGTGTCAGATATGTACGTTTTTGTCCCAAAAACACGTATTGATATTGGAGGATTTTGATCGTAAAATACGGATATGAGGGTATTGAAAATTAAATTATGTACTTTGTATGAAATCGTTTAATTTTGGTTTTAATATTATAAGTATACCATTTAATATTTATAAGACATATTTTGTACTAAATATTATACAGAACCTTTATACTAAAATTTACTTTATAGCAAAACTTCCTTGGTATGCACAACTTATGTGTATCGTATTCCAATTTCCAAGCAACTGTCACTCGAGCACAATGCATACGATATTAGGTGTACCATTTGAGCGCTGCCGAGCGCCACGTTTCCAATATCATGGATATATACCCAAAGGAATATGTTCCGTTAGCTATAACTAGTAGTTATCAAATTTGCTTGTATTTAATTAGTAACGCATAGTGATGTATCCAACTGTATTCTTGTCGCCGGTTTCAGCTATTGTGTGCAAGTGTATGTAATTGATTGATTACGTATTACGTCTGCCGAAACGTGGCTATAATTGTATGGTGAGGAGGTCATAGTTTTAAATAAATATTGTTCATACTACACGTCCTTTGTATCTAATCAATGGCAGAGACAGTTACAGACGAAACTATTACGTTTCACTGATACCTTCCTATACCTTGCTATTCATTACGATTTAAAAAGGTATTACTTGTATAAGTGTCTGTTATTACACTAATGAATTCATTTTTTGATAACTAACAATGATAATAAGAAAAATAATCTCGAACTGAAACCTATAATAATAATAATAGTATCTGTTAAATTGATTTGACCTCTCAGTTATTAATTTATTTGATTGTGTTAAGGGTGTTAGACAACGATACAAGTACATACATACATACATACATACATACATACATACATACATACATAGAAATTATAAATACTGTGGACATATTTAATAAATTACCAAACCCAGACATACCTACAGACATCTATGCTCATCACATACATGCCTGTCCCTGTCGGAAATCGAACCCTAGTTGCACGTTAAGCGTCTGCGCTAACAACTCAACCAGCGGTTGAACCTATATATTTCATTAGCCACGAAAATTACCTCATAATTATCAGTAATTAATTCATAAATATTCCTATTAACATAAGTATTCTCGTCCAATATTTATTCAATAACTGAAGCCGACGTTTTGTTTTAAAACTTTAACACTGTCTCGATTGATTTTGAGAATTGCGTCGTCCGAGTCGGGACTGTGTTGGAATGATAATGTCTATACACTGTTGTTTTATACAACGCTTCCTCTGATTCATCCCGCTTCCTGCGGCTATTAGGATAGCCTTATATAGATAATAATTTATCATTGGATTAATGTATGACATTTGTTATAATTGAAACCGCTGCTAACATTGTGAGGAGTCTTAATGCGGGTGTAAATATATGTATTTATAAATTTCAGTTACTTAAACCTTATTTACATGGAAATCATATCCTGGGAATAAAGATATATTCAGCTCAATAACGATGCAAAATGAACACTAGCCATAATGATGGCTAAATAGTTGATGACATAAAATTTAAAATGGCGATGTGTATGCGAATATGACAACAGACGACGCGACAGCCCGCTCAATATTTATGATTGTTTAACATTAACATGTACGATTAGGTTGCGTCCCGTCGCTAGTTTCCTGGCCACTCGTTAGTATTCACTATTATATTACTACATCCTGACGTTATATCTGCTGATTGAGGAGTTATCAGCAATGATATCTGCGTTGCTGCTTATTCTATAATGTGACTTGGATTTGTGATTTGTCAGCGGTCAAGTTGTTCATTTGTTCATTTGTCAGATTGTCAAGATGTTTATATTATCTTTCACGTATCTGTAATTAAATGTAACCCAGTTTTAATATAACATTTTATGTTAAGTTTGTTCTTTGAAGTTCTTTAACTTCAAAGCACAAAGTATGAAGTTTCCCTCCCACTTTATTATTACATTATGTATTCATCTTATGTTCTAAGTTCAAACTTAGATGTTCCTTGATAGTAAGACAGGGTAAACGATGTTATAATAGGTATATTTTGATTTTTATTATTTATTTAATAATGAGACCACCAGCGCTGTCACTGTTATCAGCATGGTTCATCGATTTCTTATAAATTGCACAACAATACTTAGTACCCTATATGGTTAATAGAAAAAAATACTTTTTGGTTTCTATGAGATATTTTTTTGACTATCGATTTTAGGTTTCGTTACATCATTAAAGTTGTAAATCAAAAGAGTTCTACCAAACCTGTTCAATCAAGTTTTAAAATAGATTTACATAAATATTTTTTTATACATATATTATTTAAGAATGAACCTGTTTATGTCTTTCTAAACTAATAAATCTATTCCGGTAGCTTATCTGATAATTGCCATCCATTCAATATATATGTCAAATAACATCGGTAGTACTATCACTTGATTCACACGTTATCTAGAATTCGTAGTCGTAACGCATGATGAATGCCGTGGGGGGGATTGTTATGCATATTTTGTTCCCCCTGTGTAGTCAATGAATGGCTTTCGGATGTCGCGCTCGTTTTCTTCTTTACTATTGCGTGTTAATAACTGTATGTACCTAAGGTACTTTTTATTATCTTGCTGGTAACTCTTTTGTTTATATATTACAGTGGTTAAATCGATAAAGTCGCAAGTGTTTGCAAAAGTGGTGATTATTATTTTATAAGTGTACCAAAAGATGGTTATGGAGTCTCAGCCCACGGGGCGCTTTTGGCCATTGTCACCGCGTTTATGGCGCAGGAGCAACGAGTATTCCAAAGTTGTGTTCGAACCGAGACGACCTCCAACATCGCCAATCGAAATACGAAAGCATAACAGAATCGATGAGACGCCAGATTTGTTGCGATCTAGAAGTTTCATACAAAACAAGCTGGACTATTTGAATTTGGATGCGGATAATGAATTTAAAAATGTTATAGACGAGAAACAAAGATGGAGCGTCGATTCAAAGAAGCCGCCGGTGAAAGAGACAAAGAAAGAAGAGGTAGTGAAGCTGAGATCGAAGAAGCAGAGGCAGCCGAGGCCTAATAGTATCCAGTTATTACTGTGTCCTTCGAGCTCTGGTCATTACAGTAGCAACACGTGGAGATACACAAGAGTACGATCTAAGAGGTTTGTATTTGACATATGTAAACTAACAAAACATTCATGAAATTGACGGTGAGATTAACAAAAGTTATTGCAAACTTCTTGAATCACTATTATTTTCATACCTATTATTGTGATTCAGAAAACTATAACAATAACTGGATCTTTAAATTGTTATTATGATTTAAATGCTATTGCTGTTAGATTCAATAGCAAAACAAAAAACAACAAAACGTAATGAATGAAGCAAGTAATAGAAATGTTTGATATTTAATTGGTGCTTGAGATGTTTAAATATATAATGAATTGAGTCACTTTCCCTGACACCCGTGAATGTTTCCACCTTGCACAATATCGTGGGCGGAGCGTGGGCACCACGGAGGCTGATTTCGACTCTCAACCATTGATCATCTGTGGGAATTCGTTTTGTTATATCGTGCTTATGTTAATTCATGGCAAATAAAATAACATATTACCTAACTTGTATCTATTTCTTAATATTATTTATTTATTCATATTTATATCATGTGGATGGAATGTGTCCAAGGTTATGGCATGTTGCAACATTTTTTAAATGATTTATAAGATGCGTTATGTTGTAAAAATTAACAATATTTAATGAAGTCGTTTTTTAAATTCACGTTAACTGTTATATGTAACCAGTATCATTAACAATGTATATAAATCAGTCCACAGTCCAAATATGAACTACCTGTCTACTAAAAAAACATTAAGTTTTTCAAACTCGTTACCAAGAAAATGATATTTGGCGGTCATTTAAATTAATTAAAAATAACTGGATGTAATTCCGTTATGATTTACGAGCAGTGAATCATAATATTATATTTGTTTACCATGTACATATATATAATTCAGGTGCTCCCAAACAATGAGACAGTTATTGTGCCCATATATATGTATGGTCTGAGTTAGATGCAGTAAGTACTAGACTAGTGATTGTAATATTAGTGTAAAGTCATTTTCTTAGAAGTATGAAGGTTTGAAGTCGTTCGCGTCAAGGAAGCCTTATATAGTTAAAATGTTCCCAATTCCACGATCATTACATTACAAAAATTAAAAAAAAAATGTATTTTTTTTATTAAAGACTCTAACCGTTAAGTTTCTTATCGTCATACTCCTAAACTGTTTTCAAAACACGCAACAAGAGTTTGATGTTTATGATTGTGGAACCATCATACCATGATTGTGGTTATGTTAACATTGACTGCCGCTTTTTGTAAGGATCGTTATATTAAAAAAAATGTAGCATTGTCGAAAGTTGTGATTGTTGGTCTATAACGCCATCAACCAATCAGAAATTTAACATGAAATTTGACAGCATATTAGTAACACTTTATAATCAGCTTGAGAGTTACAGTTAGTCCTTACGTTCAACCTAACTCAGAAGCTTGGTGATGTCATTATACAGCAGGTAATATTACTAGTCTAACTATCAAGGTTACAGTGCACTCCTAACGGGTTGTGGTATTTAGAGACCTACCGTTTACTTTGCACCCAATCAGAATAGGTACATACGCACTACTATAATCAGAATAAGTACATTGTAAACTTGCAATGTTATTATGATTTTAATAGTAGTTACTGCGTGAAATATTTCTTATAAATTAATTAAAATGTCGATAATGATGTTCTTTTTGTATAATGCTAATTGTGTAATGAATATGCAGGTAATATGGCAAAAGTTTTGTGAAAACCAATTAACTAATAATGTCCGGTACCTGATCGGAATAATTAAGTAAGTAAATTTATTGCGCTCCTCGTGGCCGTTAAAGTTTTACATATAATGGTTTTTATGATGTGATGTTTGATGCCTTTTTATAACTTTATTATGTTCTTTGCTGTTTTTTCATATATTTGTTATTTTAATTTTTTCTTAATCGACGGCATTAATTTAGTTATTGTGCTTAAAAGTATTTTAATGTTTCTCCTTCCGGTTTGTTAATGAATTGGTAATAGTTTTATTTATAACAATATTCAATCAATAATCTATTCTTTTGTCGAATACGTGTTGTAAATGGGTTGTCTGATTATTGTGTCAGTCAATCTGAATATTGTCATATAGATGTTTGTTGTGAAGTTATCAGGAAGTTATTAGTAAGAAAAAAATACTTATCAATATTATTCACTGTAATGCATCGATAAGTGGATAGTTAATTTTGGTGAAGCTTTTTGAATATTTCAATGATAGGTTTGTTAAAATTTCAAAATATGTCAAGTTGACATATTGGACTCAACTGTGTTATATGTGGAATGTTTTGTTTAAATTCATATTTTATATATTCTATATTTTTTTGTGTCTTTTGTTTTTAATACGTTCAAAAATATATTTAGCATGTATCTAGAGCTTAGGATAGTATTCAATATATTTAAACAATTTAATAACCTTTTGCAAGACAAGTTACATCATGTTCGAGTCATTTATTGGTGACAAACTTTAAAGTAAATAATATAATATAATTTCATCATCTAAGCTAGTAAGTGGAGTCGGTCTTTGTGTCGTGTGATAACGTTATCATTTTTATCGATCCACATCGGGGTCTTCAACCCCCATACTGCAAAGTTATATTTTACACATTATTGCATATATTGTTACAATGAAACTTACAATTCAAGATACTGTTTCTTTATCATTTATTATATCTTGCAATCATGGATATAGGTTAAATATGATATCACATAAATGACATATTTGTTATGTTTGTTCTTTAGAAAAAAAACAACATATAGACATTTAAGGTTAAGTTTATATTTTGTCAAAAATACAGAGGAAACGTCAATTATTTTGAGAATATCAAAACAACATCGAGCAGTATTTTAGTTTAACATCTAAATACAAATGTTACCATTCCTTTATCTGTATAACATTTGCTCAACAAAATCCTACACACATTACACCCACGGCTTTATATGTAATGTTGCTAATATAAACCTTATTCTCTATTGAAGGTGCTACGAGAGCAAATAAAGTTATCATTATATTTGAAACGTTGAGCTTAAACTAACATCGCGTTTGAGTTTTTTGTTTTTTATTTACAACTTAATATCATACTTACAAAGCATTTATTATTGTTTTGTTATTTAGTAATCATTTTCCTATTTTATTGCACTCGCTCCATATTCATGTTTAGTTACATTTTCGTACCACAATGCAATAAAAAATACTAAAAGGGTTGTCTACCTCTCACATGCAGTGCATTTGCATGCGCCGAATGCTGCCAATCGATGACCGGGTGTTACAGCGACCCCCTCCCATTTAGGGTGTTGGGAGCCCCCTATCCTTTGGCTGCACATAGCCGTTGGCCTGTGGATAATTAAACGAAGCCTATGTCGTGTCCTATGTTCAAATGCGTTCAAAACGTCATGAAAAGGTTTCCTGACCCATAGGATTATGTAAAAATACTGATAACTCACAAAGTTTTAATGATAAAATAATATGAATACCGGTATGAACATGTTATCAATATAACAGAAATATGTACAATAATAAGAATTCAAGTATTTTAGCTCGTACGTTAATGAACTAACCGGTTTCTATTTCTGTAATGTTCAAGATTCTGCAAAGAGATTGATGAATTCTTAACCTAGATAAAGTAAATCTTATATAAATTGATAAACATATGGAGATAACTAATTTGCTTGTGAATAATACATATAAATCATTTACAAACTATTTTGGGAGTTGCCAAAAAACGCAATTGTTGGATGGCAATCCCGAATCCTACTTTTAATAGAAACTTTCTATTCAATAGTTGTTCCAGCTGTAATTTGTAGCTTACAAAGTGTTCGTATAGTTCATAGTTACTCCACGTATGCCCTTGTAATAGAAGAATTCAATGCCTTATATATGGTATAAACTAGCAATATTATTTTTTTATTTTAAATTTATCCATTTCGAAGTCCTGATTAGAAGACAAAATCAACCATTTGATTGAAGATTTCAAAATTGTTGGACTTGACTTTATTAGGTACCACCAAAATTTACAATCGCGATTTAATCGTTGAGTATTAAGTCTCAATTTATAATCCATTTGTTGAGTTACCATTGCCAATAACCGACTGTGGATTAAATTTGAATACAGTTTGTATGGTTTGATTTCAATATCGGATTGTAGATTGATTATTAATTTCGATCGCCAGATGACGTCCTAGATTTTATTAGTAGGTACATCTTAACTGTAGGTATGCTTGTGTTCTCGGTATAATCTTAGCGGTTGCTTGCCTTTATATCTATGTTATATTATTTCTTTTATTTAATGGATTAATCCGTGCTTTTCTGAGAATGCAATTATTGTCATATTTTAAATTAAAATAATAGTGTAAAATGATGTATCATGCGTTGATAATCTGTTAAGATTCAATATTCATTTAAATAATTAATAATAATTTGAATAAATTATTGTTAACAATATTATGTATTATTGAAGTACTCTTAGTCTTGGCATGCTTCTTTAAACTATAACTAAGTAAAATTAACAATTCATCAATATGACTAGGATTCGAACTTGAGAATTATGGAAATCCTTCCCCGTCGCTCGGCCAACTGAGCTGTAGTGTCGGTACTCGTCTTGATGAATTTAGTTAGTAACATTAGTTTATTCCAGGTCATAAAAAACACCTATTAAACTTCTTTACTAAGTTTGACATTAACATACAACCATATCAATATACTTGTTTCATTTTATATTGATTTACAGTGTAATTAAATTAAGTGATAAAGAAACAATGTTTCAGTCAGTGGCTATCTCATTTTCATAATTGATAATTAAATTTTAAATCAATGGCAGTATAATAATAATCATTATAATATTTGTTCACAGCCATGAGCCGGAGGGCGGCGGGCGGTGCGAGGGCCCGCTAGCGCGCGCCATGCAACCCGCCAACCAGGGCGGCTCGCCCAAGCGACACGCTTCGGCTGCGCCTGCGCATGGTGAGAATTATTTAGGAAAATAATGATTATAACCTTTTACATCCATTTAATAAATTGACAATAGAACTCAATCGCAATTGATGAATAATAAATTCGGCCTTGCCACTATTAGTGATGAAAAATCAAAATTAAATCAACTTAATGTGTTCTATTTATAATGATTTAGTTTGTATAATGTTTATAACGACGACTTTTAAGAACTATTTATTTTCCAAGTAAAAAAGAATAATGTAAACTGTACGTGCCATTGTGAGATAAACTAAACAGGTTGAAATATTCATAGGATTTTCTATGAAAGTGGAAAGAATAGTAGTATACAGGCCAGGGTCACATTCCGTACATAAAAGAAACTTCATTACGAAATCACTTTGTCGCTTTGTATTTTACATAATAAGATTGCTATTTTATATAACACATTGTATGAAATATAAAATAATTTTAATGATCATGAAACTGTCTCTAGTACTCTTAGAATATTTTTCTAACTAAATCCAACTTACTTATTGCTTCGTAATAAACACTTCAAATTACCTGTTTTAATTAAACTTGTATTAATTAATTAATGAGGGTGTCGCCTGTTAACATTTTAGCTTCGAATGGACTCTGTTTAACTTTGTGCTCGTTTCATGTTTCATTTGAACGTTCATATTTCATACCATTTTAACTGAGTTTCTAGTTACCTTGAAATTCAGAGGTAGAAACTTTGGATTCGTTATGAAGTATATTATGTTTATTATAATTGGGAACTTTGCTTCAAGACTACTTAAATTATTCATAGTCATAATATTAAACATTTAAAAATATATTAGCCTGTTACCTTTTATAATTTTGGAAGGAGTTGATTGATTTCAGTCACAGTACATTTTACTACAGCTGGTAGTTGTTCCATTATTTTATTCCTTTAGAATTGCTCGTACTATATGTATTGTAATACTCACTATGTGTTGTAGTAAGACTGGTAGACCTTAGTTTTTTTTCTCTTTTTCTTTTACTTCTTCAGATTCTTCAAAACCGTCCATGTACCATCATGGATTGTCAGCTCTGGTGTTCCTGTACAATGTATTTGTTGAACAATATAAACAAACTAAAAACCTAATCAGTCATTTTAGAAAAAGCAACTTATATATAAGTACTTAAATTTAAAACATTCGTAATTTATTTTTGATTTGATGTCAGTCTGTTGGGGGACACATCTATGAATAATTTATAATTCTGACGGATTACACGTAACTGGGGAGCGGTGCATTCAGATAACAATAATTTATGACCCATCCCATACTGCCTTCCCATTTACCACGTACCATATAACACACACACATATATATATACATATATACTACCAGATAAATCTGTAGGTTCTGTCTTCACATTTATGTTCCTTTTTGTAATTTTTTTTGCTTGTCTGTTACTTGTGTCTTTTATAAGAAACAGCTTGCCCGATCTTAATAAAAAATTGTTTATAGTAAGTGTAGGTAAGGTCTGGTAGTAGAGTAAGAAAGCAATTATAGTCTTTTTGCTTATTATAAGATGTAAACAATACCGATAAATTTCATACGAGTAAGCTAAAGGTAGTAGGTAAGTAGTACTTACTGCCTTTTGCTTACTCGTACCATACCTTACCTAAGTAGGTATATTTAGGTAGGTAGGTAGGTACGTAGGTAGGTATACCTATAAATTTATGCAATTTAAAAATTTAAGCAGGCAAGGAAAATGAATTTGTGTCCTGATAAGTAATGATGTAATTTGTTATAAATATTTATTATCTGTCTCCGTCATCGAACAGGTGTCCTGTTTGAAAGTAACGGAAAATCGAAATGCAAATTTATTAATGAGATATTGTAACACAATTACCTCTCGGAAAACTTTGTTTTAAATTAAACTAATTCGCTGGATAGTTTTTCCTGAGTTGCAAAATTTCCATGGCTTGTCAGAATTCCAGTAAACTAGATAACTTTATTCACGAGGAACATTTGCATGTAACTAATAAATAAGTTATTTAAAATACTGACAATGTACCGATTGCCGGTGGTGGGCGATGAATGATAATTATTATTTTTTGTTAACACCAACGATATTCCGAGAAGCTTTATATGCAAATTGAATATAAGTATTGACTGCGTTTGTGCCTAGAAGGTAATCGTTTAAAGAATATGCTGCTTATTCTTGGAATTTATATTTTATTGAATTAAACTTTTCTTGAAGCAGTTAATCGGAAATAATTTAAATCAACTTTTTTATATTTTCAGCAGCACCAACAGATCCTTCAACATTGAAGGTCCACTTACCAAACGGTGGCTTCAACGTTGTTAGGGCATCTGCAGACGAAGACGTCAGATCAGTTCTACGATGTCTCGCGACACGACTCGCGACCGGCGAGCGTCTATACGCCTCCTGTTTTGCGCTGAGAGCTCGGAGACTCACTACTGGCAAGGTATTCAAACGTTTAAGCTTTATTACACTACTATATGCAAAAACAAACATTAAAAGGTTTGTGAATACAAAATCAGTAGCATTTTCCATATTTATTAATCTATTGGATATACCCAGGCTTCGTTCAGTTGCTTAATGCATGGTAACTTTAATCATAGATTGTCGTTTGGTCTAGGTTGCTAATTCCGACTGCTGAGGTCGAATCGAGGGTTGTCTGGTTCTCACCACAGTGACATTTTAGATTGTTTCACAGCTTTCTGTTCCGAGATTGGGCGTTCTTTATCTCTCTTATGTCTATTATCAAACTTTTTAATATCCCGACTCTTCTAATGTCCATATCGACACCATTCCAGACCCGCTGGATCCACCAGGACACTCTAGTATCCGAGCTGCTCTCCCGCTGGCCAGCCAGCGAATGGCGCCTGGAACTGCGCGTGCGCTACCTGCCCGCCAACCTCAGGGACCTGTGCGTCTCAGATCGCGTCACCTTCCATTACTACTACGACCAGGTGACTTACTCGCACACTTACAAGTTCGCATACGTACACGCACACATACATATGCACGAAGACATACACACAATCGATTAAGTTTTCTTATTGTTCTTTCGTTATTCTTATCATAAAGTATTTGATATTGTTTATGAAATCATTTTATAAACACGTTACCTGTGTTATGGTTTTTATTTTATGATGAACATGGCAGGTTTAACTCCTGTCTGGTTTGATTTATTTTCAAAATGTGGTTTTTGTAGGTTCGACATGACTACCTCAACGCCAATCATCCGATGGTAGATCAGGACTTGGCGATTCAAATCTGTTGCTTAGAAATAAAGTAAGTGTTCAAAAATACCTTTTTTTATTGGTGCCAATTCTCACATAACTAATTTTCTAGTGAAAAAATGTTGTTCTGAGTTTAGGTGTAGGTACTTTGAGTCTGTTACTTATATTTTAGTAAATCTTCATAGAGGAAGTATCGAATATTTTGTTGTCTATATAGTAGTCTAAATGTAGACAAATCATTAGAACTCGTTTACAGTCTGGCTCGACCGCAGTATATTTTTTACCTTATACTAATAAAAATAAATATTTTATTCGTTTTACAGATATTTCTGCAAAGACATGCAAATATCGTTGGACAAGAAGTCTAATATAGAATATTTGGAGAAAGAATTCGGTCTTCACAAGTTCCTGCCGAAGTCCGTACTGGAGGCTATTAAACCCAAAGTACTGAAAAAAGCAATACAGCAACAATTTAAAAAGGTATATTTTTTATCGTTCGAGTTTTTTATAACAAAAATAATAATTTTATAGTTTAGAATTTAGCAATTAATACCATTAATATTATAATAATCGCTAAAATTTAAAACAATAAATGAGTTCTGTATAATAACAATAACTCGACTTAAATATAACATTTTCAATCTATCAAGATCATCAGAACCAATGTATTATTTTTTTTCACAAAAAATAGTTTACTTTTTTTGCTATCAAAACAACTTTTAGATCCAGAAACAATTTTAGCTGTAATATATCCATAATACCCAAACCCTCCCTCAGGTGGCGAACCTCAGCGATACTGAGTGCATGTTGAAGTACTTGGAGACCATGCACACGCACTACGGGTACGACCGAGAGACCTTCACGGGCGCGCTCGGCACCGGCTGGGCCATACCCGTAGAACTGGCCATCGGGCCCGATATAGGTTCGTAAGGCATTGGAATAAGGACTATTTCTGAGTGACAGATATTTGAACATGCGATATAGGTTCTTATTGCATTCTAATAAGAGCTTTTGTTTGAAAGAAAGAATAGGCTGTGGCTGAGTTTTTATGCGTTTCGCAATGATTTGTGACCAACTGGCGCCAATATAGGGAATGCACTTCCATTCCATGTTTCCAGTTCGATACACGGGTACCTTGAAAAAAACCCCTTGTTCTTACATATAGCTGGCACGGCTCCTTTAATGTTCTTTTGATGTTTTGCTCTGTAGCAAGAGATCATAGATAGCGTTGATCCGTACACTCTATCCTCCTATACCGTTAAAAAAACATATATAAATATATCATGTCAAAATTCAGATTTTTTTAAGTAATTTTGACCCATATTGTTGTATAAATAAGGTGCATTTTTCAGATATATCGTACGTCTCTCACAAGGCCGGCGAGCCCCCCACCTACACCAAGATAGCGTCCTTCAGCGACATAGTCGCCGTTCAGACGCTGAAGTCGAACTGCACTCAGCAGTCACAGTCACAGGTATGTACCTACGAAACAAAGTACGTACCTTCAAAAGTCGATTTCCATATAGACATATATATGTTTCCTTGTCTAAAGACGTTGTTCAAAGTATATCCTGAAGCTAACGAGTAGGTAAATTATCTGAATAGTAAGTATCTTCCAGAGTAGTTCGTGCGGCAAGGCGGCGCTGCAGCTGCGGGTGAAGGGCGCCGCGGAGACACTCACCATCACCTGCAGCGGCGTAGAGGTGGATACTGATTTATTATTATTGACTAATATTGAATTTTTTATATTCCAATATTTAATAAATTGAGCAATGTAGACTTATTGGTCGAATTGTATTTAAATAATATACTAAAGAGTTTAATCTCCAGTTTAAGTGTTTTTTTAAAGCAGTCTCTGCAATATGATACAAATTTATAAACAATTGTTTTTGTTAGTTGTATCTGCTTTAATGGATGTGATGCAATTTGTTATTCTGTTTTTGTTATAAAATTATAAATATTTTGATCTTATTGATTAGAAAAATCTATAATTTTCACAAGAAAACATCAAAATTAGCTGGTAATGATTAAACTGTGAATTAAATACATAATTATTTATATAATATTATGCATTACATATTTAAATGTAATTTTTTAATAATTGTTTCTAGGCTGCAGAAAGTTTAGCAGATTTAGTGGATGGATACTGCAGACTTGTGACCGCCTCGAAGACATCGCTCTGGAACAGAACAAGTAAGATTATATAATAATAATTATTATAAAAAAAAACAAATATGTTATAGTATTGTTCACGTGTTTGTTTTCTTGCAAGCAACTGTTTGGAAGCAACTGAACTGTCAATGCAAAAGTAAGTAATATTATTTTAGTAACCGGTTTTCTCTAAAACCTTTTCAATTCTGAATAATTAGTTACATAATAAGGAATACTATTTTTGGCACTGAATTTGAAAATGTTTGGATTGTTTATTAGGAAAGAGACATTATTTCTATAATATATTTAAAGTTTAGTTTTATTACAATTTATAGTATATTTTTTATTATTTCATAATGAGGATAGCATTCGAGAAAAGCTTTATAGGTTACTTCTACGTTCTACGTTCTAGTATTTATTATTTTTTATTATACAATATTCCGCTTATGGTTTTAAGAAACAGATTGTCAAACTACAGGATAAAAAAATGTCATCCATATTACTTTACAAATGAGATTAATGTTCGATCCTTTTTAATTTCTATTAACTATTGGATTCTAAGTACGTGTGGATAAAGGTTCCAAAAGGGTGACTGGTCATTTAATTTTGATCAGTTTGATAAATTTTGAGCCTTATTTGATTTTCTACACTAGTTCGCACAGCTATCCGAAATCATTGTATATACGAAATTAACTCTTGTACTTGCAGCGGAGTTAAGCAGTAGTTCGTCGGAGGGCAAGAGTAGCTCCCTGGAGGGACACAACACCATGTTGACTGAGGACTACGCAGAGATAGCAGACGACGACCCGGACTACTCCACACCCGCCGGTACTACTATATATATACACTACCCTTTACCTTTATTATACCAATTAAAACAAATATATATTCATTTTTATGAACACTACAGTAAAAAATATACCTGGCAATATACTTGTTGTGACATCGATCAAAAGGGAACACTTTACAGCTGGAATATCTTAAACATTTATACATAAAGATATATATTACTTATGAATCGTTATCAAATGAAATATTCGTGTAACATTAGATTCTATGATAAATAGCTCCGAACCGAGCCGAATTAGGATCTATTTTTATTTATGTAATAGTTTATTTTTTACATAATATTTATCGTTTTTTAATTTTCAGTCCGAGACTACGAATTAGTTCGTAATCAAATCGAGTTGACCGGGATCATTGGGGAGGGACAATTCGGGGATGTTCACAAGGGTGAGTGACAAATATTGATAGATACTAGAATTGACTTATCACTTATAGATGATTACATTTCTAAACCAATCGGCTTTAATATATTAGTTAATATATTAACAATATCCAGTACCAGGGACCATCAGAGATCCTAATTGCTGGGATATTGTTATAAGATTAATGAAGGTCTAAACGAATAAATGATCGTACGAATGAATGAATGACTGAGCCGCATGATGTCGGTGCAGGCACGTGTCGCGTGTCCCGCGCGGCGCCGGCGCCAGTCCGTCGCGCGTCGTCGTCCGGCGCGCTGCCCGTCGCCGTCAAGACGTGCAAGATGGACGCGGACCTCGACACCGCAGAGAAGTTCCTCGAGGAGGCCTGTGAGTGGGACCGACGGCACTTTTTTGCTTCTACTTGTAGCTTTTTTACTTAGTAAATTGGACGTTCCTAAAATAAATATACCATTTTATTTTATTTATTTCTTTTCCATAGTGAGTATTTCGTTTGAATATTGAGAGCTACTCTAAGGTCCCGTGAGATTGGTTCTTCTTATTTTTTCACTGTTGTTACGTTTTCAATAATCGCTTATAATATGTAAATCTTTCGAGACAAGCGTGATTTCATTTCCGAGACACCGTCAATCTTCCGGGACTAGTATTTTGGTCTAGGACTAAGATGATATTTTCGAGTAGCTAATATTATAAACGTTATCCCCAGACATTATGCAGCAGTTCTCTCATCCTCATATCATCGGTCTGGTGGGGGTGTGTTCGACTCCCCCCATATGGATAGTCATGGAGCTCGCCACGCTGGGGGAGATGAGGGCGTACCTACAACAGAATGCACACAGGTGAGTAAAACTTGTTAACTTACTAAACCTTATTAACAAACCCATTATATTATTTATTAAATAATAATTGTGTACGGTTACTGAGTCGATAAATAAAATAATTCTGTGAATAATCTCCTAAGACATTATTGACTATTAAGATACCTAATCAATAGTAAGATTTTGATAAGAAAATATATGTAATGTATGTGTGTTACCAGGTTAGAGACGTGTACTCTAGTGCTGTTCATATATCAGCTGTCGACGGCGCTCAGTTACCTTGAGAGTAAGAAGTTTGTACACAGAGACATCGCCGCAAGAAATGTACTAGTGTCCACACACACCTGTGTTAAGGTAACGTTTTTTTATTACTGGCTCTATTCATTAAAACATTAGATTTTTATTAATATTAATTTCTAATCAAATATTCAAGCTTTTCGAATAAATTTTTATAGAAAAGTAATTTACATCACATACTCATCTAAATATGTACATACAAACTTTACGTATTTATAATTGTAATATAACGGAAAAAAATTATGCAATTAAGCATCAGATCCATTGAATGTTATTAACCACTGTAACAAGAACCAAATTCTCTTATTTCCAGTTAGCAGATTTTGGTCTATCTAAGATGGTAGAGGACAAATCCTACTACAAGGCATCTCGAGGGAAGCTGCCCATCAAATGGATGGCGCCTGAATCTATTAACTTCAGACGATTCACGTCTGCTTCCGATGTCTGGATGTTTGGTAAGAGACTGAAAAGTAATATGCCTTAAAATGGATTTAAAATTGTTAACTGTTCTTTTCTTTTTATCGTGAACATTATAAGTATTTTTTTTTTCAATTTATATTTCAAATAAATAAAAATGAGAATATAAAATTTTTGTTTAAAAAAAAAAATGACTACCTTCAAAATAGTTATTAAAATGATGTAACTCTCGACAATCTAAAAGAATACATTAAAAACCAATGACTTGGAGGTTTAGACGTTTACAAATTTCAAAATATCAAGCCCTTTATTTAAATTCGCAGGTGTGTGCATGTGGGAGATATTAATGTTGGGCATCAAGCCCTTCAGCGGCGTCAAGAACAACGACGTCATCGGCAAACTGGAGAACGGAGAGCGCCTCGCCCTGCCGCCGCGCTGCCCGCCCAGACTGTACTCGCTCATGTCCCACTGCTGGGCCTACGAGCCCTCGCAGCGGCCGAGTGCGCACCAACTGAAGGAAACACTACTGTGAGCACACCGAAATTAATATTTGATTTGATTTTGGGTTTGTAGAAACGATAATTATTTAATTTACGTGTTTAAAAAAATACAGAGAAATCCTTCAAGAGGAGCGCAACACGGCCTGGGACACAATGCAGAGAGAGAACAGACGGGTGGTGGCCGCCTCCGGGGGAGACGATCCCCCACCACCCAAGCCGTCCCGACATCCACACACGCAGTCACCCGGTACGTACACTCAACAGTTTACACATACGTTAATCCGACTGCGCGTATGACGTAATCGTTTCCGTGCGCAGCGGCGGATGCCGGCGGCCCCCAGACGTACATCGTGGCGCAGAGCCCGGCCGTGCTGGCGCAGCTGCTACGGGACAACCCTGCACGAGCCGACCCGCACGCCTACACCACGCCCGCCTCGGTATTCAACACGCTCGCCGTCTTCACTCCCGATCCCGCCCCCGCGCCCTCCCCCGCCCTCCTCACGCGCCCCATCCCCGCCACGCAGCTGCACCGCCTCGACCCGCCAGCGCCCGAGGACACCCTCGCCGGCCACGTGGTGGCGCGTGACAGCTGCGACAACCTGGCCGCTCCCGCGACTATCCCGTCGCCACTCCCCGACCCTGCCGACTCCTATCCCAGCAGAGTTCGCTCGCTCGAGCGTAACCCCCGAGGGCCCGTCGAGCGGGGCCCCGTGCGCGTGGGCTCCCTCGAGCGGCACGACCGCGGCGGCGCTTCGCGCTCCCCCGGGCCCCTGGCCCCCTTTACGCGCCAGCACTCGGTGCCGGCGTCGCCTCCGCGAGCGCGTCGCGACCGGGACGTAGGGCAGTTCTCTATCCACGGGGCCATCAACGCGCAACTGGCCGCCAGCGTCATGAACAAGATGCGGCAGCAGCCGGAGCCACCGCTGGTCGAGGAGATATACGACTTCGGGGGCGATAACGTAAAGAGTTGCGTAGCGATCGCTCAGAGGGCGGGCGGGAGACGCTACCGTGCGGTAGATCCTCGTCAGCCCACCCCCTGTGCAGGCTCTCTCGCCCCCGTCGCGGGCCCCCTTGCCCCCTCCGTGGGCCCCCTCGCCCAGGACACGTGTCCCCTCGCCCCGGACCAGGTGACCGCGAGCATGAATTGGCATTACGTATCCAAATTATGTTTTTTTTGCAACTGGTTCTGTAGTTACGATTTTGTTTTGCGCATGACTTATTCGGTTTGGTTATTTTTGTATATTACCTACGTTCGGGCGTCGACTGTACGATACGATTGAGTTGTGATAGATTGGTGATTATGATGGACCCTGGAGTACCGAATGATCTTTATGTTAATGAATACAGTTATGTATAATGTAAATAGACTCCTCACTCCCGATCCTTCCCGAACACGTTCCTTAGTTTAAGCCTATTTTTTTTTCTTTTTCCAGAGTGTTAATGTCCGTTGCTCTCCAGTAGATGTGGTTTTCTTTTTTCTATTTTTTATTTCTACCCTGAAATCACATCTGAAACTTATGTAATTTGATTATTGCACTGCTCTGCCTTGTTCAGAAATGTTACTTATATATTTTTTTAATATTATTCATAAATACATTCTTGAACATTAAAAAATTACACTATAATTGCTTATTTTAGAGTAGAAACGTTGCTTTTTTTGTATACTAGTTTTGATTTGTAAAATCATTGTGAATTAATGTTAATAAAAAGTAGAAACGAATTATTAAAATGAAATAAAAAAAAAAACTATTATAAAAATACTTTTTCAAATGTGATTTCGCATTAATACTCCGTGGAACTAATATTGTGGTTGGTACAAAAACGGTGATCAGATACTAAAAAAAAAGATTACTAACCGCATATTAGTTCATCTATATAGCATAATGACTCTTAAATATATATCAATAGAGTCCAGAGTTCGACACGGAGCAGGCGGTAGAGAGACGCCTATTGGCTGAGCTCGCGCGACAACAGCATCAGAGCGAGGAGGACCGCCGCTGGCTGCAGATGCAAGAGAACAATCTGGTGAGATTATTTACTATTTAATACCCTAAAGAAAGCCGTCACGTGATATTTATATTAGAATTTAATCATTACAATCGGAAAAGAATGAGCATTGTCCATATTTGTCCAAAGCTATGATTAATATTGATGTGATTTTTAAGAACGTAATTTCAAAGCGGCTGTAGGGATCTTAGTGCAATATTCATATGTGATGAATTAATATTTTATTATATTATTAAAAATGCCAAAATAAAATAACATATTATATTTTCAAGTATGTTTAAAATTTTTATTTATAATATGTTTGTGTATAGAAGCGTCTCTCCCACGTGCAAGTGGCTCCTGACGTGGATGCAGAGAAACAGGAACCGCCCATAGACAACAAACCATCTAGTCAGACGCCCACCGGTAACTATTTTTTTATAATTTTTATTCAAACATTAGTGTATTGATAATACTAGAAAGTTATATTCAAATATTTGCTTAATATTGTTCGCTCCTATTACACATATTCTTTTATTTGACGCTCGACGCGCTTTTTTCAGCGTCAAATTCTTCGGAAACGAGTCCGGCAAACACGGCGAAGCCCAAGGAGAGGACTCCGAGCGAGGACAAGGTGGGTTCGTAGACGGCGGCATCGGGGATCGTTGTGACGACGGTTCGTCGCGTCTCATAAATATTTGAAAAATACTAAACCATATTCCCTCCCCCCGCAGGGCACGCCTCGTGAGCCGGTGTATTGCGCCACGACGGCGGTGGTGCGGTGCGTGATGTCGCTGGCGGGCTGTCCTCCCCCCGCGCCCCCCGCGCTGCTGGCCGCCGTGCGTGCAGTGGGCGGGGCGCTGCGCCACCTGTGCGCCACCGTGGACTGCCTCGTGGCGCTGTACCCGCCCGCCGCACAACGGTAACACTCTTTTGGCATTTGACCTGAATTAATTTTCTATTACGAGAAATTTCCACCGATGCATTGGATCATCGAGAAACTCTTTTTAACCGAAGACGTCGCTATCTGTTAGGCCAAATTTCCCTAATGTCACCGAAAGATGACGGAGGACGTGGGTTCGTTTCCCGCGCGTGACTTTCGGGATATTTCCTCGTGCAATCCAGAGATCTTAGTTCCGAGTCTAGATGTACCTACCTGTTATGCATTATTTATATGCTGGATTATATACAGGGTTACTTTTAATTAGTTGACCACCTCTTGCGGACAGACTCTAGACATCAATCCAATCCAATCAATATTTTAAAAAAAAATAAGAAAGTTATTACTAGGAAATATTCAACAGTCACAAATATGAGTGTTAATTATGTCTTCAGAGAAGTGGAGATGGCCCACCAGGTGCTGAGCAAGGACATGGCGGCGCTAGTGGAGGCCATGCGTCTCGCGCTGCACTACGCACGCACCACGCTGCAGCACGACTACACCAAGTGAGACCACCACTACCATTAACGCCACCACTACCACTAACACCACCGTTACTACCACCACCACCGACACCAAAACCTCCAAGGAAACAGACACACTCACAACTAAGCTTTATGCTTTTCTACACTATAACCACCATGGGTCGAAAAATACCCTCACTTTAAAATTGGATAAATCTTGGATAAAAGTTTATTTGGAAGCCAATAATAGCCACATAACATTTGAAATTATTTTGGAATCACTAAATATTTAACGCTTATAGGAATCCGTTTAATAATTTCATTTAAGCGTATTATTTGTATGTACTATTACAAATTTTAGAAAACAATTAATGATCTCAGATAATGTATTCTTTTGAAGAACTAAAGTTCATATTATTGTGCTAACATTATTAGCTCCTAGTTCACTTGGCTTTTCCATATTATATCTTATATTATCTCATGTTATTTTCTATTATATCTTATTGAAATAAATGCTTGCGTTATGAGCCGAAGTATGAAAAATACATAATATTTATATTTAGCATCTTCTGTAAGTTTCTCTCCTAGACAATTATGGATTAAATGTTGATAACAGTATATCTTTGCCAGGAGCATGCTGGCCGCCGCGCACGTACTGGCGATGGATGCCAAGAACCTCCTCGACGTGGTAGACTGCATTCGCGAAAGACACCCTCACGTGGACTGGCGATCCGCCCTCTGCGTCGACATCGCTCCTCCGGAGCCCGGGCCTCCGCCTCAGAACCAGACCCTCAGCTCACAGAATCAGGTCTACGCCCCTCAGTGCCAGACCTTGGTTCCTCAGAATCCAGTCCTCAGCACGCAATCATCGGTGCAAGAGGACGAACCGCTCAAGCCCGACTTCAAGGTCAACCAACCCGTCACGACGGTCACGACCCAAATCAACCTCTCCGACCATACACCTAAGGAGCACAACAGCTTGCCCGTCACCTCCAACCGGGTCTCCACTTTGATCCACAACTTTAACGTGTACGGTAATATTAAAGAACCGCAGCACATTTACGGTAACGAAGGAGTCTCCTTCCAACATTCCCAGTCGTGTGACGATTCTAAAATAGACCTGGCGCCCCTGGAGTCCGTGAAGAGTAGGGTTCAAGCAATATCTAAAGTGGATTCTCCACCGATATATTCGGTTTCCAAGAAGATGGTTCCTCTGGACCAGAGTGATCGAGGATGAACGATCGAAAATTTAGATCGCTTGTAGTGCCGATTTATTTGATGGTGTTCGAGGCTTGGCTATGACGTTAGAATAGTACTTATCAGAAATAAATGCATTTATTTTCCTGGAGTTAGGGATGCCGCTTCTATTCCTTTCTAGATTCAAAGTAGCTTGAAAAAGACAATCTTCCGATTGCTCAATTTTCTTAGCGATTTATATCGATGAGTTTTTGGGCCAAATTTACAATGGTTTTGGACATTTCGTATCAAATTAATGTATGCATCGTCGTTGCTTGTCGCAACTTAATAATATCATGAAGAAAAAAATAGAAACATTGTTTAAGTGGAAATTATATTAATTAGAAAATGTCTAACGTAATCATCCTCTTTTAAGCTCATTAAAATTATTTACATTATAATAACTGTGGCGCATTAAATAAAGTGGTGGTAAACAATTATATAAATAAAATTTGGAATCTTTAATTTAAATATTTTATAAGGAAATATAAAATATATTAGACCACTAAAACTGTGTTCAACTCACAACAAAAATCAACAAAACTTTTCGATAAAATGCGCCCGGTGATATTATAACATTTTACATATACATTTTGACATATCGGCATTGTTTCGCTTCAAATTAATAATATACGTGTTGCTTCATGTGAAAATGTTGTTCTACATATCTATATACTCATACGTCGTGTGTTATCACTATTTATGTTTATAAAAATTGATAAATTTCATCAAAACCAGACTAATGAAACCAATTGATAATATTTCATTTGTGATACTATTGCCAATAGTCGACCTAATTCGTGTACTTTGAGATTTTACAAGTATAGCGTAACGCATTCCACGGATGTTTCAATAATATAAGTGTGTGATTATTTTCATATAAATTTTATATTTTGGCATATTATGTAAATGTTTGTATGTAATGAAACGTGCAGCTGAATCTCGCTATTTAAAAACTTTCTATAACAATTTAAAATACAATTTTGTTTTTATATTTTAAAAATACGGCTTAAAATAGCGAGATTCAGGTATACTAACGATTGACAATCGGAATTAAATCTGCCTCAAAACAGTAAAATAATCATACTAATATTGTTTGATTTTTGAAGTATTATTTTATAATGTTATTGTATTAAACGCAATGTATATTTTAGTTAAGGTGCAGTCAACAGTGTCACAACTATACAATTAGTTCCACAAATATACAGTATTTAACTGAAATATATTTTCTTTGTAAAAATGTATAAAACTAAAACGATTGTCCATAATTATTATAATTTCTATCCAAAGTTTTATTATAAGCGTAGATCTCATACGAGCGTGTAGCGTTAGTTCTGTTAGTTGTACAATTATATCAGAATTTATTTATTTAATTAATTGGGTTAATGAAGATTTGTAATGTGTTAGCATAGCGGATGTCATTCCAAAGTATATATGCAGTCTCGTAGTTCATGTATCGTAGTGAGCTGCCGAGATTATTATACAACTACCCGACGGACCGGATTTTGTTTATGCATAAACTAAATAAAGGACAGGTCTATATATGCGTTTTATTTACTTTCTTGCTTCTTAAATAGCTAGAGATCGTACATTTTGAAGTAGCAATCAAATATAAATATTATATTTTTTCTGTATCGTGCAGCTTCGGATAGGAACGCCCCACATCCGATCGATATAGATGGTGCCCTAAGAGCCGGTTACCGAACAAAAATAAAGTGGATATCATTCTACACCACTTATCCGAAATGGAGCTGAAATCTCACAAACACTCAAATTCCAATAGTTTCAAGCTAACGATCCGACCTAAAAACTTATATTTAGCAAACCTTAAATAATCAGGACAAGGGTGGTATATTAATTATTTAAATGTTTATTAAATAAAACTACAGGGCAATTTGACTTATGGCAAATAATTTATTAATAAAGCAAAGTCGAGTAGCTTGTTTGATTTATTACATTTTAACAGCAAAAAGCATGAATTAAAATAATTCAAACCTTTTTGGGAAACACATGTATATTTCTAAATTCTCTTAGCCCTATGTAACTGTCAGCATGTTTTGTAACAACCGGTCAAGGGATTATTGATAACACTCTTAATTAATTAATGATGAAATAAAAATGATTACATTATAGTATATTTTTGTTAATTTATTTAGGTTTGACAATATTCGACTTTTTGTATTACTTTTATGTATTTCAAAAGAGGGGATAAAATAAATAGCTTCCTTTTAGTTAAGGTTGTAATTCTATATTAACCAGGACGACTTATATTATCAGTAAAGTTAAGTTAAAACCTGTTACAATCATCACTAGTTCACCACCTACAGGAATAACTTACTGTGGCATTTCATTAATAGTAGTATTATATTAGTTCTAAATATTGGCTAAAAAGGACGCATTCACGTCAACTTTATAGTCTACTATGACGTCTAAGTGCAAAGCGATACTGATTCTCTCAACTTACCATTTAAGTGTACAAAAGCATTGAAATTAGTAATAATGTCATAAGAATAAATATTGAGAGCCCAATATATATTATAATACATACAAACAAACAGCGCCGGTGTTGAGTTTTCTACAAACATTAAAAAACAAAAGATATTTATAAAAATGCTTTTAAACAGTTAACAGTCCAAAAAATTTGCAGCCATAAGCAGTTCCAGTGCTATCTCTGGAGCAATCGGGAACTCTGGTATTTCAGTAGAGGAATTAGTATAGCGCACCTTGTACGTGAAGTACATACATACTTTCTGTAGCACGTGGGAGCTGGGGATAGAAACGGACAATATTTTACTTTCCACTGACCTTATTTTTATCAATAGTCAGCTTGTATTTCTGTGACAAAAAAATTTGCTGCTTTCCGAACCATAAATTTCTTTTTTCACTTTAATTAATTAAATATTTAAATATAATATTAAATACTACTAACAAGATTGAATTTATTTTAATATAACAGAAAGACACTCACGGTATTTCCCTAAAATTAACCTCATTGGCCTCATTTTCTGCAAACTGCCCCGGACCACTCAGCATGGCCTTGATAGTACCTGAGGTCAGAGCGTGCTCACGCTTGACAATGAACTCATGACCATCAGAGGACACCAACTTTACATACATGGCATCTGGACCTTCACATCCTCCATATACCTTCTCTTCTGTGCCTGAATGTCAGAAATGGAAGTTTGTTATTTTAAAACCAATCAAACCTTGTTTTTAACCCCCAATCTTGTTTTATCTGTGTGTCTGCCTAGATGGAAAAAAATTAAGGTTTTTTACTATTATTATAAATAAAAGAAACAAAACAAAATGCAAGCAAATTACCAAGGTAATTAACGAAATAACGATATCAAATCATATAGTCTAAGTCCTCATTAATTAATTTCGAAAATATAATGAAATAGACACCGCATGCAACAGTCCCCCAAAGCAATGACTTTAAATTTAAATGATTACATAATAATATTATTTTTATTCTTTTTTGAGGTCTTTCTGTAGCGTTGTTTTCTTTAATTTTAATGGTTTTTTTTTACCATGGAGTTCAGAGATTAATTAGGTCATTTCCGTTTAAGTAAAATGTGAAGATGGAGCTAAATGAATAAAGTATTATATTAGAACATTTTTTTTAAGACAGTTGGTTCTCTTTGTTTTATATTTAAAATATTATTGCAAAATAGTTTTTGTTTGGCTCTTTATACAAATAGAAGGAAGTTTTATTTTCTTAATATACATCGCCCTAACCTGTGCCACATCTATTTAGTAATGAATATCATAATTTACAGTAGACAAGTAAGAAACTGATCGTGTCAGAGACAAATTAATAATTTGGTTTTAATTTTACAATAAATACTATATTAGGAGGAAACTTCCGGGGACTACACCTTTCTTGACCCTGCACACAAATAAAACACTTAAGTTAAATAAGTATGCATGCTAAAATGCCTTAAAATATTTAAAAAATATGAAGACAGCTACTGCCATAACATAATAGCAAATCTTTAGCAACACTATCAAGTGTAACAAAACATCAGGATATTGAATTAATTAATTAAAGGTCAAGAGAGGGTTTAGGATCACAAAATATGTCAAATCAAATCAAATATATTATAGTTTGTTACCGTGAGCCACACATTGGAATGGTAACTCACTTATTATACCTCGATCATTCAGTTCATGCATTTTATTTGGGTCAAAGGTACAGACTTGATGACTTAAATCATTATATTATATTAAGGATATTGAATGGTGCTCGACAAAAATAAAACTATATTTTAATACAACATTGAACTCAAACACACCACTTCCAGATCCAGCAGCAGTGCTGGCAGACCTCTGCTCCTCAGCAACACTGGTTCCAGAAGCAGCCACTGAGGCAGGAGCAGATCCAACAACCGCTTCAGACATCTGTTGTACAATTATATTTAAGATTATTACTAAACATAAAACAATTAAATATGTGCTTCTGAGCAAGTAATTGCAATGTGATCTTGATTTTTTTTTGTAATGTGTTTAACTTTGCCAATAATAAACAAAAAAAAAACTTTATTTCAAAAAATAATCTGCTTTCTTACCCTCAAACCTCAAAACCTCCCTAAATAAACAACCTCTATAACTGAAGTTAATAATTTTAATATTGACCCTCAATAACTTGAATAAATATTTGATGCACTTTACAACATATACTACCATATTGGTAATAACGATAATAAACCAATAAAATTAATTTCAATGGAAGTAAAATTTTGAGGGATTTCTAAGAAGCAATGGGCAGTATCAACTCACTCACCCGCCAATCACTATATTATAAATGTTTGAAAAATTTTGCACAATAAATTTAAATAATAAGTAATTGCCATGGATCTTCATTTATCAAAGTTTACTATATTTTTGTACATATATATAGGTCTGCAGTCTGGTGGATACTAGAGAAATGCGCTTGTTTTTTAATTTACTCAAATTAATACATTCTAACAAACAAATTATAATTTTAAAAGCAGCCCTTTTTAAATCAGAAAATATTTCTATATTTGGTAGGAACATAAGAATTATATAATTTTTACTGTACGAATCATAATTCGGGAGAAAAATGAGCATCATATACAAAAATAATACATTATGTTCGGTAGATAGTATAATTGGAATTTATTACAGCAAATTAGAGCTAAAATAAAGTATTAGTTTAATAAATAACTGATTGATTTGTTTAAGCTTACCGTAAATAAATGGTATACAGAAATAGTTGAATGTTAAAATGTAAATAATTATTTTCATAAATACTGTTTTAGTATCTAAATTCTAAACGATGCAGGTTATTTTTTTGACAATTTAAGTAATTGACAGTTGTTGAGTGTTGATTGTGCACATTTTTTTAGATGTAGAGGTAAATTAAAAATCTGTAGAATAAAAATGTACACATACATTTTTATAAAGAATAAAAAATTTTACTCATTTATCTTCTTTAAAATCGTACTGTTATCTATAGTTTTTCGTATTTTAGTCATTTGATTTTATAATTATGCAAATTTTAATATCAATGGTAATAAAAAATGGCACCACAGGAATGGAATGGTTGACGACGATTCGGCGGATTTTTTGACATGGCTTTTGGCTTCATTTCATTATTTTGACATTTTGCTGTCAACCGCTACTTATTTCTTCGAAAATTTTTTAGTTTTCTTAGATTTTCTTATTCTTTAAATATTTTTCACTTGAGTAGAGACGGAGATAATATTACCCATATAGGGAACGACTAGAAATCGAAAATAAAGTCCAGGAATTCCGCGAGAACCATGTGACACGAATACGAAAAAGGGCTTCCAGACCGTCAATGTGACAGAAATGTTTTCTGCCATCACGACGAGCCAGCGCTACCGCGGAGCCAAAACTACAAGGACGCGTGATAAACTAACAGCGATATAGGGCAATCGCGTCAAAAATGTGCGCGAGATGGCCAGTCCGCCACCGAACCCTAAAGAAGGTGCGGAGAGCGGCCCCGAGTTCCAGGAGGAGACGGGCGGCCAACGTGCGGCCGCCCCGCAGAAGAAGTTCATAGCGACGCCCGCCTCGCAGCTGCCGTCCAAGTTGGAGTACGTCGCTCGCGGGTCAACAGGTCGCAGCGTCAAGCACACCTTTCGCACTGTCAAGTTCGCCCGCAGAGTGCCCACGCTGCCTCCCAAGAAGCCCGAGGGTGGGTCGGGCGGCGCGGGCGAGGCGAGCGCGCAACTGGCCGGTGGCAGTGGTACCGCGCCTGAACGCCGCCCGCGCCGCGACCGCAGCAAGCGTCACGTCTGCACCACTTGCGACAAGCGTTTCTCCAGCCCCGGCAAGCTCAGTCAACACGTTCTCTCTCATACTGGTGAGCTCCCGTTTTCGTGTGATTTATGTGACAAGCGTTTTAATTCTAAATTTAAACTTGTGCGTCACAGTCTTATACACAGTGAGTCAAGAGCCTTCGCATGTACTGTCTGCGGTAAGACTTTTAATCGGAAAGATCATCTTACAAATCATTTTAGGGTTCACAATCCTGTTAAGAATCTTTATAAATGTGAGCTGCCTAATTGTAGGAAAACTTACACAGCTTTGCTAAGTTATCGTAGGCATGTTGCTTTACATTCTGCAGAGGAAGGCAATTTACAATGTAAGATCTGCGATGAACTGTTTAATTCTAGGCAAGAAATTGTTAATCACCTTAAGGTTCATACAGGGAGTCGCACACCTAAAAGTGAGACTGATAAGAAATTTACCTGTGATCATTGTGAGAGAAGATTTTTTACAGCAAAAGATGTTAGACGGCATCTGGTTGTACACACAGGTAGGAGAGATTTCTTATGTCCTTACTGCCCACAAAAGTTTGGCCGAAAAGATCATTTAGTCCGTCATGTTAAAAATGCACATCCTGAGGAATCATGGAAATCTGCAGCTGTGGGCACTTCCACAGACCCACCTCCAGAAGCCACTTCATTTGAGGAAACTTATACAGAGTTCAACTTAGATGGTACAGACTTTGATATCTGGAAAACTATCACTCCTAAAGAGGAGATATCAAAGGGAGATGGTACAGATTTTGATATCTGGAAAACTATCACTCCTAAAGAGGAGACATCTGAGGGAGATGGTACAGATTTTGATATCTGGAAAACTATCACTCCTAAAGAGGAGATATCAGAGGGACGGACAGAAGTACCAGCCTCAGATATAATTGTAGAAATGCCTTCAGATCTGGATATTAAAGTTGAACCATTAGATATAAAATTAGAAAATCCTCCATCACCCAGTGAAATCCTCGAATATCCGGTAGTGTATATGGTCCAACCGCCATACACACAAACGTCCTCCGACTTGCCATATATTGCCCAGCCGATTCGTGACCCAATTGATGTGCATTTATTAAGTTCGGGCAATGTCCAGTCAATATTGATGGATCCAGGTGAAGGTCCATCGGGATTATCGAGTCAAATGTTAGGACTGCTCGAGGAAGGCGAACCAGCCTTTCCTAGTGATGAAGGGCGCGTCCAGCAGAGGTTGCCGGCTTTCACGCAGGCCTTTCAGACCGCTCAGAGTCCCAAGCCGCCACCGCCTCCGCCCCCGCCCCACTAGCACCGCCCGCCTGCATTTAGCTTACGTCAATACCGAGCTACCTCATTAGGTAAGATGGAGTAAGCTGTTAAATATAGTCTGGATTAGTGCAGTAGCGATGTTCTTGTAACGTTTAACATTTGGATACTGTAGACTCCAGATTGAAATTGCCAAATTGCATGTCTCAGGTATACCAAAATGTTTCCGAACTCTACATGAATATGTTATCTAGTCGTGTATGTACTTTCGGAATTGTAAATTGTAATTAATAGCGTTAATGTGTGACGGTTATAGAGTATAAATGGGACCAACTCTGTAAGCTGTAATTGGATACTATAGAGCGTAGTCCCCGATGCATTGGCTCCGATTTCATATTTTTTTACATCAGTTTCTATGAAGGTTTATGACTCTTGGAAACAGTAGGCTGTATAATATGTTTTAGGGAGGCTTGCTGTTTTCGACATGAAGATAATACAACTAAGAGCACATACCTTTAATGTTATCTATATATTTTTTTAATGGGATTTTAGTAAAATCGGTTTATGTCGTGCATAGTAAACAATATAATATGGTAAACGAATTTGACGAAACGTTATCAGATTCACCATTATTGTATTTTACAGTTTTTATAAACACATACAAAATATTTACCTCAGAAGCACGCGGTGCTTCCTTAGCATTTAAGACAATACAAATTGGATCTGCCGCCACATACGGAGCTTGAAGTTATAATCATCAATAACTAAATGTGCCAAAATTCCTATTATTTGGATGGAGTAAAATAACAAAAAAAACATTAATTCTTTTGCTCAATCGATCAAAAGAAATCAATTTTGATGTTGTTAATTTTAAACGTTAACAACCTAAACGGGTATTTACGAAAAAAGAGAAACTTAAAGAAATAGTCTCAGCATAATATTTTTTAGGAGTATGAGCCAAATTATGTAATTTGTTGTAAGTTTCACTTTAAGACGAGGTGAGTGTGTCAAGAAGTCTGTAAAATGTAGTAGGAATTCAAATGACTGGTACGATTGAAATAAAAGGAAGGGTTACAGCTTTATTAGGTGCCTCACATTTCTTGATGTCGGTTCGATAAACTGTCGGACGGTACAAATTCCAGCGAACTTTTTACTCTCCATTTATTTAGAAGATATTTGTCGAATCACTTTCACTGGCAAATTAGATGTAGTATTACAAAAGCAGAATATTTCAAATAACATCATAAACTACGAATAATCTAAAAGTACTTTTTGTGTGTTCTACTGGCACATCATTTTATCTCGGATCATTGCTCTTTTAGAATGTACTCATTTTTAAGATTTTAGCGTTCTTTTAGTAATTATTGTCAAATAATGGGGTATCTTTGTTTAAAACTGTCGTTCGTTTTAAGCAAAAAAATATTATTTGATTAGGGTGGATGTACAATTAGGATGGGTCCCATGAATATTCATTAGTTGAATATTTTCAACTGTTACATAAATTTTACATATGTGAAAAATAGATTTCAAGAATTTTAAACCTATTTTACAATTATCAGTTTAAAAAAATTCGTTAATTATGCATGTAGATGATTATCAATGTACGTAATCATTACAAATCTCTTTCAAGATTTCAAGCAGCATAGAACTACCCTAAGTCTAACTTCCGCCGATTGTTGTTACTAGTCCAAATTTTGTAAATGATGCACATTAAGATACCAGAACAACTCTGGTTGTTTTTTTTTTTTTTTGCTCAGAACATGTACGTACACAATAGCGGCAAATAAGTCTGATGCAAATGGCTGTCGACAAATAGTAGATAGATATTTCTCAACTTTTTTTACTAACCCTTTTTGAAATGGGAATCTTTCTTTGACTATTTATTTTCGAAAACATCGATGCCATGTTATGTCTGGTTAATAAGAAACTTTGTAGTTTTGTAATATTTGATCCGTTCACCGATGTTAGTTATCTGACAAAATTATTCAATTAAAATTCTCGGTTCTCTTTAAGAGGTCAGGATTATAAGCTCATATTATTTATTATTTAATAATGTGAGTGTTTTGATCTGCCTTTCCAGCATCCCATTTTACTAGATTTCAAGAAAATTGAGCTCGATTTGAAACTCCATAATATTTTTTCAAATAATTTATCTAATTGCAGGTATATTATGTAATCAATGATATTATCCCACTTTTAAATCTTTATATTTCTCCTTCCTTGCAATATAATCTGCACACCATTGGTTGAAAATGCTTCTGTCTTTTTCCTTCAAAACTTCTATATATATAAATACAATCAGTCAGATGTAATCAAACACGAGTAATATCTAAAAGTGCTCTACTTACTGTGTCCAGCCCATTACAGGTGCATCCACCCTATTCTTATAACTTCGAAAAATATAAACGGAAGAAATCGAGGTTTCTATGTTTGGCGTCTAGTAGAAGCGAAATAGTTATTATAGGAAAGATCCAATGTCATACACGCTTCATATTATAGAATATGTAAATAATTCTAATCTTTTAGGTTAATAGGACTGTAAAAAATTTAATCTACCTCAATTGCAACTTATTCTTACTTCTAGAAATTTAATTACTTTATTAGGTTAGTGAAGAAGAAAATGTTTTTTTTTCTATTTGAGAAATTTATTGAACATAGCTTTTAACTTAAATGTACAATGTTATTTACTGTTATTATGTGCTGCAATATCAAACACATTGTTTATTTATAGTAGCTATGCTCTTTATAATAATCAGTTAAGTTTTCTTATATGTCAAAAAAATTTTGACTATCAGGTTTGTTATTTTAAAATCAAAGCATATAAACATTTTTGACTATCAGGTTTGTTATTTTAAAATCAAGGCATATAGCATAGCATAAACCAGTGACAGGTGATTTTATAATTTTCTAATTGCAATTATTTTAACAATTATTATAAATATAAAAACCATGTCTGGTATTTTTTCTAATTTTATCACTGTCATAATATTTTATTAATATATTTTAGACCACCATGTACAATTTTGATCCAAATAACAAAAAACTAATTCGCAATTTATAAAAAGATAACTATATTTATATAATTTTTTTCCTGATTTTCCCTAACATTGTTACTTTTCTCATCAGTCTCTCCACTAGTCAAGTATTAGCAGCAAATATCTCAAATAGACAAAAAATAAGTGGCATTTTCCAGAAATATTTATATTATAAAACAAAACAATAGCAAACAGTACAAATAGTAGTGGTAACACAGGTCATTGTCCTCTTAACATAGTTTTCATATGTACAACGATATATGCAATATATTCTTGTGTTTTAGATGATAAATGTATCTTAATTGTTAATATATCAAAGACTTGTAAAACATTTATTGTATGCCGATTACTTGTTCTTCAATATGAAATATTAAGGCACATAATATCTGGCATTTATTTATTTCAGCAGTCAACAGACGATAAATTGTATGTATTTTTTGCAACACAAAGTGTTCATTTTTTTCAATTTTTTCTAAAATATTTTTTTACGCATAATTACGATTGTTACTATTTTTATTTCCGAGTTTTTATTTTTTAAACAGCTAATGAGTGTAACTCGTATTTTTATTTTTATAAATTAAAATATGTTGTGTAATACCAAATAATTACATAATTTTATTTTGTGTTTACACTGTAAGAGTTCGAATATTTTTTTATTTATGTAATTATAAGAGTAAGTTCGGTTAACTGCAACGAAAGCACTACGAGTAATAAGTATTTTAAGACCTATGAAGCACAAGTTTCTGATTAAGAATATTTAAAGCAAAATGTTTTTTCAGTTAATATTATTACTCGTAGAAGGTGACACTGATCAGTAGGTATACGTAATTATGGTACATAACACATAGGGGCCTTATAAAAAAAATGTAGTTGGAATTATAACAAAAGAAAAAAAAATATTTTTTAGATATCTACGATATTTTAATACAAAGAATCTATTTTGTTACGCTTTTCAAGTAAGGCATTTTATATTAAAAAAATTTAACTTTATCTAATTCTTAAATCATGTTAAATTTGGTCAGTTTGGACAGAATTTTTAGTTTTTATATAATGCAGCTAACTATGTAAAATTTGGTAGTTGACATTAGTACTAACAAGTTATTTGTATGTAAAGTAAACCGAATGTACCCTCGCAAAGCCTATAAAATATAAATATTGTACCTGGTTTATAAAATAACACGTTGTATGGTCTTCATTGTAATAAATATTTTGAACATCTATTGTTTTTACTCACCATATTCTTTTCAAGATCCTAAAATAAATAATTAAAAAGTAAATTAGGAACAGAGTTTCTGAAGGCATCAAGTAGTGAGTTACGAAATATTATATCAAATATCGTTTATACAAAAAATAATTAAACAATTATGTATGCATATAATATGAAGAAGGCTAGCCTAACCTAACATACTCCTATCTTTTCAAAGTGAGGAAGCGCTTTAAAAAATATATATGTTGTATGTTATTATTTATGTTGATACTGTTATATGTTGACGGCTTCGTCTGTAGTTCGAACGTGTAACTTCTATTTGCAGTCGAAACACCGGGAATAAATAAATGACCGTATACATTCCATTGTTGAAATATATTTTATTGCTGATCAATCCATTAACAAATAACACATAGACTTAGAACCAGGAATAACAAAATAAATACCTTACCCACGGTATAATGTTGAAATGAAAACATGCACAAAATACAGACTATAAACATGAATTTATACAATGTGTTACAAATTACATCTTTATAAACTTTTACAGATATACATCAATTGTAAATATACAGACCGACACGTTATTTCCTATGTCTGAATTTGAACTAAAATTGTACTAACCCACTAACCGGCGAGACCGCGGATAAATATCTATAGAAAAATATTAAATTTGAATACAAGGTATGCAGCCCAATAAATGCATCGACACCAGTCAGCGGTTCGGGAATGTGCGGTCGCGGCTCCTCGCCGGTCGAGGACCGACCGGAGAGATAGAAAGAATCATTTCACCGTCCTTCGTTTCGGTTTTCTCACTTTACCCGCTTTGGGAGTATTTTTCAGGGATATACTATCTAAATTTGGCAGTTCCGTGTCGGTTAGCCTATCGCTCCTGTGATAGACGGGGTTGTCGTTAGCGTCGTGGTCCGACCCGTCCACGCCGTTCTCCATCCGTATAGTGTTGGCGTGGCTCCGGACGGGACTGACATCCATCTCCTCGTCGGAGTCGGGGTTGCCCCTGGGCTCGTGCCGATCGTACTGGAAGTGTCTGTACGTGATCTCCTCGTCGGACTCCGCCTTCTTGTACCTCCTGTTGATGTTTTGAAGAGATTGGTTCTTCTGTAGTCGCAGGTTGATCTCCGAGGCGGACTTGGTGCAGTAGTCTTCCCTGTCGGACTCCGAGTAGTTCCTGGAGGGAGGCCTGCTGGCGGGGGCGAGTCGAGGGGGAGGGGGTGGAGGGGGGGCGCTCAGACGCACCTCGGGTCCTCCGCCGTAGATTTCAGTGAAGAACCTCCACAGCTCCTCGCTTAGCTGAGCGTGGTCGGACCCCGGTTTCAGCACGTACGTTGTCGTGCCGTCGATTTCCTTGAAAATATATGAGATCGTTTCCATGAGACATTCAGAAAAGAAAAAAGTAACACAAATGACATCGACATTTTTGACTTAAGAATGCCTCTCTCTAACGACAGATCGGTAGGGCGGAGCCTTCTTAAGGAGCATTCGTTTCTGCCGGCACCGAACGCGGCGGCCACGTACCGGCACACAAAAATATGATATCACAAACTATTTATAGATACGTGTATTTTTGAGCACCGCAAGCTTATATAACATAACATATAAATAACATACGTAAATAATGGCATAGGGAAAAAAAGGAAATTTTGCCTTTCTGACCTGTTTGGCGACAATGGCGGTGTTATCGACGGGCGGCGGCGGGTGTCGAGCCTTGTCCCGCACGAACGCCTGCCACTGCCGGAACCACGCCATACTGATAGCGTACACCGCCGGAGGGCGATCTTGTTCCTAATGGAAAAGTTAATTAGATTCTACGACAACATTGGACAAGAATGATAATATAGTTACAATTTTGACCTTAAACCTTCGACCTCCTCTCCTATACGGGAGCTAGTGGAAGCAAAAGAAATCAAATATATATGTATATATATATAATTATTACGTCGACGATATGCCAACCTCGGGGTCACTAACCTGGAACAGCGCGTGCAGTTCCGCGAAGGCGGTGAGTTCCCTCCCGCGCCGCGCTCGCAGCCGCTGCAGCGCGCGAGCGCACACCACACACGAGTGCGCGTGAGAAACCGCCGGCCCGCCACCGAACCTGCAATACACACAGACACACGTAATGAACGCACAGCACGCACGAGAGCGCGTAAGAAACCGTCGGCCCGCCGCCAAACCTGCAGTACCCACAAACACGTCATGAACGCACACCACGCACGAGTGCACGTGAGAAACCGCCGGTCCACCGCCGAACCTGCAGTACACACATGCACACGTCATGAACGTACACAACGCACGAGAAGGGCGTCAGAAACCGCCGGCCCGCCGCCGAACCTGCAGTACACACATACACACGTCATGAACGCACACCACGCACGAGTGCGCGAAAGAAACCGCCGGCCCGCCGCCGAAGCTGCAGTACACACAGACACACGTCATGAACGCACAGCACGCACGAGAGCGTGTGAGAAACAGCCGAACCTGCAGTACATACATACACACGTCATGAACGCACACCACGCACGAGTGCGCGTGAGAAACAGCCGAACCTGCAGTACATACATACACACGTCATGAACGCACACCACGCACGAGTGCGCGTGAGAAACAGCCGAACCTGCAGTACATACATACACACGTCATGAACGCACACCACGCACGAGTGCGCGTGAGAAACAGCCGAACCTGCAGTACATACATACACACGTCATGAACGCATACCACGCACGAGTGCGCGTGAGAAACCGCCGGCCCGCCGCCAAACCGATAAGCTTTAGAACACCTTCCAATACAGATGTACTGTTTAGTCGATAGGTCTTTCCCTTGTCTCACACTTCTCTGACATACTTCTTCCTGTACTCGGGCTTATGAAATCATTCAATTTGCTCGTGAAACAAGTCAAAATTAATGATGACACTGGAGAACGGCTGGTAAACATGGCTCACACCTCGAAACAAGTCGGACTTAAAGAGCATCTAAAGAACCTTAGGTACTGATATATCACCCGCTCTCGGAAGCTCTGAAGGTATATTTTGTATAAACTGATTATCGGGATATAATCAGAGTTATATTGGTTGCGTTCGGCACAATATCAGCGCGCGGGCACATACCTTTCACACTCGACAACTTCACTCTACGGATGGTCATACCGCCATCGGTCGGTCGGCTACTATGGAGTGGTGCCACTCATAGCCGAATACCGCTATAAAAGTGTTACAAAATATCTTACCAAAGAAATAAGAAACTTTCTATCAGTATAAGTTTAAAGATCGTTATTAATAAATATGGAGTTCCTCTGATGAATGAGTGATTGTACTAAAAGCCTTAAGCCAACGCAGTACTGACTGGTGATGCAGGAAGTCCCACAGCGGCTGCGGCAGGCGCGCCGCTAGCGCGGGCAGGTGCGGGGCGCGCTCAGGACGTACGCCGCCGTGCACGCACACGAAGTCACTGTTGTCGATGGGACCTGGCTCCGACCACGTGTTGAACCTGGGGAGGGGAGAGTATTACTGAGGCGACCGGGACATGTACAGGAGAGAACGTAAGGTAGCAATATAGCTATACAAACCGTTCTATGCTTATGATATAGAGTGTGGCACGATTCACATTACTTACTTATTTATCCACTGTTTCGAGATGTAGAATTTAATATCGTTGGGTTCCGAATGTGTAGATTGTAATATTTCTGCTGCCTTCTGTCGTAGTATTGTCATTTGAGGATTTACTTTCCTGTAAATAATAATACTTATTGACATAAATGAAGATACCGTACTTTTTGAAATTGCATTAATACATATTATGTAATACAATTGCGGACCAATGAGAAGAATGAATGCATTTCAAATGACTACTTATGTTATAGTTCATCAATAAATATAGTGAAAAATATACACGAACAAGCTTCGTATATACGAAACCCTTTTCAGTTCCGGTAATTTGTAGAAATTGTTAAAGACGACGAAAGGCGACCGCGATCTTCCGGTGCCCTCTCTCTGTTCCAAATCGCGTAGAACAGAACATTTGTAGAACAGTACGTAGGCCTTGGTGCGGCGCAGTGAGTGGGGCCCTGTGTGACGCACCTGTAAAACAGCACGTAGGCCTCGCTGGTGGCGAGGTGGTGCGGCGCGAGGGGCGCGGCGGCTGCGTCGTCGAAGGCGTACCAGCGCTCCTTGAGCCTGGCGGCACACGTGTAGTGTCCTCCGCCCGCGGTGCCCGCGTGACAGATCACAGCGCACAGGGAGTAGCGAGTCACCTTGGACGCGCACTCTAAACAAGAATGTTGGATGTATTATTTTTAATTCATACTAGCACTGGCCGTTTTGCTTTTCGCGTGTGAAGGACCAAACGGTGTCACCATTCGGAGCTTCCTAATGATATTGGTAGAATGCGCTATTATATATTCTTTAATCAGTTTATGAGGGTGGTCGCTTTATTATATAACGTTTCTATCAATCGTACTACATTTGTTTTATCTAAGAGGGATTATAAATGACATGAAAAAGTAAACCAAGAATGTATGCAGTGTTTAGATAATCATAATAAGTATAAAAAATTCAACAATTCACAAAAGTATTATCTCACCTTTATGGCAATAGGGCGCCATATTTAGATCGTTGATTGGAAAAGACACCCTGGCAGCTACTTTGGCGCTAAACATTAATTCGTGCCGGAAGCGCTTGAGATGGACGCACAGCACTTCCGGTAGACGAATGACGCCTGACATCTTTATACCATTGCGGAGTTTGTTACAGCGGGAACAACTGTAGAATAAATTTAATTAAATTAACTTAGTTTTCAAGTGATTTTCTTTATACATATATAGAAATTTAAACAAATATATCAAGTAGTAAATACCACTATAAAAATAATACAAATGTTATATTTCATAACATTTACCAGGACGACTTGGACTACCCATTGCAGCTAATTAACATCTTAGTGAATTAATACTCACAAATAGTGATTTAATTTAGATTAATTATTATTATTGCTATTTAATTACCTAAACTGTTTTTGTCGATTAGTAACTATATTCAAAAGAATATATGCATAATTTTATAATTGTATTTAAAATAACTTATAACACCTTCGAAGAAATGTATGTATGATATAATATAATAACAAAATGAAATACAAAGTGTTTTGATAGTTGTACCTGTACATGTTGTCTCCCTTGAGTTCGTCTGCGCTGAAGAAGGCAGCGAGGCAGTCCTGCAGAGACACGGCGGGCCCGTACAGCCACGAGCGCAACCAACTTAGCAACCACCACAGCTGTACACGAACATACATATACATGGTCATGACCTTTATTGAAAGATTTAATATTTTTATTTTGTTTTTTTATATATAAACTGCTCACAAATTTTCTCAGTTAGAAACACTGAAATGTTTTTCCTATGAAACATTTTACATATTTTTTTCCCCAATTTACCTAAAAACCTAAAACTTATTTAAGTAAGGTTTTATACGAAAATTACAACCAATTAATTCCCAATTAGCTTTAAACACCTTGCTTATTGATTATAGTATTACTTTACAAAAGTACATACAAACAATATTCCATATATAAAATGGGAGTTTATTTGTTATACTTTAATTACTACGAAATTTGAAAATTATGCAAACATATCGTCAGGAGTACAGAAAGGGAGAAAGGGTAACTTGCAGAAGAGAAAAAAAGTATCGTTTCCAAGACGAAAAAAAATCCTTTTAAATCGACATAACAAGAATATTTTTTTTACCAAAACAATGCTATTGAAGTTGCAGACCAGTATAAAATAAGCAATCCACTAACCCACGAGTCCTGTTCGTGGCGCGGCGTGTGGTGCAACACGGCCAGGTGCTCCCGCGACGGGATGGGGAGGGACAGGTCCTGGAATGTCTCCATGCGGGTCGACACCTGGACCAACATCGCGGATAATACACTAGCACATATTGTGTGATAAGACCTCAAACGATAAAGTCGTTCGGAAATTACCAACTCTAATACACTTTAATGAGTCATGACAGAAGTTTTATACGTTTTATATATATTATATATATCACACACCCTATCACAGGTGAGGCACTGCACCGAGGAAAGTAACTTCCCGTCGAACACGTCCGAGATGATACTGCGGTAGCGAGCACCACCACCGCCGTCACCACCACCACCACCACCGCACCACGTGGGGGATCTGGGGATATAAAGGTATTACCAAAATGTATTTGTATTCTAGAAAATTTGTTTTGTTTACGAAAATCGTTGAAACTCGACTGATCTATAATATAGATCTTTTATTTACACTGTCAGTGAATGAGTGATTGAGTGAGTAATTAATCAAAACATCGAAAAATTTATATTAATAAGAACATTAAGAATCATTTGTAATATTTTCCAATGTTCAAGACAGTGAAGGTTAAGGATAGGAGTTTTTAACCCCAGTATAAGTGAAAAACTTCATGGGTGTACCTAAAGCAATCTATACTCCTAAATCATCAGTAAGATGCTAGAACGTTCTAGAAGGTGTTATAGTCTCACGTGTGTTCGTGTGTGTCAGGCGCGTCGCTGGCGCCGCTGGAGCATGTCTCGTATCTGTCTTCAGCTTCACTTGACTGTTCTGATTCCGAACCTACGTCTTTATCGATTGGACCTGGTATATCAATAGTGAAGAATTAATGTTTAATTAATATGATCCAGTAAGACAATTTTAAAATCTTTTTTGTTTTTGGTATTATGTGAAAATATAAGTTTTTTAAGTATTAACAGATAAAATAAATTTATAATATCAATTATGTTCTGTTGCAAAAATTATCATTAAACTAGATGTAGTCAGATTTCTAATGCGTAAAATGAAGAGTTACACGTCAAAACAGTACTACTAATTGAAACAGCATTTACAATATTTTAGAATAACCTACTACTAATAACACTTTTGTTAGTATTTAACAAATCTCACCATTAACCTGATGTGTTAAAACGTTGTAGGCGAGGTGCTGTGTGCCCGCGAAGCTGGCTGATCGTCTGTGTTTTGAAACATGCTCCTGTGATTGGACCCTGAAATTAAAGAGTTCTAGACAACGCATAATAATTTGTAGATTATGTAATCTAGTGATTATAGACAGGTTTAAAATAAACATTACAATAAATTAAAACTTGTATTTCTAATTTCATCTCTAGTCCGCCTATAAACCTACGAATAAATATTTAACAAGATAAAAGTATTTTTTAAATTTTAATTTATTTTAAATTGAACTCATGATGCAGCTGAGCGATGGTTAATAATAGTGAAAGGCACTTTTCGCCACTTTAATGATAGCGCGCTGTTTGTGAGTGTTTATATTTTACTATTTTAATTGGTTCTAAGACCCGGAATTTTAGTTAAAGGATTTATTTATTTGAAATAGTATATAAACACGATAGCCATGTTAGGCATTTTTTAAATAATATAAAATGAAAAAATCATCAACACTGACAGGACGTGAACCTGCGACCTCTAGGATACCCACATCATTATTAGATAGATAGAATATACTTTCTATTGAATAGTACGATATGTATTTTTATTAATGTTTTTCCATTTTGTATACTGGAAGCTGACAAGAATTAAACTATTGCAACGATGTTCCTGGTACTTATACACACATATTGAAAGATTTATCATTAAAATCTAACACATGCGGTAGCTTGAACGACATGGTCTGAGAAAGAGTAGGGATTGATTCGTGACCGCTATTATAGTAAGCCTATTAGGTATTGATTTGTGGCCGCTATTATAGTATGCTATTAGCAAATATTTAAAAATATGTTATGTTCATTTGAATGGTTCGTTTTGTTTTACGGTTTTAGTATTTATTATATAAGCAAGTCAATCTTCTATGGAATGTTGATATTATACCTTAAATAGCCGTCGTTCCTGTCAGGATACACGACTGCGGCTGGAGAGTGTCGGTGACGGGAGAAGTAGGCGGCGTCGCTTGCTAAATTAATATAGAAATACTTTCCAAATCATTTTATTTTCTCGTGTGGTATACTTGTATTATTTTACAATACGTTTGTATAGAATGAAACTATAGAATGTAAGTACAATTATAATTCCAATAGTTCTATTTCAATTCAAAATTTCAGTCGTTCATAATTGAGATAAGACTATTAAATGTCTAAATTAGAGACTTCATTATGATACAAGTGTGGACGAGGCCTGACACTTGTATTAGTAAATATTGTATAATGTGAGGTGTGTCGTATAAAGTGTCTAGTGTCTAGTGTCGTGTGTCCTCGCAGTACCTCCAGAGGAGGCGGCTCGTCGTCGTATGTGTAGATGTCGTCCGTCCTGGTCGCCCTCCGCGTCGGAAACCATCTTGTCGTCTGAAGTACTGTCCCACACCTGTAACACACGATAATTGTATTGCTTCATATATTTTGATTTATGCGTATGAATTTTTCGGCTGACTAACACCTTGCAGACGAAACTGAGTTTAGAAATCTGACAGTCGTTGAATGGTATGGTTCAAACATCAGCTAAGGTATTTCAGGAAATTTTAACTATAAGAAATTTTAACTATAAATTTTAACTATAATAATTTTTAACTTTACAAGCAACTTCTTGTTTTACAAGCTAAACTAAATTTAAAAAAATTACTAGCTATTTTTTGATTTTTTAGTGATCAAGGCAAAATTGAACTACAGTCAGCTATAGCTATCTTCTTATGTGTATTCATGTGTATATGTAAGTGTATGCGCGTTTGTGTCACGTGCGTGCATGCGTGTGTTGCGTGCTTGCAAGCGTGTGTGTGCGTGCATGTGTGTGTAATCTGACCGGTTCCTTGAGCTCCTCATGCAGTTGGTCCATGAAGCAGCGCAAGAACTCTTGCGTGTCATGCTGCTGGTAGCCACGGAACATGGGGTGCACCTACGGACGGACAGATATACATGATGATACACTCCACTATATGAATTTATAAAGTAATATTTCTGATGAGCATGCTTTGACCAATATTTGTCTAATATGGGGATAGTGAAACAAAACATTAGAAACTTATATCCTATAACTCTACCTTGGAAGTAAAACAGATTTTTATATTATTACTATGGAATCATCAATCAATCTATCAGAATTTATAAAAAAAATGAATAAAGAGAAATACTCACATTTCTTATTCCATACAGTATACCATTAGGTACGACATAGCCTCTAGTTTTCCTACTCCACATTTCCCTAATTAATTTTTGGTATGCTCTGAAAAAGGAAACTGTGTAAAAATAATATATATATATTTATTTATTACATATTAATACATATATAGAAAAACGATTGTAATGTTTATGCATAATACAATAATATCACTTTTGTCCCTTTTTTTTTTCTTGAAGTAACAGTAAACATTTCTCTTTAATATGCATCTATTGTCCTTCTTAAATTATAATTGGAAGTCTCCTAAAATACTATTGTCCTAAGTATCATAATAAGCTTTGGGTATGGGCCAAAATCATTTTTTTTTTAAATGAGTAGTCTAAATTTAGAAACTTTATTTTTTTGACACTATTAATATACTACTACTTCTTTCTCGATTAAACATCTGCTAATCAAGTAGAAAACCGGTTTAAAAGATGAGCGCGTACCGACTAAGACCCGGCTTCTTGTCCCCGGCCAGCACGGCGACGGCGGCCGCGCACTCCAGGAAGTACGACGTCAGCGGCTGCGTGTTGCTGAGCGCCTGCAGCGCCGCGTTCATGTAGCACGTGTTGCCGATGTTCTGGAGACCCACGAGACCTGGAAGAGACCAGTGTTATAGGCGTCGTGGTGAGGTTGAATCTCCTGTAGTTTCACCGGCTTTATCGGTGACGTTTATTTCATTTTTATTTATAAACGAGAACTTTATGCGAACTCTATAAGCTTTATTTTGCTACCTATTCTTTGTATAACAATATGACCCACCTCTCGGTTGTTGTTCGTCCTCGTAGTCCATATCGTCTGTGTCGAGGTCGTCGTCCGAGTTGACGCCGATCCAGACCGACCCCAAACGATTGGACACCGACATCTCCTCTACCGTCGTGGAATCTGGACTCATCTGAATGAAGTTCAGAAATGATTTTATATTTTGTTAAAATTATATTGGGATGATACCACTAAAGAAAAAATAATTTGAAAATAATACCATATTTTAATATATAAAAGTATTGGAATATATTAAAGTATTGGAATATATTGAAGTAAAGTACCTTCGCCTGCCCTAAGGCAGCTCTGATGTGGACCTCTTTTTTGCACAAGTAACACCATATTCGCTCCGTACACACATTCATATGAACACAGTGAGATGGAAAGTTCTAAAACCAACATATTAAATTAATTCATACATTTTTCTGGATTTTGAGTCATTGAAACTCAGTTTCCAAAAGACTGATTAATGAAAAAATCACAAGAATGCTGTCAAAATACCAAATAGATAAACTTTCCTGATTAATTCTTGTGTGATATGCATATCAGAGTGTGGTTGTGATATGTATATCTGGCTGGCTACAGTCACATCATAATCACAACTCTTGACATTACTATTAAACCATTCTTACTATAATGAAAGTTCCAAAAAGATAGCTTAAAATAGCTATAAGATAAAATAAATAAACATCAGCCATTTGGAAGCTTAAAAAAATATGCCGTCTTTTTTCACCTTTTGGTGTATAGTGCTGTGGTCATTATTAACTTCAGAGCAGCCTATGTGGTGACAGTCAAGTTGCAAACAAATCCAAAGATTGGGCCCCGGACAGCCGCAGTCATAACATGAGAGATTCTGAAAAATTACTTGTTCATTAATAATATACATACTTTTTTTAAAATATATCAGTATTAGATACTTTGATTTGATCAAGCCTAAGCTCTTTAGGAAAATTATTCAGATTTATATATTTGTTAATAAATGACATTGCAGCTTTTCAATATTCTTCATTTACAAAATAATATTTATATAAATTTAAATAGGCTTAACATGGCTATACATGTTTATAGATATTTTCAAACAATAATCATCATTACAACTGTATTATTAAATGGTAATGCATATTATATAATATATTATCTGTATTACATAATAAGGCAAAACATTGATTTAGGTATGTACAATAATATAATTGTTACTTATGTAATTTTATTAATTTTAAATAATTTCTGTTAATTAAAAAAATTAAGGTAAATAAGGTAATGTACTTCCTTTTGGCAAAAAAAATATCTAAATAGAATCCATTTACTTGCTTTAGAGTTTTTCTAAAACACAAACATACTTAGCAAATTTTTATAACAGAACAGTAAATAAAATATTGTAATTATCATTGTTAAAAAATGCAGGCAGTATGAATCTTTGTCACAAAGTATGTATATAAAATATATATATATTTATTTTTTTATCACCTGCCTAATATTGATTATATTTTTTATTACTTGTTTTATTTGTTATATTTATTATTTGTTACTAAATTATTTCTCTTTTTTTATAACTTACTCAGTATATATTTTTCATTTTCATAGATAGAAAGCTCTAACCAATATATAAAGTGATGCAAAAAACTTAACTTATTTCAAATTATATATCACAATTATAAAAACAAACATACTTAACATTTACATTGGACAGAATATATGAAGATATCACCAGGTTTGGTTAACTAATTAATTAGTCCTATTGTTTATTAGCACCTTTGTGTTGAGTAAAAAAAAAACATGAAGATACAAATAAATTACTTTTAAGAGTTAAATTGTATACAAATTGCACACATATGTATACAAATTATAAGCATGCAGAAGCAGCTGTTAGAGGCTAGTTTCTCAAACAGATCTGCTATAATTAAAATAATATTTAAAAATGTGCTAAATCTATAAAAGTTATGTTATATTGTTTACATTAAAGAATCATAATAAATTAAAATACTGAACTGTGTACCACATGAGAGTATTTACATTGAAGACCTTGCATCTTTAAAATTGTAGTATAAATAAAGTTTAAAACAAGCATAAATAACTTGTTTTCTGTTTGTTTACATATAGTCATGGTGGCATATCATAGGCACATAAAAGTTTTTTTTTTAATATTGAGATTTGTATAGATGTTATTTTCTAGGCAATGATTATGTTAACAATAACTTCCTTGACAGTCGTAAGTTTACAACTAGCAGTACATTGCATAATGAGAACACCACTAAGGAATGCTAATTACCAATTATATTGATGTTACGTTTGAGGTTATGTGTTAAAAAATAAGGTACTTTACCTCCTTTGACTGCCATAGCTCTTTACCTAAATAATCAACAAGCTTGTTCAGATGTTCACAGGTCACACCTTTGTTCATTGCGATAAATACAGACTTTGTTACTAAGGATATAAGTAAATACAAACTCGAATTTATTGAACCACTGTAGTCCCATAAATAAACATTTCTAAACTATAGATAAAAGATAAATAGATGTAAAAGTAGAAGAATTATATTGATAATAAAGATTAGAAGAACACATTTCGGGTAAAAGCTGATAATTTAATTAATTACAGAAATTTCCTACAACACAAAACGTTCCGTGACGAGCGAAAAGTCAGGTAAAAATTTTGACATAGATTCAAAATAAATAAAGTAGAATCTTATAGAGAATTTATGTTTTTCTAAACAACCATAATAAAACCAATTGTTTAAAAACGTAATTGTATCATCTTGTTAGTTTGGAACGATTATAATTTTTATCATAAGTTTATATCGTTCAAGACAGCAAAATAAAAACGATTTCTGGTGATTTTTTTCTTCTTAAGTGCAAACACAATTGCAAGTCAGTATCTTATAAAGTATAACCACCGTTATTTGCTGAAATCAGTTTCTTTGGAATCGTTTTGACTTCGTTGATACATAGGCAACTATAATAATGGGAATAAAACTAGGAATAATGGTAACTTTCTCTATATGCTGCTTGTCCACAGGACTTGGAAAGATTTAAATGATTTATAGTTAGGCACCCGAATGGTATTCCTTATTTACTTTTAGCCATCAATTTTCATAATTATTGTGAGATCAAGAAAAGCCTTACCAACATCAAAAACTTTGATTTATAAATCATAGATTAATAAGTTTTTCTTCGTATAGTAAGAGTTTGCCTACGCAAATATTCTCAGCACTAAAAGACCCTATCTAATACTTAGACTTTAGACTTATTAGTCTGTGACTGCATATTTATTTCTAATGTGCCTGTTTCGACAGTTATATATTTTATTACATTAAATAATAGAGTTACAAGAGAATGGAGTAACAAAGCAATTACAACAAAAAGTGGTGTTGATCAGATTTTTAAATCTAAAGAAGTACAAAATTTATTTAATAAGACTAACGATAATTTTTGAATCTTGTACACAGTGATGTTATTTTTGCTGTCTTCACATCGGCATTCACAGAGAGTTTACTGTATTGATTAGTAGGTAAATGGTGAGACGAAAAAAATAAAATATTTTTTAAACTTAATAGGAAAGGAAATGGAAATAAATATATATTTTTACTTTAAATTAAATTTATTGCATAGATACTGTGCATACCTGTAAATGTAATTGTGTTAATAATTGATAAAACTTACAAATATACAAATATAAAGAACATATATGTTTCAAATATTACAATGATGGAGAAAATTAAGATGTCCTTTATTTATATGATCACAGTAATATGTCTTTTTTTCTCTCACCTGTTACTTGACTAATAATAAAAACAAAAAGGTAGCAACTCTAGTCACTGTTGTAATATTACTCTGCATTTTCCTATGTTTCCACAGAGTACTATAAAGTTTCCTCACCGGTACAGTATGGCCTCAGAACAATAACTAAAGCATAGAAGTAGCATAAATTTGAAGACTTAAATTGTGCGTAATAGTTGTCCTCTTTTTTCATACTGTAAAAATATATAGTAATGAGTGAAACAAATGTAACGCTGTCAAAACAGGAAAATTTACACTTTTGAATGTCACTTTGGAGCCCATTTTGGAGTCCAATTTCACCATTATGATGGTAAATTGGAAAGTACAATTCATATTTGACTTATTGGGTATGGACAATGTTTACACATTTTGGTTGTGTTTGATGTCGGCTGTCAGTGGTGTGTTCATGTTTAGTTTTATTAACGAATTCATCTAGTTATTCACATATTTTTTCCGTTTCGCTGAGAGAAAAAGAAGTTAATCGTATAAAGAATGTCGTGTGTTATAAGGGGATGTAAATCCCATTCATCTCGTAAAGAAAATCAAGTTGAAACGGTATCTTTTCACCGGTATGTGATCTAACATGGTATTATTTTACGTTTTGCTTAGTTACAAAATAACTATTTGTGCTTTTTTAACTGGTTTATATATTCTTAAGAAAGTGTTGTCCTATAGTTCAATTATAAGACTGCTATATGCAATATTAAATATGATATTTGAACATTTTTAAGTTTTCTATATATTATTGTAATAGTGTTGCAAAAACTATTGTTATCGATAATTTAATCCATTGTTATTCTAGTAAATTCTGCAACTTCTATGTAATATATCCATGGATTATTGTACCAGATTTCCCACGGATGTCAACAGACGACAGTTATGGATTAACAAAATTGCACAAAAAAAAACTTTAAATGGAAGAAGCATCACAGAATTTGTTCCAAACACTTTAGTTCTCAATGCTTTAAAAAGATCGATTGCAAATGGCGTAGATTGAAAATAGTTGCAGTACCTTCACTATATCTTCACAACGAAAGACCTACTATCGTAAGACAGTTTGATTTTTAAATATTGTGTGATGTATGTATGTAAGTGCAAAATATGTTCAAATCGTTATTTTTATATATGTGTATATTATGTGTATCTGTGTAAATCTGTATCTGTCTGTTGCATCGTAGCAGCCAAACGAATGAACGGATTTAAATGTGGGATATTTTTATTAATCGAAAGCCTGGTTCGTCAAGATGATCCTCTCCAAGATATTGATGCTCTTTTAGTGTAGTTGAAACTTGTTAACAAAGTATGTAAAACAGCTGAAAAAATACTGCGAGAGTTTGAGATACGTATAGGCATGAAATCATTAGGACAACCTAAGTACTTTTTGTCAATGATAAACAAAATTTCGGAATTATTACTACCAACATCAATTTTCCATGATTTGGTTGAACATTCATTCGATAACCATTTACTAGATGATCATAGAAATATCAAAGAATTTTTTACAACTCGTATCCATTACAGTACGAAAAAACTGTCTAATCATGCAGAAAAAATTAGGTCTTTTTTTACTAAAACTGCAATATTCAAAGGACAATAAATGTCGCTCCACGAATGACGTGGGCGAGAATGTAATAAGTAAAATTTTTGTTGCCTGGGATCAAAACAGCTAATTGTTATCGCACGTGAAATCATCGGTTAGGAGATAGCACTTTTCGGTGTACCTCGTTCTAGCAAATGATAGAGAAAACCTAACCAGCCTTTTAAAACCGGTAGGTACTACCATAGAGATAAGGATCACTATCGATATCGCGGATAAGTTTACACAATTTCACATCACTAGAAAAAATTCTGTTATCTACGGCAGTGTACGCTTTAAAAATCGGAAGCTCCTTCTATGCTTTAGTTATTATTCTGAGAGTATGGCCGACATCAGAGCAATATGGCATCGGTGTCATGACGTCATAAGAACTGGCCAGTGTACTGGTATATATTTCAGAACACGGCCTCTAGGCCGTGTTCTGAAATATATGTCATGAAATATATGCCGACATCTATGTCGGCTGACTAAACGTCACAACAGAACTCTCAAGTGTCTAGATGTCAATGTAAATGTCGTCTAACCGCTACGTGTCCACTAGGGTTGAAAATAGTATTAAAAGAAAGGGGAGACCAATCACTTCAAATGAGATCATTTTCAAACCATAAATCCAAAGACACTAAAGAAAAGCCGACCCGAAATGACACTTTATGGTTTTCAGGAGTCCTTACGCATCTTTTCTTAAAAAAACCTAGGATTCCCTAAGCAAATCATGAGTTTTTGGTGAAAAACTGGAACGGACATCTGACTTAAAACATAACTATATAAATCGCAGCATTCTTGTATTATAATAAATACTATAATAATAAAAGCTAGATATGAAATGTGTTTCTTTTTTAATACTTGTTTATGTTTCGTTTATTTATTGGTTGTTTTCTTTATTTATTTTTTTGTTGTCGTACTAGTTCGGATTTAGATTGTAGAAGTCACTACATACTAAAAATTTCTGCATAAAATCTTGGTAGAGGACTCTTTATATCTTTATATTTATAAAACTCTATGAATGTCATTCTGTAAAATATACCACAATAGATGCTAAATAATGTTACGTTTTGAGAAGTCTACATATTATACAATTCAATGTTACAACCTCCTACATGGAGTAAAAAAAATACGGAAGATGACTTTCTATTTGCTTATTAATAAATCAATAATTAATGAATGTACGCTTAATGTTATATTATTTTTGTAATAAAATAAGTTAAAAGTTATTTTATACTATTTTATATTTAAAATATTTAAAAACAAGAAGAAATATATTTTTAAAGACTCATTTTAATTATATCGTGTATTACTCTTAGACTGTATAATAATTTTATGGTATTCTTGCATCATCTGAAAAGCTCTATTATAAACTATAAAAGTTTTTAGTTTTAAATGCCATCTCTATCGAGTACTGTATGATATGACAGTTGACAATTGATATTTGACATATCAATATAATATGAAATATAAATATAAACATTAAACAACTCTAAAAGAAACTTGATATATTATATTCCACTTTAAAATTGTATTTATAATTAAGGATAAAAAAATATTTTAAGACGTCACGATGACATCGGCTTCTTCAAGCAGCGCCCGTTCTTTATTTGCCGAATCTAAACAACGTTTGGCAGAGAGAGTGCAAGTAAATATGAATAACATAGCATCTCTTGCTCGACAAATACAAAGGGGATCGAAAACCAATGAGGTATATATAAAAATTAAAATTAATTGAAATAGTTTACTCTGATACATATATTGGGTGTTATTTATATCACCCTTTCAGCTACTATCAAAGGCAGCGAGAGATACAGCATCAACAGAGCACCTGATGGAGGGTAGTGAAGAGAATTTAAAGAAAATGCAACTGATAGCTGTCCACATGGGTTACCAATATGAAAACATTCTTAAATCTGCCCAAATAATTACAGAAGTTGGTGAACAGGTAGCTAATATGCAAAGATGATATGATATATGAACATATTTATTTTAGAAATTAGCTATGTCATAATTGAGGTGTATCTGAACATAATTACTTATATTTATAACATTTAAATCAAGATAATGATTTTGAGACTGTTTTGTTTTATTGTTGATAGTTTTGTTTTGCAAAAGTAGGATTTTGTAGATTGATTACTGTTATAGTAATACATTAATGGATTTTTATGCATATTAATGTATTTTAATGAAGAATAGTCGGATGTCTGCAAATTTGGTTTGGTCTGGCCCTTAAACAATAGATCAATAATCTATAATTTATTGCATATCACTATTTCAATTGACCTTTCTCATATAATGATAAAAACTTATTAATTATTATATAAATAAAATAAAATATAAATAATACAAATTAATATTTTATTTAAAATCTTAAAAAATATTTAAGTGAGTTTTTTGCTTTTACTTCTGATGAATTACAATGTTTTAGTCTTCTCTGTTGTCACATTGTAGAATTTGACTGCATATATTTTTTTTTAATATTAAAGGTCTAAAAGAGTAAAAGATTCCATTTATCAGGATTAATGGTGTTTGTACAATAATTTTATACATATCATTTGAATTGTCTTTCTTATTTATTTCAAACCTAAAACTTTGACTGCTGCTCCTTTACAACTGTGTAATATTTAGTATAACACCTGTGGGGCCAGCTTGGTACACATGCGGAAAAAAATCTACAGGAGTGGAACATTACGAGGCATTTGAGTATTATTTGTTGTAACTTCAGTGCTGCAATATATAATAATAATAATATAATATTATATTATTATGTGGGATGAAAAATAAACCATATTACTACTAGCTTCTGTGAATTAAATTATATAAACAAGTCTCTCACAGTTTAAGACAAACATGGTTTGCATACAAAAAAAATAAAGTATAACAACACAACATACAAAAATATATTGTAGTTATACAGCAGTTATTTTATAATTCATTTTAATTAATAGGATCTGTGACATCCAAAACAAGGACCTGGTCTACCATGATGAGCTTTTTGAGACAGAGAAGCTTCTGAAACCAGAACCTGCTATATTTATTAAACATCAATATAACATTTTTGCTTTTTAAAATAATAGGAAATATATTTGTTTGGAATTAATTCCAGAGTACAAAGGTAGGAACTTATTCTAAAAAGGATATAGCTTAACAATCAGGAAAGTGAGGATTGGAGTTGCTGGCTGTAACTGTTGGATTCTATACATGTATGAATTGCCACATACCCATGGGCGTACCGAAGGGGGGGCAGGGTACGCCCATGCACATGCCTATGTACTGTTTTTGTGTGTGTAACAAATAATGTTTATACCTCAGTTTTAATGAGGTCATGCTTTTTAAGAGGTGGCTCATTGTTCTAGCACCTAGAGCCAGCGTTTTATGAACCTTCCTCAAAATGTAGCTGTGTTAATGGAAGGGAAACAATGTTAATAGAAACTTTTGTCTCATAAGAAAGTTTATACCTAACAATTAACCATTTTGGCTTCTTATATAAGTACCTGGGTATATACATTTTTTTATTTCGTTTTACCGAAAAGTACGCGTGCCAAATAACTAGGTTCCTTCCATAGTCCATTTTTAATATATTTGTTGAATTTGGAAATGGTGCGATACCTATACCTACATTAGTGGTGGTATGAACAAATATAATATAGGCTCTACCCTGATTAAAAAAGATAATTTAAAAGGATTGAAGAAGAACACTTTTGGAAAACTATTCGATACCCTTCTGTACCTACTCCTAAATCTCCGGATAATTAAGATCAAACTTAAAATGAATTCTTTTTGATTCTCCTTCATGTTAAAAAAATATATTATCGTTTTAGGATTGAAAACAATACAAAAGGATTCAATATTTGTATCCTTACTTATCCTTATTAATTCTAAAATAATGTAGCAATTTCTGTTCTCGCGGAGAAATAAAAAAAAAAGTTTAATGCTTTTTTATTCTCGTTTCCTCGGAGAATTCCGAAGAATTAAGGAGGACTGAAAATTTCTACATATGAGTTCTTTGTAACACTCATTAATTCTTCACGAAGAATTCGAAAGTATTCAAAAATTCTACATATGATTTTTTCAATACTCTTTAATTATCCACGAAGAATTGAAAAGATACAAGGTAATGATAGAAGATACAAAAAATACAAGTAAAAGAGTTCCCTATATGTGATGTTTCTGTTCGATCCATGAAAGATGTTGAACACTCTATGCATAACACTCAGCAAACTGTACAGAAAGTCACCCGTACATTTTAGACATAATTTATGATTAACGGAGTCCGTGTAAGAAAAATATTTTAGATTTTTACAGAAATATGATTTGAGTAAAGAAAATATTTTCAGAAATTAATATTTCTATTTGCGCAATTCCTGGACCTAGAAAAATTGCATTACAATTTTGTCAGGAGTAAAAATTAGAAGCAATATTATAAAATTATTATGAACCGGTGCATTATCATTAGTTTGTAAATCAAAGTTTGTTAAATTAGAATGTTTTTTTGCAAGTTTTACTGGTGATGATGAATGTGTGATGATGAACATTGATTACCATTATATCTAAAACTAGCCACCCGCCTTTTGTTATGTATTCATGAAGAACATGAGTAGTCGCGTTTTCAAAGTAAGGATGGCTTTTTATTGTATAATTTGTTGTCCGAGAAGGGGTTTTTGGATTATACAATTGAATCATTTCTTGAGTTTTTATATGTAAGAAAGAAAGTAATTTCTGTATCAACAAGAACTTTTATAATGAAATGAATCGGAATTCTTTGTTGTCAAAATTAAATATATTAAACACATAAAATATTTCCGGTTTTTCCATAGTGTATAAAGGTTTTATTTTATAAAAACTGTGCTCTTGCAGTTATGAAGACAATTGAAACATATAAGCTAGCTGGTGCTACAGAAGTGAGAAATCATTGTTAGGAACATACTACCTAAATGGAAATATATTAATCGGACCAGGACAAAAAATCAGTATTATCCGTACTAGCCTTACTAGTCCAGTCATTTGGTAGTTTTACCTGGAAAGTTTTCCGGGAGTTTTGAAAATTGGGTATTTTATAGATTTCGGTATGCTCTTTTCGAATTTTAATTTTGCCACCTCGTATCTCCGCCGCTCGCGCCGCCATTTTGAAAAAATGGCGGCTAAAACCAGTTTTTTCAAAATTTCTCCTTTCCAATGCATTTTTTGAAAAAAATATTTATGTACAAAATTAAAGTAGAATAAATTTCCTACAATTTATGTATTATATTTTTTTTCATAATATCAATAGTTTTTGGCGTACGAGCGTCACAAAGTATCTTCATCTACACCACCACGTGTGTTTGGTATATTATTCTAAAATATTCTACTATTGCCACCGGTATTGAAGAAGCAGTGTGGGTCTTTGTGTTGGGTTCCTTTCTTTCGACTATGGAGACTATAGACATTGTATAGCCTTCATACTCTCGACCTTCAACGTAACATGTGTCGGAAGAAGTTACGAGAAGTATTTCGTTTAGGCGAAGTCATCAGTATACGTTTATCGTCGTACAGTGTTGTTTGTGTTCTTAGAACCATGGCATCTAATTCAGAAAATTGTTTTACTTCATTATTAGAAAGTGAAACAGTTGAAGTAAAAGAAAAAGGATTGGAGACTTTTAATTGAGTGTCAAAAAAGCATTATAAAGTAAAACTTTTGGCCGGCCTAAGATCGATAATGGTTCATGATCTGTGTCGAAAACGATATAATAATGAGAAGTTAATTGCTACATCATTGCGTAGAGGAAGTGATGGAACGAAACCTCAGCTACTACTGCGATCCTCGCACCCAGCATTCTCTTTTAAATATCATTGTTTTTATGTCCTGATGAGATAACAGCGGAATTTATAGCTAAACAAAACAGACCCGGCTGTGCAATCGTAATATAGTATAGTATATAGTATAGTGTGTGGAAATTGTCAATAAAAGACAGTATAGCAAATCTTGCTAGAGGTCGTAATGACGATTGGGGTCGAGCAATTATTGAGCGTCTTAAACATGTGAATGATTTGGCCGCAGCAGATGCACAGTATCACAATTCCTTCATGAACAAATTTATATTAATGAGATAGATAGTGCAATGCATTTATTCTAACCTTAAACAGAATTTCAATGAGTGTCAGTTTTCCTTGGACGAATTAATGGACAAAATTGAAGGTTTACCGTCCCCACATGAAAAAAAAAACGTAACTGCTCAAAAAATACGTTGATGATATTTTAATTACTGTCACTGCAAATAAGGCTAAATTGTCTTAAATAAAACAATTTTCTGTATTAGACCCCATGGCTCTAAGAACACAATCAACACTGTAGGACGTACATACATATAAACGTATACTGATGACTCCGCCTAAACTAAATACTTCTCGTAACTTCTTCCGACACATGTTACGTTGAAGGTCGAGAGTATGAAGGCTATACAATGTCTATAGTCTCCATAGTCGAAAGAAAGGAACCCAACACAAAGACCCACACTGCTTCTTCAATACCGGTGGCAATAGTAGAATATTTTAGAATAATATACCAAACACACGTGGTGGTGTAGATGAAGATACTTTGTGACGCTCGTACGCCAAAAACTATTGATATTATGAAAAAAAATATAATACATAAATTGTAGGAAATTTATTCTACTTTAATTTTGTACATAAATATTTTTTTCAAAAAATGCATTGGAAAGGAGATATTTTGAAAAAACTGGTTTTAGCCGCCATTTTTTCAAAATGGCGGCGCGAGCGGCGGAGATACGAGGTGGCAAAATTAAAATTCGAAAAGAGCATACCGAAATCTATAAAATACCCAATTTTCAAAACTCCCGGAAAACTTTCCAGGTAACCCCCTTTTTTTCGCCCAAATGACTGGACTATACCTATTGTTTTAGATTTCGCTTCCAATATTTTATTAAAAGGCACTTTCTAGTACTTGTAAGAATCATAGTGTGATGTTATACAACTTACCCTCATAAAAAGTCTACGAAGAGAAGTAACTAAATCCGGATCGTAGTTTCGAACTACTTAGCTTTATTATATTACTATAGAATTTACTCACTTATGTAATTGCTCTTTGATCGAAATGCAACTATGTATACTTATTACTCTAATCTTTTTAAAATTATTCTTTTGTACTTTTCATTTAGGCTGTCCTTAAAACACAAATATAGATTCATTAAGGAAACCAGGTGGACCCGGTCATCACCTTTGACGACTAGTATCCGTACATAACGATTTTTTTAAAAGAAAAAAAAATTGTTTTGTATATGAATAATGTTAAAAATGTGTAATATATAAATGTATCTAATATTAAAAATAATTATTAATAATGTATTTAAAATTTAATGTATTGTTCGTTATTTGCGTGTTTTAGGAGGTCAATTATTATTTACTTGTGAGAAATGTTTAATATTAATGTTAAATAAGACCAAGATTAGATTTGGGAGTAAAACATGCAAATTTAAGGAAACTTAAAAAAAACTATTTACTATTACTATTTTAAACTATAATAATTATATTCAATTTAGTGAGTTGTGTAAAATACATTAAAAAAAATAATAACAAAGGTAACATTCATAATATTTTATTACAAAAACAAAATCTTTAAACACATACAAAAATGTTTTGAATCGTAGTTTTGTCACATATCAGTCTAGTAAGTTCATAGACAGGTTAGGACATTTAAATAACATATACCTATAGCTAATCCATATATTGTAAGTAGTTAAACAATTCTTTGAACAAAAAATATTTAAACAATCAAATATCTTAAATTATATATATATTTTTTATAACTTTCTAATCAGTAATTACTACTAGAGAGAAGATTAACAATACCTAGGTAATCTCAATTTAATCTTAAGCATTTAGTAAAAATCCACGTACTGTAAATCTGGAACATAAAAAAGATCTTTAGGGCTTTAATGTTTTGTAATGTCAAATACATGGTATATAGAGTTTATAAGAGTTTATCAGACAATTACCAATTTTTAAGTTACATTTTCATAATACATATCATCCATATATCCATTTCAGTCACAGATTCTACCTTTTCAACAATTTAAGAACTTTTATACAAATGTAACCGTCTCTAATATTTACATTTCTTTTATTACCATGTTAAATCTGTAAGTTACCAGTCTTATTGCAACTTTGGGAGATGTGTCGATCTACAATCAGATATGTCACTATGTGAATATTTTGAGTCTTCACTGGTTTCTTTTTCTAAAAGAATTGTTCTCTTGATTTTAGTTCAAATATTAGTTTAGTTTTTCTATAATAATATTTTTCGACTAAATGCTTTAGGAATTTTTGTTTATTAGATTTAGTTAAATCATGTTTATTTGTCTACGTGTTTTCTATTTCTTGTTTTTCTGATGTGTCAGTTAATATTCTGGATTTGTATACAATTTCTTTTATTTGTATACAATTTTTTCTCTTTAAATCCTAACCAGAGATCCAAAATCAAACAAGATCTGTGTACGACAAAAACCTGTCAAAAAGCAGTTTGATAAAGATGGCTCAGATCAATGGTCAAAAATCATAGTTGCAGATTTTCAGTTTATAAATTTAAAAATTGAAATATTCGGTCGGTTAAAAAGTATCTGATGAATTCTGGTTAGTGACTTTACAAATGGTAGACGATCTAATTCGGACATAAAGCCGGCATTGGTGTACATATTTTTATAATGAAATGTTAAGAAAATATAGAAATATTGCTTGTTTGTGAAAAAAACAGAAAAAGCTTTCCCTCCAAGGCAGCATTATCGTAAATGTTAAATATTTTTCCACAACACCTTAGTCTTAGTCAGAACCATTAGTCAAAAACTGTCTAGTCTACTGGTAACGTGTGGTCACATAGGGGTGAATGTCATAAGTAGGTATTCCACCATTACCTTTTGATATTTATTTTGCTGGAAAAGACAAAATACACAAAAGAAAAGTTGTTTTCTTTTTGAATTGCATTTATTTACTTACTTTCGGTATTTATTTGAAATAACTTTTTTCAAATTTGGAATAGAAGTCAAAAAAAAAAATCCTCTCATATATATCAATGTCCTAATGCCTTTCGTGGAATGAACTACCTCTGTTCTGCTGATGTACCTATTAGTTGCAATTGGACTTGAAAGTAACTAATTGAATGTACTAGGTTTCACGCCGTAGTAGTGCGGGAGTTGGAGAATCAAGTAACTGCGAATAATTCCTCTACTTTATTGTACCCTGCGGCTGCATATTACTTGAATGTAAATTCAAATCACCATGGATTTAGCTTATACGAAACTCTCTTAATTTTTTTTTAATAATTCTGAACTTTATTATGGATAACTGTATAGTTGTCAAAGGTTTTTTCAAAATATAAATCAGAAATTGCGGTTGCCCAATAATATTTGTTGTTAATTCCTTTCTTTGGAATACTTTTACAAGAAGCTTACAAGATTGGCCTTTGACCAATTTGAGAAGGGAATAAGTTTTCTTTCTGAAGGCACCCATAAGGTATTGATTGGAAATCACCGCCAAAGGATTTTTTTCCCATATCTGTGATAACAGTTAACCGTCAAAAAACTTAACTACCACAGTTTATTGATATAACCCCTAACCTTGGCTTGGGGTCTGAAATAGTTAACGATCTATATATATATATATACTCCGAATAGTAAAAATGCTGATGATCCACTTGCTCTCGGCCACAGACAAGCAAGCTACAGTTCTCGGGAAACCCATAGGAAAGAAGCTCTGAAAGAAATGCCTTGTGCCATTCATGATCAAAAGCTTTCGCAATATGCAAAATCTGACAAAATCTATCAAACTCTATCATACAGGCAGGCCCTCTCTCTTATTTTCAATGGCGCTGCCCATTAGATTAATTTCTATGGTTTCGAAGAGCAGAAAGGTAATAGCAATAGACCTATAGTTACATAGATCAGATTTGATGGATTTATTTTGGGATCGGATGGACAAGGACAGTCTTTTAGGACTAAGCCTTATAGGAGTACGATAATACATAATTAAAGATAGTAAATTGTTATCTATGTATGAATCTCCTTAGTGGCCTGATTCTGACCAAAAACCATGACTCTCATTCTGGACAACCAACAGCCCGCCAACCAAATCCTCATGAATGTCAGTAATCGGCAGGCTTCCAGCGACCCCGTCTCGTTTTACACATCCATGAAAGGATATCCAACCATATTTTCAGCGATAAAATCGGTTCGGTACCAACTACTTACACTTGTCAAAACTAGTTCTGGTCTCTATTTTTTTCAGCAAAAACCATTCATATTGAAAACATTAAATCCGGTTGAATCAACAGTGACGTACCGCTGACCACAGAGAACAGAATTTATTATCGGCTATATTTGAAACCGGCCAATTTGCCCAGGTACACATAGAGCTGTAGCTCAACAGGTTTCTCTACATAAAGATCCATCAGCCATTACAAATTCACAAAAAATATCAATTTACATTTAGTGCGACGAATTCGGGAATGCAATTTTACCTTGAACTACTTCGCGACAAAAGCATCGTAAAAGTAAGAACGGATTTTTCTTAACTTAATGGCATTTGTGCCGCCATTATAATTACTGCGAGAACATTGCCATACGATTTTTTACTTTTTGTTATCGACATAAGGTTAAGTTTTATAAATTCTTTTAAGTTATTTTTAGGATTTTCTATCAATATTGTATTCTCCTGATCTGTGTACTATATTTAAAACATTCAGAAGTTAAATCTTTTTACTAAACAAACTTTTAATCTCGGAAAAACAAATTGCATTACAAATTACATCACATTTAAACAAATTACTTTTAAGAGGGTCATAAATATAAGAAAATTCATGTAATATCACACACACACATTATCATATTTTTGATAATCGTTCCAGTACTACACAATTTAGATGAAAACTTGATTGTAATGAAAAAATTAAATCTGTTGTATTCTCAATCAAAATTTAATTTATTGATCTAGGTATGTCTCATAATTATGAATGATTACTTATTACGTAAAGTTGTTGCTACCCAGAAAAAATACCATTAAAAAGTAAACACAGTCTCGGAGTACGAATTATGTGCATTAGTTGATTTGTTGCATAGCAATTAAGCTATGGAGAGTAAGAGTTATATAAGATAATTTACATGCCGTCTATCTGTGTATAATCTATGATTAGAGGAAGACAGAATATAGTTACGAATTAGAAATGTCTTGTAATCTATGTCCTAAGGTTGAGTACGATTGAATTGATTTCTGGGCATAGACAAATAATACTTTCGTTTTTCAGCGACTGAGCTCGGATGTGTGTGATCGCCTTAATGATCTACTTATGGCTAAATGATCATATTAAGTCAAAAGGTTTATTTTTAAGACAAATCGTGCCTACCGTGCCATTGTATCCATTGTCCGCTCTAATTCTTGCACTTTCGTTTTTTTTTCTGCGACATCCATTATTATTGTATTGGGAACGAGGTTACGCAACCACTGCCTTTGAAGTTTTGATATAATTTTTGCTGCTTTGTGTTGTAACAATTTTATTAAGCATTTAAAAGTGTTGTTTCTTTAATTTTAGCACCTCTTCCTATTAGTATAAGGTTCTACTTTGAGTGGTGCAGTTGTGTAAGCTGCATAATTAACTTGGTGGTACAATTTGATCGTGACTACAGAAGCGACTGGGGCTTACGCAAGTTCAGTTATAATTATCCACGTTGAAAGTACAAAATTAGCGGGTTCACTATGTACGACAGGCAAATTTCCTGAACAATATAGAATATAGAAATGACTTTTACGGCGCACAAAATAAAGTTCATTGTCGTTTGGGATAATCGTAATATATTGTGTCGAAAAGTTTTATATCAATTTCTAAGTACATAATTTGTTAAAGAATTCATCTATTGATTGAGGTAATAATTGTTGGGTAGATTTAGTAGAGTAAGTATGTTTATCCAAAATTGACAGTTAATTGTTGGTCAATTTGAATTGTAGTTTCATCCTTGTCAGACATGTTACCTACAAGATATGTCAGCCTACTTAATGACTTTATTACGATAATTCGGCTTCTAATGATAAGTGAATTTCCGGTAGATACTTACTAATATCAGGGGTTTATCTGTGGAGCGTCCCGGTGGACCCCACAGATCCCAAAGAGCCTGACTAAGGCGATGAGGGAAGCTGTTGCCTTCAGGTGAAAAGTAGACACATTTGGGCATTTTGTATAGTGAAGTTGTCGATGTATTGTCTTGAAAACAGGCAGGTATGATATGCCACCTTGCCTTCAGATCACATGACGGAGCAGGGAGGGGCTTTGAAAATTAATACCAGTCTTACATATAAAAAAAACTATGAACTATTGTTATGTTATCGTTGGTTTGATCTCAACCAGAATGGTTCACTTTCAATGCTATTGAAACGGAAGAACAATAGCCCTACAAGTTATAAATAATGCACCGTAGAGAGCATATGGGACAATAAATATCATTTTAAAATACTTTATTAAATTTTGACACGTTCAATGCGTGTACTGTATGAAGGTGAAGGCGTCCGTACATTTAACATTTAGTTACATATATATACATGTACTACTCAACTATTGTCACTTTCATAAATTATTGTATTTAAGTAATATATACATAAAAGTCATTCTTTTGTTCCTGTAGATGTCACTAAAGTTTGTAAATTATTTTTATTATTATAGGAGTAGTATATCGTCTGCCAGGCCCTCTATTTGTACACAGAAGTTATTTTACCATCTGGTAAAATAACAACTTTAAATTTTAACATATAAAAGCAAACTGTTGCTGTTCTTCTGTTTGCCATGAACTGAAGGTTATGAAGGTTTTATATGATTTTCTAAGATTGGTCATGGGAAAATGTCATATTCAGCAAACACGACGGTTATTTAATATCCTTTGATCGAAATACTGAAGTAGATCTCTATGGATTAATGTAAAAAACACTGATACCACATTATTAAACAAAATCTAATAAATATTTCCAACAGTAGTCCCTTATTTTGAACCTCACTCGCTGGTTCAAATTTAAATTAGCTTTATATCACACCTAATTAATAAGTTCCTAAACAAGTGAGATTCTATAAAAACATAAAATATAATGTGTATAAATATACTCACTCTATAAGGATCATCGTAAAAACATGTGAGATGTAGAGATATATCTGTCACTTTCTTATGACTGAAGACCAATTTATTAATAAAATTAAATATTATTTCTAATTGATAAGAAATATTGATTTGTATTTTTTAAGTTTACAATGTTTGTGAAATATAAAAGAAAATCTGATTGATACAGTGCTTAGTTAGTTTTTAATTAAGTTGTAGAATTTAATAAATATGTAGTAGAATTTGGTAAAAATATACGCATTAGAAATTAATAGTGTATATTAAAAAATGAGTTATTTGTGTTGGTTATTTAAATTACCAGCAAAAATATATTATGAACACATGCACTAATATAACAACACTCCAGCAGTAAAATATTAAAAGTAAAACTTCGTTAACATTTCAGAGACATCAAACCTTATTTCGGAGTTCTTATTGCGTCAAAAAACATTGGAATCCCATTTTACGCTTGCTTGGAAATACACAATACATAACCTGTTTTTTAATTAATAATCGAGTCCAAATAATTAACGATTACACAATTTAGCACGAGGAAGTATGACAAGATTGTTAATAAATAACAAACGTGTAATCCAAGCTGGATGCGCCTGCGCATTGCATCACTATACCGGTTGATATTGCCTGTTATACAGAAAATAGAGATACGTAGCTGCGATACAACTGTCATTAAATAAATGTTTTGAATAATTTAATAGTTAGCTTAATGGAAACCAACAATTTAAATAAATGATTCAAAAGATATGTATTTATTGTGAACTTGACATTTTTTGTTACCTTAAGGTCTCAAACCTTTGGAATATTTAAATAAAATAGAGGAGTTAAAATCATACTTTAAAATACTATTATAAGTAAAAGATAGAAAGAGAATTTGTAAAGCTTAAAATATCCATTATTAAGGTCAATTATAGTTTATCTAAAGACTTGACTTCAGACTTAAAAGCAATCGCCTCACAAGGGCGATTTAAGTTGTTACAATGTTATAGACAACGTAACTACATCGTAATAGCCGGAACTAGAGATACTTACATAAATAAATTTAATGTTATTTACTAATTCAGTTACACTAGTTTAATTCTCTCTTTAGTTTTTTATAGTTATGTCATGTATATTATTAACTAAAGTTTATATATTTTTATTTTATTCCGTATGTTCGGTTTGTAGTAATATATAATTTATGTTATTTAGTTGACGGTCGTTTTTGTAATTTTCAATAAGTATATATTATAAAGTGTGGATATTGTCTGTTAGATAATTTCTGGAAGTAACCTTAGAAGCAAAACACACGTCATATAATATTATATGATTATCTTTAGAACGACTTTACCGATTGGTTTCATATTTACAATATATCATCTTTATTTGATATCTGAAAAAAGTACAAACGCTTGAATCGATAAAAGGAGTTTTGTGCTTGATTCATAATTATTACTTGGAAGTGAGTGAAGCCATTAATAAAATCTAATTATATTTTAATTTGAAGTTGTTCTTGTAACCTCTGTTAACTGTTAGTCTATGATTATTCTGTTTGTTATTAGTTTTCCCATGGTCGTTTGCAGGAAATAGGAATTAATGAAGAAATGTGTATATTGTTTAGGTATATGAAGAGTGTTCTCTCGTAGTCATAATGACAGGCTTAAGATTTTTATTGCAAAAAATATAATAAATAAGTTGTAACTTCTCATGTTAAAACTTAGAAAATTCTTTAGGCTATTATTAAACTAATAATAATTGTAACATGGAATACATAGTACTAATTGTAGTATTTTAATTATTTATTTTATTTCATTTTTTTTCTTGCATTATCCCTCGTTCTATCTACTCCTTTTCCCAAAAGATTGTCTGTAAGAGATTGATTCAGAAATAAGACCGCCTTTGCACCCTTTTGTAGCTTATTTTGTTATTTTTACCTATTTTTATTTATTTTTGTATTTTGTGTGCAATAAAGATTTTAACTATCTATCTAAATAATACTAAAAAAATATTGGTTTGTAAAAATAGAACGTATGATATATGTACATAATTTATTATATATTATATTAGAGACAGGACCAGATGAAGTCGTGCAGCAGCAGCTAGCTGTACTAAATCTATTGCGGCATGTAGGGTGTGTCTTCCTTGGATGAAATGTTTTATGGAGATCGTGATACAACTTCAATGTTTCTCAATATGAAGTTTCGTGGCAGTGTAAATTAGCAAAGATGGAAAAAGATCAGGTCAACTGACAATTCTTAAAAAAAGTTCATACTCAGAATCGAACAGGAAAAGAGCTTATATAACATATGATATCATAAAAAATATGTTCCAACGGATTTAGCTCGCGTATTTAAATCTTAAACTTAAAATTTAACCCAAAGTCTCAATTCTATTGCAGCATCCGTGTATATGATAAGAGGAGATGTAGGTGTCTGACAATAAGTTCAGATATCTAAATTTAGCATAGAGTTCAGGATACACATAAAATTTTCATTCATTAAGCAATTCTTGCGAACAAACAAACAGACAAAAATATCAAAGCTGTTTAGGGGTCTCCATTACACTCATATAAAAATAGAAAGTATTATTAAAAAAAAAAACAAATTTCATTATATGCATAGATAAGGATTGAGTTTGCAAAATCGCTCAACCTCTTTAGTCCTTGGACTCTTTTATCACTCTCGGCCTTTGCTAAAGCTTCAACTTATAGAATGACAAACTATTTCGTAACAATTCTTAATCGAAACTTATTATTTTCTTAACAATATCACTACTTATAATCCGGTAATTGAAATATTACAAGCTGTTTAGGTAATACACCGGAATGCATAAAATACGTCCAATCATCGATACTTGCATAACCTATTATGCTGTCTTCACTGAACATAATGTTATATTATAAAAAGAGTTATACCTGTTGTAAATTATTAATTCAATATACTTTTTATATCAATAAACATTAACAGTCTATAAAGAATTATCCAAGTATTTTTTCGCCGCCGAAACTTCCTTGGGTTCTAAGATAGTTATTATGAGATATATTGATAATGAATATTACATAATATCCAAGAATGTCATTCAATTGTTGATAGTGTACATTTTTATGTGATTCCTTATATGGGAATTATTGCGTTTGTCTTGTTTATTGACTATTAATATCGTAGGTATTTTGTAAGTCATACTGATTTGATGATTTAAGTGTTGAGTAGTAATTCTGTACAAATGGTATTTTGAAACTGTAAGCAGCTATGGTTTCGTCGTAAAATAAACTTTGATTGAAATTAAAATAATGGTTCATTATTTTTAGACATCTCAAACATATCATTTTAAAAAGGACCGGTGTATCTTTATTTAATTTATGTTGTTGTTGTTATCAATGTAGCATTGCTTTATTTTGACCCACCTTAATTTGCTGAGATGAAAATATATATAAAACCGCCAGTAACATTTTTTAACAAATTATTTAACATTTTAAGCTCGGTTTCCGCGAGTTGACAAACAATCGAAGATTTGATGACACTCGAACCGGAAATAGCGGTAAAAATATTTTGGTAATGATGATGTTTTATATAACAGGCGGAAGTAAAAACACCCTCTTTTTCTTCATTCCTACAAATTCCTCAAGGCAGTCAACAAAATGACTTGTGCTTTTTTTCCACCCTGTTTGATATAAATATTCCTTCTGTGGAATAAAACAAAACAGATAAAACAAACACGTTTTTCTTGAAGGATAGATCCTGTATTAAAAATGATTTAAAGCTTAGGAAGTTGCTCTCAGCATCCATATCATAAAATGTTTCAAGTTATCGTTATACTCGACTCAAGGCAAGGAAGTAGTTTTACACGACTAAAGATATTTTCCAAAACAATGGTTACAGACATACAATACAATATGCTTTTTATGTATATCGTTTATGCCACTTTTATTGTGTGAAACTTTTCGTATCAAAACATATAAATATGTAAATGTAGCGTTATTTGAACTTTGACATATGCTTTATTAGTATTAATATAGCCTATACTGAAATAGTTTGTAATGCTCTTGCATATGTTTTTTGTTTTCGTAATTGTAAATTGTAAGCTAGTCGCACATTATAGAGATTACTAATGTTGATTTTTAAGCTAATATTAAACAAAACTAAACACACTTTCAAGTAAGAAAATACAAATTAAGGTTATCGAATGCAGCCGAGGTTCGCTATCAAATATCTAGTAATTCATACTAAGCCAGTCGTCCGTGTAGCCTTAGCTTAAACACAGCACGCGCGGGTGCACATCTGTGACACGACAGACATCGAAACATGTCTCAAGACTATATCTACGATTTGAGTTAATGTTAAAATAATTATGAATATGGGGACATAATAAAGTGGATGTCAGAAGTAATTATGTTAGGTTATGCGAGTTTTTTTATACCAGAATATAAGAGTAATTATGTTTTAAATTGCATAGTTTTTATTTATTTAAACAATCTTATATGTATACATATATGCGTATTTTTAATATGTTTATGTATATCTGTTACCGTAAGTATATGAATTATATTTGATATATTTGCAATATAAGTATTTTAAGTATATTTAAGCAGGAAAGTATAACAATACCTTTTTGTATTCTTCTTTGTGTATTCAATATCATATCTCTTTCTTTCTGTTTGTGTTTTTGGGATGTTGTAAAATAAAGAGTAAAATAATATTAATATATTTTTGAATTTATTAAACTTCAATCATTAAATTCATATAAAATTAATTAAAATGTCCATTATTTACATTTCTGCTATAATAACATAGTGTCTAAATTAATAAGCATATATTAATGACTCGTTCAGGAAATCGTTTCCTCGACGCGTCAACCATGAAATTGTATATAATGTAGTTAATTATCACATATGCGTTAAGTATCGATTATTTTAAAATAACCGTTTTCATCTTACAATTTACATATGGTATATAAAAACCGGCCAAGCGCGAGTCGAAACGACACGAAGATTACCGCACCATATATATAAAAAACGGCAAAATAATTTTATTTTGTTTGGGAGCCCTCCTTAAAAAATATTTTATACTGTTTTTAATATTTGTTATTATTATAGTAGCAACTGAAATAAGTAATCTGGAAAAACTTGTGAAAGTAGAATCTTCGTAAAAGGGTCCCGTTCCCTTTGGGTTCGAGACCATATAAACAGACGTATTTACTATAATAATTACTCTCACGTGTAGATTGCCTTTATTATTAAAACTTTAACTCCATACATCATTCCCCTAAACCTGAAATTCTACAAACATTTTTTTTTAAACTTCTTTTGTAGAGTATTTTATCAAAGTTTGATTTAAATCTATTGAAGGTATTCCACTATTCCAAGCTCTGTTTTTCCATCAACGAAATATCTAAACCTTAAATAAATACCATAGAGTTATCAAATAAAAGGTTTTATGTAAAAAGCAGTAGCTCTGCTAAGTCGGCATATACTTAGATTAATAGATTGATAGATTAATAAATAAAAGTTTCAGTCTGTCTTTCCATTTGTTGGTTTGCAAATTAACCAAAAAATATCTAATTTTGATAGAATTTGAGTTAACACACGTGTTTTTATTTGAGTTAAAAAACAATTTTAAATGAGTTAAAACACATTTTTATCCGAGTTAACACACTTCCAGAATTGTTTACATTACTGCTTTATAACAACCATTTTGTGTTATGATTGCAATAAAACTGGTAATGTGCAAATTTTATGCGTTTTATATGTGTGAGTAGATAATATAATTTTATCAGCTGGCAAGATCTATTATACAGAATGTAAAAAATAATACAAATCGTTAATGTTGTCTTACGATGATGCAATATATCTGTTCTTTATAAATTCTGTTCTGAATAAACAAATCATATTAATAATACTGTGAAGGACTAATATTTTCAAATACATATTATAAATAAGATTTATAGTAATTTGAAAAGCCGCTACCGCTACTCCAGACAGTTATTAAAAGATAATGATGAAACATAAATAAAGTACAGAACAAGGTTTATAATAATTATTATAATTCGTGCTCTTGACTGGTTATTGATAACCCAATTGTTAAATATTACTTCAATATGTAATTTTTTTATCGCGTGCAAATAACCGCATGAGTCGAAAATTATTTCGTTTGACCGCTCGTGTCGACCTACTTCGATATAACGTAAGGCACGCGATCATAGGTTTTGTTGGACAAAGAAAAATATTATGTACAAATTTTTGTAATTAAATATTAAAATTATATTTAAATAACTAACTGTAGAGATGGTTCAATCGGTTATATATATAATTTAAAAGAAGGTGTAAGGATCTTTTTGCTTGTTTCGTGTTTTCATCTATATTTTTAAAAAGGATCAGTGACTTATTCTATTCTTCCTACTGTCTAAACTAGTAAACATTTGAAATCTTATATATGCCACAAAATAATAAAAAAATCATTTTTCGGGATCTAGTTTTTCAACGAAGTTAAGAGTATATTATAAACAGGTAAAGTTTAACTTAACAGTAATTGTTGTACTTTTAGGTTAAAGACCATTGATGTCATTTGCTCCTCCTAGTATTTGACATTCCTGAGAGTGGAAACGCATTTGACAGTACTTATTTTTGTATTATTTTGGGTCGATGGCACCACTATAAAGTTAAGACATTGCTTTTCATTTTTGGTTAAAATATTTTGGATAATTATTCTTATCTATGACAATTTTCCAAATTATATAAAGACAAAGATATATTTTAAAAACAACGGCCTGGATACTCTTAACTTCCAAAATCAGAAACCTTAAATAAGGACTTCTTAAAGAGATACTTACTTATAATTCTTACTTCTTCTTCTTATTTTTATGTTTATTGTTTGAATAGAGATATTTATAAAATATCATATATTCTATATTATTTAAATTCAAAACGTTTATTTAATTCATCTTAAAACCATATCAACAAATCTTAAAACTGTTGTGACATAATATGATGAATTGTTTTCAAATGTCACGCCAGAATTATACATGAATATGTAATCAATTATAAAGATAAAGATAACCACTGACCAGTGAGTTCATCGCTGTTTTTTATTATTACTGGTTATGTTTCTACATTTTATAATTAAAAAAAATAACAAAAATAAAACAAATTGTATAATATAGAATTGTAGTGTATAGAAGATAGAATATAATAAATTATATGAAAATTAATGTGTTCCATAATGTATTTTATTAGTAGAGTTTGAATATTCTTTTTTTCAGTTCTCATTTCTACCAGAATTTTATTCCTTAATTCTAACAATGGTAGTGTATTATTTTTTTTTTAGTTTTTATTATAATATAAACAAATTGGTAACTATTCAAAGTTGATAATATTTCGACATGAACCCGTTGATGTCTTTTGTGTGGTCATTATGAGTGTTAAGACAAGGTGATATTATTTATTTATTAGGTTTTTGGCCTAATTTACATTTTATATTATGTGTATTATAAACTAATTATAGATTTATAAGGTGTAGTTTTTGTACAAGGTTTAGTTTATTTAAGTTTAAACTGTAGATTTAATGATGAAAAGTGTATTATTAAAAGTTTATCGTTTCAATTTGTCTCTCGAGTCGTTAAAATTTGTCTAAGTTTGGTCATCATTAAAAACATTGTGGTCAAGAGGATTGATTTATGGTGACGTTTCTTACGTCACTACAATAAGAGATCCTCTGTTAATTATTGTACATACATCCTTTTAGGGTTCTGTGAAGAAAAAAAAAAGGAATACGGTTATAGTAAGATACCTGGGTGAAAGTGATATTTTATGTCTTTTATTCATTTATTATAATTAATTATTGTTTTTATAATTAAATCTATTATTACGTCTTGCTTCTCTATAGACTATATTGTTCTTAAATATTTTTTTTATTATAATTTTTAATTAACTATTTTTTGGATAAAGTTTTACGTTTTATGTTAAAAAAATGCGTGTTTAACATATTTGAAGAGGGTACTTGATGGTTTTTTTTTTATTTTGAATTTATAATAAATCTGTTTTATTAGTAATATTTATTTTTATTTGCCAAATGCGTCATGTCACATAATTAACGGTAAATATGATATACGGTTACGATGACCCTTCATCTTAGTTTCTTAAATTAACATCTCATTGGCTCATGTCGTTTTACACGTGTATCATACTTATATTTAAAAGTATGAGTTTAAGTCAACTAAAATTTACATATGGTTAATAAAAATCATGAATCATACCAAAAAACCAAATTATCCTTGATTATTTATTTCTTTGATTCCCAGACGTTTAAACAGGAAAAGCGCAAAAATTCCGCCCCACTCTTACTTAGCGAATGGTTACTGCGTGGGGCTGCGCGAGCGCACCCAGTCGCCAACCCGCCGTCGCCTGCGCAGTCCGCGCGCGGCAAGAGTTTTCCAAGTACGGAAAAATTGTGTCGCGAATGCCTCGGACAAGTCAATAGAGACATTGTGTCTGTCTGTCCTTGACTTGACTGTGTTGTGATGGATTATGTGTATTGCTTTTAAGAGTGTATTCTGTGATTACAGCGCCCCCGGTCCACCCTCTCGCTGATTTTCTTAACACGTAAGTTTTTAATATTTAAAAGGATGTAATATATCTATATATATTTTAATTCACGTTAAATATTAAACAAAATGTACCGATAAAAAAAACAGTATTGTTTTAGTTTTAATATTTAAAAAGTAATGACAATAAAATTAATGTTTTATTTCGTTTATTATTATATTGAAATAATAGAACGTGATTGTGTAATGGAGTTGTGTAAAGGCTATTTTTGAAACTGAAAGTATTGCGAAAGGTCGTAACGGAGAATTACCAAAGAGGCTTTAATGATTGCTATTAGAATATTTGTCGAACTTTTTTAATCACATAACATTACACTAATACTATTATTAAAATATATATTAAATACTACTTATTACTTTTAAATACAATTTAAAATTAGGATAAAAATAAATTTACATATTTAATATAATTTTAATAAAATTAGTGTCTGGTAAATGTAAATAGTGACTCGTTTATAAAAGTATCTTCCTATAATTCGTTTTATATGTTTTATGTAAATGTCGATAAATTTAATATTGATTCGGGACCCGACAAACCAGTACAGCCACCTTTGAACTATAAAGGTTTCGGCAATGTATTGGCTTGTTTTTTTGTAATACTATTTACAAACTAATAATAATGGAAATTTAATTTAACGTTTTGATTTTTATATGAATAACAACAGATCATGTAGCTTCATAATAAGTTATTTAAATTAAAAAATATATTAAGCTAGGGAATGTTATTGTCGAAAGTCAAGCCGGAAAACTCAATGTCGTTTAGAACTAAGAGCAGAGATAGAGACACGATAAATCGGTATTATGTGTGCATGTGTGTACATATGTATGTCTGTGTATATATGTGTGTGTTTTACGTGTGAATATGTATATACATATAACATTAAATAAAAAAAAAATGAAGTTTTAATTCTGATTAGAGTTTAAGTATAAAGAATGAATTTTTATACATATTTAGGTAATCATTCTTTTAACAGTATAACATAATGTATCTATACATAAAAAAGAAATATGTCGCTTGTGCTTATTAATTTATTCATGAACGGGCAACACTTACGGCATCCTAGCCATAATTTAAGATTAAAATTGACTATCTTCGTTCGTTAATTTAACAATTGTTTTATAAACCTGGTCAAGCCTTCATTTAACGTATGAATATTATTACACTTATAAAAGACTTTCATAATCGATCAAGACGACAATAGTGTAAAAAATATTGTTTAATTTGACATTTTCTAGTAATACAATCATTTTATTGATTAAATTCTCATTATTTCTGTTGAAAATTTGGTTTTAGTGACTGTCATTCAGATTTTATAAAATTGAGGTTAGACCTAATCTATTTAAAAGATTATTTTCACTGGAAGGTTAAACTTAGCTTATATAAATATTTAAATACTAAGCCGGGCGTCATGCGGATTTAAGTTTGTTTGGTTACGTCTGTTACATCATCTATGGGTTAAAAAATATTTTTTAATCTGTATAGCAGTTAATTAGTCGTCAAATAGATAAAAAAGTTATATGTTTTTTAAATAATATATACTATTATATATATAATATAATACAAAATTTGAATAATAATATTATGAATGATTATTTAAATTAGTTAAATTATAATGATCACTGTACATATTATTTATGTTGCATGTTTTTTTTATCACAATACAAAATCAGTTGTAAAATATGTTTATTGATATTTAATGACAATGATTTTCAAGATATATTATTTATTTGCTTTGTTAGTTTTTTTGTAATATTCTATACGTACAAATTCGTTTTAATAACTCAGTGACGCATGTAGCAAGTTTTTTTATTAGCATATTTTTATATTTTTTATGGAACATGAAACTTTTTTTTAAATTATTGAACGAAAATTAAAAAAAAAACTAATTGTTTCGAAAAGTTCTATTGACAGTTAAAATTATTGTTGCCATCATAACAAAATGGTAGTGGATGCAATTTGAAAGTGTACTTTCATTTTGACAGTAATGTAAGAACATTATGTTTCAATATTAAGCTCTATTATATTGTATATATATAGGGATGTTATATATATATTATAATGATGGCAGGCAATAAATTAATATTAAATAACTTTTTTGAAGTGGTCATAGTGTTCTTTTATTTAATTGTTTTTTTTTTCTTTATAATAATATTCCTTTCCGTGTCTTATCTTTATTTATGTGTTATTGTTATCTCTGATATTTTGATAATATTAAATCTGATATAACACGTTCTTAATGATAATGACTTCATGACTATATTTATCATTATCAATACCAAAAAGATTTCTACTACTTAAGAGTTTATTAATTACGGTTAAGAAGGAAATCTACTCAATAATTACTATCGATAAAAACAGCCAGACGCCACAACCTACCGCGTCAGACAGAGCTACCGAGATGTTAATTATAATTCAATATTGACGTTAAAACCAGTTCTTACCTCCATCTTTGAAATTTGAATCTGTGCTAGGTACTACGAGTATAGTTTTGATAAACATTGTTTTTTGCGTATTTTGTAAGGCGCATATGTATTAGAAAATGGAATTTCAAACCGTAAGAAGGTCAACCAAAACAAAACTCGAAAAAAAGTTTTATAAATTATATTTGTGTGTTGATTTATTTTGTATGTTTAAATATTGATTTCTTTTGTTAATTAATTATAAAATTTATTCCCAAATTATCCTATTTGTGAGTTTCTATTTAATGTTTATTATCGAGGTTTGTGTTGCTAAATATTTTAGTGGAGGTCACATTAAATATTTAATTACTTAAATAATTTACTTCACATAACTGGTGCAAACAATAGTTCGCATTGTATTTTTTAAATAAAGGCTATTTTAGTTTTATAATTAAAATATGTTTTTTTTTATTTCTTGAATATTTTAGCAACTATATCGCACTAAAGTTTTTTTACAACAAAAATGTAGTATATAAAAAATATTTTTACAAAATATTAAACAATAACTGGTTCTTCTAAACGTCTATTTGAACGCTCATTACGAAAAACCAATAAAGTAATTTTAAAATGGTTTCCACAGTAACATATCTTTAAAGATATAAAAAATGGTGTATGTTTTGGCCAAAGACTATTTACAACCTGAGTTTAGTATGATCTCTCTAATCTAGTGCCATTTTTACAAAATAGGCTCAAGTTACACTGGTTTTTGTTAAAGGATTAAGTCGTGCCCACGCCCCATAATAATCAAAAATTAAATTTATTATACTATAAAATGATATTTACGAATGTTAGGTATTTAATCTAAAGGTCACTATAATACTTACTCATTAGGCATTAATAATAATGTAAAAGGAAAACGCGAACTGATAACATAGGTCAAAGTTCACTATTTTTTTTAATATCTTGTACTTTTCTACGTCTAAGGTAATGCAATTTACCATCTTCGGTTACATTCCCACTTACCATCAGGTGTAATGTAGCCATGTATTACATTCCAGAAAAAAAAATACATATTAGATTATATCCTAGTATAAATAATATAAACATCACAATCTATTCAAGAACAGAAAATCCTATAAAATTCACAAAATACAAAACAATTGAACATTACACTTTTGGAGAATATTTTACAATCTCCCTCTATGACTATATGAATGAAACTAAAAAATAATATTTAAACATGGTTTAGGACATAATTTTTCTTAGGTTGAAATAAGCATACAGATGATGATACCAACGATAACTAATTGTTAGAAATTACTGTTCTCCCAAAATTAATATCAAACATATGCTATGATCTTCATTTATTTTTTTTTGTATAGAAATATATAGCAAATAATTCTTTATATGTTTTCTTTATATAACAAAAACAGACGAAAAAAATAAAAGAAAAACTTGGTTCTTTAAAACCAAAATACTTCATATAAAACAATAAATTAACGTAAATGATAACGTTTCGAGTAAAAGTAACAAAGACATTGAAATTAGAATGTGTCCAATGAAATAATGCAACACCAGAGAGGTGAAGGTTGTAAAACCGGCTCGAAGGACCTATAATTGTATTTTTTTAATAGTCATCTTATATCAACATAAAGATGAGCCCATTTAGCAATGCGATTGCCATTTTCAAATCCTCTTTGCACTTCCATTACATAAATACTTACATAATTTAACCTTTAGCGACCTCTATTTTGCAAGGAGCCTCTGTAATAGTTGCATTACTCTGTGCATGACCTCTCACTTCAATTTACAGTTTTATAAAGTTACGAGACTTCACTTCACTTTCAGTTTCAGTAATTACTATAAATGTTATTATAAAGTATACTTAGTTACGTGATAAGTGTACATTCAATATGTTTTGTTATACTTTTATAAAAAGATCTGCATAACCTCGAAAACTGATGTACCGATTTTGATGCGTTTTTCATCAATAAATAGATTGTTATGAATGAATGCTGTTATGTTGTTATGAAATTTTACTGTTTAAATTGAATAAACTCAGTAATATTTTCAGCAATTTCCAAAAAAACGCAGAAACTTTATTGCATAATTTTTGTTTAAATGTTTCTTCTAATTACTACGAACTTCATGCATCGGACATAGTAGAATTGAAGAGATTGAATACAATAAGACTAGATATCAATAAGATTAGTATATTTTGATCATCTATTGATATTATATTAAGATTTATGAACGTATGACCGTTAGAGCTTGTCAATACTTAAAGCACAAAACCCAGAATTCAATACAAAATGTCAATGACCCTTAGGACAACAAAGTTCGATGTACCTGCCAAATTACAAGTATCGTAAATAACTCACTATTGATAATTAAACATTATTTGATTAGCGGCATCAACCAGTAATATATTTTTTATTTTATTTATATAAATAGATTTAATAATATATTCGTCTTCTCAAAAGTGCATTGACTCCTCTAGATGTATGTCTGTCTGTTTAACGGCATCATGTACCGTATGTTGTAATATTCACACCTTCTGTATTTGTACTATTTTCGTTAAATATTTCGTAAATAAGTTTCCTGAATCCATGTCAAGTAGCTATCACTTCGTGGTGATAATTTATTTTGAGAAGATTTGAATATATTATAAGTTCTATCACAAAGAAGGATGTATAAACGGTGTTGCTATGTAATAAAAATAATGGTTGATAAATATTATATTAGTTATTGAATTTCTACATAAATAAAAGGAAAATAAAATGGCGGCAATAAATAATGCCAAACCAGGCCATTAGTTGGTCGCGGTGTAATATGAAACCAAACTTTTTATTTGAAATAAAACAAAATTCACCTTGAACTTTAAGTTGCTACAGTAGATCCTCTTTTATTTTACTTTAAAGCTAATTGATACAGTTTTGTTAACTGGCAACTAATAATTACTAAAAAAAAGTTCTTGTTTTTAGTTTTGACCTAAAAATTTATTTGAATATTCAAGTTCATTTTAAAACTCATTCATTCGTATTTATAGAGTACGGGAGCCATATGTAGGCTTGTAAGTCCTAATTAAAATAGAAAAAAGAGGGAAGATAAAAGACCCATAGTTATCTTTGTCTAATCACACATGTTAAAAAGAGACAAATAGGTAGCCTCATATGACTTCTCTTTTTTTTGGATGACACATTCGAGAACACATTTTAGGCTGGCTTCTCTAAGTATAATATTTCTATGATCGTAATTGATGCGTCATTATTTTTGAATTCTATTTCATATTATTAATAACGGACATTTGGCGTTTTTTTTTTGGGGTATTGGGTATTTAAATGTTTGGTTTTGAATCGAGCAGTCTTACTTTATATATAAAATAAATTTGCATATAATATGCTATTGACTTCATTTCTTCAGAACATAAAGAGACATTAAACTTTTTATTTATATTTTTCCCAGAAATTGTGGCAGGATTATATAATAAGACGTAACGAGTACTTCACATATATAACCTCTATTCCATGTCAGATAGAGCATATTTTCGTTTGAAATAAACTGTAAAACATATTTTTTTTGTATTTCATCTTGATCTCTATTAAATATAGAATAGAGGCGATATTTCCGTGATAATATCACTCGTGAAGGTAAAGTGGACCGAGTTCAGTACACGTAATTACATAATAACTGTTCACTTTTTGGAATATTTACACTAATCTGGGATTGAAACTAATTCACAATAGGTCTTTCAAAATCCAATAAAAATAAAAACGTATGTGGTAAGATGATTGCAGTTATATGGGGTAATATTATTGGCAATGGTATAGGAAACTCATAATCCAAGATTGAATATCAGATTACGAGGAGATTTTTAAATAGATTTTTTTTAGATTTGCTTCTTATAAAAATTTACAATTCGACTATTTGCACCGAACACACACAGTATATTGTAATTTTGATGTTTTGTAGCATAAATAGGATCGAATTATTAATTTTGGAACATGTAGTCGTATATATTTCTGACAATGATGACGTTTGAATCAGTAGGATATATCTCTCCATCATCTTCTAACATTAATATACATTTTTTTCATCATTGTGCAGTTATAATTATTATATTATAAAAAGATCAGCTGATATTTTTGAGGGTTACGAATACTTTAAAACTCCGTAGTAGCCTTTAACTTAAACTTACTATAAGTATCGCAAGTCGCAAGGCCCTAACATTACAATAACAAATAAACAAGATTAACAGAACAAAATGTTGTAATACTGGTATAGTTTTACAAAACATGAAACCAGAAATAGAACATATTACCAAAGCAATAAGATCTATATAAGTATATTAAGTTAATAAAACGTTCACGATACTGTTGGTAAAAGTTACGTCATTGGCCAACTTTCGTTCACTTCACAACTGCGCCCGCGCCGGTCCATGACTGTGTATTGACTAAACATTACCGATCAAACATTTTTGTTATTACGATTATATTTTTTTGGCAATTTTAATTGTTTCGGAATTTATTTATAATTTACTTATCGTAATGTAAAGGATGTATATTTGACACATACAATTGATATTTTTTATACTTATACCTATATTTCGTTATTTTTGTATTGTAAAATAAATAATAATATTTATGTTTTTTGAGGATATAAAATGAAGAGATTCGATTCATCGATTACCATAAAACTTGGGATTCAAAAATCTTTGATATGTTTTACATTTTATTATTTTCTTCGACGTCAATTTTGTTATAATCAAACAACTCGTTGTCCGTAAATTCTCTTGCCAAAAATAACAGCGATAATAACCTTAATTTCGAATACCTGAACCCCTTATCTATGCATTGAGCAAAAAATGTATAATATATATTCTTTAGGTTTATAAAGACGGGCAGACAGACAAGATTGAAAATAAATAAGGTTCAACTTCTTTTCTAGTGAGAGGTATATTTTTTTTTGTATATAAATATTTAAAAGGGTTAAATACTTTTCCAGCTGCACATACATAAATATTGATACATTTAAGAAGATAATTAAATATTTTTAAAAAATATATTCTAAATCATTCGCTTTGTTTAAATATTTCCTGTTTCGAATAATATTCACTATCCATGTTCACGGAAAGAAAATAATACTTTAATTAAATGGCTTCCTGAAAAAAATAATAAAACAATATAATTCGGCAATCATTCACTTTAACTCGACAATATTTATGTAACTATTTATTACTTTCAAAATATTCTGTAATATCTTAACTGTCGTTGAGATCGTTTTATTATAGCGGCAATTTAAAAATCAAAGCCATAATGTTGCAATTATATTTTACGCTTACACTATTGCAAAAGTAATGCAAGTAACGATTGGTGTTGCCAGTCTAATTTCTAAAAAAACACGAAATAAATTACGCTATCGTAGATAATTATTTGGGTTGACTACATATTAATGAAAATACTAAAATCGATAATAAAATTCCCATTATTATTGACAGCCCTTTACACGTCAATATAATACAATGTTTAAAGTTATTTAATATTATTACACTTATTATGTTACGTTGCAGTTTCTGATTCATGATTGTTTTTGATATCGTAATAGCACGTAATGTGTTACGTCATGAGTATAATGCTATAATATTTAAGTTTGTTAGTATAAGGGTTGTATGTTACGAGAAATCTCTGTTTAATTATTTCTTGATATATTATTTTTGAAAATGTGAATTGTAGAGGCAACTTATTTGTCCGGGTAAATTTATATCTATCTTGGTGTAAAAACGGCTGAGGACGTAGATTTTATATCACAGGTAAGTAATAACAATATATATAGAATATATGTATTTATCTTTATCTGCCAAGTGAATAAAGTTGGCACAAGAGAAGCTTTTCCAAAATTAGTTCTATCTTTTAGATATATTAAGGTTGAAGAAAAGTGTTAATTCTCTCGGATGATTTTATTCATTTATTTACAAAAACATGCAGGGCATTGATATCGTCTTGACATTTATGATCAGATCAAAATACTTAGAAGAGGATGCGTTATTTTGAAAACATGTTTAAAGTAAAAAATAAATAAATGATTGGACAGTACTGTCAAAATTTGTGATTGGCTGTCTATCACGCCGTCGCAACATCAACCAATCAAAAGGATTAACCTAACAGGATATGACAGCCATTTCGATATTTTTACATCAATTAGCCTTCTAGAAACCAAGTGTTAATTAATTATTAAAAAACTGTATGCAAATTCACAAACGCAGTCACAATTAGGTCTTATAACATTCGTGATTATAATATCCCTTTTGTCTGAGCCGGAACTTATTTGATGGAGACACGATAACGCAAGCGACATATTTAAAATCTATTAATGTGAAATAGTTTATAGCTTACCTTGATTTAAGGATATCCTTTATTATTAACCAATAATCGATTATAATCACATTGTTATCGACTGGATTTTAATTGGAGTACATTTTGTAACGACTGTCGGAGTTAATAAATATATTAAATTGATTGTCTGTGATATACTTTAGCGCTCTGGTTTTATGTTTATTGATATAGTAAAGCTATAGGTAGTGATAGTTTAATTACTAACGTAAAATTTACCATGAATTCTATATTTAAGTACAATGAAAAGGTATGCCAGATATTCATAAAATTTCCAAAGACATCAATTCCTACAGATTGAAATAAAATCCATCAAACTTTCATTTCTTTACTTTGGAGCCATTTTAATCTTGTTCACATCCTTACTCATACTATAAATGCTATACTATAAATATAAAGTGACTTTGTCTGTTTGTTTTTTGTTTGTTACGCTTTCAAGCTTTAACTACTCAATCGATCTTTATGAAATTTTGGTACACATGTTGTCAGGATAACAGAAAAGATCATAGAGGTCTTTCATCAGGAAAGGAAATAATACTCCTCAGGAATATAAAATAATTGTTTGAAACAGCGACAGAACAACACGGTTTTTGGCAGAATAATAACACCTGCATAGAGTGAAGCCGCTGACAAAATTTAGTCTACTACAAAACCATTAATGTTAAATCATGCTTGAAACAAGTACTAAAAAAATTTCGCAATCAGAACAACTTTAAAATAAAAGTAATACATTATTGTAATTGTTATCAGTACTTACCGATGTATTGATAAGGCGATGAATCACGTTCGACCGGCTGATTTTCTCCGTATCTTGAATCGTGATTTATCTTGAATTTTGTTAGAGATGTAAAGATATACTAGACTTGGCACGTTATATCATTTTTATTTTTTTACTCGTTTCATTTCAAATTTATATGTTAGATTTAAGGGAATTATTATTTAATTCACAGAGTTAAAAAACACGTCTTGCATTATATAAAGAAAGATATCACATATGATGTACTCATTTATATCATAAAGCTTAAAGATCACTTCCATTACCATATATCTGTGGTCATTTGATACATTCGCTTCCTGCACTACGCGTGTGTGTGTAACCTGCGCATGCGCATGTATGAGTTTCACGTTCACTTTCGATAGTTAGTGTGAAGTAATGTTATTGTTATTTTTTTATGTATATTTTTACTAACAGCTGTATTTTATTATCTTTATGTTATGATAGTAGTTACGTTCTACTTGCTTGACGCTATGTTTATGTGAATATTTACTATTATCTATTTAATTTCGAATTCTTATATAACTAGATGTAGCGAGAATGTTGGAGCCTGATTACAAAATCACTTCGGGGTCCAACTAAGCGATCTTATTTGTGAAGAGAAAATACATTCTATACATTTTTTGTTAGAGAGGTGAACTGTTTAAGTGTTAAAATAAGCACATAAACTCAATATTGTTAAGTAACATTACTATATACTAAACAAGCTACAAGATATGTATCGATAGATGAAATCCTGTGAAAAACTTAAAATTAAAGTTTATTAAATATAGAGAACAATTGGCTTTAGGCCATTAATGTTTATCTATCTATATTTTACTTTTTATTTTTTTTTTAAATTCTTTAGCGTATTATTAATAAATATTTTAAAGGTAATATAGAGTATTGACTGGTCTATTAAGAAGGTAGGTCGTACACAGGATGTACCATTCACTATTAGTATATGAGAGTGTAATGATATTACTAGAAATTCTCGATGTCTATCTTTGCCATATTCATACACTTACAATGTTTTAATACATAAGTAAAAGTGCTCACTATACAGGTTGTTTTTTATTAGTTTGTGAGACAAGCCGTCCGACTGATGGTACTCGTAAGAAAGTAGTAAAAGCCATGCTCAAGAAATGGGAATGAAGGAAGGGAGAGGTCGGGATGGTATATATATATATATATATATATATATATATATATATATATATATATATATATATATCTATATATATAAAGAAGGATGTTTGTATATATGAAATCGATGAACTCGGAAACTATTGGACTGATGATTATGAAAATTGGTATGTATATGTATTTTTCCACGGAGAAGGTTTATATGGTATGCCCATTGATGTAACTCGCCACCAGGCGGCGCTGTCAAATATAGACTTCCGCCCCGTTCAACCGATTGTCATAAAAGTTGGTATGACCATGTATGTTTCCTTGAAGAAAACGAATATGCTATGTCCATTGATGTAACTCGCCACCAGGCGGCGCTGTCAAATATCGACTTCCGCCCCGTTCAACCGATTGTCATAAAAATTGGTATGACCATGTATTTTTCCTCGAAGAAAACGAATATGCTATGCCCATTGATGTAACTCGCCACCAGGTAAAGTAAGGGTTAGCCCTGCGAAGCGGGCTGGGTTCGCTAGTATATATATATATATATATATATATATATATATATATATATATATATATATATATATATATATATATATATATATTTATATATATATATATATATATATATATATATATATATATATTTGAGCGCCCGATAGGCTCTATCATCTCCAGCAATGTTAAAAATAATTATATATTCGCTTGGAATTTTGACAACGATGCAGCTGAAATTATTACCACTTGAAGTGAAGTGTACCTTGGCCTTATATTAAATTACATTAAAGAACACCTGCATACCAAAGGCCATTTATTTTTGAGTAGCCCGGTTAATGTATCTACTCAATAACATACATCGCTTTTTTTTTGTTTATAAATTTCATTTGTAACTGTAAAATGTATAGAGTATGAAAAAAAATATATAATGTAAATAATGTTATATTAATTGATACCAAAACCCAAAATAACCACTAATTATTTCAATCAAAATGTTTGAGACTGTTTGACATCCACATATATCTAAAATATATTTTTATTTTGGTGCTAGATAACAAAAAAGTTATTTTTAAAAATATAATGAAAATTTAAGATTTCAGCCTCATTCTGCATATTTCGTAATTATAACTAAATTGAGATTCTTTCTGTTCAGAACAGTGTTTTTACAAAACAACGAACATGTATAATTGGTCGTCTAAGAACAGACGTTAGTACAAAACATCTTAACCACATACATTATAGCCTTTTGTTAGTTTGTATTATTACTAAAAATTTGCATTGTGTCCTAAAATTTCATATTATGCAAAACCGCACGGCTACAGGAAAAGGTAAAGTTTGAAAACAGCCATTGTATATTCAATTGACAATGCATTTAGTCTTAGAAATGCATTGTTCTCAAATATTCTCTGCCTAGACAACCGCAACTACTTACATGAAATTATCAACATATTTAGACGTATATGGATTTTCTTTGTAGCTACTATTTTAATGCTGTAAATGTGTTAACAAGCTAAAGGTAATACAAACTAAAACCATGCAAACTGAATATAAAAAGTATAGCCACAGAATCTAAGTCGAATTCATTTGTTCTTTTAATCATGTATCCTATGAGTACCTATATTATACATATGTACGTAGGGTGTTAACATTACCTTTCCTTTGTTTGACTGTAGTCGGGTAAAAGTAATTAAAATCATTCTAGGAAGATCAAACTCGCTAGATAAAGCGCTGAAAGAGATCATTAAAACCCTGCTTGATTAAAAACTTGATTGTCGTGGGTTCAATCTCAACAGTAAAAAAATATATTAAACTTGTATTTTTCTAATGCTGTTTAATTTTTTAATAAATTTATTTATTTACGAAGAAAAATCTGATACTTGTTTATCCTTTGTCTAATACCTAGGAGCAATAGTATTCAGTACTTTATTGCGTTGTGTGAAAATATATACAGATAAATATAATCTCAAATGTACTTTTATTTTCTCGAACAAATTGCATATTATCACATCAATCTCATAGTTTTACGCAACATCCTTCGCGACAATCCACTTCCTATTGTCGTAACAAAGTAGGTGAGGGACAGATGTAATCACATAAACACTATCTTGAGACATAACCTAGGATTCGTGTGAGTGTTTATCCGACGTCAGAAAAGTTCTGGGTTTTTAGCTGAAGTAGTTGTGTGTTATCTATCAATCAATTAGGATTTGAATACTTTAAATATGATAAGTATTCTTCTCTTTTGAATTCAAGAACAGAGAAGAGGACAATAACTATGTTAGGCCCAAAGATCTCTTCCATTTTTTCTCTCATTAATAATCAGCTGTTCTAATAGAACATATTAATATATCTAAATAGAACGTGTATTTATGCCAAAATCATTTTATGTCAAGGAGTGTATATAAATAAAATAGTATTTTAAATATATTAGTAATAATATGAAATGAACAATCATAATAACGAGCGGGATTTAAACAGCGAACTATAGAAGTCCTTATCCGTCGCTCTCTCAACTGAACTATAGTGTCGATGCTATCCTTGATGAAATAAATGTGTTAAAATAATGAAATATATCTATATATCATTATGTAATCAGATCTAAAACTTGTCTGTCAGTATTACAGTTTCAAAATTTCGAAAGGCTATTGAATTTATTATAATTTCAGTTCTGACATTCTCAATTTGATAAGTTTCAACTATGGCTTCGTTGATTTATATCTCTGAATTTATTCGGAGCGGAACTACACTGGGGTAATAGAAAATTACTATTGACAAACTGAAATGTTCACTTTAGTTATATTTCATGGTTGTGTGAGTATATTTTGTAATAAATAGGTGTCAGTGTGTGTTTTGTTATCATATAATACATTTAGTATTACTATAGATCAAAACTGTTCGCTGTATTTCTGATTTTTTAAAAGTAAAAAATAAACTACTGTTTGATGTAAAAAGTTATAACACAATTAATTTATTTGAAATATAAAATATTCTAAATGCAATAGAATGTAGATTCCGAACTACCTATAGGATGATATTATATATTAATATATTATATATATTTCATAAGACTCAAAGAAAACAAAGTTTATCATTGTGTTATGTTGAGGGGAAAACCTACCAATAGAAAACGACAAAATATATAGAGAACAACCATTGGCTTTAATTGTTAAAAATTGAATTGATTAATGATCTCTACTTTCTTAATATTCGAGTTTTTAAGTATTAGACATAATCTAAACATCTATTACCATCAGTACAGTTACAGAGATAATGGCAGTAATAAGTCATTTGTAACAATTGTCGCTTTAAATGGCAGACAAAGACGAAGGCCCACGTCTGACGTTTGACTAAACGCGTCGAAATGGTTCGATCCTATTGGAACCTTGATAATGACCTCTACATTCATATAGATATTAATATAAAATTAAAGCGTTTATTATTATTATCACATGTTATACTTACTTTTACATCATATAATATATGTTCTTAAAAAACCTTATCAGTTTTCTATAAAACCTAAATTATTAGGTAATTGGAAAAAATACAAGATAGAAAGAAGAATTGGTTTATGGTTAAAAAACTGAATTTCTATTACGTTTCATTAAAGAAGCATGTAGTTTTTAATCTTAATTTATTTGAGGAACGAATCAATGATGTCAAAGTGAACCAAAACATTTTTTTTACAAAGGCGTACTTTCTATCGCTGCAGTTAACAAAAAACAGATTTGTTTATGACCACGCTCTTACGAACACTTAATTCAAAAATAATGTAATTTTTGAAATTTCACTTTTCTCTTTTTTACTTTATATTAATTTATCAAACACTGCGGTTGTTAATCACAGTAATGTCTGTTTTGCATTTTTTATTGTTTTTCGTTGTTTTTACTTCATAAATAAGTACATAATATTTATCCATTTTATAAATGGAAGTTTCTCGTGCCAATAAATATTTCCTTGAGGTTTAAATTAAAAGACCTTATATTCGAGTTTTTTACAAAAAATACCAACTCTCGTGTTAAAATTACTTATATTAATAAATAATATTTACGAAAAAAACCAGTGTCTGGATAAACTAATTAAAACATATATTTATATGTGTTGTACTAATTCTAGAAAATCCCAAATATATCTATAATCAAAAGACGAGATATTTTCTTTCATTAATACTTAGAGTGATTTAAATTTAATGACTAAATGATATTCAGTAAGTATCTTCAAGGTCAGTCCCCAAAATGGCCGTGATTCTTGAATCTCTGAACCGTATATATATTCTATTGTATTTATAATTATATTTAAACAATGGAAGAAAATTTGACATTCCTATTGCGTTGAGATTATTTTGTAAGACTCACGAGTCAGGGATATTTGATATTATATTTACATTTCTTGTTATGTTAATATTGTTTTAAATAATAATTACAATTTAATGAAATCTATACCAATATACTAAGGCCATATATTATTTTTATTTAAACACTTATTTGTGTTGTTAAGGTTATTGTTAATATTAGAAAGTGTCGCTTAAAATATATTTTAGTATTATTAGTGTGTTTTTCATGTATTATATAATATATTTCGGTTAAGCATTTCCGAATGTAAAACACCGGACTGTTGTGCATAAGAACGCAGTCTAGAAACAGATAATAAAATCTAACTAGGTACTAGAGAGATACCAAGGTAGATTTTATATTATCTGCCAGAATCAATGCATTCTCAGTAAGGTCTTGGCCTTTAACACTATTTTAGAAATAAATTATATTCGCTATGGTTGATTTAATGCAAGGATAATTCATTAAAATTGGTCTAGGCATTCTGCGATTGCAAGTTAGCGTGAATAACAATGTTGCCTAAATTTTAATGTGAAACTAAATTGCTATGTAATTAGTTATTTTCGCGCTTTCTAAAAACCGTGGCGGACGGTTACGAAAAAATTGGGTCATATTTTGTTGTTGCCTTTGATCTTCATCTTTGATTGTAATTCTTTAAAAGAAAAAAAATACAAGACAAAATCTAAAAATAGCTTAAAAAGATAAAAATATACCGGAATTAACTGTTTTGTTTAATATTAAAAAAATATTTAATTAAAAAGATTAAAGGACTCGAACCAGTGACTATATATAATATGTATATATGAACATTTTGAGATTTATTTTATTTTATATGGTGTATATAGGTATAATTTTCACACATAATTGTTATACAAAAATATAGCGAGCTTGATCTCGACTTACCAAGTAAATGGTTTAACAAACATACAACCATATATTTATATGTTTTTTCAGTAAAGTTAAGAACGTGACGGTAAAGTTTGTTTCTGGTAACTAAAATTATATTTGAATATTTGTTTTTAGCTGTGATCTTTCGAAGTAATATGCGAACTACGTGTGAAAATGTTTATTAAATATATAACATTTAGCTATTTAATTAATATTAAATAATACTTTTATTTTTCCTTGAATGTAATGTATTAAAGATTCCCTATAATTTCAATATGAAATGATCATACAATTAAAAAACATTTGCCATGATTCAGTTTGACCTTGGCTTAGATCTGGAGTTCCCCGAACAAACATAATTGCACATACGATTGTCATGAAAATACGTAAAGACTTACTATTTATATTCTAACCTCTTCACCACAACATATTTATAAAGGACCATATCGTAAACAATTTAAAGTCGACTTTCGAATAATTATAGTATCATAATAAAAGAATAGACCAGATCAAACATTTACCTCTTTTCAAGAACCCATTCAAAGGTTCCATTAACATGTGGGTGTTTAAACAATACGTAAATCATTTCAATGAATTTTAACCACAAAGAGGAAGTTTGTTTTTTTTTCCTAAAAAATAAGATACAAGTCTTTCGACCATACTGCCACTTGTTATGAATAAATATCGATTCATATACAAGATAAGGATAAATGACATTGACGTCTGTTTTTTTTAATAGAAAATTGTGAAGTAATGTCTTCAATGATGTCTATCTATAAATAGGAAGTACACGTGAAGTCAAGATTTACTATTTCCGTTTCAATTGTTAATAGTAAATTTGGAGTTCATATTTTGTACTAAGATGTATGTATATTATAATAAATAACATTTCTAGTCCGGGTCATGTTTTCAATATCATATAATATATTAGTCATAAATAAAAGCGTATGTTTCAATGTTTGTAAAGTACATAAAGGAACGGACAGACAGGCGGATATTAATAAAATATTGTAGTAATATTGATTTATTTTACAATTATTTGCTTTATGTCATATGAGATGAAAAACGCGGTGCCTTAGATAAAATAATTTTTAAAAAAACATTGAGAGATTATTTAAGTTGATTAAAAAAATATATTTTGGTATGAAATATTTTTTTTTATTATAGGCAGATAACAAATAGATGGCTATCTAAGACAGCGGTAGATTTCAATCTATCTAATAATTGCTTAGTTGCAATGACAATCATCAGTTCTGAAATATAAATCTGTCAATAGAACTTTAGATAAATAGACTTCACTTTAGAACATAATATTAAAACCATAGACAAAATTTAATATAAACCACGTATAGATAAATTTAAATGATTATCTATAATGAATTACGATATGTTAATTATGATGTTTTATTATGTTTAATATGTAATGTGAACTGCCCAGTCATAAGAATGCGGATTACCGATATCCGTGAGATGCAGCATCTTTAAATGTTATATGTAATTTTAAAGTTTAAACGACCATAAGGTTGAGACCTTCGTTAACGGACTCTGTTTTAATTTATTATTTTAATGTATTTATCGCGTTGATAAGATATATTTCAAAAATCAATTCTATAGTAATAAAATATATTTTATACTAGCTGACTTTGACAGTTCAGTTGATTGAACGTAGTTTGATTTTGTAACAAAATTTAACATCTTTGCAGGGATATTATTTATAGAGTTATTATTTTATGAATTTATTAACATGATAAAAAGTAGATATGAAATACATTGGCAGACAAAAGCAATTTTAGAGATGATATGACAGGTAACAGACAAGATGCTAAAAAAAAAGGAAAAAATGTTTTTGTAATAAAATTAAGCCAATCTTACTTAAAACTCAACATTAATTTTCCTTTTCCATAAAAAGCTACTTGTAACAATGATAGTTTAGCTTTAGATATTCTAACATTTATTTCATGATTACTTATATGGACACATATTTGTTTCTATGGCACACAAATAGCTATTTGTGTATGTAGGCGTGCGTTGGTGTCAAGATTTATATGAAGCTGTGTATGATAGTGATATATGTATATGAGTATTACAAAATAAGTAGACATGGAATAGTTATATGTTATGTCTGATATTCCATTAATTATTTAATAATAAATAAATATAGAACGAAAATTCAATCAATACGGACAGGACTCAAACCTACGACCTCTGGAAAAACCGTCCTCTTGCTTTAGCTACCGAACATGTCTATACAAGTTTAGAGATATTTCCAAACATATCTATTAAACTTTCGCTAAAAAACTTATTACCAAATAGTCTATATAAATAAGAAAGTGAAGGATATAGTATACATACCATTACAAACTCACAACACGTATGTTTTCACACAATATAATACCTTTCAAATTTTGTGCTTCGAATTCAAATTGGACTTTCTTTGTATTTTACGAAAGTGGATACAATTTAAATTACATTACGATGATTTCGTTGACCTCTGATAAAATGTTTTATTTTTTAAACGATGTTGCAACACTGGAAAATACTGTTCATACATACTATTTATAGATGATTGTTAACTAACTTGGAAACCATGTAGATTGAGTTAGATATTTCGAAGTAACGAGTAATACAAATCTTTTAGTTCTTAGTAAGTTCCTTATTGACTAAAAACTAATTTGTTAAATTACAGTCGACGTAAAAAAAATGAAGATTTCTTTTGTTTTGAAGGTAGGTATGAAGAGATTTTGGAAATTGATTTTCTAAAGTTATTCAACGCACAATATAACCCTTCCTAGGGATAAACGTTTCTATTGAAACCTATTACATGGTATTTTAGTTTACGGGGTGAAGTTCCAATCAAAAGCTTGTCTGATATCTTGAACAACTTTAACATGATATTTTAGTCTACGGGGCGAAGTTCCGATCAAAAGCTGGTCTGATATCTTGAATAACTTTAACGTTTCATAAAAATGCAATTTTCCTTATGTTGGGATATTTAAAAAATACTCATATTTTCAATCAAAATAAATCGACTCCATAAATGCTTATTAGTCGTGTAAACAATCAAAAGTATGGCTTTTCGTTTTATTGTCTTTGTCATTTCAAAGTTTATTTAAAACAAATTAACACAATCCACTTCAAACAAGTTCAATGTACTGGATACTTGTACGAAATAAATTATCTAAAAACGGTAAAATGTGTATAGGTGACGGAATCCACACGACATTTATATCGTCGTTCAATTAGTTGGAATATATACGATAACATGCATTATTTATTGCGTTGGAAATTGAGTGTTATGTTTACGTGACAAGATTTAAATTTGGTTAACAACCCAGGTGTCGGTATGTGTAAAGTTTAACTGCCGAACTTTTTAAATGAATGAAAATTGTAAAATATATCTTTATGGTTTTTTAATGGTGTCGTTATATCATTGAAACAGGATTGGGTTTAAGAGGATGCAAAGTTGCTTTAATTTAAATTTTTGTCATTTTAGTGGTTTCTCATATTAACCCTACATTTTTAAACGCTGATACAATGAGTGATAATGCCTTAATAATATTTTTCAGGCAAAAGCTTTCTATATTATATTATATGAAAAATATATTTTTCCATATATTCGTCATCCTTCAGTCCTTCAGAAGATTGATGTTGAATAAAATAATATTTATTTAATAGGACTAGAAATCTTTAATGTAAAAAATAACATAACAGGATTTACCGATACTTAAAATAAAACAATCATAACTCCCAAAAGCCAGCGGAACCGCATCCAAATCTTAGTATGATTGCTCAATTCGGATATTCTTGCGTCATATTCACACGCTCCTCTCATTTTGTGTTTGAATTTTTGCAATAACTTGTTTATGCAACGCGATGTGTTCACAACTTAGCAAATGTGTATATTTTTATTGTCTTTATATTAAGTTGTAATAATCAGGATTTTCATTGTATGAAATAATAAAATGATACATTGTATGAAATACCTAAGCTTGAAGCGGACAACATCTTATAATCTCGGTATCCCAAAAACATGATCATAGCAAAGAGTTTTAAGCTTATGTATAATTTTTATTCTGTTAAAATAGTTTATTTACATAAAACGATAAAGCCTCTAAGGTCAAATAAAAAACTAAACATTTCGCGACATTTGTGTTGAAATCATGAATATTTTTTGACGAAGATTCGATTACAATGAATCCGAAAGGCATGCCTAACTTTGTGTCAGCTGTCAAAATTTGACAGCTTCTTGCTATATTATTGTTCTTCAAATAATCCTTTTTGTGTACAGTCAAAGACTAAAGACTATACAGTCCTAGCAATAGTGAATAATAATATTAAAATTACCTATTGTTCTAAATGATTGTTAAGAAATTTGCCGGTACGATCGAAACTAATATTTTAACACGAAAACCTACATAACTGAATTTTATTCTCAAGTTCAAATACGATATTTCATAAATGTTTTTAATAAGCATCGACTACATGTATTTTGTAAATTAAAAAAGAACATGACAAATTATTTGACAGTAAACATATAAATAAATTAGCTACCAACAAAACTCATATAAAACAATATAGACGGACAGCAAATGATGATAATAAATCAATGATCTCTCCCGAGTCAAGGTAAATCGGTTAATTAATGGAAAACTATTATTCAATCTGACGCTTCCTAAAGACCCTTCCTTGATGATATTTGCATTGGTGTGTCATCCTTACAAGTGTTATAAAAATCATGTTACTGGTAATTGGGAATATTGCAAAATAAATCAATTTTTAATAATATTAGTACTTCTGGTAGATCTACCATTGTACTGAATATTTTGTGGTATATTTTAGGCACGAAACTATTTGGTAACAGCTTGATTCTATAAATACCAATCGAATAATAAAATATGGTCTTTAAATTGTACATGAAGAGCTTAAAAACGGCAACAGTGTATCAAAAATCATTAATCTACTACCTAGGAACTAGATCATGAAAACAGATAGGTATTGTGAAGATGTTAATAAATCGATTTAAACCATACAATTTAGTTTATATATATAATATTAAATTGATGTCGTATAAGAGTAAAGGTTACGAGTATAAGCTGTTATTAAACTTGAGAAACGATAAAATGGATAAAGATAGAACAGACCACGTATTGTAATATGTATGTATTGATAGATTATGTTTGTGTCTCTGATAAAAAACAAGTAATTAATACTAACACATTTACTTGGTCAGTTTATGTTAGCGACAAAAAAACAGTCGTTGTAAAAAAACAGTCGTTGACACTTCTTGCGATACTTCAAACAGACAGACACAAATAGTCGTATGTCGGTTTAAAAATCGTAAGAAGTATGTGTACATACTGATTGTTCGATGATCCTCGGTTTAATAGTTAAGCGTGAAAGACTATTGAATACAATAGTGAAGTTCCATTCCCATTTACAATGTTAGTTTAGACACTTAACTATTGCTAATAGTTCGACTGTAGCGTCATATATTGAATTCTGTCGTAGCTACGAACTATTGTGTTTGAGAAATTACACTGTAATTAAATACTGCATTCACCGCAATACATAAAAGTATAGCAAAATATAATGTGCCATAAAAATGGCAGTGTGTTGAAAACCTATAAAAGTTGCGTGCGAAGAAATCATTACTTAAAATTCTGCAACAATCGGTAATTAATGGGATTGTAAATTAAAAATGCAGTTAAATTGTAAATATTGTATCAATATTTAGTTTATCACGTACCCCCGGCAATACAGAAGTACAGTTAGTTGAAAAAGTAATAAAAATTGATATAATTAATTTGAAGACATGGGACAGCAGCTTAATTTTTATCGTCGAGACTCATTATTCTCGTACCATATTTGTTTTGATCGGAATTTAAATTGGATTTTATTGATGTTTTTATTAATATATAAATAATCTTATTGTCTGTCTCTTGTCTGTTGTCTGGAAATTTATTATGACAACATCCATATATAGAGATTTTTAATAAAGAAAAACTTACTAACTATAAACAATAACTAATTAGAATTACCAACCTATACAAACTCTTCTGAGACTTGCTCTTTTATTTTTTTCTGGTAAGTTTGTGGCTAACTGTACGAACAAGTATTGAACCTTTATTAATATTTGGCCCCGACTTCTGGGAAGACTGTCGTTTTGTGCAAAGTTCAATGAACTGGAATCGTGTTTGTTTGTGTGCGGGATTATTAATCTATGGTTTTGTTTTTAGTTTTGATTTAAATTCAAACAGGGTTGTCAAAATATATGAAAATTATACTATTGCTAGGGTAACACAAATATATATTTTATGTATTAGGCATATTTTGAGGGTTTTTCATGTCTTTTCTAACGTTTTAAATGGAATGATTTATCTATGTAATAGAATAAATAAAATATGTATAATTCAAACAAAAATAAGAAAAAAAGATAAAGCCTTCATATAAATATATATTTTTTACGTTTTATCAATATTAAAACACGAATCCATATTATCAAGACTTATATATCAATGTGAGATGACCGTCCCGGGAAAACTTTTTTTTTATTTTTAAAATTGTTAACAATATTAATGGGTACGGTATAATATAATAAATTATGTAAATTATTGCTCTGTTAAAAAAAAAATAAGCACAAGTCTTTAACTTTTATTTATAACTAGTGACATGTTCGTCTTTTGCTGTGGTTTACAGATGTTTTAATCTAAACTTGATCTCACGTTTCTCTTCTTAATTCAGCCAAATGACAATAAATCTTATTAAAGGGATATATTTAACTTTATTCGTGAATCTTTCTATCTATTCCTCAAAACACCATAAAAATTCAATCAATCTATACATATAATAAAATTATCACTGATCGAAAACTGTAAATTTATAATATTAAAAAAAACATGATCCTCGACCTTTATATAAGAGAACTAAGAACATTGTTTTTTCGTTTTGTCTATTCGGCTATATGTGTGTATATGTCTGTATGTTTAAGCACGCTAATCTCAGAAACGGTTATCGATTTGGATGCAGTTTTGGGGAATATATTGTCATGGGATTCACTTTACATTATGTTTTGTTTATTTAACAATCGCTTAACAAATATAGAAGTTAATAATCTCTTATTGTCGTTCCATTGCCGCTTACCACAGACTAAACATAAAAATATATACATAAATAAACTAGCAATACTCATACATGCTAAAATTACTTCATTGAGTTTGATGAAACTTCGAAGGTTTTTACGTAGATTGTTAAGTACAAAGGATACGTTTTATCAAAATCGAAATCTACGCGTACAAAGTCGTAGGCACGGCTAGTAGTTTAGAAGATTATGGTCGGAAGACTAGAGAGGAAATTTATTTAATAATATATTTATAGATCATAGCTAGTAGATATAGCTTTCTCGTATTCTGAGTGATATGAGCAGTAGGCCCAAAACTCCCCTTTAAATATCCATGAGTGAGTCTGCTCATTTTCCATAAAATCCCACAAAAAAATATTCATTTTGATATTTTAATTAGACCTTTCAAATTATTTTTATGTCTAGTTTTATTTTATTTATATAGAATGTTCTTTATTGAAGGTCATTTTCAGATAAACGAATTCCATTCTCTTCCGCTATATATTTTTACTATACTTTTTTAATTGTGTATTCTTAAAATAACTTTTTCTTTCTAGATATCATTATGGAGGCGATACGACCAGTGTCCGCCTATTGGTTATCTGCTTTCGTCATGGCCTGCTCCTTCTTCTCAACTCACTCACTTGATACTAAGGTAAGTTAAACACAGTATAATAATAATTTTAAAAGAAAAGTAAAGGAAAACGATTTATTTATAAAATATAAGTCTTACTTAACTAAGTGAAGCTAATAATAAAGATACAATGAGTTAACCTAGTATAATATTAGTAAAAAACACGTGAAACTTATTAGAATCACAAGGAGAAACACACACACACACACACACACAATCACAATATCTACATATTATTACACTAAGTAAAACACGTGTAGTGTAAGTATTTAGTGGATACTTGTTATTAGTTTTGCAATGAGGAAACAAAACAAACCAATCACTTCATATAACAAAAGGTGTGTTTAAAAAATCGATGTTCACTGAATGCTTGTTAATTCTGAATATTTAATTTGAACGCAAATTTTTAGAAGTCGGCGATAGGATGTTACGATACTCATTTCTTGCCAGGTTCACGAACAACTTATTATTTTTTTTAATATTTAATTTTTTGATATTTTTTTTATAACAAACCATGTAGGCTTTATTTCGACATAATATTTTGTAAAACCAATTCAAAGGAGGTTACTTAGGTTTTAATTTTCAATGTATGTCGTGATCGGTAATTGCATCACGTAATTCGCTTTTTTGTGAATAATTACCCCAATTTTCGATCAATTTTAAGATTACACTGTGTATTGTCAAAAATATATAATTTACTGGGCTATTCAAAAAGGTCTCATAAATCTCCATGCGGTCATTCTTAATTATACCAGTTTTAGGGATCCGCAACCTTATCATATTTAACAACTTTGTTTTAGTCATGGTTTTTATTGTATTTATTTTATTTGACATTTATGTACACAAACATATAAGATATACATATTTTCAAATACATTTCTACAAAGGCACTGCTTATTTCAAAATGAAATCTTTGCCAGCAGGCCTGTGAAAAAGTATACCTAGTAATAAAAAAAAAGTATATGTGCCAACCATATGAAAATAAAAAAATCCAAAATAAATAGATAGAATAATATTAAGTCTAAACATACAAATGTTATGAATATAAAGGATAAAAAAAAACTATTAAAATACCCTTAAAAACAAATATATACTTAAAAATAAGATGATAAATGTTTATAAGAAAACAGCCTAAATGTTCCAAATTCAAAATTAAAAACCTATTAACTTTGCAGATAAAGTCTACTGAACCATTTAAACAAATCCACTTTTTGTGAGTTGTGCAAGCTTCTCGGAGGTCGTCTAGGATGCGATGTTACAAGACATTTGCTATTACTCTGTGTCACAACTAATTTAACACACCTGAATACGTTCTTATTAGTTTGATATAATTATAATATATTAAATAAGAATTTAATAATAAAAATAATACCTTAAATTTTCATCATAAAGTTATGGTACCATTTATATAAGATAAGTAAAGCGTCCCAAAACTTACAATTTTTGGTACGGGAGAATTATACTTTACACTTATGTTTTTTTTTAAAACAAAACAACACTTTGCCATTATGGAGGTACTGTTTATTGGACTTACTAACCATTTTATTTGACAGAGCGTGTTATAAACGGGTAATACTACGCAGGGACTAGTAGGTATACTTAAGTGGAAAGTACTTTTTATTATTAATATGTCTGTCTTATTAAATTAGGTACCGAATATTTTTTTGGAGAGTTCTATGGCTATATTCTAGATTTTAGAAACTTTTTTAAGAGTACGTGAAACTTAGTATAAAATGATAAAATCAGTAGATACGATGACATTAGGGAGACATTTTATATCTTTCTCTACAACTATTATAAAATTAAAATATTTATACAAATTAATGTTGTACTGTTAATAAACTGCTTTATTGTAAATGTATAAGTAGGTAATGTGAATATTGAGATATAGGCAACTTTTCCTCTCGAAATAGTTCAATCACCTCTTCATAACGTATGTTCTGATAAATGACCAGACGGAAGATGAATCAATTATTTAAACATTTGGAATGTTTTGGTGATGTGATTCGTCAATCATTTAATAAAAAAGCGGTAGAAGATTTGAGATTATGATGTTTTGCTCGTATCAAATGAATGATCACATATAAATTAACAAAACCGTAATAAACATAAAAGAAAAGGATCATAGATAAATCACATTAATCAGAAGAATATATAGGATATATATAGGATAATGTGAAAAGAATCTTTACTATAAATGTAGATAGTTAAAAAAACGAGGAAGACAGAACAAGACACAGATGTAGTGTGTTAAAAATTATACAGCGAAAAAGCAAGTCTGCAATAAGATGAAGTATGATGTGATCGTGGAAGGACTTGACATATTGAACCGATCCCAAATAATTGTAATAAGGGCAGGTGGATGATGGTCTGAGATAACATTGTAGTTCGAAAACAACGAGCGCCTTGTTAAGGACAATAATGGCACATTCTGAATGAAGTTTAAAATCACCTGCACGATTGTGAGAAGTTGAATGTCTGGTAATTCTCAAACATATTTTTTTATATTTATTCGATGACGTTTTTAGTCTATGGTAATTGCAGGCAATCAGGTCTATTGTATGTACCCATTGTGGCGCAATGACACGCTGAATACCAATTGTCATCACCATATCTCTTTTACGCTCGTCGCATAATAATTTCCTCTAAATGTTCATTTGGATTAAGGGTTCTATTCCATTTCTTAAATTTTATTTTTGGCAGCCATTTTGAAAAACACAATTCGTTATGTCAATGTCATCGATTTGTATTTACATGTAAGTTAACAAATTCATACTTATTCTTGAACAAAAAATTCACAATTTTATTATATATGTAACACATAGAAAATGTGAAAATTTTAACCAGGTAAAATATAATGGCTAGAAATGGAGTTTAAGACCAGAATAATGTAACATTAAGGCTTAAAATCATACTATTGCTTCTGCATGTTTCGTGTCTGTCTATACTTTAACCAAATACATCAATATTTATGTTTTTCTTTAAAAACGCATTGCGACGTCACTTGACATTTACGAGAATAACTTGACATTTGATAGTTACTATTTACGATTTTATATCTTAATTAGGTTTATTTATTGTTTATATTATAAAATGTAAACTGACCAGGAAATATAGGTATACTTTAGATTTTATAGAAGCACGCGCCTCCAATATAATATTATTTTATATACTTTTAATAATAAAATAATGATAGATTCATTTAAATTTAGTAATTTTCCAGACCGCTAGTTTTAAGATCTGCTTTGTGGTCGTCATTAATCTGATTTGTTAGGGGAAGGTTGGCAATACTGGAAAGTTTTACAAATAAGATTACCGTCATATTTTTAACTGTCTTATACTTACATTACGAAACAAATATTTGATAAATTGTATATTTATATTTGATAAATAGAAACAAATAAATAAATACTGTCTTGTTTAAAAATACAACAAAGTGGTGTTATGGTCAATTCGTTTTTATTATTTATTTAGGATCATGTGCAAAGTTTTGGTGTGGATCAAAGAAGATATGATGAATCATTATGTAGATTTGTTTTACAATTCATTTTATTGTTTGCACAATGCCTCAATTCTTTTCATTAGCGGCAAATTACAGCAAATTTTAGGCAAATTAACATTCGCAGTTATAAATATTTAATTCAACAATTGATAATATTTGTATTTTCAAGTACTAATAAAAATATAGAATTAGTTAAGCATTGGTTGAAGACAATGTAAGGCAATATTAAGTAACAAAGCTTCATATAAAGATAACTACTTGTACGTGTAACAATGTTCCAATATGACCACCTCTCCCCGACATGGCGTTCCATGGTGTATTGACCGTCTGGTACCGTTGCCAGTTTGTATGTTTATTGAATTATAAATAAATGAAACGGTATGTATTGAGTCAGTGGATTTGGTAATATATTTATAACTCATTAGTAAATTGGAAAGAATGTATTCGTCAGTATCATTGATACTGACGAATACATTCACTTGTATAAAAACAAGTATATGTAATTTATATAGACATTCCAATTTACTCAACATCTGAGGTATGTTAGGGTCATATTTTAATTATTAAGCCTAAATCTTATTATTCTAATGTTATTTTTTAATTTATTTAAGACAAAATTAATTCACAAATTAAGTTCTATGATTATGTTATAAACGATGAGTTAATATTATATAACGTTATAATATAATCTTGCGTTTTATGTAAGAACAGATTTATAGACAAAACGATATATAAATTTTATTGCTAGATATAAATCAATACAAATAAAGGAATTGATTAATGTTTATAACATTTGAAGATATTTTATTATTCAGCGGTCGGACCCTGAAGCGGCAACATGAAACGATGCCCAAATAATATGTATGTAGGCTAAAAATTTTGACATTGGACATAATTATCGCAGTTTTTTGACCTCACTTAAAGTTTATGAATGTCATGGATGTTTGACCAAATAAGATTAATAGTTTACATGTTTTATAACTTAATATTCAAAACATTTCTAGGAACTATTATTTAATTAATTTAACGTTTATTATTAATTATCTCCATTTATTTCCGCGGTTTCTTTTATATATTAACGTTCTGAAATAAAACCTTCGAATTATTACAGTTATAAATAAGAATCATTAAAAATAAAATACATTATTTTGTTTAATTTACTGTTGTATTAATCATTGCTTCGAAGGTATAATTATATAAATATATATTTTTAAAAAAGTATGATTCTTATACGAAAGATTTTTATTTTAGGCATGATTTAGCTAAATGGGACTTCCAAAGATACGTTATAAAGATCTTAAAGATAGGTTTTTTCAAATACAAATATAATAATAAAATCAATTAATGTTTATTTAACTGTATGCCAATTTTTCTTTTAATAATTGGTTAAAGCATTTCCTTAATTTTCTCCTTTAAGTAACTCAATGAACTCCTGATATCCAATTTATAATATTTGATTTTTTTAGTATTTAAGTTCTTAAAATACAAAATAGACTGTCATTGTAAGTATAACAACAAAAATATAAAGTCTGTTGTACTCAAATGCACATCACTCTTTTGTTGTTGCTATCCCATCACACTCTATGGAGTGGCATGATACTGCATAGCCGCTATGTTCTGTAAGTTCATGACGTACTCTACAGAAAACCTTTAATAATATATGTCCCATTAGAAAATGACGTAACAATACTGATGTGTGAGTGATGAGTGAGATGAATCTTGCACTCACAAAAAAACTTATGTATAAATATATTTTTAAATTATATCGTTTGTCACTCTATCTCTGATTACCGATGGGAAAATGAGTGATGTATGTATGCAATTATTATAAAACGAGTATTGTTTTTATAAAATGGTTAATGCTTTTTTTTTAAATATATTTTTTTATTGTAGCACTTGACATTCTATAGTCAGTTATAAAATATAGCCAGGTACACACAAATTTTCGTGGTTTTAGTGCTTTGTTGGGTTTTCTATGGAATATTAAATTTTATTTTGGTTTGATTTAAATTTACATTTATTAATAAGCTAGTATAATTATAGTTATTGCTTCCTCGAAAACATTCGAAAATTATGTATTCCAGTAGCACTTTAATAATTTAATGTAGTTTATCATAATTCCTTGAAGTTGATATTTGAAGACTCATCTCTTAGAAAGGTTTTATATTATATACTTTGTCAACTCATGATAATATTTTAACACTAATTGAATGATTAGTATAAAATAAAATGAGAATTTAGATTTTTACATAAATAAGACTTTTATATTATCAAGTCATTTAAATGACTTGCTAAATATTGTTATTGTTGTATTTTAAGTATATAATAATTCGTGTCACGGCAGCGGGAAGTGTTTTCCAATTGACAATATATTGGGGACATTGCATAACTCTGAGATTATACTTTATTTTATTTGACAACTTCAAATCACCTCTTAAATCGAAGTACATACGATTCTTTCTTTAACTTAAGGAATATTCTTTCCTAAATATGCGAGAGGGATTAGGGATGTGCCTTGTCTATCAGTCATTAGGAAAAATATTATGTTTAGCTATAATGGTGTCTGTTTGTCTCAAAAATAGTAAAGTATATTAATATAATGTGACTGTTTACAGGACACTGGTACTCAGAAATTTTCCGTTTCTTATCTGAACCTTTAAAAACTTTTGCGTTTCATTCTTTACATGCAAATTAATGTAAATTTAATAATCCGCAACATTTTAAATTAATTGGCCATTAAAATTTTCTCAGAAGTGATCTACTGACGTCAAGTGTGTAAATTTTGGGAACTTTAGTCAGCCAAAGTTCCCAGCTTAATAATATTATACGTCACTTGTGGTTATATATAGGTATAAACATAGGTACATGTAGGTACATGTACCTATATTAAATGAAGGTTCTTTTAACATTAAAAATTCTAAATTTATTTAAATGAAAGTGAAAAATGTTGAACTCTATTAAAATTTTAAACTACGGCAGTTGTTGAAACAGATTTACCAATACAATTGTTAAACTTATCTCGATCTGGCTATTGTATTTCATATTATATACATACTTAATTAATTCTATATTTCATCGGTCAAGACCTACTTATTCTGTTACAGGATATTTGTTTTGTAAGTTTGATCAATTATTGATATCTGTAAATTGGATACAAGTATAGATTAGATATTAAAACAATTTAAAAATGTATCAAAGCAATTGTACAATAAAATATTTTAAAATTAAAAAACAAATGAAGGTTTCATTAAAACCTGTTTTCTAAAATGTTAAAAAAGTTGTGACATTTATAGTGAAGAAAGATGGCTGCGGTGGAACTGACTTCATTATGACAATTTCAATTGCGGCGACCATCAAGGCTTTCGTTTTAAGCCTTCCCTTTTTAACTAGTGACGTAAATTTTAATTGCACTAAATCAAATGAAAAAGATTTAGAGAAAAACAAATAAAGTTAATAGTAAATATTTCACAAATATTATAATTGAAGTATTGAAAGAGCTTGTAAAATAAAAGAGAATTGTGTTTCAAAGGCAACTATTTGTCAATTTATAATAACCAATGTCAGTGTTGCCATAATAATTGGCCGTTTGATATTTATTGTGCAAGGTATAGCGTTTACTATATTTTCTTATAGTTTTAGTCGGCTCTTGTGACCTTTCGTTCAGTTGGATCTTTTTGTATTTTTTTTTTTGTAATATGAAAGGGTATTTTGTTTTCATTGATAGTTCATAACTAATATTAAAACAACTCAAGATTATTATAAAATAATTATCAAATCTTTTGTTACAGACGTAACTAACAAAATGGTATATGAACTAAGCTAACAGAATGCAAAAATTATCATGAAAAGTGGCGACACGAAAGCTTATTTTCTAAAAGTGTTAGAAGTAGGTATATTGCATAAGTCGCAAGTTCAATTCCTACCAATGTTAATGAGCAAATTATCAATAAATATAATCATCGTAAAGATGTTTACAATATATATAAAAAAGTTTAAAATAGAATGCAATTATTATTAATAACAACTTTACCATATTGTTTGTATATGTACGTATGTTTGTGTGCATATATGTAAAATGTATGCATATAAATTATACATCAATCAATAGCTTCGAAAGAAACATAAATTATATATATAACCTTAGCTTTGAATGTAAAATTTAAATAAATATCTTTTTATATTTTGAAACCGAAATAACAAATTAAGCTTTAATATTACTAGTTTAACATAATTTATTGCTAAAATTAGGTACTTTTCATTGAGAAAATGTACAAAAAATATTCAAAGGTTGTTAGAACAAACATAAAACTTGAAAATTATTTTTATTAACAAAAATATGATAAGATGTGAAAATAAATAAACAGAAACTTAATAAAACAATTACCTAAGTTAACCTAAAATACAATACAACACGATCCTTATCCTCGGTACTTACAATATTGCCAAAAACATTGCAAATATGTTATTTTTTTGCAAGATATCAAAAAAACAAATTTAATTATAAAATCACGAAACTACATATGATTTCCTCTACCTTAACTTGTAGGAATAAGGCTTAAATTTCAATAAGATTGTCATCCAAATTGATATTTTTGTGTAAAAATAAGTTTGTAACGTAAATTGCGTGGAAGAATTGGAGCGAAAATATTTCTTCAGAGTCGTGACGCTAGCGTCATGAATACAACATTACTTATATTGATATTGTTATGTATGTGTGTGTCGTGATTTCCTTAAAATTTAATATTATATTCATATTTGGAATATGATACACAATATCGCAAATTGAATATTACTTTTTTTTTTGCTCCCCCGGTGACGCTGTAATTGCCAACAGGGCTAACAGCATGCATAGACAGACAAAAAAAAATGTATATTACTTTTAGTATGTGTTGAAAGAACCTTTACCCTGTTACCTCCCGTAATAATACATATATTAATACAATTATTATTTAATATTAAAATTCTATACCGTTCTTGTTTAAATGTTATAATGGCCATCTTTTTTTTTTGTCTATACAAATAAAAGATTTTTGAAAATAGATATGTGTTAATACTACATGTACATACATAACTAATTTAAGATAACAAAGTTTAACTTTGTTAATAGACCTCCTCAAATATACCTTCTTCGTCTTAAAGATCTGTTTAAAAAAACAATTAAACGCCATGAATGGTATCGCACCCACGATAGTGTTTCGTATTATTACGGTAATTACGCAAAGCCTATTTCACTTAACCGCAAAACCTTCGCTTGATCTTGGACTAGATAACAATTGTTTTGTCTTTCAAACGACTTTATTCAAATTGTGTACGACTTACGAAACACTAAAGGCGATAATGGTTTGGCAAGTTAATTAGTTTAACACGCTCGATTATAAATACGTTAATTATATATATAAATGTTGGTAAAGTATTAAGGATTGAATTATTAAAAACTGGAAAATAATGTTATCTGTTTGACTTATATGTTTGTATGTGTAAATTGATGATGTATAAAACTTGTAACTGAAGAATTGCTTAATATTCCATTTCAACCCTAGATGCTTTGGACTCTTATTCCTACCCCATATTTAAGTAATAGTTCGGGCATCATTAGAAACTATATTTATAAATTATAATACTGTTTAGAATATTGTAAATACCTTCTAGTAACTAGTTTTACTTCTTGTTAAGTCAATGTATTCTCGAAGTAATTTTGGTACAAATTCCTTCAAAGGTCCGTGTAGTATCTTATTCCTAACATTCCTAATAACAATGAAAAGTTTAGGGTTATGTAAAGCTTACTCTAATAAATTTTCAGAAAGAATAACAATAAAAAACATTTAGTACTGCAAAGATAGCTTTAAGACAGAATAGTTACAAATCAGTGACAACATAATAATAATAATAATTTATTTATTAACTTCCTTCCATTATCCTTTAATAGTTAATATAGGTTTATCTGTGTGTATACTATTATGTATAATTCATATAATCACTCACCACACACAGCCATGTAGACTAGTAGCATTTATGTATGTATTGTATATAAGTAATTATAAGTTATGTTAATTGTACGCTCTAAATGCCGTATACCTTAATAGAAATATAAATTGTATAACATAAATAGTTATGTAAGAGAAATTTACTTGTTAATTAAAAAATATACAGATACATAACCAGATTAGACATTTAATTAAATATAATTCTCAGAATACAACACCGTGTAGAGACTGTATTATTTATAATATTTTATATATTTAATTGGAGAATACAATACATTTATATGAAATATTTTATATTTTTTATGATATCGTAAGAGATGGGGTGCGAAAATGTGACATAGATGGTCGTCTACTGTCTATACTTATATATGTGACATGTCATTCTTTTCTGTAAAAATGACTTTTAAATAATAAAAGGTTATGTATAATGTTTTTAAATTTCATTCAAAATAATGTACAAACTTTTGATTTCGAAATTGGCTGTTTAGTTATATATTTTTATACAATTTGACAGTTATTTCAGTAAAATAATCTGACAGGAGTACCTTTGACAGATTATATCAGTCGAAGGTTCTTTTGAAAGAGCTTTGTCTATATATGAATATTTATTTGTACATCCTCTAAAGAAAGTGGTTGGTGTGGTTAGTCAGGATGGTAGGTTTAAGTGAAATGCTACAATTAACATATCTTTTGCAAGCGTTCCTACCGTTTAGTTATTTATTTCTTCCTACGATATAGGAAAGTTTGTTTTATATAAATTATTTATTTAAAAGGCTTTATTTAGTACACTTAAATGTATTATTGAGTTGTGTTCATATCATCTGATACGAGCTTTTAAGTCCTCTTTTTTTTAATTTACTGATATAAAAACTTTTTGTGTTATTTTAATTGGGTTTTGAGTAAGATGTGCTTATTAATTATGCCACAATAAAATAAAAATATGGGATATAGCCTTTTGATATTGTGAGGTAAACTCAATTAGAGATCATAAAAAAATATGAAAATACTCACAAATCATCAACCTTCTCTTCAATATTTGATCTTGAAATAAACAAGTTTAAAATTATATTGTTATTTAAAAAGGCGCTAAAAGTACTTTGATCTGGCTTTAAACTGGTTTTAAATATACAAAGTATTTATATATAAGGAGTATATGATGTTAAGCAAACCAATACCCCCTATTATACAATGACCTCCACGATTTCCTTTATAAGGCAAAAAAGTACCCATATTATTAAATTAATATGAATTTACGGAGCTCTTTTAAAATTGGTCACACAATGACTTATCCTTTCCAATGTCCATGGAAAATAACGAAAGGTTAAAGACCTCGGGCTTTTTTATTTGACTATGTTTTTGCTTTTATTCCCTCAGAGGTGTAATGTCGTGACGAGATAGCAAAAAACTTGAGATGTGTGCACATTGTACTTTTTTTATAATGCTAAAATTCCAAACTATCTAACTAACTAACTAAAATGCAATGCTATCTATGAATAATATAATTAACGGTAAAAATAAAAAGAATAATCAAACGATGAAAAATAATAATAATAATAAACTTACATCGGACGTCAATTTAAATCTAAATTTATCTGGAAAAAAAAAATAACTATCCCGTTTAATACTACTCAAAATAGAATAGAAACAGATATACATTAAAATACGTATTCGAGCAGTCTTTAACATTTAATATAAATAATAACTCAGCATATATACTTTTATTTATTTAAAAAGCTTTTATCACTAGATAAAGAAAAACCGGAAATTCTCTTCCCGTTTTAAATAAATATCCACAGAAGAAGCAAATTGAGTCTAACAAACAAAATTATTAAACTTTAAATTGAGCGCTGCATCGCTTTAAGTTCAGCTATAAGAGCATTAAACAGAAAGTGCACTATATAGCAGTGATTACGAAACCTAACCGCTAATAAGGTGCTAGGAAACCTACTAATTGAAATAGAATTGTGGGTGAGGCTAGCTCTGGTTATTTCTAATTTTAGTAAGATTGCGCAGTGGTATAAATCTCTTCAACGTAGGTAATCAACGGAATTCTTTATTTGAATTTCCTAGTCGTAGTATGGGTGTTGACAGCCGTGAGGGTGTCTATCGTGAAGAGGGTGACTACAGTCTATAGAGAGCCTTATGGAGGATTTTGTTCAGTAAGGGAAATTAAGATGCATAAGTGAACGATCTTGAGGCGTTAAAGTATCCATTAGATTTTAGCGTGTATCAGCTCGTTTCCTCAGTTGACAAGACACATAAACACCTCCATCCAATCCTACCATCTGAGGATATTCATAAAGCATTTCATATTATGTAAGTAAGAAATCATAAAATACAAAGTTTAGTTTCTAATAATTAAAGGCTATTGAAAACTTTAACGACGACTTGAGATTAATTACGATTGTTTATGGTGTCCATTGTTGAAGCATGTACAGTTGTGGCGGCCTCAGATAAATCGTTCGTATCCACCCGACCAGAAAATCATAACTTCTTCGACAAGCCAGACAATATTGCACCTTGACCATAATTCAACACCGGAAGCAGCGGAAAAATACAATAGACTTCCTTTTTCCGTATGTCGTGAACTTGTCAAAGCTGTCAATAACTTTCTTTTACAGGGCTACTCGCACGGTTAACCTTGCCTAAAAACAATACAAACATTTTTTCCTAATTTAATTTGACCGGATCCAAACAGTGTAAATTAAAATTCGCTCCGCGTATTGTCTTGTTCGCGCCCAATGTCAAATCTAAGCAACTGACGTATGTGTATTTTTGGTGCAATTGAATTTAAGTTTTGTTGTGTTGACAAATAGTTTATTTTTGAATGTATAAAATCGTTGCTTTTTTGCACATTTATTGGTGTTACTGGGTTATGGGTATATTGCCAACGTAATAGCTAAAAGTTAAATCTTAGTCTATGGTGTCATGGCTGCCATTATGTCGTAATTACAGGTTAAAAACTTGTATTTATGAATTAATTAACATAATTATGTAATGACAATTACAATTTGAATAACTTAACATCGATTTGTAAGATGTCGTTAATTATTTCAAATATGTTTTTTTTCGCAATCTTTTCTTTTTTATTAATAATATAAAAATTTAAAGAAAACTCTATCAAAAACATAATCCATATTTTGTGGTGGATTTAAAAATTCCATCAAAATAATTTAACGTGCTAATAAAACTTTATGGCGCTATATACAAAAAACATAAGATTTCCACAACACTAAATCGCATGTAAAAAGTTTTTAAGTAAAATGTGTATAGTGACATAAATATTGGCTAAAACTTTTTATCTTTGCCTTCCTCAAGATCTAGAAAAAAGTACTTTCTAAGTTATGTCTTTTATCAGTTCCCATAATACAATCACGTCATGATAATGAACAACTTAACGCGTCAACACGATTTGAATTCGGAAACTTGATACCTCCAGACAATTGACCGTTATTTTTATGTACTGTGTTTCGTAATATTCTTTAACTGTATGGTTTTTAATGTCGAGCTTTTTATGTTTATAGCATAAATCTTTAAAAGCTACTTTGAAAAAAAAACAGTTATTATACCACAGTCTTTTTTATATATTTAAATTGAAGTCCATAAGGAGGTATACTTGAACACTTTTGAGTGTGTATTCGTATGTGAAACAATTTATCAGATCTTGATTACAATAATTACTACTAAATACTACATAAATTGTTTGATGTGTTTGCAGTAATACTCTTTATTAAATGTCTTATCAATGATAAAAACATTAAATGCTATTTATTATTATTATAATTTTCCCTACAATATTTAGACTAGTCATTCATGATGTTAAATCCAAAGAAATAAAGGCAACGACAAAACATAAAATAAATTAATAAAAAAACGAGTCCAATATATTGTTGTATAACTAATGATATTTCATGACAGCCTCCGTTTATAATTAATATATGAAGACCAAATCGTAAACTAAATAGTTTTGTCTAATGTCTGCGTGTACCCTTATTGCAAGTCACGCAACACAGTGACATAACATTCTTCCCGCTTCCGAGAGCCGCCTTACTTCGTTGCGTCATGAGTATTGTTGCTTGCTTGACTTTGGTACACGAATAAATAGAATCACAATAATCTGTTGAGATATATTGATATAAATACGAATATAAGTATTATCAAAAATAATACGAAGCTATAATTTATATTACTCCATGGTTAGATCTTTTCATATATCATTGAGTAATATAAGACTAAACCTATGGCAACATCCATAAATGCTGAACGATGGAGCACACAAATACAATAGAATAAAATACGAAAACAAGTTTTCCTCGTGTTATTAGCGAAAATAGCAATATGTCATATTATTATTTGCTAAAACCCGAGTTGTGTAAATACTTCCTAGTTCATTATCGAGATATTAATGGGCTGCCATTATCGATAATGCAAAATATATGATTGTGACGCATCTTGCGTCTTCCTGTTGATATACAAAGTGATAATTTATGCACATAAACATACAATACATGCTACATGTGTTATTTTTAATTCAAGATTGTTTTATTAAAGCCTGTGACCTTGACCTGTAGGTATCAAATAAAGACTTTGCCAGGTTGTTTGTCAATATAAATACATACCTATATATGCATCTATAAATACATACCCATATTTCATCTTATTCAGTACATTCTTTTTTGATGTACAGAATCTGGCAATATAATAAATTTAATTTATTGATATTTTAAAATAAGACATATTGTCTTCTTAAGATATTATAATGACCAAATGAATTATTTTTTAACTGTCAAACTTCTGGCATGTATCTGTAGTCTGTCTGTAAACTATCAATGTCTAAAGATGGATGCTGCGCCAAATAACGAATGTATAATATTTCCGTTTCGTGATTTAATTTTTATTCTTAATGTTTATATATACATATATGTTATTGTTATTATAGTTTAATGATTATTTATTATTAAAATTATTTATTTGTGTTATGTCTTTCTTTTTAATTATTTAAATTTAAACGTCGGCTTTAAATAAAATTAATGTATAACGTGAATTAATTATGGTAAAAACACATTTTTTTTATATATTATCTAATAATATATAAAATGTTATAAATAACTTTTGCAGCTCAAAGTTATTTTATACAGTAGCTTACAAAAAATATATTTATTTTTACCAAAATAAAAGCATTTCATAATTATTATCTAATTCCAAAATTAACTGGGTTACAGAACAAAGTATTACCGAAGTAGAGCACATTTTCGTTCTGCTCATTACTTTCGTTTTCATGTCATGTAACCCACAATTACTTAACCAACTCGTTATAATCGATTTTTTGTGTCACTTATTGAACTTGTCGTTATTGTTGCTCTACTTAACACGCCAATAAATTCTTTAATGTTTCATGTTATCGTTTAAAGTATGTCTCCTGTTATATCATATATCTTGTTTTTATGAAATTGTCATGAAGTTGTATATGTATGTGTGTGTCTGTGAATTTTGTATATATTCTTAAAGACAATGCTTTTGTGTGTATGTTATATATGCGTGAAGAAAAAATATTTAAGGTCATTCAATGATTCGTATTAATAGAATAATAGAAAATTTAATTAAACGTGATGGAAAATCTTAATAAAAACGAAGGAAACGTAACACTATTATTTATTATATAGTGTGATTAAAACTGAAACATAAAAACATTTATAAATTGTAATGTTAGGTTTTTATATAAATGGTAAGTACTATTTATTACCTGGTATAATATAGATGTGTTAACTGTATATATAGTTCAATAGTCTTTAGTTTCATTACTTTTCTTTAAGTACCAAAATCTTGTTTTTTTTTTAATTAAAATTAATTGTTAACGTATAAATGTAAAAGTTTTATTCTTTTGTTTATCTTTGGTTGATCTGTTAATTCTATTCGATACATTAAATTAAATACATAGTATATAATTCAATATGAATTTTAACTAACGAACATACTTAGTCATATGTATGTTTGTTAGTTATACCACAAACGTATATTGCCTTGAAATTATTATTAACATTATTTATACATACAATTACATTTAATTTTATCGATTTTACTTAAAGATTTACTGATAAAAACATTAAAACCAGCAAGGCTAAGATTAACTTATATCCTTTCGAACTTATTGTAATTTAATTAAAGTTATAAATAAGAATAACTAGTCAAATTTTAAATAAATTTTCAGTTAAGGATTTATTAACTCGGATAAGACTCGAACTGCGACCACGCGTTCCCATGAATAAATGATGAATGAGGGAAATTTCGTTATATAATTATATATTAGTTTGTTTAAAATTTAAGTAAGCTTAACGTAGCTAGATATGTTTAATAGATTATAAAGAATAAACCTAAACCTTGTCATATCTATATGTACTAAGTAATCATAGTGTTGTCGATGTCAGACTTTGTATGTCTGCCGCTCATCACCTATTCTCATCCGAAAAAAAATACTGGATGGATCTTTATAGAAATGGACAAAAAGACTACGACTTCAAAGAGGGATATAAACTACGATACGGTAGCTCAGTTGGTAGAGCGACGGGACGGTTACCCAGTAGTCGCGGGTTCGAATCCCTGCCCGTATCGGTTTATTTTTCATTCTTTATTTATATAAATTTAAATAAGCTTAACATGGCTATACATGTTTATAGATATTTTCAAACATATAAACTAATTTTTATTCCAAAAACAATTGGTTTCTGTACCTTGAACGATCCTACAATTAACTTCACAATAGGACTTTAGACTACCACAGTCTATTACTATGTGTCAATATGTAAAGTACCAACGGACAGTCAGCTCAACACGCACCCACTGCAGGAAGACTTGACTCTGCCACTGTCTGTTGCTATATTAGCAACGAACAATAACCCAAAACTATATTTGTAAAATCTTCTTTTACCACAGTTTAAATTTATCTTTGTGTTAATATGTCAGTAATGTCAATATGCGCACATAATTATAATAATATAAGTTTTAAGTGTGACAGCGTCCTTGTACTTTTATTACTAAAAATTCAAAAGATATGACATGATATTAAAGAAAGAATTATGCTATTGTAGTAAAGATAACATTAATAGGGTAGAGGTAGGTACAGAAAAAAAAAGAATAAAGAATAAATATTTTAATGAAGAGTATGTTACAATATATTTTAAACTCTAAAAAGTGTTAATAGAACTAATGAGTTTGTTTTGTTTGAACGCTAATTTCTGAAAGTGTAGAATTTGAAAAAAACAATTGCATATCTATTATATAATAATACTCTGTGGCCTTCACAATCAGACTTAGAAAATACCTCCTAAAAAGGATATAAGAGGAAGGCACTTGTCTTTTAAAATAATTCAAATACGGTTTCTGATTCGTGATCGTATTTAATTTACGACCTGTAAAATAACAAACACATTCAACTGCAAATAAATAACGGAAACCTTTACACGGGAACTCAAATAAAATAAGGTATTTTGCAAACATTTTAGCATTCCTAAGCTAACGCGGCCAATGTACTTGCTGGTACTTTACATATTGCCCTTACAAATATTTAAATCATGACAAAACATATTACTTTTATTGACTATCAAATTGACTTGGGACTTTGAAGACGAGCTGATAACTAAAGTTCCTTACTAACAAGGTAATAACAATAGGTATTTACAATAAGAATAGACTAAAGAGGATAGACAATGTTTATGTATTTTAAAAAGAGGTTTTACTGTCTGATGAGTTTTTTTTTAATTATACATATATTATAAAACATCGTGCTTATAGAAAGTTTACATTAGATAAAACGTGGTATGCACATGTCCACAAATCGTGACTTGTTCTGTAAACTGCGCTAAATAGAATGGAAAACAGTGGTATCTCATATACGTTCTAATAAGAGATATGTACACAAGAGAGGGTACCTTGTCATTCTTTTAAACAGAAATATCCATGATTGTGTTATTTATATTATTTAAATCCGCAGGTATTCATATAAAAACTCCATTAAATATAACTTATAAGTTTAAATATAGTTTATCGTTTTTTTTAAAGCAAATATATAAACATATTCCACGTACAACATTACAATATTAAAATAATGATATCGTAATAATCGATAGATGAACGAATTTTCCCACCAACATTGCGAAACGAACCGGTGCGTTTCTGGAGCAAGGTCGAACAAAGATGGCCGTCAAGTTAAGATGTAGGCACATCGAATGTCAGCTTTCGCGGCAATTTTTATGTCAAAAATACTTTTATTAAGAAATCAACGACTATAAGTATATAAGTAATCTGCCGATAGATACAGGCGTAACTCTTTTAAGTGATATTAGTTTTGAAATACGGCAAGGACAGCGGACGTCGAAATTACAGGGTTTGTGTGAAAAAACACGAAGTTTTAGCAATACAGCGCGGCGTCGGAAATGGCAGACGAATTAAACTGTTATGAAATTTTTAAATTCAAATTCACATGAACTGTAACTTGTTTTATTTTATTGGGTTATTAATGAATTTGGGCGTAGTAAGTTTCGAAATAAGTAAATTTTACTGCAAAACTTTTTACAGCGAGTACCTAATAAATATCTTGAAAACTAAATGAAATAAGAGAAAGTACAGTAACAGTCCATTAATAGTCTAACACTGGTAGCAGGTACAACTCTTCAATTATTGGATGGCAAGCCGTCGTTAATAGTTGATAGAAAATTTAATATTTATTATTCTCGGATATACTCTACAGTTTTGTCGGGATGTATTTCATCACTAACTCGACCCAAGGAAATAATAAAATATTATTCAACGTTTATGTTTTTGCCGGAGTCGAACAGTTTGCATTTTTCTGTATTTTTTTAAACGATAGAGTTTGACCATAGTCAAATAACAGCACTAATAGGACTCTATAAGATAGTCCTCTCACAGGACCTTTTTACTCCTACTCTCCGTGGCATAAAGTCTTCCAGTTAAGTCCACCATTAAGTGGACTGTCAGCTCATTTGCCAACATCTTTATATAAAAAGTTGGGATTCGACAATTCAAAGACAATCATTGTCCTCAGTACAATGGTCATCGTTAAATAATACAAAAAATTTATTGTCCAAGACACGATTGTATTGATTATGACATTGTATAATGTAGTCATGAATTATCTGAATGTTACGATTAGGTAATATTAAAACTAGGTCAATTGAGATTTAAGTATTGTCTTGAATATGAGACATATTAAATATGAGAGTAACAATAAAACTTAAAAGCTTATTGAAAGTTGCGTTGATGGGACCTTTCTATTTTAAGAATATATATTTTATATACGATTTTTAACTTTGATTAAGGCACTGTAAAAAATATTCTATCACACGAGACGAGGTTACTTATAAAATTTAAGATTGATCATGTAATTTTCGACTCTATCCGCTTAATTTAAAGTTTAAAATTAAACACAGGGTTGAATACTAATACAGGCTCGTTCTAGTTACCCAATGCTTCCTGTTCAGAATTACGTTACAGATATTGGTCGGCAAATGGGAAAGTTGTTGCCCAATGTATTGTTTATAAGAATAATCGAACCTTACTAATTGGTCGTGTTATAAAAATCGAAAATTTTGTCCTTGTATGAAAGTTTTAAAGATTTACAACTATCTTCCTTGCTTGCTTTTCGTGTAACTTTATAGTAGATATAGAATAGAATAGAATGCTTAAGGTTATCGAAAGTTCATTTAAATGTAAAGATCAAATAATAATAATTTCATTCAAAATGTTAATTTTAAACTATCAATCTTAATATACTGATGTAATAAACTATTTATATAATCTCATTAAAGCTCCTTCAAAACACACGTACTATCAAAATTAGTATCTAAATTGAATCGATTATTAATCGTATGTATATTTACAATCATCTTGTTTAATAATAATATAATATACATTAGTACATATAGGTATGTTCGTAACAATTAAAAGTATCGTTTTGTTTTCTTTCTTCGATTAAAAAAAAATAAAGGTTAATAACATTATACATTTTATTCTCTTAATAAGTAAATATTTTAAGTGACATGCTAAAGATAGAAATTGTAACTCGTTTCTTATCTTATCAATTTCAAAGATAGATCTGTGGATTGAGTTTATAGGAGGCCTCCAAACTTGAAGGAAATGAATGAATGAATGAATTGGAGTTAAAATGCAATTCAGAAGGTTGTTTGATTTTGTTTCACTAATTCAAATGATAGACATTCAGTTCAGTAACCAAATAAAGACTTGATCAATTCCTTTCACAAGCATGTATAACAATAAAATGTTAATACCTAAGTACATGTAAGTATATTCCAAGTATGTAATCACCCTTATTATGTTATTAAAGTTATTCAATAAATGTTATTACTTATATATAATTATTGTAACGTTTTCAAAACCTTGTAGGTATAGTTATTTCGAACATATTCTAGAACACATGTATACATTGTAAGTTTTCTAACATTGTTCATGGGATACTATTGAAAGCTACACACGGTTTTCAACCTTGTATTTAAGGTATTTAAGTTGAATATGAAATAAAATGAATTAATAACTTAACACAAACTAAATCGCAATGCAAGTGAATGGTTCGAATCAAATGTTATTGTTTTAGTGACCATTAGTTCCGATTCAGATTTATTCAAGGATACTATTAAGTGAGTTATGTGCTCACAAAATGTAGATAATTATTTATATTTACAATTTATTTAATAAAACTAGTTATACATTGTCTACTGACTCATAGATGACGATCTAAGACCGAGCATTTTATTAGTAAAATTTTTCTCAAACGCATTATACACTATAACGGAGTATTTGTTCTAATTTTAAAGTTCAGCCCAACCTCCTCTATTCTCCTGGAGTCCTAGTCTTTTGCATACATCCACTTTTTTTAGTTGTACGGAAAGTTTTGCCCAACCTCCTCTATTCTCCTGATGTCCTAGTCTCCATCCATCCACACCTTGGACATTTCATGCTTGCAGATGTCTATTAGTGATGATACTAGCACAATGGTTGGTCGTCTGCCTCTTGGATTTGCAATAAAAATACTCCAAGTCTATTAAATTGAAATACTACCATAAAGTCTACATGATATGCCAAAGTTGACGTTTAATTTCTGACATATTGTAACATATTTTACGATAAAGTAATAAAATTGTCTATTTTATTAGAATCATGATCATATCATGATTATATACAATATTTAAATTTATACATGAAGAGGTATAATATTTTTATAAAAATATGTTTCAAAGATCTTCCTCATTTCATAATCTTAAGCCCTCGAAATTTTTAAGTTCAATAAAACCCCGATTAAATATCCGCATTGGTTTAAAAAATAACTGTCTTAACAAATGTCAGATTATAATCACACAGATATGTCAGCGATAGTTGATTAATGATTTGACTTAGTCAATAATTCGTATATATATGTTATAATAGAAGTAACAGAGCGTCTTCCAAGACTCTTAAAAAGTTTTGCATTTGAAATTTCAAATTGTTCTAGAAGGATCTATGACCCCCCATATTGACTTCGAAGTTGGAATACGACTTTCCTTACAACCAATAAAACGCGTTTGCAATATTATATAATAACTGGATCAATCGAGCGAGGCCGGCGACTCTAACCTGATGGACTGTTAATAAAATGAAAATATAACACAGGAATATAGTTTCTACCAAGCTGTAATACGTACGATAGTCATTTGATTGATTTTAATAACAGTATTAGATACTCTACGTACAGTTTTGAATAAGCGGATTGAATTATAAAACCCAATAAACAATTATAGCACTTAAGCTGTTGTGTATAAATACTAGTATTGTCAAATCTATTTAAGAAGTATAGTTGGATGTTGTTGTTGTAAAGATATTGAATACCTATTGATCTAAAAAGTTGTCATCCTTAGTGCAACTTCCGGTATACAAGGTATTTCAATAAAATTATTTACAGGGCCGGTTTTTTGTAACAAAACAAACTATGTGTCCGCCAATGACGCCGCCCGCCCTTATCAACAAATATTTACGCAAACGATAATTTTAATTATAAGATACCTCTTAGCAAATCATCTCTTAGGAATCATTTCTATATAAGTTTTAATCTTTATGTATGCCCTTTAGGGGTGGAATAAATGAAATATTTCATTAAGTATTTTAAACTCATATCTCTCGTGTTTTTTGTAAATTGTAGGATAAGCTTACATAAGATTCGATGATAATACGACAATTGAAACTTCACATATACATATATATATTGTATAAAAAGCATTGCATTGCATTTATACTTTTCTTGGGTATTATATTTAGTATAGTAAATATAACTTTAATAAAAAAACATAATAACCTAAAAATAAAGAAGATTAAACAAAGTACCTTCTAAATATCATAAATCTTCTTGGCCCTAAAAACTACCAAACCTTAAGTTTCATCCATATCGATAGAGTCTTATCGGACACACCAGTTACGATATATACGAGAAATTAACCCCTAAATTTGAAATATTAAATAATTATTTTTTACTTATAAAATGCTAATTAATTTTGTTTTTAAAAGGATATTGGTAGATTAAGATTAAAATAAATAAATCTGCAGATGCTAGATGAAGTCACGCATATATTAATATTTTAATTGAGAAAGGCATTTTGACCGCAGTCAAGGTTTACGAGTTAACCTGTGACACTCGAAATAAATCATACATACGGATCTTCACTTGATCAATATAAAATAATTAATGGATAAAAATTAAATTAACGGTACAGATTGTGTACAATCCTTTGTATGGTAAATACTTAGGGTTGTTAACATATTGGTATAATTTTGATTAATTTTATCAAGCTGTAATCACGTTAATTATATCTGAATCGGCCCAACTAGTCTTGAACAAATTTGAGGTTCTTATCCGTGAGCTCAAGACCTGGTAGACTAACGACGTGAAACTGTATTTGTCATTATGGTTTAAGAAATATTAAATATTTCAACACTTACTTTCACAGACAACAAGATTATATTTTAACAATTTTTTCACCGATATTTTAAAATACCCTCAGACCTTCATAGGCTGTATATTATTCTGCTTAAATGCTTTTCCTTAAGACAGACAATGAAAAAGTTGACGAAATAACGCTGTTTTCTGTAGTTGAAGAAAATAATATAGACAACATAGACATATATAGAATTTATAATTTATGATCTTTTTCGATTTATAGTCTTGTCAAAATAGACATTTTTTTTCTGATGACCGAGTGAGGGAATCGGTTATATTTCTCACAGCTCAATAACAGGCGTTAATAAAATATACTAACTAAGTTAGCAAAGAAAGTAGGAGCAGTTAATTTTCCTCTTGATGGTAATATTTTTATAAATAAAATATTTTTTGTTTCAGATCCACGAGCACATGACACCAGATGAGCTTCGAAGTGTCTTCCACGTGGAGCACCAAAGTCTGGTGCCACTATACCACGTCGCTCACCTCACTCACCACTTAGACCGGAGGAACATTCCCACCAGCCACCCTTCTAACACCCACACTGTCGCCTCAGGGAAAATACCACACGAGAAGATCAAAGCAAAACCAGATCCTTCACTCCTCAATGATGAAATGTTCACAAAAATGAATAAATACAAAGATGATGTAATTGGTGATTTGAATAAGACAGTGAGCGTGAAATTTAACGTGTCATCCAGTGAAGTTAGTGATAGTGATGTGCATAACATAGACTTGGAGGCGTTCGGGAGACAGCTGAAGCTGGTTTTGAAGAAGCAGGAGGGCCTGGTGAAGAAGGATGGGTTGAGGATGTGGCGAGTACTTACCAACGACTCTCAGCCCCATGGGGTTGATTATGAAGAAATGAAAACGGTGAGTGGGTTGATTCTTTTTTTCTAATTTTCGTATTTAATTTGATGTTTCGGTTTCGAAAACGTTTCGACAAAATAAAAGATATATATCTATTTTATCTGTTCATTGAAGATGACGAAAGAAAAAAGTTATATTATATGAAATTTTATGACTCGTTATGAAGTTAGTTTTATAAAAGCTATAACTGACATTCAATTTATTATTATAAAAGTTATATTAAAGTTATATTATATGAAATTTTATGACTCGTTATGAAGTTAGTTTTATAAAAGCTATAACTGACATTCAATTTATTATTTTCCCAACAACAAAGTTTACTTACGTTTTAACGAAAGCTAGTAAAAGTGTATTCAATGGTTCTTAGAACTTTTCTCAAATGCTAATATATCACCCACATGTTACAATTCAATAGAGAAAAGCGAAACCACAGATATAAAAAATCTAGTTCTTACAATTGATTGAACGTTATACAACTGATTCGGGAACAATACAGGCAGCAAGAAAAATATTTGTACATGCTAATAGAATACTTATTTATATATGAATTTGTGCTAGATTTGCGTGAATGTAGAGTTGGATACTGTGTATTGTAAAGTCGATTGTTCTCAAAGGAATGCAAAAAATGAACTCATCCAACGTAAGGAGAAAGTGTTGTCTTCCCACGAAGGCTTATCTAACATGAGTGATACTTTGAGAAAATACGTTGTGTAATTATGACGTGCTGAAATATTATTGTTTTGAGTCACTTCTTTTGAATATAATTTTTATGTCTAAAATGAGAAGGCACAATTGTTAATATTTTTATTAATTTTAAATATATAATAATAAATCAACAACAAGCCTCGAACCTCTGACCTCTTTATAACCATTCATGTCGGTTTATCAACTGAGCTAACGCGTTAGTCACCTTGATAAGGCATTCCACAATATCATGTTTATTGAAACTTGCTCTTTTTTTATTAGAAAAACATTAATGAGGTCTACTTTTATAAACATAAATTTTAAAAATTAAAGAAATATATTTGAAATTTAGTGATACTTTTTCATTATTTTTTAGTACCCTTGATGCCTTTACATTTTTATTATTTTAAAATTAGTACTTTAATGTTTAGTTTTTGAATGTTTGAACATTAAAAAACTAAAGATATAATTTAATTCATTCATTAATAACGTAATAATAACGTTTTCTCTCGAAACAAATATTAATGACAAATCTACAAAAATCAGTAAGATCCCGTTGAAGTCTTTTCCTTGCTCAGTTTTTGTGTTTTTTTTTTCGTGCAACTGAATGAGGTAAAAACATATCACAATGAAAGTAAATGTTTTGTATACTTTTAATTGTCTGTAATTAAAAAAAATGAATTAATTAAGATGTTTAAAATGTAACTAGTGGTTGCGAAAGAACTTTTGTATTATGATTTTGTTGCACGCAGTGAGTATCATGATTCTCTGAATATTTGAGTGATGTATATGTACCGAGTTATTTAACCAATTTAATTACAAAACACCTCATTAGGAACAATACGGTGTCATCAGTATCTCTGTTAGAGTTGAAATTATAGTTCTTAGATAAAGAGACACAGCACAATATATGTAATATAATATTTATACATAACCAATTATTATTTATACATTTTAATTATATCAAGCATGCCTCGGAAGCAGGCTGATCTTCCAAACACGTCATCTTGCAATTGCGCAATCCCCAAATAATTGGAATCAGAAAAAGTGATAATGATGAAGTATTAATTTCTGGTCACGTTTGCCGCGACAAGAACTATATCGTATAAATTATACAAAACAGGATTCAATCCTGAAAGTATTCTATGGAACAGTTATATAGAATCTAACCTAATATAATGCTAAAGTGTTTGTTTGTTTGAATGCACTGTTAACTGTTAACTAGTCAGATTTGAAAAACGCCTGCATTCGATACCTCAAATATTTAGGAGAATTATATTAATAAAGAACTAAGACTCTTATTATCCCCATATACAGGGCTATTTGTGATTAATTAGCCAACTCTTGCAGGCAGTCCCATCAATCCCAACAAAATTTGTTCTACGAGTTTTTACAAATCGTGATTAACAACACAAAAAAACGAAACAAAAAATTTTTTCGCTTCCTCTTTTACTTGTAAGTGCTTCTTACAAAATACAGCGTAATATTTTGTAAGAAGCACTTAAAAGCCCGGGGGCCATACCTACACTCAGAGTTAATGCCAGTTAAGAGGCAACAAATAAATTTTGTATGGGAAAACTAAAAATTTAAAACTACAAATTTTAAAAAGTCATAGAACATATGTTGTTGGGATGGATGTAGAGAGGCTGAATGCAAAAGGTGGCCAATTAATTACAAATACCCCTGTATATTTAACATGCTGTATTTTTTTATGAAGTTCTATAGATTTCTAAACTAATATCCCGAACCTATTCTAAATGCCTTTCCTGTGTCCGCGCGAAAAATCTGGCTGGAGATAGCTAGTTAATATATATCTAAATTAAATTGTAAGTAGGTAGTTTGAGAAAGTATACATAAATTATTATTAGGATTATTATTTCATATAAATATTCAATAAATAAGTTACGCAACTCGTTACGAAATTTTTGTATGAAATTTATCATTTTTTTTACTATTACTTCCAATACAAAGAATATGAAGAAAAAATTGGTTTCTCTTTGAGAAATATATTAATTTTTAAAACTTAAAAATAACAATTTTCAATACTATACTAAAAGTAAAAAATTCAGATACTACCTCATAAAAATATCATTCAATAGTCACGCGTTCAGTTTGTAGCAACTGCATTTACGTACATAACGTATAAACCCCCTAATTAAAAAAATACTTTCCACTGCAGGAAAATCCATCATTGGCATGGAAAAACACAATAACTGGTTTGAGCTATACAATACAATTAAAATAAAATACTACACTATTATATTAGACGAGTAGCTAATTGGAGATCAAGGTGTAGACAAAATCGGTAGTCACCGCTAGTTGTATAATAAACTGGGTCTTTATGTGTGTGTGTGTGACACACATATGTATTATGTATGTAAATTATTCCGAAAAGTAACAATTGATATGTTATTATCCGCATAATAACGTTACTTTTATTCATCGGTCGTACGTAACCTTAACTTTGTGCGTGCAAACATTTTTACGTCATATTAACCTTTGTTGTCAAGGTCATAGAGAATTAAATTGCATGTACGTGGGGGTTTTTTAGCGTCTACATTTGGTTTATTTATTGTAAATATCTCAATAACATATGTTATATAAGTGTTATCTAGAATTTATTTGGCAATAGTTTTTGCTTGTGATTTCCCTGGCATCAGATAATAGAGTATCTTATTTCTTATATGTCTGTTAAAGTTATCTCAGCCATTTCCATAAAAAAGTAACAAAACACAAAGCATAGACAATTCATTATTTAATCATAAGCAATTGAGGGTGTGAATATAAATTTCTTTTACTAATATTAATGGCTGCCATTGTATTTCTCTTTTTGGAATGCAATAAAATCGCTATTTTTCCTTTTTTTTTGCCACAACCACCTAGAAACATTTGGCGGTTTTTTTATTGAAAGGAGCAATATAACATGGCAAGTGTTACCAAAAAGTCAATTTATGCGTCGATAGTATTTTATGTTGCGGACATGGAAGTGACAAACAGACGATCAATCAAACGGGGTAGTGTGGATATATTAAAAAGTTTTCATCTATGTAAATTGTTAATTTCTTTTTTTTATTCATATAAATTTCTTAAATAAAATAGACCATCAAAAAGAACTAGCAAAAATCTACAAGGATATCAAGCGATTTAAAATTGTAAGTTATAAATGTTTTTAAATTGCCGAACGTGTCAACGCGGAAAGTTCCTTAGTTACTTATAAACTCAGTTTCCGTAGTTTAAGATTCATAATTACTTGTATGATGTCTCATGAGAATATTTATCTGATTTCCCGCCATGATTCAACAATAAGGCAGATATTAAACTTTTTTATAAAAAATATATACAATGAACATATACTTACAAGTTACATATATTATTATTTACATATTATAGTCTTAAATTTATTAAACATCATCATCATTTTAACACTATTTTTATATTTTGATTTACGACTAAATTTATCATTCCAGAAATGTTTTATTATGAAAATATTTATGATATATTAAGTATATATAATAATGTTTTTTATAATTTCTACTAAAATCTAAACTACTGTTATATATAAAAAACAAATAATACTAAATTTGTATGTCATAGTAATAATATAACCTATTATAAATCTATCGGATATTGTCAAAAACGAATTTAAATTTATAATAACCTTCTAAATTATGATAACCTCCTAAATTATGATAACCTATTGTAACACAAATATAGATCAGATTATACTTGAGTATTGTTCTCAATGACTAATATTATAGCTATGTTCAAAATTAGGAAAGGCATCGGTGACACAACCTTCAGACTGTTGCAATTTATAACTTCCGTATTTCGAACTATTTAATCTATTTTAAATTTCCGAACGATTTTAATTGTAAGATTATTGAACGTATCAATTACGATCAAATTAAAAAAAAACGGTGTCATTTATTGTGACAAATACATGGTTGATAGTATTAATACGACCTTAATAAAAAAAAATATTTTCGTCCCAAAACCGCTCATGAGCCACTCTTTTCCTTAATAAGCCACATAAGGTCTTGTGCATTCACAAACCAATTTAGTGGAATTTCTTCATTGTATGCAGCCTTGACGTGGTCACTTCCGGTCATTGTTAAAAAAAGGCTCACATATAATTGAGTGTATGGAAAAAGCTAATTGGTGAATTAAATTGTTTCTGACGGGGAAATTTAAAAGATACGTCTTGTAAATCACTTAAAGTATACATACAATACATGGTTTAATTGTACAATTTATTGCAATATGTAGATTTTTATTTTTTAACATGTGTTTTCATTGTACATAGGTATGTGTTCTTACCTTTACAAACGTCAGTGACAGAGTGCCCCCTGGCCCCAACTTTTTAATTAGCAATGCAACTAGAGCAATGTACAAAGGCCTCTTGAGGTGTATCTTGTAATTTCTCAGCCTTGGGACGTAATAATTATGTATAACTAGCATACTATGTAGATATATCAGGGGGGATTTTTATTAAAGTTACATATTTCTTTTTCTAGTTGTAAACTAATAATAAAGAAATAAATCTTACGTAATTCAACATTAAAACCTATTTGGTCCATATTTCAATTTATTTCATTTTTGACAGGAGGATGAAGAAGATATTGGTGATCTCTACCAAGACGATGAGAACGGGGCTGCTCTTCTTATTAGAAAACATCCGAAACATGGCAAGCTTGTTGTGGTAAGTATGACAAAAATGATTTATTGAGTAGTTGACATTAAGATAATTAATTGACATTGGTAAGTACAAACACGCCAGTGCCAGTATACGACCACGATCCTGTAGATAGAGTCTTTAGGAAGCCATCTATAATCTAATTTAGTAATAAGATAAATTATAAATATGATTATCTTCTTATAGCATAAAATAGTGAAAAGAATCACATTCAAGCTAAGACACCTTGAAGTTACTCTTATGATATGGAAACAGTATTTAATACACGAAATATAAATATATATTTTAAAGCTTATAGTTACAGATCATAGTAAGATAATTGAAACTGTAAAATATATATAGATATATATTTTTTAAATTATCCATTTGTATTTTTTCTTTGAGTACGAAATAAAAAAAAACTGTTATTTCCCGACTAGTTCATTATAAAATAAATCCAGAATCACGTAGAGATAATCTCTTCTGTTATGGTGTCGACAAATTCATAATTTACATAAACATTGTTTGAATGTGTTTTATTTTTTTTGTCTTATTTAATTCTAATCGTATATTGTTGTTCGTGCCCTTGACTTTAGTTATTTTGAACTCGATGACTTTATAAAAATAATCAATTAAAATTGATTTTGTGTATAGTTTTTTTTATTTAACTTGCGTACATTTTACTTGGAATTATTAATGTTCTAAATTTGAAATTTCTTTCTTAAAGAAATAAAAAAAACTTTGCGTAAATGTGAAAATTTGGTACATTAATAATTTATAATTATTTTCTGAGGTATTTAACCTTTAAATCATCTTAAAACATGTCTCTACATAGTAAGTTTGTTTAAAGTTTAAATAATTATACGAAATAATTCTTCAGCACGGGCAGGACTGAAACATGATTAACTTTTTTCCAGCATTAATATTTTCCAAATAACCCTGGTGGATATGATTTTCGTCATAAAGACTAATAAATGCAAGATTAATTAAAGGGTGAATAGTATCTCAGTTCGCATAGTTACGGTACAGTATCCCAGAGGTCGCTTATTCAAGGACTGCCCGTGTTGAAGTTTGAAAATAGTTTATAATTATCTGATACTATATTTATATAATATATGTAACCTTTCTATTTAATAATCAAACCCACGACATAGGTTTCTAGATAAAGAGTTTATTTATTTGAAATCAGACGATTCGTTTTTAATGGCCACAAAAACGAAACATTTTTTCTTTTAAGAACACCTGTTAAATACATAAGATTATAAATTAGATTGTAACATTTATTATAAAAGCTTTTAGGTTTTTTACTTCAGATTTGACAACACGATATAATAAACTCTTAAAGAAATATTAAACACCACAATTTTTTTTTATAACGTAATTTGGCGCTAATTTCATGAGGTGTTTTTGAGGTTACGATATTGTTTAACATATAAAAATAAGCATTTTATAAAATATAAAGACATATAAACAGTTCCTCTGTATTTTTTTAATTACGTTTATGGTAATAAAGACAGCCATTCATTATCTAACCAGCGAGAATATAAACTGCAACAAACAATAGAGTCGCAAGTAGACTAAGGCCGATTGCAACACACTGACAATTGGCGGGAAAATATTATCACACCTGCCAACTTTAACATAACTGCCACTAATGTGTAGTAATTACATTTACGAGGCAATGGTTTAAAAAAAGACTGACTCGGAATATTCTTCGATACCTGTACTGTATTATAATTTTTAACAAAACTTTTAACGTTTCGTTAAAAATATATCATAGGTTTTGATTTCATTTGGAAAACTGTCATAGTTTTCTTAATGTGAATGCTCGTGCTCGGGGTACTGAGAACCATTTTCTTGTGATAGTTTCCAAAGTTTTAACTATTTGATTATTTTATATTTTGTAATTGTAATGTCAAATGCAATATTACTTAAACAAAACGACATAATTATATTGTTCCGTTTCATAAGCTGACGAAAAATGTTTGTAGCTATAAAATTTACTAAGGATTCCTTTTAGTCAAGTTTATTGACTTGATGTTTTTCTTAATGCACAAAATTAATCATACCATCTATCAATTAAATTAATTCCAATTTAAAATTGTATTTTGCTTACATAAGATTATTGCACCTGAGGTCGTGACTCAAAGAAGGAAAATTGTATTAAAAAGCTTTGATAGAGCCATTTAAATATAAAAGAACTATCAAATATCAAAGATTTCTGTTTTACTTATTTCATTAAAATATATATTCAATAAAAACATCAGTATGTTATTATGTTACAATTTATGTATCTCAATCTCATTTACTATCACAATTATAATAATTAATTAACCTTATATAAGAAACTGAATATATTGATCATAAGCGAAAAAAATATAAGACAGTTCAATTTTTCTATTTTCATATTTTTTTGACAATGATAGTTACGTATACTTACGTATACTACGTTACGTATACTTAAAAAAAATATCAAAATAATAATATTTATTTTAATAAAATAATATTTATTTTAATATCAATAAGCTTCCCGTAAACGGGAAATCGACCAGTAAATGGGACGGTTTCCCAGTAGTCGCGGGTTCGAATCCCTGCCCGTGTCCGTTTATTTTTCATTCTTTATTTATATAAATCTTATATAAAGTAAATAATAATATAGAATATATTTTTTTTTGTAACAGGAAGGTTCCATCGGCCACGATTTAGTGATTCGCCCGATACCAGACACGATGTCGACCGCGCAAGACGACGAAATGTTTATGGACCCATCCAGTATGGCCGACATGGTGTCTATAGATACTGGACTACCTTTAGGTAACTATAGATATCCATTCACATATGTGTTTTGTACATTATAGCAGAAACGAAACGTTTAAGTAATTATTGTATGTGGTTTTTTTTATTATTGTAAGAAAAACAAACCGTTTAAACGAATGTAATTATTTTATATTTATTATTATTGTCGTAGAAACCAACTTATTTGTAAAAAAAAAATAAAGTCAAATCAAGACAATCTGTCAAATTTGACTATTTATTTGGTTTATTTTAATAAATGAATATTTTACATAGTGACTCATATGTCACTGATTTATCGATGACCTGTAGTTTAGATGATCTACCTGCTAATAATGTTTTCCCAGTTTTTTATTATTAATTTATAGTATTTTTAAAACAGCAGACATTATTTAATTGCTTCTTTTTACTTCCTGCAAATCTCAAACCAATAAAACTAGTTATTTTTATATTAATTAAAAATATATAGATCTTGTACTAATTAGTGCTAATTACTGCTCTTTATTTAATTTATGAAACTACTAAAGTTTAAAAATATCCATAAAAATGTATACGTATATTTTTAAACTTTAGTTTATATTTATTTAAAAATTAAATAAGATTAGCGTGGCTGTATATTAAGCTAATTTAAATATTAATATAGAAAGAAGATTTATTCCATTCGGGATTCGAACCTGCGACCCGCTGTATCGTTTTAATTTTCATCTTATATTTTTATAATATTTAACATATTAATCTTCTAATGTACAGAGTATTCAATATAACTGACATAGCGGTGCAGTATAAGTAACTATTAAAGGAAATCAGAGTTATAAACTAAACCTAAAAAACTATAAAACAACAAACTGATAGATAAAACATATTTATACATTAATTGATTAAATTGTACAAAATAACAACAATGCAAATTTCATTTGTCCATTCCATTCTCCCATAATATGCTACATAATAATGAAGAAGTTGCAAAATTTTTTATAATATTAAAATTCTTTGCATACTTCAATATCTTTAAGACTAAAGTTTTTTTTTTTAATATGGCTCGTAATTTCAATAGTAAAGAGGCAAAGAGCTGAACGTGAACGTCTACGTCAAGCGCTTCAAGGAGCACGTCATGTCATCATTAAGAGAGACCCAGCGGAGGGAGATCATCTGGGTGACTATGGTAAGTTTTTTATATTTTTGAATGATAAATCAGTTCCTTATATTACCTGGAATATATAATTAGTATAGTATTTAAAGGTTATTCGCTAATTGGCGTTTTTATGAATAGTCATATTTTTTATTTAATTTAAATATTTTTAATTTTTATTTATGTACAAAGCATGATTATGATATTGTTTTTCATATTATATTATAAAACATACATATTGCGAACAAATAAAATAATTATAATAAAGTTAATAAACTATTTAGATAAATGTACAAAATTACCGGTTTTCCCCTATTTATTTAAACGTCAAAGCATTAATTTATCGACATAATGACTTACATATAACGACCGTCTGTTCTCACGTGTTATCGCGGTTTATTGCATATTTAATAGTATTAAAAAACTTGGATCATTTTAATCGCTAGCAACTTCGATGTTATCAAAATGTTTATATCGAATATATACTATGTGTTATATTATGTGATATATTAGCAGTTTCGGCAACGTAGGTAATAGTTGTGATTTACGATATTAAAAATAAACTAAAGGTGAGTACAGAGTGCTGACTATCCTGTACTCTACGCACCTGTGATAATAACGTACTACGTAGTGCATACCGACCTTTTTAAAGAGCTAACACGTAATGGGAATGCCTACGCCTTTACCTTATGCCTATACATTTGATAAAAAAAAATACATTCTTATTAATTAACAGAGTAAAAGAACCTTTTACTCTGTAAATTAATAAGAATAGAAGAGGAATAGATCAAGACTTTATCTAATCTACATATAAAAAATAATGAAAATATGTCTGTGTTTACGAAATGAATGATTTTTAATAAAATTAATGGTTGGCAACTACTGTTACTACTACGCTGTTTCAAGCCTGCGGTTTGTCAGTGTATTCCAAAACGGTTTAAATATTTAGTATAATAATATAATATATAATACATATTAATTAGTAAATTAATTATAATAGCTTACACTTTAAAATATTTAGAGCACGATTTAGGTTATTTAGACCAACCTTAAACACAATTCCTAAAGCAAGAGGTCTATGTTCTCGCAACCTTTTGTTTGATCTCGTTTGAATTGGCGGGGCGTGATAGGCTGCCCGCTTTAGCACACAAACAACATTACACACTAAATATTTATTGTACTGTCCAAACGTTGTAAGCTTTTTGAGTCATGAACTGGTTTGTAAAGTTTAATTTAATTGGCAAATAACTCAATCTTTAAAAAAGTTAAACTTCTGTTCGTTGAAGTAATTCACGGGAGTACACGTGTTGTAACACGCGTTAACACTCATCATGAAAGGCACCTGTGTGAAAATTATGCAAAATGGCGCGAAAACTCGTTTGACTTGATCGTTTTGTCCGGACGAGTTATCGGAAAGATATGATAATAATTTTTCTGATTTTAATTGGCCATAAATACGAGACGCCTGTCTGTCTCTGCCATTTAATTTGGTTTTTTTCCAAAAAAAACAATATTTTTTTGGTGCCTATACATTATTTTTCTTTTCAATAGGCATGTTAAAATCTTGCCTACATAATGGACTGATCTTGTATACAGATTATACATAAAAATATATACTCTTTGCTATAAATATTGGTTACGTTTTAAATTTAAAATATGATGAATACTTATTTGATTTTCACAAATTCGATTATAAAATGTTAAAATTTTTATTTTTATGGCCAGTATTGTAGAGAGGTCATAAGGTCGTGTGGTATTGCGTCACCGGTACTAGTAGGTATAATGTATTCAAAATATTTAAAATATCATTCACTAATGTAGTGTGGTGGGAAAACCATCAATTTTTGTCAAAAAGAGGCCTGTTCATGACCACGTGCTTTTTAAATAACAAATTAAAAATTTCATTCATATCAGGGTTCTTACTTGACATTATATATTACGTTAATTTTGCTTTTTCCAAAATAATTATGTATCTTCTATCTAGGTATCTTCATATTTTAAATATTTACAAATAATTTTACCTAATCTTAATGTTCTAAAAAACATTTAAAAATAACAATAAGCTTTCCCTGTCCTTCAAATTCAAACCACGACGGATCAAAGCTACAATTTGCATAAATTATTCTACACTTATATAAATACTAGGGAAAAATACATAATTCGTGATTTTATCATTGTTTGTACAATTTCAATAATGAAATTCAATAAAATGCAATCATTACTAAAATTTTATTAATAAGACTTATATTTATATTACTTCTATTTTTTTGATGTTCTCTTAAATATAATAGTAATTTAATAATATCCTTTTTGAGATTCATAACAAACATACAAGAGGTGATTTTTTACTATTAATATATTTATCACAATTTTAATTTATGTTAAATATTTATTGATTCTTTATTAAGATTATATAATATTTGAATTAATTAATTATATATGACATTTGCTATGTTAATAAAAATACCTGCCATAGTGTAACTCGATGGTATTCAACATGTAAAATATACTTATATTAACTGTCAAAATACGATAATAGTTTATTGATTGAGCAAGCGCCAGAGAGCGAAGGAAATCGATTTGAAACTAGACGAAAATGCTTTTCTAATTTGTATATTATAAGTAGGTACTCGCGGAAAGATCGCATTTTTCAACCAATGGTGATAAAATTTTGCATTCGTGTTCCATAATTGCTGATTATTGTTTTGTTTGACTGTATTGTTATGACTGTATGTTATTGATGGCATAACTAGTAACACAAGTCCTTCGGAATAATCCTAAAATATAGAAGTTTTAAAGATTCGTAATTCCAGAATAGTCAAGTTTAAAAAAAACCAAATGTATAATTTTTGTGTTAAAAATATTTTTTGTCCAAACAGATTTTTGATTAGATAGACTTTGAAGGTCGCCTGAAAATTATATACACCCTTGCCCAGCTCATTCGGTTCTTAGTGCACAGCATGAATAGTTTATTATTCTTAGTCAAGTCATAGCCGAGTAAAATACTCAGTTAATATCTTACCACCCACAGAGTACACGACTATTATAATAAAATATCTATATAAATGTACGTATTTAAAAAAATATCAAACCAGACAATTAATTAAGTTTATTATCATAGCTATTTGATAGAGTCGATGGAATCCACGTTGTATTATACATCTTGTATACTATTAATATTAAAATAATTAATAATAAACCTTTTTTTAGCCTTTATGGAGCCAGATCACATTGGCAAGCGGTTTAGAAGGAAACGTTCAACGGAGTCCCATAGCAGAAAGAAGAGGGAAGCCCCTTACGTGATATATCCGGAGATTCTCGTTATCGTTGATTATGACGGCTACAGGTAAGTATCAAACGGAATATTCAGATCTTCAAGATGTGTCTAGAACATTCTGTTTCAATCGATTTTTGGACATTTTGGCGTTCTTTTTATAATATTTGTAGAATATACTAATATATGTTGAATATATGTTGAATAAGTATTGAAAAGAACATGTCGAGACCAGTCGTTTCTTAATGGAAAAAAAACCTTGAATCACAATAAATAAATTCTGATATCTCAAGAATGAGTTGAAATCATCTCGAGTTTTAGCATTTACCTATCTTTATTAATAAATGTTATAAAAAGCTTATATATTAACTTTATTAATAACTATAATAACAAATCATGAATATGAATGTTCTCAGGTTACATGGCGGTGATAATTTGCAAATTAAGCGATATTTCGTGTCTTTCTGGAACGGCGTTGACCTCAGATATAAACTTCTCAAAGGACCCAGAATACGGATATCCATTGCTGGCATTATTATATCGCGGGTAAGTTATGTTTAATTTCTTTTTTTAAAGTTTATCGTGAAACATCTTACAGACACACAATAAAAAAACACCTTTTTTTCTTTTACTTTTTTGGCTTCAGATGTTAATATAGATTCGGTTGACAAGCAAATTTGACGGGACGAAATAAAAATGGCGGAAACGTGTAGATTCTCAGCTGAAATTATAAATAAAACAATTCGAAACATTCTTATAAAGAAACGTTATAACAGAAAAACGCGTACCTACCTATACCTATTTCGTAAATCACTGTTCTAGAAGTAAAATAATAGAAGCAAATACGGAAAAACGTGATGTCATACACCATTCGTTTGTATATTTATAAATTATAATGTAATGATTAAAAATAACAGTATTTTGACAACATTTTTATAATCTATAAATGCCGCGACCTAATCAGCATGCTAAACATTTTCCTCAAATTTTAGTTTTAATTAATATTTTAAGATCTGGTATCTGTAACAGATACCGATACCAACTGGTATCTGTTTGTTTTTTTAATTATAAAAGGAAATCATTAAAAAACAAAACTTGAAAATATATTGAAGTCTATATAGATTGAAGTCTATATAATGCGTATTTAATTTACCTATGAATAAAAAAAAAGCTATTTTTAAGAAAACCTAGCATAATTGAGTTATATAACCTGAAGAAAAATAAAACATCAATATTTTGCATTTATTGTTGCGTTATAACTTTAAAGCCGACCATTTCATCAGTCTCGATACACATTTCCTCTAGAAAGTTTTTTTTCGATTTTGGATAACCTTCCATGACAGCCTCCAGCATATCCGAGCAAATTCTCTTTCGTTTTCTAAGAAAATATTTCTTATCAATAAATTTAAATAACAAATTAAAAAAATATATTTATTTATAATAAAAATACCTATATTCCTTATAAACATTTTCATGAGCTCCTAAAACAGCCATCTTGTCGTCAGCTTTAATGAGCACACTTGACGTGCGTAATACGGACAGTTTGTTTTGTAGCTGGTGTATCTTAGTTTTAATTTCCTGTATTTGTAGTATTGTACAATCATTTGTAGGTGTGGCGGTTAGACTTTTAAGATTAATTTCGGCAGTTCTGAGAAGAGTTTTCTTGTCTGTTAAATTCAATGTAATATTTGCTATTTGTGTGTCATAATCTGTAACAATGTAAATTATCTTAATAGTTGTGTGCAATAGGTTATGCTACTTATACAAAAATGTACATATAAAGTCGAATTGACTGTAATATTACATAACATTACCGTTGTTATGGTCATTCTTACCTTCCTTGTCACTATTTTCTTCTACGTTATTTGTTTGCAAGGCGGCATAAACTTTTTGTTTACCGTATAATTTACACTTTATTTTACCCGAGTCACTCAAAGCATCTAAGGCTTTTTGAACAGCGTTTTTTGTGTAGGTTCCTCTCAAGTTAACCGTAACATCTGCACATGAATAGGGTCTATTAGTATCTGTTAAGTATTTAAATACTGCTTCATTAGCCATATTAAATATATTCTCCCAAAAATCCAAAATATCAAGTCTTGTTATTTTCTTGGTTTGATGGCTTTTGTTTGCGCCAAGAAAAAGCTTATAAAATGTTATAACTTGACATTGAAAGTTGCCGCGCATATGTTTGACACAAAGATTTTTTTAGTTTCTTAATTTTTTTTATGTTTGTTTTATACTACGCCTACTTGAAATTATTAGAAATATTATTAAATATTCCTTGCATAAAGTATGAATAGCTTAAATTATATAGATAGGCAATAATAAGTAGGCATATTTTTGATTGATAAATTATTGCTTTTTTTTAGACTAAAAAAAAGATGATTATTCGTAATTTATAATTGTAGTATTAATGGCGTCATTATTATAAACCAGCGGTTAATAAAATAATATAAATATATATAAATGAATAGGTAAAACCAGTTTGATTTTGCAAAAAAAACATGGTATTAATTTGCTTAAATTAGCAACACCTGCAGCTTATAAGAGATTTTAGTATTATTGGATGTTGTGTGATTGCTTAGATTTTATAATTTGGGATCAGATTTATGATCATCCTATCGAAAACATGATTAATTTTACTAATTAACTAAAGTATTTATTTTGAGTCGCTTTATAATACTTATAAGACTTTTTAAAAATCATATAAGTACCGATAGATAATATTTTTGTGGAAACAAATATAACTAATTAAACATTACTTCTTAGTAACTTTTATCCATAGTTCAAGGTTGCCAGGTCATGAATCACCCTTGGATTGACATTAAAGGTTTGTATCACACAAAAAAATTGGATGGTGATAACCTATTATGGACCATTTCATCCAATTATGCTAATTGCTTTTGGTTATAGTTTATTTATAAGCAATCTTTGATAAGATATGATTTTAAATGTCACCTGTTTACGACTTTCAATCTAGTCTTCGATATAAAACTTCTAAAATTATTCTTGCTACATATTAAAAAGCGAAATGATTAAAATCTTTTTATGTATATTTATGTTTATTGAAGCATACAACCATAGAGTTATTATACATGCTGCTGGCTAGCTCTCCTATTATATGTACAATAATTCTGTGCACACAACAATATTGAGTTTTTACAGTAACAGATATTTCGAACAACACAGTAGATTACAAATGTATAATGAGCTAAACGATTATAATAAGATGTATCATGAAGGGCCGTGACGCGACCCCGTATTTGGAGAGGAATCGCGTTGGACGGGACGCGATAGACTCAGCTGCCGCGCTCACAGACATGGGCAAGTATCTGTTCAGGGAGAGAAGACTGCCAGTCTACGACATCGCGGTTGCTATCACCAAGTGAGTATGAAAGAAATAGTTTTTATTATTCTCTATTTTTGGTTTTCTCTCTTTTAAATTATATTTTAGTTCTGAAATTAAAAATGTTTTAAACAACAAATAACGATTTTTATATAAAAGATAAAGAACTAAACAAAGTTGTAGTCAAATTATGTACCAACCACGCAACATCTATGTAAATCTTAATTAAATATGTATTAGGCAATTGTGTAATTTTACGATCACGATACAATCCTCCGAGTTGATTATATTCAAATTGGCTGTATGTGTGCCAACACGTGAATAAAGATGTCATTGATATTCAGATTGTAGTTCACATTAAAATTTTAAATTAATAAAAAAAAAGAAACTATAAATCAGAAAATTATTAATGTAAAAACTAAAATATAAGAGTTTAACAGGTTTATAATTAATTACTACCTATCTTTTACATAGGATTTTCTTTATGCAACCGTTCCTTTGCTTTAGTAGATAAATACATCACAGGAAAATAATATGGTAAGTCGGTAAGTTCATGGTTATAAACATTACTATTGATTTGGCGCCATTATTCCAATTATGTCACAATGCAACAGATAATAAAAAGATATGTTTAAAACCGGTAAAATGATAAATGAACGCTGAATGAAGACACAAAAACTGATTTTACCAACAGGTATGACATGTGCCGACGTCGCAAGGGTGGTCGCTGTACCAAAGGCACCGCTGGTAATTTAATTTTTACCCAAAACTTTTATAGGTTGCGACTGGTGTTGACATACTCGGCATTAACAGAGGCTTGCGAGTGAAATAATTCGGCTTCATATATTTTAAATGTATGCGGTTAAGGATTTGGTAATGGCGCTGAATATCTCAGATAAAATTTAAATTTTATTTGATATAGTCTCGGTTACGGGTACGAACAGAATATTCATTTAGAAAAATAGAAAGGCGGAACACAAAACACACTCAAAATCATGTAAACAATTTACTATCAATACCTATATTGAGCTTTTATTTCCGTGACTTTCAGACTAGACATGTGCAGGCGGCAATATGCAAACGATGCGTGCAATAGAGGGACAGCAGGTAGGCGTGTGTCTAAGAATTATTGTTTCCCCCGAGCACGCCTTTTAAATCATCAAGTCCCTACCTTTGTACACGATGTTTCACTTTTTTTTCCTTACAACTCCCTCCCAAATCCGTGATCTCATTAGCACTTGTGAATAATCTGTCTCTGCAATTCTTTTCACAATCACAATTCTAAATATACATTGTATATATAAATGTCTGTAGTTAGCCATTGAATCGCTGGAAGTCAATCAATCATAAAACATAAATGTTTATTGTACAGACCTTGACTTGTAAATGAGTCATGTAATCGGTCCTTTCGTAAAAGCATGTGATCACTTTTTTATCCATCAACATAAAACGAGCGTAGCATTTAAAGTGATGCTTTAATTTATTGCTACTCATATTTTATTATGTGTATGGTAAGTCAAAGATCGCCCACCTATATTTCAACATAATCATCGGACATTTCAAAAGACCTATAGTACATCTTCTTACATTAACAAGAAAGTTGCGTAAGGCCAAGGGACCAGTCGGCCCTACCTTACTTAAATGATACGAGGACATCGTAAAATAAACTAACCTGCCTATTACGTATTTACCAAACTCTGCTATTCAATACGAACAAAATACCTAGTCAATTTACTTCACTTTGTAGTAATTTTAGGAAAAGCTTCACGTTACCATTGGATAAAATATAATTATTTCTATTTTGAATCTTTTTCTATTGTCTTAATTCTAATATTTTTTAGTACCTGACTTTTAATTTTACGCTAATTATTAATTAATAATTTAACTAATATTGTACCTCGCATTTAACTCTAAAAACTAATAGCTTGGGTTTTCTTAACTGTCTAACCTAGGAAATATCCTATATAATATAATATATATAATAGCATAATAATGCTTAGCATGTGCTTCACGTTATTTTATTATAATCTTCGTTCAGCAACATCCTCTCTGTAAGTACCGATCCATTTTTACCAAACCCGAACCATAATTGTCCCGAGTCATATGTAAGTACCTACCCACACCATTACGTAAGTACCATAGACAACCCGCTATTTGTCCTAGTTGTTTTTATTTTTTCATTTTTTTTCCGAGCAACTTTTTTATGTATTTTTTATGACAGGATTTGCGTACGTTGGCGGCGCTTGTGTCGTGAATAAACGATTAGAAAAAGTCAACTCAGTCGCAATTATTGAAGATACTGGTGGCTTCTCTGGTATAATTGTGGCTGCACACGAAGTTGGACATTTGTAAGTCAAACAACAAAAAGATTAAAGATTATACTCAACCATAAATTCACTGAATAGTCTGTACAACTACAATGTAATATTTTTTATTCTAGGTTAGGGGCTGTTCATGATGGTAGTCCCCCACCATCATATCTAGGCGGCCCTGGGGCTGAGAAGTGTAGATGGGAAGACGGTTTTATCATGTCTGATCTTAGACATACTGAAAAGGGTTTCAGGTGGTCACCGTGCAGTGTGCAGAGTTTCCACCACTTTCTTAAGTGAGTTATGTTCACTTGTCTAAAGTTTAGCCCCAATATCTATAGCTGGCCCCGCATTGGGTGCCAGCTGTCCAAATTTAGGATTGCCTTATTTTGATATTCACTTTTCACTCTTGCTTTTACACATTTTAGTGAACATTTTAATTCCTCACCTCTAACCATGAAATGGATGGTGTAAAAAAGTATCGTCCCCAAAAAACACCGCTTAGAAATTTCTTGCATAATTTTGAGAAAACTCAACAGATGTTCTGATAGTAAAATAGTTAAAAAAAACTATTTGTTATAAGAATTATGACATTTTATGTAGTATTTATAATATATTTTTTTGTTGTTTATAAAAATGTTTTAAAATTATCAGCGGCGATACAGCCACCTGCTTATATAACTCCCCTCATGAAGACGACTCACTTCCTCGCGTGTTGCCCGGACGACTGCTCACCTTGGACGCCCAGTGTAGGAAGGATAGAGGAACTAGGTATATTCATTAATAACTCTTTTCAAAATATTGTTACGGGAAAAATATTTAACAGATTATTCTATATTTAAAATAAGATACTACTACTAATTTTCTACCTTGATGATCGAGTTGGTAAATTTCGCTATACCAAAAGAAAATAAACTAATACTTTTGGGAATAGTCGGTCAGCTCTGCATTTTATATCAAAGATCACCATGATTCTATCTCGTACTGTTCCAGTGCGTGCTTCAAGGACGAGCGTGTCTGTGCGCAACTGTTCTGCTTCGACGCAGCAAGCGGATACTGCGTTGCGTACCGACCCGCCGCCGAGGGCTCCCCCTGTGGAGACGGACAGGTACGAGAGGGCGCGCGTGTGTTCGGGCCGATGGACTAATACTAAATACTGAAAGCGTAGACTTCAGTAATGTTTTCTGGAAATAATGTTGATCACCGTGTTTTTCGATTTTCAGTATTGCATAAACGGCCGGTGTATAACAGAACACGAAAATATTATACCCGACTATTCGCAGCACACGCCGAGCTACGTGAGACCGGAGACTAGTCCATTCTACGGAAATATTACGAGGTCTGTAGAAGTTTTTTTTTTAAGTAAAATGGTTTTATACGTTAGCTCACTGTATATTTATACACAAAGTCGTATTAATGAATGATTTATAGCAAATATAAACACATAAATGGAATTTTATTATATACCATCACAATACTGTCACCACCGCGAGATGTAGACGTAATCTCGAAATTGACCGTTTGTGTAGATCTGCAACAGGCTCTGTACTAACATATTATTTTTATATACACGCATACAGTACTGAAGCAACCACACAGCCATATGTAGCTAGCACGTCAGCACCAGAGTACAAGCCAAATTATTACAATTATTTCATAAAGAAAAGCACTGAATCCTCCTCGACAACCACAACTACAACAACTACTCCGACTCCTAATATAACAACAACCACTACAGAACATTTATTTAAATACTTCAGTACAACAAAAAAGACAGAGACGATAGAAAAATCGACGACATACCCTTCCGTTAACAAATTCTCAATAACATCAACCAAAAATCCATACGACTTCAAAGATTACACAACAAAAACCACTAAATCCGAACCAAAACGAGGTTTCTTTAGCAAGGAGGATTTAGAAGAATATTTTGGAAGAGGGACAACTAAAAGTCCATTCTTGAATAAGGGTATTAAATCGGTATTTAAAATTGGAACATATTACTCTCAAGCGAAATCGTCAGACAATTCAATTCGGCCGGATGCAAACTCTCAACAAGTTCAAATAGAACCGGCGAGACTCGTCTCCTTTTACCGAAGGAATCTGACGTCCGGAGAGGTTATAAGAACATAGAAGTGCCATATTGGTAAGGCCACATTGGACCATATTGATGTCATTCTGTCTTTCGCCGTATCATGGTCTTCTGCATCTCGACAAAATCACAATTACTACTTCTATTTCATAAGTCTATTACAGCCAGCCATATCTTCTCGCTATATTATATAGGTGTACACTAAAATATATTTTACATGCCATTGTCCTTTGCTAGGTTACGTAACATATCAACACATTTAAAACCTTATCAAGTATACAGGAACGATTATGACATTACCTGCCAAATAAAAAAAAACCGATATACCAAATTTATCGTAACAACCAGTCTTAACTTCATATTGTAGTATTAGATTAACACCATATTCATACTAGATAGTATTGTAAATAGTTTTTCCAATATGTATAAACTTTCTTGAGCATGGAAGTAAAATCACATTACACATTTTAAATAAGTAGTTAGAAATTAAATTCGCAAACATATGATTATTTTATACAGATAATAATATTCTCGTGTATGTTACAGTAGCCGCCATTAGCAAATCGAGCGGGAACATTGAAGACTGCTTATTGGACGGATGGTGATGTTACTAATGTATTGCCTCAAGTGACAGGCCGTCTCGATCCAGCTTAAATACTTATAAAAACGACGTGCATAGTTAATATTACCTCGGTAATACTATCTATTACGAAACTGATATTCGAAACCTATGTAATATTACTGACTGTAATATCATATATTACATAGTATGCAACTTTTATGTAAATAATCATGTCTTAAAAAATATATGTCACAAAAGATAATATTACCGAAGATGTAATATTAATATTCTGCGGGTAATCATTTGAAGCGCTTGATTGTGTGTCTGAAGACAATTTAGTGTTGGACACTAGTGAGTGATATTACAATGTGATTGTGTTAATGAACTTTAAGTACATTGCATTAGATTAGACGAGACCGATATGAGACCAGATCTCGAAGGTTCTGTAATAATTGTAGAAATAATATTTTTTTAGTTTATATTTTTGTTAGCGGTTGTACCGAAAAGGAAACCGCCACAAAGTGCCTTTTATGAATAAGCATAAACTCAAGACCACACAGTCTGTAAAATACGGTTTTGTTTTAAATTGTAAACATTTTAATTTTCATGGTACCTCTCCTATGTATTTTTTTACAGCGACTGGCTCGCAACTTATCTGTGACTATTTTTTTATTATTTTTGACCTAAATTTTTAATCTTGTTTTTTAAGTATGTTTTAAATCTAAAATTATTTATGTTACATAGATCTTTAATCTTAAAAGTTACCATAGAATAAACAAATTTAGATCGTATTTTGGCAGTTATTTTTGTTATAGGAATTAGTGAACTACCAACTTGACGTCACTTGCCTGTGTATAACTATTTATTATATGCCAATTATTTATGTATGAACAAAATTATAAATTTTCTCCTAAATTGTAAATTGTAAGAAAAAATATAAAAACAACCGACTTGTATATAGATTTTTATTCTTACCTTCAATTCATTACAACAGACCCAACACCATTTTTACAATGTTTTTAAAACCCAAAAAAATAAATAAATAATTTTTGTCATCAATATCTTTATAACTAAAAAATTCAAGACATTTCGTAAAATAATGCTAAAAAGCTTGTTACACAAAAATATATTATACAAATTGTGACAAAAACAAAATAATCTTATAAGAAAATAGTGAATGTCACTACACGCTTGGGCTAGGTCTACATAACCACACAAGTTTTAATGTCTCAAACAACAAACTAATGATAATTCATGTACACCTAGCCTAATTAGTTATTTTTAATTGATAAAGGACTAGCGGTTACATTCTTGAGTAACAGTTTAACCAGCATTCCTGCTGATAATGTTGCTACTATACCTGCTGGCATAAATTTTCTGGTGTTGTAATATCTGAAAAGTAATATGTAATATATTATAAGAATGTCAGCCATTTTATAAATTAATAGAGAATATTCACGTTTTTTTTGACGTAAATTTAATAATTTACCTCTCTATATCGTAGAAAAAAATATATAAATAGGCCTGAAAAGATTCTAGTTCTTTTTTCAAAGTAAAAATTAAGCCATTGAGTAAATTTGATCCGTTCAAACGCCGTCATTTTGCGCGCGCTTTGCGTGACGTCAAATGACACGTCCAGTGAATGTTTACTATGAACTTTTTAGTTACTTCATACATATTTTAAGTTTTAATTTCTTTACAAGTCATGGAAGAAGATAAAAACCATCTTACAAGTATTGTAAAGTACCGAAGTGCAAAAATAGTATTAGAAAAACCCCCCACAAAGTGTTTTTGTATTCCAAGAGATGCGAAAACACAAAAACAATGGTGTATGGTAATTAAAAAGGATAATATATGCCCTAAATCGTGTTTATATTATTGTGAAGATCAATTTAACGTAAGTATACTTTATTTATAATAAGTTAAATTTAAAAGTTTAAATTTATAGTATAGAACATTAGCAAATTTGAGTTTAAACTTAACCTAACCTAGTTTACAAAAGTTTAGTATAACTTTGTATAAAAACCGTATTCTTTTTTTGGTTTTACAAAATTTTAATGGTTGTCGATTTATTTCAGGTTAAGGAAGATACAGCCAATTGTATTGAATATAATATGTATAACGAAACAACAAGGAGAAAAATGTAATCTAAGTTTGAAGAAAAGAGTTGTGCCACATATATTTTTGTGGCAAAAACACCAGCTGAGAGAACATTCTCATGAATGTGCATAGTCAATAGGCAAAGATTGACCTCGGTTAATGAAGCCTTTTTAGAGTTAGTTATCAAAAGTAGTGTTTAAAAAATGGTGACCTTCACAAAGAAGTGATATATTAAGTAAGTCCTAGTACTGCCCATACAAATGTCTGCGATATTAATCAGCCAGGACTCAGTACTTCTACTATTGAATGTGATGATCATAAGGCAGAGCCTTGCTTTTCGCATATTGAAGATAAATTACCAAGTGACTAAGCTGTGCAAGTTAATATTAAACCGAAGTATGGAAGTAAAGGTGTCAATGTAAATATACCTGCTGAAAAACAAAATGTAGCATTGTCACCATTTCCTCATTTAACACACAACATTGGTGTACACCACAGTTTTACCAGTAAAACTATCTGTTTTAAAAAGAAAATTGTTTACTGAAAACACAGCTGATAATACTTCTATAGCATCTTATATCTTCTATATCTGCTGATTATCAACCAAGTTATTTATCTGAGTCAAGTGAAGTAGAAAATGATTCAGAGGAAGAAACATTTTAAAAATGTAATGTGTAGTAGCATGCTAAATGCTATTGAAAAAGAGTTTGTAGGCATTTTTTTCTTTACAGTTGTTTGAGTTTTTAGGATTACCTAAACACTCGTATCATTTAATAAGACCTTTAAGCACGAAATTATTGGTTTAAATTATTTATGTTTCTCAGTAACACTGATACTACAGTATGAACTTCGAAGCCGATAATTTGAATGGCGTGTCAAATGACGTCACATTTTTTGAATTGGCGTTTTGGAATTTTTGAATTTCGCTCCCTTAATTTACACTTTTCATAAATTATTTTATGGCCTTAAATGGTCAGTAAATAAAAAAAAATGTTTTTATTATAATAAGATGATTATAAGTAATCGACAAAAAAATATTTGAAACCATTTTAAATTTTTTGCATGTTCCCTATTATATAAATATTAGTTTATGTACATGCTTATTTTGGGTTTTAATAATTGAATTAATGGCTAGAAATATTATTTTAACTCTTTTTAAATATTTATAAACATGTACAGCCATGTTAAAATATATATATATTTTTTAATAAATATAGAATGAAAATTACTTGATACAGGCAATAACCATCCCAATGAAAAGCATTATATACATAAATTTCCTATAGCAGATAGTGTAACCTGGGGGATAGTGTATTGGTCCCTCAATTTTAAGACCAAAGGCACTGTTACCCAGAGGTCATGTGTTGGGATTCTGTCCTTTTCAATATTTTTTTTATTCTAAGTATATTTATTTAAATATATATTTTTTGAACATGTTCCACTAGAAAATTATTTGTGTTTGTGTTCTTCTAAACAATTAATTAGAATAAATTAATATATAAATAAATCCTGTTACTCACCTGTATCCCATGAGACCTCCAAGTGCCCCCGTGGTGCCAAGCATCAGAGTGTAATTTGAGGGATCCTGACTGAGCTGATATGCTCCGATACCTAGAAAAGTTATAAGTTTTCTAACTACCTCAATTAGAAGAACCCCTATTAAAGAATAAAAGTACATGTAAAAATAATTTTATTACAATTTCAAGAGTATTAATGAACTATCTTTCACACCTACAGAATCCAATTAGAAAATATATCACAAAAAACTTGACCAATAATTTGTTACTCTTATGACTTGGTTTCAAAGAACTACACATACACTAAACCGAACACAGACTTTTTAAATAAAATATTGAATAGTTACCTAAAATTGATCCAAAAATAAGACCAGCACCTAGTGATGGTACTGAGCCTGAAAATAATTAAAAATATATATAAATATAAGGTGAAAACATATAGTATATCTCTTTACTGCACTGATAGATATTAAAACTCTTTACTGATAGATTATGTACTGTATAGATCTTAAAAAAAAAATAAAACCATATTGGGAAGCATTGACCTCTAAAAACAAACATTGCACTGTGTAAGATAACATTAGGCGAGGAATCATAATGTGAAAATATGGTGTTAAAATTATATTTCAATAGTGGAATTTGAAAATTTCTGTGAAAAAATATGGAATTTTAGTATACAATATTTTTTTAACACATCTGAAAATAATGCTTGGTTGCAGTATAGCCCGAAACTAAAATTTAAAATGGCAATTTGGATTTTATTAAAGTTCTATAAATGATGAATGATAATAAATAATGAACAAATAACTGATATCTTCACATCTATCAAATCATACCAAATGTTATCAATTATGATAGTAATCAGATTTTAATATAATTCCATGACATAAATATTCAGCAAGATTATTGTTTCCAATCAAAGCCAAATATTATTGGTTACTACCATAACACCATATTGAGAAAATGACTAAAGATATAGAAATTGTATAAAATTAAATAAATAATTTGAATAAAGCAATTGTTCATAATTTTACATGTAAAAAACCATTTTTCCTAATTTTAACTTCTACCGTGATCTCATAATTTATCTTGAACAACCCGAAAAATCTGAGAACTATTAGGTATATACATTGATGCTTAAACACATCTTTTTTTAAATAGCATTCTTCTTTTTTTTCTTAATTTTCGAATTCATAAGTTTAAAAAAACAAAATCGGTCTATAAATTCCAGAATTATCGATATGATAATAAAACAAACGTAAGATAAAATCTTATCTAGAAAAATATCTGTAGTGGTAAGACGTAAAGGTCAGAACGTGATTTTTTTTATAAAAACTATTACTTTATGAAATACTTACAATTACTTGCAACTTTTACATTTATTATATATCAAATATATAATAATATAATGTGGTTTCAGTACATTAGGAACTAACCTGCTTTAGCATAACCCATAATTCCGCCAGCAGCTACCGTAGCAGCATAAGCAAAACCTAGAATATCGATACCCATCTTATTTTATTTTACTCTTATATTATAATAAATAAAAAAACAGTTCAATTTAGAGAACTAAAACTTTTTGAAATGACAGCTTATCAATTTGTCCCCAGTAATTATAGTCAGTGATCACAGACTACAGAATGCTATAAATTATAAAACTGTAATGACACTCGGCAGTCGACAGTACAGATAGTGGTATGATAAACGGCTTAATCTCAACAACGCGTTTAAAATAAATAGAATATCGATACCCATCTTATTTTATTTTACTCTTATATTATAATAAATAAAAAAACAGTTCAATTTAGAGAACTAAAACTTTTTGAAATGACAGCTTATCAATTTGTCCCCAGTAATTATAGTCAGTGATCACAGACTACAGAATGCTATAATTTATAAAACTGTAATGACACTCGGCAGTCGACAGTACAGATAGTGGTATGATAAACGGCTTAATCTCAACAACGCGTTTAAAATTTTAAGCTGACTTAGATCCATAGAATTTCTAAGGACTCAACAAACACCTGAATGATTTTAAAAGTATTTATTGCATTTCCAATTCGTAAAGATAAAAGCTAGCATAAAATTAACAAATTATCTGCACCATTGAGAAACTTAACAATGATGAACCAGAAGTTAAGCTTTGAATTAATGAATCTTCGGTTTGAACAACGACGGTGAAGATAAGTTTTTATGATAAATATATTTTAGTGTTTGTCCAAGTTGGCTTTGCTATAGTTTAGAAATTGTAGTCTTATAAAAAAATATCAGCCAGTAAGGATCTGCGAGCAAAGCTCTGTTTTGGTAGTTCAAATTCATTTGTCGTCGTAATCTTTTGTAATTACTAAACTGATTGAATTCATTTTTTAATCGATTGCTGTTGTTCCGGTGATTGTTTATTAGCAAAAAAATAGGTGATGAGTTATGTTCGTGAAAATAAACTAATAAAATTAATAATTTTCAATGGTTTGAATGGAGTTAAGCTGGCGCGCGTTTTTTATTCACATTAGTCGAGCAGATGGTTTGATTCAAGAGTAAATTCAGTATTTTACCTTGTGAAAGTTAAAAAATAAATAAATTCGAAAATTAACATTGCGACCTCACTCGCTTGCCAATCAGTTAGAATGGCTGTCAACATAATAATATATAAACTACCAACCCACAATTGAAAGTAGTATTTTTATCGTTGCCTATCTTTTTAACTCAAACAAAAAGGTGTTATAAGTTTCAACTGTTGATCTGTGTATCTGTGTGTCTGTCTGTGTAACAGCCAAACGCGTGGACGGATTTCATTGCGGTTTTTTAATCGAAAGCCTGATTCGTCTAGATGTTGCTTAATTATATTTGATCGAAATAGAACGGTGCTGGTGAAAGGTTCTTATGCAAATGAAATATTTTGTGTCCGTAGGTTCATTTAGTACAATATTAAAACCAGTAACATAACTTTAAAAAACAGAAAAAAAAATTACATAATGAAAAATAAAAACCCCCGATACAAAAAGACCTCTAAAAAGAATAAAAATAACATTATTAGGTACTTATTGAAGTCTTTGGGTCGGGGCACCACTTAATAAAGGAAGGAATTAAAATGAAAGTAAGTTACCAAGGCAAATAAAGAAGTTACGGTATCGTATAGTCTAAGCCCTCGTCACTTCGTAAAATATACACCATCGTCAACGTATGTACAACGGTCTCCCTACGCAATGACTTCAATAAATATATAATAATATTAGTTTCATTCTTTTTAGAGGTATTTTTGTATCAGGCGTTTTAAAATTTTATTTTTATATTTTTAAGGTATATCAGATTATTGTGTTTTTATTCCCTTTAAAGCTTCGCTTGCTTACCACTAAAAGCGTTAGATATAAACTATATACAATATTATAAAGTAAAGAATTTGGTTAACATTTTTGAAATAATAAAAAAATATTCATACAAAAACGATATCTTCAATCTCCAAAGACAAACTAACATCACTTTATAAATTATTAAACATTCAACTTTTTTAACAAATACATATTCTATCGTTAATATGGTAAAATATTTAATATTAATTATAAAATATCTATGCTTTTTTATTCAAAATTAAACTTCCATATCATTTTGTACTTTAAGTATTAGGTTTTTTAAACGTTGATTTTTCGGTTTCAATTGGAAAATTAACTCTATTAAAATAGATGTAGCTAAAAATAAGCTATATGTTGATATACTCAATGTAATTATAAAATAACCATTATTGGAAACATTTTATTTCTTCTCTGCGGTAATTTAGCAAATGCTAACCACGTCTTTTTAAAAATTAAACATTACTCACTCTACCTTAAGAGCTAAGACCCGTGCCTTGTTACTCGGGACTGCGTGTGCATTAATTATTAATAAATAATGTATAAATTAATAATTACTATAAAATAAGTTCCATCAGCCTCAGAAGAACGCTCTAAATTACAAATATACATGTTACCAATTTCTTTCTGTTATTGCATCACTAAAACATTTAAAAAGTATTTGTCCAAAGTCCTAGCATTGAATCCCAATCTGACCAACCTACTCTTTAACATCTTAATACTAATCCGTAATCATTAGTTCTAATCACTTAATGCTAATGTCTTGATTGTAGTCTTCTAGTCTCAAATTAATTTACAATAAAATTTTAACCAGGGTATAAATAGAACATTATATCAAATCAAAAGTATGTTGTTAAAAATACATATACATATTTGCAGAGGTAATGTATACCATACATTTGTTGTTACTCCTTAAGATTGTCATAAATATATATGGACGGATTTCTAGAAGAAGATGTAATATGTTTTGCTGGTAAGCCCTTCCAGAGTTTAATTGCGTAGACTGTTAAATAACGCGCGGAGAGTGCTGAATTGCATGAATTGTGCGGAACTCAGAAAGGGGGGACGAATGTGTTAATGAGGAGCAATGCACGCTTTAAATATACTGAGGAGGACTGACACAAACATTTTGGTGAGTTTCGCTCACCGATAGGAGGCTATTTCAGTTGATGGCAGTGGTGGTATAGTAAGGGCCATATGGCAACTAATACAAAGCGGATGCAGCTATTCAGAAAGCGATGCAAAATATTTGCCCGACTTACTTAATAAATGTTAGAGAAGCTTACATTAGTCAATAAGATGAAAGAAACAATGCACCACATAGTAACAATATGAGCTAAACCCTAACTTGTGCTCCGTCCAAATAGAGGTCGATATTTTTTACTACCTACCTGTTCGTGTGGAAACGATAAATTGTTAAATTTAACTGGCGAAAGATCCACAATCTATATCGATCGAAATTGCACAGATATCGCGTCGTTTGATTTAATCAAATGAAACGCTTTTCAAATATTTCCTCTGTAACTAAGGTAAATAAAATAGTTACAGATATGATTTCGTATAGAGAATCTATATGAATGTATTAGTGTAATGTTTTGTGTGAGTATCAAGAAAAAGAACAATTGAGGAATTATAACTTGAAACATCAACACAAAATTACGACAACTATGGTTTGGTACTAGTAGGGACAAAACATAGCCAGCAACTTTTTAATATGTAATTTACTTGTATTTTGGTACATTTTTTACTAGCGAATTATACCTAATCTACTAATGTACAACTTAAATAAGAATAAATATCTCTATATATATATGTAGAGATATTTATTCTTATTTATGTTATGGTATCAATACTCGAATAACCTATTTTATGTACATATTTTACAGTTAAGATATCTCTTAAAACAGAGATACGAACGAGAATAAATAAATTAATAAATTAAGTTACTTAGCTGTCTAAAAATTATGGAGTATAGAGTAAGACTATTTTGTAAGCTACATACAATGAAAAACATTTATTTATTGCCTATTTCGCAACGATGTTTAATAAGATTTTATAAAAAAAAATATCATGAACTTTATATTATAACCCTAAATTCAAAATATATTTTATATATATATATTTTCTTACTTAGATCAGTTTTGTTAAACAAATTGTTGTTTGAAAAGTCCTCTATCAATGAATTCCAATAGATCTAATATACTATCTATCTACTTCGAAAGAATAAATAAGCTCTATTTAGAATTAATTATTCAGGTTTGATTAATCAACTTATAAATATAACCCAAAATAAGATTAATTTACACACACAGTTAGTAAATATTTTAATCTTAGCTCATAACTGAATATCTATGCACTATTACAATTTACAAACGTTGAAAAGAAAATAGTTATTGGCTCAGACTTCTAAGATGGAACGTTAAAAGATTGAGACATTGGACTTTGACAGTTTGACACTGATTGTTTTTTTTTTGTTTGAGTTAAATTGTAAGTTTTTTAAAAGGCACAAAAAATACAAAAGGAGATACTAAATACCTTTAGTAAAATATTACAAGCACATCACTGTTAGCTCATATCTATGATGTAGGACCCGAAGACACGACAGTATTTCGTCATAATTCATAATCGTACGTCATAAAATACACAGATGAAGATATAAAATACTGTAACTATACAAGTATGCAAGGCCATTGGAATTTAGTTTATCGGCTCTCACGGTAGCACGCGAACGTAAGCTCTTTACGGTGCAATTTTTCATACTCTTATAGTGGTAATGATAAATCGATAGCCTCAGTTTGAGAAAAGTTAATTAAAACTACCAAACATGTTGAAGAGTACATCAAAAGTTACAATAAATACAGGGAATGTTCTTAATCTCCTTGATATAAAGAAAAAAGCCGGACAAAATGTTACTGAAGAGGTTAGTTTATAATTTAATTATCACTACTTTTAGTATATACAATGTACAATTATTAAGCTTAGTAGTGTTTTATGAAATCCAAGGTTATTGTTATATTGGTGATTGAAGTGTTTGATAAAAACCTACTTGAATAAGGCAAACATTAATTTACTTCCTTATTCTCTTAATATTAATGTTATGTTATTTAATACTTTGGTATACAATTGGTATTTTTTTTATAAAGACATTCTTGAATGTTTTAAAAAAAATTATTAAATTTAAATCTTTGCTATAAAGAGTAGTTTCAACATTAAAAAATAATGTTTTACATCCAGTAAATTTTAACTCCTAATACAAACCATTGTTTGATTATAATCAAATTCAGGAAATTGCAAATAACATAGCATTAGTAAAAGTAAAAGTATACTAAATATATTCATGTTACTATTAGCACTTTTAAAGGTTCAGTATCTTTAATTTAAAGAAAATAATAATCTATAAAAGTTATAGGTTTTTTTATTTTTAATTAAAATACAATTCATCTATTGTTTAAAATTATTTATATACCTTCATATAAATAATTTTAAATAAATAATTTCAATTACAAACTGAATATTCTGTTTACAGTTTTACAATTTACAATTAATTTATTATCTTGAAGCATTCTGAAATAAGTATTATATTGTAATTTATATTTTTTTATTATACATTTGATTTATATTATATATTATATATATAGTATAAACACAATTTTATAAAATGCAATTTTTCTGAACATGTAAGCAATTATTAAATTAAAATTAAATAACATTTATTAAGTAAATGTATAATGTACTTAATGTAGTTACTTATTAAAAGTTGGTCTTATTTCAGTTATCGGAGAGCATCAAATTAACATTATCTGAATGGAGCACAGAGAATGATTATCCATTACAAAATGGCACTCATGCTGACACTTCCACTGATTCTAATTGTGTTGTTCTGTCTACGGACTCCAAAACAGTCTTGAATATAACAAGACCTCATGATGATGTACAGAACAAAATGGCAGAAGAAGAAAGGAAGAACTTGAAAATTGGTGTTAAAATATTCATTAATGAGGACAGCACCACTGATTTAAGAGAATGTTTGGATAACGGTAGGTTGATTTTTTTTATCAATCATTTAGACTAGTGTTTCTAGTGACCTAAGTTTGACCGTCAAATAAACAAAATAAATAAGTTTATGTGATTCTTTTGACAAAAAGTATATCTTTATAAACATTAGTATTTATATTTTTATTTTATTGGTTCTCAAAAGTTCCACTATCTAACATTTTGTGCTTTTTGTTGACACAATGAATTTCTTAATGTATTTGTAATATGTTTATAAATTATATATAGTATATGTATATGTTTTATTTGTATCCATATAATATTTTATAGGGATACAAACTATTATGTTCAAATTTAAGAAATACTTTAAATAGATCAATAATTATATATAAACCAAAAAGGAGTGATGACAAAGCATATATTACGATGCATCAGAAAGACATGATAAGTTGTATTTATTTATTTGTGTATGAATCACATGAACAAGATTAAGTATAGCTTAAGAATAGTGCAGAGACTATTCTATCTTTATGTTATCAATATTTAATATTTGCAACGAAATCTTGCACTCGGGCACTGCATGGAGATTTATATATAATGGATTTCAATTGAAAAATAGTACTATAACAAATATCAATGCACATTTATTATGTTTACAGATAATACAATATTAATATTAATTGGTTTTCATTGTTACAATAGAAATTATGAATTAACTGAATGAGTACTAAAACAAACAGAACATTACTACAATGAATACATAATTATTTATTTATTACTATACAAATATTAAACTTATTTTACAATTATTATGGTTAGTGATGACGCTTAATAGTCTGCAATCTATATATTTAATATCGATACTATGTATACTATCGAGTATTGATAATGACAATATTGTATCAATTATAAGTTCAATATCATCAATTCTATTCTAAATATTTCATACTTTATGGCACTATCGCGAATAGGCTCGTTTTTTTAGATATTTTGAAGGTCAACTATGGATAGTTCGACATTACTTGTGTTGATAATCGAAAGTTTTTAATTTATTCTGTAACAACTGACTGAACTGACAGTTCTTAATTTGGCATCACTATTTATAATTCCACAGGCTTACAAAACATTTAATGCTTATCAAACACAATTAATTACTTTAGTTAAATGTTAATATTACATGACTTTATTTGTTAATATTAAATAAATAAATAAATATATTGTCATTTTAATAGTTTTTTTTCCATTAAGCCAACGTTAAGTACAACAGATGACGTCATTAATAATAATTTATGTAATTCAACTCACTAATAGGTGTGTCTTCCTATTAATATATAATTGCCCTACCTTATATATACATATATATACAATCCACTTATTCTGCAAATAATCGTAATTCTAATCTCTACGACGTGAATATTAAACAATGATAAAATGACTATTTAAGTGATATATAAACGTGGGTTTATTAAAGGATGATTACATTTTTTATATTTTATTTAAGATATAACAATTACATGTTACTTACATTTTTATTACAATAATACCATTAAACCCTTATTGGGTTTGACTTGGCATATTTATATTTGACTTGGCATATTTATACATGAAATGATTATATTGAAAGAACTGTTACAGTGTCTGTATATTGTCAAATAGAAATGTTAAGACGGGAGAGAATATATTAATTAAAATGTCAAAAAGAGAGAAAGAGAAAAAATATGGAACTATTCAAAGGAATGTATATATAATGATATTAAAAATGTTTCTTTCAATCAAAACAATATACCTATTACAATTTTAAAAGTAGGTAGTAATCTATGTAGGTATCAATGTTCAATATGGCGTTATATTACTTCCAGCTAATGGTACGTGCTGTGTTTAATTTATAAAAAGCAAAATATTATCGTTTGATTTAACCATTGGATGAATTTGTTTCAACATTCGTGTATATATAACATAGTATGTAAAACATATCATTGTTATTTTCACTCTGTCATTTTCATACGTTTTCTAATATTTTCTTTGTCAATATTGTATTTAAATATACATACGTAATATGAACGTTATTGTGGGTTGTGACATATCAGAGAGACAATAATTGTCGCGACATCTTCTGCGTATAATTTTATATGCGAGCCCTATTTCAGTCAGTTATTGTTCAATTTTAGATTGTTTATATTTGTTTTTTGCTAAAATCGATGTTTTTTTCTTAAATAAAAGTAGCCAAGTTACTCCTTATAACATCAGCCAACCGGCAATGATAGACCCTTTAAAATCGGTCTAGTCATTTCAGAGATTATACGAATCAAACAGATATACAATTTATTTAATGTTTTGTTATGTAAGTAACGTAAAATACTTTAATATTTTAGTAAAATAATGTTTCTTTGGAATTATAAACAAACACTTAAATTTTATTTATACATATAGATGCAAAGATTATTCTATCATGTAAAGATTTCATTAAGATACTGTACACGTCTTATTAATTTACGAGTTGATATAAAACGATTTAGTTTTCATACGCGGTGACTTCATCGATACTTCTGTTAGAATAAAGAGTTTGTTTAATACTTGGATATAATACCATCAACGTTTTGGTCAAAATCGTAATTTGCTACGTGTGGTACTAATCGGAAGTTGTTTTAAATTGTATCAACTATAAAATTAATTAAATCTAATCATATTGAATGGATCATTTTTATTTTTGTTCAAACTACTTTGTAACACATATTGACACACAATAGTCATTGGTTATATATATTTAGTAAGTTTTTGTAGTGGAAATAACTATAGCCTTTGAGTTCACTAGTCCCAGCTTCGGTCCGTGAGAACTCAATAAAACTATATATCATATAAGAAATTGACGCGGAGAAATAAACCTAACCTTCCCACCCTTTTTTATAATTATAAAGGCTTTAGATCACGTACAGACTGATTGCTTATTACATATTTTATATTTTTTTCAGTATTCTCAGCGCTACACACAGAGCACATTGAGAACGTTATACTATCATACAACCCGGAGATACTTCATCGAGATGATCAACGGGACGACAGCCATAAGACAGCATTCACCAAGGCATCACCCATATCCATGGGCAGTAATGTTGGTTAGTATGAAAACAGCTTTTGATTACATTCATACTCACACACACACGTTTATTTTTTTTAATATTTATTGAAGTCTTTCAACATCATTAGTCCGTTTATTTGTTTCTTAATTGTTCGATAAAATAATTGCTATTTTGCAACATCTAACCAGTCATTCGATAAAGAAGTTTTAGATCCTAGAACTGAAGTTTTTTTTTTATTTTGGAACAATTTTAAAAGAAATAGATAAGTGTAGTTGGAATAATGAGAATGGTCGTTTGTTAAATAATCTTTAATTTAACTGTAACATAGTTATCAGTTTAGTAATCGCTGCAGATTATTTAAAACGTCAGTTTAAAAAAAATGTTTTAACAAACAAAATTTTAAATGTATTTAAAACCTACCTTTAAAAAAAAAATTCGTTAAAACTTATTATTTTAGTGCGCATGTCAAGCTCGGAGATGGAGGCCGACAGCGAGGCGGATGCGAGGAAGTGTGAGGCGATACTACCAGGGATAAAGGTGTTGTGGGCTGTACTGGAGGATTATGTCAAGGAAGGTAGGGTTGGGTTTTAGATCTTATTTAGTTTCATTTCTTAAAAAACATATTATTTTATTAGTGATGCTCTTACATTATTGCTAAACTTTTCTCTTATTTAAAAATTTATCTTTTAGTGTTAAAATATGTTTAAAAATACTCAATATTATTATTTATTAATAAATAAATACATATTATATTTATTAAACAACCTTTCATGTTCTGCTAAAATATTATTATACATAGTGTGCGAAGAAAATTGAACGTAATTTTATATATATATAAAATTATACAAAAATTTTTATTATCTTATTTTATGTTTCCCAGGACGAGTCCTGCAGCTGGGCGTGGCGGACGTGGGCGGTGGTTGCCTCCGTAAGTTGCACGCGTGGGCGCGCGTCAAGCCCGCCATCGCACAGATCAACTTGGCCTCGTGCTGCGTTGTGCCGCCCGCTCTACACGCCTTCTGCAAGGCCAACGACGTGCAGTTACTCACGCACGCGGACCCACCAGGTGCGTGCACTAACACATACACTAATACAAACACACTAACACACGTACGCGTACGTACCATGCGTACCCATCCGGTGCGTGCTCTAACATATCATACCCGTGCGGACCCGGGTAAGAATACGACCATCCCTGGTATCTGTAGATGTCTTAAGAGTCGACTGAAGGTCCCAAAATATGAATGAATCTCGCTGCTGCTGAATATTAGCACGAATATGCAATTTCGACCGGCTATGTACCCACCACCACTGAAAACCAGCAAGAAGCAGTTGCCGAGTGCCACTGCATATGGCATGAGTAAGTATAAGTATGTAGTCGGCCTTCAATCAAGTAAAAGTCCTAACAAGCAGCGGTTTGGTATGGGATATCTCTTTTGAGGGCATTTTTGTGTTCCTTTTGACGATTACACATTTATCATCATTGTTTGGTATAACTGCACTGTAGTGACAATTGGCGATAGATCATCTGATAAAGCAGTTGCTGTAGGTTGACCTTGGTTAAGAAACTGTTTACCAAGGATTAAAACTTTCTCAGATTTGAGTTTTTAAAAACAAAAGTCCATGTGTGCACTCAAAATCGTGTTTGACGACTACTGTCGATCTACTTGGAACATGTGAGATCAGGGTGCTCTTCAAAGCTCTTCTCTATAATTTTAACCAGCCGTTTGTCCAGCCGTTACACTTGGGAAATTACACCCTGCCCTATACCGCAAAAAAAGAGCGTTCTATAAATCTCAAACTCATCTTTGAATGGTCATGAAAATCATCATCGTTATGAACATATAAAAATGTTCGTAAGTTGAGTAGACTGGATGACATTTCTCTGATCTTGCTTCGAACATGTGCCCCGGAGTCAGTGCTAACACGTTTTTTTCGGCACTTCTAGATGAAGGCGTAGTCCATGGTGCTTGGAACTCTTGTCCATTCGAACTTTAAAAAAGGCGATGGGTCGTATCCGCCATAGTCGATCAGTTGATGATCTCTTTGTATACCTTACACACCTACGAACAGCAACCATTGAAAGCAAAAAGATATTCTAACAGTTAGTCTTGATTTTGCGATAACCTTCAATCTTCCAAGGCCCTTCTTTCAAAGCTACCTTCCTCTGGCCTTTCCGATAGTTTATGCATTATAAGCAATCTTCGACGGTTTTATTTGGATCCAAAACCTGTGAACACTGGTGTTTTCCAAGGATGTTCGCTATCCCCGACACTGTTTATTCTGCATATAAACAAAATTCTTTTTGTTTATATAATACTTCCTCAGAAGAGGTTTCTGAATGGGGTAAACTAAATCTTGTTCAGTTTAATACCCAGGAGGTACAAGGTTGCGCGTTTACCACTAAGAAAACCCATTTCTGGTGTTACCGTTTTTCGAGTACACTCAATGTCTCGCCAAATATCGGAATACTAAAGCTGGATATTTGGTTTCGCGGTGACCTGGAGAAAATGGCCAAGTTTGCTTTTAAAATCTGAAAGTGTTCGATAGCGCGAGACAGTATTTCATGGACTTGACTCTTTACAAAGCACAGGTCCAGGTGAAGTACTGATCACATTTTTAACGTGGCTTGCCCCCGTATATGAGGTTTTACCATTTGATGCGTGATACGAAAACGAAGAAATTCTGGAATTCTTAGAGACCCACTGCTCTGTGAAAGGGTTAATCCATTTATGTTGCGGAGGTCTATCGCATCTTCATGTGTCTTCCATGCCATTTATCGCGAATAGTGTTCAGAAGAAATCCGATTCTGGCAGCCGACTTCCAAAATCGCACTGTACGCCATCGACTACATTACTATCTCCAATATGGGATAAAATTCGAAATCTTGAAGGCTGATAACGCTCTTGTTATTCTTCTGGTGTTGCAAGATATCGTAGGCGACGGTGATTACCTAACATCAGGTGAACCGTTTTGTTTTGTCTCCCTCTAAAATAATAAAAAACGTTAACACATATATCCAGTTACTCACACACACACACACACACACACACACACACACACACACACACACACACACACACACACACACACACACACACACACACACACACACACACACACACACACACACACACACACACACACACACACACACACACACACACACACACACACACACACACACACACACACACACACACACACACACACACACACGCGCGCGCACACAAGCCTACACACACCTGTTATTTCACAAAGACATGAACAGGTGACTTATAAATACCAATGCCATAGGCGTTAAACTCCTCGCATAGATGCATACTTATGCTAATTATTTGGGTTTGACACATTCCATGTTTTAAAATCCGTCGTCTTTTTTGTAACAATTCACCTTCTTTCTACAGACTCGTTACTTGTTTTTCATCTGCGGCAATGAACAATAGAACGTCAAAAAATTACTTTAATTACACCGATACCGCGCTGTTGACAAAACTAAAATTTATATAAATATAGAATGAAAAATAAACCCATACGGGCAGGGATTCGAACCCGCGACCTCTGGATTTTCGAAAGAAGCTTAATAGATGTGTCCACCGTCCCGGTAAAGACGTTCACATATAATGCTTAATTCATCGAGACGGACAGCGTGGCGGTACGGTAACTCAATTGGTAGAACGACGAGACGGTTTCCCAGTGGTCTCGGGTTCGAATCCCTGACCGTATGGGTTTATTTTACATTCTATATTTATATAAATTTAAATAAGCTTAACATTGCTATACATTTTTACAGATATTTTCAAAACTAAAATTGCTAGTAATAAATAGCTTTTGTCGATAAATTTGGTGAAAGAGGTTAAAGCTCTTATTATATCCACAGACCCGCAACTTATATATCTGTTGCCATTTCCGACGCACGTAGTTTACCATCGCAAAAAATAACCAGTTACACTTTTGAGAATTTCTGGTGTAACCTATGCGCCTGCGCAGTTTATTATTATATTATTTACATATTATATCTAACAAATTATTATACATCTTAATTTCTTAGAACTTAACACTAATGTAAGTTTCAACATTAATGTTTTAATGATTTATTACTTAAAAATCTTTTCTTCAATATCTTTTTCAGATCTACTATCAGTAGCCGCTGTTAAGACAGTATCAGACGCGGGCGTCGGCTGCGACATCTTGGACTGGTGTGCGAGGTACCAAGTACACATCAAGTGCAGAGGAGTACTGGCCTTGAAGGGTTATGTGTGTAAAGCAACCCTCGATAACAAACATATATTATAAATTAGTTACCACGTGACCTCGTGTCCGAACACGTCTATACAGTACTTATCAGGGTTGTCAAATTTATATATTTAATTTATTATATAATTGTGATAATAGATACCATGGAGGTATTAAAATCAAATTAGACAGTTATATTATTTTCTCTTTTTTTTATATCGGGATATGTTACATATGTCAATTAATTTATTTATTTTTAATTAACTGATATAATTTATGAAGTGAAAAAAATATCTTGGATGGATTTAGAATGATTCATATAAAAATAAATATATATTAATATATGCCAAGGGAAATGTATACTAATAGTTAATAATTTTATTTTACGAATACAAAATAATATAACCTACGCTTTTATATTTGTGTACACATAGTTTTCCCGAAATATATTAATTCTGAACATTCAAACCATTTTTGAAAGTATTTTTTTTATACATTCCTGAAAATGTTATTTAAAATCATTGTTATTCACTATTTGCATTAATTTATTATCAGCAACGTAAAATTTATAAGAAAATATTTATCTAAATTAATAAATGTATTTATTGTAACTATTCTTTCAAGATTTTTTTATAAATTCAATTATTATTTGACAGACTTAAAGAATTAATTAACTTTTCTGCATTAACAAAAGATGTATATTTGTTAATTATTTGAACTTTTTGCTTTTTAAAATATAATAAAGAAATATTAAAAGGAATTATTTTCCTAAAACTTCTAACTTTAAATCTGTCGTGTTATTTTTGGAGACTTAAAAAAATTGCGTACTTAAAGTAACTTACATTAAATTGCAACGTAATTTAGAATAATATTTAATAAAGGTGTTATTATAATAAAGTATTTATACATTCATTGCTATTTATTACCTGTAACCTCACCATCCAATAAACCAACTAATAAAATAAATACGAATATAAGTTTGTTTGTTTGTTATGCTTTACTTTGATTTGTCCCTTAGCGAGTTCCTAAGTATAGACCTTTCCATAGCTCTCTGAGTGACATGCTTCACTGTCAGGTTCCACATCTCGGCTCCGTACGTCATAACTAGGACTAGGACGCATTGATCGAACAGCCTCTGTATTCTTGTATTTAGGCATTGTACTCTTCTGGTAAATTCGTCCTCAGAGTTGTTTCTACCCAACTGCAACTTTCCTGCTCCAACTCCTGCACAACTTCGAGGTCTACCTTCTTCAGAAATGGGTTCGGTTATGGTGTGTTCATTGAGCATGAATTTGGTTTTGTCCAAGTTCATTCTGAGCCCAACACATCTTGAGGCAGCATGGAGACTAGACAGCATTTCCTGCAGATCTTGGATTCTGCCATTATGACTATGTCATCTTCAAAGTGGTGATGCGTGAGATATTCAGCATTGAGATTAATGCCCAGTGCAAACTACTACTGGATGTTTTCGAGACATTTTTTTGAAAACATTCTCCGTTTGTGAATAGTTTCGGGGCTATAACGTCACCCTGTCTTACATCTTCAAGTACCTGGATAGGACTTGTTTGGTGGTTCTGTACTTGGACGGACGACGTTGCCATTTAGTAGAGATTTCTCAGCTCTTCCATATCCAAACCCAGCGGCCGTTTATACTCTTCGGACTTCTGTATAATCTGACAAACAATATGGACGTTGTCTGTAGTACCACAGCCTTTTTGAAACCTAGCCTGCTCCGGTGGCTGAAAGGCGTGAAATCTCGATGCCGAAACGTGGGTCAAAAGTGTGTTTGGTCTATACTTTAAAAGGCGCGTTTGTCCCCTTTCTTAAAACACAACGCCACTACACCTCTGCTTCCCCCCCCTTCGGGGTAGACCCATTGGTTATCATTGAGTTTTTTTTTTTTTTTTTTAATCATTGAGTTGAATAACCTTCTGAACTCCTCAAAGACTAGTTTCCCTTCAGCCTTAAGAAGCTCCGAGGCTACTCCGCCTTCTCTGGTAGTCTTCCCATTTTTAAGGCATTTAAGAGACGAAGCGATTTTGTCTACACCTACATCTGGTAGATAAAAAGCAGTGGGTATGTGGGGCTTTTCGGTGCGTGTGTGTCATACAGATTTACTAGAATGAGAAACTTCATTATTTACTATCATGAGAAACTTCAGGAAAATGGAACGCGGCACCTATCTTAAAATCTTATTTTAGCTTAGATTTGTACAATTGAACCTTTTCTTGAAATGTTACTTATTTTTTACAAACCACTGCTATTTTAAAAGATGCTCATATTGTAAGTAAACTTAATATAATGCTTGTTTTTTGCTTAATCACATCACAGGAATTTTACTACGTAGGCATGTTTTTTATCATCCAAACAAATTTAGCAAACGCCCAGTGCCACTTGTATGTAGGTAGGTGTTCTAACTAATATATCCCCTAAACCACTATAGATCCCATTCTGAAATGTATGTGATACAATTTATAAATGCTAAGTCTTATTTCAAAGTTAATAAATAAAATTGAAGTAAATTGAATTTTTTACTTCCGTTTTAAAACTAACAAATCCAAATTCAGAATCATGATTTGAAAATAGAAAAAAAACAGTAATATTTCTACAAGAAACATTATTTAGATTATTTAATTTAATATGAAAAAAAAAAACAAAAAAATAAAAATAAAATTTTAACGACCCTCTATATAAAAAGATCTCTAAAAAGGATAACTATGATATTGTTATGTAATTATAGAAATTGTTGCGTAGGGGGACCGTTGTATGTATTTACGTCAACGGTGTATTTCACGAAGTTTTCGGAATTAATGAATGTAAACTTAGACTATACGATTTGACATTGTTATTTCATTATTTACCTTAATAGGTTACTTGAATTTTGCTTTCATCCTTTATTTAGCGGTCCCCCGAACCAACAACTTCAATAAGTACATAATAATGTTATTTTGTATCCCTTTTACAGATATTTTTGTATAGAAGGTTTTTAATTTTATTTTTCTATTTTTTGAAGTTATGTTACTGGTTTCTATATTGTACTAATTGAACCTACGAACAGCCTAATTTTTACTTGTTTAGGATTTTACTAACAATGTTACATAAGAAACCTTCACCAGCACCATTGCATATCGTGGAGACGTCTGCTTTTATTTCGACCAAACTTAGCTAAGAACCATCTCAGCGAACCAGGCTTTTGATTAAAAGACCGCAGCAGTGAAATTCGTTCACTCGTTTGGCTGCTACGATGCCACAGACAGACATTCAGATACGCAGATACACACGTCAATCTTATAACAAACCTCTTTTTGGTTCGGGACTCAGGTTAAAAAGCACATTCATCATCTGATGAAAACTTAAGAATCTCATAACCTCACAAGTAAACCTTGAAAAATAAAATATATTAGATACCAACTTCTTTATATCCTCTAGAAGTACAATATAAACTAAATTCAGGTCACTTTTTTCGTTGTCCGCTTTACGTGAAATTCCCCAAAATTAAAATAAGACCCTGCTCTAACAAATTAAAAAAAAACCACAAAAATATTAGTATGTTAAGTATATCTCGATTGAAAAATATAATATAATAAGTATATCTTAGAACACCTGTAAGACCAGTTGTTTTTGTTTTATCCCAGCATTTTATATGTTAAGCTGTTTGGATGTTTGTCCGTCACTCCATGAAATGTATCACATACAGGCCTTAATCTGGTACATTTTTTGTATCGACAAAATCACAAGGTACCCGTAAATATAGCGTTCAACACCAGGACTTCTAAGACGTCTCTGCCACTATCTGTTACTTAAATTACTGGACCTTAGACTTTACTTTAATTTAGACCCCAGGAATGTGATGTGAAGCTCAAAGGCAAGACTGGACAATGATTTTGCAAAAGCAATTGCTATGTTGTATACATGGCACCGACTCCTAAACAATAGCTTATAAAATGTTTATATTTATCTGTTAGTTTGTAATAAGTACTGAACGTATTGAAAAATAATTTGATATAGAGATAGCTTTTGTTGGATTTAACAAACTTATAGGATTTTTGCTAAGCTAAATTTCTTACAAAATCCACTTTTTACAGAACTAGACTTTTTACTTAAACTAGAAATTATTTAGGCTATAAATGCCTGCAGCGGAATAAAAATGTAGGAATTGCATGTGATTCTTTTATCTTTTTTATTTTTTTTATGGAAGAGGAGGGCAAACGAGCTGGCGGGTCACAGATGACTTGTGATCACCGCCGCCCATGAACTCTTGCAACATCCGAGGATTTACAAGAGTGTTGCCGGCCATGTAGGTAGGAGTAGACGCCTTTTTTGAAGGTATCCATGTCGTACCGATTTGGAAATACCAACGAAAGGAGTTCGTTCCACAAGCGAGTGGAACGTGGAAAAAATGTCCTTGAAAACCGTACAGTAGAGGATCGCCACGCATCCAGGTGGTAAGGATGATATTGGAGGCGATGGCGCGCTGTGCGTTGATGAAATTCGGCGGCAGGCATCAGATCGAATAGTTCTTCGGAACATTCCCCGTTGTAAATGCAGTAGAAGACGCACAAAGAAGCCACGTCTCTACGCAATGCCAAAGAGTCCAGCCGTTCGTAAAGCACCGGGTCTCCGACAATCCGAACAGCTTTCCGTTGTACGCGGTCAAATGGTAGAAGCTGATATTGGGGTGATCCGGACCAGAGATGAGAACAGTACTCCGGAACAGTGCGCCTTATAGAGCGCAAGTCTTTGGCCAGGTTTGAAATACTGCCTCGCTCTATTAATCACTCCCAATTTCTTCGAGGCCAACTTGGCCTTGCTCTCCAGATGACCACGAAACTGACAATCGCTCGAAATGTCGAGACCCAGTATTCAGATTCTTGGCGAGGGAATGAGGGGAGTGCTCTCGAAGAGCGGTGATACGACAAATGGGGTTTAATTGATTATAGTAAGCTTATAACTTTTGGGGCGAGTTGTTGAAGAAATCTGAGTTCAATAGTAAAAGGTTAATAAATAATAAGAGGGCCCTCTTACCACTCCTATTTGACGTAAATAAGTCCTCATTCACATTGTTGATTTCATGTGGAAAATATAAACATAAATAAATATATAGGTATATGTATATTTCATATTTGGTACATGGTGATAATTTATGTACACGATAGAGACACCTAAATAATAGCTTCGATTTTTTGTCTTAATTCTTGTTTAGTTACCGAATCACAAAAGAACTGATTTATTTTATAGGGGCCAAGTCTCTAAAATTTGTTTGTGCTGTAATTAAAATAAAATGACTGATTTTGTCGAAATTTTACTTGTTAGATATACCTATTACCTACAGGTAGTAGAGAGTCATTGCTTAGACGCTGATGAGTATAGATGAAGACGCGGGAAACTGTTAGTTAATATATCATAGATCATATATATCATAGATCATAGAGTAAAATACGATATTTTGTACGAATTCTTATTAAATATAGTATAGTAACCTCAAATTATAGTAACCTCAGACACAAAACTACCTATACCTAAAATAAATCTCTGCAGATACTAAAGTAACGAGGTTTTTATTGTCTGTGTTTCTATTAATCAATTTGTTAAACTTGAATATTAATGATATTAAATTTATTATAAATAAAAATAAACAATAATGTAAATTCAAAATTATATATGTCATTAAGTACTAAGAAGTTGGGAAAATATCCTGAAAGATTATTTTACAGTTTACAAAATAACGTGTTTAACGGGTCTATAAGTAGGAAAATAATTGGGATTTCTCATGACACATACACATTTACAATAGGTATCTAATAAATACTTATTTATTATTTAAACATAAATTCAAATTTATTGTTGTATATATGGTAAGTCCTATTAAAACTTAAATTAACTCTTGGAAATGGACTAGTTTTCTAAAAACAAATAATATCTATAATTAATGATGCTTTTCTGTTGATTTGCTACTAGAAACTCTTAAGACTATTTTATTTGTCCATTAAGATAAATCAGTATTCTAAAAACGCAACTTTGCGGAATAGAAAACGCGCTGAACTAATTAGAAATAATTACTCAGTATTGGTGATCAAAATAAAGGTTACTTTCTTTTATCATGTTTTGCCACATATAACCGCTACATTTTTATAGTTACCTACAAGAAATATATTATACTAATTAGTAAATACTAATAAAATAATTCTACCAAAACTACTGGTAAGTAGTATCGATAGAATTCATAAGACATACAGCCTTCGGTCTGAGACACGAAATCTCATAAATTGTATTAAGTATTTACTGTTCTAAAAGACCACCCTCAAGCAAATAGTTATAAGTCGATTTAAATTCAAAACTGCCTTCAAGTAGCTACGAAATGAAGCGAATAACTTTATAATTGTATAAAATAAAAAGGGGTTAGCAGGAAACAGGATATTGCCTTCCGCGGCGACCCTTCGCTTCCGATGAATTTTTTATGTTGGCGATTGTGGATTCTGTCATCACAGATTATACAGACATGCGCCAGCGCTGGGTTGTTGTTGACTTACGCCTTATAACATTACACCAAGATCTTTTTACTTAGTGTTATAAAAAAGAGATGAGTTCAAATGTCAAACCTCTAAGATATAATTAAAAGCTCAGTCTTTAAGTTATTATATAACATCAAATTTAAAATTCGGCATTTTAAAGTACAGACGCAGATATTCATTAAATTTCTGTAGAATATTTGCTATTTATCGTCCAGAAACCTGAAACGGATGAATGGACATCGTGGGATTATTTGTAGATTCCGTTGGCACCCTTTTTTGACAGCAGGAGACAAGTGGTCAATCCCTTAAGGGAGGAAGTCAAGCGTTACATATGTTTTCTGTAAGTTTATGGTCAAAAGACCTGCATATCGCGGTTCGAAATAATCAAAAAAAGTATAAAGTTTAGTGCCGAGCTATGTTAATCCTTCATTTTTATAACAAGAACTAATAATTATAAGAAATTATTAATATGTAGTATCCCCTATTGTTTTATTTAAATCTATTAATACAGTTGGCAAAATAGAGGTACATTTCTTCAGTAAAAACTTATTGTTACATCTGCCTCCTCGCCATCTGCTCATATTGATGATATACATATATATACATATATCCATAATATACATATATACCTACATAATATACATAATGTACATTCATCCATATAGATGTACATTATGTATATTATGTAATTGCATCTATATCGTATCGTTCCGTTGACGTAATTAAGACGTCATTAATATCATAATAACGTCAATAGGCAAAAGAGTTACGTAAAATTTCAAATATTGGTATCCCCTGAAATGATTAGATAGTTTTATGAAATGAGATGAAAGGAATATAGTTTTGTTTTTGTGTTTATGTAATGACATACACGTATACTAACACATTGTGTATGTTGCTCACTTAGGTTTTCTAAGTCATATACTTGACATCCGTATGATGTCATTTAGGATTAAGAGGTCTATGACCCGTACATGATCTGAGTGGTATCAATCATCATCTCTGGATCATGTCTGTATATCAGTTAAAAGTTACTAGAACTTTATGATAGGTGTTTTTTGCATCAAGGTTAATGTTTTGTACAGAGGTACATATATATTCGTATGTCACCAAAATGTCTACTTGTGTGTGTATGTCTGTGAGGTAATCGAATTATCGAATAAATGTTGCACAATAGAGAGTTATGGAAAGCGGAGGAAATTGTGCGCAGACAATTTTGGCGAGATCTGAGCACGCTTCACTGTCAACTGTAGTGTCAGCACAAATGCACAAACACACAAATTTTATAAAAATATGTTTAATATAAATACTAATGTAATACTTTTGTGAATATGTAGAATATTTGATTTGTACACACCAATCATTGTAAGTATGAGACATATTTACAAAATGTTTTGCATTTGATAATAGATTACTTATGTATTATTTATCAAGAAGGTCACAGCTCATAGTGTGTAGGTATTCGGAATTTGATCATTTGGAACATCAGATTGTGTAGGTACATTAACTGATGTTCCGAATTCGAATTGTGTTAAATGTGTAACGCCTTCCTAGAGCCAACGCGGACGAAGTCGCCTAAAATAGTGAGTAGAACATCAGCTCTCAGAACATGTTTTGTGTCATCCAGTAATTATCGCCGACTGATAAAATCTCAAAGAGTTAACAAAACACGCAAAACCTAATCTTTCAATATTATATTTACTTAATTCTATCTCAGAATAAAGATGGTAAATTAAAGACAAAAAAAAAAAAAATACTAAAATATATTTTGAACATAAATTCAATATTTTTACAACCTTAACTCATATAATAAACAATCTGCAAGTTACCGAAAAAAAAAAGTATCTATAAACTGTATATATTTTTTTCTGCGGACCCTACCGTGGGTGAGCTTAGTAAAGCGCGTGTGTTCGTCACCGTGAAATCGCACTCTTGCTTTCTCATGACGTGACGTCCTTTCGCTTTAATTACATTCATTATTGTCATTGCCGAGGTGAATGACCTTATCTATTAATGTATCAACGGGAACTTGATCCCAACATACATATAGATGCAGATAGATTGATAAAGATAGATGTAAAAAATATAGCTATAGTTATGCGACATAGATTTTAAAATAGTTTAAGATTTGAAGTTTTATTTAAAATGAGATTTTAAAATACATTTATTAGTTTCCTGTCTATTAATAGTGAATATAGCGAATGCATAACTAACAACTAAAATTAGTATCTAAAATATAACAGTGTTTTCAAATTAATTTACAAATGTAATAATACAAAAATCAGACGAGGCAATTAAATAATAACAAAAATAAATCACAAGTTTGGCCAGGCTAGAGATGATTACCAAGAGGTTACAAAAACTCTACGGCTTTGTTTCGATATATCTAAATAGGTACTTGTTACTCAAATGAGTTAACTTGAGGAATATTTTATCCAATTTATAATATATTTATATACTATACCTTAGCTCGATATAAATTGCAACTTATTATGCTACTTTATTTGTAATAAATGTTCATATATTTTATATAAAAATATATTGAATACATTTACATTGAACTGTCACCAACTTAGTACCTACAGAGTCGCACAAAACTGTTTTCATCGCCATGACACCTAACAAACTGCCAACAAGAATTAACTGAAATTTCTCTATCAGAAAAATGGAAACAAACTTGGTTGTTATTTATATATAGATATATCTAGATTATATATAGTTAGATAATTTTGGAAGTTTAAACTGGGCTTGGAACTGCCCGAGGAAGTAATGAATATGCCTTCAGATTGTTCCATTCATGTTATATTACAATAAAATTATTTGTTATTCTGATCCTTATAATAACAAACTACCTGCCAAAAAAAAAAGTAATTTACAGTAGCTCAATTGGTAGAGCGACGGGACGATTTCACAGAGGTCACTAGTTAGAATCCCTGCCTCTGTCTGTTTATTTTTCATTATATATTTATTTAAAAATTCTATAAGTTTAACAGTTTACTATATAAATGTCTATTGATATTTTCAAACCGATATAAACAAAGATTCTTCTCATCCTAGTATCCTTCTCTTCTTTGGGTACCTAATGTATCTAAGACGTTTGTTGGTGGAGAAATACCTAAACGATTTGATTTCTTTTTTATCAGATCCGCAGCATCAGACGAAACCAGTGGCTTCCATTTTATCGACTGTTAGCAGCTGAAGATTCATGTATTACTGAAATGTAATGTATGAAATGTCATAGTACTACTACGGCACTTCTCAAAGTTACCGAGGATATTAGACACCGCATGGAGAAGAGACTGGTCACCATTTTAGTTATTGATTTCTGTAATGTTTATTGTAAATTAAAAATACCTATACCCTTACTAAAATAACGTTTACGTTACCCAAGTAGGTACATAAAATAAAAAGACATTTATAAAACACATATTCAAAGTGGAAGGAATTAAAACAAAAGTATCTGACATCACTTGACTTAACTCGCAGGCAATAAGTTTAAACTTATGTACAATGTAAACTTTATAAAGAACCTACTCTCTATTATATATTTATACATAGGTATATAACCGCAGTAACTGACTTTAACAATTGGGAACTGGCCAATTTCGACCCGATCTATGAACTAGACGCATAGTGGAACTACAAACAGCAATGAATATTCTAAATCAATGTAGGTAATAAGAGATGCAAAAAAAACGTCTAAAATTATATATTTTTGTTTTATGGTAGGTATCTATGTATATAATGTTATATTGATGGTATAAAGATGCCACAATCAAGTTGTTATCTGGGGCGTGGTAGATTCACACTCGCTACCACCAGAGTGATCGTTGCGAAAGTAACATTGTCAACAGTATCTCACCGTTTATCTTACACTTTGAAAGAAGAAAGAGACAAAATATTTATTCAAAGTTTTCAAAACAGTTCAAATCGTATCAATACGTAATAAAAATACAATATTAGGGAACTTTAAGCTATTTAAAAAATAATTTAATATATTTTTGATTAAATTTTATTTGCTAGTTTTTGCGCTCAGCGTCGCACGCGTGTTTATAAAGATCCATCGCCACGTGGTTAAATGGGAAATATATATCTTCCGGCATAAAAATGACTCTGTCTGTTTGTGGTTTTCCTGACTGTAAGTCATAAAAGATAACTTACATTTTATATAAAAATAATATAATTGTAACTTTTGTATCTCACAGCTGTATTATAGGACAAAATTAAGAATTCAATATACTAATAGTTAATCAAAGCTGGTAATCTAATACAGGACCCATCAAAGGCAGGCTTTGACTCTACATCAGACAATTATCATTAAATTAACAATGACTTATGGCTGAAATGTATCTCGAAATGGATCTCGGATTGTAGATTGATTACATTAATTGATCGAGATTGCAATCAATCTCAGATATCTATCTACAAGCTCTATCCACAGTCTGTGGTATCTACCTATTGATAACCAAGAAAAAAAAGTGATTTCAAGCTTCAGTAGATACCAAAAAATAGGATCAGGATCGATTATTAATTTCGACTGACAAACTCTATGAAATAATAAACATTTTATAATTGATATTAAATTATTTTATATCAAATTATATCCTTTTATGGATTTCAATACTTTGGAGACTTTTTTAATTTCATTATTAAAATCATTACTTTATTATTTTTGTTTACTTCGTTCATAATCATTATTTTATTATTAATGGTTAGATTATTCAAATTAAAAGAATTTCAATAATTTATTCCTAAAAAGTCTTATTAAGGTTCTGTTTATTTGTCATAATTGCACAATTTCTATATTTATTAATATAATACAAATTTAAGATAATATTATATATGCAGTTTAAACTTTAAACACGAAAATCCCATTCATATGTAATTTTCCTTACAAATAACATGTTTTGTTTTTCCAACTAGATTGGTTGGGATCGTAATAAAATCGCAGTTTTTAATTCCTGACTCATATATATACATTACCTGATTATAAAAAAATATTTATAAATAATTTCGTAAAACACGTAACAATAATAAAAATAAAATAAAAATTCACGTACTTTATAACTGTCTGAACCCACAAGGAGAGGATACCTTCTGAAAAAATAATAATAAAAATACAATAATATATTATGTATTAAATAGTTAATAACATAAATAAGAATCACCAAAACAATAATAATAATAAATCAGAGCGGAAAAACCTGAAACAGCTGCGTTTATAACATAAATAATATAAAAACCGTACTATATACGCGTCATCATTGCCTCCTACCTACGAAAATTCGTTGTCTGGGATGAGACGATAATGGCCACGTCTACTGGTCCATTGAGAAGTAAACACACTCTGTCCCGCTCTAACATACCCCTCAAACCAGTGAGAGAGGGAGATAAATAAAAAGATGCAGTTTCACAGCTAATCAAACGTGTCCACTGTCCGGCTGCGCCTACGCATCTTGTACTAAATTTATATTTGTATTCGTTTTTGAACTTTTTTTGAATATTTAGCTTTTAAAGAAAAACCTACACATTTTTTAATAAAGTAAGCTAAGCTTAGTTGTTAATAGACGTAAATAACAAATTTGTTCTTACTTAAGTTACAGGAGATAATATTTTATGAATGTATTCTCTATTTATTTGAGATAAAGTTTATAATTAAATAGCAAAATCTGTTAGCTTAAGATGTATCGAGTCTGTAATTGCAGTTTAAGATCATTGTTCAATCACTCGCAACAATATCGCCGTCCTCTTTTTACTAAATATAAAACACCTTAGAAAGAGGGAGCTAGTTATTTTCCTGTCGTATCCTCGACGTTTAATGCATACATTTGTTGACTCAACAGGTTTAGTCAGGAGTTGGGAACTGTTTCTTACGTTTAATATTTTTTTATTATTTTTCTCATTCTGCACACGAGTACTTATATTGTTTATAATTGAATCCATAACTATCTTAATAAAAATAGAAATATCATTTTCAATAACATTTCTGAATATTATTATGTATTTATAAAAATATATAATAATTTGTATAATGGATAAAAAACTACATATTATTTATGGTGTTATATAAAATTATAGTGTCATATAAAATGTTGATATCACCTGGACCTACAGGTCGGTCGCTCGGAGGTGCGCGTGCGCTCCAGTCGATCGTGGAGTCCCGCCGGCGCAGACGCAGCGCCACGTATAATAAATTTCGAACTACCACAAAACTGTCATTTACAAACCCCGTACTTTAGAAAACTAAGTGATATTTATTTGTGATGGTTTATTTTCCGTGTTCTTATTGTAAGTGAGTTGAAGTTTCAGTGACGAGTTGTGTTAAAGTTCACTAGTAGTTTAGATAATAAAGATATCGTGATATTATACAAATACTTGGTGTTAGAAACAATAGTTGCTGTACTCTGAACTAAATACAGGTATGGTTTGATTATTTTGGCTTAAAACTGCTGATTATGACATAATATTAATGTTTCTATTTATGAATTCATATTGACATAATTTACTCGTAAGATATGTTAAGATGTTTTTAAGTATTTATAATAAATATTATACTTAGTATTATTAAAAATACTAAGTCTAGTATTTAATATAAATACTTATATAGTATATACATAATTCGTACACAGTCCCGTGGTTAGTAATTTCTTGAAGAAAATTAATTCAACCTTTCGACCCACATTTGAATATTTATAAGAAATATGGTTGAACAAACTTGAATGAGAATTTTACGATTCACTTAATTTATATTTAAAATGTGTGTACTTCATACAATCAGATGTAGTCTTTATAAAAAAAATAAGATATTAAATATTTAATAATTGATGAAATCCAGTTAAGTAATATTATTGATATAAAAGCTATATATGTATCTACAAGTTAGTTAAAAAACTTAAATATAAATTAACTTACAATATTCTTAATTATTCGCAATTATCTAATATTTTTCAAACACACAATAATAACTACATTTCAAAAATATAAATAAAATACAATTTTATTTTATTTATACATATCTTACATTAAATAAAAAAGTTATTACAAATTTAATTTAAAAACTAATAAAAAATAGTGCATGAAATAAATTAGTGAACCTACTTTGAAATGCACAATAATAATTCTCATAAATGAATACGAAGAAAGTATTAAAAAAAGTTTCCATTACATATTATAATTTTAAATAATAAATATTTTATTATCTTCAATAATCCATTTCTTAAGATTGCTGAAGTGTCTTCAAAGCTTCTGTACAGTAACTACTTCAGAATATACATAATTCATATAAGTATGTATAAACCAATAAAATAATAATAAATTATTTACATGGACTCCTTAGCTATTATATAAGTAGGTAAAGTTATTTTAGTTAAACTATCTTGTTCTAAACAGTGATTGCTTTAATAAATTCATTTTTATTTAATCAATAATAATTTTAAATTGTCTATGAGTATAGTTAAAGTTTTTTAAATTTTAAAAAAGTATAGAGTTAAATACTAATCGATACCTAGTGGATTCGATCCCGTGACCAAATATAAACCATCCCGGGAAATTTAGAATCACTTATAGCTTTTTTATTCATTAAAGCAGTTTCAATTAACAGAATTCAGAAATAAATCGATTTTAAAAAGTAATGAAAAAAATAATAATTTACGTAACTTTAATAAAATATACAAATAATGGTTAAATGTATTTTGTGAAAAATCTTTATAACAAGTTTTATTATATTTGTAAGTCTGATAAATAAAATGTAACTGTTAATAAATGAATAAAATCCAAGCATATATTCTTTAAAACGCAAGTAGGTATGTATTTATAACGATAGTTACAGCAAAGTAAATATTGCCTATAAAATACGTCATATTTAAAGATAACGGTTATATTATTTGATTTAATAATAAGTTTATTAAACGTAATCTTAGTACAAATATCCCACTATCGAGAAATCACGGAAAGAAATTTAAACCGTGTGGAATATTCGCAAATTTCGATTCTAGCAATAATATTAATCCCGACAAAGAAAGTCCTTAATATTATATTAATTAATGTTAAGGAAAAAGTATTATGTGTACTTAAAATAATTTTAAATTAAAATTCCCAGGAATTGGTAATTTTTGTGTGACATGTTGGCATAAATAATTTAATCTTTATCCTGGTGTTTTAGTGAGATGGGGAAAGAATAATTCTAAATCCTTATACCTACTGTAACTAAAAAAAAATATAAGTTATTTCGTTCAAAGTTTTGTCATTTCAGAAGTATTGACGTATCTACTATCTTCACACTTTTAATAGTTATTCTGACATTTAAAAATATTCCATAAAATATTTCCTCTCAATGTATTACATATACAATGTCTGTCTATGCGTGTATGAAACTTAAACAGAAGAAAGAAATTCTCAAATTTGCGATCCATTGATTTTTTTCCTAAGTTTTGTATCCGGTCATGTTTCACGGAGATGTTTTTATTCACTCTTGTAATTATCAAAACATAATTTTGTTTTAGTTGAAGGCAGCCTGTGTTATCAAATAATGTACCTACTGAAATCAAGTACCTACCTAGCTACCTATTTAATTTCCTTATAGTTTCACTGAGTATTTTAACTTTCTTTTTTTATATTTGGAATTACAATTTTTATATTTTTGTTGACTTATAATTTGCAGATATTTTCGTATTTAAATATTTTACCTATTTTATGTCTCTTACTTAACTTTCTATGTTTGTATTTTTTTACATTTCATTTTATTTTCGGTAAATAATATTCATTTATTTTAGCTATGAATAAATAACTTTTAAAAAGATAGATATATTAATAAACAGACAGTTTTCAACGAAATAAAATTTTATCTTTTTTAAAGATTTTATTTTAAGCTGAAAGGTAGATGAAAAAATATTAACAAAAATTAGTATTGTTTCAAAAATTTCATTTATTCTATACAAATCTCAGAAAGATTGCCAGAGTTAGAAGTTTTGTTCCTTTATACCTAATCATTTTAATTAACAATCTAAGGTTAAAAGAAATATAAAAATAAGAACTAAAAACTTTTACTTTAAATATTTTTTATTACAAAGAATTTTAAGTCAAATAAAAAAAAAACTTAAATTTCATACTGGTTGACTACCGGTGTTGTGTTCTAGATTTTTATCGATAAAAGCCGTCTAGTGCTGTGACAGAGATTGTCTATAGGTGAGATTGTATCGATGTTATTACAAAATTTGAAAGTGAAGTGAGATCGATTAGAATATATATCAAAAAGATTTATTATTAAAATTTATGGACTATAAAAAAATAAGTATTGTTATATATGTAGCATTTATGTACATGATCTCACTAATGACTATTTACTGTAGTAATTGTTAATAGTGTTTATGTATTAGAGTATTACATTGATTTAAATAAATGAACATATTTTTTTATTTTGTTTAAGTTTTTTGAGGTAGGTATGACACGGCCTTATGTCATCCATGCTGTTCCGTCATGGGATAAGGTAATTAGTAATAGGATAGACCCGTTACAAGCTTCAGTTAAATTGAGAAAATAGCTCTTATTTGCCACATAGTCGAATATTTCTATATAAAATAACGTTCAATAGTTAGAAATAACTTAGACAGACTTACCTTCAGATGTTACATCATTAAAATATAAAGGAATACCCTTTTTAAAGTAGACAATGACATTCGAAGCTTGATAAGTTATAAAATATAATTTATACTAAATAATTGGCATTTAGTAACAAAAATAGTCATGGAGCAACTAGCTTACTATACAAATTCCAAAAATTATGGATTACGTACAAGTGTATGCCAAATAAGAATAAAATAAATGATGATTTGCAATAGGTAGTTATAATAAAAGTCATTTAAATTTATATCTTAAGATGTTAATTATAAGGTATATTATTAGTCAATCTAAGGACCTATGTACTAGTTGGGTGTACAATGTCACAGCGTTACAGTGACGTCACGATAATAATTTAAAATTTACTGTAATGGCTGAAATAATGAGTAATTGGAGGTTTTTTCTTATTTATCAGAAAAACAAGATGTAAATGTTAAATGGATTTTAGTATGATTAGTATAAAGTATTCATCTTATTCGCTTAACAAAACTACGCCTTAAAATTTAATCGCCGATTATTTTAGAATTTAAAAAATAGTAGTGACGCGCAGGCGCGGAGACTCGTCGCAGTGCCGCCAACATTGACAGCTGTCAATCAGATTCAATATGGCTGCCCAGCCGGTTCCAACAAACAGGCTGCTATCTGAGATCTGATACCAGTTCAATTCCAGATGTGTTAGATTAGTGAAGAAGCTGTATTTTGTAACATGTGTCAATATTTTAGGGATTAAACATTACATGTACTTACTACATTAATCATCTATGACAATGACATTTAATATCGTTAGGCGTACGCTTTGCAATCTGGTATATTGAGATTATGGGATAAATTGAAAAAACACATAAGGATTTATAATAAAACGACAAGTTTTATAACATTTTAGAACTATTTAAAAAGTCGTTATGAGTAATTGTATATTAATTTTCTTTGTTTTATTACCGATAACTCACTTATTGCCTTAAAGACTGCTTGTCAAGAGTGTATCTTATATTGCAGGTATGATACAAGGACTTCGACTAGTGATGTGACGTAAACAATGCTCGTTTGGACACTAGTGGACTTTAGTGACATTCGTGATAGTTTCTATCGATAGATTGCTGATGAACACACTCATGCTGACGACAGGAGGAGTGGAAGACCAGCCCATGGACGGCAATATGTCATTCTCTTCTTACAAGTGAGTCATCCTATTTAACAATTAATTAAGATATGCTTATATTAATGTGAAATAATCTTTTTTAATGTGAAGCAAACTTAATAACAACTTGATAGACATGTCAAAGACACTGCTGGTAATTGTAATAAAATTCCCAAATGCCATTAAAGAATCACAGCAACGAAGTCTTTATATCTTTATTAATAAGGCTCTGGGACTTTCAATAAGATGAAATATGAATCCACAAAAAGAGATAGCGTATAGAATATTATTGATTGATCAAATGTTTTGTTTTTCAATCAAACTCCATGTAAAGTCATCGTCACCATAACTGACTGAGCAGAGTAGTACTCCGATGAAGTCATTTAACGAAAAAGCGCTCGACCAATCAAAGTCACAATTCAGATGATTACTTATACTTGGAAATCGCGGTCAGGATTCGAATCATTAACGGAATTACCGGAATCAATTACCGTTTTTTTTTTGTAATCTAAATTCTAGAATTCGTAATATATTAAACTCATTCTATTTCAAGTTGATATTCGATTTAATGTGATTCGATCTTAGCTTCGTTTTGGTGAATGTTGAGTTTTATTAGTATCTCTAAGTATGCATCTACATGTAGTTTATATCTACAGTAATACTTTCAGTGGTGAATCGTTCATGACAGAACTTTATTTGCGGTTTGACAATAAATCCGTTTTATGGTCGTGATGTCCATGGAGAGTACAAAATGGGTTCAAAATCATAATCTGTTATTTAAAGGTCGCATTTCATTCAGTACTTTTAAATTAATATTATATTTAAAGTAAATAAATATACAGCAATTACCGTACGTAAAAAGCCGTTGGCCAATGAATTCGTCAGGCGGTTACAGTCCTCAATCGGGCACCTTTCATTTTAAAAAAAGAACCATACGCCATTTCATGTCAATTTTTGAATAATTCATCGTGTGAATGCGCGAGCGCATCGATTGATGCACGCAAAAAGAGCGCGCTCGCTAATCTTCGCCGTCGTTCGCGTCGCTTCGGCCTTCATCGGGCCCAATGCTGCCAATCGAAGCATTTATTATTCAACTAGTTTTTGCAGTCACGCTGGGCAAGGACATAACCGGGAATGCATTTATTTGATAAATGATGTTTTTTTTTTTATAGAAACCCAGAGCACTGATTTTTTCGCATCATTTTTCGGTGTCAACATTAAAATATTTTTTTGTTAAACACGATCATTCACGTGGTTAACTAAATGTAACCGATGATTTGTTTTTGCTCCTAAAATTTTATTGTTAGTATCTCGTTATATAATTCTGGTGGATTATTTTAAATACATAACTATAAAATGAGCGATAGTATCTTATAATGATCCATTTGTAAACTACACAGATACGTTGAATGGCTTAGTATTTAAGTTGGATATGGTGGAATATTATTATATTCGTTAATTAATTTAATGCTAAAGACAATTTCAGCCGTTAAGCCAATTACAAGTACCACAATGATACTTGAATTGCAGAAAAAATATAGTATACGAATTTCCGAGCGTTCATCCCCCGCTCCCGCACGTCCGCCGCGCCTCGACGCCGCGTCTCGACTGTACGTGATTGGTTTATTAATTAGGCGAATCATCGTCGGGTTCCATTTTTAAAAATAGGCGGGATTCTTGCTGTGTAACTTTTCTTTTTAATTTTGGCCGGCGTTGAACGCAATTAGAGTTGCCAGTATGCTTTTTGTCTTAATTCCAATTCTGACAGTAAAGCTTATTATAAATTCAGTTTAACATACTTTATTAATAAGGTAATCTGCGGTAATTATTATTTAATTGCTATTTTTATAAATGCCAGAAAACATAAAATATAGAATTAATATTTTTACACGCGGTTGGGGGACCGTAATTATAATTTCATTTAAAATTTTATTCAACGGGATGCGGAAAGAACTATAGTTTTTATGCATTATTACGGTAACTTTTAATTGTGAGTATATTATTTAAAACTTTTTTAACTTAAAAAAATTGCGTTTTTTCTCGAATCTGCGATTAAAAAGTTAAAATTCGAAAATCGAACGCGACGAAGTGAGGTCAAGAAAAATAACATAAAAAAGTTTGTTCGCGGTCCGATCCAAAGTTATGTCTCGGTATACCGTTAGGATGCCTCAGTCCTAAAATGAAATAAAAAACTGAAAACTATTCCAATTGCCAGTATTCGGAATCCGTTTTGTCTGCCATAAGGTTTGAGGTGTTGTTTTATTTGATCTGTATACAAGTTAGACAAAACTTACTGTCTTACTTACCAGTTACTTCAAATTGTCATCGACGAGCTTTAAGGTGAAGTAATAGTAACTAGTAAAGGCAATTAATATAGCAAACTTTTTTTTACGTTTTATTCATGGAACACACAACAGCATAGAAAGTTCCAGAACAAGTTTCACCTAACAACGATATTGTGTTCTTTTTAATGTGACTTCAAATATATTTCCAATAAATAAACATTACCTTCTTTAGGCATCAAGTATTTGTATAATGTAAGTTTGCACATCTCGTACAACCCAATTATTGTGTATTTTCTTAAAATATAGCACAAAATCGGTCCCTCACAAAACAAAGCAACCAGACAAGCCTGACCACTACTAAGTAAGACGGGACATAAATTCTTCAAAGAGCTAAACAAAATAAAAAAAATAACCCTTTAAAAGAGCTACCGAACTATAATTTATTGCGAGGCCCAAGACGGTCATCGAAAAAGAAAAAATGGACGAAGACGCAAAGCGGTGAAATTGGAAATTTTGCGATGCCATCGCTCGTAGCTTTCAGTAACGTTTGCAAATTTGAGTTTTTTGTTTTTTTGTTTACTTGTAAGTTATGGTCAGTCATGGATACTTTTTAGTCTATGTTTATGAACTGCGGCATCAACGATGTGGGTGTCGTTTTTATTACAAAATATTTTTTTCCTACCATTAATATTACTTGATTGTATTTAATTTGTTGCATTTTTGTATAGTTTGTTTGGATGGCACTTTTTAATCTTAAATTAAAAACTTTAGTCTTTGGTTACCACGTATCCGTTCCAATACAAACTGATTTTAAAAGTAATATATAATTTACGTCAAACTAACTAGTTGAGTTCTGATTTAAAGCAAATTAATTACTTCACAGGAACTTTTAAAACCTTTCCGTAAATAAATACAAATATAAATTAGTCCTTTTTTTTTCTAACTCTTGAAGAGAACTTACTCAGAAATGAGAATATGAAGTTTTATCAAACTTCTAATACGCAATCATACTACGTAATATAAAACACTTTTTTGCATAACTGGTACTGGACAATTAATATAATGGATTACCAAATATCGACGGCCAGCATCAACTATCAGTGATCTAAATGCGCCCTGCTTTCAAATCAAATCATAAGACGAGCAAATTAGAAAGCTGCCTGATTAGATAGTCGTGATAAATGTAATCCGACCTACGTAAGATGTTGGCGCTATGTTGGCCTTTTGCAGCTTACGGAAAATCTTATTGTTATTTTCTTTTTCTATGTAGCCAGTGGTTTTGGTTAAGATGTTAGTAGGTATATTGTTATTTTTTTTTCATACCAATATATTTTTCATAAACGGCCAGCGTTTTTATCGACAACCATCAAACAGTTATATAGATATATTCAAAATGTTGTAAACTGTTGCTTTTTTTTATTACATAATAAAAATTTAATGAAATCATCATTAACACAAACATGGCATGAACCTGCCTAATTACTAGTAAAATAAAAAAATACATATTTATACGCTAACACATGTTATATTTTTTATTAATTGTATCCTTTAAGTAATTGGGCTTTTTACATTTGAACATGTGCTGACTAGCTCAGATGAAATATAAAAAATATGCATTCTGAAACATCTAGATAAGAGAGCACATCCTGCAACAACGCCCAATAAATAATTCATACATACTTAACACGGCAGATGGATATTATTTATATGAAACAATTTTAATTGCCAACATTTCTTGTTAGTGTCAAAGTCAAGCAATAAACTGTCAAGTTGACATCTGTAAAATTTTTCTAAACTGATCTCGTTCCTGGATCCATAATTAAATCCTTAGTTAAAGATTCTATATTTGTGTGTATGTATTTGATTTGACAAAACATATAATATATTAAGTACTTAAGGTTACTTAAGGTTTTATAAAAACAATATAAAAAATTTCGTTGATCACAATATCTTTTATTCAGACGATAATTTTGATTACCGTGAAAAGTTTTATATGATCTATTTGAGTGAAAAAATACTTTTTTGCCTGTATTTAAATAAAATGTAAAAAATGACTTTAATCTACACGTATTTTAGTCAATTTGGATTTGTCAATAACAGCTGATTAATAAGTTAAAACAATATAGAGTACCTCAATTATTGTAGGTTCATAGACCACACATTAACATTAAAATGTATGATGTATCATGAAAGAAAACAGATAATTAATAAATATCATATTTCTATAACTCGTTTTTAAATTAAATAATTTCATATACCTACTAGGAGAGAATAAGAGAGATTTTATATGATAACTAAAACAAATATAGACATCTTAATATTAATGTATTTATACTATGGGCTATATTTTCCATAGCAACCTAATGTGATAGAAAACTATGAAAAACAAATAATAACATGTTTTAGTAATGTATGAATTACGATAATTATATTCAAGAAAGTAAAATATATTTATGATCGTTACCTATATAAATAGACGTAAATATATTTTTAATATATAGTCGTATATAACAGTATATATATTAATAAAATCCATCAGTATTTATAATAGCAATACTAAGGTGAATGTATTAGGTAATGTTTCTTATCAGTGCACTGTTATCAGTGCTAGTGCGTCGTCCTTACTCTGATAACTAGATTTGCAATTGAGATAATTTAAATCTGGGTAACACGTGGAATTGTAATGTTATAATATATTCATTATATAATTGTAAAACTTTTAATAAACTAAGATATATATATATATGTTTTCAATGTCGATCGTAAGAGATGGATATGTTTCAATGTTTTCTGTTTAAATATTATTTTTCATAATCGAAGATCGAATCTGAGACATCGTTACTAATATATCGATATTAATGTGTCTCTAGTTACCTCTCAGAATTAGAATCATCTGGACTGCCTTAATAATAATATAGAAATTTAAATAAAATATAACCCAACACGAGACTGCCACCATATTAAAAGAAGTATAGAAATTATACTTAGGCATATTCACAATTATCGCCTGAGGAAGCATAATCATGTTTTTTTAATTGATTATCGTATATTTTATAGTGATTTTTTTTAATTAGACTGCCGTATGCCTGTTAGCCTCATACTGCTATAAATGTTTTTTTAATCATTTGACGTAGACTTGTAGTCTAGTGCTATAAATGTTTTTTTAATTATTTGACGTCGGTATACCTACCAGTAGACTAGTGCTTCTACTCTTTTTTTTTAATGTAATTAGGGTAGATTTTTATACCTTTAGACTAATGCTGCTATAGACCTTTCGTTTTTTAAATCATTTGGCGTATATAGACTAATGCTACTATAAATATTTGTTTTTTTTTTAATTTAGTAGGTAGGTACTGGTAAGTCTGTATACTAGTGCTGCTATATATATTTGTTTTTTTTTTTTTTAATAAATTGACGTATGTCAGTATATAGTAAAGTCATCAGTGCTTCTATAATCTTAGTAAAATACATAATGGTCGGTAAGGCGTATTCCTTGAAGTGAATGTTTGCACCTCGGCCGCTTGTTGTCTTTCATCACAATGCATGTTTTCATTACGTTTACTTGAAGCGTCTTAGAAAAAATATCAGCTCCTGTGAATTTGCTTTATTTAACTTTCGTAGAGGTTTCAAATACGCCAAAATTATATCGAACTATACTAGTCTTAAATTGCCGAAAACTTTTAAATTAAGATTTTAATTTTTAATTTTTTTTTATTTCTATACTTTTAGTTAGTTGTATTGTAAATATTTTTCTAATTAGTGTCATAGTTTTTATAATTCTATTCTCCCGTACCTATATATAATTTTTATAAAAAAATATTTTTTATTATAAAATGTGATTGAAATATTCCACTACATATAAAATTAGTCAAAGGCCAGACATTAAAGATAAGATAACAGATAAGCTCCAAGATCCTTATCAGATGCAACGGTGCAGTACGAAATGTATTTAGAAATGCAATATGCTAATTGATTATATTAGAACCAGATTGCAAATAGGATGGCAGATAAGACATTTGGTATTATAACGTTTAGAAGAATGTTTTTTTTTTATCTTTTGACTTTTATATGTCACGATTTAGTCTAATGAATTTATCTGTAACAGTTCCGCATATAATTATGTATAATAACTCTTCTTATTATTTATTTTTAAATAGCTTTTGGTTGCGCCTACAGGTCACAAAATATTTGCATTTTCTTCTGTAACATTATGACGTTCTTGTCAGTTTTATTTTTACGTTTAAAAAATTGTAATATCGGATAGTTTGTATGATATTTTACTTATTTCAGTTTTTCAATGTTAATTGTTGATCCTGAAACCTTATTCATCACCATAACTAATGACAAATCTTAATTCCCGTAACGTGATTCATAATTATTAAAATTTATCTTCGGAAGAAGCTCATCAAATCGATTGTGAGATGATGCTGACACCAGGCGTCAACAATGCCCATTGTCTTTGCTTTGATAATAATTCACTTGTTAAACTGACCACTCGGCTTTTTGATGCTCGGAACGAATATCTTTAGGTGACTCCCGCCATTTCGAACTATACAATTAGATAACTACCAAAAAGTTTTTATATATTAGAGACGTATCGAATACAGACTCGTTAAATTATTCTCTTAATCATGACATGGCGTTTATGGAAATATAAAGGAACCCTTTGAAAGTAAAGCCGAGACAATAGTCTGTTAAAACTTATTTTTAAATAGTTTATAAGTTTTTTTTTTATTCTAGGTTTGAGTTCAAAATGTTTTAGTTTTTAAAATATAAAAAAAAACAATGAAATAAAACTATATGTTATCATTTTTTATATGAGTCTTCTTGTGGATTGAAAAGCGTTCGGAATGATATTAAATAAAAATAAAATAATAGTTTTATTGACACTGGCACAAAAAAATATAATAAAAAAATATATATATATCCAATGACGTCATAATATAAATAGTATTCATAAAGCTCATTTCACAAGTATCACGCATGTTTATTAAAAAAATCTCAACAGATTACACACAACAATAGTGTTTTCATTATGTTTAGAGTCGGAATGCGTTTTCTAATGTATCACGATTGTGTACTGTTTATGAGAAAAATATAAAAACATCTTGCGAATCAACTGTTTGTCTACAGTTATAACAATATTGATGATGTCGTTTCTTTATATATATGTAATTGTTGTCTGTTTGTAATAATTAAACGGTTAGATCTTTTATTATATATATTCATGTTGTCTATGGTTCAAAGCTATGTTTAATAAGTCCGTATTTTTCTCTTTTTATATCTTGAAGTAAAATATATTTTTTGAAACGATTTATTTTTTCTATCCTGGTTTATCTAGACTTAATTTTGTTTCTAATTATACTAAATTGCTAAAATTTTCGAATAGGTAATGTGTTTTATTTTAAATTGTAGTAAAAAATAATAACATTATTTCATTCAAATTGATAATAATTAATATTGTTTATTCTATATGTTGTTTTCATTTTAAAATATCAGGGAAAAAACCTGTGTATTAGTAATTATATAATTAATATATTAAGTTGATGTTAATATGACAGTGTTGTTCACTACTTTGCAAAAATATATTCTGTATTTGATTTATTTATATTCTATATGGTAACACTAATCCAACTATTAAAATATATTGTTAAAGTTATTTGCATGTTGACCTCTGCTTCTAACATCTCTCAATTTTACTGACACGTGAATAATAAACTTATTATTATTTACTTAGTTTAACTTAAATACATTTTAAACGTAATAATATTTATTCTCAATTTTAACGGTCGAGACTAATAATCGATCTCCGATAGGCGATATACGATTACTTTGGGAGAGATACTTCTCATGACGTAAAAATCTTCCGAAAACCTAAGTATAAAATTTTGTGTATATTTAAATAATATATAGTCTGTAGAACTATATATAGTCTGTACACAAAATTTTATACTTATTGCCTATTATCTGTATGGAGTTTTTCTTTTGACGGTTATAATCCCTCTCCCATTCTCCCTTGAACCGTGTTATCTTTATAACATAAGATTGAATTTCTTATTGCTTTCAAACGAGTTGGTTATTTGCAATAATAACTTCAATCTTAAGTAGGTGTCAGAAGTCTATATCGATTATAAATTTTGGATACCAAGCAGACTAAACTGTGCTATCCTTATTTAACTGTATTATAATATATAAATTGCATATAATAATATAAATGTAGAAGCGAGATAGATGAACCAACAATGTTCCCACCGGCGCTAACATTCTCGGAAAGGTGTTGAATGGTTTCCTTTAAAATGAGAATCGCGTGTCTCTGGTTACTCTATGTGTGGTTCGAACATGTGGGGGGTAAAGATAATAATATAGAAACTATTTACACTAGGTACTTATATTATCTTAGATATTTTTTCATTTAAATTGTTGTTAAATAGTCGAACTTCTAATGGACGACTTATTGAGGTTAAGTTTTTTGACAGCTGTCATAATAATATCTAATAAACACTGGTATTTTAATATGAAAAAAAATCTTTATTTTTTGTATGATTATTATCAATTTTATGTGCCTTATTAGAGTATACGATAGTTCTAGAATCTAGACTCATTATGACGTCACATTCGGTGCTAATCGTAGGCTTAGTGACTAAGCTCCTATGTCGTATCGATATCGCCTCGGCTTACCGTTTCCTGATATCATTATGTTCTCGTTACTCGCTATATGAGCTGATACTCAAGATTTTTCAGATTCTGTGAATATCAGACACGGTACTCCTTTGTTTATTTGAGACATTAAAAAGTAATGTTTTAAAACTGCAACTTCTGAACGACTGATTCTTCCGATGTTTTTGTTTCATGTAGAATTAAATTTTATTAATACTATAATAGATGAAAATAATATTTTAATAGGGTTATTAGTATTTTGAACTACCTTTTACGATATTTAGCTTGAAATCTAATAAAAATATTCAAACCAGCTAGTATCTACTAATTTATTACTTTGATCCACAGTATGATGGAATCTGGTGGTGCTGGCATCGAGTCACCACCTACCTACCATCGCAGCTACGAGCAATACGTCCAAGGCGCTGTAGAAAACAGCACAGATTCAGCCCAGGACCAGACAAGTCCAGAACTGGTAGTATGGTCGACGCTGCCTTATGGACTGGACTATAGATCACAGTATGACTATAGGAGTCCGTATGATACCTCGAGGGACTATTCCTCTCAGCAATACGCGAGAGCCCCGTTCACAACTAAGATGGGCCAAGCCAAAGCCCTAAAGGAAGCCAGGATACGAAGACCCATGAACGCGTTCATGGTGTGGGCGAAGGTGGAACGGAAGAAACTAGCTGATGAGAATCCAGATCTACATAATGCTGATTTAAGTAAAATGCTAGGTAAGTTCTAATATATTTTTATCTATAAACGTATGTCTAAGCTTAGATTAAAAAAACTTTTATTCAATCTCAAGTATAAATAGGTGCCTCTTAAATTATTAAAAAGTTATATTCAAATCTTTTAAAAATGCTTCGTTGTTTAAAATAAAAGACTTAAAAATTATAAAATCAGTTAAAGTTAAACCCTTGCCGATGAGTCAGCATAACAATCTTCGGTGCAGACGATTTGAATTTCAAATTTTTGACGTCTAGTTACGGCTAGTTAAAAAATACGACATTAACATCTATCGCACAGAGTTATTTTTATTAACATAATGTTATTATTTCAAACATAACCTTGTTTTTAAAAAAAAACTATAGGTACGTCAAAACAGAATTAAGTTGTTTTTTTCTACATCAAGTAACCACATTCAAAAAAGGAAATCGAAAGAAAAATACAAAATCAAAGACAATCTCACAACAAGTACCATTTAATCTAATTATCACTATATCTAGAATTAATTAATTATTCATAGACATTTTATGTGCAAGAAATTGCCATTACATTTCTAGATTAAATATTCAAAACAGCATATTTTACTGAAATGGTTACAAGATGGCGTCGTTACACTAACAACTTAATTATAAAAGTTGTCGTAATTGTTGGAATGCCCTTTTTATCCAATTACACATCTACAAGTCCAGAGTTTTTTTATGTTTGTTTGTTTCTACATACTTCTTTGTATTCCACGGAACGATTGCTGTGATTTAAATTACCTAAAAATGAGGAAAATAAGAATAGCAAATTCTTAAAATAAATCGGAACAAAAATATTATTTCACATAACAATAATTTGTTTTTATAAAATGAAACGTAAAAACAGGATAATAACATAAATAAATAATCTGTTTCTTGAAATCCACCCTAAAACAATGGAATGGTATTGTTTGGAAAACTGAAAACAACTCAGTAAGAGAACTTGTTATTAAATCGGTATAATAATATGAAAAATGTTTTTTTGGGTACGGAATATTTTTACTCTATTTAAATAGTAGATAAACTAAAATAGTCGGGATCCACCAGCCGCTACGAAGTCTCTATTTAAATTAGTTTTTTTTTTGTTTTTTAACCTAGTAAAATTCGTAGATAAAAAAGAGTAGGTATTTGAGGATTTATATTTTTCGCCTTTTAAAGAAAAAGGCCATGTTTAATTATATAGTCCCGAACTAGAACTACAGATAGTTCTGTATGGAATAATAAATAGGGCTTTCGATTACTGTTTATCTTGAAATCTACAGCAAAACATAATTATAAAAACACTTTAAACACTGTACAGTTTAAAAAAAAGAGTAAGTTTAAAGGTTTTATGTATATAATATTGGTATCATATAAAGATTAGTTAGATTAACGGAGATTCAGTAACATATTTGTTATTACAATACCTTCAATATAATTCAATGTAAGAACATCAAAGAAAGTGCTGCCATCTGTTATCAGAACAAACAAATTGGAAATAATGTGGCAGAATAACCACATATAACAACTTTATAATGTATTAAATTGTTAATAATACGTTAACATTTTATTTAAAAATGGAAACGAATACTACAATATGATGTATTTTATTAATTTATATTTAATAAGTGATGATCACTTATTTTAAAATTCAATTTACGGGATTCCAAAGCGTCCTGAACTGAGGAGAGTCCACAACACTGTGCTCTAAATTTAAAAACACAAGATGCAAATGTTATAAAACTGTACATTGTTATAATTATAATTACTGACCTTTATAACTTTCTCCAACTCGGGTGTAGGACATGAACTCCACTCACTACGCAATGTAATGTAACCTGTACACTCACACACACAAGTGTTTAGGACCAAATAATAAAATTACTTTATCTTCAATTTATTAAATAAAAGTTTCTAGCTATCATAATTTTAAGGTTAAAATATATACCTAATAATCGACCCCAAAAAGAGGTTTTGTAAAAGATTTTTATAATAAATAAATACAATTTAAATTGAAATAAACCATCATTGGTATTCATTGAACATATGTTTTCTAAGCACAACAAATCTTGTTCGAAGCTTAGACTCAAATCTTGTTATTAGCACAGTCCTTATCACAAAATCATATGACATTTATCATATAAAAGTAACGGTAATATAACACTTATCCGCCCGACTGTCCCACAGATAGATATGACTAGTCATTATGGTCGCGTGGGTGGTACGATGGTATCGCGCTTAATGAAATAAAACCCAAAAAACAATCCCGTAAATAGTTTATACTAAATACAGACCCAAATAAGGTTGCTTACTGTACTTACTATGATTTGTATTGCAATTTTAGGAGATATATCTTATGTCCTCGTGTTAAGGTTGATTTTCGTATTTTCGAATACTAAACGATTTTATGCTATTATTCATATGTTATGAGTAATGCAAGTTATGTACCAAAATATGGAATAACCTAAGTATTACGTATTCAGACGAAGACCACGTGAACATACGTTGCTAAACTATATATCTAGATACATATGTACGTATATTTACCCGATTTTCACGTCAAAATATATCCGAATTTCGACTAGTTCATGAGCTCGAGATTTGGATTGGTTTTTTTTTATTTTATAAAACAGCATGGGGTTCTTAAAACAGCAAATAATTCTATTTACTAGACGAAAAATCCTTAGTATTATGTTTTGGTTGTGGTATTACTGTTTTATATGAACAAAAGATCGCACTAGTTTTTAAACTGAAACTCGTTATGAAATATATATTAAAAATATAAACATATCGATATACTAGTAACCATAAACAAACCACAAACCAAATTATCGTATGAGTCACATGTGGGTTTATACGTTAAATGTATTTATAGAAAATTAATAATAATAACATATGCCATAGAGTTCTTTCTTTATTTAAATGTATTATATATTACTATTTTTTTATCTGTTAATAAAAATCTAAAGTATGTTAACCGCAAATATATCAACTTGTAAACAAAATACGGGGATTCCCGCTTTTTCAAGATAAAACATTTAATTTAATAATAATATAATAAATAAATCCCCTCACAGATATATTAAAAATAATAATGAATTTATTTTCTTTAATGATGATACTTTTTAAAGAAAACTAAATAAACATAAAGTACGTATACATAGTATAGATTATAACAGGATATTTTTAACAAATAAATGATAATACGAGAGAAATACCCGTTACGTAATATATATCGCAATTGCGAATATCACGCGCATGCGCAGCGTCACGTCTACACTACTTGATTAGAAATGACTGGTTAGTATCCCAAAACGTAAATCCCAAATATTCAGGACGTATTTTGATTTGCAGTGATCTATAATCATCTCAGAAATCCATAGTACCTATATTCATATTATAAGCGATTGTAAAAGCTTTTGCTTTTCGACGTTTTAATTTTTACGTTTTACGGCTTACTATTACGAACGATTTGATTTGCTGTTCCATGTAGTACATATCACCGTATAGATATCTCAAAAGTCAACATTGGTGGACTTGGAAGGGATTTTAGGAGGAACAAAAAGGTAGAGTAGTGGTAGACAAAGAAGTAGGTAGTCCTCACTTAAAGAAAATATGTTAAATTTGAATTATACCACAATGACCTTTAGTATTCTGGAGAATAATTATATCGTGCATGGCTAAGCCTATTTGCGAACTGTTTTTATGTTAGGTATTTTTATTTCACAAAAATAAAATATAACAAATATAATCTTGCATATTAGCTTCCTAGACCCTAGTTAATCCGAATGAAAAATAAAATAAAATTACTACATCAAAATGTTTTTCTGCGAAGTACGAGTAAAATGTCATTTATATTCAAAAAATCTGCTGTTAAGAAAGCGGAAGCCATATTGAACTTGGAACTTATATCAGGGTTAGGTATTGTACCTACTCTTTGAAAATTCTCGAAGTAGATAGAGATTAAACAACTATAACTAACAAAAATTCTTTATTTTGGTCTTGGAAAAAATGCTTATTTAGGCTAGAATGAGGTTTACTTCATGTCATTGAAATCTGACTTATGTTAAATTTTAGATATTATTTTATCTGTGACCATCGTTTAATAATCGTCATAGGAAGCCAAGATGTTGTTATTATTCACGAAGGTATTACACCATGCGGCCTTGTGCCATCCTTCTCGTTAATTGGTTAAATTGCAGACCATTTAAGGCGTGTTGATACGGTAATGGCGTTGCCCACGTGCCTTGTAATATTGAGTGCAGTTAATTAACAACCTTAGCCATCATTTCGTTTTATGGTAAATTGTCTATGTGTGTATGTCTGAGTGTTTAACGCTTGCGAAGCCTGATAAAGAAATATGTAGCGATAAAGTAATAAGTACTTCAAGAATATATACATTGCACTTCTGATAAGTCTGACTCTAGTAGCACGGTTCTTAAATGTAGGTCCATGGAAGAATCAACACAAAACTCCATGGAGGCTCTTTAATTTTTATATAAAATTTGATTTTTCATAATATTTACTATTCGAGTCACACTCATAATTGATATGTATATATAAATTAGAATCCAAATAAAGCATGATACCAAGAGGAAGACTAGAATAAATAACTACGGCACTACGAGGGCTTAGAGATTCTTAGTACCAACATTTAAGATATTAGTAATTATGTAATGTCCTAACTAAGTACATAAAAAATCTAATTAAAATTTAAAATGTTCAGAGACTTCATTAATCTGGACATTGCCATAACAGAATTTAAGATAATTTTATAGCGTACACTAAAGTAGAAACTGCTGATAGTAGGGAGAATGTTAATCCTAAATGAAGTACCGTTTACTTTCAAACATGTCTGTAATTAAAACGCCAAGTGGCATATCTAAGATATTTTCTACAGACTATTTTCGGTTTATCTCTGGATACCGTTTTTGGCCAAAGACAACTTTTTACTCTACCCAATATGGACGCCGTCAACTTATGGAAATATGATCTTGATGTGTCTTTAAATTTATAAATCGTATTTTTTATCTGTCACGTTGTAAATGTTATCGATTATTTTGGTTTTTAATCTATTTAAAGCTTTATTACATATATAATATTGTATTATATATAGAGTTAGCTTATTAAACTAAAGCTTTCTGAATATAGCAACACTGTTAGAATCTTTCGCACGTAAATGTGTCACGAGAAATGCTTCAAGTCGGGACGCGATGTGCTCTTCAATGGTATATTCAAACAAGTTCCTAGGCGAAGTAATTTCTACGAAACACCAAAATCCATACAGAATAGAACGAAAATATTCTAAGAAACGAACAAAAAGCCACCGACGACAAAAAGCAACTGATCGATATTCAACTCGCGCGACCTGTAATAATACAATTAATTCCGTTGTCACATCTGATAACAAATACTCAGTCCTTCATCTTACAACATCCGTATTTCCAGGGTAGTAAGAACGAGAATTGATTGATATGGGTGCAAGATCATTCTGCAGGGCTATATATGAAAATCTAAAGTAGGGTCATATCGACTTGGGAGGCGCTCCCACAGGAAAACTCGCAGATCACCTCAACGTCCTTGCTAAGTGCGTGTCACTTAAAATATGATGGATGCGGATATTATGATGTTTTATTTGCGGTTCTGAACTCATTTTTAATGTCTACTTATCTCTTACATGACAATGTCCTATGGTACGTTCGATTTCCAGTCATGATTAAAATTCTCAAAAGTTAATAAAGACACTTGCAGTTTTTTGAAGATATTGCTCTAAGACAAATAACCCAAAATCAAGATGGCAGAAGCATATCTCTAATAGTATTTAAGAAGATAAAGAATCATCAGTATTTAAAAGTTTATCTAAGTACAATATTAAGATACAGGTATAAAGTTAAATACTATTTTTGCTAAGAATTTTCTTCACAAAAAAAATATAGGTCATATAAACAAAATAGATAAAGAGCAACTAAAATCTGACCTATAGTGGACATATGTACCTGAAATAGAAGGCAAATAAAACCCTCCTACCAGTGAAAATTTCCTACCAGTAATGTGAAACCTTCCTACCAGTAATGTGAAACCTTCCTACCAGTAATATTGTTCCACATCTCGCAACACAATGACTGTAACTAGATGGCAATTAATACAAATTACCAAATATAATGTTACCCACGCTTGTATAATTGACAAGAGACGACAGATAAAATTATGGACCTGCTTTAAATACCGTAAACAGAGGCTATAGTTTAATGACAAGGTATTTATCTCTTACATCTTTATATAAAATATAATTGTTGGTTTGTCTGTCAGTGATCGTGTAACTACTGAACCGGTTGAGGTCTATTTAAACAATATTCTTGATTCTTGGGACAATGCTTTACAGTTTCGGTAAGCTTTAAGAAGTATTGACACATTTTATTGAAAAATCCTTTTGTAATTCCAAAACACTATTTTAGGAGAATTGAAGAATTTATTAATTTTATATAATTAGGAAAACTTTTTTTCATTTAAAAGTTAATTTATTAAAATTCATAATAACAGTTAAATGTCACGTTAACGGATGTCAAATGAAATAAAATTGAAAATATTATATTTTAAAGTTGCGCACGCGCCGTGACTCACACGCAATAGGGTCACGACTGGGTCTATACCGATATATCCATACTTCATACTATACTTAGCTTTGATTATAGTGTAATGCGATGAAACAGTCTTGATACTTTTTATGTTATTATAACAGTTACACTGTCGTTGCTGTTGATGTTTGATAATTTGAGATATTTACTAAAAATGTTTAGTTTAATCTGTTAGTAATAAAATGTTTTGTAGTGGTAATAAGGATATTTATTAAAAATAAAAACGTCTTAAAAAAAAATACTACAATTAATTATTTTTTCTACAATTCGACCCGTTACAATAGTACCTAGTCATAGTTTACCACCAAAATATTATTTATATTTGATGACAAAACTAATAAATTTTAATCGGCATAGTTAATGAAAACCATTGTCTGCCCAATTTCTTTAAAAGCACCCATGATTCGTGTTAAATGATATCAATTCATCCATAAAAGAATTTCAAGCTTAAATTTAAATAAAATAGCTATTATTTTAACTTCCCAAATAAGGGTAGATACGTGATCATGTTATAAATATTGTTTGATTGTTATGTATATGAAGTCATATTATTTTCAAAGACCTAATAACATAATATATATTATTTTTTTCTGAACATCAATATTATTTTGAAAATCTCAAATATCAAGATTGAAGCATCCACTATACAATCGCCTACGCCGATCCGCTACGAAGGTTCGAGCGTCGAATACATTATTTTGTTGAAAGTAGGCGAATCGTTAGATATGACCGGCGACAAATTGTTATTGCGAATTAATCGATGCTACGGAATCAATATTGAGATCGATTTAATTGCATTGATTCTACCTTATTCATTTGCAATAAATTTTAATTGTATAATAAACTAGTACAGTTTAATTGGGTTTTCTAAACAACAATGACGTATTTAACTTATTATGGGCAATTGCCCATTCTCTAACTTTGAGAAGAGAGGAAAAATGGGTGTCCTAATCAGAACATAGATGCTTAGATGATATTGTATTGTAGACCAGTTTTGTCACTTAATACAATTAAACTATTAGGTATATATCTTAACTCTAACTATTATTTGATATACCTTTCTCACTGTAACGATAAGATAAATGAACTCAATATTGGTTTTCTCTAAAATTAAACAAAAAAAAAAACAAATTGGTTGCAGGAAGACTACCATCGTCTTTAGCACAAATCTATTATATAAGTATAGAATAAGATACATGCAGTTCGCAATAACTACAATGTATAAATCTTTATATTCCGTGTTAGAATAGGAATGTCCTAAAATCATATTTTGGCCCTGTAACATAAAATAATTAAACTAGGAATGTTCTGATGAAGCGAAATATATATTCAAAAAGTTTAAGTCTTTATATCTATAGTCGACTCGCAGACAGTTTCTATATAAAATATATTTATATATTAAAAATAATGCAGATAAAGTACAGTAGATCTGTAGGTATTTATGTAAAGATGCAAATGGTGTACATAAATGCACTTGATACAATAAATAAATTCAGTTGTCGGCTTGAAATTTGCATATAGGCAGTTTGTAGGTACTTTGTAAATGCAAGCGTGTGAGACAATTCGCATTGAAAAAAAATATAGAAGTTATTGCCCTAGCTCACGTACAAGATACATGAGTCAAACTAAATAAAATCAGCAATAAACAGAACATAGGACAATTGTTAACTTAAGAATTCAATGTCCGTCTGTCGACGCGTGCCAAACCAGTGCTATTCTTATAGGCATACGATTAATTTATTTATTGAAATCATTACTAATATCTGCCAAGACAATGGCCCCAAATGAAAATGTGAACACTGTTATGGCATGTCGGAATGCTAAATGAAGCGGCGTGATTTCAATACGCCATTTTGCATTCGATTTTGAGGTTATTAGATGCAATCGGAATGTGTGCGGCCATGTTTGAATGTTTCGTCTGTGTTCGGAAGGCCTCGGCTCCTGTCGTTACCACTTTTGGCGACAATTGACGTAGGTTATTGTCATTTGTCATTCTTTACTAAGAAAATCTATAACTCATAGTGAAAATTAAGGAAGATTTACGATTATTAGTTTTCAAGCGATGACTTTACGATGCTCGTTTATAATTAGTTAATACTCCATTGTGAATACAAATGCAAAGATTTTCAATTATATTTTTATACTCTTCATCTCTTTCTCTGTTTCTTTCTTTCTTTCTTTTTTTTGGACAGAGAAAAACGAAACAATGTATGGAATATGTGAAGTGTCCTTAACATTTTGTTTTATGATACTTGTCAAAGTGTCACACATTCTGATCAGTGTTATTATTATACATTAACAATAATAATAACTATAATGTACTGCATATAATTAAACAAAAATATAAGTTTCTTGACTTACTTATACGGTGTATTTTATTATAACCAAGACGAGTTCTTAGTTATTAAATTTTAACAAAGGGTAGGTATTTGTCAGTCCAATATCCATTCTACCTTTATTAAATTAATAAGTTTAATTTCATAAATGAAATAATATACTAAAAACACTTGACCGAAGATCGTAGACATAATATTATATTTCGTGACATAGATATGTATCAAAATCACTAACATTAGAAAGACGTACCTACTCAACCTTATCTTTTTCCATGGATTAATAAATGATGCAAGTAATTATATATTTAAATTATTTATAAAAATCAATAATAAAAAAAGCATCAATGCTGCAGGAGTCAAACCTGCGACCTCTGGGAAACCGTCCCGTCACTCTAGCAATTGAGCTATCGTGTCGCTAACTGCTTCGATGAAATTTGTCGGAACGGAGGCATCATCTGATTTGATCATTTATTAAATAATTTTTAATAAACTGAACATGGGTCAATATATTTTTAAACAATTTAATTTAATATTTAATACCTTTGCTGTCTCTCAATCCTCTAACAATTATGTATAAGCTAAATAATTAAATATACGGCAATTAATAATGTGCCACTGTCAAGACGAAGCATCATTATTTAAAAGGATAATGTAACAAAAATAACCTAAAATCAAGCTTTTATCTTGTTTTCAATAACAAGTTAATTTAATGTTTAGCATAAGTCAAAAATTTAACTACTATGATATGATCGGAGCAAGTATAATTTTATTCAAAAATATAAAATATAAAGATATATCGCGTAACACTTACAGGACGAATTTTCATTAAAAAAAGCTTTTAAAGAAAAAGCTAAAAATCGTATTATAAAAATATAATTATATATATATATATATATATATATATATATATAATATATATCTAAAACACGCTTATTGCTAAAACTCGTCGATGGCATAATAACTCTAACTGCAATATTTAAACAAATGATTATAATTAACTTTTATAACTTACCTTGAAACTTATTTAATACCAATAAAAGCGTGACAAAGTATATTTAATTTATTACGGATTGAAACTAATTACATTATGTATTATTTTTAAAAAGCTATAAAAGTATATAGTTTATTTTTATGAGGTTCTGCAAAAGTAACGATTTTTTATACCGGTGTAAATGTTAAAAAAGCCTTGGTAACTAGGGATGTCCTCTATGGTATTCAAAATTAATACGTAATTTTTAATCTTGCTATTAAAAAAATCTTTTACAAATAAGTATACCTAAATACAGTACCTAATAGGTAGTCAAATATGATAAATATTAAGATGAAATTGTCCGGATACTATAACGTGGTATGTGATTGAAATAATTTATAGGTTTGATGGACCTTGCATACAAATCAATGCACAGGAAAACTCTGAAAGAGAGCAGGTGGTCTAGGAGTATGACTTATAATTATATGAACGAGATTTTAAACAAAATTATAACGAACGCTTTACAATAATGAATAATAATAATATCACAGGAAAAATTACACACATTAATCTAAACCCTAAGTAAGCAACACATTTGCTTGTGTTAAGGGTGTTAGACAACGATACAAATACATAGAAATTCACGTATAAATACTGCAAATATATTTAATAAACGACCAAACACAGAAATACAGAAATCTATGCTCATCACATACATGCTAAGGCTTCCAATCCCGGAATACCGAGATCTCGGTATTGCGGGGTCCCGCATCATTTTTCGTGATGCGGGATTACGGGCGCGGGATCCGCTCGGAATTTGCGGAACTAAAAAGCCCGAAGAAGCCGAAAGGGCCTTTTCTGCTGCCGGCTATATTATATCCAAGATATGGTAGACGACAATTTAGATATGTTTTGTTTCCTTCCCAAATATTTTCAATTGAAAGCCGGCCAAATGACCAAACTAAATATTTATAAAGTTTTAATTAATTATCTTGGCCTCGAGTTGAAATTGGGGTTTATGTGATTTTTAAATACTTTTCTATCTTTTTTGGAAAAGACAGGTTTTTTTATATTTTCAGTATTTGTTATTGATTTTTTAAATATGGAGTTAGTTGATTAATTATTTTTTTTATTTGCCTTACATAAATATGAGTATTTTTAGTATGCGGGATCTCGTAAATACCGAGATCCCGCGGGATTACAAATTGGTATCCCCGCAAATATCGGGATTAAATGCAGCTTGCGGGATTGGAAGCCCTAATACATGCCTCTCCCTGTCGGGAATCGAACCCGAACCCTTTTGCGTCGCTATGCGTTAGGCGTCTGCGCTACCCACTCGACCAATGGATGATGAAATGTCAAAAACGCTTTTTTTTGGAATTTTGGAGTTTAAACTACTTATAATGAATCTTTTGATTTAAAAGAATGATTTAAAAAAATGATTTAAAGGATTGAATTAAATGTCAAAAATACGGAATATACGAAATTAATATTTATAATAGATATGGTAAAATAAAACTAAAGATACTTTTTTACCAATAAAACTACTTAAACGTAACGAATTGTAACGTAACAGTTACAACACTACTTCTTACATCGATTACGTTAGATCTACGTCTTTTACGTTTAACTACTAATTGTACTATTATTTACTATTATAATTCAGTAGTTAAGTGAGTTGATTATTATCTCCAGTTAGTTAGTGATTTTTAAACTGAGTCATTACCAATTGTAGGTACATTGTTTAAGTTAGTTCGTAAACTATTAATATTTAATTACAAGTACATTCAATATAGTTCGATTCTTGCATTCTTTTAACATTCGTTAGGATATCGGATGTCGCGCGCGTGATCTAAATAATAATTTATATGTTACCATTTTGCATGTATATTGTCTGTCTGTGTTATTATTTAGATCAAAGGAGACTTATTTTATAAGAATAATGAATTTATTTGAAATATTTAATTTAATTTGTATTTAAACTCGTAATTGCTTGGGATTGGAAATATGTAATTATAATTGCGTGATTATATTTAAAAAAATAACGATTATCAAACATTTAGGCCCCGAAAAAAAATAATGGGAAGGATATTTAGGTATATAGAATAATTTAGTACTATTCTGTACAGTATTTGATTTATTGCTAAATTAAAGTTAAAGACGTCGCGTCTGAAACGAAAATCAAAAGTATCAACCGCCCTGATTGAAGAACAAACAAAAGCATAAAGGTACATTAAAAATTGAATTACCATATGTTAAATATGCCGCTATATATTCATATTGTGCGGACAGGTAAACTGACAATTACTGCCTCTGTATCGCGCCGCCTCTCGCTTTGTGATCGCCGGTCGGGTTGACCAATGGCGGCTGTCCGGACCAGCCAATAGCTGGCCGGCGCACGCGCAACAATTAACCGTTCCAACTCTATTGATAGGGTAATTGTTAATAGAAAATTGCTGTCAAATTTTCTATTTTGTGTTAATTATTTTGGTTGTTATTGCATTTGTATGTCTGTGGATTTAGAGCTATGAGTGTTTAAGGATGTATTTAATAAACTTTGTCATGGTTCAGTATATCATTATTTTATAAAGATAATTTATTATCTTGGTTACTAATTATACAATTATAAAAGAGTTTGTATCGGCTTTACAGATTTTGATGGATATTTTTAAAGAATTTCACTTTTAATACACAATAATTTAATTATTTAAAAAATGAATCGTTTCTATTTGAACAAAATCAAGTACCTACCTACCTACCTACACACCTACAATTTGCAAAAATCATAAATATAAAAAAAAAACATAAATAAATGTAATACGTATTAGATCTTAGCAATCAAATTATAACACTAAAACCCTTTAACTATATTCGAACCGACAGAAAAGAGAATTGAATTTAAAAGGGATAAAGCATCGATAAGATCGCGTTTTGTCTTCGCATGTCGAGTTTATCGATATCGACTGTCCCGGTCCCGACTCTAATTGTGTATAGATAACGATAAAAAGTCCCGCCGAAATGCAAATACGTTTCTTTTATGTTATTGAAAGGGTTTTTGATTTGTATAAAAGGTTTAGTTTTATACTTTGGTAGTTACAAGAGTTTAGATGATTTTGGGGTTTTTTCAGAAGATCTATCTAAATGAATATTGCTTTTAATTCTAACGATATATAAATCCTTTCGTGAACTTCGCTAATTAGTTTATAACGAGTAACGTAACCTTAAATTTAATTAGACTTTTATGATTATAACAAAATATATATTTAATTAAAATAAAATATAATAACGAGTTTAAAACAAAAACATTACTTTAAATTATACTTTTGAATTTACATTTTAAAATTAAACATACACTGTTTCGTATTAACATTGTAATAAACTCGATTTCCTGCTACGTCATCTGGTCGTCCATTTTGAATTGCAAATGAATTTTTGAATTTTTGAACGACTCTTGTGTAGGTGTTCGAATACATGCCCTATATTCATAAATCATTCTTGTATTTTTTGTTAATATATATTTTATATGTTTCACTATTATTATTAAGAATTTAACATTGTATGACCCATACATAAGTTGTATGCAACTTATATTTTACTTATAAAGTCCGTCATTTACGTTCATAATCATTTACTTAAATAATATACTATACATATAAATCGCGTGTCGACACGAATAAATACATATTAATGAAGTTAAATATATATTAACACTACTAATGGAATAATATACCAAGTACCGTTAAACAAGTGGGAGTTTGAATGATACTTAGATACAAGTTCGAAGAAACTCCACCATGTATTTACAAGACATAACTGCTATCTGGACCATTCATTCAATTATTAATAATTATCTATTTGAATTTGAAATTCGATACTATTTTACTCTTGTTTTTAAAGAAGATTTGAATATTAAAAAGCAGTTTATTTGGATTCATGCAAATAAAGTTGTCATTCAATCATTCACATACATTCAATGCTTCTTTCATTCATTCATTATGCATTATTGTTGGAGCATTAACTGTTTTTCGTCTTATTAGGTGTGGCTTGATGAAGACATACTTTATTTGCAACTGACAGCTGTCGACTTTGACTTTGATGTTAAATACTGTTTCATGAATTGTCATTGTAAAAGAGAAAGTCGTTTTTAAGAGTTTATAAACTTGACAATAAATAAAATTGGACTGCAAAAACTTTAGTGCTTATTTTTCTTTTAGTCTCATCACTCATGTATGAATTCTCTTTGATTGATTTTACTAAGTGGCCAGTAACATGGACCTATGTGGGGAGTTCTAGAATAGAAAACTATCCTTGAATCAGACCCAAAGACAATTTGGGGAACTTATAGATTTTTATGGAAGGTTAAAAATTCCTCTATTTTTCTTCTATCTCTGTCCTCTTCGATTTTCAGTCAAAGTCACATATAGAAAGAATTATAGATATTTTGGGGTGTTAAAAATTCATATTTTTTAAAACTTCTTTCGTCAATGAACCTTCTCGAATAATTAGTAGTACAAGGAAGTAACTATATATTCTTTATAAACCTTTTTCATACAGGATTTATAAATCGTCAATTATAAATAATGATTACAGGTTAAGTGGAAGAAATATACGAATGATTGGTGCTCGTAATTATTCAGTAATTTGCGTGACTCGAGTGAGGGTCAAAATATAATTATAAGATTCTAAGGTCATATAACTTTGTAGCGTGCCATGATTAAGAACCTCTGCGAGTATAAACGCTACGGTAGAGTTTAGGAGTTAAGTGATGCTATTAGCACGAGTTGTGGGTAGTGTGTTCGAACTGATTAATATTTTGATACTTGATAGAACAAAACGATTTTTTAATACCAAAGATCAGACTTTTAAAACTGCTGAATAATACACTCTTTACTCTAAACTTTTCAATTCAAATACATATCCAGACAAAAACGTACGAGCCATTCATAATACGATGTCTAACACTAGTTCCTGTCAGAATCACAAAGGGCCGCCATTCACGATGCGCCGTGCGTCCGACACGCGTCACACGTCATGCCACTCACGACGCATGAATGGTACAGCCATCTTGCCAGTAATTAATTCTTTTTTTATTGATTATAATAGTTAGGAACATTCAAAAGTTGAACGTTTCATGCCAATAACAAAAAGGTTTTTTTTTTTTTAATGAGGTTTCTAATTATAGAATTAGTAGTAAAGCAAAGAAGCATTCTAAAATTAGATAAGTCTTATAAGCATTCTACATGAAAATATATAATAACATATAATTTTTTACATGAATATTCTGAATTGAATTTTTCATTACTTTGAAAAGAATTTTATATTTTATAAATGAATTCCAATCTTCAATACATAAAACATAATGGAATCTCATTAATGGGTAATCATAGCTATTATTTGACACTAAACGCACAAATGGGGATGCCTCCTCGCCTGCGCAAGCGCACTGCATACAAAATGCACTATTATATAAATATTGGAGCACTAATAAACCGTAAGTGTTAATGTGCTGTTAAAGCAAACACAGAATCATTCTTATAATATCGATTCTTCTATCGATATCGATTACATTTCTTTGCAATTGCATTTTTAGTCTCGATAACAATTATAGATAATGTTCTACAGAGCGTGCCGACAATTGAAAAGCAACCCACTTAGACGATTTTTTGACATTCGATTCTTATTTTTTTGTGCAATCCAAGGAAGTTTTCTTCCTGAAGTTGTGTTATATGTTATACAATTTTTTTAATTTAATTTATATTGTTCTCGTAATTAAGTATTATACAATATAATAATTCGTAATCGTCTATTTTGGATTTAATAATTAGGTATAATTGACAGCTTGTCAGTGACAGGTTACTTATGAAATATATATTTTTATTACTATTGAATAAAATATGTGGAAATTCGTATCACACTATAGCATTAAACTTTGGAACAACTTTTCGTATACTACCTTTTCCCCTACTCCTTGAATCATAATTAACTCGACTAGTTATTATAAGTCATATTTTTCTCGTCAAATATAATTCTAGTTCCAATGGTAGGTGTAACATTCGTAAATCAACCGTTAGTAATTGATTGCTATACTCTGTCGTTATCATAATGTAGTGTAAAATTTAACGCAATTATTACACACTTTAACTTATATTTAACTACATTTTAAAATACATATTTTAATATTTTCGTCGAAATAATTGTATAATGTACGAATAATTACAATAATCTAAATATTTTTTATAAAAGTTGGAATAAAGTAAAAATTTATTTTGATCAGTTCAGTAAAATGAAATGAGTTTGTTGTATTACTTCTTCATATTAAAGTTCTATCGAGACATAAATTATAAAACTAAAAACCTATCTGTAAGTGTGTTTGTGTTTTATTAAGTAAATATTCATAAAACTCACACATATATAATAATATTATTCAGTGATGATTTCACCTTCTCACGGGCGTATTTTAATATCAAGTAGAATGTTTATATTTTAAATAATAACAGAACCCGACGCTGTTTAGACTGTTCAGATGAATGATGTAACATGACTCGGTTTGTGAATGAAATTATATTTTATATTATTTTTAGTATTGAGTTCGTGCATTATAATTATTTGTAACGAGAAAACCTTTCACAATTTTGCCTGAGATCCTGTTTTAGTTTTCCACCAGGTTATCACCAGACAACTGCTTTTTTTTCACGATTGCTTCTGTTTTCTATTTTAAAAAAACGGAAGTCAAATCAATGCATTTTGGAGCTATGGTGCAGACACACAAATACACATATGCACACGTTAAATGTTTAATACCATTATAATTTTTAACAAAACTAATTACAGTGGAAAAAATAAAGCTGTTGGTTTTGAATCTAAACAAAAAGGTAAAACGGATGCCGCGGTAGGGTTGCCAGCTATGAGTATATTGTTTCCGAGTTAATTTAACAATATGTTTAAAAAACATATATATTTTCTTATATCTATATGAACATAATTTAGAACGAAATATCATTATGTTATATCTTTTTATTAAATTCATTATATTAAAGCATAATAGTCAACACTTTTATAATTGCATTTCAAAATTATCTATCTACATATGGATGGTTTTCAAAATCTTAAAAATGTTTACATTAAAAAGGTATTTATAATAAACAACATTTAGTTGACAACCCTAACGTAGAGAGTTTTATGCCACAAATGACGTAGTGGTCTGTGTTAAATTAACGTGCAATATTTTGCACAAAAATGGCGGCAGGCGTCAAATTTCTCTTGAGGTATACGAGTTGAGAGTACAAGAAAAACAAACGACGCTGAAATATTTGATTAAAATCTTTAATATTAATTAGCGTACCGACCATTAATTAGGTTTCATTATTATTTTTATCAACTAATAATTAAAAGTTTAACTACCTACAAATAAAAGTTATCTTCTATCATGATATACTAAAATATAAAAATACTTTATATTTTAATATTCAATAGGTTATGTTTGATTGTTTTATTTGATATACGGAAATTAAATATTATAGTTAATATCTACTTCGATCACAATCTAAAAACATGTTAATATTACGAACTTAAAGTTACTTACGTTTTGGAAATAAATTGTAATCATGCCACAAATTAAAAGAATATAATGAAACTTGCTAATAACTACTAAGAACACGTGTGAAAAAATGTTGTTTTGGAATAACAGACCACATTATAGTCTCCTTTTGGAGAGTTAAGTGTGATAACCTTTTGAGAAAATGTTTAAACGCAACAAGAACCCGCACATTAAATGTTACACCCAATATTTTAAGTCATTTTTTACTTCTTAAAAATGTGTAATATGAAACCTTAAATTTAAAAAAATCACTAACTCACGTCAAATTTTTTTTTATAATAAAACCAGCATTCAACCTTAACTATGTACCGAGCAAAATTGTAAGAACTCAAAATGTTGCCATTTCAAAATCGCAAAGTTCACACATGAAACTCCCTATAAATCACATGTGGCAACATTGTTGCTGTCGTAAATATGTACATAAAACCGTTCGGAAGATAATTCGATCGGTTCTTCGAACGATTTTGGTTAAGCGCTCTAGATTTGACGCTTTTCATACTCAAATGAATAAATTACAGAAACACCATTAATTATTAGGAAATATTAAAAACGTCAACATACGCTTGACTGAGAAGAATAACAATAGAAAAGTTTAAAAAAATGGCGCTAATGAGTCAAATTCGAAATGACATTAAATTTGACAGCTACTAAGAAGGATCAAATAAAAAGAAGGCTGAGTTACATACAGCCAATAACCTTTTAGAGGCAAAACATCCACACACCCTGATCGTAAAAGCAAATTCAATGATTACTTTGACTTGTAGTTGACGTACGAATAAATTCATCAACTTACGACATTTATGAGGTTATTCACCTTTACTGGTTCTGGTGTTACTAATTTTTCAAAAAATACCTCAATTTACTTTTATGTATGGTTTTTTATTTGGAATTTGTGAATGGATGACTGTTTTTGTTATATTTTGTTCCTGTAATACATGTAAATATATATTTTTAACAAAATAATAATAATACTAATAAACTAATAATTAACTTAACCATTATACAGTCTTTGTTAAATAGTGCACGTTTCATAAATAGGGTTGCCATCGTGAAGTGTCAAAAGCATATTATAAAGTAGAGAACACATGAGCATTCCCGTAACCACAGACTTACCGTTATGTTTTGTGAACTAAAGCTTAGAATATATGAAGTAACTGCACTAGAGAATATTGTATTTAGGTATTCCTTATTTTAGTAATAATCTATAATAATATATATGACGGCAGAAAGTACTCCAAATATATAAATTAGAGATTTCGGACCGTGCTACTATTTAAGAACTGAGATTTCATGTCATTGAATCGTCTTTTCAAAACTGTACATGTTGATTATCTTCCAGCTATGTATAGGTAATTTAGTAATATATTTAAGTAACTATATGTTACGGTCGATTTTGTTAGATTTTGGTTATAAATGCATTTGCTTATGTAATATCGGACAAAATAATAGAGAGTTAGTACATTAAATAAAGGTATGTGGCTAAAGAATTTTTAAACTTATATCCATATAAAAATCGAATTATACGAACTAGAAATTTAAAATATAATCAGCTTATTATATTGAAATAGAAAACAATCTAATGTTTGCTTTTAAAAGTTCAAACACCACAGATAACTAAAAGCTGCGTCAATAGAAGTGCGGATGTCAATTGAAACCTCAAGGACGCTAGAGATAAGAACAATTGGTAAACACGAGCACGTGGATATAATTGCGGTTCAACAAACAATGCACATTGTTTTACAGGGCGTTCACATTCGAGAAATGGCTACCCTTTTTGAAAATTTAAAAGTTTTATCGTACTTAATAAAGGTATAATACAAGTTTGTTGCATTTAAATAACGTATAGTTGAATAAGAATAATATGACGCCATTTTATTTGTGTGTCAAACATGGCCGTCGATGACGTTTTGATAATTGGCAACTCGAAGTCGAAAAATAGAACTTTCAGCTTTTCCTAGCAAAACACATGATATGTTAAAATTACCGTCAAAATGTCTAAAATTGTAATGTCCAACGTCATCAAGGCGAGCCCACAGCGCTGACCTTTCCAATAACGATAACACGGGAGGCTAATGAAGGCTCCCGCTCCCACGATCAGCTGACTTTAGGCTTTTGGGCCTCTGACCCATATTCCGCTATGACGTATCCGACAACAATAGGGCATTGTTCTTTTTATTTGCAAGCAGGAGTCCCTCAAGGTGCGCGGTTCATTCACATCTAGCTTTCATTTAAATAGGTTCATTTGTTTTCATTGTTCAAATCAGCTGTTTTCACGAGATTCCTATCTGCCATTGATCGGCGTTACAGTGAACTAAGCATTGTCTCATCTCATTGTTTAACAAGATGAGTATTATATTGTTTTGTGTTGAGTAATGTAGATGTCTCTCACTAGTTTATCTATATTTAAATGTTTTGTTTTGACGTCACTAACACGGCAATTAACTTTACACTTAGTAAATAAATTATATTAAAGAAATATAAAAACTCACCTCAACACTCCATGAAGGTTGAATAGTCAAACGGTAGTAAACAAAAAAAACGAATGAATGATAAATAGTTCAAGTTAATCCGCTCTTATCGCCTCACCTCCCGTGCGGTCCAAATATGAGAGATGGACTCGTGTGCGATAACAATTCCAAGTAATAGCTTTCTAGGGGATTTGAGAAGATTAGTTTTGATTGGCATGTTTTGAAAACACAACCGTGACAGTATTTATTATTGATTTATATTTTATTTTTTAACTAAGTTGAATGATATAACCATTAAAGTATGTCATTCATATTTTTTAATATCAGTGATTTTTATTCTAATGTTTTAGTAACCAGCGATAACTATTAAAGTTATTTTATAATTAAATGCATGTCATATTAGAAGTTATTAAAAAGTAACATCCTGCAGCACCATCCGTGTGGCGATGACAAATGTAGTAAATGTTGAGTTAGCGATCCACGATATAAACTAATTGCATCGGTATGTTGGATAGTGATGTGCCTATGTCGATGAATAGATATTTATAAATTACTAGATAAATTATGCTACATAAAAACAAAACAGCAATAAAAGATTTTATTTTTATCATAATTATCTATTCTTTATTTTTTTTAATAATAAATGTAAGCTGTGTAACATAAAAGAAAAAAGATATAAATTTGTATGTAAAATAAATTAAAAAAAAATCTTATTTTAATGATACAAAAATTATCGATATCTCCTCCCTAAAGTCTATTTGTCTACGGCTCGCAGCTAGTGTATCCATCACGTCCGTCCAATGAGATAAACGCGCTACCTTATTAACCGTCTCGCTCCATCATTTGTAACGCACATTGTGTAACCATTACCGGCTGAATGCTGTTATACTGATAGGCTTTAGAATAAAAAAAAAATAAACTGGCTTACATTACTACAATTAATGTTGGCTGTATGGTTATAATGAGGACCTTTAAAAAAACTCTCTTGAACTATTTCAATGTTTGCTATATGCGTAGATATCGTGTGTCAATTATAAAATAATAAAAAATAATGCTCTACTCTCCAGTTAGGCATCTCGCTTTCTCTTTTATAACATCATGGTGTATTTAAGTTTGTTAGGAAATACGTGGAAAAAATTAAAGGATTTATTAAATTATCCCTTATATTGGCCGTATACCTACGACTTGACCATTCTGTGATATTTTAAAAATAGAATAACAAAAACTTAGTAAAATAAAAATGGTGTGTTTTTATAACCACTTAATATAAACGATAAATGCCTCAATGTAGTCGAAACTAGTCTAACGATGACTGTCAGATATAAGACCCCTGATGTGTACAATATCTGTGATGACGGAACGATTTTATGAATTAACTTTTTATATCTCAGAATAATTGGATAAAATATTAATAAGTGTTACCTGCTTTGTTAGACGCTTTGACGTGTTTGACAGTTTTTTTGTTTGTTTTATGAATACGTAATACTTTTATAATTCATATTATAACGCAGTACCTAAATATTAAAATATGAATTCGTAACATACGCCGATGATTGGAATTTTAAAAGAGTTTGGTTAGTAAAATATAATGTAAAGAAATAAGTATTTAGGCTAGTCTAAGACTGAGAGAGAAAGTTGTTGTGACTTCAATTTGAAAAAAAAAAGATATACTTTTTTGTATATCGAAATAATAGGTATATTATTTATACTTGCAATATATAATACAAATGACTTTGGAAAACCTTTCCTATAGAAGTGCAATCGTGGTAAAAGCGAACGTAATAAAACAGAAACCCAGTAATATTTATGTATGTTTGTTTGCCACAGCTTTAGAGCAAATGAAAAAACACGTAACAGCTACACTAGTTTATTGGTAGCGACAGAAAACAAAGGTCTCTAAAATCTGATTTACTTTTGTGAACCTGTAAGTGAGAAAACCATAAAGTTATTATACATAGTGCAGGGAAACCAGCCTAAAATGTGTCCATCGAAAAAAAAAAGAGAAAGTAAATGAGGCTACCTATCTGTCTCTCTTTATTACATGTGTGATCAGACAATGGTAAGTATCGGTCTCTCGTCTTGCCATAGCTCAAATTTCCTATTTATAATAATTCTATGGAGAAGACTTATTAAAGCTATTTGACCCTATACATCTGACAGTTGCTAAAATAATTTGACAGTCCTTTCAAGACCTTTTTTTAAAACAGAATCATATTTTTATTGCATAATACATTAAAAAATAATATATATTAAATAATCTAAAAATAATATTATATACATTTGAATCAATTTTATATTTTTACATTAATATCATTATGTTAATAAATTGCATTGAAATATTGAAAAAAAAAATTGAAATAGTATATATTTTTAAAGCAATTAATTGCCTGCTGACGGTACCTTCTTGTAATAAACGCAAGCTACATGAACGCTTTATGTACTTCTTTATGTATTTTATTGCGATATTTTGAACTGAAATTTCATTTTAATGCCTTTAGGTTTAAGTAAGTTTAGATTTCAAGAAAATTACTATAACTGAATTTAGTATTTACTTCATGAAATAAAAGTGGACAAACAATCCTGTAATACAGGTCTCCTAGAACTGCATTAGAAGCTTCAAAATTCTATTATTTATATTTATTCTATGTAGTTTGACTTATTGGAAACAAGTTGGAGGCAGGTGGTGATAGTGTCATGTACCTACTAAAGAATTATCACCGTATTTAATTCTTTGCTTTCTTTATAAAACTTAAATTAAATTCGAATTTCAATTAACAAGCCACTATTAAAACCTTACAAGATATGTTTTTTACCAAAGAAAAAAAAAGACACACAATCACCTAGTTTTTTTATATAATTTATTTCAAACCTTCAATACAAACCTTAAAGCTTTTTAATAAAAAATATTGTTAAAATAGAAAAAAAACCTCCAGTAAAATTAACAAGAAACTAAATTAGTCACGCGACTGTACCTGCAAAATAATTATAATTCAAATCAAATCCTCAACACTGACAAACTATTCGGTTTATTTTTATATATAAAGATTTAATAGATACTATCAGTATCTGTACTGTCAGAACACTAACTTAATTATAAATATATGTACATATTCCAACCAGTACCTACTATTGTAGTATGTCCGGGACAGTTGCGTAATAAATTGAATATATTAAACTGTTATAATAAATGTACAATCAGTTACAAAAGTGTTTCTTATGACACATGACATGTCATGATGTCATTTATCATACACGACATGTCTTTTTTACAGTCAAACAAGACAAAATTGTTATGACTGTAAAATCAAAACAATTGTCAGTCAAGTTTTCATGTTAGACTGATTTTTTTATTCCATCTTTTTATCTTATAATTAAAAAAATAATAATCTCCAAAATCTTATTGATTAAGAAAGTTTTAATATAATGATATTGAGAAACTACTAAAAGACACATACTCATACATAGAAACACACACTCACCCTGTATGTATATTGTTACTACATTTGCATCACATTTTATAATTACATATTTAGAAGAAAAAAAATGATTGTCACAGAATTTACTAGTTCGAATATTATTATATTTTATATTATTTTTAACAATGGTATTTTTATAATATAAGCCCTACAAAAACTTACACATACAGTATTCATATTCTTATGAATATATTATTATTTATTTAATAAAACTTTTTGCTCTATAGCTCAATCTCGCTCTCCATTGGCTGGAGATAAAACTTAAAAACAACAGATATGGAATAAAATATATATTATACAGTTTTTTATATTTATAAATATTAATAAATTACATACTTCAAGCTTAAAAAAAACTAATGTAACTTGTTTACTTCTAATTATTATTATAAGTATTTACACAACTTCAACTGTACAAATTATTTAATAATTTGTACAGTTGAAGAAAACCTTAGTATTAGGAAATATTCATATGCAATGTACATATAAATTTAGAAAAGAAAATTGTTATTGACTGGCATTACAATTTATATATTAAGTTGACAGCCATTCTTAAGCGTACCTACAGTCAATAATTTTATTCGGACATTATGCGAAATTTTGTTTATCGGTGATTTTTCCTCAAGTCCATAACATGACAGATTACTGATTTTTTTTGTTAAACCATCGATGATAATGCTGCTATCAAATAAAAAACCTGATGACATTCAGTTCAGTAGTTCAGGAAAAGAAGCATCAGGATGATCGTATAGAAACCAACTAGGGTCATTTCGCCTGTTTGCGTCCATTTAGTGGAGTTGCTGACTTTGAAAGAGAAAATAAAAATGATTTAGTTACTAGTTTTGAATAAAAACTTATGTACAGTGTTAATAATATAGTCTTTTTTATATTCATTTAAAGTTTTGGTGGAAAGATATAACGATTTAAATATAAAAGTGATAAATATCAGATTTGGGCGATTTAGCCAGTTTGCGTCCATAAAATCTAAATTGCGTCCACTCATGTCCAGTTTGCGTCCACCAACTTATATATAGAATGTAGGGGAGATTTTTATTAATTATTATTCAGAAAGATTAGATTTTAATAATTTATTGTTTTATGTCTAAATATTTAACTAATTAAATTTTAAAATATTTTTATATGATATGATATATGACATACTTATATCTACATCTGATATAAGTATGTCATTACAATCAGCGCACTTTGTACTATCCACGGCTGGTAAATTTTCTTTTCAGAGTATCAGTATCTACTGTGACTTTAACAGGAAGTGTCTTTTTCCTACGTTTTGGAGCAGTTCCTTGAAGTTTTTTTTCTCTATTCGTTCTTAATTTCTTTTTCTTACTGCTTTGTTTTTTTTTTCTCCATCTGCTCTTTATGTTCATAATACTTTCTCGATGCAGACGAAGATATGGCCGCTGGAGTTCTTTGATTAAATTTTCTTGCTATGCTAAAAATTTCAGCCAACATCAGGTGGGTTTTAAATGGATCAAAGGTTTCTGAATGTGAAATGCCTTGAATAAATAATGAAGATGATTGTAAACTAGGAGGCTTTTCTATAGGTGAAATAGATGGTGATACAGTTGATGCTGAATGAATAAAAGCAGTCGGAGGGGGTTTTGATATTTGTTGCTTAGTTTTCTAAGGACTTGGTGTAGTATGAGTTCCCATATCTTCTAGTGGTAAAATAAGAACTTCATCTGAAAACACTATTGAACTAAGCTACAGGTAACTGTCAAAAAGGTGTATAGGCAAAATCATTTTTATTCATGTCATGAGTTTCAGAGTTGCACCTTGATACACTGTGATTTCACAATTTCTAATTTGTTCAATCAGGAGCCGTTAATAAATTACGTTAATTTTTTTTATTATAATTACATTAAGATATTATTGATCGTAGGTATATACAATTTTATTAAATTTAAATAAGCTATACATTTTTAATTACTTTTATAAATAGATAACAAGAAAACAAAGGTGGACGCATTCTGGTCTGTCCTAAATAATAGGTCATAAAATTCGCGTCCACTGCGGACGCAAAGTGGAATTTTTAAAATTTGTATGTACTAGTTTGCGTCCTTATTTTAACTGTCAACAATTAAAAAACTTAAGTAAATTCATAATTATGTTTTTCCTTTCTTTATTATTAAGGCCTAGAAACATCTATGTATCCTTAACTTCACATAAAACAATGTAAAACTAACCGTGAGTGGTGTTGCTACTCACTATTTTTTTACTAACATTTAAGACATTCGCAGTCTTTTGTCCCGTGGCTCAGATAAATTATTTTTTTTTAAAGGGAAGGATTGCGCTCAAGGAAAATTTGTTTATGACTGTGTATCTCCTATATATTGAGGTATTGGCAGAAATTACATTTGGTTTTGTTAGAAAGTTCATGAACTTATTTTCGAGTATTTTATGAAAGGATAGCCGTCGAATGGACGCAAACTGGCGATGGGCGCAAACAGGCGAAATGACCCTACATGAGCTTCGCTCAATAACATTTATTTAAAACATTACTCTTTTATATAGATATTGAAGTTTCTAATATTCAATCACACGTCTCACAATGAATGAACTCGCTGTAACCTACAATTTTGCCGTTACTTACTGAGATATTTAATTCTCAACCTTATAATAATAGTAATACGAGTTATTTCTACTAATGTTATAACCTATATTAATGCTTGTCAAAATAATTGTACAGAGCTAGTCGATTTCATTGATACTGAATGATTAATGAACGAGTGAACGGATTGTACAAAAAGTTGTATGTTCATTCAGTTCATTCACCAGTTGACATACAGATTATATTAGGCTAACTGTGGTTTGACGAAACAAATTAATTATGACTATGATCATACATCTAGATTGTTGAATGGAATTTAATATTTATTTAATATTTCTTATTAATATATATATATATATATATATATATATATATATATATATATATATATATATATATATATATATATATACTGAAGAAGAAAAGAGTGTCTGTAGTTACGATTGTATTTCATAAACTGATTTTTATAATATTTGTCTGTTACAAATCTGATTTAATTGTGATATTTCCTAGCTATGATAGATCAAAATCTGTTCAGCAAAATTAAGGTCATAGTAATTGACTAAAGACTTAATTTACGTCAAAACAAACCATAACTAACAACCAATTAATTAAAATAAACATTAATAAATCCGCAATACATAATGATTTATTATTTAAATATTATCATTCATCAAATATTATTAAACGCTTGTCAATTTTGAGATAAATAAAACGGTACAGCAACAGCTTCCGCCCACAGATGAGATTAGACAAGCAGTTATAATGATTGTGAAGTGCCGAATATTTAATATTTTTTTTTATATTGGAATAAGAAAAATGGATGGTTTTTATCTTTGAGCCTAAAATTCGATAAAAACTATTTGGATAAATTATTAATTTATCTTAGATCTATATTGTAGATATAGGAAACAGTCGTGAGATTGTTCTGTCTATTTATATTTACAGTAGAAACTGCACTAATTGTTGTCGTAAGGCATTGGGATAACCGAATGTATGAAAAAAAAGGTTTTATGAATATGTAGTGCATCATAATGTAAGTTTATTTAAAAAAAAAAACATATTAACGAAAATCAATGTATATTAAAAAATTATTAAGAGATCTATTTTCTTAAATTTCGTAATACATGTAGGTATGTACTCATATGCTGCAGCCGTAATCACGTTATACAATATTTTGGTACGTAAGGATACGTATGGATATTGTCCGGATAATCGTGAATCCGGATAACTGACTGCTTCTATACTCATATATAGATATAGTTAGTGACAAATGCGCCACGCTTGGCTCGCCCCGCGCCCTCCATTTTACGTACACATGTTTTTGTGTGATGAGATCATACATATTGTATGCATGTCTTTAAGTATATTTTTACGAATATATGATAACCCACCAGCGCACTGTGGAATAGCGTATGGGTTTCAATTTCCACAACTGCAACCTACTGATGGAACATTTGGCATTTGTAATTGTTTTTTATCTATGATATTTAAAGCAATGTTTAATGTCATTTCTATAAAACATATTAAACTATAATCTCGGCTATATATATTTCGAATATATTTCTATAGTACAAAGTAATAAAAATATAAATAACACCCGCTTAACAAAATAACCAACATATCATAATATATTCATAACAAAAAATAAAAAAAACTTCATCTTCAATGATTAACGAATACGGATACAACTTGGAATGTCTTTGTTTTTACCACAATTTATGTAAATATACTAACATGTAAATAACAAAAACCAGCTAATTTGGATTTTTTTCTGGAAAATAACAATTAAATACAAAATCAAAGCCAACTAAAATAAAACGAGCGAACAACCTCCAATGGGAATGGGCGTTAATGTTTTTTTTTGAACCAACAAACCTTTTTACTGATATTCTTAATAAAACCTACTAAAATGAAACCTCCTTACATATATTGACACATACACATGCTGGTGCTTAAAGATTGTTTAAAGCTGAATACATACATCCAACCTTTCAGCTAAGATTGTAATGAAACCTTCGAAACTCAAACCACTTTACTGATATTGACGCGTATACCGCCGTTGTTTAAGTTACAAACATCCAACCTCCTTGCGCACAACTTTCCACAGAGCTACAAATCTAGAGGTAGCACAGAGGGCATCGTCGCGGGTGGGTGAACTCACTAATTGTAGTCCGCGACCCGTGACCGACAGTTAGTCGGGAGCGGTCGACTTGGATTTATACCGAATATATTTATCATATAAAGAATTGTAATGTCTAGGTTGGATTCTCTTTTCCACTTAACTTGCCTTCTCCTTACAGTCTTTATTATTAATAAGTCTCTATTTTTTAAGTAATACTTTAAACCACCATTGGACCAGTTGATTTGAAAAACAATAAAGAGATACAAGACCATTTTTAATCAAAATACATTTCATGTTAACATGTGTTTCTATATTCGCATAATTGTCTACTTTTAACGTATTTTGCTGTTATTTTTAGTTCAGTTCGTGCAAATTGTTTAAAATTAAGAACAATAAATTAACGCCTCACCAACCGCCCAATCCGGTTGCTCAACTGAAATAAACAAAGCCACCGGAAGTGGCCAGTTACCCGCGAAATTCAAACGATCCAATGGTGAACGGGCAATATCCGTTCCGTTTTCGCAATCCAGAGGCGCTGGTGCGTTTCGTTCGAAATTTGAATATTCGGATCTATGGTCTGAATCGGCCCTGATAACTTAGTGGGATTGGAAATCGAAGCGAATTGAAAATAACAATTTTTATACATAAATGTATATTTTTTTCTCTTCGTCTTATTTTTTTTAACAATATTTTGCTAAGGGTTTATGTTATTGTTAAATTTATTAATTGTACAGAAACATAAACGTAAATATTTACATTTTGCATAACTATCTAACAACAAACAAAAATATAAAAACTGAACAGGATGTAAAGTATGTAAAATATTATTTAGGAGAATTAATAACGTTCTAAAAACAAAACTAAGAAAAATTAAGTGAAGCGAAAACAAAACGCAAGATGGCGCGATAGTTCCCCCAATGGCGTACACAATTAATACCGTACTTATCTCAGCTAATTAACGATTGCAGAACGACCTAGAATCTTTAATGAGCCTGTGGCAAGATCCGCTCGATTCGCATCGAGATTTGTTTTACGTTGGATTTTTAGTTAATATACGTTTTGTTTCTGCATTACAGATTTGGAAAAATATATAAAACCTTTTTGATTGTTATTAATTTCAAAACAATAATATAATCTTGAAACATTTATTGCATTTATTTATTAAAACTAATGTTTCAGTATATCTACATAATGTTTACGTGGATACTTATGAAAAACTATTTTTATGGTTATTTAACTAAGAGTAATAAAGTATTACAATAGTTATAATATATGAAGAACATAATAAAGTCTTGCAATTATTACATGATTTTTACAAAACTAAGAAATATTTTATATGGTATGAAGGTCATAACTCAAAAAAACATACATTAAAAAATAAAAACTTTCTATATTGTGATCAAAATATTCACAAAAAAATATATAAATTATGGAACTTTTCTAATATAGATACCGAGATTTCAGCGAAAAGAAAACAACAAAAAATAAATGAACCAAAAACATTTAGCATGACGTTTTGTAATCGTATTTTAATACGCCATTGCCTTTAATTCATTTATGGGTCGAATAAACGTAGATGAGTCGTTATATGTGAGAACATATTCATTACTGTCAACGGATTTGGAGAAGAAAAAGTCATCGGTACTGAGAAGTCTTAGTAAGGACTCGATGATAATTATTTGTTTTTTTTAAACTACTTAGGCGGTAGTTCTTGATTGTTATATGACAATAAATACTTTTATGTTATTGTTAAATATATAAAATGTTAAATTTTATTATGTAAATATGTTCTAAGTGTCGTTGGAGCAAGTTATTTTTTCCTCTATAATTATGTTTTTTGCATACACTCGTCATATTTAATTACACCAGAATCACGACATCACAAGTTTACCTTTGTTATTAATAACAACAAATAGATTATGTTTTAAAATGTATTATTTTTATTATTTGTATAACAGACAATTATAAGTATATTTCATTTACTTTATTATAAGATATTACAAGCAACTAATTATCACCTTCAGTTACCATCTATATTTTTGATGGCAATTTAAAATAATACTGCACAGATTTTCATGCGATTTCTCATCAATATGTACGAGTATTTAACTACAAAAATAAATAATTTATATAATTCTAAATAAATTATACGAAATATATTGATAATTCATAACAATCATGAATAATAATACTGTATAATTTATATATTTTTTTATGTATTTAGTTTCTAGATATGTATTACATTAAATTTTATAAAAATTTTGAGACCTTAATAAAAGTTGTCTGCAAGTATCAAATATATTCAGGCTCAAGTCCGACTTATCCCATATACGTCAAGTTAGTTTTTGTCTGTACGTATAGAATTATTGGAAACTAATTACTATGGAGGACACGTGCTCGGTTGTTTTTGACATCTTTATCTGCGGAAGAAAATCAAGTGGTATCTTTAATAAAATCTGAAATTGTAATTTTAACATTAACAGATCGTTTGTGGCGGCAAGAAACTTCGATAGTTAATGTTTTAATTGTATTTTATAACATTGAAGAAACATTTATAGCTTGGCAGAGAGTAGGTACGCTTTCCTGTCGCTAATTCGATTTCTGTTTGACAGGATAAACTTTTTTTTGATTATTTGAATTTCGAACTAAACAGAAAATTTTAAGAATATTTATTAAATATTTTAATGATATTACTTTGGATATAACAGGTATTTTATTATTAAATACTTTTCTAGGGATTCGATAAAACTATTACGATATTAACTACTAATGATGTCGATACTAAAAACAATCAAAAATATAAGAACACACAAATGAACAGCATTTAATTTCACTTATATTCATTTTGTTATATGTAATAATAATAATTAATGAAAAACAAACACTCATAAAAATGAACCGGTAGGAATATCAGACGAATTTTAAGACAACTAGACAACTAAATTGGCATTGCTTCACAGATTATATAAGCTAGTGTATAATTCTTATAGTTTTAAATACATTATTATAAAAAATATTACATTATACTTATATTTTTTAACCTACCATATATAATATATCAAACATGTCCCAACATGTCCAATTCATAAAGTTTTTCATATAAATTACAATAATGACCTTCCTACAACTTGCAATCATGGCGTAAGACATTTCGACATGGTTTTCCTTTTTTCGTGGGAAAACTAGCGTTTTCACCACACAATGGTTCACATGTGGGATATTGTGAACTGTTAATTGAACCTTATTACAGTAGGATAGAGACGAATTTTGATTGATTATGTAATTAACGGTCTTTAAAGTAATAAACAGGTAAATGTATGATTTAGTATTTAGATTGCTATCTACTGAAAATAGTGGTATTATAGATCATGGCGTTAAATGAAGCTTTTAATAGTAATTTTTATATTAAAACATGTTTAATATTAAACTATTATTATTTATTTAATGTTTGAAATTATCATGTTCAGACATGTTGTTCTTAAATTTTAAATAAATAAAGAAAGAAAAAACAGATTTTTTAATATTTATTCTTTGGTTTTGTATTGATTTTCGATATTATTTTAAGTGTTCCAGAATTGAAATATTATTAATATTCTAATATTATTCTTATTCTTAATATATATCGATTTTTAGAATTATATTCAATGATAAAAATAAATCTGAATTCTTAACAAAAATACAGAAACACGTAAAAGTTCCCAGCGGAAGTTACATCAGATGGGTACTTAGTATGCCTGCGCCTGCGCACGAAAGGATACAGCAAAAACTAGTTACCTTACCAATAACCTGGCTTTAATCAACTTGAGCTGAAGGTTTTGGCTATTTACATTAAAATAAATGCTTATTATTTATAATAATCTGGTTATAATTATGAACATATATATTTTTTCTAATATGTATGACGTAAGTATGTTTATATCTTTGTACAGGTTTCTTCAATATTTCGGGTGTGAGGTAACTTTTCAAGGCTTCTTGGCTAACTATTTGTTGCAAACTTATTAATTGTTTCACTGAGTAATGATATACAGGGTGTTCAGATTCGTTTTTATTCATTCTCTTTAATTTTAAAAATACTAGGTATTGGGTGTTTTTTTGTACTAAAACCTCTTCTAAATCTTGCTAATTTTCCAGTATTTCAAAAATTATATTAGTTTAGTTATAAATATGGTAAGTAAACCGATGTGTGCTTGTTATTTAACAGTTGTCCAGAATTTGGTTATCAAACTAAAGTTTTCTACCAAAAATATATTACCAACCTGACCTGCAAACTCAAAATTTTAATAAAAACATAAAACTAATCTTACATTGAAATAACAAAACATAACAAAAATATAAAATATATCACAATAACAGCAGCCTGTATACAATAGTCGTGTGAAAATCTGATAAGTTTTATGTATTATATTTTTTCCCAGAGCGGTCGGGTATGGACCGTTTTCTTAAGATACCTTTCTAAATTCTTGAGGTCGTACGAATTAGGATGAGATCGGTGTTAATTAGCAAATTAAAGTATATTTAGCAACAGTTATTATTGCGTTAGTTTAAATTCATCTTTTTATTTATGCCATTAAAAAAATATAAACATAATAGTCTTAAACATAGTGTAACAAAAGATAGAAGAAGAAATAAAGAAGATTCTAGATAATTAAAAATTAGTGATAATTAATCTCCAAGAATAAATACCTATTCCAGACTTTAATAAAAGTTCCACAATCCAAGGCCATTCAACCCTAAAAAGCTAATAAACCACAACCCAACAATACAATTAAATTTCGCAATCCAAACAAAATGGTCGAACATGACAATGAGTGTTCCCATGCATTGCATATGCACAATGCACGCTTGCAACACTACATTGTTCAGTTAATATTTATAATGAATCTGTTTTTCAGTTCAGATCCAAGTTTCCGAGTTTTTTATCGGATATAATATTTATGCAATCTGTTAGAATTTTCTCGATCATGACGCGCTGTCAGCCGCGATTTTATTTTTTTACCGCGTAATCATTCGCGACTACAGAAGTCAAATAATAACTTTATCGGTATATCTTATTATTTTAAATCATATTCATAAAATTTCAATGGTCTTTATTATATTATATTATTAATTATCTATTTGACTGCGTGTAAATTACTCCTAATATAACATCAGCTATTCACCACTAAAAGTCTTGTAATAATCAACCCCGCCGTTTCGGATATTAGCCGGAACAAACAGAGTAGAGTAAAAAAAAAAAGAATAACTTAAAATTTTCCAAATGAGTTTATTGTAATCTTATAATAATACAAATTAACTAATAAAAAGTATGTTATCTTGTTTGATCTAATCTCTGAAACTAAAAGAATTAAAACACACCACCTTTAAATTAATATTTATTAAGAATTACTGTAATATCAAACGAATGTTTCCATAAAGTTAGTGTATTTTAAGTGTTTTTCCAAGTCAAAGGTCGTTTTAGTGAATAACTTATTATTATTAGGTCGAAGTATGTCGGACAAGTAATTGGGAAATATATTAACATATGTCGCGATTCGACCTACATTCATTAAATGAATTATATATATCTTTGTACTGATTATTTTGTTAGCAGAATCTAGATATAGGTTCTCGCGTTGCAGCTACAGTTTATTATATTATATATACAAAGACAATACGGAACTTCAAATATATATAGGTATATATACATATGAATATATATTTATGAATATATATATATATATATATATATATATATATATATATATATATATATATATATATATATATATATATATATATATATATATATATATATATATATATATATATATAATGTTCGTGTTTGAACTGACGTGATTTGTAATACATGCCTGTACTGATATATTTATAAACTAGGGGTCGACCGCAACTCCGTCCGCGCGGTTTTTAGTGTTTCCTCAGCGCACGCCAGGAAAGCTCTCAAAAAAGAAATCTTTTCCCGTTTTTGCAGCATTTTTCATTGCTGCTTGACTTCTATAAGTCACAGCGAGATGACATATACTCTATAGCCTTCCTCAATAAACGGACTATTCAACACAAAAAGAATTTTTCAATTCGGGCCAATAGTTACAGAGATTAGTGCGTACAAACAAACAAACTCTTCAGCTTTATAATATTAGTATAGATATAGATTTGCTTGACTACTTGTGAACAAGTTTGAGGTACTTGTTAGGGCACGCAAATTACAAAAAAAAACAACATAAATACAGCCTGTTAAATAAATATAATTTTATAAACTTGAAAATAAATGCATTTCTAAATATTCAGAATAATTATCAAATTCACTAAAAGAAACTAAAGAATATTTTTAAATGATTAACAAACATACATGTCAACATAATGAGTTATTTTATTAACTACGTAATATTTGTTTCAAAATGACGTCACGTCCTCATTATAATATCAATATTGGAAAAACCACGAAACTACGTCTAACTATGAACTTAATATTGGAATATAATATAACAGAGATATTAGTGTTATTTGCACATCACGTATTCATTACAAAAGAACCTTTCACTGGTTCATTGTAATTCATCTGGTGACTTTGGCCCGTGGCGTATATTATTATATCATAATATCAATACTATCTTATATACTAACATTACTTGTAATCTGTGATGTAGAAAAAAAATCAGCTGTCATGTACTTCAACTCAGTAGCTCGGTTGTCACAGCGACGTAAACGATATATCAGGTCGCAGGTTCAAATAGAGCAAGCGATGATATCGTTTCATTAAATATGTTAATATAAGCTTAATATGGTTAACGATACAATAAATATATATTTTTAATAATTATTAATAGGTTAAAATAAATGTTTTTTTAAATCATTTTTATTAATAAAACTTAATTAATTACAATAATATACAAAACATCATTTTATTTTATATTACTGTAAAAGCAGTTAAGAAGATATATAGATACGTCTAGATCTGCAATAAATTTCTTACACTAGTTTCTCTCTGTTCTTTCAACTTTGCTCTAGATGGTCGGTCACCCGCGACCGTACCTTATACTTGAAAGGATTATCAACCTTATTTCCTCGCAATAAGGGTGATCGGTTACCAAAGCTGGGGTGCAAGCAAATTGCTCTCATATGTTAGTTTCCGCTCGAATTTTAATGTCTTAAGACGATTTTTATTCATGAGCCAACAGTCGTTGAGGCTGAGTGATGATGCCAAATTATAGGTTCTTATTCACCTCTCGCTCTTTATTTAAAACCTCTTTTCTATTCACCTATTTGTTCGTTATAATTAAAAAAAGAATGAAATTAAAAACGGAATAAGAAATAATTGTCATTAAAAATGAATTTAAAAATGGAAGAAAAAGTAAAATTATAAACATATACAAGTGTATATTTTATTGCGTACTTGTAATATAAGTGAATGAGGTTGGACCGAATGAATGAATTGAATGATGTTACATTAGATATGACATTAAAAGACCCGTCTGTGTTTCCCAAAGTTTTGTTAACATTTTTTTTCCATTTTTACATTATCTTTTAGACTATTCTATTTCTGCATCTAATATATTTAAATGAATTTGAAAAAAGAAGGAAAATATGAAGATAATTTTATATATGAAGGGAATAAAATGAAACCCGCTTTATTACAGAACTTTATAATTATAATAAAGATATGGCCATTTTCTCGTTTGTGAAAAGACTTATGGCAAACTTATTATTTTGTTGATTATTTGTTCTAAAATATATAACAAGAAAGCATTAATCACAATTAATCATATGAAAATAGATTTTTAGAAAATTAAGTCTCATTATTTAATTAAGTTCTGTTTTTATTCAAATTCAAGAACAGAGCGTGTTTGCTTGTTACACTTTGTCTTAGAATCTAAACGTTATTTTTAAATTTTTTTTTGTTATAATATATTGAATTTCTTTGACTACGTCTCTATCTGAACTCAACACAAAATTGAATGAATTTGAGTGAATGAAATGAATGAAAAAGCTGTTATTACATTAAAGGCCATGTTGGTTGAGTTTCTCAAAGTTTTTTCCACAAGACCATGATCTACATTACAAGTGGGTGACATGAGATGACTCGTGGGATCCTCCCAGCATTGTGGGGACTTTCTCTAATATTTTAATTATCTATGTCGCCAATTCAAATTACGTAGTGCTTTAATTATTATTTTTTTGGGTTGAATTTTTAATTTTAATCATATTATATTACATTTGTTCTACTTACGCTTTTTTTCATACTTTTAAACAACTTATGGTCAATATATCAAGTTTTGCTATACATATTAAAAATAAGTAATATTTATGGAAGTTAAAAAACACTAGATAATTAAGTATAGATAAATAGGTAATTAAAATAAAATGTATATTTAGTATTTATTGTAATGATATTCTGTAGTAAGTGATAAAGAAACCAGTGTATTAGGAATTTGGAATTTACTATCGAATATATGTCAGACTTAAATAAGATTATGTTTAATCTTACAAAAAAATAAGTATATATATAACTGCTCTTATATAATATTTATGTAAATAAAAGAGACAGTGAACATCTGAACTATTTATATTTTACAAGCATAATAATTACAACTTGAAAATCCACTTTTAAAAGGTATATAAATAAAAGAAAGAGATCTTATTATTAGCATCATAAGACATCTTTTGATAGAAAATCTAAGATTATTAGAAACTGTCGCTTCTAATGCGCCTGCGCAAGACTAGCTAACTGGAACCGCCCAATGATTTCCATAATTTCATTACCTGTTCCAATACAATCTAAATCAACTCTTATCTCCTTTATATACGATTTCATTTTCAATAAATGAAACTAATGACTAAATTCATTAGAATAATCCATAAAGCACATCTCGACAATTAAAAGAGGACTCTATTTTTATGTAATAGAACATATTTTAGATTGATTTTAATATATTTTTTTTTGGTTTATCAATTAGTCGGTCGGTTGGTGTTAAATGTTGAGATAGTGCGTGATATATGGTAATTAAATCAACGAGCATGTAATATAAGAGTTTTTACAAAAACATAGAACGAAGTGTTTTATGTACAATTATAATTACCTTTATAAAATCATTCATTGTATCATCTGTTTTTGTCTTTAACTAAAACCATTCATTCTTTTTTTCTTTTTCTGGCTTCATATCAAATAATTCATTATTTTTCAAACTATTTGTTTCCAATTTTGTTATTGATTGTATTTACCTCATGGATGGGTGATCGCTTCGTAAAAGATAAACTGAGGTGACTATAATTTTCTATCTCTCTATATATAAGCTGAATCTCATCTATCTTATATACATATATACTACTCTGATCTTGATCAAAGAAAGTATTACTTATCGTGGGACTTACGCAGATATAGTTCGGACTATGGCTCCGTAAGTTCATTCATCCCCCCATCCCCCCTCCCTCACTTTTCTAAAAATGGCTCTTGATGATGATTTTTTTCGGTAATGCCTAAATAAAGTATTAAAAAAATCGATAGTGACTTGTATGGTTTTCATAAATTTTTAATCATAAAAGTTTGTCCACATTCCAGTTACATCAAGAAAAATCTCAAATTCTCACGTGTGGGCCTTCCTCTAATATATGGTCTTACAATAATTCATAAATAATTAAACAATATAATGTAAACTAAGCTTATAATTACAAACTCATCATCAGCATTCCTTCGACTATTTTGGTATCGCGAATAAAAAAAACATAACGGTGATGAGTTTTCTCATACGATACATTGAACGTGTGAACTAAGGGTACGAGGAAGTAACGCATCAAGGGACAAGCTTGAACTTGTTGAGGGTCATACGAGGCCAGTAAAAAATATAGGTTATACCATTTGATGTAACCTCTTTGGTAGATAGGTAGTTATCCGCTTTGCTGTTTGAATTTAGAATGACATTTAAAGTACTCTTTTTAGAAGCTATCTTTCCTTTTTGATATTTGAATTTGGAATTACATTTAATGTATTCTTTTTAAAAGCTTTGTCTTCTTAAGTGTTTGAATTTCGAATTACATTTAAAGTCATCTTTTTAGAAGCTATCTGTCCTCTTTGGTGTTAGAATTTGGAATCACTTTTAAAGTAGGTACTCTTTTTAGAAGTTATCTGACCTCTTTCACATTTGAATTTGGTATATATTTTTTTATTTGTGTTATGTTGATAATGATAGAAATATAATATATATTGTATTTTAAATAAAAATACCTCCTTACGCATTCTACGCCATTAGATAACGCCATCTTGTAAACCATGTTCTTTCCTATTAATTACATCATGTTACAAGCCTTCCTTTTCCGTGATTGTCAATATTATCTTTAAAACAACAACTTACACCATATCGATTACCAAATTACCATTCAAAGGTTATTTAAACCAGAAACGTAAAACTAAATATCTATATAATAAATATTTCCTTTACCCAATAAAAAGTGCGGTCAAAGATCACTGACCTTGACTAATTAATGCTAAAAAAGAAATATGAAACTCAATCACGGCAACAGTTATCGTCATGGGAACCGAGTTTCATGCATATTGCACTACTTCGACATTTATTGCTGTAATTATCGAGAAATACATATATAAAGAAAAAGCTACCAACCAAGTTAATTTATGTTTTTTATTAGCTTTCTGATTTTATCATTGCACAGATAAGTCAAATCTTATAAGTATATTGTCAATAGTATGGTTATGTTTTAGTTTATTATATTTTGAGATAATACTTAAAATTAAAAGACTTTTTATAGTATAATAATATAATAAATATATTTAATATATTTTGAGTATTTTATATCAACAAACCTTATTTCTTATAAAACGAAAAGGTTATTTAATAAGTAGCACTGGAACTCAAAGCTGAACGAATAAAAAAAGCGTCATATAATCAAAATTTACAGGAAACACGATTCTAATTGTATCGATTAAAAATCGAATAGCAGTAGACCATTAAATGGGTCCAAAATACGTAATTTCCTGCCGAATACACATTTGCTATACACCAAGCAGTTCTTGGGGTCATAGCACCTAACAGGAAGCGACGTCACGGGTCGCTACGCGCTTACGAAAAATACTTTTCTAGGTACATGTAGCCGCATTCTAAGTACTTTGTTATAGTGAATACGTGATTTAACTAACATTTTTTATTATAACTCTCTTTGGAAATAATTTCAGTTTCAAACAGTACGAGAATATTAAATGTGTATTTTCAATATTAGATTGATATGTTTCATTTCTTTGATATGTTTCATTTCTTTGATATGTTTCATTTCTTTGATATGTTTCATTTCTTTGACATGTTAGAAAGCTTCTATTTTTTACTTTATTTCGCATAAACCTAACCATGTTATTATAAAAGCCATAAAAGATTGCATAGATTTACGACACTGTATAAAATAATGGAAAAGAAAGTTGACCCGATGTTTCCCATACACTGCCTCCATGGTTATGACGAAAGCAGAAACTATTTATCCGTACATAATTATTTTTTATCTATAATTACTGGTGTGGCTTCCGTGTCACGTGTTTTTATAGATTGATAATAATCGATTCCTTTTACTGTTTAATTACTCTTGTTGTATTAAATTAACTGGCCGGCTGTAAGTGATAAATAAAGAATACCGCCATTTAACATCATAAGTTCGCAAATTACACTTTAAATGTAATATAATTTATGTTTAAGAATGAAAGAAGCTCATCAAAAACCGATAAATAAAATTACGCTCACCGTCCCAAGTAAAACGTGTGACACCTGGTTAGTGTAATAAACAAAAAACAACAAATAATGTCCAGTTAGTATAATAAATAACGTAACAGATTAACAAAAAAAGTAATAAAAACTCTTTATAAACATGGCATAATAACATAACAATTTGAAAAAAAGGTCGCACATTCGCGCTTGAACGTAATTTCATATTTCGAACACCCACATCGCGACAGAGCCTTCGTCCCCACACGTATAATTAGGAGAAATGATCACGGATTTTATGCACGACAGGCGTCGAAAGGGCCGGTCCAAGCCACGCAAATATATTACCGATTTTTCTTATAGCACATAAAATATGCTCATAAAATTGTGAACCGTATACTTAATAATGTCTCTTCACAGAATGGTCTTTATTAAAAAATATTGCTGCGTCCATATTTTGTATGTGACATGAATGAGCGAGCTTTCATTCATGACTTCACAGATACTAATCAACTCATAATTGTATATCATCAGGACTTAATGTTCATTGAAATTCAATTATTTTTAGAAAATCGACCACACGCAATTGATATTGAACATCACCAAATCGTTCGATTTATCGATTTTAGAACGAAACGGTTCCAAATTTAAAACCAGCGCTCCGTAGTCTCTAATTCTGTTTTCCCGCCTATAATTGACATCGACACGCCATTTTTGGTCTCTTTCAAACTTTCAAGGGGCATGTATATCTATCTTTTTCGCTAGTCCATGTCACGTGCGAGTGTCAGCGCAGTGACTATTTTGACAATTATGTCATTTGCCTGTCACGGGGTGTTATTTGGGCGACGAACGATTGCCCTGTAATTTTGTATTGTAGTATTTTTGGGGTCACTGACATTAGTTTTGGTATGGGAACATCTGTGCCCAGAATTATATTAATCATAGTGAACGTCCTTTTACTTTTCCTTATCATAAGGAAAATGGTTTTATGTAAATGTAAACTATATTCTTATAACCTACATTTAAGAATCGTTGATTACTTTCTTGTTTTGGATGTTAATAAAGTTTTTATCTTGATATTTTTATCATAATTCCTTTTATTGTATACATATTTCATATACAAAAAAATGTCGAAATGGTAATATTTAAATAACTCTAAAATAAAATAATTAAAAATATACTACAATTTCTGATTTTTGATTTAAACGCATCAAAAATTATGATATGATATTAAAATTCAACCAATATAAATTCTTATTGTCATTAACTTTAAAATAAATAAATATGACATTATAAAAAAAAAATCTCTGAAGTTAAAAATAATTAAATACAATTCGTGTTGGACTAGTACTGAATAGAGAAATTAATATCTAGACTTTTGAATTAAATATGAGTCTGAACTCAACCCCCGTATCTGTTATCTAGACATGTACTATAATTCTTTATTGTCATATTAAATAGCTTATATTGGAACAAGCTTTATTTATAAATTGACACTACTCATTAAACTTGAGAATATACCATATATAATAAACCTGGATTTGATCTTGCTTTCTCTCTACTTACTCTTAAGAGAGTCATGTTTGTCGAATTTTAGGTATATCTTCCTTTTTCTTAAATGACCGACTTCAGCTCCGTTTAAGGTACAGGCGTAGATTAAATATATATCAGTGAGTGCCAACTTTATAAAATAAATATACAAATCTTCACTTCCAGAGTTTAGGTATTATTAGACCAACGAGATATTACATACATACATACCACATTGCATAAGTAAGTTTGGTTGAATTTTATTTCTATATTTAATATGCTAGTAATAATTATTTTTTGATTTTAATTATTTAAAAGTGATCTCAATGTTACGCTTGTATAGTTTATACTGATTATTATTTGTCTGTAGGTCTCTCTTTATCTTCTTAAAAAATTATTATTTGGTAATAGAGTCAGCCATCCTCATCCATTCTTGTCTCTCATTTCTCTATACATGCATATATGTGACGTAGACTAAAACTTCCACGGGGTCTTCAACAGGGTAAGAACAGCTGTAGTATCTAGTTTCCGATAATGGACTCCTTTACACGTGACCTTGTAGTAGAAAAGTCGCTAAGAACTTGTCTCTCAAATATAAACACTGGATTGAGTTCTGTGGTTATTGATTGAGCAAAAAACATATTCTTTTATATAACAAGTGATAAGCTAATTAATTATCACAACAATAAAAATCTGAATTGATAATAATTACAAATAAAAATAAAATTGATCATTGCTAAAATTTATCACCTTTATCAATTTATCAAAATTTATCAAAGTATGCTAGAGCTGAGACACACTGCGCATTCTAATACATCCTTTGTCTACACCGCTTCTAAGAAAGAACCGACGGCGAATATTGATCTAGCGATTTCAAGGATAACTTTAAAACCGTTAAAAGATTTTTAACCAACTTCGTAAAAAAGAGGTTGAAGGAGTAAATGGTAATATAAATATTAATACTTAAAAACGTTATAACAATTATACACCCTGCTGTTGTTATAAAAGTTATTTATACACACATAAACAAAGAAATTATTACACACACTTGAACTAAATGAATTATGTACTTTGAATACAAAGATGTTAATATAAAAGTGTATTTATTAATAAACAATATTATATCATATTCAATGTATATATACCGTAGTATAATATTCTGAATTTCTATATAATATAATATTGTCCATACAGTTTGTAAGGGATTTATACTTACATATTCTATATTTTTTGACACATCTTAAGACTGTCTTCCGCTAAGAAAAGACTTCAACGCGTCCTATATTTAACTTTGTTGAAAACCATACAATAAAATAATATGTTTTTAAACTTTAGTAATCTAATAATTACTTTAATTTAATCAGAAACAACCATTATCTATCTATTAGCCGAAGATAAACGGAAAAGTATTAGTTATTTCTATACTAATATTTTTAAATATGTCTTAATATGTTCATAATATCATATTAAAGAACATTTATCATATAACGTCGATATGGACTTATAATAATTATAATAATAATAACGTGACAGTAGTCGTGCGTGTCGCTATGCCGTGACATGTTTCCATTGCACTTAGATGCTCTCACGATTTATTTGACGTACGGTATTTTTTTATTCAGTATATGTGAATATCATTCACTTGCTTGTCATCTAGCAGTATAAATATACTTCAATAATATCTATTATTTATACCTTTTATAGTGTTTTTTAATAATGGTTTTTCTATATTCTCTATTGTATGTCTTTCGTTGACCTAACTTGAAACTGTGCATTTAGTTAGAGTTTTAATATGTTAAATTTAATTAAACTGTAAGCTGGCTATCAGACATGATGATGAAGATAATTATTTGTATTTATTAAGATAACGCTACTTCATTTGATAAATATAAATAAATAATAAAATCGTGCTACAAAGGAGCTTCATACGGGCGCGTGCTGGAGACGTGACCCATGCGGAGAGAATATACTCGCTGGTAATGAGAGGTACCTAAAGAAATAATATTTAAATAAACTAATAAATAAAAATTTTAATTGATAATTGATAAATCGTTTTATGATTGTTATGAGTAACAAATTTATATAATAATAATAATCTTTATAAATGTGTATTTGTACAAGATATGAATGTCATAAGTCCCTTATAAGAGTTTAAAAAACCTTCATTACCGTAAATAATATATCAATATAATGTGCAATCTGTCGTACTGATGATCTCTTTTACAAGCAAAACTATTTATTAACAGGCTAGCCTTAACAATCACTTCATTTTATGGTTTTTCTTGTAATCGAAAAAAACGTCAACGACGTCGGCGCACGCGCGGCTCGGCGGCTCCGTACGCACATAGAATCCTAAGACTAGGGACAGGGACAGATATATATGTCGTCTGTACGTTAGAGCGAGATAAACATATGATTAATGGTCTCTACCAGTAACCAAGAAATGCAGTCAAATTAGGAGAAATAAATATCGATACTATATCGTATAACTGATGTAAGTTTTAAAACTAATTGAATTAAATACTTTTTGTAATGTCACATTGTGGTTTGCCAGTAAATTTGCTTCGTCGTCTCTTGACTTATAAAGAGCTTAGAATTTTATAATTTGTTATATATAATATTTGTAGTAGAGTTTGCTCTACCACTTAAAGTATTTATCATCAATATAAATCATTGTTTCCCTTCAATTTCTTAATAAACATACAAACAACAAGAAATAGTTTGTAAAGTCGTTTCCTGTAGAAGTTCCTGAAATCGCAACTTTCATAGACACTATCAATAAAAAATTATGCTCACAAGAACTTGAAATTACAAACAATCTTACAATACATACTTAAATACATTCCATCCAGCCCTTTACATAAAACAGGTAATAGCCTGGCCTAGGCCTTAGGGCGTTAGGCAGCCTAGCACAATACCCTCCTGGAGGCATAGAGTTTACAGCGCAAGTTATTACATACCCAAGATATGTGGTACAATTACAATTTGTATTACTTTTCATATTTTTTTTCATTCTTTTTGTTTTTAAATCTCTCTCTCTCGGTCTTATTCACTGGAGATGTCCGAATATTGAAAATTAATATTTAATTTTTGGAATCCATTGATGTTACAAAATATGAGTTTCCATGTTGTTCAATAAATCTCATTATTTATAATTTGTTGGAAATGTTAATCTTTAATAAATCTATCATCTTTACTAACTTACACCACAAACAAAAGATATATTTTTGCTTCGACCAATATAAGTCTCCGAATAAAGCCTTCTTTATGGATTTCGGCAGCTTGGCAATTTTATTTCGCTGACCATTTCGAGGAATGCACAGATAAAAAATAAAGAATGAGTCGTTTATGGTACACTGTAAATTTAAAATGTTGGCACTACTGTTTAGTGAGGCTCTTACTTTTCTAATATTTTCAATGGGTTGGAAGAATGCGTAAAGAGAGTGGCGTTATATATATTTATGATGAAGTAAGTAGTATTGTAGTTTTTCATTATATTAAAACAAATAAGCATATTTTATTTCTACCTTTTTTTGAAATAAGAACAATATAAATGTCTGAACCTATTTTTTCTCAACGACAATATAGCCAACAGAGATGTTCAATATTTTCAAGTAGACGTATATCCAAATATTTAAATAAGCACATGAATTCAAAAGTTAACAAAGTAGCCCATAGATTAATAACCTCGGCCGGTTAGTTTATTGCGAGCGTTTTATAAGCGAAAATAAAATAAAACATCACTGCCACCGCAATGGTAAAAGAAAACCAACCTTTAAAAAAACGACAAACTACGCAGCTGGAGTCGAAATGCAAAAAAATGTCGCGAGACAGAGACGGGTAGATACACCGTTCCAGATAGAGTGGAATGGCAGAAATTTCGAATTTAGAATGCAGCGCGTGCGCTGGACATCCGTTGCGGCAAAAAACCGCTGCCATCTATCGGCACTTTGTAACACTATTCTAACATATGATAAAGGTATTATACACAAAAATATCTAATATTTTTCAGACGACAAATAATATTTTTGATTATTATTTAAAGCTATATCTTCAGTGGCAGCAAAGATGCGTAGAAATTACAAAACATAGTATATACAATGACATAAGATAAATAGACAGTGTGAAGATAATAGGATTAGACTGGTAGCTAGTACTCTCAGTACTGACTGATAGCTGACTGAAGTATGGCAGAAGAAAACATCCTACGTACTTCATCAGAACTATATACAGTTCATCAGAACATCATCAACTATATACAGTTCATCTGAATAGGTCATCAGAACTATACACATAATTGCGGATGTCATCATTAACTCATTAATGATTGGACCTAATTAATGATACCCACAAACCACCACTCGTCATAACACGTTTGATTGATTGATTCAATATTATCATTGGTCTGGGATTTATTTTTGAGTATGGCTTCTGTAAAAATATAGATAATCTTTTATATATAATAGAAATGTTTATATAAAAAAAATAATCGTTTGTTTTCTTTTAAACCAAGTAATTCGATTTGACAAGATGTGACATCTGACGAATAACTAACATTAAGAACAGATTTTGAGCCACCCTTGAGTTAATGATCCCATTAATAACGAAATGATAACAACTTGTTGTCAATTTCTAAGATTTTTTTTTATGACAATATGGTATTTGAAATATGGCCAGCAATTTATTTTATTACCTAGGTTTAATTTGTCAAAAAAAATAATAGAAGAAATTATTAACGTTAATAAAATATGTACATCATATTTATTGTACTTCCGATGCGCAGGCGCATTCTATCAATGACACTACAATATGGAGGTGATGGTGTTACGTTTCCACGCTACCGGTGGTCCTCACAGACCGACTGTTTATGATGTGTTAAGAGATAATTATTATAAACTATTGAAACTTAAGTGTAACTAAATACATACCTATTAAGGTTTTATCATAAACGAACCTTATATGAATGATTACTATTCGTTTTTATGTTTGTTTGTTTCAATAATGTTTATATAATTTATGTTAAATGGGCAATATTAATTTTCAATGTAATGACTGAAAATCATAGATAAAAGATATTATTTTTACAATTAAATATTATCCAAAAAGTTATCTAAACATATTATAATATGTTAAATGTCACTACATTTTTACAAATTAATATCTATTAAATATTAGTTTATAACAATATACGTATTTTAATTAAAATTAACATTAACATTAACACTGAAATCATCTTTTTATTAAATAAGTCTACTCTAGTAATGCTCAAGAATTATAAACCTGACCTTAAATAAACATTGCATCTATTTAGTTCAATAAATCATTATAATATTCAGCCATTATCGATAAAGAAAACATCGATAATCCGTGCAACTAATGGATCGAGCACAGCACTACAGGAAGCCCTTTACAGTCATTTGTCAACTTGGCATTTGACATCACTCAAACAGGTTTAAGATGGTACCTGGGTGTACGTTTTTTGTTGCACGGTTTAAATATTTAAAGCCAATTGCTTGTATAACATTTGTGAGAAAAATAACAAATAAGTAGTTATTAAATAAAATATTTTTATAATAAAACACAAAAAACAAATAAGAATTTTGACATGTTTCACATTTTTTTTTAAATTATATCACAACACAACGACAGTAATAAACTAGATATCGAGGTTGAAAAAAAGTAAAATTATAAAAAATATATTGTATAATTTCACGTCGTATAAATAATAAAACCGCTTAATCAAAACGCTAGTGCGCTATCGTCTTTTTTATCGACAACGCGCCTCTAAGTATGCAGTAGCAAGTAGCATCTCATTGATAAATATCCTTAAAGATTGTTAAAGCTCCCGATAATGCCTCCGCCAACCTTTCAGTTTTTAACTCATTGGAAAATATACTTTATGATAATGAAGTTAGAATTTACTTTTACTTATAACAGCGTATAGTTATTTATGAGACACTCGCTGTAGGTGTTTTATAGTTATTTGATAAACACTATCATGATTATTTAGCTTGACTCTGTGACAGCTGCTGTCTATTTTGCATTCATAAAATACCTGTAATATTATGCTTTGGAATGTTATCTAGAAATTGAGAAACAATATTAATAGGGTATCGTACGAATCTCTTTTTTATCATTGACGCCATTTTTTATATTTAAGTATAGAAAAAATTACATTACAATTATTTATCTACCTTTATGATGAAGGTGAAAATAAAATTTGCACTAATATTCAATTACCACCATTGCTGCCGTTAACTTCACATAGCGAAAATAACGAACATAAACTATAATAATTTTATTTTAATTGCAGGTAAAAAATGGCGTTCATTGACCCCTCAAGACCGGCGGCCGTTCGTTGAGGAAGCGGAGAGGTTGCGAGTCATTCACATGACAGAACACCCGAACTATAAGTACCGACCGCGGCGACGGAAACAGAACAAAGCCAGACCAAACCAGCCCTCCGCCCCCGCTAGTGCTCCGCCCTCCGCCTCCGCCACTCTAGGTTCTCCGTATGCCACGGCCACGGATTCACCTGACACTCGATTCTCTCACAATCCTGGAGCCGGATTCTCCCCCTACCGAACTTCTCCACTAGCATCGGACTCTTACCAATCTAACCAATTTAATGGTCACGTTCAAACCCCGGAATCCTCCCCTGCAAGGTCTCCTGAACCTCAAGGCAGGAGGAGTGCTCCAGCTGAAGCACCTCTTCCTACTCCTGACGCTTCGCCTGTAGAGAATGAGAAGGAGAACTTCCAGTACGAAGAAAGGCGAAGAGCCATAAATGCTTCATCGATCAATGATTCTTACTCTTACAAAACGTTTAGGAATCCCGGTTCGTATTCGCCGGCGCCGGTCGCTGCAATGGGGATGGCTAATGGCATGTACGTTATGTGTCGGACGTTAGCAGAACAGCCTCCGTTGGTAACCGGAACGTTTTTTCCTCCAGTCGCAACATCCCAAGACCAGCAAGCTCTGGGGTCATCAGCACCCCGAGTTTCATCTGCTCCAAGTGGTCCTCTCACTACAGAATACAGCATCCAGTACCACCCCTACGATCAGTATGAACAGATGTATAAAACCGAGGATTCTTACGTGACTCACTATCCGGATCAACCAAAAACAGAATATGAAGAGTATAACCCTGGGGGACCTTACTTCGCGGAGGAACCTCCCAATCAGCCACAAGAAACTGAGCAAGGAATAATAAATGCTCGATCAGAGATGCGGACGGGATCTCCAGAATCTGACGTGGATGCTCGGGAGTTTGACAAGTATTTGGACTATGGAACGGAAGGGGCAATGGAGCAATACAGATACGAGCAACAGCATCAACAGCAGTATCGTCAGCAGTACTGTGAGCCGACACCCGGGGCGGAGTACTCTTCTGAACGGATGTACCCGTCGCCCTATGCGTCCGTGATCTCCGGGACTCCCCCGGCCGGGACCTACGTCGCCACCCCTCCAGGAGCAGACGCCAGGCCTGATGACGAGTTCAGCGTCATCCTCGCCGGAGTCCGGCAGACGTGTTACAGCAATTGACAATGACAGTTACTTAGCATATAAGAACTCTTTTTGAATGTAACCCAAAGAGTTATTCTTAGATCAGTTATTTAATATCGCGTATTGTTTTTTAAGATGTACTCTAATATATTGTAGTCCTGGACATCTGTAACTGATCAAATTATATCTCTAGGTAACATATAATTTGTTATTTCTTTTGAATAGAATATTAATTATGGATTTTTTTATATAAATTAATTGTCTCATTAGGTTCTGTTAATTTTAATAATGTTGATAGCCGACCTGTGATTTATTTTTTTTGACTTGATGTGAAAATTATATTTACATACTTTTGAATATGAAGTTTTAAATTTAATGTTGTGAAACTGTTGAGGAAGTTTAAATATTGCCTAGTTATATAATTAACATTAAAATATAACTTTCTTAATATAATAAACAGTGGCCTCACAAGTATAAAACAAATATATCCATATTTATAAACAAAATGACGTGCGTTAGACCGCTGTAGAATAAATTAAAATCTGAGTTCACACAAACACACTGTATAATAATTGGGATCAGACCTTCCTATAAATTAAAATGTACTGTTTTTTTATACGTTGAAAGAAGTTTAAAAAGTAATTAAATTCGATCAACAAAGTTATATGATCATAGCAAAAATAATTGAAAATATTTATAAAAATATATATTTTTTAATAAACTATTGTCAACATTTAAAACATTAATATACTTAGGTATAGATAACAAATATGGACTCGAATTTGTATACTATTAATTGGTGCTAAGAAAAATACTTACAATAATATAGGTTGTGCGTACACTATCAAGAAATACCCATCAAACTTATCGTTAATGTTTCCTAAAAAGATTATTTATTTGTAACTATTTTTGTATATTTTAATATGAATTTTCATATGTTATAAAATAGTTCTTCCACTAAGCATGTAGATATAGTGTTAGCAATATTTTACGATATTTCTTAGCTTAATATTTTTAACAAACGTTGTCTGTATAAATTGTAAGAACATATAATGAAAATATCTCATAGTTTTAATATTATTTGTATTAAATTGTTAGTTAAAATATTATTTAGTTTACGCGATTCCATAGATTTTAATGAAAAAAACACTCGCACTGCGAAACTAAGTTCTTCCTGTTTGTAAGAAAATTTATAAAAATAAAAATTATATTCTAAATATTCTGTTTTTTATTTACCAATAAGAAAAAAATTACCACACAAATTTAGTAAGTATAATATAGAGATAGAAAGTCAAAAAAATTAAGCCATACATAATACATACATATTTGTATTAATCAGGGAACGTAGTAAGTTATATTAAGAATTAAATTTCAGTTTAAATAAAACTTATTTTCTTTACAAACTAAATTGAATCAAAAACGGACGCGCGGTTCATACAAACATTGTCTTCAATAATCCACGCAGAGTCGCAGGCAACAGTTTAAAAAGTGCGATTTAATTCGACAAACATAATAATTAGTTACAATAATACATTCATCATGACCTTACATTACCAATGAAGTGTACGCAAATGTTATAAACGCCCCTGAGTGCAAATAAAATTAAATTTACTAAATAATTTGGTCCGGGTTATCGCTGGCGGCTGTGATTCTCTGTAATTATGATTCGTACCGCACCCCGCCCAGTATTGATGGATGGAACCAGAATGAGATCGCAAAAACAATGTTGTGTTTTAAAATTTTGTGCAATATGAAGTTGAGTTATTTCGGTAGTTGATGTCAATGAACTTTTAAATAATATTTTAACATTTAACATCTTTATATAAATACGTAAAGCAAAAACTTTGGACACCTTTTTACGAAAATTGCGCTAACGGAGCAGTATGAAATTTGGCACACATCTAGTTTACGTGTAGGAGAAGTACCGAAGTTATTTTAGTTTAAATTAAATTTTTACGTTACTTTAATTAATTAATTTTCTATATTTTTCAGTAATAATGCGCTTTTATTACCTTAAATTAATGATAATATTTTTATCATTTTACACACTAAGATGCTAAACATTACAAACACTACATCGTTATTAACGTTCACATGTTTAATGTCAAGTACCTATATCTCAGAACAATAACTAAAGCATGCTTTAGTTATTATTCTGAGACCTATATATTAGTCGCACAAAGTTGATGGTCGCAAAGAAGAAAAAACAAAACTAAATATGCATAGAGGTTGTAGCAGAAACTTTTATAACATAAACACTTTAGATTACGGTCGAATTTCGTTGGGCGACCACTAGTATTAATAATTTATCCAATGCTTTTTTCAACAATTTAAACTTTTAATTAAATTTTGACACATTATAGCCGTTTGAAATACATGCCAATATCTAAGCCGTGTTTGTGTTTTAAGATATTTATTATCGTAAAGAATATACTGTTCATCTATACAGAGATTAAGATTATTTATGTAACGTAAATCATAAAATACGCTGAAATATTAAAGAAAATACTGCAAATGTCATAGCCGCAAGTTTTATGAATCGCATTGCTTAAATTTATAGTGACAAATGATTACCGAAAAATATTAAACAGAACTATAAACACAAAATTGCTTCTTTGTACATTTTAAGCATTTTACGATCATCTTAGCCACGTAAGTGTGAAGGGGAGTGGGCTCGTAAATAACATCGCGGAAATCGTCTGACTACAAGATGAAATAAACATTATGGATATACCCTTCTATTTGCTGACAATGACGGTAGATATAATAATTATTATATAAGTATTTGGTTGAAAGTCATTATTATTATAAATAAAACGAACTATTCTTTTTGTGATATATGTTAATTGACAGTTAATTGTCTTTTAAGGTAAACAAAGCTGTGAAAATGTAAGGTTAAATGAATAAAAATAACGACCAGTAATAGGACTATAAATATGTAACTGACTGTACTTATGATTGTTCTACAGTTGGAGCTATATCGCATTGTAATATTTTATTTATTTAAATGAACTCTTAACTGTAAATTCATTCATTTATAATAAAGTTCTTACCAAAAGCTAAATATAAAATATACGTACATTATTAATAAAATATAACATAATATATATATAAAAATATATGTTATAAATAAGAAATCCAAATAAGGGATTACATTTTTTGTACAACCTCCTTAGGACTGAATTAAAAAAAAGTAATTATTAGAAATACATTTGTAACAATCATAGTATCGCATATCCTGTAGTACGAGGTCTGGTCACTATAGATGCGCACGCGCCTGAGTACGATTCGCCTTTGAAGATAGCGCCAATACATTCATTGCCAATACTTTGCATACGATCAAACCAAGGTATGGAACTAATTATTTTTATTTGTTTAGTGTAATTTTGATATACAAAAATGTATTCAATTATTATTATTAATATGTGGAGTTGTTTGTGCTCTATTTGGCATTTAGTTTTTGACTAACTTTTATTTTAACTTTATTTTCTTATACTGCAGTAATGAAATACTACTTTTATACATAGGTAATAAATTTTATGTTACTTATAAGATTTAGCAAATATTAGTGTTATATTGAAATAATATTTACGAGTAAATCTTCTATGCTACAAGTATTAGTTTTTATCTGATTTTTTTACAATATTATCTTTTGCTGTCGCTACTTTTGGTGTCTAACGTTACTTTCATTGTTTATTTTTATTTTTAAGTCAACTAAAAGACACAAAAATGTGTATGTTCTTCTTAAACTCCTTCCTAATATTAATTACCCGGATGGTAATCTTCATCAATATTAAATAAAATAGTATGAAAAATAAATTTGATACGAACAGAAATTCAAACCAGCGAATTCTGGTAAATCATCCCGTCGCTTGACCAATTGAGCTACCATATTGCTTCCTGAGAAAAATAAATGACCCTTTGTAGGTACTTTAACAAAAAAAAATATAAAAAACATACCTTTCTATTCTAAATACATCTTAAAAGGTAAACCACAAAGTTTTTAAACGCCAAGCCTTTTCTGAATAAAAATCCGTTTACAACTATGTTAATGAGCTATACCAACCAGACGGACGGACAGGATGCCATGACACAGCAGATATGTTCTTCTGACAGATTATTATTATCTGACAGATATGTATCCGTTTAAAAGTTCTAATGCCACATATAATAAATTATTAAAATGTCTAAGATTACAGAATTTACCAAAACTTTAAAACACAATATATTTAATGGGTTTATTGAAAGCTTACAAATACAAAGAAAAATAATAAGCACTGTGTTTATTATAAAAGTTTTTAATAAATAAAAATAAATAACAAGTGCACCAAGACACAATTGTGATACAATCTTGTTTGGTATGAATTGAAACCTCTTTGGGCCAAAATATATACATCAATAATTAAAAAAAACTGGAAAACAAAAGTAAAACAAAGATTTAAAACGAGAATGTTGAAATATACCACCTCCTTTGCCTAATTCTGACAAGAACTACATACAAACATATATTTAAAAAAAAATTGTTTTCTGATGTTGGTACCAAAACCACGTCGCTGCCACGTGCGTTATCAAGGATGTCCTTTTTACCCATTTTATTAACTAAACATCTATTAACGAGCCATTGTGCTCTACGTAATATGTTTCCAAAACATTGTTAAGAAAATAAAAGATTTCGTGATAAGAACGCGATAGCAAATTTATTTCTAGTTATAATTTCAACGAACAAAAATTTATTTATTACTGTTAAGAATTTCAGTGCAATGGTAATGCGATATTTTTTTATAGTTGATCCGTTCGTCTGTGTCTCGTTATTATTATTATTTTGAAGCGAATAAAATTGAAACTCTACGCAGTGTTTTTTTTGTTTCATTTTATAGTTTGTTTTGTTTGATTTTAGAGTTAAAGTCACAAATAATTGGTAATTAAAGAAATTTAGCATTATTTATACTTAATTAAAAAGAAGATTGCCCATTAAATTTAGCTCTCTTCGACCAAAGTAAGATGAAAGAGATTTTAATTTTAAAGAATTCTTTTATGTTTTTGATAGAAAAAGAAATCTTTATATAGATGTTTTTAAGCCTTTATACGGTTTAATTTACATATCCCAAAAGAAAAAGGAGTTACTATTATGAAATATTACATTTTTCCTTTTGTGTAAAAATGTTGCAATGGCTAATTATCAAGAAATGCGTGTATTTATTCAGTGCCTGCCTGCGTGCCTGCCTGAGTGCTTTCTACTCGGCTATTTCGTATGTTTTATAGGCTATTTAGATGGAAACTTGTAATTCTGTGACGAAGCTAGATCTTTGAACTGCACCTGGTCTATTAGGAACTCATAACGAAGGTACAGGTGTGTATCAGCACTTACCCCAAAATTACTAATAAACATTTAATTCCGTACCTAACGAGTCTTACACATGCAGTACCTTTTATAACTGAATAACCTATAGAATGTATTTTTTCCAGTATACCTACGTGTCTTCGCTTTTATTCCTTCAATACATTAGAAAAGATAATGTATAAATTTAAATCAACAGTTAAATCTTATACTGACATTAATGTTCATAAATGAACCCGAATTCATACATTATAATAATAAAAGGAACACCCCAGACTAAAGATATTACAAAATGTACAATAATATATTTAAAATAACTTAAGGCTGCAAAATTAACGGTTTAAAAGGAAGAGCTTATAAACGATGGAATTGAGTACATACAAAAATCATTTTTTTAATCTGGTAACATTATTTTCCTTAAGCATGTATAACCTGCTATTCTGGTAACTAGAATTCAGAAACCTTTTTAGAAAATAAAAAAACGAAAATCTTCATTAAATTATTTTGTACATTTATATTTTAAATCATGTTACTGTTCTTAAGTAATTTTTTGCTTATTAATATATCATACATATATTTCTATATGTATTTAAACATAAGCATTCATCCCCAATTAAACTAGCAGCTATCAATAGCGTAATTGCTAGAAGCAAATCCTGAGTATGCGGGGGCTTTTAGCGAGGCCTGTGTTAGCGCGGATTCCGAGATGAGGGCTAATTTAAACTGGATGCTGTAGTGTATAGACGAAGAAGCTCTTAGAATATATTTATAGCCAATTTTTCTTTGCTACTGTATCCAACGAGCCAAAGTTTATCTAGTTAGTTTAACGTAACCCATAGACATTTGTCATTGAAGATGCCAATGCGTTACCATCCATGAGAATTGGTGAGGGTGGAAGGAAGAAAGAAAGAGAGAAAGAAGGAAGAAAGTAGCAAAGTGTAAGAAGTTCCGTCTCTCTCACTCATCAACGTAACGTATCTATAATAACTACAATAACGATTTTTAAGAGGATTTTCACCATGACAACTAGACTCTAACTCCGAAGTAAGTATATTAAGTGAAAATCTTAAGTAGGTCCTGAGTCATACGTTTCTTCTAATTTACTGAAGGTTTATTAAATTCTACAACATTTCCTTACATAAAACCGGTTTAATTAATTTTACTCGCTTATCTGTATTTCTCGTAAATGCATTCATATATTTCCCCTGTGGGTATACGTGTCATTATTTTATTTATCGGTACACCCTATCTCAGATATCTTCGATAGCGAAGCAGGTAAATGAGGCTCTACTTGATTTATCTACTTATTAAAGTTTTTACTACGAGAAAATTTGTATGACATCAAAATCTGCATTAAACTTAAAATAATATTTTATACATGCGTTATTTAATATATTAAGTTACAGCCATTATTATTTATTAGTCAATATGCATTACCTGTTTGTATGTATAGCCATGTGGTTTATAAAATAATCACAATCATTACATATGCGGTATATAAAGTATATAAAGATAGTAAATCGCGTATATACGAGCACAGCGGGTGTCATCCTACAAAGCGCGGGGCTGACAGTCGACAGGCTACCGACCACAGATAATATACTGTACCCGTCAGGGCTGTTTAAATGAAACTTTAAAAGGAATAATAATTATTTTCTATACAGAAATTAATACAAATTCTATATATTAAATACGTATTTTATAAATGAACCTTTAATTAAGAATTACAACAAAAATATATTATGAAGCAATGAACAGATAAAACTTCGTTAAATATGAAATAAATATATAAAAAAAAATGAATTGTGTAATGTTATAATTAACAATAATCCACTAAACCCAATCCATTACAATTCTTCGTCCTTATAAGCGGTGTATACACTACATACACTACAATCTGATGGCGGATACACAATGTTCTTAATTAATTGTGATTTGATTCTGAGCGTCACAGATTGAATTGAAGATTGAAGAAGTATTACCTGTTGACGAGAGGATAAGAATCCAAAACTGATCTGAGACCACACGAAGGTTATATACCTACATTATTGTCTGTGATTTTATATAATATAGATAAGATATTTATTAACATTCCAATAAACATTTGTTTTTATGCGATTCTTTTTAAACATTGATTAACATAAAGCATCTTTGGAGTTTAGTTTAGTTCTTTATATGGGAAATAATCGAAGCCAGGTATAGAATTAACAAGACACAAGTATATCATTATAAAATATGAATGGTAGAGATATCGGCTAATCAGTGGGCTTTAGCGAATATCTCCCGCTATCAGATACAAGCGCATAAAGATGCTGCGGATAGCCGTATCTCAGATAGCGATAAATGTACGCGCAGCCGAAATACGGAATCGAACAAAAAGGTGCGCGAGCGCAGGATCGCGTTATGCAGTGTGCTATATGGATTTTTACTTTTTGCTAATTTATTTTTTATGTTAGTATTTTAAATTATTTTTTATGTTAGTATTTAAACGTAGTTGTATTATATGCTTTAGTTACTATTGTATTTTTTTGGCACTCTCTCAAAAAATGTATGCAGACAAGCTTAGTAATCATATTAAAAATTCTGTTCTGTTAAAACTAGATTGTTTTAAGTGAAACCAACATATATTAATATAAAAAGCAAAATATTTGATTAATTTCATTCCAAGCATGACAAATTACTGAACATCTCTCTGTTTATTAAAATTAATAATTATAAAGACGAATTTATATGATTTATATATCATCTAACCGTATCACGAAATCAAGAATTAAAAGTATTCAATATAAAATGTTACAAAATTTCCAAAAGAGCTACAAGACTTTTAATATTATTAATATTAAATATTAAAATATACAAATAATAATATTAAATGTATGTAACTACTCTTTTTTGCATGAAGTGGTCCCGGCGGTGTCTGTAAAGGCGAGTGTGACACTCTTATTTAATGTCCACGGTAGCACACGATACAGTTTACTCTAGAGGTCTTATATACTTGAAAGTGCATAGATTTCTTTATAAGTATATAACATTTTCATCAAAAGGCATATATAAACTCTTTACTAAATTTTAAAAATAAATTTATGCAAGAACGTTTCTGAACATGGATATAATAGCAGTGTTTTTAAAGTTGAAACTAATTACAAATAAGTATCGGTTTTATCGGTCCCTTCCTGATCGGAACTCCGGACAAGGATTTGGGAATAGTATGGACCGGCTCTTAAATAATAATATATTGATTACATATTATAAATTATTAAGAGTTGATAATGATGTAAATTTTTGCTATCTGCGTACTTACTTAGGGTTAATAATCGATCTATAATCTGAGATTGGAATCAAAGTTAGACTAGACATCAATTCTTAATTTCAATAGGCACTGATAACATAAATAAATCTTTAGTAGGAAAAATTGGATCTGTATGGATTTATACCATAAGTCATCAATCAATTACAAATACAAAAATAATTATTTTCATCATAAACATTATATAGGCTTATCTATAATATTCTTTCTTTCACAATTAAACATTTTTACAGAACATTTCGCGATCCTTAATTTGTAAAACATTTAAATACTGTATTTATTTGTGTAAATTCCTTTTACGTCTGTTTTGTAACTCTTACAAATATTATTTTTTACGAGAGAGAGACAAAAGAAGAGACAAAATAATTTCTATGTGCAGAATATATATATATATATATATATTGATATATAGCTTCTATCGACTTCTGTCAATATAACTTATATATCAACTTATTAATAGTGTATCATTTGATAGTAACATTAGTTGTTTCAATACTAGCGTTATCAGCAATTTTATCTGTTCACTTTCGCATTGTCGTACATCTTAAGTTTACATCTTCATCATACCAAACTTCCAAATTTGTACATTTCCAGTTTTTTTTTTCCGTGAATACAAATATTATTTTCAATGTATAAAGTATCTTCTATAAAATAAAAAGCAACTACAATACCAAAATAAATGTTATTAAAATTACAAAAACTTAGGAGTTTAGGAGTTTTTCCTATAGGTACGTAAGTTTTTTATTTTATAAAGATTATTCGTTACTATTTTATTATATATATTTTATATCAAAACAACGTACAGTTAAATACGTAATGATCCAAACAAAGACATGTCATAGGTCAAACGTTTAATTTTATATAAAGTATATATATATAAAATAATTTGTATGTCTGTCCTTTCATTTAATATCTATAATACCCCAAAACTTTATTACTATATATTTAAAATACATTGAATATTTTGATTAATGAAGACTTTACATATTAATAACAGTTTCTTCTCAGAGTGGATATTAGTCAATCCAATACCAAGTACCTATATTCGAGCAATACCCGGGGTAGTGGGTAGTGTATCAATAAATAGTTTCCTGAGGTCGGTCGTGCGCGACCACGTAAATAATTAGATAGCACTAATTAAAGCTGACTACTTGGATTGTGGGACCGGAGATCCCGTTGATTAACTGTAGTTTAATTACTGTACGCAATTTTTATAAAAAATTCATATGATCTATATTTATTATTTATCTATCTATTAGATTAAAATTCATTACAGATTGTAAAAAAAAATATTTCGTCTCCAGTTATATTGATGTTTATACAGATTGCATAACCTTAAAATAATATTAGAACTTTTAAGAAATCTACAAAAAAACATATGTATATAATTTGAGAGAATGTAACTCATAACATTATTTTAACAGTAGTTTAAACAATTTGGTACAACTCGCTGTTCACCAAACATGGTAGGTAATGTACGGTTCGCTAATTCCTCGATACTTGAGCGGTATTCTAAAAGCTATCTAAGTTACTACCAAGATCCGAGACAGATTCCTTTCAAATATTTATTAAACACCTGCTTATATTAAGCAATAATTTCCTCGAATACATTTCGAATTCATTAACAATTTGATATATATCAATATGTATTCGTATTCTTCAGAGAATTGGAAGGAGAATGGAATAAAAAAATATGAACACATTTAAAATTCAAATCAATAAACTTTTTTTTCACACTACCAACCCAATCAATAAAAGCAGGCACAAACTTCACCTACATTCTCCCAAAAAGGTTTTATTTCAAATTAATTCTAAATATATTTTAATTTGCCATATATGTACGTAAATTACTTAAACCATCACCACACTGTGATACGGCACTTTATATTACAGCCCCTGACTGTTTTACTGACCATATACGGAACGTCTGTTTATCTAATCTTATCCTTTATGTAATAATTCAAAGAAGTTTGATCTTTAAACCATATAAATAAGATTGATTTTAGAGTAGCCTTATACAGATATGCATAACTTCATAAAGACAAGCTATTTTGAACTTTATTACATATGTATAAGGTGTACTTTTGTTCGTTTTTTCGTATGATAGGCTCGTAACCCGTGGATACGCTAGACATTTGTTAAACTCACTGTTATAGATCTCAAGTACGTCGATACGCTAATTTCCAATGTTCGTAACCATCGGCATCTTTATCAGCAAATTAATATTAACTTAACACATAATTAAAAAATATACGTTTTTATATTTATATTCAGCAATATTCTAAAAAATAGGATACATTTTATTATTTAGTCCATATTTTTCATTAAAAAGTAACTATTTCAAAACTTTACAATAATAAAAAAGTCAGAGCGAAACTTTCAAAGAATAGGTATGATAAATCATAATTCATATTGTAGAAACAATTTCCTGTCTAGTATCTATCCATCACATGGTTACTTACAAATCTACTAAAAAAACAAAAAAATGAATGAGTTCCATATTCAAATTGAGACCTCGACGATTAGCATCCAAGATGGCCGCGCCCGATTTTCGGCCAGTGATACAAATTTCAATTTCCTGCCCTCCTTATCACATTCCTGTCATCTGTTTGACAAATAAGTTCATTTTGACGGCTTGGTTGAATCCCATTTATTATGCTCACATTATTAACCATTGCTCACAAGAAATATCTTTGCGTTCACTTAACAAGGAAACTAAAGAATAAATGATAAAAAAGGTTTTATCTAAAAAGTTCCAGAAGCTATCACGAGCGCATGTTATTGGATAAAGGGAAAAGCCGCCTCGCTGCGTCGAAATAGCAAAATAATTGCGACGTCGGCTCTTAAATCCGACATCATTTGTTTATTAAAGCCGCCCGTTTAGCATAAACACACTGAGATAAATATTAAAAAGAAACATGACATATGCGTCTGAAAACACCCGCCATTTTGAAATTAACATTTCGTAGCATGACAATTGACAATACTAAATATATTTTGCTTTATTAAAATATAAAATGATAAATATACTTATAAATACTTTTTTATATTATATATTAAAACATGGAAAAATATACTGAAAGTATATTATGTAAAAGTAAGATAAGTAAAAGCCCGCCAAGATGGTAGATAGAGAACAGTCAAGGCGTAGGGAAGTGGCGACTGCTTGCTTGTCATCCTCCAGTCCCGCTCACATAAATCCAATGACGACATTCTTTACACTACAAAACCACCGCGATGCAACAGACGGATTTTATTATATATGAATATTTAGATAACCTAAACATATATATACAATACCCATATATATATATATAGATATATTGACTAGTTATGTTAGTTTGACACAAAAAAAAAATCAGTTCGTCGTCAAATTGTAATCGCTTCAATAATTATACTAACGTATTTAGCAATACGTAATTGTAATAATATTTAACTTTAATAATATTCAAGGATAGTAAGTACTAATTTTAATGTGATAAATAAAAAATCTTAATTAATATTTTAAGAAAACATTATTTACGTAAACATTATTAAGGTTTCAATATTTATTAACCGTCCCCCCACGCATCGACTTCTATAACTACATAATAATATTATTTTTATCCTTTGTTGAGGTTTTTTGTATAGGGACTTTTTTATTTTATTTTTTCTCATTTTTATATTTTTCGTTTATATATTGTTCTAAATGGACCAACACACTATTTTTCACTTGTTTAAGTAGGTATTTAGTAGTAGGTATTTATTTACTATCAATATTGCATAAGAACCTTCCACTAGTACCAATAAAAACTCAATATCTTGAAGACGATTTGAATATTTGAATTTCAGGGTCTTAATAAGTTTTGTGTACAACGAATGTCTAATAAAATATCGAACTTATAATTAATGTTATTTTTATGAAATCATATAAAATAATTCATTAAATAAATATTTTTTTAAATAAAATATTTAAAAACAAAGTTCATCACATAGATGGTTCGTATCAGACCTTAGTAGGGTGAATATATCTACCTACTTAGATTTTCAAAGCAAATAAATTTCTGTAAATTTATGAAAAAAACACGCTATCTACTGTTTTTTTGTATGAAGATAAACCTATATGTATTTTACTTGATGAAAATTGGCTGTAAACATGTTTTACTTCGTCGACAAAAAAAACTATAATAAAAAACGGCCAAGTGCGTTTCGGTCTTGCACCGAGGGTTCCGTACAATATGTAAAAACGGCAAAAATATTTTTTGTAGATTTTTTTTTTGTTTATTTAATTGTTTATTTGTAAAGCGATGTATATCTAAATATTTCGTAAGTACTTCAAGCGACTACCAGTTGCTGTTGATAAAATCGAGCAAAAAAATGACGTTTGTTGTATGGGAGCCCCCCTCAAATATTTATTATATTTTGTTTTTAGTATTTGTTCTTATAGCGGCAACATCACAAATGATGTATTTCATTTGTGAAAATTTCAACTGCCCAGCTATCACAGTTCATGAGATACAGCTTAGAGACAAACAGATGGACAGAGGGATAGCTAAGTCTTAGTAATAGGGTTCCGTTTTTACCCTTTGGGTACGGAACCATAAAAAGCATGTTGTACCTAAAAGTTCTTTTAATAATAAAAACCAACTAAATAGCGTTTCATCTTGGTACTCTCCCTCCTTTTTCCAGCTTAATTTTTAATATACCATTACTATTTTTTTTTTACAAATCCATATCTTTTAAGTTTTCTTGTAATTATAGTATTTCTGTGAAAAAATTAGAATTTCCCAAAGTGAAAAATATCCTATATATTGCCACACATATCAAATTCCATCAAAACCAATGCAAAAGATTTTGTATGATCCTCTAAAGATGAAAATACACCAGTTTTTTATTCCATGTTAGTCTAGCAAATATTACCAACAAGAAACATAATAAACGATATTAAAAAAAATTTAGATTCCCAAACTAACCAAAAGTATTACGAAAATGAAAGATTCCATGGACACACTACTCTAAGCACGTTTTACATCAAATCAGTAACAATCTTAACTTTGTATATAACCTTGCTCGCAATGAACTATAATTTGTGTAATGAAATTATTATTTTCTTATCATTTATTGATAATAAACATCTGAAGGGACCTTGGTCTTAAGTAATCCTTTACAGTATATGGAAAGGTTTATTTGTTAATAAAGACATTTTGTATTATTATCATTTAGACATTTTGTATTATTATCATTCAAATCATTTTATGAGCCAAATTATTAATTTACTTAAACTTCTAATTTCTTCTAGATAATATATTTACATTGATTTAAATATAATACATATTATATAATTATAAAACATGCTTTGTTTATATAAATGTAGAATGTAAAATAAACCGATACGGGCAGGGATTGGAGCTGATAAGGTAGCTCAGTTGGTAGAGCGACGGGACGGTTTCCCAGTAGTCGCGGATTCGAATCCCTGCCCGTATCGGTTTATTTTTCATTCTATATTTATATAAACAAAGCATGTTTTGTAATTATATAATATGTATTATATTTAACTGGGGGTTGGATGGTGATTAGAAATTCATTTTTGAGCGGTTTTTTCAACATCTGACAAGTTTTATCTTTGGTTTTAATTTCAAACACAAATGTGCATACAAATAACAAACATGGAGTCAAAGTTTTTATTTTAAGTAGGCATACATTGCACTCTTCATACTCATCAAAACCTGCAAAAAATTGTGGTCGCTTCCAAGTTTTTAGGTCCAAGAGAAAAACCAAATTAATTGGATAAAAATTAATACTATTTACTTAATTGTCTTATATTATTTTTAATGTTTGTTTTCTCTTTATCGACATTTGACTTATTGTTACTATGAATAAAAAAAGACAAAGAAGAAAATAAATATATTACCTACTCCATCTTAAGTTTAACATTTTATTTTTATAAAATATTATAATCACCAGTATATTTTGGCAGTTTTATCCAAAAAGAAACCTTTTGCCGTAAAATGAATGATTTGCTTTAGTAACGTCTAAGCACATAAAACTCTTTTAAAAACCATAAGAAAAATTATTTACAGTAAAAATATATATTTTTTATTTTAACAGTAAAAACACAAAATAAAACTATTTGTTTGGTAGCCACACACAAAGCGTGGATCGTAGAGCGCCATCTCTCGGCGGGCGTGGTAAGTCACGAGGCATGACGTCACTGATTGAGCGATGAACTTTGAAGGCTCGCGTCGATCACGCTGTGTTATTACTTGAGGATTATCCATTCAGATTTGTTATACATCATGTTATTTGATCTATTGAAAATAAATTCGAATTAAAAGATATATATATTCTTGTAAACACAATTCTTTGAGCATTCTTTTTTTAAAGTAATCATGTTATATAGAATACCTAGTATATTCTTTTCCGATGTCATATATGATATACGTATTCGATTATATATGTTATGTTGCAACTATGTTAACTAAGTGTTTTGAGACAAAAGTATAATATAAGCCACTCAATGTGTGAGTTGGACTGTTGCTTACGCATACCAATTAAGAATATATTCTAAACATTCTGTATAAGAAGTTTTGATGCAAGGTTCGCAAGCTCTTATTAATAATATGAAGAAAGCTGAACCAAATCTGATCGAAAACTAACAGTGGGAGTGCTTGCATTAAACTACAGTGCTGAACGCAAGTTGTCTTTCAAATTTTGTGTAATTTAATTATTTTTAGCATTAATTTTATATTGCGTTGTTATTTTTTGCCTATTTCCTTAAAATAGCTGATTTTGATTATGTCTAAATCTTTACATCGACAATAACTGTGTAAGTGTCTCCATGAGGTTTAGAAAATATTTTAAATTTGCGGTGAAGAAGGGCTATAGAACTAGTTCCATAATAATTTATGAGATTTTCCCAAAATGTTACGATTTTTAAGCTGCTAGTTATAATTTATTTATAATATTTTTATAGCACGGGTAGATCTTATTTAGCCCATCGTACGTTTAAAACAAACACTCGATTCCCATACCTATCATAACACCGGTATCTTGGGCGCTTAGCTCGCAAAATATTATATTCCTTAATACTTTATTGAATAATCCACGTACAAGATTGAGATACGTTACCCACGTAAATTAATATTACATACGATAAATTACTATAATTACTACTCAGTTTGCAATAATTTCCCTGGGATAATTATGATGAATTAGTAATGTATTTACAATGTTCACAAATGCTTTATCATAATTGTAGTATAAGAATACAAAGATATTGGTAAGACTATATAATTACATAGATGAAGTTTGGAAAAAGACAATTAGATTATTTAGAAATGACTTATAGTTGTACACAAAGTTAAAAAATTTTAATGATTGATTAAATAAATTGAGTGCTATATTATATTATAACTACATTATTATATATTGTAGTGGTTCCAGTAATGTAATTGTTAGTTTTAAATCTGGCGCTCACACAGCACTTCAAAAATAGTGTTTCCAGTTCTTATACCACTCCATATGTCAACTTGCAATTTTTGGTTGCTGTTTGTTTTATATATTGTTATGTTATATTGTTATGTTATACATTGATTTAGACTTTTTATTTTATATCTTTTATCTGTTACTAGCTATGTAACTTGTTGGTAATTTGTATTTTTCTTTTAAATTTTTAGTCTGTGTAAAGATTATACTGATAAAATTGTTATCTAGAGACATATGTCAACGCAAACAATTTACAAAACTATGTCAAAATTAATTCTAAATTCTGTGTAATAACAAAAACATTTACATATATATCATTGCGCAGAAATCCATGTAAAATTTAATCAAGTATTTATTAAAGCACTAGGATGGCTGAAAAGTGAGTATATAAATCAACAATCGTTATGACAAGAAGGTTCCCAAAAAATAGATATTACATATTCAATAAACAAAGTGCGCATGTATAAATAAATAATTCTTGCTTCATATCCTATTTGTTTGCTTGTGTTCTAATAGAAACTAAGTAGAAAATCCGCACATAACCCGATTACACCAATTTACGGTTCCCGCATGTTGTTTCATAAGTATGTATTGCTATAAATTCTTATTGGGTTATCTATAATTTTGTAAAATCAAAACACTTTACAAAATACTAATATAGATTTTTATTGCTTTTTTTTGTATAATAAAATAAATAATACATTGTTACAATTTTAAAAAGAATTTATTAAAAGAAATTGTAATCAAATATGAAATATGGAAATTCAGAAAATTTAATTTATTGATTAATAGATAAAATTTTTTAAAATTGTAATTTTGTTCTATTGTTTTTATTATGTCAATAATTATCCATACATTATTGATCTATCTTATATAAGTAACAATTCTTGTTTACTAACAGAAGTGAAACAAGTGCCAGTGAGGGAAGCACTCCCAAACAGGAAGACAAGGGCACAGGCAACTGGTGGGATTCCTGGATAACATCGGCCAAATCAAAGGTTGTGATATTATTTACTTGAGATGATAAATCCATCCAACTCATGTCTGTTCTTATTTGTATGTTTATTTCAATCATTATTTGCCTTTTAGTCTGCAGAAGTTTACACAATGGTGAAAAAGGATCTGGATGAGATAGGCACAGCAGTGAAAAGTGAAGCAAGCCATGTTTTCAGTTCAACATCCAATGTTATTGGCAAGACTCTCAAGGTTTGTTCTTAAAAAATGTAAATAATCAATAAAAACTTTCAATGTCAAATTTACGTTAAATGAATGGATTCTTTGTTATACACTGAATAGTGAACAAAAAACATATTTGGTTTTGCACAATGATAATATTGTTTCAAGATAATATTATCTGTCCTTTATAGGTTTAAATATATCTAACACAATCAATATATAGAATTTGTAGCAAATATGTTTTTCACTATCAATTGTCTTCTTTACAGCTGGATGTTCCTGAATCACCTGCTAATGTTATGAAAAAGAGTTTCAACACATTCATTGGTGATTATATGTATATTTTTAGTAGTAATTTTGCGTTGAAACACATATTTTTAAGTGCAAAGTTTGTTGTTAAACATATAGTAACGGGATACTTTCACAGAGTTCTTGGATTCAAATCATTTTATATTTATTTACAATTTAATTTAGTTAAACGTTTCTACATGGAGATATTTTTAAAGTTATGTTTTTTATCCTTTTTTAAGTCATATAAGTTTAAGTTATTTTAAGTTTAAGTTGTTGCTTTAATCAATTATAAAAACTGAAAACAAATTAAAACATTTATTTTTTTGCAAACAAACAATCACACATGTATACATATCTAATACTATGTTATTAAAGGTCAAGTGAGCACAGTCTTAAACCCAGAACCGGATGATGAAGATGACACAGAAGTGATCCTCTCCTCCGGAGACACAACTATGCTATCCACATATAAGGTAATTGAAAGATTCTCTAGCAAACATATAAAACATTTAGGGGTTTAAGGAACAACAAGTCACAAGCCTAGTCTAATCCTTAACACAAGAAAACAATTTGCTTACTTAGGGGTTAAGCAAATTACTAATATTATTATTAACATAAGATTTATGAAAAATTTTGCAATTTTTATGTAATGATTTTGTTGTGGTCAAATAAATTTACAACTCATTCTAGTATATGGTATACTTTTGTCCCAACAGAAAGAGCTCGAAGCCCTACAGCGAGTGGACGCCACCTACTTAGTCCCAGCAGACAGCCCCGAGTTCACGGCGTGGCGCTGCAGTTTGGAGCCCGAGCGGGAGCCCCGGGCACGTGCGCGCCGCCTCGCAGCCAGCGAGACACTGCGAGAACAGTACCACCGCCTTGTGCCTGATGCCGTCACTGATGACGACTTTTGGGAAAGGTAGGAGGGAGAAAAAGTTATAGACTATGAGGCGCTGATTACCGGAGTAGTCTCGGAAGACAATTTCTTGCAAAGAAAGATCATGAGAGGGATGTGGGACGTGCTACTTATGATTACCTTGAATCGGTGTGTTGGTGATTTTAGATTGGTATTTAAGATTGTCCTCTGCAATTTTTTATGTAATGACTGTATGTTGTTGTGTTAGGTGGGCCCTAATCTCTCATATATATATATATATATAATGTTGTGTACGTCCGCGCAGGTACTTGTTCCGTGTGGCTCTCCTGCAGGACCGTCTGGCGGCGGCGGCGCGACGCCAGGCCTCTGCCACCAGCGACCCCGTGGTGGCGCACCTGCCGCCAGCTGTAGTACAGGAGTACGTACACTCACTATACACACCATATAATACAAACACTTATTGAATATATACTAACATTAAAATTAAATGTTATTCTTTCCCACAAATAAAATATTACAATAATAAAAATAAAATAAAACTTTTCATGATTCATCGGAGCTGGCCGTCGAAAGTGAATGTTTCTAAACTAGTGTTTGTTTAATATTCAATATAAAAATTATTACCTTTTGATTAATTAAATTGGGATATACATATATTTATTCATGCTCGTCTGTTTATTACAAACTTAATTACAAAATCGTTTTTTTTTTATTTCACTTTTTATCCATGTTACATTGATCATTTTTCTATGCACGCTTTTGTCCCTTGAACTGCTGACTGAATCGATTTTGATGAAATTTATTGTTTTTTTTGAGCGGATTCCTGGATAATTTTGTATCACAATTGGATCCAGTAGGTGGTAATTAAGGGCAGGACGTCTTCCGGACCGGATCTATTATATAAAATAATCATTGAGTTAAATATAATATTAAATTAATTTATAAGTTCGTTGCACGGACTTAGTACTATAAATCCAAGCTTCTTACATAATTAGAACTTCTTATACATTGCCTTTTTATCTTACATAAAGATAAAAAGGCAATGTTCTACAGTACAATGTAAAATGTATTATATGACTGGCTGGTTGACTATTTTTAATTAAAAATCAATACAAGAATTTTTAATTCTACCTCATTATACTAGTAATTTACAATTTTTTTATTCTACTAACTTTAAAAAAAAATCATAACAAATTGAGCTCTATTGCTGACATAGTGTACTTCAAATAGATAGTTCACATTTTTTACATTAACATGTCTATTATCTCTATTTTTCCAATTTGTTTTTAAGAATATTATCACGATTATCAATTTGACTGAAAGCCCTAAAAAAAGCTGTAAACTGAACGAATTGTTTTATTTGTTGGTTTTTATATTGTTCCTTGATATTGTATAATGTAATATAATATGTTGTTTACAGGAGTCCTAAAAGACTACTCTCTGGTATAGTTACTGAAACAAAAGAAACCGATACATATGAAACTGATACTGAAAATGTTACTTGGGAAGACGGTAAGTAAGTCAAATTAAATCTTATTACAATAGTATTAAGATTTAAAATGCACAATTTACTATCCGCAGAAGATTTCGCTAATGATGTAGAATTAACTGAAGAGCAACAGATTCTACTTCTTGAGGAATATGAAAAAGAAATAACATCAAAAAAGAAACAGAACCGCGACGTCATTAATAATAATAAAGGAAAAGATAAAAAAGGAAATACAAATAATAAAATGAAATCACCACAGAGAAATAAAACTGATGAGTGCGGTAATAATTTAGTTGAGGATTATTTTGGGGAAAAGGAAGTTAAAGATGACGCAAGCGCGAATTCTGATGAGAGTTGGGAAAAGGAGTTTGAAATTGAGGAACCGTTACAGAATAAAACGAGGTAGTTAGTTCTTAGTAATAATTTGATTTGTACAATGGCCGATTACAAAATTGGGTTGCCAGTAATTTTATTATACGTAGTGGCAGCTTGACAGATCTTTTAAGTTTGGATTATATTAAAATTAAAGTCTCATAATTGTATAATATAAACATATTTAATGATGGCAACCCAAATTTTGCCTCGAGTACCATTCTGGCAACACTATTGAAATTTAATGAATCATATAAAATATAACGGTTCATATAAAAATGTATAGAAATATAAAGAACAGTACTAAGTGCACAAAATTATTGTGCAATACATACTAATAAGAATAAAAAAAATATTTAACCTCTTTTTAAGGAACTTTGTTCTCAAAATAAAATGAGATATTGGTTCGTTTTATTTAGACAACAAATTATTAGAAGTTAAAGTTTTTTAATATTATAATTTTTTAGCAAACCAATAATATGGTACATACATATTTTTATGAACTTGAACTAGTTAAATATTCTTTTACATTTTTCTGACAATTTGGCAGTCATTCAATAAATTATGGTCCTCATACACATTCAAATATATCGTCCAATTAGGAGCCTTGGTTTTGATCAAATCGAAACTCAATAATTGACATCAAGTATAACTATCACGCCAATTGACATCAAGTATAACTGTCAAGCCAATTGACATCAAGTATAACTGTCAAGCCATTGACATCAAGTATAACTGTCAAGCCATTGACATCAAGTATAACTGTCACGTCAATTGACATCAAATATAACTGTCAAGCTAATTGACATCAATTCTCAATTTCACTTGTACAAGCCGTCTTTGCAAATAGACGATTTGTTGTGTAGCCACCATAATGGTCGATCCTCAACTCAATATATTTAGTTGATCCTCTGTTGTTATATTCTTTTTCTTGTTGCATTTACCATCAATGTTTAGGGATTATGTGTAGCTACAGATAAATAAATTAATTTTATTTCTTATACCTTAGTACCTTTACTTGTATCAATGATGTTAAAGTACCCTCTCATTCCAATGTCTGTCTTAAATGTGTCAAAGTGTAACCTCTCTGCGAAAATAATGTGTGATATCCAATATAATAAATATTTAGGTATAAATAGTTATTAAATCCTTTGCGAACTTAATTTAAGACATTACTATAGGTTATATTTTGTTTTTTTTTATGTATTATTTGATTACACAACCGGCTGGAGTTGACATATATTCGTTATGTTTGTATACATTATGTTTATATTAAGAAATATGAATAAAGTTATTAAAAATTGATATATATTTTTATTTTTTACATTTACATACAATATGTCAGCATAAATTTATGAACAGATGTGATCAAGTTGTTTGAAACTATCTTTAAACATGTATATCATCCATGTTTTCTTAAAAGAAAAAAACCGTCCGAGGACCATGATACAAAGAAAGAAATCAAAATGCTAGTAAGTTACTAAGGCAAATAACAAAATAACAATATCAAATCGTCTAATCTCCCATTCATTAGCTCCGAAATCCTGGTAATATAGACACTATAGTCAACGTAGGTACCACCGACAACGGTCCCCCGACGCAAAGATTTCAACAACCACATAATTTTTGTTCTTATTACAGGTCTTTTAGTATCGGGAGGAGTTTTATTCTGCTTTTTAGAGCTATGTTACTTGTTTATATATTGTAAACGTAAATCAATCTACAAGCACATTAATTTTCACTTGTTTAAGTATTTACTATCAATATTGCATAAGAACCTTTCACCAGCATCAATAAAAGTTAGATATCTTGGACACGACTGCTTCTATTTCGACTAAACATAGCTAAGAGCCATCTCGACGGCCTAGGTTTACGATTTAAAAAAAACTGCAATCAAATCCGTTCACACGTTTGGCTCCTACGAGGCCACAGACAGACACACAGATACGCGCGTCAAACTTATAACACCGCCCCGTTGGTCGAGTAGTTAGCGCAAACTACTAACGTAAAGCGGCGCAAAGGAGCTCCGGTTCGACTCCCGATATGGACAGGCATGTATGTGATGAGCATAGATGTCTGTGTTTCTGGGTTTGGCCATTTATTAAATATTAGCTGATTTCAATAAAACGTACCTGTTCAAAGTTTCATCAAACTCCGGCAAGTAATTTTTGCGTTTAGGAGTATTTCTAGTTTTTTTAATTTAATATATAAAATATATTTAATCACAGATATTTTTTTAATAAATAGGTAGACAAATAGGTATTATCATTCATATGACTATTTTTTTGTAATGTATTTTTTTTTATTATTCCCTGACGGGTAGGACTATCAATATATACCATCAATATGTACTATCAATATGCACCATCGATATGCACCATCGATATGCACCATCGATATGCACCATCGATATGCACCATCGATATGCACCATCGATATTCACCATCGATATGTACTATCAATATATACTATCAATAAGTACTATCAATATGTACTATCATTATATATCTACTATCAACATGTTCTATCAATAAGTATTACACTATCAATAGATACTATTAATATATACCATCTATATGTACCACCGATATGTACTATCAATCCATATATATTAAATAAAATACATTATAAATTAATATCCTACTTATGAAGCTATACATCTAAAATATATTATACCCCCACCATGAAGTATAAAACTACTAAGTATGACACCTGTTCTTACCTGAAATATAAATAAATATAATAGTTATATAATATAAATAAAATAGTTTTGAAAAAATGTCTTACCGCAATGGTACGAAAATTAGAAATTATTAACTTTATTTGTTAATAACGATTGATAAAAAAAAAACAGTAAATGTAAAGGGAAACCCATCACAATATATTCCCGAAAACTTCATCCAAATCGGTTAATTCCTTTCTGAGATAAGCATGTACGAACATACAGATATAGACATACAAACATACAGACGAACAGATAAAATGAAAAAAAATAAATTTAAAATTTAAAAAACCCCCGATACAAAAAAACTTCTAAAAAGAGTAAAAATAATATTATTATGTACTTATTGAATTCGTTGCGTCGGGGACCGTTGTACGTATGTTGATAGTGTATATATATTACGAATTTAATCATTGAGGACTTAGACTATAAGATTCGATATCGTAATTTGTTTATTTGCGTTGTTAACTTACTTGCATTTAAATTTACCTTACCTACCTTTATTAAACGGTCCCCCGACGCAACGAATTCAATAAGTAGGTACATAATAATATTATTTTTACTCTTTTTAGAGGTTTTTTGTATCGGGGGTTTTTAAAATTTTTGATTTAATTTTTTTTTCTGCTTTTTAAAGTTATGTTACTAGTTTCTGAATTATACTAAATGAACCTACAGAAACTCAAAATTTTCAATTGTTTAAGTAGGAAAGATTTGTTTGTTTTTTTGAATTGAATGGGCTCCGAAACTACGGGACCGATTTTTAAATAAATCTTTTAGCATTAGAATCCTATATTATGATGTACAAAGGTTATATTTAATACGAGAAATATATATTATATTTAATAAATTAAGGATCCACGTGAAAGTTTCGACAATGTAATAAATTATAAATGTTTTAAGTAACATGGATTCAAGACTTTTTCATATCGGTAGGTAGGTAGGTTTCATATATACGAATATTAATAAATATAAACATTTAGAGCAGTCTTTCCCAAAGTGGGCGATAACGCCCCCTTGTGGGCGCTGGAACCCTAGAGGGGGGCGGTGAGGGACCGAGAAAGATTTGGGGGCGCTGGTGTCATTTAGGGGGGCGATAGATGATTTGTAACTTTATCTTATTCATATTTGAAAATTCACTAAAAATTATATCCTTCTACTACACAACATCCATTTATTAATGTTTTTAAATTTTAAATAAATGTAAAATGAAAAATACATGGTTACCGAAACACATCCCTTCTAGGTACAGTTGCCCACAAGTCGCAAATTCGTATTTTTGCCCGTATCGATTTATTTTTCATCTATATTTAATACAAAGAATACGCTTTCAATAGTTATACAAGTTTATAATTATTTATAAACCATTAATATTCTAGTTTATTATATAAATAAAACTTGACAATATATTAAATTAATCTTATAACATATAATTAGAATGGCACGAGATCGAGATGAAGCGACGCGAGATATCGCAAAATGTCTTTGCGTCAAAAATTTAGGGTACGCTGCTTTGTCGTTATACAGCAGTCAGTCAGCATCCGTGCAGGCTTCTACCTGACCTACCATCTAAACTCGGACTTACCCTAATAACCTTTGACGAAACTCCTGATTGCCTTCGACGTATGAAGAACGGAAAAATGGTAGGACCTGACGATCTTCGGATAGAGGATTGAATATCTTTTAGCTCTGTTGGTACGAGCACACCAACAGACCGAAACTAACACCAACAGACATAAGACCGAAACGAAACGCTTACTGACCTTTTTAACCACATTTTGAACACTGGAAAGATGCCTAAGCAGTGGCGACATAGTTTTATTAAACCTATTTACAAGGGAAAAGGCAGTGTTCAAGACTGTGGTAATTATAAGGGCATTAAGCTTATGAGTCATGAGCCATGAAGATCTTCGTGCACATGAGCGACCTCAGGCTCCGCCAAAAGTGCACTGTCTCTGAGTCTCAATGTGGATTTCAGCCAAGATCGAGTACTATAGACGCTATTTTTTTGTCTTCAAAACTCTGATGGAAGTATACAGAAAAAAAAGAGCTCTGCGCGTAACCTGTTTAAATTTGCAGTAGGCTTTTGGCTGTGTGCCTCGTCAGTGTATCTGGTGGACATTGTGATTTAAGGAAATCCATCCATCCTTATATTGAGACTATCAGAGACTATCAGAGACATGTACCACAATTCCTACGGTTAGGACCTCTGTTAGCGACACCAAACCCTTCCTGATAACAGTTGGTTCACCAGGCCTCAGCCCTTGGTCCGTTCTTATTCACTCTCGGCTCACATCCGAGACCAGTCTCCATAGTTGATGGTGTATGCCGATGAAATAGCACTCATTGATAAGTATCATCTAATGGCCTATATTTTATACAAACTTAGTTATTGCTTGACTACATTCCACCTGATGGATATTGGAAATGTAGTCATAGGTGGTAAGGCGCATTAACTTAGCAACCTATTCACTCTACTCTAGTAGAGACTCACATTATATTCTGACGGAAATACCGACGCAGGCAAGTTGCTCCATTCCTTCGCTGTACGAACTAAAAAAGACGAAGTAAAGTGCTTCGTTCGGACAGAGGGAATATCCACAACGTAAGGATGGATACCTGCCGTGTGTTGGAACGTCCGGTGATGGAAGGGGGCCGGGAGAATTAAATCGTGTAATTCCTGGCGCACACTCACCAAAATGTATCCTATAGAATACTGAGAGGCTAGAAATTCTACGCCTGTGTTCAAGGCTTTGGAGATCGGCTTCGACCAATTCGGAATCGCCTATAAGCGTCTTTGCTCGCCTTTGAATTGAGTTCAGAACCGCAAGATGAGACTTTACGGCACCAGTATATATGTGACCACAGTAATCTAAATACACGACCGAATTTGTGCTTTGTATAGTACAAGTAGCTGTCCCGGTGTAAAGCACTGTCGGACCTTCGCAAGAACGGCAAGCTTTCCTGCTCTGGACTCAATGAACCGACCAAAGTTGAAGTTATCCAACCCTTTTTTTTTTCTTTTGTCGTTGGAAAAATGTGTTTCCGCATCGTCACCCAGGCCAGGAAGACGATGACCCGGCGGTATGTGTGGCACCCGGCAGCATAGGAAACGCTGCCATTTTTAAAGCACCCCACTAAAAAATCAATGGCTGCCCTCATCGCTGCAATGGGACGCCACGGGATCGCTTTCGCACTCACCGTGACGCCCCGGCGGAACCCTCCCCCCGATAAGGGTACTCTGGGCAACCAGTGTACCCCTACGTCATAGGCCCGTGCAATGGCGAGAGAGGTCGCCCCCCCCTCTCGCCAAGTTATCCAAGCCTAACAACTGAAGCCGGTCACTATATGCCAAGGATACATTCTGAAAAGTAAGAGCCAAAATGAAAGGGCACCTTATAGCGGTGAACAGACACGTCTGCGTTTTGGTGGCATTGAAATTGACAAGATTAGCATTGCCCAATGCGGAAACTGCCTGGAGTTTGTCACTCAAACGTTGCACCATGGCTTCTCTTTCAGACTGTACTTAATCTCTACTAGTTCGAGAACTTGGCAGATATCTTTCTACAACTGTGCTCTCACCTGATACCCATACCCATAGATACCGGGCTTCAGCTGATCGTTAATGTACAACAGATAAAGGGTTGCAGAAAGAACGGACCGAACGGAGCTGGAGCGTAAGTTAAACCTATGGAAGGGTACGCTTGAGAACGGTGGTCTTAAACTAAATATATCGAAGACTGAGTACATGGCTTGCAGGAGCCCAGACTCAACTACTATCCATACAGGTCCAGAGCCAGCCGTTAAGTTGGAAAAGTTCAGGTAACCTGGATCTGTTATGCACAAGCCTGGAGGCATCGATTACGATTCCCAAGGCCGAATAAGCGCTGCCTGGACTGGTGTAGTCTGTAATCGCAGAATATCGCCTAAAATCAAGGGGCTGATAAAAAGGAGCGTCATCCGACCGGTTCTTATATACGGCAGCGAATGTTTGCCAGTACCATCTCGGAACACACAGGAAATTCAAGTCACGGAAATGACTGACCGAATGACGAGGGAGGAAATGATGCTGAATTGGATGTGCGGCGTTACGCGGTCTGACAACATACGTAAAACATTCATTCGAAGTAGTCCAAGTTCAACGTCTGAGATGGTAGTTCCACGTTGCGCGCCCGTCTATGAAATATGTCGGAGGGAAAAGCCTTGATATATCTGTTCCTGGAGTGAGATCTCTCGGACGTACAAGGAAGTGTTGGATGGACGTCGAAGACCGTGCAAAGTGGAGTAGGTTGATCAGGAAGACAGACCTTGATATACGTCAGGATGATAACCAGGAAGATGAAGAAGAAAACTTATTATTGTGAAAAGTGGTATTACTATTGATCAATCTTAACTGTTGTTATTTTTTTTATAAAAGATGCTTTTTATTATGAAAAGTTGTATTACTATTGCTCAATATTAAATGTAATTTTTTAATCAAAAATACTTTAATTATTGTAAGGTTGCATTATTATTGCTTTTTCTGGTAAGATGACTTATCTTACCAGAAAGGAAACAAATCTAATCTGTTATTCAAGTTTTTAAGATGAAAAAAATTGGGGGGCGTTACAAAATAACTGACTTTCAAAGTAGGCGTTGGACGAAAGAAGTTTGGGAACCTCTGATTTAGAGTTAAAATGATTTACAATCACTAATAACATTATGATGAAGGGATTTTTATAATCACTAGCTGTTGCCCGTGATTCTTTATGACTACGATCATAAGCCATATAAATATATTTTAACAGTCTCCGTGGACGCAGTCACGGGCAACCGCTATCCCTAATAAAGTACTTTATCTCAGTAAGTAAGTGTAAAAACCTTTTGGCCTTCATCCTTTTGGCGACGCCGCTGGGAACAGCTAATTATTGCATAAGAACCTCTTCCCCGCACGAATAACACTTCAATATCTTAGAAATGACTATTTCTATTTCAATTAAACATGCATAAGAACCATCTCGACAAAATAGGCTTCGATAAAAAAAAAACCGCATTCAAATCCGTACACGCGTTTGGCCGCAAACAGCTAATTATTGCGTAAGAACCTCTCCCCCGCACGAATAAAACGTCAATATCTTAAAAACGGCTATTTTTATTTCAATCAAACATGAATAAGAACCATCTCGACGAGCATAGCTTTCGATTAAAAAAAACCGTATTCAAATCCGTCCACGCGTTTGGCCGGAAATTTGCCACAGACAGATACACAGATACACAGATACACAGATACACAGATCGACAGGTCAAACTTATAACACCCCTCTTTTTAGTCGGGGGTTAAAAAACATTGCTTTGGGTTCTCTTGCTATATAAAAAATTGTAGAAAGGTCCCTATTATGAATTTTTGAAAAAGTTTTATTATATATACTAGCTGTGCCTGCGACTTCGTACGCGTAGCTTTCGATTTTGATAAAACGTACCCTTTGTACTTACCAATGTATGTAAAAACTATAAACCTTCATACTGGTAAGCAGCAATGATACGAGTTACGACCATAAGAGATTATTAACTTCTTTATTTGTTATCCGATTGTTAAAAAAAAAACAAAATGTATCCTATGACAATATATTCCCTAAAACTGAATCCAAATAGATAAATCCGTTCTTGATATGAGCGTGCACAAACATACAGACATACAGACGAACAGACAAAATGAAAAAACATTGTTTTGGGTTCTCTTGCTTATATAAAGGTCCCCTTGTATGATTTTTTTAAAATATGGTTTCTCGTGTAGTGTGCACAACTAAAAGACAAACAGATTAACACACAAAGATTTTAAAAATGCTGAAAATTGATTCTGTTAGTTATCACTTCACATACTGGTATATTTTTTTAATATTTTCAATGTACAAAGACTACCTCTCTACAGATTTATTAAATGTAGGTATAATAAAATAAGATTTGCATTGGAACCTATTACGTGATTGAAATAAATTTTACATAATTTACATAACTTTTTAACTTAACCGATTTAGATGAAATAAACACTAAATGTTAAGTGAAGACTGTGATAATATATTCCTGAAAACCGCATTCAAATTGGCTTAGCCGTTTCTGAGATTAACATGCACAAACATACAGACATACAGATATACAGACATACAGATATACAGACATACAGATATACAGACATACAGATATACAGACATACCGATATACAGACATATAAATATACAGATATACATACATACAGATATACCGACATACAGATATACAGTCAGTCAGACAAACAGACAAAATGAAAAACCGTTGTTTTGGGTGCTCTTGCTTTCATAAAAGTCCCCCATTATGTTTTTATTATAGAATTCCATTATAACGGCGGCGGCAACCGTCAGGTTTACTGAGTAGGAGTCTCACATTACCACCTCCATCGTTCCCTGGATGGAGGTATGTATCCATGAGGATTACTAAAGTTAAAAAAAAAAAAAAAAAGGGTTAGATCAATATTCAAACAGAAAACTTACGTTAAGTAGCCCTAGAACGAAGTGCGGTTAATCTGTTTTGTTGGTAATTTAGACAATTTGCAATACCTAAGAAAAAAAACTAAAGTATGTAATTGATACCGTCTTCTTCGCTCTAAGCCTGAAGTGGAAATGGGTCGATCATACGTACGTATGTATGTACTTGCTCTATTCATTTCTTCTATTTCGATTTTATAATAAAAAAGTACCCTTTAAATAGGCGGGAATAAGATGCAGAAATTAAATAATATCTAATAAATTTGGTCACTGAATTGCAGTATTTTTTTAATATATCTACTGACTGCCATTATGGGATGCGGTTTTGTTAAAAAATCACTTGAATCTTTTACATTACCAAATATTTTGTTTAGTATATAATAATATATCTCTGAATAAAATTCATCTGTTATAATATCTAGTTTTGCTTGTGAATTTGAAACTGCTAATACTTTTTGATAGTCGTCAAAAAAGCTCCTGTTTTAAATTAAATCTTAACTTCTTTAACTTATCAATAAATAACACTAAATTATTTTAAATCTTACCTGGCAAATGGCAATTAGCACCCAACACTACACTATAATATGTTGGGTGTTTTATTCTTAACCAATCTTTTTATAAATTAATATATCTTAACTGACCTGTAAGTTTCCTAGAGCAAAATAGATTAAAAGCTAGATATAAGGATACATAATTGATTAAAAATAAAAAGTAAAAATATCAAAAAGGAGTAAAGTGTATTCGAGGTGAAAGCTGACGAATTTGCGTAGCGGTGTTCGTCATTGGACTGGACCACCAACAGTCTGACTGGAACTACATGCTTACAAATTGCAGCGTGGAGAAGAGGCGTGATCGCCCAGGAATTCAATTGCACAAACTCTTACGAGTCTCATCTCAATGATGCACCCAATTAAACCAGTCTGGGGCAACTGGCTCCCCTCGAACAACTAGACCCCCGGCAGTTGTGTGTTTATTGCGATATATAGATCTTAGGATGTAAAAAACTTCAATAGCGCGATTCAGATCTATGTTACAAAGGTGATTTTTGCTTGAATTCTTATTGACGATTTAAATGAAAAAGAATAATATTAATAATATAATAATAATAATAATATCAGGACAAATTACACACATTGATCTAACCCCTAAGTAAGCAAATTATATTATATACATAGAAATACACATATAAATACTGAAAATATATTTAATATACGACCAAACCCAGAAACACAGACATCTATGCTCATCACATAAATGCTTGTCTCTGCCGGGAATCGAACTCGGGCCCCATTGCGCCGTGACACATTAGGCGTCTGCGCTAACCACTCGACCAACGAAGCGGTCCAAAAAGAAGATAAATTATTTTATTTTTATTAGTTATCAAGTTTTCTGTGAAGTTAACATGAAGTCTGTTATTGTGTTTTATTGATTAAAAATTAAGTAGGTTATTTACCTAATTATTTTTATTAAGTATAAAAATAAACCTTGACTTTAGTTTGTTTTAGTGCAGAATATAAATAATTATATAAATAAGACGTATGGCATTCACTTTTTTAAAAAGTTATTTTGTTTGTTATTTAAGTTAAGTAATTTAATGAATTACATAACTTTTATTATAAAATCTAACTCGTATAAACACCACACGTGTGTACACCTATACACGACTTATTAAATAGAACAAAAAAATATGAAAACACTGTTTAAGACAATTATTTATTGAATATTTAAGTTTTATTTACTAAAATTTAAATAAATGTTATATTCACTACCCTCGTGTGTTGTTTAATGTTCATATTATGTTTAAGCGAAACAAGTCGGTAGGTATGATTGGTTTCTGTAAGTAGTTGAGTATTCAAAATATGAGGACCGCATTCTGTGGATGGTTTTGAACTCAGAATAGCTTGAAGCTTATGATTCTGAAGGTTGCCAGGAGCTATATTGATCCATTTATATTTACCCACTCCTTTGAAAAATCATATAAATGGACTGAACAAATGCATTGAAACTATTTAAATTGTTGTTTTCATAACAATATCCTTTTCTTTCTTATAATTAAAGATACTTATAGCCAGACAATCAAAAAAATTAACCCCTATTTGAATTAGATATTGTTCACTATTTCATTAATTTCAATTTTGTTTTAGCGTAAATATTTTCTTTTTTTTTTAAATAAATGGTCTTTATAACATGACCTATCCGCCAGTGTAAGTCCTGTTAAAATCGGTTGAACCGTTTCAGAGATTAGTCGGAACAAGCAGACAGGCAGACTTTTATTTGTAAATGTATTTTTTATATAATTATCGTATATTTTCATATGCTTTGCTTTCAGTCAAATCTTGTTTATTGTTTTTTTTCCGTGTTGACTAAACGAAGTTTTTTTCACTTGTTAGAAAATGCTTTGTAGCATTAAATTCGTACTGTTTCTTGAATAATAAGGAATAAATAATTAAATTTGTTGTGTAATTTTTTATTGCATTTATTACTAGAAATCACTAAATCATTTTAATTATTTTTCAACATTTACTAGATAATACGAGCATGTATTGGTCGCCGTCATCTATGATTTGGAAGGAACTATTCCAATAAATAGTGGTGCTGAAAACTCATGTGAAAAAAACCGTTACAGTGTGAAAAATTCGTTATGAAACTAGACATCACTTATTATATGTATTTTTAACATTGCAATAAGGTGTTTTGTTCCGTTAATAATTTAAAATAAAGTTAGTGTACATTGAATTGCAATAAACACACTAAACACGTGGCGGTCAGTGAGAGAAAACGCAGAGGAAGTCTCGAGTCGACTGTTATGGAGCGCCATAAACTATAGACCAGTGGTTTTAGGCTTAAATACTTTAATAGCTTTCTTAGTAGCTCGTGCCGTCTTTCATCTGAAAGAATATATATGTTTTTAGTATGATATAAATATTAATCTAATTAATAATTCTTGCGGTAAACGACTTCTTCTTAAATAGTTTCAATTCATTTCTAATCAAGACATTTTTAACTACAAAAATAAGTAACATTTCTATAGGTAGTAATTCCTAATTAATTTCCTAAATTAGTGAGTGGTATTTCACATTTACATATAATAGACTGAGATAACATTTTAAATTTAAAAGGTCTAATGCTGGTTAAGTTCGATTTTCATTTCTTTGAGTTTTGACGTCCCAATTGATTTTGAGGATATTAAAAAAAATTGTTATATTTATATTTTATGCAAACATATGTAGGTAAATAATGACTCTTTTGAATCAGCCTGCGACTCTTCTCTCCCTTATTTTGAATTCCTATGTAATATTCTTAGTATATTAATAATAAATATTAGTAACATTTATTTCGCAGCGTTTTGGTCAATCCCCTTAGCATTTTAACGTGTGACATAAATGTATACCGCAACATTTTTTTCGATAATCTTCACAATTTTTCTTTTACTACTACTTCATGCTATTCTCTTATCGGATAGTTGAGTCATGCGTTCTTATCTCTCAACTTTCTGATAAGGGCGGTGGTGGTGTTGCGGTATACTTGCGAAGTAGCATCCCTTTAAAAATAGTTGTGGCCTCACCATCGTCTTACTCAAATCTATGGAGTCTTTATTTGTTGAACTAATTGTCAGTAAGTAAAAAACTTTTAACCTACTGACAATTAGTTTATAGCTATACTAGGAGGATAACTATACTCAGAGTTATCTATTGTCTCCCTGTTGTCAACTATTTCTCAGACTTACAGTACCTTCTTTTCTTCTTATGTGCAGAGTACATACACTACTTTGTCATGGGCAATTTCAATACTGACTTATTGATAGATAGTGAAACGTGTGTGTGTTGTTAACCATGGGCTTTCCCCTTTTTAAATCCTTCTAAAATACTTACTAAGATCGTGTTTATGAATACTGAATATGAATACTGTGAATATGAATACTGGAGTTATTTTAAGATAGCTATAAACCGATGTAATCAGATTGTAAGAGCAGTCAAACGCTGCTTTATTCACAATAATAACTAAACTATTTTCTCCAGATATATGAAAATTTTTAAGTAACATTGGCATTTACCTGATATCCTCGGTTGCTCCTTCGTTTTCTAGAACAGTGAATAAAATTAATCTTAATTTCTCTACTGTACCAATTTTGGATACTTCTTCTAAACAATATACTCTCCCACTTTTAAATTCTTGTATTTTATTTACTTATTTACACACTAACAGCCTAAGATACAATTCATTACATAAGTTTTTTTATTTCAAATACCTCCTGCATATTTTGTTTTTTCTCTCGTTTCTATTGATGAAAATCGCAAAACTATCCACGCCATTAAATCCAAGGTAAATGCTAGTGGCAAGATTAGTAGTCATATGTTATGTCATATTTACATTATCAATTTCTTCCTTTCTTTCTGACTGGCGTAATGCGCTTGTTATACCAAAGTATGTAACCCTTCTTATGTGTTCATTACAGAATACAGACCCATCTCTATTCTCCCATAAGTGTCTAAAGTATTAGAAGATATATTACATTTATAACAACAAATTGCTTAGTTGATTCCAATCTAGTTTTGGAACAGGTTTAACCTTTACTGTTCTCCTTAAAGTGGTCAAAGATACTAAGGCAGCTATGGAGGAGTAACGTCTGAAAGACCTTGTCTAAATTGATTTCTCCAAAGCCTTTAACTCTGTCGTTCATAACATCCTATTAGCCATTTTTTGTGGTCTGGGCATTTCTCCAACAGAACGAGACTGGTACTCTTTTTAGTTCCCCAAGGCGGCATACTTTCCCCATTACTGTTTTCCATTGCCATAACTCTCGCGGAACGCAGTATGCGGACGATCTTCAACTGTATACGCAGACTGAATGTGACTGACTGACTGTGGTATTACCACATATATTAATAAATGACGCATTGGCCGAGTTAAATTATGCCTTAAGTTATATTGCTGAGAGGTCTCATAAATTAGTGGCTGTAAATCCAATAAAATGCCAAGCGATTATAAATTGTAGTTTTCGCAGAATTAATACAATCGATCTAAAAACGATTTCTTCAATAGTCTTTAATAATTTTCAAAATCCTTTTCTATGTCAAGTTAAAAACTTGGGACTGCATATTGACTGTACATTATCCTGGTCACCTCGAGTAGACGAAGTATGCAAAAAGTGAACTCGGTACCGGCATGAAAGCTTTCTCCCCACAAATACTAAAATACCTTTGGTATAGACTTTAATCTTACCGATTATTGACTATAGCGAAAATAATTATAGCGAAATATTGATGCCAGAGTAACACACACGTGTTAGTTTGGCATCAATGTTTCGCTTCTTCTTCTACGTTTCATTTTCGGCCTTCGAAAATACATTCAAATTCAACTTAAAAACATATTTATTCAAGTAGGCATTTACACGGGCGTTTTTTTATCGTCAAGGATTACATTAACTTGGTCAGTAAAGTCAATCCGTAGGTAAGCTACCATCACCATCACATCTCCAAGTATGTTCTAAACTTAAATGGCAGAAGTTTAAGATTTTTTTACATTCTTTGTTCCCTCTTGTAAGATCCATGTCCTCCTAATTATTTAAAACCCTGTTTATATTATCTCGGTGATACTCATAGTCGTCAACTTCACTCCATTGAATATTTAATATTTCGATTGCCTCTTTGTCGCGCCGACTTTCAATACACCTCATTAACCACACATATCGATATTAGGAAAACTCCTAAGAGAAATATTTTCAAATGTCTTGTTAAAAATATTTGATATCTCGGTCTATTAATTTGTAAAATTTATTATTTATTTAAGATTTATTATTGTTTTATCCTTTATATTCCTTGGAAAATTATGGTATTAGGTAAGTTGTTATTTTTTTGCTGATCTTATTACTGTTTTTATTTTGATTTTTATGCACCTATATGTATTTACTGTTTATTCGAGAGCTTGCTGTAAGAGATTGCTTGTGGCACTATGCTTGAATTTGCAGGATGTGTGCAATTAAAAAATAAAAGTAAAATAAACAAAATATACTCATCTAAATTGACAATTCACTACACAATGCTTTAATAATATGTCCAATCAATAAATAACAAATTATTACTTGTATTTTTTCTTACTTACTTGTACAAGTTAAAATGTGGTCGGCCATATCTGTTTTTATCAAGTCCAATTCTCTTATTGTTAACTCTATTATTATAGAAGGACAAACCACTATAATATAACTATATATTACATTTAATAACTTTGTCAAAATATACATTTTGAATTGAACTAGTTTCTAGAAAAAAAATTGATTATCAATAAAAAATATTATACGTCTAAAAACCTTTTCATAAAAATATATGACTTACATATTTTTTAATTAATATCGCTACATCAAATAACATAGCTACGATATTTTTAAAACTAACTGTCAGATGAATAAATATCTAAAATGGAAGAAAACATAATTAATTATGATTATCAAGAAATCCTCAATATTAAAACTTAACAGCTATAATAGACTAGCTTCTTTATATTAGGTCCTTACATATGAAATTGGCGTTTTTCGTACTGGCCACTTACCTAAATCACAAAATTTCTCCTCTTTGGTAAAGAATTCCAAATTCAATTTTTTACAGCGATTTACAAATGAATATTTGTTTCGGTGATCGTCTTTTATTTGTTTTTTCTTCTGTTTTTTCTATTTGTATTACTCAGTTTACAAAATTACAAAATAAACTTAAAATATCGCATTATTTACGAGTACGTATGAGTTCCATTGTGGCACCAGTGTTGCGGAAACGACCCGAAGGGTTAATCATGAGTATGGAGGTCGTGTAGAAAAAAAAACTTTTTTTTTTTTTACTGTTAGCCCTGTTGGCTATTACAGCGTCACCGGGGGAGCGGGTGGGTCTGGAGACCCACCCTTAACAAGGGGGGGCCAGATGGGCCCCCATGGGGAACGACGTCCCGAGGGCATCTCAGATTGAGACACGGACCTCGGCTCGGGGCGTCGTTAGTCAGGAGGGAAGCTAGGAAATTTGGACACTAGCGTCCTCCGCCGGCAGAACGCCGGAGCAACGGAGCACTTACTCAGTTGGGACCTCGTCTATACCGGTACAGACGGTGTGTGTCTGTGTGTTTTGTGGTGGAAGGTTCAAGTCTCTATGGAGATCGATGTTGCGTACGAACCACGGCGCCCTGGTTGCAATCCGTGTAAACCTGTTCTGAATCACCTGAAGGGGTTTCAGATTAGCGTGCGCAAAAGCGGGACTCGCATAGGACATGACGGAACGTATGCAAGCTTTGTAAAGTGTCACCTTATTGCGAAGGGACATTTTACTCCGCTTGCCTAACAGCGGATATAAACGACCTAATATGTAGGCCGCTCTGCTACGAACGGTCCTAATATGCGCAGTGAAAACTAACTTTCTATCTAACGTTACTCCTAGGTATTTTGCCTCGTCTTTCCAAGGTATCGGTTTATCAAAGAGTTTGATTCGTGGGAGGATCCTTGGGGGGCCCCGTTTCAAGAGCACCGAAACGCTCTTCTCAGGGTTTACCTCAATCCGCCATTTCCGCAGCCAACTCTCTAGGGAGTCGACTGCGGATTGGAGACGTTGGTATATCTCCCAATGATCCTTAGAGGACGTGTAAAGCGCGGTATCGTCCACGTACATGGCAAGGTGCACTTTAGATCGCGGTCTAGGAATATCGCTAGCGTAGATGGAGTAGAGGATGGGCGAGAGAACTGAACCCTGGGGAACATTCGCCCTGATGGGGCGGGGGGTTGACAAGACGCCTTCCACTCTGTAGCGAAAGGAGCGATTCGTCAGGTAGTCCCGTATGATGAGTACGAGTCTATCCGACACCTTGAACTGGTATAACTTGTACACCAGTCCATTGTGCCAGACCCTGTCGAACGCCTTAGCTACATCGAGGAAGAGCGCTCCTGTCCTATGCTTCTGGGCCCTCACAGTGGCCCTTATCAGTATGTGCTCAGTGAGGCGTTGCACCTGATGGGAACATGAATGGTTGGCTCTAAAGCCAAACTGCTCATTTGGAATGATTTTGAGTCTCTCGACTTCCGATCTAAGTCTACAGAGGATGATTCTCTCATATACTTTCCCTAAGGAACTAAGAAGACTAATGGGACGATAACTACTAGGCAGATGCCGGGGTTTGACCGGCTTATGGAACCCTATCACTATGGCCTCTTTCCACTGGGCCGGAAACGAGCAACCGGCCAGTAGAGCGTTAAAAATGGTAACCAATAGGTAAATTAAAGGAGGCGGAAGAAGCTTTATCACTTTGTTAGTGATCCTATCGGGACCTGGCGATTTCTTGGCGTGAAGCGCCCTAACTATGGACGTCACCTCGTCTAGGTTCGTTTCCTTGATTGGCGGACCGACCGGTGGCTGAGAACACATTATATTGACCGATTTGTCAAATATTTCGACATGATCGCGATCAACCGATTGAGCAGACAGACGGCACTGGCTCTCTAGACTGTCGGCTAAGCACTCAGCTTTGTCAGGGTCGTCAAACGCGGTGGCCAACCAGTTAGGTCCAACCAAGGGAGGCATATCTGAGACAGTGTCCGCCTTCAACGCTCTCTGCAACCGCCAGAATGCCTGGTGTGTTGGAGAGAGCGTCGCAAGCGTCCTATCCCAGCCGCTATCTCTGAAGTCGTCGAGAGCTTGTCTCGACTCCCTCTGGAGACGGCGCAGCCTCCGTCGGTTGTCATCTGTCGGGTATCGGTCATGGGCTCTAATCGCGGCGTTTTTCCGGGTGATGAGAAGTCTAATGTCCGGAGGGAGTGCTCGGTAACCCTCGAAGTTCACTTGGACCTCCCTCGAGGACTTTCCTATGCTGTCTACCAAATGTTCTGTGAAGTTAGTCGTGGCTGAGACAGCATCCTCGACCGATGTAAGCTGGTCAGGAATTTTGTCGAGGTGCGCTGATACGGGGGAATGGAGTTGCTCTCGAAGCTTCGTCCAGTTAATAATTGTTTTTGTCGCGGGTTCCCTAAGGGGAGGAAGTCCTAGCTGAAATAGGACCGGTCGATGGTCAGAGTCTAGCTCGGATAGCGTCTCGATAGAACGTAACTGGAGTGTCACGCCCTTCAAGAGTACTATGTCGAGCACGTCGGGTCTGTCATGTCGGAAGTCTGTGTCGCAGTATCGCGTGGGACTCAAAGGCGCGGTGATCTCGAAGTCGAGACCAGCCTTGTAACTTACCCTATCAAGGAGATATCCTCTACTGTTTGCGACAGTAGAGTTCCAGCGGGGATGTTTGCAATTTAGGTCGCCGGCCAGAATTTAGGTCCCTCTCAACTAAGGCTTTATTGGGAGAAAGATAGACGAATGCTAGTACGATCGACTGATGGCCGGTCATACCCACCTGACATAATGACGCTTCTACGTTAACTAGTTGGGGCGGATCGAGCGGAGTGCAATGAAGAGACCTTCTGTAGTAGATGATGGTTCCCCCCTTCGCGCTTCCCCTATCGTTCCTAACGAGACGGTAATTCGCAATGCGCGGATCACGATTACACGGCTTCAGAAAGGTCTCTTGTACTAACAGGACGTCTATCTGGTGCGTGACCACGAAGTCGCGCACTAGATCTATCTGCTTAAGTAGCCCGTTCGCGTTGAATGTAGCGACAGTCAGAGAAGAAAAAAAAAAAAAAAAACACAGTTCGTTTTTGGTTCCAACGTTTTCGTTCCGGAAATTGAAACCTGCAGGACAAGCCCAATGGACGGCCGGAGACCCAAGTTAATAATGAAGAATTGAAGGCTATTGTGGAAGTGGATCCAGCGCAAACCACGTCCGAGTCAGCTAAAGGCTGCGGTGTTAGTGATAAAACTGTTTTAATCATCGCAAAGGTTGAAACCTGATCAGCCAGTCAAATCCTGCCCCAAACGAAAATTGACCCAAAATGAATTGTAATTACTAATTCTAAATGAATTATGATGAATGAAACGCTTACCGTTTAGTGGACTAGTGCTACGGCTACCAAGGAAGGTTAGAAGAGCTTCAATTAGAATGTCTAAGACATCCATCGTACTCCGGACCTTACTCCGATTACCAATTTTTTCGAAATTTGGATAACTTCTTGCAAGGGAAAAAAATCAACTGTATAGGGCAGTCTCAATCGCCTTCAAATATTTTATTGATTCCCGTCAGACTTTTTTAGTAAAGGGATCAATAAACTACTTATAAGATGGCAAAAGTGCAAAAAAAACAATGGTTCATACTTTGATTAACTAAATAGGGACATTGTATTAAAAAATATTCGAATTTTTGGTTCCTCCCATACAAAACGCCAATTTCATATGTAAGGACTTAATATAATAAACAAATAGTAATAATAGTCGCCTTTTTTGTTATTCAAATAACCCTGATATAAAAAAAAAAGAATTAAAAATTTAATGCATCCTTTTTAATTCTCCGTGGAGAATTAAAGAGTATTCAAAAAATCAAATGTAGAAACTTTGAATACTTTCGCATTCTCCTTGAAGAATTAAAGAGAAAAAGAACTCCTATGTAGAAAATTTCAATCCTCCCTTATTCTTGCGAATTCTCCTAGAAGAAAACGTTTAACTTTTTTAATAATTTTTTTTCAATTTCCCGCGAGAAGAGAAACAAAAGTTAGGATTACAAATATTGAATTCTTTTTTATCATTTGCAATCCTAAAATGCTAATATTTTCTTGGAACATGAAGGAGTATCAAAAAGAATTTCAAGTTTGATCTTAATTCTTCGGAGAATTAGGAGTAGGTATGGAAAAGTATCAAATAGGTTTCCAAAAGTGTGCTTTTAAATCCTTTTTAATTCTCTTTATTAATCAGGGAAAAGAATTAATCAATGATAAATAAAGTTCAATAAAAATATTCCAATTGAAACCTAAATTACTAATAAAAGTATTATGTAAACGTAAGCTTGTTATTTTTTTTTTTTTATTTTCACAAAGCTGCACTATGGTTACTATGGTTTTCTGTAATAAACATTTGGTAGGATTATTAATATGTATATAATATATATCTGTGATAGCTATTGTATTAGTTAGAGTGGTTGTGGTTGTGGGTCCATTTGTTTAATCGTCTATTATTTCAAACCACAAAATCACAAATCAGTCAGTTTTTCAGTTTGCAAATAGAAATAACAAGATATTACCATCGACTTCACAGCCCAATCAGTTTTTGCAAGGGCATCCAAGTTTTTGTTATACATCCTAATATATTTTCTCCAAGAAAATGTAGTTGTCGTATTTAAAACTTCTGTGCGTATTATTGTGCATAGAAATTTTATTCTCAAGTAAAGTAAGAATAATACCAATAGGATTGGAATTCTTCCAAATTCATTACAAACTCTCAAAATACATATAAAAATGAAATCCAAAACTAATTCCGAACATAAATCCAATTTCATGTACTTGTAAATCCAGAATATAAAAAAGTATAACATTGTCACAATTATCATGTACGCCATTGTTGCAAAAACTATTTTGGGATATTTTTTTTTTGAATACAACATGTTATCAATCATAATATCAAAGCGACAATAGTCTAGGAGATAAATATTTTCAGTTTTTAACGCTATTATAAAATATGTTGTGTATTCCAATGCTCTCATGGCTTGGACAAAACTTCCACATTTTAAAACCCTGCAACGTATTCCCATATATACGACGAAAACACCCAAGCACACTAAGATGAATTTCAATACAATCTTCAAAATTTTACAGTTTTTATCAATAACATTATGATAGAAGCCAAAGAACATTCTTAATTTAAATAATAGATTGACGTTTAAAAAAAAATCCTGTTGATTATTCATGGCCACTAAAATAACGTATTACGTTGCCACGACTGAACTGTAACTAATACTAACAATAGGTATTAGGTAGGTACATAGACAAGACAATCAATATCCTTAGAGTTTAGTAAGTGGTACATTGTAAGCATATTGGTATGATTTTAATATTTATACATATAATTATAATTTATCAGATAATATATAAGTCATATAATATAAGCAATATATTTGAATTTGTCTATAATATATTCTTATGTAGGTATAATGCCTTTTAGATATTTATTCCAGAAATATTTAAAAGATGGAAAAGAAATTTCAAGGGCCATCTATTGTTTTTTTGGAGTTCAGTCTAGGGTTGCCAACCATACGCAGATGATACCCTCGTCACGGCGCGCGGAGGGAGCTTTGCGGAGGCAGCCCGTCTTGCCACGGTCGGCGCTACGTTGGTAGCGGTCCGCATAGGGCTGTTGGGACTGGAGGTGTCCGTTTCCAAGACGGAGGCCATCCTGTTCCACGGCCCTCGCCGGGGTCCCCCTCGTCGGGCGTACATCTCCGTCCAGGGTGCGCGGGTGGCGGTGAAGGCCCAGATGAAGTATCTGGGCCTTACCCTGGACGGAAGATGGAACTTCGGGGCTCACTTCTCTCTGCTGGCCCCGAAGTTACTCTCCACTGCAGTCGCCTTGAGTAGGCTTCTACCCAACGCCGGAGGGCCGCAGGCTCCTTGCCGCCGGTTATACGCCGGAGTGGTCAGGAGCATGGCCCTGTACGGTGCTCCCATATGGTCGGGAGCCCTCACCGCGGATTCCAGGGCCCTTTTGCGTCGCACGCAAAGGGTCCTAGCGGTGAGGGTGATCAGGGGGTACCGTACGGTGTCATACACTGCGGCCACACTCCTGGCCAGCGATCCGCCCTGGGAGCTACAGGCGCGGATCCTCGCCGGAGTGTATTGGCACCGGGTAGAAGCCCGGGTCGGGCGAGTTAGGCTCGAGGCAGATCGGATCAGGGCTCTAGCTCACCGAGCCCTGATCCGACAGTGGAGTGGGGACTTAGAGTCCCCGTCGGCCGGTCTTGCGACGGTGGGGGCTATATCCCCCCATCTCGATCTTTGGATCGGCCGGCAGCACGGGACTCTAACGTTCCGTCTTGTGCAGGTGCAAATAAAGTATGTGAAAATACTTTATTACCAACCTTTACTGCGATACATAGAAAAAAACACTCATTCCATAATGGGTCAGTATTTAACATATAAGTTAGAACAGATGATGGAAACCATTTATATACTCAACGAAATGTATCTAACATTTCATTCAGCCAATCACATGTTAATGTGAATGTGTCATTATCCGGAATATTTTATAAAGTTTCAGTGTTTTTTCGCTTTTTATTGTTAGGAGCTTAGATTACGTGACAAAATGGTTTGATTATAGCGATCATAACTGGTTTTTCACACTTCCTATAATGTGTTTGAAATTAAATTTGAACTTTTGAAATGGAAATAAATTTAATTAGAAACATATTCTTTATTTATTAAAATTTTAATGTTGATTGTCAAACAAGCTTTGAAAAAATAAAAAATATTAAAAACATGTTAACTGGTGCCGAAAGCATATAAAAACACGTTTTTAGGACAATTTAAGCATCAAATTTCCTACTTTTTATTTTCTTACAAATACTTCTTTTTTCGTACTCAAACAATTTTATACGTTTTTTTCGTCAAAAAAAGTTGGCAACCCTAAGTTCAGTACATCTTTAGTTTTTTTATATTTTTTTTCAAAAATCATTTTGTTTTATTGTAAAATGTTATAATGACGGTCCATCGTTTTTAATTCGTATTTTCATATATTTTCGCAGCACAATAATATGGTGTTATAAATACCACAGACCATTTTTACAGTAAAGATTATCTATATACAAAGTAATTATTTTAAAGGTAACTATGATAAGGAGGTACAGTATGTTATTTTGTAACTTTGTATCCTCGAAATTACATCCAATTAAATATATACAGGGTTATTTGTAATTAATTAAACACCTCTTGCAGGCAGCCTTTCTACATCAATCCTAACAACATTTGTATGTATTATGGTATATTATGTAGGTATATGGTGTATATATGGTGTATTATGTCTTCGGTGTTCTCTGGCCGATAACGATACGAGATTCGTCCAATGAAAAAGTGTATCACTTATTTAGATTTTAAATCAATCAATATATCTTACAATTAATTAATATTATTGTCAATAAATTACAATTCATATCAAGCACTTGTGTTTAAGAACTTATTTTATATTTCAAATGAATGTGAGGAATGAATGAAGATGGAAAAGAAATTTCAAGGGCCATCTATTGTTTTTTTGGAGTTCAGTCTAGGGTTGCCAACCATACGCAGATGATACCCTCGTCACGGCGCGCGGAGGGAGCTTTGCGGAGGCAGCCCGTCTTGCCACGGTCGGCGCTACGTTGGTAGCGGTCCGCATAGGGCTGTTGGGACTGGAGGTGTCCGTTTCCAAGACGGAGGCCATCCTGTTCCACGGCCCTCGCCGGGGTCCCCCTCGTCGGGCGTACATCTCCGTCCAGGGTGCGCGGGTGGCGGTGAAGGCCCAGATGAAGTATCTGGGCCTTACCCTGGACGGAAGATGGAACTTCGGGGCTCACTTCTCTCTGCTGGCCCCGAAGTTACTCTCCACTGCAGTCGCCTTGAGTAGGCTTCTACCCAACGCCGGAGGGCCGCAGGCTCCTTGCCGCCGGTTATACGCCGGAGTGGTCAGGAGCATGGCCCTGTACGGTGCTCCCATATGGTCGGGAGCCCTCACCGCGGATTCCAGGGCCCTTTTGCGTCGCACGCAAAGGGTCCTAGCGGTGAGGGTGATCAGGGGGTACCGTACGGTGTCATACACTGCGGCCACACTCCTGGCCAGCGATCCGCCCTGGGAGCTACAGGCGCGGATCCTCGCCGGAGTGTATTGGCACCGGGTAGAAGCCCGGGTCGGGCGAGTTAGGCTCGAGGCAGATCGGATCAGGGCTCTAGCTCACCGAGCCCTGATCCGACAGTGGAGTGGGGACTTAGAGTCCCCGTCGGCCGGTCTTGCGACGGTGGGGGCTATATCCCCCCATCTCGATCTTTGGATCGGCCGGCAGCACGGGACTCTAACGTTCCGTCTTGTGCAGGTGCAAATAAAGTATGTGAAAATACTTTATTACCAACCTTTACTGCGATACATAGAAAAAAACACTCATTCCATAATGGGTCAGTATTTAACATATAAGTTAGAACAGATGATGGAAACCATTTATATACTCAACGAAATGTATCTAACATTTCATTCAGCCAATCACATGTTAATGTGAATGTGTCATTATCCGGAATATTTTATAAAGTTTCAGTGTTTTTTCGCTTTTTATTGTTAGGAGCTTAGATTACGTGACAAAATGGTTTGATTATAGCGATCATAACTGGTTTTTCACACTTCCTAAAATGTGTTTGAAATTAAATTTGAACTTTTGAAATGGAAATAAATTTAATTAGAAACATATTCTTTATTTATTAAAATTTTAATGTTGATTGTCAAACAAGCTTTGAAAAAATAAAAAATATTAAAAACATGTTAACTGGTGCCGAAAGCATATAAAAACACGTTTTTAGGACAATTTAAGCATCAAATTTCCTACTTTTTATTTTCTTACAAATACTTCTTTTTTCGTACTCAAACAATTTTATACGTTTTTTTCGTCAAAAAAAGTTGGCAACCCTAAGTTCAGTACATCTTTAGTTTTTTTATATTTTTTTTCAAAAATCATTTTGTTTTATTGTAAAATGTTATAATGACGGTCCATCGTTTTTAATTCGTATTTTCATATATTTTCGCAGCACAATAATATGGTGTTATAAATACCACAGACCATTTTTACAGTAAAGATTATCTATATACAAAGTAATTATTTTAAAGGTAACTATGATAAGGAGGTACAGTATGTTATTTTGTAACTTTGTATCCTCGAAATTACATCCAATTAAATATATACAGGGTTATTTGTAATTAATTAAACACCTCTTGCAGGCAGCCTTTCTACATCAATCCTAACAACATTTGTATGTATTATGGTATATTATGTAGGTATATGGTGTATATATGGTGTATTATGTCTTCGGTGTTCTCTGGCCGATAACGATACGAGATTCGTCCAATGAAAAAGTGTATCACTTATTTAGATTTTAAATCAATCAATATATCTTACAATTAATTAATATTATTGTCAATAAATTACAATTCATATCAAGCACTTGTGTTTAAGAACTTATTTTATATTTCAAATGAATGTGAGATTTATTTTACTTTTTTTAAATGTTAATAAATTCAAAATTAAAATTTTATTGGATTGATGTAAAGAGCTTTTAAGCTACTACCTAACCTAACCTACTATTAGCCCGTATAGCTTTTTTTTTGTAAAATCATACAAGTATATACCTACAACGACTGGTCGCCCAAAGAGCACGACAGCTAGGATGACTGGTCCAAGACACCATGATATTTCATTGTCCTTATTGTGACAAGATATTTGATTCGTTCGTTTTTAGCGATCACATTTGAAATTATTGTCTTATTTCTACTCTATCAAACGTTATATTCATATACAGAAGTGTACATTAAGTATACACTAATGATTTACAATAATGACCGATACAAAAAAAAAAAAAAACCATTGTTTTCGGTTTTCAAGCTCTTATTAAGTTTTTTTCAAATTTTCCATGTACAGAAATCGATTAGTGACAATTTTATTACTTGAATAGATTCATCTTTTTATAAATTAATAAATCTTAACAGACTTGTAAGTTTACTAGAGTAGGTATACTAAACTGGATTATAAGCAACATTTAACAGTACAAAAGAAACTTATCAAAAAGGAGTCAAAGTGTATTCGAGGTGAAAGCTGATGAATTTGCGTAGCGTTGTTCGTCATTGGACTGGCCCACCAACAGTCTGACTGGAACTACATGCTTACAAATTGCAGCGTGGAGAAGAGGCGTGATCGCCTAGGAATTCAATTGCACAAACTCTTACGAGTCTCATCTGAATGATGCACCCAATTAAACCAGTTTGGGGCAACTGGCTCCCCTCGAACAACTAGACCCCCGGTATGGTATCGTTTGTTGCGATATATACGTCTTACGCTGTAGAAAACTTTGATAGCGTGATTCAGAACTGTGCTACAAAGATGATTTTTGCTTGAATTCTTAGTGACGATTTAAATGAAAAAGAATAATAATAATATCAGGACAAATTACACACATTGATCTAACCCCTAAGTAAGCAAATTATTTGCTTGTGTTAAGGGTGTTGGACAACGATACAAATACATAGAAATACACATATAAATACTGAGATTATATTTAATAAACGACCAAACCCAGAAACACAGACATCTATGCTCATCACATAAATGCTTGTCTCTGCCGGGAATCGAACACGAGCCCCATTGCGCCGTGACACATTAAGTGTCTGCGGTAACCACTCGACCAACGGAGCGGTCCAAAAAGAAGATAAATTATTTTATTTTTTTCTGATACATATGTTATTAAGTTTTCTGTGAAGTTAACATGAAGTCTGTTATTGTGTTTTATTGATTAAAAATTAAGTAGGTTACTTACCTAATTATTTTTATTAAGTATAAAAATAAACCTTGACTTTAGTTTGTTTTAGTGCAGAATATAAATATAATTATATAAATAAGACGTAAGGCATTCACTGTTTTAAAAAGTTATTTTGTTTGTTATTTAAGTTAAGTAATTTGATGAATTACATAACTTTTATTATGAAATCCAACTAGTGTAAACACCACATGTGTGTACACCTATACACGACTTATTAAATAGAACAAAAAAATATTAAAAAAACTGTTTAAGACAATTATTTATTGAATATTTAAGTTTTATTTACTAAAATTTAAATAAATGTTATATTCACTACCCTCGTGTGTTGTTTAATGTTCATATTATGTTTAAGCGAAACAAGTCGGTAGGTATGATTGGTTTCTGTAAGTAGTTGAGTATTCAAAATATGAGGACCGCATTCTGTGGATGGTTTTGAACTCAGAATAGCTTGAAACTTATGATTCTGAAGGTTGCCAGGAGCTATATTGATCCATTTATCTTTACCCATTCCTTTGAAAAATCATACAAATGGACTGAACAAATGAATTGAAACTATTTTAATTGTTGTTTTCATAGCAAAATCCTTTTCTTTCTTATAACTAAAAATACTTGTAGCCAGGCAATTAAAAATCCCTGTTTGCATTAGATATTGTTCACTATTTCATTAATTTCAATTTTGTTTTAGCGTAAATCTTTTCCTTTTTTTAAATAAATGGTCTTTATAACATGACCTATCCGCCAGTGTAAGTCCTGTTAAAATCGGTTGAACCGTTTCAGAGATTAGCCGGAACAAGCAGACAGGCAGACCTTTATTTGTAAATGTATTATTTATGTAATTATCGTATATTTATATCGTATATTTTCATATGCATTTGCAGTAAAATCTTGTTTATTGTTTTTTTCTGTGTTGACTAAACGAAGTTTTTTTCACTTGTTCGAAAATGCTTTGTAGCATTAAATTCGTACTGTTTCTTGAATAATAAGGAATAAATAATTAAAAATGTCGTGTAATTTTGTATTGCATTTATTACTAGAAATCACTAAATCATTTTAATTATTTTTCAACATTTACTAGATAATACGAGCATGTATTGGTCGCCGTCATCTATGATTTGGAAGGTACTATTCCAATAAATAGTGGTGCTGAAAACTCATGTGAAAAAACCGTTACAGTGTGAAAAATTCGTTATGAAACTAGACACCACTTATTATATGTATTTTTAACATTGCAAAAACGTGTTTTGTTTTGTTAATAATTTAAAATAAAGTTAGTGTACATTGAATTGCAATAAACACACTAAACACGTGGCAGTGAGTGAGAGAAAACGCAGAGGAAGTCTCGAGTCGACTGTTATGGAGCGCCATAAACTATAGACCAGTGGTTTTAGGCTTAAATACTTTAATAGCTTTCTTAGTAGCTCGTGCCGTATTTCATCTGAAAGAATATATATGTTTTTAGTATGATATAAATATTAATCTAATTAATAATTCTTGCGGTAAACGACTTCTTCTTGAAAAGTTTCAATTCATTTCTAATCAAGACATTTCTAACTACAAAAATAAGAAACATTTGTATAGGTACTAATTCCTAATTAATTTTCTAAGTTAGTAAGTTGTATTTCACATTTACATATAATAGACTGAGATAACATTTTAAATTTAAAAGGTCTGATGCTGGTTAAGTTCGATTTTCATTCCTTTGGGTTTTGATTTTGGGGATATTAAAAAAAATTGTTATATTTATATTTAATGCAAACATATGTAGGTAAATAATGACTCTTTTGAATCAGCCTGCGACTCATCTCTCCCTTATTTTGACTTCCAATGTAATATTCTTAGTACAGATTAATTTATTTCTGAGCGTTTTGTTCAATACCCTTAGCATTTAAACGTGTAACATAATTGTATACCGCAACATTTTTTCCGATAAGATTGATAATTTTTCTTTTTCTACTCTTCATTCTATTCTCTTATCGGATAGTTGGGTCATGCGTTCTTATTCCTCAACTTCCTGATAAGGGCGGTGGTGGTGTTGCGGTATACTTGCGAAGTAGCATTCCTTTAAAAATAGTTGCGGCCTCACTATCTTCTTAATCAAAGGTATGGAGTCTTTGTTTTTGAACTAATTGTCAGTAAGTTAAAAACTTTTAATCTACTGAAAATTAGTTTATAGCTATACTAAGAGTATAACTATACTCGGAGTTATCTATTGTCTCCCTGTTGTCAACTATTTCTCAGACTTACAGTACCTTCTTTTCTTCTTATGTGCAGAGTACATACACTACTCTGTCATGGGCAATTTTAATACTGACTTATTGATAGATAGTGAAACATGTATGTTGTTAACCATGAGCTTTCCCATTTTTAAATCCTTCTAATATACTTACTAAGATCGTGTTTGTGCTGAATTTTGCTAATTTGCTAAATGCTGGGCATTTCTTCAACAGAACGAGACTGGATCTCTTTTTAGTTCCCCAAGGTGGCATACTTTCCCCATTACTGTTTTCCATTGCCATAAACCTTAATAATTTTCAAAATACTTTTCTATGTCAAGTTAAAAACTTGGGACTGTATATTGACTGTACATTATCCTGGGCACCTCGAGTAGACGAAGTATGCAAAAAAGTGAACTCGGTACCGACATAAAAGCTTTCTCCCCACAAATACTAAAATACCTTTGGTATAGACTTTAATATTACCGATTATTGACTATAGCGAAAATAATTATAGCGAAACATTGATGCCAGAGTGACACACACGTGTTACTCTGGCATCAATATTTCGCTTCTTATTCTACGTTTCATTTTCGGCCTTCGTAAATACATTCAAATTCAACTTAAAAACATCTTTATTCAAGTAGGTGCGCGTTTTTTAATCGTCAAGGAGATTACATTAAATTGGTCAGTAAAGTCAATCCGTAGATAAGCTACTATCCCCATCACATCTCCAAGTATGTTCTAAATTTAAATGGCAGAAGTTTAAGAATTTTTTACACTCGTAACTTTGTTCCCTCTTGTAAGATCCATATTCTCCTAATTATTTAAAACCCTGTTTTTATGATCTCGGTGATACTCATAATCGTCAACTTCGCTCCATTGAATATTTAATATTTCGAATGCCTCTTTGTCGCGCCGACTTTCAATACAACTCATTGACCACACATATCGATATTAGGAAAACTCCTAAGAGAAATATTTTCAAATATCTTGTTAAAAATATTGGATATCTCGGTCTTTTAATTTGTAAAATTTATTATTTATTTAAGATTTTGTATTATCCTTTATATTCCTTAGAAAATTATGGTATTAGGTAAGTTGTTATTTTTTTGCTGATCTTATTGCTGTTTTTATTTTGATTTTTATGCACCTATATGTATTTACTGTTTATTCGAGAGCTTGGTGTAAGAGATTGGTTGTGGCACTATGCTTGAATTTGCAGGATGTGTGCAATTAAAAAATAAAAGTAAAATAAACAAAATATACTCATCTCCATTGTCAATTCACTACACGATGCTTTAATAATATATCCAATCAATAAATAACAAATTATGACTTGTATTTTTTTCTTACTTACTTGTACAAGTTAAAATGTGGTCGGCCATATCTGTTTTTATCATCTCCAATTCTCTTATTGTTAACTCTATTATTATAGAAGGACAAATCACTATAATATAACTATATATTACATATAATAACTTTGTCAAAATATATATTTTGAATTGAACTAGTTTCTATAAAAAAAAACTGATTATCAATAAAAAATATTATACGTCTAAAAACCTTTTCATAAAAATATATGACTTACGTATTTTTTAATTAACATCGCTACTTCAAATAATATAGCTACGATATTTATAAAACTAACTGTCAGATGAATAAATATCTAAAATGGAAGAAAACATAATTAATTATCATTATCAAGAATTCCTCAGTATCAAAACTTACCACCTATAATGGTATAATAATAATACAATAGACCAGCTTCTTTATATATTAGGTCCTAACATATGAAATTGGCGTTTTTCGTACTGGCCACTTACCTAAATCACAAAATTTCTCCCCTTTTTTTAAGGTATACCAAATTCAATTTTTTACAGCGATTTACAAATAAATATTTGTTTCGTTGATCGTCTTTCATTTGTTTTTTCTTCTGTTTTTTTCTATATGTATTACTCAGTTTACAAAATTACAAAATAAACTTAAAATATCGCATTATTTACGAGTACCTACGAGTTCCATTGTGGCACCAGTGCTGCGGAAACGACCCGAAGGGTTAATCATGTGTATAGAGGTCGTGTAGAAAAAAAAACACGGTTCGTTTTTGGTCCTAACGTTTTCGTTCTGGAAATTGAAACCTGCAGGACAAGCCCAATGGACCGGAGACCCAAGTTGATAATTAAGAATTGAAGGCTATTGTAGAAGTGGATCCAACACAAACCACGTCCGAGTTAGCTACAGGCTGCGGTGTTAGTGATAAAACTGTTTTAATCATCGCAAAGGTTGAAACCTGATCAGCCAGTCAAATCCCGACCCAAATGAAAATTGACCCAAAAAAATGAATTATAATCGTTTAGTGGACTAGTGCTACGGCTACCAAGGAAGGTTAGAAGAGCTTCAATTATAATGTCTAAGACATCTACCGTACTCCGGACCATTTTTTTCGAAATTTGGATAAAATCTTGCAAGGGAAAGAAATCAACTGTATAGGGCAGTCTCAATCGCCTTCAAATATTTTATTAATTCCCGTCAGACTGTTTTTTTTAGTGAAGGGATCAATAAACAACCTATAAGATGGCAAAAGTGCAAAAAAAAACAATAGGGACATTGTATTAAAAAATATTCGAATTTTTGGTTCCTCCCATACAAAACGCCAATTTCATATGTAAGGACTTAATATAATAAACAAATAGTAACAATAGTCGCCTTTTTTTGTACTTCAAATAAGCCTGATAAAAAAAAAAGAATTAAAAATTAAATGCATCCTTTCTTAAATTCTCCGTGGAGAATTAAAGAGTATTAAAAAAATCATATGTAGAAACTTTGAATACTTTCGAATTTTCCTTGAAGAATTAAAGAGAAAAAGAACTCATATGTAGAAAATTTCAATCCTCCCTTATTCTTGCGAATTATTCTAGAAGAAAAAAAGCATTTAACTTTTTTAATTCCCCGCGAGAACCGAAATAAAAGTTAGTATTACAAATATTGAATTCTTTTTTATGGTTTGCAATCCTAAAATGATAATATTTTCTTGGAATATGAAGAAGTATCAAAAAGAATATCAAGTTTGATCTTAATTCTTCGGAGAATTAGGAGTAGGTATGGAAAAGTATGAAATAGGTTTCAAAAAGTGTGCTTTTAAATCCTTTTTAATTCTCTTTTTTAATCAGGGAAATCTTACTTAATCTATGATAAAAAAAATTTCAATAAAAATATTCCAATTGAAAACTAAATTACTAATATAAGAATGATGTAAACATAAGCTTGTTATTTTTTTTTTTCACAAAGGTACACTATGATTACTATGGTTTTCTGTAATAAACATTTGGTAGGATTAATAATATGTATATAATATATATCTGTGATAGCTATTGTATTAGTTAGAGTAGTTGTGGGTCCATTTTTTTAATCGTCTATTATTTCAAACCACAAAATCACAAATCAGTCAGTTTTTCTGTTTGTCAAATACAGATAACAAGATATTACCATCGACTTCACAGCCCAATCAGTTTTTGCAAGGGCATCCAAGTTTTTGTTATACATCCTAATATATTTTCTCCAAGAAAATGTAGCTGTTGTATTCAAAACTTCTGTGCGTATTATTGTGCATAGAAATTTTATTCTCAAGTAAAGCAAGAATAATACCAATAGGATTGGAATTCTTCCAAATTCATTACTAACTCTCAAAATACATATAAAAATGTAATCCAAAACTAATTCCGAACATAAATCCAATTTCATGTACTTGTAAATCCCGAATATAAAAAAGTATAAAATTATCACAATTATCATGTACGCCATTGTTGCAAAAACTATTTTGGGATATTTTTTTTTTGAATACAACATGTTATCAACCATAATATCAAAGCGACAATAGTCTAGGAGATAAATATTTTCAGTTTTTAACGCTATTATAAAATAAGTTGTGTATTCCAATGCTCTCATGGCTTGGACAAAACTCCCATATTTTAATACCCTGCAACGTATTCCCATATATACGACAAAAACACCCAAGCACACTAAGATGAATTTCAATACAATCTTCCAAATTTTACAGTTTTTATCAATAACATTATGATAGAAGCCAAAGAACATTCTTAATTTAAATAATAGATTCACGTTTAAAAAAAAATCCTGTTGATTATTCATGGCCACTAAAATAACGTATTACTGTTGCCACGACTGAACTGAACTAATACTAACAATAGGTATTAGGTAGGTACATAGATAAGACAATCAATAACCTTAGAGGTTAGTAAGTGGTAGTACATTGTAAGCATATTGGTATGATTTTAATATTTATACATATAATTATAATTTATCAGATTATAGTCATATAATATAAGCAATGTATTTGAATTTGTCTATAATATATTCTTATGTAGGTATAATGTCTTTTAGATATTGACTCCAGAAATATTTAAAAGATGGAAAAGATATTTCAAGGACTATCTATTATTTTTGTGGAGTTCAGTTAGGGTTGGCAACCCTAAGTGCAGTACATCTTTAGTTTTTTTATATTTTTTTTTCAACAAGCATTTTGTTTTATTGTAAAATGTTATAATGACGGTCCATCGTTTTTAATTCGTATTTATATATAAGTATTTGCGCTACACAATAATATGGTGTTATAAATATCACAGACCATTTTTACAGTAAAGATTATCTATATACAAAGTAATTATTTTAAAGGTAACTATGATAAGAAGGAACAGTATTTTATTTTGTTACTTTGTATCCTCGAAATCACATCCAATTAAATATATACAGGGTTATTTGTAATTAGTTGACCACCTCTTGCAGGCAGCCTCTCTAAATCAATCCTAACAATATCTCTATATATATATATATATATATTATGGTATATTATTAGTATGTAATATGGTGTTAACGTAATGTTTTTAGTAAATTAAATTATATGAACAATAAAAAATTCGCCTAAATACTAATGTTTTCGGTGTTCTCTGAACTACGATACGAGATTTGTCCAATGAAAAAGTGTATCGCTTATTTAGATTTTAAATCAATCAATATATCTTACAATTAATTTATATTATTGTCAATAAATTACAATTCATATCAAGCACTTGTGTTTAAGAACTTGTTTAGATATTTCAAGTGAATGTGAGGTTTATTTTACTTTTTTTTAATGTTAAAAAATTCAAAATTCAATTGTTTTTTTATTGGATTGATGTAAATAACTTTAACCTACTAATAGCCCTTATAGCTCTTTTTTGTAAAATCATACAAGCATATACAACGCCTGGTCGCCCAAAGAGTACGACAGCTAGGATGTCGGGATCAAGACACCTTTGATATTTCATTGTCCTTATTGCGACAAGAAAATCATTCGTTAGTTTTTAGCGATCACATTTGAAATTATTGTCTTAAAAATAAGACTCTATCTCTATCAAACGTTATTCACCTAATAATTATTCGAATTTATTATATTCATATACAGAGATATACCTTAAGTATACACTAATAACAATATTATACTACTTTTAGTATCATAGATGCATAATTTCTAAATACATATAACTTTCCAGCGCAACGCAACTTGCAAAACTCTCATCCGGAAACTCATATCCAGGATAGAACGTTAGCTCCCAATTATTTCAAAAGGATTTCAAATGAATTGAATTCAACCAGTTTATAATTTTATCAGTAGCAGTAGTCGTCATTTACACTCGTTAACATATATTTAACCTGTGGCGTAAACACGAAGGCTTTTATAGCATAAAAGTAAATAATGATGATAGTATAAGCTATTCAGTTCCGAATTTAGTTAAATGTTTAAATTGGTAATAAGAACACAGAGTAGCTGTTGCCACTCCCATATCATCTGACCAAAATCATAAACCATTTGAAATAATGTGGTTTTAGGTTATTATTATCATACCTAAGATATAAATACAGCAAGGCTTAGATAGGCTACAAGTCTTGCTGTAATTTGTATAAAATCGTTTATATCTAATAATATTTATAAATATTCCAAATTAACAATGATAGCAATGATTTACAATAATGACCAATACAGAAAATAAAAAAACCATTGTTTTCGGTTCTCAAACTCTTATTAAGTTTTTTTTTTAATTTTCCATGTCCAGAAACCGATCAGTGACAATTGTATTATTTGAATAGATTCATCTTTTTACAAATTAATAAATCTTAACAGACTTATAAGTTTCCTAGAGAATACTATACTGGATTAAAAGCAATATTTAACAGTACAAAAGAAACTTATCAAAAAGGAGTCAAAGTGTGTCCGAGGTGAAAGCTGACGGATTTGCGTAGCGTTGTTCGTCATTGGACTGGCCCACCAACAGTCTGACTGAAACTACATGCTTGCAAATTGCAGCGTGGAGAAGAGGCGTGATCGCCCAAGAATTCAATTGCACAAACTCTTACGAGTCTCATCTCAATGATGCACCCAATTAAACCAGTCTGGGGCAACTGGCTCCCCTCGAACAACTAGACCCCCGGCAGTTGTGTGTTTATTGCGATATATAGATCTTAGGATGTAAAAAACTTCAATAGCGCGATTCAGAACCATGCTACAGAGATGATTGTTGCTTGTAGAGTATACAACTCTATCTAATAAACGATTTAGGTAAAAAATATTTTTTTTCTTATATTGTTAAGTTTTCTGTGAAATAAACATTAAATCTGTTATAATGTGTTATTTATTCATAATTAAAAACTTACTTAATTATTATAATAAACTTTACATTTTGTTTGTTTTAATGCAAAATATAAGTACATATGTAGTTGTATAAATAAGGCGTAAGGCATGTACTATATCAAAAACTTATCTTGTTTATTACGTCAAGTAATTTACACAACATAAGTCTTATTATTATCTACATTACACGACTTTTTAAATAGAACAAAAAATAATAAAACACTATTTAAGACAATTATTTATTGAATATTTCAGTTCTATCTACTAAAATTTTAATAAATATTGTATTCACTACCCTCGTATTGTTTAATTCTCATAATCTGTTTAGGAAAACATAAGTCGGTAGGTATGATTTAATAGTCGGTACTCTGGCAAGAAAATAGACAGTCAGTTAGTTAGCCTGTGACCGTGGCCCATAGAGTATTATAAGTATATGCCGTGGCCTGTGCCACCTTATCGAACCGTCAGGTAATCAAAGGTCAAAGGTCGAATCAAAAGATATGGTATGGTACTTATCCTCTCGCTTAATAAAATAATAATATATTATGAAAGGTGACAGGTTACAAGAAAGGACGAAGCATAGCGAATCGGTGGTCCCATTACCTCGTACCATTTAAAATATCTGATAACTTTCCTAACATGACAAATAGATAATAGAAGAGACTTGAATAACACCCTGAAAACAATAACAAATATTTCTTACCACTTTAATTTATACAAATTATACTATTGAGAAAAGTTCTGAGTCATTTCTAAATCTTTTAATAAGATAATAGGCTCAAGAAATGAGTCTAAGTCTACAATTGTACCTGCAGGTAATAATCAAATCATAAATCAGTGTTGAATAATCATTTTCTAACCCCAAACCCATATACCGTCTACGTTCTGTCGATGTTAATATGCAAGGCGTCGAAGGCTATATAATATACAGATTTCGTTTTTTTATGTTGTTTATGAAGATTTATAAAAAGTAGTAGAATAAATATTGTTAGGATTGATGTAGAGAGGCTGCCTCCACGAGGTGGTCAACTAATTACAAATAACCCTGTAAATATAATATAATTACTATACTGTATATATAAAATCTTTTTTACTTTTGTAATTATATTCATATACAATAAATTCCTTGTATTATTTTCGTTACTTTATTATGAATAATCATAACACGAATATAAATGAAGAAGTAACTTACTTTGAATTTTATAATTTATTTTAACTTATCGTAATATTCAATTGGCCAATTTGCCTACATTTTATCAATTTATTACTATAATCATTTTGTTTAATTGTAATAGCACATAATGTAATTTTAAAGTTCAAACCATTCTATGTATCAATACAAAAGTTGGCACTTGGCAATAATCTCCGTTCCCAAGGACGGTTTACGTCAGGAGTTGCCCGGTCCTACAACTGTTGCCAAAACTTTTGCAGCATGTTAAAATGAACCCAAATAATTGGGATGAGGGCAGGTGGATGACCATTACATGTATATAACTTAAGGTTTGAATTATTATTAATAAAATTTAACATTTATAATTTTGTTTATATTTTGTCATTTTATTAGAGAAAGCTTATAGTACCCTTCTTAAACAGTATATTTTATTTTCTAAACCAATAATTATTTTTCAAATAAAATATACTACAAAGTTGCAAATTTTATTCCATATTAGCCTGAATAGAGGGTAGATGTAACTCAGGTACCCCTCCTTGTAAATGAGGATAATAGGTGCCGGGAGCTGATGCGGACATATCCGGGTTGTCTCCGGAGCGAGGGTACGGGTGGTGGGGAGGAGACCCCATCCATTGTGGGTACCAGTAGAGACCCTGTAGAAAAGATAATGTATAATATATTTTTATTTTTTATTGTAAACTTCATTGTATATTAATTAAAAAATATAAGTTATAAACATTTAAGTTAACGTGTTTGTTTTTACTACATTTTTGAGATATATTTCAGTATCATACATTATCTGTGATTTAATGTTTAAAAAAAAAGTTCGCCTTTCTTTATTTAAACTTCCAGTACATGAAGTGTCATATTTATTAATCCCTCTACATTGGGTCACTTGGTCTAACTGCATTATACTTATTTTATTTTTTTATTTATTATTATTTTTTTTATTATTTTTTTTTTTGAAGTGAAAACTTCTTTAGGCGCGTTGAGCGTTTTGGTAGAGGGTAAAATCCTCGGTTCGCGTCACCGACATGCTAATGATAATAGCGCGGAGAGCCAGACTAGCGCACGCGCAGTAGCCTGTGTACACGTATACACTAATTTGACGTTTAACGTTGATTTAAAAATTTCTAAGCATCAAACAATATCGTTAGAAGAGGAGGAAAAAAATTAATATTTTTAATTAATTAAAAATTATTAAAATTGTATTATCGATGACAATTTTGTAAATAATGAAAATAATGTTCAAACTTGAATTCATTGAAATTCGTGTAAATATAAATACTATGTATAATTAAGATAATTGTATATTAATTATTTTTTCAACCACTTTGTATTTATATTTTGTTCATGATTTGTTTAACCCATCATATGTAACTAATAAATAAAACATAAAAAATTTGATATAATTTTTGCATATAGTTTTAATGACTCTCAACTTAATAGTTCCGTTTTCACTTCTATCGGCAGTCCCACGACTGCTATTTTTTTATGTCTATATTGTCAGCCCTGTTGGCTATTATTGCGTCACCGGGGGAGCGGGTGGGTCAGGGGACCCACCCTTAAAAAGGGGGGCCAGATGGGCCCCCATGGGGAACGACGTCCCGAGGGCGTCTCAGATTGAGACACGGACCTCGGTTCGGCATTATACTTAGTATGTTATCCCATTCATACATAGGCAATAACATCAAATTCAGATTCGAGATGTTAAGATAAATCCCTACCATACAAACCTTATTGTTTCCTCCAGAGCAGGTATACCTGTATTCGTTGACGGTTAGAGGGTCGAGGTATGACACGCCCGCGATTGAGCCGTAATTTGGAGGGAACATGAACCAGCAGCCGTCCAGACTGTCTGTTAAATAATTAATAATTATTGAAATATAATTCTATAAACATAATTAAAAGTTACTCCCCAGCCTTGGATCTCGATATAAAGTTTTTTTTCAAATCCACTCTCTGTAATATCGTATATGGCAAAGAGTGGATTTGTTCTGGTGGATTTGATGTTGAACCTTTTCTTTTCTTTTCTTTCCTTTATCTACATAAATTCAAAATTAACCAAGATGTCGTTATATTATATTTCTAATATAAGAATCTTGTACGAGTTATTCTTACTTGTAAAATAACTGGTCGTAGAATAGATCAAATATTTTTTGTGACTTATCTGGTAGGTACTTAATCTAACTACAAATATTATTTTTGAGATTATGAACTACTAAACAACTAACATGTTATATTAGAAAAATCAGGGTTATTTGGTTCCGTAGAAACTCGATACGTCTCCGTAGTCTGGTCAATGAACGGCGGGATAGGAGACAATCCCGTTCCGGGATCGCCAGGTATTATGAACGGACCTAAAACGTAATGAGTTATAATTATCAACTTCATACGTAAAGCACAGTTTAAAAAAGTTGTTAAGATCCTTCTGAAAGGCAATTATGAAATTATTCGGTCTTAAACATACTCCAAACAAAAGTAGATAGAAAAAAAATATGTTACTGAAAAGTATAGGTAGTTAAATAAGCATTAAGTATAATATTAAGAAAATATGAGATTCACACTGAATCACACGAAAGGCGATATTGTTCTTGTATGTGAGATTATACAGACAAAAACAGATTTCATATAATTTGCTTGGTGTGGAAAGATGTTGAAACCTCTAAGTTAAGCTTAGTGTGTTTCGAAGTGTGACTCACGCTTAAAAGTCGGCAATAAGTACCTCCGTAGAAATTTGTATTATTCCATTCACAAACATGATGGTCACACACTAGCGGAGTAAACTTTTCTTTTGTATAATAAGAAAAACCGTTTGGCAAGAACTAGAAAGGAAAAAAATCCCAGAAAATTAGTTGTACCTTTAATAATGAATCAATAGTTTGTGTAAAAAAACATACCAGCAAATAATCATAATGTCTAAAGCGTACTCCTTGTATATTAAAGTCGAGTATAAAGGAACCAGATGTCACTATACATGACGCGGCAGTAAGTGGGGGTAGCTTGTACATGATGAGCCCGCATTTGACGATGGCCTTTGGTAGAGTTGAGACGTCTCGTATATGCTGTAAGTTCTTTTTGAATGGAAACCTAAAAATTACGTTTGATAATATCATAATGGTAAAATATTTCCTTAATTCGGTTTAAAAATAAATCTATTATTTGAATAAATAATTTACCTAAAAATACAAATCCCCAAATGACATTCCAGTCCATGAATATAATTGTCGGTCTGGAAGGATACGTTAGGATCTTCCTCTAAGAAGTATTTATTGTCATCCATAAAATGAAGGAAACCAAGAAAGTGGAATCCACGATCCTTGCAGTAAGGAGTGATACCTCGCCCCATGTTGTATATATCACTGTATAACTCCGAGATGAAGAGGTAAATATTTCTTCCGCAATAGTACTCTGATAACCAAAATATTCTTTTTTATAATTCGCAGCCGAGCAGAAGCCCCAAAAATATATCAAAAATTAATGAATCACGCTCGATAAAATATAAAACAGGTTTTGGAATGCCGAACCAACAAATAGCAATCTAGTTCTAGCGCAGCTAGTATTATACGCATATTTTTTTGTGATTTTAGTCTAGGGCTCATATTAGTATACTATACCCTGGCTTATATAAAATTCCGCAGGCACAGCGCCTCCGGCTCCTGAATTGTAAGTGGCAATTCGCTCGGTCTTAATAGCGTTGTGATTATCGTACATGGTGAGCATGTTGTCTATTGCGTCTTCCAGGGCTATTAGCAGAACCTGGATGGAATAATAATATATGGTAACAATGGACAAACAGTTAGCTATCAAATATAAAGCAATTTATAAGAAATCTTTGACAAACGGTCTAAGATTGAACCTCACCTTTAGTTCTTTAATGTGCAATGTAATAAATCTTCCAAGATGATCCGTCGCTATGTGGACATGTTCATTGATGATGTACTGGGACAGAATTACAATAAAAAGTAGCAATCAAATCATAAATAAGGCAATATGAGAGATGAGTACTTCTCTAACGACATTGGTTACTGAGGAATAACTGATCTGTCAACAAACCTGATCTGGAGCTCTTTTGACCTTCATCATTTCTATCTGGTAATGGGCGAGGTGGTCCAGCTTATCCGTGGGATCATGACCGTAGATTTCATACGCATCTATGATCATCGAAAGGGTAACATTGTCGCCAGGCTCCTGGCAGCACGGGTGCCGCCTGATGTCGTAGCCATGCTATGAATTTTTAAAAGTTTCTCCATTTTAAAACGAATGGTGGTATTTAATATTGAAAAGAAGACAGCTGTATTAAAGTCAAAGTATACTCACTGATCTGTACAAACATATTAAAAAAGCAAATATTTTTAATACACTAGACCGGGCCATAGTGTGATAAAGTATAACATACCTGACTAACAGTGCAACTAACTAATCAAAACAATATCCCTAACGAGCAATAAAAAAAACAAAGACAAAAACAGTTAATTAACGATAAAACAACTTCGGAATAAAGATTACAATAAAAAACATATTGTTTTAATTGATAATTAAGTCAAAAAAAGTATTATTTTATACATAATAAAAATAATATGGAATAATAACAAAATTAGCAGACTAGCATAAATAAATATTATATTCTTAATGGCTAACTAAAAAGTTCCAATGACGTGAAATTGGATCATCTTATTTTGTCATAAAAATCGGTCACCTACGTGTTCCCAATTTTAGTGAGGTAACCTATATTCTGTTATATGATTGTGTTGAGACAAATTTGTTCCTATTGATCGTTCTACCGCGCATCCCCTTGCGTCGGCTCTCCCTGTGCCTCTACGAGTCGTAGCAGCCATTGAATAAAGAAATTTCTATAAAAATGGTTATAATAATAGTTTAAACTTCCACAAAAAGCTCATGTGCGATATTAAATTGTAGGTACAATGGGAAAATTTGAAAATATAATCCCAAATATGGTTGCACCAAACCGCACGATCAAACAGTAATGTAAGGATTTATAGAATAGTATAGTGTAACGAAGTCTTCCAATAAAATTAATTAAAATTAAGTGCATAGTGTTTAAATTATTATCTTCCATAGTTATTTACGTATATTTATAAAGTATATTAAAGTTAAAAAGTGAAAAGTATAAAAAATGATTAATCTGGGGCGTATCAAGTTACCCCCTATAAAGAATGTCCTGGATGTGGCAATGCAGACGGTCAGACAGCAAGTTCCAGAAAAGCCTGGAGCACCACCACGCCCCCCACAAAATGTCCGTTTTGCAAACACAGGTAAGAATCTTATGAAATTAACTTTATCCTATAGGATAGATAGATGTCCTCCTCTTTAGATTCATGAATTATATGAACAATTATTGGTTAATAAAAACTCACAAATATAATGTTACTAATATAATGTGAATGTCATCGGACTTTCCATGACCCATGACATATACGGAACATTATATAACAAAACTTTAAATTATTAGTATGTTATAAAATATCTAAGAAATATATATTTTTAAAGATATGGGCGAAAGTTGCGAGCTGTCTACTATGAACGAAACGACATCTCCGACTTACCAATCTACAAACCCAACTAATCCATTCTTAAGCGGTGAGCTTCAGGCTGAAGACTCTTTTACAAGTTATCAAAACACTTACCCTCAACAAGATGGAGCGCCGAGGTACAGATAAGAAAAATACAATAACATTAAAAATAATCTCTTTTTTAGATATTAAATTTTGCTCAAATATTCTATTCCTAATTTCAGAACACAGAGCATGCAAAGTGTAGACTTCTATGCATCATCAGAAGAAGGAGGTTTCGAGGAAGGAGGTGGGAAACCAGGTGCTAAGATTAACGAATTTCAAGCTGCCTGGAACGTCACTAATGCTATTCAGGTAACATTAAAACCTTAAAGGGTATTTCTAAAAATGTTACAAAAATAACTTTAAATTTTTGTCCAGGGAATGTTTGTGGTATCGTTGCCTTTCGCCGTTCTTCAAGGAGGCTATTGGGCAATCGCGGCGATGATCGGAATCGCCCACATTTGCTGTTACACCGGCAAGATTCTTGTTGAATGTCTCTATGAAGATGATCCTGTGTCGGGTCAACGGGTCAGAGTCCGCGACTCTTACGTAAGCATTGCCAAAGAATGTTTTGGAAGGAAGTATGGAGCTAAAATCGTCAATATCGCTCAAATTATCGAACTTCTCATGACTTGTATTCTATATGTTGTTGTCTGTGGAGATCTCATGATTGGCACCTTCCCCGATGGGTCTATTGACACTCGATCCTGGATGATGTTAACCGGAATATTCTTGTTACCTCTTGCTTTCTTAAAGTCTTTAAAAAGTGTGAGTATGCTTTCATTTTGGTGTACCATGAGCCATTTGATAATAAATGCTATCGTTCTGGGTTATTGTATTCTATATATCGGGGATTGGGGTTGGTCTAAAGTCAAATGGTCATTGGATTTTGAAAATTTTCCAATAAGTTTGGGTGTTATCGTATTTTCTTATACGTCACAAATTTTTTTGCCAACTTTGGAAGGCAATATGGAAGATCGCTCGCGTTTTGAATGGATGTTGAACTGGTCTCATATTGCCGCAGCTGCTTTTAAATCTATCTTCGGATATATGTGCTTTTTGACTTTTCAAAATGACACGCAGCAAGTTATAACAAATAACCTACGGTCCTCTGGTTTTAAAGGGTTAGTAAATTTTTTCTTAGTAGTCAAGGCAGTTCTGAGTTATCCGTTGCCGTATTACGCAGCATGTGATTTATTGGAAAAAGTCCTCTTTAGAGGAAAACCAAAGACAATATTTCCAGCCATTTACGCACTAGACGGAGAATTGAAAGTGTGGGGTTTAGCTTGGAGACTGGGAGTGATAATGTTTACAATATTGATGGCAATCTTCATCCCACATTTCGCTATTCTGATGGGTTTCATCGGTAGTTTTACCGGGACGATGTTAAGTTTCATTTGGCCAGCCTATTTTTACTTAAAACTGAAAGGCAATCAATTGGAAAGTTCCACCATCGCCTATAATTACTTTATCATATCTCTTGGCGTTCTTTTCGGAGTCATTGGAATGTACGATTCCGGGTCGGCTCTCATCAAAGCTTTTAAAATAGGATTGCCGTTCTAATTACATGTAGTGTTTAGATAATTGTTGAACTATTTTTAGATTTACGCATTTATTCGTATATGTAAGTTACTCACGGTCACAACATGTCAAAATATTTAAACAAGATGTCTAGTCTGATGTGATTTAATTTTATCGTAGCCTTAGATGTTAAGGAAAATACGTTATGATGTTCAAAAAGTCTTCCAAACTCATAATAAAATACATATATTAGTGAGTTAGTGAATAATATATAAATCCAATGTCTTCCAAATAAGAGAATATCGCGAATCTTCTCTACAACGAAGTCTTCCGTAAAAGATTTTAATATTAACGACATAATTATGCTTATATGTAAAGTTCCACGCAACTATATCAAAAAGTTTTAAGAAATAAAGTATTTATTCATTATGGTATTTTCAAAAGATGGGACAATAAAGATGATAATTATTATTCTAATAAAAATTTGATATAAAAATATTGATTTAAACCAAATAAGTCTTCCATATACATATATACACTTTAATTTACATATATATATCTTTAATATATACCTAAATGTAACCAATTTGATGAAAACATAATTATTGTTGTTTATGTATAACATTTAGACCTTATTATACCTACATGTTCTGTGTCTAGATTAGTACTAGACAGCTGATATGCATAATCAGTACCTAGCAATGTCTCCTATAAAAAATGTTTTAAAACTATATATTGATTTATAAATAGGTATAATAATGATGGAGAAATATTTTAAAATGTCAAAATATAAATGCGGCAACGTTTTCCAGAATAATAACTAAAGCTTTAGTTATTGTTCTGAGATTTTCCAGCAGCCATTTTTAAATTAGTGTCAATTTTATTTTTAGTGTACGCTATATACAGGATGTTTGTAAATCTTTTACTTTTATTAATTTCTAGTAGTATTTATATGGATTCAGAAGATTTATTAATGAAATAATATATGTATTAAATAATATATTATGACATAATCATTGTTATCCAATTATTAGTTTTAAAAATTCAAAATCAGTGGCGGTTTTTTTATCATTATGTATATTTATAATTGAAGCATGAACTAAATGTTATATTAAGTACAATTTGTTGTGTAGATTCCTATTAGTTTTATAATTAATGTTATTTATTAAAACAAAATAAATATTGACAGTAACTAGAAGTTTGTTTTCTAAGAGACGGAGACACATTATGACAATAATAATAGTGAAGAGAGTCAGTTGGTTGATTATCGCTTATATTTAGAAATGTAATCAAGTGCAATAATGTTTTATAAATACTCAATCGCATGTTTGTGATCAAATAAATTCTAGGTGTGTATTTTAAATATTATAAAATGTTATTCGATTTGTGTGTTTTATTTGTGTTAAGATTTTGTGTAACAACCGTCGATACTAAAATTTGTCGTTAGGTAACAGATATAAAATATTCTTTTTTTCGCGGCCTTGCTCTGACCATAGTTTCACCAATTTTTTTTTAATTAATAGATAAGGCGAAACAAAGAGATTAAACATACAGTAATTTTTTCATTTAAACTGACGCATTCCAATACTATAGTCTCTATTTAATTCTATTAGAAGAGGAACTACTAACAGTTGTCTTCATAAATGATTCCATCATAAAAGTAACATAAAGACATTGTTTTTAAATATTTTATTAATGTTTTTTTTTGTTGTATAAATGTATTTATTTATTTATTGTACCAACAAGGTAATCACTATTACAAGCCAATATTTAATCAAACATTCATTAAATTGTAAGTATCACCTCAATTCCACATGCAAACCAGATGCATATGAGCGACATACCATAATAACATAAAAATAATTGGTAACTATTATTATTATTATAATTAATTAAATACATAAATATTAAAAAAATAAATTATATTATTAAATTCTAGACATAAAGTTCTGAATAGCAAGATATGAAAAAATATATAACAAATATAATAAAAGATATTAAGAAAATATAATAAAAGATATTAAGAAAATATAATAAAAGATAATTAATCCAAAAAAAATGTTAATAATTTACATTATACAATAAAAATAATTTTCAAATTTCAATTAGAACAATACAACATCATTGGATGAGAACAATATTTAATCTATAATATAATCTTACATTAAACAATACATTTGTTTATTATATCTTATGTAATGTAAAATACTTTCACATAGAATAACACGTAACACAAAAAAAAGTAAAACTAACGACTAAGCAATCAAAACCAATTGGTATTGGATCCATAAAATAATATTGCTGTAATTGCGTCGTTATACGTTAGTTTATATGTTTCCACCATGGTGGTACAATGGTCGCCTCTACACGTGCGCGCGTTGTGTTGGCAATATGCATCTTACTTCAGATAACGGTTAGTATTTATTTAATTTTATGCAGTTTCGATAATTTTAGTAACGATCAATAATGATAAAACGATGTCCAATCTGAGGTTTAAATTAACTTAAGATTGCTTTCTATAAAATCAATCAATCAAATCAAGGTTGGTTATTTGAACTGAAAACTCAAGAAATTAATAATAATTTAAATCTTTAGTAGCAAAGATTTGATTAGGATCGATTATTAATTTCGTTCAGGAGTTAGATCTTTGAGCCCTCTTATCGTACAATTTCAGACTCCCTACAATATACGTAATCATCCCTGCTGCTTCGAACCCAATGATAATCTCACGCTAGCAATGATTATAGATGCCTTCGAAATCTATGGACACGATCCCACAGACAAGTTGGACAATCTATGGCTGTATCAGCATGAAATGTTAAGAATTAAAACTGCTGAGGATCAAGTATGGTCAACTATTAACATTAAATTACTAATTATTATTTTATATTATGAAATAACTATATAGAATATTGGATACCTTTATTGAATAGGAGGCTTCTTATTTTTTAAACACTAACAAACCTTATTACAGTATTTGATCAACGAAAGAATTCACATCGCCACAGATCATTTAGGGCGTTTCATTAAACTGCACATACAAGAACTTAAAGTAAGTTACATAATTGTTTTAGGACTAAATATATTTCAATTATTCTTCAGGTCAAATATTATTTGGTAAAAGAAAATTAATCATGTTGTATATTCTCAAATAAATATAAGCATAAAAATTCATCAAATCGAACATGAATACCTGTACCCTCTGGATCCCGATGATCTCGATTCTCGGATATCTCGGGTCAACTAATCTATCGGGTCATTACTTGCCTTATGGACGTTTTCAATATTATGTGTATTTTAAATTGATTGCTCTATATGAAAATCTAATTACCTATATATATATATATATATATATATATATATATATTCCTGAATAAAGTTTCTGGCAGCAGCAAAGTTTTCTCGTTTAGACTGATATTTTGACAATGACAATATATTGTCTCGTTTACCATTAAGTAAAGTTTAGCATCACATTTTCTGTTATTGTGACATGGTTCCAAAAGATTTAATACTTTTACTAAGAAACTTACTGACTACCAAAGACAATTTGTAACTATATTTGTAATACTAGAAAAGTCCACAATTCCACAGGAATTGTTGTTTTTGTTGGTTTCGAAAAATCTTTTAAATCTTTAAATAAAAGGTTTTCTAAGAAATTTATCCTAAAATGATTTTACCGTTAGCCACCCATACCATTGACTAACGACAAAACCAGAATTCTGACCAAATGTACTAATATTGCTTAATTTTTTTACCATTTTTTAATGGTACAAAAATTATTACAAAATTAAAACTTCTTGCACTTTAAAAATACCAAGGTTCTTCTGTTTATGGGCAGGTCCTATTAATAACTCTAGATGATGTAATTGACAATATGCTTACCATGTATGAAAACCACAACGCCATAGCAGCAGAGAGAAAAGCTACCTACACTGGCGGACCAGTACCCATGGAGTTTTATTTAAGTCAAGGTACGACAAATATAAAAAAGATAACGGGATGTAATTAAATTGGACTTGATATAAAAAGTAATTTTGTATGTTACGTTATCTAGTTATAGTCTGACTAGTTAAGGGCTGGATGTGTTGTAACGAAACGATAAAATATTAATACATTTATTTAATAGCTGCTCGAGAATATCGATAAACATGTATAGCCATGTTAAGCTTATTTAAATTTATATAGATTTATTTATTAGTAGTTTTCGAACATATAATGTTAATTAATTTTCAGAGTTCTACTGTGGGAAAAACGTTTATCTATTTTACTCAGAATTATACAGTGATATCTATCACATGGGAAGAGGGATAGCGCCGTATTGCAAGGACAGATCTTTTGTATTCCTTGGTTTTTTACACTATCACGACGAAAAAAAATACTACCTAATTGACGATCCCAGTATATCATTCCCGGCTGATAATTATTTACATGGATTGGAATGTCATATAGGTATTTGTGTCTTCAGGTAAATATAAATGTCATTGAGGCATAATTGACAGTTAAATTTAACTCAAACCATAGACATTTTTTAATATTTTCACAACCTAATAAGCTTAAGGTCAATAGGTTCCCTTTTAAAAAGTTACTCCAAAGCGATCGTGATGTGACAACATTACCAAAAGCAATCGTGAAGTGCGGTCTGGTAATGTACAAGCTGCCTCCGCTCACAGCCGCCGCCTGCATCATCACCTCCGGCTCCTTCATACTGGACTTCAATATACAGGGGCTCAGATACCGACATTTTGATTATTTGTTGGTAATTTTTATCTTCTGATTCTTAGAGAATTAAAGCCTTTTTTAATTATTTTATATTTTATGTTAGTTTGATTGCATTAATAATCTATTTATAATCAAAAGCAATACATTCCATAGTGTTTCTATGCAATCAATAAGTGTTTCTAGGTGTTTATTAATATTATGATTATAATAAAACAACATAAATTGTAATTTGAACCTTATAGACTACACCGAATGGCAACACATATTATACGAAGGAAAACCACACACCATTGGTTTGTGATCACCACGTCTGCGAATGGAATTATACCAATAATTATGGTGGTTAGTGTTCAAATACAGAATATAAAATTATTTTATTCTGACCTAATTATTAGCTGGTTAATACTCATTTGTTCTAAGTCTCGTTTCTAAACGAGAAACCTAGGTTTGTTGACCATAATTCCATGTTTGGTTGTTAAAAACCTCGGATGCATCAAAAACATATACTTTTACGTAGGTCCATTCCTTGTTCCGGGAGATCCTGGCACGGGAATAGATCCTGTGCCTCCTTACATTGAACCAACACCCAAACCTGACGACCAGGATGAAGAAAACATTACCGTACCATGTAAGTGTTGCCACTTTACTTATAACTAGAATCGATTCTTTGTTATTTGTATAATATGAAATTGAATATACCTAGAATCGATTCTTTGTTATGTGTATAATATGAAGCGATGAATTAAAAACTGAATTACGAAACTACACAAGATAGTTACTTTGTTTATTTATTTGTTGAAAGCAGTTTGTATGCGGGCTGACTGGATTAATACCACTCTTACATAAAAAAAAAACAATGTTAATTAGCTATACGGACTACGTTACGTACGATAAGAGAATCAGAAGCCCAGTGTCTTTCCCTCCCAATCCCAATCCTAATCTTCTTAATTTATCCGTTTCTCAACGCATCTTGCTTTTATGGAAGACATTTGGCAACGATAAGAACTTAACTGTTTGTCCGTTTGTCTTAACTCACCTCTGCTCTTATTGTAATAAAAATGTATGTCTCGATCTTTTACATCACTTGTTAATTCTAGATATATTGGATGGCTGTCTATTTATGTACCCACCTAACTACGGGTCTATAGCTGGTAAGAGTTACTTGGATGCTGTGGAACTCCATGACGATCGATTTACTTGCGCTACCGCGGGAGATAACAAAGTTAGTTAAAAATCACTGTATTTTACAATTTTTGTTTATAATTAATATTACAACTTTGTTAGCAAAAATGTGAAAAAGAAACTACTAAAATATAAACTTATGATAACCAGTTACGTATAAAACCAGTGAGTTTTAACTTACAATGACAATTGTATCCAGGGACTATACTGGTATCCCCAATGGATGGGAGCCATACCTCACCACCCATACCCATCGTTAGCAGCCGATAAAGGAACTTTTGAACCACCAGGGGCTTTCTACCCACATCAAAATTACGAGATGGAAGAAGGAGACAACGACTAGTAATAAATATATTTATGATTATGCTTGTAATTTTTAATAAAAACCAATTTAAAAAGGAAATAAGAGAAATAGTAAAAACTTTAAAAATATATGGTTTAACAATTTATTTTTAAGCTGTGCTTAAATAAAACATTTATAATATTTAAAAACATATATCTTTGATAGATATTACCCTTGATTAAATATAACATTCTAAAAATCTACTTTCGACTTGACTTCCACGAACTAAAACAAAAAACGCGGGTGTACCAGCTTTCAACTCAAAATATTTCGTAACTAACAAATCGCCCAAATTTTTCGTAGGATCTACAATATGCGGCATTTTGTCGTAACCTTCAAAGTAAATATTAATACTATCACAGCCATATTTACCCTCTTCATCCCATGGCGCTGGGAATAACTGCTCCAATTGATACATCAATGCTACGTTTTCTGAACACTCCTTTATAAAATCTGACGTTTGATATTCTGGATACAACAGCAACAGCGGCCATTTTAAAACGCCATCTTCCATGTAAACTATTGAATCCTGGGCTCCCGGTAAATTTGGTTCTAATTTCGATAAATCTATATCATCTTCGTCATCACAATTTGATATTTTAATACCTCTGTCAATGATCGCTTTAACAACTAAATCTTTTTGTTCGTTTCTTTTGGCGTCCATCTTATTCTTCTTTCTTTCGTCCCGTTCTAGAATCATCTTTTTCTTTCTAGCCGTGTTTAAAAGTTCGATAAGAATCTTATCTTTCGTTTGTTTTTCTAGAAGTTTCTCACAATGTTCTATACAAGTGTCATACTTTGATGTTTCAAATGCTGATTTGGCGGCTCGTAGTCTAGCTTTATCGTGATCTGGGTAAAATGTTAAGGATTTTTCACTATCATATAACGCTGATCTGTAGTTTTTGAGATGCCAATGTGATGCAGCGCGGTTGTTATATAAGCTTGCATTAATTTCGGGATTGTCACACTTAACCTTGATTCCTTCTGTGTATCTAAAGATATGGAAAAAAATTTAGTTAAATTTGTGAAAGGGCGAGTTTATAAAAAAACTATTGTGTGTAAATTTCTTCAGAGCATCTAGCACAGCAGGGCTACAATAATGCACTCATTAAAAATTATATTTTTAGCATTCCTGCTTGTTTTATACTATAGTTACACAAACATGGTACTTGAATGACCAAGTTTTGACTAGCATTTATTAAATTAGAAAAAATATATATAATCATCAGAAAAAATTAACCAAAAACTTCATTACTTATACAAATTTGTTTTGTGTCTTACAAAAATCAAAATTAAAGTAAAAATTTAAAAAAAACTCGATTCTAAAAGACCTCTAAAAAGAATAAATATAATATTACATCGGGGAACCGTTGTACGTACGTTGACGATGGTGTCTATTTTACGAAGTTAATCATTGAGGAGTTAGACTATACAATTCGATATCGTAATTTCTTTATTTGCCTTGTTAACTTACTTGCATTTTAATTTCTTTCTTTATTAAACGGTCCCCCGACACAACGAATTCAATAAGTACATAATAATATTATTTTTATTCTTTTTAGAGGTCTTTTTCTATAGGGGGTTTTTTAATTTTCATTTTTTTTCTGCTTTTTAAAGTTATGTTCTGTCTGAATAAATAAAGTCTGAATTGTACTAAGTGAACCTACAGACACACAAAATTTTTAATCGTTTAAGTATTTCTATTAATCTATCCTAATATTATAAAGAGAAAATATTTTTGTTTGTTTGTTTAAATTGAATAGGCTCCGAAACTACAGGAGCGATTTAGAAAAATCTTTTAGCATTAGAATCCTACATTATCCCTGATGAACATTGAATATATTTTATAATCATCCTCATTATCATCACCATCACTAATATTATAATTTATGACAACGATCGTAAGCCATATAAATATATTTTTTATAGTCTACGTGGACGCTGTCACGGGCAACAGCTATCCTTAATAAAGTACTTTACCTGAGTAAGTATAAAAACCTTTTGACCTTCATAACAAGGCTTTTTTTCCTAAATAGCGGGCGAAGCCGCTGGGAGCAGCTAATTATTGCATAAGAACCTGTCCCCCGCACGAATAAAACGTCAATATCTTGAGGACGACTATTTCTATTTCAACCAAACATGGATAAGAACCATCTCGACGAACATAGCTTTCGATTTAAAAAAACCGCATTCAAATCCGTCCACGCATTTGGCCGCAAATTTGCCACAGACAGACACACAGATACACAGATTGACAGGTCAAACTTATAACAACCCTATTTAGTCGGGGGTTAAAAAACGGTCAAAAACAATAGCAATTGAGGTAATGACTCAAAATGTTATAAATAAGAAAAAATTGAATATCAACATTAAATGAAGAAAATTAAAATAGTATTTCATAAGGATTGAAATGTTATTTTTATTTTTACATAGTTTTACTACCTACATAGTTTAAGGTTTTATACCTTCCTTTTCTTTATAACGTAAAATATATTAAGGTTTTTTTTTTACTTTTTGATTACAATTAATTGGTTTTTAAAACTTGTTTCAATTGAAACAAAAACAAATTTATATGAACTTTATTTAATTCCATTAAACTCACCCCAAAATAGCCAATCTGTAATTTTTGTGTTTAAAATTGAAGTTTCCATCTTCCTTATAACTAGTTGCGAGTTCCAAAGGTGTATTTTCTTCAGGGTCATATTTTAGCTTTGCAAGACCCTCAGCTAAAGGGGACATATCACCGTTTTCAGGAACAGACTTCATGAAGAAAGGATGTTTGTCCATTTCTTCCTGCAATTAAATTTATTAGTGCTAATAATGGGAATGAAATAAAGTTTTATAAAAAATATATATAATATAATTCATATTATTAATATTGGTGGAATTCAATGAAGCCTTGATTTTATTTCTAAAACTTAGTGATGATTACTATTGTATTATATATTTGGTATGTTTATATGACTTTACAAAATTAATTATGATAACTAAAGAATACTTTTTAACTTCTCTTACTTCATCTATAGAATACACTAATGTGTATTTCTATAATGTCTAATGACAATGGAATAGAAATGCATGTATTGATAAAAAACTTTTTACATTAACTTAAAATAACATGTCTAGAGAAGAATAATATGTGAAATTAGGTGAATTAGAAGAAATAAATGGTTTGAAAACAACTTGAAAACTATTCAAAATAATATCTTTTTAATTATAATAAATTCTGTTCTACCTCCCAACGGTCTTCAGGCCAGCCATCAGTGTACCGCTTCTTCTCTAAACCATCTATAAAATCATCAAGTTCTTTGTCTAGTTTTTGACATAATGCAATTCGCTCCTCATCCGACATAGGCACTTTTTGGACGTTCTCCGTTTGATCACCCATGTTTTGTTTTAGTAAAAATCTAATGGTTGAGATTATTTAATAATACACCTTTTCAAACAAAATTCACAATTATCTTTTTATAAACATGCGGTTTTGACATTTACTGTCAGACCAAAACATCACTAACTACTAAGGTCTAAGAGTGATTGGTATAGATGGTATATTTGTATTTTATGTACTTTTTTGTTATATTGAATTATATGGTAAATATTATACGGTGTACTATTATATTCTTACATACACATATAAATGGATAAGTGATAACTCAATGACTTACTAACGATATTATGGGATTGTCAACCTAAAGAGTTCAAATAATAAAACGAAAACTTTAGCTTTATATTTGTTTTTCGTCTTGGTCGTCTTGTGTAAACCACAAGGGATACGAGAAAGCTTAAATAGGTATTTGTACATTTTGACAAACTCATGGCAGTATGAGTTAAATTTGATGCCATCGTTATAAACACATTTGTAAGTTAGCAATAGGGGTGACTTGTGTCTCAAGATAATAACCAAGATAGTAACCAACACAATACAACAAATCCACATAATAATCAGCTTATTTAGATTTTTTATCATTGTAAAATTACCTTATTGATTTATAGTCTGTAGTATGAAATTATGACAACGCTTGACAATTGACATTTTGGAAAATTGTCATTTTCAATTGTGTTTGTACTGTGGAGTGTTGACAAAAACTTTGTAGTTCCTACAATTTTGAAATGTACAAAATATTAATGTTTAAACAAGATTATAATGATTAATTATGGTTCCTATATATTAATGCAATTCAACAAGTACACTTTATTTTATTAGTATGATATTTTAAATAAATAAGTCCAAACCGCGTGAATAAATCATGTCCGACGCCTGGGAAGAAATTCAAGCTGTCAAAAGCAAGAGGAATAGCTTGAGAGAAAAGTTAGAGAAGAGAAAAAAAGAGAGACAAAACATTTTAGGTGTAACGTTACCTAGTGGAGATAAAAATGAAATCGCATCTTCGACTGCATCTGGTGGTAAAGAACGATCTGTATCCAGCCCGGCTCCCGCTAAAAGTGACAGTAGGCCTATATTATTAATATTATTCAATGTAATATTTAGTGTTATATTACTTGATTTATTAAAAACTTATTTGTGTTATTTGATTAAATTACTTTATTTTCAACTTAAGCCCCACCCATAGAAAAGTCAAAACTGATTCCTTCAGCATCCTTGGAAGTTCGTCTGTTACAAGTTCTCTCAGACATGCAGCTGCAACTGCCAGCTACAGCGATTGCATTGATGCCGGGGCTTGGAGATGTGGACACAGAGATTGTTGCCAGCTTGCTGCAGAAATTTGCCACACAAAAGCTTATTACGTAGGTTACTAATATGACATCTGCTTTGAATTAGTTTACATTTAACATTATTAATTTAATTAATTAATGAATTAGTGCTTTAGTTTACATTTAACATTAATATTTCTTCCATTTGAAAATTATCATATTAATTTATATGTGCTAGAATTAAAGAAAGGACAGAAAACACAACTGATGCCAGTATAGAAGTTGTAAGTGCAGAGTCAGTGAGGCTGGCAGCCGTATTGGCTGCTTTGATGGAGGAGCAACCCGCTGCAGTTAAAAGAAAAGGTATTCTATGTACGTAGAATTAATTATGATTAATAATAAAATGTATTGACAATTATATTCATCTCTAGGTGATTGTACTGTAGAAGAAGGATCAAATCCAAAAGTCACCAAGTCTACAACTGAAGAGAAAAAATCTGGCAAGGGTGATACAGACATCATGGTAAATATATAAAATATAAAAAGTATTACAATAAAGTTAAAAGTTTAGAAGTTGGAATAAAAATATGTGATGATAGCTGTCTTCACATTTAGCGAGGAAGAGTGCAGATGAGGTCACTGACAATATCTAGTTTTTAAATTTTGATACTTTCCTTCAATATATATATTTTTTTCAGTCTCTGATTGCAATGCCATCTAGTAGAGAAAAAGCTGTTAAAAGAGTGGGAGAAGAAATCATGGATTTGTTAAGTAAACCAACAGCCAAGGAAAAATCACTTGCAGACAAGTTTAAAAGTCAAGGAGGTATGTATAATATAATAAAAATAACTACCTGTGTGATTTTTTTCATTATTAAATTTTTGATACAATAATAAATAAATGTATACTCTAAAAGGCTAGTTTTTGTAAAGGACATTCTTAGTGAATGTCTCTTGAAGAGGCAGCTGTTTCTACAGTTTTTTATTCTACAGTTGTGTTAAAGCAAAAAAATTAAAAGATAAATAGCTCCTAGATGAAAAGATATTATTAGGAATTAATAATGATGACAATATAATATAAAAATTAAATGAACAACAGGTGCTCAAGTAATGGAGTTCTGTCCTCACGGCACGAGGGTTGACTGTGGCTCTACCGCCTGTAAAAAGTTACACTTCAAGAAAATAATACAGAGTCATACAGATGAGAGCCTCGGAGACTGTTCCTTTCTGAATACCTGCTTCCATATGGATAGCTGCAAGTATGTATTGGTTTTATAGAAAAATTGTTTGTTATTTAAATTGTCTTTGAATTATGAGTTTTGTTTTTTTTGAATATTTTATAGAGTTAAAGACCAATGTAAAGTTTATAAACAAATGAATATCATTTACTTTCTAGGTATGTGCACTATGAGGTGGACAACGCAGACCCCAATGTGGCGGCCAGTAAGGTGGCCCCGGAACCAACTACAAAGCCAGGACATAATGGTAATTATTACTAAAATTTTGTAGCAAATGCACACTTGAAACAAATAGCTTTATTCATATTTATATTATTACCATCAGACAGACTTTACTTTAATATTAAAGAGATTAAGAACCCAATTGTAGAAAAACCTACAACACCACTTGTGAATCTTAATTATTGAGGGTCCTTATTCGCTATGACAAGACGGACATGTTACGTATTGCGTTACCATAAATTCGTGAAATCTTCATGTTATTATATTCTCCATGACAATATCAAATTTTAAAACGAATTGTCGTGCGTTAGGTTCTTTTTTTAAATTTTCAAAATATATTTGGAACTCGTGCGTTTATAAATACGTTGTTAAAATATAGTCATAACAATTTATTAGGTTATGGGATTGAAAAATATTATTAAAGGTAAGTAATAAATTTATATTCTTTATAAGTCGTTTTTATAATAATTTTAATTACTATCACAGTTTTAAATTTGTTAGAAAATTGTTTTAAATTTGAATATGTAACAATTATAATTTTTAATAGAATTTTCAATTTCTACATGTATCTATTGGAAAGTTTGATTCTTTCTTCTATAGTCAATATGAATCGAACGAAGGCGTCTGTAGCTCAGCTCACATACTTGAGCGAGCATATGAAAATAAATATTGATATGGCGACTGGGCATGCTAGACACACACTACAAGAAAGAGCTGACCTGGAGAATCAGTGGGAAGAACTGGCCAAGAAACTTAATTCTTTAGGAGGCCCCATTAAGACCACCTCCAAATGGAAGCAGGTAGTGCTCAAGTTTATAGCACTTAGTAACTGTGTAAGAAGTCAAATTCCATTGAAGATTAATAATAATTTTAGGCTTGGCGGGATCTTAAAAATAACTTTAAAAAAAAGGCAGCCAATAATAAAAGTGAATTTCGGGGCTACGGTTCTGGCAGCACAGACAATGGTCCATCAGAAATTAAACCAATGTCTGCTGTGGAAGAGCAAGTCATCTCTGCGATGGATCCGGTGGCAGTTCTTGAAATGGAGGGTGTTTTTATAACCGAGGTATTACTATATAAAATATTTGTTGAAGTTAAATGTATAATATGTTAAAATGTATAATATGTTATTAATACAGCCTATTAACTTTTTTTTTAGCCAATTATTCAGTTGTCTGAAAGCCCAGTATCATCGCAACCCAGTCTTGAACAGCCACTGCAGCTCGATACAGTAACGATCGACTCACCACTGTCCCCACTGTTACTACCAGCGCCGCGGACAACAAACAAACAACAAAGACAGTCGAAAACAAGAAAACGCAAGCATACTATTAAAGAGGGTATTTTTTGTAATAAAAACGTTTTAGATCTTCGAATTATTTTTTCGGTATCCCCTTTCTTTTTGATTGGGTATGTAATGAGGGTAAAATTAATTTATACCTAATTATTGAAGCTGCAAAAGATCTCAACTTTATTTATTTTTAGATAATATTGATATAAAATTACTAAAAATTGAGGAGCAAAAGTTACTTATTAAAAAAAAGCGAAATGCTATAGAGGAGAGGAAAAATAACATTGCTGAAGAAAACAATATTTTATTAAACAGGTAATAAAAAAAGTTAAAACTAACTAGGTTATATATATATACGTATTTAAATTCAGAAAAAAATGCTGATCCTAAATATGTACATAATACCATTTCCGAAATAAATTTCGCTAAGTCCAAATATGTAGTACATTTAAACTCATTAAACCAGTTGTAAACAGTAGCACGAGATGGGGCTTCATTGTAAAAGGCAAATCGAAGTCTATCGTAACCTTTTTGTTGACTTAAATGACATCGAAAGTCATAAAAAAATAATAGAAACGAAAATTTTTTCGCTCGTGACGTGACAGTCAGACAATTTTCAACTTGCCGGAAAATCTTATAAAAAAATTACAAATGTATGAAATATAGACTCGATAATATTGGCAGAGTTCCATATTCATTTTTTTTTTTTGTTAAATTGTTTACAAGTGGCCAGTTCAAAAAGATTCAGTTTGACCCTTGTATATGTTTAAAATCTGCCCCATTATCGAGAAATACACATTTTGTGAAATGAAACGTAATCTACATTTACAATAGCAGAATAATGATATGATATCCTCTCCCACTGAAAAATGCTGTTTCGCCTGGATTCACTCGTGGTGCCGCCATGACAATTAACTTTACATCATTGCAACCAATAACCCCTGGCATACGAGACTTATCATAGAACCTAATATGATTCATACAGTTAGAGATGAATAATACTTTGTCTTATTTTTCAGGATTGCTGATCTGCTGCAAAAAGTAGTAGAAACATTTAGCACTAATAAATAATTAAAAAAATAATATCCTTGTTTAATTTTGTTCTTTTCCCGTTCTGTGGTAGGAAATTTAGTGTATGTTGTCATGTGGGCTGACTTCTCATGGTGGACTGACAGGTGCTAACCAGTTTTGTCTAACGGGTTTTTGATGTGGCCTGTAGTCAGGGAATTCAGGGTTGTAAGAATCTAAAATGAAGTATAATGTTCTTCATTCATAATATTAATTATTCACATAATTTTATTTTAACAATTAACATATGTTCTCGATTTCTACACTAACACGATTACTATATACTTACTTTGACTTCGAGTATAATCCTCAAACATCTTAAAAAAAATTGGCATAAAAAACCAAAAAAGTTCCTTTTTATAGCTACATACGAACATTTCGGGATCCAATAAGGGATCAGCAGAATCCCTATTGACCTATTAATATTCATACGTTGTTGACGCCAACGTCTAACAAGACGTCTTTGTAGTAGAACATTCATTATATTAAGCATTAAAGAGAATATAAACTTAATAAACTCCTATTTATTTATATAAGTATATTTGTCTAAGCAAGTAATATTTTAAATTTTTAAATGTAACTTAATTTTAATATACTATAGTATAATGACTTAAGATCTGTACCTTTGGCCCAAGTAAAATGCCTGAATATAACATTCGAGGTAATTAATCAATTAAACACTCCGAATAAGTAAAGACATTTTAGCATGCATACGTATTTTACTTAAGTGTTTTATTTGTGTGAAGAGTCAAGAAGGGATCAAAAAATTATTATCGGGCACGGTAGTCGAGCAACTTCCGAGAAATTACTTTTAAAAGATTTCGAGATTATTTTGGGGATCTCATCTTTATAGTTATTTAATAATAGATATTGTAAGACAGTATTTGATAACGCGATATTAGATTAAGTAGATACATTGCAAGCAAAAAATATAACTGACGTCACTCGTTATGTTCCAGAATCGTATATCATAGCGAATCAAGTCCCATGGGCCTTTCATACACAAAATTTCACCAAAATCAATAAACCCCTTATGATAAACACAAATACAGAAGAATTTTATAAAGATAATATTTCCAGAATTTTCTAATAACCCTATATAAGTATTTAGTTTACCATCCTTCATTATAACTATTTCTATTGCAGTAAAGTCTTTACTTATTTTTTCGTAGAATAGAACGTATTAGAAGATATTAAAAAATCTTTTCTTATATGAATAATAATATCTGTATTATGTCACAGGAACACCATCAGCTGCCAAACCTGATGGAGTACTCACACTCACTCCCCCGCAATGGATACAGTGCGACCTGAGATACCTAGATATGACGTTTCTAGGTAACTTAAAAATATATATTAGTATTATTTCGGAATTAAAAGTCATGGTATATCTTTATTTAAAATTCCATCCAGTACAAGTCCAGTCACTGATAAAAAGTAGAATAGTTTTGCCAGCGACTTCGTCGTTGGTTTATAAGTTTAAAAAATTCGTCAAAAAGTTATTTTTTTATCCTACCTATCAACGCAACCCGATGTGCTGACACCTGACGGATAAGAAAAAAATCAGTAATTAAAATGCCTCACAAACAGACGAAAAAAACTCGCATTCGCATATTATATTAGTTAAAATTATTAAATAAATTTAAATATATAGTATATTATACACCTAGGGAGGTAAAATAAGAAACGTCAGATTGCACGTATTGTAGACCGTTGCGAAGCCGAGGTTTACTAACGTGTGATCTGAGTTTCTTTTTTACTTCCCGTGGTGTGTATATCTTATTTTTTTACCGACGGCGGAAAAGGCAACTTCATTTCTCGCAGCGTTACAAAAGTTGCCACTTTCTGTCCGAAGGCGATAAAATAATATTTATTTTCTTTTTTTTTTGTAATTCTACTAGCAATAACTAACATAGATTATAAGTAAATATTGTTATTAACACACTAATAGAAGATGTATGTTTAGTCTAAATTAAATAATTTTTATTTTATTTATTTATTACTATAAAGAAGTAAGACACTATAAAGCTATGTAAATATGTAGGTAAGTTCGCTGTGATAATGGCGGACCCGCCCTGGGACATACATATGGAGCTTCCCTACGGGACCATGTCTGACGACGAGATGAGGTGCCTCGGAGTGCCTCAGTTACAGGACAGTGGACTCATCTTCCTCTGGGTCACTGGCAGGTTAGTGATGGGAACTGGCTGTTAGTAATGTGTACTGGCAGGTTAAGGGTACTAGCAAGTTAATGATGGGAACCGGCTGTTAGGGATTGGTACTTTTAACAACTTTTTAAAATTAATAGTTTTTAAAATTTCAGTTTTCCCATACAAAATTTATTTGTTGCCTCTGAATTGGCATTAACTCTGAGCTTAGGTATAGCGCCCGGGCGTTGACCTTTTGAGTACTTCTAAAAATACAGAGTAATAAGTAAAAGAGGGAGTAAACATTTTTTTGGTTTAGTTTTTTTTTGTGTCCTTTATCAAGATTTGTAAAAAGTCGTAGAGCAAATGTTGTTGGGATTGATGTAGAGAAGCTGCCTGCAAGAGGTGGCCAATTAATTACAAATAACCCTGTATATTATATATTCATAGAGCAATGGAATTGGGACGAGAGTGTCTGAAATTGTGGGGTTACGAGCGAGTGGACGAACTGATATGGGTGAAAACAAACCAACTGCAACGGATCATACGCACGGGACGGACGGGACACTGGCTCAACCACGGGAAGGAACATTGTTTGGTTAGTTGATTTATAGCGGGTTTGTTTAGTGATTTAGTTAGTTAGGTAACATACCAAAATGTTAGTTAGTTGTTTCTTGACTGACATTTAGGATTAGTGATTAGCGTGCTTAATTGAAAAACATAATTTTTAGCTGTACTTAAAATTATATGACTGTATAGTCCTAAGTATGACCTATTTTATCCGGATATTTGTTTTTGTTATTCATGAATGTTATATTATACATTCATAAATAACCTAAATCAGATTGTTATTAGTTACATTCCACTTAAAAGGTATTGATTATATGAAACTTGTGATACAAACATACTTTCTACTGTAACTCAATCAATTATTTTATTAATTACTACACAAACACTTCAATACTATGCAAACACAAATTTAATTAAAGCTTATAAATTATTAACAATTCGAGCAAGTTAAAGCTTAAAATTATTAACTATTATTTATCATATACAGGTGGGCATGAAGGGCAACCCAGAGAACCTCAACCGCGGGTTGGACTGTGACGTCATCGTTGCAGAAGTACGCGCCACTTCGCATAAACCGGACGAAATATATGGCATTATTGGTATGTACTGTCTTTATATAGAGAAACTTAGTTGAGAAATACTAATGAGAGTTACTGTTTCGTTGTTATGTTTTTTTAAAAAGTGTTCTATCTATTTCTATTAGTGTAATATTATATAACCTTCCCCAATAAATTACCAAAAGTATTTTTTTTATTATTATACATATTACAAATATATTTCCTCGTACATTACATAATGGCATGTTGATTCTGTAGTTAAGTGTTCCTGAGCCGTGGTTACATAAACAACCGCGTGGTATAATAAACACGAAATTATCCAACAATAGACCTACCTAGTAATCTTTATTATTATACTTTAAAAAAAATAAAACTTCAGATTAGCTAGCCCGGTTTAGGGTATATAATATATAAACATTGTATTTGATGTGTCAAGACAATGTTTGATGTATTTTACGATCCGATAGGTGGCGTTATAATCTAGAAATTAATTCTTATTTTCCTGTTTCTTCATCCGCTAAAATGTTGTGGGTACATTTATTTAAATTTCACTTGTGTTATATCAAAGTAACAACTTTTAATTTAATTGTGAAGAAAACTATATATCATTTTTTTGTTTTTTTTTTCTAGAGAGGCTTAGCCCAGGAACCAGAAAAATAGAACTTTTTGGTCGTCCACACAATGTTCAGCCAAATTGGTGAGTATTTTACTGTAATAGTTTTAATGCTTTTTTTATTGCTAAGAAATTTGTTTAAACTCTCTCACTTGTTATCGTCATTAAGTAGGTAAAAGATCGTTAGACGCACTAACTCCCTTTTTTTATCAACGGAGATTTCTCAAGAGTGTTTATATTTACAACATTAGTTTTTACAAATGACCTATTCTTCCATCAACTGAACCGGCCGCTCGTTTCCTCCACTTTTATTAACAAAAATTATCAAATAATTTTAACTTTCAGGATAACCCTGGGCAATCAAGTAGACGGAGTCCGACTCGTGGATCCAGAGCTGATAGCAGCCTTCAAGAAAAGATATCCTGACGGGAACTGTATGGCTCCTCCCCCTCCAGACCCCGGATTATCTTAGAAAATCTATATAAAAAATAAAACTGTCCTTACTATTAGTTTTAAGATTGTAAATAAAATGTTTAACACTAATAAAACTATTAATACAAAATGTTGTATAAAATATATTCCAAATTAATTCACAAACAATTTCACTGATTCAAATTCTGATTTAACTAAACGAAGGATGCGGTGATCTTCTGCCTTTAGGTGAGCTCGGTCGAGGACCGTGGAAGCCTCTAGCCAAGGACGGTTGAATTTTATCTCTGGGTCCACTATAATCAATATAATATTATATTAAAAGAAATACATATGAAATACGTACTTTATAGTACAGTTGGATAGGTGTTACTCTTAAGTAGTGCATTTGATTTTGAAAATTAATTAAAAAATGGTATTCCAAAATTTGTTATAATCGATAAAAGTATTCGTCTTCAATTTATTATTAATTAATTGGCTACTAGACCTATATCAAGATAAACTATAAAAAGTATTGAAATTGATAGCTTAAAGATAAACAATAACTATGTAATTTATCTTTTACATTATTATTTTTTTTAATTTTTATTAGGTAAAGTAAATTTTAATTTATATCGAGCGATTTAAGTTAAATTAAAGCAGGCCAGAATAGATGGCGTGGCGTGACGTCACTACGCAATAAACAGAAACCAGTTGAATAGTAAGTATACTACGTTATAAGTTATTATAATTTTGAGTAATTTTCCATATCATTTGGTAGCTGTAAAGAATGATGTGGGCTATGAACTATATTACAATTGAAAATATAAATAAATAGTAATACTAAATGAAATAAACCAGAAAAGAGTTTTCTCATTAGTTAAGTGTTTCATACGTATTTTTATTTTCTTTTATAATGAAGAAAGGTCTCATTTTCAACAAAGCTTTATTGGTCCATTCATTAAAACGGAGTAAACATTCTCAAAATGCTAACCTTGCCATTGAAAACAAAGAAAATATGCTTTTAAAGGCTTCACTTTTTAGTTCTAACATTAGCTTTTTAGTGAACTAACCTTAGTTATTATGTTTTTTTATTATCCCTACAAAGTATTTAGGTAAGTCGTAAGGATGTTCCAAACGAATTTAAATATTTCAATTCCTTATTGGAAACAAAAAATATATATATTAAAAATTATAGTTGTATAATTTTCATATATTCGATCATATAACTTTAAACTACAAAATGTTAAAACCATAAATATACCTTCTACTAAATACGTGTTTTAAAAAAAATATTTATATATGAACAATAAATTACTTTTATCAAAGTGATACTCACGAAAGTGGGTATATCGTAGAGTTATTTGATATTAAATAAGGATTTCGTAATGCTAACTTAATCTATTGTTTTCGACGTTTTACACATTTAGCAACGTGTATAAACAGTGTATCAGGATTTCTAATCGTCGTACTTTTGCATACTGGCACTGCATATGTCTTATAAGAGCACATTCTTAACCATTTCCGATTAAAACGGTATAATAACAAAGAGGACAATCATTATTGTTGTATTTGTAGGGTCGTGACGTCATTGCTCGATAGGTCACGGGACCTAGGGTTTTTGCGCGAAATTTAATTGTCATCGGGAAAATATTTTATTTCTAATAAGATAAAAAGTTTTTGAGATAAAACGAATTATGATAGTATATAACAAGATATTTCGCATGTTATAAAATATATTTCATAAAACGTTCTAGTATCTAAATATGTATTAACTCTTCATGTTATTTACATTAGAAAACTGATTGTAGGTAATTAATTGATGGTAGAACCTCTTTGGAAAGATATAAATATATATTAATTTCGAACCTAATATCTTGACCACCGCCACTTCCTTGCTTTGTTCCTGTGCTAGATCTTGAGTTCACTCTACATACCGCGGGCTTTTCTTTCGGAGGTATGCTACTTTAAAAATAAATTATTTAATAATTATATTTTTCTAACATTAAGACATGGCTCATTGATTGATTGATTATTATTATAACCTGTTTTTGTCGGTGACCTTCTTGCCAGATATCAGGCAATCGCGTATTCTGCGTTGAAACTGAAAGGAGTGAACAGTGAACTTATTTTATTATAGTACACACATATTACAAAAGGTAGGTGAACCATAAAAATTAAACTATGAATATCCTACTTATGAACTTGTAATCCGGATACCTTATTTCTTTCTGAATAAAAAAAATGAGATCGAAACTATTTTTTTTTAAATAAGTATAAAAAATAAACCGAACCATCCCGTCGCTCTACTAATTGAGCTACCGTATCGCTAAACTTTTAATAAACTTAACAAGTTACACTTTTTTATAGATATTTTCAAACATGAAGTAAAAAAATTGACTTTTAAAGTTTCTAAAATAACCAAAAAGCTATCGATAAAGATGAGATTAGCTTATTTAAGTCAAAACAATGTTGTGTAATTACCTACCTAAATACTAACAACTTAAAAAAGCAATGAATTAATGACGAAGAAATAAAACCAATTAGTAAACAACCTTTATACTATTGAGCAAATCCCCCTGTGTAGCAAAGGGCCTTTCGTCGGAGCGCACGGACGGCGCCCGGCGGCCGGAAGGTGCGTCCCGTCTTGCTCCCAGCGACGCCGCGCCTATAGACCCGTCTTGAGGCACCGATACTATCATACACATAAAGTTACAATACAATAGATATTTATACAAATATCCATACAATAATATACTTATATAAATATGTATAATAGTAAGGAGTCAAAATGTTTCGGCATAGCTAAAATAGGTTTAAGAAATCTTTAATTATACAAAGTACGCTTTGCATTGTAGCCATGCAAAACTAAAAATTCACTTTTAATTAAAGTTAATTTTTTTAAAAACATTCTGAGAATTCAACTACCCATTCACTATAAATATAATAAAAAATTAAATTAAAAATCTAAAAAACCCCCGATACAAAAGACCTCTCCCGAAAGAAAAGAATAAAAAGAATATTATTATGTACTTATTGAAGTCGTTGCGTCGGGGGACCGTTGTATCTACGTTGACAATGGTGTCTAGTTTACAAGGGCTTTAAGACTATACGATTCGATATCATAATTTCTTTATTTTCCTTGGTAACTTATTTGCATTTTAATTTCTTCCTTTATTAAGCTTTTTTCTGCTTTTTAAAGTTATGTTACTGGTTTCATTATTGTACTAAATGAACTTACGGACACACAAATTTTCACTTGCTTAAGTATTTCTATCAATATTGCATAAGATCCTTTCACCCGCACCAATAATATCTCAATATCTTGGAGATGACTGTTTCTATTTCGACCAAACATAGCTAAAAACCATCTCGACGAACCAGGCTTTCGATAACAAAAGCCGCAATTAAATCCGTTCACGCGTTTGACTACACAGACAGACACACAGATACGCACAGATCGACAGGTCAAACTTATAATTCATCTCTTTCTGAGTCGGGGGTTAAAAATATCTGCAGAAATTTGTGCACAAGATTTTTTTTATTTTAAGAATTGAATGCCAGTGGTAGTGTGAGGCTAACACCTCTGTGGTACGAAGACCAACTTTTTATTTCATACTTTTTTTAAGGGTATTGACAATTTATTAAAATATAGACATCATTATAGATTAAGGACATTGAAATGGCCACAAAAGTGACATTAGAAATACTTGTGTGTAATTACCTGGTTATCATTAAAAAATTATCCAATAACATCAATTCTTCTCCTATGTTCTATTATTTTTTCTATTTTAATAATGTTAGAGTAAGATATGTGTGAAATAATTAAATTTGATAGACACTGTTACATAAAAAAAGAATTAAAAATGTACTAATAAATAAAAAATATTTTAAAACATAACTTTTATTCTCTAAATCTAGATCACATAGGCATACATTATCCACTTGATGCCATAGAATATTATGACTACTCTAAAGAAAATCATTATTATATAAATAATTTAAAGTTCATAACTTTTTATTTGGGTGGAAAGAAATGGATTGCACTTGAGTAGAATATAATTTGGTAATATTTTGATTGTATAATCACACGGCTAAAGCACTAACTCTATGGCGTATGAACTATCCTCAAACTTTTCCATCTTGAGAAGTATAACATGAATTCATGAGATCTTAATCTTACTAGGTATTTTTTACAGCTTCTTTATTTTCTTCAATAACATTATTTTTGCTATCAATCTCCTTCACGTCACCTTTGTACAAGCTCTTTCTTAATTCTGTTGGTCCAGCGAATGTAGCTTGAGTTGTCCGAGTGGCTGGTAAATAAATTTCAAATGTTTTGAAGTATTTTAATATATTTTCAACATCGTCTTCTTTCAATTTATACTCAATGGCAATTTTCGTAACCGTAGCCTCTTCCGGGTTCACTTGATGTGATCCAATATAATCTATTGCCTGCCGTAAAGTGGTTCTCCCATAAGGAATCTTTTCCGGTTCTTTCAAACCGAAATCGAAGTCCGGTACTCGACCCCGGTGATGGGGTAGTGGTCTATCTACATTCTCTTCTCTTCTCTCTTTAGTTACGTCAGTTTCGGGTCGCCCGTGTGAGGTTACATAAACATTCCTCAATCTATCATCAAGACTTGGGTCTTTTCTATCAAGTTTGATATCAATGTTCGGGTCTACTTCCTTCACCCTCTTTAATTCTTCAAAAGTTGAAGGATATTTTGGTGCGGCATCAGGTTTATCTTTTGATATGATTTTATGAGCTCGATTTTCTATGTTAAAAGCTTTAATTGGCCTTAAAGCTTTTGCTACTAAAGCACCCATCTCAAGTGGCGTTAGTACAATTCAGATTAATGAAAATACTAAATGTTCACATTGAAAACACCGTTTTGATAGTATTTCAACATATTTTTGTATTCTTAATTCTTAATTTTTATAGGTTAAAATGTTAATCTGCATTTGACAGATGATACTGACATTCAATCTTTGACAATTCCATTTATAATTTATTTAAAAAAACCTTGGTTTATAGCATCATAAAACTATTCGAACTTTTCATAAACAATAGCTAAAAAAATATTTTTTATAAGAATACTACCTAGTGTTTGACATTGATCCTAAGAAAATACAAGCGTGGAAGTTTGAATGTATATCATTTTATTCGGCTAAAAACAAGATGGATCTATATGAAAATTTGTAAAACACATTAACTTACGTTTAAGTCTCGATAAAGCTTCTTTCAGTGCTGCTTTTGAATCACGCGAAGAAAAGTTTTCGGCAAGAGGCGTGTTAGTAGCACGAGTTTGCTCACACATCACTCTCATTGGTGGTGGACTTGGACTACGACCTAATCGACGCCGATTGCTTGGTTGTGTTGGACTTCGAGAAACTAAAAAATAACTGACTATATATTTATAATTTACTATATCAATTAGAACGTATGAAATAATATACGAGGAATTTAATCCTTATAACATATAAAGACGCGAGCAGCAAAGCAAAGCAGTTTGCGAAGGTAAAAGCGTATTCGTGGATAGAAAAATAGTAGTAATAGTTTGAACTAAAAAACATTTAATTTAATTTCACATTATTTTTTTGTTTAACTCGATTTCATATGTTAAATAAAAAACTAACTACGTTCTTATGTGTGTAAGAAGTAAAAGTTAGGTATTTTCCTGTAAAATATAATAATGTAACTTTGAGGTTCACCACATAGCCCAAGTACTTTTTTGACGTGTGACTTAATTCGCATGAGTTCTGTTTTGGTCCATGCTAGAGATTATTTGTTTCGTGTTCGGTATTTTTCGATTATTTTGACCTCAACTCTGTAGTTTGCTTATGGAACTATAAAAATTAATCCCTTAAACATATTTACCTTGGCTAAAATTACATGGTGCCATTTTCATAGCGTCGCCAGGCATTGTTCGTTCTATATTAGAAACTCTGAAGGAGTATTGTGGCTTAACAGTGACTGCCGATTCCAACTTTTTCTCTCTCGGTTCACTGTATAGCGTACTTCGCATTAAAAGTTTCTGTAAATATATATTTGTTTATGTATGTAATATGTTTAAATTCCTAAACACTATCGTAAAAATTGGGGATTAAATCTTTCTGATCAGTAGGTTATAATTGTAACGTTAAAAATAGAATTGTTCTATATAAAAAGTTCCCAACACACAAATGGAGGTACATTATTTATAAAAATAAACAGTTAAACAAACAAAACTACCAACCCTGGCATCATTTAACGTTTTTGCGATTTGAGGCGGACCAGCACGGTATGTCGGACTAGAACCATACCAGCCTTGATTTTCTGCTTCTGATTCCTTAAATTTACAATAGTTTTAACAATTGAACATATTTTAAGTTATACATTTTTAATAGCTCTATTACATTAGGCACGTTTTTCGGTATTCCTTTTACATTAGGTGTATTGCTTCTTGATGGTCTCAAAGTACGAGGTTCACCACCACCACTGCCACGGCGGGATCGTGCTTCATTTACTTCACTCGGTATTCTTTAACATTATTAATATCAGTTTTTATATCTGATTAAGAAAACGATACATTGAACAATTAAACGAATGATTAATTCAAGAAACCTTTTCGTAAGAGAAACATTACGAATCGTGTTCATCTGCTCATTCCATTCGAGCTTTTCTTTTTCGGTCGGTTTACAAGAAGCTGTCACAAGAAAAAAACAATTTTATTTATATAAATTATTATAAATTCGATAACAATTTAATACAAACCGTATCTATTAAAAGGCAACATCGGTAGGAATTATTCCACCGTTTAGGTGCAACTTTCGCGGAACGCACTGCCAACATCCATAATTTATCGTAACAAGACCTTTTGCAAGAATGACAGCATAAATATTTCTTCCATAAGGGAACATTCTCAAATTCATTGTCACCGCAGTTTAATTCTTCGTTAATATTACTTTTAATTACACAACCTTTCATTGGAGCTACTTTCTCTGTAGATGGTATCGTTAAATCGCAAGACGTTATAAACAATTCGTCTTCGAAATTTTCGTTTTCTGAATGGAATAAAATAGCCGTTGTGACCGATGTTTTATCAACGTACATATTTAAAATAACACTGTTTATTGTGATGTTGGCAGTACGTTCGTTAAATTTTAAAAAAGCAACACATTCAAACAGTGTTACTTCAAATTAAAAGTGAAAAAAACACTGTCTGAATTTATAAAGACCGGTTAGAAAATATATTACAAATGCAGTACTTACATCGTACTCAAATGTAAGTAATAAAACAAATGTTATACATAAATGTGTTATAACATTTGTGTTTATTATTCATATATTTTTTAATACATCTTTTTTTTTATAAGATAGTTTTGTTGTAAAAGAAATAGGAATTTTGATTTGTCATCATATTCTACTACCTTCTCTTGTCTTTGAAGCCTGTGGTCGCGGAGGGGGACACACTTCCGTTCTATTCTGTCTCTGCATAGGTGGCGGGGGAGAAGGAGATTTACTGAACACTACCGCACGCTGTTTGTAAGCTTTTTCAGAAATCGAATAAATGCCATAATCATGTTTTGGAATTCTATTAATGTCTTGAAAAGTACGTCTCCTGTTGCAAACTTATAAAATGTTTATAACTGTGGAGCTATTCATAAATAATCTTTAACTTTAATTATGATATCTTCACCTGTTTACCTATATAGATTTCCTTGTTTTATTAGCCACGATTCTAATTCTTCAAGCCAACCCTACAATGTAACATAAGTGCTATTATAGGCCATTATTTGTTATTTATACCTACATAATGTAGAATAATCAGTGCAGAGAAGATTTCTATCTCTAACCTGCTGATGTCCAATGACAGAACCAGGTCTGCAGATTCTCATCCACGCTATAGCCTCGTGGGCAGTCATACGATAATGCTTTATCAAGTAACAACCAATCAGTGAACCTGTGCGACCTAAACCTGCCTAAACAAAAACTAAATCAAAATTTAGGAAATCGAAATCAAGACCACGTTGATAGGCATCGTAAACATTATAAAATAATATATAACAACTCATAACCTTGCAATGAACTGCAATGGCCCCATCGCAGTCTTCACTTATTTGGAGGAACTTCAATAAAACACGTCGAGATGGACATGAACCATCAGGAAAGAATAAATTATAATGAGCGATACCAGCATTGATGAATCTAAAACAGTATAAATTTATAATTAATTGCTCAATAAGTATGACATTTAATACTCTCTAAAAATAAAATTATCCTTACGCATTGCTGTCGTAAAGTTTTTTATTGAGTCTCATCACAATTTGAACATTATTCCCCCGAAAATAATCTACGTACATTTCAGGAGGATGATACATGGATGCCACGTGGTTGTAATCAACTGGTCCAATGAAAGCCAAAAATTTCGCTGCAATAAAGAAACTGTAGGGAGTCGTGAGACTTCTGTGTATGTGTTCTTATTTTTGGTCATATGATTCATATACATTATGATATTATATATACATTATGATATTATACTTGGTTTGCCTTACGTGGCTTAAATAATTTACAAACATCTTACGGCAATACTTTTATAGCTATTGAATAAAAATGAATTGAATGTGTAACAAATGCCTATGGTGTTGATATTTATAATCTTAGAACCATTTTTTTTAGTCTAAAAAAATGTTTAATATTTTTCTCTTATACCAACATGGCACAATCCAGTTGAGATCACCACCTTGAATTTTGTCCAATCTTTCATACTCCTCATAATTAAAATCATGAAAATCAAAAAAGCCAAAATCTCGAGCTTTAGTTATACCGTGTAAGCAATCCATTATGGTTATAGTATAGTTAGAATCACCTTGGGTAGCATCTTGGAATGGCCTTAAAAAAAGTTTACCAAAGGTGTACAGTTTCATAATATTTAATGTAATATGGGTACCCTACCCATGACTTGAAAATTACGATATGTAAATTAACGGAACGGAAACACATAACTCATGAATACTCCCCTGTAACTACTAGTTCTTATCTCAGTAAATAATTGCACTTACCGATAGCTTTGACCCTGAATAAGAAATGGTTTTAATGCATCCTTTGGCGGTAAACTCAAATATAAAACTCCATAACACCCCATCAGAAACGCCGCATTTGCTTTTTTCTTCGGATCAATTGATGTATAATGTACAATACACTGCTTGTTTAAGTATAGTTTTAACTTTTCACTGAGAATTTTACAATATTTATACACACATCCTAAATTCAAAGGCCCAAAGTCGGCATAATAGTTTTCATAAATTAAATCATTGTCTATACAAAAATAATGTGTGTCAGCGGTATTCTTAAGAATTTTTCCATTTCTCACAGTTGCAAAATAAAGCACATTTTTTATATATTCAGTCATAAACAAAATATCTGAAGTAGGTGCCATCGATGTTATAATATAACTGTCTAAAAGTTATATTCTAAGAGCATTTTAATATATCATGTAAAATATATAATATAAAGCTATTATAACAACTATGATTTCATTTCGCAAAACTTTTAAAAACGTACTTAAAAAATAAAGATAAATACAAAATGACTTTGATTAATATAACTTTTTGTTTATAAAAGGCTAAATAGTTTTTGGCCGACTACTGCCAGTAATGTTTTAAACTCTAGTTTTAATTGTTTTTCAATAAAGGAACTCAGAAACTTTAAATCTGTGTTTCCACAATATAAAACAATAAAATCCTTCAGCCCTTCAGACAGTCCATTAGGCCCAAGAAGAAAGGTTATAAAAAATACTGTATACTTATTTTTTAAATATCTGGTAAAATATTGGCAACATTATAGTTTTGACAACTGTCAAGTTAACCTTAATTATAAACATGGCAACTCTAGTCTTTTCCCGGTACGCAAGGTAATGTGTCAAAAGTATTGGATGATTTTCTCTGAAATCTGTTCGATTTAAAGTGATCTTTATAGTTTTTGTGTTTTGTAAGTTAGTGACAGAATGTTCATGGGCACCTTAATCCAACCTAATTCATATTTCAGGCTTGAGAAACGATATAAACCATGGCCGATGTTGATGTGTAAGTGGTTATTTTATTACCATCTATTTCAAAAGTTTTTAATCTTTAGTAATGGTATTGTACCCTATCTTTAGTAATTAATAATACCTCTACCCCGTTTTCACTCTGCCATAGGATACAATTCAAATATGTCATGTAAAACATGTCAACATAACCTAAGAAATTCATTTCACTAATTATTAGTGTTATAAATCTGAGTCATTGTTTTTGATTCTATGTCGTGATGTTAAATCTAATCTATATTATATTTGTTATTTAGTGAGGTACCGAACAACCCCGTCTTGAGCGGCGGTGCGATGGATGTCAACACAGCCCTCCAAGAGGTGCTGAAGACCGCCTTGATTCATGGTGGACTCGTCCATGGACTTCACGAAGCCGCTAAGGCTCTTGATAAGTACGTTATAACTATATAATACATTATTTTTTTAAAAGAACCATGCATCTATATAACCCAATATTATTAGTGCAGTTTAATAGGTATAACCAATCCAAAATGTAATGTAATACTAATCAAATCATAATTGCCATTTATAATAACTTTATAAAATATCAAGTTCATTATGGAAAGAGTAATTTGTTTTTGAATAATATATTGTATATATTATAATAGTTAATTCTTATATATTCTTTATTTATTGCTTGGCTCTGGAACTGTAAAGAAACATTCATTCAGCATGTGGTTGTTTTAATCATATGCTGAGTGGAAATATCTGGCTAATTGTATTTTGTTGGATCCTCTCCAAAGCCAACATCACTGCATACACATAGTACCACAATTCTTGATACTTCAAGGTTTTGGCCTCCCAAGTGTGCTACAATCATTATATACATATAATATTTTAAGTTTCTTTGTTTACCTGTAGAGCTCAAAAAGTAGTTAAATGATATGAATTGAAATCTTAGTATACATTTCATGTCTATTCAAGCATTCTATATATCTTAAATTCTAAAGTTCCAATATTTTTTAAACAAGTTACTTTACAATGTGTCTGTTATAGGAGACAAGCTGTTCTCTGTGTACTGGCGGAGAACTGTGATGAGGCTGCATACAAAAAGTTAGTGCAGGCCCTCTGCAATGAGCACCAGATTCCTCTTGTTAAGGTATAACATGATATACACATTAATGTAACTTAAGTAAGTTTGTAAAGAATGAATGAAGGCTGATGATGATTACTGATGGTTTTTATTACTTTGGCAGTCTGCTTTCTTCTTGAAACTTGAATTTTTTTACTTGTGAATATTTTTTACAAATATGTTTTACATAAAGTAAAACAAACCTGTGACATTCTTTAGAAACTTTATATTTAGAGTAGTGCTTTTTTAATGTATATTAGTAATGTCTTGAAATGAATATGAAAAAATATTAAAAATTTGTTTATAAGTATGGTTCGCTCCGCACGAACCTCTCTGTCCAATGGCAAGAGAGGTCCAAGGAGCGTAAATAGATTTGTGTGCCCCTATGGTGACCCTCAATATGATGAGTCAACTTTCCTAGCATCCAGACAATTATATTTATTTCATACATTTAAAATATTTAAAAAATCCTTTTACCAATTTATGGTAAACAAAATGTACAGTTGCATCCTTTATATTTACGCCTATTCTTATAAAGAAATATGTTTATATTCAGGTTGACAACAACAAAAAACTTGGTGAATGGGCTGGTTTATGTAAAATTGACAAAGACGGCAAAGCCAGAAAAATCGTGGGTTGCTCTTGCGTAGTTATCACAGTAAGTATCTATAATTAATTATCATAAATGCATATTTTATATTACACTACATTAGAATGATGTATGAGAAAAAGTATGTTTATACTAGCTTTTAAATAATAGTATTGTATTCTCTGTAAAAAAAAAGCCTCAACTAATCAATTACTCAAGAACAAGATAGACATCTATGTTTTATTGACTTGTAAATAAAAGCGCTATGCACGAACACAATAACTTTCATGGGTTATTAGTGACAATATAACGGCGCAATATTAATTTGAGTGACCCTATGGTGTCGTGCCAGTGCACTAACAACTTTCCTATCACTCATACATAAAATTTACATTTATATTATGGGATCTGATATTAATTGTTAATCAGTGGAGATTTGCTTTTTCCAGAAAAACGTTACATTTAAATAATACATAAAAAACAATACTATAAGAAAACTGCCTATGATAAAACAAAGGCGTGAGAATTATTCAAATGCTTTTTGGTTCAAGGGCCGGGTCGCAATTGCACCCTTGGTCTCTTATTGTTATTTTATTTACTACAATAAATAATATTTTTCAGGATTTCGGTGAGGAGACACCAGCACTTGATGTGCTCAAGGACTACCTGAAGTCTTCAAGCTAATCCTTAGGTGTATTGTCTATATAATAAAACTCCAAAAAAACTATACTTTATTTTATTTAATAAGGATTAAGTACAATAAATAAAAGTAAAACTTAAACACATAGTTTTGCGAATTGGTCGCAAATATCCTTGTGCTTTGGCCATTGTTGGACTTGGCATTCCCTGCGAATTGTAAAACATTTTTATTGTTTTTCGAACCAATACCATACCAATACCAAATAACTTAAAACGTTGGCGTATTTTTGATAAAAGTTCATTTAAATCGTAAATAAATAATCAAGATACAATTAAAATTTAAAAAAAAACCATACAAAAAAGACCTCTAAAAAGAATAAAAATAATATTATTATATAATTATTGAAGTCATTGCGACGGTGCACTGTTGTACGTTATACGTACGTTGATGACTGTGTCTATTTTACCAAGTTAATCATTGACGACTTAGACTATACGAATCGTAATTTCTTAAATAGCCTTGGTAAACTAATTGCATTTTAATTTCTTCTCTGAAACTACCTTTGAATCCTACTTTCTCCCCGATGAACATAGGCTATATTTTATAATCATCATCACTAATATTATACAAGAGGAAAGATTTGATTGTTTGATTGAATTGAATAGTCTCCGAAACTATTGGACCGATTTAAAACCTCTGATGAACATAGATTATATTTAATACGAGAAAAAATAAGGATCCACGTGAAAATTTAGACTGCAATAAAATATAAATGTATTGAGTAACATGAGTCGAGCCTTTTTATATATGTATATACGAATATTAATAAATATAAACATTTAGAGTTAAAATGATTTACAGTCACTGATAAGACTATGATGATGGGATTTTTATTATCACTAGCTGTTGCCCGTGACTTTATGACTACGATCATAAGCCATATAAATATATTTTTTACAGTCTACGTGGACGCAGTCACAGGCCACAGCTATCCCTAATAAAGTACTTGAGTAAATAAGTGTAAAAACCTTTTGGCCTACATAACAAGGCTTGTTTTCCTATATAGCGCGGGTAAAGCCGCTGGGAACCGCTAATTATTGTATAAAAACCTTTCACCAATAAAACGTCAATATCTTGGAGACGACCTGTTTCTATTTCGACCAATCATAGCTAAGAACCATCTCGACGACGACGACGACAGCTTTCGATTTAAAAAATCCGCATTCAAATCCGTCCACGCGTTTGGCCGCTACATTGCCACAGACATACACTAATCGACAGGTCAAACTTATAACACCCCTCTTTTTAGTCGGGGGTAAAAATGATAGATAATACAATTTGTTATCTTTAGTCACGATCTTAATATGCCACCGTGGGTAAACTAGGTATCTACTTATGGAATATTAGTTATTTATTTTAAAATCCATTAACAAATATAAGTAAAATCGTATTTACCTGCCGCAATACCATTCAGTCTTGCATCGGGAACACTTCTTGCTAGCTTTATCCCCACACTTAGCGCATTTCGCCCCACCACTATCCAATGCTAAAGCGGCGTCACTAGTGTACGACTCCAGTAATTTCTTAGCCATATTCCTTGAATCCTCAGATCCATCCATATAGAAATTATCAAGTTGAGCCTTAGCAATCGATTTGGTTCTTTTATGCACTTCTTTGAGGTACTTGTCTTTGATCTATAAATTATTCAAAAGTTACAACTACCCTCAAATAATAATACGTTTCATAACTTAGTTACAAACCTGTGGTACGACTTCAATGAGCGTACAACCTGGCTTTTTAACACCGTTAGTTCGGTTATGAAGACTCGAATAATCACCCACTGCCAGACGACAGAGAAACATCTTCAGATCTCCTAAGGGTGGAACTTGATCCAATGTTGCGTCTGTGAGCTTTGCTTGCAACTTTGAAAAACACTCAATATTACAAAGGAAAATCATACAATTTTAAGCTATATCTTTGTTAACGTAAAGCTCAAAATTAGCCGTCACACATGTAATCATTGTCGTGCCCACACGCACATGCACGATGCAGCAGATTAAATTATTTGGTATTTACTAATTCTAAATAATATAATGTAGATAAACAAATATATATATATCTACCGCACAGAAAGCAGAGCGCCTGCAATCATCGATACTATAGTGATGTGACAATCGCGGCTCCAGCAATAACTGACGTAGACATAGCCACAGCTGCGCTTCACTACGATGCAGTTGAGAAAGATCGTCGTCTGACGGCTTAGACCAGCGTCCAACTAAAAATTATACAAAACATCTATAGAAATATCTTTAAACATGCATTGTAAACAATTCACAAATATTCTAATGACAAAATAATTAAAAATATATGCATAAAACTAACAGTTAAAAATTTGTAGATCTCCTTTGTCATTAACTTTTCTCCAAGGTTCTAATTGGATCAGATGGCACAAAATAGATGGCACGTCAAAGGTTTTGTATATATTGGTCGAAATAGACGCACCCACACCGGCCACTTCCATGTGCTCAGTTATATAGCTAAACAGAAAAATCAATTATTTTACGACTTCATAAGAATACAAAACTTTTGGTCCAAAATTAAACGACTAATTAGTTTCAATTAGTCCAATAACATTTTTTTTTTAAAAGTTTGATTGAATGCATAGATTCAGTAAATCTATTTAATTTAAGATATCATCATGAAGGAATTGTCTAATGTATATTATGCTATTTGAAATCCAAGGTACGCAGTTTTCTCCTCTATGTACACCCATGGATAGCTTGCAATAGGCGTTCAATTATTTTTACTTGAGGCATTTTACCCCTATATACATATATATTAAATACCGAACAATGGATATGCATCTCATGCTGATGTCATATTGTAGATCATTTTTTTGTCGCTCTAGTTCTTCAGGAGTTGTTTCACATTCATATTCTTTTGTAGAAACCGGCTTCAAAAATCCTTTGCTGTAAATGATTTTTTATAATAACATCTATTTTCCTTTCATTATAGGTCAGAAAACTCATAAAGCAAACAAGCTTGCTTGCGATTCTAAAATCGGCTATTTTATCTTTCATGTCCTTGTTATGCTATTAAAACAAAATAATAAATAAACAATAACTAAAATATACTTACAAACAGTAATGAAACTAAATAGTAATAAAAAAACTAATTAAACAATACCCACTAATAGTCATTTAAAAATAATCACAACTTTTTAAATTCGGTTTTACTCATGTCAAGCCAATTTAAGCACACCCCTTTACTACCTATACTAGCCTCAGCCTATATTAATTGTGGACACTTGCCAAAAGATGACATGCATGAAAACCCAGTCTGTTATCCTTACTTGATAAGAGCAACGAGAGTTGTCAATTGTTCAACAGCATAGTACAGAAGATCTATTACAACCTCACTGATGCATTGAGCGCCATCTTCATGAAATAGCACTGTTTCTAGAAGCCCTACGGCTGCTGCCTCGTGGTATAACTGTTTGAACAATTATATTATCTTTAAAAAGAAGTCGTTGAAGATATTCAAACATATACTAGGATCCGTCACAATGCGCTACGGGAGTTGAGCTGAGCGCCCTCCCCCTTTCTAATGCTACTAAAGTCGGTCCATACCGCGCCCAAGGACTTCCAATGAACTTGCTGGCACTGGAAAGGTTAAAGTAACGATTGGCGAGCGCACGCAGGTTAAGTTGAGCTTAAGTCTATGGGAGATTCAGTTTAATGACCATATCTTTAAAACGAAACAATATTTTTATATTCTGTTTTTTGAAGAACAAGCCCAGTCACGTCCTTGACATGCCTGCCAATTTTGGTTAAAATTGGTCAGGTGGTTTTCCTGTGATGTTGCCTCAAAATATTGATTCCAAAACGGTTTAGAGCTTGCTTACGCTCAGCTCAACAAATGGTTAAGAGCTTCACTTACGCTCAGTTCACTAAATATATATTATTTTACTCTTATGTGATATCAAACCCATCATTGTGTGTTTTAATCTCACAATCAAAACGATTATTAATGTAGACACGACACTTATCAATCGTTGAAAAGTGACTAACGCATTAAACAGTGGCCAGAATAGTAATCCTTGATACTGTGTACGATATTATTCACTCTGTGAATGAATAAGAATTTAATAGCATGATGATAAAAAAAAATTACTTTCTAATTCAATAATTTAGTCTCTCAATGCATCTTCCACATGATAAAATTAATTATCAGCTTATTTAAATAAATGTATAATGAAAAAAAAAAGCCAGGCTTTCAGGGATTCAAACCCGTAACCTCTAAACGATGGGACCGTTTCATTGTTTATATGTACTACATAGTACTAATATTAGTTTTCAAAAGAAGAATAATGGATATCAACGTCACGATAAAGAGGATCATAATAAGCTGATAGCTGTACAATAGCTTAATTGGTAGACTGATCGGACAGTTTCCCAAACTTCGCGGTTTGGAATACCTGCCCGTATTGGTTTATATCTCATTTTATATTTATTCAACATTTAAATAAGCTGAACATAGATGTACATATTTTAAAATATTTTCAAACATTCTCTGCTTTTCTATTTTATATAGTGATACCTGTATATCCAATTATATGAGCGATTTATATATAAAAGATATATGATGATATAGAAACATTTTTCTCGAGGTTGTGATCGGATATTTAAAAAAGAACCACATTTTTTAGAATTAATTATTCCAAAAGAAACCATGACATAATAATACCTTTACTGGTAATTCAATTATTAATATTAACATTATTTAAAGTACCCACCACCATGTATATTCCAAAAGTATTTGCAGGGACCGGTTCTAATTTCATTACTTGGGGGTAGATTTTAAGACGCCATACTTGAATACAAATAGCTTCGTAAACTAAAATTGGTAGCTGGAATATCATATTATATATTTAATACCCCTATATTAAAGAAAACAAAATTAATAAGTGAAAAAAAATACCTTTCCATAAGATATTAAAGTCTCTTTAGTTAATTCTTCTTGCATGGTTGAAGCTTCTATAACTGCCTGTTGGTTAAGTTTCTGCAGTCGAATGTGCCAGTCAGTCCACCTAAAATATCATATTCCATGATAAATTTTAAGTGTATATAGAAATTACTTTCTTAAAACTTACCCTTGGTTGCCGATTGCTTCTATATCCCAAGGTGTTATACTTTGAACGTATAAGTCTAGCTCCCCTAAATCTAAAGCATTTAATTGTGTCTTTTCTTCCGACATTGCATTTATTCTATTTGTCAATTAAACAAATAAAATGGTAGATGCTAATAATAAGACTTAATTTTGTTTCTGCCTTTGGATTTCGATTAAATATTAATAGTTGTTATGGTAACGCAATTGTTTTATTAGATTATTATTATTATTACAACTCTATAGTATTATTATCGCAAATAGAGCAAAGTATTTTATTTTTCCCTAGATTAATATTTTAAAGGAAAGGTCTTAATGTTATAAAATATGAAAATAATGGTTATTTTGTTATATTCTACATTTTATTATTGCCATCCCAAAAAAAATTGAAAATGGCGTTTACCGGAAGTCTATGGTTTTTGTCTTTCTTTCTATAATTTGACACACGTGCCGCGTGGAGTATTGCCTCGCAGGTTGATATTTTTTAAATATTTATTATAATTTGAGTGAAAAAGATATGTTATTTAATTACTTAAAATTACAGTGATAGTTTTTTTATTAAAATTTTCAATCTATGTGAGAGTGGAAACTTAAAGTGCTTATCGTCCTATGGACTAGTGAACCGCATTTTAGCAGTTAGGACCGGGATCTAGAAAAATATTACTTATTTATTAATTTACGAAGTATATCTTTTAACTTTCTTGAAATACTCACGTACAGTAAAATAAATTGATTCTACCAATATATATTGACAAGTTTTCTAACCTAAATTTTCACATGCCTTTCAAACCATAATGGCCGTAAAAATAAATAAAGTAAATCGTGTTCTAATGTTCTTAGTTATGTTAAAGGTTGTATCTGCAATATATTATATCAGCAGCATTCAAATTAAACCAACGGGATTAAAAATAAAAACAACATGCAACAAGAATGACAGACGATGCGCTTTTGTATAATTCATTTTTATATTAAATTTTATAAACAACTTGCAGCACAATGGTGGCTACAACCGACAAAAAGGCGGCTCCGGCCGAGAAGAAGGTAGTAAAGGGCAAGGAGGATAGTAAGAAGCTTCCAGCAGTCCCAGAATCGGTGTTGAAGCACCGCAAACGCAGGGAGGCACTCAGAGCTCGCCGCATCCAGGTAAAATAGTAAATACAAATAGTTGTGTTGTAATCTTTTTATTTATATAATTATTGTTTTCTGCACCCAATGATGATCCCAAATTTAAAGGCATAGTTCATCTGATTAAGATGCTGTTAACTTAAATAACTGATTATAATCACACAATATACTGTCAAAATATATTCTTGATTGCAAATTGTTGCTGTAAATTATATTATGATGTCAGGTAACAATCAAGAGGCGTTCAACTGCTTTCAAGAAGAGGAAAGAAATCTTCAAGAGGGCCGAGCAGTATGTTAAGGAGTACCGCATTAAAGAACGTGATGAGATCAGGCTAGCCAGACAGGTGAATTTATTATTATTATTTATAGCTAGCTAGCCAAATTGTATTTTTCTACTATTGTTTTCTTCTATGGCTGTTAAATATTGTTTTAGGGTTTTAGTTTTTATAAGTAGTCTGAACATATCTTTATTAACCTTATGATAATTACCTTCAATTAAAACTTCTTTTTGATTAAATTTCCTTTCAACATACAGATTTGATGTGAAACTAAATAATAATTGTTTTAAAGTGCTATTTCAGATAGTAACAATGTACACATAATATATAATGAAATTATATTCCAGGCACGCAACCGTGGCAACTACTATGTTCCCGGAGAGGCAAAACTTGCCTTCGTCATGCGTATTCGTGGTATTAACCAAGTCTCACCTAAGGTAAGACAATATTTTCATTATTGCTTAACTGTTTTTACTGAAGCATCAACTAATGAACTAGAACCAGAGTTATATGGTAATATTATAACTATCTGTAATTACTATGAATTATAAAAATGAGCTATGCATAAATGAGTCATGCATAAATAAATCAATAGATTGTAAGAGGTAAGCCATTTGAACTTACCAAAACTTCAGAACTAGTTGATTTAGTATATTTTGCATATGGATAATTATATTTAGAGAGTAATACTTATTGAAATTACTAATGAAATATATTTCTGTATTTATTCCATGTGGTAAAATATTTCTATAAATAAAATATCTCAATAGGTACCTAAGTCAACATTTTATATGAAATGAATACTATTTGTCACAGGTACGTAAAGTGCTGAAGCTATTCAGGCTGCGTCAAATCAATAACGGCGTTTTCATCAAACTGAACAAGGCCACAGTCAACATGTTGCGAATTGCAGAGCCCTATATCACATGGGGATACCCCAACCTTAAGAGTGTACGGGAAGTAAGTATTATTCTACTTTTAATATTATAACGTACACTATTTTTGTGTTGTTTCTTGAAACTTCTTGAAACATTTTAGTTGTATAACAAAGCTGAGTGAGAGTCTGTGGAGCTTAAATTTAAATTGCATATATGATTATATCATTTATGAAATCATAATAATTTAATAAAACCAATTTTTTTTTTGTACCAATGGGTGACATTTTAGACATTAGACAATCTGTTTTTGCATGCTGATCAATAAAACATAATTTTCTGCCAAGTCCTGTACCACTCTTTCCCTAAAGCATGATAGACAGTCACATTTTTCTCTTTTTACTAGGTTTTAAGTCTTATGAACATCTTCTACACCAACAATTTGTCTTAAAAGACAGCTTATCATTACATAAGTATGTGAAGCAAAAAAAATGCACCTCTTTCTGAGAAATATATGCGGACAGAGAAGTATGAAAACTGGCACAGTTTTGTATACAAAATAAGTGTAAAGCTGATATTGATAGAAAATAATGCATTTTTAATACATTGAATGTATGATATAAGCGTTACACACTACTGAATTGTTTACTTTAACACTGTCAATATCATGTATATATTTCTGATGAAAAAGACCCAAATTGTTAGAACAAAAAACAATATATAAATTTGCATAGAAGTGTTAATACACAATGCACAAGATCTAACCCACATAAACATTAAAACTTTCACTATTTAGATTTCATTTTAACTACATGTTTTGTTGTAGCTGATCTACAAACGCGGTTTCGCAAAAATAAAGGGGCAGCGTGTTGCGATCACATCCAACAAGATCATTGAAGAGAAGCTTAGCAAGAGCAACATCATCTGCGTTGAAGATTTGATTCACGAAATATTCACTGTTGGTGACAAGTTCAAGGTGAGAAATAAGTTTATATTGACTTTGTACAAAATATCACTTCTTCTCAATGAATATTGCGATATTTCAATAAAATTTATTTCATTTTACAGTTTGCAAGCAATTTCCTGTGGCCATTCAAACTGAACAACCCTACTGGAGGCTGGCGTAAGAAGACCATTCACTACGTCGATGGCGGAGACTTTGGTAACCGCGAGGACAAGATCAATGAACTCCTCAGACGAATGGTTTAAATAAATAGACTTAATATTATACATTGACGTTTTATTTGTATGAAAGGTTGAAACTTGCACAAATATCTTTAGTGTGTGCAACAAGTAAAAAAAAATTGGTTATGTACCTTTAATAGATTGGAAGAGTCATGTGGCTCAATCAATGTTACTCTTTACAACTGAATTAAAAATATTTTTTCAAAATAACAACTTATAAACAACCCGAAAGTTTAACAACAACACTTATGAATCAAACTGTTCTAAAAATAAGAACATTGTGGGACTTTTAACGTTACTAGTTTAGTAGACAACATATATTTTTCTAAAAAACATTGAACAAAGATTTCGCTAGGAGTATAGTTTTTCCGAATTTTCAAGAGATCTGGAATCTAATTGAAAGTCCGACTATAGTGATAAAATTGTCTTTAACTTCATAAGTTAGAATTCGAAAAATAAATAATAATAATTGAATGAAAAACATTTTTTATTCAGGATCCTATTTAGCCAACAATTCAAAAAGGTTTAATAATATTTTGCGGATTACATTGTCAAATCTGTGTCTTGTCTGTCGTTGTCCGTTGAAGAATGCTGTCAACTTGTGTCTTGTATGGAGAATGACAGATTTGTCTCCGAAAATATTGCATTAATATCCTTGAAATACCAAAATTTAATCAAATCGACTTCCAATCCAGCAAAAAAAAAAAAAGACTGGAACTAACGTTCAGTGTATATGTAAACTCACTTAATCCAACTATTTAGCTAAATTGTCTTAAAAACTATTTAAATATGATTTAGCAAAGTTATTTTTATTCAACAAAATAATAAGCTTAAAAGGAGATATGGCTATATTATATATCATCATTTTAGTGTTCTGTTCCGTATTTAGATTGTTTACCCAAAATTCCATTTTTTTCCTAAAGTTATATACACAAAGTACTATAAAGTTATATATATTTAGTGCTTTCATGAAAACCTTGACATAAAAGTAATGACGTTAATTTAGAGCTTCTTGAACGACATTTTTTAAAAACCTTATAATTATATTACCCTATAACCTAAATCTACATTTCTAACTTTCGAAATTAGTTTTCCTTACTTATTTGATATTTCTAATTTTTTAATGTAAGTCACAGTCACTATAAAATATTAATCTCTGGCTATATAGTGTGTATATTTAATTTATTATGTATCTGTAATGTGCGGGATGCTTTATGGTTTTTTCCAAACATTTCTGTGGAAAATATGTTCCTAAGAAAATGTATATTAGTAGTGGCAAATTTTAAAACTCCAGTCACAGAGTACATTTTGAATATAAATAACTTCAGTTTAACTTAAGTTGAAATTTCAAAATAAAAGTTTGACGTTGAGGGTTAAAATAATTAATAATCTCCTATTCCTAGATTTTTCGTTTCGATTTTGAATCCTTTTGTGCCTGTGTTTTCGAGATTTAAAAAAATAAATACAATGTGTGAACACTTTAGAAAGTGTGCTAAATGTGGAGTGCGATCCACAGAAGACCCTTCCTTAAGCTTTCACAGATTTCCTATAATTGCTAAAGAGAGACCTGAAACTTTTTTGAGGTAAACCTCACTGATAAATCAATTATTATTTCGTATTAAAGTGTTTTTATTCTTTAATAAAAATAATTATAATTTTAGATCACGTATTTGGGCTAAATTTGTTTATCCCAACAGTAATTATAACGATGTCAAATTCTTAAAATTATTGTATATCAGCCACAAAATGTTATGCAGTAGACATTTCGCACCAAATTCTTTCATTTCGAAAAACCGTTTAAACAAATTTTCTGTACCAATAGGGATGGAACATATATTACAGAAAGTAGTAAACGAAGCTAGCTCCTCTAATCAGGTAGTTATATAGATTTATATTATGATAGCTTGACTGTTTCCTAAGTCATGCTTTCTACTTAATAATATTTACCTATACTATGCTAGTATCTACTCTAAACTGTCTTGCAACTATCTCTACTACTAAAGTACAAATAGTCGAATCTGTAACTCTAATGATTGTAAATAAACATCAGAATGATGATCATAACAATGCCAGACTATGACTACATATGCCAGACTATGAATACAGACTCTATGTATTGAAGTTGGTAGCAATAGTTACAATTTTTGTAGAGATAGATGTATATGATTTGGGAATATTTTAAAATGTTCATTTATTTGTTTGGGGTTAATAGATAACATTGTAGTCTAATATAATAAATATCAAATTTCAAATAATATTTATGATACTTATGATAATATATAAATTGTATAAATGTATCAACAGAATATCACACTAGTATCACACCGTTCAACAAAAAAATATTCCAAAATAAATGACCACCAAACAAACATATGATTAAATTTAATTAAAAGTGCCAAGTTTAAATTAGAAAAGTTTTTCTTAAAAAATTAGCATAGCTTAGCTTTTATAAAAAATTAGAAAAGCTTTCATCACTCAGGAAAGAAATAATTTGTTAAAAACTGAAACTGAATGTAATAATAAATTTAAAATATATATTGTCTGGATTGAATTTGATGTTTATTTTAAGCTTGTTAAGTGTCACCAGAGCTAGTTGCTGTTGTTGAGAAAATTATATGCCAATATTTTGGACACTTATAATAATAGAATTGAACTAAAGTTACTTTGATGTATGACATTCAGTGGTGGGTTGGAAATGATCAAAACATGTCCTGTTAAGTGTTATTTTGATTTCTTAACAATACAGCTGTTCTAGTTTTCAGTACCAACTATTTCTTCTCATAAAACTGAAAGTATTGAGCTGCTATCTAGTGATGTGTCTGACAATAATTCTACAGTAAAGCAAATACCTGATTCTGGGAAAATCGTAAGTATTAATATAATAATACTCAATTAGTGGTTCTAATTTAAAAAAAAAGGACAGAAATGGTTACTTTCAGATGATTGCCAAGATCCTCAGTTATCATCATTTGTAATCAATAACTTGTTATTTATCACAGTGAATTTAATCCCTTATATCTCTTTATTTCAAGAATTTGGATGATCAGAAATTTGAAAACCTCTCGCCCAAAGAAAAGCTTCTTAGAATATGTAGACGAGGTTTGCAGAAAATATATGTTCTGAAACAGAAAAGGCAGCAGCAGAATAATCTTACCCAGATCAAAAAATTGTTTAATAATGATGATGTAAGGACATTCCTAAATTACAAAGTTCCTAGTAGCTAAGTACTTTGCTAAAAAGTTAAATATAATACACAAATCTGTTATGCAAATGTTACTTTGATATCCTAACTTTATTAGGCATTTTGTTTTCTTAATAATACTATTTACAATGGACTTAGTTTTTAGTATCATCAAATTTATCTACACAACCTGAAGGTTTGGAGTTGGATATTCCCGAAGAGAGATCTACACTGAAGCAAGCACCTGAAACTGGAAAACATGTAATTTGAAGTATTCATATTACTTAATTAGTTGCCCTAGTTTTCTAGAATTTTTCCCCTGGGATAAAAATAAAAACATTCACATAATCTTTCATAAATATTTTTAAAATAGAATTTCTAATAATTTAACCCCTTTTATTTTAATTTCGTTTACCAGAATTTGAATAATGACAAAGTCCAAGAGCTCTCATCCAAAAAAAAGCTTTTTAATAGATGTAGACAAAGATTTCAAAATATATGTGTTCTGAAACATAAATGGCAGCAACAGAAGAATCTTAACCACATTCAAAACTTGGTTAATAATGATGACGTGAGGAAATTCTTTGCATACAAAATAAGTGACAATTTGGTACTTTTGCTGCAAAGTCAGATAAGATATTATACAAAAAAGCCAAAAAGGAGACACTACAACTTAGAGCAGCAAGTTTTAGCTTTAACATTGTACAAGAAGTCACCAGCCAGATACCGATTACTTAGACGCTTTTTTTCATTACCCTGTCAGAGCATGTTGAAAAAACTTATCAAAAAAGTTCCTCTAGATGCAGGCATTAACCGACAAATATTTATTGGATTAGCTGACATGGTGCAGATGAATGAAAATAATGAAAATATATGCACTTTAATGTTTAATGAGATGAACATAAAAAGATCTCAAGGGATTAAAATCAAGTCTCTTGTGTTTATGCTTTCGGGAGTAGTTAAGACGTGGAAGCAACCAATTGCATATTATATGTTAGCAAACTACACTACTGCTAACATATTAGTATTTCTCATTAAGGAGGTATATTATTTCATCTTCATCGTTCTTCTTTTGAGCTTATAAGATTTAAATTTTAAATAAATATAGAATGAAAAATAAAACGACATGGGCTGGGATTCGATCCCGCGCCCTCTGGGAAACCGTCCCGTCACTCTACCAATTGACCTACTGTACCGCTTATTACCAAAAGTATATTTTTGTACTAGTTTCTATGTAACGTTTTGCTGTAGTCCAGGTGGATATAAGTGTTTATTAACTGCTAACATTTAACCTTATTGCAGGTGTTAGATGAATGTTTCAAGGTGGGTTTAAACATAGTAGCAACAGTGTGTAAAATATCACCGGTCTATATAAAAGCTTTAGAAATGCTTGGTGCGACGAAAGAAAACCCATATTTTTACTATAACCAGTATGAAATAGTGACTGTATTGGACCCACCTCACATTCTGAAATGCTTTAGAGATCTGTTCATGGAGCATGATGTCTTATATTGTACAGATGTACATTGCAAAGACCAAGAAAGTTTTGGTACGTATGAAGAGATAATGAATTCCTGTTCCACTGAAAAATGAATTTTCATGAATAAATTTAATGCATATATTTGTAGTTTGTTGTAATGTTTAATAGTAACAGAAATTATGGAAAATCACACAATAAATAGTAATATATATATATATATAGTTTTAGAAACAGCCAAATGGAGTCATATTCAAACGTTTTATGAGAAAGATAAAATGAATTCAAACTTTGTTTTCGCTCCAGCTTTGACGGATGAACATATTTATCCAAATAAACAACAAAAAACGCGAGTAAAACTTGCGGCTCAAATATTTAGTCATTCTGTAGCTTGTGGAATAATGGCGAAAACTTCTTCACGTAAGTAAAGGCTACCTTAGTTCGAATGTAGAATGTAAGTTTTGAATAAATATACAGGGCTATTTGAAATTAATTAGCCACCTCTGGCAGGCAGCCTCTCTACATCAATCCTAACAACATTTGTTTTACGACTTTTTAAAATTAATAGTTTTAATAATTTCGGTTTTCCTATACAAAAATTTTTATTGCCTTTGAACTGACCCTAGCTCTGGGCATAGGAATGGCGCCCGGGTGTTGACCTTTTAGGTACTTCTTACAAAGTACAGAGTAATACATAACAGAGGATCAAACATTTTTTGTTTTGTTTTTTTGTTGTTGTTGGGAACAACAATGTTGTTGGGAACAACAATGTTGTTGGGAACAACAATGTTGTTGGGAACAACAATGTTGTTGGGAACAACAATGTTCTTGGGAACAACAATGTTCTTGGGAACAACAATGTTGTTGGGATTAATGTAGATAGGCTGCCTGCAAAGTGGTTGCCAATTAATTACAAATAACACTGTGTAATAAAATCAACCCGTAGTTTTACCAATTGAACATCTATTAGGGTTTTTATTGAATATGCTAACCATTTTTTCTAACTTTTTAGTATACAGAATGTTTCCTCAGAAATTGTATATTCAAATCTTACCTTAATATTTTCTACACTATATTTATTTAATATTTATTTAAGCTTTATATGATTTTGGAGCATATTAAACTTTAATAGTTCGTACTTTTAAATATCATTAACATAACTTCACATTGTTCCAGATGAACTCCCCGCTGCAGCAGTCGCTACAGCAAACTTCTTGTACCGAATAGATGAGTTATTTGATGCACTTAATGCTGACTCAAAAGATATTCGTCGTGGAAAAAAGTATTCTTCTCAGTTGACGAACAAAAGTCCGCACTTGGAGTATTTAAAAAAAATGAAAGTCTTTATAAGTAAAATGAGATTTCTAGGATTAGACACAATTCCATCCTGTCAAGAAAGTTGGATCCGTACCATTAATGCATTAGAAAAGCTTTGGCATAATTTGTACCAACTCGGTGTTAGAAGTTTATCTACTAGGCGCCTAAATCAAGACGTCCTTGAAAATTGTTTTGCCTGCATTAGATACAACTGTGGATCAAACTATAATCCGACAGTGTCACAATTTGTCGCTGGAATTAAAACAGCTGTGATTACTGATTTAAAGTACTGTTATCGACACACAAACTGTGAGGACGACACGTTAGTGATTGCTGACAATTTACAAGCTTTTCTAGTTTCTGAAGATACTGAAAATACCTCAAACATGCTGGAATCATGTCAAAATAATACATAAGGCAAGTACAAATAATGGAATTCTCGCCTATGGACCTGGAGATGGGAAGCTTAACAAAGAAATAGAGAAAAAAACGTAGACAGTATTTGAAATTAAAAGATTTTAATAAAAAAGGTGGTGTTTAAATATATTATGCGTATGTCCAGGACTCTCTGACACTAAGGACAGCAAATAGGTTAAGATATATCTATAGTACACCCCAATCTTTTTCAGAAGAAACGAAACATTTTTCAAAGTCTTGACTGCTGTGATTTGCTATCACATTACATCTCCCTAATATTAAAAACCAGCTTGACGGAAGTTTTCGTTGCCAGAAGTTGAGGAACTACTTGTTGCAGACTAAAAGATGTGCTATGAATATTTGTTCAGACGCATTAAACTTACTAAAGACTGGTGAGTTCTATGAAAAGCTTTAATTAAAAAATATAACCTATTAAAACATTTTTTTTTAAGCTTTCTTTAGTCTCCTAATAGAGTAGCCACTCACACATCACACACGGTATGCCATGGAATGGGAATGTTGTCAACTATGTCTAGTTTAATTGCTATTACTGCTTTCTGTTGTCTTTACGTCTATCGTCTACTTATAAACATATCACGACAATAGTGTTTACCAAATATTATAATTTTCATATTACTATAATACATAGGTATTATACATGCATAATTCCTACTTGTTAAGAAAATATTTTTTTTTAAAGAAAAGTAAAGAAATTATTTGTTCATCTTTTATTTACATGATGATTATCAACATTTATCATTATTTATTTCATAAAAAATCCTATTTATATTTGAACAATTATTAAGAGATACGCTACGACTTGTTTTGTAGGCGGCAGACGACGTTGGTTACATATCCGAGACGAAGTATGTCCTAGTATAGTAGTTTATCAATAGGGAACATGCAAAAAAATTTAAATGGTCTCAAATATTTTTTTTTCGATTACTTTTTATCATCTTATTATAATAAAATCATTTTTTTTTAATTTACTAATCATTTAAGGCCATAAAATAAATTATGAAAAGTGTAACTTTAGGGAGCGAAATTCAAAATTCCAAAACGCGCCACCATTGGTCGAAAGGAAATGTGACGTCATTTGACACACCATTCAATATATCGGCGTAAATAATTTAAAATAAATAATTTAAACCTATATTTTCGTGCTTAAAGGTTTTATTAAATGATACAATTGTTTAGGTAATCTTAAAAACATTTTCTAAATACTCAAACAACTCTAACAAAACAAATACTTACAAACTCTTTTTGAATAGCAGTTAGCATGCTACTACACAATACATTTTTAAAATGTTTCTGCCTCTGAATCACTTTTCACTTCACTTGACTCAGATAAATAACTTGGTTGATAATCAGCAGATATAGAAGATATAAGATGCTATAGAAGTATTATCAGCTGTGTTTTCAGTAAACAATTTTCTTTTTAAAACAGATAGTTTTACTTTTAAAACTGTTGTGTATCAATGTTGTGTGTTAAATGAGGAAATGGTGACAATGCTACATTTTGTTTTTCAGCAGGTATATTTACATTGACACCTTTACTTCCATACTTCGGTTTAATATTAACTTGCACAGCTTAGCCACTTGGTAATTTATCTTTAATATGCGAAAAGCAAGGTTCTGCCTTATGATCATCACATTCAATAGGAGAAGTACTGAGTCTTGGCTGATTAATATCACAGACATTTGTATGGGCAGTACTAGGACTTACTACCTATATCACTTCTTTGTAAAGGTCACCAATTTTTTTAAACACTACTTTTGATAGCTAACTCTTAAAAGGCTTCATTAACCGATGTCAATCTTTGCCTTTTGACTATGCACATTCTCATTCTATCAGCTGTTGTTTTTGCCACAAAAATATATAAGGAACAACTCCTTTCTTCAAACTTAGATTACATCTTTCTCCTTGTTGTTTCGTTACACATATTATATTCAATACAATTTGCTGTATCTTCCTTAACCTGAAATAAATCGACAGACCATAAAAATTGCGTAAAACAAAAAAAGATTACGGTTTTTATAGAAAGTTATACTGAGATTTGTAAGATAGGTTAGGTTAATTTTAAACTCAAATTTTCTAATGTTTAATACTTACTATAAATTTAAACTATTAGATTAAACTTATTATAAATAAAGTATACTTACGTTAAATTGATCTTCACAACCATATAAACACGATTTAGGACATATATTATCCCTTTTAATTACCGTACACCATTGTTTTTGTATTTTCGCATCTCTTGGAATACAAAAAACACTTTGTCGGGTGTTTTTCTAATACTATTTTTGCACTCCGGTACTATACAATACTCGTAAGATGATTTTTATCTTCTTCCATGACTTGTAAAGCAATTAAAACTTAAAATATCTATGAAATTGCTAAAAAGTTCATAGTAAACATTCACTGGATGTATCATTTGACGTCACGCAAAGCGCGCGCAAAATGGCGGTGTTTAAACGGGTCAAATTTACTCAATGTTTTAATTTTCACTTTGAAAAAAAACTAGAATCTTTTCAAGCCTATTAATATTTTTTTCTACGATATAGAGAGGTAAATGATTAATTTACGTCAAAAAAAAAATACGTGAATGTTCCCTATTATCATCATCATTACTTAAGTTTTAAATCCTAACCAGGCTCGACAGGTAAGATTTTGGTCTTTATTACTATATAATGTAAATAATGATAAAAATAAGTTACGATAAATAATTAATTATTAAATATTTAGCGCAATGATAACATTTTTTTGAAATTTTTCGTGAAGCTCAAGAATTTGTTCAGCAGATTCTGCAGCCGTTATATCTGTTTCTAAATCCTGAAATAACCATGATAATTTTATTTCGATATTAGTCAAAATAATTCAATTTTAAGTTTGAAAATGACATACCTCCAGAGTCTTTAAAATTGATTTGCTAACAAACTCCTCTGAATTATTAATGTTTTCTGAGTGCAGTAAACTTGATATAAAATCTCTAATATCCGATGCAACTTGAAGATTGATGCACGCAGTTTTTAAAACTGGTTTAGAAAATCCTGTGTCAATATCAATTTCCACCTTCTCATTTGCCACATTCAAAGAAATACCATTTCCGGCATTTAAAAAATTGTCACTCGACATTACCGACATTAGTAATTTTGTTTGGCTTGAATTTAAATATTTGTAACAACTCTCATTTCCAAACAATTCTTTATAATTATTCGGCAGTTTAACATATAATTGCCATTTCATTGAATTTTTGTTTTTCATTTTGCTAAATTTAAACAGATTTCCATAATGTGTGGATGCACTTTCACAAATTAAATTATCAATTGTCTCTGTAGTTTTTTTAAGGTGACATATATTATTTGATGGCAGAATAGTTTTAATAAAGTGCTCAGAACCCAAAACAATTTCACTTTTGTATAGAGTGACCCATAATGTTTGTTTTCTATCCAAGGCACCAGGTATATTGGTCACCAATTTAACACACACTGTGATGTTAGTATTTTTCAAATATGTTAATGGTACTACTACATTCATACTCTTTAATTGTTTTATAACTTTTAAAGTTAATGTCTTTAAAACTTTGTTATCAGAAAGTATTGTTATATGTATTTCCAATTTTCCAAATAGATCTGATAAAATGTCTGTAAACTTTGGGTGAACAGGTGACACCATAATTCTTATTATTAAATAATATGTATCCAATGTATAATAATCTTTGATATCATTGGTCAAGGTTAATAATTTATAATTTTGTACAATGTCTTCATAATTTTCATGGACAGCAGTCTCAACATGAATAATATCATTTACAACATCTTGTCGATTGGCAAGTGCTATAGTAGTAATTAAAGTTTCTTCCATTTTTATTTTCTTTGTCATTTCATCATTTTCTTCAATTTCCGATATTATATTGTGCATATAACTCATATTATCTAACAATTGTTTTGCTGTACAATATTCTGTATTGGAAACAGGTTTTATGTAAGCCGTTTCATCATCTAATGAGAATCTATACAGGGTTTTCATATAAGTAGTACAGAGGATTTCGTTTTGGTTATTTAAACCAATAAAATCTTTAATAAATTTAACAAAAAATTGTCTAAAACTAATGTTTTCTTTACTGTATATATTATCAGCTCTCCACATTGTTTGGCCGTCCGTATAAATTAGGTAATCATTTATCAACATTATTTTATGTATGGCAGTGTTAAGATGAATTATCTGTGGTTCAGGTCTACTATGATTTAATGGATGAAAATCTATTTTGATAATAGTACCAATACTTAAACTTATCAGGATTTTTTGATTTGTAAAATTTATGTCATTGATCTCCGTCGGGCAATTTATAATTTTTTCAGCCATAATAAAATTATTTGTGGTTTCGTTAATTACAATTGAAAAATAATGTAATGCGAATCCATTGAAGGTTATTATCACAAGTAATATTTCTTCATTCATTAAATGGCAATACATTTTACATTTGTCATAATTTGTTTCGTTATAAATGTTGTCATTAGTTGCTATTTTAAAACGATTTAGACAAGTAAAATTATTTAAATTATATACCGATAGATTACAAGAATTGGACTCTATTTTCAGACACAGCAATAATTTTCCATCTTCATTGTGGGCTAGTGAAATAACATTTTCTTCTAATATATCAAAATGAGGTGTTAACTCAGTAAGAGGCAAGTTGCTATACTTCATTATCGCTTTCCAAACGATACCGTTCTGATCACGACAAATCAAATAATGATATGATGTTATGATTTGGGCTAGTAGATCAAAACAAAATATTAATTCGCGGGCTACATTTTCAGAATCTTGGAGATCGAATACATAGATTTGATACTGATTCCATAGAAATGCGCTTCTTCGAACCACATTATTAGTAAGTGTAATGTTAAAGTTGTTTAAAATATCACTATCATTGACATTCATCAACTTAAAACTTCTTTTAATTCTCATTATTTATTATTTAAAAACTAAAACATATGAAATAGCTAATTAAGTTCCTTAATTTAATTCAAACAGTTTTGTAAATAACAAATTAGTAACTTAAAATTCCAAAAATCCTGAAATTATTAAGATACCCATTTACTTTTAACATTTTACAGTTGACAAACGGCAATAGACAATTGAAATTGTTATTACTTACATCTACCATCAAAGGTACACGTTACACAGCCTAAAATGTCAATCAGCAAAAATGTTGCATAATTTTACGTATACGGTCATACGATATAGATTTGGAGTAAAAAAATAAATGAACTTTACAGAAGGCGTATATTACAAAATAAAATTAAAGTTATTATAGGTATCGACATTGACAAACTAACTGCACATTTGTTCTGTCGCGCACACAATACTTTTGTAACAAATTATTATTATTTTTTTATTTTAAATAACAGGTAATGTAATAAATACCTTAAAGTCGTGTTGTGTTAATTAAATTATATATATTTTTATAGTTATTACCCAACTATGATTTGTATTATATCTAAGATATAATTTATTAAAGTTTATGAGGATTACAAATAATAATAAAAACACTATAAATGTTCATTATTGTTCAAAGACACAAACTTAAAAAAATGCACAGAAATAAAAACGTAATAAAAAATCAACAATAAAATATTAATAACTAATAACAATTGAGTAGAAACTCGACTTTGCATTGGAAGTTAGCAAGGTGTTGTATCGGTGGGGGAGAGAGGAACGGGCGTAACGTGACTGGAGAGCCAGTCAGCAGCTTATAGTACTCTGTGGTAGAGATGTTCATACAAAAAAAATATCGATATTTTTTTCGATATAATATATCGTAGTGTTCTATCGATACTTTGCGATATATTGTCCAACTATATCGATATTTTCGATATGTTGTAAGTAATTTGTTTTTATTTAACTATTCTCACAATATTAGATAGGTTTCAGGTTAATATAAGTAAAAACTGCTAGGATTAAGAAACGAATCAAATTTATTTATTAAAAATAAAACTTTATACTCAACTGCATACTTTTTTACTTAACTTTATTTATAAATCCCAATATTTTTTCTCTAGACCTTGCAAAAACAAAATTAAAACACTCCGTTTCACGAAGAAATTCACTACATCGTCCTATTTATTATAATTTATTATGAATAGCAATTAAACTAGTTAAAAAAATAGGTAGATTTTAGGGCTACGGTAGTAGATAGGCAGGCTGAAGTAAAAATTGGTAGATCAAATCAACCAAAAAGTTGGTAGACCTGGCATCTGATTACTGCGCACTACGCTCACGGAGAATATTTACTTTTTTAACGTTGTCAGTGTCATAGGCTTACCCATTTTCTACCAATACCAACTTACTGGTCAATTTCACACTGGTGGTAACACTGTGTAAATAAAGCATCAATATAAAAAAGGAATAGTATGTGATTTTAATTTCTCACGATATTTGGTATGTCGAATGATATATATCGATTGTACATATCGATATTAGTTGATTCGATAATATTGGGTTGAAGCGATATATCGCGTGCATGTATCGATATTTTTTGACATATCGATTCATATCGTTCACTCCTACTCTGTGGTCAGCAGTCAGCACTCAGCGCTACGTACGCCCGTCCTTCATCCCACGCTGTACCCTCAGATACCTTAATGTAGATATCTGCGCAATTTAGAATGTACGCTGTACGCTATTTCATGCCGATAGTTGAACCCTGGTTTTGACAAATTAAACAAAATAAATATATAATTTTAGAATTTATATACAATTTAAGAAATAAAAGCCTCGCAATAATATATGTGCATTTATATTTTTATAAATTAATTATATTTGTAGGTCGCAAAAATTGGGTAAATAAAAGCAGATTAGGTGATTTTAAATATATTTAATAACTTTTATTAACATACATATTTACAAAAAGATAGTTAAAATAATTTAAAAGTCAGACATTATAATCGTAACGTGTAAGTAATTGCCGAAATTAATATATTGGTGATATTTAACATAAATATTTAATAAGAAAATAGGGATAAAAAAAATAATGGCGTTTATTATCATGATATAGAAAATACGAACCAACATTTTCTATGGGTTTTATACTTATCCTAGTTTTATTTATAACTTAAATAAAATTTTACACCAAATAATTTTCCGTCTGTTCTAAGATCTTACTGTAAAATTTATAGTTTTATGCGGAACTTAAGTCTTAACGCAATAGTTAAGGTGTGAACAAACAACTATCATATAATGGCGGACATCGAGACACTCAAAAGTATTGCCGAATTAAGTAACACGCAAAAATATTACCAAAGTACCTTTTTAATTAATAACACTATACACTTCTCATACTGAATTCAAGAACTCAAACTGTTAGAACTACATATTGTAATGTGATACCCATATTGTGGAAAAAAATAGAATATTTAAAACCATGCGCTTAGTGCAAGTTAAAGATAGGTAGATTTGGCAGGCATTGAAAAGGTTTTTTTTACATTGATTCCAGATAGGTTTTAGGTCCTGTTAATTTTTATGGGTGCACTTATTTTCTAATAAAACCTCAATCTAATATCTGTTGTAAAAAAGACATTACATTTTAAATATTTTATTAAAACTGGGTTTCTTCAGTAGAGATTGTTGACCATTCTTCTCTTTTACATCCATTGCAACAGAAGTTATGCATCTTTGATTAGCTAGTATTAAAAAAAATTAAATTGGGCGTTTATATAAAAGAAATGGTCACTTGTTTTTAATGGAGTAAAATATATCATTTCTTAATTACAAACCTTCTCATGGTCAGCTACCTTATTTCGTTATTCTATGACATTCAAGGGCGTTGATTTTTAGGTAAATATTGTTTTAATACATTTAAATTACTTTTCGTTCCATCCAATATTGTTAATTTTATCAAATTATATTTAAAGATAAATAATTTACACAAATAAAAAAAAATACTTACTTTGACAATAACATACAGCACTATAAAGAAAATAATACATACATTAATTATTTAGTTGGTACCATTAAATTATGGTATTTTAACTTTAAAACTAATTGGCACACGTTCACAATGAATCACTAGCAAAACTATTCCTAATTTTAAAATACTAACTAAAGAGGTTTCAGTGTTGAAATTAAGACTGAATGTGAAAATTCTATTTATTCTATATTACCTATGTACAAAATTTAACATTTGATATGTGTCTTTATTGCGGTGGATTACATGTACCGGTCTTATTAAAAATACTGTCTGAAACAAAAACACGATTTATTTAAAATGAGCTTTACAATCACACTGCTGTTATATACTTATTTCTGTCTATATTTATTCTATATTTACAAAATTCTCACAATCTTGAGTATTTCATAATTGCACTTCTGTATGCGGTCGGTTTATCATAAAATAACATCAATGTTCCGATTGGCAGTATGTACCTTGTCTATGTTGTAAAAAATAAATATTAAGAATGTCATGGCACACAACAAAACTGACAACTTAACTAAACTTGTTCTAATTTTGAATTTTCCAAATTGTCTGCTTCCATAGATTAAACCTATGAAGAGTGTTGCTACATAAAAAAAAGTTATTTTTATTTGTGTTAATAACGTCTTTGACAAAGCGACGACACGGAGGTAGTGCTTGTGTTACTTTTTGATATCGGGATCCATTTTTGTTTTATCCATTGTTGATGAGACCATTCCGCTTTGTGGGTATAACTTATCTAAATGTTTAAGGGACTCGTTGAGAAAGTTCTGTAATAAAAAATATATAGATATAATAAGACTATAAAAAAATATCATTGCAGCTGTGTGCTGCTAAATAAGCAAGCAAGATACCGTTTGAGGAAACTTCATTTATACCCATTTATTCTATTAAAACTTTGCTAAAAGAACAATCGAAGCAGTACCTACCTGTATAGCAGTAAGTGCTGCCACTATCGCCGGTCCTCCAAATCCGTGCGATATGAGTGAGAAGTGTGTGAGATGTCGTTGTATGGCCGGCTCCAGGAGATGCGGCGGCCGCGTGTTGCATAACGGGGAGCGGTCCTGGTTCAACAGATCCATCACCTCCTTCACCACCTGGGGATGAATTCATAATTGAAAATATTGTCTTATGCACTTTCGGGGTAGTGGCAACGACAGAAGGTGAAATGGGTTAGAGAGAGGTGAAATGGGTTTCACACTCGAGAAGTACTTTTAATAATAATTTAAGATGTACTGTTCAGGGGTTTGCACCATTAATATAAATCAGAAAGTATACCAGAGACGGTAAAGAAAAGAAGTAAATCTTAGGGAGAGGAAAGAAGTTTGAGTCGCTCGTTTCAGAACTTCCTGGTAGTAGTAGAAGTATAAAATGCTGCTGCAGTAAACCTTTCATGCCGATTTGATATAAAAATGCTTATTCAAACGAGTATGTATAGTGCTGTAGTCACATCTGTCTCATGTGACACATTTGTGTCCTAGGCGTGGTATATAAGGCGTAGTGCCTGACCTGTTTGGTGGCATGCAGTAGGTCGCGGCGGCGGCGCGCGTCGTGCTCGGCGTACTGCCGCGCGAGGTACTCCGCCAGAGCACGCGCGGGGAACTCCGTCTCACACACGTAGCCAAAGTCACGCGCGAGGTGCACTGCCTCAGCTATTTACATATACATATATTAATATTTACTATAAAACAATTAATAACTCTTTTTGGGAATTATTAATAATTACCTTCCACTAATGAGGTCAATAATGTAACGTTCGCAGCTTTCCGTCTTCCCGCCGGCAAGTTGAGGCCGATCTTCTCTAGTTTTTCTCGAAGTAACCGACCACCATTTTTACTTTTTGCCCTGAAGAAGATACTTATGTTTTTGATAATGACTATATACATTGTCCGAGTTATAAATTTCTAAAAATGATATATTTAAAAGTCATTGAATGTTTATTATATAAAATTCATAAGGAATGGAATTCGATGTCTTATGTTTTTAATTGGACTGTGTTAGTTGTTTTTAATATTAAAATTACCAACAATAGACTTAATTTGGCTTTATTATTCGTGCTTTCGCTCGGTCGGAGAATGTCATTGTTGCCATACTTATAAAACGATAAGACGTGTCAATTAAAGTTAGCGGGAAATAATTTACGTCCGCTATATTATGACATCTCATTCTTAACGAATGGCATGTTTTTATATGAGAATTAATTTGTTATACAATAAAGAATATATATACTTTTGAAAGTTTTTAATGAATTATCATACAATACATTTTTCCTTTCAAAGCCTATTTTTTTATTTGACAGCTTACAGTGCAACTCGGTCAATAAAAAATACAGTTAAAATATTTTAAAGATATTTTTTTTGTTTTAAACATATTCTATTATATATATTCTATTTATATGAATATATCTGAACATAAACATAATATTAACTAACAAATAACTACAAAATATATACATAAAATATAAATTACAATATTAGATTTATAAAAAATGCGTAACTTTGTCAATCAGTAATATACCACATACCTAGTTATAGAGTTTTTCTGAATAACTTGCTTTTTCGGCTTTTAAATTATCTTATTGGGGTTTAAACGTTACTAATTGTACTAAAATCTTCATCTTATTTTTCGGTGTATTTGACATTGTTAAAACCTAAAAACCATTTTTTTTAAATTATAACAATTAAGTATTTTTGTTTGAGGAGGAGGAACTGTAACCTTCAGCTTTTCCGATCATATATATGTTTTATTACAAATAAATTATAAAATTATGCAGTAGTAGTAGATATATTGACATTTGAGGAATTATCATTACTGCTACCGACCGCTAGATAGAGCCACGATAACCTATCAATTAACGTCAATTTTGTAATTATTGATTGAGTTTGAAAGTTGGATGTTGCCCGTAAAAAATATTGAACTGCTTAAAATTAAAGTTGCTATTACTATAACATCATTTTGGTTAAGAAAACTATTAAAGAAGTTGTTTTTAAGGAGCTGTAATGAAATTTTAACTGAGTAGCATCAGTTTAAAAGTTTACAGTTGAAACAAAATATATTATAATATATATTATTATATTATTATTTTATGAATTAGAGTAATAAATGAAATAAAGGTTTTTCGGTAACCAAATAAACCATTATTCAGAATAATTATAGATGAAAGTCATTAAAATATAAATAATTTCCATTTTGTCCTGTGTGTAATAGCCTCAATTTCGGAAACCAACGCCTGAGAGCTCCCCCTTCTGAGGGAATGCGGACGGAATGAAATTAATTTCCAATATGCATATAGGTATTTATTATCTTTAAACACACTACTATTCTAATATATCTACATATCTATTAAATATAATTGATCATAATTGTTTTTTTTTTTATTATAAAAATAGGTATCTATTACCTTATTTAGCTTGAAAGCTAAGTATTAATAACCTTTTTATATTGCTAAACATTTTTTGAACCCAACATAAAATATATCATAGATAATTAAATTCAAACTAACAAAAATATCAATCAGACATCAATACAAACAAGTTTTCGTTTTCTTTGCAAACCGTATCTTTATATTTTCACACGTTCGCTTAACTACGGACAAAAGAACCGAGACTCATCCAAAGCTAACGAGCCGAACAATAATATCATTTTATAATCAATACAAAACCTTATGATTTGAAAGTAATGCCGGATCCCAGCGGCTTTTTATATTAATTATAATACATAATACTGTTTTTGAATTGAAATGCACATAAAATAAAACTAATCTGTTTAAGATGAATAAGAGTTCATGACAGGCATTGCAGTATTGTACACTCCTGAATTGAAACGTCAAAGTATATTGAGATGTGAAGTGTTCCAAATTCAATTTTAATAAGCTTTTTTTAATAACTATTCAACATTGTAGTGCGAATGATTAGATATTAAAAAAAAATACTTTAAATACGAGTTACTTTAAAAATGATTGGAAATTTCATTGCTACTTGTTAGATATTCAAATAATTATATTTTAAATACGTTGTATTTGTAAAAAATACTCAAAAATTCATTGCGACTTGTTCGATACTCAAATTATTATATATTAATATGTGTATAAGATTACACCAGAATTTCATTACAAATTGTTCGATATTCAAATAGGTACCTAATTATATATTAAAAACGCTTTAATACATTTAAATAATTCAGAATTCCCATTACAGAAATTCAAATTGAAAATAGGTAGTTTGAATAGAAATGTTTTGGTTTTTAGTACTTAACGATGAATTGCATTATTTTTTAAATTACCAGTTGATTGAGAGTTTTAAATTTTATTGAATTTCAACAGATGTTATTTTAAGAACTCCAATCATATTGATTAGTTATTGTTATAATATTTATATTAGTTCGTTAAACTTCCAGAAGATACTAACTATTATTATAAGTAATAACAAGATTTTAAACGCATATAAGTTATAACTCTAGATATTGACAACATATTTACGGGATATTGTACATAGGTACATTTAAAATGTAGGTTTTGTTGTTCTATAATTACCTAGATGAATTATTATTTTTATTTCACCCCAAATTATAATAATTTCATAATTTAAAATGAAGTAACAAGACAGATAATTAAAATAATAATTCTTTAGTTCGTAAAACTTTATTTTATGTAACAGTCTGGTTGTATGTTTGTTGTTGCAGTATTTTATCCACATAATCGTATAAATATACAATCTTATTCTTTATCTCTATCATCTATGACTAAGCGATCTTTACCAAATTTTAAGACGATTTTTTTGAGAACTAAATTATATGCTATTATATTTAAATATTTTTTTTAAGTCTGAAAAACTTGAACTAGTGACAGACCAATTTTAGACGATCATTGCAAAATGTTCTCTACAATCACAAAATAAAGTTTAGTTTAGTTTACATGCACAGTAATTAGGTATTTAAGTTACAAAATATTATCTAATGAATCCTTTTGTGGAGTAATTGGGTTTTTTAGGCAATGACCTGACACTTTACCAAAATATATTGGCACTAGAGCTAGTAATTATAGAACCTTAATAGCTTTGATTTAAGACAAGTCAATACATTTATATATAATATAAAAACTTTTTATATATGTATTAATATTTTGCCAGAAACTCCAACACTGTTTGAAATATTTCAATTTCGAACTCTTATAAAGTAGTTACCTAATAATGTATATACCGACAACTGTGTACCTACTCTAAATATTAAAATTTCGAACTCTTGTAAGGTACCTAATATTTTGTATCCCGGCAACTATATATTAAAAATATTTGAATTTCGAACTGTAAGTAGCAACTACATAACATTTTATGTAGGTACCAGCAAGTAGGTATGTTTCCAAATAAGTGTTTAAATTTCGAAACGCAAATCTCAATGTTATTAAGTCATATAGTCAGGGTAACACAAAATAATAAAATTTAAACATTTTACTATAATTTAGTTTATGGAATCCCCAATTTAACTTTGGAATCTGATTTGAACATGCAATACCGTTATGAGCTACTTGTTAGTGATCTCCAATTACACTATGTACGGTAATACTAGTTTTTATGAGGCACCTGCTACAGATCAGATATCGAAGACAAGATTATACTTACAGATAATTTTAATAATATCTAAATATAAGCCAAATAACATTAGATTCACTTTAATATTGACTTTCTCAAAGATAAATAAATACACCTGAGACTTGTCTGAGACCTGAGAATGTCTTAGGATAGGATAAAAAAAAATGCACTTGATATATTTACTTACATATTATTTATAAGTAATTTGTTAAACTGATTTTAAAGTTTAAGATTGTCTAATTGAACTGTACTTAAACTCAACACTCCGGACAAATTCTCGTAATTTTTGGAGTGCATTATTGTAATCTTATGTAACAAAAGTTTAATAAATAAATAAAAAAAAAAAAAAAAAAAAAGTGTAGTAAAATTAGTGTAGCATATTGTTTATTGTCTGTGTTGGTGACGTTCAAAATTATAAATCGATCTTGATCCAAATCTTCTTCTAAAGATAGATTATTACAAAACATTGTTTAATTTATTACTGCCAATTATACCTAATATTTATAAAAATCAATTGATTTGGAATTAAATCTGTAGATCGAATATTAATTGCGGTGGTTAGCCCATCTTCGATCACCTACCTTCTCAATACACCTCCCAGTAGTGATGCATTTAGACACTCTGGTGGGGACAGTCGGCGCTGTACCTCCGCCACGGTGACCTTGTACTTGCTGGTGGAGGACAGCAGGGACAGCCGACCCGGGACGGAACAGAACACGTCGTTGGGAGCGCACGTACCTGTCCCTAGACCGTCGCGAGTTTTCATTGCTGGGTACAAAAGATTTTCTATCGTACTCTAGTCTCAAAGATACTACGTATTAAGCTTTTTTATATAATATCCATAGGTGTTAAAATTGTATAATAAGAAATAGTAAAATATTTATTAAATTTATTTCATACATAACATGTGAAAGTTTGTCAAAAATGCAGCTATAATACGAGTTCTTTGAATTTCGAACACTGACAATAGCTCTTAACAATTATTGCCACGCCCCAAACAGGCGCGCAGCGTGAAAGCGATTTACATTATAATATTCTTTTATGACAACCCTAATACAATAAACATTACTGTATCATTAGCTACGCGCCATGCTGGCTAGTTAACACCATGGCGCTATTGACAAATGAGTATTAGCACGGGCAACTTTTTATTAGAAATATATTAACGGCCAGTACCATTTTATTCGAGCATGTGATATTGTTACATAAAAAAAAAAATTACTGCCAGTATTAGTTTATAATAATACATTTAAAAAAATTCAAAATATTTATAAGTTTTAGAATGTTCTTTCAATTTTAAATAAAAGAACCTACTTTTGTTCAGAATTTGCGAGATAGGATCAACATTTTTATATAATTAAATACACTTGTATTACAAATCAATCAACATACAAAAAAGTGTATGAAATCTTTCACTCAATTAACCGGTACAAAAAACAAGTCGCATCTCATTTCCGTATCCGACCTACGCTATTTAAATATCGAATGATTGATCGATACTTTTATTTCTTTGAATTCGTTGGCTGAATGAGATGGATTTTTTGATACACCTGACCGATAACTGGGGCCTAATTATTGTATATCTTCTAGGCCATCGACCGTTTCTTGTTTTCTTTGTCTTTGAACTATTTGTAATGTAGTTAGAAATCTTGACATGAAAGCTGTCGAATAACGAAGACTTTAAACCGTTATAATTAAAGTTAAATAAAGATAAAATATTACTCACTTTTTAATAAAGGGAGATCTGTCATGAATCCCGTGGTATCGTCCATGCCTGCATTCTGTAAATAATATAACAAATAAGTTCCTTATTAGTTATTTTTTCAACTTGAGTAAAAATTCCAAAGATCCCACCGTCCAGAAAAGGTTTTAATCTATAACGTAGGTTATTAAATTCCCGTCGGACATGTTTGTCGATGTTTATTATAAAACGAAAAATTATCTTCTCTTATTACAAGAAAACTGTATTTTTTTTATAAATAAGATAACTTGGACTACGGTTGATACTTAATTGAATTCAAATTATTGAAGAAATTCAGAACTAAGTATTTAATGCAGCTGGTACTTAGCTGTAAGATAATCCGTGAATAATATAAAAGTATTTATAAATTAAAATAAAAAAATAAAAAGTAGGTAGGTACTTCTTGTTACTTATTAAGGTTTGTAAGTAACAATAATTAATATTTTATAAATATTTTAAGAACTTAATAAGGAATTAATTACTTACAAATTGTAATATTTTTTTAATTTTATTTAAACTTTTAAAAAACGAGTCTGTTAGTAATAAGTATTTTAAAAACTTTGTACTAAAAAGGTTTAAAAAATCACAGATAAATGTCACCAAACATAAAAAAATCTAAATATTGGTTACCTGATCTTTGAATACATACTTACAAAAACCTGAATCATATACAACCACCCAAAATGTCCATCACGTAAATTATTCGGCAAATCGCGTTTCAAAATAATGCACCCAATTATCCAGTTCATAGAGGACAAGTCCTATACTCTAAGTCATATAGTGCTCTAGGTCACTAGGTAAAATTCGCTTCAAAACATCATAATTGCTCTAAACTTAAATCTCAGCAATAGATAATACATTTATCTAAATTAAAACCTACCTGTGTATCGTCTGTATGTAGCGCGTGATGCAGCGCCAGGTCGTGTTGTTCTCGGGCTCCGTAGTCTGTCCGTCTGTCGCCGTAACTGAAGCCTCCATGGGACAGCTAGACATTACATTTGAATGTTTAGAAAAACCAGAGGATACTTAAATAAAAAAATAACTACCCTATTTCATAATATTATATATTTTTATTAATAAAATTATAATATTTTCATTTCAGTGTCAACCCTGTAACTAATAGACTAATTGTCTGTAATACCAACATAACATAATTAATATTCCAATCATGGCTACCAATTGTTGACAGTTGTGAGCGCCAACTGATTGACTTAATTGTCTGTAGCTCACACCGGAACGATGTAGGTATACTTAGTGTTAGTACTTTAATTGCTGACAACGGATTTTTAATTTTCCGTTTAAAGGCTGAATGTCGTAGGATATTCGTTTTTAAAGTTATTAAACAAAATTGCCGTCTATGAATCTACACGAATAGGGTTTCCGCTCTTTCCATTGGTAAATGTATGTAATAATATGTAATTATTATAGGTACTGTAATAGTTACCTATCTAATACATAATTTTATTTGAACATTAAAAATGTCTATTTTTAAATAACAATAAATATACTGACATCTAACCTCTTTTGTGAAATGAAGTGAATTGAAAACATAACTAGTCTATGGGCGCATAACGTCCGGGTTTCCTTAGATATTCGCCATTGTATCCAAATGTACCGTTTTGAACATTACGAAGTTAATCTACTAAAGTATCATATTGTAGCGAATTTTGTGAAAATAGTATCGAAAGAATGATTGGAAAGAATTATTTCTATTGAAAGTAAATAAACATTTTATCTATAATTTCTAAGACAATATAAACTAATTTATTTATTATAAATTTGTAATTTTTTTTTTATGTATTATTCGAATGCATATTACAATAATACATAAAAAATTATAAAAATATTAATTTCCCGGTCAAGATCTAGTTCTGAACTGATTTCAAAGAATGTTGTGCCGGGACCTATTGTAATTTTGATCATAGATTTAATAATAATTTGAAGGGTAAAGTATTCCAAGACTCCGGGCGAGGAACGTTACCAAATATTGTTTTGATAGGAGCAACATAATACCTACTAGAGATATTTGTATTAGTTATTTTAATAAACTGGTAGATATAAAGATATTAAAAAACAATATTCAATTTTAGGTTACAGATTATCATAAGAATCTTTTAGGCTAACATGCTACAGATAGATGCTAGATATTATAAAAACAATATCTAAGAATATTTGATGTACAGCATCTAAATTTTGTAAAAAGATTATTTAACTGTTGTAAGGTTTAACTGTGGATAGATAACAATGAACCATAAATAAATAGCTTATTACATAAGTAATTTAAATAAAATAAAATAAAATCATTAACGTGTTTTTGGGGCAAAACTGAATACCCACGTGGTGCGAGTGTACGTCGTGGTGATCCCGGTGGTGTCGGAGGTGGGGCGGCTCATGGTGTCCGTGGTGTCGTGGTAACAGCTGCTGAGGCGCGTAGTGCTGGCTGTACTCCGGACCACCTGAATACTCCATGCCATGGCTCTGTAGGGTCAATGAACTTTTATGTTAAGCTTCCAATTTTACAGGCTTTTATAGATATAATGAAGATTTGTGAATGAATTAATGTTTGTAGAAGTTTATCTTTACTTTACTAGTGTCTGTTTGTTGTTTGTATATGGATATTGTGTCGTATATTCTTTCACTCTCCTACTTCTTCTGTATGTCGTAGTCGTAGGTGGGTGTAGAAAGAATAGAAGAAATTCTTCATTATTATCTAGTTATTAAATGAGCTGACGGTCAGCACTTATTTACTGGTAATATGCAAATTACATAAGAGGGCATCAACATATGTAACACAAAAAGTGGTGACCGACAATTGGGCATAAGCTGAAATAGACGAAAGGTTGCAGATGCATTGAACCTTGTAGTAAGTGGAACGAAGTAGATAAGGACACATGGAAAGAACAGCTGAAGGACAGAGCCTGGTGCATTGACACCTGTCAATCTATTTACCTGTTGCTGATGGTGCGGACTGGCGGGGTGGGCTGATGGCGCAAAAGGCGGTGGGAAGTACGGCGGCTGGAAGTCGGCGAGCGAGGGCTGAGCGCCGCGGAAGCCGCCGCCGGCGAGCCCCAGCCCTCCGCCCCCCAGGCGCTCCTGATCACACACACATCATTGAGTTGTCTGTCTGTTTTTCTAGCTTTATACAATTTGAGAGCGTTTCCGGTTGACATAACTAATGTTAGATCTAAGGGCTTTGACTGCGCCGTCGTCTACTATGGATAAATACAACAAATCTTGGTCACCGTAGTGGTTAATATTCTAATTAACACAAAAAAAATAAAAAATTTAATAATTCATGAAACTCATTACATAGGAAATATTTAATTATTGTCATTATTCAGATGAAAGCAAGATCACCTGCTCTAGCCACAGCCAAGACTCACTTACTCTCTTACTGCTTATTCTTTAAGAGAGAGAGAGAGATAAAGTATATGCTTTACTGCCATTTCATTACACTATTTACTAAGCGCTAGACAACTAGTGTACCTTCCTACTAAAATGGCATTGTAAAACCCTTACCTTTAACCTTAGTAAGCTTAGTGCTCTCATCTGATTGGTGGAAACTCTTACGGGCAATTTTAATAATGTTGTTCATGAAATTTGATGAATAATTCAATATGAAATCCTCGCGTTAACTACCTTTTTTAACCCCCTGACTCAAACAAAGAGGTGTTATAAGTTTGACCTGTCGATCTGTGTATCTGTGTACCTACCTGTGTGTGTTCTTAGCTACGTTTGGTCGAAATAGAAACGGTCGTCTCCAAGATATTGAGGTTTTATTGGTGCGGGAGAAAAGTTCTTATGCAATATCGATAGAAATACTTAAGCAAGTGGAAAATTGTGTGTCCGTAAGTTAATTTAGTACAAAAATGAAACCAGTAACATAACTTTAAAATGCAGAAAAAAAAAGAGAACCCCGATACAAAAAGACCTCTACAAAAATAGAAATAATATTATTTTTTACTTATTGAAGTCGTTGCGTCGCTGGACCGCTTAATTAACGAAGAAATTAAAAAGTAAGTTACCAAGGCAAATAAACAAATTATGATATCGAATCGTATAGTCTAAGCCCTCGTAACTTCGTGAAATAGACACAATCGTTAACTTACGTACAACGGTCCCCCGACGCAACTACTTCGATAATAATATTATTTTTATTATTTTTAGAGGTCTTTTTGTATTGGAGGTTTTTGAAATTTTTAATTTAATTTTTACGATATTTCTCGAATAGAGATGTAACGAGACAAGAATGACGTCATCATCACTAACAAACTAACATATAAATTAGGATACTATTACTACATATATACAAAATGTCAGTAATTAATCCGTCATTATGTCATTATTGTAATTATCATCGTATAATTAACAAAAAAGTCGCTTGTCTGTTTGAAATCTTTTATTCTGTCTGCGTTGGTTTCATACAAATGAAACGTCAAATATAAGAAATGTATAATTACTTATTAATAGCTGTACAATAATAAATACTTCAATTGCTGTTGGAGTTATCAAGAAACTAATTACCTCTATAATATGGACGTCTTTTAATAAGACAAAGAAACAACATCGTAAAATAAGACACAATATATACTACTACACAATATATACTGATAGAATGTTAAATTCATCTTAGTGGATGGATATTTTCTAACATGTAATTTGTGCATGCTTATCCTTTAAGGGTTAGAGATGAAGAAGAGTAAAACAGGAAGAGGGCTCTGGATCTAGTTGTGGCACTCGCAGTGCGATGAAGAGAGAAGGACATCCGGAATAAGAAGGAGAGATAAGAATGAAGGAATGGTTGAATGTCCCATCTCTAAACGCAGCTTTAAAAGCGATTAGGTACTTTGATCTTCTACCCCTACTCTGGTTACCTTATACCCCTGACTTTGAATAAACTAGTAACTGGTACAACCTAGTAATGGTATAACCTGTGCTGATGCAGCATATTTAGGTATTACACTATAAATTATATTTCACAATACACTATTGTAATTATTAACAGATTCACGAGCGATAAGTTAATTTAAAATAAGTACAATAAATAAATTTCTTTGTGTTTTATTCTTATTAACCTTAAGTGCATTATAATGTTGTTAAGTTGTGAGTGCTCACGCGATATCGATATTATTACATTTGATTGTTTTTTTATTATTAATTTATTTTTATTTTTGATTCTATGACTCCATAGAGTCAAAATGATTTTTATTTAGTTATCGTCTGATTTTCTTGTTTTTTTAACTTAACCTGTTCTAGATATGATGTTTAACATTACTAAATAATGATTTATTATATATTATATTCTTTCTGATATGGAATCTGGAATCTTTGCAACAAACTGAAATCCTAAAAAGGGAGATAGTTTATGTATATCATTATTAAAACAAGACCATCTTTTTTCTCTTCTCGCATATATAGCATTATTTAGTTCAAAATGGAGATCTTATTTCTGTCGGTGTTTATTTAAAAAAAAACCTTTAAACGGATACTAGAATTGCAATTAGTGCGAAAAGGAAGAAATATTACTTTCTCGTGTCCAAACTGACGTACCTACATTCTAGTTTTTTTACGCAATGGCCACACCGGATGTGGTTTTTACCAATCCGTCAGACAAGTACCTCATGTGGTGCAATCTTAATTAATTTGACGTTTATGATAAGTCACTTTTTGCCGCCTTTAGCTACCAGAACGATTTCTTTTTTTCTACCGCAAAGCTAAGATCGAAAAGTATGATGCCATGAATAAATACATCGAAATATAAACTGTAACTATTTACCGATATCATTAGTTTGATTAAAAATCATCTTAATGGTTCAAAACTAATCATCTGACACTTGTGTCGTAAGTGCTCTTGATAAGATTTATGTTACTCTAATTACGCTGTCAAAGTCAACCATTGACACATATTTCATAATTGATTATAATTGATTTTGTAAAATTTTAATGAAGTACGATTATTTCGAAATGTGTTACGGAATTTTGTAACTGTTTTTTTCTAGATTAAAACTAGTGGTTACATGAGCTATACGTACATTATTGTCTTTTCAAAGTAAAAAATATAGTATCTTAGAACAGTATACAAAAATAACAATGACAAACAAACAAAAACAGTTTCGTATTTCATATTATATAGAACATAAAAACAGTTTGGTAATATAGAAAACTTCAATAATAGTGCGTCCAATAACATCTATCGATATCGATACGTCATTTAATATACAGTTAGATATAAATCAATCAATCATTGAGGAATGCGTAATGGCCAAGGTGTATCTTTATTACAATGAAATATAAATTGATCTGTATGTACGTCTCATTAACATACGAGATCTACTAAATTCGTTTGAATGTAAAGTTGGAGGCGATTCATTTATAATAGTCTATTACTTAGATTAATGATAGAGATGAATATTCAAATTATCATTATATTGTGTTTATTTTTGATAATATCATATATATTAACATCTCATCTAATTGGTTCCATTATAAGATAACTGTAACAATTATAATACATATTTTTTTTTAAATATGTATGTACTTATATATATTATTTAAGCTAAAATAAATTAGTTTGTAAAACTTTCCGTGGTCTTATTTAAAACTTTAAACGTAATTTGTTCTAGAAAATTGCTGCATCACCTTCAGAGAAGAAAAAACATGTCTGTTTGATGACAGGATTAATTTAGTAAATAAAACGATTTATAACACTTGATCTAAATTGTTAATTAAAACCATTTTAGTACCGTTTAATAATTTATTTACCTGTTTCAATCAATTTGATATTTGCATTTTATTACTTTATCACGTTTGATGAAGTTTTATTTCAGAAAATAAACCTTCGAAGCCTGTTTTTTTTGGCGAATAAGTTTGTTACTTATTATTGTTACTTATTTTTAAAGACGGTAAATTTATCGAACTATAAAAAAATTATAATGGCATTTGCTACCAAACTTACATGCTTTAATAATAAATAGTTTTAACAAAAAAGATCTAATTAAATAAATATTCTATAACATATATATTATTCTTTTACCTGCACCTCAATCACGCTGGACAAGTCAACGTACGCCACCGCCACTGTTTCTGTCTCAGTTCACTAAAAACTTTGTATGTGTAGCACTACACCATTTATGCTTGTAACTCTAAATGAGAAAGCGAAAAAACAATATGTAAATTTTGTTTCATTTCTGATAATTACCGGCCCCTTAAAAGGCGGACGATTCCGGCTGCGATCAGCAAGTGATTAGTTTTAAATTGCCGACTTTCGATAGTAGCTCGACCCACAACTGCCGGTTTTTAACTAACCAACACAAATGTATTGAATAATCGGTATAATTATATCGTTTAAACACGTGTGCTCCACATACTATAATATTAATTGAAATAATAATAATATCGATAAAAGCAATCAACGTCTACGCCCAACTCTAATGTTTAATATTTTATTCGAAATTCAAATAACGTCATAAAAGAGATTTTACATGGAGATTACGGAATGGAATAGAAATAATTAATATTGAAATCAATTAATCGTAACTCGTTTGTTTTTGATTTTCTTTTGATAATTGATAATAAAATTTAAATAATAATTATTATGTAAGTAACTATATTGCCATATTTTATAAATTTAGACGAATTTAAGTAAGTCATAATATAAAAAAGATTACATATATTTTTTTAAATAAATAATAATGAATTAATTAAAAACCTAAACTATCTTAATACCAAGACACCGACAAAAATATATTTTTTAAAAAAACACTCGTTTTTCCTATAAATATACGATAACATCAATATACCACATCACTACACTAACGACCTTGTAGTCGCACCGCGTGCTGCAGACTGCCGAAGGCGGTACTACTTCAGGGAATTACTAGTTGTACTCGAACCCTTCTCAGAAGAACTTGCTAATATCTCATTGAAATGTGATGTTTAACTCTAAATAATATGTATCATAATCGATGATTATTAGTGATATTTTTTTTTTATGCACTTTCCGGATAATAAATGAAAATATAAAACGTCAATATAAAATATTTAACTTGTAGTAAAAAAAAATCTTTTAAATTCATTTGTTTGCGATTCGGTGATCGACATCCTCCAGTAAACTTTTAAACAGATTTAGTATGAAATAATCATTAACAATATTTGAAATTGAACCTACGATCTCTGGGAGAGTGAGAGTTCGTTTATGATCCTATGCAAAAGAGGTTTCTTGTCAATACTTGATAAGATGAATTTTGTAAGTTTTTCAATGAGTAAATTACTTCTTTTATATTTATTTAGAAAAAAAATTTCCAGCTTCAAACATTTTTGTAAAAGAAAACATTTTGAAGATGGTTGTGATGTTTATTTTTTGATTTTCATTGAATAAACTCTAAATCAAATTTCATGGCATCATTTGAAAGAAAGGAGTTTTTGGCTGCATTTCTACTGTATCTTCTTACGATTCCGAAATCATAACCATGATGTACGACTTTTGAAAATAAAACCTCTTGGTTCATTCCAATCCCAAAGTCGAGTTTCATTCTAGTTACCATCGAAAACAAATAGTAAACACGAACCCCGCCCTGAGGCGATAACTAATTAGTAGGTACTACGTGCGATTGGCGATCACTGGACTGAAGATTCTTTGTATTACACAGTGTATTGTATTTTCAACCTTATCAAAACGAGATAAGAGCGTATTTATTAAAGGTGTAACTTAATATGGACTGTTAGATGCTGAAGAACTATATTATGTGTCGCTAATTAATTAATAATTTGAGCTTTGTTGGTTATTGTGAAGTCTGTAATTAGATAAAAACAATGTTGATACTCAAAATAAAATACACCTAAAAAAAATCATTCTCATATCTGTTAATACTTATTTTTATAATATTTTTCTTTTAAACTTTACTAAGTATAAATAACATTCCATACATGAGAAACATATATATTTTTTAAATAAACAGAAAATTCTACTAAAAAATATATCATATATCTGATATGGCAACTCTGAAATAAGATAGAGTATGAAATTATTTCCTAATTCATTCAGTTTTGTTCAATATCCGTTAGTTAGTCACCCCTCTGTGTGTATGTAGCCTGAGGGTATTGGCTGCGTATATTTTACTATCCTTATGTAGAAATACGACCAAAAGGGATAAAATCAATAATTATATAAAAGGGGGAAAGACTGTATATATAAACTGTGTAAAAAGAGTAGGTACCTTTAAGGTCTACGGTACCTACGGTAAGGTCTACGGGAAGGTAATGCTATAAGTATGAAGATTATTAATTATTGATATAGTTTATTCAAAACATATTTTAATGGAATATAAAATTGATATTAAATTAAAAATATACTTATAGTGTAAAAGGTGTATAGTGCTAATATAAAATAGAAAAATAAAAAAAGTCCCACCGTCCGTCTGAAGATACCTAATATTCTTTCTCTAAGTTTTTTATTCTTCACCTATGAAATTAAGAATTAAAAAATTTAGTGTAAAATGCAATCGCACTTCATTTTCCTTCAATTGAAATTCGTATACGTAGTGTTTTCTAAAGTTTTCACGAGTACTACACATTGAAATAAAATTATTTTTACGGATTTCAGTCGCGTAAATTGAATCCGTAAAAATAGTTTTATTTCAATAAGTATACGTATTTACCTACATAAAAAAGAGTCGTTCAATTCTTTTAATTGTCTTTATTGGGTGTTATTACAAATTCACGCGAAGGCAAATAATGTAACGTTTTCGTAGGATTCAATTTTGGATATTACGTTGATAGTATGTGTTTAACCAGAGACAAAATTGATAATTAAGAATTATAACATAGGTAAACCTAATTATAAAATAAATCGGAAAACAGTAAATTCGGAATCAAATTGTTACTGAATAAAATTTCCGAAACCTAACCTAAGAGGATGAACCACATCAATCCCTTAATGCTAATCGCAAATGGAGTCCAAAGAAGTGGTTGAGTGAGGGGGGCCCTTTGTGATATTCTTTCAGTTTACAATCTGAAGAATCGGAAACATTTATAAAAAACCCCGCTTTTCTATATACGAGATACCTACCTAGGTGAGTTCTTTACGACAACACGGTTTTAAAATACACAAATACAGAGCCTTTCACTGGAGACTCCGATACGTGTCGCAGGTGAAAACAAAAAAACACATGAGAGATATTTCAACTCAACAAAAAGTTCCCATAGGTTTACTAAGTACTATAATAAAACTGTTATAAAAATCAAAAGTCATATTCTTATGATAACGTATATTAGGTACTTCGAAAAATAAATAGGTAGGTAGGTATGTTTGAATTATGTTTTATTGTAACTTTTAAATTAAATCCAGTCCTTAAAACATTTTAACATAACACTGGCCTTTTAGAATACAATAGATTATATAAAAAAAAATCATTGTGACAGAAGTGTTTTTGAATAAAGAACGCGTCAATTTGTCCCACCGCCTCAGGCAAGATGGCGGGGTGCCATTGCTGGCTTCTCATACGGAAATATGAATTCGATTTGTCTAATCACGTTCTGAATTTACTACAAATGTATGAAGCCCTTTACGTTTGTGTTTTTTTTTTAATTCAATATCAATATAATATTCAATACAAACAGCTGTTCATATTATGTGATAATTGAATATCTCTGTAGAAAGTTTATGACTTTGGTAATAACATTAAAATTCCGAGGATTGAATAAGGAAGTCTTTAAATTGTACTTATATTTCGCATATGGCTACCAAAACGATTATCATATTGTTTATTTTCATCACAGATATAAAAAAAAAATAATTAAATACTAAAAAACTAAAACTATATTGTTATAACGTATCTATAAAAATATATATATATATTTTGTATATAGGTATATACATAACATAATGCAGTTGTTTTTGCCTAAATTATATCTGTTAAAATAGCAGAGAGTAGCCTACCCTTTTATGCCTATCTGTAGGTATCCCAGTAGGTCCTAGGGTCATTAGAGTAGTCGTGCACTGACGTTTCAGGCCGCATTTAATTATAATTATAATAATAATTATTGTATAGATTGAAGATGTAGAATGTTGGTTTTTATCTAATATTTTTTTTTAGCTTAGTGATTTTTTTACTATATAATCCCTAAAAAAAACACTTAAACACTGATTTGTAGTTTAATATAAATAAATATAATGAATACTTTTATCCAAATTATAATCTTTAACACATCAGATTAAAAACCGTTACATGGTGTATAATTAAATCCCTAACAAATGAAGTTGGATAAAATCTGAAACCTAAACCTTTATGAATTCAAATGTATTTTTCAAGTCGAATGATTTGACAGACGCCATCTGACAGGTGCTTTTATATTTTACATCGGCAATAGCTTCTATGGGTGAGAGGTTGGAGGTGAGTGACCTTGAATTATAGAATAACTGCTACTGCGTTATTGAATAAGAAACAAGAGCGTTTTAATTTTTAATTTAAATACAATGTGGCCAATTATGGCTGTTTGTTTTGGACTTTGTTTTTTTGTTTTGTTTATGGAATGGTAATATTTGTTTTTTATTATTTAGAATTAAGAATATTATAGAGTCGGTTTTAAGATGTTGAGTCATAAATCATAATACCTATATTTTTTATTTTTGTTAAAGCTACAGCTGCAACTATGAATGGAGTTGATTTATTTACTAAATAATAAATGGAGATATGAAATAATTTATACTTGATTACTGAGATTCATATTCTGATTGCAAAAAGCGTTTAATTATAAAAAGAAAGCACAAAGGACGCCGTCTGACCGTTATGTTCGTGGAAGTGATTGATTCCGTACTCCGTAGTGCCATTGTGGTCAAACTAGTGACGGCCATATTTGATTTGTTTAAATTACATTTTTAAAGTAGATTCCAAATTGTGTGCATTTTTTTATACATTTTAGGAATAAAATCGTTTTATTCAAGATTTTAATTGAAAATTTAATTGTAAATTGTTAACGAGCTATTGTTTTAACTACACTTAAAAAACTTAAAAATAAGGTTTTTGATGTTAAGGTTTCTTTAGACAAAAATAATTATTATGTAAATACTAATTAATGTTATTATAGGTTTGTTGGATTTGAGCCAAATAGTTGCTTTGAGATGATCATTTTAATAAAATTAATTATAGTGAGCAGAAAGTACATACATACATACATACAAGCAGTAGGTATAAAAAACCCATACACTTCGCAACACTAACAAAACGAGTAGAAATTGAATTACGATAATAACTTGCTTAATAAATTTGAGTTATATTACAAAGCAATAAAATTGACTCTCATATATCATTATTTATATGATATGTTGACCACAAACCAATGAAATACCAATATTAGCATGGGTTTTATTATATCGTGATAAGAAGAAAATTGAATTTAGAATTATTTAGAATTTCAATTTGTTTTATAATATAATTAGATAAAATAATTGAACAATAACTATAAAAGCTTTTTTTAAATAGAACAAGAAAAAGTTCCACTAAATCTAGTTTAGGTATTGAGTGACTAATATGAGCGACTTTCTAGACCAAGTGTTTGCAAATATCACCCCTGTTTTAATGAAATAACTACTATTATCGCGTTTATAACTCAATAAGTATTTTTTTTCTATTAACTACATGTAATAAAGTCTATTATCGCGTGATTGTACGATGTAATTAGTGATGACGTTATGACGTCATCACTAATTACATCATACAAGATATTATGATATCTTGTAAGCAAATTTCGCCCTTCTTTAAATTGCATAGAGTGTGTAATGGTGTATAAAGGAAGATTATAAACTGTATCGTATGATATTTTACGTAAATTTTATTAAAATTTGCAACCTTTCGCCATTTCTTGTTTGGAAAGAAATATTGAAAGTAGTTAAATATCTGTAGTTCGTAAAATAAGAATATTGCTTATGTTTTAAATATTAAAATTATTGCGTCTTTTATTAAAAAAACACTATGCAGACATACATACAGATAGACGCACACACACATATATACAGGGTTATTTTTAATCAGTTAACCACCTCATGCAGGCAGCCTCTCTACATATATCCTAACAACATTTGTTCTACGACTTTTTAAAATAATAGTTTTTAAAATTAATAGTTTTTAAAATTTAACTTTCTTCATACAAAATTTATTTGTTGCCTCTGAACTGACATAAACCCTGAGCGTAGGTATGGCGCCCAAGCGTTGATCTTTACTTCTTACAAAATACAGAGTAGGTAATAAGTAAAAGAGGGAGCTAACATTTTATTGTTTCGTGTTTATTGTGTTGTTTAACAAGATTTTCAAAAAGTCGTAGAACAAATGTTGTTGGGATAGATGCAGAGAAGCTGCCTGCAAGAGGTGGTCAACTAATTAAAAATAACCCTGTATAATATAACTACTAACGTGTGATTGACCTAGTAGCATCGAAAGTAATACATCTATGAGGAATGTTAATAATTTAAATATGAAAATTTAAAACACTAATAGGCTGTTTCCGGAACTTCTATATCCGGAAAATATAACAACATATCCGGACCCTGACAAAAACTGATTTTCCATAAAAACTAATTTTTAACAATTTTCGTCATTTATGTTTTAAATAACACCTAATACTTTATAGTTCCGTAAACAATACACCAATCAAATAGCAATATTTAATATATTATATTAATAATAGTCTAGTAATAAACTTGTCCGGATAACGGCAAGATACCGGACCATTTATCAAATGCCTACTTGAAAAAAATACAATGGACTCTAAGAACGAACATATATTATTGTTAGGTTTCTGATAGCCTATTAACTGCCAAATTACTATTGGTTTGTTGTCGAGTTTTATGTGAGTTTTTTATAACTTGTGATTTATATTTGATACTGTATTGCTTGGATTGTTTTTTTTCATTTGTATTTGTTAGCTTATAATATATAATAATCGTTTTAATAACCAAAATATAGCCCTGGTTTCATATTATTTTCAAAGTTTTTGAAAACTAGTCAGTTACTTTTATATAATAAAATTCACATTTTAAAAACAAAAAAAGCCTAATTAAATTTGAGAAACATTAGTAATGCAATTGTTTTACAGAGCATAGGCGTCCTCGTGTGGGTGGGGCCAGCGTAAGTTGACCTTTGGGGTATCTGTGTCAGTACATGACAAGTGATCTAGAATGTATTACATCGTACTGTCGGTACATGTACCACAAATGTTGGTTAATGCTGAAACATGTCCGTGTTTCTGCTGAATAATTAATATATAGGGACTCTTCAACTACTAAATTTAGTTATAGAATTATGTTAATAGTGACTCCAAAAATATTCGTGATCGATTAATTAGTTAAAAAAGTATATACACATAGTCAGTAGTAGTCAGTTGTCTAGTAGTAGTAAGTATAATACCAAACGTTATTTTCGATTAAAAAATGTTCTGTAGATTATCACACCGTTAGGTGTATATGTATAAGAATAATAGCACAAAAAAGATTTAAACTAAATAATTTTAGAAAGGAAAAATAAAATAAAGAAATGTGTTACCAGGAAAGGGTTAATAAAAACACCAAATATTTAAAATTCATTTTATACTTGTTTCACGCAAAAACCGTCGACAAATCACGTGACACGCGGTTCATTGATCCGCGCCAAAAAAGTTGTATAATACAAGGAAAAACTTGAGTATTACTTGAATTATGTTCGGTTCAGAGAAAACTAAAATACTGATTAATATTAATTATAAGTAGTATATTATACTTAAAATCCATATTTATTTTTTTTGTTAAAAAATAAACAACAGGTGTAGGAACAATTTACTAGCTGATGCCCGCGACTCCATCCACTCGGACTGTAAAAATAATATTTACATGGCTTATTTATCTACCTGTGGCCCGTAACTTCCATTAAAGGGTTTTTAAAGTGACATTTTAAAGTGTATAAATAAAAACTGCAGACTGGTCAAAATGTGGGTGATGCTGACTATGTAATGAACTATTAAATGTGGCTAAAGTACGAAACAAATATGGCGACGTGGAGTCGAAAAAAACGCCAACATTATGGTACTATGTAGTATCTATATATATTATTGAGCAGTCTTGGAGAAATGTTGAACATATTTCCTAGTTTCTATAGACCAAACAAAGCATTTAGTTGGTGGCTAAAGTGTTCAAGTTCTTTATATTTTTATTTTTATAATATTCAGTGAACCAAACAATTAAAAACTGGAGCTCCCGTGACAATTACGTAATCACGCTATAAACTATGTTATGTCACAGACAAAACTATGTGCAAAAGCCAGTATCTCTATAGCCTATTTGTTATTCTGGTATATAAGCTATAACATTGCTAAGTTTAATCAAAACTGGTTAGTAGTTTGGACGTGATTTAGTAAAAAACATCCATCTTTGCAAACATCCAAACTTTCGCATTAATAATATTAGTACCTATATAATATTAACCTGTTGTATTTCAATCTGTCAAATAAGAGCAGACAAAGATAACAAGCCATACAGCTTCTTAAAACATGTTTTCCTTATTTAAAGAAAAATCTATCTATCTATCTATCAAGAATAATTCCAAAAAAATAATATTGTATAGATGTGACTTTAATCGGTCAAGTCGGTCAAATTACTTAAAAAAATATACAACATGAGTTGTCGTTAGGGTTGCCAACTTTTTTTGACGATAAAAGCGTATAAAATTCTTTGAGTAGAAAAAAAATTGTAAGAAAAAAAAAGTATTTATAAGAAAAAAAATATTTTTAAAATGGTTTGCTTGTATTTAAGTAAAAACATATTTTTGTGTGCTTTTAGCACACAAAAATAATATGTAGTTAACATTTTTTACTATTTTGAATTTTTCAAAGCTTGTTTGATAATCAACATTGAATTTTAAATAAATAAACAATTCGTTTCTAATATAATTTATTACCTTTTCGATATGTTCAAATTTAATCTCAAAGATATGTTACGAAGTATGGAGAGCCAGTTAAGTTCGCTAAAATCAAACCATTTTGTCATATATTTTAAGCTCCTATCAATAAAAAGTGACAAAATACTAATAATTTTATTAAATTTTTCGGGTGATGAGTGATGACACTTTCACATTAACATGTTACTGACTGTAGAAATGTTAGATACATTTCGTTCAGTAAGTATGAATAGTTTCCATCATCTGTTCAAGTTATTTGTTAATAGTTAAGTACTAATAAATCCCATAATGAGTGTTTTGTTGAAAATAAAGTATTTTCACATACTTTATTTGTATGCAAAATTATAAAGTATAATTACCTATAATAAAGTATTTAATACTTTATTATAAAGTACCCTACAACCGACCCTAGTTATACCAACACTAGTTATAGTTACCCTAGTTAATAAAATAGTACATTAGTCGTTACTTAAAACTGTATCTTATAATAATTGAATAACCTTCAAAAAATGACGTATCTGATGTAATGTAGAAAATAATAACTTTATATTTTTAATTTATTTATGGTGGACGAGTTTTGCAATACAACTTAGCTTGGCTAGTAATCTTACGTGCGAGATTATAATGCACTAGGGGTCGCCCGCAACTCCGTCCACGCGGTTTTTAGTGTTTCCTCAGCGCACGCGAGGAAAGCTCCCAAAAAAGATTTTTTTTCCGTTTTTGCAGCATTTTTCATAGCTGCTTGACTTCTATAAGTCACATCAAGATGACATATACCCTATAGCCTTCCTCAATAAACGGACTATTCAACACAAAAAGAATTTTTCAATTCGGACCTGTAGTTCCAGAGATTAGTGCGTTCAAACAAACAAACTCTTCAGCTTTATAATATTAGTATAAATAGATGGTATCTAGGGATTTATTAGATTTATTAAAAGAAAACTATGTGTTGTAAATGATTTAACTCAAGACTGTTTGTTCGTCATAAAGCGAGTCCACACGAAAGGATCGAAAGTTATTATTTTTACAAACCTGTTAATGGTTAACGTATCTTGAAAATATTTTCTGACCCAAAATACCTCGGTAAGGAATTAAGTGTACGATAAAATGAACGACTTCATTCTTGTTCGTTAAATTAGCTCTTTTAACGATGCTGGCGATTTATGTTAAAATATTGAAAGAAGATTGCATATTAAGTCTTTAGACTATAGGCGTATTAGTGACATTTAGTTCGCGCGTAAGGATGTATTCAGTTTTACAAACTTGCTACCTACTTAATGCAGTGTATCTTGTATCTTTAAATAAAAAAGTAAGGTCTACAAAAGCTGTGCACGTTTTTATGTTGATAAATTAAAAAAATATATATTTTAGCGCCCGTTGAAAATTCGGTGGTTATAATGTGTAGATAACAATTAAAAATGAAAACAGTCATAAAATAGCACCTCGTTTCGCAATTTACTTAATACCATATTGCTCTAAATTCGCCAATTACAATAGACATGACACTCTCTTAACGTCATATCGAAATGGCGTCTGACAGTTGACATTCATGTTCCCGCTTGTCACGACTTCACGTCTAGCACGTTATGTCACTTTTGAAATATATTTTGGCAGCGAATAGCTTCTTTTATAGAGATGCTGTAAAAATTTACCACTTGATAGGATGTAACTTTTTAATTTTCTTTTTATTGTTTTTTATGATGATTTATTATGATTTATTATTAGTGATATAGGTAAATAGGACACATGCTATTTCATTCATTTCTTTTTATTGGATTTAATAAAGGTGTTATACAATATGTTTGATGGTGTGCCAGTGTGTAATTAATATATTTTGAAATAGAATTTATTTTATTTCTTCACTTAATTTGTGATTCAATACTAAATAATAAGATGACCAGTTACTAGTATATTTGTGATATGTTTCATATTAATTATTTTTTATATGAACAGTATCGTTTTGATAATATTGTTTAATGTAGATAAAAAAAATATGTATAAATAAATAAGACTAAACATTATTTTCTTAAATAATAATAAATAAAATAAGAAATAGATGTAAATGCAAAATTATTTGCATTAATTACACGATTCTTTTATAGTCAAACGATTTTTTCATAGTTTTTTACCGTCTACTTTTACAACACAAAAACAACGCCTAATGTATTTCTTACACATGAGTAACATATATATTGTATCCGGCAAGACTGCTTGTAAACTGCTTTCTAAATCATTACCGAATATTAAGAGTGATGGTAAAAAAATAGTGCGTAGGCTCAAACTGGAAACACAACGTAATAAATTCAAATTGAGTATATTTTATAGAGTATCTCTAGATTTATTAGACGTCATTTTGAGCTGTCAAAACTTTTAGATTAAAACTCTTTTGTGCAAAAAAGATTAAAAAAGTCAGTAATTAAAAAAATATGAATTAAAATTAAACCTCATAATCAATATATTATAATCTAATACATTTTTTAATCAGAGTTACTTCCGTGCCATTTCGTTCCAAACATTCAAGAGGTCAGCTGATTGTTATCTGTAACGGATTCTTATCATTCCATCGCCACGACTCGTTATGAAACTTAAACTCTAGGTTTGACAATTACTAGCTGACTCATGCGGTTTCTCTCGTTATTTTTACAAAGCTAGTGATAAAAATCACAAATAAAAACCGGACATATTTTTGCATGAACGATTCTTTTGGTTCTATTCTTCCGGTTCGATTTCCTATTGCACTTTGATAGTGATAGCCCTTGCCTCAAATCCTTTTTTAATACTATTAAGCTTATTAATCTATCCGTCCTGGCTGTCTAGACATAAGATTCAACATTTTTTTTTTGTTATAAGATAAATTTCTTGAGGCTCGTAAAATACTTTCTTATTTTATTAGCATAAATAATAAAACAATACTAATGACTGTTAGTGACCTTAGTTTAAAAAACTGTTAGTTTAAAAAACAGAAATTAATATTTAAATTTAATTTTGGAAATTTAAAATTCCACATTTGAAAAAACGATATAAATTTTAATATGTTTTTAAAAATTTTGAGCCTTTATCGTAAGATCTGGTACAAATGTAATTATAGTTATAGTTTCGTTGCCGCGGTGATATCAAAGAGACCTTAGGCCTGACCTCTCGCCTATTAGGGCTCCTGTTCTTTTATCTATTCGAGCTGTATATTGATTGTGTAGATATAGGATAGGAGTATCTTGCGTGAGAATAGTGAGGTTAATAGATTGAGTTTAGATATAAAAGATTAAGTAACATATATCGAAATTAAAGTATATTTCATAGTAGGTTAGTATTTATTTTTATTTTATAGATGATAGATCTACATCGTAAATAAAACAAGAAATTCGAAAATTTCTTTAAAATAGGAAAATTGGAAGTTTTCTAGAAATTATTAGAACTCTTGTGAAATTCTTAAAAAAATATATCTTGAAAAGTTAGAAATTACTACGAAATTACTACGAATTATACATAACATAATTTCATTAAATCCACCATTTATTAGGAAGTTTATTAAACAAAATGACCCATTATTTAGAAACTTAAAACTTACTTTCTCCTCGTTATTATTATTTTCCTCGTTGCTATCTTTATTTTCTTCATCGCCATTATTATATCTGTTTAATTCAAGTGATAACACCTCCTCGGTGACTGCTTCATCTATTTTATAATCTGTGATCAGCACCTGGTCGGGATGTCTCAACTCCAATCTAATAGTCTTGTTTGATTCTTTATCAATACTTATATTTATGTTTCGCTGGATTTTATCTAAAACAATTTCGTCTCCAAAGCCATTAGCTTTATCGGTTTTGTCATCTTTCATTTTAAGTTTTTTTCGTTTGATTTGGTCGAAAACAGGCGGAATCTGCTCGGTCATATCGGTCAGGTTGGTGCCGATTTTGGTCATCTCGGTGTAATTGGTCACATTGTGCCGAGCCGCTGGGGGTCAGCGCGACCCATTGTCGGTTTAACACAGCGTAAATCATCGGAGATCATTATCTGACCGCTATTTACAACTAACTTATCTTGACCCCCGATTGTTACACGGACCCCAATTTAAAAAGTTTTACTCTAGCTCAACGTACGCTGGTCGGTTGTATTGTTAGGCAATCGTGAACTTTTACACGATTATTGTAACCATTATATTTAGTATGAGAATTCTATTTTCTTCAAATCGATTTTTTCTCTCCCTTTCTAACGTGTATGTACTTCTCTTTCTATATAATAGAGTTATTGTTCACTTGCTTCGTTATTGATATTTGAATCGGCCGATTTTTAGCACTGGCACTAACACGAGATATTATGACACAATATAAATTAAAAAACACATATAAATTAAAAAATAAGAAATATAAAACCTTTTTGACAAACGTTCATAAATTATCACAAAAAAAATATAAATCTAATAAAGTTCTGAATTCAAATCTCCCGCGTTAGCATGTGAGCGCGCGTCGCTCGAGGCTATCACATGGAGTGGGCGCGCGAGCCAGCACAGACAGCACACAGACGGGGATTGTATAGTATATCACAAACAATGAGACTATTTGTACTGGTTTAACGAAAAGAATACTTAATTATTATACTATTAAAATAATAATAAATATATTGCGGTAATAAATCATAAAGTATACAATTCGTTGTTCTAACTATTGTACTTATTACTTGTTTTTATATAACAATACGTTAAGACCTCGAACTCCTTTTATATACGAAAAAAATTGGAACAATAAATAAATGATAACATATAATTATTTTATATTTATCTGTATTTCAACAGTATACTATATTAAAAGCACACGATGACGAAAAGCTTCCTCCTAGCAGCGTGCGCGAAACCCTTTCATATTAAATTCAAGTTTGATTGAGGTGTGCGTGTGTGTGTATGTTGTGTATGTAAGTGCCAATGTGTGTATAAATTCACTTTAATCGGTGTAGTGTATAATACAATCATTATAATTTTGGTTTTATGTTTGCAGTTTGACACTTGTTAAATTTGTCTCTTAATTTGTTAACACGTTTATATCAAAATAAACGAAATCCGTTTGAAAATAATGTGTTTAATATTCTTATTGTAAAAATAATACTGATAATATTTTTTAATCACAAAAGTGGCCTCTACAGAATACGTCATAGCATTTGCTAGAAAAAGATTTCAACGAACAACGGTACCATCCCGTAATTTTACCTATTTCTAAACATTTCATGACTAAGTTTTCTAACTACTAACCTTTAAATTTAGTAAAACTCTTTTAGATACGCTATTTAAAAACATGAAGAGAAGCAAATATTATTTCTTAGAAAGTTTAAAGTAAACAAGGTATTGGGTTCATATTAATGTAGGCGGGGGTCAAAGTATATTGACATGTCAATTCTTATAAGGTCAATGAATTTAGGTAGGACATTGAGGTTTGTCTAACGAGACTTTACACCTACACTATCTCAAAAACACTATCTTAGATACTTCACACTAGAATAATACTAGTGGGCGTCTGAGGTTTACAATTTGGTGAAGTAAAAAATGCTTGAAAATAAAATGTTGATTCATTTTCACAATAACTGCAATTAAACTACTTAAAATATTACTGTTAATAGTAATTGCATGATCTACACTGCCATCTGTAATTAAAAATCGAATTTTATTGTTATAGTTGGTTTTATTATAGTTTTAGGAATATATGGCAGATGGCGCTGTTCATTTGCCGTAGATTTATACTAGTATTTAAATAATATTAATAATATTATTTTAAGTATTCAATAATTAATAAGTAAATAATTTATTAAAAGTGTATATAAGTCATAGGTATAAAGTAAGTTGTAAATGAAAAATACTTAAGAATAAAGTCCCGTCATCTAGCAGCGAGTAGTGGAACTTCAATAAACAAGTTTCGTATAAACTCACCCAGGTGGCGTTACTGTCATTAGACACAGTTTGAAAAGCAGGCACACAACGAAAAGTCATTTTCTTCACAGTATTTTCTTATTTCGGTCATCAATTAGATATCTTCTCGCAGCTTACCTGTAATATTATAATACTATGAAAATTCAACTAAGTTATTTAGATATTAACACTTTTTAAAGTAAGGCGTAGTTTTATGAACGAAATACAAATATCTATCTCAGCTTTAAAAAATCTACATTCTGTATAAACAAATATTTGTCTCTTAAAATAGTTCAAGTTCATTGTTAAATTAAATAACATTAATGTTTGATATAATATTCTGGATTATAATTTTTATATATTATGCTTGATTATGCAACATACAATTAAGATAAATAATAAATAATAGTTATTAACCGTCAAGTGTGATCTATAGATCGCTCGAGAGGTTCTTTAAAGGTTTATTGACGACTTAATTGTTACTTATTAGTTGTCTGAGCGATGGATGTACCTGAGAGATGTTTTTTGTTTTTGGGTCTATTATTAAACGAACCAGTTTGTTAACTGACAAGTGTTTTAAGGTAAAGTGTGCCTGAAAGTTTCACTTAATCTACATACTTTTAATCTATATAAAAAAAAATCATATAATTACCGTTATGCTTAGATGAAGTTTAATAACATCAAAAATATGTTAAAATAGCTTAATATATAATCATTATAAATTATGAATAATCGCCAACAGATGGGGCTGTGCTATAATTATTTATTGACAGTTATTTTAAAACTGATAAAAAACAACTTTTACTGAGCACAGATAATGGTAAGATTTCTAGGCATTCCAGCCCGTGCCATGCCTCGGGCTATCGCTGGCCAGCTTTTTATGATTACCTATCACAAAGAGTTTTCAACTTTATTACTTATTCTCAAGGTTCATTTTCTAAAATATTTAATATTATACTTTTGCGTTTCGGATCCCCGTACAAGTGTTTTATGTTTCATTGTAGTTCAGAGTTATGATTAACGAGTTATCTTTTGAAGTCGCTGCTCTAAAAAATTTTTTTGTCGATTAAATGTAAGTATATTTTAAATATGAAATTAATAATTTTGCGGTCACGTGTTTTAGAAATATGACGCATACTTTCTGACTTCGGTAAAATATTATTTTGAATTTAGTATAATTTTTAACCGCACCATCGATTCATGTGTTTATTGATGATCTTTTGCCGGTTTATTAAAAAAATCCAAATTTAACTAACAAAATTCCTGTTCGCCCTTAAAACTGACATTAACGATTTATGTAAAAACGGAAGTCAATAAGCGTACCTTTTCAATTAAAAAGGATTGTAATTCCAAAATTCTATAAACAAAAAATGAGTTTTAATAGCAACGTAATAATGATTGTTTTCGATAGAGAACAAAATGCGTATTAAAAATTGGTAGCCCTGTTCATTTCAACATTCCTTTCCCGCCTTCTTTTTCAAATTTGGGCTGATATTAAATTGCCAGTGATTTGTTTTTATTTTTTTAAGGTAATGACGTGGTTAGTCTTTGGATAAAAATGTAAGAAAATTTAGACCTCCCAAAATAATGTTTTTTTCTGAATAGATTTTGCGTTAGTTATTTCTTAACGATCGTAGATATGTTTTATAATTAAATATCAAAAAATTCTTTGTACTTTAGTAAGTATAGATACCTACTTTAAATTCTGTAATTGCAAGAGCAAATACATTAGAAAGTGATCTAAATATTATTTTGAAATATAATTCTTGTTAGATAACTTTAAAATGTATTTTTTTTAATAATGGTCCTTTGTACAAATCGTGAAAGACAATAATATAACTTACTCAATGAAATTAAAAAATAACATGTGCCGTGAAACAACAGTGTATCGAAATTAAAACAAATCTATAAATAACTTATTATATTTTTTAAGTTCGCCTAAAATAGATTCCAAAGTCTACAACGAATTAAAAAGACTATCTGGAATTTAAAATACCCTTTCAATATATATTTACCTCCAACTACAACTATCAACTATCAACTTACTACAATTATTGTTATAATCATAACGTTAGACTTGTTGAAGAACTAAAGTTATCTTTACATTCATAAGTTTAATATTATTTCTAGATGGGAATTCATAAACGATCCATTTGCTACCAAAAATAAATGTATCCATAATCCGTTTTTTTATACCAGAGCCAATAACCGACCCATAGATTTATCTTGCAGAAAATATATTCTAAGTACCTATTTAGATCAATACATTCCATCTAAGGTATAAGCTCATAGATCAATTATTATCACAGTTATAAACTATTTTAGGTTTATATTAAGTAGATTTTGATAGGAAATAATAAACATGAGTGTGTAGCTAGCTATGCTAATAATAGCTTTTTGTGTCAAGATAATATTAATTTTGATTTGGTTGTAAGTATAATTATATTTGTTAAATAATATTTGTTTGGAGATATCAGAGAACCATCAGTTGCAAAGTTAAAGTAGATAAAAGGATGTAATGTTTAATCATCGTTTGTATAATCGTTGAGACGAGAGGCGTGGTCGCATGATGGATGCCGGCCCGGGATTGAATGTCGTACTTGACAAGCTTTTTAAATTATTTGACAAGCAATTATTAACTCTATGTACATTGTAATAGGTGTTTTTTAATTGTTATTCTTGTTGAGTTAAACTCTCATTTCTCGAAGAAATTATTAGAAAATAATTATGTTGTGTAAAATTATTATTTAAAATAAATTAAATGTTTATATTTGTGTATAATAAATAGTGTTCTCGTCTTTGCGATCAGGTATTTATCGAGGTAAAGCGTTGAATTCTTATATTTTATGTAGACGCTGTAACAATGTTATTTCCAACTAAAACTGAATATTTAAGAGATTTCTTGTTAGTTTACTTTTTCAAAGTCTCTCAACTGCCTTCTCTCCTGTGTATATTGAACTCTGTCCAATTTTAAAGATAGTCATGACAGATTACTGGTTGGTGAGTTTTGGATAAGTGGAATAACCGCACGCATAAGTTTTTTTTTCTGTCTTCTTACTTACTAAATAGAAAAAAACAAATATTTTTTTTATATTTTATTTTTCTTTGTTGCCATATACATACACATACCCAAAAAATAAAAATCAAACAAAATCCAATTCAAAAATATTTATTAAATCAAAACAGTTGTAATTATTTTTATCTCACAAACATTGAAGCTACCGTATAATCGATAAAGGAATTTAAAAGTAATTACAGAATACGTGAGCTTACCGCGTTACGGCGAGGCGGGGCGGCTCGTGCGCGCCTCGCGAGGTACTGGGGCTGTGAGCTGATTTAATTACGCTTTTTAAATTTCGAACTATTTATTTGATATGTTGACTGTGTTTATTCGAAATAAAATCGTAATTTTTTGAATTTGTAACAATTTTGCTATAATTCTTTGAATTTCGAATTATTGTAAAGTTAAATATAGGTAGGTATTCATGATGAAAGATGAATTATAAATATTTTAAGAAGTTAAAGAGATCATTGACCTGTTAGACGCTTAAAAGAATAGATGCGAGAGGAAAAGAGACAGAGCCAGGCTATTAACATAATTGATGGTTTTAAATCAAGAGGTGTCATGATTTCCGGTGCTAAGGAAAAAATTGAAAGAATTTAAAACGTCAATTTTGATATACGAGTGCGTAAATAAAACAAAAGACAGATCATTTTGTTTTTATTTAGTTCGTTGTTTAGAACATAAATGCCTAATATATTTTGTATGTTGAATAAAAAATATATATTTATCTTACAGGAAACCAAACATTTTATCGATATAAAATTTTACACGAAATGGAACAACATTGTTTAGAAAAAAAACAACATAATTCCAATAACTGCATTCACGAAATACGAATTAAAGAACGTGTTCGAAATTTGAAACATTTAAATTGCATGTTGGTGCTACTGTGCGGTGAATCCGATTCTTTTCCAAATTCCATTCTTGGGTTATTATTATCTGCGATTTACTCATTCGGTGTTGCCAAAGTAAAAATTGTTGGTCTAATTCGTGAGAGCTAAAATTTTACGCGTGAGAAGATTCTCGTAGAATTTAGGGGAATCATAAATATAGGATAAACGTGTATGGATTAGAGGCAATTTTCTTAATTCTTAGTTCTGAGATTTCTTCGAATATCCTAGTCATGATCTTAAGTTGGCAGGACTTATTTTGATATTTAACGATTGTTCTGCTTGCAGTTAGTTAGTTCTCGTCGAACCAATAAATTAATGGACAAAACGTGGCATCATCAGATAAATAAAACTAATTTGAATACAGAACCATAATATTAAAAAAGCATAACTTAAGAAAACGTCATTAAATAAGAGTGCAGAGAGTAAATTAAATTGAGATGATTTCAAACCTTTACGGTTGCTCCAACCCGCTGCGAGGTCGCACTTTAAAAAAAGAACGTCAACGAAACTGTCAGTGAGAGACCGGGAATGAGAAATGTTGCCAACATTAAAAAAAAACCATTCATTCATAACACTGGCCACTAACATTTAGAAATTAGTTTATTTTAATTACTTGGTGAGTGCATTGTTATATTAATTATTGTTAGGTTGTCAGTTTGGACAATATATTTTATTGTCTTTGGTATGATTTATATACTAGTTAGTAAGTTATTTGAGTTTTAATTTAGAGGATTTTTAATGGGTCCGCTTGAATGGTGTTCTAATTAGGAAAACAACTGGACGGGAACATTAATAATGTTAGATATAAATTCCGGTTATGGGTTAGAAAAGCGATCACCGCACAATGGCTTCGTGGCGGTAACAAATTGCTTTCAAAAAAGTTTAATATGAAAAATGGTAGTTCTATTTAGGTTATACAAACAGATATAACAAAGGAGATGTTAATACAAATACTATGATTATCTATTTGATATTCTTTTCATTTAATAATTGTCTAATAATTCATCCAGCCAATATGATTCTGAATCCACCTGTACAACTATGGCTTCTAGAAATTAAACGCACTCTATAAAGTATTACAAGCCATAAACTATTGTTATGACCATAAAAGAGCGACCGACGTTACTTGATACTTCATTAACTCCGATCAAAGCTTGTAAATCAAGTATCAAAAACAACGACCAACTCATTTAGCGGCAGCGCAGTATTATTTATATAGATCGTATATATTTTATTAAAGATTAAACTTGAATGTTAGGAATAAACATTTCTTGTTACGTACATGGAATTTAAATTAGCTATAAATATTATTTATTTGCTCTTACTAATATAAATGGAATCGTTGCCAAAACAAATAATTAAACAATTTGTTGTTATTATGTAATTTATATAAATTATCTAGTCTGACCAAATTTTTATTTCATATAAAATCTGGATTTTCAAAAAGAACTTTTGCTTTAAATCTGAAAGAAGACTTAGATATTTTTAAAATCTAAACATGGTGTCAATGAACTGATAGTCAAATTATCATTTAGAATTTTAGACTTAAGCAACAAACATTTTATTTTACACATTTTTATATGATTTAGTTATAATTTACCTTAAATACTTTTCAACTCTAAACTGAACAATATTTCATTTAAACTTATTATGTGTTATGGTTCAGAATCGAATTCTAAAAGAACCAATTAAATTGGTTACCGGAATAATTACGAATCGGTCTGTGGGCGGGAACTTGTCCTCGGTATTATAAATACTATCAAAAACAATTTATTAATGTCATTTTAATTATTAATTTCGGAAGAATTATTTAAAAATAAGTTGTAATCAAACCTAAATGATGATAAAAACTAAAAAAAATATATAGAAACTAGATCTGCTATGCTGAAAAATATGAAACTGATTATATAATTGATTTTGTCAAATATAGACATTTTATTGACATTTAAAGACCGCCACGTTGGCAGCACCGCTCCCGTTCTAAATTCAAAATTCGAAATTAATGGCCGATTTGACAGGAGCATTATTGTGCGGCTAATTTTAATCTTATCAAGCGATGACAGCGGCTTAATGGGATCGCCGCTTGTTTTAAAATAATCCTTTTCATTTCATTTGGAATTGGTGGTTTTTTATCCTTAAGATATTGCCGACAGGTGTTATTGTCGTGTAACTACATGACAGGGCCGTCCAAATAGTTTATAATTGTGACATAAAAGAGGTTTTATTTTGGACTTTAATATAAATAAATGAAGACTATGTCGATTAGGTATTATTTATCCTGGATGCTCCAAAAAGCCTTAGATGACACTGAAATTGGTGGGGTTTTTAATATGTCAACTATTATATTTTTAATATGTAATCTGAGTATAAACTTTAGGCACATTCTTTATGCAAGTATATTTTCTTTAAATGACAAGCTAAACTGTAGTCTGCATGTCTGACGGAAGATTGATGTATATTATTTTTGCTTAGTAGGTATAGGTAAATGTTTAAGGTCAGTGTTCTAGACATCCTTAAGCATACTTAGTTTAGGTACTTATATTATGTTTTTTTATAATGGTCCAATTACTAAATATTATGTTTTTATAATGTTTCAATTACTAAAAGAGTTTTTAATTGAAGAATATTTTTATTCCGGTACAATACTTATTACCTATTCTATAACGATATCTTTGTATTTCAGAGAATACTTTCGTACGAAATATTCAAATTAAAGTTAAGCTTCAGTTTCTCTAATCAAGTTTTCGGTCTCCAAGATATTTAGAGTTTAGTCAGAAGTCGAATAACTCAATTTTATTTTTAATAACGCGTATTTGAACTTGAAATTTGGTTGATTTTACAAAACTGTAATTATTTTAAGAGATAATATAGAAATTATGGAAAAGTTCTAAGAATTAAAGTCTTTGCACGTAAAAGGGTTTCAGTTATTGTTATTGACGTATACTGTATAGATAAACCTAAACTTTTTCCATCTGTTATTTTAATTTTATTTGTACCTAATGGAATGATATTTCTTAATGGTACTACGGGTAAAATTTGTTTCATTTACAAATTTGAATCATTTTTGTTTTTTTGAATATTATTGTCAAGAATAAAGAAAGCAGCGTCATGGCTATGAATGTCTGCTGTGTATTAGTATGGATCATAATGACGCCGGATTTTTCATGAACAAAGACAATAATGGCGCCAGTGACATTAAAAGACAATCTCTGCTACCAACACGACCAGTAAAATAGTCTGATCTAGACACTAGTGTAGAAATACATACTTAATTATAAATCCTCTAAAATATTTTAGATATACCTACATATACAATTATCAGTCCATGGGTACCTAGATGATTCAGTCTTGGTAATAAATTCCCCTTAATTATAGTAAGGATAAAACCACCCTAACCCCCCACCATGCTTCATGGAGGGTCATATCACAGAATCTTCTAAGATAGGTATCTTGGTAGAGGTATATTTCCTGAGATTATTTTTCACAATAGGTATTCCGTCGCAATGTTTTTATGGTTAATATTTAAGACGTTGTTTCCGTTTGTTCGTTTATATCTAGAATACCATGGTTCATAGTATTAAATAAACCATAAACCATGGTTCATAGTATTAAATATCAGTCATGGATTACGAGATCTCAGAGAATGTTAAGATTTAACTTAATTTATATAGTAATAATTCAACCAATCTAGTGATAACTGCAACGGTTGAAAAGTTATACAAGGTTAGAGTTAAGAAATCTATAGAGTATTGTTTAGGCCACACTTGATCAAACGTCAATCACTGTAGCTTAACCATGGTACAACGTATTAGGTCTACTATAACTCATATATTTTTATCTATACCAATATTAAAACAATGTTGTGTAGGAATTTCTCAAAACTTATCATCTGATATATATGTTTTACTAATATTTCGAATATTCTTCCGGACAGACTTTATGCTATTGTATTAAAATTAAAGTGTTTTTTGTGGAGACTAATGTAGTAACGTCAGCGAAAAACGAGTGACTTTATTTCTTACACGCTGCGTTCTGCGCCTAGACAAATGTCATTAACGCTTGTCGAATAGAATGATAAATGTATATATTTTGACATACGACTACGCTGTACTATATCTTACATCCATTTGAATAGAATACATAACGAGCGTTTGTAGTTTGGCTATCGGTTACTGCCGCTGTAGATAACAGAGTCGCGGGGAACAGTAGTTGTGTTTCATTAACTGTATGTAGTTCATTAGTAATAGGTATATTGTTTGTATTAGTAGAAATATGTTTATTACATTTTTGTTGTAAAGATTTGTAACACACAGACTACTGAAATTGATGTTTTTTTACCACTCATAACATTTGGTTGTCATTTATAGGTATATAAATAGACTTATAATTTAATAATCTAGAATTGTTATAATTTAAAAATACAATTAATATTATTTATACAAATAACTAATATCTATTCTAATTCATATATTGTGTTTTAGAGTTTTAAATCTTGACACTATTCATTACAATGTCTGTCATAACCCGTCGGTCGTCAACGGATCGGGAGAGGGAATTATTAACGTTCTGGGACAAAAGCGTCCTAACAAAGTATATATATTTAATTGCTGATTTTATATTTAATCAGAAATAAGATATTTTTTTATTTATTATGTTTGCTTTAATATAAATAAATAAACAAGTCTTTGTGTTACACAAGATGTTTAAATGCCATTAATATGTTTCAGTTTTTATAAGTAATACTTTCCTTACTTGAAATGGTATTTGTTCTGGGGAATATAAAGTGATTACAAATTATAAAGTTAGCACTATTAAACCAATTGCGTGGAATAAGAAAACACAATAAATAACTAAAATAACATAATGTTCGTAACTTGAGACGTATAGGTACTGAAAAGCAGACAGTAACTTCCTTAGACTCTTACACATTTCATTTTTTATAGTATATATTCAACAACAATATATATTTAATAAAATTATCCCAACTTTTCTAAAGTTTTTGATATTTACTTAGGTAATTTAAAAAATTCTAATAAGAATGTCAATTTTAGAAAAAAAAAAAAAAAAGATTATTTTAAAAAGGAAATGAAGGTAAGACATTTTTTGTGGGGCGTCTTAAGATTGTCTCAGGTGTAATTTGTTGGAACAATAATTATAAAGTTCAAAGTAGAGCGAGGGATCGTAATTATAGGCTCAGGTTTGAACAGACCGCCGTTTCTTTACACTGTTTGTTGTCTTCTTACCTTCTTATATTTGAGTGGAAAATGTTTTATATTAAATATAATGACCTTGAAACTTGCAATATTATATAAATATAAGGATTTTCTCATATTTTCCAGTATTTCTTATGATTACTATTTTAACTTAAATGAATTTCACATCATTAAAATTTATGTAGAAAAATAAAATTATTAAACACCACGGCCAAATTCACCAAAAACTGCCGAAATACAACAATTGAATGGTGACGCAATATTCAAAATCAAGTCATACCTCACGATGGCACTGCACGTACAGGTTCATGCTATACTATAAGGAACATATCACAGACGCACATACAGTAAAAGCAAGCCCGGTGAAGATCACTCTCATATCGATTCGGCAACGCCCGCGGCCGATCACAGAATCACGCGTACGAAATGTAATAATAATCGTCCATCCCGCGGGCTTATCGGAAAACGACTGCAGGCGAAAAGGTTTTAGCTGGGGGCGAAGCTCCAGGCTCCGCCCGGGCGCTCCTCATTGGCCCGCGAGCGGTATAACGCGACTGCCAGCTCTGCTATTGGTGGATAATCTGACGTCGGGGGGAACGGCGACAATATTTTGACGTTTTTTTGACGGTGGCATTTCTCATCGAAGCGATTAATTGTTATTCACCACGGCTATTGTAGGGTTAAGTGAGCAGTGACGTTTGTGTTTGAACTGTGATTTATGTTGCGTTTTGCTATTTTGCTATTGAATAGCATTGAAGTAACGCTTGTGAATCACCTGTTTATCTTTTATGAGGATGTCTGCGTTGAGTGGTTTGTTACAGGATATAAAGGTTGTTAAAAGGTTTAGTTTTTTGCGTGGTTCATAGACTGCGGTGACGCCTGCAGGCAGTATGAGTATGAGACAGAATGTCGCCAGTTGGTTTTACAATTTACTACTTATATTCGTCTTTATGTTCGTTAATTTGTTGAAAGAGAAACAGAATTTCATTATAAGGAGATGTAATTATTATTAAAATACTGAGCTTTTCTCAGTTCAATGTAATTTGAAATACGTTGATGTTTGATTATTATCTAAATTCTGAGAACAATTTAGATACTAGGTAGGTAGATACCAATTACTTAGATACTAGATATTATGTACCCGTTTTTTTTAATGAAGTTTATTTATCTACATTTTTTTTTACTATATAAGCTTCATGTACTTACTTCTTACTGAAAAGGTCACTTTATATCTAAATTCTATTGTACCTCCTAAGAAGTGAGTAAGGGTATACTTAACTCTAACGAAGTAAATACATATTATCTTAATAATAATCAGAGCACCTTCCATCGTTAGATTTAGAATTCTTGACTTAAATCTTAGGTAGGTACATAAAACAAGAAAAACCTGAACCATAATTGAAAACTCTCTGTAGAGGTCCTAAATGTTAGATAACCACAGGTTTTATCTTTGACAACCGTTGCCTTACAAACCTCAAATTTAAAAATGGAGCAGTGACAGCTGTCAAACCATTGTGTGGTCTGCAAGCGCTGCCAACATTGAAAACGTAACTTGTAAAATAATTTCAGTGGAAAGTTCTGTGTCCCGAGGTGATGAACATTTGGTTGATGGGTTATGTTTATTAATTCGAAAGTTTTTTGTCTGCGGTGTTATGATGGCTGTTATTACATACCCCCCAATTAATTGTTTACCTCACTGTGGCAATTTGGACACCTTTTTTGTTAACTTCCCTTAGGATTTGGAGTTTTTAAATTTGCGTTATAAACTAGGGAATGGAAATATTGTTATTCCTTCTTTTACATTATATTTCTAAATAAGGTTCAATGATAGTAAAATTTTCTGTAGAAATTTATTTAATAATTGAAAATAATTCCTGCAATTATTTATGGAGAAAACAAAAGGTTTTATGTCGTAAATTTAGTCGATTTACTCTTTTACAGATACATAATTATTAATTAATTTTAAAAATATAAAGATATAAAGTAATATTGCAATAACTTAAAAGTAAAATAAGTCAATCGACGGTACCTATGTTACTTCTTTTATTACTTAGGTACTTAGTATTCACTTAAAAAAAAAACCAACGTTGTAGAATAAGTAACGGACACAAAAAACAACCATATTTATAACAATAGTCTAAAATTTGTCCCATGCAAGAATCGAACCTATAGAGAAGAAGCCTTTGATTCAGCAGTCAGGATCACCAGTTACTACCAACTGTCAAATATATCAAATCATCCAAAATATGCAACAAAACAAAAAAGGACCACAACGAATAGCAACAGGTAGGTCAATTTCTAACGGCATTACATCAGACACTCATTAATTAATTTACTAATAATAAAATAATAACTAAAATGTCAGAAATGATAAATTCACGCTCCATCTTTTTTTTTCTAACCGAATTTGTCATGGAACTGTTTCGAAAAAGTAACGTTTTTTTATTCGACCTTCAATTTACTATGCTATTCTAATGTTAGCTCTATTGTTTTGTAACTTACGTTGTATTAGACATATTATTAATCTGTTACACAGTTTGCATTTACTTTATCGATTTTATCGCATATAAAAATAAAAATCCCTATATTTATTTCGTATATTAGTTGAAAAACTATATTTCGTAAGGTTTTGAAGCTTTTCCTTTTGTAAAATATACTCAAACAATGCACTCTTCTACATTAAATACACTAAATGTAATCCAAATCAAATTAAATTTTATTCGACGCACCAAAATAAAATACCTATCATATCAAAAATATGTAAAAGAAGATAGATGGCCGATATCCTGTTAATTACATAATTTATATTATATAATTTTCAATCATCCTTTTATAGGTACATATTTATTATAATTAAAAGCTCCAACTAACAATTTTCATTAATGTAGAAAGATATGACCTGAAAAACAAAAAAGTTTCATACAAACTTTCAACCCTTATTAAACATTAGGAATGAATTATTTAAAAAACTTAGATAATAAAAAAAAATCAACATTTCAGCTAAAAATAATGTACGTTGATAAACATACGATTAAACCAGGAAAAACAATCTAAATATATATATTTCAGGAGAGATTACTGATACAAAAATGTAAAATATGTAATAATGGCCGAAATAATAACAGACCTGTTACGGGTATAATTCTGATAGACGTACATACTTGGAATAACTACGAGATTACACCTCACTCGGTAATTTAGATGTTGGACAATTTACTGTTTTTATATACAACAATGTTAATAATGTCGTACTTTGGAAATATTGAGTTGGGTTTTTTAACAAAGCTAAGTATTATGGTAGGTAGGTAGGTATGTTGAATTTGTTTTTTTTTGTGAAATTATATCAAAATTAATGGAGATTTTTTAGTTTTTGATAGTTTTAATTTTAAAAGCTCCAAAATATAAATTCTGTGTGATTATATAACATGTATTATCATGTTATATTATTAATACTAATAATAATGATATATTGATCTTATATAAAAACATCACCATATGTACAAAAATACTATGAAATATTATTTATAAAACAAAATATTGGTTAAATTCTGGCCAAAAATATAAAACATGAGACAAAGATGCAATTAAAGTCCATAAACTACAGAATTACTATGTTTAGCTTCAAACATTACAATTATTGAGCTAACGATAACTTGTACCCGCCAATTATATAGTTTGAAATAAACAATAGCTTATAAATATTATTATTGTAATATTGGTATGATATCAAATTTTAAAAAGTTTGTATATAATGCAAATAGTTTGTATAATCGTTTGTATATTCAGTAGGTATCACATAAAACATTTAAAAAATTTGTACTTAACAGATGTATTTCCACACGATTAATTTACTATTATTTTATTATTATTGTACAATAAAAATAATAAAATCTATCTAATCATTAAATGCTAATACACAAAAAATATTAAAAAAATATGTCTACAAACTGTATAAAATCATTTGCCATTAAAGAATGAATCTCAATAATATATTTTATAATTCATTCTTTTTCGGAATACAAATGAATGAATGCCTTCTAGTTTTTTTTATCTACGATACAAATAAAGCAAAGGAATATCGGGAATGTATATTAGGTTATAACACGCATCAAATCAATCACAATTTACTTTCCACATAAATGTTAAATTATGGCTATTTACACGAAATCCGGCACGAAAGTAAATTATTATAATTTGAGAACACGATCTTGTGGACTAATCTGATAATCGCTTCACCCTTTTGTTTTTACTTTTGTTTTCATCAGGTCACGACAATATTTCAATTATAGAATACCTCAGTTCTTTTTTTGGCATTTTATTTGAATTTATTGACCATTTTGATTTAAATACTATTTGAATGGTAGAGTCAGTAGAGATCCTTAAATCTATATATCAAGTAAATACATCATAAGTTTTTTAATAATTCATTTTAATAGTAAAGTTGTTAGAGCCAAAGCTAAAGCTTTTACTTTACTATAACTGAATATTTGAAATAGATTTTAAATCCAACAAAAGAAGTATTAATTAATAACCAAAAAGTTTTGTTAAAGTAATCACAACAATCATTTAAAAAAACTATATAATCTGTAGATGTTATTTATTGTCTGTATAACCCGGGTCAAACGTTTATACCAATTTAAAGACATTCGGGACAATTTGGGGCGATCTCTAAGACAATATAATTTGACTGATTGATCGCCGCGACGGACACGCGAGGTTCGAAATTCGAATTAAGGGATTTCGAAATTTAAAATTTAGAACTTTGGGATTTATCTGAGATGTGAAATATGTTGCGTTTTATACAATAACTCATCTAAATTATTATTGCTTGAAAATAAATATAGTTTTATAATTTAAAACATTTTATACTGCTGCCGTTAAAAAAGAAATATTTTTTAGTACAAAATATGTCTGTTTTTATAATATAGAAATTTAACTAATTATTCGGTGTCCAAGTGGACATAAAAGAGTCGATTTTAGTAGACATAACTTTAAGAAACAGGTGTGTCAATATAAAAGACCAGCATGAATTAAAAATACCATAAACTTAATTGAATTATTATTAAAATAAAAAATCAGTATCTTAAATATATGTGATTCAAAGTTTCCATACAGTACAGATTATAAAAAAATCGTATGAATTATATGCAAATTTGAACAGGTGCGTGGTAACAGACAAGATTATTTAAATTAATTTGAAATTTGTATTTCTAACATCTTTGCACTGTTATTTGTGTGGCTTTAGGCAAAACTTCTGGAAGTTATGTTATTTTTTTTTTCATATTTATATGAAATACTTTATGGATGGAATGGACGTGTTCAGAGGTACTTTTGGATTATCATAAAAATATTCTAAATATGTATCATGAAATATTTATAAAACTAGTCAACATATTAAATTCGTAATTCAATTATATTAACTTGCTATTCTTGACTTTTACTCTAGATATTATAGTGACATACATAATATACCCATATACTATACTTTATAGTATATAGGTATATTAGAAATCGAGAGAAGGAAGTTCTTAATATTACCTTTGATTAATAAAAAAAGAACAATAATAAAAACTCTTTGGTAATTCAATAATCCCTAATTTCTGATCATTAATAAATAAAAAAAGAAACAAACAAACGCAAATAAATAAAGAAACAAAATATTGTATTTACGTGATTAATAATAGCATTATAGTGATTATAAAATAAACCTTATGTAATAATAAAAAATGGGAAGCATTTTGACCACTTTTATTAATTCAGAAAAAAAAATCACATCAAAGAAGACTATACCAATAAAGTCTTAAGAGTATAAATTATAAGTTGTGCCAAATAAACATATTTTAATGTAATGTATGCACACGCACACAGAGTACTAGAATTTATGCTTATTAGTTAACGTATAGGTAGATTGAATAGCTAAAACTAGCAGCTCGCATGCGGGCTGGCTCGACCTTTGCACCATTCTCTTACAGACGAATGTAGCTCTAATGTATTATGTGTAATGCTTAAAGATGTATACACTAACTAAAAAACAAACCTGAAATATGAGTGGATATGGCTTAATATTAATGTTCTTTTATGATGCTTGACGTCAAACCTAGGATGTCTAAATATAATTAAATAATATAATGTGGTTGACTTAACGAAACCTTTGGCTTATGTGTAAATATTTTTATTTAAGTATTTAAAAGTATTTTATTCAAATTAATTAAAACGCTAGTTAAAACCATATTCAAAAATTATAGAATAAAAAATAAGGTCAACATTATATAGAAGTGAATTCACATAACAAGGAGATCAAATATAAATCAGAGTAACAATACAATTTTAAAATTATAAATGGAAAGCCATGAAAACTTAACAAACCGAAGAACACATTATCTTTCAAATGTCTATAATTAATGGCGGTTTACAAGCAAAGGGGCTTGTTTTGTTATAGCGAGCTTCGTTAATGGCTGACAGCTAATATGAGGACATAAACGACAAATAAGTATGTAATTAAAGGGATAGTCTCATAGATGTGTCCGCCCACGACACTCACATAAAATAAATTATAGATATAGACAAGACTAGGAAGATTATTAATTGTCAAAATGACTAAAGAGGTTCATAATAAAAGTATGTAAACAACCAAAAAGGTTGGCATTAAAAGTATGTATTTGTTATTTGGATGAAAGTACAACTCTGTGTGTTTCCGGAATCTTAGAAGCTGTTCGAAAGGTATTCCTTATTCAAATGTATATTTACAGGTGGCGTGGCGCGTGCCTGTTATGATTGGCGGGAAAATGGATATTCATGATTCGAACGTTTCCTTTTTAAGAAAATATAACCATACTGTCTATCTGAATAGTGCGAAGAATAACTGAATTACATTTTTATTTTGTCCAAACTATACTAATAAAATAATGAGGACCGTCTTAGTTGTTTGTATATATTACATATTTTACTTTAAAATTACTCAACCGATAATTTTTTTTATCACACATAACAAATAAATTATTTTAGATTAACATGGACTACATTATATTTAAAAACAGCCTGAATTCACGATAGTTGTGAATCATATTTAAATGGCGATCCTTAAAAAAATCTGAAACATCAAACAAATCAAACTATCAAAGCATAAAAAATATTATGACCGCTAGTTAAACTTGTACCTATATCTGTTTAATAAATTCATAAACTCATATCCAATTACAAACATTCATAAACCTTTTTAACAATTACGTATATCAAATTATCGTATTTTCTCAGGTCCTTCAATAACATAGGGCGCTGGTACTCAGCGCGTCACGCGTCGCCCATTAGGCGGTAGTTGTAAAAAACAAGGTCACGTGACCACTCGATACCGCCAGTTTATTAATTCTGACAGCTGAGCATTAGCTTGTTAGAGAAATTAATAAAATGGGGAATAATAAATAATGTATCCTGTTACAAGTGGGTTTGCTGAAAAGGGTACTGTTTTCTTTTAAGCTAGAGCTTAAAAGCTTTTTAACTCGTTGAAGTTATTACGCATTACGTAACTAAATACATAATTGAGAAAATAATGTTAAATTATAATGTTATAGCATTAAAAAAAAATTATGACTCAAAGTACAGTAATCCAAAGCACAAATTAACAAAAACAATGGCGAGACCTATAACTGGTGACGGCTGTCAATTGACAACCCGCGGCGCGCGGCGGGAAGTTGTTAGCTATTAGTTTATTGATGATTTGATTGATGGAAGGTTTGTGTTTGTAATGAGATTAAAAGATACGTAATTGTAATTTATATCCATTACCATTATGTTACACTCTTAATATTGCGGAGATAATATAAAAAATAAAAAAAAGAAAGGTAACCGCTACAAGCAGACATGCAGTTTTGTTATAAGATCAAATTACACAAGTACTCAGAATAATTGAATAATAAATAATAATGACTATATATATATGTTCTCGTGTTTTAAACTCGATATACTAAAAAAAAATTTTATTCTCTTAAACATGTTGTTTACATTTTTTATAAATGTAGATAGATAATAGTATCGCGGTTGTTCTATATTAACCGAAATCATACCTGAAGACTTGGTTAAGAAAATAACAAACCGCTTATCATCACTTAAAATATATACAAATCCATATTTTTTGGTTTTATTGTATATATAGCCAAAAAAAAAATCTATTTGTCTTGTGGACATAATACATTTTTCTTTAAAAAGTGCACTGCATTAACTTATCTAATAGGCCGACTCTACGCTCAGTTTCATAAAAATATTTAGTTTTGTTGTATATTAATTAGACCCCCAATTAACTTGTGTGATTTTAATGAAAATGGCAGGATTTTTCAGAGTATGAAGTTCATAAAAATTCATCCTGCGGGTTTTTGTTAGCCTGAAAATACAAACTGACAAAATATTTATAAAACTTTCTGTTTTAAGATCTATGTATCTCTGTGTCTGTGTGTTAAGTACCAACACTTCTTTTTTTAAAACATTGTCTCGTACTATGTTTCTGAAAATGCTTTCTATTTAGCGCTTTTTGAAACGTCTTTTTGCAATTGAATAACTTTTAAACAGTACCTTTAGTACGAATGTTGACCTTACGAAAACTATGACAGTTTTTGAAATCGTTGATTTAAAATCTGATGACCTTTTTAAGAAAAATGTATCATTTATAGTAATTATCCTAAATAACTAAAGGTAAATATATTTTGTATCAGTTTTTTTTATATTACAATAGATTTTGATTCGAAGATTTCGAAACAAAATTGTATAGTTCTCGTAAGCCAATATTCGGACTAGGGGTAGAGAACTGAATTGTTACAATAATTACATATCCTAACATAGTTTTTGGAGCTATTATTATACAGGAATATAATAAATTCCACTTCTAGATGGAAAGAAAATCTGTATAGAAGTTCGTCATTTCCCAAGTACACTTACGATTTCTCCACGATGACATTAACAAAATAAGTGAGTGTTGCTCTAGTATTGTAAAATAGTGTTTAGTCGTAGTTACTAAGATCAAGTTCACATTTTAATCAACAATAATATTCCTGTATTGAAATTATTTCATAGCCATCTTTAACAAAAAAATTATATCCAAGTCCAATGTGCAAAAAAGTCATATTAAAAAAAACTTCTTTGACATAAAACCATAGAGTAATAGATCTTAAATCCGAGACGAGTCCCGTCATTAGTTGTATTAGATTAGTGGCCGATATGAGGTTTGATAAAAAACCGATAGGGTTCCGTAATTATAGTCGGTCGCTCGTAATTTAGGGGTCCGTGTATAGGGTTCGCTTTGGTGATCATTTTTTTTGGCAGATCTCGATGGCGATAAATACGTGTTTTGTTATTGTTTACTTGTTATTCATAGCTTCTTAATTATATATTTCTATATTATGTGTTTCATATCATAGTGTGTAAGTGAGTATGTATGTGTTGGTACCAGCTGTAGTAAATGGCATGAATTATTTATATACATAATATAATTTAATTATATTAGTCAGTAAATTTTGTTATATTAATATATTAAAATAAGAATTTGAATGTGTTCAACTAAATCTGCATAAATATAAAATTATAAATTTTTGAAACAAACATGTAGTTCATACTTATACATAATAATAAACAGGTGCGGTCGCTGAAATATTTTTTGTTCTTTTAAATTTTACACAATGTTCTTAATAATATCTTCAACAATCTTCTATTTCTTAAATATTTTCCTCTTAAACTACCATATCTCAGAATATTATCGGTTGTTAAACAAAAAGCATATACATAAAAACTTATTTATCATAGCAAGCTGGCTGTAAAGAAGGAGGTCGTCGTGTTCCTTTTTTAAAAATAAAAAGAGGTCTTTCAAGAGTGCGGTCGGTGAAATTGTCTATGGGCAGGGCTGGGTCATTTATCGTGACGGCCCGAGGCTTGCTGCGTTCTGCCACTCCAGCTATTGGACTATTACCTTGCTTTGAATGTGGAGTAAAGTATACCTTTGTTTTATCTGTACTTATATCGGTAAATTGGTCTAGTACGACTTTATGTAAAATATAAATCTTTACTATGAAGTTTCAATGTATTTCTTAAGATTTGCAATTTGTGATAAAATGCAACCCGAGTTTGTTTCCATTGACATTGTATTTTACAACTTAGGCATAAATGTAGAGTTAAGTAGAGTTAGAGTAAGAAATGATTAAAAGTTATGAAAATTATATTAAAAACGTAGTTAAGACTAATGTTAGATTATTTATGTCCCCAACACCTGGTATTCAATAAAGGTTTAAAAACAAAAGCGGTGCGTAGAAAGGCGCTCGTGATGGCTGCGGGCTGTGCGATCTGCCACTTCGGTAACTGAGGTACAGACCATAGACAATGAAGGACAGATGGGACAGGTAATTCTTTTTGGTATTACATACTTAAATATAATCAGGCAATCACACTTGTTTATCCAAAAATAATATAGTTATTAAAAAAAAACAGTTTTCCGTTTAAAAAAAAAGTTTTAACTACTGCTAATTAAAAGTGTTATATGTTAAATAAGAAAATAATAATATTTAAAAATAATTAGTTTTAAATGGCTTACTATTCTTTGATATATTCTTCATTTAAGGAAGAAACTTTTAATGTAAATTCCATCGCATCTCTCGAGAAATATATAAGATTCAATATTGCATAACAGAACCATTTTACACAGCATAAATAAATTGTGAAAATTGTAGGCGTGATTTCAATGGCAGGTGTGTGGAATTCAATACAAAATACCTACGCAATGTATTATACATATAATTTTACAAAACGATATGATTGCCAACTACTATTTTATATATTTTCGAGTAATTTTGTCTGAAAAGGATGAAAACAAAAAGTTTTTTTACTACTTGTATTGAATAATACTTGTGATATATAAATAAATGTGTCGTTGGATACTTATCGCTAATCGTAACAAACGCTTAATTTATTCACCCTTTTGAAAATAATACAACATTATTTAAACACACTACGATAAAGAACTCATTTACACGGCGTATTAGCCGGGAAATGAATCGTAAAAAAGTTTTCATTATTTCTAAACGCTAATCAATTTTCAACCGTATTACAATAGAATAAGATCCTATTCAACGCAAACTCCTTGGTTACTGTAAATACGTCTAGTTATACGAAATGCAACTTTATTGCAATACAATAAGATTGCTTTAAATGCAAACTACTTTGTTAGTAATGCTAGACAATTTGAACAAATGTCACTCGTCAATTGAACTGTCAGATTTTAGAGGGAAAGTTGTATTAACAGTTATTTAATCTGTGGTGGGACAAATGAATAATGGACATTTCAAATTAGTTTTACGATTTGTTTGGTTTAGATATATATACAAGTATACATATTTCAATATCACTTTAGATAATACCAAGATTAACATGAATCATTTACTTCAGGCTTTTTTTTAACCCCAAACCAAAAGTAGGCAGAGACGTAAAATAAAAAACCTTTGATAATACTCCAAAGTTCAAATAGACATAACTAATTTGCTAAAACAGCCGCATACTTAATTTTTAATTTAAATGACTCTATCCTACCCGCCGAGGGTCCGAATTCATTTCGCGCCCAATTTAAGGTCGATTAAAAACAAATTTCTATCAGAATGCATTCGTGGTTTAATAGGGCTGTTGTTATTTATGACGACGTTAGTTATCGATAAAAACTTGTTATGATTTACGAATCTCTAACCTTCTTATTCGATTTTAATATTATAAATTGGTTTATTTAAATGTATAGATTTATTATAAAAGGATTACCGGATAATTAGGTTTTAATAAATACGGTATATTTAAAGTTTATGCATTTGATAAATTACTATATAATATACAATAACAGAGAGATCTTCTATTCGATTATGATATTAATTAGAAATTCAAATTACGTAAACATAATTATGATTGTAATGTTATATGTATAATAATTAATATGTTTAAAAGGATTTGTTGGATTTCGTGACAGTTGTTTTTATATATTTTACTAAAGAAATATCTTAAACTCAGTTAAACCGGTAATACCTATTTATATTTAATAGAAAATATATTATATATAACGTTTTTTTCAATAATATTAAAGATACAAACAACAAAAACTTTAAGATAAATTTTAATTTCTGTTTAGTTTAAAAAAAAAGGATCTTAGAAAAAAAATATATAAAATTGTTTATTGCTTCATAAAAATATTTGTAGACTATAAAACCATCGATACGTAAGACATCACTATCCGCGTCTCGTCGACATATTGCTTCATACACGCTATTTGTTACCCCTTTTCAAACGAGATGAGATGACTCTTTAGATCTTGCATCCCTTTATACCTCAGAGATCACTTTTACGAGACTAAGGATTTTAGAATCATATTTTGTTAACTGGATACAGTTACAAAGTACAGCAATAACTATTAAATATATATTTACCCGGCTATGTTCACGTAATATAATCGGATTTTAGAGGAAAGGAATCGAAAACTAGTTGGGCAAAATTTCGATTAAATTTCGTGAACATAGCCAGGTAAATATATATTTAACAATCAACATGGTTCACGAAAGCTTAAAATATAACTAGTAATAAAATAATAAAATTATTTTTATAACTGAAAATTAAATGTATATATACATGAGCCATATGTTAATTATTATATATAGATTTCAATTTATAATTGATACTATTGCAGTTAGCGTAATGTTATCTCGCTAACAAGACGCATAATTTTCCAATTAATACCTCTCCATTCACCGGTTCGCATTTTCTCAATGGATTTTGAACATAAATCTTGTTACAATAATTGGATTGTTATTCTTATACTAATTTAATAATATTCAGAATTATTGTTTTTATAATAAGTACAACCGCTGTTTATATTTATATAAGGTATGAATAATATTTTGTCATTTTTAAAATTCTTAAATAATCATCTTATCTCTATCTTTATCCCAATTGTTTTAGAATGGTGTATCGCTATATTTCTTCTATCTTATTCTGCATATCATCTTTCACGAATTCTTGATATATCTGTAGTCGCCCTCTTCTCTAATTACCATCCATAATCATATAGTTATATAGGTATAGTACGCGGTAGAAGTGGGAGCGAGAGGTATAACAACAAAATCTCTCTATAGCCTACTTAAAGACCTTGGCCTTTCTAGAACAAGCATCGGTTCATTTCTAGAACGTATTTCAAAGGCGGCATTAGTAGGTTCTTTTCAAATTTGGTTAGGTAGGGAGAGGAGGGTGGAGGGTGAAGGCAAGCGTTTTTGCGCATAATAAAGGGGCCCCTTAAACCTACTCCTCGGTCGCAAGTCCCAGGCACTGCTTGCACTCCTCTCCTTGCACCGCTCGGTGAATCCATGGAATGCTGAGAAGCTTCGTCTAGTTACATGCTGCCCATACTTCCTCTTTTAAATATAATATATACTTTACATAGGGTATACTAATCAGTAATAGACACGTAACTGCAGTTCGTATACGGGCTGGATCGACCGAGGTAGTACACTCTTCTCACAGATAAAATGAAAGTACCTATAGTTTGGTCCCGTTTTCGCTAACCGTAGTGAGAGTGCACACTCTAACCTTCCTTTTATTGTCTGTGTGTTCTCGTCTCACGGTCCTTTGAATTATTTCATTTTCTTAACATAAAAAATATCAAATAGTAAAAATATCAAGTTGTAAATTTACCTATAGTTTAAAAGGCGTTGAAACAGTGTTTTTTAATATTAAACTTAAATAGGGAACATTCACGTATTTTTTTTTTGACGTAAATTAATCATTTACCTCTCTATATCGTAGAAAAAAATATTAATAGGCTTGAAAAGATTCTAGTTTTTTTTCAAAGTGAAAATTAAAACATTGAGTAAATTTGACCCGTTTAAACACCGCCATTTAACGCGCGCTTTGCGTGACGTCAAATGATACATCCAGTGAATGTTTACTATGAACTTTTTAGCAATTTCATAGATATTTTAAGTTTGAATTGCTTTACAAGTCATGGAAGAAGATAAAAATCATCTTACGAGTATTGTATAGTACCGGAGTGCAAAAATAGTATTAGAAAAACACCCGACAAAGTGTTTTTTGTATTCCAAGAGATGCGAAAATACAAAAACAATGGTGTATGGTAATTAAAAGGGATAATATATGTCCTAAATCGTGTTTATATGGTTGTGAAGATCAATTTAACGTAAGTATACTTTATTTATAATAAGTTTAATCTAATAGTTTAAATTTATAGTAAGTATTAAACATTAGAAAATTTGAGTTTAAAATTAACCTAACCTATCTTACAAATTTCAGTATAACTTTCTATAAAAACCGTAATCTTTTTTTGTTTTACGCAATTTTTATGGTCTGTCGATTTATTTCAGGTTAAGGAAGATACAGCAAATTGTATTGAATATAATATGTGTAACGAAACAACAAGGAGAAAGATGTAATCTAAGTTTGAAGAAAGGAGTTGTTCCTTATATATTTTTGTGGCAAAAACAACAGCTGATAGAATGAGAATGTGCATAGTCAAAAGGCAAAGATTGACATCGGTTAATGAAGCCTTTTAAGAGTTAGCTATCAAAAGTAGTGTTTAAAAAAATTGGTGACCTTTACGAAGAAGTGATATAGGTAGTAAGCCCTAGTACTGCCCATACAAATGTCTGTGATATTAATCAGCCAAGACTCAGTACTTCTCCTATTGAATGTGATGATCATAAGGCAGAGCCTTGCTTTTCGCATATTAAAGATAAATTACCAAGTGACTAAGCTGTGCAAGTTAATATTAAACCAAAGTATGGAAGTAAAGGTGTCAATGTAAATATACCTGCTGAAAAACAAAATGTAGCATTGTCACCATTTCCTCATTTAACACACAACATTGTTACACAACAGTTTTAAAAGTAAAACTATCTGTTTTAAAAAGAAAATTGTTTACTGAAAACACAGCTGATAATACTTCTATAGCATCTTATATCTTCTATATCTGCTGATTATCAACCAAGTTATTTATCTGAGTCAAGTGAAGTGAAAAATGATTCAGGGGCAGAAACATTTTAAAAATGTATTGTGTAGTAGCATGCTAACTGCTATTCAAAAAGAGTTTGTAGGTATTTGTTTTGTTAGAGTTGTTTGAGTATTTAGAAAATGTTTTTAAGATTACCTAAACAATTGTATCATTTAATAAAACCTTTAAGCACGAAAATATAGGTTTAAATTATTTATTTTTCTCAGTCACACTGATACCACAGTATGAACTTAAACGCCGATATATTGAATGGTGTGTCAAATGACGTCACATTTCCCTTCGACCAATGGTGGCGCGTTTTGGAATTTTGAATTTCGCTCCCTAAAGTTACACTTTTCGTAAATTATTTTATGGCCTTAAATGATTAGTAAACTTAAAAAAAAGGATTTTATTATAATAAGATGATAAAAAGTAATCGAAAAAAAAATATTTGAGACCATTTAAATTTTTTTGCATGTTCCCTATTGTTCGAACGTTTAAAACTGTATTCCAAATCAAAATAAAATAAAATTAGGGAAACAACATAAAAAAACCGGCCAAGTGCGAGTCGTATAAGTAAAAGACCCATCACAATTATCGAGTCACAGTTATGTAATTTAAAAAAAAAATTGTGATGTGACTAAAAATTTAAGGTTTTCGGAGTTTCTCATTTATATGTACTATACCTAAATGATTGTCAAATTTGAAGATTCTTGGTCGACTGAAAGTACTCTTTAGGTCTGGATTCCCTTGCGAGTAGTTGCGAGTTTGAAAATAAACGGCTTAAATGACTGTTTCTTTTGTTTGCATTGACATAAAAGTGTGAGTATTTGATGTGAATGTCAATTTAATAACTCTAGGTACGTTTTATTTACATTGATTATAAATAATTATTGGCGAAATATCATACGAAAATAGTACACAAATATTATTCAATAGTATATTAGCTTATATTAATAATTTCATATTTTTTTATTATAGTAATATTCATGTTTTTTTTGACGTCAATTAATCATTTACCTCTCTATATCGTAGAAAAAAATATAAATAGGCCTGAAAAGATTCTAATTTTTTTTCAAAGTGAAAATTAAAACATTGAGTAAATTTGAGCCGTCAAACGCCATCATTTTGCGGGCGCCCTGCGTGACGTCAAATGAGACGTCCAGTCACTGTTTATTATGAACTTTTTATTTACTTCATATATATTTTAAGTTTTAATTGCTTTACGAGTCATGGAAGAAGATAAAAACCATGTTACGAGTATTGTATAGTACCGGAGTGCAAAAATAGTATTAGAAAAACACCCGACAAAGTGTTTTTTATATGCCAAGAGATGCGAAAATACAAAAACAATGGTCTATGGTAATTAAAAGAATAATATATGTCTTAAATTGTGTTTATATTGTTGTAAAGATCATTTTAACGTAAGTATACTTTATTTATAATAAGTTTAATTTAATAGTTTAAATTTATAGTAAGTTGCATTAGCTGTTGACCATTAGAAAATTTGAGTTTAAAATTTACCTAACCTAGTTTACAAAAGTTCAGTACAAATTCCTATAAAAACCGTATTCTTTTTTTTTTGGTTTTACAATTTTTTTATGGTTGTCGATTTATTTTAGGGTAAGGAAGATACAGCTAATAATATTGAATATAATATGTATAACGAAACAACAAGGAGAAAAATGTAATCTAAGATTGAAGAAAGGAGTTGTTCCTCATATATTTTTGTGGCAAAAACGCCAGCTGATAGAATGAGAATGTGCATAGTCAAAAGGCAAAGATTGACATCGGTTAATGAAGCTTTTTCAGAGTAAGCTATCAAAAGTAGTGTTTAAAAACATTGGTGACCATTACAAAGAAGTGATTACTTACTTACTTTCTATAAGTAAGTCCTAGTACTGCCCATACAAATGTCTGTGATATTAATCAGCCAAGACAATATTAAATGTGATCACAAGGCGGACCCTTGCTTTTCGCATATTAAAGATAAATTATCAAGTGACTAAGCTGTGCAAGTTAATATTAAACCAAGGTACAAAAGTAAAGGTGTCAATGTAAATATACCTGCTGAAAAACAAAATGTAGCATTGTTACCATTTCCTCATTCAACACACAATACTTTTACTTTACCAGTTAAACTAACTATTTTACATAGTTTTACTTTACCAGTAAAACTATGTTTTAAAAAGAAAATTGTTTACTGAAAACACAGCTGAAAATACTTCTATAGCATCTTATATATTCTATATCTGCTGATTATCAACAAAGTTATTTATCTGAGTCAAGTGAAGTGGAAAATGATTATCTAAACAATCATATCATTTAATAAAACCTTTAAGCACGAAAATATAGGTTTAAATTATTTATTTTTCCCAATATTATTAATACCACAGTATGAACTTCGACGCCGATAATTTGAATGGCGTGTCAAATGACGTCACATTTCCTTTCGACCAATGGTGGCGCGTTTTGGAAGTTTGAATTTCGCTCCCTTATTTACACTTTTCACAAATTATTTTATGGCCTTAAATGATTAGTAAATAAAAGAAATAATGTTTTTATTATAATAAGATGATAATAAGTATCCGAAAAAAAAGTATTTGAGACCATTTTAAATTCTATGCATATTCTCTATTCCTTCAATTTCAATTTAAAATTAATCGAAAGGAACTTCGTTCCATCCGGGTGTCCCTTGACACCTCTTAGTTTTTATTATATGATGTAACTAAAAATTTACGGTTTTCGCAATTTGTCCTTTACCTGTGCTATAAGACGTCGCTTGGTACTAAATTTCAAGATTCTGAATTTACGGCAAATACCCTGTAGGTTTTAATTCCATTTCTAGTTTCGAAAATTGGCGGCATAAACGGCTATATCTTTTGATTGCGTTGACTTAGCAGTTTAATATTTTTACAACTTCAAGGGACTGTGAGGGCTTAGTATTTGATATAAATTTCAGCATTCCACGCGTTCCTGAGAAAAAGGGTCTTGATTCTTGACGGACGGATGGACGGACAACTAAGTAATCATATAAGGGTTGTGTTTTTCCTTTCGAGATATGGAACCCTAAAATTATGCAGTGTTGATTAATTCATGACAAACGATCAATTAAAAAACTTTTAATTATATATTGCTTTTACTTCAAAACGTCAGATTAAAGTTTGGTTTCTCGCAAAATAGATACGTCGTAAATGCCACTCGGTAAAATGACAATATTTATAAACAGTATATTTATCGTTTCATTGAACATAACGTATAGAAAACCTTATAAAAATAAGCCTAACAAGTTAAGATTACATATTCCGTAAATTAAGTTCTTAATTGAGATTAGGTAGGTACTTCTTTTTCCGTAAATCCACACTATTTAAATAAACATAAGCATGTTTGCTATTTTTACTTTTTTTAATTTATTACTATTTTTTTTTATTTACTTTCTCATTCTGGAAGCAAGTTGTTCATACCTTAACAAATGGGCTGCCCAAAGCAAAAAGATTTCTTTAAAAGTAATTTTTTTGCAGTGTTTAAAAACACCTTGTTGGGATCATGAGTATTTTCCAAATTACTCACTGAAATGTTTGTTTAACGAGTGGGATATCTGAAAAGATAATCTAAATTTCCACAAGTGGGGATTTATAGATTATATCTTTTTTATTTCTGTGCAGAAATACAGATGATAATAATACCTAGTCATATTACAAATCAATTTAGAGACTTATTTATGGAATTCTATTTTATTGTGCTAAATTAAGAAAATTTGTTTCAGTTACAGTGCACGTAAAAAAATACAAAAGCTTAGAAATTCATATATGTCCCACTAACTTTTAGTGTTTAATAGAAGTCCATGAATTACAATCGCTTTGAAGGCTTGGTAAGAGGTTCTTATTAGGTTCTTATAGCGTAAATTAATAAATTATTATTATTAATAATACATTGGAATATGTATATATTGTAATAGGACAAATTCCTTTTTGATATAATCTCGTTACTGAAACTAGTATTAGTGACAGAGCGTTCAAATAATCTAAATATTGATAATATAAAAAAAAAACTAATACCTGCAATTTATTAAATAAACTACGAAAAATACAAGTGAAAATCGCTACAAATATTTATTTTCTGAGATTCCTATTATTATTACCGACATAACGCAAGAAGGATATTTATAAGATTTACAATCAATTCCCCGTGGCTGTATTTGTTATGCCTTTGTGTTCAAGGAATAAAAATGTTTCGCAAGACACAATGGAGTCCTAAAATAACAAATGCGGAATGATTTCGCGCTTAAAAAATTATACATTTTTTGAATATTATTCTGTGCAACAATTGCATAATAAAATTGTTTATTTATAAAAACTAGATGTTTTCTGGGTTTTTTCATTTTTGTGGTCTATTATATTATAAAAAGTTTCGAGTTGAAAGAGTTAACAAATAACTTTTATTATTATATTTTACATTATTAGTTTAACAGCGTAATATATAATATAACTGGATATCAAAATATCCAGTTATATTTTTATACATCAAAGATGCTATCATTTCAAAAACCATGAAACAAATTTTTACTAATTTTTCACCAATAATTATAGAGATTAGCGATATTGAGAAAGATTTTATATTAGTAGCAGAAACATGATAATAAATGTCTATTAAGTACAAATCTGTAAAAAAATATTAAATATTTCTTTAAATAGATTTTTGTCAGATAAGTCTCCAAACAGAGTACCTACCTATGTAGGTATTTAAGTTTAAAAATATTACTATAGTCGGACTTGACAGATTCCAGATTTGACATTAGCTACTGTCACTTCGTATAATAATGATACCATACATAACCTAATAGTGATGAACAATGAATAAACAATCGCGATTTTATGTTTATATAATTATAATGTTGGTGTGCCATTTAGATAATAAATGATATGTTTTTATTAAAATAAATACATTATTATTCATAATAACTAGTAAGTATTTAATGACCGCCACTAATTTTATTAAAAGCTAATATTTTCTTAAAATAAGATTAAAAACAAAACTTATAATAAAAGAGTCATAACTAAATTAATCGATTCAGAAATATTTAAATTCCCAATTTACTTAGTTTCGATTAAGGTAGTAGTTGATTAGATACTACTATAAACGAAATGAATCAATTCAGAAATATATCATTTCCGTAACGATTAATTTCGTAGCGTCACTATTTAGTAATTGCCATTACGTGGTAATACTGAAATTGTCAAATCTGGAATCTTATTAAAAGTCCGACTATAAATATATATTAATTACAGAATATATAAACTAATTGACGTCAAACAATACTGAAAATTAAACCGAAATACAGTTAAATCTGTTTCAAGGGTCGCTGTTCCCACAATGATTTTAAATATAATAATAGATACTAAACAACTATATTTAGTTTCAGAGGACTAATAGTTTTAATAAGGCAGACCCTCACGATATATCGTGTAAGGCGCAGTTCACACGATCACTGCCCACTACACCCTACGGCAAATCACAAATATTACGAATGCCGAAAAATTCCAACTCGTGATGACCGAAAATTGAATCTTTCATTATCTCAAACGTTTAAGTATCTTTGGAACTTCATAAGTATTGTTTTCGTTAATTGCAGATTTTCTTGTTATCTATCAACTAATGTATCTTGGATATATCATAAATTAAAGACAAATTAACGGCAGTATCCCTATCCAAGAGATAGTAATATTTACTGATATTCAATTCACTGTCGGTAGTAGGTTATTTTAACTAAATTTACAGTGTTAAACTTATTCATATTAATACAAAATTATAATGATTTTTAGTTTTTACTAATGTCCAAAGAAATAGAGTATCGAGAAGTGACAATGTTCTAAAACACGTAGAAGAAATCATACGCCAAAAGTTATGTTTAAATAATGTTAAATTCTAAATAAATAATTTAATTGTTAATATAAAAAAATACATCCTAGTGTAGGTACTAAGTCTATCACTACATAAAAAAATATATGTTTTCCAAAACATTTTACTAGAAAAAAAAAGATAAATATTTGTTGTTTCAACATACTCCTTTAAAAAACCTATTAGTAAATAATGGTAAGTACTTACATAATCTGAAACAATATTCATCTCCAGCTCTACTTACCGCCTAAATACGTGCGTCGAGACCCGCGGGCCCGCGTCATGACCGCCGCGAGATATGCAGTAGACAATTTGTGAAACAAAATAATGTTCCTTGTGTGTAAAGAAATTACTTAATTATAACCACGATTGCAAGGAATTCGTTCCAACTTTATACTTACATACTTAGAAACCTCCTTGTTGTTGAAACTTTTAGCCAAAACGAATGTTTTTGAAATATCATTTACGATAATGATCGTCACGAAAAGCGCGGTAATTTTTTGTTTATTACAAATCCTTTTTTTAAGCTAACGATAGAATATTATTTTAAATTTCGAATGTTAATGGAATTCGAGTTCGACTTAACGATTAATGTTTTTAATCAGCTTAAAAGCTAATTTAAATCGCTTTATTACTTATCAACCAACCTAACCTAACATTTTAGATAAAATTTATCATTTTCCGATTATACGTTTAATAAACAAACATAATTATTATATTTATATCTAGTACATAGACCTGCCTTCCTAGCCGCCCGTAAATGAGTGGTTATGAACATAATTATATTGTTTTGTGTTTATTTATTATAGAACGGCTTGTCCTTTATTACATGTCTAGACGGATGTAGATACAAAGTTAGGAATTAAAAACGATTGGCCACTTATTATCTATTTATAATGCCACAGCTTAGTGTCATTGTATTAAAAGACAAGTGTATTAAAACCTTTTTCCTTTTCTAAAACGCGACATAATGTAACTTGGAAATAATTTTGTCTGCACTTTTATCATTTACCTAATAGTTAATGAAGGTAATACAGCTACGTAAAACATATCGTGTGTACAAATTATTTTTTAATAATAAAATGAAAAGTGCTGAAATGAAGCTCTTAAAGCGCTTAACATTACTACATGATACGTAACTCAAGAACCATTTTTATAGAATGAAAATATCCTTGCGCAAAAAGTAAAAGAATAACTTCCTGTCGCTGTGAGGGACGAAATTATTTATCCTTAGTAAAAAAAACTTAATTACTACTGCCTGCGAAATTAATGTTCACCTTGAATTATATTGTAGTTTTATTGTAGTAGCTAGTTGTAATGTAGTGAAAGATTTCGCAGCAATTCCATTACGAAAAATAATAAGATATTTAAATTGAAACCATATTTCTATTTCAACAGTGTTTATATATTTATACATACATATGATAATACCTCTTTAGATCTATAATAACAATTAAAGTTTCTTAAAGATATATTAGACAATTTATTATTATCTTTTCTATCTTATAACTTAATCGAGGTTAAAAGGTACTTAATAGTTATACATATTGTCTTACATATAATTTTGTATTATTAAAGAGAAGTTTGTTAAACTTCGTAATTGAAGCTAAATATACAGAGTATTACCTAGTTTTAACGTAATAATTTCAAAGAGTATTTAACAAAATTACAAGATATATTTAAACGCTATACCGTGTTTTAGGTATAAATATTAAGATTTTACTTATAGGTAAAGGTTTATGGTTTCCTATTATGTCACAGGTTTGTTTTTTTATTATTTTAGGATTAAGGTTTAGTTAGTTGCAGCTCATGTATTAGATGTTAGATGATCTATATAAAATTTTAAATAACTAACTATTTATTTTTAGTTTTGCAGTTATTTTGGCACTTATAAGCGCCATGATCAAGGAGCATATTTAAAGAATAACCAGTGAAACATTAATAGTATAAGGAAAATCAGTAAAGTTCGTTGATGCAAGCATGAAATATATAATCTCGAGAAATCTCTTTAAATAGATGAAAAATTCAAAGATCATCGTATACAAACAAACAATCAATGTCTTCTTTTATATTAGTATAGATAGATATAATTAAATTTAGTCTGACAGTCTGATAAACCCTGGTAATCCAGACGAAGCCAGGGTATGTGACTAGCAAATAAAGTTTGAAGGGCAGAGTGGGTCTCGTTGTGTCTTATGGCCGGGAGCCGCGGGCGCGGATATTTTGAAAATAATCATTAGCCGGATACATTTATTATAACTTGCATATGTAATTGATATACCGGGTGTTCATATTTTAAGCTATTATTATTATTATTTTATATGGTAGATTATCTGATGTTATTGATTAATATTGTATGAATTACGTCGTAATGAGTATATATGTTACTTAAATTGATATTAAATAAAAAAAAACATATAATAGTAGTTAGGTAATAAAAAAAAATGAAATCTGATAAGTTTTTTTTAAAAGGATGCTCTAAACGATATTACTTATTCGTTGTGAATAAATCTTAAAATATTAAATTAAATGATAGTAATATATCTAAACAGGCTGTATATATCTGCCGGCTGCTTGGCAGGATTCGCCTCGAGACACTGCACTGTATGGCCGCTACAGATTACACTTTGATTTTTTAATCTGCCTCCTATAATGAGAAAGTAAAAATAATATATTGTTCATGATGTACACACATACATACATATATGTGATGGGTTGTGGCCACCGCCCATGCACATCTGGAAAACAAAAAGAGATGCAAATACTCTTAAGGAGGTAGGGTGAGGGTGAAAGAGGAATAAGACACAGGTAGGGTAAGACTACCGGCTATCTCACTTACAGTACCAAAGCGTCTTTTCACTGATAATAAGAGGATATTACCGGTCGAGCCAGCCCGTATTCGAACTACAGCTTCTACAACTTAAGCGAATATACATGAGTCATGATTACTGAAAAAACATGGACAAGGTATTAAAATCCCATTTTATTTTATTTTTTTTTTGACAAATAAAAATGTTAATATAATATTAAAAAGTACAATGGCATAGCATGGCATTACACAAAGATTTGATTTATTATGTTCATACAGGTATAACTACTTACTCTATTTTCTTTATTACTTACTAGGATTAAACTATTTGCCAAACATTTTAATGTAAACATTCCTTAGATGTGATTTAACAAATCTATCTGTTAGAAGAATATTATACAAACGGTTATTTTTTTTTATCTATATATGAATACGTAAAGAGATAACTTTATATCATCCCCTTTGAAGAATATTGTGACAACGTAGGGATGGGAAAATCATAAGAAGAAAAGCAGAAACTGCCCTTTATTTATATTTAAATACATTATATTATTAACTGTTCTTTTAATAGTTTGATTGTTTTTTATCAAAAAGTAATTATCACAATGATAATAGTGATGTTCCTTCATCAAAATCCTCAAAAATTTAAACTTTATATTTCGCTCGAAATTTCGCCAGACAGCTACTATTAGAATACATCATAGACACATATGTGTATGATTTGTCAAATAATAAATATATGCAGTAGTTTGAAATACTCTACTTGTATAGAAAATTGAATATTTTGGCTATAGGATAACGTTTACACGCATTTAATGATTAAACCATATTTATTCAAAATGAACAAAATATGTTAAGTTACATTTACACAGTCTATATAGAATCATATCACAGTACAAAAAACATATACATCTAATTTTAATTCAGCTTTCATTCTCTGTTTAAGCGTTTTAGACATAAAAACATACAGACATATAGAATAATATGCCTCAGTAAGTACCTACACTCAAAATATATAGTTTCTAACCAGAAACAATTATTGCGCTTGTGTTGATATCATACTGACAGATAGATATATAATTATACATAGATAACAGATATATCTATGCTGTATTATTATTAGATCTCTATATTTTCTATTTTGATTGTTAAATATTTACATTTACTAAAACAATTTATGTTTTTTTTAGTTTTGACAAACCAAAGTATCTAATATTTAGCTGAAAAATTTAGTTTTTGTACAAATACACTTTCATAATGTATAATTTGTTTTTTTAATATCATCTTTAGATACAGCTGCAGTTTTTTAATGCTGCCTCCGCCTCAGGCCAGACAGACTGAACAACGCAATATGAATGGTCGGATTAATTCGGCAGTAAGTCTATAGGCATTTGTACGTTCGATAACGAGAGGGAAAGGGTTACTTACCCTTTGACCATAGACTTACAAACAATTAGACATGAAATTGTTTTCATTTTTATTTAATTTTGTTTCTATTGGTTTCCGTATTTTATATATTATCATTTTTAGTTGATAAGTCAATAATCGATTCCATCTTGTTTTGTTTAAGATTGTAATGTTCTAATAGATTGCCAACTCTGTAACTCGAGAAGTAACCCTAGCATTTAATAAATCAATAGTGGTTTAAATAACAAAACTTTTATTAATATTGTGATTATTACTTAATATTGTAATTTGTTTGATGATTTTTATTTAAAGATGCTACAATTTGAAGTAGGTCTTTGAGGATCAGCTAGTGGACGACTGTCCCTGATATCCGGACACGACAATGTTTAATACGTTTATGTTATCTACATTCACCAGGAAAGAATAACTGATGAATTCGTTCCTGTAAAATAATTACTTTAAATATTATTACAGTTTATATATTCGGGTTGTCAGGAAGAATAGGATTGAGAAGTCCTCCTATTGTATCTTTATGGATAATGGATATGAAATTATTATATAAAATGAGACGAAAATATTTTAAAGTACGGAATATTAATATTTTTTTATAAAATAATATTAACAATCACATGACTACTATTTTATCCCACGTGTAAACTGTTTCCATCAATGTACATAAACGTATTAGTTGCCATGGCAACTAACTTTATTGTCTGCTCATTACTCTCTTACGTGGGGTAAGAGCAATCGTAATGCGACAAAATAGCCATGAAGTTGCTTCTAAGTACGTATTAAATTGGTCAAACTAAATTAAACTCTATTTGTATGAAGGTAGAGTTAATATCGATGTACGATTTTGACGTCTCTTGATGATGCACTATGTGACCAAATAAAAAAGACATTGCAGTGGAAGTAATTTAAACTTTATTTTATACGCAGTAAAGTGCATTTAATATTAAAGAGAGGTCCTGTTACAGTGGATAGTGCTCAAGATGATTGTAACGCCTGTTACACAGTCAAATGAAAATTCTACGCACAAGAGTATTCTATTATGAAAGTTGTTAAAATTTGTTTTGCAATTTGAATTTGGAATCTTGTGAATGTTAACGAGATATTAATGTAGCTTAAGAAGAGTTCGTAGTTATTTTATTTTTAAATATTAAAATACAAATAAATTAAATTATTTTCATTTTATTTAATATCACTTCTATAGTGGAAAATTGTTATATTAGTCTCTATTTCCAGTCTATGTTACATATTTTTTTTTATTGCGAACACCTTGAAAAGAAAAAAAACAAATCTGATTTGGTGGTGTAAATAAAAATGTAAATGAAATAATTTAATCCTGACCAATTACATAATATTTAACTAGAATCCAATCCTACACCAATTAAAAAAATGGAATGACTTACGTACTGCAAACTGCAAAAGAACTAAAAAAAATCATTCATTTTATGATAGATGTCAAATTTAAAAATATATAAAATAAGCTTATCAGATAATTTGAGCTACCCTTTAAAACCCACCCACGGCACTAACAGCGTGTCGATTAGTTCCGCTCGTTACCCCTAACCTGATAACATCTCACTTGACTTATCAATCATGATAGTGCAATAGTGTGAATCAGGCTTTATTTTTATTATTTTTAACATTATTTATTGTATTTTTTTTTATAAAATTGGTGATATTATTCAAAATATATATGATTTAAACTGGGAATCGAACCTGTGACTTTTGACCGATATATCGTTCGAATATTGAGCCATCATGTCTAAAAATTGACAAATGTAAGATTGAGTTACCCATTCCTGAACTTTGGTTTTTTGATATAAAGTGATAAAAAGTTATAAATATTTATAAAACCTAGCCTTCAATATAATAATATTTAAAATAAAAACTTTTAATAATATAAATATCAAAAAAAAAAATTATAATGTGAATAAAGTTTTCAACACTAAACCACTTCCAACGCAATTGGTTTAAATAAACTACTAAAGGTCAGAGTGAGTTATCTAATAAACTGTCTGTCCGTGTAAATTGACATTACCGGTTCATTTCCTGGATTACAGGTGGCGCTGTAACCTTAGGAAATTGCTTCCCTGAAATCTCTTTTCACGTCTTTGTACTGATTAGGTTTTTTGTTTTTTTTTTTATATTAAGAATTTATAAATTCAATTGGTTTAGTTTTATTGGATTATTTTATAATATTTTTTTATTAATATATTTCTTCTTTGATGAAATCTTTATTTTTTTACATACTTATTCTGAATTAGGTGAATTATGTTTTTTACAATATTTTAAGCTCTTCTGAAATATACTAGCTGACATATTAGCTAATAATTGAAAAAAGATGTATAAACAAGTTTTGAAAATATCTATAAACATGTATAGCCATGTAAAGCTTATTTAAATTTTTATAAATATAGACTGAAAAATAAACCCCTACGACCAAGGATGCGAACCCGCGACCAATGGAAAACCGTCCCGTCGCTCTACTGATTTAGCTACCGTATCGCTGTCCGTCTCGGTAAATTAAGCATTCAATATCGTCCTTGTCGGGATACGATAGCTCAATTGGTAGAGCGACGGGACGGTTTGCCAGAGATCGCGAGTTCGAAACCCTGCCCGTATCGGTTTATTATTCTATCTATATTTATATAAATGTAAACATATTAATTTTAAACGTTAGGTTTGAATATCAAAATTTCATCTACTACGTAAATGAAATTAAGTTCGTATACATTTTATCCTCTATATTTCTAGTAGAGTAGAATTTAGCTGAATGTCTTTTTAGCGAGGCGTCCTAAAATTATTTCTTACATAAATTTAAGAGTTTTAACCCTTATAGGGTCTGAGATAACTACCAGTAGATAGTCCATTTTTATCTGTTGCTAGAGACGTAGCTCTCATATCGTTTCAGATAATATATCTACCATCCCTCAAAATGTACTTAGTTACTGTTGGTCGAGTGGTTAGCCAGACGCCTAACGTATCACGGAGCAATGGGGCTCGGGTTCGATTCTCGGCGGAGATAGGCATTTATGTGATGAGCATAGATGTCTGTGTTTCTGGCTTGAATCGTCTAATAAATATATTCTCAGTATTTACATGTGTATTTCTATGTATTAGTATCGTTGTCTAACACCCTTAACACAAGCAAATAATTTGCTTACTTAGGGGTTACATCAATGTGTGTAATTTGTCCTGATATTATTAAAAAAAAAAAAAGAAATGTTTATACAGCTGGAATTAATTCTAGCATTTTTCCCTGCAAATACGAGAATATTCCCGATTCCCTCTACTCCTCAAATATATTGACCCATATGAGTTTACACCCTCATTACCTATAAAAATCTCCGTTTTACTATGTAATAATGAGTTTCCTTTTGTTTATATAATGTGGATACAGATTTATCTAATAGGATGATCATATATTTAAGAAATACATATATTTTACACACTATATATATATATTTTTTCTAATATTATCTACAAATTTGACTACTTACAAATAATCGTTACTATCTTATTACATACTTTTATTATATAAATTTTCTGGAATAAATATATAGACAGACATATAGAGTCGGATTGATATAATATGTTGATATGATATAAAATATATATTTTTCCTGAATACTTACTTACACACTGAGAGAAAATGTTTTTGAATTAAGTCCGCAAAATATAGTTACCTTGATTTGGATTATGAAGTTTTAAAAAATAGATAATATTAATAATGTTTAAGAAGTCCCATTTTCTTAATTTAATTACAATCTTTTTAATTTATAACAGACCCTTATCTAAGTTTTTAATTTAAAACTCTTACAAAATATTTTCCCCACTTTGATCAATGGAGAAGAAAAAAGTACCTAAGTATTATCTATTAAGTTTTATTAATTATAAAAAGCTTGTTTCTTATTAACTAATAATATAAATAGAATAAAAAAATGTTATAATCCTGACACTTGGTTATTAGCTAGTTATGTAACTGTTTTATAATTATTTCATCATATCAAAATATAATAGATTTTATTAACGTATGATTTTATTTATTAGAAAATATAATATGAACATAGACCAATACTATATTAGACATGTGTGTGCCATGTACAGTATTATGAAGATATCAATACTAATTAATTGTTGGATAAAGCAGGTTACGGATATGCAGGAGGGAGTTGGGGACGGATAATATTGACCTCCTTGATTTGACTAATAGGCATATACTCGTCATTATTATAATTACGTTTTTTTTTTCACATACATTTACACATGTTATAGTCTATCCAGCACATTTTCTATCATATAAACATTGGCCAGACCTCCCCCACCTCCCCTAAATGCTCCTGAATCCTCCAGACGAAGACAGAAGTTAAATTTAGTATTATATAATTTGAAACATAAACCGCATTTATGTACCTATCTCAAAGGGCACCAACTTCCCCAAAAACGAAGTACGGGGAAGTTTCCAGAAAAAATAATTACGAGGGCTTTCACCGCGGGGAGTTAACAAACAATTATTCTTTATAACAAACATTTGGTTAACAAGATTATAAGGTTTTTTCATTTTTACTTATTAAAGATAACATTGCTCTTATTTTTCTTTTTTAATTTAATATTAAAAACCTGTAATATTTTTACGTATTACCTATACTTAGTTCTTAATTTGTTATTCATTTCAGCTTCTAGTATTAATATTTTTTTATTAGATAATAGGTTAATATGGCTTAGCATATACCTGAAATGTATTAAATCTTCATGTATAGGTAAAACAGACAAGTTTTATTTGTACATAAAAAAATATTAATGAAATTACATTATACATATATATAAGTAGGTAGTTCTGAATTTTCATTTGTACTTTAAACTTTGGTAGACGGGTTTAACATACGAGTAACAAATACGTAAACTGTTTCATTCAAATCAAATACCTAATAATTAATAGAAATAATAATGAAGTAACAATAAATCCTCGTAAATATTAACATTCTATTTTTTATATAATCTCGAAATGAAAATGAAAAATTTAAATCATTAAGTTACAAATCCTTTATAAATAGATAATCCTAATTCCATTTTTGGTTAAACTTTTTAAAACCATAATCGTCTCTACATTTTGAACACGCTTTAATGATAATATCAGAACACACCAAACGAACCAGTAGTTTTAATATATTTTTCGTTTAGAAAGACTTTTTTATTATATCAGTTTCAGTGCTTAAACACTTAACAGATTTAAAATTGTATTTATTTGAAGATGAATATTTTCTAAAAATATAAATCCCACAAGTTCCATTACTTTGAGTAAACGTAATATTTTAATGTACTAAACACAGACATATTTATACTTGCTTATACTTGCTTGAGTTTTCCTTTCCGATTTTCAGTAAACATGAAAAGCCTATGTGTGTGTTTGTCTGTGTGTGTGAGCCCCGCCCCGAGCAATATAAGACGTGGCCCTCGGAGTCGCCGACGGCGTTTTCATAGGAGATTGGTGTAAGTGACAATTTTGAAATATTTATTTATTATTTATAGTTAGTTTTAAATGTTTAATCAAATTATATATAAGGCATAGAGCAAATACACTTTAAACCGTACGTAGAGAATATTTTGGAATTATTTAATTAACTTTTTTTAGATTTAATAATGTTTATCTTCAATTAAATTGAGCAAAGCTATGTTTAAAAGATCATCCAATTACAAGAAGTCTTACAAAACATCAAAAGTAATTAAGATATGAAACTCATATTTCAGGGATCAGTTACTTCTTTTTTCTTAAAGTCCGTCATCGTTTACAGTAGACATAGGGCGGGCTACTGTTCACAGCCTGCGGCCTTCCTGACCAATCACAGCGCTCCGAGCTATATCACCCTCTCTGTCTCACTCACCTGTACCCCTATAACAGTGTCCTTTTTCCTCCCCCCGGCAAAAATCCTAGCAATAACCACTTAATATAACACATTTAACCCTAAGATTATTCTCATAGAGTTCAATTTTACTCACAGCATCCGGCGTCGCTTGAGGCGTTCCCTTGTTAGTACAATGTTTATTTGATATCGAGCGTCAGCGACGATTTTCAAGTTCAGATTTCCCTTTCAAATGATTGTAGACCTTATTCTTTAACCCATTAGAGCTAACACGGGGAAACGTTTTGACGAAACCTATTTACGCGTGCAACGCTGGCATTTTCATTGTTACACTTCTGAAGAAGGACCGTTAATAGAGATTGAGCTCTATACTGTACAATTAAAGGCGATTTTCGGTTGTGTGTTTGTTGTTTTAGAAGTATAGTTACAGTGCTCCGGGCTAAAGCTATTTGCGATGACAATTTTGCGAGCGTCGGCGAACGAAAATATGCCTTTTATTCCGAACTAGAATCAGGATTAAAGTACTAAAACAGAATTGCTGTCAGAGAGCTTTGTCGAAATATGAGACCGTTTACGTTTTATTAGAGTTTAAGAAAAATATATTTAATACTTAAAATGCCACATCTAATTAATTTATACATCATTGTGATATAGAACTTTTAATTAAGATCTTTTCGGACTTCTATTCACCTTTTATGAGATGAAAGAAACAAATACATACAAAATGCCACATCCAAATATTTTATAGATTATTGTGAGTTAATACTGTCAATAAAAGAAGCAACCTTCTATAGTCTACTTAAGTAGTTTAAAATAAGTAACTACAACTAGCAGTATTATAGTCTCAAATTCCCAGCAATACCGTGAAATTACAATCCTTGTGGGAGTTGGTACCATCACCTGTTACACACATACACTTACACTGTAACGAATTCATTTTGCAAACATTTTAAAATATATCAAACTATCAATAGGTTTTGAGTACAACCTTTTTGGTTTAAAATATTAAAAAAAAGTATTGTTTGATAAAGCCATAGAAGTATGAAAAAAGAGAGTTCCTGACAGGTTATTGTTTCTTTTGTAATATAAAGACGATTTGCCTGAGTTATCGTAGAGTCGATTAAAAATATTTTTTGACGATAATATCTATATCTAATTATACATTTTAGCCTTGCATATTATAAAATACAATAACTCTGTATTTGTCTGTCTATTCGTCCTCTTATAACATGAAAACTACAAAACATTTTTATTTTTAGGACTAGTTCACAATATCCGAATGTTATTTCGCTCAAAGTATTATAATTGAAATCGATTTCATACTCCTCTAGCAAGAATCGATATTTTCGTTAAACATTAATTTAAACACCATCTAATTCTTAACCTAAATATACAATAAAAAAGGTTTTATGTAATATTTCTATGTAATAATATAAAAATATAAATATTGAAGAAAAACTTATAATTCGTAATACATTATACATTCAAGCACAAAGGGATCTAAATCAAACGAGTTGTTATTACGAATTATATTTTTGTGAATTTCTTAGGGGAAGACTGTTTGCGAGTTTCTTATTAGAGAACAAACATACGAATATAATCTTTATTGCTATAAAAATAAAGTTAATTGTTAATTAAATATTTAAATACGGTTTCTTTCTGACAGTTTTATTATTTCTTTTGGTTGTGTTTTTCTATATAATTGAATGTCTGTCTTTTAATATTTGATTTTAACGTTTTTGAAATTAATTTCTTTATTTAAAGTAAGTTTAGTTTATTTAAAGGTAAGTACCTTTTATATATATGTAGTTTTAGTTATCGTTAAATACTATAATTAAATTATATTTATTAGCTTTTATATATACCTAGCACTTATTTTTCATATTTGAGTCAATTTAATCGAAAATTGTACAGATTTTTTGACACATATATTAAATTGTATTGAGATAAATATAAAAAAAAGATAATTTAAAGATCAAGATCAGCGGATGCTGCCATATTATAAAATAGTCCTTAGAATATCACCGCCGAAGTAATTTTAGAAAACAGTGCAAAATAATGATTCAAGAGTTACGCTGATGATGAAGCAAGGTTATTAAATCATTAAATCTAATCACCAGATAGTTCTGGTGATCTGTTCTGGTGGACATTACGAATATTTGCATAATAGATATTAGATGTGTCTAGTATGTAGTTAGAAGCTCTAGATATCAACTCAATTTGGTGATAAAAATCATTGTGACGTAAACATTATTTTTTTTATCAAAACATGCAGATATATTTTGTTATATACCTAGTGACTAATAGCTTTTATTATTCCATATATTTATTTTTATAATAATAAAAAATATAACTTACTTACTATAGGTACCTACTGCGAAAATATTTTTCTCCTTATATTGTCAAGTAATTTGTGAAAAAAACATTAAATCTGTTATAATGTGTTATTTATTTATAAATAGAAACTTACTGAAGTATTTTTTTGTAAATAAAATTTACATTTTGTTTGCTTTAATGCAAAATATAAGTATGTAGTTCTATAAATAATAAGGCGTAAGGCATGTACTATATCAAAAAGTTATTTTGCTTGTTACGTCAAGTAATTTAGTGAATTACATAAGTCTTATTATTATCTACATTACACGACTTTTTAAATATAACAAAAAATAATAAAACACTATTTAAGACAATTATTTATTGAATATTTCTGTTCTATCGACTAAAATTTTAATAAATATTGTATTCACTACCCTAGTATTGTTTAATGCTCATAATCTGTTTAGGAAAACATAAGTCGGTAGGTATGATTTAATAGTCGGTACTCTGGCAAGAAAATAGACAGTCAGTTAGTTAGCCTGTGACCGTGGCCTGTGTCACCTTATCGAACCGTCAGGTAATCAAAGGTCAAAGGTCGAATCAAAAGATATGGTATGGTACTTATCATCTCGCTTAATAAAATAATAAGTATCTACGGTAGAAATAGTTTAAATAATACATAAAACCCGATTGATTTTATAATAAAATGATTTTCCGAAATAAATGCAACTTAATGTTATAAGAACGATAAGTAAACTTATAGATTATTTGTCTTAATCCAATTGAAATCTTTGGTAGAGAAAATAAAAAAAAATTGAATTACACAGCATAATAGTTCAAAATACCCAAAAAAATATATAAAAACAACCCTTAAGGTTTCACTTAATTTGTTCCAGAATACTTGACAATAGACATCCCGTTGTCTGTCTGTTTTGTATACTTTAAAATAACCCAACACAGAAAAGACTTTTATATTTTTTATAACTAGTTTTTAAACTTTGCGAATTGCGAATCTGTATAGTAAGTAGGGTGACTATGATTTGAATTGTTCCTAAAAATGGTTTGGCATCTTTTTTGTTATTTTTTTTAATAAGAAATTAGTAAGTTCTATTCCATATTATTTTCTGTATTTTTTTTGTTTTATTGTACCGTCTTTTAAGTCTCTGTACATCCCCAAGGTTGACTGTTAGAGAATGCTATTTAGCATTAATTCCGCAAATTGTAACAGTGTTTGTATGAACAGTAAAGAATAAATAAATAAATAAGTATGATTAAGTAGATATTGTAAAAATTAAATAGTCTTAATTAAAATCTTAAATGTGTTAAACTTTATTGTCATCTTTATTTCAGGTCACTTGGTTTTAGAACTGACATAATACCATATTAGGTACTTTTAATTACCGATTAATATAAATAAATACCAATTTGCTGTCAAACCCTGTTCTAACCTTGATTGGTGATGACACAAACAGACAATCAAATGTCTTGAAACTGATATCATATCTTTTTTATTATAATTATACTTCCAGAAATCAAGGATTTCAATATTTGGAGTTACAAATATCTTTAACCAGGTGATGAATGAAATTAAAAAAACATTAAAAATAAAAACAGGATTGTTTAACAACACAATTAAAACATCGATAAGTTTAATGGTTTATTATCACTTAGTGCTGTTAATAAAGAAATAAAATAAGTACATTTTGATATAAGGATTACTTATCCGGTCCAAGAGATAAAATCATTATATAATATAATTTTGAAAATCTTTTCTTAAAAATATCGAAAAATTATGATACCTACCTATAACATCATTTTAAAAATCATTTCGTAAAAATATCAAAAAATTGTGATCGATAGATATATCTCTAAAATTTGAAAACGTAAAAAGTATAAATATTTTTTAAAAATGGCGCCTAAATGCAAACTCATACATACCGGTCAAAAGAGCGCCAAACAGCAGACCCCCTACTGCCGCCATGTCGCGATCATAAAATATTCATCTGTCATTAGCCGACGCTGTGTACAATGTTCTTGTCTTTTGAATCCTCCTTTCTTGTGAGTTGAGTTCCACTATAAATTAACACTAGCGTCGTTCCAAGGCTGTTGAATGAAAGAAACTACCTAAGATCCGCATTCTGTTTACAATCTTAGTGTTTCTTTTACTTTCTTAAGTAAATGCTAGATTCTCGGAATCTAGGTTTTCTTTTTTAATTCCAGGTTTCATTTGAGTACCTATCTAAAAATTCAATCGAAATCGACAATGAATTAATTTCTGATCCTTTAAAACTGCATGTTAAACTAAATAAATTATTATTTTATCATTTTGTTTAATATTATTGTCTATTTATATATAAATATTACGAAAGCAGAAAAAGTATTGAGTATTTGAAGGTTGGCAGCACCGCATGGGACGTGCGTGGCGCGAAAATTATAACCTTTACCAATACAACGCGCACAAATCAATTTGTGGTTTAGTACACACCGACATTGTATTTAGAGTTCCTAATTGAATTATAGTTATTACATTTCACGAATAAACATATTACAGATATATGTAAATATTAATATTAATTTATATTATCTTTGTTGATACCATAATGATGTTTTGTTTTATAATAACCAGTAGATTAAATGATATTATATGCATAATTTTATTCTATAGTTAAGTATATTAGTGGAACAAACTTTGAAATACATTCATAAGACAATACTCCGACAATAATATATAATATTACGTATTAATATATTTTCCTTGTAATATAATCCAAGAAGTTTCTCATACAATGTACAGAATAAAATAAAACAGACATACAGAATAATAAATAAAAATAAATGATAAATAAAGTAATATTATTTTCCAAATGTATGTAATATATAGCATTTAGTGTTTCTTATCTCGGAATGTGGTTTTAATCACATTTACAGACTATTTAATATTTGTATTAAACAAAGTTATGTTTGAAATTTCTAGGACATAAGTATATTTTTTTGTAGGGACCAGTACCATAGACTAATAATCGACATAGAAGACTAGGAATGTATCTATGACATTTAAACATACAGTGAATCAAACAAAACTGAAGAATGAGGTTAGTATCGTTATAATTGAGTTCGATAGAAGGTAAGCCATTTTTATTTTTTTTTGTATTATATTTATAGTAGTAAGACAGCTCGGCTCACGCTGCGAGATGAGTTTGATAAATACGCTGATAACACGACAATCCCGCTGTTCCTCTGTTAACAGGAATAACTTCTTGTAATTCAATTACTGTTTTATAGTTTTACATCCTGTTTTATTTTTAATAATCATTCGTTTTAAAATACTAAGTTATTTATATTATAATTAAACATATTAAGTAAACAGTCAAAATATAGGTTCCTTCCTTCCTTTTGTATCCTGGTAAAAAGAAATTGTAATAATATTTTTAATTGCTCATTATAAATATAAACCCTGACGAAATAATAAAATAAGTAAAAGAAATAACAATATCCATAAACAAAATTATATTATGATTTCTTTATTTATTCATTATCATTACAAAATAAATTAAAATGATATATTAGAATACATTTCAACAATAATAATTAAATAAATGTCAAGGGGTCGTAATACCACAAAGCGACGTCAGCGCCAGATGCTTTTGATCTCAGAACGCCTGTCACGTGCGCACTACCTGTACATTATGAAATTATAAGAAATGAATATATATGCAAGTATTTTACAGTTTTATTTATTTAAACGATAACATGTTTTCAATTATCTATTACATGTAATCAGAATAATTTTAAAGTTTTTATTTCAACTCATTCATATAAAACTTACTTTTGTTAGAAAAATGTATCTAAGTATTATTAGATTTACGGAAAGTTTTAAAAAACGATTATAATATAGATTATAATTTTGTAATTTCTCTGTATGTAAATGTAAATATAAATCTAGTGCTTAATTTTTTACATTTTAATGTATCGATTTGTAATGAAAAATAAAAATTATAAACAACGTACAATTAACGCAATCTGTCAATCTCTTTAGTTCCGTGTTTTACGCGCCATTTGACTGTAATGTTTGAGCAGCGCCATCTGTCGTCACCGACCATTAATAATTTGTTAAAAACTACACTGAATTATTAAACAACTTGCGGATGAATAGTGGTGGGACATTGATTATCGATGTTTCTGGAACACAGAAAGAAGCTAATTTAGTAATATTTAATTATGCAATTTACTACAACTTGTCTTATAGAAGACTGGTATGATGTAGCTATTATAGTTGCAATTCGTACTGCGGATTCAGATGCTGACCCCAAACCTCCGGCCCCTCTCTTCTGTACTCCGTTATTTCACTATAAACACAAATATATTTATTTTTAAATCAGCTACAGTTATGTTCTTTAAAAGGAAACCCAAAAACCAAACCCCTCATAAACATCGATATCGATAAAAGAATGACAAACGTGACAGATGGCCGCCGGATACACCGAGATTTTTAGATATTGCTCATTAGTTACAATAGCTTTGTCAAGGAATTTAAGAACAAACGACTGTAGCGCCCCCCAGTGTACAATTACATCTTGTAATAATAGACATGATAAACTTTCAAAGTGTATGGAAAAAGATAACAATAATAAATATACAATATCTGTGTAATATTTTGTATTAGGAACTCACTACTGGATAGGACTTATCTTCTATGGAAGTCCTATACCTTACCCACGACGTTGTTAATAAAGAGTCTCTTCTAGGTAATGTAAGGTTTTGTATTAAATTTGGCGAAAAAAGACATGTATCAGATTAAGATTTTGTCACAAGATCAATTTCTAGAGTTAAAGACTCACACGGCTCAGAGGTTGGTCAAACCTGCATATATATCGTAGTTATTATTTTAAAGTCATGACAATCTTTAACCCTTATAGGTTTGCATTGTATTAATACTGGAGGGTAGATACGATTGCCGGGTCTATGCAGTACGTGATAATTTAAATAATATTATTAAAGAGATGATGATGATGTACTTACATAAAACACGTTAATTTTCAATTATTCTCGGATCTAATCTCAGAAACACCCATAATTCCCTATCAGTTCTTTAAATAGCATTAGGAATTAAGGAACAATGGATTATTCAAAAAAACGGGATTTATTTTTGAAAATGTTTGAAACAGTCAGTAACTATAACTTTTAAAACTCTACGTCTAAATAAACAAACAAATCACCTCACAAGACTTTACAAAAAAAATCTAATATGTATATCTAAATATAAAATTCTTAAATTGACATAAGTAGCTGAACAATTTATTAAAAAAATATTAAAAAACAAATGTAATTAAAAACGATTTCTTGGTTACATTTTGCATGACTCTCTCATTTTAAAGTATTCATCGTATAATAGAGAGCAGCCACTACAACGATCTTTGAACATGTGTCAGTGTTTGTCGCCTCTATGGTTAGTGGATACTTTGATATGTTCTGTTTTTAAAAAGGTTTTAATAAATAGTTTATACATCTCGAGAATAAAGGTTTTTGCAATGAAATTGAATATAAAGGTTATTGTAATATAGAGCTTATAGTTTATAAAAAATATGTATAAATTCTAACAAAATACATAATTTTAAATGTATAAATTCATAACAAAAAACAAACTATTATGAACCTAAATACTTGATAGCTTCGCCAAGTTTTAATTAAGACCACATGATCTTTATTTAAAAAGTCGAATATTCCCAAAGACATAACATACTTACTTATACAGTAAGGAGTATGCTTCCAAGGCATTAAACTAACAAATAATCAAGGAATTAAAATCATTAAACATTAAAATAAAATAAATAAGAAAAGTCTTTACTATCTTCTATTAGAGGAAATATATCCAATCTTTTGAAAAGTAGTGTAAAGTTTTGTAAGTCACCACTAGTTTATACCATAAAACTATGTACAAAATAATACAATAATCACATAAACAAATAAACAACTAATCAGCGACAACATTCCATCGAGTCGCATCAATATGTCAAAGTTTAAAATAAGAACGCGGTAGCGTGCCCGCGCGGTCGGACGCCGCCGCCCGCTGAGTGCGCGGTAACAGTCTTCACACTCGTACCAATATTATAATTTTGTAAATTCTTTTATTTTTTGTTTACTACATCCAGTTACAGCTGTTATCGGCTTATAATTTCATTTATTGATTCAATCGTCTTTAAATATGGATATACAATAACAGAAAAATGTTTGTCCCTGAGTTTCTTTTAGTTTAACTTGGTTACTTATTAATGTTTCGTTCTATAACGGTCATATATAAAATGTCAGGAGCATTTCATTACTTATCTTTATATGAGCGATAGCGTCATATACTAATGAACATCCAAGAATCGTCTACCTAAGCTCATAGGGAAAGCATATACAGGGTTATTTGTAATTAGTTGACCACGTCTTGCAGGCAGTCTCTCTGTATCTAACCCAACAACATTTGTTCAACGACTTTTTAAAAATCTTGATAAACAACGCAATAAACACGAAACTAAAAAAATGTTTGCTACTCTTTCACTTACTACTCTGTATTTTCTAAGAAGTGCTTAAAAGGTCAACGCCCGGGCGTCATACCTACGCTTAGAGTTAATGTGGGTTCAGAGGCAACAAATAAATTTTGTATGGGAAAAATTACATTTTAAAAACTATTAATCTTAAAAAGTCGCAGAACAAATGTTGTTAGGATTGATGTAGAGAGGCTGCAAGAGGTGGTCAAATAATTAGAAATAACCCTGTATTTACGAAATTTAGTTTCAAATGGCCACACAAAATCTAAACAAAATATATAAATAACTATATACGAATGCCACGACCAGGCTTCGTACCTAGGAACCCCATATCATACAAGTATACATTTGATCCGAAATATAATCAAGAGCCCCCTATTATGCCATTAGGTAATGAAAGATCGTTGTAATCCGGCTTTATAAAGTAGTGCGTACGTCGAATGTAAATACCCTGAAGCGTACGGTGTAACACCGACCTATCGGTTTGCAAGGGGATTCCAAATTTGAATTCTTGGATTTATTTTTTGTTTACACATCGAACCTTTCCAGCCAGCAGCAATATTTTGACGTTTTATTTTCTTTAGTAAAGATATTTATTACCAATAGCAATATAATGTCCCTAAATATAAAGATATTTATATAAATCATAATTTAAATGTTACTAACACATAAGGTAGTAATTTACTCTTGAGTTAGACCATTACCTCAACACCAACTACAAAAAACCATTGTCTCATAACTCCCGCTGTGACGTGCGTTCATTTTCCGAGATGTCAGTTTTTAAAAAAGGAATAAGTTTTATTTTTAATTGGAACATATTCGCGCGGATCAATCGTTCGCATCCATTCAGCCAACATTTTTATTCAGGAAACGTGGGGTCATGAATAGGGAGAGTGTAGCCTCGAGGTATTTGGTTTTGGAAGAGTAGGCATATTGGAGTAAGACAATCTGGTCCCCTACAATAACTCCGTAACAATACACGCCTGGAATCAAACTTTTGGTATATACTTACTATAATATTATGTGTTATTTAGATAGATGTTGCAATGATTATAAAAATCGAATATTGATTGGAATATATTAATTATACTTTTGCTAATCATAATCAACTTTTAGTTAAAATTATTTTGTCAATTATTTACAAACTATTGGTTACAGTTAATAATACAAATTATTTTTGTTTTTACATAAAGTTGTATCTTTTACCTGGCCACGAAGAAATTTTTCCAAATTCAAATTAAACCTATACCACATACGACTTATGTTTGGTAGAGTCACGGACAGAATGGATTATTCCACTTTATAGTATTGCAAAACCGATTGGATATATATAAAGTTTTAATCTAACAAATACAAAACACGTTATAAACTCAAATCAAATATATTGTGTTATGAAAAAGACTTTACTTATCCATTTCCAATTTCAAAAGGAAGCTATACACCATGGACTTAATCTCTATAATATAATTCACTTCATCTCTATAATATATTCATCATGTTCATATACATACATATTGTATACAAACAGTTCCAAATTCAAATTCCCAAAAATTTAAAAAGTAAAACACATTAAAGACGCGTAGAGTAAGGCCGGGTACAGACTACACGGGGCGTGGTGGGGATTCGTCAGCAGCTCGCGGCGATCACGTTGTAACTTAAACCAGGACCACATGATGTGCGGGAGTAGGATTTGTTAACTGGGAGTATTGTTATAATAAAATATTAGCCTTAATTTAATAATTACATTCAATCATTATTCACCTTTCTTTAACTGTCAATTAAGTGGCTTTTTTCTTAATATTTATTAAATATCAATGATAATATTAAACTAATTTGCATAAATATATTCAGTGCTAATATTATATTATTGAACACAATTTCGCTACACAAATTGCATTAGAGACAATTATAAGACGTCAATGTATAATTTAAACTCAATAAGTAGCAACATGAAGTGGGTTCAAAGAAATCCATGGAGGCAAGTTCCGTCAGGGCTTGAAGCTATCACGACGTTACTTAAGTTGAGTTTATAACATTGTAAGCTGTTATTAAATATTATTAGGTACTTAATCTTAAGTATCATTTATCTTTAGGAAAAAAATATCATTTTAATATTTTTATTATTTATTTTTAGATCAAATTACTATCAGTTCATTACCATTTAGATTCGTGAAGTCAAAGTAGATGACACAAAACATTTTTTCAAATTATTATTTATAACACAACTAATGTGTACACCGCCGCAGTCGGCGCGCGACTGTCCGCTCGCGTGCCAGTAATTGCCGAGCGTTCCTTTTTTGAATAACTATCACGACTTATTCGCTCCATTTTTTTTTATCACAATGTTTGAGGCATTCTTCGCATACAGACAGGCAATTTTGTTCGTTCGGAAATTTGTGGCATCCGTAATAAGTCTTATGTGATTTACTCTTCGTAATGATGCTTGATAGTTCCCGAATCATTTCATTATCATCAATTTACAAACATATTATGTATGATTTAAGTTATTTACACTTAAATTCGTTTGATATCTTATAGAATATGTTACATTTGCTTTATTGATATAATAAAGTGTTTAAAAGATGGTAACATGGTTGTACGGTTAAAAATTCGTGTATTGATGTAACTTTATACAAATAAAGGTATACCTATGATTATTTATTCAAAAAACTTCACTGATCGACAATATATATACATACAAAATAGATTTATGTCGCTAAATTGCTGGGACCCGAAATAATTCTCTGTAATCTAGTAATAAATCCTTTAAAGAGATATGTACAACATTATAAACATATATAAAATATTAACAAGGTATTCCTGTATGCAATATTATCTCACAAAAAGATTTTATTATTATTTTTATTGTACTATTATTATTTTTTTATAATAATAGCATGATATTCTTCAATGAGAATAAAAACAATTTTAAATGCAGTAAAGAAATCATTTATATAATATATAAATGCATTTGTAGATCAAAGAGCGCATTGGATGGAGTATTAACAATATTACAGATAATACTGCTTTATGTTAGTGAGACGTACCTATAAACTATCGATAGTTTTTATCGATAAATTACAATTCTCAGATCAAATACTTCGGTTATATTGGTATTATTTAATTATTGTTAAAAGTTTTACATGTATTTAAAAGTATAGTTTTAATACTAAATCTATGTAAGTATGCAAAAAAGGATCATTGTTTTTAAAAATATTTTTCAAAATTAACTGTTACCCATAATAACGACTTATATAGAAATTATTGTTGAAGAACATCACTATTAAATAAAAAAAGCAAGTACAAAGAGCGAATAAACCCGCTAATCGAGTAGTTATTTAGTGCTAGAGGGGTCATTTTATGCTAATCTGTGGGGTTGGTAACACAAATGATGTAAAAAAAGATATTGAAATATTTCTCGAAATAAGATATATTTTAACTTTTATTTTACAAATATACCATTTAATTAAACATATATATACAACATTTAACAAAGAAATCAAAACAATACCAAAAAAAATGCAAATTTAAATCTGTCAGCTGAGATATTACGTCAAATTTTCTTCAAAAGGAACAGCCCCTAACCCGTGATAAATTAAAATCACAAACAAACAGACACACAATAGGTTTTCATCTAACCGCGGTTTCCGAACGCAATAACGACAAATTTTGCCAATCGACTTCCCGCGCTGGTATCGCTGTAACTAAATTATTGTTACAAATGGCGGCCTATTATTATAGAAATAATGATGTTGAAATTATTGTTGCCTCTAATTGACCAACAGAATACAGATAGGGTAGTTTAGAGTTTAGCAATTTATTATTATTTTAGAATAATACGAATTATAAATGGCTATTTTGATATAGTGTTGGTAGGTACGATACAAATTCTATAAATGTCAAAGTTTATGTTTCATTTGATTTATTTGAAATTTTGCACACAAATTTCTAGTAACTATATATAAACATATACATAGTTACTAAGGACATTTTGTAGTTTATAAACAGATTAAATAATAAAACATTTTCATAAAAAAACTTATAGGTAATGTTCCTCATCAGACGGCGCTTCCAATGAGTCGGCTATGAGTTTAGTCTTTTTTTATGTAGTAGAAAAATTAAAGGCAAATATAAAATCGAATAAATTCGATATTTCGACAAGATAACAAAACAGCGCTCCCCTTTCGCTTTATATAGAAATAGAAAAAATAATTGAAAATTTCAAATTGGGCTCATAAAGAAGAAGAGCCAAGAATCAAAAAGAAGAATGAAGAATGTGCCACGATAATTAATGCTTTATTTATTAGAATTGTCACATTAGCACCAGTCCAGGCTTAAGATAAAACCTATATCCTTTTAATTTCATTACGACATATATTATACAAATTCCCCAAAACCTTCGTAAAATAACTTAATTCTCATCTAGCTTCTGAATCTAGACAAAGGAATCAATTACCATTAATATTCCTATCATTACATATCACAGGTCACGTTTTATACCAACCTTGCCATCTAATTACAGGACAAAGGTCATAATAATTGACCTGTGTTCTGATGTCATTATATTAATACTAGCGATTTTCTATAATTTTCTTGCGACAAAATTAGTGGCATGTTATATAAATGGAACATTTTACTTGCAAAAAAGTAGTCTATTGTGTAATTTAAAAAAATGGAGTTGCAATAAGGCCGATATTAGTAATAATTTATTCAAAACTCAACAAAACTAGTATCTCGCCCGGGTGCAAATATTGTAATGTAGATGAGTGCTCTTAAAAGTATTTTTATTTATAAACAGTTTCTCTATTTCCAGATTTATATTCTATGCTTATTATGTTTGGGTTAATAAAAGATTTACCTAAATCATCCAATTTACCTAACTTTTCGATGGAATTATTTAATTGTATCGAATTTATATAAATTATATATAAACCTTATTATTACCAAAAGATAGAACATAAAGTTTGACCCTTTTTCAAGTGACCTTTCATGTATATAACAAACGCTTATATATATAAGTATACATATATTTTTTAAGAACTATTGTTAAATAATACACACTGTTATTATGTTTCTTTTCATAAGCTATAATAACCACAATAAATATAAAATATCTAATCAACGAATCTATCACAAAAACAACGCGTGGGCGACTTACTGTAACTGGTTCAGCCACCAGACTTATCTCGTACCAAACCCGTTGGTCTGTAAGTCTGTTTATAAATTTTAAACACAGAGTAATTTTATTTATTAAGTACAGTAATTATTAAGTGTGAAAAAATGAAGCCAATATAGGACTCGTATAATAAGCAAACATACGTTTTATCAGTCTATTATACGTTTTCTTTGCAATGTATATAAAGTAGTAATTTCTTTCTATACTACTAATATATCTAATTTTTTGTTTTTCCTATTGTTTATTTTTTATGTTAAAAAAAAACGAAGAAAAATTTATTATTCTGTAAAGAATTTGTTGGTATGAAGTATCGACATAGAAATAATAATAATAATTTACCCATTATCAAATTTTCTACATACCATAGACAAGTAATAGAGCCTGTGGGCATGCGCTCGCGCATCATAGAAATAACGATATATAACAACTGTAACCGGACAGACTATTACTAGCCGGTAGATATATACGAATCGACAATTGAAATATCGATTCCGCCCCATCCCTATTATTTAAATCCAAACCAGTTAGTGGTAAAAATTTGTATAATCATTATATAATACAAAAATAAACCAACGTATTACAATTAAAAGAACAACAACAACGTATCATATATTAAAAACAACGAATCACATATTTAAAAAAATATAAATATCAGGAAATTTATGTAATTTTAGAGAATATTTCTATTAATGTACTTATAGTCTAACTGTAGCTAGACCCTAGGAGTGTTCGGCAGATAAGTGAAGTAGATATTAGGTATACTAAACCTACGAACGATCTCCTTTCTCTGCCCTCATAACTCCCCAAGCATCCAGAATTTAATATATGAGAATTTAATATATATAATTAAAGATCACGATTTCTAGAAGCACTAACCTAAAGACTAACTGGCAACTCTATATGTATGCGTAATATAAATAGTATTATAATAGAAGCTCGAGAACTCTAAAACCTCTTAAAACAATAACTTGTTCCCCCTCCAATCCAAAACCTCCATAACATAAAATATACAACTTCTGTAAGTTAAATTAATAATTTCAAAGATCTATAATAAATATATAAATTTATTACTTAAAGAAATGTTTCGACGCACTTTATAACTTCAATTATTGGCCAATTTCAGTAATTTCGAATAAAATTACATTCCAAATTCATACAAATTCCAATTTTAAGAGATTTGTAGAAAACAATAAGTGAACACATGCAAGCAATTAACTCCGAGATTTTTTTTATTTTGAACAAAAAAACCAGAGTCGTGAGAAAGTGTACTAAGTACTAGGTAAAATAAGAAAAATTAAAAAATTGATGAATTTCCTTTTTTAGAACAATGTTTGTTTACGTTGTTAAAATCTATTTCTCTACGGACGTCTTAATGGAACACTGTTATGTCTTTAAGATCATTTAACGAGAAATGTAGCAACAAAAGTTAATACCGATGTTCTCCTATTTCTCTCTTTATTATTGATAAGCGAATCGATAAACAAACAATTAACTCTTTTAAACAAAAGAAAATCACAGTCTATTTTCCGTATACAAACCTTAAATAAATTTATATTTTTAAATCATGTGTTATATCCACCACTTTTCTGGGACATTTGGGTATAAATAGCTAAGTATTAAATCACGACACCCCCCTCACCACTTTGACATAAACACTTGATATGCTAAAAGCTCGATAAATTAAAAAAAAAAGCTCTTTTCTTGGATTTTAACTTATCGAGTTTGTATTGTATAGCATTTAATATATTTTGTTAATGTCAAGTTTACACAGTAGTGGTATTAAAAAAATCTATAAATAATATAGGTAACTTATATAATAACTCATATAAAAGATATGGAGGAGTTTTTTCTTCAGTTTAACCTTCAAACGTGTAACGTCTTGGCCACGTGGTGTATCGGGCAGCTATTAGTATTATATACCTATGGGTCTCTTCTCATCTTTAAAAAAATCTACAGTACATAATCTCTAAATAAACGCACAAGACACAAATAAACCTAAGCACAAGTTTAAATATAACAATTAAAAAGTCAAAGTTATTTTTTATTAGCTTTAATGTGTTTGGAAAGTTTAAATGCGTATTGTATGGCGACTAATCATAGGGCGGGGCGATTTCGGCTCATATGGAATCCCGGGAAAGCTGGGTCACGTATAATTAATGTCCGGGACAGAGTTTAGATCCCGCTAATTTAACATTTTACGCCCAACTTCATGTTAATGTTTTATTTTTTATGTATTTTCTTTTCAAAATAATAATAAATATCTTGTGATTAAAGTAAACAAAGGACAGCGCCATTTTCGAAAAAACAAGGATCTTTTCATTTTACAACCGAAAAAAAACCAGAGGTTTATTGAATTATGTTCAAGAAACAAATATACTAATGATTAACAAAAGTCAAAGATCACATCGCATCTGCGAATCAACACCTTAGATAAATAAAATGGCGCCACAAGGTAACATAAAAGCGTACCGCGATGCCTCGCGTTTTTGAACGCACTCAATAAATTACAGAGCCTAATCACCCCTAATTGGGATGAGTCGTGACCCACCTTAACCTCGGGTCAATAAAAAACAATAATACAAACATAATGATACGAAGGCGAACTCTTTTAATTTTCAAACGTTAAACTCAACGTTCCTGGACTGTAATTATCGTCGTTTCCGAACTTAAATATATGGATAGAGATATTAATGTTTGCTTTTTTCTTGATTTATTTAATTTTATAGTAAAATAGGTGTTTTGGGGTAATGGTTATAAATGTATGTGACTTGTAGGGTCTGTTATTTTGTTATCATTTTTATATACATTTTTAGCCGTTGCGAGTGTTTTCCTCGAAATAGAACTCACTTCTTACAATCCTTTTAGTGTTGAACCTTTTTGGGACTCTCGTAATAACATATTTAGCAAAGGTACAACAAGATAACGTTTTTTGTTATTTTTTTTCTCTTTTAGCAGTTGAATGAATGACAAATAAATAATGATAAAAAACTGAAATAGTATTTACTTTCATTTCATTGTTTATTGTTTTTTAGAGGAAATATAGATATAAGTTACAAGGTAGGAAATATAGATATAAAAACTGAAGAAATATTCAAAATAATTTCATGAGGTAGGTTTAATCTTTTTTGAAAACAGCATAACTATACCTATACACACACAGACACCAATATCAATTTTTGTTGATATAATAAATACAAAGAAAAAATTCCAAAACACATGTAACTTTAAATAGTTTACACTATAAAAATCTACTGGTATTATACAAAATCAAGTATGAAAAGAATGGTTTGAACAATACAATAATAGAATTTATAGTTACAATAAATCATTTACCATATTTCAAATGATATCAAAATTTGCATTCCACCCCCGACCGCAGAGCACGCTTCCCTAATTGAGCCATTTCACAGATAAGTAGATAAAACACGGGATAGACCAAACCCTAAATTATGCGTATTATTTGCATATAATAACTGTAGGGGTGACATATCGATAGTATTATGTAATAACATCCTTAGAAATTATAACTATCAAACCACTTTAGACCTTATTTAATTAATAATAAAGTCAAAAATCCAGTGATGACAGTTATAGAGATGTGCTGTAACTGTTTAAGTGTGTATCCCGGGGGATTTGGTGATACGACAATCCCGTGGTGAAATGCAGTTATGCAGATATTGTAATGATGCCAGTTATGTTACGTTTTGATGACGCGGTTTCTTTTAATGGAGTTCGTGTTTGTTTTCGATTGATGATAAGATATCGCGATTTAGAAAACTTGATGTTCAAACAAATAACAATGTATATACCTATGTATAATATTTCATATAATATTCCTAGATGTCAGGGGTTGTGTAACAAACGACCCCTAACATCTAGGAATTATATTGGAGATAAAAATGTGTTTCAGAGACCATGGAGTCTCTTATCTGTCTGTCCGTGCTATTAACTAAGAATTTGATTTGACTTTGACCGTTTATAAATAAGCATCTACGAATTATTATAATATTAACAAACTTTTATTATGTATTGGATTGGATTGGATTTACATATATGATATTCATTATTTTACAATGTAAATTCGATTATTGTCTGAAAAAAATATTAGTACTCCCCAAGTTATTCTGTTAAATTTTAGTTGGTTTAATTTGGTCATAGACTGAAAAAGAATACAAACGCAAAGATGTAAATTTAGGTACATAATAAATAAAGATAGTAACAACATTGTTAGGAGATAAGGGTATCCCTAAGCTACTGGAACTACTGGAGTAAGTAGATGTAAAATTAGAGTTTAGACCATAAGCAATGATCACACAAAATTTTAATAAACCTGTGTAGTAGTTCTTGATGGACGAACAAACAACATGACAATATTTCCAACATGTTTAGGGATGTCCATGGATTTGCTTTTTTAATATTAAATGTACAGATTTGGCCACGTCACTATTTTATTATATGTAGATAAAAGACAGGGCTGACTTACATTTATTTGCAAATAATTTGACGACGGCAGATACTAGACAATTTGAACTGTTATATAGAAAAGCAAGTACGTCAGTTTAAATATATAGCTATTTTTAAAATAACAAGACAGTACAATATTTTTATTAAATCCCACGTACACTTGCTCGATGCTAAGCCCGTAGAGACCACAAAACCTCTAAATAACGTGCAAATCCGCATTTCCCAGGGAGGGTCATAACGAGCTTACTATTAGTGAAGTCCCGATCCCGGGAGGAATATTTCATTAGTCTCTGGGAAAGAGTCCGGGACGCAGTTGAGTACAAAAATCAACACTTATTTCGTGTTGTTCATTTTAAGAGGATACAGAGATAAATATTTGTAGAAGGGACTGATTATATCGTAAATTCTTGTTATTTAGAAAAAATATTTATATTATTATAAAGATTTCTTATTTTTTTTATAACATGAATTTTATTTTAAATCAAATTTTATTTAGAAATTATATTTAAAATTTTTGGAAAGTTTATACCTTATTGAATATAATTACCATTGTGTAAGTAACACGCTTTTTAGTGAAGAAAATCTTCATTTAAAATAATATGAATGCCCTATCTATTTGTCCCAATTCTTCAGCCCCCCGGGATCAGCTCCCGACGTCAAGTGTCACTCAGCAAGTATTGACAGTACAGATTATGTGACCCGATGCGTTATTAGTATAGTGTAGACCGCGCAAAAATTATACCAATATGCTGAATAAATACACATTTATTAGAAGTACATAGTTTCAAATCCAAACTATTTCAAATTCAAAACTCGCATAACTTGAGACAAAAATGTTTCACACTTAAATTTATTTATTGATTCGACGCTATGAAGATATATCAAAAGAAAATATACATTTTCTTTTAATCAATACCTTATATATTTACATTGTATTTCGTACTAATATATTACAAAATATTGATGGCAATTTAAAGTGATATAGATCCAACTTCAAAATCAAAAATATATCAAAAAGATTTGCATCAGAACATTGAACTTATCTATTGCTTTCCTGACGTTATAAAGAACCTCAGACCAAAGGGAAGTTAATAAAAGCTGCATGACTATACAAACAAGATCACGCGACCCGCCCTCTGGCGGTCACGTGGCCAGCGGATAGATAGTGATCTTTCGCGCGCGAAATTGTCTATGCTCCGAGTGCTTTTTGACGTTAGGACCGCTATGGAGGAATTACATTTGCTGGCGGTGACAGACTGTGAACGACGTAACAAATTTAGATGATTGGTGTATTTTAATTATTAATTGGATGTTTCTTACTTCCGTATACCTATTAATAAAAATTCTTATTATTAAAAATAGTCTTAGTGTTTATCTGTTTAATTCTATTAGCAAGATGCTTAAAAGGGTGATTGCATTTATTTAAAATTTGTGATGTCTATTGCTATTATGAGTTAAGCCGTGGACAAGTTTAGGTAGATTTTTTTAGTATACCAATGATCATACATTGATAAAGAGCTAGAATATTGACAAATTAAAAATACAATTTAGAAAAGTTAAGGTTGTTTAAACAAACCCGGTTTATTTAGACAATAAGTAGGATATTGATGCACTTGCACCAAAACTAATAACTCCTACCTAACATGTTCGGTGTGAATAGTTCCACTAAAATCATAAGATTGTTCTTAAAATTTAATAAAACATAACTTAGTGACAAAATAAAACGAATATTTTTTAACTACAAAATTAATAGTACTAATACTATGCCAGTTCACCAAATTGAAGCCTAAGGCTTTGATGTGACCGATTTTTTGTAATCTTTTTAGTATTTAGCTTCAGGCCTCAGCTGTCAGCGAAGTAAGCATGTTGTGTAGTGATTGTGATTGTGTTGTGGTATTAAATACTTAATTACAGTTGTTACGGGCAATTAATCACGCCATTAATTGAGATTTCATTGATTATAAAGGTCAAGAGAATGTTTAATAGATAATAAAAGTTCAAATCTAACTTTAATTTTACTTTTACTTTAGCTTTCACTTATATTGTTTTTTTTAAACATCAAAAATGTAGTCCAAGAATTATGCTGAAAATCATAATTACCTATACTAGACTTAATAATAATTACCAAAAATAAAACTTGTTAATATGTTAACATATTACACATTATAGTAATATTGTTTCCGCAATTACAATTTTAATAATTCATTAAGTCCCAACGCTTTTTTACTCAATATTTCGCGGCATCCGTCGGATCGCAAGATGGCGCCGCCGCGGGCTGTCAATTTGAATAATGCCATTCGATTAAACATTTCACGGTATCAGTAAAGCACCTTCCATAAACGACCCACTGCCACCTAAAGCATAAAAAGAGACGCTTCGTGTTATTTAACAAATAAAGGAAAAACTTTGGAGTTTTAAACAAAACAATAGCAAGCAATGCAATATACTGACCATTTTTACGATTAATACTTTTTTTATGTATGTGATGATATACAGACTTTTCTTTGTTTTTATTTGGTTTTTGGTCGTATGTCTACGTATGACGCTTTTATTAGAGTATTTTTACCTACTCTCTTATACATACGGTTAAGACTTAGAATCCATAGTATAATTATTAAATAACAAAGTTACTGATCACCTATCACCTGGATAAACCATAGACATGTATAACCCCCAGACAATAGTGAGGGTATGGTATGAGCTGTATGATAATGATTCTAAATTCAAAATTGAAGCACGGTCGCGCACGGGCCGATGTTGCCAGTTGTATAATTAGAAAATGAAAGGGTGCGCGCACGCAGCCCGCGGCAAGACCACTACTATCGCTCACCATCGGAGAGTAGTGATGTACGGGATGATATATCGATGTAAGGAATACACGAATACGACAGTTAACTACATAAATATTTAATCAGAAATTACTATTAAATAGCTACCACCAAATTATCGAAGGTTTTGTTTACAAAAAGTTGAACTTATGAAGATGAGAAAAGTATAGACTATATAGACTCTTCCTTGTGTCAACAATAAAGAGATATTAGAAAAGGTTTAATACCTCCAACTTTATAAGGAGGACTTTTTTTTCAGAAAGTAGTCTTTTTTCTTCTTTAGAAAGTCTTAAAACAAAACAAAAACATATTTTATATAAATTTGGACAAAAAATCCTCTAAAGTCTAAAACAATAAAGTTGAAAGTAAAAAGTATCGATATACGTTACGTGCAACCCTTTCATAAAAATGTACTCCATACCTCAGGGCAGATGGCAACATTCTTTATTTTAGAATATTAATAATAAGCGGGCAACATTACGTATTTCACATCAAGTAACATCATTATCTCTTTTCTCTTTCATTCTTATAGTTAATCCCTATATTTGTCTTGTTCTATTATTTAAATGTCGAATAATGGCGAATAATGGCCAAAGAACAGATTCAACTTGCGATTAAAATTTAACCGCTCGTTGCCATCCGTAACTTATTTAATATATATCCATATCACTGCTGAATATTATTATTATTATGAATATTATATTCTTGTTAAAATTAGGAACTGAAATCTAATTTAAACAAAGTTGAATCATAAACAAAATTATTTTTAATATTTATTAAATGGCTAAAATTTAACAATAAGCTTTTAAACTTATGTAATAGTACATTGATACAAAATTGTCTGATCTTAATGCTTACATAATTCTCATCTAGCGTCAAAATTTATAACCGATCTATAATCCGAGATTGACATCGCTGTCTTCATACATTTAGAAACTAAAGGTTAGTAATATTCCGACTTACATGTCAAAAATTGGAGTTATTATACAATTCTATGGAATTTCTACCGCCTAAAATACAAAAATGTGGTGTCATTATAGTCAGATATTTTTTTACTCAAACAATGTCAGATATTTGAGCAATTTCTAATAATCATTGAAAAGCAACGCTCATATATAAGTATTCGAAGCAAATATCGTTATAAAATCGGTGATTTAATAGAACGAGATAATAATTATCACCACAAAACGCTAGACTCTATAAGGAAAGCCTGGTCATTCCTGCATCTTTAGACATAGTTCTTTTAAAAGTCGTCTGAAGAACTTAAATAAAAGTTTCTACCATTCGCCTCATACAACAAAATCGATTTTTGTAGACCCAGAGCTCTTGAACGGCCTGTAGATAGTTATGAAGAATGTCTTCTTTAACTTTTCAAGTGGATTATTCCAAGCTACTTGATCTGATTCCGCCATAGATAATCATGATTGCATTGCACTCACCCTTGCCATTTGAATGCACGGTGATCTGTGCTCTGACCTTAAATCTGTCTTCAGTATCTACCTATATAAACCAACCATTCAGCCACACGATATTTCATCCATCCATTTCTTCAAATCTCATCACAATTAAACTACTAATATCTCATATATAATAACATTACCGCTGTATCGTCCGTGTGACCGGTCTACTAATTTCTATCAATTTGTATGTCAATACAGTTCTTATTAAAATTCCTACCAAATGTAGGTATAACATTATACGACAGCCGCGAGTCACAAAATAAACGGTGACCATGAATTTGAATTAACACAGTAAAATAAATACATATATTACTGAATAACAAATATAACTAAAATATTTGTTATAAGTTAAGCTCAACGTAAGGATGTGTATATTTTTTCCTAGAAAAGTTAATTGGTTTATTTGCTTTCTTGGACTTGTACGTCCCAAGGCTACGAGCTTGTTTAGAAATCCTGACATGCAATTCCTCATTATAAGTATATAAGTTTTATTTGCGATAAAGGTTAGTAATAAAAATATAATAACCATTTCTTAGTTACTCGTTAAGAAATAACGTAATCAATATTATTATAATAATTAACTTATAAATTAAATAAATCATTTGTGTAGAAGTAATATAATTTGTAATATAATTATGTAATATGGTCATCCTAATTCCACCTCAACACCATAGATCGCGTGACAAAGTACTCCTCGGTGCAACAAATGATTCCTCTGGGAACCGACACTAAACTATCTCACACAAATACAGACTTAAAAATACGCTAATATGTGGCGAATCTGACCATCACACCGACTTGTAAGAGATATGAATATTTTTGTATAATAAATTAGATAGTATTTTGTAATAAAAATAGATTTAAAAAACATTAACATGAACAGGACTCTAATCTGAGATTTTATGACAATCCAAGTATTCGTCCTGGAATGTTAAAAAATTAAACAATTAAAAATTTCAATAGTAGGTATGGTTGTCTTCTGAAGTATGGGATAATAAGTCGTTTAAAATATTATTATATTGAAAGACATAAGCGCTTTTTTAAGACATTTCATTTAATCGTTATTTAAAAAGTGCAGTTTTGTTAAAACATAAAAATTACAATACCTTATTCCTAAACGTTTTCAGTTCGGTGTAAGATGAATCCATCCTAAGTTGCAATTATGAGTTTAGGCTATCATTTTTGAGGGCTAGGTTTTTTTATTATGCACTTTTCAAAGGTCGTGACTTTCTTGGATTCACGACTTTTAAGATTGACGTTACAACGCCGAAACATTAACAGATTATACAGATATTTAACGCAAATAATAATATAGATACAGAAAGAATGATGTTTAAAGGAACGTATAGAATAAACTGACACAGATGAAATAAAAATAGCAATAACAATGTTGACAACATGCATATAAAAATATAAAAAAAAAACCCCCGATACAAAAAAACGTCTAAAAAGGTAAAAAAATAATATTATTATGTACTCATTGAAGTCGTTGCGTTAGGCCGTTGCATTGTACGTATTTTGACAACAGTGTCTATTTTACAAAGTTAGTAGGTACTTAGACTATACGATTAGATATTGTTGTTTAATTATTTGTCTTGGTAACTTATTTGCATTTTGATTTCTTCCTTGATTAAGCAGACCCCAGAAGTAGGTACATAATACTTCAATAAGTAGGTACATAATAATATTATTTTTATCCTTTTAAGAGGTGTTTTTATTTTGGGGTGTTTTTTTTTTTACCTGCATTTTAAAGTTATGTTACTGGTTTCTTTATTTAACTAAATTAACCTACGAACACATTAATTTTCACTTGTCTAGGTATTTCTATCAATATTGCATAAAATAATTTCATCCACACCAATAAAACCTGGCGACGACTGTTTCTACTTAGACCAAACATAGCTAAGAACCATCTCTACGGAACAGGCTTTCGATTAAAAAAACCGCAATCCAATCCGTCCAAGCGTTTGGCTGCTACGATGCCACAGACAGACACACAAATACTCAGGTCAAACTTATAACACCCCTCTCTTTGAATCGGGGGTTTAAAATAGAATCTCTAATTACCTCTATTCAAAATAATATAACAATTTTAAAGAAATTAATATTTTTAATAATTTATCGTGCAAGTGCAAGTTTTTATAAAAGTTAATCATTAATAAAAAAAAAAATATGGATCCTATCTTTAACTCAATTTAATGTCTAAAGATGTAATATTATATTTAATTTTTTTTTATTTTATTTTTTATATTTTCCAGCAGTTATTTATTTTAGTTACTGATATGTAATCATTTATAAACGTTTCCCTGTGATGTCGTTACGATTACGTTACTCTGTCGTTTTACAAAAATAATCTTTTCAGTGACTCATACGACCATAATCATAGGTTGGACTCCACTATTTATAAGATTACTTAGCGTTCGATGAATTTTATAATTCTAGACTTTGAATCGTTTCTCGCAGAATTCAAACCTAAAATATGTATTTAGTGATGATCAGATAATTTGTTAATGGACGGCTTAAAATACAACGCACAATGAATAGAATAGCGTTTTATTTCATGTCTAATAATATATAATAAGTCGAAAAATGGTTTTTCATATTTTTGTTAGCTCAATATATTTCTATATATCAGGTGGATGATGTTTAGTATAGTATTATTAATTAGTTATGTCTATGTACCTGATAGATTATAATAGAATAGTATAGGCAAAAAAAATACATAAATATATATAATATCATTTAAGAAAGAACGTGATTGTATGTTGATTTTATTTCAATTAAGTATGGTATCAACCTTTTTTGTTAACTAATATATAAAATGCTATTTATTCACTTCTTTGGATTAAAGTAAAAGACACTTCTTTGGACTAAAGTAAAAAAATAACTCACAAGAACAGCAATAAAATTAAAAGACAGTACAGACTTCGAGAAACAATATGATCATAACACCAAAAAGCAATAAATAACAGCAAAAACCTTATCAAATTTATTAACAAAAGACACAAATGACAAGTTGTGCGTTACGTAATATATTCTATATATAAATTAAACTTACCCACATATTTATAAAGTATTTTCGAAATATTAACCACCTTACAATTAACAATAATAATAAAATATTAACCACCTTACAATTAACAATTATCACTTGCAATAAAACTGCTAACGCCATCTAGTGTACAATAGCGCTGACAAGTATCAGTGAATTTTTTTTTGTCTTATAAACTACTTACTTACTTACTTCAAATATGATACAAATAAATTTTATATATATATTTTTTCATGATATATATATGTACTGTTTTCATATTAGTAATATATATAATAATTATATTATGTATTACATACTGACGTTGTTTTTATTTGTTATATCTACTACTACTATCTACTATCTACTCGAAGTCAGTTGTCAGTTGTCACTGTCAAAAAAGTGTCATTAGCATTTTGATTTCGGTTTTCGCTTGTCATCTTTTAGTGAATAGCAAAAACTGTAAATTGTGTTTAAAATTGTAATTTTATAAAATGGCTTTGCTAGATTTTTGCCGTTTAGATGAGAAAATTAACTTAAAACCTATTGATTCGCTTGCTTCTATTAACAACGATGTTCTGGGTTACACTCAAAACTTTTTAAACAACGCTCAACTTGCAACTCCTCCATTCGCTAATGTAAGTAAAGGTTACTTTGCCGAAACTAGTAAATAATTAAAATAATCATTTTTTGTTTAATTGTGATATCTTGTTGCAGCCTATTGAGACTCTAGCCCAGTTCAACACAAAGGATGAAACTGGACGTCAAATTAAGATAGAGTTCGACCACGGTACTACTACACTTGGATTTCGTTATAAAGTAAGCTTGATAGTTGTTTTGATAGCGGCTTTTTCCATGATTTTAATATTTTGCGAAAATTTTTAGAACATTTGCTTAAAATAGATAGCTTATATAGCTTTTTGTATGTCATAAAAGTTACATTTTATTTTGTAGGGTGGAGTACTACTAGCTGTCGACTCAAGAGCCACTGGTGGTCAATTCATTGGATCTCAGTCTATGAAGAAGATTGTGGAAATTAATGATTATCTTCTTGGTAATCAGGATTTTTTAAATTTCTTTAATTTTTTTTATTACTTATAAACTAAATTAACTATGATGTAATTAATTCAGGTACATTGGCTGGTGGTGCCGCTGATTGTGTTTATTGGGATCGAGTTCTTGCTAAACAATGCAGGCTTTATGAATTGCGTAACAGAGAGCGTATCTCAGTGGCCGCAGCCAGCAAACTGATGGCAAATATGGTGTATAACTACAAGGGAATGGGGCTTAGCATGGGGATGATGCTGGCCGGTATAGACAAGAGAGTTAGTGGAAGTTATTATTCATATATATAATACATAAAAAAAAATATGTAAAAAAAGCAAAATAATTATCTAATTGTGCAACTTTTATTTATTTTAGGGAGCTCAACTCTATTATGTGGATAGTGAAGGTACTCGCACACCAGGCAAAGTATTCTCGGTTGGTTCAGGATCTGTGTATGCATTTGGTGTTCTTGATTCTGGATACCACTGGGACCTGGAGGATGAAGAGGCTCAAGGTAGATATATTACTTTTGTTTTGGATAGGTAGTACTCTACTAAACACTATTTGTGCTCAATATAATTGTAACAGGTCCAAAATTGTAGTTTGATCTTGGTTTTTAAAATAGTTTTGGTATGAATTATACACAGGATAAACTAAAAATATTTAATGTTTTTATCTGTTATACTTAGAGCAGTGTAACAGACAAATATATTATAGACCATGACATCTGTGTGTGTAAAGTTTAATAGAAATCCATCCACCATTTTGTGTGTTTGACAGACCAACATGCTTTTTCATTTTGTTACATTTAATTCACAGGCATTAAAATATATAATATATTTCAGAGCTAGGCCGTCGCGCAATTTACCACGCCACCCACCGGGATGCCTATTCTGGTGGTATAATCAGAGTGTATCACATCAACGACAAGGGCTGGGTTAATATTTCCAACCAGGACTGCTCGGACCTGCACTATAAGTACCAAGAGGAAAAGGGTATTAAGGATGAATAAATTGTGCTTTTTAAGTTGTAATGATTCTTTTATTTTCTGTAATATATATTAATTTGATAATTTATGTTTTATGAATGACTATACCACATCCGGATTGATATATCGTCCAGTTCTCATTATATTTCTGAAGGGAAAATTAAAGTGAAAAGGTTAGAGCAGTGTCTAAAATTGACTTAGATCACAGTATCATGAAAATTAATTAACTTTAATTAGATGAAACTAATTAATACTTAGTTGAAGTAATATGCTATAAAAAATATGCTAGAAACTACATTTTAGGAACAGATAAAAAAAATACAAATAATCAACCTTTTTAAATAAAATTTATTAATTAGTAATATTCTATAGCTACTTAATATGTTAAAGCTTAATAACCAACTTAATTAATTCAAACTATTGACTAGCCATAGCCTAACAAACAGAAATAAGAGAAAAATTTTGTGCTAAGATAATTTAGTTAATATCTATGTAATTTATATTAATAAATTATAGATAAAGGTTGGTTTATGTTGATGAATATTTAAAATAATTTAAAAAATGAAGTGAATAATCAATAGACTAGATAGTATTGTAGCTTAAAATTAGAGCATACAAAACACAACCATATTCTAAACAACAAAAGATAACAAATTAAGTTTTCTTTTTATCGTCTTTCTCATCATCAGTTTTAATGGTAATTTCTTCAAATGTCTCTTCTAACTCCCAATCCTTTAAAGGTACCTCAGTTAGTTTGTAGAACTTTCCATGCTTGCCAATACCTAGTAAAATATAAGTAAATATTGTTTATTATTTAAAAAAGCATAATTTATAATGGCAGAGATCAATTTATAAGACAGATTTACACAAAATTTTCTGTTCTCTTTTGGTTCATCTTTTTTGTGCTATGGTCAATACAAAGATTGAGTTTTACAAATACAACATTATGTCAGATCTAACTTATAAAACTAAATATAATGTGCAATATTAATATAATGCGCAATATTAATATAATGCGCAATATTAATATAATGTTTTGTACTTGCAACATTAAAAAAATCACCTCCTTGGAATTTCTTAATGCCAGTATTAAGATCATCAATAGCTAAGCCAACTAAGCTGTTCATAATGGCCTCATCCCTCATACTCTCTTCACTATTGGGGTTTAATTGTGAATTAACAGCAGCTAGCTTGTCCATTATTAAAGCATTTTGGGGAAATTTGACTAAAGATTTTGCCAACTTGATTGATTCTCCAAGAGCTGAAAAATTTTAATAATATAAATAATTTATTTGCAGAAATATAGGGATACTGTTACTTAAAAGTTAGCTGGTATTTTTATGGAAAAAAATTGTTTTATTATGATTGTTATGTTATACCATCCATTAACATATAAATAATTCTAAACAAAGCCACTTTTCTAAAGATTGCACTACCGTTGCAATCATTTTCTCACTTACCATAAGTGAATGTGTAATGCAAAATAGAGGAAGGAAGAAACAAAAATGGTGATCCAAATATAAGCAGCTGATAATATCATTAACAATCAAAACATATATTATCATACAAATATATATACATATACAAACCAGTGCCCGTTGCCGTAAGTTTACAGGCAAGTCCTAAAGCATTTGCTTCCGTGCCAGATATGGCACGACCAGTAATCAACAGGTCTAATGCTCGAGAGAGACCAATTAGAGATGTGAGACGCCTGCCACCATACAGACTTTGCGGGGCCCCTGCAGACACAAAACATAAGTGTAAAGAAGGAAGCTTAAATATATAATTCCAGATAATTAGTTGTTTTCTATAACTGTATGTGTATTAGTTTACATAGTGTGACCTAATCATATAACCAATATCAATTGCTATCATAAGTAATTATTTAAGAACAAAGACATTTCGAAAATACATATAAATATTTTTGAATATTCACCAAATCGTCGGCCCAGACAGCCAAGCACAGCAGTATCCTCAATAATGCGTAAATCACAAGCTAATGCTAGTTCAAAACCCTCTCCCACGGCATACCCGGTTACGGCTGCTATAGTTGGCTTGTCACAGAGAGGTCTTCGGAGCAGTCTTGACTAGATAAACAATTTTTTTATACATACTTTAATAATTATTTTTATAAACTATATTTAAACAGTACTATATTAGATTTTAATGTTTACCGCAGCATCAACAAATGTTTGATATCCTTTTTCGCCAACCTCATCCAGATCAAACCCTGAGCAGAAACTACCTCCCTCACCATTAAAAACAAGAACCTTCGCCTCTGGGTCTTTATCAAAAATGTTGATAGCCTCAGTCATTTCCCTTAATGTGGCCTCATTTAGACTATTTCTAGTCTTCTGTCTGTCTATATTTAGAGTTGTGATTGCTCCAAATTTCTCTACTACTATATCTATATAAATGAGGAGTAAAATTGTGAAAAAAAATATGCAGATAATTGAGATTACGTTATTTTTGAAACTTTAAACACAAAATAAACTTTATAAATTGTGGGTAAAAACTAATCTTACTCTTTTTAGTTACATCTACATTTTCTATTTGTTCTTTGGCTTCTTTTGTTTCTTTGGGTTCTTTTGGTTCTTCTTTTTTCTGAACATCACTTTTGGAAGATACTAATCTAATAGTACTTAATCCACGAAATGAAATGTTTGAAAGAGCAGTAATTTTTCTAATTAAGCTGGCCATTCCAGGGTTGTAATATTAGATCAAATATAAAGTTTAAACCTATAAGTTTATTTATTTTTAAGTTCAAGAGGTTATATTTATGATTTGTCTTTAAATAAATTTAAATTTAGGTTCAAGACTTTTAAAATTAAAATTACTGTCAAATGTCACTGTCAGGTGATAGTTGAGATTTGAGAAAAAAAAAACAAGACGATGGAAGTCTCAAGCCATTCTTATTGGTAGCGAATATCTTCGCAATAAAGTACATCTTAACCAGCTTTCTAACGTGATATATAGTAATTCTGTTATTCCTTTTTCTGATAATGTAAAAAATCTGGGCCTGATGATGAGTCGTCAAGAGAAATGAAAGTGAATTGAGAAATTCACTTTCACACATTCTCAATTTCAAACTCACTCAAGCGCCGGAAAAATTTCCTTCCCTTGAAATCCAAAATTTTATTAGCCAACTCCCTCTTACTACCCCTTATCGACTATGCCGATACATAAATAAATAAATGATGATCGTGACAAGAAAATTATTACATCAACAATTTTTTTAATTACAATAGACTATAATCGAAAATCCATTCTATTAAACTATCAATGGTTTAGCTTTTGGCGTATATTACTATTGATAGTCGTAAACATTTTGTGTTACCGATAGTTTTGAAAATCTTTATAATATTGATGATGATCTTATCGAAATAAACTATTGAAGAAACATTGATCATATAGCAAACGTCCACCCACTCCCTCGGTGACGCTGTAATAGCTTATAGCCAACAGGGCTAACGGCATAGACAGACAAAAAAAAATATATAGCAAACACTTATATAAAGTTAAAGCTGAAGCTTATAACCTTATTTTTTAACTCCTTACTGCATTCAAAGCTTTATATATGGTTTTAAAAGTTAATTATTATTTTTCAATGTATCAAAATATTTTTTTCCGCAAACCAACGCTGAATCCTTATATTTGATTTGTTCGTTTAACGGAAAGTATTTTTTGTTCTATATAGTAAGTGCAATCTGTTAACGATCAGAGATAAATTCATTTAATTAATGTTAATTTTATGAATGGGAAAATAATTATAAATAAAAAAGTAAAAAATTCTTGAAATTTAATACAATGATTAAACTTGATTAAATTAATTTCCTTAATAAGAAATAGTGGTCGTTTCGGCATTTTTTTGTGTTTTTTTTGTTTTTAGAATTCTGTACCTCGAAAGGAAGAAAGGACCCCTATAGGATCACTTTGTTACCAATTCGTCCGTCCGGTTGTCCTGACCCTTTTTCTAAGGAACGCGTGGAGGTATCAAGATGAAACATATATATCTAATTGTACATAGCGAAAAAAAATGCGAAAACAGTAAATTTTTAGTTACCTCATACAATCTAAATATTTTTAATAATTTTAAAGTTACTACCCCTTTCCTTATGAACGCGTAGAGATTAAATTGAAATTTATGTCAAATATTTATATCTATAATACCATTAAGCTGTAACAAAATCAAATTTCTATGTCAACGCAATCAAAGGAACCAGTAATTTAAGCCGCATATTTTCAAACTCGCAACTACTCGCATTCGAATCAAATTTAAAATATCTTTATTCAAGTAAACATTTACAGGCACATTTGAATAGTGAGTGATTACACTAAATTGGTCAGTCCAACCAGTCCGTAAGTAAGCAACGACCACTCGGAATGCTGTTCTCCTGAGAAAAACGGGCCAGAAACTCAACAGTTGCTTTTTTAAAAGAAATTTAACAATGTTTGACTTATACATTATAACATTAACTCTGCAAATGAGTCAACAACCCAAATTGCACATACATCAACCAACATTTCGATCAACCAAACTCTCATTCTTGAAACTTACTTAAAAACATCACTGAAGACTCTTCATCGGACAAATTTAGTATGAATAATGATTTTGACAATTTATGTTAAAAGGATTTAAATGATGAAAGTATTAAAATGCAGTAATATATATACATATAATCAATAGTAAAACTTTATATATCGTCAATGTCTTTACTTATTGTTCTTAACCTTAAGATTTAGTTGCTTTTATTTAAATAACACATTACACATTCCATCTCATAATTAATATGAAAATTCTTATCAATCAATCATTTATCATATTCCTCACTAAGGGGGCCATACCCATTCATGAAGTACAATACTATTTGTTATGAAATACAATATATAACTGCATGGGCAAGAGCTATCAATAGACCAATAATAAAATGGACAAAATATGTATATTTAATTATTTATTTTGTATACGATATAACTAACCATTTTATTATAATGTTGGTATTATATCTTAAATAATTTATTCCAAATTAACAAATTAATAATTATTTCATTCTTGTACTTATTAGTTTATTGTTTAGGTAGATATGAAAACACTGGGCCCTAAACGTCAAAAAAAAATCACTGTTCCTACTTTTGTGAATGTGATGCACAGACCACAGAGTAAAATATTGTCGATTTTTTGGACAAATTCATTTAGGACACGTGTACTTGCTTGTTTTGGAGTCGATTGAATCATTTTAAGTCAATACTAAGAAAAAAAATTAAAGTGGTTTAATCGGGTAGTGATATTAGACATTCTATTTTTGGGTTTCTGTTCTTGAGAAAGTGACAAAATGTCCGAGTTTAAGGACTGGTATAACAGTGTACCCTTCTTTACTCGTTATTGGTTGACTTTTACTATAGGTTTAAGTTTAATTGGACGGTTTGGGGTGCTAAGTTACCATTATTTTATATTGGACTACTACACCTTCCTATATAAATTCCAGGTAAAGATATAATCCACAAGCTACGTATTATTATCCTACTTACCATATCAGTTACTGTTTTGGTTCCGTTTTTGAACTGTCATAATAATAAAGAACACTTTTAGCATACAATATTGCAATACTTCATTTAAATGATTTCATCAATAGGTTACAGATCTAAATTTGCCTTTTTTTTTTCAAACTTTTTGTTAATTTTAATTACTCATCTATAAATAACTGAAAAATATATTTATGTATATGAGAAATGTTTAAGTTTTAATTTGCCTACACATTGTGGTAAATTATTTTATTTAATTATATTGAAGTATAATGCCATTCACAAAGGAATTATCAATGTATTCTTAAATTTTTAGATATGGAGACCAATTACAGCACTATTTTACTATCCTATTGGTCCTTCAACTGGGTTCCACTTCCTCATCAACTGCTACTTCCTCTACAATTACTCCCAGAGACTTGAGTTGAGTATGTTTGCCGGCAAGCCAGCTGACTACTTCTACATGCTATTATTTAATTGGGTCTGCTGTGTTATTATAGGCCTGTTGGTTAACTTACCAGTGAGTATGGTTTATATAATGTTGAAAGTATATTTATTAATATATTTTATTCAATGTCTCATCCTTTAATATCTGACCAGTTTTGTGCAACCTTGTTAAAAAGTGTAGAAGTATTTATGATGTAATAATAAAATACTAATGAAAATAAGCCATAGACTCCAATGTTGCATTGATAAGTGTTTTACTTGCTTGCCCAGCTTTGGCAAAGGTTTTACACCAAAAGTATCCATTCTGTTTGGGTAATAATTTTCAAAGTAGCAATTACTTTTATAATTAATTAATAGCTAATTACTACATTATTATGAATGTCATTTCATTAATGAATTATTATTTTTTTACAAACCAATTATTATAATAATTGTATTGATTCAAATTTGTTTTGAAACTTCTTGGTTATTAAGTTTTATTATAGTTATCAATTTTATACCCAGATAAAAACTTAAAATTTTTCAACAGATTCTAATGGACCCCATGGTGCTCTCAGTGCTGTATGTGTGGTGTCAGCTCAACAAGGATGTCATAGTGTCATTCTGGTTTGGAACTCGCTTCAAAGCCATGTATCTACCCTGGGTGTTGTTGGCTTTTAACCTTGTTATTAGTGGAGGGTAGGTGTAATTTATTGCATTTTCATGTTGTTCACTCTAAATAGGTAACTATTATTTGCACTAATACTAGTGTCTGTTCAGTATTAAAAACTAGACAATATTCAATATTAAAAACATGAATGAATTTGCAGGTTTCAGTATTTTTTTTTAAATTTCATATATTAATTCTTAATTGTGTATCTGTGTACACTTATAAATGTACATGCAACACAAAGATGTTCAAAAGAATAATTCAATAACTATAAAAGATTTTTTTTTTTAATTTATATTATAAAATTTCAAGTAAAAATTAAAACATTGATTTAACACACCCTATGTACATTATAATCATGCAAAAATTTGAAGTTCTATTTTTTTTTCCCATTAACCTTGTATGTATTCAAGTATGGTTTTCTCAGAGGAGTCATGGAGCTTCTGGGAATCCTAATTGGTCATCTCGCATTTTTCCTGCTTTTCAAATATCCTCAAGAGTTTGGTGGACCAGCTCTTTTGACACCACCTGCATTCTTGTTAGTATACTATCAATTTCTTTGGATTTATTGTTTATTGTTGTCAATAAATATTTATATATAATTGATTTAATAATGATTTAGGAAGCAGCTGTTCCCTGATACACGCTATGTAGGGGGCTTTGGTAGCGCCCCACAGTCCACACCAACTGCACGTCCTGGTAATGTGTTTGGACACAACTGGGGTCGAGGACAGACACTTGGAGGGAATTGAACTGGAACAAGTTTTAGTGAATGGGCCTTGATGGTTTTGGTGTTTGAACTAGGTGTGTTAAAGAGGATTTGTTGGTGAAAATATATTTTTTGGAGCCAACTTCATATGATTTTAACTTTCATTTTAATGTTGTAGTTACATATTTATTTGTAAGTTGGCGATGATAAGTTGTCGTTCTAATGTGAATGGCATGTGGGAATAGAAACTATAGACTAATAATGCTAAAAGACTGACAATATTCATAGAAATTGCTACCCAATGCTATTTTTCATTTCTTCTATATTTATGTTGCTTCAAAAGTAAAATACTAATAATATTGCAGTTTTCTGCATAAATGAAATAATTTTATTTTATTATTTTATCAGTAGTTTTGGACTTTAATCAAGATTTGTTCTTCTTACAATAGTTAATTTGTATGAATATTGTGTTAGTGGTAAGTTGTCTTATATTAGTGGTCTATGGTTATCAATATTCATTATTATTTATGTTTTAAAAGGAACTAAACCTTTTTAACAGTTTTTAATTTTTATTACACCATTGCCTTTTTTTTTCAAATTACCTTTTAGGTTTATTCGGTTCTAAGAACCATTTTATTATTTATAACATTTTATTATAATTGTGTACAGAAGACATATGGTTATATTTCTATATAGTTGTTTTAAAATAAAATAATGTAACAATTCCTGTGTTTATTGTTGCAACCCTAAACCCTATAATTATAATTATTTCTAACATGCAACACTATGAGTATGTGACAGTACATATGTGTTAAAACCTTTTTTAATTCTTATACTCTGTTTGTTTTTTACTATGTTCACATAAAATGTGATTTATGCATTAGTATGATGTGACTAGTTTTGCGTTTTATGAGCCCTTAAACTGTCTTAGTTAAGTGAAGTCTCTAGGTGGTAGACCATAACGTCGGGTCGCCGAAAAAGTTACCACCCATCGAGCAAAGTCGTGCCCCAAAGAGACCTAGTCGGCACGTTGCTCGATGAAGCCGTTTATGGGAAATGGGTCTGAACAGCTGCGGTGCGTTAGCGTCTAGTCGAGAAGGGTAGCGGAATCCGAAGCGACGGCTTTCCGTTGGCCGCCCGCAGATAGTTGAGGGCCCAATTAGAGGGTTAGCCACCCACGAAATACTGCCCCGCCAGCTGCGAAAAATCCCAGGGTGGCTCCATAGTGCTGGTTAGCTACCAGACGAGGAGGCGCGATGGAGGTCCCTGGAGGTTCCCTCCAAGTGGCATAACTTAACCAACTTCGACGTTGGGTTCGATACGTACCGCCTCGTTCAACTGCCATTTCCCATCCCTATTCACTTTTATTTTTTTTATTATGAAGAGAAAAAAATAGTTTTTACAGCGATTGCACTCCTCCTCGTTTAAAGTGCACCTCAGTAATATCAGGGGCTTGCACTCTAATATCTTACCTGTCCATCACCACCTGGAGACAGAGCCACCGCACCTGTTTTTTTTGACGGAGACGCAGATACAATGATCTTTAAGCGCTGCGCACCTGGATTTTCCTGGATACACGTTAGAGCACAACTTTCGATTACGTGCCGGAGTCTGCGTGTACGCGCGGAACGACGTCTGTATCCAGCGTCTGTAACACAGGCGTAGAATTGCTAGCCTCACAGTATTCTATAGGATACATTTTGGTGAGTGTGCGCAGGAATTACACGACCTAATTCCCCCGGCCCCCTTCCATCACCGGAAGTTCCGACGCACGGCAGGTATCCATCCTTTTGTTATGGACATTCTACCTGTCCGAACGAACCGATTTGCTTGGTCTTTTTTACTTTGTACAGCGAAGGATTGGAATGGCTTGCCTGCGTCGGTATTTCTGGCCGAATACAATGTGAGTTTCTCCAAGAGAAGAGTGAAAAGGTTGCTAGGGTAATGCGCCTTACCCAAGACTAGATTTCATTTACCATCAGGTGGAATGTAGTCAAGCATTGCCCTAGATTTTATATAAAAAATAGTAATTCTACAATGTAAGATGGAGTGAAAGTGTAAGCAATTATTATTTTGAATATTAGTATCTCGTGATATACAAAGTGCACAATATTTCTCCTTAGAGTGTGGATACCCTGCTGACAAACAATATTGTAGTGTCAAATATATCAAAGTTCTGGAACAGTACTACACTAAAATATATTTCTAATATAATGCCTTCTGAACAAGGTGTAAAAGTATAACTAAGTTTTAGGGCTTGTGGACAGCTAACAGCTACGGTATATAATAACAGAAGCTTTTTTAAACCAGAACTCAGCACAAAATAAAATCTTCACAAATAATGTTATGATTAGTTTAAATCAAACAAGTATTTGATTATAATAACTTTACTAATAACTGATAATCTATGTACAAAGATTAATGATGCTTTTGATCTTTAGGGTCTGGTTTTCCAAACTCCTTCTCCCACATGGCAATAAACTCTTTCTTCCTTATCTCTCTTTTCTTGAAGTATTCAGGATATTGGGCCTTTTCAAGTGGATGCCAGTAGTCCAGCACCCAGTCAGGAGGTGTCACCACACGTTCATGAGCTACTCCACCAACACTTTTGGGGACTAAAATAATATTTAAAATTTGTTATAATGTATATTTTTATGTCAACATTATCATTTCAATTAATGAACATAAGCATGACAATTATTAGCAGATATTGTGTTTTAATAAAATAAATAAGTATGTATAACATTTTAGTTTTTGCTTAGTTTGATGTCAAAGAAAAGAAAGATTTTTTTTTAAGAAATTGAAACGATCTCACCATTTAATGGACACAAATTAACTTTTGAATATTTTTTAATGATCATAAAAAAAAAATGATTAGTAATTCCATAGATTGTTATGGTTTTCAACAAGTCTGATGTTAAAGAAAGAAATGAAGAATTACTGTTTGTAATTCTATTAAATATTACTAATATAATGTGTTATTACACATACTCATACCTTATGTTGAAATTATCTATTATTTTTTGTATGAATGAGCTAAGAGTGATATTTATGGGCTGTGAATCAGTCATTATTAACTTACATTTCTTAGGAACTGGATGTTGTACCATAAACAACTCTTGTTCCATTTCTTCTAAAAATTTAGCAGATTTTCTTAGGTCAGTGATATTAGCATTCTTGTCGAAACGTTCGCGCATCAGTACGGCGTGGTAGCGGTATACATGGCTGCATGAAAGAATACAATAAACCTTAGCCTTTTTAAATAAGTCTACATAGTATATTAAATGGTGACTAATCATATGGTAAATGTTTGAAATATATTTTGAATCAAATGAATTAATTAAGACAACATCTAACATTTTATATAATGAAACATGTAAAATGATAAATAATATGCTAAAATTACAACTGACACCTCAAAATAAATAATACAAAAAATCTATAGCGACGTATTTGATAACAATAGGTAGCTGAATAGTAAACCTCGTTAGTTTCTTTAAAAAAATATTCCTGTGATCTTGAAATAAAAAAAAATGTAAATAAATCTGAAAGAACAACAAAGGTTAGATTTCAAAACAAGCTGACATTACGTAAGTGCATTTTTCCATATTTTCTTACCGTCTATCATAGAAAGATTCTAAATTGCGTAGAACCCTCTTGTACAGGCTACACATTTTTTGTGTATGTGTTAAAATCCCCAGAGGCAGTTGCGCTGCCATTTTCGCATTTAGTTTTTTCTCTAATGTTTAGATTTCATAAAATTATTTGACACTTGACATAGAATTATTTGACAAAAAATTTACAATGTCAATTGTCTTGCCAGTGTCAGATATGAGAATCGGATACTCGTATAATATATTATATAAATATTATTGTTTTAAAAGTAATTGCTATATGTTAATGCTGTGACAAAGGCGCCAGGTCTCTCTACCAAAATGATGAAATTCTTGTGAAAAATTCTATGAAGAGTATGATGAATAGTTATATCAAATTTAGGTCACTGTTTACTGGATATAAACTTAACAGATAAACTTCCTAGTTCCTGTAACGGCTAGTAAAGTAAGCAATAGTAACTTATACAGAGCCTATCTATTATTGAGATCTTGATCTGAGGACTGTAACGAGGCAATCGTTGCTTATAAGTTGTCTAGAGTTCCATTTTATGCTTTAATTATTATTCTTGTTACTAATTTATTAATGCTGAAAATTAATCCATAAGCTTAATTAGGATACCATCACCTTTTCATCCCTAGTATTGGATGTATCATCCCAAACTTGAAAGATGCCGTTGAAACCACATAAAAGTGCCTTTGTAATATGGTTTCGAACCACCTAGTGTCTAAAATCTTATTAAAGATGGAATATTGGAACTATTTGTAGTGCTTTTGTAAAAAGATCGAATTGGTGGGTTAAGGCAGAAAATAATAATATAGACTCATAAGAAAAGTGGAAAAATGTATGCTTCTGTACAGCATTCTGTAGCGCACTTTACAACAAAATTTAATGAATTTGTTAAATAAAGAATAAATTTATTAAACATAATGAGAGTTTGACAGATACTGTATTTCACGCACATGTTGGCATTGACATAACCTTCATAAACTTTGACCTCAATAATTTTAAATTTTTGATACCTTTTCACTTCTTATATCATTCGCCATTCGCCATTTGTAGACGATGTATTTTTATAGCCAACACGTGATATACATTCGACCTATATTATTTGGTTTGAAATTACATCCACGGCGTCTGGAGAACCTACTATAAGTGACCTTACTTTAGTCTGACTAAACACAGAAATAACAAAATTAGAACCGCCTTTCGAGTTGAAATCAATGACACTCGCACATAATGTGACTATATTCAAATTAGTTATAAACATCGAAAAACTTCTTGTGGTCTAGCTATCATCTGGACAATAAGATGAAACTCGTGCATGGTAAATTAAGAAACTCAACGAGCTTACGAGTTTTGCAATAACAGCTTGATTCTTCATTCCATAAGGCAGGTTATTAGTAGTTTTTTTAGTAGATGCGCAAGGGCGTAGCCTTGGATACTTTATGTTAATCAGCTAACAACAAGCATCCACGGCTACGAACTATTCAGCTAATGCGGTCCTGACCATACACAGGTCTATCAGGGTTACTTTTAGTTAAACAAAAACCATTTTTTTCTACGACTTTTTAAAATGAATAGTTTTTTTTTTTTAAATTTAGGCTTTCCCATACAACATTTATTTATTTGTTGTTGCTGTTATATGATCTTATACAGATTTATTTGTAATTAATTGACCACCTCTTGCGGGCAGTCTCTCTACAACAATCCCAACAACATTTGTTCTACAACTTTTTACAAATCTTGATAACACAAGAAACACAACACAAGAAAAACGAAATAAAAAAAAAAAAAAAAAAAAAAAAAAAAATTTGCTGCCTTTTTGCTTATTACTCTGTAATTTTGTAAGAAGTACTTAAAAGGTTAACGCTCAGGCGCCATACCGACGCTCAGCGTTAATGCCAGTGCCAGGAAAAATATTTTTTAAAAACTATTAATTTTAAAAAGTCGTAGAACAAATGTCGTTGGGATTGATAAAGAGAAGCCTCTCTCTCTCCCAGGCAGCCGAATGCAAACGGTGGTCAACTAATTACAAATAATCCTGTAGGTATATGGTTTTAATAATATTTGGTAGTAGCTGTTGCCAGCCACTTTGTCTATTCCCCCATCACTCAGACTCAATACATCCATGATATAAATAGTAAATCACAAAATCAGTTAATACGGTGACAGGGTGTTGAACCCGTGACCTCTGGGATAAAAGTTCAAATGTGGAATTATTTTTCATGCTACATTTATTTAAAATTTTAGATTTAAGACTGGCCGAACCGCCAGACCGACGTTTCCCTAGAGAACAGCGTCTTGGCTCAAATTTTTCAGGACTCTCATGGCGTCGATGGTTGAGCGACCTTCCCTAAAAGATGAAGATCGTTATTTCGTGAAGCGCTAAAAATTAGAAATAGAAGTGTGAACTGTCAGACACTGAACATATTGCATTAGTTTTTTTGAATATATACATATATAGGATCAGGATAGCCCTTATCAGAATTCTCCATATTGCAATAACTCTTTGTCTTTGTTATTTTATGTGGGTAATTTAACAAAAAGTCTTAAAACGATTGTATGTTATTTAATTACACTTAGCAATTCTTGATTCACAAAATAATCACTGAATTAACTTTCTAAGAGTACTAATAACAAGCATAAATACGAATAATAACGAATAAGGATTGCGTCGGTAAATAGCGATTCGTCGTGAACGTGGTGCGCCGGCGGTTGCCACCTCAAAAGTCTAAGATGGCCGCCCCGCTGCCACTTGTCTGACGTTCCGCTAGAATGACAGCTCTTATTTGTCAAGATGTCATCCTGTTGCCGACGTCAAGGACTGAGAATATTAAATGTCATTAGCTGCGCCGTCATATATTTTAATGTAATCGTGATCCGCGCATCGCAAATTACCGTCTCGTTAGGAACGATAGGGCAACCGCGAAGGGGGGAACCATCATCTATTACAGAAGGTCTCTTCATTGCACTCCGCTCGATCCGCCCCAACTAGTCAACGTAGAAGCGTCATTATGTCAGGTGGGTATGACCGGCCATCAGTCGATCGTACTAGCATCCGTCTATCTTTCTCCCAATAAAGCCTTAGTTGAGAGGGACCTTAAGTCCTTACTCCAATTAGGTAACGCAACCATTCTGGCCGGCGACCTAAATTGCAAACATCCCCGCTGGAACTCCACAACTCCCCAACTGGAACAGTAGAGGAAATCTCCTTGATAGGCTAAGTTACAAGGCTGGTCTCGACTTCGAGATCACCGCGCCTTTGAGTCCCACGCGATACTGCGACACAGACTTCCGACATGACAGACCCGACGTGCTCGACATAGTACTCTTGAAGGGCGTGACACTCCAGTTACGTTCTATCGAGACGCTATCCGAGCTAGACTATGACCATCGACCGGTCCTATTTCAGCTAGGACTTCCTCCCCTTAGGGAAACCGCGACCAAAACAATTATTAACTGGACGAAGCTTCGAGAGCAACTCCATTCCCCCGTACCAGCGCACCTCGACAAAATTCCTGACCAGCTTACATCGGTCGAGGACGCTGTCTCAGCCGCGACTAACTTCACAGAACATTTGGTAGACAGCATAGGAAAGTCCTCGAGGGAGGTCCGAGTGAACTTCGAGGGTTACCGAGCACTCCCTCCGGACATTAGACTCCTCATCACCCGTAAAAACGCCGCGATTAGAGCCCATGACCGATACCCGACAGATGACAACCGACGGAGGCTGCGCCGTCTCCAGAGGGAGTCGAGACAAGCTCTCGACGACTTCAGAGATAGCGGCTGGGATAGGACGCTTGCGACGCTCTCTCCAACACACCAGGCATTCTGGCGGTTGCAGAGAGCGTTGAAGGCGGACACTGTCTCAGATATGCCTCCCTTGGTTGGACCTAACTCCGCCATCGCGTTTGACGACTCTGACAAAGCTGAGTGCTTAGCCGACAGTCTAGAGAGCCAGTGCCGTCTGTCTGCTCAATCCGTTGATCGCGATCATGTCGAAATAGTCGACAAATCGGTCAATATAATGTGTTCTCAGCCACCGGCCGGTCCGCCAATCGAGGAAACGAACCTAGACGAGGTGACGTCCATAGTCAGGGCGCTTCACGTCAAGAAAGCTTCTTCCGCCTCCTTTAATTTACCTATTGGTTACCATTTTTAACGCTCTACTGGCCGGTTGCTCGTTTCCGGCCCACTGGAAAGAGGCCATAGTGATAGGGTTCCATAAGCCGGGCAAACCCCGGCATCTGCCTAGTAGTTACCGTCCCATTAGTCTTCTTAGTTCCTTAGGGAAAGTATAGGAGAGAATCATCCTCTGTAGACTTAGATCGGAAGTCGAGAGACTCAAAATCATCCCAAATGAGCAGTTCGGCTTTAGAGCCAACCATTCATGTTCCCATCAGGTGCAACGCCTCACGGAGCACATACTGATAGGGGCCACTGTGAGGGCCAAGAAGCATAGGACAGGAGCGCTCTTCCTCGATGTAGCTAAGGCGTTCGACAGGGTCTGGCACAATGGACTGGTGTACAAGTTATACCAGTTCAAGGTGTCGGACAGACTCGTACTCATCATACGGGACTACCTGACGAATCGCTCCTTTCGCTACAGAGTGGAAGGCGTCTTGTCAACCCCCCGCCCCATCAGGGCGGGTGTTCCCCAGGGTTCAGTTCTCTCGCCCATCCTCTATTCCATCTACGCTAGCGATATTCCTAGACCGCGATCTAAAGTGCACCTTGCCATGTACGCGGACGATACCGCGCTTTACACGTCCTCTAAGGATCACTGGGAGATATACCAACGTCTCCAATCCGCAGTCAACTCCCTTGAGAGTTGGCTGCGGAAATGGCGGATCGAGGTAAACCCTGAGAAGAGCGTTTCGGTGCTCTTCGAACGGGGCCCCCCAAGGATCCTCCCGCGAATCAAACTCTTTGATAAACCGATACCTTGGAAAGACGAGGCAAAATACCTAGGAGTAACGTTAGATAGAAAGTTAGTTTTCACTGCGCATATTAGGACCGTTCGTAGCAGAGCGGCCTACATATTAGGTCGTTTATATCCGCTGTTAGGCAAGCGGAGTAAAATGTCCCTTCGCAATAAGGTGACACTTTACAAAGCTTGCATACGTTCCGTCATGTCCTATGCGAGTCCCGCTTTTGCGCACGCTAATCTGAAACCCCTTCAGGTGATTCAGAACAGGTTTACACGGATTGCAACCGGGGCGCCGTGGTTCGTACGCAACATCGATCTCCATAGAGACTTGAACCTTCCGACCATCGCTCAGTACTTCAAGGGGCTTTCCCAAAAGTACTTTGAACGTGCTGAGCGACACCCGAACCCACTGGTGGCTGACGCCGCAGAGTATAGACCACGTAAGACTACTTTAGTCAGAAAAAGAAGACCCAAGTCGGTACTCGTTGACCCCGACGACGCGTTCACAGTAGGTAATAACGTGTACGCGTAGGCATAATTGACACCACACAACATACGTGTCTACACACCGTCTGTACCGGTACAGACGAGGTCCCAACTGAGTAAGTGCTCCGTTGCTCCGGCGTTCTGCCGTCGGAGGACGCTAGTGTCCAAATTTCCTTAGCTTCCCTCCTGACTAACGACGCCCCGAGCCGAGGTCCGTGTCTCAATCTGAGACGCCCTCGGGACGTCGTTCCCCATGGGGGCCCATCTGGCCCCCCCTTTTTAAGGGTGGGTCTCCTGACCCACCCATTCCCCCGGTGACGCTGTAATAGCCAACAGGGCTAACAGCATAGACAGACAAAAAAAAAAAAAAAAAAAAAAAAAAAAAAAAAAAAAAAAAAAAAAAAATGTAGGCATAGTGTATACATACATACATACATGCCTAGAGCTCATGCCATCATCCCACCTGGATTAGGCAGGTACTATAGAGAGCCACTTCTCTTTGTAGTGACACCACTCTTTCGCCTCTTACACATCCACAATAATTTTCATACAACTCCTTTTATTTTTGTCATTTCGAACTCCAGCTTTTTAAGGATATCGCTGATTTGAGCAGTGTATGTCTGAGACGTCCTCTTTAGTTTTCCTCAGAATTTATTATATGCATAGATTATTTATATTATGTTCCTATGAACATATTGTATTAATATTTAGACACTCAAATGATTCGGTGCAAGACTGTAGTGTATTATTGGTTACAAGGTCAGCGATGTTCTGCTAAATGCAAGTCTATCGTAATAATGTATTGGTTATTACGAAAATAACACGCTATAGCAAGCTTTTATGAAAATTATGGGTCATTTATTAACTTAACAAACCATACGCTTTGTACTCTTATAAAGATCTTTATATAATGTCCACATACAAGACAAATTGGTTTTGATTTTGAAAAGGTATTTAGAGTACTAACTGCACCTTGTATACTTGAATACAGGAAAATAAAAAATAATTCTACATTTTTTACAACAAAATAAATTTGATATGTTTAATTTAATAACTTTTGACAGCGGTAGCCGGGGTTTTTAATAAATTATTATTATTAATTAAAATGATATAACAATAGTTTTGCTATGTCGAAAGGCAGTCGAAATGTTATTATTCCATCCCTCAGGAACAGTACCCACCTTTGTTCAGGATTAAATATGGTAGGTACCCTATACTCTTTGCTGTGGCCCTTTCAACGTGTGAACGACTTACGACGACGATAAAACTTTATGATGATCGGTTGAGTAGTTAAGACGTAAAAGCGTAACAAACAAACAAACTCACGTTCTTTCTTTTTTCCTTTTTAATATTAGTTAAGATATATTTAGTTCAAAAATATATATCATAACCACTTCTATAGAAATAGTAGGCAAATTAAATGGTTATAAGGCACAAATTTCACTTTTAACCTTCGAAACCATAAATATGTATTATATATTATTAAATGCACACGAAAATGACTGCCATACTATCATACTATATTGAGGTCAAAGAAAGTTAGAAAAACGGAGGCGAGATGATCGACGCGCCGAACCGGTCGTAGCTCGGTTTCGAATCGAAATTATGAAATGGCGCTAGACACTAGACCGAAAACGATTTGTTTTTTGAAAATAGAACAAGAACTGTCTATTTTTTAATACGAAAGTGACAGTGTTCAGTATTTTTTCAGTTTCCTTAGAAAGTCTAAAGAGGTTTTAATGATAGATTGTTGCGCACGCGACCTACTGATTCTGTAATACGCCAGTATTAACTCGTCACTTGGTGCGGTGGGTACTATTACCATCGCACAAAAAATATATATTAATAATTATTACAGTTAATATAAGTGCAAAATATTGCTGTGTTAAAATCCTTTTGGATGAGTTGCTGATAAATCGTGGAATTAATTCCTGAATTTTTGGTAAGTACTTTTGTATTTATTGTTTCAAACTTTTTACCTTATGTTTTTTTTCATTAAAGGCCTTTTATATATAAAACAGTTTACATCAGTATATATTTTTTTCTAGTCACCTTTTAATTTTTTTTATACTCATATATATATATATATATATATATATATATATATATATATATATTGACTTAGCATGTTTAGATTGTGTATAATAAATGTGTATGTATGTAATAAATTACCACAATTTTTATATTCTCTATTCTTCTCTAGCCCTATTTACAGACTATATTTTTTTCCTGAAATACTAATATCACCAAGTGAAGGAAGCTAAACATTTATCATATTACTTTTATAATATCTTTTTTTTAAGTTTGTTCAAAATTGATTTATTTATTTATATATTTTTGCGTATATCCTGAAAAGGCAAGCATAATGTAACAAACATTATCTTCTAGCACGACCTCAAATAAACAGTGACCACATAGGTATATAAAGTAAAAAAATAAAATTGATAATAAATAAGGAAAGAAAAAATGACCCTATTACCTAAATTTCTAGTTTCAAGCTCTATGGTTCAAAATGAATTAAAATACTGTAAAACATAAAATTAAATAAAAACATTGTCTATGCCCCATTGCCTTGCACAGGCCTTCCTATTTACGAAAAGGGCAGTTAAACTTACCACTTCTACAGTGGGTCAAGGAAACCATCTTAAAAATTAAAATTGTTGTCAAAAAAAAAATTAAAGGTATTATTGTAATTAAAAAGTTTTCTTATGTAACTTCGGTCTATTATTGTTTTTTAATAAACGGTCATTCAAATGTCATAATACGGGAAATGGCTTCTTATATAATGTATGTATTACTTGTAGTCTATTGCTAAATCAATATAAATGCATACATAAAGCCTCATGAATGTAATTGAACTTTTAACACATTTTTTCAATCTAACCTCAATTAATAAGATTATTTAAGACAAATAAGGACCTAATTTCTTGTTTATAAATATTAATTAAAACTTTTGGTTTTGGTAATATCCCGCGAATAACATTTATTATATTTTTTATATATATTAATACACATGTTCACATTTATAATCATATTTAATATATTTCCTAGAATCGAACCCCGGATCTGTGAGTGTATATATGTGTGTTTATTTATGATATCTTAATTTGTGGTATAATAAATCATGAATTAATTCATAAACTCAGAAAGTAGGTCTGACCCAGTCGAAAGTGAAACTCTTGGCGTCCATTATGTAGGCTGTGATTATAAGAGGTAATGCGTATAAATTGCATTTTTTATATTTTTTAAAGTGATTTTAGAAAGCGTTGTTACAGATTAGAATGTAAAAGTGTAATAATTTTTCTTTTTTTAAATAATGATTACCATTTTCTTGCAATGAATATTATTGTTACAGATTAAATAGAAATCACCTGTTTTTCGGTCCTTCGAGCCAGAATGTACTAATAGAAAAATAAAAATGATGTTTTAATTAATACTTATTAAACGAAGAAAGAAATGATTTCATTTGGACACCATTTCTCTAAAAAATATCCGATTATCATAACCTGTTGTCTAACATTGTCACCGCATTTGGTCTGACGGACTCCACTTCACACTTGTGCCATTGAACTATGCTAATCCATGCATGCCATAAAAGCCTCTAACGTGAGGCAAATATTGGTCATATTAGTACAAATTAATAGTTTGCAAGTCTCGTAATAGTGTGGATTGGTTATGACAACGTTATTTTTTTCAAGGTTCAATATATAACTTACACAATTAAAGATACGTTAATTTGTTAGTGCCTTTGAAGAAATATTACTCACTTATATACTTATATAAATAATATATACATGAAACCTTTTCAGTACAACTGCATTAAAACTCAGTGTTTCTTATAAATTTAAAATAAGCACACATTGCATTGAAAGTCAAGCTCTTGTTGCATGGTTCCGAAGGTTCTGATAAAAGCACCGACAAAATCGGATACTCGTAACATATTTATAAAATTAATTTACATAAGGTTGACTATTCGAGTAAATAAAAATAATAACTGATATGTGAGCGTTAATTATAATTCAAATAAAACGTGGTATCGAAAAGAAGACTAGAATAAAAACCACGTCACTATGCTTATGATGCTCTCACATACATCTCTGAAGAGATCTGAAGAGACAAGGACTTGAAGGATTCATTATAATGTCGACTGACTCTATAAATCTCTTTAGACATCAATACTTTTTTTAATTGCTCAGTCCCGGGTTCTGTCCTTGGTATAATAAATTATAATCTCCTGTGGCTAAAGAAAAACACCGTGCAGAAACACCAACTCTATTATTTAAAAAATTACAGAATGAAAGTTTTATTACACATAACCTGCAACCTGCAACCTCAACACAAATACGAGGTGTATTAAGTTCCGAAGGCTTTCTACAATCGCAGCATCAGGACAGTCATTTAAATGTGACACACTATTATTCTCTACTATTCATATTTCAACCATGTTGACTGGGTCAAATGTCATAATGGTTAAATAATCAAAAAGCGTTTCCTAATATAGTTGGGACATACAGTCCTCCCTGCTATAAAATTTTAACTAAAATAAAATAATATCCTCCGCTGGTGCTAAATGTTTGAATTTTTTTGCGTAATCTGTGGACAGCCATTATAAGAAATAAACAATAACTGCATAAATATAGTTCTTTTTTGTAAGTTATGATAAAAGTAAGAAAATATGGTCTGAAATCCTAATGAAATCCAGTTTACTAATTAGTTTATAAATACTTTGACTATAGCCAACGAGATTCGTGAACACAGATGTCTATATGATGTTTATGTAACTGACGAGACTGGTTATAGGGGTTTTACAAGGTAAGATTATTTGGTAAGAATGTTATGGAATAAATTTTTATTCAACAAAGGAATTATATTAAAATAAAGACATACATACATACCTACCCATGTATAATCGTGGTGGGCGACGTAGAATAAGAACGCTGGAGGGATGGGTGACCCACTAACATGCATTCCCAAGGAGGGTTGACTTAAGGCTGGGGCTGATAATTTTTTTTTGTGAAATCGGTTTGTAACATTTTTAAAGACAAGTATGGCAAGGGGTCGGCTTTAGAACTTTAAGGTTTCTTCTTTTTATAATGGATGCCTCGACATTGGACATAAGTGAAGAACCACCCTGTTGTATAATGTTTTCTGATTACATTGATCTTATCACTAAGAACAACTTAAAGGTGGACCTTAAAGTTGTCCTTACTTTTCGATAAAATTGGAAAATGTCGGAACGAAAATTGGAAAATGTAACTTGTAAACACTTATTTTGCGATTTCAATCCATTAAAGCTTCACGGTGCTCTTTACTAGTGTGTTCCGACTTTCCTTGGTGCACTGGTACCTTCAGCCGTTACTATTGAAGAGTCGAAGCGTGTATGTAAAGACGGAAGGACACAAGAACAATATGTGACTCCCGTTTTATCCTTATACTGAAAGAGATAATTTATAAAACAAGTAATATGCATGCTGCTGAAATACGAATGAGAGATAAGAATGAGAAATGAGAGATTGATATGTGGAGTCACAAAATGGATAAAGTAGGAAGTAGTTTAAAAATATCTCCGGCAATAGAAGAGAAGAAAAGTACTAGCTTCTCGTGATATAGTAATGTTATGCGGACGAATGAAAAGCATTCAATAAGAATAAGAAAGAAAGTGTCAAGTTTGAATGTAGAATATAGGAGAAGAGAGCAACCTACGAAAATATGGTTGAAGTATCTAGGTACTTGAAAATTATATGAGCGTGGATGAAATTGACATTTTGTGCAGACTCCAAACATTTGTTATAAAGGCAAACAGAAGCACCGGCAAATTACAAATAAACCATTGTTAAGTAAAAATTAATTAAGCAGTAATTATCATTCATCATAATCATGAGCCAGTTGGTAAAAAAATTATCATTATTGTCAGAGATAATTTCTTACAAACCAACCAACTTAATATAAAACATCGATATAGATATTCACATATTTATAATCTAGTCTTGCAACGGATTTCTATTCACATATTGCACTAGATTACTATGAAATTATACTAAATTTCACGTCACAGTTAGAAACATCTAGTATTATTGTTTTGTTTTTATAACACGTTTAATTAACTAAAACAATTAATTAAAAGATAACCTTCATAAACCATTTTTAGTTCAAAAACCGTGCGTCTCGAAAAATTAACATAATGGCGTGTGAATCAGAACGGAAATGATTGTCATTTTATAAACGAGCAAATAAAAGAGACGAACACAATTTTTTTAACAACAATGCAATTATTTTACTTGAAATATTTGTTTTTTTTTTAAATAAACACAAAAGCTTGTGTGGTTTTTGTTCTTTTTATTTTGTTAAGTATGTATTAAAAATGTAGTAGGCAGGATATAAAATTTAAAGATATCATTTTGACATTCCGTTAAAAAGATAGTTTATATATTTTTTTCTATATAAGTAGTATAGTCTAAACATAAGTATCAATAAAGAATCAAATGACAGTTTGTAATAAACTCACTATTACCACGTGATTGTCAATGTGATCATCACTGACTAATATTTATAAATAACCTATTAGATTTAGAGATAAAAAATTTTAGTATCATATAAATTTTAAGACCCAATAGCAATATTTCAAACCGATCTGTTTCAGCGCAGTAACTACAAGATATAACGGAATGACTCAAATCGTCCCCATTCCACGTCGCTGGTTCGGACTTTCCCCATTCTCTAGCTCTACGCGAAAACTACCCTTTCTCCTTTAAATTAAAGCACATAATCCTATATAGCTCTATAATTCAAGATAAATACGCAATAAACAGTTAAAATCCTTATCCAAACGCATTATGGACTAATTTTGTATATCTGCAATCAAGATGCATATAATAATTTCTTGCGACACAAAGAAGTTTGTATTTTTATGTATATAAGGAAATTGTAAAAGGTCGAACATGCCATAATAGTATTAAACTGTCTTTAAAATATTAAAAACGAATGGGTATTTATTTATGGACGAATGAGCAGACAAACCACTTGATTGCAAGTGGTTAACATCGTCTACGAAACTGTGCAATATAATGTCTTGTTATATGATCCAGGAAGTATAATGAAGATAGGACAAGGAAGTTTATGAAGAGGAGGTGTTACTATCTCTCGAGTTAAAAACCCTGCTGTATATTTACTTTACCCATTTTTTAAAATCTTGGCCCTGTCGAATCAAGTTTTTCGTTGTTTTCTTAAATACCCGGTGTACATTTTCAAGCTTATACATTACGAGGTCATGAATGCAGGGTCACTCTTTATAGTTGATGATTTTAAACAACCTAATTCTTAAAACTCTACAATATTTATGTCTATTTATTTTATATAACTCGTTACCTGGACCTACCCTTATTTTTAACTACAAACAAACGAATAAATTATTTAACTGAATATCCATCAGCAACCTAATATTTATTTGTTTCTGGCACAGTAATAGACCATTACCTCAATGACGTATTACTAAACTATATAACGTAAATCATTACTTTAATGGAAGTTAGTAATAGTTATATAATTAAGACATAACATTTAAGAGAAATAAGTAAAGATTTAATGTCTTTAGATATTTGAGATGTTTATCTTTACGTCTCAATTATAATGTCATATACATATATGTTTCTATATTATCTGTTGCCTATTTGTATAGTAGGTATATGTGTTAGCGTCAGCTAGAACGTAGTCCCTAGATAAATTTGGATTATATATATTATTTAACCAATAATAAATAAAATCTTTTAAAATCTATATAATTTTTCATGATATATATGTTGCCAAACTATTAAACACTTTAAAGAAAGCTAGAGTTTTTTAAATGAATTATTTATTGTAGAAATAAGTTATTAATTTTAAAATATTTAAATTTGTTTTCAAAATAATAGTATTAAACAGCTGTAATAATTATTAAACATTTAAGAGTTATTTTCCTCTTACAAGTGCACATTGTATTTATAATAATTGAACCTTATATGGAAGTAATGGGCTATTACAGTCGTGCAGAGATTATAGAGTGACTATTTAAATTAATAGTTTGTTAATCCTTTTATTATTTAGACAATGATTTGAACATCCTTTATGTTACATTAAAATGCAAAGGTGAGTGGCCTTCGTTATATTTTTGCTGCATCGAATATTGCAATATCAAAGGCAACCTCAAAGAAAGAAAGTGTCATTTTTGACAAGTATTCATAATTAATTGTCAAATTATAATTGATATGCCAAGCGAGATTGAATTCTTTTATTTTCTCCTTAAAGTAATCTTTTAAAAAATAAAATGTTTACTAAAAAAAACATGTCTATACACGTAATATTATAAACTATTATGTTACATTAAAAGTATGAAAAGCAGAAATTCATATTATATCATACTCGTGGCTAGAGAACTTGTATACTAAATATTCTGCAACAGAATTGAATCCAGGAGCTTTCAATTTAAGGATCATTACTACAACTATCACGCAGGGCTCAAATATTTTTTTAATAAATTAAAAATGCATCAGATATGAAGTTACTTTAAATTCGTGACAACGCAAACGCACGCGGAAGGGTAAAGTAAATGTAGGAAGAGTAAAAAACGTTTTCACGTTGTGTTCCGTATGAATTTAAATTTCACAAGACGCGTGTAAGGATCTTGTATGTATTAATTTTATCACTACTGGAAAAAGTAGAAGGTGAATTTATCATAAAGGATAACGATTTTACATCTTTTGGTTTTAATAAATCCCTGCTTCAGTTTTAGCCCCTGGGATACTCAGGGTAATATCTTTAAAATATAAACTTTATTGACCTAGCGGTTTAGACTTTAGCCAATAAATAACTGACCCATTGAAGTTCAGTATAGTGGGAAATGGGAATTGACAAAAATGGGAATTGGCAATTGGAAGAAAAGGACTATATAAAAATTGTTTAGGCTATTTTGCCTATCCTATATTTTGAAATATTGTCACATACCAATATTATAAGAAACATAAATTAATGGCGTATTATTAATTTCATCCGTGCGTCCTTCACGTTTTGTTTTATTGTGCGGATGATTGTGTGTAGTATAAGTAACATAAATAATATGTGGTTGTCTGTCAGTTTTTCTTTGTGCATTTGAGAATAATAATAATACTCTTTAGTGCACACCAATAAACACATTACGTGTGTCATGTATTTAAATGTTAGAAGAATTATTTGTCCCCATTTTGTTTTCAGTTTTATCAAAATGTATTTTCTTATTTGTCTAAGAAATTTTACTCGTAAATAAATTTTGTTAGTCAGTGTGGTAATTTTCCCACGGAACCCTCAACAAGCTGTCCCACGGGACGGCCACAATTTGGCAGTAACGGTCCGGGTCCATTGACCGCGCTGCAGCTCCAGTTTTTTAATGATCAAGATTGTTTTCAGAACTTATTTACTGTACCTACATAATGGATTCCAGAAATCACTGAAAATCTTTAGGTACTTTGATTTAATTATACGAGATAGTATTGTATTAACAATGGAGCAAACTGAAGAATTATGTTAATTTTATATATTGGCCAAACTATATGTAATGTATTTTACAAAAAAATTAAACTATTTTACCTTACAGTTGAAGGATTGCTAGTGGTTTGAATCTGTTAAATTCTTTGGTTTAGTTTTGGTTCAGTTTTGGTTCTTTTACCGATTTAACAACGAATGAAGGAATAATAAAAGCCTGGAAATTTACATAGCACCTCAAAGGGCAATAGCCTATAAAATAATGTAGTAAGTAGTTACTTGATGCGGCAATAATTCGGGAGCAAGAGGCAACGACCGCAGTCGGACTTGGCTGAGGTTTAATGTACGACGTATCCCGAATTGTGGCCAAAATGTGACTGTGAGTGTTTAACGTTTTGGTATATTGAGTGGGTGATTGTGTGTTTATCTAGGATAAGTTGTATGAAACTTAACTCTGTATAGTTTGTGTGTTGTTTTAGCGCATTTGGGAATTTTGTGCTTCTTTATTTAAATGTTAGAGGTAAAATTTTCCCCATCGTTTTTAATTTCACCAAAATAATTTTGATGGAAAAATGTAAAATAATGTTTTGTGATTTTTAAAATAATTTTAACAAAATAATATTGTTCTTAAAATGATCTTAGAAATGTATTTAAATAAAGCAGTTATTCCGTTTGCTTTAATATTATTCATTCTGTAATGTCATGTGAGATAATTCTCTTAAATCATAAGGTAACGTGAATGTTAATAATATTTTATGATGAACTAAGTATCTGTTTCCACCGACTTTGTTTGCGTCCTCTCCAATCAATTCCAATTAAAAGCCAACTATCATAAGATAACATTTATGCTTTGTTAGTTTTATTCTAATTATGTATATATATTTTCTTGATAATAGAATGATAATCATATAATAGGCCAACATCAAAGGTGATTAAAATGTTTAGTAGTTTCATTAGGTATAATTATAGCTTCAATATTTTTTTTTGAAAATTAGCGAATTTATTAAGATACAATCTTTATGTTGACCAATATAATACTTTAATATTACATTAAATTTCATCAAAATCCCTTCAGTAGTTTTGTTGTATTTTTATTATAGGCCAACTTTGTTTTTGTATTTTCCCGTGAGAATAACAGAGTTTTCCTTATCATCTATTTCTTTAAAAGTTTCCTATACTTACAAGATACTTTTAACCAGGGTAGTACCTAACCTATAACGACTACAACCTTTACATATTTCATCAAAATCTGTAAGGTGCGTGAACAAACAGACAAAATGATTTAAAACTAAGGTTTTGTTTTGTGTCATGAACACGAAGCAATTAGTTAAACAATAATTAACGTACAAATATTGTTTTTACTGGTAAGTAAAAAATTGCTTAGTATATTTCAACATAATTACTTTGAGATAGCATTAAAAGTAATACGCTTAGTTTTGAAGAGAAACAGGATCCAAAATAATGAACAATGCTATGGAAAATAATCCTGAAACATTATGTTTATTCTATTTTAAGTCTTATTTCTACATGGTTAAGATTGAGTTTAACTTGATTTGATTAGTTAATGAATTTGTACACGTAAACATACGCCAGTGGAATTGAAATTGCTTTATTGATAATGATAAAGAATTCAATGGAATATCAAGTGGATCATCGGGGTTATGAGAATCTTTGTTATCTGTAAGGAAAATATAAAATATGAAATAAATTTAGAATAATATATAATTATTGATTTATATATTAATTCGGTTCTAATCTTATCCGGTTCTTATTCGGTTCTAATCTTAAACGTAATGATATCGGTATTTAGCCAGACTAGTTCCTTACTCATTCGGGGTTCTTGTTGATGAGCTCGAGGCATGGCAGACTCGCGTCAAACATCAGTAAATAGGCTTGACATGGCTATACATGTTTATAGATATTTTCAAACATCAGTTCATGTTTCAAATCAGTTCGAAACTATTCGACAAAAATTACAATATAATTTATTTGAATACAGCGGCACGGTAAATATATACAATAGTCATCATGAGTTCCTGACGTTTGCATATACAAATATTAGATAATTTAAATTCAGTGAATATTTAAAAGTTGAAGTTGAAACATTACAAAAATTATAAAATTGAAAAACGCTATAAAATAATCTGTTTATAATACGATTATTTTAATAGCAAAATCTTCTTTAAGTGCCTACAAGGTCACATTTTTATAAAAGACCAAGGACAAAAACACATTCGACAGCGTGTGCGTATATTTTTTATAAAAAGTATTGAAGATGACCTTCCAAATTAGCGCCTTCTAAACTTTCACTCCTCGCCTACGTCATAGTAAAAGTGATAAGCTTTGCCAATGGGATTTTGGTTCATTTTTACTTTCATTTCGCACGCGAACAATATTACTTTTTAGGGCAGTTATACATCGCTGTACAAAATATTTAAGAATTTATTTAATATCCGAGGTTATATTGTCTATAATATATAATACCAATGAGGTCCTATTATCTATATATCTCATGCTTTTATCGTATTATTAAGTAATACCTCATTATTTATTCTATACAAATAATCCTGGTATACGTATAGGTACCTAACTTTAATGTCTGTGTCAATACAAAACCCGTTCTTTTTATCAATATTTGTATGATAACTTGACTTTAATATAGTCGCCAAAACATAAACTAAAAACCCGGTTTTTTAATTTTTACATACGTAGGTGCCTAGTTGTTACTAAGGTAATAAGTAGTTTTATATGAAATTAAAATCGTCTCATAGTAACGACATCATAATATTATTTCGGTCTTTTTTTCCTAAATAACGTGAGTATAATTTATAACCGCCTCGTTGGCCTATTGGTTAGCGCAGACGCCTAAGGTTTAGCGGCGCAATGGGGCTCGGCTTCGATTCCCGACAGGGACAGGCCATTTATGTGATGAGCATAGATGTCTGTATTTTTGAGTTTGGTCGTTTATTAAATATATTTTCAGTATTTATAATGTGTATTTCTATGTATTTGTATCGTTGTCTAACACCCTTAACACAAGCAAATAATTTGCTTACTTATGGTATAGATTAATGTGTGTAATTTGTCCTGATATTATTATTATTATAATTTTCGCGCCCTCTATATCCTGTCTCATTAGTCAACCGCCCCTAGCGACGGAAGATTTTGTCATTTAAAATTTTGAATTGATTAAACTGAACTTTCACTTTACTTAAAAAATATATTATTAAAAAAATATTAGAGAATTTTTAATCTCAGATTCCTATTAAATACTAATTGTATACCTACTATATACCCAGGTCCCATGGTAATAGTTGCGTAATTATGTATCCAAAAGGTTGCAGTAGTTGTGTTATATAATAATTGGTGTCTCTAAACTGGGCTAATTGTCTAGTCTAAAGGTAGTGTGATGAAATTACAATTTACTGAGTGACACATTTTTCAATGGTGCATACATTTGGTTCAACGTCTTAACTGTTCTATGTCATGTACCTTCATAGTTATCTATGAATATGTACAGAGAAAATTGAAATTTTGAAAAACCCCCGATACAAAAATACCTCTAAAAAGAATAAAAATAATATTATTATGTACCTACTTATTCAAGTCGTTGCGTCGGGGGACCATTGTATGTACGTTGACATTGGTATCTATTTTACGAAGTTAATCATTGCGGACTTAGACTATACGATTCGATATCGTTATTTCCTCATTTGTAACTTACTTGCATTTTAATTTCTTCCTTTATGAAACGGCCCCCCGACGCAATGTACATAAAATATTATTTTTATTCTTTTTCTATCGTTTTTTGTATCGGGGGCTTTTTTAATTTTTATTTTTTTTTCTGCTTTTTAAAGTTATGGCCCGAAACTACTTACTGGACCGATTTAATAATATATTTTAGAATCCTAAATTATCCCTCTGATGAACATAGGTTATATTTAATATGAGAAAAAATAAGGACCCGCGTGAAAATTTCGACAATGTAATAAATTGTAAATGTATTAAGTAACATGATTCATAGTGTGTTATATTATGTGTGTAATTCATATAACATTCATTCAATTCAATAACAAGACTTTTTAATATTCATTTCATTTAAGGCTAAAATGATTTACAATCAATAATAAAACTATAATGAAAGGATTTATATTATCACTCTTTATGACTACGATCACAAGCCATATAAATATATTTTTTACAGTCTACGTAGACGCAGTCACGGGCAACTGCTATCCCTAATGAAGTACTTTACCTGAGTAAATAAGTGTAAAAACCTTTTGGCCTACATAACAAGGCTTTTTTACTATATAGCGCGGCCGAAGCCGCTGGAAACAGCTAATTATTGCATAAGAACCGCTCATCAATAAAACGTCAATATCTTGGAGACGACTGTTTCTATTTCGACCAATCATAGCTTTGAACCATTTCGACGAACATAGTTTTCGATTTAAAAAAAACTGCATTTAAATCCGTCCAGGCGTGTGACCGCTACATTGCCACAGACAGACACACAGATACACAGATCGACAGGTCAAACTCATAACACCTCTCTTTTTAGTCGGGGGTTAAAAATAGTAATTAACATAAAAAAATATTAAATTAGGTTTCCATGTTACAGTTTTAAAATGGCCACATCAGTCCTCCAGCCTGAAGAATGCCGCCGGGATCACACCCCCAAACCCGACATCGATCCCAGGATCACCGATGAAGAGCGGCTTATAATCCTGGAGGCGAAGGAAAGAAACACAGGAGATTTACCTCCAGAGCTGAGAGAATCTGCTAGAATCGATATAAGAGAGGAATCCGCTATACGAGAACATGCGCTTGCGCAAATGAGGCACTTTATTGAGAAACATCCTGCAATTAAGAAATGTAGAACCGGTAAGCTTAAGGAACTTTCGAAACTGTGTTACTTGTCAGTTCAACTTGGTAAACTATCACAAAAACACAAAATATGAGAGTAAATTCAAAGCAATTGTATCGTCTAGAAAACTTAAATAAATATATTGTTTAAAGTCAATAACTCATACCACAATTGTTTATTTTGTTAGTAATGTTTTCGAAGCATATCAAATATAGCATGATCAAATAAAAGGGAAGGCGGAGCAGTATTTATTCGTTATTATATTAGTAGCGTATTAGTAGCTTTATGTTAAAACACGATTGTGACGAAAATATTGTTTAAAGAGACTAAGAATAGCCAAATAAATTTGTAAAATAACCTTACATGTGCAAAAGGTAAATTAGTAAAAGGTTCATTGAACATTGTTCACAGATGCACCCTTCCTTCTCCGCTTTCTTCGTACAAAGAAGTACTCCATTCCCCAAGCCTGTTCGATGCTGGAGAGGTACTTGACAATTCGTCAGATGTACCCGCAGTGGTTCCAGAAGTTAGATCCCTTGGACCCTAAGATAGCGGCGGTTATCGAGGCAGGGTATCTGCTGCCCTTGCCCAAACGAGATGTTGAGGGCCGCAGGGTGGTTTTATCTTGCATGGGTAGAATATTTTTTTTGAATATTTAATAATTTTAATTCTTATTCTAACGAGTATAATGAGACTTCATGATAAACACATTAAATAAAACTACTAAAAAATACAAGTTTTACCAATTGTACCTATAAAATAATTTTATATTTTATACTCTCTTACTAGGTCGTTTCGACCCGCACGTGTATGACAGCTGTGTAATGGCGCGCGTACACTCTATGATAGTGGAGGTGCTATTGGACGAGCCGCGTTCACAGCTGCTCGGATACACGCATGTGAACGATGAAGCCGGCATGCAGATGCCGCATGTTAGTCTATGGTCTCTCAATGATGTGCGGATTATGCTTAACTGTATACAGGTAAATGAAATAAGCGGTTATATTGATTTACTTCTAGTCAATATAGTTTTTATAGAGAATAGAAAAAACACGAGAATAGACAATCCTCCAAATTATTACTCAAAAGTTTAAACATATTTTGAGTTTGCAATTTTTTACTTTACCTTTTTTTATTACAATTTTTTTCAGAATTCAACTCCAATGCGTCACAAACGTACCCACTTCGTAAACATTCCCCATTACGGTGTGAAGATTTTTGAGTTTGCTGTTTCTCTGCTTAGCGATAAACTTAAAGATCGTGTTATGGTAATGAGCTATTATATTATTCAAATAAAGTAATAACCATCATCATCTTTTTTTTATTTAAAATTTAGATTAAAGGTTTAAGAACTTGGCTCTTCTGATCTTTATAAGATTATTTTTTTATAACGTTTTTTATTATTATTTTTTACAACCTTTACTTACAACTTACTTACAACCTTTTTTATAGTTCCACCGCTCTCCAGAAGAACTATCTAAATTTGTGGATCCATCAATATTGCCAAAGGAGTATGGAGGAACTGTCCCCATGAAAGACATGATAGATGAATTAAAACGCAAACTTTTGAAGCATAGAGAAGAATTATTAGCTTTGGACGATATGTGCATTGACCTTCATGCACTGGAGAAGAACGATTTGACTCAAGATCTACACTCAACTGCTGGGTCTTTTAGGAAATTAGAGCTCGATTAAGTTAGAATACGTTACTTGAAAATACTAAAACGTTAAGTTAATATATTAACTAATTTTTGAACAAAAATGTTCAAACTATGCCCCAAGAAAGATTTCCTTATTTTCAATTTCTTTATTTTCAAATAAAGTTGGAGCTTTATTGTAAATCCGGGTGTTAGTTCTTTCATTTTGAATCGTTTTATTAAGATTAATCTTATAATATTATATTCTACTTTTGTATAAACTAGTGAAGTAGTGGCAGCCGTCGGTGGAGTCTCGTTACCGTTCGTAAAGAATGAATGTGTTGTTATAACAACGACTTTCTTATTTTTATTAGTATTACAGATTATATACAAGACAATCTGACAGCTGCATTGTTTTATTACTTGGATGATCTGCATTTTATTAACTTTCCACAGTGTTATTGACTTTACTGGTTGCATTATTTTAAGTTATAATTAAGTTCTGTTTTGGATATGTACTTAAGAAATTTAATTTTAATTTAAGTTAAGATGGCTTGTGTTCTAAATAAACTTTCGAATATTTTTTTATATTTCATTTTGTTCCTTTCCTTTACCATATAATGATATTGTAAAAAAATTAATTGAAAATTTAAAAAAACCCCGATACAAAAAGACATCTAAAAGGCCACGAACCCACAGACACACAAATTTTCAGTTGTTTAAGTATTTCTATTAATCTATACCAATATTACAAGGAGAAAAGATTTGTTTGTTTGTATGATTTGAATAGGCTCCGATACTACTGGACCGATTCAATAAAATATTTACCTTTAGAATCCTACATTATCCCTTTGATGAACATAGTTTATATTTAATACGAGAAAAAATAAGGATCCGTGTGAAAATTTCGACAATGTAATAAATTATAAATGTATTAAGTAACATGATTCATAGTGTGTTATATTGTGTGTTATTCATGTAACATTCATTCATGATTAATAACAAGACTTTTTAATATTCATTTCATTTAAGGCTGAAATGATTTACAATCAATAATAACACTACAATGAAGGAATTTATAATATCACTAGATGTTGCCCGTGACTCTTTATGACTACGATCATAAGCCATATAAATATAATTTTTACAGTCTACGTGGACGCAGTTACGGCAACCGCTATCCCTAATAAAGTACTTTACCTGAGTAATTAAGTGTAAAAACCTTTTGGCCCACATAACAAGGCTTTTTTCCTATATAGCGCGGGTTAAGCCGCTGAGTACAGCTAATTATGCATAAGAACCTTTCACCAATAAAACGTCAATATCTTGGGGACGACTGTTTCTATTTCGACCAATCATAGCTAAGAACCATCTCGACAAAAACATAGATTTCGATTTAAAAAAACCGCATTCAAATCCGTCCACGCCTTTGGCCGCTACATTGCCACAGACAGACACACAGATACACGGATCGACAGGTCAAACTTATAACACCCCTCTTTTTAGTAGGGGGTGAAAAAAGGGTAAAATTGTACATTAATTAAAAAATTTGTTACTTATACATATATATAAACCATTAAATTTTTAGTTAAAATCATCTCTCAATACACTAAATATCATGAAAGTCCGTTGAGTAGTGCTTATCTACAGGAGCAGATCCAAGTACGGACGAATTTGTTATTGTCGCTCTACCCAGTTCGATCTCGATCTCGTCCATCTCGAGCTTTCCCCGCAAGGAAAGCAAAATTTTTAACGTCAAGGCAGTCTGCCAACTCTCCGGCCTTAGGGTCGAACCTCCACGCTGTCGCGGTTTTCCTGGTCCTCCCCCCCCTCTAGGGAACCCGCGACAAAAACAATTGTTAACTGAACGAAGCTTCGAGAGCAACTCCGTTCCCCCGTATCAGTTCACCTCGACAGCTGACCTCTTACATCGGTCTTACTCCTGACCAGCTTACATCGGTCGAGGACGCTGTTTCAGCCGCGACTAATTACACAGAACATTTGGTAGACAGCATAGGAAAGTCCTCGAGGGAGGTCCGAGTGAACTTCCGGGGTTACCGAGCACTTCCTCCGGACATTAGACTTTTCATCACCCATAGAAACGCCACGATTAGAGCCCATGACCGATACCCGACAGATGACAACCGATGGAGGCTGCGCCGTCTCCAGGAGTCGAGACAAGCTTTCGACGACTTCAGAGATAACGGCTAGGATAGGACGCTTGCGGTGCTCTCTTCAACATACCAGGCATTCTGGCGGTTCTAGAGAGCGTTGAAGGCGGACATTGTATCAGATATGCCTCCATTGATTGGACCTAACTTCACCATCGCGTTTGACGACCTTGACAAAGCTGAGTGCTTAGCCGACAGCTTAGAGAGCCAGTGCCGTCTGTCTGCTCAATCGGTTGATCGCGATCATGTCGAAATAGTCGACAAATCGGTCAATATAATGTGTTCTCAGCCACCGGTCGGTCCACCAATCAAGGAAATGAACCTAGACGAGGTGACGTCCATAATTAGGGCGCTTCACGCCAAGAAATCGCCAGGTCCCGATAGGATCAACAAAGTGATAAAGCTCCTTCCACCTCCTTTATTTTACCTATTGGTTACCATTTTTAACGCTCTACTGGGCGGTTGCCCGTTTCCGGCTCAGTGGAATGAGGCCATGGTGATAGGGTTTCATAAGCCGGGCTAACCCCGGCATCTGCCTAGTAGTTACCGTCCCATTAGTCTTATTAGTTCCTTAAGGAAAGTATAAGAGAGAATCAACCTCTGTAGACTTAGATCGGAAGTCGAGAGACTGAAAATCATCCCAAATGAGCCGTTTGGCTTTAGAGCCAATCATTCATGTTCCCATCAGGTGCAACGCCTCACGGAGCATATCCTGATAGGGGCACTGTGAGGGCCAAGAAGCATAGGACAGGAGCGCTCTTCCTCGATGTAGCTAAGGCGTTCGACAGGGTCTGGCACAATGGACTGGTGTACAAGTTATACCAGTTCAAGGTGTCGGACAGACTCGTACTCATCATACGGGACTACCTGTCGAATCACTCCTTTCGCTACAGAGTGGAAGGCGTTTTGTCAACCCCCCGCCCCATCGGTGCAGGTGTCCCCAAGGTTCAGTTCTCTCGCCCATCCTCTACTCCATCTACGCTAGCGATATTCTTAGGCCGCGACCTAAAGTGCACCTTGCCATGTACGCGGACGATACCGCGCTTTACACGTCCTCTAAGGTTACTGGAATGTATACCAACGTCTCCAATCCGCAGTTGACTCCCTCGAGAGTTGGCTGCGGTAATGGCGGATCGATGTAAACCCTGAGAAGAGCGTTTCGGTGCTCTTCAAACGCGGCCCCCCAAGGATCCTCCCGCGAATCAAACTCTTTGATAAACCGATACCTTGGAGAGACAAGGCAAAATACCTAGGAGTAACGTTAGATAGAAAGTTAGTTTTCACTAAGCATATTAGGACCGTTCGTAGCAGAGCGGCCTACATGTTAGGTCGTTTATATCCGCTGTTAGGCAAGCGGAGTAAAATGTCCCTTCGCAATAAGGTGATACTTTACAAAGCTTGCATACGTTCCGTCTTGTCCTATGCGAGTCCCGCTTTTGCGCACGCTAATCTGAAACCCCTTCAGGTGATTCAGAACAGGTTTATACGGATTGCAACCGGGGCACCGTGGTTCGTAAGCAACTTCGATCTCCATAGAGACTTAGACCTTCCGACCATCGCTCAGTACTTCAAGAGGCTTTCCCAAAAGTACTTTGAACGTGCTGAGCGACACCCGAATCCACTGGTGGCTGACGCCGCAGATTATAGACCACATAAGACTACTTTAGGCAGAAAAAGAAGACCCAAGTTGGTACTCGTTGATCCCGACGACGCGTTCACAGTAGGTAATAACGTACGCGTAGGCATAAGTGACACCACACAACATACAGACACACACCGTCTATACCGGTATAGACGAGGTCCCAATTGAGTAAGTGCCCCGTTGCTCCGGCGTTCTACCGTCGGAGGAACGGGTCTAGTGTGTCTACTAGTGTCCAAATTTCCTTAGCTTCCCTCCTGACTAACGACGCCCGGAGCCGAGGTCCGTGTCTCAATCTGAGACGCCCTCGGGACGTCGTTCTTCATGGGGGCCCATCTGGCCCCACTTTTTAAGGGTGGGTCTCCTGACCCACCCGCTCCCCCGGTGACTCTGTAATAGCCAACAGGGCTACAGTATAGACAGACAAAAAAAAATGTCCCTCTACTCCTGACTCAAGAGAAATTTGATTTGCACCTACATTATACATATAAATTTTTTAACATAATAAAAATATGTTTATTTGCATGCCAAGTATCAATGAAAAGTATTCGACATATTACATATTACAGTGTTATTTTAAAAATAACATTAAAAGATGTCGGAGCTAGACCCAATTTGCACTCCTTTTCTATGCTAACAATAGTGCCGTGCCCTTCTTCGTATCTATGTACCCCTAGTACGAGTTTTGACGGTACGAAAACTATGACAGTTTACCAAATAGTAAAATCGAAACACATAATTATTAAACACTATGTATCTAAATATATTAAAATAATTATAAAATCTGTTAAAATTTGTATTATTTAAGTTAATCTATGCATGATCCTAAATAACTAAAGATAAATATATTGTTTAAGCAAATTATCTTAAATATTTCAATAAATCTTTTGTCCTAGGGTGTATAATAAATATATGCTTCGATTTTACTATTTGATAAACCAATATTACTATTAGGTTTTATTAATGCATTAATAATATGTTAAAAAAATACTTCCGATTACAAAACTCGAATCCAAAATGTTCAATCAATTTGTAATTTAGATTACAGCTACTTTGGACCCTCGTTTTCGATTCCGATCCGATTTTGATATGTTGCATTAGCGGTCATAAGATCGGTTAGGACTTTTGTATCCCTGGTCAATCGCAAGGGTAAAATGTGTAAAAACCCCACAAAGTATTAATTTCTTTTAATATAAATATAAATATGTTTAAATAATTTTGATATAATTGTACATTTTTTAATTTACTGAACGGATGTTACAGATTAAAAAGAAACCTTGAAATGCAACTTGAAATGTTGCTAACTTCGCTGTAGTTTTTCCCGCAGTTTGGCGTCCACCGACTGTTAAAAGAATTTTAATACGATTTTACTGTGTATTTAGATCTATCGGACATTAATCTGTTCCTATGTTTAATTTCTAGTGATGATATTATAGGGTTAATATGTTATTTTCGTGATTCCCTTGTTTGGGTTTACCTGCTGTGGTGATTTTTGTAAACATCGGAGTATCAGGGCCCACGTCTATGACTTCTTGTACGTATTTTAGCCATTATTACTTTACCATACTGTTTTATTGTGATCATATGCAAAATAAGTAGAATTGCATGATATTTCTTTTAACTTAAATTGATTAACCTCGAAAATTTGTATTGTTTATGCGTAAAGCATTGGCATACATTTCAGTCGCGGAGTTACTTCGGCTGTGTCTTATGAAAGCAACCACGAATGCAAATATGTTATCCTAAACAATTAGGTAGTATGCTTATAAGTTGGCAAGTACCAAATGTAAAAAATGCATCTGCTTATTTGATTTATTTTATCTAATACAATTGAGCTGTAATGTTTATGAACAGCATATATTGTCAATACACATTTTGGCTTAAATATTTCAAGTGTTGACCATACCTAGGGTGGATATTTTTTAAAAGACTTATCTTTATAGTGCAAAGTTCTTCAACTTAGGTTCTGAAGATACATTTTTAACTAATCAGCATTTTTAATAAATAGAGCACTGATATTCCCTAAAATTATCATGCTTATAATGAATAATATACTTTTGAGAAATCAATGTTTCTTGGGTAGCAAACATGTTATGATGTTTTCTACACACATATGCTTTAATTGCTTATAGTATTACAATATTTATCTATAGACAATTATTATGAAAAAGTTGTAAGTTGGTAACTTAAAAATTGTCACAAACTCTTGTGCTTCAAATCCGGATTTGATTGATGTCTGTGTGATTTAAAAATAATGTTATAAGTATCCTTCTAATTGTGATGAAGTTGCAAAACAAAAAAATTTTTGAATAATGAAGTGTTATACAATCAGATTTTATGGTTTATAAACGAAAGTGGGGCACAAAGCTAAATATCAATGGTGAACAAGACCATGTCTGAGTGATGGATGTACAGTACAATATCTTTAACAGTACTATCATCACTTCTACCATTCTTGGTATGATGTGCAGTACAGTATTATCATCATTTCTACCAAGAATGGTAAAGTGATGATAGTACTATAAAGTTATTGTACTGCACATTTCCAAATTTAATAAAAATATTAAGTTTGGCTAAATGAAATATATAAAATTATTGAGTTTGTAAATATCTACATACATTTCTCTTTATGGAAGTATGTTATGATTTTTTATTTTCGAGTTCAGATTTTGTTTATTTTATAATTAGATAAACTAATTATATATATAATTCAACTTATTACTTGTTATTATTGTGTTAAATTCATGTCAATGTTATATCTAAATCACTATGTAAGTCTATACTTTTTTTTTTATAAATACTCCTAATTTCTTATTTATATTTATACATGTGTTCACATAAATGATAGGGTGTAAGTAAGATTGGTAAACCTTATTCAGACTGCTGCCAAAAATCATAAGCAAAAGAGAAATTATATATATTATATAGAAAGAATTATATATATTATATAGAAAGAATTATATCTATTATATAGAAAGAATTATATCTATTATGTATATTATACAGAAAGAATTTTCTAGAAAATCCAGAAAGTATACCATGTATAAATAATTAATCAATCTGCATACTTCACAAATGCAATTTCCAAGGCTATTTTTTTAAAATGATATTGTATATATTAACTGAAACAAAGCTTCCATGAACATAAAACTGGAAATGTATTTCTATTTAATGGCTGAAAAATTATTATTTAATCAATAAATGTCATGTATCACAGGTTATTAAAATAATTATCTCAGTTCAACATAAAAGTAGGTCAAACCATTTTCTTTTTTACAAACTATTATCATCTATAATGATTTTTTTTTGTTTAATAAATATATATTCAATTTGCTGCCATTGGTGATACATGTTGAATAGTCTGGACTTATTTCATCTAAAACTAATAAATATATAATCATTTTATTTGCAGTCATTGACTGTGGATTGTATTATAATGTGCTATATTTATCATAATAAAAAATAATAACCTTCTCATGGTTATAGTTAAGGTTATCTAATTTGATGTTATATTTTTTATTTTAAAACCATTACATGACTCACATGATAAGATAAAAATAAAAAAATTGTTTAATTACAATTAACGATTTTACTGACAAAATTATCATCTTTTGTAAATTAAATACATATGTGTGATGAAAACATCTATTATATAAAATATTCTTTAGTTTATGTTTGTAAAATAATTTTATATTAAAGAAATCTACATGTTATAAATAATTTAAAGTTAGTTACTAATTTAGAATAAAAGTATTGTTTAAAAATCTTTTAATTAAATTTTAAGTAATCACAATAATTGATTTTAAAAAATAACGAACTAGAGTACCATATAAACTTTAATAAAAAGTAAATAATCACCATTAAATATTTCTTATTAGGAGAATTAAAAACTGTTGGCCTCTCACTTGAAGAAACGCCAATTTAAGTTAATAAGACAACGGATACACTAAAACCCATTAAACCAGGCTCAAATTAAAATAATATTTAATAAATCACTCCATAAATTTATTAACACAGTTAAATTGTTTTTACAATCTTAATTTGATTACAAGCAACAAATAGTTCAAAGTTAACAGATGCAAATTAAAAATTTACGATCAAAAGATATATTGTTACAGTTGCATATGGTTCATAGATATTGTTGTTTTTGGTATATATATAAAATGTTAGCATGGTTACTTTAACTTTTTACTTTAACTTTAACTTTACTTTAACTTTTACTAAATAATATGTTGTTTTTAATCAAAATTCTTACTATATTTTTTTTTTATGTGTTTTCAATATTTTACCCTCCAATGTCAATTATGATACAAAAGTAGACTAAGTTTATTATCGTGACCGTTATTCATCTATTTATCTACATTTTACAAATTTGTACCAAAACACTGATAAAAATTTCCCCTATACATATTTTAGAGTACAATAACTTAATATTTATTTAAATAGGTAATCTATTTTATTTAACTATAGTGTTTCCTTTTTCATAAATTCATGTTTAATTTTATTTTAATTTGCATACACTTACCATCATTTTGAAGCATAATAATTATTTAATTAGTGGAATACACATTCGTTATTACTAGAATATTATTTAAGTATTTTTTCTTTTGTTATTGATTTCACTGTGTGTATTTATTAAAACTTGTTCAACTATTTATGAATGGATGTTTACAAACTGTAACATAACTATATACCTAAATAAAATTTATATATTATTTTTGCTACTAATGAAAAGGATGCAGTTATCGCAGAGTTGTATCCCTGTCTATATCAGTTTAATTTTCATTCTATATTTATTTAAAATTTAAGCAAGCTCAACATGGATATACATGTTTATAGATATTTTTAAAGTTTTTTATTATAACTTTATTATTACAGTTAGTTTATTTATGGTACATGATTATTGATTTTGATGACCCAATTTGATTAATTTATATTATATTTATTTTAGTTATTTATAAAATTCCGAATTACAATAACATTATAATATTACTTTTTTTATTATATTTATGAAAATATGTAGAACAATACATTAGGATTATAGCAAATCTTTACTGAGCCTTTATTTCTATTTTGTGGTTTTAATTTATGGAAAACATAAATCTTAATTCACCATATAGAACCTCATTATTAGTGGAAGTCTTAGAGTTAATTGACAGATAAGTTTAGTTAAACTATAGGTTTTTATTGTTAAATGGAATATAGGTGCCAATCAATCATTATTTTAACATTCTTATATTTTTTTCTAAAGATTATCTTAATATTTATTTCGTGGGATGTTCTAATCATTATATTTTGGTATATATATAATCTCATGCATAGTTTCTTTTATTTAAAATACTTATCATTCCCACAATGAATGTCACTTTACACATTTTTGAGGGTAATGTGTCAGATGGACAGCAAGAGACATAGGTTTCTCCTAATTAATGCCATTTTAATAATGGAAGGTTATCACAAATAGTTTTGTAATTCTTGGATCTTGTTCAATATTTTCTGTCTTGACAGATTGGCAGCATGGCGGAAATAGTGTACCCGCAAGGCTGCCGCCCAATTACCGACGACCTAGGACCAGACGAGCTTGTTCGAAGACTTAAGGTAAATTATCTTTTCTATATAAGACGATTTGTCTTGATACTTTTGGTCTGGGGTAAAATGCTGAAAGAAGATTATTCTGATTCCTACTAAAAAAAAATGATCCCTAACACCTTAAAGCTGATTTCTTTCACTCATTGAGACAATTAAAATCGATGTCTATACTGATACGAATAACATTTTGATGCTAATGGTGGAATATCCAAAGTCCACCATGATGCTGTAATGCTGAAATGGATGTGTGTGAAGAGAATGGATGAAATAAGAAATTAGTTAGAAAGTAACGCCGGTGATAGAAAAGATAAGAATTAGTGTTCGGTCGTAAGTAAGGAGTATGGTTTCTAGAACTTTTTTCATTTATGATATGATTTTTTAATTACCTATTTATTATGAATGTTTTTATGTTTTCAGCGCTATATTCTTTATTTTGTGCTGTCATTTTATGTTTGATTGACAGAAAATGCTTTAAAGCGTTAAGTCCGCCTGTTTTACCAGTTTTGGACAATAAAGACAAAATAAATAGATAACTTAATATTAAAAAAACTTTGTAACTATATACTATAGTCTATATAAAAAATAAAGAGAAGAATAGTAATTAACTTTTTTATTATAAACTTTTATAAGAATAAAACCACAGACTACCGATTAAACCTACCATATTCTTTAGTGTACACCACAAAAAAATATAATTATAATTAAGTTTTAATAAGTTTATATTTAATTGAACATAGTATGCCAACTAAAAGTAAACCAGTAAATCATATATTCTATGTTTTAATTATTTACCTAGCGTATGGAAATGATTTCTCCATAAATTAAGTTTTATTATCTTGACAGAAGACAAATTTGTTGAAAATTCTTAAGCAGCAAACCTAGTTGCAGTATAGTCACGTAATGGGAGGAACAAATAGCATATACCGAGCGTAGTCGTAAGTATGTATGTGGATGGATATACGAGAAAAGGATGATGAAGAAATGTATGGATTGTTATGTTTGTATGGAAAAATAGTGTGATAAAACGTAAGTCTATACTGTACTGATAAATATACGTATAAGTTCTACCTATATATATATATATATAGGTAGAACTTAGAAGATCGTGGAAGAGATCGACATATTGTGTCGACCCCACATAAATGATATATGGGGAGGAATGATCTATACTGATTTGAACATGTTTGTCACGTTTGGTAGCGTATTTATTGAGGGAGGAAAATATTTTATTCCTTTAAAATGAATAAAATATTTTCATAAGGAAAACCAGTTTGTTAATTGATCTAAACCAAAGACACCTACTTCCTAAACAGTATCGTATGGGTATATAATAACATCTCATACATGAGTATGCTATGAGAAGGTATTTTTCTAATTAAAATCGTATGAAATTAATATGTATTTGTTTTTCTAGTTAGAAATAATTTTTTTTTCTAATGTTTTTGAGAAATTACGTCTCTAAACTGAAATGAAAGTTTTTATAACACTTTTTAAACTAAACATTAGAAAATAGATTAGTATTCTGATTTAGAAAAACATTATCAGATAAAATAGAATAACTTCAGCGTTTACAAAATCAAACGCCGCAGGGAGTGTAATAATGGATTAAAAGTTGTTCAAACGTCATTGTAGTGACGGGAGAATCTAATGACAGATAAAAAAACAATCGCCAGATGTAGAAGATTCGTTCTATATATTTAAAACCATAAAAAATAAAATCTACATTTATATATATATCAACTAAAATAAAATCGTTATTGTTTCTTACAATAATACTTGAAAGCTGCTATGCGAATAGAGTTATCCTATGATTATTAAAAGTCAAAATCAAGTGTCCTTGAGTCAGGAAGGGTTGGGAGGAAAACTGCATTTATTAGTCCCCCGCTTTATCTAAAATACTAATTTGAACTATGACAAACAAAACATGGTGTCTTGGTGATCGGTTTTTTCTAAAATTTGGTGTATGGATGCAATGTAATGCACCGGAGGGATGCCTACCACCTTTCGGAGAAGTTTTGTGGGAGATGGTACCCACTCTTAGTTCCCTTTTTCGGTTCTTGCGGCATCTTTGAGATAATACGAGGCGGTCCTCTTGTTAGCCCCGACCGCAAGACCATGCTAAGAAGTAATAAACATGATATCAGATATGTGATAACATATTTAATTATTTAGAAATGTTTCTCAAATCTTGACGAGTAACGAAACATTCGATTCTAATGCGGCAAAATACTTCTGGATTAGTTATTTTCGCTACTGGGTGGCTAACAAGACTGCCTGACGGTATGTGATAATGTCACAAATGCAAATGAGATGCCACTCTTGAAAAATGCGAAAAGATAAAGATAACTAAGATAAGAGAGGGATAGCTGTTTGGTTTCCGGCTCTCACTCATCCTACGAAACGCTACAATCGTTCACGACAATCTTATGAGAGGATGGTATTACCCTATACGAGGAAGCACTTCCTAGTTCCAGTAGAGATGAAGTTAGCTATACATTTCCACTATTTATGACATTTTGTTTTATGTGAGATAAATGTATTAAAATAAAGCAATCATTTCTGTTTTTACATTTATTTATTATCAACGATCAAAGACATGTCTGAATTGTCTTGACTTGATTCATGAATTTCTTATTAATTTTCTTTGTATTACAAGAAACTATAGATTAGTCAGTCAGTCATAAAGTTATTATATTATAAGACAGCAGGAAATTATTATAATTAAAACAACAAAACTCTATCACTTTGCTTTGGTAATAAAAGTTCGAATACGGTAATTTTAAAACATAATAGTAAAATATTGAAATTTTCCAAGCAAAGATTTATAGTATTTTATAAGAGGATTACGCTATAAATAGAATGCTACGTACCTATTTATTTATGTACAATACATGTATACATTGTGTCGCATTTTTGTTATGTCCATTGTGTTCGTCTTTGAATATATATATTTTTAATTTCAACTCATTGAGTGGCAGATGTGACAGAAATATTTAGTACATTTGTGTTGACTTGGGTAATCACAGTCAAAGTTGATAATAGATCAGCTATGCTATTCTGTAAAAACAGAACACGAATTCGAATCTCCCCTGAGTGATCAAAATTCGAAAGCGAATGCTCCAGCTTACATTTTGGCATTTCTAATCAAGAGATTCGATAATATCGATATACTTTGTCCAAGCCTTATTAACAAAATAAGCCATTAATTTCTATAAATCTTACATTTCGTTTTAGATTCCGCTTTCGAGATTATAAAATGTTCTTACAGAATAGCCCTACTGGTAGTGGAGTCCCGATGTAATTGTCTTTTTTGTGAACAATGTAGTCTCAATTACATCGTAATTAATAAAATTACATATATATATATATATATATATATATATATATATATATATTTAATATATTAAATATCAGTTAATTCAAATGCTTTTCAGCAAACAAACAAATGTTATACAAGAGTTGTATTGATTAAAAATGCAATGTTTGTTTTTGTTGCGGAGTATGTTGTACCAACAGACAGACGAAATGTCAGTTTACATTTCGTATAATTTAATTTTACCGGCCATGCCGGATACCCATGTAGAATATGACCGCAGCTAAACTACCTAATACAACTATTTTAATATTTGTAGTATGCAATTTTTTTTTAAAGCCCGGAACAACAACTCATTTATTTAATAAACAATCACTATCTAAATATGCAAATTGTACAAACAAATGTCTATGTATGTGGTATAAATATTTTATCGTTACATACAGGCGTTAGCACACACGCTGCAGGGTCTAGGTCAGGATGAGGGCATGTACCAGCAGTACATCCCGTTGGCGCTGCATCTGGCTGACGAGTTCTTCCTGACACACCCATCTCGCGATGTTCAACTCCTCATCGCTTGTTGCATCGCTGATGTGCTCAGGGTTTATGCTCCAGAAGCACCCTATAAAGACCAGGAACAGGTTTGTTTTTTGTTTATTTTCATTTCATAACTTTAATTTTACAGGGAATAGGTTTCATATTTTATCAGTATATCTATAGATTATTTGTCAAAACAAAATTATTATTTTCCTTAATTCCTTAATATTAATTTATTATTATTATTTTCCTGACTAATAGTACACTAATAATATAACTTCTTTCGTAGGTAAAAACGATATTCCTCTTCCTAATCAATCAATTGCAAGGTCTCCGGGACCCCAAGGATCCTGCGTTTAAGCGGTATTTTTACCTACTGGAAAACCTGGCATATGTCAAGTCATTTAATATGTGCTTCGAGCTGGAAGATTGCCAGGAAATATTCTGTGCACTCTTCTCACTTATGTTTAAAATTGTTAAGTGAGTATTACAAATATTATACAGCTTAAGTCTTGAACCAATTCATCTACATTGTTGAATGAATCAATTCATAATTAATTAATGTATTTTAAATACGTAATTATAAAATTTAAGAAAGAAAGAACGAAAACACATTTATTTGGGATCAATAAATCACAGACATCTTTACACACAAGATTACAAAAAATGGGCAACACTTAGATAAATATAATAAATAAAACAACCAAAGAAAGTCCCTAGAAAAATATAATAAAAAATTCAGACAAAAAAACATTCTACCTGAGATGAAAGTTAATTAAATAAAAAAAAATGCTGTCTGTGACGTTGCACCCCAAAATGGTGTACCACTCAGCTTTGAGTTAGATTTCATAAACCCAGCACTGATTTTCAGTGGCACCCTACCATGACGCGACAAGTGTCATTTAAATTCAATACTAAAAATACTATATACATATAAATATATACTAATAATATAATATAAGAGTTTGTTACATATATAGTGGCTGTACCCACGTCAGTTATATCGAAATTTACTAAACTAGTTTTCGATATAACTGACGTAAGTGCAGTGCTAATGTAATGTAATGATGACTCTTCATTATAGAGTGTGAGAGTTTAAATATAAAGTTAAGAGTTTGTTTTTATGTCTGTTATGATATTTATGGATATAGCCTATAAAAAATATGGTGTCACAACCATACAGTACCATAAATTGTCCTTTTAAAATATATGGCAGTGTTAGAATTATCACTGTTTCTTCTGTCAGAAAGATCGTGTTAAATCTTTGGTATGAGTAAAGCCTGTGTCCTTAGGTGCAGTTGAGGAGCTGTTAACCAATATGTGCCAACAAACCTTCAATGAAATAAAATATCTGTTTCCAGTACGGAACATTCGTCAAAAGTTAAGTCCTTCATGTTGGACGTCCTGTGTCCTCTCATCACGGAGTCGGACGTGGTCTCCAACGAACTCCTTAACGTGATACTTCTCAATCTCGTGGAACCCAACAAGAGGGAACATAAACATGCGTACGCACTCGCAAAGGAACTTATTATTAAGACGAGCGAGACTTTGGAACCGTATATACAGGCTGTGTGTATTTATTTTACTTTATTTTTTTATTTATTGTTAAATCATATTTTTTCATATTTTTTTTGTGTTGTTACAGTTCTTCAATCATGTCCTTATATTAGGAAAAGAGGAGAAAAATCTTCTAATATTTTCAAAAGTGTATGAATTAATATATGAATTAAATCAGTGCTGTCCGTCTGTGCTGTTGTCAGTGCTGCCACAATTAGAATGTAAATTGAAATCGGCACAATTTCACGAGCGGTTGAGCGCTGTGGCTCTCCTTGCTAGAATGTTCTCCGAGCCTGGGTCAGAACTCGCCCAACAGTATCCTGCGTTATGGCGAGCATTTTTAGGTCGATTTAACGATATATCCGATCAAATAAGAATCAAGTGTGTTCAATATTGTATGCATTTTCTGGTCCACCATCCGGACTTGAGGAAAGATATAACAGACACGTTAAAAATGAGACAACACGATGCCCAAGAACAAGTTCGCTATGAGGTCGTCATGGCAATAATAGCCACAGCACAGAGGGACTTCAAAGCTGTGGCTGCCTCTGAAGATCTATTGCATTTCGTTCGAGAGAGAACATTAGATAAGAAATTCAAAATTCGCAAAGAAGCTATGTCCGGCTTGGCGATGATTTATAAGAAATTCCTAACAGAGGAGTCCGTTCCTCCAGCCACTGAGAAGGCCGTGCAGTGGATCAAAGATAAAATCTTACACGGGTACTATATGACGGCTCTGGAGGATAGATTGTTGGTCGAGCGACTTTTGAACACCTCGCTTGTTCCCTACACACTATCCGCGTCGGTTAGAATGAAGAAATTGTATTACCTAATGTCCAACGTGGACGACAATGCTACCAAAGCGTTTATAGAATTACAAAAGCACCAGTTGGCTGTACGTCGATCGGTCGCTGAATGGGTTGATTTACATAGGAAGCCGCCGACCCCTGCGGTGCAGAAGGAAATGATCTCTAAGGTGTTACATATAAGCACCAAATTCCTTCCCGAGTCGGTTAAAGCGCAAGAATTTTTAAATAAATTTTCAAATCACATGAAGAAAGCGCCGGAACTGCTGCAAGGGATGGAAACTATTTTAAATCCGAACGTCAGCTGCGAAGTCTGTGTACGAACTACTGTGAGTATTTTTATAGACCCTGATTAGGCCCTGGTTATATATTATAATTAAAAAAAACAACTGCTTAAAAGAAGTAACGTATGTATAACGTACACAAAAAACGCCCAGACTTAGTACTACCATTTGTGAATCACACGAACAACCCTTTTATGAAATCGATTCCACGATCTTCGGTTCAGGAAACCAACCGACCATTACTTTTTTATCGTTGTCGTTTTTTTTTGTGATGTTCTCACTAGTTATTTATTTTTTCAGTCAAGTGTCCTGAAAAAGCTAGGTCAGCCAGTGATGACGAACCTGTACTATAATACAGTGAAAATGTTACTGGAGCGAGTGAGTTCAGTGATGGTGGACCACGAGTCACTTCTCATACTAGTGGGATATGTGGAGGGCGCCGTGAGAGGAAACGATCCCTCTACGGCCGAGGAGTGCGGTAAGCAGTCTTCTCAACATTAACTTCATCGTATTGGACTTAAGAAAATTAAATAAAAGAAAACAAATCGTAATTATTCATATAGACTAATCTCGGAGAGGAATCATAATAGTAATTTCCTTTCCACATCCAGGTATAGATATAAAGAAGGCAGCGGAGAGGGGTCTGAAGCTGCTGGTGATGTTGTCGTTCGTGTTCCCGGCGCACTTCCTGCACGAGGACGTGTTGCACCGCCTCACCGGCCTGCTGGAGATGGACGACGAGACCGTCGCGCCGCACGTACTCGCCGCGCTCACCTTCCTCGGGAAATACAGGCCACTCGGTCAGTACACGCACGCGCGCACACACGCACGCACACTCACGCACACACGTATTTATGCACGCACACACACACATGCACACACGCATTATACTTTCGATACACGCAATTTGCACTATACATTATGCACAAATCTTTAACATCTTTCTTTTTATTACAACTTTCATTGCAGGTGAAGCATGTCCAGCGTTGTTCCCGAAACTGATTGCCCTTTGCAAAGCTTACGCAGAGATCGGCACGCCCAAGCAAGCTAAGAATGCAGTGAGGTGCGTATTATCAAATAACATCGCAATACTTTAGATAATGTAAAAAAATCATAAATATATAACATCAATCTACACTTTCCACGTTCTAGATGTCTGTTTGTCAATGTCCCGGAGCAGAGGTCTCAAATCTTCACTGAGATTCTAGAAACATTAAAGACAACTCTAAGTCCCCATTCGGAACATTATCGCACAGCTATAGTGACCCTCGGACACATAGCGCACAACCTACCGGATAACTTCCCCGTGCATATCAAGAATATTGTGTCTAGGAAGGTGAGTGGTCCTCGATATTGATGTTTACATATAGAAGTGTTTTGACTATGAACACAGTCTTATTTTCTATAAATCATTAAATTTTCATTGTATTTTCATTTTATAATGTTGGCAATGACACCAGCCAACAATTGATGATGTATATAATCTAAAATGACATGAGCATTTATCCAAAATTAACCCATTTTATAAATATATCAGATAGTAAAAGAACTCTTGGTCCGTGAGGGCGGTGGGGGTCCCAACGCTCCTGAAGGAGACTGGTGTCCAGAAGAAGACCTTCCCGAAGAGACTCGCTGCAAGCTGGAAGGCCTCAAGTGCATGGCTCGCTGGCTGCTGGGACTGAAGAAGGATGAACTATCAGCTCAGAAGACCTTCAGAATGCTCAACGCGTTTATTGTACACAAGGGTGACCTGTTGCAGGTTAATGTGATTATTGTTCTTTTTTTATTTATTTTGAGTTAATAATTTGTGAATGTTTATGTTTTATGATAAGAAACTGAGCTTACTTCTGATATATTTAGAATAAATTTCATTGTACCTCGTAAATGTAGCGAAATGACTATATCTTGTTTACTTGCCATCAAATTTATTTTATTAAATAACGACTGAGCAGTTATGAACTTTAAATAATTATTAGTTCAATGTTTAAATAAATAAATAAATTTGTCTCGTCGTTGGTATAGTGGGCAAAGTGAGAAATTGTGAATGTGAAAATTAAATGTGCAAATTAAAATGAGGTTCATGTAATATGTACATATATTGTTTGGTTTGTTTGATTATTTTTAATATAAGGTATCTGAGTGTAATCTGAAATGTTATTTTGCTTGTATGGAACTGTATCCGATCTGGCAATTAGAATCTGGCCATAAATATATATACATCGAAACATCACCGATGTAAAAGGTGTCTCCTAGAAAAGTAAAAAAGAAATGGGCTTCAACGCTGAAGATGATTATTAGACGATAATAAAGTAACTCCCGGTTGCAGCAGAAGCAGCTGTCAGGTGCGGAGATGGCTCACCTGCGGCTGGCCGCCGGCGCCGCCATGCTCAAGATATGCGAACAGAAGGGCGTCGGAGACCAGTTCACTGCCGACCAGTTCTACAACCTGTCACATCTCATGGTGGTGAGGGAACCTGACACATTTACAATAGTGTTTTTGATAGGATGATACACATTATTAATTCCGTAACTATTATCTCCATTAAATCTTAGTAATTTTCATTCCTCATCTGAGAAAATGAGAATACACTGCTGTACTATTATATCCATTATATTTTATTATTTTTTTTGTATTGAATTATGTATTTTATTGTAAAAAAAATTATATACAAAATTATTTTTTATAAAGTAGTAAGTAATGTATCATGCACTAATCACTATTAAAACGATTTTTAATACCTATTACATGATAGTAAGAAATATGTTAAAGATTTAACCATAATTGTCTTTTTATAGGATAGCGTCCCACAAGTCCGGGAAGCATTTGCAGCTAAACTACACAAAGGCTTGTCAAAGGTGAGAAGAAGTATATTAGTAAATAAATCGTATTTCTTTTTGACACTACTTATAAGTTATATACATCGATTTCAATCTCGGATCGTTAATCAATTATCAATTTTGTTCCATTAAAATTCATATTAATCGTCGTGTTCGTGGGCAGGGTATACCCAACAAGTGTCTCCCGCTGGACTTCATGGGTATGTACGCGCTGGCGGGTCGCGAGCCGGAGCGACGCGTGCGAGGCGTCGTGCGGCAATACATGCTGGCGGACGTAGTGCGGCGGAGGGAGTACGTCAGGAACATCACCGTTGGGACTAAAGGTACCAGTTCTACTTACATGGAGGAGAGACAGACGACGATTGACTTTCTTTAACTGTACCCTGTCGTGTAAGAGAGTGACCGTCTAGTACCTCTATGAATTTTCTAGGACAATTGACTAACTTTGAACTGATTTAAGTAGTACTAGTGCCAAGCAAAGGACTTGGGGCCTGTAATTTTTATAAGATGAGTGATGTGTTGTGGGTATAATACTTGTATAAAGACCGAGAGTTACCTTGATACTTGCCTGTTCGTCCAAGGAGGTTAAGGTTAACTCATCTGCAATTATCCATATTTGCCGCGTCCATGGACGACGATTTTTGAATTGAGACTGGTGTCTGTCTGAGATAGGTGTGAAATATTATGTTTACGACTAGATAAAAATTTTATTAAACAAAAAATCACGCCTACAGGTACACCAGAGAGAAAAAAAAGAAAACTTAATATATATGAGTATCTATTGATATATGTATGTTTGTGTGCAGTGGAGCGAGCAGTGAGTCAGTTGCCACACATCCTGCCAGACTACATGATGGTGTTCGCGGTGCCCGTACTGGCGCACGACCCCGCCTTCACCGCACACGACAACGTGCAGCAACTTAAGGTGACCCTTACACACATATACTAGATAAGATATGAAGACTCACGATACTCTGGTTAGGGTACTAGCATCGTCAACCTGTATAATCCTGAGTGTATCCCAATAACCCTTTTAATTACCTACATTATATAAAATAATAATAACTAATGAATGTATTAGGTCATCAAACAATGTCTCTGGTTCATTCTGGAGCCGCTCATCACTCGCAACGACTTCTACTGCTACGGTTTCTACAAGAGTCTGGTGGAACGTATGAAGAACCACAAGGACGCGCTCAATGAATCAGACGACTCTGTTAACTATGTGAGTATAATTATTTGTTGGGTGCCGGTTCCATTCCGGATTTTTCATTTCATATCTAGTAGTAGTTACATACAATAATTTAAAGACATATTCCAAGTTTAAATACTATATTAAAATTTATATTTTTTATTTAAATACATGCTAGAAGCGATATTAAGTAAGTAAAGAAAGATATAAATCTTGTAATAAACTTTTTTTTTAGCTATATTTATAGGTACATTGTGTGATTTGTTATATACACATAAGTTTTATATAAATTATTTTAGTGGTGTTCGTTAATGGTTTTTTTGTATTAATGTTTTTATTTATTTATTTAATCGGAAAACCGAAAACACAAAATAACATTATAGTTATATAAATAGAAGAAGAAGAATTAAATACAGAAAATAAAGACAACAAATAATTTACATAAAAACGTAACAAAGAAACGAACTTCTTAAGAAGAACAAATAAAGTTTTAGAATAATCAGCTACTTAAAAACAAAATATTACTAAAAAGTTTTATAAAGTTATACAAAAAAAAAAAAAAACGTCAAACGCCTCACTATTTATTTTTGGGTTGAATGGTAGAGAATTTGTTTAGAGACAAGACAAGAAGAGCTTTTAAAAAATGTAGGAAAGTGCGTTCTACAGAAATATGCTGTTTCTTTCCCAAGTTACATCAGTGCTGAAGTCTCAAAATGTTAACCCTTTCTGCAGACAGAGTCGAGTTAACAGCTATAATCATCCATAAAACAGCACTACTTATAGTTGAAGTCAGTTATAAAACTGCCAGTAACATCTAACTAACTTAAATATAATCCTCAATCCAGAAACTTTGGGCGACCTGTGACCTCGCGATGTCAGTGATCTGGGCTCGCTCCAGTAGCTTTGAACTCCGAGACTTCCCGTCCGATGCTCGCATACCTACCATGTACTTCGCGCCTCAGCCAGAGTTCTTCGTCAACACGCGGGTGTTCCTGCCGCCCGAGCTCCAGGTCAGAATATACTGGATACATATATTGGTAGTACATACGTCCAGGGTACTTTGACATTTGTGTGTGTTCTTGGCCGGTAAGCTGCAGTTTAGAACACACTGGGTAGACATACTGGGTAGACATACATATATCTAGTAAATATTTTAAGTTTGTGAGGTGGGATGTGTTCCTGAGGCTTAAGCTGCAATTAGAATATACTTGATGGTCATAGTCGTGGTAGACATGTCCACTCCGATATTTCTGAATGTGATCTTGCAGGTCAGATCAATGTGATCTTGCAGATGAGTAATAGTTGAATTCAGTGTAACAAGAAGGTTCATATCATAGATTATATTTAATTAAAAAACGTGTTTCCATCAATAGTTCCAACCAAAACGTCAAGGGATTACAGACATTAATACTAAAGCAAAGAAGCGACCCAGACAAGAAAAGGACTCTGAAAACACAAATGATGTTGAGGTAAACATATTATTAATTAATAGGGTTTTTACGTTTGTAACGTTTTAATTACAAAATACCTTATATTATACTCAAGGCATGTTATATAAAGATTCAATTTTTTAAATTGAAAATTCAATTCAAATTAGAGTATATTGATAAATTACTAAAATTATTGTATATTCACTGGTGATGTATGTTTCAAGCTAATCGTTGGTCGGTCCGGGAGTATCGATGCTAAGGTAAACACTCTACGCATGCGCGGTTAAAATAATGTTATATAGATAAAAAAGAGAATTATAATTTGTAGATAGTCGAGTACCGTGAGTTGCTGTTATAATTTTGAGTTTTTTTAGCGTTGTGTTTATATTAGCATTTGATGAACTGCCAACGCCATTTTGGATTTCGCGAATAGTTTTTTATACTTAACTGTTTATGTTGTCATATAGTCTGTATTTTTATCAAATGGTTTTGGTGGTATATTTTACAGATCATTCTTTTTATCTACTTAGAGGGCACCTTTGATTTTGCTTTATTATATAATAATTTAGCTTTTTTTCTTAGTATCCTTTTTTCTAAAATATTCATTGACTGTTAAAATTCAATTATATTTTTAGCCTTCAGAAGCATCGGAGACGCAAATTATTCTGCCGGGAATCGAACAGCCACCGGAGACAGAGTTGGAGGAACCGCAAGCGAAACGCGTTTTAAGCGATTGAACTACGAATATCGGGATGTATTCTATACGGTAACCTCTGTCATATGTATCTGTCAATGTCATTTATCTGTCAATGTCTCTATGATGTAAATTTTTAATCTGTTCTAATTTCTGTTGTATAAATGATTTGAGTGTCTGATGGTATATTCAATTAGTGTAAGTATCTTTTTGCTATTTTACACTATATGTAAACTTGTAACCAAACAAAAATCATATACTTTAAATTACTATTACTATTTTCTATAAAGTCATGGACTATATAAGCTAGAATACATCCCTTCGTTCCTTCCAGTCAGGTATTACGCTTAGATTCGAAGACTGGCTATTTATACCCCGATTGAACTCTAACTCAAAGAAATAAGACTCATATTCCTTTAAGGGAAATACAATCTTTTAACGAATTGACTGGTCTGTTATAAAAATTTATACTAAGGAGTCTAATTATGTATAAAATCTTTTTAATGTGCATTCAATAATATTGTGTTGTGAAAACTCTTTTCTGATTATTTTGTATTCGGTCCAAATTTAAATAGATTTTGTAATATTGATTCATATAAAACCTTATTGAGGTTAACATATTTTTTTTCTTCTGATATTGAAGTGTTTTGTTACATGGAATACTTTTCTAGTAATGGGAAATTAAACTCTTTCAATTTCCCTGCCTTGTGAGAATTCTTAAATGACTAGAGAATATATGAAGGAGAACAGTGTATAGTGTTTGATTGTAAGTTAAAGATACAGTTTTTGCTCGTTGTTTTAGAAGTAATTTAATTTTTTTTTCGGCTGGTCGTTTTTTTTTATCGTGAGTTCGGCCTCATGTGCCTCAGGATACACATGGTGTTCAAGATAATATACATGTCTCAAAACAACCATATATGGTGTTTATATTATCACGAATTTCGTATTCATTATTATTGGACATTTTTTTACGAAAATTATCTTGATCCTTGATTTAAGTTCTTTTGGATACAAAACAAGTATCAATTTTAATTTGATGAGTTATAAATCATGTGTATTCGATTAAGGATTGCTTCGTACAGACACAAATTAGTTGTTAAACATTGGTAGACATCGGGACGGATCTCTCATACACGGTGACAGACTAAAGGTTGTCACAACTGCGTTCAAAGTAATAAGGGAGAGTGATAAAATAAGGTGGAAATACTTCTTGTACTAACTCTGAGTTGGCAACCTTAATTGTGACATGGTTTTGAGAAATTTATAGAAAAAAAAAAGATTGATCTGTCTTTGATTAAATTTAGACACAAAATATACACATGCATTAGTTAATATGTGATTTAAATCATGAATAAGATATTTAACAATTATTTTATTATTCATAATTAATCAAGTAAAATAGATTTTTAACATTTTATTAATTATCTCTGAATGACGTGTAAATTATTTTTTATCATAAAATGCATTCATTTACGTTTCGATGTCTAAATCTAATGAAGGGCAATGTTTGAATTGTTTTGTGTCTTATCATATTAAGTGTACCAAAAAAATTGAGGCCGCGACGGCTTGCGTACGCGCAGTGATGATTCTCTGTAGTTATGTATTAAAATAAATAATAAATACAATTATTTTTTAATTTATTCACTAATCATTTGGTTAAAAACTAACCGATTACTTATAAAGAACCCCACATTATTAATACTATAATATAACGAACATGATTGTCACGATTTCCATTCTTATATAAACAATGATGTTTGACAGCTGAGAAGGAAAAAGCTAATAATATTTTTTTACTTTGTTAAATCTTAGACCAATATCTATAAAATAATCTTGTTATTGTAAGAAATTACTTTATAATAGATATAAAGAATATTTTATAAGTTTTATTATATTGCAGCCTGCATTGTATTAAGTATTTAACAAAGCACTAGAAAACGAACGTTTTTATTGATACCCAAATGATATATCCCGAACACAGAAATAATAAAATTGAGCTTTTATATAGAAGATCAATAATATACGCATCAATGTACGTATTGCTTAAGAATTAATGTCCAAAGGTGTTCATGTACCTAATTCAGTGTATAACGTAATCGCTGGCTGGTCTGTTTTCAATGTTGTTTGTTATGCATAATAGGTATATTCACGTCATAAGAACCTAAGCAATCTCTGGTTCAAACAACAACTCGTCTAAAATAACGTCTCAGATTATTTTTTAATGAGAAAATTTATAATAATAAAATAGAACAATTTATGTTAAATTTGTTATTATGGGCCGCTATCAATTAATTGAGACCTATGGAGGTTAGGATATGGGAGGGCTAGGGAAGGTATCTAACATCTGACTGCCCGATGTGAGAGCTTACTGCCCGATGTGAGAGCTTACTGCCCGATGTGAGAGCTTACTGCCCGATGTGAGAGCTTGCTGCCCGATGTGAGAGCTTGCTGCCCGATGTGAGAGCTTGCTGCCCGATGTGAGAGCTTGCTGCCCGATGTGAGAGCTTACTGCCCGATGTGAGAGCTTGCTGCCCGATGTGAGAGCTTGCTGCCCGATGTGAGAGCTTGCTGCCCGATGTGAGAGCTTACTGCCCGATGTGAGAGCTTACTGCCCGATGTGAGAGCTTACTGCCCGATGTGAGAGCTTACTGCCCGATGTGAGAGCTTACTGCCCGATGTGAGAGCTTACTGCCCGATGTGAGAGCTTACTGCCCGATGTGAGAGCTTACTGCCCGATGTGAGAGCTTACTGCCCGATGTGAGAGCTTACTGCCCGATGTGAGAGCTTACTGCCCGATGTGAGAGCTTACTGCCCGATGTGAGAGCTTACTGCCCGATGTGAGAGCTTACTGCCCGATGTGAGAGCTTACTGCCCGATGTGAGAGCTTACTGCCCGATGTGAGAGCTTACTGCCCGATGTGAGAGCTTACTGCCCGATGTGAGAGCTTACTGCCCGATGTGAGAGCTTACTGCCCGATGTGAGAGCTTACTGCCCGATGTGAGAGCTTACTGCCCGATGTGAGAGCTTACTGCCCGATGTGAGAGCTTACTGCATGTTGGGATAATACATACACGCACCGGCTAGGTTTACAACTTTTTACGAAATCGATAATCGATCTAATATGGAATAATGCTAAGTTTAACATTAGATTGCTTCCAAGAAACTCGACAGTATTATAACTAGCATTGATACTCATTGAAATTAGTAAAATCTAGATTGGAATTATTTTAATCGTAAATTAAATGTTTCATTTCGACTTCTCTATGAATAGTTTTATTTTAAAGTAAGAAGTAGAATATCATATAATAGCGATTGTAAACAGATAAATAACGTATCAATCGTGTTTGTTGTCTGGTTGCGTGGCTTCATCGGGCTCGGTCACCCTGTCATCTTCATCACGGATATGTACGGGCGGACGGATCATGGGGTCTACATCACGCATGGCCTCGATCAGCTCTACAGTGGTTTTGTATGAGGATATCGTGTGTTTTACGAAATCCCTAGAAAATATTTGAAATTGGTAATGATTATATTTTTATACATTTTTATTAATCTAAACATAAATGAGTATCATTTGTGTTTGATTGATCAAAATTGATTGATCAAAAATCAGTTGATTTTTTGTCTTATGTAACTTATTTCACGTCTAAACTTATTCATAATAATAATATTCTTTACAAAACAACAATTACAAAAAAAAACAAAGAAATAAAAAAAAGGTACAAATTGGCTACATTTATATGGCTATATTTATATTAAAGCGCTTTTTTTGTAAGACGTACCTAAAGTAAAAAGCTTTAATGAATACTGCCGGCTGGAACTCGTGGCCGCATCGTTCGGGACCGAAGCTCATGACTCCCATCAGACGATTGTGTTGAGTCGCCGGAGCACCCGCGTCGAACTACATGTATATTCATATAAAACAGCACATTTTTGAACAAATGTGATATTTACTCGTACTATCCAGTCATATTAACTGGGAAAACTATATAAAATCAAAATGTTATTTATGAAATGAATTAAGGTAAGCTAATTAAATAAGGCTACAAAAATGTAAAGACAGATTGTCACCAGACAGGCGTCTCTAGTGCCATTCCTCAATGAAGCACAGAAGAAGTCTTGTGTAAACTGGAACCCGCTGACGAGCTGGTAGGCGTCCATACAGTAGTTCCGCGTGCGCACCTTCAGACGCGCGGTCATCAAGTCCGGGGTGTGATCTCTGAAGGCTGTGTCCGTGCCCTAGGTTTATTGATACAGAGTATACTTGTATGGTAATATTATTGGCTAATATATTACAGAATCAGAATCATGTCTATATACTATCACTATAACGGGCATAAATTTTAAGTAACAAAGACGTTATTTTATAATGATAATTACTCGAGAAGCTCCCCAGCCGGTGACAGAAACAAAGCTTTGTGGGTACGGTTCGTCCAAACCTTCGTATATTTTGATTAAATTGACGTGTTGCTGGAATTCTAAAAATAAGCAAATTCTAAAAATGAAGTCTTTGATTTGTTTTGTGAACATACTGTGGAACTTAATCATATATCTTGTTAGTGTTATGATAAGTTTACTACACTTGCCAAGATTTTCTGCCAGCTTTAGCAATGCTATGTCGGCATGTGGTACCGGTTCCTCTTCAAACTTGGGGTGCCGTATTGCCCCAGCCACGTCTACTAACACTCCGCCTTCGTGGGCTCGGGCGCTACCTACACGGACTTTTACATACTGACCAAGTGTCTTCATCGGAGCTACGTGAAGGACACTGAGAAGACAATTAGAAGATTATATATTTTTGTTTAGTTTATATAACAAACACAAAAATCCTATTATTCAGTAATAAGTTTCTTGTGTGCCGTCTCAACTACAGAACCTACATCGAATATCAATTGTATAAATAAATGTTTATGAACCATTCACTTACTAATTTAAGCAATGTGCTGCAGTCAGTACCCAGTTCACATCAACAATGGTGCCAGCACACCATAATCTCCCATTGATTATTATAGCAGCTATGTACGGATAGTTCTTAGTATCAGTGGCATTGCCTCCCCTAATCCTGAGGTTTTCCCTTTTCAAATTAAACAGGTAATCGTTGCGTATTCTCAGAGATTTTTTATCGTCATGGTGTCGACGACGGCCATCTTGGTATTGCCGAGGTTCATTGTAACCCAAGTTCATTTTGAATTTAACTTAATCAAACGTGAATTATTAGACATACATTAGGAGTTTTCTAAATTAAAAAAAATATTGCATGTCTTACCCACTGAGGGATCATTTTTTGGTTGATAACCTAAAATATTGCTACATAATAATGTAAATATCGTAAGTACAAATACAAAGTCCATTGCTTTTGTTAGTGATTTTGTTTTTATTTTTTTTAATCAAAACAATAAAATATGTGTTATCGGTAATTCGCTTTCGATTTATTACTTGGTGTGTAAACATAACTATTAAATATTTTATCAAAATAAGTTTTTGCTACAGTTCAAAGTCAACTCTTAATTTAATAATAATATATTGAAAATAACCAAATAAGTTATCTAACCAATTAATAATTAAAATAAATAGTTAATATTGTCATTTACCAAACAGCTTTTTTATATTCTATCTTCAGTGAGAGCGGAATTAAAACTCGAATTCATTACATTATGTAAGATAAGTTTGTAAAAATAAAACAGAGAATAATATTAATTAATATTTAATGGCATCTGCACTTAACACTAATAATACATAATTCGTCAAAAATATCACAATCGGGGTGAACAGGCACAGAATATATCATAACATCAATTCAATTCAAACATTCACATCCATTGCACAATCAAATAAACAATAATTTTCGTCATAAATAATATTACAAAAATATACATATGGCCGCTCTGCGAACATTAAGTACGTCATCTGTCAATATTTTATAACCTACTTATTTCTTTTCCTTGTTCTGCGTCTTTCCTTTTCTCCTTCTTTCTTCCGTCTAGAATAGCGTATATCTCTTCTAAAGTCCTGCCTTTAGTCTCTGGTACGTATAGTATTGTGTAAGTGGTGCCGATGAAACAAACCATTGAAAACATTATGAACACCCAATGGATTCCTAATATTTTTAAAACTGGGTCGTAAGCCTTCGTCTGCAGGAAGTCGCTCAGAGCGTCCACGCTGCTGACGAATGATGTCACCATACCACGATGCTGAGAATTTATTAAAATATATTATTTATTATTGCTAATGTCGTATATATTTTTTCGTTATAAAACTAAATTGTAGTCGAATCTGATAATAAAATAATATTCTTATTTTTTATTTTGTCGGTCTGTTTCTATTAGTTACAGCTGGAATCGATTGCTACGAAACTTTTAACTATAAAAAGGTGCATAGATAATAAACTTATTTCGGACTGCTATTTCCCTCTAAAATATAATAAAAAGTTAAAAGGAAGTTATGGGTAGTGAAAATAATAAGATGGTAATACACCTACCTGAAAAGAGAACAGCTCTGATGTAATAACATAAGGTACTGGTTGATATCCGGCCGCGTCAGCGAATATACACAAGCACATGGCAGCAACGGGCAACCAGCCCGGCAACCATATTGAGTGTGACGTCACAAAGAACCACGCTCCAAGACCCAACATTGACAGACCCGTCACGAATGACGTCACCGCTAGCAGCCACTGCGATATAAATACATTGTGAGGTTTTTTAATTCATTCGTATTAACGAATATAAATTTTAATTAGTCAGTTTTCTTGGCGAATAGATGTTTACCAGGAAATTGAAATTATTTATTAACAGAGGGCAATTAATAACAATAACATAAGCTTAGTGAATAATTAATTGCTTTATACATAGTATTAAATTATATTTAACCTCTAAATAACAATTCATGAGTCACTGACATTTACTTCTAATTTTAAATTGTATTTTTTTTAATATTCAGAGTTTTTGTATACTATAATACAGTTAGTTATTTATGTACCTTTCTGCCAGTCTTTTCCACAATGCAGCTCGCCACGATAGATCCTAGGAGTTGGATGGCGCCAACCAAGATAGTTTGCTTATTAGGACTCAGCTTAAGATGGATGGACTCCGACGCCTTCTCGAAGATAGATCCCGCGTACATTAACACCACCAAGTACCCACAGGTCTCCTGGGACAACATCACGTTCACTGCTATCCTGAACGCTTTGAAGGTGGTTTTATCTTGAACTGGAAATAATTCATGTATATGTTAAATTTGTTCTCCAGGTGGTAGTACAATAGATTGGTTTTCTTTACGCTATATACAGGATTATTTGTAATTAGTTGACCACTTCCTGCAGGCAGCCTCATTACATCAATCTCAACAACATTTGATCTACAACTTTTTAAAATTAATAGTTTTTTAATTTTAAATTTTTCCATACAAAATCTATTTGTTGTCTCTGAACTGGCATTAACTCTGAGCGTCGGTATGGCACCCGAGCGTTGATCTTTTAAGTACTTCTTACAAAATACAGAGGAATAAGTAAAAGAGGGAGCAACAATTTTTTTGTTTTGTTTTTTTTGTGCTTTCATCAAGATTTCTAAAAAGTTGTACAACAAATGAAGATGGGATTGATGTAGAAAGGCTGCCTGCAAGAGGTGGTCAACAAATTAAAAATAACCCTGTGTAGAGCTGACTATTTTACTTGTTATTATTTTTTAATAAAACCCTTAACATAAAGACTTTTTTACAAATACTCTTCCCATTTTCTTCCAATAAAGTATTTTTTTAATAAATCTTATCCTAGCAGATGCTTCAAAATTTCAGTTGTTTCGGAATTGTGTTGATAATCAGTAGCTAATGAATTGTGTTGATAATGTGAGATTTAGCGAGTCTTGGATTGGTCTTGCTTTAATACATGGTCTTGCAAAAGTGCAAGGACAAGATCAAGACTGATTTTGGGCCACACTAATAGTGAAGCTTATTTTCCATAATTATTATGATTGAAGTAAACAACTTCTTTCCGTTTCCACAATTGCCTTAGATTTCAACAATCGAGAAATAATTTAACATATTTTTGCTCTAAATTGTATTTTTAATCAATATAGAACGAGATATTTTGTTATAAAAAACGAGAAATTGACGCAATATATAATATAAAGACTGAATTATATACTGACTGACTGACTTATATAATAATATAAAGACTGAAAAAATTATAATAAAAAAAAGAAATGGTGTTGAAGGAAATCCGCCAGTTTCTAGTTCAAACAAGTTAAAATCGGTATTGGAGAGTAATATATCGAGCTTGGCGATGTTTGAGCAGTTCCATTGCTACATTTAATAATCAATGTTATGAAGGGATCATTTAATTTGACCTCAGTTAAAAATTGTGTTTATGTATAGTTTATTTATGAATCTGTTTATGTAAAGATAAGCCAGAAATATATTTTTTATTCAAACGTATTACGAGACAATTATAATATATAAATAATGATTTGGAATTGCCTTTTAATTATTAGTTTGTGTAGTTTTGAGTTCGTAATTTTGTTGTTATATTTTTAATATTACAATTTGCAAAGGTCATCTTTATGAAAAGTTATTTTTGTAAGAAAGTTTTAATAAAGAATAAGATTTTCCTTGTCCGGTTTTCATAATAAAATGTAAATTAGGCACATTGTGAAGTTTAAATAAAAAAAATATTATAATATTATTTATAGATATATGTATTTGTTTCATAAATTCGGTAGCAACTAGCATTGATTTTCATAATATGAGCAAGTATTATTTTTAGATTTTTTTTTTATTTATTTGCGTCATGTTGTTAATTTTAATTTGTGTGTTTTAAATAAATAATTCATATGTAGGTATGAATACAGAGACATTTAATAAATTGTTTTTTGATGGGTAATAAATATTTTTTATTTTTCTTTTGGGAGAATCCACTGCAGAAGTTTACAAACATAAACTATTAAAAAGAAATAAAAAATGAGGAAAAACTAATAGTACCTACTCTACAAATTCTTAAGAAATTTAGATAAATAAATATTTGTATAAAGTATGCATTTTTAGTACATGTACAAACTAAAGAAGTATTTTTTTTAATTTCGTAAATAGTAAAAAAAAACATTGGTTTCTGCCCTGACTGTTTCACCCCTGGAATTTATTTTACTAAGCATATTTTAACGTGAAAAATTCGCAGCATGGCGGGCTAACCTCAAAACCTTTTCGACAGTTTCAAATTTCTACCGTCTTATTTTATACATATATACTTCATGATATTGTGATCATACCTATGCTCTTCCAGGTGGCCTTCTTCATAGTCCTGGCGTACTCTTCTTCTCTCTCCATCTTCTGCACCTCCTCCTCCAGATTCTTATCATCTACTGAAGTGTTCCGCAACCATGCTAAGGCTTTTCGCGCCTCCTAAAATAAAATAACATTTTCTTATCGGATCTATGTATGTGTGTTATTTGTGGTCATATGAGCCTTTGTGAGGGCGCGTATTGGTTGTGTTATCTGTATGTCTATTTGTCTGTGTGTGTGTGCTGTGTAGTTATCGATTAAGGAAATAGAGTAGGTACCTACATATTTCTGGTGATATTTTTCCTCTTACGAAATATTGTAACAAACTATTTATAAAATAATAATGTTAAATGTTTGTAAATATCTATACACTTGTATGGCCATGTTAAGCTTATTTTAACTTTAAATAATAGGAAATCGGTTCCCAGAGGTCGAGAGTTCGAATCCCTGCCAGTATCGTTATTTTATTCTATAAGTATTTGATGGTTCATGTTTATTTAATTTTAAGTTCAATCGTTTGTGTCTGTCTTCCATAGAATGATAATTGTTTTATTGTTTGACGTATGTGGATTATATAATAGTATGTATTTACAATTCAATTCACGTTTCTAAATATTGAATATCATTATTATTAGTGTTATATATTATAACTTATTCGGTAAAACATTGTCTTATGTGCCGATTACTTATTAATATACAATATTTTTTTTAAACAGTCAAAAAAATATAATATATAAAATGATAATAATACATTATTAAATAAGTTTATAATGAGTTCTCACTTATTATTTGTTTTATTAAAAAATAAATATATAAATTGACACCAATACATAATTAATTAAGTTATATAATGTTTTAATTATAATTAATCTTTAATAGTATTATAACCATGTATATCTATGTGATAAATCTAACTAATATCCTTTTAAAATTAAAATTATTTTAATATATTTAGTAACTACTAATTATATAAAAATATTTTTCGCATTTTTAGTTAGTTTCGCATTATTTGTAATTATATTTAAAGCAGAATTTATTTCATGGTTCTTAAACATGTTTATTCAACTGAAAAATGTTTACGTTTTTGCTTTGTTGAAATATTTCTAAAAATTTTAAAAATTATTTATTTTTAACAATTTTATATAATTTGTTAAAATTATCATTATCTGAGAAACCTATTTATTACCTTAATACTTAAATGATTGTCTAGAAACCTTCGACATATTTCTAATCAATTATTCTCTTCTAGATAGCTTCATTCACGGAAACCAAAAAAAAAAGGAATTATATTAACAAGACCGACATGTGTGTAACTTTTTCAGGGTTTACTGTACATAGTATATATATGGGGTAAAAAAACGTCTCATGTCTTCTAAGTAAGGTAAACATATAAAAAAAAATCAAGCGTAACGTTGTATCGGTTTTTCTCAGAATAAACAAAAAAAAGGTCATTTGCCGTTCATTATTTGGTAATACGTAGATATAAGGCCTTTTGTGTCATTTAATATTAAAAAATAGTCCGGTCAATTTAGACATTTGACCCACGACAAATTCAGGGGAAGCTGAAAATTCTTAAAATTGTTTAAATTATAATTATAAACATTGTCTTAAAAGTCCCAACCGATCCCATGTAAGGAAAAAATTTTAGCGGGGTAATAAGGTCCAAAAAATGAGTTTTTCGCGATTTTCTTGAAAACGGTAAGTTTTATCGCAAAATTACCCCAGACATAATTTGTAGATCAGGGAATTTCCTATAAAAAAGGTATCAATAATTTTTTCCCTAAAAGCCACCGCTTCTGAGATATAACGATGCAAAAAATTGCGAGCGTCATAATATGCCTAAGTACCTCACCCATATACTTTCTGTAGCTGTAATGTAAGTAAGAATATGTATCTTATATATATCTTTTTGAATTTCGAACTACCTTCAATTTTAATCTCCCAAAATTATAAGCCATTACGTATATATTGCGCTTACCTTGAATTTCAATTTATTTTATAACAAATTTTATCTTATACTTTGTAAAAAAAGTATATATTAAAAAATATTATATCTATTGTTTAAAAAACAAAATAAATAATTTCTCTACTAAATCTGACTGACTATAAGCTTATTACAAAACATCAAAGGCTGTTTGTTACCTGGTTTTAATAAACTCTTTGTACCTTTGGAACATTTTACATAATACAAAAACTTTATTATATTTTACAATTAACAGACAGACAACACTTTATTATACTTATATGAAACACAGCTTTATTAAGGTTTATATTATTAGGGTTTATACATTATATAACATTAAAATATTATGTAAAAGGTAAATAACGTTTAACAAATATTTTACTTACCATATGTTTTTATAATTTATTTAAAACTCCTATTTATGGACAGTTTATAGAAGTTAAACAAGACTTTTTAAAAGTTTGGATTCGAGTTCTAGACTTCTAATTCAAAAAGTAATTAACTTCTCAGAAGTCTAATACTAGATGTCTATTTATTCATATCATGTAGTTTTATTAGTGGAAGCACTTAGGCCAACTATATTCTACAATACATTTTTTAAGGTTCTGTACTCAAAGAGTAAAAACGGATCCAACTGAACAGAGAGACAGATGTTGCCTCAAGGTTACACTATTGTATGTATTAAGGGATCGAGTTTCATTATACCTGATATTCTCAGAATAATACTCATGAGTATTTTATATTTTAAATGTAACTTAAAATCACCGACAGAAACATATTCTTACTTACATTACAGCTACAGAAAGTATATGGGTGAGGTACTTAGGCATATTATGACGCTCGCAATTTTTTGCATCGTTATATCTCAGAAGCGGTGGCTTTTAGGGAAAAAATTATTGATACCTTTTTTATAGGAAATTCCCTGATCTACAAATTATGTCTGAGGTAATTTTGCGATAAAACTTACCGTTTTCAAGAAAATCGCGAAAAACTCATTTTTTGGACCTTATTACCCCGCTAAAATTTTTTCCTTACATGGGATCGGTTGGGACTTTTAAGACAATGTTTATAATTATAATTTAAACAATTTTAAGAATTTTCAGCTTCCCCTGAATTTGTCGTGGGTTTACTGATTTTTTGGTCTAATTTGACCGGACTAAAAAGTCGTAAAGATAAAAAGGTAATTTGACACCTGTCAAAATCTTTTTAGTAATGGCGGGAGAAAAGTTTTTGCGTCATGGTAAAAAAGAATATGTTATTGGAGTATAGTGTTATCATATTGTGTGAGAACTCTATTTAGTTAAACTATAATAGTTACAGATATCTTAATAAGACCACACCACTCCATGATATTAGGTCAAGGCAAAGAGAATGTTATCGTAATAGACACTTATCTATGGTTTATTATCTGTGAATTAATGTCATCATTTGAAATATGATGTTATTTTATTTTATTCTAAATTAAAAGAATTCGAGGAATTAAATACGATAGTTAAATATTATTATCCTCACTTATTATAGTTTATAAAATATAAAGTATTTGTATTCACTTAATACATAAGACATAATCTTGTATTGTGAATTTTTATTCTGTTCTTTTTATTATGAACTGTTTTAAAAGTTTATTGATATTTTATGTTTGATATTTCTATTTAAATAATAATATTTAAATAGATATATATTAATAATATAGAATAATATTTAATTTATTTATTCATTTAATTTATTCATATTAGGTATATAAAAATGTTATAAGAAATAGCCAACGATATGAGATTTAGTATTTAATAATTCTCTCTGGTTTTTCCTGTGTATATCTTAGAATTGTAACTTTGCCGTAATCGGGATTTTATAGTAGTTCGACAATTCTCACTGATTTTAATAGATATTTTATTACGTTTTACATATATTAATAACGTATGTTATTAAAATATCAAAGCAATAACAGACAATGTTTATCTGTCTGGCAATATATTGAAGACAAATTGTTATAGTTTTTTAATTATACGCTAAATAAAAAGCTTAATTAAAAGTGTGTAGAATTCGGGGAATGTCATTTCTGAGTTAAGGTTCTTAACGTGTAGTCCTTGGGAACGGAGTCACAGACAAAAGCTAGCTATATATATATATTAATAATCTAATATGGGTTCAAAAGGATGGGATTTATAATAAATATAGTAAGAATACAATCATTCATCATCTCGCTTTGCTAGCTCCTCATATCGTGACTGCCTAAAAAAATCTAAGCTTACCTTTACTTTCCCTTGCTTGACTAGATATACAGGGGTCTCAGATACACCCAGGAACAACACCATATGTACCAATGGTATGGCTGTACAGAGCCAGAGTACAGCGTTAAAGGACAACATGTCTCCCGCCACGTACACCACCAAGTAACCCAGGTTCTGGACCAAGATGAAAAGGGAGCCTAGAGCACCACGGATCTTGTCTGATGCCACCTGTCAAAAGATTTTTTTTAGATTTTGTTTTGGTTGTTAGGAAAAATAAATTCTAAATATACTGATTTTTTAACCAATATATTTAAAAAAAATCTAAACATGGAAAAACAGAAATACCTACTAATGCCCTAATCATTTTAAATAACAAAACACAGCTCTATTATATAAAAGTGGGTTGTTATATATCTGTTATATATATATAGGTACCTCCTTCAAGTACAGAGGTGTCACGACGTAGCACCCAGCACAGGCCAGGCCAGCGACAGCACGGGATGCTATCAGCGCCCACGGTCTTAGCGAGAACAGTATTATTATCCAACTTATCTGAAAAGAAAATTATCTTTTCATTTTCATTTTTTCAACAAAAACCCTCCATGGAGTATCTTGGCAAATTTTTTCCATGGAACTATTCTTTGGTATCGTGCAACTAGACATATTCGATTCGATATCCGATATTTCATCAGTGCAATGTATGGATATTTATGAGAAAAACTTTTGACTTTTTGCCACGGGTTATAAAAACACACAAATAAAGGAAGCAAAATAATGGGGGTTTTACTTAGAACTACAAAATGTAAATCACACAAATAAAAAGGTTGTGGAATCGGAAGGTCATTGTCAGATATACAGGGTTAATTATAAATAATATACCTCCTCTTGCGGCCAATCTCTCTACATCAATCTCAACAACTGTTCTACGACTTTTACAAATCTTGATAAACAATACAAGAAAAACGAAACAATTTTTGTAAGAAGTACTTAAAAAGTCAACGCCCGGACGCCATACCTACGCTGAGTTAATGCCAGTTCAGAGGCAACAAATAAGTTTTGTATGTCTAAGTTTTGTAAGTTTTGTAAATCTTATTTTTTTTAATTATACATTTTAAAAAGTCGTAGAACAAATGTTGTTGGGATTGATGCAGAAAGGCTGTCTGCATGAGGTGGCCAATTAATTACAAATAACCCAGTAATAATATATATATTGTTTATACATATGTATATTGTATTTGTGGTATTGTTACAAGTATCGTGACATGTTAAGTTTTCATTATTTAATTATTCCATGGGAGTGTGACGAAATAGTGCCAGTTGTTCCATCTAAAGACATAATTATGGGTCAAATTCGTCAGACTAAAACAAAAACAACAAAAAAAACAAAAAATAATAACCATTTAAATAACGTTTGCACTTTGTAATACTTAAACAAGATGTTATGGGAAAATACGTTTAACCATAACAATGGAAGAAGCAGTAAAATTAATAATTACACAATAATTGTCTGTAATATTTATATAATATTTTATTTTATTACCAACCATAATAGGTATATGAATCATAGAGATTATTGTATAATAATCGGTTCAAGAGATTGAGACTGTTACATTGAAATAATTATTTCTATTAATATTGTTATATTAAATGAATATATATTTCAATAAATAACTAAGAATATTAATATAGATATTTTTATGAAGTATTTTTCATTTACGAAACACCAAAACGTATATACCCTTATTACGATATTCCCAGGTATAATTATTTTTAGGTAAACAATTACCAGGCTTATAGTACGTTATGATCCCATAGATTCCAGATTGCCTGGCTTTTGCATCTAATATTATTATGTGTTATGTTGCGATGATCAATCATTTTTATTCATAAATCAGAAAATAATAATTAATAAATAAATAATTAATAAATTATTATTATCTGACGAAAACCAATATATTGTTTGAGGATAACCTCAATCAGAAAAAAATATTAAAAGTTACAGGTATATGTATATAAATAACTTACAGCTAGCATTAATGAAGTGATAAGAGTCGTGATCTTCCTCCCCCATCTATCTGCCAGGTCTCCCATCAGAAACCCACAAAAAATAGGTGGGAAGAAGGTTATGGCGGCCATCCAGGATATTGTCTCATCGGTGATAGGTTCTGGTGCAGGTCCATCTTTGGATTGCAGGATTGGAGTCATGGGAGACTGCCATCCCATCAGCATCCCGAAGTTTAATACCGGTATTGTAACTGGAATAGTTATTGTAATATATTTTTATTATTATAAAATATGCTATCAAATTTAAATAGGATTCTAAACACAGAAATGAGGGCTGACGTTATGGCATAATTGTTAGTGATGGAACGGTATCTTAGGTAGTTGCAGGTTCGAAACCATTTTCGAACAAATTCTATATTTTCATTATTAAATTGTTTCAAAACATTTTTGGTGTGTAATTATTTAATGTTCTAGAATTGTATATAGATAAATTGAAAAACATTCTTAAATGACGAAAACATTTTCCCGTCTCATTGTGTAATTAAACATGTTAAGTCAAGATGTAGTATCAATAAAAGTATCAGATAAATCGGCTTTTAACTAGTTTACTATTAATTATACTGTTTGTAATAGTCTTGTCTCCTAGAAGTTATTGAGTCTAGATATATCAAGCTAAAACAAGGTTTAGTACATTATAAAGTAACTAGTAAGGAAACGATATATATTTCTAATATATTATTAATTAATTTATACGAATTGACATTTTATGAACATTCATATACTACATTTGAACATAGTTCATTAATGATATGTCCAATGAACATAGATTTTCTTAAGACCATCACAAATATTTTTTATTCTTTATGTAGTTGTATGATCGTACATAACTCGTACATATAGTACATAACTTATTTGTGTGGTTGTATGATCGTACATAAAGCAAAAACTACTAAACAAATTCCACCAAAATTTTAGATAATAATAGCCAAATATTTGAAGTATGGTAATCTTGTTTAAGTTAATTAAGACATTCCTAACAACTCAGTTTCGAGTTCTGCTCGTGTCACACGTAAAAAATTTAATGATTTCAAAATAGAAACACAAGAACTTAGAATCATTTCTGATATATACAATAACACAAGAAATGTTTACCTATAATAATAATATTTATTATTCGGAGTGGGAGCAGATAAAGTCACTAGCAACAGTTGGCTTAAATAAAATAGCATACTAGTTATTTATATTTACATCATAGAAGCCGATTGTTCGTCTTTATAAAGCAAAAAGTTCATTGACACGTTTGTTTTTATTTGTCGTTAAAATATCATCATTTGTGTGCACTTAGAAGGGAACCCGTTTGAATGCGTCTGCGCATGTGATTCACAAACCAGTTTTGCATATCCAGGGTTAAACTTCACGATGCGTTTCAAAATACCGGTACTTACATATTTAATTTCTTAATAATAGTAGTTTAATTTTCGTTTAGGATAAAGAAAGAAAGCTTCCAAAAGTTCTACCCTACATATTACCATTAATATGGATTATGTAACTTTAATATGGAGACTTGTTTTATAATAGTGACAAATCGCGTTATAGATCGCGGTTAAAAAAATATTTAATTTACCGAAATTGGTCTCAAATATAATCAGTTGTTTGTCAATATTAGGAAGTTTCTGTGTGTTTATTACACTATAATTAAAGCCATTATTCCACCACAGCACAAAGTATAGCTTGGTATAGCTCGAGGCCAATAATGGATCTGTAATTTGAGGCGTTAACTGAACCGTGAACTAAGCCAACTTTGTTCGAGGTCTTGTTAATTTATATATAGTGACTTTTTTCCATACATTAAAATAAAAATTAATTTCTTACAAAAAATATGATTGGCCTCGTTCATTAATCAATTAATTAATAATTGGCCTTATCCTGACAATGTGCAAAATATTACAAGGTTATTAAATTTATTAGTAAGTTTTTAAATTTTGTTAATTTTTAAATTTTGCAATGCAACAGATACTTAGCAACTATTAAAATATTAGTAATATCTTTAAAAATGCCACAATTTCAGGCAATCCTTGGCTGTATATTCTAACAATAGTAATAAAAAGATATACTACAATTTTAACAGGAATTTAATTTAAACACTGGCCGGTGTTATATAACAAATTTATTTAAAAAAATGGTAGAAATAATCATTTTATTCAAACTTTTAACATCTTCAACGTTCCAAAACATTGGGCACGCAAAGTAACTTAAAATAATGCAATATTATAATAATAAGAAGATTCAAATTAAATAATTAGTAATCTATTGTTGTAATGGGTCCATCTCAATATATAATTTACAGCGCTCTATTTGACCCTAAAAGTAGCGAATAAAAGTGTCCACCAATCAGATTAGAGCACTAACTCACTAACATCATTTGGACACTGCGATATTAGTTCATAAATAGTGTAATGAAATAGCCGCTTAAGTCTCTCTTAGTATAGTTTACTTGTGTGATACCGGCTTTATTATCCTTGAGAATTGGATCTTTTCCTTTTATTAAGGCTAAAAAAATATATATTTTAAAAGTCTAATATACATACTTAAAACATTATATTGTTTTTATGTGTAATAAAATAATACTAAACATTCATTATATTAATTCTTAATAACGAATAAATAAATAAATAAATATTCATGTGAAATTTATAGCAAACAATAAAAATAACAAATTTATGAAATCATTCCTTGAAATGCTAGTTAGTTTTAAGTTACCGTATTTTAAATGTATTTTCCCCATATTTAACTTCGAAGCCGGTTATATTTGTAATAACTGTAAATCTAGAACAGACCTTTCAACACTAATACATATTTAATATTGTTTTGTTTTTTTTTATAATCTGGAATATATAAATATGAATAAATTAAACCTAACTTCAGACAATTATTTATGTTACGTCACTGATTTACAACGAATGAAAAAAAACCATATACATTCACACGCACATATAATTGTGTGTTAATTTGAAAAAATAATCACTTTATATTTGTTTCTATGTGTGTAAGTATATGTTTGTGTGTGTATGTGTGTGTTCAAAATACCAATATTAATATACCAGTAATGTGTATAACGCCAAGGCGAGTGAAGTTATACCTAGTTCAGTTAGAAGGGCCTCAATGTCGTTTTATAAGTTCATACAATTAAAATAAAATTTTAATTAAACGCTGATAAATGTACCTTAAGAAATCGAATATTTTTATAAGTAATTCCGTGTTAATTAATTACGAAATTACTAGTAATTAGTCAATAACTGATTGTAATTACACTACTAAATCGGAAATAAATACTAATAAAAAGAAAAGATTTTAATTTTATTTCTAGTGTTTGTATTATTATTATTCACAAGGTATGAAAGAGAACTTAAAAGTTGGTACTAGGAGAGTATTCAAAAGCTTAAAGAAAATAAACTTCATCTTGTAGGACAAGAAACAACACATAGACTGTCCATTGTGAATATATGTATATATTATCAAAAACATTGATACTTTTTATATAAATAAATTAATTGTTTCTTCATAAAAAAGGCGACATGCGACGCCAGGGTCTGTCGTTAGTTTGAATACGAGGTAAGTTACATATTCATAGAAACGAAATAGGTACGACATTTTCTTATAGAAAGCTATTTCTAGAAAGTTATTTTTACTAGTTATAAATAACCTGAGTTCCTCGTTCAGATCTTTAAATAGCTAACAGGTTAATATTAACTGTTTTTCAAAATTAAACTATATTTATAGTAAGTTAAAGAGTAATTTAAAATGACTGAAAATAGCGTATTGCAAGCGTAATGCGAAGTGGGGATTTGCAATTTTATATTTAAATAACATAAATTTATTCTGATATTGAAGAATGAACTTAAATTACAAGGGAGTTATGGTCGAAATTTAAACAAAATAAAAAAAGGTAAGACTTTAAGGATGACGATGATTTTAACATTCATCCAATCAATCAATCATCATATTTTATGATTTATTATATATATTAAGATATGTTTAATATAGGTATAATGAAATGTCGAATGATCATCTATTCAAAGATTTTATTATTTTACACTTAGATTTTACATTTATGTAATTATGTTCTAGCTTTTTACTAGAGGAATATAACGAGATTTTCAAAATTCTAATATATGTTATATAAATAAATCAATTAATATCATTACGAGGTTTTATCTGAGTGGAATATTAGGAAATTTGTAAGTCGAGTAGGAATCAGTCTAAGGGTGCTTACACACGGTATCCGATCTGAATCCGTAAAATAAGGATGTGATGTAGTCAGTAGCATCTAAGTTTTGTAGTCTTAAACGATATCAGAGGTTTTTCACGTGTTGGTGTAAAGCGCCTTTATACGCGTTTGCCATTTTTTAGTAAATCTTCCCAATACTTTGCATTATACTAAGATGTTATTTTTATACTGGTATTGTTATTTCGTTTGGTGATATAATAATGACCTTATCATTTTTGGAAGTCACTAATGCCTTACTCCCCGTAGTGTGTGTTAGAATTACAAGGAAATCTGGAAATGTAATAAATTAGATGGTAGATAACATTTGTACTAAAAATTGTACGGAAGATGAACCCCGCTGTTAACAGATAAGAAATAGACTTATATCTTAGGTTAGTTTTTAATAGTTTTTAGTAGAAGATCTATGATTTAAACACTTGATAGTGAATATAGAAGACGGGATTTTTAACAATTCTGCAGGCTACATAATGTGTAAATATCCTTAATATCCTATGAGAAATGTTTAGAAATAATCAAACAACTTATTCACATACCTGAAGATAATTCCGAAATCACAAACAACAAAGGGAAACAAATAAACACACAAAGCAAAGAAAATAAAATTTTAAAAACAAAATAAAAACAATGATATTTCTATATTATTTAAAATGAAAAAAAAATAGATTGTAATACGTATTATTTAATCTATAATATACCCATTAAGGCCATGAAGAACTGGTTGGCGATGCCGCCATCTTGGAGGCGATGCTTCCATTTTCCTAGAAGTGAACTCAGCATATTTCGCTCTATAGTTCTCAGGCAGTCATTTTCTGTATATAATATCTGTAAGAAAACAACAAATATTAATAACAAATATAGATTTCGTCGGTATTGTCTATATTAAACGTTTGAAAATATCTATAAAAATGAATAGCCATGTTAAGCTTATTTAAATTTATATAAATATAGAATGAAAAATAAACCGATACGGGCAGGGATTCGAACCTGCCACTATCCCGATAAAGACGATCACATATAGAATGCTTAATTCACCGAGGCGGACAGCGATACGGTAGCTCAGTTGGTAGAGCGACGGGACGGTTTCCCAGTATTTGCGGGTTCGAATCCCCGCCCGTATCGGTTTATTTTTCATTCTATATTTGTATAAATTTATGTAAAACGTTTTTTAATTAATAAATTTATTCGATTTGATGAATAAAATATGAATAAATAAATAATCATCTAGTTAATTGGAAAAAGATTTGAACCTGTCGAATAGAGTTCGCATATTTAATATAGCATATAATATTAAATTTGCAACTTAAACTATTCGACAGATATGTACATTCTTCAACTTCTACATATTTAAAAAACTTAAAATACAGACTTAATGACTTAAAAAATAGTTTTATCGAGATGTTTTATTAAAAAAATCTATATTAGAATATATTTGGTAATCATTTATTGTCATTATATCCAAACAAATAACATACGTAACGTAGTATTATTGTTTTATAAGTTGATTTCTGTGTTATATAATAACACAGAACTCAAAACTATAGTTGATACAAAACTTGTCTGTTCGTCTGTGTATAGGTTTACTGTTTGTGTATGGCTTCAAGTAAAAACTATAGCTCCGATAATACAACATTTTTTTACGATAAATACAATAAAACTAAAACAAATTGATTTTGAGTTGGAAGCGGGGCAGGTGGTTAACGATGTCGCCGACAACCGGTAATTTATAAAAATGTTTAAAAATGACATCAATTAAAGCATTAAACATATTCGTTGAAAGGAATTACTTTAATGATATGGAACTACACAAAATCTAAACAAAAATGTCTTTGTACATAATTCATTTAGACTGAGTATTAAAATATATTTGCTTAATGACATTTAAATGCTGTAAATGCTCTTTAGTTCAAATTCCATCTCATAACATTGACTTGTCACGGTGTGTTTTAGTGATATTCTAGATATCTAGATCTATCTAGAATAAAGCCTGGGTCATATAAACTCGTGCTCTTATCATGCTGAAGTATTATAAACATTATTATTATTATTATTATACTGTAAGATAACCCTATACGAGTAGTCATAATATAATATACATGTATATATATATTCGGTCTTATAAATCAAAGACATGCGCAAGCGCAGTTACAGGTGACTACTACTACCTCTGACGTGTTTGCAATATATCTTGATTATAGGTTGTAGTAATAGTTAAGGTCTGAAAGCTTGACAAACAAACGAACTAATATTCGCATTTATATTTAACCCTACCTATATAACGGTTAGTTATATTGTTATTTACATACTTACAATTTCTTAGTTTTCGGTCTTAGAGTAACATGCAATTGATTAAAACTTATAAAGAATGTAGGTACATGAAAAAATACTGTCAGATCCACCATTTTATAAAAGTTACTAAACATATTGTTGATATTATGTAATAATAATATATATTACAACCCTTTGATATATTTGTTTTATTCATAGCTGAGGAATAAAAAGTAATTTAAAAAGACATTAAAGCTCTCAAGCATTTCCTGTTTCCTGGCGACCATATTGTGTTATTTTGTTGTTGTGTTATGTAGTTGAGTTTGTTTAAACAAACTCTAAAGTAAATATAAAATAAGGTTTTTGAGTAAATTAATAATGTCCTCCCACTTAGTAATAAATCATTAATTCTTATTAAAAAGATTGCCCATCGAAAACGACATATTTTAGCCCCAATTTTTCTTCTGAAAGTTGTTAATAATTAATTTGTTTTAAACAAATAAATAAATAAATATCTGGGTGTTTCTCTACTAACGGGAAAGTTTTGCGTGAAATTTGTCCTGCTCACTTTTTGTTTTAAAATAGGGTTTTAAATGTATAGAATGAAAGCTAATAACAAGCGATTTTCAAGTCTATAAAAGGCCGGAAGATTACTCTGCTGTTTTAAATTTTAGAGGTTTTTTTTTCCGGTGCTTTTTTTTCTTTGACCTTCATTTGAGGATCATTCTTATAACATGTGTATCAAAATTTTGCTGTTTTTCTCTATTTTTTCTAATATTTATTCTCTCGTCATTTTATATTTTTTTTGGGTGGTAACTGGCATGGTAAGCCGTTTCTAAGCTATATTTGTAATTACTGTAATTACGGATAATAACTGCATATAATCCATTTAGTAGCTAATTTTATTTAAATTTATATAAAAAACAATCCACTAGAAACTATAAAACTCCCCTGTGTTGCGTCGAAACAGGGGATTGTCGCCAGGGGACTGTCACCAGGGGACTGTGTTTTCTGGCACTAAACAGGACTGTACTTATTATTTACGAATCCTAGTTTATTTCACAGCTAAATAAGTAACTGTACGTTTATTTTCGTAATCGATATATCAAAACTATATTCTAATTAGAAAAAATTACCACTCAAACTACTTACCGGGGACTGTTACGCATAACGGCCCCGACGCGTGATTCAGTAACTATGGTAAAAAATGAAACTACCCGCAAAATAATGTCTCGGTTCTGACTCGATATGATCGAACTTCACACTGTCAGCGATTCATTCAACACAAAATTGAGTCGTTATCATGGACTATATAATTTTGTTTTATTTTTTCAAATTAACCAGAGGATTGTGTTCAAATATTTAGGACAACATTCAGGCGGTAATTTCGAATAATTATTATTACATTTACGTAGTGTTTGTGCAACATATATCATTTTCAGTATATTTAGTTTTATAATATACTTTAAATTTGTTACACGCACATAAATATTATTTTAAAATTGGATTTAAAGTGAAGATTCTGGGATGGGGACGCGCCAGGGGACTGTGTTTTGACATGTTGGAATTAAAATAAAAAAAGATATAAAACATTTACATGGTCAACAAGTAGGTAGCCTCAAAGATACTGAAATGTACTATAGTTTTAGATATTTTCTCAAATAAAAAATATCCAAAACAATGTGCAAATTGCTCGGGACATCAATTTTTCCGTTAGTAGAGAAACACCCATCTATCAAAATATTTTGTTTGTTTAATATAGATCAAAAAACTAAAAAAAAAATCTCATATTAGACGATATATATAACCTCTATAGAGAATAATGTAAAGAGGCATTTGGCAAGAAAACCTTTGATATAATTGATGCAAGGTCCAAAAATAACCATGCATATATGACATGAGGTTATGACTTATGGCGGCAAATTTTAGGTAAGACAATTATTGTCTATATTGTTTGTATTTATTATAATTATAAAGAATTTATACCATTAACAAATTAGTATAAGTATGAAGTTTATTAAATAATCACCTCTCATAAAGAGTTTTTATTTGATATGTTTTCATCGATAATTTCAACACTTGTAAGTATTATAGAAGTGTTACTTATATGCATTTCTGTCGTTGAATCAAACGTATTTTGCGATAGATATGAATTTAAAATCATAGAATTAATATACTAATAATACTCTATATTTAAAATACTATGGCAGTTTTATAAAATATTTTCAAACAGAACCTTAACATAAATTTTATTTGGTAATTTATATGACAAAAGTATTAAGTAAAATACCATTTATGGAAAACTAACAATTTTTATTTTGGAACTGTCATTGTGACATGGAATAGTTTTTTTTTTAATTTGTCCTGTCGGACAGGCTAAGGTTCACATCGACATGGAATGGTATTTTGATCTTCATACTTGAACTATAAAAAACATAAAAAGCACTGGTTGACAGCTTTCTGATGTTTAGAAAGATGTTTTATCTCACGTTTACGAGCTACTTGTAGATAATCTCAAGTAGTCGATAGTGTTACTTACTAACTCATAAATAGATTATGTTAAGTATGTAAATGTAATGCTTAATGTAATGCTTATATAATTGTGTTAAAAATATCGTAATCGATAATAAATATGTCAAAACTTACCTTATTGCAATATTATTGGAACAATAAAGATATATCTATAAAACAAGAGTCTTAAAATATATTTTTTTAAATTAAACTTTTCTTTTTTATTAACAGTAGTAGCTTATTATGCAGCCAAAGTTTTTATTACAAATTTTACAGTTGCTACCAACTTATAAAGCCAACTAAAAACTGTCAACTCAAAGTTTAATCTCACTATCATAAATTGATAATCATTTTATGATTTATCTCCTGTCACCAATAAAGATCTTGTCAAAACCTTTTAAAGATATCTTTTATATGTGCAATATCTTTTATATCTATTATAAGTACAATGATATATTAACGAAAAAGAGACAGATTTGAAGAGTTTTCCTCAAATTGATTCGATTTGTGATAATGATAATATAGTATTATTTATTATGAATTATGATACAAGTACTTTATCTTGATTTCACGAGGATGGAACGAACAAGGTTATATCACATTCTTACTTCTTTTTTTTAATACAGCCAGATTAAGATCTTGCTTGATGTATAAGCATATTGTAAAATTTTCTATAGGAACATATATATAGGTACACTATACCTTTATTTGGTTACCTTGATTTGCTGGGAATATTTTATCAAGAATATTTTTTTATACTGATTTTAAAGGATTTACAATATGTAGTATAAATAAATGACTAAACATTCTAATAAATAAATATTCCACATGACTTCTAATTAATATTCTATATTGCGTGATATAAATTATTCCGTCTATCCCAAAGTTTTGAATAAACACAATAGATATTACAAATCACGTCATTGTGTTCCAATCTTTATTAGGCTGAATGCGTCAATACATCTCTGTCTAAACTTGACTTTATAAAATAACGTAGACCATTTGAAGATCAAAAATAGAATGCGCTTAAAAAGCTACATCCGTAAACTATAATATGAAGAAGCTTTTGTTTTTATATTGGTATCATTGCCGTGGATTATTGAGCATAATCATTGAAAAAAATATATACAGACTGTTGCTACCATACATACCTATTACTCAATGACGTAATCAAGGAGGAAGTGGTTTCTTTAGATTACAGACAATCATTAAAAAGAAATAATCTTACAAACAACCTTGAATTCATTTGACTATATTAAAAAAAAAAATGTACAGCCATCTTTAAATACAATGATATTTTATGTGTGAAGATGCTCGGAGATCGTGACGATAAAGTCGTTACAAAACACTAAAACTAAACTGTGCCAAACTTTTCCAAAAGTCAATAAAACCTTTAAAAAAAAATAAAACCTTTTAAAACAATTTAACATGAATTAGATGATTTGCTTCATACTGTTCTCAAAAAAATATTAATCAAAGAATGGTACAGACATAAAAACCGAACAATGAACATACAAGGATAACAATATGAATGGAAATGTACCTACATACATACCAAATTTGATTGTGTCATTGACGAAATAATCTTCTAAGGCTAGGAGATACATATAATAAAATAGAAACGAGGTCAAATGTGTTAATCTGTTTGTTTGTTCACGTAAAACTGTTTAATGATGTTTATGGTGATAGCCTCAGAATAAGATACTTTTAATAACGGAAAAATTTACTAAAAAAAAAAAATACAAGAAACTGTTTTAGAAGTGCAATAAAACTAGAAATGTATGGGTTTTATCATGTTATACATTAAATATTTGTTATTTGGTGAAGAGAGGGATAAAGTTTCAAAATAGTTTTAATAACCAGACACAATACAATTTATTAATTACAAGAAATTAAAATATAAATTTTTCATAAACACAATTAATATCTGTTTTATAAATGACGACAGTTAGTATGACAAAAAAAAGATTCGATTCTTTATTAGCTGTCCTTTTGCTCTCTCTTTCTCTCTCTGTCTCATTCTCTCTCCAGTATCAATCAATCTTCATCAAGTAATAATCATTGCGTCGAAGTAAAACAACAATTATGGGATAGTTATTGAAATAGACTACATTTTAGTAAAGTTTCTAGTAACACATTAAAGAAAAATAAGGTCAATGTAATTAGATAGATATAATTAAAGGTTAAATACTTTAAATTATGTTTGTTTCTCTTTATGTTATATTTTGTTCATTACTCCAAAACTACTCAAGTGAGATTAAAATTTAGCACTAATTATCTATAATCTATAGCTATATTTACGTATCAAATCATTACGTATCTTCATCATAATAATCCAGTGGAAGTTCAGAACAAAGATTTATGTTGGTACCTACCACTTAAAACACGACTAGGAGGTGAAATATTTTAATTTAACTAATAAAAAACACCGACAACTCTAATGTATTATTTTATTAACCCCCGACTAAAAAGAGGGGTGTTATAAGTTTGGCCTGTCGAACTTTGTATCTGTGTGTCTGTCTGTGGCAATGCAGCGGCCAAACGAGTGGACGGATTTAAATGCGGTTTTTTTAAATCGTAAGCTATGTGTTTTGAGATAGTTCTTATTATCTTTTTTTTAATTAAAAGCTATGTTTTCCTCGAGATGGTTCTGGTTCTGGTTCTGGTCGAAATACAAACAGTCGTTCCCAAGATATTAACATTTTATTGGTGAAAGGTTTTTATGCAATAATAAGCTGTTCCCAGCGGTTTTGCCCACGCTATATAGGAAAAAAAGCTTTGTTATGTAGACCAAAAGGTTTTTACACTTAGATAAAGTACTTTATTAGGGATAGCTGTTGCCCGTGACTGCGTCCACGTAGACTGTAAAAATATATTTATATGGCTTATGATCGTAGTCATAAAGAATCACGGGCAACAGCTAGTGATAATATAAATCATTCATCATAGTGTTATTAGTGATTGTAAATCATTTTAACTCTAAATTTATAATTATTAATATTCGTATTTACCTATATGAAAGGGTCTTGAATCATGTTACTTAACACATTTATAATTTATTACATTGTCGAAATTTTCACGCGGATCCTTATTCTTTATCATATTAAATATAACCTATGTTCATCAGAGGGATGAGTAGGATTCTAAAGGTAAAATATTTTATTAAATCGGTCCAGTAGTTTCGGTGCCTATTCAATTCAAACAATATTTGTGATGATGATTTTTATAAAATTAACATATAGTCATCAGGGATAATGTAGGATTCTAATGCTAAAAGAATTTTTAAAACCGGTTAAGTAGTTTCGAAGCCTATTCAATTAAACAGTTAATGCCAGTTCAGAGGCGACAAATAAATTTTGTATGGGAAAACTAAAATATATAAAAATATAATTTTAAAAAGTCGTAGAACAAATGTTGTTGGGATTGATGTAGAGAGATTGCCCGCAAGAGCGCAAGAGGTGGCCAATTAATTACAAATAACCAAGTATATATTACATAGTAATGAGGTTTGTAGTTACATTGAATATAGTTTATTATATGTATGTTCTGTAAAAATGATGTCAAATTAATAGTTTTTTTTATCTTTATCGGTTGGTAACACAAAACCGACTGAACATGTTTGTGTATAGTTTAGTGTGGTTTTGTTTTTTTGTGTAGAGTAGTAGTACTACTAGTACTACTACTCTACATAAAAAAAACAAATAGTAGGTACCTACTAGTAGTAGTAGTAGTAGTAGTAGTAGTAGTAGTAGTAGTAGTAGTAGTACTAGTGCTTTTATTCCTGAAAGTTCTCTCCTTTTCAGGAAAACACCAGAATAGGTTTAGCTTATACTCTAAGTAGAAAGAAAGGAGTCTAATAGATGTCACCTTTTCATACAGAGGATTATATGTATATAGATTGTTAATTACATAAGAAGGTGTAGCAATAGCTCGATAGGTAGAGCAGAACGATTTTTTAGTGGTCGCAGGTTCAATACCGTATTGATAAATTGTTAACTTCATTTTTATGTACAATCTAACTAAGCTTGATATCTCTTATATGTATAGTCCATTTCAAACTTTATTTTTTCATATATTGGATTATACCGGATGTAACGGGTTTTGTACTTGATCCTTCTTATAATAACTACAATACGGTATGATTTTCCCAGCGCAAGTCGGTTCATCAGACAAATTGATAGCCAATTTATGAATGTGTCTAACCTTGATTTTAGGAACATAAAATATTATATTTAAATTACATTCATAAAACAGTTTTTAATTACAATAAAAAATAAAATAGAAAGAGTATATATGTATAGAAAGAGTATACATGTACAAATTAAAAAAAAAATAATTTACATATATGTTAAGTATAATTCGTAGAAATGGTTGTTTAAGATTTTATATTATTAATTTGAATTGCTAATTTTAACAAAATGTATATAAATGTTTTTATTAAAATGGGGATTGAAATTTACAAGGAAATAGCAGCACATCATATTTACTTTAAATTCTTGAATCGTTATAAAATAAGCCGTTGCCACTTACCAGGGATATTTTCTGAATTTTAAAAATATACATTTTATTTTCCACTCAAGTGTTGTAAAAGCATAGAGATATTATATACATTTTATGTGTAAAAGACCTTATTAAAATATCGGTATGTCAAAACGAAATAAGTTTTTAATATTTTAAATCATTTTTAAAGATTATAGCTTTTCATTGTTTAATTAAATAAAATAATTATTTCTGTTCTCAATAGGTACATGGTTTGAATATAAAGCATACTGAATAAAATTAAATATTGAATAATGACCAACTTTTGTAGTGAAAGTATGACATCATGCAAGAGATACATAATTGGCGGCAAATTATTCCAGTCGGATGAAAAAAAAATATAACATACTTTTTATTCTATAGAACTTAATAAAAAAAATGTTCTTATTTCTGTGCAATAGAGTTTATACTACCATGTTAAACAGTTATCGTTTGAGATAACGGAATTCTTGTGAATTATCGAGCAACATTTATATATTGAGACCATGTATGACCATGAGTATTGCCATTGCCTAAATTATAATTAAATAATTCGTTGAATATAAAATAATTCGTATCCTTTGATTACAAACTTATAAGATCGAATTGTAAATACTTTTAAAATGCCATTTTTTTTTTACTTATTGTGTGTGTGAGATGTCCTGCTTAAACATTTTACCCATTAAATTATTGAAAGTATAAAAAATAGTGGAAAATGTATTAATTAAATATTTTGCTTCTGTGTACCTTTTACCTATTATCTTATTTGTTGATATGTTGGAAATTAATTGCTAATATTTTATTACTATCAACAACGAAATATTTATTTGATATTAATTCCAACACATAAACACTCTGATCTCTTTAATTGTATAAAATATTTTAATGGAAATTTCAAATATGCAACATGCAACACCGAAAAATAGATTAATTCTAGAAAACTTTACAATGTCATAATTGACACAACGATATTTTTTTGAGTTTATTTTTCACATTGCCTTGAGATACTAAATGTGGTTAATTCATTTTTAATTTGTTTAGATACTTTTAGCAACCGGTTTCTCTAAGGAAACGGTTTGTTGTATTCTACTTCACCAATACCACCATATTTGAAATCACTTTACACAAGCACTTAATAACAGAGGTTAACGTATGATTTACCGCTCGAGAATATGACGTCTGAAAAGCAACATTGCAGACATTTTTTTATACAATAATATGTTGTATAAAAAAAAGCAACATGAACAGGATTCTGCTTCTAGGTTATTTGTCAATATTATACGACTACGTAATCCTATATTATTTTGTTCGTGTTCATAATTTTTTATAGAAAGAAAGAAAGAAAGAAGAATTTTGTTTTTTTTATTTTTTGTTTGTATATTCGAACTATTTTTATTCTATACTGATATTTTTATTACTAGTATTATTGTTTTTTTTTTTCCTTTGCTTATTATTGTATAATTTTTTTTTTGTGTTAATTTACTTTTTAGTTAATTCTTTTTAACGTTTTTACTTTATAACCCCTTGCAGTTGTGTTGTCTAAATAAAAGTATTTTTCTTTCTTTCAGTCTTTCTAATTTTTTATCTTATATTTATTTAAAAAAAAACAATATACTGTAAACGTCATGTTATGGTATGGGGTAAGTGCGCCTGTTTGTGGACAATTGTAGTCGAATTTTCGAAAGCTCCTGCTTATACCTACAACATTCTCAAAAAACCGTGTTTGAAATAGGTGACAACTGACACCCTCGTAGTAACAAAAACTATTAAGAAAACATAAGAGTTCTAACGAAAGAAGAGTGAATTAAACTAAAGGTAAGGTTTCGATTATAATTTCTTTTGGGTATATTATTATATAATAAATATATATTAACTAATTAAACTAAATGGTAAGCTTTCGATTTTATTTTTTTTACAATGTCTACATTAAACTAAAATAGGTTAAACTCTATTAATCTAAATAGTATGTTATAAATATACCCCTACTCCACTTATTGGTCAAGAGCAGGTGGACTTACCTTATTTAATTAATAAGAATAATGTATTCTGAGAACCTTAAAGCAAGAAAGATGGTAAAAATTTAAACATAACCCAACATATTATTGCCTGTACCTATAAATAAATCACTTTATTATTAGAAATTAATTGTTAACGCAATCTACATTTAATTGATGTTAATATGTTTTTTTTATGTAATATCATTTGGAAAATAAAATGTTATAACTAAAATGACGTTCCACAAAATTATTCATTTTTATTTTCTGTAATATATGTATAATATATATGTAGGTATGTAGAGCGTTTTAATTACCGTGTAATTGGATAAAACACTAAATACTTATTTATATTATCTCATAAGTCATATCTTAGCATTTATTATTATTGAAATATAATGAAAGTGAAATTTAATTATTAGAAAATTTTTAATAAACTTATACTATGTTATAATTAGTATAAATACATTTTATTTTTAATCACAAATATTAATGATTATAGTATATACTATTGCACTTACGGTAGTAAATCTCACTTGGTAACTGTTGTATATGACACAGTTTAACTAAATGACAACTTTCTCTCAAAACTTCACACTATAAAACTTAATACTTAAAATAAAAATATTTAATTTAGAATTACTATGATTGGTTATACAATTATCGTAAATAATATCGATATTATTAATAGAACGCCACACGTGTGTCTCTGAACACTCCGCGGAATTGACTAACTAAAAGTAAAACCAGTAAACGTTTTGCTGTTTGCACTTCGCAGATTGATGGAGTCGCTGTTATAAAACGAAATTATAAACAAACAAACGACTTCCGTCCCGCGGCTAGTCTCAGTTGGTTGACCTTTTTTGTTGCTGTGTTTTATACAAATATTCAAAAAAGGGATCTGGTTTAACTTTTTTTCTTGTTCTTGTTAACGATTTAAAAGGTGAAGGATTTTTATTGGCTGGGTTCACCCCCATTACAAATATAAATGACTAATATAAACGTTTGAGGAAAAAGTTATAAGTAATTTATTATTGATTACTAATATTTTAGATCAAGCAGGTAGTTTATTTAAATCTTTTAAAAAACTACAAATTATTTTAAGAAACTAATTATAATTCTTATAATTATATTAATATTTATATCTTAATAATAATAATTTATATGTTATAGCAGACCTCAAATGCCTTTCTAAACTTTTTTAAACACGTCCAAGCGTAAGATGGAATGTGACCCGTGTGAGTGAGTCACAGTTTTGAGTGAGAGACAGTTAAAAAAAACACTACTTCCTGCCTAAAAGTTACATTTTCTGTTTATTTAAACGTAATACATTGAGTATTGAAACTGCTTTGTGAACAAAACAATTAAATTAAAAATATTATAGTAGTTTATTTCGGTACAGACAGCCAATTAATATACTAACCGATACTATTTTTGATCTCGAGATATTTGTGTATGCAAGATTACAACAAAAATGTCAGCCTTGTCAACCTGTATCAAGCTATTTAAGAGTTTAGAGACAAAAATACACGTTTTGTGAATCATTTTATCGTTATACATTTCTATTTTCTATCTAAAGAATGTTCTTCTTTATATGATGATATTTATTTAAGGGGGTTTTTTAAACACATTTTTTAAAGTAATCGGGTACTTGAAGTTAAGCTTTTATTATCGATATCTGAGTCTTCTTGAGTGCAATCTTCGCATTTACTTTACCATTATGAATGAACGGGAATGACCGGGTGAACGATGACGAATTACCAATTATGAGTCTACTATAGTACTACCTATGCCATGGTAAATTAAATTTGTATAAATATATAATGTTTTTACATTGTTTTACATTTACATCTTTTAAATGTTTATTTATACTGCAAAGTTAGAAACATTGGTTAGGATTTTCGAAAGAAACCTAATAGATGTCACCACCGTCCCGATAAAGACGATCACATATAGAATGCTTAATTCACCGAGGCGGGCAGCGATACGGCAGCTCAGTTGGTAGAGCGACGGGACGGTTTCCCAGTAGTCGCGGGTTCGAATCCCTGCCCGTATCGGTTTTTTACATTCTATATTTATATAAATTTAAATAAGCTTAACATGGCTATACATGTTTTAAGATATTTTCAAACATTGATTTCGGTAGTGGCATCTTTTAAATGTTTATCTACACTGCAAAGTTAGAAACATTGGTTAGGGTTTTCGAAAGAAACCTAATAGATGTCACCGCCGTCCCGATAAAGACGATCACATATAGAATGCTTAATTCACCGAGACGGACAGCGATACGGTAGCTCAGTTGGTAGAGCGACGGGACGGTTTCCCAGTAGTCGCGGGTTCGAATCCCTGCCCGTATCGGTTTTTTACATTCTATATTTATATAAATTTAAATAAGCTTAACATGGCTATACATGTTTTAAGATATTTTCAAACATTGATTTCGGTAGTGGCATCTTTTAAATGTTTATCTATACTGCAAAGTTAGAAACATTGGTTAGGATTTTCGAAAGAAACCTAATAGACGTCACCACCGTCCCGATAAAGACGATCACATATAGAATGCTTAATTCACCGAGGCGGGCAGCGATACGGTAGCTCAGTTGGTAGAGCGACGGGACGGTTTCCCAGTAGTCGCGGGTTCGAATCCCTGCCCGTATCGGTTTTTTACATTCTATATTTATATAAATTTAAATAAGCTTAACATGGCTATACATGTTTTAAGATATTTTCAAACATTGATTTCGGTAGTGGCATCTTTTAAATGTTTATCTACACTGCAAAGTTAGAAACATTGGTTAGGATTTTCGAAAGAAACCTAATAGATGTCACCACCGTCCCGATAAAGACGATCACATATAGAATGCTTAATTCACCGAGACGGACAGCGATACGGTAGCTCAGTTGGTAGAGCGACGGGACGGTTTCCCAGTAGTCGCGGGTTCGAATCCCTGCCCGTATCGGTTTTTTACATTCTATATTTATATAAATTTAAATAAGCTTAACATGGCTATACATGTTTTAAGATATTTTCAAACATTGATTTCGGTAGTGGCATCTTTTAAATGTTTATCTATACTGCAAAGTTAGAAACATTGGTTAGGATTTTCGAAAGAAACCTAATAGATGTCACCACCGTCCCGATAAAGACGATCACATATAGAATGCTTAATTCACCGAGGCGGGCAGCGATACGGTAGCTCAGTTGGTAGAGCGACGGGACGGTTTCCCAGTAGTCGCGGGTTCGAATCCCTGCCCGTATCGGTTTTTTACATTCTATATTTATATAAATTTAAATAAGCTTAACATGGCTATACATGTTTTAAGATATTTTCAAACATTGATTTCGGTAGTGGCATCTTTTAAATGTTTATCTACACTGCAAAGTTAGAAACATTGGTTAGGATTTTCGAAAGAAACCTAATAGATGTCACCACCGTCCCGATAAAGACGATCACATATAGAATGCTTAATTCACCGAGACGGACAGCGATACGGTAGCTCAGTTGGTAGAGCGACGGGACGGTTTCCCAGTAGTCGCGGGTTCGAATCCCTGCCCGTATCGGTTTTTTACATTCTATATTTATATAAATTTAAATAAGCTTAACATGGCTATACATGTTTTAAGATATTTTCAAACATTGATTTCGGTAGTGGCATCTTTTAAATGTTTATCTATACTGCAAAGTTAGAAACATTGGTTAGGATTTTCGAAAGAAACCTAATAGATGTCACCACCGTCCCGATAAAGACGATCACATATAGAATGCTTAATTCACCGAGGCGGGCAGCGATACGGTAGCTCAGTTGGTAGAGCGACGGGACGGTTTCCCAGTAGTCGCGGGTTCGAATCCCTGCCCGTATCGGTTTTTTACATTCTATATTTATATAAATTTAAATAAGCTTAACATGGCTATACATGTTTTAAGATATTTTCAAACATTGATTTCGGTAGTGGCATCTTTTAAATGTTTATCTATACTGCAAAGTTAGAAACATTGGTTAGGATTTTCGAAAGAAACCTAATAGATGTCACCACCGTCCCGATAAAGACGATCACATATAGAATGCTTAATTCACCGAGGCGGGCAGCGATACGGTAGCTCAGTTGGTAGAGCGACGGGACGGTTTCCCAGTAGTCGCGGGTTCGAATCCCTGCCCGTATCGGTTTTTTACATTCTATATTTATATAAATTTAAATAAGCTTAACATGGCTGTACATGTTTTAAGATATTTTCAAACATGGTAAATTAATTAAATAATTTAAAACTTTTTAAATTAAGTCAGTTACCCTTTAATTATATTATTATAACAATGTATGATTATTACTTATATTTAAGGTAATATTGTTCATTACTTTGGCTTCCTATTTTAATAAATAAATTATCTTTATTTTCGGACATAACCTTTAAAATGAATATAGGCTCTTTTCCCACCGACATCTGTATAAAAGTCTAATATTTGAGACGTAAATAATTTTCCGTTTCTCTGGTTATTCGAATATCGGTATGTATTGAGTTTGGAAAGGTAAGGTATATTCCATTGACTTGTTTGTTTTCCGATCGTAGATGGATTATTAATTTTCAATGTATCCATATGTCATGTCTGCTATCTAAATATGTTCCTAAGCTTTCTGTCTGTCTGTATGATAAACTTAAAGTATACAGATTATTATAAAACATAAAGTAAATACCGATATGTTTTCAATATTTTTGCTGACTCATAATATCTTCGAGAGATTTAGAGATATGATAGGTCTTGATAGTTTATATGAATATATTGTTGGTATTTATGCATATTTTGAGAGTTATGAGTAAGTCTGTAATCATAACCAGTAATGAATAAAGACTTCATATGAGTACAATTACTGCATAAATGCAAAAAACGAATTAATAATCAACACTTTATTTTATTGTGTATTACATTTTTTAATTCTAGATTTATATCTACTATCTCTATTCATTAAACTTATCTTTTGTAAAGGCCTTCCTAACGGCCATGCAAGGAGTAGGTAGAGCTCCATACAAGGCCAATATTATAAATCAGTCTTTCAAATTAAAACTATTGTTGTATAATTTACAACATCCACTCTTACTAAACTACATAAAACCTCTTTCATTTAAACGAAACATTAAATTCTTAACATTGTGATCTTTAAAAAAACGCAACGAATATTGCTTGAACACCATCGTACCGTATAACTAAGAATATTAATGGAAAATATTTAAAAATTACAGTAATGTGTATTATATCGATAACAAATAAGTTGCCAATTTGTTTATAGAAAGATAAATTAACCCATAAGGGCCTTCTTATGGGTTCCTTTTTTGTAAAGCCAAAATTTCAGTCTGAGTTAACCTTTATAAATGAAATTATAAATACAAAACATTGTTCCAACTTTCCCGGGAATTGTTTATAACGAAAAACTAAATGTTCCTATTTCCAAGATTTGTACATGTTTTTAGTAAGACCTATGTTCCCAAAATAGTTGGCCTTCAAAGGAACTTGTCCATAAATGGTACCTACGTTAGTACTATTATTATGAATTTCAGAAAATCCAATTGGTAACCCAAAAACTCGCGCATCACTTGAGACTCCTGATTATAAAATTCAGACGCATAAATATGTAATATTAGCGCTGAGCAGTGCTATTGTCTAACTATTGACAATTAGTCTAGTTACGAACCGAATTTTATGGCAATTGACATTGTCATCTAAATATAACAATGAGTTTTTTTAACTTCTTTAACTTCTTATGGTTTGTGCGTTTATCCATGAATACGGTAAAAAATACGAAATAACCGTAACCGAAAATAACCGAATAATAAATAATTATATCCAATGGTTATGCTCTTTAAAGTGATTATAAAATGCATATAGAACCCATTAAGAGTTGCAGTTAAATATCTATGTCCTACAACTCACAAAAAATATTAAGTACAACAGGAAACCGCAATGAAGTCAATTATACGAAAATACACTAAAATTTATTCGCTAGAGCTCATATAATAAACATGGTTTTTAAAAGTATATTATTTTATTAAAAGAAATTATAATTCTATATTATTATTTGGTTTGTATTATTTGGTTAGTTTTGACATTAATGAAAGATATAAATATATCTCTTATTAGGTACTTTTCGTTTAGATAGAACAGAAAATACTAAGGTAAGGCAAGGTGTGTAAAAAAGTTTTAAATAAATATAACTAATAAAACAAATAATATACTATATTAATCAATACTTACTAATGACATCCAGTCCCCAGATTATTCAGATTTTTGGCAGAAATTATTTGTCAATAATCAATTCTTGCGAATAATTAAAAATATTATTAGGGCAAATAATCAAATATAGAATTGAATTTATAATAAGTAAACCTTTTTATTTGAATATAAATTCCAAAATAATTAATTAATTACAGTTAAATTTTAGCGCCATTTTGCTAGATGTTGAAAATTCGATAATGTTTATCACAAAATGGCGAACTCCGAATTTAAACTAGAGAATCTGTTAATGATCGGATTCTTATAAGATTCACCATATTTGCATTCTCTGTTTAAATTTCCTTTTATAGGCTTCGCACATTCGGCTTAAAATTTTATGTTATTATTTTGACGTGACTTTCCAGTCACGCCATTAAGTTTATTTTGTCTTAATTTGCCTTTGTTTTATATTCAAACTACTTGGGTGTTGGAAATATGTTGTATTATTTTCTGTAAAGCAAAAACAAAACAAAAAGTATAACTACCTATAACTAATTATTTGTCAAGTGTAACATGCCATTTGAATATTTGAATCTTTATTTAAATAAATATATATACATTTTTGTATTTTCCAAACCTAACTACCTAACAAAAATTGTCTATAGATTGAATAGAAATTCTTAACGTTGGATTTCTTTACAATAGTTTTTTTTTATATAATCCTAAACTTACTGGAATATTTTATTAGATCAACCTCAAGTGCAAATTTCCATATTTCTTCCAAAAATTTATTTTATATTATTATATTTTATTCTTATTTTGTATTCTATTATGTATAAAATATGGTGACGGATAAGTTATGACGTAGATTATGAAAAACCTAAACTTTGTGTTGAGAAGATTGAGTTCGCTAGATTATCAGATTACGATATCTTTAAGAATATAATAATTAATAATGATTACCGTGTTATGTTATATATTTAGGTACTAAAGTGATCTCGGATATATTCTCAACAAATTAAATGATTAAGGAATATAATTGAAAATTAATATTTGGATATGCTTGTAAAGGAACGGAGTCTTCCAGCACAAGGTTTTATAATTATCATAAGACCTGAATATTTTAAAAAATAATTTTATTCTTGGTGTGTATTTAACTTATGTATTTTATTATATCAGAAACAACTTAAATGTATAACAATTTTTTATACTATAATTAGCTTTATTGTTTTATATTTTATTAGTTTACTAAATTGCGTCACTTATAATAATATTATTGATAATTACTATATTTTCTTTTTGTAAGTTTTTTCTAATTTTTTTCCAAGTTCATATCGACGGTTCCAGTCGTCTTTGGTCTAAACATTCTAAGGTCTACATTGAAATATGGAGTTATATATGTTTGGGATCAGCGATTTTTTTCTGATTCGAAATAGGTATGTATCCAACTTCCCTGACCAAGTAACCCTGGAAACGTTGATACAATAAAATATTATGACGCAGCTGTAAGAATAAATAATATTATTATATGTTTAAATCTATGAACTCAGTAATCATGAATGACCTTATGAGATCATGAATTTGTTTCATGTTGGTGACTAAAGATTGGTGTTGATAACAGTTCTAGAAAACGACAGAAAATAAAGCTGTGTACACAGTGGAGATTAACAAAGCTACACAATAAATGGTATATAAATTTCGAGGAAGTGTTTTTTTCGTATAAATTCTTATTTGTTATATAAATAATGTTATGCTAATCTAAATATTAGAATAATATTGCTTTAATGGTCTGTTAATTCGGATATTTAATTAAAATTATTGCATAAGGTAGCTCGTTTTTGTGCTGTGAATAATAATAAATAATTGTGTGTGTCCGTGTTTACTCCTTAAGTACAATTGGTTAACAGACTTATGAAAGGTAGGTGTTTGTTAGATTTTCCGGCAATATTATCTACCCCCTTTACTGCCATAGTTGAATCCAAAATACTTATTTTACTTTAGCAAAATATAATGATAAAGATTATAACTTCACAATAACAATATTAATTGTTGATATTTATAACAAATGAGTCACTGACAACCAAATTAAACAGTTGCTCATAATAGGTTGCGCACCGAAAATGTAACGAGGTCACTCGTTCAGTAGATTTTACACCTCATATTTTATCATACCGGGTGCCTTATATCAAAATCGATTTTTAACTCGATTCTTAAGGAGTAAATTCCAAAAAGGTTTACGTATGTTTTTTTATTTCAATAAAAAACTGTTTTGTTTCTAATGACGTAAGAAGAAAAAGGTAAAAATAAGATGGTTTAAAAAGATTTTTATTTTGAAACATCCAAGCGCCAGATCGAAAATACACATAAAACCCCACACAAATTTAAAGACATACCTATTATTGGTTCATTAAACTCTATTTGATATTTGCTAATTAAATATAATTAACTATAATGGCAGCAGTAAAACAATTTACGTACTTTATATATAAATGTTAATCCTACGCAAATTACGTAGGTGACTACTGTAAACATTTAGCTATCAGTCAATACTCAGATTCTGCTAAGTACACCGTTGTGTCTGAGACGAATGAAAAATAAATGGGTAATAAATGAATGATCTGAATAAGAACAAAAAAGACAAAAACTGGCTGTATTAAATGAATGATATAACAATAAGAACAAAAACCGTTTAAAAAAACATTACTCGTCGCCTTTACTATGAAATATATTTATTTGTTCATTGAATGGTATTTATTATATGTTATTACTCCTTGTGAGCGTGAGAACAAAAATAATTAATAAAAATATAATAAAGCCTACAATAAAATATACGTTTAATATATTTATATTCTTAGTTTAATTAATTATAAGAAGTCGTTAATAAGTTCTGAAACATTTATATTTTTGTTTTTTAAATCATCAAATTTTATTCCTACTTTGAAAACTTTTGTTGAATTTTTTATGGAAATATATTATGTCTTATAAGATTCAAATAATAATTCCTTATAAATATAATATTATGTAGTATGTACATCGAAATGGGCTCAGAAGGTTATGTATTGACGTATTAATTAAAAACGTTTAATACTACGTTTAATACCATTAAAGGATTATTGTAACATACATTTAAAGGTAAGATTAACAAGGTTAATTGAAATTCTTAACAAATATATAATAAAATACATTTTCAATAAATGTAACTGATTTATTAGATATAATCTACATGTATCTGGTCCCATCCTGGGATAAGTGTTGGGATAGTCATTTAGATCTTTTTTTTTTTTTTTTATATAATTTAAGGCAATTCTTGACAACATTCCACCTGATGGTAAGTGGAATGTAGTCTTAGATGGTAAGGCGCATTACCCTAGCAACCTATTCACTCTTCTCTCGAATGTATCCACATTGTATTCGGTCGGAAATACCGACGCAGGCAAGCTGTTCCAATCCTTTGCTGTACGCAGTAAAAAGACGAAGCAAGGCGCTTCGTTCGGACAGGTGGGATGTCCACAACAAAAGGATGGATACCTGCCGTGCGTCGGAACGTCCGATGATGGAAGGGGGCCGGGGGAATTAGATCGTGTAATTCCCCTTTATGAGTTTGTATAATCTTCATATAGATACCTACGGACACTGTAGAGTTACCTAAAGGTAACACAGGTAAAAGTAACACTTAAGTAGCTGCGTCTGGATCTCCTAGACGAATGGAACTGAGTGCGCCGAGTTAGGACTCGTTTTGTTTGTCAGACTTGATGTGCTCGATTCGATGCCCGATTTTTAAACAGTTATATATTATGAAACGCGATAGATTAAAAGTTAGTACATAGTTATACAAATATTATGTAAAAATCTAAATAATTAAAAAGAAAAAAAAACTATTTATAATTTAATCTACGACTCTAATTGTTATTAATTATGTACGTATAATTTTATTTAAACTTAGAATAATTAGACTAACTCCTGCAAAAAGAAACACATTTCAAAAAAGGAAAAAAGATAATGTAAAATAAAATAAACACGTCTGTGTTTTTAAGAATACTGATCAGTTGTTATAAACATTTCCTTAAAATATATAACTGTTTGGGAAATGTCGTGGGCTGATTTTTAAGTGTAAGTTATATTATGTCTTTAGTAATCTCTAAGCATTGCAAATGGTGGCTTCAATGTCAGTATGAGTTGCCAATACATTGCGTATCCAACGTATGTATATTTCCTCGCTATGTTTTACCAACGAGACATACAAAATACAAAAGTTTAGTTAAAGAGCTGGTACCGCTGGGCTCTTACCTACTGGCACATAATTTATAGAATTTCAGTTCGCAAAATAAAATTGTATTGATATTTAATGGTAGGTATATTCATTCCAGTACTGTCAGAGTAATTAATAATTTGATTGAGTATTGTAAACAAATTAAAGATGTACAAAGTAGAACAATACAAAGAAAAATCTACCTTTTAAGGTCATGTAATTTTAGTTATGGTTTTCTGAGGTAATTGGCCTAATCATTTAATTATTCTAAATACTTATTTCGTATAAAATATTTTTTTTTAAGAGACAATAGGTTTGACGTAAAACGCTGTAAGATAAATGCTTTTTAATTACCTAATATATAATTAAATACCTAATCGTAATTAAAAATGATTAAAACTGATTTGTATTTGAAATCAGTCACTCTTATATGAATATAACAAATTGTTTTGAAAATTTTTAGAAACATGTATAGCCATGTATGGCCACGTTAAACTTACTTAAATTAATATAAATATAGAATGAAAAATAAACCGATACGGGCAGGGATTCGAACCCGCGATTACTGGGAAACCGTCCCGTCGCTCTACCAACTGAGATACCGTACTGCTCAGTTGTAGAGCGACGGGTCGGTTTATTTAATTTTTCAATTGTGTTTCTCATTTTCGCACGAAACGGTGTAAAATATTTTGAATATATGCTTTGGAGTGATATTTCAGAACGAAGAAGAATAGGTGAGTGTGTAACGTATGCAATTTTTGAAACTCTCCATCCGCTTGTATCAGTCGAGTGTTTGTAAACCGTACTATAGAGACGTATAAGGAAACCTCCAATATTTGTCACAGAAAAAAATATGGGCGTCCACGTACAATTCCTAGGAAAGAATGTGTCTTTCAGCAAAACTCAGCAACAGGTGATAAAGTTGTAAACGCCATAATAATTTGGAGTTCATAAACTATTAAAAGAATTGGTAGTGAGGAATTATCCCATGGAGAGAGTGTATGTTTGTATTCATAAATGGATTTATGGAACTTTATGTTAAGCATTACAGTTATTATGCATAGAATAGGAGAGCCATAGACAAGCCCGTCAGTGCGAGTGTCTGAGAAGTAATAAAAGAGGGAAGATGAGAGACCCATACTTATCTTATCTAATCACACATGCAAGAAAGAGAGACGTATAGCCTCATTTGCTTTCTCTTTTTTCGTTGGACCCATTTTAGGCTGGCCACTCTCCTCTACTTCTACTTTACTCTATATATATATAATAACTATGATTTAAGTCCATGGATAGTTTGAAAACTTTCAAAGATTTAATGTTATTATATTAATGTATGAATAATTGTAATAGTTGTTGCAAATGTGTTACAGTAATAAATGTTTAGTGCAATAGGATAAAAAAATATGTTCCTTGTAAGTATTGTGTATTTATGACAAGACTAAACAAATTTCGCTAATCTGAAACCCCTTCAGGTGATTCAGAACAGGTTTACACAGATTGCAACCGGGGCGCCGTGGTTCGTACGCAACATCGATCTCTATAGAGACTTAGACCTTCCGACCATCGCTCAGTACTTCAAGGGACTTTCCCAAAAGTACTTTGAACGTGCTGAACGACATCCGAACCCACTGGTGGCTGACGCCGCAGAGTATAGACCACGTAAGACTACTTTAGTCAGTCAGTCAAGTCCAAGTCGGTATTCGTTGACCCCGACGACGCGTTCACAGTAGGTAATAACGTACTCGTAGGCATAAGTGACACCACACAACATACAGACACACACCGTCTATATCGGTATAGACGAGGTCCCAACTGAGTAAGTGCTCCGTTGCTCCGGCTTTCTGCCGTCGGAAGACGCTAGTGTCCTAATGTCCTTAGCTTCCCTTCTGACTAACGACGCCCCGAGCCGAGGTCCGTGTCTCAATCTGAGACGCCCTCGGAACGTCGTTACCCATGGGAGCCCATCTGGCCTCCCCTTTTTAAGGGTGGGTCTCCAGACCGACCCGCTCCCCCGGTGACGTTGTAATAGCCAACAGGGCTAACAGTATAGACAGACAAAAAAAGGAAAAGCTTTGGTCCCTCCCACTCTCTTTTAAAAAAAAACTAATTATAGTCAATTTATTCTATATTTAAAATGATAAATTTTTGTTTATGGCAATTGCTTGGTGGATAGTGAATGTCTACAGATAAGTTATAGTTAATGGCTAATGGTCTATGATACTTATAAACATAATAGTCAACGTCTATTGCGATTCTGAGATAGTATGGGTGTGCAGTTCACAAATTCCGTGATACAAGATGTTCAACAATGAAGAACATCAATCTTTGTAATAACATTCCTCCAGTCCTACCCGTTGTTAAACAATTAAAAAAAAAAGTCCTACCAGTAGTTGAAAAACTTACGAAAAACTACTGCGTACGTTCTAGTACTGTCATTTGCAAGCGTGTGCAATGTGCACCGGTTACATGGGATTTCCCATTGAGAAACATCTTTTTGCAATATCTTTTTTTTAGTTAAGATTTTTCAATAGTGTTTTTTTAATAACCTGCGTCTGCGTCGTCATCTTCCGATTTGCATATCATTCGGTTTATTAATTTGGACGTCAAGTCGATCAGCAATTAGGTCAGGTGACCAGTTAAAAGCTTCGCTTATGCTCCGCTCAATAATAATTATAATACGTTCAATTGTGTCAATCTGTACTTATAAATAAATGAATGTGAATGTTTCCCAGTAGTCGCGGGTTCGAATCCCAGCCCCTATTCGTTTATTTTTCATTCTATATTTATATAAATTTGAATATGAAAATATGTATTTAAATTTTTGCTACATGAATTCCATCTTAATTCTGTACTATATTATATTTTCTTAGAAGTTATAAATCACTTTCTAGTGTTATACAATTTCAAATATATACTTCCTTGATGAAATCATAAAATATATAGGTCTTGTTATTAACTCGACTAGACAAAATAGGTGACATACTTATTTTGTTATATTAAATTAAATGAAAGATACCCAAATATGTAAATAATGTTTGACTTATAATCAAATCTCAATAAAAAGTATATTGAAGTGTTTTTATAATCGTTGGAATTCACCATACATTTCGAATAATTTGTTATATTGCTGAGATGACCTTAATTTTAGTATTAAATAAATTTAAACATCAAACGTCAGGTAAACAATACATCAAGTATGCAAACACTCTAAAATAGAGGTCAAAGATAAAAAAGAAAAAATGAGAAATGTAAATGAATCGTTTTTAATTTATTATATTTTTTTCGTTATCTTTAAATATAAAATACATTATAAATAACATAATTAAAATGATAAATTATTTAGTGTCAAAATAGCAATCTTTTCATTATAACTTTTTGCTCAAATAACTGTACATTACTTTTGTTTTATTCTAACGTATATTTTAACTTCTTTTTATTCTTAGGAACATTTTATAACTGTAATTTTGCCTGCTTTTCGTGGACTTTAAATAAAAATAACTTACTGAATACAATTTTCCGTTTTTCTAATTATTATAAGAATGAATGATCGCCTTGAATGTTGCTTATTTCACACGTAAAATAAATTTAAAAAAATATATAATAATAATACTAGGTAAGTGATAATAAATACCTTGAATTTTCAATGTTGTGTCTCAAATTGACATAAGATTTTATATATTAGGGCCAAGTTTGTTCATGAACATGCATTTTTCATAAAATTTTACCATTACTGTTTTAAAAGACCGAAGCATTTAGATAAATATGATTACAACTTATTGGAATGTGACTACTTAATATAATTAATTTAATTTATAAAACGACACGATTCGAAAATAGATAAATTCACTTTTTGAGTAAATATGCATATTTTTATATAGATTTTTGACTGAAATCAGTGAAAAATCTATATAAAAATGTATATATTATTAAAAAAAATCAATATTCTTAAGACAATTTTCAACACAGGATTGTCTAATTTGATTTATAATTTAAGATATAAATCTAAACAACAGGCCGGTGACCGGCCTACAATTATATGGTGCCTGCCAGCGTGTGAGTTATTTGTAAATAATTATCATCCATGTTTTTATATTGCATCGCACAATTAAATTAACTTGTTTTTTTAAGTATTTTATGTTATATTCTTTGGATGTTTTTTTTTACTTTTACTTATATTGTCTCCATTTAGTTTTATTGTTCAAACATTGAGCGAAATCCAAAGCCAAACCACGAGATAATAAAAGGAAATGGAATCTATTAAAACTTTTTACAAAAGGTTCTACAACAAAGTAATTGTAATCTTGTTAAGTTAATCTAAAAGAATGCCTTGAAATTGAAAAGTGCTTTTACAGAAGAGCTTTTTTCGCTAGATCTGGTATCGAAATAGGCACTCCGACACTTCCATTTGTACACAAGTGATCACGAAGTGGAAAAGATAACAATAAAAAAAAATAGAAAATTAATCGCCCTTTATCTTGTCATTTCTAGGCTACACAGATCATGAAGCCTAGAAACCGATATCAGCTACCTTTGAGATGTCTATAATGCCCTTACACACACACAGGTGCTATGATTTCTTAACAATTCTGGACATTTTAGGAATCTTCCTTAGGACCGTTCAAGGTATTGTTTATCAGCGTTGATAGTAAAAAAAAGACATTACAAAATATAATTGTTTAAAGTATGAACCTTAGTAAGTACCTACTTGAATTAAAAACCTTTAACTTTAAACGGGTACCTAGGTATAGGTAGGTATAACTAAAAAGTATTCGCATTTAATGCGAATACGTTACGAATTGGAATTTAACATTTTTACGTAGAAGGGCCATCTAAATAGATTGTTGGTTGTTTGTAAAGAACATCGTCACCCTTATCAATGGTAGCCACCTGCTTTGCAAACGTCGCAGAGTGCTTTGAGAATCAATATCAAAATGTGAGGTAAGGGTAATTACTGAAATAAGTATTTAGAGTTATTTATTTTTAACAGTATTTAAAATAAAAGTTAAATCACAAGAGGAATCGTGAATTGAACAATAAGGGAAAGCATTAACACTGGTGCTAGTTGACGTTTGAATTATAGGGGTTTGGCATATCGAAATATTGTTGTGGAACATTAATGTGAAGCATATTGACTTTTGTCCAGAAAACTTTGAATTTCTGAATTCTTAATACGGCATCCAATATTCTGCACTGATATACAGACTTTTGCAAGTACATATATCTTGTTTCAAAATATTTATAAATATGTATAGCCATGTTAAGCTTATTTAAATTTATATAAATATAGAATGAAAAATAAACCTATACGGCCACTGATTCGAACCCGCGACCTCTGGGAAACCGTCCCATCGCTCTACCAATTGAGCTACCGTATCGCTGTCCGCCTCGGTGAATAAAGCATTTTTAAGCTGTATAAGCTTTATAAGCTGTAACGTAATAAAATTAAAATATCAACAGTTCGTGTAACAAGGAAAGTCTGACTATTTCGTCTGTTTTCCAAATTGAATTGAGACTGTTATCTCATCCTCACCGATCAATCTTTTCCGTGTGTTCTCCACCCTACCTGACATTGGCGGAATCGACCGTGCATTACTGGCACAACTGAAAGTCTTTAAATCAATCTATCTATCTATATATCTATCAGCAGTTTGAATCAAATAATCTCTTATATCTTTATAAAGACGGAAATAATTAAAAATTTATAATTTGAAATTAATATGTTTATATCATTGGCTTCATTATATTAGTATAATAATATTGTAATGTAAACAGATTTAATGCTTTTGTTTCAAGAGATAGAATCAAATACTTTGAAATACAATTTAGGTTGAAAATCATATTTTCCAATTTGTTTTTTTTTTATTTTTACAATGTTGGTGAAAATTTATATTTTCTCATTCGTTTGTTTTACTACCGACAGCCTTAACATAGACGTAATCATTAGCGAATAACAATAACGACATAAAAAAAAATACATATCAATTCAACGATTATATTGAAAACAAACATTTTTATATACAGGATCAATCACAATTAATTATAATTACACAGAGATTCTTATATTATTTCGTCTATATTTGACTATATTTTAAATTTAAGAACGATGTTTTAGATAAAAAAATGATTTTTGTCAAAATGATAAAAATGAAACTGCAATATTAACCTGAGTTTAAATAAAAATGGCGGATTATAATAATATTTATGCACTCAATACATTTAGTAGGTAAAGCAACTTGCGCTATATCTAAGCAAGTATTGTTATACGTAAAATATTAATTTTCAACTATCATATCTATGTACACATCTATTTTACCATAATAATATTATTTATATCTAATACAGTCTTATTTGTACAACAAATCTTAACAAAATGGAAGACAACAAGAAAATATCCTAATAAATCAGTTGTAACTATTTAAATAAATCTATTTATAATTCTTTCAAGATTATGATATATTTTAGGAATAGCTTTATTTAAATAGTGTATATTGGACTCAGTTAAAGTATATCTTATATCTAAGTATATCTATGGTACAGCTTTTAGTCTGTCATCGTCTTTCTTATTTTTAGACAGTTTCTCGTATATTTCTTCGACAGACTTTTGCCTGGTTTCGGGGAAAACGAAGATGGTGTACACACAGGCGAAGAAACAGACGATGGCGAAGAACAGGAACGTCCAGTGGATGCTGATAAGTTCAGCGATGTTGGTGAACCACTTCATCTGTACAAAGTTGCTGAGCTTGGCGCAAATGTTTGCAAACGAGGACACAGTACCACGGAGCTGAAATATATAATTGTTTATATAAGTATTGTAATAATTGATTATCCTTAAAGAAACTATTATCAGAAAGTCATCAAAATATTTTTTTATCAAAAATTTAAATAACAAAACTCAATACAAACCTGAAAACTAAACAGATCGGTGATAATGATATAGGAGATAGGTTGGAACCCGGCAGCATCAGCAAATATACACACGCACATAGCGAGGACTGGCACCCAGCCGGGGAGCCACACACCTATCCCCGTCAGATAGAACCACCCCGAGAGTACCAGCATGCCCACGCCAACCGCCAGCGACGTGGATACCAGTAGCAGCTGAGGAGACATCACTTTATTGAATAAGAAAACTACAACCACTTTAAAGAATAAATTCTGCAACATGTTTCACAGACACAGTACACCAACATTCAGAGCAACCATCGGGAGAACACATTCAGAATTTCTCTATATGAGAATCGAATACATGACCGCTCAACAGCCTGTAGTGATTGAAAGATATAGATCGTGTTAATATTTTATAGACTGGTCTTATATAATTAAAAGTAATTTTAAAACACTTTCTCACTTATTAAAAAAGTCTAATAAGTATATTTAATAGAGCAAGAACTTTGAATCCAATAGATCTTATTTAATATATGCAAAATGGATTTTGCAAACATTTTCCAGCAATATCCGGTCAGGAATCAAATAAAAAAATCTTGAATATGTATATTTTCTTAAGTAAACGTTGTACATAAAGAGAGTAAGTAATCTCACCTTTCTCCCAGTCTTCTCCACAATACAAGTAGCAACAGTAGACCCCAAAAGCTGAACCAATCCTATCATCATGACTTGCTTGTTGGGACTTAACGTTAGACTTATAGATTCCGAGGCTCTCCCAAACACAAACCCAGCGTATATCAAGACGATGAGATAGCCATCGAATTGCTGGGTTATTTTAATCACCAGGGTTATTATGAACGCCTTGAATGTTGCCTTGTCTCGTACTGAAAGCGGTTATTCAATATTTTATATATATAAATATAAATATCTGAGCAGCTTGACGTTGTCATGGCAACGACAGTTAGTAACATTTTGTATAGGAATATGAATCGTCGAATTTGAAAATAGCAAAAAATATAAACTATATAAATATATTTAAAAAATATAAATAAGACCTAGCCTGTCTCTTAATATGAATCAAAATGCAATAGTTGATACAGAAAAGTTAAATAGTATAGTCAGTTCCGGTGTTGATCTCCGAACATTCTGTGTGAGTGAGTGTGTGTGTGTGTGTGTGTGTGTGTGTGTGTGTGTGTATGTGTGTGCGTGTGCATGTGCGTGTGTGTGTGAACACGTGTTATATATAAATATTGATTAGATAAATTTAACACTAACGTAGTTGATCGTTTGGTTTAATGTTAAATGCATTTCAATTTCAAATTCAAAATCAATTATTATTATTTTTTTGACTATCGTCTTCCGACATTTCCATTTCAACTAACAATAAAAATGTTTTTAAATTAATAAGCAAAATTGCAAATGAAAAAATAATAATACATTTTAAGTTAAATTAAATTTAAAGTTTATTTAAGTATTTAAATGCAATTAATTACATCATTTATTTCTTTATCTCGGAAATTTGAATGTCAACAGTTTACCTAAGGAATATTTTTAAAAAGATAACCCAAAATTTACCATTGAGACGTCATTGGAAATGATAATTTAGGATTCCATACAGTCGATGGCAGTTACGTGTCGCAAATCGAATAAATTTTGTAAGTGATGTAAATCCTACGCAAATACTAGACCCACTTACATTTCTGGCATAGAAATACGGAATTCTGTGATACTCGTACAGACATAAAGTTATATATGTATTATGCATGTTCTAAGCCAATTATTACTAATAGTTATTTACATAGGATTTATATTATCAAATTAAAGATATTAGTAGTATATTCAAGAAGATCTCGATTAGCATAAAAAATTGCCATGTCAGCGATTCTTTCCGCGTACGCTACGGAAGTTCCGCGTTGACTACGGGACACATATCGGAGCTACTGTTAAATCCGGGACACAGAGATATATACTACATTTTATGTAAAAGACGCCTCTGGTTGTATTTACAGAAATTTAATAGTACATTCAATCAGATTCCTCAGCTTTATTATAATAGTACTTATTAGTCGGTAAATAAAGCCCTTATTATGTAAACTGTGCACTTAAAATGTAACCCTTAGATAAAACATGTAAATAAGTTCACTTACAAATAATTTTCCAAACAGATTTACTGTCAGCCTTGGTCTGTTTTTCCACCTTCACGATATTGTCTATATCTTGTTCCAAAGATCTATCCAAGACACTAAGACCTCTTAACCAGGCTAGGACTGTTTTGGCTTCCTGGTAATTATTGAAAAAACTTTTAAGTCAAATATTTATTTAATACAGTATTCGTTTGTACACAGTATGTAGTATTTTACATCCCAACCAGAAGCTAAGGATGTGCTTTTTTTTACTGGTAAAGAGACCTGTAAATACTAGGGGCATATAAAAATTACTTTTAATAAGGGGCTCTTATAAAGTAAATAAACGTAACCTAGCAGTAGCAGAAGCATAACAGTAACTTATTACACTAGAAAAATAAAAGTACCACTTACATCAACCTTGCCTTGCTTGACCAAAAATTCTGGAGTCTCCGGCATCACGAGGAAGACAAAGAACACCACAGTTGGCACTAGCAGGCCTATCCATAACATTGTATTTACTTCTAGAAGATCTGCGAACACGTAACTCGCTAAGTAGCCGATATTTCTGGAAGGAAGAATAGTATTTTTTAAGCATTGGCAGCCATATTGAATTGCTTATCAATAATAGCAAACAATTTCTCTGAAATATTATTTTTATGTTAATTTACAATGAAAGTGAGGGATTTATAATAATGATAAAGGTTTTAAGTGTCATTACAGTTGCAAAAATTTGAAAACATGGCTGGTAAATCCTTAGAGAAACAAAACCCATCAATAGATTTATTTTACTATTTTAACACATGTTAGACATATTATATTAAACTTTAGAGAAAATCTTACTAGAAGAATTTTAACGTTATCTATAAAGAAAGTTACGACACAATTTCTTAATTCTCAGGTTAATGACATGGTATAAAAATATCCAGGTTTTCCTACTAATATATATTTTTCACATTTTAATAAAATTGAACATATTATGTATTAAAACTGAGAAGTCACACCATAACCATGTTTTATTAATCGAATAAATAATCGAATAAAACTATGCTAGATTAAGCGAGTTGGCATTCTATATTAAAAAAAAAAATCGCGGAGACTCAAGCCTCATATTATTGAATGTTAAGATGTTCAGATGATAAAGCAAGTTGAGTTTACTACTTACTACGTTAGCTTAATTAGTCAGTCAATACAATTATAGTAGTTAGTTATTAGCACTAGTTCCGCTATCGTCGATTTTTTTAACAACAACAATGCTATCACATTTTCGGGAACCCTGCAACCCGGGGGTTCTGTTTTATTTACACAGGCAATGCCCCTAATTGCTCACAAGTCTGTACGTGGACAGTACTGTTTGTACTTGTAAGCATCGTACTCGTAAGTAACGCGTTTGATTTATTTTGATCGTTTAATTGATTTCCACGAAAAACACTTTTTAAGAGAGTGAAAAAATATACATTATATATATAATTATCATAAGTATAATAAGCTAATGTATGTATAACAGTTACAATCATAATTAAAAAACTAGGATAAATATGATAATATGTTTATGGCAATGTCAAATCTGTTGCGTTTTTTTTTATTATTATATATTTATTTAAGTAGGCATTAACACATTTGAAAAATGCGAATTTGTAAATGCGTTGACAGCCATGAAGTTAATTGTAGGTACATACGGTCAGGAAAGCAAGGGGTTCGGTTTTCGATAAGAAACCTTCTTACCGCTATTAAAAGAGTTTGAGGATTTTTGAAAGAAGCCTATAGATGTCTGCTATCGCCTCCATTTAAAAAAGATTTTTATGTATTATATTTTTATTATGATTATTGAAAGCTAAATTTATCAAGGTAGATAATGACGAGGACAGACTCCCAAATATCGCAGGGTCGAGGTTTGTCGATGTTAAGCATATTATATACTAAATAAACTTCACTTAATAATTATACTAAATAAACTTCACTTAATAACTATACTACCTAAATAAACTTCACTTATTAATAATGTTTTAGTAATCATTGACCCTTAAAGTATAACTGATGTAATATTAAAGCCATTAGGTATTTTGTGAACCATTTTTTGTGAGTTGTTTTCATGGTTGAAGGTCAGGGTCAGTATAGTTTAGAGAAGTTTTTCGGGATTAACGTTGTATGTAAAAATATACGTGGAAGTTTAAAACATTTCGAAAGGAAGATCTTCAGATTTTTATTTTATTGTTAGACTTGGATTTCTTTCAAACTGAATCCACAAGTTGTTGATATTATAAGACACTTTGTAGTTTTTATCTATTTCTTTGTACAAACATAAATAATTGTATGAATGCGTTACTAATTTTATGGGAATGTCAGTCTGAAAAAGTTCTAGATATTTCCACAGATAACCCTTACAAACACACATACATTATATTGTTATAGTATTTTTAATATATGTAATATAATAGTACAAGGTCACAAAAACCAGACAATAATTATGAAAACTAGGTTAATGTGTGTTTTAATTTGGCATATTTATATTTTTATTGAGATTAGTCGACGAAAGAATTTCTTATAAACAACATTTTTATGAATAAATAATATACAGGTATCTCGAAAAACTATTAAAAATGGCGCTTAAGTATTTTCTGACTAAACTAAAATTAAAACTAGTTTTTAGAAACAAGACAATGTTCTCAAATAAAACGAATTATTCAAAATACTTTATACTAAGGTAATAATAACTTACTATGTACTAAAAAAAAGAACCAAATAATTTAAAATATTAAAATATATAATTAAACATAAACTATGATGAAATGACTAAATGAATTTAATAAGACTCATAAATTCACAAAGAACTCAGAATTATATATATACAAAAAAAAAATAATAATAATAAATGCATAATAATATAATATAAATCTAAAATAAAAAAAAATATATATATTTATTCACATATTCAAATAAATTAAACTGTTATTCATCGTGAACTAAAAATATTATAATATTCAAATATTCAATGTATGCGAAAGGTCGAGCGAGTGTTGAAATTTGTCTCGTACGTGTTTTATCTTGTAAATAAACTTACTTTTTATTAGGTGACATAAACATAAAAAAAATTGCTGGCACACCCACTTTAACTGTCTTATTATATTATTGTTTACTGACATAAAAACAACTGGACATTATGAGTACTACTTTGTTTTCTATCTGTATAACAATATCAGAAAACTAAATTCTCATTAAAACAGAAAATTCTAAAGAAATACATACAAAAGCAGGGCAGGGGAGAGGGGAGGGTCATAATTGACAGTCGATCCTTGAAAGCCATTTCATCAAAAACTTTTTAGGAATTAATAGATGCCTAGTTAATTTTATCAATAGATTTATAGGTTTGATGGTTTCCTAGTTACGATTTTTACGGCGCCATAAAACAGGAATCCAGAGTTTCATCAAATTTGGTTGAGGATTGCGCTTTCTAGGCCATATATATATATATAAAAACCATTTATATATATTCGAATTATAATAACCCAAGTTTCGGAGTAGGTAATTGCTCTAGCTCGATGCGTTAGCTCAATTAATAATTATTGACATAATATAGAACATATTAAAAAATAATTAAAGTACATTAGATAAATACTAATCAAATACATATCTCTCTATAAACAATTTGATTAGTTTAAGAATATAAATATAAAATGAAAGATAAACCGATACGGGCAGGGATTCGAACCCGCGACTACTGGGAAGCCGCCCCGTCGCTCTACCAACTAAGCAACCGTATCGTTGTCCGTCTCGGTGAATTAAGCATTCTATATGTGATCGTCTTTATAGGGATTGTGGTGACATCTATTAGGTTTCTTTCGAAAATCCGAAATATATAACTTTACGAGTAGTTTAAGAACTATAAATAATGAGGTATATTTTTAAGTTATTTCAGTTTTTAAGTATTTTAGCTATAACCATAACAACATAAATAAGTGTAATGTTCTGGTTATAGCCCAATTACTGATTCTATATGGTAATAAATAAGATTGTGGTAATAAATTGGTGGTAATAAATAAGATTTAACAGTTGATTGTTAACTATTATCAGTAATATGTACTAATTGTACAACAAAATAGATTTTTAGTGATTAAGTGGTTACTATGGCAATTGTTCACATAAAAAGCGTTGCAAATTGGCTACTATGTGAATAAAGGAGAATATGACACAGTTAGGGTTGGACTTCCAGCACTTCATACAAAACATGAATATAATCATTCAAAATTTCAAATAAATGAAGATGAACCGATTCGGGCAGGGATTCGAATACGCGACCTATGAGACACCGATCCGGCACTCTACCAAATGAACTATCGTACAATAATACCTTAAAACTGACGTTCCGCAAAAAGGATAATGATATCTCGTACGATCTAGATATCTATCAGATGAGATCTTCTTATTATGTATTCTCTATTCATATAAAGTATAAACTACCATTTAGCATTTGTGGAAAATATGTATAGGGTTATTTGAAATTATTTGGCCACTTCTTGCAGGCAGCTAGTTTTTCCTTACAAAATTTATTTGTTGCCTCTTAACTGGCATCAACTCAGAGCGTAGGTATGGCGCTCGGGTGTTGAACTTTTAGGTACTTCTTACAAAATACAGAGTAATAAGTAAAACAAGAAGCAATTTTTTTCGTAAAAAGTAGAACAAAGGTTGTTGGGATTGATGTAGAGAGGCTGCCTGCAAGAGGTGGACAATTAATTATAAATAACCCTGTATACGAATGTAAATATATACCTGTTCAGAATTAGCATGGACCCGAGTGCTCCCCTCAGATCAATATCACTGATCTCCTTCAAGTAGATTGGCAGCACGATGTAGCAAGCCGAGCATGGTATTCCGGCGATAGCACGAGCGAGAATCAGAGCCCAGGGTTGGAGGCAGAGGAGCTTGATCTGCCAGTATATCTGAAGACAAATGGTACTGGATCATGGCAATTTGTACTCTCCAATATATATTATATATGTTCTACTTCTACTTTTTAAAATTAATACTTTTAACAATTTTAGTTTTCCCATACAAAACTTATTTATTGCCTATGAACTGGCATTAAATCTGGGCGTAGGTATAGTAGGTATAGCGTTGACCTTTTGAGTTCTTCTTACAGAATACAGAGTAATAAATAAAAGAGGAAACATTTTTTTTTGTTTCGTGTTTCTTGTTTTGTTTATCAAGATTTAAGAAGTCGCTTAATTACCAATAACCCTGAAAATATCATTTTTTTATGTCTAATAGACTGTTATTATTCTCTACTTTACCTGCAGTAAAGAAACATAAAGAAAAATTGTTGTTACTTAATTATATAAGATAACTTATACTTATAGCTTAGATAATAGACAGAGACTTTATACATATGAATTGTGAATTGTTAGTTGTAGTTGTAAATAATTTATGTTCTAAATGTAGAAATATGTTTACGGTTAGATATAGTAGCGTCCAGTAAGATTAGTTTGAGCGTTGACAGTTAGAGAAAAACTAATACATATAAGTGATTATGAAATTATCATAAAGTTACATAGAGTAAGGAACCATAGACAGGCCTATGAGTGTTAGTAACAATAAAAGAGGGAAGATCAAAGAACCATACTTATCTTTATCTAATCACACATGCAAAAAAGAAAGACAGGTAGACTCATTTGCTTTCTCTTTTGTTTGCGATGACATATTTTAGGCAGACTTCCCTATTTTATGTATAATATTTCAACGGAAATATAAAGACACGTTATCTCCTAATTTATAATCGTTCTATCAAAAGAGGTTCCACAAAAGTTTCATATAATTACTAAAACGCGCTAAATAGGACTCACGAAATAAAGAAATAGGAAGGAAGTTGACTTACAATTGTGAATCTATTTTTTATACAACTTTAATAGATACAACAAACAAAAACAATACAGATAATACAAAGAGAGCGGAACATTTTTTATTTACTAATTCCACAAAAACAGACTTTTGTTAGGTTTTATGATGAAATCTTAAAGCATTAACTTTAAAAACATACATCAATAGTTTAGGATTTTTAGTGTTTAATGTTTCGGTTCAGAATTTTCGAGAAATGGAGTTTTTTAAAAATGGTAACATAATAAAAAAGAAATCTTTTTTTGTACTAATAATATTGTTATTATCTTACTGTCAATAAATATGATATATTATTATGATAAAGTTTTGAACGCACTTGGTATTGTATTATAAAATATATAATATATACAATAATTTTGTATTTTAAATATTGAAGATTTTAAGGAAATTTCTTATCGTTATCGTATTTTATTGAGGTTATTATACTCAATTTAATTAAATAATAACTTGTTTATAAGAGTATGAATTTTCATTCACTTTTTATATAATTAAGTAATAAAAGTATAAAGATATAATTCTTATATGCGCAAAGTATATTTGGTGCGACCTCACAATTGAATATTATATATCATTTATTTATTATATAATGTATTTATGATAATTATTCATATAGCATATCTAATTTAATACAAGGTTAATAAACTTCCTTATTCCTATAGTTTTATGACTTGTGTGTATGTTTGAGTGTATCAAAATGTTAACTGTTTCTTATACATCCTAGTTTATTGAAGGACAAGCTACTGCGTATTATGATACAAAAAAAAACATTAAAATCTATTCATTCATCCATTCTCTATCATTCAATCTTTTAAAGAATGATTGAAATTCTTGAAAATCATTCATCGTTGATAAACAATGTGATTAATCCAATACTAAACGCTTTAGAAATTTTATTACATGTAAATGAAAATCGTAAATTAATCATTTCACACAACACTATAATATTGTACTTTTTCATTCATTTGATTTATTATCGAGGCGCATTTTTTAGATTTTTTGATAAATAACGATTTAATTTTATGTTCTCAGACTACATTTTATATAGGTTCTTTATTAGTTATTTTTTTATATTCAGTTTTACTATTCATTCATTCACATTGTTTCATATTTCCATACATACAAGTTCGAACATTGTTAAAAGCAATAAATATTTACTGACCGCTTTTGAAAAAATAAATGCGTTGTAAAAAAAATATTTAATGTTACAAATATATATTTATAATATATATTTTGTAGTATCGCATCCTGACGATTTGTTTTCGTCACCTTGTAAATATGGTTTTCAGGAAAAGAACCATGATTTAAAGTTTAAACAGTCTATCTTCTCTTTGTAGGTAAATTCTAAACGTAGAAGAATAATTTTTGAAATAGGGTAGATAGGGTTCTAAGATTACTTACAAACTGAAAACTCTTTGCTTTTTCATTCTATATTATAGCTTACAGAAAACAGGGAGGGGGGTGAGAGAGAGGGAAAAGTGAGAGAAAGAGACAAGGAGAGAGGGCGAGAAAAGAGAAGGATAGAGAGAGATAGAGACGGAAAGAGAGCTCCGATAATATTAGTATAACCTCAAAAATTATAATAAAATATATTTTTTTTACTTGTAATACTTACGATTAAAGAGAGTGCAGTGATTAATGTCATAATTTTTCGTCCATATCTGTCTGTTAGGTATCCCATGGGAGCTCCGAAGATGATGGCGGTGATGTAAGTCACTGAGGTCATCCAGGATATTTCGGAGTTGGTGAATGCTACTGGTGCTGGCCCAGTGGGGGACTTGAGCACTGAGATCATTGGGGACAGCCAGCCTTGCACCATCCCGAAGCTTAGCAGCGGTATTGTTACTGGAAAGACATTTGAGATATATACTTACTCAACATTATGTCAAATACAATTATATCTCTTTTGTGCTAGATTGAGGTGTTTAAAAAGGAATTAATGATGGATGTATTGCAAAAGATATTTGAAATAATATGACAAGTAAACATCTGCATATTTAAAATATTTTTTTAACTGAAATAAGAGAAAAGAGAAAAAAAATAGTTCAATTCAACCATTCGTTGAACTCGTAAAAAATCTTTCGATTGTGACTTTTTACTCATTAGTGAGATAATATAGTTTATTTTTTAAACAAAATTTTTGTTTTTGTTTAGTAGATTGTATATCACAATCAAACATACAACAAAAAAATGTAAAAAAATATATTTTTAGTCAGTAGATTTTATGTCACAAACAAACATACATGTTAGAATTTAATAGCAAGTGCCATACAACATTCCAGATTGTTCATTACTACCACTAATAAGCAATTTAAATTTTAATTTACCTATCAGTTACAAATTGATCAAATTTAGATAATAGCACTTTTAAAAAGAACTTTAACCACGAGTTTTACAATTACATTTAACTACATTAAAATTATGGTTATTTACGTAAACTGTTTTGATGATGTAACATCAACAAAAAAATATTTTCATTTAAAAAAAAAATCAACAATATAAAATACCCATTAAAAAATATTTCAAACACTAGAAAATAGATGATCTTTAAAGATACGGATGATTTTTTAAATTTGGATATTGCCAAAGGGGACGGTATGCAGGAGAAAGGAGGTTCTGATCTAATACTACCCGGTCGAGCCAACCCTTATAAAAATATGGCTACAATTCGGCTCTACCTTAAAGAGTGATTAATAATAAAAGCGGTCCCAACGATATTAAAAATAAAAATAATAATAAAAATATTTTTTATGATATATTATATCTATTATATATATCATCTATAATTATTAAATCTATTAATTACTGCTTTTTGATGGATTTTACAGAAATATAAAACATTTTATAGGAATATGAAAATTACGCCTACAAGTATGGTTCGATAAGTCTGTTTTTAATTCATTCAACATAATTATTAAAAGAAAGAAATAAAGATAACCTTATTTACAAAAACATAAGTGAATTAAAACAAATGAATTCCAAAATAAATGAAGAAAGGATACGATAAAGTTTATTTATAGTACCTGCATTATTAAAAATATGTTATAAGTAAGAGACAAGCAACTGGTTGTTATTAAACTTATGTAAATAACTTGATAACTAATTTGTAACTATATTAAGAATATATTTCATATTCTTAAATAAACAAAATGACAAACAAACTTAGTAAAAAAAAATAATAACAATGAGAAGTCTTGGTATGGTTTTGTCTGAAATACGATTATTTATTGTAATATTATTTGTTATTTCTAAATATAAGGTATTAAATCTAAACCGGTTATTTAAATAAATACAAGCGAATGTGTATGTCCTTCCGTTCCGGTTTATCTTTGAAACCGAAGATCCGATTTAAGTTGTTTTGAAATATTTTTATAAATAAACAAATGGCGCAGTATAAATAACAACATTTTAAAGAGAAAAGCTTTTGTGTCGATTACATGGTAAGGAAATAAAATATAAGAAAAAAAAATAATATATAAGCATTCATTATTTACAATGTTTTGAATTTACCACTCTGTGTACATGTTTGAAAGAGATAGCGGATACAAATTGAAGATCCCATCACGGCTGGGGAAATGAACCCAAAATATCGGGATATAAAAAGGTATTTGACCTTTAAATCTAAACGACACAGACCGCCATCTTGTTAAAAATGTAATAAATGTTTTTTTTACATCATTTACCAAAAATATGGTTACACGTATTATTTTCTACACATTTACACACGAATCGATATACAAATATTTTTATTATTAGTTCACATAACATTGGTATTTGGTGCTTAGAAAGTAGAAAGATCTGATAGGATCTTATGAAGACAAATAACGGGTTTTTAAATGTCTTTATTAATATTAAGTTAGAGTAGAAAATGTCCAATCCAATTTATCATATTTTAAAAACATTGTAAGTATAAATAAGGAAGTAAAGAATATGATGTTGATTGATTGACATAATGATTTTGAAGTTGTATGTGTGTGTATAATTATGTATGTACGTGTGTATGTATGTATGAATATGTGGATGTATGGACATTTTACTACAACTTTGCATCTGATAAAGTGATTCTATAACATAAAAATATAATTTTGTATGATCATTACTTGGATTTTTTTTAATATGTAAATTTATATATTTTTTGGCTTTATAATTTTTTGTTTTATACATTTTTTTGTTTATTTTTTGTAAAATTACAGATGCTTATATTTTTATAAATCTATTCGCTTAAATAGTTATTATTTGATGTAAGTTTATTTTATTCTAGTTGGAGTATTTTATTGAGCTAATAACGTATATTATACGTCCGTTCGTTTGTACATACATATTGTTTGTATAATATTAATTATAACTTTGCTTATAAAATAATAAGTAATCACTTTGTTATTGTTTATACGATTTTTATTTTAAATATATTTTTTTTGCTATCTTTTTGTTATATTAAGATATCCTTTTTTGTTTATTAATATTATAAAACATTTTCTCGTGTTCTTTATTTCGTTATTTTTAATTACAGTTCAAAATGTCATCGTATCTTAGTTTTTTTTACTAAAAATATATTTTATTATGATATTTATATTGATTATTTATAAGTTACATAATTTTTTTTGGTGTAAAATTTATGTAATTTATAAATTCAAAAAAATTATCCATCTTTTTTAATTTTATACTATTTCTGAAAAAAAAAATCTGTTTTATCTAGAGAGAAATGCAATATTATAATATATATATTATAGTATGTATATTTTTATAATTATTGTATTTTCGTTTTTTAAGACATTCTAGCCTCTCAATTTTAAAGTAACACATAAACTACAATACATATACTTATAATTATAACAATCTAGTGATGTGTGTGATTATAGTATATGGATAAAGTAGGCATTATAATTACCGTCGTTATATTTATACATTTTGTATATAATAATACAGTTCTAACGATAATAATAACAATATGTGTGTGTATCCAGCCCTGCAGCACTTGCCCTGTTGATTATTATTGAATTCAGATATTTCTCATCACTAGTAAACTTGTAAAATCTTATAATAATATTTTGTTATTATACCACTAGCTGCTGGCGGAGACTTGGTGTGTTCTGCTCATCTTCAGACTTAAACTATAACCCATTCAACATCGCTTAAAATGTGAAGAAATCCATTAAACACGAGTCAAATGGAGAAAGGGGGGGATTTAAAATGACGTAGATTGTCACCAGGGGGAGGATATCACGTGTATATCACGAGTCACGGATAGGTCAAAAATGAACTCATGATTAATGACTCCTTATCGTTATCACAGACCAAAACTATTTTTGAATTTTCCTTTCAAACTAAGTGAATTCTCCAGGTTAAAAAGCACTTTATATGTTGACTTTAATAATTTGCCGGAACCATACCAAAATTTATCCAAATGCGTGTACTAGTTTGTCCGTAATGCGCAAACAAACGCACAAATACACAAACAACCATATTTAAACTATTATTTTAAGCTATGTCTGTCTGTCTAATGTTTTATGTATTTATTAAAATATACTGATGTTCCTTCGTTACTACTGAAAATGTCATCTTTCATTAATATGTTAGAAATATAATAATAATTATAATATACTTTATTGCAATTTGCACACCACAAGGATGAAAGTACAGTACACAGATTTATCAAGAGATATCGCAAAAGTTTTAGGACCGGTCGCCGGACTGACGTCAACACTCCTTGTGAAGACGTGTCGGGATTCCCGCCGTCTTTCGAATATACCCTCCTAGGGTATTCACATTTATTTAAGTTTCTTAACCCGCTCTTACGGTACACTCGGGAATATAAAATCCTATTCCCATCCGACCATATTCTAATATACCTACATTAATAGTTAACAGAATAACCCTGCAATCATTCAAGGCTTGTTAAATATCATATTATACGATACATATTTATGCAATTTGTTTAATGTAAATATTATACTGAAATGACGAAATATCACGATTATGATACGTATGTGTTAGATGACGCGTCTCAATACTAATTTACACTTTTATACATACACACATACACACTTTTATATTGAACTTTAAAATACTGAATACGTATGTTACATTTGTCTGAAGACCTTCCCACATGCAAAACCTGGTCTTCTTCAACCACTACAAGAATGTTGGTTTGCGTATGCGTTTTATTAAGTGTGGTTGGTGTGTATTACTGATAATCTAAACTAACCAGTCTTATGATTTTTTAGACATTACCGATTGACACATTTTATCACGATAATGTCAGGTTTTTTGTCTTAATTTATTTTTATATAGCCACTTTTTACTGAACTCTTTTTTCTTATGAGTTACTTACTCGTATAGTTATTATATAAGAATTGAGTATTTTATTAAAATAAAGAAATATTAGGTAGATATAAGGGAAACAGTTGCCAATTGGTCTTTTCACTTAACTGGGTATAAAAGATTTATGTATACATATAAGTGAAAAGCCAAATAATACGTCATACCTAATTAGTATTTATTATGACGTGGACCAATATTTGAAAATTTCGTGAAGTTTTGTGCACATCGCACATGATACATGCATATACAATGATATGCTAATTGCGAGATCTAAACTATAAAATGAAATAAATAAACTAACTACTTAACTGCTCTATTATAATAGTAATTGATCAATTATTAACAATACATATGTAAATTTATATAAATATAGAATGTAAAAAACCGATACGGGCAGGGATTTGAACCCGCGACTACTGGAAAACCGCCCCGTCGCTCTACCAACTGAGCTACCGTATAGCGATACGGTAGCTCAGTTGGTAGAGCGACGGGGCGGTTTTCCAGTAGTCGCGGGTTCAAATCCCTGCCCGTATCGGTTTTTTACATTCTATATTTATATAAATTTAAATAAGCTTAACATGGCTATACATGTTTTAAGATATTTTCAAACAATACATATGTAATATTATTTCATAAATAAATAATAGTAGTCTAGTTGTAGTCTTTAATTAATATGTCGATCGTGGTAGTCCGTAGTACCTACCTCGTCACAGAAGATAGTGAAGTTGCTATTATAGCTAAGTTTCGTTTCGTTAGAGAGCTGGAGTCCAAAATACTCTTTAATATCCTCACCGTATCTACTCTTCGTCTCATCATTTATCAAGGGTTCACCGGCAACTAAACCCATATATTTTCAAATGAATGAGTGATGTTACCAATTACCATCAGGAAAACTGCGTTATCCACCCTGTTCCATAAAAAACTTAATACATATTTGGAATCAAGTTGTAAAGGTTTTTTAACCGGTCCTGCGATAAAATTCAAATGGGCCACATCCGAATGCGGCTGCAGTTTGCCAAATCATTATGTGATAAGGAATCGAGTTATTAAAACAATTGTTACTTATAAGTGGTTATACCTATTATTAATAAATGTTTGCACTTTAATCAAATTCTATGGTTTTTTTTTGATAATGGATAAACATACATCTGTACCTGGTATAATACTTAGTACCTGTACAAAGAACAGGTTAAATTAAGAATATATATATATATATATATATATATATATATATATATATATATATATTGCTAATTCAAAACAGCATAGAATGAAATAAAAGTGAATATGCTTAATAGACAAAATAATAGATTTTTTTCAATACAATTATTTAACATGAACATTATAAAAGTTTTTGTTGAGAACTTCTTACCTGAGGTTGAAATACCCGGTAGTAAAACTAGTTTATTTATAGGTATAGTTCTTAGATAGAAAATAGATATAGTAGGTACCATAAGAGCTTAGGTTCCAATTAAATAAATTTATAAATATAACAGTATTATTATAAATTTTATGTTTATATTAATATTAGATTATAAATATAATACACTAATATAATTCATCATTAAAGTTATTCTTCACTTTAAATCTCTGTAAAAGTTTCGGAAAACACTATTTTTTGTATTATCATTGACAACATAATTTTAAAAAATATAAATATCATACTCCTGTATAATGTTATTAGACATTTATACAATTAATTTAAAACACGTATTTTCGACATTTTGTTAATGTTAAAACGTAATATTATAAAAAAAAACCTTGCTAACGAACGAAGAACGATAAAAATAAAAACAATCATAAAAAACAATGTTTTCCACGAATGTGTAATTGATTTAATTATAGTATCATTATGTTTAACAATAATTAAGTATTGTATAAATAATATACAGTTACCGGTAAAACCAATTTCTAATATTCATTTATATATTCCCATATTATATTGAACGGGTATAAACACTTAACATACCTCCATATTTTAAGACAACACTAAAAAAACTAAGTATTCGACAAAACATAAAAAAATATAATAAATAGAAAAATTAAAAATTCTAATATCAACAAAAAATATTGAATACTTACTGATAATTGCAAATAAATATTGATTGATACGAGATCCATTCTGCCACATTAGTTTTGTTAAAATAATATTCATTTTGTGATATTGGTTGTCACTTGTCACATCCAACCACTGCAGTGTCTCTTCTCATACTGATGTGTCGGTAGACGAGGCGGTGGTAGAATTATAATTGCGTTGCTTTTGACAATAATGGTGATTTGGATTACTGCTAAGTCGCTATTGAATATTTGACAAGGTTGGGCTTGAGCTTTTTATGGAAATTTTTGCTACTATTTCCGTATAACATGTTTTTTTTTTAATAACGTGCTGGTTAGATAGCAACAAAAAATGACATTATCAGTATAGTTTTTATTTTCAAATTCATATCTGGATTTTTTTGTAATATTTTGTGAAATACTAATTACAAATTACATTTATCATGGTTACATAACTTTATATTTTAGTGTTCTTTCACTTTTATTTATATTATTGTTACAATTTGCTGCGTGGTCGCGCAGTAGAAGAATTCTGCTATATATATTTCCGTGGGTTCGGAAAGAACCATTTAAGGAGTTGGAGTCAAAAGAGGCTACCAGTCTGTACCACTTATCTGAAAGGAGGCGAAAATCCCACCAACATTTACGTATACCCAAGGAGAGTTAACGTCATTTCAGCGGCTGGTCCTAAACCAATTAAAACATCTCTTGTAACACACATTTATAAAACAAGCATATTTCTTTGATATTACTAGAAATTGGACTGTAGCTGTATAAAATATAAATAGTTTGAGGCTACAGCCTCAAAGGTTCCCCAGCCTCCGTTTTGATGTATCAAAATACCACCAAATCAATAAAACTAAAGCTTTAGAAAACGGAGAGTTGGTAAAGTCGGCATTTATATTTTAATAATAATATTAGCCAAATCATCATGAAAATTGAACCACCGTTGACATACAGAGTTATGTTCTTATGTTCTGTATTAGAACCAAATCGACTTTTAGAGAACGGTAAGTAGATTATTAATTATAAATTTACGGGATTATATTATTTCTCATGGATGATCCAGGACTGCGTCTAACAAATCACTTTTGTTTTCTACAAATCTGTCCGCGTGGATTAAGGAAAGGTGTTAAATGTTCTGAACTAGTTACTTACTGTAGGTATAGTAGTTGATATAAGGTATGGTTTGTGATAGATAATGCGAGAAGAGTCCTAAGTATGTGGCTGGTTATAAGAGAAGAGAATGACCGAAGAAGACGGAAATGGAGTGAGTGAAAGGTCTACATTGAGATAACGTATGATAAAGAGCGTGGACGATAATAATTAGGATAAAGGAAAGTGGATGATACCTTTCGAATTCTAGATGTGAAGGTATTATATAGAATACTAGCTGTGCCTGCGACTTCGTACGCATAGATTTCGGTTTTGATAAAACGTACCCCTTGTACTTACCAATGTATGTAAAAACCTTCAAACTGGTAAGCAGCAATGGTATGACAATAAGAGATTATTAACTTCTTTATTTGTTAACCAATTGTTAAAAAAAAAAACAAAATATACAGTGAATCCCATGACCATATATTCCCGAAAATTGCATCCAAATGATTAATCCGTTTCTGAGTTTAGCGTGCACAAACATACAGACGAAGAGACAAAATGAAAAAACATTGTTTTTGGTTCTCTTGCTTATATAAAGGTCCCCCTGTATGAGTTTTCGTAAAAACTTTTTTTTCGTTTTTTGTAGTTGTACAACTAAAAGACAAACAGATAAACAGACAAAGATTTTAAAAATGCTGAAAATGGATTCTGTTAGTTATCACTTCATATCCTGGTATATTTTTTTAAATATTTTCAATGTACAATGTACAGTCAGAATCGTAGGTTTTTGTGCAATTATTTATTTCGATACTTTATACTTTTGCATACAAATAAAGTATATGAAAATACTTTATTTCCAACCTTTACAGCGATGCATAGAAACAAACAACTCATTTAGGGGTTTTATGGGTAAGTACTTAACTATTTATCATATAAGTTAGATCAGATGATGACAACGATTTATAATTACTGAACCAAATGTTTCTAACATTTAGTTCAGTCAGTCAGATGTTAATGTGAATCTGTCATCACCCATATTATTTAATAAAGTTATCAGTAATTTTTTATTTTTTATTGATAAGAGCTTAATTTATATGACAAAATGGTTTGATTTTAGCGAATGTAACTAACTTTTCATATATCCTGATATGTCTTTGAGTGATTATGTTGAAGTATTTAAATTAGAATATATTTAAACATTTTGAAGTGGTACCAAATTTAGTAAGAAACGGATTGTTTATCTATTTAAAATTCCAAGTTGATTGTTAAACAAGCTTTGAAACATTAAAAATAGAAAATATAGGCTTGTGCTAAGGACACACAAAAATATGTTATTAAAATAAGCATAAAAAATACTTTTTTTTTCCTGCTCAAACAATTTTATACGTTTTTTTCGTCAAAAAAGTTGGCAACCCTAGATGTATGTAGCAATGTGATAAGTTAATAACATAAATGTTCTCATTTCGAAAAGAACGCGATGCCGGCTTTATTTTTTGAGTCGTACGTACCAATATGTATTTTTGTAATATCTTTATATTAGCTATATTATATTATACTTATTTTATCAAGTTATTCCATTGATTAAATTCTCCATTAATAAGCTGCATGGAGTCCATGATATAATTTAGATTGCAATTGATTTTATGCACAGTCATTGCTTTATTGTCGCCATACTCATATATGTACCTAATATAGTTGATTCGTATAATTACTTTATTTGTACCAAGTAAGTTATTACTATTAATATTATATACATTAATTTATTATAATTGTTAATACATTCAGTTAATGATTGTGCAATTTATAAAGGACTGATTAAATATATATTCAAATACCTACATTTGGTTTCCTGGGGTGTAGGTATGTTTGTTTATGGGCGGGTGCCACTCTGGAGTAAAATAGGTAGTGGGTATACCGAATAGCGATGTAGTGGGTATGCCGGATAGCGATGTAGTGGGTATGCCGGATAGCGATGTAGAGGGTATACCGAATAGCGATGTAGTGGGTATGCCGGATAGCGATGTAGTGGGTATGCCGGATAGCGATGTAGTGGGTATACCGAATAGCGATGTAGTGGGTATGCCGGATAGCGATGTAGTGGGTATACCGAATAGCGATGTAGTGGGTATACCGAATAGCGATGTAGTGGGTATGCCGGATAGCGATGTAGTGGGTATGCCGAATAGCGATGTAGTGGGTATGCCGGATAGCGATGTAGTGGGTATGCCGGATAGCGATGTAGTGGGTATACCGAATAGCGATGTAGTGGGTATGCCGGATAGCGATGTAGTGGGTATACCGGATGATCCTATGTCCCGTCAAACAACCATCTGTTACCTATATCATTTTACATATATCGTTGGTATTCAAAATCCGAAAGGTGGCGCTGTGATTAAATAATTGAGGATAAGTCTCTGTTATAAAAACTCTCCATGCGCCTTATAGTTTATTAAATTTCAATAATTTACAATAGGTACTTACATGATAGGTACAACATATTCTTAGTACTTAACATATTCTGTATCAAATATATAAATATCAAACTTTGGATAATTTCTTTTACTAATGATTATTTCTAATATTAACAACAGCTAAATCATTAAGTTTAATTCGGAAAGAGAATTAATTTTGTCCCTTTCTATTACTATAAAATAATTTCATGTTTGAAATTCCTAGTGAGTTTCTTGTGAGGTAACACTATGGAGTTGAGAAGAATCATCTCATCCGGAATAACGACACCTGAACCTGGAATTAATGATATATATAAATAATTAAAGTATAATAAAAAAAGTAAAGTACAAATAAGAAGATTTTTTTTTATCTATATATATATATAATGATTTTAATGACAGTTTTCCAAAAAATTAAACCGGTTAAAGATCATTAGCTATTTTCTAGTGATGTGGTTTAATATTATTTATTGTGGTTTAGTAGTTATGGGGTAAAACCATGCGAAAATTTTACAATATATCGGTGTTTAAAAATTCCATTCTGCTTGTTACCAAGGGAGGGTCCGATGTAAGAGGGGTTAGGGTTATAAATTCGGTCTCGTACGGAACGAAATGAAGCTACAATACTTTATTATATACAATACTTTATATCTTTAGTATGGTACTATGAGAAATTACTAGACTTACCGAGTATAGTAATAGAAGGGTTAAGTCTGCCGTCGCTGTTGAACAATGGCGTGTTGTCCATCTTAGCGAAGGGTTTATTACTGTCGGGGTCGGAGGGGGTTCCTTCTAAGCGGGACCATTTACCTACTGAAGCATCTTGACCAACTGAAAGATATCATTTGAATGACAAACAATTTTAGACTTTATATACAGAGTACAAAAGATATTTTTTAAATATAACTAATATTAATAGTTACGTAAGTATATGTATATACGCTGTTTACTTATATGTTAGAATACAGGACTATCTAGAAAGCTCATATTTTCAGTTCAATGTATAGTTTGTAAGTGTTGTAAGTGACTGTACGCTATATATATAAAGTACACTCACCAACAGTATACATAACCAGTGCGTGTTCGTGTATAGTCGCGTTGTTAAGTATTATAGATTCTTTTATCCTTACTCCCGCCTCTACAATTACTCCGGCTCCAATAGTCACGTTGGGACCAATCTGTGAATGTATAAAATATATGTATTATTATTATCTAACTCGCGGTTAAGAAAGTAAAGCTGTATCTAATAATTCAACAAATGATTATAAAACAGCCAAGCAATCCTTTCATGATCCACAATTACCAAAATTTTGGAGGGAAAACTTTTTAAATGTAATATACATTTATCTAAAAATGTTTGCGATTTTTTTATCACTATTTTCGCCCTGATTGGACACTATATAATTATTATTATTATTTTATTTATGAATGTACTCACTACAGCACTACTGTGGACGGTGGCGGTGGGGTGTATGTAGACGTCGGGTAGTATGTGGCAGGCGGTACTACTGGGGGCTGGGTACAGCTCCAAGTAGTGCCTGTTAGCGTAGATCACTGACCCTGCTGTCTTGACCTGGGACCACCAGTTTGTGACCTGGAATTATAGTGATACAATGTATTTATAATTTCTTAATAAAATTGAATTTCTTTATTATATATAATAAACTAAAAAAAAATTAAGGTAATTTATAGTTACACTTATTGGGAAAAGTGTGGCCCTAACTTTATTATTAATTGATTATATATTTGCCTTTGCCATTACATACATTGATTATGCTAAATTCAGTAACAAGTGAGAAGGGGAAAAAAAGAAAGAGAGGGATAGACAGATATGTGGATGAAAGTTGTTGAGGAAGAGCTGACAGATGTGAATGGAAGATGAATAATGATGATCAAAATACCTGCATGGCATAAATTTTTTGAGTTCCAGCCAATGGCGCTATGAGATCTTGTTCCCACGACATATATCCAGCGTGGACACCATTCTGACCATTGCAACTATAATATAATAATTTTAAATTATTAACAAACTTATTTATGACTAGCTGTTGCCAGCAATTTCGTCTGGGCGGAATACATTAGCGTGTTGCACATTTAGAACATTTTAGAATTACTGATGATTCTGAAGAGACAAAGTATGTACATATTTAATATTATATTCTTAAAGGCGTTTTCTATAATTATTATTAGGGCTGTTATGTATATATCCTACAAGGTTTTTTATTTAGCTCATGAATAAGAACCCTGAATGGGTTGAAGGAATTAGCTAAGCTGCAATCTAAAACTTTCAGTTTTGGTAATAAATACCTAATTTGAAAAGTACATACGATACAATTAAAAAAGAAGCAATCCACAACACAAATATTACCTATAAAATCCATCTTGTTTCCTCTGAAATGAATCGGCCATTGTATGAAAGACTTGTAATGAACACACATACACTCCACAATTGATCAGTGTAGATATATAGCTACTGGGTTTTTCTACATAATGTGTGACAGTTTTTGTTGTAGGTTCTTGTACTATACAGCCATAGTGAATTGATTGTTGACGTGTTGCTTCAGTTCCCATTATAGTGACCTTAAAATTGTTATAATTACTGTCTTTGCTATGAGAAACCTAGATTTATTAAAAAATACTACATCTACTTGAGGGCTTGGAAAAACAATAATTCATTAGTTAGTAAAAATTAATATGGAAAATTATTACTTTTGTGGATATTAAACATTAATAATGATCTAATTTGCCTAAGGTCCCCCAGGATTACTTTATAGTATCCAATTTCAAAAAATATTATATACATATAATTATATGATATATAGTTGATTTTTTGAAGGGGTATATTAAAATGTTCATAATACTTAAATTATTATTATTTTTTTATTTATATACAAGATTTTCATATGACTGATAAATAAAAAAAAACTAAAAATAATAAGTAATTCAGATATCTACCAAAATCCAGTTTTATATATTATGAAACTCATATAGTGTGTACAAATACAATATAATAAATTATATGTTTGAATTGATATTCTTACCAAGGCATCAGGTCGTTCCTCATGGAATGTCCAAAGCTCCTTCAGTGGGAACTCTGCACAGACATCACCATTTAATAGAAAAAAAGCTGATGGGTTTCCAGCTCTGACCTGATCTCTAAAATGGTATAAACCCCCACCAGTACCAAGAGGAGTGAACTCTTGAAGATATCTATAAAGATTAAAAGCTAGAGTTACAATAACTTTAATGTGTATAAGTTTTTTTTTTATTGTTTATATCTTACCGAATAATAACTTTGTATTCTTTTTGCATGTCACTTACAAACTGTGCCATAGTACCCGTAGTGTAGGAGCCAATAATAAGAATTTCCTTACATTCTGCAAGTTTCACACAAGCAGCTATATGGTGCTGTATTAAAGGGATGCCAGCAATAGGAAACAATGGCTTCGGAGTATCTAGAGATAGTGGACGGAATCTGGTACCTAAAAATGATTTAGTAAGTAAGGGATGACAAATCATCATTTAATTTTTTTTTTGCAGGAAGAATATACTAAATTACTAATTTTTATATTCCGAAAACATATTGGGTCATTATCACATTTATGTTAGTTTTAGTAATTATGTGTAAATTTACAATAATAGACATACTATATCGGTATCAATATTTAGTAATATTTCTACACTTCCATTTTAGTAATGAGATAATATACTCATAAATTGTAATATCATATTAACACTGCACAGCGTTGTTATAATGTTGCTATAATGTTTAATACCTTTCTGCGGTCCACCTATAAGTATCACAGCTTTCAGCAGCATTTTTAAATTGTTTGAGCACTTAAATTGTTTAATTGAGATACTAGAATTTAAGATTTTATGAAAACTATCACACTTTCCCAGGCAGATTTAAAAACCCTTACAGATCACTACGTGTTCAGATGGCCACCTCAGGTCTAGACATTAGCATAAGTCAGGGTTATTGATAATGTTCACAGATTACTTAGAGAACTGTGGACAACACTACATATTCCAAAATGTTAACTATGAAGCGAAAACTTTATTTTCCACCTTCCAAGTATAGCAACCAGGTATTATCAACTTCTGCGAGTTTGGACTTCTGTGACAGCTGACAAATGAGTGTAAAGTGTAAATCTAGGCCGTGTTCCGAAATACAAACCAGTATACTGGCCAGTGCTGATGACGTCAAAAATCGACGCCATGCTGGTGAATCGTTCCGAAATATGATGGCCAGCACTGAATACTTTGACAGCATAAATTGACACTACTGACAGAGTATTACAAATTTCTTTTTAATCTGTGACTACATATTTATTTTTAATGTGTCTATTTTAGATAGTTATACATTTTATTACATAAACTAATAAAGTTTCCAGAGAATGGTGTTACAAAGCAATTACAACAAAAAGTGTTGTTAATCAAATATTTAATTCTAAACAAGTACAAAAATTATTTAGTAAGACTATGATTATAATTAATGAATAGTAAATGGTGAGACGAATGAAATAAAATATCTTTAAACCTAATAAGAACGAAAATGAAAAAAAAACCATCTATTTACCTTAAATTAAATTTACTCCATAGATACTGTGAATTTATGTTATTGTAACTGTGATAATAATTTATAAAACTTACAAATATAATTCCATTTAATGTCACTGTCTTATGACAACATTGATATTCCTTTTTCCTCTGCGGTCAAAAATCTCGGCCTCCACATTGACACCAACTTAAGTTGGGATTTCCATGTCAATGAAATATGCCGCAAAGTAACCGGTTCCTTGCGTGCACTATATCGTCAAAAAACCTTTCTATCTATTCGGACAAAAACTCTGTTAGTGCAATCCTTAATCCTACCTCTCATCGACTATGCTGATGTCTGCTGCTCTAACATTTCCGTAAGCAACCTAAATAAATTGGATCGTCTTCTCAACAGCTGCATTCGCTTTATTTTCACTCTTCGTAAATATGATCACATATCTCCTTACCGCTCAAAGTTAAACTGGCTTTCTATACGAGAGCGAAGATCTTCCAGATATCTATGTCAATTATTCTCTATTCTTAATGATCCACTTTCACCCCAGTACTTGAAATGTAAATTTCAATTACTGGGTAATTTTCACGACTTCCATCTGCGCTCCTCTTCTAACCTCAAACTATTAATTCCTTCACACCGTACCGGTTTTATCTCCAGTTCTTTCACTGTTCACTCTACTAAACTCGGAACGGCCTACCCGAATCCATAAGGCGCGCACCCAAGAGGGTAGCTTTTAAAAAATCTGTATTTAAATTCCTTATCATAATTTGTAATTTCTATATCTTTATTTATTTCTGTATATTATTGGTTTATATATGTTTGAGTTTATTTTCTCTTTAAAGAACATTGTAAACTAAATAGTACATTGTATTTGTTGTGCACGTTCTTAGTTTTACTTATTTATTCCAATGTTTTTTTTTTTTATCATTTTGTTTTAAATAGTTAAGTGACTTAAACTAGTATATCGCCTCTTTATGTTATCTTTACTGGATTCTCAGGTTGACTGGTAGAGAATGCTCTTAGCATTAAGTCCGCCTTTTGTACCTTTATTTGGCTCAATAAAGATTAAATAAATAAATAAATAAATATAAAGTATATATATTTTTCAAATATTAGAATGACGAAAATTAAGTTGTCCTTTATCTCTAATGTAGTTTTAAAAGTGGCAACTCTATTTACTGTTTGAATATTATTCTGCATTTGCCTATATTGTTGCCACAGATTACTATAAAGTTACCTCACCAGTACAATATGGCCGACACCAGTGCAATATGGCCGACACCAGTGCAATATGGCGTCGGTGTTATGACGTCATTAGCCCTGGCCAGTATGCTGGTTTGTATTTCGGAACACGGCCCTAAACTGTTATCATAATGTAGCTGTCAAGTGTTATGTCAATACAGTCGAAGATTTTATATTTAAAATGATAAGACAAACACACTTTTGCTTAGGTGGTCTAAATTGGCAATGCTACAAATACACTTTATAGATGTCTTGAATTGTTGAATCTTTCTTTATTCTTTCGAAATCTCTGAGGAAACGAAAATTAATAAGCATTGAACTTTTTAAATTATTTTTTATTGTTTTCAATTCTCCGTGAGAACTGAAATTGGTACATTATTATAGTATTAAAAAATAATAGTTAGTATTAAAAAGGGTAAGTTAGAATGACAATTTTATTTTATTTTTTTATGCAAAACTAGGTTAATGCTTGATTGTGCCTGGACGGGAGAGGGGGGTGACCTCTCCCGCCCGTTATAGGACTACGAGGTGAGGGTGTCCCTAAGTTGATCGGGCCCCTCGCAGGGGGTTCCGCCGGGGCGTCACGGTGAGTGCGAAAGCGATCCCGTGGCGCCCCACTAAGGCGATGAGGTCAACCGTTGGTTTTTTAGTGGGTAGCCTTAAAAATGGCAGCGTCTTCTATGCTGTCGGGTAGTCCCACATACCCCCTCGGTCATCACCTTCCTGGCCGCAGGGATGATGCGTTACGCATTTTCCCATAGATAAAAAAAAAATAAAAGGTTAATGCTTGACTACATTCCATCTGATGGAGAGTGGAGATGTAGTCATTGGTGGTAAAGCGTATTAACCTAGCAACCTATTCACTCTTCTCTTGAAGATACTCACATTATATGTCGCCGGAAATACCCACGTAGGTAAATTGTTCCAGTCCTTCGCTGAACGCACTAATAAAAGAACACTTCGCAAGAACGGCAAGTTTTCCTGCAGCTGCTCAAGAGCAAGCTTTGAACTCGCTGTACCGACCAAAGTTGAGGTTCGAGGAAATCTCTAAGCCTAACAACTGAAGCCGGTCACTTTATTCCAAGGATACATTCTGGAAAGTAGGAGCCAAGATGAAAGGAGTCCTTTTGACGGTGAACAGACACGTCTGCGTTTTGGTGGCGTTGAATTTGACAAGATTGGCATTTCCCCATGCGGAGACTGCCTGAAGTTTGTCATTCAAACGTTGCACCATGGCTTCTCTTTCAGCAAGGTCCCCAGCGGACAAATATTGAATCCTTTTTATCGTTTTCAATCCTAAAAGGATTATATATTTTTGGAACATGAAGGAGAATCAAAAAGGATTCATTTCAAGTTTAATAATAATAATAATATCACTATCTAACCCCTAAGTAAATTATTTGCTTGTGTTAAGGGTGTTAGACTACGATACCTGCCTTATGCTCATCACATACATGCCTGTTCCTGTCGGGAATCGAACCCGAACCCCATTGCATCACTATACGTTAGGAGTCTGTTCGGAGAATTGAGACTATGGAAGAGTATCAGTAATATTATTTCTAAAACTGTTATTTTTCAATCCTTTTTAATTATCTTTTTAATCAGCCTAGCATTTATAGTACATTTACAGCTATGTAGTACAGATCCATGGTTTAGCCGGTGTTCTTATCGAGTAACCAAGTAACTGACTTCCCTCCCAAGCAACAAGCACACGTTACACCTTCCGATCAAATTCCTACAATTAATTTAATTAAATTAAATTTAATTTAATGTAGTTTGGTTTGGTTTGGTTTGGTTTGGTTTGGTTTGGTTTGGTTTGGTTTGGTTTGGTTTGGTTTGGTTTGGTTTGGTTTGGTTTGGTTTGGTTTGGTTTGGTTTGGTTTGGTTTGGTTTGGTTTGGTTTGGTTTGGTTTGGTTTGGTTTGGTTTGGTTTGGTTTGGTTTGGTTTGGTTTGGTTTGGTTTGGTTTGGTTTGGTTTGGTTTGGTTTGGTTTGGTTTGGTTTGGTTTGGTTTGGTTTGGTTTGGTTTGGTTTGGTTTGGTTTGGTTTGGTTTGGTTTGGTTTGGTTTGGTTTGGTTTGGTTTGGTTTGGTTTGGTTTGGTTTGGTTTGGTTTGGTTTGGTTTGGTTTGGTTTGGTTTGGTTTGGTTTGGTTTGGTTTGGTTTGGTTTGGTTTGGTTTGGTTTGGTTTGGTTTGGTTTGGTTTGGTTTGGTTTGGTTTGGTTTGGTTTGGTTTGGTTTGGTTTGGTTTGGTTTGGTTTAGTTTAGTTTAGTTTAGTTTAGTTTAGTTTAGTTTAGTTTAGTTTAGTTTAGTTTAGTTTAGTTTAGTTTAGTTTAGTTTAGTTTAGTTTAGTTTAGTTTAGTTTAGTTTAGTTTAGTTTAGTTTAGTTTAGTTTAGTTTAGTTTAGTTTAGTTTAGTTTAGTTTAGTTTAGTTTAGTTTAGTTTAGTTTAGTTTAGTTTAGTTTAGTTTAGTTTAGTTTAGTTTAGTTTAGTTTAGTTTAGTTTAGTTTAGTTTAGTTTAGTTTAGTTTAGTTTAGTTTAGTTTAGTTTAGTTTAGTTTAGTTTAGTTTAGTTTAGTTTAGTTTAAGAAACGTTGAAACGAAACATTATGTAAATATCGCTAAATTCTTTGCTTTTACCATGTACCGAATATGTTTCATAGCTTAAAAAATACAGTTTGTATTTTCACTGAGCAGTATTAAGCTTCCTAAAAAGAAAATAGACGGTATGACAACTAGATTCTCTTGAACTGAAAACAACTGCTTCTATCGCTTTGCCTAAGATTCAAAAAGGTTCTTAAAGAGTTGCTACTAAGTTTGCTACTCCAGGTTATCGATGGAAGGGACTTATAAAAGCTCAGGTAAGAATCTGACGTATTGTAGCGATAGGAATTGAACATTGAAAAAAAAATACCCATTCAAACCTCTAAAGCGACTTAATATTTTAGGGTGGTAGTGGAAGGTCTGAATTGCGTTTTATTTGAAAGAAGAAGGAATTAGTACATACGATTTTTTTTGTCCTAAATACTGATATTTTGATTTAAAATATCTATAAACATGTATTGCCATGTTACGCTTATTTAAATTTATATAAATATAGAATGAAAAATAAACCGATAAGGGCAGGGATTCGAACCTGCGACCCCTGGGATACCGTCCCGCAACTCTACCAATTGATTTACAGTATCGTTGTCCGTCTCGGTGAATTAAGCAATTTATATGTGATCTTTTTTATCTATGGATAATGATTATTTCCTGAACTTTATTTATTTAGAATAATAAAAATGATATAATAAAAAAGTGGCGGGTTCGAATCCCTGCCCGTATAGGTTTATTTTTCATTCTATATTTATATAAAGTTGATGTTATGTATCAAAGTGGGTAACTACGGTTTTTGCAAGCCCTAGGAATGTGTAAAACGCAGAGCTATATGGTTCGAATTTGTAAATTCTTAGACAGAATGACATAATATGTAAAAAGTCGAATATAAAGTTCCTAGCTAAATTCTTTCATTATAAAATATACATGTTGAACTTATTTTTTAGATAAATAAATAATTGAAAACATATCACATTAATAAATAAGCCTTATTTCATTGTGTAATTTTATTTATATTAAATTTTATATCATTCTATTTTATAAAGTTGATGTTATGTATCAAAGTGGGTCCACGAAAACACACTTTGAAGGATTGTACATGACAGTGTAGTGCACAGCGCTTTTTTATTCCAAAGCAATTAGCAATTATAAAGTCCTTTTTTTTTTTTTTTTTTTTGTCTGTCTATGCTGTTAGCCCTGTTGGCTATTACAGCGTCACCGGGAGAGCGGGTGGGTCAGGAGACCCGCTCTTAAAAAGGGTTGGCCAGATGGGCCCCCATGGGGAACAACGTCCCGAGGGCGTCTCAGATTGAGACACGGACCTCGGCTCGGGGCGTCGTTAGTCAGGAGGGAAGCTAAGGAAATTTGGACACTAGCGTCCTCCGACGCCGGCAGAACGCCGGAGCAACGGAGCACTTACTCAGTTGGGACCTCGTCTATACCGGTATAGACGGTGTGTGTCTGTATGTTGTGTGGTGTCACTTATGCCTACGCGTACACGTTATTACCTACTGTGAACGCGTCGTCGGGGTCAACGAGTACCGACTTGGGTCTTCTTTTTCTGACTAAAGTAGTCTTACGTGGTCTATAATCTGCGGCGTCAGCCACCAGTGGGTTCGGGTGTCACTCAGCACGTTCAAAGTACTTTTGGGAAAGCCCCTTGAAGTACTGAGCGATGGTCGGAAGGTCCGTCAGAGTCCGTCGGTCATTATCCGTTGAACTTAACTTTGAAAATAATAATATAAAAAACATAAAAGTGTATTGTGCAATACAAATATAAAGAACAAGTAATGATTGAAAATTCTTTTTTTTAATAAACACAAAAATAATAATAAAATCATACTGGATAACATTTATAGACTTGGTAATGTTCCAATTTCCAATAACTTTAACTGCTTCTGAAACTATTTTTTAAACGAAAATTCGAAAGCAAAAAAATTGTTACTTGTTCAAAAGTATATTTTTATTCGTAAGCCTTTATAACTTTGATAAAATAGATTATGTTTTAAGATACGAGAATTATACTCAATGATTTGAATAATATTTTGTTATTTCGTCAAATTACTAGTTATTTCGCAATAAATATTTGATGAAATCCCTAATATTTCAATTTCAAAAATATTCTTTTACAATATTTTATGTAAAGAAAGTGAGTGGAGGTGGTGTTTAAATAAAAAAATTGTTTAGTTTTAAGTAAATTTATATTTTAAAAAAACAATCTTTTTCTACAAAATGTAACTGCTATACAATCTTTTTAGCAACTAAATATTAAAATAATCCCTTATATTTAAATTTCAAAAAACATTCTTTAATTTTTTATACAGAAAGAATGTGGTGTTTAACTACTAAAATTAGTAAAGAAGTTAATAGTTGTAGATAACACCGAACAAGGATAGGAACTGCACCAAATTTTACTTATAAAACAAGCAGTAAGCATAAAACATTTATTATTAAGAATTAACAATTAAACTAAAAGCATTAAGCTTAAAGCATTAAGCTTAAATCATTAAGCGTAAAGCAAAAAGCAATAAGCAAAAAGCAATAAGCAATAAGCATTTAAATAAGAATGTAGGCGGAAGCGGTAGGTGGTAGGCGGTAGGCGGTAGGTGGTAGGCGGTAGGCGGTAGGCGGTAGGTGGTAGGCGGTAGGCGATATTAAGCAATAAGCAATAAGCATAAAGCATTAAGCTTTAAACATTTAGCATTATGCTTTAACCAAAAATCAAAGAGCATCAAACCTCATGCCACCAGAAATGGTTTCTTGTTGGTCATTATCCGTTGAACTTTGAAAATAATAATATAAATAAAATAATATTTTATAAAATTCTGAATAGTACAATAACATAAAAGTGTATTGTGCAATACAAATATAAAGAACAAGTAATGATTGAAAATTCTTTTTTTTAATAAACACAAAAATAATAATAAAATCATACTGGATAACATATATGGACTTGGTAATTTCCCAATTTCCAATAACTTTAACTGCTTCTGAAACTATTTTTTAAACAAAAATTCGAAAGCAAAAAAATTTTTACTTGTTCAAAAGTATATTCTTATTCGTAAGCCTTTATAACTTTGATAAAATAGATTATGTTTTAAGATACGAGAATTATACTCAATGATTTGAATAATATTTTGTTATTTCGTCAAATTACTAGTTATTTCGCAATAAATATTTGATGAAATCCCTAATATTTCAATTTCAAAAATATTCTTTTACAATATTTTATGTAAAGAAAGTGAGTGGAGGTGGTGTTTAAATAAAAAAAATGTTTAGTTTTAAGTAAATATATATTTTATAAAAACAATCTTTTTCTACAAAATGTAACTGCTATACAATCATTTTAGCAACTAAATATTAAAATAATCCCTTATATTTCAATTTCAAATAAAAATCTTTAATTTTTATACAGAAAGAATGTGGTGTTTAACTACTAAAATTAGTAAAGAAGTTAATAGTTGTAGATAACACCGAACAAGGATAGGAACTGCACCAAATTTTACTTATAAAACAAGCAGTAAGAATAAAGCATTTATCATTAAGAATTAACAATTAAACTGATAGCATTAAGCTTAAAACATTAAGCGTAAAGCAAAAAGCAATAAGCAATAAGCAAAAAGCAATAAGCAATAAGCATTTAAATAAGCATGTAGGCGGAAGCGGTAGGCGGTAGGCGGAAGGTGGTAGGCGGTAGGCGGTAGGCGGTAGGCGGTAGGCGGTAGGCGATATTAAGCAATAAGCAATAAGCATAAAGCATTAAGCTTTAAACATTTAGCATTATGCTTTAACCAAAAATCAAAGAGCATCAAACCTCATGCCACCAGAAATGGTTTCTTGTTGGTCATTATCCGTTGAACTTTGAAAATAATAATATAAATAAAATAATATTTTATAAAATTCTGAATAGTACAATAACATAAAAGTGTATTGTGCAATACAAATATAAAGAACAAGTAATGATTGAAAATTCTTTTTTTTAATAAACACAAAAATAATAATAAAATCATACTGGATAACATATATGGACTTAGTAATTTCCCAATTTCCAATAACTTTAACTGCTTCTGAAACTATTTTTTAAACAAAAATTCGAAAGCAAAAAAATTTTTACTTTTTCAAAAGTATATTCTTATTCGTAAGCCTTTATAACTTTGATAAAATAGATTATGTTTTAAGATACGAGAATTATACTCAATGATTTGAATAATATTTTGTTATTTCGTCAAATTACTAGTTATTTCGCAATAAATATTTGATGAAATCCCTAATATTTCAATTTCAAAAATATTCTTTTACAATATTTTATGTAAAGAAAGTGAGTGGAGGTGGTGTTTAAATAAAAAAATGTTTAGTCTTAAGTAAATTTATATTTTATAAAAACAATCTTTTTCTACAAAATGTAACTGCTATACAATCTTTTTAGCAACTAAATATTAAAATAATCCTTTATATTTAAATTTCAAAAAACATTCTTTAATTTTTATACAGAAAGAATGTGGTGTTTAACTACTAAAATTAGTAAAGAAGTTAATAGTTGTAGATAACACCGAACAAGGATAGGAACTGCACCAAATTTTACTTATAAAACAAGCAGTAAGCATAAAGCATTTATCATTAAGAATTAACAATTAAACTGAAAGCATTAAGCTTAAAACATTAAGCGTAAAGCAAAAAGCAATAAGCAATAAGCAAAAAGCAATAAGCAATAAGCATTTAAATAAGCATGTAGGCGGAAGCGGTAGGCGGTAGGCGGAAGGTGGTAGGCGGTAGGCGGTAGGCGGTAGGCGATATTAAGCAATAAGCAATAAGCATAAAGCATTAAGCTTTAAACATTTAGCATTATGCTTTAACCAAAAATCAAAGAGCATCAAACCTCATGCCAAGAGAAATGGTTTCTTGTTGGTCATTATCCGTTGAACTTAACTTTGAAAATAATAATAAAATAACATAAAAGTGTATTGAGCAATACAAATATAAAGAACAAGTAATAATTGAAAATTCTTTTTTTTAATAAACACAAAAATAATAATAAAATCATACTGGATAACATTTATGGCCTTGGTAATTTCCCAATTTCCAATAACTTTAACTGCTTCTGAAACTATTTTTTAAACGAAAATTCGAAAGCAAAAAAATTTTTACTTGTTCAAAAGTATATTCTTATTCGTAAGCCTTTATAACTTTGATGAAATAGATTATGTTTTAAGATACGAGAATTATACTCAATGATTTGAATAATATTTTGTTATTTCGTCAAATTACTAGTTATTTCGCAATAAATATTTGATGAAATCCCTAATATTTCAATTTCAAAAATATTCTTTTACAATATTTTATGTAAAGAAAGTGAGTGGAGGTGGTGTTTAAATAAAAAAAATGTTTAGTTTTATGTAAATTTATATTTTATAAAAACAATCTTTTTCTACAAAATGTAACTGCTATACAATCATTTTAGCAACTAAATATTAAAATAATCCCTTATATTTAAATTTCAAAAAACATTCTTTAATTTTTATACAGAACGAATGTGGTGTTTAACTACTAAAATTTATAAAGAAGTTAATAGTTGTAGATAACACCGAACAAGGATAGGAACTGCACCAAATTTTACTTATAAAACAAGCGGTAAGCATAAAGCATTTATCATTAAAAACTAACAATTAAACTGAAAGCATTAAGCTTAAAACATTAAGCGTAAAGCAAAAGGCAATAAGCAATAAGCAAAAAACAATAAGCAAAAAGCAATAAGCAATAAGCAATAAGCAATAAGCAATAAGCAATAAGCAATAAGCATTTAAATAAGCATGTAGGTGGTAGGCGGTAGGCGGTAGGCAGTAGGTGGAAGGCGGTAGGCGGTAGGTGGTAGGTGGTAGGTGGTAGGCGGTAGGCGATATTAAGCAATAAGCAATAAGCATAAATCATTAAGCTTTAAACATTTAGCATTATGCTTTAACCAAAAATCAAAGAGCATCAAACCTCATGCCACCAGAAATGGTTTCTTGTATGTCATTATCCATTGAACTTAACTTTGAAAATAATAATATAAATAACATAAAAGTGTATTGTGCAATACAAATATAAAGAACAAGTAATTATTGAAAATTCTTTTTTTTAATAAACACAAAAATAATAATAAAATCATACTGGATAACATTTATGGCCTTGGTAATTTCCCAATTTCCAATAACTTTAACTGCTTCTGAAACTATTTTTTAAACGAAAATTCGAAAGCAAAAAAATTTTTACTTGTTCAAAAGTATATTCTTATTCGTAAGCCTTTATAACTTTGATGAAATAGATTATGTTTTAAGATACGAGAATTATACTCAATGATTTGAATAATATTTTGTTATTTCTTCAAATTACTAGTTATTTCGCAATAAATATTTGATGAAATCCCTAATATTTTAATTTCAAAAATATTCTTTTACAATATTTTATGTAAAGAAAGTGAGTGGAGGTGGTGTTTAAATAAAAAAATTGTTTAGTTTTATGTAAATTTATATTTTATAAAAACAATCTTTTTCTACAAAATGTAACTGCTATACAATCTTTTTAGCAACTAAATATAAAAAAAATCCCTTATATTTAAGTTTCAAAAATCATTCTTTAATTTTTGATACAGAAAGAATGTGGTTTTTAACTATTAAAATTAGTAAAGTAGGTAATAGTTGTAGATAACACCGAACAAGGATAGGAACTGCACCAAATTTTACTAATAAAACAAGCAGTAAGAATAAAGCATTTATCATTAAGAATTAACAATTAAACTGATAGCATTAAGCTTAAAACATTAAGCGTAAAGCAAAAAGCAATAAGCAATAAGCAATAAGCAATAAGCAATAAGCAATAAGCATTTAAATAAGAATGTAGGAGGAAGCTTTAGGTGGTAGGCGGTAGGCGGTAGGCGGTAGGTGGTAGGCGGTAGGCGGTAGGCGGTAGGTGGTAGGCGGTAGGCGATATTAAGCAATAAGCAATAAGCATAAAGCATTAAGCTTTAAACATTAAGCATTATGCTTTAACCAAAAATCAAAGAGCATCAAACCTCATGCCACCAGAAATGGTTTCTTGTTGGTCATTATCCGTTGAACTTAACTTTGAAAATAATAATATAAATAACATAAAAGTGAATTGTGCAATACAAATATAAAGAACAAGTAATGATTGAAATTTTTTTTTTTAATAAATACAAAAATAATAATAAAATCATACTGGATAACATTTATGGACTTGGTAATTTTCCAATTTCCAATAACTTTAACTGCTTCTGAAACTATTTTTTAAACGAAAATTCGAAAACAAAAAAATTTTTACTTGTTCAAAAGTATATTCTTATTCGTAAGCCTTTATAACTTTGATGAAATAGATTATGTTTTAAGATACGAGAATTATACTCAATGATTTGAATAATATTTTGTTATTTCGTCAAATTACTAGTTATTTCGCAATAAATATTTGATGAAATCCCTAATATTTCAATTTCAAAAATACTTTTACAATATTTTATGTAAAGAAAGTGAGTGGAGGTGGTGTTTAAATAAAAAAATTGTTTAGTTTTAAGTAAATTTATATTTTATAAAAACAATCTTTTTCTACAAAATGTAACTGCTATACAATCTTTTTAGCAACTAAATATTAAAATAATCCCTTATATTTAAATTTCAAAAAACATTCTTTAATTTTTTATACAGGAAGAATGTGGTGTTTAACTACTAAAATTAGTAAAGAAGTTAATAGTTGTAGATAACACCGAACATGGATAGGAACTGCACCAAATTTTACTTATAAAACAAGCAGTAAGCATAAAGCATTTATCATTAAGAATTAACAATTAATCTGAAAGCATTAAGCTTAAAACAATAAGTGTAAAGCAAAAAGCAATAAGCAATAAGCAATAAGCATTTAAATAAGCATGTAGGCGAAAGCGGTAGGCGGTAGGCGGAAGGTGGTAGGCGGTAGGCGGTAGGCGGTAGGTGGTAGGCGGTCGCCGGTAGGCGGTAGGAGGTAGGCGGTAGGCGATATTAAGCAATAAGCAATAAGCATAAAGCATTAAGCTTTAAACTTTTAGCATTATGCTTTAACCAAAAATCAAAGAGCATCAAACCTCATGCCACCAGAAATGGTTTCTTGTTGGTCATTATCCGTTGAACTTAACTTCGAAAACAATAATATAAATAAAATAATAATTTATAAATTTCTGAATAGTACAATAACATAAAAGTGTATTGTGCAATACAAATATAAAGAGCAAGTAATGGTTGAAAATTCTTTGTTTTAATAAACACAAAAATAATAATTAAATCATACTGGATAACATTTATGGACTTGGTAATTTCCCAATTTCCAATAACTTTAACTGCTTCTGAAACTATTTTTTAAACGAAAATTCGAAAGCAAAAAAATTTTTACTTGTTCAAAAGTATATTCTTATTCGTAAGCCTTTATAACTTTGATGAAATAGATTATGTTTTAAGATACGAGAATTATACTCAATGATTTGAATAATATTTTGTTATTTCGTCAAATTACTAGTTATTTCGCAATAAATATTTGATGAAATCCCTAATATTTCAATTTTAAAAATATTCTTTTACAATATTTTATGTAAAGAAAGAGAGTGGAGGTGGTGTTTAAATAAAAAAATTGTTTAGTTTTAAGTAAATTTATATTTTATAAAAACAATCTTTTTCTACAAAATGTAACTGCTATACAATCTTTTTAGCAACTAAATATTAAAATAATCCCTTATATTTAAATTTCAAAAAACATTCTTTAATTTTGTATACAGAAAGAATGTGGTGTTTAACTACTAAAATTAGTAAAGAAGTTAATAGTTGTAGATAACACCGAACAAGGATAGGAACTGCACCAAATTTTACTTATAAAACAAGCAGTAAGCATAAAGCATTTATCATTAAAAACTAACAATTAAACTGAAAGCATTAAGCTTAAAACATTAAGCGTAAAGCAAAAGGCAATAAGCAATAAGCAAAAAACAATAAGCAAAAAGCAATAAGCAATAAGCAATAAGCAATAAGCATTTAAATAAGCATGTAGGTGGTAGGCGGTAGGCGGTAGGCAGTAGGTGGAAGGCGGTAGGCGGTAGGTGGTAGGTGGTAGGTGGTAGGCGGTAGGCGATATTAAGCAATAAGCAATAAGCATAAATCATTAAGCTTTCAACATTTAGCATTATGCTTTAACCAAAAATCAAAGAGCATCAAACCTCATGCCACCAGAAATGGTTTCTTGTATGTCATTATCCGTTGAACTTAACTTTGAAAATAATAATATAAATAACATAAAAGTGTATTGTGCAATACAAATATAAAGAACAAGTAATTATTGAAAATTCTTTTTTTTAATAAACACAAAAATAATAATAAAATCATACTGGATAACATTTATGGCCTTGGTAATTTCCCAATTTCCAATAACTTTAACTGCTTCTGAAACTATTTTTTAAACGAAAATTCGAAAGCAAAAAAATTTTTACTTGTTCAAAAGTATATTCTTATTCGTAAGCCTTTATAACTTTGATGAAATAGATTATGTTTTAAGATACGAGAATTATACTCAATGATTTGAATAATATTTTGTTATTTCTTCAAATTACTAATTATTTCGCAATAAATATTTGATGAAATCCCTAATATTTTAATTTCAAAAATATTCTTTTACAATATTTTATGTAAAGAAAGTGAGTGGAGGTGGTGTTTAAATAAAAAAATTGTTTAGTTTTATGTAAATTTATATTTTATAAAAACAATCTTTTTCTACAAAATGTAACTGCTATACAATCTTTTTAGCAACTAAATATAAAAAAAATCCCTTATATTTAAGTTTCAAAAATCATTCTTTAACTTTTTATACAGAAAGAATGTGGTTTTTAACTATTAAAATTAGTAAAGTAGGTAATAGTTGTAGATAACACCGAACAAGGATAGGAACTGCACCAAATTTTACTTATAAAACAAGCAGTAAGAATAAAGCATTTATCATTAAGAATTAACAATTAAACTGATAGCATTAAGCTTAAAACATTAAGCGTAAAGCAAAAAGCAATAAGCAATAAGCATTTAAATAAGAATGTAGGAGGAAGCTTTAGGTGGTAGGCGGTAGGCGGTAGGCGGTAGGTGGTAGGCGGTAGGCGGTAGGCGGTAGGTGGTAGGCGGTAGGCGGTAGGCGGTAGGTGGTAGGCGGTAGGCGATATTAAGCAATAAGCAATAAGCATAAAGCATAAAGCATTAAGCTTTAAACATTAAGCATTATGCTTTAACCAAAAATCAAAGAGCATCAAACCTCATGCCACCAGAAATGGTTTCTTGTTGGTCATTATCCGTTGAACTTAACTTTGAAAATAATAATAAAATAACATAAAAGTGTATTGAGCAATACAAATATAAAGAACAAGTAATAATTGAAAATTCTTTTTTTTAATAAACACAAAAATAATAATAAAATCATACTGGATAGCATTTATGGCCATGGTAATTTCTCAATTTCCAATAACTTTAACTGCTTCTGAAACTATTTTTTAAACGAAAATTCGAAAGCAAAAAAATTTTTACTTGTTCAAAAGTATATTCTTATTCGTAAGCCTTTATAACTTTGATGAAATAGATTATGTTTTAAGATACGAGAATTATACTCAATGATTTGAATAATATTTTGTTATTTCGTCAAATTACTAGTTATTTCGCAATAAATATTTGATGAAATCCCTAATATTTCAATTTCAAAAATACTTTTACAATATTTTATGTAAAGAAAGTGAGTGGAGGTGGTGTTTAAATAAAAAAATTGTTTAGTTTTAAGTAAATTTATATTTTATAAAAACAATCTTTTTCTACAAAATGTAACTGCTATACAATCTTTTTAGCAACTAAATATTAAAAAAATCCCTTATATTTAAATTTCAAAAAACATTTTTTAATTTTTTATACAGAAAGAATGTGGTGTTTAACTACTAAAATTAGTAAAGTAGTTAATAGTTGTAGATAACACCGAACAAGGATAGGAACTGCACCAAATTTTACTTATAAAACAAGCAGTAAGCATAAAGCATTTATCATTAAGAATTAACAATTAAACTGAAAGCATTAAGCTTAAAACATTAAGCGTAAAGCAAAAAGCAATAAGCAATAAGCAATAAGCAATAAGCATTTAAATAAGAATGTAGGAGGAAGCTTTAGGTGGTAGGCGGTAGGCGGTAGGCGGTAGGTGGTAGGCGGTAGGCGGTAGGCGGTAGGTGGTAGGCGGTAGGCGATATTAAGCAATAAGCAATAAGCATAAAGCATTAAGCTTTAAACATTAAGCATTATGCTTTAACCAAAAATCAAAGAGCATCAAACCTCATGCCACCAGAAATGGTTTCTTGTTGGTCATTATCCGTTGAACTTAACTTTGAAAATAATAATATAAATAACATAAAAGTGTATTGTGCAATACAAATATAAAGAACAAGTAATGATTGAAATTTTTTTTTTTTAATAAACACAAAAATAATAATAAAATCATACTGGATAACATTTATGGACTTGGTAATTTTCCAATTTCCAATAACTTTAACTGCTTCTGAAACTATTTTTTAAACGAAAATTCGAAAGCAAAAAAATTTTTACTTGTTCAAAAGTATATTCTTATTCGTAAGCCTTTATAACTTTGATGAAATAGATTATGTTTTAAGATACGAGAATTATACTCAATGATTTGAATAATATTTTGTTATTTCGTCAAATTACTAGTTATTTCGCAATAAATATTTGATGAAATCCCTAATATTTCAATTTCAAAAATACTTTTACAATATTTTATGTAAAGAAAGTGAGTGGAGGTGGTGTTTAAATAAAAAAATTGTTTAGTTTTAAGTAAATTTATATTTTATAAAAACAATCATTTTCTACAAAATGTAACTGCTATACAATCTTTTTAGCAACTAAATATTAAAATAATCCCTTATATTTAAATTTCAAAAAACATTCTTTAATTTTTTATACAGGAAGAATGTGGTGTTTAACTACTAAAATTAGTAAAGAAGTTAATAGTTGTAGATAACACCGAACATGGATAGGAACTGCACCAAATTTTACTTATAAAACAAGCAGTAAGCATAAAGCATTTATCATTAAGAATTAACAATTAATCTGAAAGCATTAAGCTTAAAACAATAAGCGTAAAGCAAAAAGCAATAAGCAATAAGCAATAAGCATTTAAATAAGCATGTAGGCGAAAGCGGTAGGCGGTAGGCGGAAGGTGGTAGGCGGTAGGCGGTAGGCGGTAGGTGGTAGGCGGTCGCCGGTAGGCGGTAGGAGGTAGGCGGTAGGCGATATTAAGCAATAAGCAATAAGCATAAATCATTAAGCTTTAAACTTTTAGCATTATGCTTTAACCAAAAATCAAAGAGCATCAAACCTCATGCCACCAGAAATGGTTTCTTGTTGGTCATTATCCGTTGAACTTAACTTTGAAAACAATAATATAAATAAAATAATAATTTATAAATTTCTGAATAGTACAATAACATAAAAGTGTATTGTGCAATACAAATATAAAGAGCAAGTAATGGTTGAAAATTCTTTGTTTTAATAAACACAAAAATAATAATAAAATCATACTGGATAACATTTATGGACTTGGTAATTTCCCAATTTCCAATAACTTTAACTGCTTCTGAAACTATTTTTTAAACGAAAATTCGAAAGCAAAAAAATTTTTACTTCTTCAAAAGTATATTCTTATTCGTAAGCCTTTATAACTTTGATGAAATAGATTATGTTTTAAGATACGAGAATTATACTCAATGATTTGAATAATATTTTGTTATTTCGTCAAATTACTAGTTATTTCGCAATAAATATTTGATGAAATCCCTAATATTTCAATTTTAAAAATATTCTTTTACAATATTTTATGTAAAGAAAGAGAGTGGAGGTGGTGTTTAAATAAAAAAATTGTTTAGTTTTAAGTAAATTTATATTTTATAAAAACAATCTTTTTCTACAAAATGTAACTGCTATACAATCTTTTTAGCAACTAAATATTAAAATAATCCCTTATATTTAAATTTCAAAAAACATTCTTTAATTTTGTATACAGAAAGAATGTGGTGTTTAACTACTAAAATTAGTAAAGAAGTTAATAGTTGTAGATAACACCGAACAAGGATAGGAACTGCACCAAATTTTACTTATAAAACAAGCAGTAAGCATAAAGCATTTATCATTAAAAACTAACAATTAAACTGAAAGCATTAAGCTTAAAACATTAAGCGTAAAGCAAAAGGCAATAAGCAATAAGCAAAAAACAATAAGCAAAAAGCAATAAGCAATAAGCAATAAGCATTTAAATAAGCATGTAGGTGGTAGGCGGTAGGCGGTAGGCAGTAGGTGGAAGGCGGTAGGCGGTAGGTGGTAGGTGGTAGGCGGTAGGCGATATTAAGCAATAAGCAATAAGCATAAATCATTAAGCTTTAAACATTTAGCATTATGCTTTAACCAAAAATCAAAGAGCATCAAACCTCATGCCACCAGAAATGGTTTCTTGTATGTCATTATCCGTTGAACTTAACTTTGAAAATAATAATATAAATAACATAAAAGTGTATTGTGCAATACAAATATAAAAAACAAGTAATTATTGAAAATTCTTTTTTTTAATAAACACAAAAATAATAATAAAATCATACTGGATAACATTTATGGCCTTGGTAATTTCCCAATTTCCAATAACTTTAACTGCTTCTGAAACTATTTTTTAAACGAAAATTCGAAAGCAAAAAAATTTTTACTTGTTCAAAAGTATATTCTTATTCGTAAGCCTTTATAACTTTGATGAAATAGATTATGTTTTAAGATACGAGAATTATACTCAATGATTTGAATAATATTTTGTTATTTCTTCAAATTACTAGTTATTTCGCAATAAATATTTGATGAAATCCCTAATATTTTAATTTCAAAAATATTCTTTTACAATATTTTATGTAAAGAAAGTGAGTGGAGGTGGTGTTTAAATAAAAAAATTGTTTAGTTTTATGTAAATTTATATTTTATAAAAACAATCTTTTTCTACAAAATGTAACTGCTATACAATCTTTTTAGCAACTAAATATAAAAAAAATCCCTTATATTTAAGTTTCAAAAATCATTCTTTAATTTTTTATACAGAAAGAATGTGGTTTTTAACTATTAAAATTAGTAAAGTAGGTAATAGTTGTAGATAACACCGAACAAGGATAGGAACTGCACCAAATTTTACTTATAAAACAAGCAGTAAGAATAAAGCATTTATCATTAAGAATTAACAATTAAACTGATAGCATTAAGCTTAAAACATTAAGCGTAAAGCAAAAAGCAATAAGCAATAAGCAATAAGCAATAAGCATTTAAATAAGAATGTAGGAGGAAGCTTTAGGTGGTAGGCGGTAGGCGGTAGGCGGTAGGTGGTAGGCGGTAGGCGGTAGGCGATATTAAGCAATAAGCAATAAGCATAAATCATTAAGCTTTAAACATTTAGCATTATGCTTTAACCAAAAATCAAAGAGCATCAAACCTCATGCCACCAGAAATGGTTTCTTGTATGTCATTATCCGTTGAACTTAACTTTGAAAATAATAATATAAATAACATAAAAGTGTATTGTGCAATACAAATATAAAGAACAAGTAATTATTGAAAATTCTTTTTTTTAATAAACACAAAAATAATAATAAAATCATACTGGATAACATTTATGGCCTTGGTAATTTCCCAATTTCCAATAACTTTAACTGCTTCTGAAACTATTTTTTAAATGAAAATTCGAAAGCAAAAAAATTTTTACTTGTTCAAAAGTATATTCTTATTCGTAAGCCTTTATAACTTTGATGAAATAGATTATGTTTTAAGATACGAGAATTATACTCAATGATTTGAATAATATTTTGTTATTTCTTCAAATTACTAGTTATTTCGCAATAAATATTTGATGAAATCCCTAATATTTTAATTTCAAAAATATTCTTTTACAATATTTTATGTAAAGAAAGTGAGTGGAGGTGGTGTTTAAATAAAAAAATTGTTTAGTTTTATGTAAATTTATATTTTATAAAAACAATCTTTTTCTACAAAATGTAACTGCTATACAATCTTTTTAGCAACTAAATATAAAAAAAATCCCTTATATTTAAGTTTCAAAAATCATTCTTTAATTTTTTATACAGAAAGAATGTGGTTTTTAACTATTAAAATTAGTAAAGTAGGTAATAGTTGTAGATAACACCGAACAAGGATAGGAACTGCACCAAATTTTACTTATAAAACAAGCAGTAAGAATAAAGCATTTATCATTAAGAATTAACAATTAAACTGATAGCATTAAGCTTAAAACATTAAGCGTAAAGCAAAAAGTAATAAGCAATAAGCAATAAGCAATAAGCATTTAAATAAGAATGTAGGAGGAAGCTTTAGGTGGTAGGCGGTAGGCGGTAGGCGGTAGGTGGTAGGCGGTAGGCGGTAGGCGGTAGGTGGTAGGCGGTAGGCGATATTAAGCAATAAGCAATAAGCATAAAGCATTAAGCTTTAAACATTAAGCATTATGCTTTAACCAAAAATCAAAGAGCATCAAACCTCATGCCACCAGAAATGGTTTCTTGTTGGTCATTAAACCGTTGAACTTAACTTTGAAAATAATAATAAAATAACATAAAAGTGTATTGAGCAATACAAATATAAAGAACAAGTAATAATTGAAAATTCTTTTTTTTAATAAACACAAAAATAATAATAAAATCATACTGGATAACATTTATGGCCTTGGTAATTTCTCAATTTCCAATAACTTTAACTGCTTCTGAAACTATGTTTTAAACGAAAATTCGAAAGCAAAAAAATTTTTACTTGTTCAAAAGTATATTCTTATTCGTAAGCCTTTATAACTTTGATGAAATAGATTATGTTTTAAGATACGAGAATTATACTCAATGATTTGAATAATATTTTGTTATTTCGTCAAATTACTAATTATTTCGCAATAAATATTTGATGAAATCCCTAATATTCCAATTTCAAAAATACTTTTACAATATTTTATGTAAAGAAAGTGAGTGGAGGTGGTGTTTAAATAAAAAAATTGTTTAGTTTTAAGTAAATTTATATTTTATAAAAACAATCTTTTTCTACAAAATGTAACTGCTATACAATCTTTTTAGCAACTAAATATTAAAATAATCCCTTATATTTAAATTTCAAAAAACATTCTTTAATTTTTTATACAGGAAGAATGTGGTGTTTAACTACTAAAATTAGTAAAGAAGTTAATAGTTGTAGATAACACCGAACATGGATAGGAACTGCACCAAATTTTACTTATAAAACAAGCAGTAAGCATAAAGCATTTATCATTAAGAATTAACAATTAATCTGAAAGCATTAAGCTTAAAACAATAAGCGTAAAGCAAAAAGCAATAAGCAATAAGCAATAAGCATTTAAATAAGCATGTAGGCGAAAGCGGTAGGCGGTAGGCGGAAGGTGGTAGGCGGTAGGCGGTAGGCGGTAGGTGGTAGGCGGTCGCCGTTAGGCGGTAGGAGGTAGGCGGTAGGCGATATTAAGCAATAAGCAATAAGCATAAATCATTAAGCTTTAAACTTTTAGCATTATGCTTTAACCAAAAATCAAAGAGCATCAAACCTCATGCCACCAGAAATGGTTTCTTGTTGGTCATTATCCGTTGAACTTAACTTTGAAAACAATAATATAAATAAAATAATAATTTATAAATTTCTGAATAGTACAATAACATAAAAGTGTATTGTGCAATACAAATATAAAGAGCAAGTAATGGTTGAAAATTCTTTGTTTTAATAAACACAAAAATAATAATTAAATCATACTGGATAACATTTATGGACTTGGTAATTTCCCAATTTCCAATAACTTTAACTGCTTCTGAAACTATTTTTTAAACGAAAATTCGAAAGCAAAAAAATTTTTACTTGTTCAAAAGTATATTCTTATTCGTAAGCCTTTATAACTTTGATGAAATAGATTATGTTTTAAGATACGAGAATTATACTCAATGATTTGAATAATATTTTGTTATTTCGTCAAATTACTAGTTATTTCGCAATAAATATTTGATGAAATCCCTAATATTTCAATTTTAAAAATATTCTTTTACAATATTTTATGTAAAGAAAGAGAGTGGAGGTGGTGTTTAAATAAAAAAATTGTTTAGTTTTAAGTAAATTTATATTTTATAAAAACAATCTTTTTCTACAAAATGTAACTGCTATACAATCTTTTTAGCAACTAAATATTAAAATAATCCCTTATATTTAAATTTCAAAAAACATTCTTTAATTTTTTATACAGGAAGAATGTGGTGTTTAACTACTAAAATTAGTAAAGAAGTTAATAGTTGTAGATAACACCGAACATGGATAGGAACTGCACCAAATTTTACTTATAAAACAAGCAGTAAGCATAAAGCATTTATCATTAAGAATTAACAATTAATCTGAAAGCATTAAGCTTAAAACAATAAGCGTAAAGCAAAAAGCAATAAGCAATAAGCAATAAGCAATAAGCATTTAAATAAGAATGTAGGAGGAAGCTTTAGGTGGTAGGCGGTAGGCGGTAGGCGGTAGGTGGTAGGCGGTAGGCGGTAGGCGGTAGGTGGTAGGCGGTAGGCGATATTAAGCAATAAGCAATAAGCATAAAGCATTAAGCTTTAAACATTAAGCATTATGCTTTAACCAAAAATCAAAGAGCATCAAACCTCATGCCACCAGAAATGGTTTCTTGTTGGTCATTAAACCGTTGAACTTAACTTTGAAAATAATAATAAAATAACATAAAAGTGTATTGAGCAATACAAATATAAAGAACAAGTAATAATTGAAAATTCTTTTTTTTAATAAACACAAAAATAATAATAAAATCATACTGGATAACATTTATGGCCTTGGTAATTTCTCAATTTCCAATAACTTTAACTGCTTCTGAAACTATGTTTTAAACGAAAATTCGAAAGCAAAAAAATTTTTACTTGTTCAAAAGTATATTCTTATTCGTAAGCCTTTATAACTTTGATGAAATAGATTATGTTTTAAGATACGAGAATTATACTCAATGATTTGAATAATATTTTGTTATTTCGTCAAATTACTAATTATTTCGCAATAAATATTTGATGAAATCCCTAATATTCCAATTTCAAAAATACTTTTACAATATTTTATGTAAAGAAAGTGAGTGGAGGTGGTGTTTAAATAAAAAAATTGTTTAGTTTTAAGTAAATTTATATTTTATAAAAACAATCTTTTTCTACAAAATGTAACTGCTATACAATCTTTTTAGCAACTAAATATTAAAATAATCCCTTATATTTAAATTTCAAAAAACATTCTTTAATTTTGTATACAGAAAGAATGTGGTGTTTAACTACTAAAATTAGTAAAGAAGTTAATAGTTGTAGATAACACCGAACAAGGATAGGAACTGCACCAAATTTTACTTATAAAACAAGCAGTAAGCATAAAGCATTTATCATTAAAAACTAACAATTAAACTGAAAGCATTAAGCTTAAAACATTAAGCGTAAAGCAAAAGGCAATAAGCAATAAGCAAAAAACAATAAGCAAAAAGCAATAAGCAATAAGCAATAAGCATTTAAATAAGCATGTAGGTGGTAGGCGGTAGGCGGTAGGCAGTAGGTGGAAGGCGGTAGGCGGTAGGTGGTAGGTGGTAGGTGGTAGGCGGTAGGCGATATTAAGCAATAAGCAATAAGCATAAATCATTAAGCTTTAAACATTTAGCATTATGCTTTAACCAAAAATCAAAGAGCATCAAACCTCATGCCACCAGAAATGGTTTCTTGTATGTCATTATCCGTTGAACTTAACTTTGAAAATAATAATATAAATAACATAAAAGTGTATTGTGCAATACAAATATAAAGAACAAGTAATTATTGAAAATTCTTTTTTTTAATAAACACAAAAATAATAATAAAATCATACTGGATAACATTTATGGCCTTGGTAATTTCCCAATTTCCAATAACTTTAACTGCTTCTGAAACTATTTTTTAAACGAAAATTCGAAAGCAAAAAAATTTTTACTTGTTCAAAAGTATATTCTTATTCGTAAGCCTTTATAACTTTGATGAAATAGATTATGTTTTAAGATACGAGAATTATACTCAATGATTTGAATAATATTTTGTTATTTCTTCAAATTACTAGTTATTTCGCAATAAATATTTGATGAAATCCCTAATATTTTAATTTCAAAAATATTCTTTTACAATATTTTATGTAAAGAAAGTGAGTGGAGGTGGTGTTTAAATAAAAAAATTGTTTAGTTTTATGTAAATTTATATTTTATAAAAACAATCTTTTTCTACAAAATGTAACTGCTATACAATCTTTTTAGCAACTAAATATAAAAAAAATCCCTTATATTTAAGTTTCAAAAATCATTCTTTAATTTTTTATACAGAAAGAATGTGGTTTTTAACTATTAAAATTAGTAAAGTAGGTAATAGTTGTAGATAACACCGAACAAGGATAGGAACTGCACCAAATTTTACTTATAAAACAAGCAGTAAGAATAAAGCATTTATCATTAAGAATTAACAATTAAACTGATAGCATTAAGCTTAAAACATTAAGCGTAAAGCAAAAAGCAATAAGCAATAAGCAATAAGCAATAAGCATTTAAATAAGAATGTAGGAGGAAGCTTTAGGTGGTAGGCGGTAGGCGGTAGGCGGTAGGTGGTAGGCGGTAGGCGGTAGGCGATATTAAGCAATAAGAAATAAGCATAAATCATTAAGCTTTAAACATTTAGCATTATGCTTTAACCAAAAATCAAAGAGCATCAAACCTCATGCCACCAGAAATGGTTTCTTGTATGTCATTATCCGTTGAACTTAACTTTGAAAATAATAATATAAATAACATAAAAGTGTATTGTGCAATACAAATATAAAGAACAAGTAATTATTGAAAATTCTTTTTTTTAATAAACACAAAAATAATAATAAAATCATACTGGATAACATTTATGGCCTTGGTAATTTCCCAATTTCCAATAACTTTAACTGCTTCTGAAACTATTTTTTAAACGAAAATTCGAAAGCAAAAAAATTTTTACTTGTTCAAAAGTATATTCTTATTCGTAAGCCTTTATAACTTTGATGAAATAGATTATGTTTTAAGATACGAGAATTATACTCAATGATTTGAATAATATTTTGTTATTTCTTCAAATTACTAGTTATTTCGCAATAAATATTTGATGAAATCCCTAATATTTTAATTTCAAAAATATTCTTTTACAATATTTTATGTAAAGAAAGTGAGTGGAGGTGGTGTTTAAATAAAAAAATTGTTTAGTTTTATGTAAATTTATATTTTATAAAAACAATCTTTTTCTACAAAATGTAACTGCTATACAATCTTTTTAGCAACTAAATATAAAAAAAATCCCTTTTATTTAAGTTTCAAAAATCATTCTTTAATTTTTTATACAGAAAGAATGTGGTGTTTAACTACTAAAATTAGTAAAGAAGTTAATAGTTGTAGATAACACCGAACATGGATAGGAACTGCACCAAATTTTACTTATAAAACAAGCAGTAAGCATAAAGCATTTATCATTAAGAATTAACAATTAAACTGAAAGCATTAAGCTTAAAACAATAAGCGTAAAGCAAAAAGCAATAAGCAATAAGCAATAAGCAATAAGCATAAAGCATTAAGCCTTAAACTTTTAGCATTATGCTTTAACCAAAAATCAAAGAGCATCAAACCTCATGCCACCAGAAATGGTTTCTTGTTGGTCATTATCCGTTGAACTTAACTTTGAAAACAATAATATAAATAAAATAATAATTTATAAATTTCTGAATAGTACAATAACATAAAAGTGTATTGTGCAATACAAATATAAAGAGCAAGTAATGGTTGAAAATTCTTTGTTTTAATAAACACAAAAATAATAATTAAATCATACTGGATAACATTTATGGACTTGGTAATTTCCCAATTTCCAATAACTTTAACTGCTTCTGAAACTATTTTTTAAACGAAAATTCGAAAGCAAAAAAATTTTTACTTGTTCAAAAGTATATTCTTATTCGTAAGCCTTTATAACTTTGATGAAATAGATTATGTTTTAAGATACGAGAATTATACTCAATGATTTGAATAATATTTTGTTATTTCGTCAAATTACTAGTTATTTCGCAATAAATATTTGATGAAATCCCTAATATTTTAATTTCAAAAATATTCTTTTACAATATTTTATGTAAAGAAAGTGAGTGGAGGTGGTGTTTAAATAAAAAAATTGTTTAGTTTTATGTAAATTTATATTTTATAAAAACAATCTTTTTCTACACAATGTAACTGCTATACAATCTTTTTAGCAACTAAATATAAAAAAAATCCCTTATATTTAAGTTTCAAAAATCATTCTTTAATTTTTTATACAGAAAGAATGTGGTTTTTAACTATTAAAATTAGTAAAGTAGGTAATAGTTGTAGATAACACCGAACAAGGATAGGAATTGCACCAAATTTTACTTATAAAACAAGCAGTAAGCATAAAGCATTTATCATTAAGAATTAACAATTAAACTGAAAGCATTAAGCTTAAAACATTAAGCGTAAAGCAAAAAGCAATGAGCATAAATCATTAAGCTTTAAACATTTAGCATTATGCTTTAACCAAAAATCAAAGAGCATCAAACCTCATGCCACCAGAAATGGTTTCTTGTTGGTCATTATCCGTTGAACTTAGCTTTGATAATAATAATATAAATAAAATAATAATTTATAAATTTCTGAATAGTACAATAACATAAAAGTGTATTGTGCAATACAAATATAAAGAACAAGTAATTATTGAAAATTCTTTTTTTTAATAAACACAAAAATAATAATAAAATCATACTGGATAACATTTATGGCCTTGGTAATTTCCCAATTTCCAATAACTTTAACTGCTTCTGAAACTATTTTTTAAACGAAAATTCGAAAGCAAAAAAATGTTTACTTGTTCAAAAGTATATTCTTATTCGTAAGCCTTTATAACTTTGATGAAATAGATTATGTTTTAAGATACGAGAATTATACTCAATGATTTGAATAATATTTTGTTATTTCTTCAAATTACTAGTTATTTCGCAATAAATATTTGATGAAATCCCTAATATTTTAATTTCAAAAATATTCTTTTACAATATTTTATGTAAAGAAAGTGAGTGGAGGTGGTGTTTAAATAAAAAAATTGTTTAGTTTTATGTAAATTTATATTTTATAAAAACAATCTTTTTCTACAAAATGTAACTGCTATACAATCTTTTTAGCAACTAAATATAAAAAAAATCCCTTATATTTAAGTTTCAAAAATCATTCTTTAATTTTTTATACAGAAAGAATGTGGTTTTTAACTATTAAAATTAGTAAAGTAGGTAATAGTTGTAGATAACACCGAACAAGGATAGGAATTGCACCAAATTTTACTTATAAAACAAGCAGTAAGCATAAAGCATTTATCATTAAGAATTAACAATTAAACTAAAAGCATTAAGCTTAAAACATTAAGCGTAAAGCAAAAAGCAATAAGCAAAAAGCAAAAAGCAATAAGCAATAAGCAATAAGCATTTAAATAAGCATGTAGGCGGAAGCGGTAGGCGGTAGGCGGAAGGTGGTAGGCGGTAGGCGGTAGGCGGTAGGTGGTAGGCGGTAGGCGATATTAAGCAATAAGCAATAAGCATAAAGCATTAAGCTTTAAACATTTAGCATTATGCTTTAACCAAAAATCAAAGAGCATCAAACCTCATGCCACCAGAAATGGTTTCTTGTTGGTCATTATCCGTTGAACTTAGCTTTGATAATAATAATATAAATAAAATAATAATTTATAAATTTCTGAATAGTACAATAACATAAAAGTGTATTGTGCAATACAAATATAAAGAACAAGTAATGGTTGAAAATTCTTTTTTTTAATAAACACAAAAATAATAATAAAATCATACTGGATAACATTTATGGACTTGGTAATTTCCCAATTTCCAATAACTTTAACTGCTTCTGAAACTATTTTAAAAAAAAAAAAATTCGAAAGCAAAAAAATGTTTACTTGTTCAAAAGTATATTCTTATTCGTAAGCCTTTATAACTTTGATGAAATAGATTATGTTTTAAGATACGAGAATCATACTCAATGATTTGAATAATATTTTGTTATTTCGTCAAATTACTAGTTATTTCGCAATAAATATTTGATGAAATCCCTAATATTTCCATTAAAAAATATATTCTTTTACAATATTTTATGTAAAGAAAGTGAGTGCAGTTGGTGTTTAAATAAAAAAAAAATGTTTAGCTTTAAGTAAATTTATATTTTATAAAAACAATCTTTTTCTACAAAATGTAACTGCTATACAATCTTTTTAGCAACTAAATATAAAAAAAATCCCTTATATTTAAGTTTCAAAAAACATTCTTTAATTTTTTATACAGAAAGAATGTGGTGTTTAACTATTAAAATTAGTAAAGTAGGTAATAGCTGTAGATAACACCGAACAAGGATAGGAACTGCACCAAATTTTACTTATAAAACAAGCAGTAAGCATAAAGCATTTATCATTAAGAATTAACAATTAAACTGAAAGCATTAAGCTTAAAACATTAAGCGTAAAGCAAAAAGCAATAAGCAATAAGCAAAAAGCAATAAGCAATAAGCAATAAGCAATAAGCAATAAGCAATAAGCAATAAGCAATAAGCAATAAGCAATAAGCAATAAGCAATAAGCAATAAGCAATAAGCAATAAGCAATAAGCAATAAGCAATAAGCAATAAGCAATAAGCAATAAGCAATAAGCAATAAGCAATAAGCAATAAGCAATAAGCAATAAGCAATAAGCAATAAGCAATAAGCAATAAGCAATAAGCAATAAGCAATAAGCAATAAGCAATAAGCAATAAGCAATAAGCAATAAGCAATAAGCAATAAGCAATAAGCAATAAGCAATAAGCAATAAGCAATAAGCAATAAGCAATAAGCAATAAGCAATAAGCAATAAGCAATAAGCAATAAGCAATAAGCAATTAGCAATAAGCAATAAGCAATAAGCAATAAGCAATAAGCAATAAGCAATAAGCAATAAGCAATAAGCAATAAGCAATAAGCAATAAGCAATAAGCAATAAGCAGTAAGCAATAAGCATTTAAATAAGCATGTAGGCGGAAGCAGTAGGCGGTAGGCGGAAGGTGGTAGGCGGTAGGCGGTAGGTGGTAGGCGGTAGGCGATATTAAGCAATAAGCAATAAGCATAAAGCATTAAGCTTTAAACATTTAGCATTATGCTTTAACCAAAAATCAAAGAGCATCAAACCTCATGCCACCAGAAAAGGTTTCTTGTTGGTCATTATCCGTTGAACTTAACTTTGAAAATAATAATAAAATAACATAAAAGTGTATTTTACAATACAAATATAAAGAACAAGTAATAATTGAAAATTCTTTTTTTTAATAAACACAAAAATAATAATAAAATCATACTGGATAACATTTATGGCCTTGGTAATTTCCCAATTTCCAATAACTTTAACTGCTTCTGAAACTATTTTTTAAACGAAAATTCGAAAGCAAAAAAATTTTTACTTGTTCAAAAGTATATTCTTATTCGTAAGCCTTTATAACTTTGATGAAATAGATTATGTTTTAAGATACGAGAATTATACTCAATGATTTGAATAATATTTTGTTATTTCGTCAAATTACTAGTTATTTCGCAATAAATATTTGATGAAATCCCTAATATTTCCATTAAAAAAAATATTCTTTTACAGTATTTTATGTAAAGAAAGTGAGTGTGTTATGTCCCCATAGACCGTGGGGTCGCTAAATAGACATTTGTTATATTCCCATGCATCGCGGGAACCGCTTAGCAAGCGATGGTGCAATATGTACATTCCATTGTATCAGAATCCAGGAATTATAACAATCAAAAAGCTAAATCTGCACTTCATACAAATGTATTATTTAATTATAATTTTATAACAATCCTTTAGCTGAATCTGCACTTCACATAAATGTATTTCATTACAATTAATTTTAAATATAATTGTCACTCTTGTTTTCTAATATCGGGCAAGCAGTCGTCATTTTAGTTATAATGTAGTTTGTAATTTTAAATAAAGTATTTTTATAATTTTGGGTTTTTTTAGATCCTCGGCTGCTACCGTACTTAATTGGCGCAGTCGGTAGGATACTCGCGGACCGGGTCGCGAGCAACGTAAATTATATATTCTTGAAATCAAGATTATCGTCTTGCGGTCCATCCGGGAAGCTATCAAGTTTCAACACGAGTATCCTAAATCTACAAGGCGGCGCAGCGAGGCGTATCCGAACATTGATACTCCAGAGAAACCCAAATTAAAACTGTAAGTACATTAGAATCTTTCTAGTGATTGCTTATCCCTATTTTATAAGATTTTTCCTTCTAAGATTTCCCTTCTGCGGCAATCGAAGACCTCTAGGCTTAGTACGTATAGTAGTAGAGCGCGCTTCCGAGACGCGAATAGAAATTTAATGTCTTATAATAACGATAAATTAACTTTAGGAAAATATAATATGGCTGATTTAGGTAGCATTTTTCAAGCCTTACGCTTATTGCCTGAATTCGATGGAAACCCAAATGTATTACCTAGATTCATAAAATTATGTGACCAGTTAGTTCAAGAGTTTATGATTAACAACCCTGATTTATTAAATGTTGCTCTCGTAAATGGAATTTTAAATAAAGTAACAGAGTCTGCAGCACGATTATTTAATACTAACGGAATCCCTTCAGACTGGACTGGCATTCGTAAGTCACTAATCAATAATTTTTGGAACCAACAAATATTCATACGAAACCCTAAAGTATCCCGACAAAAACTTGCCCTTCGCTTTACTCGTGACAAAGTTTTAGCTGACTTACCGATACACATTTACACGAAAAAGAAACGAGGCCCAATAGCCAAATCTAGACTCAAAAGAGTACCTATAAGTGCTCAATTGTTACAGAATGACGATCCTGTTAGAAACCTTGTGATAGTTTAAACTCAGTTCAGGAACAAATCGATAATATTCGTCCAATTTTAAGAAATAAAACCATTTACTTTTTCAAATTCACACTTCTTGTAACTAAATTAGAAAAAGTTTCACAGCAATTGAAAACCTTTGAGACTAGTCGTGTTAAAAGAGGGCTTATTAACGGTTTAGGTTCAATAATAAAGACTATTTCCGGAAATCTCGACTATACGGATGCTATAAAGTATGATAATGCAATTAAAATAATAATAAAATTGTTAACGAATTTATCAATCACATTAGTTTAACCAAAAATGGTTATTTCAAAATAATGATGTTATTAATAACTTAACAATTAATCAAAGAAAATTGGAAAATTTGATAAATAATTTAACTAGTGTCAATAGTTGAAACTATAACGGACGAATTATTTCGATTAGAAAATTGGTTAGCTTTCATTCATGCTCAAAGTACACATCATTCAATGTTATCTATAAATACGCAAAAAGATATTTTAAATAAGTTAAATAACCTCTACAAGAAAGAGGAACTTTTAGACATTAGTTTTAGAGACTATTTTGATGTTATTAAAGTAGGTTATTATTATAATGATAGGAATATTGTGTTAATCATTAATTTTCCGATTGTCTTTCCCAAATTTTATTTTTTGTATCACCTATCCGCAGTACCGAATAAGAATAACCAAATCCTTATTCCCCCTAAACCATTCCTAGCAATTCACAATAAAGATTTTACGTACATAGAGGCTGAATGCCCGAAGGTCAACGGATTTTATCTCTGTGATAACAAGTTTAACAATCCCTATGGAAAACAGCCCGACTATATAGAACGTCTCATTACGACGCAGCAGATACAAAGTTCATGTCAATTTGTATCCTTGATCCTGACTACGGAAGCCGTGGAACAACTTGACGACAAGCATTATATTATAACATTTCCGGAGCCATCAAGTTTAAAATTATCCTGCAATCATCAACAATTTGTAAAAGTACAAGGCAGTTATCTTGTAACTCTACCTCTGGGATGTTTAATAGAAAGTTCAGAATTTACAATAATTAATAGCAATGATCACATAAGAGGAAAGCCACTGAAAATAATAGACCTACACAGTTCTGAAAAAATTGAAGTTTCACAAACGTCATTACAACTAAACACTTTCGACCTTAAAAAACTTCAAGAAATAAGTAATGAAATATCATTGCAGCCGGAAATTTCAGTAACAACTGAAACAAACAGTCTTTATCATACTACAATCCCATTATATGGAATAATATTAAGTGCAAGCGCACTAAGCATTGCTGTTATAATATAAAAAAACCTGAAGAATCGTAAAAGCTTTAAAGTCAAGAAAGAACAAAAGCTAGCAGAGGACGAGGAAGGAGATTGTAATCACGTGGAGAAGATTTTACAGCACTATTCGAGATCTAAGGACGTCAAATAGATGCTGTTCTTCAGGAGGGAGGTGTTATATCCCCATAGACCGTGGGGTCGCTAAATAGACATTTGTTATATTCCCATGCATCGCGGGAACCGCTTAGCAAGCGATGGTGCAATATGTACATTCCATTGTATCAGAATCCAGGAATTATAACAATCAAAAAGCTAAATCTGCACTTCATACAAATGTATTATTTAATTATAATTTTATAACAATCCTTTAGCTGAATCTGCACTTCACATAAATGTATTTCATTACAATTAATTTTAAATATAATTGTCACTCTTGTTTTCTAATATCGGGCAAGCAGTCGTCATTTTAGTTATAATGTAGTTTGTAATTTTAAATAAAGTATTTTTATAATTTTGGGTTTTTTTGGATCCTCGGCTGCTACCGTACTTAATTAGTGCAGGTGGTGTTTAAATAAAAAAAAAATGTTTAGCTTTAAGTAAATTTATATTTTATAAAAACAATCTTTTTCTACAAAATGTAACTGCTATACAATCTTTTAAGCAACTAAATATAAAAAAAATCCCTTATATTTAAGTTTCAAAAAATATTCTTTAATTTTTTATACAGAAAGAATGTGGTGTTTAACTATTAAAATTAGTAAAGTAGGTAATAGCTGTAGATAACACCGAACAAGGATAGGAACTGCACCAAATTTTACTTATAAAACAAGCAGTAAGCATAAAGCATTTATCATTAAGAATTAACAATTAAACTGAAAGCATTAAGCTTAAAACATTAAGCGTAAAGCAAAAAGCAATAAGCAATAAGCAATAAGCAATAAGCAATAAGCATTTAAATAAGCATGTAGGCGGAAGCGGTAGGCGGTAGGCGGAAGGTGGTAGGTGGTAGGCGGTAGGCGGTAGGTGGTAGGCGGTAGGCGATATTAAGCAATAAGCAATAAGCATAAAGCATTAAGCTTTAAACATTTAGCATTATGCTTTAACCAAAAATCAAAGAGCATTAAACCTCATGCCACCAGAAATGGTTTCTTGTTGGTCGTTATCCGTTGAACTTAACTTTGAAAATAATAATATAAAAAACATAAAAGTGTATTGTGCAATACAAATATAAAGAACAAGTAATGATTGAAAATTCTTTTTTTTAATAAACACAAAAATAATAATAAAATCATACTGGATAACATTTATGGACTTGGTAATTTTCCAATTTCCAATAACATTAACTGCTTCTGAAACTATTTTTTAAACGAAAATTCGAAAGCAAAAAAATGTTTACTTGTTCAAAAGTATATTCTTATTCGTAAGCCTTTATAACTTTGATGAAATAGATTATGTTTTAAGATACGAGAATCATACTCAATGATTTGAATAATATTTTGTTATTTCGTCAAATTACTAGTTATTTCGCAATAAATATTTGATGAAATCCCTAATATTTCCATTAAAAAAATATTCTTTTACAATATTTTATGTAAAGAAAGTGAGTGGAGGTGGTGTTTTAATAAAAAAAAAATGTTTAGCTTTAAGTAAATTTATATTTTATAAAAACAATCTTTTTCTACAAAATGTAACTGCTATACAATCTTATTAGCAACTAAATATAAAAAAAAAATCCCTTATATTTAAGTTTCAAAAAACATTCTTTAATTTTTTATACAGAAAGAATGTGGTGTTTAACTATTAAAATTAGTAAAGTAGGTAATAGCTGTAGATAACACCGAACAAGGATAGGAACTGCACCAAATTTTACTTATAAAACAAGCAGTAAGCATAAAGCATTTATCATTAAGAATTAACAATTAAACTGAAAGCATTAAGCTTAAAACATTAAGCGTAAAGCAAAAAGCAATAAGCAAAAAGCAATAAGCAATAAGCAATAAGCATTTAAATAAGCATGTAGGCGGAAGCAGTAGGCGGTAGGCGGAAGGTGGTAGGCGGTAGGCGGTAGGTGGTAGGCGGTAGGCGATATTAAGCAATAAGCAATAAGCATAAAGCATTAAGCTTTAAACATTTAGCATTATGCTTTAACCAAAAATCAAAGAGCATCAAACCTCATGCCACCAGAAATGGTTTCTTGTTGGTCATTATCCGTTGAACTTAACTTTGAAAATAATAATAAAATAACATAAAAGTGTATTTTACAACACAAATATAAAGAACAAGTAATAATTGAAAATTATTTTTTTTAATAAACACAAAAATAATAATAAAATCATACTGGATAACATTTATGGCCTTGGTAATTTTCCAATTTCCAATAACTTTAACTGCTTCTGAAACTATTTTTTAAACGAAAATTCGAAAGCAAAAAAATTTTTACTTGTTCAAAAGTATATTCTTATTCGTAAGCCTTTATAACTTTGATGAAATAGATTATGTTTTAAGATACGAGAATCATACTCAATGATTTGAATAATATTTTGTTATTTCGTCAAATTACTAGTTATTTCGCAATAAATATTTGATGAAATCCCTAATATTTCCATTAAAAAATATATTCTTTTACAATATTTTATGTAAAGAAAATGAGTGCAGTTGGTGTTTAAATAAAAAAAAAATGTTTAGCTTTAAGTAAATTTATATTTTATAAAAACAATCTTTTTCTACAAAATATAACTGCTATATAATCTTTTTAGCAACTAAATATAAAAAAAATCCCTTATATTTAAGTTTCAAAAAACATTCTTTAATTTTTTATACAGAAAGAATGTGGTGTTTAACTATTAAAATTAGTAAAGTAGGTAATAGCTGTAGATAACACCGAACAAGGATAGGAACTGTACCAAATATTACTTATAAAACAAGCAGTAAGCATAAAGCATTTATCATTAAGAATTAACAATTAAACTGAAAGCATTAAGCTTAAAACATTAAGCGTAAAGCAAAAAGCAATAAGCAATAAGCAATAAGCAAAAAGCAATAAGCAATAAGCAATAAGCAATAAGCAATAAGCAATAAGCAATAAGCAATAAGCAATAAGCAATAAGCAATAAGCAATAAGCAATAAGCAATAAGCAATAAGCAATAAGCAATAGGCAATAAGCAATAAGCAATAAGCAATAAGCAATAAGCAATAAGCAATAAGCAATAAGCAATAAGCAATAAGCAATAAGCAATAAGCAATAAGCAATAAGCAATAAGCATGAAGCAATAAGCAATAAGCATTTAAATAAGCATGTAGGCGGAAGCAGTAGGCGGTAGGCGGAAGGTGGTAGGCGGTAGGCGGTAGGTGGTAGGCGGTAGGCGATATTAAGCAATAAGCAATAAGCATAAAGCATTAAGCTTTAAACATTTAGCATTATGCTTTAACCAAAAATCAAAGAGCATCAAACCTCATGCCACCAGAAATGGTTTCTTGTTGGTCATTATCCGTTGAACTTAACTTTGAAAATAATAATAAAATAACATAAAAGTGTATTTTACAACACAAATATAAAGAACAAGTAATAATTGAAAATTATTTTTTTTAATAAACACAAAAATAATAATAAAATCATACTGGATACCATTTATGGCCTTGGTAATTTTCCAATTTCCAATAACTTTAACTGCTTCTGAAACTATTTTTTAAACGAAAATTCGAAAGCAAAAAAATTTTTACTTGTTCAAAAGTATATTCTTATTCGTAAGCCTTTATAACTTTGATGAAATAGATTATGTTTTAAGATACGAGAATCATACTCAATGATTTGAATAATATTTTGTTATTTCGTCAAATTACTAGTTATTTCGCAATAAATATTTGATGAAATCCCTAATATTTCCATTAAAAAATATATTCTTTTACAATATTTTATGTAAAGAAAATGAGTGCAGTTGGTGTTTAAATAAAAAAAAAATGTTTAGCTTTAAGTAAATTTATATTTTATAAAAACAATCTTTTTCTACAAAATATAACTGCTATATAATCTTTTTAGCAACTAAATATAAAAAAAATCCCTTATATTTAAGTTTCAAAAAACATTCTTTAATTTTTTATACAGAAAGAATGTGGTGTTTAACTATTAAAATTAGTAAAGTAGGTAATAGCTGTAGATAACACCGAACAAGGATAGGAACTGCACCAAATTTTACTTATAAAACAAGCAGTAAGCATAAAGCATTTATCATTAAGAATTAACAATTAGACTGAAAGCATTAAGCTTAAAACATTAAGCGTAAAGCAAAAAGCAATAAGCAATAAGCCAAAAGCAATAAGCAATAAGCAATAAGCAATAAGCAATAAGCAATAAGCAATAAGCAATAAGCAATAAGCAATAAGCAATAAGCAATAAGCAATAAGCAATAAGCAATAAGCAATAAGCAATAAGCAATAAGCAATAAGCAATAAGCAATAAGCAATAAGCAATAAGCAATAAGCAATAAGCAATAAGCAAAAAGCAATAAGCAATAAGCAATAAGCAATAAGCAATAAGCAATAAGCAATAAGCAATAAGCAATAAGCATGAAGCAATAAGCAATAAGCAATAAGCAATAAGCAATAAGCAATAAGCAATAAGCATTTAAATAAGCATGTAGGCGGAAGCAGTAGGCGGTAGGCGGAAGGTGTTAGGCGGTAGGCGGTAGGTGGTAGGCGATATTAAGCAATAAGCAATAAGCAATAAGCATAAAGCATTAAGCTTTAAACATTTAGCATTATGCTTTAACCAAAAATCAAAGAGCATCAAACCTCATGCCACCAGAAATGGTTTCTTGTTGGTCATTATCCGTTGAACTTAACTTTGAAAATAATAATAAAATAACATAAAAGTGTATTTTACAATACAAATATAAAGAACAAGTAATAATTGAAAATTCTTTTTTTTAATAAACACAAAAATAATAATAAAATCATACTGGATAACATTTATGGCCTTGGTAATTTTCCAATTTCCAATAACTTTAACTGCTTCTGAAACTATTTTTTAAACGAAAATTCGAAAGCAAAAAAATGTTTACTTGTTCAAAAGTATATTCTTATTCGTAAGCCTTTATAACTTTGATGAAATAGATTATGTTTTAAGATACGAGAATCATACTCAATGATTTGAATAATATTTTGTTATTTCGTCAAATTACTAGTTATTTCGCAATAAATATTTGATGAAATCCCTAATATTTCCATTAAAAAATATATTCTTTTACAATATTTTATGTAAAGAAAGTGAGTGCAGTTGGTGTTTAAATAAAAAAAAAATGTTTAGCTTTAAGTAAATTTATATTTTATAAAAACAATCTTTTTCTACAAAATATAACTGCTATATAATCTTTTTAGCAACTAAATATAAAAAAAATCCCTTATATTTAAGTTTCAAAAAACATTCTTTAATTTTTTATACAGAAAGAATGTGGTGTTTAACTATTAAAATTAGTAAAGTAGGTAATAGCTGTAGATAACACCGAACAAGGATAGGAACTGCACCAAATTTTACTTATAAAACAAGCAGTAAGCATAAAGCATTTATCATTAAGAATTAACAATTAAACTGAAAGCATTAAGCTTAAAACATTAAGCGTAAAGCAAAAAGCAATAAGCAAAAAGCAATAAGCAATAAGCAATAAGCATTTAAATAAGCATGTAGGCGGAAGCAGTAGGCGGTAGGCGGAAGGTGGTAGGCGGTAGGCGGTAGGTGGTAGGCGGTAGGCGATATTAAGCAATAAGCAATAAGCATAAAGCATTAAGCTTTAAGCATTTAGCATTATGCTTTAACCAAAAATCAAAGAGCATCAAACCTCATGCCACCAGAAATGGTTTCTTGTTGGTCATTATCCGTTGAACTTAACTTTGAAAATAATAATAAAATAACATAAAAGTGTATTTTACAACACAAATATAAAGAACAAGTAATAATTGAAAATTATTTTTTTTAATAAACACAAAAATAATAATAAAATCATACTGGATAACATTTATGGCCTTGGTAATTTTCCAATTTCCAATAACTTTAACTGCTTCTGAAACTATTTTTTAAACGAAAATTCGAAAGCAAAAAAATTTTTACTTGTTCAAAAGTATATTCTTATTCGTAAGCCTTTATAACTTTGATGAAATAGATTATGTTTTAAGATACGAGAATCATACTCAATGATTTGAATAATATTTTGTTATTTCGTCAAATTACTAGTTATTTCGCAATAAATATTTGATGAAATCCCTAATATTTCCATTAAAAAATATATTCTTTTACAATATTTTATGTAAAGAAAATGAGTGCAGTTGGTGTTTAAATAAAAAAAAAATGTTTAGCTTTAAGTAAATTTATATTTTATAAAAACAATCTTTTTCTACAAAATATAACTGCTATATAATCTTTTTAGCAACTAAATATAAAAAAAATCCCTTATATTTAAGTTTCAAAAAACATTCTTTAATTTTTTATATAGAAAGAATGTGGTGTTTAACTATTAAAATTAGTAAAGTAGGTAATAGCTGTAGATAACACCGAACAAGGATAGGAACTGTACCAAATATTACTTATAAAACAAGCAGTAAGCATAAAGCATTTATCATTAAGAATTAACAATTAAACTGAAAGCATTAAGCTTAAAACATTAAGCGTAAAGCAAAAAGCAATAAGCAATAAGCAATAAGCAAAAAGCAATAAGCAATAAGCAATAAGCAATAAGCAATAAGCAATAAGCAATAAGCAATAAGCAATAAGCAATAAGCAATAAGCAATAAGCAATAAGCAATAAGCAATAAGCAATAAGCAATAAGCAATAGGCAATAAGCAATAAGCAATAAGCAATAAGCAATAAGCAATAAGCAATAAGCAATAAGCAATAAGCAATAAGCAATAAGCAATAAGCAATAAGCAATAAGCATGAAGCAATAAGCAATAAGCATTTAAATAAGCATGTAGGCGGAAGCAGTAGGCGGTAGGCGGAAGGTGGTAGGCGGTAGGCGGTAGGTGGTAGGCGGTAGGCGATATTAAGCAATAAGCAATAAGCATAAAGCATTAAGCTTTAAACATTTAGCATTATGCTTTAACCAAAAATCAAAGAGCATCAAACCTCATGCCACCAGAAATGGTTTCTTGTTGGTCATTATCCGTTGAACTTAACTTTGAAAATAATAATAAAATAACATAAAAGTGTATTTTACAACACAAATATAAAGAACAAGTAATAATTGAAAATTATTTTTTTTAATAAACACAAAAATAATAATAAAATCATACTGGATAACATTTATGGCCTTGGTAATTTTCCAATTTCCAATAACTTTAACTGCTTCTGAAACTATTTTTTAAACGAAAATTCGAAAGCAAAAAAATTTTTACTTGTTCAAAAGTATATTCTTATTCGTAAGCCTTTATAACTTTGATGAAATAGATTATGTTTTAAGATACGAGAATTATACTCAATGATTTGAATAATATTTTGTTATTTCGTCAAATTACTAGTTATTTCGCAATAAATATTTGATGAAATCCCTAATATTTCCATTAAAAAAAATATTCTTTTACAATATTTTATGTAAAGAAAGTGAGTGCAGGTGGTGTTTAAAAAAAAAAAATGTTTAGCTTTAAGTAAATTTATATTTTATAAAAACAATCTTTTTCTACAAAATGTAACTGCTATACAATCTTTTTAGCAACTAAATATAAAAAAAATCCCTTATATTTAAGTTTCAAAAAATATTCTTTAATTTTTTATACAGAAAGAATGTGGTGTTTAACTATTAAAATTAGTAAAGTAGGTAATAGCTGTAGATAACACCGAACAAGGATAGGAACTGCACCAAATTTTACTTATAAAACAAGCAGTAAGCATAAAGCATTTATCATTAAGAATTAACAATTAAACTGAAAGCATTAAGCTTAAAACATTAAGCGTAAAGCAAAAAGCAATAAGCAAAAAGCAATAAGCAATAAGCAATAAGCAATAAGCATTTAAATAAGCATGTAGGCGGAAGCAGTAGGCGGTAGGCGGAAGGTGGTAGGCGGTAGGCGGTAGGCGATATTAAGCAATAAGCAATAAGCATAAAGCATTAAGCTTTAAACATTTAGCATTATGCTTTAACCAAAAATCAAAGAGCATCAAACCTCATGCCACCAGAAATGGTTTCTTGTTGGTCATTATCCGTTGAACTTAACTTTGAAAATAATAATAAAATAACATAAAAGTGTATTTTACAATACAAATATAAAGAACAAGTAATAATTGAAAATTCTTTTTTTTAATAAACACAAAAATAATAATAAAATCATACTGGATAACATTTATGGCCTTGGTAATTTCCCAATTTCCAATAACTTTAACTGCTTCTGAAACTATTTTTTAAACGAAAATTCGAAAGCAAAAAAATTTTTACTTGTTCAAAAGTATATTCTTATTCATAAGCCTTTATAACTTTGATGAAATAGATTATGTTTTAAGATACGAGAATTATACTCAATGATTTGAATAATATTTTGTTATTTCGTCAAATTACTAGTTATTTCGCAATAAATATTTGATGAAATCCCTAATATTTCCATTAAAAAAAATATTCTTTTACAATATTTTATGTAAAGAAAGTGAGTGCAGGTGGTGTTTAAAAAAAAAAAATGTTTAGCTTTAAGTAAATTTATATTTTATAAAAACAATCTTTTTCTACAAAATGTAACTGCTATACAATCTTTTTAGCAACTAAATATAAAAAAAATCCCTTATATATAAGTTTCAAAAAATATTCTTTAATTTTTTATACAGAAAGAATGTGGTGTTTAACTATTAAAATTAGTAAAGTAGGTAATAGCTGTAGATAACACCGAACAAGGATAGGAACTGCACCAAATATTACTTATAAAACAAGCAGTAAGCATAAAGCATTTATCATTAAGAATTAACAATTAAACTGAAAGCATTAAGCTTAAAACATTAAGCGTAAAGCAAAAAGCAATAAGCAAAAAGCAATAAGCAATAAGCAATAAGCAATAAGCATTTAAATAAGCATGTAGGCGGAAGCAGTAGGCGGTAGGCGGAAGGTGGTAGGCGGTAGGCGGTAGGTGGTAGGCAGTAGGCGATATTAAGCAATAAGCAATAAGCATAAAGCATTAAGCTTTAAACATTTAGCATTATGCTTTAACCAAAAATCAAAGAGCATCAAACCTCATGCCACCAGAAATGGTTTCTTGTTGGTCATTATCCGTTGAACTTAACTTTGAAAATAATAATAAAATAACATAAAAGTGTATTTTACAACACAAATATAAAGAACAAGTAATAATTGAAAATTATAATTTTTAATAAACACAAAAATAATAATAAAATCATACTGGATAACATTTATGGCCTTGGTAATTTTCCAATTTCCAATAACTTTAACTGCTTCTGAAACTATTTTTTAAACGAAAATTCGAAAGCAAAAAAATTTTTACTTGTTCAAAAGTATATTCTTATTCGTAAGCCTTTATAACTTTGATGAAATAGATTATGTTTTAAGATACGAGAATTATACTCAATGATTTGAATAATATTTTGTTATTTCGTCAAATTACTAGTTATTTCGCAATAAATATTTGATGAAATCCCTAATATTTCCATTAAAAAAAATATTCTTTTACAATATTTTATGTAAAGAAAGTGAGTGCAGGTGGTGTTTAAAAAAAAAAATGTTTAGCTTTAAGTAAATTTATATTTTATAAAAACAATCTTTTTCTACAAAATGTAACTGCTATACAATCTTTTTAGCAACTAAATATAAAAAAAATCCCTTATATATAAGTTTCAAAAAATATTCTTTAATTTTTTATACAGAAAGAATGTGGTGTTTAACTATTAAAATTAGTAAAGTAGGTAATAGCTGTAGATAACACCGAACAAGGATAGGAACTGCACCAAATATTACTTATAAAACAAGCAGTAAGCATAAAGCATTTATCATTAAGAATTAACAATTAAACTGAAAGCATTAAGCTTAAAACATTAAGCGTAAAGCAAAAAGCAATAAGCAAAAAGCAATAAGCAATAAGCAATAAGCAATAAGCATTTAAATAAGCATGTAGGCGGAAGCAGTAGGCGGTAGGCGGAAGGTGGTAGGCGGTAGGCGGTAGGTGGTAGGCAGTAGGCGATATTAAGCAATAAGCAATAAGCATAAAGCATTAAGCTTTAAACATTTAGCATTATGCTTTAACCAAAAATCAAAGAGCATCAAACCTCATGCCACCAGAAATGGTTTCTTGTTGGTCATTATCCGTTGAACTTAACTTTGAAAATAATAATAAAATAACATAAAAGTGTATTTTACAACACAAATATAAAGAACAAGTAATAATTGAAAATTATAATTTTTAATAAACACAAAAATAATAATAAAATCATACTGGATAACATTTATGGCCTTGGTAATTTTCCAATTTCCAATAACTTTAACTGCTTCTGAAACTATTTTTTAAACGAAAATTCGAAAGCAAAAAAATTTTTACTTGTTCAAAAGTATATTCTTATTCGTAAGCCTTTATAACTTTGATGAAATAGATTATGTTTTAAGATACGAGAATTATACTCAATGATTTGAATAATATTTTGTTATTTCGTCAAATTACTAGTTATTTCGCAATAAATATTTGATGAAATCCCTAATATTTCCATTAAAAAATATATTCTTTTACAATATTTTATGTAAAGAAAGTGAGTGCAGTTGGTGTTTAAATAAAAAAAAAATGTTTAGCTTTAAGTAAATTTATATTTTATAAAAACAATCTTTTTCTACAAAATATAACTGCTATATAATCTTTTTAGCAACTAAATATAAAAAAAATCCCTTATATTTAAGTTTCAAAAAACATTCTTTAATTTTTTATACAGAAAGAATGTGGTGTTTAACTATTAAAATTAGTAAAGTAGGTAATAGCTGTAGATAACACTGAACAAGGATAGGAACTGCACCAAATATTACTTATAAAACAAGCAGTAAGCATAAAGCATTTATCATTAAGAATTAACAATTAAACTGAAAGCATTAAGCTTAAAACATTAAGCGTAAAGCAAAAACCAATAAGCAATAAGCAAAAAGCAATAAGCAATAAGCAATAAGCATTTAAATAAGCATGTAGGCGGAAGCAGTAGGCGGTAGGCGGAAGGTGGTAGGCGGTAGGCGGTAGGTGGTAGGCGGTAGGCGATATTAAGCAATAAGCAATAAGCATAAAGCATTAAGCTTTAAACATTTAGCATTATGCTTTAACCAAAAATCAAAGAGCATCAAACCTCATGCCACCAGAAATGGTTTCTTGTTGATCATTATTCGTTGAACTTAACTTTGAAAATAATAATAAAATAACATAAAAGTGTATTGTGCAATACAAATATAAAGAGCAAGTAATGGTTGAAAATTCTTTTTTTTAATAAACACAAAAATAATAATAAAATCATACTGGATAACATTTATGGACTTGGTAATTTCCCAATTTCCAATAACTTTAACTGCTTCTGAAACTATTTAAAAAAAAAAAAAATTCGAAAGCAAAAAAATGTTTACTTGTTCAAAAGTATATTCTTATTCGTAAGCCTTTATAACTTTGATGAAATAGATTATGTTTTAAGATACGAGAATCATACTCAATGATTTGAATAATATTTTGTTATTTCGTCAAATTACTAGTTATTTCGCAATAAATATTTGATGAAATCCCTAATATTTCCATTAAAAAAATATTCTTTTACAATATTTTATGTAAAGAAAGTGAGTGGAGGTGGTGTTTAAATAAAAAAAAAATGTTTAGCTTTAAGTAAATTTATATTTTATAAAAACAATCTTTTTCTACAAAATATAACTGCTATATAATCTTTTTAGCAACTAAATATAAAAAAAAATCCCTTATATTTAAGTTTCAAAAAACATTCTTTAATTTTTTATACAGAAAGAATGTGGTGTTTAACTATTAAAATTAGTAAAGTAGGTAATAGCTGTAGATAACACCGGACAAGGATAGGAACTGCACCAAATATTACTTATAAAACAAGCAGTAAGCATAAAGCATTTATCATTAAGAATTAACAATTAAACTGAAAGCATTAAGCTTAAAACATTAAGCGTAAAGCAAAAAGCAATAAGCAATAAGCAAAAAGCAATAAGCAATAAGCAATAAGCAATAAGCAATAAGCAATAAGCAATAAGCAATAAGCAATAAGCAATAAGCAATAAGCAATAAGCAATAAGCAATAAGCAATTAGCAATAAGCAATTAGCAATAAGCAATAAGCAATAAGCAATAAGCAATAACCATGAAGCAATAAGCAATAAGCATTTAAATAAGCATGTAGGCGGAAGCAGTAGGCGGTAGGCGGAAGGTGGTAGGCGGTAGGCGGTAGGTGGTAGGCGGTAGGCGATATTAAGCAATAAGCAATAAGCATAAAGCATTAAGCTTTAAACATTTAGCATTATGCTTTAACCAAAAATCAAAGAGCATCAAACCTCATGCCACCAGAAATGGTTTCTTGTTGGTCATTATCCGTTGAACTTAACTTTGAAAATAATAATAAAATAACATTAAAGTGTATTTTACAATACAAATATAAAGAACAAGTAATAATTGAAAATTCTTTTTTTTAATAAACACAAAAATAATAATAAAATCATACTGGATAACATTTATGGCCTTGGTAATTTCCCAATTTCCAATAACTTTAACTGCTTCTGAAACTATTTTTTAAACGAAAATTCGAAAGCAAAAAAATTTTTACTTGTTCAAAAGTATATTCTTATTCATAAGCCTTTATAACTTTGATGAAATAGATTATGTTTTAAGATACGAGAATTATACTCAATGATTTGAATAATATTTTGTTATTTCGTCAAATTACTAGTTATTTCGCAATAAATATTTGATGAAATCCCTAATATTTCCATTAAAAAAAATATTCTTTTACAATATTTTATGTAAAGAAAGTGAGTGCAGGTGGTGTTTAAAAAAAAAAATGTTTAGCTTTAAGTGAATTTATATTTTATAAAAACAATCTTTTTCTACAAAATGTAACTGCTATACAATCTTTTTAGCAACTAAATATAAAAAAAATCCCTTATATTTAAGTTTCAAAAAATATTCTTTAATTTTTTATACAGAAAGAATGTGGTGTTTAACTATTAAAATTAGTAAAGTAGGTAATAGCTGTAGATAACACCGAACAAGGATAGGAACTGCACCAAATTATACTTATAAAACAAGCAGTAAGCATAAAGCATTTATCATTAAGAATTAACAATTAAACTGAAAGCATTAAGCTTAAAACATTAAGCGTAAAGCAAAAAGCAATAAGCAAAAAGCAATAAGCAATAAGCAATAAGCAATAAGCATTTAAATAAGCATGTAGGCGGAATCAGTAGGCGGTAGGCGGAAGGTGGTAGGCGGTAGGCGGTAGGCGGTAGGTGGTAGGCGGTAGGCGATATTAAGCAATAAGCAATAAGCATAAAGCATTAAGCTTTAAACATTTAGCATTATGCTTTAACCAAAAATCAAAGAGCATCAAACCTCATGCCACCAGAAATGGTTTCTTGTTGGTCATTATTCGTTGAACTTAACTTTGAAAATAATAATAAAATAACATAAAAGTGTATTGTGCAATACAAATATAAAGAGCAAGTAATGGTTGAAAATTCTTTTTTTTAATAAACACAAAAATAATAATAAAATCATACTGGATAACATTTATGGCCTTGGTAATTTCCCAATTTCCAATAACTTTAACTGCTTCTGAAACTATTTTTTAAACGAAAATTCGAAAGCAAAAAAATTTTTACTTGTTCAAAAGTATATTCTTATTCGTAAGCCTTTATAACTTTGATGAAATAGATTATGTTTTAAGATACGAGAATTATACTCAATGATTTGAATAATATTTTGTTATTTCGTCAAATTACTAGTTATTTCGCAATAAATATTTGATGAAATCCCTAATATTTCCATTAAAAAAAATATTCTTTTACAATATTTTATGTAAAGAAAGTGAGTGCAGTTGGTGTTTAATTAAAAAAAAAATGTTTAGCTTTAAGTAAATTTATATTTTATAAAAACAATCTTTTTCTACAAAATGTAACTGCTATACAATCTTTTTAGCAACTAAATATAAAAAAAATCCCTTATATTTAAGTTTCAAAAAATATTCTTTAATTTTTTATACAGAAAGAATGTGGTGTTTAACTATTAAAATTAGTAAAGTAGGTAATAGCTGTAGATAACACCGAACAAGGATAGGAACTGCACCAAATTTTACTTATAAAACAAGCAGTAAGCATAAAGCATTTATCATTAAGAATTAACAATTAAACTGAAAGCATTAAGCTTAAAACATTAAGCGTAAAGCAAAAAGCAATAAGCAATAAGCAAAAAGCAATAAGCAATAAGCAATAAGCATTTAAATAAGCATGTAGGCGGAAGCAGTAGGCGGTAGGCGGAAGGTAGTAGGCGGTAGGCGGTAGGTGGTAGGCGGTACTCGATATTAAGCAATAAGCAATAAGCATAAAGCATTAAGCTTTAAACATTTAGCATTATGCTTTAACCAAAAATCAAAGAGCATCAAACCTCATGCCACCAGAAATGGTTTCTTGTTGGTCATTATCCGTTGAACTTAACTTTGAAAATAATAATAAAATAACATTAAAGTGTATTTTACAATACAAATATAAAGAACAAGTAATAATTGAAAATTCTTTTTTTTAATAAACACAAAAATAATAATAAAATCATACTGGATAACATTTATGGCCTTGGTAATTTCCCAATTTCCAATAACTTTAACTGCTTCTGAAACTATTTTTTAAACGAAAATTCGAAAGCAAAAAAATTTTTACTTGTTCAAAAGTATATTCTTATTCATAAGCCTTTATAACTTTGATGAAATAGATTATGTTTTAAGATACGAGAATTATACTCAATGATTTGAATAATATTTTGTTATTTCGTCAAATTACTAGTTATTTCGCAATAAATATTTGATGAAATCCCTAATATTTCCATTAAAAAAAATATTCTTTTACAATATTTTATGTAAAGAAAGTGAGTGCAGGTGGTGTTTAAAAAAAAAAATGTTTAGCTTTAAGTGAATTTATATTTTATAAAAACAATCTTTTTCTACAAAATGTAACTGCTATACAATCTTTTTAGCAACTAAATATAAAAAAATCCCTTATATTTAAGTTTCAAAAAATATTCTTTAATTTTTTATACAGAAAGAATGTGGTGTTTAACTATTAAAATTAGTAAAGTAGGTAATAGCTGTAGATAACACCGAACAAGGATAGGAACTGCACCAAATTTTACTTATAAAACAAGCAGTAAGCATAAAGCATTTATCATTAAGAATTAACAATTAAACTGAAAGCATTAAGCTTAAAACATTAAGCGTAAAGCAAAAAGCAATAAGCAAAAAGCAAAAAGCAATAAGCAATAAGCAATAAGCATTTAAATAAGCATGTAGGCGGAAGCAGTAGGCGGTAGGCGGAAGGTGGTAGGCGGTAGGCGGTAGGTGGTAGGCGGTAGGCGATATTAAGCAATAAGCAATAAGCATAAAGCATTAAGGTTTAAACATTTAGCATTATGCTTTAACCAAAAATCAAAGAGCATCAAACCTCATGCCACCAGAAATGGTTTCTTGTTGGTCGTTATCCGTTGAACTTAACTTTGAAAATAATAATATAAAAAACATAAAAGTGTATTGTGCAATACAAATATAAAGAACAAGTAATGATTGAAAATTCTTTTTTTTAATAAACACAAAAATAATAATAAAATCATACTGGATAACATTTATGGACTTGGTAATTTTCCAATTTCCAATAACATTAACTGCTTCTGAAACTATTTTTTAAACGAAAATTCGAAAGCAAAAAATTGTTTACTTGTTCAAAAGTATATTCTTATTCGTAAGCCTTTATAACTTTGATGAAATAGATTATGTTTTAAGATACGAGAATCATACTCAATGATTTGAATAATATTTTGTTATTTCGTCAAATTACTAGTTATTTCGCAATAAATATTTGATGAAATCCCTAATATTTCCATTAAAAAAATATTCTTTTACAATATTTTATGTAAAGAAAGTGAGTGCAGTTGGTGTTTAATTAAAAAAAAAATGTTTAGCTTTAAGTAAATTTATATTTTATAAAAACAATCTTTTTCTACAAAATGTAACTGCTATACAATCTTTTTAGCAACTAAATATAAAAAAAATCCCTTATATTTAAGTTTCAAAAAACATTCTTTAATTTTTTATACAGAAAGAATGTGGTGTTTAACTATTAAAATTAGTAAAGTAGGTAATAGCTGTAGATAACACCGAACAAGGATAGGAACTGCACCAAATTTTACTTATAAAACAAGCAGTAAGCATAAAGCATTTATCATTAAGAATTAACAATTAAACTGAAAGCATTAAGCTTAAAACATTAAGCGTAAAGCAAAAAGCAATAAGCAATAAGCAATAAGCAATAAGCAATAAGCATGAAGCAATAAGCAATAAGCAATAAGCAATAAGCAATAAGCAATAAGCATTTAAATAAGCATGTAGGCGGAAGCGGTAGGCGGTAGGCGGAAGGTGGTAGGCGGTAGGCGGTAGGCGGTAGGTGGTAGGCGGTAGCCGATATTAAGCAATAAGCAATAAGCATAAAGCATTAAGCTTTAAACATTTAGCATTATGCTTTAACCAAAAATCAAAGAGCATCAAACCTCATGCCACCAGAAATGGTTTCTTGTTGGTCGTTATCCGTTGAACTTAACTTTGAAAATAATAATATAAAAAACATAAAAGTGTATTGTGCAATACAATTATAAAGAACAAGTAATGGTTGAAAATTCTTTTTTTTAATAAACACAAATATAATAATAAAATCATACTGGATAACATTTATGGACTTGGTAATTTCCCAATTTCCAATAACTTTAACTGCTTCTGAAACTATTTAAAAAAAAAAAAAATTCGAAAGCAAAAAAATGTTTACTTGTTCAAAAGTATATTCTTATTCGTAAGCCTTTATAACTTTGATGAAATAGATTATGTTTTAAGATACGAGAATCATACTCAATGATTTGAATAATATTTTGTTATTTCGTCAAATTACTAGTTATTTCGCAATAAATATTTGATGAAATCCCTAATATTTCCATTAAAAAAATATTCTTTTACAATATTTTATGTAAAGAAAGTGAGTGGAGGTGGTGTTTTAATAAAAAAAAATGTTTAGTTTTAAGTAAATTTATATTTTATAAAAACAATCTTTTTCTACAAAATGTAACTGCTATACAATCTTTTTAGCAACTAAATATAAAAAAAATCCCTTATATTTAAGTTTCAAAAAACATTCTTTAATTTTTTATACAGAAAGAATGTGGTGTTTAACTATTAAAATTAGTAAAGTAGGTAATAGCTGTAGATAACACCGAACAAGGATAGGAACTGCACCAAATTTTACTTATAAAACAAGCAGTAAGCATAAAGCATTTATCATTAAGAATTAACAATTAAACTGAAAGCATTAAGCGTAAAGCAAAAAGCAACAAGCAATAAGCAAAAAGCAATAAGCAATAAGCAATAAGCAATAAGCAATAAGCAATAAGCAATAAGCAATAAGCAATAAGCAATAAGCAATAAGCAATAAGCAATAAGCAATAAGCATTAAGCAATAAGCATAAAGCATTAAGCTTTAAACATTTAGCATTATGCTTTAACCAAAAATCAAAGAGCATCAAACCTCATGCCACCAGAAATGGTTTCTTGTTGGTCATTATCCGTTGAACTTAACTTTGAAAATAATAATAAAATAACATAAAAGTGTATTTTACAATACAAATATAAAAAACAAGTAATAATTGAAAATTCTTTTTTTAATAAACACAAAAATAATAATAAAATCATACTGGATAACATTTATGGCCTTGGTAATTTCCCAATTTCCAATAACTTTAACTGCTTCTGAAACTATTTTTTAAACGAAAATTCGAAAGCAAAAAAATTTTTACTTGTTCAAAAGTATATTCTTATTCGTAAGCCTTTATAACTTTGATGAAATAGATTATGTTTTAAGATACGAGAATTATACTCAATGATTTGAATAATATTTTGTTATTTCGTCAAATTACTAGTTATTTCGCAATAAATATTTGATGAAATCCCTAATATTTCCATTAAAAAAAATATTCTTTTACAATATTTTATGTAAAGAAAGTGAGTGCAGTTGGTGTTTAAATAAAAAAAAAATGTTTAGCTTTAAGTAAATTTATATTTTATAAAAACAATCTTTTTCTACAAAATGTAACTGCTATACAATCTTTTTAGCAACTAAATATAAAAAAAATCCCTTATATTTAAGTTTCAAAAAATATTCTTTAATTTTTTATACAGAAAGAATGTGGTGTTTAACTATTAAAATTAGTAAAGTAGGTAATAGCTGTAGATAACACCGAACAAGGATAGGAACTGCACCAAATTTTACTTATAAAACAAGCAGTAAGCATAAAGCATTTATCATTAAGAATTAACAATTAAACTGAAAGCATTAAGCTTAAAACATTAAGCGTAAAGCAAAAAGCAATAAGCAAAAAGCAAAAAGCAATAAGCAATAAGCAATAAGCATTTAAATAAGCATGTAGGCGGAAGCAGTAGGCGGTAGGCGGAAGGTGGTAGGCGGTAGGCGGTAGGTGGTAGGCGGTAGGCGATATTAAGCAATAAGCAATAAGCATAAAGCATTAAGCTTTAAACATTTAGCATTATGCTTTAACCAAAAATCAAAGAGCATCAAACCTCATGCCACCAGAAATGGTTTCTTGTTGGTCGTTATCCGTTGAACTTAACTTTGAAAATAATAATATAAAAAACATAAAAGTGTATTGTGCAATACAAATATAAAGAACAAGTAATGATTGAAAATTCTTTTTTTTAATAAACACAAAAATAATAATAAAATCATACTGGATAACATTTATGGACTTGGTAATTTTCCAATTTCCAATAACATTAACTGCTTCTGAAACTATTTTTTAAACGAAAATTCGAAAGCAAAAAATTGTTTACTTGTTCAAAAGTATATTCTTATTCGTAAGCCTTTATAACTTTGATGAAATAGATTATGTTTTAAGATACGAGAATCATACTCAATGATTTGAATAATATTTTGTTATTTCGTCAAATTACTAGTTATTTCGCAATAAATATTTGATGAAATCCCTAATATTTCCATTAAAAAAATATTCTTTTACAATATTTTATGTAAAGAAAGTGAGTGCAGTTGGTGTTTAATTAAAAAAAAATGTTTAGCTTTAAGTAAATTTATATTTTATAAAAACAATCTTTTTCTACAAAATGTAACTGCTATACAATCTTTTTAGCAACTAAATATAAAAAAAATCCCTTATATTTAAGTTTCAAAAAACATTCTTTAATTTTTTATACAGAAAGAATGTGGTGTTTAACTATTAAAATTAGTAAAGTAGGTAATAGCTGTAGATAACACCGAACAAGGATAGGAACTGCACCAAATTTTACTTATAAAACAAGCAGTAAGCATAAAGCATTTATCATTAAGAATTAACAATTAAACTGAAAGCATTAAGCTTAAAACATTAAGCGTAAAGCAAAAAGCAATAAGCAATAAGCAATAAGCAATAAGCAATAAGCATGAAGCAATAAGCAATAAGCAATAAGCAATAAGCAATAAGCAATAAGCAATAAGCAATAAGCAATAAGCAATAAGCAATAAGCAATTAGCAATAAGCAATTAGCAATAAGCAATAAGCAATAAGCAATAAGCAATAACCATGAAGCAATAAGCAATAAGCATTTAAATAAGCATGTAGGCGGAAGCAGTAGGCGGTAGGCGGAAGGTGGTAGGCGGTAGGCGGTAGGTGGTAGGCGGTAGGCGATATTAAGCAATAAGCAATAAGCATAAAGCATTAAGCTTTAAACATTTAGCATTATGCTTTAACCAAAAATCAAAGAGCATCAAACCTCATGCCACCAGAAATGGTTTCTTGTTGGTCATTATCCGTTGAACTTAACTTTGAAAATAATAATAAAATAACATTAAAGTGTATTTTACAATACAAATATAAAGAACAAGTAATAATTGAAAATTCTTTTTTTTAATAAACACAAAAATAATAATAAAATCATACTGGATAACATTTATGGCCTTGGTAATTTCCCAATTTCCAATAACTTTAACTGCTTCTGAAACTATTTTTTAAACGAAAATTCGAAAGCAAAAAAATTTTTACTTGTTCAAAAGTATATTCTTATTCATAAGCCTTTATAACTTTGATGAAATAGATTATGTTTTAAGATACGAGAATTATACTCAATGATTTGAATAATATTTTGTTATTTCGTCAAATTACTAGTTATTTCGCAATAAATATTTGATGAAATTTCAATATTTCCATTAAAAAAAATATTCTTTTACAATATTTTATGTAAAGAAAGTGAGTGCAGGTGGTGTTTAAAAAAAAAAATGTTTAGCTTTAAGTGAATTTATATTTTATAAAAACAATCTTTTTCTACAAAATGTAACTGCTATACAATCTTTTTAGCAACTAAATATAAAAAAAATCCCTTATATTTAAGTTTCAAAAAATATTCTTTAATTTTTTATACAGAAAGAATGTGGTGTTTAACTATTAAAATTAGTAAAGTAGGTAATAGCTGTAGATAACACCGAACAAGGATAGGAACTGCACCAAATTATACTTATAAAACAAGCAGTAAGCATAAAGCATTTATCATTAAGAATTAACAATTAAACTGAAAGCATTAAGCTTAAAACATTAAGCGTAAAGCAAAAAGCAATAAGCAAAAAGCAATAAGCAATAAGCAATAAGCAATAAGCATTTAAATAAGCATGTAGGCGGAATCAGTAGGCGGTAGGCGGAAGGTGGTAGGCGGTAGGCGGTAGGCGGTAGGTGGTAGGCGGTAGGCGATATTAAGCAATAAGCAATAAGCATAAAGCATTAAGCTTTAAACATTTAGCATTATGCTTTAACCAAAAATCAAAGAGCATCAAACCTCATGCCACCAGAAATGGTTTCTTGTTGGTCATTATTCGTTGAACTTAACTTTGAAAATAATAATAAAATAACATAAAAGTGTATTGTGCAATACAAATATAAAGAGCAAGTAATGGTTGAAAATTCTTTTTTTTAATAAACACAAAAATAATAATAAAATCATACTGGATAACATTTATGGCCTTGGTAATTTCCCAATTTCCAATAACTTTAACTGCTTCTGAAACTATTTTTTAAACGAAAATTCGAAAGCAAAAAAATTTTTACTTGTTCAAAAGTATATTCTTATTCGTAAGCCTTTATAACTTTGATGAAATAGATTATGTTTTAAGATACGAGAATTATACTCAATGATTTGAATAATATTTTGTTATTTCGTCAAATTACTAGTTATTTCGCAATAAATATTTGATGAAATCCCTAATATTTCCATTAAAAAAAATATTCTTTTACAATATTTTATGTAAAGAAAGTGAGTGCAGTTGGTGTTTAATTAAAAAAAAAATGTTTAGCTTTAAGTAAATTTATATTTTATAAAAACAATCTTTTTCTACAAAATGTAACTGCTATACAATCTTTTTAGCAACTAAATATAAAAAAAATCCCTTATATTTAAGTTTCAAAAAATATTCTTTAATTTTTTATACAGAAAGAATGTGGTGTTTAACTATTAAAATTAGTAAAGTAGGTAATAGCTGTAGATAACACCGAACAAGGATAGGAACTGCACCAAATTTTACTTATAAAACAAGCAGTAAGCATAAAGCATTTATCATTAAGAATTAACAATTAAACTGAAAGCATTAAGCTTAAAACATTAAGCGTAAAGCAAAAAGCAATAAGCAATAAGCAAAAAGCAATAAGCAATAAGCAATAAGCATTTAAATAAGCATGTAGGCGGAAGCAGTAGGCGGTAGGCGGAAGGTAGTAGGCGGTAGGCGGTAGGTGGTAGGCGGTACTCGATATTAAGCAATAAGCAATAAGCATAAAGCATTAAGCTTTAAACATTTAGCATTATGCTTTAACCAAAAATCAAAGAGCATCAAACCTCATGCCACCAGAAATGGTTTCTTGTTGGTCATTATCCGTTGAACTTAACTTTGAAAATAATAATAAAATAACATTAAAGTGTATTTTACAATACAAATATAAAGAACAAGTAATAATTGAAAATTCTTTTTTTTAATAAACACAAAAATAATAATAAAATCATACTGGATAACATTTATGGCCTTGGTAATTTCCCAATTTCCAATAACTTTAACTGCTTCTGAAACTATTTTTTAAACGAAAATTCGAAAGCAAAAAAATTTTTACTTGTTCAAAAGTATATTCTTATTCATAAGCCTTTATAACTTTGATGAAATAGATTATGTTTTAAGATACGAGAATTATACTCAATGATTTGAATAATATTTTGTTATTTCGTCAAATTACTAGTTATTTCGCAATAAATATTTGATGAAATCCCTAATATTTCCATTAAAAAAAATATTCTTTTACAATATTTTATGTAAAGAAAGTGAGTGCAGGTGGTGTTTAAAAAAAAAAATGTTTAGCTTTAAGTGAATTTATATTTTATAAAAACAATCTTTTTCTACAAAATGTAACTGCTATACAATCTTTTTAGCAACTAAATATAAAAAAATCCCTTATATTTAAGTTTCAAAAAATATTCTTTAATTTTTTATACAGAAAGAATGTGGTGTTTAACTATTAAAATTAGTAAAGTAGGTAATAGCTGTAGATAACACCGAACAAGGATAGGAACTGCACCAAATTTTACTTATAAAACAAGCAGTAAGCATAAAGCATTTATCATTAAGAATTAACAATTAAACTGAAAGCATTAAGCTTAAAACATTAAGCGTAAAGCAAAAAGCAATAAGCAAAAAGCAAAAAGCAATAAGCAATAAGCAATAAGCATTTAAATAAGCATGTAGGCGGAAGCAGTAGGCGGTAGGCGGAAGGTGGTAGGCGGTAGGCGGTAGGTGGTAGGCGGTAGGCGATATTAAGCAATAAGCAATAAGCATAAAGCATTAAGGTTTAAACATTTAGCATTATGCTTTAACCAAAAATCAAAGAGCATCAAACCTCATGCCACCAGAAATGGTTTCTTGTTGGTCGTTATCCGTTGAACTTAACTTTGAAAATAATAATATAAAAAACATAAAAGTGTATTGTGCAATACAAATATAAAGAACAAGTAATGATTGAAAATTCTTTTTTTTAATAAACACAAAAATAATAATAAAATCATACTGGATAACATTTATGGACTTGGTAATTTTCCAATTTCCAATAACATTAACTGCTTCTGAAACTATTTTTTAAACGAAAATTCGAAAGCAAAAAATTGTTTACTTGTTCAAAAGTATATTCTTATTCGTAAGCCTTTATAACTTTGATGAAATAGATTATGTTTTAAGATACGAGAATCATACTCAATGATTTGAATAATATTTTGTTATTTCGTCAAATTACTAGTTATTTCGCAATAAATATTTGATGAAATCCCTAATATTTCCATTAAAAAAATATTCTTTTACAATATTTTATGTAAAGAAAGTGAGTGCAGTTGGTGTTTAATTAAAAAAAAAATGTTTAGCTTTAAGTAAATTTATATTTTATAAAAACAATCTTTTTCTACAAAATGTAACTGCTATACAATCTTTTTAGCAACTAAATATAAAAAAAATCCCTTATATTTAAGTTTCAAAAAACATTCTTTAATTTTTTATACAGAAAGAATGTGGTGTTTAACTATTAAAATTAGTAAAGTAGGTAATAGCTGTAGATAACACCGAACAAGGATAGGAACTGCACCAAATTTTACTTATAAAACAAGCAGTAAGCATAAAGCATTTATCATTAAGAATTAACAATTAAACTGAAAGCATTAAGCTTAAAACATTAAGCGTAAAGCAAAAAGCAATAAGCAATAAGCAATAAGCAATAAGCAATAAGCATGAAGCAATAAGCAATAAGCAATAAGCAATAAGCAATAAGCAATAAGCATTTAAATAAGCATGTAGGCGGAAGCGGTAGGCGGTAGGCGGAAGGTGGTAGGCGGTAGGCGGTAGGCGGTAGGTGGTAGGCGGTAGCCGATATTAAGCAATAAGCAATAAGCATAAAGCATTAAGCTTTAAACATTTAGCATTATGCTTTAACCAAAAATCAAAGAGCATCAAACCTCATGCCACCAGAAATGGTTTCTTGTTGGTCGTTATCCGTTGAACTTAACTTTGAAAATAATAATATAAAAAACATAAAAGTGTATTGTGCAATACAATTATAAAGAACAAGTAATGGTTGAAAATTCTTTTTTTTAATAAACACAAATATAATAATAAAATCATACTGGATAACATTTATGGACTTGGTAATTTCCCAATTTCCAATAACTTTAACTGCTTCTGAAACTATTTAAAAAAAAAAAAAATTCGAAAGCAAAAAAATGTTTACTTGTTCAAAAGTATATTCTTATTCGTAAGCCTTTATAACTTTGATGAAATAGATTATGTTTTAAGATACGAGAATCATACTCAATGATTTGAATAATATTTTGTTATTTCGTCAAATTACTAGTTATTTCGCAATAAATATTTGATGAAATCCCTAATATTTCCATTAAAAAAATATTCTTTTACAATATTTTATGTAAAGAAAGTGAGTGGAGGTGGTGTTTTAATAAAAAAAAATGTTTAGTTTTAAGTAAATTTATATTTTATAAAAACAATCTTTTTCTACAAAATGTAACTGCTATACAATCTTTTTAGCAACTAAATATAAAAAAAATCCCTTATATTTAAGTTTCAAAAAACATTCTTTAATTTTTTATACAGAAAGAATGTGGTGTTTAACTATTAAAATTAGTAAAGTAGGTAATAGCTGTAGATAACACCGAACAAGGATAGGAACTGCACCAAATTTTACTTATAAAACAAGCAGTAAGCATAAAGCATTTATCATTAAGAATTAACAATTAAACTGAAAGCATTAAGCTTAAAACATTAAGCGTAAAGCAAAAAGCAACAAGCAATAAGCAAAAAGCAATAAGCAATAAGCAATAAGCAATAAGCAATAAGCAATAAGCAATAAGCAATAAGCAATAAGCAATAAGCAATAAGCAATAAGCAATAAGCAATAAGCATTAAGCAATAAGCATAAAGCATTAAGCTTTAAACATTTAGCATTATGCTTTAACCAAAAATCAAAGAGCATCAAACCTCATGCCACCAGAAATGGTTTCTTGTTGGTCATTATCCGTTGAACTTAACTTTGAAAATAATAATAAAATAACATAAAAGTGTATTTTACAATACAAATATAAAAAACAAGTAATAATTGAAAATTCTTTTTTTAATAAACACAAAAATAATAATAAAATCATACTGGATAACATTTATGGCCTTGGTAATTTCCCAATTTCCAATAACTTTAACTGCTTCTGAAACTATTTTTTAAACGAAAATTCGAAAGCAAAAAAATTTTTACTTGTTCAAAAGTATATTCTTATTCGTAAGCCTTTATAACTTTGATGAAATAGATTATGTTTTAAGATACGAGAATTATACTCAATGATTTGAATAATATTTTGTTATTTCGTCAAATTACTAGTTATTTCGCAATAAATATTTGATGAAATCCCTAATATTTCCATTAAAAAAAATATTCTTTTACAATATTTTATGTAAAGAAAGTGAGTGCAGTTGGTGTTTAAATAAAAAAAAAATGTTTAGCTTTAAGTAAATTTATATTTTATAAAAACAATCTTTTTCTACAAAATGTAACTGCTATACAATCTTTTTAGCAACTAAATATAAAAAAAATCCCTTATATTTAAGTTTCAAAAAATATTCTTTAATTTTTTATACAGAAAGAATGTGGTGTTTAACTATTAAAATTAGTAAAGTAGGTAATAGCTGTAGATAACACCGAACAAGGATAGGAACTGCACCAAATTTTACTTATAAAACAAGCAGTAAGCATAAAGCATTTATCATTAAGAATTAACAATTAAACTGAAAGCATTAAGCTTAAAACATTAAGCGTAAAGCAAAAAGCAATAAGCAAAAAGCAAAAAGCAATAAGCAATAAGCAATAAGCATTTAAATAAGCATGTAGGCGGAAGCAGTAGGCGGTAGGCGGAAGGTGGTAGGCGGTAGGCGGTAGGTGGTAGGCGGTAGGCGATATTAAGCAATAAGCAATAAGCATAAAGCATTAAGCTTTAAACATTTAGCATTATGCTTTAACCAAAAATCAAAGAGCATCAAACCTCATGCCACCAGAAATGGTTTCTTGTTGGTCGTTATCCGTTGAACTTAACTTTGAAAATAATAATATAAAAAACATAAAAGTGTATTGTGCAATACAAATATAAAGAACAAGTAATGATTGAAAATTCTTTTTTTTAATAAACACAAAAATAATAATAAAATCATACTGGATAACATTTATGGACTTGGTAATTTTCCAATTTCCAATAACATTAACTGCTTCTGAAACTATTTTTTAAACGAAAATTCGAAAGCAAAAAATTGTTTACTTGTTCAAAAGTATATTCTTATTCGTAAGCCTTTATAACTTTGATGAAATAGATTATGTTTTAAGATACGAGAATCATACTCAATGATTTGAATAATATTTTGTTATTTCGTCAAATTACTAGTTATTTCGCAATAAATATTTGATGAAATCCCTAATATTTCCATTAAAAAAATATTCTTTTACAATATTTTATGTAAAGAAAGTGAGTGCAGTTGGTGTTTAATTAAAAAAAAAATGTTTAGCTTTAAGTAAATTTATATTTTATAAAAACAATCTTTTTCTACAAAATGTAACTGCTATACAATCTTTTTAGCAACTAAATATAAAAAAAATCCCTTATATTTAAGTTTCAAAAAACATTCTTTAATTTTTTATACAGAAAGAATGTGGTGTTTAACTATTAAAATTAGTAAAGTAGGTAATAGCTGTAGATAACACCGAACAAGGATAGGAACTGCACCAAATTTTACTTATAAAACAAGCAGTAAGCATAAAGCATTTATCATTAAGAATTAACAATTAAACTGAAAGCATTAAGCTTAAAACATTAAGCGTAAAGCAAAAAGCAATAAGCAATAAGCAATAAGCAATAAGCAATAAGCATGAAGCAATAAGCAATAAGCAATAAGCAATAAGCAATAAGCATTTAAATAAGCATGTAGGCGGAAGCGGTAGGCGGTAGGCGGAAGGTGGTAGGCGGTAGGCGGTAGGCGGTAGGTGGTAGGCGGTAGCCGATATTAAGCAATAAGCAATAAGCATAAAGCATTAAGCTTTAAACATTTAGCATTATGCTTTAACCAAAAATCAAAGAGCATCAAACCTCATGCCACCAGAAATGGTTTCTTGTTGGTCGTTATCCGTTGAACTTAACTTTGAAAATAATAATATAAAAAACATAAAAGTGTATTGTGCAATACAAATATAAAGAACAAGTAATGGTTGAAAATTCTTTTTTTTAATAAACACAAATATAATAATAAAATCATACTGGATAACATTTATGGACTTGGTAATTTCCCAATTTCCAATAACTTTAACTGCTTCTGAAACTATTTAAAAAAAAAAAAAATTCGAAAGCAAAAAAATGTTTACTTGTTCAAAAGTATATTCTTATTCGTAAGCCTTTATAACTTTGATGAAATAGATTATGTTTTAAGATACGAGAATCATACTCAATGATTTGAATAATATTTTGTTATTTCGTCAAATTACTAGTTATTTCGCAATAAATATTTGATGAAATCCCTAATATTTCCATTAAAAAAATATTCTTTTACAATATTTTATGTAAAGAAAGTGAGTGGAGGTGGTGTTTTAATAAAAAAAAAATGTTTAGTTTTAAGTAAATTTATATTTTATAAAAACAATCTTTTTCTACAAAATGTAACTGCTATACAATCTTTTTAGCAACTAAATATAAAAAAAATCCCTTATATTTAAGTTTCAAAAAACATTCTTTAATTTTTTATACAGAAAGAATGTGGTGTTTAACTATTAAAATTAGTAAAGTAGGTAATAGCTGTAGATAACACCGAACAAGGATAGGAACTGCACCAAATTTTACTTATAAAACAAGCAGTAAGCATAAAGCATTTATCATTAAGAATTAACAATTAAACTGAAAGCATTAAGCTTAAAACATTAAGCGTAAAGCAAAAAGCAACAAGCAATAAGCAAAAAGCAATAAGCAATAAGCAATAAGCAATAAGCAATAAGCAATAAGCAATAAGCAATAAGCAATAAGCAATAAGCATGAAGCAATAAGCAATAAGCAATAAGCAATAAGCATTTAAATAAGCATGTAGGCGGAAGCAGTAGGCGGTAGGCGGAAGGTGGTAGGCGGTAGGCGGTAGGTGGTAGGCGGTAGGCGATATTAAGCAATAAGCAATAAGCATAAAGCATTAAGCTTTAAACATTTAGCATTATGCTTTAACCAAAAATCAAAGAGCATCAAACCTCATGCCACCAGAAATGGTTTCTTGTTGGTCATTATCCGTTGAACTTAACTTTGAAAATAATAATAAAATAACATAAAAGTGTATTTTACAATACAAATATAAAGAACAAGTAATAATTGAAAATTCTTTTTTTTAATAAACACAAAAATAATAATAAAATCATACTGGATAACATTTATGGCCTTGGTAATTTCCCAATTTCCAATAACTTTAACTGCTTCTGAAACTATTTTTTAAACGAAAATTCGAAAGCAAAAAAATTTTTACTTGTTCAAAAGTATATTCTTATTCATAAGCCTTTATAACTTTGATGAAATAGATTATGTTTTAAGATACGAGAATCATACTCAATGATTTGAATAATATTTTGTTATTTCGTCAAATTACTAGTTATTTCGCAATAAATATTTGATGAAATCCCTAATATTTCCATTAAAAAAATATTCTTTTACAATATTTTATGTAAAGAAAGTGAGTGCAGTTGGTGTTTAATTAAAAAAAAAAATGTTTAGCTTTAAGTAAATTTATATTTTATAAAAACAATCTTTTTCTACAAAATGTAACTGCTATACAATCTTTTTAGCAACTAAATATAAAAAAAATCCCTTATATTTAAGTTTCAAAAAACATTCTTTAATTTTTTATACAGAAAGAATGTGGTGTTTAACTATTAAAATTAGTAAAGTAGGTAATAGCTGTAGATAACACCGAACAAGGATAGGAACTGCACCAAATTTTACTTATAAAACAAGCAGTAAGCATAAAGCATTTATCATTAAGAATTAACAATTAAACTGAAAGCATTAAGCTTAAAACATTAAGCGTAAAGCAAAAAGCAATAAGCAATAAGCAAAAAGCAATAAGCAATAAGCAATAAGCATTTAAATAAGCATGTAGGCGGAAGCAGTAGGCGGTAGGCGGAAGGTGGTAGGCGGTAGGCGGTAGGTGGTAGGCGGTAGGCGATATTAAGCAATAAGCATAAAGCATTAAGCTTTAAACATTTAGCATTATGCTTTAACCAAAAATCAAAGAGCATCAAACCTCATGCCACCAGAAATGGTTTCTTGTTGGTCGTTATCCGTTGAACTTAACTTTGAAAATAATAATATAAAAAACATAAAAGTGTATTGTGCAATACAAATATAAAGAACAAGTAATGATTGAAAATTCTTTTTTTTAATAAACACAAATATAATAATAAAATCATACTGGATAACATTTATGGACTTGGTAATTTTCCAATTTCCAATAACATTAACTGCTTCTGAAACTATTTTTTAAACGAAAATTCGAAAGCAAAAAATTGTTTACTTGTTCAAAAGTATATTCTTATTCGTAAGCCTTTATAACTTTGATGAAATAGATTATGTTTTAAGATACGAGAATCATACTCAATGATTTGAATAATATTTTGTTATTTCGTCAAATTACTAGTTATTTCGCAATAAATATTTGATGAAATCCCTAATATTTCCATTAAAAAAATATTCTTTTACAATATTTTATGTAAAGAAAGTGAGTGCAGTTGGTGTTTAATTAAAAAAAAAATGTTTAGCTTTAAGTAAATTTATATTTTATAAAAACAATCTTTTTCTACAAAATGTAACTGCTATACAATCTTTTTAGCAACTAAATATAAAAAAAATCCCTTATATTTAAGTTTCAAAAAACATTCTTTAATTTTTTATACAGAAAGAATGTGGTGTTTAACTATTAAAATTAGTAAAGTAGGTAATAGCTGTAGATAACACCGAACAAGGATAGGAACTGCACCAAATTTTACTTATAAAACAAGCAGTAAGCATAAAGCATTTATCATTAAGAATTAACAATTAAACTAAAAGCATTAAGCTTAAAACATTAAGCGTAAAGCAAAAAGCAATAAGCAATAAGCAATAAGCAATAAGCAATAAGCAATAAGCAATAAGCATGAAGCAATAAGCATGAAGCAATAAGCAATAAGCAATAAGCAATAAGCAATAAGCATTTAAATAAGCATGTAGGCGGAAGCGGTAGGCGGTAGGCGGAAGGTGGTAGGCGGTAGGCGGTAGGCGGTAGGTGGTAGGCGGTAGCCGATATTAAGCAATAAGCAATAAGCATAAAGCATTAAGCTTTAAACATTTAGCATTATGCTTTAACCAAAAATCAAAGAGCATCAAACCTCATGCCACCAGAAATGGTTTCTTGTTGGTCGTTATCCGTTGAACTTAACTTTGAAAATAATAATATAAAAAACATAAAAGTGTATTGTGCAATACAAATATAAAGAACAAGTAATGGTTGAAAATTCTTTTTTTTAATAAACACAAATATAATAATAAAATCATACTGGATAACATTTATGGACTTGGTAATTTCCCAATTTCCAATAACTTTAACTGCTTCTGAAACTATTTAAAAAAAAAAAATTCGAAAGCAAAAAAATGTTTACTTGTTCAAAAGTATATTCTTATTCGTAAGCCTTTATAACTTTTGATGAAATAGATTATGTTTTAAGATACGAGAATCATACTCAATGATTTGAATAATATTTTGTTATTTCGTCAAATTACTAGTTATTTCGCAATAAATATTTGATGAAATCCCTAATATTTCCATTAAAAAAATATTCTTTTACAATATTTTATGTAAAGAAAGTGAGTGGAGGTGGTGTTTTAATAAAAAAAAAATGTTTAGTTTTAAGTAAATTTATATTTTATAAAAACAATCTTTTTCTACAAAATGTAACTGCTATACAATCTTTTTAGCAACTAAATATAAAAAAAATCCCTTATATTTAAGTTTCAAAAAATATTCTTTAATTTTTTATACAGAAAGAATGTGGTGTTTAACTATTAAAATTAGTAAAGTAGGTAATAGCTGTAGATAACACCGAACAAGGATAGGAACTGCACCAAATTTTACTTATAAAACAAGCAGTAAGCATAAAGCATTTATCATTAAGAATTAACAATTAAACTGAAAGCATTAAGCTTAAAACATTAAGCGTAAAGCAAAAAGCAACAAGCAATAAGCAAAAAGCAATAAGCAATAAGCAATAAGCAATAAGCAATAAGCAATAAGCAATAAGCAATAAGCAATAAGCAATAAGCAATAAGCAATAAGCAATAAGCAATAAGCAATAAGCATGAAGCAATAAGCAATAAGCAATAAGCATTTAAATAAGCATGTAGGCGGAAGCAGTAGGCGGTAGGCGGAAGGTGGTAGGCGGTAGGCGGTAGGTGGTAGGCGGTAGGCGATATTAAGCAATAAGCAATAAGCATAAAGCATTAAGCTTTAAACATTTAGCATTATGCTTTAACCAAAAATCAAAGAGCATCAAACCTCATGCCACCAGAAATGGTTTCTTGTTGGTCATTATCCGTTGAACTTAACTTTGAAAATAATAATAAAATAACATAAAAGTGTATTTTACAATACAAATATAAAAAACAAGTAATAATTGAAAATTCTTTTTTTAATAAACACAAAAATAATAATAAAATCATACTGGATAACATTTATGGCCTTGGTAATTTCCCAATTTCCAATAACTTTAACTGCTTCTGAAACTATTTTTTAAACGAAAATTCGAAAGCAAAAAAATTTTTACTTGTTCAAAAGTATATTCTTATTCGTAAGCCTTTATAACTTTGATGAAATAGATTATGTTTTAAGATACGAGAATTATACTCAATGATTTGAATAATATTTTGTTATTTCGTCAAATTACTAGTTATTTCGCAATAAATATTTGATGAAATCCCTAATATTTCCATTAAAAAAAATATTCTTTTACAATATTTTATGTAAAGAAAGTGAGTGCAGTTGGTGTTTAAATAAAAAAAAAATGTTTAGCTTTAAGTAAATTTATATTTTATAAAAACAATCTTTTTCTACAAAATGTAACTGCTATACAATCTTTTTAGCAACTAAATATAAAAAAAATCCCTTATATTTAAGTTTCAAAAAATATTCTTTAATTTTTTATACAGAAAGAATGTGGTGTTTAACTATTAAAATTAGTAAAGTAGGTAATAGCTGTAGATAACACCGAACAAGGATAGGAACTGCACCAAATTTTACTTATAAAACAAGCAGTAAGCATAAAGCATTTATCATTAAGAATTAACAATTAAACTGAAAGCATTAAGCTTAAAACATTAAGCGTAAAGCAAAAAGCAATAAGCAATAAGCAAAAAGCAAAAAGCAATAAGCAATAAGCAATAAGCATTTAAATAAGCATGTAGGCGGAAGCAGTAGGCGGTAGGCGGAAGGTGGTAGGCGGTAGGCGGTAGGTGGTAGGCGGTAGGCGATATTAAGCAATAAGCAATAAGCATAAAGCATTAAGCTTTAAACATTTAGCATTATGCTTTAACCAAAAATCAAAGAGCATCAAACCTCATGCCACCAGAAATGGTTTCTTGTTGGTCGTTATCCGTTGAACTTAACTTTGAAAATAATAATATAAAAAACATAAAAGTGTATTGTGCAATACAAATATAAAGAACAAGTAATGATTGAAAATTCTTTTTTTTAATAAACACAAAAATAATAATAAAATCATACTGGATAACATTTATGGACTTGGTAATTTTCCAATTTCCAATAACATTAACTGCTTCTGAAACTATTTTTTAAACGAAAATTCGAAAGCAAAAAATTGTTTACTTGTTCAAAAGTATATTCTTATTCGTAAGCCTTTATAACTTTGATGAAATAGATTATGTTTTAAGATACGAGAATCATACTCAATGATTTGAATAATATTTTGTTATTTCGTCAAATTACTAGTTATTTCGCAATAAATATTTGATGAAATCCCTAATATTTCCATTAAAAAAATATTCTTTTACAATATTTTATGTAAAGAAAGTGAGTGCAGTTGGTGTTTAATTAAAAAAAAAATGTTTAGCTTTAAGTAAATTTATATTTTATAAAAACAATCTTTTTCTACAAAATGTAACTGCTATACAATCTTTTTAGCAACTAAATATAAAAAAAATCCCTTATATTTAAGTTTCAAAAATCATTCTTTAATTTTTTATACAGAAAGAATGTGGTGTTTAACTATTAAAATTAGTAAAGTAGGTAATAGCTGTAGATAACACCGAACAAGGATAGGAACTGCACCAAATTTTACTTATAAAACAAGCAGTAAGCATAAAGCATTTATCATTAAGAATTAACAATTAAACTGAAAGCATTAAGCTTAAAACATTAAGCGTAAAGCAAAAAGCAATAAGCAATAAGCAATAAGCAATAAGCAATAAGCATGAAGCAATAAGCAATAAGCAATAAGCAATAAGCAATAAGCAATAAGCATTTAAATAAGCATGTAGCCGGAAGCGGTAGGCGGTAGGCGGAAGGTGGTAGGCGGTAGGCGGTAGGCGGTAGGTGGTAGGCGGTAGCCGATATTAAGCAATAAGCAATAAGCATAAAGCATTAAGCTTTAAACATTTAGCATTATGCTTTAACCAAAAATCAAAGAGCATCAAACCTCATGCCACCAGAAATGGTTTCTTGTTGGTCGTTATCCGTTGAACTTAACTTTGAAAATAATAATATAAAAAACATAAAAGTGTATTGTGCAATACAAATATAAAGAACAAGTAATGGTTGAAAATTCTTTTTTTTAATAAACACAAATATAATAATAAAATCATACTGGAAAACATTTATGGACTTGGTAATTTCCCAATTTCCAATAACTTTAACTGCTTCTGAAACTATTTAAAAAAAAAAAATTCGAAAGCAAAAAAAATGTTTACTTGTTCAAAAGTATATTCTTATTCGTAAGCCTTTATAACTTTGATGAAATAGATTATGTTTTAAGATACGAGAATCATACTCAATGATTTGAATAATATTTTGTTATTTCGTCAAATTACTAGTTATTTCGCAATAAATATTTGATGAAATCCCTAATATTTCCATTAAAAAAATATTCTTTTACAATATTTTATGTAAAGAAAGTGAGTGGAGGTGGTGTTTTAATAAAAAAAAAATGTTTAGTTTTAAGTAAATTTATATTTTATAAAAACAATCTTTTTCTACAAAATGTAACTGCTATACAATCTTTTTAGCAACTAAATATAAAAAAAATCCCTTATATTTAAGTTTCAAAAAACATTCTTTAATTTTTTATACAGAAAGAATGTGGTGTTTAACTATTAAAATTAGTAAAGTAGGTAATAGCTGTAGATAACACCGAACAAGGATAGGAACTGCACCAAATTTTACTTATAAAACAAGCAGTAAGCATAAAGCATTTATCATTAAGAATTAACAATTAAACTGAAAGCATTAAGCTTAAAACATTAAGCGTAAAGCAAAAAGCAACAAGCAATAAGCAAAAAGCAATAAGCAATAAGCAATAAGCAATAAGCAATAAGCAATAAGCAATAAGCAATAAGCAATAAGCAATAAGCAATAAGCAATAAGCAATAAGCAATAAGCAATAAGCAATAAGCATGAAGCAATAAGCAATAAGCAATAAGCAATAAGCATTTAAATAAGCATGTAGGCGGAAGCAGTAGGCGGTAGGCGGAAGGTGGTAGGCGGTAGGCGGTAGGTGGTAGGCGGTAGGCGATATTAAGCAATAAGCAATAAGCATAAAGCATTAAGCTTTAAACATTTAGCATTATGCTTTAACCAAAAATCAAGGAGCATCAAACCTCATGCCACCAGAAATGGTTTCTTGTTGGTCATTATCCGTTGAACTTAACTTTGAAAATAATAATAAAATAACATAAAAGTGTATTTTACAATACAAATATAAAAAACAAGTAATAATTGAAAATTCTTTTTTTAATAAACACAAAAATAATAATAAAATCATACTGGATAACATTTATGGCCTTGGTAATTTCCCAATTTCCAATAACTTTAACTGCTTCTGAAACTATTTTTTAAACGAAAATTCGAAAGCAAAAAAATTTTTACTTGTTCAAAAGTACATTCTTATTCGTAAGCCTTTATAACTTTGATGAAATAGATTATGTTTTAAGATACGAGAATTATACTCAATGATTTGAATAATATTTTGTTATTTCGTCAAATTACTAGTTATTTCGCAATAAATATTTGATGAAATCCCTAATATTTCCATTAAAAAAAATATTCTTTTACAATATTTTATGTAAAGAAAGTGAGTGCAGTTGGTGTTTAAATAAAAAAAAAATGTTTAGCTTTAAGTAAATTTATATTTTATAAAAACAATCTTTTTCTACAAAATGTAACTGCTATACAATCTTTTTAGCAACTAAATATAAAAAAAATCCCTTATATTTAAGTTTCAAAAAATATTCTTTAATTTTTTATACAGAAAGAATGTGGTGTTTAACTATTAAAATTAGTAAAGTAGGTAATAGCTGTAGATAACACCGAACAAGGATAGGAACTGCACCAAATTTTACTTATAAAACAAGCAGTAAGCATAAAGCATTTATCATTAAGAATTAACAATTAAACTGAAAGCATTAAGCTTAAAACATTAAGCGTAAAGCAAAAAGCAATAAGCAATAAGCAAAAAGCAATAAGCAATAAGCAATAAGCATTTAAATAAGCATGTAGGCGGAAGCAGTAGGCGGTAGGCGGAAGGTGGTAGGCGGTAGGCGGTAGGTGGTAGGCGGTAGGCGATATTAAGCAATAAGCAATAAGCATAAAGCATTAAGCTTTAAACATTTAGCATTATGCTTTAACCAAAAATCAAAGAGCATCAAACCTCATGCCACCAGAAATGGTTTCTTGTTGGTCGTTATCCGTTGAACTTAACTTTGAAAATAATAATATAAAAAACATAAAAGTGTATTGTGCAATACAAATATAAAGAACAAGTAATGATTGAAAATTCTTTTTTTTAATAAACACAAAAATAATAATAAAATCATACTGGATAACATTTATGGACTTGGTAATTTTCCAATTTCCAATAACATTAACTGCTTCTGAAACTATTTTTTAAACGAAAATTCGAAAGCAAAAAATTGTTTACTTGTTCAAAAGTATATTCTTATTCGTAAGCCTTTATAACTTTGATGAAATAGATTATGTTTTAAGATACGAGAATCATACTCAATGATTTGAATAATATTTTGTTATTTCGTCAAATTACTAGTTATTTCGCAATAAATATTTGATGAAATCCCTAATATTTCCATTAAAAAAATATTCTTTTACAATATTTTATGTAAAGAAAGTGAGTGCAGTTGGTGTTTAATTTAAAAAAAAATGTTTAGCTTTAAGTAAATTTATATTTTATAAAAACAATCTTTTTCTACAAAATGTAACTGCTATACAATCTTTTTAGCAACTAAATATAAAAAAAATCCCTTATATTTAAGTTTCAAAAAACATTCTTTAATTTTTTATACAGAAAGAATGTGGTGTTTAACTATTAAAATTAGTAAAGTAGGTAATAGCTGTAGATAACACCGAACAAGGATAGGAACTGCACCAAATTTTACTTATAAAACAAGCAGTAAGCATAAAGCATTTATCATTAAGAATTAACAATTAAACTGAAAGCATTAAGCTTAAAACATTAAGCGTAAAGCAAAAAGCAATAAGCAATAAGCAAAAAGCAATAAGCAATAAGCAATAAGCATTTAAATAAGCATGTAGGCGGAAGCAGTAGGCGGTAGGCGGAAGGTGGTAGGCGGTAGGCGGTAGGTGGTAGGCGGTAGGCGATATTAAGCAATAAGCATAAAGCATTAAGCTTTAAACATTTAGCATTATGCTTTAACCAAAAATCAAAGAGCATCAAACCTCATGCCACCAGAAATGGTTTCTTGTTGGTCGTTATCCGTTGAACTTAACTTTGAAAATAATAATATAAAAAACATAAAAGTGTATTGTGCAATACAAATATAAAGAACAAGTAATGATTGAAAATTCTTTTTTTTAATAAACACAAAAATAATAATAAAATCATACTGGATAACATTTATGGACTTTTTTAATTTTCCAATTTCCAATAACATTAACTGCTTCTGAAACTATTTTTTAAACGAAAATTCGAAAGCAAAAAATTGTTTACTTGTTCAAAAGTATATTCTTATTCGTAAGCCTTTATAACTTTGATGAAATAGATTATGTTTTAAGATACGAGAATCATACTCAATGATTTGAATAATATTTTGTTATTTCGTCAAATTACTAGTTATTTCGCAATAAATATTTGATGAAATCCCTAATATTTCCATTAAAAAAATATTCTTTTACAATATTTTATGTAAAGAAAGTGAGTGCAGTTGGTGTTTTATTAAAAAAAAAATGTTTAGCTTTAAGTAAATTTATATTTTATAAAAACAATCTTTTTCTACAAAATGTAACTGCTATACAATCTTTTTAGCAACTAAATATAAAAAAAATCCCTTATATTTAAGTTTCAAAAAACATTCTTTAATTTTTTATACAGAAAGAATGTGGTGTTTAACTATTAAAATTAGTAAAGTAGGTAATAGCTGTAGATAACACCGAACAAGGATAGGAACTGCACCAAATTTTACTTATAAAACAAGCAGTAAGCATAAAGCATTTATCATTAAGAATTAACAATTAAACTGAAAGCATTAAGCTTAAAACATTAAGCGTAAAGCAAAAAGCAATAAGCAATAAGCAATAAGCAATAAGCAATAAGCATGAAGCAATAAGCAATAAGCAATAAGCAATAAGCAATAAGCATTTAAATAAGCATGTAGGCGGAAGCGGTAGGCGGTAGGCGGAAGGTGGTAGGCGGTAGGCGGTAGGCGGTAGGTGGTAGGCGGTAGCCGATATTAAGCAATAAGCAATAAGCATAAAGCATTAAGCTTTAAACATTTAGCATTATGCTTTAACCAAAAATCAAAGAGCATCAAACCTCATGCCACCAGAAATGGTTTCTTGTTGGTCGTTATCCGTTGAACTTAACTTTGAAAATAATAATATAAAAAAACATAAAAGTGTATTGTGCAATACAAATATAAAGAACAAGTAATGGTTGAAAATTCTTTTTTTTAATAAACACAAATATAATAATAAAATCATACTGGATAACATTTATGGACTTGGTAATTTTCCAATTTCCAATAACTTTAACTGCTTCTGAAACTATTTAAAAAAAAAAAAAATTCGAAAGCAAAAAAATGTTTACTTGTTCAAAAGTATATTCTTATTCGTAAGCCTTTGTAACTTTGATGAAATAGATTATGTTTTAAGATACGAGAATCATACTCAATGATTTGAATAATATTTTGTTATTTCGTCAAATTACTAGTTATTTCGCAATAAATATTTGATGAAATCCCTAATATTTCCATTAAAAAAATATTCTTTTACAATATTTTATGTAAAGAAAGTGAGTGGAGGTGGTGTTTTAATAAAAAAAAAATGTTTAGTTTTAAGTAAATTTATATTTTATAAAAACAATCTTTTTCTACAAAATGTAACTGCTATACAATCTTGTTAGCAACTAAATATAAAAAAAATCCCTTATATTTAAGTTTCAAAAAACATTCTTTAATTTTTTATACAGAAAGAATGTGGTGTTTAACTATTAAAATTAGTAAAGTAGGTAATAGCTGTAGATAACACCGAACAAGGATAGGAACTGCACCAAATTTTACTTATAAAACAAGCAGTAAGCATAAAGCATTTATCATTAAGAATTAACAATTAAACTGAAAGCATTAAGCTTAAAACATTAAGCGTAAAGCAAAAAGCAACAAGCAATAAGCAAAAAGCAATAAGCAATAAGCAATAAGCAATAAGCAATAAGCAATAAGCAATAAGCAATAAGCAATAAGCAATAAGCAATAAGCAATAAGCAATAAGCAATAAGCATGAAGCAATAAGCAATAAGCAATAAGCAATAAGCAATAAGCAATAAGCATTTAAATAAGCATGTAGGCGGAAGCAGTAGGCGGTAGGCGGAAGGTAGTAGGCGGTAGGCGGTAGGTGGTAGGCGGTACTCGATATTAAGCAATAAGCAATAAGCATTTAAATAAGCATGTAGGCGGAAGCAGTAGGCGGTAGGCGGAAGGTGGTAGGCGGTAGGCGGTAGGTGGTAGGCGGTAGGCGATATTAAGCAATAAGCAATAAGCATAAAGCATTAAGCTTTAAACATTTAGCATTATGCTTTAACCAAAAATCAAAGAGCATCAAACCTCATGCCACCAGAAATGGTTTCTTGTTGGTCGTTATCCGTTGAACTTAACTTTGAAAATAATAATATAAAAAACATAAAAGTGTATTGTGCAATACAAATATAAAGAACAAGTAATGATTGAAAATTCTTTTTTTTAATAAACACAAAAATAATAATAAAATCATACTGGATAACATTTATGGACTTGGTAATTTTCCAATTTCCAATAACATTAACTGCTTCTGAAACTATTTTTTAAACGAAAATTCGAAAGCAAAAAATTGTTTACTTGTTCAAAAGTATATTCTTATTCGTAAGCCTTTATAACTTTGATGAAATAGATTATGTTTTAAGATACGAGAATCATACTCAATGATTTGAATAATATTTTGTTATTTCGTCAAATTACTAGTTATTTCGCAATAAATATTTGATGAAATCCCTAATATTTCCATTAAAAAAATATTCTTTTACAATATTTTATGTAAAGAAAGTGAGTGCAGTTGGTGTTTAATTAAAAAAAAAATGTTTAGCTTTAAGTAAATTTATATTTTATAAAAACAATCTTTTTCTACAAAATGTAACTGCTATACAATCTTTTTAGCAACTAAATATAAAAAAAATCCCTTATATTTAAGTTTCAAAAAACATTCTTTAATTTTTTATACAGAAAGAATGTGGTGTTTAACTATTAAAATTAGTAAAGTAGGTAATAGCTGTAGATAACACCGAACAAGGATAGGAACTGCACCAAATTTTACTTATAAAACAAGCAGTAAGCATAAAGCATTTATCATTAAGAATTAACAATTAAACTGAAAGCATTAAGCTTAAAACATTAAGCGTAAAGCAAAAAGCAATAAGCAATAAGCAATAAGCAATAAGCATGAAGCAATAAGCAATAAGCAATAAGCAATAAGCAATAAGCAATAAGCAATAAGCATGAAGCAATAAGCAATAAGCAATAAGCAATAAGCATTTAAATAAGCATGTAGGCGGAAGCAGTAGGCGGTAGGCGGAAGGTGGTAGGCGGTAGGCGGTAGGTGGTAGGCGGTAGGCGATATTAAGCAATAAGCAATAAGCATAAAGCATTAAGCTTTAAACATTTAGCATTATGCTTTAACCAAAAATCAAAGAGCATCAAACCTCATGCCACCAGAAATGGTTTCTTGTTGGTCGTTATCCGTTGAACTTAACTTTGAAAATAATAATATAAAAAACATAAAAGTGTATTGTGCAATACAAATATAAAGAACAAGTAATGATTGAAAATTCTTTTTTTTAATAAACACAAAAATAATAATAAAATCATACTGGATAACATTTATGGACTTGGTAATTTTCCAATTTCCAATAACATTAACTGCTTCTGAAACTATTTTTTAAACGAAAATTCGAAAGCAAAAAATTGTTTACTTGTTCAAAAGTATATTCTTATTCGTAAGCCTTTATAACTTTGATGAAATAGATTATGTTTTAAGATACGAGAATCATACTCAATGATTTGAATAATATTTTGTTATTTCGTCAAATTACTAGTTATTTCGCAATAAATATTTGATGAAATCCCTAATATTTCCATTAAAAAAATATTCTTTTACAATATTTTATGTAAAGAAAGTGAGTGCAGTTGGTGTTTAATTAAAAAAAAAATGTTTAGCTTTAAGTAAATTTATATTTTATAAAAACAATCTTTTTCTACAAAATGTAACTGCTATACAATCTTTTTAGCAACTAAATATAAAAAAAATCCCTTATATTTAAGTTTCAAAAAACATTCTTTAATTTTTTATACAGAAAGAATGTGGTGTTTAACTATTAAAATTAGTAAAGTAGGTAATAGCTGTAGATAACACCGAACAAGGATAGGAACTGCACCAAATTTTACTTATAAAACAAGCAGTAAGCATAAAGCATTTATCATTAAGAATTAACAATTAAACTGAAAGCATTAAGCTTAAAACATTAAGCGTAAAGCAAAAAGCAATAAGCAATAAGCAATAAGCAATAAGCATGAAGCAATAAGCAATAAGCAATAAGCAATAAGCAATAAGCAATAAGCAATAAGCAATAAGCATGAAGCAATAAGCAATAAGCAATAAGCAATAAGCATTTAAATAAGCATGTAGGCGGAAGCAGTAGGCGGTAGGCGGAAGGTGGTAGGCGGTAGGCGGTAGGTGGTAGGCGGTAGGCGATATTAAGCAATAAGCAATAAGCATAAAGCATTAAGCTTTAAACATTTAGCATTATGCTTTAACCAAAAATCAAAGAGCATCAAACCTCATGCCACCAGAAATGGTTTCTTGTTGGTCGTTATCCGTTGAACTTAACTTTGAAAATAATAATATAAAAAACATAAAAGTGTATTGTGCAATACAAATATAAAGAACAAGTAATGATTGAAAATTCTTTTTTTTAATAAACACAAAAATAATAATAAAATCATACTGGATAACATTTATGGACTTGGTAATTTTCCAATTTCCAATAACATTAACTGCTTCTGAAACTATTTTTTAAACGAAAATTCGAAAGCAAAAAATTGTTTACTTGTTCAAAAGTATATTCTTATTCGTAAGCCTTTATAACTTTGATGAAATAGATTATGTTTTAAGATACGAGAATCATACTCAATGATTTGAATAATATTTTGTTATTTCGTCAAATTACTAGTTATTTCGCAATAAATATTTGATGAAATCCCTAATATTTCCATTAAAAAAATATTCTTTTACAATATTTTATGTAAAGAAAGTGAGTGCAGTTGGTGTTTAATTAAAAAAAAAATGTTTAGCTTTAAGTAAATTTATATTTTATAAAAACAATCTTTTTCTACAAAATGTAACTGCTATACAATCTTTTTAGCAACTAAATATAAAAAAAATCCCTTATATTTAAGTTTCAAAAAACATTCTTTAATTTTTTATACAGAAAGAATGTGGTGTTTAACTATTAAAATTAGTAAAGTAGGTAATAGCTGTAGATAACACCGAACAAGGATAGGAACTGCACCAAATTTTACTTATAAAACAAGCAGTAAGCATAAAGCATTTATCATTAAGAATTAACAATTAAACTGAAAGCATTAAGCTTAAAACATTAAGCGTAAAGCAAAAAGCAATAAGCAATAAGCAAAAAGCAATAAGCAATAAGCAATAAGCATTTAAATAAGCATGTAGGCGGAAGCAGTAGGCGGTAGGCGGAAGGTGGTAGGCGGTAGGCGGTAGGTGGTAGGCGGTAGGCGATATTAAGCAATAAGCAATAAGCATAAAGCATTAAGCTTCAAACATTTAGCATTATGCTTTAACCAAAAATCAAAGAGCATCAAACCTCATGCCACCAGAAATGGTTTCTTGTTGGTCGTTATCCGTTGAACTTAACTTTGAAAATAATAATATAAAAAACATAAAAGTGTATTGTGCAATACAAATATAAAGAACAAGTAATGATTGAAAATTCTTTTTTTTAATAAACACAAAAATAATAATAAAATCATACTGGATAACATTTATGGACTTGGTAATTTTCCAATTTCCAATAACATTAACTGCTTCTGAAACTATTTTTTAAACGAAAATTCGAAAGCAAAAAATTGTTTACTTGTTCAAAAGTATATTCTTATTCGTAAGCCTTTATAACTTTGATGAAATAGATTATGTTTTAAGATACGAGAATCATACTCAATGATTTGAATAATATTTTGTTATTTCGTCAAATTACTAGTTATTTCGCAATAAATATTTGATGAAATCCCTAATATTTCCATTAAAAAAATATTCTTTTACAATATTTTATGTAAAGAAAGTGAGTGCAGTTGGTGTTTAATTAAAAAAAAAATGTTTAGCTTTAAGTAAATTTATATTTTATAAAAACAATCTTTTTCTACAAAATGTAACTGCTATACAATCTTTTTAGCAACTAAATATAAAAAAAATCCCTTATATTTAAGTTTCAAAAAACATTCTTTAATTTTTTATACAGAAAGAATGTGGTGTTTAACTATTAAAATTAGTAAAGTAGGTAATAGCTGTAGATAACACCGAACAAGGATAGGAACTGCACCAAATTTTACTTATAAAACAAGCAGTAAGCATAAAGCATTTATCATTAAGAATTAACAATTAAACTGAAAGCATTAAGCTTAAAACATTAAGCGTAAAGCAAAAAGCAATAAGCAATAAGCAAAAAGCAAAAAGCAATAAGCAATAAGCAATAAGCATTTAAATAAGCATGTAGGCGGAAGCAGTAGGCGGTAGGCGGAAGGTGGTAGGCGGTAGGCGGTAGGTGGTAGGCGGTAGGCGATATTAAGCAATAAGCAATAAGCATAAAGCATTAAGCTTTAAACATTTAGCATTATGCTTTAACCAAAAATCAAAGAGCATCAAACCTCATGCCACCAGAAATGGTTTCTTGTTGGTCGTTATCCGTTGAACTTAACTTTGAAAATAATAATATAAAAAACATAAAAGTGTATTGTGCAATACAAATATAAAGAACAAGTAATGATTGAAAATTCTTTTTTTTAATAAACACAAAAATAATAATAAAATCATACTGGATAACATTTATGGACTTGGTAATTTTCCAATTTCCAATAACATTAACTGCTTCTGAAACTATTTTTTAAACGAAAATTCGAAAGCAAAAAATTGTTTACTTGTTCAAAAGTATATTCTTATTCGTAAGCCTTTATAACTTTGATGAAATAGATTATGTTTTAAGATACGAGAATCATACTCAATGATTTGAATAATATTTTGTTATTTCGTCAAATTACTAGTTATTTCGCAATAAATATTTGATGAAATCCCTAATATTTCCATTAAAAAAATATTCTTTTACAATATTTTATGTAAAGAAAGTGAGTGCAGTTGGTGTTTAATTAAAAAAAAAATGTTTAGCTTTAAGTAAATTTATATTTTATAAAAACAATCTTTTTCTACAAAATGTAACTGCTATACAATCTTTTTAGCAACTAAATATAAAAAAAATCCCTTATATTTAAGTTTCAAAAAACATTCTTTAATTTTTTATACAGAAAGAATGTGGTGTTTAACTATTAAAATTAGTAAAGTAGGTAATAGCTGTAGATAACACCGAACAAGGATAGGAACTGCACCAAATTTTACTTATAAAACAAGCAGTAAGCATAAAGCATTTATCATTAAGAATTAACAATTAAACTGAAAGCATTAAGCTTAAAACATTAAGCGTAAAGCAAAAAGCAATAAGCAATAAGCAAAAAGCAATAAGCAATAAGCAATAAGCAATAAGCAATAAGCAATAAGCATTTAAATAAGCATGTAGGCGGAAGCAGTAGGCGGTAGGCGGAAGGTGGTAGGCGGTAGGCGGTAGGTGGTAGGCGGTAGGCGATATTAAGCAATAAGCAATAAGCATAAAGCATTAAGCTTTAAACATTTAGCATTATGCTTTAACCAAAAATCAAAGAGCATCAAACCTCATGCCACCAGAAATGGTTTCTTGTTGGTCGTTATCCGTTGAACTTAACTTTGAAAATAATAATATAAAAAACATAAAAGTGTATTGTGCAATACAAATATAAAGAACAAGTAATGATTGAAAATTCTTTTTTTTAATAAACACAAAAATAATAATAAAATCATACTGGATAACATTTATGGACTTGGTAATTTTCCAATTTCCAATAACATTAACTGCTTCTGAAACTATTTTTTAAACGAAAATTCGAAAGCAAAAAATTGTTTACTTGTTCAAAAGTATATTCTTATTCGTAAGCCTTTATAACTTTGATGAAATAGATTATGTTTTAAGATACGAGAATCATACTCAATGATTTGAATAATATTTTGTTATTTCGTCAAATTACTAGTTATTTCGCAATAAATATTTGATGAAATCCCTAATATTTCCATTAAAAAAATATTCTTTTACAATATTTTATGTAAAGAAAGTGAGTGCAGTTGGTGTTTTATTAAAAAAAAAATGTTTAGCTTTAAGTAAATTTATATTTTATAAAAACAATCTTTTTCTACAAAATGTAACTGCTATACAATCTTTTTAGCAACTAAATATAAAAAAAATCCCTTATATTTAAGTTTCAAAAAACATTCTTTAATTTTTTATACAGAAAGAATGTGGTGTTTGACTATTAAAATTAGTAAAGTAGGTAATAGCTGTAGATAACACCGAACAAGGATAGGAACTGCACCAAATTTTACTTATAAAACAAGCAGTAAGCATAAAGCATTTATCATTAAGAATTAACAATTAAACTGAAAGCATTAAGCTTAAAACATTAAGCGTAAAGCAAAAAGCAATAAGCAATAAGCAATAAGCAATAAGCAATAAGCATGAAGCAATAAGCAATAAGCAATAAGCAATAAGCAATAAGCAATAAGCAATAAGCAATAAGCAATAAGCAATAAGCATTTAAATAAGCATGTAGGCGGAAGCGGTAGGCGGTAGGCGGAAGGTGGTAGGCGGTAGGCGGTAGGCGGTAGGTGGTAGGCGGTAGCCGATATTAAGCAATAAGCAATAAGCATAAAGCATTAAGCTTTAAACATTTAGCATTATGCTTTAACCAAAAATCAAAGAGCATCAAACCTCATGCCACCAGAAATGGTTTCTTGTTGGTCGTTATCCGTTGAACTTAACTTTGAAAATAATAATATAAAAAAACATAAAAGTGTATTGTGCAATACAAATATAAAGAACAAGTAATGGTTGAAAATTCTTTTTTTTAATAAACACAAATATAATAATAAAATCATACTGGATAACATTTATGGACTTGGTAATTTCCCAATTTCCAATAACTTTAACTGCTTCTGAAACTATTTAAAAAAAAAAAAAATTCGAAAGCAAAAAAATGTTTACTTGTTCAAAAGTATATTCTTATTCGTAAGCCTTTATAACTTTGATGAAATAGATTATGTTTTAAGATACGAGAATCATACTCAATGATTTGAATAATATTTTGTTATTTCGTCAAATTACTAGTTATTTCGCAATAAATATTTGATGAAATCCCTAATATTTCCATTAAAAAAATATTCTTTTACAATATTTTATGTAAAGAAAGTGAGTGGAGGTGGTGTTTTAATAAAAAAAAAATGTTTAGTTTTAAGTAAATTTATATTTTATAAAAACAATCTTTTTCTACAAAATGTAACTGCTATACAATCTTGTTAGCAACTAAATATAAAAAAAATCCCTTATATTTAAGTTTCAAAAAACATTCTTTAATTTTTTATACAGAAAGAATGTGGTGTTTAACTATTAAAATTAGTAAAGTAGGTAATAGCTGTAGATAACACCGAACAAGGATAGGAACTGCACCAAATTTTACTTATAAAACAAGCAGTAAGCATAAAGCATTTATCATTAAGAATTAACAATTAAACTGAAAGCATTAAGCTTAAAACATTAAGCGTAAAGCAAAAAGCAACAAGCAATAAGCAAAAAGCAATAAGCAATAAGCAATAAGCAATAAGCAATAAGCAATAAGCAATAAGCAATAAGCAATAAGCAATAAGCAATAAGCAATAAGCAATAAGCAATAAGCAATAAGCAATAAGCAATAAGCATGAAGCAATAAGCAATAAGCAATAAGCAATAAGCAATAAGCAATAAGCAATAAGCATTTAAATAAGCATGTAGGCGGAAGCAGTAGGCGGTAGGCGGAAGGTAGTAGGCGGTAGGCGGTAGGTGGTAGGCGGTACTCGATATTAAGCAATAAGCAATAAGCATTTAAATAAGCATGTAGGCGGAAGCAGTAGGCGGTAGGCGGAAGGTGGTAGGCGGTAGGCGGTAGGTGGTAGGCGGTAGGCGATATTAAGCAATAAGCAATAAGCATAAAGCATTAAGCTTTAAACATTTAGCATTATGCTTTAACCAAAAATCAAAGAGCATCAAACCTCATGCCACCAGAAATGGTTTCTTGTTGGTCGTTATCCGTTGAACTTAACTTTGAAAATAATAATATAAAAAAACATAAAAGTGTATTGTGCAATACAAATATAAAGAACAAGTAATGATTGAAAATTCTTTTTTTTAATAAACACAAAAATAATAATAAAATCATACTGGATAACATTTATGGACTTGGTAATTTTCCAATTTCCAATAACATTAACTGCTTCTGAAACTATTTTTTAAACGAAAATTCGAAAGCAAAAAATTGTTTACTTGTTCAAAAGTATATTCTTATTCGTAAGCCTTTATAACTTTGATGAAATAGATTATGTTTTAAGATACGAGAATCATACTCAATGATTTGAATAATATTTTGTTATTTCGTCAAATTACTAGTTATTTCGCAATAAATATTTGATGAAATCCCTAATATTTCCATTAAAAAAATATTCTTTTACAATATTTTATGTAAAGAAAGTGAGTGCAGTTGGTGTTTAATTAAAAAAAAAATGTTTAGCTTTAAGTAAATTTATATTTTATAAAAACAATCTTTTTCTACAAAATGTAACTGCTATACAATCTTTTTAGCAACTAAATATAAAAAAAATCCCTTATATTTAAGTTTCAAAAAACATTCTTTAATTTTTTATACAGAAAGAATGTGGTGTTTAACTATTAAAATTAGTAAAGTAGGTAATAGCTGTAGATAACACCGAACAAGGATAGGAACTGCACCAAATTTTACTTATAAAACAAGCAGTAAGCATAAAGCATTTATCATTAAGAATTAACAATTAAACTGAAAGCATTAAGCTTAAAACATTAAGCGTAAAGCAAAAAGCAATAAGCAATAAGCAAAAAGCAATAAGCAATAAGCAATAAGCAATAAGCATTTAAATAAGCATGTAGGCGGAAGCAGTAGGCGGTAGGCGGAAGGTGGTAGGCGGTAGGCGGTAGGTGGTAGGCGGTAGGCGATATTAAGCAATAAGCATAAAGCATTAAGCTTTAAACATTTAGCATTATGCTTTAACCAAAAATCAAAGAGCATCAAACCTCATGCCACCAGAAATGGTTTCTTGTTGGTCGTTATCCGTTGAACTTAACTTTGAAAATAATAATATAAAAAACATAAAAGTGTATTGTGCAATACAAATATAAAGAACAAGTAATGATTGAAAATTCTTTTTTTTAATAAACACAAAAATAATAATAAAATCATACTGGATAACATTTATGGACTTGGTAATTTTCCAATTTCCAATAACATTAACTGCTTCTGAAACTATTTTTTAAACGAAAATTCGAAAGCAAAAAATTGTTTACTTGTTCAAAAGTATATTCTTATTCGTAAGCCTTTATAACTTTGATGAAATAGATTATGTTTTAAGATACGAGAATCATACTCAATGATTTGAATAATATTTTGTTATTTCGTCAAATTACTAGTTATTTCGCAATAAATATTTGATGAAATCCCTAATATTTCCATTAAAAAAATATTCTTTTACAATATTTTATGTAAAGAAAGTGAGTGCAGTTGGTGTTTAATTAAAAAAAAAATGTTTAGCTTTAAGTAAATTTATATTTTATAAAAACAATCTTTTTCTACAAAATGTAACTGCTATACAATCTTTTTAGCAACTAAATATAAAAAAAATCCCTTATATTTAAGTTTCAAAAAATATTCTTTAATTTTTTATACAGAAAGAATGTGGTGTTTAACTATTAAAATTAGTAAAGTAGGTAATAGCTGTAGATAACACCGAACAAGGATAGGAACTGCACCAAATTTTACTTATAAAACAAGCAGTAAGCATAAAGCATTTATCATTAAGAATTAACAATTAAACTGAAAGCATTAAGCTTAAAACATTAAGCGTAAAGCAAAAAGCAATAAGCAATAAGCAAAAAGCAATAAGCAATAAGCAATAAGCATTTAAATAAGCATGTAGGCGGAAGCAGTAGGCGGTAGGCGGAAGGTGGTAGGCGGTAGGCGGTAGGTGGTAGGCGGTAGCCGATATTAAGCAATAAGCAATAAGCATAAAGCATTAAGCTTTAAACATTTAGCATTATGCTTTAACCAAAAATCAAAGAGCATCAAACCTCATGCCACCAGAAATGGTTTCTTGTTGGTCGTTATCCGTTGAACTTAACTTTGAAAATAATAATATAAAAAACATAAAAGTGTATTGTGCAATACAAATATAAAGAACAAGTAATGGTTGAAAATTCTTTTTTTTAATAAACACAAATATAATAATAAAATCATACTGGATAACATTTATGGACTTGGTAATTTCCCAATTTCCAATAACTTTAACTGCTTCTGAAACTATTTTTTAAACGAAAATTCGAAAGCAAAAAAATTTTTACTTGTTCAAAAGTATATTCTTATTCGTAAGCCTTTATAACTTTGATGAAATAGATTATGTTTTAAGATACGAGAATTATACTCAATGATTTGAATAATATTTTGTTATTTCGTCAAATTACTAGTTATTTCGCAATAAATATTTGATGAAATCCCTAATATTTCCATTAAAAAAAATATTCTTTTACAATATTTTATGTAAAGAAAGTGAGTGCAGTTGGTGTTTAAATAAAAAAAAAATGTTTAGCTTTAAGTAAATTTATATTTTATAAAAACAATCTTTTTCTACAAAATGTAACTGCTATACAATCTTTTTAGCAACTAAATATAAAAAAAATCCCTTATATTTAAGTTTCAAAAAATATTCTTTAATTTTTTATACAGAAAGAATGTGGTGTTTAACTATTAAAATTAGTAAAGTAGGTAATAGCTGTAGATAACACCGAACAAGGATAGGAACTGCACCAAATTTTACTTATAAAACAAGCAGTAAGCATAAAGCATTTATCATTAAGAATTAACAATTAAACTGAAAGCATTAAGCTTAAAACATTAAGCGTAAAGCAAAAAGCAATAAGCAATAAGCAAAAAGCAATAAGCAATAAGCAATAAGCATTTAAATAAGCATGTAGGCGGAAGCAGTAGGCGGTAGGCGGAAGGTGGTAGGCGGTAGGCGGTAGGTGGTAGGCGGTAGGCGATATTAAGCAATAAGCAATAAGCATAAAGCATTAAGCTTTAAACATTTAGCATTATGCTTTAACCAAAAATCAAAGAGCATCAAACCTCATGCCACCAGAAATGGTTTCTTGTTGGTCGTTATCCGTTGAACTTAACTTTGAAAATAATAATATAAAAAACATAAAAGTGTATTGTGTAATACAAATATAAAGAACAAGTAATGATTGAAAATTCTTTTTTTTAATAAACACAAAAATAATAATAAAATCATACTGGATAACATTTATGGACTTGGTAATTTTCCAATTTCCAATAACATTAACTGCTTCTGAAACTATTTTTTAAACGAAAATTCGAAAGCAAAAAAATGTTTACTTGTTCAAAAGTATATTCTTATTCGTAAGCCTTTATAACTTTGATGAAATAGATTATGTTTTAAGATACGAGAATCATACTCAATGATTTGAATAATATTTTGTTATTTCGTCAAATTACTAGTTATTTCGCAATAAATATTTGATGAAATCCCTAATATTTCCATTAAAAAAATATTCTTTTACAATATTTTATGTAAAGAAAGTGAGTGCAGTTGGTGTTTAAATAAAAAAAAAATGTTTAGCTTTAAGTAAATTTATATTTTATAAAAACAATCTTTTTCTACAAAATGTAACTGCTATACAATCTTTTTAGCAACTAAATATAAAAAAAATCCCTTATATTTAAGTTTCAAAAAATATTCTTTAATTTTTTATACAGAAAGAATGTGGTGTTTAACTATTAAAATTAGTAAAGTAGGTAATAGCTGTAGATAACACCGAACAAGGATAGGAACTGCACCAAATTTTACTTATAAAACAAGCAGTAAGCATAAAGCATTTATCATTAAGAATTAACAATTAAACTGAAAGCATTAAGCTTAAAACATTAAGCGTAAAGCAAAAAGCAATAAGCAATAAGCAAAAAGCAATAAGCAATAAGCAATAAGCATTTAAATAAGCATGTAGGCGGAAGCAGTAGGCGGTAGGCGGAAGGTGGTAGGCGGTAGGCGGTAGGTGGTAGGCGGTAGCCGATATTAAGCAATAAGCATAAAGCATTAAGCTTTAAACATTTAGCATTATGCTTTAACCAAAAATCAAAGAGCATCAAACCTCATGCCACCAGAAATGGTTTCTTGTTGGTCGTTATCCGTTGAACTTAACTTTGAAAATAATAATATAAAAAACATAAAAGTGTATTGTGCAATACAAATATAAAGAACAAGTAATGGTTGAAAATTCTTTTTTTTAATAAACACAAATATAATAATAAAATCATACTGGATAACATTTATGGACTTGGTAATTTCCCAATTTCCAATAACTTTAACTGCTTCTGAAACTATTTTTTAAACGAAAATTCGAAAGCAAAAAAATTTTTACTTGTTCAAAAGTATATTCTTATTCGTAAGCCTTTATAACTTTGATGAAATAGATTATGTTTTAAGATACGAGAATTATACTCAATGATTTGAATAATATTTTGTTATTTCGTCAAATTACTAGTTATTTCGCAATAAATATTTGATGAAATCCCTAATATTTCCATTAAAAAAAATATTCTTTTACAATATTTTATGTAAAGAAAGTGAGTGCAGTTGGTGTTTAAATAAAAAAAAAATGTTTAGCTTTAAGTAAATTTATATTTTATAAAAACAATCTTTTTCTACAAAATGTAACTGCTATACAATCTTTTTAGCAACTAAATATAAAAAAAATCCCTTATATTTAAGTTTCAAAAAATATTCTTTAATTTTTTATACAGAAAGAATGTGGTGTTTAACTATTAAAATTAGTAAAGTAGGTAATAGCTGTAGATAACACCGAACAAGGATAGGAACTGCACCAAATTTTACTTATAAAACAAGCAGTAAGCATAAAGCATTTATCATTAAGAATTAACAATTAAACTGAAAGCATTAAGCTTAAAACATTAAGCGTAAAGCAAAAAGCAATAAGCAATAAGCAAAAAGCAATAAGCAATAAGCAATAAGCATTTAAATAAGCATGTAGGCGGAAGCAGTAGGCGGTAGGCGGAAGGTGGTAGGCGGTAGGCGGTAGGTGGTAGGCGGTAGGCGATATTAAGCAATAAGCAATAAGCATAAAGCATTAAGCTTTAAACATTTAGCATTATGCTTTAACCAAAAATCAAAGAGCATCAAACCTCATGCCACCAGAAATGGTTTCTTGTTGGTCGTTATCCGTTGAACTTAACTTTGAAAATAATAATATAAAAAACATAAAAGTGTATTGTGCAATACAAATATAAAGAACAAGTAATGATTGAAAATTCTTTTTTTTAATAAACACAAAAATAATAATAAAATCATACTGGATAACATTTATGGACTTGGTAATTTTCCAATTTCCAATAACATTAACTGCTTCTGAAACTATTTTTTAAACGAAAATTCGAAAGCAAAAAAATGTTTACTTGTTCAAAAGTATATTCTTATTCGTAAGCCTTTATAACTTTGATGAAATAGATTATGTTTTAAGATACGAGAATCATACTCAATGATTTGAATAATATTTTGTTATTTCGTCAAATTACTAGTTATTTCGCAATAAATATTTGATGAAATCCCTAATATTTCCATTAAAAAAATATTCTTTTACAATATTTTATGTAAAGAAAGTGAGTGGAGGTGGTGTTTTAATAAAAAAAAAATGTTTAGTTTTAAGTAAATTTATATTTTATAAAAACAATCTTTTTCTACAAAATGTAACTGCTATACAATCTTTTTAGCAACTAAATATAAAAAAAATCCCTTATATTTAAGTTTCAAAAAACATTCTTTAATTTTTTATACAGAAAGAATGTGGTGTTTAACTATTAAAATTAGTAAAGTAGGTAATAGCTGTAGATAACACCGAACAAGGATAGGAACTGCACCAAATTTTACTTATAAAACAAGCAGTAAGCATAAAGCATTTATCATTAAGAATTAACAATTAAACTGAAAGCATTAAGCTTAAAACATTAAGCGTAAAGCAAAAAGCAACAAGCAATAAGCAAAAAGCAATAAGCAATAAGCAATAAGCAATAAGCAATAAGCAATAAGCAATAAGCAATAAGCAATAAGCAATAAGCAATAAGCAATAAGCAATAAGCAATAAGCAATAAGCAATAAGCATGAAGCAATAAGCAATAAGCAATAAGCAATAAGCATTTAAATAAGCATGTAGGCGGAAGCAGTAGGCGGTAGGCGGAAGGTGGTAGGCGGTAGGCGGTAGGTGGTAGGCGGTAGGCGATATTAAGCAACAAGCAAAAAGCATAAAGCATTAAGCTTTAAACATTTAGCATTATGCTTTAACCAAAAATCAAAGAGCATCAAACCTCATGCCACCAGAAATGGTTTCTTGTTGGTCATTATCCGTTGAACTTAACTTTGAAAATAATAATAAAATAACATAAAAGTGTATTTTACAATACAAATATAAAAAACAAGTAATAATTGAAAATTCTTTTTTTAATAAACACAAAAATAATAATAAAATCATACTGGATAACATTTATGGCCTTGGTAATTTCCCAATTTCCAATAACTTTAACTGCTTCTGAAACTATTTTTTAAACGAAAATTCGAAAGCAAAAAAATTTTTACTTGTTCAAAAGTATATTCTTATTCGTAAGCCTTTATAACTTTGATGAAATAGATTATGTTTTAAGATACGAGAATCATACTCAATGATTTGAATAATATTTTGTTATTTCGTCAAATTACTAGTTATTTCGCAATAAATATTTGATGAAATCCCTAATATTTCCATTAAAAAAATATTCTTTTACAATATTTTATGTAAAGAAAGTGAGTGCAGTTGGTGTTTAATTAAAAAAAAAATGTTTAGCTTTAAGTAAATTTATATTTTATAAAAACAATCTTTTTCTACAAAATGTAACTGCTATACAATCTTTTTAGCAACTAAATATAAAAAAAATCCCTTATATTTAAGTTTCAAAAAACATTCTTTAATTTTTTATACAGAAAGAATGTGGTGTTTAACTATTAAAATTAGTAAAGTAGGTAATAGCTGTAGATAACACCGAACAAGGATAGGAACTGCACCAAATTTTACTTATAAAACAAGCAGTAAGCATAAAGCATTTATCATTAAGAATTAACAATTAAACTGAAAGCATTAAGCTTAAAACATTAAGCGTAAAGCAAAAAGCAATAAGCAATAAGCAATAAGCAATAAGCAATAAGCAATAAGCAATAAGCATGAAGCAATAAGCAATAAGCAATAAGCAATAAGCAATAAGCAATAAGCATTTAAATAAGCATGTAGCCGGAAGCGGTAGGCGGTAGGCGGAAGGTGGTAGGCGGTAGGCGGTAGGCGGTAGGTGGTAGGCGGTAGCCGATATTAAGCAATAAGCAATAAGCATAAAGCATTAAGCTTTAAACATTTAGCATTATGCTTTAACCAAAAATCAAAGAGCATCAAACCTCATGCCACCAGAAATGGTTTCTTGTTGGTCGTTATCCGTTGAACTTAACTTTGAAAATAATAATATAAAAAACATAAAAGTGTATTGTGCAATACAAATATAAAGAACAAGTAATGGTTGAAAATTCTTTTTTTTAATAAACACAAATATAATAATAAAATCATACTGGATAACATTTATGGACTTGGTAATTTCCCAATTTCCAATAACTTTAACTGCTTCTGAAACTATTTAAAAAAAAAAAAATTCGAAAGCAAAAAAATGTTTACTTGTTCAAAAGTATATTCTTATTCGTAAGCCTTTATAACTTTGATGAAATAGATTATGTTTTAAGATACGAGAATCATACTCAATGATTTGAATAATATTTTGTTATTTCGTCAAATTACTAGTTATTTCGCAATAAATATTTGATGAAATCCCTAATATTTCCATTAAAAAAATATTCTTTTACAATATTTTATGTAAAGAAAGTGAGTGGAGGTGGTGTTTTAATAAAAAAAAAATGTTTAGTTTTAAGTAAATTTATATTTTATAAAAACAATCTTTTTCTACAAAATGTAACTGCTATACAATCTTTTTAGCAACTAAATATAAAAAAAATCCCTTATATTTAAGTTTCAAAAAACATTCTTTAATTTTTTATACAGAAAGAATGTGGTGTTTAACTATTAAAATTAGTAAAGTAGGTAATAGCTGTAGATAACACCGAACAAGGATAGGAACTGCACCAAATTTTACTTATAAAACAAGCAGTAAGCATAAAGCATTTATCATTAAGAATTAACAATTAAACTGAAAGCATTAAGCTTAAAACATTAAGCGTAAAGCAAAAAGCAACAAGCAATAAGCAAAAAGCAATAAGCAATAAGCAATAAGCAATAAGCAATAAGCAATAAGCAATAAGCAATAAGCAATAAGCAATAAGCAATAAGCAATAAGCATGAAGCAATAAGCAATAAGCAATAAGCAATAAGCATTTAAATAAGCATGTAGGCGGAAGCAGTAGGCGGTAGGCGGAAGGTGGTAGGCGGTAGGCGGTAGGTGGTAGGCGGTAGGCGATATTAAGCAATAAGCAATAAGCATAAAGCATTAAGCTTTAAACATTTAGCATTATGCTTTAACCAAAAATCAAAGAGCATCAAACCTCATGCCACCAGAAATGGTTTCTTGTTGGTCATTATCCGTTGAACTTAACTTTGAAAATAATAATAAAATAACATAAAAGTGTATTTTACAATACAAATATAAAAAACAAGTAATAATTGAAAATTCTTTTTTTAATAAACACAAAAATAATAATAAAATCATACTGGATAACATTTATGGCCTTGGTAATTTCCCAATTTCCAATAACTTTAACTGCTTCTGAAACTATTTTTTAAACGAAAATTCGAAAGCAAAAAAATTTTTACTTGTTCAAAAGTATATTCTTATTCGTAAGCCTTTATAACTTTGATGAAATAGATTATGTTTTAAGATACGAGAATTATACTCAATGATTTGAATAATATTTTGTTATTTCGTCAAATTACTAGTTATTTCGCAATAAATATTTGATGAAATCCCTAATATTTCCATTAAAAAAAATATTCTTTTACAATATTTTATGTAAAGAAAGTGAGTGCAGTTGGTGTTTAAATAAAAAAAAAATGTTTAGCTTTAAGTAAATTTATATTTTATAAAAACAATCTTTTTCTACAAAATGTAACTGCTATACAATCTTTTTAGCAACTAAATATAAAAAAAATCCCTTATATTTAAGTTTCAAAAAATATTCTTTAATTTTTTATACAGAAAGAATGTGGTGTTTAACTATTAAAATTAGTAAAGTAGGTAATAGCTGTAGATAACACCGAACAAGGATAGGAACTGCACCAAATTTTACTTATAAAACAAGCAGTAAGCATAAAGCATTTATCATTAAGAATTAACAATTAAACTGAAAGCATTAAGCTTAAAACATTAAGCGTAAAGCAAAAAGCAATAAGCAATAAGCAAAAAGCAATAAGCAATAAGCAATAAGCAATAAGCAATAAGCATTTAAATAAGCATGTAGGCGGAAGCAGTAGGCGGTAGGCGGAAGGTGGTAGGCGGTAGGCGGTAGGTGGTAGGCGGTAGGCGATATTAAGCAATAAGCAATAAGCATAAAGCATTAAGCTTTAAACATTTAGCATTATGCTTTAACCAAAAATCAAAGAGCATCAAACCTCATGCCACCAGAAATGGTTTCTTGTTGGTCGTTATCCGTTGAACTTAACTTTGAAAATAATAATATAAAAAACATAAAAGTGTATTGTGCAATACAAATATAAAGAACAAGTAATGATTGAAAATTCTTTTTTTTAATAAACACAAAAATAATAATAAAATCATACTGGATAACATTTATGGACTTGGTAATTTTCCAATTTCCAATAACATTAACTGCTTCTGAAACTATTTTTTAAACGAAAATTCGAAAGCAAAAAATTGTTTACTTGTTCAAAAGTATATTCTTATTCGTAAGCCTTTATAACTTTGATGAAATAGATTATGTTTTAAGATACGAGAATCATACTCAATGATTTGAATAATATTTTGTTATTTCGTCAAATTACTAGTTATTTCGCAATAAATATTTGATGAAATCCCTAATATTTCCATTAAAAAAATATTCTTTTACAATATTTTATGTAAAGAAAGTGAGTGCAGTTGGTGTTTAATTAAAAAAAAAATGTTTAGCTTTAAGTAAATTTATATTTTATAAAAACAATCTTTTTCTACAAAATGTAACTGCTATACAATCTTTTTAGCAACTAAATATAAAAAAAATCCCTTATATTTAAGTTTCAAAAAACATTCTTTAATTTTTTATACAGAAAGAATGTGGTGTTTAACTATTAAAATTAGTAAAGTAGGTAATAGCTGTAGATAACACCGAACAAGGATAGGAACTGCACCAAATTTTACTTATAAAACAAGCAGTAAGCATAAAGCATTTATCATTAAGAATTAACAATTAAACTGAAAGCATTAAGCTTAAAACATTAAGCGTAAAGCAAAAAGCAATAAGCAATAAGCAATAAGCAATAAGCAATAAGCATGAAGCAATAAGCAATAAGCAATAAGCAATAAGCAATAAGCAATAAGCATTTAAATAAGCATGTAGGCGGAAGCGGTAGGCGGTAGGCGGAAGGTGGTAGGCGGTAGGCGGTAGGCGGTAGGTGGTAGGCGGTAGCCGATATTAAGCAATAAGCAATAAGCATAAAGCATTAAGCTTTAAACATTTAGCATTATGCTTTAACCAAAAATCAAAGAGCATCAAACCTCATGCCACCAGAAATGGTTTCTTGTTGGTCGTTATCCGTTGAACTTAACTTTGAAAATAATAATATAAAAAACATAAAAGTGTATTGTGCAATACAAATATAAAGAACAAGTAATGGTTGAAAATTCTTTTTTTTAATAAACACAAATATAATAATAAAATCATACTGGATAACATTTATGGACTTGGTAATTTCCCAATTTCCAATAACTTTAACTGCTTCTGAAACTATTTTTTAAACGAAAATTCGAAAGCAAAAAAATTTTTACTTGTTCAAAAGTATATTCTTATTCGTAAGCCTTTATAACTTTGATGAAATAGATTATGTTTTAAGATACGAGAATTATACTCAATGATTTGAATAATATTTTGTTATTTCGTCAAATTACTAGTTATTTCGCAATAAATATTTGATGAAATCCCTAATATTTCCATTAAAAAAAATATTCTTTTACAATATTTTATGTAAAGAAAGTGAGTGCAGTTGGTGTTTAAATAAAAAAAAAATGTTTAGCTTTAAGTAAATTTATATTTTATAAAAACAATCTTTTTCTACAAAATGTAACTGCTATACAATCTTTTTAGCAACTAAATATAAAAAAAATCCCTTATATTTAAGTTTCAAAAAATATTCTTTAATTTTTTATACAGAAAGAATGTGGTGTTTAACTATTAAAATTAGTAAAGTAGGTAATAGCTGTAGATAACACCGAACAAGGATAGGAACTGCACCAAATTTTACTTATAAAACAAGCAGTAAGCATAAAGCATTTATCATTAAGAATTAACAATTAAACTGAAAGCATTAAGCTTAAAACATTAAGCGTAAAGCAAAAAGCAATAAGCAATAAGCAAAAAGCAATAAGCAATAAGCAATAAGCATTTAAATAAGCATGTAGGCGGAAGCAGTAGGCGGTAGGCGGAAGGTGGTAGGCGGTAGGCGGTAGGTGGTAGGCGGTAGGCGATATTAAGCAATAAGCAATAAGCATAAAGCATTAAGCTTTAAACATTTAGCATTATGCTTTAACCAAAAATCAAAGAGCATCAAACCTCATGCCACCAGAAATGGTTTCTTGTTGGTCGTTATCCGTTGAACTTAACTTTGAAAATAATAATATAAAAAACATAAAAGTGTATTGTGCAATACAAATATAAAGAACAAGTAATGATTGAAAATTCTTTTTTTTAATAAACACAAAAATAATAATAAAATCATACTGGATAACATTTATGGACTTGGTAATTTTCCAATTTCCAATAACATTAACTGCTTCTGAAACTATTTTTTAAACGAAAATTCGAAAGCAAAAAATTGTTTACTTGTTCAAAAGTATATTCTTATTCGTAAGCCTTTATAACTTTGATGAAATAGATTATGTTTTAAGATACGAGAATCATACTCAATGATTTGAATAATATTTTGTTATTTCGTCAAATTACTAGTTATTTCGCAATAAATATTTGATGAAATCCCTAATATTTCCATTAAAAAAATATTCTTTTACAATATTTTATGTAAAGAAAGTGAGTGCAGTTGGTGTTTAATTAAAAAAAAAATGTTTAGCTTTAAGTAAATTTATATTTTATAAAAACAATCTTTTTCTACAAAATGTAACTGCTATACAATCTTTTTAGCAACTAAATATAAAAAAAATCCCTTATATTTAAGTTTCAAAAAACATTCTTTAATTTTTTATACAGAAAGAATGTGGTGTTTAACTATTAAAATTAGTAAAGTAGGTAATAGCTGTAGATAACACCGAACAAGGATAGGAACTGCACCAAATTTTACTTATAAAACAAGCAGTAAGCATAAAGCATTTATCATTAAGAATTAACAATTAAACTGAAAGCATTAAGCTTAAAACATTAAGCGTAAAGCAAAAAGCAATAAGCAATAAGCAAAAAGCAATAAGCAATAAGCAATAAGCAATAAGCAATAAGCATTTAAATAAGCATGTAGGCGGAATCAGTAGGCGGTAGGCGGAAGGTGGTAGGCGGTAGGCGGTAGGCGGTAGGTGGTAGGCGGTAGGCGATATTAAGCAATAAGCAATAAGCATAAAGCATTAAGCTTTAAACATTTAGCATTATGCTTTAACCAAAAATCAAAGAGCATCAAACCTCATGCCACCAGAAATGGTTTCTTGTTGGTCGTTATCCGTTGAACTTAACTTTGAAAATAATAATATAAAAAACATAAAAGTGTATTGTGCAATACAAATATAAAGAACAAGTAATGATTGAAAATTCTTTTTTTTAATAAACACAAAAATAATAATAAAATCATACTGGATAACATTTATGGACTTGGTAATTTTCCAATTTCCAATAACATTAACTGCTTCTGAAACTATTTTTTAAACGAAAATTCGAAAGCAAAAAATTGTTTACTTGTTCAAAAGTATATTCTTATTCGTAAGCCTTTATAACTTTGATGAAATAGATTATGTTTTAAGATACGAGAATCATACTCAATGATTTGAATAATATTTTGTTATTTCGTCAAATTACTAGTTATTTCGCAATAAATATTTGATGAAATCCCTAATATTTCCATTAAAAAAATATTCTTTTACAATATTTTATGTAAAGAAAGTGAGTGCAGTTGGTGTTTAATTAAAAAAAAAATGTTTAGCTTTAAGTAAATTTATATTTTATAAAAACAATCTTTTTCTACAAAATGTAACTGCTATACAATCTTTTTAGCAACTAAATATAAAAAAAATCCCTTATATTTAAGTTTCAAAAAACATTCTTTAATTTTTTATACAGAAAGAATGTGGTGTTTAACTATTAAAATTAGTAAAGTAGGTAATAGCTGTAGATAACACCGAACAAGGATAGGAACTGCACCAAATTTTACTTATAAAACAAGCAGTAAGCATAAAGCATTTATCATTAAGAATTAACAATTAAACTGAAAGCATTAAGCTTAAAACATTAAGCGTAAAGCAAAAAGCAATAAGCAATAAGCAAAAAGCAATAAGCAATAAGCAATAAGCAATAAGCAATAAGCATTTAAATAAGCATGTAGGCGGAATCAGTAGGCGGTAGGCGGAAGGTGGTAGGCGGTAGGCGGTAGGCGGTAGGTGGTAGGCGGTAGGCGATATTAAGCAATAAGCAATAAGCATAAAGCATTAAGCTTTAAACATTTAGCATTATGCTTTAACCAAAAATCAAAGAGCATCAAACCTCATGCCACCAGAAATGGTTTCTTGTTGGTCGTTATCCGTTGAACTTAACTTTGAAAATAATAATATAAAAAACATAAAAGTGTATTGTGCAATACAAATATAAAGAACAAGTAATGATTGAAAATTCTTTTTTTTAATAAACACAAAAATAATAATAAAATCATACTGGATAACATTTATGGACTTGGTAATTTTCCAATATCCAATAACATTAACTGCTTCTGAAACTATTTTTTAAACGAAAATTCGAAAGCAAAAAATTGTTTACTTGTTCAAAAGTATATTCTTATTCGTAAGCCTTTATAACTTTGATGAAATAGATTATGTTTTAAGATACGAAAATCATACTCAATGATTTGAATAATATTTTGTTATTTCGTCAAATTACTAGTTATTTCGCAATAAATATTTGATGAAATCCCTAATATTTCCATTAAAAAAATATTCTTTTACAATATTTTATGTAAAGAAAGTGAGTGCAGTTGGTGTTTAATTAAAAAAAAAATGTTTAGCTTTAAGTAAATTTATATTTTATAAAAACAATCTTTTTCTACAAAATGTAACTGCTATACAATCTTTTTAGCAACTAAATATAAAAAAAATCCCTTATATTTAAGTTTCAAAAAACATTCTTTAATTTTTTATACAGAAAGAATGTGGTGTTTAACTATTAAAATTAGTAAAGTAGGTAATAGCTGTAGATAACACCGAACAAGGATAGGAACTGCACCAAATTTTACTTATAAAACAAGCAGTAAGCATAAAGCATTTATCATTAAGAATTAACAATTAAACTGAAAGCATTAAGCTTAAAACATTAAGCGTAAAGCAAAAAGCAATAAGCAATAAGCAATAAGCAATAAGCAATAAGCATGAAGCAATAAGCAATAAGCAATAAGCAATAAGCAATAAGCATTTAAATAAGCATGTAGGCGGAAGCGGTAGGCGGTAGGCGGAAGGTGGTAGGCGGTAGGTGGTAGGCGGTACTCGATATTAAGCAATAAGCAATAAGCATTTAAATAAGCATGTAGGCGGAAGCAGTAGGCGGTAGGCGGAAGGTGGTAGGCGGTAGGCGGTAGGTGGTAGGCGGTAGGCGATATTAAGCAATAAGCAATAAGCATAAAGCATTAAGCTTTAAACATTTAGCATTATGCTTTAACCAAAAATCAAAGAGCATCAAACCTCATGCCACCAGAAATGGTTTCTTGTTGGTCGTTATCCGTTGAACTTAACTTTGAAAATAATAATATAAAAAACATAAAAGTGTATTGTGCAATACAAATATAAAGAACAAGTAATGATTGAAAATTCTTTTTTTTAATAAACACAAAAATAATAATAAAATCATACTGGATAACATTTATGGACTTGGTAATTTTCCAATTTCCAATAACATTAACTGCTTCTGAAACTATTTTTTAAACGAAAATTCGAAAGCAAAAAATTGTTTACTTGTTCAAAAGTATATTCTTATTCGTAAGCCTTTATAACTTTGATGAAATAGATTATGTTTTAAGATACGAGAATCATACTCAATGATTTGAATAATATTTTGTTATTTCGTCAAATTACTAGTTATTTCGCAATAAATATTTGATGAAATCCCTAATATTTCCATTAAAAAAATATTCTTTTACAATATTTTATGTAAAGAAAGTGAGTGCAGTTGGTGTTTAAATAAAAAAAAAATGTTTAGCTTTAAGTAAATTTATATTTTATAAAAACAATCTTTTTCTACAAAATGTAACTGCTATACAATCTTTTTAGCAACTAAATATAAAAAAAATCCCTTATATTTAAGTTTCAAAAAACATTCTTTAATTTTTTATACAGAAAGAATGTGGTGTTTAACTATTAAAATTAGTAAAGTAGGTAATAGCTGTAGATAACACCGAACAAGGATAGGAACTGCACCAAATTTTACTTATAAAACAAGCAGTAAGCATAAAGCATTTATCATTAAGAATTAACAATTAAACTGAAAGCATTAAGCTTAAAACATTAAGCGTAAAGCAAAAAGCAATAAGCAATAAGCAAAAAGCAATAAGCAATAAGCAATAAGCATTTAAATAAGCATGTAGGCGGAAGCAGTAGGCGGTAGGCGGAAGGTGGTAGGCGGTAGGCGGTAGGTGGTAGGCGGTAGGCGATATTAAGCAATAAGCAATAAGCATAAAGCATTAAGCTTTAAACATTTAGCATTATGCTTTAACCAAAAATCAAAGAGCATCAAACCTCATGCCACCAGAAATGGTTTCTTGTTGGTCATTATCCGTTGAACTTAACTTTGAAAATAATAATAAAATAACATAAAAGTGTATTTTACAATACAAATATAAAGAACAAGTAATAATTGAAAATTCTTTTTTTTAATAAACACAAAAATAATAATAAAATCATACTGGATAACATTTATGGCCTTGGTAATTTCCCAATTTCCAATAACTTTAACTGCTTCTGAAACTATTTTTTAAACGAAAATTCGAAAGCAAAAAAATTTTTACTTGTTCAAAAGTATATTCTTATTCATAAGCCTTTATAACTTTGATGAAATAGATTATGTTTTAAGATACGAGAATCATACTCAATGATTTGAATAATATTTTGTTATTTCGTCAAATTACTAGTTATTTCGCAATAAATATTTGATGAAATCCCTAATATTTCCATTAAAAAAATATTCTTTTACAATATTTTATGTAAAGAAAGTGAGTGCAGTTGATGTTTAATTAAAAAAAAAATGTTTAGCTTTAAGTAAATTTATATTTTATAAAAACAATCTTTTTCTACAAAATGTAACTGCTATACAATCTTTTTAGCAACTAAATATAAAAAAAATCCCTTATATTTAAGTTTCAAAAAACATTCTTTAATTTTTTATACAGAAAGAATGTGGTGTTTAACTATTAAAATTAGTAAAGTAGGTAATAGCTGTAGATAACACCGAACAAGGATAGGAACTGCACCAAATTTTACTTATAAAACAAGCAGTAAGCATAAAGCATTTATCATTAAGAATTAACAATTAAACTGAAAGCATTAAGCTTAAAACATTAAGCGTAAAGCAAAAAGCAATAAGCAATAAGCAAAAAGCAATAAGCAATAAGCAATAAGCATTTAAATAAGCATGTAGGCGGAAGCAGTAGGCGGTAGGCGGAAGGTGGTAGGCGGTAGGCGGTAGGTGGTAGGCGGTAGGCGATATTAAGCAATAAGCATAAAGCATTAAGCTTTAAACATTTAGCATTATGCTTTAACCAAAAATCAAAGAGCATCAAACCTCATGCCACCAGAAATGGTTTCTTGTTGGTCGTTATCCGTTGAACTTAACTTTGAAAATAATAATATAAAAAACATAAAAGTGTATTGTGCAATACAAATATAAAGAACAAGTAATGATTGAAAATTCTTTTTTTTAATAAACACAAATATAATAATAAAATCATACTGGATAACATTTATGGACTTGGTAATTTTCCAATTTCCAATAACATTAACTGCTTCTGAAACTATTTTTTAAACGAAAATTCGAAAGCAAAAAATTGTTTACTTGTTCAAAAGTATATTCTTATTCGTAAGCCTTTATAACTTTGATGAAATAGATTATGTTTTAAGATACGAGAATCATACTCAATGATTTGAATAATATTTTGTTATTTCGTCAAATTACTAGTTATTTCGCAATAAATATTTGATGAAATCCCTAATATTTCCATTAAAAAAATATTCTTTTACAATATTTTATGTAAAGAAAGTGAGTGCAGTTGGTGTTTAAATAAAAAAAAAATGTTTAGCTTTAAGTAAATTTATATTTTATAAAAACAATCTTTTTCTACAAAATGTAACTGCTATACAATCTTTTTAGCAACTAAATATAAAAAAAATCCCTTATATTTAAGTTTCAAAAAATATTCTTTAATTTTTTATACAGAAAGAATGTGGTGTTTAACTATTAAAATTAGTAAAGTAGGTAATAGCTGTAGATAACACCGAACAAGGATAGGAACTGCACCAAATTTTACTTATAAAACAAGCAGTAAGCATAAAGCATTTATCATTAAGAATTAACAATTAAACTGAAAGCATTAAGCTTAAAACATTAAGCGTAAAGCAAAAAGCAATAAGCAATAAGCAAAAAGCAATAAGCAATAAGCAATAAGCATTTAAATAAGCATGTAGGCGGAAGCAGTAGGCGGTAGGCGGAAGGTGGTAGGCGGTAGGCGGTAGGTGGTAGGCGGTAGGCGATATTAAGCAATAAGCAATAAGCATAAAGCATTAAGCTTTAAACATTTAGCATTATGCTTTAACCAAAAATCAAAGAGCATCAAACCTCATGCCACCAGAAATGGTTTCTTGTTGGTCATTATCCGTTGAACTTAACTTTGAAAATAATAATAAAATAACATAAAAGTGTATTTTACAATACAAATATAAAGAACAAGTAATAATTGAAAATTCTTTTTTTTAATAAACACAAAAATAATAATAAAATCATACTGGATAACATTTATGGCCTTGGTAATTTCCCAATTTCCAATAACTTTAACTGCTTCTGAAACTATTTTTTAAACGAAAATTCGAAAGCAAAAAAATTTTTACTTGTTCAAAAGTATATTCTTATTCATAAGCCTTTATAACTTTGATGAAATAGATTATGTTTTAAGATACGAGAATCATACTCAATGATTTGAATAATATTTTGTTATTTCGTCAAATTACTAGTTATTTCGCAATAAATATTTGATGAAATCCCTAATATTTCCATTAAAAAAATATTCTTTTACAATATTTTATGTAAAGAAAGTGAGTGCAGTTGATGTTTAATTAAAAAAAAAATGTTTAGCTTTAAGTAAATTTATATTTTATAAAAACAATCTTTTTCTACAAAATGTAACTGCTATACAATCTTTTTAGCAACTAAATATAAAAAAAATCCCTTATATTTAAGTTTCAAAAAACATTCTTTAATTTTTTATACAGAAAGAATGTGGTGTTTAACTATTAAAATTAGTAAAGTAGGTAATAGCTGTAGATAACACCGAACAAGGATAGGAACTGCACCAAATTTTACTTATAAAACAAGCAGTAAGCATAAAGCATTTATCATTAAGAATTAACAATTAAACTGAAAGCATTAAGCTTAAAACATTAAGCGTAAAGCAAAAAGCAATAAGCAATAAGCAATAAGCAATAAGCATTTAAATAAGCATGTAGGCGGAAGCAGTAGGCGGTAGGCGGAAGGTGGTAGGCGATAGGCGGTAGGTGGTAGGCGGTAGGCGATATTAAGCAATAAGCATAAAGCATTAAGCTTTAAACATTTAGCATTATGCTTTAACCAAAAATCAAAGAGCATCAAACCTCATGCCACCAGAAATGGTTTCTTGTTGGTCGTTATCCGTTGAACTTAACTTTGAAAATAATAATATAAAAAACATAAAAGTGTATTGTGCAATACAAATATAAAGAACAAGTAATGATTGAAAATTCTTTTTTTTAATAAACACAAATATAATAATAAAATCATACTGGATAACATTTATGGACTTGGTAATTTTCCAATTTCCAATAACATTAACTGCTTCTGAAACTATTTTTTAAACGAAAATTCGAAAGCAAAAAATTGTTTACTTGTTCAAAAGTATATTCTTATTCGTAAGCCTTTATAACTTTGATGAAATAGATTATGTTTTAAGATACGAGAATCATACTCAATGATTTGAATAATATTTTGTTATTTCGTCAAATTACTAGTTATTTCGCAATAAATATTTGATGAAATCCCTAATATTTCCATAAAAAAAATATTCTTTTACAATATTTTATGTAAAGAAAGTGAGTGCAGTTGGTGTTTAATTAAAAAAAAAATGTTTAGCTTTAAGTAAATTTATATTTTATAAAAACAATCTTTTTCTACAAAATGTAACTGCTATACAATCTTTTTAGCAACTAAATATAAAAAAAATCCCTTATATTTAAGTTTCAAAAAACATTCTTTAATTTTTTATACAGAAAGAATGTGGTGTTTAACTATTAAAATTAGTAAAGTAGGTAATAGCTGTAGATAACACCGAACAAGGATAGGAACTGCACCAAATTTTACTTATAAAACAAGCAGTAAGCATAAAGCATTTATCATTAAGAATTAACAATTAAACTGAAAGCATTAAGCTTAAAACATTAAGCGTAAAGCAAAAAGCAATAAGCAATAAGCAATAAGCAATAAGCAATAAGCAATAAGCATGAAGCAATAAGCATGAAGCAATAAGCAATAAGCAATAAGCAATAAGCAATAAGCAATAAGCATTTAAATAAGCATGTAGGCGGAAGCGGTAGGCGGTAGGCGGAAGGTGGTAGGCGGTAGGCGGTAGGCGGTAGGTGGTAGGCGGTAGCCGATATTAAGCAATAAGCAATAAGCATAAAGCATTAAGCTTTAAACATTTAGCATTATGCTTTAACCAAAAATCAAAGAGCATCAAACCTCATGCCACCAGAAATGGTTTCTTGTTGGTCGTTATCCGTTGAACTTAACTTTGAAAATAATAATATAAAAAACATAAAAGTGTATTGTGCAATACAAATATAAAGAACAAGTAATGGTTGAAAATTCTTTTTTTTAATAAACACAAATATAATAATAAAATCATACTGGATAACATTTATGGACTTGGTAATTTCCCAATTTCCAATAACTTTAACTGCTTCTGAAACTATTTAAAAAAAAAAAAATTCGAAAGCAAAAAAATGTTTACTTGTTCAAAAGTATATTCTTATTCGTAAGCCTTTATAACTTTGATGAAATAGATTATGTTTTAAGATACGAGAATCATACTCAATGATTTGAATAATATTTTGTTATTTCGTCAAATTACTAGTTATTTCGCAATAAATATTTGATGAAATCCCTAATATTTCCATTAAAAAAATATTCTTTTACAATATTTTATGTAAAGAAAGTGAGTGGAGGTGGTGTTTTAATAAAAAAAAAATGTTTAGTTTTAAGTAAATTTATATTTTATAAAAACAATCTTTTTCTACAAAATGTAACTGCTATACAATCTTTTTAGCAACTAAATATAAAAAAAATCCCTTATATTTAAGTTTCAAAAAATATTCTTTAATTTTTTATACAGAAAGAATGTGGTGTTTAACTATTAAAATTAGTAAAGTAGGTAATAGCTGTAGATAACACCGAACAAGGATAGGAACTGCACCAAATTTTACTTATAAAACAAGCAGTAAGCATAAAGCATTTATCATTAAGAATTAACAATTAAACTGAAAGCATTAAGCTTAAAACATTAAGCGTAAAGCAAAAAGCAATAAGCAATAAGCAAAAAGCAATAAGCAATAAGCAATAAGCATTTAAATAAGCATGTAGGCGGAAGCAGTAGGCGGTAGGCGGAAGGTGGTAGGCGGTAGGTTGTAGGTGGTAGGCGGTAGGCGATATTAAGCAATAAGCAATAAGCATAAAGCATTAAGCTTTAAACATTTAGCATTATGCTTTAACCAAAAATCAAAGAGCATCAAACCTCATGCCACCAGAAATGGTTTCTTGTTGGTCGTTATCCGTTGAACTTAACTTTGAAAATAATAATATAAAAAACATAAAAGTGTATTGTGCAATACAAATATAAAGAACAAGTAATGATTGAAAATTCTTTTTTTTAATAAACACAAAAATAATAATAAAATCATACTGGATAACATTTATGGACTTGGTAATTTTCCAATTTCCAATAACATTAACTGCTTCTGAAACTATTTTTTAAACGAAAATTCGAAAGCAAAAAATTGTTTACTTGTTCAAAAGTATATTCTTATTCGTAAGCCTTTATAACTTTGATGAAATAGATTATGTTTTAAGATACGAGAATCATACTCAATGATTTGAATAATATTTTGTTATTTCGTCAAATTACTAGTTATTTCGCAATAAATATTTGATGAAATCCCTAATATTTCCATTAAAAAAATATTCTTTTACAATATTTTATGTAAAGAAAGTGAGTGCAGTTGGTGTTTAATTAAAAAAAAAATGTTTAGCTTTAAGTAAATTTATATTTTATAAAAACAATCTTTTTCTACAAAATGTAACTGCTATACAATCTTTTTAGCAACTAAATATAAAAAAATCCCTTATATTTAAGTTTCAAAAAACATTCTTTAATTTTTTATACAGAAAGAATGTGGTGTTTAACTATTAAAATTAGTAAAGTAGGTAATAGCTGTAGATAACACCGAACAAGGATAGGAACTGCACCAAATTTTACTTATAAAACAAGCAGTAAGCATAAAGCATTTATCATTAAGAATTAACAATTAAACTGAAAGCATTAAGCTTAAAACATTAAGCGTAAAGCAAAAAGCAATAAGCAATAAGCAATAAGCAATAAGCAATAAGCAATAAGCATGAAGCAATAAGCAATAAGCAATAAGCAATAAGCATTTAAATAAGCATGTAGCCGGAAGCGGTAGGCGGTAGGCGGAAGGTGGTAGGCGGTAGGCGGTAGGCGATAGGTGGTAGGCGGTAGCCGATATTAAGCAATAAGCAATAAGCATAAAGCATTAAGCTTTAAACATTTAGCATTATGCTTTAACCAAAAATCAAAGAGCATCAAACCTCATGCCACCAGAAATGGTTTCTTGTTGGTCGTTATCCGTTGAACTTAACTTTGAAAATAATAATATAAAAAACATAAAAGTGTATTGTGCAATACAAATATAAAGAACAAGTAATGATTGAAAATTCTTTTTTTTAATAAACACAAAAATAATAATAAAATCATACTGGATAACATTTATGGACTTGGTAATTTTCCAATTTCCAATAACATTAACTGCTTCTGAAACTATTTTTTAAACGAAAATTCGAAAGCAAAAAATTGTTTACTTGTTCAAAAGTATATTCTTATTCGTAAGCCTTTATAACTTTGATGAAATAGATTATGTTTTAAGATACGAGAATCATACTCAATGATTTGAATAATATTTTGTTATTTCGTCAAATTACTAGTTATTTCGCAATAAATATTTGATGAAATCCCTAATATTTCCATTAAAAAAATATTCTTTTACAATATTTTATGTAAAGAAAGTGAGTGCAGTTGGTGTTTAATTAAAAAAAAAATGTTTAGCTTTAAGTAAATTTATATTTTATAAAAACAATCTTTTTCTACAAAATGTAACTGCTATACAATCTTTTTAGCAACTAAATATAAAAAAAATCCCTTATATTTAAGTTTCAAAAAACATTCTTTAATTTTTTATACAGAAAGAATGTGGTGTTTAACTATTAAAATTAGTAAAGTAGGTAATAGCTGTAGATAACACCGAACAAGGATAGGAACTGCACCAAATTTTACTTATAAAACAAGCAGTAAGCATAAAGCATTTATCATTAAGAATTAACAATTAAACTGAAAGCATTAAGCTTAAAACATTAAGCGTAAAGCAAAAAGCAATAAGCAATAAGCAAAAAGCAATAAGCAATAAGCAATAAGCATTTAAATAAGCATGTAGGCGGAAGCAGTAGGCGGTAGGCGGAAGGTGGTAGGCGGTAGGCGGTAGGTGGTAGGCGGTAGGCGATATTAAGCAATAAGCAATAAGCATAAAGCATTAAGCTTTAAACATTTAGCATTATGCTTTAACCAAAAATCAAAGAGCATCAAACCTCATGCCACCAGAAATGGTTTCTTGTTGGTCGTTATCCGTTGAACTTAACTTTGAAAATAATAATATAAAAAACATAAAAGTGTATTGTGCAATACAAATATAAAGAACAAGTAATGATTGAAAATTCTTTTTTTTAATAAACACAAAAATAATAATAAAATCATACTGGATAACATTTATGGACTTGGTAATTTTCCAATTTCCAATAACATTAACTGCTTCTGAAACTATTTTTTAAACGAAAATTCGAAAGCAAAAAATTGTTTACTTGTTCAAAAGTATATTCTTATTCGTAAGCCTTTATAACTTTGATGAAATAGATTATGTTTTAAGATACGAGAATCATACTCAATGATTTGAATAATATTTTGTTATTTCGTCAAATTACTAGTTATTTCGCAATAAATATTTGATGAAATCCCTAATATTTCCATTAAAAAAATATTCTTTTACAATATTTTATGTAAAGAAAGTGAGTGCAGTTGGTGTTTAATTAAAAAAAAAATGTTTAGCTTTAAGTAAATTTATATTTTATAAAAACAATCTTTTTCTACAAAATGTAACTGCTATACAATCTTTTTAGCAACTAAATATAAAAAAAATCCCTTATATTTAAGTTTCAAAAAACATTCTTTAATTTTTTATACAGAAAGAATGTGGTGTTTAACTATTAAAATTAGTAAAGTAGGTAATAGCTGTAGATAACACCGAACAAGGATAGGAACTGCACCAAATTTTACTTATAAAACAAGCAGTAAGCATAAAGCATTTATCATTAAGAATTAACAATTAAACTGAAAGCATTAAGCTTAAAACATTAAGCGTAAAGCAAAAAGCAATAAGCAATAAGCAAAAAGCAATAAGCAATAAGCAATAAGCATTTAAATAAGCATGTAGGCGGAAGCAGTAGGCGGTAGGCGGAAGGTGGTAGGCGGTAGGCGGTAGGTGGTAGGCGGTAGGCGATATTAAGCAATAAGCATAAAGCATTAAGCTTTAAACATTTAGCATTATGCTTTAACCAAAAATCAAAGAGCATCAAACCTCATGCCACCAGAAATGGTTTCTTGTTGGTCGTTATCCGTTGAACTTAACTTTGAAAATAATAATATAAAAAACATAAAAGTGTATTGTGCAATACAAATATAAAGAACAAGTAATGATTGAAAATTCTTTTTTTTAATAAACACAAAAATAATAATAAAATCATACTGGATAACATTTATGGACTTGGTAATTTTCCAATTTCCAATAACATTAACTGCTTCTGAAACTATTTTTTAAACGAAAATTCGAAAGCAAAAAATTGTTTACTTGTTCAAAAGTATATTCTTATTCGTAAGCCTTTATAACTTTGATGAAATAGATTATGTTTTAAGATACGAGAATCATACTCAATGATTTGAATAATATTTTGTTATTTCGTCAAATTACTAGTTATTTCGCAATAAATATTTGATGAAATCCCTAATATTTCCATTAAAAAAATATTCTTTTACAATATTTTATGTAAAGAAAGTGAGTGCAGTTGGTGTTTAATTAAAAAAAAAATGTTTAGCTTTAAGTAAATTTATATTTTATAAAAACAATCTTTTTCTACAAAATGTAACTGCTATACAATCTTTTTAGCAACTAAATATAAAAAAAATCCCTTATATTTAAGTTTCAAAAAACATTCTTTAATTTTTTATACAGAAAGAATGTGGTGTTTAACTATTAAAATTAGTAAAGTAGGTAATAGCTGTAGATAACACCGAACAAGGATAGGAACTGCACCAAATTTTACTTATAAAACAAGCAGTAAGCATAAAGCATTTATCATTAAGAATTAACAATTAAACTGAAAGCATTAAGCTTAAAACATTAAGCGTAAAGCAAAAAGCAATAAGCAATAAGCAATAAGCAATAAGCATGAAGCAATAAGCAATAAGCAATAAGCAATAAGCAATAAGCAATAAGCAATAAGCATTTAAATAAGCATGTAGGCGGAAGCGGTAGGCGGTAGGCGGAAGGTGGTAGGCGGTAGGCGGTAGGCGGTAGGTGGTAGGCGGTAGCCGATATTAAGCAATAAGCAATAAGCATAAAGCATTAAGCTTTAAACATTTAGCATTATGCTTTAACCAAAAATCAAAGAGCATCAAACCTCATGCCACCAGAAATGGTTTCTTGTTGGTCGTTATCCGTTGAACTTAACTTTGAAAATAATAATATAAAAAACATAAAAGTGTATTGTGCAATACAAATATAAAGAACAAGTAATGGTTGAAAATTCTTTTTTTTAATAAACACAAATATAATAATAAAATCATACTGGATAACATTTATGGACTTGGTAATTTCCCAATTTCCAATAACTTTAACTGCTTCTGAAACTATTTAAAAAAAAAAAAATTCGAAAGCAAAAAAATGTTTACTTGTTCAAAAGTATATTCTTATTCGTAAGCCTTTATAACTTTGATGAAATAGATTATGTTTTAAGATACGAGAATCATACTCAATGATTTGAATAATATTTTGTTATTTCGTCAAATTACTAGTTATTTCGCAATAAATATTTGATGAAATCCCTAATATTTCCATTAAAAAAATATTCTTTTACAATATTTTATGTAAAGAAAGTGAGTGGAGGTGGTGTTTTAATAAAAAAAAAATGTTTAGTTTTAAGTAAATTTATATTTTATAAAAACAATCTTTTTCTACAAAATGTAACTGCTATACAATCTTTTTAGCAACTAAATATAAAAAAAATCCCTTATATTTAAGTTTCAAAAAACATTCTTTAATTTTTTATACAGAAAGAATGTGGTGTTTAACTATTAAAATTAGTAAAGTAGGTAATAGCTGTAGATAACACCGAACAAGGATAGGAACTGCACCAAATTTTACTTATAAAACAAGCAGTAAGCATAAAGCATTTATCATTAAGAATTAACAATTAAACTGAAAGCATTAAGCTTAAAACATTAAGCGTAAAGCAAAAAGCAACAAGCAATAAGCAAAAAGCAATAAGCAATAAGCAATAAGCAATAAGCAATAAGCAATAAGCAATAAGCAATAAGCAATAAGCATGAAGCAATAAGCAATAAGCAATAAGCAATAAGCAATAAGCAATAAGCATTTAAATAAGCATGTAGGCGGAAGCAGTAGGCGGTAGGCGGAAGGTAGTAGGCGGTAGGCGGTAGGTGGTAGGCGGTACTCGATATTAAGCAATAAGCAATAAGCATTTAAATAAGCATGTAGGCGGAAGCAGTAGGCGGTAGGCGGAAGGTGGTAGGCGGTAGGCGGTAGGTGGTAGGCGGTAGGCGATATTAAGCAATAAGCAATAAGCATAAAGCATTAAGCTTTAAACATTTAGCATTATGCTTTAACCAAAAATCAAAGAGCATCAAACCTCATGCCACCAGAAATGGTTTCTTGTTGGTCGTTATCCGTTGAACTTAACTTTGAAAATAATAATATAAAAAACATAAAAGTGTATTGTGCAATACAAATATAAAGAACAAGTAATGATTGAAAATTCTTTTTTTTAATAAACACAAAAATAATAATAAAATCATACTGGATAACATTTATGGACTTGGTAATTTTCCAATTTCCAATAACATTAACTGCTTCTGAAACTATTTTTTAAACGAAAATTCGAAAGCAAAAAATTGTTTACTTGTTCAAAAGTATATTCTTATTCGTAAGCCTTTATAACTTTGATGAAATAGATTATGTTTTAAGATACGAGAATCATACTCAATGATTTGAATAATATTTTGTTATTTCGTCAAATTACTAGTTATTTCGCAATAAATATTTGATGAAATCCCTAATATTTCCATTAAAAAAATATTCTTTTACAATATTTTATGTAAAGAAAGTGAGTGCAGTTGGTGTTTAATTAAAAAAAAAATGTTTAGCTTTAAGTAAATTTATATTTTATAAAAACAATCTTTTTCTACAAAATGTAACTGCTATACAATCTTTTTAGCAACTAAATATAAAAAAAATCCCTTATATTTAAGTTTCAAAAAACATTCTTTAATTTTTTATACAGACAGAATGTGGTGTTTAACTATTAAAATTAGTAAAGTAGGTAATAGCTGTAGATAACACCGAACAAGGATAGGAACTGCACCAAATTTTACTTATAAAACAAGCAGTAAGCATAAAGCATTTATCATTAAGAATTAACAATTAAACTGAAAGCATTAAGCTTAAAACATTAAGCGTAAAGCAAAAAGCAACAAGCAATAAGCAAAAAGCAATAAGCAATAAGCAATAAGCATTTAAATAAGCATGTAGGCGGAAGCAGTAGGCGGTAGGCGGAAGGTGGTAGGCGGTAGGCGGTAGGTGGTAGGCGGTAGGCGATATTAAGCAATAAGCATAAAGCATTAAGCTTTAAACATTTAGCATTATGCTTTAACCAAAAATCAAAGAGCATCAAACCTCATGCCACCAGAAATGGTTTCTTGTTGGTCATTATCCGTTGAACTTAACTTTGAAAATAATAATAAAATAACATAAAAGTGTATTTTACAATAAAAATATAAAAAACAAGTAATAATTGAAAATTCTTTTTTTAATAAACACAAAAATAATAATAAAATCATACTGGATAACATTAATGGCCTTGGTAATTTCCCAATTTCCAATAACTTTAACTGCTTCTGAAACTATTTTTTAAACGAAAATTCGAAAGCAAAAAAATTTTTACTTGTTCAAAAGTATATTCTTATTCGTAAGCCTTTATAACTTTGATGAAATAGATTATGTTTTAAGATACGAGAATCATACTCAATGATTTGAATAATATTTTGTTATTTCGTCAAATTACTAGTTATTTCGCAATAAATATTTGATGAAATCCCTAATATTTCCATTAAAAAAAATATTCTTTTACAATATTTTATGTAAAGAAAGTGAGTGCAGTTGGTGTTTAAATAAAAAAAAAATGTTTAGCTTTAAGTAAATTTATATTTTATAAAAACAATCTTTTTCTACAAAATGTAACTGCTATACAATCTTTTTAGCAACTAAATATAAAAAAAATCCCTTATATTTAAGTTTCAAAAAATATTCTTTAATTTTTTATACAGAAAGAATGTGGTGTTTAACTATTAAAATTAGTAAAGTAGGTAATAGCTGTAGATAACACCGAACAAGGATAGGAACTGCACCAAATTTTACTTATAAAACAAGCAGTAAGCATAAAGCATTTATCATTAAGAATTAACAATTAAACTGAAAGCATTAAGCTTAAAACATTAAGCGTAAAGCAAAAAGCAATAAGCAATAAGCAAAAAGCAATAAGCAATAAGCAATAAGCATTTAAATAAGCATGTAGGCGGAAGCAGTAGGCGGTAGGCGGAAGGTGGTAGGCGGTAGGCGGTAGGTGGTAGGCGGTAGGCGATATTAAGCAATAAGCAATAAGCATAAAGCATTAAGCTTTAAACATTTAGCATTATGCTTTAACCAAAAATCAAAGAGCATCAAACCTCATGCCACCAGAAATGGTTTCTTGTTGGTCATTATCCGTTGAACTTAACTTTGAAAATAATAATAAAATAACATTAAAGTGTATTTTACAATACAAATATAAAGAACAAGTAATAATTGAAAATTCTTTTTTTTAATAAACACAAAAATAATAATAAAATCATACTGGATAACATTTATGGCCTTGGTAATTTCCCAATTTCCAATAACTTTAACTGCTTCTGAAACTATTTTTTAAACGAAAATTCGAAAGCAAAAAAATTTTTACTTGTTCAAAAGTATATTCTTATTCATAAGCCTTTATAACTTTGATGAAATAGATTATGTTTTAAGATACGAGAATTATACTCAATGATTTGAATAATATTTTGTTATTTCGTCAAATTACTAGTTATTTCGCAATAAATATTTGATGAAATCCCTAATATTTCCATTAAAAAAAATATTCTTTTACAATATTTTATGTAAAGAAAGTGAGTGCAGGTGGTGTTTAAAAAAAAAATGTTTAGCTTTAAGTGAATTTATATTTTATAAAAACAATCTTTTTCTACAAAATGTAACTGCTATACAATCTTTTTAGCAACTAAATATAAAAAAAATCCCTTATATTTAAGTTTCAAAAAACATTCTTTAATTTTTTATACAGAAAGAATGTGGTGTTTAACTATTAAAATTAGTAAAGTAGGTAATAGCTGTAGATAACACCGAACAAGGATAGGAACTGCACCAAATTATACTTATAAAACAAGCAGTAAGCATAAAGCATTTATCATTAAGAATTAACAATTAAACTGAAAGCATTAAGCTTAAAACATTAAGCGTAAAGCAAAAAGCAATAAGCAATAAGCAATAAGCAATAAGCAATAAGCATGAAGCAATAAGCAATAAGCAATAAGCAATAAGCAATAAGCATTTAAATAAGCATGTAGGCGGAAGCGGTAGGCGGTAGGCGGAAGGTGGTAGGCGGTAGGCGGTAGGCGGTAGGTGGTAGGCGGTAGCCGATATTAAGCAATAAGCAATAAGCATAAAGCATTAAGCTTTAAACATTTAGCATTATGCTTCAACCAAAAATCAAAGAGCATCAAACCTCATGCCACCAGAAATGGTTTCTTGTTGGTCGTTATCCGTTGAACTTAACTTTGAAAATAATAATATAAAAAACATAAAAGTGTATTGTGCAATACAAATATAAAGAACAAGTAATGGTTGAAAATTCTTTTTTTTAATAAACACAAATATAATAATATAATCATACTGGATAACATTTATGGACTTGGTAATTTCCCAATTTCCAATAACTTTAACTGCTTCTGAAACTATTTAAAAAAAAAAAAATTCGAAAGCAAAAAAATGTTTACTTGTTCAAAAGTATATTCTTATTCGTAAGCCTTTATAACTTTGATGAAATAGATTATGTTTTAAGATACGAGAATCATACTCAATGATTTGAATAATATTTTGTTATTTCGTCAAATTACTAGTTATTTCGCAATAAATATTTGATGAAATCCCTAATATTTCCATTAAAAAAATATTCTTTTACAATATTTTATGTAAAGAAAGTGAGTGGAGGTGGTGTTTTAATAAAAAAAAAATGTTTAGTTTTAAGTAAATTTATATTTTATAAAAACAATCTTTTTCTACAAAATGTAACTGCTATACAATCTTTTTAGCAACTAAATATAAAAAAAATCCCTTATATTTAAGTTTCAAAAAACATTCTTTAATTTTTTATACAGAAAGAATGTGGTGTTTAACTATTAAAATTAGTAAAGTAGGTAATAGCTGTAGATAACACCGAACAAGGATAGGAACTGCACCAAATTTTACTTATAAAACAAGCAGTAAGCATAAAGCATTTATCATTAAGAATTAACAATTAAACTGAAAGCATTAAGCTTAAAACATTAAGCGTAAAGCAAAAAGCAACAAGCAATAAGCAAAAAGCAATAAGCAATAAGCAATAAGCAATAAGCAATAAGCAATAAGCAATAAGCAATAAGCAATAAGCAATAAGCATGAAGCAATAAGCAATAAGCAATAAGCAATAAGCAATAAGCAATAAGCATTTAAATAAGCATGTAGGCGGAAGCAGTAGGCGGTAGGCGGAAGGTAGTAGGCGGTAGGCGGTAGGTGGTAGGCGGTACTCGATATTAAGCAATAAGCAATAAGCATTTAAATAAGCATGTAGGCGGAAGCAGTAGGTGGTAGGCGGAAGGTGGTAGGCGGTAGGCGGTAGGTGGTAGGCGGTAGGCGATATTAAGCAATAAGCAATAAGCATAAAGCATTAAGCTTTAAACATTTAGCATTATGCTTTAACCAAAAATCAAAGAGCATCAAACCTCATGCCACCAGAAATGGTTTCTTGTTGGTCGTTATCCGTTGAACTTAACTTTGAAAATAATAATATAAAAAACATAAAAGTGTATTGTGCAATACAAATATAAAGAACAAGTAATGATTGAAAATTCTTTTTTTTAATAAACACAAAAATAATAATAAAATCATACTGGATAACATTTATGGACTTGGTAATTTTCCAATTTCCAATAACATTAACTGCTTCTGAAACTATTTTTTAAACGAAAATTCGAAAGCAAAAAATTGTTTACTTGTTCAAAAGTATATTCTTATTCGTAAGCCTTTATAACTTTGATGAAATAGATTATGTTTTAAGATACGAGAATCATACTCAATGATTTGAATAATATTTTGTTATTTCGTCAAATTACTAGTTATTTCGCAATAAATATTTGATGAAATCCCTAATATTTCCATTAAAAAAATATTCTTTTACAATATTTTATGTAAAGAAAGTGAGTGCAGTTGGTGTTTAATTAAAAAAAAAATGTTTAGCTTTAAGTAAATTTATATTTTATAAAAACAATCTTTTTCTACAAAATGTAACTGCTATACAATCTTTTTAGCAACTAAATATAAAAAAAATCCCTTATATTTAAGTTTCAAAAAACATTCTTTAATTTTTTATACAGAAAGAATGTGGTGTTTAACTATTAAAATTAGTAAAGTAGGTAATAGCTGTAGATAACACCGAACAAGGATAGGAACTGCACCAAATTTTACTTATAAAACAAGCAGTAAGCATAAAGCATTTATCATTAAGAATTAACAATTAAACTGAAAGCATTAAGCTTAAAACATTAAGCGTAAAGCAAAAAGCAATAAGCAATAAGCAATAAGCAATAAGCAATAAGCAATAAGCATGAAGCAATAAGCAATAAGCAATAGGCAATAAGCAATAAGCATTTAAATAAGCATGTAGGCGGAACCGGTAGGCGGTAGGCGGAAGGTGGTAGGCGGTAGGCGGTAGGCGGTAGGTGGTAGGCGGTTGCCGATATTAAGCAATAAGCAATAAGCATAAAGCATTAAGCTTTAAACATTTAGCATTATGCTTTAACCAAAAATCAAAGAGTATCAAACCTCATGCCACCAGAAATGGTTTCTAGTTGGTCGTTATCCGTTGAACTTAACTTTGAAAATAATAATATAAAAAACATAAAAGTGTATTGTGCAATACAAATATAAAGAACAAGTAATGGTTGAAAATTCTTTTTTTTAATAAACACAAATATAATAATAAAATTATACTGGATAACATTTATGGACTTGGTAATTTCCCAATTTCCAATAACTTTAACTGCTTCTGAAACTATTTAAAAAAAAAAAAAATTCGAAAGCAAAAAAATGTTTACTTGTTCAAAAGTATATTCTTATTCGTAAGCCTTTATAACTTTGATGAAATAGATTATGTTTTAAGATACGAGAATCATACTCAATGATTTGAATAATATTTTGTTATTTCGTCAAATTACTAGTTATTTCGCAATAAATATTTGATGAAATCCCTAATATTTCCATTAAAAAAATATTCTTTTACAATATTTTATGTAAAGAAAGTGAGTGGAGGTGGTGTTTTAATAAAAAAAAAATGTTTAGTTTTAAGTAAATTTATATTTTATAAAAACAATCTTTTTCTACAAAATGTAACTGCTATACAATCTTTTTAGCAACTAAATATAAAAAAAATCCCTTATATTTAAGTTTCAAAAAACATTCTTTAATTTTTTATACAGAAAGAATGTGGTGTTTAACTATTAAAATTAGTAAAGTAGGTAATAGCTGTAGATAACACCGAACAAGGATAGGAACTGCACCAAATTTTACTTATAAAACAAGCAGTAAGCATAAAGCATTTATCATTAAGAATTAACAATTAAACTGAAAGCATTAAGCTTAAAACATTAAGCGTAAAGCAAAAAGCAACAAGCAATAAGCAAAAAGCAATAAGCAATAAGCAATAAGCAATAAGCAATAAGCAATAAGCAATAAGCAATAAGCAATAAGCAATAAGCAATAAGCAATAAGCAATAAGCAATAAGCAATAAGCAATAAGCAATAAGCAATAAGCAATAAGCAATAAGCAATAAGCAATAAGCAATAAGCATTTAAATAAGCATGTAGGCTTAAGCAGTAGGCGGTAGGCGGAAGGTGGTAGGCGGTAGGCGGTAGGTGGTAGGCGGTAGGCGATATTAAGCAATAAGCAATAAGCATAAAGCATTAAGCTTTAAACATTTAGCATTATGCTTTAACCAAAAATCAAAGAGCATCAAACCTCATGCCACCAGAAATGGTTTCTTGTTGGTCATTATCCGTTGAACTTAACTTTGAAAATAATAATAAAATAACATAAAAGTGTATTTTACAATACAAATATAAAGAACAAGTAATAATTGAAAATTCTTTTTTTTAATAAACACAAAAATAATAATAAAATCATACTGGATAACATTTATGGCCTTGGTAATTTCCCAATTTCCAATAACTTTAACTGCTTCTGAAACTATTTTTTAAACGAAAATTCGAAAGCAAAAAAATTTTTACTTGTTCAAAAGTATATTCTTATTCGTAAGCCTTTATAACTTTGATGAAATAGATTATGTTTTAAGATACGAGAATTATACTCAATGATTTGAATAATATTTTGTTATTTCGTCAAATTACTAGTTATTTCGCAATAAATATTTGATGAAATTCCTAATATTTCCATTAAAAAAAATATTCTTTTACAATATTTTATGTAAAGAAAGTGAGTGCAGGTGGTGTTTAAATAAAAAAAAAATGTTTAGCTTTAAGTAAATTTATATTTTATAAAAACAATCTTTTTCTACAAAATGTAACTGCTATACAATCTTTTTAGCAACTAAATATAAAAAAAATCCCTTATATTTAAGTTTCAAAAAATATTCTTTAATTTTTTATACAGAAAGAATGTGGTGTTTAACTATTAAAATTAGTAAAGTAGGTAATAGCTGTAGATAACACCGAACAAGGATAGGAACTGCACCAAATTTCACTTATAAAACAAGCAGTAAGCATAAAGCATTTATCATTAAGAATTAACAATTAAACTGAAAGCATTAAGCTTAAAACATTAAGCGTAAAGCAAAAAGCAATAAGCAATAAGCAAAAAGCAATAAGCAATAAGCAATAAGCAATAAGCAATAAGCAATAAGCAATAAGCAATAAGCAATAAGCAATAAGCAATAAGCAATAAGCAATAAGCATTTAAATAAGCATGTAGGCGGAAGCGGTAGGTGGTAGGCGGAAGATGGTAGGTGGTAGGCGGTAGGCGGTAGGTGGTAGGCGGTAGGCGATATTAAGCAATAAGCAATAAGCATAAAGCATTAAGCTTTAAACATTTAGCATTATGCTTTAACCAAAAATCAAAGAGCATCAAACCTCATGCCACCAGAAATGGTTTCTTGTTGGTCGTTATCCGTTGAACTTAACTTTGAAAATAATAATAAAATAACATTAAAGTGTATTTTACAATACAAATATAAAGAACAAGTAATAATTGAAAATTCTTTTTTTTAATAAACACAAAAATAATAATAAAATCATACTGGATAACATTTATGGCCTTGGTAATTTCCCAATTTCCAATAACTTTAACTGCTTCTGAAACTATTTTTTAAACGAAAATTCGAAAGCAAAAAAATTTTTACTTGTTCAAAAGTATATTCTTATTCATAAGCCTTTATAACTTTGATGAAATAGATTATGTTTTAAGATACGAGAATTATACTCAATGATTTGAATAATATTTTGTTATTTCGTCAAATTACTAGTTATTTCGCAATAAATATTTGATGAAATCCCTAATATTTCCATTAAAAAAAATATTCTTTTACAATATTTTATGTAAAGAAAGTGAGTGCAGGTGGTGTTTAAAAAAAAAATGTTTAGCTTTAAGTGAATTTATATTTTATAAAAACAATCTTTTTCTACAAAATGTAACTGCTATACAATCTTTTTAGCAACTAAATATAAAAAAAATCCCTTATATTTAAGTTTCAAAAAACATTCTTTAATTTTTTATACAGAAAGAATGTGGTGTTTAACTATTAAAATTAGTAAAGTAGGTAATAGCTGTAGATAACACCGAACAAGGATAGGAACTGCACCAAATTATACTTATAAAACAAGCAGTAAGCATAAAGCATTTATCATTAAGAATTAACAATTAAACTGAAAGCATTAAGCTTAAAACATTAAGCGTAAAGCAAAAAGCAATAAGCAATAAGCAATAAGCAATAAGCATGAAGCAATAAGCAATAAGCAATAAGCAATAAGCAATAAGCAATAAGCATTTAAATAAGCATGTAGGCGGAAGCGGTAGGCGGTAGGCGGAAGGTGGTAGGCGGTAGGCGGTAGGCGGTAGGTGGTAGGCGGTAGCCGATATTAAGCAATAAGCAATAAGCATAAAGCATTAAGCTTTAAACATTTAGCATTATGCTTTAACCAAAAATCAAAGAGCATCAAACCTCATGCCACCAGAAATGGTTTCTTGTTGGTCGTTATCCGTTGAACTTAACTTTGAAAATAATAATATAAAAAACATAAAAGTGTATTGTGCAATACAAATATAAAGAACAAGTAATGGTTGAAAATTCTTTTTTTTAATAAACACAAATATAATAATAAAATCATACTGGATAACATTTATGGACTTGGTAATTTCCCAATTTCCAATAACTTTAACTGCTTCTGAAACTATTTAAAAAAAAAAAAATTCGAAAGCAAAAAAATGTTTACTTGTTCAAAAGTATATTCTTATTCGTAAGCCTTTATAACTTTGATGAAATAGATTATGTTTTAAGATACGAGAATCATACTCAATGATTTGAATAATATTTTGTTATTTCGTCAAATTACTAGTTATTTCGCAATAAATATTTGATGAAATCCCTAATATTTCCATTAAAAAAATATTCTTTTACAATATTTTATGTAAAGAAAGTGAGTGGAGGTGGTGTTTTAATAAAAAAAAAATGTTTAGTTTTAAGTAAATTTATATTTTATAAAAACAATCTTTTTCTACAAAATGTAACTGCTATACAATCTTTTTAGCAACTAAATATAAAAAAAATCCCTTATATTTAAGTTTCAAAAAACATTCTTTAATTTTTTATACAGAAAGAATGTGGTGTTTAACTATTAAAATTAGTAAAGTAGGTAATAGCTGTAGATAACACCGAACAAGGATAGGAACTGCACCAAATTTTACTTATAAAACAAGCAGTAAGCATAAAGCATTTATCATTAAGAATTAACAATTAAACTGAAAGCATTAAGCTTAAAACATTAAGCGTAAAGCAAAAAGCAACAAGCAATAAGCAAAAAGCAATAAGCAATAAGCAATAAGCAATAAGCAATAAGCAATAAGCAATAAGCAATAAGCAATAAGCAATAAGCAATAAGCATGAAGCAATAAGCAATAAGCAATAAGCAATAAGCAATAAGCAATAAGCATTTAAATAAGCATGTAGGCGGAAGCAGTAGGCGGTAGGCGGAAGGTAGTAGGCGGTAGGCGGTAGGTGGTAGGCGGTACTCGATATTAAGCAATAAGCAATAAGCATTTAAATAAGCATGTAGGCGGAAGCAGTAGGTGGTAGGCGGAAGGTGGTAGGCGGTAGGCGGTAGGTGGTAGGCGGTAGGCGATATTAAGCAATAAGCAATAAGCATAAAGCATTAAGCTTTAAACATTTAGCATTATGCTTTAACCAAAAATCAAAGAGCATCAAACCTCATGCCACCAGAAATGGTTTCTTGTTGGTCGTTATCCGTTGAACTTAACTTTGAAAATAATAATATAAAAAACATAAAAGTGTATTGTGCAATACAAATATAAAGAACAAGTAATGATTGAAAATTCTTTTTTTTAATAAACACAAAAATAATAATAAAATCATACTGGATAACATTTATGGACTTGGTAATTTTCCAATTTCCAATAACATTAACTGCTTCTGAAACTATTTTTTAAACGAAAATTCGAAAGCAAAAAATTGTTTACTTGTTCAAAAGTATATTCTTATTCGTAAGCCTTTATAACTTTGATGAAATAGATTATGTTTTAAGATACGAGAATCATACTCAATGATTTGAATAATATTTTGTTATTTCGTCAAATTACTAGTTATTTCGCAATAAATATTTGATGAAATCCCTAATATTTCCATTAAAAAAATATTCTTTTACAATATTTTATGTAAAGAAAGTGAGTGCAGTTGGTGTTTAATTAAAAAAAAAATGTTTAGCTTTAAGTAAATTTATATTTTATAAAAACAATCTTTTTCTACAAAATGTAACTGCTATACAATCTTTTTAGCAACTAAATATAAAAAAAATCCCTTATATTTAAGTTTCAAAAAACATTCTTTAATTTTTTATACAGAAAGAATGTGGTGTTTAACTATTAAAATTAGTAAAGTAGGTAATAGCTGTAGATAACACCGAACAAGGATAGGAACTGCACCAAATTTTACTTATAAAACAAGCAGTAAGCATAAAGCATTTATCATTAAGAATTAACAATTAAACTGAAAGCATTAAGCTTAAAACATTAAGCGTAAAGCAAAAAGCAATAAGCAATAAGCAATAAGCAATAAGCAATAAGCAATAAGCATGAAGCAATAAGCAATAAGCAATAGGCAATAAGCAATAAGCATTTAAATAAGCATGTAGGCGGAACCGGTAGGCGGTAGGCGGAAGGTGGTAGGCGGTAGGCGGTAGGCGGTAGGTGGTAGGCGGTTGCCGATATTAAGCAATAAGCAATAAGCATAAAGCATTAAGCTTTAAACATTTAGCATTATGCTTTAACCAAAAATCAAAGAGTATCAAACCTCATGCCACCAGAAATGGTTTCTAGTTGGTCGTTATCCGTTGAACTTAACTTTGAAAATAATAATATAAAAAACATAAAAGTGTATTGTGCAATACAAATATAAAGAACAAGTAATGGTTGAAAATTCTTTTTTTTAATAAACACAAATATAATAATAAAATTATACTGGATAACATTTATGGACTTGGTAATTTCCCAATTTCCAATAACTTTAACTGCTTCTGAAACTATTTAAAAAAAAAAAAAATTCGAAAGCAAAAAAATGTTTACTTGTTCAAAAGTATATTCTTATTCGTAAGCCTTTATAACTTTGATGAAATAGATTATGTTTTAAGATACGAGAATCATACTCAATGATTTGAATAATATTTTGTTATTTCGTCAAATTACTAGTTATTTCGCAATAAATATTTGATGAAATCCCTAATATTTCCATTAAAAAAATATTCTTTTACAATATTTTATGTAAAGAAAGTGAGTGGAGGTGGTGTTTTAATAAAAAAAAAATGTTTAGTTTTAAGTAAATTTATATTTTATAAAAACAATCTTTTTCTACAAAATGTAACTGCTATACAATCTTTTTAGCAACTAAATATAAAAAAAATCCCTTATATTTAAGTTTCAAAAAACATTCTTTAATTTTTTATACAGAAAGAATGTGGTGTTTAACTATTAAAATTAGTAAAGTAGGTAATAGCTGTAGATAACACCGAACAAGGATAGGAACTGCACCAAATTTTACTTATAAAACAAGCAGTAAGCATAAAGCATTTATCATTAAGAATTAACAATTAAACTGAAAGCATTAAGCTTAAAACATTAAGCGTAAAGCAAAAAGCAACAAGCAATAAGCAAAAAGCAATAAGCAATAAGCAATAAGCAATAAGCAATAAGCAATAAGCAATAAGCAATAAGCAATAAGCAATAAGCAATAAGCAATAAGCAATAAGCAATAAGCAATAAGCAATAAGCAATAAGCAATAAGCAATAAGCAATAAGCAATAAGCAATAAGCAATAAGCAATAAGCAATAAGCAATAAGCAATAAGCAATAAGCAATAAGCAATAAGCATTTAAATAAGCATGTAGGCTTAAGCAGTAGGCGGTAGGCGGAAGGTGGTAGGCGGTAGGCGGTAGGTGGTAGGCGGTAGGCGATATTAAGCAATAAGCAATAAGCATAAAGCATTAAGCTTTAAACATTTAGCATTATGCTTTAACCAAAAATCAAAGAGCATCAAACCTCATGCCACCAGAAATGGTTTCTTGTTGGTTATTATCCGTTGAACTTAACTTTGAAAATAATAATAAAATAACATAAAAGTGTATTTTACAATACAAATATAAAGAACAAGTAATAATTGAAAATTCTTTTTTTTAATAAACACAAAAATAATAATAAAATCATACTGGATAACATTTATGGCCTTGGTAATTTCCCAATTTCCAATAACTTTAACTGCTTCTGAAACTATTTTTTAAACGAAAATTCGAAAGCAAAAAAATTTTTACTTGTTCAAAAGTATATTCTTATTCGTAAGCCTTTATAACTTTGATGAAATAGATTATGTTTTAAGATACGAGAATTATACTCAATGATTTGAATAATATTTTGTTATTTCGTCAAATTACTAGTTATTTCGCAATAAATATTTGATGAAATTCCTAATATTTCCATTAAAAAAAATATTCTTTTACAATATTTTATGTAAAGAAAGTGAGTGCAGGTGGTGTTTAAATAAAAAAAAAATGTTTAGCTTTAAGTAAATTTATATTTTATAAAAACAATCTTTTTCTACAAAATGTAACTGCTATACAATCTTTTTAGCAACTAAATATAAAAAAAATCCCTTATATTTAAGTTTCAAAAAATATTCTTTAATTTTTTATACAAAAAGAATGTGGTGTTTAACTATTAAAATTAGTAAAGTAGGTAATAGCTGTAGATAACACCGAACAAGGATAGGAACTGCACCAAATTTCACTTATAAAACAAGCAGTAAGCATAAAGCATTTATCATTAAGAATTAACAATTAAACTGAAAGCATTAAGCTTAAAACATTAAGCGTAAAGCAAAAAGCAATAAGCAATAAGCAAAAAGCAATAAGCAATAAGCAATAAGCAATAAGCAATAAGCAATAAGCAATAAGCAATAAGCAATAAGCAATAAGCAATAAGCAATAAGCATTTAAATAAGCATGTAGGCGGAAGCGGTAGGTGGTAGGCGGAAGATGGTAGGTGGTAGGCGGTAGGCGGTAGGTGGTAGGCGGTAGGCGATATTAAGCAATAAGCAATAAGCATAAAGCATTAAGCTTTAAACATTTAGCATTATGCTTTAACCAAAAATCAAAGAGCATCAAACCTCATGCCACCAGAAATGGTTTCTTGTTGGTCGTTATCCGTTGAACTTAACTTTGAAAATAATAATATAAAAAACATAAAAGTGTATTGTGCAATACAAATACAAAGAACAAGTAATGATTGAAAATTCTTTTTTTTAATAAACACAAAAATAATAATAAAATCATACTGGATAACATTTATGGACTTGGTAATTTTCCAATTTCCAATAACTTTAACTGCTTCTGAAACTATTTTTTAAACGAAAATTCGAAAGCAAAAAAATGTTTACTTGTTCAAAAGTATATTCTTATTCGTAAGCCTTTATAACTTTGATGAAATAGATTATGTTTTAAGATACGAGAATCATACTCAATGATTTGAATAATATTTTGTTATTTCGTCAAATTACTAGTTATTTCGCAATAAATATTTGATGAAATCCCTAATATTTCCATTAAAAAAAAATTCTTCTACAATATTTTATGTAAAGAAAGTGAGTGGAGGTGGTGTTTAAATAAAAAAAAAATGTTTAGCTTTAAGTAAATTTATATTTTATAAAAACAATCTTTTTCTACAAAATGTAACTGCTATACAATCTTTTTAGCAACTAAATATAAAAAAAATCCCTTATATTTAAGTTTCAAAAAACATTCTTTAATTTTTTATACAGAAAGAATGTGGTGTTTAACTATTAAAATTAGTAAAGTAGGTAATAGCTGTAGATAACACCGAACAAGGATAGGAACTGCACCAAATTTTACTTATAAAACAAGCAGTAAGCATAAAGCATTTATCATTAAGAATTAACAATTAAACTGAAAGCATTAAGCTTAAAACATTAAGCGTAAAGCAAAAAGCAATAAGCAATAAGCAAAAAGCAATAAGCAATAAGCAATAAGCAATAAGCAATAAGCAATAAGCATTTAAATAAGCATGTAGGCGGAAGCGGTAGGCGGTAGGCGGAAGATGGTAGGTGGTAGGCGGTAGGCGGTAGGTGGTAGGCGGTAGGCGATATTAAGCAATAAGCAATAAGCAATAAGCAATAAGCAATAAGCATTTAAATAAGCATGTAGGCGGAAGCGGTAGGCGGTAGGCGGAAGATGGTAGGTGGTAGGCGGTAGGCGGTAGGTGGTAGGCGGTAGGCGATATTAAGCAATAAGCAATTAGCATAAAGCATTAAGCTTTAAACATTTAGCATTATGCTTTAACCAAAAATCAAAGAGCATCAAACCTCATGCCACCAGAAATGGTTTCTTGTTGGTCGTTATCCGTTGAACTTAACTTTGAAAATAATAATATAAAAAACATAAAAGTGTATTGTGCAATACAAATATAAAGAACAAGTAATGATTGAAAATTCTTTTTTTTAATAAACACAAAAATAATAATAAAATCATACTGGATAACATTTATGGACTTGGTAATTTTCCAATTTCCAATAACTTTAACTGCTTCTGAAACTATTTTTTAAACGAAAATTCGAAAGCAAAAAAATGTTTACTTGTTCAAAAGTATATTCTTATTCGTAAGCCTTTATAACTTTGATGAAATAGATTATGTTTTAAGATACGAGAATCATACTCAATGATTTGAATAATATTTTGTTATTTCGTCAAATTACTAGTTATTTCGCAATAAATATTTGATGAAATCCCTAATATTTCCATTAAAAAAAAATTCTTTTACAATATTTTATGTAAAGAAAGTGAGTGGAGGTGGTGTTTAAATAAAAAAAAAATGTTTAGCTTTAAGTAAATTTATATTTTATAAAAACAATCTTTTTCTACAAAATGTAACTGCTATACAATCTTTTTAGCAACTAAATATAAAAAAAATCCCTTATATTTAAGTTTCAAAAAACATTCTTTAATTTTTTATACAGAAAGAATGTGGTGTTTAACTATTAAAATTAGTAAAGTAGGTAATAGCTGTAGATAACACCGAACAAGGATAGGAACTGCACCAAATTTTACTTATAAAACAAGCAGTAAGCATAAAGCATTTATCATTAAGAATTAACAATTAAACTGAAAGCATTAAGCTTAAAACATTAAGCGTAAAGCAAAAAGCAATAAGCAATAAGCAAAAAGCAATAAGCAATAAGCAATAAGCAATAAGCAATAAGCATTTAAATAAGCATGTAGGCGGAAGCGGTAGGCGGTAGGCGGAAGATGGTAGGTGGTAGGCGGTAGGCGGTAGGTGGTAGGCGGTAGGCGATATTAAGCAATAAGCAATAAGCATAAAGCATTAAGCTTTAAACATTTAGCATTATGCTTTAACCAAAAATCAAAGAGCATCAAACCTCATGCCACCAGAAATGGTTTCTTGTTGGTCGTTATCCGTTGAACTTAACTTTGAAAATAATAATATAAAAAACATAAAAGTGTATTGTGCAATACAAATATAAAGAACAAGTAATGATTGAAAATTCTTTTTTTTAATAAACACAAAAATAATAATAAAATCATACTGGATAACATTTATGGACTTGGTAATTTTCCAATTTCCAATAACATTAACTGCTTCTGAAACTATTTTTTAAACGAAAATTCGAAAGCAAAAAATTGTTTACTTGTTCAAAAGTATATTCTTATTCGTAAGCCTTTATAACTTTGATGAAATAGATTATGTTTTAAGATACGAGAATCATACTCAATGATTTGAATAATATTTTGTTATTTCGTCAAATTACTAGTTATTTCGCAATAAATATTTGATGAAATCCCTAATATTTCCATTAAAAAAATATTCTTTTACAATATTTTATGTAAAGAAAGTGAGTGCAGTTGGTGTTTAATTAAAAAAAAAATGTTTAGCTTTAAGTAAATTTATATTTTATAAAAACAATCTTTTTCTACAAAATGTAACTGCTATACAATCTTTTTAGCAACTAAATATAAAAAAAATCCCTTATATTTAAGTTTCAAAAAACATTCTTTAATTTTTTATACAGAAAGAATGTGGTGTTTAACTATTAAAATTAGTAAAGTAGGTAATAGCTGTAGATAACACCGAACAAGGATAGGAACTGCACCAAATTTTACTAATAAAACAAGCAATAAGCAATAAGCAATAAGCATGAAGCAATAAGCAATAAGCAATAAGCAATAAGCAATAAGCAATAAGCAATAAGCATTTAAATAAGCATGTAGGCGGAAGCGGTAGGCGGTAGGCGGAAGGTGGTAGGCGGTAGGCGGTAGGCGGTAGGTGGTAGGCGGTAGCCGATATTAAGCAATAAGCAATAAGCATAAAGCATTAAGCTTTAAACATTTAGCATTATGCTTTAACCAAAAATCAAAGAGCATCAAACCTCATGCCACCAGAAATGGTTTCTTGTTGGTCGTTATCCGTTGAACTTAACTTTGAAAATAATAATATAAAAAACATAAAAGTGTATTGTGCAATACAAATATAAAGAACAAGTAATGGTTGAAAATTCTTTTTTTTAATAAACACAAATATAATAATAAAATTATACTGGATAACATTTATGGACTTGGTAATTTTCCAATTTCCAATAACATTAACTGCTTCTGAAACTATTTTTTAAACGAAAATTCGAAAGCAAAAAATTGTTTACTTGTTCAAAAGTATATTCTTATTCGTAAGCCTTTATAACTTTGATGAAATAGATTATGTTTTAAGATACGAGAATCATACTCAATGATTTGAATAATATTTTGTTATTTCGTCAAATTACTAGTTATTTCGCAATAAATATTTGATGAAATCCCTAATATTTCCATTAAAAAAATATTCTTTTACAATATTTTATGTAAAGAAAGTGAGTGGAGGTGGTGTTTTAATAAAAAAAAAATGTTTAGTTTTAAGTAAATTTATATTTTATAAAAACAATCTTTTTCTACAAAATGTAACTGCTATACAATCTTTTTAGCAACTAAATATAAAAAAAATCCCTTATATTTAAGTTTCAAAAAACATTCTTTAATTTTTTATACAGAAAGAATGTGGTGTTTAACTATTAAAATTAGTAAAGTAGGTAATAGCTGTAGATAACACCGAACAAGGATAGGAACTGCACCAAATTTTACTTATAAAACAAGCAGTAAGCATAAAGCATTTATCATTAAGAATTAACAATTAAACTGAAAGCATTAAGCTTAAAACATTAAGCGTAAAGCAAAAAGCAACAAGCAATAAGCAAAAAGCAATAAGCAATAAGCAATAAGCAATAAGCAATAAGCAATAAGCAATAAGCAATAAGCAATAAGCAATAAGCATGAAGCAATAAGCAATAAGCAATAAGCAATAAGCAATAAGCAATAAGCATTTAAATAAGCATGTAGGCGGAAGCAGTAGGCGGTAGGCGGAAGGTAGTAGGCGGTAGGCGGTAGGTGGTAGGCGGTACTCGATATTAAGCAATAAGCAATAAGCATTTAAATAAGCATGTAGGCGGAAGCAGTAGGCGGTAGGCGGAAGGTGGTAGGCGGTAGGCGGTAGGTGGTAGGCGGTAGGCGATATTAAGCAATAAGCAATTAGCATAAAGCATTAAGCTTTAAACATTTAGCATTATGCTTTAACCAAAAATCAAAGAGCATCAAACCTCATGCCACCAGAAATGGTTTCTTGTTGGTCGTTATCCGTTGAACTTAACTTTGAAAATAATAATATAAAAAACATAAAAGTGTATTGTGCAATACAAATATAAAGAACAAGTAATGATTGAAAATTCTTTTTTTTAATAAACACAAAAATAATAATAAAATCATACTGGATAACATTTATGGACTTGGTAATTTTCCAATTTCCAATAACATTAACTGCTTCTGAAACTATTTTTTAAACGAAAATTCGAAAGCAAAAAATTGTTTACTTGTTCAAAAGTATATTCTTATTCGTAAGCCTTTATAACTTTGATGAAATAGATTATGTTTTAAGATACGAGAATCATACTCAATGATTTGAATAATATTTTGTTATTTCGTCAAATTACTAGTTATTTCGCAATAAATATTTGATGAAATCCCTAATATTTCCATTAAAAAAATATTCTTTTACAATATTTTATGTAAAGAAAGTGAGTGCAGTTGGTGTTTAATTAAAAAAAAAATGTTTAGCTTTAAGTAAATTTATATTTTATAAAAACAATCTTTTTCTACAAAATGTAACTGCTATACAATCTTTTTAGCAACTAAATATAAAAAAAATCCCTTATATTTAAGTTTCAAAAAACATTCTTTAATTTTTTATACAGAAAGAATGTGGTGTTTAACTATTAAAATTAGTAAAGTAGGTAATAGCTGTAGATAACACCGAACAAGGATAGGAACTGCACCAAATTTTACTTATAAAACAAGCAGTAAGCATAAAGCATTTATCATTAAGAATTAACAATTAAACTGAAAGCATTAAGCTTAAAACATTAAGCGTAAAGCAAAAAGCAATAAGCAATAAGCAATAAGCAATAAGCAATAAGCAATAAGCATGAAGCAATAAGCAATAAGCAATAGGCAATAAGCAATAAGCATTTAAATAAGCATGTAGGCGGAACCGGTAGGCGGTAGGCGGAAGGTGGTAGGCGGTAGGCGGTAGGCGGTAGGTGGTAGGCGGTTGCCGATATTAAGCAATAAGCAATAAGCATAAAGCATTAAGCTTTAAACATTTAGCATTATGCTTTAACCAAAAATCAAAGAGTATCAAACCTCATGCCACCAGAAATGGTTTCTAGTTGGTCGTTATCCGTTGAACTTAACTTTGAAAATAATAATATAAAAAACATAAAAGTGTATTGTGCAATACAAATATAAAGAACAAGTAATGGTTGAAAATTCTTTTTTTTAATAAACACAAATATAATAATAAAATTATACTGGATAACATTTATGGACTTGGTAATTTCCCAATTTCCAATAACTTTAACTGCTTCTGAAACTATTTAAAAAAAAAAAAAATTCGAAAGCAAAAAAATGTTTACTTGTTCAAAAGTATATTCTTATTCGTAAGCCTTTATAACTTTGATGAAATAGATTATGTTTTAAGATACGAGAATCATACTCAATGATTTGAATAATATTTTGTTATTTCGTCAAATTACTAGTTATTTCGCAATAAATATTTGATGAAATCCCTAATATTTCCATTAAAAAAATATTCTTTTACAATATTTTATGTAAAGAAAGTGAGTGGAGGTGGTGTTTTAATAAAAAAAAAATGTTTAGTTTTAAGTAAATTTATATTTTATAAAAACAATCTTTTTCTACAAAATGTAACTGCTATACAATCTTTTTAGCAACTAAATATAAAAAAAATCCCTTATATTTAAGTTTCAAAAAACATTCTTTAATTTTTTATACAGAAAGAATGTGGTGTTTAACTATTAAAATTAGTAAAGTAGGTAATAGCTGTAGATAACACCGAACAAGGATAGGAACTGCACCAAATTTTACTTATAAAACAAGCAGTAAGCATAAAGCATTTATCATTAAGAATTAACAATTAAACTGAAAGCATTAAGCTTAAAACATTAAGCGTAAAGCAAAAAGCAACAAGCAATAAGCAAAAAGCAATAAGCAATAAGCAATAAGCAATAAGCAATAAGCAATAAGCAATAAGCAATAAGCAATAAGCAATAAGCAATAAGCAATAAGCAATAAGCAATAAGCAATAAGCAATAAGCAATAAGCAATAAGCAATAAGCAATAAGCAATAAGCAATAAGCAATAAGCAATAAGCAATAAGCAATAAGCAATAAGCAATAAGCAATAAGCAATAAGCAATAAGCATTTAAATAAGCATGTAGGCTTAAGCAGTAGGCGGTAGGCGGAAGGTGGTAGGCGGTAGGCGGTAGGTGGTAGGCGGTAGGCGATATTAAGCAATAAGCAATAAGCATAAAGCATTAAGCTTTAAACATTTAGCATTATGCTTTAACCAAAAATCAAAGAGCATCAAACCTCATGCCACCAGAAATGGTTTCTTGTTGGTCATTATCCGTTGAACTTAACTTTGAAAATAATAATAAAATAACATAAAAGTGTATTTTACAATACAAATATAAAGAACAAGTAATAATTGAAAATTCTTTTTTTTAATAAACACAAAAATAATAATAAAATCATACTGGATAACATTTATGGCCTTGGTAATTTCCCAATTTCCAATAACTTTAACTGCTTCTGAAACTATTTTTTAAACGAAAATTCGAAAGCAAAAAAATTTTTACTTGTTCAAAAGTATATTCTTATTCGTAAGCCTTTATAACTTTGATGAAATAGATTATGTTTTAAGATACGAGAATTATACTCAATGATTTGAATAATATTTTGTTATTTCGTCAAATTACTAGTTATTTCGCAATAAATATTTGATGAAATTCCTAATATTTCCATTAAAAAAAATATTCTTTTACAATATTTTATGTAAAGAAAGTGAGTGCAGGTGGTGTTTAAATAAAAAAAAAATGTTTAGCTTTAAGTAAATTTATATTTTATAAAAACAATCTTTTTCTACAAAATGTAACTGCTATACAATCTTTTTAGCAACTAAATATAAAAAAAATCCCTTATATTTAAGTTTCAAAAAATATTCTTTAATTTTTTATACAGAAAGAATGTGGTGTTTAACTATTAAAATTAGTAAAGTAGGTAATAGCTGTAGATAACACCGAACAAGGATAGGAACTGCACCAAATTTCACTTATAAAACAAGCAGTAAGCATAAAGCATTTATCATTAAGAATTAACAATTAAACTGAAAGCATTAAGCTTAAAACATTAAGCGTAAAGCAAAAAGCAATAAGCAATAAGCAAAAAGCAATAAGCAATAAGCAATAAGCAATAAGCAATAAGCAATAAGCAATAAGCAATAAGCAATAAGCAATAAGCAATAAGCAATAAGCATTTAAATAAGCATGTAGGCGGAAGCGGTAGGTGGTAGGCGGAAGATGGTAGGTGGTAGGCGGTAGGCGGTAGGTGGTAGGCGGTAGGCGATATTAAGCAATAAGCAATAAGCATAAAGCATTAAGCTTTAAACATTTAGCATTATGCTTTAACCAAAAATCAAAGAGCATCAAACCTCATGCCACCAGAAATGGTTTCTTGTTGGTCGTTATCCGTTGAACTTAACTTTGAAAATAATAATATAAAAAACATAAAAGTGTATTGTGCAATACAAATACAAAGAACAAGTAATGATTGAAAATTCTTTTTTTTAATAAACACAAAAATAATAATAAAATCATACTGGATAACATTTATGGACTTGGTAATTTTCCAATTTCCAATAACTTTAACTGCTTCTGAAACTATTTTTTAAACGAAAATTCGAAAGCAAAAAAATGTTTACTTGTTCAAAAGTATATTCTTATTCGTAAGCCTTTATAACTTTGATGAAATAGATTATGTTTTAAGATACGAGAATCATACTCAATGATTTGAATAATATTTTGTTATTTCGTCAAATTACTAGTTATTTCGCAATAAATATTTGATGAAATCCCTAATATTTCCATTAAAAAAAAATTCTTCTACAATATTTTATGTAAAGAAAGTGAGTGGAGGTGGTGTTTAAATAAAAAAAAAATGTTTAGCTTTAAGTAAATTTATATTTTATAAAAACAATCTTTTTCTACAAAATGTAACTGCTATACAATCTTTTTAGCAACTAAATATAAAAAAAATCCCTTATATTTAAGTTTCAAAAAACATTCTTTAATTTTTTATACAGAAAGAATGTGGTGTTTAACTATTAAAATTAGTAAAGTAGGTAATAGCTGTAGATAACACCGAACAAGGATAGGAACTGCACCAAATTTTACTTATAAAACAAGCAGTAAGCATAAAGCATTTATCATTAAGAATTAACAATTAAACTGAAAGCATTAAGCTTAAAACATTAAGCGTAAAGCAAAAAGCAATAAGCAATAAGCAAAAAGCAATAAGCAATAAGCAATAAGCAATAAGCAATAAGCAATAAGCATTTAAATAAGCATGTAGGCGGAAGCGGTAGGCGGTAGGCGGAAGATGGTAGGTGGTAGGCGGTAGGCGGTAGGTGGTAGGCGGTAGGCGATATTAAGCAATAAGCAATAAGCAATAAGCAATAAGCAATAAGCATTTAAATAAGCATGTAGGCGGAAGCGGTAGGCGGTAGGCGGAAGATGGTAGGTGGTAGGCGGTAGGCGGTAGGTGGTAGGCGGTAGGCGATATTAAGCAATAAGCAATTAGCATAAAGCATTAAGCTTTAAACATTTAGCATTATGCTTTAACCAAAAATCAAAGAGCATCAAACCTCATGCCACCAGAAATGGTTTCTTGTTGGTCGTTATCCGTTGAACTTAACTTTGAAAATAATAATATAAAAAACATAAAAGTGTATTGTGCAATACAAATATAAAGAACAAGTAATGATTGAAAATTCTTTTTTTTAATAAACACAAAAATAATAATAAAATCATACTGGATAACATTTATGGACTTGGTAATTTTCCAATTTCCAATAACTTTAACTGCTTCTGAAACTATTTTTTAAACGAAAATTCGAAAGCAAAAAAATGTTTACTTGTTCAAAAGTATATTCTTATTCGTAAGCCTTTATAACTTTGATGAAATAGATTATGTTTTAAGATACGAGAATCATACTCAATGATTTGAATAATATTTTGTTATTTCGTCAAATTACTAGTTATTTCGCAATAAATATTTGATGAAATCCCTAATATTTCCATTAAAAAAAAATTCTTTTACAATATTTTATGTAAAGAAAGTGAGTGGAGGTGGTGTTTAAATAAAAAAAAAATGTTTAGCTTTAAGTAAATTTATATTTTATAAAAACAATCTTTTTCTACAAAATGTAACTGCTATACAATCTTTTTAGCAACTAAATATAAAAAAAATCCCTTATATTTAAGTTTCAAAAAACATTCTTTAATTTTTTATACAGAAAGAATGTGGTGTTTAACTATTAAAATTAGTAAAGTAGGTAATAGCTGTAGATAACACCGAACAAGGATAGGAACTGCACCAAATTTTACTTATAAAACAAGCAGTAAGCATAAAGCATTTATCATTAAGAATTAACAATTAAACTGAAAGCATTAAGCTTAAAACATTAAGCGTAAAGCAAAAAGCAATAAGCAATAAGCAAAAAGCAATAAGCAATAAGCAATAAGCAATAAGCAATAAGCAATAAGCAATAAGCAATAAGCAATAAGCATTTAAATAAGCATGTAGGCGGAATCGGTAGGCGGTAGGCGGAAGATGGTAGGTGGTAGGCGGTAGGCGGTAGGTGGTAGGCGGTAGGCGATATTAAGCAATAAGCAATAAGCATAAAGCATTAAGCTTTAAACATTTAGCATTATGCTTTAACCAAAAATCAAAGAGCATCAAACCTCATGCAACCAGAAATGGTTTCTTGTTGGTCATTATCCGTTGAACTTAACTTTGAAAATAATAATAAAATAACATAAAAGTGTATTTTACAACACAAATATAAAGAACAAGTAATAATTGAAAATTCTTTTTTTTAATAAACACAAAAATAATAATAAAATCATACTGGATAACATTTATGGCCTTGGTAATTTTCCAATTTCCAATAACTTTAACTGCTTCTGAAACTATTTTTTAAACGAAAATTCGAAAGCAAAAAAATTTTTACTTGTTCAGAAGTATATTCTTATTCGTAAGCCTTTATAACTTTGATGAAATAGATTATGTTTTAAGATACGAGAATTATACTCAATGATTTGAATAATATTTTGTTATTTCGTCAAATTACTAGTTATTTCGCGATAAATATTTGATGAAATCCCTAATATTTCCATTAAAAAATATATTCTTTTACAATATTTTATGTAAAGAAAGTGAGTGCAGTTGGTGTTTAAATAAAAAAAAATGTTTAGCTTTAAGTAAATTTATATTTTATAAAAACAATCTTTTTCTACAAAATGTAACTGCTATACAATCTTTTTAGCAACTAAATATAAAAAAAATCCCTTATATTTAAGTTTCAAAAAACATTCTTTAATTTTTTATACAGAAAGAATGTGGTGTTTAACTATTAAAATTAGTAAAGTAGGTAATAGCTGTAGATAACACCGAACAAGGATAGGAACTGCACCAAATTTTACTTATAAAACAAGCAGTAAGCATAAAGCATTTATCATTAAGAATTAACAATTAAACTGAAAGCATTAAGCTTAAAACATTAAGCGTAAAGCAAAAAGCAATAAGCAATAAGCAAAAAGCAATAAGCAATAAGCAATAAGCAATAAGCAATAAGCAATAAGCAATAAGCAATAAGCAATAAGCAATAAGCAATAAGCAATAAGCAATAAGCAATAAGCAATAAGCAATAAGCAATAAGCAATAAGCAATAAGCAATAAGCAATAAGCAATAAGCAATAAGCAATAAGCAATAAGCAATAAGCAATAAGCAATAAGCAATAAGCAATAAGCAATAAGCAATAAGCAATAAGCAATAAGCAATAAGCAATAAGCAATAAGCAATAAGCAATAAGCAATAAGCAATAAGCAATAAGCAATAAGCAATAAGCAATAAGCAATAAGCAATAAGCAATAAGCAATAAGCAATAAGCAATAAGCAATAAGCAATAAGCAATAAGCAATAAGCAATAAGCAATAAGCAATAAGCAATAAGCAATAAGCAATAAGCAATAAGCAATAAGCAATAAGCAATAAGCAATAAGCAATAAGCAATAAGCAATAAGCAATAAGCATGAAGCAATAAGCAATAAGCAATAAGCATTTAAATAAGCATGTAGGCGGAAGCAGTAGGCGGTAGGCGGAAGGTGGTAGGCGGTATGCGGTAGGTGGTAGGCGGTAGGCGATATTAAGCAATAAGCAATAAGCAATAAGCATAAAGCATTAAGCTTTAAACATTTAGCATTATGCTTTAACCAAAAATCAAAGAGCATCAAACCTCATGCCACCAGAAATGGTTTCTTGTTGGTCATTATCCGTTAAACTTAACTTTGAAAATAATAATAAAATAACATAAAAGTGTATTTTACAATACAAATATAAAAAACAAAAAATAATTGAAAATTCTTTTTTTAATAAACACAAAAATAATAATAAAATCATACTGGATAACATTTATGGCCTTGGTAATTTCCCAATTTCCAATAACTTTAACTGCTTCTGAAACTATTTTTTAAACGAAAATTCGAAAGCAAAAAAATTTTTACTTGTTCAAAAGTATATTCTTATTCGTAAGCCTTTATAACTTTGATGAAATAGATTATGTTTTAAGATACGAGAATTATACTCAATGATTTGAATAATATTTTGTTATTTCGTCAAATTACTAGTTATTTCGCAATAAATATTTGATGAAACCCCTAATATTTCCATTAAAAAAAATATTCTTTTACAATATTTTATGTAAAGAAAGTGAGTGCAGGTGGTGTTTTAATAAAAAAAAATGTTTAGCTTTAAGTAAATTTATATTTTATAAAAACAATCTTTTTCTACAAAATGTAACTGCTATACAATCTTTTTAGCAACTAAATATAAAAAAAATCCCTTATATTTAAGTTTCAAAAAACATTCTTTAATTTTTTATACAGAAAGAATGTGGTGTTTAACTATTAAAATTAGTAAAGTAGGTAATAGCTGTAGATAACACCGAACAAGGATAGGAACTGCACCAAATTTTACTTATAAAACAAGCAGTAAGCATAAAGCATTTATCATTAAGAATTAACAATTAAACTGAAAGCATTAAGCTTAAAACATTAAGCGTAAAGCAAAAAGCAATAAGCAATAAGCAAAAAGCAATAAGCAATAAGCAATAAGCAATAAGCAATAAGCAATAAGCAATAAGCAATAAGCATTTAAATAAGCATGTAGGCGGAAGCGGTAGGCGGTAGGCGGAAGATGGTAGGTGGTAGGCGGTAGGCGGTAGGTGGTAGGCGGTAGGCGATATTAAGCAATAAGCAATAAGCAATAAGCAATAAGCAATAAGCATTTAAATAAGCATGTAGGCGGAAGCGGTAGGCGGTAGGCGGAAGATGGTAGGTGGTAGGCGGTAGGCGGTAGGTGGTAGGCGGTAGGCGATATTAAGCAATAAGCAATTAGCATAAAGCATTAAGCTTTAAACATTTAGCATTATGCTTTAACCAAAAATCAAAGAGCATCAAACCTCATGCCACCAGAAATGGTTTCTTGTTGGTCGTTATCCGTTGAACTTAACTTTGAAAATAATAATATAAAAAACATAAAAGTGTATTGTGCAATACAAATATAAAGAACAAGTAATGATTGAAAATTCTTTTTTTTAATAAACACAAAAATAATAATAAAATCATACTGGATAACATTTATGGACTTGGTAATTTTCCAATTTCCAATAACTTTAACTGCTTCTGAAACTATTTTTTAAACGAAAATTCGAAAGCAAAAAAATGTTTACTTGTTCAAAAGTATATTCTTATTCGTAAGCCTTTATAACTTTGATGAAATAGATTATGTTTTAAGATACGAGAATCATACTCAATGATTTGAATAATATTTTGTTATTTCGTCAAATTACTAGTTATTTCGCAATAAATAATTGATGAAATCCCTAATATTTCCATTAAAAAAAAAATCTTTTACAATATTTTATGTAAAGAAAGTGAGTGGAGGTGGTGTTTAAATAAAAAAAAAATGTTTAGCTTTAAGTAAATTTATATTTTATAAAAACAATCTTTTTCTACAAAATGTAACTGCTATACAATCTTTTTAGCAACTAAATATAAAAAAAATCCCTTATATTTAAGTTTCAAAAAACATTCTTTAATTTTTTATACAGAAAGAATGTGGTGTTTAACTATTAAAATTAGTAAAGTAGGTAATAGCTGTAGATAACACCGAACAAGGATAGGAACTGCACCAAATTTTACTTATAAAACAAGCAGTAAGCATAAAGCATTTATCATTAAGAATTAACAATTAAACTGAAAGCATTAAGCTTAAAACATTAAGCGTAAAGCAAAAAGCAATAAGCAATAAGCAAAAAGCAATAAGCAATAAGCAATAAGCAATAAGCAATAAGCAATAAGCAATAAGCAATAAGCATTTAAATAAGCATGTAGGCGGAAGCGGTAGGCGGTAGGCGGAAGATGGTAGGTGGTAGGCGGTAGGCGGTAGGTGGTAGGCGGTAGGCGATATTAAGCAATAAGCAATAAGCATAAAGCATTAAGCTTTAAACATTTAGCATTATGCTTTAACCAAAAATCAAAGAGCATCAAACCTCATGCCACCAGAAATGGTTTCTTGTTGGTCATTATCCGTTGAACTTAACTTTGAAAATAATAATAAAATAACATAAAAGTGTATTTTACAACACAAATATAAAGAACAAGTAATAATTGAAAATTATTTTTTTTAATAAACACAAAAATAATAATAAAATCATACTGGATAACATTTATGGCCTTGGTAATTTTCCAATTTCCAATAACTTTAACTGCTTCTGAAACTATTTTTTAAACGAAAATTCGAAAGCAAAAAAATTTTTACTTGTTCAGAAGTATATTCTTATTCGTAAGCCTTTATAACTTTGATGAAATAGATTATGTTTTAAGATACGAGAATCATACTCAATGATTTGAATAATATTTTGTTATTTCGTCAAATTACTAGTTATTTCGCAATAAATATTTGATGAAATCCCTAATATTTCCATTAAAAAAAAATTCTTCTACAATATTTTATGTAAAGAAAGTGAGTGGAGGTGGTGTTTAAATAAAAAAAAAATGTTTAGCTTTAAGTAAATTTATATTTTATAAAAACAATCTTTTTCTACAAAATGTAACTGCTATACAATCTTTTTAGCAACTAAATATAAAAAAAATCCCTTATATTTAAGTTTCAAAAAACATTCTTTAATTTTTTATACAGAAAGAATGTGGTGTTTAACTATTAAAATTAGTAAAGTAGGTAATAGCTGTAGATAACACCGAACAAGGATAGGAACTGCACCAAATTTTACTTATAAAACAAGCAGTAAGCATAAAGCATTTATCATTAAGAATTAACAATTAAACTGAAAGCATTAAGCTTAAAACATTAAGCGTAAAGCAAAAAGCAATAAGCAATAAGCAAAAAGCAATAAGCAATAAGCAATAAGCAATAAGCAATAAGCAATAAGCAATAAGCATTTAAATAAGCATGTAGGCGGAAGCGGTAGGCGGTAGGCGGAAGATGGTAGGTGGTAGGCGGTAGGCGGTAGGTGGTAGGCGGTAGGCGATATTAAGCAATAAGCAATAAGCAATAAGCAATAAGCATTTAAATAAGCATGTAGGCGGAAGCGGTAGGCGGTAGGCGGAAGATGGTAGGTGGTAGGCGGTAGGCGGTAGGTGGTAGGCGGTAGGCGATATTAAGCAATAAGCAATTAGCATAAAGCATTAAGCTTTAAACATTTAGCATTATGCTTTAACCAAAAATCAAAGAGCATCAAACCTCATGCCACCAGAAATGGTTTCTTGTTGGTCGTTATCCGTTGAACTTAACTTTGAAAATAATAATATAAAAAACATAAAAGTGTATTGTGCAATACAAATATAAAGAACAAGTAATGATTGAAAATTCTTTTTTTTAATAAACACAAAAATAATAATAAAATCATACTGGATAACATTTATGGACTTGGTAATTTTCCAATTTCCAATAACATTAACTGCTTCTGAAACTATTTTTTAAACGAAAATTCGAAAGCAAAAAATTGTTTACTTGTTCAAAAGTATATTCTTATTCGTAAGCCTTTATAACTTTGATGAAATAGATTATGTTTTAAGATACGAGAATCATACTCAATGATTTGAATAATATTTTGTTATTTCGTCAAATTACTAGTTATTTCGCAATAAATATTTGATGAAATCCCTAATATTTCCATTAAAAAAATATTCTTTTACAATATTTTATGTAAAGAAAGTGAGTGCAGTTGGTGTTTAATTAAAAAAAAAATGTTTAGCTTTAAGTAAATTTATATTTTATAAAAACAATCTTTTTCTACAAAATGTAACTGCTATACAATCTTTTTAGCAACTAAATATAAAAAAAATCCCTTATATTTAAGTTTCAAAAAACATTCTTTAATTTTTTATACAGAAAGAATGTGGTGTTTAACTATTAAAATTAGTAAAGTAGGTAATAGCTGTAGATAACACCGAACAAGGATAGGAACTGCACCAAATTTTACTTATAAAACAAGCAGTAAGCATAAAGCATTTATCATTAAGAATTAACAATTAAACTGAAAGCATTAAGCTTAAAACATTAAGCGTAAAGCAAAAAGCAATAAGCAATAAGCAAAAAGCAATAAGCAATAAGCAATAAGCATTTAAATAAGCATGTAGGCGGAAGCAGTAGGCGGTAGGCGGAAGGTGGTAGGCGGTAGGTGGTAGGCGGTAGGCGATATTAAGCAATAAGCATAAAGCATTAAGCTTTAAACATTTAGCATTATGCTTTAACCAAAAATCAAAGAGCATCAAACCTCATGCCACCAGAAATGGTTTCTTGTTGGTCGTTATCCGTTGAACTTAACTTTGAAAATAATAATATAAAAAACATAAAAGTGTATTGTGCAATACAAATATAAAGAACAAGTAATGATTGAAAATTCTTTTTTTTAATAAACACAAAAATAATAATAAAATCATACTGGATAACATTTATGGACTTGGTAATTTTCCAATTTCCAATAACATTAACTGCTTCTGAAACTATTTTTTAATCGAAAATTCGAAAGCAAAAAATTGTTTACTTGTTCAAAAGTATATTCTTATTCGTAAGCCTTTATAACTTTGATGAAATAGATTATGTTTTAAGATACGAGAATCATACTCAATGATTTGAATAATATTTTGTTATTTCGTCAAATTACTAGTTATTTCGCAATAAATATTTGATGAAATCCCTAATATTTCCATTAAAAAAATATTCTTTTACAATATTTTATGTAAAGAAAGTGAGTGCAGTTGGTGTTTAATTAAAAAAAAAATGTTTAGCTTTAAGTAAATTTATATTTTATAAAAACAATCTTTTTCTACAAAATGTAACTGCTATACAATCTTTTTAGCAACTAAATATAAAAAAAATCCCTTATATTTAAGTTTCAAAAAACATTCTTTAATTTTTTATACAGAAAGAATGTGGTGTTTAACTATTAAAATTAGTAAAGTAGGTAATAGCTGTAGATAACACCGAACAAGGATAGGAACTGCACCAAATTTTACTTATAAAACAAGCAGTAAGCATAAAGCATTTATCATTAAGAATTAACAATTAAACTGAAAGCATTAAGCTTAAAACATTAAGCGTAAAGCAAAAAGCAATAAGCAATAAGCAATAAGCAATAAGCATGAAGCAATAAGCAATAAGCAATAAGCAATAAGCAATAAGCAATAAGCAATAAGCATTTAAATAAGCATGTAGGCGGAAGCGGTAGGCGGTAGGCGGAAGGTGGTAGGCGGTAGGCGGTAGGCGGTAGGTGGTAGGCGGTAGCCGATATTAAGCAATAAGCAATAAGCATAAAGCATTAAGCTTTAAACATTTAGCATTATGCTTTAACCAAAAATCAAAGAGCATCAAACCTCATGCCACCAGAAATGGTTTCTTGTTGGTCGTTATCCGTTGAACTTAACTTTGAAAATAATAATATAAAAAACATAAAAGTGTATTGTGCAATACAAATATAAAGAACAAGTAATGGTTGAAAATTCTTTTTTTTAATAAACACAAATATAATAATAAAATCATACTGGATAACATTTATGGACTTGGTAATTTCCCAATTTCCAATAACTTTAACTGCTTCTGAAACTATTTAAAAAAAAAAAATTTGAAAGCAAAAAAATGTTTACTTGTTCAAAAGTATATTCTTATTCGTAAGCCTTTATAACTTTGATGAAATAGATTATGTTTTAAGATACGAGAATCATACTCAATGATTTGAATAATATTTTGTTATTTCGTCAAATTACTAGTTATTTCGCAATAAATATTTGATGAAATCCCTAATATTTCCATTAAAAAAATATTCTTTTACAATATTTTATGTAAAGAAAGTGAGTGGAGGTGGTGTTTTAATAAAAAAAAAATGTTTAGTTTTAAGTAAATTTATATTTTATAAAAACAATCTTTTTCTACAAAATGTAACTGCTATACAATCTTTTTAGCAACTAAATATAAAAAAAATCCCTTATATTTAAGTTTCAAAAAACATTCTTTAATTTTTTATACAGAAAGAATGTGGTGTTTAACTATTAAAATTAGTAAAGTAGGTAATAGCTGTAGATAACACCGAACAAGGATAGGAACTGCACCAAATTTTACTTATAAAACAAGCAGTAAGCATAAAGCATTTATCATTAAGAATTAACAATTAAACTGAAAGCATTAAGCTTAAAACATTAAGCGTAAAGCAAAAAGCAACAAGCAATAAGCAAAAAGCAATAAGCAATAAGCAATAAGCAATAAGCAATAAGCAATAAGCAATAGGCAATAAGCAATAAGCAATAAGCAATAAGCATGAAGCAATAAGCAATAAGCAATAAGCAATAAGCAATAAGCAATAAGCATTTAAATAAGCATGTAGGCGGAAGCAGTAGGCGGTAGGCGGAAGGTAGTAGGCGGTAGGCGGTAGGTGGTAGGCGGTACTCGATATTAAGCAATAAGCAATAAGCATTTAAATAAGCATGTAGGCGGAAGCAGTAGGCGGTAGGCGGAAGGTGGTAGGCGGTAGGCGGTAGGTGGTAGGCGGTAGGCGATATTAAGCAATAAGCAATAAGCATAAAGCATTAAGCTTTAAACATTTAGCATTATGCTTTAACCAAAAATCAAAGAGCATCAAACCTCATGCCACCAGAAATGGTTTCTTGTTGGTCGTTATCCGTTGAACTTAACTTTGAAAATAATAATATAAAAAACATAAAAGTGTATTGTGCAATACAAATATAAAGAACAAGTAATGATTGAAAATTCTTTTTTTTAATAAACACAAAAATAATAATAAAATCATACTGGATAACATTTATGGACTTGGTAATTTTCCAATTTCCAATAACATTAACTGCTTCTGAAACTATTTTTTAAACGAAAATTCGAAAGCAAAAAATTGTTTACTTGTTCAAAAGTATATTCTTATTCGTAAGCCTTTATAACTTTGATGAAATAGATTATGTTTTAAGATACGAGAATCATACTCAATGATTTGAATAATATTTTGTTATTTCGTCAAATTACTAGTTATTTCGCAATAAATATTTGATGAAATCCCTAATATTTCCATTAAAAAAATATTCTTTTACAATATTTTATGTAAAGAAAGTGAGTGCAGTTGGTGTTTAATTAAAAAAAAAATGTTTAGCTTTAAGTAAATTTATATTTTATAAAAACAATCTTTTTCTACAAAATGTAACTGCTATACAATCTTTTTAGCAACTAAATATAAAAAAAATCCCTTATATTTAAGTTTCAAAAAACATTCTTTAATTTTTTATACAGAAAGAATGTGGTGTTTAACTATTAAAATTAGTAAAGTAGGTAATAGCTGTAGATAACACCGAACAAGGATAGGAACTGCACCAAATTTTACTTATAAAACAAGCAGTAAGCATAAAGCATTTATCATTAAGAATTAACAATTAAACTGAAAGCATTAAGCTTAAAACATTAAGCGTAAAGCAAAAAGCAATAAGCAATAAGCAATAAGCAATAAGCAATAAGCAATAAGCATGAAGCAATAAGCAATAAGCAATAGGCAATAAGCAATAAGCATTTAAATAAGCATGTAGGCGGAACCGGTAGGCGGTAGGCGGAAGGTGGTAGGCGGTAGGCGGTAGGCGGTAGGTGGTAGGCGGTTGCCGATATTAAGCAATAAGCAATAAGCATAAAGCATTAAGCTTTAAACATTTAGCATTATGCTTTAACCAAAAATCAAAGAGTATCAAACCTCATGCCACCAGAAATGGTTTCTAGTTGGTCGTTATCCGTTGAACTTAACTTTGAAAATAATAATATAAAAAACATAAAAGTGTATTGTGCAATACAAATATAAAGAACAAGTAATGGTTGAAAATTCTTTTTTTTAATAAACACAAATATAATAATAAAATTATACTGGATAACATTTATGGACTTGGTAATTTCCCAATTTCCAATAACTTTAACTGCTTCTGAAACTATTTAAAAAAAAAAAAAATTCGAAAGCAAAAAAATGTTTACTTGTTCAAAAGTATATTCTTATTCGTAAGCCTTTATAACTTTGATGAAATAGATTATGTTTTAAGATACGAGAATCATACTCAATGATTTGAATAATATTTTGTTATTTCGTCAAATTACTAGTTATTTCGCAATAAATATTTGATGAAATCCCTAATATTTCCATTAAAAAAATATTCTTTTACAATATTTTATGTAAAGAAAGTGAGTGGAGGTGGTGTTTTAATAAAAAAAAAATGTTTAGTTTTAAGTAAATTTATATTTTATAAAAACAATCTTTTTCTACAAAATGTAACTGCTATACAATCTTTTTAGCAACTAAATATAAAAAAAATCCCTTATATTTAAGTTTCAAAAAACATTCTTTAATTTTTTATACAGAAAGAATGTGGTGTTTAACTATTAAAATTAGTAAAGTAGGTAATAGCTGTAGATAACACCGAACAAGGATAGGAACTGCACCAAATTTTACTTATAAAACAAGCAGTAAGCATAAAGCATTTATCATTAAGAATTAACAATTAAACTGAAAGCATTAAGCTTAAAACATTAAGCGTAAAGCAAAAAGCAACAAGCAATAAGCAAAAAGCAATAAGCAATAAGCAATAAGCAATAAGCAATAAGCAATAAGCAATAAGCAATAAGCAATAAGCAATAAGCAATAAGCAATAAGCAATAAGCAATAAGCAATAAGCAATAAGCAATAAGCAATAAGCAATAAGCAATAAGCAATAAGCAATAAGCAATAAGCAATAAGCAATAAGCAATAAGCAATAAGCAATAAGCAATAAGCATTTAAATAAGCATGTAGGCTTAAGCAGTAGGCGGTAGGCGGAAGGTGGTAGGCGGTAGGCGGTAGGTGGTAGGCGGTAGGCGATATTAAGCAATAAGCAATAAGCATAAAGCATTAAGCTTTAAACATTTAGCATTATGCTTTAACCAAAAATCAAAGAGCATCAAACCTCATGCCACCAGAAATGGTTTCTTGTTGGTCATTATCCGTTGAACTTAACTTTGAAAATAATAATAAAATAACATAAAAGTGTATTTTACAATACAAATATAAAGAACAAGTAATAATTGAAAATTCTTTTTTTTAATAAACACAAAAATAATAATAAAATCATACTGGATAACATTTATGGCCTTGGTAATTTCCCAATTTCCAATAACTTTAACTGCTTCTGAAACTATTTTTTAAACGAAAATTCGAAAGCAAAAAAATTTTTACTTGTTCAAAAGTATATTCTTATTCGTAAGCCTTTATAACTTTGATGAAATAGATTATGTTTTAAGATACGAGAATTATACTCAATGATTTGAATAATATTTTGTTATTTCGTCAAATTACTAGTTATTTCGCAATAAATATTTGATGAAATTCCTAATATTTCCATTAAAAAAAATATTCTTTTACAATATTTTATGTAAAGAAAGTGAGTGCAGGTGGTGTTTAAATAAAAAAAAAATGTTTAGCTTTAAGTAAATTTATATTTTATAAAAACAATCTTTTTCTACAAAATGTAACTGCTATACAATCTTTTTAGCAACTAAATATAAAAAAAATCCCTTATATTTAAGTTTCAAAAAATATTCTTTAATTTTTTATACAGAAAGAATGTGGTGTTTAACTATTAAAATTAGTAAAGTAGGTAATAGCTGTAGATAACACCGAACAAGGATAGGAACTGCACCAAATTTCACTTATAAAACAAGCAGTAAGCATAAAGCATTTATCATTAAGAATTAACAATTAAACTGAAAGCATTAAGCTTAAAACATTAAGCGTAAAGCAAAAAGCAATAAGCAATAAGCAAAAAGCAATAAGCAATAAGCAATAAGCAATAAGCAATAAGCAATAAGCAATAAGCAATAAGCAATAAGCAATAAGCAATAAGCAATAAGCATTTAAATAAGCATGTAGGCGGAAGCGGTAGGTGGTAGGCGGTAGGCGGTAGGTGGTAGGCGGTAGGCGATATTAAGCAATAAGCAATAAGCATAAAGCATTAAGCTTTAAACATTTAGCATTATGCTTTAACCAAAAATCAAAGAGCATCAAACCTCATGCCACCAGAAATGGTTTCTTGTTGGTCGTTATCCGTTGAACTTAACTTTGAAAATAATAATATAAAAAACATAAAAGTGTATTGTGCAATACAAATACAAAGAACAAGTAATGATTGAAAATTCTTTTTTTTAATAAACACAAAAATAATAATAAAATCATACTGGATAACATTTATGGACTTGGTAATTTTCCAATTTCCAATAACTTTAACTGCTTCTGAAACTATTTTTTAAACGAAAATTCGAAAGCAAAAAAATGTTTACTTGTTCAAAAGTATATTCTTATTCGTAAGCCTTTATAACTTTGATGAAATAGATTATGTTTTAAGATACGAGAATCATACTCAATGATTTGAATAATATTTTGTTATTTCGTCAAATTACTAGTTATTTCGCAATAAATATTTGATGAAATCCCTAATATTTCCATTAAAAAAAAATTCTTCTACAATATTTTATGTAAAGAAAGTGAGTGGAGGTGGTGTTTAAATAAAAAAAAAATGTTTAGCTTTAAGTAAATTTATATTTTATAAAAACAATCTTTTTCTACAAAATGTAACTGCTATACAATCTTTTTAGCAACTAAATATAAAAAAAATCCCTTATATTTAAGTTTCAAAAAACATTCTTTAATTTTTTATACAGAAAGAATGTGGTGTTTAACTATTAAAATTAGTAAAGTAGGTAATAGCTGTAGATAACACCGAACAAGGATAGGAACTGCACCAAATTTTACTTATAAAACAAGCAGTAAGCATAAAGCATTTATCATTAAGAATTAACAATTAAACTGAAAGCATTAAGCTTAAAACATTAAGCGTAAAGCAAAAAGCAATAAGCAATAAGCAAAAAGCAATAAGCAATAAGCAATAAGCAATAAGCAATAAGCAATAAGCAATAAGCATTTAAATAAGCATGTAGGCGGAAGCGGTAGGCGGTAGGCGGAAGATGGTAGGTGGTAGGCGGTAGGCGGTAGGTGGTAGGCGGTAGGCGATATTAAGCAATAAGCAATAAGCAATAAGCAATAAGCAATAAGCATTTAAATAAGCATGTAGGCGGAAGCGGTAGGCGGTAGGCGGAAGATGGTAGGTGGTAGGCGGTAGGCGGTAGGTGGTAGGCGGTAGGCGATATTAAGCAATAAGCAATTAGCATAAAGCATTAAGCTTTAAACATTTAGCATTATGCTTTAACCAAAAATCAAAGAGCATCAAACCTCATGCCACCAGAAATGGTTTCTTGTTGGTCGTTATCCGTTGAACTTAACTTTGAAAATAATAATATAAAAAACATAAAAGTGTATTGTGCAATACAAATATAAAGAACAAGTAATGATTGAAAATTCTTTTTTTTAATAAACACAAAAATAATAATAAAATCATACTGGATAACATTTATGGACTTGGTAATTTTCCAATTTCCAATAACTTTAACTGCTTCTGAAACTATTTTTTAAACGAAAATTCGAAAGCAAAAAAATGTTTACTTGTTCAAAAGTATATTCTTATTCGTAAGCCTTTATAACTTTGATGAAATAGATTATGTTTTAAGATACGAGAATCATACTCAATGATTTGAATAATATTTTGTTATTTCGTCAAATTACTAGTTATTTCGCAATAAATATTTGATGAAATCCCTAATATTTCCATTAAAAAAAAATTCTTTTACAATATTTTATGTAAAGAAAGTGAGTGGAGGTGGTGTTTAAATAAAAAAAAAATGTTTAGCTTTAAGTAAATTTATATTTTATAAAAACAATCTTTTTCTACAAAATGTAACTGCTATACAATCTTTTTAGCAACTAAATATAAAAAAAATCCCTTATATTTAAGTTTCAAAAAACATTCTTTAATTTTTTATACAGAAAGAATGTGGTGTTTAACTATTAAAATTAGTAAAGTAGGTAATAGCTGTAGATAACACCGAACAAGGATAGGAACTGCACCAAATTTTACTTATAAAACAAGCAGTAAGCATAAAGCATTTATCATTAAGAATTAACAATTAAACTGAAAGCATTAAGCTTAAAACATTAAGCGTAAAGCAAAAAGCAATAAGCAATAAGCAAAAAGCAATAAGCAATAAGCAATAAGCAATAAGCAATAAGCAATAAGCAATAAGCATTTAAATAAGCATGTAGGCGGAAGCGGTAGGCGGTAGGCGGAAGATGGTAGGTGGTAGGCGGTAGGCGGTAGGTGGTAGGCGGTAGGCGATATTAAGCAATAAGCAATAAGCAATAAGCAATAAGCAATAAGCATTTAAATAAGCATGTAGGCGGAAGCGGTAGGCGGTAGGCGGAAGATGGTAGGTGGTAGGCGGTAGGCGGTAGGTGGTAGGCGGTAGGCGATATTAAGCAATAAGCAATTAGCATAAAGCATTAAGCTTTAAACATTTAGCATTATGCTTTAACCAAAAATCAAAGAGCATCAAACCTCATGCCACCAGAAATGGTTTCTTGTTGGTCGTTATCCGTTGAACTTAACTTTGAAAATAATAATATAAAAAACATAAAAGTGTATTGTGCAATACAAATATAAAGAACAAGTAATGATTGAAAATTCTTTTTTTTAATAAACACAAAAATAATAATAAAATCATACTGGATAACATTTATGGACTTGGTAATTTTCCAATTTCCAATAACTTTAACTGCTTCTGAAACTATTTTTTAAACGAAAATTCGAAAGCAAAAAAATGTTTACTTGTTCAAAAGTATATTCTTATTCGTAAGCCTTTATAACTTTGATGAAATAGATTATGTTTTAAGATACGAGAATCATACTCAATGATTTGAATAATATTTTGTTATTTCGTCAAATTACTAGTTATTTCGCAATAAATATTTGATGAAATCCCTAATATTTCCATTAAAAAAAAATTCTTTTACAATATTTTATGTAAAGAAAGTGAGTGGAGGTGGTGTTTAAATAAAAAAAAAATGTTTAGCTTTAAGTAAATTTATATTTTATAAAAACAATCTTTTTCTACAAAATGTAACTGCTATACAATCTTTTTAGCAACTAAATATAAAAAAAATCCCTTATATTTAAGTTTCAAAAAACATTCTTTAATTTTTTATACAGAAAGAATGTGGTGTTTAACTATTAAAATTAGTAAAGTAGGTAATAGCTGTAGATAACACCGAACAAGGATAGGAACTGCACCAAATTTTACTTATAAAACAAGCAGTAAGCATAAAGCATTTATCATTAAGAATTAACAATTAAACTGAAAGCATTAAGCTTAAAACATTAAGCGTAAAGCAAAAAGCAATAAGCAATAAGCAAAAAGCAATAAGCAATAAGCAATAAGCAATAAGCAATAAGCAATAAGCAATAAGCATTTAAATAAGCATGTAGGCGGAAGCGGTAGGCGGTAGGCGGAAGATGGTAGGTGGTAGGCGGTAGGCGGTAGGTGGTAGGCGGTAGGCGATATTAAGCAATAAGCAATAAGCATAAAGCATTAAGCTTTAAACATTTAGCATTATGCTTTAACCAAAAATCAAAGAGCATCAAACCTCATGCCACCAGAAATGGTTTCTTGTTGGTCATTATCCGTTGAACTTAACTTTGAAAATAATAATAAAATAACATAAAAGTGTATTTTACAACACAAATATAAAGAACAAGTAATAATTGAAAATTCTTTTTTTTAATAAACACAAAAATAATAATAAAATCATACTGGATAACATTTATGGCCTTGGTAATTTTCCAATTTCCAATAACTTTAACTGCTTCTGAAACTATTTTTTAAACGAAAATTCGAAAGCAAAAAAATGTTTACTTGTTCAAAAGTATATTCTTATTCGTAAGCCTTTATAACTTTGATGAAATAGATTATGTTTTAAGATACGAGAATCATACTCAATGATTTGAATAATATTTTGTTATTTCGTCAAATTACTAGTTATTTCGCAATAAATATTTGATGAAATCCCTAATATTTCCATTAAAAAAAAATTCTTTTACAATATTTTATGTAAAGAAAGTGAGTGGAGGTGGTGTTTAAATAAAAAAAAAATGTTTAGCTTTAAGTAAATTTATATTTTATAAAAACAATCTTTTTCTACAAAATGTAACTGCTATACAATCTTTTTAGCAACTAAATATAAAAAAAATCCCTTATATTTAAGTTTCAAAAAACATTCTTTAATTTTTTATACAGAAAGAATGTGGTGTTTAACTATTAAAATTAGTAAAGTAGGTAATAGCTGTAGATAACACCGAACAAGGATAGGAACTGCACCAAATTTTACTTATAAAACAAGCAGTAAGCATAAAGCATTTATCATTAAGAATTAACAATTAAACTGAAAGCATTAAGCTTAAAACATTAAGCGTAAAGCAAAAAGCAATAAGCAATAAGCAAAAAGCAATAAGCAATAAGCAATAAGCAATAAGCAATAAGCAATAAGCAATAAGCATTTAAATAAGCATGTAGGCGGAAGCGGTAGGCGGTAGGCGGAAGATGGTAGGTGGTAGGCGGTAGGCGGTAGGTGGTAGGCGGTAGGCGATATTAAGCAATAAGCAATAAGCATAAAGCATTAAGCTTTAAACATTTAGCATTATGCTTTAACCAAAAATCAAAGAGCATCAAACCTCATGCCACCAGAAATGGTTTCTTGTTGGTCATTATCCGTTGAACTTAACTTTGAAAATAATAATAAAATAACATAAAAGTGTATTTTACAACACAAATATAAAGAACAAGTAATAATTGAAAATTCTTTTTTTTAATAAACACAAAAATAATAATAAAATCATACTGGATAACATTTATGGCCTTGGTAATTTTCCAATTTCCAATAACTTTAACTGCTTCTGAAACTATTTTTTAAACGAAAATTCGAAAGCAAAAAAATTTTTACTTGTTCAGAAGTATATTCTTATTCGTAAGCCTTTATAACTTTGATGAAATAGATTATGTTTTAAGATACGAGAATTATACTCAATGATTTGAATAATATTTTGTTATTTCGTCAAATTACTAGTTATTTCGCGATAAATATTTGATGAAATCCCTAATATTTCCATTAAAAAATATATTCTTTTACAATATTTTATGTAAAGAAAGTGAGTGCAGTTGGTGTTTAAATAAAAAAAAATGTTTAGCTTTAAGTAAATTTATATTTTATAAAAACAATCTTTTTCTACAAAATGTAACTGCTATACAATCTTTTTAGCAACTAAATATAAAAAAAATCCCTTATATTTAAGTTTCAAAAAACATTCTTTAATTTTTTATACAGAAAGAATGTGGTGTTTAACTATTAAAATTAGTAAAGTAGGTAATAGCTGTAGATAACACCGAACAAGGATAGGAACTGCACCAAATTTTACTTATAAAACAAGCAGTAAGCATAAAGCATTTATCATTAAGAATTAACAATTAAACTGAAAGCATTAAGCTTAAAACATTAAGCGTAAAGCAAAAAGCAATAAGCAATAAGCAAAAAGCAATAAGCAATAAGCAATAAGCAATAAGCAATAAGCAATAAGCAATAAGCAATAAGCAATAAGCAATAAGCAATAAGCAATAAGCAATAAGCAATAAGCAATAAGCAATAAGCAATAAGCAATAAGCAATAAGCAATAAGCAATAAGCAATAAGCAATAAGCAATAAGCAATAAGCAATAAGCAATAAGCAATAAGCAATAAGCAATAAGCAAAAAGCAATAAGCAATAAGCAATAAGCAATAAGCAATAAGCAATAAGCAATAAGCAATAAGCAATAAGCAATAAGCAATAAGCAATAAGCAATAAGCAATAAGCAATAAGCAATAAGCAATAAGCAATAAGCAATAAGCAATAAGCAATAAGCAATAAGCAATAAGCAATAAGCAATAAGCAATAAGCAATAAGCAATAAGCAATAAGCAATAAGCAATAAGCAATAAGCAATAAGCAATAAGCAATAAGCAATAAGCAATAAGCATGAAGCAATAAGCAATAAGCAATAAGCATTTAAATAAGCATGTAGGCGGAAGCAGTAGACGGTAGGCGGAAGGTGGTAGGCGGTATGCGGTAGGTGGTAGGCGGTAGGCGATATTAAGCAATAAGCAATAAGCAATAAGCATAAAGCATTAAGCTTTAAACATTTAGCATTATGCTTTAACCAAAAATCAAAGAGCATCAAACCTCATGCCACCAGAAATGGTTTCTTGTTGGTCATTATCCGTTAAACTTAACTTTGAAAATAATAATAAAATAACATAAAAGTGTATTTTACAATACAAATATAAAAAACAAGTAATAATTGAAAATTCTTTTTTTAATAAACACAAAAATAATAATAAAATCATACTGGATAACATTTATGGCCTTGGTAATTTCCCAATTTCCAATAACTTTAACTGCTTCTGAAACTATTTTTTAAACGAAAATTCGAAAGCAAAAAAATTTTTACTTGTTCAAAAGTATATTCTTATTCGTAAGCCTTTATAACTTTGATGAAATAGATTATGTTTTAAGATACGAGAATTATACTCAATGATTTGAATAATATTTTGTTATTTCGTCAAATTACTAGTTATTTCGCAATAAATATTTGATGAAACCCCTAATATTTCCATTAAAAAAAATATTCTTTTACAATATTTTATGTAAAGAAAGTGAGTGCAGGTGGTGTTTTAATAAAAAAAAATGTTTAGCTTTAAGTAAATTTATATTTTATAAAAACAATCTTTTTCTACAAAATGTAACTGCTATACAATCTTTTTAGCAACTAAATATAAAAAAAATCCCTTATATTTAAGTTTCAAAAAACATTCTTTAATTTTTTATACAGAAAGAATGTGGTGTTTAACTATTAAAATTAGTTAAGTAGGTAATAGCTGTAGATAACACCGAACAAGGATAGGAACTGCACCAAATTTTACTTATAAAACAAGCAGTAAGCATAAAGCATTTATCATTAAGAATTAACAATTAAACTGAAAGCATTAAGCTTAAAACATTAAGCGTAAAGCAAAAAGCAATAAGCAATAAGCAAAAAGCAATAAGCAATAAGCAATAAGCAATAAGCAATAAGCAATAAGCAATAAGCAATAAGCATTTAAATAAGCATGTAGGCGGAAGCGGTAGGCGGTAGGCGGAAGATGGTAGGTGGTAGGCGGTAGGCGGTAGGTGGTAGGCGGTAGGCGATATTAAGCAATAAGCAATAAGCAATAAGCAATAAGCAATAAGCATTTAAATAAGCATGTAGGCGGAAGCGGTAGGCGGTAGGCGGAAGATGGTAGGTGGTAGGCGGTAGGCGGTAGGTGGTAGGCGGTAGGCGATATTAAGCAATAAGCAATTAGCATAAAGCATTAAGCTTTAAACATTTAGCATTATGCTTTAACCAAAAATCAAAGAGCATCAAACCTCATGCCACCAGAAATGGTTTCTTGTTGGTCGTTATCCGTTGAACTTAACTTTGAAAATAATAATATAAAAAACATAAAAGTGTATTGTGCAATACAAATATAAAGAACAAGTAATGATTGAAAATTCTTTTTTTTAATAAACACAAAAATAATAATAAAATCATACTGGATAACATTTATGGACTTGGTAATTTTCCAATTTCCAATAACTTTAACTGCTTCTGAAACTATTTTTTAAACGAAAATTCGAAAGCAAAAAAATGTTTACTTGTTCAAAAGTATATTCTTATTCGTAAGCCTTTATAACTTTGATGAAATAGATTATGTTTTAAGATACGAGAATCATACTCAATGATTTGAATAATATTTTGTTATTTCGTCAAATTACTAGTTATTTCGCAATAAATATTTGATGAAATCCCTAATATTTCCATTAAAAAAAAAATCTTTTACAATATTTTATGTAAAGAAAGTGAGTGGAGGTGGTGTTTAAATAAAAAAAAAATGTTTAGCTTTAAGTAAATTTATATTTTATAAAAACAATCTTTTTCTACAAAATGTAACTGCTATACAATCTTTTTAGCAACTAAATATAAAAAAAATCCCTTATATTTAAGTTTCAAAAAACATTCTTTAATTTTTTATACAGAAAGAATGTGGTGTTTAACTATTAAAATTAGTAAAGTAGGTAATAGCTGTAGATAACACCGAACAAGGATAGGAACTGCACCAAATTTTACTTATAAAACAAGCAGTAAGCATAAAGCATTTATCATTAAGAATTAACAATTAAACTGAAAGCATTAAGCTTAAAACATTAAGCGTAAAGCAAAAAGCAATAAGCAATAAGCAAAAAGCAATAAGCAATAAGCAATAAGCAATAAGCAATAAGCAATAAGCAATAAGCAATAAGCATTTAAATAAGCATGTAGGCGGAAGCGGTAGGCGGTAGGCGGAAGATGGTAGGTGGTAGGCGGTAGGCGGTAGGTGGTAGGCGGTAGGCGATATTAAGCAATAAGCAATAAGCATAAAGCATTAAGCTTTAAACATTTAGCATTATGCTTTAACCAAAAATCAAAGAGCATCAAACCTCATGCCACCAGAAATGGTTTCTTGTTGGTCATTATCCGTTGAACTTAACTTTGAAAATAATAATAAAATAACATAAAAGTGTATTTTACAACACAAATATAAAGAACAAGTAATAATTGAAAATTATTTTTTTTAATAAACACAAAAATAATAATAAAATCATACTGGATAACATTTATGGCCTTGGTAATTTTCCAATTTCCAATAACTTTAACTGCTTCTGAAACTATTTTTTAAACGAAAATTCGAAAGCAAAAAAATTTTTACTTGTTCAGAAGTATATTCTTATTCGTAAGCCTTTATAACTTTGATGAAATAGATTATGTTTTAAGATACGAGAATTATACTCAATGATTTGAATAATATTTTGTTATTTCGTCAAATTACTAGTTATTTCGCGATAAATATTTGATGAAATCCCTAATATTTCCATTAAAAAATATATTCTTTTACAATATTTTATGTAAAGAAAGTGAGTGCAGTTGGTGTTTAAATAAAAAAAAATGTTTAGCTTTAAGTAAATTTATATTTTATAAAAACAATCTTTTTCTACAAAATGTAACTGCTATACAATCTTTTTAGCAACTAAATATAAAAAAATCCCTTATATTTAAGTTTCAAAAAACATTCTTTAATTTTTTATACAGAAAGAATGTGGTGTTTAACTATTAAAATTAGTAAAGTAGGTAATAGCTGTAGATAACACCGAACAAGGATAGGAACTGCACCAAATTTTACTTATAAAACAAGCAGTAAGCATAAAGCATTTATCATTAAGAATTAACAATTAAACTGAAAGCATTAAGCTTAAAACATTAAGCGTAAAGCAAAAAGCAATAAGCAATAAGCAAAAAGCAATAAGCAATAAGCAATAAGCAATAAGCAATAAGCAATAAGCAATAAGCATTTAAATAAGCATGTAGGCGGAAGCGGTAGGCGGTAGGCGGAAGATGGTAGGTGGTAGGCGGTAGGCGGTAGGTGGTAGGCGGTAGGCGATATTAAGCAATAAGCAATAAGCATAAAGCATTAAGCTTTAAACATTTAGCATTATGCTTTAACCAAAAATCAAAGAGCATCAAACCTCATGCCACCAGAAATGGTTTCTTGTTGGTCATTATCCGTTGAACTTAACTTTGAAAATAATAATAAAATAACATAAAAGTGTATTTTACAACACAAATATAAAGAACAAGTAATAATTGAAAATTCTTTTTTTTAATAAACACAAAAATAATAATAAAATCATACTGGATAACATTTATGGCCTTGGTAATTTTCCAATTTCCAATAACTTTAACTGCTTCTGAAACTATTTTTTAAACGAAAATTCGAAAGCAAAAAAATTTTTACTTGTTCAGAAGTATATTCTTATTCGTAAGCCTTTATAACTTTGATGAAATAGATTATGTTTTAAGATACGAGAATTATACTCAATGATTTGAATAATATTTTGTTATTTCGTCAAATTACTAGTTATTTCGCGATAAATATTTGATGAAATCCCTAATATTTCCATTAAAAAATATATTCTTTTACAATATTTTATGTAAAGAAAGTGAGTGCAGTTGGTGTTTAAATAAAAAAAAATGTTTAGCTTTAAGTAAATTTATATTTTATAAAAACAATCTTTTTCTACAAAATGTAACTGCTATACAATCTTTTTAGCAACTAAATATAAAAAAAATCCCTTATATTTAAGTTTCAAAAAACATTCTTTAATTTTTTATACAGAAAGAATGTGGTGTTTAACTATTAAAATTAGTAAAGTAGGTAATAGCTGTAGATAACACCGAACAAGGATAGGAACTGCACCAAATTTTACTTATAAAACAAGCAGTAAGCATAAAGCATTTATCATTAAGAATTAACAATTAAACTGAAAGCATTAAGCTTAAAACATTAAGCGTAAAGCAAAAAGCAATAAGCAATAAGCAAAAAGCAATAAGCAATAAGCAATAAGCAATAAGCAATAAGCAATAAGCAATAAGCAATAAGCAATAAGCAATAAGCAATAAGCAATAAGCAATAAGCAATAAGCAATAAGCAATAAGCAATAAGCAATAAGCAATAAGCAATAAGCAATAAGCAATAAGCAATAAGCAATAAGCAATAAGCAATAAGCAATAAGCAATAAGCAATAAGCAATAAGCAATAAGCAATAAGCAATAAGCAATAAGCAATAAGCAATAAGCAATAAGCAATAAGCAATAAGCAATAAGCAATAAGCAATAAGCAATAAGCAATAAGCAATAAGCAATAAGCAATAAGCAATAAGCAATAAGCAATAAGCAATAAGCAATAAGCAATAAGCAATAAGCAATAAGCAATAAGCAATAAGCAATAAGCAATAAGCAATAAGCAATAAGCAATAAGCAATAAGCAATAAGCAATAAGCAATAAGCAATAAGCATGAAGCAATAAGCAATAAGCAATAAGCATTTAAATAAGCATGTAGGCGGAAGCAGTAGGCGGTAGGCGGAAGGTGGTAGGCGGTATGCGGTAGGTGGTAGGCGGTAGGCGATATTAAGCAATAAGCAATAAGCAATAAGCATAAAGCATTAAGCTTTAAACATTTAGCATTATGCTTTAACCAAAAATCAAAGAGCATCAAACCTCATGCCACCAGAAATGGTTTCTTGTTGGTCATTATCCGTTAAACTTAACTTTGAAAATAATAATAAAATAAAATAAAAGTGTATTTTACAATACAAATATAAAAAACAAGTAATAATTGAAAATTCTTTTTTTAATAAACACAAAAATAATAATAAAATCATACTGGATAACATTTATGGCCTTGGTAATTTCCCAATTTCCAATAACTTTAACTGCTTCTGAAACTATTTTTTAAACGAAAATTCGAAAGCAAAAAAATTTTTACTTGTTCAAAAGTATATTCTTATTCGTAAGCCTTTATAACTTTGATGAAATAGATTATGTTTTAAGATACGAGAATTATACTCAATGATTTGAATAATATTTTGTCATTTCGTCAAATTACTAGTTATTTCGCAATAAATATTTGATGAAACCCCTAATATTTCCATTAAAAAAAATATTCTTTTACAATATTTTATGTAAAGAAAGTGAGTGCAGGTGGTGTTTTAATAAAAAAAAATGTTTAGCTTTAAGTAAATTTATATTTTATAAAAACAATCTTTTTCTACAAAATGTAACTGCTATACAATCTTTTTAGCAACTAAATATAAAAAAAATCCCTTATATTTAAGTTTCAAAAAACATTCTTTAATTTTTTATACAGAAAGAATGTGGTGTTTAACTATTAAAATTAGTTAAGTAGGTAATAGCTGTAGATAACACCGAACAAGGATAGGAACTGCACCAAATTTTACTTATAAAACAAGCAGTAAGCATAAAGCATTTATCATTAAGAATTAACAATTAAACTGAAAGCATTAAGCTTAAAACATTAAGCGTAAAGCAAAAAGCAATAAGCAATAAGCAAAAAGCAATAAGCAATAAGCAATAAGCAATAAGCAATAAGCAATAAGCAATAAGCATTTAAATAAGCATGTAGGCGGAAGCGGTAGGCGGTAGGCGGAAGATGGTAGGTGGTAGGCGGTAGGCGGTAGGTGGTAGGCGGTAGGCGATATTAAGCAATAAGCAATAAGCAATAAGCAATAAGCAATAAGCAATAAGCATTTAAATAAGCATGTAGGCGGAAGCGGTAGGCGGTAGGCGGAAGATGGTAGGTGGTAGGCGGTAGGCGGTAGGTGGTAGGCGGTAGGCGATATTAAGCAATAAGCAATTAGCATAAAGCATTAAGCTTTAAACATTTAGCATTATGCTTTAACCAAAAATCAAAGAGCATCAAACCTCATGCCACCAGAAATGGTTTCTTGTTGGTCGTTATCCGTTGAACTTAACTTTGAAAATAATAATATAAAAAACATAAAAGTGTATTGTGCAATACAAATATAAAGAACAAGTAATGATTGAAAATTCTTTTTTTTAATAAACACAAAAATAATAATAAAATCATACTGGATAACATTTATGGACTTGGTAATTTTCCAATTTCCAATAACTTTAACTGCTTCTGAAACTATTTTTTAAACGAAAATTCGAAAGCAAAAAAATGTTTACTTGTTCAAAAGTATATTCTTATTCGTAAGCCTTTATAACTTTGATGAAATAGATTATGTTTTAAGATACGAGAATCATACTCAATGATTTGAATAATATTTTGTTATTTCGTCAAATTACTAGTTATTTCGCAATAAATATTTGATGAAATCCCTAATATTTCCATTAAAAAAAAAATCTTTTACAATATTTTATGTAAAGAAAGTGAGTGGAGGTGGTGTTTAAATAAAAAAAAAATGTTTAGCTTTAAGTAAATTTATATTTTATAAAAACAATCTTTTTCTACAAAATGTAACTGCTATACAATCTTTTTAGCAACTAAATATAAAAAAAATCCCTTATATTTAAGTTTCAAAAAACATTCTTTAATTTTTTATACAGAAAGAATGTGGTGTTTAACTATTAAAATTAGTAAAGTAGGTAATAGCTGTAGATAACACCGAACAAGGATAGGAACTGCACCAAATTTTACTTATAAAACAAGCAGTAAGCATAAAGCATTTATCATTAAGAATTAACAATTAAACTGAAAGCATTAAGCTTAAAACATTAAGCGTAAAGCAAAAAGCAATAAGCAATAAGCAAAAAGCAATAAGCAATAAGCAATAAGCAATAAGCAATAAGCAATAAGCAATAAGCATTTAAATAAGCATGTAGGCGGAAGCGGTAGGCGGTAGGCGGAAGATGGTAGGTGGTAGGCGGTAGGCGGTAGGTGGTAGGCGGTAGGCGATATTAAGCAATAAGCAATAAGCAATAAGCAATAAGCAATAAGCATTTAAATAAGCATGTAGGCGGAAGCGGTAGGCGGTAGGCGGAAGATGGTAGGTGGTAGGCGGTAGGCGGTAGGTGGTAGGCGGTAGGCGATATTAAGCAATAAGCAATTAGCATAAAGCATTAAGCTTTAAACATTTAGCATTATGCTTTAACCAAAAATCAAAGAGCATCAAACCTCATGCCACCAGAAATGGTTTCTTGTTGGTCGTTATCCGTTGAACTTAACTTTGAAAATAATAATATAAAAAACATAAAAGTGTATTGTGCAATACAAATATAAAGAACAAGTAATGATTGAAAATTCTTTTTTTTAATAAACACAAAAATAATAATAAAATCATACTGGATAACATTTATGGACTTGGTAATTTTCCAATTTCCAATAACTTTAACTGCTTCTGAAACTATTTTTTAAACGAAAATTCGAAAGCAAAAAAATGTTTACTTGTTCAAAAGTATATTCTTATTCGTAAGCCTTTATAACTTTGATGAAATAGATTATGTTTTAAGATACGAGAATCATACTCAATGATTTGAATAATATTTTGTTATTTCGTCAAATTACTAGTTATTTCGCAATAAATATTTGATGAAATCCCTAATATTTCCATTAAAAAAAAAATCTTTTACAATATTTTATGTAAAGAAAGTGAGTGGAGGTGGTGTTTAAATAAAAAAAAAATGTTTAGCTTTAAGTAAATTTATATTTTATAAAAACAATCTTTTTCTACAAAATGTAACTGCTATACAATCTTTTTAGCAACTAAATATAAAAAAAATCCCTTATATTTAAGTTTCAAAAAACATTCTTTAATTTTTTATACAGAAAGAATGTGGTGTTTAACTATTAAAATTAGTAAAGTAGGTAATAGCTGTAGATAACACCGAACAAGGATAGGAACTGCACCAAATTTTACTTATAAAACAAGCAGTAAGCATAAAGCATTTATCATTAAGAATTAACAATTAAACTGAAAGCATTAAGCTTAAAACATTAAGCGTAAAGCAAAAAGCAATAAGCAATAAGCAAAAAGCAATAAGCAATAAGCAATAAGCAATAAGCAATAAGCAATAAGCAATAAGCAATAAGCAATAAGCATTTAAATAAGCATGTAGGCGGAAGCGGTAGGCGGTAGGCGGAAGATGGTAGGTGGTAGGCGGTAGGCGGTAGGTGGTAGGCGGTAGGCGATATTAAGCAATAAGCAATAAGCATAAAGCATTAAGCTTTAAACATTTAGCATTATGCTTTAACCAAAAATCAAAGAGCATCAAACCTCATGCCACCAGAAATGGTTTCTTGTTGGTCATTATCCGTTGAACTTAACTTTGAAAATAATAATAAAATAACATAAAAGTGTATTTTACAACACAAATATAAAGAACAAGTAATAATTGAAAATTCTTTTTTTTAATAAACACAAAAATAATAATAAAATCATACTGGATAACATTTATGGCCTTGGTAATTTTCCAATTTCCAATAACTTTAACTGCTTCTGAAACTATTTTTTAAACGAAAATTCGAAAGCAAAAAAATTTTTACTTGTTCAGAAGTATATTCTTATTCGTAAGCCTTTATAACTTTGATGAAATAGATTATGTTTTAAGATACGAGAATTATACTCAATGATTTGAATAATATTTTGTTATTTCGTCAAATTACTAGTTATTTCGCGATAAATATTTGATGAAATCCCTAATATTTCCATTAAAAAATATATTCTTTTACAATATTTTATGTAAAGAAAGTGAGTGCAGTTGGTGTTTAAATAAAAAAAAATGTTTAGCTTTAAGTAAATTTATATTTTATAAAAACAATCTTTTTCTACAAAATGTAACTGCTATACAATCTTTTTAGCAACTAAATATAAAAAAAATCCCTTATATTTAAGTTTCAAAAAACATTCTTTAATTTTTTATACAGAAAGAATGTGGTGTTTAACTATTAAAATTAGTAAAGTAGGTAATAGCTGTAGATAACACCGAACAAGGATAGGAACTGCACCAAATTTTACTTATAAAACAAGCAGTAAGCATAAAGCATTTATCATTAAGAATTAACAATTAAACTGAAAGCATTAAGCTTAAAACATTAAGCGTAAAGCAAAAAGCAATAAGCAATAAGCAAAAAGCAATAAGCAATAAGCAATAAGCAATAAGCAATAAGCAATAAGCAATAAGCAATAAGCAATAAGCAATAAGCAATAAGCAATAAGCAATAAGCAATAAGCAATAAGCAATAAGCAATAAGCAATAAGCAATAAGCAATAAGCAATAAGCAATAAGCAATAAGCAATAAGCAATAAGCAATAAGCAATAAGCAATAAGCAATAAGCAATAAGCAATAAGCAATAAGCAATAAGCAATAAGCAATAAGCAATAAGCAATAAGCAATAAGCAATAAGCAATAAGCAATAAGCAATAAGCAATAAGCAATAAGCAATAAGCAATAAGCAATAAGCAATAAGCAATAAGCAATAAGCAATAAGCAATAAGCAATAAGCAATAAGCAATAAGCAATAAGCAATAAGCAATAAGCAATAAGCAATAAGCAATAAGCAATAAGCAATAAGCAATAAGCAATAAGCAATAAGCAATAAGCAATAAGCAATAAGCATGAAGCAATAAGCAATAAGCAATAAGCATTTAAATAAGCATGTAGGCGGAAGCAGTAGGCGGTAGGCGGAAGGTGGTAGGCGGTATGCGGTAGGTGGTAGGCGGTAGGCGATATTAAGCAATAAGCAATAAGCAATAAGCATAAAGCATTAAGCTTTAAACATTTAGCATTATGCTTTAACCAAAAATCAAAGAGCATCAAACCTCATGCCACCAGAAATGGTTTCTTGTTGGTCATTATCCGTTAAACTTAACTTTGAAAATAATAATAAAATAACATAAAAGTGTATTTTACAATACAAATATAAAAAACAAGTAATAATTGAAAATTCTTTTTTTAATAAACACAAAAATAATAATAAAATCATACTGGATAACATTTATGGCCTTGGTAATTTCCCAATTTCCAATAACTTTAACTGCTTCTGAAACTATTTTTTAAACGAAAATTCGAAAGCAAAAAAATTTTTACTTGTTCAAAAGTATATTCTTATTCGTAAGCCTTTATAACTTTGATGAAATAGATTATGTTTTAAGATACGAGAATTATACTCAATGATTTGAATAATATTTTGTTATTTCGTCAAATTACTAGTTATTTCGCAATAAATATTTGATGAAACCCCTAATATTTCCATTAAAAAAAATATTCTTTTACAATATTTTATGTAAAGAAAGTGAGTGCAGGTGGTGTTTTAATAAAAAAAAATGTTTAGCTTTAAGTAAATTTATATTTTATAAAAACAATCTTTTTCTACAAAATGTAACTGCTATACAATCTTTTTAGCAACTAAATATAAAAAAAATCCCTTATATTTAAGTTTCAAAAAACATTCTTTAATTTTTTATACAGAAAGAATGTGGTGTTTAACTATTAAAATTAGTTAAGTAGGTAATAGCTGTAGATAACACCGAACAAGGATAGGAACTGCACCAAATTTTACTTATAAAACAAGCAGTAAGCATAAAGCATTTATCATTAAGAATTAACAATTAAACTGAAAGCATTAAGCTTAAAACATTAAGCGTAAAGCAAAAAGCAATAAGCAATAAGCAAAAAGCAATAAGCAATAAGCAATAAGCAATAAGCAATAAGCAATAAGCATTTAAATAAGCATGTAAGCGGAAGCGGTAGGCGGTAGGCGGAAGATGGTAGGTGGTAGGCGGTAGGCGGTAGGTGGTAGGCGGTAGGCGATATTAAGCAATAAGCAATAAGCAATAAGCAATAAGCAATAAGCATTTAAATAAGCATGTAGGCGGAAGCGGTAGGCGGTAGGCGGAAGATGGTAGGTGGTAGGCGGTAGGCGGTAGGTGGTAGGCGGTAGGCGATATTAAGCAATAAGCAATTAGCATAAAGCATTAAGCTTTAAACATTTAGCATTATGCTTTAACCAAAAATCAAAGAGCATCAAACCTCATGCCACCAGAAATGGTTTCTTGTTGGTCGTTATCCGTTGAACTTAACTTTGAAAATAATAATATAAAAAACATAAAAGTGTATTGTGCAATACAAATATAAAGAACAAGTAATGATTGAAAATTCTTTTTTTTAATAAACACAAAAATAATAATAAAATCATACTGGATAACATTTATGGACTTGGTAATTTTCCAATTTCCAATAACTTTAACTGCTTCTGAAACTATTTTTTAAACGAAAATTCGAAAGCAAAAAAATGTTTACTTGTTCAAAAGTATATTCTTATTCGTAAGCCTTTATAACTTTGATGAAATAGATTATGTTTTAAGATACGAGAATCATACTCAATGATTTGAATAATATTTTGTTATTTCGTCAAATTACTAGTTATTTCGCAATAAATATTTGATGAAATCCCTAATATTTCCATTAAAAAAAAAATCTTTTACAATATTTTATGTAAAGAAAGTGAGTGGAGGTGGTGTTTAAATAAAAAAAAAATGTTTAGCTTTAAGTAAATTTATATTTTATAAAAACAATCTTTTTCTACAAAATGTAACTGCTATACAATCTTTTTAGCAACTAAATATAAAAAAAATCCCTTATATTTAAGTTTCAAAAAACATTCTTTAATTTTTTATACAGAAAGAATGTGGTGTTTAACTATTAAAATTAGTAAAGTAGGTAATAGCTGTAGATAACACCGAACAAGGATAGGAACTGCACCAAATTTTACTTATAAAACAAGCAGTAAGCATAAAGCATTTATCATTAAGAATTAACAATTAAACTGAAAGCATTAAGCTTAAAACATTAAGCGTAAAGCAAAAAGCAATAAGCAATAAGCAAAAAGCAATAAGCAATAAGCAATAAGCAATAAGCAATAAGCAATAAGCAATAAGCAATAAGCAATAAGCATTTAAATAAGCATGTAGGCGGAAGCGGTAGGCGGTAGGCGGAAGATGGTAGGTGGTAGGCGGTAGGCGGTAGGTGGTAGGCGGTAGGCGATATTAAGCAATAAGCAATAAGCATAAAGCATTAAGCTTTAAACATTTAGCATTATGCTTTAACCAAAAATCAAAGAGCATCAAACCTCATGCCACCAGAAATGGTTTCTTGTTGGTCATTATCCGTTGAACTTAACTTTGAAAATAATAATAAAATAACATAAAAGTGTATTTTACAACACAAATATAAAGAACAAGTAATAATTGAAAATTCTTTTTTTTAATAAACACAAAAATAATAATAAAATCATACTGGATAACATTTATGGCCTTGGTAATTTTCCAATTTCCAATAACTTTAACTGCTTCTGAAACTATTTTTTAAACGAAAATTCGAAAGCAAAAAAATTTTTACTTGTTCAGAAGTATATTCTTATTCGTAAGCCTTTATAACTTTGATGAAATAGATTATGTTTTAAGATACGAGAATTATACTCAATGATTTGAATAATATTTTGTTATTTCGTCAAATTACTAGTTATTTCGCGATAAATATTTGATGAAATCCCTAATATTTCCATTAAAAAATATATTCTTTTACAATATTTTATGTAAAGAAAGTGAGTGCAGTTGGTGTTTAAATAAAAAAAAATGTTTAGCTTTAAGTAAATTTATATTTTATAAAAACAATCTTTTTCTACAAAATGTAACTGCTATACAATCTTTTTAGCAACTAAATATAAAAAAAATCCCTTATATTTAAGTTTCAAAAAACATTCTTTAATTTTTTATACAGAAAGAATGTGGTGTTTAACTATTAAAATTAGTAAAGTAGGTAATAGCTGTAGATAACACCGAACAAGGATAGGAACTGCACCAAATTTTACTTATAAAACAAGCAGTAAGCATAAAGCATTTATCATTAAGAATTAACAATTAAACTGAAAGCATTAAGCTTAAAACATTAAGCGTAAAGCAAAAAGCAATAAGCAATAAGCAATAAGCAAAAAGCAATAAGCAATAAGCAATAAGCAATAAGCAATAAGCAATAAGCAATAAGCAATAAGCAATAAGCAATAAGCAATAAGCAATAAGCAATAAGCAATAAGCAATAAGCAATAATCAATAAGCAATAAGCAATAAGCAATAAGCAATAAGCAATAAGCAATAAGCAATAAGCAATAAGCAATAAGCAATAAGCAATAAGCAATAAGCAATAAGCAATAAGCAAAAAGCAATAAGCAATAAGCAATAAGCAATAAGCAATAAGCAATAAGCAATAAGCAATAAGCAATAAGCAATAAGCAATAAGCAATAAGCAATAAGCAATAAGCAATAAGCAATAAGCAATAAGCAATAAGCAATAAGCAATAAGCAATAAGCAATAAGCAATAAGCAATAAGCAATAAGCAATAAGCAATAAGCAATAAGCAATAAGCAATAAGCAATAAGCAATAAGCAATAAGCAATAAGCAATAAGCAATAAGCATGAAGCAATAAGCAATAAACAATAAGCAATAAGCAATAAGCAATAAGCAATAAGCATTTAAATAAGCATGTAGGCGGAAGCAGTAGGCGGTAGGCGGAAGGTGGTAGGCGGTATGCGGTAGGTGGTAGGCGGTAGGCGATATTAAGCAATAAGCAATAAGCATAAAGCATTAAGCTTTAAACATTTAGCATTATGCTTTAACCAAAAATCAAAGAGCATCAAACCTCATGCCACCAGAAATGGTTTCTTGTTGGTCGTTATCCGTTGAACTTAACTTTGAAAATAATAATATAAAAAACATAAAAGTGTATTGTGCAATACAAATATAAAGAACAAGTAATGATTGAAAATTCTTTTTTTTAATAAACACAAAAATAATAATAAAATCATACTGGATAACATTTATGGACTTGGTAATTTTCCAATTTCCAATAACTTTAACTGCTTCTGAAACTATTTTTTAAACGAAAATTCGAAAGCAAAAAAATGTTTACTTGTTCAAAAGTATATTCTTATTCGTAAGCCTTTATAACTTTGATGAAATAGATTATGTTTTAAGATACGAGAATCATACTCAATGATTTGAATAATATTTTGTTATTTCGTCAAATTACTAGTTATTTCGCAATAAATATTTGATGAAATCCCTAATATTTCCATTAAAAAAAAATTCTTTTACAATATTTTATGTAAAGAAAGTGAGTGGAGGTGGTGTTTAAATAAAAAAAAAATGTTTAGCTTTAAGTAAATTTATATTTTATAAAAACAATCTTTTTCTACAAAATGTAACTGCTATACAATCTTTTTAGCAACTAAATATAAAAAAAATCCCTTATATTTAAGTTTCAAAAAACATTCTTTAATTTTTTATACAGAAAGAATGTGGTGTTTAACTATTAAAATTAGTAAAGTAGGTAATAGCTGTAGATAACACCGAACAAGGATAGGAACTGCACCAAATTTTACTTATAAAACAAGCAGTAAGCATAAAGCATTTATCATTAAGAATTAACAATTAAACTGAAAGCATTAAGCTTAAAACATTAAGCGTAAAGCAAAAAGCAATAAGCAATAAGCAAAAAGCAATAAGCAATAAGCAATAAGCAATAAGCAATAAGCAATAAGCATTTAAATAAGCATGTAGGCGGAAGCGGTAGGCGGTAGGCGGAAGATGGTAGGTGGTAGGCGGTAGGCGGTAGGTGGTAGGCGGTAGGCGATATTAAGCAATAAGCAATAAGCAATAAGCAATAAGCAATAAGCATTTAAATAAGCATGTAGGCGGAAGCGGTAGGCGGTAGGCGGAAGATGGTAGGTGGTAGGCGGTAGGCGGTAGGTGGTAGGCGGTAGGCGATATTAAGCAATAAGCAATTAGCATAAAGCATTAAGCTTTAAACATTTAGCATTATGCTTTAACCAAAAATCAAAGAGCATCAAACCTCATGCCACCAGAAATGGTTTCTTGTTGGTCGTTATCCGTTGAACTTAACTTTGAAAATAATAATATAAAAAACATAAAAGTGTATTGTGCAATACAAATATAAAGAACAAGTAATGATTGAAAATTCTTTTTTTTAATAAACACAAAAATAATAATAAAATCATACTGGATAACATTTATGGACTTGGTAATTTTCCAATTTCCAATAACTTTAACTGCTTCTGAAACTATTTTTTAAACGAAAATTCGAAAGCAAAAAAATGTTTACTTGTTCAAAAGTATATTCTTATTCGTAAGCCTTTATAACTTTGATGAAATAGATTATGTTTTAAGATACGAGAATCATACTCAATGATTTGAATAATATTTTGTTATTTCGTCAAATTACTAGTTATTTCGCAATAAATATTTGATGAAATCCCTAATATTTCCATTAAAAAAAAATTCTTTTACAATATTTTATGTAAAGAAAGTGAGTGGAGGTGGTGTTTAAATAAAAAAAAAATGTTTAGCTTTAAGTAAATTTATATTTTATAAAAACAATCTTTTTCTACAAAATGTAACTGCTATACAATCTTTTTAGCAACTAAATATAAAAAAAATCCCTTATATTTAAGTTTCAAAAAACATTCTTTAATTTTTTATACAGAAAGAATGTGGTGTTTAACTATTAAAATTAGTAAAGTAGGTAATAGCTGTAGATAACACCGAACAAGGATAGGAACTGCACCAAATTTTACTTATAAAACAAGCAGTAAGCATAAAGCATTTATCATTAAGAATTAACAATTAAACTGAAAGCATTAAGCTTAAAACATTAAGCGTAAAGCAAAAAGCAATAAGCAATAAGCAAAAAGCAATAAGCAATAAGCAATAAGCAATAAGCAATAAGCAATAAGCAATAAGCATTTAAATAAGCATGTAGGCGGAAGCGGTAGGCGGTAGGCGGAAGATGGTAGGTGGTAGGCGGTAGGCGGTAGGTGGTAGGCGGTAGGCGATATTAAGCAATAAGCAATAAGCATAAAGCATTAAGCTTTAAACATTTAGCATTATGCTTTAACCAAAAATCAAAGAGCATCAAACCTCATGCCACCAGAAATGGTTTCTTGTTGGTCATTATCCGTTGAACTTAACTTTGAAAATAATAATAAAATAACATAAAAGTGTATTTTACAACACAAATATAAAGAACAAGTAATAATTGAAAATTCTTTTTTTTAATAAACACAAAAATAATAATAAAATCATACTGGATAACATTTATGGCCTTGGTAATTTTCCAATTTCCAATAACTTTAACTGCTTCTGAAACTATTTTTTAAACGAAAATTCGAAAGCAAAAAAATTTTTACTTGTTCAGAAGTATATTCTTATTCGTAAGCCTTTATAACTTTGATGAAATAGATTATGTTTTAAGATACGAGAATTATACTCAATGATTTGAATAATATTTTGTTATTTCGTCAAATTACTAGTTATTTCGCGATAAATATTTGATGAAATCCCTAATATTTCCATTAAAAAATATATTCTTTTACAATATTTTATGTAAAGAAAGTGAGTGCAGTTGGTGTTTAAATAAAAAAAAATGTTTAGCTTTAAGTAAATTTATATTTTATAAAAACAATCTTTTTCTACAAAATGTAACTGCTATACAATCTTTTTAGCAACTAAATATAAAAAAAATCCCTTATATTTAAGTTTCAAAAAACATTCTTTAATTTTTTATACAGAAAGAATGTGGTGTTTAACTATTAAAATTAGTAAAGTAGGTAATAGCTGTAGATAACACCGAACAAGGATAGGAACTGCACCAAATTTTACTTATAAAACAAGCAGTAAGCATAAAGCATTTATCATTAAGAATTAACAATTAAACTGAAAGCATTAAGCTTAAAACATTAAGCGTAAAGCAAAAAGCAATAAGCAATAAGCAATAAGCAATAAGCAATAAGCAATAAGCAATAAGCAATAAGCAATAAGCAATAAGCAATAAGCAATAAGCAATAAGCAATAAGCAATAAGCAATAAGCAATAAGCAATAAGCAATAAGCAATAAGCAATAAGCAATAAGCAATAAGCAATAAGCAATAAGCAATAAGCAATAAGCAATAAGCAATAAGCAATAAGCAATAAGCAATAAGCAATAAGCAATAAGCAATAAGCAATAAGCAATAAGCAATAAGCAATAAGCAATAAGCAATAAGCAATAAGCAATAAGCAATAAGCAATAAGCAATAAGCAATAAGCAATAAGCAATAAGCAATAAGCAATAAGCAATAAGCAATAAGCAATAAGCAATAAGCAATAAGCAATAAGCAATAAGCAATAAGCAATAAGCAATAAGCAATAAGCAATAAGCAATAAGCAATAAGCAATAAGCAATAAGCAATAAGCAATAAGCAATAAGCAATAAGCAATAAGCAATAAGCAATAAGCAATAAGCAATAAGCAATAAGCAATAAGCAATAAGCAATAAGCAATAAGCAATAAGCAATAAGCAATAAGCAATAAGCAATAAGCAATAAGCAATAAGCAATAAGCAATAAGCAATAAGCAATAAGCAATAAGCAATAAGCAATAAGCAATAAGCAATAAGCATGAAGCAATAAGCAATAAGCAATAAGCATTTAAATAAGCATGTAGGCGGAAGCAGTAGGCGGTAGGCGGAAGGTGGTAGGCGGTATGCGGTAGGTGGTAGGCGGTAGGCGATATTAAGCAATAAGCAATAAGCAATAAGCATAAAGCATTAAGCTTTAAACATTTAGCATTATGCTTTAACCAAAAATCAAAGAGCATCAAACCTCATGCCACCAGAAATGGTTTCTTGTTGGTCATTATCCGTTAAACTTAACTTTGAAAATAATAATAAAATAACATAAAAGTGTATTTTACAATACAAATATAAAAAACAAGTAATAATTGAAAATTCTTTTTTTAATAAACACAAAAATAATAATAAAATCATACTGGATAACATTTATGGCCTTGGTAATTTCCCAATTTCCAATAACTTTAACTGCTTCTGAAACTATTTTTTAAACGAAAATTCGAAAGCAAAAAAATTTTTACTTGTTCAAAAGTATATTCTTATTCGTAAGCCTTTATAACTTTGATGAAATAGATTATGTTTTAAGATACGAGAATTATACTCAATGATTTGAATAATATTTTGTTATTTCGTCAAATTACTAGTTATTTCGCAATAAATATTTGATGAAACCCCTAATATTTCCATTAAAAAAAATATTCTTTTACAATATTTTATGTAAAGAAAGTGAGTGCAGGTGGTGTTTTAATAAAAAAAAATGTTTAGCTTTAAGTAAATTTATATTTTATAAAAACAATCTTTTTCTACAAAATGTAACTGCTATACAATCTTTTTAGCAACTAAATATAAAAAAAATCCCTTATATTTAAGTTTCAAAAAACATTCTTTAATTTTTTATACAGAAAGAATGTGGTGTTTAACTATTAAAATTAGTTAAGTAGGTAATAGCTGTAGATAACACCGAACAAGGATAGGAACTGCACCAAATTTTACTTATAAAACAAGCAGTAAGCATAAAGCATTTATCATTAAGAATTAACAATTAAACTGAAAGCATTAAGCTTAAAACATTAAGCGTAAAGCAAAAAGCAATAAGCAATAAGCAAAAAGCAATAAGCAATAAGCAATAAGCAATAAGCAATAAGCAATAAGCATTTAAATAAGCATGTAGGCGGAAGCGGTAGGCGGTAGGCGGTAGGTGGTAGGCGGTAGGCGATATTAAGCAATAAGCAATAAGCAATAAGCAATAAGCAATAAGCATTTAAATAAGCATGTAGGCGGAAGCGGTAGGCGGTAGGCGGAAGATGGTAGGTGGTAGGCGGTAGGCGGTAGGTGGTAGGCGGTAGGCGATATTAAGCAATAAGCAATTAGCATAAAGCATTAAGCTTTAAACATTTAGCATTATGCTTTAACCAAAAATCAAAGAGCATCAAACCTCATGCCACCAGAAATGGTTTCTTGTTGGTCGTTATCCGTTGAACTTAACTTTGAAAATAATAATATAAAAAACATAAAAGTGTATTGTGCAATACAAATATAAAGAACAAGTAATGATTGAAAATTCTTTTTTTTAATAAACACAAAAATAATAATAAAATCATACTGGATAACATTTATGGACTTGGTAATTTTCCAATTTCCAATAACTTTAACTGCTTCTGAAACTATTTTTTAAACGAAAATTCGAAAGCAAAAAAATGTTTACTTGTTCAAAAGTATATTCTTATTCGTAAGCCTTTATAACTTTGATGAAATAGATTATGTTTTAAGATACGAGAATCATACTCAATGATTTGAATAATATTTTGTTATTTCGTCAAATTACTAGTTATTTCGCAATAAATATTTGATGAAATCCCTAATATTTCCATTAAAAAAAAAATCTTTTACAATATTTTATGTAAAGAAAGTGAGTGGAGGTGGTGTTTAAATAAAAAAAAAATGTTTAGCTTTAAGTAAATTTATATTTTATAAAAACAATCTTTTTCTACAAAATGTAACTGCTATACAATCTTTTTAGCAACTAAATATAAAAAAAATCCCTTATATTTAAGTTTCAAAAAACATTCTTTAATTTTTTATACAGAAAGAATGTGGTGTTTAACTATTAAAATTAGTAAAGTAGGTAATAGCTGTAGATAACACCGAACAAGGATAGGAACTGCACCAAATTTTACTTATAAAACAAGCAGTAAGCATAAAGCATTTATCATTAAGAATTAACAATTAAACTGAAAGCATTAAGCTTAAAACATTAAGCGTAAAGCAAAAAGCAATAAGCAATAAGCAAAAAGCAATAAGCAATAAGCAATAAGCAATAAGCAATAAGCATTTAAATAAGCATGTAGGCGGAAGCGGTAGGCGGTAGGCGGAAGATGGTAGGTGGTAGGCGGTAGGCGGTAGGTGGTAGGCGGTAGGCGATATTAAGCAATAAGCAATAAGCATAAAGCATTAAGCTTTAAACATTTAGCATTATGCTTTAACCAAAAATCAAAGAGCATCAAACCTCATGCCACCAGAAATGGTTTCTTGTTGGTCATTATCCGTTGAACTTAACTTTGAAAATAATAATAAAATAACATAAAAGTGTATTTTACAACACAAATATAAAGAACAAGTAATAATTGAAAATTCTTTTTTTTAATAAACACAAAAATAATAATAAAATCATACTGGATAACATTTATGGCCTTGGTAATTTTCCAATTTCCAATAACTTTAACTGCTTCTGAAACTATTTTTTAAACGAAAATTCGAAAGCAAAAAAATTTTTACTTGTTCAGAAGTATATTCTTATTCGTAAGCCTTTATAACTTTGATGAAATAGATTATGTTTTAAGATACGAGAATTATACTCAATGATTTGAATAATATTTTGTTATTTCGTCAAATTACTAGTTATTTCGCGATAAATATTTGATGAAATCCCTAATATTTCCATTAAAAAATATATTCTTTTACAATATTTTATGTAAAGAAAGTGAGTGCAGTTGGTGTTTAAATAAAAAAAAATGTTTAGCTTTAAGTAAATTTATATTTTATAAAAACAATCTTTTTCTACAAAATGTAACTGCTATACAATCTTTTTAGCAACTAAATATAAAAAAAATCCCTTATATTTAAGTTTCAAAAAACATTCTTTAATTTTTTATACAGAAAGAATGTGGTGTTTAACTATTAAAATTAGTAAAGTAGGTAATAGCTGTAGATAACACCGAACAAGGATAGGAACTGCACCAAATTTTACTTATAAAACAAGCAGTAAGCATAAAGCATTTATCATTAAGAATTAACAATTAAACTGAAAGCATTAAGCTTAAAACATTAAGCGTAAAGCAAAAAGCAATAAGCAATAAGCAAAAAGCAATAAGCAATAAGCAATAAGCAATAAGCAATAAGCAATAAGCAATAAGCAATAAGCAATAAGCAATAAGCAATAAGCAATAAGCAATAAGCAATAAGCAATAAGCAATAAGCAATAAGCAATAAGCAATAAGCAATAAGCAATAAGCAATAAGCAATAAGCAATAAGCAATAAGCAATAAGCAATAAGCAATAAGCAATAAGCAATAAGCAATAAGCAATAAGCAATAAGCAATAAGCAATAAGCAATAAGCAATAAGCAATAAGCAATAAGCAATAAGCAATAAGCAATAAGCAATAAGCAATAAGCAATAAGCAATAAGCAATAAGCAATAAGCAATAAGCAATAAGCAATAAGCAATAAGCAATAAGCAATAAGCAATAAGCAATAAGCAATAAGCAATAAGCAATAAGCAATAAGCAATAAGCAATAAGCAATAAGCAATAAGCAATAAGCAATAAGCAATAAGCAATAAGCAATAAGCAATAAGCAATAAGCAATAAGCATGAAGCAATAAGCAATAAGCAATAAGCATTTAAATAAGCATGTAGGCGGAAGCAGTAGGCGGTAGGCGGAAGGTGGTAGGCGGTATGCGGTAGGTGGTAGGCGGTAGGCGATATTAAGCAATAAGCAATAAGCAATAAGCATAAAGCATTAAGCTTTAAACATTTAGCATTATGCTTTAACCAAAAATCAAAGAGCATCAAACCTCATGCCACCAGAAATGGTTTCTTGTTGGTCATTATCCGTTAAACTTAACTTTGAAAATAATAATAAAATAACATAAAAGTGTATTTTACAATACAAATATAAAAAACAAGTAATAATTGAAAATTCTTTTTTTAATAAACACAAAAATAATAATAAAATCATACTGGATAACATTTATGGCCTTGGTAATTTCCCAATTTCCAATAACTTTAACTGCTTCTGAAACTATTTTTTAAACGAAAATTCGAAAGCAAAAAAATTTTTACTTGTTCAAAAGTATATTCTTATTCGTAAGCCTTTATAACTTTGATGAAATAGATTATGTTTTAAGATACGAGAATTATACTCAATGATTTGAATAATATTTTGTTATTTCGTCAAATTACTAGTTATTTCGCAATAAATATTTGATGAAACCCCTAATATTTCCATTAAAAAAAATATTCTTTTACAATATTTTATGTAAAGAAAGTGAGTGCAGGTGGTGTTTTAATAAAAAAAAATGTTTAGCTTTAAGTAAATTTATATTTTATAAAAACAATCTTTTTCTACAAAATGTAACTGCTATACAATCTTTTTAGCAACTAAATATAAAAAAAATCCCTTATATTTAAGTTTCAAAAAACATTCTTTAATTTTTTATACAGAAAGAATGTGGTGTTTAACTATTAAAATTAGTTAAGTAGGTAATAGCTGTAGATAACACCGAACAAGGATAGGAACTGCACCAAATTTTACTTATAAAACAAGCAGTAAGCATAAAGCATTTATCATTAAGAATTAACAATTAAACTGAAAGCATTAAGCTTAAAACATTAAGCGTAAAGCAAAAAGCAATAAGCAATAAGCAAAAAGCAATAAGCAATAAGCAATAAGCAATAAGCAATAAGCAATAAGCATTTAAATAAGCATGTAGGCGGAAGCGGTAGGCGGTAGGCGGAAGATGGTAGGTGGTAGGCGGTAGGCGGTAGGTGGTAGGCGGTAGGCGATATTAAGCAATAAGCAATAAGCAATAAGCAATAAGCAATAAGCATTTAAATAAGCATGTAGGCGGAAGCGGTAGGCGGTAGGCGGAAGATGGTAGGTGGTAGGCGGTAGGCGGTAGGTGGTAGGCGGTAGGCGATATTAAGCAATAAGCAATTAGCATAAAGCATTAAGCTTTAAACATTTAGCATTATGCTTTAACCAAAAATCAAAGAGCATCAAACCTCATGCCACCAGAAATGGTTTCTTGTTGGTCGTTATCCGTTGAACTTAACTTTGAAAATAATAATATAAAAAACATAAAAGTGTATTGTGCAATACAAATATAAAGAACAAGTAATGATTGAAAATTCTTTTTTTTAATAAACACAAAAATAATAATAAAATCATACTGGATAACATTTATGGACTTGGTAATTTTCCAATTTCCAATAACTTTAACTGCTTCTGAAACTATTTTTTAAACGAAAATTCGAAAGCAAAAAAATGTTTACTTGTTCAAAAGTATATTCTTATTCGTAAGCCTTTATAACTTTGATGAAATAGATTATGTTTTAAGATACGAGAATCATACTCAATGATTTGAATAATATTTTGTTATTTCGTCAAATTACTAGTTATTTCGCAATAAATATTTGATGAAATCCCTAATATTTCCATTAAAAAAAAATTCTTTTACAATATTTTATGTAAAGAAAGTGAGTGGAGGTGGTGTTTAAATAAAAAAAAAATGTTTAGCTTTAAGTAAATTTATATTTTATAAAAACAATCTTTTTCTACAAAATGTAACTGCTATACAATCTTTTTAGCAACTAAATATAAAAAAAATCCCTTATATTTAAGTTTCAAAAAACATTCTTTAATTTTTTATACAGAAAGAATGTGGTGTTTAACTATTAAAATTAGTAAAGTAGGTAATAGCTGTAGATAACACCGAACAAGGATAGGAACTGCACCAAATTTTACTTATAAAACAAGCAGTAAGCATAAAGCATTTATCATTAAGAATTAACAATTAAACTGAAAGCATTAAGCTTAAAACATTAAGCGTAAAGCAAAAAGCAATAAGCAATAAGCAAAAAGCAATAAGCAATAAGCAATAAGCAATAAGCAATAAGCAATAAGCATTTAAATAAGCATGTAGGCGGAAGCGGTAGGCGGTAGGCGGAAGATGGTAGGTGGTAGGCGGTAGGCGGTAGGTGGTAGGCGGTAGGCGATATTAAGCAATAAGCAATAAGCATAAAGCATTAAGCTTTAAACATTTAGCATTATGCTTTAACCAAAAATCAAAGAGCATCAAACCTCATGCCACCAGAAATGGTTTCTTGTTGGTCATTATCCGTTGAACTTAACTTTGAAAATAATAATAAAATAACATAAAAGTGTATTTTACAACACAAATATAAAGAACAAGTAATAATTGAAAATTATTTTTTTTAATAAACACAAAAATAATAATAAAATCATACTGGATAACATTTATGGCCTTGGTAATTTTCCAATTTCCAATAACTTTAACTGCTTCTGAAACTATTTTTTAAACGAAAATTCGAAAGCAAAAAAATTTTTACTTGTTCAGAAGTATATTCTTATTCGTAAGCCTTTATAACTTTGATGAAATAGATTATGTTTTAAGATACGAGAATTATACTCAATGATTTGAATAATATTTTGTTATTTCGTCAAATTACTAGTTATTTCGCGATAAATATTTGATGAAATCCCTAATATTTCCATTAAAAAATATATTCTTTTACAATATTTTATGTAAAGAAAGTGAGTGCAGTTGGTGTTTAAATAAAAAAAAATGTTTAGCTTTAAGTAAATTTATATTTTATAAAAACAATCTTTTTCTACAAAATGTAACTGCTATACAATCTTTTTAGCAACTAAATATAAAAAAAATCCCTTATATTTAAGTTTCAAAAAACATTCTTTAATTTTTTATACAGAAAGAATGTGGTGTTTAACTATTAAAATTAGTAAAGTAGGTAATAGCTGTAGATAACACCGAACAAGGATAGGAACTGCACCAAATTTTACTTATAAAACAAGCAGTAAGCATAAAGCATTTATCATTAAGAATTAACAATTAAACTGAAAGCATTAAGCTTAAAACATTAAGCGTAAAGCAAAAAGCAATAAGCAATAAGCAATAAGCAAAAAGCAATAAGCAATAAGCAATAAGCAATAAGCAATAAGCAATAAGCAATAAGCAATAAGCAATAAGCAATAAGCAATAAGCAATAAGCAATAAGCAATAAGCAATAAGCAATAAGCAATAAGCAATAAGCAATAAGCAATAAGCAATAAGCAATAAGCAATAAGCAATAAGCAATAAGCAATAAGCAATAAGCAATAAGCAATAAGCAATAAGCAATAAGCAATAAGCAATAAGCAATAAGCAATAAGCAATAAGCAATAAGCAATAAGCAATAAGCAATAAGCAATAAGCAATAAGCAATAAGCAATAAGCAATAAGCAATAAGCAATAAGCAATAAGCAATAAGCAATAAGCAATAAGCAATAAGCAATAAGCAATAAGCAATAAGCAATAAGCAATAAGCAATAAGCAATAAGCAATAAGCAATAAGCAATAAGCAATAAGCAATAAGCAATAAGCAATAAGCAATAAGCATGAAGCAATAAGCAATAAACAATAAGCAATAAGCAATAAGCAATAAGCAATAAGCATTTAAATAAGCATGTAGGCGGAAGCAGTAGGCGGTAGGCGGAAGGTGGTAGGCGGTATGCGGTAGGTGGTAGGCGGTAGGCGATATTAAGCAATAAGCAATAAGCATAAAGCATTAAGCTTTAAACATTTAGCATTATGCTTTAACCAAAAATCAAAGAGCATCAAACCTCATGCCACCAGAAATGGTTTCTTGTTGGTCATTATCCGTTAAACTTAACTTTGAAAATAATAATAAAATAACATAAAAGTGTATTTTACAATACAAATATAAAAAACAAGTAATAATTGAAAATTCTTTTTTTAATAAACACAAAAATAATAATAAAATCATACTGGATAACATTTATGGCCTTGGTAATTTCCCAATTTCCAATAACTTTAACTGCTTCTGAAACTATTTTTTAAACGAAAATTCGAAAGCAAAAAAATTTTTACTTGTTCAAAAGTATATTCTTATTCGTAAGCCTTTATAACTTTGATGAAATAGATTATGTTTTAAGATACGAGAATTATACTCAATGATTTGAATAATATTTTGTTATTTCGTCAAATTACTAGTTATTTCGCAATAAATATTTGATGAAATCCCTAATATTTCCATTAAAAAAAATATTGTTTTACAATATTTTATGTAAAGAAATTGAGTGCAGGTGGTGTTTAAATAAAAAAAAAATGTTTAGCTTTAAGTAAATTTATATTTTATAAAAACAATCTTTTTCTACAAAATGTAACTGCTATACAATCTTTTTAGCAACTAAATATAAAAAAAATCCCTTATATTTAAGTTTCAAAAAACATTCTTTAATTTTTTATACAGAAAGAATGTGGTGTTTAACTATTAAAATTAGTAAAGTAGGTAATAGCTGTAGATAACACCGAACAAGGATAGGAACTGCACCAAATTTTACTTATAAAACAAGCAGTAAGCATAAAGCATTTATCATTAAGAATTAACAATTAAACTGAAAGCATTAAGCTTAAAACATTAAGCGTAAAGCAAAAAGCAACAAGCAATAAGCAAAAAGCAATTAGCAATAAGCAATAAGCAATAAGCAATAAGCAATAAGCAATAAGCAATTAGCAATAAGCAATAAGCAATAAGCAATAAGCAATAAGCAATAAGCAATAAGCAATAAGCAATAAGCAATAAGCAATAAGCAATAAGCAATAAGCAATAAGCAATAAGCAATAAGCAATAAGCAATAAGCAATAAGCAATAAGCAATAAGCAATAAGCAATAAGCAATAAGCAATAAGCAATAAGCAATAAGCAATAAGCATGAAGCAATAAGCAATAAACAATAAGCAATAAGCAATAAGCATTTAAATAAGCATGTAGGCGGAAGCAGTAGGCGGTAGGCGGAAGGTGGTAGGCGGTAGGCGGTAGGTGGTAGGCGGTAGGCGATATTAAGCAATAAGCAATAAGCATAAAGCATTAAGCTTTAAACATTTAGCATTATGCTTTAACCAAAAATCAAAGAGCATCAAACCTCATGCCACCAGAAATGGTTTCTTGTTGGTCATTATCCGTTGAACTTAACTTTGAAAATAATAATAAAATAACATAAAAGTGTATTTTACAATATAAATATAAAGAACAAGTAATAATTGAAAATTCTTTTTTTTAATAAACACAAAAATAATAATAAAATCATACTGGATAACATTTATGGCCTTGGTAATTTCCCAATTTCCAATAACTTTAACTGCTACTGAAACTATTTTTTAAACGAAAATTCGAAAGCAAAAAAATTTTTACTTGTTCAAAAGTATATTCTTATTCGTAAGCCTTTATAACTTTGATGAAATAGATTATGTTTTAAGATACGAGAATTATACTCAATGATTTGAATAATATTTTGTTATTTCGTCAAATTACTAGTTATTTCGCAATAAATATTTGATTAAATCCCTAATATTTCCATTAAAAAAAATATTCTTTTACAATATTTTATGTAAAGAAAGTGAGTGCAGGTGGTGTTTAAATAAAAAAAAAATGTTTAGCTTTAAGTAAATTTATATTTTATAAAAACAATCTTTTTCTACAAAATGTAACTGCTATACAATCTTTTTAGCAACTAAATATAAAAAAAATCCCTTATATTTAAGTTTCAAAAAACATTCTTTAATTTTTTATACAGAAAGAATGTGGTGTTTAACTATTAAAATTAGTAAAGTAGGTAATAGCTGTAGATAACACCGAACAAGGATAGGAACTGCACCAAATTTTACTTATAAAACAAGCAGTAAGCATAAAGCATTTATCATTAAGAATTAACAATTAAACTGAAAGCATTAAGCTTAAAACAATAAGCGTAAAGCAAAAAGCAATAAGCAATAAGCAAAAAGCAATAAGCAATAAGCAATAAGCAATAAGCAATAAGCAATAAGCAATAAGCAATAAGCAATAAGCAATAAGCAATAAGCAATAAGCAATAAGCAATAAGCAATAAGCAATAAGCAATAAGCAATAAGCAATAAGCAATAAGTAATAAGCAATAAGCATGAAGCAATAAGCAATAAGCAATAAGCAATTAGCAATAAGCATTTAAATAAGCATGTAGGCGGAAGCAGTAGGCGGTAGGCGGAAGGTGGTAGGCGGTAGGCGGTAGGTGGTAGGCGGTAGGCGATATTAAGCAATAAGCAATAAGCATAAAGCATTAAGCTTTAAACATTTAGCATTATGCTTTAACCAAAAATCAAAGAGCATCAAACCTCATGCCACCAGAAATGGTTTCTTGTTGGTCATTATCCGTTGAACTTAACTTTGAAAATAATAATAAAATAACATAAAAGTGTATTTTACAATACAAATATAAGAAACAAGTAATAATTGAAAATTCTTTTTTTAATAAACACAAAAATAATAATAAAATCATACTGGATAACATTTATGGCCTTGGTAATTTCCCAATTTCCAATAACTTTAACTGCTTCTGAAACTATTTTTTAAACGAAAATTCGAAAGCAAAAAAATTTTTACTTGTTCAAAAGTATATTCTTATTCGTAAGCCTTTATAACTTTGATGAAATAGATTATGTTTTAAGATACGAGAATTATACTCAATGATTTGAATAATATTTTGTTATTTCGTCAAATTACTAGTTATTTCGCAATAAATATTTGATGAAATCCCTAATATTTCCATTAAAAAAAATATTCTTTTACAATATTTTATGTAAAGAAAGTGAGTGCAGGTGGTGTTTAAAAAAAAAAAAAATGTTTAGCTTTAAGTAAATTTATATTTTATAAAAACAATCTTTTTCTACAAAATGTAACTGCTATACAATCTTTTTAGCAACTAAATATAAAAAAAATCCCTTATATTTAAGTTTCAAAAAATATTCTTTAATTTTTTATACAGAAAGAATGTGGTGTTTAACTTTTAAAATTAGTAAAGTAGGTAATAGCTGTAGATAACACCGAACAAGGATAGGAACTGCACCAAATTTTACTTATAAAACAAGCAGTAAGCATAAAGCATTTATCATTAAGAATTAACAATTAAACTGAAAGCATTAAGCTTAAAACATTAAGCGTAAAGCAAAAAGCAATAAGCAATAAGCAAAAAGCAATAAGCAATAAGCAATAAGCAATAAGCAATAAGCAATAAGCAATAAGCATTTAAATAAGCATGTAGGCGGAAGCGGTAGGCGGTAGGCGGAAGGTGGTAGGCGGTAGGCGGTAGGCGGTAGGTGGTAGGCTGTAGCCGATATTAAGCAATAAGCAATAAGCATAAAGCATTAAGCTTTAAACATTTAGCATTATGCTTTAACCAAAAATCAAAGAGTATCAAACCTCATGCCACCAGAAATGGTTTCTTGTTGGTCGTTATCCGTTGAACTTAACTTTGAAAATAATAATATAAAAAACATAAAAGTGTATTGTGCAATACAAATATAAAGAACAAGTAATGGTTGAAAATTCTTTTTTTTTAATAAACACAAATATAATAATAAAATCATACTGGATAACATTTATGGACTTGGTAATTTTCCAATTTCCAATAACTTTAACTGCTTCTGAAACTATTTTTTAAACGAAAATTCGAAAGCAAAAAAATGTTTACTTGTTCAAAAGTATATTCTTATTCGTAAGCCTTTATAACTTTGATGAAATAGATTATGTTTTAAGATACGAGAATCATACTCAATGATTTGAATAATATTTTGTTATTTCGTCAAATTACTAGTTATTTCGCAATAAATATTTGATGAAATCCCTAATATTTCCATTAAAAAAAAATTCTTTTACAATATTTTATGTAAAGAAAGTGAGTGGAGGTGGTGTTTAAATAAAAAAAAAATGTTTAGCTTTAAGTAAATTTATATTTTATAAAAACAATCTTTTTCTACAAAATGTAACTGCTATACAATCTTTTTAGCAACTAAATATAAAAAAAATCCCTTATATTTAAGTTTCAAAAAACATTCTTTAATTTTTTATACAGAAAGAATGTGGTGTTTAACTATTAAAATTAGTAAAGTAGGTAATAGCTGTAGATAACACCGAACAAGGATAGGAACTGCACCAAATTTTACTTATAAAACAAGCAGTAAGCATAAAGCATTTATCATTAAGAATTAACAATTAAACTAAAAGCATTAAGCTTAAAACATTAAGCGTAAAGCAAAAAGCAACAAGCAATAAGCAAAAAGCAATAAGCAATAAGCAATAAGCAATAAGCAATAAGCAATAAGCAATAAGCAATAAGCAATAAGCAATAAGCAATAAGCAATAAGCAATAAGCAATAAGCAATAAGCAATAAGCAATAAGCAATAAGCAATAAGCAATAAGCAATAAGCAATAAGCAATAAGCAATAAGCAATAAGCAATAAGCAATAAGCAATAAGCAATAAGCAATAAGCAATAAGTAATAAGCAATAAGCATGAAGCAATAAGCAATAAGCAATAAGCAATTAGCAATAAGCATTTAAATAAGCATGTAGGCGGAAGCAGTAGGCGGTAGGCGGAAGGTGGTAGGCGGTAGGCGGTAGGTGGTAGGCGGTAGGCGATATTAAGCAATAAGCAATAAGCATAAAGCATTAAGCTTTAAACATTTAGCATTATGCTTTAACCAAAAATCAAAGAGCATCAAACCTCATGCCACCAGAAATGGTTTCTTGTTGGTCATTATCCGTTGAACTTAACTTTGAAAATAATAATAAAATAACATAAAAGTGTATTTTACAATACAAATATAAAAAACAAGTAATAATTGAAAATTCTTTTTTTAATAAACACAAAAATAATAATAAAATCATACTGGATAACATTTATGGCCTTGGTAATTTCCCAATTTCCAATAACTTTAACTGCTTCTGAAACTATTTTTTAAACGAAAATTCGAAAGCAAAAAAATTTTTACTTGTTCAAAAGTATATTCTTATTCGTAAGCCTTTATAACTTTGATGAAATAGATTATGTTTTAAGATACGAGAATTATACTCAATGATTTGAATAATATTTTGTTATTTCGTCAAATTACTAGTTATTTCGCAATAAATATTTGATGAAATCCCTAATATTTCCATTAAAAAAAATATTCTTTTACAATATTTTATGTAAAGAAAGTGAGTGCAGGTGGTGTTTAAAAAAAAAAAAAATGTTTAGCTTTAAGTAAATTTATATTTTATAAAAACAATCTTTTTCTACAAAATGTAACTGCTATACAATCTTTTTAGCAACTAAATATAAAAAAAATCCCTTATATTTAAGTTTCAAAAAATATTCTTTAATTTTTTATACAGAAAGAATGTGGTGTTTAACTTTTAAAATTAGTAAAGTAGGTAATAGCTGTAGATAACACCGAACAAGGATAGGAACTGCACCAAATTTTACTTATAAAACAAGCAGTAAGCATAAAGCATTTATCATTAAGAATTAACAATTAAACTGAAAGCATTAAGCTTAAAACATTAAGCGTAAAGCAAAAAGCAATAAGCAATAAGCAAAAAGCAATAAGCAATAAGCAATAAGCAATAAGCAATAAGCAATAAGCATTTAAATAAGCATGTAGGCGGAAGCGGTAGGCGGTAGGCGGAAGGTGGTAGGCGGTAGGCGGTAGGCGGTAGGTGGTAGGCGGTAGCCGATATTAAGCAATAAGCAATAAGCATAAAGCATTAAGCTTTAAACATTTAGCATTATGCTTTAACCAAAAATCAAAGAGTATCAAACCTCATGCCACCAGAAATGGTTTCTTGTTGGTCGTTATCCGTTGAACTTAACTTTGAAAATAATAATATAAAAAACATAAAAGTGTATTGTGCAATACAAATATAAAGAACAAGTAATGGTTGAAAATTCTTTTTTTTTAATAAACACAAATATAATAATAAAATCATACTGGATAACATTTATGGACTTGGTAATTTTCCAATTTCCAATAACTTTAACTGCTTCTGAAACTATTTTTTAAACGAAAATTCGAAAGCAAAAAAATGTTTACTTGTTCAAAAGTATATTCTTATTCGTAAGCCTTTATAACTTTGATGAAATAGATTATGTTTTAAGATACGAGAATCATACTCAATGATTTGAATAATATTTTGTTATTTCGTCAAATTACTAGTTATTTCGCAATAAATATTTGATGAAATCCCTAATATTTCCATTAAAAAAAAATTCTTTTACAATATTTTATGTAAAGAAAGTGAGTGGAGGTGGTGTTTAAATAAAAAAAAATGTTTAGCTTTAAGTAAATTTATATTTTATAAAAACAATCTTTTTCTACAAAATGTAACTGCTATACAATCTTTTTAGCAACTAAATATAAAAAAAATCCCTTATATTTAAGTTTCAAAAAACATTCTTTAATTTTTTATACAGAAAGAATGTGGTGTTTAACTATTAAAATTAGTAAAGTAGGTAATAGCTGTAGATAACACCGAACAAGGATAGGAACTGCACCAAATTTTACTTATAAAACAAGCAGTAAGCATAAAGCATTTATCATTAAGAATTAACAATTAAACTAAAAGCATTAAGCTTAAAACATTAAGCGTAAAGCAAAAAGCAACAAGCAATAAGCAAAAAGCAATAAGCAATAAGCAATAAGCAATAAGCAATAAGCAATAAGCAATAAGCAATAAGCAATAAGCAATAAGCAATAAGCAATAAGCAATAAGCAATAAGCAATAAGCAATAAGCAATAAGCAATAAGCAATAAGCAATAAGCAATAAGCAATAAGCAATAAGCAATAAGCAATAAGCAATAAGCAATAAGCAATAAGCAATAAGCAATAAGCAATAAGCAATAAGCAATAAGCAATAAGCAATAAGCAATAAGCAATAAGCAATAAGCAATAAGCAATAAGCAATAAGCAATAAGCAATAAGCAATAAGCAATAAGCAATAAGCAATAAGCAATAAGCAATAAGCAATAAGCAATAAGCAATAAGCAATAAGCATTTAAATAAGCATGTAGGCGGAAGCAGTAGGCGGTAGGCGGAAGGTGGTAGGCGGTAGGCGGTAGGTATTAGGCGGTAGGCGATATTAAGCAATAAGCAATAAGCATAAAGCATTAAGCTTTAAACATTTAGCATTATGCTTTAACCAAAAATCAAAGAGCATCAAACCTCATGCCACCAGAAATGGTTTCTTGTTGGTCATTATCCGTTGAACTTAACTTTGAAAATAATAATAAAACAACATAAAAGTGTATTTTACAACACAAATATAAAGAACAAGTAATAATTTAAAATTCTTTTTTTTAATAAACACAAAAATAATAATAAAATCATACTGGATAACATTTATGGCCTTGGTAATTTTCCAATTTCCAATAACTTTAACTGCTTCTGAAACTATTTTTTAAACGAAAATTCGAAAGCAAAAAAATTTTTACTTGTTCAAAAGTATATTCTTATTCGTAAGCCTTTATAACTTTGATGAAATAGATTATGTTTTAAGATACGAGAATTATACTCAATGATTTGAATAATATTTTGTTATTTCGTCAAATTACTAGTTATTTCGCAATAAATATTTGATGAAATCCCTAATATTTCCATTAAAAAAATATTCTTTTACAATATTTTATGTAAAGAAAGTGAGTGGAGGTGGTGTTTTAATAAAAAAAAAATGTTTAGTTTTAAGTAAATTTATATTTTATAAAAACAATCTTTTTCTACAAAATGTAACTGCTATACAATCTTTTTAGCAACTAAATATAAAAAAAAATCCCTTATATTTAAGTTTCAAAAAACATTCTTTAATTTTTTATACAGAAAGAATGTGGTGTTTAACTATTAAAATTAGTAAAGTAGGTAATAGCTGTAGATAACACCGAACAAGGATAGGAACTGCACCAAATTTTACTTATAAAACAAGCAGTAAGCATAAAGCATTCATCATTAAGAATTAACAATTAGACTGAAAGCATTAAGCTTAAAACATTAAGCGTAAAGCAAAAAGCAATAAGCAAAAAGCAATAAGCAATAAGCAATAAGCAATAAGCAATAAGCAATAAGCAATAAGCAATAAGCAATAAGCAATAAGCAATAAGCAATAAGCAATAAGCAATAAGCAATAAGCAATAAGCAATAAGCAATAAGCAATAAGCAATAAGCAATAAGCAATAAGCAATAAGCAATAAGCAAAAAGCAATAAGCAATAAGCAATAAGCAATAAGCAATAAGCAATAAGCAATAAGCAATAAGCAATAAGCAATAAGCAATAAGCAATAAGCAATAAGCAATAAGCAATAAGCAATAAGCAATAAGCAATAAGCAATAAGCAATAAGCAATAAGCAATAAGCAATAAGCAATAAGCAATAAGCAATAAGCAATAAGCAATAAGCAATAAGCAATAAGCAATAAGCAATAAGCATGAAGCAATAAGCAATAAGCAATAAGCAATAAGCAATAAGCAATAAGCAATAAGCAATAAGCAATAAGCAATAAGCAATAAGCATTTAAATAAGCATGTAGGCGGAAGCAGTAGGCGGTAGGCGGAAGGTGTTAGGCGGTAGGCGGTAGGTGGTAGGCGATATTAAGCAATAAGCAATAAGCATAAAGCATTAAGCTTTAAACATTTAGCATTATGCTTTAACCAAAAATCAAAGAGCATCAAACCTCATGCCACCAGAAATGGTTTCTTGTTGGTCATTATTCGTTGAACTTAACTTTGAAAATAATAATAAAATAACATAAAAGTGTATTGTGCAATACAAATATAAAGAGCAAGTAATGGTTGAAAATTCTTTTTTTTAATAAACACAAAAATAATAATAAAATCATACTGGATAACATTTATGGCCTTGGTAATTTTCCAATTTCCAATAACTTTAACTGCTTCTGAAACTATTTTTTAAACGAAAATTCGAAAGCAAAAAAATTTTTACTTGTTCAAAAGTATATTCTTATTCGTAAGCCTTTATAACTTTGATGAAATAGATTATGTTTTAAGATACGAGAATTATACTCAATGATTTGAATAATATTTTGTTATTTCGTCAAATTACTAGTTATTTCGCAATAAATATTTGATGAAATCCCTAATATTTCCATTAAAAAAATATTCTTTTACAATATTTTATGTAAAGAAAGTGAGTGGAGGTGGTGTTTTAATAAAAAAAAAAATGTTTAGTTTTAAGTAAATTTATATTTTATAAAAACAATCTTTTTCTACAAAATGTAACTGCTATACAATCTTTTTAGCAACTAAATATAAAAAAAATCCCTTATATTTAAGTTTCAAAAAACATTCTTTAATTTTTTATACAGAAAGAATGTGGTGTTTAACTATTAAAATTAGTAAAGTAGGTAATAGCTGTAGATAACACCGAACAAGGATAGGAACTGCACCAAATTTTACTTATAAAACAAGCAGTAAGCATAAAGCATTTATCATTAAGAATTAACAATTAAACTGAAAGCATTAAGCTTAAAACATTAAGCGTAAAGCAAAAAGCAATAAGCAATAAGCAAAAAGCAAAGAGCAATAAGCAATAAGCAATAAGCAATAAGCAATAAGCAATAAGCAATAAGCAATAAGCAATAAGCAATAAGCAATAAGCAATAAGCAATAAGCAATAAGCAATAAGCAATAAGCAATAAGCAATAAGCAATAAGCAATAAGCAATAAGCAATAAGCAATAAGCAATAAGCAATAAGCAATAAGCAATAAGCATGAAGCAATAAGCAATAAGCAATAACCAATAAGCAATAAGCATTTAAATAAGCATGTAGGCGGAAGCAGTAGGCGGTAGGCGGAAGGTGGTAGGCGGTAGGCGGTAGGTGGTAGGCGGTACTCGATATTAAGCAATAAGCAATAAGCATAAAGCATTAAGCTTTAAACATTTAGCATTATGCTTTAACCAAAAATCAAAGAGCATCAAACCTCATGCCACCAGAAATGGTTTCTTGTTGGTCATTATCCGTTGAACTTAACTTTGAAAATAATAATAAAATAACATAAAAGTGTATTTTACAATACAAATATAAAAAACAAGTAATAGTTGAAAATTCTTTTTTTAATAAACACAAAAATAATAATAAAATCAGACTGGATAACATTTATGGCCTTGGTAATTTCCCAATTTCCAATAACTTTAACTGCTTCTGAAACTATTTTTTAAACGAAAATTCGAAAGCAAAAAAATTTTTACTTGTTCAAAAGTATATTCTTATTCGTAAGCCTTTATAACTTTGATGAAATAGATTATGTTTTAAGATACGAGAATTATACTCAATGATTTGAATAATATTTTGTTATTTCGTCAAATTACTAGTTATTTCGCAATAAATATTTGATGAAATCCCTAATATTTCCATTAAAAAATATATTCTTTTACAATATTTTATGTAAAGAAAGTGAGTGCAGGTGGTGTTTAAATAAAAAAAAATGTTTAGCTTTAAGTAAATTTATATTTTATAAAAACAATCTTTTTCTACAAAATGTAACTGCTATACAATCTTTTTAGCAACTAAATATAAAAAAAATCCCTTATATTTAAGTTTCAAAAAATATTCTTTAATTTTTTATACAGAAAGAATGTGGTGTTTAACTTTTAAAATTAGTAAAGTAGGTAATAGCTGTAGATAACACCGAACAAGGATAGGAACTGCACCAAATTTTACTTATAAAACAAGCAGTAAGCATAAAGCATTTATCATTAAGAATTAACAATTAAACTGAAAGCATTAAGCTTAAAACATTAAGCGTAAAGCAAAAAGCAATAAGCAATAAGCAAAAAGCAATAAGCAATAAGCAATAAGCAATAAGCATTTAAATAAGCATGTAGGCGGAATCAGTAGGCGGTAGGCGGAAGGTGGTAGGCGGTAGGCGGTAGGCGGTAGGCGGTAGGTGGTAGGCGGTAGGCGATATTAAGCAATAAGCAATAAGCATAAAGCATTAAGCTTTAAACATTTAGCATTATGCTTTAACCAAAAATCAAAGAGCATCAAACCTCATGCCACCAGAAATGGTTTCTTGTTGGTCATTATTCGTTGAACTTAACTTTGAAAACAATATTAAAATAACATAAAAGTGTATTGTGCAATACAAATATAAAGAACAAGTAATGATTGAAAATTCTTTTTTTTAATAAACACAAAAATAATAATAAAATCATACTGGATAACATATATGGACTTAGTAATTTCCCAATTTCCAATAACTTTAACTGCTTCTGAAACTATTTTTTAAACAAAAATTCGAAAGCAAAAAAATTTTTACTTTTTCAAAAGTATATTCTTATTCGTAAGCCTTTATAACTTTGATAAAATAGATTATGTTTTAAGATACGAGAATTATACTCAATGATTTGAATAATATTTTGTTATTTCGTCAAATTACTAGTTATTTCGCAATAAATATTTGATGAAATCCCTAATATTTCAATTTCAAAAATATTCTTTTACAATATTTTATGTAAAGAAAGTGAGTGGAGGTGGTGTTTAAATAAAAAAATGTTTAGTCTTAAGTAAATTTATATTTTATAAAAACAATCTTTTTCTACAAAATGTAACTGCTATACAATCTTTTTAGCAACTAAATATAAAAAAAATCCCTTATATTTAAGTTTCAAAAAACATTCTTTAATTTTTTATACAGAAAGAATGTGGTGTTTAACTATTAAAATTAGTAAAGTAGGTAATAGCTGTAGATAACACCGAACAAGGATAGGAACTGCACCAAATTTTACTTATAAAACAAGCAGTAAGCATAAAGCATTTATCATTAAGAATTAACAATTAAACTGAAAGCATTAAGCTTAAAACATTAAGCGTAAAGCAAAAAGCAATAAGCAATAAGCAAAAAGCAATAAGCAATAAGCAATAAGCAATAAGCAATAAGCAATAAGCAATAAGCAATAAGCAATAAGCAATAAGCAATAAGCAATAAGCAATAAGCAATAAGCAATAAGCAATAAGCAATAAGCAATAAGCAATAAGCAATAAGCAATAAGCAATAAGCAATAAGCAATAAGCAATAAGCAATAAGCAATAAGCAATAAGCAATAAGCAATAAGCAATAAGCAATAAGCAATAAGCAATAAGCAATAAGCAATAAGCAATAAGCAATAAGCAATAAGCAATAAGCAATAAGCAATAAGCAATAAGCAATAAGCAATAAGCAATAAGCAATAAGCAATAAGCAATAAGCAATAAGCAATAAGCAATAAGCAATAAGCAATAAGCAATAAGCAATAAGCAATAAGCAATAAGCAATAAGCAATAAGCAATAAGCAATAAGCAATAAGCAATAAGCAATAAGCAATAAGCAATAAGCAATAAGCAATAAGCAATAAGCAATAAGCAATAAGCAATAAGCAATAAGCAATAAGCAATAAGCAATAAGCAATAAGCAATAAGCATGAAGCAATAAGCAATAAGCAATAAGCAATAAGCAATAAGCAATAAGCAATAAGCAATAAGCAATAAGCAATAAGCAATAAGCAATAAGTAATAAGCAATAAGCATGAAGCAATAAGCAATAAGCAATAAGCAATTAGCAATAAGCATTTAAATAAGCATGTAGGCGGAAGCAGTAGGCGGTAGGCGGAAGGTGGTAGGCGGTAGGCGGTAGGTGGTAGGCGGTAGGCGATATTAAGCAATAAGCAATAAGCATAAAGCATTAAGCTTTAAACATTTAGCATTATGCTTTAACCAAAAATCAAAGAGCATCAAACCTCATGCCACCAGAAATGGTTTCTTGTTGGTCATTATCCGTTGAACTTAACTTTGAAAATAATAATAAAATAACATAAAAGTGTATTTTACAATACAAATATAAAAAACAAGTAATAATTGAAAATTCTTTTTTTAATAAACACAAAAATAATAATAAAATCATACTGGATAACATTTATGGCCTTGGTAATTTCCCAATTTCCAATAACTTTAACTGCTTCTGAAACTATTTTTTAAACGAAAATTCGAAAGCAAAAAAATTTTTACTTGTTCAAAAGTATATTCTTATTCGTAAGCCTTTATAACTTTGATGAAATAGATTATGTTTTAAGATACGAGAATTATACTCAATGATTTGAATAATATTTTGTTATTTCGTCAAATTACTAGTTATTTCGCAATAAATATTTGATGAAATCCCTAATATTTCCATTAAAAAAAATATTCTTTTACAATATTTTATGTAAAGAAAGTGAGTGCAGGTGGTGTTTAAAAAAAAAAAAAATGTTTAGCTTTAAGTAAATTTATATTTTATAAAAACAATCTTTTTCTACAAAATGTAACTGCTATACAATCTTTTTAGCAACTAAATATAAAAAAAATCCCTTATATTTAAGTTTCAAAAAATATTCTTTAATTTTTTATACAGAAAGAATGTGGTGTTTAACTTTTAAAATTAGTAAAGTAGGTAATAGCTGTAGATAACACCGAACAAGGATAGGAACTGCACCAAATTTTACTTATAAAACAAGCAGTAAGCATAAAGCATTTATCATTAAGAATTAACAATTAAACTGAAAGCATTAAGCTTAAAACATTAAGCGTAAAGCAAAAAGCAATAAGCAATAAGCAAAAAGCAATAAGCAATAAGCAATAAGCAATAAGCAATAAGCAATAAGCATTTAAATAAGCATGTAGGCGGAAGCGGTAGGCGGTAGGCGGAAGGTGGTAGGCGGTAGGCGGTAGGCGGTAGGTGGTAGGCGGTAGCCGATATTAAGCAATAAGCAATAAGCATAAAGCATTAAGCTTTAAACATTTAGCATTATGCTTTAACCAAAAATCAAAGAGTATCAAACCTCATGCCACCAGAAATGGTTTCTTGTTGGTCGTTATCCGTTGAACTTAACTTTGAAAATAATAATATAAAAAACATAAAAGTGTATTGTGCAATACAAATATAAAGAACAAGTAATGGTTGAAAATTCTTTTTTTTTAATAAACACAAATATAATAATAAAATCATACTGGATAACATTTATGGACTTGGTAATTTTCCAATTTCCAATAACTTTAACTGCTTCTGAAACTATTTTTTAAACGAAAATTCGAAAGCAAAAAAATGTTTACTTGTTCAAAAGTATATTCTTATTCGTAAGCCTTTATAACTTTGATGAAATAGATTATGTTTTAAGATACGAGAATCATACTCAATGATTTGAATAATATTTTGTTATTTCGTCAAATTACTAGTTATTTCGCAATAAATATTTGATGAAATCCCTAATATTTCCATTAAAAAAAAATTCTTTTACAATATTTTATGTAAAGAAAGTGAGTGGAGGTGGTGTTTAAATAAAAAAAAATGTTTAGCTTTAAGTAAATTTATATTTTATAAAAACAATCTTTTTCTACAAAATGTAACTGCTATACAATCTTTTTAGCAACTAAATATAAAAAAAATCCCTTATATTTAAGTTTCAAAAAACATTCTTTAATTTTTTATACAGAAAGAATGTGGTGTTTAACTATTAAAATTAGTAAAGTAGGTAATAGCTGTAGATAACACCGAACAAGGATAGGAACTGCACCAAATTTTACTTATAAAACAAGCAGTAAGCATAAAGCATTTATCATTAAGAATTAACAATTAAACTAAAAGCATTAAGCTTAAAACATTAAGCGTAAAGCAAAAAGCAACAAGCAATAAGCAAAAAGCAATAAGCAATAAGCAATAAGCAATAAGCAATAAGCAATAAGCAATAAGCAATAAGCAATAAGCAATAAGCAATAAGCAATAAGCAATAAGCAATAAGCAATAAGCAATAAGCAATAAGCAATAAGCAATAAGCAATAAGCAATAAGCAATAAGCAATAAGCAATAAGCAATAAGCAATAAGCAATAAGCAATAAGCAATAAGCAATAAGCAATAAGCAATAAGCAATAAGCAATAAGCAATAAGCAATAAGCAATAAGCAATAAGCAATAAGCAATAAGCAATAAGCAATAAGCAATAAGCAATAAGCAATAAGCAATAAGCAATAAGCAATAAGCAATAAGCAATAAGCAATAAGCAATAAGCAATAAGCAATAAGCAATAAGCAATAAGCATTTAAATAAGCATGTAGGCGGAAGCAGTAGGCGGTAGGCGGAAGGTGGTAGGCGGTAGGCGGTAGGTATTAGGCGGTAGGCGATATTAAGCAATAAGCAATAAGCATAAAGCATTAAGCTTTAAACATTTAGCATTATGCTTTAACCAAAAATCAAAGAGCATCAAACCTCATGCCACCAGAAATGGTTTCTTGTTGGTCATTATCCGTTGAACTTAACTTTGAAAATAATAATAAAACAACATAAAAGTGTATTTTACAACACAAATATAAAGAACAAGTAATAATTTAAAATTCTTTTTTTTAATAAACACAAAAATAATAATAAAATCATACTGGATAACATTTATGGCCTTGGTAATTTTCCAATTTCCAATAACTTTAACTGCTTCTGAAACTATTTTTTAAACGAAAATTCGAAAGCAAAAAAATTTTTACTTGTTCAAAAGTATATTCTTATTCGTAAGCCTTTATAACTTTGATGAAATAGATTATGTTTTAAGATACGAGAATTATACTCAATGATTTGAATAATATTTTGTTATTTCGTCAAATTACTAGTTATTTCGCAATAAATATTTGATGAAATCCCTAATATTTCCATTAAAAAAATATTCTTTTACAATATTTTATGTAAAGAAAGTGAGTGGAGGTGGTGTTTTAATAAAAAAAAAATGTTTAGTTTTAAGTAAATTTATATTTTATAAAAACAATCTTTTTCTACAAAATGTAACTGCTATACAATCTTTTTAGCAACTAAATATAAAAAAAAATCCCTTATATTTAAGTTTCAAAAAACATTCTTTAATTTTTTATACAGAAAGAATGTGGTGTTTAACTATTAAAATTAGTAAAGTAGGTAATAGCTGTAGATAACACCGAACAAGGATAGGAACTGCACCAAATTTTACTTATAAAACAAGCAGTAAGCATAAAGCATTCATCATTAAGAATTAACAATTAGACTGAAAGCATTAAGCTTAAAACATTAAGCGTAAAGCAAAAAGCAATAAGCAAAAAGCAATAAGCAATAAGCAATAAGCAATAAGCAATAAGCAATAAGCAATAAGCAATAAGCAATAAGCAATAAGCAATAAGCAATAAGCAATAAGCAATAAGCAATAAGCAATAAGCAATAAGCAATAAGCAATAAGCAATAAGCAATAAGCAATAAGCAATAAGCAATAAGCAAAAAGCAATAAGCAATAAGCAATAAGCAATAAGCAATAAGCAATAAGCAATAAGCAATAAGCAATAAGCAATAAGCAATAAGCAATAAGCAATAAGCAATAAGCAATAAGCAATAAGCAATAAGCAATAAGCAATAAGCAATAAGCAATAAGCAATAAGCAATAAGCAATAAGCAATAAGCAATAAGCAATAAGCAATAAGCAATAAGCAATAAGCAATAAGCAATAAGCAATAAGCATGAAGCAATAAGCAATAAGCAATAAGCAATAAGCAATAAGCAATAAGCAATAAGCAATAAGCAATAAGCAATAAGCAATAAGCAATAAGCATTTAAATAAGCATGTAGGCGGAAGCAGTAGGCGGTAGGCGGAAGGTGTTAGGCGGTAGGCGGTAGGTGGTAGGCGATATTAAGCAATAAGCAATAAGCATAAAGCATTAAGCTTTAAACATTTAGCATTATGCTTTAACCAAAAATCAAAGAGCATCAAACCTCATGCCACCAGAAATGGTTTCTTGTTGGTCATTATTCGTTGAACTTAACTTTGAAAATAATAATAAAATAACATAAAAGTGTATTGTGCAATACAAATATAAAGAGCAAGTAATGGTTGAAAATTCTTTTTTTTAATAAACACAAAAATAATAATAAAATCATACTGGATAACATTTATGGCCTTGGTAATTTTCCAATTTCCAATAACTTTAACTGCTTCTGAAACTATTTTTTAAACGAAAATTCGAAAGCAAAAAAATTTTTACTTGTTCAAAAGTATATTCTTATTCGTAAGCCTTTATAACTTTGATGAAATAGATTATGTTTTAAGATACGAGAATTATACTCAATGATTTGAATAATATTTTGTTATTTCGTCAAATTACTAGTTATTTCGCAATAAATATTTGATGAAATCCCTAATATTTCCATTAAAAAAATATTCTTTTACAATATTTTATGTAAAGAAAGTGAGTGGAGGTGGTGTTTTAATAAAAAAAAAAATGTTTAGTTTTAAGTAAATTTATATTTTATAAAAACAATCTTTTTCTACAAAATGTAACTGCTATACAATCTTTTTAGCAACTAAATATAAAAAAAATCCCTTATATTTAAGTTTCAAAAAACATTCTTTAATTTTTTATACAGAAAGAATGTGGTGTTTAACTATTAAAATTAGTAAAGTAGGTAATAGCTGTAGATAACACCGAACAAGGATAGGAACTGCACCAAATTTTACTTATAAAACAAGCAGTAAGCATAAAGCATTTATCATTAAGAATTAACAATTAAACTGAAAGCATTAAGCTTAAAACATTAAGCGTAAAGCAAAAAGCAATAAGCAATAAGCAAAAAGCAAAGAGCAATAAGCAATAAGCAATAAGCAATAAGCAATAAGCAATAAGCAATAAGCAATAAGCAATAAGCAATAAGCAATAAGCAATAAGCAATAAGCAATAAGCAATAAGCAATAAGCAATAAGCAATAAGCAATAAGCAATAAGCAATAAGCAATAAGCAATAAGCAATAAGCAATAAGCAATAAGCAATAAGCATGAAGCAATAAGCAATAAGCAATAACCAATAAGCAATAAGCATTTAAATAAGCATGTAGGCGGAAGCAGTAGGCGGTAGGCGGAAGGTGGTAGGCGGTAGGCGGTAGGTGGTAGGCGGTACTCGATATTAAGCAATAAGCAATAAGCATAAAGCATTAAGCTTTAAACATTTAGCATTATGCTTTAACCAAAAATCAAAGAGCATCAAACCTCATGCCACCAGAAATGGTTTCTTGTTGGTCATTATCCGTTGAACTTAACTTTGAAAATAATAATAAAATAACATAAAAGTGTATTTTACAATACAAATATAAAAAACAAGTAATAGTTGAAAATTCTTTTTTTAATAAACACAAAAATAATAATAAAATCAGACTGGATAACATTTATGGCCTTGGTAATTTCCCAATTTCCAATAACTTTAACTGCTTCTGAAACTATTTTTTAAACGAAAATTCGAAAGCAAAAAAATTTTTACTTGTTCAAAAGTATATTCTTATTCGTAAGCCTTTATAACTTTGATGAAATAGATTATGTTTTAAGATACGAGAATTATACTCAATGATTTGAATAATATTTTGTTATTTCGTCAAATTACTAGTTATTTCGCAATAAATATTTGATGAAATCCCTAATATTTCCATTAAAAAATATATTCTTTTACAATATTTTATGTAAAGAAAGTGAGTGCAGGTGGTGTTTAAATAAAAAAAAATGTTTAGCTTTAAGTAAATTTATATTTTATAAAAACAATCTTTTTCTACAAAATGTAACTGCTATACAATCTTTTTAGCAACTAAATATAAAAAAAATCCCTTATATTTAAGTTTCAAAAAATATTCTTTAATTTTTTATACAGAAAGAATGTGGTGTTTAACTTTTAAAATTAGTAAAGTAGGTAATAGCTGTAGATAACACCGAACAAGGATAGGAACTGCACCAAATTTTACTTATAAAACAAGCAGTAAGCATAAAGCATTTATCATTAAGAATTAACAATTAAACTGAAAGCATTAAGCTTAAAACATTAAGCGTAAAGCAAAAAGCAATAAGCAATAAGCAAAAAGCAATAAGCAATAAGCAATAAGCAATAAGCATTTAAATAAGCATGTAGGCGGAATCAGTAGGCGGTAGGCGGAAGGTGGTAGGCGGTAGGCGGTAGGCGGTAGGCGGTAGGTGGTAGGCGGTAGGCGATATTAAGCAATAAGCAATAAGCATAAAGCATTAAGCTTTAAACATTTAGCATTATGCTTTAACCAAAAATCAAAGAGCATCAAACCTCATGCCACCAGAAATGGTTTCTTGTTGGTCATTATTCGTTGAACTTAACTTTGAAAACAATATTAAAATAACATAAAAGTGTATTGTGCAATACAAATATAAAGAACAAGTAATGATTGAAAATTCTTTTTTTTAATAAACACAAAAATAATAATAAAATCATACTGGATAACATATATGGACTTAGTAATTTCCCAATTTCCAATAACTTTAACTGCTTCTGAAACTATTTTTTAAACAAAAATTCGAAAGCAAAAAAATTTTTACTTTTTCAAAAGTATATTCTTATTCGTAAGCCTTTATAACTTTGATAAAATAGATTATGTTTTAAGATACGAGAATTATACTCAATGATTTGAATAATATTTTGTTATTTCGTCAAATTACTAGTTATTTCGCAATAAATATTTGATGAAATCCCTAATATTTCAATTTCAAAAATATTCTTTTACAATATTTTATGTAAAGAAAGTGAGTGGAGGTGGTGTTTAAATAAAAAAATGTTTAGTCTTAAGTAAATTTATATTTTATAAAAACAATCTTTTTCTACAAAATGTAACTGCTATACAATCTTTTTAGCAACTAAATATAAAAAAAATCCCTTATATTTAAGTTTCAAAAAACATTCTTTAATTTTTTATACAGAAAGAATGTGGTGTTTAACTATTAAAATTAGTAAAGTAGGTAATAGCTGTAGATAACACCGAACAAGGATAGGAACTGCACCAAATTTTACTTATAAAACAAGCAGTAAGCATAAAGCATTTATCATTAAGAATTAACAATTAAACTGAAAGCATTAAGCTTAAAACATTAAGCGTAAAGCAAAAAGCAATAAGCAATAAGCAAAAAGCAATAAGCAATAAGCAATAAGCAATAAGCAATAAGCAATAAGCAATAAGCAATAAGCAATAAGCAATAAGCAATAAGCAATAAGCAATAAGCAATAAGCAATAAGCAATAAGCAATAAGCAATAAGCAATAAGCAATAAGCAATAAGCAATAAGCAATAAGCAATAAGCAATAAGCAATAAGCAATAAGCAATAAGCAATAAGCAATAAGCAATAAGCAATAAGCAATAAGCAATAAGCAATAAGCAATAAGCAATAAGCAATAAGCAATAAGCAATAAGCAATAAGCAATAAGCAATAAGCAATAAGCAATAAGCAATAAGCAATAAGCAATAAGCAATAAGCAATAAGCAATAAGCAATAAGCAATAAGCAATAAGCAATAAGCAATAAGCAATAAGCAATAAGCAATAAGCAATAAGCAATAAGCAATAAGCAATAAGCAATAAGCAATAAGCAATAAGCAATAAGCAATAAGCAATAAGCAATAAGCAATAAGCAATAAGCAATAAGCAATAAGCAATAAGCAATAAGCAATAAGCAATAAGCAATAAGCAATAAGCATGAAGCAATAAGCAATAAGCAATAAGCATTTAAATAAGCATGTAGGCGGAAGCAGTAGGCGGTAGGCGGAAGGTGGTAGGCGGTATGCGGTAGGTGGTAGGCGGTAGGCGATATTAAGCAATAAGCAATAAGCAATAAGCATAAAGCATTAAGCTTTAAACATTTAGCATTATGCTTTAACCAAAAATCAAAGAGCATCAAACCTCATGCCACCAGAAATGGTTTCTTGTTGGTCATTATCCGTTAAACTTAACTTTGAAAATAATAATAAAATAACATAAAAGTGTATTTTACAATACAAATATAAAAAACAAGTAATAATTGAAAATTCTTTTTTTAATAAACACAAAAATAATAATAAAATCATACTGGATAACATTTATGGCCTTGGTAATTTCCCAATTTCCAATAACTTTAACTGCTTCTGAAACTATTTTTTAAACGAAAATTCGAAAGCAAAAAAATTTTTACTTGTTCAAAAGTATATTCTTATTCGTAAGCCTTTATAACTTTGATGAAATAGATTATGTTTTAAGATACGAGAATTATACTCAATGATTTGAATAATATTTTGTTATTTCGTCAAATTACTAGTTATTTCGCAATAAATATTTGATGAAACCCCTAATATTTCCATTAAAAAAAATATTCTTTTACAATATTTTATGTAAAGAAAGTGAGTGCAGGTGGTGTTTTAATAAAAAAAAATGTTTAGCTTTAAGTAAATTTATATTTTATAAAAACAATCTTTTTCTACAAAATGTAACTGCTATACAATCTTTTTAGCAACTAAATATAAAAAAAATCCCTTATATTTAAGTTTCAAAAAACATTCTTTAATTTTTTATACAGAAAGAATGTGGTGTTTAACTATTAAAATTAGTTAAGTAGGTAATAGCTGTAGATAACACCGAACAAGGATAGGAACTGCACCAAATTTTACTTATAAAACAAGCAGTAAGCATAAAGCATTTATCATTAAGAATTAACAATTAAACTGAAAGCATTAAGCTTAAAACATTAAGCGTAAAGCAAAAAGCAATAAGCAATAAGCAAAAAGCAATAAGCAATAAGCAATAAGCAATAAGCAATAAGCAATAAGCAATAAGCATTTAAATAAGCATGTAGGCGGAAGCGGTAGGCGGTAGGCGGAAGATGGTAGGTGGTAGGCGGTAGGCGGTAGGTGGTAGGCGGTAGGCGATATTAAGCAATAAGCAATAAGCAATAAGCAATAAGCAATAAGCATTTAAATAAGCATGTAGGCGGAAGCGGTAGGCGGTAGGCGGAAGATGGTAGGTGGTAGGCGGTAGGCGGTAGGTGGTAGGCGGTAGGCGATATTAAGCAATAAGCAATTAGCATAAAGCATTAAGCTTTAAACATTTAGCATTATGCTTTAACCAAAAATCAAAGAGCATCAAACCTCATGCCACCAGAAATGGTTTCTTGTTGGTCGTTATCCGTTGAACTTAACTTTGAAAATAATAATATAAAAAACATAAAAGTGTATTGTGCAATACAAATATAAAGAACAAGTAATGATTGAAAATTCTTTTTTTTAATAAACACAAAAATAATAATAAAATCATACTGGATAACATTTATGGACTTGGTAATTTTCCAATTTCCAATAACTTTAACTGCTTCTGAAACTATTTTTTAAACGAAAATTCGAAAGCAAAAAAATGTTTACTTGTTCAAAAGTATATTCTTATTCGTAAGCCTTTATAACTTTGATGAAATAGATTATGTTTTAAGATACGAGAATCATACTCAATGATTTGAATAATATTTTGTTATTTCGTCAAATTACTAGTTATTTCGCAATAAATATTTGATGAAATCCCTAATATTTCCATTAAAAAAAAAATCTTTTACAATATTTTATGTAAAGAAAGTGAGTGGAGGTGGTGTTTAAATAAAAAAAAAATGTTTAGCTTTAAGTAAATTTATATTTTATAAAAACAATCTTTTTCTACAAAATGTAACTGCTATACAATCTTTTTAGCAACTAAATATAAAAAAAATCCCTTATATTTAAGTTTCAAAAAACATTCTTTAATTTTTTATACAGAAAGAATGTGGTGTTTAACTATTAAAATTAGTAAAGTAGGTAATAGCTGTAGATAACACCGAACAAGGATAGGAACTGCACCAAATTTTACTTATAAAACAAGCAGTAAGCATAAAGCATTTATCATTAAGAATTAACAATTAAACTGAAAGCATTAAGCTTAAAACATTAAGCGTAAAGCAAAAAGCAATAAGCAATAAGCAAAAAGCAATAAGCAATAAGCAATAAGCAATAAGCAATAAGCAATAAGCATTTAAATAAGCATGTAGGCGGAAGCGGTAGGCGGTAGGCGGAAGATGGTAGGTGGTAGGCGGTAGGCGGTAGGTGGTAGGCGGTAGGCGATATTAAGCAATAAGCAATAAGCATAAAGCATTAAGCTTTAAACATTTAGCATTATGCTTTAACCAAAAATCAAAGAGCATCAAACCTCATGCCACCAGAAATGGTTTCTTGTTGGTCATTATCCGTTGAACTTAACTTTGAAAATAATAATAAAATAACATAAAAGTGTATTTTACAACACAAATATAAAGAACAAGTAATAATTGAAAATTATTTTTTTTAATAAACACAAAAATAATAATAAAATCATACTGGATAACATTTATGGCCTTGGTAATTTTCCAATTTCCAATAACTTTAACTGCTTCTGAAACTATTTTTTAAACGAAAATTCGAAAGCAAAAAAATTTTTACTTGTTCAGAAGTATATTCTTATTCGTAAGCCTTTATAACTTTGATGAAATAGATTATGTTTTAAGATACGAGAATTATACTCAATGATTTGAATAATATTTTGTTATTTCGTCAAATTACTAGTTATTTCGCGATAAATATTTGATGAAATCCCTAATATTTCCATTAAAAAATATATTCTTTTACAATATTTTATGTAAAGAAAGTGAGTGCAGTTGGTGTTTAAATAAAAAAAAATGTTTAGCTTTAAGTAAATTTATATTTTATAAAAACAATCTTTTTCTACAAAATGTAACTGCTATACAATCTTTTTAGCAACTAAATATAAAAAAAATCCCTTATATTTAAGTTTCAAAAAACATTCTTTAATTTTTTATACAGAAAGAATGTGGTGTTTAACTATTAAAATTAGTAAAGTAGGTAATAGCTGTAGATAACACCGAACAAGGATAGGAACTGCACCAAATTTTACTTATAAAACAAGCAGTAAGCATAAAGCATTTATCATTAAGAATTAACAATTAAACTGAAAGCATTAAGCTTAAAACATTAAGCGTAAAGCAAAAAGCAATAAGCAATAAGCAATAAGCAAAAAGCAATAAGCAATAAGCAATAAGCAATAAGCAATAAGCAATAAGCAATAAGCAATAAGCAATAAGCAATAAGCAATAAGCAATAAGCAATAAGCAATAAGCAATAAGCAATAAGCAATAAGCAATAAGCAATAAGCAATAAGCAATAAGCAATAAGCAATAAGCAATAAGCAATAAGCAATAAGCAATAAGCAATAAGCAATAAGCAATAAGCAATAAGCAATAAGCAATAAGCAATAAGCAATAAGCAATAAGCAATAAGCAATAAGCAATAAGCAATAAGCAATAAGCAATAAGCAATAAGCAATAAGCAATAAGCAATAAGCAATAAGCAATAAGCAATAAGCAATAAGCAATAAGCAATAAGCAATAAGCAATAAGCAATAAGCAATAAGCAATAAGCAATAAGCAATAAGCAATAAGCAATAAGCAATAAGCAATAAGCATGAAGCAATAAGCAATAAACAATAAGCAATAAGCAATAAGCAATAAGCAATAAGCATTTAAATAAGCATGTAGGCGGAAGCAGTAGGCGGTAGGCGGAAGGTGGTAGGCGGTATGCGGTAGGTGGTAGGCGGTAGGCGATATTAAGCAATAAGCAATAAGCATAAAGCATTAAGCTTTAAACATTTAGCATTATGCTTTAACCAAAAATCAAAGAGCATCAAACCTCATGCCACCAGAAATGGTTTCTTGTTGGTCATTATCCGTTAAACTTAACTTTGAAAATAATAATAAAATAACATAAAAGTGTATTTTACAATACAAATATAAAAAACAAGTAATAATTGAAAATTCTTTTTTTAATAAACACAAAAATAATAATAAAATCATACTGGATAACATTTATGGCCTTGGTAATTTCCCAATTTCCAATAACTTTAACTGCTTCTGAAACTATTTTTTAAACGAAAATTCGAAAGCAAAAAAATTTTTACTTGTTCAAAAGTATATTCTTATTCGTAAGCCTTTATAACTTTGATGAAATAGATTATGTTTTAAGATACGAGAATTATACTCAATGATTTGAATAATATTTTGTTATTTCGTCAAATTACTAGTAATTTCGCAATAAATATTTGATGAAATCCCTAATATTTCCATTAAAAAAAATATTCTTTTACAATATTTTATGTAAAGAAATTGAGTGCAGGTGGTGTTTAAATAAAAAAAAAATGTTTAGCTTTAAGTAAATTTATATTTTATAAAAACAATCTTTTTCTACAAAATGTAACTGCTATACAATCTTTTTAGCAACTAAATATAAAAAAAATCCCTTATATTTAAGTTTCAAAAAACATTCTTTAATTTTTTATACAGAAAGAATGTGGTGTTTAACTATTAAAATTAGTAAAGTAGGTAATAGCTGTAGATAACACCGAACAAGGATAGGAACTGCACCAAATTTTACTTATAAAACAAGCAGTAAGCATAAAGCATTTATCATTAAGAATTAACAATTAAACTGAAAGCATTAAGCTTAAAACATTAAGCGTAAAGCAAAAAGCAACAAGCAATAAGCAAAAAGCAATTAGCAATAAGCAATAAGCAATAAGCAATAAGCAATAAGCAATAAGCAATTAGCAATAAGCAATAAGCAATAAGCAATAAGCAATAAGCAATAAGCAATAAGCAATAAGCAATAAGCAATAAGCAATAAGCAATAAGCAATAAGCAATAAGCAATAAGCAATAAGCAATAAGCAATAAGCAATAAGCAATAAGCAATAAGCAATAAGCAATAAGCAATAAGCAATAAGCATGAAGCAATAAGCAATAAACAATAAGCAATAAGCAATAAGCATTTAAATAAGCATGTAGGCGGAAGCAGTAGGCGGTAGGCGGAAGGTGGTAGGCGGTAGGCGGTAGGTGGTAGGCGGTAGGCGATATTAAGCAATAAGCAATAAGCATAAAGCATTAAGCTTTAAACATTTAGCATTATGCTTTAACCAAAAATCAAAGAGCATCAAACCTCATGCCACCAGAAATGGTTTCTTGTTGGTCATTATCCGTTGAACTTAACTTTGAAAATAATAATAAAATAACATAAAAGTGTATTTTACAATATAAATATAAAGAACAAGTAATAATTGAAAATTCTTTTTTTTAATAAACACAAAAATAATAATAAAATCATACTGGATAACATTTATGGCCTTGGTAATTTCCCAATTTCCAATAACTTTAACTGCTACTGAAACTATTTTTTAAACGAAAATTCGAAAGCAAAAAAATTTTTACTTGTTCAAAAGTATATTCTTATTCGTAAGCCTTTATAACTTTGATGAAATAGATTATGTTTTAAGATACGAGAATTATACTCAATGATTTGAATAATATTTTGTTATTTCGTCAAATTACTAGTTATTTCGCAATAAATATTTGATTAAATCCCTAATATTTCCATTAAAAAAAATATTCTTTTACAATATTTTATGTAAAGAAAGTGAGTGCAGGTGGTGTTTAAATAAAAAAAAAATGTTTAGCTTTAAGTAAATTTATATTTTATAAAAACAATCTTTTTCTACAAAATGTAACTGCTATACAATCTTTTTAGCAACTAAATATAAAAAAAATCCCTTATATTTAAGTTTCAAAAAACATTCTTTAATTTTTTATACAGAAAGAATGTGGTGTTTAACTATTAAAATTAGTAAAGTAGGTAATAGCTGTAGATAACACCGAACAAGGATAGGAACTGCACCAAATTTTACTTATAAAACAAGCAGTAAGCATAAAGCATTTATCATTAAGAATTAACAATTAAACTGAAAGCATTAAGCTTAAAACAATAAGCGTAAAGCAAAAAGCAATAAGCAATAAGCAAAAAGCAATAAGCAATAAGCAATAAGCAATAAGCAATAAGCAATAAGCAATAAGCAATAAGCAATAAGCAATAAGCAATAAGCAATAAGCAATAAGCAATAAGCAATAAGCAATAAGCAATAAGCAATAAGCAATAAGTAATAAGCAATAAGCATGAAGCAATAAGCAATAAGCAATAAGCAATTAGCAATAAGCATTTAAATAAGCATGTAGGCGGAAGCAGTAGGCGGTAGGCGGAAGGTGGTAGGCGGTAGGCGGTAGGTGGTAGGCGGTAGGCGATATTAAGCAATAAGCAATAAGCATAAAGCATTAAGCTTTAAACATTTAGCATTATGCTTTAACCAAAAATCAAAGAGCATCAAACCTCATGCCACCAGAAATGGTTTCTTGTTGGTCATTATCCGTTGAACTTAACTTTGAAAATAATAATAAAATAACATAAAAGTGTATTTTACAATACAAATATAAGAAACAAGTAATAATTGAAAATTCTTTTTTTAATAAACACAAAAATAATAATAAAATCATACTGGATAACATTTATGGCCTTGGTAATTTCCCAATTTCCAATAACTTTAACTGCTTCTGAAACTATTTTTTAAACGAAAATTCGAAAGCAAAAAAATTTTTACTTGTTCAAAAGTATATTCTTATTCGTAAGCCTTTATAACTTTGATGAAATAGATTATGTTTTAAGATACGAGAATTATACTCAATGATTTGAATAATATTTTGTTATTTCGTCAAATTACTAGTTATTTCGCAATAAATATTTGATGAAATCCCTAATATTTCCATTAAAAAAAATATTCTTTTACAATATTTTATGTAAAGAAAGTGAGTGCAGGTGGTGTTTAAAAAAAAAAAAAATGTTTAGCTTTAAGTAAATTTATATTTTATAAAAACAATCTTTTTCTACAAAATGTAACTGCTATACAATCTTTTTAGCAACTAAATATAAAAAAAATCCCTTATATTTAAGTTTCAAAAAATATTCTTTAATTTTTTATACAGAAAGAATGTGGTGTTTAACTTTTAAAATTAGTAAAGTAGGTAATAGCTGTAGATAACACCGAACAAGGATAGGAACTGCACCAAATTTTACTTATAAAACAAGCAGTAAGCATAAAGCATTTATCATTAAGAATTAACAATTAAACTGAAAGCATTAAGCTTAAAACATTAAGCGTAAAGCAAAAAGCAATAAGCAATAAGCAAAAAGCAATAAGCAATAAGCAATAAGCAATAAGCAATAAGCAATAAGCATTTAAATAAGCATGTAGGCGGAAGCGGTAGGCGGTAGGCGGAAGGTGGTAGGCGGTAGGCGGTAGGCGGTAGGTGGTAGGCGGTAGCCGATATTAAGCAATAAGCAATAAGCATAAAGCATTAAGCTTTAAACATTTAGCATTATGCTTTAACCAAAAATCAAAGAGTATCAAACCTCATGCCACCAGAAATGGTTTCTTGTTGGTCGTTATCCGTTGAACTTAACTTTGAAAATAATAATATAAAAAACATAAAAGTGTATTGTGCAATACAAATATAAAGAACAAGTAATGGTTGAAAATTCTTTTTTTTTAATAAACACAAATATAATAATAAAATCATACTGGATAACATTTATGGACTTGGTAATTTTCCAATTTCCAATAACTTTAACTGCTTCTGAAACTATTTTTTAAACGAAAATTCGAAAGCAAAAAAATGTTTACTTGTTCAAAAGTATATTCTTATTCGTAAGCCTTTATAACTTTGATGAAATAGATTATGTTTTAAGATACGAGAATCATACTCAATGATTTGAATAATATTTTGTTATTTCGTCAAATTACTAGTTATTTCGCAATAAATATTTGATGAAATCCCTAATATTTCCATTAAAAAAAAATTCTTTTACAATATTTTATGTAAAGAAAGTGAGTGGAGGTGGTGTTTAAATAAAAAAAAAATGTTTAGCTTTAAGTAAATTTATATTTTATAAAAACAATCTTTTTCTACAAAATGTAACTGCTATACAATCTTTTTAGCAACTAAATATAAAAAAAATCCCTTATATTTAAGTTTCAAAAAACATTCTTTAATTTTTTATACAGAAAGAATGTGGTGTTTAACTATTAAAATTAGTAAAGTAGGTAATAGCTGTAGATAACACCGAACAAGGATAGGAACTGCACCAAATTTTACTTATAAAACAAGCAGTAAGCATAAAGCATTTATCATTAAGAATTAACAATTAAACTAAAAGCATTAAGCTTAAAACATTAAGCGTAAAGCAAAAAGCAACAAGCAATAAGCAAAAAGCAATAAGCAATAAGCAATAAGCAATAAGCAATAAGCAATAAGCAATAAGCAATAAGCAATAAGCAATAAGCAATAAGCAATAAGCAATAAGCAATAAGCAATAAGCAATAAGCAATAAGCAATAAGCAATAAGCAATAAGCAATAAGCAATAAGCAATAAGCAATAAGCAATAAGCAATAAGCAATAAGCAATAAGCAATAAGCAATAAGCAATAAGCAATAAGCAATAAGCAATAAGCAATAAGCAATAAGCAATAAGCAATAAGCAATAAGCAATAAGCAATAAGTAATAAGCAATAAGCATGAAGCAATAAGCAATAAGCAATAAGCAATTAGCAATAAGCATTTAAATAAGCATGTAGGCGGAAGCAGTAGGCGGTAGGCGGAAGGTGGTAGGCGGTAGGCGGTAGGTGGTAGGCGGTAGGCGATATTAAGCAATAAGCAATAAGCATAAAGCATTAAGCTTTAAACATTTAGCATTATGCTTTAACCAAAAATCAAAGAGCATCAAACCTCATGCCACCAGAAATGGTTTCTTGTTGGTCATTATCCGTTGAACTTAACTTTGAAAATAATAATAAAATAACATAAAAGTGTATTTTACAATACAAATATAAAAAACAAGTAATAATTGAAAATTCTTTTTTTAATAAACACAAAAATAATAATAAAATCATACTGGATAACATTTATGGCCTTGGTAATTTCCCAATTTCCAATAACTTTAACTGCTTCTGAAACTATTTTTTAAACGAAAATTCGAAAGCAAAAAAATTTTTACTTGTTCAAAAGTATATTCTTATTCGTAAGCCTTTATAACTTTGATGAAATAGATTATGTTTTAAGATACGAGAATTATACTCAATGATTTGAATAATATTTTGTTATTTCGTCAAATTACTAGTTATTTCGCAATAAATATTTGATGAAATCCCTAATATTTCCATTAAAAAAAATATTCTTTTACAATATTTTATGTAAAGAAAGTGAGTGCAGGTGGTGTTTAAAAAAAAAAAAAATGTTTAGCTTTAAGTAAATTTATATTTTATAAAAACAATCTTTTTCTACAAAATGTAACTGCTATACAATCTTTTTAGCAACTAAATATAAAAAAAATCCCTTATATTTAAGTTTCAAAAAATATTCTTTAATTTTTTATACAGAAAGAATGTGGTGTTTAACTTTTAAAATTAGTAAAGTAGGTAATAGCTGTAGATAACACCGAACAAGGATAGGAACTGCACCAAATTTTACTTATAAAACAAGCAGTAAGCATAAAGCATTTATCATTAAGAATTAACAATTAAACTGAAAGCATTAAGCTTAAAACATTAAGCGTAAAGCAAAAAGCAATAAGCAATAAGCAAAAAGCAATAAGCAATAAGCAATAAGCAATAAGCAATAAGCAATAAGCATTTAAATAAGCATGTAGGCGGAAGCGGTAGGCGGTAGGCGGAAGGTGGTAGGCGGTAGGCGGTAGGCGGTAGGTGGTAGGCGGTAGCCGATATTAAGCAATAAGCAATAAGCATAAAGCATTAAGCTTTAAACATTTAGCATTATGCTTTAACCAAAAATCAAAGAGTATCAAACCTCATGCCACCAGAAATGGTTTCTTGTTGGTCGTTATCCGTTGAACTTAACTTTGAAAATAATAATATAAAAAACATAAAAGTGTATTGTGCAATACAAATATAAAGAACAAGTAATGGTTGAAAATTCTTTTTTTTTAATAAACACAAATATAATAATAAAATCATACTGGATAACATTTATGGACTTGGTAATTTTCCAATTTCCAATAACTTTAACTGCTTCTGAAACTATTTTTTAAACGAAAATTCGAAAGCAAAAAAATGTTTACTTGTTCAAAAGTATATTCTTATTCGTAAGCCTTTATAACTTTGATGAAATAGATTATGTTTTAAGATACGAGAATCATACTCAATGATTTGAATAATATTTTGTTATTTCGTCAAATTACTAGTTATTTCGCAATAAATATTTGATGAAATCCCTAATATTTCCATTAAAAAAAAATTCTTTTACAATATTTTATGTAAAGAAAGTGAGTGGAGGTGGTGTTTAAATAAAAAAAAAATGTTTAGCTTTAAGTAAATTTATATTTTATAAAAACAATCTTTTTCTACAAAATGTAACTGCTATACAATCTTTTTAGCAACTAAATATAAAAAAAATCCCTTATATTTAAGTTTCAAAAAACATTCTTTAATTTTTTATACAGAAAGAATGTGGTGTTTAACTATTAAAATTAGTAAAGTAGGTAATAGCTGTAGATAACACCGAACAAGGATAGGAACTGCACCAAATTTTACTTATAAAACAAGCAGTAAGCATAAAGCATTTATCATTAAGAATTAACAATTAAACTAAAAGCATTAAGCTTAAAACATTAAGCGTAAAGCAAAAAGCAACAAGCAATAAGCAAAAAGCAATAAGCAATAAGCAATAAGCAATAAGCAATAAGCAATAAGCAATAAGCAATAAGCAATAAGCAATAAGCAATAAGCAATAAGCAATAAGCAATAAGCAATAAGCAATAAGCAATAAGCAATAAGCAATAAGCAATAAGCAATAAGCAATAAGCAATAAGCAATAAGCAATAAGCAATAAGCAATAAGCAATAAGCAATAAGCAATAAGCAATAAGCAATAAGCAATAAGCAATAAGCAATAAGCAATAAGCAATAAGCAATAAGCAATAAGCAATAAGCAATAAGCAATAAGCAATAAGCAATAAGCAATAAGCAATAAGCAATAAGCAATAAGCAATAAGCAATAAGCAATAAGCAATAAGCAATAAGCAATAAGCAATAAGCAATAAGCAATAAGCAATAAGCATTTAAATAAGCATGTAGGCGGAAGCAGTAGGCGGTAGGCGGAAGGTGGTAGGCGGTAGGCGGTAGGTATTAGGCGGTAGGCGATATTAAGCAATAAGCAATAAGCATAAAGCATTAAGCTTTAAACATTTAGCATTATGCTTTAACCAAAAATCAAAGAGCATCAAACCTCATGCCACCAGAAATGGTTTCTTGTTGGTCATTATCCGTTGAACTTAACTTTGAAAATAATAATAAAACAACATAAAAGTGTATTTTACAACACAAATATAAAGAACAAGTAATAATTTAAAATTCTTTTTTTTAATAAACACAAAAATAATAATAAAATCATACTGGATAACATTTATGGCCTTGGTAATTTTCCAATTTCCAATAACTTTAACTGCTTCTGAAACTATTTTTTAAACGAAAATTCGAAAGCAAAAAAATTTTTACTTGTTCAAAAGTATATTCTTATTCGTAAGCCTTTATAACTTTGATGAAATAGATTATGTTTTAAGATACGAGAATTATACTCAATGATTTGAATAATATTTTGTTATTTCGTCAAATTACTAGTTATTTCGCAATAAATATTTGATGAAATCCCTAATATTTCCATTAAAAAAATATTCTTTTACAATATTTTATGTAAAGAAAGTGAGTGGAGGTGGTGTTTTAATAAAAAAAAAATGTTTAGTTTTAAGTAAATTTATATTTTATAAAAACAATCTTTTTCTACAAAATGTAACTGCTATACAATCTTTTTAGCAACTAAATATAAAAAAAAATCCCTTATATTTAAGTTTCAAAAAACATTCTTTAATTTTTTATACAGAAAGAATGTGGTGTTTAACTATTAAAATTAGTAAAGTAGGTAATAGCTGTAGATAACACCGAACAAGGATAGGAACTGCACCAAATTTTACTTATAAAACAAGCAGTAAGCATAAAGCATTCATCATTAAGAATTAACAATTAGACTGAAAGCATTAAGCTTAAAACATTAAGCGTAAAGCAAAAAGCAATAAGCAAAAAGCAATAAGCAATAAGCAATAAGCAATAAGCAATAAGCAATAAGCAATAAGCAATAAGCAATAAGCAATAAGCAATAAGCAATAAGCAATAAGCAATAAGCAATAAGCAATAAGCAATAAGCAATAAGCAATAAGCAATAAGCAATAAGCAATAAGCAATAAGCAATAAGCAATAAGCAATAAGCAATAAGCAATAAGCAATAAGCAATAAGCAATAAGCAAAAAGCAATAAGCAATAAGCAATAAGCAATAAGCAATAAGCAATAAGCAATAAGCAATAAGCAATAAGCAATAAGCAATAAGCAATAAGCAATAAGCAATAAGCAATAAGCAATAAGCAATAAGCAATAAGCAATAAGCAATAAGCAATAAGCAATAAGCAATAAGCAATAAGCAATAAGCAATAAGCAATAAGCAATAAGCAATAAGCAATAAGCAATAAGCAATAAGCATGAAGCAATAAGCAATAAGCAATAAGCAATAAGCAATAAGCAATAAGCAATAAGCAATAAGCAATAAGCAATAAGCAATAAGCAATAAGCATTTAAATAAGCATGTAGGCGGAAGCAGTAGGCGGTAGGCGGAAGGTGTTAGGCGGTAGGCGGTAGGTGGTAGGCGATATTAAGCAATAAGCAATAAGCATAAAGCATTAAGCTTTAAACATTTAGCATTATGCTTTAACCAAAAATCAAAGAGCATCAAACCTCATGCCACCAGAAATGGTTTCTTGTTGGTCATTATTCGTTGAACTTAACTTTGAAAATAATAATAAAATAACATAAAAGTGTATTGTGCAATACAAATATAAAGAGCAAGTAATGGTTGAAAATTCTTTTTTTTAATAAACACAAAAATAATAATAAAATCATACTGGATAACATTTATGGCCTTGGTAATTTTCCAATTTCCAATAACTTTAACTGCTTCTGAAACTATTTTTTAAACGAAAATTCGAAAGCAAAAAAATTTTTACTTGTTCAAAAGTATATTCTTATTCGTAAGCCTTTATAACTTTGATGAAATAGATTATGTTTTAAGATACGAGAATTATACTCAATGATTTGAATAATATTTTGTTATTTCGTCAAATTACTAGTTATTTCGCAATAAATATTTGATGAAATCCCTAATATTTCCATTAAAAAAATATTCTTTTACAATATTTTATGTAAAGAAAGTGAGTGGAGGTGGTGTTTTAATAAAAAAAAAAATGTTTAGCTTTAAGTAAATTTATATTTTATAAAAACAATCTTTTTCTACAAAATGTAACTGCTATACAATCTTTTTAGCAACTAAATATAAAAAAAATCCCTTATATTTAAGTTTCAAAAAACATTCTTTAATTTTTTATACAGAAAGAATGTGGTGTTTAACTATTAAAATTAGTAAAGTAGGTAATAGCTGTAGATAACACCGAACAAGGATAGGAACTGCACCAAATTTTACTTATAAAACAAGCAGTAAGCATAAAGCATTTATCATTAAGAATTAACAATTAAACTGAAAGCATTAAGCTTAAAACATTAAGCGTAAAGCAAAAAGCAATAAGCAATAAGCAAAAAGCAAAGAGCAATAAGCAATAAGCAATAAGCAATAAGCAATAAGCAATAAGCAATAAGCAATAAGCAATAAGCAATAAGCAATAAGCAATAAGCAATAAGCAATAAGCAATAAGCAATAAGCAATAAGCAATAAGCAATAAGCAATAAGCAATAAGCAATAAGCAATAAGCAATAAGCAATAAGCAATAAGCAATAAGCAATAAGCAATAAGCAATAAGCATGAAGCAATAAGCAATAAGCAATAACCAATAAGCAATAAGCATTTAAATAAGCATGTAGGCGGAAGCAGTAGGCGGTAGGCGGAAGGTGGTAGGCGGTAGGCGGTAGGTGGTAGGCGGTACTCGATATTAAGCAATAAGCAATAAGCATAAAGCATTAAGCTTTAAACATTTAGCATTATGCTTTAACCAAAAATCAAAGAGCATCAAACCTCATGCCACCAGAAATGGTTTCTTGTTGGTCATTATCCGTTGAACTTAACTTTGAAAATAATAATAAAATAACATAAAAGTGTATTTTACAATACAAATATAAAAAACAAGTAATAGTTGAAAATTCTTTTTTTAATAAACACAAAAATAATAATAAAATCAGACTGGATAACATTTATGGCCTTGGTAATTTCCCAATTTCCAATAACTTTAACTGCTTCTGAAACTATTTTTTAAACGAAAATTCGAAAGCAAAAAAATTTTTACTTGTTCAAAAGTATATTCTTATTCGTAAGCCTTTATAACTTTGATGAAATAGATTATGTTTTAAGATACGAGAATTATACTCAATGATTTGAATAATATTTTGTTATTTCGTCAAATTACTAGTTATTTCGCAATAAATATTTGATGAAATCCCTAATATTTCCATTAAAAAATATATTCTTTTACAATATTTTATGTAAAGAAAGTGAGTGCAGGTGGTGTTTAAATAAAAAAAAATGTTTAGCTTTAAGTAAATTTATATTTTATAAAAACAATCTTTTTCTACAAAATGTAACTGCTATACAATCTTTTTAGCAACTAAATATAAAAAAAATCCCTTATATTTAAGTTTCAAAAAATATTCTTTAATTTTTTATACAGAAAGAATGTGGTGTTTAACTTTTAAAATTAGTAAAGTAGGTAATAGCTGTAGATAACACCGAACAAGGATAGGAACTGCACCAAATTTTACTTATAAAACAAGCAGTAAGCATAAAGCATTTATCATTAAGAATTAACAATTAAACTGAAAGCATTAAGCTTAAAACATTAAGCGTAAAGCAAAAAGCAATAAGCAATAAGCAAAAAGCAATAAGCAATAAGCAATAAGCAATAAGCATTTAAATAAGCATGTAGGCGGAATCAGTAGGCGGTAGGCGGAAGGTGGTAGGCGGTAGGCGGTAGGCGGTAGGCGGTAGGTGGTAGGCGGTAGGCGATATTAAGCAATAAGCAATAAGCATAAAGCATTAAGCTTTAAACATTTAGCATTATGCTTTAACCAAAAATCAAAGAGCATCAAACCTCATGCCACCAGAAATGGTTTCTTGTTGGTCATTATTCGTTGAACTTAACTTTGAAAACAATAATAAAATAACATAAAAGTGTATTGTGCAATACAAATATAAAGAACAAGTAATGATTGAAAATTCTTTTTTTTAATAAACACAAAAATAATAATAAAATCATACTGGATAACATTTATGGACTTGTTAATTTTCCAATTTCCAATAACATTAACTGCTTCTGAAACTATTTTTTAAACGAAAATTCGAAAGCAAAAAAATGTTTACTTGTTCAAAAGTATATTCTTATTCGTAAGCCTTTATAACTTTGATGAAATAGATTATGTTTTAAGATACGAGAATTATACTCAATGATTTGAATAATATTTTGTTATTTCGTCAAATTACTAGTTATTTCGCAATAAATATTTGATTAAATCCCTAATATTTCCATTAAAAAAATATTCTTTTACAATATTTTATGTAAAGAAAGTGAGTGGAGGTGGTGTTTTAATAAAAAAAAAATGTTTAGCTTTAAGTAAATTTATATTTTATAAAAACAATCTTTTTCTACAAAATGTAACTGCTATACAATCTTTTTAGCAACTAAATATAAAAAAAATCCCTTATATTTAAGTTTCAAAAAACATTCTTTAATTTTTTATACAGAAAGAATGTGGTGTTTAACTATTAAAATTAGTAAAGTAGGTAATAGCTGTAGATAACACCGAACAAGGATAGGAACTGCACCAAATTTTACTTATAAAACAAGCAGTAAGCATAAAGCATTTATCATTAAGAATTAACAATTAAACTGAAAGCATTAAGCTTAAAACATTAAGCGTAAAGCAAAAAGCAATAAGCAATAAGCAATAAGCAATAAGCAATAAGCATGAAGCAATAAGCAATAAGCAATAAGCAATAAGCAATAAGCATTTAAATAAGCATGTAGGCGGAACCGGTAGGCGGTAGGCGGAAGGTGGTAGGCGGTAGGTGGTAGGCGGTAGGCGATATTAAGCAATAAGCAATAAGCAATAAGCATAAAGCATTAAGCTTTAAACATTTAGCATTATGCTTTAACCAAAAATCAAAGAGCATCAAACCTCATGCCACCAGAAATGGTTTCTTGTTGGTCATTATTCGTTGAACTTAACTTTGAAAACAATAATAAAATAACATAAAAGTGTATTGTGCAATACAAATATAAAGAACAAGTAATGGTTGAAAATTCTTTTTTTTAATAAACACAAAAATAATAATAAAATCATACTGGATAACATTTATGGACTTGGTAATTTCCCAATTTCCAATAACTTTAACTGCTTCTGAAACTATTTAAAAAAAAAAAAAATTCGAAAGCAAAAAAATGTTTACTTGTTCAAAAGTATATTCTTATTCGTAAGCCTTTATAACTTTGATGAAATAGATTATGTTTTAAGATACGAGAATCATACTCAATGATTTGAATAATATTTTGTTATTTCGTCAAATTACTAGTTATTTCGCAATAAATATTTGATGAAATCCCTAATATTTCCATTAAAAAAAATATTCTTTTACAATATTTTATGTAAAGAAAGTGAGTGGAGGTGGTGTTTTAATAAAAAAAAAAATGTTTAGCTTTAAGTAAATTTATATTTTATAAAAACAATCTTTTTCTACAAAATGTAACTGCTATACAATCTTTTTAGCAACTAAATATAAAAAAAATCCCTTATATTTAAGTTTCAAAAAACATTCTTTAATTTTTTATACAGAAAGAATGTGGTGTTTAACTATTAAAATTAGTAAAGTAGGTAATAGCTGTAGATAACACCGAACAAGGATAGGAACTGCACCAAATTTTACTTATAAAACAAGCAGTAAGCATAAAGCATTTATCATTAAGAATTAACAATTAAACTGAAAGCATTAAGCTTAAAACATTAAGCGTAAAGCAAAAAGCAACAAGCAATAAGCAAAAAGCAATTAGCAATAAGCAATAAGCAATAAGCAATAAGCAATAAGCAATAAGCAATAAGCAATAAGCAATAAGCAATAAGCAATAAGCAATAAGCAATAAGCAATAAGCAATAAGCAATAAGCAATAAGCAATAAGCAATAAGCAATAAGCAATAAGCAATAAGCATTTAAATAAGCATTTAAATAAGCATGTAGGCGGAAGCAGTAGGCGGTAGGCGGAAGGTGGTAGGCGGTAGGCGGTAGGTGGTAGGCGGTAGGCGATATTAAGCAATAAGCAATAAGAATAAAGCATAAAGTTTTAAACATTTAGCATTATGCTTTAACCAAAAATCAAAGAGCATCAAACCTCATGCCACCAGAAATGGTTTCTTGTTGGTCATTATCCGTTGAACTTAACTTTGAAAATAATAATAAAATAACATAAAAGTGTATTTTACAACACAAATATAAAGAACAAGTAAAAATTGAAAATTCTTTTTTTTAATAAACACAAAAATAATAATAAAATCATACTGGATAACATTTATGGCCTTGGTAATTTTCCAATTTCCAATAACTTTAACTGCTTCTGAAACTATTTTTTAAACGAAAATTCGAAAGCAAAAAAATTTTTACTTGTTCAAAAGTATATTCTTATTCGTAAGCCTTTATAACTTTGATGAAATAGATTATGTTTTAAGATACGAGAATTATACTCAATGATTTGAATAATATTTTGTTATTTCGTCAAATTACTAGTTATTTCGCAATAAATATTTGATGAAATCCCTAATATTTCCATTAAAAAATATATTCTTTTACAATATTTTATGTAAAGAAAGTGAGTGCAGTTGGTGTTTAAATAAAAAAAAAATGTTTAGCTTTAAGTAAATTTATATTTTATAAAAACAATCTTTTTCTACAAAATGTAACTGCTATACAATCTTTTTAGCAACTAAATATAAAAAAAATCCCTTATATTTAAGTTTCAAAAAACATTCTTTAATTTTTATACAGAAAGAATGTGGTGTTTAACTATTAAAATTAGTAAAGTAGGTAATAGCTGTAGATAACACCGAACAAGGATAGGAACTGCACCAAATTTCACTTATAAAACAAGCAGTAAGCATAAAGCATTTATCATTAAGAATTAACAATTAAACTGAAAGCATTAAGCTTAAAACATTAAGCGTAAAGCAAAAAGCAATAAGCAATAAGCAAAAAGCAATAAGCAATAAGCAATAAGCATTTAAATAAGCATGTAGGCGGAAGCGGTAGGCGGTAGGCGGAAGATGGTAGGTGGTAGGCGGTAGGCGGTAGGTGGTAGGCGGAAGGCGATATTAAGCAATAAGCAATAAGCATAAAGCATTAAGCTTTAAACATTTAGCATTATGCTTTAACCAAAAATCAAAGAGCATCAAACCTCATGCCACCAGAAATGGTTTCTTGTTGGTCGTTATCCGTTGAACTTAACTTTGAAAATAATAATATAAAAAACATAAAAGTGTATTGTGCAATACAAATATAAAGAACAAGTAATGGTTGAAAATTCTTTTTTTTAATAAACACAAAAATAATAATAAAATCATACTGGATAACATTTATGGACTTGGTAATTTTCCAATTTCCAATAACTTTAACTGCTTCTGAAACTATTTTTTAAACGAAAATTCGAAAGCAAAAAAATGTTTACTTGTTCAAAAGTATATTCTTATTCGTAAGCCTTTATAACTTTGATGAAATAGATTATGTTTTAAGATACGAGAATCATACTCAATGATTTGAATAATATTTTGTTATTTCGTCAAATTACTAGTTATTTCGCAATAAATATTTGATGAAATCCCTAATATTTCCATTAAAAAAAAATTCTTTTACAATATTTTATGTAAAGAAAGTGAGTGGAGGTGGTGTTTAAATAAAAAAAAATGTTTAGCTTTAAGTAAATTTATATTTTATAAAAACAATCTTTTTCTACAAAATGTAACTGCTATACAATCTTTTTAGCAACTAAATATAAAAAAAATCCCTTATATTTAAGTTTCAAAAAACATTCTTTAATTTTTTATACAGAAAGAATGTGGTGTTTAACTATTAAAATTAGTAAAGTAGGTAATAGCTGTAGATAACACCGAACAAGGATAGGAACTGCACCAAATTTTACTTATAAAACAAGCAGTAAGCATAAAGCATTTATCATTAAGAATTAACAATTAAACTAAAAGCATTAAGCTTAAAACATTAAGCGTAAAGCAAAAAGCAACAAGCAATAAGCAAAAAGCAAAAAGCAATAAGCAATAAGCAATAAGCAATAAGCAATAAGCAATAAGCAATAAGCAATAAGCAATAAGCAATAAGCAATAAGCAATAAGCAATAAGCAATAAGCAATAAGCAATAAGCAATAAGCAATAAGCAATAAGCAATAAGCAATAAGCAATAAGCAATAAGCAATAAGCAATAAGCAATAAGCAATAAGCAATAAGCAATAAGCAATAAGCAATAAGCAATAAGCAATAAGCAATAAGCAATAAGCAATAAGCAATAAGCAATAAGCAATAAGCAATAAGCAATAAGCAATAAGCAATAAGCATTTAAATAAGCATGTAGGCGGAAGCAGTAGGCGGTAGGCGGAAGGTGGTAGGCGGTAGGCGGTAGGTATTAGGCGGTAGGCGATATTAAGCAATAAGCAATAAGCATAAAGCATTAAGCTTTAAACATTTAGCATTATGCTTTAACCAAAAATCAAAGAGCATCAAACCTCATGCCACCAGAAATGGTTTCTTGTTGGTCATTATCCGTTGAACTTAACTTTGAAAATAATAATAAAATAACATAAAAGTGTATTTTACAACACAAATATAAAGAACAAGTAATAATTGAAAATTCTTTTTTTTAATAAACACAAAAATAATAATAAAATCATACTGGATAACATTTATGGCCTTGGTAATTTTCCAATTTCCAATAACTTTAACTGCTTCTGAAACTATTTTTTAAACGAAAATTCGAAAGCAAAAAAATTTTTACTTGTTCAAAAGTATATTCTTATTCGTAAGCCTTTATAACTTTGATGAAATAGATTATGTTTTAAGATACGAGAATCATACTCAATGATTTGAATAATATTTTGTTATTTCGTCAAATTACTAGTTATTTCGCAATAAATATTTGATGAAATCCCTAATATTTCCATTAAAAAAAATATTCTTTTACAATATTTTATGTAAAGAAAGTGAGTGGAGGTGGTGTTTTAATAAAAAAAAAAATGTTTAGCTTTAAGTAAATTTATATTTTATAAAAACAATCTTTTTCTACAAAATGTAACTGCTATACAATCTTTTTAGCAACTAAATATAAAAAAAATCCCTTATATTTAAGTTTCAAAAAATATTCTTTAATTTTTATACAGAAAGAATGTGGTGTTTAACTATTAAAATTAGTAAAGTAGGTAATAGCTGTAGATAACACCGAACAAGGATAGGAACTGCACCAAATTTCACTTATAAAACAAGCAGTAAGCATAAAGCATTTATCATTAAGAATTAACAATTAAACTGAAAGCATTAAGCTTAAAACATTAAGCGTAAAGCAAAAAGCAATAAGAAAAAAGCAATAAGCAATAAGCAATAAGCATTTAAATAAGCATGTAGGCGGAAGCGGTAGGCGGTAGGCGGAAGATGGTAGGTGGTAGGCGGTAGGTGGTAGGCGATATTAAGCAATAAGCAATAAGGATAAAGCATAAAGCTTTAAACATTTAGCATTATGCTTTAACCAAAAATCAAAGAGCATCAAACCTCATGCCACCAGAAATGGTTTCTTGTTGGTCATTATCCGTTGAACTTAACTTTGAAAATAATAATAAAATAACATAAAAGTGTATTTTACAATACAAATATAAAAAACAAGTAATAATTGAAAATTCTTTTTTTAATAAACACAAAAATAATAATAAAATCATACTGGATAACATTTATGGCCTTGGTAATTTCCCAATTTCCAATAACTTTAACTGCTTCTGAAACTATTTTTTAAACGAAAATTCGAAAGCAAAAAAATTTTTACTTGTTCAAAAGTATATTCTTATTCGTAAGCCTTTATAACTTTGATGAAATAGATTATGTTTTAAGATACGAGAATTATACTCAATGATTTGAATAATATTTTGTTATTTCGTCAAATTACTAGTTATTTCGCAATAAATGTTTGATGAATTCCCTAATATTTCCATTAAAAAAAATATTCTTTTACAATATTTTATGTAAAGAAAGTGAGTGCAGGTGGTGTTTAAATAAAAAAAAAATGTTTAGCTTTAAGTAAATTTATATTTTATAAAAACAATCTTTTTCTACAAAATGTAACTGCTATACAATCTTTTTAGCAACTAAATATAAAAAAAATCCCTTATATTTAAGTTTCAAAAAATATTCTTTAATTTTTTATACAGAAAGAATGTGGTGTTTAACTTTTAAAATTAGTAAAGTAGGTAATAGCTGTAGATAACACCGAACAAGGATAGGAACTGCACCAAATTTTACTTATAAAACAAGCAGTAAGCATAAAGCATTTATCATTAAGAATTAACAATTAAACTGAAAGCATTAAGCTTAAAACATTAAGCGTAAAGCAAAAAGCAATAAGCAATAAGCAAAAAGCAATAAGCAATAAGCAATAAGCAATAAGCAATAAGCAATAAGCAATAAGCAATAAGCATTTAAATAAGCATGTAGGCGGAAGCGGTAGGCGGTAGGCGGAAGGTGGTAGGCGGTAGGCGGTAGGCGGTAGGTGGTAGGCGGTAGCCGATATTAAGCAATAAGCAATAAGCATAAAGCATTAAGCTTTAAACATTTAGCATTATGCTTTAACCAAAAATCAAAGAGTATCAAACCTCATGCCACCAGAAATGGTTTCTTGTTGGTCGTTATCCGTTGAACTTAACTTTGAAAATAATAATATAAAAAACATAAAAGTGTATTGTGCAATACAAATATAAAGAACAAGTAATGGTTGAAAATTCTTTTTTTTAATAAACACAAATATAATAATAAAATCATACTGGATAACATTTATGGACTTGGTAATTTCCCAATTTCCAATAACTTTAACTGCTTCTGAAACTATTTAAAAAAAAAAAAAATTCGAAAGCAAAAAAATGTTTACTTGTTCAAAAGTATATTCTTATTCGTAAGCCTTTATAACTTTGATGAAATAGATTATGTTTTAAGATACGAGAATTATACTCAATGATTTGAATAATATTTTGTTATTTCGTCAAATTACTAGTTATTTCGCAATAAATATTTGATGAAATCCCTAATATTTCCATTAAAAAATATATTCTTTTACAATATTTTATGTAAAGAAAGTGAGTGCAGTTGGTGTTTAAATAAAAAAAAAATGTTTAGCTTTAAGTAAATTTATATTTTATAAAAACAATCTTTTTCTACAAAATGTAACTGCTATACAATCTTTTTAGCAACTAAATATAAAAAAAATCCCTTATATTTAAGTTTCAAAAAACATTCTTTAATTTTTTATACAGAAAGAATGTGGTGTTTAACTATTAAAATTAGTAAAGTAGGTAATAGCTGTAGATAACACCGAACAAGGATAGGAACTGCACCAAATTTTACTTATAAAACAAGCAGTAAGCATAAAGCATTTATAATTAAGAATTAACAATAAGACTGAAAGCATTAAGCTTAAAACATTAAGCGTAAAGCAAAAAGCAATAAGCAATAAGCAAAATGCAATAAGCAATAAGCAATAAGCAATAAGCAATAAGCAATAAGCAATAAGCAATAAGCAATAAGCAATAAGCAATAAGCAATAAGCAATAAGCAATAAAAAATAAGCAATAAGCAATAAGCAATAAGCAATAAGCAATAAGCAATAAGCAATAAGCAATAAGCAATAAGCAATAAGCAATAAGCAATAAGCAATAAGCAATAAGCAATAAGCAATAAGCAATAAGCAATAAGCAATAAGCAATAAGCAATAAGCAATAAGCAATAAGCAATACGCAATAAGCAATAAGCAATAAGCAATAAGCAATAAGCAATAAGCAATAAGCAATAAGCAATAAGCAATAAGCAATAAGCAATAAGCAATAAGCAATAAGCAATAAGCAATAAGCAATAAGCATTTAAGTAAGCATGTAGGCGGAAGCAGTAGGCGGTAGGCGGAAGGTGTTAGGCGGTAGGCGGTAGGTGGTAGGCGATATTAAGCAATAAGCAATAAGGATAAAGCATTAAGCTTTAAACATTTAGCATTATGCTTTAACCAAAAATCAAAGAGCATCAAACCTCATGCCACCAGAAATGGTTTCTTGTTGGTCATTATCCGTTGAACTTAACTTTGAAAATAATAATAAAATAACATAAGAGTGTATTTTACAATACAAATATAAAGAACAAGTAATAATTGAAAATTCTTTTTTTTAATAAACACAAAATTAATAATAAAATCATACTGGATAACATTTATGGCCTTGGTAATTTCCCAATTTCCAATAACTTTAACTGCTTCTGAAACTATTTTTTAAACGAAAATTCGAAAGAAAAAAAATTTTTACTTGTTTAAAAGTATATTCTTATTCGTAAGCCTTTATAACTTTGATGAAATAGATTATGTTTTAAGATACGAGAATTATACTCAATGATTTGAATAATATTTTGTTATTTCGTCAAATTACTAGTTATTTCGCAATAAATATTTGATGAAATCCCTAATATTTCCATTAAAAAAAATATTCTTTTACAATATTTTATGTAAAGAAAGTGAGTGCAGGTGGTGTTTAAATAAAAAAAAATGTTTAGCTTTAAGTAAATTTATATTTTATAAAAACAATCTTTTTCTACAAAATGTAACTGCTATACAATCTTTTTAGCAACTAAATATAAAAAAAATCCCTTATATTTAAGTTTCAAAAAATATTCTTTAATTTTTATACAGAAAGAATGTGGTGTTTAACTATTAAAATTAGTAAAGTAGGTAATAGCTGTAGATAACACCGAACAAGGATAGGAACTGCACCAAATTTCACTTATAAAACAAGCAGTAAGCATAAAGCATTTATCATTAAGAATTAACAATTAAACTGAAAGCATTAAGCTTAAAACATTAAGCGTAAAGCAAAAAGCAATAAGCAATAAGCAATAAGCAAAAAGCAATAAGCAATAAGCTATAAGCAATAAGCATTTAAATAAGCATGTAGGCGGAAGCGGTAGGCGGTAGGCGGAAGGTGGTAGGCGGTAGGCGGTAGGCGGTAGGTGGTAGGCGGTAGCCGATATTAAGCAATAAGCAATAAGCATAAAGCATTAAGCTTTAAACATTTAGCATTATGCTTTAACCAAAAATCAAAGAGTATCAAACCTCATGCCACCAGAAATGGTTTCTTGTTGGTCGTTATCCGTTGAACTTAACTTTGAAAATAATAATATAAAAAACATAAAAGTGTATTGTGCAATACAAATATAAAGAACAAGTAATGGTTGAAAATTCTTTTTTTTAATAAACACAAATATAATAATAAAATCATACTGGATAACATTTATGGACTTGGTAATTTCCCAATTTCCAATAACTTTAACTGCTTCTGAAACTATTTAAAAAAAAAAAAAATTCGAAAGCAAAAAAATGTTTACTTGTTCAAAAGTATATTCTTATTCGTAAGCCTTTATAACTTTGATGAAATAGATTATGTTTTAAGATACGAGAATTATACTCAATGATTTGAATAATATTTTGTTATTTCGTCAAATTACTAGTTATTTCGCAATAAATATTTGATGAAATCCCTAATATTTCCATTAAAAAAAATATTCTTTTACAATATTTTATGTAAAGAAAGTGAGTGCAGGTGGTGTTTAAATAAAAAAAAAATGTTTAGCTTTAAGTAAATTTATATTTTATAAAAACAATCTTTTTCTACAAAATGTAACTGCTATACAATCTTTTTAGCAACTAAATATAAAAAAAATCCCTTATATTTAAGTTTCAAAAAATATTCTTTAATTTTTATACAGAAAGAATGTGGTGTTTAACTATTAAAATTAGTAAAGTAGGTAATAGCTGTAGATAACACCGAACAAGGATAGGAACTGCACCAAATTTCACTTATAAAACAAGCAGTAAGCATAAAGCATTTATCATTAAGAATTAACAATTAAACTGAAAGCATTAAGCTTAAAACATTAAGCGTAAAGCAAAAAGCAATAAGAAAAAAGCAATAAGCAATAAGCAATAAGCATTTAAATAAGCATGTAGGCGGAAGCGGTAGGCGGTAGGCGGAAGATGGTAGGTGGTAGGCGGTAGGTGGTAGGCGATATTAAGCAATAAGCAATAAGGATAAAGCATAAAGCTTTAAACATTTAGCATTATGCTTTAACCAAAAATCAAAGAGCATCAAACCTCATGCCACCAGAAATGGTTTCTTGTTGGTCATTATCCGTTGAACTTAACTTTGAAAATAATAATAAAATAACATAAAAGTGTATTTTACAATACAAATATAAAGAACAAGTAATAATTGAAAATTCTTTTTTTTAATAAACACAAAAATAATAATAAAATCATACTGGATAACATTTATGGCCTTGGTAATTTCCCAATTTCCAATAACTTTAACTGCTTCTGAAACTATTTTTTAAACGAAAATTCGAAAGAAAAAAAATTTTTACTTGTTTAAAAGTATATTCTTATTCGTAAGCCTTTATAACTTTGATGAAATAGATTATGTTTTAAGATACGAGAATTATACTCAATGATTTGAATAATATTTTGTTATTTCGTCAAATTACTAGTTATTTCGCAATAAATATTTGATGAAATCCCTAATATTTCCATTAAAAAAAAAATTCTTTTACAATATTTTATGTAAAGAAAGTGAGTGCAGGTGGTGTTTAAATAAAAAAAAAATGTTTAGCTTTAAGTAAATTTATATTTTATAAAAACAATCTTTTTCTACAAAATGTAACTGCTATACAATCTTTTTAGCAACTAAATATAAAAAAAATCCCTTATATTTAAGTTTCAAAAAATATTCTTTAATTTTTATACAGAAAGAATGTGGTGTTTAACTATTAAAATTAGTAAAGTAGGTAATAGCTGTAGATAACACCGAACAAGGATAGGAACTGCACCAAATTTTACTTATAAAACAAGCAGTAAGCATAAAGCATTTATCATTAAGAATTAACAATTAAACTGAAAGCATTAAGCTTAAAACATTAAGCGTAAAGCAAAAAGCAATAAGCAATAAGCAAAAAGCAAAGAGCAATAAGCAATAAGCAATAAGCAATAAGCAATAAGCAATAAGCAATAAGCAATAAGCAATAAGCAACAAGCAATAAGCAATAAGCAATAAGCAATAAGCAATAAGCAATAAGCAATAAGCAATAAGCAATAAGCATGAAGCAATAAGCAATAAGCAATAACCAATAAGCAATAAGCATTTAAATAAGCATGTAGGCGGAAGCAGTAGGCGGTAGGCGGAAGGTGGTAGGTGGTAGGCGGTAGGCGGTAGGTGGTAGGCGGTAGGCGATATTAAGCAATAAGCAATAAGCATAAAGCATTAAGCTTTAAACATTTAGCATTATGCTTTAACCAAAAATCAAAGAGCATCAAACCTCATGCCACCAGAAATGGTTTCTTGTTGGTCGTTATCCGTTGAACTTAACTTTGAAAATAATAATATAAAAAACATAAAAGTGTATTGTGCAATACAAATATAAAGAACAAGTAATGGTTGAAAATTCTTTTTTTTAATAAACACAAAAATAATAATAAAATCATACTGGATAACATTTATGGACTTGGTAATTTTCCAATTTCCAATAACTTTAACTGCTTCTGAAACTATTTTTTAAACGAAAATTCGAAAGCAAAAAAATGTTTACTTGTTCAAAAGTATATTCTTATTCGTAAGCCTTTATAACTTTGATGAAATAGATTATGTTTTAAGATACGAGAATCATACTCAATGATTTGAATAATATTTTGTTATTTCGTCAAATTACTAGTTATTTCGCAATAAATATTTGATGAAATCCCTAATATTTCCATTAAAATATATATTCTTTTACAATATTTTATGTAAAGAAAGTGAGTGCAGGTGGTGTTTAAATAAAAAAAAATGTTTAGCTTTAAGTAAATTTATATTTTATAAAAACAATCTTTTTCTACAAAATGTAACTGCTATACAATCTTTTTAGCAACTAAATATAAAAAAATCCCTTATATTTAAGTTTCAAAAAACATTCTTTAATTTTTTATACAGAAAGAATGTGGTGTTTAACTATTAAAATTAGTAAAGTAGGTAATAGCTGTAGATAACACCGAACAAGGATAGGAACTGCACCAAATTTTACTTATAAAACAAGCAGTAAGCATAAAGCATTTATAATTAAGAATTAACAATAAGACTGAAAGCATTAAGCTTAAAACATTAAACGTAAAGCAAAAAGCAATAAGCAATAAGCAAAATGCAATAAGCAATAAGCAAAATGCAATAAGCAATAAGCAATAAGCAATAAGCAATAAGCAATAAGCAATAAGCAATAAGCAATAAGCAATAAGCAATAAGCAATAAGCAATAAGCAATAAGCAATAAGCAATAAGCAATAAGCAATAAGCAATAAGCAATAAGCAATAAGCAATAAGCAATAAGCAATAAGCAATAAGCAATAAGCAATAAGCAATAAGCAATAAGCAATAAGCAATAAGCAATAAGCAATAAGCAATAAGCAATAAGCAATAAGCAATAAGCAATAAGCAATAAGCAATAAGCAATAAGCAATAAGCAATAAGCAATAAGCAATAAGCAATAAGCAATAAGCAATAAGCAATAAGCAATAAGCAATAAGCAAAATGCAATAAGCAATAAGCAATAAGCAATAAGCAATAAGCAATAAGCAATAAGCAATAAGCAATAAGCAATAAGCAATAAGCAATAAGCAATAAGCAATAAGCAATAAGCAATAAGCAATAAGCAATAAGCAATAAGCAATAAGCAATAAGCAATAAGCAATAAGCAATAAGCAATAAGAAATAAGCAATAAGCAATAAGCAATAAGCAATAAGCATGAAGCAATAAGCAATAAGCAATAAGCAATAAGCAATAAGCAATAAGCAATAAGCAATAAGCATTTAAGTAAGCATGTAGGCGGAAGCAGTAGGCGGTAGGCGGAAGGTGTTAGGCGGTAGGCGGTAGGTGGTAGGCGATATTAAGCAATAAGCAATAAGGATAAAGCATTAAGCTTTAAACATTTAGCATTATGCTTTAACCAAAAATCAAAGAGCATCAAACCTCATGCCACCAGAAATGGTTTCTTGTTGGTCATTATCCGTTGAACTTAACTTTGAAAATAATAATAAAATAACATAAGAGTGTATTTTACAATACAAATATAAAGAACAAGTAATAATTGAAAATTCTTTTTTTTAATAAACACAAAATTAATAATAAAATCATACTGGATAACATTTATGGCCTTGGTAATTTCCCAATTTCCAATAACTTTAACTGCTTCTGAAACTATTTTTTAAACGAAAATTCGAAAGAAAAAAAATTTTTACTTGTTTAAAAGTATATTCTTATTCGTAAGCCTTTATAACTTTGATGAAATAGATTATGTTTTAAGATACGAGAATTATACTCAATGATTTGAATAATATTTTGTTATTTCGTCAAATTACTAGTTATTTCGCAATAAATATTTGATGAAATCCCTAATATTTCCATTAAAAAAAATATTCTTTTACAATATTTTATGTAAAGAAAGTGAGTGCAGGTGGTGTTTAAATAAAAAAAAATGTTTAGCTTTAAGTAAATTTATATTTTATAAAAACAATCTTTTTCTACAAAATGTAACTGCTATACAATCTTTTTAGCAACTAAATATAAAAAAAATCCCTTATATTTAAGTTTCAAAAAATATTCTTTAATTTTTATACAGAAAGAATGTGGTGTTTAACTATTAAAATTAGTAAAGTAGGTAATAGCTGTAGATAACACCGAACAAGGATAGGAACTGCACCAAATTTCACTTATAAAACAAGCAGTAAGCATAAAGCATTTATCATTAAGAATTAACAATTAAACTGAAAGCATTAAGCTTAAAACATTAAGCGTAAAGCAAAAAGCAATAAGCAATAAGCAATAAGCAAAAAGCAATAAGCAATAAGCTATAAGCAATAAGCATTTAAATAAGCATGTAGGCGGAAGCGGTAGGCGGTAGGCGGAAGGTGGTAGGCGGTAGGCGGTAGGCGGTAGGTGGTAGGCGGTAGCCGATATTAAGCAATAAGCAATAAGCATAAAGCATTAAGCTTTAAACATTTAGCATTATGCTTTAACCAAAAATCAAAGAGTATCAAACCTCATGCCACCAGAAATGGTTTCTTGTTGGTCGTTATCCGTTGAACTTAACTTTGAAAATAATAATATAAAAAACATAAAAGTGTATTGTGCAATACAAATATAAAGAACAAGTAATGGTTGAAAATTCTTTTTTTTAATAAACACAAATATAATAATAAAATCATACTGGATAACATTTATGGACTTGGTAATTTCCCAATTTCCAATAACTTTAACTGCTTCTGAAACTATTTAAAAAAAAAAAAAATTCGAAAGCAAAAAAATGTTTACTTGTTCAAAAGTATATTCTTATTCGTAAGCCTTTATAACTTTGATGAAATAGATTATGTTTTAAGATACGAGAATTATACTCAATGATTTGAATAATATTTTGTTATTTCGTCAAATTACTAGTTATTTCGCAATAAATATTTGATGAAATCCCTAATATTTCCATTAAAAAAAATATTCTTTTACAATATTTTATGTAAAGAAAGTGAGTGCAGGTGGTGTTTAAATAAAAAAAAAATGTTTAGCTTTAAGTAAATTTATATTTTATAAAAACAATCTTTTTCTACAAAATGTAACTGCTATACAATCTTTTTAGCAACTAAATATAAAAAAAATCCCTTATATTTAAGTTTCAAAAAATATTCTTTAATTTTTATACAGAAAGAATGTGGTGTTTAACTATTAAAATTAGTAAAGTAGGTAATAGCTGTAGATAACACCGAACAAGGATAGGAACTGCACCAAATTTCACTTATAAAACAAGCAGTAAGCATAAAGCATTTATCATTAAGAATTAACAATTAAACTGAAAGCATTAAGCTTAAAACATTAAGCGTAAAGCAAAAAGCAATAAGAAAAAAGCAATAAGCAATAAGCAATAAGCATTTAAATAAGCATGTAGGCGGAAGCGGTAGGCGGTAGGCGGAAGATGGTAGGTGGTAGGCGGTAGGTGGTAGGCGATATTAAGCAATAAGCAATAAGGATAAAGCATAAAGCTTTAAACATTTAGCATTATGCTTTAACCAAAAATCAAAGAGCATCAAACCTCATGCCACCAGAAATGGTTTCTTGTTGGTCATTATCCGTTGAACTTAACTTTGAAAATAATAATAAAATAACATAAAAGTGTATTTTACAATACAAATATAAAGAACAAGTAATAATTGAAAATTCTTTTTTTTAATAAACACAAAAATAATAATAAAATCATACTGGATAACATTTATGGCCTTGGTAATTTCCCAATTTCCAATAACTTTAACTGCTTCTGAAACTATTTTTTAAACGAAAATTCGAAAGAAAAAAAATTTTTACTTGTTTAAAAGTATATTCTTATTCGTAAGCCTTTATAACTTTGATGAAATAGATTATGTTTTAAGATACGAGAATTATACTCAATGATTTGAATAATATTTTGTTATTTCGTCAAATTACTAGTTATTTCGCAATAAATATTTGATGAAATCCCTAATATTTCCATTAAAAAAAAAATTCTTTTACAATATTTTATGTAAAGAAAGTGAGTGCAGGTGGTGTTTAAATAAAAAAAAAATGTTTAGCTTTAAGTAAATTTATATTTTATAAAAACAATCTTTTTCTACAAAATGTAACTGCTATACAATCTTTTTAGCAACTAAATATAAAAAAAATCCCTTATATTTAAGTTTCAAAAAATATTCTTTAATTTTTATACAGAAAGAATGTGGTGTTTAACTATTAAAATTAGTAAAGTAGGTAATAGCTGTAGATAACACCGAACAAGGATAGGAACTGCACCAAATTTTACTTATAAAACAAGCAGTAAGCATAAAGCATTTATCATTAAGAATTAACAATTAAACTGAAAGCATTAAGCTTAAAACATTAAGCGTAAAGCAAAAAGCAATAAGCAATAAGCAAAAAGCAAAGAGCAATAAGCAATAAGCAATAAGCAATAAGCAATAAGCAATAAGCAATAAGCAATAAGCAATAAGCAACAAGCAATAAGCAATAAGCAATAAGCAATAAGCAATAAGCAATAAGCAATAAGCAATAAGCAATAAGCATGAAGCAATAAGCAATAAGCAATAACCAATAAGCAATAAGCATTTAAATAAGCATGTAGGCGGAAGCAGTAGGCGGTAGGCGGAAGGTGGTAGGTGGTAGGCGGTAGGCGGTAGGTGGTAGGCGGTAGGCGATATTAAGCAATAAGCAATAAGCATAAAGCATTAAGCTTTAAACATTTAGCATTATGCTTTAACCAAAAATCAAAGAGCATCAAACCTCATGCCACCAGAAATGGTTTCTTGTTGGTCGTTATCCGTTGAACTTAACTTTGAAAATAATAATATAAAAAACATAAAAGTGTATTGTGCAATACAAATATAAAGAACAAGTAATGGTTGAAAATTCTTTTTTTTAATAAACACAAAAATAATAATAAAATCATACTGGATAACATTTATGGACTTGGTAATTTTCCAATTTCCAATAACTTTAACTGCTTCTGAAACTATTTTTTAAACGAAAATTCGAAAGCAAAAAAATGTTTACTTGTTCAAAAGTATATTCTTATTCGTAAGCCTTTATAACTTTGATGAAATAGATTATGTTTTAAGATACGAGAATCATACTCAATGATTTGAATAATATTTTGTTATTTCGTCAAATTACTAGTTATTTCGCAATAAATATTTGATGAAATCCCTAATATTTCCATTAAAAAATATATTCTTTTACAATATTTTATGTAAAGAAAGTGAGTGCAGGTGGTGTTTAAATAAAAAAAAATGTTTAGCTTTAAGTAAATTTATATTTTATAAAAACAATCTTTTTCTACAAAATGTAACTGCTATACAATCTTTTTAGCAACTAAATATAAAAAAATCCCTTATATTTAAGTTTCAAAAAACATTCTTTAATTTTTTATACAGAAAGAATGTGGTGTTTAACTATTAAAATTAGTAAAGTAGGTAATAGCTGTAGATAACACCGAACAAGGATAGGAACTGCACCAAATTTTACTTATAAAACAAGCAGTAAGCATAAAGCATTTATAATTAAGAATTAACAATAAGACTGAAAGCATTAAGCTTAAAACATTAAACGTAAAGCAAAAAGCAATAAGCAATAAGCAAAATGCAATAAGCAATAAGCAAAATGCAATAAGCAATAAGCAATAAGCAATAAGCAATAAGCAATAAGCAATAAGCAATAAGCAATAAGCAATAAGCAATAAGCAATAAGCAATAAGCAATAAGCAATAAGCAATAAGCAATAAGCAATAAGCAATAAGCAATAAGCAATAAGCAATAAGCAATAAGCAATAAGCAATAAGCAATAAGCAATAAGCAATAAGCAATAAGCAATAAGCAATAAGCAATAAGCAATAAGCAATAAGCAATAAGCAATAAGCAATAAGCAATAAGCAATAAGCAATAAGCAATAAGCAATAAGCAATAAGCAATAAGCAATAAGCAATAAGCAATAAGCAATAAGCAATAAGCAATAAGCAATAAGCAATAAGCAATAAGCAATAAGCAATAAGCAATAAGCAATAAGCAATAAGCAAAATGCAATAAGCAATAAGCAATAAGCAATAAGCAATAAGCAATAAGCAATAAGCAATAAGCAATAAGCAATAAGCAATAAGCAATAAGCAATAAGCAATAAGCAATAAGCAATAAGCAATAAGCAATAAGCAATAAGCAATAAGCAATAAGAAATAAGCAATAAGCAATAAGCAATAAGCAATAAGCATGAAGCAATAAGCAATAAGCAATAAGCAATAAGCAATAAGCATTTAAGTAAGCATGTAGGCGGAAGCAGTAGGCGGTAGGCGGAAGGTGTTAGGCGGTAGGCGGTAGGTGGTAGGCGATATTAAGCAATAAGCAATAAGGATAAAGCATTAAGCTTTAAACATTTAGCATTATGCTTTAACCAAAAATCAAAGAGCATCAAACCTCATGCCACCAGAAATGGTTTCTTGTTGGTCATTATCCGTTGAACTTAACTTTGAAAATAATAATAAAATAACATAAAAGTGTATTTTACAATACAAATATAAAGAACAAGTAATGATTGAAAATTCTTTTTTTTAATAAACACAAAAATAATAATAAAATCATACTGGATAACATTTATGGCCTTGGTAATTTCCCAATTTCCAATAACTTTAACTGCTTCTGAAACTATTTTTTAAACGAAAATTCGAAAGAAAAAAAATTTTTACTTGTTTAAAAGTATATTCTTATTCGTAAGCCTTTATAACTTTGATGAAATAGATTATGTTTTAAGATACGAGAATTATACTCAATGATTTGAATAATATTTTGTTATTTCGTCAAATTACTAGTTATTTCGCAATAAATATTTGATGAAATCCCTAATATTTCCATTAAAAAAAAATTCTTTTACAATATTTTATGTAAAGAAAGTGAGTGCAGGTGGTGTTTAAATAAAAAAAAAATGTTTAGCTTTAAGTAAATTTATATTTTATAAAAACAATCTTTTTCTACATAATGTAACTGCTATACAATCTTTTTAGCAACTAAATATAAAAAAAATCCCTTATATTTAAGTTTCAAAAAATATTCTTTAATTTTTATACAGAAAGAATGTGGTGTTTAACTATTAAAATTAGTAAAGTAGGTAATAGCTGTAGATAACACCGAACAAGGATAGGAACTGCACCAAATTTCACTTATAAAACAAGCAGTAAGCATAAAGCATTTATCATTAAGAATTAACAATTAAACTGAAAGCATTAAGCTTAAAACATTAAGCGTAAAGCAAAAAGCAATAAGCAATAAGCAAAAAGCAAAGAGCAATAAGCAATAAGCAATAAGCAATAAGCAATAAGCAATAAGCAATAAGCAATAAGCAATAAGCAATAAGCAATAAGCAATAAGCAATAAGCAATAAGCAATAAGCAATAAGCAATAAGCAATAAGCAATAAGCAATAAGCAATAAGCAATAAGCAATAAGCAATAAGCAATAAGCAATAAGCAATAAGCATGAAGCAATAAGCAATAACCAATAAGCAATAAGCATTTAAATAAGCATGTAGGCGGAAGCAGTAGGCGGTAGGCGGAAGGTGGTAGGCGGTAGGCGGTAGGTGGTAGGCGGTACTCGATATTAAGCAATAAGCAATAAGCATAAAGCATTAAGCTTTAAACATTTAGCATTATGCTTTAACCAAAAATCAAAGAGCATCAAACCTCATGCCACCAGAAATGGTTTCTTGTTGGTCATTATCCGTTGAACTTAACTTTGAAAATAATAATAAAATAACATAAAAGTGTATTTTACAATACAAATATAAAAAACAAGTAATAATTGAAAATTCTTTTTTTAATAAACACAAAAATAATAATAAAATCATACTGGATAACATTTATGGCCTTGGTAATTTCCCAATTTCCAATAACTTTAACTGCTTCTGAAACTATTTTTTAAACGAAAATTCGAAAGCAAAAAAATTTTTACTGGTTCAAAAGTATATTCTTATTCGTAAGCCTTTATAACTTTGATGAAATAGATTATGTTTTAAGATACGAGAATTATACTCAATGATTTGAATAATATTTTGTTATTTCGTCAAATTACTAGTTATTTCGCAATAAATATTTGATGAAATCCCTAATATTTCCATTAAAAAATATATTCTTTTACAATATTTTATGTAAAGAAAGTGAGTGCAGGTGGTGTTTAAATAAAAAAAAATGTTTAGCTTTAAGTAAATTTATATTTTATAAAAACAATCTTTTTCTACAAAATGTAACTGCTATACAATCTTTTTAGCAACTAAATATAAAAAAAATCCCTTATATTTAAGTTTCAAAAAATATTCTTTAATTTTTTATACAGAAAGAATGTGGTGTTTAACTTTTAAAATTAGTAAAGTAGGTAATAGCTGTAGATAACACCGAACAAGGATAGGAACTGCACCAAATTTTACTTATAAAACAAGCAGTAAGCATAAAGCATTTATCATTAAGAATTAACAATTAAACTGAAAGCATTAAGCTTAAAACATTAAGCGTAAAGCAAAAAGCAATAAGCAATAAGCAAAAAGCAATAAGCAATAAGCAATAAGCAATAAACAATAAGCAATAAGCAATAAGCAATAAGCAATAAGCAATAAGCAATAAGCAATAAGCAATAAGCAATAAGCAATAAGCAATAAGCAATAAGCAATAAGCAATACGCAATAAGCAATAAGCAATAAGCAATAAGCAATAAGCAATAAGCAATAAGAAATAAGCAATAAGCAATAAGCAATAAGCATGAAGCAATAAGCAATAAGCATAAAGCAATAAGCAATAAGCAATAAGCAATAAGCAATAAGCAATAAGCAATAAGCAATAAGCAATAAGCAATAAGCAATAAGCAATAAGCAATAAGCAATAAGCAATAAGCATTTAAATAAGCATGTAGGCGGAAGCAGTAGGCGGTAGGCGGAAGGTGTTAGGCGGTAGGCGGTAGGTGGTAGGCGATATTAAGCAATAAGCAATAAGCATAAAGCATTAAGCTTTAAACATTTAGCATTATGCTTTAACCAAAAATCAAAGAGCATCAAACCTCATGCCACCAGAAATGGTTTCTTGTTGGTCATTATCCGTTGAACTTAACTTTGAAAATAATAATAAAATAACATAAAAGTGTATTTTACAATACAAATATAAAAAACAAGTAATAATTGAAAATTCTTTTTTTTAATAAACACAAAAATAATAATAAAATCATACTGGATAACATTTATGGCCTTGGTAATTTCCCAATTTCCAATAACTTTAACTGCTTCTGAAACTATTTTTTAAACGAAAATTCGAAAGCAAAAAAATGTTTTCTTGTTCAAAAGTATATTCTTATTCGTAAGCCTTTATAACTTTGATGAAATAGATTATGTTTTAAGATACGAGAATTATACTCAATGATTTGAATAATATTTTGTTATTTCGTCAAATTACTAGTTATTTCGCAATAAATATTTGATGAAATCCCTAATATTTCCATTAAAAAAAATATTCTTTTACAATATTTTATGTAAAGAAAGTGAGTGCAGGTGGTGTTTAAATAAAAAAAAAATGTTTAGCTTTAAGTAAATTTATATTTTATAAAAACAATCTTTTTCTACAAAATGTAACTGCTATACAATCTTTTTAGCAACTAAATATAAAAAAAATCCCTTATATTTAAGTTTCAAAAAATATTCTTTAATTTTTTATACAGAAAGAATGTGGTGTTTAACTATTAAAATTAGTAAAGTAGGTAATAGCTGTAGATAACACCGAACAAGGATAGGAACTGCACCAAATTTCACTTATAAAACAAGCAGTAAGCATAAAGCATTTATCATTAAGAATTAACAATTAAACTGAAAGCATTAAGCTTAAAACATTAAGCGTAAAGCAAAAAGCAATAAGCAATAAGCAATAAGCAATAAGCAATTAGCAATAAGCAATAAGCAATAAGCAATAAGCATGAAGCAATAAGCAATAAGCAATAAGCAATAAGCATTTAAATAAGCATGTAGGCGGAACCGGTAGGCGGTAGGCGGAAGGTGGTAGGCGGTAGGTGGTAGGCGGTAGGTGGTAGGCGGTAGGTGGTAGGCGGTAGCCGATATTAAGCAATAAGCAATAAGCATAAAGCATTAAGCTTTAAACATTTAGCATTATGCTTTAACCAAAAATCAAAGAGCATCAAACCTCATGCCACCAGAAATGGTTTCTTGTTGGTCGTTATCCGTTGAACTTAACTTTGAAAATAATAATATAAAAAACATAAAAGTGTATTGTGCAATACAAATATAAAGAACAAGTAATGGTTGAAAATTCTTTTTTTTAATAAACACAAATATAATAATAAAATCATACTGGATAACATTTATGGACTTGGTAATTTCCCAATTTCCAATAACTTTAACTGCTTCTGAAACTATTTAAAAAAAAAAAAATTCGAAAGCAAAAAAATGTTTACTTGTTCAAAAGTATATTCTTATTCGTAAGCCTTTATAACTTTGATGAAATAGATTATGTTTTAAGATACGAGAATCATACTCAATGATTTGAATAATATTTTGTTATTTCGTCAAATTACTAGTTATTTCGCAATAAATATTTGATGAAATCCCTAATATTTCCATTAAAAAATTATTCTTTTACAATATTTTATGTAAAGAAAGTGAGTGCAGGTGGTGTTTAAATAAAAAAAAATGTTTAGCTTTAAGTAAATTTATATTTTATAAAAACAATCTTTTTCTACAAAATGTAACTGCTATACAATCTTTTTAGCAACTAAATATAAAAAAATCCCTTATATTTAAGTTTCAAAAAACATTCTTTAATTTTTTATACAGAAAGAATGTGGTGTTTAACTATTAAAATTAGTAAAGTAGGTAATAGCTGTAGATAACACCGAACAAGGATAGGAACTGCACCAAATTTTACTTATAAAACAAGCAGTAAGCATAAAGCATTTATAATTAAGAATTAACAATAAGACTGAAAGCATTAAGCTTAAAACATTAAACGTAAAGCAAAAAGCAATAAGCAATAAGCAAAATGCAATAAGCAATAAGCAAAATGCAATAAGCAATAAGCAATAAGCAATAAGCAATAAGCAATAAGCAATAAGCAATAAGCAATAAGCAATAAGCAATAAGCAATAAGCAATAAGCAATAAGCAATAAGCAATAAGCAATAAGCAATAAGCAATAAGCAATAAGCAATAAGCAATAAGCAATAAGCAATAAGCAATAAGCAATAAGCAATAAGCAATAAGCAATAAGCAATAAGCAATAAGCAATAAGCAATAAGCAATAAGCAATAAGCAATAAGCAATAAGCAATAAGCAATAAGCAATAAGCAATAAGCAATAAGCAATAAGCAATAAGCAATAAGCAATAAGCAATAAGCAATAAGCAATAAGCAATAAGCAAAATGCAATAAGCAATAAGCAATAAGCAATAAGCAATAAGCAATAAGCAATAAGCAATAAGCAATAAGCAATAAGCAATAAGCAATAAGCAATAAGCAATAAGCAATAAGCAATAAGCAATAAGCAATAAGCAATAAGCAATAAGCAATAAGCAATAAGCAATAAGAAATAAGCAATAAGCAATAAGCAATAAGCAATAAGCATGAAGCAATAAGCAATAAGCAATAAGCAATAAGCAATAAGCAATAAGCAATAAGCAATAAGCATTTAAGTAAGCATGTAGGCGGAAGCAGTAGGCGGTAGGCGGAAGGTGTTAGGCGGTAGGCGGTAGGTGGTAGGCGATATTAAGCAATAAGCAATAAGGATAAAGCATTAAGCTTTAAACATTTAGCATTATGCTTTAACCAAAAATCAAAGAGCATCAAACCTCATGCCACCAGAAATGGTTTCTTGTTGGTCATTATCCGTTGAACTTAACTTTGAAAATAATAATAAAATAACATAAAAGTGTATTTTACAATACAAATATAAAGAACAAGTAATGATTGAAAATTCTTTTTTTTAATAAACACAAAAATAATAATAAAATCATACTGGATAACATTTATGGCCTTGGTAATTTCCCAATTTCCAATAACTTTAACTGCTTCTGAAACTATTTTTTAAACGAAAATTCGAAAGAAAAAAAATTTTTACTTGTTTAAAAGTATATTCTTATTCGTAAGCCTTTATAACTTTGATGAAATAGATTATGTTTTAAGATACGAGAATTATACTCAATGATTTGAATAATATTTTGTTATTTCGTCAAATTACTAGTTATTTCGCAATAAATATTTGATGAAATCCCTAATATTTCCATTAAAAAAAAATTCTTTTACAATATTTTATGTAAAGAAAGTGAGTGCAGGTGGTGTTTAAATAAAAAAAAAATGTTTAGCTTTAAGTAAATTTATATTTTATAAAAACAATCTTTTTCTACATAATGTAACTGCTATACAATCTTTTTAGCAACTAAATATAAAAAAAATCCCTTATATTTAAGTTTCAAAAAATATTCTTTAATTTTTATACAGAAAGAATGTGGTGTTTAACTATTAAAATTAGTAAAGTAGGTAATAGCTGTAGATAACACCGAACAAGGATAGGAACTGCACCAAATTTCACTTATAAAACAAGCAGTAAGCATAAAGCATTTATCATTAAGAATTAACAATTAAACTGAAAGCATTAAGCTTAAAACATTAAGCGTAAAGCAAAAAGCAATAAGCAATAAGCAAAAAGCAAAGAGCAATAAGCAATAAGCAATAAGCAATAAGCAATAAGCAATAAGCAATAAGCAATAAGCAATAAGCAATAAGCAATAAGCAATAAGCAATAAGCAATAAGCAATAAGCAATAAGCAATAAGCAATAAGCAATAAGCAATAAGCAATAAGCAATAAGCAATAAGCAATAAGCAATAAGCAATAAGCAATAAGCAATAAGCAATAAGCAATAAGCAATAAGCAATAAGCATGAAGCAATAAGCAATAACCAATAAGCAATAAGCATTTAAATAAGCATGTAGGCGGAAGCAGTAGGCGGTAGGCGGAAGGTGGTAGGCGGTAGGCGGTAGGTGGTAGGCGGTACTCGATATTAAGCAATAAGCAATAAGCATAAAGCATTAAGCTTTAAACATTTAGCATTATGCTTTAACCAAAAATCAAAGAGCATCAAACCTCATGCCACCAGAAATGGTTTCTTGTTGGTCATTATCCGTTGAACTTAACTTTGAAAATAATAATAAAATAACATAAAAGTGTATTTTACAATACAAATATAAAAAACAAGTAATAATTGAAAATTCTTTTTTTAATAAACACAAAAATAATAATAAAATCATACTGGATAACATTTATGGCCTTGGTAATTTCCCAATTTCCAATAACTTTAACTGCTTCTGAAACTATTTTTTAAACGAAAATTCGAAAGCAAAAAAATTTTTACTGGTTCAAAAGTATATTCTTATTCGTAAGCCTTTATAACTTTGATGAAATAGATTATGTTTTAAGATACGAGAATTATACTCAATGATTTGAATAATATTTTGTTATTTCGTCAAATTACTAGTTATTTCGCAATAAATATTTGATGAAATCCCTAATATTTCCATTAAAAAATATATTCTTTTACAATATTTTATGTAAAGAAAGTGAGTGCAGGTGGTGTTTAAATAAAAAAAAATGTTTAGCTTTAAGTAAATTTATATTTTATAAAAACAATCTTTTTCTACAAAATGTAACTGCTATACAATCTTTTTAGCAACTAAATATAAAAAAAATCCCTTATATTTAAGTTTCAAAAAATATTCTTTAATTTTTTATACAGAAAGAATGTGGTGTTTAACTTTTAAAATTAGTAAAGTAGGTAATAGCTGTAGATAACACCGAACAAGGATAGGAACTGCACCAAATTTTACTTATAAAACAAGCAGTAAGCATAAAGCATTTATCATTAAGAATTAACAATTAGACTGAAAGCATTAAGCTTAAAACATTAAGCGTAAAGCAAAAAGCAATAAGCAATAAGCAAAAAGCAATAAGCAATAAGCAATAAGCAATAAGCAATAAACAATAAGCAATAAGCAATAAGCAATAAGCAATAAGCAATAAGCAATAAGCAATAAGCAATAAGCAATAAGCAATAAGCAATACGCAATAAGCAATAAGCAATAAGCAATAAGCAATAAGCAATAAGCAATAAGAAATAAGCAATAAGCAATAAGCAATAAGCATGAAGCAATAAGCAATAAGCATAAAGCAATAAGCAATAAGCAATAAGCAATAAGCAATAAGCAATAAGCAATAAGCAATAAGCAATAAGCAATAAGCATTTAAATAAGCATGTAGGCGGAAGCAGTAGGCGGTAGGCAGAAGGTGTTAGGCGGTAGGCGGTAGGTGGTAGGCGATATTAAGCAATAAGCAATAAGCATAAAGCATTAAGCTTTAAACATTTAGCATTATGCTTTAACCAAAAATCAAAGAGCATCAAACCTCATGCCACCAGAAATGGTTTCTTGTTGGTCATTATCCGTTGAACTTAACTTTGAAAATAATAATAAAATAACATAAAAGTGTATTTTACAATACAAATATAAAAAACAAGTAATAATTGAAAATTCCTTTTTTTAATAAACACAAAAATAATAATAAAATCATACTGGATAACATTTATGGCCTTGGTAATTTCCCAATTTCCAATAACTTTAACTGCTTCTGAAACTATTTTTTAAACGAAAATTCGAAAGCAAAAAAATGTTTACTTGTTCAAAAGTATATTCTTATTCGTAAGCCTTTATAACTTTGATGAAATAGATTATGTTTTAAGATACGAGAATTATACTCAATGATTTGAATAATATTTTGTTATTTCGTCAAATTACTAGTTATTTCGCAATAAATATTTGATGAAATCCCTAATATTTCCATTAAAAAATATATTCTTTTACAATATTTTATGTAAAGAAAGTGAGTGCAGGTGGTGTTTAAATAAAAAAAAAATGTTTAGCTTTAAGTAAATTCATATTTTATAAAAACAATCTTTTTCTACAAAATGTAACTGCTATACAATCTTTTTAGCAACTAAATATAAAAAAAATCCCTTATATTTAAGTTTCAAAAAATATTCTTTAATTTTTTATACAGAAAGAATGTGGTGTTTAACTATTAAAATTAGTAAAGTAGGTAATAGCTGTAGATAACACCGAACAAGGATAGGAACTGCACCAAATTTCACTTATAAAACAAGCAGTAAGCATAAAGCATTTATCATTAAGAATTAACAATTAAACTGAAAGCATTAAGCTTAAAACATTAAGCGTAAAGCAAAAAGCAATAAGCAATAAGCAAAAAGCAAAAAGCAATAAGCAATAAGCAATAAGCAATAAGCAATAAGCAATAAGCAATAAGCAATAAGCAATAAGCAATAAGCAATAAGCAATAAGCAATAAGCAATAAGCAATAAGCAATAAGCAATAAGCAATAAGCAATAAGCAATAAGCAATAAGCAATAAGCAATAAGCAATAAGCAATAAGCAATAAGCAATAACCAATAAGCAATAAGCATTTAAATAAGCATGTAGGCGGAAGCAGTAGGCGGTAGGCGGAAGGTGGTAGGCGGTAGGCAGTAGGTGGTAGGCGGTACTCGATATTAAGCAATAAGCAATAAGCATAAAGCATTAAGCTTTAAACATTTAGCATTATGCTTTAACCAAAAATCAAAGAGCATCAAACCTCATGCCACCAGAAATGGTTTCTTGTTGGTCATTATCCGTTGAACTTAACTTTGAAAATAATAATAAAATAACATAAAAGTGTATTTTACAATACAAATATAAAAAACAAGTAATAATTGAAAATTCTTTTTTTAATAAACACAAAAATAATAATAAAATCATACTGGATAACATTTATGGCCTTGGTAATTTCCCAATTTCCAATAACTTTAACTGCTTCTGAAACTATTTTTTAAACGAAAATTCGAAAGCAAAAAAATTTTTACTTGTTCAAAAGTATATTCTTATTCGTAAGCCTTTATAACTTTGATGAAATAGATTATGTTTTAAGATACGAGAATCATACTCAATGATTTGAATAATATTTTGTTATTTCGTCAAATTACTAGTTATTTCGCAATAAATATTTGATGAAATCCCTAATATTTCCATTAAAAAAATATTCTTTTACAATATTTTATGTAAAGAAAGTGAGTGGAGGTGGTGTTTTAATAAAAAAAAAATGTTTAGCTTTAAGTTAATTTATATTTTATAAAAACAATCTTTTTCTACAAAATGTAACTGCTATACAATCTTTTTAGCAACTAAATATAAAAAAAACCCTTATATTTAAGTTTCAAAAAACATTCTTTAATTTTTTATACAGAAAGAATGTGGTGTTTAACTATTAAAATTAGTAAAGTAGGTAATAGCTGTAGATAACACCGAACAAGGATAGGAACTGCACCAAATTTTACTTATAAAACAAGCAGTAAGCATAAAGCATTTATCATTAAGAATTAACAATTAAACTGAAAGCATTAAGCTTAAAACATTAAGCGTAAAGCAAAAAGCAACAAGCAATAAGCAAAAAGCAATAAGCAATAAGCAATAAGCAATAAGCAATAAGCAATAAGCAATAAGCAATAAGCAATAAGCAATAAGCAATAAGCAATAAGCAATAAGCAATAAGCAATAAGCAATTAGCAATAAGCAATAAGCAATAAGCAATAAGCAATAAGCAATAAGCAATAAGCAATAAGCAATAAGCAATAAGCAATAAGCAATAAGCAATAAGCAATAAGCAATAAGCAATAAGCAATAAGCAATAAGCAATAAGCAATAAGCAATAAGCAATAAGCAATAAGCAATAAGCAATAAGCAATAAGCAATAAGCAATAAGCATTTAAATAAGCATGTAGGCGGAAGCAGTAGGCGGTAGGCGGAAGGTGGTAGGCGGTAGGCGGTAGGTGGTAGGTGGTAGGCGATATTAAGCAATAAGCAATAAGCATTAAGCTTTAAACATTTAGCATTATGCTTTAACCAAAAATCAAAGAGCATCAAACCTCATGCCACCAGAAATGGTTTCTTGTTGGTCATTATCCGTTGAACTTAACTTTGAAAATAATAATAAAATAACATAAAAGTGTATTTTACAACACAAATATAAAGAACAAGTAATAATTGAAAATTCTTTTTTTTAATAAACACAAAAATAATAATAAAATCATACTGGATAACATTTATGGCCTTGGTAATTTTCCAATTTCCAATAACTTTAACTGCTTCTGAAACTATTTTTTAAACGAAAATTCGAAAGCAAAAAAATGTTTACTTGTTCAAAAGTATATTCTTATTCGTAAGCCTTTATAACTTTGATGAAATAGATTATGTTTTAAGATACGAGAATTATACTCAATGATTTGAATAATATTTTGTTATTTCGTCAAATTACTAGTTATTTCGCAATAAATATTTGATGAAATCCCTAATATTTCCATTAAAAAAATATTCTTTTACAATATTTTATGTAAAGAAAGTGAGTGGAGGTGGTGTTTTAATAAAAAAAAAATGTTTAGCTTTAAGTAAATTTATATTTTATAAAAACAATCTTTTTCTACAAAATGTAACTGCTATACAATCTTTTTAGCAACTAAATATAAAAAAAATCCCTTATATTTAAGTTTCAAAAAACATTCTTTAATTTTTTATACAGAAAGAATGTGGTGTTTAACTATTAAAATTAGTAAAGTAGGTAATAGCTGTAGATAACACCGAACAAGGATAGGAACTGCACCAAATTTTACTTATAAAACAAGCAGTAAGCATAAAGCATTTATCATTAAGAATTAACAATTAAACTGAAAGCATTAAGCTTAAAACATTAAGCGTAAAGCAAAAAGCAACAAGCAATAAGCAAAAAGCAATTAGCAATAAGATATAAGCAATAAGCAATAAGCAATAAGCAATAAGCAATAAGCAATAAGCAATAAGCAATAAGCAATAAGCAATAAGCAATAAGCAATAAGCAATAATCAATAAGCAATAAGCAATAAGCAATAAGCAATAAGCAATAAGCAATAAGCAATAAGCAATAAGCAATAAGCAATAAGCAATAAGCAATAAGCAATAAGCAATAAGCAATAAGCAATAAGCAATAAGCAATAAGCAATAAGCAATAAGCAATAAGCAATAAGCAATAAGCAATAAGCAATAAGCAATAAGCAATAAGCAATAAGCAATAAGCAATAAGCAATAAGCAATAAGCAATAAGCAATAAGCAATAAGCAATAAGCATTTAAATAAGCATTTAAATAAGCATGTAGGCGGAAGCAGTAGGCGGTAGGCGGAAGGTGGTAGGCGGTAGGCGGTAGGTGGTAGGCGGTAGGCGATATTAAGCAATAAGCAATAAGCATAAAGCATAAAGCTTTAAACATTTAGCATTATGCTTTAACCAAAAATCAAAGAGCATCAAACCTCATGCCACCAGAAATGGTTTCTTGTTGGTCATTATCCGTTGAACTTAACTTTGAAAATAATAATAAAATAACATAAAAGTGTATTTTACAACACAAATATAAAGAACAAGTTATAATTGAAAATTCTTTTTTTTAATAAACACAAAAATAATAATAAAATCATACTGGATAACATTTATGGCCTTGGTAATTTTCCAATTTCCAATAACTTTAACTGCTTCTGAAACTATTTTTTAAACGAAAATTCGAAAGCAAAAAAATTTTTACTTGTTCAAAAGTATATTCTTATTCGTAAGCCTTTATAACTTTGATGAAATAGATTATGTTTTAAGATACGAGAATTATACTCAATGATTTGAATAATATTTTGTTATTTCGTCAAATTACTAGTTATTTCGCAATAAATATTTGATGAAATCCCTAATATTTCCATTAAAAAAATATTCTTTTACAATATTTTATGTAAAGAAAGTGAGTGGAGGTGGTGTTTTAATAAAAAAAAAATGTTTAGCTTTAAGTAAATTTATATTTTATAAAAACAATCTTTTTCTACAAAATGTAACTGCTATACAATCTTTTTAGCAACTAAATATAAAAAAAATCCCTTATATTTAAGTTTCAAAAAACATTCTTTAATTTTTTATACAGAAAGAATGTGGTGTTTAACTATTAAAATTAGTAAAGTAGGTAATAGCTGTAGATAACACCGAACAAGGATAGGAACTGCACCAAATTTTACTTATAAAACAAGCAGTAAGCATAAAGCATTTATCATTAAGAATTAACAATTAAACTGAAAGCATTAAGCTTTAAACATTTAGCATTATGCTTTAACCAAAAATCAAAGAGCATCAAACCTCATGCCACCAGAAATGGTTTCTTGTTGGTCGTTATCCGTTGAACTTAACTTTGAAAATAATAATATAAAAAACATAAAAGTGTATTGTGCAATACAAATATAAAGAACAAGTAATGGTTGAAAATTCTTTTTTTTAATAAACACAAAAATAATAATAAAATCATACTGGATAACATTTATGGACTTGGTAATTTTCCAATTTCCAATAACTTTAACTGCTTCTGAAACTATTTTTTAAACGAAAATTCGAAAGCAAAAAAATGTTTACTTGTTCAAAAGTATATTCTTATTCGTAAGCCTTTATAACTTTGATGAAATAGATTATGTTTTAAGATACGAGAATCATACTCAATGATTTGAATAATATTTTGTTATTTCGTCAAATTACTAGTTATTTCGCAATAAATATTTGATGAAATCCCTAATATTTCCATTAAAAAATATATTCTTTTACAATATTTTATGTAAAGAAAGTGAGTGCAGGTGGTGTTTAAATAAAAAAAAATGTTTAGCTTTAAGTAAATTTATATTTTATAAAAACAATCTTTTTCTACAAAATGTAACTGCTATACAATCTTTTTAGCAACTAAATATAAAAAAATCCCTTATATTTAAGTTTCAAAAAACATTCTTTAATTTTTTATACAGAAAGAATGTGGTGTTTAACTATTAAAATTAGTAAAGTAGGTAATAGCTGTAGATAACACCGAACAAGGATAGGAACTGCACCAAATTTTACTTATAAAACAAGCAGTAAGCATAAAGCATTTATAATTAAGAATTAACAATAAGACTGAAAGCATTAAGCTTAAAACATTAAACGTAAAGCAAAAAGCAATAAGCAATAAGCAAAATGCAATAAGCAATAAGCAAAATGCAATAAGCAATAAGCAATAAGCAATAAGCAATAAGCAATAAGCAATAAGCAATAAGCAATAAGCAATAAGCAATAAGCAATAAGCAATAAGCAATAAGCAATAAGCAATAAGCAATAAGCAATAAGCAATAAGCAATAAGCAATAAGCAATAAGCAATAAGCAATAAGCAATAAGCAATAAGCAATAAGCAATAAGCAATAAGCAATAAGCAATAAGCAATAAGCAATAAGCAATAAGCAATAAGCAATAAGCAATAAGCAATAAGCAATAAGCAATAAGCAATAAGCAATAAGCAATAAGCAATAAGCAATAAGCAATAAGCAATAAGCAATAAGCAAAATGCAATAAGCAATAAGCAATAAGCAATAAGCAATAAGCAATAAGCAATAAGCAATAAGCAATAAGCAATAAGCAATAAGCAATAAGCAATAAGCAATAAGCAATAAGCAATAAGCAATAAGCAATAAGCAATAAGCAATAAGCAATAAGCAATAAGCAATAAGAAATAAGCAATAAGCAATAAGCAATAAGCAATAAGCATGAAGCAATAAGCAATAAGCAATAAGCAATAAGCAATAAGCAATAAGCAATAAGCAATAAGCATTTAAGTAAGCATGTAGGCGGAAGCAGTAGGCGGTAGGCGGAAGGTGTTAGGCGGTAGGCGGTAGGTGGTAGGCGATATTAAGCAATAAGCAATAAGGATAAAGCATTAAGCTTTAAACATTTAGCATTATGCTTTAACCAAAAATCAAAGAGCATCAAACCTCATGCCACCAGAAATGGTTTCTTGTTGGTCATTATCCGTTGAACTTAACTTTGAAAATAATAATAAAATAACATAAAAGTGTATTTTACAATACAAATATAAAGAACAAGTAATGATTGAAAATTCTTTTTTTTAATAAACACAAAAATAATAATAAAATCATACTGGATAACATTTATGGCCTTGGTAATTTCCCAATTTCCAATAACTTTAACTGCTTCTGAAACTATTTTTTAAACGAAAATTCGAAAGAAAAAAAATTTTTACTTGTTTAAAAGTATATTCTTATTCGTAAGCCTTTATAACTTTGATGAAATAGATTATGTTTTAAGATACGAGAATTATACTCAATGATTTGAATAATATTTTGTTATTTCGTCAAATTACTAGTTATTTCGCAATAAATATTTGATGAAATCCCTAATATTTCCATTAAAAAAAAATTCTTTTACAATATTTTATGTAAAGAAAGTGAGTGCAGGTGGTGTTTAAATAAAAAAAAAATGTTTAGCTTTAAGTAAATTTATATTTTATAAAAACAATCTTTTTCTACATAATGTAACTGCTATACAATCTTTTTAGCAACTAAATATAAAAAAAATCCCTTATATTTAAGTTTCAAAAAATATTCTTTAATTTTTATACAGAAAGAATGTGGTGTTTAACTATTAAAATTAGTAAAGTAGGTAATAGCTGTAGATAACACCGAACAAGGATAGGAACTGCACCAAATTTCACTTATAAAACAAGCAGTAAGCATAAAGCATTTATCATTAAGAATTAACAATTAAACTGAAAGCATTAAGCTTAAAACATTAAGCGTAAAGCAAAAAGCAATAAGCAATAAGCAAAAAGCAAAGAGCAATAAGCAATAAGCAATAAGCAATAAGCAATAAGCAATAAGCAATAAGCAATAAGCAATAAGCAATAAGCAATAAGCAATAAGCAATAAGCAATAAGCAATAAGCAATAAGCAATAAGCAATAAGCAATAAGCAATAAGCAATAAGCAATAAGCAATAAGCAATAAGCAATAAGCAATAAGCAATAAGCAATAAGCAATAAGCAATAAGCAATAAGCAATAAGCAATAAGCAATAAGCATGAAGCAATAAGCAATAACCAATAAGCAATAAGCATTTAAATAAGCATGTAGGCGGAAGCAGTAGGCGGTAGGCGGAAGGTGGTAGGCGGTAGGCGGTAGGTGGTAGGCGGTACTCGATATTAAGCAATAAGCAATAAGCATAAAGCATTAAGCTTTAAACATTTAGCATTATGCTTTAACCAAAAATCAAAGAGCATCAAACCTCATGCCACCAGAAATGGTTTCTTGTTGGTCATTATCCGTTGAACTTAACTTTGAAAATAATAATAAAATAACATAAAAGTGTATTTTACAATACAAATATAAAAAACAAGTAATAATTGAAAATTCTTTTTTTAATAAACACAAAAATAATAATAAAATCATACTGGATAACATTTATGGCCTTGGTAATTTCCCAATTTCCAATAACTTTAACTGCTTCTGAAACTATTTTTTAAACGAAAATTCGAAAGCAAAAAAATTTTTACTGGTTCAAAAGTATATTCTTATTCGTAAGCCTTTATAACTTTGATGAAATAGATTATGTTTTAAGATACGAGAATTATACTCAATGATTTGAATAATATTTTGTTATTTCGTCAAATTACTAGTTATTTCGCAATAAATATTTGATGAAATCCCTAATATTTCCATTAAAAAATATATTCTTTTACAATATTTTATGTAAAGAAAGTGAGTGCAGGTGGTGTTTAAATAAAAAAAAATGTTTAGCTTTAAGTAAATTTATATTTTATAAAAACAATCTTTTTCTACAAAATGTAACTGCTATACAATCTTTTTAGCAACTAAATATAAAAAAAATCCCTTATATTTAAGTTTCAAAAAATATTCTTTAATTTTTTATACAGAAAGAATGTGGTGTTTAACTTTTAAAATTAGTAAAGTAGGTAATAGCTGTAGATAACACCGAACAAGGATAGGAACTGCACCAAATTTTACTTATAAAACAAGCAGTAAGCATAAAGCATTTATCATTAAGAATTAACAATTAAACTGAAAGCATTAAGCTTAAAACATTAAGCGTAAAGCAAAAAGCAATAAGCAATAAGCAAAAAGCAATAAGCAATAAGCAATAAGCAATAAACAATAAGCAATAAGCAATAAGCAATAAGCAATAAGCAATAAGCAATAAGCAATAAGCAATAAGCAATAAGCAATAAGCAATAAGCAATAAGCAATAAGCAATACGCAATAAGCAATAAGCAATAAGCAATAAGCAATAAGCAATAAGCAATAAGAAATAAGCAATAAGCAATAAGCAATAAGCATGAAGCAATAAGCAATAAGCATAAAGCAATAAGCAATAAGCAATAAGCAATAAGCAATAAGCAATAAGCAATAAGCAATAAGCAATAAGCAATAAGCAATAAGCAATAAGCAATAAGCAATAAGCAATAAGCATTTAAATAAGCATGTAGGCGGAAGCAGTAGGCGGTAGGCGGAAGGTGTTAGGCGGTAGGCGGTAGGTGGTAGGCGATATTAAGCAATAAGCAATAAGCATAAAGCATTAAGCTTTAAACATTTAGCATTATGCTTTAACCAAAAATCAAAGAGCATCAAACCTCATGCCACCAGAAATGGTTTCTTGTTGGTCATTATCCGTTGAACTTAACTTTGAAAATAATAATAAAATAACATAAAAGTGTATTTTACAATACAAATATAAAAAACAAGTAATAATTGAAAATTCTTTTTTTTAATAAACACAAAAATAATAATAAAATCATACTGGATAACATTTATGGCCTTGGTAATTTCCCAATTTCCAATAACTTTAACTGCTTCTGAAACTATTTTTTAAACGAAAATTCGAAAGCAAAAAAATGTTTTCTTGTTCAAAAGTATATTCTTATTCGTAAGCCTTTATAACTTTGATGAAATAGATTATGTTTTAAGATACGAGAATTATACTCAATGATTTGAATAATATTTTGTTATTTCGTCAAATTACTAGTTATTTCGCAATAAATATTTGATGAAATCCCTAATATTTCCATTAAAAAAAATATTCTTTTACAATATTTTATGTAAAGAAAGTGAGTGCAGGTGGTGTTTAAATAAAAAAAAAATGTTTAGCTTTAAGTAAATTTATATTTTATAAAAACAATCTTTTTCTACAAAATGTAACTGCTATACAATCTTTTTAGCAACTAAATATAAAAAAAATCCCTTATATTTAAGTTTCAAAAAATATTCTTTAATTTTTTATACAGAAAGAATGTGGTGTTTAACTATTAAAATTAGTAAAGTAGGTAATAGCTGTAGATAACACCGAACAAGGATAGGAACTGCACCAAATTTCACTTATAAAACAAGCAGTAAGCATAAAGCATTTATCATTAAGAATTAACAATTAAACTGAAAGCATTAAGCTTAAAACATTAAGCGTAAAGCAAAAAGCAATAAGCAATAAGCAATAAGCAATAAGCAATAAGCAATAAGCAATAAGCAATAAGCAATAAGCATGAAGCAATAAGCAATAAGCAATAAGCAATAAGCATTTAAATAAGCATGTAGGCGGAACCGGTAGGCGGTAGGCGGAAGGTGGTAGGCGGTAGGTGGTAGGCGGTAGGTGGTAGGCGGTAGGTGGTAGGCGGTAGCCGATATTAAGCAATAAGCAATAAGCATAAAGCATTAAGCTTTAAACATTTAGCATTATGCTTTAACCAAAAATCAAAGAGCATCAAACCTCATGCCACCAGAAATGGTTTCTTGTTGGTCGTTATCCGTTGAACTTAACTTTGAAAATAATAATATAAAAAACATAAAAGTGTATTGTGCAATACAAATATAAAGAACAAGTAATGGTTGAAAATTCTTTTTTTTAATAAACACAAATATAATAATAAAATCATACTGGATAACATTTATGGACTTGGTAATTTCCCAATTTCCAATAACTTTAACTGCTTCTGAAACTATTTAAAAAAAAAAAAATTCGAAAGCAAAAAAATGTTTACTTGTTCAAAAGTATATTCTTATTCGTAAGCCTTTATAACTTTGATGAAATAGATTATGTTTTAAGATACGAGAATCATACTCAATGATTTGAATAATATTTTGTTATTTCGTCAAATTACTAGTTATTTCGCAATAAATATTTGATGAAATCCCTAATATTTCCATTAAAAAAATATTCTTTTACAATATTTTATGTAAAGAAAGTGAGTGGAGGTGGTGTTTTAATAAAAAAAAAATGTTTAGCTTTAAGTAAATTTATATTTTATAAAAACAATCTTTTTCTACAAAATGTAACTGCTATACAATCTTTTTAGCAACTAAATATAAAAAAAATCCCTTATATTTAAGTTTCAAAAAACATTCTTTAATTTTTTATACAGAAAGAATGTGGTGTTTAACTATTAAAATTAGTAAAGTAGGTAATAGCTGTAGATAACACCGAACAAGGATAGGAACTGCACCAAATTTTACTTATAAAACAAGCAGTAAGCATAAAGCATTTATCATTAAGAATTAACAATTAGACTGAAAGCATTAAGCTTAAAACATTAAGCGTAAAGCAAAAAGCAATAAGCAATAAGCAAAAAGCAATAAGCAATAAGCAATAAGCAATAAGCAATAAACAATAAGCAATAAGCAATAAGCAATAAGCAATAAGCAATAAGCAATAAGCAATAAGCAATAAGCAATAAGCAATAAGCAATACGCAATAAGCAATAAGCAATAAGCAATAAGCAATAAGCAATAAGCAATAAGAAATAAGCAATAAGCAATAAGCAATAAGCATGAAGCAATAAGCAATAAGCATAAAGCAATAAGCAATAAGCAATAAGCAATAAGCAATAAGCAATAAGCAATAAGCAATAAGCAATAAGCAATAAGCATTTAAATAAGCATGTAGGCGGAAGCAGTAGGCGGTAGGCAGAAGGTGTTAGGCGGTAGGCGGTAGGTGGTAGGCGATATTAAGCAATAAGCAATAAGCATAAAGCATTAAGCTTTAAACATTTAGCATTATGCTTTAACCAAAAATCAAAGAGCATCAAACCTCATGCCACCAGAAATGGTTTCTTGTTGGTCATTATCCGTTGAACTTAACTTTGAAAATAATAATAAAATAACATAAAAGTGTATTTTACAATACAAATATAAAAAACAAGTAATAATTGAAAATTCCTTTTTTTAATAAACACAAAAATAATAATAAAATCATACTGGATAACATTTATGGCCTTGGTAATTTCCCAATTTCCAATAACTTTAACTGCTTCTGAAACTATTTTTTAAACGAAAATTCGAAAGCAAAAAAATGTTTACTTGTTCAAAAGTATATTCTTATTCGTAAGCCTTTATAACTTTGATGAAATAGATTATGTTTTAAGATACGAGAATTATACTCAATGATTTGAATAATATTTTGTTATTTCGTCAAATTACTAGTTATTTCGCAATAAATATTTGATGAAATCCCTAATATTTCCATTAAAAAATATATTCTTTTACAATATTTTATGTAAAGAAAGTGAGTGCAGGTGGTGTTTAAATAAAAAAAAAATGTTTAGCTTTAAGTAAATTCATATTTTATAAAAACAATCTTTTTCTACAAAATGTAACTGCTATACAATCTTTTTAGCAACTAAATATAAAAAAAATCCCTTATATTTAAGTTTCAAAAAATATTCTTTAATTTTTTATACAGAAAGAATGTGGTGTTTAACTATTAAAATTAGTAAAGTAGGTAATAGCTGTAGATAACACCGAACAAGGATAGGAACTGCACCAAATTTCACTTATAAAACAAGCAGTAAGCATAAAGCATTTATCATTAAGAATTAACAATTAAACTGAAAGCATTAAGCTTAAAACATTAAGCGTAAAGCAAAAAGCAATAAGCAATAAGCAAAAAGCAAAAAGCAATAAGCAATAAGCAATAAGCAATAAGCAATAAGCAATAAGCAATAAGCAATAAGCAATAAGCAATAAGCAATAAGCAATAAGCAATAAGCAATAAGCAATAAGCAATAAGCAATAAGCAATAAGCAATAAGCAATAAGCAATAAGCAATAAGCAATAAGCAATAAGCAATAAGCAATAAGCAATAACCAATAAGCAATAAGCATTTAAATAAGCATGTAGGCGGAAGCAGTAGGCGGTAGGCGGAAGGTGGTAGGCGGTAGGCAGTAGGTGGTAGGCGGTACTCGATATTAAGCAATAAGCAATAAGCATAAAGCATTAAGCTTTAAACATTTAGCATTATGCTTTAACCAAAAATCAAAGAGCATCAAACCTCATGCCACCAGAAATGGTTTCTTGTTGGTCATTATCCGTTGAACTTAACTTTGAAAATAATAATAAAATAACATAAAAGTGTATTTTACAATACAAATATAAAAAACAAGTAATAATTGAAAATTCTTTTTTTAATAAACACAAAAATAATAATAAAATCATACTGGATAACATTTATGGCCTTGGTAATTTCCCAATTTCCAATAACTTTAACTGCTTCTGAAACTATTTTTTAAACGAAAATTCGAAAGCAAAAAAATTTTTACTTGTTCAAAAGTATATTCTTATTCGTAAGCCTTTATAACTTTGATGAAATAGATTATGTTTTAAGATACGAGAATCATACTCAATGATTTGAATAATATTTTGTTATTTCGTCAAATTACTAGTTATTTCGCAATAAATATTTGATGAAATCCCTAATATTTCCATTAAAAAAATATTCTTTTACAATATTTTATGTAAAGAAAGTGAGTGGAGGTGGTGTTTTAATAAAAAAAAAATGTTTAGCTTTAAGTTAATTTATATTTTATAAAAACAATCTTTTTCTACAAAATGTAACTGCTATACAATCTTTTTAGCAACTAAATATAAAAAAAACCCTTATATTTAAGTTTCAAAAAACATTCTTTAATTTTTTATACAGAAAGAATGTGGTGTTTAACTATTAAAATTAGTAAAGTAGGTAATAGCTGTAGATAACACCGAACAAGGATAGGAACTGCACCAAATTTTACTTATAAAACAAGCAGTAAGCATAAAGCATTTATCATTAAGAATTAACAATTAAACTGAAAGCATTAAGCTTAAAACATTAAGCGTAAAGCAAAAAGCAACAAGCAATAAGCAAAAAGCAATAAGCAATAAGCAATAAGCAATAAGCAATAAGCAATAAGCAATAAGCAATAAGCAATAAGCAATAAGCAATAAGCAATAAGCAATAAGCAATAAGCAATAAGCAATAAGCAATAAGCAATTAGCAATAAGCAATAAGCAATAAGCAATAAGCAATAAGCAATAAGCAATAAGCAATAAGCAATAAGCAATAAGCAATAAGCAATAAGCAATAAGCAATAAGCAATAAGCAATAAGCAATAAGCAATAAGCAATAAGCAATAAGCAATAAGCAATAAGCAATAAGCAATAAGCAATAAGCAATAAGCAATAAGCAATAAGCATTTAAATAAGCATGTAGGCGGAAGCAGTAGGCGGTAGGCGGAAGGTGGTAGGCGGTAGGCGGTAGGTGGTAGGTGGTAGGCGATATTAAGCAATAAGCAATAAGCATTAAGCTTTAAACATTTAGCATTATGCTTTAACCAAAAATCAAAGAGCATCAAACCTCATGCCACCAGAAATGGTTTCTTGTTGGTCATTATCCGTTGAACTTAACTTTGAAAATAATAATAAAATAACATAAAAGTGTATTTTACAACACAAATATAAAGAACAAGTAATAATTGAAAATTCTTTTTTTTAATAAACACAAAAATAATAATAAAATCATACTGGATAACATTTATGGCCTTGGTAATTTTCCAATTTCCAATAACTTTAACTGCTTCTGAAACTATTTTTTAAACGAAAATTCGAAAGCAAAAAAATGTTTACTTGTTCAAAAGTATATTCTTATTCGTAAGCCTTTATAACTTTGATGAAATAGATTATGTTTTAAGATACGAGAATTATACTCAATGATTTGAATAATTTTTGTTATTTCGTCAAATTACTAGTTATTTCGCAATAAATATTTGATGAAATCCCTAATATTTCCATTAAAAAAATATTCTTTTACAATATTTTATGTAAAGAAAGTGAGTGGAGGTGGTGTTTTAATAAAAAAAAAATGTTTAGCTTTAAGTAAATTTATATTTTATAAAAACAATCTTTTTCTACAAAATGTAACTGCTATACAATCTTTTTAGCAACTAAATATAAAAAAAATCCCTTATATTTAAGTTTCAAAAAACATTCTTTAATTTTTTATACAGAAAGAATGTGGTGTTTAACTATTAAAATTAGTAAAGTAGGTAATAGCTGTAGATAACACCGAACAAGGATAGGAACTGCACCAAATTTTACTTATAAAACAAGCAGTAAGCATAAAGCATTTATCATTAAGAATTAACAATTAAACTGAAAGCATTAAGCTTAAAACATTAAGCGTAAAGCAAAAAGCAACAAGCAATAAGCAAAAAGCAATTAGCAATAAGATATAAGCAATAAGCAATAAGCAATAAGCAATAAGCAATAAGCAATAAGCAATAAGCAATAAGCAATAAGCAATAAGCAATAAGCAATAAGCAATAATCAATAAGCAATAAGCAATAAGCAATAAGCAATAAGCAATAAGCAATAAGCAATAAGCAATAAGCAATAAGCAATAAGCAATAAGCAATAAGCAATAAGCAATAAGCAATAAGCAATAAGCAATAAGCAATAAGCAATAAGCAATAAGCAATAAGCAATAAGCAATAAGCAATAAGCAATAAGCAATAAGCAATAAGCAATAAGCAATAAGCAATAAGCAATAAGCAATAAGCAATAAGCAATAAGCAATAAGCATTTAAATAAGCATTTAAATAAGCATGTAGGCGGAAGCAGTAGGCGGTAGGCGGAAGGTGGTAGGCGGTAGGCGGTAGGTGGTAGGCGGTAGGCGATATTAAGCAATAAGCAATAAGCATAAAGCATAAAGCTTTAAACATTTAGCATTATGCTTTAACCAAAAATCAAAGAGCATCAAACCTCATGCCACCAGAAATGGTTTCTTGTTGGTCATTATCCGTTGAACTTAACTTTGAAAATAATAATAAAATAACATAAAAGTGTATTTTACAACACAAATATAAAGAACAAGTTATAATTGAAAATTCTTTTTTTTAATAAACACAAAAATAATAATAAAATCATACTGGATAACATTTATGGCCTTGGTAATTTTCCAATTTCCAATAACTTTAACTGCTTCTGAAACTATTTTTTAAACGAAAATTCGAAAGCAAAAAAATTTTTACTTGTTCAAAAGTATATTCTTATTCGTAAGCCTTTATAACTTTGATGAAATAGATTATGTTTTAAGATACGAGAATTATACTCAATGATTTGAATAATATTTTGTTATTTCGTCAAATTACTAGTTATTTCGCAATAAATATTTGATGAAATCCCTAATATTTCCATTAAAAAAATATTCTTTTACAATATTTTATGTAAAGAAAGTGAGTGGAGGTGGTGTTTTAATAAAAAAAAAATGTTTAGCTTTAAGTAAATTTATATTTTATAAAAACAATCTTTTTCTACAAAATGTAACTGCTATACAATCTTTTTAGCAACTAAATATAAAAAAAATCCCTTATATTTAAGTTTCAAAAAACATTCTTTAATTTTTTATACAGAAAGAATGTGGTGTTTAACTATTAAAATTAGTAAAGTAGGTAATAGCTGTAGATAACACCGAACAAGGATAGGAACTGCACCAAATTTTACTTATAAAACAAGCAGTAAGCATAAAGCATTTATCATTAAGAATTAACAATTAAACTGAAAGCATTAAGCTTAAAACATTAAGCGTAAAGCATAAAGCAATAAGCAATAAGCAATAAGCAATAAGCAATAAGCATGAAGCAATAAGCAATAAGCAATAAGCATTTAAATAAGCATGTAGGCGGAACCGGTAGGCGGTAGGCGGAAGGTGGTAGGCGGTAGGTGGTAGGCGGTAGGTGGTAGGCGGTAGCCGATATTAAGCAATAAGCAATAAGCATAAAGCATTAAGCTTTAAACATTTAGCATTATGCTTTAACCAAAAATCAAAGAGCATCAAACCTCATGCCACCAGAAATGGTTTCTTGTTGGTCGTTATCCGTTGAACTTAACTTTGAAAATAATAATATAAAAAACATAAAAGTGTATTGTGCAATACAAATATAAAGAACAAGTAATGGTTGAAAATTCTTTTTTTTAATAAACACAAATATAATAATAAAATCATACTGGATAACATTTATGGACTTGGTAATTTCCCAATTTCCAATAACTTTAACTGCTTCTGAAACTATTTAAAAAAAAAAAAAATTCGAAAGCAAAAAAATGTTTACTTGTTCAAAAGTATATTCTTATTCGTAAGCCTTTATAACTTTGATGAAATAGATTATGTTTTAAGATACGAGAATCATACTCAATGATTTGAATAATATTTTGTTATTTCGTCAAATTACTAGTTATTTCGCAATAAATATTTGATGAAATCCCTAATATTTCCATTAAAAAAATATTCTTTTACAATATTTTATGTAAAGAAAGTGAGTGGAGGTGGTGTTTTAATTAAAAAAAAATGTTTAGCTTTAAGTTAATTTATATTTTATAAAAACAATCTTTTTCTACAAAATGTAACTGCTATACAATCTTTTTAGCAACTAAATATAAAAAAAATCCCTTATATTTAAGTTTCAAAAAACATTCTTTAATTTTTTATACAGAAAGAATGTGGTGTTTAACTATTAAAATTAGTAAAGTAGGTAATAGCTGTAGATAACACCGAACAAGGATAGGAACTGCACCAAATTTTACTTATAAAACAAGCAGTAAGCATAAAGCATTTATCATTAAGAATTAACAATTAAACTGAAAGCATTAAGCTTAAAACATTAAGCGTAAAGCAAAAAGCAACAAGCAATAAGCAAAAAGCAATAAGCAATAAGCAATAAGCAATAAGCAATAAGCAATAAGCAATAAGCAATAAGCAATAAGCAATAAGCAATAAGCAATAAGCAATAAGCAATAAGCAATAAGCAATAAGCAATAAGCAATTAGCAATAAGCAATAAACAATAAGCAATAAGCAATAAGCAATAAGCAATAAGCAATAAGCAATAAGCAATAAGCAATAAGCAATAAGCAATAAGCATTTAAATAAGCATGTAGGCGGAAGCAGTAAGCGGTAGGCGGAAGGTGGTAGGCGGTAGGCGGTAGGTGGTAGGTGGTAGGCGATATTAAGCAATAAGCAATAAGCATTAAGCTTTAAACATTTAGCATTATGCTTTAACCAAAAATCAAAGAGCATCAAACCTCATGCCACCAGAAATGGTTTCTTGTTGGTCATTATCCGTTGAACTTAACTTTGAAAATAATAATAAAATAACATAAAAGTGTATTTTACAACACAAATATAAAGAACAAGTAATAATTGAAAATTCTTTTTTTTAATAAACACAAAAATAATAATAAAATCATACTGGATAACATTTATGGCCTTGGTAATTTTCCAATTTCCAATAACTTTAACTGCTTCTGAAACTATTTTTTAAACGAAAATTCGAAAGCAAAAAAATTTTTACTTGTTCAAAAGTATATTCTTATTCGTAAGCCTTTATAACTTTGATGAAATAGATTATGTTTTAAGATACGAGAATTATACTCAATGATTTGAATAATATTTTGTTATTTCGTCAAATTACTAGTTATTTCGCAATAAATATTTGATGAAATCCCTAATATTTCCATTAAAAAATATATTCTTTTACAATATTTTATGTAAAGAAAGTGAGTGCAGTTGGTGTTTAAATAAAAAAAAAATGTTTAGCTTTAAGTAAATTTATATTTTATAAAAACAATCTTTTTCTACAAAATGTAACTGCTATACAATCTTTTTAGCAACTAAATATAAAAAAAATCCCTTATATTTAAGTTTCAAAAAACATTCTTTAATTTTTTATACAGAAAGAATGTGGTGTTTAACTATTAAAATTAGTAAAGTAGGTAATAGCTGTAGATAACACCGAACAAGGATAGGAACTGCACCAAATTTTACTTATAAAACAAGCAGTAAGCATAAAGCATTTATCATTAAGAATTAACAATTAGACTGAAAGCATTAAGCTTAAAACATTAAGCGTAAAGCAAAAAGCAATAAGCAATAAGCAAAAAGCAATAAGCAATAAGCAATAAGCAATAAGCAATAAGCAATAAGCAATAAGCAATAAGCAATAAGCAATAAGCAATAAGCAATAAGCAATAAGCAATAAGCAATAAGCAATAAGCAATAAGCAATAAGCAATAAGCAATAAGCAATAAGCAATAAGCAATAAGCAATAAGCAATAAGCAATAAGCAATAAGCAATAAGCAATAAGCAATAAGCAATAAGCAATAAGCAATAAGCAATAAGCAATAAGCAATAAGCAATAAGCAATAAGCAATAAGCAAAATGCAATAAGCAATAAGCAATAAGCAATAAGCAATAAGCAATAAGCAATAAGCAATAAGCAATAAGCAATAAGCAATAAGCAATAAGCAATAAGCAATAAGCAATAAGCAATAAGCAATAAGCAATAAGCAATAAGCAATAAGCAATAAGCAATAAGCAATAAGCAATAAGCAATAAGCAATAAGCAATAAGAAATAAGCAATAAGCAATAAGCAATAAGCAATAAGCATGAAGCAATAAGCAATAAGCAATAAGCAATAAGCAATAAGCAATAAGCAATAAGCAATAAGCAATAAGCAATAAGCAATAAGCAATAAGCAATAAGCAATAAGCAATAAGCAATAAGCAATAAGCAATAAGCATTTAAGTAAGCATGTAGGCGGAAGCAGTAGGCGGTAGGCGGAAGGTGTTAGGCGGTAGGCGGTAGGTGGTAGGCGATATTAAGCAATAAGCAATAAGGATAAAGCATTAAGCTTTAAACATTTAGCATTATGCTTTAACCAAAAATCAAAGAGCATCAAACCTCATGCCACCAGAAATGGTTTCTTGTTGGTCATTATCCGTTGAACTTAACTTTGAAAATAATAATAAAATAACATAAAAGTGTATTTTACAATACAAATATAAAGAACAAGTAATGATTGAAAATTCTTTTTTTTAATAAACACAAAAATAATAATAAAATCATACTGGATAACATTTATGGCCTTGGTAATTTCCCAATTTCCAATAACTTTAACTGCTTCTGAAACTATTTTTTAAACGAAAATTCGAAAGAAAAAAAATTTTTACTTGTTTAAAAGTATATTCTTATTCGTAAGCCTTTATAACTTTGATGAAATAGATTATGTTTTAAGATACGAGAATTATACTCAATGATTTGAATAATATTTTGTTATTTCGTCAAATTACTAGTTATTTCGCAATAAATATTTGATGAAATCCCTAATATTTCCATTAAAAAAAAATTCTTTTACAATATTTTATGTAAAGAAAGTGAGTGCAGGTGGTGTTTAAATAAAAAAAAAATGTTTAGCTTTAAGTAAATTTATATTTTATAAAAACAATCTTTTTCTACAAAATGTAACTGCTATACAATCTTTTTAGCAACTAAATATAAAAAAAATCCCTTATATTTAAGTTTCAAAAAATATTCTTTAATTTTTATACAGAAAGAATGTGGTGTTTAACTATTAAAATTAGTAAAGTAGGTAATAGCTGTAGATAACACCGAACAAGGATAGGAACTGCACCAAATTTCACTTATAAAACAAGCAGTAAGCATAAAGCATTTATCATTAAGAATTAACAATTAAACTGAAAGCATTAAGCTTAAAACATTAAGCGTAAAGCAAAAAGCAATAAGCAATAAGCAAAAAGCAAAGAGCAATAAGCAATAAGCAATAAGCAATAAGCAATAAGCAATAAGCAATAAGCAATAAGCAATAAGCAATAAGCAATAAGCAATAAGCAATAAGCAATAAGCAATAAGCAATAAGCAATAAGCAATAAGCAATAAGCAATAAGCAATAAGCAATAAGCAATAAGCAATAAGCAATAAGCAATAAGCAATAAGCAATAAGCAATAAGCAATAAGCATGAAGCAATAAGCAATAACCAATAAGCAATAAGCATTTAAATAAGCATGTAGGCGGAAGCAGTAGGCGGTAGGCGGAAGGTGGTAGGCGGTAGGCGGTAGGTGGTAGGCGGTACTCGATATTAAGCAATAAGCAATAAGCATAAAGCATTAAGCTTTAAACATTTAGCATTATGCTTTAACCAAAAATCAAAGAGCATCAAACCTCATGCCACCAGAAATGGTTTCTTGTTGGTCATTATCCGTTGAACTTAACTTTGAAAATAATAATAAAATAACATAAAAGTGTATTTTACAATACAAATATAAAAAACAAGTAATAATTGAAAATTCTTTTTTTAATAAACACAAAAATAATAATAAAATCATACTGGATAACATTTATGGCCTTGGTAATTTCCCAATTTCCAATAACTTTAACTGCTTCTGAAACTATTTTTTAAACGAAAATTCGAAAGCAAAAAAATTTTTACTTGTTCAAAAGTATATTCTTATTCGTAAGCCTTTATAACTTTGATGAAATAGATTATGTTTTAAGATACGAGAATTATACTCAATGATTTGAATAATATTTTGTTATTTCGTCAAATTACTAGTTATTTCGCAATAAATATTTGATGAAATCCCTAATATTTCCATTAAAAAATATATTCTTTTACAATATTTTATGTAAAGAAAGTGAGTGCAGGTGGTGTTTAAATAAAAAAAAATGTTTAGCTTTAAGTAAATTTATATTTTATAAAAACAATCTTTTTCTACAAAATGTAACTGCTATACAATCTTTTTAGCAACTAAATATAAAAAAAATCCCTTATATTTAAGTTTCAAAAAATATTCTTTAATTTTTTATACAGAAAGAATGTGGTGTTTAACTTTTAAAATTAGTAAAGTAGGTAATAGCTGTAGATAACACCGAACAAGGATAGGAACTGCACCAAATTTTACTTATAAAACAAGCAGTAAGCATAAAGCATTTATCATTAAGAATTAACAATTAAACTGAAAGCATTAAGCTTAAAACATTAAGCGTAAAGCAAAAAGCAATAAGCAATAAGCAAAAAGCAATAAGCAATAAGCAATAAGCAATAAGCATTTAAATAAGCATGTAGGCGGAATCAGTAGGCGGTAGGCGGAAGGTGGTAGGCGGTAGGCGGTAGGCGGTAGGTGGTAGGCGGTAGGCGATATTAAGCAATAAGCAATAAGCATAAAGCATTAAGCTTTAAACATTTAGCATTATGCTTTAACCAAAAATCAAAGAGCATCAAACCTCATGCCACCAGAAATGGTTTCTTGTTGGTCATTATTCGTTGAACTTAACTTTGAAAACAATAATAAAATAACATAAAAGTGTATTGTGCAATACAAATATAAAGAACAAGTAATGGTTGAAAATTCTTTTTTTTAATAAACACAAAAATAATAATAAAATCATACTGGATAACATTTATGGACTTGGTAATTTCCCAATTTCCAATAACTTCAACTGCTTCTGAAACTATTTAAAAAAAAAAAAAATTCGAAAGCAAAAAAATTTTTACTTGTTCAAAAGTATATTCTTATTCGTAAGCCTTTATAACTTTGATGAAATAGATTATGTTTTAAGATACGAGAATCATACTCAATGATTTGAATAATATTTTATTATTTCGTCAAATTACTAGTTATTTCGCAATAAATATTTGATGAAATCCCTAATATTTCCATTAAAAAAATATTCTTTTACAATATTTTATGTAAAGAAAGTGAGTGCAGTTGGTGTTTAATTAAAAAAAAATGTTTAGCTTTAAGTAAATTTATATTTTATAAAAACAATCTTTTTCTACAAAATGTAACTGCTATACAATCTTTTTAGCAACTAAATATAAAAAAAATCCCTTATATTTAAGTTTCAAAAAACATTCTTTAATTTTTTATACAGAAAGAATGTGGTGTTTAACTATTAAAATTAGTAAAATAGGTAATAGCTGTAGATAACACCGAACAAGGATAGGAACTGCACCAAATTTTACTTATAAAACAAGCAGTAAGCATAAAGCATTTATCATTAAGAATTAACAATTAAACTGAAAGCATTAAGCTTAAAACATTAAGCGTAAAGCAAAAAGCAATAAGCAATAAGCAATAAGCAATAAGCAATAAGCAATAAGCAATAAGCATGAAGCAATAAGCAATAAGCAATAAGCAATAAGCATTTAAATAAGCATGTAGGCGGAACCGGTAGGCGGTAGGCGGAAGGTGGTAGGCGGTAGGTGGTAGGCGGTAGGTGGTAGGCGGTAGGTGGTAGGCGGTAGCCGATATTAAGCAATAAGCAATAAGCATAAAGCATTAAGCTTTAAACATTTAGCATTATGCTTTAACCAAAAATCAAAGAGCATCAAACCTCATGCCACCAGAAATGGTTTCTTGTTGGTCGTTATCCGTTGAACTTAACTTTGAAAATAATAATATAAAAAACATAAAAGTGTATTGTGCAATACAAATATAAAGAACAAGTAATGGTTGAAAATTCTTTTTTTTAATAAACACAAATATAATAATAAAATCATACTGGATAACATTTATGGACTTGGTAATTTCCCAATTTCCAATAACTTTAACTGCTTCTGAAACTATTTAAAAAAAAAAAAATTCGAAAGCAAAAAAATGTTTACTTGTTCAAAAGTATATTCTTATTCGTAAGCCTTTATAACTTTGATGAAATAGATTATGTTTTAAGATACGAGAATCATACTCAATGATTTGAATAATATTTTGTTATTTCGTCAAATTACTAGTTATTTCGCAATAAATATTTGATGAAATCCCTAATATTTCCATTAAAAAAATATTCTTTTACAATATTTTATGTAAAGAAAGTGAGTGGAGGTGGTGTTTTAATAAAAAAAAAATGTTTAGCTTTAAGTAAATTTATATTTTATAAAAACAATCTTTTTCTACAAAATGTAACTGCTATACAATCTTTTTAGCAACTAAATATAAAAAAAATCCCTTATATTTAAGTTTCAAAAAACATTCTTTAATTTTTTATACAGAAAGAATGTGGTGTTTAACTATTAAAATTAGTAAAGTAGGTAATAGCTGTAGATAACACCGAACAAGGATAGGAACTGCACCAAATTTTACTTATAAAACAAGCAGTAAGCATAAAGCATTTATCATTAAGAATTAACAATTAGACTGAAAGCATTAAGCTTAAAACATTAAGCGTAAAGCAAAAAGCAATAAGCAATAAGCAAAAAGCAATAAGCAATAAGCAATAAGCAATAAGCAATAAACAATAAGCAATAAGCAATAAGCAATAAGCAATAAGCAATAAGCAATAAGCAATAAGCAATAAGCAATAAGCAATAAGCAATACGCAATAAGCAATAAGCAATAAGCAATAAGCAATAAGCAATAAGCAATAAGAAATAAGCAATAAGCAATAAGCAATAAGCATGAAGCAATAAGCAATAAGCATAAAGCAATAAGCAATAAGCAATAAGCAATAAGCAATAAGCAATAAGCAATAAGCAATAAGCAATAAGCAATAAGCAATAAGCATTTAAATAAGCATGTAGGCGGAAGCAGTAGGCGGTAGGCGGAAGGTGTTAGGCGGTAGGCGGTAGGTGGTAGGCGATATTAAGCAATAAGCAATAAGCATAAAGCATTAAGCTTTAAACATTTAGCATTATGCTTTAACCAAAAATCAAAGAGCATCAAACCTCATGCCACCAGAAATGGTTTCTTGTTGGTCATTATCCGTTGAACTTAACTTTGAAAATAATAATAAAATAACATAAAAGTGTATTTTACAATACAAATATAAAAAACAAGTAATAATTGAAAATTCCTTTTTTTAATAAACACAAAAATAATAATAAAATCATACTGGATAACATTTATGGCCTTGGTAATTTCCCAATTTCCAATAACTTTAACTGCTTCTGAAACTATTTTTTAAACGAAAATTCGAAAGCAAAAAAATGTTTACTTGTTCAAAAGTATATTCTTATTCGTAAGCCTTTATAACTTTGATGAAATAGTTTATGTTTTAAGATACGAGAATTATACTCAATGATTTGAATAATATTTTGTTATTTCGTCAAATTACTAGTTATTTCGCAATAAATATTTGATGAAATCCCTAATATTTCCATTAAAAAATATATTCTTTTACAATATTTTATGTAAAGAAAGTGAGTGCAGGTGGTGTTTAAATAAAAAAAAAATGTTTAGCTTTAAGTAAATTCATATTTTATAAAAACAATCTTTTTCTACAAAATGTAACTGCTATACAATCTTTTTAGCAACTAAATATAAAAAAAATCCCTTATATTTAAGTTTCAAAAAATATTCTTTAATTTTTTATACAGAAAGAATGTGGTGTTTAACTATTAAAATTAGTAAAGTAGGTAATAGCTGTAGATAACACCGAACAAGGATAGGAACTGCACCAAATTTCACTTATAAAACAAGCAGTAAGCATAAAGCATTTATCATTAAGAATTAACAATTAAACTGAAAGCATTAAGCTTAAAACATTAAGCGTAAAGCAAAAAGCAATAAGCAATAAGCAAAAAGCAAAAAGCAATAAGCAATAAGCAATAAGCAATAAGCAATAAGCAATAAGCAATAAGCAATAAGCAATAAGCAATAAGCAATAAGCAATAAGCAATAAGCAATAAGCAATAAGCAATAAGCAATAAGCAATAAGCAATAAGCAATAAGCAATAAGCAATAAGCAATAAGCAATAAGCAATAAGCAATAAGCAATAAGCAATAAGCAATAACCAATAAGCAATAAGCATTTAAATAAGCATGTAGGCGGAAGCAGTAGGCGGTAGGCGGAAGGTGGTAGGCGGTAGGCAGTAGGTGGTAGGCGGTACTCGATATTAAGCAATAAGCAATAAGCATAAAGCATTAAGCTTTAAACATTTAGCATTATGCTTTAACCAAAAATCAAAGAGCATCAAACCTCATGCCACCAGAAATGGTTTCTTGTTGGTCATTATCCGTTGAACTTAACTTTGAAAATAATAATAAAATAACATAAAAGTGTATTTTACAATACAAATATAAAAAACAAGTAATAATTGAAAATTCTTTTTTTAATAAACACAAAAATAATAATAAAATCATACTGGATAACATTTATGGCCTTGGTAATTTCCCAATTTCCAATAACTTTAACTGCTTCTGAAACTATTTTTTAAACGAAAATTCGAAAGCAAAAAAATTTTTACTTGTTCAAAAGTATATTCTTATTCGTAAGCCTTTATAACTTTGATGAAATAGATTATGTTTTAAGATACGAGAATCATACTCAATGATTTGAATAATATTTTATTATTTCGTCAAATTACTAGTTATTTCGCAATAAATATTTGATGAAATCCCTTATATTTCCATAAAAAAATATTCTTTTACAATATTTTATGTAAAGAAAGTGAGTGCAGTTGGTGTTTAATTAAAAAAAAAATGTTTAGCTTTAAGTAAATTTATATTTTATAAAAACAATCTTTTTCTACAAAATGTAACTGCTATACAATCTTTTTAGCAACTAAATATAAAAAAAATCCCTTATATTTAAGTTTCAAAAAACATTCTTTAATTTTTTATACAGAAAGAATGTGGTGTTTAACTATTAAAATTAGTAAAGTAGGTAAAAGCTGTAGATAACACCGAACAAGGATAGGAACTGCACCAAATTTTACTTATAAAACAAGCAGTAAGCATAAAGCATTTATCATTAAGAATTAACAATTAAACTGAAAGCATTAAGCTTAAAACATTAAGCGTAAAGCAAAAAGCAATAAGCAATAAGCAATAAGCAATAAGCAATAAGCATGAAGCAATAAGCAATAAGCAATAAGCAATAAGCAATAAGCATTTAAATAAGCATGTAGGCGGAACCGGTAGGCGGTAGGCGGAAGGTGGTAGGCGGTAGGTGGTAGGCGGTAGGTGGTAGGCGGTAGGTGGTAGGCGGTAGCCGATATTAAGCAATAAGCAATAAGCATAAAGCATTAAGCTTTAAACATTTAGCATTATGCTTTAACCAAAAATCAAAGAGCATCAAACCTCATGCCACCAGAAATGGTTTCTTGTTGGTCGTTATCCGTTGAACTTAACTTTGAAAATAATAATATAAAAAACATAAAAGTGTATTGTGCAATACAAATATAAAGAACAAGTAATGGTTGAAAATTCTTTTTTTTAATAAACACAAATATAATAATAAAATCATACTGGATAACATTTATGGACTTGGTAATTTCCCAATTTCCAATAACTTTAACTGCTTCTGAAACTATTTAAAAAAAAAAAAATTCGAAAGCAAAAAAATGTTTACTTGTTCAAAAGTATATTCTTATTCGTAAGCCTTTATAACTTTGATGAAATAGATTATGTTTTAAGATACGAGAATCATACTCAATGATTTGAATAATATTTTGTTATTTCGTCAAATTACTAGTTATTTCGCAATAAATATTTGATGAAATCCCTAATATTTCCATTAAAAAAATATTCTTTTACAATATTTTATGTAAAGAAAGTGAGTGGAGGTGGTGTTTTAATAAAAAAAAAATGTTTAGCTTTAAGTTAATTTATATTTTATAAAAACAATCTTTTTCTACAAAATGTAACTGCTATACAATCTTTTTAGCAACTTAATATAAAAAAAAACCCTTATATTTAAGTTTCAAAAAACATTCTTTAATTTTTTATACAGAAAGAATGTGGTGTTTAACTATTAAAATTAGTAAAGTAGGTAATAGCTGTAGATAACACCGAACAAGGATAGGAACTGCACCAAATTTTACTTATAAAACAAGCAGTAAGCATAAAGCATTTATCATTAAGAATTAACAATTAAACTGAAAGCATTAAGCTTAAAACATTAAGCGTAAAGCAAAAAGCAACAAGCAATAAGCAAAAAGCAATAAGCAATAAGCAATAAGCAATAAGCAATAAGCAATAAGCAATAAGCAATAAGCAATAAGCAATAAGCAATTAGCAATAAGCAATAAGCAATAAGCAATAAGCAATAAGCAATAAGCAATAAGCAATAAGCAATAAGCAATAAGCAATAAGCAATAAGCAATAAGCAATAAGCAATAAGCAATAAGCAATAAGCATTTAAATAAGCATGTAGGCGGAAGCAGTAGGCGGTAGGCGGAAGGTGGTAGGCGGTAGGCGGTAGGTGGTAGGTGGTAGGCGATATTAAGCAATAAGCAATAAGCATTAAGCTTTAAACATTTAGCATTATGCTTTAACCAAAAATCAAAGAGCATCAAACCTCATGCCACCAGAAATGGTTTCTTGTTGGTCATTATCCGTTGAACTTAACTTTGAAAATAATAATAAAATAACATAAAAGTGTATTTTACAACACAAATATAAAGAACAAGTAATAATTGAAAATTCTTTTTTTTAATAAACACAAAAATAATAATAAAATCATACTGGATAACATTTATGGCCTTGGTAATTTTCCAATTTCCAATAACTTTAACTGCTTCTGAAACTATTTAAAAAAAAAAAAATTCGAAAGCAAAAAAATGTTTACTTGTTCAAAAGTATATTCTTATTCGTAAGCCTTTATAACTTTGATGAAATAGATTATGTTTTAAGATACGAGAATCATACTCAATGATTTGAATAATATTTTGTTATTTCGTCAAATTACTAGTTATTTCGCAATAAATATTTGATGAAATCCCTAATATTTCCATTAAAAAAATATTCTTTTACAATATTTTATGTAAAGAAAGTGAGTGCAGTTGGTGTTTAATTAAAAAAAAATGTTTAGCTTTAAGTAAATTTATATTTTATAAAAACAATCTTTTTCTACAAAATGTAACTGCTATACAATCTTTTTAGCAACTAAATATAAAAAAAATCCCTTATATTTAAGTTTCAAAAAACATTCTTTAATTTTTTATACAGAAAGAATGTGGTGTTTAACTATTAAAATTAGTAAAATAGGTAATAGCTGTAGATAACACCGAACAAGGATAGGAACTGCACCAAATTTTACTTATAAAACAAGCAGTAAGCATAAAGCATTTATCATTAAGAATTAACAATTAAACTGAAAGCATTAAGCTTAAAACATTAAGCGTAAAGCAAAAAGCAATAAGCAATAAGCAATAAGCAATAAGCAATAAGCAATAAGCAATAAGCATGAAGCAATAAGCAATAAGCAATAAGCAATAAGCATTTAAATAAGCATGTAGGCGGAACCGGTAGGCGGTAGGCGGAAGGTGGTAGGCGGTAGGTGGTAGGCGGTAGGTGGTAGGCGGTAGGTGGTAGGCGGTAGCCGATATTAAGCAATAAGCAATAAGCATAAAGCATTAAGCTTTAAACATTTAGCATTATGCTTTAACCAAAAATCAAAGAGCATCAAACCTCATGCCACCAGAAATGGTTTCTTGTTGGTCGTTATCCGTTGAACTTAACTTTGAAAATAATAATATAAAAAACATAAAAGTGTATTGTGCAATACAAATATAAAGAACAAGTAATGGTTGAAAATTCTTTTTTTTAATAAACACAAATATAATAATAAAATCATACTGGATAACATTTATGGACTTGGTAATTTCCCAATTTCCAATAACTTTAACTGCTTCTGAAACTATTTAAAAAAAAAAAAATTCGAAAGCAAAAAAATGTTTACTTGTTCAAAAGTATATTCTTATTCGTAAGCCTTTATAACTTTGATGAAATAGATTATGTTTTAAGATACGAGAATCATACTCAATGATTTGAATAATATTTTGTTATTTCGTCAAATTACTAGTTATTTCGCAATAAATATTTGATGAAATCCCTAATATTTCCATTAAAAAAATATTCTTTTACAATATTTTATGTAAAGAAAGTGAGTGGAGGTGGTGTTTTAATAAAAAAAAAATGTTTAGCTTTAAGTAAATTTATATTTTATAAAAACAATCTTTTTCTACAAAATGTAACTGCTATACAATCTTTTTAGCAACTAAATATAAAAAAAATCCCTTATATTTAAGTTTCAAAAAACATTCTTTAATTTTTTATACAGAAAGAATGTGGTGTTTAACTATTAAAATTAGTAAAGTAGGTAATAGCTGTAGATAACACCGAACAAGGATAGGAACTGCACCAAATTTTACTTATAAAACAAGCAGTAAGCATAAAGCATTTATCATTAAGAATTAACAATTAGACTGAAAGCATTAAGCTTAAAACATTAAGCGTAAAGCAAAAAGCAATAAGCAATAAGCAAAAAGCAATAAGCAATAAGCAATAAGCAATAAGCAATAAACAATAAGCAATAAGCAATAAGCAATAAGCAATAAGCAATAAGCAATAAGCAATAAGCAATAAGCAATAAGCAATAAGCAATACGCAATAAGCAATAAGCAATAAGCAATAAGCAATAAGCAATAAGCAATAAGAAATAAGCAATAAGCAATAAGCAATAAGCATGAAGCAATAAGCAATAAGCATAAAGCAATAAGCAATAAGCAATAAGCAATAAGCAATAAGCAATAAGCAATAAGCAATAAGCAATAAGCAATAAGCAATAAGCATTTAAATAAGCATGTAGGCGGAAGCAGTAGGCGGTAGGCGGAAGGTGTTAGGCGGTAGGCGGTAGGTGGTAGGCGATATTAAGCAATAAGCAATAAGCATAAAGCATTAAGCTTTAAACATTTAGCATTATGCTTTAACCAAAAATCAAAGAGCATCAAACCTCATGCCACCAGAAATGGTTTCTTGTTGGTCATTATCCGTTGAACTTAACTTTGAAAATAATAATAAAATAACATAAAAGTGTATTTTACAATACAAATATAAAAAACAAGTAATAATTGAAAATTCCTTTTTTTAATAAACACAAAAATAATAATAAAATCATACTGGATAACATTTATGGCCTTGGTAATTTCCCAATTTCCAATAACTTTAACTGCTTCTGAAACTATTTTTTAAACGAAAATTCGAAAGCAAAAAAATGTTTACTTGTTCAAAAGTATATTCTTATTCGTAAGCCTTTATAACTTTGATGAAATAGTTTATGTTTTAAGATACGAGAATTATACTCAATGATTTGAATAATATTTTGTTATTTCGTCAAATTACTAGTTATTTCGCAATAAATATTTGATGAAATCCCTAATATTTCCATTAAAAAATATATTCTTTTACAATATTTTATGTAAAGAAAGTGAGTGCAGGTGGTGTTTAAATAAAAAAAAAATGTTTAGCTTTAAGTAAATTCATATTTTATAAAAACAATCTTTTTCTACAAAATGTAACTGCTATACAATCTTTTTAGCAACTAAATATAAAAAAAATCCCTTATATTTAAGTTTCAAAAAATATTCTTTAATTTTTTATACAGAAAGAATGTGGTGTTTAACTATTAAAATTAGTAAAGTAGGTAATAGCTGTAGATAACACCGAACAAGGATAGGAACTGCACCAAATTTCACTTATAAAACAAGCAGTAAGCATAAAGCATTTATCATTAAGAATTAACAATTAAACTGAAAGCATTAAGCTTAAAACATTAAGCGTAAAGCAAAAAGCAATAAGCAATAAGCAAAAAGCAAAAAGCAATAAGCAATAAGCAATAAGCAATAAGCAATAAGCAATAAGCAATAAGCAATAAGCAATAAGCAATAAGCAATAAGCAATAAGCAATAAGCAATAAGCAATAAGCAATAAGCAATAAGCAATAAGCAATAAGCAATAAGCAATAAGCAATAAGCAATAAGCAATAAGCAATAAGCAATAAGCAATAAGCAATAAGCAATAAGCAATAAGCAATAAGCAATAACCAATAAGCAATAAGCATTTAAATAAGCATGTAGGCGGAAGCAGTAGGCGGTAGGCGGAAGGTGGTAGGCGGTAGGCAGTAGGTGGTAGGCGGTACTCGATATTAAGCAATAAGCAATAAGCATAAAGCATTAAGCTTTAAACATTTAGCATTATGCTTTAACCAAAAATCAAAGAGCATCAAACCTCATGCCACCAGAAATGGTTTCTTGTTGGTCATTATCCGTTGAACTTAACTTTGAAAATAATAATAAAATAACATAAAAGTGTATTTTACAATACAAATATAAAAAACAAGTAATAATTGAAAATTCTTTTTTTAATAAACACAAAAATAATAATAAAATCATACTGGATAACATTTATGGCCTTGGTAATTTCCCAATTTCCAATAACTTTAACTGCTTCTGAAACTATTTTTTAAACGAAAATTCGAAAGCAAAAAAATTTTTACTTGTTCAAAAGTATATTCTTATTCGTAAGCCTTTATAACTTTGATGAAATAGATTATGTTTTAAGATACGAGAATCATACTCAATGATTTGAATAATATTTTATTATTTCGTCAAATTACTAGTTATTTCGCAATAAATATTTGATGAAATCCCTTATATTTCCATAAAAAAATATTCTTTTACAATATTTTATGTAAAGAAAGTGAGTGCAGTTGGTGTTTAATTAAAAAAAAAATGTTTAGCTTTAAGTAAATTTATATTTTATAAAAACAATCTTTTTCTACAAAATGTAACTGCTATACAATCTTTTTAGCAACTAAATATAAAAAAAATCCCTTATATTTAAGTTTCAAAAAACATTCTTTAATTTTTTATACAGAAAGAATGTGGTGTTTAACTATTAAAATTAGTAAAGTAGGTAAAAGCTGTAGATAACACCGAACAAGGATAGGAACTGCACCAAATTTTACTTATAAAACAAGCAGTAAGCATAAAGCATTTATCATTAAGAATTAACAATTAAACTGAAAGCATTAAGCTTAAAACATTAAGCGTAAAGCAAAAAGCAATAAGCAATAAGCAATAAGCAATAAGCAATAAGCATGAAGCAATAAGCAATAAGCAATAAGCAATAAGCAATAAGCATTTAAATAAGCATGTAGGCGGAACCGGTAGGCGGTAGGCGGAAGGTGGTAGGCGGTAGGTGGTAGGCGGTAGGTGGTAGGCGGTAGGTGGTAGGCGGTAGCCGATATTAAGCAATAAGCAATAAGCATAAAGCATTAAGCTTTAAACATTTAGCATTATGCTTTAACCAAAAATCAAAGAGCATCAAACCTCATGCCACCAGAAATGGTTTCTTGTTGGTCGTTATCCGTTGAACTTAACTTTGAAAATAATAATATAAAAAACATAAAAGTGTATTGTGCAATACAAATATAAAGAACAAGTAATGGTTGAAAATTCTTTTTTTTAATAAACACAAATATAATAATAAAATCATACTGGATAACATTTATGGACTTGGTAATTTCCCAATTTCCAATAACTTTAACTGCTTCTGAAACTATTTAAAAAAAAAAAAATTCGAAAGCAAAAAAATGTTTACTTGTTCAAAAGTATATTCTTATTCGTAAGCCTTTATAACTTTGATGAAATAGATTATGTTTTAAGATACGAGAATCATACTCAATGATTTGAATAATATTTTGTTATTTCGTCAAATTACTAGTTATTTCGCAATAAATATTTGATGAAATCCCTAATATTTCCATTAAAAAAATATTCTTTTACAATATTTTATGTAAAGAAAGTGAGTGGAGGTGGTGTTTTAATAAAAAAAAAATGTTTAGCTTTAAGTTAATTTATATTTTATAAAAACAATCTTTTTCTACAAAATGTAACTGCTATACAATCTTTTTAGCAACTAAATATAAAAAAAAACCCTTATATTTAAGTTTCAAAAAACATTCTTTAATTTTTTATACAGAAAGAATGTGGTGTTTAACTATTAAAATTAGTAAAGTAGGTAATAGCTGTAGATAACACCGAACAAGGATAGGAACTGCACCAAATTTTACTTATAAAACAAGCAGTAAGCATAAAGCATTTATCATTAAGAATTAACAATTAAACTGAAAGCATTAAGCTTAAAACATTAAGCGTAAAGCAAAAAGCAACAAGCAATAAGCAAAAAGCAATAAGCAATAAGCAATAAGCAATAAGCAATAAGCAATAAGCAATAAGCAATAAGCAATAAGCAATAAGCAATTAGCAATAAGCAATAAGCAATAAGCAATAAGCAATAAGCAATAAGCAATAAGCAATAAGCAATAAGCAATAAGCAATAAGCAATAAGCAATAAGCAATAAGCAATAAGCAATAAGCATTTAAATAAGCATGTAGGCGGAAGCAGTAGGCGGTAGGCGGAAGGTGGTAGGCGGTAGGCGGTAGGTGGTAGGTGGTAGGCGATATTAAGCAATAAGCAATAAGCATTAAGCTTTAAACATTTAGCATTATGCTTTAACCAAAAATCAAAGAGCATCAAACCTCATGCCACCAGAAATGGTTTCTTGTTGGTCATTATCCGTTGAACTTAACTTTGAAAATAATAATAAAATAACATAAAAGTGTATTTTACAACACAAATATAAAGAACAAGTAATAATTGAAAATTCTTTTTTTTAATAAACACAAAAATAATAATAAAATCATACTGGATAACATTTATGGCCTTGGTAATTTTCCAATTTCCAATAACTTTAACTGCTTCTGAAACTATTTAAAAAAAAAAAAATTCGAAAGCAAAAAAATGTTTACTTGTTCAAAAGTATATTCTTATTCGTAAGCCTTTATAACTTTGATGAAATAGATTATGTTTTAAGATACGAGAATCATACTCAATGATTTGAATAATATTTTGTTATTTCGTCAAATTACTAGTTATTTCGCAATAAATATTTGATGAAATCCCTAATATTTCCATTAAAAAAATATTCTTTTACAATATTTTATGTAAAGAAAGTGAGTGGAGGTGGTGTTTTAATAAAAAAAAAATGTTTAGCTTTAAGTTAATTTATATTTTATAAAAACAATCTTTTTCTACAAAATGTAACTGCTATACAATCTTTTTAGCAACTAAATATAAAAAAAAACCCTTATATTTAAGTTTCAAAAAACATTCTTTAATTTTTTATACAGAAAGAATGTGGTGTTTAACTATTAAAATTAGTAAAGTAGGTAATAGCTGTAGATAACACCGAACAAGGATAGGAACTGCACCAAATTTTACTTATAAAACAAGCAGTAAGCATAAAGCATTTATCATTAAGAATTAACAATTAAACTGAAAGCATTAAGCTTAAAACATTAAGCGTAAAGCAAAAAGCAACAAGCAATAAGCAAAAAGCAATAAGCAATAAGCAATAAGCAATAAGCAATAAGCAATAAGCAATAAGCAATAAGCAATAAGCAATAAGCAATAAGCAATTAGCAATAAGCAATAAGCAATAAGCAATAAGCAATAAGCAATAAGCAATAAGCAATAAGCAATAAGCAATAAGCAATAAGCAATAAGCAATAAGCAATAAGCAATAAGCAATAAGCAATAAGCAATAAGCAATAAGCAATAAGCATTTAAATAAGCATGTAGGCGGAAGCAGTAGGCGGTAGGCGGAAGGTGGTAGGCGGTAGGCGGTAGGTGGTAGGTGGTAGGCGATATTAAGCAATAAGCAATAAGCATTAAGCTTTAAACATTTAGCATTATGCTTTAACCAAAAATCAAAGAGCATCAAACCTCATGCCACCAGAAATGGTTTCTTGTTGGTCATTATCCGTTGAACTTAACTTTGAAAATAATAATAAAATAACATAAAAGTGTATTTTACAACACAAATATAAAGAACAAGTAATAATTGAAAATTCTTTTTTTTAATAAACACAAAAATAATAATAAAATCATACTGGATAACATTTATGGCCTTGGTAATTTTCCAATTTCCAATAACTTTAACTGCTTCTGAAACTATTTTTTAAACGAAAATTCGAAAGCAAAAAAATGTTTACTTGTTCAAAAGTATATTCTTATTCGTAAGCCTTTATAACTTTGATGAAATAGATTATGTTTTAAGATACGAGAATTATACTCAATGATTTGAATAATATTTTGTTATTTCGTCAAATTACTAGTTATTTCGCAATAAATATTTGATGAAATCCCTAATATTTCCATTAAAAAAATATTCTTTTACAATATTTTATGTAAAGAAAGTGAGTGGAGGTGGTGTTTTAATAAAAAAAAAATGTTTAGCTTTAAGTAAATTTATATTTTATAAAAACAATCTTTTTCTACAAAATGTAACTGCTATACAATCTTTTTAGCAACTAAATATAAAAAAAATCCCTTATATTTAAGTTTCAAAAAACATTCTTTAATTTTTTATACAGAAAGAATGTGGTGTTTAACTATTAAAATTAGTAAAGTAGGTAATAGCTGTAGATAACACCGAACAAGGATAGGAACTGCACCAAATTTTACTTATAAAACAAGCAGTAAGCATAAAGCATTTATCATTAAGAATTAACAATTAAACTGAAAGCATTAAGCTTAAAACATTAAGCGTAAAGCAAAAAGCAACAAGCAATAAGCAAAAAGCAATTAGCAATAAGATATAAGCAATAAGCAATAAGCAATAAGCAATAAGCAATAAGCAATAAGCAATAAGCAATAAGCAATAAGCAATAAGCAATAAGCAATAAGCAATAAGCAATAAGCAATAAGCAATAAGCAATAAGCAATAAGCAATAAGCAATAAGCAATAAGCAATAAGCAATAAGCAATAAGCAATAAGCAATAAGCAATAAGCAATAAGCAATAAGCAATAAGCAATAAGCAATAAGCAATAAGCAATAAGCAATAAGCAATAAGCAATAAGCAATAAGCAATAAGCAATAAGCATTTAAATAAGCATGTAGGCGGAAGCAGTAGGCGGTAGGCGGAAGGTGGTAGGCGGTAGGCGGTAGGTGGTAGGTGGTAGGCGATATTAAGCAATAAGCAATAAGCATTAAGCTTTAAACATTTAGCATTATGCTTTAACCAAAAATCAAAGAGCATCAAACCTCATGCCACCAGAAATGGTTTCTTGTTGGTCATTATCCGTTGAACTTAACTTTGAAAATAATAATAAAATAACATAAAAGTGTATTTTACAACACAAATATAAAGAACAAGTAATAATTGAAAATTCTTTTTTTTAATAAACACAAAAATAATAATAAAATCATACTGGATAACATTTATGGCCTTGGTAATTTTCCAATTTCCAATAACTTTAACTGCTTCTGAAACTATTTTTTAAACGAAAATTCGAAAGCAAAAAAATGTTTACTTGTTCAAAAGTATATTCTTATTCGTAAGCCTTTATAACTTTGATGAAATAGATTATGTTTTAAGATACGAGAATTATACTCAATGATTTGAATAATATTTTGTTATTTCGTCAAATTACTAGTTATTTCGCAATAAATATTTGATGAAATCCCTAATATTTCCATTAAAAAAATATTCTTTTACAATATTTTATGTAAAGAAAGTGAGTGGAGGTGGTGTTTTAATAAAAAAAAAATGTTTAGCTTTAAGTAAATTTATATTTTATAAAAACAATCTTTTTCTACAAAATGTAACTGCTATACAATCTTTTTAGCAACTAAATATAAAAAAAATCCCTTATATTTAAGTTTCAAAAAACATTCTTTAATTTTTTATACAGAAAGAATGTGGTGTTTAACTATTAAAATTAGTAAAGTAGGTAATAGCTGTAGATAACACCGAACAAGGATAGGAACTGCACCAAATTTTACTTATAAAACAAGCAGTAAGCATAAAGCATTTATCATTAAGAATTAACAATTAAACTGAAAGCATTAAGCTTAAAACATTAAGCGTAAAGCAAAAAGCAACAAGCAATAAGCAAAAAGCAATTAGCAATAAGATATAAGCAATAAGCAATAAGCAATAAGCAATAAGCAATAAGCAATAAGCAATAAGCAATAAGCAATAAGCAATAAGCAATAAGCAATAAGCAATAAGCAATAAGCAATAAGCAATAAGCAATAAGCAATAAGCAATAAGCAATAAGCAATAAGCAATAAGCAATAAGCAATAAGCAATAAGCAATAAGCAATAAGCAATAAGCAATAAGCAATAAGCAATAAGCAATAAGCAATAAGCAATAAGCAATAAGCAATAAGCAATAAGCAATAAGCAATAAGCAATAAGCAATAACCAATAAGCAATAAGCATTTAAATAAGCATGTAGGCGGAAGCAGTAGGCGGTAGCCGGAAGGTGGTAGGCGGTAGGCGGTAGGTGGTAGGCGGATCTCGATATTAAGCAATAAGCAATAAGCATAAAGCATTAAGCTTTAAACATTTAGCATTATGCTTTAACCAAAAATCAAAGAGCATCAAACCTCATGCCACCAGAAATGGTTTCTTGTTGGTCATTATCCGTTGAACTTAACTTTGAAAATAATAATAAAATAACATAAAAGTGTATTTTACAACACAAATATAAAGAACAAGTTATAATTGAAAATTCTTTTTTTTAATAAACACAAAAATAATAATAAAATCATACTGGATAACATTTATGGCCTTGGTAATTTTCCAATTTCCAATAACTTTAACTGCTTCTGAAACTATTTTTTAAACGAAAATTCGAAAGCAAAAAAATTTTTACTTGTTCAAAAGTATATTCTTATTCGTAAGCCTTTATAACTTTGATGAAATAGATTATGTTTTAAGATACGAGAATTATACTCAATGATTTGAATAATATTTTGTTATTTCGTCAAATTACTAGTTATTTCGCAATAAATATTTGATGAAATCCCTAATATTTCCATTAAAAAAATATTCTTTTACAATATTTTATGTAAAGAAAGTGAGTGGAGGTGGTGTTTTAATAAAAAAAAAATGTTTAGCTTTAAGTAAATTTATATTTTATAAAAACAATCTTTTTCTACAAAATGTAACTGCTATACAATCTTTTTAGCAACTAAATATAAAAAAAATCCCTTATATTTAAGTTTCAAAAAACATTCTTTAATTTTTTATACAGAAAGAATGTGGTGTTTAACTATTAAAATTAGTAAAGTAGGTAATAGCTGTAGATAACACCGAACAAGGATAGGAACTGCACCAAATTTTACTTATAAAACAAGCAGTAAGCATAAAGCATTTATCATTAAGAATTAACAATTAAACTGAAAGCATTAAGCTTAAAACATTAAGCGTAAAGCAAAAAGCAATAAGCAATAAGCAAAAAGCAAAAAGCAATAAGCAATAAGCAATAAGCAATAAGCAATAAGCAATAAGCAATAAGCAATAAGCAATAAGCAATAAGCAATAAGCAATAAGCAATAAGCAATAAGCAATAAGCAATAAGCAATAAGCAATAAGCAATAAGCAATAAGCAATAAGCAATAAGCAATAAGCAATAAGCAATAAGCAATAAGCATGAAGCAATAAGCAATAAGCAATAACCAATAAGCAATAAGCATTTAAATAAGCATGTAGGCGGAAGCAGTAGGCGGTAGCCGGAAGGTGGTAGGCGGTAGGCGGTAGGTGGTAGGCGGTACTCGATATTAAGCAATAAGCAATAAGCATAAAGCATTAAGCTTTAAACATTTAGCATTATGCTTTAACCAAAAATCAAAGAGCATCAAACCTCATGCCACCAGAAATGGTTTCTTGTTGGTCATTATCCGTTGAACTTAACTTTGAAAATAATAATAAAATAACATAAAAGTGTATTTTACAATACAAATATAAAAAACAAGTAATAATTGAAAATTCTTTTTTTAATAAACACAAAAATAATAATAAAATCATACTGGATAACATTTATGGCCTTGGTAATTTCCCAATTTCCAATAACTTTAACTGCTTCTGAAACTATTTTTTAAACGAAAATTCGAAAGCAAAAAAATTTTTACTTGTTCAAAAGTATATTCTTATTCGTAAGCCTTTATAACTTTGATGAAATAGATTATGTTTTAAGATACGAGAATCATACTCAATGATTTGAATAATATTTTATTATTTCGTCATATTACTAGTTATTTCGCAATAAATATTTGATGAAATCCCTTATATTTCCATAAAAAAATATTCTTTTACAATATTTTATGTAAAGAAAGTGAGTGCAGTTGGTGTTTAATTAAAAAAAAAATGTTTAGCTTTAAGTAAATTTATATTTTATAAAAACAATCTTTTTCTACAAAATGTAACTGCTATACAATCTTTTTAGCAACTAAATATAAAAAAAATCCCTTATATTTAAGTTTCAAAAAACATTCTTTAATTTTTTATACAGAAAGAATGTGGTGTTTAACTATTAAAATTAGTAAAGTAGGTAAAAGCTGTAGATAACACCGAACAAGGATAGGAACTGCACCAAATTTTACTTATAAAACAAGCAGTAAGCATAAAGCATTTATCATTAAGAATTAACAATTAAACTGAAAGCATTAAGCTTAAAACATTAAGCGTAAAGCAAAAAGCAATAAGCAATAAGCAATAAGCAATAAGCAATAAGCAATAAGCATTTAAATAAGCATGTAGGCGGAACCGGTAGGCGGTAGGCGGAAGGTGGTAGGCGGTAGGTGGTAGGCGGTAGGTGGTAGGCGGTAGGTGGTAGGCGGTAGCCGATATTAAGCAATAAGCAATAAGCATAAAGCATTAAGCTTTAAACATTTAGCATTATGCTTTAACCAAAAATCAAAGAGCATCAAACCCCATGCCACCAGAAATGGTTTCTTGTTGGTCGTTATCCGTTGAACTTAACTTTGAAAATAATAATATAAAAAACATAAAAGTGTATTGTGCAATACAAATATAAAGAACAAGTAATGGTTGAAAATTCTTTTTTTTAATAAACACAAATATAATAATAAAATCATACTGGATAACATTTATGGACTTGGTAATTTCCCAATTTCCAATAACTTTAACTGCTTCTGAAACTATTTAAAAAAAAAAAAAATTCGAAAGCAAAAAAATGTTTACTTGTTCAAAAGTATATTCTTATTCGTAAGCCTTTATAACTTTGATGAAATAGATTATGTTTTAAGATACGAGAATCATACTCAATGATTTGAATAATATTTTGTTATTTCGTCAAATTACTAGTTATTTCGCAATAAATATTTGATGAAATCCCTAATATTTCCATTAAAAAAATATTCTTTTACAATATTTTATGTAAAGAAAGTGAGTGGAGGTGGTGTTTTAATTAAAAAAAAATGTTTAGCTTTAAGTTAATTTATATTTTATAAAAACAATCTTTTTCTACAAAATGTAACTGCTATACAATCTTTTTAGCAACTAAATATAAAAAAAATCCCTTATATTTAAGTTTCAAAAAACATTCTTTAATTTTTTATACAGAAAGAATGTGGTGTTTAACTATTAAAATTAGTAAAGTAGGTAATAGCTGTAGATAACACCGAACAAGGATAGGAACTGCACCAAATTTTACTTATAAAACAAGCAGTAAGTATAAAGCATTTATCATTAAGAATTAACAATTAAACTGAAAGCATTAAGCTTAAAACATTAAGCGTAAAGCAAAAAGCAACAAGCAATAAGCAAAAAGCAATAAGCAATAAGCAATAAGCAATAAGCAATAAGCAATAAGCAATAAGCAATAAGCAATAAGCAATAAGCAATAAGCAATAAGCAATAAGCAATAAGCAATAAGCAATAAGCAATAAGCAATAAGCAATAAGCAATTAGCAATAAGCAATAAGCAATAAGCAATAAGCAATAAGCAATAAGCAATAAGCAATAAGCAATAAGCAATAAGCAATAAGCAATAAGCAATAAGCAATAAGCATTTAAATAAGCATGTAGGCGGAAGCAGTAGGCGGTAGGCGGAAGGTGGTAGGCGGTAGGCGGTAGGTGGTAGGTGGTAGGCGATATTAAGCAATAAGCAATAAGCATTAAGCTTTAAACATTTAGCATTATGCTTTAACCAAAAATCAAAGAGCATCAAACCTCATGCCACCAGAAATGGTTTCTTGTTGGTCATTATCCGTTGAACTTAACTTTGAAAATAATAATAAAATAACATAAAAGTGTATTTTACAACACAAATATAAAGAACAAGTAATAATTGAAAATTCTTTTTTTTAATAAACACAAAAATAATAATAAAATCATACTGGATAACATTTATGGCCTTGGTAATTTTCCAATTTCCAATAACTTTAACTGCTTCTGAAACTATTTTTTAAACGAAAATTCGAAAGCAAAAAAATTTTTACTTGTTCAAAAGTATATTCTTATTCGTAAGCCTTTATAACTTTGATGAAATAGATTATGTTTTAAGATACGAGAATTATACTCAATGATTTGAATAATATTTTGTTATTTCGTCAAATTACTAGTTATTTCGCAATAAATATTTGATGAAATCCCTAATATTTCCATTAAAAAATATATTCTTTTACAATATTTTATGTAAAGAAAGTGAGTGCAGTTGGTGTTTAAATAAAAAAAAAATGTTTAGCTTTAAGTAAATTTATATTTTATAAAAACAATCCTTTTCTACAAAATGTAACTGCTATACAATCTTTTTAGCAACTAAATATAAAAAAAATCCCTTATATTTAAGTTTCAAAAAACATTCTTTAATTTTTTATACAGAAAGAATGTGGTGTTTAACTATTAAAATTAGTAAAGTAGGTAATAGCTGTAGATAACACCGAACAAGGATAGGAACTGCACCAAATTTTACTTATAAAACAAGCAGTAAGCATAAAGCATTTATCATTAAGAATTAACAATTAGACTGAAAGCATTAAGCTTAAAACATTAAGCGTAAAGCAAAAAGCAATAAGCAATAAGCAAAAAGCAATAAGCAATAAGCAATAAGCAATAAGCAATAAGCAATAAGCAATAAGCAATAAGCAATAAGCAATAAGCAATAAGCAATAAGCAATAAGCAATAAGCAATAAGCAATAAGCAATAAGCAATAAGCAATAAGCAATAAGCAATAAGCAATAAGCAATAAGCAATAAGCAATAAGCAATAAGCAATAAGCAATAAGCAATAAGCAATAAGCAATAAGCAATAAGCAATAAGCAATAAGCAATAAGCAATAAGCAATAAGCAATAAGCAATAAGCAATAAGCAATAAGCAATAAGCAATAAGCAATAAGCAATAAGCAATAAGCAATAAGCAATAAGCATTTAAATAAGCATGTAGGCGGAAGCAGTAGGCGGTAGGCGGAAGGTGTTAGGCGGTAGGCGGTAGGTGGTAGGCGATATTAAGCAATAAGCAATAAGCATAAAGCATTAAACTTTAAACATTTAGCATTATGCTTTAACCAAAAATCAAAGAGCATCAAACCTCATGCCACCAGAAATGGTTTCTTGTTGGTCATTATCCGTTGAACTTAACTTTGAAAATAATAATAAAATAACATAAAAGTGTATTTTACAATACAAATATAAAAAACAAGTAATAATTGAAAATTCTTTTTTTTAATAAACACAAAAATAATAATAAAATCATACTGGATAACATTTATGGCCTTGGTAATTTTCCAATTTCCAATAACTTTAACTGCTTCTGAAACTATTTTTTAAACGAAAATTCGAAAGCAAAAAAATGTTTACTTGTTCAAAAGTATATTCTTATTCGTAAGCCTTTATAACTTTGATGAAATAGATTATGTTTTAAGATACGAGAATTATACTCAATGATTTGAATAATATTTTGTTATTTCGTCAAATTACTAGTTATTTCGCAATAAATATTTGATGAAATCCCTAATATTTCCATTAAAAAATATATTCTTTTACAATATTTTATGTAAAGAAAGTGAGTGCAGTTGGTGTTTAATTAAAAAAAAAATGTTTAGCTTTAAGTAAATTTATATTTTATAAAAACAATCTTTTTCTACAAAATGTAACTGCTATACAATCTTTTTAGCAACTAAATATAAAAAAAATCCCTTATATTTAAGTTTCAAAAAACATTCTTTAATTTTTTATACAGAAAGAATGTGGTGTTTAACTATTAAAATTAGTAAAGTAGGTAATAGCTGTAGATAACACCGAACAAGGATAGGAACTGCACCAAATTTTACTTATAAAACAAGCAGTAAGCATAAAGCATTCATCATTAAGAATTAACAATTAGACTGAAAGCATTAAGCTTAAAACATTAAGCGTAAAGCAAAAAGCAATAAGCAAAAAGCAATAAGCAATAAGCAATAAGCAATAAGCAATAAGCAATAAGCAATAAGCAATAAGCAATAAGCAATAAGCAATAAGCAATAAGCAATAAGCAATAAGCAATAAGCAATAAGCAATAAGCAATAAGCAATAAGCAATAAGCAATAAGCAATAAGCAATAAGCAATAAGCAATAAGCAATAAGCAATAAGCAATAAGCAATAAGCAATAAGCAATAAGCAATAAGCAATAAGCAAAAAGCAATAAGCAATAAGCAATAAGCAATAAGCAATAAGCAATAAGCAATAAGCAATAAGCAATAAGCAATAAGCAATAAGCAATAAGCAATAAGCAATAAGCAATAAGCAATAAGCAATAAGCAATAAGCAATAAGCAATAAGCAATAAGCATGAAGCAATAAGCAATAAGCAATAAGCAATAAGCAATAAGCAATAAGCATGAAGCAATAAGCAATAAGCAATAAGCAATAAGCAATAAGCAATAAGCAATAAGCAATAAGCAATAAGCAATAAGCAATAAGCATTTAAATAAGCATGTAGGCGGAAGCAGTAGGCGGTAGGCGGAAGGTGTTAGGCGGTAGGCGGTAGGTGGTAGGCGATATTAAGCAATAAGCAATAAGCATAAAGCATTAAGCTTTAAACATTTAGCATTATGCTTTAACCAAAAATCAAAGAGCATCAAACCTCATGCCACCAGAAATGGTTTCTTGTTGGTCATTATTCGTTGAACTTAACTTTGAAAATAATAATAAAATAACATAAAAGTGTATTGTGCAATACAAATATAAAGAGCAAGTAATGGTTGAAAATTCTTTTTTTTAATAAACACAAAAATAATAATAAAATCATACTGGATAACATTTATGGCCTTGGTAATTTTCCAATTTCCAATAACTTTAACTGCTTCTGAAACTATTTTTTAAACGAAAATTCGAAAGCAAAAAAATTTTTACTTGTTCAAAAGTATATTCTTATTCGTAAGCCTTTATAACTTTGATGAAATAGATTATGTTTTAAGATACGAGAATTATACTCAATGATTTGAATAATATTTTGTTATTTCGTCAAATTACTAGTTATTTCGCAATAAATATTTGATGAAATCCCTAATATTTCCATTAAAAAAATATTCTTTTACAATATTTTATGTAAAGAAAGTGAGTGGAGGTGGTGTTTTAATAAAAAAAAAAATGTTTAGCTTTAAGTAAATTTATATTTTATAAAAACAATCTTTTTCTACAAAATGTAACTGCTATACAATCTTTTTAGCAACTAAATATAAAAAAAATCCCTTATATTTAAGTTTCAAAAAACATTCTTTAATTTTTTATACAGAAAGAATGTGGTGTTTAACTATTAAAATTAGTAAAGTAGGTAATAGCTGTAGATAACACCGAACAAGGATAGGAACTGCACCAAATTTTACTTATAAAACAAGCAGTAAGCATAAAGCATTTATCATTAAGAATTAACAATTAAACTGAAAGCATTAAGCTTAAAACATTAAGCGTAAAGCAAAAAGCAATAAGCAATAAGCAAAAAGCAAAGAGCAATAAGCAATAAGCAATAAGCAATAAGCAATAAGCAATAAGCAATAAGCAATAAGCAATAAGCAATAAGCAATAAGCAATAAGCAATAAGCAATAAGCAATAAGCAATAAGCAATAAGCAATAAGCAATAAGCAATAAGCAATAAGCAATAAGCAATAAGCAATAAGCAATAAGCAATAAGCAATAAGCAATAAGCAATAAGCAATAAGCAATAAGCAATAAGCAATAAGCAATAAGCATGAAGCAATAAGCAATAAGCAATAACCAATAAGCAATAAGCATTTAAATAAGCATGTAGGCGGAAGCAGTAGGCGGTAGGCGGAAGGTGGTAGGCGGTAGGCGGTAGGTGGTAGGCGGTACTCGATATTAAGCAATAAGCAATAAGCATAAAGCATTAAGCTTTAAACATTTAGCATTATGCTTTAACCAAAAATCAAAGAGCATCAAACCTCAAACCACCAGAAATGGTTTCTTGTTGGTCATTATCCGTTGAACTTAACTTTGAAAATAATAATAAAATAACATAAAAGTGTATTTTACAATACAAATATAAAAAACAAGTAATAATTGAAAATTCTTTTTTTAATAAACACAAAAATAATAATAAAATCATACTGGATAACATTTATGGCCTTGGTAATTTTCCAATTTCCAATAACTTTAACTGCTTCTGAAACTATTTTTTAAACGAAAATTCGAAAGCAAAAAAATTTTTACTTGTTCAAAAGTATATTCTTATTCGTAAGCCTTTATAACTTTGATGAAATAGATTATGTTTTAAGATACGAGAATCATACTCAATGATTTGAATAATATTTTGTTATTTCGTCAAATTACTAGTTATTTCGCAATAAATATTTGATGAAATCCCTAATATTTCCATTAAAAAAAAATTCTTTTACAATATTTTATGTAAAGAAAGTGAGTGGAGGTAGTGTTTAAATAAAAAAAAAATGTTTAGCTTTAAGTAAATTTATATTTTATAAAAACAATCTTTTTCTACAAAATGTAACTGCTATACAATCTTTTTAGCAACTAAATATAAAAAAAATCCCTTATATTTAAGTTTCAAAAAACATTCTTTAATTTTTTATACAGAAAGAATGTGGTGTTTAACTATTAAAATTAGTAAAGTAGGTAATAGCTGTAGATAACACCGAACAAGGATAGGAAATGCACCAAATTTTACTTATAAAACAAGCAGTAAGCATAAAGCATTTATCATTAAGAATTAACAATTAAACTAAAAGCATTAAGCTTAAAACATTAAGCGTAAAGCAAAAAGCAACAAGCAATAAGCAAAAAGCAATAAGCAATAAGCAATAAGCAATAAGCAATAAGCAATAAGCAATAAGCAATAAGCAATAAGCAATAAGCAATAAGCAATAAGCAATAAGCAATAAGCAATAAGCAATAAGCAATAAGCAATAAGCAATAAGCAATAAGCAATAAGCAATAAGCAATAAGCATTTAAATAAGCATGTAGGCGGAAGCAGTAGGCGGTAGGCGGAAGGTGGTAGGCGGTAGGCGGTAGGTGGTAGGCGGTAGGCGATATTAAGCAATAAGCAATAAGCATAAAGCATTAAGCTTTAAATATTTAGCATTATGCTTTAACCAAAAATCAAAGAGCATCAAACCTCATGCCACCAGAAATGGTTTCTTGTTGGTCATTATCCGTTGAACTTAACTTTGAAAATAATAATAAAATAACATAAAAGTGTATTTTACAACACAAATATAAAGAACAAGTAATAATTGAAAATTCTTTTTTTTAATAAACACAAAAATAATAATAAAATCATACTGGATAACATTTATGGCCTTGGTAATTTTCCAATTTCCAATAACTTTAACTGCTTCTGAAACTATTTTTTAAACGAAAATTCGAAAGCAAAAAAATTTTTACTTGTTCAAAAGTATATTCTTATTCGTAAGCCTTTATAACTTTGATGAAATAGATTATGTTTTAAGATACGAGAATTATACTCAATGATTTGAATAATATTTTGTTATTTCGTCAAATTACTAGTTATTTCGCAATAAATATTTGATGAAATCCCTAATATTTCCATTAAAAAAATATTCTTTTACAATATTTTATGTAAAGAAAGTGAGTGGAGGTGGTGTTTTAATAAAAAAAAAATGTTTAGTTTTAAGTAAATTTATATTTTATAAAAACAATCTTTTTCTACAAAATGTAACTGCTATACAATCTTTTTAGCAACTAAATATAAAAAAAATCCCTTATATTTAAGTTTCAAAAAACATTCTTTAATTTTTTATACAGAAAGAATGTGGTGTTTAACTATTAAAATTAGTAAAGTAGGTAATAGCTGTAGATAACACCGAACAAGGATAGGAACTGCACCAAATTTTACTTATAAAACAAGCAGTAAGCATAAAGCATTTATCATTAAGAATTAACAATTAGACTGAAAGCATTAAGCTTAAAACATTAAGCGTAAAGCAAAAAGCAATAAGCAATAAGCAAAAAGCAATAAGCAATAAGCAATAAGCAATAAGCAATAAGCAATAAGCAATAAGCAATAAGCAATAAGCAATAAGCAATAAGCAATAAGCAATAAGCAATAAGCAATAAGCAATAAGCAATAAGCAATAAGCAATAAGCAATAAGCAATAAGCAATAAGCAATAAGCAATAAGCAATAAGCAATAAGCAATAAGCAATAAGCAATAAGCAATAAGCAATAAGCAATAAGCAATAAGCAATAAGCAATAAGCAATAAGCAATAAGCAATAAGCAATAAGCAATAAGCAATAAGCAATAAGCAATAAGCAATAAGCAATAAGCAATAAGCAATAAGCAATAAGCAATAAGCAATAAGCAATAAGCAATAAGCAATAAGCAATAAGCAATAAGCAATAAGCAATAAGCAATAAGCAATAAGCAATAAGCAATAAGCAATAAGCAATAAGCAATAAGCAATAAGCAATAAGCAATAAGCATTTAAATAAGCATGTAGGCGGAAGCAGTAGGCGGTAGGCGGAAGGTGTTAGGCGGTAGGCGGTAGGTGGTAGGCGATATTAAGCAATAAGCAATAAGCATAAAGCATTAAGCTTTAAACATTTAGCATTATGCTTTAACCAAAAATCAAAGAGCATCAAACCTCATGCCACCAGAAATGGTTTCTTGTTGGTCATTATTCGTTGAACTTAACTTTGAAAATAATAATAAAATAACATAAAAGTGTATTGTGCAATACAAATATAAAGAGCAAGTAATGGTTGAAAATTCTTTTTTTTAATAAACACAAAAATAATAATAAAATCATACTGGATAACATTTATGGACTTGGTAATTTCCCAATTTCCAATAACTTTAACTGCTTCTGAAACTATTTAAAAAAAAAAAAATTCGAAAGCAAAAAATGTTTTACTTGTTCAAAAGTATATTCTTATTCGTAAGCCTTTATAACTTTGATGAAATAGATTATGTTTTAAGATACGAGAATCATACTCAATGATTTGAATAATATTTTGTTATTTCGTCAAATTACTAGTTATTTCGCAATAAATATTTGATGAAATCCCTAATTATTCCATTAAAAAAATATTCTTTTACAATATTTTATGTAAAGAAAGTGAGTGCAGTTGGTGTTTAATTAAAAAAAAAATGTTTAGCTTTAAGTAAATTTATATTTTATAAAAACAATCTTTTTCTACAAAATGTAACTGCTATACAATCTTTTTAGCAACTAAATATAAAAAAAATCCCTTATATTTAAGTTTCAAAAAACATTCTTTAATTTTTTATACAGAAAGAATGTGGTGTTTAACTATTAAAATTAGTAAAGTAGGTAATAGCTGTAGATAACACCGAACAAGGATAGGAACTGCACCAAATTTTACTTATAAAACAAGCAGTAAGCATAAAGCATTTATCATTAAGAATTAACAATTAAACTGAAAGCATTAAGCTTAAAACATTAAGCGTAAAGCAAAAAGCAATAAGCAATAAGCAATAAGCAATAAGCAATAAGCATTTAAATAAGCATGTAGGCGGAAGCGGTAGGCGGTAGGCGGAAGGTGGTAGGTGGTAGGCGGTAGGCGGTAGGTGGTAGGCGGTAGGCGATATTAAGCAATAAGCAATAAGCATAAAGCATTAAGCTTTAAACATTTAGCATTATGCTTTAACCAAAAATCAAAGAGCATCAAACCTCATGCCACCAGAAATGGTTTCTTGTTGATCGTTATCCGTTGAACTTAACTTTGAAAATAATAATATAAAAAACATAAAAGTGTATTGTGCAATACAAATATAAAGAACAAGTAATGATTGAAAATTCTTTTTTTTAATAAACACAAAAATAATAATAAAATCATACTGGATAACATTTATGGACTTGTTAATTTTCCAATTTCCAATAACATTAACTGCTTCTGAAACTATTTTTTAAACGAAAATTCGAAAGCAAAAAAATGTTTACTTGTTCAAAAGTATATTCTTATTCGTAAGCCTTTATAACTTTGATGAAATAGATTATGTTTTAAGAAACGAGAATCATACTCAATGATTTGAATAATATTTTGTTATTTCGTCAAATTACTAGTTATTTCGCAATAAATATTTGATGAAATCCCTAATATTTCCATTAAAAAAATATTCTTTTACAATATTTTATGTAAAGAAAGTGAGTGGAGGTGGTGTTTTAATAAAAAAAAAATGTTTAGCTTTAAGTAAATTTATATTTTATAAAAACAATCTTTTTCTACAAAATGTAACTGCTATACAATCTTTTTAGCAACTAAATATAAAAAAAATCCCTTATATTTAAGTTTCAAAAAACATTCTTTAATTTTTTATACAGAAAGAATGTGGTGTTTAACTATTAAAATTAGTAAAGTAGGTAATAGCTGTAGATAACACCGAACAAGGATAGGAACTGCACCAAATTTTACTTATAAAACAAGCAGTAAGCATAAAGCATTTATCATTAAGAATTAACAATTAAACTGAAAGCATTAAGCTTAAAACATTAAGCGTAAAGCAAAAAGCAATAAGCAATAAGCAAAAAGCAAAGAGCAATAAGCAATAAGCAATAAGCAATAAGCAATAAGCAATGAGCAATAAGCAATAAGCAATAAGCAATAAGCAATAAGCAATAAGCAATAAGCAATAAGCAATAAGCATGAAGCAATAAGCAATAAGCAATAAGCATGAAGCAATAAGCAATAACCAATAAGCAATAAGCATTTAAATAAGCATGTAGGCGGAAGCAGTAGGCGGTAGGCGGAAGGTGGTAGGTGGTAGGCGGTAGGCGGTAGGTGGTAGGCGGTAGGCGATATTAAGCAATAAGCAATAAGCATAAAGCATTAAGCTTTAAACATTTAGCATTATGCTTTAACCAAAAATCAAAGAGCATCAAACCTCATGCCACCAGAAATGGTTTCTTGTTGGTCGTTATCCGTTGAACTTAACTTTGAAAATAATAATATAAAAAACATAAAAGTGTATTGTGCAATACAAATATAAAGAACAAGTAATGGTTGAAAATTCTTTTTTTTAATAAACACAAAAATAATAATAAAATCATACTGGATAACATTTATGGACTTGGTAATTTTCCAATTTCCAATAACTTTAACTGCTTCTGAAACTATTTTTTAAACGAAAATTCGAAAGCAAAAAAATGTTTACTTGTTCAAAAGTATATTCTTATTCGTAAGCCTTTATAACTTTGATGAAATAGATTATGTTTTAAGATACGAGAATCATACTCAATGATTTGAATAATATTTTGTTATTTCGTCAAATTACTAGTTATTTCGCAATAAATATTTGATGAAATCCCTAATATTTCCATTAAAAAATATATTCTTTTACAATATTTTATGTAAAGAAAGTGAGTGCAGGTGGTGTTTAAATAAAAAAAAATGTTTAGCTTTAAGTAAATTTATATTTTATAAAAACAATCTTTTTCTACAAAATGTAACTGCTATACAATCTTTTTAGCAACTAAATATAAAAAAAATCCCTTATATTTAAGTTTCAAAAAATATTCTTTAATTTTTTATACAAAAAGAATGTGGTGTTTAACTTTTAAAATTAGTAAAGTAGGTAATAGCTGTAGATAACACCGAACAAGGATAGGAACTGCACCAAATTTTACTTATAAAACAAGCAGTAAGCATAAAGCATTTATCATTAAGAATTAACAATTAAACTGAAAGCATTAAGCTTAAAACATTAAGCGTAAAGCAAAAAGCAATAAGCAATAAGCAAAAAGCAATAAGCAATAAGCAATAAGCAATAAGCAATAAGCAATAAGCATTTAAATAAGCATGTAGGCGGAATCAGTAGGCGGTAGGCGGAAGGTGGTAGGCGGTAGGCGGTAGGCGGTAGGTGGTAGGCGGTAGGCGATATTAAGCAATAAGCAATAAGCATAAAGCATTAAGCTTTAAACATTTAGCATTATGCTTTAACCAAAAATCAAAGAGCATCAAACCTCATGCCACCAGAAATGGTTTCTTGTTGGTCATTATTCGTTGAACTTAACTTTGAAAACAATAATAAAATAACATAAAAGTGTATTGTGCAATACAAATATAAAGAACAAGTAATGGTTGAAAATTCTTTTTTTTAATAAACACAAAAATAATAATAAAATCATACTGGATAACATTTATGGACTTGGTAATTTCCCAATTTCCAATAACTTTAACTGCTTCTGAAACTATTTAAAAAAAAAAAAATTCGAAAGCAAAAAAATTTTTACTTGTTCAAAAGTATATTCTTATTCGTAAGCCTTTATAACTTTGATGAAATAGATTATGTTTTAAGATACGAGAATCATACTCAATGATTTGAATAATATTTTATTATTTCGTCAAATTACTAGTTATTTCGCAATAAATATTTGATGAAATCCCTAATATTTCCATTAAAAAAATATTCTTTTACAATATTTTATGTAAAGAAAGTGAGTGCAGTTGGTGTTTAATTAAAAAAAAAATGTTTAGCTTTAAGTAAATTTATATTTTATAAAAACAATCTTTTTCTACAAAATGTAACTGCTATACAATCTTTTTAGCAACTAAATATAAAAAAAATCCCTTATATTTAAGTTTCAAAAAACATTCTTTAATTTTTTATACAGAAAGAATGTGGTGTTTAACTATTAAAATTAGTAAAGTAGGTAATAGCTGTAGATAACACCGAACAAGGATAGGAACTGCACCAAATTTTACTTATAAAACAAGCAGTAAGCATAAAGCATTTATCATTAAGAATTAACAATTAAACTGAAAGCATTAAGCTTAAAACATTAAGCGTAAAGCAAAAAGCAATAAGCAATAAGCAAAAAGCAAAGAGCAATAAGCAATAAGCAATAAGCAATAAGCAATAAGCAATGAGCAATAAGCAATAAGCAATAAGCAATAAGCAATAAGCAATAAGCAATAAGCAATAAGCAATAAGCATGAAGCAATAAGCAATAAGCAATAAGCATGAAGCAATAAGCAATAACCAATAAGCAATAAGCATTTAAATAAGCATGTAGGCGGAAGCAGTAGGCGGTAGGCGGAAGGTGGTAGGTGGTAGGCGGTAGGCGGTAGGTGGTAGGCGGTAGGCGATATTAAGCAATAAGCAATAAGCATAAAGCATTAAGCTTTAAACATTTAGCATTATGCTTTAACCAAAAATCAAAGAGCATCAAACCTCATGCCACCAGAAATGGTTTCTTGTTGGTCGTTATCCGTTGAACTTAACTTTGAAAATAATAATATAAAAAACATAAAAGTGTATTGTGCAATACAAATATAAAGAACAAGTAATGGTTGAAAATTCTTTTTTTTAATAAACACAAAAATAATAATAAAATCATACTGGATAACATTTATGGACTTGGTAATTTTCCAATTTCCAATAACTTTAACTGCTTCTGAAACTATTTTTTAAACGAAAATTCGAAAGCAAAAAAATGTTTACTTGTTCAAAAGTATATTCTTATTCGTAAGCCTTTATAACTTTGATGAAATAGATTATGTTTTAAGATACGAGAATCATACTCAATGATTTGAATAATATTTTGTTATTTCGTCAAATTACTAGTTATTTCGCAATAAATATTTGATGAAATCCCTAATATTTCCATTAAAAAATATATTCTTTTACAATATTTTATGTAAAGAAAGTGAGTGCAGGTGGTGTTTAAATAAAAAAAAATGTTTAGCTTTAAGTAAATTTATATTTTATAAAAACAATCTTTTTCTACAAAATGTAACTGCTATACAATCTTTTTAGCAACTAAATATAAAAAAAATCCCTTATATTTAAGTTTCAAAAAATATTCTTTAATTTTTTATACAAAAAGAATGTGGTGTTTAACTTTTAAAATTAGTAAAGTAGGTAATAGCTGTAGATAACACCGAACAAGGATAGGAACTGCACCAAATTTTACTTATAAAACAAGCAGTAAGCATAAAGCATTTATCATTAAGAATTAACAATTAAACTGAAAGCATTAAGCTTAAAACATTAAGCGTAAAGCAAAAAGCAATAAGCAATAAGCAAAAAGCAATAAGCAATAAGCAATAAGCAATAAGCAATAAGCAATAAGCATTTAAATAAGCATGTAGGCGGAATCAGTAGGCGGTAGGCGGAAGGTGGTAGGCGGTAGGCGGTAGGCGGTAGGTGGTAGGCGGTAGGCGATATTAAGCAATAAGCAATAAGCATAAAGCATTAAGCTTTAAACATTTAGCATTATGCTTTAACCAAAAATCAAAGAGCATCAAACCTCATGCCACCAGAAATGGTTTCTTGTTGGTCATTATTCGTTGAACTTAACTTTGAAAACAATAATAAAATAACATAAAAGTGTATTGTGCAATACAAATATAAAGAACAAGTAATGGTTGAAAATTCTTTTTTTTAATAAACACAAAAATAATAATAAAATCATACTGGATAACATTTATGGACTTGGTAATTTCCCAATTTCCAATAACTTTAACTGCTTCTGAAACTATTTAAAAAAAAAAAAATTCGAAAGCAAAAAAATTTTTACTTGTTCAAAAGTATATTCTTATTCGTAAGCCTTTATAACTTTGATGAAATAGATTATGTTTTAAGATACGAGAATCATACTCAATGATTTGAATAATATTTTATTATTTCGTCAAATTACTAGTTATTTCGCAATAAATATTTGATGAAATCCCTAATATTTCCATTAAAAAAATATTCTTTTACAATATTTTATGTAAAGAAAGTGAGTGCAGTTGGTGTTTAATTAAAAAAAAAATGTTTAGCTTTAAGTAAATTTATATTTTATAAAAACAATCTTTTTCTACAAAATGTAACTGCTATACAATCTTTTTAGCAACTAAATATAAAAAAAATCCCTTATATTTAAGTTTCAAAAAACATTCTTTAATTTTTTATACAGAAAGAATGTGGTGTTTAACTATTAAAATTAGTAAAGTAGGTAATAGCTGTAGATAACACCGAACAAGGATAGGAACTGCACCAAATTTTACTTATAAAACAAGCAGTAAGCATAAAGCATTTATCATTAAGAATTAACAATTAAACTGAAAGCATTAAGCTTAAAACATTAAGCGTAAAGCAAAAAGCAATAAGCAATAAGCAATAAGCAATAAGCAATAAGCAATAAGCAATAAGCATGAAGCAATAAGCAATAAGCAATAAGCAATAAGCATTTAAATAAGCATGTAGGCGGAACCGGTAGGCGGTAGGCGGAAGGTGGTAGGCGGTAGGTGGTAGGCGGTAGGTGGTAGGCGGTAGCCGATATTAAGCAATAAGCAATAAGCATAAAGCATTAAGCTTTAAACATTTAGCATTATGCTTTAACCAAAAATCAAAGAGCATCAAACCTCATGCCACCAGAAATGGTTTCTTGTTGGTCGTTATCCGTTGAACTTAACTTTGAAAATAATAATATAAAAAACATAAAAGTGTATTGTGCAATACAAATATAAAGAACAAGTAATGGTTGAAAATTCTTTTTTTTAATAAACACAAATATAATAATAAAATCATACTGGATAACATTTATGGACTTGGTAATTTCCCAATTTCCAATAACTTTAACTGCTTCTGAAACTATTTAAAAAAAAAAAAATTCGAAAGCAAAAAAATGTTTACTTGTTCAAAAGTATATTCTTATTCGTAAGCCTTTATAACTTTGATGAAATAGATTATGTTTTAAGATACGAGAATCATACTCAATGATTTGAATAATATTTTGTTATTTCGTCAAATTACTAGTTATTTCGCAATAAATATTTGATGAAATCCCTAATATTTCCATTAAAAAAATATTCTTTTACAATATTTTATGTAAAGAAAGTGAGTGGAGGTGGTGTTTTAATAAAAAAAAAAATGTTTAGCTTTAAGTAAATTTATATTTTATAAAAACAATCTTTTTCTACAAAATGTAACTGCTATACAATCTTTTTAGCAACTAAATATAAAAAAAATCCCTTATATTTAAGTTTCAAAAAACATTCTTTAATTTTTTATACAGAAAGAATGTGGTGTTTAACTATTAAAATTAGTAAAGTAGGTAATAGCTGTAGATAACACCGAACAAGGATAGGAACTGCACCAAATTTTACTTATAAAACAAGCAGTAAGCATAAAGCATTTATCATTAAGAATTAACAATTAAACTGAAAGCATTAAGCTTAAAACATTAAGCGTAAAGCAAAAAGCAATAAGCAATAAGCAAAAAGCAAAGAGCAATAAGCAATAAGCAATAAGCAATAAGCAATAAGCAATAAGCAATAAGCAATAAGCAATAAGCAATAAGCAATAAGCAATAAGCAATAAGCAATAAGCAATAAGCAATAAGCAATAAGCAATAAGCAATAAGCAATAAGCAATAAGCAATAAGCAATAAGCAATAAGCAATAAGCAATAAGCAATAAGCAATAAGCAATAAGCAATAAGCAATAAGCATGAAGCAATAAGCAATAAGCAATAACCAATAAGCAATAAGCATTTAAATAAGCATGTAGGCGGAAGCAGTAGGCGGTAGGCGGAAGGTGGTAGGCGGTAGGCGGTAGGTGGTAGGCGGTACTCGATATTAAGCAATAAGCAATAAGCATAAAGCATTAAGCTTTAAACATTTAGCATTATGCTTTAACCAAAAATCAAAGAGCATCAAACCTCAAACCACCAGAAATGGTTTCTTGTTGGTCATTATCCGTTGAACTTAACTTTGAAAATAATAATAAAATAACATAAAAGTGTATTTTACAATACAAATATAAAAAACAAGTAATAATTGAAAATTCTTTTTTTAATAAACACAAAAATAATAATAAAATCATACTGGATAACATTTATGGCCTTGGTAATTTTCCAATTTCCAATAACTTTAACTGCTTCTGAAACTATTTTTTAAACGAAAATTCGAAAGCAAAAAAATTTTTACTTGTTCAAAAGTATATTCTTATTCGTAAGCCTTTATAACTTTGATGAAATAGATTATGTTTTAAGATACGAGAATCATACTCAATGATTTGAATAATATTTTGTTATTTCGTCAAATTACTAGTTATTTCGCAATAAATATTTGATGAAATCCCTAATATTTCCATTAAAAAAAAATTCTTTTACAATATTTTATGTAAAGAAAGTGAGTGGAGGTAGTGTTTAAATAAAAAAAAAATGTTTAGCTTTAAGTAAATTTATATTTTATAAAAACAATCTTTTTCTACAAAATGTAACTGCTATACAATCTTTTTAGCAACTAAATATAAAAAAAATCCCTTATATTTAAGTTTCAAAAAACATTCTTTAATTTTTTATACAGAAAGAATGTGGTGTTTAACTATTAAAATTAGTAAAGTAGGTAATAGCTGTAGATAACACCGAACAAGGATAGGAAATGCACCAAATTTTACTTATAAAACAAGCAGTAAGCATAAAGCATTTATCATTAAGAATTAACAATTAAACTAAAAGCATTAAGCTTAAAACATTAAGCGTAAAGCAAAAAGCAACAAGCAATAAGCAAAAAGCAATAAGCAATAAGCAATAAGCAATAAGCAATAAGCAATAAGCAATAAGCAATAAGCAATAAGCAATAAGCAATAAGCAATAAGCAATAAGCAATAAGCAATAAGCAATAAGCAATAAGCAATAAGCAATAAGCAATAAGCAATAAGCATTTAAATAAGCATGTAGGCGGAAGCAGTAGGCGGTAGGCGGAAGGTGGTAGGCGGTAGGCGGTAGGTGGTAGGCGGTAGGCGATATTAAGCAATAAGCAATAAGCATAAAGCATTAAGCTTTAAATATTTAGCATTATGCTTTAACCAAAAATCAAAGAGCATCAAACCTCATGCCACCAGAAATGGTTTCTTGTTGGTCATTATCCGTTGAACTTAACTTTGAAAATAATAATAAAATAACATAAAAGTGTATTTTACAACACAAATATAAAGAACAAGTAATAATTGAAAATTCTTTTTTTTAATAAACACAAAAATAATAATAAAATCATACTGGATAACATTTATGGCCTTGGTAATTTTCCAATTTCCAATAACTTTAACTGCTTCTGAAACTATTTTTTAAACGAAAATTCGAAAGCAAAAAAATTTTTACTTGTTCAAAAGTATATTCTTATTCGTAAGCCTTTATAACTTTGATGAAATAGATTATGTTTTAAGATACGAGAATTATACTCAATGATTTGAATAATATTTTGTTATTTCGTCAAATTACTAGTTATTTCGCAATAAATATTTGATGAAATCCCTAATATTTCCATTAAAAAAATATTCTTTTACAATATTTTATGTAAAGAAAGTGAGTGGAGGTGGTGTTTTAATAAAAAAAAAATGTTTAGTTTTAAGTAAATTTATATTTTATAAAAACAATCTTTTTCTACAAAATGTAACTGCTATACAATCTTTTTAGCAACTAAATATAAAAAAAATCCCTTATATTTAAGTTTCAAAAAACATTCTTTAATTTTTTATACAGAAAGAATGTGGTGTTTAACTATTAAAATTAGTAAAGTAGGTAATAGCTGTAGATAACACCGAACAAGGATAGGAACTGCACCAAATTTTACTTATAAAACAAGCAGTAAGCATAAAGCATTTATCATTAAGAATTAACAATTAGACTGAAAGCATTAAGCTTAAAACATTAAGCGTAAAGCAAAAAGCAATAAGCAATAAGCAAAAAGCAATAAGCAATAAGCAATAAGCAATAAGCAATAAGCAATAAGCAATAAGCAATAAGCAATAAGCAATAAGCAATAAGCAATAAGCAATAAGCAATAAGCAATAAGCAATAAGCAATAAGCAATAAGCAATAAGCAATAAGCAATAAGCAATAAGCAATAAGCAATAAGCAATAAGCAATAAGCAATAAGCAATAAGCAATAAGCAATAAGCAATAAGCAATAAGCAATAAGCAATAAGCAATAAGCAATAAGCAATAAGCAATAAGCAATAAGCAATAAGCAATAAGCAATAAGCAATAAGCAATAAGCAATAAGCAATAAGCAATAAGCAATAAGCAATAAGCAATAAGCAATAAGCAATAAGCAATAAGCAATAAGCAATAAGCAATAAGCAATAAGCAATAAGCAATAAGCAATAAGCAATAAGCAATAAGCAATAAGCATTTAAATAAGCATGTAGGCGGAAGCAGTAGGCGGTAGGCGGAAGGTGTTAGGCGGTAGGCGGTAGGTGGTAGGCGATATTAAGCAATAAGCAATAAGCATAAAGCATTAAGCTTTAAACATTTAGCATTATGCTTTAACCAAAAATCAAAGAGCATCAAACCTCATGCCACCAGAAATGGTTTCTTGTTGGTCATTATTCGTTGAACTTAACTTTGAAAATAATAATAAAATAACATAAAAGTGTATTGTGCAATACAAATATAAAGAGCAAGTAATGGTTGAAAATTCTTTTTTTTAATAAACACAAAAATAATAATAAAATCATACTGGATAACATTTATGGACTTGGTAATTTCCCAATTTCCAATAACTTTAACTGCTTCTGAAACTATTTAAAAAAAAAAAAATTCGAAAGCAAAAAATGTTTTACTTGTTCAAAAGTATATTCTTATTCGTAAGCCTTTATAACTTTGATGAAATAGATTATGTTTTAAGATACGAGAATCATACTCAATGATTTGAATAATATTTTGTTATTTCGTCAAATTACTAGTTATTTCGCAATAAATATTTGATGAAATCCCTAATTATTCCATTAAAAAAATATTCTTTTACAATATTTTATGTAAAGAAAGTGAGTGCAGTTGGTGTTTAATTAAAAAAAAAATGTTTAGCTTTAAGTAAATTTATATTTTATAAAAACAATCTTTTTCTACAAAATGTAACTGCTATACAATCTTTTTAGCAACTAAATATAAAAAAAATCCCTTATATTTAAGTTTCAAAAAACATTCTTTAATTTTTTATACAGAAAGAATGTGGTGTTTAACTATTAAAATTAGTAAAGTAGGTAATAGCTGTAGATAACACCGAACAAGGATAGGAACTGCACCAAATTTTACTTATAAAACAAGCAGTAAGCATAAAGCATTTATCATTAAGAATTAACAATTAAACTGAAAGCATTAAGCTTAAAACATTAAGCGTAAAGCAAAAAGCAATAAGCAATAAGCAATAAGCAATAAGCAATAAGCATTTAAATAAGCATGTAGGCGGAAGCGGTAGGCGGTAGGCGGAAGGTGGTAGGTGGTAGGCGGTAGGCGGTAGGTGGTAGGCGGTAGGCGATATTAAGCAATAAGCAATAAGCATAAAGCATTAAGCTTTAAACATTTAGCATTATGCTTTAACCAAAAATCAAAGAGCATCAAACCTCATGCCACCAGAAATGGTTTCTTGTTGATCGTTATCCGTTGAACTTAACTTTGAAAATAATAATATAAAAAACATAAAAGTGTATTGTGCAATACAAATATAAAGAACAAGTAATGATTGAAAATTCTTTTTTTTAATAAACACAAAAATAATAATAAAATCATACTGGATAACATTTATGGACTTGTTAATTTTCCAATTTCCAATAACATTAACTGCTTCTGAAACTATTTTTTAAACGAAAATTCGAAAGCAAAAAAATGTTTACTTGTTCAAAAGTATATTCTTATTCGTAAGCCTTTATAACTTTGATGAAATAGATTATGTTTTAAGAAACGAGAATCATACTCAATGATTTGAATAATATTTTGTTATTTCGTCAAATTACTAGTTATTTCGCAATAAATATTTGATGAAATCCCTAATATTTCCATTAAAAAAATATTCTTTTACAATATTTTATGTAAAGAAAGTGAGTGGAGGTGGTGTTTTAATAAAAAAAAAATGTTTAGCTTTAAGTAAATTTATATTTTATAAAAACAATCTTTTTCTACAAAATGTAACTGCTATACAATCTTTTTAGCAACTAAATATAAAAAAAATCCCTTATATTTAAGTTTCAAAAAACATTCTTTAATTTTTTATACAGAAAGAATGTGGTGTTTAACTATTAAAATTAGTAAAGTAGGTAATAGCTGTAGATAACACCGAACAAGGATAGGAACTGCACCAAATTTTACTTATAAAACAAGCAGTAAGCATAAAGCATTTATCATTAAGAATTAACAATTAAACTGAAAGCATTAAGCTTAAAACATTAAGCGTAAAGCAAAAAGCAATAAGCAATAAGCAAAAAGCAAAGAGCAATAAGCAATAAGCAATAAGCAATAAGCAATAAGCAATGAGCAATAAGCAATAAGCAATAAGCAATAAGCAATAAGCAATAAGCAATAAGCAATAAGCAATAAGCATGAAGCAATAAGCAATAAGCAATAAGCATGAAGCAATAAGCAATAACCAATAAGCAATAAGCATTTAAATAAGCATGTAGGCGGAAGCAGTAGGCGGTAGGCGGAAGGTGGTAGGTGGTAGGCGGTAGGCGGTAGGTGGTAGGCGGTAGGCGATATTAAGCAATAAGCAATAAGCATAAAGCATTAAGCTTTAAACATTTAGCATTATGCTTTAACCAAAAATCAAAGAGCATCAAACCTCATGCCACCAGAAATGGTTTCTTGTTGGTCGTTATCCGTTGAACTTAACTTTGAAAATAATAATATAAAAAACATAAAAGTGTATTGTGCAATACAAATATAAAGAACAAGTAATGGTTGAAAATTCTTTTTTTTAATAAACACAAAAATAATAATAAAATCATACTGGATAACATTTATGGACTTGGTAATTTTCCAATTTCCAATAACTTTAACTGCTTCTGAAACTATTTTTTAAACGAAAATTCGAAAGCAAAAAAATGTTTACTTGTTCAAAAGTATATTCTTATTCGTAAGCCTTTATAACTTTGATGAAATAGATTATGTTTTAAGATACGAGAATCATACTCAATGATTTGAATAATATTTTGTTATTTCGTCAAATTACTAGTTATTTCGCAATAAATATTTGATGAAATCCCTAATATTTCCATTAAAAAATATATTCTTTTACAATATTTTATGTAAAGAAAGTGAGTGCAGGTGGTGTTTAAATAAAAAAAAATGTTTAGCTTTAAGTAAATTTATATTTTATAAAAACAATCTTTTTCTACAAAATGTAACTGCTATACAATCTTTTTAGCAACTAAATATAAAAAAAATCCCTTATATTTAAGTTTCAAAAAATATTCTTTAATTTTTTATACAAAAAGAATGTGGTGTTTAACTTTTAAAATTAGTAAAGTAGGTAATAGCTGTAGATAACACCGAACAAGGATAGGAACTGCACCAAATTTTACTTATAAAACAAGCAGTAAGCATAAAGCATTTATCATTAAGAATTAACAATTAAACTGAAAGCATTAAGCTTAAAACATTAAGCGTAAAGCAAAAAGCAATAAGCAATAAGCAAAAAGCAATAAGCAATAAGCAATAAGCAATAAGCAATAAGCAATAAGCATTTAAATAAGCATGTAGGCGGAATCAGTAGGCGGTAGGCGGAAGGTGGTAGGCGGTAGGCGGTAGGCGGTAGGTGGTAGGCGGTAGGCGATATTAAGCAATAAGCAATAAGCATAAAGCATTAAGCTTTAAACATTTAGCATTATGCTTTAACCAAAAATCAAAGAGCATCAAACCTCATGCCACCAGAAATGGTTTCTTGTTGGTCATTATTCGTTGAACTTAACTTTGAAAACAATAATAAAATAACATAAAAGTGTATTGTGCAATACAAATATAAAGAACAAGTAATGGTTGAAAATTCTTTTTTTTAATAAACACAAAAATAATAATAAAATCATACTGGATAACATTTATGGACTTGGTAATTTCCCAATTTCCAATAACTTTAACTGCTTCTGAAACTATTTAAAAAAAAAAAATTCGAAAGCAAAAAAATTTTTACTTGTTCAAAAGTATATTCTTATTCGTAAGCCTTTATAACTTTGATGAAATAGATTATGTTTTAAGATACGAGAATCATACTCAATGATTTGAATAATATTTTATTATTTCGTCAAATTACTAGTTATTTCGCAATAAATATTTGATGAAATCCCTAATATTTCCATTAAAAAAATATTCTTTTACAATATTTTATGTAAAGAAAGTGAGTGCAGTTGGTGTTTAATTAAAAAAAAAATGTTTAGCTTTAAGTAAATTTATATTTTATAAAAACAATCTTTTTCTACAAAATGTAACTGCTATACAATCTTTTTAGCAACTAAATATAAAAAAAATCCCTTATATTTAAGTTTCAAAAAACATTCTTTAATTTTTTATACAGAAAGAATGTGGTGTTTAACTATTAAAATTAGTAAAGTAGGTAATAGCTGTAGATAACACCGAACAAGGATAGGAACTGCACCAAATTTTACTTATAAAACAAGCAGTAAGCATAAAGCATTTATCATTAAGAATTAACAATTAAACTGAAAGCATTAAGCTTAAAACATTAAGCGTAAAGCAAAAAGCAATAAGCAATAAGCAATAAGCAATAAGCAATAAGCAATAAGCAATAAGCATGAAGCAATAAGCAATAAGCAATAAGCAATAAGCATTTAAATAAGCATGTAGGCGGAACCGGTAGGCGGTAGGCGGAAGGTGGTAGGCGGTAGGTGGTAGGCGGTAGGTGGTAGGCGGTAGCCGATATTAAGCAATAAGCAATAAGCATAAAGCATTAAGCTTTAAACATTTAGCATTATGCTTTAACCAAAAATCAAAGAGCATCAAACCTCATGCCACCAGAAATGGTTTCTTGTTGGTCGTTATCCGTTGAACTTAACTTTGAAAATAATAATATAAAAAACATAAAAGTGTATTGTGCAATACAAATATAAAGAACAAGTAATGGTTGAAAATTCTTTTTTTTAATAAACACAAATATAATAATAAAATCATACTGGATAACATTTATGGACTTGGTAATTTCCCAATTTCCAATAACTTTAACTGCTTCTGAAACTATTTAAAAAAAAAAAAATTCGAAAGCAAAAAAATGTTTACTTGTTCAAAAGTATATTCTTATTCGTAAGCCTTTATAACTTTGATGAAATAGATTATGTTTTAAGATACGAGAATCATACTCAATGATTTGAATAATATTTTGTTATTTCGTCAAATTACTAGTTATTTCGCAATAAATATTTGATGAAATCCCTAATATTTCCATTAAAAAAATATTCTTTTACAATATTTTATGTAAAGAAAGTGAGTGGAGGTGGTGTTTTAATAAAAAAAAAATGTTTAGCTTTAAGTTAATTTATATTTTATAAAAACAATCTTTTTCTACGAAATGTAACTGCTATACAATCTTTTTAGCAACTAAATATAAAAAAAATCCCTTATATTTAAGTTTCAAAAAACATTCTTTAATTTTTTATACAGAAAGAATGTGGTGTTTAACTATTAAAATTAGTAAAGTAGGTAATAGCTGTAGATAACACCGAACAAGGATAGGAACTGCACCAAATTTTACTTATAAAACAAGCAGTAAGCATTAAGCATTTATCATTAAGAATTAACAATTAAACTGAAAGCATTAAGCTTAAAACATTAAGCGTAAAGCAAAAAGCAACAAGCAATAAGCAAAAAGCAATTAGCAATAAGATATAAGCAATAAGCAATAAGCAATAAGCAATAAGCAATAAGCAATAAGCAATAAGCAATAAGCAATAAGCAATAAGCAATAAGCAATAAGCAATAAGCAATAAGCAATAAGCAATAAGCAATAAGCAATAAGCAATAAGCAATAAGCAATAAGCAATAAGCAAAAAGCAATAAGCAATAAGCAATAAGCAATAAGCAATAAGCAATAAGCAATAAGCAATAAGCAATAAGCAATAAGCAATAAGCAATAAGCAATAAGCAATAAGCAATAAGCAATAAGCAATAAGCAATAAGCAATAAGCAATAAGCAATAAGCAATAAGCAATAAGCAATAAGCAATAAGCATTTAAATAAGCATGTAGGCGGAAGCAGTAGGCGGTAGGCGGAAGGTGTTAGGCGGTAGGCGGTAGGTGGTAGGCGATATTAAGCAATAAGCAATAAGCATAAAGCATTAAGCTTTAAACATTTAGCATTATGCTTTAACCAAAAATCAAAGAGCATCAAACCTCATGCCACCAGAAATGGTTTCTTGTTGGTCATTATCCGTTGAATTTAACTTTGAAAATAATAATAAAATAACATAAAAGTGTATTTTACAATACAAATATAAAAAACAAGTAATGATTGAAAATTCTTTTTTTTAATAAACACAAAAATAATAATAAAATCATACTGGATAACATTTATGGCCTTGGTAATTTCCCAATTTCCAATAACTTTAACTGCTTCTGAAACTATTTTTTAAACGAAAATTCGAAAGCAAAAAAATTTTTACTTGTTCAAAAGTATATTCTTATTCGTAAGCCTTTATAACTTTGATGAAATAGATTATGTTTTAAGATACGAGAATTATACTCAATGATTTGAATAATATTTTGTTATTTCGTCAAATTACTAGTTATTTCGCAATAAATATTTGATGAAATCCCTAATATTTCCATTAAAAAAAATATTCTTTTACAATATTTTATGTAAAGAAAGTGAGTGCAGGTGGTGTTTAAATAAAAAAAAATGTTTAGCTTTAAGTAAATTTATATTTTATAAAAACAATCTTTTTCTACAAAATGTAACTGCTATACAATCTTTTTAGCAACTAAATATAAAAAAAAACCCTTAATTTAAGTTTCAAAAAATATTCTTTAATTTTTTATACAGAAAGAATGTGGTGTTTAACTATTAAAATTAGTAAAGTAGGTAATAGCTGTAGATAACACCGAACAAGGATAGGAACTGCACCAAATTTCACTTATAAAACAAGCAGTAAGCATAAAGCATTTATCATTAAGAATTAACAATTAAACTGAAAGCATTAAGCTTAAAACATTAAGCGTAAAGCAAAAAGCAATAAGCAATAAGCAAAAAGCAAAAAGCAATAAGCAATAAGCAATAAGCAATAAGCAATAAGCAATAAGCAATAAGCAATAAGCAATAAGCAATAAGCAATAAGCAATAAGCAATAAGCAATAAGCAATAAGCAATAAGCAATAAGCAATAAGCAATAAGCAATAAGCAATAAGCAATAAGCAATAAGCAATAAGCAATAAGCAATAAGCAATAAGCAATAAGCAATAAGCAATAAGCAATAAGCATGAAGCAATAAGCAATAACCAATAAGCAATAAGCATTTAAATAAGCATGTAGGCGGAAGCAGTAGGCGGTAGGCGGAAGGTGGTAGGCGGTAGGCGGTAGGTGGTAGGCGGTACTCGATATTAAGCAATAAGCAATAAGCATAAAGCATTAAGCTTTAAACATTTAGCATTATGCTTTAACCAAAAATCAAAGAGCATCAAACCTCATGCCACCAGAAATGGTTTCTTGTTGGTCATTATCCGTTGAACTTAACTTTGAAAATAATAATAAAATAACATAAAAGTGTATTTTACAATACAAATATAAAAAACAAGTAATAATTGAAAATTCTTTTTTTAATAAACACAAAAATAATAATAAAATCATACTGGATAACATTTATGGACTTGGTAATTTCCCAATTTCCAATAACTTTAACTGCTTCTGAAACTATTTTTTAAACGAAAATTCGAAAGCAAAAAAATTTTTACTTGTTCAAAAGTATATTCTTATTCGTAAGCCTTTATAACTTTGATGAAATAGATTATGTTTTAAGATACGAGAATTATACTCAATGATTTGAATAATATTTTGTTATTTCGTCAAATTACTAGTTATTTCGCAATAAATATTTGATGAAATCCCTAATATTTCCATTAAAAAATATATTCTTTTACAATATTTTATGTAAAGAAAGTGAGTGCAGGTGGTGTTTAAATAAAAAAAAATGTTTAGCTTTAAGTAAATTTATATTTTATAAAAACAATCTTTTTCTACAAAATGTAACTGCTATACAATCTTTTTAGCAACTAAATATAAAAAAAATCCCTTATATTTAAGTTTCAAAAAATATTCTTTAATTTTTTATACAGAAAGAATGTGGTGTTTAACTTTTAAAATTAGTAAAGTAGGTAATAGCTGTAGATAACACCGAACAAGGATAGGAACTGCACCAAATTTTACTTATAAAACAAGCAGTAAGCATAAAGCATTTATCATTAAGAATTAACAATTAAACTGAAAGCATTAAGCTTAAAACATTAAGCGTAAAGCAAAAAGCAATAAGCAATAAGCAAAAAGCAATAAGCAATAAGCAATAAGCAATAAGCATTTAAATAAGCATGTAGGCGGAATCAGTAGGCGGTAGGCGGAAGGTGGTAGGCGGTAGGCGGTAGGCGGTAGGTGGTAGGCGGTAGGCGATATTAAGCAATAAGCAATAAGCATAAAGCATTAAGCTTTAAACATTTAGCATTATGCTTTAACCAAAAATCAAAGAGCATCAAACCTCATGCCACCAGAAATGGTTTCTTGTTGGTCATTATTCGTTGAACTTAACTTTGAAAACAATAATAAAATAACATAAAAGTGTATTGTGCAATACAAATATAAAGAACAAGTAATGGTTGAAAATTCTTTTTTTTAATAAACACAAAAATAATAATAAAATCATACTGGATAACATTTATGGACTTGGTAATTTCCCAATTTCCAATAACTTTAACTGCTTCTGAAACTATTTAAAAAAAAAAAAATTCGAAAGCAAAAAAATTTTTACTTGTTCAAAAGTATATTCTTATTCGTAAGCCTTTATAACTTTGATGAAATAGATTATGTTTTAAGATACGAGAATCATACTCAATGATTTGAATAATATTTTATTATTTCGTCAAATTACTAGTTATTTCGCAATAAATATTTGATGAAATCCCTAATATTTCCATTAAAAAAATATTCTTTTACAATATTTTATGTAAAGAAAGTGAGTGCAGTTGGTGTTTAATTAAAAAAAAAATGTTTAGCTTTAAGTAAATTTATATTTTATAAAAACAATCTTTTTCTACAAAATGTAACTGCTATACAATCTTTTTAGCAACTAAATATAAAAAAAATCCCTTATATTTAAGTTTCAAAAAACATTCTTTAATTTTTTATACAGAAAGAATGTGGTGTTTAACTATTAAAATTAGTAAAATAGGTAATAGCTGTAGATAACACCGAACAAGGATAGGAACTGCACCAAATTTTACTTATAAAACAAGCAGTAAGCATAAAGCATTTATCATTAAGAATTAACAATTAAACTGAAAGCATTAAGCTTAAAACATTAAGCGTAAAGCAAAAAGCAATAAGCAATAAGCAATAAGCAATAAGCAATAAGCATGAAGCAATAAGCAATAAGCAATAAGCATTTAAATAAGCATGTAGGCGGAACCGGTAGGCGGTAGGCGGAAGGTGGTAGGCGGTAGGTGGTAGGCGGTAGGTGGTAGGCGGTAGGTGGTAGGCGGTAGCCGATATTAAGCAATAAGCAATAAGCATAAAGCATTAAGCTTTAAACATTTAGCATTATGCTTTAACCAAAAATCAAAGAGCATCAAACCTCATGCCACCAGAAATGGTTTCTTGTTGGTCGTTATCCGTTGAACTTAACTTTGAAAATAATAATATAATAAACATAAAAGTGTATTGTGCAATACAAATATAAAGAACAAGTAATGGTTGAAAATTCTTTTTTTTAATAAACACAAATATAATAATAAAATCATACTGGATAACATTTATGGACTTGGTAATTTCCCAATTTCCAATAACTTTAACTGCTTCTGAAACTATTTAAAAAAAAAAAAATTCGAAAGCAAAAAAATGTTTACTTGTTCAAAAGTATATTCTTATTCGTAAGCCTTTATAACTTTGATGAAATAGATTATGTTTTAAGATACGAGAATCATACTCAATGATTTGAATAATATTTTGTTATTTCGTCAAATTACTAGTTATTTCGCAATAAATATTTGATGAAATCCCTAATATTTCCATTAAAAAAATATTCTTTTACAATATTTTATGTAAAGAAAGTGAGTGGAGGTGGTGTTTTAATAAAAAAAAAATGTTTAGCTTTAAGTTAATTTATATTTTATAAAAACAATCTTTTTCTACAAAATGTAACTGCTATACAATCTTTTTAGCAACTAAATATAAAAAAAAACCCTTATATTTAAGTTTCAAAAAACATTCTTTAATTTTTTATACAGAAAGAATGTGGTGTTTAACTATTAAAATTAGTAAAGTAGGTAATAGCTGTAGATAACACCGAACAAGGATAGGAACTGCACCAAATTTTACTTATAAAACAAGCAGTAAGCATAAAGCATTTATCATTAAGAATTAACAATTAAACTGAAAGCATTAAGCTTAAAACATTAAGCGTAAAGCAAAAAGCAACAAGCAATAAGCAAAAAGCAATAAGCAATAAGCAATAAGCAATAAGCAATAAGCAATAAGCAATAAGCAATAAGCAATAAGCAATAAGCAATAAGCAATAAGCAATAAGCAATAAGCAATAAGCAATAAGCAATAAGCAATAAGCAATAAGCAATAAGCAATAAGCAATGAGCAATAAGCAATAAGCAATAAGCAATAAGCAATAAGCAATAAGCAATAAGCAATAAGCAATAAGCAATAAGCAATAAGCAATAAGCAATAAGCAATAAGCAATAAGCAATAAGCAATAAGCAATAAGCATTTAAATAAGCATGTAGGCGGAAGCAGTAGGCGGTAGGCGGAAGGTGGTAGGCGGTAGGCGGTAGGTGGTAGGTGGTAGGCGATATTAAGCAATAAGCAATAAGCATAAAGCATTAAGCTTTAAACATTTAGCATTATGCTTTAACCAAAAATCAAAGAGCATCAAACCTCATGCCACTAGAAATGGTTTCTTGTTGGTCATTATCCGTTGAACTTAACTTTGAAAATAATAATAAAATAACATAAAAGTGTATTTTACAACACAAATATAAAGAACAAGTAATAATTGAAAATTCTTTTTTTTAATAAACACAAAAATAATAATAAAATCATACTGGATAACATTTATGGACTTGGTAATTTTCCAATTTCCAATAACATTAACTGCTTCTGAAACTATTTTTTAAACGAAAATTCGAAAGCAAAAAAATGTTTACTTGTTCAAAAGTATATTCTTATTCGTAAGCCTTTATAACTTTGATGAAATAGATTATGTTTTAAGATACGAGAATCATACTCAATGATTTGAATAATATTTTGTTATTTCGTCAAATTACTAGTTATTTCGCAATAAATATTTGATGAAATCCCTAATATTTCCATTAAAAAAATATTCTTTTACAATATTTTATGTAAAGAAAGTGAGTGGAGGTGGTGTTTTAATAAAAAAAAAATGTTTAGCTTTAAGTAAATTTATATTTTATAAAAACAATCTTTTTCTACAAAATGTAACTGCTATACAATCTTTTTAGCAACTAAATATAAAAAAAATCCCTTATATTTAAGTTTCAAAAAACATTCTTTAATTTTTTATACAGAAAGAATGTGGTGTTTAACTATTAAAATTAGTAAAGTAGGTAATAGCTGTAGATAACACCGAACAAGGATAGGAACTGCACCAAATTTTACTTATAAAACAAGCAGTAAGCATTAAGCATTTATCATTAAGAATTAACAATTAAACTGAAAGCATTAAGCTTAAAACATTAAGCGTAAAGCAAAAAGCAACAAGCAATAAGCAAAAAGCAATTAGCAATAAGATATAAGCAATAAGCAATAAGCAATAAGCAATAAGCAATAAGCAATAAGCAATAAGCAATAAGCAATAAGCAATAAGCAATAAGCAATAAGCAATAAGCAATAAGCAATAAGCAATAAGCAATAAGCAATAAGCAATAAGCAATAAGCAATAAGCAATAAGCAATAAGCAATAAGCAATAAGCAATAAGCAATAAGCAATAAGCAATAAGCAATAAGCAATAAGCAATAAGCAATAAGCAATAAGCAATAAGCAATAAGCAATAAGCAATAAGCAATAAGCAATAAGCAATAAGCAATAAGCAATAAGCAATAAGCAATAAGCAATAAGCATTTAAATAAGCATGTAGGCGGAAGCGGTAGGCGGTAGGCGGAAGATGGTAGGTGGTAGGCGGTAGGCGGTAGGCGGTAGGTGGTAGGCGGTAGGCGATATTAAGCAATAAGCAATAAGCATAAAGCATTAAGCTTTAAACATTTAGCATTATGCTTTAACCAAAAATCAAAGAGCATCAAACCTCATGCCACCAGAAATGGTTTCTTGTTGGTCATTATCCGTTGAACTTAACTTTGAAAATAATAATAAAATAACATAAAAGTGTATTTTACAACACAAATATAAAGAACAAGTAATAATTGAAAATTCTTTTTTTTAATAAACACAAAAATAATAATAAAATCATACTGGATAACATTTATGGCCTTGGTAATTTTCCAATTTCCAATAACTTTAACTGCTTCTGAAACTATTTTTTAAACGAAAATTCGAAAGCAAAAAAATTTTTACTTGTTCAAAAGTATATTCTTATTCGTAAGCCTTTATAACTTTGATGAAATAGATTATGTTTTAAGATACGAGAATTATACTCAATGATTTGAATAATATTTTGTTATTTCGTCAAATTACTAGTTATTTCGCGATAAATATTTGATGAAATCCCTAATATTTCCATTAAAAAATATATTCTTTTACAATATTTTATGTAAAGAAAGTGAGTGCAGTTGGTGTTTAAATAAAAAAAAAATGTTTAGCTTTAAGTAAATTTATATTTTATAAAAACAATCTTTTTCTACAAAATGTAACTGCTATACAATCTTTTTAGCAACTAAATATAAAAAAAATCCCTTATATTTAAGTTTCAAAAAACATTCTTTAATTTTTTATACAGAAAGAATGTGGTGTTTAACTATTAAAATTAGTAAAGTAGGTAATAGCTGTAGATAACACCGAACAAGGATAGGAACTGCACCAAATTTTACTTATAAAACAAGCAGTAAGCATAAAGCATTTATCATTAAGAATTAACAATTAAACTGAAAGCATTAAGCTTAAAACATTAAGCGTAAAGCAAAAAGCAATAAGCAATAAGCAAAAAGCAATAAGCAATAAGCAATAAGCAATAAGCAATAAGCAATAAGCAATAAGCAATAAGCAATAAGCAATAAGCAATAAGCAATAAGCAATAAGCAATAAGCAATAAGCAATAAGCAATAAGCAATAAGCAATAAGCAATAAGCAATAAGCAATAAGCAATAAGCAATAAGCAATAAGCAATAAGCAATAAGCAATAAGCAATAAGCAATAAGCAATAAGCAATAAGCAATAAGCAATAAGCAATAAGCAATAAGCAATAAGCAATAAGCATTTAAATAAGCATTTAAGTAAGCATGTAGGCGGAAGCAGTAGGCGGTAGGCGGAAGGTGGTAGGCGGTAGGCGGTAGGTGGTAGGCGATATTAAGCAATAAGCAATAAGCATAAAGCATAAAGCTTTAAACATTTAGCATTATGCTTTAACCAAAAATCAAAGAGCATCAAACCTCATGCCACCAGAAATGGTTTCTTGTTGGTCATTATCCGTTGAACTTAACTTTGAAAATAATAATAAAATAACATAAAAGTGTATTTTACAACACAAATATAAAGAACAAGTAATAATTGAAAATTCTTTTTTTTAATAAACACAAAAATAATAATAAAATCATACTGGATAACATTTATGGCCTTGGTAATTTTCCAATTTCCAATAACTTTAACTGCTTCTGAAACTATTTTTTAAACGAAAATTCGAAAGCAAAAAAATTTTTACTTGTTCAAAAGTATATTCTTATTCGTAAGCCTTTATAACTTTGATGAAATAGATTATGTTTTAAGATACGAGAATTATACTCAATGATTTGAATAATATTTTGTTATTTCGTCAAATTACTAGTTATTTCGCAATAAATATTTGATGAAATCCCTAATATTTCCATTAAAAAAATATTCTTTTACAATATTTTATGTAAAGAAAGTGAGTGGAGGTGGTGTTTTAATAAAAAAAAATGTTTTGCTTTAAGTAAATTTATATTTTATAAAAACAATCTTTTTCTACAAAATGTAACTGCTATACAATCTTTTTAGCAACTAAATATAAAAAAAATCCCTTATATTTAAGTTTCAAAAAACATTCTTTAATTTTTTATACAGAAAGAATGTGGTGTTTAACTATTAAAATTAGTAAAGTAGGTAATAGCTGTAGATAACACCGAACAAGGATAGGAACTGCACCAAATTTTACTTATAAAACAAGCAGTAAGCATAAAGCATTTATCATTAAGAATTAACAATTAAACTGAAAGCATTAAGCTTAAAACATTAAGCGTAAAGCAAAAAGCAATAAGCAATAAGCAAAAAGCAAAAAGCAATAAGCAATAAGCAATAAGCAATAAGCAATAAGCAATAAGCAATAAGCAATAAGCAATAAGCAATAAGCAATAAGCAATAAGCAATAAGCAATAAGCAATAAGCAATAAGCAATAAGCAATAAGCAATAAGCAATAAGCAATAAGCAATAAGCAATAAGCAATAAGCAATAAGCAATAAGCAATAAGCAATAAGCAATAAGCAATAAGCAATAAGCAATAAGCAATAAGCAATAAGCAATAAGCAATAAGCAATAAGCAATAAGCAATAAGCATTTAAATAAGCATGTAGGCGGAAGCAGTAGGCGGTAGGCGGAAGGTGGTAGGCGGTAGGCGGTAGGTGGTAGGCGGTAGGCGATATTAAGCAATAAGCAATAAGCATAAAGCATTAAGCTTTAAACATTTAGCATTATGCTTTAACCAAAAATCAAAGAGCATCAAACCTCATGCCACCAGAAATGGTTTCTTGTTGGTCATTATCCGTTGAACTTAACTTTGAAAATAATAATAAAATAACATAAAAGTGTATTTTACAACACAAATATAAAGAACAAGTAATAAATGAAAATTCTTTTTTTTAATAAACACAAAAATAATAATAAAATCATACTGGATAACATTTATGGCCTTGGTAATTTTCCAATTTCCAATAACTTTAACTGCTTCTGAAACTATTTTTTAAACGAAAATTCGAAAGCAAAAAAATTTTTACTTGTTCAAAAGTATATTCTTATTCGTAAGCCTTTATAACTTTGATGAAATAGATTATGTTTTAAGATACGAGAATTATACTCAATCATTTGAATAATATTTTGTTATTTCGTCAAATTACTAGTTATTTCGCAATAAATATTTGATGAAATCCCTAATATTTCCATTAAAAAATATATTCTTTTACAATATTTTATGTAAAGAAAGTGAGTGCAGTTGGTGTTTAAATAAAAAAAAAATGTTTAGCTTTAAGTAAATTTATATTTTATAAAAACAATCTTTTTCTACAAAATGTAACTGCTATACAATCTTTTTAGCAACTAAATATAAAAAAAATCCCTTATATTTAAGTTTCAAAAAATATTCTTTAATTTTTTATACAGAAAGAATGTGGTGTTTAACTATTAAAATTAGTAAAGTAGGTAATAGCTGTAGATAACACCGAACAAGGATAGGAACTGCACCAAATTTTACTTATAAAACAAGCAGTAAGCATAAAGCATTTATCATTAAGAATTAACAATTAGACTGAAAGCATTAAGCTTAAAACATTAAGCGTAAAGCAAAAAGCAATAAGCAATAAGCAATAAGCAATAAGCAATAAGCAATAAGCAATAAGCAATAAGCAATAAGCAATAAGCAATAAGCAATAAGCAATAAGCAATAAGCAATAAGCAATAAGCAATAAGCAATAAGCAATAAGCAATAAGCAATAAGCAATAAGCAATAAGCAATAAGCAATAAGCAATAAGCAATAAGCAATAAGCAATAAGCAATAAGCAATAAGCAATAAGCAATAAGCAATAAGCAATAAGCAATAAGCAATAAGCAATAAGCAATAAGCAATAAGCAATAAGCAATAAGCAATAAGCAATAAGCAATAAGCAATAAGCAATAAGCAATAAGCAATAAGCAATAAGCAATAAGCAATAAGCAATAAGCATGAAGCAATAAGCAATAAGCAATAAGCATGAAGCAATAAGCAATAAGCAATAAGCAATAAGCAATTAGCAATAAGCAATAAGCAATAAGCAATAAGCAATAAGCAATAAGCAATAAGCAATAAGCAATAAGCATTTAAATAAGCATGTAGGCGGAAGCAGTAGGCGGTAGGCGGAAGGTGTTAGGCGGTAGGCGGTAGGTGGTAGGCGATATTAAGCAATAAGCAATAAGCATAAAGCATTAAGCTTTAAACATTTAGCATTATGCTTTAACCAAAAATCAAAGAGCATCAAACCTCATGCCACCAGAAATGGTTTCTTGTTGGTCATTATTCGTTGAACTTAACTTTGAAAATAATAATAAAATAACATAAAAGTGTATTGTGCAATACAAATATAAAGAGCAAGTAATGGTTGAAAATTCTTTTTTTTAATAAACACAAAAATAATAATAAAATCATACTGGATAACATTTATGGACTTGGTAATTTCCCAATTTCCAATAACTTTAACTGCTTCTGAAACTATTTAAAAAAAAAAAAATTCGAAAGCAAAAAATTTTTTACTTGTTCAAAAGTATATTCTTATTCGTAAGCCTTTATAACTTTGATGAAATAGATTATGTTTTAAGATACGAGAATCATACTCAATGATTTGAATAATATTTTGTTATTTCGTCAAATTACTAGTTATTTCGCAATAAATATTTGATGAAATCCCTAATTATTCCATTAAAAAAATATTCTTTTACAATATTTTATGTAAAGAAAGTGAGTGCAGTTGGTGTTTAATTAAAAAAAAAATGTTTAGCTTTAAGTAAATTTATATTTTATAAAAACAATCTTTTTCTACAAAATGTAACTGCTATACAATCTTTTTAGCAACTAAATATAAAAAAAATCCCTTATATTTAAGTTTCAAAAAACATTCTTTAATTTTTTATACAGAAAGAATGTGGTGTTTAACTATTAAAATTAGTAAAGTAGGTAATAGCTGTAGATAACACCGAACAAGGATAGGAACTGCACCAAATTTTACTTATAAAACAAGCAGTAAGCATAAAGCATTTATCATTAAGAATTAACAATTAAACTGAAAGCATTAAGCTTAAAACATTAAGCGTAAAGCAAAAAGCAATAAGCAATAAGCAATAAGCATTTAAATAAGCATGTAGGCGGAAGCGGTAGGCGGTAGGCGGAAGGTGGTAGGTGGTAGGCGGTAGGCGGTAGGTGGTAGGCGGTAGGCGATATTAAACAATAAGCAATAAGCATAAAGCATTAAGCTTTAAACATTTAGCATTATGCTTTAACCAAAAATCAAAGAGCATCAAACCTCAAGCCACCAGAAATGGTTTCTTGTTGGTCGTTATCCGTTGAACTTAACTTTGAAAATAATAATATAAAAAACATAAAAGTGTATTGTGCAATACAAATATAAAGAACAAGTAATGATTGAAAATTCTTTTTTTTAATAAACACAAAAATAATAATAAAATCATACTGGATAACATTTATGGACTTGGTAATTTTCCAATTTCCAATAACATTAACTGCTTCTGAAACTATTTTTTAAACGAAAATTCGAAAGCAAAAAAATGTTTACTTGTTCAAAAGTATATTCTTATTCGTAAGCCTTTATAACTTTGATGAAATAGATTATGTTTTAAGATACGAGAATCATACTCAATGATTTGAATAATATTTTGTTATTTCGTCAAATTACTAGTTATTTCGCAATAAATATTTGATGAAATCCCTAATATTTCCATTAAAAAAATATTCTTTTACAATATTTTATGTAAAGAAAGTGAGTGGAGGTGGTGTTTTAATAAAAAAAAAATGTTTAGCTTTAAGTAAATTTATATTTTATAAAAACAATCTTTTTCTACAAAATGTAACTGCTATACAATCTTTTTAGCAACTAAATATAAAAAAAATCCCTTATATTTAAGTTTCAAAAAACATTCTTTAATTTTTTATACAGAAAGAATGTGGTGTTTAACTATTAAAATTAGTAAAGTAGGTAATAGCTGTAGATAACACCGAACAAGGATAGGAACTGCACCAAATTTTACTTATAAAACAAGCAGTAAGCAAAAAGCATTTATCATTAAGAATTAACAATTAAACTGAAAGCATTAAGCTTAAAACATTAAGCGTAAAGCAAAAAGCAACAAGCAATAAGCAAAAAGCAATTAGCAATAAGATATAAGCAATAAGCAATAAGCAATAAGCAATAAGCAATAAGCAATAAGCAATAAGCAATAAGCAATAAGCAATAAGCAATAAGCAATAAGCAATAAGCAATAAGCAATAAGCAATAAGCAATAAGCAATAAGCAATAAGCAATAAGCAATAAGCAATAAGCAATAAGCAATAAGCAATAAGCAATAAGCAATAAGCAATAAGCAATAAGCAATAAGCAATAAGCAATAAGCAATAAGCAATAAGCAATAAGCAATAAGCAATAAGCATTTAAATAAGCATTTAAATAAGCAGGTAGGCGGAAGCAGTAGGCGGTAGGCGGAAGGTGGTAGGCGGTAGGCGGTAGGTGGTAGGCGGTAGGCGATATTAAGCAATAAGCAATAAGCATAAAGCATAAAGCTTTAAACATTTAGCATTATGCTTTAACCAAAAATCAAAGAGCATCAAACCTCATGCCACCAGAAATGGTTTCTTGTTGGTCATTATCCGTTGAACTTAACTTTGAAAATAATAATAAAATAACATAAAAGTGTATTTTACAACACAAATATAAAGAACAAGTAATAATTGAAAATTCTTTTTTTTAATAAACACAAAAATAATAATAAAATCATACTGGATAACATTTATGGCCTTGGTAATTTTCCAATTTCCAATAACTTTAACTGCTTCTGAAACTATTTTTTAAACGAAAATTCGAAAGCAAAAAAATTTTTACTTGTTCAAAAGTATATTCTTATTCGTAAGCCTTTATAACTTTGATGAAATAGATTATGTTTTAAGATACGAGAATTATACTCAATGATTTGAATAATATTTTGTTATTTCGTCAAATTACTAGTTATTTCGCAATAAATATTTGATGAAATCCCTAATATTTCCATTAAAAAAATATTCTTTTACAATATTATATGTAAAGAAAGTGAGTGGAGGTGGTGTTTTAATAAAAAAAAAATGTTTAGCTTTAAGTAAATTTATATTTTATAAAAACAATCTTTTTCTACAAAATGTAACTGCTATACAATATTTTTAGCAACTAAATATAAAAAAAATCCCTTATATTTAAGTTTCAAAAAACATTCTTTAATTTTTTATACAGAAAGAATGTGGTGTTTAACTATTAAAATTAGTAAAGTAGGTAATAATAATAAACTGAAAGCATTAAGCTTAAAACATTAAGCGTAAAGCAAAAAGCAATAAGCAATAAGCAAAAAGCAAAAAGCAATAAGCAATAAGCAATAAGCAATAAGCAATAAGCAATAAGCAATAAGCAATAAGCAATAAGCAATAAGCAATAAGCAATAAGCAATAAGCAATAAGCAATAAGCAATAAGCAATAAGCAATAAGCAATAAGCAATAAGCAATAAGCAATAAGCAATAAGCAATAAGCAATAAGCATGAAGCAATAAGCAATAAGCAATAACCAATAAGCAATAAGCATTTAAATAAGCATGTAGGCGGAAGCAGTAGGCGGTAGGCGGAAGGTGGTAGGCGGTAGGCGGTAGGTGGTAGGCGGTACTCGATATTAAGCAATAAGCAATAAGCATAAAGCATTAAGCTTTAAACATTTAGCATTATGCTTTAACCAAAAATCAAAGAGCATCAAACCTCATGCCACCAGAAATGGTTTCTTGTTGGTCATTATCCGTTGAACTTAACTTTGAAAATAATAATAAAATAACATAAAAGTGTATTTTACAATACAAATATAAAAAACAAGTAATAATTGAAAATTATTTTTTTAATAAACACAAAAATAATAATAAAATCATACTGGATAACATTTATGGCCTTGGTAATTTCCCAATTTCCAATAACTTTAACTGCTTCTGAAACTATTTTTTAAACGAAAATTCGAAAGCAAAAAAATTTTTACTTGTTCAAAAGTATATTCTTATTCGTAAGCCTTTATAACTTTGATGAAATAGATTATGTTTTAAGATACGAGAATTATACTCAATGATTTGAATAATATTTTGTTATTTCGTCAAATTACTAGTTATTTCGCAATAAATATTTGATGAAATCCCTAATATTTCCATTAAAAAAATATTCTTTTACAATATTTTATGTAAAGAAAGTGAGTGGAGGTGGTGTTTTAATAAAAAAAAATGTTTAGCTTTAAGTAAATTTATATTTTATAAAAACAATCTTTTTCTACAAAATGTAACTGCTATACAATCTTTTTAGCAACTAAATATAAAAAAAATCCCTTATATTTAAGTTTCAAAAAACATTCTTTAATTTTTTATACAGAAAGAATGTGGTGTTTAACTATTAAAATTAGTAAAGTAGGTAATAGCTGTAGATAACACCGAACAAGGATAGGAACTGCACCAAATTTTACTTATAAAACAAGCAGTAAGCATAAAGCATTTATCATTAAGAATTAACAATTAAACTGAAAGCATTAAGCTTAAAACATTAAGCGTAAAGCAAAAAGCAATAAGCAATAAGCAAAAAGCAAAAAGCAATAAGCAATAAGCAATAAGCAATAAGCAATAAGCAATAAGCAATAAGCAATAAGCAATAAGCAATAAGCAATAAGCAATAAGCAATAAGCAATAAGCAATAAGCAATAAGCAATAAGCAATAAGCAATAAGCAATAAGCAATAAGCAATAAGCAATAAGCAATAAGCAATAAGCAATAAGCAATAAGCAATAAGCAATAAGCAATAAGCAATAAGCAATAAGCATGAAGCAATAAGCAATAAGCAATAACCAATAAGCAATAAGCATTTAAATAAGCATGTAGGCGGAAGCAGTAGGCGGTAGGCGGAAGGTGGTAGGCGGTAGGCGGTAGGTGGTAGGCGGTACTCGATATTAAGCAATAAGCAATAAGCATAAAGCATTAAGCTTTAAACATTTAGCATTATGCTTTAACCAAAAATCAAAGATCATCAAACCTCATGCCACCAGAAATGGTTTCTTGTTGGTCATTATCCGTTGAACTTAACTTTGAAAATAATAATAAAATAACATAAAAGTGTATTTTACAATACAAATATAAAAAACAAGTAATAATTGAAAATTATTTTTTTAATAAACACAAAAATAATAATAAAATCATACTGGATAACATTTATGGCCTTGGTAATTTCCCAATTTCCAATAACTTTAACTGCTTCTGAAACTATTTTTTAAACGAAAATTCGAAAGCAAAAAAATTTTTACTTGTTCAAAAGTATATTCTTATTCGTAAGCCTTTATAACTTTGATGAAATAGATTATGTTTTAAGATACGAGAATTATACTCAATGATTTGAATAATATTTTGTTATTTCGTCAAATTACTAGTTATTTCGCAATAAATATTTGATGAAATCCCTAATATTTCCATTAAAAAATATATTCTTTTACAATATTTTATGTAAAGAAAGTGAGTGCAGGTGGTGTTTAAATAAAAAAAAATGTTTAGCTTTAAGTAAATTTATATTTTATAAAAACAATCTTTTTCTACAAAATGTAACTGCTATACAATCTTTTTAGCAACTAAATATAAAAAAAATCCCTTATATTTAAGTTTCAAAAAATATTCTTTAATTTTTTATACAGAAAGAATGTGGTGTTTAACTTTTAAAATTAGTAAAGTAGGTAATAGCTGTAGATAACACCGAACAAGGATAGGAACTGCACCAAATTTTACTTATAAAACAAGCAGTAAGCATAAAGCATTTATCATTAAGAATTAACAATTAAACTGAAAGCATTAAGCTTAAAACATTAAGCGTAAAGCAAAAAGCAATAAGCAATAAGCAAAAAGCAATAAGCAATAAGCAATAAGCAATAAGCATTTAAATAAGCATGTAGGCGGAATCAGTAGGCGGTAGGCGGAAGGTGGTAGGCGGTAGGCGGTAGGTGGTAGGCGGTAGGCGATATTAAGCAATAAGCAATAAGCATAAAGCATTAAGCTTTAAAAATTTAGCATTATGCTTTAACCAAAAATCAAAGAGCATCAAACCTCATGCCACCAGAAATGGTTTCTTGTTGGTCATTATTCGTTGAACTTAACTTTGAAAACAATAATAAAATAACATAAAAGTGTATTGTGCAATACAAATATAAAGAACAAGTAATGGTTGAAAATTCTTTTTTTTAATAAACACAAAAATAATAATAAAATCATACTGGATAACATTTATGGACTTGGTAATTTCCCAATTTCCAATAACTTTAACTGCTTCTGAAACTATTAAAAAAAAAAAAATTCGAAAGCAAAAAAATTTTTACTTGTTCAAAAGTATATTCTTATTCGTAAGCCTTTATAACTTTGATGAAATAGATTATGTTTTAAGATACGAGAATCATACTCAATGATTTGAATAATATTTTATTATTTCGTCAAATTACTAGTTATTTCGCAATAAATATTTGATGAAATCCCTAATATTTCCATTAAAAAAATATTCTTTTACAATATTTTATGTAAAGAAAGTGAGTGCAGTTGGTGTTTAATTAAAAAAAAAAATGTTTAGCTTTAAGTAAATTTATATTTTATAAAAACAATCTTTTTCTACAAAATGTAACTGCTATACAATCTTTTTAGCAACTAAATATAAAAAAAATCCCTTATATTTAAGTTTCAAAAAACATTCTTTAATTTTTTATACAGAAAGAATGTGGTGTTTAACTATTAAAATTAGTAAAGTAGGTAATAGCTGTAGATAACACCGAACAAGGATAGGAACTGCACCAAATTTTACTTATAAAACAAGCAGTAAGCATAAAGCATTTATCATTAAGAATTAACAATTAAACTGAAAGCATTAAGCTTAAAACATTAAGCGTAAAGCAAAAAGCAATAAGCAATAAGCAATAAGCAATAAGCAATAAGCAATAAGCATGAAGCAATAAGCAATAAGCAATAAGCATTTAAATAAGCATGTAGGCGGAACCGGTAGGCGGTAGGCGGAAGGTGGTAGGCGGTAGGTGGTAGGCGGTAGGTGGTAGGCGGTAGCCGATATTAAGCAATAAGCAATAAGCATAAAGCATTAAGCTTTAAACATTTAGCATTATGCTTTAACCAAAAATCAAAGAGCATCAAACCTCATGCCACCAGAAATGGTTTCTTGTTGGTCGTTATCCGTTGAACTTAACTTTGAAAATAATAATATAAAAAACATAAAAGTGTATTGTGCAATACAAATATAAAGAACAAGTAATGGTTGAAAATTCTTTTTTTTAATAAACACAAATATAATAATAAAATCATACTGGATAACATTTATGGACTTGGTAATTTCCCAATTTCCAATAACTTTAACTGCTTCTGAAACTATTTAAAAAAAAAAAAAATTCGAAAGCAAAAAAATGTTTACTTGTTCAAAAGTATATTCTTATTCGTAAGCCTTTATAACTTTGATGAAATAGATTATGTTTTAAGATACGAGAATCATACTCAATGATTTGAATAATATTTTGTTATTTCGTCAAATTACTAGTTATTTCGCAATAAATATTTGATGAAATCCCTAATATTTCCATTAAAAAAATATTCTTTTACAATATTTTATGTAAAGAAAGTGAGTGGAGGTGGTGTTTTAATTAAAAAAAAATGTTTAGCTTTAAGTTAATTTATATTTTATAAAAACAATCTTTTTCTACAAAATGTAACTGCTATACAATCTTTTTAGCAACTAAATATAAAAAAAATCCCTTATATTTAAGTTTCAAAAAACATTCTTTAATTTTTTATACAGAAAGAATGTGGTGTTTAACTATTAAAATTAGTAAAGTAGGTAATAGCTGTAGATAACACCGAACAAGGATAGGAACTGCACCAAATTTTACTTATAAAACAAGCAGTAAGCATAAAGCATTTATCATTAAGAATTAACAATTAAACTGAAAGCATTAAGCTTAAAACATTAAGCGTAAAGCAATAAGCAATAAGCAATAAGCAATAAGCAATAAGCAATAAGCAATAAGCAATAAGCAATAAGCAATAAGCAATAAGCAATAAGCAATAAGCAATAAGCAATAAGCAATAAGCAATAAGCAATAAGCAATAAGCAATAAGCAATAAGCAATAAGCAATAAGCAATAAGCAAAAAGCAATAAGCAATAAGCAATAAGCAATAAGCAATAAGCAATAAGCAATAAGCATTTAAATAAGCATGTAGGCGGAAGCAGTAGGCGGTAGGCGGAAGGTGGTAGGTTGTAGGCGGTAGGTGGTAGGTGGTAGGCGATATTAAGCAATAAGCAATAAGCATAAAGCATTAAGCTTTAAACATTTAGCATTATGCTTTAACCAAAAATCAAAGAGCATCAAACCTCATGCCACCAGAAATGGTTTCTTGTTGGTCATTATCCGTTGAACTTTACTTTGAAAATAATAATAAAATAACATAAAAGTGTATTTTACAACACAAATATAAAGAACAAGTAATAATTGAAAATTCTTTTTTTTAATAAACACAAAAATAATAATAAAATCATACTGGATAACATTTATGGCCTTGGTAATTTTCCAATTTCCAATAACTTTAACTGCTTCTGAAACTATTTTTTAAACGAAAATTCGAAAGCAAAAAAATTTTTACTTGTTCAAAAGTATATTCTTATTCGTAAGCCTTTATAACTTTGATGAAATAGATTATGTTTTAAGATACGAGAATTATACTCAATGATTTGAATAATATTTTGTTATTTCGTCAAATTACTAGTTATTTCGCAATAAATATTTGATGAAATCCCTAATATTTCCATTAAAAAATATATTCTTTTACAATATTTTATGTAAAGAAAGTGAGTGCAGTTGGTGTTTAAATAAAAAAAAATGTTTAGCTTTAAGTAAATTTATATTTTATAAAAACAATCTTTTTCTACAAAATGTAACTGCTATACAATCTTTTTAGCAACTAAATATAAAAAAAATCCCTTATATTTAAGTTTCAAAAAACATTCTTTAATTTTTTATACAGAAAGAATGTGGTGTTTAACTATTAAAATTAGTAAAGTAGGTAATAGCTGTAGATAACACCGAACAAGGATAGGAACTGCACCAAATTTTACTTATAAAACAAGCAGTAAGCATAAAGCATTTATCATTAAGAATTAACAATTAAACTGAAAGCATTAAGCTTAAAACATTAAGCGTAAAGCAAAAAGCAATAAGCAATAAGCAAAAAGCAAAAAGCAATAAGCAATAAGCAATAAGCAATAAGCAATAAGCAATAAGCAATAAGCAATAAGCAATAAGCAATAAGCAATAAGCAATAAGCAATAAGCAATAAGCAATAAGCAATAAGCAATAAGCAATAAGCAATAAGCAATAAGCAATAAGCAATAAGCAATAAGCAATAAGCAATAAGCAATAAGCAATAAGCAATAAGCAATAAGCATGAAGCAATAAGCAATAAGCAATAACCAATAAGCAATAAGCATTTAAATAAGCATGTAGGCGGAAGCAGTAGGCGGTAGGCGGAAGGTGGTAGGCGGTAGGCGGTAGGTGGTAGGCGGTACTCGATATTAAGCAATAAGCAATAAGCATAAAGCATTAAGCTTTAAACATTTAGCATTATGCTTTAACCAAAAATCAAAGAGCATCAAACCTCATGCCACCAGAAATGGTTTCTTGTTGGTCATTATCCGTTGAACTTAACTTTGAAAATAATAATAAAATAACATAAAAGTGTATTTTACAATACAAATATAAAAAACAAGTAATAATTGAAAATTATTTTTTTAATAAACACAAAAATAATAATAAAATCATACTGGATAACATTTATGGCCTTGGTAATTTCCCAATTTCCAATAACTTTAACTGCTTCTGAAACTATTTTTTAAACGAAAATTCGAAAGCAAAAAAATTTTTACTTGTTCAAAAGTATATTCTTATTCGTAAGCCTTTATAACTTTGATGAAATAGATTATGTTTTAAGATACGAGAATTATACTCAATGATTTGAATAATATTTTGTTATTTCGTCAAATTACTAGTTATTTCGCAATAAATATTTGATGAAATCCCTAATATTTCCATTAAAAAATATATTCTTTTACAATATTTTATGTAAAGAAAGTGAGTGCAGGTGGTGTTTAAATAAAAAAAAATGTTTAGCTTTAAGTAAATTTATATTTTATAAAAACAATCTTTTTCTACAAAATGTAACTGCTATACAATCTTTTTAGCAACTAAATATAAAAAAAATCCCTTATATTTAAGTTTCAAAAAATATTCTTTAATTTTTTATACAGAAAGAATGTGGTGTTTAACTTTTAAAATTAGTAAAGTAGGTAATAGCTGTAGATAACACCGAACAAGGATAGGAACTGCACCAAATTTTACTTATAAAACAAGCAGTAAGCATAAAGCATTTATCATTAAGAATTAACAATTAAACTGAAAGCATTAAGCTTAAAACATTAAGCGTAAAGCAAAAAGCAATAAGCAATAAGCAAAAAGCAATAAGCAATAAGCAATAAGCAATAAGCATTTAAATAAGCATGTAGGCGGAATCAGTAGGCGGTAGGCGGAAGGTGGTAGGCGGTAGGCGGTAGGTGGTAGGCGGTAGGCGATATTAAGCAATAAGCAATAAGCATAAAGCATTAAGCTTTAAAAATTTAGCATTATGCTTTAACCAAAAATCAAAGAGCATCAAACCTCATGCCACCAGAAATGGTTTCTTGTTGGTCATTATTCGTTGAACTTAACTTTGAAAACAATAATAAAATAACATAAAAGTGTATTGTGCAATACAAATATAAAGAACAAGTAATGGTTGAAAATTCTTTTTTTTAATAAACACAAAAATAATAATAAAATCATACTGGATAACATTTATGGACTTGGTAATTTCCCAATTTCCAATAACTTTAACTGCTTCTGAAACTATTAAAAAAAAAAAAATTCGAAAGCAAAAAAATTTTTACTTGTTCAAAAGTATATTCTTATTCGTAAGCCTTTATAACTTTGATGAAATAGATTATGTTTTAAGATACGAGAATCATACTCAATGATTTGAATAATATTTTATTATTTCGTCAAATTACTAGTTATTTCGCAATAAATATTTGATGAAATCCCTAATATTTCCATTAAAAAAATATTCTTTTACAATATTTTATGTAAAGAAAGTGAGTGCAGTTGGTGTTTAATTAAAAAAAAAAATGTTTAGCTTTAAGTAAATTTATATTTTATAAAAACAATCTTTTTCTACAAAATGTAACTGCTATACAATCTTTTTAGCAACTAAATATAAAAAAAATCCCTTATATTTAAGTTTCAAAAAACATTCTTTAATTTTTTATACAGAAAGAATGTGGTGTTTAACTATTAAAATTAGTAAAGTAGGTAATAGCTGTAGATAACACCGAACAAGGATAGGAACTGCACCAAATTTTACTTATAAAACAAGCAGTAAGCATAAAGCATTTATCATTAAGAATTAACAATTAAACTGAAAGCATTAAGCTTAAAACATTAAGCGTAAAGCAAAAAGCAATAAGCAATAAGCAATAAGCAATAAGCAATAAGCAATAAGCATGAAGCAATAAGCAATAAGCAATAAGCATTTAAATAAGCATGTAGGCGGAACCGGTAGGCGGTAGGCGGAAGGTGGTAGGCGGTAGGTGGTAGGCGGTAGGTGGTAGGCGGTAGCCGATATTAAGCAATAAGCAATAAGCATAAAGCATTAAGCTTTAAACATTTAGCATTATGCTTTAACCAAAAATCAAAGAGCATCAAACCTCATGCCACCAGAAATGGTTTCTTGTTGGTCGTTATCCGTTGAACTTAACTTTGAAAATAATAATATAAAAAACATAAAAGTGTATTGTGCAATACAAATATAAAGAACAAGTAATGGTTGAAAATTCTTTTTTTTAATAAACACAAATATAATAATAAAATCATACTGGATAACATTTATGGACTTGGTAATTTCCCAATTTCCAATAACTTTAACTGCTTCTGAAACTATTTAAAAAAAAAAAAAATTCGAAAGCAAAAAAATGTTTACTTGTTCAAAAGTATATTCTTATTCGTAAGCCTTTATAACTTTGATGAAATAGATTATGTTTTAAGATACGAGAATCATACTCAATGATTTGAATAATATTTTGTTATTTCGTCAAATTACTAGTTATTTCGCAATAAATATTTGATGAAATCCCTAATATTTCCATTAAAAAAATATTCTTTTACAATATTTTATGTAAAGAAAGTGAGTGGAGGTGGTGTTTTAATTAAAAAAAAATGTTTAGCTTTAAGTTAATTTATATTTTATAAAAACAATCTTTTTCTACAAAATGTAACTGCTATACAATCTTTTTAGCAACTAAATATAAAAAAAATCCCTTATATTTAAGTTTCAAAAAACATTCTTTAATTTTTTATACAGAAAGAATGTGGTGTTTAACTATTAAAATTAGTAAAGTAGGTAATAGCTGTAGATAACACCGAACAAGGATAGGAACTGCACCAAATTTTACTTATAAAACAAGCAGTAAGCATAAAGCATTTATCATTAAGAATTAACAATTAAACTGAAAGCATTAAGCTTAAAACATTAAGCGTAAAGCAATAAGCAATAAGCAATAAGCAATAAGCAATAAGCAATAAGCAATAAGCAATAAGCAATAAGCAATAAGCAATAAGCAATAAGCAATAAGCAATAAGCAATAAGCAATAAGCAATAAGCAATAAGCAATAAGCAATAAGCAATAAGCAATAAGCAATAAGCAATAAGCAATAAGCAAAAAGCAATAAGCAATAAGCAATAAGCAATAAGCAATAAGCAATAAGCAATAAGCAATAAGCATTTAAATAAGCATGTAGGCGGAAGCAGTAGGCGGTAGGCGGAAGGTGGTAGGTTGTAGGCGGTAGGTGGTAGGTGGTAGGCGATATTAAGCAATAAGCAATAAGCATAAAGCATTAAGCTTTAAACATTTAGCATTATGCTTTAACCAAAAATCAAAGAGCATCAAACCTCATGCCACCAGAAATGGTTTCTTGTTGGTCATTATCCGTTGAACTTTACTTTGAAAATAATAATAAAATAACATAAAAGTGTATTTTACAACACAAATATAAAGAACAAGTAATAATTGAAAATTCTTTTTTTTAATAAACACAAAAATAATAATAAAATCATACTGGATAACATTTATGGCCTTGGTAATTTTCCAATTTCCAATAACTTTAACTGCTTCTGAAACTATTTTTTAAACGAAAATTCGAAAGCAAAAAAATTTTTACTTGTTCAAAAGTATATTCTTATTCGTAAGCCTTTATAACTTTGATGAAATAGATTATGTTTTAAGATACGAGAATTATACTCAATGATTTGAATAATATTTTGTTATTTCGTCAAATTACTAGTTATTTCGCAATAAATATTTGATGAAATCCCTAATATTTCCATTAAAAAATATATTCTTTTACAATATTTTATGTAAAGAAAGTGAGTGCAGTTGGTGTTTAAATAAAAAAAAAATGTTTAGCTTTAAGTAAATTTATATTTTATAAAAACAATCTTTTTCTACAAAATGTAACTGCTATACAATCTTTTTAGCAACTAAATATAAAAAAAATCCCTTATATTTAAGTTTCAAAAAACATTCTTTAATTTTTTATACAGAAAGAATGTGGTGTTTAACTATTAAAATTAGTAAAGTAGGTAATAGCTGTAGATAACACCGAACAAGGATAGGAACTGCACCAAATTTTACTTATAAAACAAGCAGTAAGCATAAAGCATTTATCATTAAGAATTAACAATTAAACTGAAAGCATTAAGCTTAAAACATTAAGCGTAAAGCAAAAAGCAATAAGCAATAAGCAATAAGCAATAAGCAATAAGCAATAAGCATGAAGCAATAAGCAATAAGCAATAAGCAATAAGCAATAAGCATTTAAATAAGCATGTAGGCGGAACCGGTAGGCGGTAGGCGGAAGGTGGTAGGCGGTAGGTGGTAGGCGGTAGGTGGTAGGCGGTAGCCGATATTAAGCAATAAGCAATAAGCATAAAGCATTAAGCTTTAAACATTTAGCATTATGCTTTAACCAAAAATCAAAGAGCATCAAACCTCATGCCACCAGAAATGGTTTCTTGTTGGTCGTTATCCGTTGAACTTAACTTTGAAAATAATAATATAAAAAACATAAAAGTGTATTGTGCAATACAAATATAAAGAACAAGTAATGGTTGAAAATTCTTTTTTTTAATAAACACAAATATAATAATAAAATCATACTGGATAACATTTATGGACTTGGTAATTTCCCAATTTCCAATAACTTTAACTGCTTCTGAAACTATTTAAAAAAAAAAAAAATTCGAAAGCAAAAAAATGTTTACTTGTTCAAAAGTATATTCTTATTCGTAAGCCTTTATAACTTTGATGAAATAGATTATGTTTTAAGATACGAGAATCATACTCAATGATTTGAATAATATTTTGTTATTTCGTCAAATTACTAGTTATTTCGCAATAAATATTTGATGAAATCCCTAATATTTCCATTAAAAAAATATTCTTTTACAATATTTTATGTAAAGAAAGTGAGTGGAGGTGGTGTTTTAATTAAAAAAAAATGTTTAGCTTTAAGTTAATTTATATTTTATAAAAACAATCTTTTTCTACAAAATGTAACTGCTATACAATCTTTTTAGCAACTAAATATAAAAAAAATCCCTTATATTTGAGTTTCAAAAAACATTCTTTAATTTTTTATACAGAAAGAATGTGGTGTTTAACTATTAAAATTAGTAAAGTAGGTAATAGCTGTAGATAACACCGAACAAGGATAGGAACTGCACCAAATTTTACTTATAAAACAAGCAGTAAGCATAAAGCATTTATCATTAAGAATTAACAATTAAACTGAAAGCATTAAGCTTAAAACATTAAGCGTAAAGCAAAAAGCAATAAGCAATAAGCAATAAGCAATAAGCAATAAGCAATAAGCAATTAGCAATAAGCAATAAGCAATAAGCAATAAGCAATAAGCAATAAGCAATAAGCAATAAGCAATAAGCAATAAGCAATAAGCAATAAGCAATAAGCAATAAGCAATAAGCAATAAGCATTTAAATAAGCATGTAGGCGGAAGCAGTAGGCGGTAGGCGGAAGGTGGTAGGCGGTAGGCGGTAGGTGGTAGGTGGTAGGCGATATTAAGCAATAAGCAATAAGCATAAAGCATTAAGCTTTAAACATTTAGCATTATGCTTTAACCAAAAATCAAAGAGCATCAAACCTCATGCCACCAGAAATGGTTTCTTGTTGGTCATTATCCGTTGAACTTAACTTTGAAAATAATAATAAAATAACATAAAAGTGTATTTTACAACACAAATATAAAGAACAAGTAATAATTGAAAATTCTTTTTTTTAATAAACACAAAAATAATAATAAAATCATACTGGATAACATTTATGGCCTTGGTAATTTTCCAATTTCCAATAACTTTAACTGCTTCTGAAACTATTTTTTAAACGAAAATTCGAAAGCAAAAAAATTTTTACTTGTTCAAAAGTATATTCTTATTCGTAAGCCTTTATAACTTTGATGAAATAGATTATGTTTTAAGATACGAGAATTATACTCAATGATTTGAATAATATTTTGTTATTTCGTCAAATTACTAGTTATTTCGCAATAAATATTTGATGAAATCCCTAATATTTCCATTAAAAAATATATTCTTTTACAATATTTTATGTAAAGAAAGTGAGTGCAGTTGGTGTTTAAATAAAAAAAAAATGTTTAGCTTTAAGTAAATTTATATTTTATAAAAACAATCTTTTTCTACAAAATGTAACTGCTATACAATCTTTTTAGCAACTAAATATAAAAAAAATCCCTTATGTTTAAGTTTCAAAAAACATTCTTTAATTTTTTATACAGAAAGAATGTGGTGTTTAACTATTAAAATTAGTAAAGTAGGTAATAGCTGTAGATAACACCGAACAAGGATAGGAAGTGCACCAAATTTTACTTATAAAACAAGCAGTAAGCATAAAGCATTTATCATTAAGAATTAACAATTAGACTGAAAGCATTAAGCTTAAAACATTAAGCGTAAAGCAAAAAGCAATAAGCAATAAGCAAAAAGCAATAAGCAATAAGCAATAAGCAATAAGCATTTAAATAAGCATGTAGGCGGAAGCGGTAGGCGGTAGGCGGAAGATGGTAGGTGGTAGGCGGTAGGCGGTAGGTGGTAGGCGGTAGGCGATATTAAGCAATAAGCAATAAGCATAAAGCATTAAGCTTTAAACATTTAGCATTATGCTTTAACCAAAAATCAAAGAGCATCAAACCTCATGCCACCAGAAATGGTTTCTTGTTGGTCGTTATCCGTTGAACTTAACTTTGAAAATAATAATATAAAAAACATAAAAGTGTATTGTGCAATACAAATATAAAGAACAAGTAATGATTGAAAATTCTTTTTTTTAATAAACACAAAAATAATAATAAAATCATACTGGATAACATTTATGGACTTGGTAATTTTCCAATTTCCAATAACTTTAACTGCTTCTGAAACTATTTTTTAAACGAAAATTCGAAAGCAAAAAAATGTTTACTTGTTCAAAAGTATATTCTTATTCGTAAGCCTTTATAACTTTGATGAAATAGATTAGGTTTTAAGATACGAGAATTATACTCAATGATTTGAATAATATTTTGTTATTTCGTCAAATTACTAGTTATTTCGCAATAAATATTTGATGAAATCCCTAATATTTCCATTAAAAAAAATATTCTTTTACAATATTTTATGTAAAGAAAGTGAGTGCAGGTGGTGTTTAAATAAAAAAAAATGTTTAGCTTTAAGTAAATTTATATTTTATAAAAACAATCTTTTTCTACAAAATGTAACTGCTATACAATCTTTTTAGCAACTAAATATAAAAAAAATCCCTTATATTTAAGTTTCAAAAAATATTCTTTAATTTTTATACAGAAAGAATGTGGTGTTTAACTATTAAAATTAGTAAAGTAGGTAATAGCTGTAGATAACACCGAACAAGGATAGGAACTGCACCAAATTTCACTTATAAAACAAGCAGTAAGCATAAAGCATTTATCATTAAGAATTAACAATTAAACTGAAAGCATTAAGCTTAAAACATTAAGCGTAAAGCAAAAAACAATAAGCAATAAGCAAAAAGCAATAAGCAATAAGCAATAAGCAATAAGCAATAAGCATTTAAATAAGCATGTAGGCGGAAGCGGTAGGCGGTAGGCGGAAGATGGTAGGTGGTAGGCGGTAGGCGGAAGGTGGTAGGCGGTAGGCGATATTAAGCAATAAGCAATAAGCATAAAGCATTAAGCTTTAAACATTTAGCATTATGCTTTAACCAAAAATCAAAGAGCATCAAACCTCATGCCACCAGAAATGGTTTCTTGTTGGTCGTTATCCGTTGAACTTAACTTTGAAAATAATAATATAAAAAACATAAAAGTGTATTGTGCAATACAAATATAAAGAACAAGTAATGATTGAAAATTCTTTTTTTTAATAAACACAAAAATAATAATAAAATCATACTGGATAACATTTATGGACTTGGTAATTTTCCAATTTCCAATAACATTAACTGCTTCTGAAACTATTTTTTAAACGAAAATTCGAAAGCAAAAAAATGTTTACTTGTTCAAAAGTATATTCTTATTCGTAAGCCTTTATAACTTTGATGAAATAGATTATGTTTTAAGATACGAGAATCATACTCAATGATTTGAATAATATTTTGTTATTTCGTCAAATTACTAGTTATTTCGCAATAAATATTTGATGAAATCCCTAATATTTCCATTAAAAAAATATTCTTTTACAATATTTTATGTAAAGAAAGTGAGTGGAGGTGGTGTTTTAATAAAAAAAAAATGTTTAGCTTTAAGTAAATTTATATTTTATAAAAACAATCTTTTTCTACAAAATGTAACTGCTATACAATCTTTTTAGCAACTAAATATAAAAAAAATCCCTTATATTTAAGTTTCAAAAAACATTCTTTAATTTTTTATACAGAAAGAATGTGGTGTTTAACTATTAAAATTAGTAAAGTAGGTAATAGCTGTAGATAACACCGAACAAGGATAGGAACTGCACCAAATTTTACTTATAAAACAAGCAGTAAGCATAAAGCATTTATCATTAAGAATTAACAATTAAACTGAAAGCATTAAGCTTAAAACATTAAGCGTAAAGCAAAAAGCAACAAGCAATAAGCAAAAAGCAATTAGCAATAAGATATAAGCAATAAGCAATAAGCAATAAGCAATAAGCAATAAGCAATAAGCAATAAGCAATAAGCAATAAGCAATAAGCAATAAGCAATAAGCAATAAGCAATAAGCAATAAGCAATAAGCAATAAGCAATAAGCAATAAGCAATAAGCAATAAGCAATAAGCAATAAGCAATAAGCAATAAGCAATAAGCAATAAGCAATAAGCAATAAGCAATAAGCAATAAGCAATAAGCAATAAGCAATAAGCAATAAGCAATAAGCAATAAGCAATAAGCAATAAGCAATAAGCAATAAGCATTTAAATAAGCATTTAAATAAGCATGTAGGCGGAAGCAGTAGGCGGTAGGCGGAAGGTGGTAGGCGGTAGGCGGTAGGTGGTAGGCGGTAGGCGATATTAAGCAATAAGCAATAAGCATAAAGCATAAAGCTTTAAACATTTAGCATTATGCTTTAACCAAAAATCAAAGAGCATCAAACCTCATGCCACCAGAAATGGTTTCTTGTTGGTCATTATCCGTTGAACTTAACTTTGAAAATAATAATAAAATAACATAAAAGTGTATTTTACAACACAAATATAAAGAACAAGTAATAATTGAAAATTCTTTTTTTTAATAAACACAAAAATAATAATAAAATCATACTGGATAACATTTATGGCCTTGGTAATTTTCCAATTTCCAATAACTTTAACTGCTTCTGAAACTATTTTTTAAACGAAAATTCGAAAGCAAAAAAATGTTTACTTGTTCAAAAGTATATTCTTATTCGTAAGCCTTTATAACTTTGATGAAATAGATTATGTTTTAAGATACGAGAATCATACTCAATGATTTGAATAATATTTTGTTATTTCGTCAAATTACTAGTTATTTCGCAATAAATATTTGATGAAATCCCTAATATTTCCATTAAAAAAAATATTCTTTTACAATATTTTATGTAAAGAAAGTGAGTGCAGGTGGTGTTTAAATAAAAAAAAATGTTTAGCTTTAAGTAAATTTATATTTTATAAAAACAATCTTTTTCTACAAAATGTAACTGCTATACAATCTTTTTAGCAACTAAATATAAAAAAAATCCCTTATATTTAAGTTTCAAAAAATATTCTTTAATTTTTATACAGAAAGAATGTGGTGTTTAACTATTAAAATTAGTAAAGTAGGTAATAGCTGTAGATAACACCGAACAAGGATAGGAACTGCACCAAATTTCACTTATAAAACAAGCAGTAAGCATAAAGCATTTATCATTAAGAATTAACAATTAAACTGAAAGCATTAAGCTTAAAACATTAAGCGTAAAGCAAAAAGCAATAAGCAATAAGCAAAAAGCAATAAGCAATAAGCAATAAGCAATAAGCATTTAAATAAGCATGTAGGCGGAAGCGGTAGGCGGTAGGCGGAAGATGGTAGGTGGTAGGCGGTAGGCGGAAGGTGGTAGGCGGTAGGCGATATTAAGCAATAAGCAATAAGCATAAAGCATTAAGCTTTAAACATTTAGCATTATGCTTTAACCAAAAATCAAAGAGCATCAAACCTCATGCCACCAGAAATGGTTTCTTGTTGGTCGTTATCCGTTGAACTTAACTTTGAAAATAATAATATAAAAAACATAAAAGTGTATTGTGCAATACAAATATAAAGAACAAGTAATAATTGAAAATTCTTTTTTTTAATAAACACAAAAATAATAATAAAATCATACTGGATAACATTTATGGCCTTGGTAATTTCCCAATTTCCAATAACTTTAACTGCTTCTGAAACTATTTTTAAACGAAAATTCGAAAGCAAAAAAATTTTTACTTGTTCAAAAGTATATTCTTATTCGTAAGGCTTTATAACTTTGATGAAATAGATTATGTTTTAAGATACGAGAATCATACTCAATGATTTGAATAATATTTTGTTATTTCGTCAAATTACTAGTTATTTCGCAATAAATATTTGATGAAATCCCTAATATTTCCATTAAAAAAATATTCTTTTACAATATTTTATGTAAAGAAAGTGAGTGGAGGTGGTGTTTTAATAAAAAAAAAATGTTTAGCTTTAAGTAAATTTATATTTTATAAAAACAATCTTTTTCTACAAAATGTAACTGCTATACAATCTTTTTAGCAACTAAATATAAAAAAAATCCCTTATATTTAAGTTTCAAAAAACATTCTTTAATTTTTTATACAGAAAGAATGTGGTGTTTAACTATTAAAATTAGTAAAGTAGGTAATAGCTGTAGATAATACCGAACAAGGATAGGAACTGCACCAAATTTTACTTATAAAACAAGCAGTAAGCATAAAGCATTTATCATTAAGAATTAACAATTAAACTGAAAGCATTAAGCTTAAAACATTAAGCGTAAAGCAAAAAGCAACAAGCAATAAGCAAAAAGCAATAAGCAATAAGCAATAAGCAATAAGCAATAAGCAATAAGCAATAAGCAATAAGCAATAAGCAATAAGCAATAAGCAATAAGCAATAAGCAATAAGCAATAAGCAATAAGCAATAAGCAATAAGCAATAAGCAATAAGCAATAAGCAATAAGCAATAAGCAATAAGCAATAAGCAATAAGCAATAAGCAATAAGCAATAAGCAATAAGCAATAAGCAATAAGCAATAAGCAATAAGCAATAAGCAATAAGCAATAAGCAATAAGCAATAAGCAATAAGCAATAAGCAATAAGCAATAAGCAATAAGCAATAAGCAATAAGCAATAAGCAATAAGCAATAAGCAATAAGCAATAAGCAATAAGCAATAAGCAATAAGCAATAAGCAATAAGCAATAAGCAATAAGCAATAAGCAATAAGCAATAAGCATTTAAATAAGCATGTAGGCGGAAGCAGTAGGCGGTAGGCGGAAGGTGGTAGGCGGTAGGCGGTAGGTGGTAGGCGGTAGGCGATATTAAGCAATAAGCAATAAGCATAAAGCATTAAGCTTTAAACATTTAGCATTATGCTTTAACCAAAAATCAAAGAGCATCAAACCTCATGCAACCAGAAATGGTTTCTTGTTGGTCATTATCCGTTGAACTTAACTTTGAAAATAATAATAAAATAACATAAAAGTGTATTTTACAACACAAATATAAAGAACAAGTAATAATTGAAAATTCTTTTTTTTAATAAACACAAAAATAATAATAAAATCATACTGGATAACATTTATGGCCTTGGTAATTTTCCAATTTCCAATAACTTTAACTGCTTCTGAAACTATTTTTTAAACGAAAATTCGAAAGCAAAAAAATTTTTACTTGTTCAAAAGTATATTCTTATTCGTAAGCCTTTATAACTTTGATGAAATAGATTATGTTTTAAGATACGAGAATTATACTCAATGATTTGAATAATATTTTGTTATTTCGTCAAATTACTAGTTATTTCGCAATAAATATTTGATGAAATCCCTAATATTTCCATTAAAAAATATATTCTTTTACAATATTTTATGTAAAGAAAGTGAGTGCAGTTGGTGTTTAAATAAAAAAAAAATGTTTAGCTTTAAGTAAATTTATATTTTATAAAAACAATCTTTTTCTACAAAATGTAACTGCTATACAATCTTTTTAGCAACTAAATATAAAAAAAATCCCTTATATTTAAGTTTCAAAAAATATTCTTTAATTTTTTATACAGAAAGAATGTGGTGTTTAACTATTAAAATTAGTAAAGTAGGTAATAGCTGTAGATAACACCGAACAAGGATAGGAACTGCACCAAATTTTACTTATAAAACAAGCAGTAAGCATAAAGCATTTATCATTAAGAATTAACAATTAGACTGAAAGCATTAAGCTTAAAACATTAAGCGTAAAGCAAAAAGCAATAAGCAATAAGCAAAAAGCAATAAGCAATAAGCAATAAGCAATAAGCAATAAGCAATAAGCAATAAGCAATAAGCAATAAGCAATAAGCAATAAGCAATAAGCAATAAGCAATAAGCAATAAGCAATAAGCAATAAGCAATAAGCAATAAGCAATAAGCAATAAGCAATAAGCAATAAGCAATAAGCAATAAGCAATAAGCAATAAGCAATAAGCAATAAGCAATAAGCAATAAGCAATAAGCAATAAGCAATAAGCAATAAGCAATAAGCAATAAGCAATAAGCAATAAGCAATAAGCAATAAGCAATAAGCAATAAGCAATAAGCAATAAGCAATAAGCAATAAGCAATAAGCAATAAGCAATAAGCAATAAGCAATAAGCAATAAGCAATAAGCAATAAGCAATAAGCAATAAGCAATAAGCAATAAGCAATAAGCAATAAGCAATAAGCAATAAGCAATAAGCAATAAGCAATAAGCAATAAGCAATAAGCAATAAGCAATAAGCAATAAGCAATAAGCATGAAGCAATAAGCAATAAGCATGAAGCAATAAGCAATAAGCAATAAGCAATAAGCAATAAGCAATAAGCAATAAGCAATAAGCAATAAGCAATAAGCAATAAGCAATAAGCAATAAGCAATAAGCAATAAGCAATAAGCAATAAGCAATAAGCAATAAGCAATAAGCAATAAGCATTTAAATAAGCATGTAGGCGGAAGCAGTAGGCGGTAGGCGGAAGGTGTTAGGCGGTAGGCGGTAGGTGGTAGGCGATATTAAGCAATAAGCAATAAGCATAAAGCATTAAGCTTTAAACATTTAGCATTATGCTTTAACCAAAAATCAAAGAGCATCAAACCTCATGCCACCAGAAATGGTTTCTTGTTGGTCATTATTCGTTGAACTTAACTTTGAAAATAATAATAAAATAACATAAAAGTGTATTGTGCAATACAAATATAAAGAGCAAGTAATGGTTGAAAATTCTTTTTTTTAATAAACACAAAAATAATAATAAAATCATACTGGATAACATTTATGGACTTGGTAATTTCCCAATTTCCAATAACTTTAACTGCTTCTGAAACTATTTAAAAAAAAAAAATTCGAAAGCAAAAAATTTTTTACTTGTTCAAAAGTATATTCTTATTCGTAAGCCTTTATAACTTTGATGAAATAGATTATGTTTTAAGATACGAGAATCATACTCAATGATTTGAATAATATTTTGTTATTTCGTCAAATTACTAGTTATTTCGCAATAAATATTTGATGAAATCCCTAATTATTCCATTAAAAAAATATTCTTTTACAATATTTTATGTAAAGAAAGTGAGTGCAGTTGGTGTTTAATTAAAAAAAAAATGTTTAGCTTTAAGTAAATTTATATTTTATAAAAACAATCTTTTTCTACAAAATGTAACTGCTATACAATCTTTTTAGCAACTAAATATAAAAAAAATCCCTTATATTTAAGTTTCAAAAAACATTCTTTAATTTTTTATACAGAAAGAATGTGGTGTTTAACTATTAAAATTAGTAAAGTAGGTAATAGCTGTAGATAACACCGAACAAGGATAGGAACTGCACCAAATTTTACTTATAAAACAAGCAGTAAGCATAAAGCATTTATCATTAAGAATTAACAATTAAACTGAAAGCATTAAGCTTAAAACATTAAGCGTAAAGCAAAAAGCAATAAGCAATAAGCAATAAGCAATAAGCATTTAAATAAGCATGTAGGCGGAAGCGGTAGGCGGTAGGCGGAAGGTGGTAGGTGGTAGGCGGTAGGCGGTAGGTGGTAGGCGGTAGGCGATATTAAGCAATAAGCAATAAGCAATAAGCATAAAGCATTAAGCTTTAAACATTTAGCATTATGCTTTAACCAAAAATCAAAGAGCATCAAACCTCATGCCACCAGAAATGGTTTCTTGTTGGTCGTTATCCGTTGAACTTAACTTTGAAAATAATAATATAAAAAACATAAAAGTGTATTGTGCAATACAAATATAAAGAACAAGTAATGATTGAAAATTCTTTTTTTTAATAAACACAAAAATAATAATAAAATCATACTGGATAACATTTATGGACTTGGTAATTTCCCAATTTCCAATAACTTTAACTGCTTCTGAAACTATTTAAAAAAAAAAAAAATTCGAAAGCAAAAAATTTTTAACTTGTTCAAAAGTATATTCTTATTCGTAAGCCTTTATAACTTTGATGAAATAGATTATGTTTTAAGATACGAGAATCATACTCAATGATTTGAATAATATTTTGTTATTTCGTCAAATTACTAGTTATTTCGCAATAAATATTTGATGAAATCCCTAATTATTCCATTAAAAAAATATTCTTTTACAATATTTTATGTAAAGAAAGTGAGTGCAGTTGGTGTTTAATTTAAAAAAAAATGTTTAGCTTTAAGTAAATTTATATTTTATAAAAACAATCTTTTTCTACAAAATGTAACTGCTATACAATCTTTTTAGCAACTAAATATAAAAAAAATCCCTTATATTTAAGTTTCAAAAAACATTCTTTATTTTTTTATACAGAAAGAATGTGGTGTTTAACTATTAAAATTAGTAAAGTAGGTAATAGCTGTAGATAACACCGAACAAGGATAGGAACTGCACCAAATTTCACTTATAAAACAAGCAGTAAGCATAAAGCATTTATCATTAAGAATTAACAATTAAACTGAAAGCATTAAGCTTAAAACATTAAGCGTAAAGCAAAAAGCAATAAGCAATAAGCAAAAAGCAATAAGCAATAAGCAATAAGCAATAAGCAATAAGCAATAAGCATTTAAATAAGCATGTAGGCGGAAGCGGTAGGCGGTAGGTGGTAGGTGGTAGGCGGTAGGCGGTAGGTGGTAGGCGGTAGGCGATATTAAGCAATAAGCAATAAGCATAAAGCATTAAGCTTTAAACATTTAGCATTATGCTTTAACCAAAAATCAAAGAGCATCAAACCTCATGCCACCAGAAATGGTTTCTTGTTGGTCGTTATCCGTTGAACTTAACTTTGAAAATAATAATATAAAAAACATAAAAGTGTATTGTGCAATACAAATATAAAGAACAAGTAATGATTGAAAATTCTTTTTTTTAATAAACACAAAAATAATAATAAAATCATACTGGATAACATTTATGGACTTGGTAATTTTCCAATTTCCAATAACATTAACTGCTTCTGAAACTATTTTTTAAACGAAAATTCGAAAGCAAAAAAATGTTTACTTGTTCAAAAGTATATTCTTATTCGTAAGCCTTTATAACTTTGATGAAATAGATTATGTTTTAAGATGTAGGTAGGTGGTAGGTGGTAGGCGGTAGGCGGTAGGTGGTAGGCGGTAGGCGATATTAAGCAATAAGCAATAAGCATAAAGCATTAAGCTTTAAACATTTAGCATTATGCTTTAACCAAAAATCAAAGAGCATCAAACCTCATGCCACCAGAAATGGTTTCTTGTTGGTCGTTATCCGTTGAACTTAACTTTGAAAATAATAATATAAAAAACATAAAAGTGTATTGTGCAATACAAATATAAAGAACAAGTAATGATTGAAAATTCTTTTTTTTAATAAACACAAAAATAATAATAAAATCATACTGGATAACATTTATGGACTTGGTAATTTTCCAATTTCCAATAACATTAACTGCTTCTGAAACTATTTTTTAAACGAAAATTCGAAAGCAAAAAAATGTTTACTTGTTCAAAAGTATATTCTTATTCGTAAGCCTTTATAACTTTGATGAAATAGATTATGTTTTAAGATACGAGAATCATACTCAATGATTTGAATAATATTTTGTTATTTCGTCAAATTACTAGTTATTTCGCAATAAATATTTGATGAAATCCCTAATATTTCCATTAAAAAAATATTCTTTTACAATATTTTATGTAAAGAAAGTGAGTGGAGGTGGTGTTTTAATAAAAAAAAAATGTTTAGCTTTAAGTAAATTTATATTTTATAAAAACAATCTTTTTCTACAAAATGTAACTGCTATACAATCTTTTTAGCAACTAAATATAAAAAAAATCCCTTATATTTAAGTTTCAAAAAACATTCTTTAATTTTTTATACAGAAAGAATGTGGTGTTTAACTATTAAAATTAGTAAAGTAGGTAATAGCTGTAGATAACACCGAACAAGGATAGGAACTGCACCAAATTTTACTTATAAAACAAGCAGTAAGCATAAAGCATTTATCATTAAGAATTAACAATTAAACTGAAAGCATTAAGCTTAAAACATTAAGCGTAAAGCAAAAAGCAACAAGCAATAAGCAAAAAGCAATTAGCAATAAGATATAAGCAATAAGCAATAAGCAATAAGCAATAAGCAATAAGCAATAAGCAATAAGCAATAAGCAATAAGCAATAAGCAATAAGCAATAAGCAATAAGCAATAAGCAATAAGCAATAAGCAATAAGCAATAAGCAATAAGCAATAAGCAATAAGCAATAAGCAATAAGCAATAAGCAATAAGCAATAAGCAATAAGCAATAAGCAATAAGCATGAAGCAATAAGCAATAAGCAATAAGCAATAAGCAATAAGCAATAAGCAATAAGCAATAAGCATTTAAATAAGCATTTAAATAAGCATGTAGGCGGAAGCAGTAGGCGGTAGGCGGAAGGTGGTAGGCGGTAGGCGGTAGGTGGTAGGCGGTAGGCGATATTAAGCAATAAGCAATAAGCATAAAGCATAAAGCTTTAAACATTTAGCATTATGCTTTAACCAAAAATCAAAGAGCATCAAACCTCATGCCACCAGAAATGGTTTCTTGTTGGTCATTATCCGTTGAACTTAACTTTGAAAATAATAATAAAATAACATAAAAGTGTATTTTACAACACAAATATAAAGAACAAGTAATAATTGAAAATTCTTTTTTTTAATAAACACAAAAATAATAATAAAATCATACTGGATAACATTTATGGCCTTGGTAATTTTCCAATTTCCAATAACTTTAACTGCTTCTGAAACTATTTTTTAAACGAAAATTCGAAAGCAAAAAAATTTTTACTTGTTCAAAAGTATATTCTTATTCGTAAGCCTTTATAACTTTGATGAAATAGATTATGTTTTAAGATACGAGAATTATACTCAATGATTTGAATAATATTTTGTTATTTCGTCAAATTACTAGTTATTTCGCAATAAATATTTGATGAAATCCCTAATATTTCCATTAAAAAAATATTCTTTTACAATATTTTATGTAAAGAAAGTGAGTGGAGGTGGTGTTTTAATAAAAAAAAAATGTTTAGCTTTAAGTAAATTTATATTTTATAAAAACAATCTTTTTCTACAAAATGTAACTGCTATACAATCTTTTTAGCAACTAAATATAAAAAAAATCCCTTATATTTAAGATTCAAAAAACATTCTTTAATTTTTTATACAGAAAGAATGTGGTGTTTAACTATTAAAATTAGTAAAGTAGGTAATAGCTGTAGATAACACCGAACAAGGATAGGAACTGCACCAAATTTTACTTATAAAACAAGCAGTAAGCATAAAGCATTTATCATTAAGAATTAACAATTAAACTGAAAGCATTAAGCTTAAAACATTAAGCGTAAAGCAAAAAGCAATAAGCAATAAGCAAAAAGCAAAGAGCAATAAGCAATAAGCAATAAGCAATAAGCAATAAGCAATAAGCAATAAGCAATAAGCAATAAGCAATAAGCAATAAGCAATAAGCAATAAGCAATAAGCAATAAGCAATAAGCAATAAGCAATAAGCAATAAGCAATAAGCAATAAGCAATAAGCAATAAGCAATAAGCATGAAGCAATAACCAATAAGCAATAACCAATAAGCAATAAGCATTTAAATAAGCATGTAGGCGGAAGCAGTAGGCGGTAGGCGGAAGGTGGTAGGCGGTAGGCGGTAGGTGGTAGGCGGTACTCGATATTAAGCAATAAGCAATAAGCATAAAGCATTAAGCTTTAAACATTTAGCATTATGCTTTAACCAAAAATCAAAGAGCATCAAACCTCATGCCACCAGAAATGGTTTCTTGTTGGTCATTATCCGTTGAACTTAACTTTGAAAATAATAATAAAATAACATAAAAGTGTATTTTACAATACAAATATAAAAAACAAGTAATAATTGAAAATTCTTTTTTTAATGAACACAAAAATAATAATAAAATCATACTGGATAACATTTATGGCCTTGGTAATTTCCCAATTTCCAATAACTTTAACTGCTTCTGAAACTATTTTTTAAACGAAAATTCGAAAGCAAAAAAATTTTTACTTGTTCAAAAGTATATTCTTATTCGTAAGCCTTTATAACTTTGATGAAATAGATTATGTTTTAAGATACGAGAATTATACTCAATGATTTGAATAATATTTTGTTATTTCGTCAAATTACTAGTTATTTCGCAATAAATATTTGATGAAATCCCTAATATTTCCATTAAAAAATATATTCTTTTACAATATTTTATGTAAAGAAAGTGAGTGCAGGTGGTGTTTAAATAAAAAAAAATGTTTAGCTTTAAGTAAATTTATATTTTATAAAAACAATCTTTTTCTACAAAATGTAACTGCTATACAATCTTTTTAGCAACTAAATATAAAAAAAATCCCTTATATTTAAGTTTCAAAAAATATTCTTTAATTTTTTATACAGAAAGAATGTGGTGTTTAACTTTTAAAATTAGTAAAGTAGGTAATAGCTGTAGATAACACCGAACAAGGATAGGAACTGCACCAAATTTTACTTATAAAACAAGCAGTAAGCATAAAGCATTTATCATTAAGAATTAACAATTAAACTGAAAGCATTAAGCTTAAAACATTAAGCGTAAAGCAAAAAGCAATAAGCAATAAGCAAAAAGCAATAAGCAATAAGCAATAAGCAATAAGCATTTAAATAAGCATGTAGGCGGAATCAGTAGGCGGTAGGCGGAAGGTGGTAGGCGGTAGGCGGTAGGCGGTAGGTGGTAGGCGGTAGGCGATATTAAGCAATAAGCAATAAGCATAAAGCATTAAGCTTTAAACATTTAGCATTATGCTTTAACCAAAAATCAAAGAGCATCAAACCTCATGCCACCAGAAATGGTTTCTTGTTGGTCATTATTCGTTGAACTTAACTTTGAAAACAATAATAAAATAACATAAAAGTGTATTGTGCAATACAAATATAAAGAACAAGTAATGGTTGAAAATTCTTTTTTTTAATAAACACAAAAATAATAATAAAATCATACTGGATAACATTTATGGACTTGGTAATTTCCCAATTTCCAATAACTTTAACTGCTTCTGAAACTATTTAAAAAAAAAAAAATTCGAAAGCAAAAAAATTTTTACTTGTTCAAAAGTATATTCTTATTCGTAAGCCTTTATAACTTTGATGAAATAGATTATGTTTTAAGATACGAGAATCATACTCAATGATTTGAATAATATTTTGTTATTTCGTCAAATTACTAGTTATTTCGCAATAAATATTTGATGAAATCCCTAATTATTCCATTAAAAAAATATTCTTTTACAATATTTTATGTAAAGAAAGTGAGTGCAGTTGGTGTTTAATTAAAAAAAAAATGTTTAGCTTTAAGTAAATTTATATTTTATAAAAACAATCTTTTTCTACAAAATGTAACTGCTATACAATCTTTTTAGCAACTAAATATAAAAAAAATCCCTTATATTTAAGTTTCAAAAAACATTCTTTAATTTTTTATACAGAAAGAATGTGGTGTTTAACTATTAAAATTAGTAAAGTAGGTAATAGCTGTAGATAACACCGAACAAGGATAGGAACTGCACCAAATTTTACTTATAAAACAAGCAGTAAGCATAAAGCATTTATCATTAAGAATTAACAATTAAACTGAAAGCATTAAGCTTAAAACATTAAGCGTAAAGCAAAAAGCAATAAGCAATAAGCAATAAGCAATAAGCATTTAAATAAGCATGTAGGCGGAAGCGGTAGGCGGTAGGCGGAAGGTGGTAGGTGGTAGGCGGTAGGCGGTAGGTGGTAGGCGGTAGGCGATATTAAGCAATAAGCAATAAGCATAAAGCATTAAGCTTTAAACATTTAGCATTATGCTTTAACCAAAAATCAAAGAGCATCAAACCTCATGCCACCAGAAATGGTTTCTTGTTGGTCGTTATCCGTTGAACTTAACTTTGAAAATAATAATATAAAAAACATAAAAGTGTATTGTGCAATACAAATATAAAGAACAAGTAATGATTGAAAATTCTTTTTTTTAATAAACACAAAAATAATAATAAAATCATACTGGATAACATTTATGGACTTGGTAATTTTCCAATTTCCAATAACATTAACTGCTTCTGAAACTATTTTTTAAACGAAAATTCGAAAGCAAAAAAATGTTTACTTGTTCAAAAGTATATTCTTATTCGTAAGCCTTTATAACTTTGATGAAATAGATTATGTTTTAAGATACGAGAATCATACTCAATGATTTGAATAATATTTTGTTATTTCGTCAAATTACTAGTTATTTCGCAATAAATATTTGATGAAATCCCTAATATTTCCATTAAAAAAATATTCTTTTACAATATTTTATGTAAAGAAAGTGAGTGGAGGTGGTGTTTTAATAAAAAAAAAATGTTTAGCTTTAAGTAAATTTATATTTTATAAAAACAATCTTTTTCTACAAAATGTAACTGCTATACAATCTTTTTAGCAACTAAATATAAAAAAAATCCCTTATATTTAAGTTTCAAAAAACATTCTTTAATTTTTTATACAGAAAGAATGTGGTGTTTAACTATTAAAATTAGTAAAGTAGGTAATAGCTGTAGATAACACCGAACAAGGATAGGAACTGCACCAAATTTTACTTATAAAACAAGCAGTAAGCATAAAGCATTTATCATTAAGAATTAACAATTAAACTGAAAGCATTAAGCTTAAAACATTAAGCGTAAAGCAAAAAGCAACAAGCAATAAGCAAAAAGCAATTAGCAATAAGATATAAGCAATAAGCAATAAGCAATAAGCAATAAGAAATAAGCAATAAGCAATAAGCAATAAGCAATAAGCAATAAGCAATAAGCAATAAGCAATAAGCAATAAGCAATAAGCAATAAGTAATAAGCAATAAGCATGAAGCAATAAGCAATAAGCAATAACCAATAAGCAATAAGCATTTAAATAAGCATGTAGGCGGAAGCAGTAGGCGGTAGGCGGAAGGTGGTAGGCGGTAGGCGGTAGGTGGTAGGCGGTACTCGATATTAAGCAATAAGCAATAAGCATAAAGCATTAAGCTTTAAACATTTAGCATTATGCTTTAACCAAAAATCAAAGAGCATCAAACCTCATGCCACCAGAAATGGTTTCTTGTTGGTCGTTATCCGTTGAACTTAACTTTGAAAATAATAATAAAATAACATAAAAGTGTATTTTACAATACAAATATAAAAAACAAGTAATAATTGAAAATTCTTTTTTTAATAAACACAAAAATAATAATAAAATCATACTGGATAACATTTATGGCCTTGGTAATTTTCCAATTTCCAATAACTTTAACTGCTTCTGAAACTATTTTTTAAACGAAAATTCGAAAGCAAAAAAATTTTTACTTGTTCAAAAGTATATTCTTATTCGTAAGCCTTTATAACTTTGATGAAATAGATTATGTTTTAAGATACGAGAATTATACTCAATGATTTGAATAATATTTTGTTATTTCGTCAAATTACTAGTTATTTCGCAATAAATATTTGATGAAATCCCTAATATTTCCATTAAAAAATATATTCTTTTACAATATTTTATGTAAAGAAAGTGAGTGCAGGTGGTGTTTAAATAAAAAAAAATGTTTAGCTTTAAGTAAATTTATATTTTATAAAAACAATCTTTTTCTACAAAATGTAACTGCTATACAATCTTTTTAGCAACTAAATATAAAAAAAATCCCTTATATTTAAGTTTCAAAAAATATTCTTTAATTTTTTATACAGAAAGAATGTGGTGTTTAACTTTTAAAATTAGTAAAGTAGGTAATAGCTGTAGATAACACCGAACAAGGATAGGAACTGCACCAAATTTTACTTATAAAACAAGCAGTAAGCATAAAGCATTTATCATTAAGAATTAACAATTAAACTGAAAGCATTAAGCTTAAAACATTAAGCGTAAAGCAAAAAGCAATAAGCAATAAGCAATAAGCAATAAGCAATAAGCAATAAGCATGAAGCAATAAGCAATAAGCAATAAGCATTTAAATAAGCATGTAGGCGGAACCGGTAGGCGGTAGGCGGAAGGTGGTAGGCGGTAGGCGGTAGGCGGTAGGTGGTAGGCGGTAGCCGATATTAAGCAATAAGCAATAAGCATAAAGCATTAAGCTTTAAACATTTAGCATTATGCTTTAACCAAAAATCAAAGAGTATCAAACCTCATGCCACCAGAAATGGTTTCTTGTTGGTCGTTATCCGTTGAACTTAACTTTGAAAATAATAATATAAAAAACATAAAAGTGTATTGTGCAATACAAATATAAAGAACAAGTAATGGTTGAAAATTCTTTTTTTTAATAAACACAAATATAATAATAAAATCATACTCGATAACATTTATGGACTTGGTAATTTCCCAATTTCCAATAACTTTAACTGCTTCTGAAACTATTTAAAAAAAAAAAAATTCGAAAGCAAAAAAATGTTTACTTGTTCAAAAGTATATTCTTATTCGTAAGCCTTTATAACTTTGAGGAAATAGATTATGTTTTAAGATACGAGAATCATACTCAATGATTTGAATAATATTTTGTTATTTCGTCAAATTACTAGTTATTTCGCAATAAATATTTGATGAAATCCCTAATATTTCCATTAAAAAAATATTCTTTTACAATATTTTATGTAAAGAAAGTGAGTGGAGGTGGTGTTTTAATAAAAAAAAAATGTTTAGCTTTAAGTAAATTTATATTTTATAAAAACAATCTTTTTCTACAAAATGTAACTGCTATACAATCTTTTTAGCAACTAAATATAAAAAAAATCCCTTATATTTAAGTTTCAAAAAACATTCTTTAATTTTTTATACAGAAAGAATGTGGTGTTTAACTATTAAAATTAGTAAAGTAGGTAATAGCTGTAGATAACACCGAACAAGGATAGGAACTGCACCAAATTTTACTTATAAAACAAGCAGTAAGCATAAAGCATTTATCATTAAGAATTAACAATTAAACTGAAAGCATTAGGCTTAAAACATTAAGCGTAAAGCAAAAAGCAATAAGCAATAAGCAAAAAGCAAAGAGCAATAAGCAATAAGCAATAAGCAATAAGCAATAAGCAATAAGCAATAAGCAATAAGCAATAAGCAATAAGCAATAAGCAATAAGCAATAAGCAATAAGCAATAAGCAATAAGCAATAAGCAATAAGCAATAAGCAATAAGCAATAAGCAATAAGCAATAAGCAATAAGCAATAAGCAATAAGCATGAAGCAATAAGCAATAAGCAATAACCAATAAGCAATAAGCATTTAAATAAGCATGTAGGCGGAAGCAGTAGGCGGTAGGCGGAAGGTGGTAGGCGGTAGGCGGTAGGTGGTAGGCGGTAGGCGATATTAAGCAATAAGCAATAAGCATAAAGCATTAAGCTTTAAACATTTAGCATTATGCTTTAACCAAAAATCAAAGAGCATCAAACCTCATGCCACCAGAAATGGTTTCTTGTTGGTCATTATCCGTTGAACTTAACTTTGAAAATAATAATAAAATAACATAAAAGTGTATTTTACAACACAAATATAAAGAACAAGTAATAATTGAAAATTCTTTTTTTTAATAAACACAAAAATAATAATAAAATCATACTGGATAACATTTATGGCCTTGGTAATTTTCCAATTTCCAATAACTTTAACTGCTTCTGAAACTATTTTTTAAACGAAAATTCGAAAGCAAAAAAATTTTTACTTGTTCAAAAGTATATTCTTATTCGTAAGCCTTTATAACTTTGATGAAATAGATTATGTTTTAAGATACGAGAATTATACTCAATGATTTGAATAATATTTTGTTATTTCGTCAAATTACTAGTTATTTCGCAATAAATATTTGATGAAATCCCTAATATTTCCATTAAAAAATATATTCTTTTACAATATTTTATGTAAAGAAAGTGAGTGCAGTTGGTGTTTAAATAAAAAAAAAATGTTTAGCTTTAAGTAAATTTATATTTTATAAAAACAATCTTTTTCTACAAAATGTAACTGCTATACAATCTTTTTAGCAACTAAATATAAAAAAAATCCCTTATATTTAAGTTTCAAAAAACATTCTTTAATTTTTTATACAGAAAGAATGTGGTGTTTAACTATTAAAATTAGTAAAGTAGGTAATAGCTGTAGATAACACCGAACAAGGATAGGAACTGCACCAAATTTTACTTATAAAACAAGCAGTAAGCATAAAGCATTTATCATTAAGAATTAACAATTAGACTGAAAGCATTAAGCTTAAAACATTAAGCGTAAAGCAAAAAGCAATAAGCAATAAGCAAAATGCAATAAGCAATAAGCAATAAGCAATAAGCAATAAGCAATAAGCAATAAGCAATAAGCAATAAGCAATAAGCAATAAGCAATAAGCAATAAGCAATAAGCAATAAGCAATAAGCAATAAGCAATAAGCAATAAGCAATAAGCAATAAGCAATAAGCAATAAGCAATAAGCAATAAGCAATAAGCAATAAGCAATAAGCAATAAGCAATAAGCAATAAGCAATAAGCAATAAGCAATAAGCAATAAGCAATAAGCAATAAGCAATAAGCAATAAGCAATAAGCAATAAGCAATAAGCAATAAGCAATAAGCATTTAAATAAGCATGTAGGCGGAAGCAGTAGGCGGTAGGCGGAAGGTGGTAGGCGGTAGGCGGTAGGTGGTAGGCGGTAGGCGATATTAAGCAATAAGCAATAAGCATAAAGCATTAAGCTTTAAACATTTAGCATTATGCTTTAACCAAAAATCAAAGAGCATCAAACCTCATGCCACCAGAAATGGTTTCTTGTTGGTCATTATCCGTTGAACTTAACTTTGAAAATAATAATAAAATAACATAAAAGTGTATTTTACAACACAAATATAAAGAACAAGTAATAATTGAAAATTCTTTTTTTTAATAAACACAAAAATAATAATAAAATCATACTGGATAACATTTATGGCCTTGGTAATTTTCCAATTTCCAATAACTTTAACTGCTTCTGAAACTATTTTTTAAACGAAAATTCGAAAGCAAAAAAATTTTTACTTGTTCAAAAGTATATTCTTATTCGTAAGCCTTTATAACTTTGATGAAATAGATTATGTTTTAAGATACGAGAATTATACTCAATGATTTGAATAATATTTTGTTATTTCGTCAAATTACTAGTTATTTCGCAATAAATATTTGATGAAATCCCTAATATTTCCATTAAAAAATATATTCTTTTACAATATTTTATGTAAAGAAAGTGAGTGCAGTTGGTGTTTAAATAAAAAAAAAATGTTTAGCTTTAAGTAAATTTATATTTTATAAAAACAATCTTTTTCTACAAAATGTAACTGCTATACAATCTTTTTAGCAACTAAATATAAAAAAAATCCCTTATATTTAAGTTTCAAAAAACATTCTTTAATTTTTTATACAGAAAGAATGTGGTGTTTAACTATTAAAATTAGTAAAGTAGGTAATAGCTGTAGATAACACCGAACAAGGATAGGAACTGCACCAAATTTTACTTATAAAACAAGCAGTAAGCATAAAGCATTTATCATTAAGAATTAACAATTAGACTGAAAGCATTAAGCTTAAAACATTAAGCGTAAAGCAAAAAGCAATAAGCAATAAGCAAAAAGCAATAAGCAATAAGCAATAAGCAATAAGCAATAAGCAATAAGCAATAAGCAATAAGCAATAAGCAATAAGCAATAAGCAATAAGCAATAAGCAATAAGCAATAAGCAATAAGCAATAAGCAATAAGCAATAAGCAATAAGCAATAAGCAATAAGCAATAAGCAATAAGCAATAAGCAATAAGCAATAAGCAATAAGCAATAAGCAATAAGCAATAAGCAATAAGCAATAAGCAATAAGCAATAAGCAATAAGCAATAAGCAATAAGCAATAAGCAATAAGCAATAAGCAATAAGCAATAAGCAATAAGCAATAAGCAATAAGCAATAAGCAATAAGCAATAAGCAATAAGCAATAAGCAATAAGCAATAAGCAATAAGCAATAAGCAATAAGCAATAAGCAATAAGCAATAAGCAATAAGCAATAAGCAATAAGCAATAAGCATGAAGCAATAAGCAATAAGCAATAAGCATGAAGCAATAAGCAATAAGCAATAAGCAATAAGCAATAAGCAATAAGCAATAAGCAATAAGCATTTAAATAAGCATGTAGGCGGAAGCAGTAGGCGGTAGGCGGAAGGTGTTAGGCGGTAGGCGGTAGGTGGTAGGCGATATTAAGCAATAAGCAATAAGCATAAAGCATTAAGCTTTAAACATTTAGCATTATGCTTTAACCAAAAATCAAAGAGCATCAAACCTCATGCCACCAGAAATGGTTTCTTGTTGGTCATTATTCGTTGAACTTAACTTTGAAAATAATAATAAAATAACATAAAAGTGTATTGTGCAATACAAATATAAAGAGCAAGTAATGGTTGAAAATTCTTTTTTTTAATAAACACAAAAATAATAATAAAATCATACTGGATAACATTTATGGACTTGGTAATTTCCCAATTTCCAATAACTTTAACTGCTTCTGAAACTATTTAAAAAAAAAAAAATTCGAAAGCAAAAAATTTTTAACTTGTTCAAAAGTATATTCTTATTCGTAAGCCTTTATAACTTTGATGAAATAGATTATGTTTTAAGATACGAGAATCATACTCAATGATTTGAATAATATTTTGTTATTTCGTCAAATTACTAGTTATTTCGCAATAAATATTTGATGAAATCCCTAATTATTCCATTAAAAAAATATTCTTTTACAATATTTTATGTAAAGAAAGTGAGTGCAGTTGGTGTTTAATTTAAAAAAAAATGTTTAGCTTTAAGTAAATTTATATTTTATAAAAACAATCTTTTTCTACAAAATGTAACTGCTATACAATCTTTTTAGCAACTAAATATAAAAAAAATCCCTTATATTTAAGTTTCAAAAAACATTCTTTATTTTTTTATACAGAAAGAATGTGGTGTTTAACTATTAAAATTAGTAAAGTAGGTAATAGCTGTAGATAACACCGAACAAGGATAGGAACTGCACCAAATTTTACTTATAAAACAAGCAGTAAGCATAAAGCATTTATCATTAAGAATTAACAATTAAACTGAAAGCATTAAGCTTAAAACATTAAGCGTAAAGCAAAAAGCAATAAGCAATAAGCAAAAAGCAATAAGCAATAAGCAATAAGCAATAAGCAATAAGCAATAAGCATTTAAATAAGCATGTAGGCGGAAGCGGTAGGCGGTAGGTGGTAGGTGGTAGGCGGTAGGCGGTAGGTGGTAGGCGGTAGGCGATATTAAGCAATAAGCAATAAGCATAAAGCATTAAGCTTTAAACATTTAGCATTATGCTTTAACCAAAAATCAAAGAGCATCAAACCTCATGCCACCAGAAATGGTTTCTTGTTGGTCGTTATCCGTTGAACTTAACTTTGAAAATAATAATATAAAAAACATAAAAGTGTATTGTGCAATACAAATATAAAGAACAAGTAATGATTGAAAATTCTTTTTTTTAATAAACACAAAAATAATAATAAAATCATACTGGATAACATTTATGGACTTGGTAATTTTCCAATTTCCAATAACATTAACTGCTTCTGAAACTATTTTTTAAACGAAAATTCGAAAGCAAAAAAATGTTTACTTGTTCAAAAGTATATTCTTATTCGTAAGCCTTTATAACTTTGATGAAATAGATTATGTTTTAAGATGTAGGTAGGTGGTAGGTGGTAGGCGGTAGGCGGTAGGTGGTAGGCGGTAGGCGATATTAAGCAATAAGCAATAAGCATAAAGCATTAAGCTTTAAACATTTAGCATTATGCTTTAACCAAAAATCAAAGAGCATCAAACCTCATGCCACCAGAAATGGTTTCTTGTTGGTCGTTATCCGTTGAACTTAACTTTGAAAATAATAATATAAAAAACATAAAAGTGTATTGTGCAATACAAATATAAAGAACAAGTAATGATTGAAAATTCTTTTTTTTAATAAACACAAAAATAATAATAAAATCATACTGGATAACATTTATGGACTTGGTAATTTTCCAATTTCCAATAACATTAACTGCTTCTGAAACTATTTTTTAAACGAAAATTCGAAAGCAAAAAAATGTTTACTTGTTCAAAAGTATATTCTTATTCGTAAGCCTTTATAACTTTGATGAAATAGATTATGTTTTAAGATACGAGAATCATACTCAATGATTTGAATAATATTTTGTTATTTCGTCAAATTACTAGTTATTTCGCAATAAATATTTGATGAAATCCCTAATATTTCCATTAAAAAAATATTCTTTTACAATATTTTATGTAAAGAAAGTGAGTGGAGGTGGTGTTTTAATAAAAAAAAAATGTTTAGCTTTAAGTAAATTTATATTTTATAAAAACAATCTTTTTCTACAAAATGTAACTGCTATACAATCTTTTTAGCAACTAAATATAAAAAAAATCCCTTATATTTAAGTTTCAAAAAACATTCTTTAATTTTTTATACAGAAAGAATGTGGTGTTTAACTATTAAAATTAGTAAAGTAGGTAATAGCTGTAGATAACACCGAACAAGGATAGGAACTGCACCAAATTTTACTTATAAAACAAGCAGTAAGCATAAAGCATTTATCATTAAGAATTAACAATTAAACTGAAAGCATTAAGCTTAAAACATTAAGCGTAAAGCAAAAAGCAACAAGCAATAAGCAAAAAGCAATTAGCAATAAGATATAAGCAATAAGCAATAAGCAATAAGCAATAAGCAATAAGCAATAAGCAATAAGCAATAAGCAATAAGCAATAAGCAATAAGCAATAAGCAATAAGCAATAAGCAATAAGCAATAAGCAATAAGCAATAAGCAATAAGCAATAAGCAATAAGCAATAAGCAATAAGCAATAAGCAATAAGCAATAAGCAATAAGCAATAAGCAATAAGCAATAAGCAATAAGCAATAAGCAATAAGCAATAAGCAATAAGCAATAAGCAATAAGCAATAAGCATGAAGCAATAAGCAATAAGCAATAACCAATAAGCAATAACCAATAAGCAATAAGCATTTAAATAAGCATGTAGGCGGAAGCAGTAGGCGGTAGGCGGAAGGTGGTAGGCGGTAGGCGGTAGGTGGTAGGCGGTACTCGATATTAAGCAATAAGCAATAAGCATAAAGCATTAAGCTTTAAACATTTAGCATTATGCTTTAACCAAAAATCAAAGAGCATCAAACCTCATGCCACCAGAAATGGTTTCTTGTTGGTCATTATCCGTTGAACTTAACTTTGAAAATAATAATAAAATAACATAAAAGTGTATTTTACAATACAAATATAAAAAACAAGTAATAATTGAAAATTCTTTTTTTAATGAACACAAAAATAATAATAAAATCATACTGGATAACATTTATGGCCTTGGTAATTTCCCAATTTCCAATAACTTTAACTGCTTCTGAAACTATTTTTTAAACGAAAATTCGAAAGCAAAAAAATTTTTACTTGTTCAAAAGTATATTCTTATTCGTAAGCCTTTATAACTTTGATGAAATAGATTATGTTTTAAGATACGAGAATTATACTCAATGATTTGAATAATATTTTGTTATTTCGTCAAATTACTAGTTATTTCGCAATAAATATTTGATGAAATCCCTAATATTTCCATTAAAAAATATATTCTTTTACAATATTTTATGTAAAGAAAGTGAGTGCAGGTGGTGTTTAAATAAAAAAAAATGTTTAGCTTTAAGTAAATTTATATTTTATAAAAACAATCTTTTACTACAAAATGTAACTGCTATACAATCTTTTTAGCAACTAAATATAAAAAAAATCCCTTATATTTAAGTTTCAAAAAATATTCTTTAATTTTTTATACAGAAAGAATGTGGTGTTTAACTTTTAAAATTAGTAAAGTAGGTAATAGCTGTAGATAACACCGAACAAGGATAGGAACTGCACCAAATTTTACTTATAAAACAAGCAGTAAGCATAAAGCATTTATCATTAAGAATTAACAATTAAACTGAAAGCATTAAGCTTAAAACATTAAGCGTAAAGCAAAAAGCAATAAGCAATAAGCAAAAAGCAATAAGCAATAAGCAATAAGCAATAAGCAATAAGCATTTAAATAAGCATGTAGGCGGAATCAGTAGGCGGTAGGCGGAAGGTGGTAGGCGGTAGGCGGTAGGCGGTAGGTGGTAGGCGGTAGGCGATATTAAGCAATAAGCAATAAGCATAAAGCATTAAGCTTTAAACATTTAGCATTATGCTTTAACCAAAAATCAAAGAGCATCAAACCTCATGCCACCAGAAATGGTTTCTTGTTGGTCATTATTCGTTGAACTTAACTTTGAAAACAATAATAAAATAACATAAAAGTGTATTGTGCAATACAAATATAAAGAACAAGTAATGGTTGAAAATTCTTTTTTTTAATAAACACAAAAATAATAATAAAATCATACTGGATAACATTTATGGACTTGGTAATTTCCCAATTTCCAATAACTTTAACTGCTTCTGAAACTATTTAAAAAAAAAAAAATTCGAAAGCAAAAAAATTTTTACTTGTTCAAAAGTATATTCTTATTCGTAAGCCTTTATAACTTTGATGAAATAGATTATGTTTTAAGATACGAGAATCATACTCAATGATTTGAATAATTTTTTATTATTTCGTCAAATTACTAGTTATTTCGCAATAAATATTTGATGAAATCCCTAATATTTCCATTAAAAAAATATTCTTTTACAATATTTTATGTAAAGAAAGTGAGTGCAGTTGGTGTTTAATTAAAAAAAAAATGTTTAGCTTTAAGTAAATTTATATTTTATAAAAACAATCTTTTTCTACAAAATGTAACTGCTATACAATCTTTTTAGCAACTAAATATAAAAAAAATCCCTTATATTTAAGTTTCAAAAAACATTCTTTAATTTTTTATACAGAAAGAATGTGGTGTTTAACTATTAAAATTAGTAAAGTAGGTAATAGCTGTAGATAACACCGAACAAGGATAGGAACTGCACCAAATTTTACTTATAAAACAAGCAGTAAGCATAAAGCATTTATCATTAAGAATTAACAATTAAACTGAAAGCATTAAGCTTAAAACATTAAGCGTAAAGCAAAAAGCAATAAGCAATAAGCAATAAGCAATAAGCAATAAGCATGAAGCAATAAGCAATAAGCAATAAGCATTTAAATAAGCATGTAGGCGGAACCGGTAGGCGGTAGGCGGAAGGTGGTAGGCGGTAGGTGGTAGGCGGTAGGTGGTAGGCGGTAGCCGATATTAAGCAATAAGCAATAAGCATAAAGCATTAAGCTTTAAACATTTAGCATTATGCTTTAACCAAAAATCAAAGAGCATCAAACCTCATGCCACCAGAAATGGTTTCTTGTTGGTCGTTATCCGTTGAACTTAACTTTGAAAATAATAATATAAAAAACATAAAAGTGTATTGTGCAATACAAATATAAAGAACAAGTAATGGTTGAAAATTCTTTTTTTTAATAAACACAAATATAATAATAAAATCATACTGGATAACATTTATGGCCTTGGTAATTTCCCAATTTCCAATAACTTTAACTGCTTCTGAAACTATTTAAAAAAAAAAAATTCGAAAGCAAAAAAATGTTTACTTGTTCAAAAGTATATTCTTATTCGTAAGCCTTTATAACTTTGATGAAATAGATTATGTTTTAAGATACGAGAATCATACTCAATGATTTGAATAATATTTTGTTATTTCGTCAAATTACTAGTTATTTCGCAATAAATATTTGATGAAATCCCTAATATTTCCATTAAAAAAATATTCTTTTACAATATTTTATGTAAAGAAAGTGAGTGGAGGTGGTGTTTTAATAAAAAAAAAATGTTTAGCTTTAAGTAAATTTATATTTTATAAAAACAATCTTTTTCTACAAAATGTAACTGCTATACAATCTTTTTAGCAACTAAATATAAAAAAAATCCCTTATATTTAAGTTTCAAAAAACATTCTTTAATTTTTTATACAGAAAGAATGTGGTGTTTAACTATTAAAATTAGTAAAGTAGGTAATAGCTGTAGATAACACCGAACAAGGATAGGAACTGCACCAAATTTTACTTATAAAACAAGCAGTAAGCATAAAGCATTTATCATTAAGAATTAACAATTAAACTGAAAGCATTAAGCTTAAAACATTAAGCGTAAAGCAAAAAGCAACAAGCAATAAGCAAAAAGCAATAAGCAATAAGCAATAAGCAATAAGCAATAAGCAATAAGCAATAAGCAATAAGCAATAAGCAATAAGCAATAAGCAATAAGCAATAAGCAATAAGCAATAAGCAATAAGCAATAAGCAATAAGCAATAAGCAATAAGCAATAAGCAATAAGCAATTAGCAATAAGCAATAAGCAATAAGCAATAAGCAATAAGCAATATGCAATAAGCAATAAGCAATAAGCAATAAGCAATAAGCATTTAAATAAGCATGTAGGCGGAAGCAGTAGGCGGTAGGCGGAAGGTGGTAGGCGGTAGGCGGTAGGTGGTAGGTGGTAGGCGATATTAAGCAATAAGCAATAAGCATAAAGCATTAAGCTTTAAACATTTAGCATTATGCTTTAACCAAAAATCAAAGAGCATCAAACCTCATGCCACCAGAAATGGTTTCTTGTTGGTCATTATCCGTTGAACTTATTTTTGAAAATAATAATAAAATAACATAAAAGTGTATTTTACAACACAAATATAAAGAACAAGTAATAATTGAAAATTCTTTTTTTTAATAAACACAAAAATAATAATAAAATCATACTGGATAACATTTATGGCCTTGGTAATTTTCCAATTTCCAATAACTTTAACTGCTTCTGAAACTATTTTTTAAACGAAAATTCGAAAGCAAAAAAATTTTTACTTGTTCAAAAGTATATTCTTATTCGTAAGCCTTTATAACTTTGATGAAATAGATTATGTTTTAAGATACGAGAATTATACTCAATGATTTGAATAATATTTTGTTATTTCGTCAAATTACTAGTTATTTCGCAATAAATATTTGATGAAATCCCTAATATTTCCATTAAAAAAAATATTCTTTTACAATATTTTATGTAAAGAAAGTGAGTGCAGGTGGTGTTTAAATAAAAAAAAATGTTTAGCTTTAAGTAAATTTATATTTTATAAAAACAACCTTTTTCTACAAAATGTAACTGCTATACAATCTTTTTAGCAACTAAATATAAAAAAAATCCCTTATATTTAAGTTTCAAAAAATATTCTTTAATTTTTTATACAGAAAGAATGTGGTGTTTAACTATTAAAATTAGTAAAGTAGGTAATAGCTGTAGATAACACCGAACAAGGATAGGAACTGCACCAAATTTCACTTATAAAACAAGCAGTAAGCATAAAGCATTTATCATTAAGAATTAACAATTAAACTGAAAGCATTAAGCTTAAAACATTAAGCGTAAAGCAAAAAGCAATAAGCAATAAGCAAAAAGCAATAAGCAATAAGCAATAAGCAATAAGCAATAAGCAATAAGCAATAAGCATTTAAATAAGCATGTAGGCGGAAGCGGTAGGCGGTAGGCGGAAGATGGTAGGTGGTAGGCGGTAGGCGGTAGGTGGTAGGCGGTAGGCGATATTAAGCAATAAGCAATAAGCATAAAGCATTAAGCTTTAAACATTTAGCATTATGCTTTAACCAAAAATCAAAGAGCATCAAACCTCATGCCACCAGAAATGGTTTCTTGTTGGTCATTATCCGTTGAACTTAACTTTGAAAATAATAATAAAATAACATAAAAGTGTATTTTACAACACAAATATAAAGAACAAGTAATAATGGAAAATTCTTTTTTTTAATAAACACAAAAATAATAATAAAATCATACTGGATAACATTTATGGCCTTGGTAATTTTCCAATTTCCAATAACTTTAACTGCTTCTGAAACTATTTTTTAAACGAAAATTCGAAAGCAAAAAAATTTTTACTTGTTCAAAAGTATATTCTTATTCGTAAGCCTTTATAACTTTGATGAAATAGATTATGTTTTAAGATACGAGAATTATACTCAATGATTTGAATAATATTTTGTTATTTCGTCAAATTACTAGTTATTTCGCAATAAATATTTGATGAAATCCCTAATATTTCCATTAAAAAAATATTCTTTTACAATATTTTATGTAAAGAAAGTGAGTGGAGGTGGTGTTTTAATAAAAAAAAATGTTTAGCTTTAAGTAAATTTATATTTTATAAAAACAATCTTTTTCTACAAAATGTAACTGCTATACAATCTTTTTAGCAACTAAATATAAAAAAAATCCCTTATATTTAAGTTTCAAAAAACATTCTTTAATTTTTTATACAGAAAGAATGTGGTGTTTAACTATTAAAATTAGTAAAGTAGGTAATAGCTGTAGATAACACCGAACAAGGATAGGAACTGCACCAAATTTTACTTATAAAACAAGCAGTAAGCATAAAGCATTTATCATTAAGAATTAACAATTAAACTGAAAGCATTAAGCTTAAAACATTAAGCGTAAAGCAAAAAGCAACAAGCAATAAGCAAAAAGCAATTAGCAATAAGATATAAGCAATAAGCAATAAGCAATAAGCAATAAGCAATAAGCAATAAGCAATAAGCAATAAGCAATAAGCAATAAGCAATAAGCAATAAGCAATAAGCAATAAGCAATAAGCAATAAGCAATAAGCAATAAGCAATAAGCAATAAGCAATAAGCAATAAGCAATAAGCAATAAGCAATAAGCAATAAGCAATAAGCAATAAGCAACAAGCAATAAGCAATAAGCAATAAGCAATAAGCATGAAGCAATAAGCAATAAGCAATAAGCAATAAGCAATAAGCAATAAGCAATAAGCAATAAGCAATAAGCAATAAGCATTTAAATAAGCATTTAAATAAGCATGTAGGCGGAAGCAGTAGGCGGTAGGCGGAAGGTGGTAGGCGGTAGGCTGTAGGTGGTAGGCGGTAGGCGATATTAAGCAATAAGCAATAAGCATAAAGCATAAAGCTTTAAACATTTAGCATTATGCTTTAACCAAAAATCAAAGAGCATCAAACCTCATGCCACCAGAAATGGTTTCTTGTTGGTCATTATCCGTTGAACTTAACTTTGAAAATAATAATAAAATAACATAAAAGTGTATTTTACAACACAAATATAAAGAACAAGTAATAATTGAAAATTCTTTTTTTTAATAAACACAAAAATAATAATAAAATCATACTGGATAACATTTATGGCCTTGGTAATTTTCCAATTTCCAATAACTTTAACTGCTTCTGAAACTATTTTTTAAACGAAAATTCGAAAGCAAAAAAATTTTTACTTGTTCAAAAGTATATTCTTATTCGTAAGCCTTTATAACTTTGATGAAATAGATTATGTTTTAAGATACGAGAATTATACTCAATGATTTGAATAATATTTTGTTATTTCGTCAAATTACTAGTTATTTCGCAATAAATATTTGATGAAATCCCTAATTATTCCATTAAAAAAATATTCTTTTACAATATTTTATGTAAAGAAAGTGAGTGCAGTTGGTGTTTAATTAAAAAAAAAATGTTTAGCTTTAAGTAAATTTATATTTTATAAAAACAATCTTTTTCTACAAAATGTAACTGCTATACAATCTTTTTAGCAACTAAATATAAAAAAAATCCCTTATATTTAAGTTTCAAAAAACATTCTTTAATTTTTTATACAGAAAGAATGTGGTGTTTAACTATTAAAATTAGTAAAGTAGGTAATAGCTGTAGATAACACCGAACAAGGATAGGAACTGCACCAAATTTTACTTATAAAACAAGCAGTAAGCATAAAGCATTTATCATTAAGAATTAACAATTAAACTGAAAGCATTAAGCTTAAAACATTAAGCGTAAAGCAAAAAGCAACAAGCAATAAGCAAAAAGCAATTAGCAATAAGATATAAGCAATAAGCAATAAGCAATAAGCAATAAGCAATAAGCAATAAGCAATAAGCAATAAGCAATAAGCAATAAGCAATAAGCAATAAGCAATAAGCAATAAGCAATAAGCAATAAGCAATAAGCAATAAGCAATAAGCAATAAGCAATAAGCAATAAGCAATAAGCAATAAGCAATAAGCAATAAGCAATAAGCAATAAGCAATAAGCAATAAGCAATAAGCAATAAGCATGAAGCAATAAGCAATAAGCAATAAGCAATAAGCAATAAGCAATAAGCAATAAGCAATAAGCAATAAGCAATAAGCATTTAAATAAGCATTTAAATAAGCATGTAGGCGGAAGCAGTAGGCGGTAGGCGGAAGGTGGTAGGCGGTAGGCGGTAGGTGGTAGGCGGTAGGCGATATTAAGCAATAAGCAATAAGCATAAAGCATAAAGCTTTAAACATTTAGCATTATGCTTTAACCAAAAATCAAAGAGCATCAAACCTCATGCCACCAGAAATGGTTTCTTGTTGGTCATTATCCGTTGAACTTAACTTTGAAAATAATAATAAAATAACATAAAAGTGTATTTTACAACACAAATATAAAGAACAAGTAATAATTGAAAATTCTTTTTTTTAATAAACACAAAAATAATAATAAAATCATACTGGATAACATTTATGGCCTTGGTAATTTTCCAATTTCCAATAACTTTAACTGCTTCTGAAACTATTTTTTAAACGAAAATTCGAAAGCAAAAAAATTTTTACTTGTTCAAAAGTATATTCTTATTCGTAAGCCTTTATAACTTTGATGAAATAGATTATGTTTTAAGATACGAGAATTATACTCAATGATTTGAATAATATTTTGTTATTTCGTCAAATTACTAGTTATTTCGCAATAAATATTTGATGAAATCCCTAATTATTCCATTAAAAAAATATTCTTTTACAATATTTTATGTAAAGAAAGTGAGTGCAGTTGGTGTTTAATTAAAAAAAAAATGTTTAGCTTTAAGTAAATTTATATTTTATAAAAACAATCTTTTTCTACAAAATGTAACTGCTATACAATCTTTTTAGCAACTAAATATAAAAAAAATCCCTTATATTTAAGTTTCAAAAAACATTCTTTAATTTTTTATACAGAAAGAATGTGGTGTTTAACTATTAAAATTAGTAAAGTAGGTAATAGCTGTAGATAACACCGAACAAGGATAGGAACTGCACCAAATTTTACTTATAAAACAAGCAGTAAGCATAAAGCATTTATCATTAAGAATTAACAATTAAACTGAAAGCATTAAGCTTAAAACATTAAGCGTAAAGCAAAAAGCAATAAGCAATAAGCAAAAAGCAAAGAGCAATAAGCAATAAGCAATAAGCAATAAGCAATAAGCAATAAGCAATAAGCAATAAGCAATAAGCAATAAGCAATAAGCAATAAGCAATAAGCAATAAGCAATAAGCAATAAGCAATAAGCAATAAGCAATAAGCAATAAGCAATAAGCAATAAGCAATAAGCAATAAGCAATAAGCAATAAGCAATAAGCAATAAACAATAAGCAATAAGCATGAAGCAATAAGCAATAAGCAATAACCAATAAGCAATAACCAATAAGCAATAAGCATTTAAATAAGCATGTAGGCGGAAGCAGTAGGCGGTAGGCGGAAGGTGGTAGGCGGTAGGCGGTAGGTGGTAGGCGGTACTCGATATTAAGCAATAAGCAATAAGCATAAAGCATTAAGCTTTAAACATTTAGCATTATGCTTTAACCAAAAATCAAAGAGCATCAAACCTCATGCCACCAGAAATGGTTTCTTGTTGGTCATTATTCGTTGAACTTAACTTTGAAAATAATAATAAAATAACATAAAAGTGTATTTTACAATACAAATATAAAAAACAAGTAATAATTGAAAATTCTTTTTTTAATAAACACAAAAATAATAATAAAATCATACTGGATAACATTTATGGCCTTGGTAATTTCCCAATTTCCAATAACTTTAACTGCTTCTGAAACTATTTTTTAAACGAAAATTCGAAAGCAAAAAAATTTTTACTTGTTCAAAAGTATATTCTTATTCGTAAGCCTTTATAACTTTGATGAAATAGATTATGTTTTAAGATACGAGAATTATACTCAATGATTTGAATAATATTTTGTTATTTCGTCAAATTACTAGTTATTTCGCAATAAATATTTGATGAAATCCCTAATTATTCCATTAAAAAAATATTCTTTTACAATATTTTATGTAAAGAAAGTGAGTGCAGTTGGTGTTTAATTTAAAAAAAAATGTTTAGCTTTAAGTAAATTTATATTTTATAAAAACAATCTTTTTCTACAAAATGTAACTGCTATACAATCTTTTTAGCAACTAAATATAAAAAAAATCCCTTATATTTAAGTTTCAAAAAACATTCTTTATTTTTTTATACAGAAAGAATGTGGTGTTTAACTATTAAAATTAGTAAAGTAGGTAATAGCTGTAGATAACACCGAACAAGGATAGGAACTGCACCAAATTTCACTTATAAAACAAGCAGTAAGCATAAAGCATTTATCATTAAGAATTAACAATTAAACTGAAAGCATTAAGCTTAAAACATTAAGCGTAAAGCAAAAAGCAATAAGCAATAAGCAAAAAGCAATAAGCAATAAGCAATAAGCAATAAGCAATAAGCAATAAGCATTTAAATAAGCATGTAGGCGGAAGCGGTAGGCGGTAGGCGGAAGGTGGTAGGTGGTAGGCGGTAGGCGGTAGGTGGTAGGCGGTAGGCGATATTAAGCAATAAGCAATAAGCATAAAGGATTAAGCTTTAAACATTTAGCATTATGCTTTAACCAAAAATCAAAGAGCATCAAACCTCATGCCACCAGAAATGGTTTCTTGTTGGTCGTTATCCGTTGAACTTAACTTTGAAAATAATAATATAAAAAACATAAAAGTGTATTGTGCAATACAAATATAAAGAACAAGTAATGATTGAAAATTCTTTTTTTTAATAAACACAAAAATAATAATAAAATCATACTGGATAACATTTATGGACTTGGTAATTTTCCAATTTCCAATAACATTAACTGCTTCTGAAACTATTTTTTAAACGAAAATTCGAAAGCAAAAAAATGTTTACTTGTTCAAAAGTATATTCTTATTCGTAAGCCTTTATAACTTTGATGAAATAGATTATAATTTAAGATACGAGAATCATACTCAATGATTTTAATAATATTTTGTTATTTCGTCAAATTACTAGTTATTTCGCAATAAATATTTGATGAAATCCCTAATATTTCCATTAAAAAAATATTCTTTTACAATATTTTATGTAAAGAAAGTGAGTGGAGGTGGTGTTTTAATAAAAAAAAAATGTTTAGCTTTAAGTTAATTTATATTTTATAAAAACAATCTTTTTCTACAAAATGTAACTGCTATACAATCTTTTTAGCAACTAAATATAAAAAAAATCCCTTATATTTAAGTTTCAAAAAACATTCTTTAATTTTTTATACAGAAAGAATGTGGTGTTTAACTATTAAAATTAGTAAAGTAGGTAATAGCTGTAGATAACACCGAACAAGGATAGGAACTGCACCAAATTTTACTTATAAAACAAGCAGTAAGCATAAAGCATTTATCATTAAGAATTAACAATTAAACTGAAAGCATTAAGCTTAAAACATTAAGCGTAAAGCAAACAGCAACAAGCAATAAGCAAAAAGCAATTAGCAATAAGATATAAGCAATAAGCAATAAGCAATAAGCAATAAGCAATAAGCAATAAGCAATAAGCAATAAGCAATAAGCAATAAGCAATAAGCAATAAGCAATAAGCAATAAGCATTTAAATAAGCATGTAGGCGGAATCAGTAGGCGGTAGGCGGAAGGTGGTAGGCGGTAGGCGGTAGGCGGTAGGTGGTAGGCGGTAGGCGATATTAAGCAATAAGCAATAAGCATAAAGCATTAAGCTTTAAACATTTAGCATTATGCTTTAACCAAAAATCAAAGAGCATCAAACCTCATGCCACCAGAAATGGTTTCTTGTTGGTCATTATTCGTTGAACTTAACTTTGAAAACAATAATAAAATAACATAAAAGTGTATTGTGCAATACAAATATAAAGAACAAGTAATGGTTGAAAATTCTTTTTTTTAATAAACACAAAAATAATAATAAAATCATACTGGATAACATTTATGGACTTGGTAATTTCCCAATTTCCAATAACTTTAACTGCTTCTGAAACTATTTAAAAAAAAAAAAAATTCGAAAGCAGAAAAATTTTTACTTGTTCAAAAGTATATTCTTATTCGTAAGCCTTTATAACTTTGATGAAATAGATTATGTTTTAAGATACGAGAATCATACTCAATGATTTGAATAATTTTTTATTATTTCGTCAAATTACTAGTTATTTCGCAATAAATATTTGATGAAATCCCTAATATTTCCATTAAAAAAAAATTCTTTTACAATATTTTATGTAAAGAAAGTGAGTGGAGGTGGTGTTTAAATAAAAAAAAAATGTTTAGCTTTAAGTAAATTTATATTTTATAAAAACAATCTTTTTCTACAAAATGTAACTGCTATACAATCTTTTTAGCAACTAAATATAAAAAAATCCCTTATATTTAAGTTTCAAAAAACATTCTTTAATTTTTTATACAGAAAGAATGTGGTGTTTAACTATTAAAATTAGTAAAGTAGGTAATAGCTGTAGATAACACCGAACAAGGATAGGAACTGCACCAAATTTTACTTATAAAACAAGCAGTAAGCATAAAGCATTTATCATTAAGAATTAACAATTAAACTGAAAGCATTAAGCTTAAAACATTAAGCGTAAAGCAAAAAGCAACAAGCAATAAGCAATAAGCAATAAGCAATAAGCAATAAGCAATAAGCAATAAGCAATAAGCAATAAGCAATAAGCAATAAGCAATAAGCAATAAGCAATAAGCAATAAGCAATAAGCAATAAGCAATAAGCAATAAGCAATAAGCAATAAGCAATAAGCAATAAGCAATAAGCAATAAGCAATAAGCAATAAGCAATAAGCAATAAGCAATAAGCAATAAGCAATAAGCAATAAGCAATAAGCAATAAGCAATAAGCAATAAGCAATAAGCAATAAGCAATAAGCAATAAGCAATAAGCAATAAGCAATAAGCAATAAGCAATAAGCATTTAAATAAGCATGTAGGCGGAAGCAGTAGGCGGTAGGCGGAAGGTGGTAGGCGGTAGGCGGTAGGTGGTAGGCGGTAGGCGATATTAAGCAATAAGCAATAAGCATAAAGCATTAAGCTTTAAACATTTAGCATTATGCTTTAACCAAAAATCAAAGAGCATCAAACCTCATGCCACCAGAAATGGTTTCTTGTTGGTCATTATCCGTTGAACTTAACTTTGAAAATAATAATAAAATAACATAAAAGTGTATTTTACAACACAAATATAAAGAACAAGTAATAATTGAAAATTCTTTTTTTTAATAAACACAAAAATAATAATAAAATCATACTGGATAACATTTATGGCCTTGGTAATTTTCCAATTTCCAATAACTTTAACTGCTTCTGAAACTATTTTTTAAACGAAAATTCGAAAGCAAAAAAATTTTTACTTGTTCAAAAGTATATTCTTATTCGTAAGCCTTTATAACTTTGATGAAATAGATTATGTTTTAAGATACGAGAATTATACTCAATGATTTGAATAATATTTTGTTATTTCGTCAAATTACTAGTTATTTCGCAATAAATATTTGATGAAATCCCTAATATTTCCATTAAAAAATATATTCTTTTACAATATTTTATGTAAAGAAAGTGAGTGCAGTTGGTGTTTAAATAAAAAAAAAATGTTTAGCTTTAAGTAAATTTATATTTTATAAAAACAATCTTTTTCTACAAAATGTAACTGCTATACAATCTTTTTAGTAACTAAATATAAAAAAAATCCCTTATATTTAAGTTTCAAAAAACATTCTTTAATTTTTTATACAGAAAGAATGTGGTGTTTAACTATTAAAATTAGTAAAGTAGGTAATAGCTGTAGATAACACCGAACAAGGATAGGAACTGCACCAAATTTTACTTATAAAACAAGCAGTAAGCATAAAGCATTTATAATTAAGAATTAACAATTAGACTGAAAGCATTAAGCTTAAAACATTAAGCGTAAAGCAAAAAGCAATAAGCAATAAGCAAAATGCAATAAGCAATAAGCAATAAGCAATAAGCAATAAGCAATAAGCAATAAGCAATAAGCAATAAGCAATAAGCAATAAGCAATAAGCAATAAGCAATAAGCAATAAGCAATAAGCAATAAGCAATAAGCAATAAGCAATAAGCAATAAGCAATAAGCAATAAGCAATAAGCAATAAGCAATAAGCAATAAGCAATAAGCAATAAGCAATAAGCAATAAGCAATAAGCAATAAGCAATAAGCAATAAGCATGAAGCAATAAGCAATAAGCAATAAGCAATAAGCAATAAGCAATAAGCAATAAGCAATAAGCAATAAGCAATAAGCAATAAGCAATAAGCAATAAGCAATAAGCAATAAGCAATAAGCAATAAGCAATAAGCATTTAAGTAAGCATGTAGGCGGAAGCAGTAGGCGGTAGGCGGAAGGTGTTAGGCGGTAGGCGGTAGGTGGTAGGCGATATTAAGCAATAAGCAATAAGGATAAAGCATTAAGCTTTAAACATTTAGCATTATGCTTTAACCAAAAATCAAAGAGCATCAAACCTCATGCCACCAGAAATGGTTTCTTGTTGGTCATTATCCGTTGAACTTAACTTTGAAAACAATAATAAAATAACATTAAAGTGTATTTTACAATACAAATATAAAGAACAAGTAATAATTGAAAATTCTTTTTTTTAATAAACACAAAAATAATAATAAAATCATACTGGATAACATTTATGGCCTTGGTAATTTCCCAATTTCCAATAACTTTAACTGCTTCTGAAACTATTTTTTAAACGAAAATTCGAAAGCAAAAAAATTTTTACTTGTTCAAAAGTATATTCTTATTCGTAAGCCTTTATAACTTTGATGAAATAGATTATGTTTTAAGATACGAGAATTATACTCAATGACTTGAATAATATTTTGTTATTTCGTCAAATTACTAGTTATTTCGCAATAAATATTTGATGAAATCCCTAATATTTCCATTAAAAAAAATATTATTTTACAATATTTTATGTAAAGAAAGTGAGTGCAGGTGGTGTTTAAATAAAAAAAAAATGTTTAGCTTTAAGTAAATTTATATTTTATAAAAACAATCTTTTTCTACAAAATGTAACTGCTATACAATCTTTTTAGCAACTAAATATAAAAAAAATCCCTTATATTTAAGTTTCAAAAAATATTCTTTAATTTTTTATACAGAAAGAATGTGGTGTTTAACTATTAAAATTAGTAAAGTAGGTAATAGCTGTAGATAACACCGAACAAGGATAGGAACTGCACCAAATTTCACTTATAAAACAAGCAGTAAGCATAAAGCATTTATCATTAAGAATTAACAATTAAACTGAAAGCATTAAGCTTAAAACATTAAGCGTAAAGCAAAAAGCAATAAGCAATAAGCAAAAAGCAATAAGCAATAAGCAATAAGCAATAAGCATTTAAATAAGCATGTAGGCGGAAGCGGTAGGCGGTAGGCGGAAGATGGTAGGTGGTAGGCGGTAGGCGGTAGGTGGTAGGCGGTAGGCGATATTAAGCAATAAGCAATAAGCATAAAGCATTAAGCTTTAAACATTTAGCATTATGCTTTAACCAAAAATCAAAGAGCATCAAACCTCATGCCACCAGAAATGGTTTCTTGTTGGTCGTTATCCGTTGAACTTAACTTTGAAAATAATAATATAAAAAACATAAAAGTGTATTGTGCAATACAAATATAAAGAACAAGTAATGGTTGAAAATTCTTTTTTTTAATAAACACAAAAATAATAATAAAATCATACTGGATAACATTTATGGACTTGGTAATTTTCCAATTTCCAATAACTTTAACTGCTTCTGAAACTATTTTTTAAACGAAAATTCGAAAGCAAAAAAATGTTTACTTGTTCAAAAGTATATTCTTATTCGTAAGCCTTTATAACTTTGATGAAATAGATTATGTTTTAAGATACGAGAATCATACTCAATGATTTGAATAATATTTTGTTATTTCGTCAAATTACTAGTTATTTCGCAATAAATATTTGATGAAATCCCTAATATTTCCATTAAAAAAAAATTCTTTTACAATATTTTATGTAAAGAAAGTGAGTGGAGGTGGTGTTTAAATAAAAAAAATGTTTAGCTTTAAGTAAATTTATATTTTATAAAAACAATCTTTTTCTACAAAATGTAACTGCTATACAATCTTTTTAGCAACTAAATATAAAAAAAATCCCTTATATTTAAGTTTCAAAAAACATTCTTTAATTTTTTATACAGAAAGAATGTGGTGTTTAACTATTAAAATTAGTAAAGTAGGTAATAGCTGTAGATAACACCGAACAAGGATAGGAACTGCACCAAATTTTACTTATAAAACAAGCAGTAAGCATAAAGCATTTATCATTAAGAATTAACAATTAAACTAAAAGCATTAAGCTTAAAACATTAAGCGTAAAGCAAAAAGCAACAAGCAATAAGCAAAAAGCAATAAGCAATAAGCAATAAGCAATAAGCAATAAGCAATAAGCAATAAGCAATAAGCAATAAGCAATAAGCAATAAGCAATAAGCAATAAGCAATAAGCAATAAGCAATAAGCAATAAGCAATAAGCAATAAGCAATAAGCAATAAGCAATAAGCAATAAGCAATAAGCAATAAGCAATAAGCAATAAGCAATAAGCAATAAGCAATAAGCAATAAGCAATAAGCAATAAGCAATAAGCATTTAAATAAGCATGTAGGCGGAAGCAGTAGGCGGTAGGCGGAAGGTGGTAGGCGGTAGGCGGTAGGTGGTAGGGGGTAGGCGATATTAAGCAATAAGCAATAAGCATAAAGCATTAAGCTTTAAACATTTAGCATTATGCTTTAACCAAAAATCAAAGAGCATCAAACCTCATGCCACCAGAAATGGTTTCTTGTTGGTCATTATCCGTTGAACTTAACTTTGAAAATAATAATAAAATAACATAAAAGTGTATTTTACAACACAAATATAAAGAACAAGTAATAATTGAAAATTCTTTTTTTTAATAAACACAAAAATAATAATAAAATCATACTGGATAACATTTATGGCCTTGGTAATTTTCCAATTTCCAATAACTTTAACTGCTTCTGAAACTATTTTTTAAACGAAAATTCGAAAGCAAAAAAATTTTTACTTGTTCAAAAGTATATTCTTATTCGTAAGCCTTTATAACTTTGATGAAATAGATTATGTTTTAAGATACGAGAATTATACTCAATGATTTGAATAATATTTTGTTATTTCGTCAAATTACTAGTTATTTCGCAATAAATATTTGATGAAATCCCTAATATTTCCATTAAAAAATATATTCTTTTACAATATTTTATGTAAAGAAAGTGAGTGCAGTTGGTGTTTAAATAAAAAAAAAATGTTTAGCTTTAAGTAAATTTATATTTTATAAAAACAATCTTTTTCTACAAAATGTAACTGCTATACAATCTTTTTAGCAACTAAATATAAAAAAAATCCCTTATATTTAAGTTTCAAAAAACATTCTTTAATTTTTTATACAGAAAGAATGTGGTGTTTAACTATTAAAATTAGTAAAGTAGGTAATAGCTGTAGATAACACCGAACAAGGATAGGAACTGCACCAAATTTTACTTATAAAACAAGCAGTAAGCATAAAGCATTTATCATTAAGAATTAACAATTAGACTGAAAGCATTAAGCTTAAAACATTAAGCGTAAAGCAAAAAGCAATAAGCAATAAGCAAAAAGCAATAAGCAATAAGCAATAAGCAATAAGCAATAAGCAATAAGCAATAAGCAATAAGCAATAAGCAATAAGCAATAAGCAATAAGCAATAAGCAATAAGCAATAAGCAATAAGCAATAAGCAATAAGCAATAAGCAATAAGCAATAAGCAATAAGCAATAAGCAATAAGCAATAAGCAATAAGCAATAAGCAATAAGCAATAAGCAATAAGCAATAAGCAATAAGCAATAAGCAATAAGCAATAAGCAATAAGCAATAAGCAATAAGCAATAAGCAATAAGCAATAAGCAATAAGCAATAAGCAATAAGCATGAAGCAATAAGCAATAAGCATGAAGCAATAAGCAATAAGCAATAAGCAATAAGCAATAAGCAATAAGCAATAAGCAATAAGCAAAAAGCAATAAGCAATAAGCAATAAGCATTTAAATAAGCATGTAGGCGGAAGCAGTAGGCGGTAGGCGGAAGGTGTTAGGCGGTAGGCGGTAGGTGGTAGGCGATATTAAGCAATAAGCAATAAGCATAAAGCATTAAGCTTTAAACATTTAGCATTATGCTTTAACCAAAAATCAAAGAGCATCAAACCTCATGCCACCAGAAATGGTTTCTTGTTGGTCATTATTCGTTGAACTTAACTTTGAAAATAATAATAAAATAACATAAAAGTGTATTGTGCAATACAAATATAAAGAGCAAGTAATGGTTGAAAATTCTTTTTTTTAATAAACACAAAAATAATAATAAAATCATACTGGATAACATTTATGGACTTGGTAATTTCCCAATTTCCAATAACTTTAACTGCTTCTGAAACTATTTAAAAAAAAAAAATTCGAAAGCAAAAAATTTTTTACTTGTTCAAAAGTATATTCTTATTCGTAAGCCTTTATAACTTTGATGAAATAGATTATGTTTTAAGATACGAGAATCATACTCAATGATTTGAATAATATTTTGTTATTTCGTCAAATTACTAGTTATTTCGCAATAAATATTTGATGAAATCCCTAATTATTCCATTAAAAAAATATTCTTTTACAATATTTTATGTAAAGAAAGTGAGTGCAGTTGGTGTTTAATTAAAAAAAAAATGTTTAGCTTTAAGTAAATTTATATTTTATAAAAACAATCTTTTTCTACAAAATGTAACTGCTATACAATCTTTTTAGCAACTAAATATAAAAAAAATCCCTTATATTTAAGTTTCAAAAAACATTCTTTAATTTTTTATACAGAAAGAATGTGGTGTTTAACTATTAAAATTAGTAAAGTAGGTAATAGCTGTAGATAACACCGAACAAGGATAGGAACTGCACCAAATTTTACTTATAAAACAAGCAGTAAGCATAAAGCATTTATCATTAAGAATTAACAATTAAACTGAAAGCATTAAGCTTAAAACATTAAGCGTAAAGAAAAAAGCAATAAGCAATAAGCAATAAGCAATAAGCATTTAAATAAGCATGTAGGCGGAAGCGGTAGGCGGTAGGCGGAAGGTGGTAGGTGGTAGGCGGTAGGCGGTAGGTGGTAGGCGGTAGGCGATATTAAGCAATAAGCAATAAGCATAAAGCATTAAGCTTTAAACATTTAGCATTATGCTTTAACCAAAAATCAAAGAGCATCAAACCTCATGCCACCAGAAATGGTTTCTTGTTGGTCGTTATCCGTTGAACTTAACTTTGAAAATAATAATATAAAAAACATAAAAGTGTATTGTGCAATACAAATATAAAGAACAAGTAATGATTGAAAATTCTTTTTTTTAATAAACACAAAAATAATAATAAAATCATACTGGATAACATTTATGGACTTGGTAATTTTCCAATTTCCAATAACATTAACTGCTTCTGAAACTATTTTTTAAACGAAAATTCGAAAGCAAAAAAATGTTTACTTGTTCAAAAGTATATTCTTATTCGTAAGCCTTTATAACTTTGATGAAATAGATTATGTTTTAAGATACGAGAATCATACTCAATGATTTTAATAATATTTTGTTATTTCGTCAAATTACTAGTTATTTCGCAATAAATATTTGATGAAATCCCTAATATTTCCATTAAAAAAATATTCTTTTACAATATTTTATGTAAAGAAAGTGAGTGGAGGTGGTGTTTTAATAAAAAAAAAATGTTTAGCTTTAAGTTAATTTATATTTTATAAAAACAATCTTTTTCTACAAAATGTAACTGCTATACAATCTTTTTAGCAACTAAATATAAAAAAAATCCCTTATATTTAAGTTTCAAAAAACATTCTTTAATTTTTTATACAGAAAGAATGTGGTGTTTAACTATTAAAATTAGTAAAGTAGGTAATAGCTGTAGATAACACCGAACAAGGATAGGAACTGCACCAAATTTTACTTATAAAACAAGCAGTAAGCATAAAGCATTTATCATTAAGAATTAACAATTAAACTGAAAGCATTAAGCTTAAAACATTAAGCGTAAAGCAAAAAGCAACAAGCAATAAGCAAAAAGCAATTAGCAATAAGATATAAGCAATAAGCAATAAGCAATAAGCAATAAGCAATAAGCAATAAGCAATAAGCAATAAGCAATAAGCAATAAGCATTTAAATAAGCATTTAAATAAGCATGTAGGCGGAAGCAGTAGGCGGTAGGCGGAAGGTGGTAGGCGGTAGGCGGTAGGTGGTAGGCGGTAGGCGATATTAAGCAATAAGCAATAAGCATAAAGCATAAAGCATAAAGCTTTAAACATTTAGCATTATGCTTTAACCAAAAATCAAAGAGCATCAAACCTCATGCCACCAGAAATGGTTTCTTGTTGGTCATTATCCGTTGAACTTAACTTTGAAAATAATAATAAAATAACATAAAAGTGTATTTTACAACACAAATATAAAGAACAAGTAATAATTGAAAATTCTTTTTTTTAATAAACACAAAAATAATAATAAAATCATACTGGATAACATTTATGGCCTTGGTAATTTTCCAATTTCCAATAACTTTAACTGCTTCTGAAACTATTTTTTAAACGAAAATTCGAAAGCAAAAAAATTTTTACTTGTTCAAAAGTATATTCTTATTCGTAAGCCTTTATAACTTTGATGAAATAGATTATGTTTTAAGATACGAGAATTATACTCAATGATTTGAATAATATTTTGTTATTTCGTCAAATTACTAGTTATTTCGCAATAAATATTTGATGAAATCCCTAATATTTCCATTAAAAAAATATTCTTTTACAATATTTTATGTAAAGAAAGTGAGTGGAGGTGGTGTTTTAATAAAAAAAAAATTTAGCTTTAAGTAAATTTATATTTTATAAAAACAATCTTTTTCTACAAAATGTAACTGCTATACAATCTTTTTAGCAACTAAATATAAAAAAAATCCCTTATATTTAAGTTTCAAAAAACATTCTTTAATTTTTTATACAGAAAGAATGTGGTGTTTAACTATTAAAATTAGTAAAGTAGGTAATAGCTGTAGATAACACCGAACAAGGATAGGAACTGCACCAAATTTTACTTATAAAACAAGCAGTAAGCATAAAGCATTTATCATTAAGAATTAACAATTAGACTGAAAGCATTAAGCTTAAAACATTAAGCGTAAAGCAAAAAGCAATAAGCAATAAGCAAAAAGCAATAAGCAATAAGCAATAAGCAATAAGCAATAAGCAATAAGCAATAAGCAATAAGCAATAAGCAATAAGCAATAAGCAATAAGCAATAAGCAATAAGCAATAAGCAATAAGCAATAAGCAATAAGCAATAAGCAATAAGCAATAAGCAATAAGCAATAAGCAATAAGCAATAAGCAATAAGCAATAAGCAATAAGCAATAAGCAATAAGCAATAAGCAATAAGCAATAAGCATGAAGCAATAAGCAATAAGCAATAACCAATAAGCAATAACCAATAAGCAATAAGCATTTAAATAAGCATGTAGGCGGAAGCAGTAGGCGGTAGGCGGAAGGTGGTAGGCGGTAGGCGGTAGGTGGTAGGCGGTACTCGATATTAAGCAATAAGCAATAAGCATAAAGCATTAAGCTTTAAACATTTAGCATTATGCTTTAACCAAAAATCAAAGAGCATCAAACCTCATGCCACCAGAAATGGTTTCTTGTTGGTCATTATCCGTTGAACTTAACTTTGAAAATAATAATAAAATAACATAAAAGTGTATTTTACAATACAAATATAAAAAACAAGTAATAATTGAAAATTCTTTTTTTAATGAACACAAAAATAATAATAAAATCATACTGGATAACATTTATGGCCTTGGTAATTTCCCAATTTCCAATAACTTTAACTGCTTCTGAAACTATTTTTTAAACGAAAATTCGAAAGCAAAAAAATTTTTACTTGTTCAAAAGTATATTCTTATTCGTAAGCCTTTATAACTTTGATGAAATAGATTATGTTTTAAGATACGAGAATTATACTCAATGATTTGAATAATATTTTGTTATTTCGTCAAATTACTAGTTATTTCGCAATAAATATTTGATGAAATCCCTAATTATTCCATTAAAAAAATATTCTTTTACAATATTTTATGTAAAGAAAGTGAGTGCAGTTGGTGTTTAATTTAAAAAAAAATGTTTAGCTTTAAGTAAATTTATATTTTATAAAAACAATCTTTTTCTACAAAATGTAACTGCTATACAATCTTTTTAGCAACTAAATATAAAAAAAATCCCTTATATTTAAGTTTCAAAAAACATTCTTTATTTTTTTATACAGAAAGAATGTGGTGTTTAACTATTAAAATTAGTAAAGTAGGTAATAGCTGTAGATAACACCGAACAAGGATAGGAACTGCACCAAATTTCACTTATAAAACAAGCAGTAAGCATAAAGCATTTATCATTAAGAATTAACAATTAAACTGAAAGCATTAAGCTTAAAACATTAAGCGTAAAGCAAAAAGCAATAAGCAATAAGCAAAAAGCAATAAGCAATAAGCAATAAGCAATAAGCAATAAGCAATAAGCATTTAAATAAGCATGTAGGCGGAAGCGGTAGGCGGTAGGCGGAAGGTGGTAGGTGGTAGGCGGTAGGCGGTAGGTGGTAGGCGGTAGGCGATATTAAGCAATAAGCAATAAGCATAAAGCATTAAGCTTTAAACATTTAGCATTATGCTTTAACCAAAAATCAAAGAGCATCAAACCTCATGCCACCAGAAATGGTTTCTTGTTGGTCGTTATCCGTTGAACTTAACTTTGAAAATAATAATATAAAAAACATAAAAGTGTATTGTGCAATACAAATATAAAGAACAAGTAATGATTGAAAATTCTTTTTTTTAATAAACACAAAAATAATAATAAAATCATACTGGATAACATTTATGGACTTGGTAATTTTCCAATTTCCAATAACATTAACTGCTTCTGAAACTATTTTTTAAACGAAAATTCGAAAGCAAAAAAATGTTTACTTGTTCAAAAGTATATTCTTATTCGTAAGCCTTTATAACTTTGATGAAATAGATTATGTTTTAAGATACGAGAATCATACTCAATGATTTGAATAATATTTTGTTATTTCGTCAAATTACTAGTTATTTCGCAATAAATATTTGATGAAATCCCTAATATTTCCATTAAAAAAATATTCTTTTACAATATTTTATGTAAAGAAAGTGAGTGGAGGTGGTGTTTTAATAAAAAAAAAATGTTTAGCTTTAAGTAAATTTATATTTTATAAAAACAATCTTTTTCTACAAAATGTAACTGCTATACAATCTTTTTAGCAACTAAATATAAAAAAAATCCCTTATATTTAAGTTTCAAAAAACATTCTTTAATTTTTTATACAGAAAGAATGTGGTGTTTAACTATTAAAATTAGTAAAGTAGGTAATAGCTGTAGATAACACCGAACAAGGATAGGAACTGCACCAAATTTTACTTATAAAACAAGCAGTAAGCATAAAGCATTTATCATTAAGAATTAACAATTAAACTGAAAGCATTAAGCTTAAAACATTAAGCGTAAAGCAAAAAGCAACAAGCAATAAGCAAAAAGCAATTAGCAATAAGATATAAGCAATAAGCAATAAGCAATAAGCAATAAGCAATAAGCAATAAGCAATAAGCAATAAGCAATAAGCAATAAGCAATAAGCAATAAGCAATAAGCAATAAGCAATAAGCAATAAGCAATAAGCATTTAAATAAGCATTTAAATAAGCATGTAGGCGGAAGCAGTAGGCGGTAGGCGGAAGGTGGTAGGCGGTAGGCGGTAGGTGGTAGGCGGTAGGCGATATTAAGCAATAAGCAATAAGCATAAAGCATAAAGCTTTAAACATTTAGCATTATGCTTTAACCAAAAATCAAAGAGCATCAAACCTCATGCCACCAGAAATGGTTTCTTGTTGGTCATTATCCGTTGAACTTAACTTTGAAAATAATAATAAAATAACATAAAAGTGTATTTTACAACACAAATATAAAGAACAAGTAATAATTGAAAATTCTTTTTTTTAATAAACACAAAAATAATAATAAAATCATACTGGATAACATTTATGGCCTTGGTAATTTTCCAATTTCCAATAACTTTAACTGCTTCTGAAACTATTTTTTAAACGAAAATTCGAAAGCAAAAAAATTTTTACTTGTTCAAAAGTATATTCTTATTCGTAAGCCTTTATAACTTTGATGAAATAGATTATGTTTTAAGATACGAGAATTATACTCAATGATTTGAATAATATTTTGTTATTTCGTCAAATTACTAGTTATTTCGCAATAAATATTTGATGAAATCTCTAATATTTCCATTAAAAAAATATTCTTTTACAATATTTTATGTAAAGAAAGTGAGTGGAGGTGGTGTTTTAATAAAAAAAAAATGTTTAGCTTTAAGTAAATTTATATTTTATAAAAACAATCTTTTTCTACAAAATGTAACTGCTATACAATCTTTTTAGCAACTAAATATAAAAAAAATCCCTTATATTTAAGTTTCAAAAAACATTCTTTAATTTTTTATACAGAAAGAATGTGGTGTTTAACTATTAAAATTAGTAAAGTAGGTAATAGCTGTAGATAACACCGAACAAGGATAGGAACTGCACCAAATTTTACTTATAAAACAAGCAGTAAGCATAAAGCATTTATCATTAAGAATTAACAATTAAACTGAAAGCATTAAGCTTAAAACATTAAGCGTAAAGCAAAAGGCAATAAGCAATAAGCAAAAAGTAATAAGCAATAAGCAATAAGCAATAAGCAATAAGCAATAAGCAATAAGCAATAAGCAATAAGCAATAAGCAATAAGCAATAAGCAATAAGCAATAAGCATGAAGCAATAAGCAATAAGCAATAACCAATAAGCAATAAGCATTTAAATAAGCATGTAGGCGGAAGCAGTAGGCGGTAGGCGGAAGGTGGTAGGCGGTAGGCGGTAGGTGGTAGGCGGTACTCGATATTAAGCAATAAGCAATAAGCATAAAGCATTAAGCTTTAAACATTTAGCATTATGCTTTAACCAAAAATCAAAGAGCATCAAACCTCATGCCACCAGAAATGGTTTCTTGTTGGTCATTATCCGTTGAACTTAACTTTGAAAATAATAATAAAATAACATAAAAGTGTATTTTACAATACAAATATAAAAAACAAGTAATAATTGAAAATTCTTTTTTTAATAAACACAAAAATAATAATAAAATCATACTGGATAACATTTATGTCCTTGGTAATTTCCCAATTTCCAATAACTTTAACTGCTTCTGAAACTATTTTTTAAACGAAAATTCGAAAGCAAAAAAATTTTTACTTGTTCAAAAGTATATTCTTATTCGTAAGCCTTTATAACTTTGATGAAATAGATTATGTTTTAAGATACGAGAATTATACTCAATGATTTGAATAATATTTTGTTATTTCGTCAAATTACTAGTTATTTCGCAATAAATATTTGATGAAATCCCTAATATTTCCATTAAAAAATATATTCTTTTACAATATTTTATGTAAAGAAAGTGAGTGCAGGTGGTGTTTAAATAAAAAAAAATGTTTAGCTTTAAGTAAATTTATATTTTATAAAAACAATCTTTTTCTACAAAATGTAACTGCTATACAATCTTTTTAGCAACTAAATATAAAAAAAATCCCTTATATTTAAGTTTCAAAAAATATTCTTTAATTTTTTATACAGAAAGAATGTGGTGTTTAACTTTTAAAATTAGTAAAGTAGGTAATAGCTGTAGATAACACCGAACAAGGATAGGAACTGCACCAAATTTTACTTATAAAACAAGCAGTAAGCATAAAGCATTTATCATTAAGAATTAACAATTAAACTGAAAGCATTAAGCTTAAAACATTAAGCGTAAAGCAAAAAGCAATAAGCAATAAGCAAAAAGCAATAAGCAATAAGCAATAAGCAATAAGCAATAAGCATTTAAATAAGCATGTAGGCGGAATCAGTAGGCGGTAGGCGGAAGGTGGTAGGCGGTAGGCGGTAGGCGGTAGGTGGTAGGCGGTAGGCGATATTAAGCAATAAGCAATAAGCATAAAGCATTAAGCTTTAAACATTTAGCATTATGCTTTAACCAAAAATCAAAGAGCATCAAACCTCATGCCACCAGAAATGGTTTCTTGTTGGTCATTATTCGTTGAACTTAACTTTGAAAACAATAATAAAATAACATAAAAGTGTATTTTACAACACAAATATAAAGAACAAGTAATAATTGAAAATTCTTTTTTTTAATAAACACAAAAATAATAATAAAATCATACTGGATAACATTTATGGCCTTGGTAATTTTCCAATTTCCAATAACTTTAACTGCTTCTGAAACTATTTTTTAAACGAAAATTCGAAAGCAAAAAAATTTTTACTTGTTCAAAAGTATATTCTTATTCGTAAGCCTTTATAACTTTGATGAAATAGATTATGTTTTAAGATACGAGAATTATACTCAATGATTTGAATAATATTTTGTTATTTCGTCAAATTACTAGTTATTTCGCAATAAATATTTGATGAAATCCCTAATATTTCCATTAAAAAAATATTCTTTTACAATATTTTATGTAAAGAAAGTGAGTGGAGGTGGTGTTTTAATAAAAAAAAAAATGTTTAGCTTTAAGTAAATTTATATTTTATAAAAACAATCTTTTTCTACAAAATGTAACTGCTATACAATCTTTTTAGCAACTAAATATAAAAAAAATCCCTTATATTTAAGTTTCAAAAAACATTCTTTAATTTTTTATACAGAAAGAATGTGGTGTTTAACTATTAAAATTAGTAAAGTAGGTAATAGCTGTAGATAACACCGAACAAGGATAGGAACTGCACCAAATTTTACTTATAAAACAAGCAGTAAGCATAAAGCATTTATCATTAAGAATTAACAATTAAACTGAAAGCATTAAGCTTAAAACATTAAGCGTAAAGCAAAAGGCAATAAGCAATAAGCAAAAAGTAATGAGCAATAAGCAATAAGCAAAAAGCAATAAGCAATAAGCAATAAGCAATAAGCAATAAGCAATAAGCAATAAGCAATAAGCAATAAGCAATAAGCAATAAGCAATAAGCAATAAGCAATAAGCAATAAGCAATAAGCAATAAGCAATAAGCAATAAGCATTAAGCAATAACCAATAAGCAATAAGCATTTAAATAAGCATGTAGGCGGAAGCAGTAGGCGGTAGGCGGAAGGTGGTAGGCGGTAGGCGGTAGGTGGTAGGCGGTACTCGATATTAAGCAATAAGCAATAAGCATAAAGCATTAAGCTTTAAACATTTAGCATTATGCTTTAACCAAAAATCAAAGAGCATCAAACCTCATGCCACCAGAAATGGTTTCTTGTTGGTCATTATCCGTTGAACTTAACTTTGAAAATAATAATAAAATAACATAAAAGTGTATTTTACAATACAAATATAAAAAACAAGTAATAATTGAAAATTCTTTTTTTAATAAACACAAAAATAATAATAAAATCATACTGGATAACATTTATGTCCTTGGTAATTTCCCAATTTCCAATAACTTTAACTGCTTCTGAAACTATTTTTTAAACGAAAATTCGAAAGCAAAAAAATTTTTACTTGTTCAAAAGTATATTCTTATTCGTAAGCCTTTATAACTTTGATGAAATAGATTATGTTTTAAGATACGAGAATTATACTCAATGATTTGAATAATATTTTGTTATTTCGTCAAATTACTAGTTATTTCGCAATAAATATTTGATGAAATCCCTAATATTTCCATTAAAAAATATATTCTTTTACAATATTTTATGTAAAGAAAGTGAGTGCAGGTGGTGTTTAAATAAAAAAAAATGTTTAGCTTTAAGTAAATTTATATTTTATAAAAACAATCTTTTTCTACAAAATGTAACTGCTATACAATCTTTTTAGCAACTAAATATAAAAAAAATCCCTTATATTTAAGTTTCAAAAAACATTCTTTAATTTTTTATACAGAAAGAATGTGGTGTTTAACTATTAAAATTAGTAAAGTAGGTAATAGCTGTAGATAACACCGAACAAGGATAGGAACTGCACCAAATTTTACTTATAAAACAAGCAGTAAGCATAAAGCATTTATCATTAAGAATTAACAATTAAACTGAAAGCATTAAGCTTAAAACATTAAGCGTAAAGCAAAAAGCAATAAGCAATAAGCAATAAGCAATAAGCATGAAGCAATAAGCAATAAGCAATAAGCATTTAAATAAGCATGTAGGCGGAACCGGTAGGCGGTAGGCGGAAGGTGGTAGGCGGTAGGTGGTAGGCGGTAGGTGGTAGGCGGTAGCCGATATTAAGCAATAAGCAATAAGCATAAAGCATTAAGCTTTAAACATTTAGCATTATGCTTTAACCAAAAATCAAAGAGCATCAAACCTCATGCCACCAGAAATGGTTTCTTGTTGGTCGTTATCCGTTGAACTTAACTTTGAAAATAATAATATAAAAAACATAAAAGTGTATTGTGCAATACAAATATAAAGAACAAGTAATGGTTGAAAATTCTTTTTTTTAATAAACACAAATATAATAATAAAATCATACTGGATAACATTTATGGACTTGGTAATTTCCCAATTTCCAATAACTTTAACTGCTTCTGAAACTATTTAAAAAAAAAAAAATTCGAAAGCAAAAAAATGTTTACTTGTTCAAAAGTATATTCTTATTCGTAAGCCTTTATAACTTTGATGAAATAGATTATGTTTTAAGATACGAGAATCATACTCAATGATTTGAATAATATTTTGTTATTTCGTCAAATTACTAGTTATTTCGCAATAAATATTTGATGAAATCCCTAATATTTCCATTAAAAAAATATTCTTTTACAATATTTTATGTAAAGAAAGTGAGTGGAGGTGGTGTTTTAATAAAAAAAAAATGTTTAGCTTTAAGTTAATTTATATTTTATAAAAACAATCTTTTTCTACAAAATGTAACTGCTATACAATCTTTTTAGCAACTAAATATAAAAAAAATCCCTTATATTTAAGTTTCAAAAAACATTCTTTAATTTTTTATACAGAAAGAATGTGGTGTTTAACTATTAAAATTAGTAAAGTAGGTAATAGCTGTAGATAACACCGAACAAGGATAGGAACTGCACCAAATTTTACTTATAAAACAAGCAGTAAGCATAAAGCATTTATCATTAAGAATTAACAATTAAACTGAAAGCATTAAGCTTAAAACATTAAGCGTAAAGCAAAAAGCAATAAGCAATAAGCAAAAAGCAATAAGCAATAAGCAATAAGCAATAAGCAATAAGCATTTAAATAAGCATGTAGGCGGAATCAGTAGGCGGTAGGCGGAAGGTGGTAGGCGGTAGGCGGTAGGCGGTAGGTGGTAGGCGGTAGGCGATATTAAGCAATAAGCAATAAGCATAAAGCATTAAGCTTTAAACATTTAGCATTATGCTTTAACCAAAAATCAAAGAGCATCAAACCTCATGCCACCAGAAATGGTTTCTTGTTGGTCATTATTCGTTGAACTTAACTTTGAAAACAATAATAAAATAACATAAAAGTGTATTTTACAACACAAATATAAAGAACAAGTAATAATTGAAAATTCTTTTTTTTAATAAACACAAAAATAATAATAAAATCATACTGGATAACATTTATGGCCTTGGTAATTTTCCAATTTCCAATAACTTTAACTGCTTCTGAAACTATTTTTTAAACGAAAATTCGAAAGCAAAAAAATTTTTACTTGTTCAAAAGTATATTCTTATTCGTAAGCCTTTATAACTTTGATGAAATAGATTATGTTTTAAGATACGAGAATTATACTCAATGATTTGAATAATATTTTGTTATTTCGTCAAATTACTAGTTATTTCGCAATAAATATTTGATGAAATCCCTAATATTTCCATTAAAAAAATATTCTTTTACAATATTTTATGTAAAGAAAGTGAGTGGAGGTGGTGTTTTAATAAAAAAAAAAATGTTTAGCTTTAAGTAAATTTATATTTTATAAAAACAATCTTTTTCTACAAAATGTAACTGCTATACAATCTTTTTAGCAACTAAATATAAAAAAAATCCCTTATATTTAAGTTTCAAAAAACATTCTTTAATTTTTTATACAGAAAGAATGTGGTGTTTAACTATTAAAATTAGTAAAGTAGGTAATAGCTGTAGATAACACCGAACAAGGATAGGAACTGCACCAAATTTTACTTATAAAACAAGCAGTAAGCATAAAGCATTTATCATTAAGAATTAACAATTAAACTGAAAGCATTAAGCTTAAAACATTAAGCGTAAAGCAAAAGGCAATAAGCAATAAGCAAAAAGTAATGAGCAATAAGCAATAAGCAAAAAGCAATAAGCAATAAGCAATAAGCAATAAGCAATAAGCAATAAGCAATAAGCAATAAGCAATAAGCAATAAGCAATAAGCAATAAGCAATAAACAATAAGCAATAAGCAATAAGCAATAAGCAATAAGCAATAAGCAATAAGCATTAAGCAATAACCAATAAGCAATAAGCATTTAAATAAGCATGTAGGCGGAAGCAGTAGGCGGTAGGCGGAAGGTGGTAGGCGGTAGGCGGTAGGTGGTAGGCGGTACTCGATATTAAGCAATAAGCAATAAGCATAAAGCATTAAGCTTTAAACATTTAGCATTATGCTTTAACCAAAAATCAAAGAGCATCAAACCTCATGCCACCAGAAATGGTTTCTTGTTGGTCATTATCCGTTGAACTTAACTTTGAAAATAATAATAAAATAACATAAAAGTGTATTTTACAATACAAATATAAAAAACAAGTAATAATTGAAAATTCTTTTTTTAATAAACACAAAAATAATAATAAAATCATACTGGATAACATTTATGTCCTTGGTAATTTCCCAATTTCCAATAACTTTAACTGCTTCTGAAACTATTTTTTAAACGAAAATTCGAAAGCAAAAAAATTTTTACTTGTTCAAAAGTATATTCTTATTCGTAAGCCTTTATAACTTTGATGAAATAGATTATGTTTTAAGATACGAGAATTATACTCAATGATTTGAATAATATTTTGTTATTTCGTCAAATTACTAGTTATTTCGCAATAAATATTTGATGAAATCCCTAATATTTCCATTAAAAAATATATTCTTTTACAATATTTTATGTAAAGAAAGTGAGTGCAGGTGGTGTTTAAATAAAAAAAAATGTTTAGCTTTAAGTAAATTTATATTTTATAAAAACAATCTTTTTCTACAAAATGTAACTGCTATACAATCTTTTTAGCAACTAAATATAAAAAAAATCCCTTATATTTAAGTTTCAAAAAACATTCTTTAATTTTTTATACAGAAAGAATGTGGTGTTTAACTATTAAAATTAGTAAAGTAGGTAATAGCTGTAGATAACACCGAACAAGGATAGGAACTGCACCAAATTTTACTTATAAAACAAGCAGTAAGCATAAAGCATTTATCATTAAGAATTAACAATTAAACTGAAAGCATTAAGCTTAAAACATTAAGCGTAAAGCAAAAAGCAATAAGCAATAAGCAATAAGCAATAAGCATGAAGCAATAAGCAATAAGCAATAAGCAATAAGCATTTAAATAAGCATGTAGGCGGAACCGGTAGGCGGTAGGCGGAAGGTGGTAGGCGGTAGGTGGTAGGCGGTAGGTGGTAGGCGGTAGCCGATATTAAGCAATAAGCAATAAGCATAAAGCATTAAGCTTTAAACATTTAGCATTATGCTTTAACCAAAAATCAAAGAGCATCAAACCTCATGCCACCAGAAATGGTTTCTTGTTGGTCGTTATCCGTTGAACTTAACTTTGAAAATAATAATATAAAAAACATAAAAGTGTATTGTGCAATACAAATATAAAGAACAAGTAATGGTTGAAAATTCTTTTTTTTAATAAACACAAATATAATAATAAAATCATACTGGATAACATTTATGGACTTGGTAATTTCCCAATTTCCAATAACTTTAACTGCTTCTGAAACTATTTAAAAAAAAAAAAATTCGAAAGCAAAAAAATGTTTACTTGTTCAAAAGTATATTCTTATTCGTAAGCCTTTATAACTTTGATGAAATAGATTATGTTTTAAGATACGAGAATCATACTCAATGATTTGAATAATATTTTGTTATTTCGTCAAATTACTAGTTATTTCGCAATAAATATTTGATGAAATCCCTAATATTTCCATTAAAAAAATATTCTTTTACAATATTTTATGTAAAGAAAGTGAGTGGAGGTGGTGTTTTAATAAAAAAAAAATGTTTAGCTTTAAGTTAATTTATATTTTATAAAAACAATCTTTTTCTACAAAATGTAACTGCTATACAATCTTTTTAGCAACTAAATATAAAAAAAATCCCTTATATTTAAGTTTCAAAAAACATTCTTTAATTTTTTATACAGAAAGAATGTGGTGTTTAACTATTAAAATTAGTAAAGTAGGTAATAGCTGTAGATAACACCGAACAAGGATAGGAACTGCACCAAATTTTACTTATAAAACAAGCAGTAAGCATAAAGCATTTATCATTAAGAATTAACAATTAAACTGAAAGCATTAAGCTTAAAACATTAAGCGTAAAGCAAAAAGCAACAAGCAATAAGCAAAAAGCAATAAGCAATAAGCAATAAGCAATAAGCAATAAGCAATAAGCAATAAGCAATAAGCAATAAGCAATAAGCAATAAGCAATAAGCAATAAGCAATAAGCAATAAGCAATAAGCAATAAGCAATAAGCAATAAGCAATAAGCAATAAGCAATAAGCAATAAGCAATAAGCAATAAGCAATAAGCAATAAGCAATAAGCAATAAGCAATAAGCAATAAGCAATAAGCAATAAGCAATAAGCAATAAGCAATAAGCAATAAGCAATAAGCAATAAGCATTAAGCAATAAGCAATAAGCAATAAGCAATAAGCAATAAGCAATAAGCAATAAGCAATAAGCAATAAGCAAAAAGCAATAAGCAATAAGCAATAAGCAATAAGCAATAAGCAATAAGCAATAAGCATTTAAATAAGCATGTAGGCGGAAGCAGTAGGCGGTAGGCGGAAGGTGGTAGGTTGTAGGCGGTAGGTGGTAGGTGGTAGGCGATATTAAGCAATAAGCAATAAGCATAAAGCATTAAGCTTTAAACATTTAGCATTATGCTTTAACCAAAAATCAAAGAGCATCAAACCTCATGCCACCAGAAATGGTTTCTTGTTGGTCATTATCCGTTGAACTTTACTTTGAAAATAATAATAAAATAACATAAAAGTGTATTTTACAACACAAATATAAAGAACAAGTAATAATTGAAAATTCTTTTTTTTAATAAACACAAAAATAATAATAAAATCATACTGGATAACATTTATGGCCTTGGTAATTTTCCAATTTCCAATAACTTTAACTGCTTCTGAAACTATTTTTTAAACGAAAATTCGAAAGCAAAAAAATTTTTACTTGTTCAAAAGTATATTCTTATTCGTAAGCCTTTATAACTTTGATGAAATAGATTATGTTTTAAGATACGAGAATTATACTCAATGATTTGAATAATATTTTGTTATTTCGTCAAATTACTAGTTATTTCGCAATAAATATTTGATGAAATCCCTAATATTTCCATTAAAAAATATATTCTTTTACAATATTTTATGTAAAGAAAGTGAGTGCAGTTGGTGTTTAAATAAAAAAAAAATGTTTAGCTTTAAGTAAATTTATATTTTATAAAAACAATCTTTTTCTACAAAATGTAACTGCTATACAATCTTTTTAGCAACTAAATATAAAAAAAATCCCTTATATTTAAGTTTCAAAAAACATTTTTTAATTTTTTATACAGAAAGAATGTGGTGTTTAACTATTAAAATTAGTAAAGTAGGTAATAGCTGTAGATAACACCGAACAAGGATAGGAACTGCACCAAATTTTACTTATAAAACAAGCAGTAAGCATAAAGCATTTATCATTAAGAATTAACAATTAGACTGAAAGCATTAAGCTTAAAACATTAAGCGTAAAGCTAAAAGCAATAAGCAATAAGCAAAAAGCAATAAGCAATAAGCAATAAGCAATAAGCAATAAACAATAAGCAATAAGCAATAAGCAATAAGCAATAAGCAATAAGCAATAAGCAATAAGCAATAAGCAATAAGCAATAAGCAATAAGCAATAAGCAATAAGCAATAAGCAATAAGCAATAAGCAATAAGAAATAAGCAATAAGCAATAAGCAATAAGCATGAAGCAATAAGCAATAAGCATAAAGCAATAAGCAATAAGCAATAAGCAATAAGCAATAAGCATTTAAATAAGCATGTAGGCGGAAGCAGTAGGCGGTAGGCGGAAGGTGTTAGGCGGTAGGCGGTAGGTGGTAGGCGATATTAAGCAATAAGCAATAAGCATAAAGCATTAAGCTTTAAACATTTAGCATTATGCTTTAACCAAAAATCAAAGAGCATTAAACCTCATGCCACCAGAAATGGTTTCTTGTTGGTCATTATCCGTTGAACTTAACTTTGAAAATAATAATAAAATAACATAAAAGTGTATTTTACAATACAAATATAAAAAACAAGTAATAATTGAAAATTCTTTTTTTTAATAAACACAAAAATAATAATAAAATCATACTGGATAACATTTATGGCCTTGGTAATTTCCCAATTTCCAATAACTTTAACTGCTTCTGAAACTATTTTTTAAACGAAAATTCGAAAGCAAAAAAATGTTTACTTGTTCAAAAGTATATTCTTATTCGTAAGCCTTTATAACTTTGATGAAATAGATTATGTTTTAAGATACGAGAATTATACTCAATGATTTGAATAATATTTTGTTATTTCGTCAAATTACTAGTTATTTCGCAATAAATATTTGATGAAATCCCTAATATTTCCATTAAAAAAAATATTCTTTTACAATATTTTATGTAAAGAAAGTGAGTGCAGGTGGTGTTTAAATAAAAAAAAAATGTTTAGCTTTAAGTAAATTTATATTTTATAAAAACAATCTTTTTCTACAAAATGTAACTGCTATACAATCTTTTTAGCAACTAAATATAAAAAAATCCCTTATATTTAAGTTTCAAAAAATATTCTTTAATTTTTTATACAGAAAGAATGTGGTGATTAACTATTAAAATTAGTAAAGTAGGTAATAGCTGTAGATAACACCGAACAAGGATAGGAACTGCACCAAATTTCACTTATAAAACAAGCAGTAAGCATAAAGCATTTATCATTAAGAATTAACAATTAAACTGAAAGCATTAAGCTTAAAACATTAAGCGTAAAGCAAAAAGCAATAAGCAATAAGCAAAAAGCAAAAAGCAATAAGCAATAAGCAATAAGCATTTAAATAAGCATGTAGGCGGAAGCGGTAGGCGGTAGGCGGAAGATGGTAGGTGGTAGGCGGTAGGCGGTAGGTGGTAGGCGGTAGGCGATATTAAGCAATAAGCAATAAGCATAAAGCATTAAGCTTTAAACATTTAGCATTATGCTTTAACCAAAAATCAAAGAGCATCAAACCTCATGCCACCAGAAATGGTTTCTTGTTGGTCGTTATCCGTTGAACTTAACTTTGAAAATAATAATATAAAAAACATAAAAGTGTATTTTACAACACAAATATAAAGAACAAGTAATAATTGAAAATTCTTTTTTTTAATAAACACAAAAATAATAATAAAATCATACTGGATAACATTTATGGCCTTGGTAATTTTCCAATTTCCAATAACTTTAACTGCTTCTGAAACTATTTTTTAAACGAAAATTCGAAAGCAAAAAAATGTTTACTTGTTCAAAAGTATATTCTTATTCGTAAGCCTTTATAACTTTGATGAAATAGATTATGTTTTAAGATACGAGAATCATACTCAATGATTTGAATAATATTTTGTTATTTCGTCAAATTACTAGTTATTTCGCAATAAATATTTGATGAAATCCCTAATATTTCCATTAAAAAAATATTCTTTTACAATATTTTATGTAAAGAAAGTGAGTGGAGGTGGTGTTTTAATAAAAAAAAATGTTTAGCTTTAAGTTAATTTATATTTTATAAAAACAATCTTTTTCTACAAAATGTAACTGCTATACAATCTTTTTAGCAACTAAATATAAAAAAAATCCCTTATATTTAAGTTTCAAAAAACATTCTTTAATTTTTTATACAGAAAGAATGTGGTGTTTAACTATTAAAATTAGTAAAGTAGGTAATAGCTGTAGATAACACCGAACAAGGATAGGAACTGCACCAAATTTTACTTATAAAACAAGCAGTAAGCATAAAGCATTTATCATTAAGAATTAACAATTAAACTGAAAGCATTAAGCTTAAAACATTAAGCGTAAAGCAAAAAGCAACAAGCAATAAGCAAAAAGCAATAAGCAATAAGCAATAAGCAATAAGCAATAAGCAATAAGCAATAAGCAATAAGCAATAAGCAATAAGCAATAAGCAATAAGCAATAAGCAATAAGCAATAAGCAATAAGCAATAAGCAATAAGCAATAAGCAATAAGCAATAAGCAATAAGCAATAAGCAATAAGCAATAAGCAATAAGCAATAAGCAATAAGCAATAAGCAATAAGCAATAAGCAATAAGCAATAAGCAATAAGCAATAAGCAATAAGCAATAAGCAATAAGCAATAAGCAATAAGCAATAAGCAATAAGCAATAAGCAATAAGCAATAAGCAATAAGCAATAAGCAATAAGCAATAAGCAATAAGCAATAAGCAATAAGCATTTAAATAAGCATGTAGGCGGAAGCAGTAGGCGGTAGGCGGAAGGTGGTAGGTTGTAGGCGGTAGGTGGTAGGTGGTAGGCGATATTAAGCAATAAGCAATAAGCATAAAGCATTAAGCTTTAAACATTTAGCATTATGCTTTAACCAAAAATCAAAGAGCATCAAACCTCATGCCACCAGAAATGGTTTCTTGTTGGTCATTATCCGTTGAACTTTACTTTGAAAATAATAATAAAATAACATAAAAGTGTATTTTACAACACAAATATAAAGAACAAGTAATAATTGAAAATTCTTTTTTTTAATAAACACAAAAATAATAATAAAATCATACTGGATAACATTTATGGCCTTGGTAATTTTCCAATTTCCAATAACTTTAACTGCTTCTGAAACTATTTTTTAAACGAAAATTCGAAAGCAAAAAAATTTTTACTTGTTCAAAAGTATATTCTTATTCGTAAGCCTTTATAACTTTGATGAAATAGATTATGTTTTAAGATACGAGAATTATACTCAATGATTTGAATAATATTTTGTTATTTCGTCAAATTACTAGTTATTTCGCAATAAATATTTGATGAAATCCCTAATATTTCCATTAAAAAATATATTCTTTTACAATATTTTATGTAAAGAAAGTGAGTGCAGTTGGTGTTTAAATAAAAAAAAAATGTTTAGCTTTAAGTAAATTTATATTTTATAAAAACAATCTTTTTCTACAAAATGTAACTGCTATACAATCTTTTTAGCAACTAAATATAAAAAAAATCCCTTATATTTAAGTTTCAAAAAACATTTTTTAATTTTTTATACAGAAAGAATGTGGTGTTTAACTATTAAAATTAGTAAAGTAGGTAATAGCTGTAGATAACACCGAACAAGGATAGGAACTGCACCAAATTTTACTTATAAAACAAGCAGTAAGCATAAAGCATTTATCATTAAGAATTAACAATTAGACTGAAAGCATTAAGCTTAAAACATTAAGCGTAAAGCTAAAAGCAATAAGCAATAAGCAAAAAGCAATAAGCAATAAGCAATAAGCAATAAGCAATAAACAATAAGCAATAAGCAATAAGCAATAAGCAATAAGCAATAAGCAATAAGCAATAAGCAATAAGCAATAAGCAATAAGCAATAAGCAATAAGCAATAAACAATAAGCAATAAGCAATAAGAAATAAGCAATAAGCAATAAGCATGAAGCAATAAGCAATAAGCAATAAGCATAAAGCAATAAGCAATAAGCAATAAGCAATAAGCAATAAGCAATAAGCAATAAGCAATAAGCATTTAAATAAGCATGTAGGCGGAAGCAGTAGGCGGTAGGCGGAAGGTGTTAGGCGGTAGGCGGTAGGTGGTAGGCGATATTAAGCAATAAGCAATAAGCATAAAGCATTAAGCTTTAAACATTTAGCATTATGCTTTAACCAAAAATCAAAGAGCATCAAACCTCATGCCACCAGAAATGGTTTCTTGTTGGTCATTATCCGTTGAACTTAACTTTGAAAATAATAATAAAATAACATAAAAGTGTATTTTACAATACAAATATAAAAAACAAGTAATAATTGAAAATTCTTTTTTTTAATAAACACAAAAATAATAATAAAATCATACTGGATAACATTTATGGCCTTGGTAATTTCCCAATTTCCAATAACTTTAACTGCTTCTGAAACTATTTTTTAAACGAAAATTCGAAAGCAAAAAAATGTTTACTTGTTCAAAAGTATATTCTTATTCGTAAGCCTTTATAACTTTGATGAAATAGATTATGTTTTAAGATACGAGAATTATACTCAATGATTTGAATAATATTTTGTTATTTCGTCAAATTACTAGTTATTTCGCAATAAATATTTGATGAAATCCCTAATATTTCCATTAAAAAAAATATTCTTTTACAATATTTTATGTAAAGAAAGTGAGTGCAGGTGGTGTTTAAATAAAAAAAAAATGTTTAGCTTTAAGTAAATTTATATTTTATAAAAACAATCTTTTTCTACAAAATGTAACTGCTATACAATCTTTTTAGCAACTAAATATAAAAAAAATCCCTTATATTTAAGTTTCAAAAAATATTCTTTAATTTTTTATTCAGAAAGAATGTGGTGTTTAACTATTAAAATTAGTAAAGTAGGTAATAGCTGTAGATAACACCGAACAAGGATAGGAACTGCACCAAATTTCACTTATAAAACAAGCAGTAAGCATAAAGCATTTATCATTAAGAATTAACAATTAAACTGAAAGCATTAAGCTTAAAACATTAAGCGTAAAGCAAAAAGCAATAAGCAATAAGCAAAAAGCAAAAAGCAATAAGCAATAAGCAATAAGCATTTAAATAAGCATGTAGGCGGAAGCGGTAGGCGGTAGGCGGAAGATGGTAGGTGGTAGGCGGTAGGCGGTAGGTGGTAGGCGGTAGGCGATATTAAGCAATAAGCAATAAGCATAAAGCATTAAGCTTTAAACATTTAGCATTATGCTTTAACCAAAAATCAAAGAGCATCAAACCTCATGCCACCAGAAATGGTTTCTTGTTGGTCGTTATCCGTTGAACTTAACTTTGAAAATAATAATATAAAAAACATAAAAGTGTATTGTGCAATACAAATATAAAGAACAAGTAATGATTGAAAATTCTTTTTTTTAATAAACACAAAAATAATAATAAAATCATACTGGATAACATTTATGGACTTGGTAATTTTCCAATTTCCAATAACTTTAACTGCTTCTGAAACTATTTTTTAAACGAAAATTCGAAAGCAAAAAAATGTTTACTTGTTCAAAAGTATATTCTTATTCGTAAGCCTTTATAACTTTGATGAAATAGATTATGTTTTAAGATACGAGAATCATACTCAATGATTTGAATAATATTTTGTTATTTCGTCAAATTACTAGTTATTTCGCAATAAATATTTGATGAAATCCCTAATATTTCCATTAAAAAAAAATTCTTTTACAATATTTTATGTAAAGAAAGTGAGTGGAGGTGGTGTTTAAATTAAAAAAAAATGTTTAGCTTTAAGTAAATTTATATTTTATAAAAACAATCTTTTTCTACAAAATGTAACTGCTATACAATCTTTTTAGCAACTAAATATAAAAAAAATCCCTTATATTTAAGTTTCAAAAAACATTCTTTAATTTTTTATACAGAAAGAATGTGGTGTTTAACTATTAAAATTAGTATAGTAGGTAATAGCTGTAGATAACACCGAACAAGGATAGGAACTGCACCAAATTTTACTTATAAAACAAGCAGTAAGCATAAAGCATTTATCATTAAGAATTAACAATTAAACTGAAAGCATTAAGCTTAAAACATTAAGCGTAAAGCAAAAAGCAATAAGCAATAAGCAAAAAGCAATAAGCAATAAGCAATAAGCAATAAGCAATAAGCAATAAGCAATAAGCAATAAGCAATAAGCAATAAGCAATAAGCAATAAGCAATAAGCAATAAGCAATAAGCAATAAGCAATAAGCAATAAGCAATAAGCAATAAGCAATAAGCAATAAGCAATAAGCAATAAGCAATAAGCAATAAGCAATAAGCAATAAGCAATAAGCAATAAGCAATAAGCAATAAGCAATAAGCAATAAGCAATAAGCAATAAGCATTTAAATAAGCATGTAGGCGGAAGCAGTAGGCGGTAGGCGGAAGGTGGTAGGCGGTAGGCGGTAGGCGATATTAAGCAATAAGCAATAAGCATAAAGCATTAAGCTTTAAACATTTAGCATTATGCTTTAACCAAAAATCAAAGAGCATCAAACCTCATGCCACCAGAAATGGTTTCTTGTTGGTCGTTATCCGTTGAACTTAACTTTGAAAATAATAATATAAAAAACATAAAAGTGTATTGTGCAATACAAATATAAAGAACAAGTAATGATTGAAAATTCTTTTTTTTAATAAACACAAAAATAATAATAAAATCATACTGGATAACATTTATGGACTTGGTAATTTTCCAATTTCCAATAACTTTAACTGCTTCTGAAACTATTTTTTAAACGAAAATTCGAAAGCAAAAAAATGTTTACTTGTTCAAAAGTATATTCTTATTCGTAAGCCTTTATAACTTTGATGAAATAGATTATGTTTTAAGATACGAGAATCATACTCAATGATTTGAATAATATTTTGTTATTTCGTCAAATTACTACTTATTTCGCAATAAATATTTGATGAAATCCCTAATATTTCCATTAAAAAAAAATTCTTTTACAATATTTTATGTAAAGAAAGTGAGTGGAGGTGGTGTTTAAATAAAAAAAAAATGTTTAGCTTTAAGTAAATTTATATTTTATAAAAACAATCTTTTTCTACAAAATGTAACTGCTATACAATCTTTTTAGCAACTAAATATAAAAAAAATCCCTTATATTTAAGTTTCAAAAAACATTCTTTAATTTTTTATACAGAAAGAATGTGGTGTTTAACTATTAAAATTAGTATAGTAGGTAATAGCTGTAGATAACACCGAACAAGGATAGGAACTGCACCAAATTTTACTTATAAAACAAGCAGTAAGCATAAAGCATTTATCATTAAGAATTAACAATTAAACTGAAAGCATTAAGCTTAAAACATTAAGCGTAAAGCAAAAAGCAATAAGCAATAAGCAAAAAGCAATAAGCAATAAGCAATAAGCAATAAGCAATAAGCATTTAAATAAGCATGTAGGCGGAAGCGGTAGGCGGTAGGCGGAAGATGGTAGGTGGTAGGCGGTAGGCGGTAGGCGGTAGGTGGTAGGCGGTAGGCGATATTAAGCAATAAGCAATAAGCATAAAGCATTAAGCTTTAAACATTTAGCATTATGCTTTAACCAAAAATCAAAGAGCATCAAACCTCATGCCACCAGAAATGGTTTCTTGTTGGTCATTATCCGTTGAACTTAACTTTGAAAATAATAATAAAATAACATAAAAGTGTATTTTACAACACAAATATAAAGAACAAGTAATAATTGAAAATTCTTTTTTTTAATAAACACAAAAATAATAATAAAATCATACTGGATAACATTTATGGCCTTGGTAATTTTCCAATTTCCAATAACTTTAACTGCTTCTGAAACTATTTTTTAAACGAAAATTCGAAAGCAAAAAAATTTTTACTTGTTCAAAAGTATATTCTTATTCGTAAGCCTTTATAACTTTGATGAAATAGATTATGTTTTAAGATACGAGAATTATACTCAATGATTTGAATAATATTTTGTTATTTCGTCAAATTACTAGTTATTTCGCGATAAATATTTGATGAAATCCCTAATATTTCCATTAAAAAATATATTCTTTTACAATATTTTATGTAAAGAAAGTGAGTGCAGTTGGTGTTTAAATAAAAAAAAAATGTTTAGCTTTAAGTAAATTTATATTTTATAAAAACAATCTTTTTCTACAAAATGTAACTGCTATACAATCTTTTTAGCAACTAAATATAAAAAAAATCCCTTATATTTAAGTTTCAAAAAACATTCTTTAATTTTTTATACAGAAAGAATGTGGTGTTTAACTATTAAAATTAGTAAAGTAGGTAATAGCTGTAGATAACACCGAACAAGGATAGGAACTGCACCAAATTTTACTTATAAAACAAGCAGTAAGCATAAAGCATTTATCATTAAGAATTAACAATTAAACTGAAAGCATTAAGCTTAAAACATTAAGCGTAAAGCAAAAAGCAATAAGCAATAAGCAAAAAGCAATAAGCAATAAGCAATAAGCAATAAGCAATAAGCAATAAGCAATAAGCAATAAGCAATAAGCAATAAGCAATAAGCAATAAGCAATAAGCAATAAGCAATAAGCAATAAGCAATAAGCAATAAGCAATAAGCAATAAGCAATAAGCAATAAGCAATAAGCAATAAGCAATAAGCAATAAGCAATAAGCAATAAGCAATAAGCAATAAGCAATAAGCAATAAGCAATAAGCAATAAGCAATAAGCAATAAGCAATAAGCAATAAGCAATAAGCAATAAGCAATGAGCAATAAGCAATAAGCAATAAGCAATAAGCAATAAGCAATAAGCATTTAAATAAGCATGTAGGCGGAAGCAGTAGGCGGTAGGCGGAAGGTGGTAGGCGGTAGGCGGTAGGTGGTAGGCGGTAGGCGATATTAAGCAATAAGCAATAAGCATAAAGCATTAAGCTTTAAACATTTAGCATTATGCTTTAACCAAAAATCAAAGAGCATCAAACCTCATGCCACCAGAAATGGTTTCTTGTTGGTCGTTATCCGTTGAACTTAACTTTGAAAATAATAATATAAAAAACATAAAAGTGTATTGTGCAATACAAATATAAAGAACAAGTAATGATTGAAAATTCTTTTTTTTAATAAACACAAAAATAATAATAAAATCATACTGGATAACATTTATGGACTTGGTAATTTTCCAATTTCCAATAACTTTAACTGCTTCTGAAACTATTTTTTAAACGAAAATTCGAAAGCAAAAAAATGTTTACTTGTTCAAAAGTATATTCTTATTCGTAAGCCTTTATAACTTTGATGAAATAGATTATGTTTTAAGATACGAGAATCATACTCAATGATTTGAATAATATTTTGTTATTTCGTCAAATTACTAGTTATTTCGCAATAAATATTTGATGAAATCCCTAATATTTCCATTAAAAAAAAATTCTTTTACAATATTTTATGTAAAGAAAGTGAGTGGAGGTGGTGTTTAAATTAAAAAAAAATGTTTAGCTTTAAGTAAATTTATATTTTATAAAAACAATCTTTTTCTACAAAATGTAACTGCTATACAATCTTTTTAGCAACTAAATATAAAAAAAATCCCTTATATTTAAGTTTCAAAAAACATTCTTTAATTTTTTATACAGAAAGAATGTGGTGTTTAACTATTAAAATTAGTATAGTAGGTAATAGCTGTAGATAACACCGAACAAGGATAGGAACTGCACCAAATTTTACTTATAAAACAAGCAGTAAGCATAAAGCATTTATCATTAAGAATTAACAATTAAACTGAAAGCATTAAGCTTAAAACATTAAGCGTAAAGCAAAAAGCAATAAGCAATAAGCAAAAAGCAATAAGCAATAAGCAATAAGCAATAAGCAATAAGCAATAAGCAATAAGCAATAAGCAATAAGCAATAAGCAATAAGCAATAAGCAATAAGCAATAAGCAATAAGCAATAAGCAATAAGCAATAAGCAATAAGCAATAAGCAATAAGCAATAAGCAATAAGCAATAAGCAATAAGCAATAAGCAATAAGCAATAAGCAATAAGCAATAAGCAATAAGCAATAAGCAATAAGCAATAAGCATTTAAATAAGCATGTAGGCGGAAGCAGTAGGCGGTAGGCGGAAGGTGGTAGGCGGTAGGCGGTAGGCGATATTAAGCAATAAGCAATAAGCATAAAGCATTAAGCTTTAAACATTTAGCATTATGCTTTAACCAAAAATCAAAGAGCATCAAACCTCATGCCACCAGAAATGGTTTCTTGTTGGTCGTTATCCGTTGAACTTAACTTTGAAAATAATAATATAAAAAACATAAAAGTGTATTGTGCAATACAAATATAAAGAACAAGTAATGATTGAAAATTCTTTTTTTTAATAAACACAAAAATAATAATAAAATCATACTGGATAACATTTATGGACTTGGTAATTTTCCAATTTCCAATAACTTTAACTGCTTCTGAAACTATTTTTTAAACGAAAATTCGAAAGCAAAAAAATGTTTACTTGTTCAAAAGTATATTCTTATTCGTAAGCCTTTATAACTTTGATGAAATAGATTATGTTTTAAGATACGAGAATCATACTCAATGATTTGAATAATATTTTGTTATTTCGTCAAATTACTACTTATTTCGCAATAAATATTTGATGAAATCCCTAATATTTCCATTAAAAAAAAATTCTTTTACAATATTTTATGTAAAGAAAGTGAGTGGAGGTGGTGTTTAAATAAAAAAAAAATGTTTAGCTTTAAGTAAATTTATATTTTATAAAAACAATCTTTTTCTACAAAATGTAACTGCTATACAATCTTTTTAGCAACTAAATATAAAAAAAATCCCTTATATTTAAGTTTCAAAAAACATTCTTTAATTTTTTATACAGAAAGAATGTGGTGTTTAACTATTAAAATTAGTATAGTAGGTAATAGCTGTAGATAACACCGAACAAGGATAGGAACTGCACCAAATTTTACTTATAAAACAAGCAGTAAGCATAAAGCATTTATCATTAAGAATTAACAATTAAACTGAAAGCATTAAGCTTAAAACATTAAGCGTAAAGCAAAAAGCAATAAGCAATAAGCAAAAAGCAATAAGCAATAAGCAATAAGCAATAAGCAATAAGCAATAAGCATTTAAATAAGCATGTAGGCGGAAGCGGTAGGCGGTAGGCGGAAGATGGTAGGTGGTAGGCGGTAGGCGGTAGGCGGTAGGTGGTAGGCGGTAGGCGATATTAAGCAATAAGCAATAAGCATAAAGCATTAAGCTTTAAACATTTAGCATTATGCTTTAACCAAAAATCAAAGAGCATCAAACCTCATGCCACCAGAAATGGTTTCTTGTTGGTCATTATCCGTTGAACTTAACTTTGAAAATAATAATAAAATAACATAAAAGTGTATTTTACAACACAAATATAAAGAACAAGTAATAATTGAAAATTCTTTTTTTTAATAAACACAAAAATAATAATAAAATCATACTGGATAACATTTATGGCCTTGGTAATTTTCCAATTTCCAATAACTTTAACTGCTTCTGAAACTATTTTTTAAACGAAAATTCGAAAGCAAAAAAATTTTTACTTGTTCAAAAGTATATTCTTATTCGTAAGCCTTTATAACTTTGATGAAATAGATTATGTTTTAAGATACGAGAATTATACTCAATGATTTGAATAATATTTTGTTATTTCGTCAAATTACTAGTTATTTCGCGATAAATATTTGATGAAATCCCTAATATTTCCATTAAAAAATATATTCTTTTACAATATTTTATGTAAAGAAAGTGAGTGCAGTTGGTGTTTAAATAAAAAAAAAATGTTTAGCTTTAAGTAAATTTATATTTTATAAAAACAATCTTTTTCTACAAAATGTAACTGCTATACAATCTTTTTAGCAACTAAATATAAAAAAAATCCCTTATATTTAAGTTTCAAAAAACATTCTTTAATTTTTTATACAGAAAGAATGTGGTGTTTAACTATTAAAATTAGTAAAGTAGGTAATAGCTGTAGATAACACCGAACAAGGATAGGAACTGCACCAAATTTTACTTATAAAACAAGCAGTAAGCATAAAGCATTTATCATTAAGAATTAACAATTAAACTGAAAGCATTAAGCTTAAAACATTAAGCGTAAAGCAAAAAGCAATAAGCAATAAGCAAAAAGCAATAAGCAATAAGCAATAAGCAATAAGCAATAAGCAATAAGCAATAAGCAATAAGCAATAAGCAATAAGCAATAAGCAATAAGCAATAAGCAATAAGCAATAAGCAATAAGCAATAAGCAATAAGCAATAAGCAATAAGCAATAAGCAATAAGCAATAAGCAATAAGCAATAAGCAATAAGCAATAAGCAATAAGCAATAAGCAATAAGCAATAAGCAATAAGCAATAAGCAATAAGCAATAAGCAATAAGCAATAAGCAATAAGCAATAAGCAATAAGCAATAAGCAATAAGCAATAAGCAATAAGCAATAAGCAATAAGCAATAAGCAATAAGCAATAAGCAATAAGCAATAAGCAATAAGCAATAAGCAATAAGCAATAAGCAATAAGCAATAAGCAATAAGCAATAAGCAATAAGCAATAAGCAATAAGCAATAAGCAATAAGCAATAAGCAATAAGCAATAAGCAATAAGCAATAAGCAATAAGCAATAAGCAATAAGCAATAAGCAATAAGCAATAAGCAATAAGCAATAAGCAATAAGCAATAAGCAATAAGCAATAAGCAATAAGCAATAAGCATGAAGCAATAAGCAATAAACAATAAGCAATAAGCAATAAGCATTTAAATAAGCATGTAGGCGGAAGCAGTAGGCGGTAGGCGGAAGGTGGTAGGCGGTATGCGGTAGGTGGTAGGCGGTAGGCGATATTAAGCAATAAGCAATAAGCATAAAGCATTAAGCTTTAAACATTTAGCATTATGCTTTAACCAAAAATCAAAGAGCATCAAACCTCATGCCACCAGAAATGGTTTCTTGTTGGTCATTATCCGTTGATATTAACTTTGAAAATAATAATAAAATAACATAAAAGTGTATTTTACAATACAAATATAAAGAACAAGTAATAATTGAAAATTCTTTTTTTTAATAAACACAAAAATAATAATAAAATCATACTGGATAACATTTATGGCCTTGGTAATTTCCCAATTTCCAATAACTTTAACTGCTTCTGAAACTATTTTTTAAACGAAAATTCGAAAGCAAAAAAATTTTTACTTGTTCAAAAGTATATTCTTATTCGTAAGGCTTTATAACTTTGATGAAATAGATTATGTTTTAAGATACGAGAATCATACTCAATGATTTGAATAATATTTTGTTATTTCGTCAAATTACTAGTTATTTCGCAATAAATATTTGATGAAATCCCTAATATTTCCATTAAAAAAAAATTCTTTTACAATATTTTATGTAAAGAAAGTGAGTGGAGGTGGTGTTTAAATAAAAAAAAATGTTTAGCTTTAAGTAAATTTATATTTTATAAAAACAATCTTTTTCTACAAAATGTAACTGCTATACAATCTTTTTAGCAACTAAATATAAAAAAAATCCCTTATATTTAAGTTTCAAAAAACATTCTTTAATTTTTTATACAGAAAGAATGTGGTGTTTAACTATTAAAATTAGTAAAGTAGGTAATAGCTGTAGATAATACCGAACAAGGATAGGAACTGCACCAAATTTTACTTATAAAACAAGCAGTAAGCATAAAGCATTTATCATTAAGAATTAACAATTAAACTGAAAGCATTAAGCTTAAAACATTAAGCTTAAAGCAAAAAGCAACAAGCAATAAGCAAAAAGCAATAAGCAATAAGCAATAAGCAATAAGCAATAAGCAATAAGCAATAAGCAATAAGCAATAAGCAATAAGCAATAAGCAATAAGCAATAAGCAATAAGCAATAAGCAATAAGCAATAAGCAATAAGCAATAAGCAATAAGCAATAAGCAATAAGCAATAAGCAATAAGCAATAAGCAATAAGCAATAAGCAATAAGCAATAAGCAATAAGCAATAAGCAATAAGCAATAAGCAATAAGCAATAAGCAATAAGCAATAAGCAATAAGCAATAAGCAATAAGCAATAAGCAATAAGCAATAAGCAATAAGCATTTAAATAAGCATGTAGGCGGAAGCAGTAGGTGGTAGGCGGAAGGTGGTAGGCGGTAGGCGGTAGGTGGTAGGCGGTAGGCGATATTAAGCAATAAGCAATAAGCATAAAGCATTAAGCTTTAAACATTTAGCATTATGCTTTAACCAAAAATCAAAGAGCATCAAACCTCATGCCACCAGAAATGGTTTCTTGTTGGTCATTATCCGTTGAACTTAACTTTGAAAATAATAATAAAATAACATAAAAGTGTATTTTACAACACAAATATAAAGAACAAGTAATAATTGAAAATTCTTTTTTTTAATAAACACAAAAATAATAATAAAATCATACTGGATAACATTTATGGCCTTGGTAATTTTCCAATTTCCAATAACTTTAACTGCTTCTGAAACTATTTTTTAAACGAAAATTCGAAAGCAAAAAAATTTTTACTTGTTCAAAAGTATATTCTTATTCGTAAGCCTTTATAACTTTGATGAAATAGATTATGTTTTAAGATACGAGAATTATACTCAATGATTTGAATAATATTTTGTTATTTCGTCAAATTACTAGTTATTTCGCAATAAATATTTGATGAAATCCCTAATATTTCCATTAAAAAATATATTCTTTTACAATATTTTATGTAAAGAAAGTGAGTGCAGTTGGTGTTTAAATAAAAAAAAAATGTTTAGCTTTAAGTAAATTTATATTTTATAAAAACAATCTTTTTCTACAAAATGTAACTGCTATACAATCTTTTTAGCAACTAAATATAAAAAAAATCCCTTATATTTAAGTTTCAAAAAACATTCTTTAATTTTTTATACAGAAAGAATGTGGTGTTTAACTATTAAAATTAGTAAAGTAGGTAATAGCTGTAGATAACACCGAACAAGGATAGGAACTGCACCAAATTTTACTTATAAAACAAGCAGTAAGCATAAAGCATTTATCATTAAGAATTAACAATTAAACTGAAAGCATTAAGCTTAAAACATTAAGCGTAAAGCAAAAAGCAATAAGCAATAAGCAATAAGCATTTAAATAAGCATGTAGGCGGAAGCGGTAGGCGGTAGGCGGAAGGTGGTAGGTGGTAGGCGGTATGCGGTAGGTGGTAGGCGGTAGGCGATATTAAGCAATAAGCAATAAGCATAAAGCATTAAGCTTTAAACATTTAGCATTATGCTTTAACCAAAAATCAAAGAGCATCAAACCTCATGCCACCAGAAATGGTTTCTTGTTGGTCGTTGTCCGTTGAACTTAACTTTGAAAATAATAATATAAAAAACATAAAAGTGTATTGTGCAATACAAATATAAAGAACAAGTAATGATTGAAAATTCTTTTTTTTAATAAACACAAAAATAATAATAAAATCATACTGGATAACATTTATGGACTTGGTAATTTTCCAATTTCCAATAACATTAACTGCTTCTGAAACTATTTTTTAAACGAAAATTCGAAAGCAAAAAAATGTTTACTTGTTCAAAAGTATATTCTTATTCGTAAGCCTTTATAACTTTGATGAAATAGATTATGTTTTAAGATACGAGAATCATACTCAATGATTTGAATAATATTTTGTTATTTCGTCAAATTACTAGTTGAATTACTTAGATGAAATCCCTAATATTTCCATTAAAAAATATATTCTTTTACAATATTTTATGTAAAGAAAGTGAGTGCAGTTGGTGTTTAAATAAAAAAAAAATGTTTAGCTTTAAGTAAATTTATATTTTATAAAAACAATCTTTTTCTACAAAATGTAACTGCTATACAATCTTTTTAGCAACTAAATATAAAAAAAATCCCTTATATTTAAGTTTCAAAAAACATTCTTTAATTTTTTATACAGAAAGAATGTGGTGTTTAACTATTAAAATTAGTATAGTAGGTAATAGCTGTAGATAACACCGAACAAGGATAGGAACTGCACCAAATTTTACTTATAAAACAAGCAGTAAGCATAAAGCATTTATCATTAAGAATTAACAATTAAACTGAAAGCATTAAGCTTAAAACATTAAGCGTAAAGCAAAAAGCAATAAGCAATAAGCAAAAAGCAATAAGCAATAAGCAATAAGCAATAAGCAATAAGCAATAAGCAATAAGCAATAAGCAATAAGCAATAAGCAATAAGCATTTAAATAAGCATGTCGGCGGAAGCGGTAGGCGGTAGGCGGAAGATGGTAGGTGGTAGGCGGTAGGCGGTAGGCGGTAGGTGGTAGGCGGTAGGCGATATTAAGCAATAAGCAATAAGCATAAAGCATTAAGCTTTAAACATTTAGCATTATGCTTTAACCAAAAATCAAAGAGCATCAAACCTCATGCCACCAGAAATGGTTTCTTGTTGGTCATTATCCGTTGAACTTAACTTTGAAAATAATAATAAAATAACATAAAAGTGTATTTTACAACACAAATATAAAGAACAAGTAATAATTGAAAATTCTTTTTTTTAATAAACACAAAAATAATAATAAAATCATACTGGATAACATTTATGGCCTTGGTAATTTTCCAATTTCCAATAACTTTAACTGCTTCTGAAACTATTTTTTAAACGAAAATTCGAAAGCAAAAAAATTTTTACTTGTTCAAAAGTATATTCTTATTCGTAAGCCTTTATAACTTTGATGAAATAGATTATGTTTTAAGATACGAGAATTATACTCAATGATTTGAATAATATTTTGTTATTTCGTCAAATTACTAGTTATTTCGCGATAAATATTTGATGAAATCCCTAATATTTCCATTAAAAAATATATTCTTTTACAATATTTTATGTAAAGAAAGTGAGTGCAGTTGGTGTTTAAATAAAAAAAAAATGTTTAGCTTTAAGTAAATTTATATTTTATAAAAACAATCTTTTTCTACAAAATGTAACTGCTATACAATCTTTTTAGCAACTAAATATAAAAAAAATCCCTTATATTTAAGTTTCAAAAAACATTCTTTAATTTTTTATACAGAAAGAATGTGGTGTTTAACTATTAAAATTAGTAAAGTAGGTAATAGCTGTAGATAACACCGAACAAGGATAGGAACTGCACCAAATTTTACTTATAAAACAAGCAGTAAGCATAAAGCATTTATCATTAAGAATTAACAATTAAACTGAAAGCATTAAGCTTAAAACATTAAGCGTAAAGCAAAAAGCAATAAGCAATAAGCAAAAAGCAATAAGCAATAAGCAATAAGCAATAAGCAATAAGCAATAAGCAATAAGCAATAAGCAATAAGCAATAAGCAATAAGCAATAAGCAATAAGCAATAAGCAATAAGCAATAAGCAATAAGCAATAAGCAATAAGCAATAAGCAATAAGCAATAAGCAATAAGCAATAAGCAATAAGCAATAAGCAATAAGCAATAAGCAATAAGCAATAAGCAATAAGCAATAAGCAATAAGCAATAAGCAATAAGCAATAAGCAATAAGCAATAAGCAATAAGCAATAAGCAATAAGCAATAAGCAATAAGCAATAAGCAATAAGCAATAAGCAATAAGCAATAAGCAATAAGCAATAAGCAATAAGCAATAAGCAATAAGCAATAAGCAATAAGCAATAAGCAATAAGCAATAAGCAATAAGCAATAAGCAATAAGCAATAAGCAATAAGCCATAAGCAATAAGCAATAAGCAATAAGCAATAAGCAATAAGCATGAAAAGCAATAAGCAATAAACAATAAGCAATAAGCAATAAGCAATAAGCATTTAAATAAGCATGTAGGCGGAAGCAGTAGGCGGTAGGCGGAAGGTGGTAGGCGGTATGCGGTAGGTGGTAGGCGGTAGGCGATATTAAGCAATAAGCAATAAGCATAAAGCATTAAGCTTTAAACATTTAGCATTATGCTTTAACCAAAAATCAAAGAGCATCAAACCTCATGCCACCAGAAATGGTTTCTTGTTGGTCATTATCCGTTGATATTAACTTTGAAAATAATAATAAAATAACATAAAAGTGTATTTTACAATACAAATATAAAGAACAAGTAATAATTGAAAATTCTTTTTTTTAATAAACACAAAAATAATAATAAAATCATACTGGATAACATTTATGGCCTTGGTAATTTCCCAATTTCCAATAACTTTAACTGCTTCTGAAACTATTTTTTAAACGAAAATTCGAAAGCAAAAAAAATTTTACTTGTTCAAAAGTATATTCTTATTCGTAAGGCTTTATAACTTTGATGAAATAGATTATGTTTTAAAATACGAGAATCATACTCAATGATTTGAATAATATTTTGTTATTTCGTCAAATTACTAGTTATTTCGCAATAAATATTTGATGAAATCCCTAATATTTCCATTAAAAAAAAATTCTTTTACAATATTTTATGTAAAGAAAGTGAGTGGAGGTGGTGTTTAAATAAAAAAAAAATGTTTAGCTTTAAGTAAATTTATATTTTATAAAAACAATCTTTTTCTACAAAATGTAACTGCTATACAATCTTTTTAGCAACTAAATATAAAAAAAATCCCTTATATTTAAGTTTCAAAAAACATTCTTTAATTTTTTATACAGAAAGAATGTGGTGTTTAACTATTAAAATTAGTAAAGTAGGTAATAGCTGTAGATAACACCGAACAAGGATAGGAACTGCACCAAATTTTACTTATAAAACAAGCAGTAAGCATAAAACATTTATCATTAAGAATTAACAATTAAACTAAAAGCATTAAGCTTAAAACATTAAGCGTAAAGCAAAAAGCAACAAGCAATAAGCAAAAAGCAATAAGCAATAAGCAATAAGCAATAAGCAATAAGCAATAAGCAATAAGCAATAAGCAATAAGCAATAAGCAATAAGCAATAAGCAATAAGCAATAAGCAATAAGCAATAAGCAATAAGCAATAAGCAATAAGCAATAAGCAATAAGCAATAAGCAATAAGCAATAAGCAATAAGCAATAAGCAATAAGCAATAAGCAATAAGCAATAAGCAATAAGCAATAAGCAATAAGCAATAAGCAATAAGCAATAAGCAATAAGCAATAAGCAATAAGCAATAAGCAATAAGCAATAAGCAATAAGCAATAAGCAATAAGCAATAAGCAATAAGCAATAAGCAATAAGCAATAAGCAATAAGCAATAAGCAATAAGCAATAAGCAATAAGCAATAAGCAATAAGCAATAAGCAATAAGCAATAAGCAATAAGCAATAAGCAATAAGCAATAAGCAATAAGCAATGAGCAATAAGCAATAAGCAATAAGCAATAAGCAATAAGCATTTAAATAAGCATGTAGGCGGAAGCAGTAGGCGGTAGGCGGAAGGTGGTAGGCGGTAGGCGGTAGGTGGTAGGCGGTAGGCGATATTAAGCAATAAGCAATAAGCATAAAGCATTAAGCTTTAAACATTTAGCATTATGCTTTAACCAAAAATCAAAGAGCATCAAACCTCATGCCACCAGAAATGGTTTCTTGTTGGTCATTATCCGTTGAACTTAACTTTGAAAATAATAATAAAATAACATAAAAGTGTATTTTACAACACAAATATAAAGAACAAGTAATAATTGAAAATTCTTTTTTTTAATAAACACAAAAATAATAATAAAATCATACTGGATAACATTTATGGCCTTGGTAATTTTCCAATTTCCAATAACTTTAACTGCTTCTGAAACTATTTTTTAAACGAAAATTCGAAAGCAAAAAAATTTTTACTTGTTCAAAAGTATATTCTTATTCGTAAGCCTTTATAACTTTGATGAAATAGATTATGTTTTAAGATACGAGAATTATACTCAATGATTTGAATAATATTTTGTTATTTCGTCAAATTACTAGTTATTTCGCAATAAATATTTGATGAAATCCCTAATATTTCCATTAAAAAATATATTCTTTTACAATATTTTATGTAAAGAAAGTGAGTGCAGTTGGTGTTTAAATAAAAAAAAAATGTTTAGTTTTAAGTAAATTTATATTTTATAAAAACAATCTTTTTCTACAAAATGTAACTGCTATACAATCTTTTTAGCAACTAAATATAAAAAAAATCCCTTATATTTAAGTTTCAAAAAACATTTTTTAATTTTTTATACAGAAAGAATGTGGTGTTTAACTATTAAAATTAGTAAAGTAGGTAATAGCTGTAGATAACACCGAACAAGGATAGGAACTGCACCAAATTTTACTTATAAAACAAGCAGTAAGCATAAAGCATTTATCATTAAGAATTAACAATTAGACTGAAAGCATTAAGCTTAAAACATTAAGCGTAAAGCTAAAAGCAATAAGCAATAAGCAAAAAGCAATAAGCAATAAGCAATAAGCAATAAGCAATAAACAATAAGCAATAAGCAATAAGCAATAAGCAATAAGCAATAAGCAATAAGCAATAAGCAATAAGCAATAAGCAATAAGCAATAAGCAATAAGCAATAAGCAATAAGCAATAAGCAATAAGCAATAAGCAATAAGCAATAAGCAATAAGCAATAAGCAATAAGCAATAAGCAATAAGCAATAAGCAATAAGCAATAAGCAATAAGCAATAAGCAATAAGCAATAAGCAATGAGCAATAAGCAATAAGCAATAAGCAATAAGCAATAAGCAATAAGCATTTAAATAAGCATGTAGGCGGAAGCAGTAGGCGGTAGGCGGAAGGTGGTAGGCGGTAGGCGGTAGGTGGTAGGCGGTAGGCGATATTAAGCAATAAGCAATAAGCATAAAGCATTAAGCTTTAAACATTTAGCATTATGCTTTAACCAAAAATCAAAGAGCATCAAACCTCATGCCACCAGAAATGGTTTCTTGTTGGTCATTATCCGTTGAACTTAACTTTGAAAATAATAATAAAATAACATAAAAGTGTATTTTACAACACAAATATAAAGAACAAGTAATAATTGAAAATTCTTTTTTTTAATAAACACAAAAATAATAATAAAATCATACTGGATAACATTTATGGCCTTGGTAATTTTCCAATTTCCAATAACTTTAACTGCTTCTGAAACTATTTTTTAAACGAAAATTCGAAAGCAAAAAAATTTTTACTTGTTCAAAAGTATATTCTTATTCGTAAGCCTTTATAACTTTGATGAAATAGATTATGTTTTAAGATACGAGAATTATACTCAATGATTTGAATAATATTTTGTTATTTCGTCAAATTACTAGTTATTTCGCAATAAATATTTGATGAAATCCCTAATATTTCCATTAAAAAAAAATTCTTTTACAATATTTTATGTAAAGAAAGTGAGTGGAGGTGGTGTTTAAATAAAAAAAAAATGTTTAGCTTTAAGTAAATTTATATTTTATAAAAACAATCTTTTTCTACAAAATGTAACTGCTATACAATCTTTTTAGCAACTAAATATAAAAAAAATCCCTTATATTTAAGTTTCAAAAAACATTCTTTAATTTTTTATACAGAAAGAATGTGGTGTTTAACTATTAAAATTAGTAAAGTAGGTAATAGCTGTAGATAACACCGAACAAGGATAGGAACTGCACCAAATTTTACTTATAAAACAAGCAGTAAGCATAAAGCATTTATCATTAAGAATTAACAATTAGACTGAAAGCATTAAGCTTAAAACATTAAGCGTAAAGCAAAAAGCAATAAGCAATAAGCAAAAAGCAATAAGCAATAAGCAATAAGCAATAAGCAATAAGCAATAAGCAATAAGCAATAAGCATTTAAATAAGCATGTAGGCGGAAGCGGTAGGCGGTAGGCGGAAGATGGTAGGTGGTAGGCGGTAGGCGGTAGGCGGTAGGTGGTAGGCGGTAGGCGATATTAAGCAATAAGCAATAAGCATAAAGCATTAAGCTTTAAACATTTAGCATTATGCTTTAACCAAAAATCAAAGAGCATCAAACCTCATGCCACCAGAAATGGTTTCTTGTTGGTCATTATCCGTTGAACTTAACTTTGAAAATAATAATAAAATAACATAAAAGTGTATTTTACAACACAAATATAAAGAACAAGTAATAATTGAAAATTCTTTTTTTTAATAAACACAAAAATAATAATAAAATCATACTGGATAACATTTATGGCCTTGGTAATTTTCCAATTTCCAATAACTTTAACTGCTTCTGAAACTATTTTTTAAACGAAAATTCGAAAGCAAAAAAATTTTTACTTGTTCAAAAGTATATTCTTATTCGTAAGCCTTTATAACTTTGATGAAATAGATTATGTTTTAAGATACGAGAATTATACTCAATGATTTGAATAATATTTTGTTATTTCGTCAAATTACTAGTTATTTCGCAATAAATATTTGATGAAATCCCTAATATTTCCATTAAAAAATATATTCTTTTACAATATTTTATGTAAAGAAAGTGAGTGCAGTTGGTGTTTAAATAAAAAAAAAATGTTTAGCTTTAAGTAAATTTATATTTTATAAAAACAATCTTTTTCTACAAAATGTAACTGCTATACAATCTTTTTAGCAACTAAATATAAAAAAAATCCCTTATATTTAAGTTTCAAAAAACATTCTTTAATTTTTTATACAGAAAGAATGTGGTGTTTAACTATTAAAATTAGTAAAGTAGGTAATAGCTGTAGATAACACCGAACAAGGATAGGAACTGCACCAAATTTTACTTATAAAACAAGCAGTAAGCATAAAGCATTTATCATTAAGAATTAACAATTAGACTGAAAGCATTAAGCTTAAAACATTAAGCGTAAAGCAAAAAGCAATAAGCAATAAGCAAAAAGCAATAAGCAATAAGAAATAAGCAATAAGCAATAAGCAATAAGCAATAAGCAATAAGCAATAAGCAATAAGCAATAAGCAATAAGCAATAAGCAATAAGCAATAAGCAATAAGCAATAAGCAATAAGCAATAAGCAATAAGCAATAAGCAATAAGCAATAAGCAATAAGCAATAAGCAATAAGCAATAAGCAATAAGCAATAAGCAATAAGCAATAAGCAATAAGCAATAAGCAATAAGCAATAAGCAATAAGCAATAAGCAATAAGCAATAAGCAATAAGCAATAAGCAATAAGCAATAAGCAATAAGCAATAAGCAATAAGCAATAAGCAATAAGCAATAAGCAATAAGCAATAAGCAATAAGCAATAAGCAATAAGCAATAAGCAATAAGCAATAAGCAATAAGCAATAAGCAATAAGCAATAAGCAATAAGCAATAAGCAATAAGCAATAAGCAATAAGCAATAAGCAATAAGCAATAAGCAATAAGCAATAAGCAATAAGCAATGAGCAATGAGCAATAAGCAATAAGCAATAAGCAATAAGCATTTAAATAAGCATGTAGGCGGAAGCAGTAGGCGGTAGGCGGAAGGTGGTAGGCGGTAGGCGGTAGGTGGTAGGCGGTAGGCGATATTAAGCAATAAGCAATAAGCATAAAGCATTAAGCTTTAAACATTTAGCATTATGCTTTAACCAAAAATCAAAGAGCATCAAACCTCATGCCACCAGAAATGGTTTCTTGTTGGTCATTATCCGTTGAACTTAACTTTGAAAATAATAATAAAATAACATAAAAGTGTATTTTACAACACAAATATAAAGAACAAGTAATAATTGAAAATTCTTTTTTTTAATAAACACAAAAATAATAATAAAATCATACTGGATAACATTTATGGCCTTGGTAATTTTCCAATTTCCAATAACTTTAACTGCTTCTGAAACTATTTTTTAAACGAAAATTCGAAAGCAAAAAAATTTTTACTTGTTCAAAAGTATATTCTTATTCGTAAGCCTTTATAACTTTGATGAAATAGATTATGTTTTAAGATACGAGAATTATACTCAATGATTTGAATAATATTTTGTTATTTCGTCAAATTACTAGTTATTTCGCAATAAATATTTGATGAAATCCCTAATATTTCCATTAAAAAAAAATTCTTTTACAATATTTTATGTAAAGAAAGTGAGTGGAGGTGGTGTTTAAATAAAAAAAAAATGTTTAGCTTTAAGTAAATTTATATTTTATAAAAACAATCTTTTTCTACAAAATGTAACTGCTATACAATCTTTTTAGCAACTAAATATAAAAAAAATCCCTTATATTTAAGTTTCAAAAAACATTCTTTAATTTTTTATACAGAAAGAATGTGGTGTTTAACTATTAAAATTAGTAAAGTAGGTAATAGCTGTAGATAACACCGAACAAGGATAGGAACTGCACCAAATTTTACTTATAAAACAAGCAGTAAGCATAAAGCATTTATCATTAAGAATTAACAATTAGACTGAAAGCATTAAGCTTAAAACATTAAGCGTAAAGCAAAAAGCAATAAGCAATAAGCAAAAAGCAATAAGCAATAAGCAATAAGCAATAAGCAATAAGCAATAAGCAATAAGCAATAAGCAATAAGCATTTAAATAAGCATGTAGGCGGAAGCGGTAGGCGGTAGGCGGAAGATGGTAGGTGGTAGGCGGTAGGCGGTAGGCGGTAGGTGGTAGGCGGTAGGCGATATTAAGCAATAAGCAATAAGCATAAAGCATTAAGCTTTAAACATTTAGCATTATGCTTTAACCAAAAATCAAAGAGCATCAAACCTCATGCCACCAGAAATGGTTTCTTGTTGGTCATTATCCGTTGAACTTAACTTTGAAAATAATAATAAAATAACATAAAAGTGTATTTTACAACACAAATATAAAGAACAAGTAATAATTGAAAATTCTTTTTTTTAATAAACACAAAAATAATAATAAAATCATACTGGATAACATTTATGGCCTTGGTAATTTTCCAATTTCCAATAACTTTAACTGCTTCTGAAACTATTTTTTAAACGAAAATTCGAAAGCAAAAAAATTTTTACTTGTTCAAAAGTATATTCTTATTCGTAAGCCTTTATAACTTTGATGAAATAGATTATGTTTTAAGATACGAGAATTATACTCAATGATTTGAATAATATTTTGTTATTTCGTCAAATTACTAGTTATTTCGCGATAAATATTTGATGAAATCCCTAATATTTCCATTAAAAAATATATTCTTTTACAATATTTTATGTAAAGAAAGTGAGTGCAGTTGGTGTTTAAATAAAAAAAAATGTTTAGCTTTAAGTAAATTTATATTTTATAAAAACAATCTTTTTCTACAAAATGTAACTGCTATACAATCTTTTTAGCAACTAAATATAAAAAAAATCCCTTATATTTAAGTTTCAAAAAACATTCTTTAATTTTTTATACAGAAAGAATGTGGTGTTTAACTATTAAAATTAGTAAAGTAGGTAATAGCTGTAGATAACACCGAACAAGGATAGGAACTGCACCAAATTTTACTTATAAAACAAGCAGTAAGCATAAAACATTTATCATTAAGAATTAACAATTAAACTAAAAGCATTAAGCTTAAAACATTAAGCGTAAAGCAAAAAGCAACAAGCAATAAGCAATAAGCAATAAGCAATAAGCAATAAGCAATAAGCAATAAGCAATAAGCAATAAGCAATAAGCAATAAGCAATAAGCAATAAGCAATAAGCAATAAGCAATAAGCAATAAGCAATAAGCAATAAGCATTTAAATAAGCATGTAGGCGGAAGCAGTAGGCGGTAGGCGGAAGGTGGTAGGCGGTATGCGGTAGGTGGTAGGCGGTAGGCGATATTAAGCAATAAGCAATAAGCATAAAGCATTAAGCTTTAAACATTTAGCATTATGCTTTAACCAAAAATCAAAGAGCATCAAACCTCATGCCACCAGAAATGGTTTCTTGTTGGTCATTATCCGTTGATATTAACTTTGAAAATAATAATAAAATAACATAAAAGTGTATTTTACAATACAAATATAAAGAACAAGTAATAATTGAAAATTCTTTTTTTTAATAAACACAAAAATAATAATAAAATCATACTGGATAACATTTATGGCCTTGGTAATTTCCCAATTTCCAATAACTTTAACTGCTTCTGAAACTATTTTTTAAACGAAAATTCGAAAGCAAAAAAATTTTTACTTGTTCAAAAGTATATTCTTATTCGTAAGCCTTTATAACTTTGATGAAATAGATTATGTTTTAAGATACGAGAATTATACTCAATGATTTGAATAATATTTTGTTATTTCGTCAAATTACTAGTTATTTCGCGATAAATATTTGATGAAATCCCTAATATTTCCATTAAAAAATATATTCTTTTACAATATTTTATGTAAAGAAAGTGAGTGCAGTTGGTGTTTAAATAAAAAAAAAATGTTTAGCTTTAAGTAAATTTATATTTTATAAAAACAATCTTTTTCTACAAAATGTAACTGCTATACAATCTTTTTAGCAACTAAATATAAAAAAAATCCCTTATATTTAAGTTTCAAAAAACATTCTTTAATTTTTTATACAGAAAGAATGTGGTGTTTAACTATTAAAATTAGTAAAGTAGGTAATAGCTGTAGATAACACCGAACAAGGATAGGAACTGCACCAAATTTTACTTATAAAACAAGCAGTAAGCATAAAGCATTTATCATTAAGAATTAACAATTAAACTGAAAGCATTAAGCTTAAAACATTAAGCGTAAAGCAAAAAGCAATAAGCAATAAGCAAAAAGCAATAAGCAATAAGCAATAAGCAATAAGCAATAAGCAATAAGCAATAAGCAATAAGCAATAAGCAATAAGCAATAAGCAATAAGCAATAAGCAATAAGCAATAAGCAATAAGCAATAAGCAATAAGCAATAAGCAATAAGCAATAAGCAATAAGCAATAAGCAATAAGCAATAAGCAATAAGCAATAAGCAATAAGCAATAAGCAATAAGCAATAAGCAATAAGCAATAAGCAATAAGCAATAAGCAATAAGCAATAAGCAATAAGCAATAAGCAATAAGCAATAAGCAATAAGCAATAAGCAATAAGCAATAAGCAATAAGCAATAAGCAATAAGCAATAAGCAATAAGCAATAAGCAATAAGCAATAAGCAATAAGCAATAAGCAATAAGCAATAAGCCATAAGCAATAAGCAATAAGCAATAAGCAATAAGCAATAAGCAATAAGCAATAAGCAATAAGCAATAAGCAATAAGCATGAAGCAATAAGCAATAAACAATAAGCAATAAGCAATAAGCAATAAGCATTTAAATAAGCATGTAGGCGGAAGCAGTAGGCGGTAGGCGGAAGGTGGTAGGCGGTATGCGGTAGGTGGTAGGCGGTAGGCGATATTAAGCAATAAGCAATAAGCATAAAGCATTAAGCTTTAAACATTTAGCATTATGCTTTAACCAAAAATCAAAGAGCATCAAACCTCATGCCACCAGAAATGGTTTCTTGTTGGTCATTATCCGTTGATATTAACTTTGAAAATAATAATAAAATAACATAAAAGTGTATTTTACAATACAAATATAAAGAACAAGTAATAATTGAAAATTCTTTTTTTTAATAAACACAAAAATAATAATAAAATCATACTGGATAACATTTATGGCCTTGGTAATTTCCCAATTTCCAATAACTTTAACTGCTTCTGAAACTATTTTTTAAACGAAAATTCGAAAGCAAAAAAATTTTTACTTGTTCAAAAGTATATTCTTATTCGTAAGCCTTTATAACTTTGATGAAATAGATTATGTTTTAAGATACGAGAATCATACTCAATGATTTGAATAATATTTTGTTATTTCGTCAAATTACTAGTTATTTCGCAATAAATATTTGATGAAATCCCTAATATTTCCATTAAAAAAAAATTCTTTTACAATATTTTATGTAAAGAAAGTGAGTGGAGGTGGTGTTTAAATAAAAAAAAATGTTTAGCTTTAAGTAAATTTATATTTTATAAAAACAATCTTTTTCTACAAAATGTAACTGCTATACAATCTTTTTAGCAACTAAATATAAAAAAAATCCCTTATATTTAAGTTTCAAAAAACATTCTTTAATTTTTTATACAGAAAGAATGTGGTGTTTAACTATTAAAATTAGTAAAGTAGGTAATAGCTGTAGATAACACCGAACAAGGATAGGAACTGCACCAAATTTTACTTATAAAACAAGCAGTAAGCATAAAGCATTTATCATTAAGAATTAACAATTAAACTGAAAGCATTAAGCTTAAAACATTAAGCGTAAAGCAAAAAGCAATAAGCAATAAGCAAAAAGCAATAAGCAATAAGCAATAAGCAATAAGCAATAAGCAATAAGCAATAAGCAATAAGCAATAAGCAATAAGCAATAAGCAATAAGCAATAAGCAATAAGCAATAAGCAATAAGCAATAAGCAATAAGCAATAAGCAATAAGCAATAAGCAATAAGCAATAAGCAATAAGCAATAAGCAATAAGCAATAAGCAATAAGCAATAAGCAATAAGCAATAAGCAATAAGCAATAAGCAATAAGCAATAAGCAATAAGCAATAAGCAATAAGCAATAAGCAATAAGCAATAAGCAATAAGCAATAAGCAATAAGCAATAAGCAATAAGCAATAAGCAATAAGCAATAAGCAATAAGCAATAAGCAATAAGCAATAAGCATGAAGCAATAAGCAATAAGCAATAAGCATGAAGCAATAAGCAATAAGCAATAAGCAATAAGCAATAAGCAATAAGCAATAAGCAATAAGCAATAAGCAATAAGCAATAAGCATTTAAATAAGCATGTAGGCGGAAGCAGTAGGCGGTAGGCGGAAGGTGTTAGGCGGTAGGCGGTAGGTGGTAGGCGATATTAAGCAATAAGCAATAAGCATAAAGCATTAAGCTTTAAACATTTAGCATTATGCTTTAACCAAAAATCAAAGAGCATCAAACCTCATGCCACCAGAAATGGTTTCTTGTTGGTCATTATCCGTTGAACTTAACTTTGAAAATAATAATAAAATAACATAAGAGTGTATTTTACAATACAAATATAAAGAACAAGTAATAATTGAAAATTCTTTTTTTTAATAAACACAAAATTAATAATAAAATCATACTGGATAACATTTATGGACTTGGTAATTTCCCAATTTCCAATAACTTTAACTGCTTCTGAAACTATTTAAAAAAAAAAAAATTCGAAAGCAAAAAAATTTTTACTTGTTCAAAAGTATATTCTTATTCGTAAGCCTTTATAACTTTGATGAAATAGATTATGTTTTAAGATACGAGAATCATACTCAATGATTTGAATAATATTTTATTATTTCGTCAAATTACTAGTTATTTCGCAATAAATATTTGATGAAATCCCTAATATTTCCATTAAAAAAATATTCTTTTACAATATTTTATGTAAAGAAAGTGAGTGCAGTTGGTGTTTAATTAAAAAAAAAATGTTTAGCTTTAAGTAAATTTATATTTTATAAAAACAATCTTTTTCTACAAAATGTAACTGCTATACAATCTTTTTAGCAACTAAATATAAAAAAAATCCCTTATATTTAAGTTTCAAAAAACATTCTTTAATTTTTTATATAGAAAGAATGTGGTGTTTAACTATTAAAATTAGTAAAGTAGGTAATAGCTGTAGATAACACCGAACAAGGATAGGAACTGCACCAAATTTTACTTATAAAACAAGCAGTAAGCATAAAGCATTTATCATTAAGAATTAACAATTAAACTGAAAGCATTAAGCTTAAAACATTAAGCGTAAAGCAAAAAGCAATAAGCAATAAGCAATAAGCATTTAAATAAGCATGTAGGCGGAAGCGGTAGGCGGTAGGCGGAAGGTGGTAGGTGGTAGGCGGTAGGCGGTAGGTGGTAGGCGGTAGGCGATATTAAGCAATAAGCAATAAGCATAAAGCATTAAGCTTTAAACATTTAGCATTATGCTTTAACCAAAAATCAAAGAGCATCAAACCTCATGCCACCAGAAATGGTTTCTTGTTGGTCGTTATCCGTTGAACTTAACTTTGAAAATAATAATATAAAAAACATAAAAGTGTATTGTGCAATACAAATATAAAGAGCAAGTAATGGTTGAAAATTCTTTGTTTTAATAAACACAAAAATAATAATTAAATCATACTGGATAACATTTATGGACTTGGTAATTTCCCAATTTCCAATAACTTTAACTGCTTCTGAAACTATTTTTTAAACGAAAATTCGAAAGCAAAAAAATTTTTACTTGTTCAAAAGTATATTCTTATTCGTAAGCCTTTATAACTTTGATGAAATAGATTATGTTTTAAGATACGTGAATTATACTCAATGATTTGAATAATATTTTGTTATTTCGTCAAATTACTAGTTATTTCGCAATAAATATTTGATGAAATCCCTAATATTTCCATTAAAAAAATATTCTTTTACAATATTTTATGTAAAGAAAGTGAGTGGAGGTGGTGTTTTAATAAAAAAAAAATGTTTAGCTTTAAGTAAATTTATATTTTATAAAAACAATCTTTTTCTACAAAATGTAACTGCTATACAATGTTTTTAGCAACTAAATATAAAAAAAATCCCTTATATTTAAGTTTCAAAAAACATTCTTTAATTTTTTATACAGAAAGAATGTGGTGTTTAACTATTAAAATTAGTAAAGTTAGTAATAGCTGTAGATAACACCGAACAAGGATAGGAACTGCACCAAATTTTACTTATAAAACAAGCAGTAAGCATAAAGCATTTATCATTAAGAATTAACAATTAAACTGAAAGCATTAAGCTTAAAACATTAAGCGTAAAGCAAAAAGCAACAAGCAATAAGCAAAAAGCAATTAGCAATAAGATATAAGCAATAAGCAATAAGCAATAAGCAATAAGCAATAAGCAATAAGCAATAAGCAATAAGCAATAAGCAATAAGCAATAAGCAATAAGCAATAAGCAATAAGCAATAAGCAATAAGCAATAAGCAATAAGCAATAAGCATGTAGGCGGAAGCAGTAGGCGGTAGGCGGAAGGTGGTAGGCGGTAGGCGGTAGGTGGTAGGCGGTAGGCGATATTAAGCAATAAGCAATAAGCATAAAGCATAAAGCTTTAAACATTTAGCATTATGCTTTAACCAAAAATCAAAGAGCATCAAACCTCATGCCACCAGAAATGGTTTCTTGTTGGTCATTATCCGTTGAACTTAACTTTGAAAATAATAATAAAATAACATAAAAGTGTATTTTACAACACAAATATAAAGAACAAGTAATAATTGAAAATTCTTTTTTTTAATAAACACAAAAATAATAATAAAATCATACTGGATAACATTTATGGCCTTGGTAATTTTAAAATTTCCAATAACTTTAACTGCTTCTGAAACTATTTTTTAAACGAAAATTTGAAAGCAAAAAAATTTTTACTTGTTCAAAAGTATATTCTTATTCGTAAGCCTTTATAACTTTGATGAAATAGATTATGTTTTAAGATACGAGAATTATACTCAATGATTTGAATAATATTTTGTTATTTCGTCAAATTACTAGTTATTTCGCAATAAATATTTGATGAAATCCCTAATATTTCCATTAAAAACATATTCTTTTACAATATTTTATGTAAAGAAAGTGAGTGGAGGTGGTGTTTTAATAAAAAAAAAATGTTTAGCTTTAAGTAAATTTATATTTTATAAAAACAATCTTTTTCTACAAAATGTAACTGCTATACAATCTTTTTAGCAACTAAATATAAAAAAAATCCCTTATATTTAAGTTTCAAAAAACATTCTTTAATTTTTTATACAGAAAGAATGTGGTGTTTAACTATTAAAATTAGTAAAGTAGGTAATAGCTGTAGATAACACCGAACAAGGATAGGAACTGCACCAAATTTTACTTATAAAACAAGCAGTAAGCATAAAGCATTTATCATTAAGAATTAACAATTAAACTGAAAGCATTAAGCTTAAAACATTAAGCGTAAAGCAAAAAGCAATAAGCAATAAGCAAAAAGCAAAAAGCAATAAGCAATAAGCAATAAGCAATAAGCAATAAGCAATAAGCAATAAGCAATAAGCAATAAGCAATAAGCAATAAGCAATAAGCAATAAGCAATAAGCAATAAGCAATAAGCAATAAGCAATAAGCAATAAGCAATAAGCAATAAGCAATAAGCAATAAGCAATAAGCAATAAGCAATAAGCAATAAGCAATAAGCAATAAGCAATAAGCAATAAGCAATAAGCAATAAGCAATAAGCATGAAGCAATAAGCAATAAGCAATAACCAATAAGCAATAAGCATTTAAATAAGCATGTAGGCGGAAGCAGTAGGCGGTAGGCGGAAGGTGGTAGGCGGTAGGCGGTAGGTGGTAGGCGGTACTCGATATTAAGCAATAAGCAATAAGCATAAAGCATTAAGCTTTAAACATTTAGCATTATGCTTTAACCAAAAATCAAAGAGCATCAAACCTCATGCCACCAGAAATGGTTGCTTGTTGGTCATTATCCGTTGAACTTAACTTTGAAAATAATAATAAAATAACATAAAAGTATATTTTACAATACAAATATAAAAAACAAGTAATAATTGAAAATTCTTTTTTTAATAAACACAAAAATAATAATAAAATCATACTGGATAACATTTATGGCCTTGGTAATTTCCCAATTTCCAATAACTTTAACTGCTTCTGAAACTATTTTTTAAACGAAAATTCGAAAGCAAAAAAATTTTTACTTGTTCAAAAGTATATTCTTATTCGTAAGCCTTTATAACTTTGATGAAATAGATTATGTTTTAAGATACGAGAATTATACTCAATGATTTGAATAATATTTTGTTATTTCGTCAAATTACTAGTTATTTCGCAATAAATATTTGATGAAATCCCTAATATTTCCATTAAAAAATATATTCTTTTACAATATTTTATGTAAAGAAAGTGAGTGCAGGTGGTGTTTAAATAAAAAAAAATGTTTAGCTTTAAGTAAATTTATATTTTATAAAAACAATCTTTTTCTACAAAATGTAACTGCTATACAATCTTTTTAGCAACTAAATATAAAAAAAATCCCTTATATTTAAGTTTCAAAAAATATTCTTTAATTTTTTATACAGAAAGAATGTGGTGTTTAACTTTTAAAATTAGTAAAGTAGGTAATAGCTGTAGATAACACCGAACAAGGATAGGAACTGCACCAAATTTTACTTATAAAACAAGCAGTAAGCATAAAGCATTTATCATTAAGAATTAACAATTAAACTGAAAGCATTAAGCTTAAAACATTAAGCGTAAAGCAAAAAGCAATAAGCAATAAGCAAAAAGCAATAAGCAATAAGCAATAAGCAATAAGCAATAAGCAATAAGCATTTAAATAAGCATGTAGGCGGAATCAGTAGGCGGTAGGCGGAAGGTGGTAGGCGGTAGGCGGTAGGCGGTAGGTGGTAGGCGGTAGGCGATATTAAGCAATAAGCAATAAGCATAAAGCATTAAGCTTTAAACATTTAGCATTATGCTTTAACCAAAAATCAAAGAGCATCAAACCTCATGCCACCAGAAATGGTTTCTTGTTGGTCATTATTCGTTGAACTTAACTTTGAAAACAATAATAAAATAACATAAAAGTGTATTGTGCAATACAAATATAAAGAACAAGTAATGGTTGAAAATTCTTTTTTTTAATAAACACAAAAATAATAATAAAATCATACTGGATAACATTTATGGACTTGGTAATTTCCCAATTTCCAATAACTTTAACTGCTTCTGAAACTATTTAAAAAAAAAAAAATTCGAAAGCAAAAAAATTTTTACTTGTTCAAAAGTATATTCTTATTCGTAAGCCTTTATAACTTTGATGAAATAGATTATGTTTTAAGATACGAGAATCATACTCAATGATTTGAATAATATTTTATTATTTCGTCAAATTACTAGTTATTTCGCAATAAATATTTGATGAAATCCCTAATATTTCCATTAAAAAAATATTCTTTTACAATATTTTATGTAAAGAAAGTGAGTGCAGTTGGTGTTTAATTAAAAAAAAAATGTTTAGCTTTAAGTAAATTTATATTTTATAAAAACAATCTTTTTCTACAAAATGTAACTGCTATACAATCTTTTTAGCAACTAAATATAAAAAAAATCCCTTATATTTAAGTTTCAAAAAACATTCTTTAATTTTTTATACAGAAAGAATGTGGTGTTTAACTATTAAAATTAGTAAAGTAGGTAATAGCTGTAGATAACACCGAACAAGGATAGGAACTGCACCAAATTTTACTTATAAAACAAGCAGTAAGCATAAAGCATTTATCATTAAGAATTAACAATTAAACTGAAAGCATTAAGCTTAAAACATTAAGCGTAAAGCAAAAAGCAATAAGCAAGAAGCAATAAGCAATAAGCATGAAGCAATAAGCAATAAGCAATAAGCAATAAGCAATAAGCAATAAGCAATAAGCAATAAGCAATAAGCATTTAAATAAGCATGTAGGCGGAACCGGTAGGCGGTAGGCGGAAGGTGGTAGGCGGTAGGTGGTAGGCGGCAGGTGGTAGGCGGTAGCCGATATTAAGCAATAAGCAATAAGCATAAAGCATTAAGCTTTAAACATTTAGCATTATGCTAAAACCAAAAATCAAAGAGCATCAAACCTCATGCCACCAGAAATGGTTTCTTGTTGGTCGTTATCCGTTGAACTTAACTTTGAAAATAATAATATAAAAAACATAAAAGTGTATTGTGCAATACAAATATAAAGAACAAGTAATGGTTGAAAATTCTTTTTTTTAATAAACACAAATATAATAATAAAATCATACTGGATAACATTTATGGACTTGGTAATTTCCCAATTTCCAATAACTTTAACTGCTTCTGAAACTATTTAAAAAAAAAAAATTCGAAAGCAAAAAAATGTTTACTTGTTCAAAAGTATATTCTTATTCGTAAGCCTTTATAACTTTGATGAAATAGATTATGTTTTAAGATACGAGAATCATACTCAATGATTTGAATAATATTTTGTTATTTCGTCAAATTACTAGTTATTTCGCAATAAATATTTGATGAAATCCCTAATATTTCCATTAAAAAAATATTCTTTTACAATATTTTATGTAAAGAAAGTGAGTGGAGGTGGTGTTTTAATAAAAAAAAATGTTTAGCTTTAAGTTAATTTATATTTTATAAAAACAATCTTTTTCTACAAAATGTAACTGCTATACAATCTTTTTAGCAACTAAATATAAAAAAAATCCCTTATATTTAAGTTTCAAAAAACATTCTTTAATTTTTTATACAGAAAGAATGTGGTGTTTAACTATTAAAATTAGTAAAGTAGGTAATAGCTGTAGATAACACCGAACAAGGATAGGAACTGCACCAAATTTTACTTATAAAACAAGCAGTAAGCATAAAGCATTTATCATTAAGAATTAACAATTAAACTGAAAGCATTAAGCTTAAAACATTAAGCGTAAAGCAAAAAGCAACAAGCAATAAGCAAAAAGCAATAAGCAATAAGCAATAAGCAATAAGCAATAAGCAATAAGCAATAAGCAATAAGCAATAAGCAATAAGCAATAAGCAATAAGCAATAAGCAATAAGCAATAAGCAATAAGCAATAAGCAATAAGCAATATGCAATAAGCAATAAGCAATAAGCAATAAGCAATAAGCAATAAACATTTAAATAAGCATGTAGGCGGAAGCAGTAGGCGGTAGGCGGAAGGTGGTAGGCGGTAGGCGGTAGGTGGTAGGTGGTAGGCGATATTAAGCAATAAGCAATAAGCATAAAGCATTAAGCTTTAAACATTTAGCATTATGCTTTAACCAAAAATCAAAGAGCATCAAACCTCATGCCACCAGAAATGGTTTCTTGTTGGTCATTATCCGTTGAACTTAACTTTGAAAATAATAATAAAATAACATAAAAGTGTATTTTACAACACAAATATAAAGAACAAGTAATAATTGAAAATTCTTTTTTTTAATAAACACAAAAATAATAATAAAATCATACTGGATAACATTTATGGCCTTGGTAATTTTCCAATTTCCAATAACTTTAACTGCTTCTGAAACTATTTTTTAAACGAAAATTCGAAAGCAAAAAAATTTTTACTTGTTCAAAAGTATATTCTTATTCGTAAGCCTTTATAACTTTGATGAAATAGATTATGTTTTAAGATACGAGAATTATACTCAATGATTTGAATAATATTTTGTTATTTCGTCAAATTACTAGTTATTTCGCAATAAATATTTGATGAAATCCCTAATATTTCCATTAAAAAATATATTCTTTTACAATATTTTATGTAAAGAAAGTGAGTGCAGTTGGTGTTTAAATAAAAAAAAAATGTTTAGCTTTAAGTAAATTTATATTTTATAAAAACAATCTTTTTCTACAAAATGTAACTGCTATACAATCTTTTTAGCAACTAAATATAAAAAAAATCCCTTATATTTAAGTTTCAAAAAACATTCTTTAATTTTTTATACAGAAAGAATGTGGTGTTTAACTATTAAAATTAGTAAAGTAGGTAATAGCTGTAGATAACACCGAACAAGGATAGGAACTGCACCAAATTTTACTTATAAAACAAGCAGTAAGCATAAAGCATTTATCATTAAGAATTAACAATTAGACTGAAAGCATTAAGCTTAAAACATTAAGCGTAAAGCAAAAAGCAATAAGCAATAAGCAAAAAGCAATAAGCAATAAGCAATAAGCAATAAGCAATAAACAATAAGCAATAAGCAATAAGCAATAAGCAATAAGCAATAAGCAATAAGCAATAAGCAATAAGCAATAAGCAATAAGCAATAAGCAATAAGCAATAAGCAATAAGCAATAAGCAATAAGCAATAAGCAATAAGCAATAAGCAATAAGCAATAAGCAATAAGCAATAAGCAATAAGCAATAAGCAATAAGCAATAAGCAATAAGCAATAAGCAATAAGCAATAAGCAATAAGAAATAAGCAATAAGCAATAAGCAATAAGCATGAAGCAATAAGCAATAAGCATAAAGCAATAAGCAATAAGCATTTAAATAAGCATGTAGGCGGAAGCAGTAGGCGGTAGGCGGAAGGTGGTAGGCGGTAGGCGGTAGGTGGTAGGCGGTACTCGATATTAAGCAATAAGCAATAAGCATAAAGCATTAAGCTTTAAACATTTAGCATTATGCTTTAACCAAAAATCAAAGAGCATCAAACCTCATGCCACCAGAAATGGTTGCTTGTTGGTCATTATCCGTTGAACTTAACTTTGAAAATAATAATAAAATAACATAAAAGTGTATTTTACAATACAAATATAAAAAACAAGTAATAATTGAAAATTCTTTTTTTAATAAACACAAAAATAATAATAAAATCATACTGGATAACATTTATGGCCTTGGTAATTTCCCAATTTCCAATAACTTTAACTGCTTCTGAAACTATTTTTTAAACGAAAATTCGAAAGCAAAAAAATTTTTACTTGTTCAAAAGTATATTCTTATTCGTAAGCCTTTATAACTTTGATGAAATAGATTATGTTTTAAGATACGAGAATTATACTCAATGATTTGAATAATATTTTGTTATTTCGTCAAATTACTAGTTATTTCGCAATAAATATTTGATGAAATCCCTAATATTTCCATTAAAAAATATATTCTTTTACAATATTTTATGTAAAGAAAGTGAGTGCAGGTGGTGTTTAAATAAAAAAAAATGTTTAGCTTTAAGTAAATTTATATTTTATAAAAACAATCTTTTTCTACAAAATGTAACTGCTATACAATCTTTTTAGCAACTAAATATAAAAAAAATCCCTTATATTTAAGTTTCAAAAAATATTCTTTAATTTTTTATACAGAAAGAATGTGGTGTTTAACTTTTAAAATTAGTAAAGTAGGTAATAGCTGTAGATAACACCGAACAAGGATAGGAACTGCACCAAATTTTACTTATAAAACAAGCAGTAAGCATAAAGCATTTATCATTAAGAATTAACAATTAAACTGAAAGCATTAAGCTTAACATTAAGCGTAAAGCAAAAAGCAATAAGCAATAAGCAAAAAGCAATAAGCAATAAGCAATAAGCAATAAGCAATAAGCAATAAGCAATAAGCATTTAAATAAGCATGTAGGCGGAATCAGTAGGCGGTAGGCGGAAGGTGGTAGGCGGTAGGCGGTAGGCGGTAGGTGGTAGGCGGTAGGCGATATTAAGCAATAAGCAATAAGCATAAAGCATTAAGCTTTAAACATTTAGCATTATGCTTTAACCAAAAATCAAAGAGCATCAAACCTCATGCCACCAGAAATGGTTTCTTGTTGGTCGTTATCCGTTGAACTTAACTTTGAAAATAATAATATAAAAAACATAAAAGTGTATTGTGCAATACAAATATAAAGAACAAGTAATGGTTGAAAATTCTTTTTTTTAATAAACACAAATATAATAATAAAATCATACTGGATAACATTTATGGACTTGGTAATTTCCCAATTTCCAATAACTTTAACTGCTTCTAAAACTATTTAAAAAAAAAAAAAATTCGAAAGCAAAAAAATGTTTACTTGTTCAAAAGTATATTCTTATTCGTAAGCCTTTATAACTTTGATGAAATAGATTATGTTTTAAGATACGAGAATCATACTCAATGATTTGAATAATATTTTGTTATTTCGTCAAATTACTAGTTATTTCGCAATAAATATTTGATGAAATCCCTAATATTTCCATTAAAAAAATATTCTTTTACAATATTTTATGTAAAGAAAGTGAGTGGAGGTGGTGTTTTAATAAAAAAAAATGTTTAGCTTTAAGTTAATTTATATTTTATAAAAACAATCTTTTTCTACAAAATGTAACTGCTATACAATCTTTTTAGCAACTAAATATAAAAAAAATCCCTTATATTTAAGTTTCAAAAAACATTCTTTAATTTTTTATACAGAAAGAATGTGGTGTTTAACTATTAAAATTAGTAAAGTAGGTAATAGCTGTAGATAACACCGAACAAGGATAGGAACTGCACCAAATTTTACTTATAAAACAAGCAGTAAGCATAAAGCATTTATCATTAAGAATTAACAATTAAACTGAAAGCATTAAGCTTAAAACATTAAGCGTAAAGCAAAAAGCAACAAGCAATAAGCAAAAAGCAATAAGCAATAAGCAATAAGCAATAAGCAATAAGCAATAAGCAATAAGCAATAAGCAATAAGCAATAAGCAATAAGCAATAAGCAATAAGCAATAAGCAATAAGCAATAAGCAATAAGCAATAAGCAATAAGCAATAAGCAATAAGCAATAAGCAATAAGCAATAAGCAATAAGCAATAAGCAATAAGCAATAAGCAATAAGCAATAAGCAATAAGCAATAAGCAATAAGCAATAAGCAATAAGCAATAAGCAATAAGCAATAAGCAATAAGCAATAAGCAATAAGCAATAAGCAATAAGCAATAAGCAATAAGCAATAAGCAATAAGCAATAAGCAATAAGCAATAAGCAATAAGCAATAAGCAATAAGCAATAAGCAATAAGCAATAAGCAATAAGCAATAAGCAATAAGCAATAAGCAATAAGCAATAAGCAATAAGCAATAAGCAATAAGCAATAAGCAATAAGCAATAAGCAATAAGCAATAAGCAATAAGCAATAAGCAATAAGCAATAAGCAATATGCAATAAGCAATAAGCAATAAGCAATAAGCAATAAACATTTAAATAAGCATGTAGGCGGAAGCAGTAGGCGGTAGGCGGAAGGTGGTAGGCGGTAGGCGGTAGGTGGTAGGTGGTAGGCGATATTAAGCAATAAGCAATAAGCATAAAGCATTAAGCTTTAAACATTTAGCATTATGCTTTAACCAAAAATCAAAGAGCATCAAACCTCATGCCACCAGAAATGGTTTCTTGTTGGTCATTATCCGTTGAACTTAACTTTGAAAATAATAATAAAATAACATAAAAGTGTATTTTACAACACAAATATAAAGAACAAGTAATAATTGAAAATTCTTTTTTTTAATAAACACAAAAATAATAATAAAATCATACTGGATAACATTTATGGCCTTGGTAATTTTCCAATTTCCAATAACTTTAACTGCTTCTGAAACTATTTTTTAAACGAAAATTCGAAAGCAAAAAAATTTTTACTTGTTCAAAAGTATATTCTTATTCGTAAGCCTTTATAACTTTGATGAAATAGATTATGTTTTAAGATACGAGAATTATACTCAATGATTTGAATAATATTTTGTTATTTCGTCAAATTACTAGTTATTTCGCAATAAATATTTGATGAAATCCCTAATATTTCCATTAAAAAATATATTCTTTTACAATATTTTATGTAAAGAAAGTGAGTGCAGTTGGTGTTTAAATAAAAAAAAAATGTTTAGCTTTAAGTAAATTTATATTTTATAAAAACAATCTTTTTCTACAAAATGTAACTGCTATACAATCTTTTTAGCAACTAAATATAAAAAAAATCCCTTATATTTAAGTTTCAAAAAACATTCTTTAATTTTTTATACAGAAAGAATGTGGTGTTTAACTATTAAAATTAGTAAAGTAGGTAATAGCTGTAGATAACACCGAACAAGGATAGGAACTGCACCAAATTTTACTTATAAAACAAGCAGTAAGCATAAAGCATTTATCATTAAGAATTAACAATTAGACTGAAAGCATTAAGCTTAAAACATTAAGCGTAAAGCAAAAAGCAATAAGCAATAAGCAAAAAGCAATAAGCAATAAGCAATAAGCAATAAGCAATAAGCAATAAGCCATAAGCAATAAGCAATAAGCAATAAGCAATAAGCAATAAGCAATAAGCAATAAGCAATAAGCAATAAGCAATAAGCAATAAGCAATAAGCAATAAGCAATAAGCAATAAGCAATAAGCAATAAGCAATAAGCAATAAGCAATAAGCAATAAGCAATAAGCAATAAGCAATAAGCAATAAGCAATAAGAAATAAGCAATAAGCAATAAGCAATAAGCAATAAGCATGAAGCAATAAGCAATAAGCATAAAGCAATAAGCAATAAGCATTTAAATAAGCATGTAGGCGGAAGCAGTAGGCGGTAGGCGGAAGGTGGTAGGCGGTAGGCGGTAGGTGGTAGGCGGTACTCGATATTAAGCAATAAGCAATAAGCATAAAGCATTAAGCTTTAAACATTTAGCATTATGCTTTAACCAAAAATCAAAGAGCATCAAACCTCATGCCACCAGAAATGGTTGCTTGTTGGTCATTATCCGTTGAACTTAACTTTGAAAATAATAATAAAATAACATAAAAGTGTATTTTACAATACAAATATAAAAAACAAGTAATAATTGAAAATTCTTTTTTTAATAAACACAAAAATAATAATAAAATCATACTGGATAACATTTATGGCCTTGGTAATTTCCCAATTTCCAATAACTTTAACTGCTTCTGAAACTATTTTTTAAACGAAAATTCGAAAGCAAAAAAATTTTTACTTGTTCAAAAGTATATTCTTATTCGTAAGCCTTTATAACTTTGATGAAATAGATTATGTTTTAAGATACGAGAATTATACTCAATGATTTGAATAATATTTTGTTATTTCGTCAAATTACTAGTTATTTCGCAATAAATATTTGATGAAATCCCTAATATTTCCATTAAAAAATATATTCTTTTACAATATTTTATGTAAAGAAAGTGAGTGCAGGTGGTGTTTAAATAAAAAAAAATGTTTAGCTTTAAGTAAATTTATATTTTATAAAAACAATCTTTTTCTACAAAATGTAACTGCTATACAATCTTTTTAGCAACTAAATATAAAAAAAATCCCTTATATTTAAGTTTCAAAAAATATTCTTTAATTTTTTATACAGAAAGAATGTGGTGTTTAACTTTTAAAATTAGTAAAGTAGGTAATAGCTGTAGATAACACCGAACAAGGATAGGAACTGCACCAAATTTTACTTATAAAACAAGCAGTAAGCATAAAGCATTTATCATTAAGAATTAACAATTAAACTGAAAGCATTAAGCTTAAAACATTAAGCGTAAAGCAAAAAGCAATAAGCAATAAGCAAAAAGCAATAAGCAATAAGCAATAAGCAATAAGCAATAAGCAATAAGCAATAAGCAATAAGCATTTAAATAAGCATGTAGGCGGAATCAGTAGGCGGTAGGCGGAAGGTGGTAGGCGGTAGGCGGTAGGCGGTAGGTGGTAGGCGGTAGGCGATATTAAGCAATAAGCAATAAGCATAAAGCATTAAGCTTTAAACATTTAGCATTATGCTTTAACCAAAAATCAAAGAGCATCAAACCTCATGCCACCAGAAATGGTTTCTTGTTGGTCGTTATCCGTTGAACTTAACTTTGAAAATAATAATATAAAAAACATAAAAGTGTATTGTGCAATACAAATATAAAGAACAAGTAATGGTTGAAAATTCTTTTTTTTAATAAACACAAATATAATAATAAAATCATACTGGATAACATTTATGGACTTGGTAATTTCCCAATTTCCAATAACTTTAACTGCTTCTAAAACTATTTAAAAAAAAAAAAAATTCGAAAGCAAAAAAATGTTTACTTGTTCAAAAGTATATTCTTATTCGTAAGCCTTTATAACTTTGATGAAATAGATTATGTTTTAAGATACGAGAATCATACTCAATGATTTGAATAATATTTTGTTATTTCGTCAAATTACTAGTTATTTCGCAATAAATATTTGATGAAATCCCTAATATTTCCATTAAAAAATATATTCTTTTACAATATTTTATGTAAAGAAAGTGAGTGCAGTTGGTGTTTAAATAAAAAAAAAATGTTTAGCTTTAAGTAAATTTATATTTTATAAAAACAATCTTTTTCTACAAAATGTAACTGCTATACAATCTTTTTAGCAACTAAATATAAAAAAAATCCCTTATATTTAAGTTTCAAAAAACATTCTTTAATTTTTTATACAGAAAGAATGTGGTGTTTAACTATTAAAATTAGTAAAGTAGGTAATAGCTGTAGATAACACCGAACAAGGATAGGAACTGCACCAAATTTTACTTATAAAACAAGCAGTAAGCATAAAGCATTTATCATTAAGAATTAACAATTAAACTGAAAGCATTAAGCTTAAAACATTAAGCGTAAAGCAAAAAGCAACAAGCAATAAGCAAAAAGCAATAAGCAATAAGCAATAAGCAATAAGCAATAAGCAATAAGCAATAAGCAATAAGCAATAAGCAATAAGCAATAAGCAATAAGCAATAAGCAATAAGCAATAAGCAATAAGCAATAAGCAATAAGCAATAAGCAATAAGCAATAAGCAATAAGCAATAAGCAATAAGCAATAAGCAATAAGCAATAAGCAATAAGCAATAAGCAATAAGCAATAAGCAATAAGCAATAAGCAATAAGCAATAAGCAATAAGCAATAAGCAATAAGCAATAAGCAATAAGCAATAAGCAATAAGCAATAAGCAATAAGCAATAAGCAATAAGCAATAAGCAATAAGCAATAAGCAATAAGCAATAAGCAATAAGCAATAAGCAATAAGCAATAAGCAATAAGCAATAAGCAATAAGCAATAAGCAATAAGCAATAAGCAATAAGCAATAAGCAATAAGCAATAAGCAATAAGCAATATGCAATAAGCAATAAGCAATAAGCAATAAGCAATAAACATTTAAATAAGCATGTAGGCGGAAGCAGTAGGCGGTAGGCGGAAGGTGGTAGGCGGTAGGCGGTAGGTGGTAGGTGGTAGGCGATATTAAGCAATAAGCAATAAGCATAAAGCATTAAGCTTTAAACATTTAGCATTATGCTTTAACCAAAAATCAAAGAGCATCAAACCTCATGCCACCAGAAATGGTTTCTTGTTGGTCATTATCCGTTGAACTTAACTTTGAAAATAATAATAAAATAACATAAAAGTGTATTTTACAACACAAATATAAAGAACAAGTAATAATTGAAAATTCTTTTTTTTAATAAACACAAAAATAATAATAAAATCATACTGGATAACATTTATGGCCTTGGTAATTTTCCAATTTCCAATAACTTTAACTGCTTCTGAAACTATTTTTTAAACGAAAATTCGAAAGCAAAAAAATTTTTACTTGTTCAAAAGTATATTCTTATTCGTAAGCCTTTATAACTTTGATGAAATAGATTATGTTTTAAGATACGAGAATTATACTCAATGATTTGAATAATATTTTGTTATTTCGTCAAATTACTAGTTATTTCGCAATAAATATTTGATGAAATCCCTAATATTTCCATTAAAAAATATATTCTTTTACAATATTTTATGTAAAGAAAGTGAGTGCAGTTGGTGTTTAAATAAAAAAAAAATGTTTAGCTTTAAGTAAATTTATATTTTATAAAAACAATCTTTTTCTACAAAATGTAACTGCTATACAATCTTTTTAGCAACTAAATATAAAAAAAATCCCTTATATTTAAGTTTCAAAAAACATTCTTTAATTTTTTATACAGAAAGAATGTGGTGTTTAACTATTAAAATTAGTAAAGTAGGTAATAGCTGTAGATAACACCGAACAAGGATAGGAACTGCACCAAATTTTACTTATAAAACAAGCAGTAAGCATAAAGCATTTATCATTAAGAATTAACAATTAAACTGAAAGCATTAAGCTTAAAACATTAAGCGTAAAGCAAAAAGCAATAAGCAATAAGCAAAAAGCAAAAAGCAATAAGCAATAAGCAATAAGCAATAAGCAATAAGCAATAAGCAATAAGCAATAAGCAATAAGCAATAAGCAATAAGCAATAAGCAATAAGCAATAAGCAATAAGCAATAAGCAATAAGCAATAAGCAATAAGCAATAAGCAATAAGCAATAAGCAATAAGCAATAAGCAATAAGCAATAAGCAATAAGCAATAAGCAATAAGCAATAAGCAATAAGCAATAAGCAATAAGCATGAAGCAATAAGCAATAAGCAATAACCAATAAGCAATAAGCATTTAAATAAGCATGTAGGCGGAAGCAGTAGGCGGTAGGCGGAAGGTGGTAGGCGGTAGGCGGTAGGTGGTAGGCGGTACTCGATATTAAGCAATAAGCAATAAGCATAAAGCATTAAGCTTTAAACATTTAGCATTATGCTTTAACCAAAAATCAAAGAGCATCAAACCTCATGCCACCAGAAATGGTTGCTTGTTGGTCATTATCCGTTGAACTTAACTTTGAAAATAATAATAAAATAACATAAAAGTATATTTTACAATACAAATATAAAAAACAAGTAATAATTGAAAATTCTTTTTTTAATAAACACAAAAATAATAATAAAATCATACTGGATAACATTTATGGCCTTGGTAATTTCCCAATTTCCAATAACTTTAACTGCTTCTGAAACTATTTTTTAAACGAAAATTCGAAAGCAAAAAAATTTTTACTTGTTCAAAAGTATATTCTTATTCGTAAGCCTTTATAACTTTGATGAAATAGATTATGTTTTAAGATACGAGAATTATACTCAATGATTTGAATAATATTTTGTTATTTCGTCAAATTACTAGTTATTTCGCAATAAATATTTGATGAAATCCCTAATATTTCCATTAAAAAATATATTCTTTTACAATATTTTATGTAAAGAAAGTGAGTGCAGGTGGTGTTTAAATAAAAAAAAATGTTTAGCTTTAAGTAAATTTATATTTTATAAAAACAATCTTTTTCTACAAAATGTAACTGCTATACAATCTTTTTAGCAACTAAATATAAAAAAAATCCCTTATATTTAAGTTTCAAAAAACATTCTTTAATTTTTTATACAGAAAGAATGTGGTGTTTAACTATTAAAATTAGTAAAGTAGGTAATAGCTGTAGATAACACCGAACAAGGATAGGAACTGCACCAAATTTTACTTATAAAACAAGCAGTAAGCATAAAGCATTTATCATTAAGAATTAACAATTAGACTGAAAGCATTAAGCTTAAAACATTAAGCGTAAAGCAAAAAGCAATAAGCAATAAGCAAAAAGCAATAAGCAATAAGCAATAAGCAATAAGCAATAAGCAATAAACAATAAGCAATAAGCAATAAGCAATAAGCAATAAGCAATAAGCAATAAGCATAAAGCAATAAGCAATAAGCAATAAGCAATAAGCAATAAGCAATAAGCAATAAGCAATAAGCAATAAGCAATAAGCAATAAGCAATAAGCAATAAGCAATAAGCAATAAGCAATAAGCAATAAGCAATAAGCAATAAGCATTTAAATAAGCATGTAGGCGGAAGCAGTAGGCGGTAGGCGGAAGGTGTTAGGCGGTAGGCGGTAGGTGGTAGGCGATATTAAGCAATAAGCAATAAGCATAAAGCATTAAGCTTTAAACATTTAGCATTATGCTTTAACCAAAAATCAAAGAGCATCAAACCTCATGCCACCAGAAATGGTTTCTTGTTGGTCATTATCCGTTGAACTTAACTTTGAAAATAATAATAAAATAACATAAAAGTGTATTTTACAATACAAATATAAAAAACAAGTAATAATTGAAAATTCTTTTTTTTAATAAACACAAAAATAATAATAAAATCATTCTGGATAACATTTATGGCCTTGGTAATTTCCCAATTTCCAATAACTTTAACTGCTTCTGAAACTATTTAAAAAAAAAAAAAATTCGAAAGCAAAAAAATTTTTACTTGTTCAAAAGTATATTCTTATTCGTAAGCCTTTATAACTTTGATGAAATAGATTATGTTTTAAGATACGAGAATTATACTCAATGATTTGAATAATATTTTGTTATTTCGTCAAATTACTAGTTATTTCGCAATAAATATTTGATGAAATCCCTAATATTTTCATTAAAAAAAATATTCTTTTACAATATTTTATGTAAAGAAAGTGAGTGCAGGTGGTGTTTAAATAAAAAAAAAATGTTTAGCTTTAAGTAAATTTATATTTTATAAAAACAATCTTTTTCTACAAAATGTAACTGCTATACAATCTTTTTAGCAACTAAATATAAAAAAAATCCCTTATATTTAAGTTTCAAAAAATATTCTTTAATTTTTTATACAGAAAGAATGTGGTGTTTAACTATTAAAATTAGTAAAGTAGGTAATAGCTGTAGATAACACCGAACAAGGATAGGAACTGCACCAAATTTCATTTATAAAACAAGCAGTAAGCATAAAGCATTTATCGTTAAGAATTAACAATTAAACTGAAAGCATTAAGCTTAAAACATTAAGCGTAAAGCAATAAGCAATAAGCAATAAGCATGAAGCAATAAGCAATAAGCAATAACCAATAAGCAATAAGCATTTAAATAAGCATGTAGGCGGAAGCAGTAGGCGGTAGGCGGAAGGTGGTAGGCGGTAGGCGGTAGGCGGTAGGTGGTAGGCGGTAGGCGATATTAAGCAATAAGCAATAAGCATAAAGCATTAAGCTTTAAACATTTAGCATTATGCTTTAACCAAAAATCAAAGAGCATCAAACCTCATGCCACCAGAAATGGTTTCTTGTTGGTCATTATTCGTTGAACTTAACTTTGAAAACAATAATAAAATAACATAAAAGTGTATTGTGCAATACAAATATAAAAAACAAGTAATTATTGAAAATTCTTTTTTTTAATAAACACAAAAATAATAATAAAATCATACTGGATAACATTTATGGACTTGGTAATTTCCCAATTTCCAATAACTTTAACTGCTTCTGAAACTATTTAAAAAAAAAAAATTCGAAAGCAAAAAAATTTTTACTTGTTCAAAAGTATATTCTTATTCGTAAGCCTTTATAACTTTGATGAAATAGATTATGTTTTAAGATACGAGAATCATACTCAATGATTTGAATAATATTTTATTATTTCGTCAAATTACTAGTTATTTCGCAATAAATATTTGATGAAATCCCTAATATTTCCATTAAAAAAATATTCTTTTACAATATTTTATGTAAAGAAAGTGAGTGCAGTTGGTGTTTAATTAAAAAAAAAATGTTTAGCTTTAAGTAAATTTATATTTTATAAAAACAATCTTTTTCTACAAAATGTAACTGCTATACAATCTTTTTAGCAACTAAATATAAAAAAAATCCCTTATATTTAAGTTTCAAAAAACATTCTTTAATTTTTTATACAGAAAGAATGTGGTGTTTAACTATTAAAATTAGTAAAGTAGGTAATAGCTGTAGATAACACCGAACAAGGATAGGAACTGCACCAAATTTTACTTATAAAACAAGCAGTAAGCATAAAGCATTTATCATTAAGAATTAACAATTAAACTGAAAGCATTAAGCTTAAAACATTAAGCGTAAAGCAAAAAGCAATACGCAAGAAGCAATAAGCAATAAGCATGAAGCAATAAGCAATAAGCAATAAGCAATAAGCATTTAAATAAGCATGTAGGCGGAACCGGTAGGCGGTAGGCGGAAGGTGGTAGGCGGTAGGTGGTAGGCGGTAGGTGGTAGGCGGTAGCCGATATTAAGCAATAAGCAATAAGCATAAAGCATTAAGCTTTAAACATTTAGCATTATGCTTTAACCAAAAATCAAAGAGCATCAAACCTCATGCCACCAGAAATGGTTTCTTGTTGGTCGTTATCCGTTGAACTTAACTTTGAAAATAATAATATAAAAAACATAAAAGTGTATTGTGCAATACAAATATAAAGAACAAGTAATGGTTGAAAATTCTTTTTTTTAATAAACACAAATATAATAATAAAATCATACTGGATAACATTTATGGACTTGGTAATTTCCCAATTTCCAATAACTTTAACTGCTTCTGAAACTATTTAAAAAAAAAAAAAATTCGAAAGCAAAAAAATGTTTACTTGTTCAAAAGTATATTCTTATTCGTAAGCCTTTATAACTTTGATGAAATAGATTATGTTTTAAGATACGAGAATCATACTCAATGATTTGAATAATATTTTGTTATTTCGTCAAATTACTAGTTATTTCGCAATAAATATTTGATGAAATCCCTAATATTTCCATTAAAAAAATATTCTTTTACAATATTTTATGTAAAGAAAGTGAGTGGAGGTGGTGTTTTAATAAAAAAAAATGTTTAGCTTTAAGTTAATTTATATTTTATAAAAACAATCTTTTTCTACAAAATGTAACTGCTATACAATCTTTTTAGCAACTAAATATAAAAAAAATCCCTTATATTTAAGTTTCAAAAAACATTCTTTAATTTTTTATACAGAAAGAATGTGGTGTTTAACTATTAAAATTAGTAAAGTAGGTAATAGCTGTAGATAACACCGAACAAGGATAGGAACTGCACCAAATTGTACTTATAAAACAAGCAGTAAGCATAAAGCATTTATCATTAAGAATTAACAATTAAACTGAAAGCATTAAGCTTAAAACATTAAGCGTAAAGCAAAAAGCAACAAGCAATAAGCAAAAAGCAATAAGCAATAAGCAATAAGCAATAAGCAATAAGCAATAAGCAATAAGCAATAAGCAATAAGCAATAAGCAATAAGCAATAAGCAATAAGCAATAAGCAATAAGCAATAAGCAATAAGCAATAAGCAATAAGCAATAAGCAATAAGCATGAAGCAATAAGCAATAAGCATAAAACAATAAGCAATAAGCAATAAGCAATAAGCAATAAGCAATAAGCAATAAGCAATAAGCAATAAGCAATAAGCAATAAGCATTTAAATAAGCATGTAGGCGGAAGCAGTAGGCGGTAGGCGGAAGGTGTTAGGCGGTAGGCGGTAGGTGGTAGGCGATATTAAGCAATAAGCAATAAGCATAAAGCATTAAGCTTTAAACATTTAGCATTATGCTTTAACCAAAAATCAAAGAGCATCAAACCTCATGCCACCAGAAATGGTTTCTTGTTGGTCATTATCCGTTGAACTTAACTTTGAAAATAATAATAAAATAACATAAAAGTGTATTTTACAATACAAATATAAAAAACAAGTAATAATTGAAAATTCTTTTTTTTAATAAACACAAAAATAATAATAAAATCATTCTGGATAACATTTATGGCCTTGGTAATTTCCCAATTTCCAATAACTTTAACTGCTTCTGAAACTATTTAAAAAAAAAAAAAATTCGAAAGCAAAAAAATTTTTACTTGTTCAAAAGTATATTCTTATTCGTAAGCCTTTATAACTTTGATGAAATAGATTATGTTTTAAGATACGAGAATTATACTCAATGATTTGAATAATATTTTGTTATTTCGTCAAATTACTAGTTATTTCGCAATAAATATTTGATGAAATCCCTAATATTTCCATTAAAAAAAATATTCTTTTACAATATTTTATGTAAAGAAAGTGAGTGCAGGTGGTGTTTAAATAAAAAAAAAATGTTTAGCTTTAAGTAAATTTATATTTTATAAAAACAATCTTTTTCTACAAAATGTAACTGCTATACAATCTTTTTAGCAACTAAATATAAAAAAAATCCCTTATATTTAAGTTTCAAAAAACATTCTTTAATTTTTTATACAGAAAGAATGTGGTGTTTAACTATTAAAATTAGTATAGTAGGTAATAGCTGTAGATAACACCGAACAAGGATAGGAACTGCACCAAATTTTACTTATAAAACAAGCAGTAAGCATAAAGCATTTATCATTAAGAATTAACAATTAAACTGAAAGCATTAAGCTTAAAACATTAAGCGTAAAGCAAAAAGCAATAAGCAATAAGCAAAAAGCAATAAGCAATAAGCAATAAGCAATAAGCAATAAGCAATAAGCAATAAGCAATAAGCATTTAAATAAGCATGTAGGCGGAAGCGGTAGGCGGTAGGCGGAAGATGGTAGGTGGTAGGCGGAAGGCGGTAGGCGGTAGGTGGTAGGCGGTAGGCGATATTAAGCAATAAGCAATAAGCATAAAGCATTAAGCTTTAAACATTTAGCATTATGCTTTAACCAAAAATCAAAGAGCATCAAACCTCATGCCACCAGAAATGGTTTCTTGTTGGTCATTATCCGTTGAACTTAACTTTGAAAATAATAATAAAATAACATAAAAGTGTATTTTACAACACAAATATAAAGAACAAGTAATAATTGAAAATTCTTTTTTTTAATAAACACAAAAATAATAATAAAATCATACTGGATAACATTTATGGCCTTGGTAATTTTCCAATTTCCAATAACTTTAACTGCTTCTGAAACTATTTTTTAAACGAAAATTCGAAAGCAAAAAAATTTTTACTTGTTCAAAAGTATATTCTTATTCGTAAGCCTTTATAACTTTGATGAAATAGATTATGTTTTAAGATACGAGAATTATACTCAATGATTTGAATAATATTTTGTTATTTCGTCAAATTACTAGTTATTTCGCGATAAATATTTGATGAAATCCCTAATATTTCCATTAAAAAATATATTCTTTTACAATATTTTATGTAAAGAAAGTGAGTGCAGTTGGTGTTTAAATAAAAAAAAAATGTTTAGCTTTAAGTAAATTTATATTTTATAAAAACAATCTTTTTCTACAAAATGTAACTGCTATACAATCTTTTTAGCAACTAAATATAAAAAAAATCCCTTATATTTAAGTTTCAAAAAACATTCTTTAATTTTTTATACAGAAAGAATGTGGTGTTTAACTATTAAAATTAGTAAAGTAGGTAATAGCTGTAGATAACACCGAACAAGGATAGGAACTGCACCAAATTTTACTTATAAAACAAGCAGTAAGCATAAAGCATTTATAATTAAGAATTAACAATAAGACTGAAAGCATTAAGCTTAAAACATTAAGCGTAAAGCAAAAAGCAATAAGCAATAAGCAAAATGCAATAAGCAATAAGCAATAAGCAATAAGCAATAAGCAATAAGCAATAAGCAATAAGCAATAAGCAATAAGCAATAAGCAATAAGCAATAAGCAATAAGCAATAAGCAATAAGCAATAAGCAATAAGCAATAAGCAATAAGCAATAAGCAATAAGCAATAAGCAATAAGCAATAAGCAATAAGCAATAAGCAATAAGCAATAAGCAATAAGCAATAAGCAATAAGCAATAAGCAATAAGCAATAAGCAATAAGCAATAAGCAATAAGCAATAAGCAATAAGCAATAAGCAATAAGCAATAAGCAATAAGCAATAAGCAATAAGCAATAAGCAATAAGCAATAAGCAATAAGCAATAAGCAATAAGCAATAAGCAATAAGCAATAAGCAATAAGCAATAAGCAATAAGCATTTAAGTAAGCATGTAGGCGGAAGCAGTAGGCGGTAGGCGGAAGGTGTTAGGCGGTAGGCGGTAGGTGGTAGGCGATATTAAGCAATAAGCAATAAGGATAAAGCATTAAGCTTTAAACATTTAGCATTATGCTTTAACCAAAAATCAAAGAGCATCAAACCTCATGCCACCAGAAATGGTTTCTTGTTGGTCATTATCCGTTGAACTTAACTTTGAAAATAATAATAAAATAACATAAAAGTGTATTTTACAATACAAATATAAAGAACAAGTAATAATTGAAAATTCTTTTTTTTAATAAACACAAAAATAATAATAAAATCATACTGGATAACATTTATGGCCTTGGTAATTTCCCAATTTCCAATAACTTTAACTGCTTCTGAAACTATTTTTTAAACGAAAATTCGAAAGCAAAAAAATTTTTACTTGTTTAAAAGTATATTCTTATTCGTAAGCCTTTATAACTTTGATGAAATAGATTATGTTTTAAGATACGAGAATTATACTCAATGATTTGAATAATATTTTGTTATTTCGTCAAATTACTAGTTATTTCGCAATAAATATTTGATGAAATCCCTAATATTTCCATTAAAAAAAATATTCTTTTACAATATTTTATGTAAAGAAAGTGAGTGCAGGTGGTGTTTAAATAAAAAAAAATGTTTAGCTTTAAGTAAATTTATATTTTATAAAAACAATCTTTTTCTACAAAATGTAACTGCTATACAATCTTTTTAGCAACTAAATATAAAAAAAATCCCTTATATTTAAGTTTCAAAAAATATTCTTTAATTTTTATACAGAAAGAATGTGGTGTTTAACTATTAAAATTAGTAAAGTAGGTAATAGCTGTAGATAACACCGAACAAGGATAGGAACTGCACCAAATTTCACTTATAAAACAAGCAGTAAGCATAAAGCATTTATCATTAAGAATTAACAATTAAACTGAAAGCATTAAGCTTAAAACATTAAGCGTAAAGCAAAAAGCAATAAGCAATAAGCAAAAAGCAATAAGCAATAAGCAATAAGCAATAAGCAATAGGCATTTAAATAAGCATGTAGGCGGAAGCGGTAGGCGGTAGGCGGAAGATGGTAGGTGGTAGGCGGTAGGCGGTAGGTGGTAGGCGGTAGGCGATATTAAGCAATAAGCAATAAGCATAAAGCATTAAGCTTTAAACATTTAGCATTATGCTTTAACCAAAAATCAAAGAGCATCAAACCTCATGCCACCAGAAATGGTTTCTTGTTGGTCGTTATCCGTTGAACTTAACTTTGAAAATAATAATATAAAAAACATAAAAGTGTATTGTGCAATACAAATATAAAGAACAAGTAATGGTTGAAATTTTTTTTTTTTAATAAACACAAAAATAATAATAAAATCATACTGGATAACATTTATGGACTTGGTAATTTTCCAATTTCCAATAACTTTAACTGCTTCTGAAACTATTTTTTAAACGAAAATTCGAAAGCAAAAAAATGTTTACTTGTTCAAAAGTATATTCTTATTCGTAAGCCTTTATAACTTTGATGAAATAGATTATGTTTTAAGATACGAGAATCATACTCAATGATTTGAATAATATTTTGTTATTTCGTCAAATTACTAGTTATTTCGCAATAAATATTTGATGAAATCCCTAATATTTCCATTAAAAAAAAATTCTTTTACAATATTTTATGTAAAGAAAGTGAGTGGAGGTGGTGTTTAAATAAAAAAAAAATGTTTAGCTTTAAGTAAATTTATATTTTATAAAAACAATCTTTTTCTACAAAATGTAACTGCTATACAATCTTTTTAGCAACTAAATATAAAAAAAATCCCTTATATTTAAGTTTCAAAAAACATTCTTTAATTTTTTATACAGAAAGAATGTGGTGTTTAACTATTAAAATTAGTAAAGTAGGTAATAACTGTAGATAACACCGAACAAGGATAGGAACTGCACCAAATTTTACTTATAAAACAAGCAGTAAGCATAAAGCATTTATAATTAAGAATTAACAATTAGACTGAAAGCATTAAGCTTAAAAAATTAAGCGTAAAGCAAAAAGCAATAAGCAATAAGCAAAATGCAATAAGCAATAAGCAATAAGCAATAAGCAATAAGCAATAAGCAATAAGCAATAAGCAATAAGCAATAAGCAATAAGCAATAAGCAATAAGCAATAAGCAATAAGCAATAAGCAATAAGCAATAAGCAATAAGCAATAAGCAATAAGCAATAAGCAATAAGCAATAAGCAATAAGCAATAAGCATTTAAATAAGCATGTAGGCGGAAGCGGTAGGCGGTAGGCGGAAGGTGGTAGGTGGTAGGCGGTAGGCGGTAGGTGGTAGGCGGTAGGCGATATTAAGCAATAAGCAATAAGCATAAAGCATTAAGCTTTAAACATTTAGCATTATGCTTTAACCAAAAATCAAAGAGCATCAAACCTCATGCCACCAGAAATGGTTTCTTGTTGGTCGTTATCCGTTGAACTTAACTTTGAAAATAATAATATAAAAAACATAAAAGTGTATTGTGCAATACAAATATAAAGAACAAGTAATGATTGAAAATTCTTTTTTTTAATAAACACAAAAATAATAATAAAATCATACTGGATAACATTTATGGACTTGGTAATTTTCCAATTTCCAATAACATTAACTGCTTCTGAAACTATTTTTTAAACGAAAATTCGAAAGCAAAAAAATGTTTACTTGTTCAAAAGTATATTCTTATTCGTAAGCCTTTATAACTTTGATGAAATAGATTATGTTTTAAGATACGAGAATCATACTCAATGATTTGAATAATATTTTGTTATTTCGTCAAATTACTAGTTATTTCGCAATAAATATTTGATGAAATCCCTAATATTTCCATTAAAAAAAATATTCTTTTACAATATTTTATGTAAAGAAAGTGAGTGGAGGTGGTGTTTTAATAAAAAAAAAATGTTTAGCTTTAAGTAAATTTATATTTTATAAAAACAATCTTTTTCTACAAAATGTAACTGCTATACAATCTTTTTAGCAACTAAATATAAAAAAAATCCCTTATATTTAAGTTTCAAAAAACATTCTTTAATTTTTTATACAGAAAGAATGTGGTGTTTAACTATTAAAATTAGTAAAGTAGGTAATAGCTGTAGATAACACCGAACAAGGATAGGAACTGCACCAAATTTTACTTATAAAACAAGCAGTAAGCATAAAGCATTTATCATTAAGAATTAACAATTAAACTGAAAGCATTAAGCTTAAAACATTAAGCGTAAAGCAAAAAGCAACAAGCAATAAGCAAAAAGCAATTAGCAATAAGATATAAGCAATAAGCAATAAGCAATAAGCAATAAGCAATAAGCAATAAGCAATAAGCAATAAGCAATAAGCAATAAGCAATAAGCAATAAGCAATAAGCAATAAGCAATAAGCAATAAGCAATAAGCAATAAGCATAAAGCATTAAGCTTTAAACATTTAGCATTATGCTTTAACCAAAAATCAAAGAGCATCAAACCTCATGCCACCAATAATGGTTTCTTGTTGGTCATTATCCGTTGAACTTAACTTTGAAAATAATAATAAAATAACATAAAAGTGTATTTTACAATACAAATATAAAAAACAAGTAATAATTGAAAATTCTTTTTTTAATAAACACAAAAATAATAATAAAATCATACTGGATAACATTTATGGCCTTGGTAATTTCCCAATTTCCAATAACTTTAACTGCTTCTGAAACTATTTTTTAAACGAAAATTCGAAAGCAAAAAAATTTTTACTTGTTCAAAAGTATATTCTTATTCGTAAGCCTTTATAACTTTGATGAAATAGATTATGTTTTAAGATACGAGAATTATACTCAATGATTTGAATAATATTTTGTTATTTCGTCAAATTACTAGTTATTTCGCAATAAATATTTGATGAAATCCCTAATATTTCCATTAAAAAAAATATTCTTTTACAATATTTTATGTAAAGAAAGTGAGTGCAGGTGGTGTTTAAATAAAAAAAAAATGTTTAGCTTTAAGTAAATTTATATTTTATAAAAACAATCTTTTTCTACAAAATGTAACTGCTATACAATCTTTTTAGCAACTAAATATAAAAAAAATCCCTTATATTTAAGTTTCAAAAAATATTCTTTAATTTTTATACAGAAAGAATGTGGTGTTTAACTATTAAAATTAGTAAAGTAGGTAATAGCTGTAGATAACACCGAACAAGGATAGGAACTGCACCAAATTTTACTTATAAAACAAGCAGTAAGCATAAAGCATTTATCATTAAGAATTAACAATTAAACTGAAAGCATTAAGCTTAAAACATTAAGCGTAAAGCAAAAAGCAATAAGCAATAAGCAAAAAGCAATAAGCAATAAGCAATAAGCAATAAGCATTTAAATAAGCATGTAGGCGGAAGCGGTAGGCGGTAGGCGGAAGGTGGTAGGCGGTAGGCGGTAGGCGGTAGGTGGTAGGCGGTAGCCGATATTAAGCAATAAGCAATAAGCATAAAGCATTAAGCTTTAAACATTTAGCATTATGCTTTAACCAAAAATCAAAGAGTATCAAACCTCATGCCACCAGAAATGGTTTCTTGTTGGTCGTTATCCGTTGAACTTAACTTTGAAAATAATAATATAAAAAACATAAAAGTGTATTGTGCAATACAAATATAAAGAACAAGTAATGGTTGAAAATTCTTTTTTTTAATAAACACAAATATAATAATAAAATCATACTGGATAACATTTATGGACTTGGTAATTTCCCAATTTCCAATAACTTTAACTGCTTCTGAAACTATTTAAAAAAAAAAAAAATTCGAAAGCAAAAAAATGTTTACTTGTTCAAAAGTATATTCTTATTCGTAAGCCTTTATAACTTTGATGAAATAGATTATGTTTTAAGATACGAGAATTATACTCAATGATTTGAATAATATTTTGTTATTTCGTCAAATTACTAGTTATTTCGCAATAAATATTTGATGAAATCCCTAATATTTCCATTAAAAAAAAAAATCTTTTACAATATTTTATGTAAAGAAAGTGAGTGCAGGTGGTGTTTAAATAAAAAAAAAATGTTTAGCTTTAAGTAAATTTATATTTTATAAAAACAATCTTTTTCTACAAAATGTAACTGCTATACAATCTTTTTAGCAACTAAATATAAAAAAATCCCTTATATTTAAGTTTCAAAAAACATTCTTTAATTTTTTATACAGAAAGAATGTGGTGTTTAACTATTAAAATTAGTAAAGTAGGTAATAGCTGTAGATAACACCGAACAAGGATAGGAACTGCACCAAATTTCACTTATAAAACAAGCAGTAAGCATAAAGCATTTATCATTAAGAATTAACAATTAAACTGAAAGCATTAAGCTTAAAACATTAAGCGTAAAGCAAAAAGCAATAAGCAATAAGCAAAAAGCAATAAGCAATAAGCAATAAGCAATAAGCAATAAGCAATAAGCAATAAGCAATAAGCAATAAGCAATAAGCAATAAGCAATAAGCAATAAGCAATAAGCATTTAAATAAGCATGTAGGCGGAAGCGGTAGGCGGTAGGCGGAAGATGGTAGGTGGTAGGCGGTAGGCGGTAGGTGGTAGGCGGTAGGCGATATTAAGCAATAAGCAATAAGCATAAAGCATTAAGCTTTAAACATTTAGCATTATGCTTTAACCAAAAATCAAAGAGCATCAAACCTCATGCCACCAGAAATGGTTTCTTGTTGGTCGTTATCCGTTGAACTTAACTTTGAAAATAATAATATAAAAAACATAAAAGTGTATTGTGCAATACAAATATAAAGAACAAGTAATGGTTGAAAATTCTTTTTTTTAATAAACACAAAAATAATAATAAAATCATACTGGATAACATTTATGGACTTGGTAATTTTCCAATTTCCAATAACTTTAACTGCTTCTGAAACTATTTTTTAAACGAAAATTCGAAAGCAAAAAAATGTTTACTTGTTCAAAAGTATATTCTTATTCGGAAGCCTTTATAACTTTGATGAAATAGATTATGTTTTAAGATACGAGAATCATACTCAATGATTTGAATAATATTTTGTTATTTCGTCAAATTACTAGTTATTTCGCAATAAATATTTGATGAAATCCCTAATATTTCCATTAAAAAAAAATTCTTTTACAATATTTTATGTAAAGAAAGTGAGTGGAGGTGGTGTTTAAATAAAAAAAAAATGTTTAGCTTTAAGTAAATTTATATTTTATAAAAACAATCTTTTTCTACAAAATGTAACTGCTATACAATCTTTTTAGCAACTAAATATAAAAAAAATCCCTTATATTTAAGTTTCAAAAAACATTCTTTAATTTTTTATACAGAAAGAATGTGGTGTTTAACTATTAAAATTAGTAAAGTAGGTAATAGCTGTAGATAACACCGAACAAGGATAGGAACTGCACCAAATTTTACTTATAAAACAAGCAGTAAGCATAAAGCATTTATCATTAAGAATTAACAATTAAACTAAAAGCATTAAGCTTAAAACGTTAAGCGTAAAGCAAAAAGCAACAAGCAATAAGCAAAAAGCAATAAGCAATAAGCAATAAGCAATAAGCAATAAGCAATAAGCAATAAGCAATAAGCAATAAGCAATAAGCAATAAGCAATAAGCAATAAGCAATAAGCAATAAGCAATAAGCAATAAGCAATAAGCAATAAGCAATAAGCAATAAGCAATAAGCAATAAGCAATAAGCAATAAGCAATAAGCAATAAGCAATAAGCATTTAAATAAGCATGTAGGCGGAAGCGGTAGGCGGTAGGCGGAAGATGGTAGGTGGTAGGCGGTAGGCGGTAGGTGGTAGGCGGTAGGCGATATTAAGCAATAAGCAATAAGCATAAAGCATTAAGCTTTAAACATTTAGCATTATGCTTTAACCAAAAATCAAAGAGCATCAAACCTCATGCCACCAGAAATGGTTTCTTGTTGGTCATTATCCGTTGAACTTAACTTTGAAAATAATAATAAAATAACATAAAAGTGTATTTTACAACACAAATATAAAGAACAAGTAATAATTGAAAATTATTTTTTTTAATAAACACAAAAATAATAATAAAATCATACTGGATAACATTTATGGCCTTGGTAATTTTCCAATTTCCAATAACTTTAACTGCTTCTGAAACTATTTTTTAAACGAAAATTCGAAAGCAAAAAAATTTTTACTTGTTCAAAAGTATATTCTTATTCGGAAGCCTTTATAACTTTGATGAAATAGATTATGTTTTAAGATACGAGAATCATACTCAATGATTTGAATAATATTTTGTTATTTCGTCAAATTACTAGTTATTTCGCAATAAATATTTGATGAAATCCCTAATATTTCCATTAAAAAAAAATTCTTTTACAATATTTTATGTAAAGAAAGTGAGTGGAGGTGGTGTTTAAATAAAAAAAAAATGTTTAGCTTTAAGTAAATTTATATTTTATAAAAACAATCTTTTTCTACAAAATGTAACTGCTATACAATCTTTTTAGCAACTAAATATAAAAAAAATCCCTTATATTTAAGTTTCAAAAAACATTCTTTAATTTTTATACAGAAAGAATGTGGTGTTTAACTATTAAAATTAGTAAAGTAGGTAATAGCTGTAGATAACACCGAACAAGGATAGGAACTGCACCAAATTTTACTTATAAAACAAGCAGTAAGCATAAAGCATTTATCATTAAGAATTAACAATTAAACTAAAAGCATTAAGCTTAAAACGTTAAGCGTAAAGCAAAAAGCAACAAGCAATAAGCAAAAAGCAATAAGCAATAAGCAATAAGCAATAAGCAATAAGCAATAAGCAATAAGCAATAAGCAATAAGCAATAAGCAATAAGCAATAAGCAATAAGCAATAAGCAATAAGCAATAAGCAATAAGCAATAAGCAATAAGCAATAAGCAATAAGCAATAAGCAATAAGCAATAAGCAATAAGCAATAAGCAATAAGCAATAAGCAATAAGCAATAAGCAATAAGCAATAAGCAATAAGCATTTAAATAAGCATGTAGGCGGAAGCAGTAGGCGGTAGGCGGAAGGTGGTAGGCGGTAGGCGGTAGGTGGTAGGCGGTAGGCGATATTAAGCAATAAGCAATAAGCATAAAGCATTAAGCTTTAAACATTTAGCATTATGCTTTAACCAAAAATCAAAGAGCATCAAACCTCATGCCACCAGAAATGGTTTCTTGTTGGTCATTATCCGTTGAACTTAACTTTGAAAATAATAATAAAATAACATAAAAGTGTATTTTACAACACAAATATAAAGAACAAGTAATAATTGAAAATTCTTTTTTTTAATAAACACAAAAATAATAATAAAATCATACTGGATAACATTTATGGCCTTGGTAATTTTCCAATTTCCAATAACTTTAACTGCTTCTGAAACTATTTTTTAAACGAAAATTCGAAAGCAAAAAAATTTTTACTTGTTCAAAAGTATATTCTTATTCGTAAGCCTTTATAACTTTGATGAAATAGATTATGTTTTAAGATACGAGAATTATACTCAATGATTTGAATAATATTTTGTTATTTCGTCAAATTACTAGTTATTTCGCAATAAATATTTGATGAAATCCCTAATATTTCCATTAAAAAAATATTCTTTTACAATATTTTATGTAAAGAAAGTGAGTGGAGGTGGTGTTTTAATAAAAAAAAAATGTTTAGCTTTAAGTAAATTTATATTTTATGAAAACAATCTTTTTCTACAAAATGTAACTGCTATACAATCTTTTTAGCAACTAAATATAAAAAAAATCCCTTATATTTAAGTTTCAAAAAACATTCTTTAATTTTTTATACAGAAAGAATGTGGTGTTTAACTATTAAAATTAGTAAAGTAGGTAATAGCTGTAGATAACACCGAACAAGGATAGGAACTGCACCAAATTTTACTTATAAAACAAGCAGTAAGCATAAAGCATTTATCATTAAGAATTAACAATTAAACTGAAAGCATTAAGCTTAAAACATTAAGCGTAAAGCAAAAAGCAACAAGCAATAAGCAAAAAGCAATTAGCAATAAGCAATAAGCAATAAGCAATAAGCAATAAGCAATAAGCAATAAGCAATAAGCAATAAGCAATAAGCAATAAGCAATAAGCAATAAGCAATAAGCATTTAAATAAGCATTTAAATAAGCATGTAGGCGGAAGCAGTAGGCGGTAGGCGGAAGGTGGTAGGCGGTAGGCGGTAGGTGGTAGGCGGTAGGCGATATTAAGCAATAAGCAATAAGCATAAAGCATAAAGTTTTAAACATTTAGCATTATGCTTAAACCAAAAATCAAAGAGCATCAAACCTCATGCCACCAGAAATGGTTTCTTGTTGGTCATTATCCGTTGAACTTAACTTTGAAAATAATAATAAAATAACATAAAAGTGTATTTTACAACACAAATATAAAGAACAAGTAAAAATTGAAAATTCTTTTTTTTAATAAACACAAAAATAATAATAAAATCATACTGGATAACATTTATGGCCTTGGTAATTTTCCAATTTCCAATAACTTTAACTGCTTCTGAAACTATTTTTTAAACGAAAATTCGAAAGCAAAAAAATTTTTACTTGTTCAAAAGTATATTCTTATTCGTAAGCCTTTATAACTTTGATGAAATAGATTATGTTTTAAGATACGAGAATTATACTCAATGATTTGAATAATATTTTGTTATTTCGTCAAATTACTAGTTATTTCGCAATAAATATTTGATGAAATCCCTAATATTTCCATTAAAAAATATATTCTTTTACAATATTTTATGTAAAGAAAGTGAGTGCAGTTGGTGTTTAAATAAAAAAAAAATGTTTAGCTTTAAGTAAATTTATATTTTATAAAAACAATCTTTTTCTACAAAATGTAACTGCTATACAATCTTTTTAGCAACTAAATATAAAAAAAATCCCTTATATTTAAGTTTCAAAAAACATTCTTTAATTTTTTATACAGAAAGAATGTGGTGTTTAACTATTAAAATTAGTAAAGTAGGTAATAACTGTAGATAACACCGAACAAGGATAGGAACTGCACCAAATTTTACTTATAAAACAAGCAGTAAGCATAAAGCATTTATAATTAAGAATTAACAATTAGACTGAAAGCATTAAGCTTAAAACATTAAGCGTAAAGCAAAAAGCAATAAGCAATAAGCAAAATGCAATAAGCAATAAGCAATAAGCAATAAGCAATAAGCAATAAGCAATAAGCAATAAGCAATAAGCAATAAGCAATAAGCAATAAGCAATAAGCAATAAGCAATAAGCAATAAGCAATAAGCAATAAGCAATAAGCAATAAGCAATAAGCAATAAGCAATAAGCAATAAGCATTTAAATAAGCATGTAGGCGGAAGCGGTAGGCGGTAGGCGGAAGGTGGTAGGTGGTAGGCGGTAGGCGGTAGGTGGTAGGCGGTAGGCGATATTAAGCAATAAGCAATAAGCATAAAGCATTAAGCTTTAAACATTTAGCATTATGCTTTAACCAAAAATCAAAGAGCATCAAACCTCATGCCACCAGAAATGGTTTCTTGTTGGTCGTTATCCGTTGAACTTAACTTTGAAAATAATAATATAAAAAACATAAAAGTGTATTGTGCAATACAAATATAAAGAACAAGTAATGATTGAAAATTCTTTTTTTTAATAAACACAAAAATAATAATAAAATCATACTGGATAACATTTATGGACTTGGTAATTTTCCAATTTCCAATAACATTAACTGCTTCTGAAACTATTTTTTAAACGAAAATTCGAAAGCAAAAAAATGTTTACTTGTTCAAAGGTATATTCTTATTCGTAAGCCTTTATAACTTTGATGAAATAGATTATGTTTTAAGATACGAGAATTATACTCAATGATTTGAATAATATTTTGTTATTTCGTCAAATTACTAGTTATTTCGCAATAAATATTTGATGAAATCCCTAATATTTCCATTAAAAAAAATATTCTTTTACAATATTTTATGTAAAGAAAGTGAGTGCAGGTGGTGTTTAAATAAAAAAAAAATGTTTAGCTTTAAGTAAATTTATATTTTATAAAAACAATCTTTTTCTACAAAATGTAACTGCTATACAATCTTTTTAGCAACTAAATATAAAAAAAATCCCTTATATTTAAGTTTCAAAAAATATTCTTTAATTTTTATACAGAAAGAATGTGGTGTTTAACTATTAAAATTAGTAAAGTAGGTAATAGCTGTAGATAACACCGAACAAGGATAGGAACTGCACCAAATTTCACTTATAAAACAAGCAGTAAGCATAAAGCATTTATCATTAAGAATTAACAATTAAACTGAAAGCATTAAGCTTAAAACATTAAGCGTAAAGCAAAAAGCAAAAAGCAATAAGCAATAAGCAAAAAGCAATAAGCAATAAGCAATAAGCATTTAAATAAGCATGTAGGCGGAAGCGGTAGGCGGTAGGCGGAAGATGGTAGGTGGTAGGCGGTAGGCGGTAGGTGGTAGGCGGTAGGCGATATTAAGCAATAAGCAATAAGCATAAAGCATTAAGCTTTAAACATTTAGCATTATGCTTTAACCAAAAATCAAAGAGCATCAAACCTCATGCCACCAGAAATGGTTTCTTGTTGGTCGTTATCCGTTGAACTTAACTTTGAAAATAATAATATAAAAAACATAAAAGTGTATTGTGCAATACAAATATAAAGAACAAGTAATGGTTGAAAATTCTTTTTTTTAATAAACACAAAAATAATAATAAAATCATACTGGATAACATTTATGGACTTGGTAATTTTCCAATTTCCAATAACTTTAACTGCTTCTGAAACTATTTTTTAAACGAAAATTCGAAAGCAAAAAAATGTTTACTTGTTCAAAAGTATATTCTTATTCGGAAGCCTTTATAACTTTGATGAAATAGATTATGTTTTAAGATACGAGAATCATACTCAATGATTTGAATAATATTTTGTTATTTCGTCAAATTACTAGTTATTTCGCAATAAATATTTGATGAAATCCCTAATATTTCCATTAAAAAAAAATTCTTTTACAATATTTTATGTAAAGAAAGTGAGTGGAGGTGGTGTTTAAATAAAAAAAAAATGTTTAGCTTTAAGTAAATTTATATTTTATAAAAACAATCTTTTTCTACAAAATGTAACTGCTATACAATCTTTTTAGCAACTAAATATAAAAAAAATCCCTTATATTTAAGTTTCAAAAAACATTCTTTAATTTTTTATACAGAAAGAATGTGGTGTTTAACTATTAAAATTAGTAAAGTAGGTAATAGCTGTAGATAACACCGAACAAGGATAGGAACTGCACCAAATTTTACTTATAAAACAAGCAGTAAGCATAAAGCATTTATCATTAAGAATTAACAATTAAACTAAAAGCATTAAGCTTAAAACATTAAGCGTAAAGCAAAAAGCAACAAGCAATAAGCAAAAAGCAATAAGCAATAAGCATGAAGCAATAAGCAATAAGCAATAAGCAATAAGCAATAAGCAATAAGCAATAAGCAATAAGCAATAAGCAATAAGCAATAAGCAATAAGCAATAAGCAATAAGCAATAAGCAATAAGCAATAAGCAATAAGCAATAAGCAATAAGCAATAAGCAATAAGCAATAAGCAATAAGCAATAAGCAATAAGCAATAAGCAATAAGCAATAAGCAATAAGCAATAAGCAATAAGCAATAAGCAATAAGCATTTAAATAAGCATGTAGGCGGAAGCAGTAGGCGGTAGGCGGAAGGTGGTAGGCGGTAGGCGGTAGGTATTAGGCGGTAGGCGATATTAAGCAATAAGCAATAAGCATAAAGCATTAAGCTTTAAACATTTAGCATTATGCTTTAACCAAAAATCAAAGAGCATCAAACCTCATGCCACCAGAAATGGTTTCTTGTTGGTCATTATCCGTTGAACTTAACTTTGAAAATAATAATAAAATAACATAAAAGTGTATTTTACAACACAAATATAAAGAACAAGTAATAATTGAAAATTCTTTTTTTTAATAAACACAAAAATAATAATAAAATCATACTGGATAACATTTATGGCCTTGGTAATTTTCCAATTTCCAATAACTTTAACTGCTTCTGAAACTATTTTTTAAACGAAAATTCGAAAGCAAAAAAATTTTTACTTGTTCAAAAGTATATTCTTATTCGTAAGCCTTTATAACTTTGATGAAATAGATTATGTTTTAAGATACGAGAATTATACTCAATGATTTGAATAATATTTTGTTATTTCGTCAAATTACTAGTTATTTCGCAATAAATATTTGATGAAATCCCTAATATTTCCATTAAAAAAATATTCTTTTACAATATTTTATGTAAAGAAAGTGAGTGGAGGTGGTGTTTTAATAAAAAAAAAATGTTTAGTTTTAAGTAAATTTATATTTTATAAAAACAATCTTTTTCTACAAAATGTAACTGCTATACAATCTTTTTAGCAACTAAATATAAAAAAAAATCCCTTATATTTAAGTTTCAAAAAACATTCTTTAATTTTTTATACAGAAAGAATGTGGTGTTTAACTATTAAAATTAGTAAAGTAGGTAATAGCTGTAGATAACACCGAACAAGGATAGGAACTGCACCAAATTTTACTTATAAAACAAGCAGTAAGCATAAAGCATTTATCATTAAGAATTAACAATTAGACTGAAAGCATTAAGCTTAAAACATTAAGCGTAAAGCAAAAAGCAATAAGCAATAAGCAAAAAGCAATAAGCAATAAGCAATAAGCAATAAGCAATAAGCAATAAGCAATAAGCAATAAGCAATAAGCAATAAGCAATAAGCAATAAGCAATAAGCAATAAGCAATAAGCAATAAGCAATAAGCAATAAGCAATAAGCAATAAGCATGAAGCAATAAGCAATAAGCAATAAGCAATAAGCAATAAGCAATAAGCAATAAGCAATAAGCAATAAGCAATAAGCAATAAGCAATAAGCAATAAGCAATAAGCAATAAGCATTTAAATAAGCATGTAGGCGGAAGCAGTAGGCGGTAGGCGGAAGGTGTTAGGCTGTAGGCGGTAGGTGGTAGGCGATATTAAGCAATAAGCAATAAGCATAAAGCATTAAGCTTTAAACATTTAGCATTATGCTTTAACCAAAAATCAAAGAGCATCAAACCTCATGCCACCAGAAATGGTTTCTTGTTGGTCATTATTCGTTGAACTTAACTTTGAAAATAATAATAAAATAACATAAAAGTGTATTGTGCAATACAAATATAAAGAGCAAGTAATGGTTGAAAATTCTTTTTTTTAATAAACACAAAAATAATAATAAAATCATACTGGATAACATTTATGGACTTGGTAATTTCCCAATTTCCAATAACTTTAACTGCTTCTGAAACTATTTAAAAAAAAAAAATTCGAAAGCAAAAAATTTTTTACTTGTTCAAAAGTATATTCTTATTCGTAAGCCTTTATAACTTTGATGAAATAGATTATGTTTTAAGATACGAGAATCATACTCAATGATTTGAATAATATTTTGTTATTTCGTCAAATTACTAGTTATTTCGCAATAAATATTTGATGAAATCCCTAATATTTCCATTAAAAAAATATTCTTTTACAATATTTTATGTAAAGAAAGTGAGTGGAGGTGGTGTTTTAATAAAAAAAAAATGTTTAGCTTTAAGTAAATTTATATTTTATAAAAACAATCTTTTTCTACAAAATGTAACTGCTATACAATCTTTTTAGCAACTAAATATAAAAAAAATCCCTTATATTTAAGTTTCAAAAAACATTCTTTAATTTTTTATACAGAAAGAATGTGGTGTTTAACTATTAAAATTAGTAAAGTAGGTAATAGCTGTAGATAACACCGAACAAGGATAGGAACTGCACCAAATTTTACTTATAAAACAAGCAGTAAGCATAAAGCATTTATCATTAAGAATTAACAATTAAACTGAAAGCATTAAGCTTAAAACATTAAGCGTAAAGCAAAAAGCAATAAGCAATAAGCAAAAAGCAAAGAGCAATAAGCAATAAGCAATAAGCAATAAGCAATAAGCAATAAGCAATAAGCAATAAGCAATAAGCAATAAGCAATAAGCAATAAGCAATAAGCAATAAGCAATAAGCAATAAGCAATAAGCAATAAGCAATAAGCAATAAGCAATAAGCAATAAGCAATAAGCAATAAGCAATAAGCAATAAGCAATAAGCAATAAGCAATAAGCATGAAGCAATAAGCAATAAGCAATAACCAATAAGCAATAAGCATTTAAATAAGCATGTAGGCGGAAGCAGTAGGCGGTAGGCGGAAGGTGGTAGGCGGTAGGCGGTAGGTGGTAGGCGGTACTCGATATTAAGCAATAAGCAATAAGCATAAAGCATTAAGCTTTAAACATTTAGCATTATGCTTTAACCAAAAATCAAAGAGCATCAAACCTCATGCCACCAGAAATGGTTTCTTGTTGGTCATTATCCGTTGAACTTAACTTTGAAAATAATAATAAAATAACATAAAAGTGTATTTTACAATACAAATATAAAAAACAAGTAATAATTGAAAATTCTTTTTTTAATAAACACAAAAATAATAATAAAATCATACTGGATAACATTTATGGCCTTGGTAATTTCCCAATTTCCAATAACTTTAACTGCTTCTGAAACTATTTTTTAAACGAAAATTCGAAAGCAAAAAAATTTTTACTTGTTCAAAAGTATATTCTTATTCGTAAGCCTTTATAACTTTGATGAAATAGATTATGTTTTAAGATACGAGAATTATACTCAATGATTTGAATAATATTTTGTTATTTCGTCAAATTACTAGTTATTTCGCAATAAATATTTGATGAAATCCCTAATATTTCCATTAAAAAATATATTCTTTTACAATATTTTATGTAAAGAAAGTGAGTGCAGGTGGTGTTTAAATAAAAAAAAATGTTTAGCTTTAAGTAAATTTATATTTTATAAAAACAATCTTTTTCTACAAAATGTAACTGCTATACAATCTTTTTAGCAACTAAATATAAAAAAAATCCCTTATATTTAAGTTTCAAAAAATATTCTTTAATTTTTTATACAGAAAGAATGTGGTGTTTAACTTTTAAAATTAGTAAAGTAGGTAATAGCTGTAGATAACACCGAACAAGGATAGGAACTGCACCAAATTTTACTTATAAAACAAGCAGTAAGCATAAAGCATTTATCATTAAGAATTAACAATTAAACTGAAAGCATTAAGCTTAAAACATTAAGCGTAAAGCAAAAAGCAATAAGCAATAAGCAAAAAGCAATAAGCAATAAGCAATAAGCAATAAGCAATAAGCAATAAGCAATAAGCAATAAGCAATAAGCATTTAAATAAGCATGTAGGCGGAATCAGTAGGCGGTAGGCGGAAGGTGGTAGGCGGTAGGCGGTAGGCGGTAGGCGGTAGGTGGTAGGCGGTAGGCGATATTAAGCAATAAGCAATAAGCATAAAGCATTAAGCTTTAAACATTTAGCATTATGCTTTAACCAAAAATCAAAGAGCATCAAACCTCATGCCACCAGAAATGGTTTCTTGTTGGTCATTATTCGTTGAACTTAACTTTGAAAACAATAATAAAATAACATAAAAGTGTATTGTGCAATACAAATATAAAGAACAAGTAATGGTTGAAAATTCTTTTTTTTAATAAACACAAAAATAATAATAAAATCATACTGGATAACATTTATGGACTTGGTAATTTCCCAATTTCCAATAACTTTAACTGCTTCTGAAACTATTTAAAAAAAAAAAAAATTCGAAAGCAAAAAAATTTTTACTTGTTCAAAAGTATATTCTTATTCGTAAGCCTTTATAACTTTGATGAAATAGATTATGTTTTAAGATACGAGAATCATACTCAATGATTTGAATAATATTTTATTATTTCGTCAAATTACTAGTTATTTCGCAATAAATATTTGATGAAATCCCTAATATTTCCATTAAAAAAATATTCTTTACAATATTTTTTGTAAAGAAAGTGAGTGCAGTTGGTGTTTAATTAAAAAAAAAATGTTTAGCTTTAAGTAAATTTATATTTTATAAAAACAATCTTTTTCTACAAAATGTAACTGCTATACAATCTTTTTAGCAACTAAATATAAAAAAAATCCCTTATATTTAAGTTTCAAAAAACATTCTTTAATTTTTTATACAGAAAGAATGTGGTGTTTAACTATTAAAATTAGTAAAGTAGGTAATAGCTGTAGATAACACCGAACAAGGATAGGAACTGCACCAAATTTTACTTATAAAACAAGCAGTAAGCATAAAGCATTTATCATTAAGAATTAACAATTAAACTGAAAGCATTAAGCTTAAAACATTAAGCGTAAAGCAAAAAGCAATAAGCAATAAGCAATAAGTAATAAGCATGAAGCAATAAGCAATAAGCAATAAGCAATAAGCAATAAGCATTTAAATAAGCATGTAGGCGGAACCGGTAGGGGGTAGGCGGAAGGTGGTAGGCGGTAGGTGGTAGGCGGTAGGCGATATTAAGCAATAAGCAATAAGCATAAAGCATTAAGCTTTAAACATTTAGCATTATGCTTTAACCAAAAATCAAAGAGCATCAAACCTCATGCCACCAGAAATGGTTTCTTGTTGGTCATTATTCGTTGAACTTAACTTTGAAAACAATAATAAAATAACATAAAAGTGTATTGTGCAATACAAATATAAAGAACAAGTAATGGTTGAAAATTCTTTTTTTTAATAAACACAAAAATAATAATAAAATCATACTGGATAACATTTATGGACTTGGTAATTTCCCAATTTCCAATAACTTTATCTGCTTCTGAAACTATTTTTTAAACGAAAATTCGAAAGCAAAAAAATGTTTACTTGTTCAAAAGTATATTCTTATTCGTAAGCCTTTATAACTTTGATGAAATAGATTATGTTTTAAGATACGAGAATCATACTCAATGATTTGAATAATATTTTATTATTTCGTCAAATTACTAGTTATTTCGCAATAAATATTTGATGAAATCCCTAATATTTCCATTAAAAAAATATTCTTTACAATATTTTATGTAAAGAAAGTGAGTGCAGTTGGTGTTTAATTAAAAAAAAAATGTTTAGCTTTAAGTAAATTTATATTTTATAAAAACAATCTTTTTCTACAAAATGTAACTGCTATACAATCTTTTTAGCAACTAAATATAAAAAAAATCCCTTATATTTAAGTTTCAAAAAACATTCTTTAATTTTTTATACAGAAAGAATGTGGTGTTTAACTATTAAAATTAGTAAAGTAGGTAATAGCTGTAGATAACACCGAACAAGGATAGGAACTGCACCAAATTTTACTTATAAAACAAGCAGTAAGCATAAAGCATTTATCATTAAGAATTAACAATTAAACTGAAAGCATTAAGCTTAAAACATTAAGCGTAAAGCAAAAAGCAATAAGCAATAAGCAATAAGCAATAAGCAATAAGCATGAAGCAATAAGCAATAAGCAATAAGCAATAAGCAATAAGCATTTAAATAAGCATGTAGGCGGAACCGGTAGGCGGTAGGCGGAAGGTGGTAGGCGGTAGGTGGTAGGCGGTAGCCGATATTAAGCAATAAGCAATAAGCATAAAGCATTAAGCTTTAAACATTTAGCATTATGCTTTAACCAAAAATCAAAGAGCATCAAACCTCATGCCACCAGAAATGGTTTCTTGTTGGTCGTTATCCGTTGAACTTAACTTTGAAAATAATAATATAAAAAACATAAAAGTGTATTGTGCAATACAAATATAAAGAACAAGTAATGGTTGAAAATTCTTTTTTTTAATAAACACAAATATAATAATAAAATCATACTGGATAACATTTATGGACTTGGTAATTTCCCAATTTCCAATAACTTTAACTGCTTCTGAAACTATTTAAAAAAAAAAAATTCGAAAGCAAAAAAATGTTTACTTGTTCAAAAGTATATTCTTATTCGTAAGCCTTTATAACTTTGATGAAATAGATTATGTTTTAAGATACGAGAATCATACTCAATGATTTGAATAATATTTTGTTATTTCGTCAAATTACTAGTTATTTCGCAATAAATATTTGATGAAATCCCTAATATTTCCATTAAAAAAATATTCTTTTACAATATTTTATGTAAAGAAAGTGAGTGGAGGTGGTGTTTTAATAAAAAAAAAATGTTTAGCTTTAAGTTAATTTATATTTTATAAAAACAATCTTTTTCTACAAAATGTAACTGCTATACAATCTTTTTAGCAACTAAATATAAAAAAAAACCCTTATATTTAAGTTTCAAAAAACATTCTTTAATTTTTTATACAGAAAGAATGTGGTGTTTAACTATTAAAATTAGTAAAGTAGGTAATAGCTGTAGATAACACCGAACAAGGATAGGAACTGCACCAAATTTTACTTATAAAACAAGCAGTAAGCATAAAGCATTTATCATTAAGAATTAACAATTAAACTGAAAGCATTAAGCTTAAAACATTAAGCGTAAAGCAAAAAGCAACAAGCAATAAGCAAAAAGCAATAAGCAATAAGCAATAAGCAATAAGCAATAAGCAATAAGCAATAAGCAATAAGCAATAAGCAATAAGCAATAAGCAATAAGCAATAAGCAATAAGCAATAAGCAATAAGCAATAAGCAATAAGCAATAAGCAATAAGCAATAAGCAATAAGCAATAAGCAATAAGCAATAAGCAATAAGCAATAAGCAATAAGCAATAAGCAATAAGCAATAAGCAATAAGCAATAAGCAAAAAGCAATAAGCAATAAGCAATAAGCAATAAGCAATAAGCAATAAGCAATAAGCAATAAGCAATAAGCAATAAGCAATAAGCAATAAGCAATAAGCAATAAGCAATAAGCAATAAGCAATAAGCAATAAGCAATAAGCAATAAGCAATAAGCAATAAGCAATGAGCAATGAGCAATAAGCAATAAGCAATAAGCAATAAGCATTTAAATAAGCATGTAGGCGGAAGCAGTAGGCGGTAGGCGGAAGGTGGTAGGCGGTAGGCGGTAGGTGGTAGGTGGTAGGCGATATTAAGCAATAAGCAATAAGCATAAAGCATTAAGCTTTAAACATTTAGCATTATGCTTTAACCAAAAATCAAAGAGCATCAAACCTCATGCCACTAGAAATGGTTTCTTGTTGGTCATTATCCGTTGAACTTAACTTTGAAAATAATAATAAAATAACATAAAAGTGTATTTTACAACACAAATATAAAGAACAAGTAATAATTGAAAATTCTTTTTTTTAATAAACACAAAAATAATAATAAAATCATACTGGATAACATTTATGGCCTTGGTAATTTTCCAATTTCCAATAACTTTAACTGCTTCTGAAACTATTTTTTAAACAAAAATTCGAAAGCAAAAAAATTTTTACTTGTTCAAAAGTATATTCTTATTCGTAAGCCTTTATAACTTTGATGAAATAGATTATGTTTTAAGATACGAGAATTATACTCAATGATTTGAATAATATTTTGTTATTTCGTCAAATTACTAGTTATTTCGCAATAAATATTTGATGAAATCCCTAATATTTCCATTAAAAAAAATATTCTTTTACAATATTTTATGTAAAGAAAGTGAGTGCAGGTGGTGTTTAAATAAAAAAAAAATGTTTAGCTTTAAGTAAATTTATATTTTATAAAAACAATCTTTTTCTACAAAATGTAACTGCTATACAATCTTTTTAGCAACTAAATATAAAAAAAATCTCTTATATTTAAGTTTCAAAAAACATTCTTTAATTTTTTATACAGAAAGAATGTGGTGTTTAACTATTAAAATTAGTAAAGTAGGTAATAGCTGTAGATAACACCGAACAAGGATAGGAACTGCACCAAATTTTACTTATAAAACAAGCAGTAAGCATAAAGCATTTATCATTAAGAATTAACAATTAGACTGAAAGCATTAAGCTTAAAACATTAAGCGTAAAGCAAAAAGCAATAAGCAATAAGCAAAAAGCAATAAGCAATAAGCAATAAGCAATAAGCAATAAACAATAAGCAATAAGCAATAAGCAATAAGCAATAAGCAATAAGCAATAAGCAATAAGCAATAAGCAATAAGCAATAAGCAATAAGCAATAAGCAATAAGCAATAAGCAATAAGCAATAAGCAATAAGCAATAAGCAATAAGCAATAAGCAATAAGCAATAAGCAATAAGCAATAAGCAATAAGCAATAAGCAATAAGCAATAAGAAATAAGCAATAAGCAATAAGCAATAAGCATGAAGCAATAAGCAATAAGCATAAAGCAATAAGCAATAAGCAATAAGCAATAAGCAATAAGCAATAAGCAATAAGCAATAAGCAATAAGCAATAAGCAATAAGCAATAAGCAATAAGCATTTAAATAAGCATGTAGGCGGAAGCAGTAGGCGGTAGGCGGAAGGTGTTAGGCGGTAGGCGGTAGGTGGTAGGCGATATTAAGCAATAAGCAATAAGCATAAAGCATTAAGCTTTAAACATTTAGCATTATGCTTTAACCAAAAATCAAAGAGCATCAAACCTCATGCCACCAGAAATGGTTTCTTGTTGGTCATTATCCGTTGAACTTAACTTTGAAAATAATAATAAAATAACATAAAAGTGTATTTTACAATACAAATATAAAAAACAAGTAATAATTGAAAATTCTTTTTTTTAATAAACACAAAAATAATAATAAAATCATACTGGATAACATTTATGGCCTTGGTAATTTCCCAATTTCCAATAACTTTAACTGCTTCTGAAACTATTTTTTAAACGAAAATTCGAAAGCAAAAAAATGTTTACTTGTTCAAAAGTATATTCTTATTCGTAAGCCTTTATAACTTTGATGAAATAGATTATGTTTTAAGATACGAGAATTATACTCAATGATTTGAATAATATTTTGTTATTTCGTCAAATTACTAGTTATTTCGCAATAAATATTTGATGAAATCCCTAATATTTCCATTAAAAAAAATATTCTTTTACAATATTTTATGTAAAGAAAGTGAGTGCAGGTGGTGTTTAAATAAAAAAAAAATGTTTAGCTTTAAGTAAATTTATATTTTATAAAAACAATCTTTTTCTACAAAATGTAACTGCTATACAATCTTTTTAGCAACTAAATATAAAAAAAATCCCTTATATTTAAGTTTCAAAAAATATTCTTTAATTTTTTATACAGAAAGAATGTGGTGTTTAACTATTAAAATTAGTAAAGTAGGTAATAGCTGTAGATAACACCGAACAAGGATAGGAACTGCACCAAATTTTACTTATAAAACAAGCAGTAAGCATAAAGCATTTATCATTAAGAATTAACAATTAAACTGAAAGCATTAAGCTTAAAACATTAAGCGTAAAGCAAAAAGCAATAAGCAATAAGCAAAAAGCAATAAGCAATAAGCAATAAGCAATAAGCAATAAGCAATAAGCAATAAGCAATAAGCAATAAGCAATAAGCAATAAGCAATAAGCAATAAGTAATAAGCAATAAGCATGAAGCAATAAGCAATAAGCAATAAGCATTTAAATAAGCATGTAGGCGGAAGCAGTAGGCGGTAGGCGGAAGGTGGTAGGCGGTAGGCGGTAGGTGGTAGGCGGTAGGCGATATTAAGCAATAAGCAATAAGCATAAAGCATTAAGCTTTAAACATTTAGCATTATGCTTTAACCAAAAATCAAAGAGCATCAAACCTCATGCCACCAGAAATGGTTTCTTGTTGGTCATTATCCGTTGAACTTAACTTTGAAAATAATAATAAAATAACATAAAAGTGTATTTTACAATACAAATATAAAAAACAAGTAATAATTGAAAATTCTTTTTTTAATAAACACAAAAATAATAATAAAATCATACTGGATAACATTTATGGCCTTGGTAATTTCCCAATTTCCAATAACTTTAACTGCTTCTGAAACTATTTTTTAAACGAAAATTCGAAAGCAAAAAAATTTTTACTTGTTCAAAAGTATATTCTTATTCGTAAGCCTTTATAACTTTGATGAAATAGATTATGTTTTAAGATACGAGAATTATACTCAATGATTTGAATAATATTTTGTTATTTCGTCAAATTACTAGTTATTTCGCAATAAATATTTGATGAAATCCCTAATATTTCCATTAAAAAAAATATTCTTTTACAATATTTTATGTAAAGAAAGTGAGTGCAGGTGGTGTTTAAATAAAAAAAAAATGTTTAGCTTTAAGTAAATTTATATTTTATAAAAACAATCTTTTTCTACAAAATGTAACTGCTATACAATCTTTTTAGCAACTAAATATAAAAAAAATCCCTTATATTTAAGTTTCAAAAAATATTCTTTAATTTTTTATACAGAAAGAATGTGGTGTTTAACTTTTAAAATTAGTAAAGTAGGTAATAGCTGTAGATAACACCGAACAAGGATAGGAACTGCACCAAATTTTACTTATAAAACAAGCAGTAAGCATAAAGCATTTATCATTAAGAATTAACAATTAAACTGAAAGCATTAAGCTTAAAACATTAAGCGTAAAGCAAAAAGCAATAAGCAAAAAGCAATAAGCAATAAGCAATAAGCATTTAAATAAGCATGTAGGCGGAAGCGGTAGGCGGTAGGCGGAAGATGGTAGGTGGTAGGCGGTAGGCGGTAGGTGGTAGGCGGTAGGCGATATTAAGCAATAAGCAATAAGCATAAAGCATTAAACTTTAAACATTTAGCATTATGCTTTAACCAAAAATCAAAGAGCATCAAACCTCATGCCACCAGAAATGGTTTCTTGTTGGTCATTATCCGTTGAACTTAACTTTGAAAATAATAATAAAATAACATAAAAGTGTATTTTACAATACAAATATAAAGAACAAGTAATAATTGAAAATTCTTTTTTTTAATAAACACAAAAATAATAATAAAATCATACTGGATAACATTTATGGCCTTGGTAATTTCCCAATTTCCAATAACTTTAACTGCTTCTGAAACTATTTTTTAAACGAAAATTCGAAAGCAAAAAAATGTTTACTTGTTCAAAAGTATATTCTTATTCGTAAGCCTTTATAACTTTGATGAAATAGATTATGTTTTAAGATACGAGAATTATACTCAATGATTTGAATAATATTTTGTTATTTCGTCAAATTACTAGTTATTTCGCGATAAATATTTGATTAAATCCCTAATATTTCCATTAAAAAATATATTCTTTTACAATATTTTATGTAAAGAAAGTGAGTGCAGTTGGTGTTTAAATAAAAAAAAAATGTTTAGCTTTAAGTAAATTTATATTTTATAAAAACAATCTTTTTCTACAAAATGTAACTGCTATACAATCTTTTTAGCAACTAAATATAAAAAAATCCCTTATATTTAAGTTTCAAAAAACATTCTTTAATTTTTTATACAGAAAGAATGTGGTGTTTAACTATTAAAATTAGTAAAGTAGGTAATAGCTGTAGATAACACCGAACAAGGATAGGAACTGCACCAAATTTTACTTATAAAACAAGCAGTAAGCATAAAGCATTTATCATTAAGAATTAACAATTAAACTGAAAGCATTAAGCTTAAAACATTAAGCGTAAAGCAAAAAGCAATAAGCAATAAGCAAAAAGCAATAAGCAATAAGCAATAAGCAATAAGCAATAAGCAATAAGCAATAAGCAATAAGCAATAAGCAATAAGCAATAAGCAATAAGCAATAAGCAATAAGCAATAAGCAACAAGCAATAAGCAATAAGCAATAAGCAATAAGCAATAAGCAATAAGCAATAAGCAATAAGCAATAAGCAATAAGCAATAAGCAATAAGCAATAAGCAATAAGCAATAAGCAATAAGCAATAAGCAATAAGCAATAAGCATTTAAATAAGCATGTAGGCGGAAGCAGTAGGCGGTAGGCGGAAGGTGGTAGGCGGTAGGCGGTAGGTGGTAGGCGGTAGGCGATATTAAGCAATAAGCAATAAGCATAAAGCATTAAGCTTTAAACATTTAGCATTATGCTTTAACCAAAAATCAAAGAGCATCAAACCTCATGCCACCAGAAATGGTTTCTTGTTGGTCATTATCCGTTGAACTTAACTTTGAAAATAATAATAAAATAACATAAAAGTGTATTTTACAATACAAATATAAAAAACAAGTAATAATTGAAAATTCTTTTTTTAATAAACACAAAAATAATAATAAAATCATACTGGATAACATTTATGGCCTTGGTAATTTCCCAATTTCCAATAACTTTAACTGCTTCTGAAACTATTTTTTAAACGAAAATTCGAAAGCAAAAAAATTTTTACTTGTTCAAAAGTATATTCTTATTCGTAAGCCTTTATAACTTTGATGAAATAGATTATGTTTTAAGATACGAGAATTACACTCAATGATTTGAATAATATTTTGTTATTTCGTCAAATTACTAGTTATTTCGCAATAAATATTTGATGAAATCCCTAATATTTCCATTAAAAAAAATATTCTTTTACAATATTTTATGTAAAGAAAGTGAGTGCAGGTGGTGTTTAAATAAAAAAAAAATGTTTAGCTTTAAGTAAATTTATATTTTATAAAAACAATCTTTTTCTACAAAATGTAACTGCTATACAATCTTTTTAGCAACTAAATATAAAAAAAATCCCTTATATTTAAGTTTCAAAAAATATTCTTTAATTTTTTATACAGAAAGAATGTGGTGTTTAACTTTTAAAATTAGTAAAGTAGGTAATAGCTGTAGATAACACCGAACAAGGATAGGAACTGCACCAAATTTTACTTATAAAACAAGCAGTAAGCATAAAGCATTTATCATTAAGAATTAACAATTAAACTGAAAGCATTAAGCTTAAAACATTAAGCGTAAAGCAAAAAGCAATAAGCAATAAGCAAAAAGCAATAAGCAATAAGCAATAAGCAATAAGCAATAAGCAATAAGCATTTAAATAAGCATGTAGGCGGAAGCGGTAGGCGGTAGGCGGAAGGTGGTAGGCGGTAGGCGGTAGGCGGTAGGCGGTAGGTGGTAGGCGGTAGCCGATATTAAGCAATAAGCAATAAGCATAAAGCATTAAGCTTTAAACATTTAGCATTATGCTTTAACCAAAAATCAAAGAGTATCAAACCTCATGCCACCAGAAATGGTTTCTTGTTGGTCGTTATCCGTTGAACTTAACTTTGAAAATAATAATATAAAAAACATAAAAGTGTATTGTGCAATACAAATATAAAGAACAAGTAATGGTTGAAAATTCTTTTTTTTAATAAACACAAATATAATAATAAAATCATACTGGATAACATTTATGGACTTGGTAATTTCCCAATTTCCAATAACCTTAACTGCTTCTGAAACTATTTAAAAAAAAAAAAAATTCGAAAGCAAAAAAATGTTTACTTGTTCAAAAGTATATTCTTATTCGTAAGCCTTTATAACTTTGATGAAATAGATTATGTTTTAAGATACGAGAATTATACTCAATGATTTGAATAATATTTTGTTATTTCGTCAAATTACTAGTTATTTCGCAATAAATATTTGATGAAATCCCTAATATTTCCATTAAAAAATATATTCTTTTACAATATTTTATGTAAAGAAAGTGAGTGCAGTTGGTGTTTAAATAAAAAAAAAATGTTTAGCTTTAAGTAAATTTATATTTTATAAAAACAATCTTTTTCTACAAAATGTAACTGCTATACAATCTTTTTAGCAACTAAATATAAAAAAAATCCCTTATATTTAAGTTTCAAAAAACATTCTTTAATTTTTTATACAGAAAGAATGTGGTGTTTAACTATTAAAATTAGTAAAGTAGGTAATAGCTGTAGATAACACCGAACAAGGATAGGAACTGCACCAAATTTTACTTATAAAACAAGCAGTAAGCATAAAGCATTTATAATTAAGAATTAACAATAAGACTGAAAGCATTAAGCTTAAAACATTAAGCGTAAAGCAAAAAGCAATAAGCAATAAGCAAAATGCAATAAGCAATAAGCAATAAGCAATAAGCAATAAGCAATAAGCAATAAGCAATAAGCAATAAGCAATAAGCAATAAGCAATAAGCAATAAGCAATAAGCAATAAGCAATAAGCAATAAGCAATAAGCAATAAGCAATAAGCAATAAGCAATAAGCAATAAGCAATAAGCAATAAGCAATAAGCAATAAGCAATAAGCAATAAGCAATAAGCAATAAGCAATAAGCAATAAGCAATAAGCAATAAGCAATAAGCAATAAGCAATAAGCAATAAGCAATAAGCAATAAGCAATAAGCAATAAGCAATAAGCAATAAGCAATAAGCAATAAGCAATAAGCAATAAGCAATAAGCAATAAGCAATAAGCAATAAGCAATAAGCAATAAGCAATAAGCAATAAGCAATAAGCAATAAGCAATAAGCAATAAGCAATAAGCAATAAGCAATAAGCAATAAGCAATAAGCAATAAGCAATAAGCAATAAGCAATAAGCAATAAGCAATAAGCAATAAGCAATAAGCAATAAGCAATAAGCAATAAGCAATAAGCAATAAGCAATAAGCATGAAGCAATAAGCAATAAGCAATAAGCATTTAAGTAAGCATGTAGGCGGAAGCAGTAGGCGGTAGGCGGAAGGTGTTAGGCGGTAGGCGGTAGGTGGTAGGCGATATTAAGCAATAAGCAATAAGGATAAAGCATTAAGCTTTAAACATTTAGCATTATGCTTTAACCAAAAATCAAAGAGCATCAAACCTCATGCCACCAGAAATGGTTTCTTGTTGGTCATTATCCGTTGAACTTAACTTTGAAAATAATAATAAAATAACATAAGAGTGTATTTTACAATACAAATATAAAGAACAAGTAATAATTGAAAATTCTTTTTTTTAATAAACACAAAATTAATAATAAAATCATACTGGATAACATTTATGGCCTTGGTAATTTCCCAATTTCCAATAACTTTAACTGCTTCTGAAACTATTTTTTAAACGAAAATTCGAAAGAAAAAAAATTTTTACTTGTTTAAAAGTATATTCTTATTCGTAAGCCTTTATAACTTTGATGAAATAGATTATGTTTTAAGATACGAGAATTATACTCAATGATTTGAATAATATTTTGTTATTTCGTCAAATTACTAGTTATTTCGCAATAAATATTTGATGAAATCCCTAATATTTCCATTAAAAAATATATTCTTTTACAATATTTTATGTAAAGAAAGTGAGTGCAGTTGGTGTTTAAATAAAAAAAAAATGTTTAGCTTTAAGTAAATTTATATTTTATAAAAACAATCTTTTTCTACAAAATGTAACTGCTATACAATCTTTTTAGCAACTAAATATAAAAAAAATCCCTTATATTTAAGTTTCAAAAAACATTCTTTAATTTTTTATACAGAAAGAATGTGGTGTTTAACTATTAAAATTAGTAAAGTAGGTAATAGCTGTAGATAACACCGAACAAGGATAGGAACTGCACCAAATTTTACTTATAAAACAAGCAGTAAGCATAAAGCATTTATAATTAAGAATTAACAATAAGACTGAAAGCATTAAGCTTAAAACATTAAGCGTAAAGCAAAAAGCAATAAGCAATAAGCAAAATGCAATAAGCAATAAGCAATAAGCAATAAGCAATAAGCAATAAGCAATAAGCAATGAGCAATGAGCAATGAGCAATGAGCAATGAGCAATGAGCAATGAGCAATGAGCAATGAGCAATGAGCAATGAGCAATGAGCAATGAGCAATGAGCAATGAGCAATGAGCAATGAGCAATGAGCAATGAGCAATGAGCAATGAGCAATGAGCAATGAGCAATGAGCAATGAGCAATGAGCAATGAGCAATGAGCAATGAGCAATGAGCAATGAGCAATGAGCAATGAGCAATGAGCAATGAGCAATGAGCAATGAGCAATGAGCAATGAGCAATGAGCAATGAGCAATGAGCAATGAGCAATGAGCAATGAGCAATGAGCAATGAGCAATGAGCAATGAGCAATGAGCAATGAGCAATGAGCAATGAGCAATGAGCAATGAGCAATAAGCAATAAGCATGAAGCAATAAGCAATAAGCAATAAGCAATAAGCAATAAGCAATAAGCAATAAGCAATAAGCAATAAGCAATAAGCATTTAAGTAAGCATGTAGGCGGAAGCAGTAGGCGGTAGGCGGAAGGTGTTAGGCGGTAGGCGGTAGGTGGTAGGCGATATTAAGCAATAAGCAATAAGGATAAAGCATTAAGCTTTAAACATTTAGCATTATGCTTTAACCAAAAATCAAAGAGCATCAAACCTCATGCCACCAGAAATGGTTTCTTGTTGGTCATTATCCGTTGAACTTAACTTTGAAAATAATAATAAAATAACATAAAAGTGTATTTTACAATACAAATATAAAGAACAAGTAATAATTGAAAATTCTTTTTTTTAATAAACACAAAAATAATAATAAAATCATACTGGATAACATTTATGGCCTTGGTAATTTCCCAATTTCCAATAACTTTAACTGCTTCTGAAACTATTTTTTAAACGAAAATTCGAAAGAAAAAAAATTTTTACTTGTTTAAAAGTATATTCTTATTCGTAAGCCTTTATAACTTTGATGAAATAGATTATGTTTTAAGATACGAGAATTATACTCAATGATTTGAATAATATTTTGTTATTTCGTCAAATTACTAGTTATTTCGCAATAAATATTTGATGAAATCCCTAATATTTCCATTAAAAAAAAAATTCTTTTACAATATTTTATGTAAAGAAAGTGAGTGCAGGTGGTGTTTAAATAAAAAAAAATGTTTAGCTTTAAGTAAATTTATATTTTATAAAAACAATCTTTTTCTACAAAATGTAACTGCTATACAATCTTTTTAGCAACTAAATATAAAAAAAATCCCTTATATTTAAGTTTCAAAAAATATTCTTTAATTTTTATACAGAAAGAATGTGGTGTTTAACTATTAAAATTAGTAAAGTAGGTAATAGCTGTAGAAAACACCGAACAAGGATAAGAACTGCACCAAATTTCACTTATAAAACAAGCAGTAAGCATAAAGCATTTATCATTAAGAATTAACAATTAAACTGAAAGCATTAAGCTTAAAACATTGAGCGTAAAGCAAAAAGCAATAAGCAATAAGCAAAAAGCAAAGAGCAATAAGCAATAAGCAATAAGCAATAAGCAATAAGCAATAAGCAATAAGCAATAAGCAATAAGCAATAAGCAATAAGCAATAAGCAATAAGCAATAAGCAATAAGCAATAAGCAATAAGCAATAAGCAATAAGCAATAAGCAATAAGCAATAAGCAATAAGCAATAAGCAATAAGCATGAAGCAATAAGCAATAACCAATAAGCAATAAGCATTTAAATAAGCATGTAGGCGGAAGCAGTAGGCGGTAGGCGGAAGGTGGTAGGTGGTAGGCGGTAGGCGGTAGGTGGTAGGCGGTAGGCGATATTAAGCAATAAGCAATAAGCATAAAGCATTAAGCTTTAAACATTTAGCATTATGCTTTAACCAAAAATCAAAGAGCATCAAACCTCATGCCACCAGAAATGGTTTCTTGTTGGTCGTTATCCGTTGAACTTAACTTTGAAAATAATAATATAAAAAACATAAAAGTGTATTGTGCAATACAAATATAAAGAACAAGTAATGGTTGAAAATTCTTTTTTTTAATAAACACAAAAATAATAATAAAATCATACTGGATAACATTTATGGACTTGGTAATTTTCCAATTTCCAATAACTTTAACTGCTTCTGAAACTATTTTTTAAACGAAAATTCGAAAGCAAAAAAATGTTTACTTGTTCAAAAGTATATTCTTATTCGTAAGCCTTTATAACTTTGATGAAATAGATTATGTTTTAAGATACGAGAATCATACTCAATGATTTGAATAATATTTTGTTATTTCGTCAAATTACTAGTTATTTCGCAATAAATATTTGATGAAATCCCTAATATTTCCATTAAAAAATATATTCTTTTACAATATTTTATGTAAAGAAAGTGAGTGCAGGTGGTGTTTAAATAAAAAAAAATGTTTAGCTTTAAGTAAATTTATATTTTATAAAAACAATCTTTTTCTACAAAATGTAACTGCTATACAATCTTTTTAGCAACTAAATATAAAAAAAATCCCTTATATTTAAGTTTCAAAAAACATTGTTTAATTTTTTATACAGAAAGAATGTGGTGTTTAACTATTAAAATTAGTAAAGTAGGTAATAGCTGTAGATAACACCGAACAAGGATAGGAACTGCACCAAATTTTACTTATAAAACAAGCAGTAAGCATAAAGCATTTATCATTAAGAATTAACAATTAAACTGAAAGCATTAAGCTTAAAACATTAAGCGTAAAGCAAAAAGCAATAAGCAATAAGCAATAAGCAATAAGCAATAAGCATGAAGCAATAAGCAATAAGCAATAAGCAATAAGCATTTAAATAAGCATGTAGGCGGAACCGGTAGGCGGTAGGCGGAAGGTGGTAGGCGGTAGGTGGTAGGCGGTAGGTGGTAGGCGGTAGCCGATATTAAGCAATAAGCAATAAGCATAAAGCATTAAGCTTTAAACATTTAGCATTATGCTTTAACCAAAAATCAAAGAGCATCAAACCTCATGCCACCAGAAATGGTTTCTTGTTGGTCGTTATCCGTTGAACTTAACTTTGAAAATAATAATATAAAAAACATAAAAGTGTATTGTGCAATACAAATATAAAGAACAAGTAATGGTTGAAAATTCTTTTTTTTAATAAACACAAATATAATAATAAAATCATACTGGATAACATTTATGGACTTGGTAATTTCCCAATTTCCAATAACTTTAACTGCTTCTGAAACTATTTAAAAAAAAAAAAAATTCGAAAGCAAAAAAATGTTTACTTGTTCAAAAGTATATTCTTATTCGTAAGCCTTTATAACTTTGATGAAATAGATTATGTTTTAAGATACGAGAATCATACTCAATGATTTGAATAATATTTTGTTATTTCGTCAAATTACTAGTTATTTCGCAATAAATATTTGATGAAATCCCTAATATTTCCATTAAAAAAATATTCTTTTACAATATTTTATGTAAAGAAAGTGAGTGGAGGTGGTGTTTTAATAAAAAAAAAATGTTTAGCTTTAAGTTAATTTATATTTTATAAAAACAATCTTTTTCTACAAAATGTAACTGCTATACAATCTTTTTAGCAACTAAATATAAAAAAAATCCCTTATATTTAAGTTTCAAAAAACATTCTTTAATTTTTTATACAGAAAGAATGTGGTGTTTAACTATTAAAATTAGTAAAGTAGGTAATAGCTGTAGATAACACCGGACAAGGATAGGAAATGCACCAAATTTTACTTATAAAACAAGCAGTAAGCATAAAGCATTTATCATTAAGAATTAACAATTAAACTGAAAGCATTAAGCTTAAAACATTAAGCGTAAAGCAAAAAGCAACAAGCAATAAGCAAAAAGCAATAAGCAATAAGCAATAAGCAATAAGCAATAAGCAATAAGCAATAAGCAATAAGCAATAAGCAATAAGCAATAAGCAATAAGCAATAAGCAATAAGCAATAAGCAATAAGCAATAAGCAATAAGCAATAAGCAATAAGCAATAAGCAATAAGCAATAAGCAAAAAGCAATAAGCAATAAGCAATAAGCAATAAGCAATAAGCAATAAGCAATAAGCAATAAGCAATAAGCAATAAGCAATAAGCAATAAGCAATAAGCAATAAGCAATAAGCATTTAAATAAGCATGTAGGCGGAAGCAGTAGGCGGTAGGCGGAAGGTGGTAGGCGGTAGGCGGTAGGTGGTAGGTGGTAGGCGATATTAAGCAATAAGCAATAAGCATAAAGCATTAAGCTTTAAACATTTAGCATTATGCTTTAACCAAAAATCAAAGAGCATCAAACCTCATGCCACTAGAAATGGTTTCTTGTTGGTCATTATCCGTTGAACTTAACTTTGAAAATAATAATAAAATAACATAAAAGTGTATTTTACAACACAAATATAAAGAACAAGTAATAATTGAAAATTCTTTTTTTTAATAAACACAAAAATAATAATAAAATCATACTGGATAACATTTATGGCCTTGGTAATTTTCCAATTTCCAATAACTTTAACTGCTTCTGAAACTATTTTTTAAACAAAAATTCGAAAGCAAAAAAATTTTTACTTGTTCAAAAGTATATTCTTATTCGTAAGCCTTTATAACTTTGATGAAATAGATTATGTTTTAAGATACGAGAATCATACTCAATGATTTGAATAATATTTTGTTATTTCGTCAAATTACTAGTTATTTCGCAATAAATATTTGATGAAATCCCTAATATTTCCATTAAAAAAATATTCTTTTACAATATTTTATGTAAAGAAAGTGAGTGGAGCTGGTGTTTTAATAAAAAAAAATGTTTAGTTTTAAGTAAATTTATATTTTATAAAAACAATCTTTTTCTACAAAATGTAACTGCTATACAATCTTTTTAGCAACTAAATATAAAAAAAATCCCTTATATTTAAGTTTCAAAAAACATTCTTTAATTTTTTATACAGAAAGAATGTGGTGTTTAACTATTAAAATTAGTAAAGTAGGTAATAGCTGTAGATAACACCGAACAAGGATAGGAACTGCACCAAATTTTACTTATAAAACAAGCAGTAAGCATAAAGCATTTATAATTAAGAATTAACAATAAGACTGAAAGCATTAAGCTTAAAACATTAAGCGTAAAGCAAAAAGCAATAAGCAATAAGCAAAATGCAATAAGCAATAAGCAATAAGCAATAAGCAATAAGCAATAAGCAATGAGCAATGAGCAATGAGCAATGAGCAATGAGCAATGAGCAATGAGCAATGAGCAATGAGCAATGAGCAATGAGCAATGAGCAATGAGCAATGAGCAATGAGCAATGAGCAATGAGCAATGAGCAATGAGCAATGAGCAATGAGCAATGAGCAATGAGCAATGAGCAATGAGCAATGAGCAATGAGCAATGAGCAATGAGCAATGAGCAATGAGCAATGAGCAATGAGCAATGAGCAATGAGCAATGAGCAATGAGCAATGAGCAATGAGCAATGAGCAATGAGCAATGAGCAATGAGCAATGAGCAATGAGCAATGAGCAATGAGCAATGAGCAATGAGCAATGAGCAATGAGCAATGAGCAATGAGCAATGAGCAATGAGCAATGAGCAATGAGCAATGAGCAATGAGCAATGAGCAATGAGCAATAAGCATGAAGCAATAAGCAATAAGCAATAAGCAATAAGCAATAAGCAATAAGCAATAAGCAATAAGCAATAAGCAATAAGCAATAAGCAATAAGCAATAAGCAATAAGCAATAAGCATTTAAGTAAGCATGTAGGCGGAAGCAGTAGGCGGTAGGCGGAAGGTGTTAGGCGGTAGGCGGTAGGTGGTAGGCGATATTAAGCAATAAGCAATAAGGATAAAGCATTAAGCTTTAAACATTTAGCATTATGCTTTAACCAAAAATCAAAGAGCATCAAACCTCATGCCACCAGAAATGGTTTCTTGTTGGTCATTATCCGTTGAACTTAACTTTGAAAATAATAATAAAATAACATAAAAGTGTATTTTACAATACAAATATAAAGAACAAGTAATAATTGAAAATTCTTTTTTTTAATAAACACAAAAATAATAATAAAATCATACTGGATAACATTTATGGCCTTGGTAATTTCCCAATTTCCAATAACTTTAACTGCTTCTGAAACTATTTTTTAAACGAAAATTCGAAAGAAAAAAAATTTTTACTTGTTTAAAAGTATATTCTTATTCGTAAGCCTTTATAACTTTGATGAAATAGATTATGTTTTAAGATACGAGAATTATACTCAATGATTTGAATAATATTTTGTTATTTCGTCAAATTACTAGTTATTTCGCAATAAATATTTGATGAAATCCCTAATATTTCCATTAAAAAAAAAATTCTTTTACAATATTTTATGTAAAGAAAGTGAGTGCAGGTGGTGTTTAAATAAAAAAAAATGTTTAGCTTTAAGTAAATTTATATTTTATAAAAACAATCTTTTTCTACAAAATGTAACTGCTATACAATCTTTTTAGCAACTAAATATAAAAAAAATCCCTTATATTTAAGTTTCAAAAAATATTCTTTAATTTTTATACAGAAAGAATGTGGTGTTTAACTATTAAAATTAGTAAAGTAGGTAATAGCTGTAGAAAACACCGAACAAGGATAAGAACTGCACCAAATTTCACTTATAAAACAAGCAGTAAGCATAAAGCATTTATCATTAAGAATTAACAATTAAACTGAAAGCATTAAGCTTAAAACATTGAGCGTAAAGCAAAAAGCAATAAGCAATAAGCAATAAGCAATAAGCAATAAGCAATAAGCAATAAGCAATAAGCAATAAGCAATAAGCAATAAGCAATAAGCAATAAGCAATAAGCAATAAGCAATAAGCAATAAGCAATAAGCAATAAGCAATAAGCAATAAGCAATAAGCAATAAGCAATAAGCATGAAGCAATAAGCAATAACCAATAAGCAATAAGCATTTAAATAAGCATGTAGGCGGAAGCAGTAGGCGGTAGGCGGAAGGTGGTAGGTGGTAGGCGGTAGGCGGTAGGTGGTAGGCGGTAGGCGATATTAAGCAATAAGCAATAAGCATAAAGCATTAAGCTTTAAACATTTAGCATTATGCTTTAACCAAAAATCAAAGAGCATCAAACCTCATGCCACCAGAAATGGTTTCTTGTTGGTCGTTATCCGTTGAACTTAACTTTGAAAATAATAATATAAAAAACATAAAAGTGTATTGTGCAATACAAATATAAAGAACAAGTAATGGTTGAAAATTCTTTTTTTTAATAAACACAAAAATAATAATAAAATCATACTGGATAACATTTATGGACTTGGTAATTTTCCAATTTCCAATAACTTTAACTGCTTCTGAAACTATTTTTTAAACGAAAATTCGAAAGCAAAAAAATGTTTACTTGTTCAAAAGTATATTCTTATTCGTAAGCCTTTATAACTTTGATGAAATAGATTATGTTTTAAGATACGAGAATCATACTCAATGATTTGAATAATATTTTGTTATTTCGTCAAATTACTAGTTATTTCGCAATAAATATTTGATGAAATCCCTAATATTTCCATTAAAAAATATATTCTTTTACAATATTTTATGTAAAGAAAGTGAGTGCAGGTGGTGTTTAAATAAAAAAAAATGTTTAGCTTTAAGTAAATTTATATTTTATAAAAACAATCTTTTTCTACAAAATGTAACTGCTATACAATCTTTTTAGCAACTAAATATAAAAAAAATCCCTTATATTTAAGTTTCAAAAAACATTGTTTAATTTTTTATACAGAAAGAATGTGGTGTTTAACTATTAAAATTAGTAAAGTAGGTAATAGCTGTAGATAACACCGAACAAGGATAGGAACTGCACCAAATTTTACTTATAAAACAAGCAGTAAGCATAAAGCATTTATCATTAAGAATTAACAATTAAACTGAAAGCATTAAGCTTAAAACATTAAGCGTAAAGCAAAAAGCAATAAGCAATAAGCAATAAGCAATAAGCAATAAGCATGAAGCAATAAGCAATAAGCAATAAGCAATAAGCATTTAAATAAGCATGTAGGCGGAACCGGTAGGCGGTAGGCGGAAGGTGGTAGGCGGTAGGTGGTAGGCGGTAGGTGGTAGGCGGTAGCCGATATTAAGCAATAAGCAATAAGCATAAAGCATTAAGCTTTAAACATTTAGCATTATGCTTTAACCAAAAATCAAAGAGCATCAAACCTCATGCCACCAGAAATGGTTTCTTGTTGGTCGTTATCCGTTGAACTTAACTTTGAAAATAATAATATAAAAAACATAAAAGTGTATTGTGCAATACAAATATAAAGAACAAGTAATGGTTGAAAATTCTTTTTTTTAATAAACACAAATATAATAATAAAATCATACTGGATAACATTTATGGACTTGGTAATTTCCCAATTTCCAATAACTTTAACTGCTTCTGAAACTATTTAAAAAAAAAAAAAATTCGAAAGCAAAAAAATGTTTACTTGTTCAAAAGTATATTCTTATTCGTAAGCCTTTATAACTTTGATGAAATAGATTATGTTTTAAGATACGAGAATCATACTCAATGATTTGAATAATATTTTGTTATTTCGTCAAATTACTAGTTATTTCGCAATAAATATTTGATGAAATCCCTAATATTTCCATTAAAAAAATATTCTTTTACAATATTTTATGTAAAGAAAGTGAGTGGAGGTGGTGTTTTAATAAAAAAAAAATGTTTAGCTTTAAGTTAATTTATATTTTATAAAAACAATCTTTTTCTACAAAATGTAACTGCTATACAATCTTTTTAGCAACTAAATATAAAAAAAATCCCTTATATTTAAGTTTCAAAAAACATTCTTTAATTTTTTATACAGAAAGAATGTGGTGTTTAACTATTAAAATTAGTAAAGTAGGTAATAGCTGTAGATAACACCGGACAAGGATAGGAAATGCACCAAATTTTACTTATAAAACAAGCAGTAAGCATAAAGCATTTATCATTAAGAATTAACAATTAAACTGAAAGCATTAAGCTTAAAACATTAAGCGTAAAGCAAAAAGCAACAAGCAATAAGCAAAAAGCAATAAGCAATAAGCAATAAGCAATAAGCAATAAGCAATAAGCAATAAGCAATAAGCAATAAGCAATAAGCAATAAGCAATAAGCAATAAGCAATAAGCAATAAGCAATAAGCAATAAGCAATAAGCAATAAGCAATAAGCAATAAGCAATAAGCAATAAGCAATAAGCAATAAGCAAAAAGCAATAAGCAATAAGCAATAAGCAATAAGCAATAAGCAATAAGCAATAAGCAATAAGCAATAAGCAATAAGCAATAAGCAATAAGCAATAAGCAATAAGCAATAAGCATTTAAATAAGCATGTAGGCGGAAGCAGTAGGCGGTAGGCGGAAGGTGGTAGGCGGTAGGCGGTAGGTGGTAGGTGGTAGGCGATATTAAGCAATAAGCAATAAGCATAAAGCATTAAGCTTTAAACATTTAGCATTATGCTTTAACCAAAAATCAAAGAGCATCAAACCTCATGCCACTAGAAATGGTTTCTTGTTGGTCATTATCCGTTGAACTTAACTTTGAAAATAATAATAAAATAACATAAAAGTGTATTTTACAACACAAATATAAAGAACAAGTAATAATTGAAAATTCTTTTTTTTAATAAACACAAAAATAATAATAAAATCATACTGGATAACATTTATGGCCTTGGTAATTTTCCAATTTCCAATAACTTTAACTGCTTCTGAAACTATTTTTTAAACAAAAATTCGAAAGCAAAAAAATTTTTACTTGTTCAAAAGTATATTCTTATTCGTAAGCCTTTATAACTTTGATGAAATAGATTATGTTTTAAGATACGAGAATCATACTCAATGATTTGAATAATATTTTGTTATTTCGTCAAATTACTAGTTATTTCGCAATAAATATTTGATGAAATCCCTAATATTTCCATTAAAAAAATATTCTTTTACAATATTTTATGTAAAGAAAGTGAGTGGAGCTGGTGTTTTAATAAAAAAAAATGTTTAGTTTTAAGTAAATTTATATTTTATAAAAACAATCTTTTTCTACAAAATGTAACTGCTATACAATCTTTTTAGCAACTAAATATAAAAAAAATCCCTTATATTTAAGTTTCAAAAAACATTCTTTAATTTTTTATACAGAAAGAATGTGGTGTTTAACTATTAAAATTAGTAAAGTAGGTAATAGCTGTAGATAACACCGAACAAGGATAGGAACTGCACCAAATTTTACTTATAAAACAAGCAGTAAGCATAAAGCATTTATCATTAAGAATTAACAATTAAACTGAAAGCATTAAGCTTAAAACATTAAGCGTAAAGCAAAAAGCAATAAGCAATAAGCAAAAAGCAATAAGCAATAAGCAATAAGCAATAAACAATAAGCAATAAGCAATAAGCAATAAGCAATAAGCAATAAGCAATAAGCAATAAGCAATAAGCAATAAGCAATAAGCAATAAGCAATAAGCAATACGCAATAAGCAATAAGCAATAAGCAATAAGCAATAAGCAATAAGAAATAAGCAATAAGCAATAAGCAATAAGCAATAAGCATGAAGCAATAAGCAATAAGCATAAAGCAATAAGCAATAAGCAATAAGCAATAAGCAATAAGCAATAAGCAATAAGCATTTAAATAAGCATGTAGGCGGAAGCAGTAGGCGGTAGGCGGAAGGTGTTAGGCGGTAGGCGGTAGGTGGTAGGCGATATTAAGCAATAAGCAATAAGCATAAAGCATTAAGCTTTAAACATTTAGCATTATGCTTTAACCAAAAATCAAAGAGCATCAAACCTCATGCCACCAGAAATGGTTTCTTGTTGGTCATTATCCGTTGAACTTAACTTTGAAAATAATAATAAAATAACATAAAAGTGTATTTTACAATACAAATATAAAAAACAAGTAATAATTGAAAATTCTTTTTTTTAATAAACACAAAAATAATAATAAAATCATACTGGATAACATTTATGGCCTTGGTAATTTCCCAATTTCCAATAACTTTAACTGCTTCTGAAACTATTTTTTAAACGAAAATTCGAAAGCAAAAAAATGTTTACTTGTTCAAAAGTATATTCTTATTCGTAAGCCTTTATAACTTTGATGAAATAGATTATGTTTTAAGATACGAGAATTATACTCAATGATTTGAATAATATTTTGTTATTTCGTCAAATTACTAGTTATTTCGCAATAAATATTTGATGAAATCCCTAATATTTCCATTAAAAAAAATATTCTTTTACAATATTTTATGTAAAGAAAGTGAGTGCAGGTGGTGTTTAAATAAAAAAAAATGTTTAGCTTTAAGTAAATTTATATTTTATAAAAACAATCTTTTTCTACAAAATGTAACTGCTATACAATCTTTTTAGCAACTAAATATAAAAAAATCCCTTATATTTAAGTTTCAAAAAATATTCTTTAATTTTTTATACAGAAAGAATGTGGTGATTAACTATTAAAATTAGTAAAGTAGGTAATAGCTGTAGATAACACCGAACAAGGATAGGAACTGCACCAAATTTCACTTATAAAACAAGCAGTAAGCATAAAGCATTTATCATTAAGAATTAACAATTAAACTGAAAGCATTAAGCTTAAAACATTAAGCGTAAAGCAAAAAGCAATAAGCAATAAGCAAAAAGCAAAAAGCAATAAGCAATAAGCAATAAGCAATAAGCAATAAGCAATAAGCAATAAGCAATAAGCAATAAGCAATAAGCAATAAGCAATAAGCAATAAGCAATAAGCAATAAGCAATAAGCAATAAGCAATAAGCAATAAGCAATAAGCAATAAGCAATAAGCAATAAGCAATAAGCAATAAGCAATAAGCAATAAGCAATAAGCAATAAGCAATAAGCAATAAGCAATAAGCAATAAGCAATAAGCAATAAGCAATAAGCAATAAGCATGAAGCAATAAGCAATAACCAATAAGCAATAAGCATTTAAATAAGCATGTAGGCGGAAGCAGTAGGCGGTAGGCGGAAGGTGGTAGGCGGTAGGCGGTAGGTGGTAGGCGGTACTCGATATTAAGCAATAAGCAATAAGCATAAAGCATTAAGCTTTAAACATTTAGCATTATGCTTTAACCAAAAATCAAAGAGCATCAAACCTCATGCCACCAGAAATGGTTTCTTGTTGGTCATTATCCGTTGAACTTAACTTTGAAAATAATAATAAAATAACATAAAAGTGTATTTTACAATACAAATATAAAAAACAAGTAATAATTGAAAATTCTTTTTTTAATAAACACAAAAATAATAATAAAATCATACTGGATAACATTTATGGCCTTGGTAATTTCCCAATTTCCAATAACTTTAACTGCTTCTGAAACTATTTTTTAAACGAAAATTCGAAAGCAAAAAAATTTTTACTTGTTCAAAAGTATATTCTTATTCGTAAGCCTTTATAACTTTGATGAAATAGATTATGTTTTAAGATACGAGAATTATACTCAATGATTTGAATAATATTTTGTTATTTCGTCAAATTACTAGTTATTTCGCAATAAATATTTGATGAAATCCCTAATATTTCCATTAAAAAATATATTCTTTTACAATATTTTATGTAAAGAAAGTGAGTGCAGGTGGTGTTTAAATAAAAAAAAATGTTTAGCTTTAAGTAAATTTATATTTTATAAAAACAATCTTTTTCTACAAAATGTAACTGCTATACAATCTTTTTAGCAACTAAATATAAAAAAAATCCCTTATATTTAAGTTTCAAAAAATATTCTTTAATTTTTTATACAGAAAGAATGTGGTGTTTAACTTTTAAAATTAGTAAAGTAGGTAATAGCTGTAGATAACACCGAACAAGGATAGGAACTGCACCAAATTTTACTTATAAAACAAGCAGTAAGCATAAAGCATTTATCATTAAGAATTAACAATTAAACTGAAAGCATTAAGCTTAAAACATTAAGCGTAAAGCAAAAAGAAATAAGCAATAAGCAAAAAGCAATAAGCAATAAGCAATAAGCAATAAGCATTTAAATAAGCATGTAGGCGGAATCAGTAGGTGGTAGGCGGAAGGTGGTAGGCGGTAGGCGGTAGGCGGTAGGTGGTAGGCGGTAGGCGATATTAAGCAATAAGCAATAAGCATAAAGCATTAAGCTTTAAACATTTAGCATTATGCTTTAACCAAAAATCAAAGAGCATCAAACCTCATGCCACCAGAAATGGTTTCTTGTTGGTCGTTATCCGTTGAACTTAACTTTGAAAATAATAATATAAAAAACATAAAAGTGTATTGTGCAATACAAATATAAAGAACAAGTAATGGTTGAAAATTCTTTTTTTTAATAAACACAAAAATAATAATAAAATCATACTGGATAACATTTATGGATTTGGTAATTTTCCAATTTCCAATAACTTTAACTGCTTCTGAAACTATTTTTTAAACGAAAATTCGAAAGCAAAAAAATGTTTACTTGTTCAAAAGTATATTCTTATTCGTAAGCCTTTATAACTTTGATGAAATAGATTATGTTTTAAGATACGAGAATCATACTCAATGATTTGAATAATATTTTGTTATTTCGTCAAATTACTAGTTATTTCGCAATAAATATTTGATGAAATCCCTAATATTTCCATTAAAAAATATATTCTTTTACAATATTTTATGTAAAGAAAGTGAGTGCAGGTGGTGTTTAAATAAAAAAAAATGTTTAGCTTTAAGTAAATTTATATTTTATAAAAACAATCTTTTTCTACAAAATGTAACTGCTATACAATCTTTTTAGCAACTAAATATAAAAAAAATCCCTTATATTTAAGTTTCAAAAAACATTGTTTAATTTTTTATACAGAAAGAATGTGGTGTTTAACTATTAAAATTAGTAAAGTAGGTAATAGCTGTAGATAACACCGAACAAGGATAGGAACTGCACCAAATTTTACTTATAAAACAAGCAGTAAGCATAAAGCATTTATCATTAAGAATTAACAATTAAACTGAAAGCATTAAGCTTAAAACATTAAGCGTAAAGCAAAAAGCAATAAGCAATAAGCAATAAGCATGAAGCAATAAGCAATAAGCAATAAGCAATAAGCATTTAAATAAGCATGTAGGCGGAACCGGTAGGCGGTAGGCGGAAGGTGGTAGGCGGTAGGTGGTAGGCGGTAGGTGGTAGGCGGTAGCCGATATTAAGCAATAAGCAATAAGCATAAAGCATTAAGCTTTAAACATTTAGCATTATGCTTTAACCAAAAATCAAAGAGCATCAAACCTCATGCCACCAGAAATGGTTTCTTGTTGGTCGTTATCCGTTGAACTTAACTTTGAAAATAATAATATAAAAAACATAAAAGTGTATTGTGCAATACAAATATAAAGAACAAGTAATGGTTGAAAATTCTTTTTTTTAATAAACACAAATATAATAATAAAATCATACTGGATAACATTTATGGACTTGGTAATTTCCCAATTTCCAATAACTTTAACTGCTTCTGAAACTATTTAAAAAAAAAAAAAATTCGAAAGCAAAAAAATGTTTACTTGTTCAAAAGTATATTCTTATTCGTAAGCCTTTATAACTTTGATGAAATAGATTATGTTTTAAGATACGAGAATCATACTCAATGATTTGAATAATATTTTGTTATTTCGTCAAATTACTAGTTATTTCGCAATAAATATTTGATGAAATCCCTAATATTTCCATTAAAAAAATATTCTTTTACAATATTTTATGTAAAGAAAGTGAGTGGAGGTGGTGTTTTAATAAAAAAAAAATGTTTAGCTTTAAGTTAATTTATATTTTATAAAAACAATCTTTTTCTACAAAATGTAACTGCTATACAATCTTTTTAGCAACTAAATATAAAAAAAATCCCTTATATTTAAGTTTCAAAAACATTCTTTAATTTTTTATACAGAAAGAATGTGGTGTTTAACTATTAAAATTAGTAAAGTAGGTAATAGCTGTAGATAACACCGAACAAGGATAGGAAATGCACCAAATTTTACTTATAAAACAAGCAGTAAGCATAAAGCATTTATCATTAAGAATTAACAATTAAACTGAAAGCATTAAGCTTAAAACATTAAGCGTAAAGCAAAAAGCAACAAGCAATAAGCAAAAAGCAATAAGCAATAAGCAATAAGCAATAAGCAATAAGCAATAAGCAATAAGCAATAAGCAATAAGCAATAAGCAATAAGCAATAAGCAATAAGCAATAAGCAATAAGCAATAAGCAATAAGCAATAAGCAATAAGCAATAAGCAATAAGCAAAAAGCAATAAGCAATAAGCAATAAGCAATAAGCAATAAGCAATAAGCAATAAGCAATAAGCAATAAGCAATAAGCAATAAGCAATAAGCAATAAGCAATAAGCAATAAGCAATAAGCAATAAGCATTTAAATAAGCATGTAGGCGGAAGCAGTAGGCGGTAGGCGGAAGGTGGTAGGCGGTAGGCGGTAGGTGGTAGGTGGTAGGCGATATTAAGCAATAAGCAATAAGCATAAAGCATTAAGCTTTAAACATTTAGCATTATGCTTTAACCAAAAATCAAAGAGCATCAAACCTCATGCCACTAGAAATGGTTTCTTGTTGGTCATTATCCGTTGAACTTAACTTTGAAAATAATAATAAAATAACATAAAAGTGTATTTTACAACACAAATATAAAGAACAAGTAATAATTGAAAATTCTTTTTTTTAATAAACACAAAAATAATAATAAAATCATACTGGATAACATTTATGGCCTTGGTAATTTTCCAATTTCCAATAACTTTAACTGCTTCTGAAACTATTTTTTAAACAAAAATTCGAAAGCAAAAAAATTTTTACTTGTTCAAAAGTATATTCTTATTCGTAAGCCTTTATAACTTTGATGAAATAGATTATGTTTTAAGATACGAGAATCATACTCAATGATTTGAATAATATTTTGTTATTTCGTCAAATTACTAGTTATTTCGCAATAAATATTTGATGAAATCCCTAATATTTCCATTAAAAAAATATTCTTTTACAATATTTTATGTAAAGAAAGTGAGTGGAGGTGGTGTTTTAATAAAAAAAAAATGTTTAGTTTTAAGTAAATTTATATTTTATAAAAACAATCTTTTTCTACAAAATGTAACTGCTATACAATCTTTTTAGCAACTAAATATAAAAAAAATCCCTTATATTTAAGTTTCAAAAAACATTCTTTAATTTTTTATACAGAAAGAATGTGGTGTTTAACTATTAAAATTAGTAAAGTAGGTAATAGCTGTAGATAACACCGAACAAGGATAGGAACTGCACCAAATTTTACTTATAAAACAAGCAGTAAGCATAAAGCATTTATCATTAAGAATTAACAATTAAACTGAAAGCATTAAGCTTAAAACATTAAGCGTAAAGCAAAAAGCAATAAGCAATAAGCAAAAAGCAATAAGCAATAAGCAATAAGCAATAAGCAATAAACAATAAGCAATAAGCAATAAGCAATAAGCAATAAGCAATAAGCAATAAGCAATAAGCAATAAGCAATAAGCAATAAGCAATAAGCAATAAGCAATAAGCAATAAGCAATAAGCAATAAGCAATAAGCAATAAGAAATAAGCAATAAGCAATAAGCAATAAGCATGAAGCAATAAGCAATAAGCAATAAGCATAAAGCAATAAGCAATAAGCAATAAGCAATAAGCAATAAGCAATAAGCAATAAGCAATAAGCAATAAGCAATAAGCAATAAGCAATAAGCAATAAGCATTTAAATAAGCATGTAGGCGGAAGCAGTAGGCGGTAGGCTTAAGGTGTTAGGCGGTAGGCGGTAGGTGGTAGGCGATATTAAGCAATAAGCAATAAGCATAAAGCATTAAGCTTTAAACATTTAGCATTATGCTTTAACCAAAAATCAAAGAGCATCAAACCTCATGCCACCAGAAATGGTTTCTTGTTGGTCATTATCCGTTGAACTTAACTTTGAAAATAATAATAAAATAACATAAAAGTGTATTTTACAATACAAATATAAAAAACAAGTAATAATTGAAAATTCTTTTTTTTAATAAACACAAAAATAATAATAAAATCATACTGGATAACATTTATGGCCTTGGTAATTTCCCAATTTCCAATAACTTTAACTGCTTCTGAAACTATTTTTTAAACGAAAATTCGAAAGCAAAAAAATGTTTACTTGTTCAAAAGTATATTCTTATTCGTAAGCCTTTATAACTTTGATGAAATAGATTATGTTTTAAGATACGAGAATTATACTCAATGATTTGAATAATATTTTGTTATTTCGTCAAATTACTAGTTATTTCGCAATAAATATTTGATGAAATCCCTAATATTTCCATTAAAAAAAATATTCTTTTACAATATTTTATGTAAAGAAAGTGAGTGCAGGTGGTGTTTAAATAAAAAAAAAATGTTTAGCTTTAAGTAAATTTATATTTTATAAAAACAATCTTTTTCTACAAAATGTAACTGCTATACAATCTTTTTAGCAACTAAATATAAAAAAAATCCCTTATATTTAAGTTTCAAAAAATATTCTTTAATTTTTTATACAGAAAGAATGTGGTGTTTAACTATTAAAATTAGTAAAGTAGGTAATAGCTGTAGATAACACCGAACAAGGATAGGAACTGCACCAAATTTCACTTATAAAACAAGCAGTAAGCATAAAGCATTTATCATTAAGAATTAACAATTAAACTGAAAGCATTAAGCTTAAAACATTAAGCGTAAAGCAAAAAGCAATAAGCAATAAGCAAAAAGCAAAAAGCAATAAGCAATAAGCAATAAGCAATAAGCAATAAGCAATAAGCAATAAGCAATAAGCAATAAGCAATAAGCAATAAGCAATAAGCAATAAGCAATAAGCAATAAGCAATAAGCAATAAGCAATAAGCAATAAGCAATAAGCAATAAGCAATAAGCAATAAGCAATAAGCAATAAGCAATAAGCAATAAGCAATAAGCAATAAGCAATAAGCAATAAGCAATAAGCAATAAGCAATAAGCAATAAGCAATAAGCAATAAGCAATAAGCAATAAGCAATAAGCAATAAGCAATAAGCAATAAGCAATAAGCAATAAGCATGAAGCAATAAGCAATAACCAATAAGCAATAAGCATTTAAATAAGCATGTAGGCGGAAGCAGTAGGCGGTAGGCGGAAGGTGGTAGGCGGTAGGCGGTAGGTGGTAGGCGGTACTCGATATTAAGCAATAAGCAATAAGCATAAAGCATTAAGCTTTAAACATTTAGCATTATGCTTTAACCAAAAATCAAAGAGCATCAAACCTCATGCCACCAGAAATGGTTTCTTGTTGGTCATTATCCGTTGAACTTAACTTTGAAAATAATAATAAAATAACATAAAAGTGTATTTTACAATACAAATATAAAAAACAAGTAATAATTGAAAATTCTTTTTTTAATAAACACAAAAATAATAATAAAATCATACTGGATAACATTTATGGCCTTGGTAATTTCCCAATTTCCAATAACTTTAACTGCTTCTGAAACTATTTTTTAAACGAAAATTCGAAAGCAAAAAAATTTTTACTTGTTCAAAAGTATATTCTTATTCGTAAGCCTTTATAACTTTGATGAAATAGATTATGTTTTAAGATACGAGAATTATACTCAATGATTTGAATAATATTTTGTTATTTCGTCAAATTACTAGTTATTTCGCAATAAATATTTGATGAAATCCCTAATATTTCCATTAAAAAATATATTCTTTTACAATATTTTATGTAAAGAAAGTGAGTGCAGGTGGTGTTTAAATAAAAAAAAATGTTTAGCTTTAAGTAAATTTATATTTTATAAAAACAATCTTTTTCTACAAAATGTAACTGCTATACAATCTTTTTAGCAACTAAATATAAAAAAAATCCCTTATATTTAAGTTTCAAAAAATATTCTTTAATTTTTTATACAGAAAGAATGTGGTGTTTAACTTTTAAAATTAGTAAAGTAGGTAATAGCTGTAGATAACACCGAACAAGGATAGGAACTGCACCAAATTTTACTTATAAAACAAGCAGTAAGCATAAAGCATTTATCATTAAGAATTAACAATTAAACTGAAAGCATTAAGCTTAAAACATTAAGCGTAAAGCAAAAAGCAATAAGCAATAAGCAAAAAGCAATAAGCAATAAGCAATAAGCAATAAGCATTTAAATAAGCATGTAGGCGGAATCAGTAGGTGGTAGGCGGAAGGTGGTAGGCGGTAGGTGGTAGGCGGTAGGCGGTAGGCGGTAGGTGGTAGGCGGTAGGCGATATTAAGCAATAAGCAATAAGCATAAAGCATTAAGCTTTAAACATTTAGCATTATGCTTTAACCAAAAATCAAAGAGCATCAAACCTCATGCCACCAGAAATGGTTTCTTGTTGGTCATTATTCGTTGAACTTAACTTTGAAAACAATAATAAAATAACATAAAAGTGTATTGTGCAATACAAATATAAAGAACAAGTAATGGTTGAAAATTCTTTTTTTTAATAAACACAAAAATAATAATAAAATCATACTGGATAACATTTATGGACTTGGTAATTTCCCAATTTCCAATAACTTCAACTGCTTCTGAAACTATTTAAAAAAAAAAAAAATTCGAAAGCAAAAAAATTTTTACTTGTTCAAAAGTATATTCTTATTCGTAAGCCTTTATAACTTTGATGAAATAGATTATGTTTTAAGATACGAGAATCATACTCAATGATTTGAATAATATTTTATTATTTCGTCAAATTACTAGTTATTTCGCAATAAATATTTGATGAAATCCCTAATATTTCCATTAAAAAATATATTCTTTTACAATATTTTATGTAAAGAAAGTGAGTGCAGGTGGTGTTTAAATAAAAAAAAATGTTTAGCTTTAAGTAAATTTATATTTTATAAAAACAATCTTTTTCTACAAAATGTAACTGCTATACAATCTTTTTAGCAACTAAATATAAAAAAAATCCCTTATATTTAAGTTTCAAAAAACATTCTTTAATTTTTTATACAGAAAGAATGTGGTGTTTAACTATTAAAATTAGTAAAGTAGGTAATAGCTGTAGATAACACCGAACAAGGATAGGAACTGCACCAAATTTTACTTATAAAACAAGCAGTAAGCATAAAGCATTTATCATTAAGAATTAACAATTAAACTGAAAGCATTAAGCTTAAAACATTAAGCGTAAAGCAAAAAGCAATAAGCAATAAGCAATAAGCATGAAGCAATAAGCAATAAGCAATAAGCAATAAGCATTTAAATAAGCATGTAGGCGGAACCGGTAGGCGGTAGGCGGAAGGTGGTAGGCGGTAGGTGGTAGGCGGTAGCCGATATTAAGCAATAAGCAATAAGCATAAAGCATTAAGCTTTAAACATTTAGCATTATGCTTTAACCAAAAATCAAAGAGCATCAAACCTCATGCCACCAGAAATGGTTTCTTGTTGGTCGTTATCCGTTGAACTTAACTTTGAAAATAATAATATAAAAAACATAAAAGTGTATTGTGCAATACAAATATAAAGAACAAGTAATGGTTGAAAATTCTTTTTTTTAATAAACACAAATATAATAATAAAATCATACTGGATAACATTTATGGACTTGGTAATTTCCCAATTTCCAATAACTTTAACTGCTTCTGAAACTATTTAAAAAAAAAAAAAATTCGAAAGCAAAAAAATGTTTACTTGTTCAAAAGTATATTCTTATTCGTAAGCCTTTATAACTTTGATGAAATAGATTATGTTTTAAGATACGAGAATCATACTCAATGATTTGAATAATATTTTGTTATTTCGTCAAATTACTAGTTATTTCGCAATAAATATTTGATGAAATCCCTAATATTTCCATTAAAAAAATATTCTTTTACAATATTTTATGTAAAGAAAGTGAGTGGAGGTGGTGTTTTAATAAAAAAAAAATGTTTAGCTTTAAGTTAATTTATATTTTATAAAAACAATCTTTTTCTACAAAATGTAACTGCTATACAATCTTTTTAGCAACTAAATATAAAAAAAATCCCTTATATTTAAGTTTCAAAAACATTCTTTAATTTTTTATACAGAAAGAATGTGGTGTTTAACTATTAAAATTAGTAAAGTAGGTAATAGCTGTAGATAACACCGAACAAGGATAGGAAATGCACCAAATTTTACTTATAAAACAAGCAGTAAGCATAAAGCATTTATCATTAAGTTAACAATTAAACTGAAAGCATTAAGCTTAAAACATTAAGCGTAAAGCAAAAAGCAACAAGCAATAAGCAAAAAGCAATAAGCAATAAGCAATAAGCAATAAGCAATAAGCAATAAGCAATAAGCAATAAGCAATAAGCAATAAGCAATAAGCAATAAGCAATAAGCAATAAGCAATAAGCAATAAGCAATAAGCAATAAGCAATAAGCAATAAGCAATAAGCAATAAGCAATAAGCAATAAGCAATAAGCAATAAGCAATAAGCAATAAGCAATAAGCAAAAAGCAATAAGCAATAAGCAATAAGCAATAAGCAATAAGCAATAAGCAATAAGCAATAAGCAATAAGCAATAAGCAATAAGCAATAAGCAATAAGCAATAAGCAATAAGCAATAAGCAATAAGCATTTAAATAAGCATGTAGGCGGAAGCAGTAGGCGGTAGGCGGAAGGTGGTAGGCGGTAGGCGGTAGGTGGTAGGTGGTAGGCGATATTAAGCAATAAGCAATAAGCATAAAGCATTAAGCTTTAAACATTTAGCATTATGCTTTAACCAAAAATCAAAGAGCATCAAACCTCATGCCACTAGAAATGGTTTCTTGTTGGTCATTATCCGTTGAACTTAACTTTGAAAATAATAATAAAATAACATAAAAGTGTATTTTACAACACAAATATAAAGAACAAGTAATAATTGAAAATTCTTTTTTTTAATAAACACAAAAATAATAATAAAATCATACTGGATAACATTTATGGCCTTGGTAATTTTCCAATTTCCAATAACTTTAACTGCTTCTGAAACTATTTTTTAAACAAAAATTCGAAAGCAAAAAAATTTTTACTTGTTCAAAAGTATATTCTTATTCGTAAGCCTTTATAACTTTGATGAAATAGATTATGTTTTAAGATACGAGAATCATACTCAATGATTTGAATAATATTTTGTTATTTCGTCAAATTACTAGTTATTTCGCAATAAATATTTGATGAAATCCCTAATATTTCCATTAAAAAAATATTCTTTTACAATATTTTATGTAAAGAAAGTGAGTGGAGGTGGTGTTTTAATAAAAAAAAAATGTTTAGTTTTAAGTAAATTTATATTTTATAAAAACAATCTTTTTCTACAAAATGTAACTGCTATACAATCTTTTTAGCAACTAAATATAAAAAAAATCCCTTATATTTAAGTTTCAAAAAACATTCTTTAATTTTTTATACAGAAAGAATGTGGTGTTTAACTATTAAAATTAGTAAAGTAGGTAATAGCTGTAGATAACACCGAACAAGGATAGGAACTGCACCAAATTTTACTTATAAAACAAGCAGTAAGCATAAAGCATTTATCATTAAGAATTAACAATTAAACTGAAAGCATTAAGCTTAAAACATTAAGCGTAAAGCAAAAAGCAATAAGCAATAAGCAAAAAGCAATAAGCAATAAGCAATAAGCAATAAGCAATAAACAATAAGCAATAAGCAATAAGCAATAAGCAATAAGCAATAAGCAATAAGCAATAAGCAATAAGCAATAAGCAATAAGCAATACGCAATAAGCAATAAGCAATAAGCAATAAGCAATAAGCAATAAGAAATAAGCAATAAGCAATAAGCAATAAGCATGAAGCAATAAGCAATAAGCATAAAGCAATAAGCAATAAGCAATAAGCAATAAGCAATAAGCAATAAGCAATAAGGAATAAGCAATAAGCAATAAGCATTTAAATAAGCATGTAGGCGGAAGCAGTAGGCGGTAGGCTTAAGGTGTTAGGCGGTAGGCGGTAGGTGGTAGGCGATATTAAGCAATAAGCAATAAGCATAAAGCATTAAGCTTTAAACATTTAGCATTATGCTTTAACCAAAAATCAAAGAGCATCAAACCTCATGCCACCAGAAATGGTTTCTTGTTGGTCATTATCCGTTGAACTTAACTTTGAAAATAATAATAAAATAACATAAAAGTGTATTTTACAATACAAATATAAAAAACAAGTAATAATTGAAAATTCTTTTTTTTAATAAACACAAAAATAATAATAAAATCATACTGGATAACATTTATGGCCTTGGTAATTTCCCAATTTCCAATAACTTTAACTGCTTCTGAAACTATTTTTTAAACGAAAATTCGAAAGCAAAAAAATGTTTACTTGTTCAAAAGTATATTCTTATTCGTAAGCCTTTATAACTTTGATGAAATAGATTATGTTTTAAGATACGAGAATTATACTCAATGATTTGAATAATATTTTGTTATTTCGTCAAATTACTAGTTATTTCGCAATAAATATTTGATGAAATCCCTAATATTTCCATTAAAAAAAATATTCTTTTACAATATTTTATGTAAAGAAAGTGAGTGCAGGTGGTGTTTAAATAAAAAAAAAATGTTTAGCTTTAAGTAAATTTATATTTTATAAAAACAATCTTTTTCTACAAAATGTAACTGCTATACAATCTTTTTAGCAACTAAATATAAAAAAAATCCCTTATATTTAAGTTTCAAAAAATATTCTTTAATTTTTTATACAGAAAGAATGTGGTGTTTAACTATTAAAATTAGTAAAGTAGGTAATAGCTGTAGATAACACCGAACAAGGATAGGAACTGCACCAAATTTCACTTATAAAACAAGCAGTAAGCATAAAGCATTTATCATTAAGAATTAACAATTAAACTGAAAGCATTAAGCTTAAAACATTAAGCGTAAAGCAAAAAGCAATAAGCAATAAGCAATAAGCAATAAGCAATAAGCAATAAGCAATAAGCAATAAGCAATAAGCAATAAGCAATAAGCAATAAGCAATAAGCAATAAGCAATAAGCAATAAGCAATAAGCAATAAGCAATAAGCAATAAGCAATAAGCAATAAGCAATGAGCAATAAGCAATAAGCAATAAGCAATAAGCAATAAGCATGAAGCAATAAGCAATAAGCATAAAGCAATAAGCAATAAGCAATAAGCAATAAGCAATAAGCAATAAGCAATAAGCAATAAGCAATAAGCAATAAGCAATAAGCAATAAGCAATAAGCAATAAGCAATAAGCAATAAGCAATAAGCATTTAAATAAGCATGTAGGCGGAAGCAGTAGGCGGTAGGCGGAAGGTGTTAGGCGGTAGGCGGTAGGTGGTAGGCGATATTAAGCAATAAGCAATAAGCATAAAGCATTAAACTTTAAACATTTAGCATTATGCTTTAACCAGAAATCAAAGAGCATCAAACCTCATGCCACCAGAAATGGTTTCTTGTTGGTCATTATCCGTTGAACTTAACTTTGAAAATAATAATAAAATAACATAAAAGTGTATTTTACAATACAAATATAAAAAACAAGTAATAATTGAAAATTCTTTTTTTTAATAAACACAAAAATAATAATAAAATCATACTGGATAACATTTATGGCCTTGGTAATTTTCCAATTTCCAATAACTTTAACTGCTTCTGAAACTATTTTTTAAACGAAAATTCGAAAGCAAAAAAATGTTTACTTGTTCAAAAGTATATTCTTATTCGTAAGCCTTTATAACTTTGATGAAATAGATTATGTTTTAAGATACGAGAATTATACTCAATGATTTGAATAATATTTTGTTATTTCGTCAAATTACTAGTTATTTCGCAATAAATATTTGATGAAATCCCTAATATTTCCATTAAAAAAAATATTCTTTTACAATATTTTATGTAAAGAAAGTGAGTGCAGGTGGTGTTTAAATAAAAAAAAAATGTTTAGCTTTAAGTAAATTTATATTTTATAAAAACAATCTTTTTCTACAAAATGTAACTGCTATACAATCTTTTTAGCAACTAAATATAAAAAAAATTCCTTATATTTAAGTTTCAAAAAATATTCTTTAATTTTTTATACAGAAAGAATGTGGTGTTTAACTATTAAAATTAGTAAAGTAGGTAATAGCTGTAGATAACACCGAACAAGGATAGGAACTGCACCAAATTTCACTTATAAAACAAGCAGTAAGCATAAAGCATTTATCATTAAGAATTAACAATTAAACTGAAAGCATTAAGCTTAAAACATTAAGCGTAAAGCAAAAAGCAATAAGCAATAAGCAAAAAGCAAAAAGCAATAAGCAATAAGCAATAAGCAATAAGCAATAAGCAATAAGCAATAAGCAATAAGCAATAAGCAATAAGCAATAAGCAATAAGCAATAAGCAATAAGCAATAAGCAATAAGCAATAAGCAATAAGCAATAAGCAATAAGCAACAAGCAACAAGCAATAAGCAATAAGCAATAAGCAATAAGCAATAAGCAATAAGCAATAAGCAATAAGCAATAAGCAATAAGCAATAACCAATAAGCAATAAGCAATAAGCAATAAGCAATAAGCAATAAGCAATAAGCAATAAGCAATAAGCAATAAGCAATAAGCAATAAGCAATAAGCATGAAGCAATAAGCAATAACCAATAAGCAATAAGCATTTAAATAAGCATGTAGGCGGAAGCAGTAGGCGGTAGGCGGAAGGTGGTAGGCGGTAGGCGGTAGGTGGTAGGCGATATTAAGCAATAAGCAATAAGCATAAAGCATTAAACTTTAAACATTTAGCATTATGCTTTAACCAGAAATCAAAGAGCATCAAACCTCATGCCACCAGAAATGGTTTCTTGTTGGTCATTATCCGTTGAACTTAACTTTGAAAATAATAATAAAATAACATAAAAGTGTATTTTACAATACAAATATAAAAAACAAGTAATAATTGAAAATTCTTTTTTTTAATAAACACAAAAATAATAATAAAATCATACTGGATAACATTTATGGCCTTGGTAATTTTCCAATTTCCAATAACTTTAACTGCTTCTGAAACTATTTTTTAAACGAAAATTCGAAAGCAAAAAAATGTTTACTTGTTCAAAAGTATATTCTTATTCGTAAGCCTTTATAACTTTGATGAAATAGATTATGTTTTAAGATACGAGAATTATACTCAATGATTTGAATAATATTTTGTTATTTCGTCAAATTACTAGTTATTTCGCAATAAATATTTGATGAAATCCCTAATATTTCCATTAAAAAAAATATTCTTTTACAATATTTTATGTAAAGAAAGTGAGTGCAGGTGGTGTTTAAATAAAAAAAAAATGTTTAGCTTTAAGTAAATTTATATTTTATAAAAACAATCTTTTTCTACAAAATGTAACTGCTATACAATCTTTTTAGCAACTAAATATAAAAAAAATCCCTTATATTTAAGTTTCAAAAAATATTCTTTAATTTTTTATACAGAAAGAATGTGGTGTTTAACTATTAAAATTAGTAAAGTAGGTAATAGCTGTAGATAACACCGAACAAGGATAGGAACTGCACCAAATTTTACTTATAAAACAAGCAGTAAGCATAAAGCATTTATCATTAAGAATTAACAATTAAACTGAAAGCATTAAGCTTAAAACATTAAGCGTAAAGCAAAAAGCAATAAGCAATAAGCAAAAAGCAAAAAGCAATAAGCAATAAGCAATAAGCAATAAGCAATAAGCAATAAGCAATAAGCAATAAGCAATAAGCAATAAGCAATAAGCAATAAGCAATAAGCAATAAGCAATAAGCAATAAGCAATAAGCAATAAGCAATAAGCAATAAGCAATAAGCAATAAGCAATAAGCAATAAGCAATAAGCAATAAGCAATAAGCAATAAGCAATAAGCAATAAGCAATAAGCAATAAGCAATAAGCAATAACCAATAAGCAATAAGCAATAAGCAATAAGCAATAAGCAATAAGCAATAAGCAATAAGCAATAAGCAATAAGCAATAAGCAATAAGCATGAAGCAATAAGCAATAACCAATAAGCAATAAGCATTTAAATAAGCATGTAGGCGGAAGCAGTAGGCGGTAGGCGGAAGGTGGTAGGCGGTAGGCGGTAGGTGGTAGGCGGTACTCGATATTAAGCAATAAGCAATAAGCAATAAGCATAAAGCATTAAGCTTTAAACATTTAGCATTATGCTTTAACCAAAAATCAAAGAGCATCAAACCTCATGCCACCAGAAATGGTTTCTTGTTGGTCATTATCCGTTGAACTTAACTTTGAAAATAATAATAAAATAACATAAAAGTGTATTTTACAATACAAATATAAAAAACAAGTAATAATTGAAAATTCTTTTTTTAATAAACACAAAAATAATAATAAAATCATACTGGATAACATTTATGGCCTTGGTAATTTCCCAATTTCCAATAACTTTAACTGCTTCTGAAACTATTTTTTAAACGAAAATTCGAAAGCAAAAAAATTTTTACTTGTTCAAAAGTATATTCTTATTCGTAAGCCTTTATAACTTTGATGAAATAGATTATGTTTTAAGATACGAGAATTATACTCAATGATTTGAATAATATTTTGTTATTTCGTCAAATTACTAGTTATTTCGCAATAAATATTTGATGAAATCCCTAATATTTCCATTAAAAAATATATTCTTTTACAATATTTTATGTAAAGAAAGTGAGTGCAGGTGGTGTTTAAATAAAAAAAAATGTTTAGCTTTAAGTAAATTTATATTTTATAAAAACAATCTTTTTCTACAAAATGTAACTGCTATACAATCTTTTTAGCAACTAAATATAAAAAAAATCCCTTATATTTAAGTTTCAAAAAATATTCTTTAATTTTTTATACAGAAAGAATGTGGTGTTTAACTTTTAAAATTAGTAAAGTAGGTAATAGCTGTAGATAACACCGAACAAGGATAGGAACTGCACCAAATTTTACTTATAAAACAAGCAGTAAGCATAAAGCATTTATCATTAAGAATTAACAATTAAACTGAAAGCATTAAGCTTAAAACATTAAGCGTAAAGCAAAAAGCAATAAGCAATAAGCAAAAAGCAATAAGCAATAAGCAATAAGCAATAAGCATTTAAATAAGCATGTAGGCGGAATCAGTAGGTGGTAGGCGGAAGGTGGTAGGCGGTAGGCGGTAGGCGGTAGGTGGTAGGTGGTAGGCGATATTAAGCAATAAGCAATAAGCATAAAGCATTAAGCTTTAAACATTTAGCATTATGCTTTAACCAAAAATCAAAGAGCATCAAACCTCATGCCACCAGAAATGGTTTCTTGTTGGTCATTATTCGTTGAACTTAACTTTGAAAACAATAATAAAATAACATAAAAGTGTATTGTGCAATACAAATATAAAGAACAAGTAATGGTTGAAAATTCTTTTTTTTAATAAACACAAAAATAATAATAAAATCATACTGGATAACATTTATGGACTTGGTAATTTCCCAATTTCCAATAACTTCAACTGCTTCTGAAACTATTTAAAAAAAAAAAAAATTCGAAAGCAAAAAAATTTTTACTTGTTCAAAAGTATATTCTTATTCGTAAGCCTTTATAACTTTGATGAAATAGATTATGTTTTAAGATACGAGAATCATACTCAATGATTTGAATAATATTTTATTATTTCGTCAAATTACTAGTTATTTCGCAATAAATATTTGATGAAATCCCTAATATTTCCATTAAAAAAATATTCTTTTACAATATTTTATGTAAAGAAAGTGAGTGCAGTTGGTGTTTAATTAAAAAAAAAATGTTTAGCTTTAAGTAAATTTATATTTTATAAAAACAATCTTTTTCTACAAAATGTAACTGCTATACAATCTTTTTAGCAACTAAATATAAAAAAAATCCCTTATATTTAAGTTTCAAAAAACATTCTTTAATTTTTTATACAGAAAGAATGTGGTGTTTAACTATTAAAATTAGTAAAATAGGTAATAGCTGTAGATAACACCGAACAAGGATAGGAACTGCACCAAATTTTACTTATAAAACAAGCAGTAAGCATAAAGCATTTATCATTAAGAATTAACAATTAAACTGAAAGCATTAAGCTTAAAACATTAAGCGTAAAGCAAAAAGCAATAAGCAATAAGCAATAAGCAATAAGCAATAAGCAATAAGCATGAAGCAATAAGCAATAAGCAATAAGCAATAAGCATTTAAATAAGCATGTAGGCGGAACCGGTAGGCGGTAGGCGGAAGGTGGTAGGCGGTAGGTGGTAGGCGGTAGGTGGTAGGCGGTAGGTGGTAGGCGGTAGCCGATATTAAGCAATAAGCAATAAGCATAAAGCATTAAGCTTTAAACATTTAGCATTATGCTTTAACCAAAAATCAAAGAGCATCAAACCTCATGCCACCAGAAATGGTTTCTTGTTGGTCGTTATCCGTTGAACTTAACTTTGAAAATAATAATATAAAAAACATAAAAGTGTATTGTGCAATACAAATATAAAGAACAAGTAATGGTTGAAAATTCTTTTTTTTAATAAACACAAATATAATAATAAAATCATACTGGATAACATTTATGGACTTGGTAATTTCCCAATTTCCAATAACTTTAACTGCTTCTGAAACTATTTAAAAAAAAAAAAATTCGAAAGCAAAAAAATGTTTACTTGTTCAAAAGTATATTCTTATTCGTAAGCCTTTATAACTTTGATGAAATAGATTATGTTTTAAGATACGAGAATCATACTCAATGATTTGAATAATATTTTGTTATTTCGTCAAATTACTAGTTATTTCGCAATAAATATTTGATGAAATCCCTAATATTTCCATTAAAAAAATATTCTTTTACAATATTTTATGTAAAGAAAGTGAGTGGAGGTGGTGTTTTAATAAAAAAAAAATGTTTAGCTTTAAGTAAATTTATATTTTATAAAAACAATCTTTTTCTACAAAATGTAACTGCTATACAATCTTTTTAGCAACTAAATATAAAAAAAATCCCTTATATTTAAGTTTCAAAAAACATTCTTTAATTTTTTATACAGAAAGAATGTGGTGTTTAACTATTAAAATTAGTAAAGTAGGTAATAGCTGTAGATAACACCGAACAAGGATAGGAACTGCACCAAATTTTACTTATAAAACAAGCAGTAAGCATGAAGCATTTATCATTAAGAATTAACAATTAGACTGAAAGCATTAAGCTTAAAACATTAAGCGTAAAGCAAAAAGCAATAAGCAATAAGCAATAAGCAATAAGCAATAAGCAATAAACAATAAGCAATAAGCAATAAGCAATAAGCAATAAGCAATAAGCAATAAGCAATAAGCAATAAGCAATAAGCAATAAGCAATAAGCAATACGCAATAAGCAATAAGCAATAAGCAATAAGCAATAAGCAATAAGAAATAAGCAATAAGCAATAAGCAATAAGCATGAAGCAATAAGCAATAAGCATAAAGCAATAAGCAATAAGCAATAAGCAATAAGCAATAAGCAATAAGCAATAAGCAATAAGCAATAAGCAATAAGCAATAAGCAATAAGCAATAAGCATTTAAATAAGCATGTAGGCGGAAACAGTAGGCGGTAGGCGGAAGGTGTTAGGCGGTAGGCGGTAGGTGGTAGGCGATATTAAGCAATAAGCAATAAGCATAAAGCATTAAGCTTTAAACATTTAGCATTATGCTTTAACCAAAAATCAAAGAGCATCAAACCTCATGCCACCAGAAATGGTTTCTTGTTGGTCATTATCCGTTGAACTTAACTTTGAAAATAATAATAAAATAACATAAAAGTGTATTTTACAATACAAATATAAAAAACAAGTAATAATTGAAAATTCCTTTTTTTAATAAACACAAAAATAATAATAAAATCATACTGGATAACATTTATGGCCTTGGTAATTTCCCAATTTCCAATAACTTTAACTGCTTCTGAAACTATTTTTTAAACGAAAATTCGAAAGCAAAAAAATGTTTACTTGTTCAAAAGTATATTCTTATTCGTAAGCCTTTATAACTTTGATGAAATAGATTATGTTTTAAGATACGAGAATTATACTCAATGATTTGAATAATATTTTGTTATTTCGTCAAATTACTAGTTATTTCGCAATAAATATTTGATGAAATCCCTAATATTTCCATTAAAAAAAATATTCTTTTACAATATTTTATGTAAAGAAAGTGAGTGCAGGTCGTGTTTAAATAAAAAAAAAATGTTTAGCTTTAAGTAAATTTATATTTTATAAAAACAATCTTTTTCTACAAAATGTAACTGCTATACAATCTTTTTAGCAACTAAATATAAAAAAAAATCCCTTATATTTAAGTTTCAAAAAATATTCTTTAATTTTTTATACAGAAAGAATGTGGTGTTTAACTATTAAAATTAGTAAAGTAGGTAATAGCTGTAGATAACACCGAACAAGGATAGGAACTGCACCAAATTTCACTTATAAAACAAGCAGTAAGCATAAAGCATTTATCATTAAGAATTAACAATTAAACTGAAAGCATTAAGCTTAAAACATTAAGCGTAAAGCAAAAAGCAATAAGCAATAAGCAAAAAGCAAAAAGCAATAAGCAATAAGCAATAAGCAATAAGCAATAAGCAATAAGCAATAAGCAATAAGCAATAAGCAATAAGCAATAAGCAATAAGCAATAAGCAATAAGCAATAAGCAATAAGCAATAAGCAATAAGCAATAAGCAATAAGCAATAAGCAATAAGCAATAAGCAATAAGCAATAAGCAATAAGCAATAAGCAATAAGCAATAAGCAATAAGCAATAAGCAATAAGCAATAAGCAATAAGCAATAAGCAATAAGCAATAAGCAATAAGCAATAAGCAATAAGCAATAAGCAATAAGCAATAAGCAATAAGCAATAAGCAATAAGCAATAAGCAATAAGCAATAAGCAATAAGCAATAAGCATGAAGCAATAAGCAATAACCAATAAGCAATAAGCATTTAAATAAGCATGTAGGCGGAAGCAGTAGGCGGTAGGCGGAAGGTGGTAGGCGGTAGGCGGTAGGTGGTAGGCGGTACTCGATATTAAGCAATAAGCAATAAGCATAAAGCATTAAGCTTTAAACATTTAGCATTATGCTTTAACCAAAAATCAAAGAGCATCAAACCTCATGCCACCAGAAATGGTTTCTTGTTGGTCATTATCCGTTGAACTTAACTTTGAAAATAATAATAAAATAACATAAAAGTGTATTTTACAATACAAATATAAAAAACAAGTAATAATTGAAAATTCTTTTTTTAATAAACACAAAAATAATAATAAAATCATACTGGATAACATTTATGGCCTTGGTAATTTCCCAATTTCCAATAACTTTAACTGCTTCTGAAACTATTTTTTAAACGAAAATTCGAAAGCAAAAAAATTTTTACTTGTTCAAAAGTATATTCTTATTCGTAAGCCTTTATAACTTTGATGAAATAGATTATGTTTTAAGATACGAGAATTATACTCAATGATTTGAATAATATTTTGTTATTTCGTCAAATTACTAGTTATTTCGCAATAAATATTTGATGAAATCCCTAATATTTCCATTAAAAAATATATTCTTTTACAATATTTTATGTAAAGAAAGTGAGTGCAGGTGGTGTTTAAATAAAAAAAAATGTTTAGCTTTAAGTAAATTTATATTTTATAAAAACAATCTTTTTCTACAAAATGTAACTGCTATACAATCTTTTTAGCAACTAAATATAAAAAAAATCCCTTATATTTAAGTTTCAAAAAATATTCTTTAATTTTTTATACAGAAAGAATGTGGTGTTTAACTTTTAAAATTAGTAAAGTAGGTAATAGCTGTAGATAACACCGAACAAGGATAGGAACTGCACCAAATTTTACTTATAAAACAAGCAGTAAGCATAAAGCATTTATCATTAAGAATTAACAATTAAACTGAAAGCATTAAGCTTAAAACATTAAGCGTAAAGCAAAAAGCAATAAGCAATAAGCAAAAAGCAATAAGCAATAAGCAATAAGCAATAAGCATTTAAATAAGCATGTAGGCGGAATCAGTAGGCGGTAGGCGGAAGGTGGTAGGCGGTAGGCGGTAGGCGGTAGGTGGTAGGCGGTAGGCGATATTAAGCAATAAGCAATAAGCATAAAGCATTAAGCTTTAAACATTTAGCATTATGCTTTAACCAAAAATCAAAGAGCATCAAACCTCATGCCACCAGAAATGGTTTCTTGTTGGTCATTATTCGTTGAACTTAACTTTGAAAACAATAATAAAATAACATAAAAGTGTATTGTGCAATACAAATATAAAGAACAAGTAATGGTTGAAAATTCTTTTTTTTTAATAAACACAAAAATAATAATAAAATCATACTGGATAACATTTATGGACTTGGTAATTTCCCAATTTCCAATAACTTCAACTGCTTCTGAAACTATTTAAAAAAAAAATAAATTCGAAAGCAAAAAAATTTTTACTTGTTCAAAAGTATATTCTTATTCGTAAGCCTTTATAACTTTGATGAAATAGATTATGTTTTAAGATACGAGAATCATACTCAATGATTTGAATAATATTTTATTATTTCGTCAAATTACTAGTTATTTCGCAATAAATATTTGATGAAATCCCTAATATTTCCATTAAAAAAATATTCTTTTACAATATTTTATGTAAAGAAAGTGAGTGCAGTTGGTGTTTAATTAAAAAAAAAATGTTTAGCTTTAAGTAAATTTATATTTTATAAAAACAATCTTTTTCTACAAAATGTAACTGCTATACAATCTTTTTAGCAACTAAATATAAAAAAAATCCCTTATATTTAAGTTTCAAAAAACATTCTTTAATTTTTTATACAGAAAGAATGTGGTGTTTAACTATTAAAATTAGTAAAATAGGTAATAGCTGTAGATAACACCGAACAAGGATAGGAACTGCACCAAATTTTACTTATAAAACAAGCAGTAAGCATAAAGCATTTATCATTAAGAATTAACAATTAAACTGAAAGCATTAAGCTTAAAACATTAAGCGTAAAGCAAAAAGCAATAAGCAATAAGCAATAAGCAATAAGCAATAAGCATGAAGCAATAAGCAATAAGCAATAAGCAATAAGCAATAAGCATTTAAATAAGCATGTAGGCGGAACCGGTAGGCGGTAGGCGGAAGGTGGTAGGCGGTAGGTGGTAGGCGGTAGGTGGTAGGCGGTAGGTGGTAGGCGGTAGCCGATATTAAGCAATAAGCAATAAGCATAAAGCATTAAGCTTTAAACATTTAGCATTATGCTTTAACCAAAAATCAAAGAGCATCAAACCTCATGCCACCAGAAATGGTTTCTTGTTGGTCGTTATCCGTTGAACTTAACTTTGAAAATAATAATATAAAAAACATAAAAGTGTATTGTGCAATACAAATATAAAGAACAAGTAATGGTTGAAAATTCTTTTTTTTAATAAACACAAATATAATAATAAAATCATACTGGATAACATTTATGGACTTGGTAATTTCCCAATTTCCAATAACTTTAACTGCTTCTGAAACTATTTAAAAAAAAAAAAATTCGAAAGCAAAAAAATGTTTACTTGTTCAAAAGTATATTCTTATTCGTAAGCCTTTATAACTTTGATGAAATAGATTATGTTTTAAGATACGAGAATCATACTCAATGATTTGAATAATATTTTGTTATTTCGTCAAATTACTAGTTATTTCGCAATAAATATTTGATGAAATCCCTAATATTTCCATTAAAAAAATATTCTTTTACAATATTTTATGTAAAGAAAGTGAGTGGAGGTGGTGTTTTAATAAAAAAAAAATGTTTAGCTTTAAGTAAATTTATATTTTATAAAAACAATCTTTTTCTACAAAATGTAACTGCTATACAATCTTTTTAGCAACTAAATATAAAAAAAATCCCTTATATTTAAGTTTCAAAAAACATTCTTTAATTTTTTATACAGAAAGAATGTGGTGTTTAACTATTAAAATTAGTAAAGTAGGTAATAGCTGTAGATAACACCGAACAAGGATAGGAACTGCACCAAATTTTACTTATAAAACAAGCAGTAAGCATAAAGCATTTATCATTAAGAATTAACAATTAAACTGAAAGCATTAAGCTTAAAACATTAAGCGTAAAGCAAAAAGCAACAAGCAATAAGCAAAAAGCAATTAGATATAATATATAAGCAATAAGCAATAAGCAATAAGCAATAAGCAATAAGCAATAAGCAATAAGCAATAAGCAATAAGCAATAAGCAATAAGCAATAAGCAATAAGCAATAAGCAATAAGCAATAAGCAATAAGCAATAAGCAATAAGCAATAAGCAATAAGCAATAAGCAATAAGCAATAAGCAATAAGCAATAAGCAATAAGCAATAAGCAATAAGCAATAAGCAATAAGCAATAAGCAATAAGCAATAAGCAATAAGCAATAAGCAATGAGCAATAAGCAATAAGCAATAAGCAATAAGCAATAAGCATTTAAATAAGCATTTAAATAAGCATGTAGGCGGAAGCAGTAGGCGGTAGGCGGAAGGTGGTAGGCGGTAGGCGGTAGGTGGTAGGCGGTAGGCGATATTAAGCAATAAGCAATAAGCATAAAGCATAAAGCTTTAAACATTTAGCATTATGCTTTAACCAAAAATCAAAGAGCATCAAACCTCATGCCACCAGAAATGGTTTCTTGTTGGTCATTATCCGTTGAACTTAACTTTGAAAATAATAATAAAATAACATAAAAGTGTATTTTACAACACAAATATAAAGAACAAGTAATAATTGAAAATTCTTTTTTTTAATAAACACAAAAATAATAATAAAATCATACTGGATAACATTTATGGCCTTGGTAATTTTCCAATTTCCAATAACTTTAACTGCTTCTGAAACTATTTTTTAAACGAAAATTCGAAAGCAAAAAAATTTTTACTTGTTCAAAAGTATATTCTTATTCGTAAGCCTTTATAACTTTGATGAAATAGATTATGTTTTAAGATACGAGAATTATACTCAATGATTTGAATAATATTTTGTTATTTCGTCAAATTACTAGTTATTTCGCAATAAATATTTGATGAAATCCCTAATATTTCCATTAAAAAAATATTCTTTTATAATATTTTATGTAAAGAAAGTGAGTGGAGGTGGTGTTTTAATAAAAAAAAAATGTTTAGCTTTAAGTAAATTTATATTTTATAAAAACAATCTTTTTCTACAAAATGTAACTGCTATACAATCTTTTTAGCAACTAAATATAAAAAAAATCCCTTATATTTAAGTTTCAAAAAACATTCTTTAATTTTTTATACAGAAAGAATGTGGTGTTTAACTATTAAAATTAGTAAAGTAGGTAATAGCTGTAGATAACACCGAACAAGGATAGGAACTGCACCAAATTTTACTTATAAAACAAGCAGTAAGCATAAAGCATTTATCATTAAGAATTAACAATTAAACTGAAAGCATTAAGCTTAAAACATTAAGCGTAAAGCAAAAAGCAATAAGCAATAAGCAAAAAGCAAAAAGCAATAAGCAATAAGCAATAAGCAATAAGCAATAAGCAATAAGCAATAAGCAATAAGCAATAAGCAATAAGCAATAAGCAATAAGCAATAAGCAATAAGCAATAAGCAATAAGCAATAAGCATGAAGCAATAAGCAATAAGCAATAAGCAATAAGCATTTAAATAAGCATGTAGGCGGAACCGGTAGGCGGTAGGCGGAAGGTGGTAGGCGGTAGGTGGTAGGCGGTAGGTGGTAGGCGGTAGCCGATATTAAGCAATAAGCAATAAGCATAAAGCATTAAGCTTTAAACATTTAGCATTATGCTTTAACCAAAAATCAAAGAGCATCAAACCTCATGCCACCAGAAATGGTTTCTTGTTGGTCGTTATCCGTTGAACTTAACTTTGAAAATAATAATATAAAAAACATAAAAGTGTATTGTGCAATACAAATATAAAGAACAAGTAATGGTTGAAAATTCTTTTTTTTAATAAACACAAAAATAATAATAAAATTATACTGGATAACATTTATGGACTTGGTAATTTCCCAATTTCCAATAACTTTAACTGCTTCTGAAACTATTTAAAAAAAAAAAAAATTCGAAAGCAAAAAAATGTTTACTTGTTCAATAGTATATTCTTATTCGTAAGCCTTTATAACTTTGATGAAATAGATTATGTTTTAAGATACGAGAATCATACTCAATGATTTGAATAATATTTTGTTATTTCGTCAAATTACTAGTTATTTCGCAATAAATATTTGATGAAATCCCTAATATTTCCATTAAAAAAATATTCTTTTACAATATTTTATGTAAAGAAAGTGAGTGAAGGTGGTTTTTTAATTAAAAAAAATGTTTAGCTTTAAGTTAATTTATATTTCATAAAAACAATCTTTTTCTACAAAATGTAACTGCTATACAATCTTTTTAGCAACTAAATATAAAAAAAATCCCTTATATTTAAGTTTCAAAAAACATTATTTAATTTTTTATACAGAAAGAATGTGGTGTTTAACTATTAAAATTAGTAAAGTAGGTAATAGCTGTAGATAACACCGAACAAGGATAGGAACTGCACCAAATTTTACTTATAAAACAAGCAGTAAGCATAAAGCATTTATCATTAAGAATTAACAATTAGACTGAAAGCATTAAGCTTAAAACATTAAGCGTAAAGCAAAAAGCAATAAGCAATAAGCAAAAAGCAATAAGCAATAAGCAATAAGCAATAAGCAATAAACAATAAGCAATAAGCAATAAGCAATAAGCAATAAGCAATAAGCAATAAGCAATAAGCAATAAGCAATAAGCAATAAGCAATAAGCAATAAGCAATAAGCAATAAGCAATAAGCAATAAGCAATAAGCAATAAGCAATAAGCAATAAGCAATAAGCAATAAGCAATAAGCAATAAGCAATAAGCAATAAGCAATAAGCAATAAGCAATAAGCAATAAGCAATAAGCAATAAGCAATAAGCAATAAGCAATAAGCATGAAGCAATAAGCAATAAGCATAAAGCAATAAGCAATAAGCAATAAGCAATAAGCAATAAGCAATAAGCAATAAGCAATAAGCAATAAGCAATAAGCAATAAGCAATAAGCATTTAAGTAAGCATGTAGGCGGAAGCAGTAGGCGGTAGGCGGAAGGTGTTAGGCGGTAGGCGGTAGGTGGTAGGCGATATTAAGCAATAAGCAATAAGGATAAAGCATTAAGCTTTAAACATTTAGCATTATGCTTTAACCAAAAATCAAAGAGCATCAAACCTCATGCCACCAGAAATGGTTTCTTGTTGGTCATTATCCGTTGAACTTAACTTTGAAAATAATAATAAAATAACATAAAAGTGTATTTTACAACACAAATATAAAGAACAAGTAATAATTGAAAATTCTTTTTTTTAATAAACACAAAAATAATAATAAAATCATACTGGATAACATTTATGGCCTTGGTAATTTCCCAATTTCCAATAACTTTAACTGCTTCTGAAACTATTTTTTAAACGAAAATTCGAAAGCAAAAAAATTTTTTCTTGTTCAAAAGTATATTCTTATTCGTAAGCCTTTATAACTTTGATGAAATAGATTATGTTTTAAGATACGAGAATTATACTCAATGATTTGAATAATATTTTGTTATTTCGTCAAATTACTAGTTATTTCGCAATAAATATTTGATGAAATCCCTAATATTTCCATTAAAAAAAATATTCTTTTACAATATTTTATGTAAAGAAAGTGAGTGCAGGTGGTGTTTAAATAAAAAAAAATGTTTAGCTTTAAGTAAATTTATATTTTATAAAAAACAATCTTTTTCTACAAAATGTAACTGCTATACAATCTTTTTAGCAACTCAATATAAAAAAAATCCCTTATATTTAAGTTTCAAAAAATATTCTTTAATTTTTATACAGAAAGAATGTGGTGTTTAACTATTAAAATTAGTAAAGTAGGTAATAGCTGTAGATAACACCGAACAAGGATAGGAACTGCACCAAATTTCACTTATAAAACAAGCAGTAAGCATAAAGCATTTATCATTAAGAATTAACAATTAAACTGAAAGCATTAAGCTTAAAACATTAAGCGTAAAGCAAAAAGCAATAAGCAATAAGCAAAAAGCAATAAGCAATAAGCAATAAGCATTTAAATAAGCATGTAGGCGGAAGCGGTAGGCGGTAGGCGGAAGATGGTAGGTGGTTGGCGGTAGGCGGTAGGTGGTAGGCGGTAGGCGATATTAAGCAATAAGCAATAAGCATAAAGCATTAAGCTTTAAACATTTAGCATTATGCTTTAACCAAAAATCAAAGAGCATCAAACCTCATGCCACCAGAAATGGTTTCTTGTTGGTCGTTATCCGTTGAACTTAACTTTGAAAATAATAATATAAAAAACATAAAAGTGTATTGTGCAATACAAATATAAAGAACAAGTAATGGTTGAAAATTCTTTTTTTTAATAAACACAAAAATAATAATAAAATCATACTGGATAACATTTATGGACTTGGTAATTTTCCAATTTCCAATAACTTTAACTGCTTCTGAAACTATTTTTTAAACGAAAATTCGAAAGCAAAAAAATGTTTACTTGTTCAAAAGTATATTCTTATTCGTAAGCCTTTATAACTTTGATGAAATAGATTATGTTTTAAGATACGAGAATCATACTCAATGATTTGAATAATATTTTGTTATTTCGTCAAATTACTAGTTATTTCGCAATAAATATTTGATGAAATCCCTAATATTTCCATTAAAAAAAAATTCTTTTACAATATTTTATGTAAAGAAAGTGAGTGGAGGTGGTGTTTAAATAAAAAAAAAATGTTTAGCTTTAAGTAAATTTATATTTTATAAAAACAATCTTTTTCTACAAAATGTAACTGCTATACAATCTTTTTAGCAACTAAATATAAAAAAAATCCCTTATATTTAAGTTTCAAAAAACATTCTTTAATTTTTTATACAGAAAGAATGTGGTGTTTAACTATTAAAATTAGTAAAGTTGGTAATAGCTGTAGATAACACCGAACAAGGATAGGAAATGCACCAAATTTTACTTATAAAACAAGCAGTAAGCATAAAGCATTTATCATTAAGAATTAACAATTAAACTAAAAGCATTAAGCTTAAAACATTAAGCGTAAAGCAAAAAGCAACAAGCAATAAGCAAAAAGCAATAAGCAATAAGCAATAAGCAATAAGCAATAAGCAATAAGCAATAAGCAATAAGCAATAAGCAATAAGCAATAAGCAATAAGCAATAAGCAATAAGCAATAAGCAATAAGCAATAAGCAATAAGCAATAAGCAATAAGCAATAAGCAATAAGCAATAAGCAATAAGCAATAAGCAATAAGCAATAAGCAATAAGCAATAAGCAATAAGCAATAAGCAATAAGCAATAAGCAATAAGCAATAAGCAATAAGCAATAAGCAATAAGCAATAAGCAATAAGCAATAAGCAATAAGCAATAAGCATTTAAATAAGCATGTAGGCGGAAGCAGTAGGCGGTAGGCGGAAGGTGGTAGGCGGTAGGCGGTAGGTGGTAGGCGGTAGGCGATATTAAGCAATAAGCAATAAGCATAAAGCATTAAGCTTTAAATATTTAGCATTATGCTTTAACCAAAAATCAAAGAGCATCAAACCTCATGCCACCAGAAATGGTTTCTTGTTGGTCATTATCCGTTGAACTTAACTTTGAAAATAATAATAAAATAACATAAAAGTGTATTTTACAACACAAATATAAAGAACAAGTAATAATTGAAAATTCTTTTTTTTAATAAACACAAAAATAATAATAAAATCATACTGGATAACATTTATGGCCTTGGTAATTTTCCAATTTCCAATAACTTTAACTGCTTCTGAAACTATTTTTTAAACGAAAATTCGAAAGCAAAAAAATTTTTACTTGTTCAAAAGTATATTCTTATTCGTAAGCCTTTATAACTTTGATGAAATAGATTATGTTTTAAGATACGAGAATTATACTCAATGATTTGAATAATATTTTGTTATTTCGTCAAATTACTAGTTATTTCGCAATAAATATTTGACGAAATCCCTAATATTTCCATTAAAAAAATATTCTTTTACAATATTTTATGTAAAGAAAGTGAGTGGAGGTGGTGTTTTAATAAAAAAAAAATGTTTAGTTTTAAGTAAATTTATATTTTATAAAAACAATCTTTTTCTACAAAATGTAACTGCTATACAATCTTTTAAGCAACTAAATATAAAAAAAATCCCTTATATTTAAGTTTCAAAAAACATTCTTTAATTTTTTATACAGAAAGAATGTGGTGTTTAACTATTAAAATTAGTAAAGTAGGTAATAGCTGTAGATAACACCGAACAAGGATAGGAACTGCACCAAATTTTACTTATAAAACAAGCAGTAAGCATAAAGCATTTATTATTAAGAATTAACAATTAAACTGAAAGCATTAAGCTTAAAACATTAAGCGTAAAGCAAAAAGCAATAAGCAATAAGCAATAAGCATTTAAATAAGCATGTAGGCGGAAGCGGTAGGCGGTAGGCGGAAGGTGGTAGGTGGTAGGCGGTAGGCGGTAGGTGGTAGGCGGTAGGCGATATTAAGCAATAAGCAATAAGCATAAAGCATTAAGCTTTAAACATTTAGCATTATGCTTTAACCAAAAATCAAAGAGCATCAAACCTCATGCCACCAGAAATGGTTTCTTGTTGGTCGTTATCCGTTGAACTTAACTTTGAAAATAATAATATAAAAAACATAAAAGTGTATTGTGCAATACAAATATAAAGAACAAGTAATGATTGAAAATTCTTTTTTTTAATAAACACAAAAATAATAATAAAATCATACTGGATAACATTTATGGACTTGTTAATTTTCCAATTTCCAATAACATTAACTGCTTCTGAAACTATTTTTTAAACGAAAATTCGAAAGCAAAAAAATGTTTACTTGTTCAAAAGTATATTCTTATTCGTAAGCCTTTATAACTTTGATGAAATAGATTATGTTTTAAGATACGAGAATCATACTCAATGATTTGAATAATATTTTGTTATTTCGTCAAATTACTAGTTATTTCGCAATAAATATTTGATGAAATCCCTAATATTTCCATTAAAAAAATATTCTTTTACAATATTTTATGTAAAGAAAGTGAGTGGAGGTGGTGTTTTAATAAAAAAAAAATGTTTAGCTTTAAGTAAATTTATATTTTATAAAAACAATCTTTTTCTACAAAATGTAACTGCTATACAATCTTTTTAGCAACTAAATATAAAAAAAATCCCTTATATTTAAGTTTCAAAAAACATTCTTTAATTTTTTATACAGAAAGAATGTGGTGTTTAACTATTAAAATTAGTAAAGTAGGTAATAGCTGTAGATAACACCGAACAAGGATAGGAACTGCACCAAATTTTACTTATAAAACAAGCAGTAAGCATAAAGCATTTATCATTAAGAATTAACAATTAAACTGAAAGCATTAAGCTTAAAACATTAAGCGTAAAGCAAAAAGCAACAAGCAATAAGCAAAAAGCAATTAGCAATAAGATATAAGCAATAAGCAATAAGCAATAAGCAATAAGCAATAAGCAATAAGCAATAAGCAATAAGCAATAAGCAATAAGCAATAAGCAATAAGCAATAAGCAATAAGCAATAAGCAATAAGCAATAAGCAATAAGCAATAAGCAATAAGCAATAAGCAATAAGCATTTAAATAAGCATGTAGGCGGAAGCAGTAGGCGGTAGGCGGAAGGTGGTAGGCGGTAGGCGGTAGGTGGTAGGTGGTAGGCGATATTAAGCAATAAGCAATAAGCATAAAGCATTAAGCTTTAAACATTTAGCATTATGCTTTAACCAAAAATCAAAGAGCATCAAACCTCATGCCACCAGAAATGGTTTCTTGTTGGTCGTTATCCGTTGAACTTAACTTTGAAAATAATAATATAAAAAACATAAAAGTGTATTGTGCAATACAAATATAAAGAACAAGTAATGATTGAAAATTCTTTTTTTTAATAAACACAAAAATAATAATAAAATCATACTGGATAACATTTATGGACTTGGTAATTTTCCAATTTCCAATAACATTAACTGCTTCTGAAACTATTTTTTAAACGAAAATTCGAAAGCAAAAAAATGTTTACTTGTTCAAAAGTATATTCTTATTCGTAAGCCTTTATAACTTTGATGAAATAGATTATGTTTTAAGATACGAGAATCATACTCAATGATTTGAATAATATTTTGTTATTTCGTCAAATTACTAGTTATTTCGCAATAAATATTTGATGAAATCCCTAATATTTCCATTAAAAAAATATTCTTTTACAATATTTTATGTAAAGAAAGTGAGTGGAGGTGGTGTTTTAATAAAAAAAAAATGTTTAGCTTTAAGTAAATTTATATTTTATAAAAACAATCTTTTTCTACAAAATGTAACTGCTATACAATCTTTTTAGCAACTAAATATAAAAAAAATCCCTTATATTTAAGTTTCAAAAAACATTCTTTAATTTTTTATACAGAAAGAATGTGGTGTTTAACTATTAAAATTAGTAAAGTAGGTAATAGCTGTAGATAACACCGAACAAGGATAGGAACTGCACCAAATTTTACTTATAAAACAAGCAGTAAGCATAAAGCATTTATCATTAAGAATTAACAATTAAACTGAAAGCATTAAGCTTAAAACATTAAGCGTAAAGCAAAAAGCAATAAGCAATAAGCAAAAAGCAAAGAGCAATAAGCAATAAGCAATAAGCAATAAGCAATAAGCAATAAGCAATGAGCAATAAGCAATAAGCAATAAGCAATAAGCAATAAGCAATAAGCAATAAGCAATAAGCAATAAGCAATAAGCAATAAGCATGAAGCAATAAGCAATAAGCAATAACCAATAAGCAATAAGCATTTAAATGAGCATGTAGGCGGAAGCAGTAGGCGGTAGGCGGAAGGTGGTAGGTGGTAGGCGGTAGGCGGTAGGTGGTAGGCGGTAGGCGATATTAAGCAATAAGCAATAAGCATAAAGCATTAAGCTTTAAACATTTAGCATTATGCTTTAACCAAAAATCAAAGAGCATCAAACCTCATGCCACCAGAAATGGTTTCTTGTTGGTCGTTATCCGTTGAACTTAACTTTGAAAATAATAATATAAAAAACATAAAAGTGTATTGTGCAATACAAATATAAAGAACAAGTAATGGTTGAAAATTCTTTTTTTTAATAAACACAAAAATAATAATAAAATCATACTGGATAACATTTATGGACTTGGTAATTTTCCAATTTCCAATAACTTTAACTGCTTCTGAAACTATTTTTTAAACGAAAATTCGAAAGCAAAAAAATGTTTACTTGTTCAAAAGTATATTCTTATTCGTAAGCCTTTATAACTTTGATGAAATAGATTATGTTTTAAGATACGAGAATCATACTCAATGATTTGAATAATATTTTGTTATTTCGTCAAATTACTAGTTATTTCGCAATAAATATTTGATGAAATCCCTAATATTTCCATTAAAAAATATATTCTTTTACAATATTTTATGTAAAGAAAGTGAGTGCAGGTGGTGTTTAAATAAAAAAAAATGTTTAGCTTTAAGTAAATTTATATTTTATAAAAACAATCTTTTTCTACAAAATGTAACTGCTATACAATCTTTTTAGCAACTAAATATAAAAAAAATCCCTTATATTTAAGTTTCAAAAAATATTCTTTAATTTTTTATACAAAAAGAATGTGGTGTTTAACTTTTAAAATTAGTAAAGTAGGTAATAGCTGTAGATAACACCGAACAAGGATAGGAACTGCACCAAATTTTACTTATAAAACAAGCAGTAAGCATAAAGCATTTATCATTAAGAATTAACAATTAAACTGAAAGCATTAAGCTTAAAACATTAAGCGTAAAGCAAAAAGCAATAAGCAATAAGCAAAAAGCAATAAGCAATAAGCAATAAGCAATAAGCAATAAGCAATAAGCAATAAGCAATAAGCATTTAAATAAGCATGTAGGCGGAATCAGTAGGCGGTAGGCGGAAGGTGGTAGGCGGTAGGCGGTAGGCGGTAGGTGGTAGGCGGTAGGCGATATTAAGCAATAAGCAATAAGCATAAAGCATTAAGCTTTAAACATTTAGCATTATGCTTTAACCAAAAATCAAAGAGCATCAAACCTCATGCCACCAGAAATGGTTTCTTGTTGGTCATTATTCGTTGAACTTAACTTTGAAAACAATAATAAAATAACATAAAAGTGTATTGTGCAATACAAATATAAAGAACAAGTAATGGTTGAAAATTCTTTTTTTTAATAAACACAAAAATAATAATAAAATCATACTGGATAACATTTATGGACTTGGTAATTTCCCAATTTCCAATAACTTTAACTGCTTCTGAAACTATTTAAAAAAAAAAAAAATTCGAAAGCAAAAAAATTTTTACTTGTTCAAAAGTATATTCTTATTCGTAAGCCTTTATAACTTTGATGAAATAGATTATGTTTTAAGATACGAGAATCATACTCAATAATTTGAATAATATTTTATTATTTCGTCAAATTACTAGTTATTTCGCAATAAATATTTGATGAAATCCCTAATATTTCCATTAAAAAAATATTCTTTTACAATATTTTATGTAAAGAAAGTGAGTGCAGTTGGTGTTTAATTAAAAAAAAAATGTTTAGCTTTAAGTAAATTTATATTTTATAAAAACAATCTTTTTCTACAAAATGTAACTGCTATACAATCTTTTTAGCAACTAAATATAAAAAAAATCCCTTATATTTAAGTTTCAAAAAACATTCTTTAATTTTTTATACAGAAAGAATGTGGTGTTTAACTATTAAAATTAGTAAAGTAGGTAATAGCTGTAGATAACACCGAACAAGGATAGGAACTGCACCAAATTTTACTTATAAAACAAGCAGTAAGCATAAAGCATTTATCATTAAGAATTAACAATTAAACTGAAAGCATTAAGCTTAAAACATTAAGCGTAAAGCAAAAAGCAATAAGCAATAAGCAATAAGCAATAAGCAATAAGCATGAAGCAATAAGCAATAAGCAATAAGCAATAAGCATTTAAATAAGCATGTAGGCGGAACCGGTAGGCGGTAGGCGGAAGGTGGTAGGCGGTAGGTGGTAGGCGGTAGGTGGTAGGCGGTAGCCGATATTAAGCAATAAGCAATAAGCATAAAGCATTAAGCTTTAAACATTTAGCATTATGCTTTAACCAAAAATCAAAGAGCATCAAACCTCATGCCACCAGAAATGGTTTCTTGTTGGTCGTTATCCGTTGAACTTAACTTTGAAAATAATAATATAAAAAACATAAAAGTGTATTGTGCAATACAAATATAAAGAACAAGTAATGGTTGAAAATTCTTTTTTTTAATAAACACAAATATAATAATAAAATCATACTGGATAACATTTATGGACTTGGTAATTTCCCAATTTCCAATAACTTTAACTGCTTCTAAAACTATTTAAAAAAAAAAAAAAGTTCGAAAGCAAAAAAATGTTTACTTGTTCAAAAGTATATTCTTATTCGTAAGCCTTTATAACTTTGATGAAATAGATTATGTTTTAAGATACGAGAATCATACTCAATGATTTGAATAATATTTTGTTTTTTCGTCAAATTACTAGTTATTTCGCAATAAATATTTGATGAAATCCCTAATATTTCCATTAAAAAAATATTCTTTTACAATATTTTATGTAAAGAAAGTGAGTGGAGGTGGTGTTTTAATAAAAAAAAAATGTTTAGCTTTAAGTTAATTTATATTTTATAAAAACAATCTTTTTCTACAAAATGTAACTGCTATACAATCTTTTTAGCAACTAAATATAAAAAAAATCCCTTATATTTAAGTTTCAAAAAACATTCTTTAATTTTTTATACAGAAAGAATGTGGTGTTTAACTATTAAAATTAGTAAAGTAGGTAATAGCTGTAGATAACACCGAACAAGGATAGGAACTGCACCAAATTTTACTTATAAAACAAGCAGTAAGCATAAAGCATTTATAATTAAGAATTAACAATTAGACTGAAAGCATTAAGCTTAAAACATTAAGCGTAAAGCAAAAAGCAATAAGCAATAAGCAAAATGCAATAAGCAATAAGCAATAAGCAATAAGCAATAAGCAATAAGCAATAAGCAATAAGCAATAAGCAATAAGCAATAAGCAATAAGCAATAAGCAATAAGCAATAAGCAATAAGCAATAAGCATTTAAATAAGCATGTAGGCGGAAGCGGTAGGCGGTAGGCGGAAGGTGGTAGGTGGTAGGCGGTAGGCGGTAGGTGGTAGGCGGTAGGCGATATTAAGCAATAAACAATAAGCATAAAGCATTAAGCTTTAAACATTTAGCATTATGCTTTAACCAAAAATCAAAGAGCATCAAACCTCATGCCACCAGAAATGGTTTCTTGTTGGTCGTTATCCGTTGAACTTAACTTTGAAAATAATAATATAAAAAACATAAAAGTGTATTGTGCAATACAAATATAAAGAACAAGTAATGGTTGAAAATTCTTTTTTTTAATAAACACAAATGTAATAATAAAATCATACTGGATAACATTTATGGACTTGGTAATTTCCCAATTTCCAATAACTTTAACTGCTTCTGAAACTATTTAAAAAAAAAAAAAATTCGAAAGCAAAAAAATGTTTACTTGTTCAAAAGTATATTCTTATTCGTAAGCCTTTATAACTTTGATGAAATAGATTATGTTTTAAGATACGAGAATCATACTCAATGATTTGAATAATATTTTGTTATTTCGTCAAATTACTAGTTATTTCGCAATAAATATTTGATGAAATCCCTAATATTTCCATTAAAAAAATATTCTTTTACAATATTTTATGTAAAGAAAGTGAGTGGAGGTGGTGTTTTAATAAAAAAAAAATGTTTAGCTTTAAGTAAATTTATATTTTATAAAAACAATCTTTTTCTACAAAATGTAACTGCTATACAATCTTTTTAGCAACTAAATATAAAAAAAATCCCTTATATTTAAGTTTCAAAAAACATTCTTTAATTTTTTATACAGAAAGAATGTGGTGTTTAACTATTAAAATTAGTAAAGTAGGTAATAGCTGTAGATAACACCGAACAAGGATAGGAACTGCACCAAATTTTACTTATAAAACAAGCAGTAAGCATAAAGCATTTATCATTAAGAATTAACAATTAAACTGAAAGCATTAAGCTTAAAACATTAAGCGTAAAGCAAAAAGCAACAAGCAATAAGCAAAAAGCAATTAGCAATAAGATATAAGCAATAAGCAATAAGCAATAAGCAATAAGCAATAAGCAATAAGCAATAAGCAATAAGCAATAAGCAATAAGCAATAAGCAATAAGCAATAAGCAATAAGCAATAAGCAATAAGCAATAAGCAATAAGCAATAAGCAATAAGCAATAAGCATGAAGCAATAAGCAATAAGCAATAACCAATAAGCAATAAGCATTTAAATGAGCATGTAGGCGGAAGCAGTAGGCGGTAGGCGGAAGGTGGTAGGTGGTAGGCGGTAGGCGGTAGGTGGTAGGCGGTAGGCGATATTAAGCAATAAGCAATAAGCATAAAGCATTAAGCTTTAAACATTTAGCATTATGCTTTAACCAAAAATCAAAGAGCATCAAACCTCATGCCACCAGAAATGGTTTCTTGTTGGTCGTTATCCGTTGAACTTAACTTTGAAAATAATAATATAAAAAACATAAAAGTGTATTGTGCAATACAAATATAAAGAACAAGTAATGGTTGAAAATTCTTTTTTTTAATAAACACAAAAATAATAATAAAATCATACTGGATAACATTTATGGACTTGGTAATTTTCCAATTTCCAATAACTTTAACTGCTTCTGAAACTATTTTTTAAACGAAAATTCGAAAGCAAAAAAATGTTTACTTGTTCAAAAGTATATTCTTATTCGTAAGCCTTTATAACTTTGATGAAATAGATTATGTTTTAAGATACGAGAATCATACTCAATGATTTGAATAATATTTTGTTATTTCGTCAAATTACTAGTTATTTCGCAATAAATATTTGATGAAATCCCTAATATTTCCATTAAAAAATATATTCTTTTACAATATTTTATGTAAAGAAAGTGAGTGCAGGTGGTGTTTAAATAAAAAAAAATGTTTAGCTTTAAGTAAATTTATATTTTATAAAAACAATCTTTTTCTACAAAATGTAACTGCTATACAATCTTTTTAGCAACTAAATATAAAAAAAATCCCTTATATTTAAGTTTCAAAAAATATTCTTTAATTTTTTATACAAAAAGAATGTGGTGTTTAACTTTTAAAATTAGTAAAGTAGGTAATAGCTGTAGATTACACCGAACAAGGATAGGAACTGCACCAAATTTTACTTATAAAACAAGCAGTAAGCATAAAGCATTTATCATTAAGAATTAACAATTAAACTGAAAGCATTAAGCTTAAAACATTAAGCGTAAAGCAAAAAGCAATAAGCAATAAGCAAAAAGCAATAAGCAATAAGCAATAAGCAATAAGCAATAAGCAATAAGCAATAAGCATTTAAATAAGCATGTAGGCGGAATCAGTAGGCGGTAGGCGGAAGGTGGTAGGCGGTAGGCGGTAGGCGGTAGGTGGTAGGCGGTAGGCGATATTAAGCAATAAGCAATAAGCATAAAGCATTAAGCTTTAAACATTTAGCATTATGCTTTAACCAAAAATCAAAGAGCATCAAACCTCATGCCACCAGAAATGGTTTCTTGTTGGTCATTATTCGTTGAACTTAACTTTGAAAACAATAATAAAATAACATAAAAGTGTATTGTGCAATACAAATATAAAGAACAAGTAATGGTTGAAAATTCTTTTTTTTAATAAACACAAAAATAATAATAAAATCATACTGGATAACATTTATGGACTTGGTAATTTCCCAATTTCCAATAACTTTAACTGCTTCTGAAACTATTTAAAAAAAAAAAAAATTCGAAAGCAAAAAAATTTTTACTTGTTCAAAAGTATATTCTTATTCGTAAGCCTTTATAACTTTGATGAAATAGATTATGTTTTAAGATACGAGAATCATACTCAATGATTTGAATAATATTTTATTATTTCGTCAAATTACTAGTTATTTCGCAATAAATATTTGATGAAATCCCTAATATTTCCATTAAAAAAATATTCTTTTACAATATTTTATGTAAAGAAAGTGAGTGGAGGTGGTGTTTTAATAAAAAAAAAATGTTTAGCTTTAAGTTAATTTATATTTTATAAAAACAATCTTTTTCTACAAAATGTAACTGCTATACAATCTTTTTAGCAACTAAATATAAAAAAAATCCCTTATATTTAAGTTTCAAAAAACATTCTTTAATTTTTTATACAGAAAGAATGTGGTGTTTAACTATTAAAATTAGTAAAGTAGGTAATAGCTGTAGATAACACCGAACAAGGATAGGAACTGCACCAAATTTTACTTATAAAACAAGCAGTAAGCATAAAGCATTTATCATTAAGAATTAACAATTAAACTGAAAGCATTAAGCTTAAAACATTAAGCGTAAAGCAAAAAGCAACAAGCAATAAGCAAAAAGCAATAAGCAATAAGCAATAAGCAATAAGCAATAAGCAATAAGCAATAAGCAATAAGCAATAAGCAATAAGCAATAAGCAATAAGCAATAAGCAATAAGCAATAAGCAATAAGCAATAAGCAATAAGCAATAAGCAATAAGCAATAAGCAATAAGCAATAAGCAATAAGCAATAAGCAATAAGCAATAAGCAATAAGCAATAAGCAATAAGCAATAAGCAATAAGCAATAAGCAAAAAGCAATAAGCAATAAGCAATAAGCAATAAGCAATAAGCAATAAGCAATAAGCAATAAGCAATAAGCAATAAGCAATAAGCAATAAGCAATAAGCAATAAGCATTTAAATAAGCATGTAGGCGGAAGCAGTAGGCGGTAGGCGGAAGGTGGTAGGCGGTAGGCGGTAGGTGGTAGGTGGTAGGCGATATTAAGCAATAAGCAAAAAGCATAAAGCATTAAGCTTTAAACATTTAGCATTATGCTTTAACCAAAAATCAAAGAGCATCAAACCTCATGCCACTAGAAATGGTTTCTTGTTGGTCATTATCCGTTGAACTTAACTTTGAAAATAATAATAAAATAACATAAAAGTGTATTTTACAACACAAATATAAAGAACAAGTAATAATTGAAAATTCTTTTTTTTAATAAACACAAAAATAATAATAAAATCATACTGGATAACATTTATGGCCTTGGTAATTTTCCAATTTCCAATAACTTTAACTGCTTCTGAAACTATTTTTTAAACAAAAATTCGAAAGCAAAAAAATTTTTACTTGTTCAAAAGTATATTCTTATTCGTAAGCCTTTATAACTTTGATGAAATAGATTATGTTTTAAGATACGAGAATTATACTCAATGATTTGAATAATATTTTGTTATTTCGTCAAATTACTAGTTATTTCGCAATAAATATTTGATGAAATCCCTAATATTTCCATTAAAAAATATATTCTTTTACAATATTTTATGTAAAGAAAGTGAGTGCAGTTGGTGTTTAAATAAAAAAAAAATGTTTAGCTTTAAGTAAATTTATATTTTATAAAAACAATCTTTTTCTACAAAATGTAACTGCTATACAATCTTTTTAGCAACTAAATATAAAAAAAATCCCTTATATTTAAGTTTCAAAAAACATTCTTTAATTTTTTATACAGAAAGAATGTGGTGTTTAACTATTAAAATTAGTAAAGTAGGTAATAGCTGTAGATAACACCGAACAAGGATAGGAACTGCACCAAATTTTACTTATAAAACAAGCAGTAAGCATAAAGCATTTATCATTAAGAATTAACAATTAGACTGAAAGCATTAAGCTTAAAACATTAAGCGTAAAGCAAAAAGCAATAAGCAATAAGCAAAAAGCAATAAGCAATAAGCAATAAGCAATAAACAATAAGCAATAAGCAATAAGCAATAAGCAATAAGCAATAAGCAATAAGCAATAAGCAATAAGCAATAAGCAATAAGCAATACGCAATAAGCAATAAGCAATAAGCAATAAGCAATAAGCAATAAGCAATAAGAAATAAGCAATAAGCAATAAGCAATAAGCATGAAGCAATAAGCAATAAGCATAAAGCAATAAGCAATAAGCAATAAGCAATAAGCAATAAGCAATAAGCAATAAGCAATAAGCAATAAGCATTTAAATAAGCATTTAAGTAAGCATGTAGGCGGAAGCAGTAGGCGGTAGGCGGAAGGTGGTAGGCGGTAGGCGGTAGGTGGTAGGCGGTAGGCGATATTAAGCAATAAGCAATAAGCATAAAGCATAAAGCTTTAAACATTTAGCATTATGCTTTAACCAAAAATCAAAGAGCATCAAACCTCATGCCACCAGAAATGGTTTCTTGTTGGTCATTATCCGTTGAACTTAACTTTGAAAATAATAATAAAATAACATAAAAGTGTATTTTACAACACAAATATAAAGAACAAGTAATAATTGAAAATTCTTTTTTTTAATAAACACAAAAATAATAATAAAATCATACTGGATAACATTTATGGCCTTGGTAATTTTCCAATTTCCAATAACTTTAACTGCTTCTGAAACTATTTTTTAAACGAAAATTCGAAAGCAAAAAAATTTTTACTTGTTCAAAAGTATATTCTTATTCGTAAGCCTTTATAACTTTGATGAAATAGATTATGTTTTAAGATACGAGAATTATACTCAATGAATTGAATAATATTTTGTTATTTCGTCAAATTACTAGTTATTTCGCAATAAATATTTGATGAAATCCCTAATATTTCCATTAAAAAAATATTCTTTTACAATATTTTATGTAAAGAAAGTGAGTGGAGGTGGTGTTTTAATAAAAAAAAAATGTTTAGCTTTAAGTAAATTTATATTTTCTAAAAACAATCTTTTTCTACAAAATGTAACTGCTATACAATCTTTTTAGCAACTAAATATAAAAAAAATCCCTTATATTTAAGTTTCAAAAAACATTCTTTAATTTTTTATACAGAAAGAATGTGGTGTTTAACTATTAAAATTAGTAAAGTAGGTAATAGCTGTAGATAACACCGAACAAGGATAGGAACTGCACCAAATTTTACTTATAAAACAAGCAGTAAGCATAAAGCATTTATCATTAAGAATTAACAATTAAACTGAAAGCATTAAGCTTAAAACATTAAGCGTAAAGCAAAAAGCAATAAGCAATAAGCAAAAAGCAAAAAGCAATAAGCAATAAGCAATAAGCAATAAGCAATAAGCAATAAGCAATAAGCAATAAGCAATAAGCAATAAGCAATAAGCAATAAGCAATAAGCAATAAGCAATAAGCAATAAGCAATAAGCAATAAGCAATAAGCAATAAGCAATAAGCAATAAGCAATAAGCATGAAGCAATAAGCAATAAGCAATAACCAATAAGCAATAAGCATTTTAATAAGCATGTAGGCGGAAGCAGTAGGCGGTAGGCGGAAGGTGGTAGGCGGTAGGCGGTAGGTGGTAGGCGGTACTCGATATTAAGCAATAAGCAATAAGCATAAAGCATTAAGCTTTAAACATTTAGCATTATGCTTTAACCAAAAATCAAAGAGCATCAAACCTCATGCCACCAGAAATGGTTTCTTGTTGGTCATTATCCGTTGAACTTAACTTTGAAAATAATAATAAAATAACATAAAAGTGTATTTTACAATACAAATATAAAAAACAAGTAATAATTGAAAATTCTTTTTTTAATAAACACAAAAATAATAATAAAATCATACTGGATAACATTTATGGCCTTGGTAATTTCCCAATTTCCAATAACTTTAACTGCTTCTGAAACTATTTTTTAAACGAAAATTCGAAAGCAAAAAAATTTTTACTTGTTCAAAAGTATATTCTTATTCGTAAGCCTTTATAACTTTGATGAAATAGATTATGTTTTAAGATACGAGAATTATACTCAATGATTTGAATAATATTTTGTTATTTCGTCAAATTACTAGTTATTTCGCAATAAATATTTGATGAAATCCCTAATATTTCCATTAAAAAATATATTCTTTTACAATATTTTATGTAAAGAAAGTGAGTGCAGGTGGTGTTTAAATAAAAAAAAATGTTTAGCTTTAAGTAAATTTATATTTTATAAAAACAATCTTTTTCTACAAAATGTAACTGCTATACAATCTTTTTAGCAACTAAATATAAAAAAAATCCCTTATATTTAAGTTTCAAAAAATATTCTTTAATTTTTTATACAGAAAGAATGTGGTGTTTAACTTTTAAAATTAGTAAAGTAGGTAATAGCTGTAGATAACACCGAACAAGGATAGGAACTGCACCAAATTTTACTTATAAAACAAGCAGTAAGCATAAAGCATTTATCATTAAGAATTAACAATTAAACTGAAAGCATTAAGCTTAAAACATTAAGCGTAAAGCAAAAAGCAATAAGCAATAAGCAAAAAGCAATAAGCAATAAGCAATAAGCATTTAAATAAGCATTTAAATAAGCATGTAGGCGGTAGGCGGAAGGTGGTAGGCGGTAGGCGGTAGGCGGTAGGTGGTAGGCGGTAGGCGATATTAAGCAATAAGCAATAAGCATAAAGCATTAAGCTTTAAACATTTAGCATTATGCTTTAACCAAAAATCAAAGAGCATCAAACCTCATGCCACCAGAAATGGTTTCTTGTTGGTCATTATTCGTTGAACTTAACTTTGAAAACAATAATAAAATAACATAAAAGTGTATTGTGCAATACAAATATAAAGAACAAGTAATGGTTGAAAATTCTTTTTTTTAATAAACACAAAAATAATAATAAAATCATACTGGATAACATTTATGGACTTGGTAATTTCCCAATTTCCAATAACTTTAACTGCTTCTGAAACTATTTAAAAAAAAAAAAATTCGAAAGCAAAAAAATTTTTACTTGTTCAAAAGTATATTCTTATTCGTAAGCCTTTATAACTTTGATGAAATAGATTATGTTTTAAGATACGAGAATCATACTCAATGATTTGAATAATATTTTATTATTTCGTCAAATTACTAGTTATTTCGCAATAAATATTTGATGAAATCCCTAATATTTCCATTAAAAAAATATTCTTTTACAATATTTTATGTAAAGAAAGTGAGTGCAGTTGGTGTTTAATTAAAAAAAAAATGTTTAGCTTTAAGTAAATTTATATTTTATAAAAACAATCTTTTTCTACAAAATGTAACTGCTATACAATCTTTTTAGCAACTAAATATAAAAAAAATCCCTTATATTTAAGTTTCAAAAAACATTCTTTAATTTTTTATACAGAAAGAATGTGGTGTTTAACTATTAAAATTAGTAAAGTAGGTAATAGCTGTAGATAACACCGAACAAGGATAGGAACTGCACCAAATTTTACTTATAAAACAAGCAGTAAGCATAAAGCATTTATCATTAAGAATTAACAATTAAACTGAAAGCATTAAGCTTAAAACATTAAGCGTAAAGCAAAAAGCAATAAGCAATAAGCAATAAGCAATAAGCAATAAGCATGAAGCAATAAGCAATAAGCAATAAGCAATAAGCATTTAAATAAGCATGTAGGCGGAACCGGTAGGCGGTAGGCGGAAGGTGGTAGGCGGTAGGTGGTAGGCGGTAGGTGGTAGGCGGTAGCCGATATTAAGCAATAAGCAATAAGCATAAAGCATTAAGCTTTAAACATTTAGCATTATGCTTTAACCAAAAATCAAAGAGCATCAAACCTCATGCCACCAGAAATGGTTTCTTGTTGGTCGTTATCCGTTGAACTTAACTTTGAAAATAATAATATAAAAAACATAAAAGTGTATTGTGCAATACAAATATAAAGAACAAGTAATGGTTGAAAATTCTTTTTTTTAATAAACACAAATATAATAATAAAATCATACTGGATAACATTTATGGACTTGGTAATTTCCCAATTTCCAATAACTTTAACTGCTTCTGAAACTATTTAAAAAAAAAAAAAATTCGAAAGCAAAAAAATGTTTACTTGTTCAAAAGTATATTCTTATTCGTAAGCCTTTATAACTTTGATGAAATAGATTATGTTTTAAGATACGAGAATCATACTCAATGATTTGAATAATATTTTGTTATTTCGTCAAATTACTAGTTATTTCGCAATAAATATTTGATGAAATCCCTAATATTTCCATTAAAAAAATATTCTTTTACAATATTTTATGTAAAGAAAGTGAGTGGAGGTGGTGTTTTAATTAAAAAAAAATGTTTAGCTTTAAGTTAATTTATATTTTATAAAAACAATCTTTTTCTACAAAATGTAACTGCTATACAATCTTTTTAGCAACTAAATATAAAAAAAATCCCTTATATTTAAGTTTCAAAAAACATTCTTTAATTTTTTATACAGAAAGAATGTGGTGTTTAACTATTAAAATTAGTAAAGTAGGTAATAGCTGTAGATAACACCGAACAAGGATAGGAACTGCACCAAATTTTACTTATAAAACAAGCAGTAAGCATAAAGCATTTATCATTAAGAATTAACAATTAAACTGAAAGCATTAAGCTTAAAACATTAAGCGTAAAGCAAAAAGCAACAAGCAATAAGCAAAAAGCAATAAGCAATAAGCAATAAGCAATAAGCAATAAGCAATAAGCAATAAGCAATAAGCAATAAGCAATAAGCAATAAGCAATAAGCAATAAGCAATAAGCAATAAGCAATAAGCAATAAGCAATAAGCAATTAGCAATAAGCAATAAGCAATAAGCAATAAGCAATAAGCAATAAGCAATAAGCAATAAGCAATAAGCAATAAGCAATAAGCATTTAAATAAGCATGTAGGCGGAAGCAGTAGGCGGTAGGCGGAAGGTGGTAGGCGGTAGGCGGTAGGTGGTAGGTGGTAGGCGATATTAAGCAATAAGCAATAAGCATAAAGCATTAAGCTTTAAACATTTAGCATTATGCTTTAACCAAAAATCAAAGAGCATCAAACCTCATGCCACCAGAAATGGTTTCTTGTTGGTCATTATCCGTTGAACTTAACTTTGAAAATAATAATAAAATAACATAAAAGTGCATTTTACAACACAAATATAAAGAACAAGTAATAATTGAAAATTCTTTTTTTTAATAAACACAAAAATAATAATAAAATCATACTGGATAACATTTATGGCCTTGGTAATTTTCCAATTTCCAATAACTTTAACTGCTTCTGAAACTATTTTTTAAACGAAAATTCGAAAGCAAAAAAATTTTTACTTGTTCAAAAGTATATTCTTATTCGTAAGCCTTTATAACTTTGATGAAATAGATTATGTTTTAAGATACGAGAATTATACTCAATGATTTGAATAATATTTTGTTATTTCGTCAAATTACTAGTTATTTCGCAATAAATATTTGATGAAATCCCTAATATTTCCATTAAAAAATATATTCTTTTACAATATTTTATGTAAAGAAAGTGAGTGCAGTTGGTGTTTAAATAAAAAAAAAATGTTTAGCTTTAAGTAAATTTATATTTTATAAAAACAATCTTTTTCTACAAAATGTAACTGCTATACAATCTTTTTAGCAACTAAATATAAAAAAAATCCCTTATGTTTAAGTTTCAAAAAACATTCTTTAATTTTTTATACAGAAAGAATGTGGTGTTTAACTATTAAAATTAGTAAAGTAGGTAATAGCTGTAGATAACACCGAACAAGGATAGGAACTGCACCAAATTTTACTTATAAAACAAGCAGTAAGCATAAAGCATTTATCATTAAGAATTAACAATTAGACTGAAAGCATTAAGCTTAAAACATTAAGCGTAAAGCAAAAAGCAATAAGCAATAAGCAAAAAGCAATAAGCAATAAGCAATAAGCAATAAGCAATAAGCAATAAGCAATAAGCAATAAGCAATAAGCAATAAGCAATAAGCAATAAGCAATAAGCAATAAGCAATAAGCAATAAGCAATAAGCAATAAGCAATAAGCAATAAGCAATAAGCAATAAGCAATAAGCAATAAGCAATAAGCAATAAGCAATAAGCAATAAGCAATAAGCAATAAGCAATAAGCAATAAGCAATAAGCAATAAGCAATAAGCAATAAGCAATAAGCAATAAGCAATAAGCAATAAGCAATAAGCAATAAGCAATAAGCAATAAGCAATAAGCAATAAGCAATAAGCAATAAGCAATAAGCATGAAGCAATAAGCAATAAGCATAAAGCAATAAGCAATAAGCAATAAGCAATAAGCAATAAGCAATAAGCAATAAGCAATAAGCAATAAGCAATAAGCAATAAGCAATAAGCAATAAGCAATAAGCAATAAGCAATAAGCAATAAGCAATAAGCAATAAGCAATAAGCAATAAGCAATAAGCAATAAGCAATAAGCAATAAGCAATAAGCAATAAGCATTTAAATAAGCATGTAGGCGGAAGCAGTAGGCGGTAGGCGGAAGGTGTTAGGCGGTAGGCGGTAGGTGGTAGGCGATATTAAGCAATAAGCAATAAGCATAAAGCATTAAACTTTAAACATTTAGCATTATGCTTTAACCAAAAATCAAAGAGCATCAAACCTCATGCCACCAGAAATGGTTTCTTGTTGGTCATTATCCGTTGAACTTAACTTTGAAAATAATAATAAAATAACATAAAAGTGTATTTTACAATACAAATATAAAAAACAAGTAATAATTGAAAATTCTTTTTTTTAATAAACACAAAAATAATAATAAAATCATACTGGATAACATGTATGGCCTTGGTAATTTTCCAATTTCCAATAACTTTAACTGCTTCTGAAACTATTTTTTAAACGAAAATTCGAAAGCAAAAAAATGTTTACTTGTTCAAAAGTATATTCTTATTCGTAAGCCTTTATAACTTTGATGAAATAGATTATGTTTTAAGATACGAGAATTATACTCAATGATTTGAATAATATTTTGTTATTTCGTCAAATTACTAGTTATTTCGCAATAAATATTTGATGAAATCCCTAATATTTCCATTAAAAAAAATATTCTTTTACAATATTTTATGTAAAGAAAGTGAGTGCAGGTGGTGTTTAAATAAAAAAAAAATGTTTAGCTTTAAGTAAATTTATATTTTATAAAAACAATCTTTTTCTACAAAATGTAACTGCTATACAATCTTTTTAGCAACTAAATATAAAAAAAATCCCTTATATTTAAGTTTCAAAAAATATTCTTTAATTTTTTATACAGAAAGAATGTGGTGTTTAACTATTAAAATTAGTAAAGTAGGTAATAGCTGTAGATAACACCGAACAAGGATAGGAACTGCACCAAATTTCACTTATAAAACAAGCAGTAAGCATAAAGCATTTATCATTAAGAATTAACAATTAAACTGAAAGCATTAAGCTTAAAACATTAAGCGTAAAGCAAAAAGCAATAAGCAATAAGCAAAAAGCAATAAGCAATAAGCAATAAGCAATAAGCAATAAGCAATAAGCATTTAAATAAGCATGTAGGCGGAAGCGGTAGGCGGTAGGCGGAAGATGGTAGGTGGTAGGCGGTAGGCGGAAGGTGGTAGGCGGTAGGCGATATTAAGCAATAAGCAATAAGCATAAAGCATTAAGCTTTAAACATTTAGCATTATGCTTTAACCAAAAATCAAAGAGCATCAAACCTCATGCCACCAGAAATGGTTTCTTGTTGGTCGTTATCCGTTGAACTTAACTTTGAAAATAATAATATAAAAAACATAAAAGTGTATTGTGCAATACAAATATAAAGAACAAGTAATGATTGAAAATTCTTTTTTTTAAAAAACACAAAAATAATAATAAAATCATACTGGATAACATTTATGGACTTGGTAATTTTCCAATTTCCAATAACTTTAACTGCTTCTGAAACTATTTTTTAAACGAAAATTCGAAAGCAAAAAAATGTTTACTTGTTCAAAAGTATATTCTTATTCGTAAGCCTTTATAACTTTGATGAAATAGATTATGTTTTAAGATACGAGAATTATACTCAATGATTTGAATAATATTTTGTTATTTCGTCAAATTACTAGTTATTTCGCAATAAATATTTGATGAAATCCCTAATATTTCCATTAAAAAAAATATTCTTTTACAATATTTTATGTAAAGAAAGTGAGTGCAGGTGGTGTTTAAATAAAAAAAAATGTTTAGCTTTAAGTAAATTTATATTTTATAAAAACAATCTTTTTCTACAAAATGTAACTGCTATACAATCTTTTTAGCAACTAAATATAAAAAAAATCCCTTATATTTAAGTTTCAAAAAATATTCTTTAATTTTTATACAGAAAGAATGTGGTGTTTAACTATTAAAATTAGTAAAGTAGGTAATAGCTGTAGATAACACCGAACAAGGATAGGAACTGCACCAAATTTCACTTATAAAACAAGCAGTAAGCATAAAGCATTTATCATTAAGAATTAACAATTAAACTGAAAGCATTAAGCTTAAAACATTAAGCGTAAAGCAAAAAGCAATAAGCAATAAGCAAAAAGCAATAAGCAATAAGCAATAAGCAATAAGCATTTAAATAAGCATGTAGGCGGAAGCGGTAGGCGGTAGGCGGAAGATGGTAGGTGGTAGGCGGTAGGCGGAAGGTGGTAGGCGGTAGGCGATATTAAGCAATAAGCAATAAGCATAAAGCATTAAGCTTTAAACATTTAGCATTATGCTTTAACCAAAAATCAAAGAGCATCAAACCTCATGCCACCAGAAATGGTTTCTTGTTGGTCGTTATCCGTTGAACTTAACTTTAAAAATAATAATATAAAAAACATAAAAGTGTATTGTGCAATACAAATATAAAGAACAAGTAATGATTGAAAATTCTTTTTTTTAATAAACACAAAAATAATAATAAAATCATACTGGATAACATTTATGGCCTTGGTAATTTCCCAATTTCCAATAACTTTAACTGCTTCTGAAACTATTTTTTAAACGAAAATTCGAAAGCAAAAAAATTTTTACTTGTTCAAAAGTATATTCTTATTCGTAAGGCTTTATAACTTTGATGAAATAGATTATGTTTTAAGATACGAGAATCATACTCAATGATTTGAATAATATTTTGTTATTTCGTCAAATTACTAGTTATTTCGCAATAAATATTTGATGAAATCCCTAATATTTCCATTAAAAAAAAATTCTTTTACAATATTTTATGTAAAGAAAGTGAGTGGAGGTGGTGTTTAAATAAAAAAAAAATGTTTAGCTTTAAGTAAATTTATATTTTATAAAAACAATCTTTTTCTACAAAATGTAACTGCTATACAATCTTTTTAGCAACTAAATATAAAAAAAATCCCTTATATTTAAGTTTCAAAAAACACTCTTTAATTTTTTATACAGAAAGAATGTGGTGTTTAACTATTAAAATTAGTAAAGTAGGTAATAGCTGTAGATAATACCGAACAAGGATAGGAACTGCACCAAATTTTACTTATAAAACAAGCAGTAAGCATAAAGCATTTATCATTAAGAATTAACAATTAAACTGAAAGCATTAAGCTTAAAACATTAAGCGTAAAGCAAAAAGCAACAAGCAATAAGCAAAAAGCAATAAGCAATAAGCAATAAGCAATAAGCAATAAGCAATAAGCAATAAGCAATAAGCAATAAGCAATAAGCAATAAGCAATAAGCAATAAGCAATAAGCAATAAGCAATAAGCAATAAGCAATAAGCAATAAGCAATAAGCAATAAGCAATAAGCAATAAGCAATAAGCAATAAGCAATAAGCAATAAGCAATAAGCAATAAGCAATAAGCAATAAGCAATAAGCAATAAGCAATAAGCAATAAGCAATAAGCAATAAGCAATAAGCAATAAGCAATAAGCAATAAGCAATAAGCAATAAGCAATAAGCAATAAGCAATAAGCAATAAGCAATAAGCAATAAGCAATAAGCAATAAGCAATAAGCAATAAGCAATAAGCAATAAGCAATAAGCAATAAGCAATAAGCATTTAAATAAGCATGTAGGCGGAAGCAGTAGGCGGTAGGCGGAAGGTGGTAGGCGGTAGGCGGTAGGTGGTAGGCGGTAGGCGATATTAAGCAATAAGCAATAAGCATAAAGCATTAAGCTTTAAACATTTAGCATTATGCTTTAACCAAAAATCAAAGAGCATCAAACCTCATGCCACCAGAAATGGTTTCTTGTTGGTCATTATCCGTTGAACTTAACTTTGAAAATAATAATAAAATAACATAAAAGTGTATTTTACAACACAAATATAAAGAACAAGTAATAATTGAAAATTCTTTTTTTTAATAAACACAAAAATAATAATAAAATCATACTGGATAACATTTATGGCCTTGGTAATTTTCCAATTTCCAATAACTTTAACTGCTTCTGAAACTATTTTTTAAACGAAAATTCGAAAGCAAAAAAATTTTTACTTGTTCAAAAGTATATTCTTATTCGTAAGCCTTTATAACTTTGATGAAATAGATTATGTTTTAAGATACGAGAATTATACTCAATGATTTGAATAATATTTTGTTATTTCGTCAAATTACTAGTTATTTCGCAATAAATATTTGATGAAATCCCTAATATTTCCATTAAAAAATATATTCTTTTACAATATTTTATGTAAAGAAAGTGAGTGCAGTTGGTGTTTAAATAAAAAAAAAATGTTTAGCTTTAAGTAAATTTATATTTTATAAAAACAATCTTTTTCTACAAAATGTAACTGCTATACAATCTTTTTAGCAACTAAATATAAAAAAAATCCCTTATATTTAAGTTTCAAAAAATATTCTTTAATTTTTTATACAGAAAGAATGTGGTGTTTAACTATTAAAATTAGTAAAGTAGGTAATAGCTGTAGATAACACCGAACAAGGATAGGAACTGCACCAAATTTTACTTATAAAACAAGCAGTAAGCATAAAGCATTTATCATTAAGAATTAACAATTAGACTGAAAGCATTAAGCTTAAAACATTAAGCGTAAAGCAAAAAGCAATAAGCAATAAGCAAAAAGCAATAAGCAATAAGCAAAAAGCAATAAGCAATAAGCAATAAGCAATAAGCAATAAGCAATAAGCAATAAGCAATAAGCAATAAGCAATAAGCAATAAGCAATAAGCAATAAGCAATAAGCAATAAGCAATAAGCAATAAGCAATAAGCAATAAGCAATAAGCAATAAGCAATAAGCAATAAGCAATAAGCAATAAGCAATAAGCAATAAGCAATAAGCAATAAGCAATAAGCAATAAGCAATAAGCAATAAGCAATAAGCAATAAGCAATAAGCAATAAGCAATAAGCAATAAGCAATAAGCAATAAGCAATAAGCAATAAGCAATAAGCAATAAGCAATAAGCAATAAGCAATAAGCAATAAGCAATAAGCAATAAGCAATAAGCAATAAGCAATAAGCAATAAGCAATAAGCAATAAGCAATAAGCAATAAGCAATAAGCAATAAGCAATAAGCAATAAGCAATAAGCAATAAGCAATAAGCAATAAGCAATAAGCATGAAGCAATAAGCAATAAGCAATAAGCATGAAGCAATAAGCAATAAGCAATAAGCAATAAGCAATAAGCAATAAGCATTTAAATAAGCATGTAGGCGGAAGCAGTAGGCGGTAGGCGGAAGGTGTTAGGCGGTAGGCGGTAGGTGGTAGGCGATATTAAGCAATAAGCAATAAGCATAAAGCATTAAGCTTTAAACATTTAGCATTATGCTTTAACCAAAAATCAAAGAGCATCAAACCTCATGCCACCAGAAATGGTTTCTTGTTGGTCATTATTCGTTGAACTTAACTTTGAAAATAATAATAAAATAACATAAAAGTGTATTGTGCAATACAAATATAAAGAGCAAGTAATGGTTGAAAATTCTTTTTTTTAATAAACACAAAAATAATAATAAAATCATACTGGATAACATTTATGGACTTGGTAATTTCCCAATTTCCAATAACTTTAACTGCTTCTGAAACTATTTAAAAAAAAAAAAATTAGAAAGCAAAAAATTTTTTACTTGTTCAAAAGTATATTCTTATTCGTAAGCCTTTATAACTTTGATGAAATAGATTATGTTTTAAGATACGAGAATCATACTCAATGATTTGAATAATATTTTGTTATTTCGTCAAATTACTAGTTATTTCGCAATAAATATTTGATGAAATCCCTAATTATTCCATTAAAAAAATATTCTTTTACAATATTTTATGTAAAGAAAGTGAGTGCAGTTGGTGTTTAATTAAAAAAAAAATGTTTAGCTTTAAGTAAATTTATATTTTATAAAAACAATCTTTTTCTACAAAATGTAACTGCTATACAATCTTTTTAGCAACTAAATATAAAAAAAATCCCTTATATTTAAGTTTCAAAAAACATTCTTTAATTTTTTATACAGAAAGAATGTGGTGTTTAACTATTAAAATTAGTAAAGTAGGTAATAGCTGTAGATAACACCGAACAAGGATAGGAACTGCACCAAATTTTACTTATAAAACAAGCAGTAAGCATAAAGCATTTATCATTAAGAATTAACAATTAAACTGAAAGCATTAAGCTTAAAACATTAAGCGTAAAGCAAAAAGCAATAAGCAATAAGCAAAAAGCAAAAAGCAATAAGCAATAAGCAATAAGCAATAAGCAATAAGCAATAAGCAATAAGCAATAAGCAATAAGCAATAAGCAATAAGCAATAAGCAATAAGCAATAAGCAATAAGCAATAAGCAATAAGCAATAAGCAATAAGCAATAAGCAATAAGCAATAAGCAATAAGCAATAAGCAATAAGCAATAAGCAATAAGCAATAAGCAATAAGCAATAAGCAATAAGCAATAAGCAATAAGCAATAAGCAATAAGCATGAAGCAATAAGCAATAAGCAATAAGCAATAACCAATAAGCAATAAGCATTTAAATAAGCATGTAGGCGGAAGCAGTAGGCGGTAGGCGGAAGGTTGTAGGCGGTAGGCGGTAGGTGGTAGGCGGTACTCGATATTAAGCAATAAGCAATAAGCATAAAGCATTAAGCTTTAAACATTTAGCATTATGCTTTAACCAAAAATCAAAGAGCATCAAACCTCATGCCACCAGAAATGGTTTCTTGTTGGTCATTATCCGTTGAACTTAACTTTGAAAATAATAATAAAATAACATAAAAGTGTATTTTACAATACAAATATAAAAAACAAGTAATAATTGAAAATTCTTTTTTTAATAAACACAAAAATAATAATAAAATCATACTGGATAACATTTATGGCCTTGGTAATTTCCCAATTTCCAATAACTTTAACTGCTTCTGAAACTATTTTTTAAACGAAAATTCGAAAGCAAAAAAATGTTTACTTGTTCAAAAGTATATTCTTATTCGTAAGCCTTTATAACTTTGATGAAATAGATTATGTTTTAAGATACGAGAATTATACTCAATGATTTGAATAATATTTTGTTATTTCGTCAAATTACTAGTTATTTCGCAATAAATATTTGATGAAATCCCTAATATTTCCATTAAAAAATATATTCTTTTACAATATTTTATGTAAAGAAAGTGAGTGCAGGTGGTGTTTAAATAAAAAAAAATGTTTAGCTTTAAGTAAATTTATATTTTATAAAAACAATCTTTTTCTACAAAATGTAACTGCTATACAATCTTTTTAGCAACTAAATATAAAAAAAATCCCTTATATTTAAGTTTCAAAAAATATTCTTTAATTTTTTATACAGAAAGAATGTGGTGTTTAACTTTTAAAATTAGTAAAGTAGGTAATAGCTGTAGATAACACCGAACAAGGATAGGAACTGCACCAAATTTTACTTATAAAACAAGCAGTAAGCATAAAGCATTTATCATTAAGAATTAACAATTAAACTGAAAGCATTAAGCTTAAAACATTAAGCGTAAAGCAAAAAGCAATAAGCAATAAGCAAAAAGCAATAAGCAATAAGCAATAAGCAATAAGCATTTAAATAAGCATGTAGGCGGAATCAGTAGGCGGTAGGCGGAAGGTGGTAGGCGGTAGGCGGTAGGCGGTAGGTGGTAGGCGGTAGGCGATATTAAGCAATAAGCAATAAGCATAAAGCATTAAGCTTTAAACATTTAGCATTATGCTTTAACCAAAAATCAAAGAGCATCAAACCTCATGCCACCAGAAATGGTTTCTTGTTGGTCATTATTCGTTGAACTTAACTTTGAAAACAATAATAAAATAACATAAAAGTGTATTGTGCAATACAAATATAAAGAACAAGTAATGGTTGAAAATTCTTTTTTTTAATAAACACAAAAATAATAATAAAATCATACTGGATAACATTTATGGACTTGGTAATTTCCCAATTTCCAATAACTTTAACTGCTTCTGAAACTATTTAAAAAAAAAAAAATTCGAAAGCAAAAAAATTTTTACTTGTTCAAAAGTATATTCTTATTCGTAAGCCTTTATAACTTTGATGAAATAGATTATGTTTTAAGATACGAGAATCATACTCAATGATTTGAATAATATTTTATTATTTCGTCAAATTACTAGTTATTTCGCAATAAATATTTGATGAAATCCCTAATATTTCCATTAAAAAAATATTCTTTTACAATATTTTATGTAAAGAAAGTGAGTGCAGTTGGTGTTTAATTAAAAAAAAAATGTTTAGCTTTAAGTAAATTTATATTTTATAAAAACAATCTTTTTCTACAAAATGTAACTGCTATACAATCTTTTTAGCAACTAAATATAAAAAAAATCCCTTATATTTAAGTTTCAAAAAACATTCTTTAATTTTTTATACAGAAAGAATGTGGTGTTTAACTATTAAAATTAGTAAAGTAGGTAATAGCTGTAGATAACACCGAACAAGGATAGGAACTGCACCAAATTTTACTTATAAAACAAGCAGTAAGCATAAAGCATTTATCATTAAGAATTAACAATTAAACTGAAAGCATTAAGCTTAAAACATTAAGCGTAAAGCAAAAAGCAATAAGCAATAAGCAATAAGCAATAAGCAATAAGCATGAAGCAATAAGCAATAAGCAATAAGCAATAAGCATTTAAATAAGCATGTAGGCGGAACCGGTAGGCGGTAGGCGGAAGGTGGTAGGCGGTAGGTGGTAGGCGGTAGGTGGTAGGCGGTAGCCGATATTAAGCAATAAGCAATAAGCATAAAGCATTAAGCTTTAAACATTTAGCATTATGCTTTAACCAAAAATCAAAGAGCATCAAACCTCATGCCACCAGAAATGGTTTCTTGTTGGTCGTTATCCGTTGAACTTAACTTTGAAAATAATAATATAAAAAACATAAAAGTGTATTGTGCAATACAAATATAAAGAACAAGTAATGGTTGAAAATTCTTTTTTTTAATAAACACAAATATAATAATAAAATCATACTGGATAACATTTATGGACTTGGTAATTTCCCAATTTCCAATAACTTTAACTGCTTCTGAAACTATTTAAAAAAAAAAAATTCGAAAGCAAAAAAATGTTTACTTGTTCAAAAGTATATTCTTATTCGTAAGCCTTTATAACTTTGATGAAATAGATTATGTTTTAAGATACGAGAATCATACTCAATGATTTGAATAATATTTTGTTATTTCGTCAAATTACTAGTTATTTCGCAATAAATATTTGATGAAATCCCTAATATTTCCATTAAAAAAATATTCTTTTACAATATTTTATGTAAAGAAAGTGAGTGGAGGTGGTGTTTTAATTAAAAAAAAATGTTTAGCTTTAAGTTAATTTATATTTTATAAAAACAATCTTTTTCTACAAAATGTAACTGCTATACAATCTTTTTAGCAACTAAATATAAAAAAAATCCCTTATATTTAAGTTTCAAAAAACATTCTTTAATTTTTTATACAGAAAGAATGTGGTGTTTAACTATTAAAATTAGTAAAGTAGGTAATAGCTGTAGATAACACCGAACAAGGATAGGAACTGCACCAAATTTTACTTATAAAACAAGCAGTAAGCATAAAGCATTTATCATTAAGAATTAACAATTAAACTGAAAGCATTAAGCTTAAAACATTAAGCGTAAAGCAAAAAGCATTAAGCAATAAGCAAAAAGCAATAAGCAATAAGCAATAAGCAATAAGCATTTAAATAAGCATGTAGGCGGAATCAGTAGGCGGTAGGCGGAAGGTGGTAGGCGGTAGGCGGTAGGCGGTAGGTGGTAGGCGGTAGGCGATATTAAGCAATAAGCAATAAGCATAAAGCATTAAGCTTTAAACATTTAGCATTATGCTTTAACCAAAAATCAAAGAGCATCAAACCTCATGCCACCAGAAATGGTTTCTTGTTGGTCATTATTCGTTGAACTTAACTTTGAAAACAATAATAAAATAACATAAAAGTGTATTGTGCAATACAAATATAAAGAACAAGTAATGGTTGAAAATTCTTTTTTTTAATAAACACAAAAATAATAATAAAATCATACTGGATAACATTTATGGACTTGGTAATTTCCCAATTTCCAATAACTTTAACTGCTTCTGAAACTATTTAAAAAAAAAAAAATTCGAAAGCAAAAAAATTTTTACTTGTTCAAAAGTATATTCTTATTCGTAAGCCTTTATAACTTTGATGAAATAGATTATGTTTTAAGATACGAGAATCATACTCAATGATTTGAATAATATTTTATTATTTCGTCAAATTACTAGTTATTTCGCAATAAATATTTGATGAAATCCCTAATATTTCCATTAAAAAAATATTCTTTTACAATATTTTATGTAAAGAAAGTGAGTGCAGTTGGTGTTTAATTAAAAAAAAAATGTTTAGCTTTAAGTAAATTTATATTTTATAAAAACAATCTTTTTCTACAAAATGTAACTGCTATACAATCTTTTTAGCAACTAAATATAAAAAAAATCCCTTATATTTAAGTTTCAAAAAACATTCTTTAATTTTTTATACAGAAAGAATGTGGTGTTTAACTATTAAAATTAGTAAAGTAGGTAATAGCTGTAGATAACACCGAACAAGGATAGGAACTGCACCAAATTTTACTTATAAAACAAGCAGTAAGCATAAAGCATTTATCATTAAGAATTAACAATTAAACTGAAAGCATTAAGCTTAAAACATTAAGCGTAAAGCAAAAAGCAATAAGCAATAAGCAATAAGCAATAAGCATGAAGCAATAAGCAATAAGCAATAAGCAATAAGCATTTAAATAAGCATGTAGGCGGAACCGGTAGGCGGTAGGCGGAAGGTGGTAGGCGGTAGGTGGTAGGCGGTAGGTGGTAGGCGGTAGCCGATATTAAGCAATAAGCAATAAGCATAAAGCATTAAGCTTTAAACATTTAGCATTATGCTTTAACCAAAAATCAAAGAGCATCAAACCTCATGCCACCAGAAATGGTTTCTTGTTGGTCGTTATCCGTTGAACTTAACTTTGAAAATAATAATATAAAAAACATAAAAGTGTATTGTGCAATACAAATATAAAGAACAAGTAATGGTTGAAAATTCTTTTTTTTAATAAACACAAATATAATAATAAAATCATACTGGATAACATTTATGGACTTGGTAATTTCCCAATTTCCAATAACTTTAACTGCTTCTGAAACTATTTAAAAAAAAAAAAAATTCGAAAGCAAAAAAATGTTTACTTGTTCAAAAGTATATTCTTATTCGTAAGCCTTTATAACTTTGATGAAATAGATTATGTTTTAAGATACGAGAATCATACTCAATGATTTGAATAATATTTTGTTATTTCGTCAAATTACTAGTTATTTCGCAATAAATATTTGATGAAATCCCTAATATTTCCATTAAAAAAATATTCTTTTACAATATTTTATGTAAAGAAAGTGAGTGGAGGTGGTGTTTTAATTAAAAAAAAATGTTTAGCTTTAAGTTAATTTATATTTTATAAAAACAATCTTTTTCTACAAAATGTAACTGCTATACAATCTTTTTAGCATCTAAATATAAAAAAAATCCCTTATATTTAAGTTTCAAAACACATTCTTTAATTTTTTATACAGAAAGAATGTGGTGTTTAACTATTAAAATTAGTAAAGTAGGTAATAGCTGTAGATAACACCGAACAAGGATAGGAACTGCACCAAATTTTACTTATAAAACAAGCAGTAAGCATAAAGCATTTATCATTAAGAATTAACAATTAAACTGAAAGCATTAAGCTTAAAACATTAAGCGTAAAGCAAAAAGCAACAAGCAATAAGCAAAAAGCAATAAGCAATAAGCAATAAGCAATAAGCAATAAGCAATAAGCAATAAGCAATAAGCAATAAGCAATAAGCAATAAGCAATAAGCAATTAGCAATAAGCAATAAGCAATAAGCAATAAGCAATAAGCAATAAGCAATAAGCAATAAGCAATAAGCAATAAGCAATAAGCAATAAGCAATAAGCAATAAGCAATAAGCAATAAGCAATAAGCAATAAGCAATGAGCAATAAGCAATAAGCAATAAGCAATAAGCAATAAGCATGAAGCAATAAGCAATAAGCATAAAGCAATAAGCAATAAGCAATAAGCAATAAGCAATAAGCAATAAGCAATAAGCAATAAGCAATAAGCAATAAGCAATAAGCAATAAGCAATAAGCAATAAGCAATAAGCAATAAGCAATAAGCAATAAGCAATAAGCAATAAGCAATAAGCAATAAGCAATAAGCAATAAGCAATAAGCATTTAAATAAGCATGTAGGCGGAAGCAGTAGGCGGTAGGCGGAAGGTGTTAGGCGGTAGGCGGTAGGTGGTAGGCGATATTAAGCAATAAGCAATAAGTATAAAGCATTAAACTTTAAACATTTAGCATTATGCTTTAACCAGAAATCAAAGAGCATCAAACCTCATGCCACCAGAAATGGTTTCTTGTTGGTCATTATCCGTTGAACTTAACTTTGAAAATAATAATAAAATAACATAAAAGTGTATTTTACAATACAAATATAAAAAACAAGTAATAATTGAAAATTCTTTTTTTTAATAAACACAAAAATAATAATAAAATCATACTGGATAACATTTATGGCCTTGGTAATTTTCCAATTTCCAATAACTTTAACTGCTTCTGAAACTATTTTTTAAACGAAAATTCGAAAGCAAAAAAATGTTTACTTGTTCAAAAGTATATTCTTATTCGTAAGCCTTTATAACTTTGATGAAATAGATTATGTTTTAAGATACGAGAATTATACTCAATGATTTGAATAATATTTTGTTATTTCGTCAAATTACTAGTTATTTCGCAATAAATATTTGATGAAATCCCTAATATTTCCATTAAAAAAAATATTCTTTTACAATATTTTATGTAAAGAAAGTGAGTGCAGGTGGTGTTTAAATAAAAAAAAAATGTTTAGCTTTAAGTAAATTTATATTTTATAAAAACAATCTTTTTCTACAAAATGTAACTGCTATACAATCTTTTTAGCAACTAAATATAAAAAAAATCCCTTATATTTAAGTTTCAAAAAATATTCTTTAATTTTTTATACAGAAAGAATGTGGTGTTTAACTATTAAAATTAGTAAAGTAGGTAATAGCTGTAGATAACACCGAACAAGGATAGGAACTGCACCAAATTTCACTTATAAAACAAGCAGTAAGCATAAAGCATTTATCATTAAGAATTAACAATTAAACTGAAAGCATTAAGCTTAAAACATTAAGCGTAAAGCAAAAAGCAATAAGCAATAAGCAAAAAGCAATAAGCAATAAGCAATAAGCAATAAGCAATAAGCAATAAGCATTTAAATAAGCATGTAGGCGGAAGCGGTAGGCGGTAGGCGGAAGATGGTAGGTGGTAGGCGGTAGGCGGAAGGTGGTAGGCGGTAGGCGATATTAAGCAATAAGCAATAAGCATAAAGCATTAAGCTTTAAACATTTAGCATTATGCTTTAACCAAAAATCAAAGAGCATCAAACCTCATGCCACCAGAAATGGTTTCTTGTTGGTCGTTATCCGTTGAACTTAACTTTGAAAATAATAATATAAAAAACATAAAAGTGTATTGTGCAATACAAATATAAAGAACAAGTAATGATTGAAAATTCTTTTTTTTAATAAACACAAAAATAATAATAAAATCATACTGGATAACATTTATGGACTTGGTAATTTTCCAATTTCCAATAACTTTAACTGCTTCTGAAACTATTTTTTAAACGAAAATTCGAAAGCAAAAAAATGTTTACTTGTTCAAAAGTATATTCTTATTCGTAAGCCTTTATAACTTTGATGAAATAGATTATGTTTTAAGATACGAGAATTATACTCAATGATTTGAATAATATTTTGTTATTTCGTCAAATTACTAGTTATTTCGCAATAAATATTTGATGAAATCCCTAATATTTCCATTAAAAAAAATATTCTTTTACAATATTTTATGTAAAGAAAGTGAGTGCAGGTGGTGTTTAAATAAAAAAAAATGTTTAGCTTTAAGTAAATTTATATTTTATAAAAACAATCTTTTTCTACAAAATGTAACTGCTATACAATCTTTTTAGCAACTAAATATAAAAAAAATCCCTTATATTTAAGTTTCAAAAAATATTCTTTAATTTTTATACAGAAAGAATGTGGTGTTTAACTATTAAAATTAGTAAAGTAGGTAATAGCTGTAGATAACACCGAACAAGGATAGGAACTGCACCAAATTTCACTTATAAAACAAGCAGTAAGCATAAAGCATTTATCATTAAGAATTAACAATTAAACTGAAAGCATTAAGCTTAAAACATTAAGCGTAAAGCAAAAAGCAATAAGCAATAAGCAAAAAGCAATAAGCAATAAGCAATAAGCAATAAGCATTTAAATAAGCATGTAGGCGGAAGCGGTAGGCGGTAGGCGGAAGATGGTAGGTGGTAGGCGGTAGGCGGTAGGTGGTAGGCGGTAGGCGATATTAAGCAATAAGCATAAAGCATTAAGCTTTAAACATTTAGCATTATGCTTTAACCAAAAATCAAAGAGCATCAAACCTCATGCCACCAGAAATGGTTTCTTGTTGGTCGTTATCCGTTGAACTTAACTTTGAAAATAATAATATAAAAAACATAAAAGTGTATTGTGCAATACAAATATAAAGAACAAGTAATGATTGAAAATTCTTTTTTTTAATAAACACAAAAATAATAATAAAATCATACTGGATAACATTTATGGACTTGGTAATTTTCCAATTTCCAATAACTTTAACTGCTTCTGAAACTATTTTTTAAACGAAAATTCGAAAGCAAAAAAATGTTTACTTGTTCAAAAGTATATTCTTATTCGTAAGCCTTTATAACTTTGATGAAATAGATTATGTTTTAAGATACGAGAATTATACTCAATGATTTGAATAATATTTTGTTATTTCGTCAAATTACTAGTTATTTCGCAATAAATATTTGATGAAATCCCTAATATTTCCATTAAAAAAAATATTCTTTTACAATATTTTATGTAAAGAAAGTGAGTGCAGGTGGTGTTTAAATAAAAACAAAAGTTTAGCTTTAAGTAAATTTATATTTTATAAAAACAATCTTTTTCTACAAAATGTAACTGCTATACAATCTTTTTAGCAACTAAATATAAAAAAAATCCCTTATATTTAAGTTTCAAAAAATATTCTTTAATTTTTATACAGAAAGAATGTGGTGTTTAACTATTAAAATTAGTAAAGTAGGTAATAGCTGTAGATAACACCGAACAAGGATAGGAACTGCACCAAATTTCACTTATAAAACAAGCAGTAAGCATTAAGCATTTATCATTAAGAATTAACAATTAAACTGAAAGCATTAAGCTTAAAACATTAAGCGTAAAGCAAAAAGCAATAAGCAATAAGCAAAAAGCAATAAGCAATAAGCAATAAGCAATAAGCAATAAGCATTTAAATAAGCATGTAGGCGGAAGCGGTAGGCGGTAGGCGGAAGATGGTAGGTGGTAGGCGGTAGGCGGAAGGTGGTAGGCGGTAGGCGATATTAAGCAATAAGCAATAAGCATAAAGCATTAAGCTTTAAACATTTAGCATTATGCTTTAACCAAAAATCAAAGAGCATCAAACCTCATGCCACCAGAAATGGTTTCTTGTTGGTCGTTATCCGTTGAACTTAACTTTAAAAATAATAATATAAAAAACATAAAAGTGTATTGTGCAATACAAATATAAAGAACAAGTAATGATTGAAAATTCTTTTTTTTAATAAACACAAAAATAATAATAAAATCATACTGGATAACATTTATGGCCTTGGTAATTTCCCAATTTCCAATAACTTTAACTGCTTCTGAAACTATTTTTTTTAACGAAAATTCGAAAGCAAAAAAATTTTTACTTGTTCAAAAGTATATTCTTATTCGTAAGGCTTTATAACTTTGATGAAATAGATTATGTTTTAAGATACGAGAATCATACTCAATGATTTGAATAATATTTTGTTATTTCGTCAAATTACTAGTTATTTCGCAATAAATATTTGATGAAATCCCTAATATTTCCATTAAAAAAAAATTCTTTTACAATATTTTATGTAAAGAAAGTGAGTGGAGGTGGTGTTTAAATAAAAAAAAAATGTTTAGCTTTAAGTAAATTTATATTTTATAAAAACAATCTTTTTCTACAAAATGTAACTGCTATACAATCTTTTTAGCAACTAAATATAAAAAAAATCCCTTATATTTAAGTTTCAAAAAACACTCTTTAATTTTTTATACAGAAAGAATGTGGTGTTTAACTATTAAAATTAGTAAAGTAGGTAATAGCTGTAGATAATACCGAACAAGGATAGGAACTGCACCAAATTTTACTTATAAAACAAGCAGTAAGCATAAAGCATTTATCATTAAGAATTAACAATTAAACTGAAAGCATTAAGCTTAAAACATTAAGCGTAAAGCAAAAAGCAACAAGCAATAAGCAAAAAGCAATAAGCAATAAGCAATAAGCAATAAGCAATAAGCAATAAGCAATAAGCAATAAGCAATAAGCAATAAGCAATAAGCAATAAGCAATAAGCAATAAGCAATAAGCAATAAGCAATAAGCAATAAGCAATAAGCAATAAGCAATAAGCAATAAGCAATAAGCAATAAGCAATAAGCAATAAGCAATAAGCAATAAGCAATAAGCAATAAGCAATAAGCAATAAGCAATAAGCAATAAGCAATAAGCAATAAGCAATAAGCAATAAGCAATAAGCAATAAGCAATAAGCAATAAGCAATAAGCAATAAGCAATAAGCAATAAGCAATAAGCAATAAGCAATAAGCATTTAAATAAGCATGTAGGCGGAAGCAGTAGGCGGTAGGCGGAAGGTGGTAGGCGGTAGGCGGTAGGTGGTAGGCGGTCGGCGATATTAAGCAATAAGCAATAAGCATAAAGCATTAAGCTTTAAACATTTAGCATTATGCTTTAACCAAAAATCAAAGAGCATCAAACCTCATGCCACCAGAAATGGTTTCTTGTTGGTCATTATCCGTTGAACTTAACTTTGAAAATAATAATAAAATAACATAAAAGTGTATTTTACAACACAAATATAAAGAACAAGTAATAATTGAAAATTCTTTTTTTTAATAAACACAAAAATAATAATAAAATCATACTGGATAACATTTATGGCCTTGGTAATTTTCCAATTTCCAATAACTTTAACTGCTTCTGAAACTATTTTTTAAACGAAAATTCGAAAGCAAAAAAATTTTTACTTGTTCAAAAGTATATTCTTATTCGTAAGCCTTTATAACTTTGATGAAATAGATTATGTTTTAAGATACGAGAATTATACTCAATGATTTGAATAATATTTTGTTATTTCGTCAAATTACTAGTTATTTCGCAATAAATATTTGATGAAATCCCTAATATTTCCATTAAAAAATATATTCTTTTACAATATTTTATGTAAAGAAAGTGAGTGCAGTTGGTGTTTAAATAAAAAAAAAATGTTTAGCTTTAAGTAAATTTATATTTTATAAAAAAAATCTTTTTCTACAAAATGTAACTGCTATACAATCTTTTTAGCAACTAAATATAAAAAAAATCCCTTATATTTAAGTTTCAAAAAATATTCTTTAATTTTTTATACAGAAAGAATGTGGTGTTTAACTATTAAAATTAGTAAAGTAGGTAATAGCTGTAGATAACACCGAACAAGGATAGGAACTGCACCAAATTTTACTTATAAAACAAGCAGTAAGCATAAAGCATTTATCATTAAGAATTAACAATTAGACTGAAAGCATTAAGCTTAAAACATTAAGCGTAAAGCAAAAAGCAATAAGCAATAAGCAATAAGCAATAAGCAATAAGCAATAAGCAATAAGCAATAAGCAATAAGCAATAAGCAATAAGCAATAAGCAATAAGCAATAAGCAATAAGCATTTAAATAAGCATGTAGGCGGAAGCAGTAGGCGGTAGGCGGAAGGTGTTAGGCGGTAGGCGGTAGGTGGTAGGCGATATTAAGCAATAAGCAATAAGCATAAAGCATTAAACTTTAAACATTTACCATTATGCTTTAACCAGAAATCAAAGAGCATCAAACCTCATGCCACCAGAAATGGTTTCTTGTTGGTCATTATCCGTTGAACTTAACTTTGAAAATAATAATAAAATAACATAAAAGTGTATTTTACAATACAAATATAAAAAACAAGTAATAATTGAAAATTCTTTTTTTTAATAAACACAAAAATAATATTAAAATCATACTGGATAACATTTATGGCCTTGGTAATTTTCCAATTTCCAATAACTTTAACTGCTTCTGAAACTATTTTTTAAACGAAAATTCGAAAGCAAAAAAATGTTTACTTGTTCAAAAGTATATTCTTATTCGTAAGCCTTTATAACTTTGATGAAATAGATTATGTTTTAAGATACGAGAATTATACTCAATGATTTGAATAATATTTTGTTATTTCGTCAAATTACTAGTTATTTCGCAATAAATATTTGATGAAATCCCTAATATTTCCATTAAAAAATATATACTTTTACAATATTTTATGTAAAGAAAGTGAGTGCAGTTGGTGTTTAAATAAAAAAAAAATGTTTAGCTTTAAGTAAATTTATATTTTATAAAAACAATCTTTTTCTACAAAATGTAACTGCTATACAATCTTTTTAGCAACTAAATATAAAAAAAATCCCTTATATTTAAGTTTCAAAAAATATTCTTTAATTTTTTATACAGAAAGAATGTGGTGTTTAACTATTAAAATTAGTAAAGTAGGTAATAGCTGTAGATAACACCGAACAAGGATAGGAACTGCACCAAATTTCACTTATAAAACAAGCAGTAAGCATAAAGCATTTATCATTAAGAATTAACAATTAAACTGAAAGCATTAAGCTTAAAACATTAAGCGTAAAGCAAAAAGCAATAAGCAATAAGCAAAAAGCAATAAGCAATAAGCAATAAGCAATAAGCAATAAGCATTTAAATAAGCATGTAGGCGGAAGCGGTAGGCGGTAGGCGGAAGATGGTAGGTGGTAGGCGGTAGGCGGAAGGTGGTAGGCGGTAGGCGATATTAAGCAATAAGCAATAAGCATAAAGCATTAAGCTTTAAACATTTAGCATTATGCTTTAACCAAAAATCAAAGAGCATCAAACCTCATGTTACCAGAAATGGTTTCTTGTTGGTCGTTATCCGTTGAACTTAACTTTGAAAATAATAATATAAAAAACATAAAAGTGTATTGTGCAATACAAATATAAAGAACAAGTAATGATTGAAAATTCTTTTTTTTAATAAACACAAAAATAATAATAAAATCATACTGGATAACATTTATGGACTTGGTAATTTTCCAATTTCCATTAACTTTAACTGCTTCTGAAACTATTTTTTAAACGAAAATTCGAAAGCAAAAAAATGTTTACTTGTTCAAAAGTATATTCTTATTCGTAAGCCTTTATAACTTTGATGAAATAGATTATGTTTTAAGATACGAGAATTATACTCAATGATTTGAATAATATTTTGTTATTTCGTCAAATTACTAGTTATTTCGCAATAAATATTTGATGAAATCCCTAATATTTCCATTAAAAAAAATATTCTTTTACAATATTTTATGTAAAGAAAGTGAGTGCAGGTGGTGTTTAAATAAAAAAAAAATGTTTAGCTTTAAGTAAATTTATATTTTATAAAAACAATCTTTTTCTACAAAATGTAACTGCTATACAATCTTTTTAGCAACTAAATATAAAAAAAATCCCTTATATTTAAGTTTCAAAAAATATTCTTTAATTTTTTATACAGAAAGAATGTGGTGTTTAACTATTAAAATTAGTAAAGTAGGTAATAGCTGTAGATAACACCGAACAAGGATAGGAACTGCACCAAATTTCACTTATAAAACAAGCAGTAAGCATAAAGCATTTATCATTAAGAATTAACAATTAAACTGAAAGCATTAAGCTTAAAACATTAAGCGTAAAGCAAAAAGCAATAAGCAATAAGCAAAAAGCAATAAGCAATAAGCAATAAGCAATAAGCAATAAGCATTTAAATAAGCATGTAGGCGGAAGCGGTAGGCGGTAGGCGGAAGATGGTAGGTGGTAGGCGGTAGGCGGAAGGTGGTAGGCGGTAGGCGATATTAAGCAATAAGCAATAAGCATAAAGCATTAAGCTTTAAACATTTAGCATTATGCTTTAACCAAAAATCAAAGAGCATCAAACCTCATGCCACCAGAAATGGTTTCTTGTTGGTCGTTATCCGTTGAACTTAACTTTGAAAATAATAATATAAAAAACATAAAAGTGTATTGTGCAATACAAATATAAAGAACAAGTAATGATTGAAAATTCTTTTTTTTAATAAACACAAAAATAATAATAAAATCATACTGGATAACATTTATGGACTTGGTAATTTTCCAATTTCCAATAACTTTAACTGCTTCTGAAACTATTTTTTAAACGAAAATTCGAAAGCAAAAAAATGTTTACTTGTTCAAAAGTATATTCTTATTCGTAAGCCTTTATAACTTTGATGAAATAGATTATGTTTTAAGATACGAGAATTATACTCAATGATTTGAATAATATTTTGTTATTTCGTCAAATTACTAGTTATTTCGCAATAAATATTTGATGAAATCCCTAATATTTCCATTAAAAAAAATATTCTTTTACAATATTTTATGTAAAGAAAGTGAGTGCAGGTGGTGTTTAAATAAAAAAAAATGTTTAGCTTTAAGTAAATTTATATTTTATAAAAACAATCTTTTTCTACAAAATGTAACTGCTATACAATCTTTTTAGCAACTAAATATAAAAAAAATCCCTTATATTTAAGTTTCAAAAAATATTCTTTAATTTTTATACAGAAAGAATGTGGTGTTTAACTATTAAAATTAGTAAAGTAGGTAATAGCTGTAGATAACACCGAACGAGGATAGGAACTGCACCAAATTTCACTTATAAAACAAGCAGTAAGCATAAAGCATTTATCATTAAGAATTAACAATTAAACTGAAAGCATTAAGCTTAAAACATTAAGCGTAAAGCAAAAAGCAATAAGCAATAAGCAAAAAGCAATAAGCAATAAGCAATAAGCAATAAGCAATAAGCATTTAAATAAGCATGTAGGCGGAAGCGGTAGGCGGTAGGCGGAAGATGGTAGGTGGTAGGCGGTAGGCGGTAGGTGGTAGGCGGTAGGCGATATTAAGCAATAAGCATAAAGCATTAAGCTTTAAACATTTAGCATTATGCTTTAACCAAAAATCAAAGAGCATCAAACCTCATGCCACCAGAAATGGTTTCTTGTTGGTCGTTATCCGTTGAACTTAACTTTGAAAATAATAATATAAAAAACATAAAAGTGTATTGTGCAATACAAATATAAAGAACAAGTAATGATTGAAAATTCTTTTTTTTAATAAACACAAAAATAATAATAAAATCATACTGGATAACATTTATGGACTTGGTAATTTTCCAATTTCCAATAACTTTAACTGCTTCTGAAACTATTTTTTAAACGAAAATTCGAAAGCAAAAAAATGTTTACTTGTTCAAAAGTATATTCTTATTCGTAAGCCTTTATAACTTTGATGAAATAGATTATGTTTTAAGATACGAGAATTATACTCAATGATTTGAATAATATTTTGTTATTTCGTCAAATTACTAGTTATTTCGCAATAAATATTTGATGAAATCCCTAATATTTCCATTAAAAAAAATATTCTTTTACAATATTTTATGTAAAGAAAGTGAGTGCAGGTGGTGTTTAAATAAAAAAAAAATGTTTAGCTTTAAGTAAATTTATATTTTATAAAAACAATCTTTTTCTACAAAATGTAACTGCTATACAATCTTTTTAGCAACTAAATATAAAAAAAATCCCTTATATTTAAGTTTCAAAAAATATTCTTTAATTTTTTATACAGAAAGAATGTGGTGTTTAACTATTAAAATTAGTAAAGTAGGTAATAGCTGTAGATAACACCGAACAAGGATAGGAACTGCACCAAATTTCACTTATAAAACAAGCAGTAAGCATAAAGCATTTATCATTAAGAATTAACAATTAAACTGAAAGCATTAAGCTTAAAACATTAAGCGTAAAGCAAAAAGCAATAAGCAATAAGCAAAAAGCAATAAGCAATAAGCAATAAGCAATAAGCAATAAGCAATAAGCATTTAAATAAGCATGTAGGCGGAAGCGGTAGGCGGTAGGCGGAAGATGGTAGGTGGTAGGCGGTAGGCGGAAGGTGGTAGGCGGTAGGCGATATTAAGCAATAAGCAATAAGCATAAAGCATTAAGCTTTAAACATTTAGCATTATGCTTTAACCAAAAATCAAAGAGCATCAAACCTCATGCCACCAGAAATGGTTTCTTGTTGGTCGTTATCCGTTGAACTTAACTTTGAAAATAATAATATAAAAAACATAAAAGTGTATTGTGCAATACAAATATAAAGAACAAGTAATGATTGAAAATTCTTTTTTTTAATAAACACAAAAATAATAATAAAATCATACTGGATAACATTTATGGACTTGGTAATTTTCCAATTTCCAATAACTTTAACTGCTTCTGAAACTATTTTTTAAACGAAAATTCGAAAGCAAAAAAATGTTTACTTGTTCAAAAGTATATTCTTATTCGTAAGCCTTTATAACTTTGATGAAATAGATTATGTTTTAAGATACGAGAATTATACTCAATGATTTGAATAATATTTTGTTATTTCGTCAAATTACTAGTTATTTCGCAATAAATATTTGATGAAATCCCTAATATTTCCATTAAAAAAAATATTCTTTTACAATATTTTATGTAAAGAAAGTGAGTGCAGGTGGTGTTTAAATAAAAAAAAATGTTTAGCTTTAAGTAAATTTATATTTTATAAAAACAATCTTTTTCTACAAAATGTAACTGCTATACAATCTTTTTAGCAACTAAATATAAAAAAAATCCCTTATATTTAAGTTTCAAAAAATATTCTTTAATTTTTATACAGAAAGAATGTGGTGTTTAACTATTAAAATTAGTAAAGTAGGTAATAGCTGTAGATAACACCGAACAAGGATAGGAACTGCACCAAATTTCACTTATAAAACAAGCAGTAAGCATAAAGCATTTATCATTAAGAATTAACAATTAAACTGAAAGCATTAAGCTTAAAACATTAAGCGTAAAGCAAAAAGCAATAAGCAATAAGCAAAAAGCAATAAGCAATAAGCAATAAGCAATAAGCAATAAGCATTTAAATAAGCATGTAGGCGGAAGCGGTAGGCGGTAGGCGGAAGATGGTAGGTGGTAGGCGGTAGGCGGTAGGTGGTAGGCGGTAGGCGATATTAAGCAATAAGCATAAAGCATTAAGCTTTAAACATTTAGCATTATGCTTTAACCAAAAATCAAAGAGCATCAAACCTCATGCCACCAGAAATGGTTTCTTGTTGGTCGTTATCCGTTGAACTTAACTTTGAAAATAATAATATAAAAAACATAAAAGTGTATTGTGCAATACAAATATAAAGAACAAGTAATGATTGAAAATTCTTTTTTTTAATAAACACAAAAATAATAATAAAATCATACTGGATAACATTTATGGACTTGGTAATTTTCCAATTTCCAATAACTTTAACTGCTTCTGAAACTATTTTTTAAACGAAAATTCGAAAGCAAAAAAATGTTTACTTGTTCAAAAGTATATTCTTATTCGTAAGCCTTTATAACTTTGATGAAATAGATTATGTTTTAAGATACGAGAATTATACTCAATGATTTGAATAATATTTTGTTATTTCGTCAAATTACTAGTTATTTCGCAATAAATATTTGATGAAATCCCTAATATTTCCATTAAAAAAAATATTCTTTTACAATATTTTATGTAAAGAAAGTGAGTGCAGGTGGTGTTTAAATAAAAAAAAATGTTTAGCTTTAAGTAAATTTATATTTTATAAAAACAATCTTTTTCTACAAAATGTAACTGCTATACAATCTTTTTAGCAACTAAATATAAAAAAAATCCCTTATATTTAAGTTTCAAAAAATATTCTTTAATTTTTATACAGAAAGAATGTGGTGTTTAACTATTAAAATTAGTAAAGTAGGTAATAGCTGTAGATAACACCGAACAAGGATAGGAACTGCACCAAATTTCACTTATAAAACAAGCAGTAAGCATAAAGCATTTATCATTAAGAATTAACAATTAAACTGAAAGCATTAAGCTTAAAACATTAAGCGTAAAGCAAAAAGCAATAAGCAATAAGCAAAAAGCAATAAGCAATAAGCAATAAGCATTTAAATAAGCATGTAGGCGGAAGCGGTAGGCGGTAGGCGGAAGATGGTAGGTGGTAGGCGGTAGGCGGAAGGTGGTAGGCGGTAGGCGATATTAAGCAATAAGCAATAAGCATAAAGCATTAAGCTTTAAACATTTAGCATTATGCTTTAACCAAAAATCAAAGAGCATCAAACCTCATGCCACCAGAAATGGTTTCTTGTTGGTCGTTATCCGTTGAACTTAACTTTAAAAATAATAATATAAAAAACATAAAAGTGTATTGTGCAATACAAATATAAAGAACAAGTAATGATTGAAAATTCTTTTTTTTAATAAACACAAAAATAATAATAAAATCATACTGGATAACATTTATGGCCTTGGTAATTTCCCAATTTCCAATAACTTTAACTGCTTCTGAAACTATTTTTTAAACGAAAATTCGAAAGCAAAAAAATTTTTACTTGTTCAAAAGTATATTCTTATTCGTAAGGCTTTATAACTTTGATGAAATAGATTATGTTTTAAGATACGAGAATCATACTCAATGATTTGAATAATATTTTGTTATTTCGTCAAATTACTAGTTATTTCGCAATAAATATTTGATGAAATCCCTAATATTTCCATTAAAAAAAAATTCTTTTACAATATTTTATGTAAAGAAAGTGAGTGGAGGTGGTGTTAAATAAAAAAAAAATGTTTAGCTTTAAGTAAATTTATATTTTATAAAAACAATCTTTTTCTACAAAATGTAACTGCTATACAATCTTTTTAGCAACTAAATATAAAAAAAATCCCTTATATTTAAGTTTCAAAAAATATTCTTTAATTTTTTATACAGAAAGAATGTGGTGTTTAACTATTAAAATTAGTAAAGTAGGTAATAGCTGTAGATAACACCGAACAAGGATAGGAACTGCACCAAATTTTACTTATAAAACAAGCAGTAAGCATAAAGCATTTATCATTAAGAATTAACAATTAGACTGAAAGCATTAAGCTTAAAACATTAAGCGTAAAGCAAAAAGCAATAAGCAATAAGCAATAAGCAAAAAGCAATAAGCAATAAGCAATAAGCAATAAGCAATAAGCAATAAGCAATAAGCAATAAGCAATAAGCAATAAGCAATAAGCAATAAGCAATAAGCAATAAGCAATAAGCAATAAGCAATAAGCAATAAGCAATAAGCAATAAGCAATAAGCAATAAGCAATAAGCAATAAGCAATAAGCAATAAGCAATAAGCAATAAGCAATAAGCAATAAGCAATAAGCAATAAGCAATAAGCAATAAGCAATAAGCAATAAGCAATAAGCAATAAGCAATAAGCAATAAGCAATAAGCAATAAGCAATAAGCAATAAGCAATAAGCAATAAGCAATAAGCAATAAGCAATAAGCAATAAGCAATAAGCAATAAGCATTTAAATAAGCAAGTAGGCGGAAGCGGTAGGCGGTAGGCGGAAGATGGTAGGTGGTAGGCGGTAGGCGGAAGGTGGTAGGCGGTAGGCGATATTAAGCAATAAGCAATAAGCATAAAGCATTAAGCTTTAAACATTTAGCATTATGCTTTAACCAAAAATCAAAGAGCATCAAACCTCATGCCACCAGAAATGGTTTCTTGTTGGTCGTTATCCGTTGAACTTAACTTTGAAAATAATAATATAAAAAACATAAAAGTGTATTGTGCAATACAAATATAAAGAACAAGTAATGATTGAAAATTCTTTTTTTTAATAAACACAAAAATAATAATAAAATCATACTGGATAACATTTATGGACTTGGTAATTTTCCAATTTCCAATAACTTTAACTGCTTCTGAAACTATTTTTTAAACGAAAATTCGAAAGCAAAAAAATGTTTACTTGTTCAAAAGTATATTCTTATTCGTAAGCCTTTATAACTTTGATGAAATAGATTATGTTTTAAGATACGAGAATTATACTCAATGATTTGAATAATATTTTGTTATTTCGTCAAATTACTAGTTATTTCGCAATAAATATTTGATGAAATCCCTAATATTTCCATTAAAAAAAATATTCTTTTACAATATTTTATGTAAAGAAAGTGAGTGCAGGTGGTGTTTAAATAAAAAAAAATGTTTAGCTTTAAGTAAATTTATATTTTATAAAAACAATCTTTTTCTACAAAATGTAACTGCTATACAATCTTTTTAGCAACTAAATATAAAAAAAATCCCTTATATTTAAGTTTCAAAAAATATTCTTTAATTTTTATACAGAAAGAATGTGGTGTTTAACTATTAAAATTAGTAAAGTAGGTAATAGCTGTAGATAACACCGAACGAGGATAGGAACTGCACCAAATTTCACTTATAAAACAAGCAGTAAGCATAAAGCATTTATCATTAAGAATTAACAATTAAACTGAAAGCATTAAGCTTAAAACATTAAGCGTAAAGCAAAAAGCAATAAGCAATAAGCAAAAAGCAATAAGCAATAAGCAATAAGCAATAAGCATTTAAATAAGCATGTAGGCGGAAGCGGTAGGCGGTAGGCGGAAGATGGTAGGTGGTAGGCGGTAGGCGGTAGGTGGTAGGCGGTAGGCGATATTAAGCAATAAGCATAAAGCATTAAGCTTTAAACATTTAGCATTATGCTTTAACCAAAAATCAAAGAGCATCAAACCTCATGCCACCAGAAATGGTTTCTTGTTGGTCGTTATCCGTTGAACTTAACTTTGAAAATAATAATATAAAAAACATAAAAGTGTATTGTGCAATACAAATATAAAGAACAAGTAATGATTGAAAATTCTTTTTTTTAATAAACACAAAAATAATAATAAAATCATACTGGATAACATTTATGGACTTGGTAATTTTCCAATTTCCAATAACTTTAACTGCTTCTGAAACTATTTTTTAAACGAAAATTCGAAAGCAAAAAAATGTTTACTTGTTCAAAAGTATATTCTTATTCGTAAGCCTTTATAACTTTGATGAAATAGATTATGTTTTAAGATACGAGAATTATACTCAATGATTTGAATAATATTTTGTTATTTCGTCAAATTACTAGTTATTTCGCAATAAATATTTGATGAAATCCCTAATATTTCCATTAAAAAAAATATTCTTTTACAATATTTTATGTAAAGAAAGTGAGTGCAGGTGGTGTTTAAATAAAAAAAAATGTTTAGCTTTAAGTAAATTTATATTTTATAAAAACAATCTTTTTCTACAAAATGTAACTGCTATACAATCTTTTTAGCAACTAAATATAAAAAAAATCCCTTATATTTAAGTTTCAAAAAATATTCTTTAATTTTTATACAGAAAGAATGTGGTGTTTAACTATTAAAATTAGTAAAGTAGGTAATAGCTGTAGATAACACCGAACGAGGATAGGAACTGCACCAAATTTCACTTATAAAACAAGCAGTAAGCATAAAGCATTTATCATTAAGAATTAACAATTAAACTGAAAGCATTAAGCTTAAAACATTAAGCGTAAAGCAAAAAGCAATAAGCAATAAGCAAAAAGCAATAAGCAATAAGCAATAAGCAATAAGCATTTAAATAAGCATGTAGGCGGAAGCGGTAGGCGGTAGGCGGAAGATGGTAGGTGGTAGGCGGTAGGCGGTAGGTGGTAGGCGGTAGGCGATATTAAGCAATAAGCATAAAGCATTAAGCTTTAAACATTTAGCATTATGCTTTAACCAAAAATCAAAGAGCATCAAACCTCATGCCACCAGAAATGGTTTCTTGTTGGTCGTTATCCGTTGAACTTAACTTTGAAAATAATAATATAAAAAACATAAAAGTGTATTGTGCAATACAAATATAAAGAACAAGTAATGATTGAAAATTCTTTTTTTTAATAAACACAAAAATAATAATAAAATCATACTGGATAACATTTATGGACTTGGTAATTTTCCAATTTCCAATAACTTTAACTGCTTCTGAAACTATTTTTTAAACGAAAATTCGAAAGCAAAAAAATGTTTACTTGTTCAAAAGTATATTCTTATTCGTAAGCCTTTATAACTTTGATGAAATAGATTATGTTTTAAGATACGAGAATTATACTCAATGATTTGAATAATATTTTGTTATTTCGTCAAATTACTAGTTATTTCGCAATAAATATTTGATGAAATCCCTAATATTTCCATTAAAAAAAATATTCTTTTACAATATTTTATGTAAAGAAAGTGAGTGCAGGTGGTGTTTAAATAAAAAAAAAATGTTTAGCTTTAAGTAAATTTATATTTTATAAAAACAATCTTTTTCTACAAAATGTAACTGCTATACAATCTTTTTAGCAACTAAATATAAAAAAAATCCCTTATATTTAAGTTTCAAAAAATATTCTTTAATTTTTTATACAGAAAGAATGTGGTGTTTAACTATTAAAATTAGTAAAGTAGGTAATAGCTGTAGATAACACCGAACAAGGATAGGAACTGCACCAAATTTCACTTATAAAACAAGCAGTAAGCATAAAGCATTTATCATTAAGAATTAACAATTAAACTGAAAGCATTAAGCTTAAAACATTAAGCGTAAAGCAAAAAGCAATAAGCAATAAGCAAAAAGCAATAAGCAATAAGCAATAAGCAATAAGCAATAAGCATTTAAATAAGCATGTAGGCGGAAGCGGTAGGCGGTAGGCGGAAGATGGTAGGTGGTAGGCGGTAGGCGGAAGGTGGTAGGCGGTAGGCGATATTAAGCAATAAGCAATAAGCATAAAGCATTAAGCTTTAAACATTTAGCATTATGCTTTAACCAAAAATCAAAGAGCATCAAACCTCATGCCACCAGAAATGGTTTCTTGTTGGTCGTTATCCGTTGAACTTAACTTTGAAAATAATAATATAAAAAACATAAAAGTGTATTGTGCAATACAAATATAAAGAACAAGTAATGATTGAAAATTCTTTTTTTTAATAAACACAAAAATAATAATAAAATCATACTGGATAACATTTATGGACTTGGTAATTTTCCAATTTCCAATAACTTTAACTGCTTCTGAAACTATTTTTTAAACGAAAATTCGAAAGCAAAAAAATGTTTACTTGTTCAAAAGTATATTCTTATTCGTAAGCCTTTATAACTTTGATGAAATAGATTATGTTTTAAGATACGAGAATTATACTCAATGATTTGAATAATATTTTGTTATTTCGTCAAATTACTAGTTATTTCGCAATAAATATTTGATGAAATCCCTAATATTTCCATTAAAAAAAATATTCTTTTACAATATTTTATGTAAAGAAAGTGAGTGCAGGTGGTGTTTAAATAAAAAAAAATGTTTAGCTTTAAGTAAATTTATATTTTATAAAAACAATCTTTTTCTACAAAATGTAACTGCTATACAATCTTTTTAGCAACTAAATATAAAAAAAATCCCTTATATTTAAGTTTCAAAAAATATTCTTTAATTTTTATACAGAAAGAATGTGGTGTTTAACTATTAAAATTAGTAAAGTAGGTAATAGCTGTAGATAACACCGAACAAGGATAGGAACTGCACCAAATTTCACTTATAAAACAAGCAGTAAGCATAAAGCATTTATCATTAAGAATTAACAATTAAACTGAAAGCATTAAGCTTAAAACATTAAGCGTAAAGCAAAAAGCAATAAGCAATAAGCAAAAAGCAATAAGCAATAAGCAATAAGCAATAAGCATTTAAATAAGCATGTAGGCGGAAGCGGTAGGCGGTAGGCGGAAGATGGTAGGTGGTAGGCGGTAGGCGGTAGGTGGTAGGCGGTAGGCGATATTAAGCAATAAGCATAAAGCATTAAGCTTTAAACATTTAGCATTATGCTTTAACCAAAAATCAAAGAGCATCAAACCTCATGCCACCAGAAATGGTTTCTTGTTGGTCGTTATCCGTTGAACTTAACTTTGAAAATAATAATATAAAAAACATAAAAGTGTATTGTGCAATACAAATATAAAGAACAAGTAATGATTGAAAATTCTTTTTTTTAATAAACACAAAAATAATAATAAAATCATACTGGATAACATTTATGGACTTGGTAATTTTCCAATTTCCAATAACTTTAACTGCTTCTGAAACTATTTTTTAAACGAAAATTCGAAAGCAAAAAAATGTTTACTTGTTCAAAAGTATATTCTTATTCGTAAGCCTTTATAACTTTGATGAAATAGATTATGTTTTAAGATACGAGAATTATACTCAATGATTTGAATAATATTTTGTTATTTCGTCAAATTACTAGTTATTTCGCAATAAATATTTGATGAAATCCCTAATATTTCCATTAAAAAAAATATTCTTTTACAATATTTTATGTAAAGAAAGTGAGTGCAGGTGGTGTTTAAATAAAAAAAAAATGTTTAGCTTTAAGTAAATTTATATTTTATAAAAACAATCTTTTTCTACAAAATGTAACTGCTATACAATCTTTTTAGCAACTAAATATAAAAAAAATCCCTTATATTTAAGTTTCAAAAAATATTCTTTAATTTTTTATACAGAAAGAATGTGGTGTTTAACTATTAAAATTAGTAAAGTAGGTAATAGCTGTAGATAACACCGAACGAGGATAGGAACTGCACCAAATTTCACTTATAAAACAAGCAGTAAGCATAAAGCATTTATCATTAAGAATTAACAATTAAACTGAAAGCATTAAGCTTAAAACATTAAGCGTAAAGCAAAAAGCAATAAGCAATAAGCAAAAAGCAATAAGCAATAAGCAATAAGCAATAAGCAATAAGCAATAAGCATTTAAATAAGCATGTAGGCGGAAGCGGTAGGCGGTAGGCGGAAGATGGTAGGTGGTAGGCGGTAGGCGGAAGGTGGTAGGCGGTAGGCGATATTAAGCAATAAGCAATAAGCATAAAGCATTAAGCTTTAAACATTTAGCATTATGCTTTAACCAAAAATCAAAGAGCATCAAACCTCATGCCACCAGAAATGGTTTCTTGTTGGTCGTTATCCGTTGAACTTAACTTTGAAAATAATAATATAAAAAACATAAAAGTGTATTGTGCAATACAAATATAAAGAACAAGTAATGATTGAAAATTCTTTTTTTTAATAAACACAAAAATAATAATAAAATCATACTGGATAACATTTATGGACTTGGTAATTTTCCAATTTCCAATAACTTTAACTGCTTCTGAAACTATTTTTTAAACGAAAATTCGAAAGCAAAAAAATGTTTACTTGTTCAAAAGTATATTCTTATTCGTAAGCCTTTATAACTTTGATGAAATAGATTATGTTTTAAGATACGAGAATTATACTCAATGATTTGAATAATATTTTGTTATTTCGTCAAATTACTAGTTATTTCGCAATAAATATTTGATGAAATCCCTAATATTTCCATTAAAAAAAATATTCTTTTACAATATTTTATGTAAAGAAAGTGAGTGCAGGTGGTGTTTAAATAAAAAAAAATGTTTAGCTTTAAGTAAATTTATATTTTATAAAAACAATCTTTTTCTACAAAATGTAACTGCTATACAATCTTTTTAGCAACTAAATATAAAAAAAATCCCTTATATTTAAGTTTCAAAAAATATTCTTTAATTTTTATACAGAAAGAATGTGGTGTTTAACTATTAAAATTAGTAAAGTAGGTAATAGCTGTAGATAACACCGAACAAGGATAGGAACTGCACCAAATTTCACTTATAAAACAAGCAGTAAGCATAAAGCATTTATCATTAAGAATTAACAATTAAACTGAAAGCATTAAGCTTAAAACATTAAGCGTAAAGCAAAAAGCAATAAGCAATAAGCAAAAAGCAATAAGCAATAAGCAATAAGCAATAAGCAATAAGCATTTAAATAAGCATGTAGGCGGAAGCGGTAGGCGGTAGGCGGAAGATGGTAGGTGGTAGGCGGTAGGCGGTAGGTGGTAGGCGGTAGGCGATATTAAGCAATAAGCATAAAGCATTAAGCTTTAAACATTTAGCATTATGTTTTAACCAAAAATCAAAGAGCATCAAACCTCATGCCACCAGAAATGGTTTCTTGTTGGTCGTTATCCGTTGAACTTAACTTTGAAAATAATAATATAAAAAACATAAAAGTGTATTGTGCAATACAAATATAAAGAACAAGTAATGATTGAAAATTCTTTTTTTTAATAAACACAAAAATAATAATAAAATCATACTGGATAACATTTATGGACTTGGTAATTTTCCAATTTCCAATAACTTTAACTGCTTCTGAAACTATTTTTTAAACGAAAATTCGAAAGCAAAAAAATGTTTACTTGTTCAAAAGTATATTCTTATTCGTAAGCCTTTATAACTTTGATGAAATAGATTATGTTTTAAGATACGAGAATTATACTCAATGATTTGAATAATATTTTGTTATTTCGTCAAATTACTAGTTATTTCGCAATAAATATTTGATGAAATCCCTAATATTTCCATTAAAAAAAATATTCTTTTACAATATTTTATGTAAAGAAAGTGAGTGCAGGTGGTGTTTAAATAAAAAAAAATGTTTAGCTTTAAGTAAATTTATATTTTATAAAAACAATCTTTTTCTACAAAATGTAACTGCTATACAATCTTTTTAGCAACTAAATATAAAAAAAATCCCTTATATTTAAGTTTCAAAAAATATTCTTTAATTTTTATACAGAAAGAATGTGGTGTTTAACTATTAAAATTAGTAAAGTAGGTAATAGCTGTAGATAACACCGAACAAGGATAGGAACTGCACCAAATTTCACTTATAAAACAAGCAGTAAGCATAAAGCATTTATCATTAAGAATTAACAATTAAACTGAAAGCATTAAGCTTAAAACATTAAGCGTAAAGCAAAAAGCAATAAGCAATAAGCAAAAAGCAATAAGCAATAAGCAATAAGCATTTAAATAAGCATGTAGGCGGAAGCGGTAGGCGGTAGGCGGAAGATGGTAGGTGGTAGGCGGTAGGCGGAAGGTGGTAGGCGGTAGGCGATATTAAGCAATAAGCAATAAGCATAAAGCATTAAGCTTTAAACATTTAGCATTATGCTTTAACCAAAAATCAAAGAGCATCAAACCTCATGCCACCAGAAATGGTTTCTTGTTGGTCGTTATCCGTTGAACTTAACTTTAAAAATAATAATATAAAAAACATAAAAGTGTATTGTGCAATACAAATATAAAGAACAAGTAATGATTGAAAATTCTTTTTTTTAATAAACACAAAAATAATAATAAAATCATACTGGATAACATTTATGGCCTTGGTAATTTCCCAATTTCCAATAACTTTAACTGCTTCTGAAACTATTTTTTAAACGAAAATTCGAAAGCAAAAAAATTTTTACTTGTTCAAAAGTATATTCTTATTCGTAAGGCTTTATAACTTTGATGAAATAGATTATGTTTTAAGATACGAGAATCATACTCAATGATTTGAATAATATTTTGTTATTTCGTCAAATTACTAGTTATTTCGCAATAAATATTTGATGAAATCCCTAATATTTCCATTAAAAAAAAATTCTTTTACAATATTTTATGTAAAGAAAGTGAGTGGAGGTGGTGTTAAATAAAAAAAAAATGTTTAGCTTTAAGTAAATTTATATTTTATAAAAACAATCTTTTTCTACAAAATGTAACTGCTATACAATCTTTTTAGCAACTAAATATAAAAAAAATCCCTTATATTTAAGTTTCAAAAAATATTCTTTAATTTTTTATACAGAAAGAATGTGGTGTTTAACTATTAAAATTAGTAAAGTAGGTAATAGCTGTAGATAACACCGAACAAGGATAGGAACTGCACCAAATTTTACTTATAAAACAAGCAGTAAGCATAAAGCATTTATCATTAAGAATTAACAATTAGACTGAAAGCATTAAGCTTAAAACATTAAGCGTAAAGCAAAAAGCAATAAGCAATAAGCAATAAGCAAAAAGCAATAAGCAATAAGCAATAAGCAATAAGCAATAAGCAATAAGCAATAAGCAATAAGCAATAAGCAATAAGCAATAAGCAATAAGCAATAAGCAATAAGCAATAAGCAATAAGCAATAAGCAATAAGCAATAAGCAATAAGCAATAAGCAATAAGCAATAAGCAATAAGCAATAAGCAATAAGCAATAAGCAATAAGCAATAAGCAATAAGCAATAAGCAATAAGCAATAAGCAATAAGCAATAAGCAATAAGCAATAAGCAATAAGCAATAAGCAATAAGCAATAAGCAATAAGCAATAAGCAATAAGCAATAAGCAATAAGCAATAAGCAATAAGCAATAAGCAATAAGCAATAAGCAATAAGCAATAAGCAAAAAGCAATAAGCAATAAGCAATAAGCAATAAGCAATAAGCAATAAGCAATAAGCAATAAGCAATAAGCAATAAGCATGAAGCAATAAGCAATAAGCAATAAGCATGAAGCAATAAGCAATAAGCAATAAGCAATAAGCAATAAGCAATAAGCAATAAGCAATAAGCAATAAGCATTTAAATAAGCATGTAGGCGGAAGCAGTAGGCGGTAGGCGGAAGGTGTTAGGCGGTAGGCGGTAGGTGGTAGGCGATATTAAGCAATAAGCAATAAGCATAAAGCATTAAGCTTTAAACATTTAGCATTATGCTTTAACCAAAAATCAAAGAGCATCAAACCTCATGCCACCAGAAATGGTTTCTTGTTGGTCATTATTCGTTGAACTTAACTTTGAAAATAATAATAAAATAACATAAAAGTGTATTGTGCAATACAAATATAAAGAGCAAGTAATGGTTGAAAATTCTTTTTTTTAATAAACACAAAAATAATAATAAAATCATACTGGATAACATTTATGGACTTGGTAATTTCCCAATTTCCAATAACTTTAACTGCTTCTGAAACTATTTAAAAAAAAAAATAATTCGAAAGCAAAAAATTTTTTACTTGTTCAAAAGTATATTCTTATTCGTAAGCCTTTATAACTTTGATGAAATAGATTATGTTTTAAGATACGAGAATCATACTCAATGATTTGAATAATATTTTGTTATTTCGTCAAATTACTAGTTATTTCGCAATAAATATTTGATGAAATCCCTAATTATTCCATTAAAAAAATATTCTTTTACAATATTTTATGTAAAAAAAGTGAGTGCAGTTGGTGTTTAATTAAAAAAAAAATGTTTAGCTTTAAGTAAATTTATATTTTATAAAAACAATCTTTTTCTACAAAATGTAACTGCTATACAATCTTTTTAGCAACTAAATATAAAAAAAATCCCTTATATTTAAGTTTAAAAAAACATTCTTTAATTTTTTATACAGAAAGAATGTGGTGTTTAACTATTAAAATTAGTAAAGTAGGTAATAGCTGTAGATAACACCGAACAAGGATAGGAACTGCACCAAATTTTACTTATAAAACAAGCAGTAAGCATAAAGCATTTATCATTAAGAATTAACAATTAGACTGAAAGCATTAAGCTTAAAACATTAAGCGTAAAGCAAAAAGCAATAAGCAATAAGCAAAAAGCAATAAGCAATAAGCAATAAGCAATAAGCAATAAGCAATAAGCAATAAGCAATAAGCAATAAGCAATAAGCAATAAGCAATAAGCAATAAGCAATAAGCAATAAGCAATAAGCAATAAGCAATAAGCAATAAGCAATAAGCAATAAGCAATAAGCAATAAGCAATAAGCAATAAGCAATAAGCAATAAGCAATAAGCAATAAGCAATAAGCAATAAGCAATAAGCAATAAGCAATAAGCAATAAGCAATAAGCAATAAGCAATAAGCAATAAGCAATAAGCAATAAGCAATAAGCAATAAGCAATAAGCAATAAGCAATAAGCAATAAGCAATAAGCAATAAGCAATAAGCAATAAGCAATAAGCAATAAGCAATAAGCAATAAGCAATAAGCAATAAGCAATAAGCAATAAGCAATAAGCATGAAGCAATAAGCAATAAGCAATAAGCATGAAGCAATAAGCAATAAGCAATAAGCAATAAGCAATAAGCAATAAGCAATAAGCAATAAGCAATAAGCAATAAGCAATAAGCAATAAGCAATAAGCAATAAGCATTTAAATAAGCATGTAGGCGGAAGCAGTAGGCGGTAGGCGGAAGGTGTTAGGCGGTAGGCGGTAGGTGGTAGGCGATATTAAGCAATAAGCAATAAGCATAAAGCATTAAGCTTTAAACATTTAGCATTATGCTTTAACCAAAAATCAAAGAGCATCAAACCTCATGCCACCAGAAATGGTTTCTTGTTGGTCATTATTCGTTGAACTTAACTTTGAAAATAATAATAAAATAACATAAAAGTGTATTGTGCAATACAAATATAAAGAGCAAGTAATGGTTGAAAATTCTTTTTTTTAATAAACACAAAAATAATAATAAAATCATACTGGATAACATTTATGGACTTGGTAATTTCCCAATTTCCAATAACTTTAACTGCTTCTGAAACTATTTTTTAAACGAAAATTCGAAAGCAAAAAAATGTTTACTTGTTCAAAAGTATATTCTTATTCGTAAGCCTTTATAACTTTGATGAAATAGATTATGTTTTAAGATACGAGAATTATACTCAATGATTTGAATAATATTTTGTTATTTCGTCAAATTACTAGTTATTTCGCAATAAATATTTGATGAAATCCCTAATATTTCCATTAAAAAAAATATTCTTTTACAATATTTTATGTAAAGAAAGTGAGTGCAGGTGGTGTTTAAATAAAAAAAAATGTTTAGCTTTAAGTAAATTTATATTTTATAAAAACAATCTTTTTCTACAAAATGTAACTGCTATACAATCTTTTTAGCAACTAAATATAAAAAAAATCCCTTATATTTAAGTTTCAAAAAATATTCTTTAATTTTTATACAGAAAGAATGTGGTGTTTAACTATTAAAATTAGTAAAGTAGGTAATAGCTGTAGATAACACCGAACGAGGATAGGAACTGCACCAAATTTCACTTATAAAACAAGCAGTAAGCATAAAGCATTTATCATTAAGAATTAACAATTAAACTGAAAGCATTAAGCTTAAAACATTAAGCGTAAAGCAAACAGCAATAAGCAATAAGCAAAAAGCAATAAGCAATAAGCAATAAGCAATAAGCATTTAAATAAGCATGTAGGCGGAAGCGGTAGGCGGTAGGCGGAAGATGGTAGGTGGTAGGCGGTAGGCGGTAGGTGGTAGGCGGTAGGCGATATTAAGCAATAAGCATAAAGCATTAAGCTTTAAACATTTAGCATTATGCTTTAACCAAAAATCAAAGAGCATCAAACCTCATGCCACCAGAAATGGTTTCTTGTTGGTCGTTATCCGTTGAACTTAACTTTGAAAATAATAATATAAAAAACATAAAAGTGTATTGTGCAATACAAATATAAAGAACAAGTAATGATTGAAAATTCTTTTTTTTAATAAACACAAAAATAATAATAAAATCATACTGGATAACATTTATGGACTTGGTAATTTTCCAATTTCCAATAACTTTAACTGCTTCTGAAACTATTTTTTAAACGAAAATTCGAAAGCAAAAAAATGTTTACTTGTTCAAAAGTATATTCTTATTCGTAAGCCTTTATAACTTTGATGAAATAGATTATGTTTTAAGATACGAGAATTATACTCAATGATTTGAATAATATTTTGTTATTTCGTCAAATTACTAGTTATTTCGCAATAAATATTTGATGAAATCCCTAATATTTCCATTAAAAAAAATATTCTTTTACAATATTTTATGTAAAGAAAGTGAGTGCAGGTGGTGTTTAAATAAAAAAAAAATGTTTAGCTTTAAGTAAATTTATATTTTATAAAAACAATCTTTTTCTACAAAATGTAACTGCTATACAATCTTTTTAGCAACTAAATATAAAAAAAATCCCTTATATTTAAGTTTCAAAAAATATTCTTTAATTTTTTATACAGAAAGAATGTGGTGTTTAACTATTAAAATTAGTAAAGTAGGTAATAGCTGTAGATAACACCGAACAAGGATAGGAACTGCACCAAATTTCACTTATAAAACAAGCAGTAAGCATAAAGCATTTATCATTAAGAATTAACAATTAAACTGAAAGCATTAAGCTTAAAACATTAAGCGTAAAGCAAAAAGCAATAAGCAATAAGCAAAAAGCAATAAGCAATAAGCAATAAGCAATAAGCAATAAGCATTTAAATAAGCATGTAGGCGGAAGCGGTAGGCGGTAGGCGGAAGATGGTAGGTGGTAGGCGGTAGGCGGAAGGTGGTAGGCGGTAGGCGATATTAAGCAATAAGCAATAAGCATAAAGCATTAAGCTTTAAACATTTAGCATTATGCTTTAACCAAAAATCAAAGAGCATCAAACCTCATGCCACCAGAAATGGTTTCTTGTTGGTCGTTATCCGTTGAACTTAACTTTGAAAATAATAATATAAAAAACATAAAAGTGTATTGTGCAATACAAATATAAAGAACAAGTAATGATTGAAAATTCTTTTTTTTAATAAACACAAAAATAATAATAAAATCATACTGGATAACATTTATGGACTTGGTAATTTTCCAATTTCCAATAACTTTAACTGCTTCTGAAACTATTTTTTAAACGAAAATTCGAAAGCAAAAAAATGTTTACTTGTTCAAAAGTATATTCTTATTCGTAAGCCTTTATAACTTTGATGAAATAGATTATGTTTTAAGATACGAGAATTATACTCAATGATTTGAATAATATTTTGTTATTTCGTCAAATTACTAGTTATTTCGCAATAAATATTTGATGAAATCCCTAATATTTCCATTAAAAAAAATATTCTTTTACAATATTTTATGTAAAGAAAGTGAGTGCAGGTGGTGTTTAAATAAAAAAAAATGTTTAGCTTTAAGTAAATTTATATTTTATAAAAACAATCTTTTTCTACAAAATGTAACTGCTATACAATCTTTTTAGCAACTAAATATAAAAAAAATCCCTTATATTTAAGTTTCAAAAAATATTCTTTAATTTTTATACAGAAAGAATGTGGTGTTTAACTATTAAAATTAGTAAAGTAGGTAATAGCTGTAGATAACACCGAACAAGGATAGGAACTGCACCAAATTTCACTTATAAAACAAGCAGTAAGCATAAAGCATTTATCATTAAGAATTAACAATTAAACTGAAAGCATTAAGCTTAAAACATTAAGCGTAAAGCAAAAAGCAATAAGCAATAAGCAAAAAGCAATAAGCAATAAGCAATAAGCAATAAGCAATAAGCATTTAAATAAGCATGTAGGCGGAAGCGGTAGGCGGTAGGCGGAAGATGGTAGGTGGTAGGCGGTAGGCGGTAGGTGGTAGGCGGTAGGCGATATTAAGCAATAAGCATAAAGCATTAAGCTTTAAACATTTAGCATTATGCTTTAACCAAAAATCAAAGAGCATCAAACCTCATGCCACCAGAAATGGTTTCTTGTTGGTCGTTATCCGTTGAACTTAACTTTGAAAATAATAATATAAAAAACATAAAAGTGTATTGTGCAATACAAATATAAAGAACAAGTAATGATTGAAAATTCTTTTTTTTTAATAAACACAAAAATAATAATAAAATCATACTGGATAACATTTATGGACTTGGTAATTTTCCAATTTCCAATAACTTTAACTGCTTCTGAAACTATTTTTTAAACGAAAATTCGAAAGCAAAAAAATGTTTACTTGTTCAAAAGTATATTCTTATTCGTAAGCCTTTATAACTTTGATGAAATAGATTATGTTTTAAGATACGAGAATTATACTCAATGATTTGAATAATATTTTGTTATTTCGTCAAATTACTAGTTATTTCGCAATAAATATTTGATGAAATCCCTAATATTTCCATTAAAAAAAATATTCTTTTACAATATTTTATGTAAAGAAAGTGAGTGCAGGTGGTGTTTAAATAAAAAAAAAATGTTTAGCTTTAAGTAAATTTATATTTTATAAAAACAATCTTTTTCTACAAAATGTAACTGCTATACAATCTTTTTAGCAACTAAATATAAAAAAAATCCCTTATATTTAAGTTTCAAAAAATATTCTTTAATTTTTTATACAGAAAGAATGTGGTGTTTAACTATTAAAATTAGTAAAGTAGGTAATAGCTGTAGATAACACCGAACAAGGATAGGAACTGCACCAAATTTCACTTATAAAACAAGCAGTAAGCATAAAGCATTTATCATTAAGAATTAACAATTAAACTGAAAGCATTAAGCTTAAAACATTAAGCGTAAAGCAAAAAGCAATAAGCAATAAGCAAAAAGCAATAAGCAATAAGCAATAAGCAATAAGCAATAAGCATTTAAATAAGCATGTAGGCGGAAGCGGTAGGCGGTAGGCGGAAGATGGTAGGTGGTAGGCGGTAGGCGGAAGGTGGTAGGCGGTAGGCGATATTAAGCAATAAGCAATAAGCATAAAGCATTAAGCTTTAAACATTTAGCATTATGCTTTAACCAAAAATCAAAGAGCATCAAACCTCATGCCACCAGAAATGGTTTCTTGTTGGTCGTTATCCGTTGAACTTAACTTTGAAAATAATAATATAAAAAACATAAAAGTGTATTGTGCAATACAAATATAAAGAACAAGTAATGATTGAAAATTCTTTTTTTTAATAAACACAAAAATAATAATAAAATCATACTGGATAACATTTATGGACTTGGTAATTTTCCAATTTCCAATAACTTTAACTGCTTCTGAAACTATTTTTTAAACGAAAATTCGAAAGCAAAAAAATGTTTACTTGTTCAAAAGTATATTCTTATTCGTAAGCCTTTATAACTTTGATGAAATAGATTATGTTTTAAGATACGAGAATTATACTCAATGATTTGAATAATATTTTGTTATTTCGTCAAATTACTAGTTATTTCGCAATAAATATTTGATGAAATCCCTAATATTTCCATTAAAAAAAATATTCTTTTACAATATTTTATGTAAAGAAAGTGAGTGCAGGTGGTGTTTAAATAAAAAAAAATGTTTAGCTTTAAGTAAATTTATATTTTATAAAAACAATCTTTTTCTACAAAATGTAACTGCTATACAATCTTTTTAGCAACTAAATATAAAAAAAATCCCTTATATTTAAGTTTCAAAAAATATTCTTTAATTTTTATACAGAAAGAATGTGGTGTTTAACTATTAAAATTAGTAAAGTAGGTAATAGCTGTAGATAACACCGAACAAGGATAGGAACTGCACCAAATTTCACTTATAAAACAAGCAGTAAGCATAAAGCATTTATCATTAAGAATTAACAATTAAACTGAAAGCATTAAGCTTAAAACATTAAGCGTAAAGCAAAAAGCAATAAGCAATAAGCAAAAAGCAATAAGCAATAAGCAATAAGCAATAAGCAATAAGCATTTAAATAAGCATGTAGGCGGAAGCGGTAGGCGGTAGGCGGAAGATGGTAGGTGGTAGGCGGTAGGCGGTAGGTGGTAGGCGGTAGGCGATATTAAGCAATAAGCATAAAGCATTAAGCTTTAAACATTTAGCATTATGTTTTAACCAAAAATCAAAGAGCATCAAACCTCATGCCACCAGAAATGGTTTCTTGTTGGTCGTTATCCGTTGAACTTAACTTTGAAAATAATAATATAAAAAACATAAAAGTGTATTGTGCAATACAAATATAAAGAACAAGTAATGATTGAAAATTCTTTTTTTTAATAAACACAAAAATAATAATAAAATCATACTGGATAACATTTATGGACTTGGTAATTTTCCAATTTCCAATAACTTTAACTGCTTCTGAAACTATTTTTTAAACGAAAATTCGAAAGCAAAAAAATGTTTACTTGTTCAAAAGTATATTCTTATTCGTAAGCCTTTATAACTTTGATGAAATAGATTATGTTTTAAGATACGAGAATTATACTCAATGATTTGAATAATATTTTGTTATTTCGTCAAATTACTAGTTATTTCGCAATAAATATTTGATGAAATCCCTAATATTTCCATTAAAAAAAATATTCTTTTACAATATTTTATGTAAAGAAAGTGAGTGCAGGTGGTGTTTAAATAAAAAAAAATGTTTAGCTTTAAGTAAATTTATATTTTATAAAAACAATCTTTTTCTACAAAATGTAACTGCTATACAATCTTTTTAGCAACTAAATATAAAAAAAATCCCTTATATTTAAGTTTCAAAAAATATTCTTTAATTTTTATACAGAAAGAATGTGGTGTTTAACTATTAAAATTAGTAAAGTAGGTAATAGCTGTAGATAACACCGAACAAGGATAGGAACTGCACCAAATTTCACTTATAAAACAAGCAGTAAGCATAAAGCATTTATCATTAAGAATTAACAATTAAACTGAAAGCATTAAGCTTAAAACATTAAGCGTAAAGCAAAAAGCAATAAGCAATAAGCAAAAAGCAATAAGCAATAAGCAATAAGCATTTAAATAAGCATGTAGGCGGAAGCGGTAGGCGGTAGGCGGAAGATGGTAGGTGGTAGGCGGTAGGCGGAAGGTGGTAGGCGGTAGGCGATATTAAGCAATAAGCAATAAGCATAAAGCATTAAGCTTTAAACATTTAGCATTATGCTTTAACCAAAAATCAAAGAGCATCAAACCTCATGCCACCAGAAATGGTTTCTTGTTGGTCGTTATCCGTTGAACTTAACTTTAAAAATAATAATATAAAAAACATAAAAGTGTATTGTGCAATACAAATATAAAGAACAAGTAATGATTGAAAATTCTTTTTTTTAATAAACACAAAAATAATAATAAAATCATACTGGATAACATTTATGGCCTTGGTAATTTCCCAATTTCCAATAACTTTAACTGCTTCTGAAACTATTTTTTAAACGAAAATTCGAAAGCAAAAAAATTTTTACTTGTTCAAAAGTATATTCTTATTCGTAAGGCTTTATAACTTTGATGAAATAGATTATGTTTTAAGATACGAGAATCATACTCAATGATTTGAATAATATTTTGTTATTTCGTCAAATTACTAGTTATTTCGCAATAAATATTTGATGAAATCCCTAATATTTCCATTAAAAAAAAATTCTTTTACAATATTTTATGTAAAGAAAGTGAGTGGAGGTGGTGTTAAATAAAAAAAAAATGTTTAGCTTTAAGTAAATTTATATTTTATAAAAACAATCTTTTTCTACAAAATGTAACTGCTATACAATCTTTTTAGCAACTAAATATAAAAAAAATCCCTTATATTTAAGTTTCAAAAAATATTCTTTAATTTTTTATACAGAAAGAATGTGGTGTTTAACTATTAAAATTAGTAAAGTAGGTAATAGCTGTAGATAACACCGAACAAGGATAGGAACTGCACCAAATTTTACTTATAAAACAAGCAGTAAGCATAAAGCATTTATCATTAAGAATTAACAATTAGACTGAAAGCATTAAGCTTAAAACATTAAGCGTAAAGCAAAAAGCAATAAGCAATAAGCAATAAGCAAAAAGCAATAAGCAATAAGCAATAAGCAATAAGCAATAAGCAATAAGCAATAAGCAATAAGCAATAAGCAATAAGCAATAAGCAATAAGCAATAAGCAATAAGCAATAAGCAATAAGCAATAAGCAATAAGCAATAAGCAATAAGCAATAAGCAATAAGCAATAAGCAATAAGCAATAAGCAATAAGCAATAAGCAATAAGCAATAAGCAATAAGCAATAAGCAATAAGCAATAAGCAATAAGCAATAAGCAATAAGCAATAAGCAATAAGCAATAAGCAATAAGCAATAAGCAATAAGCAATAAGCAATAAGCAATAAGCAATAAGCAATAAGCAATAAGCAATAAGCAATAAGCAATAAGCAATAAGCAATAAGCAATAAGCAATAAGCAAAAAGCAATAAGCAATAAGCAATAAGCAATAAGCAATAAGCAATAAGCAATAAGCAATAAGCAATAAGCATGAAGCAATAAGCAATAAGCAATAAGCATGAAGCAATAAGCAATAAGCAATAAGCAATAAGCAATAAGCAATAAGCAATAAGCATTTAAATAAGCATGTAGGCGGAAGCAGTAGGCGGTAGGCGGAAGGTGTTAGGCGGTAGGCGGTAGGTGGTAGGCGATATTAAGCAATAAGCAATAAGCATAAAGCATTAAGCTTTAAACATTTAGCATTATGCTTTAACCAAAAATCAAAGAGCATCAAACCTCATGCCACCAGAAATGGTTTCTTGTTGGTCATTATTCGTTGAACTTAACTTTGAAAATAATAATAAAATAACATAAAAGTGTATTGTGCAATACAAATATAAAGAGCAAGTAATGGTTGAAAATTCTTTTTTTTAATAAACACAAAAATAATAATAAAATCATACTGGATAACATTTATGGACTTGGTAATTTCCCAATTTCCAATAACTTTAACTGCTTCTGAAACTATTTAAAAAAAAAAATAATTCGAAAGCAAAAAATTTTTTACTTGTTCAAAAGTATATTCTTATTCGTAAGCCTTTATAACTTTGATGAAATAGATTATGTTTTAAGATACGAGAATCATACTCAATGATTTGAATAATATTTTGTTATTTCGTCAAATTACTAGTTATTTCGCAATAAATATTTGATGAAATCCCTAATTATTCCATTAAAAAAATATTCTTTTACAATATTTTATGTAAAAAAAGTGAGTGCAGTTGGTGTTTAATTAAAAAAAAAATGTTTAGCTTTAAGTAAATTTATATTTTATAAAAACAATCTTTTTCTACAAAATGTAACTGCTATACAATCTTTTTAGCAACTAAATATAAAAAAAATCCCTTATATTTAAGTTTAAAAAAACATTCTTTAATTTTTTATACAGAAAGAATGTGGTGTTTAACTATTAAAATTAGTAAAGTAGGTAATAGCTGTAGATAACACCGAACAAGGATAGGAACTGCACCAAATTTTACTTATAAAACAAGCAGTAAGCATAAAGCATTTATCATTAAGAATTAACAATTAGACTGAAAGCATTAAGCTTAAAACATTAAGCGTAAAGCAAAAAGCAATAAGCAATAAGCAAAAAGCAATAAGCAATAAGCAATAAGCAATAAGCAATAAGCAATAAGCAATAAGCAATAAGCAATAAGCAATAAGCAATAAGCAATAAGCAATAAGCAATAAGCAATAAGCAATAAGCAATAAGCAATAAGCAATAAGCAATAAGCAATAAGCAATAAGCAATAAGCAATAAGCAATAAGCAATAAGCAATAAGCAATAAGCAATAAGCAATAAGCAATAAGCAATAAGCAATAAGCAATAAGCAATAAGCAATAAGCAATAAGCAATAAGCAATAAGCAATAAGCAATAAGCAATAAGCAATAAGCAATAAGCAATAAGCAATAAGCAATAAGCAATAAGCAATAAGCAATAAGCAATAAGCAATAAGCAATAAGCAATAAGCAATAAGCAATAAGCAATAAGCAATAAGCAATAAGCATGAAGCAATAAGCAATAAGCAATAAGCATGAAGCAATAAGCAATAAGCAATAAGCAATAAGCAATAAGCAATAAGCAATAAGCAATAAGCAATAAGCAATAAGCAATAAGCAATAAGCAATAAGCAATAAGCATTTAAATAAGCATGTAGGCGGAAGCAGTAGGCGGTAGGCGGAAGGTGTTAGGCGGTAGGCGGTAGGTGGTAGGCGATATTAAGCAATAAGCAATAAGCATAAAGCATTAAGCTTTAAACATTTAGCATTATGCTTTAACCAAAAATCAAAGAGCATCAAACCTCATGCCACCAGAAATGGTTTCTTGTTGGTCATTATTCGTTGAACTTAACTTTGAAAATAATAATAAAATAACATAAAAGTGTATTGTGCAATACAAATATAAAGAGCAAGTAATGGTTGAAAATTCTTTTTTTTAATAAACACAAAAATAATAATAAAATCATACTGGATAACATTTATGGACTTGGTAATTTCCCAATTTCCAATAACTTTAACTGCTTCTGAAACTATTTAAAAAAAAAAATAATTCGAAAGCAAAAAATTTTTTACTTGTTCAAAAGTATATTCTTATTCGTAAGCCTTTATAACTTTGATGAAATAGATTATGTTTTAAGATACGAGAATCATACTCAATGATTTGAATAATATTTTGTTATTTCGTCAAATTACTAGTTATTTCGCAATAAATATTTGATGAAATCCCTAATTATTCCATTAAAAAAATATTCTTTTACAATATTTTATGTAAAGAAAGTGAGTGCAGTTGGTGTTTAATTAAAAAAAAAATGTTTAGCTTTAAGTAAATTTATATTTTATAAAAACAATCTTTTTCTACAAAATGTAACTGCTATACAATCTTTTTAGCAACTAAATATAAAAAAAATCCCTTATATTTAAGTTTAAAAAAACATTCTTTAATTTTTTATACAGAAAGAATGTGGTGTTTAACTATTAAAATTAGTAAAGTAGGTAATAGCTGTAGATAACACCGAACAAGGATAGGAACTGCACCAAATTTTACTTATAAAACAAGCAGTAAGCATAAAGCATTTATCATTAAGAATTAACAATTAGACTGAAAGCATTAAGCTTAAAACATTAAGCGTAAAGCAAAAAGCAATAAGCAATAAGCAAAAAGCAATAAGCAATAAGCAATAAGCAATAAGCAATAAGCAATAAGCAATAAGCAATAAGCAATAAGCAATAAGCAATAAGCAATAAGCAATAAGCAATAAGCATTTAAATAAGCATGTAGGCGGAAGCAGTAGGCGGTAGGCGGAAGGTGTTAGGCGGTAGGCGGTAGGTGGTAGGCGATATTAAGCAATAAGCAATAAGCATAAAGCATTAAGCTTTAAACATTTAGCATTATGCTTTAACCAAAAATCAAAGAGCATCAAACCTCATGCCACCAGAAATGGTTTCTTGTTGGTCATTATTCGTTGAACTTAACTTTGAAAATAATAATAAAATAACATAAAAGTGTATTGTGCAATACAAATATAAAGAGCAAGTAATGGTTGAAAATTCTTTTTTTTAATAAACACAAAAATAATAATAAAATCATACTGGATAACATTTATGGACTTGGTAATTTCCCAATTTCCAATAACTTTAACTGCTTCTGAAACTATTTAAAAAAAAAATAATTCGAAAGCAAAAAATTTTTTACTTGTTCAAAAGTATATTCTTATTCGTAAGCCTTTATAACTTTGATGAAATAGATTATGTTTTAAGATACGAGAATCATACTCAATGATTTGAATAATATTTTGTTATTTCGTCAAATTACTAGTTATTTCGCAATAAATATTTGATGAAATCCCTAATTATTCCATTAAAAAAATATTCTTTTACAATATTTTATGTAAAGAAAGTGAGTGCAGTTGGTGTTTAATTAAAAAAAAAATGTTTAGCTTTAAGTAAATTTATATTTTATAAAAACAATCTTTTTCTACAAAATGTAACTGCTATACAATCTTTTTAGCAACTAAATATAAAAAAAATCCCTTATATTTAAGTTTAAAAAAACATTCTTTAATTTTTTATACAGAAAGAATGTGGTGTTTAACTATTAAAATTAGTAAAGTAGGTAATAGCTGTAGATAACACCGAACAAGGATAGGAACTGCACCAAATTTTACTTATAAAACAAGCAGTAAGCATAAAGCATTTATCATTAAGAATTAACAATTAGACTGAAAGCATTAAGCTTAAAACATTAAGCGTAAAGCAAAAAGCAATAAGCAATAAGCAAAAAGCAATAAGCAATAAGCAATAAGCAATAAGCAATAAGCAATAAGCAATAAGCAATAAGCAATAAGCAATAAGCAATAAGCAATAAGCAATAAGCTATAAGCAATAAGCAATAAGCAATAAGCAATAAGCAATAAGCAATAAGCAATAAGCAATAAGCAATAAGCAATAAGCAATAAGCAATAAGCAATAAGCAATAAGCAATAAGCAATAAGCAATAAGCAATAAGCAATAAGCAATAAGCAATAAGCAATAAGCAATAAGCAATAAGCAATAAGCAATAAGCAATAAGCAATAAGCAATAAGCAATAAGCAATAAGCAATAAGCAATAAGCAATAAGCAATAAGCAATAAGCAATAAGCAATAAGCAATAAGCAATAAGCAATAAGCAATAAGCAATAAGCAATAAGCAGTAAGCAATAAGCAATAAGCAATAAGCATGAAGCAATAAGCAATAAGCAATAAGCATGAAGCAATAAGCAATAAGCAATAAGCAATAAGCAATAAGCAATAAGCAATAAGCAATAAGCAATAAGCAATAAGCAATAAGCAATAAGCAATAAGCATTTAAATAAGCATGTAGGCGGAAGCAGTAGGCGGTAGGCGGAAGGTGTTAGGCGGTAGGCGGTAGGTGGTAGGCGATATTAAGCAATAAGCAATAAGCATAAAGCATTAAGCTTTAAACATTTAGCATTATGCTTTAACCAAAAATCAAAGAGCATCAAACCTCATGCCACCAGAAATGGTTTCTTGTTGGTCATTATTCGTTGAACTTAACTTTGAAAATAATAATAAAATAACATAAAAGTGTATTGTGCAATACAAATATAAAGAGCAAGTAATGGTTGAAAATTCTTTTTTTTAATAAACACAAAAATAATAATAAAATCATACTGGATAACATTTATGGACTTGGTAATTTCCCAATTTCCAATAACTTTAACTGCTTCTGAAACTATTTAAAAAAAAAAATAATTCGAAAGCAAAAAATTTTTTACTTGTTCAAAAGTATATTCTTATTCGTAAGCCTTTATAACTTTGATGAAATAGATTATGTTTTAAGATACGAGAATCATACTCAATGATTTGAATAATATTTTGTTATTTCGTCAAATTACTAGTTATTTCGCAATAAATATTTGATGAAATCCCTAATTATTCCATTAAAAAAATATTCTTTTACAATATTTTATGTAAAGAAAGTGAGTGCAGTTGGTGTTTAATTAAAAAAAAAATGTTTAGCTTTAAGTAAATTTATATTTTATAAAAACAATCTTTTTCTACAAAATGTAACTGCTATACAATCTTTTTAGCAACTAAATATAAAAAAAATCCCTTATATTTAAGTTTAAAAAAACATTCTTTAATTTTTTATACAGAAAGAATGTGGTGTTTAACTATTAAAATTAGTAAAGTAGGTAATAGCTGTAGATAACACCGAACAAGGATAGGAACTGCACCAAATTTTACTTATAAAACAAGCAGTAAGCATAAAGCATTTATCATTAAGAATTAACAATTAGACTGAAAGCATTAAGCTTAAAACATTAAGCGTAAAGCAAAAAGCAATAAGCAATAAGCAAAAAGCAATAAGCAATAAGCAATAAGCAATAAGCAATAAGCAATAAGTAATAAGCAATAAGCAATAAGCAATAAGCAATAAGCAATAAGCAATAAGCAATAAGCAATAAGCAATAAGCAATAAGCAATAAGCAATAAGCAATAAGCAATAAGCAATAAGCAATAAGCAATAAGCAATAAGCAATAAGCAATAAGCAATAAGCAATAAGCAATAAGCAATAAGCAATAAGCAATAAGCAATAAGCAATAAGCAATAAGCAATAAGCAATAAGCAATAAGCAATAAGCAATAAGCAATAAGCAATAAGCATGAAGCAATAAGCAATAAGCAATAAGCAATAAGCAATAAGCAATAAGCAATAAGCAATAAGCAATAAGCAATAAGCAATAAGCAATAAGCAATAAGCAATAAGCAATAAGCATTTAAATAAGCATGTAGGCGGAAGCAGTAGGCGGTAGGCGGAAGGTGTTAGGCGGTAGGCGGTAGGTGGTAGGCGATATTAAGCAATAAGCAATAAGCATAAAGCATTAAGCTTTAAACATTTAGCATTATGCTTTAACCAAAAATCAAAGAGCATCAAACCTCATGCCACCAGAAATGGTTTCTTGTTGGTCATTATTCGTTGAACTTAACTTTGAAAATAATAATAAAATAACATAAAAGTGTATTGTGCAATACAAATATAAAGAGCAAGTAATGGTTGAAAATTCTTTTTTTTAATAAACACAAAAATAATAATAAAATCATACTGGATAACATTTATGGACTTGGTAATTTCCCAATTTCCAATAACTTTAACTGCTTCTGAAACTATTTAAAAAAAAAAATAATTCGAAAGCAAAAAATTTTTTACTTGTTCAAAAGTATATTCTTATTCGTAAGCCTTTATAACTTTGATGAAATAGATTATGTTTTAAGATACGAGAATCATACTCAATGATTTGAATAATATTTTGTTATTTCGTCAAATTACTAGTTATTTCGCAATAAATATTTGATGAAATCCCTAATTATTCCATTAAAAAAATATTCTTTTACAATATTTTATGTAAAGAAAGTGAGTGCAGTTGGTGTTTAAATAAAAAAAAAATGTTTAGCTTTAAGTAAATTTATATTTTATAAAAACAATCTTTTTCTACAAAATGTAACTGCTATACAATCTTTTTAGCAACTAAATATAAAAAAAATCCCTTATATTTAAGTTTAAAAAAACATTCTTTAATTTTTTATACAGAAAGAATGTGGTGTTTAACTATTAAAATTAGTAAAGTAGGTAATAGCTGTAGATAACACCGAACAAGGATAGGAACTGCACCAAATTTTACTTATAAAACAAGCAGTAAGCATAAAGCATTTATCATTAAGAATTAACAATTAGACTGAAAGCATTAAGCTTAAAACATTAAGCGTAAAGCAAAAAGCAATAAGCAATAAGCAATAAGCAAAAAGCAATAAGCAATAAGCAATAAGCAATAAGCAATAAGCAATAAGCAATAAGCAATAAGCAATAAGCAATAAGCAATAAGCAATAAGCAATAAGCAATAAGCAATAAGCAATAAGCAATAAGCAATAAGCAATAAGCAATAAGCAATAAGCAATAAGCAATAAGCAATAAGCAATAAGCAATAAGCAATAAGCAATAAGCAATAAGCAATAAGCAATAAGCAATAAGCAATAAGCAATAAGCAATAAGCAATAAGCAATAAGCAATAAGCAATAAGCAATAAGCAATAAGCAATAAGCAATAAGCAATAAGCAATAAGCAATAAGCAATAAGCAATAAGCAATAAGCAATAAGCAATAAGCAATAAGCAATAAGCAATAAGCAATAAGCAATAAGCAATAAGCATGAAGCAATAAGCAATAAGCAATAAGCATGAAGCAATAAGCAATAAGCAATAAGCAATAAGCAATAAGCAATAAGCAATAAGCAATAAGCATTTAAATAAGCATGTAGGCGGAAGCAGTAGGCGGTAGGCGGAAGGTGTTAGGCGGTAGGCGGTAGGTGGTAGGCGATATTAAGCAATAAGCAATAAGCATAAAGCATTAAGCTTTAAACATTTAGCATTATGCTTTAACCAAAAATCAAAGAGCATCAAACCTCATGCCACCAGAAATGGTTTCTTGTTGGTCATTATTCGTTGAATTTAACTTTGAAAATAATAATAAAATAACATAAAAGTGTATTGTGCAATACAAATATAAAGAGCAAGTAATGGTTGAAAATTCTTTTTTTTAATAAACACAAAAATAATAATAAAATCATACTGGATAACATTTATGGACTTGGTAATTTCCCAATTTCCAATAACTTTAACTGCTTCTGAAACTATTTAAAAAAAAAAATAATTCGAAAGCAAAAAATTTTTTACTTGTTCAAAAGTATATTCTTATTCGTAAGCCTTTATAACTTTGATGAAATAGATTATGTTTTAAGATACGAGAATCATACTCAATGATTTGAATAATATTTTGTTATTTCGTCAAATTACTAGTTATTTCGCAATAAATATTTGATGAAATCCCTAATTATTCCATTAAAAAAATATTCTTTTACAATATTTTATGTAAAGAAAGTGAGTGCAGTTGGTGTTTAATTAAAAAAAAAATGTTTAGCTTTAAGTAAATTTATATTTTATAAAAACAATCTTTTTCTACAAAATGTAACTGCTATACAATCTTTTTAGCAACTAAATATAAAAAAAATCCCTTATATTTAAGTTTAAAAAAACATTCTTTAATTTTTTATACAGAAAGAATGTGGTGTTTAACTATTAAAATTAGTAAAGTAGGTAATAGCTGTAGATAACACCGAACAAGGATAGGAACTGCACCAAATTTTACTTATAAAACAAGCAGTAAGCATAAAGCATTTATCATTAAGAATTAACAATTAAACTGAAAGCATTAAGCTTAAAACATTAAGCGTAAAGCAAAAAGCAATAAGCAATAAGCAATAAGCAATAAGCATTTAAATAAGCATGTAGGCGGAAGCGGTAGGCGGTAGGCGGAAGGTGGTAGGTGGTAGGCGGTAGGCGGTAGGTGGTAGGCGGTAGGCGATATTAAACAATAAGCAATAAGCATAAAGCATTAAGCTTTAAACATTTAGCATTATGCTTTAACCAAAAATCAAAGAGCATCAAACCTCATGCCACCAGAAATGGTTTCTTGTTGGTCGTTATCCGTTGAACTTAACTTTGAAAATAATAATATAAAAAACATAAAAGTGTATTGTGCAATACAAATATAAAGAACAAGTAATGGTTGAAAATTCTTTTTTTTAATAAACACAAATATAATAATAAAATCATACTCGATAACATTTATGGACTTGGTAATTTCCCAATTTCCAATAACTTTAACTGCTTCTGAAACTATTTAAAAAAAAAAAAAATTCGAAAGCAAAAAAATGTTTACTTGTTCAAAAGTATATTCTTATTCGTAAGCCTTTATAACTTTGATGAAATAGATTATGTTTTAAGATACGAGAATCATACTCAATGATTTGAATAATATTTTGTTATTTCGTCAAATTACTAGTTATTTCGCAATAAATATTTGATGAAATCCCTAATATTTCCATTAAAAAAATATTCTTTTACAATATTTTATGTAAAGAAAGTGAGTGGAGGTGGTGTTTTAATAAAAAAAAAATGTTTAGCTTTAAGTAAATTTATATTTTATAAAAACAATCTTTTTCTACAAAATGTAACTGCTATACAATCTTTTTAGCAACTAAATATAAAAAAATCCCTTATATTTAAGTTTCAAAAAACATTCTTTAATTTTTTATACAGAAAGAATGTGGTGTTTAACTATTAAAATTAGTAAAGTAGGTAATAGCTGTAGATAACACCGAACAAGGATAGGAACTGCACCAAATTTTACTTATAAAACAAGCAGTAAGCATAAAGCATTTATCATTAAGAATTAACAATTAAACTGAAAGCATTAAGCTTAAAACATTAAGCGTAAAGCAAAAAGCAATAAGCAATAAGCAATAAGCAATAAGCATTTAAATAAGCATGTAGGCGGAAGCGGTAGGCGGTAGGCGGAAGGTGGTAGGTGGTAGGCGGTAGGCGGAAGGTGGTAGGCGGTAGGCGATATTAAGCAATAAGCAATAAGCATAAAGCATTAAGCTTTAAACATTTAGCATTATGCTTTAACCAAAAATCAAAGAGCATCAAACCTCATGCCACCAGAAATGGTTTCTTGTTGGTCGTTATCCGTTGAACTTAACTTTGAAAATAATAATATAAAAAACATAAAAGTGTATTGTGCAATACAAATATAAAGAACAAGTAATGATTGAAAATTCTTTTTTTTAATAAACACAAAAATAATAATAAAATCATACTGGATAACATTTATGGCCTTGGTAATTTCCCAATTTCCAATAACTTTAACTGCTTCTGAAACTATTTTTTAAACGAAAATTCGAAAGCAAAAAAATTTTTACTTGTTCAAAAGTATATTCTTATTCGTAAGGCTTTATAACTTTGATGAAAAAGATTATGTTTTAAGATACGAGAATCATACTCAATGATTTGAATAATATTTTGTTATTTCGTCAAATTACTAGTTATTTCGCAATAAATATTTGATGAAATCCCTAATATTTCCATTAAAAAAAAAATCTTTTACAATATTTTATGTAAAGAAAGTGAGTGGAGGTGGTGTTTAAATAAAAAAAAAATGTTTAGCTTTAAGTAAATTTATATTTTATAAAAACAATCTTTTTCTACAAAATGTAACTGCTATACAATCTTTTTAGCAACTAAATATAAAAAAAATCCCTTATATTTAAGTTTCAAAAAACATTCTTTAATTTTTTATACAGAAAGAATGTGGTGTTTAACTATTAAAATTAGTAAAGTAGGTAATAGCTGTAGATAATACCGAACAAGGATAGGAACTGCACCAAATTTTACTTATAAAACAAGCAGTAAGCATAAAGCATTTATCATTAAGAATTAACAATTAAACTGAAAGCATTAAGCTTAAAACATTAAGCGTAAAGCAAAAAGCAACAAGCAATAAGCAAAAAGCAATAAGCAATAAGCAATAAGCAATAAGCAATAAGCAATAAGCAATAAGCAATAAGCAATAAGCAATAAGCAATAAGCAATAAGCAATAAGCAATAAGCAATAAGCAATAAGCAATAAGCAATAAGCAATAAGCAATAAGCAATAAGCAATAAGCAATAAGCAATAAGCAATAAGCAATAAGCAATAAGCAATAAGCAATAAGCAATAAGCAATAAGCAATAAGCAATAAGCAATAAGCAATAAGCAATAAGCAATAAGCAATAAGCAATAAGCAATAAGCAATAAGCAATAAGCAATAAGCAATAAGCAATAAGCAATAAGCATTTAAATAAGCATGTAGGCGGAAGCAGTAGGCGGTAGGCGGAAGGTGGTAGGCGGTAGGCGGTAGGTGGTAGGCGGTAGGCGATATTAAGCAATAAGCAATAAGCATAAAGCATTAAGCTTTAAACATTTAGCATTATGCTTTAACCAAAAATCAAAGAGCATCAAACCTCATGCCACCAGAAATGGTTTCTTGTTGGTCATTATCCGTTGAACTTAACTTTGAAAATAATAATAAAATAACATAAAAGTGTATTTTACAACACAAATATAAAGAACAAGTAATAATTGAAAATTCTTTTTTTTAATAAACACAAAAATAATAATAAAATCATACTGGATAACATTTATGGCCTTGGTAATTTTCCAATTTCCAATAACTTTAACTGCTTCTGAAACTATTTTTTAAACGAAAATTCGAAAGCAAAAAAATGATTACTTGTTCAAAAGTATATTCTTATTCGTAAGCCTTTATAACTTTGATGAAATAGATTATGTTTTAAGATACGAGAATTATACTCAATGATTTGAATAATATTTTGTTATTTCGTCAAATTACTAGTTATTTCGCAATAAATATTTGATGAAATCCCTAATATTTCCATTAAAAAAAATATTCTTTTACAATATTTTATGTAAAGAAAGTGAGTGCAGGTGGTGTTTAAATAAAAAAAAATGTTTAGCTTTAAGTAAATTTATATTTTATAAAAACAATCTTTTTCTACAAAATGTAACTGCTATACAATCTTTTTAGCAACTAAATATAAAAAAAATCCCTTATATTTAAGTTTCAAAAAATATTCTTTAATTTTTATACAGAAAGAATGTGGTGTTTAACTATTAAAATTAGTAAAGTAGGTAATAGCTGTAGATAACACCGAACAAGGATAGGAACTGCACCAAATTTTACTTATAAAACAAGCAGTAAGCATAAAGCATTTATCATTAAGAATTAACAATTAGACTGAAAGCATTAAGCTTAAAACATTAAGCGTAAAGCAAAAAGCAATAAGCAATAAGCAAAAAGCAATAAGCAATAAGCAATAAGCAATAAGCAATAAGCAATAAGCAATAAGCAATAAGCAATAAGCAATAAGCAATAAGCAATAAGCAATAAGCAATAAGCAATAAGCAATAAGCAATAAGCAATAAGCAATAAGCAATAAGCAATAAGCAATAAGCAATAAGCAATAAGCAATAAGCAATAAGCAATAAGCAATAAGCAATAAGCAATAAGCAATAAGCAATAAGCAATAAGCAATAAGCAATAAGCAATAAGCAATAAGCAATAAGCATTTAAATAAGCATGTAGGCGGAAGCAGTAGGCGGTAGGCGGAAGGTGGTAGGCGGTAGGCGGTAGGTGGTAGGCGGTAGGCGATATTAAGCAATAAGCAATAAGCATAAAGCATAAAGCTTTAAACATTTAGCATTATGCTTTAACCAAAAATCAAAGAGCATCAAACCTCATGCCACCAGAAATGGTTTCTTGTTGGTCATTATCCGTTGAACTTAACTTTGAAAATAATAATAAAATAACATAAAAGTGTATTTTACAACACAAATATAAAGAACAAGTAATAATTGAAAATTCTTTTTTTTAATAAACACAAAAATAATAATAAAATCATACTGGATAACATTTATGGCCTTGGTAATTTTCCAATTTCCAATAACTTTAACTGCTTCTGAAACTATTTTTTAAACGAAAATTCGAAAGCAAAAAAATGTTTACTTGTTCAAAAGTATATTCTTATTCGTAAGCCTTTATAACTTTGATGAAATAGATTATGTTTTAAGATACGAGAATTATACTCAATAATTTGAATAATATTTTGTTATTTCGTCAAATTACTAGTTATTTCGCAATAAATATTTGATGAAATCCCTAATATTTCCATTAAAAAAAATATTCTTTTACAATATTTTATGTAAAGAAAGTGAGTGCAGGTGGTGTTTAAATAAAAAAAAATGTTTAGCTTTAAGTAAATTTATATTTTATAAAAACAATCTTTTTCTACAAAATGTAACTGCTATACAATCTTTTTAGCAACTAAATATAAAAAAAATCCCTTATATTTAAGTTTCAAAAAATATTCTTTAATTTTTATACAGAAAGAATGTGGTGTTTAACTATTAAAATTAGTAAAGTAGGTAATAGCTGTAGATAACACCGAACAAGGATAGGAACTGCACCAAATTTCACTTATAAAACAAGCAGTAAGCATAAAGCATTTATCATTAAGAATTAACAATTAAACTGAAAGCATTAAGCTTAAAACATTAAGCGTAAAGCAAAAAGCAATAAGCAATAAGCAATAAGCAAAAAGCAATAAGCAATAAGCAATAAGCAATAAGCAATAAGCATTTAAATAAGCATGTAGGCGGAAGCGGTAGGCGGTAGGCGGAAGATGGTAGGTGGTAGGCGGTAGGCGGAAGGTGGTAGGCGGTAGGCGATATTAAGCAATAAGCAATAAGCATAAAGCATTAAGCTTTAAACATTTAGCATTATGCTTTAACCAAAAATCAAAGAGCATCAAACCTCATGCCACCAGAAATGGTTTCTTGTTGGTCGTTATCCGTTGAACTTAACTTTGAAAATAATAATATAAAAAACATAAAAGTGTATTGTGCAATACAAATATAAAGAACAAGTAATGATTGAAAATTCTTTTTTTTAATAAACACAAAAATAATAATAAAATCATACTGGATAACATTTATGGCCTTGGTAATTTCCCAATTTCCAATAACTTTAACTGCTTCTGAAACTATTTTTTAAACGAAAATTCGAAAGCAAAAAAATTTTTACTTGTTCAAAAGTATATTCTTATTCGTAAGGCTTTATAACTTTGATGAAATAGATTATGTTTTAAGATACGAGAATCATACTCAATGATTTGAATAATATTTTGTTATTTCGTCAAATTACTAGTTATTTCGCAATAAATATTTCATGAAATCCCTAATATTTCCATTAAAAAAAAATTCTTTTACAATATTTTATGTAAAGAAAGTGAGTGGAGGTGGTGTTTAAATAAAAAAAAAATGTTTAGCTTTAAGTAAATTTATATTTTATAAAAACAATCTTTTTCTACAAAATGTAACTGCTATACAATCTTTTTAGCAACTAAATATAAAAAAAATCCCTTATATTTAAGTTTCAAAAAACATTCTTTAATTTTTTATACAGAAAGAATGTGGTGTTTAACTATTAAAATTAGTAAAGTAGGTAATAGCTGTAGATAATACCGAACAAGGATAGGAACTGCACCAAATTTTACTTATAAAACAAGCAGTAAGCATAAAGCATTTATCATTAAGAATTAACAATTAAACTGAAAGCATTAAGCTTAAAACATTAAGCGTAAAGCAAAAAGCAACAAGCAATAAGCAAAAAGCAATAAGCAATAAGCAATAAGCAATAAGCAATAAGCAATAAGCAATAAGCAATAAGCAATAAGCAATAAGCAATAAGCAATAAGCAATAAGCAATAAGCAATAAGCAATAAGCAATAAGCAATAAGCAATAAGCAATAAGCAATAAGCAATAAGCAATAAGCAATAAGCAATAAGCAATAAGCAATAAGCAATAAGCAATAAGCAATAAGCAATAAGCAATAAGCAATAAGCAATAAGCAATAAGCAATAAGCAATAAGCAATAAGCAATAAGCAATAAGCAATAAGCAATAAGCAATAAGCAATAAGCAATAAGCAATAAGCAATAAGCAATAAGCAATAAGCAATAAGCATTTAAATAAGCATGTAGGCGGAAGCAGTAGGCGGTAGGCGGAAGGTGGTAGGCGGTAGGCGGTAGGTGGTAGGCGGTAGGCGATATTAAGCAATAAGCAATAAGCATAAAGCATTAAGCTTTAAACATTTAGCATTATGCTTTAACCAAAAATCAAAGAGCATCAAACCTCATGCCACCAGAAATGGTTTCTTGTTGGTCATTATCCGTTGAACTTAACTTTGAAAATAATAATAAAATAACATAAAAGTGTATTTTACAACACAAATATAAAGAACAAGTAATAATTGAAAATTCTTTTTTTTAATAAACACAAAAATAATAATAAAATCATACTGGATAACATTTATGGCCTTGGTAATTTTCCAATTTCCAATAACTTTAACTGCTTCTGAAACTATTTTTTAAACGAAAATTCGAAAGCAAAAAAATGTTTACTTGTTCAAAAGTATATTCTTATTCGTAAGCCTTTATAACTTTGATGAAATAGATTATGTTTTAAGATACGAGAATTATACTCAATGATTTGAATAATATTTTGTTATTTCGTCAAATTACTAGTTATTTCGCAATAAATATTTGATGAAATCCCTAATATTTCCATTAAAAAAAATATTCTTTTACAATATTTTATGTAAAGAAAGTGAGTGCAGGTGGTGTTTAAATAAAAAAAAATGTTTAGCTTTAAGTAAATTTATATTTTATAAAAACAATCTTTTTCTACAAAATGTAACTGCTATACAATCTTTTTAGCAACTAAATATAAAAAAAATCCCTTATATTTAAGTTTCAAAAAATATTCTTTAATTTTTATACAGAAAGAATGTGGTGTTTAACTATTAAAATTAGTAAAGTAGGTAATAGCTGTAGATAACACCGAACAAGGATAGGAACTGCACCAAATTTCACTTATAAAACAAGCAGTAAGCATAAAGCATTTATCATTAAGAATTAACAATTAGACTGAAAGCATTAAGCTTAAAACATTAAGCGTAAAGCAAAAAGCAATAAGCAATAAGCAAAAAGCAATAAGCAATAAGCAATAAGCATTTAAATAAGCATGTAGGCGGAAGCGGTAGGCGGTAGGCGGAAGATGGTAGGTGGTAGGCGGTAGGCGGAAGGTGGTAGGCGGTAGGCGATATTAAGCAATAAGCAATAAGCATAAAGCATTAAGCTTTAAACATTTAGCATTATGCTTTAACCAAAAATCAAAGAGCATCAAACCTCATGCCACCAGAAATGGTTTCTTGTTGGTCGTTATCCGTTGAACTTAACTTTAAAAATAATAATATAAAAAACATAAAAGTGTATTGTGCAATACAAATATAAAGAACAAGTAATGATTGAAAATTCTTTTTTTTAATAAACACAAAAATAATAATAAAATCATACTGGATAACATTTATGGCCTTGGTAATTTCCCAATTTCCAATAACTTTAACTGCTTCTGAAACTATTTTTTAAACGAAAATTCGAAAGCAAAAAAATTTTTACTTGTTCAAAAGTATATTCTTATTCGTAAGGCTTTATAACTTTGATGAAAAAGATTATGTTTTAAGATACGAGAATCATACTCAATGATTTGAATAATATTTTGTTATTTCGTCAAATTACTAGTTATTTCGCAATAAATATTTGATGAAATCCCTAATATTTCCATTAAAAAAAAATTCTTTTACAATATTTTATGTAAAGAAAGTGAGTGGAGGTGGTGTTTAAATAAAAAAAAAATGTTTAGCTTTAAGTAAATTTATATTTTATAAAAACAATCTTTTTCTACAAAATGTAACTGCTATACAATCTTTTTAGCAACTAAATATAAAAAAAATCCCTTATATTTAAGTTTCAAAAAACATTCTTTAATTTTTTATACAGAAAGAATGTGGTGTTTAACTATTAAAATTAGTAAAGTAGGTAATAGCTGTAGATAATACCGAACAAGGATAGGAACTGCACCAAATTTTACTTATAAAACAAGCAGTAAGCATAAAGCATTTATCATTAAGAATTAACAATTAAACTGAAAGCATTAAGCTTAAAACATTAAGCGTAAAGCAAAAAGCAACAAGCAATAAGCAAAAAGCAATAAGCAATAAGCAATAAGCAATAAGCAATAAGCAATAAGCAATAAGCAATAAGCAATAAGCAATAAGCAATAAGCAATAAGCAATAAGCAATAAGCAATAAGCAATAAGCAATAAGCAATAAGCAATAAGCAATAAGCAATAAGCAATAAGCAATAAGCAATAAGCAATAAGCAATAAGCAATAAGCAATAAGCAATAAGCAATAAGCAATAAGCAATAAGCAATAAGCAATAAGCAATAAGCAATAAGCAATAAGCAATAAGCAATAAGCAATAAGCAATAAGCAATAAGCAATAAGCAATAAGCAATAAGCAATAAGCAATAAGCAATAAGCAATAAGCAATAAGCATTTAAATAAGCATGTAGGCGGAAGCAGTAGGCGGTAGGCGGAAGGTGGTAGGCGGTAGGCGGTAGGTGGTAGGCGGTAGGCGATATTAAGCAATAAGCAATAAGCATAAAGCATTAAGCTTTAAACATTTAGCATTATGCTTTAACCAAAAATCAAAGAGCATCAAACCTCATGCCACCAGAAATGGTTTCTTGTTGGTCATTATCCGTTGAACTTAACTTTGAAAATAATAATAAAATAACATAAAAGTGTATTTTACAACACAAATATAAAGAACAAGTAATAATTGAAAATTCTTTTTTTTAATAAACACAAAAATAATAATAAAATCATACTGGATAACATTTATGGCCTTGGTAATTTTCCAATTTCCAATAACTTTAACTGCTTCTGAAACTATTTTTTAAACGAAAATTCGAAAGCAAAAAAATGATTACTTGTTCAAAAGTATATTCTTATTCGTAAGCCTTTATAACTTTGATGAAATAGATTATGTTTTAAGATACGAGAATTATACTCAATGATTTGAATAATATTTTGTTATTTCGTCAAATTACTAGTTATTTCGCAATAAATATTTGATGAAATCCCTAATATTTCCATTAAAAAAAATATTCTTTTACAATATTTTATGTAAAGAAAGTGAGTGCAGGTGGTGTTTAAATAAAAAAAAATGTTTAGCTTTAAGTAAATTTATATTTTATAAAAACAATCTTTTTCTACAAAATGTAACTGCTATACAATCTTTTTAGCAACTAAATATAAAAAAAATCCCTTATATTTAAGTTTCAAAAAATATTCTTTAATTTTTATACAGAAAGAATGTGGTGTTTAACTATTAAAATTAGTAAAGTAGGTAATAGCTGTAGATAACACCGAACAAGGATAGGAACTGCACCAAATTTTACTTATAAAACAAGCAGTAAGCATAAAGCATTTATCATTAAGAATTAACAATTAGACTGAAAGCATTAAGCTTAAAACATTAAGCGTAAAGCAAAAAGCAATAAGCAATAAGCAAAAAGCAATAAGCAATAAGCAATAAGCAATAAGCAATAAGCAATAAGCAATAAGCAATAAGCAATAAGCAATAAGCAATAAGCAATAAGCAATAAGCAATAAGCAATAAGCAATAAGCAATAAGCAATAAGCAATAAGCAATAAGCAATAAGCAATAAGCAATAAGCAATAAGCAATAAGCAATAAGCAATAAGCAATAAGCAATAAGCAATAAGCAATAAGCAATAAGCAATAAGCAATAAGCAATAAGCAATAAGCAATAAGCAATAAGCAATAAGCAATAAGCATTTAAATAAGCATGTAGGCGGAAGCAGTAGGCGGTAGGCGGAAGGTGGTAGGCGGTAGGCGGTAGGTGGTAGGCGGTAGGCGATATTAAGCAATAAGCAATAAGCATAAAGCATAAAGCTTTAAACATTTAGCATTATGCTTTAACCAAAAATCAAAGAGCATCAAACCTCATGCCACCAGAAATGGTTTCTTGTTGGTCATTATCCGTTGAACTTAACTTTGAAAATAATAATAAAATAACATAAAAGTGTATTTTACAACACAAATATAAAGAACAAGTAATAATTGAAAATTCTTTTTTTTAATAAACACAAAAATAATAATAAAATCATACTGGATAACATTTATGGCCTTGGTAATTTTCCAATTTCCAATAACTTTAACTGCTTCTGAAACTATTTTTTAAACGAAAATTCGAAAGCAAAAAAATGTTTACTTGTTCAAAAGTATATTCTTATTCGTAAGCCTTTATAACTTTGATGAAATAGATTATGTTTTAAGATACGAGAATTATACTCAATAATTTGAATAATATTTTGTTATTTCGTCAAATTACTAGTTATTTCGCAATAAATATTTGATGAAATCCCTAATATTTCCATTAAAAAAAATATTCTTTTACAATATTTTATGTAAAGAAAGTGAGTGCAGGTGGTGTTTAAATAAAAAAAAATGTTTAGCTTTAAGTAAATTTATATTTTATAAAAACAATCTTTTTCTACAAAATGTAACTGCTATACAATCTTTTTAGCAACTAAATATAAAAAAAATCCCTTATATTTAAGTTTCAAAAAATATTCTTTAATTTTTATACAGAAAGAATGTGGTGTTTAACTATTAAAATTAGTAAAGTAGGTAATAGCTGTAGATAACACCGAACAAGGATAGGAACTGCACCAAATTTCACTTATAAAACAAGCAGTAAGCATAAAGCATTTATCATTAAGAATTAACAATTAAACTGAAAGCATTAAGCTTAAAACATTAAGCGTAAAGCAAAAAGCAATAAGCAATAAGCAAAAAGCAATAAGCAATAAGCAATAAGCAATAAGCAATAAGCATTTAAATAAGCATGTAGGCGGAAGCGGTAGGCGGTAGGCGGAAGATGGTAGGTGGTAGGCGGTAGGCGGAAGGTGGTAGGCGGTAGGCGATATTAAGCAATAAGCAATAAGCATAAAGCATTAAGCTTTAAACATTTAGCATTATGCTTTAACCAAAAATCAAAGAGCATCAAACCTCATGCCACCAGAAATGGTTTCTTGTTGGTCGTTATCCGTTGAACTTAACTTTGAAAATAATAATATAAAAAACATAAAAGTGTATTGTGCAATACAAATATAAAGAACAAGTAATGATTGAAAATTCTTTTTTTTAATAAACACAAAAATAATAATAAAATCATACTGGATAACATTTATGGCCTTGGTAATTTCCCAATTTCCAATAACTTTAACTGCTTCTGAAACTATTTTTTAAACGAAAATTCGAAAGCAAAAAAATTTTTACTTGTTCAAAAGTATATTCTTATTCGTAAGGCTTTATAACTTTGATGAAATAGATTATGTTTTAAGATACGAGAATCATACTCAATGATTTGAATAATATTTTGTTATTTCGTCAAATTACTAGTTATTTCGCAATAAATATTTCATGAAATCCCTAATATTTCCATTAAAAAAAAATTCTTTTACAATATTTTATGTAAAGAAAGTGAGTGGAGGTGGTGTTTAAATAAAAAAAAAATGTTTAGCTTTAAGTAAATTTATATTTTATAAAAACAATCTTTTTCTACAAAATGTAACTGCTATACAATCTTTTTAGCAACTAAATATAAAAAAAATCCCTTATATTTAAGTTTCAAAAAACATTCTTTAATTTTTTATACAGAAAGAATGTGGTGTTTAACTATTAAAATTAGTAAAGTAGGTAATAGCTGTAGATAATACCGAACAAGGATAGGAACTGCACCAAATTTTACTTATAAAACAAGCAGTAAGCATAAAGCATTTATCATTAAGAATTAACAATTAAACTGAAAGCATTAAGCTTAAAACATTAAGCGTAAAGCAAAAAGCAACAAGCAATAAGCAAAAAGCAATAAGCAATAAGCAATAAGCAATAAGCAATAAGCAATAAGCAATAAGCAATAAGCAATAAGCAATAAGCAATAAGCAATAAGCAATAAGCAATAAGCAATAAGCAATAAGCAATAAGCAATAAGCAATAAGCAATAAGCAATAAGCAATAAGCAATAAGCAATAAGCAATAAGCAATAAGCAATAAGCAATAAGCAATAAGCAATAAGCAATAAGCAATAAGCAATAAGCAATAAGCAATAAGCAATAAGCAATAAGCAATAAGCAATAAGCAATAAGCAATAAGCAATAAGCAATAAGCAATAAGCAATAAGCAATAAGCAATAAGCAATAAGCAATAAGCAATAAGCAATAAGCAATAAGCAATAAGCAATAAGCAAAAAGCAATAAGCAATAAGCAATAAGCAATAAGCAATAAGCAATAAGCATGAAGCAATAAGCAATAAGCAATAAGCATGAAGCAATAAGCAATAAGCAATAAGCAATAAGCAATAAGCAATAAGCAATAAGCAATAAGCAATAAGCATTTAAATAAGCATGTAGGCGGAAGCAGTAGGCGGTAGGCGGAAGGTGTTAGGCGGTAGGCGGTAGGTGGTAGGCGATATTAAGCAATAAGCAATAAGCATAAAGCATTAAGCTTTAAACATTTAGCATTATGCTTTAACCAAAAATCAAAGAGCATCAAACCTCATGCCACCAGAAATGGTTTCTTGTTGGTCATTATTCGTTGAACTTAACTTTGAAAATAATAATAAAATAACATAAAAGTGTATTGTGCAATACAAATATAAAGAACAAGTAATGATTGAAAATTCTTTTTTTTAATAAACACAAAAATAATAATAAAATCATACTGGATAACATTTATGGCCTTGGTAATTTCCCAATTTCCAATAACTTTAACTGCTTCTGAAACTATTTTTTAAACGAAAATTCGAAAGCAAAAAAATTTTTACTTGTTCAAAAGTATATTCTTATTCGTAAGGCTTTATAACTTTGATGAAATAGATTATGTTTTAAGATACGAGAATCATACTCAATGATTTGAATAATATTTTGTTATTTCGTCAAATTACTAGTTATTTCGCAATAAATATTTGATGAAATCCCTAATATTTCCATTAAAAAAAAATTCTTTTACAATATTTTATGTAAAGAAAGTGAGTGGAGGTGGTGTTAAATAAAAAAAAAATGTTTAGCTTTAAGTAAATTTATATTTTATAAAAACAATCTTTTTCTACAAAATGTAACTGCTATACAATCTTTTTAGCAACTAAATATAAAAAAAATCCCTTATATTTAAGTTTCAAAAAATATTCTTTAATTTTTTATACAGAAAGAATGTGGTGTTTAACTATTAAAATTAGTAAAGTAGGTAATAGCTGTAGATAACACCGAACAAGGATAGGAACTGCACCAAATTTTACTTATAAAACAAGCAGTAAGCATAAAGCATTTATCATTAAGAATTAACAATTAGACTGAAAGCATTAAGCTTAAAACATTAAGCGTAAAGCAAAAAGCAATAAGCAATAAGCAATAAGCAAATAGCAATAAGCAATAAGCAATAAGCAATAAGCAATAAGCAATAAGCAATAAGCAATAAGCAATAAGCAATAAGCAATAAGCAATAAGCAATAAGCAATAAGCAATAAGCAATAAGCAATAAGCAATAAGCAATAAGCAATAAGCAATAAGCAATAAGCAATAAGCAATAAGCAATAAGCAATAAGCAATAAGCAATAAGCAATAAGCAATAAGCAATAAGCAATAAGCAATAAGCAATAAGCAATAAGCAATAAGCAATAAGCAATAAGCAATAAGCAATAAGCAATAAGCAATAAGCAATAAGCAATAAGCAATAAGCAATAAGCAATAAGCAATAAGCAATAAGCAATAAGCAATAAGCAATAAGCAATAAGCATGAAGCAATAAGCAATAAGCAATAAGCATGAAGCAATAAGCAATAAGCAATAAGCAATAAGCAATAAGCAATAAGCAATAAGCAATAAGCAATAAGCATTTAAATAAGCATGTAGGCGGAAGCAGTAGGCGGTAGGCGGAAGGTGTTAGGCGGTAGGCGGTAGGTGGTAGGCGATATTAAGCAATAAGCAATAAGCATAAAGCATTAAGCTTTAAACATTTAGCATTATGCTTTAACCAAAAATCAAAGAGCATCAAACCTCATGCCACCAGAAATGGTTTCTTGTTGGTCATTATTCGTTGAACTTAACTTTGAAAATAATAATAAAATAACATAAAAGTGTATTGTGCAATACAAATATAAAGAGCAAGTAATGGTTGAAAATTCTTTTTTTTAATAAACACAAAAATAATAATAAAATCATACTGGATAACATTTATGGACTTGGTAATTTCCCAATTTCCAATAACTTTAACTGCTTCTGAAACTATTTAAAAAAAAAAATAATTCGAAAGCAAAAAATTTTTTACTTGTTCAAAAGTATATTCTTATTCGTAAGCCTTTATAACTTTGATGAAATAGATTATGTTTTAAGATACGAGAATCATACTCAATGATTTGAATAATATTTTGTTATTTCGTCAAATTACTAGTTATTTCGCAATAAATATTTGATGAAATCCCTAATTATTCCATTAAAAAAATATTCTTTTACAATATTTTATGTAAAAAAAGTGAGTGCAGTTGGTGTTTAATTAAAAAAAAAATGTTTAGCTTTAAGTAAATTTATATTTTATAAAAACAATCTTTTTCTACAAAATGTAACTGCTATACAATCTTTTTAGCAACTAAATATAAAAAAAATCCCTTATATTTAAGTTTAAAAAAACATTCTTTAATTTTTTATACAGAAAGAATGTGGTGTTTAACTATTAAAATTAGTAAAGTAGGTAATAGCTGTAGATAACACCGAACAAGGATAGGAACTGCACCAAATTTTACTTATAAAACAAGCAGTAAGCATAAAGCATTTATCATTAAGAATTAACAATTAGACTGAAAGCATTAAGCTTAAAACATTAAGCGTAAAGCAAAAAGCAATAAGCAATAAGCAAAAAGCAATAAGCAATAAGCAATAAGCAATAAGCAATAAGCAATAAGCAATAAGCAATAAGCAATAAGCAATAAGCAATAAGCAATAAGCAATAAGCAATAAGCAATAAGCAATAAGCAATAAGCAATAAGCAATAAGCAATAAGCAATAAGCAATAAGCAATAAGCAATAAGCAATAAGCAATAAGCAATAAGCAATAAGCAATAAGCAATAAGCAATAAGCAATAAGCAATAAGCAATAAGCAATAAGCAATAAGCAATAAGCAATAAGCAATAAGCAATAAGCAATAAGCAATAAGCAATAAGCAATAAGCAATAAGCAATAAGCAATAAGCAATAAGCAATAAGCAATAAGCAATAAGCAATAAGCAATAAGCATGAAGCAATAAGCAATAAGCAATAAGCATGAAGCAATAAGCAATAAGCAATAAGCAATAAGCAATAAGCAATAAGCAATAAGCAATAAGCAATAAGCAATAAGCAATAAGCAATAAGCATTTAAATAAGCATGTAGGCGGAAGCAGTAGGCGGTAGGCGGAAGGTGTTAGGCGGTAGGCGGTAGGTGGTAGGCGATATTAAGCAATAAGCAATAAGCATAAAGCATTAAGCTTTAAACATTTAGCATTATGCTTTAACCAAAAATCAAAGAGCATCAAACCTCATGCCACCAGAAATGGTTTCTTGTTGGTCATTATTCGTTGAACTTAACTTTGAAAATAATAATAAAATAACATAAAAGTGTATTGTGCAATACAAATATAAAGAGCAAGTAATGGTTGAAAATTCTTTTTTTTAATAAACACAAAAATAATAATAAAATCATACTGGATAACATTTATGGACTTGGTAATTTCCCAATTTCCAATAACTTTAACTGCTTCTGAAACTATTTAAAAAAAAAAATAATTCGAAAGCAAAAAATTTTTTACTTGTTCAAAAGTATATTCTTATTCGTAAGCCTTTATAACTTTGATGAAATAGATTATGTTTTAAGATACGAGAATCATACTCAATGATTTGAATAATATTTTGTTATTTCGTCAAATTACTAGTTATTTCGCAATAAATATTTGATGAAATCCCTAATTATTCCATTAAAAAAATATTCTTTTACAATATTTTATGTAAAGAAAGTGAGTGCAGTTGGTGTTTAATTAAAAAAAAAATGTTTAGCTTTAAGTAAATTTATATTTTATAAAAACAATCTTTTTCTACAAAATGTAACTGCTATACAATCTTTTTAGCAACTAAATATAAAAAAAATCCCTTATATTTAAGTTTAAAAAAACATTCTTTAATTTTTTATACAGAAAGAATGTGGTGTTTAACTATTAAAATTAGTAAAGTAGGTAATAGCTGTAGATAACACCGAACAAGGATAGGAACTGCACCAAATTTTACTTATAAAACAAGCAGTAAGCATAAAGCATTTATCATTAAGAATTAACAATTAGACTGAAAGCATTAAGCTTAAAACATTAAGCGTAAAGCAAAAAGCAATAAGCAGTAAGCAAAAAGCAATAAGCAATAAGCAATAAGCAATAAGCAATAAGCAATAAGCAATAAGCAATAAGCAATAAGCAATAAGCAATAAGCAATAAGCAATAAGCAATAAGCATTTAAATAAGCATGTAGGCGGAAGCAGTAGGCGGTAGGCGGAAGGTGTTAGGCGGTAGGCGGTAGGTGGTAGGCGATATTAAGCAATAAGCAATAAGCATAAAGCATTAAGCTTTAAACATTTAGCATTATGCTTTAACCAAAAATCAAAGAGCATCAAACCTCATGCCACCAGAAATGGTTTCTTGTTGGTCATTATTCGTTGAACTTAACTTTGAAAATAATAATAAAATAACATAAAAGTGTATTGTGCAATACAAATATAAAGAGCAAGTAATGGTTGAAAATTCTTTTTTTTAATAAACACAAAAATAATAATAAAATCATACTGGATAACATTTATGGACTTGGTAATTTCCCAATTTCCAATAACTTTAACTGCTTCTGAAACTATTTAAAAAAAAAATAATTCGAAAGCAAAAAATTTTTTACTTGTTCAAAAGTATATTCTTATTCGTAAGCCTTTATAACTTTGATGAAATAGATTATGTTTTAAGATACGAGAATCATACTCAATGATTTGAATAATATTTTGTTATTTCGTCAAATTACTAGTTATTTCGCAATAAATATTTGATGAAATCCCTAATTATTCCATTAAAAAAATATTCTTTTACAATATTTTATGTAAAGAAAGTGAGTGCAGTTGGTGTTTAATTAAAAAAAAAATGTTTAGCTTTAAGTAAATTTATATTTTATAAAAACAATCTTTTTCTACAAAATGTAACTGCTATACAATCTTTTTAGCAACTAAATATAAAAAAAATCCCTTATATTTAAGTTTAAAAAAACATTCTTTAATTTTTTATACAGAAAGAATGTGGTGTTTAACTATTAAAATTAGTAAAGTAGGTAATAGCTGTAGATAACACCGAACAAGGATAGGAACTGCACCAAATTTTACTTATAAAACAAGCAGTAAGCATAAAGCATTTATCATTAAGAATTAACAATTAGACTGAAAGCATTAAGCTTAAAACATTAAGCGTAAAGCAAAAAGCAATAAGCAATAAGCAAAAAGCAATAAGCAATAAGCAATAAGCAATAAGCAATAAGCAATAAGCAATAAGCAATAAGCAATAAGCAATAAGCAATAAGCAATAAGCAATAAGCAATAAGCAATAAGCAATAAGCAATAAGCAATAAGCAATAAGCAATAAGCAATAAGCAATAAGCAATAAGCAATAAGCAATAAGCAATAAGCAATAAGCAATAAGCAATAAGCAATAAGCAATAAGCAATAAGCAATAAGCAATAAGCAATAAGCAATAAGCAATAAGCAATAAGCAATAAGCAATAAGCAATAAGCAATAAGCAATAAGCAATAAGCAATAAGCAATAAGCAATAAGCAATAAGCAATAAGCAATAAGCAATAAGCAATAAGCAATAAGCAATAAGCAATAAGCAATAAGCAATAAGCAATAAGCAATAAGCAATAAGCAATAAGCAATAAGCAATAAGCAATAAGCAATAAGCAATAAGCAATAAGCAATAAGCAATAAGCATGAAGCAATAAGCAATAAGCAATAAGCATGAAGCAATAAGCAATAAGCAATAAGCAATAAGCAATAAGCAATAAGCAATAAGCAATAAGCAATAAGCAATAAGCAATAAGCAATAAGCAATAAGCATTTAAATAAGCATGTAGGCGGAAGCAGTAGGCGGTAGGCGGAAGGTGTTAGGCGGTAGGCGGTAGGTGGTAGGCGATATTAAGCAATAAGCAATAAGCATAAAGCATTAAGCTTTAAACATTTAGCATTATGCTTTAACCAAAAATCAAAGAGCATCAAACCTCATGCCACCAGAAATGGTTTCTTGTTGGTCATTATTCGTTGAACTTAACTTTGAAAATAATAATAAAATAACATAAAAGTGTATTGTGCAATACAAATATAAAGAGCAAGTAATGGTTGAAAATTCTTTTTTTTAATAAACACAAAAATAATAATAAAATCATACTGGATAACATTTATGGACTTGGTAATTTCCCAATTTCCAATAACTTTAACTGCTTCTGAAACTATTTAAAAAAAAAAATAATTCGAAAGCAAAAAATTTTTTACTTGTTCAAAAGTATATTCTTATTCGTAAGCCTTTATAACTTTGATGAAATAGATTATGTTTTAAGATACGAGAATCATACTCAATGATTTGAATAATATTTTGTTATTTCGTCAAATTACTAGTTATTTCGCAATAAATATTTGATGAAATCCCTAATTATTCCATTAAAAAAATATTCTTTTACAATATTTTATGTAAAGAAAGTGAGTGCAGTTGGTGTTTAATTAAAAAAAAAATGTTTAGCTTTAAGTAAATTTATATTTTATAAAAACAATCTTTTTCTACAAAATGTAACTGCTATACAATCTTTTTAGCAACTAAATATAAAAAAAATCCCTTATATTTAAGTTTAAAAAAACATTCTTTAATTTTTTATACAGAAAGAATGTGGTGTTTAACTATTAAAATTAGTAAAGTAGGTAATAGCTGTAGATAACACCGAACAAGGATAGGAACTGCACCAAATTTTACTTATAAAACAAGCAGTAAGCATAAAGCATTTATCATTAAGAATTAACAATTAGACTGAAAGCATTAAGCTTAAAACATTAAGCGTAAAGCAAAAAGCAATAAGCAATAAGCAAAAAGCAATAAGCAATAAGCAATAAGCAATAAGCAATAAGCAATAAGCAATAAGCAATAAGCAATAAGCAATAAGCAATAAGCAATAAGCAATAAGCAATAAGCAATAAGCAATAAGCAATAAGCAATAAGCAATAAGCAATAAGCAATAAGCAATAAGCAATAAGCAATAAGCAATAAGCAATAAGCAATAAGCAATAAGCAATAAGCAATAAGCAATAAGCAATAAGCAATAAGCAATAAGCAATAAGCAATAAGCAATAAGCAATAAGCAATAAGCAATAAGCAATAAGCAATAAGCAATAAGCAATAAGCAATAAGCAATAAGCAATAAGCAATAAGCAATAAGCAATAAGCAATAAGCAATAAGCAATAAGCAATAAGCAATAAGCAATAAGCAATAAGCAATAAGCAATAAGCAATAAGCAATAAGCATTTAAATAAGCATGTAGGCGGAAGCAGTAGGCGGTAGGCGGAAGGTGTTAGGCGGTAGGCGGTAGGTGGTAGGCGATATTAAGCAATAAGCAATAAGCATAAAGCATTAAGCTTTAAACATTTAGCATTATGCTTTAACCAAAAATCAAAGAGCATCAAACCTCATGCCACCAGAAATGGTTTCTTGTTGGTCATTATTCGTTGAACTTAACTTTGAAAATAATAATAAAATAACATAAAAGTGTATTGTGCAATACAAATATAAAGAGCAAGTAATGGTTGAAAATTCTTTTTTTTAATAAACACAAAAATAATAATAAAATCATACTGGATAACATTTATGGACTTGGTAATTTCCCAATTTCCAATAACTTTAACTGCTTCTGAAACTATTTAAAAAAAAAAATAATTCGAAAGCAAAAAATTTTTTACTTGTTCAAAAGTATATTCTTATTCGTAAGCCTTTATAACTTTGATGAAATAGATTATGTTTTAAGATACGAGAATCATACTCAATGATTTGAATAATATTTTGTTATTTCGTCAAATTACTAGTTATTTCGCAATAAATATTTGATGAAATCCCTAATTATTCCATTAAAAAAATATTCTTTTACAATATTTTATGTAAAGAAAGTGAGTGCAGTTGGTGTTTAAATAAAAAAAAAATGTTTAGCTTTAAGTAAATTTATATTTTATAAAAACAATCTTTTTCTACAAAATGTAACTGCTATACAATCTTTTTAGCAACTAAATATAAAAAAAATCCCTTATATTTAAGTTTAAAAAAACATTCTTTAATTTTTTATACAGAAAGAATGTGGTGTTTAACTATTAAAATTAGTAAAGTAGGTAATAGCTGTAGATAACACCGAACAAGGATAGGAACTGCACCAAATTTTACTTATAAAACAAGCAGTAAGCATAAAGCATTTATCATTAAGAATTAACAATTAGACTGAAAGCATTAAGCTTAAAACATTAAGCGTAAAGCAAAAAGCAATAAGCAATAAGCAATAAGCAATAAGCAATAAGCAATAAGCAATAAGCAATAAGCAATAAGCAATAAGCAATAAGCAATAAGCAATAAGCAATAAGCAATAAGCAATAAGCAATAAGCAATAAGCAATAAGCAATAAGCAATAAGCAATAAGCAATAAGCAATAAGCAATAAGCAATAAGCAATAAGCAATAAGCAATAAGCAATAAGCAATAAGCAATAAGCAATAAGCAATAAGCAATAAGCAATAAGCAATAAGCAATAAGCAATAAGCAATAAGCAATAAGCAATAAGCAATAAGCAATAAGCAATAAGCAATAAGCAATAAGCAATAAGCAATAAGCAATAAGCAATAAGCAATAAGCAATAAGCAATAAGCAATAAGCAATAAGCATGAAGCAATAAGCAATAAGCAATAAGCATGAAGCAATAAGCAATAAGCAATAAGCAATAAGCAATAAGCAATAAGCAATAAGCAATAAGCAATAAGCAATAAGCAATAAGCATTTAAATAAGCATGTAGGCGGAAGCAGTAGGCGGTAGGCGGAAGGTGTTAGGCGGTAGGCGGTAGGTGGTAGGCGATATTAAGCAATAAGCAATAAGCATAAAGCATTAAGCTTTAAACATTTAGCATTATGCTTTAACCAAAAATCAAAGAGCATCAAACCTCATGCCACCAGAAATGGTTTCTTGTTGGTCATTATTCGTTGAATTTAACTTTGAAAATAATAATAAAATAACATAAAAGTGTATTGTGCAATACAAATATAAAGAGCAAGTAATGGTTGAAAATTCTTTTTTTTAATAAACACAAAAATAATAATAAAATCATACTGGATAACATTTATGGACTTGGTAATTTCCCAATTTCCAATAACTTTAACTGCTTCTGAAACTATTTAAAAAAAAAAATAATTCGAAAGCAAAAAATTTTTTACTTGTTCAAAAGTATATTCTTATTCGTAAGCCTTTATAACTTTGATGAAATAGATTATGTTTTAAGATACGAGAATCATACTCAATGATTTGAATAATATTTTGTTATTTCGTCAAATTACTAGTTATTTCGCAATAAATATTTGATGAAATCCCTAATTATTCCATTAAAAAAATATTCTTTTACAATATTTTATGTAAAGAAAGTGAGTGCAGTTGGTGTTTAATTAAAAAAAAAATGTTTAGCTTTAAGTAAATTTATATTTTATAAAAACAATCTTTTTCTACAAAATGTAACTGCTATACAATCTTTTTAGCAACTAAATATAAAAAAAATCCCTTATATTTAAGTTTAAAAAAACATTCTTTAATTTTTTATACAGAAAGAATGTGGTGTTTAACTATTAAAATTAGTAAAGTAGGTAATAGCTGTAGATAACACCGAACAAGGATAGGAACTGCACCAAATTTTACTTATAAAACAAGCAGTAAGCATAAAGCATTTATCATTAAGAATTAACAATTAAACTGAAAGCATTAAGCTTAAAACATTAAGCGTAAAGCAAAAAGCAATAAGCAATAAGCAATAAGCAATAAGCATTTAAATAAGCATGTAGGCGGAAGCGGTAGGCGGTAGGCGGAAGGTGGTAGGTGGTAGGCGGTAGGCGGTAGGTGGTAGGCGGTAGGCGATATTAAACAATAAGCAATAAGCATAAAGCATTAAGCTTTAAACATTTAGCATTATGCTTTAACCAAAAATCAAAGAGCATCAAACCTCATGCCACCAGAAATGGTTTCTTGTTGGTCGTTATCCGTTGAACTTAACTTTGAAAATAATAATATAAAAAACATAAAAGTGTATTGTGCAATACAAATATAAAGAACAAGTAATGGTTGAAAATTCTTTTTTTTAATAAACACAAATATAATAATAAAATCATACTCGATAACATTTATGGACTTGGTAATTTCCCAATTTCCAATAACTTTAACTGCTTCTGAAACTATTTAAAAAAAAAAAAAATTCGAAAGCAAAAAAATGTTTACTTGTTCAAAAGTATATTCTTATTCGTAAGCCTTTATAACTTTGATGAAATAGATTATGTTTTAAGATACGAGAATCATACTCAATGATTTGAATAATATTTTGTTATTTCGTCAAATTACTAGTTATTTCGCAATAAATATTTGATGAAATCCCTAATATTTCCATTAAAAAAATATTCTTTTACAATATTTTATGTAAAGAAAGTGAGTGGAGGTGGTGTTTTAATAAAAAAAAAATGTTTAGCTTTAGTAAATTTATATTTTATAAAAACAATCTTTTTCTACAAAATGTAACTGCTATACAATCTTTTTAGCAACTAAATATAAAAAAATCCCTTATATTTAAGTTTCAAAAAACATTCTTTAATTTTTTATACAGAAAGAATGTGGTGTTTAACTATTAAAATTAGTAAAGTAGGTAATAGCTGTAGATAACACCGAACAAGGATAGGAACTGCACCAAATTTTACTTATAAAACAAGCAGTAAGCATAAAGCATTTATCATTAAGAATTAACAATTAAACTGAAAGCATTAAGCTTAAAACATTAAGCGTAAAGCAAAAAGCAATAAGCAATAAGCAATAAGCAATAAGCATTTAAATAAGCATGTAGGCGGAAGCGGTAGGCGGTAGGCGGAAGGTGGTAGGTGGTAGGCGGTAGGCGGAAGGTGGTAGGCGGTAGGCGATATTAAGCAATAAGCAATAAGCATAAAGCATTAAGCTTTAAACATTTAGCATTATGCTTTAACCAAAAATCAAAGAGCATCAAACCTCATGCCACCAGAAATGGTTTCTTGTTGGTCGTTATCCGTTGAACTTAACTTTGAAAATAATAATATAAAAAACATAAAAGTGTATTGTGCAATACAAATATAAAGAACAAGTAATGATTGAAAATTCTTTTTTTTAATAAACACAAAAATAATAATAAAATCATACTGGATAACATTTATGGCCTTGGTAATTTCCCAATTTCCAATAACTTTAACTGCTTCTGAAACTATTTTTTAAACGAAAATTCGAAAGCAAAAAAATTTTTACTTGTTCAAAAGTATATTCTTATTCGTAAGGCTTTATAACTTTGATGAAAAAGATTATGTTTTAAGATACGAGAATCATACTCAATGATTTGAATAATATTTTGTTATTTCGTCAAATTACTAGTTATTTCGCAATAAATATTTGATGAAATCCCTAATATTTCCATTAAAAAAAAATTCTTTTACAATATTTTATGTAAAGAAAGTGAGTGGAGGTGGTGTTTAAATAAAAAAAAAATGTTTAGCTTTAAGTAAATTTATATTTTATAAAAACAATCTTTTTCTACAAAATGTAACTGCTATACAATCTTTTTAGCAACTAAATATAAAAAAAATCCCTTATATTTAAGTTTCAAAAAACATTCTTTAATTTTTTATACAGAAAGAATGTGGTGTTTAACTATTAAAATTAGTAAAGTAGGTAATAGCTGTAGATAATACCGAACAAGGATAGGAACTGCACCAAATTTTACTTATAAAACAAGCAGTAAGCATAAAGCATTTATCATTAAGAATTAACAATTAAACTGAAAGCATTAAGCTTAAAACATTAAGCGTAAAGCAAAAAGCAACAAGCAATAAGCAAAAAGCAATAAGCAATAAGCAATAAGCAATAAGCAATAAGCAATAAGCAATAAGCAATAAGCAATAAGCAATAAGCAATAAGCAATAAGCAATAAGCAATAAGCAATAAGCAATAAGCAATAAGCAATAAGCAATAAGCAATAAGCAATAAGCAATAAGCAATAAGCAATAAGCAATAAGCAATAAGCAATAAGCAATAAGCAATAAGCAATAAGCAATAAGCAATAAGCAATAAGCAATAAGCAATAAGCAATAAGCAATAAGCAATAAGCAATAAGCAATAAGCAATAAGCAATAAGCAATAAGCAATAAGCAATAAGCAATAAGCAATAAGCAATAAGCAATAAGCAATAAGCAATAAGCAATAAGCAATAAGCAATAAGCATTTAAATAAGCATGTAGGCGGAAGCAGTAGGCGGTAGGCGGAAGGTGGTAGGCGGTAGGCGGTAGGTGGTAGGCGGTAGGCGATATTAAGCAATAAGCATAAAGCATTAAGCTTTAAACATTTAGCATTATGCTTTAACCAAAAATCAAAGAGCATCAAACCTCATGCCACCAGAAATGGTTTCTTGTTGGTCATTATCCGTTGAACTTAACTTTGAAAATAATAATAAAATAACATAAAAGTGTATTTTACAACACAAATATAAAGAACAAGTAATAATTGAAAATTCTTTTTTTTAATAAACACAAAAATAATAATAAAATCATACTGGATAACATTTATGGCCTTGGTAATTTTCCAATTTCCAATAACTTTAACTGCTTCTGAAACTATTTTTTAAACGAAAATTCGAAAGCAAAAAAATGATTACTTGTTCAAAAGTATATTCTTATTCGTAAGCCTTTATAACTTTGATGAAATAGATTATGTTTTAAGATACGAGAATTATACTCAATGATTTGAATAATATTTTGTTATTTCGTCAAATTACTAGTTATTTCGCAATAAATATTTGATGAAATCCCTAATATTTCCATTAAAAAAAATATTCTTTTACAATATTTTATGTAAAGAAAGTGAGTGCAGGTGGTGTTTAAATAAAAAAAAATGTTTAGCTTTAAGTAAATTTATATTTTATAAAAACAATCTTTTTCTACAAAATGTAACTGCTATACAATCTTTTTAGCAACTAAATATAAAAAAAATCCCTTATATTTAAGTTTCAAAAAATATTCTTTAATTTTTATACAGAAAGAATGTGGTGTTTAACTATTAAAATTAGTAAAGTAGGTAATAGCTGTAGATAACACCGAACAAGGATAGGAACTGCACCAAATTTTACTTATAAAACAAGCAGTAAGCATAAAGCATTTATCATTAAGAATTAACAATTAGACTGAAAGCATTAAGCTTAAAACATTAAGCGTAAAGCAAAAAGCAATAAGCAATAAGCAAAAAGCAATAAGCAATAAGCAATAAGCAATAAGCAATAAGCAATAAGCAATAAGCAATAAGCAATAAGCAATAAGCAATAAGCAATAAGCAATAAGCAATAAGCAATAAGCAATAAGCAATAAGCAATAAGCAATAAGCAATAAGCAATAAGCAATAAGCAATAAGCAATAAGCAATAAGCAATAAGCAATAAGCAATAAGCAATAAGCAATAAGCAATAAGCAATAAGCAATAAGCAATAAGCAATAAGCAATAAGCAATAAGCAATAAGCAATAAGCAATAAGCAATAAGCAATAAGCAATAAGCAATAAGCAATAAGCATTTAAATAAGCATGTAGGCGGAAGCAGTAGGCGGTAGGCGGAAGGTGGTAGGCGGTAGGCGGTAGGTGGTAGGCGGTAGGCGATATTAAGCAATAAGCAATAAGCATAAAGCATAAAGCTTTAAACATTTAGCATTATGCTTTAACCAAAAATCAAAGAGCATCAAACCTCATGCCACCAGAAATGGTTTCTTGTTGGTCATTATCCGTTGAACTTAACTTTGAAAATAATAATAAAATAACATAAAAGTGTATTTTACAACACAAATATAAAGAACAAGTAATAATTGAAAATTCTTTTTTTTAATAAACACAAAAATAATAATAAAATCATACTGGATAACATTTATGGCCTTGGTAATTTTCCAATTTCCAATAACTTTAACTGCTTCTGAAACTATTTTTTAAACGAAAATTCGAAAGCAAAAAAATGTTTACTTGTTCAAAAGTATATTCTTATTCGTAAGCCTTTATAACTTTGATGAAATAGATTATGTTTTAAGATACGAGAATTATACTCAATGATTTGAATAATATTTTGTTATTTCGTCAAATTACTAGTTATTTCGCAATAAATATTTGATGAAATCCCTAATATTTCCATTAAAAAAAATATTCTTTTACAATATTTTATGTAAAGAAAGTGAGTGCAGGTGGTGTTTAAATAAAAAAAAATGTTTAGCTTTAAGTAAATTTATATTTTATAAAAACAATCTTTTTCTACAAAATGTAACTGCTATACAATCTTTTTAGCAACTAAATATAAAAAAAATCCCTTATATTTAAGTTTCAAAAAATATTCTTTAATTTTTATACAGAAAGAATGTGGTGTTTAACTATTAAAATTAGTAAAGTAGGTAATAGCTGTAGATAACACCGAACAAGGATAGGAACTGCACCAAATTTCACTTATAAAACAAGCAGTAAGCATAAAGCATTTATCATTAAGAATTAACAATTAAACTGAAAGCATTAAGCTTAAAACATTAAGCGTAAAGCAAAAAGCAATAAGCAATAAGCAAAAAGCAATAAGCAATAAGCAATAAGCAATAAGCAATAAGCAATAAGCATTTAAATAAGCATGTAGGCGGAAGCGGTAGGCGGTAGGCGGAAGATGGTAGGTGGTAGGCGGTAGGCGGAAGGTGGTAGGCGGTAGGCGATATTAAGCAATAAGCAATAAGCATAAAGCATTAAGCTTTAAACATTTAGCATTATGCTTTAACCAAAAATCAAAGAGCATCAAACCTCATGCCACCAGAAATGGTTTCTTGTTGGTCGTTATCCGTTGAACTTAACTTTGAAAATAATAATATAAAAAACATAAAAGTGTATTGTGCAATACAAATATAAAGAACAAGTAATGATTGAAAATTCTTTTTTTTAATAAACACAAAAATAATAATAAAATCATACTGGATAACATTTATGGCCTTGGTAATTTCCCAATTTCCAATAACTTTAACTGCTTCTGAAACTATTTTTTAAACGAAAATTCGAAAGCAAAAAAATTTTTACTTGTTCAAAAGTATATTCTTATTCGTAAGGCTTTATAACTTTGATGAAATAGATTATGTTTTAAGATACGAGAATCATACTCAATGATTTGAATAATATTTTGTTATTTCGTCAAATTACTAGTTATTTCGCAATAAATATTTCATGAAATCCCTAATATTTCCATTAAAAAAAAATTCTTTTACAATATTTTATGTAAAGAAAGTGAGTGGAGGTGGTGTTTAAATAAAAAAAAAATGTTTAGCTTTAAGTAAATTTATATTTTATAAAAACAATCTTTTTCTACAAAATGTAACTGCTATACAATCTTTTTAGCAACTAAATATAAAAAAAATCCCTTATATTTAAGTTTCAAAAAACATTCTTTAATTTTTTATACAGAAAGAATGTGGTGTTTAACTATTAAAATTAGTAAAGTAGGTAATAGCTGTAGATAATACCGAACAAGGATAGGAACTGCACCAAATTTTACTTATAAAACAAGCAGTAAGCATAAAGCATTTATCATTAAGAATTAACAATTAAACTGAAAGCATTAAGCTTAAAACATTAAGCGTAAAGCAAAAAGCAACAAGCAATAAGCAAAAAGCAATAAGCAATAAGCAATAAGCAATAAGCAATAAGCAATAAGCAATAAGCAATAAGCAATAAGCAATAAGCAATAAGCAATAAGCAATAAGCAATAAGCAATAAGCAATAAGCAATAAGCAATAAGCAATAAGCAATAAGCAATAAGCAATAAGCAATAAGCAATAAGCAATAAGCAATAAGCAATAAGCAATAAGCAATAAGCAATAAGCAATAAGCAATAAGCAATAAGCAATAAGCAATAAGCAATAAGCAATAAGCAATAAGCAATAAGCAATAAGCAATAAGCAATAAGCAATAAGCAATAAGCAATAAGCAATAAGCAATAAGCAATAAGCAATAAGCAATAAGCAATAAGCAATAAGCAATAAGCAATAAGCAATAAGCAATAAGCATTTAAATAAGCATGTAGGCGGAAGCAGTAGGCGGTAGGCGGAAGGTGGTAGGCGGTAGGCGGTAGGTGGTAGGCGGTAGGCGATATTAAGCAATAAGCAATAAGCATAAAGCATTAAGCTTTAAACATTTAGCATTATGCTTTAACCAAAAATCAAAGAGCATCAAACCTCATGCCACCAGAAATGGTTTCTTGTTGGTCATTATCCGTTGAACTTAACTTTGAAAATAATAATAAAATAACATAAAAGTGTATTTTACAACACAAATATAAAGAACAAGTAATAATTGAAAATTCTTTTTTTTAATAAACACAAAAATAATAATAAAATCATACTGGATAACATTTATGGCCTTGGTAATTTTCCAATTTCCAATAACTTTAACTGCTTCTGAAACTATTTTTTAAACGAAAATTCGAAAGCAAAAAAATGATTACTTGTTCAAAAGTATATTCTTATTCGTAAGCCTTTATAACTTTGATGAAATAGATTATGTTTTAAGATACGAGAATTATACTCAATGATTTGAATAATATTTTGTTATTTCGTCAAATTACTAGTTATTTCGCAATAAATATTTGATGAAATCCCTAATATTTCCATTAAAAAAAATATTCTTTTACAATATTTTATGTAAAGAAAGTGAGTGCAGGTGGTGTTTAAATAAAAAAAAATGTTTAGCTTTAAGTAAATTTATATTTTATAAAAACAATCTTTTTCTACAAAATGTAACTGCTATACAATCTTTTTAGCAACTAAATATAAAAAAAATCCCTTATATTTAAGTTTCAAAAAATATTCTTTAATTTTTATACAGAAAGAATGTGGTGTTTAACTATTAAAATTAGTAAAGTAGGTAATAGCTGTAGATAACACCGAACAAGGATAGGAACTGCACCAAATTTTACTTATAAAACAAGCAGTAAGCATAAAGCATTTATCATTAAGAATTAACAATTAGACTGAAAGCATTAAGCTTAAAACATTAAGCGTAAAGCAAAAAGCAATAAGCAATAAGCAAAAAGCAATAAGCAATAAGCAATAAGCAATAAGCAATAAGCAATAAGCAATAAGCAATAAGCATTTAAATAAGCATGTAGGCGGAAGCGGTAGGCGGTAGGCGGAAGATGGTAGGTGGTAGGCGGTAGGCGGAAGGTGGTAGGCGGTAGGCGATATTAAGCAATAAGCAATAAGCATAAAGCATTAAGCTTTAAACATTTAGCATTATGCTTTAACCAAAAATCAAAGAGCATCAAACCTCATGCCACCAGAAATGGTTTCTTGTTGGTCGTTATCCGTTGAACTTAACTTTGAAAATAATAATATAAAAAACATAAAAGTGTATTGTGCAATACAAATATAAAGAACAAGTAATGATTGAAAATTCTTTTTTTTAATAAACACAAAAATAATAATAAAATCATACTGGATAACATTTATGGCCTTGGTAATTTCCCAATTTCCAATAACTTTAACTGCTTCTGAAACTATTTTTTAAACGAAAATTCGAAAGCAAAAAAATTTTTACTTGTTCAAAAGTATATTCTTATTCGTAAGGCTTTATAACTTTGATGAAATAGATTATGTTTTAAGATACGAGAATCATACTCAATGATTTGAATAATATTTTGTTATTTCGTCAAATTACTAGTTATTTCGCAATAAATATTTGATGAAATCCCTAATATTTCCATTAAAAAAAAATTCTTTTACAATATTTTATGTAAAGAAAGTGAGTGGAGGTGGTGTTTAAATAAAAAAAAAATGTTTAGCTTTAAGTAAATTTATATTTTATAAAAACAATCTTTTTCTACAAAATGTAACTGCTATACAATCTTTTTAGCAACTAAATATAAAAAAAATCCCTTATATTTAAGTTTCAAAAAACATTCTTTAATTTTTTATACAGAAAGAATGTGGTGTTTAACTATTAAAATTAGTAAAGTAGGTAATAGCTGTAGATAATACCGAACAAGGATAGGAACTGCACCAAATTTTACTTATAAAACAAGCAGTAAGCATAAAGCATTTATCATTAAGAATTAACAATTAAACTGAAAGCATTAAGCTTAAAACATTAAGCGTAAAGCAATAAGCAATAAGCAATAAGCAAAAAGCAATAAGCAATAAGCAATAAGCAATAAGCAATAAGCATTTAAATAAGCATGTAGGCGGAAGCGGTAGGCGGTAGGCGGAAGATGGTAGGTGGTAGGTGGTAGGCGGTAGGTGGTAGGCGGTAGCCGATATTAAGCAATAAGCAATAAGCATAAAGCATTAAGCTTTAAACATTTAGCATTATGCTTTAACCAAAAATCAAAGAGCATCAAACCTCATGCCACCAGAAATGGTTTCTTGTTGGTCATTATCCGTTGAACTTAACTTTGAAAATAATAATAAAATAACATAAAAGTGTATTTTACAACACAAATATAAAGAACAAGTAATAATTGAAAATTCTTTTTTTTAATAAACACAAAAATAATAATAAAATCATACTGGATAACATTTATGGCCTTGGTAATTTTCCAATTTCCAATAACTTTAACTGCTTCTGAAACTATTTTTTAAACGAAAATTCGAAAGCAAAAAAATGTTTACTTGTTCAAAAGTATATTCTTATTCGTAAGCCTTTATAACTTTGATGAAATAGATTATGTTTTAAGATACGAGAATTATACTCAATGATTTGAATAATATTTTGTTATTTCGTCAAATTACTAGTTATTTCGCAATAAATATTTGATGAAATCCCTAATATTTCCATTAAAAAAAATATTCTTTTACAATATTTTATGTAAAGAAAGTGAGTGCAGGTGGTGTTTAAATAAAAAAAAATGTTTAGCTTTAAGTAAATTTATATTTTATAAAAACAATCTTTTTCTACAAAATGTAACTGCTATACAATCTTTTTAGCAACTAAATATAAAAAAAATCCCTTATATTTAAGTTTCAAAAAATATTCTTTAATTTTTATACAGAAAGAATGTGGTGTTTAACTATTAAAATTAGTAAAGTAGGTAATAGCTGTAGATAACACCGAACAAGGATAGGAACTGCACCAAATTTTACTTATAAAACAAGCAGTAAGCATAAAGCATTTATCATTAAGAATTAACAATTAGACTGAAAGCATTAAGCTTAAAACATTAAGCGTAAAGCAAAAAGCAATAAGCAATAAGCAAAAAGCAATAAGCAATAAGCAATAAGCAATAAGCAATAAGCAATAAGCATTTAAATAAGCATGTAGGCGGAAGCGGTAGGCGGTAGGCGGAAGATGGTAGGTGGTAGGCGGTAGGCGGAAGGTGGTAGGCGGTAGGCGATATTAAGCAATAAGCAATAAGCATAAAGCATTAAGCTTTAAACATTTAGCATTATGCTTTAACCAAAAATCAAAGAGCATCAAACCTCATGCCACCAGAAATGGTTTCTTGTTGGTCGTTATCCGTTGAACTTAACTTTGAAAATAATAATATAAAAAACATAAAAGTGTATTGTGCAATACAAATATAAAGAACAAGTAATGATTGAAAATTCTTTTTTTTAATAAACACAAAAATAATAATAAAATCATACTGGATAACATTTATGGCCTTGGTAATTTCCCAATTTCCAATAACTTTAACTGCTTCTGAAACTATTTTTTAAACGAAAATTCGAAAGCAAAAAAATTTTTACTTGTTCAAAAGTATATTCTTATTCGTAAGGCTTTATAACTTTGATGAAATAGATTATGTTTTAAGATACGAGAATCATACTCAATGATTTGAATAATATTTTGTTATTTCGTCAAATTACTAGTTATTTCGCAATAAATATTTGATGAAATCCCTAATATTTCCATTAAAAAAAAATTCTTTTACAATATTTTATGTAAAGAAAGTGAGTGGAGGTGGTGTTTAAATAAAAAAAAAATGTTTAGCTTTAAGTAAATTTATATTTTATAAAAACAATCTTTTTCTACAAAATGTAACTGCTATACAATCTTTTTAGCAACTAAATATAAAAAAAATCCCTTATATTTAAGTTTCAAAAAACATTCTTTAATTTTTTATACAGAAATAATGTGGTGTTTAACTATTAAAATTAGTAAAGTAGGTAATAGCTGTAGATAATACCGAACAAGGATAGGAACTGCACCAAATTTTACTTATAAAACAAGCAGTAAGCATAAAGCATTTATCATTAAGAATTAACAATTAAACTGAAAGCATTAAGCTTAAAACATTAAGCGTAAAGCAAAAAGCAACAAGCAATAAGCAAAAAGCAATAAGCAATAAGCAATAAGCAATAAGCAATAAGCAATAAGCAATAAGCAATAAGCAATAAGCAATAAGCAATAAGCAATAAGCAATAAGCAATAAGCAATAAGCAATAAGCAATAAGCAATAAGCAATAAGCAATAAGCAATAAGCAATAAGCAATAAGCAATAAGCAATAAGCAATAAGCAATAAGCAATAAGCAATAAGCAATAAGCAATAAGCAATAAGCAATAAGCAATAAGCAATAAGCAATAAGCAATAAGCAATAAGCAATAAGCAATAAGCAATAAGCAATAAGCAATAAGCAATAAGCAATAAGCAATAAGCAATAAGCAATAAGCAATAAGCAATAAGCAATAAGCATTTAAATAAGCATGTAGGCGGAAGCAGTAGGCGGTAGGCGGAAGATGGTAGGCGGTAGGCGGTAGGTGGTAGGCGGTAGGCGATATTAAGCAATAAGCAATAAGCATAAAGCATTAAGCTTTAAACATTTAGCATTATGCTTTAACCAAAAATCAAAGAGCATCAAACCTCATGCCACCAGAAATGGTTTCTTGTTGGTCATTATCCGTTGAACTTAACTTTGAAAATAATAATAAAATAACATAAAAGTGTATTTTACAACACAAATATAAAGAACAAGTAATAATTGAAAATTCTTTTTTTTAATAAACACAAAAATAATAATAAAATCATACTGGATAACATTTATGGCCTTGGTAATTTTCCAATTTCCAATAACTTTAACTGCTTCTGAAACTATTTTTTAAACGAAAATTCGAAAGCAAAAAATGTTTACTTGTTCAAAAGTATATTCTTATTCGTAAGCCTTTATAACTTTGATGAAATAGATTATGTTTTAAGATACGAGAATTATACTCAATGATTTGAATAATATTTTGTTATTTCGTCAAATTACTAGTTATTTCGCAATAAATATTTGATGAAATCCCTAATATTTCCATTAAAAAAAATATTCTTTTACAATATTTTATGTAAAGAAAGTGAGTGCAGGTGGTGTTTAAATAAAAAAAAATGTTTAGCTTTAAGTAAATTTATATTTTATAAAAACAATCTTTTTCTACAAAATGTAACTGCTATACAATCTTTTTAGCAACTAAATATAAAAAAAATCCCTTATATTTAAGTTTCAAAAAATATTCTTTAATTTTTATACAGAAAGAATGTGGTGTTTAACTATTAAAATTAGTAAAGTAGGTAATAGCTGTAGATAACACCGAACAAGAATAGGAACTGCACCAAATTTCACTTATAAAACAAGCAGTAAGCATAAAGCATTTATCATTAAGAATTAACAATTAAACTGAAAGCATTAAGCTTAAAACATTAAGCGTAAAGCAAAAAGCAATAAGCAATAAGCAAAAAGCAATAAGCAATAAGCAATAAGCAATAAGCATTTAAATAAGCATGTAGGCGGAAGCGGTAGGCGGTAGGCGGAAGATGGTAGGTGGTAGGCGGTAGGCGGAAGGTGGTAGGCGGTAGGCGATATTAAGCAATAAGCAATAAGCATAAAGCATTAAGCTTTAAACATTTAGCATTATGCTTTAACCAAAAATCAAAGAGCATCAAACCTCATGCCACCAGAAATGGTTTCTTGTTGGTCGTTATCCGTTGAACTTAACTTTGAAAATAATAATATAAAAAACATAAAAGTGTATTGTGCAATACAAATATAAAGAACAAGTAATGATTGAAAATTCTTTTTTTTAATAAACACAAAAATAATAATAAAATCATACTGGATAACATTTATGGCCTTGGTAATTTCCCAATTTCCAATAACTTTAACTGCTTCTGAAACTATTTTTTAAACGAAAATTCGAAAGCAAAAAAATTTTTACTTGTTCAAAAGTATATTCTTATTCGTAAGGCTTTATAACTTTGATGAAATAGATTATGTTTTAAGATACGAGAATCATACTCAATGATTTGAATAATATTTTGTTATTTCGTCAAATTACTAGTTATTTCGCAATAAATATTTGATGAAATCCCTAATATTTCCATTAAAAAAATATTCTTTTACAATATTTTATGTAAAGAAAGTGAGTGGAGGTGGTGTTTAAATAAAAAAAAAATGTTTAGCTTTAAGTAAATTTATATTTTATAAAAACAATCTTTTTCTACAAAATGTAACTGCTATACAATCTTTTTAGCAACTAAATATAAAAAAAATCCCTTATATTTAAGTTTCAAAAAACATTCTTTAATTTTTTATACAGAAAGAATGTGGTGTTTAACTATTAAAATTAGTAAAGTAGGTAATAGCTGTAGATAATACCGAACAAGGATAGGAACTGCACCAAATTTTACTTATAAAACAAGCAGTAAGCATAAAGCATTTATCATTAAGAATTAACAATTAAACTGAAAGCATTAAGCTTAAAACATTAAGCGTAAAGCAAAAAGCAACAAGCAATAAGCAAAAAGCAATAAGCAATAAGCAATAAGCAATAAGCAATAAGCAATAAGCAATAAGCAATAAGCAATAAGCAATAAGCAATAAGCAATAAGCAATAAGCAATAAGCAATAAGCAATAAGCAATAAGCAATAAGCAATAAGCAATAAGCAATAAGCAATAAGCAATAAGCAATAAGCAATAAGCAATAAGCAATAAGCAATAAGCAATAAGCAATAAGCAATAAGCAATAAGCAATAAGCATTTAAATAAGCATGTAGGCGGAAGCAGTAGGCGGTAGGCGGAAGGTGGTAGGCGGTAGGCGGTAGGTGGTAGGCGGTAGGCGATATTAAGCAATAAGCAATAAGCATAAAGCATTAAGCTTTAAACATTTAGCATTATGCTTTAACCAAAAATCAAAGAGCATCAAACCTCATGCCACCAGAAATGGTTTCTTGTTGGTCATTATCCGTTGAACTTAACTTTGAAAATAATAATAAAATAACATAAAAGTGTATTTTACAACACAAATATAAAGAACAAGTAATAATTGAAAATTCTTTTTTTTAATAAACACAAAAATAATAATAAAATCATACTGGATAACATTTATGGCCTTGGTAATTTTCCAATTTCCAATAACTTTAACTGCTTCTGAAACTATTTTTTAAACGAAAATTCGAAAGCAAAAAAATTTTTACTTGTTCAAAAGTATATTCTTATTCGTAAGCCTTTATAACTTTGATGAAATAGATTATGTTTTAAGATACGAGAATTATACTCAATGATTTGAATAATATTTTGTTATTTCGTCAAATTACTAGTTATTTCGCAATAAATATTTGATGAAATCCCTAATATTTCCATTAAAAAATATATTCTTTTACAATATTTTATGTAAAGAAAGTGAGTGCAGTTGGTGTTTAAATAAAAAAAAAATGTTTAGCTTTAAGTAAATTTATATTTTATAAAAACAATCTTTTTCTACAAAATGTAACTGCTATACAATCTTTTTAGCAACTAAATATAAAAAAAATCCCTTATATTTAAGTTTCAAAAAATATTCTTTAATTTTTTATACAGAAAGAATGTGGTGTTTAACTATTAAAATTAGTAAAGTAGGTAATAGCTGTAGATAACACCGAACAAGGATAGGAACTGCACCAAATTTTACTTATAAAACAAGCAGTAAGCATAAAGCATTTATCATTAAGAATTAACAATTAGACTGAAAGCATTAAGCTTAAAACATTAAGCGTAAAGCAAAAAGCAATAAGCAATAAGCAAAAAGCAATAAGCAATAAGCAATAAGCAATAAGCAATAAGCAATAAGCAATAAGCAATAAGCAATAAGCAATAAGCAATAAGCAATAAGCAATAAGCAATAAGCAATAAGCAATAAGCAATAAGCAATAAGCAATAAGCAATAAGCAATAAGCAATAAGCAATAAGCAATAAGCAATAAGCAATAAGCAATAAGCAATAAGCAATAAGCAATAAGCAATAAGCAATAAGCAATAAGCAATAAGCAATAAGCAATAAGCAATAAGCAATAAGCAATAAGCAATAAGCAATAAGCAATAAGCAATAAGCATGAAGCAATAAGCAATAAGCAATAAGCAATAAGCAATAAGCAATAAGCAATAAGCAATAAGCAATAAGCAATAAGCAATAAGCAATAAGCAATAAGCAATAAGCAATAAGCAATAAGCAATAAGCAATAAGCAATAAGCAATAAGCAATAAGCAATAAGCAATAAGCATGAAGCAATAAGCAATAAGCATGAAGCAATAAGCAATAAGCAACAAGCAATAAGCAATAAGCAATAAGCAATAAGCAATAAGCAATAAGCAATAAGCAATAAGCAATAAGCAATAAGCATTTAAATAAGCATGTAGGCGGAAGCAGTAGGCGGTAGGCGGAAGGTGTTAGGCGGTAGGCGGTAGGTGGTAGGCGATATTAAGCAACAAGCAATAAGCATAAAGCATTAAGCTTTAAATATTTAGCATTATGCTTTAACCAAAAATCAAAGAGCATCAAACCTCATGCCACCAGAAATGGTTTCTTGTTGGTCATTATTCGTTGAACTTAACTTTGAAAATAATAATAAAATAACATAAAAGTGTATTGTGCAATACAAATATAAAGAGCAAGTAATGGTTGAAAATTCTTTTTTTTAATAAACACAAAAATAATAATAAAATCATACTGGATAACATTTATGGACTTGGTAATTTCCCAATTTCCAATAACTTTAACTGCTTCTGAAACTATTTAAAAAAAAAAAAATTCGAAAGCAAAAAATGTTTTACTTGTTCAAAAGTATATTCTTATTCGTAAGCCTTTATAACTTTGATGAAATAGATTATGTTTTAAGATACGAGAATCATACTCAATGATTTGAATAATATTTTGTTATTTCGTCAAATTACTAGTTATTTCGCAATAAATATTTGATGAAATCCCTAATTATTCCATTAAAAAAATATTCTTTTACAATATTTTATGTAAAGAAAGTGAGTGCAGTTGGTGTTTAATTAAAAAAAAAATGTTTAGCTTTAAGTAAATTTATATTTTATAAAAACAATCTTTTTCTACAAAATGTAACTGCTATACAATCTTTTTAGCAACTAAATATAAAAAAAATCCCTTATATTTAAGTTTCAAAAAACATTCTTTAATTTTTTATACAGAAAGAATGTGGTGTTTAACTATTAAAATTAGTAAAGTAGGTAATAGCTGTAGATAACACCGAACAAGGATAGGAACTGCACCAAATTTTACTTATAAAACAAGCAGTAAGCATAAAGCATTTATCATTAAGAATTAACAATTAAACTGAAAGCATTAAGCTTAAAACATTAAGCGTAAAGCAAAAAGCAATAAGCAATAAGCAATAAGCAATAAGCATTTAAATAAGCATGTAGGCGGAAGCGGTAGGCGGTAGGCGGAAGGTGGTAGGTGGTAGGCGGTAGGCGGTAGGTGGTAGGCGGTAGGCGATATTAAACAATAAGCAATAAGCATAAAGCATTAAGCTTTAAACATTTAGCATTATGCTTTAACCAAAAATCAAAGAGCATCAAACCTCATGCCACCAGAAATGGTTTCTTGTTGGTCGTTATCCGTTGAACTTAACTTTGAAAATAATAATATAAAAAACATAAAAGTGTATTGTGCAATACAAATATAAAGAACAAGTAATGATTGAAAATTCTTTTTTTTAATAAACACAAAAATAATAATAAAATCATACTGGATAACATTTATGGACTTGGTAATTTTCCAATTTCCAATAACATTAACTGCTTCTGAAACTATTTTTTAAACGAAAATTCGAAAGCAAAAAAATGTTTACTTGTTCAAAAGTATATTCTTATTCGTAAGCCTTTATAACTTTGATGAAATAGATTATGTTTTAAGATACGAGAATCATACTCAATGATTTGAATAATATTTTGTTATTTCGTCAAATTACTAGTTATTTCGCAATAAATATTTGATGAAATCCCTAATATTTCCATTAAAAAAAAATTCTTTTACAATATTTTATGTAAAGAAATTGAGTGGAGGTGGTGTTTTAATAAAAAAAAAATGTTTAGCTTTAAGTAAATTTATATTTTATAAAAACAATCTTTTTCTACAAAATGTAACTGCTATACAATCTTTTTAGCAACTAAATATAAAAAAAATCCCTTATATTTAAGTTTCAAAAAACATTCTTTAATTTTTTATACAGAAAGAATGTGGTGTTTAACTATTAAAATTAGTAAAGTAGGTAATAGCTGTAGATAACACCGAACAAGGATAGGAACTGCACCAAATTTTACTTATAAAACAAGCAGTAAGCATAAAGCATTTATCATTAAGAATTAACAATTAAACTGAAAGCATTAAGCTTAAAACATTAAGCGTAAAGCAAAAAGCAACAAGCAATAAGCAAAAAGCAATTAGCAATAAGATATAAGCAATAAGCAATAAGCAATAAGCAATAAGCAATAAGCAATAAGCAATAAGCAATAAGCAATAAGCAATAAGCAATAAGCAATAAGCAATAAGCAATAAGCAATAAGCAATAAGCAATAAGCAATAAGCAATAAGCAATAAGCAATAAGCAATAAGCAATAAGCAATAAGCAATAAGCAATAAGCAATAAGCAATAAGCAATAAGCAATAAGCAATAAGCAATAAGCAATAAGCAATAAGCAATAAGCAATAAGCAATAAGCAATAAGCAATAAGCAATAAGCAATAAGCAATAAGCAATAAGCATTTAAATAAGCATTTAAATAAGCATGTAGGCGGAAGCAGTAGGCGGTAGGCGGAAGGTGGTAGGCGGTAGGCGGTAGGTGGTAGGCGGTAGGCGATATTAAGCAATAAGCAATAAGCATAAAGCATAAAGCTTTAAACATTTAGCATTATGCTTTAACCAAAAATCAAAGAGCATCAAACCTCATGCCACCAGAAATGGTTTCTTGTTTGTCATTATCCGTTGAACTTAACTTTGAAAATAATAATAAAATAACATAAAAGTGTATTTTACAACACAAATATAAAGAACAAGTAATAATTGAAAATTCTTTTTTTTAATAAACACAAAAATAATAATAAAATCATACTGGATAACATTTATGGCCTTGGTAATTTTTCCAATTTCCAATAACTTTAACTGCTTCTGAAACTATTTTTTAAACGAAAATTCGAAAGCAAAAAAATTTTTACTTGTTCAAAAGTATATTCTTATTCGTAAGCCTTTATAACTTTGATGAAATAGATTATGTTTTAAGATACGAGAATCATACTCAATGATTTGAATAATATTTTGTTATTTCGTCAAATTACTAGTTATTTCGCAATAAATATTTGATGAAATCCCTAATTATTCCATTAAAAATATATTCTTTTACAATATTTTATGTAAAGAAAGTGAGTGCAGTTGGTGTTTAAATAAAAAAAAAATGTTTAGCTTTAAGTAAATTTATATTTTATAAAAACAATCTTTTTCTACAAAATGTAACTGCTATACAATCTTTTTAGCAACTAAATATAAAAAAAATCCCTTATATTTAAGTTTCAAAAAATATTCTTTAATTTTTTATACAGAAAGAATGTGGTGTTTAACTATTAAAATTAGTAAAGTAGGTAATAGCTGTAGATAACACCGAACAAGGATAGGAACTGCACCAAATTTTACTTATAAAACAAGCAGTAAGCATAAAGCATTTATCATTAAGAATTAACAATTAGACTGAAAGCATTAAGCTTAAAACATTAAGCGTAAAGCAAAAAGCAATAAGCAATAAGCAAAAAGCAATAAGCAATAAGCAATAAGCAATAAGCAATAAGCAATAAGCAATAAGCAATAAGCAATAAGCAATAAGCAATAAGCAATAAGCAATAAGCAATAAGCAATAAGCAATAAGCAATAAGCAATAAGCAATAAGCAATAAGCAATAAGCAATAAGCAATAAGCAATAAGCAATAAGCAATAAGCAATAAGCAATAAGCAATAAGCAATAAGCAATAAGCAATAAGCAATAAGCAATAAGCAATAAGCAATAAGCAATAAGCAATAAGCATGAAGCAATAAGCAATAAGCAATAAGCAATAAGCAATAAGCAATAAGCAATAAGCAATAAGCAATAAGCAATAAGCAATAAGCAATAAGCAATAAGCAATAAGCAATAAGCAATAAGCAATAAGCAATAAGCAATAAGCAATAAGCAATAAGCATGAAGCAATAAGCAATAAGCATGAAGCAATAAGCAATAAGCAACAAGCAATAAGCAATAAGCAATAAGCAATAAGCAATAAGCAATAAGCAATAAGCAATAAGCAATAAGCAATAAGCATTTAAATAAGCATGTAGGCGGAAGCAGTAGGCGGTAGGCGGAAGGTGTTAGGCGGTAGGCGGTAGGTGGTAGGCGATATTAAGCAACAAGCAATAAGCATAAAGCATTAAGCTTTAAACATTTAGCATTATGCTTTAACCAAAAATCAAAGAGCATCAAACCTCATGCCACCAGAAATGGTTTCTTGTTGGTCATTATTCGTTGAACTTAACTTTGAAAATAATAATAAAATAACATAAAAGTGTATTGTGCAATACAAATATAAAGAGCAAGTAATGGTTGAAAATTCTTTTTTTTAATAAACACAAAAATAATAATAAAATCATACTGGATAACATTTATGGACTTGGTAATTTCCCAATTTCCAATAACTTTAACTGCTTCTGAAACTATTTAAAAAAAAAAAAATTCGAAAGCAAAAAATTTTTTACTTGTTCAAAAGTATATTCTTATTCGTAAGCCTTTATAACTTTGATGAAATAGATTATGTTTTAAGATACGAGAATCATACTCAATGATTTGAATAATATTTTGTTATTTCGTCAAATTACTAGTTATTTCGCAATAAATATTTGATGAAATCCCTAATTATTCCATTAAAAAAATATTCTTTTACAATATTTTATGTAAAGAAAGTGAGTGCAGTTGGTGTTTAATTAAAAAAAAAATGTTTAGCTTTAAGTAAATTTATATTTTATAAAAACAATCTTTTTCTACAAAATGTAACTGCTATACAATCTTTTTAGCAACTAAATATAAAAAAAATCCCTTATATTTAAGTTTCAAAAAACATTCTTTAATTTTTTATACAGAAAGAATGTGGTGTTTAACTATTAAAATTAGTAAAGTAGGTAATAGCTGTAGATAACACCGAACAAGGATAGGAACTGCACCAAATTTTACTTATAAAACAAGCAGTAAGCATAAAGCATTTATCATTAAGAATTAACAATTAAACTGAAAGCATTAAGCTTAAAACATTAAGCGTAAAGCAAAAAGCAATAAGCAATAAGCAATAAGCAATAAGCATTTAAATAAGCATGTAGGCGGAAGCGGTAGGCGGTAGGCGGAAGGTGGTAGGTGGTAGGCGGTAGGCGGTAGGTGGTAGGCGGTACTCGATATTAAGCAATAAGCAATAAGCAATAAGCAATAAGCAATAAGCAATAAGCAATAAGCAATAAGCAATAAGCAATAAGCAATAAGCAATAAGCAATAAGCAATAAGCAATAAGCAATAAGCAATAAGCAATAAGCAATAAGCAATAAGCAATAAGCAATAAGCAATAAGCAATAAGCAATAAGCAATAAGCAATAAGCAATAAGCAATAAGCAATAAGCAATAAGCAATAAGCAATAAGCAATAAGCAATAAGCAATAAGCAATAAGCAATAAGCAATAAGCAATAAGCAATAAGCAATAAGCAATAAGCAATAAGCAATAAGCAATAAGCAATAAGCAATAAGCAATAAGCATGAAGCAATAAGCAATAAGCAATAAGCAATAAGCAATAAGCAATAAGCAATAAGCAATAAGCAATAAGCAATAAGCAATAAGCAATAAGCAATAAGCAATAAGCAATAAGCAATAAGCAATAAGCAATAAGCAATAAGCAATAAGCAATAAGCAATAAGCAATAAGCATGAAGCAATAAGCAATAAGCATGAAGCAATAAGCAATAAGCAACAAGCAATAAGCAATAAGCAATAAGCAATAAGCAATAAGCAATAAGCAATAAGCAATAAGCAATAAGCAATAAGCATTTAAATAAGCATGTAGGCGGAAGCAGTAGGCGGTAGGCGGAAGGTGTTAGGCGGTAGGCGGTAGGTGGTAGGCGATATTAAGCAACAAGCAATAAGCATAAAGCATTAAGCTTTAAATATTTAGCATTATGCTTTAACCAAAAATCAAAGAGCATCAAACCTCATGCCACCAGAAATGGTTTCTTGTTGGTCATTATTCGTTGAACTTAACTTTGAAAATAATAATAAAATAACATAAAAGTGTATTGTGCAATACAAATATAAAGAGCAAGTAATGGTTGAAAATTCTTTTTTTTAATAAACACAAAAATAATAATAAAATCATACTGGATAACATTTATGGACTTGGTAATTTCCCAATTTCCAATAACTTTAACTGCTTCTGAAACTATTTTTTAAACGAAAATTCGAAAGCAAAAAAATTTTTACTTGTTCAAAAGTATATTCTTATTCGTAAGGCTTTATAACTTTGATGAAATAGATTATGTTTTAAGATACGAGAATCATACTCAATGATTTGAATAATATTTTGTTATTTCGTCAAATTACTAGTTATTTCGCAATAAATATTTGATGAAATCCCTAATATTTCCATTAAAAAAAAATTCTTTTACAATATTTTATGTAAAGAAAGTGAGTGGAGGTGGTGTTTAAATAAAAAAAAAATGTTTAGCTTTAAGTAAATTTATATTTTATAAAAACAATCTTTTTCTACAAAATGTAACTGCTATACAATCTTTTTAGCAACTAAATATAAAAAAAATCCCTTATATTTAAGTTTCAAAAAACATTCTTTAATTTTTTATACAGAAATAATGTGGTGTTTAACTATTAAAATTAGTAAAGTAGGTAATAGCTGTAGATAATACCGAACAAGGATAGGAACTGCACCAAATTTTACTTATAAAACAAGCAGTAAGCATAAAGCATTTATCATTAAGAATTAACAATTAAACTGAAAGCATTAAGCTTAAAACATTAAGCGTAAAGCAAAAAGCAACAAGCAATAAGCAAAAAGCAATAAGCAATAAGCAATAAGCAATAAGCAATAAGCAATAAGCAATAAGCAATAAGCAATAAGCAATAAGCAATAAGCAATAAGCAATAAGCAATAAGCAATAAGCAATAAGCAATAAGCAATAAGCAATAAGCAATAAGCAATAAGCAATAAGCAATAAGCAATAAGCAATAAGCAATAAGCAATAAGCAATAAGCAATAAGCAATAAGCAATAAGCAATAAGCAATAAGCAATAAGCAATAAGCAATAAGCAATAAGCAATAAGCAATAAGCAATAAGCAATAAGCAATAAGCAATAAGCAATAAGCAATAAGCAATAAGCAATAAGCAATAAGCATTTAAATAAGCATGTAGGCGGAAGCAGTAGGCGGTAGGCGGAAGATGGTAGGCGGTAGGCGGTAGGTGGTAGGCGGTAGGCGATATTAAGCAATAAGCAATAAGCATAAAGCATTAAGCTTTAAACATTTAGCATTATGCTTTAACCAAAAATCAAAGAGCATCAAACCTCATGCCACCAGAAATGGTTTCTTGTTGGTCATTATCCGTTGAACTTAACTTTGAAAATAATAATAAAATAACATAAAAGTGTATTTTACAACACAAATATAAAGAACAAGTAATAATTGAAAATTCTTTTTTTTAATAAACACAAAAATAATAATAAAATCATACTGGATAACATTTATGGCCTTGGTAATTTTCCAATTTCCAATAACTTTAACTGCTTCTGAAACTATTTTTTAAACGAAAATTCGAAAGCAAAAAATGTTTACTTGTTCAAAAGTATATTCTTATTCGTAAGCCTTTATAACTTTGATGAAATAGATTATGTTTTAAGATACGAGAATTATACTCAATGATTTGAATAATATTTTGTTATTTCGTCAAATTACTAGTTATTTCGCAATAAATATTTGATGAAATCCCTAATATTTCCATTAAAAAAAATATTCTTTTACAATATTTTATGTAAAGAAAGTGAGTGCAGGTGGTGTTTAAATAAAAAAAAATGTTTAGCTTTAAGTAAATTTATATTTTATAAAAACAATCTTTTTCTACAAAATGTAACTGCTATACAATCTTTTTAGCAACTAAATATAAAAAAAATCCCTTATATTTAAGTTTCAAAAAATATTCTTTAATTTTTATACAGAAAGAATGTGGTGTTTAACTATTAAAATTAGTAAAGTAGGTAATAGCTGTAGATAACACCGAACAAGAATAGGAACTGCACCAAATTTCACTTATAAAACAAGCAGTAAGCATAAAGCATTTATCATTAAGAATTAACAATTAAACTGAAAGCATTAAGCTTAAAACATTAAGCGTAAAGCAAAAAGCAATAAGCAATAAGCAAAAAGCAATAAGCAATAAGCAATAAGCAATAAGCATTTAAATAAGCATGTAGGCGGAAGCGGTAGGCGGTAGGCGGAAGATGGTAGGTGGTAGGCGGTAGGCGGAAGGTGGTAGGCGGTAGGCGATATTAAGCAATAAGCAATAAGCATAAAGCATTAAGCTTTAAACATTTAGCATTATGCTTTAACCAAAAATCAAAGAGCATCAAACCTCATGCCACCAGAAATGGTTTCTTGTTGGTCGTTATCCGTTGAACTTAACTTTGAAAATAATAATATAAAAAACATAAAAGTGTATTGTGCAATACAAATATAAAGAACAAGTAATGATTGAAAATTCTTTTTTTTAATAAACACAAAAATAATAATAAAATCATACTGGATAACATTTATGGCCTTGGTAATTTCCCAATTTCCAATAACTTTAACTGCTTCTGAAACTATTTTTTAAACGAAAATTCGAAAGCAAAAAAATTTTTACTTGTTCAAAAGTATATTCTTATTCGTAAGGCTTTATAACTTTGATGAAATAGATTATGTTTTAAGATACGAGAATCATACTCAATGATTTGAATAATATTTTGTTATTTCGTCAAATTACTAGTTATTTCGCAATAAATATTTGATGAAATCCCTAATATTTCCATTAAAAAAATATTCTTTTACAATATTTTATGTAAAGAAAGTGAGTGGAGGTGGTGTTTAAATAAAAAAAAAATGTTTAGCTTTAAGTAAATTTATATTTTATAAAAACAATCTTTTTCTACAAAATGTAACTGCTATACAATCTTTTTAGCAACTAAATATAAAAAAAATCCCTTATATTTAAGTTTCAAAAAACATTCTTTAATTTTTTATACAGAAAGAATGTGGTGTTTAACTATTAAAATTAGTAAAGTAGGTAATAGCTGTAGATAATACCGAACAAGGATAGGAACTGCACCAAATTTTACTTATAAAACAAGCAGTAAGCATAAAGCATTTATCATTAAGAATTAACAATTAAACTGAAAGCATTAAGCTTAAAACATTAAGCGTAAAGCAAAAAGCAACAAGCAATAAGCAAAAAGCAATAAGCAATAAGCAATAAGCAATAAGCAATAAGCAATAAGCAATAAGCAATAAGCAATAAGCAATAAGCAATAAGCAATAAGCAATAAGCAATAAGCAATAAGCAATAAGCAATAAGCAATAAGCAATAAGCAATAAGCAATAAGCAATAAGCAATAAGCAATAAGCAATAAGCAATAAGCAATAAGCAATAAGCAATAAGCAATAAGCAATAAGCAATAAGCAATAAGCAATAAGCAATAAGCATTTAAATAAGCATGTAGGCGGAAGCAGTAGGCGGTAGGCGGAAGGTGGTAGGCGGTAGGCGGTAGGTGGTAGGCGGTAGGCGATATTAAGCAATAAGCAATAAGCATAAAGCATTAAGCTTTAAACATTTAGCATTATGCTTTAACCAAAAATCAAAGAGCATCAAACCTCATGCCACCAGAAATGGTTTCTTGTTGGTCATTATCCGTTGAACTTAACTTTGAAAATAATAATAAAATAACATAAAAGTGTATTTTACAACACAAATATAAAGAACAAGTAATAATTGAAAATTCTTTTTTTTAATAAACACAAAAATAATAATAAAATCATACTGGATAACATTTATGGCCTTGGTAATTTTCCAATTTCCAATAACTTTAACTGCTTCTGAAACTATTTTTTAAACGAAAATTCGAAAGCAAAAAAATTTTTACTTGTTCAAAAGTATATTCTTATTCGTAAGCCTTTATAACTTTGATGAAATAGATTATGTTTTAAGATACGAGAATTATACTCAATGATTTGAATAATATTTTGTTATTTCGTCAAATTACTAGTTATTTCGCAATAAATATTTGATGAAATCCCTAATATTTCCATTAAAAAATATATTCTTTTACAATATTTTATGTAAAGAAAGTGAGTGCAGTTGGTGTTTAAATAAAAAAAAAATGTTTAGCTTTAAGTAAATTTATATTTTATAAAAACAATCTTTTTCTACAAAATGTAACTGCTATACAATCTTTTTAGCAACTAAATATAAAAAAAATCCCTTATATTTAAGTTTCAAAAAATATTCTTTAATTTTTTATACAGAAAGAATGTGGTGTTTAACTATTAAAATTAGTAAAGTAGGTAATAGCTGTAGATAACACCGAACAAGGATAGGAACTGCACCAAATTTTACTTATAAAACAAGCAGTAAGCATAAAGCATTTATCATTAAGAATTAACAATTAGACTGAAAGCATTAAGCTTAAAACATTAAGCGTAAAGCAAAAAGCAATAAGCAATAAGCAAAAAGCAATAAGCAATAAGCAATAAGCAATAAGCAATAAGCAATAAGCAATAAGCAATAAGCAATAAGCAATAAGCAATAAGCAATAAGCAATAAGCAATAAGCAATAAGCAATAAGCAATAAGCAATAAGCAATAAGCAATAAGCAATAAGCAATAAGCAATAAGCAATAAGCAATAAGCAATAAGCAATAAGCAATAAGCAATAAGCAATAAGCAATAAGCAATAAGCAATAAGCAATAAGCAATAAGCAATAAGCAATAAGCAATAAGCAATAAGCAATAAGCAATAAGCAATAAGCAATAAGCAATAAGCATGAAGCAATAAGCAATAAGCAATAAGCAATAAGCAATAAGCAATAAGCAATAAGCAATAAGCAATAAGCAATAAGCAATAAGCAATAAGCAATAAGCAATAAGCAATAAGCAATAAGCAATAAGCAATAAGCAATAAGCAATAAGCAATAAGCAATAAGCAATAAGCATGAAGCAATAAGCAATAAGCATGAAGCAATAAGCAATAAGCAACAAGCAATAAGCAATAAGCAATAAGCAATAAGCAATAAGCAATAAGCAATAAGCAATAAGCAATAAGCAATAAGCATTTAAATAAGCATGTAGGCGGAAGCAGTAGGCGGTAGGCGGAAGGTGTTAGGCGGTAGGCGGTAGGTGGTAGGCGATATTAAGCAACAAGCAATAAGCATAAAGCATTAAGCTTTAAATATTTAGCATTATGCTTTAACCAAAAATCAAAGAGCATCAAACCTCATGCCACCAGAAATGGTTTCTTGTTGGTCATTATTCGTTGAACTTAACTTTGAAAATAATAATAAAATAACATAAAAGTGTATTGTGCAATACAAATATAAAGAGCAAGTAATGGTTGAAAATTCTTTTTTTTAATAAACACAAAAATAATAATAAAATCATACTGGATAACATTTATGGACTTGGTAATTTCCCAATTTCCAATAACTTTAACTGCTTCTGAAACTATTTAAAAAAAAAAAAATTCGAAAGCAAAAAATGTTTTACTTGTTCAAAAGTATATTCTTATTCGTAAGCCTTTATAACTTTGATGAAATAGATTATGTTTTAAGATACGAGAATCATACTCAATGATTTGAATAATATTTTGTTATTTCGTCAAATTACTAGTTATTTCGCAATAAATATTTGATGAAATCCCTAATTATTCCATTAAAAAAATATTCTTTTACAATATTTTATGTAAAGAAAGTGAGTGCAGTTGGTGTTTAATTAAAAAAAAAATGTTTAGCTTTAAGTAAATTTATATTTTATAAAAACAATCTTTTTCTACAAAATGTAACTGCTATACAATCTTTTTAGCAACTAAATATAAAAAAAATCCCTTATATTTAAGTTTCAAAAAACATTCTTTAATTTTTTATACAGAAAGAATGTGGTGTTTAACTATTAAAATTAGTAAAGTAGGTAATAGCTGTAGATAACACCGAACAAGGATAGGAACTGCACCAAATTTTACTTATAAAACAAGCAGTAAGCATAAAGCATTTATCATTAAGAATTAACAATTAAACTGAAAGCATTAAGCTTAAAACATTAAGCGTAAAGCAAAAAGCAATAAGCAATAAGCAATAAGCAATAAGCATTTAAAAAAGCATGTAGGCGGAAGCAGTAGGCGGTAGGCGGAAGGTGGTAGGCGGTAGGCGGTAGGTGGTAGGCGGTACTCGATATTAAGCAATAAGCAATAAGCATAAAGCATTAAGCTTTAAACATTTACCATTATGCTTTAACCAAAAATCAAAGAGCATCAAACCTCATGCCACCAGAAATGGTTTCTTGTTGGTCATTATCCGTTGAACTTAACTTTGAAAATAATAATAAAATAACATAAAAGTGTATTTTACAATACAAATATAAAAAACAAGTAATAATTGAAAATTCTTTTTTTAATAAACACAAAAATAATAATAAAATCATACTGGATAACATTTATGGCCTTGGTAATTTCCCAATTTCCAATAACTTTAACTGCTTCTGAAACTATTTTTTAAACGAAAATTCGAAAGCAAAAAAATTTTTACTTGTTCAAAAGTATATTCTTATTCGTAAGCCTTTATAACTTTGATGAAATAGATTATGTTTTAAGATACGAGAATTATACTCAATGATTTGAATAATATTTTGTTATTTCGTCAAATTACTAGTTATTTCGCAATAAATATTTGATGAAATCCCTAATATTTCCATTAAAAAATATATTCTTTTACAATATTTTATGTAAAGAAAGTGAGTGCAGGTGGTGTTTAAATAAAAAAAAATGTTTAGCTTTAAGTAAATTTATATTTTATAAAAACAATCTTTTTCTACAAAATGTAACTGCTATACAATCTTTTTAGCAACTAAATATAAAAAAATTCCCTTATATTTAAGTTTCAAAAAATATTCTTTAATTTTTTATACAGAAAGAATGTGGTGTTTAACTTTTAAAATTAGTAAAGTAGGTAATAGCTGTAGATAACACCGAACAAGGATAGGAACTGCACCAAATTTTACTTATAAAACAAGCAGTAAGCATAAAGCATTTATCATTAAGAATTAACAATTAAACTGAAAGCATTAAGCTTAAAACATTAAGCGTAAAGCAAAAAGCAATAAGCAATAAGCAAAAAGCAATAAGCAATAAGCAATAAGCAATAAGCAATAAGCATTTAAATAAGCATGTAGGCGGAATCAGTAGGCGGTAGGCGGAAGGTGGTAGGCGGTAGGCGGTAGGCGGTAGGTGGTAGGCGGTAGGTGGTAGGCGGTAGGCGATATTAAGCAATAAGCAATAAGCATAAAGCATTAAGCTTTAAACATTTAGCATTATGCTTTAACCAAAAATCAAAGAGCATCAAACCTCATGCCACCAGAAATGGTTTCTTGTTGGTCATTATTCGTTGAACTTAACTTTGAAAACAATAATAAAATAACATAAAAGTGTATTGTGCAATACAAATATAAAGAACAAGTAATGGTTGTAAATTCTTTTTTTTAATAAACACAAAAATAATAATAAAATCATACTGGATAACATTTATGGACTTGGTAATTTCCCAATTTCCAATAACTTTAACTGCTTCTGAAACTATTTAAAAAAAATAAATAATTCGAAAGCAAAAAAATTTTTACTTGTTCAAAAGTATATTCTTATTCGTAAGCCTTTATAACTTTGATGAAATAGATTATGTTTTAAGATACGAGAATCATACTCAATGATTTGAATAATATTTTGTTATTTCGTCAAATTACTAGTTATTTCGCAATAAATATTTGATGAAATCCCTAATTATTCCATTAAAAAAATATTCTTTTACAATATTTTATGTAAAGAAAGTGAGTGCAGTTGGTGTTTAATTAAAAAAAAATGTTTAGCTTTAAGTAAATTTATATTTTATAAAAACAATCTTTTTCTACAAAATGTAACTGCTATACAATCTTTTTAGCAACTAAATATAAAAAAAATCCCTTATATTTAAGTTTCAAAAAACATTCTTTAATTTTTTATACAGAAAGAATGTGGTGTTTAACTATTAAAATTAGTAAAGTAGGTAATAGCTGTAGATAACACCGAACAAGGATAGGAACTGCACCAAATTTTACTTATAAAACAAGCAGTAAGCATAAAGCATTTATCATTAAGAATTAACAATTAAACTGAAAGCATTAAGCTTAAAACATTAAGCGTAAAGCAAAAAGCAATAAGCAATAAGCAAAAAGCAATAAGCAATAAGCAATAAGCAATAAGCATGAAGCAATAAGCAATAAGCAATAAGCAATAAGCATTTAAATAAGCATGTAGGCGGAACCGGTAGGCGGTAGGCGGAAGGTTGTAGGCGGTAGGCGGTAGGCGGTAGGTGGTAGGCGGTAGCCGATATTAAGCAATAAGCAATAAGCATAAAGCATTAAGCTTTAAACATTTAGCATTATGCTTTAACCAAAAATCAAAGAGTATCAAACCTCATGCCACCAGAAATGGTTTCTTGTTGGTCGTTATCCGTTGAACTTAACTTTGAAAATAATAATATAAAAAACATAAAAGTGTATTGTGCAATACAAATATAAAGAACAAGTAATGGTTGAAAATTCTTTTTTTTAATAAACACAAATATAATAATAAAATCATACTCGATAACATTTATGGACTTGGTAATTTCCCAATTTCCAATAACTTTAACTGCTTCTGAAACTATTTAAAAAAAAAAAAATTCGAAAGCAAAAAAATGTTTACTTGTTCAAAAGTATATTCTTATTCGTAAGCCTTTATAACTTTGATGAAATAGATTATGTTTTAAGATACGAGAATCATACTCAATGATTTGAATAATATTTTGTTATTTCGTCAAATTACTAGTTATTTCGCAAAAAATATTTGATGAAATCCCTAATATTTCCATTAAAAAAATATTCTTTTACAATATTTTATGTAAAGAAAGTGAGTGGAGGTGGTGTTTTAATAAAAAAAAAATGTTTAGCTTTAAGTAAATTTATATTTTATAAAAACAATCTTTTTCTACAAAATGTAACTGCTATACAATCTTTTTAGCAACTAAATATAAAAAAAATCCCTTATATTTAAGTTTCAAAAAACATTCTTTAATTTTTTATACAGAAAGAATGTGGTGTTTAACTATTAAAATTAGTAAAGTAGGTAATAGCTGTAGATAACACCGAACAAGGATAGGAACTGCACCAAATTTTACTTATAAAACAAGCAGTAAGCATAAAGCATTTATCATTAAGAATTAACAATTAAACTGAAAGCATTAAGCTTAAAACATTAAGCGTAAAGCAAAAAGCAATAAGCAATAAGCAAAAAGCAAAGAGCAATAAGCAATAAGCAATAAGCAATAAGCAATAAGCAATAAGCAATAAGCAATAAGCAATAAGCAATAAGCAATAAGCAATAAGCAATAAGCAATAAGCAATAAGCAATAAGCAATAAGCAATAAGCAATAAGCAATAAGCAATAAGCAATAAGCAATAAGCAATAAGCAATAAGCAATAAGCAATAAGCAATAAGCAATAAGCAATAAGCAATAAGCAATAAGCAATAAGCAATAAGCAATAAGCAATAAGCAATAAGCAATAAGCAATAAGCAATAAGCATGAAGCAATAAGCAATAACCAATAAGCAATAAGCAATAAGCATTTAAATAAGCATGTAGGCGGAAGCAGTAGGCGGTAGGCGGAAGGTGGTAGGCGGTAGGCGGTAGGTGGTAGGCGGTAGGCGATATTAAGCAATAAGCAATAAGCATAAAGCATTAAGCTTTAAACATTTAGCATTATGCTTTAACCAAAAATCAAAGAGCATCAAACCTCATGCCACCAGAAATGGTTTCTTGTTGGTCATTATCCGTTGAACTTAACTTTGAAAATAATAATAAAATAACATAAAAGTGTATTTTACAACACAAATATAAAGAACAAGTAATAATTGAAAATTCTTTTTTTTAATAAACACAAAAATAATAATAAAATCATACTGGATAACATTTATGGCCTTGGTAATTTTCCAATTTCCAATAACTTTAACTGCTTCTGAAACTATTTTTTAAACGAAAATTCGAAAGCAAAAAAATTTTTACTTGTTCAAAAGTATATTCTTATTCGTAAGCCTTTATAACTTTGATGAAATAGATTATGTTTTAAGATACGAGAATTATACTCAATGATTTGAATAATATTTTGTTATTTCGTCAAATTACTAGTTATTTCGCAATAAATATTTGATGAAATCCCTAATATTTCCATTAAAAAATTAAATTCTTTTACAATATTTTATGTAAAGAAAGTGAGTGCAGTTGGTGTTTAAATAAAAAAAAAATGTTTAGCTTTAAGTAAATTTATATTTTATAAAAACAATCTTTTTCTACAAAATGTAACTGCTATACAATCTTTTTAGCAACTAAATATAAAAAAAATCCCTTATATTTAAGTTTCAAAAAACATTCTTTAATTTTTTATACAGAAAGAATGTGGTGTTTAACTATTAAAATTAGTAAAGTAGGTAATAGCTGTAGATAACACCGAACAAGGATAGGAACTGCACCAAATTTTACTTATAAAACAAGCAGTAAGCATAAAGCATTTATCATTAAGAATTAACAATTAAACTGAAAGCATTAAGCTTAAAACATTAAGCGTAAAGCAAAAAGCAACAAGCAATAAGCAAAAAGCAATTAGCAATAAGATATAAGCAATAAGCAATAAGCAATAAGCAATAAGCAATAAGCAATAAGCAATAAGCAATAAGCAATAAGCAATAAGCAATAAGCAATAAGCAATAAGCAATAAGCAATAAGCAATAAGCAATAAGCAATAAGCAATAAGCAATAAGCAATAAGCAATAAGCAATAAGCAATAAGCAATAAGCAATAAGCAATAAGCAATAAGCAATAAGCAATAAGCAATAAGCAATAAGCAATAAGCAATAAGCAATAAGCAATAAGCAATAAGCAATAAGCATTTAAATAAGCATTTAAATAAGCATGTAGGCGGAAGCAGTAGGCGGTAGGCGGAAGGTGGTAGGCGGTAGGCGGTAGGTGGTAGGCGGTAGGCGATATTAAGCAATAAGCAATAAGCATAAAGCATAAAGCTTTAAACATTTAGCATTATGCTTTAACCAAAAATCAAAGAGCATCAAACCTCATGCCACCAGAAATGGTTTCTTGTTTGTCATTATCCGTTGAACTTAACTTTGAAAATAATAATAAAATAACATAAAAGTGTATTTTACAACACAAATATAAAGAACAAGTAATAATTGAAAATTCTTTTTTTTAATAAACACAAAAATAATAATAAAATCATACTGGATAACATTTATGGCCTTGGTAATTTTCCAATTTCCAATAACTTTAACTGCTTCTGAAACTATTTTTTAAACGAAAATTCGAAAGCAAAAAATGTTTACTTGTTCAAAAGTATATTCTTATTCGTAAGCCTTTATAACTTTGATGAAATAGATTATGTTTTAAGATACGAGAATTATACTCAATGATTTGAATAATATTTTGTTATTTCGTCAAATTACTAGTTATTTCGCAATAAATATTTGATGAAATCCCTAATATTTCCATTAAAAAAAATATTCTTTTACAATATTTTATGTAAAGAAAGTGAGTGCAGGTGGTGTTTAAATAAAAAAAAATGTTTAGCTTTAAGTAAATTTATATTTTATAAAAACAATCTTTTTCTACAAAATGTAACTGCTATACAATCTTTTTAGCAACTAAATATAAAAAAAATCCCTTATATTTAAGTTTCAAAAAATATTCTTTAATTTTTATACAGAAAGAATGTGGTGTTTAACTATTAAAATTAGTAAAGTAGGTAATAGCTGTAGATAACACCGAACAAGGATAGGAACTGCACCAAATTTCACTTATAAAACAAGCAGTAAGCATAAAGCATTTATCATTAAGAATTAACAATTAAACTGAAAGCATTAAGCTTAAAACATTAAGCGTAAAGCAAAAAGCAATAAGCAATAAGCAAAAAGCAATAAGCAATAAGCAATAAGCAATAAGCATTTAAATAAGCATGTAGGCGGAAGCGGTAGGCGGTAGGCGGAAGATGGTAGGTGGTAGGCGGTAGGCGGAAGGTGGTAGGCGGTAGGCGATATTAAGCAATAAGCAATAAGCATAAAGCATTAAGCTTTAAACATTTAGCATTATGCTTTAACCAAAAATCAAAGAGCATCAAACCTCATGCCACCAGAAATGGTTTCTTGTTGGTCGTTATCCGTTGAACTTAACTTTGAAAATAATAATATAAAAAACATAAAAGTGTATTGTGCAATACAAATATAAAGAACAAGTAATGATTGAAAATTCTTTTTTTTAATAAACACAAAAATAATAATAAAATCATACTGGATAACATTTATGGCCTTGGTAATTTCCCAATTTCCAATAACTTTAACTGCTTCTGAAACTATTTTTTAAACGAAAATTCGAAAGCAAAAAAATTTTTACTTGTTCAAAAGTATATTCTTATTCGTAAGGCTTTATAACTTTGATGAAATAGATTATGTTTTAAGATACGAGAATCATACTCAATGATTTGAATAATATTTTGTTATTTCGTCAAATTACTAGTTATTTCGCAATAAATATTTGATGAAATCCCTAATATTTCCATTAAAAAAAAATTCTTTTACAATATTTTATGTAAAGAAAGTGAGTGGAGGTGGTGTTTAAATAAAAAAAAAATGTTTAGCTTTAAGTAAATTTATATTTTATAAAAACAATCTTTTTCTACAAAATGTAACTGCTATACAATCTTTTTAGCAACTAAATATAAAAAAAATCCCTTATATTTAAGTTTCAAAAAACATTCTTTAATTTTTTATACAGAAAGAATGTGGTGTTTAACTATTAAAATTAGTAAAGTAGGTAATAGCTGTAGATAATACCGAACAAGGATAGGAACTGCACCAAATTTTACTTATAAAACAAGCAGTAAGCATAAAGCATTTATCATTAAGAATTAACAATTAAACTGAAAGCATTAAGCTTAAAACATTAAGCGTAAAGCAAAAAGCAACAAGCAATAAGCAAAAAGCAATAAGCAATAAGCAATAAGCAATAAGCAATAAGCAATAAGCAATAAGCAATAAGCAATAAGCAATAAGCAATAAGCAATAAGCAATAAGCAATAAGCAATAAGCAATAAGCAATAAGCAATAAGCAATAAGCAATAAGCAATAAGCAATAAGCAATAAGCAATAAGCAATAAGCAATAAGCAATAAGCAATAAGCAATAAGCAATAAGCAATAAGCAATAAGCAATAAGCAATAAGCAATAAGCAATAAGCAATAAGCAATAAGCAATAAGCAATAAGCAATAAGCAATAAGCAATAAGCAATAAGCATTTAAATAAGCATGTAGGCGGAAGCAGTAGGCGGTAGGCGGAAGGTGGTAGGCGGTAGGCGGTAGGTGGTAGGCGGTAGGCGATATTAAGCAATAAGCAATAAGCATAAAGCATTAAGCTTTAAACATTTAGCATTATGCTTTAACCAAAAATCAAAGAGCATCAAACCTCATGCCACCAGAAATGGTTTCTTGTTGGTCATTATCCGTTGAACTTAACTTTGAAAATAATAATAAAATAACATAAAAGTGTATTTTACAACACAAATATAAAGAACAAGTAATAATTGAAAATTCTTTTTTTTAATAAACACAAAAATAATAATAAAATCATACTGGATAACATTTATGGCCTTGGTAATTTTCCAATTTCCAATAACTTTAACTGCTTCTGAAACTATTTTTTAAACGAAAATTCGAAAGCAAAAAAATTTTTACTTGTTCAAAAGTATATTCTTATTCGTAAGCCTTTATAACTTTGATGAAATAGATTATGTTTTAAGATACGAGAATTATACTCAATGATTTGAATAATATTTTGTTATTTCGTCAAATTACTAGTTATTTCGCAATAAATATTTGATGAAATCCCTAATATTTCCATTAAAAAATATATTCTTTTACAATATTTTATGTAAAGAAAGTGAGTGCAGTTGGTGTTTAAATAAAAAAAAAATGTTTAGCTTTAAGTAAATTTATATTTTATAAAAACAATCTTTTTCTACAAAATGTAACTGCTATACAATCTTTTTAGCAACTAAATATAAAAAAAATCCCTTATATTTAAGTTTCAAAAAATATTCTTTAATTTTTTATACAGAAAGAATGTGGTGTTTAACTATTAAAATTAGTAAAGTAGGTAATAGCTGTAGATAACACCGAACAAGGATAGGAACTGCACCAAATTTTACTTATAAAACAAGCAGTAAGCATAAAGCATTTATCATTAAGAATTAACAATTAGACTGAAAGCATTAAGCTTAAAACATTAAGCGTAAAGCAAAAAGCAATAAGCAATAAGCAAAAAGCAATAAGCAATAAGCAATAAGCAATAAGCAATAAGCAATAAGCAATAAGCAATAAGCAATAAGCAATAAGCAATAAGCAATAAGCAATAAGCAATAAGCAATAAGCAATAAGCAATAAGCAATAAGCAATAAGCAATAAGCAATAAGCAATAAGCAATAAGCAATAAGCAATAAGCAATAAGCATGAAGCAATAAGCAATAAGCAATAAGCAATAAGCAATAAGCAATAAGCAATAAGCAATAAGCAATAAGCAATAAGCAATAAGCAATAAGCAATAAGCAATAAGCAATAAGCAATAAGCAATAAGCAATAAGCAATAAGCAATAAGCAATAAGCAATAAGCAATAAGCAATAAGCAATAAGCAATAAGCAAAAAGCAATAAGCAATAAGCAATAAGCATGAAGCAATAAGCAATAAGCATGAAGCAATAAGCAATAAGCAACAAGCAATAAGCAATAAGCAATAAGCAATAAGCAATAAGCAATAAGCAATAAGCAATAAGCAATAAGCAATAAGCAATAAGCATTTAAATAAGCATGTAGGCGGAAGCAGTAGGCGGTAGGCGGAAGGTGTTAGGCGGTAGGCGGTAGGTGGTAGGCGATATTAAGCAATAAGCAATAAGCATAAAGCATTAAGCTTTAAACATTTAGCATTATGCTTTAACCAAAAATCAAAGAGCATCAAACCTCATGCCACCAGAAATGGTTTCTTGTTGGTCATTATTCGTTGAACTTAACTTTGAAAATAATAATAAAATAACATAAAAGTGTATTGTGCAATACAAATATAAAGAGCAAGTAATGGTTGAAAATTCTTTTTTTTAATAAACACAAAAATAATAATAAAATCATACTGGATAACATTTATGGACTTGGTAATTTCCCAATTTCCAATAACTTTAACTGCTTCTGGAACTATTTAAAAAAAAAAAAATTCGAAAGCAAAAAATTTTTTACTTGTTCAAAAGTATATTCTTATTCGTAAGCCTTTATAACTTTGATGAAATAGATTATGTTTTAAGATACGAGAATCATACTCAATGATTTGAATAATATTTTGTTATTTCGTCAAATTACTAGTTATTTCGCAATAAATATTTGATGAAATCCCTAATATTTCCATTAAAAAAAAATTCTTTTACAATATTTTATGTAAAGAAAGTGAGTGGAGGTGGTGTTTAAATAAAAAAAAAATGTTTAGCTTTAAGTAAATTTATATTTTATAAAAACAATCTTTTTCTACAAAATGTAACTGCTATACAATCTTTTTAGCAACTAAATATAAAAAAAATCCCTTATATTTAAGTTTCAAAAAACATTCTTTAATTTTTTATACAGAAAGAATGTGGTGTTTAACTATTAAAATTAGTAAAGTAGGTAATAGCTGTAGATAATACCGAACAAGGATAGGAACTGCACCAAATTTTACTTATAAAACAAGCAGTAAGCATAAAGCATTTATCATTAAGAATTAACAATTAAACTGAAAGCATTAAGCTTAAAACATTAAGCGTAAAGCAATAAGCAATAAGCAAAAAGCAATAAGCAATAAGCAATAAGCAATAAGCAATAAGCATTTAAATAAGCATGTAGGCGGAAGCGGTAGGCGGTAGGCGGAAGATGGTAGGTGGTAGGTGGTAGGCGGTAGGTGGTAGGCGGTAGCCGATATTAAGCAATAAGCAATAAGCATAAAGCATTAAGCTTTAAACATTTAGCATTATGCTTTAACCAAAAATCAAAGAGCATCAAACCTCATGCCACCAGAAATGGTTTCTTGTTGGTCATTATCCGTTGAACTTAACTTTGAAAATAATAATAAAATAACATAAAAGTGTATTTTACAACACAAATATAAAGAACAAGTAATAATTGAAAATTCTTTTTTTTAATAAACACAAAAATAATAATAAAATCATACTGGATAACATTTATGGCCTTGGTAATTTTCCAATTTCCAATAACTTTAACTGCTTCTGAAACTATTTTTTAAACGAAAATTCGAAAGCAAAAAAATGTTTACTTGTTCAAAAGTATATTCTTATTCGTAAGCCTTTATAACTTTGATGAAATAGATTATGTTTTAAGATACGAGAATTATACTCAATGATTTGAATAATATTTTGTTATTTCGTCAAATTACTAGTTATTTCGCAATAAATATTTGATGAAATCCCTAATATTTCCATTAAAAAAAATATTCTTTTACAATATTTTATGTAAAGAAAGTGAGTGCAGGTGGTGTTTAAATAAAAAAAAATGTTTAGCTTTAAGTAAATTTATATTTTATAAAAACAATCTTTTTCTACAAAATGTAACTGCTATACAATCTTTTTAGCAACTAAATATAAAAAAAATCCCTTATATTTAAGTTTCAAAAAATATTCTTTAATTTTTATACAGAAAGAATGTGGTGTTTAACTATTAAAATTAGTAAAGTAGGTAATAGCTGTAGATAACACCGAACAAGGATAGGAACTGCACCAAATTTTACTTATAAAACAAGCAGTAAGCATAAAGCATTTATCATTAAGAATTAACAATTAGACTGAAAGCATTAAGCTTAAAACATTAAGCGTAAAGCAAAAAGCAATAAGCAATAAGCAAAAAGCAATAAGCAATAAGCAATAAGCAATAAGCAATAAGCAATAAGCATTTAAATAAGCATGTAGGCGGAAGCGGTAGGCGGTAGGCGGAAGATGGTAGGTGGTAGGCGGTAGGCGGAAGGTGGTAGGCGGTAGGCGATATTAAGCAATAAGCAATAAGCATAAAGCATTAAGCTTTAAACATTTAGCATTATGCTTTAACCAAAAATCAAAGAGCATCAAACCTCATGCCACCAGAAATGGTTTCTTGTTGGTCGTTATCCGTTGAACTTAACTTTGAAAATAATAATATAAAAAACATAAAAGTGTATTGTGCAATACAAATATAAAGAACAAGTAATGATTGAAAATTCTTTTTTTTAATAAACACAAAAATAATAATAAAATCATACTGGATAACATTTATGGCCTTGGTAATTTCCCAATTTCCAATAACTTTAACTGCTTCTGAAACTATTTTTTAAACGAAAATTCGAAAGCAAAAAAATTTTTACTTGTTCAAAAGTATATTCTTATTCGTAAGGCTTTATAACTTTGATGAAATAGATTATGTTTTAAGATACGAGAATCATACTCAATGATTTGAATAATATTTTGTTATTTCGTCAAATTACTAGTTATTTCGCAATAAATATTTGATGAAATCCCTAATATTTCCATTAAAAAAAAATTCTTTTACAATATTTTATGTAAAGAAAGTGAGTGGAGGTGGTGTTTAAATAAAAAAAAAATGTTTAGCTTTAAGTAAATTTATATTTTATAAAAACAATCTTTTTCTACAAAATGTAACTGCTATACAATCTTTTTAGCAACTAAATATAAAAAAAATCCCTTATATTTAAGTTTCAAAAAACATTCTTTAATTTTTTATACAGAAATAATGTGGTGTTTAACTATTAAAATTAGTAAAGTAGGTAATAGCTGTAGATAATACCGAACAAGGATAGGAACTGCACCAAATTTTACTTATAAAACAAGCAGTAAGCATAAAGCATTTATCATTAAGAATTAACAATTAAACTGAAAGCATTAAGCTTAAAACATTAAGCGTAAAGCAAAAAGCAACAAGCAATAAGCAAAAAGCAATAAGCAATAAGCAATAAGCAATAAGCAATAAGCAATAAGCAATAAGCAATAAGCAATAAGCAATAAGCAATAAGCAATAAGCAATAAGCAATAAGCAATAAGCAATAAGCAATAAGCAATAAGCAATAAGCAATAAGCAATAAGCAATAAGCAATAAGCAATAAGCAATAAGCAATAAGCAATAAGCAATAAGCAATAAGCAATAAGCAATAAGCAATAAGCAATAAGCAATAAGCAATAAGCAATAAGCAATAAGCAATAAGCAATAAGCAATAAGCAATAAGCAATAAGCAATAAGCAATAAGCAATAAGCAATAAGCAATAAGCATTTAAATAAGCATGTAGGCGGAAGCAGTAGGCGGTAGGCGGAAGATGGTAGGCGGTAGGCGGTAGGTGGTAGGCGGTAGGCGATATTAAGCAATAAGCAATAAGCATAAAGCATTAAGCTTTAAACATTTAGCATTATGCTTTAACCAAAAATCAAAGAGCATCAAACCTCATGCCACCAGAAATGGTTTCTTGTTGGTCATTATCCGTTGAACTTAACTTTGAAAATAATAATAAAATAACATAAAAGTGTATTTTACAACACAAATATAAAGAACAAGTAATAATTGAAAATTCTTTTTTTTAATAAACACAAAAATAATAATAAAATCATACTGGATAACATTTATGGCCTTGGTAATTTTCCAATTTCCAATAACTTTAACTGCTTCTGAAACTATTTTTTAAACGAAAATTCGAAAGCAAAAAATGTTTACTTGTTCAAAAGTATATTCTTATTCGTAAGCCTTTATAACTTTGATGAAATAGATTATGTTTTAAGATACGAGAATTATACTCAATGATTTGAATAATATTTTGTTATTTCGTCAAATTACTAGTTATTTCGCAATAAATATTTGATGAAATCCCTAATATTTCCATTAAAAAAAATATTCTTTTACAATATTTTATGTAAAGAAAGTGAGTGCAGGTGGTGTTTAAATAAAAAAAAATGTTTAGCTTTAAGTAAATTTATATTTTATAAAAACAATCTTTTTCTACAAAATGTAACTGCTATACAATCTTTTTAGCAACTAAATATAAAAAAAATCCCTTATATTTAAGTTTCAAAAAATATTCTTTAATTTTTATACAGAAAGAATGTGGTGTTTAACTATTAAAATTAGTAAAGTAGGTAATAGCTGTAGATAACACCGAACAAGGATAGGAACTGCACCAAATTTCACTTATAAAACAAGCAGTAAGCATAAAGCATTTATCATTAAGAATTAACAATTAAACTGAAAGCATTAAGCTTAAAACATTAAGCGTAAAGCAAAAAGCAATAAGCAATAAGCAAAAAGCAATAAGCAATAAGCAATAAGCAATAAGCATTTAAATAAGCATGTAGGCGGAAGCGGTAGGCGGTAGGCGGAAGATGGTAGGTGGTAGGCGGTAGGCGGAAGGTGGTAGGCGGTAGGCGATATTAAGCAATAAGCAATAAGCATAAAGCATTAAGCTTTAAACATTTAGCATTATGCTTTAACCAAAAATCAAAGAGCATCAAACCTCATGCCACCAGAAATGGTTTCTTGTTGGTCGTTATCCGTTGAACTTAACTTTGAAAATAATAATATAAAAAACATAAAAGTGTATTGTGCAATACAAATATAAAGAACAAGTAATGATTGAAAATTCTTTTTTTTAATAAACACAAAAATAATAATAAAATCATACTGGATAACATTTATGGCCTTGGTAATTTCCCAATTTCCAATAACTTTAACTGCTTCTGAAACTATTTTTTAAACGAAAATTCGAAAGCAAAAAAATTTTTACTTGTTCAAAAGTATATTCTTATTCGTAAGGCTTTATAACTTTGATGAAATAGATTATGTTTTAAGATACGAGAATCATACTCAATGATTTGAATAATATTTTGTTATTTCGTCAAATTACTAGTTATTTCGCAATAAATATTTGATGAAATCCCTAATATTTCCATTAAAAAAAAATTCTTTTACAATATTTTATGTAAAGAAAGTGAGTGGAGGTGGTGTTTAAATAAAAAAAAAATGTTTAGCTTTAAGTAAATTTATATTTTATAAAAACAATCTTTTTCTACAAAATGTAACTGCTATACAATCTTTTTAGCAACTAAATATAAAAAAAATCCCTTATATTTAAGTTTCAAAAAACATTCTTTAATTTTTTATACAGAAAGAATGTGGTGTTTAACTATTAAAATTAGTAAAGTAGGTAATAGCTGTAGATAATACCGAACAAGGATAGGAACTGCACCAAATTTTACTTATAAAACAAGCAGTAAGCATAAAGCATTTATCATTAAGAATTAACAATTAAACTGAAAGCATTAAGCTTAAAACATTAAGCGTAAAGCAAAAAGCAACAAGCAATAAGCAAAAAGCAATAAGCAATAAGCAATAAGCAATAAGCAATAAGCAATAAGCAATAAGCAATAAGCAATAAGCAATAAGCAATAAGCAATAAGCAATAAGCAATAAGCAATAAGCAATAAGCAATAAGCAATAAGCAATAAGCAATAAGCAATAAGCAATAAGCAATAAGCAATAAGCAATAAGCAATAAGCAATAAGCAATAAGCAATAAGCAATAAGCAATAAGCAATAAGCAATAAGCAATAAGCATTTAAATAAGCATGTAGGCGGAAGCAGTAGGCGGTAGGCGGAAGGTGGTAGGCGGTAGGCGGTAGGTGGTAGGCGGTAGGCGATATTAAGCAATAAGCAATAAGCATAAAGCATTAAGCTTTAAACATTTAGCATTATGCTTTAACCAAAAATCAAAGAGCATCAAACCTCATGCCACCAGAAATGGTTTCTTGTTGGTCATTATCCGTTGAACTTAACTTTGAAAATAATAATAAAATAACATAAAAGTGTATTTTACAACACAAATATAAAGAACAAGTAATAATTGAAAATTCTTTTTTTTAATAAACACAAAAATAATAATAAAATCATACTGGATAACATTTATGGCCTTGGTAATTTTCCAATTTCCAATAACTTTAACTGCTTCTGAAACTATTTTTTAAACGAAAATTCGAAAGCAAAAAAATTTTTACTTGTTCAAAAGTATATTCTTATTCGTAAGCCTTTATAACTTTGATGAAATAGATTATGTTTTAAGATACGAGAATTATACTCAATGATTTGAATAATATTTTGTTATTTCGTCAAATTACTAGTTATTTCGCAATAAATATTTGATGAAATCCCTAATATTTCCATTAAAAAATATATTCTTTTACAATATTTTATGTAAAGAAAGTGAGTGCAGTTGGTGTTTAAATAAAAAAAAAATGTTTAGCTTTAAGTAAATTTATATTTTATAAAAACAATCTTTTTCTACAAAATGTAACTGCTATACAATCTTTTTAGCAACTAAATATAAAAAAAATCCCTTATATTTAAGTTTCAAAAAATATTCTTTAATTTTTTATACAGAAAGAATGTGGTGTTTAACTATTAAAATTAGTAAAGTAGGTAATAGCTGTAGATAACACCGAACAAGGATAGGAACTGCACCAAATTTTACTTATAAAACAAGCAGTAAGCATAAAGCATTTATCATTAAGAATTAACAATTAGACTGAAAGCATTAAGCTTAAAACATTAAGCGTAAAGCAAAAAGCAATAAGCAATAAGCAAAAAGCAATAAGCAATAAGCAATAAGCAATAAGCAATAAGCAATAAGTAATAAGCAATAAGCAATAAGCAATAAGCAATAAGCAATAAGCAATAAGCAATAAGCAATAAGCAATAAGCAATAAGCAATAAGCAATAAGCAATAAGCAATAAGCAATAAGCAATAAGCAATAAGCAATAAGCAATAAGCAATAAGCAATAAGCAATAAGCAATAAGCAATAAGCAATAAGCAATAAGCAATAAGCAATAAGCAATAAGCAATAAGCAATAAGCAATAAGCAATAAGCAATAAGCAATAAGCAATAAGCAATAAGCATGAAGCAATAAGCAATAAGCAATAAGCAATAAGCAATAAGCAATAAGCAATAAGCAATAAGCAATAAGCAATAAGCAATAAGCAATAAGCAATAAGCAATAAGCAATAAGCAATAAGCAATAAGCAATAAGCAATAAGCAATAAGCAATAAGCAATAAGCAATAAGCAATAAGCAATAAGCAATAAGCAATAAGCAATAAGCAATAAGCAATAAGCATGAAGCAATAAGCAATAAGCATGAAGCAATAAGCAATAAGCAACAAGCAATAAGCAATAAGCAATAAGCAATAAGCAATAAGCAATAAGCAATAAGCAATAAGCATTTAAATAAGCATGTAGGCGGAAGCAGTAGGCGGTAGGCGGAAGGTGTTAGGCGGTAGGCGGTAGGTGGTAGGCGATATTAAGCAACAAGCAATAAGCATAAAGCATTAAGCTTTAAACATTTAGCATTATGCTTTAACCAAAAATCAAAGAGCATCAAACCTCATGCCACCAGAAATGGTTTCTTGTTGGTCATTATTCGTTGAACTTAACTTTGAAAATAATAATAAAATAACATAAAAGTGTATTGTGCAATACAAATATAAAGAGCAAGTAATGGTTGAAAATTCTTTTTTTTAATAAACACAAAAATAATAATAAAATCATACTGGATAACATTTATGGACTTGGTAATTTCCCAATTTCCAATAACTTTAACTGCTTCTGAAACTATTTAAAAAAAAAAAAATTCGAAAGCAAAAAATTTTTTACTTGTTCAAAAGTATATTCTTATTCGTAAGCCTTTATAACTTTGATGAAATAGATTATGTTTTAAGATACGAGAATCATACTCAATGATTTGAATAATATTTTGTTATTTCGTCAAATTACTAGTTATTTCGCAATAAATATTTGATGAAATCCCTAATTATTCCATTAAAAAAATATTCTTTTACAATATTTTATGTAAAGAAAGTGAGTGCAGTTGGTGTTTAATTAAAAAAAAAATGTTTAGCTTTAAGTAAATTTATATTTTATAAAAACAATCTTTTTCTACAAAATGTAACTGCTATACAATCTTTTTAGCAACTAAATATAAAAAAAATCCCTTATATTTAAGTTTCAAAAAACATTCTTTAATTTTTTATACAGAAAGAATGTGGTGTTTAACTATTAAAATTAGTAAAGTAGGTAATAGCTGTAGATAACACCGAACAAGGATAGGAACTGCACCAAATTTTACTTATAAAACAAGCAGTAAGCATAAAGCATTTATCATTAAGAATTAACAATTAAACTGAAAGCATTAAGCTTAAAACATTAAGCGTAAAGCAAAAAGCAATAAGCAATAAGCAATAAGCAATAAGCATTTAAATAAGCATGTAGGCGGAAGCGGTAGGCGGTAGGCGGAAGGTGGTAGGTGGTAGGCGGTAGGCGGTAGGTGGTAGGCGGTAGGCGATATTAAACAATAAGCAATAAGCATAAAGCATTAAGCTTTAAACATTTAGCATTATGCTTTAACCAAAAATCAAAGAGCATCAAACCTCATGCCACCAGAAATGGTTTCTTGTTGGTCGTTATCCGTTGAACTTAACTTTGAAAATAATAATATAAAAAACATAAAAGTGTATTGTGCAATACAAATATAAAGAACAAGTAATGATTGAAAATTCTTTTTTTTAATAAACACAAAAATAATAATAAAATCATACTGGATAACATTTATGGACTTGGTAATTTTCCAATTTCCAATAACATTAACTGCTTCTGAAACTATTTTTTAAACGAAAATTCGAAAGCAAAAAAATGTTTACTTGTTCAAAAGTATATTCTTATTCGTAAGCCTTTATAACTTTGATGAAATAGATTATGTTTTAAGATACGAGAATCATACTCAATGATTTGAATAATATTTTGTTATTTCGTCAAATTACTAGTTATTTCGCAATAAATATTTGATGAAATCCCTAATATTTCCATTAAAAAAATATTCTTTTACAATATTTTATGTAAAGAAAGTGAGTGGAGGTGGTGTTTTAATAAAAAAAAAATGTTTAGCTTTAAGTAAATTTATATTTTATAAAAACAATCTTTTTCTACAAAATGTAACTGCTATACAATCTTTTTAGCAACTAAATATAAAAAAAATCCCTTATATTTAAGTTTCAAAAAACATTCTTTAATTTTTTATACAGAAAGAATGTGGTGTTTAACTATTAAAATTAGTAAAGTAGGTAATAGCTGTAGATAACACCGAACAAGGATAGGAACTGCACCAAATTTTACTTATAAAACAAGCAGTAAGCATAAAGCATTTATCATTAAGAATTAACAATTAAACTGAAAGCATTAAGCTTAAAACATTAAGCGTAAAGCAAAAAGCAACAAGCAATAAGCAAAAAGCAATTAGCAATAAGATATAAGCAATAAGCAATAAGCAATAAGCAATAAGCAATAAGCAATAAGCAATAAGCAATAAGCAATAAGCAATAAGCAATAAGCAATAAGCAATAAGCAATAAGCAATAAGCAATAAGCAATAAGCAATAAGCAATAAGCAATAAGCAATAAGCAATAAGCAATAAGCAATAAGCAATAAGCAATAAGCAATAAGCAATAAGCAATAAGCAATAAGCAATAAGCAATAAGCAATAAGCAATAAGCAATAAGCAATAAGCAATAAGCAATAAGCAATAAGCAATAAGCAATAAGCAATAAGCAATAAGCAATAAGCAATAAGCAATAAGCAATAAGCAATAAGCATGAAGCAATAAGCAATAAGCAATAAGCATTTAAATAAGCATTTAAATAAGCATGTAGGCGGAAGCAGTAGGCGGTAGGCGGAAGGTGGTAGGCGGTAGGCGGTAGGTGGTAGGCGGTAGGCGATATTAAGCAATAAGCAATAAGCATAAAGCATAAAGCTTTAAACATTTAGCATTATGCTTTAACCAAAAATCAAAGAGCATCAAACCTCATGCCACCAGAAATGGTTTCTTGTTTGTCATTATCCGTTGAACTTAACTTTGAAAATAATAATAAAATAACATAAAAGTGTATTTTACAACACAAATATAAAGAACAAGTAATAATTGAAAATTCTTTTTTTTAATAAACACAAAAATAATAATAAAATCATACTGGATAACATTTATGGCCTTGGTAATTTTTCCAATTTCCAATAACTTTAACTGCTTCTGAAACTATTTTTTAAACGAAAATTCGAAAGCAAAAAAATTTTTACTTGTTCAAAAGTATATTCTTATTCGTAAGCCTTTATAACTTTGATGAAATAGATTATGTTTTAAGATACGAGAATTATACTCAATGATTTGAATAATATTTTGTTATTTCGTCAAATTACTAGTTATTTCGCAATAAATATTTGATGAAATCCCTAATATTTCCATTAAAAAAATATTCTTTTACAATATTTTATGTAAAGAAAGTGAGTGGAGATGGTGTTTTAATAAAAAAAAAATGTTTAGCTTTAAGTAAATTTATATTTTATAAAAACAATCTTTTTCTACAAAATGTAACTGCTATACAATCTTTTTAGCAACTAAATATAAAAAAAATCCCTTATATTTAAGTTTCAAAAAACATTCTTTAATTTTTTATACAGAAAGAATGTGGTGTTTAACTATTAAAATTAGTAAAGTAGGTAATAGCTGTAGATAACACCGAACAAGGATAGGAACTGCACCAAATTTTACTTATAAAACAAGCAGTAAGCATAAAGCATTTATCATTAAGAATTAACAATTAAACTGAAAGCATTAAGCTTAAAACATTAAGCGTAAAGCAAAAAGCAATAAGCAATAAGCAAAAAGCAAAAAGCAATAAGCAATAAGCAATAAGCAATAAGCAATAAGCAATAAGCAATAAGCAATAAGCAATAAGCAATAAGCAATAAGCAATAAGCAATAAGCAATAAGCAATAAGCAATAAGCAATAAGCAATAAGCAATAAGCAATAAGCAATAAGCAATAAGCAATAAGCAATAAGCAATAAGCAATAAGCAATAAGCAATAAGCAATAAGCATGAAGCAATAAGCAATAAGCAATAACCAATAAGCAATAAGCATTTAAATAAGCATGTAGGCGGAATCAGTAGGCGGTAGGCGGAAGGTGGTAGGCGGTAGGCGGTAGGCGGTAGGTGGTAGGCGGTAGGTGGTAGGCGGTAGGCGATATTAAGCAATAAGCAATAAGCATAAAGCATTAAGCTTTAAACATTTAGCATTATGCTTTAACCAAAAATCAAAGAGCATCAAACCTCATGCCACCAGAAATGGTTTCTTGTTGGTCATTATCCGTTGAACTTAACTTTGAAAATAATAATAAAATAACATAAAAGTGTATTTTACAATACAAATATAAAAAACAAGTAATAATTGAAAATTCTTTTTTTAATAAACACAAAAATAATAATAAAATCATACTGGATAACATTTATGGCCTTGGTAATTTCCCAATTTCCAATAACTTTAACTGCTTCTGAAACTATTTTTTAAACGAAAATTCGAAAGCAAAAAAATTTTTACTTGTTCAAAAGTATATTCTTATTCGTAAGCCTTTATAACTTTGATGAAATAGATTATGTTTTAAGATACGAGAATTATACTCAATGATTTGAATAATATTTTGTTATTTCGTCAAATTACTAGTTATTTCGCAATAAATATTTGATGAAATCCCTAATATTTCCATTAAAAAATATATTCTTTTACAATATTTTATGTAAAGAAAGTGAGTGCAGGTGGTGTTTAAATAAAAAAAAATGTTTAGCTTTAAGTAAATTTATATTTTATAAAAACAATCTTTTTCTACAAAATGTAACTGCTATACAATCTTTTTAGCAACTAAATATAAAAAAAATCCCTTATATTTAAGTTTCAAAAAATATTCTTTAATTTTTTATACAGAAAGAATGTGGTGTTTAACTTTTAAAATTAGTAAAGTAGGTAATAGCTGTAGATAACACCGAACAAGGATAGGAACTGCACCAAATTTTACTTATAAAACAAGCAGTAAGCATAAAGCACTTATCATTAAGAATTAACAATTAAACTGAAAGCATTAAGCTTAAAACATTAAGCGTAAAGCAAAAAGCAATAAGCAATAAGCAAAAAGCAATAAGCAATAAGCAATAAGCAATAAGCAATAAGCATTTAAATAAGCATGTAGGCGGAATCAGTAGGCGGTAGGCGGAAGGTGGTAGGCGGTAGGCGGTAGGCGGTAGGTGGTAGGCGGTAGGTGGTAGGCGGTAGGCGATATTAAGCAATAAGCAATAAGCATAAAGCATTAAGCTTTAAACATTTAGCATTATGCTTTAACCAAAAATCAAAGAGCATCAAACCTCATGCCACCAGAAATGGTTTCTTGTTGGTCATTATTCGTTGAACTTAACTTTGAAAACAATAATAAAATAACATAAAAGTGTATTGTGCAATACAAATATAAAGAACAAGTAATGGTTGAAAATTCTTTTTTTTAATAAACACAAAAATAATAATAAAATCATACTGGATAACATTTATGGACTTGGTAATTTCCCAATTTCCAATAACTTTAACTGCTTCTGAAACTATTTAAAAAAAAAAAATAATTCGAAAGCAAAAAAATTTTTACTTGTTCAAAAGTATATTCTTATTCGTAAGCCTTTATAACTTTGATGAAATAGATTATGTTTTAAGATACGAGAATCATACTCAATGATTTGAATAATATTTTGTTATTTCGTCAAATTACTAGTTATTTCGCAATAAATATTTGATGAAATCCCTAATTATTCCATTAAAAAAATATTCTTTTACAATATTTTATGTAAAGAAAGTGAGTGCAGTTGGTGTTTAATTAAAAAAAAATGTTTAGCTTTAAGTAAATTTATATTTTATAAAAACAATCTTTTTCTACAAAATGTAACTGCTATACAATCTTTTTAGCAACTAAATATAAAAAAAATCCCTTATATTTAAGTTTCAAAAAACATTCTTTAATTTTTTATACAGAAAGAATGTGGTGTTTAACTATTAAAATTAGTAAAGTAGGTAATAGCTGTAGATAACACCGAACAAGGATAGGAACTGCACCAAATTTTACTTATAAAACAAGCAGTAAGCATAAAGCATTTATCATTAAGAATTAACAATTAAACTGAAAGCATTAAGCTTAAAACATTAAGCGTAAAGCAAAAAGCAATAAGCAATAAGCAAAAAGCAATAAGCAATAAGCAATAAGCAATAAGCATGAAGCAATAAGCAATAAGCAATAAGCAATAAGCATTTAAATAAGCATGTAGGCGGAACCGGTAGGCGGTAGGCGGAAGGTGGTAGGCGGTAGGCGGTAGGCGGTAGGTGGTAGGCGGTAGCCGATATTAAGCAATAAGCAATAAGCATAAAGCATTAAGCTTTAAACATTTAGCATTATGCTTTAACCAAAAATCAAAGAGTATCAAACCTCATGCCACCAGAAATGGTTTCTTGTTGGTCGTTATCCGTTGAACTTAACTTTGAAAATAATAATATAAAAAACATAAAAGTGTATTGTGCAATACAAATATAAAGAACAAGTAATGGTTGAAAATTCTTTTTTTTAATAAACACAAATATAATAATAAAATCATACTCGATAACATTTATGGACTTGGTAATTTCCCAATTTCCAATAACTTTAACTGCTTCTGAAACTATTTAAAAAAAAAAAAAATTCGAAAGCAAAAAAATGTTTACTTGTTCAAAAGTATATTCTTATTCGTAAGCCTTTATAACTTTGATGAAATAGATTATGTTTTAAGATACGAGAATCATACTCAATGATTTGAATAATATTTTGTTATTTCGTCAAATTACTAGTTATTTCGCAAAAAATATTTGATGAAATCCCTAATATTTCCATTAAAAAAATATTCTTTTACAATATTTTATGTAAAGAAAGTGAGTGGAGGTGGTGTTTTAATAAAAAAAAAATGTTTAGCTTTAAGTAAATTTATATTTTATAAAAACAATCTTTTTCTACAAAATGTAACTGCTATACAATCTTTTTAGCAACTAAATATAAAAAAAATCCCTTATATTTAAGTTTCAAAAAACATTCTTTAATTTTTTATACAGAAAGAATGTGGTGTTTAACTATTAAAATTAGTAAAGTAGGTAATAGCTGTAGATAACACCGAACAAGGATAGGAACTGCACCAAATTTTACTTATAAAACAAGCAGTAAGCATAAAGCATTTATCATTAAGAATTAACAATTAAACTGAAAGCATTAAGCTTAAAACATTAAGCGTAAAGCAAAAAGCAATAAGCAATAAGCAAAAAGCAAAGAGCAATAAGCAATAAGCAATAAGCAATAAGCAATAAGCAATAAGCAATAAGCAATAAGCAATAAGCAATAAGCAATAAGCAATAAGCAATAAGCAATAAGCAATAAGCAATAAGCAATAAGCAATAAGCAATAAGCAATAAGCAATAAGCAATAAGCAATAAGCAATAAGCAATAAGCAATAAGCAATAAGCAATAAGCAATAAGCAATAAGCAATAAGCAATAAGCATGAAGCAATAACCAATAACCAATAAGCAATAAGCAATAAGCATTTAAATAAGCATGTAGGCGGAAGCAGTAGGCGGTAGGCGGAAGGTGGTAGGCGGTAGGCGGTAGGTGGTAGGCGGTAGGCGATATTAAGCAATAAGCAATAAGCATAAAGCATTAAGCTTTAAACATTTAGCATTATGCTTTAACCAAAAATCAAAGAGCATCAAACCTCATGCCACCAGAAATGGTTTCTTGTTGGTCATTATCCGTTGAACTTAACTTTGAAAATAATAATAAAATAACATAAAAGTGTATTTTACAACACAAATATAAAGAACAAGTAATAATTAAAAATTCTTTTTTTTAATAAACACAAAAATAATAATAAAATCATACTGGATAACATTTATGGCCTTGGTAATTTTCCAATTTCCAATAACTTTAACTGCTTCTGAAACTATTTTTTAAACGAAAATTCGAAAGCAAAAAAATTTTTACTTGTTCAAAAGTATATTCTTATTCGTAAGCCTTTATAACTTTGATGAAATAGATTATGTTTTAAGATACGAGAATTATACTCAATGATTTGAATAATATTTTGTTATTTCGTCAAATTACTAGTTATTTCGCAATAAATATTTGATGAAATCCCTAATATTTCCATTAAAAAATTAAATTCTTTTACAATATTTTATGTAAAGAAAGTGAGTGCAGTTGGTGTTTAAATAAAAAAAAAATGTTTAGCTTTAAGTAAATTTATATTTTATAAAAACAATCTTTTTCTACAAAATGTAACTGCTATACAATCTTTTTAGCAACTAAATATAAAAAAAATCCCTTATATTTAAGTTTCAAAAAACATTCTTTAATTTTTTATACAGAAAGAATGTGGTGTTTAACTATTAAAATTAGTAAAGTAGGTAATAGCTGTAGATAACACCGAACAAGGATAGGAACTGCACCAAATTTTACTTATAAAACAAGCAGTAAGCATAAAGCATTTATCATTAAGAATTAACAATTAAACTGAAAGCATTAAGCTTAAAACATTAAGCGTAAAGCAAAAAGCAACAAGCAATAAGCAAAAAGCAATTAGCAATAAGATATAAGCAATAAGCAATAAGCAATAAGCAATAAGCAATAAGCAATAAGCAATAAGCAATAAGCAATAAGCAATAAGCAATAAGCAATAAGCAATAAGCAATAAGCAATAAGCAATAAGCAATAAGCAATAAGCAATAAGCAATAAGCAATAAGCAATAAGCAATAAGCAATAAGCAATAAGCAATAAGCAATAAGCAATAAGCAATAAGCAATAAGCAATAAGCAATAAGCAATAAGCAATAAGCAATAAGCAATAAGCAATAAGCAATAAGCAATAAGCAATAAGCAATAAGCAATAAGCAATAAGCAATAAGCAATAAGCAATAAGCATGAAGCAATAAGCAATAAGCAATAAGCATGAAGCAATAAGCAATAAGCAATAAGCAATAAGCAATAAGCAATAAGCAATAAGCAATAAGCAATAAGCAATAAGCATTTAAATAAGCATGTAGGCGGAAGCAGTAGGCGGTAGGCGGAAGGTGGTAGGCGGTAGGCGGTAGGTGGTAGGCGGTAGGCGATATTAAGCAATAAGCAATAAGCATAAAGCATAAAGCTTTAAACATTTAGCATTATGCTTTAACCAAAAATCAAAGAGCATCAAACCTCATGCCACCAGAAATGGTTTCTTGTTTGTCATTATCCGTTGAACTTAACTTTGAAAATAATAATAAAATAACATAAAAGTGTATTTTACAACACAAATATAAAGAACAAGTAATAATTGAAAATTCTTTTTTTTAATAAACACAAAAATAATAATAAAATCATACTGGATAACATTTATGGCCTTGGTAATTTTCCAATTTCCAATAACTTTAACTGCTTCTGAAACTATTTTTTAAACGAAAATTCGAAAGCAAAAAATGTTTACTTGTTCAAAAGTATATTCTTATTCGTAAGCCTTTATAACTTTGATGAAATAGATTATGTTTTAAGATACGAGAATTATACTCAATGATTTGAATAATATTTTGTTATTTCGTCAAATTACTAGTTATTTCGCAATAAATATTTGATGAAATCCCTAATATTTCCATTAAAAAAAATATTCTTTTACAATATTTTATGTAAAGAAAGTGAGTGCAGGTGGTGTTTAAATAAAAAAAAATGTTTAGCTTTAAGTAAATTTATATTTTATAAAAACAATCTTTTTCTACAAAATGTAACTGCTATACAATCTTTTTAGCAACTAAATATAAAAAAAATCCCTTATATTTAAGTTTCAAAAAATATTCTTTAATTTTTATACAGAAAGAATGTGGTGTTTAACTATTAAAATTAGTAAAGTAGGTAATAGCTGTAGATAACACCGAACAAGGATAGGAACTGCACCAAATTTCACTTATAAAACAAGCAGTAAGCATAAAGCATTTATCATTAAGAATTAACAATTAAACTGAAAGCATTAAGCTTAAAACATTAAGCGTAAAGCAAAAAGCAATAAGCAATAAGCAAAAAGCAATAAGCAATAAGCAATAAGCAATAAGCATTTAAATAAGCATGTAGGCGGAAGCGGTAGGCGGTAGGCGGAAGATGGTAGGTGGTAGGCGGTAGGCGGAAGGTGGTAGGCGGTAGGCGATATTAAGCAATAAGCAATAAGCATAAAGCATTAAGCTTTAAACATTTAGCATTATGCTTTAACCAAAAATCAAAGAGCATCAAACCTCATGCCACCAGAAATGGTTTCTTGTTGGTCGTTATCCGTTGAACTTAACTTTGAAAATAATAATATAAAAAACATAAAAGTGTATTGTGCAATACAAATATAAAGAACAAGTAATGATTGAAAATTCTTTTTTTTAATAAACACAAAAATAATAATAAAATCATACTGGATAACATTTATGGCCTTGGTAATTTCCCAATTTCCAATAACTTTAACTGCTTCTGAAACTATTTTTTAAACGAAAATTCGAAAGCAAAAAAATTTTTACTTGTTCAAAAGTATATTCTTATTCGTAAGGCTTTATAACTTTGATGAAATAGATTATGTTTTAAGATACGAGAATCATACTCAATGATTTGAATAATATTTTGTTATTTCGTCAAATTACTAGTTATTTCGCAATAAATATTTGATGAAATCCCTAATATTTCCATTAAAAAAAAATTCTTTTACAATATTTTATGTAAAGAAAGTGAGTGGAGGTGGTGTTTAAATAAAAAAAAAATGTTTAGCTTTAAGTAAATTTATATTTTATAAAAACAATCTTTTTCTACAAAATGTAACTGCTATACAATCTTTTTAGCAACTAAATATAAAAAAAATCCCTTATATTTAAGTTTCAAAAAACATTCTTTAATTTTTTATACAGAAAGAATGTGGTGTTTAACTATTAAAATTAGTAAAGTAGGTAATAGCTGTAGATAATACCGAACAAGGATAGGAACTGCACCAAATTTTACTTATAAAACAAGCAGTAAGCATAAAGCATTTATCATTAAGAATTAACAATTAAACTGAAAGCATTAAGCTTAAAACATTAAGCGTAAAGCAAAAAGCAACAAGCAATAAGCAAAAAGCAATAAGCAATAAGCAATAAGCAATAAGCAATAAGCAATAAGCAATAAGCAATAAGCAATAAGCAATAAGCAATAAGCAATAAGCAATAAGCAATAAGCAATAAGCAATAAGCAATAAGCAATAAGCAATAAGCAATAAGCAATAAGCAATAAGCAATAAGCAATAAGCAATAAGCAATAAGCAATAAGCAATAAGCAATAAGCAATAAGCAATAAGCAATAAGCAATAAGCAATAAGCAATAAGCAATAAGCAATAAGCAATAAGCAATAAGCAATAAGCAATAAGCAATAAGCAATAAGCAATAAGCAATAAGCAATAAGCAATAAGCATTTAAATAAGCATGTAGGCGGAAGCAGTAGGCGGTAGGCGGAAGGTGGTAGGCGGTAGGCGGTAGGTGGTAGGCGGTAGGCGATATTAAGCAATAAGCAATAAGCATAAAGCATTAAGCTTTAAACATTTAGCATTATGCTTTAACCAAAAATCAAAGAGCATCAAACCTCATGCCACCAGAAATGGTTTCTTGTTGGTCATTATCCGTTGAACTTAACTTTGAAAATAATAATAAAATAACATAAAAGTGTATTTTACAACACAAATATAAAGAACAAGTAATAATTGAAAATTCTTTTTTTTAATAAACACAAAAATAATAATAAAATCATACTGGATAACATTTATGGCCTTGGTAATTTTCCAATTTCCAATAACTTTAACTGCTTCTGAAACTATTTTTTAAACGAAAATTCGAAAGCAAAAAAATTTTTACTTGTTCAAAAGTATATTCTTATTCGTAAGCCTTTATAACTTTGATGAAATAGATTATGTTTTAAGATACGAGAATTATACTCAATGATTTGAATAATATTTTGTTATTTCGTCAAATTACTAGTTATTTCGCAATAAATATTTGATGAAATCCCTAATATTTCCATTAAAAAATATATTCTTTTACAATATTTTATGTAAAGAAAGTGAGTGCAGTTGGTGTTTAAATAAAAAAAAAATGTTTAGCTTTAAGTAAATTTATATTTTATAAAAACAATCTTTTTCTACAAAATGTAACTGCTATACAATCTTTTTAGCAACTAAATATAAAAAAAATCCCTTATATTTAAGTTTCAAAAAATATTCTTTAATTTTTTATACAGAAAGAATGTGGTGTTTAACTATTAAAATTAGTAAAGTAGGTAATAGCTGTAGATAACACCGAACAAGGATAGGAACTGCACCAAATTTTACTTATAAAACAAGCAGTAAGCATAAAGCATTTATCATTAAGAATTAACAATTAGACTGAAAGCATTAAGCTTAAAACATTAAGCGTAAAGCAAAAAGCAATAAGCAATAAGCAAAAAGCAATAAGCAATAAGCAATAAGCAATAAGCAATAAGCAATAAGCAATAAGCAATAAGCAATAAGCAATAAGCAATAAGCAATAAGCAATAAGCAATAAGCAATAAGCAATAAGCAATAAGCAATAAGCAATAAGCAATAAGCAATAAGCAATAAGCAATAAGCAATAAGCAATAAGCAATAAGCATGAAGCAATAAGCAATAAGCAATAAGCAATAAGCAATAAGCAATAAGCAATAAGCAATAAGCAATAAGCAATAAGCAATAAGCAATAAGCAATAAGCAATAAGCAATAAGCAATAAGCAATAAGCAATAAGCAATAAGCAATAAGCAATAAGCAATAAGCAATAAGCAATAAGCAAAAAGCAATAAGCAATAAGCAATAAGCATGAAGCAATAAGCAATAAGCATGAAGCAATAAGCAATAAGCAACAAGCAATAAGCAATAAGCAATAAGCAATAAGCAATAAGCAATAAGCAATAAGCAATAAGCAATAAGCAATAAGCAATAAGCATTTAAATAAGCATGTAGGCGGAAGCAGTAGGCGGTAGGCGGAAGGTGTTAGGCGGTAGGCGGTAGGTGGTAGGCGATATTAAGCAATAAGCAATAAGCATAAAGCATTAAGCTTTAAACATTTAGCATTATGCTTTAACCAAAAATCAAAGAGCATCAAACCTCATGCCACCAGAAATGGTTTCTTGTTGGTCATTATTCGTTGAACTTAACTTTGAAAATAATAATAAAATAACATAAAAGTGTATTGTGCAATACAAATATAAAGAGCAAGTAATGGTTGAAAATTCTTTTTTTTAATAAACACAAAAATAATAATAAAATCATACTGGATAACATTTATGGACTTGGTAATTTCCCAATTTCCAATAACTTTAACTGCTTCTGAAACTATTTAAAAAAAAAAAAATTCGAAAGCAAAAAATTTTTTACTTGTTCAAAAGTATATTCTTATTCGTAAGCCTTTATAACTTTGATGAAATAGATTATGTTTTAAGATACGAGAATCATACTCAATGATTTGAATAATATTTTGTTATTTCGTCAAATTACTAGTTATTTCGCAATAAATATTTGATGAAATCCCTAATTATTCCATTAAAAAAATATTCTTTTACAATATTTTATGTAAAGAAAGTGAGTGCAGTTGGTGTTTAATTAAAAAAAAAATGTTTAGCTTTAAGTAAATTTATATTTTATAAAAACAATCTTTTTCTACAAAATGTAACTGCTATACAATCTTTTTAGCAACTAAATATAAAAAAAATCCCTTATATTTAAGTTTCAAAAAACATTCTTTAATTTTTTATACAGAAAGAATGTGGTGTTTAACTATTAAAATTAGTAAAGTAGGTAATAGCTGTAGATAACACCGAACAAGGATAGGAACTGCACCAAATTTTACTTATAAAACAAGCAGTAAGCATAAAGCATTTATCATTAAGAATTAACAATTAAACTGAAAGCATTAAGCTTAAAACATTAAGCGTAAAGCAAAAAGCAATAAGCAATAAGCAATAAGCAATAAGCATTTAAATAAGCATGTAGGCGGAAGCGGTAGGCGGTAGGCGGAAGGTGGTAGGTGGTAGGCGGTAGGCGGTAGGTGGTAGGCGGTAGGCGATATTAAACAATAAGCAATAAGCATAAAGCATTAAGCTTTAAACATTTAGCATTATGCTTTAACCAAAAATCAAAGAGCATCAAACCTCATGCCACCAGAAATGGTTTCTTGTTGGTCGTTATCCGTTGAACTTAACTTTGAAAATAATAATATAAAAAACATAAAAGTGTATTGTGCAATACAAATATAAAGAACAAGTAATGATTGAAAATTCTTTTTTTTAATAAACACAAAAATAATAATAAAATCATACTGGATAACATTTATGGACTTGGTAATTTTCCAATTTCCAATAACATTAACTGCTTCTGAAACTATTTTTTAAACGAAAATTCGAAAGCAAAAAAATGTTTACTTGTTCAAAAGTATATTCTTATTCGTAAGCCTTTATAACTTTGATGAAATAGATTATGTTTTAAGATACGAGAATCATACTCAATGATTTGAATAATATTTTGTTATTTCGTCAAATTACTAGTTATTTCGCAATAAATATTTGATGAAATCCCTAATATTTCCATTAAAAAAATATTCTTTTACAATATTTTATGTAAAGAAAGTGAGTGGAGGTGGTGTTTTAATAAAAAAAAAATGTTTAGCTTTAAGTAAATTTATATTTTATAAAAACAATCTTTTTCTACAAAATGTAACTGCTATACAATCTTTTTAGCAACTAAATATAAAAAAAATCCCTTATATTTAAGTTTCAAAAAACATTCTTTAATTTTTTATACAGAAAGAATGTGGTGTTTAACTATTAAAATTAGTAAAGTAGGTAATAGCTGTAGATAACACCGAACAAGGATAGGAACTGCACCAAATTTTACTTATAAAACAAGCAGTAAGCATAAAGCATTTATCATTAAGAATTAACAATTAAACTGAAAGCATTAAGCTTAAAACATTAAGCGTAAAGCAAAAAGCAACAAGCAATAAGCAAAAAGCAATTAGCAATAAGATATAAGCAATAAGCAATAAGCAATAAGCAATAAGCAATAAGCAATAAGCAATAAGCAATAAGCAATAAGCAATAAGCAATAAGCAATAAGCAATAAGCAATAAGCAATAAGCAATAAGCAATAAGCAATAAGCAATAAGCAATAAGCAATAAGCAATAAGCAATAAGCAATAAGCAATAAGCAATAAGCAATAAGCAATAAGCAATAAGCAATAAGCAATAAGCAATAAGCAATAAGCAATAAGCAATAAGCAATAAGCAATAAGCAATAAGCAATAAGCAATAAGCAATAAGCAATAAGCAATAAGCAAAAAGCAATAAGCAATAAGCAATAAGCAATAAGCATTTAAATAAGCATTTAAATAAGCATGTAGGCGGAAGCAGTAGGCGGTAGGCGGAAGGTGGTAGGCGGTAGGCGGTAGGTGGTAGGCGGTAGGCGATATTAAGCAATAAGCAATAAGCATAAAGCATAAAGCTTTAAACATTTAGCATTATGCTTTAACCAAAAATCAAAGAGCATCAAACCTCATGCCACCAGAAATGGTTTCTTGTTTGTCATTATCCGTTGAACTTAACTTTGAAAATAATAATAAAATAACATAAAAGTGTATTTTACAACACAAATATAAAGAACAAGTAATAATTGAAAATTCTTTTTTTTAATAAACACAAAAATAATAATAAAATCATACTGGATAACATTTATGGCCTTGGTAATTTTTCCAATTTCCAATAACTTTAACTGCTTCTGAAACTATTTTTTAAACGAAAATTCGAAAGCAAAAAAATTTTTACTTGTTCAAAAGTATATTCTTATTCGTAAGCCTTTATAACTTTGATGAAATAGATTATGTTTTAAGATACGAGAATTATACTCAATGATTTGAATAATATTTTGTTATTTCGTCAAATTACTAGTTATTTCGCAATAAATATTTGATGAAATCCCTAATATTTCCATTAAAAAAATATTCTTTTACAATATTTTATGTAAAGAAAGTGAGTGGAGATGGTGTTTTAATAAAAAAAAAATGTTTAGCTTTAAGTAAATTTATATTTTATAAAAACAATCTTTTTCTACAAAATGTAACTGCTATACAATCTTTTTAGCAACTAAATATAAAAAAAATCCCTTATATTTAAGTTTCAAAAAACATTCTTTAATTTTTTATACAGAAAGAATGTGGTGTTTAACTATTAAAATTAGTAAAGTAGGTAATAGCTGTAGATAACACCGAACAAGGATAGGAACTGCACCAAATTTTACTTATAAAACAAGCAGTAAGCATAAAGCATTTATCATTAAGAATTAACAATTAAACTGAAAGCATTAAGCTTAAAACATTAAGCGTAAAGCAAAAAGCAATAAGCAATAAGCAAAAAGCAAAAAGCAATAAGCAATAAGCAATAAGCAATAAGCAATAAGCAATAAGCAATAAGCAATAAGCAATAAGCAATAAGCAATAAGCAATAAGCAATAAGCAATAAGCAATAAGCAATAAGCAATAAGCAATAAGCAATAAGCAATAAGCAATAAGCAATAAGCAATAAGCAATAAGCAATAAGCAATAAGCAATAAGCAATAAGCAATAAGCATGAAGCAATAAGCAATAAGCAATAACCAATAAGCAATAAGCATTTAAATAAGCATGTAGGCGGAATCAGTAGGCGGTAGGCGGAAGGTGGTAGGCGGTAGGCGGTAGGCGGTAGGTGGTAGGCGGTAGGTGGTAGGCGGTAGGCGATATTAAGCAATAAGCAATAAGCATAAAGCATTAAGCTTTAAACATTTAGCATTATGCTTTAACCAAAAATCAAAGAGCATCAAACCTCATGCCACCAGAAATGGTTTCTTGTTGGTCATTATCCGTTGAACTTAACTTTGAAAATAATAATAAAATAACATAAAAGTGTATTTTACAATACAAATATAAAAAACAAGTAATAATTGAAAATTCTTTTTTTAATAAACACAAAAATAATAATAAAATCATACTGGATAACATTTATGGCCTTGGTAATTTCCCAATTTCCAATAACTTTAACTGCTTCTGAAACTATTTTTTAAACGAAAATTCGAAAGCAAAAAAATTTTTACTTGTTCAAAAGTATATTCTTATTCGTAAGCCTTTATAACTTTGATGAAATAGATTATGTTTTAAGATACGAGAATTATACTCAATGATTTGAATAATATTTTGTTATTTCGTCAAATTACTAGTTATTTCGCAATAAATATTTGATGAAATCCCTAATATTTCCATTAAAAAATATATTCTTTTACAATATTTTATGTAAAGAAAGTGAGTGCAGGTGGTGTTTAAATAAAAAAAAATGTTTAGCTTTAAGTAAATTTATATTTTATAAAAACAATCTTTTTCTACAAAATGTAACTGCTATACAATCTTTTTAGCAACTAAATATAAAAAAAATCCCTTATATTTAAGTTTCAAAAAATATTCTTTAATTTTTTATACAGAAAGAATGTGGTGTTTAACTTTTAAAATTAGTAAAGTAGGTAATAGCTGTAGATAACACCGAACAAGGATAGGAACTGCACCAAATTTTACTTATAAAACAAGCAGTAAGCATAAAGCACTTATCATTAAGAATTAACAATTAAACTGAAAGCATTAAGCTTAAAACATTAAGCGTAAAGCAAAAAGCAATAAGCAATAAGCAAAAAGCAATAAGCAATAAGCAATAAGCAATAAGCAATAAGCATTTAAATAAGCATGTAGGCGGAATCAGTAGGCGGTAGGCGGAAGGTGGTAGGCGGTAGGCGGTAGGCGGTAGGTGGTAGGCGGTAGGTGGTAGGCGGTAGGCGATATTAAGCAATAAGCAATAAGCATAAAGCATTAAGCTTTAAACATTTAGCATTATGCTTTAACCAAAAATCAAAGAGCATCAAACCTCATGCCACCAGAAATGGTTTCTTGTTGGTCATTATTCGTTGAACTTAACTTTGAAAACAATAATAAAATAACATAAAAGTGTATTGTGCAATACAAATATAAAGAACAAGTAATGGTTGAAAATTCTTTTTTTTAATAAACACAAAAATAATAATAAAATCATACTGGATAACATTTATGGACTTGGTAATTTCCCAATTTCCAATAACTTTAACTGCTTCTGAAACTATTTAAAAAAAAAAAATAATTCGAAAGCAAAAAAATTTTTACTTGTTCAAAAGTATATTCTTATTCGTAAGCCTTTATAACTTTGATGAAATAGATTATGTTTTAAGATACGAGAATCATACTCAATGATTTGAATAATATTTTGTTATTTCGTCAAATTACTAGTTATTTCGCAATAAATATTTGATGAAATCCCTAATTATTCCATTAAAAAAATATTCTTTTACAATATTTTATGTAAAGAAAGTGAGTGCAGTTGGTGTTTAATTAAAAAAAAATGTTTAGCTTTAAGTAAGTTTATATTTTATAAAAACAATCTTTTTCTACAAAATGTAACTGCTATACAATCTTTTTAGCAACTAAATATAAAAAAAATCCCTTATATTTAAGTTTCAAAAAACATTCTTTAATTTTTTATACAGAAAGAATGTGGTGTTTAACTATTAAAATTAGTAAAGTAGGTAATAGCTGTAGATAACACCGAACAAGGATAGGAACTGCACCAAATTTTACTTATAAAACAAGCAGTAAGCATAAAGCATTTATCATTAAGAATTAACAATTAAACTGAAAGCATTAAGCTTAAAACATTAAGCGTAAAGCAAAAAGCAATAAGCAATAAGCAAAAAGCAATAAGCAATAAGCAATAAGCAATAAGCATGAAGCAATAAGCAATAAGCAATAAGCAATAAGCATTTAAATAAGCATGTAGGCGGAACCGGTAGGCGGTAGGCGGAAGGTGGTAGGCGGTAGGCGGTAGGCGGTAGGTGGTAGGCGGTAGCCGATATTAAGCAATAAGCAATAAGCATAAAGCATTAAGCTTTAAACATTTAGCATTATGCTTTAACCAAAAATCAAAGAGTATCAAACCTCATGCCACCAGAAATGGTTTCTTGTTGGTCGTTATCCGTTGAACTTAACTTTGAAAATAATAATATAAAAAACATAAAAGTGTATTGTGCAATACAAATATAAAGAACAAGTAATGGTTGAAAATTCTTTTTTTTAATAAACACAAATATAATAATAAAATCATACTCGATAACATTTATGGACTTGGTAATTTCCCAATTTCCAATAACTTTAACTGCTTCTGAAACTATTTAAAAAAAAAAAAAATTCGAAAGCAAAAAAATGTTTACTTGTTCAAAAGTATATTCTTATTCGTAAGCCTTTATAACTTTGATGAAATAGATTATGTTTTAAGATACGAGAATCATACTCAATGATTTGAATAATATTTTGTTATTTCGTCAAATTACTAGTTATTTCGCAAAAAATATTTGATGAAATCCCTAATATTTCCATTAAAAAAATATTCTTTTACAATATTTTATGTAAAGAAAGTGAGTGGAGGTGGTGTTTTAATAAAAAAAAAATGTTTAGCTTTAAGTAAATTTATATTTTATAAAAACAATCTTTTTCTACAAAATGTAACTGCTATACAATCTTTTTAGCAACTAAATATAAAAAAAATCCCTTATATTTAAGTTTCAAAAAACATTCTTTAATTTTTTATACAGAAAGAATGTGGTGTTTAACTATTAAAATTAGTAAAGTAGGTAATAGCTGTAGATAACACCGAACAAGGATAGGAACTGCACCAAATTTTACTTATAAAACAAGCAGTAAGCATAAAGCATTTATCATTAAGAATTAACAATTAAACTGAAAGCATTAAGCTTAAAACATTAAGCGTAAAGCAAAAAGCAATAAGCAATAAGCAAAAAGCAAAGAGCAATAAGCAATAAGCAATAAGCAATAAGCAATAAGCAATAAGCAATAAGCAATAAGCAATAAGCAATAAGCAATAAGCAATAAGCAATAAGCAATAAGCAATAAGCAATAAGCAATAAGCAATAAGCAATAAGCAATAAGCAATAAGCAATAAGCAATAAGCAATAAGCAATAAGCAATAAGCAATAAGCAATAAGCAATAAGCAATAAGCAATAAGCAATAAGCAATAAGCAATAAGCATGAAGCAATAACCAATAACCAATAAGCAATAAGCAATAAGCATTTAAATAAGCATGTAGGCGGAAGCAGTAGGCGGTAGGCGGAAGGTGGTAGGCGGTAGGCGGTAGGTGGTAGGCGGTAGGCGATATTAAGCAATAAGCAATAAGCATAAAGCATTAAGCTTTAAACATTTAGCATTATGCTTTAACCAAAAATCAAAGAGCATCAAACCTCATGCCACCAGAAATGGTTTCTTGTTGGTCATTATCCGTTGAACTTAACTTTGAAAATAATAATAAAATAACATAAAAGTGTATTTTACAACACAAATATAAAGAACAAGTAATAATTAAAAATTCTTTTTTTTAATAAACACAAAAATAATAATAAAATCATACTGGATAACATTTATGGCCTTGGTAATTTTCCAATTTCCAATAACTTTAACTGCTTCTGAAACTATTTTTTAAACGAAAATTCGAAAGCAAAAAAATTTTTACTTGTTCAAAAGTATATTCTTATTCGTAAGCCTTTATAACTTTGATGAAATAGATTATGTTTTAAGATACGAGAATTATACTCAATGATTTGAATAATATTTTGTTATTTCGTCAAATTACTAGTTATTTCGCAATAAATATTTGATGAAATCCCTAATATTTCCATTAAAAAATTAAATTCTTTTACAATATTTTATGTAAAGAAAGTGAGTGCAGTTGGTGTTTAAATAAAAAAAAAATGTTTAGCTTTAAGTAAATTTATATTTTATAAAAACAATCTTTTTCTACAAAATGTAACTGCTATACAATCTTTTTAGCAACTAAATATAAAAAAAATCCCTTATATTTAAGTTTCAAAAAACATTCTTTAATTTTTTATACAGAAAGAATGTGGTGTTTAACTATTAAAATTAGTAAAGTAGGTAATAGCTGTAGATAACACCGAACAAGGATAGGAACTGCACCAAATTTTACTTATAAAACAAGCAGTAAGCATAAAGCATTTATCATTAAGAATTAACAATTAAACTGAAAGCATTAAGCTTAAAACATTAAGCGTAAAGCAAAAAGCAACAAGCAATAAGCAAAAAGCAATTAGCAATAAGATATAAGCAATAAGCAATAAGCAATAAGCAATAAGCAATAAGCAATAAGCAATAAGCAATAAGCAATAAGCAATAAGCAATAAGCAATAAGCAATAAGCAATAAGCAATAAGCAATAAGCAATAAGCAATAAGCAATAAGCAATAAGCAATAAGCAATAAGCAATAAGCAATAAGCAATAAGCAATAAGCAATAAGCAATAAGCAATAAGCAATAAGCAATAAGCAATAAGCAATAAGCAATAAGCAATAAGCAATAAGCAATAAGCAATAAGCAATAAGCAATAAGCAATAAGCAATAAGCAATAAGCAATAAGCATGAAGCAATAAGCAATAAGCAATAAGCATGAAGCAATAAGCAATAAGCAATAAGCAATAAGCAATAAGCAATAAGCAATAAGCAATAAGCAATAAGCAATAAGCATTTAAATAAGCATGTAGGCGGAAGCAGTAGGCGGTAGGCGGAAGGTGGTAGGCGGTAGGCGGTAGGTGGTAGGCGGTAGGCGATATTAAGCAATAAGCAATAAGCATAAAGCATAAAGCTTTAAACATTTAGCATTATGCTTTAACCAAAAATCAAAGAGCATCAAACCTCATGCCACCAGAAATGGTTTCTTGTTTGTCATTATCCGTTGAACTTAACTTTGAAAATAATAATAAAATAACATAAAAGTGTATTTTACAACACAAATATAAAGAACAAGTAATAATTGAAAATTCTTTTTTTTAATAAACACAAAAATAATAATAAAATCATACTGGATAACATTTATGGCCTTGGTAATTTTCCAATTTCCAATAACTTTAACTGCTTCTGAAACTATTTTTTAAACGAAAATTCGAAAGCAAAAAATGTTTACTTGTTCAAAAGTATATTCTTATTCGTAAGCCTTTATAACTTTGATGAAATAGATTATGTTTTAAGATACGAGAATTATACTCAATGATTTGAATAATATTTTGTTATTTCGTCAAATTACTAGTTATTTCGCAATAAATATTTGATGAAATCCCTAATATTTCCATTAAAAAAAATATTCTTTTACAATATTTTATGTAAAGAAAGTGAGTGCAGGTGGTGTTTAAATAAAAAAAAATGTTTAGCTTTAAGTAAATTTATATTTTATAAAAACAATCTTTTTCTACAAAATGTAACTGCTATACAATCTTTTTAGCAACTAAATATAAAAAAAATCCCTTATATTTAAGTTTCAAAAAATATTCTTTAATTTTTATACAGAAAGAATGTGGTGTTTAACTATTAAAATTAGTAAAGTAGGTAATAGCTGTAGATAACACCGAACAAGGATAGGAACTGCACCAAATTTCACTTATAAAACAAGCAGTAAGCATAAAGCATTTATCATTAAGAATTAACAATTAAACTGAAAGCATTAAGCTTAAAACATTAAGCGTAAAGCAAAAAGCAATAAGCAATAAGCAAAAAGCAATAAGCAATAAGCAATAAGCAATAAGCATTTAAATAAGCATGTAGGCGGAAGCGGTAGGCGGTAGGCGGAAGATGGTAGGTGGTAGGCGGTAGGCGGAAGGTGGTAGGCGGTAGGCGATATTAAGCAATAAGCAATAAGCATAAAGCATTAAGCTTTAAACATTTAGCATTATGCTTTAACCAAAAATCAAAGAGCATCAAACCTCATGCCACCAGAAATGGTTTCTTGTTGGTCGTTATCCGTTGAACTTAACTTTGAAAATAATAATATAAAAAACATAAAAGTGTATTGTGCAATACAAATATAAAGAACAAGTAATGATTGAAAATTCTTTTTTTTAATAAACACAAAAATAATAATAAAATCATACTGGATAACATTTATGGCCTTGGTAATTTCCCAATTTCCAATAACTTTAACTGCTTCTGAAACTATTTTTTAAACGAAAATTCGAAAGCAAAAAAATTTTTACTTGTTCAAAAGTATATTCTTATTCGTAAGGCTTTATAACTTTGATGAAATAGATTATGTTTTAAGATACGAGAATCATACTCAATGATTTGAATAATATTTTGTTATTTCGTCAAATTACTAGTTATTTCGCAATAAATATTTGATGAAATCCCTAATATTTCCATTAAAAAAAAATTCTTTTACAATATTTTATGTAAAGAAAGTGAGTGGAGGTGGTGTTTAAATAAAAAAAAAATGTTTAGCTTTAAGTAAATTTATATTTTATAAAAACAATCTTTTTCTACAAAATGTAACTGCTATACAATCTTTTTAGCAACTAAATATAAAAAAAATCCCTTATATTTAAGTTTCAAAAAACATTCTTTAATTTTTTATACAGAAAGAATGTGGTGTTTAACTATTAAAATTAGTAAAGTAGGTAATAGCTGTAGATAATACCGAACAAGGATAGGAACTGCACCAAATTTTACTTATAAAACAAGCAGTAAGCATAAAGCATTTATCATTAAGAATTAACAATTAAACTGAAAGCATTAAGCTTAAAACATTAAGCGTAAAGCAAAAAGCAACAAGCAATAAGCAAAAAGCAATAAGCAATAAGCAATAAGCAATAAGCAATAAGCAATAAGCAATAAGCAATAAGCAATAAGCAATAAGCAATAAGCAATAAGCAATAAGCAATAAGCAATAAGCAATAAGCAATAAGCAATAAGCAATAAGCAATAAGCAATAAGCAATAAGCAATAAGCAATAAGCAATAAGCAATAAGCAATAAGCAATAAGCAATAAGCAATAAGCAATAAGCAATAAGCAATAAGCAATAAGCAATAAGCAATAAGCAATAAGCAATAAGCAATAAGCAATAAGCAATAAGCAATAAGCAATAAGCAATAAGCAATAAGCAATAAGCAATAAGCAATAAGCAATAAGCAATAAGCATTTAAATAAGCATGTAGGCGGAAGCAGTAGGCGGTAGGCGGAAGGTGGTAGGCGGTAGGCGGTAGGTGGTAGGCGGTAGGCGATATTAAGCAATAAGCAATAAGCATAAAGCATTAAGCTTTAAACATTTAGCATTATGCTTTAACCAAAAATCAAAGAGCATCAAACCTCATGCCACCAGAAATGGTTTCTTGTTGGTCATTATCCGTTGAACTTAACTTTGAAAATAATAATAAAATAACATAAAAGTGTATTTTACAACACAAATATAAAGAACAAGTAATAATTGAAAATTCTTTTTTTTAATAAACACAAAAATAATAATAAAATCATACTGGATAACATTTATGGCCTTGGTAATTTTCCAATTTCCAATAACTTTAACTGCTTCTGAAACTATTTTTTAAACGAAAATTCGAAAGCAAAAAAATTTTTACTTGTTCAAAAGTATATTCTTATTCGTAAGCCTTTATAACTTTGATGAAATAGATTATGTTTTAAGATACGAGAATTATACTCAATGATTTGAATAATATTTTGTTATTTCGTCAAATTACTAGTTATTTCGCAATAAATATTTGATGAAATCCCTAATATTTCCATTAAAAAATATATTCTTTTACAATATTTTATGTAAAGAAAGTGAGTGCAGTTGGTGTTTAAATAAAAAAAAAATGTTTAGCTTTAAGTAAATTTATATTTTATAAAAACAATCTTTTTCTACAAAATGTAACTGCTATACAATCTTTTTAGCAACTAAATATAAAAAAAATCCCTTATATTTAAGTTTCAAAAAATATTCTTTAATTTTTTATACAGAAAGAATGTGGTGTTTAACTATTAAAATTAGTAAAGTAGGTAATAGCTGTAGATAACACCGAACAAGGATAGGAACTGCACCAAATTTTACTTATAAAACAAGCAGTAAGCATAAAGCATTTATCATTAAGAATTAACAATTAGACTGAAAGCATTAAGCTTAAAACATTAAGCGTAAAGCAAAAAGCAATAAGCAATAAGCAAAAAGCAATAAGCAATAAGCAATAAGCAATAAGCAATAAGCAATAAGCAATAAGCAATAAGCAATAAGCAATAAGCAATAAGCAATAAGCAATAAGCAATAAGCAATAAGCAATAAGCAATAAGCAATAAGCAATAAGCAATAAGCAATAAGCAATAAGCAATAAGCAATAAGCAATAAGCAATAAGCAATAAGCATGAAGCAATAAGCAATAAGCAATAAGCAATAAGCAATAAGCAATAAGCAATAAGCAATAAGCAATAAGCAATAAGCAATAAGCAATAAGCAATAAGCAATAAGCAATAAGCAATAAGCAATAAGCAATAAGCAATAAGCAATAAGCAATAAGCAATAAGCAATAAGCAATAAGCAAAAAGCAATAAGCAATAAGCAATAAGCATGAAGCAATAAGCAATAAGCATGAAGCAATAAGCAATAAGCAACAAGCAATAAGCAATAAGCAATAAGCAATAAGCAATAAGCAATAAGCAATAAGCAATAAGCAATAAGCAATAAGCAATAAGCAATAAGCATTTAAATAAGCATGTAGGCGGAAGCAGTAGGCGGTAGGCGGAAGGTGTTAGGCGGTAGGCGGTAGGTGGTAGGCGATATTAAGCAATAAGCAATAAGCATAAAGCATTAAGCTTTAAACATTTAGCATTATGCTTTAACCAAAAATCAAAGAGCATCAAACCTCATGCCACCAGAAATGGTTTCTTGTTGGTCATTATTCGTTGAACTTAACTTTGAAAATAATAATAAAATAACATAAAAGTGTATTGTGCAATACAAATATAAAGAGCAAGTAATGGTTGAAAATTCTTTTTTTTAATAAACACAAAAATAATAATAAAATCATACTGGATAACATTTATGGACTTGGTAATTTCCCAATTTCCAATAACTTTAACTGCTTCTGAAACTATTTAAAAAAAAAAAAATTCGAAAGCAAAAAATTTTTTACTTGTTCAAAAGTATATTCTTATTCGTAAGCCTTTATAACTTTGATGAAATAGATTATGTTTTAAAATACGAGAATCATACTCAATGATTTGAATAATATTTTGTTATTTCGTCAAATTACTAGTTATTTCGCAATAAATATTTGATGAAATCCCTAATTATTCCATTAAAAAAACATTCTTTTACAATATTTTATGTAAAGAAAGTGAGTGCAGTTGGTGTTTAATTAAAAAAAAAATGTTTAGCTTTAAGTAAATTTATATTTTATAAAAACAATCTTTTTCTACAAAATGTAACTGCTATACAATCTTTTTAGCAACTAAATATAAAAAAAATCCCTTATATTTAAGTTTCAAAAAACATTCTTTAATTTTTTATACAGAAAGAATGTGGTGTTTAACTATTAAAATTAGTAAAGTAGGTAATAGCTGTAGATAACACCGAACAAGGATAGGAACTGCACCAAATTTTACTTATAAAACAAGCAGTAAGCATAAAGCATTTATCATTAAGAATTAACAATTAAACTGAAAGCATTAAGCTTAAAACATTAAGCGTAAAGCAAAAAGCAATAAGCAATAAGCAATAAGCAATAAGCATTTAAATAAGCATGTAGGCGGAAGCGGTAGGCGGTAGGCGGAAGGTGGTAGGTGGTAGGCGGTAGGCGGTAGGTGGTAGGCGGTAGGCGATATTAAACAATAAGCAATAAGCATAAAGCATTAAGCTTTAAACATTTAGCATTATGCTTTAACCAAAAATCAAAGAGCATCAAACCTCATGCCACCAGAAATGGTTTCTTGTTGGTCGTTATCCGTTGAACTTAACTTTGAAAATAATAATATAAAAAACATAAAAGTGTATTGTGCAATACAAATATAAAGAACAAGTAATGATTGAAAATTCTTTTTTTTAATAAACACAAAAATAATAATAAAATCATACTGGATAACATTTATGGCCTTGGTAATTTCCCAATTTCCAATAACTTTAACTGCTTCTGAAACTATTTTTTAAACGAAAATTCGAAAGCAAAAAAATGTTTACTTGTTCAAAAGTATATTCTTATTCGTAAGGCTTTATAACTTTGATGAAATAGATTATGTTTTAAGATACGAGAATCATACTCAATGATTTGAATAATATTTTGTTATTTCGTCAAATTACTAGTTATTTCGCAATAAATATTTGATGAAATCCCTAATATTTCCATTAAAAAAAAATTCTTTTACAATATTTTATGTAAAGAAAGTGAGTGGAGGTGGTGTTTAAATAAAAAAAAAATGTTTAGCTTTAAGTAAATTTATATTTTATAAAAACAATCTTTTTCTACAAAATGTAACTGCTATACAATCTTTTTAGCAACTAAATATAAAAAAAATCCCTTATATTTAAGTTTCAAAAAACATTCTTTAATTTTTTATACAGAAAGAATGTGGTGTTTAACTATTAAAATTAGTAAAGTAGGTAATAGCTGTAGATAATACCGAACAAGGATAGGAACTGCACCAAATTTTACTTATAAAACAAGCAGTAAGCATAAAGCATTTATCATTAAGAATTAACAATTAAACTGAAAGCATTAAGCTTAAAACATTAAGCGTAAAGCAAAAAGCAACAAGCAATAAGCAAAAAGCAATAAGCAATAAGCAATAAGCAATAAGCAATAAGCAATAAGCAATAAGCAATAAGCAATAAGCAATAAGCAATAAGCAATAAGCAATAAGCAATAAGCAATAAGCAATAAGCAATAAGCAATAAGCAATAAGCAATAAGCAATAAGCAATAAGCAATAAGCAATAAGCAATAAGCAATAAGCAATAAGCAATAAGCAATAAGCAATAAGCAATAAGCAATAAGCAATAAGCAATAAGCAATAAGCAATAAGCAATAAGCAATAAGCAATAAGCAATAAGCAATAAGCAATAAGCAATAAGCATGAAGCAATAAGCAATAAGCAATAACCAATAAGCAATAAGCATTTAAATAAGCATGTAGGCGGAAGCAGTAGGCGGTAGGCGGAAGGTGGTAGGCGGTAGGCGGTAGGTGGTAGGCGGTACTCGATATTAAGCAATAAGCAATAAGCATAAAGCATTAAGCTTTAAACATTTAGCATTATGCTTTAACCAAAAATCAAAGAGCATCAAACCTCATGCCACCAGAAATGGTTTCTTGTTGGTCATTATCCGTTGAACTTAACTTTGAAAATAATAATAAAATAACATAAAAGTGTATTTTACAATACAAATATAAAAAACAAGTAATAATTGAAAATTCTTTTTTTAATAAACACAAAAATAATAATAAAATCATACTGGATAACATTTATGGCCTTGGTAATTTCCCAATTTCCAATAACTTTAACTGCTTCTGAAACTATTTTTTAAACGAAAATTCGAAAGCAAAAAAATTTTTACTTGTTCAAAAGTATATTCTTATTCGTAAGCCTTTATAACTTTGATGAAATAGATTATGTTTTAAGATACGAGAATTATACTCAATGATTTGAATAATATTTTGTTATTTCGTCAAATTACTAGTTATTTCGCAATAAATATTTGATGAAATCCCTAATATTTCCATTAAAAAATATATTCTTTTACAATATTTTATGTAAAGAAAGTGAGTGCAGGTGGTGTTTAAATAAAAAAAAATGTTTAGCTTTAAGTAAATTTATATTTTATAAAAACAATCTTTTTCTACAAAATGTAACTGCTATACAATCTTTTTAGCAACTAAATATAAAAAAAATCCCTTATATTTAAGTTTCAAAAAATATTCTTTAATTTTTTATACAGAAAGAATGTGGTGTTTAACTTTTAAAATTAGTAAAGTAGGTAATAGCTGTAGATAACACCGAACAAGGATAGGAACTGCACCAAATTTTACTTATAAAACAAGCAGTAAGCATAAAGCATTTATCATTAAGAATTAACAATTAAACTGAAAGCATTAAGCTTAAAACATTAAGCGTAAAGCAAAAAGCAATAAGCAATAAGCAAAAAGCAATAAGCAATAAGCAATAAGCATTTAAATAAGCATGTAGGCGGAATCAGTAGGCGGTAGGCGGAAGGTGGTAGGCGGTAGGCGGTAGGCGGTAGGTGGTAGGCGGTAGGTGGTAGGCGGTAGGCGATATTAAGCAATAAGCAATAAGCATAAAGCATTAAGCTTTAAACATTTAGCATTATGCTTTAACCAAAAATCAAAGAGCATCAAACCTCATGCCACCAGAAATGGTTTCTTGTTGGTCATTATTCGTTGAACTTAACTTTGAAAACAATAATAAAATAACATAAAAGTGTATTGTGCAATACAAATATAAAGAACAAGTAATGGTTGAAAATTCTTTTTTTTAATAAACACAAAAATAATAATAAAATCATACTGGATAACATTTATGGACTTGGTAATTTCCCAATTTCCAATAACTTTAACTGCTTCTGAAACTATTTAAAAAAAAAAAATAATTCGAAAGCAAAAAAATTTTTACTTGTTCAAAAGTATATTCTTATTCGTAAGCCTTTATAACTTTGATGAAATAGATTATGTTTTAAGATACGAGAATCATACTCAATGATTTGAATAATATTTTGTTATTTCGTCAAATTACTAGTTATTTCGCAATAAATATTTGATGAAATCCCTAATTATTCCATTAAAAAAATATTCTTTTACAATATTTTATGTAAAGAAAGTGAGTGCAGTTGGTGTTTAATTAAAAAAAAATGTTTAGCTTTAAGTAAATTTATATTTTATAAAAACAATCTTTTTCTACAAAATGTAACTGCTATACAATCTTTTTAGCAACTAAATATAAAAAAAATCCCTTATATTTAAGTTTCAAAAAACATTCTTTAATTTTTTATACAGAAAGAATGTGGTGTTTAACTATTAAAATTAGTAAAGTAGGTAATAGCTGTAAATAACACCGAACAAGGATAGGAACTGCACCAAATTTTACTTATAAAACAAGCAGTAAGCATAAAGCATTTATCATTAAGAATTAACAATTAAACTGAAAGCATTAAGCTTAAAACATTAAGCGTAAAGCAAAAAGCAATAAGCAATAAGCAAAAAGCAATAAGCAATAAGCAATAAGCAATAAGCAATAAGCATGAAGCAATAAGCAATAAGCAATAAGCAATAAGCATTTAAATAAGCATGTAGGCGGAACCGGTAGGCGGTAGGCGGAAGGTGGTAGGCGGTAGGCGGTAGGCGGTAGGTGGTAGGCGGTAGCCGATATTAAGCAATAAGCAATAAGCAATAAGCATAAAGCATTAAGCTTTAAACATTTAGCATTATGCTTTAACCAAAAATCAAAGAGTATCAAACCTCATGCCACCAGAAATGGTTTCTTGTTGGTCGTTATCCGTTGAACTTAACTTTGAAAATAATAATATAAAAAACATAAAAGTGTATTGTGCAATACAAATATAAAGAACAAGTAATGGTTGAAAATTCTTTTTTTTAATAAACACAAATATAATAATAAAATCATACTCGATAACATTTATGGACTTGGTAATTTCCCAATTTCCAATAACTTTAACTGCTTCTGAAACTATTTAAAAAAAAAAAAATTCGAAAGCAAAAAAATGTTTACTTGTTCAAAAGTATATTCTTATTTGTAAGCCTTTATAACTTTGATGAAATAGATTATGTTTTAAGATACGAGAATCATACTCAATGATTTGAATAATATTTTGTTATTTCGTCAAATTACTAGTTATTTCGCAATAAATATTTGATGAAATCCCTAATATTTCCATTAAAAAAATATTCTTTTACAATATTTTATGTAAAGAAAGTGAGTGGAGGTGGTGTTTTAATAAAAAAAAAATGTTTAGCTTTAAGTAAATTTATATTTTATAAAAACAATCTTTTTCTACAAAATGTAACTGCTATACAATCTTTTTAGCAACTAAATATAAAAAAAATCCCTTATATTTAAGTTTCAAAAAACATTCTTTAATTTTTTATACAGAAAGAATGTGGTGTTTAACTATTAAAATTAGTAAAGTAGGTAATAGCTGTAGATAACACCGAACAAGGATAGGAACTGCACCAAATTTTACTTATAAAACAAGCAGTAAGCATAAAGCATTTATCATTAAGAATTAACAATTAAACTGAAAGCATTAAGCTTAAAACATTAAGCGTAAAGCAAAAAGCAATAAGCAATAAGCAAAAAGCAAAGAGCAATAAGCAATAAGCAATAAGCAATAAGCAATAAGCAATAAGCAATAAGCAATAAGCAATAAGCAATAAGCAATAAGCAATAAGCAATAAGCAATAAGCAATAAGCAATAAGCAATAAGCAATAAGCAATAAGCAATAAGCAATAAGCAATAAGCAATAAGCATGAAGCAATAAGCAATAAGCAATAACCAATAAGCAATAAGCATTTAAATAAGCATGTAGGCGGAAGCAGTAGGCGGTAGGCGGAAGGTGGTAGGCGGTAGGCGGTAGGTGGTAGGCGGTAGGCGATATTAAGCAATAAGCAATAAGCATAAAGCATTAAGCTTTAAACATTTAGCATTATGCTTTAACCAAAAATCAAAGAGCATCAAACCTCATGCCACCAGAAATGGTTTCTTGTTGGTCATTATCCGTTGAACTTAACTTTGAAAATAATAATAAAATAACATAAAAGTGTATTTTACAACACAAATATAAAGAACAAGTAATAATTGAAAATTCTTTTTTTTAATAAACACAAAAATAATAATAAAATCATACTGGATAACATTTATGGCCTTGGTAATTTTCCAATTTCCAATAACTTTAACTGCTTCTGAAACTATTTTTTAAACGAAAATTCGAAAGCAAAAAAATTTTTACTTGTTCAAAAGTATATTCTTATTCGTAAGCCTTTATAACTTTGATGAAATAGATTATGTTTTAAGATACGAGAATTATACTCAATGATTTGAATAATATTTTGTTATTTCGTCAAATTACTAGTTATTTCGCAATAAATATTTGATGAAATCCCTAATATTTCCATTAAAAAATTAAATTCTTTTACAATATTTTATGTAAAGAAAGTGAGTGCAGTTGGTGTTTAAATAAAAAAAAAATGTTTAGCTTTAAGTAAATTTATATTTTATAAAAACAATCTTTTTCTACAAAATGTAACTGCTATACAATCTTTTTAGCAACTAAATATAAAAAAAATCCCTTATATTTAAGTTTCAAAAAACATTCTTTAATTTTTTATACAGAAAGAATGTGGTGTTTAACTATTAAAATTAGTAAAGTAGGTAATAGCTGTAGATAACACCGAACAAGGATAGGAACTGCACCAAATTTTACTTATAAAACAAGCAGTAAGCATAAAGCATTTATCATTAAGAATTAACAATTAAACTGAAAGCATTAAGCTTAAAACATTAAGCGTAAAGCAAAAAGCAACAAGCAATAAGCAAAAAGCAATTAGCAATAAGATATAAGCAATAAGCAATAAGCAATAAGCAATAAGCAATAAGCAATAAGCAATAAGCAATAAGCAATAAGCAATAAGCAATAAGCAATAAGCAATAAGCAATAAGCAATAAGCAATAAGCAATAAGCAATAAGCAATAAGCAATAAGCAATAAGCAATAAGCAATAAGCAATAAGCAATAAGCAATAAGCAATAAGCAATAAGCAATAAGCAATAAGCAATAAGCAATAAGCAATAAGCAATAAGCAATAAGCAATAAGCAATAAGCAATAAGCAATAAGCAATAAGCAATAAGCAATAAGCAATAAGCAATAAGCAATAAGCAATAAGCAATAAGCAATAAGCATTTAAATAAGCATTTAAATAAGCATGTAGGCGGAAGCAGTAGGCGGTAGGCGGAAGGTGGTAGGCGGTAGGCGGTAGGTGGTAGGCGGTAGGCGATATTAAGCAATAAGCAATAAGCATAAAGCATAAAGCTTTAAACATTTAGCATTATGCTTTAACCAAAAATCAAAGAGCATCAAACCTCATGCCACCAGAAATGGTTTCTTGTTTGTCATTATCCGTTGAACTTAACTTTGAAAATAATAATAAAATAACATAAAAGTGTATTTTACAACACAAATATAAAGAACAAGTAATAATTGAAAATTCTTTTTTTTAATAAACACAAAAATAATAATAAAATCATACTGGATAACATTTATGGCCTTGGTAATTTTCCAATTTCCAATAACTTTAACTGCTTCTGAAACTATTTTTTAAACGAAAATTCGAAAGCAAAAAAATTTTTACTTGTTCAAAAGTATATTCTTATTCGTAAGCCTTTATAACTTTGATGAAATAGATTATGTTTTAAGATACGAGAATTATACTCAATGATTTGAATAATATTTTGTTATTTCGTCAAATTACTAGTTATTTCGCAATAAATATTTGATGAAATCCCTAATATTTCCATTAAAAAAATATTCTTTTACAATATTTTATGTAAAGAAAGTGAGTGGAGGTGGTGTTTTAATAAAAAAAAAATGTTTAGCTTTAAGTAAATTTATATTTTTTAAAACAATCTTTTTCTACAAAATGTAACTGCTATACAATCTTTTTAGCAACTAAATATAAAAAAAATCCCTTATATTTAAGTTTCAAAAAACATTCTTTAATTTTTTATACAGAAAGAATGTGGTGTTTAACTATTAAAATTAGTAAAGTAGGTAATAGCTGTAGATAACACCGAACAAGGATAGGAACTGCACCAAATTTTACTTATAAAACAAGCAGTAAGCATAAAGCATTTATCATTAAGAATTAACAATAAAACTGAAAGCATTAAGCTTAAAACATTAAGCGTAAAGCAAAAAGCAATAAGCAATAAGCAAAAAGCAAAAAGCAATAAGCAATAAGCAATAAGCAATAAGCAATAAGCAATAAGCAATAAGCAATAAGCAATAAGCAATAAGCAATAAGCAATAAGCAATAAGCAATAAGCAATAAGCAATAAGCAATAAGCAATAAGCAATAAGCAATAAGCAATAAGCAATAAGCAATAAGCAATAAGCAATAAGCAATAAGCAATAAGCAATAAGCAATAAGCAATAAGCAATAAGCAATAAGCAATAAGCAATAAGCAATAAGCAATAAGCAATAAGCATGAAGCAATAAGCAATAAGCAATAACCAATAAGCAATAAGCATTTAAATAAGCATGTAGGCGGAAGCAGTAGGCGGTAGGCGGAAGGTGGTAGGCGGTAGGCGGTAGGTGGTAGGCGGTACTCGATATTAAGCAATAAGCAATAAGCATAAAGCATTAAGCTTTAAACATTTAGCATTATGCTTTAACCAAAAATCAAAGAGCATCAAACCTCATGCCACCAGAAATGGTTTCTTGTTGGTCATTATCCGTTGAACTTAACTTTGAAAATAATAATAAAATAACATAAAAGTGTATTTTACAATACAAATATAAAAAACAAGTAATAATTGAAAATTCTTTTTTTTAATAAACACAAAAATAATAATAAAATCATACTGGATAACATTTATGGCCTTGGTAATTTCCCAATTTCCAATAACTTTAACTGCTTCTGAAACTATTTTTTAAACGAAAATTCGAAAGCAAAAAAATTTTTACTTGTTCAAAAGTATATTCTTATTCGTAAGCCTTTATAACTTTGATGAAATAGATTATGTTTTAAGATACGAGAATTATACTCAATGATTTGAATAATATTTTGTTATTTCGTCAAATTACTAGTTATTTCGCAATAAATATTTGATGAAATCCCTAATATTTCCATTAAAAAATATATTCTTTTACAATATTTTATGTAAAGAAAGTGAGTGCAGGTGGTGTTTAAATAAAAAAAAATGTTTAGCTTTAAGTAAATTTATATTTTATAAAAACAATCTTTTTCTACAAAATGTAACTGCTATACAATCTTTTTAGCAACTAAATATAAAAAAAATCCCTTATATTTAAGTTTCAAAAAATATTCTTTAATTTTTTATACAGAAAGAATGTGGTGTTTAACTTTTAAAATTAGTAAAGTAGGTAATAGCTGTAGATAACACCGAACAAGGATAGGAACTGCACCAAATTTTACTTATAAAACAAGCAGTAAGCATAAAGCATTTATCATTAAGAATTAACAATTAAACTGAAAGCATTAAGCTTAAAACATTAAGCGTAAAGCAAAAAGCAATAAACAATAAGCAAAAAGCAATAAGCAATAAGCAATAAGCAATAAGCATTTAAATAAGCATGTAGGCGGAATCAGTAGGCGGTAGGCGGAAGGTGGTAGGCGGTAGGCGGTAGGCGGTAGGTGGTAGGCGGTAGGTGGTAGGCGGTAGGCGATATTAAGCAATAAGCAATAAGCATAAAGCATTAAGCTTTAAACATTTAGCATTATGCTTTAACCAAAAATCAAAGAGCATCAAACCTCATGCCACCAGAAATGGTTTCTTGTTGGTCATTATTCGTTGAACTTAACTTTGAAAACAATAATAAAATAACATAAAAGTGTATTGTGCAATACAAATATAAAGAACAAGTAATGGTTGAAAATTCTTTTTTTTAATAAACACAAAAATAATAATAAAATCATACTGGATAACATTTATGGACTTGGTAATTTCCCAATTTCCAATAACTTTAACTGCTTCTGAAACTATTTAAAAAAAAAAAATAATTCGAAAGCAAAAAAATTTTTACTTGTTCAAAAGTATATTCTTATTCGTAAGCCTTTATAACTTTGATGAAATAGATTATGTTTTAAGATACGAGAATTATACTCAATGATTTGAATAATATTTTGTTATTTCGTCAAATTACTAGTTATTTCGCAATAAATATTTGATGAAATCCCTAATATTTCCATTAAAAAATATATTCTTTTACAATATTTTATGTAAAGAAAGTGAGTGCAGGTGGTGTTTAAATAAAAAAAAATGTTTAGCTTTAAGTAAATTTATATTTTATAAAAACAATCTTTTTCTACAAAATGTAACTGCTATACAATCTTTTTAGCAACTAAATATAAAAAAAATCCCTTATATTTAAGTTTCAAAAAATATTCTTTAATTTTTTATACAGAAAGAATGTGGTGTTTAACTTTTAAAATTAGTAAAGTAGGTAATAGCTGTAGATAACACCGAACAAGGATAGGAACTGCACCAAATTTTACTTATAAAACAAGCAGTAAGCATAAAGCATTTATCATTAAGAATTAACAATTAAACTGAAAGCATTAAGCTTAAAACATTAAGCGTAAAGCAAAAAGCAATAAGCAATAAGCAAAAAGCAATAAGCAATAAGCAATAAGCAATAAGCATTTAAATAAGCATGTAGGCGGAATCAGTAGGCGGTAGGCGGAAGGTGGTAGGCGGTAGGCGGTAGGCGGTAGGTGGTAGGCGGTAGGTGGTAGGCGGTAGGCGATATTAAGCAATAAGCAATAAGCATAAAGCATTAAGCTTTAAACATTTAGCATTATGCTTTAACCAAAAATCAAAGAGCATCAAACCTCATGCCACCAGAAATGGTTTCTTGTTGGTCATTATTCGTTGAACTTAACTTTGAAAACAATAATAAAATAACATAAAAGTGTATTGTGCAATACAAATATAAAGAACAAGTAATGGTTGAAAATTCTTTTTTTTAATAAACACAAAAATAATAATAAAATCATACTGGATAACATTTATGGACTTGGTAATTTCCCAATTTCCAATAACTTTAACTGCTTCTGAAACTATTTAAAAAAAAAAAATAATTCGAAAGCAAAAAAATTTTTACTTGTTCAAAAGTATATTCTTATTCGTAAGCCTTTATAACTTTGATGAAATAGATTATGTTTTAAGATACGAGAATCATACTCAATGATTTGAATAATATTTTGTTATTTCGTCAAATTACTAGTTATTTCGCAATAAATATTTGATGAAATCCCTAATTATTCCATTAAAAAAATATTCTTTTACAATATTTTATGTAAAGAAAGTGAGTGCAGTTGGTGTTTAATTAAAAAAAAATGTTTAGCTTTAAGTAAATTTATATTTTATAAAAACAATCTTTTTCTACAAAATGTAACTGCTATACAATCTTTTTAGCAACTAAATATAAAAAAAATCCCTTATATTTAAGTTTCAAAAAACATTCTTTAATTTTTTATACAGAAAGAATGTGGTGTTTAACTATTAAAATTAGTAAAGTAGGTAATAGCTGTAGATAACACCGAACAAGGATAGGAACTGCACCAAATTTTACTTATAAAACAAGCAGTAAGCATAAAGCATTTATCATTAAGAATTAACAATTAAACTGAAAGCATTAAGCTTAAAACATTAAGCGTAAAGCAAAAAGCAATAAGCAATAAGCAAAAAGCAATAAGCAATAAGCAATAAGCAATAAGCATGAAGCAATAAGCAATAAGCAATAAGCAATAAGCATTTAAATAAGCATGTAGGCGGAACCGGTAGGCGGTAGGCGGAAGGTGGTAGGCGGTAGGCGGTAGGCGGTAGGTGGTAGGCGGTAGCCGATATTAAGCAATAAGCAATAAGCATAAAGCATTAAGCTTTAAACATTTAGCATTATGCTTTAACCAAAAATCAAAGAGTATCAAACCTCATGCCACCAGAAATGGTTTCTTGTTGGTCGTTATCCGTTGAACTTAACTTTGAAAATAATAATATAAAAAACATAAAAGTGTATTGTGCAATACAAATATAAAGAACAAGTAATGGTTGAAAATTCTTTTTTTTAATAAACACAAATATAATAATAAAATCATACTCGATAACATTTATGGACTTGGTAATTTCCCAATTTCCAATAACTTTAACTGCTTCTGAAACTATTTAAAAAAAAAAAAAATTCGAAAGCAAAAAAATGTTTACTTGTTCAAAAGTATATTCTTATTCGTAAGCCTTTATAACTTTGATGAAATAGATTATGTTTTAAGATACGAGAATCATACTCAATGATTTGAATAATATTTTGTTATTTCGTCAAATTACTAGTTATTTCGCAATAAATATTTGATGAAATCCCTAATATTTCCATTAAAAAAATATTCTTTTACAATATTTTATGTAAAGAAAGTGAGTGGAGGTGGTGTTTTAATAAAAAAAAATGTTTAGCTTTAAGTAAATTTATATTTTATAAAAACAATCTTTTTCTACAAAATGTAACTGCTATACAATCTTTTTAGCAACTAAATATAAAAAAAATCCCTTATATTTAAGTTTCAAAAAACATTCTTTAATTTTTTATACAGAAAGAATGTGGTGTTTAACTATTAAAATTAGTAAAGTAGGTAATAGCTGTAGATAACACCGAACAAGGATAGGAACTGCACCAAATTTTACTTATAAAACAAGCAGTAAGCATAAAGCATTTATCATTAAGAATTAACAATTAAACTGAAAGCATTAAGCTTAAAACATTAAGCGTAAAGCAAAAAGCAATAAGCAATAAGCAAAAAGCAAAGAGCAATAAGCAATAAGCAATAAGCAATAAGCAATAAGCAATAAGCAATAAGCAATAAGCAATAAGCAATAAGCAATAAGCAATAAGCAATAAGCAATAAGCAATAAGCAATAAGCAATAAGCAATAAGCAATAAGCATGAAGCAATAAGCAATAAGCAATAACCAATAAGCAATAAGCATTTAAATAAGCATGTAGGCGGAAGCAGTAGGCGGTAGGCGGAAGGTGGTAGGCGGTAGGCGGTAGGTGGTAGGCGGTAGGCGATATTAAGCAATAAGCAATAAGCATAAAGCATTAAGCTTTAAACATTTAGCATTATGCTTTAACCAAAAATCAAAGAGCATCAAACCTCATGCCACCAGAAATGGTTTCTTGTTGGTCATTATCCGTTGAACTTAACTTTGAAAATAATAATAAAATAACATAAAAGTGTATTTTACAACACAAATATAAAGAACAAGTAATAATTGAAAATTCTTTTTTTTAATAAACACAAAAATAATAATAAAATCATACTGGATAACATTTATGGCCTTGGTAATTTTCCAATTTCCAATAACTTTAACTGCTTCTGAAACTATTTTTTAAACGAAAATTCGAAAGCAAAAAAATTTTTACTTGTTCAAAAGTATATTCTTATTCGTAAGCCTTTATAACTTTGATGAAATAGATTATGTTTTAAGATACGAGAATTATACTCAATGATTTGAATAATATTTTGTTATTTCGTCAAATTACTAGTTATTTCGCAATAAATATTTGATGAAATCCCTAATATTTCCATTAAAAAATTAAATTCTTTTACAATATTTTATGTAAAGAAAGTGAGTGCAGTTGGTGTTTAAATAAAAAAAAAATGTTTAGCTTTAAGTAAATTTATATTTTATAAAAACAATCTTTTTCTACAAAATGTAACTGCTATACAATCTTTTTAGCAACTAAATATAAAAAAAATCCCTTATATTTAAGTTTCAAAAAACATTCTTTAATTTTTTATACAGAAAGAATGTGGTGTTTAACTATTAAAATTAGTAAAGTAGGTAATAGCTGTAGATAACACCGAACAAGGATAGGACCTGCACCAAATTTTACTTATAAAACAAGCAGTAAGCATAAAGCATTTATCATTAAGAATTAACAATTAGACTGAAAGCATTAAGCTTAAAACATTAAGCGTAAAGCAAAAAGCAATAAGCAATAAGCAAAAAGCAATAAGCAATAAGCAATAAGCAATAAGCAATAAGCAATAAGCAATAAGCAATAAGCAATAAGCAATAAGCAATAAGCAATAAGCAATAAGCAATAAGCAATAAGCAATAAGCAATAAGCAATAAGCAATAAGCAATAAGCAATAAGCAATAAGCAATAAGCAATAAGCAATAAGCAATAAGCAATAAGCAATAAGCAATAAGCAATAAGCAATAAGCAATAAGCAATAAGCAATAAGCAATAAGCAATAAGCAATAAGCAATAAGCAATAAGCAATAAGCAATAAGCAATAAGCAATAAGCAATAAGCAATAAGCAATAAGCAATAAGCAATAAGCATGAAGCAATAAGCAATAAGCAATAAGCATGAAGCAATAAGCAATAAGCAATAAGCAATAAGCAATAAGCAATAAGCAATAAGCAATAAGCAATAAGCAATAAGCATTTAAATAAGCATGTAGGCGGAAGCAGTAGGCGGTAGGCGGAAGGTGTTAGGCGGTAGGCGGTAGGTGGTAGGCGATATTAAGCAATAAGCAATAAGCATAAAGCATTAAGCTTTAAACATTTAGCATTATGCTTTAACCAAAAATCAAAGAGCATCAAACCTCATGCCACCAGAAATGGTTTCTTGTTGGTCATTATTCGTTGAACTTAACTTTGAAAATAATAATAAAATAACATAAAAGTGTATTGTGCAATACAAATATAAAGAGCAAGTAATGGTTGAAAATTCTTTTTTTTAATAAACACAAAAATAATAATAAAATCATACTGGATAACATTTATGGACTTGGTAATTTCCCAATTTCCAATAACTTTAACTGCTTCTGAAACTATTTAAAAAAAAAAAAATTCGAAAGCAAAAAATTTTTAACTTGTTCAAAAGTATATTCTTATTCGTAAGCCTTTATAACTTTGATGAAATAGATTATGTTTTAAGATACGAGAATCATACTCAATGATTTGAATAATATTTTGTTATTTCGTCAAATTACTAGTTATTTCGCAATAAATATTTGATGAAATCCCTAATATTTCCATTAAAAAAATATTCTTTTACAATATTTTATGTAAAGAAAGTGAGTGGAGGTGGTGTTTTAATAAAAAAAAATGTTTAGCTTTAAGTAAATTTATATTTTATAAAAACAATCTTTTTCTACAAAATGTAACTGCTATACAATCTTTTTAGCAACTAAATATAAAAAAAATCCCTTATATTTAAGTTTCAAAAAACATTCTTTAATTTTTTATACAGAAAGAATGTGGTGTTTAACTATTAAAATTAGTAAAGTAGGTAATAGCTGTAGATAACACCGAACAAGGATAGGAACTGCACCAAATTTTACTTATAAAACAAGCAGTAAGCATAAAGCATTTATCATTAAGAATTAACAATTAAACTGAAAGCATTAAGCTTAAAACATTAAGCGTAAAGCAAAAAGCAATAAGCAATAAGCAAAAAGCAAAGAGCAATAAGCAATAAGCAATAAGCAATAAGCAATAAGCAATAAGCAATAAGCAATAAGCAATAAGCAATAAGCAATAAGCAATAAGCAATAAGCAATAAGCAATAAGCAATAAGCAATAAGCAATAAGCAATAAGCATGAAGCAATAAGCAATAAGCAATAACCAATAAGCAATAAGCATTTAAATAAGCATGTAGGCGGAAGCAGTAGGCGGTAGGCGGAAGGTGGTAGGCGGTAGGCGGTAGGTGGTAGGCGGTAGGCGATATTAAGCAATAAGCAATAAGCATAAAGCATTAAGCTTTAAACATTTAGCATTATGCTTTAACCAAAAATCAAAGAGCATCAAACCTCATGCCACCAGAAATGGTTTCTTGTTGGTCATTATCCGTTGAACTTAACTTTGAAAATAATAATAAAATAACATAAAAGTGTATTTTACAACACAAATATAAAGAACAAGTAATAATTGAAAATTCTTATTTTTAATAAACACAAAAATAATAATAAAATCATACTGGATAACATTTATGGCCTTGGTAATTTTCCAATTTCCAATAACTTTAACTGCTTCTGAAACTATTTTTTAAACGAAAATTCGAAAGCAAAAAAATTTTTACTTGTTCAAAAGTATATTCTTATTCGTAAGCCTTTATAACTTTGATGAAATAGATTATGTTTTAAGATACGAGAATCATACTCAATGATTTGAATAATATTTTGTTATTTCGTCAAATTACTAGTTATTTCGCAATAAATATTTGATGAAATCCCTAATATTTCCATTAAAAAAATATTCTTTTACAATATTTTATGTAAAGAAAGTGAGTGGAGGTGGTGTTTTAATAAAAAAAAAATGTTTAGCTTTAAGTAAATTTATATTTTATAAAAACAATCTTTTTCTACAAAATGTAACTGCTATACAATCTTTTTAGCAACTAAATATAAAAAAAATCCCTTATATTTAAGTTTCAAAAAACATTCTTTAATTTTTTATACAGAAAGAATGTGGTGTTTAACTATTAAAATTAGTAAAGTAGGTAATAGCTGTAGATAACACCGAACAAGGATAGGAACTGCACCAAATTTTACTTATAAAACAAGCAGTAAGCATAAAGCATTTATCATTAAGAATTAACAATTAAACTGAAAGCATTAAGCTTAAAACATTAAGCGTAAAGCAAAAAGCAACAAGCAATAAGCAAAAAGCAATTAGCAATAAGATATAAGCAATAAGCAATAAGCAATAAGCAATAAGCAATAAGCAATAAGCAATAAGCAATAAGCAATAAGCAATAAGCAATAAGCAATAAGCAATAAGCAATAAGCAATAAGCAATAAGCAATAAGCAATAAGCAATAAGCAATAAGCAATAAGCAATAAGCAATAAGCAATAAGCAATAAGCAATAAGCAATAAGCAATAAGCATGAAGCAATAAGCAATAAGCAATAAGCAATAAGCAATAAGCAATAAGCAATAAGCATTTAAATAAGCATTTAAATAAGCATGTAGGCGGAAGCAGTAGGCGGTAGGCGGAAGGTGGTAGGCGGTAGGCGGTAGGTGGTAGGCGGTAGGCGATATTAAGCAATAAGCAATAAGCATAAAGCATAAAGCTTTAAACATTTAGCATTATGCTTTAACCAAAAATCAAAGAGCATCAAACCTCATGCCACCAGAAATGGTTTCTTGTTGGTCATTATCCGTTGAACTTAACTTTGAAAATAATAATAAAATAACATAAAAGTGTATTTTACAACACAAATATAAAGAACAAGTAATAATTGAAAATTCTTTTTTTAAATAAACACAAAAATAATAATAAAATCATACTGGATAACATTTATGGCCTTGGTAATTTTCCAATTTCCAATAACTTTAATTGCTTCTGAAACTATTTTTTAAACGAAAATTCGAAAGCAAAAAAATTTTTACTTGTTCAAAAGTATATTCTTATTCGTAAGCCTTTATAACTTTGATGAAATAGATTATGTTTTAAGATACGAGAATTATACTCAATGATTTGAATAATATTTTGTTATTTCGTCAAATTACTAGTTATTTCGCAATAAATATTTGATGAAATCCCTAATATTTCCATTAAAAAAATATTCTTTTACAATATTTTATGTAAAGAAAGTGAGTGGAGGTGGTGTTTTAATAAAAAAAAAATGTTTAGCTTTAAGTAAATTTATATTTTATAAAAACAATCTTTTTCTACAAAATGTAACTGCTATACAATCTTTTTAGCAACTAAATATAAAAAAAATCCCTTATATTTAAGTTTCAAAAAACATTCTTTAATTTTTTATACAGAAAGAATGTGGTGTTTAACTATTAAAATTAGTAAAGTAGGTAATAGCTGTAGATAACACCGAACAAGGATAGGAACTGCACCAAATTTTACTTATAAAACAAGCAGTAAGCATAAAGCATTTATCATTAAGAATTAACAATTAAACTGAAAGCATTAAGCTTAAAACATTAAGCGTAAAGCAAAAAGCAATAAGCAATAAGCAAAAAGCAAAGAGCAATAAGCAATAAGCAATAAGCAATAAGCAATAAGCAATAAGCAATAAGCAATAAGCAATAAGCAATAAGCAATAAGCAATAAGCAATAAGCAATAAGCAATAAGTAATAAGCAATAAGCAATAAGCAATAAGCAATAAGCATGAAGCAATAAGCAATAAGCAATAACCAATAAGCAATAACCAATAAGCAATAAGCATTTAAATAAGCATGTAGGCGGAAGCAGTAGGCGGTAGGCGGAAGGTGGTAGGCGGTAGGCGGTAGGTGGTAGGCGGTACTCGATATTAAGCAATAAGCAATAAGCATAAAGCATTAAGCTTTAAACATTTAGCATTATGCTTTAACCAAAAATCAAAGAGCATCAAACCTCATGCCACCAGAAATGGTTTCTTGTTGGTCATTATCCGTTGAACTTAACTTTGAAAATAATAATAAAATAACATAAAAGTGTATTTTACAATACAAATATAAAAAACAAGTAATAATTGAAAATTCTTTTTTTAATAAACACAAAAATAATAATAAAATCATACTGGATAACATTTATGGCCTTGGTAATTTCCCAATTTCCAATAACTTTAACTGCTTCTGAAACTATTTTTTAAACGAAAATTCGAAAGCAAAAAAATTTTTACTTGTTCAAAAGTATATTCTTATTCGTAAGCCTTTATAACTTTGATGAAATAGATTATGTTTTAAGATACGAGAATTATACTCAATGATTTGAATAATATTTTGTTATTTCGTCAAATTACTAGTTATTTCGCAATAAATATTTGATGAAATCCCTAATATTTCCATTAAAAAATATATTCTTTTACAATATTTTATGTAAAGAAAGTGAGTGCAGGTGGTGTTTAAATAAAAAAAAATGTTTAGCTTTAAGTAAATTTATATTTTATAAAAACAATCTTTTTCTACAAAATGTAACTGCTATACAATCTTTTTAGCAACTAAATATAAAAAAAATCCCTTATATTTAAGTTTCAAAAAATATTCTTTAATTTTTTATACAGAAAGAATGTGGTGTTTAACTTTTAAAATTAGTAAAGTAGGTAATAGATGTAGATAACACCGAACAAGGATAGGAACTGCACCAAATTTTACTTATAAAACAAGCAGTAAGCATAAAGCATTTATCATTAAGAATTAACAATTAAACTGAAAGCATTAAGCTTAAAACATTAAGCGTAAAGCAAAAAGCAATAAGCAATAAGCAAAAAGCAATAAGCAATAAGCAATAAGCAATAAGCAATAAGCAATAAGCATTTAAATAAGCATGTAGGCGGAATCAGTAGGCGGTAGGCGGAAGGTGGTAGGCGGTAGGCGGTAGGCGGTAGGTGGTAGGCGGTAGGCGATATTAAGCAATAAGCAATAAGCATAAAGCATTAAGCTTTAAACATTTAGCATTATGCTTTAACCAAAAATCAAAGAGCATCAAACCTCATGCCACCAGAAATGGTTTCTTGTTGGTCATTATTCGTTGAACTTAACTTTGAAAACAATAATAAAATAACATAAAAGTGTATTGTGCAATACAAATATAAAGAACAAGTAATGGTTGAAAATTCTTTTTTTTAATAAACACAAAAATAATAATAAAATCATACTGGATAACATTTATGGCCTTGGTAATTTTCCAATTTCCAATAACTTTAACTGCTTCTGAAACTATTTTTTAAACGAAAATTCGAAAGCAAAAAAATTTTTACTTGTTCAAAAGTATATTCTTATTCGTAAGCCTTTATAACTTTGATGAAATAGATTATGTTTTAAGATACGAGAATTATACTCAATGATTTGAATAATATTTTGTTATTTCGTCAAATTACTAGTTATTTCGCAATAAATATTTGATGAAATCCCTAATATTTCCATTAAAAAATATATTCTTTTACAATATTTTATGTAAAGAAAGTGAGTGCAGTTGGTGTTTAAATAAAAAAAAAATGTTTAGCTTTAAGTAAATTTATATTTTATAAAAACAATCTTTTTCTACAAAATGTAACTGCTATACAATCTTTTTAGCAACTAAATATAAAAAAAATCCCTTATATTTAAGTTTCAAAAAACATTCTTTAATTTTTTATACAGAAAGAATGTAGTGTTTAACTATTAAAATTAGTAAAGTAGGTAATAGCTGTAGATAACACCGAACAAGGATAGGAACTGCACCAAATTTTACTTATAAAACAAGCAGTAAGCATAAAGCATTTATCATTAAGAATTAACAATTAGACTGAAAGCATTAAGCTTAAAACATTAAGCGTAAAGCAAAAAGCAATAAGCAATAAGCAAAAAGCAATAAGCAATAAGCAATAAGCAATAAGCAATAAGCAATAAGCAATAAGCAATAAGCAATAAGCAATAAGCAATAAGCAATAAGCAATAAGCAATAAGCAATAAGCAATAAGCAATAAGCAATAAGCAATAAGCAATAAGCAATAAGCAATAAGCAATAAGCAATAAGCAATAAGCAATAAGCAATAAGCAATAAGCAATAAGCAATAAGCAATAAGCAATAAGCAATAAGCAATAAGCAATAAGCAATAAGCAATAAGCAATAAGCAATAAGCAATAAGCAATAAGCAATAAGCAATAAGCAATAAGCAATAAGCAATAAGCAATAAGCAATAAGCAATAAGCAATAAGCAATAAGCAATAAGCAATAAGCAATAAGCAATAAGCAATAAGCAATAAGCAATAAGCAATAAGCAATAAGCAATAAGCAATAAGCAATAAGCAATAAGCATGAAGCAATAAGCAATAAGCAATAAGCATGAAGCAATAAGCAATAAGCAATAAGCAATAAGCAATAAGCAATAAGCAATAAGCAATAAGCAATAAGCAATAAGCATTTAAATAAGCATGTAGGCGGAAGCAGTAGGCGGTAGGCGGAAGGTGTTAGGCGGTAGGCGGTAGGTGGTAGGCGATATTAAGCAATAAGCAATAAGCATAAAGCATTAAGCTTTAAACATTTAGCATTATGCTTTAACCAAAAATCAAAGAGCATCAAACCTCATGCCACCAGAAATGGTTTCTTGTTGGTCATTATTCGTTGAACTTAACTTTGAAAATAATAATAAAATAACATAAAAGTGTATTGTGCAATACAAATATAAAGAGCAAGTAATGGTTGAAAATTCTTTTTTTTAATAAACACAAAAATAATAATAAAATCATACTGGATAACATTTATGGACTTGGTAATTTCCCAATTTCCAATAACTTTAACTGCTTCTGAAACTATTTAAAAAAAAAAATTCGAAAGCAAAAAATTTTTAACTTGTTCAAAAGTATATTCTTATTCGTAAGCCTTTATAACTTTGATGAAATAGATTATGTTTTAAGATACGAGAATCATACTCAATGATTTGAATAATATTTTGTTATTTCGTCAAATTACTAGTTATTTCGCAATAAATATTTGATGAAATCCCTAATTATTCCATTAAAAAAATATTCTTTTACAATATTTTATGTAAAGAAAGTGAGTGCAGTTGGTGTTTAATTTAAAAAAAAATGTTTAGCTTTAAGTAAATTTATATTTTATAAAAACAATCTTTTTCTACAAAATGTAACTGCTATACAATCTTTTTAGCAACTAAATATAAAAAAAATCCCTTATATTTAAGTTTCAAAAAACATTCTTTATTTTTTTATACAGAAAGAATGTGGTGTTTAACTATTAAAATTAGTAAAGTAGGTAATAGCTGTAGATAACACCGAACAAGGATAGAAACTGCACCAAATTTCACTTATAAAACAAGCAGTAAGCATAAAGCATTTATCATTAAGAATTAACAATTAAACTGAAAGCATTAAGCTTAAAACATTAAGCGTAAAGCAAAAAGCAATAAGCAATAAGCAAAAAGCAATAAGCAATAAGCAATAAGCAATAAGCAATAAGCAATAAGCATTTAAATAAGCATGTAGGCGGAAGCGGTAGGCGGTATGCGGAAGGTGGTAGGTGGTAGGCGGTAGGCGGTAGGTGGTAGGCGGTAGGCGATATTAAGCAATAAGCAATAAGCATAAAGCATTAAGCTTTAAACATTTAGCATTATGCTTTAACCAAAAATCAAAGAGCATCAAACCTCATGCCACCAGAAATGGTTTCTTGTTGGTCGTTATCCGTTGAACTTAACTTTGAAAATAATAATATAAAATATAAAAAACATAAAAGTGTATTGTGCAATACAAATATAAAGAACAAGTAATGATTGAAAATTCTTTTTTTTAATAAACACAAAAATAATAATAAAATCATACTGGATAACATTTATGGACTTGGTAATTTTCCAATTTCCAATAACATTAACTGCTTCTGAAACTATTTTTTAAACGAAAATTCGAAAGCAAAAAAATGTTTACTTGTTCAAAAGTATATTCTTATTCGTAAGCCTTTATAACTTTGATGAAATAGATTATGTTTTAAGATACGAGAATCATACTCAATGATTTGAATAATATTTTGTTATTTCGTCAAATTACTAGTTATTTCGCAATAAATATTTGATGAAATCCCTAATATTTCCATTAAAAAATATATTCTTTTACAATATTTTATGTAAAGAAAGTGAGTGGAGGTGGTGTTTTAATAAAAAAAAAATGTTTAGCTTTAAGTAAATTTATATTTTATAAAAACAATCTTTTTCTACAAAATGTAACTGCTATACAATCTTTTTAGCAACTAAATATAAAAAAAATCCCTTATATTTAAGTTTCAAAAAACATTCTTTAATTTTTTATACAGAAAGAATGTGGTGTTTAACTATTAAAATTAGTAAAGTAGGTAATAGCTGTAGATAACACCGAACAAGGATAGGAACTGCACCAAATTTTACTTATAAAACAAGCAGTAAGCATAAAGCATTTATCATTAAGAATTAACAATTAAACTGAAAGCATTAAGCTTAAAACATTAAGCGTAAAGCAAAAAGCAACAAGCAATAAGCAAAAAGCAATTAGCAATAAGATATAAGCAATAAGCAATAAGCAATAAGCAATAAGCAATAAGCAATAAGCAATAAGCAATAAGCAATAAGCAATAAGCAATAAGCAATAAGCAATAAGCAATAAGCAATAAGCAATAAGCAATAAGCAATAAGCAATAAGCAATAAGCAATAAGCAATAAGCAATAAGCAATAAGCATGAAGCAATAAGCAATAAGCAATAAGCAATAAGCAATAAGCAATAAGCATTTAAATAAGCATTTAAATAAGCATGTAGGCGGAAGCAGTAGGCGGTAGGCGGAAGGTGGTAGGCGGTAGGCGGTAGGTGGTAGGCGGTAGGCGATATTAAGCAATAAGCAATAAGCATAAAGCATAAAGCTTTAAACATTTAGCATTATGCTTTAACCAAAAATCAAAGAGCATCAAACCTCATGCCACCAGAAATGGTTTCTTGTTGGTCATTATCCGTTGAACTTAACTTTGAAAATAATAATAAAATAACATAAAAGTGTATTTTACAACACAAATATAAAGAACAAGTAATAATTGAAAATTCTTTTTTTTAATAAACACAAAAATAATAATAAAATCATACTGGATAACATTTATGGCCTTGGTAATTTTCCAATTTCCAATAACTTTAACTGCTTCTGAAACTATTTTTTAAACGAAAATTCGAAAGCAAAAAAATTTTTACTTGTTCAAAAGTATATTCTTATTCGTAAGCCTTTATAACTTTGATGAAATAGATTATGTTTTAAGATACGAGAATTATACTCAATGATTTGAATAATATTTTGTTATTTCGTCAAATTACTAGTTATTTCGCAATAAATATTTGATGAAATCCCTAATATTTCCATTAAAAAAATATTCTTTTACAATATTTTATGTAAAGAAAGTGAGTGGAGGTGGTGTTTTAATAAAAAAAAAATGTTTAGCTTTAAGTAAATTTATATTTTATAAAAACAATCTTTTTCTACAAAATGTAACTGCTATACAATCTTTTTAGCAACTAAATATAAAAAAAATCCCTTATATTTAAGTTTCAAAAAACATTCTTTAATTTTTTATACAGAAAGAATGTGGTGTTTAACTATTAAAATTAGTAAAGTAGGTAATAGCTGTAGATAACACCGAACAAGGATAGGAACTGCACCAAATTTTACTTATAAAACAAGCAGTAAGCATAAAGCATTTATCATTAAGAATTAACAATTAAACTGAAAGCATTAAGCTTAAAACATTAAGCGTAAAGCAAAAAGCAATAAGCAATAAGCAAAAAGCAAAGAGCAATAAGCAATAAGCAATAAGCAATAAGCAATAAGCATTTAAATAAGCATGTAGGCGGAAGCGGTAGGCGGTAGGCGGAAGGTGGTAGGTGGTAGGCGGTAGGCGGTAGGTGGTAGGCAGTAGGCGATATTAAGCAATAAGCAATAAGCATAAAGCATTAAGCTTTAAACATTTAGCATTATGCTTTAACCAAAAATCAAAGAGCATCAAACCTCATGCCACCAGAAATGGTTTCTTGTTGGTCGTTATCCGTTGAACTTAACTTTGAAAATAATAATATAAAAAACATAAAAGTGTATTGTGCAATACAAATATAAAGAACAAGTAATGATTGAAAATTCTTTTTTTTAATAAACACAAAAATAATAATAAAATCATACTGGATAACATTTATGGACTTGGTAATTTTCCAATTTCCAATAACATTAACTGCTTCTGAAACTATTTTTTAAACGAAAATTCGAAAGCAAAAAAATGTTTACTTGTTCAAAAGTATATTCTTATTCGTAAGCCTTTATAACTTTGATGAAATAGATTATGTTTTAAGATACGAGAATCATACTCAATGATTTGAATAATATTTTGTTATTTCGTCAAATTACTAGTTATTTCGCAATAAATATTTGATGAAATCCCTAATATTTCCATTAAAAAATATATTCTTTTACAATATTTTATGTAAAGAAAGTGAGTGGAGGTGGTGTTTTAATAAAAAAAAAATGTTTAGCTTTAAGTAAATTTATATTTTATAAAAACAATCTTTTTCTACAAAATGTAACTGCTATACAATCTTTTTAGCAACTAAATATAAAAAAAATCCCTTATATTTAAGTTTCAAAAAACATTCTTTAATTTTTTATACAGAAAGAATGTGGTGTTTAACTATTAAAATTAGTAAAGTAGGTAATAGCTGTAGATAACACCGAACAAGGATAGGAACTGCACCAAATTTTACTTATAAAACAAGCAGTAAGCATAAAGCATTTATCATTAAGAATTAACAATTAGACTGAAAGCATTAAGCTTAAAACATTAAGCGTAAAGCAAAAAGCAATAAGCAATAAGCAAAAAGCAATAAGCAATAAGCAATAAGCAATAAGCAATAAGCAATAAGCAATAAGCAATAAGCAATAAGCAATAAGCAATAAGCAATAAGCAATAAGCAATAAGCAATAAGCAATAAGCAATAAGCAATAAGCAATAAGCAATAAGCAATAAGCAATAAGCAATAAGCAATAAGCAATAAGCAATAAGCAATAAGCAATAAGCAATAAGCAATAAGCAATAAGCAATAAGCAATAAGCAATAAGCAATAAGCATGAAGCAATAAGCAATAAGCAATAAGCAATAAGCAATAAGCAATAAGCATTTAAATAAGCATTTAAATAAGCATGTAGGCGGAAGCAGTAGGCGGTAGGCGGAAGGTGGTAGGCGGTAGGCGGTAGGTGGTAGGCGGTAGGCGATATTAAGCAATAAGCAATAAGCATAAAGCATAAAGCTTTAAACATTTAGCATTATGCTTTAACCAAAAATCAAAGAGCATCAAACCTCATGCCACCAGAAATGGTTTCTTGTTGGTCATTATCCGTTGAACTTAACTTTGAAAATAATAATAAAATAACATAAAAGTGTATTTTACAACACAAATATAAAGAACAAGTAATAATTGAAAATTCTTTTTTTTAATAAACACAAAAATAATAATAAAATCATACTGGATAACATTTATGGCCTTGGTAATTTTCCAATTTCCAATAACTTTAACTGCTTCTGAAACTATTTTTTAAACGAAAATTCGAAAGCAAAAAAATTTTTACTTGTTCAAAAGTATATTCTTATTCGTAAGCCTTTATAACTTTGATGAAATAGATTATGTTTTAAGATACGAGAATTATACTCAATGATTTGAATAATATTTTGTTATTTCGTCAAATTACTAGTTATTTCGCAATAAATATTTGATGAAATCCCTAATATTTCCATTAAAAAAATATTCTTTTACAATATTTTATGTAAAGAAAGTGAGTGGAGGTGGTGTTTTAATAAAAAAAAAATGTTTAGCTTTAAGTAAATTTATATTTTATAAAAACAATCTTTTTCTACAAAATGTAACTGCTATACAATCTTTTTAGCAACTAAATATAAAAAAAAATCCCTTATATTTAAGTTTCAAAAAACATTCTTTAATTTTTTATACAGAAAGAATGTGGTGTTTAACTATTAAAATTAGTAAAGTAGGTAATAGCTGTAGATAACACCGAACAAGGATAGGAACTGCACCAAATTTTACTTATAAAACAAGCAGTAAGCATAAAGCATTTATCATTAAGAATTAACAATTAAACTGAAAGCATTAAGCTTAAAACATTAAGCGTAAAGCAAAAAGCAATAAGCAATAAGCAAAAAGCAAAGAGCAATAAGCAATAAGCAATAAGCAATAAGCAATAAGCAATAAGCAATAAGCAATAAGCAATAAGCAATAAGCAATAAGCAATAAGCAATAAGTAATAAGCAATAAGCAATAAGCAATAAGCAATAAGCATGAAGCAATAAGCAATAAGCAATAACCAATAAGCAATAACCAATAAGCAATAAGCATTTAAATAAGCATGTAGGCGGAAGCAGTAGGCGGTAGGCGGAAGGTGGTAGGCGGTAGGCGGTAGGTGGTAGGCGGTACTCGATATTAAGCAATAAGCAATAAGCATAAAGCATTAAGCTTTAAACATTTAGCATTATGCTTTAACCAAAAATCAAAGAGCATCAAACCTCATGCCACCAGAAATGGTTTCTTGTTGGTCATTATCCGTTGAACTTAACTTTGAAAATAATAATAAAATAACATAAAAGTGTATTTTACAATACAAATATAAAAAACAAGTAATAATTGAAAATTCTTTTTTTAATAAACACAAAAATAATAATAAAATCATACTGGATAACATTTATGGCCTTGGTAATTTCCCAATTTCCAATAACTTTAACTGCTTCTGAAACTATTTTTTAAACGAAAATTCGAAAGCAAAAAAATTTTTACTTGTTCAAAAGTATATTCTTATTCGTAAGCCTTTATAACTTTGATGAAATAGATTATGTTTTAAGATACGAGAATTATACTCAATGATTTGAATAATATTTTGTTATTTCGTCAAATTACTAGTTATTTCGCAATAAATATTTGATGAAATCCCTAATATTTCCATTAAAAAATATATTCTTTTACAATATTTTATGTAAAGAAAGTGAGTGCAGGTGGTGTTTAAATAAAAAAAAATGTTTAGCTTTAAGTAAATTTATATTTTATAAAAACAATCTTTTTCTACAAAATGTAACTGCTATACAATCTTTTTAGCAACTAAATATAAAAAAAATCCCTTATATTTAAGTTTCAAAAAATATTCTTTAATTTTTTATACAGAAAGAATGTGGTGTTTAACTTTTAAAATTAGTAAAGTAGGTAATAGATGTAGATAACACCGAACAAGGATAGGAACTGCACCAAATTTTACTTATAAAACAAGCAGTAAGCATAAAGCATTTATCATTAAGAATTAACAATTAAACTGAAAGCATTAAGCTTAAAACATTAAGCGTAAAGCAAAAAGCAATAAGCAATAAGCAAAAAGCAATAAGCAATAAGCAATAAGCAATAAGCAATAAGCATTTAAATAAGCATGTAGGCGGAATCAGTAGGCGGTAGGCGGAAGGTGGTAGGCGGTAGGCGGTAGGCGGTAGGTGGTAGGCGGTAGGCGATATTAAGCAATAAGCAATAAGCATAAAGCATTAAGCTTTAAACATTTAGCATTATGATTTAACCAAAAATCAAAGAGCATCAAACCTCATGCCACCAGAAATGGTTTCTTGTTGGTCATTATTCGTTGAACTTAACTTTGAAAACAATAATAAAATAACATAAAAGTGTATTGTGCAATACAAATATAAAGAACAAGTAATGGTTGAAAATTCTTTTTTTTAATAAACACAAAAATAATAATAAAATCATACTGGATAACATTTATGGCCTTGGTAATTTTCCAATTTCCAATAACTTCTAACTGCTTCTGAAACTATTTTTTAAACGAAAATTCGAAAGCAAAAAAATTTTTACTTGTTCAAAAGTATATTCTTATTCGTAAGCCTTTATAACTTTGATGAAATAGATTATGTTTTAAGATACGAGAATTATACTCAATGATTTGAATAATATTTTGTTATTTCGTCAAATTACTAGTTATTTCGCAATAAATATTTGATGAAATCCCTAATATTTCCATTAAAAAATATATTCTTTTACAATATTTTATGTAAAGAAAGTGAGTGCAGTTGGTGTTTAAATAAAAAAAAAATGTTTAGCTTTAAGTAAATTTATATTTTATAAAAACAATCTTTTTCTACAAAATGTAACTGCTATACAATCTTTTTAGCAACTAAATATAAAAAAAATCCCTTATATTTAAGTTTCAAAAAACATTCTTTAATTTTTTATACAGAAAGAATGTGGTGTTTAACTATTAAAATTAGTAAAGTAGGTAATAGCTGTAGATAACACCGAACAAGGATAGGAACTGCACCAAATTTTACTTATAAAACAAGCAGTAAGCATAAAGCATTTATCATTAAGAATTAACAATTAGACTGAAAGCATTAAGCTTAAAACATTAAGCGTAAAGCAAAAAGCAATAAGCAATAAGCAAAAAGCAATAAGCAATAAGCAATAAGCAATAAGCAATAAGCAATAAGCAATAAGCAATAAGCAATAAGCAATAAGCAATAAGCAATAAGCAATAAGCAATAAGCAATAAGCAATAAGCAATAAGCAATAAGCAATAAGCAATAAGCAATAAGCAATAAGCAATAAGCAATAAGCAATAAGCAATAAGCAATAAGCAATAAGCAATAAGCAATAAGCAATAAGCAATAAGCAATAAGCAATAAGCAATAAGCAATAAGCAATAAGCAATAAGCAATAAGCAATAAGCAATAAGCAATAAGCAATAAGCAATAAGCAATAAGCAATAAGCAATAAGCAATAAGCAATAAGCAATAAGCAATAAGCAATAAGCAATAAGCAATAAGCAATAAGCAATAAGCAATAAGCAATAAGCAATAAGCATGAAGCAATAAGCAATAAGCAATAAGCATGAAGCAATAAGCAATAAGCAATAAGCAATAAGCAATAAGCAATAAGCAATAAGCAATAAGCAATAAGCAATAAGCAATAAGCATTTAAATAAGCATGTAGGCGGAAGCAGTAGGCGGTAGGCGGAAGGTGTTAGGCGGTAGGCGGTAGGTGGTAGGCGATATTAAGCAATAAGCAATAAGCATAAAGCATTAAGCTTTAAACATTTAGCATTATGCTTTAACCAAAAATCAAAGAGCATCAAACCTCATGCCACCAGAAATGGTTTCTTGTTGGTCATTATTCGTTGAACTTAACTTTGAAAATAATAATAAAATAACATAAAAGTGTATTGTGCAATACAAATATAAAGAGCAAGTAATGGTTGAAAATTCTTTTTTTTAATAAACACAAAAATAATAATAAAATCATACTGGATAACATTTATGGACTTGGTAATTTCCCAATTTCCAATAACTTTAACTGCTTCTGAAACTATTTAAAAAAAAAAATTCGAAAGCAAAAAATTTTTAACTTGTTCAAAAGTATATTCTTATTCGTAAGCCTTTATAACTTTGATGAAATAGATTATGTTTTAAGATACGAGAATCATACTCAATGATTTGAATAATATTTTGTTATTTCGTCAAATTACTAGTTATTTCGCAATAAATATTTGATGAAATCCCTAATTATTCCATTAAAAAAATATTCTTTTACAATATTTTATGTAAAGAAAGTGAGTGCAGTTGGTGTTTAATTTAAAAAAAAATGTTTAGCTTTAAGTAAATTTATATTTTATAAAAACAATCTTTTTCTACAAAATGTAACTGCTATACAATCTTTTTAGCAACTAAATATAAAAAAAATCCCTTATATTTAAGTTTCAAAAAACATTCTTTATTTTTTTATACAGAAAGAATGTGGTGTTTAACTATTAAAATTAGTAAAGTAGGTAATAGCTGTAGATAACACCGAACAAGGATAGAAACTGCACCAAATTTCACTTATAAAACAAGCAGTAAGCATAAAGCATTTATCATTAAGAATTAACAATTAAACTGAAAGCATTAAGCTTAAAACATTAAGCGTAAAGCAAAAAGCAATAAGCAATAAGCAAAAAGCAATAAGCAATAAGCAATAAGCAATAAGCAATAAGCAATAAGCATTTAAATAAGCATGTAGGCGGAAGCGGTAGGCGGTATGCGGAAGGTGGTAGGTGGTAGGCGGTAGGCGGTAGGTGGTAGGCGGTAGGCGATATTAAGCAATAAGCAATAAGCATAAAGCATTAAGCTTTAAACATTTAGCATTATGCTTTAACCAAAAATCAAAGAGCATCAAACCTCATGCCACCAGAAATGGTTTCTTGTTGGTCGTTATCCGTTGAACTTAACTTTGAAAATAATAATATAAAAAACATAAAAGTGTATTGTGCAATACAAATATAAAGAACAAGTAATGATTGAAAATTCTTTTTTTTAATAAACACAAAAATAATAATAAAATCATACTGGATAACATTTATGGACTTGGTAATTTTCCAATTTCCAATAACATTAACTGCTTCTGAAACTATTTTTTAAACGAAAATTCGAAAGCAAAAAAATGTTTACTTGTTCAAAAGTATATTCTTATTCGTAAGCCTTTATAACTTTGATGAAATAGATTATGTTTTAAGATACGAGAATCATACTCAATGATTTGAATAATATTTTGTTATTTCGTCAAATTACTAGTTATTTCGCAATAAATATTTGATGAAATCCCTAATATTTCCATTAAAAAATATATTCTTTTACAATATTTTATGTAAAGAAAGTGAGTGGAGGTGGTGTTTTAATAAAAAAAAAATGTTTAGCTTTAAGTAAATTTATATTTTATAAAAACAATCTTTTTCTACAAAATGTAACTGCTATACAATCTTTTTAGCAACTAAATATAAAAAAAATCCCTTATATTTAAGTTTCAAAAAACATTCTTTAATTTTTTATACAGAAAGAATGTGGTGTTTAACTATTAAAATTAGTAAAGTAGGTAATAGCTGTAGATAACACCGAACAAGGATAGGAACTGCACCAAATTTTACTTATAAAACAAGCAGTAAGCATAAAGCATTTATCATTAAGAATTAACAATTAGACTGAAAGCATTAAGCTTAAAACATTAAGCGTAAAGCAAAAAGCAATAAGCAATAAGCAAAAAGCAATAAGCAATAAGCAATAAGCAATAAGCAATAAGCAATAAGCAATAAGCAATAAGCAATAAGCAATAAGCAATAAGCAATAAGCAATAAGCAATAAGCAATAAGCAATAAGCAATAAGCAATAAGCAATAAGCAATAAGCAATAAGCAATAAGCAATAAGCAATAAGCAATAAGCAATAAGCAATAAGCAATAAGCAATAAGCAATAAGCAATAAGCAATAAGCAATAAGCAATAAGCAATAAGCAATAAGCATGAAGCAATAAGCAATAAGCAATAAGCAATAAGCAATAAGCAATAAGCATTTAAATAAGCATTTAAATAAGCATGTAGGCGGAAGCAGTAGGCGGTAGGCGGAAGGTGGTAGGCGGTAGGCGGTAGGTGGTAGGCGGTAGGCGATATTAAGCAATAAGCAATAAGCATAAAGCATAAAGCTTTAAACATTTAGCATTATGCTTTAACCAAAAATCAAAGAGCATCAAACCTCATGCCACCAGAAATGGTTTCTTGTTGGTCATTATCCGTTGAACTTAACTTTGAAAATAATAATAAAATAACATAAAAGTGTATTTTACAACACAAATATAAAGAACAAGTAATAATTGAAAATTCTTTTTTTTAATAAACACAAAAATAATAATAAAATCATACTGGATAACATTTATGGCCTTGGTAATTTTCCAATTTCCAATAACTTTAACTGCTTCTGAAACTATTTTTTAAACGAAAATTCGAAAGCAAAAAAATTTTTACTTGTTCAAAAGTATATTCTTATTCGTAAGCCTTTATAACTTTGATGAAATAGATTATGTTTTAAGATACGAGAATTATACTCAATGATTTGAATAATATTTTGTTATTTCGTCAAATTACTAGTTATTTCGCAATAAATATTTGATGAAATCCCTAATATTTCCATTAAAAAAATATTCTTTTACAATATTTTATGTAAAGAAAGTGAGTGGAGGTGGTGTTTTAATAAAAAAAAAATGTTTAGCTTTAAGTAAATTTATATTTTATAAAAACAATCTTTTTCTACAAAATGTAACTGCTATACAATCTTTTTAGCAACTAAATATAAAAAAAATCCCTTATATTTAAGTTTCAAAAAACATTCTTTAATTTTTTATACAGAAAGAATGTGGTGTTTAACTATTAAAATTAGTAAAGTAGGTAATAGCTGTAGATAACACCGAACAAGGATAGGAACTGCACCAAATTTTACTTATAAAACAAGCAGTAAGCATAAAGCATTTATCATTAAGAATTAACAATTAAACTGAAAGCATTAAGCTTAAAACATTAAGCGTAAAGCAAAAAGCAATAAGCAATAAGCAAAAAGCAAAGAGCAATAAGCAATAAGCAATAAGCAATAAGCAATAAGCAATAAGCAATAAGCAATAAGCAATAAGCAATAAGCAATAAGCAATAAGCAATAAGCAATAAGCAATAAGCAATAAGCAATAAGCAATAAGCAATAAGCAATAAGCAATAAGCAATAAGCAATAAGCAATAAGCAATAAGCAATAAGCAATAAGCAATAAGCAATAAGCATGAAGCAATAAGCAATAAGCAATAACCAATAAGCAATAACCAATAAGCAATAAGCATTTAAATAAGCATGTAGGCGGAAGCAGTAGGCGGTAGGCGGAAGGTGGTAGGCGGTAGGCGGTAGGTGGTAGGCGGTACTCGATATTAAGCAATAAGCATAAAGCATTAAGCTTTAAACATTTAGCATTATGCTTTAACCAAAAATCAAAGAGCATCAAACCTCATGCCACCAGAAATGGTTTCTTGTTGGTCATTATCCGTTGAACTTAACTTTGAAAATAATAATAAAATAACATAAAAGTGTATTTTACAATACAAATATAAAAAACAAGTAATAATTGAAAATTCTTTTTTTAATAAACACAAAAATAATAATAAAATCATACTGGATAACATTTATGGCCTTGGTAATTTTCCAATTTCCAATAACTTTAACTGCTTCTGAAACTATTTTTTAAACGAAAATTCGAAAGCAAAAAAATTTTTACTTGTTCAAAAGTATATTCTTATTCGTAAGCCTTTATAACTTTGATGAAATAGATTATGTTTTAAGATACGAGAATTATACTCAATGATTTGAATAATATTTTGTTATTTCGTCAAATTACTAGTTATTTCGCAATAAATATTTGATGAAATCCCTAATATTTCCATTAAAAAATATATTCTTTTACAATATTTTATGTAAAGAAAGTGAGTGCAGGTGGTGTTTAAATAAAAAAAAATGTTTAGCTTTAAGTAAATTTATATTTTATAAAAACAATCTTTTTCTACAAAATGTAACTGCTATACAATCTTTTTAGCAACTAAATATAAAAAAAATCCCTTATATTTAAGTTTCAAAAAATATTCTTTAATTTTTTATACAGAAAGAATGTGGTGTTTAACTTTTAAAATTAGTAAAGTAGGTAATAGCTGTAGATAACACCGAACAAGGATAGGAACTGCACCAAATTTTACTTATAAAACAAGCAGTAAGCATAAAGCATTTATCATTAAGAATTAACAATTAAACTGAAAGCATTAAGCTTAAAACATTAAGCGTAAAGCAAAAAGCAATAAGCAATAAGCAAAAAGCAATAAGCAATAAGCAATAAGCAATAAGCAATAAGCAATAAGCATTTAAATAAGCATGTAGGCGGAATCAGTAGGCGGTAGGCGGAAGGTGGTAGGCGGTAGGCGGTAGGCGGTAGGTGGTAGGCGGTAGGCGATATTAAGCAATAAGCAATAAGCATAAAGCATTAAGCTTTAAACATTTAGCATTATGCTTTAACCAAAAATCAAAGAGCATCAAACCTCATGCCACCAGAAATGGTTTCTTGTTGGTCATTATTCGTTGAACTTAACTTTGAAAACAATAATAAAATAACATAAAAGTGTATTGTGCAATACAAATATAAAGAACAAGTAATGGTTGAAAATTCTTTTTTTTAATAAACACAAAAATAATAATAAAATCATACTGGATAACATTTATGGACTTGGTAATTTCCCAATTTCCAATAACTTTAACTGCTTCTGAAACTATTTAAAAAAAAAAAAAATTCGAAAGCAAAAAAATTTTTACTTGTTCAAAAGTATATTCTTATTCGTAAGCCTTTATAACTTTGATGAAATAGATTATGTTTTAAGATACGAGAATCATACTCAATGATTTGAATAATATTTTATTATTTCGTCAAATTACTAGTTATTTCGCAATAAATATTTGATGAAATCCCTAATATTTCCATTAAAAAAATATTCTTTTACAATATTTTATGTAAAGAAAGTGAGTGCAGTTGGTGTTTAATTAAAAAAAAATGTTTAGCTTTAAGTAAATTTATATTTTATAAAAACAATCTTTTTCTACAAAATGTAACTGCTATACAATCTTTTTAGCAACTAAATATAAAAAAAATCCCTTATATTTAAGTTTCAAAAAACATTCTTTAATTTTTTATACAGAAAGAATGTGGTGTTTAACTATTAAAATTAGTAAAGTAGGTAATAGCTGTAGATAACACCGAACAAGGATAGGAACTGCACCAAATTTTACTTATAAAACAAGCAGTAAGCATAAAGCATTTATCATTAAGAATTAACAATTAAACTGAAAGCATTAAGCTTAAAACATTAAGCGTAAAGCAAAAAGCAATAAGCAATAAGCAATAAGCAATAAGCAATAAGCATGAAGCAATAAGCAATAAGCAATAAGCATTTAAATAAGCATGTAGGCGGAACCGGTAGGCGGTAGGCGGAAGGTGGTAGGCGGTAGGTGGTAGGCGGTAGGTGGTAGGCGGTAGCCGATATTAAGCAATAAGCAATAAGCATAAAGCATTAAGCTTTAAACATTTAGCATTATGCTTTAACCAAAAATCAAAGAGCATCAAACCTCATGCCACCAGAAATGGTTTCTTGTTGGTCGTTATCCGTTGAACTTAACTTTGAAAATAATAATATAAAAAACATAAAAGTGTATTGTGCAATACAAATATAAAGAACAAGTAATGGTTGAAAATTCTTTTTTTTAATAAACACAAATATAATAATAAAATCATACTGGATAACATTTATGGCCTTGGTAATTTCCCAATTTCCAATAACTTTAACTGCTTCTGAAACTATTTAAAAAAAAAAAAATTCGAAAGCAAAAAAATGTTTACTTGTTCAAAAGTATATTCTTATTCGTAAGCCTTTATAACTTTGATGAAATAGATTATGTTTTAAGATACGAGAATCATACTCAATGATTTGAATAATATTTTGTTATTTCGTCAAATTACTAGTTATTTCGCAATAAATATTTGATGAAATCCCTAATATTTCCATTAAAAAAATATTCTTTTACAATATTTTATGTAAAGAAAGTGAGTGGAGGTGGTGTTTTAATAAAAAAAAAATGTTTAGCTTTAAGTTAATTTATATTTTATAAAAACAATCTTTTTCTACAAAATGTAACTGCTATACAATCTTTTTAGCAACTAAATATAAAAAAAATCCCTTATATTTAAGTTTCAAAAAACATTCTTTAATTTTTTATACAGAAAGAATGTGGTGTTTAACTATTAAAATTAGTAAAGTAGGTAATAGCTGTAGATAACACCGAACAAGGATAGGAACTGCACCAAATTTTACTTATAAAACAAGCAGTAAGCATAAAGCATTTATCATTAAGAATTAACAATTAAACTGAAAGCATTAAGCTTAAAACATTAAGCGTAAAGCAAAAAGCAACAAGCAATAAGCAAAAAGCAATAAGCAATAAGCAATAAGCAATAAGCAATAAGCAATAAGCAATAAGCAATAAGCAATAAGCAATAAGCAATAAGCAATAAGCAATAAGCAATAAGCAATAAGCAATAAGCAATAAGCAATAAGCAATAAGCAATAAGCAATAAGCAATAAGCAATAAGCAATAAGCAATAAGCAATAAGCAATAAGCAATAAGCAATAAGCAATAAGCAATAAGCAATAAGCAATAAGCAATAAGCAATAAGCAATAAGCAATAAGCAATAAGCAATAAGCAATAAGCATTTAAATAAGCATGTAGGCGGAAGCAGTAGGCGGTAGGCGGAAGGTGGTAGGCGGTAGGCGGTAGGTGGTAGGTGGTAGGCGATATTAAGCAATAAGCAATAAGCATAAAGCATTAAGCTTTAAACATTTAGCATTATGCTTTAACCAAAAATCAAAGAGCATCAAACCTCATGCCACCAGAAATGGTTTCTTGTTGGTCATTATCCGTTGAACTTATTTTTGAAAATAATAATAAAATAACATAAAAGTGTATTTTACAACACAAATATAAAGAACAAGTAATAATTGAAAATTCTTTTTTTAATAAACACAAAAATAATAATAAAATCATACTGGATAACATTTATGGCCTTGGTAATTTTCCAATTTCCAATAACTTTAACTGCTTCTGAAACTATTTTTTAAACGAAAATTCGAAAGCAAAAAAATTTTTACTTGTTCAAAAGTATATTCTTATTCGTAAGCCTTTATAACTTTGATGAAATAGATTATGTTTTAAGATACGAGAATTATACTCAATGATTTGAATAATATTTTGTTATTTCGTCAAATTACTAGTTATTTCGCAATAAATATTTGATGAAATCCCTAATATTTCCATTAAAAAAAATATTGTTTTACAATATTTTATGTAAAGAAAGTGAGTGCAGGTGGTGTTTAAATAAAAAAAAAATGTTTAGCTTTAAGTAAATTTTTATTTTATAAAAACAATCTTTTTCTACAAAATGTAACTGCTATACAATCTTTTTAGCAACTAAATATAAAAAAAATCCCTTATATTTAAGTTTCAAAAAATATTCTTTAATTTTTTATACAGAAAGAATGTGGTGTTTAACTATTAAAATTAGTAAAGTAGGTAATAGCTGTAGATAACACCGAACAAGGATAGGAACTGCACCAAATTTCACTTATAAAACAAGCAGTAAGCATAAAGCATTTATCATTAAGAATTAACAATTAAACTGAAAGCATTAAGCTTAAAACATTAAGCGTAAAGCAAAAAGCAATAAGCAATAAGCAAAAAGCAATAAGCAATAAGCAATAAGCAATAAGCAATAAGCAATAAGCAATAAGCAATAAGCATTTAAATAAGCATGTAGGCGGAAGCGGTAGGCGGTAGGCGGAAGATGGTAGGTGGTAGGCGGTAGGCGGTAGGTGGTAGGCGGTAGGCGATATTAAGCAATAAGCAATAAGCATAAAGCATTAAGCTTTAAACATTTAGCATTATGCTTTAACCAAAAATCAAAGAGCATCAAACCTCATGCCACCAGAAATGGTTTCTTGTTGGTCGTTATCCGTTGAACTTAACTTTGAAAATAATAATATAAAAAACATAAAAGTGTATTGTGCAATACAAATATAAAGAACAAGTAATGATTGAAAATTCTTTTTTTTAATAAACACAAAAATAATAATAAAATCATACTGGATAACATTTATGGACTTGGTAATTTTCCAATTTCCAATAACTTTAACTGCTTCTGAAACTATTTTTTAAACGAAAATTCGAAAGCAAAAAAATGTTTACTTGTTCAAAAGTATATTCTTATTCGTAAGCCTTTATAACTTTGATGAAATAGATTATGTTTTAAGATACGAGAATTATACTCAATGATTTGAATAATATTTTGTTATTTCGTCAAATTACTAGTTATTTCGCAATAAATATTTGATGAAATCCCTAATATTTCCATTAAAAAAATATTCTTTTACAATATTTTATGTAAAGAAAGTGAGTGCAGGTGGTGTTTAAATAAAAAAAAAATGTTTAGCTTTAAGTAAATTTATATTTTATAAAAACAATCTTTTTCTACAAAATGTAACTGCTATACAATCTTTTTAGCAACTAAATATAAAAAAAATCCCTTATATTTAAGTTTCAAAAAATATTCTTTAATTTTTTATACAGAAAGAATGTGGTGTTTAACTATTAAAATTAGTAAAGTAGGTAATAGCTGTAGATAACACCGAACAAGGATAGGAACTGCACCAAATTTCACTTATAAAACAAGCAGTAAGCATAAAGCATTTATCATTAAGAATTAACAATTAAACTGAAAGCATTAAGCTTAAAACATTAAGCGTAAAGCAAAAAGCAATAAGCAATAAGCAAAAAGCAATAAGCAATAAGCAATAAGCAATAAGCAATAAGCAATAAGCAATAAGCAATAAGCAATAAGCATTTAAATAAGCATGTAGGCGGAAGCGGTAGGCGGTAGGCGGAAGATGGTAGGTGGTAGGCGGTAGGCGGTAGGTGGTAGGCGGTAGGCGATATTAAGCAATAAGCAATAAGCATAAAGCATTAAGCTTTAAACATTTAGCATTATGCTTTAACCAAAAATCAAAGAGCATCAAACCTCATGCCACCAGAAATGGTTTCTTGTTGGTCGTTATCCGTTGAACTTAACTTTGAAAATAATAATATAAAAAACATAAAAGTGTATTGTGCAATACAAATATAAAGAACAAGTAATGATTGAAAATTCTTTTTTTTAATAAACACAAAAATAATAATAAAATCATACTGGATAACATTTATGGACTTGGTAATTTTCCAATTTCCAATAACTTTAACTGCTTCTGAAACTATTTTTTAAACGAAAATTCGAAAGCAAAAAAATGTTTACTTGTTCAAAAGTATATTCTTATTCGTAAGCCTTTATAACTTTGATGAAATAGATTATGTTTTAAGATACGAGAATTATACTCAATGATTTGAATAATATTTTGTTATTTCGTCAAATTACTAGTTATTTCGCAATAAATATTTGATGAAATCCCTAATATTTCCATTAAAAAAATATTCTTTTACAATATTTTATGTAAAGAAAGTGAGTGCAGGTGGTGTTTAAATAAAAAAAAAATGTTTAGCTTTAAGTAAATTTATATTTTATAAAAACAATCTTTTTCTACAAAATGTAACTGCTATACAATCTTTTTAGCAACTAAATATAAAAAAAATCCCTTATATTTAAGTTTCAAAAAATATTCTTTAATTTTTTATACAGAAAGAATGTGGTGTTTAACTATTAAAATTAGTAAAGTAGGTAATAGCTGTAGATAACACCGAACAAGGATAGGAACTGCACCAAATTTCACTTATAAAACAAGCAGTAAGCATAAAGCATTTATCATTAAGAATTAACAATTAAACTGAAAGCATTAAGCTTAAAACATTAAGCGTAAAGCAAAAAGCAATAAGCAATAAGCAAAAAGCAATAAGCAATAAGCAATAAGCAATAAGCAATAAGCAATAAGCATTTAAATAAGCATGTAGGCGGAAGCGGTAGGCGGTAGGCGAAAGATGGTAGGTGGTAGGCGGTAGGCGGTAGGTGGTAGGCGGTAGGCGATATTAAGCAATAAGCAATAAGCATAAAGCATTAAGCTTTAAACATTTAGCATTATGCTTTTACCAAAAATCAAAGAGCATCAAACCTCATGCCACCAGAAATGGTTTCTTGTTGGTCGTTATCCGTTGAACTTAACTTTGAAAATAATAATATAAAAAACATAAAAGTGTATTGTGCAATACAAATATAAAGAACAATTAATGATTGAAAATTCTTTTTTTTAATAAACACAAAAATAATAATAAAATCATACTGGATAACATTTATGGACTTGGTAATTTTCCAATTTCCAATAACTTTAACTGCTTCTGAAACTATTTTTTAAACGAAAATTCGAAAGCAAAAAAATGTTTACTTGTTCAAAAGTATATTCTTATTCGTAAGCCTTTATAACTTTGATGAAATAGATTATGTTTTAAGATACGAGAATTATACTCAATGATTTGAATAATATTTTGTTATTTCGTCAAATTACTAGTTATTTCGCAATAAATATTTGATGAAATCCCTAATATTTCCATTAAAAAAATATTCTTTTACAATATTTTATGTAAAGAAAGTGAGTGCAGGTGGTGTTTAAATAAAAAAAAAATGTTTAGCTTTAAGTAAATTTATATTTTATAAAAACAATCTTTTTCTACAAAATGTAACTGCTATACAATCTTTTTAGCAACTAAATATAAAAAAAATCCCTTATATTTAAGTTTCAAAAAATATTCTTTAATTTTTTATACAGAAAGAATGTGGTGTTTAACTATTAAAATTAGTAAAGTAGGTAATAGCTGTAGATAACACCGAACAAGGATAGGAACTGCACCAAATTTCACTTATAAAACAAGCAGTAAGCATAAAGCATTTATCATTAAGAATTAACAATTAAACTGAAAGCATTAAGCTTAAAACATTAAGCGTAAAGCAAAAAGCAATAAGCAATAAGCAAAAAGCAATAAGCAATAAGCAATAAGCAATAAGCAATAAGCAATAAGCAATAAGCAATAAGCAATAAGCAATAAGCAATAAGCAATAAGCAATAAGCAATAAGCAATAAGCAATAAGCAATAAGCAATAAGCAATAAGCAATAAGCAATAAGCAATAAGCAATAAGCAATAAGCAATAAGCAATAAGCAATAAGCAATAAGCAATAAGCAATAAGCAATAAGCAATAAGCAATAAGCAATAAGCAATAAGCAATAAGCAATAAGCAATAAGCAATAAGCAATAAGCAATAAGCAATAAGCAATAAGCATGAAGCAATAAGCAATAAGCAATAAGCATGAAGCAATAAGCAATAAGCAATAAGCAATAAGCAATAAGCAATAAGCAATAAGCAATAAGCAATAAGCATTTAAATAAGCATGTAGGCGGAAGCAGTAGGCGGTAGGCGGAAGGTGTTAGGCGGTAGGCGGTAGGTGGTAGGCGATATTAAGCAATAAGCAATAAGCATAAAGCATTAAGCTTTAAACATTTAGCATTATGCTTTAACCAAAAATCAAAGAGCATCAAACCTCATGCCACCAGAAATGGTTTCTTGTTGGTCATTATCCGTTGAACTTAACTTTGAAAATAATAATAAAATAACATAAAAGTGTATTTTACAATACAAATATAAAAAACAAGTAATAATTGAAAATTCTTTTTTTTAATAAACACAAAAATAATAATAAAATCATACTGGATAACATTTATGGCCTTGGTAATTTCCCAATTTCCAATAACTTTAACTGCTTCTGAAACTATTTTTTAAACGAAAATTCGAAAGCAAAAAATGTTTACTTGTTCAAAAGTATATTCTTATTCGTAAGCCTTTATAACTTTGATGAAATAGATTATGTTTTAAGATACGAGAATTATACTCAATGATTTGAATAATATTTTGTTATTTCGTCAAATTACTAGTTATTTCGCAATAAATATTTGATGAAATCCCTAATATTTCCATTAAAAAAAATATTCTTTTACAATATTTTATGTAAAGAAAGTGAGTGCAGGTGGTGTTTAAATAAAAAAAAAATGTTTAGCTTTAAGTAAATTTATATTTTATAAAAACAATCTTTTTCTACAAAATGTAACTGCTATACAATCTTTTTAGCAACTAAATATAAAAAAAATCCCTTATATTTAAGTTTCAAAAAATATTCTTTAATTTTTTATACAGAAAGAATGTGGTGTTTAACTATTAAAATTAGTAAAGTAGGTAATAGCTGTAGATAACACCGAACAAGGATAGGAACTGCACCAAATTTCACTTATAAAACAAGCAGTAAGCATAAAGCATTTATCATTAAGAATTAACAATTAAACTGAAAGCATTAAGCTTAAAACATTAAGCGTAAAGCAAAAAGCAATAAGCAATAAGCAAAAAGCAATAAGCAATAAGCAATAAGCAATAAGCAATAAGCAATAAGCAATAAGCATTTAAATAAGCATGTAGGCGGAAGCGGTAGGCGGTAGGCGGAAGATGGTAGGTGGTAGGCGGAAGGCGGTAGGCGGTAGGTGGTAGGCGGTAGGCGATATTAAGCAATAAGCAATAAGCATAAAGCATTAAGCTTTAAACATTTAGCATTATGCTTTAACCAAAAATCAAAGAGCATCAAACCTCATGCCACCAGAAATGGTTTCTTGTTGGTCGTTATCCGTTGAACTTAACTTTGAAAATAATAATATAAAAAACATAAAAGTGTATTGTGCAATACAAATATAAAGAACAAGTAATGATTGAAAATTCTTTTTTTTAATAAACACAAAAATAATAATAAAATCATACTGGATAACATTTATGGACTTGGTAATTTTCCAATTTCCAATAACTTTAACTGCTTCTGAAACTATTTTTTAAACGAAAATTCGAAAGCAAAAAAATGTTTACTTGTTCAAAAGTATATTCTTATTCGTAAGCCTTTATAACTTTGATGAAATAGATTATGTTTTAAGATACGAGAATTATACTCAATGATTTGAATAATATTTTGTTATTTCGTCAAATTACTAGTTATTTCGCAATAAATATTTGATGAAATCCCTAATATTTCCATTAAAAAAAATATTCTTTTACAATATTTTATGTAAAGAAAGTGAGTGCAGGTGGTGTTTAAATAAAAAAAAAATGTTTAGCTTTAAGTAAATTTATATTTTATAAAAACAATCTTTTTCTACAAAATGTAACTGCTATACAATCTTTTTAGCAACTAAATATAAAAAAAATCCCTTATATTTAAGTTTCAAAAAATATTCTTTAATTTTTATACAGAAAGAATGTGGTGTTTAACTATTAAAATTAGTAAAGTAGGTAATAGCTGTAGATAACACCGAACAAGGATAGGAACTGCACCAAATTTCACTTATAAAACAAGCAGTAAGCATAAAGCATTTATCATTAAGAATTAACAATTAAACTGAAAGCATTAAGCTTAAAACATTAAGCGTAAAGCAAAAAGCAATAAGCAATAAGCAAAAAGCAATAAGCAATAAGCAATAAGCATTTAAATAAGCATGTAGGCGGAAGCGGTAGGCGGTAGGCGGAAGATGGTAGGTGGTAGGCGGTAGGCGGTAGGTGGTAGGCGGTAGGCGATATTAAGCAATAAGCAATAAGCATAAAGCATTAAGCTTTAAACATTTAGCATTATGCTTTAACCAAAAATCAAAGAGCATCAAACCTCATGCCACCAGAAATGGTTTCTTGTTGGTCGTTATCCGTTGAACTTAACTTTGAAAATAATAATATAAAAAACATAAAAGTGTATTGTGCAATACAAATATAAAGAACAAGTAATGGTTGAAAATTCTTTTTTTTAATAAACACAAAAATAATAATAAAATCATACTGGATAACATTTATGGACTTGGTAATTTTCCAATTTCCAATAACTTTAACTGCTTCTGAAACTATTTTTTAAACGAAAATTCGAAAGCAAAAAAATGTTTACTTGTTCAAAAGTATATTCTTATTCGTAAGCCTTTATAACTTTGATGAAATAGATTATGTTTTAAGATACGAGAATCATACTCAATGATTTGAATAATATTTTGTTATTTCGTCAAATTACTAGTTATTTCGCAATAAATATTTGATGAAATCCCTAATATTTCCATTAAAAAAAAATTCTTTTACAATATTTTATGTAAAGAAAGTGAGTGGAGGTGGTGTTTAAATAAAAAAAAAATGTTTAGCTTTAAGTAAATTTATATTTTATAAAAACAATCTTTTTCTACAAAATGTAACTGCTATACAATCTTTTTAGCAACTAAATATAAAAAAATCCCTTATATTTAAGTTTCAAAAAACATTCTTTAATTTTTTATACAGAAAGAATGTGGTGTTTAACTATTAAAATTAGTAAAGTAGGTAATAGCTGTAGATAACACCGAACAAGGATAGGAACTGCACCAAATTTTACTTATAAAACAAGCAGTAAGCATAAAGCATTTATCATTAAGAATTAACAATTAAACTGAAAGCATTAAGCTTAAAACATTAAGCGTAAAGCAAAAAGCAACAAGCAATAAGCAATAAGCAATAAGCAATAAGCAATAAGCAATAAGCAATAAGCAATAAGCAATAAGCAATAAGCAATAAGCAATAAGCAATAAGCAATAAGCAATAAGCAATAAGCAATAAGCAATAAGCAATAAGCAATAAGCAATAAGCAATAAGCAATAAGCAATAAGCAATAAGCAATAAGCAATAAGCAATAAGCAATAAGCAATAAGCAATAAGCAATAAGCAATAAGCAATAAGCAATAAGCAATAAGCAATAAGCAATAAGCAATAAGCAATAAGCATTTAAATAAGCATGTAGGCGGAAGCAGTAGGCGGTAGGCGGAAGGTGGTAGGCGGTAGGCGGTAGGTGGTAGGCGGTAGGCGATATTAAGCAATAAGCAATAAGCATAAAGCATTAAGCTTTAAACATTTAGCATTATGCTTTAACCAAAAATCAAAGAGCATCAAACCTCATGCCACCAGAAATGGTTTCTTGTTGGTCATTATCCGTTGAACTTAACTTTGAAAATAATAATAAAATAACATAAAAGTGTATTTTACAACACAAATATAAAGAACAAGTAATAATTGAAAATTCTTTTTTTTAATAAACACAAAAATAATAATAAAATCATACTGGATAACATTTATGGCCTTGGTAATTTTCCAATTTCCAATAACTTTAACTGCTTCTGAAACTATTTTTTAAACGAAAATTCGAAAGCAAAAAAATTTTTACTTGTTCAAAAGTATATTCTTATTCGTAAGCCTTTATAACTTTGATGAAATAGATTATGTTTTAAGATACGAGAATTATACTCAATGATTTGAATAATATTTTGTTATTTCGTCAAATTACTAGTTATTTCGCAATAAATATTTGATGAAATCCCTAATATTTCCATTAAAAAATATATTCTTTTACAATATTTTATGTAAAGAAAGTGAGTGCAGTTGGTGTTTAAATAAAAAAAAAATGTTTAGCTTTAAGTAAATTTATATTTTATAAAAACAATCTTTTTCTACAAAATGTAACTGCTATACAATCTTTTTAGCAACTAAATATAAAAAAAATCCCTTATATTTAAGTTTCAAAAAACATTCTTTAATTTTTTATACAGAAAGAATGTGGTGTTTAACTATTAAAATTAGTAAAGTAGGTAATAGCTGTAGATAACACCGAACAAGGATAGGAACTGCACAAAATTTTACTTATAAAACAAGCAGTAAGCATAAAGCATTTATAATTAAGAATTAACAATTAGACTGAAAGCATTAAGCTTAAAACATTAAGCGTAAAGCAAAATGCAATAAGCAATAAGCAATAAGCAATAAGCAATAAGCAATAAGCAATAAGCAATAAGCAATAAGCAATAAGCAATAAGCAATAAGCAATAAGCAATAAGCAATAAGCAATAAGCAATAAGCAATAAGCAATAAGCAATAAGCAATAAGCAATAAGCAATAAGCAATAAGCAATAAGCAATAAGCAATAAGCAATAAGCAATAAGCAATAAGCATGAAGCAATAAGCAATAAGCAATAAGCAATAAGCAATAAGCAATAAGCAATAAGCAATAAGCAATAAGCAATAAGCAATAAGCAATAAGCAATAAGCAATAAGCAATAAGCAATAAGCAATAAGCAATAAGCATGAAGCAATAAGCAATAAGCAATAAGCATGAAGCAATAAGCAATAAGCAATAAGCAATAAGCAATAAGCAATAAGCAATAAGCAATAAGCAATAAGCAATAAGCAATAAGCATTTAAATAAGCATGTAGGCGGAAGCAGTAGGCGGTAGGCGGAAGGTGTTAGGCGGTAGGCGGTAGGTGGTAGGCGATATTAAGCAATAAGCAATAAGCATAAAGCATTAAGCTTTAAACATTTAGCATTATGCTTTAACCAAAAATCAAAGAGCATCAAACCTCATGCCACCAGAAATGGTTTCTTGTTGGTCATTATTCGTTGAACTTAACTTTGAAAATAATAATAAAATAACATAAAAGTGTATTGTGCAATACAAATATAAAGAACAAGTAATGGTTGAAAATTCTTTTTTTAATAAACACAAAAATAATAATAAAATCATACTGGATAACATTTATGGACTTGGTAATTTCCCAATTTCCAATAACTTTAACTGCTTCTGAAACTATTTAAAAAAAAAAAAATTCGAAAGCAAAAAATTTTTTACTTGTTCAAAAGTATATTCTTATTCGTAAGCCTTTATAACTTTGATGAAATAGATTATGTTTTAAGATACGAGAATCATACTCAATGATTTGAATAATATTTTGTTATTTCGTCAAATTACTAGTTATTTCGCAATAAATATTTGATGAAATCCCTAATTATTCCATTAAAAAAATATTCTTTTACAATATTTTATGTAAAGAAAGTGAGTGCAGTTGGTGTTTAATTAAAAAAAAAATGTTTAGCTTTAAGTAAATTTATATTTTATAAAAACAATCTTTTTCTACAAAATGTAACTGCTATACAATCTTTTTAGCAACTAAATATAAAAAAAATCCCTTATATTTAAGTTTCAAAAAACATTCTTTAATTTTTTATACAGAAAGAATGTGGTGTTTAACTATTAAAATTAGTAAAGTAGGTAATAGCTGTAGATAACACCGAACAAGGATAGGAACTGCACCAAATTTTACTTATAAAACAAGCAGTAAGCATAAAGCATTTATCATTAAGAATTAACAATTAAACTGAAAGCATTAAGCTTAAAACATTAAGCGTAAAGCAAAAAGCAATAAGCAATAAGCAATAAGCAATAAGCATTTAAATAAGCATGTAGGCGGAAGCGGTAGGCGGTAGGCGGAAGGTGGTAGGTGGTAGGCGGTAGGCGGTAGGTGGTAGGCGGTAGGCGATATTAAGCAATAAGCAATAAGCATAAAGCATTAAGCTTTAAACATTTAGCATTATGCTTTAACCAAAAATCAAAGAGCATCAAACCTCATGCCACCAGAAATGGTTTCTTGTTGGTCGTTATCCGTTGAACTTAACTTTGAAAATAATAATATAAAAAACATAAAAGTGTATTGTGCAATACAAATATAAAGAACAAGTAATGGTTGAAAATTCTTTTTTTTAATAAACACAAAAATAATAATAAAATCATACTGGATAACATTTATGGACTTGGTAATTTTCCAATTTCCAATAACTTTAACTGCTTCTGAAACTATTTTTTAAACGAAAATTCGAAAGCAAAAAAATGTTTACTTGTTCAAAAGTATATTCTTATTCGTAAGCCTTTATAACTTTGATGAAATAGATTATGTTTTAAGATACGAGAATCATACTCAATGATTTGAATAATATTTTGTTATTTCGTCAAATTACTAGTTATTTCGCAATAAATATTTGATGAAATCCCTAATATTTCCATTAAAAAAATATTCTTTTACAATATTTTATGTAAAGAAAGTGAGTGGAGGTGGTGTTTTAATAAAAAAAAAATGTTTAGCTTTAAGTTAATTTATATTTTATAAAAACAATCTTTTTCTACAAAATGTAACTGCTATACAATCTTTTTAGCAACTAAATATAAAAAAAATCCCTTATATTTAAGTTTCAAAAAACATTCTTTAATTTTTTATACAGAAAGAATGTGGTGTTTAACTATTAAAATTAGTAAAGTAGGTAATAGCTGTAGATAACACCGAACAAGGATAGGAACTGCACCAAATTTTACTTATAAAACAAGCAGTAAGCATAAAGCATTTATCATTAAGAATTAACAATTAAACTGAAAGCATTAAGCTTAAAACATTAAGCGTAAAGCAAAAAGCAACAAGCAATAAGCAAAAAGCAATTAGCAATAAGATATAAGCAATAAGCAATAAGCAATAAGCAATAAGCAATAAGCAATAAGCAATAAGCAATAAGCAATAAGCAATAAGCAATAAGCAATAAGCAATAAGCAATAAGCAATAAGCAATAAGCATGAAGCAATAAGCAATAAGCAATAAGCATGAAGCAATAAGCAATAAGCAATAAGCAATAAGCAATAAGCAATAAGCAATAAGCAATAAGCAATAAGCAATAAGCAATAAGCATTTAAATAAGCATGTAGGCGGAAGCAGTAGGCGGTAGGCGGAAGGTGTTAGGCGGTAGGCGGTAGGTGGTAGGCGATATTAAGCAATAAGCAATAAGCATAAAGCATTAAGCTTTAAACATTTAGCATTATGCTTTAACCAAAAATCAAAGAGCATCAAACCTCATGCCACCAGAAATGGTTTCTTGTTGGTCATTATTCGTTGAACTTAACTTTGAAAATAATAATAAAATAACATAAAAGTGTATTGTGCAATACAAATATAAAGAACAAGTAATGGTTGAAAATTCTTTTTTTAATAAACACAAAAATAATAATAAAATCATACTGGATAACATTTATGGACTTGGTAATTTCCCAATTTCCAATAACTTTAACTGCTTCTGAAACTATTTAAAAAAAAAAAAATTCGAAAGCAAAAAATTTTTTACTTGTTCAAAAGTATATTCTTATTCGTAAGCCTTTATAACTTTGATGAAATAGATTATGTTTTAAGATACGAGAATCATACTCAATGATTTGAATAATATTTTGTTATTTCGTCAAATTACTAGTTATTTCGCAATAAATATTTGATGAAATCCCTAATTATTCCATTAAAAAAATATTCTTTTACAATATTTTATGTAAAGAAAGTGAGTGCAGTTGGTGTTTAATTAAAAAAAAAATGTTTAGCTTTAAGTAAATTTATATTTTATAAAAACAATCTTTTTCTACAAAATGTAACTGCTATACAATCTTTTTAGCAACTAAATATAAAAAAAATCCCTTATATTTAAGTTTCAAAAAACATTCTTTAATTTTTTATACAGAAAGAATGTGGTGTTTAACTATTAAAATTAGTAAAGTAGGTAATAGCTGTAGATAACACCGAACAAGGATAGGAACTGCACCAAATTTTACTTATAAAACAAGCAGTAAGCATAAAGCATTTATCATTAAGAATTAACAATTAAACTGAAAGCATTAAGCTTAAAACATTAAGCGTAAAGCAAAAAGCAATAAGCAATAAGCAATAAGCAATAAGCATTTAAATAAGCATGTAGGCGGAAGCGGTAGGCGGTAGGCGGAAGGTGGTAGGTGGTAGGCGGTAGGCGGTAGGTGGTAGGCGGTAGGCGATATTAAGCAATAAGCAATAAGCATAAAGCATTAAGCTTTAAACATTTAGCATTATGCTTTAACCAAAAATCAAAGAGCATCAAACCTCATGCCACCAGAAATGGTTTCTTGTTGGTCGTTATCCGTTGAACTTAACTTTGAAAATAATAATATAAAAAACATAAAAGTGTATTGTGCAATACAAATATAAAGAACAAGTAATGGTTGAAAATTCTTTTTTTTAATAAACACAAAAATAATAATAAAATCATACTGGATAACATTTATGGACTTGGTAATTTTCCAATTTCCAATAACTTTAACTGCTTCTGAAACTATTTTTTAAACGAAAATTCGAAAGCAAAAAAATGTTTACTTGTTCAAAAGTATATTCTTATTCGTAAGCCTTTATAACTTTGATGAAATAGATTATGTTTTAAGATACGAGAATCATACTCAATGATTTGAATAATATTTTGTTATTTCGTCAAATTACTAGTTATTTCGCAATAAATATTTGATGAAATCCCTAATATTTCCATTAAAAAAATATTCTTTTACAATATTTTATGTAAAGAAAGTGAGTGGAGGTGGTGTTTTAATAAAAAAAAAATGTTTAGCTTTAAGTTAATTTATATTTTATAAAAACAATCTTTTTCTACAAAATGTAACTGCTATACAATCTTTTTAGCAACTAAATATAAAAAAAATCCCTTATATTTAAGTTTCAAAAAACATTCTTTAATTTTTTATACAGAAAGAATGTGGTGTTTAACTATTAAAATTAGTAAAGTAGGTAATAGCTGTAGATAACACCGAACAAGGATAGGAACTGCACCAAATTTTACTTATAAAACAAGCAGTAAGCATAAAGCATTTATCATTAAGAATTAACAATTAAACTGAAAGCATTAAGCTTAAAACATTAAGCGTAAAGCAAAAAGCAACAAGCAATAAGCAAAAAGCAATTAGCAATAAGATATAAGCAATAAGCAATAAGCAATAAGCAATAAGCAATAAGCAATAAGCAATAAGCAATAAGCAATAAGCAATAAGCAATAAGCAATAAGCAATAAGCAATAAGCAATAAGCAATAAGCAATAAGCAATAAGCAATAAGCAATAAGCATTTAAATAAGCATTTAAATAAGCATGTAGGCGGAAGCAGTAGGCGGTAGGCGGAAGGTGGTAGGCGGTAGGCGGTAGGTGGTAGGCGGTAGGCGATATTAAGCAATAAGCAATAAGCATAAAGCATAAAGCATAAAGCTTTAAACATTTAGCATTATGCTTTAACCAAAAATCAAAGAGCATCAAACCTCATGCCACCAGAAATGGTTTCTTGTTGGTCATTATCCGTTGAACTTAACTTTGAAAATAATAATAAAATAATATAAAAGTGTATTTTACAACACAAATATAAAGAACAAGTAATGGTTGAAAATTCTTTTTTTTAATAAACACAAAAATAATAATAAAATCATACTGGATAACATTTATGGACTTGGTAATTTTCCAATTTCCAATAACTTTAACTGCTTCTGAAACTATTTTTTAAACGAAAATTCGAAAGCAAAAAAATGTTTACTTGTTCAAAAGTATATTCTTATTCGTAAGCCTTTATAACTTTGATGAAATAGATTATGTTTTAAGATACGAGAATCATACTCAATGATTTGAATAATATTTTGTTATTTCGTCAAATTACTAGTTATTTCGCAATAAATATTTGATGAAATCCCTAATATTTCCATTAAAAAAAAATTCTTTTACAATATTTTATGTAAAGAAAGTGAGTGGAGGTGGTGTTTAAATAAAAAAAAAATGTTTAGCTTTAAGTAAATTTATATTTTATAAAAACAATCTTTTTCTACAAAATGTAACTGCTATACAATCTTTTTAGCAACTAAATATAAAAAAATCCCTTATATTTAAGTTTCAAAAAACATTCTTTAATTTTTTATACAGAAAGAATGTGGTGTTTAACTATTAAAATTAGTAAAGTAGGTAATAGCTGTAGATAACACCGAACAAGGATAGGAACTGCACCAAATTTTACTTATAAAACAAGCAGTAAGCATAAAGCATTTATCATTAAGAATTAACAATTAAACTGAAAGCATTAAGCTTAAAACATTAAGCGTAAAGCAAAAAGCAACAAGCAATAAGCAATAAGCAATAAGCAATAAGCAATAAGCAATAAGCAATAAGCAATAAGCAATAAGCAATAAGCAATAAGCAATAAGCAATAAGCAATAAGCAATAAGCAATAAGCAATAAGCAATAAGCAATAAGCAATAAGCAATAAGCAATAAGCAATAAGCAATAAGCAATAAGCAATAAGCAATAAGCAATAAGCAATAAACAATAAGCAATAAGCAATAAGCAATAAGCATTTAAATAAGCATGTAGGCAAAAGCAGTAGGCGGTAGGCGGAAGGTGGTAGGCGGTAGGCGGTAGGTGGTAGGCGGTAGGCGATATTAAGCAATAAGCAATAAGCATAAAGCATTAAGCTTTAAACATTTAGCATTATGCTTTAACCAAAAATCAAAGAGCATCAAACCTCATGCCACCAGAAATGGTTTCTTGTTGGTCATTATCCGTTGAACTTAACTTTGAAAATAATAATAAAATAACATAAAAGTGTATTTTACAATACAAATATAAAGAACAAGTAATAATTGAAAATTCTTTTTTTTAATAAACACAAAAATAATAATAAAATCATACTGGATAACATTTATGGCCTTGGTAATTTTACAATTTCCAATAACTTTAACTGCTTCTGAAACTATTTTTAAACGAAAATTCGAAAGCAAAAAAATTTTTACTTGTTCAAAAGTATATTCTTATTCGTAAGCCTTTATAACTTTGATGAAATAGATTATGTTTTAAGATACGAGAATTATACTCAATGATTTGAATAATATTTTGTTATTTCGTCAAATTACTAGTTATTTCGCAATAAATATTTGATGAAATCCCTAATATTTCCATTAAAAAAAATATTCTTTTACAATATTTTATGTAAAGAAAGTGAGTGCAGGTGGTGTTTAAATAAAAAAAAAATGTTTAGCTTTAAGTAAATTTATATTTTATAAAAACAATCTTTTTCTACAAAATGTAACTGCTATACAATCTTTTTAGCAACTAAATATAAAAAAAATCCCTTATATTTAAGTTTCAAAAAATATTCTTTAATTTTTTATACAGAAAGAATGTGGTGTTTAACTTTTAAAATTAGTAAAGTAGGTAATAGCTGTAGATAACACCGAACAAGGATAGGAACTGCACCAAATTTTACTTATAAAACAAGCAGTAAAAATAAAGCATTTATCATTAAGAATTAACAATTAAACTGAAAGCATTAAGCTTAAAACATTAAGCGTAAAGCAAAAAGCAACAAGCAATAAGCAATAAGCAATAAGCAATAAGCAATAAGCAATAAGCAATAAGCAATAAGCAATAAGCAATAAGCAATAAGCAATAAGCAATAAGCAATAAGCAATAAGCAATAAGCAATAAGCAATAAGCAATAAGCAATAAGCAATAAGCAATAAGCAATAAGCAATAAGCAATAAGCAATAAGCAATAAGCAATAAGCAATAAGCAATAAGCAATAAGCAATAAGCAATAAGCAATAAGCAATAAGCAATAAGCAATAAGCAATAAGCAATAAGCAATAAGCAATAAGCAATAAGCAATAAGCAATAAGCAATAAGCAATAAGCAATAAGCAATAAGCAATAAGCAATAAGCAATAAGCAATAAGCAATAAATAATAAGCAATAAGCATGAAGCAATAAGCAATAAGCAATAAGCAATAAGCAATAAGCAATAAGCAATAAGCATTTAAATAAGCATGTAGGCGGAAGCAGTAGGCGGTAGGCGGAAGGTGGTAGGCGGTAGGCGGTAGGTGGTAGGCGGTAGGCGATATTAAGCAATAAGCAATAAGCATAAAGCATTAAGCTTTAAACATTTAGCATTATGCTTTAACCAAAAATCAAAGAGCATCAAACCTCATGCCACCAGAAATGGTTTCTTGTTGGTCATTATCCGTTGAACTTAACTTTGAAAATAATAATAAAATAACATAAAAGTGTATTTTACAACACAAATATAAAGAACAAGTAATAATTGAAAATTCTTTTTTTTAATAAACACAAAAATAATAATAAAATCATACTGGATAACATTTATGGCCTTGGTAATTTTCCAATTTCCAATAACTTTAACTGCTTCTGAAACTATTTTTTAAACGAAAATTCGAAAGCAAAAAAATTTTTACTTGTTCAAAAGTATATTCTTATTCGTAAGCCTTTATAACTTTGATGAAATAGATTATGTTTTAAGATACGAGAATTATACTCAATGATTTGAATAATATTTTGTTATTTCGTCAAATTACTAGTTATTTCGCAATAAATATTTGATGAAATCCCTAATATTTCCATTAAAAAAAATATTCTTTTACAATATTTTATGTAAAGAAAGTGAGTGCAGGTGGTGTTTAAATAAAAAAAAAATGTTTTGCTTTAAGTAAATTTATATTTTATAAAAACAATCTTTTTCTACAAAATGTAACTGCTATACAATCTTTTTAGCAACTAAATATAAAAAAAATCCCTTATATTTAAGTTTCAAAAAATATTCTTTAATTTTTTATACAGAAAGAATGTGGTGTTTAACTATTAAAATTAGTAAAGTAGGTAATAGCTGTAGATAACACCGAACAAGGATAGGAACTGCACCAAATTTTACTTATAAAACAAGCAGTAAGCATAAAGCATTTATCATTAAGAATTAACAATTAAACTGAAAGCATTAAGCTTAAAACATTAAGCGTAAAGCAAAAAGCAATAAGCAATAAGCAAAAAGCAATAAGCAATAAGCAATAAGCAATAAGCAATAAGCAATAAGCAATAAGCAATAAGCAATAAGCAATAAGCAATAAGCAATAAGCAATAAGCAATAAGCAATAAGCAATAAGCAATAAGCAATAAGCAATAAGCAATAAGCAATAAGCAATAAGCAATAAGCAATAAGCAATAAGCAATAAGCAATAAGCAATAAGCAATAAGCAATAAGCAATAAGCAATAAGCAATAAGCAATAAGCAATAAGCAATAAGCAATAAGCAATAAGCAATAAGCAATAAGCAATAAGCAATAAGCAATAAGCAATAAGCAATAAATAATAAGCAATAAATAATAAGCAATAAGCATGAAGCAATAAGCAATAAGCAATAAGCAATAAGCAATAAGCAATAAGCATTTAAATAAGCATGTAGGCGGAAGCAGTAGGCGGTAGGCGGAAGGTGGTAGGCGGTAGGCGGTAGGTGGTAGGCGGTAGGCGATATTAAGCAATAAGCAATAAGCATAAAGCATTAAGCTTTAAACATTTAGCATTATGCTTTAACCAAAAATCAAAGAGCATCAAACCTCATGCCACCAGAAATGGTTTCTTGTTGGTCATTATCCGTTGAACTTAACTTTGAAAATAATAATAAAATAACATAAAAGTGTATTTTACAATACAAATATAAAAAACAAGTAATAATTGAAAATTCTTTTTTTAATAAACACAAAAATAATAATAAAATCATACTGGATAACATTTATGGCCTTGGTAATTTCCCAATTTCCAATAACTTTAACTGCTTCTGAAACTATTTTTTAAACAAAAAAAATTTTTACTTGTTCAAAAGTATATTCTTATTCGTAAGCCTTTATAACTTTGATGAAATAGATTATGTTTTAAGATACGAGAATTATACTCAATGATTTGAATAATATTTTGTTATTTCGTCAAATTACTAGTTATTTCGCAATAAATATTTGATGAAATCCCTAATATTTCCATTAAAAAAAATATTCTTTTACAATATTTTATGTAAAGAAAGTGAGTGCAGGTGGTGTTTAAATAAAAAAAAATGTTTAGCTTTAAGTAAATTTATATTTTATAAAAACAATCTTTTTCTACAAAATGTAACTGCTATACAATCTTTTTAGCAACTAAATATAAAAAAAATCCCTTATATTTAAGTTTCAAAAAATATTCTTTAATTTTTTATACAGAAAGAATGTGGTGTTTAACTTTTAAAATTAGTAAAGTAATTAATAGCTGTAGATAACACCGAACAAGGATAGGAACTGCACCAAATTTTACTTATAAAACAAGCAGTAAGCATAAAGCATTTATCATTAAGAATTAACAATTAAACTGAAAGCATTAAGCTTAAAACATTAAGCGTAAAGCAAAAAGCAATAAGCAATAAGCAAAAAGCAATAAGCAATAAGCAATAAGCATTTAAATAAGCATGTAGGCGGAAGCGGTAGGCGGTAGGCGGAAGGTGGTAGGCGGTAGGCGGTAGGCGGTAGGTGGTAGGCGGTAAGCGGTAGGTGGTAGGCGGTAGCCGATATTAAGCAATAAGCAATAAGCATAAAGCATTAAGCTTTAAACATTTAGCATTATGCTTTAACCAAAAATCAAAGAGTATCAAACCTCATGCCACCAGAAATGGTTTCTTGTTGGTCGTTATCCGTTGAACTTAACTTTGAAAATAATAATATAAAAAACATAAAAGTGTATTGTGCAATACAAATATAAAGAACAAGTAATGGTTGAAAATTCTTTTTTTTAATAAACACAAATATAATAATAAAATCATACTGGATAACATTTATGGACTTGGTAATTTCCCAATTTCCAATAACTTTAACTGCTTCTGAAACTATTTAAAAAAAAAAAAAATTCGAAAGCAAAAAAATGTTTACTTGTTCAAAAGAATATTCTTATTCGTAAGCCTTTATAACTTTGATGAAATAGATTATGTTTTAAGATACGAGAATCATACTCAATGATTTGAATAATATTTTGTTATTTCGTCAAATTACTAGTTATTTCGCAATAAATATTTGATGAAATCCCTAATATTTCCATTAAAAAAATATTCTTTTACAATATTTTATGTAAAGAAAGTGAGTGGAGGTGGTGTTTTAATAAAAAAAAAATGTTTAGCTTTAAGTAAATTTATATTTTATAAAAACAATCTTTTTCTACAAAATGTAACTGCTATACAATCTTTTTAGCAACTAAATATAAAAAAAATCCCTTATATTTAAGTTTCAAAAAACATTCTTTAATTTTTTATACAGAAAGAATGTGGTGTTTAACTATTAAAATTAGTAAAGTAGGTAATAGCTGTAGATAACACCGAACAAGGATAGGAACTGCACCAAATTTTACTTATAAAACAAGCAGTAAGCATAAAGCATTTATCATTAAGAATTAACAATTAAACTGAAAGCATTAAGCTTAAAACATTAAGCGTAAAGCAAAAAGCAATAAGCAATAAGCAAAAAGCAATAAGCAATAAGCAATAAGCAATAAGCAATAAGCAATAAGCAATAAGCATTTAAATAAGCATGTAGGCGGAAGCAGTAGGCGGTAGGCGGAAGGTGGTAGGCGGTAGGCGGTAGGTGGTAGGCGGTAGGCGATATTAAGCAATAAGCAATAAGCATAAAGCATTAAGCTTTAAACATTTAGCATTATGCTTTAACCAAAAATCAAAGAGCATCAAACCTCATGCCACCAGAAATGGTTTCTTGTTGGTCATTATCCGTTGAACTTAACTTTGAAAATAATAATAAAATAACATAAAAGTGTATTTTACAACACAAATATAAAGAACAAGTAATAATTGAAAATTCTTTTTTTTAATAAACACAAAAATAATAATAAAATCATACTGGATAACATTTATGGCCTTGGTAATTTTCCAATTTCCAATAACTTTAACTGCTTCTGAAACTATTTTTTAAACGAAAATTCGAAAGCAAAAAAATTTTTACTTGTTCAAAAGTATATTCTTATTCGTAAGCCTTTATAACTTTGATGAAATAGATTATGTTTTAAGATACGAGAATTATACTCAATGATTTGAATAATATTTTGTTATTTCGTCAAATTACTAGTTATTTCGCAATAAATATTTGATGAAATCCCTAATATTTCCATTAAAAAAAATATTCTTTTACAATATTTTATGTAAAGAAAGTGAGTGCAGGTGGTGTTTAAATAAAAAAAAAATGTTTAGCTTTAAGTAAATTTATATTTTATAAAAACAATCTTTTTCTACAAAATGTAACTGCTATACAATCTTTTTAGCAACTAAATATAAAAAAAATCCCTTATATTTAAGTTTCAAAAAACATTCTTTAATTTTTTATACAGAAAGAATGTGGTGTTTAACTATTAAAATTAGTAAAGTAGGTAATAGCTGTAGATAACACCGAACAAGGATAGGAACTGCACCAAATTTTACTTATAAAACAAGCAGTAAGCATAAAGCATTTATCATTAAGAATTAACAATTAAACTGAAAGCATTAAGCTTAAAACATTAAGCGTAAAGCAAAAAGCAATAAGCAATAAGCAAAAAGCAATAAGCAATAAGCAATAAGCAATAAGCAATAAGCAATAAGCAATAAGCAATAAGCAATAAGCATTTAAATAAGCATGTAGGCGGAAGCAGTAGGCGGTAGGCGGAAGGTGGTAGGCGGTAGGCGGTAGGTGGTAGGCGGTAGGCGATATTAAGCAATAAGCAATAAGCATAAAGCATTAAGCTTTAAACATTTAGCATTATGCTTTAACCAAAAATCAAAGAGCATCAAACCTCATGCCACCAGAAATGGTTTCTTGTTGGTCATTATCCGTTGAACTTAACTTTGAAAATAATAATAAAATAACATAAAAGTGTATTTTACAACACAAATATAAAGAACAAGTAATAATTGAAAATTCTTTTTTTTAATAAACACAAAAATAATAATAAAATCATACTGGATAACATTTATGGCCTTGGTAATTTTCCAATTTCCAATAACTTTAACTGCTTCTGAAACTATTTTTTAAACGAAAATTCGAAAGCAAAAAAATTTTTACTTGTTCAAAAGTATATTCTTATTCGTAAGCCTTTATAACTTTGATGAAATAGATTATGTTTTAAGATACGAGAATTATACTCAATGATTTGAATAATATTTTGTTATTTCGTCAAATTACTAGTTATTTCGCAATAAATATTTGATGAAATCCCTAATATTTCCATTAAAAAAAATATTCTTTTACAATATTTTATGTAAAGAAAGTGAGTGCAGGTGGTGTTTAAATAAAAAAAAAATGTTTAGCTTTAAGTAAATTTATATTTTATAAAAACAATCTTTTTCTACAAAATGTAACTGCTATACAATCTTTTTAGCAACTAAATATAAAAAAAATCCCTTATATTTAAGTTTCAAAAAACATTCTTTAATTTTTTATACAGAAAGAATGTGGTGTTTAACTATTAAAATTAGTAAAGTAGGTAATAGCTGTAGATAACACCGAACAAGGATAGGAACTGCACCAAATTTTACTTATAAAACAAGCAGTAAGCATAAAGCATTTATAATTAAGAATTAACAATTAGACTGAAAGCATTAAGCTTAAAACATTAAGCGTAAAGCAAAAAGCAATAAGCAATAAGCAAAATGCAATAAGCAATAAGCAATAAGCAATAAGCATTTAAATAAGCATGTAGGCGGAAGCAGTAGGCGGTAGGCGGAAGGTGGTAGGCGGTAGGCGGTAGGTGGTAGGCGGTAGGCGATATTAAGCAATAAGCAATAAGCATAAAGCATTAAGCTTTAAACATTTAGCATTATGCTTTAACCAAAAATCAAAGAGCATCAAACCTCATGCCACCAGAAATGGTTTCTTGTTGGTCATTATCCGTTGAACTTAACTTTGAAAATAATAATAAAATAACATAAAAGTGTATTTTACAATACAAATATAAAAAACAAGTAATAATTGAAAATTCTTTTTTTAATAAACACAAAAATAATAATAAAATCATACTGGATAACATTTATGGCCTTGGTAATTTCCCAATTTCCAATAACTTTAACTGCTTCTGAAACTATTTTTTAAACAAAAAAAATTTTTACTTGTTCAAAAGTATATTCTTATTCGTAAGCCTTTATAACTTTGATGAAATAGATTATGTTTTAAGATACGAGAATTATACTCAATGATTTGAATAATATTTTGTTATTTCGTCAAATTACTAGTTATTTCGCAATAAATATTTGATGAAATCCCTAATATTTCCATTAAAAAAAATATTCTTTTACAATATTTTATGTAAAGAAAGTGAGTGCAGGTGGTGTTTAAATAAAAAAAAATGTTTAGCTTTAAGTAAATTTATATTTTATAAAAACAATCTTTTTCTACAAAATGTAACTGCTATACAATCTTTTTAGCAACTAAATATAAAAAAAATCCCTTATATTTAAGTTTCAAAAAACATTCTTTAATTTTTTATACAGAAAGAATGTGGTGTTTAACTATTAAAATTAGTAAAGTAGGTAATAGCTGTAGATAACACCGAACAAGGATAGGAACTGCACCAAATTTTACTTATAAAACAAGCAGTAAGCATAAAGCATTTATCATTAAGAATTAACAATTAAACTGAAAGCATTAAGCTTAAAACATTAAGCGTAAAGCAAAAAGCAATAAGCAATAAGCAAAAAGCAATAAGCAATAAGCAATAAGCATTTAAATAAGCATGTAGGCGGAAGCGGTAGGCGGTAGGCGGAAGGTGGTAGGCGGTAGGCGGTAGGCGGTAGGTGGTAGGCGGTAAGCGGTAGGTGGTAGGCGGTAGCCGATATTAAGCAATAAGCAATAAGCATAAAGCATTAAGCTTTAAACATTTAGCATTATGCTTTAACCAAAAATCAAAGAGTATCAAACCTCATGCCACCAGAAATGGTTTCTTGTTGGTCGTTATCCGTTGAACTTAACTTTGAAAATAATAATATAAAAAACATAAAAGTGTATTGTGCAATACAAATATAAAGAACAAGTAATGGTTGAAAATTCTTTTTTTTAATAAACACAAATATAATAATAAAATCATACTGGATAACATTTATGGACTTGGTAATTTCCCAATTTCCAATAACTTTAACTGCTTCTGAAACTATTTAAAAAAAAAAAAAATTCGAAAGCAAAAAAATGTTTACTTGTTCAAAAGAATATTCTTATTCGTAAGCCTTTATAACTTTGATGAAATAGATTATGTTTTAAGATACGAGAATCATACTCAATGATTTGAATAATATTTTGTTATTTCGTCAAATTACTAGTTATTTCGCAATAAATATTTGATGAAATCCCTAATATTTCCATTAAAAAAATATTCTTTTACAATATTTTATGTAAAGAAAGTGAGTGGAGGTGGTGTTTTAATAAAAAAAAATGTTTAGCTTTAAGTAAATTTATATTTTATAAAAACAATCTTTTTCTACAAAATGTAACTGCTATACAATCTTTTTAGCAACTAAATATAAAAAAAATCCCTTATATTTAAGTTTCAAAAAACATTCTTTAATTTTTTATACAGAAAGAATGTGGTGTTTAACTATTAAAATTAGTAAAGTAGGTAATAGCTGTAGATAACACCGAACAAGGATAGGAACTGCACCAAATTTTACTTATAAAACAAGCAGTAAGCATAAAGCATTTATCATTAAGAATTAACAATTAAACTGAAAGCATTAAGCTTAAAACATTAAGCGTAAAGCAAAAAGCAATAAGCAATAAGCAAAAAGCAATAAGCAATAAGCAATAAGCAATAAGCAATAAGCAATAAGCAATAAGCAATAAGCAATAAGCATTTAAATAAGCATGTAGGCGGAAGCAGTAGGCGGTAGGCGGAAGGTGGTAGGCGGTAGGCGGTAGGTGGTAGGCGGTAGGCGATATTAAGCAATAAGCAATAAGCATAAAGCATTAAGCTTTAAACATTTAGCATTATGCTTTAACCAAAAATCAAAGAGCATCAAACCTCATGCCACCAGAAATGGTTTCTTGTTGGTCATTATCCGTTGAACTTAACTTTGAAAATAATAATAAAATAACATAAAAGTGTATTTTACAACACAAATATAAAGAACAAGTAATAATTGAAAATTCTTTTTTTTAATAAACACAAAAATAATAATAAAATCATACTGGATAACATTTATGGCCTTGGTAATTTTCCAATTTCCAATAACTTTAACTGCTTCTGAAACTATTTTTTAAACGAAAATTCGAAAGCAAAAAAATTTTTACTTGTTCAAAAGTATATTCTTATTCGTAAGCCTTTATAACTTTGATGAAATAGATTATGTTTTAAGATACGAGAATTATACTCAATGATTTGAATAATATTTTGTTATTTCGTCAAATTACTAGTTATTTCGCAATAAATATTTGATGAAATCCCTAATATTTCCATTAAAAAAAATATTCTTTTACAATATTTTATGTAAAGAAAGTGAGTGCAGGTGGTGTTTAAATAAAAAAAAAATGTTTAGCTTTAAGTAAATTTATATTTTATAAAAACAATCTTTTTCTACAAAATGTAACTGCTATACAATCTTTTTAGCAACTAAATATAAAAAAAATCCCTTATATTTAAGTTTCAAAAAACATTCTTTAATTTTTTATACAGAAAGAATGTGGTGTTTAACTATTAAAATTAGTAAAGTAGGTAATAGCTGTAGATAACACCGAACAAGGATAGGAACTGCACCAAATTTTACTTATAAAACAAGCAGTAAGCATAAAGCATTTATCATTAAGAATTAACAATTAAACTGAAAGCATTAAGCTTAAAACATTAAGCGTAAAGCAAAAAGCAATAAGCAATAAGCAAAAAGCAATAAGCAATAAGCAATAAGCAATAAGCAATAAGCAATAAGCAATAAGCAATAAGCAATAAGCAATAAGCAATAAGCATTTAAATAAGCATGTAGGCGGAAGCAGTAGGCGGTAGGCGGAAGGTGGTAGGCGGTAGGCGGTAGGTGGTAGGCGGTAGGCGATATTAAGCAATAAGCAATAAGCATAAAGCATTAAGCTTTAAACATTTAGCATTATGCTTTAACCAAAAATCAAAGAGCATCAAACCTCATGCCACCAGAAATGGTTTCTTGTTGGTCATTATCCGTTGAACTTAACTTTGAAAATAATAATAAAATAACATAAAAGTGTATTTTACAACACAAATATAAAGAACAAGTAATAATTGAAAATTCTTTTTTTTAATAAACACAAAAATAATAATAAAATCATACTGGATAACATTTATGGCCTTGGTAATTTTCCAATTTCCAATAACTTTAACTGCTTCTGAAACTATTTTTTAAACGAAAATTCGAAAGCAAAAAAATTTTTACTTGTTCAAAAGTATATTCTTATTCGTAAGCCTTTATAACTTTGATGAAATAGATTATGTTTTAAGATACGAGAATTATACTCAATGATTTGAATAATATTTTGTTATTTCGTCAAATTACTAGTTATTTCGCAATAAATATTTGATGAAATCCCTAATATTTCCATTAAAAAAAATATTCTTTTACAATATTTTATGTAAAGAAAGTGAGTGCAGGTGGTGTTTAAATAAAAAAAAAACGTTTAGCTTTAAGTAAATTTATATTTTATAAAAACAATCTTTTTCTACAAAATGTAACTGCTATACAATCTTTTTAGCAACTAAATATAAAAAAATCCCTTATATTTAAGTTTCAAAAAATATTCTTTAATTTTTATACAGAAAGAATGTGGTGTTTAACTATTAAAATTAGTAAAGTAGGTAATAGCTGTAGATAAAACCGAACAAGGATAGGAACTGCACCAAATTTCACTTATAAAACAAGCAGTAAGCATAAAGCATTTATCATTAAGAATTAACAATTAAACTGAAAGCATTAAGCTTAAAACATTAAGCGTAAAGCAAAAAGCAATAAGCAATAAGCAAAAAGCAATAAGCAATAAGCAATAAGCATTTAAATAAGCATGTAGGCGGAAGCGGTAGGCGGTAGGCGGAAGATGGTAGGTGGTAGGCGGTAGGCGGTAGGTGGTAGGCGGTAGGCGATATTAAGCAATAAGCAATAAGCATAAAGCATTAAGCTTTAAACATTTAGCATTATGCTTTAACCAAAAATCAAAGAGCATCAAACCTCATGCCACCAGAAATGGTTTCTTGTTGGTCGTTATCCGTTGAACTTAACTTTGAAAATAATAATATAAAAAACATAAAAGTGTATTGTGCAATACAAATATAAAGAACAAGTAATGGTTGAAAATTCTTTTTTTTAATAAACACAAAAATAATAATAAAATCATACTGGATAACATTTATGGACTTGGTAATTTTCCAATTTCCAATAACTTTAACTGCTTCTGAAACTATTTTTTAAACGAAAATTCGAAAGCAAAAAAATGTTTACTTGTTCAAAAGTATATTCTTATTCGTAAGCCTTTATAACTTTGATGAAATAGATTATGTTTTAAGATACGAGAATCATACTCAATGATTTGAATAATATTTTGTTATTTCGTCAAATTACTAGTTATTTCGCAATAAATATTTGATGAAATCCCTAATATTTCCATTAAAAAAATATTCTTTTACAATATTTTATGTAAAGAAAGTGAGTGGAGGTGGTGTTTTAATAAAAAAAAAAATGTTTAGCTTTAAGTAAATTTATATTTTATAAAAACAATCTTTTTCTACAAAATGTAACTGCTACACAATCTTTTTAGCAACTAAATATAAAAAAAATCCCTTATATTTAAGTTTCAAAAAACATTCTTTAATTTTTTATACAGAAAGAATGTGGTGTTTAACTATTAAAATTAGTAAAGTAGGTAATAGCTGTAGATAACACCGAACAAGGATAGGAACTGCACCAAATTTTACTTATAAAACAAGCAGTAAGCATAAAGCATTTATAATTAAGAATTAACAATTAGACTGAAAGCATTAAGCTTAAAACATTAAGCGTAAAGCAAAATGCAATAAGCAATAAGCAATAAGCAATAAGCAATAAGCAATAAGCAATAAGCAATAAGCAATAAGCAATAAGCAATAAGCAATAAGCAATAAGCAATAAGCAATAAGCAATAAGCAATAAGCAATAAGCAATAAGCAATAAGCAATAAGCAATAAGCAATAAGCAATAAGCAATAAGCAATAAGCAATAAGCATGAAGCAATAAGCAATAAGCAATAAGCAATAAGCAATAAGCAATAAGCAATAAGCAATAAGCAATAAGCAATAAGCAATAAGCAATAAGCAATAAGCAATAAGCAATAAGCAATAAGCAATAAGCAATAAGCATGAAGCAATAAGCAATAAGCAATAAGCATGAAGCAATAAGCAATAAGCAATAAGCAATAAGCAATAAGCAATAAGCAATAAGCAATAAGCAATAAGCAATAAGCAATAAGCAATAAGCATTTAAATAAGCATGTAGGCGGAAGCAGTAGGCGGTAGGCGGAAGGTGTTAGGCGGTAGGCGGTAGGTGGTAGGCGATATTAAGCAATAAGCAATAAGCATAAAGCATTAAGCTTTAAACATTTAGCATTATGCTTTAACCAAAAATCAAAGAGCATCAAACCTCATGCCACCAGAAATGGTTTCTTGTTGGTCATTATTCGTTGAACTTAACTTTGAAAATAATAATAAAATAACATAAAAGTGTATTGTGCAATACAAATATAAAGAACAAGTAATGGTTGAAAATTCTTTTTTTAATAAACACAAAAATAATAATAAAATCATACTGGATAACATTTATGGACTTGGTAATTTCCCAATTTCCAATAACTTTAACTGCTTCTGAAACTATTTAAAAAAAAAAAAATTCGAAAGCAAAAAATTTTTTACTTGTTCAAAAGTATATTCTTATTCGTAAGCCTTTATAACTTTGATGAAATAGATTATGTTTTAAGATACGAGAATCATACTCAATGATTTGAATAATATTTTGTTATTTCGTCAAATTACTAGTTATTTCGCAATAAATATTTGATGAAATCCCTAATTATTCCATTAAAAAAATATTCTTTTACAATATTTTATGTAAAGAAAGTGAGTGCAGTTGGTGTTTAATTAAAAAAAAAATGTTTAGCTTTAAGTAAATTTATATTTTATAAAAACAATCTTTTTCTACAAAATGTAACTGCTATACAATCTTTTTAGCAACTAAATATAAAAAAAATCCCTTATATTTAAGTTTCAAAAAACATTCTTTAATTTTTTATACAGAAAGAATGTGGTGTTTAACTATTAAAATTAGTAAAGTAGGTAATAGCTGTAGATAACACCGAACAAGGATAGGAACTGCACCAAATTTTACTTATAAAACAAGCAGTAAGCATAAAGCATTTATCATTAAGAATTAACAATTAAACTGAAAGCATTAAGCTTAAAACATTAAGCGTAAAGCAAAAAGCAATAAGCAATAAGCAATAAGCAATAAGCATTTAAATAAGCATGTAGGCGGAAGCGGTAGGCGGTAGGCGGAAGGTGGTAGGTGGTAGGCGGTAGGCGGTAGGTGGTAGGCGGTAGGCGATATTAAGCAATAAGCAATAAGCATAAAGCATTAAGCTTTAAACATTTAGCATTATGCTTTAACCAAAAATCAAAGAGCATCAAACCTCATGCCACCAGAAATGGTTTCTTGTTGGTCGTTATCCGTTGAACTTAACTTTGAAAATAATAATATAAAAAACATAAAAGTGTATTGTGCAATACAAATATAAAGAACAAGTAATGGTTGAAAATTCTTTTTTTTAATAAACACAAAAATAATAATAAAATCATACTGGATAACATTTATGGACTTGGTAATTTTCCAATTTCCAATAACTTTAACTGCTTCTGAAACTATTTTTTAAACGAAAATTCGAAAGCAAAAAAATGTTTACTTGTTCAAAAGTATATTCTTATTCGTAAGCCTTTATAACTTTGATGAAATAGATTATGTTTTAAGATACGAGAATCATACTCAATGATTTGAATAATATTTTGTTATTTCGTCAAATTACTAGTTATTTCGCAATAAATATTTGATGAAATCCCTAATATTTCCATTAAAAAAATATTCTTTTACAATATTTTATGTAAAGAAAGTGAGTGGAGGTGGTGTTTTAATAAAAAAAAAATGTTTAGCTTTAAGTTAATTTATATTTTATAAAAACAATCTTTTTCTACAAAATGTAACTGCTATACAATCTTTTTAGCAACTAAATATAAAAAAAATCCCTTATATTTAAGTTTCAAAAAACATTCTTTAATTTTTTATACAGAAAGAATGTGGTGTTTAACTATTAAAATTAGTAAAGTAGGTAATAGCTGTAGATAACACCGAACAAGGATAGGAACTGCACCAAATTTTACTTATAAAACAAGCAGTAAGCATAAAGCATTTATCATTAAGAATTAACAATTAAACTGAAAGCATTAAGCTTAAAACATTAAGCGTAAAGCAAAAAGCAACAAGCAATAAGCAAAAAGCAATTAGCAATAAGATATAAGCAATAAGCAATAAGCAATAAGCAATAAGCAATAAGCAATAAGCAATAAGCAATAAGCAATAAGCAATAAGCAATAAGCAATAAGCAATAAGCAATAAGCAATAAGCAATAAGCAATAAGCAATAAGCAATAAGCATTTAAATAAGCATTTAAATAAGCATGTAGGCGGAAGCAGTAGGCGGTAGGCGGAAGGTGGTAGGCGGTAGGCGGTAGGTGGTAGGCGGTAGGCGATATTAAGCAATAAGCAATAAGCATAAAGCATAAAGCATAAAGCTTTAAACATTTAGCATTATGCTTTAACCAAAAATCAAAGAGCATCAAACCTCATGCCACCAGAAATGGTTTCTTGTTGGTCATTATCCGTTGAACTTAACTTTGAAAATAATAATAAAATAATATAAAAGTGTATTTTACAACACAAATATAAAGAACAAGTAATGGTTGAAAATTCTTTTTTTTAATAAACACAAAAATAATAATAAAATCATACTGGATAACATTTATGGACTTGGTAATTTTCCAATTTCCAATAACTTTAACTGCTTCTGAAACTATTTTTTAAACGAAAATTCGAAAGCAAAAAAATGTTTACTTGTTCAAAAGTATATTCTTATTCGTAAGCCTTTATAACTTTGATGAAATAGATTATGTTTTAAGATACGAGAATCATACTCAATGATTTGAATAATATTTTGTTATTTCGTCAAATTACTAGTTATTTCGCAATAAATATTTGATGAAATCCCTAATATTTCCATTAAAAAAAAATTCTTTTACAATATTTTATGTAAAGAAAGTGAGTGGAGGTGGTGTTTAAATAAAAAAAAAATGTTTAGCTTTAAGTAAATTTATATTTTATAAAAACAATCTTTTTCTACAAAATGTAACTGCTATACAATCTTTTTAGCAACTAAATATAAAAAAATCCCTTATATTTAAGTTTCAAAAAACATTCTTTAATTTTTTATACAGAAAGAATGTGGTGTTTAACTATTAAAATTAGTAAAGTAGGTAATAGCTGTAGATAACACCGAACAAGGATAGGAACTGCACCAAATTTTACTTATAAAACAAGCAGTAAGCATAAAGCATTTATCATTAAGAATTAACAATTAAACTGAAAGCATTAAGCTTAAAACATTAAGCGTAAAGCAAAAAGCAACAAGCAATAAGCAATAAGCAATAAGCAATAAGCAATAAGCAATAAGCAATAAGCAATAAGCAATAAGCAATAAGCAATAAGCAATAAGCAATAAGCAATAAGCAATAAGCAATAAGCAATAAGCAATAAGCAATAAGCAATAAGCAATAAGCAATAAGCAATAAGCAATAAGCAATAAGCAATAAGCAATAAGCAATAAGCAATAAGCAATAAGCAATAAGCAATAAGCAATAAACAATAAGCAATAAGCAATAAGCAATAAGCATTTAAATAAGCATGTAGGCAAAAGCAGTAGGCGGTAGGCGGAAGGTGGTAGGCGGTAGGCGGTAGGTGGTAGGCGGTAGGCGATATTAAGCAATAAGCAATAAGCATAAAGCATTAAGCTTTAAACATTTAGCATTATGCTTTAACCAAAAATCAAAGAGCATCAAACCTCATGCCACCAGAAATGGTTTCTTGTTGGTCATTATCCGTTGAACTTAACTTTGAAAATAATAATAAAATAACATAAAAGTGTATTTTACAATACAAATATAAAGAACAAGTAATAATTGAAAATTCTTTTTTTTAATAAACACAAAAATAATAATAAAATCATACTGGATAACATTTATGGCCTTGGTAATTTTACAATTTCCAATAACTTTAACTGCTTCTGAAACTATTTTTAAACGAAAATTCGAAAGCAAAAAAATTTTTACTTGTTCAAAAGTATATTCTTATTCGTAAGCCTTTATAACTTTGATGAAATAGATTATGTTTTAAGATACGAGAATTATACTCAATGATTTGAATAATATTTTGTTATTTCGTCAAATTACTAGTTATTTCGCAATAAATATTTGATGAAATCCCTAATATTTCCATTAAAAAAAATATTCTTTTACAATATTTTATGTAAAGAAAGTGAGTGCAGGTGGTGTTTAAATAAAAAAAAAATGTTTAGCTTTAAGTAAATTTATATTTTATAAAAACAATCTTTTTCTACAAAATGTAACTGCTATACAATCTTTTTAGCAACTAAATATAAAAAAAATCCCTTATATTTAAGTTTCAAAAAATATTCTTTAATTTTTTATACAGAAAGAATGTGGTGTTTAACTTTTAAAATTAGTAAAGTAGGTAATAGCTGTAGATAACACCGAACAAGGATAGGAACTGCACCAAATTTTACTTATAAAACAAGCAGTAAAAATAAAGCATTTATCATTAAGAATTAACAATTAAACTGAAAGCATTAAGCTTAAAACATTAAGCGTAAAGCAAAAAGCAACAAGCAATAAGCAATAAGCAATAAGCAATAAGCAATAAGCAATAAGCAATAAGCAATAAGCAATAAGCAATAAGCAATAAGCAATAAGCAATAAGCAATAAGCAATAAGCAATAAGCAATAAGCAATAAGCAATAAGCAATAAGCAATAAGCAATAAGCAATAAGCAATAAGCAATAAGCAATAAGCAATAAGCAATAAGCAATAAGCAATAAGCAATAAGCAATAAGCAATAAGCAATAAGCAATAAGCAATAAGCAATAAGCAATAAGCAATAAGCAATAAGCAATAAGCAATAAGCAATAAGCAATAAGCAATAAGCAATAAGCAATAAGCAATAAGCAATAAGCAATAAGCAATAAGCAATAAGCAATAAGCAATAAGCAATAAGCAATAAGCAATAAGCAATAAGCAATAAATAATAAGCAATAAGCATGAAGCAATAAGCAATAAGCAATAAGCAATAAGCAATAAGCAATAAGCATTTAAATAAGCATGTAGGCGGAAGCAGTAGGCGGTAGGCGGAAGGTGGTAAGCGGTAGGCGGTAGGTGGTAGGCGGTAGGCGATATTAAGCAATAAGCAATAAGCATAAAGCATTAAGCTTTAAACATTTAGCATTATGCTTTAACCAAAAATCAAAGAGCATCAAACCTCATGCCACCAGAAATGGTTTCTTGTTGGTCATTATCCGTTGAACTTAACTTTGAAAATAATAATAAAATAACATAAAAGTGTATTTTACAACACAAATATAAAGAACAAGTAATAATTGAAAATTCTTTTTTTTAATAAACACAAAAATAATAATAAAATCATACTGGATAACATTTATGGCCTTGGTAATTTTCCAATTTCCAATAACTTTAACTGCTTCTGAAACTATTTTTTAAACGAAAATTCGAAAGCAAAAAAATTTTTACTTGTTCAAAAGTATATTCTTATTCGTAAGCCTTTATAACTTTGATGAAATAGATTATGTTTTAAGATACGAGAATTATACTCAATGATTTGAATAATATTTTGTTATTTCGTCAAATTACTAGTTATTTCGCAATAAATATTTGATGAAATCCCTAATATTTCCATTAAAAAAAATATTCTTTTACAATATTTTATGTAAAGAAAGTGAGTGCAGGTGGTGTTTAAATAAAAAAAAAATGTTTTGCTTTAAGTAAATTTATATTTTATAAAAACAATCTTTTTCTACAAAATGTAACTGCTATACAATCTTTTTAGCAACTAAATATAAAAAAAATCCCTTATATTTAAGTTTCAAAAAATATTCTTTAATTTTTTATACAGAAAGAATGTGGTGTTTAACTATTAAAATTAGTAAAGTAGGTAATAGCTGTAGATAACACCGAACAAGGATAGGAACTGCACCAAATTTTACTTATAAAACAAGCAGTAAGCATAAAGCATTTATCATTAAGAATTAACAATTAAACTGAAAGCATTAAGCTTAAAACATTAAGCGTAAAGCAAAAAGCAATAAGCAATAAGCAAAAAGCAATAAGCAATAAGCAATAAGCAATAAGCAATAAGCAATAAGCAATAAGCAATAAGCAATAAGCAATAAGCAATAAGCAATAAGCAATAAGCAATAAGCAATAAGCAATAAGCAATAAGCAATAAGCAATAAGCAATAAGCAATAAGCAATAAGCAATAAGCAATAAGCAATAAGCAATAAGCAATAAGCAATAAGCAATAAGCAATAAGCAATAAGCAATAAGCAATAAGCAATAAGCAATAAATAATAAGCAATAAGCATGAAGCAATAAGCAATAAGCAATAAGCAATAAGCAATAAGCAATAAGCATTTAAATAAGCATGTAGGCGGAAGCAGTAGGCGGTAGGCGGAAGGTGGTAGGCGGTAGGCGGTAGGTGGTAGGCGGTAGGCGATATTAAGCAATAAGCAATAAGCATAAAGCATTAAGCTTTAAACATTTAGCATTATGCTTTAACCAAAAATCAAAGAGCATCAAACCTCATGCCACCAGAAATGGTTTCTTGTTGGTCATTATCCGTTGAACTTAACTTTGAAAATAATAATAAAATAACATAAAAGTGTATTTTACAATACAAATATAAAAAACAAGTAATAATTGAAAATTCTTTTTTTAATAAACACAAAAATAATAATAAAATCATACTGGATAACATTTATGGCCTTGGTAATTTCCCAATTTCCAATAACTTTAACTGCTTCTGAAACTATTTTTTAAACAAAAAAAATTTTTACTTGTTCAAAAGTATATTCTTATTCGTAAGCCTTTATAACTTTGATGAAATAGATTATGTTTTAAGATACGAGAATTATACTCAATGATTTGAATAATATTTTGTTATTTCGTCAAATTACTAGTTATTTCGCAATAAATATTTGATGAAATCCCTAATATTTCCATTAAAAAAAATATTCTTTTACAATATTTTATGTAAAGAAAGTGAGTGCAGGTGGTGTTTAAATAAAAAAAAATGTTTAGCTTTAAGTAAATTTATATTTTATAAAAACAATCTTTTTCTACAAAATGTAACTGCTATACAATCTTTTTAGCAACTAAATATAAAAAAAATCCCTTATATTTAAGTTTCAAAAAATATTCTTTAATTTTTTATACAGAAAGAATGTGGTGTTTAACTTTTAAAATTAGTAAAGTAATTAATAGCTGTAGATAACACCGAACAAGGATAGGAACTGCACCAAATTTTACTTATAAAACAAGCAGTAAGCATAAAGCATTTATCATTAAGAATTAACAATTAAACTGAAAGCATTAAGCTTAAAACATTAAGCGTAAAGCAAAAAGCAATAAGCAATAAGCAAAAAGCAATAAGCAATAAGCAATAAGCATTTAAATAAGCATGTAGGCGGAAGCGGTAGGCGGTAGGCGGAAGGTGGTAGGCGGTAGGCGGTAGGCGGTAGGTGGTAGGCGGTAAGCGGTAGGTGGTAGGCGGTAGCCGATATTAAGCAATAAGCAATAAGCATAAAGCATTAAGCTTTAAACATTTAGCATTATGCTTTAACCAAAAATCAAAGAGTATCAAACCTCATGCCACCAGAAATGGTTTCTTGTTGGTCGTTATCCGTTGAACTTAACTTTGAAAATAATAATATAAAAAACATAAAAGTGTATTGTGCAATACAAATATAAAGAACAAGTAATGGTTGAAAATTCTTTTTTTTAATAAACACAAATATAATAATAAAATCATACTGGATAACATTTATGGACTTGGTAATTTCCCAATTTCCAATAACTTTAACTGCTTCTGAAACTATTTAAAAAAAAAAAAAATTCGAAAGCAAAAAAATGTTTACTTGTTCAAAAGAATATTCTTATTCGTAAGCCTTTATAACTTTGATGAAATAGATTATGTTTTAAGATACGAGAATCATACTCAATGATTTGAATAATATTTTGTTATTTCGTCAAATTACTAGTTATTTCGCAATAAATATTTGATGAAATCCCTAATATTTCCATTAAAAAAATATTCTTTTACAATATTTTATGTAAAGAAAGTGAGTGGAGGTGGTGTTTTAATAAAAAAAAAATGTTTAGCTTTAAGTAAATTTATATTTTATAAAAACAATCTTTTTCTACAAAATGTAACTGCTATACAATCTTTTTAGCAACTAAATATAAAAAAAATCCCTTATATTTAAGTTTCAAAAAACATTCTTTAATTTTTTATACAGAAAGAATGTGGTGTTTAACTATTAAAATTAGTAAAGTAGGTAATAGCTGTAGATAACACCGAACAAGGATAGGAACTGCACCAAATTTTACTTATAAAACAAGCAGTAAGCATAAAGCATTTATCATTAAGAATTAACAATTAAACTGAAAGCATTAAGCTTAAAACATTAAGCGTAAAGCAAAAAGCAATAAGCAATAAGCAAAAAGCAATAAGCAATAAGCAATAAGCAATAAGCAATAAGCAATAAGCAATAAGCATTTAAATAAGCATGTAGGCGGAAGCAGTAGGCGGTAGGCGGAAGGTGGTAGGCGGTAGGCGGTAGGTGGTAGGCGGTAGGCGATATTAAGCAATAAGCAATAAGCATAAAGCATTAAGCTTTAAACATTTAGCATTATGCTTTAACCAAAAATCAAAGAGCATCAAACCTCATGCCACCAGAAATGGTTTCTTGTTGGTCATTATCCGTTGAACTTAACTTTGAAAATAATAATAAAATAACATAAAAGTGTATTTTACAACACAAATATAAAGAACAAGTAATAATTGAAAATTCTTTTTTTTAATAAACACAAAAATAATAATAAAATCATACTGGATAACATTTATGGCCTTGGTAATTTTCCAATTTCCAATAACTTTAACTGCTTCTGAAACTATTTTTTAAACGAAAATTCGAAAGCAAAAAAATTTTTACTTGTTCAAAAGTATATTCTTATTCGTAAGCCTTTATAACTTTGATGAAATAGATTATGTTTTAAGATACGAGAATTATACTCAATGATTTGAATAATATTTTGTTATTTCGTCAAATTACTAGTTATTTCGCAATAAATATTTGATGAAATCCCTAATATTTCCATTAAAAAAAATATTCTTTTACAATATTTTATGTAAAGAAAGTGAGTGCAGGTGGTGTTTAAATAAAAAAAAAATGTTTAGCTTTAAGTAAATTTATATTTTATAAAAACAATCTTTTTCTACAAAATGTAACTGCTATACAATCTTTTTAGCAACTAAATATAAAAAAAATCCCTTATATTTAAGTTTCAAAAAACATTCTTTAATTTTTTATACAGAAAGAATGTGGTGTTTAACTATTAAAATTAGTAAAGTAGGTAATAGCTGTAGATAACACCGAACAAGGATAGGAACTGCACCAAATTTTACTTATAAAACAAGCAGTAAGCATAAAGCATTTATCATTAAGAATTAACAATTAAACTGAAAGCATTAAGCTTAAAACATTAAGCGTAAAGCAAAAAGCAATAAGCAATAAGCAAAAAGCAATAAGCAATAAGCAATAAGCAATAAGCAATAAGCAATAAGCAATAAGCAATAAGCAATAAGCAATAAGCAATAAGCAATAAGCATTTAAATAAGCATGTAGGCGGAAGCAGTAGGCGGTAGGCGGAAGGTGGTAGGCGGTAGGCGGTAGGTGGTAGGCGGTAGGCGATATTAAGCAATAAGCAATAAGCATAAAGCATTAAGCTTTAAACATTTAGCATTATGCTTTAACCAAAAATCAAAGAGCATCAAACCTCATGCCACCAGAAATGGTTTCTTGTTGGTCATTATCCGTTGAACTTAACTTTGAAAATAATAATAAAATAACATAAAAGTGTATTTTACAACACAAATATAAAGAACAAGTAATAATTGAAAATTCTTTTTTTTAATAAACACAAAAATAATAATAAAATCATACTGGATAACATTTATGGCCTTGGTAATTTTCCAATTTCCAATAACTTTAACTGCTTCTGAAACTATTTTTTAAACGAAAATTCGAAAGCAAAAAAATTTTTACTTGTTCAAAAGTATATTCTTATTCGTAAGCCTTTATAACTTTGATGAAATAGATTATGTTTTAAGATACGAGAATTATACTCAATGATTTGAATAATATTTTGTTATTTCGTCAAATTACTAGTTATTTCGCAATAAATATTTGATGAAATCCCTAATATTTCCATTAAAAAAAATATTCTTTTACAATATTTTATGTAAAGAAAGTGAGTGCAGGTGGTGTTTAAATAAAAAAAAAATGTTTAGCTTTAAGTAAATTTATATTTTATAAAAACAATCTTTTTCTACAAAATGTAACTGCTATACAATCTTTTTAGCAACTAAATATAAAAAAAATCCCTTATATTTAAGTTTCAAAAAACATTCTTTAATTTTTTATACAGAAAGAATGTGGTGTTTAACTATTAAAATTAGTAAAGTAGGTAATAGCTGTAGATAACACCGAACAAGGATAGGAACTGCACCAAATTTTACTTATAAAACAAGCAGTAAGCATAAAGCATTTATAATTAAGAATTAACAATTAGACTGAAAGCATTAAGCTTAAAACATTAAGCGTAAAGCAAAAAGCAATAAGCAATAAGCAAAATGCAATAAGCAATAAGCAATAAGCAATAAGCATTTAAATAAGCATGTAGGCGGAAGCAGTAGGCGGTAGGCGGAAGGTGGTAGGCGGTAGGCGGTAGGTGGTAGGCGGTAGGCGATATTAAGCAATAAGCAATAAGCATAAAGCATTAAGCTTTAAACATTTAGCATTATGCTTTAACCAAAAATCAAAGAGCATCAAACCTCATGCCACCAGAAATGGTTTCTTGTTGGTCATTATCCGTTGAACTTAACTTTGAAAATAATAATAAAATAACATAAAAGTGTATTTTACAATACAAATATAAAAAACAAGTAATAATTGAAAATTCTTTTTTTAATAAACACAAAAATAATAATAAAATCATACTGGATAACATTTATGGCCTTGGTAATTTCCCAATTTCCAATAACTTTAACTGCTTCTGAAACTATTTTTTAAACAAAAAAAATTTTTACTTGTTCAAAAGTATATTCTTATTCGTAAGCCTTTATAACTTTGATGAAATAGATTATGTTTTAAGATACGAGAATTATACTCAATGATTTGAATAATATTTTGTTATTTCGTCAAATTACTAGTTATTTCGCAATAAATATTTGATGAAATCCCTAATATTTCCATTAAAAAAAATATTCTTTTACAATATTTTATGTAAAGAAAGTGAGTGCAGGTGGTGTTTAAATAAAAAAAAATGTTTAGCTTTAAGTAAATTTATATTTTATAAAAACAATCTTTTTCTACAAAATGTAACTGCTATACAATCTTTTTAGCAACTAAATATAAAAAAAATCCCTTATATTTAAGTTTCAAAAAATATTCTTTAATTTTTTATACAGAAAGAATGTGGTGTTTAACTTTTAAAATTAGTAAAGTAATTAATAGCTGTAGATAACACCGAACAAGGATAGGAACTGCACCAAATTTTACTTATAAAACAAGCAGTAAGCATAAAGCATTTATCATTAAGAATTAACAATTAAACTGAAAGCATTAAGCTTAAAACATTAAGCGTAAAGCAAAAAGCAATAAGCAATAAGCAAAAAGCAATAAGCAATAAGCAATAAGCATTTAAATAAGCATGTAGGCGGAAGCGGTAGGCGGTAGGCGGAAGGTGGTAGGCGGTAGGCGGTAGGCGGTAGGTGGTAGGCGGTAAGCGGTAGGTGGTAGGCGGTAGCCGATATTAAGCAATAAGCAATAAGCATAAAGCATTAAGCTTTAAACATTTAGCATTATGCTTTAACCAAAAATCAAAGAGTATCAAACCTCATGCCACCAGAAATGGTTTCTTGTTGGTCGTTATCCGTTGAACTTAACTTTGAAAATAATAATATAAAAAACATAAAAGTGTATTGTGCAATACAAATATAAAGAACAAGTAATGGTTGAAAATTCTTTTTTTTAATAAACACAAATATAATAATAAAATCATACTGGATAACATTTATGGACTTGGTAATTTCCCAATTTCCAATAACTTTAACTGCTTCTGAAACTATTTAAAAAAAAAAAAATTCGAAAGCAAAAAAATGTTTACTTGTTCAAAAGAATATTCTTATTCGTAAGCCTTTATAACTTTGATGAAATAGATTATGTTTTAAGATACGAGAATCATACTCAATGATTTGAATAATATTTTGTTATTTCGTCAAATTACTAGTTATTTCGCAATAAATATTTGATGAAATCCCTAATATTTCCATTAAAAAAATATTCTTTTACAATATTTTATGTAAAGAAAGTGAGTGGAGGTGGTGTTTTAATAAAAAAAAATGTTTAGCTTTAAGTAAATTTATATTTTATAAAAACAATCTTTTTCTACAAAATGTAACTGCTATACAATCTTTTTAGCAACTAAATATAAAAAAAATCCCTTATATTTAAGTTTCAAAAAACATTCTTTAATTTTTTATACAGAAAGAATGTGGTGTTTAACTATTAAAATTAGTAAAGTAGGTAATAGCTGTAGATAACACCGAACAAGGATAGGAACTGCACCAAATTTTACTTATAAAACAAGCAGTAAGCATAAAGCATTTATCATTAAGAATTAACAATTAAACTGAAAGCATTAAGCTTAAAACATTAAGCGTAAAGCAAAAAGCAATAAGCAATAAGCAAAAAGCAATAAGCAATAAGCAATAAGCAATAAGCAATAAGCAATAAGCAATAAGCAATAAGCAATAAGCAATAAGCATTTAAATAAGCATGTAGGCGGAAGCAGTAGGCGGTAGGCGGAAGGTGGTAGGCGGTAGGCGGTAGGTGGTAGGCGGTAGGCGATATTAAGCAATAAGCAATAAGCATAAAGCATTAAGCTTTAAACATTTAGCATTATGCTTTAACCAAAAATCAAAGAGCATCAAACCTCATGCCACCAGAAATGGTTTCTTGTTGGTCATTATCCGTTGAACTTAACTTTGAAAATAATAATAAAATAACATAAAAGTGTATTTTACAACACAAATATAAAGAACAAGTAATAATTGAAAATTCTTTTTTTTAATAAACACAAAAATAATAATAAAATCATACTGGATAACATTTATGGCCTTGGTAATTTTCCAATTTCCAATAACTTTAACTGCTTCTGAAACTATTTTTTAAACGAAAATTCGAAAGCAAAAAAATTTTTACTTGTTCAAAAGTATATTCTTATTCGTAAGCCTTTATAACTTTGATGAAATAGATTATGTTTTAAGATACGAGAATTATACTCAATGATTTGAATAATATTTTGTTATTTCGTCAAATTACTAGTTATTTCGCAATAAATATTTGATGAAATCCCTAATATTTCCATTAAAAAAAATATTCTTTTACAATATTTTATGTAAAGAAAGTGAGTGCAGGTGGTGTTTAAATAAAAAAAAAATGTTTAGCTTTAAGTAAATTTATATTTTATAAAAACAATCTTTTTCTACAAAATGTAACTGCTATACAATCTTTTTAGCAACTAAATATAAAAAAAATCCCTTATATTTAAGTTTCAAAAAACATTCTTTAATTTTTTATACAGAAAGAATGTGGTGTTTAACTATTAAAATTAGTAAAGTAGGTAATAGCTGTAGATAACACCGAACAAGGATAGGAACTGCACCAAATTTTACTTATAAAACAAGCAGTAAGCATAAAGCATTTATCATTAAGAATTAACAATTAAACTGAAAGCATTAAGCTTAAAACATTAAGCGTAAAGCAAAAAGCAATAAGCAATAAGCAAAAAGCAATAAGCAATAAGCAATAAGCAATAAGCAATAAGCAATAAGCAATAAGCAATAAGCAATAAGCAATAAGCATTTAAATAAGCATGTAGGCGGAAGCAGTAGGCGGTAGGCGGAAGGTGGTAGGCGGTAGGCGGTAGGTGGTAGGCGGTAGGCGATATTAAGCAATAAGCAATAAGCATAAAGCATTAAGCTTTAAACATTTAGCATTATGCTTTAACCAAAAATCAAAGAGCATCAAACCTCATGCCACCAGAAATGGTTTCTTGTTGGTCATTATCCGTTGAACTTAACTTTGAAAATAATAATAAAATAACATAAAAGTGTATTTTACAACACAAATATAAAGAACAAGTAATAATTGAAAATTCTTTTTTTTAATAAACACAAAAATAATAATAAAATCATACTGGATAACATTTATGGCCTTGGTAATTTTCCAATTTCCAATAACTTTAACTGCTTCTGAAACTATTTTTTAAACGAAAATTCGAAAGCAAAAAAATTTTTACTTGTTCAAAAGTATATTCTTATTCGTAAGCCTTTATAACTTTGATGAAATAGATTATGTTTTAAGATACGAGAATTATACTCAATGATTTGAATAATATTTTGTTATTTCGTCAAATTACTAGTTATTTCGCAATAAATATTTGATGAAATCCCTAATATTTCCATTAAAAAAAATATTCTTTTACAATATTTTATGTAAAGAAAGTGAGTGCAGGTGGTGTTTAAATAAAAAAAAAACGTTTAGCTTTAAGTAAATTTATATTTTATAAAAACAATCTTTTTCTACAAAATGTAACTGCTATACAATCTTTTTAGCAACTAAATATAAAAAAATCCCTTATATTTAAGTTTCAAAAAATATTCTTTAATTTTTATACAGAAAGAATGTGGTGTTTAACTATTAAAATTAGTAAAGTAGGTAATAGCTGTAGATAAAACCGAACAAGGATAGGAACTGCACCAAATTTCACTTATAAAACAAGCAGTAAGCATAAAGCATTTATCATTAAGAATTAACAATTAAACTGAAAGCATTAAGCTTAAAACATTAAGCGTAAAGCAAAAAGCAATAAGCAATAAGCAAAAAGCAATAAGCAATAAGCAATAAGCATTTAAATAAGCATGTAGGCGGAAGCGGTAGGCGGTAGGCGGAAGATGGTAGGTGGTAGGCGGTAGGCGGTAGGTGGTAGGCGGTAGGCGATATTAAGCAATAAGCAATAAGCATAAAGCATTAAGCTTTAAACATTTAGCATTATGCTTTAACCAAAAATCAAAGAGCATCAAACCTCATGCCACCAGAAATGGTTTCTTGTTGGTCGTTATCCGTTGAACTTAACTTTGAAAATAATAATATAAAAAACATAAAAGTGTATTGTGCAATACAAATATAAAGAACAAGTAATGGTTGAAAATTCTTTTTTTTAATAAACACAAAAATAATAATAAAATCATACTGGATAACATTTATGGACTTGGTAATTTTCCAATTTCCAATAACTTTAACTGCTTCTGAAACTATTTTTTAAACGAAAATTCGAAAGCAAAAAAATGTTTACTTGTTCAAAAGTATATTCTTATTCGTAAGCCTTTATAACTTTGATGAAATAGATTATGTTTTAAGATACGAGAATCATACTCAATGATTTGAATAATATTTTGTTATTTCGTCAAATTACTAGTTATTTCGCAATAAATATTTGATGAAATCCCTAATATTTCCATTAAAAAAATATTCTTTTACAATATTTTATGTAAAGAAAGTGAGTGGAGGTGGTGTTTTAATAAAAAAAAAATGTTTAGCTTTAAGTAAATTTATATTTTATAAAAACAATCTTTTTCTACAAAATGTAACTGCTATACAATCTTTTTAGCAACTAAATATAAAAAAAATCCCTTATATTTAAGTTTCAAAAAACATTCTTTAATTTTTTATACAGAAAGAATGTGGTGTTTAACTATTAAAATTAGTAAAGTAGGTAATAGCTGTAGATAACACCGAACAAGGATAGGAACTGCACCAAATTTTACTTATAAAACAAGCAGTAAGCATAAAGCATTTATAATTAAGAATTAACAATTAGACTGAAAGCATTAAGCTTAAAACATTAAGCGTAAAGCAAAATGCAATAAGCAATAAGCAATAAGCAATAAGCAATAAGCAATAAGCAATAAGCAATAAGCAATAAGCAATAAGCAATAAGCAATAAGCAATAAGCAATAAGCAATAAGCAATAAGCAATAAGCAATAAGCAATAAGCAATAAGCAATAAGCAATAAGCAATAAGCAATAAGCAATAAGCAATAAGCAATAAGCAATAAGCAATAAGCAATAAGCAATAAGCAATAAGCATGAAGCAATAAGCAATAAGCAATAAGCAATAAGCAATAAGCAATAAGCAATAAGCAATAAGCAATAAGCAATAAGCAATAAGCAATAAGCAATAAGCAATAAGCAATAAGCAATAAGCAATAAGCATGAAGCAATAAGCAATAAGCAATAAGCATGAAGCAATAAGCAATAAGCAATAAGCAATAAGCAATAAGCAATAAGCAATAAGCAATAAGCAATAAGCAATAAGCAATAAGCAATAAGCAATAAGCATTTAAATAAGCATGTAGGCGGAAGCAGTAGGCGGTAGGCGGAAGGTGTTAGGCGGTAGGCGGTAGGTGGTAGGCGATATTAAGCAATAAGCAATAAGCATAAAGCATTAAGCTTTAAACATTTAGCATTATGCTTTAACCAAAAATCAAAGAGCATCAAACCTCATGCCACCAGAAATGGTTTCTTGTTGGTCATTATTCGTTGAATTTAACTTTGAAAATAATAATAAAATAACATAAAAGTGTATTGTGCAATACAAATATAAAGAACAAGTAATGGTTGAAAATTCTTTTTTTAATAAACACAAAAATAATAATAAAATCATACTGGATAACATTTATGGACTTGGTAATTTCCCAATTTCCAATAACTTTAACTGCTTCTGAAACTATTTAAAAAAAAAAAAATTCGAAAGCAAAAAATTTTTTACTTGTTCAAAAGTATATTCTTATTCGTAAGCCTTTATAACTTTGATGAAATAGATTATGTTTTAAGATACGAGAATCATACTCAATGATTTGAATAATATTTTGTTATTTCGTCAAATTACTAGTTATTTCGCAATAAATATTTGATGAAATCCCTAATATTTCCATTAAAAAAATATTCTTTTACAATATTTTATGTAAAGAAAGTGAGTGGAGGTGGTGTTTTAATAAAAAAAAATGTTTAGCTTTAAGTAAATTAATATTTTATAAAAACAATCTTTTTCTACAAAATGTAACTGCTATACAATCTTTTTAGCAACTAAATATAAAAAAAATCCCTTATATTTAAGTTTCAAAAAACATTCTTTAATTTTTTATACAGAAAGAATGTGGTGTTTAACTATTAAAATTAGTAAAGTAGGTAATAGCTGTAGATAACACCGAACAAGGATAGGAACTGCACCAAATTTTACTTATAAAACAAGCAGTAAGCATAAAGCATTTATCATTAAGAATTAACAATTAAACTGAAAGCATTAAGCTTAAAACATTAAGCGTAAAGCAAAAAGCAATAAGCAATAAGCAAAAAGCAATAAGCAATAAGCAATAAGCAATAAGCAATAAGCAATAAGCAATAAGCAATAAGCAATAAGCATTTAAATAAGCATGTAGGCGGAAGCAGTAGGCGGTAGGCGGAAGGTGGTAGGCGGTAGGCGGTAGGTGGTAGGCGGTAGGCGATATTAAGCAATAAGCAATAAGCATAAAGCATTAAGCTTTAAACATTTAGCATTATGCTTTAACCAAAAATCAAAGAGCATCAAACCTCATGCCACCAGAAATGGTTTCTTGTTGGTCATTATCCGTTGAACTTAACTTTGAAAATAATAATAAAATAACATAAAAGTGTATTTTACAACACAAATATAAAGAACAAGTAATAATTGAAAATTCTTTTTTTTAATAAACACAAAAATAATAATAAAATCATACTGGATAACATTTATGGCCTTGGTAATTTTCCAATTTCCAATAACTTTAACTGCTTCTGAAACTATTTTTTAAACGAAAATTCGAAAGCAAAAAAATTTTTACTTGTTCAAAAGTATATTCTTATTCGTAAGCCTTTATAACTTTGATGAAATAGATTATGTTTTAAGATACGAGAATTATACTCAATGATTTGAATAATATTTTGTTATTTCGTCAAATTACTAGTTATTTCGCAATAAATATTTGATGAAATCCCTAATATTTCCATTAAAAAAAATATTCTTTTACAATATTTTATGTAAAGAAAGTGAGTGCAGGTGGTGTTTAAATAAAAAAAAAATGTTTAGCTTTAAGTAAATTTATATTTTATAAAAACAATCTTTTTCTACAAAATGTAACTGCTATACAATCTTTTTAGCAACTAAATATAAAAAAAATCCCTTATATTTAAGTTTCAAAAAACATTCTTTAATTTTTTATACAGAAAGAATGTGGTGTTTAACTATTAAAATTAGTAAAGTAGGTAATAGCTGTAGATAACACCGAACAAGGATAGGAACTGCACCAAATTTTACTTATAAAACAAGCAGTAAGCATAAAGCATTTATCATTAAGAATTAACAATTAAACTGAAAGCATTAAGCTTAAAACATTAAGCGTAAAGCAAAAAGCAATAAGCAATAAGCAAAAAGCAATAAGCAATAAGCAATAAGCAATAAGCAATAAGCAATAAGCAATAAGCAATAAGCAATAAGCAATAAGCAATAAGCAATAAGCAATAAGCAATAAGCATTTAAATAAGCATGTAGGCGGAAGCAGTAGGCGGTAGGCGGAAGGTGGTAGGCGGTAGGCGGTAGGTGGTAGGCGGTAGGCGATATTAAGCAATAAGCAATAAGCATAAAGCATTAAGCTTTAAACATTTAGCATTATGCTTTAACCAAAAATCAAAGAGCATCAAACCTCATGCCACCAGAAATGGTTTCTTGTTGGTCATTATCCGTTGAACTTAACTTTGAAAATAATAATAAAATAACATAAAAGTGTATTTTACAACACAAATATAAAGAACAAGTAATAATTGAAAATTCTTTTTTTTAATAAACACAAAAATAATAATAAAATCATACTGGATAACATTTATGGCCTTGGTAATTTTCCAATTTCCAATAACTTTAACTGCTTCTGAAACTATTTTTTAAACGAAAATTCGAAAGCAAAAAAATTTTTACTTGTTCAAAAGTATATTCTTATTCGTAAGCCTTTATAACTTTGATGAAATAGATTATGTTTTAAGATACGAGAATTATACTCAATGATTTGAATAATATTTTGTTATTTCGTCAAATTACTAGTTATTTCGCAATAAATATTTGATGAAATCCCTAATATTTCCATTAAAAAAAATATTCTTTTACAATATTTTATGTAAAGAAAGTGAGTGCAGGTGGTGTTTAAATAAAAAAAAAACGTTTAGCTTTAAGTAAATTTATATTTTATAAAAACAATCTTTTTCTACAAAATGTAACTGCTATACAATCTTTTTAGCAACTAAATATAAAAAAATCCCTTATATTTAAGTTTCAAAAAATATTCTTTAATTTTTATACAGAAAGAATGTGGTGTTTAACTATTAAAATTAGTAAAGTAGGTAATAGCTGTAGATAAAACCGAACAAGGATAGGAACTGCACCAAATTTCACTTATAAAACAAGCAGTAAGCATAAAGCATTTATCATTAAGAATTAACAATTAAACTGAAAGCATTAAGCTTAAAACATTAAGCGTAAAGCAAAAAGCAATAAGCAATAAGCAAAAAGCAATAAGCAATAAGCAATAAGCATTTAAATAAGCATGTAGGCGGAAGCGGTAGGCGGTAGGCGGAAGATGGTAGGTGGTAGGCGGTAGGCGGTAGGTGGTAGGCGGTAGGCGATATTAAGCAATAAGCAATAAGCATAAAGCATTAAGCTTTAAACATTTAGCATTATGCTTTAACCAAAAATCAAAGAGCATCAAACCTCATGCCACCAGAAATGGTTTCTTGTTGGTCGTTATCCGTTGAACTTAACTTTGAAAATAATAATATAAAAAACATAAAAGTGTATTGTGCAATACAAATATAAAGAACAAGTAATGGTTGAAAATTCTTTTTTTTAATAAACACAAAAATAATAATAAAATCATACTGGATAACATTTATGGACTTGGTAATTTTCCAATTTCCAATAACTTTAACTGCTTCTGAAACTATTTTTTAAACGAAAATTCGAAAGCAAAAAAATGTTTACTTGTTCAAAAGTATATTCTTATTCGTAAGCCTTTATAACTTTGATGAAATAGATTATGTTTTAAGATACGAGAATCATACTCAATGATTTGAATAATATTTTGTTATTTCGTCAAATTACTAGTTATTTCGCAATAAATATTTGATGAAATCCCTAATATTTCCATTAAAAAAATATTCTTTTACAATATTTTATGTAAAGAAAGTGAGTGGAGGTGGTGTTTTAATAAAAAAAAAAATGTTTAGCTTTAAGTAAATTTATATTTTATAAAAACAATCTTTTTCTACAAAATGTAACTGCTATACAATCTTTTTAGCAACTAAATATAAAAAAAATCCCTTATATTTAAGTTTCAAAAAACATTCTTTAATTTTTTATACAGAAAGAATGTGGTGTTTAACTATTAAAATTAGTAAAGTAGGTAATAGCTGTAGATAACACCGAACAAGGATAGGAACTGCACCAAATTTTACTTATAAAACAAGCAGTAAGCATAAAGCATTTATAATTAAGAATTAACAATTAGACTGAAAGCATTAAGCTTAAAACATTAAGCGTAAAGCAAAATGCAATAAGCAATAAGCAATAAGCAATAAGCAATAAGCAATAAGCAATAAGCAATAAGCAATAAGCAATAAGCAATAAGCAATAAGCAATAAGCAATAAGCAATAAGCAATAAGCAATAAGCAATAAGCAATAAGCAATAAGCAATAAGCAATAAGCAATAAGCAATAAGCAATAAGCAATAAGCAATAAGCATGAAGCAATAAGCAATAAGCAATAAGCAATAAGCAATAAGCAATAAGCAATAAGCAATAAGCAATAAGCAATAAGCAATAAGCAATAAGCAATAAGCAATAAGCAATAAGCAATAAGCAATAAGCATGAAGCAATAAGCAATAAGCAATAAGCATGAAGCAATAAGCAATAAGCAATAAGCAATAAGCAATAAGCAATAAGCAATAAGCAATAAGCAATAAGCAATAAGCAATAAGCAATAAGCATTTAAATAAGCATGTAGGCGGAAGCAGTAGGCGGTAGGCGGAAGGTGTTAGGCGGTAGGCGGTAGGTGGTAGGCGATATTAAGCAATAAGCAATAAGCATAAAGCATTAAGCTTTAAACATTTAGCATTATGCTTTAACCAAAAATCAAAGAGCATCAAACCTCATGCCACCAGAAATGGTTTCTTGTTGGTCATTATTCGTTGAATTTAACTTTGAAAATAATAATAAAATAACATAAAAGTGTATTGTGCAATACAAATATAAAGAACAAGTAATGGTTGAAAATTCTTTTTTTAATAAACACAAAAATAATAATAAAATCATACTGGATAACATTTATGGACTTGGTAATTTCCCAATTTCCAATAACTTTAACTGCTTCTGAAACTATTTAAAAAAAAAAAAATTCGAAAGCAAAAAATTTTTTACTTGTTCAAAAGTATATTCTTATTCGTAAGCCTTTATAACTTTGATGAAATAGATTATGTTTTAAGATACGAGAATCATACTCAATGATTTGAATAATATTTTGTTATTTCGTCAAATTACTAGTTATTTCGCAATAAATATTTGATGAAATCCCTAATTATTCCATTAAAAAAATATTCTTTTACAATATTTTATGTAAAGAAAGTGAGTGCAGTTGGTGTTTAATTAAAAAAAAAATGTTTAGCTTTAAGTAAATTTATATTTTATAAAAACAATCTTTTTCTACAAAATGTAACTGCTATACAATCTTTTTAGCAACTAAATATAAAAAAAATCCCTTATATTTAAGTTTCAAAAAACATTCTTTAATTTTTTATACAGAAAGAATGTGGTGTTTAACTATTAAAATTAGTAAAGTAGGTAATAGCTGTAGATAACACCGAACAAGGATAGGAACTGCACCAAATTTTACTTATAAAACAAGCAGTAAGCATAAAGCATTTATCATTAAGAATTAACAATTAAACTGAAAGCATTAAGCTTAAAACATTAAGCGTAAAGCAAAAAGCAATAAGCAATAAGCAATAAGCAATAAGCATTTAAATAAGCATGTAGGCGGAAGCGGTAGGCGGTAGGCGGAAGGTGGTAGGTGGTAGGCGGTAGGCGGTAGGTGGTAGGCGGTAGGCGATATTAAGCAATAAGCAATAAGCATAAAGCATTAAGCTTTAAACATTTAGCATTATGCTTTAACCAAAAATCAAAGAGCATCAAACCTCATGCCACCAGAAATGGTTTCTTGTTGGTCGTTATCCGTTGAACTTAACTTTGAAAATAATAATATAAAAAACATAAAAGTGTATTGTGCAATACAAATATAAAGAACAAGTAATGGTTGAAAATTCTTTTTTTTAATAAACACAAAAATAATAATAAAATCATACTGGATAACATTTATGGACTTGGTAATTTTCCAATTTCCAATAACTTTAACTGCTTCTGAAACTATTTTTTAAACGAAAATTCGAAAGCAAAAAAATGTTTACTTGTTCAAAAGTATATTCTTATTCGTAAGCCTTTATAACTTTGATGAAATAGATTATGTTTTAAGATACGAGAATCATACTCAATGATTTGAATAATATTTTGTTATTTCGTCAAATTACTAGTTATTTCGCAATAAATATTTGATGAAATCCCTAATATTTCCATTAAAAAAATATTCTTTTACAATATTTTATGTAAAGAAAGTGAGTGGAGGTGGTGTTTTAATAAAAAAAAAATGTTTAGCTTTAAGTTAATTTATATTTTATAAAAACAATCTTTTTCTACAAAATGTAACTGCTATACAATCTTTTTAGCAACTAAATATAAAAAAAATCCCTTATATTTAAGTTTCAAAAAACATTCTTTAATTTTTTATACAGAAAGAATGTGGTGTTTAACTATTAAAATTAGTAAAGTAGGTAATAGCTGTAGATAACACCGAACAAGGATAGGAACTGCACCAAATTTTACTTATAAAACAAGCAGTAAGCATAAAGCATTTATCATTAAGAATTAACAATTAAACTGAAAGCATTAAGCTTAAAACATTAAGCGTAAAGCAAAAAGCAATAAGCAATAAGCAAAAAGCAAAGAGCAATAAGCAATAAGCAATAAGCAATAAGCAATAAGCAATAAGCAATAAGCAATAAGCAATAAGCAATAAGCAATAAGCAATAAGCAATAAGCAATAAGCAATAAGCAATAAGCAATAAGCAATAAGCAATAAGCAATAAGCAATAAGCAATAAGCAATAAGCAATAAGCATTTAAATAAGCATTTAAATAAGCATGTAGGCGGAAGCAGTAGGCGGTAGGCGGAAGGTGGTAGGCGGTAGGCGGTAGGTGGTAGGCGGTAGGCGATATTAAGCAATAAGCAATAAGCATAAAGCATAAAGCATAAAGCTTTAAACATTTAGCATTATGCTTTAACCAAAAATCAAAGAGCATCAAACCTCATGCCACCAGAAATGGTTTCTTGTTGGTCATTATCCGTTGAACTTAACTTTGAAAATAATAATAAAATAACATAAAAGTGTATTTTACAACACAAATATAAAGAACAAGTAATGGTTGAAAATTCTTTTTTTTAATAAACACAAAAATAATAATAAAATCATACTGGATAACATTTATGGACTTGGTAATTTTCCAATTTCCAATAACTTTAACTGCTTCTGAAACTATTTTTTAAACGAAAATTCGAAAGCAAAAAAATGTTTACTTGTTCAAAAGTATATTCTTATTCGTAAGCCTTTATAACTTTGATGAAATAGATTATGTTTTAAGATACGAGAATCATACTCAATGATTTGAATAATATTTTGTTATTTCGTCAAATTACTAGTTATTTCGCAATAAATATTTGATGAAATCCCTAATATTTCCATTAAAAAAAAATTCTTTTACAATATTTTATGTAAAGAAAGTGAGTGGAGGTGGTGTTTAAATAAAAAAAAAATGTTTAGCTTTAAGTAAATTTATATTTTATAAAAACAATCTTTTTCTACAAAATGTAACTGCTATACAATCTCTTTAGCAACTAAATATAAAAAAATCCCTTATATTTAAGTTTCAAAAAACATTCTTTAATTTTTTATACAGAAAGAATGTGGTGTTTAACTATTAAAATTAGTAAAGTAGGTAATAGCTGTAGATAACACCGAACAAGGATAGGAACTGCACCAAATTTTACTTATAATACAAGCAGTAAGCATAAAGCATTTATCATTAAGAATTAACAATTAAACTGAAAGCATTAAGCTTAAAACATTAAGCGTAAAGCAAAAAGCAACAAGCAATAAGCAATAAGCAATAAGCAATAAGCAATAAGCAATAAGCAATAAGCAATAAGCAATAAGCATTTAAATAAGCATGTAGGCGGAAGCAGTAGGCGGTAGGCGGAAGGTGGTAGGCGGTAGGCGGTAGGTGGTAGGCGGTAGGCGATATTAAGCAATAAGCAATAAGCATAAAGCATTAAGCTTTAAACATTTAGCATTATGCTTTAACCAAAAATCAAAGAGCATCAAACCTCATGCCACCAGAAATGGTTTCTTGTTGGTCATTATCCGTTGAACTTAACTTTGAAAATAATAATAAAATAACATAAAAGTGTATTTTACAACACAAATATAAAGAACAAGTAATAATTGAAAATTCTTTTTTTTAATAAACACAAAAATAATAATAAAATCATACTGGATAACATTTATGGCCTTGGTAATTTTCCAATTTCCAATAACTTTAACTGCTTCTGAAACTATTTTTTAAACGAAAATTCGAAAGCAAAAAAATTTTTACTTGTTCAAAAGTATATTCTTATTCGTAAGCCTTTATAACTTTGATGAAATAGATTATGTTTTAAGATACGAGAATTATACTCAATGATTTGAATAATATTTTGTTATTTCGTCAAATTACTAGTTATTTCGCAATATATATTTGATGAAATCCCTAATATTTCCATTAAAAAAAATATTCTTTTACAATATTTTATGTAAAGAAAGTGAGTGCAGGTGGTGTTTAAATAAAAAAAAAATGTTTTGCTTTAAGTAAATTTATATTTTATAAAAACAATCTTTTTCTACAAAATGTAACTGCTATACAATCTTTTTAGCAACTAAATATAAAAAAAATCCCTTATATTTAAGTTTCAAAAAATATTCTTTAATTTTTTATACAGAAAGAATGTGGTGTTTAACTATTAAAATTAGTAAAGTAGGTAATAGCTGTAGATAACACCGAACAAGGATAGGAACTGCACCAAATTTTACTTATAAAACAAGCAGTAAGCATAAAGCATTTATCATTAAGAATTAACAATTAAACTGAAAGCATTAAGCTTAAAACATTAAGCGTAAAGCAAAAAGCAATAAGCAATAAGCAAAAAGCAATAAGCAATAAGCAATAAGCAATAAGCAATAAGCAATAAGCAATAAGCAATAAGCAATAAGCAATAAGCAATAAGCAATAAGCAATAAGCAATAAGCAATAAGCAATAAGCAATAAGCAATAAGCAATAAGCAATAAGCAATAAGCAATAAGCAATAAGCAATAAGCAATAAGCAATAAGCAATAAGCAATAAGCAATAAGCAATAAGCAATAAGCAATAAGCAATAAGCAATAAGCAATAAGCAATAAGCAATAAGCAATAAGCAATAAGCAATAAGCAATAAGCAATAAATAATAAGCAATAAGCATGAAGCAATAAGCAATAAGCAATAAGCAATAAGCAATAAGCAATAAGCATTTAAATAAGCATGTAGGCGGAAGCAGTAGGCGGTAGGCGGAAGGTGGTAGGCGGTAGGCGGTAGGTGGTAGGCGGTAGGCGATATTAAGCAATAAGCAATAAGCATAAAGCATTAAGCTTTAAACATTTAGCATTATGCTTTAACCAAAAATCAAAGAGCATCAAACCTCATGCCACCAGAAATGGTTTCTTGTTGGTCATTATCCGTTGAACTTAACTTTGAAAATAATAATAAAATAACATAAAAGTGTATTTTACAATACAAATATAAAAAACAAGTAATAATTGAAAATTCTTTTTTTAATAAACACAAAAATAATAATAAAATCATACTGGATAACATTTATGGCCTTGGTAATTTCCCAATTTCCAATAACTTTAACTGCTTCTGAAACTATTTTTTAAACAAAAAAAATTTTTACTTGTTCAAAAGTATATTCTTATTCGTAAGCCTTTATAACTTTGATGAAATAGATTATGTTTTAAGATACGAGAATTATACTCAATGATTTGAATAATATTTTGTTATTTCGTCAAATTACTAGTTATTTCGCAATAAATATTTGATGAAATCCCTAATATTTCCATTAAAAAAAATATTCTTTTACAATATTTTATGTAAAGAAAGTGAGTGCAGGTGGTGTTTAAATAAAAAAAAATGTTTAGCTTTAAGTAAATTTATATTTTATAAAAACAATCTTTTTCTACAAAATGTAACTGCTATACAATCTTTTTAGCAACTAAATATAAAAAAAATCCCTTATATTTAAGTTTCAAAAAATATTCTTTAATTTTTTATACAGAAAGAATGTGGTGTTTAACTTTTAAAATTAGTAAAGTAATTAATAGCTGTAGATAACACCGAACAAGGATAGGAACTGCACCAAATTTTACTTATAAAACAAGCAGTAAGCATAAAGCATTTATCATTAAGAATTAACAATTAAACTGAAAGCATTAAGCTTAAAACATTAAGCGTAAAGCAAAAAGCAATAAGCAATAAGCAAAAAGCAATAAGCAATAAGCAATAAGCATTTAAATAAGCATGTAGGCGGAAGCGGTAGGCGGTAGGCGGAAGGTGGTAGGCGGTAGGCGGTAGGCGGTAGGTGGTAGGCGGTAAGCGGTAGGTGGTAGGCGGTAGCCGATATTAAGCAATAAGCAATAAGCATAAAGCATTAAGCTTTAAACATTTAGCATTATGCTTTAACCAAAAATCAAAGAGTATCAAACCTCATGCCACCAGAAATGGTTTCTTGTTGGTCGTTATCCGTTGAACTTAACTTTGAAAATAATAATATAAAAAACATAAAAGTGTATTGTGCAATACAAATATAAAGAACAAGTAATGGTTGAAAATTCTTTTTTTTAATAAACACAAATATAATAATAAAATCATACTGGATAACATTTATGGACTTGGTAATTTCCCAATTTCCAATAACTTTAACTGCTTCTGAAACTATTTAAAAAAAAAAAAAATTCGAAAGCAAAAAAATGTTTACTTGTTCAAAAGAATATTCTTATTCGTAAGCCTTTATAACTTTGATGAAATAGATTATGTTTTAAGATACGAGAATCATACTCAATGATTTGAATAATATTTTGTTATTTCGTCAAATTACTAGTTATTTCGCAATAAATATTTGATGAAATCCCTAATATTTCCATTAAAAAAATATTCTTTTACAATATTTTATGTAAAGAAAGTGAGTGGAGGTGGTGTTTTAATAAAAAAAAAATGTTTAGCTTTAAGTAAATTTATATTTTATAAAAACAATCTTTTTCTACAAAATGTAACTGCTATACAATCTTTTTAGCAACTAAATATAAAAAAAATCCCTTATATTTAAGTTTCAAAAAACATTCTTTAATTTTTTATACAGAAAGAATGTGGTGTTTAACTATTAAAATTAGTAAAGTAGGTAATAGCTGTAGATAACACCGAACAAGGATAGGAACTGCACCAAATTTTACTTATAAAACAAGCAGTAAGCATAAAGCATTTATCATTAAGAATTAACAATTAAACTGAAAGCATTAAGCTTAAAACATTAAGCGTAAAGCAAAAAGCAATAAGCAATAAGCAAAAAGCAATAAGCAATAAGCAATAAGCAATAAGCAATAAGCAATAAGCATTTAAATAAGCATGTAGGCGGAAGCAGTAGGCGGTAGGCGGAAGGTGGTAGGCGGTAGGCGGTAGGTGGTAGGCGGTAGGCGATATTAAGCAATAAGCAATAAGCATAAAGCATTAAGCTTTAAACATTTAGCATTATGCTTTAACCAAAAATCAAAGAGCATCAAACCTCATGCCACCAGAAATGGTTTCTTGTTGGTCATTATCCGTTGAACTTAACTTTGAAAATAATAATAAAATAACATAAAAGTGTATTTTACAACACAAATATAAAGAACAAGTAATAATTGAAAATTCTTTTTTTTAATAAACACAAAAATAATAATAAAATCATACTGGATAACATTTATGGCCTTGGTAATTTTCCAATTTCCAATAACTTTAACTGCTTCTGAAACTATTTTTTAAACGAAAATTCGAAAGCAAAAAAATTTTTACTTGTTCAAAAGTATATTCTTATTCGTAAGCCTTTATAACTTTGATGAAATAGATTATGTTTTAAGATACGAGAATTATACTCAATGATTTGAATAATATTTTGTTATTTCGTCAAATTACTAGTTATTTCGCAATAAATATTTGATGAAATCCCTAATATTTCCATTAAAAAAAATATTCTTTTACAATATTTTATGTAAAGAAAGTGAGTGCAGGTGGTGTTTAAATAAAAAAAAAATGTTTAGCTTTAAGTAAATTTATATTTTATAAAAACAATCTTTTTCTACAAAATGTAACTGCTATACAATCTTTTTAGCAACTAAATATAAAAAAAATCCCTTATATTTAAGTTTCAAAAAACATTCTTTAATTTTTTATACAGAAAGAATGTGGTGTTTAACTATTAAAATTAGTAAAGTAGGTAATAGCTGTAGATAACACCGAACAAGGATAGGAACTGCACCAAATTTTACTTATAAAACAAGCAGTAAGCATAAAGCATTTATAATTAAGAATTAACAATTAGACTGAAAGCATTAAGCTTAAAACATTAAGCGTAAAGCAAAAAGCAATAAGCAATAAGCAAAATGCAATAAGCAATAAGCAATAAGCAATAAGCATTTAAATAAGCATGTAGGCGGAAGCAGTAGGCGGTAGGCGGAAGGTGGTAGGCGGTAGGCGGTAGGTGGTAGGCGGTAGGCGATATTAAGCAATAAGCAATAAGCATAAAGCATTAAGCTTTAAACATTTAGCATTATGCTTTAACCAAAAATCAAAGAGCATCAAACCTCATGCCACCAGAAATGGTTTCTTGTTGGTCATTATCCGTTGAACTTAACTTTGAAAATAATAATAAAATAACATAAAAGTGTATTTTACAATACAAATATAAAAAACAAGTAATAATTGAAAATTCTTTTTTTAATAAACACAAAAATAATAATAAAATCATACTGGATAACATTTATGGCCTTGGTAATTTCCCAATTTCCAATAACTTTAACTGCTTCTGAAACTATTTTTTAAACAAAAAAAATTTTTACTTGTTCAAAAGTATATTCTTATTCGTAAGCCTTTATAACTTTGATGAAATAGATTATGTTTTAAGATACGAGAATTATACTCAATGATTTGAATAATATTTTGTTATTTCGTCAAATTACTAGTTATTTCGCAATAAATATTTGATGAAATCCCTAATATTTCCATTAAAAAAAATATTCTTTTACAATATTTTATGTAAAGAAAGTGAGTGCAGGTGGTGTTTAAATAAAAAAAAATGTTTAGCTTTAAGTAAATTTATATTTTATAAAAACAATCTTTTTCTACAAAATGTAACTGCTATACAATCTTTTTAGCAACTAAATATAAAAAAAATCCCTTATATTTAAGTTTCAAAAAATATTCTTTAATTTTTTATACAGAAAGAATGTGGTGTTTAACTTTTAAAATTAGTAAAGTAATTAATAGCTGTAGATAACACCGAACAAGGATAGGAACTGCACCAAATTTTACTTATAAAACAAGCAGTAAGCATAAAGCATTTATCATTAAGAATTAACAATTAAACTGAAAGCATTAAGCTTAAAACATTAAGCGTAAAGCAAAAAGCAATAAGCAATAAGCAAAAAGCAATAAGCAATAAGCAATAAGCATTTAAATAAGCATGTAGGCGGAAGCGGTAGGCGGTAGGCGGAAGGTGGTAGGCGGTAGGCGGTAGGCGGTAGGTGGTAGGCGGTAAGCGGTAGGTGGTAGGCGGTAGCCGATATTAAGCAATAAGCAATAAGCATAAAGCATTAAGCTTTAAACATTTAGCATTATGCTTTAACCAAAAATCAAAGAGTATCAAACCTCATGCCACCAGAAATGGTTTCTTGTTGGTCGTTATCCGTTGAACTTAACTTTGAAAATAATAATATAAAAAACATAAAAGTGTATTGTGCAATACAAATATAAAGAACAAGTAATGGTTGAAAATTCTTTTTTTTAATAAACACAAATATAATAATAAAATCATACTGGATAACATTTATGGACTTGGTAATTTCCCAATTTCCAATAACTTTAACTGCTTCTGAAACTATTTAAAAAAAAAAAAAATTCGAAAGCAAAAAAATGTTTACTTGTTCAAAAGAATATTCTTATTCGTAAGCCTTTATAACTTTGATGAAATAGATTATGTTTTAAGATACGAGAATCATACTCAATGATTTGAATAATATTTTGTTATTTCGTCAAATTACTAGTTATTTCGCAATAAATATTTGATGAAATCCCTAATATTTCCATTAAAAAAATATTCTTTTACAATATTTTATGTAAAGAAAGTGAGTGGAGGTGGTGTTTTAATAAAAAAAAATGTTTAGCTTTAAGTAAATTTATATTTTATAAAAACAATCTTTTTCTACAAAATGTAACTGCTATACAATCTTTTTAGCAACTAAATATAAAAAAAATCCCTTATATTTAAGTTTCAAAAAACATTCTTTAATTTTTTATACAGAAAGAATGTGGTGTTTAACTATTAAAATTAGTAAAGTAGGTAATAGCTGTAGATAACACCGAACAAGGATAGGAACTGCACCAAATTTTACTTATAAAACAAGCAGTAAGCATAAAGCATTTATCATTAAGAATTAACAATTAAACTGAAAGCATTAAGCTTAAAACATTAAGCGTAAAGCAAAAAGCAATAAGCAATAAGCAAAAAGCAATAAGCAATAAGCAATAAGCAATAAGCAATAAGCAATAAGCAATAAGCAATAAGCAATAAGCAATAAGCATTTAAATAAGCATGTAGGCGGAAGCAGTAGGCGGTAGGCGGAAGGTGGTAGGCGGTAGGCGGTAGGTGGTAGGCGGTAGGCGATATTAAGCAATAAGCAATAAGCATAAAGCATTAAGCTTTAAACATTTAGCATTATGCTTTAACCAAAAATCAAAGAGCATCAAACCTCATGCCACCAGAAATGGTTTCTTGTTGGTCATTATCCGTTGAACTTAACTTTGAAAATAATAATAAAATAACATAAAAGTGTATTTTACAACACAAATATAAAGAACAAGTAATAATTGAAAATTCTTTTTTTTAATAAACACAAAAATAATAATAAAATCATACTGGATAACATTTATGGCCTTGGTAATTTTCCAATTTCCAATAACTTTAACTGCTTCTGAAACTATTTTTTAAACGAAAATTCGAAAGCAAAAAAATTTTTACTTGTTCAAAAGTATATTCTTATTCGTAAGCCTTTATAACTTTGATGAAATAGATTATGTTTTAAGATACGAGAATTATACTCAATGATTTGAATAATATTTTGTTATTTCGTCAAATTACTAGTTATTTCGCAATAAATATTTGATGAAATCCCTAATATTTCCATTAAAAAAAATATTCTTTTACAATATTTTATGTAAAGAAAGTGAGTGCAGGTGGTGTTTAAATAAAAAAAAAATGTTTAGCTTTAAGTAAATTTATATTTTATAAAAACAATCTTTTTCTACAAAATGTAACTGCTATACAATCTTTTTAGCAACTAAATATAAAAAAAATCCCTTATATTTAAGTTTCAAAAAACATTCTTTAATTTTTTATACAGAAAGAATGTGGTGTTTAACTATTAAAATTAGTAAAGTAGGTAATAGCTGTAGATAACACCGAACAAGGATAGGAACTGCACCAAATTTTACTTATAAAACAAGCAGTAAGCATAAAGCATTTATCATTAAGAATTAACAATTAAACTGAAAGCATTAAGCTTAAAACATTAAGCGTAAAGCAAAAAGCAATAAGCAATAAGCAAAAAGCAATAAGCAATAAGCAATAAGCAATAAGCAATAAGCAATAAGCAATAAGCAATAAGCAATAAGCAATAAGCAATAAGCAATAAGCAATAAGCATTTAAATAAGCATGTAGGCGGAAGCAGTAGGCGGTAGGCGGAAGGTGGTAGGCGGTAGGCGGTAGGTGGTAGGCGGTAGGCGATATTAAGCAATAAGCAATAAGCATAAAGCATTAAGCTTTAAACATTTAGCATTATGCTTTAACCAAAAATCAAAGAGCATCAAACCTCATGCCACCAGAAATGGTTTCTTGTTGGTCATTATCCGTTGAACTTAACTTTGAAAATAATAATAAAATAACATAAAAGTGTATTTTACAACACAAATATAAAGAACAAGTAATAATTGAAAATTCTTTTTTTTAATAAACACAAAAATAATAATAAAATCATACTGGATAACATTTATGGCCTTGGTAATTTTCCAATTTCCAATAACTTTAACTGCTTCTGAAACTATTTTTTAAACGAAAATTCGAAAGCAAAAAAATTTTTACTTGTTCAAAAGTATATTCTTATTCGTAAGCCTTTATAACTTTGATGAAATAGATTATGTTTTAAGATACGAGAATTATACTCAATGATTTGAATAATATTTTGTTATTTCGTCAAATTACTAGTTATTTCGCAATAAATATTTGATGAAATCCCTAATATTTCCATTAAAAAAAATATTCTTTTACAATATTTTATGTAAAGAAAGTGAGTGCAGGTGGTGTTTAAATAAAAAAAAAACGTTTAGCTTTAAGTAAATTTATATTTTATAAAAACAATCTTTTTCTACAAAATGTAACTGCTATACAATCTTTTTAGCAACTAAATATAAAAAAATCCCTTATATTTAAGTTTCAAAAAATATTCTTTAATTTTTATACAGAAAGAATGTGGTGTTTAACTATTAAAATTAGTAAAGTAGGTAATAGCTGTAGATAAAACCGAACAAGGATAGGAACTGCACCAAATTTCACTTATAAAACAAGCAGTAAGCATAAAGCATTTATCATTAAGAATTAACAATTAAACTGAAAGCATTAAGCTTAAAACATTAAGCGTAAAGCAAAAAGCAATAAGCAATAAGCAAAAAGCAATAAGCAATAAGCAATAAGCATTTAAATAAGCATGTAGGCGGAAGCGGTAGGCGGTAGGCGGAAGATGGTAGGTGGTAGGCGGTAGGCGGTAGGTGGTAGGCGGTAGGCGATATTAAGCAATAAGCAATAAGCATAAAGCATTAAGCTTTAAACATTTAGCATTATGCTTTAACCAAAAATCAAAGAGCATCAAACCTCATGCCACCAGAAATGGTTTCTTGTTGGTCGTTATCCGTTGAACTTAACTTTGAAAATAATAATATAAAAAACATAAAAGTGTATTGTGCAATACAAATATAAAGAACAAGTAATGGTTGAAAATTCTTTTTTTTAATAAACACAAAAATAATAATAAAATCATACTGGATAACATTTATGGACTTGGTAATTTTCCAATTTCCAATAACTTTAACTGCTTCTGAAACTATTTTTTAAACGAAAATTCGAAAGCAAAAAAATGTTTACTTGTTCAAAAGTATATTCTTATTCGTAAGCCTTTATAACTTTGATGAAATAGATTATGTTTTAAGATACGAGAATCATACTCAATGATTTGAATAATATTTTGTTATTTCGTCAAATTACTAGTTATTTCGCAATAAATATTTGATGAAATCCCTAATATTTCCATTAAAAAAATATTCTTTTACAATATTTTATGTAAAGAAAGTGAGTGGAGGTGGTGTTTTAATAAAAAAAAAAATGTTTAGCTTTAAGTAAATTTATATTTTATAAAAACAATCTTTTTCTACAAAATGTAACTGCTATACAATCTTTTTAGCAACTAAATATAAAAAAAATCCCTTATATTTAAGTTTCAAAAAACATTCTTTAATTTTTTATACAGAAAGAATGTGGTGTTTAACTATTAAAATTAGTAAAGTAGGTAATAGCTGTAGATAACACCGAACAAGGATAGGAACTGCACCAAATTTTACTTATAAAACAAGCAGTAAGCATAAAGCATTTATCATTAAGAATTAACAATTAAACTGAAAGCATTAAGCTTAAAACATTAAGCGTAAAGCAAAAAGCAATAAGCAATAAGCAAAAAGCAAAGAGCAATAAGCAATAAGCAATAAGCAATAAGCAATAAGCAATAAGCAATGAGCAATAAGCAATAAGCAATAAGCAATAAGCAATAAGCAATAAGCAATAAGCAATAAGCAATAAGCAATAAGCAATAAGCAATAAGCAATAAGCATGAAGCAATAAGCAATAAGCAATAACCAATAAGCAATAAGCATTTAAATGAGCATGTAGGCGGAAGCAGTAGGCGGTAGGCGGAAGGTGGTAGGTGGTAGGCGGTAGGCGGTAGGTGGTAGGCGGTAGGCGATATTAAGCAATAAGCAATAAGCATAAAGCATTAAGCTTTAAACATTTAGCATTATGCTTTAACCAAAAATCAAAGAGCATCAAACCTCATGCCACCAGAAATGGTTTCTTGTTGGTCGTTATCCGTTGAACTTAACTTTGAAAATAATAATATAAAAAACATAAAAGTGTATTGTGCAATACAAATATAAAGAACAAGTAATGGTTGAAAATTCTTTTTTTTAATAAACACAAAAATAATAATAAAATCATACTGGATAACATTTATGGACTTGGTAATTTTCCAATTTCCAATAACTTTAACTGCTTCTGAAACTATTTTTTAAACGAAAATTCGAAAGCAAAAAAATGTTTACTTGTTCAAAAGTATATTCTTATTCGTAAGCCTTTATAACTTTGATGAAATAGATTATGTTTTAAGATACGAGAATCATACTCAATGATTTGAATAATATTTTGTTATTTCGTCAAATTACTAGTTATTTCGCAATAAATATCTGATGAAATCCCTAATATTTCCATTAAAAAATATATTCTTTTACAATATTTTATGTAAAGAAAGTGAGTGCAGGTGGTGTTTAAATAAAAAAAAATGTTTAGCTTTAAGTAAATTTATATTTTATAAAAACAATCTTTTTCTACAAAATGTAACTGCTATACAATCTTTTTAGCAACTAAATATAAAAAAAATCCCTTATATTTAAGTTTCAAAAAATATTCTTTAATTTTTTATACAAAAAGAATGTGGTGTTTAACTTTTAAAATTAGTAAAGTAGGTAATAGCTGTAGATAACACCGAACAAGGATAGGAACTGCACCAAATTTTACTTATAAAACAAGCAGTAAGCATAAAGCATTTATCATTAAGAATTAACAATTAAACTGAAAGCATTAAGCTTAAAACATTAAGCGTAAAGCAAAAAGCAATAAGCAATAAGCAAAAAGCAATAAGCAATAAGCAATAAGCAATAAGCAATAAGCAATAAGCAATAAGCAATAAGCAATAAGCAATAAGCATTTAAATAAGCATGTAGGCGGAATCAGTAGGCGGTAGGCGGAAGGTGGTAGGCGGTAGGCGGTAGGCGGTAGGTGGTAGGCGGTAGGCGATATTAAGCAATAAGCAATAAGCATAAAGCATTAAGCTTTAAACATTTAGCATTATGCTTTAACCAAAAATCAAAGAGCATCAAACCTCATGCCACCAGAAATGGTTTCTTGTTGGTCATTATTCGTTGAACTTAACTTTGAAAACAATAATAAAATAACATAAAAGTGTATTGTGCAATACAAATATAAAGAACAAGTAATGGTTGAAAATTCTTTTTTTTAATAAACACAAAAATAATAATAAAATCATACTGGATAACATTTATGGACTTGGTAATTTCCCAATTTCCAATAACTTTAACTGCTTCTGAAACTATTTAAAAAAAAAAAAAATTCGAAAGCAAAAAAATTTTTACTTGTTCAAAAGTATATTCTTATTCGTAAGCCTTTATAACTTTGATGAAATAGATTATGTTTTAAGATACGAGAATCATACTCAATGATTTGAATAATATTTTATTATTTCGTCAAATTACTAGTTATTTCGCAATAAATATTTGATGAAATCCCTAATATTTCCATTAAAAAAATATTCTTTTACAATATTTTATGTAAAGAAAGTGAGTGCAGTTGGTGTTTAATTAAAAAAAAAATGTTTAGCTTTAAGTAAATTTATATTTTATAAAAACAATCTTTTTCTACAAAATGTAACTGCTATACAATCTTTTTAGCAACTAAATATAAAAAAAATCCCTTATATTTAAGTTTCAAAAAACATTCTTTAATTTTTTATACAGAAAGAATGTGGTGTTTAACTATTAAAATTAGTAAAGTAGGTAATAGCTGTAGATAACACCGAACAAGGATAGGAACTGCACCAAATTTTACTTATAAAACAAGCAGTAAGCATAAAGCATTTATCATTAAGAATTAACAATTAAACTGAAAGCATTAAGCTTAAAACATTAAGCGTAAAGCAAAAAGCAATAAGCAATAAGCAATAAGCAATAAGCAATAAGCAATAAGCATGAAGCAATAAGCAATAAGCAATAAGCAATAAGCATTTAAATAAGCATGTAGGCGGAACCGGTAGGCGGAAGGCGGAAGGTGGTAGGCGGTAGGTGGTAGGCGGTAGGTGGTAGGCGGTAGCCGATATTAAGCAATAAGCAATAAGCATAAAGCATTAAGCTTTAAACATTTAGCATTATGCTTTAACCAAAAATCAAAGAGCATCAAACCTCATGCCACCAGAAATGGTTTCTTGTTGGTCGTTATCCGTTGAACTTAACTTTGAAAATAATAATATAAAAAACATAAAAGTGTATTGTGCAATACAAATATAAAGAACAAGTAATGGTTGAAAATTCTTTTTTTTAATAAACACAAATATAATAATAAAATCATACTGGATAACATTTATGGACTTGGTAATTTCCCAATTTCCAATAACTTTAACTGCTTCTAAAACTATTTAAAAAAAAAAAAAATTCGAAAGCAAAAAAATGTTTACTTGTTCAAAAGTATATTCTTATTCGTAAGCCTTTATAACTTTGATGAAATAGATTATGTTTTAAGATACGAGAATCATACTCAATGATTTGAATAATATTTTGTTATTTCGTCAAATTACTAGTTATTTCGCAATAAATATTTGATGAAATCCCTAATATTTCCATTAAAAAAATATTCTTTTACAATATTTTATGTAAAGAAAGTGAGTGGAGGTGGTGTTTTAATAAAAAAAAAATGTTTAGCTTTAAGTTAATTTATATTTTATAAAAACAATCTTTTTCTACAAAATGTAACTGCTATACAATCTTTTTAGCAACTAAATATAAAAAAAATCCCTTATATTTAAGTTTCAAAAAACATTCTTTAATTTTTTATACAGAAAGAATGTGGTGTTTAACTATTAAAATTAGTAAAGTAGGTAATAGCTGTAGATAACACCGAACAAGGATAGGAACTGCACCAAATTTTACTTATAAAACAAGCAGTAAGCATAAAGCATTTATCATTAAGAATTAACAATTAAACTGAAAGCATTAAGCTTAAAACATTAAGCGTAAAGCAAAAAGCAACAAGCAATAAGCAAAAAGCAATAAGCAATAAGCAATAAGCAATAAGCAATAAGCAATAAGCAATAAGCAATAAGCAATAAGCAATAAGCAATAAGCAATAAGCAATAAGCAATAAGCAATAAGCAATAAGCAATAAGCAATAAGCAATAAGCAATAAGCAATAAGCAATAAGCAATAAGCAATAAGCAAAAAGCAATAAGCAATAAGCAATAAGCAATAAGCAATAAGCAATAAGCAATAAGCAATAAGCAATAAGCAATAAGCAATAAGCATTTAAATAAGCATGTAGGCGGAAGCAGTAGGCGGTAGGCGGAAGGTGGTAGGCGGTAGGCGGTAGGTGGTAGGTGGTAGGCGATATTAAGCAATAAGCAAAAAGCATAAAGCATTAAGCTTTAAACATTAAGCGTAAAGCAAAAAGCAACAAGCAATAAGCAAAAAGCAAAAAGCAATAAGCAATAAGCAATAAGCAATAAGCAATAAGCAATAAGCAATAAGCAATAAGCAATAAGCAATAAGCAATAAGCAATAAGCAATAAGCAATAAGCAATAAGCAATAAGCAATAAGCAATAAGCAATAAGCAATAAGCAATAAGCAATAAGCAATAAGCAATAAGCAATAAGCAATAAGCAATAAGCAATAAGCAATAAGCAATAAGCAATAAGCAATAAGCAATAAGCAATAAGCAATAAGCAATAAGCAATAAGCAATAAGCAATAAGCAATAAGCAATAAGCAATAAGCAATAAGCAATAAGCAATAAGCAATAAGCAATAAGCAATAAGCAATAAGCAATAAGCAATAAGCAATAAGCAATAAGCAATAAGCAATAAGCAATAAGCAATAAGCAATAAGCAATAAGCAATAAGCAATAAGCAATAAGCAATAAGCAATAAGCAATAAGCAATAAGCAATAAGCAATAAGCAAAAAGCAAAAAGCAATAAGCAATAAGCAATAAGCAATAAGCAATAAGCAATAAGCAATAAGCAATAAGCAATAAGCAATAAGCAATAAGCATTTAAATAAGCATGTAGGCGGAAGCAGTAGGCGGTAGGCGGAAGGTGGTAGGCGGTAGGCGGTAGGTGGTAGGTGGTAGGCGATATTAAGCAATAAGCAAAAAGCATAAAGCATTAAGCTTTAAACATTTAGCATTATGCTTTAACCAAAAATCAAAGAGCATCAAACCTCATGCCACTAGAAATGGTTTCTTGTTGGTCATTATCCGTTGAACTTAACTTTGAAAATAATAATAAAATAACATAAAAGTGTATTTTACAACACAAATATAAAGAACAAGTAATAATTGAAAATTCTTTTTTTTAATAAACACAAAAATAATAATAAAATCATACTGGATAACATTTATGGCCTTGGTAATTTTCCAATTTCCAATAACTTTAACTGCTTCTGAAACTATTTTTTAAACAAAAATTCGAAAGCAAAAAAATTTTTACTTGTTCAAAAGTATATTCTTATTCGTAAGCCTTTATAACTTTGATGAAATAGATTATGTTTTAAGATACGAGAATTATACTCAATGATTTGAATAATATTTTGTTATTTCGTCAAATTACTAGTTATTTCGCAATAAATATTTGATGAAATCCCTAATATTTCCATTAAAAAATATATTCTTTTACAATATTTTATGTAAAGAAAGTGAGTGCAGTTGGTGTTTAAATAAAAAAAAAATGTTTAGCTTTAAGTAAATTTATATTTTATAAAAACAATCTTTTTCTACAAAATGTAACTGCTATACAATCTTTTTAGCAACTAAATATAAAAAAATCCCTTATATTTAAGTTTCAAAAAACATTCTTTAATTTTTTATACAGAAAGAATGTGGTGTTTAACTATTAAAATTAGTAAAGTAGGTAATAGCTGTAGATAACACCGAACAAGGATAGGAACTGCACCAAATTTTACTTATAAAACAAGCAGTAAGCATAAAGCATTTATCATTAAGAATTAACAATTAGACTGAAAGCATTAAGCTTAAAACATTAAGCGTAAAGCAAAAAGCAATAAGCAATAAGCAAAAAGCAATAAGCAATAAGCAATAAGCAATAAGCAATAAGCAATAAGCAATAAGCAATAAGCAATAAGCAATAAGCAATAAGCAATAAGCAATAAGCAATAAGCAATAAGCAATAAGCAATAAGCAATAAGCAATAAGCAATAAGCAATACGCAATAAGCAATAAGCAATAAGCAATAAGCAATAAGCAAAAAGCAATAAGCAATAAGCAATAAGCAATAAGCAATAAGCAATAAGCAATAAGCAATAAGCAATAAGCAATAAGCAATAAGCAATAAGCAATAAGCAATAAGCAATAAGCAATAAGCAATAAGCAATAAGCAATAAGCAATAAGCAATAAGCAATAAGCAATAAGCAATAAGCAATAAGCAATAAGCAATAAGCAATAAGCAATAAGCAATAAGCAATAAGCAATAAGCAATAAGCAATAAGCAATAAGCAATAAGCAATAAGCAATAAGCAATAAGCATTTAAATAAGCATGTAGGCGGAAGCAGTAGGCGGTAGGCGGAAGGTGGTAGGCGGTAGGCGGTAGGTGGTAGGCGGTAGGCGATATTAAGCAATAAGCAATAAGCATAAAGCATTAAGCTTTAAACATTTAGCATTATGCTTTAACCAAAAATCAAAGAGCATCAAACCTCATGCCACCAGAAATGGTTTCTTGTTGGTCATTATCCGTTGAACTTAACTTTGAAAATAATAATAAAATAACATAAAAGTGTATTTTACAACACAAATATAAAGAACAAGTAATAATTGAAAATTCTTTTTTTTAATAAACACAAAAATAATAATAAAATCATACTGGATAACATTTATGGACTTGGTAATTTTCCAATTTCCAATAACTTTAACTGCTTCTGAAACTATTTTTTAAACGAAAATTCGAAAGCAAAAAAATGTTTACTTGTTCAAAAGTATATTCTTATTCGTAAGCCTTTATAACTTTGATGAAATAGATTATGTTTTAAGATACGAGAATTATACTCAATGATTTGAATAATATTTTGTTATTTCGTCAAATTACTAGTTATTTCGCAATAAATATTAGATGAAATCCCTAATATTTCCATTAAAAAAAATATTCTTTTACAATATTTTATGTAAAGAAAGTGAGTGCAGGTGGTGTTTAAATAAAAAAAAAATGTTTAGCTTTAAGTAAATTTATATTTTATAAAAACAATCTTTTTCTACAAAATGTAACTGCTATACAATCTTTTTAGCAACTAAATATAAAAAAAATCCCTTATATTTAAGTTTCAAAAAATATTCTTTAATTTTTTATACAGAAAGAATGTGGTGTTTAACTATTAAAATTAGTAAAGTAGGTAATAGCTGTAGATAATACCGAACAAGGATAGGAACTGCACCAAATTTTACTTATAAAACAAGCAGTAAGCATAAAGCATTTATCATTAAGAATTAACAATTAAACTAAAAGCATTAAGCTTAAAACATTAAGCGTAAAGCAAAAAGCAACAAGCAATAAGCAAAAAGCAATAAGCAATAAGCAATAAGCAATAAGCAATAAGCAATTAGCAATAAGCAATAAGCAATAAGCAATAAGCAATAAGCAATAAGCAATAAGCAATAAGCAATAAGCAATAAGCAATAAGCAATAAGCAATAAGCAATAAGCAATAAGCAATAAGCAATAAGCAATAAGCAAAAAGCAATAAGCAATAAGCAATAAGCAATAAGCAATAAGCAATAAGCAATAAGCAATAAGCAATAAGCAATAAGCAATAAGCAATAAGCAATAAGCAATAAGCAATAAGCAATAAGCAATAAGCAATAAGCAATAAGCATTTAAATAAGCATGTAGGCGGAAGCGGTAGGCGGTAGGCGGAAGGTGGAAGGCGGTAGGCGGTAGGCGGTAGGTGGTAGGCGGTAGGCGATTTTAAGCAATAAGCAATAAGCATAAAGCATTAAGCTTTAAACATTTAGCATTATGCTTTAACCAAAAATCAAAGAGCATCAAACCTCATGCCACCAGAAATGGTTTCTTGTTGGTCATTATCCGTTGAACTTAACTTTGAAAATAATAATAAAATAACATAAAAGTGTATTTTACAATACAAATATAAAAAACAAGTAATAATTGAAAATTCTTTTTTTAATAAACACAAAAATAATAATAAAATCATACTGGATAACATTTATGGCCTTGGTAATTTCCCAATTTCCAATAATTTTAACTGCTTCTGAAACTATTTTTTAAACAAAAATTTGAAAGCAAAAAAATGTTTACTTGTTCAAAAGTATATTCTTATTCGTAAGCCTTTATAACTTTGATGAAATAGATTATGTTTTAAGATACGAGAATTTTACTCAATGATTTGAATAATATTTTGTTATTTCGTCAAATTACTAGTTATTTCGCAATAAATATTTGATGAAATCCCTAATATTTCCATTAAAAAAATATCCTTTTACAATATTTTATGTAAAGAAAGTGAGTGGAGGTGGTGTTTAAATAAAAAAAAAATGTTTAGTTTTAAGTAAATTTATATTTTATAAAAACAATCTTTTTCTACAAAATGTAACTGCTATACAATCTTTTTAGCAACTAAATATTAAAAAAATCCCTTATATTTAAGTTTCAAAAAACATTCTTTAATTTTTTATACAGAAAGAATGTGGTGCTTAACTATTAAAATTAGTAAAGTAGGTAATAGCTGTAGATAACACCGAACAAGGATAGGAACTGCACCAAATTTTACTTATAAAACAAGCAGTAAGCATAAAGCATTTATCATTAAGAATTAACAATTAAACTGAAAGCATTAAGCTTAAAACATTAAGCGTAAAGCAAAAAGCAATAAGCAATAAGCAAAAAGCAATAAGCAATAAGCAATAAGCAATAAGCAATAAGCAATAAGCAATAAGCAATAAGCAATAAGCAATAAGCAATAAGCAATAAGCAATAAGCAATAAGCAATAAGCAATAAGCAATAAGCAAAAAGCAATAAGCAATAAGCAATAAGCAATAAGCAATAAGCAATAAGCAATAAGCAATAAGCAATAAGCAATAAGCAATAAGCAATAAGCAATAAGCAATAAGCAATAAGCAATAAGCAATAAGCATTTAAATAAGCATGTAGGCGGAAGCGGTAGGCGGTAGGCGGAAGGTGGAAGGCGGTAGGCGGTAGGCGGTAGGTGGTAGGCGGTAGGCGATTTTAAGCAATAAGCAATAAGCATAAAGCATTAAGCTTTAAACATTTAGCATTATGCTTTAACCAAAAATCAAAGAGCATCAAACCTCATGCCACCAGAAATGGTTTCTTGTTGGTCATTATCCGTTGAACTTAACTTTGAAAATAATAATAAAATAACATAAAAGTGTATTTTACAATACAAATATAAAAAACAAGTAATAATTGAAAATTCTTTTTTTAATAAACACAAAAATAATAATAAAATCATACTGGATAACATTTATGGCCTTGGTAATTTCCCAATTTCCAATAACTTTAACTGCTTCTGAAACTATTTTTTAAACGAAAATTCGAAAGCAAAAAAATTTTTACTTGTTCAAAAGTATATTCTTATTCGTAAGCCTTTATAACTTTGATGAAATAGATTATGTTTTAAGATACGAGAATTATACTCAATGATTTGAATAATATTTTGTTATTTCGTCAAATTACTAGTTATTTCGCAATAAATATTTGATGAAATCCCTAATATTTCCATTAAAAAATATATTCTTTTACAATATTTTATGTAAAGAAAGTGAGTGCAGGTGGTGTTTAAATAAAAAAAAAAGTTTAGCTTTAAGTAAATTTATATTTTATAAAAACAATCTTTTTCTACAAAATGTAACTGCTATACAATCTTTTTAGCAACTAAATATAAAAAAAATCCCTTATATTTAAGTTTCAAAAAATATTCTTTAATTTTTTATACAGAAAGAATGTGGTGTTTAACTTTTAAAATTAGTAAAGTAGGTAATAGCTGTAGATAACACCGAACAAGGATAGGAACTGCACCAAATTTTACTTATAAAACAAGCAGTAAGCATAAAGCATTTATCATTAAGAATTAACAATTAAACTGAAAGCATTAAGCTTAAAACATTAAGCGTAAAGCAAAAAGCAATAAGCAATAAGCAAAAAGCAATAAGCAATAAGCAATAAGCAATAAGCAATAAGCATTTAAATAAGCATGTAGGCGGAATCAGTAGGCGGTAGGCGGAAGGTGGTAGGCGGTAGGCGGTAGGCGGTAGGTGGTAGGCGGTAGGCGATATTAAGCAATAAGCAATAAGCATAAAGCATTAAGCTTTAAACATTTAGCATTATGCTTTAACCAAAAATCAAAGAGCATCAAACCTCATGCCACCAGAAATGGTTTCTTGTTGGTCATTATTCGTTGAACTTAACTTTGAAAATAATAATAAAATAACATAAAAGTGTATTTTACAACACAAATATAAAGAACAAGTAATAATTGAAAATTCTTTTTTTTAATAAACCCAAAAATAATAATAAAATCATACTGGATAACATTTATGGCCTTGGTAATTTTCCAATTTCCAATAACTTTAACTGCTTCTGAAACTATTTTTTAAACGAAAATTCGAAAGCAAAAAAATTTTTACTTGTTCAAAAGTATATTCTTATTCGTAAGCCTTTATAACTTTGATGAAATAGATTATGTTTTAAGATACGAGAATTATACTCAATGATTTGAATAATATTTTGTTATTTCGTCAAATTACTAGTTATTTCGCGATAAATATTTGATGAAATCCCTAATATTTCCATTAAAAAATATATCCTTTTACAATATTTTATGTAAAGAAAGTGAGTGCAGTTGGTGTTTAAATAAAAAAAAAATGTTTAGCTTTAAGTAAATTTATATTTTATAAAAACAATCTTTTTCTACAAAATGTAACTGCTATACAATCTTTTTAGCAACTAAATATAAAAAAAATCCCTTATATTTAAGTTTCAAAAAACATTCTTTAATTTTTTATACAGAAAGAATGTGGTGCTTAACTATTAAAATTAGTAAAGTAGGTAATAGCTGTAGATAACACCGAACAAGGATAGGAACTGCACCAAATTTTACTTATAAAACAAGCAGTAAGCATAAAGCATTTATCATTAAGAATTAACAATTAAACTGAAAGCATTAAGCTTAAAACATTAAGCGTAAAGCAAAAAGCAATAAGCAATAAGCAAAAAGCAATAAGCAATAAGCAATAAGCAATAAGCATTTAAATAAGCATGTAGGCGGAATCAGTAGGCGGTAGGCGGAAGGTGGTAGGCGGTAGGCGGTAGGCGGTAGGTGGTAGGCGGTAGGCGATATTAAGCAATAAGCAATAAGCATAAAGCATTAAGCTTTAAACATTTAGCATTATGCTTTAACCAAAAATCAAAGAGCATCAAACCTCATGCCACCAGAAATGGTTTCTTGTTGGTCATTATTCGTTGAACTTAACTTTGAAAATAATAATAAAATAACATAAAAGTGTATTGTGCAATACAAATATAAAGAACAAGTAATGGTTGAAAATTCTTTTTTTTAATAAACACAAAAATAATAATAAAATCATACTGGATAACATTTATGGACTTGGTAATTTCCCAATTTCCAATAACTTTAACTGCTTCTGAAACTATTTAAAAAAAAAAAAATTCGAAAGCAAAAAAATTTTTACTTGTTCAAAAGTATATTCTTATTCGTAAGCCTTTATAACTTTGATGAAATAGATTATGTTTTAAGATACGAGAATTATACTCAATGATTTGAATAATATTTTGTTATTTCGTCAAATTACTATTTGATGAAATCCCTAATAATTCCATTAAAAAATATATCCTTTTACAATATTTTATGTAAAGAAAGTGAGTGCAGTTGGTGTTTAAATAAAAAAAAATGTTTAGCTTTAAGTAAATTTATATTTTATAAAAACAATCTTTTTCTACAAAATGTAACTGCTATACAATCTTTTTAGCAACTAAATATAAAAAAAATCCCTTATATTTAAGTTTCAAAAAACATTCTTTAATTTTTTATACAGAAAGAATGTGGTGCTTAACTATTAAAATTAGTAAAGTAGGTAATAGCTGTAGATAACACCGAACAAGGATAGGAACTGTACCAAATTTTACTTATAAAACAAGCAGTAAGCATAAAGCATTTATCATAAAGAATTAACAATTAAACTGAAAGCATTAAGCTTAAAACATTAAGCGTAAAGCAAAAAGCAATAAGCAATAAGCAAAAAGCAATAAGCAATAAGCAATAAGCAATAAGCATTTAAATAAGCATGTAGGCGGAATCAGTAGGCGGTAGGCGGAAGGTGGTAGGCGGTAGGCGGTAGGCGGTAGGTGGTAGGCGGTAGGCGATATTAAGCAATAAGCAATAAGCATAAAGCATTAAGCTTTAAACATTTAGCATTATGCTTTAACCAAAAATCAAAGAGCATCAAACCTCATGCCACCAGAAATGGTTTCTTGTTGGTCATTATTCGTTGAACTTAACTTTGAAAATAATAATAAAATAACATAAAAGTGTATTGTGCAATACAAATATAAAGAACAAGTAATGGTTGAAAATTCTTTTTTTTAATAAACACAAAAATAATAATAAAATCATACTGGATAACATTTATGGACTTGGTAATTTCCCAATTTCCAATAACTTTAACTGCTTCTGAAACTATTTTTTAAACGAAAATTCGAAAGCAAAAAAATGTTTACTTGTTCAAAAGTATATTCTTATTCGTAAGCCTATATAACTTTGATGAAATAGATTATGTTTTAAGATACGAGAATCATACTCAATGATTTGAATAATATTTTGTTATTTCGTCAAAATACTAGTTATTTCGCAATAAATATTTGATGAAATCCCTAATATTTCCATTAAAAAATATATTCTTTTACAATATTTTATGTAAAGAAAGTGAGTGCAGTTGGTGTTTAATTTAAAAAAAAATGTTTAGCTTTAAGTAAATTTATATTTTATAAAAACAATCTTTTTCTACAAAATGTAACTGCTGTACAATCTTTTTAGCAACTAAATATTAAAAAAATCCCTTATATTTAAATTTCAAAAAACATTCTTTAATTTTTTATACAGAAAGAATGTGGTGTTTAACTATTAAAATTAGTAAAGTAGTTAATAGTTGTAGATAACACCGAACAAGGATAGGAACTGCACCAAATTTTACTTATAAAACAAGCAGTAAGCATAAAGCATTTATCATTAAAAACTAACAATTAAACTGAAAGCATTAAGCTTAAAACATTAAGCGTAAAGCAAAAAGCAATAAGCAAAAAGCAATAAGCATTTAAATAAGCATGTAGGCGAAAGCGGTAGGCGGTAGGCGGAAGGTGGTAGGCGGTAGGCGGTAGGCGGTAGGTGGTAGGCGGTCGCCGGTAGGCGGTAGGAGGTAGGCGGTAGGCGATATTAAGCAATAAGCAATAAGCATAAAGCATTAAGCTTTAAACTTTTAGCATTATGCTTTAACCATAAATCAAAGAGCATCAAACCTCATGCCACCAGAAATGGTTTCTTGTTGGTCGTTATCCGTTGAACTTAACTTTGAAAATAATAATATAAAAAACATAAAAGTGTATTGTACGATACAAATATAAAGAACAAGTAATGATTGAAAATTCTTTTTTTTAATAAACACAAAAATAGTAATAAAATCATACTGGATAACATTTATGGACTTGGTAATTTTCCAATTTCCAATAACTTTAACTGCTTCTGAAACTATTTTTTAAACGAAAATTCGAAAGCAAAAAAATGTTTACTTGTTCAAAAGTATATTCTTATTCGTAAGCCTTTATAACTTTGATGAAATAGATTATGTTTTAAGATACGAGAATCATACTCAATGATTTGAATAATATTTTGTTATTTCGTCAAATTACTAGTTACTTCGCAATAAATATTTTATAAAATCCCTAATATTTCAATTTAAAAAATATTCTTTTACAATATTTCATGTAAAGAAAGTGAGTGGAGGTGTTGTTTAAATAAAAAAAATGTTTAGTTTTAAGTAAATTTATATTTTATAAAAACAATCTTTTTCTACAAAATGTAACTGCTGTACAATCTTTTTAGCAACTAAATATTAAAATAATCCCTTATATTTAAATTCCATAAAACATTCTTTAATTTTTTATACAGAAACAATGTGGTGTTTAACTACTAAAATTAGTAAAGTAGTTAATAATTGTAGATAACACCGAACAAGGATAGGAACTGCACCAAATTTTACTTATAAAACAAGCAGTAAGCATAAAGCATTTATCATAAAGAATTAACAATTAAACTGAAAGCATTAAGCTTAAAACATTAAGCGTAAAGCAAAAAGCAATAAGCATTTAAATAAGCATGTAGGCGGAAGCGGTAGGCGGTAGGCGGAAGGTGGTAGGCGGTAGGCGGTAGGCGGTAGGTGGTAGGTGGTAGGCGGTAGGCGGTAGGCGGTAGGTGGTAGGCGGTAGGCGATATTAAGCAATAAGCAATAAGCATAAAGCATTAAGCTTTAAACTTTTAGCATTATTCTTTAACCAAAAATCAAAGAGCATCAAACCTCATGCCACCAGAAATGGTTTCTTGTTGGTCATTATCCGTTGAACTTAACTTTGAAAATAATAATATAAATAAAATAATAATTTATAAATTTCTGAATAGTACAATAACATAAAAGTGTATTGTGCAATACAAATATAAAGAGCAAGTAATGGTTGAAAATTCTTTGTTTTAATAAACACAAAAATAATAATTAAATCATACTGGATAACATTTATGGACTTGGTAATTTCCCAATTTCCAATAATTTTAACTGCTTCTGAAACTATTTTTTAAACGAAAATTCGAAAGCAAAAAAATTTTTACTTGTTCAAAAGTATATTCTTATTCGTAAGCCTTTATAACTTTGATGAAATAGATTATGTTTTAAGATACGTGAATTATACTCAATGATTTGAATAATATTTTGTTATTTCGTCAAATTACTAGTTATTTCGCAATAAATATTTGATGAAATCCCTAATATTTCAATTTTAAAAATATTCTTTTACAATATTTTATGTAAAGAAAGAGAGTGGAGGTGGTGTTTAAATAAAAAAATTGTTTAGTTTTAAGGAAATTTATATTTTATAAAAACAATCTTTTTCTACAAAATGTAACTGCTATACAATCTTTTTAGCAACTAAATATTAAAATAATCCCTTATATTTAAATTTCAAAAAACATTCTTTAATTTTGTATACAGAAAGAATGTGGTGTTTAACTACTAAAATTAGTAAAGAAGTTAATAGTTGTAGATAACACCGAACAAGGATAGGAACTGCACCAAATTTTACTTATAAAACAAGCAGTAAGCATAAAGCATTTATCATTAAAAACTAACAATTAAACTGAAAGCATTAAGCTTAAAACATTAAGCGTAAAGCAAAAGGCAATAAGCAATTAGCAAAAAACAATAAGCAAAAAGTAATAAGCAATAAGCAATAAGCAATAAGCATTTAAATAAGCATGTAGGCGGAAGCGGTAGGTGGTAGGTGGTAGGCGGTAGGCGATATTAAGCAATAAGCAATAAGCATAAATCATTAAGCTTTAAACATTTAGCATTATGCTTTAACTAAAAATCAAAGAGCATCAAACCTCATGCCACCAGAAATGGTTTCTTGTATGTCATTATCCGTTGAACTTAACTTTGAAAATAATAATATAAATAACATAAAAGTGTATTGTGCAATACAAATATAAAGAACAAGTAATGGTTGAAAATTCTTTTTTTTAATTAACACAAAAATAATAAAAAAAACATACTGGATAACATTTATGGACTTGATAATTTCCCAATTCCCAATAACTTTAACTGCTTCTGAAACTAATTTTAAACGAAAATTCGAAAGCAAAAAAATTTTTACTTGTTCAAAAGTATATTCTTATTCGTAAGCCTTTATAACTTTGATGAAATAGATTATGTTTTAAGATACGAGAATCATACTCAATGATTTGAATAATATTTTGTTATTTCGTCAAATTACTAGTTATTTCGCAATAAATATTTGATGAAATCCCTAATATTTCAATTTTAAAAATATTCTTTTACAATATTTTATGTAAAGAAAGAGAGTGGAGGTGGTGTTTAAATAAAAAAATTGTTTAGTTTTAAGGAAATTTATATTTTATAAAAACAATCTTTTTCTACAAAATGTAACTGCTATACAATCTTTTTAGCAACTAAATATTAAAATAATCCCTTATATTTAAATTTCAAAAAACATTCTTTAATTTTGTATACAGAAAGAATGTGGTGTTTAACTACTAAAATTAGTAAAGAAGTTAATAGTTGTAGATAACACCGAACAAGGATAGGACCTGCACCAAATTTTACTTATAAAACAAGCAGTAAGCATAAAGCATTTATCATTAAAAACTAACAATTAAACTGAAAGCATTAAGCTTAAAACATTAAGCGTAAAGCAAAAGGCAATAAGCAATAAGCAAAAAACAATAAGCAAAAAGTAATAAGCAATAAGCAATAAGCAATAAGCAATAAGCATTTAAATAAGCATGTAGGCGGAAGCGGTAGGTGGTAGGCGGTAGGCGGTAGGCAGTAGGTGGAAGGCGGTAGGCGGTAGGCGGTAGGTGGTAGGTGGTAGGCGGTAGGCGATATTAAGCAATAAGCAATAAGCATAAATCATTAAGCTTTAAACATTTAGCATTATGCTTTAACTAAAAATCAAAGAGCATCAAACCTCATGCCACCAGAAATGGTTTCTTGTATGTCATTATCCGTTGAACTTAACTTTGAAAATAATAATATAAATAACATAAAAGTGTATTGTGCAATACAAATATAAAGAACAAGTAATGGTTGAAAATTTTTTTTTTAATTAACACAAAAATAATAAAAAAAACATACTGGATAACATTTATGGACTTGATAATTTCCCAATTCCCAATAACTTTAACTGCTTCTGAAACTAATTTTAAACGAAAATTCGAAAGCAAAAAAATTTTTACTTGTTCAAAAGTATATTCTTATTCGTAAGCCTTTATAACTTTGATGAAATAGATTATGTTTTAAGATACGAGAATCATACTCAATGATTTGAATAATATTTTGTTATTTCGTCAAATTACTAGTTATTTCGCAATAAATATTTGATGAAATCCCTAATATTTCCATTAAAAAAATATCCTTTTACAATATTTTATGTAAAGAAAGTGAGTGGAGGTGGTGTTTAAATAAAAAAAAATGTTTAGTTTTAAGTAAATTGATATTTTATAAAAACAATCTTTTTCTACAAAATGTAACTGCTATACAATCTTTTTAGCAACTAAATATAAAAAAAATCCCTTATATTTAAGTTTCAAAAAACATTCTTTAATTTTTTATACAGAAAGAATGTGGTGTTTAACTATTAAAATTAGTAAAGTAGGTAATAGCTGTAGATAACACCGAACAAGGATAGGAACTGCACCAAATTTTACTTATAAAACAAGCAGTAAGCATAAAGCATTTATCATTAAGAATTAACAATTAAACTGAAAGCATTAAGCTTAAAACATTAAGCGTAAAGCAAAAGGCAATAAGCAATAAGCAAAAAGTAATGAGCAATAAGCAATAAGCAATAAGCAATAAGCAATAAGCAATAAGCATTTAAATAAGCATGTAGGCGGAAGCGGTAGGTGGTAGGCGGTAGGCGGTAGGCGGTAGGCAGTAGGTGGAAGGCGGTAGGCGGTAGGCGGTAGGTGGTAGGTGGTAGGCGGTAGGCGATATTAAGCAATAAGCAATAAGCATAAATCATTAAGCTTTAAACATTTAGCATTATGCTTTAACCAAAAATCAAAGAGCATCAAACCTCATGCCACCAGAAATGGTTTCTTGTATGTCATTATCCGTTGAACTTAACTTTGAAAATAATAATATAAATAACATAAAAGTGTATTGTGCAATACAAATATAAAGAACAAGTAATGATTGAATTTTTTTTTTTTTAATAAACACAAAAATAATAATAAAATCATACTGGATAACATTTATGGCCTTGGTAATTTCCCAATTTCCAATAATTTTAACTGCTTCTGAAACTATTTTTTAAACAAAAATTTGAAAGCAAAAAAATGTTTACTTGTTCAAAAGTATATTCTTATTCGTAAGCCTTTATAACTTTGATGAAATAGATTATGTTTTAAGATACGAGAATTTTACTCAATGATTTGAATAATATTTTGTTATTTCGTCAAATTACTAGTTATTTCGCAATAAATATTTGATGAAATCCCTAATATTTCCATTAAAAAAATATCCTTTTACAATATTTTATGTAAAGAAAGTGAGTGGAGGTGGTGTTTAAATAAAAAAAAAATGTTTAGTTTTAAGTAAATTTATATTTTATAAAAACAATCTTTTTCTACAAAATGTAACTGCTATACAATCTTTTTAGCAACTAAATATTAAAAAAATCCCTTATATTTAAGTTTCAAAAAACATTCTTTAATTTTTTATACAGAAAGAATGTGGTGCTTAACTATTAAAATTAGTAAAGTAGGTAATAGCTGTAGATAACACCGAACAAGGATAGGAACTGCACCAAATTTTACTTATAAAACAAGCAGTAAGCATAAAGCATTTATCATTAAGAATTAACAATTAAACTGAAAGCATTAAGCTTAAAACATTAAGCGTAAAGCAAAAAGCAATAAGCAATAAGCAAAAAGCAAAAAGCAATAAGCAATAAGCAATAAGCAATAAGCAATAAGCAATAAGCAATAAGCAATAAGCAATAAGCAATAAGCAATAAGCAATAAGCAATAAGCAATAAGCAATAAGCAATAAGCAATAAGCAATAAGCAATAAGCAATAAGCAATAAGCAATAAGCAATAAGCAATAAGCAATAAGCAATAAGCAATAAGCAATAAGCAATAAGCAATAAGCAATAAGCAATAAGCAATAAGCAATAAGCAATAAGCAATAAGCAATAAGCAATAAGCAATTAAATAAGCATGTAGGCGGAAGCGGTAGGCGGTAGGCGGAAGGTGGTAGGCGGTAGGCGGTAGGCGGTAGGTGGTAGGCGGTAGGCGATATTAAGCAATAAGCAATAAGCATAAAGCATTAAGCTTTAAACATTTAGCATTATGCTTTAACCAAAAATCAAAGAGCATCAAACCTCATGCCACCAGAAATGGTTTCTTGTTGGTCGTTATCCGTTGAACTTAACTTTGAAAATAATAATATAAAAAACATAAAAGTGTATTGTGCAATACAAATATAAAGAACAAGTAATGATTGAAAATTCTTTTTTTTAATAAACACAAAAATAATAATAAAATCATACTGGATAACATTTATGGACTTGGTAATTTCCCAATTTCCAATAACTTTAACTGCTTCTGAAACTATTAAAAAAAAAAAAAATTCGAAAGCAAAAAAATTTTTACTTGTTCAAAAGTATATTCTTATTCGTAAGCCTTTATAACTTTGATGAAATAGATTATGTTTTAAGATACGAGAATCATACTCAATGATTTGAATAATATTTTGTTATTTCGTCAAATTACTAGTTATTTCGCAATAAATATTTGATGAAATCCCTAATATTTCCATTAAAAAAATATCCTTTTACAATATTTTATGTAAAGAAAGTGAGTGGAGGTGGTGTTTAAATAAAAAAAAATGTTTAGTTTTAAGTAAATTTATATTTTATAAAAACAATCTTTTTCTACAAAATGTAACTGCTATACAATCTTTTTAGCAACTAAATATAAAAAAAATCCCTTATATTTAAGTTTCAAAAAACATTCTTTAATTTTTTATACAGAAAGAATGTGGTGTTTAACTATTAAAATTAGTAAAGTAGGTAATAGCTGTAGATAACACCGAACAAGGATAGGAACTGCACCAAATTTTACTTATAAAACAAGCAGTAAGCATAAAGCATTTATCATTAAGAATTAACAATTAAACTGAAAGCATTAAGCTTAAAACATTAAGCGTAAAGCAAAAGGCAATAAGCAATAAGCAAAAAGTAATGAGCAATAAGCAATAAGCAATAAGCAATAAGCATTTAAATAAGCATGTAGGCGGAAGCGGTAGGTGGTAGGCGGTAGGCGGTAGGCGGTAGGCAGTAGGTGGAAGGCGGTAGGCGGTAGGCGGTAGGTGGTAGGTGGTAGGCGGTAGGCGATATTAAGCAATAAGCAATAAGAATAAATCATTAAGCTTTAAACATTTAGCATTATGCTTTAACCAAAAATCAAAGAGCATCAAACCTCATGCCACCAGAAATGGTTTCTTGTATGTCATTATCCGTTGAACTTAACTTTGAAAATAATAATATAAATAACATAAAAGTGTATTGTGCAATACAAATATAAAGAACAAGTAATGATTGAAATTTTTTTTTTTTAATAAACACAAAAATAATAATAAAATCATACTGGATAACATTTATGGCCTTGGTAATTTCCCAATTTCCAATAATTTTAACTGCTTCTGAAACTATTTTTTAAACGAAAATTCGAAAGCAAAAAAATGTTTACTTGTTCAAAAGTATATTCTTATTCGTAAGCCTTTATAACTTTGATGAAATAGATTATGTTTTAAGATACGAGAATCATACTCAATGATTTGAATAATATTTTGTTATTTCGTCAAATTACTAGTTATTTCGCAATAAATATTTGATGAAATCCCTAATATTTCCATTAAAAAAATATCCTTTTACAATATTTTATGTAAAGAAAGTGAGTGGAGGTGGTGTTTAAATAAAAAAAAAATGTTTAGTTTTAAGTAAATTTATATTTTATAAAAACAATCTTTTTCTACAAAATGTAACTGCTATACAATCTTTTTAGCAACTAAATATAAAAAAAATCCCTTATATTTAAGTTTCAAAAAACATTCTTTAATTTTTTATACAGAAAGAATGTGGTGTTTAACTATTAAAATTAGTAAAGTAGGTAATAGCTGTAGATAACACCGAACAAGGATAGGAACTGCACCAAATTTTACTTATAAAACAAGCAGTAAGCATAAAGCATTTATCATTAAGGATTAACAATTAAACTGAAAGCATTAAGCTTAAAACATTAAGCGTAAAGCAAAAAGCAATAAGCAATAAGCAAAAAGCAATAAGCAATAAGCATTTAAATAAGCATGTAGGCGGAATCAGTAGGCGGTAGGCGGAAGGTGGTAGGCGGTAGGCGGTAGGCGGTAGGTGGTAGGCGGTAGGCGATATTAAGCAATAAGCAATAAGCATAAAGCATTAAGCTTTAAACATTTAGCATTATGCTTTAACCAAAAATCAAAGAGCATCAAACCTCATGCCACCAGAAATGGTTTCTTGTTGGTCATTATTCGTTGAACTTAACTTTGAAAATAATAAAAAAATAACATAAAAGTGTATTGTGCAATACAAATATAAAGAACAAGTAATGGTTGAAAATTCTTTTTTTTAATAAACACAAAAATAATAATAAAATCATACTGGATAACATTTATGGACTTGGTAATTTCCCAATTTCCAATAACTTTAACTGCTTCTGAAACTATTTAAAAAAAAAAAAAATTCGAAAGCAAAAAAATTTTTACTTGTTCAAAAGTATATTCTTATTCGTAAGCCTTTATAACTTTGATGAAATAGATTATGTTTTAAGATACGAGAATCATACTCAATGATTTGAATAATATTTTGTTATTTCGTCAAAATACTAGTTATTTCGCAATAAATATTTGATGAAATCCCTAATATTTCCATTAAAAAATATATTCTTTTACAATATTTTATGTAAAGAAAGTGAGTGCAGTTGGTGTTTAATTAAAAAAAAAATGTTTAGCTTTAACTAAATTTATATTTTATAAAAACAATCTTTTTCTACAAAATGTAACTGCTGTACAATCTTTTTAGCAACTAAATATTAAAAAAATCCCTTATATTTAAATTTCAAAAAACATTCTTTAATTTTTTATACAGAAAGAATGTGGTGTTTAACTATTAAAATTAGTAAAGTAGTTAATAGTTGTAGATAACACCGAACAAGGATAGGAACTGCACCAAATTTTACTTATAAAACAAGCAGTAAGCATAAAGCATTTATCATTAAAAACTAACAATTAAACTGAAAGCATTAAGCTTAAAACATTAAGCGTAAAGCAAAAAGCAATAAGCAATAAGCAATAAGCATTTAAATAAGCATGTAGGCGAAAGCGGTAGGCGGTAGGCGGAAGGTGGTAGGCGGTAGGCGGTAGGCGGTAGGTGGTAGGTGGTAGGCGGTAGGCGGTAGGCGGTAGGTGGTAGGCGGTAGGCGATATTAAGCAATAAGCAATAAGCATAAAGCATTAAGCTTTAAACTTTTAGCATTATGCTTTAACCAAAAATCAAAGAGCATCAAACCTCATGCCACCAGAAATGGTTTCTTGTTGGTCATTATCCGTTGAACTTAACTTTGAAAATAATAATATAAATAAAATAATAATTTATAAATTTCTGAATAGTACAATAACATAAAAGTGTATTGTGCAATACAAATATAAAGAGCAAGTAATGGTTGAAAATTCTTTGTTTTAATAAACACAAAAATAATAATTAAATCATACTGGATAACATTTATGGACTTGGTAATTTCCCAATTTCCAATAACTTTAACTGCTTCTGAAACTATTTTTTAAACGAAAATTCGAAAGCAAAAAAATTTTTACTTGTTCAAAAGTATATTCTTATTCGTAAGCCTTTATAACTTTGATGAAATAGATTATGTTTTAAGATACGAGAATCATACTCAATGATTTGAATAATATTTTGTTATTTCGTCAAATTACTAGTTATTTCGCAATAAATATTTGATGAAATCCCTAATATTTCCATTAAAAAAATATCCTTTTACAATATTTTATGTAAAGAAAGTGAGTGGAGGTGGTGTTTAAATAAAAAAAAAATGTTTAGTTTTAAGTAAATTTATATTTTATAAAAACAATCTTTTTCTACAAAATGTAACTGCTATACAATCTTTTTAGCAACTAAATATAAAAAAAATCCCTTATATTTAAGTTTCAAAAAACATTCTTTAATTTTTTATACAGAAAGAATGTGGTGTTTAACTATTAAAATTAGTAAAGTAGGTAATAGCTGTAGATAACACCGAACAAGGATAGGAACTGCACCAAATTTTACTTATAAAACAAGCAGTAAGCATAAAGCATTTATCATTAAGAATTAACAATTAAACTGAAAGCATTAAGCTTAAAACATTAAGCGTAAAGCAAAAGGCAATAAGCAATAAGCAAAAAGTAATGAGCAATAAGCAATAAGCAATAAGCAATAAGCAATAAGCAATAAGCATTTAAATAAGCATGTAGGCGGAAGCGGTAGGTGGTAGGCGGTAGGCGGTAGGCGGTAGGCAGTAGGTGGAAGGCGGTAGGCGGTAGGCGGTAGGTGGTAGGTGGTAGGCGGTAGGCGATATTAAGCAATAAGCAATAAGCATAAATCATTAAGCTTTAAACATTTAGCATTATGCTTTAACCAAAAATCAAAGAGCATCAAACCTCATGCCACCAGAAATGGTTTCTTGTATGTCATTATCCGTTGAACTTAACTTTGAAAATAATAATATAAATAACATAAAAGTGTATTGTGCAATACAAATATAAAGAACAAGTAATGATTGAAAAATTTTTTTTTTAATAAACACAAAAATAATAATAAAATCATACTGGATAACATTTATGGCCTTGGTAATTTCCCAATTTCCAATAATTTTAACTGCTTCTGAAACTATTTTTTAAACGAAAATTCGAAAGCAAAAAAATGTTTACTTGTTCAAAAGTACATTCTTATTCGTAAGCCTTTATAACTTTGATGAAATAGATTATGTTTTAAGATACGAGAATTATACTCAATGATTTGAATAATATTTTGTTATTTCGTCAAATTACTAGTTATTTCGCAATAAATATTTGATGAAATCCCTAATATTTCCATTAAAAAAATATCCTTTTACAATATTTTATGTAAAGAAAGTGAGTGGAGGTGGTGTTTAAATAAAAAAAAAATGTTTAGTTTTAAGTAAATTTATATTTTATAAAAACAATCTTTTTCTACAAAATGTAACTGCTATACAATCTTTTTAGCAACTAAATATAAAAAAAATCCCTTATATTTAAGTTTCAAAAAACATTCTTTAATTTTTTATACAGAAAGAATGTGGTGCTTAACTATTAAAATTAGTAAAGTAGGTAATAGCTGTAGATAACACCGAACAAGGATAGGAACTGCACCAAATTTTACTTATAAAACAAGCAGTAAGCATAAAGCATTTATCATTAAGAATTAACAATTAAACTGAAAGCATTAAGCTTAAAACATTAAGCGTAAAGCAAAAAGCAATAAGCAATAAGCAAAAAGCAATAAGCAATAAGCAATAAGCAATAAGCAATAAGCAATAAGCAATAAGCAATAAGCAATAAGCAATAAGCAATAAGCAATAAGCAATAAGCAATAAGCAATAAGCAATAAGCAATAAGCAATAAGCAATAAGCAATAAGCAATAAGCAATAAGCAATAAGCAATTAAATAAGCATGTAGGCGGAAGCGGTAGGCGGTAGGCGGTAGGCGGTAGGCGGAAGGTGGTAGGCGGTAGGCGGTAGGCGGTAGGTGGTAGGCGGTAGGCGATATTAAGCAATAAGCAATAAGCATAAAGCATTAAGCTTTAAACATTTAGCATTATGCTTTAACCAAAAATCAAAGAGCATCAAACCTCATGCCACCAGAAATGGTTTCTTGTTGGTCGTTATCCGTTGAACTTAACTTTGAAAATAATAATATAAAAAACATAAAAGTGTATTGTGCAATACAAATATAAAGAACAAGTAATGATTGAAAATTCTTTTTTTTAATAAACACAAAAATAATAATAAAATCATACTGGATAACATTTATGGACTTGGTAATTTCCCAATTTCCAATAACTTTAACTGCTTCTGAAACTATTTAAAAAAAAAAAAATTCGAAAGCAAAAAAATTTTTACTTGTTCAAAAGTATATTCTTATTCGTAAGCCTTTATAACTTTGATGAAATAGATTACGTTTTAAGATACGAGTATCATACTCAATGATTTGAATAATATTTTGTTATTTCGTCAAATTACTAGTTATTTCGCAATAAATATTTGATGAAATCCCTAATATTTCCATTAAAAAATATATTCTTTTACAATATTTTATGTAAAGAAAGTGAGTGCAGTTGGTGTTTAAATAAAAAAAAAATGTTTAGCTTTAAGTAAATTTATATTTTATAAAAACAATCTTTTTCTACAAAATGTAACTGCTATACAATCTTTTTAGCAACTAAATATAAAAAAAATCCCTTATATTTAAGTTTCAAAAAACATTCTTTAATTTTTTATACAGAAAGAATGTGTTGTTTAACTATTAAAATTAGTAAAGTAGGTAATAGCTGTAGATAACACCGAACAAGGATAGGAACTGCACCAAATTTTACTTATAAAACAAGCAGTAAGCATAAAGCATTTATCATTAAGAATTAAAAATTAAACTGAAAGCATTAAGCTTAAAACATTAAGCGTAAAGCAAAAAGCAATAAGCAATAAGCAATAAGCAAAAAGCAATAAGCAATAAGCATTTAAATAAGCATGTAGGCGGAATCAGTAGGCGGTAGGCGGAAGGTGGTAGGCGGTAGGCGGTAGGCGGTAGGTGGTAGGCGGTAGGCGATATTAAGCAATAAGCAATAAGCATAAAGCATTAAGCTTTAAACATTTAGCATTATGCTTTAACCAAAAATCAAAGAGCATCAAACCTCATGCCACCAGAAATGGTTTCTTGTTGGTCATTATTCGTTGAACTTAACTTTGAAAATAATAAAAAAATAACATAAAAGTGTATTGTGCAATACAAATATAAAGAACAAGTAATGGTTGAAAATTCTTTTTTTTAATAAACACAAAAATAATAATAAAATCATACTGGATAACATTTATGGACTTGGTAATTTCCCAATTTCCAATAACTTTAACTGCTTCTGAAACTATTTAAAAAAAAAAAATTTCGAAAGCAAAAAAATTTTTACTTGTTCAAAAGTATATTCTTATTCGTAAGCCTTTATAACTTTGATGAAATAGATTATGTTTTAAGATACGAGAATCATACTCAATGATTTGAATAATATTTTGTTATTTCGTCAAAATACTAGTTATTTCGCAATAAATATTTGATGAAATCCCTAATATTTCCATTAAAAAATATATTCTTTTACAATATTTTATGTAAAGAAAGTGAGTGCAGTTGGTGTTTAATTAAAAAAAAAATGTTTAGCTTTAAGTAAATTTATATTTTATAAAAACAATCTTTTTCTACAAAATGTAACTGCTGTACAATCTTTTTAGCAACTAAATATTAAAAAAATCCCTTATATTTAAATTTCAAAAAACATTCTTTAATTTTTTATACAGAAAGAATGTGGTGTTTAACTATTAAAATTAGTAAAGTAGTTAATAGTTGTAGATAACACCGAACTAGGATAGGAACAGCACCAAATTTTACTTATAAAACAAGCAGTAAGCATAAAGCATTTATCATTAAAAACTAACAATTAAACTGAAAGCATTAAGCTTAAAACATTAAGCGTAAAGCAAAAAGCAATAAGCAATAAGCAAAAAACAATAAGCAAAAAGTAATAAGCAATAAGCAATAAGCAATAAGCATTTAAATAAGCATATAGGCGGAAGCGGTAGGTGGTAGGCGGTAGGCGGTAGGCAGTAGGTGGAAGGCGGTAGGCGGTAGGCGGTAGGTGGTAGGTGGTAGGCGGTAGGCGATATTAAGCAATAAGCAATAAGCATAAATCATTAAGCTTTAAACATTTAGCATTATGCTTTAACTAAAAATCAAAGAGCATCAAACCTCATGCCACCAGAAATGGTTTCTTGTATGTCATTATCCGTTGAACTTAACTTTAAAAATAATAATATAAATAACATAAAAGTGTATTGTGCAATACAAATATAAAGAACAAGTAATGGTTGAAAATTCTTTTTTTTAATTAACACAAAAATAATAAAAAAAACATACTGGATAACATTTATGGACTTGATAATTTCCCAATTCCCAATAACTTTAACTGCTTCTGAAACTAATTTTAAACGAAAATTCGAAAGCAAAAAAATTTTTACTTGTTCAAAAGTATATTCTTATTCGTAAGCCTTTATAACTTTGATGAAATAGATTATGTTTTAAGATACGAGAATCATACTCAATGATTTGAATAATATTTTGTTATTTCGTCAAATTACTAGTTATTTCGCAATAAATATTTGATGAAATCCCTAATATTTCCATTAAAAAAATATCCTTTTACAATATTTTATGTAAAGAAAGTGAGTGGAGGTGGTGTTTAAATAAAAAAAAAATGTTTAGTTTTAAGTAAATTTATATTTTATAAAAACAATCTTTTTCTACAAAATGTAACTGCTATACAATCTTTTTAGCAACTAAATATAAAAAAAATCCCTTATATTTAAGTTTCAAAAAACATTCTTTAATTTTTTATACAGAAAGAATGTGGTGTTTAACTATTAAAATTAGTAAAGTAGGTAATAGCTGTAGATAACACCGAACAAGGATAGGAACTGCACCAAATTTTACTTATAAAACAAGCAGTAAGCATAAAGCATTTATCATTAAGAATTAACAATTAAACTGAAAGCATTAAGCTTAAAACATTAAGCGTAAAGCAAAAGGCAATAAGCAATAAGCAAAAAGTAATGAGCAATAAGCAATAAGCAATAAGCAATAAGCAATAAGCAATAAGCATTTAAATAAGCATGTAGGCGGAAGCGGTAGGTGGTAGGCGGTAGGCGGTAGGCGGTAGGCAGTAGGTGGAAGGCGGTAGGCGGTAGGCGGTAGGTGGTAGGTGGTAGGCGGTAGGCGATATTAAGCAATAAGCAATAAGCATAAATCATTAAGCTTTAAACATTTAGCATTATGCTTTAACCAAAAATCAAAGAGCATCAAACCTCATGCCACCAGAAATGGTTTCTTGTATGTCATTATCCGTTGAACTTAACTTTGAAAATAATAATATAAATAACATAAAAGTGTATTGTGCAATACAAATATAAAGAACAAGTAATGATTGAAAAATTTTTTTTTTAATAAACACAAAAATAATAATAAAATCATACTGGATAACATTTATGGCCTTGGTAATTTCCCAATTTCCAATAATTTTAACTGCTTCTGAAACTATTTTTTAAACGAAAATTCGAAAGCAAAAAAATGTTTACTTGTTCAAAAGTACATTCTTATTCGTAAGCCTTTATAACTTTGATGAAATAGATTATGTTTTAAGATACGAGAATTATACTCAATGATTTGAATAATATTTTGTTATTTCGTCAAATTACTAGTTATTTCGCAATAAATATTTGATGAAATCCCTAATATTTCCATTAAAAAAATATCCTTTTACAATATTTTATGTAAAGAAAGTGAGTGGAGGTGGTGTTTAAATAAAAAAAAAATGTTTAGTTTTAAGTAAATTTATATTTTATAAAAACAATCTTTTTCTACAAAATGTAACTGCTATACAATCTTTTTAGCAACTAAATATAAAAAAAATCCCTTATATTTAAGTTTCAAAAAACATTCTTTAATTTTTTATACAGAAAGAATGTGGTGCTTAACTATTAAAATTAGTAAAGTAGGTAATAGCTGTAGATAACACCGAACAAGGATAGGAACTGCACCAAATTTTACTTATAAAACAAGCAGTAAGCATAAAGCATTTATCATTAAGAATTAACAATTAAACTGAAAGCATTAAGCTTAAAACATTAAGCGTAAAGCAAAAAGCAATAAGCAATAAGCAAAAAGCAATAAGCAATAAGCAATAAGCAATAAGCAATAAGCAATAAGCAATAAGCAATAAGCAATAAGCAATAAGCAATAAGCAATAAGCAATAAGCAATAAGCAATAAGCAATAAGCAATAAGCAATAAGCAATAAGCAATAAGCAATAAGCAATAAGCAATAAGCAATAAGCAATTAAATAAGCATGTAGGCGGAAGCGGTAGGCGGTAGGCGGTAGGCGGTAGGCGGAAGGTGGTAGGCGGTAGGCGGTAGGCGGTAGGTGGTAGGCGGTAGGCGATATTAAGCAATAAGCAATAAGCATAAAGCATTAAGCTTTAAACATTTAGCATTATGCTTTAACCAAAAATCAAAGAGCATCAAACCTCATGCCACCAGAAATGGTTTCTTGTTGGTCGTTATCCGTTGAACTTAACTTTGAAAATAATAATATAAAAAACATAAAAGTGTATTGTGCAATACAAATATAAAGAACAAGTAATGATTGAAAATTCTTTTTTTTAATAAACACAAAAATAATAATAAAATCATACTGGATAACATTTATGGACTTGGTAATTTCCCAATTTCCAATAACTTTAACTGCTTCTGAAACTATTTAAAAAAAAAAAAATTCGAAAGCAAAAAAATTTTTACTTGTTCAAAAGTATATTCTTATTCGTAAGCCTTTATAACTTTGATGAAATAGATTACGTTTTAAGATACGAGTATCATACTCAATGATTTGAATAATATTTTGTTATTTCGTCAAATTACTAGTTATTTCGCAATAAATATTTGATGAAATCCCTAATATTTCCATTAAAAAATATATTCTTTTACAATATTTTATGTAAAGAAAGTGAGTGCAGTTGGTGTTTAAATAAAAAAAAAATGTTTAGCTTTAAGTAAATTTATATTTTATAAAAACAATCTTTTTCTACAAAATGTAACTGCTATACAATCTTTTTAGCAACTAAATATAAAAAAAATCCCTTATATTTAAGTTTCAAAAAACATTCTTTAATTTTTTATACAGAAAGAATGTGTTGTTTAACTATTAAAATTAGTAAAGTAGGTAATAGCTGTAGATAACACCGAACAAGGATAGGAACTGCACCAAATTTTACTTATAAAACAAGCAGTAAGCATAAAGCATTTATCATTAAGAATTAAAAATTAAACTGAAAGCATTAAGCTTAAAACATTAAGCGTAAAGCAAAAAGCAATAAGCAATAAGCAATAAGCAAAAAGCAATAAGCAATAAGCATTTAAATAAGCATGTAGGCGGAATCAGTAGGCGGTAGGCGGAAGGTGGTAGGCGGTAGGCGGTAGGCGGTAGGTGGTAGGCGGTAGGCGATATTAAGCAATAAGCAATAAGCATAAAGCATTAAGCTTTAAACATTTAGCATTATGCTTTAACCAAAAATCAAAGAGCATCAAACCTCATGCCACCAGAAATGGTTTCTTGTTGGTCATTATTCGTTGAACTTAACTTTGAAAATAATAAAAAAATAACATAAAAGTGTATTGTGCAATACAAATATAAAGAACAAGTAATGGTTGAAAATTCTTTTTTTTAATAAACACAAAAATAATAATAAAATCATACTGGATAACATTTATGGACTTGGTAATTTCCCAATTTCCAATAACTTTAACTGCTTCTGAAACTATTTAAAAAAAAAAAATTTCGAAAGCAAAAAAATTTTTACTTGTTCAAAAGTATATTCTTATTCGTAAGCCTTTATAACTTTGATGAAATAGATTATGTTTTAAGATACGAGAATCATACTCAATGATTTGAATAATATTTTGTTATTTCGTCAAAATACTAGTTATTTCGCAATAAATATTTGATGAAATCCCTAATATTTCCATTAAAAAATATATTCTTTTACAATATTTTATGTAAAGAAAGTGAGTGCAGTTGGTGTTTAATTAAAAAAAAAATGTTTAGCTTTAAGTAAATTTATATTTTATAAAAACAATCTTTTTCTACAAAATGTAACTGCTGTACAATCTTTTTAGCAACTAAATATTAAAAAAATCCCTTATATTTAAATTTCAAAAAACATTCTTTAATTTTTTATACAGAAAGAATGTGGTGTTTAACTATTAAAATTAGTAAAGTAGTTAATAGTTGTAGATAACACCGAACTAGGATAGGAACAGCACCAAATTTTACTTATAAAACAAGCAGTAAGCATAAAGCATTTATCATTAAAAACTAACAATTAAACTGAAAGCATTAAGCTTAAAACATTAAGCGTAAAGCAAAAAGCAATAAGCAATAAGCAAAAAACAATAAGCAAAAAGTAATAAGCAATAAGCAATAAGCAATAAGCATTTAAATAAGCATATAGGCGGAAGCGGTAGGTGGTAGGCGGTAGGCGGTAGGCAGTAGGTGGAAGGCGGTAGGCGGTAGGCGGTAGGTGGTAGGTGGTAGGCGGTAGGCGATATTAAGCAATAAGCAATAAGCATAAATCATTAAGCTTTAAACATTTAGCATTATGCTTTAACTAAAAATCAAAGAGCATCAAACCTCATGCCACCAGAAATGGTTTCTTGTATGTCATTATCCGTTGAACTTAACTTTAAAAATAATAATATAAATAACATAAAAGTGTATTGTGCAATACAAATATAAAGAACAAGTAATGGTTGAAAATTCTTTTTTTTAATTAACACAAAAATAATAAAAAAAACATACTGGATAACATTTATGGACTTGATAATTTCCCAATTCCCAATAACTTTAACTGCTTCTGAAACTAATTTTAAACGAAAATTCGAAAGCAAAAAAATTTTTACTTGTTCAAAAGTATATTCTTATTCGTAAGCCTTTATAACTTTGATGAAATAGATTATGTTTTAAGATACGAGAATCATACTCAATGATTTGAATAATATTTTGTTATTTCGTCAAATTACTAGTTATTTCGCAATAAATATTTGATGAAATCCCTAATATTTCCATTAAAAAAATATCCTTTTACAATATTTTATGTAAAGAAAGTGAGTGGAGGTGGTGTTTAAATAAAAAAAAAATGTTTAGTTTTAAGTAAATTTATATTTTATAAAAACAATCTTTTTCTACAAAATGTAACTGCTATACAATCTTTTTAGCAACTAAATATTAAAATAATCCCTTATATTTAAATTCCATAAAACATTCTTTAATTTTTTATACAGAAAGAATGTGGTGTTTAACTACTAAAATTAGTAAAGTAGTTAATAATTGTAGATAACACCGAACAAGGATAGGAACTGCACCAAATTTTACTTATAAAACAAGCAGTAAGCATAAAGCATTTATCATAAAGAATTAACAATTAAACTGAAAGCATTAAGCTTAAAACATTAAGCGTAAAGCAAAAAGCAATAAGCATTTAAATAAGCATGTAGGCGGAAGCGGTAGGCGGTAGGCGGAAGGTGGTAGGCGGTAGGCGGTAGGCGGTAGGTGGTAGGTGGTAGGCGGTAGGCGGTAGGCGGTAGGTGGTAGGCGGTAGGCGATATTAAGCAATAAGCAATAAGCATAAAGCATTAAGCTTTAAACTTTTAGCATTATGCTTTAACCAAAAATCAAAGAGCATCAAACCTCATGCCACCAGAAATGGTTTCTTGTTGGTCATTATCCGTTGAACTTAACTTTGAAAATAATAATATAAATAAAATAATAATTTATAAATTTCTGAATAGTACAATAACATAAAAGTGTATTGTGCAATACAAATATAAAGAGCAAGTAATGGTTGAAAATTCTTTGTTTTAATAAACACAAAAATAATAATTAAATCATACTGGATAACATTTATGGACTTGGTAATTTCCCAATTTCCAATAACTTTAACTGCTTCTGAAACTATTTTTTAAACGAAAATTCGAAAGCAAAAAAATTTTTACTTGTTCAAAAGTATATTCTTATTCGTAAGCCTTTATAACTTTGATGAAATAGATTATGTTTTAAGATACTTGAATTATACTCAATGATTTGAATAATATTTTGTTATTTCGTCAAATTACTAGTTATTTCGCAATAAATATTTGATGAAATCCTTAATATTTTAATTTTAAAAATATTCTTTTACAATATTTTATGTAAAGAAAGAGAGTGGAGGTGGTGTTTAAATAAAAAAATTGTTTAGTTTTAAGGAAATTTATATTTTATAAAAACAATCTTTTTCTACAAAATGTAACTGCTATACAATCTTTTTAGCAACTAAATATTAAAATAATCCCTTATATTTAAATTTCAAAAAACATTCTTTAATTTTGTATACAGAAAGAATGTGGTGTTTAACTACTAAAATTAGTAAAGAAGTTAATAGTTGTAGATAACACCGAACAAGGATAGGAACTGCACCAAATTTTACTTATAAAACAAGCAGTAAGCATAAAGCATTTATCATTAAAAACTAACAATTAAACTGAAAGCATTAAGCTTAAAACATTAAGCGTAAAGCAAAAGGCAATAAGCAATAAGCAAAAAACAATAAGCAAAAAGTAATAAGCAATAAGCAATAAGCAATAAGCAATAAGCATTTAAATAAGCATATAGGCGGAAGCGGTAGGTGGTAGGCGGTAGGCGGTAGGCAGTAGGTGGAAGGCGGTAGGCGGTAGGCGGTAGGTGGTAGGTGGTAGGTGGTAGGCGGTAGGCGATATTAAGCAATAAGCAATAAGCATAAATCATTAAGCTTTAAACATTTAGCATTATGCTTTAACTAAAAATCAAAGAGCATCAAACCTCATGCCACCAGAAATGGTTTCTTGTATGTCATTATCCGTTGAACTTAACTTTAAAAATAATAATATAAATAACATAAAAGTGTATTGTGCAATACAAATATAAAGAACAAGTAATGGTTGAAAATTCTTTTTTTTAATTAACACAAAAATAATAAAAAAAACATACTGGATAACATTTATGGACTTGATAATTTCCCAATTCCCAATAACTTTAACTGCTTCTGAAACTAATTTTAAACGAAAATTCGAAAGCAAAAAAATTTTTACTTGTTCAAAAGTATATTCTTATTCGTAAGCCTTTATAACTTTGATGAAATAGATTATGTTTTAAGATACGAGAATCATACTCAATGATTTGAATAATATTTTGTTATTTCGTCAAATTACTAGTTATTTCGCAATAAATATTTGATGAAATCCCTAATATTTCCATTAAAAAAATATCCTTTTACAATATTTTATGTAAAGAAAGTGAGTGGAGGTGGTGTTTAAATAAAAAAAAAATGTTTAGTTTTAAGTAAATTTATATTTTATAAAAACAATCTTTTTCTACAAAATGTAACTGCTATACAATCTTTTTAGCAACTAAATATAAAAAAAATCCCTTATATTTAAGTTTCAAAAAACATTCTTTAATTTTTTATACAGAAAGAATGTGGTGTTTAACTATTAAAATTAGTAAAGTAGGTAATAGCTGTAGATAACACCGAACAAGGATAGGAACTGCACCAAATTTTACTTATAAAACAAGCAGTAAGCATAAAGCATTTATCATTAAGAATTAACAATTAAACTGAAAGCATTAAGCTTAAAACATTAAGCGTAAAGCAAAAGGCAATAAGCAATAAGCAAAAAGTAATGAGCAATAAGCAATAAGCAATAAGCAATAAGCATTTAAATAAGCATGTAGGCGGAAGCGGTAGGTGGTAGGCGGTAGGCGGTAGGCAGTAGGTGGAAGGCGGTAGGCGGTAGGCGGTAGGTGGTAGGTGGTAGGCGGTAGGCGATATTAAGCAATAAGCAATAAGCATAAATCATTAAGCTTTAAACATTTAGCATTATGCTTTAACCAAAAATCAAAGAGCATCAAACCTCATGCCACCAGAAATGGTTTCTTGTATGTCATTATCCGTTGAACTTAACTTTGAAAATAATAATATAAATAACATAAAAGTGTATTGTGCAATACAAATATAAAGAACAAGTAATGATTGAATTTTTTTTTTTTTAATAAACACAAAAATAATAATAAAATCATACTGGATAACATTTATGGCCTTGGTAATTTCCCAATTTCCAATAACTTTAACTGCTTCTGAAACTATTTTTTAAACGAAAATTCGAAAGCAAAAAAATGTTTACTTGTTCAAAAGTATATTCTTATTCGTAAGCCTTTATAACTTTGATGAAATAGATTATGTTTTAAGATACGAGAATTTTACTCAATGATTTGAATAATATTTTGTTATTTCGTCAAATTACTAGTTATTTCGCAATAAATATTTGATGAAATCCCTAATATTTCCATTAAAAAAATATCCTTTTACAATATTTTATGTAAAGAAAGTGAGTGGAGGTGGTGTTTAAATAAAAAAAAAATGTTTAGTTTTAAGTAAATTTATATTTTATAAAAACAATCTTTTTCTACAAAATGTAACTGCTATACAATCTTTTTAGCAACTAAATATTAAAAAAATCCCTTATATTTAAGTTTCAAAAAACATTCTTTAATTTTTTATACAGAAAGAATGTGGTGCTTAACTATTAAAATTAGTAAAGTAGGTAATAGCTGTAGATAACACCGAACAAGGATAGGAACTGCACCAAATTTTACTTATAAAACAAGCAGTAAGCATAAAGCATTTATCATTAAGAATTAACAATTAAACTGAAAGCATTAAGCTTAAAACATTAAGCGTAAAGCAAAAAGCAATAAGCAATAAGCAAAAAGCAATAAGCAATAAGCAATAAGCAATAAGCAATAAGCAATAAGCAATAAGCAATAAGCAATAAGCAATAAGCAATAAGCAATAAGCAATAAGCAATAAGCAATAAGCAATAAGCAATAAGCAATAAGCAATAAGCAGTAAGCAATAAGCAGTAAGCAGTAAGCAGTAAGCAGTAAGCAGTAAGCAGTAAGCAGTAAGCAATAAGCAATAAGCAATAAGCAATAAGCAATAAGCAATAAGCAATAAGCAATAAGCAATAAGCAATAAGCAATAAGCAATAAGCAATAAGCAATAAGCAATAAGCAATAAGCAATAAGCAATAAGCAATAAGCAATAAGCAATTAAATAAGCATGTAGGCGGAAGCGGTAGGCGGTAGGCGGAAGGTGGTAGGCGGTAGGCGGTAGGCGGTAGGTGGTAGGCGGTAGGCGATATTAAGCAATAAGCAATAAGCATAAAGCATTAAGCTTTAAACATTTAGCATTATGCTTTAACCAAAAATCAAAGAGCATCAAACCTCATGCCACCAGAAATGGTTTCTTGTTGGTCGTTATCCGTTGAACTTAACTTTGAAAATAATAATATAAAAAACATAAAAGTGTATTGTGCAATACAAATATAAAGAACAAGTAATGATTGAAATTTTTTTTTTTTAATAAACACAAAAATAATAAAAAAAACATACTGGATAACATTTATGGACTTGATAATTTCCCAATTCCCAATAACTTTAACTGCTTCTGAAACTAATTTTAAACGAAAATTCGAAAGCAAAAAAATTTTTACTTGTTCAAAAGTATATTCTTATTCGTAAGCCTTTATAACTTTGATGAAATAGATTATGTTTTAAAATACGAGAATCATACTCAATGATTTGAATAATATTTTGTTATTTCGTCAAATTACTAGTTATTTCGCAATAAATATTTGATGAAATCTCTAATATTTCAATTTAAAAAATATTCTTTTACAATATTTTATGTAAAGAAAGTGAGTGGAGGTGGTGTTTAAATAAAAAAATTGTTTAGTTTTAAGTAAATTTATATTTTATAAAAACAATCTTTTTCTATAAAATGTAACTGCTATACAATCTTTTTAGCAACTAAATATAAAAATAATCCCTTATATTTAAATTTCAAAAAACATTCTTTAATTTTTTATACAAAAAGAATGTGGTGTTTAACTACTAAAATTAGTAAAGAAGTTAATAGTTGTAGATAACACCGAACAAGGATAGGAACTGCACCAAATTTTACTTATAAAACAAGCAGTAAGCTTAAAGTATTTATCATTAAGAATTAACAATTAAACTGAAAGCATTAAGCTTAAAACATTAAGCGTAAAGCAAAAGCAAAAAGCAATAAGCAATAAGCAATAAGCAATAAGCAATAAGCAATAAGCAATAAGCAATAAGCAATAAGCAATAAGCAATAAGCAATAAGCAATAAGCAATAAGCAATAAGCAATAAGCAATAAGCAATAAGCAATAAGCAATAAGCAATAAGCAATAAGCAATAAGCAATAAGCAATAAGCAATAAGCAATAAGCAATAAGCAATAAGCAATAAGCAATAAGCAATAAGCAATAAGCAATAAGCAATAAGCAATAAGCAATAAGCAATAAGCAATAAGCAATAAGCAATAAGCAATAAGCAATAAGCAATAAGCAATAAGCAATAAGCAATAAGCAATAAGCAATAAGCAATAAGCAATAAGCAATAAGCAATAAGCAATAAGCAATAAGCAATAAGCAATAAGCAATAAGCAATAAGCAATAAGCAATAAGCAATAAGCAATAAGCAATAAGCAATAAGCAATAAGCAATAAGCAATAAGCAATAAGCAATAAGCATTTAAATAAGCATTTAAATAAGCATGTAGGCGGAAGCGGTAGGCGGTAGGCGGTAGGTGGTAGGCGGTAGGCGATATTAAGCAATAAGCAATAAGCATAAAGCATTAAGCTTTAAACATTTAGCATTATGCTTTAACCAAAAATCAAAGAGCATCAAACCTCATGCCACCAGAAATGGTTTCTTGTTGGTCATTATCCGTTGAACTTAACTTTGAAAATAATAATATAAATAACATAAAAGTGTATTGTGCAATACAAATATAAAGAACAAGTAACGATTGAAAATTCTTTTTTTTAATAAACACAAAAATAATAATAAAATCATACTGGATAACATTTATGGACTTGGTAATTTTCCAATTTCCAATAACTTTAACTGCTTCTGAAACTATTTTTTAAACGAAAATTCGAAAGCAAAAAAATGTTTACTTGTTCAAAAGTATATTCTTATTCGTAAGCCTTTATAACTTTGATGAAATAGATTATGTTTTAAGATACGAGAATTATACTCAATGATTTGAATAATATTTTGTTATTTCGTCAAATTACTAGTTATTTCGCAATAAATATTTGATGAAATCCCTAATATTTCAATTTCAAAAATATTCTTTTACAATATTTTATGTAAAGAAAGTGAGTGGAGGTGGTGTTTAAATAAAAAAATTGTTTAGTTTTAAGTAAATTTATATTTTATAAAAACAATCTTTTTCTACAAAATGTAACTGCTATACAATCTTTTTAGCAACTAAATATTAAAATAATCCCTTATATTTAAATTTCAAAAAACATTCTTTAATTTTGTATACAGAAAGAATGTGGTGTTTAACTACTAAAATTAGTAAAGAAGTTAATAGTTGTAGATAACACCGAACAAAGATAGGAACTGCACCAAATTTTACTTATAAAACAAGCAGTAAGCTTAAAGTATTTATCATTAAGAATTAACAATTAAACTGAAAGCATTAAGCTTAAAACATTAAGCGTAAAGCAAAAAGCAATAGGCAATAAGCAATAAGCATTTAAATAAGCATGTAGGCGGAAGCGGTAGGCGGTAGGCGGAAGGTGCGCAGGAACTACACGACTTAGTTCCCCCGTCCCCCTTCCATCACCGGACGTGCCGACGCACGGCAGGTATCCATCCTTTTGTTGTGGACATTCCACCTGTCCGAACAAAGCGCTTTGCTTCCTCATTTTTAGTGCGTACAGCGAAGGACTGGAACAATTTGCCTGCGTCGGTATTTCCGGCCAAATATAATGTGGGTGTCTTCAAGAGAAGAGTGAATAGGTTGCTAGGGCAATGCGCCTTACCATCTAAGATTACATTCCACTTACCATCAGGTGGAATGTAGTCAAGCATTGCCCTAGATCGTATAAAAAAAAAAAAAAAAAAGGTGGTAGGCGGTAGGCGGTAGGCGGTAGGTGGTAGGCGGTAGGCGATATTAAGCAATAAGCAATAAGCATAAAGCATTAAGCTTTAAACATTTAGCATTATGCTATAACCAAAAATCAAAGAGCATCAAACCTCATGCCACCAGAAATGGTTTCTTGTTGGTCATAATCCGTTGAACTTAACTTTGAAAATAATAATATAAATAACATAAAAGTGTATTGTGCAATACAAATATAAAGAACAAGTAATGATTGAAAATTATTTTTTTTAATAAACACAAAAATAATAATAAAATCATACTGGATAACATTTATGGACTTGGTAATTTCCCAATTTCCAATAACTTTAACTGCTTCTGAAACTATTTTTTAAACGAAAATTCGAAAGCAAAAAAATGTTTACTTGTTCAAAAGTATAATCTTATTCGTAAGCCTTTATAACTTTGATGAAATAGATTATGTTTTAAGATACGAGAATTATACTCAATGATTTGAATAATATTTTGTTATTTCGTCAAATTACTAGTTATTTCGCAATAAATATTTGATGAAATCCCTAATATTTCAATTTCAAAAATATTCTTTTACAATATTTTATGTAAAGAAAGTGAGTGGAGGTGGTGTTTAAATAAAAAAATTGTTTAGTTTTAAGTAAATTTATATTTTATAAAAACAATCTTTTTCTACAAAATGTAACTGCTATACAATCTTTTTAGCAACTAAATATTAAAATAATCCCTTATATTTAAATTTCAAAAAACATTCTTTAATTTTTTATACAGAAAGAATGTGGTGTTTAACTACTAAAATTAGTAAAGAAGTTAATAGTTGTAGATAACACCGAACAAGGATAGGAACTGCACCAAATTTTACTTATAAAACAAGCAGTAAACTTAAAGCATTTATCATTAAGAATTAACAATTAAACTGAAAGCATTAAGCTTAAAACATTAAGCGTAAAGCAAAAAGCAAAAAGCAATAAGCAATAAGCAATAAGCAATAAGCAATAAGCAATAAGCAATAAGCAATAAGCAATAAGCAATAAGCAATAAGCAATAAGCAATAAGCAATAAGCAATAAGCAATAAGCAATAAGCAATAAGCAATAAGCAATAAGCAATAAGCAATAAGCAATAAGCAATAAGCAATAAGCAATAAGCAATAACCAATAAGCATTTAAATAGGCATGTAGGCGGAAGCGGTAGGCGGTAGGCGGAAGGTGGTAGGCGGTAGGCGGTAGGCGGTAGGTGGTAGGCGGTAGGCGATATTAAGCAATAAGCAATAAGCATAAAGCATTAAGCTTTAAACATTTAGCATTATGCTTTAACCAAAAATCAAAGAGCATCAAACCTCATGCCACCAGAAATGGTTTCTTGTTGGTCATTATCCGTTGAACTTAACTTTGAAAATAATAATATAAATAACATAAAAGTGTATTGTGCAATACAAATATAAAGAACAAGTAATGATTGAATTTTTTTTTTTTTAATAAACACAAAAATAATAATAAAATCATACTGGATAACATTTATGGCCTTGGTAATTTCCCAATTTCCAATAACTTTAACTGCTTCTGAAACTATTTTTTAAACGAAAATTCGAAAGCAAAAAAATGTTTACTTGTTCAAAAGTATATTCTTATTCGTAAGCCTTTATAACTTTGATGAAATAGATTATGTTTTAAGATACGAGAATTATACTCAATGATTTGAATAATATTTTGTTATTTCGTCAAATTACTAGTTATTTCGCTATAAATATTTGATGAAATCCCTAATTTTTCAATTTCAAAAATATTCTTTTACAATATTTTATGTAAAGAAAATGAGTGGAGGTGGTGTTTAAATAAAAAAATTGTTTAGTTTTAAGTAAATTTATATTTTATAAAAACAATCTTTTTCTACAAAATGTAACTGCTATACAATCTTTTTAGCAACTAAATATTAAAATAATCCCTTATATTTAAATTTCAAAAAACATTCTTTAATTTTTTATACAGAAAGAATGTGGTGTTTAACTACTAAAATTAGTAAAGAAGTTAAAAGTTGTAGATAACACCGAACAAGGATAGGAACTGCACATAATTTTACTTATAAAACAAGCAGTAAGCATAAAGCATTTATCATTAAGAATTAACAATTAAACTGAAAGCATTAAGCTTTAAACAATAAGCGTAAAGCAAAAAGCAATAAGCAATAAGCAAAAAGCAAAAAGCAATAAGCAATAAGCAATAAGCAATAAGCAATAAGCAATAAGCAATAAGCAATAAGCAATAAGCAATAAGCAATAAGCAATAAGCAATAAGCAATAAGCAATAAGCAATAAGCAATAAGCAATAAGCAATAAGCAATAAGCAATAAGCAATAAGCAATAAGCAATAAGCAATAAGCAATAAGCAATAAGCAATAAGCAATAAGCAATAAGCAATAAGCAATAAGCAATAAGCAATAAGCAATAAGCAATAAGCAATAAGCAATAAGCAATAAGCAATAAGCAATAAGCAATAAGCAATAAGCAATAAGCAATAAGCAATAAGCAATAAGCAATAAGCAATAAGCAATAAGCAATAAGCAATAAGCAATAAGCAATAAGCAATAAGCAATAAGCAATAAGCAATAAGCAATAAGCAATAAGCAATTAAATAAGCATGTAGGCGGAAGCGGTAGGCGGTAGGCGGAAGGTGGTAGGCGGTAGGCGGTAGGCGGTAGGTGGTAGGCGGTAGGCGATATTAAGCAATAAGCAATAAGCATAAAGCATTAAGCTTTAAACATTTAGCATTATGCTTTAACCAAAAATCAAAGAGCATCAAACCTCATGCCACCAGAAATGGTTTCTTGTTGGTCGTTATCCGTTGAACTTAACTTTGAAAATAATAATATAAAAAACATAAAAGTGTATTGTGCAATACAAATATAAAGAACAAGTAATGATTGAAATTTTTTTTTTTTAATAAACACAAAAATAATAAAAAAAACATACTGGATAACATTTATGGACTTGATAATTTCCCAATTCCCAATAACTTTAACTGCTTCTGAAACTAATTTTAAACGAAAATTCGAAAGCAAAAAAATTTTTACTTGTTCAAAAGTATATTCTTATTCGTAAGCCTTTATAACTTTGATGAAATAGATTATGTTTTAAAATACGAGAATCATACTCAATGATTTGAATAATATTTTGTTATTTCGTCAAATTACTAGTTATTTCGCAATAAATATTTGATGAAATCTCTAATATTTCAATTTAAAAAATATTCTTTTACAATATTTTATGTAAAGAAAGTGAGTGGAGGTGGTGTTTAAATAAAAAAATTGTTTAGTTTTAAGTAAATTTATATTTTATAAAAACAATCTTTTTCTATAAAATGTAACTGCTATACAATCTTTTTAGCAACTAAATATAAAAATAATCCCTTATATTTAAATTTCAAAAAAACATTCTTTAATTTTTTATACAAAAAGAATGTGGTGTTTAACTACTAAAATTAGTAAAGAAGTTAATAGTTGTAGATAACACCGAACAAGGATAGGAACTGCACCAAATTTTACTTATAAAACAAGCAGTAAGCTTAAAGTATTTATCATTAAGAATTAACAATTAAACTGAAAGCATTAAGCTTAAAACATTAAGCGTAAAGCAAAAGCAAAAAGCAATAAGCAATAAGCAATAAGCAATAAGCAATAAGCAATAAGCAATAAGCAATAAGCAATAAGCAATAAGCAATAAGCAATAAGCAATAAGCAATAAGCAATAAGCAATAAGCAATAAGCAATAAGCAATAAGCAATAAGCAATAAGCAATAAGCAATAAGCAATAAGCAATAAGCAATAAGCAATAAGCAATAAGCAATAAGCAATAAGCAATAAGCAATAAGCAATAAGCAATAAGCAATAAGCAATAAGCAATAAGCAATAAGCAATAAGCAATAAGCAATAAGCAATAAGCAATAAGCAATAAGCAATAAGCAATAAGCAATAAGCAATAAGCAATAAGCAATAAGCAATAAGCAATAAGCAATAAGCAATAAGCAATAAGCAATAAGCAATAAGCAATAAGCAATAAGCAATAAGCAATAAGCAATAAGCAATAAGCAATAAGCAATAAGCAATAAGCAATAAGCAATAAGCAATAAGCAATAAGCAATAAGCAATAAGCAATAAGCAATAAGCAATAAGCATTTAAATAAGCATTTAAATAAGCATGTAGGCGGAAGCGGTAGGCGGTAGGTGGTAGGCGGTAGGCGATATTAAGCAATAAGCAATAAGCATAAAGCATTAAGCTTTAAACATTTAGCATTATGCTTTAACCAAAAATCAAAGAGCATCAAACCTCATGCCACCAGAAATGGTTTCTTGTTGGTCATTATCCGTTGAACTTAACTTTGAAAATAATAATATAAATAACATAAAAGTGTATTGTGCAATACAAATATAAAGAACAAGTAACGATTGAAAATTCTTTTTTTTAATAAACACAAAAATAATAATAAAATCATACTGGATAACATTTATGGACTTGGTAATTTTCCAATTTCCAATAACTTTAACTGCTTCTGAAACTATTTTTTAAACGAAAATTCGAAAGCAAAAAAATGTTTACTTGTTCAAAAGTATATTCTTATTCGTAAGCCTTTATAACTTTGATGAAATAGATTATGTTTTAAGATACGAGAATTATACTCAATGATTTGAATAATATTTTGTTATTTCGTCAAATTACTAGTTATTTCGCAATAAATATTTGATGAAATCCCTAATATTTCAATTTCAAAAATATTCTTTTACAATATTTTATGTAAAGAAAGTGAGTGGAGGTGGTGTTTAAATAAAAAAATTGTTTAGTTTTAAGTAAATTTATATTTTATAAAAACAATCTTTTTCTACAAAATGTAACTGCTATACAATCTTTTTAGCAACTAAATATTAAAATAATCCCTTATATTTAAATTTCAAAAAACATTCTTTAATTTTGTATACAGAAAGAATGTGGTGTTTAACTACTAAAATTAGTAAAGAAGTTAATAGTTGTAGATAACACCGAACAAAGATAGGAACTGCACCAAATTTTACTTATAAAACAAGCAGTAAGCTTAAAGTATTTATCATTAAGAATTAACAATTAAACTGAAAGCATTAAGCTTAAAACATTAAGCGTAAAGCAAAAAGCAATAGGCAATAAGCAATAAGCATTTAAATAAGCATGTAGGCGGAAGCGGTAGGCGGTAGGCGGAAGGTGCGCAGGAACTACACGACTTAGTTCCCCCGTCCCCCTTCCATCACCGGACGTGCCGACGCACGGCAGGTATCCATCCTTTTGTTGTGGACATTCCACCTGTCCGAACAAAGCGCTTTGCTTCCTCATTTTTAGTGCGTACAGCGAAGGACTGGAACAATTTGCCTGCGTCGGTATTTCCGGCCAAATATAATGTGGGTGTCTTCAAGAGAAGAGTGAATAGGTTGCTAGGGCAATGCGCCTTACCATCTAAGATTACATTCCACTTACCATCAGGTGGAATGTAGTCAAGCATTGCCCTAGATCGTATAAAAAAAAAAAAAAAAAGGTGGTAGGCGGTAGGCGGTAGGCGGTAGGTGGTAGGCGGTAGGCGATATTAAGCAATAAGCAATAAGCATAAAGCATTAAGCTTTAAACATTTAGCATTATGCTATAACCAAAAATCAAAGAGCATCAAACCTCATGCCACCAGAAATGGTTTCTTGTTGGTCATAATCCGTTGAACTTAACTTTGAAAATAATAATATAAATAACATAAAAGTGTATTGTGCAATACAAATATAAAGAACAAGTAATGATTGAAAATTATTTTTTTTAATAAACACAAAAATAATAATAAAATCATACTGGATAACATTTATGGACTTGGTAATTTCCCAATTTCCAATAACTTTAACTGCTTCTGAAACTATTTTTTAAACGAAAATTCGAAAGCAAAAAAATGTTTACTTGTTCAAAAGTATAATCTTATTCGTAAGCCTTTATAACTTTGATGAAATAGATTATGTTTTAAGATACGAGAATTATACTCAATGATTTGAATAATATTTTGTTATTTCGTCAAATTACTAGTTATTTCGCAATAAATATTTGATGAAATCCCTAATATTTCAATTTCAAAAATATTCTTTTACAATATTTTATGTAAAGAAAGTGAGTGGAGGTGGTGTTTAAATAAAAAAATTGTTTAGTTTTAAGTAAATTTATATTTTATAAAAACAATCTTTTTCTACAAAATGTAACTGCTATACAATCTTTTTAGCAACTAAATATTAAAATAATCCCTTATATTTAAATTTCAAAAACATTCTTTAATTTTTTATACAGAAAGAATGTGGTGTTTAACTACTAAAATTAGTAAAGAAGTTAATAGTTGTAGATAACACCGAACAAGGATAGGAACTGCACCAAATTTTACTTATAAAACAAGCAGTAAACTTAAAGCATTTATCATTAAGAATTAACAATTAAACTGAAAGCATTAAGCTTAAAACATTAAGCGTAAAGCAAAAAGCAAAAAGCAATAAGCAATAAGCAATAAGCAATAAGCAATAAGCAATAAGCAATAAGCAATAAGCAATAAGCAATAAGCAATAAGCAATAAGCAATAAGCAATAAGCAATAAGCAATAAGCAATAAGCAATAAGCAATAAGCAATAAGCAATAAGCAATAAGCAATAAGCAATAAGCAATAAGCAATAAGCAATAAGCAATAAGCAATAAGCAATAAGCAATAAGCAATAAGCAATAACCAATAAGCATTTAAATAGGCATGTAGGCGGAAGCGGTAGGCGGTAGGCGGAAGGTGGTAGGCGGTAGGCGGTAGGCGGTAGGTGGTAGGCGGTAGGCGATATTAAGCAATAAGCAATAAGCATAAAGCATTAAGCTTTAAACATTTAGCATTATGCTATAACCAAAAATCAAAGAGCATCAAACCTCATGCCACCAGAAATGGTTTCTTGTTGGTCATAATCCGTTGAACTTAACTTTGAAAATAATAATATAAATAACATAAAAGTGTATTGTGCAATACAAATATAAAGAACAAGTAATGATTGAAAATTATTTTTTTTAATAAACACAAAAATAATAATAAAATCATACTGGATAACATTTATGGACTTGGTAATTTCCCAATTTCCAATAACTTTAACTGCTTCTGAAACTATTTTTTAAACGAAAATTCGAAAGCAAAAAAATGTTTACTTGTTCAAAAGTATAATCTTATTCGTAAGCCTTTATAACTTTGATGAAATAGATTATGTTTTAAGATACGAGAATTATACTCAATGATTTGAATAATATTTTGTTATTTCGTCAAATTACTAGTTATTTCGCAATAAATATTTGATGAAATCCCTAATATTTCAATTTCAAAAATATTCTTTTACAATATTTTATGTAAAGAAAGTGAGTGGAGGTGGTGTTTAAATAAAAAAATTGTTTAGTTTTAAGTAAATTTATATTTTATAAAAACAATCTTTTTCTACAAAATGTAACTGCTATACAATCTTTTTAGCAACTAAATATTAAAATAATCCCTTATATTTAAATTTCAAAAACATTCTTTAATTTTTTATACAGAAAGAATGTGGTGTTTAACTACTAAAATTAGTAAAGAAGTTAATAGTTGTAGATAACACCGAACAAGGATAGGAACTGCACCAAATTTTACTTATAAAACAAGCAGTAAACTTAAAGCATTTATCATTAAGAATTAACAATTAAACTGAAAGCATTAAGCTTAAAACATTAAGCGTAAAGCAAAAAGCAAAAAGCAATAAGCAATAAGCAATAAGCAATAAGCAATAAGCAATAAGCAATAAGCAATAAGCAATAAGCAATAAGCAATAAGCAATAAGCAATAAGCAATAAGCAATAAGCAATAAGCAATAAGCAATAACCAATAAGCATTTAAATAGGCATGTAGGCGGAAGCGGTAGGCGGTAGGCGGAAGGTGGTAGGCGGTAGGCGGTAGGCGGTAGGTGGTAGGCGGTAGGCGATATTAAGCAATAAGCAATAAGCATAAAGCATTAAGCTTTAAACATTTAGCATTATGCTTTAACCAAAAATCAAAGAGCATCAAACCTCATGCCACCAGAAATGGTTTCTTGTTGGTCATTATCCGTTGAACTTAACTTTGAAAATAATAATATAAATAACATAAAAGTGTATTGTGCAATACAAATATAAAGAACAAGTAATGATTGAAAATTCTTTTTTTTAATAAACACAAAAATAATAATAAAATCATACTGGATAACATTTATGGACTTGGTAATTTTCCAATTTCCAATAACTTTATTTGCTTCTGAAACTATTTTTTAAACGAAAATTCGAAAGCAAAAAAATTTTTACTTGTTCAAAAGTATATTTTTATTCGTAAGCCTTTATAACTTTGATGAAATAGATTATGTTTTAAGATACGAGAATTATACTCAATGATTTGAATAATATTTTGTTATTTCGTCAAATTACTAGTTATTTCGCAATAAATATTTGATGAAATCCCTAATATTTCAATTTAAAAAATATTCTTTTACAATATTTTATGTAAAGAAAGTGAGTGGAGGTGGTGTTTAAATAAAAAAATTGTTTAGTTTTAAGTAAATTTATATTTTATAAAAACAATCTTTTTCTACAAAATGTAACTGCTATACAATCTTTTTAGCAAATAAATATTAAAATAATCCCTTATATTTAAATTTCAAAAAACATTCTTTAATTTTTTATACAGAAAGAATGTGGTGTTTAACTACTAAAATTAGTAAAGAAGTTAATAGTTGTAGATAACACCGAACAAAGATAGGAACTGCACCAAATTTTACTTATAAAACAAGTAGTAAGCTTAAAGTATTTATCATTAAGAATTAACAATTAAACTGAAAGCATTAAGCTTAAAACAATAAGCGTAAAGCAAAAAGCAATAAGCAATAATCAATAAGCAAAAAGCAATAAGCAATAAGCAATAAGCAATAAGCAATAAGCAATAAGCAATAAGCAATAAGCAATAAGCAATAAGCAATAAGCAATAAGCAATAAGCAATAAGCAATAAGCAATAAGCAATAAGCAATAAGCAATAAGCAATAACCAATAAGCATTTAAATAGGCATGTAGGCGGAAGCGGTATGCGGTAGGCGGACGGTGGTAGGCGGTAGGCGGTAGGCGGTAGGCGGTAGGTGGTAGGCGGTAGGCGATATTAAGCAATAAGCAATAAGCATAAAGCATTAAGCTTTAAACATTTAGCATTATGCTTTAACCAAAAATCAAAGAGCATCAAACCTCATGCCACCAGAAATGGTTTCTTGTTCGTCATTATCCGTTGAACTTAACTTTGAAAATAATAATATAAATAACATAAAAGTGTATTGTGCAATACAAATATAAAGAACAAGTAATGATTGAAAATTCTTTTTTTTAATAAACACAAAAATAATAATAAAATCATACTGGATAACATTTATGGACTTGGTAATTTTCCAATTTCCAATAACTTTATTTGTTTCTGAAACTATTTTTTAAACGAAAATTCGAAAGCAAAAAAATTTTTACATGTTCAAAAGTATATTCTTATTCGTAAGCCTTTATAACTTTGATGAAATAGATTATGTTTTAAGATACGAGAATTATACTCAATGATTTGAATAATATTTTGTTATTTCGTCAAATTACTAGTTATTTCGCAATAAATATTTGATGAAATCTCTAATATTTCAATTTAAAAAATATTCTTTTACAATATTTTATGTAAAGAAAGTGAGTGGAGGTGGTGTTTAAATAAAAAAATTGTTTAGTTTTAAGTAAATTTATATTTTATAAAAACAATCTTTTTCTATAAAATGTAACTGCTATACAATCTTTTTAGCAACTAAATATAAAAATAATCCCTTATATTTAAATTTCAAAAAACATTCTTTAATTTTTTATACAGAAAGAATGTGGTGTTTAACTACTAAAATTAGTAAAGAAGTTAATAGTTGTAGATAACACCGAACAAGGATAGGAACTGCACCAAATTTTACTTATAAAACAAGCAGTAAGCTTAAAGTATTTATCATTAAGAATTAACAATTAAACTGAAAGCCTTAAGCTTAAAACATTAAGCGTAAAGCAAAAAGCAATAAGCAATAAGCAAAAAGCAATAAGCAATAAGCAATAAGCAATAAGCAATAAGCAATAAGCAATAAGCAATAAGCAATAAGCAATAAGCAATAAGCAATAAGCAATAAGCAATAAGCAATAAGCAATAAGCAATAAGCAATAAGCAATAAGCAATAAGCAATAAGCAATAAGCAATAAGCAATAAGCAATAAGCAATAAGCAATAAGCAATAAGCAATAAGCAATAAGCAATAAGCAATAAGCAATAAGCAATAAGCAATAAGCAATAAGCAATAAGCAATAAGCAATAAGCAATAAGCAATAAGCAATAAGCAATAAGCAATAAGCAATAAGCAATAAGCAATAAGCAATAAGCAATAAGCAATAAGCAATAAGCAATAAGCAATAAGCAATAAGCAATAAGCAATAAGCAATAAGCAATAAGCAATAAGCAATAAGCAATAAGCAATAAGCAATAAGCAATAAGCAATAAGCAATAAGCAATAAGCAATAAGCAATAAGCAATAAGCAATAAGCAATAAGCAATAAGCAATAAGCAATAAGCAATAAGCATTTAAATAAGCATGTAGGCGGAAGCGGTAGGCGGTAGGCGGTAGGTGGTAGGCGGTAGGCGATATTAAGCAATAAGCAATAAGCATAAAGCATTAAGCTTTAAACATTTAGCATTATGCTTTAACCAAAAATCAAAGAGCATCAAACCTCATGCCACCAGAAATGGTTTCTTGTTGGTCATTATCCGTTGAACTTAACTTTGAAAATAATAATATAAATAACATAAAAGTGTATTGTGCAATACAAATATAAAGAACAAGTAACGATTGAAAATTCTTTTTTTTAATAAACACAAAAATAATAATAAAATCATACTGGATAACATTTATGGACTTGGTAATTTTCCAATTTCCAATAACTTTAACTGCTTTTGAAACTATTTTTTAAACGAAAATTCGAAAGCAAAAAAATTTTTACTTGTTCAAAAGTATATTTTTATTCGTAAGCCTTTATAACTTTGATGAAATAGATTATGTTTTAAGATACGAGAATTATACTCAATGATTTGAATAATATTTTGTTATTTCGTCAAATTACTAGTTATTTCGCAATAAATATTTGATGAAATCCCTAATATTTCAATTTCAAAAATATTCTTTTACAATATTTTATGTAAAGAAAGTGAGTGGAGGTGGTGTTTAAATAAAAAAATTGTTTAGTTTTAAGTAAATTTATATTTTATAAAAACAATCTTTTTCTACAAAATGTAACTGCTATACAATCTTTTTAGCAACTAAATATTAAAATAATCCCTTATATTTAAATTTCAAAAAACATTCTTTAATTTTGTATACAGAAAGAATGTGGTGTTTAACTACTAAAATTAGTAAAGAAGTTAATAGTTGTAGATAACACCGAACAAAGATAGGAACTGCACCAAATTTTACTTATAAAACAAGCAGTAAGCTTAAAGTATTTATCATTAAGAATTAACAATTAAACTGAAAGCATTAAGCTTAAAACATTAAGCGTAAAGCAAAAAGCAATAGGCAATAAGCAATAAGCATTTAAATAAGCATGTAGGCGGAAGCGGTAGGCGGTAGGCGGAAGGTGCGCAGGAACTACACGACTTAGTTCCCCCGTCCCCCTTCCATCACCGGACGTGCCGACGCACGGCAGGTATCCATCCTTTTGTTGTGGACATTCCACCTGTCCGAACAAAGCGCTTTGCTTCCTCATTTTTAGTGCGTACAGCGAAGGACTGGAACAATTTGCCTGCGTCGGTATTTCCGGCCAAATATAATGTGGGTGTCTTCAAGAGAAGAGTGAATAGGTTGCTAGGGCAATGCGCCTTACCATCTAAGATTACATTCCACTTACCATCAGGTGGAATGTAGTCAAGCATTGCCCTAGATCGTATAAAAAAAAAAAAAAAAAGGTGGTAGGCGGTAGGCGGTAGGCGGTAGGTGGTAGGCGGTAGGCGATATTAAGCAATAAGCAATAAGCATAAAGCATTAAGCTTTAAACATTTAGCATTATGCTATAACCAAAAATCAAAGAGCATCAAACCTCATGCCACCAGAAATGGTTTCTTGTTGGTCATAATCCGTTGAACTTAACTTTGAAAATAATAATATAAATAACATAAAAGTGTATTGTGCAATACAAATATAAAGAACAAGTAATGATTGAAAATTATTTTTTTTAATAAACACAAAAATAATAATAAAATCATACTGGATAACATTTATGGACTTGGTAATTTCCCAATTTCCAATAACTTTAACTGCTTCTGAAACTATTTTTTAAACGAAAATTCGAAAGCAAAAAAATGTTTACTTGTTCAAAAGTATAATCTTATTCGTAAGCCTTTATAACTTTGATGAAATAGATTATGTTTTAAGATACGAGAATTATACTCAATGATTTGAATAATATTTTGTTATTTCGTCAAATTACTAGTTATTTCGCAATAAATATTTGATGAAATCCCTAATATTTCAATTTCAAAAATATTCTTTTACAATATTTTATGTAAAGAAAGTGAGTGGAGGTGGTGTTTAAATAAAAAAATTGTTTAGTTTTAAGTAAATTTATATTTTATAAAAACAATCTTTTTCTACAAAATGTAACTGCTATACAATCTTTTTAGCAACTAAATATTTAAATAATCCCTTATATTTAAATTTCAAAAAACATTCTTTAATTTTTTATACAGAAAGAATGTGGTGTTTAACTACTAAAATTAGTAAAGAAGTTAATAGTTGTAGATAACACCGAACAAGGATAGGAACTGCACCAAATTTTACTTATAAAACAAGCAGTAAACTTAAAGCATTTATCATTAAGAATTAACAATTAAACTGAAAGCATTAAGCTTAAAACATTAAGCGTAAAGCAAAAAGCAAAAAGCAATAAGCAATAAGCAATAAGCAATAAGCAATAAGCAATAAGCAATAAGCAATAAGCAATAAGCAATAAGCAATAAGCAATAAGCAATAAGCAATAAGCAATAAGCAATAAGCAATAAGCAATAAGCAATAAGCAATAAGCAATAAGCAATAAGCAATAAGCAATAAGCAATAAGCAATAAGCAATAAGCAATAAGCAATAAGCAATAACCAATAAGCATTTAAATAGGCATGTAGGCGGAAGCGGTAGGCGGTAGGCGGAAGGTGGTAGGCGGTAGGCGGTAGGCGGTAGGTGGTAGGCGGTAGGCGATATTAAGCAATAAGCAATAAGCATAAAGCATTAAGCTTTAAACATTTAGCATTATGCTATAACCAAAAATCAAAGAGCATCAAACCTCATGCCACCAGAAATGGTTTCTTGTTGGTCATAATCCGTTGAACTTAACTTTGAAAATAATAATATAAATAACATAAAAGTGTATTGTGCAATACAAATATAAAGAACAAGTAATGATTGAAAATTATTTTTTTTAATAAACACAAAAATAATAATAAAATCATACTGGATAACATTTATGGACTTGGTAATTTCCCAATTTCCAATAACTTTAACTGCTTCTGAAACTATTTTTTAAACGAAAATTCGAAAGCAAAAAAATGTTTACTTGTTCAAAAGTATAATCTTATTCGTAAGCCTTTATAACTTTGATGAAATAGATTATGTTTTAAGATACGAGAATTATACTCAATGATTTGAATAATATTTTGTTATTTCGTCAAATTACTAGTTATTTCGCAATAAATATTTGATGAAATCCCTAATATTTCAATTTCAAAAATATTCTTTTACAATATTTTATGTAAAGAAAGTGAGTGGAGGTGGTGTTTAAATAAAAAAATTGTTTAGTTTTAAGTAAATTTATATTTTATAAAAACAATCTTTTTCTACAAAATGTAACTGCTATACAATCTTTTTAGCAACTAAATATTAAAATAATCCCTTATATTTAAATTTCAAAAACATTCTTTAATTTTTTATACAGAAAGAATGTGGTGTTTAACTACTAAAATTAGTAAAGAAGTTAATAGTTGTAGATAACACCGAACAAGGATAGGAACTGCACCAAATTTTACTTATAAAACAAGCAGTAAACTTAAAGCATTTATCATTAAGAATTAACAATTAAACTGAAAGCATTAAGCTTAAAACATTAAGCGTAAAGCAAAAAGCAAAAAGCAATAAGCAATAAGCAATAAGCAATAAGCAATAAGCAATAAGCAATAAGCAATAAGCAATAAGCAATAAGCAATAAGCAATAAGCAATAAGCAATAAGCAATAAGCAATAACCAATAAGCATTTAAATAGGCATGTAGGCGGAAGCGGTAGGCGGTAGGCGGAAGGTGGTAGGCGGTAGGCGGTAGGCGGTAGGTGGTAGGCGGTAGGCGATATTAAGCAATAAGCAATAAGCATAAAGCATTAAGCTTTAAACATTTAGCATTATGCTTTAACCAAAAATCAAAGAGCATCAAACCTCATGCCACCAGAAATGGTTTCTTGTTGGTCATTATCCGTTGAACTTAACTTTGAAAATAATAATATAAATAACATAAAAGTGTATTGTGCAATACAAATATAAAGAACAAGTAATGATTGAAAATTCTTTTTTTTAATAAACACAAAAATAATAATAAAATCATACTGGATAACATTTATGGACTTGGTAATTTTCCAATTTCCAATAACTTTATTTGCTTCTGAAACTATTTTTTAAACGAAAATTCGAAAGCAAAAAAATTTTTACTTGTTCAAAAGTATATTTTTATTCGTAAGCCTTTATAACTTTGATGAAATAGATTATGTTTTAAGATACGAGAATTATACTCAATGATTTGAATAATATTTTGTTATTTCGTCAAATTACTAGTTATTTCGCAATAAATATTTGATGAAATCCCTAATATTTCAATTTAAAAAATATTCTTTTACAATATTTTATGTAAAGAAAGTGAGTGGAGGTGGTGTTTAAATAAAAAAATTGTTTAGTTTTAAGTAAATTTATATTTTATAAAAACAATCTTTTTCTACAAAATGTAACTGCTATACAATCTTTTTAGCAAATAAATATTAAAATAATCCCTTATATTTAAATTTCAAAAAACATTCTTTAATTTTTTATACAGAAAGAATGTGGTGTTTAACTACTAAAATTAGTAAAGAAGTTAATAGTTGTAGATAACACCGAACAAAGATAGGAACTGCACCAAATTTTACTTATAAAACAAGTAGTAAGCTTAAAGTATTTATCATTAAGAATTAACAATTAAACTGAAAGCATTAAGCTTAAAACAATAAGCGTAAAGCAAAAAGCAATAAGCAATAATCAATAAGCAAAAAGCAATAAGCAATAAGCAATAAGCAATAAGCAATAAGCAATAAGCAATAAGCAATAAGCAATAAGCAATAAGCAATAAGCAATAAGCAATAAGCAATAAGCAATAAGCAATAAGCAATAAGCAATAAGCAATAAGCAATAAGCAATAACCAATAAGCATTTAAATAGGCATGTAGGCGGAAGCGGTATGCGGTAGGCGGACGGTGGTAGGCGGTAGGCGGTAGGCGGTAGGCGGTAGGTGGTAGGCGGTAGGCGATATTAAGCAATAAGCAATAAGCATAAAGCATTAAGCTTTAAACATTTAGCATTATGCTTTAACCAAAAATCAAAGAGCATCAAACCTCATGCCACCAGAAATGGTTTCTTGTTCGTCATTATCCGTTGAACTTAACTTTGAAAATAATAATATAAATAACATAAAAGTGTATTGTGCAATACAAATATAAAGAACAAGTAATGATTGAAAATTCTTTTTTTTAATAAACACAAAAATAATAATAAAATCATACTGGATAACATTTATGGACTTGGTAATTTTCCAATTTCCAATAACTTTATTTGTTTCTGAAACTATTTTTTAAACGAAAATTCGAAAGCAAAAAAATTTTTACATGTTCAAAAGTATATTCTTATTCGTAAGCCTTTATAACTTTGATGAAATAGATTATGTTTTAAGATACGAGAATTATACTCAATGATTTGAATAATATTTTGTTATTTCGTCAAATTACTAGTTATTTCGCAATAAATATTTGATGAAATCTCTAATATTTCAATTTAAAAAATATTCTTTTACAATATTTTATGTAAAGAAAGTGAGTGGAGGTGGTGTTTAAATAAAAAAATTGTTTAGTTTTAAGTAAATTTATATTTTATAAAAACAATCTTTTTCTATAAAATGTAACTGCTATACAATCTTTTTAGCAACTAAATATAAAAATAATCCCTTATATTTAAATTTCAAAAAACATTCTTTAATTTTTTATACAGAAAGAATGTGGTGTTTAACTACTAAAATTAGTAAAGAAGTTAATAGTTGTAGATAACACCGAACAAGGATAGGAACTGCACCAAATTTTACTTATAAAACAAGCAGTAAGCTTAAAGTATTTATCATTAAGAATTAACAATTAAACTGAAAGCCTTAAGCTTAAAACATTAAGCGTAAAGCAAAAAGCAATAAGCAATAAGCAAAAAGCAATAAGCAATAAGCAATAAGCAATAAGCAATAAGCAATAAGCAATAAGCAATAAGCAATAAGCAATAAGCAATAAGCAATAAGCAATAAGCAATAAGCAATAAGCAATAAGCAATAAGCAATAAGCAATAAGCAATAAGCAATAAGCAATAAGCAATAAGCAATAAGCAATAAGCAATAAGCAATAAGCAATAAGCAATAAGCAATAAGCAATAAGCAATAAGCAATAAGCAATAAGCAATAAGCAATAAGCAATAAGCAATAAGCAATAAGCAATAAGCAATAAGCAATAAGCAATAAGCAATAAGCAATAAGCAATAAGCAATAAGCAATAAGCAATAAGCAATAAGCAATAAGCAATAAGCAATAAGCAATAAGCAATAAGCAATAAGCAATAAGCAATAAGCAATAAGCAATAAGCAATAAGCAATAAGCAATAAGCAATAAGCAATAAGCAATAAGCAATAAGCATTTAAATAAGCATGTAGGCGGAAGCGGTAGGCGGTAGGCGGTAGGTGGTAGGCGGTAGGCGATATTAAGCAATAAGCAATAAGCATAAAGCATTAAGCTTTAAACATTTAGCATTATGCTTTAACCAAAAATCAAAGAGCATCAAACCTCATGCCACCAGAAATGGTTTCTTGTTGGTCATTATCCGTTGAACTTAACTTTGAAAATAATAATATAAATAACATAAAAGTGTATTGTGCAATACAAATATAAAGAACAAGTAACGATTGAAAATTCTTTTTTTTAATAAACACAAAAATAATAATAAAATCATACTGGATAACATTTATGGACTTGGTAATTTTCCAATTTCCAATAACTTTAACTGCTTTTGAAACTATTTTTTAAACGAAAATTCGAAAGCAAAAAAATTTTTACTTGTTCAAAAGTATATTTTTATTCGTAAGCCTTTATAACTTTGATGAAATAGATTATGTTTTAAGATACGAGAATTATACTCAATGATTTGAATAATATTTTGTTATTTCGTCAAATTACTAGTTATTTCGCAATAAATATTTGATGAAATCCCTAATATTTCAATTTCAAAAATATTCTTTTACAATATTTTATGTAAAGAAAGTGAGTGGAGGTGGTGTTTAAATAAAAAAATTGTTTAGTTTTAAGTAAATTTATATTTTATAAAAACAATCTTTTTCTACAAAATGTAACTGCTATACAATCTTTTTAGCAACTAAATATTAAAATAATCCCTTATATTTAAATTTCAAAAAACATTCTTTAATTTTGTATACAGAAAGAATGTGGTGTTTAACTACTAAAATTAGTAAAGAAGTTAATAGTTGTAGATAACACCGAACAAAGATAGGAACTGCACCAAATTTTACTTATAAAACAAGCAGTAAGCTTAAAGTATTTATCATTAAGAATTAACAATTAAACTGAAAGCATTAAGCTTAAAACATTAAGCGTAAAGCAAAAAGCAATAGGCAATAAGCAATAAGCATTTAAATAAGCATGTAGGCGGAAGCGGTAGGCGGTAGGCGGAAGGTGCGCAGGAACTACACGACTTAGTTCCCCCGTCCCCCTTCCATCACCGGACGTGCCGACGCACGGCAGGTATCCATCCTTTTGTTGTGGACATTCCACCTGTCCGAACAAAGCGCTTTGCTTCCTCATTTTTAGTGCGTACAGCGAAGGACTGGAACAATTTGCCTGCGTCGGTATTTCCGGCCAAATATAATGTGGGTGTCTTCAAGAGAAGAGTGAATAGGTTGCTAGGGCAATGCGCCTTACCATCTAAGATTACATTCCACTTACCATCAGGTGGAATGTAGTCAAGCATTGCCCTAGATCGTATAAAAAAAAAAAAAAAAAAGTTGGTAGGCGGTAGGCGGTAGGCGGTAGGTGGTAGGCGGTAGGCGATATTAAGCAATAAGCAATAAGCATAAAGCATTAAGCTTTAAACATTTAGCATTATGCTATAACCAAAAATCAAAGAGCATCAAACCTCATGCCACCAGAAATGGTTTCTTGTTGGTCATAATCCGTTGAACTTAACTTTGAAAATAATAATATAAATAACATAAAAGTGTATTGTGCAATACAAATATAAAGAACAAGTAATGATTGAAAATTATTTTTTTTAATAAACACAAAAATAATAATAAAATCATACTGGATAACATTTATGGACTTGGTAATTTCCCAATTTCCAATAACTTTAACTGCTTCTGAAACTATTTTTTAAACGAAAATTCGAAAGCAAAAAAATGTTTACTTGTTCAAAAGTATAATCTTATTCGTAAGCCTTTATAACTTTGATGAAATAGATTATGTTTTAAGATACGAGAATTATACTCAATGATTTGAATAATATTTTGTTATTTCGTCAAATTACTAGTTATTTCGCAATAAATATTTGATGAAATCCCTAATATTTCAATTTCAAAAATATTCTTTTACAATATTTTATGTAAAGAAAGTGAGTGGAGGTGGTGTTTAAATAAAAAAATTGTTTAGTTTTAAGTAAATTTATATTTTATAAAAACAATCTTTTTCTACAAAATGTAACTGCTATACAATCTTTTTAGCAACTAAATATTAAAATAATCCCTTATATTTAAATTTCAAAAAACATTCTTTAATTTTTTATACAGAAAGAATGTGGTGTTTAACTACTAAAATTAGTAAAGAAGTTAATAGTTGTAGATAACACCGAACAAGGATAGGAACTGCACCAAATTTTACTTATAAAACAAGCAGTAAACTTAAAGCATTTATCATTAAGAATTAACAATTAAACTGAAAGCATTAAGCTTAAAACATTAAGCGTAAAGCAAAAAGCAATAAGTAATAACCAATAAGCATTTAAATAAGCATGTAGGCGGAAGCGGTAGGTGGTAGGCGATATTAAGCAATAAGGAATAAGCATAAAGCGTTAAGCTTTAAACATTTAGCATTATGCTTTAACCAAAAATCAAAGAGCATCAAACCTCATGCCACCAGAAATGGTTTCTTGTTGGTCATTATCCGTTGAACTTAACTTTGAAAATAATAATATAAATAAAATAATAATTTATAAATTTCTGAATAGTACAATAACATAAAAGTGTATTGTGCAATACAAATATAAAGAGCAAGTAATGGTTGAAAATTCTTTGTTTTAATAAACACAAAAATAATAATAAAATCATACTGGATAACATTTATGGACTTGGTAATTTTCCAATTTCCAATAACTTTAACTGCTTCTGAAACTATTTTTTAAACGAAAATTCGAAAGCAAAAAAATGTTTACTTGTTCAAAAGTATATTTTTATTCGTAAGCCTTTATAACTTTGATGAAATAGATTATGTTTTAAGATACGAGAATTATACTCAATGATTTGAATAATATTTTGTTATTTCGTCAAATTACTAGTTATTTCGCAATAAATATTTGATGAAATCCCTAATATTTCAATTTCAAAAATATTCTTTTACAATATTTTATGTAAAGAAAGTGAGTGGAGGTGGTGTTTAAATAAAAAAATTGTTTAGTTTTAAGTAAATTTATATTTTATAAAAACAATCTTTTTCTACAAAATGTAACTGCTATACAATCTTTTTAGCAACTAAATATTAAAATAATCCCTTATATTTAAATTTCAAAAAACATTCTTTAATTTTGTATACAGAAAGAATGTGGTGTTTAACTACTAAAATTAGTAAAGAAGTTAATAGTTGTAGATAACACCGAACAAAGATAGGAACTGCACCAAATTTTACTTATAAAACAAGCAGTAAGCTTAAAGTATTTATCATTAAGAATTAACAATTAAACTGAAAGCATTAAGCTTAAAACATTAAGCGTAAAGCAAAAAGCAATAGGCAATAAGCAATAAGCATTTAAATAAGCATGTAGGCGGAAGCGGTAGGCGGTAGGCGGAAGGTGCGCAGGAACTACACGACTTAGTTCCCCCGTCCCCCTTCCATCACCGGACGTGCCGACGCACGGCAGGTATCCATCCTTTTGTTGTGGACATTCCACCTGTCCGAACAAAGCGCTTTGCTTCCTCATTTTTAGTGCGTACAGCGAAGGACTGGAACAATTTGCCTGCGTCGGTATTTCCGGCCAAATATAATGTGGGTGTCTTCAAGAGAAGAGTGAATAGGTTGCTAGGGCAATGCGCCTTACCATCTAAGATTACATTCCACTTACCATCAGGTGGAATGTAGTCAAGCATTGCCCTAGATCGTATAAAAAAAAAAAAAAAAAAGGTGGTAGGCGGTAGGCGGTAGGCGGTAGGTGGTAGGCGGTAGGCGATATTAAGCAATAAGCAATAAGCATAAAGCATTAAGCTTTAAACATTTAGCATTATGCTATAACCAAAAATCAAAGAGCATCAAACCTCATGCCACCAGAAATGGTTTCTTGTTGGTCATAATCCGTTGAACTTAACTTTGAAAATAATAATATAAATAACATAAAAGTGTATTGTGCAATACAAATATAAAGAACAAGTAATGATTGAAAATTATTTTTTTTAATAAACACAAAAATAATAATAAAATCATACTGGATAACATTTATGGACTTGGTAATTTCCCAATTTCCAATAACTTTAACTGCTTCTGAAACTATTTTTTAAACGAAAATTCGAAAGCAAAAAAATGTTTACTTGTTCAAAAGTATAATCTTATTCGTAAGCCTTTATAACTTTGATGAAATAGATTATGTTTTAAGATACGAGAATTATACTCAATGATTTGAATAATATTTTGTTATTTCGTCAAATTACTAGTTATTTCGCAATAAATATTTGATGAAATCCCTAATATTTCAATTTCAAAAATATTCTTTTACAATATTTTATGTAAAGAAAGTGAGTGGAGGTGGTGTTTAAATAAAAAAATTGTTTAGTTTTAAGTAAATTTATATTTTATAAAAACAATCTTTTTCTACAAAATGTAACTGCTATACAATCTTTTTAGCAACTAAATATTAAAATAATCCCTTATATTTAAATTTCAAAAAACATTCTTTAATTTTTTATACAGAAAGAATGTGGTGTTTAACTACTAAAATTAGTAAAGAAGTTAATAGTTGTAGATAACACCGAACAAGGATAGGAACTGCACCAAATTTTACTTATAAAACAAGCAGTAAACTTAAAGCATTTATCATTAAGAATTAACAATTAAACTGAAAGCATTAAGCTTAAAACATTAAGCGTAAAGCAAAAAGCAATAAGTAATAACCAATAAGCATTTAAATAAGCATGTAGGCGGAAGCGGTAGGTGGTAGGCGATATTAAGCAATAAGGAATAAGCATAAAGCGTTAAGCTTTAAACATTTAGCATTATGCTTTAACCAAAAATCAAAGAGCATCAAACCTCATGCCACCAGAAATGGTTTCTTGTTGGTCATTATCCGTTGAACTTAACTTTGAAAATAATAATATAAATAAAATAATAATTTATAAATTTCTGAATAGTACAATAACATAAAAGTGTATTGTGCAATACAAATATAAAGAGCAAGTAATGGTTGAAAATTCTTTGTTTTAATAAACACAAAAATAATAATAAAATCATACTGGATAACATTTATGGACTTGGTAATTTTCCAATTTCCAATAACTTTAACTGCTTCTGAAACTATTTTTTAAACGAAAATTCGAAAGCAAAAAAATGTTTACTTGTTCAAAAGTATATTTTTATTCGTAAGCCTTTATAACTTTGATGAAATAGATTATGTTTTAAGATACGAGAATTATACTCAATGATTTGAATAATATTTTGTTATTTCGTCAAATTACTAGTTATTTCGCAATAAATATTTGATGAAATCCCTAATATTTCAATTTCAAAAATATTCTTTTACAATATTTTATGTAAAGAAAGTGAGTGGAGGTGGTGTTTAAATAAAAAAATTGTTTAGTTTTAAGTAAATTTATATTTTATAAAAACAATCTTTTTCTACAAAATGTAACTGCTATACAATCTTTTTAGCAACTAAATATTAAAATAATCCCTTATATTTAAATTTCAAAAAACATTCTTTAATTTTGTATACAGAAAGAATGTGGTGTTTAACTACTAAAATTAGTAAAGAAGTTAATAGTTGTAGATAACACCGAACAAAGATAGGAACTGCACCAAATTTTACTTATAAAACAAGCAGTAAGCTTAAAGTATTTATCATTAAGAATTAACAATTAAACTGAAAGCATTAAGCTTAAAACATTAAGCGTAAAGCAAAAAGCAATAGGCAATAAGCAATAAGCATTTAAATAAGCATGTAGGCGGAAGCGGTAGGCGGTAGGCGGAAGGTGCGCAGGAACTACACGACTTAGTTCCCCCGTCCCCCTTCCATCACCGGACGTGCCGACGCACGGCAGGTATCCATCCTTTTGTTGTGGACATTCCACCTGTCCGAACAAAGCGCTTTGCTTCCTCATTTTTAGTGCGTACAGCGAAGGACTGGAACAATTTGCCTGCGTCGGTATTTCCGGCCAAATATAATGTGGGTGTCTTCAAGAGAAGAGTGAATAGGTTGCTAGGGCAATGCGCCTTACCATCTAAGATTACATTCCACTTACCATCAGGTGGAATGTAGTCAAGCATTGCCCTAGATCGTATAAAAAAAAAAAAAAAAAAAGGTGGTAGGCGGTAGGCGGTAGGCGGTAGGTGGTAGGCGGTAGGCGATATTAAGCAATAAGCATAAAGCATTAAGCTTTAAACATTTAGCATTATGCTATAACCAAAAATCAAAGAGCATCAAACCTCATGCCACCAGAAATGGTTTCTTGTTGGTCATAATCCGTTGAACTTAACTTTGAAAATAATAATATAAATAACATAAAAGTGTATTGTGCACTACAAATATAAAGAACAAGTAATGATTGAAAATTATTTTTTTTAATAAACACAAAAATAATAATAAAATCATACTGGATAACATTTATGGACTTGGTAATTTCCCAATTTCCAATAACTTTAACTGCTTCTGAAACTATTTTTTAAACGAAAATTCGAAAGCAAAAAAATGTTTACTTGTTCAAAAGTATAATCTTATTCGTAAGCCTTTATAACTTTGATGAAATAGATTATGTTTTAAGATACGAGAATTATACTCAATGATTTGAATAATATTTTGTTATTTCGTCAAATTACTAGTTATTTCGCAATAAATATTTGATGAAATCCCTAATATTTCAATTTCAAAAATATTCTTTTACAATATTTTATGTAAAGAAAGTGAGTGGAGGTGGTGTTTAAATAAAAAAATTGTTTAGTTTTAAGTAAATTTATATTTTATAAAAACAATCTTTTTCTACAAAATGTAACTGCTATACAATCTTTTTAGCAACTAAATATTAAAATAATCCCTTATATTTAAATTTCAAAAAACATTCTTTAATTTTTTATACAGAAAGAATGTGGTGTTTAACTACTAAAATTAGTAAAGAAGTTAATAGTTGTAGATAACACCGAACAAGGATAGGAACTGCACCAAATTTTACTTATAAAACAAGCAGTAAACTTAAAGCATTTATCATTAAGAATTAACAATTAAACTGAAAGCATTAAGCTTAAAACATTAAGCGTAAAGCAAAAAGCAATAAGTAATAACCAATAAGCATTTAAATAAGCATGTAGGCGGAAGCGGTAGGTGGTAGGCGATATTAAGCAATAAGGAATAAGCATAAAGCGTTAAGCTTTAAACATTTAGCATTATGCTTTAACCAAAAATCAAAGAGCATCAAACCTCATGCCACCAGAAATGGTTTCTTGTTGGTCATTATCCGTTGAACTTAACTTTGAAAATAATAATATAAATAAAATAATAATTTATAAATTTCTGAATAGTACAATAACATAAAAGTGTATTGTGCAATACAAATATAAAGAGCAAGTAATGGTTGAAAATTCTTTGTTTTAATAAACACAAAAATAATAATAAAATCATACTGGATAACATTTATGGACTTGGTAATTTTCCAATTTCCAATAACTTTAACTGCTTCTGAAACTATTTTTTAAACGAAAATTCGAAAGCAAAAAAATGTTTACTTGTTCAAAAGTATATTTTTATTCGTAAGCCTTTATAACTTTGATGAAATAGATTATGTTTTAAGATACGAGAATTATACTCAATGATTTGAATAATATTTTGTTATTTCGTCAAATTACTAGTTATTTCGCAATAAATATTTGATGAAATCCCTAATATTTCAATTTCAAAAATATTCTTTTACAATATTTTATGTAAAGAAAGTGAGTGGAGGTGGTGTTTAAATAAAAAAATTGTTTAGTTTTAAGTAAATTTATATTTTATAAAAACAATCTTTTTCTACAAAATGTAACTGCTATACAATCTTTTTAGCAACTAAATATTAAAATAATCCCTTATATTTAAATTTCAAAAAACATTCTTTAATTTTTTATACAGAAAGAATGTGGTGTTTAACTACTAAAATTAGTAAAGAAGTTAATAGTTGTAGATAACACCGAACAAGGATAGGAACTGCACCAAATTTTACTTATAAAACAAGCAGTAAACTTAAAGCATTTATCATTAAGAATTAACAATTAAACTGAAAGCATTAAGCTTAAAACATTAAGCGTAAAGCAAAAAGCAATAAGTAATAACCAATAAGCATTTAAATAAGCATGTAGGCGGAAGCGGTAGGTGGTAGGCGATATTAAGCAATAAGGAATAAGCATAAAGCGTTAAGCTTTAAACATTTAGCATTATGCTTTAACCAAAAATCAAAGAGCATCAAACCTCATGCCACCAGAAATGGTTTCTTGTTGGTCATTATCCGTTGAACTTAACTTTGAAAATAATAATATAAATAAAATAATAATTTATAAATTTCTGAATAGTACAATAACATAAAAGTGTATTGTGCAATACAAATATAAAGAGCAAGTAATGGTTGAAAATTCTTTGTTTTAATAAACACAAAAATAATAATAAAATCATACTGGATAACATTTATGGACTTGGTAATTTTCCAATTTCCAATAACTTTAACTGCTTCTGAAACTATTTTTTAAACGAAAATTCGAAAGCAAAAAAATGTTTACTTGTTCAAAAGTATATTTTTATTCGTAAGCCTTTATAACTTTGATGAAATAGATTATGTTTTAAGATACGAGAATTATAATCAATGATTTGAATAATATTTTGTTATTTCGTCAAATTACTAGTTATTTCGCAATAAATATTTGATGAAATCCCTAATATTTCAATTTCAAAAATATTCTTTTACAATATTTTATGTAAAGAAAGTGAGTGGAGGTGGTGTTTAAATAAAAAAATTGTTTAGTTTTAAGTAAATTTATATTTTATAAAAACAATCTTTTTCTACAAAATGTAACTGCTATACAATCTTTTTAGCAACTAAATATTAAAATAATCCCTTATATTTAAATTTCAAAAAACATTCTTTAATTTTGTATACAGAAAGAATGTGGTGTTTAACTACTAAAATTAGTAAAGAAGTTAATAGTTGTAGATAACACCGAACAAAGATAGGAACTGCACCAAATTTTACTTATAAAACAAGCAGTAAGCTTAAAGTATTTATCATTAAGAATTAACAATTAAACTGAAAGCATTAAGCTTAAAACATTAAGCGTAAAGCAAAAAGCAATAGGCAATAAGCAATAAGCATTTAAATAAGCATGTAGGCGGAAGCGGTAGGCGGTAGGCGGAAGGTGCGCAGGAACTACACGACTTAGTTCCCCCGTCCCCCTTCCATCACCGGACGTGCCGACGCACGGCAGGTATCCATCCTTTTGTTGTGGACATTCCACCTGTCCGAACAAAGCGCTTTGCTTCCTCATTTTTAGTGCGTACAGCGAAGGACTGGAACAATTTGCCTGCGTCGGTATTTCCGGCCAAATATAATGTGGGTGTCTTCAAGAGAAGAGTGAATAGGTTGCTAGGGCAATGCGCCTTACCATCTAAGATTACATTCCACTTACCATCAGGTGGAATGTAGTCAAGCATTGCCCTAGATCGTATAAAAAAAAAAAAAAAAAAGGTGGTAGGCGGTAGGCGGTAGGCGGTAGGTGGTAGGCGGTAGGCGATATTAAGCAATAAGCAATAAGCATAAAGCATTAAGCTTTAAACATTTAGCATTATGCTTTAACCAAAAATCAAAGAGCATCAAACCTCATGCCACCAGAAATGGTTTCTTGTTGGTCATTATCCGTTGAACTTAACTTTGAAAATAATAATATAAATAACATAAAAGTGTATTGTGCAATACAAATATAAAGAACAAGTAACGATTGAAAATTCTTTTTTTTAATAAACACAAAAATAATAATAAAATCATACTGGATAACATTTATGGACTTGGTAATTTTCCAATTTCCAATAACTTTAACTGCTTTTGAAACTATTTTTTAAACGAAAATTCGAAAGCAAAAAAATTTTTACTTGTTCAAAAGTATATTTTTATTCGTAAGCCTTTATAACTTTGATGAAATAGATTATGTTTTAAGATACGAGAATTATACTCAATGATTTGAATAATATTTTGTTATTTCGTCAAATTACTAGTTATTTCGCAATAAATATTTGATGAAATCCCTAATATTTCAATTTCAAAAATATTCTTTTACAATATTTTATGTAAAGAAAGTGAGTGGAGGTGGTGTTTAAATAAAAAAATTGTTTAGTTTTAAGTAAATTTATATTTTATAAAAACAATCTTTTTCTACAAAATGTAACTGCTATACAATCTTTTTAGCAACTAAATATTAAAATAATCCCTTATATTTAAATTTCAAAAAACATTCTTTAATTTTGTATACAGAAAGAATGTGGTGTTTAACTACTAAAATTAGTAAAGAAGTTAATAGTTGTAGATAACACCGAACAAAGATAGGAACTGCACCAAATTTTACTTATAAAACAAGCAGTAAGCTTAAAGTATTTATCATTAAGAATTAACAATTAAACTGAAAGCATTAAGCTTAAAACATTAAGCGTAAAGCAAAAAGCAATAGGCAATAAGCAATAAGCATTTAAATAAGCATGTAGGCGGAAGCGGTAGGCGGTAGGCGGAAGGTGCGCAGGAACTACACGACTTAGTTCCCCCGTCCCCCTTCCATCACCGGACGTGCCGACGCACGGCAGGTATCCATCCTTTTGTTGTGGACATTCCACCTGTCCGAACAAAGCGCTTTGCTTCCTCATTTTTAGTGCGTACAGCGAAGGACTGGAACAATTTGCCTGCGTCGGTATTTCCGGCCAAATATAATGTGGGTGTCTTCAAGAGAAGAGTGAATAGGTTGCTAGGGCAATGCGCCTTACCATCTAAGATTACATTCCACTTACCATCAGGTGGAATGTAGTCAAGCATTGCCCTAGATCGTATAAAAAAAAAAAAAAAAAAGGTGGTAGGCGGTAGGCGGTAGGCGGTAGGTGGTAGGCGGTAGGCGATATTAAGCAATAAGCAATAAGCATAAAGCATTAAGCTTTAAACATTTAGCATTATGCTTTAACCAAAAATCAAAGAGCATCAAACCTCATGCCACCAGAAATGGTTTCTTGTTGGTCATTATCCGTTGAACTTAACTTTGAAAATAATAATATAAATAAAATAATAATTTATAAATTTCTGAATAGTACAATAACATAAAAGTGTATTGTGCAATACAAATATAAAGAGCAAGTAATGGTTGAAAATTCTTTGTTTTAATAAACACAAAAATAATAATAAAATCATACTGGATAACATTTATGGACTTGGTAATTTTCCAATTTCCAATAACTTTAACTGCTTCTGAAACTATTTTTTAAACGAAAATTCGAAAGCAAAAAAATGTTTACTTGTTCAAAAGTATATTTTTATTCGTAAGCCTTTATAACTTTGATGAAATAGATTATGTTTTAAGATACGAGAATTATACTCAATGATTTGAATAATATTTTGTTATTTCGTCAAATTACTAGTTATTTCGCAATAAATATTTGATGAAATCCCTAATATTTCAATTTCAAAAATATTCTTTTACAATATTTTATGTAAAGAAAGTGAGTGGAGGTGGTGTTTAAATAAAAAAATTGTTTAGTTTTAAGTAAATTTATATTTTATAAAAACAATCTTTTTCTACAAAATGTAACTGCTATACAATCTTTTTAGCAACTAAATATTAAAATAATCCCTTATATTTAAATTTCAAAAAACATTCTTTAATTTTGTATACAGAAAGAATGTGGTGTTTAACTACTAAAATTAGTAAAGAAGTTAATAGTTGTAGATAACACCGAACAAGGATAGGAACTGCACCAAATTTTACTTATAAAACAAGCAGTAAACTTAAAGCATTTATCATTAAGAATTAACAATTAAACTGAAAGCATTAAGCTTAAAACATTAAGCGTAAAGCAAAAAGCAATAAGTAATAACCAATAAGCATTTAAATAAGCATGTAGGCGGAAGCGGTAGGTGGTAGGCGATATTAAGCAATAAGGAATAAGCATAAAGCGTTAAGCTTTAAACATTTAGCATTATGCTTTAACCAAAAATCAAAGAGCATCAAACCTCATGCCACCAGAAATGGTTTCTTGTTGGTCATTATCCGTTGAACTTAACTTTGAAAATAATAATATAAATAAAATAATAATTTATAAATTTCTGAATAGTACAATAACATAAAAGTGTATTGTGCAATACAAATATAAAGAGCAAGTAATGGTTGAAAATTCTTTGTTTTAATAAACACAAAAATAATAATAAAATCATACTGGATAACATTTATGGACTTGGTAATTTTCCAATTTCCAATAACTTTAACTGCTTCTGAAACTATTTTTTAAACGAAAATTCGAAAGCAAAAAAATGTTTACTTGTTCAAAAGTATATTTTTATTCGTAAGCCTTTATAACTTTGATGAAATAGATTATGTTTTAAGATACGAGAATTATACTCAATGATTTGAATAATATTTTGTTATTTCGTCAAATTACTAGTTATTTCGCAATAAATATTTGATGAAATCCCTAATATTTCAATTTCAAAAATATTCTTTTACAATATTTTATGTAAAGAAAGTGAGTGGAGGTGGTGTTTAAATAAAAAAATTGTTTAGTTTTAAGTAAATTTATATTTTATAAAAACAATCTTTTTCTACAAAATGTAACTGCTATACAATCTTTTTAGCAACTAAATATTAAAATAATCCCTTATATTTAAATTTCAAAAAACATTCTTTAATTTTGTATACAGAAAGAATGTGGTGTTTAACTACTAAAATTAGTAAAGAAGTTAATAGTTGTAGATAACACCGAACAAAGATAGGAACTGCACCAAATTTTACTTATAAAACAAGCAGTAAGCTTAAAGTATTTATCATTAAGAATTAACAATTAAACTGAAAGCATTAAGCTTAAAACATTAAGCGTAAAGCAAAAAGCAATAGGCAATAAGCAATAAGCATTTAAATAAGCATGTAGGTGGAAGCGGTAGGCGGTAGGCGGAAGGTGCGCAGGAACTACACGACTTAGTTCCCCCGTCCCCCTTCCATCACCGGACGTGCCGACGCACGGCAGGTATCCATCCTTTTGTTGTGGACATTCCACCTGTCCGAACAAAGCGCTTTGCTTCCTCATTTTTAGTGCGTACAGCGAAGGACTGGAACAATTTGCCTGCGTCGGTATTTCCGGCCAAATATAATGTGGGTGTCTTCAAGAGAAGAGTGAATAGGTTGCTAGGGCAATGCGCCTTACCATCTAAGATTACATTCCACTTACCATCAGGTGGAATGTAGTCAAGCATTGCCCTAGATCGTATAAAAAAAAAAAAAAAAGGTGGTAGGCGGTAGGCGGTAGGCGGTAGGTGGTAGGCGGTAGGCGATATTAAGCAATAAGCAATAAGCATAAAGCATTAAGCTTTAAACATTTAGCATTATGCTATAACCAAAAATCAAAGAGCATCAAACCTCATGCCACCAGAAATGGTTTCTTGTTGGTCATAATCCGTTGAACTTAACTTTGAAAATAATAATATAAATAACATAAAAGTGTATTGTGCAATACAAATATAAAGAACAAGTAATGATTGAAAATTATTTTTTTTAATAAACACAAAAATAATAATAAAATCATACTGGATAACATTTATGGACTTGGTAATTTCCCAATTTCCAATAACTTTAACTGCTTCTGAAACTATTTTTTAAACGAAAATTCGAAAGCAAAAAAATGTTTACTTGTTCAAAAGTATAATCTTATTCGTAAGCCTTTATAACTTTGATGAAATAGATTATGTTTTAAGATACGAGAATTATACTCAATGATTTGAATAATATTTTGTTATTTCGTCAAATTACTAGTTATTTCGCAATAAATATTTGATGAAATCCCTAATATTTCAATTTCAAAAATATTCTTTTACAATATTTTATGTAAAGAAAGTGAGTGGAGGTGGTGTTTAAATAAAAAAATTGTTTAGTTTTAAGTAAATTTATATTTTATAAAAACAATCTTTTTCTACAAAATGTAACTGCTATACAATCTTTTTAGCAACTAAATATTAAAATAATCCCTTATATTTAAATTTCAAAAAACATTCTTTAATTTTTTATACAGAAAGAATGTGGTGTTTAACTACTAAAATTAGTAAAGAAGTTAATAGTTGTAGATAACACCGAACAAGGATAGGAACTGCACCAAATTTTACTTATAAAACAAGCAGTAAACTTAAAGCATTTATCATTAAGAATTAACAATTAAACTGAAAGCATTAAGCTTAAAACATTAAGCGTAAAGCAAAAAGCAATAAGTAATAACCAATAAGCATTTAAATAAGCATGTAGGCGGAAGCGGTAGGTGGTAGGCGATATTAAGCAATAAGGAATAAGCATAAAGCGTTAAGCTTTAAACATTTAGCATTATGCTTTAACCAAAAATCAAAGAGCATCAAACCTCATGCCACCAGAAATGGTTTCTTGTTGGTCATTATCCGTTGAACTTAACTTTGAAAATAATAATATAAATAAAATAATAATTTATAAATTTCTGAATAGTACAATAACATAAAAGTGTATTGTGCAATACAAATATAAAGAGCAAGTAATGGTTGAAAATTCTTTGTTTTAATAAACACAAAAATAATAATAAAATCATACTGGATAACATTTATGGACTTGGTAATTTTCCAATTTCCAATAACTTTAACTGCTTCTGAAACTATTTTTTAAACGAAAATTCGAAAGCAAAAAAATGTTTACTTGTTCAAAAGTATATTTTTATTCGTAAGCCTTTATAACTTTGATGAAATAGATTATGTTTTAAGATACGAGAATTATACTCAATGATTTGAATAATATTTTGTTATTTCGTCAAATTACTAGTTATTTCGCAATAAATATTTGATGAAATCCCTAATATTTCAATTTCAAAAATATTCTTTTACAATATTTTATGTAAAGAAAGTGAGTGGAGGTGGTGTTTAAATAAAAAAATTGTTTAGTTTTAAGTAAATTTATATTTTATAAAAACAATCTTTTTCTACAAAATGTAACTGCTATACAATCTTTTTAGCAACTAAATATTAAAATAATCCCTTATATTTAAATTTCAAAAAACATTCTTTAATTTTGTATACAGAAAGAATGTGGTGTTTAACTACTAAAATTAGTAAAGAAGTTAATAGTTGTAGATAACACCGAACAAAGATAGGAACTGCACCAAATTTTACTTATAAAACAAGCAGTAAGCTTAAAGTATTTATCATTAAGAATTAACAATTAAACTGAAAGCATTAAGCTTAAAACATTAAGCGTAAAGCAAAAAGCAATAGGCAATAAGCAATAAGCATTTAAATAAGCATGTAGGCGGAAGCGGTAGGCGGTAGGCGGAAGGTGCGCAGGAACTACACGACTTAGTTCCCCCGTCCCCCTTCCATCACCGGACGTGCCGACGCACGGCAGGTATCCATCCTTTTGTTGTGGACATTCCACCTGTCCGAACAAAGCGCTTTGCTTCCTCATTTTTAGTGCGTACAGCGAAGGACTGGAACAATTTGCCTGCGTCGGTATTTCCGGCCAAATATAATGTGGGTGTCTTCAAGAGAAGAGTGAATAGGTTGCTAGGGCAATGCGCCTTACCATCTAAGATTACATTCCACTTACCATCAGGTGGAATGTAGTCAAGCATTGCCCTAGATCGTATAAAAAAAAAAAAAAAAAAGTTGGTAGGCGGTAGGCGGTAGGCGGTAGGTGGTAGGCGGTAGGCGATATTAAGCAATAAGCAATAAGCATAAAGCATTAAGCTTTAAACATTTAGCATTATGCTATAACCAAAAATCAAAGAGCATCAAACCTCATGCCACCAGAAATGGTTTCTTGTTGGTCATAATCCGTTGAACTTAACTTTGAAAATAATAATATAAATAACATAAAAGTGTATTGTGCAATACAAATATAAAGAACAAGTAATGATTGAAAATTATTTTTTTTAATAAACACAAAAATAATAATAAAATCATACTGGATAACATTTATGGACTTGGTAATTTCCCAATTTCCAATAACTTTAACTGCTTCTGAAACTATTTTTTAAACGAAAATTCGAAAGCAAAAAAATGTTTACTTGTTCAAAAGTATAATCTTATTCGTAAGCCTTTATAACTTTGATGAAATAGATTATGTTTTAAGATACGAGAATTATACTCAATGATTTGAATAATATTTTGTTATTTCGTCAAATTACTAGTTATTTCGCAATAAATATTTGATGAAATCCCTAATATTTCAATTTCAAAAATATTCTTTTACAATATTTTATGTAAAGAAAGTGAGTGGAGGTGGTGTTTAAATAAAAAAATTGTTTAGTTTTAAGTAAATTTATATTTTATAAAAACAATCTTTTTCTACAAAATGTAACTGCTATACAATCTTTTTAGCAACTAAATATTAAAATAATCCCTTATATTTAAATTTCAAAAAACATTCTTTAATTTTTTATACAGAAAGAATGTGGTGTTTAACTACTAAAATTAGTAAAGAAGTTAATAGTTGTAGATAACACCGAACAAGGATAGGAACTGCACCAAATTTTACTTATAAAACAAGCAGTAAACTTAAAGCATTTATCATTAAGAATTAACAATTAAACTGAAAGCATTAAGCTTAAAACATTAAGCGTAAAGCAAAAAGCAATAAGTAATAACCAATAAGCATTTAAATAAGCATGTAGGCGGAAGCGGTAGGTGGTAGGCGATATTAAGCAATAAGGAATAAGCATAAAGCGTTAAGCTTTAAACATTTAGCATTATGCTTTAACCAAAAATCAAAGAGCATCAAACCTCATGCCACCAGAAATGGTTTCTTGTTGGTCATTATCCGTTGAACTTAACTTTGAAAATAATAATATAAATAAAATAATAATTTATAAATTTCTGAATAGTACAATAACATAAAAGTGTATTGTGCAATACAAATATAAAGAGCAAGTAATGGTTGAAAATTCTTTGTTTTAATAAACACAAAAATAATAATAAAATCATACTGGATAACATTTATGGACTTGGTAATTTTCCAATTTCCAATAACTTTAACTGCTTCTGAAACTATTTTTTAAACGAAAATTCGAAAGCAAAAAAATGTTTACTTGTTCAAAAGTATATTTTTATTCGTAAGCCTTTATAACTTTGATGAAATAGATTATGTTTTAAGATACGAGAATTATACTCAATGATTTGAATAATATTTTGTTATTTCGTCAAATTACTAGTTATTTCGCAATAAATATTTGATGAAATCCCTAATATTTCAATTTCAAAAATATTCTTTTACAATATTTTATGTAAAGAAAGTGAGTGGAGGTGGTGTTTAAATAAAAAAATTGTTTAGTTTTAAGTAAATTTATATTTTATAAAAACAATCTTTTTCTACAAAATGTAACTGCTATACAATCTTTTTAGCAACTAAATATTAAAATAATCCCTTATATTTAAATTTCAAAAAACATTCTTTAATTTTGTATACAGAAAGAATGTGGTGTTTAACTACTAAAATTAGTAAAGAAGTTAATAGTTGTAGATAACACCGAACAAAGATAGGAACTGCACCAAATTTTACTTATAAAACAAGCAGTAAGCTTAAAGTATTTATCATTAAGAATTAACAATTAAACTGAAAGCATTAAGCTTAAAACATTAAGCGTAAAGCAAAAAGCAATAGGCAATAAGCAATAAGCATTTAAATAAGCATGTAGGCGGAAGCGGTAGGCGGTAGGCGGAAGGTGCGCAGGAACTACACGACTTAGTTCCCCCGTCCCCCTTCCATCACCGGACGTGCCGACGCACGGCAGGTATCCATCCTTTTGTTGTGGACATTCCACCTGTCCGAACAAAGCGCTTTGCTTCCTCATTTTTAGTGCGTACAGCGAAGGACTGGAACAATTTGCCTGCGTCGGTATTTCCGGCCAAATATAATGTGGGTGTCTTCAAGAGAAGAGTGAATAGGTTGCTAGGGCAATGCGCCTTACCATCTAAGATTACATTCCACTTACCATCAGGTGGAATGTAGTCAAGCATTGCCCTAGATCGTATAAAAAAAAAAAAAAAAAAGGTGGTAGGCGGTAGGCGGTAGGCGGTAGGTGGTAGGCGGTAGGCGATATTAAGCAATAAGCAATAAGCATAAAGCATTAAGCTTTAAACATTTAGCATTATGCTTTAACCAAAAATCAAAGAGCATCAAACCTCATGCCACCAGAAATGGTTTCTTGTTGGTCATTATCCGTTGAACTTAACTTTGAAAATAATAATATAAATAACATAAAAGTGTATTGTGCAATACAAATATAAAGAACAAGTAACGATTGAAAATTCTTTTTTTTAATAAACACAAAAATAATAATAAAATCATACTGGATAACATTTATGGACTTGGTAATTTTCCAATTTCCAATAACTTTAACTGCTTTTGAAACTATTTTTTAAACGAAAATTCGAAAGCAAAAAAATTTTTACTTGTTCAAAAGTATATTTTTATTCGTAAGCCTTTATAACTTTGATGAAATAGATTATGTTTTAAGATACGAGAATTATACTCAATGATTTGAATAATATTTTGTTATTTCGTCAAATTACTAGTTATTTCGCAATAAATATTTGATGAAATCCCTAATATTTCAATTTCAAAAATATTCTTTTACAATATTTTATGTAAAGAAAGTGAGTGGAGGTGGTGTTTAAATAAAAAAATTGTTTAGTTTTAAGTAAATTTATATTTTATAAAAACAATCTTTTTCTACAAAATGTAACTGCTATACAATCTTTTTAGCAACTAAATATTAAAATAATCCCTTATATTTAAATTTCAAAAAACATTCTTTAATTTTGTATACAGAAAGAATGTGGTGTTTAACTACTAAAATTAGTAAAGAAGTTAATAGTTGTAGATAACACCGAACAAAGATAGGAACTGCACCAAATTTTACTTATAAAACAAGCAGTAAGCTTAAAGTATTTATCATTAAGAATTAACAATTAAACTGAAAGCATTAAGCTTAAAACATTAAGCGTAAAGCAAAAAGCAATAGGCAATAAGCAATAAGCATTTAAATAAGCATGTAGGCGGAAGCGGTAGGCGGTAGGCGGAAGGTGCGCAGGAACTACACGACTTAGTTCCCCCGTCCCCCTTCCATCACCGGACGTGCCGACGCACGGCAGGTATCCATCCTTTTGTTGTGGACATTCCACCTGTCCGAACAAAGCGCTTTGCTTCCTCATTTTTAGTGCGTACAGCGAAGGACTGGAACAATTTGCCTGCGTCGGTATTTCCGGCCAAATATAATGTGGGTGTCTTCAAGAGAAGAGTGAATAGGTTGCTAGGGCAATGCGCCTTACCATCTAAGATTACATTCCACTTACCATCAGGTGGAATGTAGTCAAGCATTGCCCTAGATCGTATAAAAAAAAAAAAAAAAAAGGTGGTAGGCGGTAGGCGGTAGGCGGTAGGTGGTAGGCGGTAGGCGATATTAAGCAATAAGCAATAAGCATAAAGCATTAAGCTTTAAACATTTAGCATTATGCTATAACCAAAAATCAAAGAGCATCAAACCTCATGCCACCAGAAATGGTTTCTTGTTGGTCATAATCCGTTGAACTTAACTTTGAAAATAATAATATAAATAACATAAAAGTGTATTGTGCAATACAAATATAAAGAACAAGTAATGATTGAAAATTATTTTTTTTAATAAACACAAAAATAATAATAAAATCATACTGGATAACATTTATGGACTTGGTAATTTCCCAATTTCCAATAACTTTAACTGCTTCTGAAACTATTTTTTAAACGAAAATTCGAAAGCAAAAAAATGTTTACTTGTTCAAAAGTATAATCTTATTCGTAAGCCTTTATAACTTTGATGAAATAGATTATGTTTTAAGATACGAGAATTATACTCAATGATTTGAATAATATTTTGTTATTTCGTCAAATTACTAGTTATTTCGCAATAAATATTTGATGAAATCCCTAATATTTCAATTTCAAAAATATTCTTTTACAATATTTTATGTAAAGAAAGTGAGTGGAGGTGGTGTTTAAATAAAAAAATTGTTTAGTTTTAAGTAAATTTATATTTTATAAAAACAATCTTTTTCTACAAAATGTAACTGCTATACAATCTTTTTAGCAACTAAATATTAAAATAATCCCTTATATTTAAATTTCAAAAAACATTCTTTAATTTTTTATACAGAAAGAATGTGGTGTTTAACTACTAAAATTAGTAAAGAAGTTAATAGTTGTAGATAACACCGAACAAGGATAGGAACTGCACCAAATTTTACTTATAAAACAAGCAGTAAACTTAAAGCATTTATCATTAAGAATTAACAATTAAACTGAAAGCATTAAGCTTAAAACATTAAGCGTAAAGCAAAAAGCAATAAGTAATAACCAATAAGCATTTAAATAAGCATGTAGGCGGAAGCGGTAGGTGGTAGGCGATATTAAGCAATAAGGAATAAGCATAAAGCGTTAAGCTTTAAACATTTAGCATTATGCTTTAACCAAAAATCAAAGAGCATCAAACCTCATGCCACCAGAAATGGTTTCTTGTTGGTCATTATCCGTTGAACTTAACTTTGAAAATAATAATATAAATAAAATAATAATTTATAAATTTCTGAATAGTACAATAACATAAAAGTGTATTGTGCAATACAAATATAAAGAGCAAGTAATGGTTGAAAATTCTTTGTTTTAATAAACACAAAAATAATAATAAAATCATACTGGATAACATTTATGGACTTGGTAATTTTCCAATTTCCAATAACTTTAACTGCTTCTGAAACTATTTTTTAAACGAAAATTCGAAAGCAAAAAAATGTTTACTTGTTCAAAAGTATATTTTTATTCGTAAGCCTTTATAACTTTGATGAAATAGATTATGTTTTAAGATACGAGAATTATACTCAATGATTTGAATAATATTTTGTTATTTCGTCAAATTACTAGTTATTTCGCAATAAATATTTGATGAAATCCCTAATATTTCAATTTCAAAAATATTCTTTTACAATATTTTATGTAAAGAAAGTGAGTGGAGGTGGTGTTTAAATAAAAAAATTGTTTAGTTTTAAGTAAATTTATATTTTATAAAAACAATCTTTTTCTACAAAATGTAACTGCTATACAATCTTTTTAGCAACTAAATATTAAAATAATCCCTTATATTTAAATTTCAAAAAACATTCTTTAATTTTGTATACAGAAAGAATGTGGTGTTTAACTACTAAAATTAGTAAAGAAGTTAATAGTTGTAGATAACACCGAACAAAGATAGGAACTGCACCAAATTTTACTTATAAAACAAGCAGTAAGCTTAAAGTATTTATCATTAAGAATTAACAATTAAACTGAAAGCATTAAGCTTAAAACATTAAGCGTAAAGCAAAAAGCAATAGGCAATAAGCAATAAGCATTTAAATAAGCATGTAGGCGGAAGCGGTAGGCGGTAGGCGGAAGGTGCGCAGGAACTACACGACTTAGTTCCCCCGTCCCCCTTCCATCACCGGACGTGCCGACGCACGGCAGGTATCCATCCTTTTGTTGTGGACATTCCACCTGTCCGAACAAAGCGCTTTGCTTCCTCATTTTTAGTGCGTACAGCGAAGGACTGGAACAATTTGCCTGCGTCGGTATTTCCGGCCAAATATAATGTGGGTGTCTTCAAGAGAAGAGTGAATAGGTTGCTAGGGCAATGCGCCTTACCATCTAAGATTACATTCCACTTACCATCAGGTGGAATGTAGTCAAGCATTGCCCTAGATCGTATAAAAAAAAAAAAAAAAAAGGTGGTAGGCGGTAGGCGGTAGGCGGTAGGTGGTAGGCGGTAGGCGATATTAAGCAATAAGCAATAAGCATAAAGCATTAAGCTTTAAACATTTAGCATTATGCTATAACCAAAAATCAAAGAGCATCAAACCTCATGCCACCAGAAATGGTTTCTTGTTGGTCATAATCCGTTGAACTTAACTTTGAAAATAATAATATAAATAACATAAAAGTGTATTGTGCAATACAAATATAAAGAACAAGTAATGATTGAAAATTATTTTTTTTAATAAACACAAAAATAATAATAAAATCATACTGGATAACATTTATGGACTTGGTAATTTCCCAATTTCCAATAACTTTAACTGCTTCTGAAACTATTTTTTAAACGAAAATTCGAAAGCAAAAAAATGTTTACTTGTTCAAAAGTATAATCTTATTCGTAAGCCTTTATAACTTTGATGAAATAGATTATGTTTTAAGATACGAGAATTATACTCAATGATTTGAATAATATTTTGTTATTTCGTCAAATTACTAGTTATTTCGCAATAAATATTTGATGAAATCCCTAATATTTCAATTTCAAAAATATTCTTTTACAATATTTTATGTAAAGAAAGTGAGTGGAGGTGGTGTTTAAATAAAAAAATTGTTTAGTTTTAAGTAAATTTATATTTTATAAAAACAATCTTTTTCTACAAAATGTAACTGCTATACAATCTTTTTAGCAACTAAATATTAAAATAATCCCTTATATTTAAATTTCAAAAAACATTCTTTAATTTTTTATACAGAAAGAATGTGGTGTTTAACTACTAAAATTAGTAAAGAAGTTAATAGTTGTAGATAACACCGAACAAGGATAGGAACTGCACCAAATTTTACTTATAAAACAAGCAGTAAACTTAAAGCATTTATCATTAAGAATTAACAATTAAACTGAAAGCATTAAGCTTAAAACATTAAGCGTAAAGCAAAAAGCAATAAGTAATAACCAATAAGCATTTAAATAAGCATGTAGGCGGAAGCGGTAGGTGGTAGGCGATATTAAGCAATAAGGAATAAGCATAAAGCGTTAAGCTTTAAACATTTAGCATTATGCTTTAACCAAAAATCAAAGAGCATCAAACCTCATGCCACCAGAAATGGTTTCTTGTTGGTCATTATCCGTTGAACTTAACTTTGAAAATAATAATATAAATAAAATAATAATTTATAAATTTCTGAATAGTACAATAACATAAAAGTGTATTGTGCAATACAAATATAAAGAGCAAGTAATGGTTGAAAATTCTTTGTTTTAATAAACACAAAAATAATAATAAAATCATACTGGATAACATTTATGGACTTGGTAATTTTCCAATTTCCAATAACTTTAACTGCTTCTGAAACTATTTTTTAAACGAAAATTCGAAAGCAAAAAAATGTTTACTTGTTCAAAAGTATATTTTTATTCGTAAGCCTTTATAACTTTGATGAAATAGATTATGTTTTAAGATACGAGAATTATACTCAATGATTTGAATAATATTTTGTTATTTCGTCAAATTACTAGTTATTTCGCAATAAATATTTGATGAAATCCCTAATATTTCAATTTCAAAAATATTCTTTTACAATATTTTATGTAAAGAAAGTGAGTGGAGGTGGTGTTTAAATAAAAAAATTGTTTAGTTTTAAGTAAATTTATATTTTATAAAAACAATCTTTTTCTACAAAATGTAACTGCTATACAATCTTTTTAGCAACTAAATATTAAAATAATCCCTTATATTTAAATTTCAAAAAACATTCTTTAATTTTGTATACAGAAAGAATGTGGTGTTTAACTACTAAAATTAGTAAAGAAGTTAATAGTTGTAGATAACACCGAACAAAGATAGGAACTGCACCAAATTTTACTTATAAAACAAGCAGTAAGCTTAAAGTATTTATCATTAAGAATTAACAATTAAACTGAAAGCATTAAGCTTAAAACATTAAGCGTAAAGCAAAAAGCAATAGGCAATAAGCAATAAGCATTTAAATAAGCATGTAGGCGGAAGCGGTAGGCGGTAGGCGGAAGGTGCGCAGGAACTACACGACTTAGTTCCCCCGTCCCCCTTCCATCACCGGACGTGCCGACGCACGGCAGGTATCCATCCTTTTGTTGTGGACATTCCACCTGTCCGAACAAAGCGCTTTGCTTCCTCATTTTTAGTGCGTACAGCGAAGGACTGGAACAATTTGCCTGCGTCGGTATTTCCGGCCAAATATAATGTGGGTGTCTTCAAGAGAAGAGTGAATAGGTTGCTAGGGCAATGCGCCTTACCATCTAAGATTACATTCCACTTACCATCAGGTGGAATGTAGTCAAGCATTGCCCTAGATCGTATAAAAAAAAAAAAAAAAAAAGGTGGTAGGCGGTAGGCGGTAGGCGGTAGGTGGTAGGCGGTAGGCGATATTAAGCAATAAGCATAAAGCATTAAGCTTTAAACATTTAGCATTATGCTATAACCAAAAATCAAAGAGCATCAAACCTCATGCCACCAGAAATGGTTTCTTGTTGGTCATAATCCGTTGAACTTAACTTTGAAAATAATAATATAAATAACATAAAAGTGTATTGTGCACTACAAATATAAAGAACAAGTAATGATTGAAAATTATTTTTTTTAATAAACACAAAAATAATAATAAAATCATACTGGATAACATTTATGGACTTGGTAATTTCCCAATTTCCAATAACTTTAACTGCTTCTGAAACTATTTTTTAAACGAAAATTCGAAAGCAAAAAAATGTTTACTTGTTCAAAAGTATAATCTTATTCGTAAGCCTTTATAACTTTGATGAAATAGATTATGTTTTAAGATACGAGAATTATACTCAATGATTTGAATAATATTTTGTTATTTCGTCAAATTACTAGTTATTTCGCAATAAATATTTGATGAAATCCCTAATATTTCAATTTCAAAAATATTCTTTTACAATATTTTATGTAAAGAAAGTGAGTGGAGGTGGTGTTTAAATAAAAAAATTGTTTAGTTTTAAGTAAATTTATATTTTATAAAAACAATCTTTTTCTACAAAATGTAACTGCTATACAATCTTTTTAGCAACTAAATATTAAAATAATCCCTTATATTTAAATTTCAAAAAACATTCTTTAATTTTTTATACAGAAAGAATGTGGTGTTTAACTACTAAAATTAGTAAAGAAGTTAATAGTTGTAGATAACACCGAACAAGGATAGGAACTGCACCAAATTTTACTTATAAAACAAGCAGTAAGCATAAAGCATTTATCATTAAGAATTAACAATTAAACTGAAAGCATTAAGCTTAAAACATTAAGCGTAAAGCAAAAAGCAATAAGTAATAACCAATAAGCATTTAAATAAGCATGTAGGCGGAAGCGGTAGGTGGTAGGCGATATTAAGCAATAAGGAATAAGCATAAAGCGTTAAGCTTTAAACATTTAGCATTATGCTTTAACCAAAAATCAAAGAGCATCAAACCTCATGCCACCAGAAATGGTTTCTTGTTGGTCATTATCCGTTGAACTTAACTTTGAAAATAATAATATAAATAAAATAATAATTTATAAATTTCTGAATAGTACAATAACATAAAAGTGTATTGTGCAATACAAATATAAAGAGCAAGTAATGGTTGAAAATTCTTTGTTTTAATAAACACAAAAATAATAATAAAATCATACTGGATAACATTTATGGACTTGGTAATTTTCCAATTTCCAATAACTTTAACTGCTTCTGAAACTATTTTTTAAACGAAAATTCGAAAGCAAAAAAATGTTTACTTGTTCAAAAGTATATTTTTATTCGTAAGCCTTTATAACTTTGATGAAATAGATTATGTTTTAAGATACGAGAATTATACTCAATGATTTGAATAATATTTTGTTATTTCGTCAAATTACTAGTTATTTCGCAATAAATATTTGATGAAATCCCTAATATTTCAATTTCAAAAATATTCTTTTACAATATTTTATGTAAAGAAAGTGAGTGGAGGTGGTGTTTAAATAAAAAAATTGTTTAGTTTTAAGTAAATTTATATTTTATAAAAACAATCTTTTTCTACAAAATGTAACTGCTATACAATCTTTTTAGCAACTAAATATTAAAATAATCCCTTATATTTAAATTTCAAAAAACATTCTTTAATTTTTTATACAGAAAGAATGTGGTGTTTAACTACTAAAATTAGTAAAGAAGTTAATAGTTGTAGATAACACCGAACAAGGATAGGAACTGCACCAAATTTTACTTATAAAACAAGCAGTAAACTTAAAGCATTTATCATTAAGAATTAACAATTAAACTGAAAGCATTAAGCTTAAAACATTAAGCGTAAAGCAAAAAGCAATAAGTAATAACCAATAAGCATTTAAATAAGCATGTAGGCGGAAGCGGTAGGTGGTAGGCGATATTAAGCAATAAGGAATAAGCATAAAGCGTTAAGCTTTAAACATTTAGCATTATGCTTTAACCAAAAATCAAAGAGCATCAAACCTCATGCCACCAGAAATGGTTTCTTGTTGGTCATTATCCGTTGAACTTAACTTTGAAAATAATAATATAAATAAAATAATAATTTATAAATTTCTGAATAGTACAATAACATAAAAGTGTATTGTGCAATACAAATATAAAGAGCAAGTAATGGTTGAAAATTCTTTGTTTTAATAAACACAAAAATAATAATAAAATCATACTGGATAACATTTATGGACTTGGTAATTTTCCAATTTCCAATAACTTTAACTGCTTCTGAAACTATTTTTTAAACGAAAATTCGAAAGCAAAAAAATGTTTACTTGTTCAAAAGTATATTTTTATTCGTAAGCCTTTATAACTTTGATGAAATAGATTATGTTTTAAGATACGAGAATTATACTCAATGATTTGAATAATATTTTGTTATTTCGTCAAATTACTAGTTATTTCGCAATAAATATTTGATGAAATCCCTAATATTTCAATTTCAAAAATATTCTTTTACAATATTTTATGTAAAGAAAGTGAGTGGAGGTGGTGTTTAAATAAAAAAATTGTTTAGTTTTAAGTAAATTTATATTTTATAAAAACAATCTTTTTCTACAAAATGTAACTGCTATACAATCTTTTTAGCAACTAAATATTAAAATAATCCCTTATATTTAAATTTCAAAAAACATTCTTTAATTTTGTATACAGAAAGAATGTGGTGTTTAACTACTAAAATTAGTAAAGAAGTTAATAGTTGTAGATAACACCGAACAAAGATAGGAACTGCACCAAATTTTACTTATAAAACAAGCAGTAAGCTTAAAGTATTTATCATTAAGAATTAACAATTAAACTGAAAGCATTAAGCTTAAAACATTAAGCGTAAAGCAAAAAGCAATAGGCAATAAGCAATAAGCATTTAAATAAGCATGTAGGCGGAAGCGGTAGGCGGTAGGCGGAAGGTGCGCAGGAACTACACGACTTAGTTCCCCCGTCCCCCTTCCATCACCGGACGTGCCGACGCACGGCAGGTATCCATCCTTTTGTTGTGGACATTCCACCTGTCCGAACAAAGCGCTTTGCTTCCTCATTTTTAGTGCGTACAGCGAAGGACTGGAACAATTTGCCTGCGTCGGTATTTCCGGCCAAATATAATGTGGGTGTCTTCAAGAGAAGAGTGAATAGGTTGCTAGGGCAATGCGCCTTACCATCTAAGATTACATTCCACTTACCATCAGGTGGAATGTAGTCAAGCATTGCCCTAGATCGTATAAAAAAAAAAAAAAAAAGGTGGTAGGCGGTAGGCGGTAGGCGGTAGGTGGTAGGCGGTAGGCGATATTAAGCAATAAGCAATAAGCATAAAGCATTAAGCTTTAAACATTTAGCATTATGCTTTAACCAAAAATCAAAGAGCATCAAACCTCATGCCACCAGAAATGGTTTCTTGTTGGTCATTATCCGTTGAACTTAACTTTGAAAATAATAATATAAATAACATAAAAGTGTATTGTGCAATACAAATATAAAGAACAAGTAACGATTGAAAATTCTTTTTTTTAATAAACACAAAAATAATAATAAAATCATACTGGATAACATTTATGGACTTGGTAATTTTCCAATTTCCAATAACTTTAACTGCTTTTGAAACTATTTTTTAAACGAAAATTCGAAAGCAAAAAAATTTTTACTTGTTCAAAAGTATATTTTTATTCGTAAGCCTTTATAACTTTGATGAAATAGATTATGTTTTAAGATACGAGAATTATACTCAATGATTTGAATAATATTTTGTTATTTCGTCAAATTACTAGTTATTTCGCAATAAATATTTGATGAAATCCCTAATATTTCAATTTCAAAAATATTCTTTTACAATATTTTATGTAAAGAAAGTGAGTGGAGGTGGTGTTTAAATAAAAAAATTGTTTAGTTTTAAGTAAATTTATATTTTATAAAAACAATCTTTTTCTACAAAATGTAACTGCTATACAATCTTTTTAGCAACTAAATATTAAAATAATCCCTTATATTTAAATTTCAAAAAACATTCTTTAATTTTGTATACAGAAAGAATGTGGTGTTTAACTACTAAAATTAGTAAAGAAGTTAATAGTTGTAGATAACACCGAACAAAGATAGGAACTGCACCAAATTTTACTTATAAAACAAGCAGTAAGCTTAAAGTATTTATCATTAAGAATTAACAATTAAACTGAAAGCATTAAGCTTAAAACATTAAGCGTAAAGCAAAAAGCAATAGGCAATAAGCAATAAGCATTTAAATAAGCATGTAGGCGGAAGCGGTAGGCGGTAGGCGGAAGGTGCGCAGGAACTACACGACTTAGTTCCCCCGTCCCCCTTCCATCACCGGACGTGCCGACGCACGGCAGGTATCCATCCTTTTGTTGTGGACATTCCACCTGTCCGAACAAAGCGCTTTGCTTCCTCATTTTTAGTGCGTACAGCGAAGGACTGGAACAATTTGCCTGCGTCGGTATTTCCGGCCAAATATAATGTGGGTGTCTTCAAGAGAAGAGTGAATAGGTTGCTAGGGCAATGCGCCTTACCATCTAAGATTACATTCCACTTACCATCAGGTGGAATGTAGTCAAGCATTGCCCTAGATCGTATAAAAAAAAAAAAAAAAAAAGGTGGTAGGCGGTAGGCGGTAGGCGGTAGGTGGTAGGCGGTAGGCGATATTAAGCAATAAGCATAAAGCATTAAGCTTTAAACATTTAGCATTATGCTATAACCAAAAATCAAAGAGCATCAAACCTCATGCCACCAGAAATGGTTTCTTGTTGGTCATAATCCGTTGAACTTAACTTTGAAAATAATAATATAAATAACATAAAAGTGTATTGTGCACTACAAATATAAAGAACAAGTAATGGTTGAAAATTCTTTGTTTTAATAAACACAAAAATAATAATAAAATCATACTGGATAACATTTATGGACTTGGTAATTTTCCAATTTCCAATAACTTTAACTGCTTCTGAAACTATTTTTTAAACGAAAATTCGAAAGCAAAAAAATGTTTACTTGTTCAAAAGTATATTTTTATTCGTAAGCCTTTATAACTTTGATGAAATAGATTATGTTTTAAGATACGAGAATTATACTCAATGATTTGAATAATATTTTGTTATTTCGTCAAATTACTAGTTATTTCGCAATAAATATTTGATGAAATCCCTAATATTTCAATTTCAAAAATATTCTTTTACAATATTTTATGTAAAGAAAGTGAGTGGAGGTGGTGTTTAAATAAAAAAATTGTTTAGTTTTAAGTAAATTTATATTTTATAAAAACAATCTTTTTCTACAAAATGTAACTGCTATACAATCTTTTTAGCAACTAAATATTAAAATAATCCCTTATATTTAAATTTCAAAAAACATTCTTTAATTTTTTATACAGAAAGAATGTGGTGTTTAACTACTAAAATTAGTAAAGAAGTTAATAGTTGTAGATAACACCGAACAAGGATAGGAACTGCACCAAATTTTACTTATAAAACAAGCAGTAAACTTAAAGCATTTATCATTAAGAATTAACAATTAAACTGAAAGCATTAAGCTTAAAACATTAAGCGTAAAGCAAAAAGCAATAAGTAATAACCAATAAGCATTTAAATAAGCATGTAGGCGGAAGCGGTAGGTGGTAGGCGATATTAAGCAATAAGGAATAAGCATAAAGCGTTAAGCTTTAAACATTTAGCATTATGCTTTAACCAAAAATCAAAGAGCATCAAACCTCATGCCACCAGAAATGGTTTCTTGTTGGTCATTATCCGTTGAACTTAACTTTGAAAATAATAATATAAATAAAATAATAATTTATAAATTTCTGAATAGTACAATAACATAAAAGTGTATTGTGCAATACAAATATAAAGAGCAAGTAATGGTTGAAAATTCTTTGTTTTAATAAACACAAAAATAATAATAAAATCATACTGGATAACATTTATGGACTTGGTAATTTTCCAATTTCCAATAACTTTAACTGCTTCTGAAACTATTTTTTAAACGAAAATTCGAAAGCAAAAAAATGTTTACTTGTTCAAAAGTATATTTTTATTCGTAAGCCTTTATAACTTTGATGAAATAGATTATGTTTTAAGATACGAGAATTATACTCAATGATTTGAATAATATTTTGTTATTTCGTCAAATTACTAGTTATTTCGCAATAAATATTTGATGAAATCCCTAATATTTCAATTTCAAAAATATTCTTTTACAATATTTTATGTAAAGAAAGTGAGTGGAGGTGGTGTTTAAATAAAAAAATTGTTTAGTTTTAAGTAAATTTATATTTTATAAAAACAATCTTTTTCTACAAAATGTAACTGCTATACAATCTTTTTAGCAACTAAATATTAAAATAATCCCTTATATTTAAATTTCAAAAAACATTCTTTAATTTTGTATACAGAAAGAATGTGGTGTTTAACTACTAAAATTAGTAAAGAAGTTAATAGTTGTAGATAACACCGAACAAAGATAGGAACTGCACCAAATTTTACTTATAAAACAAGCAGTAAGCTTAAAGTATTTATCATTAAGAATTAACAATTAAACTGAAAGCATTAAGCTTAAAACATTAAGCGTAAAGCAAAAAGCAATAGGCAATAAGCAATAAGCATTTAAATAAGCATGTAGGCGGAAGCGGTAGGCGGTAGGCGGAAGGTGCGCAGGAACTACACGACTTAGTTCCCCCGTCCCCCTTCCATCACCGGACGTGCCGACGCACGGCAGGTATCCATCCTTTTGTTGTGGACATTCCACCTGTCCGAACAAAGCGCTTTGCTTCCTCATTTTTAGTGCGTACAGCGAAGGACTGGAACAATTTGCCTGCGTCGGTATTTCCGGCCAAATATAATGTGGGTGTCTTCAAGAGAAGAGTGAATAGGTTGCTAGGGCAATGCGCCTTACCATCTAAGATTACATTCCACTTACCATCAGGTGGAATGTAGTCAAGCATTGCCCTAGATCGTATAAAAAAAAAAAAAAAAAGGTGGTAGGCGGTAGGCGGTAGGCGGTAGGTGGTAGGCGGTAGGCGATATTAAGCAATAAGCAATAAGCATAAAGCATTAAGCTTTAAACATTTAGCATTATGCTTTAACCAAAAATCAAAGAGCATCAAACCTCATGCCACCAGAAATGGTTTCTTGTTGGTCATTATCCGTTGAACTTAACTTTGAAAATAATAATATAAATAACATAAAAGTGTATTGTGCAATACAAATATAAAGAACAAGTAACGATTGAAAATTCTTTTTTTTAATAAACACAAAAATAATAATAAAATCATACTGGATAACATTTATGGACTTGGTAATTTTCCAATTTCCAATAACTTTAACTGCTTTTGAAACTATTTTTTAAACGAAAATTCGAAAGCAAAAAAATTTTTACTTGTTCAAAAGTATATTTTTATTCGTAAGCCTTTATAACTTTGATGAAATAGATTATGTTTTAAGATACGAGAATTATACTCAATGATTTGAATAATATTTTGTTATTTCGTCAAATTACTAGTTATTTCGCAATAAATATTTGATGAAATCCCTAATATTTCAATTTCAAAAATATTCTTTTACAATATTTTATGTAAAGAAAGTGAGTGGAGGTGGTGTTTAAATAAAAAAATTGTTTAGTTTTAAGTAAATTTATATTTTATAAAAACAATCTTTTTCTACAAAATGTAACTGCTATACAATCTTTTTAGCAACTAAATATTAAAATAATCCCTTATATTTAAATTTCAAAAAACATTCTTTAATTTTGTATACAGAAAGAATGTGGTGTTTAACTACTAAAATTAGTAAAGAAGTTAATAGTTGTAGATAACACCGAACAAAGATAGGAACTGCACCAAATTTTACTTATAAAACAAGCAGTAAGCTTAAAGTATTTATCATTAAGAATTAACAATTAAACTGAAAGCATTAAGCTTAAAACATTAAGCGTAAAGCAAAAAGCAATAGGCAATAAGCAATAAGCATTTAAATAAGCATGTAGGCGGAAGCGGTAGGCGGTAGGCGGAAGGTGCGCAGGAACTACACGACTTAGTTCCCCCGTCCCCCTTCCATCACCGGACGTGCCGACGCACGGCAGGTATCCATCCTTTTGTTGTGGACATTCCACCTGTCCGAACAAAGCGCTTTGCTTCCTCATTTTTAGTGCGTACAGCGAAGGACTGGAACAATTTGCCTGCGTCGGTATTTCCGGCCAAATATAATGTGGGTGTCTTCAAGAGAAGAGTGAATAGGTTGCTAGGGCAATGCGCCTTACCATCTAAGATTACATTCCACTTACCATCAGGTGGAATGTAGTCAAGCATTGCCCTAGATCGTATAAAAAAAAAAAAAAAAAAGGTGGTAGGCGGTAGGCGGTAGGCGGTAGGTGGTAGGCGGTAGGCGATATTAAGCAATAAGCAATAAGCATAAAGCATTAAGCTTTAAACATTTAGCATTATGCTTTAACCAAAAATCAAAGAGCATCAAACCTCATGCCACCAGAAATGGTTTCTTGTTGGTCATTATCCGTTGAACTTAACTTTGAAAATAATAATATAAATAACATAAAAGTGTATTGTGCAATACAAATATAAAGAACAAGTAACGATTGAAAATTCTTTTTTTTAATAAACACAAAAATAATAATAAAATCATACTGGATAACATTTATGGACTTGGTAATTTTCCAATTTCCAATAACTTTAACTGCTTTTGAAACTATTTTTTAAACGAAAATTCGAAAGCAAAAAAATTTTTACTTGTTCAAAAGTATATTTTTATTCGTAAGCCTTTATAACTTTGATGAAATAGATTATGTTTTAAGATACGAGAATTATACTCAATGATTTGAATAATATTTTGTTATTTCGTCAAATTACTAGTTATTTCGCAATAAATATTTGATGAAATCCCTAATATTTCAATTTCAAAAATATTCTTTTACAATATTTTATGTAAAGAAAGTGAGTGGAGGTGGTGTTTAAATAAAAAAATTGTTTAGTTTTAAGTAAATTTATATTTTATAAAAACAATCTTTTTCTACAAAATGTAACTGCTATACAATCTTTTTAGCAACTAAATATTAAAATAATCCCTTATATTTAAATTTCAAAAAACATTCTTTAATTTTGTATACAGAAAGAATGTGGTGTTTAACTACTAAAATTAGTAAAGAAGTTAATAGTTGTAGATAACACCGAACAAAGATAGGAACTGCACCAAATTTTACTTATAAAACAAGCAGTAAGCTTAAAGTATTTATCATTAAGAATTAACAATTAAACTGAAAGCATTAAGCTTAAAACATTAAGCGTAAAGCAAAAAGCAATAGGCAATAAGCAATAAGCATTTAAATAAGCATGTAGGCGGAAGCGGTAGGCGGTAGGCGGAAGGTGCGCAGGAACTACACGACTTAGTTCCCCCGTCCCCCTTCCATCACCGGACGTGCCGACGCACGGCAGGTATCCATCCTTTTGTTGTGGACATTCCACCTGTCCGAACAAAGCGCTTTGCTTCCTCATTTTTAGTGCGTACAGCGAAGGACTGGAACAATTTGCCTGCGTCGGTATTTCCGGCCAAATATAATGTGGGTGTCTTCAAGAGAAGAGTGAATAGGTTGCTAGGGCAATGCGCCTTACCATCTAAGATTACATTCCACTTACCATCAGGTGGAATGTAGTCAAGCATTGCCCTAGATCGTATAAAAAAAAAAAAAAAAAAGGTGGTAGGCGGTAGGCGGTAGGCGGTAGGTGGTAGGCGGTAGGCGATATTAAGCAATAAGCAATAAGCATAAAGCATTAAGCTTTAAACATTTAGCATTATGCTATAACCAAAAATCAAAGAGCATCAAACCTCATGCCACCAGAAATGGTTTCTTGTTGGTCATAATCCGTTGAACTTAACTTTGAAAATAATAATATAAATAACATAAAAGTGTATTGTGCAATACAAATATAAAGAACAAGTAATGATTGAAAATTATTTTTTTTAATAAACACAAAAATAATAATAAAATCATACTGGATAACATTTATGGACTTGGTAATTTCCCAATTTCCAATAACTTTAACTGCTTCTGAAACTATTTTTTAAACGAAAATTCGAAAGCAAAAAAATGTTTACTTGTTCAAAAGTATAATCTTATTCGTAAGCCTTTATAACTTTGATGAAATAGATTATGTTTTAAGATACGAGAATTATACTCAATGATTTGAATAATATTTTGTTATTTCGTCAAATTACTAGTTATTTCGCAATAAATATTTGATGAAATCCCTAATATTTCAATTTCAAAAATATTCTTTTACAATATTTTATGTAAAGAAAGTGAGTGGAGGTGGTGTTTAAATAAAAAAATTGTTTAGTTTTAAGTAAATTTATATTTTATAAAAACAATCTTTTTCTACAAAATGTAACTGCTATACAATCTTTTTAGCAACTAAATATTAAAATAATCCCTTATATTTAAATTTCAAAAAACATTCTTTAATTTTTTATACAGAAAGAATGTGGTGTTTAACTACTAAAATTAGTAAAGAAGTTAATAGTTGTAGATAACACCGAACAAGGATAGGAACTGCACCAAATTTTACTTATAAAACAAGCAGTAAACTTAAAGCATTTATCATTAAGAATTAACAATTAAACTGAAAGCATTAAGCTTAAAACATTAAGCGTAAAGCAAAAAGCAATAAGTAATAACCAATAAGCATTTAAATAAGCATGTAGGCGGAAGCGGTAGGTGGTAGGCGATATTAAGCAATAAGGAATAAGCATAAAGCGTTAAGCTTTAAACATTTAGCATTATGCTTTAACCAAAAATCAAAGAGCATCAAACCTCATGCCACCAGAAATGGTTTCTTGTTGGTCATTATCCGTTGAACTTAACTTTGAAAATAATAATATAAATAAAATAATAATTTATAAATTTCTGAATAGTACAATAACATAAAAGTGTATTGTGCAATACAAATATAAAGAGCAAGTAATGGTTGAAAATTCTTTGTTTTAATAAACACAAAAATAATAATAAAATCATACTGGATAACATTTATGGACTTGGTAATTTTCCAATTTCCAATAACTTTAACTGCTTCTGAAACTATTTTTTAAACGAAAATTCGAAAGCAAAAAAATGTTTACTTGTTCAAAAGTATATTTTTATTCGTAAGCCTTTATAACTTTGATGAAATAGATTATGTTTTAAGATACGAGAATTATACTCAATGATTTGAATAATATTTTGTTATTTCGTCAAATTACTAGTTATTTCGCAATAAATATTTGATGAAATCCCTAATATTTCAATTTCAAAAATATTCTTTTACAATATTTTATGTAAAGAAAGTGAGTGGAGGTGGTGTTTAAATAAAAAAATTGTTTAGTTTTAAGTAAATTTATATTTTATAAAAACAATCTTTTTCTACAAAATGTAACTGCTATACAATCTTTTTAGCAACTAAATATTAAAATAATCCCTTATATTTAAATTTCAAAAAACATTCTTTAATTTTGTATACAGAAAGAATGTGGTGTTTAACTACTAAAATTAGTAAAGAAGTTAATAGTTGTAGATAACACCGAACAAAGATAGGAACTGCACCAAATTTTACTTATAAAACAAGCAGTAAGCTTAAAGTATTTATCATTAAGAATTAACAATTAAACTGAAAGCATTAAGCTTAAAACATTAAGCGTAAAGCAAAAAGCAATAGGCAATAAGCAATAAGCATTTAAATAAGCATGTAGGCGGAAGCGGTAGGCGGTAGGCGGAAGGTGCGCAGGAACTACACGACTTAGTTCCCCCGTCCCCCTTCCATCACCGGACGTGCCGACGCACGGCAGGTATCCATCCTTTTGTTGTGGACATTCCACCTGTCCGAACAAAGCGCTTTGCTTCCTCATTTTTAGTGCGTACAGCGAAGGACTGGAACAATTTGCCTGCGTCGGTATTTCCGGCCAAATATAATGTGGGTGTCTTCAAGAGAAGAGTGAATAGGTTGCTAGGGCAATGCGCCTTACCATCTAAGATTACATTCCACTTACCATCAGGTGGAATGTAGTCAAGCATTGCCCTAGATCGTATAAAAAAAAAAAAAAAAAAAGGTGGTAGGCGGTAGGCGGTAGGCGGTAGATGGTAGGCGGTAGGCGATATTAAGCAATAAGCATAAAGAATTAAGCTTTAAACATTTAGCATTATGCTATAACCAAAAATCAAAGAGCATCAAACCTCATGCCACCAGAAATGGTTTCTTGTTGGTCATAATCCGTTGAACTTAACTTTGAAAATAATAATATAAATAACATAAAAGTGTATTGTGCACTACAAATATAAAGAACAAGTAATGATTGAAAATTATTTTTTTTAATAAACACAAAAATAATAATAAAATCATACTGGATAACATTTATGGACTTGGTAATTTCCCAATTTCCAATAACTTTAACTGCTTCTGAAACTATTTTTTAAACGAAAATTCGAAAGCAAAAAAATGTTTACTTGTTCAAAAGTATAATCTTATTCGTAAGCCTTTATAACTTTGATGAAATAGATTATGTTTTAAGATACGAGAATTATACTCAATGATTTGAATAATATTTTGTTATTTCGTCAAATTACTAGTTATTTCGCAATAAATATTTGATGAAATCCCTAATATTTCAATTTCAAAAATATTCTTTTACAATATTTTATGTAAAGAAAGTGAGTGGAGGTGGTGTTTAAATAAAAAAATTGTTTAGTTTTAAGTAAATTTATATTTTATAAAAACAATCTTTTTCTACAAAATGTAACTGCTATACAATCTTTTTAGCAACTAAATATTAAAATAATCCCTTATATTTAAATTTCAAAAAACATTCTTTAATTTTTTATACAGAAAGAATGTGGTGTTTAACTACTAAAATTAGTAAAGAAGTTAATAGTTGTAGATAACACCGAACAAGGATAGGAACTGCACCAAATTTTACTTATAAAACAAGCAGTAAGCATAAAGCATTTATCATTAAGAATTAACAATTAAACTGAAAGCATTAAGCTTAAAACATTAAGCGTAAAGCAAAAAGCAATAAGTAATAACCAATAAGCATTTAAATAAGCATGTAGGCGGAAGCGGTAGGTGGTAGGCGATATTAAGCAATAAGGAATAAGCATAAAGCGTTAAGCTTTAAACATTTAGCATTATGCTTTAACCAAAAAACAAAGAGCATCAAACCTCATGCCACCAGAAATGGTTTCTTGTTGGTCATTATCCGTTGAACTTAACTTTGAAAATAATAATATAAATAAAATAATAATTTATAAATTTCTGAATAGTACAATAACATAAAAGTGTATTGTGCAATACAAATATAAAGAGCAAGTAATGGTTGAAAATTCTTTGTTTTAATAAACACAAAAATAATAATAAAATCATACTGGATAACATTTATGGACTTGGTAATTTTCCAATTTCCAATAACTTTAACTGCTTCTGAAACTATTTTTTAAACGAAAATTCGAAAGCAAAAAAATGTTTACTTGTTCAAAAGTATATTTTTATTCGTAAGCCTTTATAACTTTGATGAAATAGATTATGTTTTAAGATACGAGAATTATACTCAATGATTTGAATAATATTTTGTTATTTCGTCAAATTACTAGTTATTTCGCAATAAATATTTGATGAAATCCCTAATATTTCAATTTCAAAAATATTCTTTTACAATATTTTATGTAAAGAAAGTGAGTGGAGGTGGTGTTTAAATAAAAAAATTGTTTAGTTTTAAGTAAATTTATATTTTATAAAAACAATCTTTTTCTACAAAATGTAACTGCTATACAATCTTTTTAGCAACTAAATATTAAAATAATCCCTTATATTTAAATTTCAAAAAACATTCTTTAATTTTTTATACAGAAAGAATGTGGTGTTTAACTACTAAAATTAGTAAAGAAGTTAATAGTTGTAGATAACACCGAACAAGGATAGGAACTGCACCAAATTTTACTTATAAAACAAGCAGTAAACTTAAAGCATTTATCATTAAGAATTAACAATTAAACTGAAAGCATTAAGCTTAAAACATTAAGCGTAAAGCAAAAAGCAATAAGTAATAACCAATAAGCATTTAAATAAGCATGTAGGCGGAAGCGGTAGGTGGTAGGCGATATTAAGCAATAAGGAATAAGCATAAAGCGTTAAGCTTTAAACATTTAGCATTATGCTTTAACCAAAAATCAAAGAGCATCAAACCTCATGCCACCAGAAATGGTTTCTTGTTGGTCATTATCCGTTGAACTTAACTTTGAAAATAATAATATAAATAAAATAATAATTTATAAATTTCTGAATAGTACAATAACATAAAAGTGTATTGTGCAATACAAATATAAAGAGCAAGTAATGGTTGAAAATTCTTTGTTTTAATAAACACAAAAATAATAATAAAATCATACTGGATAACATTTATGGACTTGGTAATTTTCCAATTTCCAATAACTTTAACTGCTTCTGAAACTATTTTTTAAACGAAAATTCGAAAGCAAAAAAATGTTTACTTGTTCAAAAGTATATTTTTATTCGTAAGCCTTTATAACTTTGATGAAATAGATTATGTTTTAAGATACGAGAATTATACTCAATGATTTGAATAATATTTTGTTATTTCGTCAAATTACTAGTTATTTCGCAATAAATATTTGATGAAATCCCTAATATTTCAATTTCAAAAATATTCTTTTACAATATTTTATGTAAAGAAAGTGAGTGGAGGTGGTGTTTAAATAAAAAAATTGTTTAGTTTTAAGTAAATTTATATTTTATAAAAACAATCTTTTTCTACAAAATGTAACTGCTATACAATCTTTTTAGCAACTAAATATTAAAATAATCCCTTATATTTAAATTTCAAAAAACATTCTTTAATTTTTTATACAGAAAGAATGTGGTGTTTAACTACTAAAATTAGTAAAGAAGTTAATAGTTGTAGATAACACCGAACAAGGATAGGAACTGCACCAAATTTTACTTATAAAACAAGCAGTAAACTTAAAGCATTTATCATTAAGAATTAACAATTAAACTGAAAGCATTAAGCTTAAAACATTAAGCGTAAAGCAAAAAGCAATAAGTAATAACCAATAAGCATTTAAATAAGCATGTAGGCGGAAGCGGTAGGTGGTAGGCGATATTAAGCAATAAGGAATAAGCATAAAGCGTTAAGCTTTAAACATTTAGCATTATGCTTTAACCAAAAATCAAAGAGCATCAAACCTCATGCCACCAGAAATGGTTTCTTGTTGGTCATTATCCGTTGAACTTAACTTTGAAAATAATAATATAAATAAAATAATAATTTATAAATTTCTGAATAGTACAATAACATAAAAGTGTATTGTGCAATACAAATATAAAGAGCAAGTAATGGTTGAAAATTCTTTGTTTTAATAAACACAAAAATAATAATAAAATCATACTGGATAACATTTATGGACTTGGTAATTTTCCAATTTCCAATAACTTTAACTGCTTCTGAAACTATTTTTTAAACGAAAATTCGAAAGCAAAAAAATGTTTACTTGTTCAAAAGTATATTTTTATTCGTAAGCCTTTATAACTTTGATGAAATAGATTATGTTTTAAGATACGAGAATTATACTCAATGATTTGAATAATATTTTGTTATTTCGTCAAATTACTAGTTATTTCGCAATAAATATTTGATGAAATCCCTAATATTTCAATTTCAAAAATATTCTTTTACAATATTTTATGTAAAGAAAGTGAGTGGAGGTGGTGTTTAAATAAAAAAATTGTTTAGTTTTAAGTAAATTTATATTTTATAAAAACAATCTTTTTCTACAAAATGTAACTGCTATACAATCTTTTTAGCAACTAAATATTAAAATAATCCCTTATATTTAAATTTCAAAAAACATTCTTTAATTTTGTATACAGAAAGAATGTGGTGTTTAACTACTAAAATTAGTAAAGAAGTTAATAGTTGTAGATAACACCGAACAAAGATAGGAACTGCACCAAATTTTACTTATAAAACAAGCAGTAAGCTTAAAGTATTTATCATTAAGAATTAACAATTAAACTGAAAGCATTAAGCTTAAAACATTAAGCGTAAAGCAAAAAGCAATAGGCAATAAGCAATAAGCATTTAAATAAGCATGTAGGCGGAAGCGGTAGGCGGTAGGCGGAAGGTGCGCAGGAACTACACGACTTAGTTCCCCCGTCCCCCTTCCATCACCGGACGTGCCGACGCACGGCAGGTATCCATCCTTTTGTTGTGGACATTCCACCTGTCCGAACAAAGCGCTTTGCTTCCTCATTTTTAGTGCGTACAGCGAAGGACTGGAACAATTTGCCTGCGTCGGTATTTCCGGCCAAATATAATGTGGGTGTCTTCAAGAGAAGAGTGAATAGGTTGCTAGGGCAATGCGCCTTACCATCTAAGATTACATTCCACTTACCATCAGGTGGAATGTAGTCAAGCATTGCCCTAGATCGTATAAAAAAAAAAAAAAAAAAGGTGGTAGGCGGTAGGCGGTAGGCGGTAGGTGGTAGGCGGTAGGCGATATTAAGCAATAAGCAATAAGCATAAAGCATTAAGCTTTAAACATTTAGCATTATGCTTTAACCAAAAATCAAAGAGCATCAAACCTCATGCCACCAGAAATGGTTTCTTGTTGGTCATAATCCGTTGAACTTAACTTTGAAAATAATAATATAAATAACATAAAAGTGTATTGTGCAATACAAATATAAAGAACAAGTAACGATTGAAAATTCTTTTTTTTAATAAACACAAAAATAATAATAAAATCATACTGGATAACATTTATGGACTTGGTAATTTTCCAATTTCCAATAACTTTAACTGCTTTTGAAACTATTTTTTAAACGAAAATTCGAAAGCAAAAAAATTTTTACTTGTTCAAAAGTATATTTTTATTCGTAAGCCTTTATAACTTTGATGAAATAGATTATGTTTTAAGATACGAGAATTATACTCAATGATTTGAATAATATTTTGTTATTTCGTCAAATTACTAGTTATTTCGCAATAAATATTTGATGAAATCCCTAATATTTCAATTTCAAAAATATTCTTTTACAATATTTTATGTAAAGAAAGTGAGTGGAGGTGGTGTTTAAATAAAAAAATTGTTTAGTTTTAAGTAAATTTATATTTTATAAAAACAATCTTTTTCTACAAAATGTAACTGCTATACAATCTTTTTAGCAACTAAATATTAAAATAATCCCTTATATTTAAATTTCAAAAAACATTCTTTAATTTTGTATACAGAAAGAATGTGGTGTTTAACTACTAAAATTAGTAAAGAAGTTAATAGTTGTAGATAACACCGAACAAAGATAGGAACTGCACCAAATTTTACTTATAAAACAAGCAGTAAGCTTAAAGTATTTATCATTAAGAATTAACAATTAAACTGAAAGCATTAAGCTTAAAACATTAAGCGTAAAGCAAAAAGCAATAGGCAATAAGCAATAAGCATTTAAATAAGCATGTAGGCGGAAGCGGTAGGCGGTAGGCGGAAGGTGCGCAGGAACTACACGACTTAGTTCCCCCGTCCCCCTTCCATCACCGGACGTGCCGACGCACGGCAGGTATCCATCCTTTTGTTGTGGACATTCCACCTGTCCGAACAAAGCGCTTTGCTTCCTCATTTTTAGTGCGTACAGCGAAGGACTGGAACAATTTGCCTGCGTCGGTATTTCCGGCCAAATATAATGTGGGTGTCTTCAAGAGAAGAGTGAATAGGTTGCTAGGGCAATGCGCCTTACCATCTAAGATTACATTCCACTTACCATCAGGTGGAATGTAGTCAAGCATTGCCCTAGATCGTATAAAAAAAAAAAAAAAAAAGGTGGTAGGCGGTAGGCGGTAGGCGGTAGGTGGTAGGCGGTAGGCGATATTAAGCAATAAGCAATAAGCATAAAGCATTAAGCTTTAAACATTTAGCATTATGCTATAACCAAAAATCAAAGAGCATCAAACCTCATGCCACCAGAAATGGTTTCTTGTTGGTCATAATCCGTTGAACTTAACTTTGAAAATAATAATATAAATAACATAAAAGTGTATTGTGCAATACAAATATAAAGAACAAGTAATGATTGAAAATTATTTTTTTTAATAAACACAAAAATAATAATAAAATCATACCGGATAACATTTATGGACTTGGTAATTTCCCAATTTCCAATAACTTTAACTGCTTCTGAAACTATTTTTTAAACGAAAATTCGAAAGCAAAAAAATGTTTACTTGTTCAAAAGTATAATCTTATTCGTAAGCCTTTATAACTTTGATGAAATAGATTATGTTTTAAGATACGAGAATTATACTCAATGATTTGAATAATATTTTGTTATTTCGTCAAATTACTAGTTATTTCGCAATAAATATTTGATGAAATCCCTAATATTTCAATTTCAAAAATATTCTTTTACAATATTTTATGTAAAGAAAGTGAGTGGAGGTGGTGTTTAAATAAAAAAATTGTTTAGTTTTAAGTAAATTTATATTTTATAAAAACAATCTTTTTCTACAAAATGTAACTGCTATACAATCTTTTTAGCAACTAAATATTAAAATAATCCCTTATATTTAAATTTCAAAAAACATTCTTTAATTTTTTATACAGAAAGAATGTGGTGTTTAACTACTAAAATTAGTAAAGAAGTTAATAGTTGTAGATAACACCGAACAAGGATAGGAACTGCACCAAATTTTACTTATAAAACAAGCAGTAAACTTAAAGCATTTATCATTAAGAATTAACAATTAAACTGAAAGCATTAAGCTTAAAACATTAAGCGTAAAGCAAAAAGCAATAAGTAATAACCAATAAGCATTTAAATAAGCATGTAGGCGGAAGCGGTAGGTGGTAGGCGATATTAAGCAATAAGGAATAAGCATAAAGCGTTAAGCTTTAAACATTTAGCATTATGCTTTAACCAAAAATCAAAGAGCATCAAACCTCATGCCACCAGAAATGGTTTCTTGTTGGTCATTATCCGTTGAACTTAACTTTGAAAATAATAATATAAATAAAATAATAATTTATAAATTTCTGAATAGTACAATAACATAAAAGTGTATTGTGCAATACAAATATAAAGAGCAAGTAATGGTTGAAAATTCTTTGTTTTAATAAACACAAAAATAATAATAAAATCATACTGGATAACATTTATGGACTTGGTAATTTTCCAATTTCCAATAACTTTAACTGCTTCTGAAACTATTTTTTAAACGAAAATTCGAAAGCAAAAAAATGTTTACTTGTTCAAAAGTATATTTTTATTCGTAAGCCTTTATAACTTTGATGAAATAGATTATGTTTTAAGATACGAGAATTATACTCAATGATTTGAATAATATTTTGTTATTTCGTCAAATTACTAGTTATTTCGCAATAAATATTTGATGAAATCCCTAATATTTCAATTTCAAAAATATTCTTTTACAATATTTTATGTAAAGAAAGTGAGTGGAGGTGGTGTTTAAATAAAAAAATTGTTTAGTTTTAAGTAAATTTATATTTTATAAAAACAATCTTTTTCTACAAAATGTAACTGCTATACAATCTTTTTAGCAACTAAATATTAAAATAATCCCTTATATTTAAATTTCAAAAAACATTCTTTAATTTTGTATACAGAAAGAATGTGGTGTTTAACTACTAAAATTAGTAAAGAAGTTAATAGTTGTAGATAACACCGAACAAAGATAGGAACTGCACCAAATTTTACTTATAAAACAAGCAGTAAGCTTAAAGTATTTATCATTAAGAATTAACAATTAAACTGAAAGCATTAAGCTTAAAACATTAAGCGTAAAGCAAAAAGCAATAGGCAATAAGCAATAAGCATTTAAATAAGCATGTAGGCGGAAGCGGTAGGCGGTAGGCGGAAGGTGCGCAGGAACTACACGACTTAGTTCCCCCGTCCCCCTTCCATCACCGGACGTGCCGACGCACGGCAGGTATCCATCCTTTTGTTGTGGACATTCCACCTGTCCGAACAAAGCGCTTTGCTTCCTCATTTTTAGTGCGTACAGCGAAGGACTGGAACAATTTGCCTGCGTCGGTATTTCCGGCCAAATATAATGTGGGTGTCTTCAAGAGAAGAGTGAATAGGTTGCTAGGGCAATGCGCCTTACCATCTAAGATTACATTCCACTTACCATCAGGTGGAATGTAGTCAAGCATTGCCCTAGATCGTATAAAAAAAAAAAAAAAAAAGGTGGTAGGCGGTAGGCGGTAGGCGGTAGGTGGTAGGCGGTAGGCGATATTAAGCAATAAGCAATAAGCATAAAGCATTAAGCTTTAAACATTTAGCATTATGCTTTAACCAAAAATCAAAGAGCATCAAACCTCATGCCACCAGAAATGGTTTCTTGTTGGTCATTATCCGTTGAACTTAACTTTGAAAATAATAATATAAATAACATAAAAGTGTATTGTGCAATACAAATATAAAGAACAAGTAACGATTGAAAATTCTTTTTTTTAATAAACACAAAAATAATAATAAAATCATACTGGATAACATTTATGGACTTGGTAATTTTCCAATTTCCAATAACTTTAACTGCTTTTGAAACTATTTTTTAAACGAAAATTCGAAAGCAAAAAAATTTTTACTTGTTCAAAAGTATATTTTTATTCGTAAGCCTTTATAACTTTGATGAAATAGATTATGTTTTAAGATACGAGAATTATACTCAATGATTTGAATAATATTTTGTTATTTCGTCAAATTACTAGTTATTTCGCAATAAATATTTGATGAAATCCCTAATATTTCAATTTCAAAAATATTCTTTTACAATATTTTATGTAAAGAAAGTGAGTGGAGGTGGTGTTTAAATAAAAAAATTGTTTAGTTTTAAGTAAATTTATATTTTATAAAAACAATCTTTTTCTACAAAATGTAACTGCTATACAATCTTTTTAGCAACTAAATATTAAAATAATCCCTTATATTTAAATTTCAAAAAACATTCTTTAATTTTGTATACAGAAAGAATGTGGTGTTTAACTACTAAAATTAGTAAAGAAGTTAATAGTTGTAGATAACACCGAACAAAGATAGGAACTGCACCAAATTTTACTTATAAAACAAGCAGTAAGCTTAAAGTATTTATCATTAAGAATTAACAATTAAACTGAAAGCATTAAGCTTAAAACATTAAGCGTAAAGCAAAAAGCAATAGGCAATAAGCAATAAGCATTTAAATAAGCATGTAGGCGGAAGCGGTAGGCGGTAGGCGGAAGGTGCGCAGGAACTACACGACTTAGTTCCCCCGTCCCCCTTCCATCACCGGACGTGCCGACGCACGGCAGGTATCCATCCTTTTGTTGTGGACATTCCACCTGTCCGAACAAAGCGCTTTGCTTCCTCATTTTTAGTGCGTACAGCGAAGGACTGGAACAATTTGCCTGCGTCGGTATTTCCGGCCAAATATAATGTGGGTGTCTTCAAGAGAAGAGTGAATAGGTTGCTAGGGCAATGCGCCTTACCATCTAAGATTACATTCCACTTACCATCAGGTGGAATGTAGTCAAGCATTGCCCTAGATCGTATAAAAAAAAAAAAAAAAAAGGTGGTAGGCGGTAGGCGGTAGGCGGTAGGTGGTAGGCGGTAGGCGATATTAAGCAATAAGCAATAAGCATAAAGCATTAAGCTTTAAACATTTAGCATTATGCTATAACCAAAAATCAAAGAGCATCAAACCTCATGCCACCAGAAATGGTTTCTTGTTGGTCATAATCCGTTGAACTTAACTTTGAAAATAATAATATAAATAACATAAAAGTGTATTGTGCAATACAAATATAAAGAACAAGTAATGATTGAAAATTATTTTTTTTAATAAACACAAAAATAATAATAAAATCATACTGGATAACATTTATGGACTTGGTAATTTCCCAATTTCCAATAACTTTAACTGCTTCTGAAACTATTTTTTAAACGAAAATTCGAAAGCAAAAAAATGTTTACTTGTTCAAAAGTATAATCTTATTCGTAAGCCTTTATAACTTTGATGAAATAGATTATGTTTTAAGATACGAGAATTATACTCAATGATTTGAATAATATTTTGTTATTTCGTCAAATTACTAGTTATTTCGCAATAAATATTTGATGAAATCCCTAATATTTCAATTTCAAAAATATTCTTTTACAATATTTTATGTAAAGAAAGTGAGTGGAGGTGGTGTTTAAATAAAAAAATTGTTTAGTTTTAAGTAAATTTATATTTTATAAAAACAATCTTTTTCTACAAAATGTAACTGCTATACAATCTTTTTAGCAACTAAATATTAAAATAATCCCTTATATTTAAATTTCAAAAAACATTCTTTAATTTTTTATACAGAAAGAATGTGGTGTTTAACTACTAAAATTAGTAAAGAAGTTAATAGTTGTAGATAACACCGAACAAGGATAGGAACTGCACCAAATTTTACTTATAAAACAAGCAGTAAACTTAAAGCATTTATCATTAAGAATTAACAATTAAACTGAAAGCATTAAGCTTAAAACATTAAGCGTAAAGCAAAAAGCAATAAGTAATAACCAATAAGCATTTAAATAAGCATGTAGGCGGAAGCGGTAGGTGGTAGGCGATATTAAGCAATAAGGAATAAGCATAAAGCGTTAAGCTTTAAACATTTAGCATTATGCTTTAACCAAAAATCAAAGAGCATCAAACCTCATGCCACCAGAAATGGTTTCTTGTTGGTCATTATCCGTTGAACTTAACTTTGAAAATAATAATATAAATAAAATAATAATTTATAAATTTCTGAATAGTACAATAACATAAAAGTGTATTGTGCAATACAAATATAAAGAGCAAGTAATGGTTGAAAATTCTTTGTTTTAATAAACACAAAAATAATAATAAAATCATACTGGATAACATTTATGGACTTGGTAATTTTCCAATTTCCAATAACTTTAACTGCTTCTGAAACTATTTTTTAAACGAAAATTCGAAAGCAAAAAAATGTTTACTTGTTCAAAAGTATATTTTTATTCGTAAGCCTTTATAACTTTGATGAAATAGATTATGTTTTCAGATACGAGAATTATACTCAATGATTTGAATAATATTTTGTTATTTCGTCAAATTACTAGTTATTTCGCAATAAATATTTGATGAAATCCCTAATATTTCAATTTCAAAAATATTCTTTTACAATATTTTATGTAAAGAAAGTGAGTGGAGGTGGTGTTTAAATAAAAAAATTGTTTAGTTTTAAGTAAATTTATATTTTATAAAAACAATCTTTTTCTACAAAATGTAACTGCTATACAATCTTTTTAGCAACTAAATATTAAAATAATCCCTTATATTTAAATTTCAAAAAACATTCTTTAATTTTGTATACAGAAAGAATGTGGTGTTTAACTACTAAAATTAGTAAAGAAGTTAATAGTTGTAGATAACACCGAACAAAGATAGGAACTGCACCAAATTTTACTTATAAAACAAGCAGTAAGCTTAAAGTATTTATCATTAAGAATTAACAATTAAACTGAAAGCATTAAGCTTAAAACATTAAGCGTAAAGCAAAAAGCAATAGGCAATAAGCAATAAGCATTTAAATAAGCATGTAGGCGGAAGCGGTAGGCGGTAGGCGGAAGGTGCGCAGGAACTACACGACTTAGTTCCCCCGTCCCCCTTCCATCACCGGACGTGCCGACGCACGGCAGGTATCCATCCTTTTGTTGTGGATATTCCACCTGTCCGAACAAAGCGCTTTGCTTCCTCATTTTTAGTGCGTACAGCGAAGGACTGGAACAATTTGCCTGCGTCGGTATTTCCGGCCAAATATAATGTGGGTGTCTTCAAGAGAAGAGTGAATAGGTTGCTAGGGCAATGCGCCTTACCATCTAAGATTACATTCCACTTACCATCAGGTGGAATGTAGTCAAGCATTGCCCTAGATCGTATAAAAAAAAAAAAAAAAAAGGTGGTAGGCGGTAGGCGGTAGGCGGTAGGTGGTAGGCGGTAGGCGATATTAAGCAATAAGCAATAAGCATAAAGCATTAAGCTTTAAACATTTAGCATTATGCTATAACCAAAAATCAAAGAGCATCAAACCTCATGCCACCAGAAATGGTTTCTTGTTGGTCATAATCCGTTGAACTTAACTTTGAAAATAATAATATAAATAACATAAAAGTGTATTGTGCAATACAAATATAAAGAACAAGTAATGATTGAAAATTATTTTTTTTAATAAACACAAAAATAATAATAAAATCATACTGGATAACATTTATGGACTTGGTAATTTCCCAATTTCCAATAACTTTAACTGCTTCTGAAACTATTTTTTAAACGAAAATTCGAAAGCAAAAAAATGTTTACTTGTTCAAAAGTATAATCTTATTCGTAAGCCTTTATAACTTTGATGAAATAGATTATGTTTTAAGATACGAGAATTATACTCAATGATTTGAATAATATTTTGTTATTTCGTCAAATTACTAGTTATTTCGCAATAAATATTTGATGAAATCCCTAATATTTCAATTTCAAAAATATTCTTTTACAATATTTTATGTAAAGAAAGTGAGTGGAGGTGGTGTTTAAATAAAAAAATTGTTTAGTTTTAAGTAAATTTATATTTTATAAAAACAATCTTTTTCTACAAAATGTAACTGCTATACAATCTTTTTAGCAACTAAATATTAAAATAATCCCTTATATTTAAATTTCAAAAAACATTCTTTAATTTTTTATACAGAAAGAATGTGGTGTTTAACTACTAAAATTAGTAAAGAAGTTAATAGTTGTAGATAACACCGAACAAGGATAGGAACTGCACCAAATTTTACTTATAAAACAAGCAGTAAACTTAAAGCATTTATCATTAAGAATTAACAATTAAACTGAAAGCATTAAGCTTAAAACATTAAGCGTAAAGCAAAAAGCAATAAGTAATAACCAATAAGCATTTAAATAAGCATGTAGGCGGAAGCGGTAGGTGGTAGGCGATATTAAGCAATAAGGAATAAGCATAAAGCGTTAAGCTTTAAACATTTAGCATTATGCTTTAACCAAAAATCAAAGAGCATCAAACCTCATGCCACCAGAAATGGTTTCTTGTTGGTCATTATCCGTTGAACTTAACTTTGAAAATAATAATATAAATAAAATAATAATTTATAAATTTCTGAATAGTACAATAACATAAAAGTGTATTGTGCAATACAAATATAAAGAGCAAGTAATGGTTGAAAATTCTTTGTTTTAATAAACACAAAAATAATAATAAAATCATACTGGATAACATTTATGGACTTGGTAATTTTCCAATTTCCAATAACTTTAACTGCTTCTGAAACTATTTTTTAAACGAAAATTCGAAAGCAAAAAAATGTTTACTTGTTCAAAAGTATATTTTTATTCGTAAGCCTTTATAACTTTGATGAAATAGATTATGTTTTAAGATACGAGAATTATACTCAATGATTTGAATAATATTTTGTTATTTCGTCAAATTACTAGTTATTTCGCAATAAATATTTGATGAAATCCCTAATATTTCAATTTCAAAAATATTCTTTTACAATATTTTATGTAAAGAAAGTGAGTGGAGGTGGTGTTTAAATAAAAAAATTGTTTAGTTTTAAGTAAATTTATATTTTATAAAAACAATCTTTTTCTACAAAATGTAACTGCTATACAATCTTTTTAGCAACTAAATATTAAAATAATCCCTTATATTTAAATTTCAAAAAACATTCTTTAATTTTGTATACAGAAAGAATGTGGTGTTTAACTACTAAAATTAGTAAAGAAGTTAATAGTTGTAGATAACACCGAACAAGGATAGGAACTGCACCAAATTTTACTTATAAAACAAGCAGTAAACTTAAAGCATTTATCATTAAGAATTAACAATTAAACTGAAAGCATTAAGCTTAAAACATTAAGCGTAAAGCAAAAAGCAATAAGTAATAACCAATAAGCATTTAAATAAGCATGTAGGCGGAAGCGGTAGGTGGTAGGCGATATTAAGCAATAAGGAATAAGCATAAAGCGTTAAGCTTTAAACATTTAGCATTATGCTTTAACCAAAAATCAAAGAGCATCAAACCTCATGCCACCAGAAATGGTTTCTTGTTGGTCATTATCCGTTGAACTTAACTTTGAAAATAATAATATAAATAAAATAATAATTTATAAATTTCTGAATAGTACAATAACATAAAAGTGTATTGTGCAATACAAATATAAAGAGCAAGTAATGGTTGAAAATTCTTTGTTTTAATAAACACAAAAATAATAATAAAATCATACTGGATAACATTTATGGACTTGGTAATTTTCCAATTTCCAATAACTTTAACTGCTTCTGAAACTATTTTTTAAACGAAAATTCGAAAGCAAAAAAATGTTTACTTGTTCAAAAGTATATTTTTATTCGTAAGCCTTTATAACTTTGATGAAATAGATTATGTTTTAAGATACGAGAATTATACTCAATGATTTGAATAATATTTTGTTATTTCGTCAAATTACTAGTTATTTCGCAATAAATATTTGATGAAATCCCTAATATTTCAATTTCAAAAATATTCTTTTACAATATTTTATGTAAAGAAAGTGAGTGGAGGTGGTGTTTAAATAAAAAAATTGTTTAGTTTTAAGTAAATTTATATTTTATAAAAACAATCTTTTTCTACAAAATGTAACTGCTATACAATCTTTTTAGCAACTAAATATTAAAATAATCCCTTATATTTAAATTTCAAAAAACATTCTTTAATTTTGTATACAGAAAGAATGTGGTGTTTAACTACTAAAATTAGTAAAGAAGTTAATAGTTGTAGATAACACCGAACAAAGATAGGAACTGCACCAAATTTTACTTATAAAACAAGCAGTAAGCTTAAAGTATTTATCATTAAGAATTAACAATTAAACTGAAAGCATTAAGCTTAAAACATTAAGCGTAAAGCAAAAAGCAATAGGCAATAAGCAATAAGCATTTAAATAAGCATGTAGGCGGAAGCGGTAGGCGGTAGGCGGAAGGTGCGCAGGAACTACACGACTTAGTTCCCCCGTCCCCCTTCCATCACCGGACGTGCCGACGCACGGCAGGTATCCATCCTTTTGTTGTGGACATTCCACCTGTCCGAACAAAGCGCTTTGCTTCCTCATTTTTAGTGCGTACAGCGAAGGACTGGAACAATTTGCCTGCGTCGGTATTTCCGGCCAAATATAATGTGGGTGTCTTCAAGAGAAGAGTGAATAGGTTGCTAGGGCAATGCGCCTTACCATCTAAGATTACATTCCACTTACCATCAGGTGGAATGTAGTCAAGCATTGCCCTAGATCGTATAAAAAAAAAAAAAAAAAAGGTGGTAGGCGGTAGGCGGTAGGCGGTAGGTGGTAGGCGGTAGGCGATATTAAGCAATAAGCAATAAGCATAAAGCATTAAGCTTTAAACATTTAGCATTATGCTATAACCAAAAATCAAAGAGCATCAAACCTCATGCCACCAGAAATGGTTTCTTGTTGGTCATAATCCGTTGAACTTAACTTTGAAAATAATAATATAAATAACATAAAAGTGTATTGTGCACTACAAATATAAAGAACAAGTAATGATTGAAAATTATTTTTTTTAATAAACACAAAAATAATAATAAAATCATACTGGATAACATTTATGGACTTGGTAATTTCCCAATTTCCAATAACTTTAACTGCTTCTGAAACTATTTTTTAAACGAAAATTCGAAAGCAAAAAAATGTTTACTTGTTCAAAAGTATAATCTTATTCGTAAGCCTTTATAACTTTGATGAAATAGATTATGTTTTAAGATACGAGAATTATACTCAATGATTTGAATAATATTTTGTTATTTCGTCAAATTACTAGTTATTTCGCAATAAATATTTGATGAAATCCCTAATATTTCAATTTCAAAAATATTCTTTTACAATATTTTATGTAAAGAAAGTGAGTGGAGGTGGTGTTTAAATAAAAAAATCGTTTAGTTTTAAGTAAATTTATATTTTATAAAAACAATCTTTTTCTACAAAATGTAACTGCTATACAATCTTTTTAGCAACTAAATATTAAAATAATCCCTTATATTTAAATTTCAAAAAACATTCTTTAATTTTTTATACAGAAAGAATGTGGTGTTTAACTACTAAAATTAGTAAAGAAGTTAATAGTTGTAGATAACACCGAACAAGGATAGGAACTGCACCAAATTTTACTTATAAAACAAGCAGTAAGCATAAAGCATTTATCATTAAGAATTAACAATTAAACTGAAAGCATTAAGCTTAAAACATTAAGCGTAAAGCAAAAAGCAATAGGCAATAAGCAATAAGCATTTAAATAAGCATGTAGGCGGAAGCGGTAGGCGGTAGGCGGAAGGTGCGCAGGAACTACACGACTTAGTTCCCCCGTCCCCCTTCCATCACCGGACGTGCCGACGCACGGCAGGTATCCATCCTTTTGTTGTGGACATTCCACCTGTCCGAACAAAGCGCTTTGCTTCCTCATTTTTAGTGCGTACAGCGAAGGACTGGAACAATTTGCCTGCGTCGGTATTTCCGGCCAAATATAATGTGGGTGTCTTCAAGAGAAGAGTGAATAGGTTGCTAGGGCAATGCGCCTTACCATCTAAGATTACATTCCACTTACCATCAGGTGGAATGTAGTCAAGCATTGCCCTAGATCGTATAAAAAAAAAAAAAAAAAAGGTGGTAGGCGGTAGGCGGTAGGCGGTAGGTGGTAGGCGGTAGGCGATATTAAGCAATAAGCAATAAGCATAAAGCATTAAGCTTTAAACATTTAGCATTATGCTATAACCAAAAATCAAAGAGCATCAAACCTCATGCCACCAGAAATGGTTTCTTGTTGGTCATTATCCGTTGAACTTAACTTTGAAAATAATAATATAAATAAAATAATAATTTATAAATTTCTGAATAGTACAATAACATAAAAGTGTATTGTGCAATACAAATATAAAGAGCAAGTAATGGTTGAAAATTCTTTGTTTTAATAAACACAAAAATAATAATAAAATCATACTGGATAACATTTATGGACTTGGTAATTTCCCAATTTCCAATAACTTTAACTGCTTCTGAAACTATTTTTTAAACGAAAATTCGAAAGAAAAAAAATGTTTACTTGTTCAAAAGTATATTCTTATTCGTAAGCCTTTATAACTTTGATGAAATAGATTATGTTTTAAGATACGAGAATTATACTCAATGATTTGAATAATATTTTGTTATTTCGTCAAATTACTAGTTATTTCGCAATAAATATTTGATGAAATCCCTAATATTTCAATTTCAAAAATATTCTTTTACAATATTTTATGTAAAGAAAGTGAGTGGAGGTGGTGTTTAAATAAAAAAATTGTTTAGTTTTAAGTAAATTTATATTTTATAAAAACAATCTTTTTCTACAAAATGTAACTGCTATACAATCTTTTTAGCAACTAAATATTAAAATAATCCCTTATATTTAAATTTCAAAAAACATTCTTTAATTTTGTATACAGAAAGAATGTGGTGTTTAACTACTAAAATTAGTAAAGAAGTTAATAGTTGTAGATAACACCGAACAAAGATAGGAACTGCACCAAATTTTACTTATAAAACAAGCAGTAAGCTTAAAGTATTTATCATTAAGAATTAACAATTAAACTGAAAGCATTAAGCTTAAAACATTAAGCGTAAAGCAAAAAGCAATAGGCAATAAGCAATAAGCATTTAAATAAGCATGTAGGCGGAAGCGGTAGGCGGTAGGCGGAAGGTGCGCAGGAACTACACGACTTAGTTCCCCCGTCCCCCTTCCATCACCGGACGTGCCGACGCACGGCAGGTATCCATCCTTTTGTTGTGGACATTCCACCTGTCCGAACAAAGCGCTTTGCTTCCTCATTTTTAGTGCGTACAGCGAAGGACTGGAACAATTTGCCTGCGTCGGTATTTCCGGCCAAATATAATGTGGGTGTCTTCAAGAGAAGAGTGAATAGGTTGCTAGGGCAATGCGCCTTACCATCTAAGATTACATTCCACTTACCATCAGGTGGAATGTAGTCAAGCATTGCCCTAGACCGTATAAAAAAAAAAAAAAAAAGGTGGTAGGCGGTAGGCGGTAGGCGGTAGGTGGTAGGCGGTAGGCGATATTAAGCAATAAGCAATAAGCATAAAGCATTAAGCTTTAAACATTTAGCATTATGCTATAACCAAAAATCAAAGAGCATCAAACCTCATGCCACCAGAAATGGTTTCTTGTTGGTCATAATCCGTTGAACTTAACTTTGAAAATAATAATATAAATAACATAAAAGTGTATTGTGCACTACAAATATAAAGAACAAGTAATGATTGAAAATTATTTTTTTTAATAAACACAAAAATAATAATAAAATCATACTGGATAACATTTATGGACTTGGTAATTTCCCAATTTCCAATAACTTTAACTGCTTCTGAAACTATTTTTTAAACGAAAATTCGAAAGCAAAAAAATGTTTACTTGTTCAAAAGTATAATCTTATTCGTAAGCCTTTATAACTTTGATGAAATAGATTATGTTTTAAGATACGAGAATTATACTCAATGATTTGAATAATATTTTGTTATTTCGTCAAATTACTAGTTATTTCGCAATAAATATTTGATGAAATCCCTAATATTTCAATTTCAAAAATATTCTTTTACAATATTTTATGTAAAGAAAGTGAGTGGAGGTGGTGTTTAAATAAAAAAATTGTTTAGTTTTAAGTAAATTTATATTTTATAAAAACAATCTTTTTCTACAAAATGTAACTGCTATACAATCTTTTTAGCAACTAAATATTAAAATAATCCCTTATATTTAAATTTCAAAAAACATTCTTTAATTTTTTATACAGAAAGAATGTGGTGTTTAACTACTAAAATTAGTAAAGAAGTTAATAGTTGTAGATAACACCGAACAAGGATAGGAACTGCACCAAATTTTACTTATAAAACAAGCAGTAAGCATAAAGCATTTATCATTAAGAATTAACAATTAAACTGAAAGCATTAAGCTTAAAACATTAAGCGTAAAGCAAAAAGCAATAGGCAATAAGCAATAAGCATTTAAATAAGCATGTAGGCGGAAGCGGTAGGCGGTAGGCGGAAGGTGCGCAGGAACTACACGACTTAGTTCCCCCGTCCCCCTTCCATCACCGGACGTGCCGACGCACGGCAGGTATCCATCCTTTTGTTGTGGACATTCCACCTGTCCGAACAAAGCGCTTTGCTTCCTCATTTTTAGTGCGTACAGCGAAGGACTGGAACAATTTGCCTGCGTCGGTATTTCCGGCCAAATATAATGTGGGTGTCTTCAAGAGAAGAGTGAATAGGTTGCTAGGGCAATGCGCCTTACCATCTAAGATTACATTCCACTTACCATCAGGTGGAATGTAGTCAAGCATTGCCCTAGATCGTATAAAAAAAAAAAAAAAAAAGGTGGTAGGCGGTAGGCGGTAGGCGGTAGGTGGTAGGCGGTAGGCGATATTAAGCAATAAGCAATAAGCATAAAGCATTAAGCTTTAAACATTTAGCATTATGCTATAACCAAAAATCAAAGAGCATCAAACCTCATGCCACCAGAAATGGTTTCTTGTTGGTCATTATCCGTTGAACTTAACTTTGAAAATAATAATATAAATAAAATAATAATTTATAAATTTCTGAATAGTACAATAACATAAAAGTGTATTGTGCAATACAAATATAAAGAGCAAGTAATGGTTGAAAATTCTTTGTTTTAATAAACACAAAAATAATAATAAAATCATACTGGATAACATTTATGGACTTGGTAATTTCCCAATTTCCAATAACTTTAACTGCTTCTGAAACTATTTTTTAAACGAAAATTCGAAAGAAAAAAAATGTTTACTTGTTCAAAAGTATATTCTTATTCGTAAGCCTTTATAACTTTGATGAAATAGATTATGTTTTAAGATACGAGAATTATACTCAATGATTTGAATAATATTTTGTTATTTCGTCAAATTACTAGTTATTTCGCAATAAATATTTGATGAAATCCCTAATATTTCAATTTCAAAAATATTCTTTTACAATATTTTATGTAAAGAAAGTGAGTGGAGGTGGTGTTTAAATAAAAAAATTGTTTAGTTTTAAGTAAATTTATATTTTATAAAAACAATCTTTTTCTACAAAATGTAACTGCTATACAATCTTTTTAGCAACTAAATATTAAAATAATCCCTTATATTTAAATTTCAAAAAACATTCTTTAATTTTGTATACAGAAAGAATGTGGTGTTTAACTACTAAAATTAGTAAAGAAGTTAATAGTTGTAGATAACACCGAACAAAGATAGGAACTGCACCAAATTTTACTTATAAAACAAGCAGTAAGCTTAAAGTATTTATCATTAAGAATTAACAATTAAACTGAAAGCATTAAGCTTAATACATTAAGCGTAAAGCAAAAAGCAATAGGCAATAAGCAATAAGCATTTAAATAAGCATGTAGGCGGAAGCGGTAGGCGGTAGGCGGAAGGTGCGCAGGAACTACACGACTTAGTTCCCCCGTCCCCCTTCCATCACCGGACGTGCCGACGCACGGCAGGTATCCATCCTTTTGTTGTGGACATTCCACCTGTCCGAACAAAGCGCTTTGCTTCCTCATTTTTAGTGCGTACAGCGAAGGACTGGAACAATTTGCCTGCGTCGGTATTTCCGGCCAAATATAATGTGGGTGTCTTCAAGAGAAGAGTGAATAGGTTGCTAGGGCAATGCGCCTTACCATCTAAGATTACATTCCACTTACCATCAGGTGGAATGTAGTCAAGCATTGCCCTAGACCGTATAAAAAAAAAAAAAAAAAGGTGGTAGGCGGTAGGCGGTAGGCGGTAGGTGGTAGGCGGTAGGCGATATTAAGCAATAAGCAATAAGCATAAAGCATTAAGCTTTAAACATTTAGCATTATGCTATAACCAAAAATCAAAGAGCATCAAACCTCATGCCACCAGAAATGGTTTCTTGTTGGTCATAATCCGTTGAACTTAACTTTGAAAATAATAATATAAATAACATAAAAGTGTATTGTGCACTACAAATATAAAGAACAAGTAATGATTGAAAATTATTTTTTTTAATAAACACAAAAATAATAATAAAATCATACTGGATAACATTTATGGACTTGGTAATTTCCCAATTTCCAATAACTTTAACTGCTTCTGAAACTATTTTTTAAACGAAAATTCGAAAGCAAAAAAATGTTTACTTGTTCAAAAGTATAATCTTATTCGTAAGCCTTTATAACTTTGATGAAATAGATTATGTTTTAAGATACGAGAATTATACTCAATGATTTGAATAATATTTTGTTATTTCGTCAAATTACTAGTTATTTCGCAATAAATATTTGATGAAATCCCTAATATTTCAATTTCAAAAATATTCTTTTACAATATTTTATGTAAAGAAAGTGAGTGGAGGTGGTGTTTAAATAAAAAAATTGTTTAGTTTTAAGTAAATTTATATTTTATAAAAACAATCTTTTTCTACAAAATGTAACTGCTATACAATCTTTTTAGCAACTAAATATTAAAATAATCCCTTATATTTAAATTTCAAAAAACATTCTTTAATTTTTTATACAGAAAGAATGTGGTGTTTAACTACTAAAATTAGTAAAGAAGTTAATAGTTGTAGATAACACCGAACAAGGATAGGAACTGCACCAAATTTTACTTATAAAACAAGCAGTAAGCATAAAGCATTTATCATTAAGAATTAACAATTAAACTGAAAGCATTAAGCTTAAAACATTAAGCGTAAAGCAAAAAGCAATAGGCAATAAGCAATAAGCATTTAAATAAGCATGTAGGCGGAAGCGGTAGGCGGTAGGCGGAAGGTGCGCAGGAACTACACGACTTAGTTCCCCCGTCCCCCTTCCATCACCGGACGTGCCGACGCACGGCAGGTATCCATCCTTTTGTTGTGGACATTCCACCTGTCCGAACAAAGCGCTTTGCTTCCTCATTTTTAGTGCGTACAGCGAAGGACTGGAACAATTTGCCTGCGTCGGTATTTCCGGCCAAATATAATGTGGGTGTCTTCAAGAGAAGAGTGAATAGGTTGCTAGGGCAATGCGCCTTACCATCTAAGATTACATTCCACTTACCATCAGGTGGAATGTAGTCAAGCATTGCCCTAGATCGTATAAAAAAAAAAAAAAAAAAGGTGGTAGGCGGTAGGCGGTAGGCGGTAGGTGGTAGGCGGTAGGCGATATTAAGCAATAAGCAATAAGCATAAAGCATTAAGCTTTAAACATTTAGCATTATGCTATAACCAAAAATCAAAGAGCATCAAACCTCATGCCACCAGAAATGGTTTCTTGTTGGTCATTATCCGTTGAACTTAACTTTGAAAATAATAATATAAATAAAATAATAATTTATAAATTTCTGAATAGTACAATAACATAAAAGTGTATTGTGCAATACAAATATAAAGAGCAAGTAATGGTTGAAAATTCTTTGTTTTAATAAACACAAAAATAATAATAAAATCATACTGGATAACATTTATGGACTTGGTAATTTCCCAATTTCCAATAACTTTAACTGCTTCTGAAACTATTTTTTAAACGAAAATTCGAAAGAAAAAAAATGTTTACTTGTTCAAAAGTATATTCTTATTCGTAAGCCTTTATAACTTTGATGAAATAGATTATGTTTTAAGATACGAGAATTATACTCAATGATTTGAATAATATTTTGTTATTTCGTCAAATTACTAGTTATTTCGCAATAAATATTTGATGAAATCCCTAATATTTCAATTTCAAAAATATTCTTTTACAATATTTTATGTAAAGAAAGTGAGTGGAGGTGGTGTTTAAATAAAAAAATTGTTTAGTTTTAAGTAAATTTATATTTTATAAAAACAATCTTTTTCTACAAAATGTAACTGCTATACAATCTTTTTAGCAACTAAATATTAAAATAATCCCTTATATTTAAATTTCAAAAAACATTCTTTAATTTTGTATACAGAAAGAATGTGGTGTTTAACTACTAAAATTAGTAAAGAAGTTAATAGTTGTAGATAACACCGAACAAAGATAGGAACTGCACCAAATTTTACTTATAAAACAAGCAGTAAGCTTAAAGTATTTATCATTAAGAATTAACAATTAAACTGAAAGCATTAAGCTTAATACATTAAGCGTAAAGCAAAAAGCAATAGGCAATAAGCAATAAGCATTTAAATAAGCATGTAGGCGGAAGCGGTAGGCGGTAGGCGGAAGGTGCGCAGGAACTACACGACTTAGTTCCCCCGTCCCCCTTCCATCACCGGACGTGCCGACGCACGGCAGGTATCCATCCTTTTGTTGTGGACATTCCACCTGTCCGAACAAAGCGCTTTGCTTCCTCATTTTTAGTGCGTACAGCGAAGGACTGGAACAATTTGCCTGCGTCGGTATTTCCGGCCAAATATAATGTGGGTGTCTTCAAGAGAAGAGTGAATAGGTTGCTAGGGCAATGCGCCTTACCATCTAAGATTACATTCCACTTACCATCAGGTGGAATGTAGTCAAGCATTGCCCTAGATCGTATAAAAAAAAAAAAAAAGGTGGTAGGCGGTAGGCGGTAGGCGGTAGGTGGTAGGCGGTAGGCGATATTAAGCAATAAGCAATAAGCATAAAGCATTAAGCTTTAAACATTTAGCATTATGCTATAACCAAAAATCAAAGAGCATCAAACCTCATGCCACCAGAAATGGTTTCTTGTTGGTCATAATCCGTTGAACTTAACTTTGAAAATAATAATATAAATAACATAAAAGTGTATTGTGCACTACAAATATAAAGAACAAGTAATGATTGAAAATTATTTTTTTTAATAAACACAAAAATAATAATAAAATCATACTGGATAACATTTATGGACTTGGTAATTTCCCAATTTCCAATAACTTTAACTGCTTCTGAAACTATTTTTTAAACGAAAATTCGAAAGCAAAAAAATGTTTACTTGTTCAAAAGTATAATCTTATTCGTAAGCCTTTATAACTTTGATGAAATAGATTATGTTTTAAGATACGAGAATTATACTCAATGATTTGAATAATATTTTGTTATTTCGTCAAATTACTAGTTATTTCGCAATAAATATTTGATGAAATCCCTAATATTTCAATTTCAAAAATATTCTTTTACAATATTTTATGTAAAGAAAGTGAGTGGAGGTGGTGTTTAAATAAAAAAATTGTTTAGTTTTAAGTAAATTTATATTTTATAAAAACAATCTTTTTCTACAAAATGTAACTGCTATACAATCTTTTTAGCAACTAAATATTAAAATAATCCCTTATATTTAAATTTCAAAAAACATTCTTTAATTTTTTATACAGAAAGAATGTGGTGTTTAACTACTAAAATTAGTAAAGAAGTTAATAGTTGTAGATAACACCGAACAAGGATAGGAACTGCACCAAATTTTACTTATAAAACAAGCAGTAAACTTAAAGCATTTATCATTAAGAATTAACAATTAAACTGAAAGCATTAAGCTTAAAACATTAAGCGTAAAGCAAAAAGCAATAAGTAATAACCAATAAGCATTTAAATAAGCATGTAGGCGGAAGCGGTAGGTGGTAGGCGATATTAAGCAATAAGGAATAAGCATAAAGCGTTAAGCTTTAAACATTTAGCATTATGCTTTAACCAAAAATCAAAGAGCATCAAACCTCATGCCACCAGAAATGGTTTCTTGTTGGTCATTATCCGTTGAACTTAACTTTGAAAATAATAATATAAATAAAATAATAATTTATAAATTTCTGAATAGTACAATAACATAAAAGTGTATTGTGCAATACAAATATAAAGAGCAAGTAATGGTTGAAAATTCTTTGTTTTAATAAACACAAAAATAATAATAAAATCATACTGGATAACATTTATGGACTTGGTAATTTTCCAATTTCCAATAACTTTAACTGCTTCTGAAACTATTTTTTAAACGAAAATTCGAAAGCAAAAAAATGTTTACTTGTTCAAAAGTATATTTTTATTCGTAAGCCTTTATAACTTTGATGAAATAGATTATGTTTTAAGATACGAGAATTATACTCAATGATTTGAATAATATTTTGTTATTTCGTCAAATTACTAGTTATTTCGCAATAAATATTTGATGAAATCCCTAATATTTCAATTTCAAAAATATTCTTTTACAATATTTTATGTAAAGAAAGTGAGTGGAGGTGGTGTTTAAATAAAAAAATTGTTTAGTTTTAAGTAAATTTATATTTTATAAAAACAATCTTTTTCTACAAAATGTAACTGCTATACAATCTTTTTAGCAACTAAATATTAAAATAATCCCTTATATTTAAATTTCAAAAAACATTCTTTAATTTGTATACAGAAAGAATGTGGTGTTTAACTACTAAAATTAGTAAAGAAGTTAATAGTTGTAGATAACACCGAACAAAGATAGGAACTGCACCAAATTTTACTTATAAAACAAGCAGTAAGCTTAAAGTATTTATCATTAAGAATTAACAATTAAACTGAAAGCATTAAGCTTAAAACATTAAGCGTAAAGCAAAAAGCAATAGGCAATAAGCAATAAGCATTTAAATAAGCATGTAGGCGGAAGCGGTAGGCGGTAGGCGGAAGGTGCGCAGGAACTACACGACTTAGTTCCCCCGTCCCCCTTCCATCACCGGACGTGCCGACGCACGGCAGGTATCCATCCTTTTGTTGTGGACATTCCACCTGTCCGAACAAAGCGCTTTGCTTCCTCATTTTTAGTGCGTACAGCGTAGGACTGGAACAATTTGCCTGCGTCGGTATTTCCGGCCAAATATAATGTGGGTGTCTTCAAGAGAAGAGTGAATAGGTTGCTAGGGCAATGCGCCTTACCATCTAAGATTACATTCCACTTACCATCAGGTGGAATGTAGTCAAGCATTGCCCTAGATCGTATAAAAAAAAAAAAAAAAGGTGGTAGGCGGTAGGCGGTAGGCGGTAGGTGGTAGGCGGTAGGCGATATTAAGCAATAAGCAATAAGCATAAAGCATTAAGCTTTAAACATTTAGCATTATGCTATAACCAAAAATCAAAGAGCATCAAACCTCATGCCACCAGAAATGGTTTCTTGTTGGTCATAATCCGTTGAACTTAATTTTGAAAATAATAATATAAATAACATAAAAGTGTATTGTGCACTACAAATATAAAGAACAAGTAATGATTGAAAATTATTTTTTTTAATAAACACAAAAATAATAATAAAATCATACTGGATAACATTTATGGACTTGGTAATTTCCCAATTTCCAATAATTTTAACTGCTTCTGAAACTATTTTTTAAACGAAAATTCGAAAGCAAAAAAATGTTTACTTGTTCAAAAGTATAATCTTATTCGTAAGCCTTTATAACTTTGATGAAATAGATTATGTTTTAAGATACGAGAATTATACTCAATGATTTGAATAATATTTTGTTATTTCGTCAAATTACTAGTTATTTCGCAATAAATATTTGATGAAATCCCTAATATTTCAATTTCAAAAATATTCTTTTACAATATTTTATGTAAAGAAAGTGAGTGGAGGTGGTGTTTAAATAAAAAAATTGTTTAGTTTTAAGTAAATTTATATTTTATAAAAACAATCTTTTTCTACAAAATGTAACTGCTATACAATCTTTTTAGCAACTAAATATTAAAATAATCCCTTATATTTAAATTTCAAAAAACATTCTTTAATTTTTTATACAGAAAGAATGTGGTGTTTAACTACTAAAATTAGTAAAGAAGTTAATAGTTGTAGATAACACCGAACAAGGATAGGAACTGCACCAAATTTTACTTATAAAACAAGCAGTAAACTTAAAGCATTTATCATTAAGAATTAACAATTAAACTGAAAGCATTAAGCTTAAAACATTAAGCGTAAAGCAAAAAGCAATAAGTAATAACCAATAAGCATTTAAATAAGCATGTAGGCGGAAGCGGTAGGTGGTAGGCGATATTAAGCAATAAGGAATAAGCATAAAGCGTTAAGCTTTAAACATTTAGCATTATGCTTTAACCAAAAATCAAAGAGCATCAAACCTCATGCCACCAGAAATGGTTTCTTGTTGGTCATTATCCGTTGAACTTAACTTTGAAAATAATAATATAAATAAAATAATAATTTATAAATTTCTGAATAGTACAATAACATAAAAGTGTATTGTGCAATACAAATATAAAGAGCAAGTAATGGTTGAAAATTCTTTGTTTTAATAAACACAAAAATAATAATAAAATCATACTGGATAACATTTATGGACTTGGTAATTTCCCAATTTCCAATAACTTTAACTGCTTCTGAAACTATTTTTTAAACGAAAATTCGAAAGCAAAAAAATGTTTACTTGTTCAAAAGTATATTCTTATTCGTAAGCCTTTATAACTTTGATGAAATAGATTATGTTTTAAGATACGAGAATTATACTCAATGATTTGAATAATATTTTGTTATTTCGTCAAATTACTAGTTATTTCGCAATAAATATTTGATGAAATCCCTAATATTTCAATTTCAAAAATATTCTTTTACAATATTTTATGTAAAGAAAGTGAGTGGAGGTGGTGTTTAAATAAAAAAATTGTTTAGTTTTAAGTAAATTTATATTTTATAAAAACAATCTTTTTCTACAAAATGTAACTGCTATACAATCTTTTTAGCAACTAAATATTAAAATAATCCCTTATATTTAAATTTCAAAAAACATTCTTTAATTTTTTATACAGAAAGAATGTGGTGTTTAACTACTAAAATTAGTAAAGAAGTTAATAGTTGTAGATAACACCGAACAAGGATAGGAACTGCACCAAATTTTACTTATAAAACAAGCAGTAAGCATAAAGCATTTATCATTAAGAATTAACAATTAAACTGAAAGCATTAAGCTTAAAACAATAAGCGTAAAGCAAAAAGCAATAAGCAATAAGCAATAAGCAAAAAGCAAAAAGCAAAAAGCAATAAGCAATAAGCAATAAGTAATAAGCAATAAGCAATAAGCAATAAGCAATAAGCAATAAGCAATAAGCAATAAGCAATAAGCAATAAGCAATAAGCAATAAGCAATAAGCAATAAGCAATAACCAATAAGCATTTAAATAGGCATGTAGGCGGAAGCGGTAGGCGGTAGGCGGAAGGTGGTAGGCGGTAGGCGGTAGGCGGTAGGTGGTAGGCGGTAGGCGATATTAAGCAATAAGCAATAAGCATAAAGCATTAAGCTTTAAACATTTAGCATTATGCTTTAACCAAAAATCAAAGAGCATCAAACCTCATGCCACCAGAAATGGTTTCTTGTTGGTCATTATCCGTTGAACTTAACTTTGAAAATAATAATATAAATAACATAAAAGTGTATTGTGCAATACAAATATAAAGAACAAGTAATGATTGAAAATTCTTTTTTTTAATAAACACAAAAATAATAATAAAATCATACTGGATAACATTTATGGACTTGGTAATTTTCCAATTTCCAATAACTTTATTTGCTTCTGAAACTATTTTTTAAACGAAAATTCGAAAGCAAAAAAATTTTTACATGTTCAAAAGTATATTCTTATTCGTAAGCCTTTATAACTTTGATGAAGTAGATTATATTTTAAGATACGAGAATTATACTCAATGATTTGAATAATATTTTGTTATTTCGTCAAATTACTAGTTATTTCGCAATAAATATTTGATGAAATCTCTAATATTTCAATTTAAAAAATATTCTTTTACAATATTTTATGTAAAGAAAGTGAGTGGAGGTGGTGTTTAAATAAAAAAATTGTTTAGTTTTAAGTAAATTTATATTTTATAAAAACAATCTTTTTCTATAAAATGTAACTGCTATACAATCTTTTTAGCAACTAAATATAAAAATAATCCCTTATATTTAAATTTCAAAAAACATTCTTTAATTTTTTATACAGAAAGAATGTGGTGTTTAACTACTAAAATTAGTAAAGAAGTTAATAGTTGTAGATAACACCGAACAAGGATAGGAACTGCACCAAATTTTACTTATAAAACAAGCAGTAAGCTTAAAGTATTTATCATTAAGAATTAACAATTAAACTAAAAGCCTTAAGCTTAAAACATTAAGCGTAAAGCAAAAAGCAATAAGCAACAAGCAACAAGCAACAAGCAACAAGCAACAAGCAACAAGCAACAAGCAACAAGCAACAAGCAACAAGCAACAAGCAACAAGCAACAAGCAACAAGCAACAAGCAACAAGCAACAAGCAACAAGCAACAAGCAACAAGCAACAAGCAACAAGCAACAAGCAACAAGCAACAAGCAACAAGCAACAAGCAACAAGCAACAAGCAACAAGCAACAAGCAACAAGCAACAAGCAACAAGCAACAAGCAACAAGCAACAAGCAACAAGCAACAAGCAACAAGCAACAAGCGACAAGCGACAAGCGACAAGCGATAAGCGATAAGCGATAAGCGATAAGCGATAAGCGATAAGCGATAAGCGATAAGCGATAAGCGATAAGCGATAAGCGATAAGCGATAAGCGATAAGCGATAAGCGATAAGCGATAAGCGATAAGCGATAAGCGATAAGCAATAAGCAATAAGCAATAAGCAATAAGAAATAAGCAATAAGCAATAAGCAATAAGCAATAAGCAATAAGCAATAAGCAATAAGCATTTAAATAGACATGTAGGCGGAAGCGGTAGGCGGTAGGCGGAAGGTGGTAGGCGGTAGGCGGTAGGCGGTAGGTGGTAGGCAGTAGGCGATATTAAGCAATAAGCAATAAGCATAAAGCATTAAGCTTTAAACATTTAGCATTATGCTTCAACCAAAAATCAAAGAGCATCAAACCTCATGCCACCAGAAATGGTTTCTTGTTGGTCATTATCCGTTGAACTTAACTTTGAAAATAATAATATAAATAACATAAAAGTGTATTGTGCAATACAAATATAAAGAACAAGTAATGATTGAAAATTCTTTTTTTTAATAAACACAAAAATAATAATAAAATCATACTGGATAACATTTATGGACTTGGTAATTTTCCAATTTCCAATAACTTTAACTACTTCTGAAACTATTTTTTAAACGAAAATTCGAAAGCAAAAAAATTTTTACTTCTTCAAAAGTATATTCTTATTCGTAAGCCTTTATAACTTTGATGAAATAGATTATGTTTTAAGATACGAGAATTATACTCAATGATTTGAATAATATTTTATTATTTCGTCAAATTACTAGTTATTTCGCAATAAATATTTGATGAAATCCCTAATATTTCAATTTTAAAAATATTCTTTTACAATATTTTATGTAAAGAAAGTGAGTGGAGGTGGTGTTTAAATAAAAACAATGTTTAGTTTGAAGTAAATTTATATTTTATAAAAACAATCTTTTTCTACAAAATGTAACTGCTATACAATCTTTTTAACAACTAAATATTAAAATAATTCCTTATATTTAAATATCAAAAAACATTCTTTAATTTTTTATACAGAAAGAATGTTGTGTTTAACTACTAAAATTAGTAAAGAAGTTAATAGTTGTAGATAACACCGAACAAGGATAGGAACTGCACCAAATTTTACTTATAAAACAAGCAGTAAGCATAAAGCATTTATCATTAAGAATTAACAATTAAACTGAAAGCATTAAGCTTAAAACATTAAGCGTAAAGCAAAAAGCAATAAACAATAAGCAATAAGCAATAAGCAATAACCAAAAAGCAATAAGCAATAAGCAATAAGCAATAAGCAATAAGCAATAAACAATAAGCAATAAGCAATAAGCAATAAGCAATAAGCAATAAGCAATAAGCAATAAGCATTTAAATAAGCATGTAGGCGGAAGCGGTAGGCGGTAGGCGGAAGGTGGTAGGCGGTAGGCGGTAGGCGGTAGGTGGTAGTTTGTAGGCGATATTAAGCAATAAGCAATAAGCATAAAGCATTAAGCTTTAAACATTTAGCATTATGCTTTAACCAAAAATCAAAGAGCATCAAACCTCATGCCACCAGAAATGGTTTCTTGTTGGTCATTATCCGTTGAACTTAACTTTGAAAATAATAATATAAATAACATAAAAGTGTATTATATCAATTATGAGGAGGCCGCGCCTCGAAAGGTTTAACAAATAAGTATTTTTATAAAACATAGAAAGATATTTCTTAATTATAGTAACATGAACACAACTATTTAACTTTCAAAGTATTATCATATTTGAACTTTATATTATTTATTATTCTTGTATAGTAACTACATAATTCCTTAATATTAAAAGTTACTTTAACCGGCCACAGATAATAAATAGCTTTCATTTTATACGTTTGTCTAGTTTTTATTCTTAAATTTAAAAAAATACTTATTTTATTAATATTTTTTTTATCTGTTCATAAATAGGTAAAAGAAGAGATTATTGTTTAAGATTAAAACTTTAATACCATAAACTAAAAATCGTTTAGTTGTAATATGATAATTATATACAATCATTGCATAGTATCTTTTATAAACATCTTCTTGTATAAATAGAAGTGTAGGTAGGTACTACTTCAAAGGAAAATAAGTAAATGTTTAAATATATATATGTATGATATAATATTATTATTATTTGATACTTTTATATTTTTTACGCAGTAAAACGCTTTTCTTCTTTTTCTGCAACTAGCTTTGTTTTTTTTACGCCAGGTTGCTAATTCCAAGTCTTTCATTTAAATTTTATGTTGCCCTTGTAAATATGAGATATTCTAGCATTATAAGGTGTGTTTTTATCCATATCTGATTCAAACATACTGACAATTTTTCTTTTTTGAAGCGATTCTACCATGCAAATAAACACAAATGCCCAGTAAATAATTGTCTGGTTCAGTTTTAATCCTGTACTGTACGCCGCAACAGCATCCGGGAAAAACATTGGATTTATGACACCTATCTCGAAGCGTCTATTTCCTGATCCTACGCTTAGCGAAAAAAGTCTGCCACTGATCATTGTATACTTTTCTCTTCAATTGTTATAAATACATGATACAGTCAGAAAACATCAATAGGTATTTTGACGGTATCCCTCGCACTATTTCGTAACTGATACTAACAAGCAAATTTTTTGTGAGTAGGTTCATTTTGACGAGACTTTTGCTAATATAAAAATTTCGTAAGTGGTAGTTAACAGGGGTAATGAGGACATCATTTGTTGGTTTAGTAGTTATCAAAAATGTATGACTAACTGGTTTTGTTTTTATAATTCTCATATTAATTAATTATTACAAGTCTGGCCATAAATATTGTAACAAGGTGAAAAAATATTTTTTTAATTGCAAATAACATTTATTACTTTTACAGTGTGTTAGTTTAATAAACAGATATAAAACAATTAAAATATAAAAAGCTTTTTCGAAGTGGTGTCCATTGGCTGTAATACAGTCCTTTAAACGTTGAGGCCAGTTAGTAATAGAAGCACGCGCTCTTTCAATTCTTCAATGCTAATATGGATGTATGGATTGTTTTAAGGGACTCCGAATTATCATGGCGTTTAGAGCAAGCTCTACTTTCTAAAACTGACCATACTCATAATCATCAGCTCATAGTCTTCAGCTCTGATAAAGGCCGAAACGTTCGCTTCCTACCAAGACAGCGTGGACCGAGCTTTATGTCCCGGCACCGAGTCTTGCTGGAAGGACTATATCTATAATCTAAGGAACGGCTTGACCAATTTGAATGCGGTTTTCAGAAATATATTTTCACAGGTTTTACTTAACATTTAGTGTTTATTTCATCTACATTGTTTAAGAAGTAAAAAAAGATATGTCAATTTATGTCAATCACGTAATAAGTACCATGCAAATCTTATTATATACATGTAATGAATCTGTAGAGGAGTAGTCTTTGTACATTGAAGATATTAAAAAAATATATACCAGAAAGTAAAGTGATAACTAACAGAATCCATTTTCACCATTTTTAAAATTAATATCTGTTTATCTTTTAGTTGTGCACGCAACACGATAAAATAAATATAGCTAATGTGAACTTTTATACATAGAAATCGAGCGTCATGGGTAACATTATTTTATTGAGTAACATTAAGTTTTCAACTTTCATTAAACCCTCTTTACTCTATCAAAAGATATATGTATCTAATGTGCTCAAGAAAATTATATGCATACATATAATAACATAAAAAAATTTAAACATCCCCGATACAAAAAGACCTCTAAAAAGAATAAATAAAATATTATTACGTACTTATTGAAGTCGTTGCGTCGGGGGACCGTTGTACGTACGTAGACGATACGATTCGATAGCATGATAGTACGTATTGATAGTACGTATTGATAGTAGATATTGATAGTACGTATTGATAGTACATATTGATAGTACGTATTGATAGTACGTATTGATAGTAAGTATTGATAGTACGTATTGATAGTACGTATTGATAGTAAGTATTGATAGTAAGTATTGATAGTAAATATTGATAGTATGTATTGATAGTACGTATTGATAGTACGTATTGATAGTACATATTGATAGTATGTATTGATAGTACGTATTGATAGTATGTATTGATAGTACATATTGATGTTACGTATTGATAGCTCATAGTGATAATACATGTTGATGCTATATATTGACGGTACGTATTGATAGTACGTATTGATATAACAATATGTATTCTACCTCGATAATGCTCCCGCTAGGTAATAAAAATAAAAAAATATATAAAAAAACTAGAAATACACCTTTTTTTTTTTTTATCTGTCTATGCTGTTAACCCTGTTGGCTATTACAGCGTCACCGGGGGAGTGGGTGGCACAGAAATACACCTACACGCAAAAACTACTTACCTGAGTTTGATGAAACTTTGAACGGGTACATTTTATCGAAATCGGAATCTATGCTTACGAAGTCGCAGGCACAGCTAGTGTTTAATTAATGTAAACACAATTAAAAGAACAACAGATTCAAATACCGTAATTTTACAATTTTCAATAACAAACATTAATATATATGAATAGTCTGGTCAATTTAGATATCCGAGGTTACAAAAAATCGCACCCAGCTGAAAATTGGTAGGATTGTTCAAAATACTATCATTATTAAATGTAAAAAGTCATTGATCCGGCCACAGGAAAAGATTAAAAGGAAGGAAGGATCAAAAGTCCCAAAAATGGGTTTTCCGCTATTTTCAACGAAACGGTAAGTTTTATTATAAAATTAGTTCGAACAAAAATTGTATTTCAAGTGTGTGTAAATCTAGAAGAAACGTATTAATATTTTTTTTACCACCGTTTTTGAGATATAACGGTTCAAAAAGTTAAATGAGTTGTAATCGTCATAATATGCATATATATCATCCCCCTTTGAGGTAGTGTACTTTTTTCTTATGTCTTTTACTCGATAGATCAGATAGATCAGATGGCTGATGTGATTCTTTTTAATATGAAACTATTGAATAGAAAATTATCTATATATTATATAATTATAGGAATAGGATTTTCTGTTCAATCTGACCGGAATTTAAACCGAACAATATCTTTATAAAATAAAAACATTGCAAAGTTTTATTTTAATAATTACTTCAAATTTTATAAAGTACCATCAATTAGTAATAATCTCACAGCCTCTTGCTTATTTTTAGTATATTTAGTAAAATTGTTTGTCCTTGACGTCACGGTCGACTGCGGTTCAAAGCGATCTTTAGATACATAAGTGGTTACTATGGCTAGGACAAGATAATAGTTTGAGACGTTAGTCAAGAAATGTACAGTATAAGATATATGATAGCAATGGATTATCAACAAATTGTTCGCTGCATGTTGCAATTGTTTTCAAACATGTTGGCATTAGCCAACTAATTTGACTGTTTTTTTTTTTTTTTTTTTTGCGTTGGAAAAATGCGTTACGCATCATGCCAGTGCAGCGGCCAAGAAGGTGATGGCCGTGGGGGTATGTGGGACTACCCGGCAGCACAGGGGACGCTGCCATTTTGAAGGCTTTCCACTAAAAAACCAACGGTTGACCTCATCGCCTTAGTAGGACGCCACGGGATCGCTTTCGCATTCACCGTGACGCCCCGGCAGAACCCCCGGGGCCCCGATCAACTTAGGGACACCCTCACCTCATAGGCCTATAATGGGCGGGAGAAGACGCGCGACGCGATACGGTCGCCCCCATGGGTCCCTATCGAGACCGGCCAGGACTTCCTTCCGAGCCAGGTCCTTCGCCTTCCGAATCGCAAGCCGCAGAGTCGACTTCACCACGCTATACTGACTCTGCAGCTGGGCCTCCATCTCCGGGTCCAAGCCACGTCTGCGGCGACACCGGAGGAAGGCCCTACCAGCCCTGCAACAGGCCGCCCGAAGTTTGGCTATTTCGGGCGACCATCAGCAAACAACCCTGCGCCGGGGCCGGAACCCCACCCTCGGCATGGCCGCGTCGCATACCTTCGATAGGGCCCCGCGCATGCGGCCAGCCAACCCTTCAACGTTGGTTTCTTCGGTGGGGGGATCGGGAAAGGCCCAGCCCTGGACGATGGCTGCCTCGACAGCCATTTCCCGATCCAGCCTCTGGACGGCTCAGCGAGGAAACCGACTTCCCCCCCGCGGTGGGCCGGCCAGATCCGGTCGGGAGGCGGAGATCTCAAATCGGATGTATAAATGGTCCGATAGGGTCTCCACCTCCGTCTCGACTCTCCAGTCGACGACCATACGCGCGACAGCTGGGGTGGTGAACGAAACGTCCACCACGGAACTCCCTTGCTGTCGCACGCAGGTCGGTTCGGTCCCTCTGTTCAGGAGGGACAGACCGGAGAGGAGTGACCAGATCTGGACAGCCCTACCCCTAGCGTTCGTGGCATGGTTCCTCCAGGCCGCAGATTTGGCGTTCAGGTTGCCGAGGAAGATGACCTTCCCTGACGCCTGTCTGCGAATCGCAGCACTGGCGGAGTCGAGAAAAACCTCAAACTCCGCCAGGCTACGATTGGGGGAGAAGTACGCCCCTAGGACGACGTACTCCCCCCACCGCGCCACTACCAAATCCGGACCAGTCTCCAGAGTGGAGAAAGGGGGACCGGGACCAGGTCACAAACCACGGAGCCGTTTATGTCCCCCAACCACCTGGGATTCGGGGGGACATAGTAGGGCTCGCAGGCCACCACAACACTTACATCCCACTCCGCCATGGCCTGGACAAAAAGGTCCTGGGCCCTGGCGGAGTGATTTAAATTCGCCTGTAGGAAGCCATGTCGCCGTCTGGTCATTGCGACATGGTTTCCCGCCACTGACGGCCCTGGGAGCGGGAGAGGAAGCGAATGCTTTCCCTCTCCTCCGGGGAGCTCGGCACGCTCTGATAGCAGACCGCACCGATAGCAGACCATGCTCCTGTCAACACCGGAGGGGCAAACCGCACGCATGTTTCCGGGTTCAAAGCACCCATAGAACCGCATGGGCCGCTCCTCCAGTAGCTCCGCCTTAGCCGAGCTCCAGCCAACCAGAAGCCGCCCCGCGTCGAGCAGCATTTTGGCCGCACCCATAGGACACCGGGCAAAGGTTACGCCCCTGTGTCCGTTGCCCCAGCGTATCTCCCCAACATGGAGAGAGACGCCGGAGCACTTGGTTGTGCGGCAAATCGCCTCCGCGACCCTCTCGCGCGTGGCAGAGTCGTCCAAGCCCTTGATCTTGATACCAACCCGTTTAACGGGTTGGACGACATCTGCCACCCCCTGAAGTGTTGCGCGAAGCCTGTCCGCTAGCATCTGCGCCTTCTCCGGGGCCGCCTTGGGGAGCTCAAGAAGGCGCGCTCCCGTGGCCGACCGCCGGATCTTAAGCCCGCCCTCGAGCCCAATCTCACCGAGATCTATATTCTCGGCGGCGCGCTCGAGGACCTGGGCGTAAGTGACTCCCTTTGCCGCGGCCTCGGTCTGCAGCGTGATGACCACTGCAGGGGACCAAGGCGGCGGCAACTTGGGCTTAGGGTGCGGTCCCGCTTGAGTATTGCGAGTAGAACTCGCGGCCCTTGCTGCCCTCCGCTCCCTGCGCAGTCGCCGCTTGGAAGCGGGATGCTGCGAAGGAGCAGGAGCCACAGCCGTACTGCGTCGAGCTACTATTGGAACTGGAGCCGGGGCTGATGCTGCCTTACGAGGGGCACGGGGGGCACTCTTCTTACCCCCCCGCACCACCGTAGACCAGGCCTCCAGCAGAGCAACCGCCCCTGCTGGCCTTATTGGCGGGGACCTCGACACAAGGTTTGGACTCCCGGACTCACTGTAGCCGCACACCGATGGCCGCGAAGTGACGGCAGCGGCCGCGGCTGCAGTCATCTCCTTCCGTCTATCTGCGGCTAAGGAAGGCCTCAGATTACACTCCGGTAGGAGGCGCTCCTCGATACTCCGAAAGCGGGCGTTTAAAATGTCGCCCACCGAGAGTATCACGGAGCGCTTGAGCTGCTCCACAGCATCCGGCTCCAAGAAATTCCTGCCTGATGAAGGCACCTCAGACACCGCGGCTTTAGCCGCAGATGCCTTAATTTCCGCAAACTCCCTGCGATGCGCCCTTAGCTCTGCCTTGAGAGCATCCACCTCTTTTTGTAGGCGAGCGTTGTCTAACCGGATGCGACGTGATTCATCGGGAACCGTGCTGTTGGCCAGGGCATGCACCACATCCATCATTTTGTCCGATGCGTCCCGCAATGCCTTGACCATACTGCCCTTTAAATAGCCCGACGGCTAACCTCTACTATGGCGCCAGCAAAATGGCCAGCCAGCCCTTAATTCCTACGCACTCAAGGATGACGGGGCCGGCAAAGGAAGCGCCTCCGAGGAAAAATTTTCCTTGGAGCCCGGCGCACTCCTCGACGGGCCCGTCCTCTTGCGGAACGCCTGAGCATTGAGCTTGCGCTCAAAATCTGCCTCTTCCGCCTCCAGATTGAGGGCACGTAGCGAGGCCTTCGCTCGAGCTAGTCCACTACCACGCGTCTTGTAGGGGCGTCCGCGACGAGCAGTGTTGCATTTTGGTGCAACAGCTAGCTCCTAGTCGCTCCCCGACTTTTCGCTGTGGTTGGGTGAGACCTGCCAAAGGGTCTTTTCCTGCCTACACCGCCTGTGATGCCCTCGTCTGACATCTCCTCGCCAAAGTATAAACGGTATCCGTGTGTAGCGCCTAGGTCATATGCGGAAGATCCGGACCTTCCGCATCCAAATCGATTTTATCCGAATCGCTGAGCAAAACGGAGTCCAAGGTTAATGCCAGGTCGTTATCGTGACACATCGCTGTGCCACGCTTCACATTGTTTTTGATTATGCAGGTCGATGTGGGGGCGACCTGCGCAGGTACTCCTGCTCCAGAATGGTTTGTGCCCCTCCGTTGTACAAGGGGCAGACAGCAACCGAAGCTGCCGTGAGGGATTGTACAGCAGAGCTGACACCCTCCCGGGGACCATATTGCAAACCAGACTTTTCCATTTTTTCCTTTAAGGGGTGAGGTCCCCATAAAACACAAAACCCAAAACACAAATACACATAAGACGAAACATAACAAAAACGACGCAGACTAGACGGGACAAAACGAACACAAGACACAAACCCGCCCGACGGAAGTCCTCTCCCCGAAGGTAGATGACCCTCGCCTTTCCCCCCCCCCCCTCTGTCGGCCATGGACCAGGCGCTGATACCCCCATGACCGACCGACCCCCAGGTAATTTATTATAGAGGTTTTCTTCCTCGCAGCCAGACGAACAAATCAAGCTCTGTCCGTCCAGCTCTCGTTCCCGCTCAGTGCGAGCTTACGAGTTTGTGTGGCCGTGCAATGCTCGCCCCGAAAGACAAAAGCAGCCGCACATGCTATAAGCTGTCCGCGCCGGCCGAAACCGTAGCCCCCCATATCTGGGGGGACCTCCCCTATCCGCAACCCGGGGGAATCGCCAGATGGCGCACTAGCGACCGCACACTGGAAACTAATTTGACTTTTACATCAACCTCTAATAAAAATTCAGAAGGCCTTTAACAACGTAGTAGCTTAGCTAGCTACTACGTTGTTAACTGCTACTTGCTAGCTACTACTTGACTGGTAACATGTTGGTAGAGTGACCAAGATGGAATCCCTGAGGCTACAGGTTAAATTTTGCTAGTGTTCATGATATCCATATATTCATAATAAACATGTGTAATAAAAATATACACACAACTATACACATATTCCTTAATACATAAAACAGAACTAAAATAAATGTTTTTTTTGCATCACGCACACACGTCTGAACGGGTGTTGATAAGGTTTGGTGTGATAACTTATTTATTAATTAAAAATATAGGACACATCTTCCTCCGAAAAATTGTACGACACAACAGAAATACAATAAAATCAATACAACAAAAGTGGTGGATTTAAGTATTTAGTCGTTAATTTACATACATTTTTAGCGTTAATAATGAAGAGACAAGTTACAACTTTTGTCAAACAGAAAATAATGTTGATAGAACTTTTCATTTAAAACTATCTAGTATCAATCTATCTACTTTAATAATATCTAGTATCATCAAAGGGAATGTGATTGATTTGGTTTTATGTCCGGTCGGACTATAGTGAAACAGCTTTATGCACGAGGAAGATATATTGGATATAAGTAAAAATATTGAAAGTTAGATGTAGTTTTAAAATTAATTGACGGATGAGCTTTCTATCCCATTTCAAATGTATTGCACAAAAAGCTTTTAATACAATGTTTTCTACCCATAATGTAATTAAGTAACAGATTTGCATCATATCATCTTAATATGATACTAATAGTATACTTCTTTTTATTTTTTCAGTTTTCTTTTCTTTATTTCCGGTTTGTTGTTTGTGAGTTTTTGGGGTGAATTTTATCAATTTTGATAATAATTATGCTTATAATGAAAAATTGCACGCAATAACTATTACATTAATTTCAATTAATAGACTGATTTTGATATCGTTTCTAAATTTAATCGAGATAATTGAAACAATCCGTATTTTTATTTAATTCTTGATACATGTTTTACGAGGATAAACGAAAAGTTTTTAGAACTTGTAAATTATATAAGAAATAAAATAAGTTTAAATTTTGAAAATGGTTTACTATGACACTATTTTGGAAAATAAAATAAAACAAATAACTTAATTTGCTCGGTTTTTGATTTTCTAAGAAATTTCAGTGTGACCCTCATATAATTCTTAGTTTCCAAAAAAAGGATCTGAATCTGTTATATTTTCAATATTATATTTTCTATATTATATTTTCTATATCATATACATATATAAATATTAACAATAAAGCACTATTGTCCACAATCAAGTAATAACATAAAACTGAACGATACAGAGAAGTTATCTCTTTGGCACCTGCGTAACACGGTGCAAGGTTGTCGATAAATATATATGTTGTTATTTATAATGTATGTGTAACTAGAAAATATAGATGACGGCGAGTTTGACAAGCGAAAGTGTCAGCTGTCAATTTGCCGAGAGGTGTCAGTTATCAGTGTTGTTTACGCGGATATAACAAGAACCACAGTACGTCTTGGAACTGCAATCGGTTCACATCGGATTTACTTGCTACGTGTGTGGTTTAGTGTCGTTGGATTTATTGTCTAGAACTAATGTATTATAGAACCTTAGTTTTATTTTGTGTCTGTTACATAATCGATTAAAGAATAAGAACTACATCTAATCACGTGTTACATTTTATTCTTCCTGCCCTAATACCTACATGAAATATCAGATCGAGATTCTAGACCAAAAGGGGCCTATCTGTTTTCCCTTTATACAATTTTATATTTGTTCTACTATTTTTAAATCATTTTAAAAAGAGATAGTGGTAAATGATTTTGTATCAAATACAATATAATCTGTAAGACGTTACGCAGCATCACTCCGCCTTGTCCACTGAAACCCCTTTTTCTGTAACTGTTATGTAGGCATGTTTAAGATATATATATATTTTTATTTTATATTTTGTAAGCTATGTCAAATTTGTTAAGGGTATTTTTATTTTTAAATTGTTATTTTTTTACTTTTTCTGTCTAGTTACAATGCCTGAATAAGAGTTTTCATTCTTTCATTCGTTCTTAGATATTTCCTTTATGAGAATATACTATTATTTCTCGTGGCAACCCTATTTCCAGCACACAAATTCATTCAGTTTCACATATTGTCTCCAGTAATAAAGTTGTTTGTGTAAAATATGGCACAATAAAAATGTAAATGAAATATATTGTAATTATACAAAACAATTCGTGACTATAAAACAAAGAGGTTGTTTCTTTTTAATGTTGTAGGATGAATATATCATTTTAACACATTTCAAAACACAAACACAAATGTTTATATTCAATATTTTAATTTAAAAAAAATAGCAAAACTATCATCTACTTTATTTATTCTATTATTACACTTACAACATGAAATAATTGGTACATTTAGTTTATTTTCAGATTTTTAAATCAAATACTAAAATTATGTATAATGTAATAACCATCATAATGTATCAATAGATTTAGATGTAGTAGATGTCTATTGTCTGTAGATATTACCGCCAATGGTAATAAGAGGCCGATATCGTTCATGTATATTAGATAAATATAAATTTACAGCCATTACATTTTTTGGTTGGAACGTCCTCAATTCTGGAATTTAATATTTGAAAATTATCTTACCGTTATAACCTATTTACTCGCTGTTGATCAATTTAATAAAAAAATATATTACTTTAATATTATTTATTCCAAATAGACCTTATAATAAATTTTAACAATAGAAGGAAATGGGCCAGTTAGACTATTGGGTTACTATATCTATTATATATAAATACTATTACTATTAATGAATAGTATTTCTATATAATAAATATGTTTACCTTAAGAAAGTCATGGCTAGTCTTGCTCTACTAATTAAGCAACTATCAATAGTTAATAGTACCTCTAGTAGAACTAATGTATCTACATTATAAACATTGCTACTAAAAGTATAACAAAAGTTTCTTATTTTTATTAAGTAATATTTAAACATTAGTGATGCCCCTTTAGTTGTGTTGCTACTTTGTTCTAAAACTTCGAGTACAATTAAATACATTTTATTAACAAAAAATTATAGTCATTTGACAAATTTATTTGTGTAGTTATTTATTGTATTAAGACTTATTGTGTACTTAAATGTATATTTTATTAATTCTCTGAATCTGAATTGTTATTCTGTGTTTCCTTTTTATTGTTAATTTAATTGTTGTATTCTTTACTATAACTTTTGAACTCATGAACAATTGTAGTTTTTCTATTTTGATATCTTTTCTTCAATATAACCGTTTTATACAAGTAAAGTTTGCGAGTACACGTTACAGAAACAATGTAATTCGTAGCGTTTACGTAGAGGCTCTACGCTGTATGCTGAATAGTTAAAATATTTGCCAGAAGAAGAATTCAGTGGAAGGATTGGCCATCAACTTACTCAGGCTGTGTAAAGAAGGGTCGCTTTGAGACTCAATCGACTGTTATTTAAAGGGAAAAACTGAAGGACAAGCTGAGCTAGAGGATAAGAAAATAGTAAGTTTAAGTTTTGTAAAATTTTTATAAAACTTGGAAATATTGGATAAATACTTTTTATAAAACTTGTTGATAATACATTTTAGAACGTTTTGTCATTTATTTCGTGGTAAAATCCCTTATAAGGATTAGCATCAGACCTAATATACCCAGATGTGTATTTACCGTTATGAAATATATTATTTCCCCATTTGTCGCACAAGGTCTACTCCACCTTACTAGAACTCCGAAATTAATATATTCGCCAGAATAAATAAGTAAGCAATCCAAGGCCTTAGAGTTGTCAAGTAGAAGACTCAAGTTAATAAATAAATATTTTGCTTGTATATCAAATAGTAAATTGTTTGGAAGTACATTACCTGTATTTAGATATATTATTGTAGCAAGGGACTACTCTTTGTGTGATCCAGGGATTGTTGTTTCGAGTCCGGGTGTAGACTTATACTTTGTGTGTTATTAATGTTTGTGTGTTATTTATGGTTGTGAGGTCGGACCCAGAAATTGTTGTTATTGAGTTGATCGATTTGAATTGTGAAATATTTTGTTCAAATAATATTTAATTGTATATTATCTAACATTTGATTAGATATTAAACATTATACAAATTATGTGTAGAAGCATTTAACAGATAGGTATTTTATGAATAATTAAGTTATTACCATAATTAATTGCTTTATTTTTCCTTATTGCTTTATTTTTTTATTTTTCATTCATTCAAATTTAGGATCTGAATAATTTAAAATTAATCTTTTCCTTTCTACCATTTATGCAGCTTTTTTTAATTATGTAATTTTATTTTAATCTCTTAATATAATATTTTATTTTTAAGTTAAATTAAACATTGTGTTACATCTGCTTAAAGTTCGTTCCAGCGCAGAGCTTTGTAGCTCCTTAAGCTTAATAAACAAAGTATACAAAATTTACTATAAAATTATGTCGATTAATAATACCTACGCTTTAATTTTGATAATTTGTTATCTAAAATACATACTTTTTATTACTACATTTTTATTAAAAACTTTACCTAAAATTATAAATATATGAAAAAATCTAAGTAATCTATTATTTGAAAGGTATAGAAATATGAAATCATGGTTTCAAGAGTATTACATTACAGTAATAATAGCCGAGATAAAAACAACCATTAATGATTACTAAGAACCTATTAATTGTTCATTTTGTAAAGCGTGTGTTTTGATCACATAAAGATCAAATTTAGAAATTAATCATCGATCCGGTTCAACAAACAAAACAAACAGAGATAAAAGAGGTATCTTAAGGTGAAACACGTTTCACATCAAACGCCTATTTCATGAAACAACAAAACAAAATGGCGGTTTCTTTCCAATATTTTCCAATATAACATGCTTGGTACCGTCCGCTAATTAAGTACGGTGGCAGCCGAGGATCCAAAAAAAACCCAAAATTATAAAAAAACTTTATTTAAAATTACAAACTACATTATAACTAAAATGACGACTGCTTGCCCGATATTAGAAAACAAGAGTGCCAATTATATTTAAAATTAATTATAATTAAATACATTTATGTGAAGTGCAGATTCAGCTAAAGGATTGTTATAAAATTATAATTAAATAATACATTTGTATGAAGTGCAGATTTAGCTTTTTGATTGTTATAATTCCTGGATTCTGATACAATGGAATGTACATATTGCACCATCGCTTGCTAAGCGGTTCCCGCGATGCATGGGAACATAACAAATGTCTATTTAGCGATCCCACGGTCTATGGGGATATAACACGCTCATCAGTATAATATTTACAAACAGATTTAAATATTCAATTTATATTATTATTTGTGTAAAATAAAATAATCCCACTATGTAGTAAGCCAGCAGAGTGTGGTATTAGTTTTTATGTGTCAATGTTAAATTATTTTGATTAATTTCCAAGAAATTTATAAATAACTTTACTTTTATGTGTACACCGTAGTAAATTGTAATGTTGAAGGTATCCCGTACACAAAGCAGAAAGTCATTTGTTCGAATAAATATCACTAGCTACATACATACATACACGTATGATCTAAAGAATTTGATGTTTACATAAAGAAGATCGGTAAAAACCCCCGATACAAAAAGACCTCTAAAAAGAATAAAAATAATATTATTATGTACTTATTGAAGTCGTTGCGTCGGGGGCCCGTTGTACGTATGTTGATAGTGTATATATATTACGAAGTTAATCCATTGAGGACTTAGATTATACGATTCGATATCGTAATTTCTTTATTTGCCTTCTTAACTTACCTGCATTTTAATTTCTTCCTTTATTAAACGGTCCTCCGACGCAACGAATTCAATAAGTACGTAATAATAATATTTTTATTCTTTTTAGAGGTCTTTTTGTATCGGGGGTTTTTTAAATTTTTAATTTAATTTTTTTTCTGCCATTTAAAGTTATGTTACTAGTTTCTGAATTATACTAAATGAACCTACAGACACACAACATTTTCAATTGTTTAAGTAGGAAAGATTTGTTTGTTTGTTTGAATTGAATAGGCTCCGAAACTATGGGACCGGTTTATAAATAAATCTTTTAGCATTAGAATCCTATATTATGATTATGACCAAGGTTATATTTAATACGAGAAATATATATTATATTTAATAAAATAAGGATCCACGTGAAAGTGTCGACAATGTAATAAATTATAAATATATTAAGCAACATGATTCAAGACTCTTTCATATGGGTAGGTAGATAGGTAGGTTTCATATATACGAATATTAATAAATATAAACATTTAGAGTTAAAATGATTAACAATCACTTATAACACTGATGAAGGGATTTATATTATCACTAGCTGTTGCCCGTGATTCTTTATGACTACGATCATAAGCCTTATAAATATATTTTTACAGTCTACGTGGACGCAGTCACGGGCAACAGCTATTCCTAATAAAGTACTTTACCTCAGTAAGTAAGTGTAAAAACCTTTTGGCATTTCTAACAAGGCTTTTTTTCCTATATAGCGGGCTAAACAGCTGGGAACAGCTAATTATTGCATAAGAACCTCTCCCCCGCACGAATAATACGTCAATATCTTGAAGACGACTATTTTTATTTCAATCAAACATGGATAAGAAACATTTCGACGAGCATAGCTTTCGATTAAACAAAACCGCATTCAGATCCGTCCACGCATTTGGCCACAAACAGCTAATTATTACATAAGAACCTCTCCCCCGCACGAATAAAACGTCAATATCTTGAAGACGACTATTTCTATTTCAATCACACATAGATAAGAACCATCTCGACGATCATAACTTTCGATTAAAAAAACCGCATTCAAATCCGTCCACGCGTTTGGCCGGAAATTTGCCACAGACAGATACACAGATACACAGATACACAGATCGACAGGTCAAACTTATAACACCCCTCTTTTTAGTCGGGGGTTAAAAATATAATTGATATAAAATTAGGAATTAGTAATTCTTATAAAACGTGGCGGATTGAAATTTTTAGAATAATACTTATTTAGAACTTACATAACTTAAAGTAATCTTATAAAGCGCTGAAAATACTGACAAATTAAGTACAAACAAAGTAAAAGCTCTTCACGAATACTTTACTTTGAATAAAGATTTGCTCATCCATCAAACAATTTAGAAACTTCGTTATACATAACAAAACTGATTTAGATATTATTTTGTTAAAGAAATAGGTTTTTTTGTTTGTTTAAATTGAATATTATAAATATATTTATAAATATATTTATTGGAACTCATGGTTTGACTGGCACTATTGTCAGTTATCACGAAGGCCAGACAGAGAAAGCAAAACAGAAACAGCGATACATCATAATCACTATTACCACACCAAAGTAATACCAAGTACTCTACCGTATTCCACCAATACTTATTATCGTTTCTAACTAGGCAAACCTTACCATACGACTTCCACAAGATACGTATCTGTCATCTCAACCCCGCCCAATGATCTAAAGCCTAGACTATGTCGTAGCACGTAGTTAGTCAACTGGGATGTCACGCGATTAGTGACGCGTTCCGCTTAACATCCGTACTAATGACTATCTACGATATATTAATTACCATGTAAAACTTAAAAAGTAAGAATGTTAAATTAAAGATAAATAATCTATATTACACTTGTTACATATATATTGACTTGTGTTAATATTTCAAGCATAGAGCTAAATATCGTGGCCCGTATTTTTCATTATTTTTTTATCATAATATTATTATTAATTATATTTTTGATAAACAAGGCCACAATGCAACCATAAAGCATCTAGGCAGCGTTATGTTTTCCAAGTTTAATAATAAATGTAAAAACTTATAACAGTTTCCTTTTTAAAAAAATATATTTTATGTTTATCCAGAATATTGAAGCTTTCTTTATAATAAAATATTTTTAGAGACGTAGTTTTTTTAAAGAAAATATTTTCCAAATCTGCATAATCTTTAGTACACGCTCATGGCACTCCGTACAGAATTTCCAGCTCTTAAACAAGTATAGTAGACTATAGACAGTAATCAACGTTATCTTTAAAAGCTCCGCTGACCATTCACTGATACCTGACGGATTCAGGTTACTATTGGATTGGATTGGATTGGATTTGTTGAAGCTGCAGTCAAATTGTTTTGTTATATTTTCTGTACACAAGCTTAAATTCCTTGAAAACAAAACTCTAACCTATGCTTAGACTATATTTTTTTGGTATATTATAGTCATATTCATAGTCATATTTTGGTATATTATAGTAAATAATTGACATATTTTTACAAATATCAAGAAAATAAGTATAAGATTGTAATAAAATACATAAAATTTCAAAGCAAGTCTAAATTACTATATATATATCATCTTATGATATCACATATCTGTATTATTTGTTATAGAATATATGTTGGTTAATTTCAATTATTTATAATGCTAAAATGATAATGTAACTTTTTAAATTAACGATACTAGCTGACTGAACTGATGTTGTCCTGTCTAATAAATTATATACTCTGAGATGGAATAATAGTTAAAAAATGTAAACAAAGGAGTTACCATCACCAAAAAATATTTAATATTTCGTGCAAATCAGAAAACGCTTAAAATAATGTTTGTGTTTTTGAAGTGAAACTTCTTTATCGGGGTTGGAAAAAAATTTTGTGTAAAATTTTTTCGTTACGGTGACATTTTTCCGTTACGCGCCAGCTTTTTTCGTATAGCTTCATCTCTTTTACACCATGTTGCTATGGAAATACTAAATAATCAAAATGACATGTATGTGGATTACAAAACACAATTTACATTAACCAAAAATAAAATTATCGGATTAGAGTTTTATAATTAAATAACTGTAATTACATACTGGACAATACGATTTTATGGATTTGCTATTGAAACTAATAAATAAATTCAAGTTTATAACATGAAAAAGAAATTATGAAATATAATTTATAATATTTTTAAAATACTTTGATTGTCTGAAATAGAAGAAGTAAGAATGAAAAGAAATACGAGTTTTGGCTTAGAAATGGAGCATTGGGGTCCTGATCTTTACAAGGTCTGTTTCGCTATACCTAGAATGAACAACAACTCGAAACAGCAGAAACCATGATGAAGAATAATTTTATTTGTGATATAGGGGCCTACCATGAACTCTTAAAAACTATCATAGTTTTAAGACGTTTCGTAGCAATGTTACAATAATATTACTTTGATTCGTCCCATGAACTTTACAAAACAATATTGTTTTATTCCTGCTTAGTGACGTAGACGTGACGTAAATGAACGAATGCTTTTCTTTTCCTGCAATAGGAGGGAAAGAGACATCACTTTTATTTCGTATAGCTTCATCTCTTTTACACTATGTTGCTATGGAAATACTAAATAATTAAAATGACAGGAATGTGGATTTCAAAACAAACAAACCAAAAATAAAATTATCGGAATAGAGTTTTATAATTAAATAATGAATTATGATTATATACTGGACAATATGATTTTATGGACTTGCTATTGAAACTAATAAATAAATTAAGATATAACATGAAGAAGAAATTATTTAATATCATTTATAATATTTAAAATGCATTCATTGTCTGAAATAGAAGAAGTAGGAAAGAAAAGAAATACGAGTTTTGGGTGAGAAATGGAGTATTGGGGTCCTGATCTTTACAATGTCTGTTTTGCTATACCTAGAACGAACAACAACTCGAAACAGCATAAACAATTATGAAGAATAATTTTATTTGTGATATAGTGACGATCCAACATGTTAAGAAGACTTAAAGTTATTATTTTTAAAGTGGATTGTGTACATTTGTTTGTTTTTATGTACTTATGTGTTTCTTCTATGAGAATATTATATGTCAGAAACAGTCGATTCACTTCTTACCTTTTAATTAATTAATATTAATGAAAATTATTACGTTTTTCTGTTACGCGCTATCTTTATTTTTGCTTAAACTTTATCTAATTTAGCTTAATTCACCATTCCTGTAAAGTTGTAATTAGTAAATCATTTTTCAAAAAATTATGTCATAAAGAAGTTTCACTTCTTACATGTGTACACTAATACACACACACATATTTTTTTTATACTATGCAAAAGTTATGTGCATGTGTCAATAAAATAATTTATAACCTTTTATTTTGTAAATAACCCGTTCAATTAGATGTAATAATTTTTTTTTTATTACAATGGCAATGCCACAGGGACAAGCAACCTTTGGTAATTATTTAATCTCCTCATTGACGACGTATCTGATATATTTAGTATAAATGTAACTAATTCTGATTTGGACTTATCAAGTCTTACGTCTAGTAACAGCGAATAAAGTAATAATGGTACACTGTTGCTTAATTTAATTCCTTACTATTTCTCATAGAATAATATTTAATGTTAAAAAATAACAAAATTAAATGATTATATAATTATATTACTGTATTGTACTGAAATGATCATAAATATATAGCATTTATGATAATTTTAAAAGTAAAATATAAAAAATGATCAATTTAGAAAATGTTTATTGTCACTGAAAGAATACTTTGACATGTAATGACGTAATGACACTGACAATGACAGTTCTTTCTTTATAGTTCATTATTTGTTTTGTATATTTTAATATTTACACGGCATAATAACGATTGAACGTCACAGATATTGTCGTTATGGCAACGGTGGCATTTCTAGAAATCGATTTATATTAATTTTTCTTAAATTAAAAAAAATATATATTTGAGCCTGAAAAAAGGATCTCATTCGAATAAAATTATTTTAAAAGGGTTTAATTTCATTAGAATATATTTCTATTTTATTTTAATTCAAGTATCGTATTTGTATCGATTTTATTGCTTCACTAGAATCGTGTTGATCTATAGATATAATAGGACCTTATTGCATTATATAGATTGACAAATAAAAATGTTATTTTAATAAATTTATTTTAGACTTAATTTACTATTTGTAATGGTATTGCTAGTATAATAATGGTTAAGATATTGGTGGCTTTGTTCGATCAACAATATTTATTATTTAATCGAGGGTAAACGTATTAAAAATACACTAGAATTAAGCATAATATTTAGTTAAAGTTGAAAAGTATGAGGTGCTTAAGGCCACAAGATATATAAAACCTAATTCGACCTCAATTCTTATTTTTTAGAACAAAACAATTAAACGAAGAACGGGAAATGTAATTGTAACTCGCGCTAATTAATAATCAAGAACAAAGTACTGTAGGTAAAAAAATATCAACTAAGTTTAAGAAATGTGTTTCATTTAATATTATTTGCAAGAGATAGGTTTATTATTATTTTTTAATGTGTTGTAAATATATTATTTCTTCCGTATCTTGTTTGTAATCAAAGCTGGCCACTACATTAGGTAACAACATGATAATTCCTTAATATTGCGTTTGATAATTCCTTATTATTTAAAATCGTTCTTTGTGAGAATACTTTATTTATAATTCTTATTTATTAGACTTTTGATATTTGTAAACTCTGAATGAATTTGTTGTTAACATTTATACTATGTTTACACATATATAAACCGATACTATTGTTAAAAGCTATTTTCTTCGCGAAGGTACAGGAGACAAAAATTTCGGGTCCACTAAGTGGAATGAGATAGCGTAAAATACTTTCAGATTCAGACTAATGTACTGAAAACCCATCATAACAACGATGTTCAACTCGTATGGTAAAATATTAAAATAAACGATAAAATAATACCTATATTTAAAACATTAAATCTTCGCTAATTCAAATGATATGTACTCTTTATTATATATTACAATGAGTCTAAATAATGTAAATCATAAATACAATGCTGCGAATGTAAAGGTGAACATTAATATTTATTTATTAAAACAATAACTACCAAACCTAATAAAATATACACTTTAACAAATTAAATCATAATATTCTGAATGTTTAACGAAAGTGTATTATTATAATAGCCGTTACCTCACATTTTACAATCAAAATTGTACAGTCCCTTGCTTACTTATCTTTAGTATATGTTTAGTAAAGTTGCTTGTCCTGGACGTCACGGTCGACTGCGGTTCAAAGCGACCCTTAGATACATAAGTGGCTACTATAGCTAGGACAAGATTATAGTTTGAGACTTTAGTCAAGAAATATATTCTACAAGATTATATATTGTCATTATTCTATTCGCCAGCAATTGTTTTTAGATATGTTAGCATTATTATGGTTATTTAATATTTAAATTAATATATTATAAAAAAACAACTTCTAAAGGCTACATATCCTGCTCGTGTTGTTGACGCTCTACGCCGTAGAGGCTAAAAATTATTATTTCTCGGATAATTATCCGTAGAAAGAGTATGTACAGATCTGATAAAATGATGTGGTTTTCAACATTATCATATAGCTGTACATGCTCTTATTTTTTACATTCTTTACATATAAATTATTAAATAAATTCATTTGATCATATTAAATACGAAAAGGAAAACAAATTGAACTTAAATCGAGTTTTTTTTTAATGTTGATAAGTAGGCTGTTTATTGAAAATTTGTGACTGTTTGACATACATATCTTTTAAAAGAATATTTTTATAACACACTTCTTCAGAAATTTTAATTAATTATTTCCACATTGTAATGCCATAACAACATATAATAATATTATAAATAGGAATTAAGATTCACATTATTATTATGTATAGGGATTCAGCTTTAATAACACATTCACTTTACAAAGACTGTATTAATTTTTCACTGCACGTTGTCAAATCTGTAATAAGGATTAGTATCAGACTTAATATAACTAGATGTACCCGTTTATTGTTATTAAATATAATATTTCTTTTTGTCACGTAATGTATACTTTAACCGTCATTAAACTAATATTATAACAATAAACTCAGAACTTAATAAGAAAGTAAGAATAAATAACTAAACCATCTAAAGTCTGAGAGTTGTCAAGCAGAGGACTTCAGTTGATAAATATTTAAATATTTTGCTTGTTCTTAATGCCATACTAGATGTGACCTGCAACTCCTACGTGGATATCAGAAAAGTGTTTATTATTAATATTATTATTAGTTCACAACTTTTGATGAACCTGGAAAGAAAAATAAAACAAAAATACAATCTCTTCAACATTTTAAATTTTAATATAAGTTTACTTTACAAGTTTAAAAAAGATATTATTTGTTTCTCAAAACTCTTTTGAAACGAAATTAATACATATTTTTGTGCGGATAGAATATTAGACATTTTAGTAAATTTGAGCCCTATCTAGTAAGACCATATCCTCGTCCAGCCACTGAACAAGAGACACCCTGTTTTTAATATCCTCTGGCATAGCTGTATTTCATTCATTCAGAGGCTGATATTTGCTTAGCAGAGGAAAAACGAATATAAATTGTAGCAGAAATGTTTCTATCAGTCTACCTTCAACTATCTCATAAGGATATTTCTAAACTTACAATACCAAATATATATTCTACTGAGTGTTGTTATCTTTGACCGAATTTTTAAAATAGTACACATTAGAGGTGCAGAGGACTTTTTTTTTGTGTGAAAAAAATGCTTCAGAAAATATTTTCTTATTAGTTTTTCTTTTCTTAGTTTATCAAGTGGCAAATAATTTTAAAATACATTTTAACACTTATAATATTTTCTATATTTATATAATATTCCCACAAGAAAAAACTTTTTGTGTCATTGTTGTTTTGTGTCCGGGTGTGTGTTGTATATGGTGTGTTATATTTTTTTATGAAAACTCAGAGACACAGGGTTTTAACGTTAGTGCGTTACTTTTTTTAAGGCGATTTAAATGAATTCGTAAAACAATAAAATAAATATTAAAAATATTAAAACACATATTTTTTGCTTCGCGCATAGGGTTGTTACACATAAAACAAATGTTTGACATTGCGGTAACTTTGTTTTATTTTGATCTTGGTCAGAAGTTGTCTGTGCTAGCTTTTGTGTATTCAATAATAATGTACGAGTGTTGCAACTGTTAAAAGTAATTGCATGAAGACCGTGAAGTTGACAAATATAAATAAGACAGTAAGTATTGGATATGAAGAGGGTTAACACTTATTTATTTCAAGCATACACGAAACATTATAGCAAAGTTAGTATGGAGATTGGAAAACTTTAAATCATTTTAACGAATGTAAAGGGGTTTTGAGGTTTTTATTTATCCATTAACATTGGATCATTCATAAAAACACAAGTATGAAATAAAAAAGATTATAAATAGCACTCTTATATATTGTAATATAGTAATGTATAACTTTTTTGTGATATAGATTTATTATAATATGCATATACAAAGAATTCAAAAAGTACTCCTGCATTTTACGTTTTTATTTGCACGTTTGGTGTCTGTGTTCTGTTAACTAAATACTTAAATGGGCTGTAATGGAAATGGTATTTCGTATAACTATATAAATAACTATTCAAACCAAAGCTTTAATCTTTATAAACGCGAATACATGATTTAAATGGGTTCAGTTTTTCGTGATAAGTGTACATACAAACAGAAGGACAGATTTCTATTCATGATTCCGCTCATCATAAGGCCTGTGAATCTATTTTTATAGAAGTTACAGCTTTTTTGTATTTATGTTTTAATCATTTCTATAATATTCTTACTTAAATACACTAATACAATGTTATATTCTGTAATATTACTTAAACATATTCTTCATAGAACAACATTATTACAGCTACAAGGTTTTATGAATATTCCTTCGTAGTCATTGGACCAGGCAGTCTTATTTTTGGAAGATAAAACATTTAAAGAATGTTAATAATATTGCGGTATCTTTTCATCCAGAAAACCAAGTAAGACTAAAATAATAATTTACTTTTAACATATTCGGAAATTAAGTAATAAACACAATTTATTTATCATATTTTTATTTAAATGTTTCACATCATCGATTGCCATTGGCCAATTAGTGAAATAATATTAATAATTATTTTCGCATAAATTTATACATCAGAGCGGTTTGGTGCATTGATTTCAATAATTTTCCTTGAAGAGTCCCTGGTTCGATCTCTGACACTCTGATCTCTTTTTACTTCTCGCTTCTTATTACTGCCATCCGTGCCACAAAATGCAGCCTTCACTAATGTAGCTCTGTTCTAATTGATTGTAGATTGTATTCCTTTAGTTTTTGAAAATCATTTTGCTAATTCCAAATTGTCTTTTGAAAGGAATGAAAGATTTCTTGAATGGATGCGGATAAATAACATATAACAAATAACGAATAACGAATAACGAATAACGAATAACGAATAATGAATAACGAATAACGAATAATAAATAGCAAATAACACAACAAATAACACATAACAAATAACAAATAGTATTTCTATTTTATTAAACATGATATTACTGAGATATATTATTATATAGCTGAGAGCAAGTGCCAATTCGTTTTAAAGAGAAAGAATTTACTTTGAAGAGATTAAACGACACTTTGAAATTGGTTAACCTAGATACAAAATAATACATTGACATGTTATAACAACATTACATAATTGAAAAAATATAGAAGGAAAGAAGAAAGTATCCTTAACTTAATCATATCCTAAATTTATGAAACATTCGTGCGGAAACCCCAACACATTTAACATTACTTTTTTTTATTGCTTCGATACATTTTTATTGAGATTATATAAATAAAACAAGACCGCAAATAATTATACCTATTACTTAATTATTTGCGAAACATCTCTCTGCAAAATGATTTAATAGATGTTGTATGTCTGTTTGTTATTTATTCACAATGAGATTTTTTTATAATTTGTAGTTTATTATATTATATTATTAAAATAAACGATTACTTAATAAAATGGAATAAAAAAAAGTGAAAAGGGCGAGTAATAAATATAAGCGCAAGTGAATGCCTACAAAAAGTTCATTAATAATTTAAAGTGAAATTTATTAGCTATTATAATTGTGTTGTTATTAATTGCAATAGATCTTGGAACAGAGCAACTTACTGTTTCATTATCTGCAGTGTATCTTTAGTTTAATTGTTTACAATCCCTTCAAGTCACAGTCGATTGAGTCTCAAAGAGGCTCTTATGTACACAGCTGCTTTGGACACGGCTAGGTAAGTTGATGGCGAATTCTCCCCAGTAATATTATGAGTGTGTTTATAAGGTTTGCAGGATATTGATAAGATTTTTATGGAATGTCTCACAAAGACATATCACGAACTGGAAAAATACATAAACTTTTTTTTTATTCTATATGAATACAAGGCTATGTAAATTTAAGGCAAGGTTTTGAATAGTACCTATACTTCTTAAACGCGAACAAAGCCGCAGGCAAAGCTACTATAATAATAAAGTGAATAATTTTAGCGAACCCAATTATTAAATTTGGGTCTAGAATTAAAGATACTTAAGACATTTCTCCTTAAATTAATGGACCATTAAATATATTGTTAGCAAATAGTTAAATTAATTTAATGAACCCTGAAGTTATATCCCTAGGTTATAACAAACACACATAGGCACATTTATAGTGATTCTATTCAAGCTCCCTATTATTCATTGCAATTTCAATTGCATTTTTATTAGTATATTATATATACATGTTCGTGTTTATTAACTGTGTTCGATAACATTGTTAAAAGACACTATTCTCCACAGTGTCGTATCTTGATTAAGCCACACGATAGTTTATGATTCAAAAGACAATAGTTCATTGTCAGTTTCGGGTGTTCGGTGATATAAAAATGATATGATTACTGTTTGTTTAATAATAATAATATATAATGACAAAAAATATATATAAATAGATATTGATTTTATTTGGTACTTCATATAAGTACGGTATTGAATACTGGAAAAGGAAGCCATTTTAAGAATCGAAATACGATATTATTATTTAGTGTTCATATTTAATATACTAGAACTAAATGAATGTAATTTAACAACAACCTAGCATAACTTCTATACTTTATAGACTATACATATAATACATATATAATTTTATAGACTATACACTAGTAGGATTGATTATTGTTAAATTAACATTGGTAGTAAGTAATTCTTTTGTTTCAGCAGGCTGTTAACTCTACACTGATGATTACAATGTTACATTAGACGAACATAGAATAGCCATTTGGTGCGTGAATTGAAAAATGTACTTACGTCAACATGTTACAAATTCACGCTGAGACAGCTTGTAGTTATTTTATATATAGTTTTATAAAGTTTGTGCTAACAACATCATTAATTAAATATTAGACACTTATAGTGTATAAGATAACGTCTCTACGAATATCGAATATAAAATTATTCAGTGTCTACGGCGCAGAGCCTCTGGTTCGTAACGGCTATATATTATTTGCTTATCTCTTAACTGCAGGCTTTATTGTATAGATATTTTATTCTGAGGAAAATATATTCAAATAGAAGAACAATTATTCAAGAGATTATTCTGATAATTATAAGAATAAGAGAAATAATATAAATAAAACAAACAAAAAAAAAACAACAATATTCAGACCATTAACTAAATATATATTGAAAAATGGAAGTCATGAAGTAAGTTGATTTTATTATTGATATAAAATATAAAATGAATTAAATTTCAGATATGCTTTAATCTTTAGTAAAATACATAATTGACTACGAAATAAGTCAATAAAATATTTAACACAATATTTATATTTCTCAAACAACTTTCATTTAGTTATTAAACTTTATTAATATGTCTCTGAGGTCTTTAAGCAAAGTGGCAACACAACTCTAGGGATGTTTACTAAAATATAATATTAACTTATGAATAAAATTCAATTTTATAAATAAGAACCTTTTTCTATTTATATTAAGTTGCAGGCATCTACGGTCGTTGTTACACAATAGTCTTACACGTTGGTACCATTTGACATGATATTTTTAGTGATATTAACAATTAGATGAGTTTATAATACTGTTTGTATTATTGTAATTTTAGACTATAAAAGTCGGGAGGCAGTGCTGTGTCGAATATGGGATAGCTGTAATAATTGTAAATTTTTCATAATTTATTAAAAAATATCTGACTATGATGAGTTTTAAAATGTCCACATATAACTGAACTTAAAATTTCAAAAAGTCATTATGATACATTTTTTTAATATTTAAGTCACATACACGGCAAGATTCTAGGTATAAATTTAAGATATTCTGATAGTTGTTAGCAATCATTGTTTTTTTCTCTTTTACATTGTGATTATTATTACTAGAAAACAAAGATCTATAGACAATTTATATATTTATAATATATTTTCTTTTATAAAGTTTGTGATTTCGATTTTAATAAAATTGATATATGGGTAATAATATTTATTTGTACCTTCCTTATTCAAAGGAATCATTAAGAACTACTGAAATATTCAACACTGTTTGCTTTCTTTAAAAGAGAAACACACTTTGGTTTGAAGTGAGTTATAAAGAGTACTCAACTTTTAGGCTATTCAATGGTCTTGTGTCTAATCGTTTTGACGCATAATGGCTGTATTAATTAAAAGGTTTATTGTACTTTTATTGTCATTGAACTTTTTCAAAGCTGAGCAAAAACAAAGGACAAAGTGCAACCTTTTATATATATTTTTAATGTTTATATATGATTGTCAGTTGTTTATGCTTTTACCACTTATTCTATAATCATATAATTTTGCTCATAGGTGATCAGGGATGCAGAAAATGTCATGGGAAAACTAAAAGAAAAGAATTGTTCCCGACAGGTAGAAAATAACTTTGAAACGTCAAAAGTATGTGACGAAATATCTTGTCCTACAATATTTTTTTGTAGATAATATATTTATTGAATACCCCATAGTGGAAGCGATAGAATTAAGTAATCCAACTGCAAATAGTTATATAGCTAATTACTACTACTTATTATTTAGCTATTTATTTACTGCAGTCACGGGGAGCTGTTAGTAAAATGACAAAACATTTTACAATATAACATTAGTGTTATACTTTAGTAAACACTCCTGGAGTAGTATTGGTTCTTAGTTGGAAGACCTTAGAAGCATAGTATTAACATTTATTAACAGAATAAAAGATGTTTGTGAGGTCATATTAAAATATTGTGTATGGTCATATTAAATATTATACGCAAGAAGCATAATGTATTTTATATAAGGTTAAAGATTCAGGCACTTCTAAGATTCTGAGCATAGAGTTAGAAACCGACCTACTAACAGATGCCTATAACTATACCAAACACATGATGGCTGCCAAATATTTGAAAAGTAGAGTAAGTTTTTAAGTTAATGATTTTAAATGTATATGTAATTTATATACGATTTTAGAACTGTTAAAAAAGTTCTGGTGAAAATACATTAATTTTACATTTTTTTTACTTGATAATTATAACGTATTTCAATTATTAAAATGCTTAGCCTTTAAACCACTTCTAAAAATTTTGCATCTATCATGTAGGTATCCAATATAAAAAATATCAATTTAATATCGTTTAATTAATTTTACCGACATGTGGGATGTTGACTCAACAATAATTGTCCCGATGGTAATTTCCGTAAATGATCTTATAGCGAAGAGACTCGATCATCATCTCAAGAGGCTCTCACTAAACAACTGGATCAAGGGTCGGATGCAAAGAGCAGCAGTTTTGGGTACGCCACGCATTGTGAGGAAGTTTCTTTCGCTGTCGCCCTAACCACCGACGGACTGGTCGTAAGGCCCACGTCGGCGGAATACTATTTTTTATATTTATATTTATAATGTTGTTTTTTATGTTATATATATAAATGTTAATAATAAGATAGATGTGAAATAAATGAGAATAATAATCGTGTATAAATATAAATAATTTTAAACGGGACGTGAATTGAAATTATAATTCTGTCTCAAGGGATTGTTACAGAATAGAGATACGACTCCAGAGATCGTAACATCAATTTAGCTAAAATGTTAATAATAAATTTAATGTTGCGTTAATGGGGCTAGCTCATACTTTTCTGACTTAAGTGACTTTACTCAAGATGGATTTAGAATACATATATATTTGAATATATTATAGTAATAAAAGAATATATATTATATCGTATTATAATTCAAATAAATCAAATTTCAATGTGCAATTAAGATAAATTAATATTTTTGTATGTTAATTAATTATTTTCTTAATTATCTTAGTATGATCATATTTAAGATAAGAAAATTTGGAATAAAAAAATAAACAACAGAACGTCGATTAAAGAGTGCAACTGCATATCTATTTATTAGTTATATAGCATTTATATATACATCTGTATATAGTTAATGTACAAATTTAACTTTTTATACATTTATATCGATATCGTTAAATTAGTTTGTTTTATTAAGTTTCTGTAGAAAGGCCAAGTATCTTTAACCGATGCAAATCTCATTATTTATAATTACGGCTTCTTATTTTTTTTCGTGTCATTTATAAATATATTTATTATTAAACAAATAAATATATTTTAAATTCATTTTTCTTGATAATATTTTATATAGCGTTATTTTCCACTAGTTCAACTGATTAGCTTAAGGTTTGAACAAATTAGACTTTTATATACAGAAGTACCAGGTATTCCTTTTTAAGATGTTGAGATTGTTTAAGAAGAGCACCCTCAAAGAGCAATTTCAAAAAGTTAGAGCACACTTCCTAAAGACGTCATGACATTAACATATTAACTGATTATATTTGTCATTATCATTTGTCATTTTGAAATAAGCATTATATTATAAGTATGTATTTGTATGTATGTATATGTATATATATATGTATATATGTAGATATATAGATATATGTAGATGTGTATTGTAATATATTTGTGTACCTTCGTAAATGTAAGTATATATATATATTATATGTATAAGGTGTATTTGTATAATGTTTATTATTGTTATAGCCTACATTTTCCGTTTCATTTTTGATAATTACTATTATTTCTTTTTTTTAATATTTTTTTAAATTTTAAATACGCCTACCACAATTTTTTCACCATACGCAGAGGTTAACTGGGAGAGAATGCCATAAGGCATTAAGTTCGCCTTTTGTAAATTTATGCAATAAAGGGTAAATAAATAAATAAATAAATAAATATTGGAAAATTTTTGGGTGTGATAGTAAAATACTTACCTGTACCGTATTTTAATAAAAAATCGCGAGGACTATATAATAACTATTTTGTAATATGTGTTATATGTATAATTATTATTTTTTAATTATTACTTTGTTCTTGGAATAAATTAATCGTTATTGGATTTCACATGTTGGCTATTTTAATATGGTTACTAGAAAGTTAGGATTTAAGGTATGTCTTCCTAGTACTAGTGAGTAAATATAGTTCAGTTATAGTTTAGTTATAGTTTAGTGAGTAATAATACTTGCAGTACCTCGACTACTTTCATAGTGTCATTTAAAAGAGATAATTGCTGCTAAAGCTTAGAATGGTAATTTTCTTAGGCAACATTAAATTAAATTATTATTAAAAAAATATTATTAACTAAAACTTCGAGACCATACGAGGACTGGTCCTGAATTAGAGTTTAACTTAAATATGTTCCCGTATTTTCAGTTCTTACAATTATTTTGATCTTTGATTATTTCTTCTTAATTTAGAGTAGTCTCATCTCTTCTTAAAACAGAGAAAACTACTATGAGCATATAAAATAATGTTTTTTAAGATATTTCCAAAATGTTTTTCCTTCTTCTAATATATGTCAAAAATTATTTATAACGACCGACACCGTCCACCCCATTTTTTTAAAAAAAACATCATTATTTTGTTGATTATACTATTCTTATTTATTATATTTTTTTTTTATAAAAGCGTGTTTATTATTTTTTTTACTATTTTTATTAAATGAATACCCTAATCCACGCGAACGGAAAAGCAGTATTATATTTCTTAAAAAATAGCAATAATTACTACTGGAAGACAAAGTGTGTCTGTCAGTTATATACGTCAATAAGTCAATTGTCCATAAGGATTTTTTGTTAATATATTTTCTATGATCATTTTACCTGTATAGGCAAGGAGTTTTGAGCTCACGAGTATCATCACTCATGGATGAAGTTTTAAAAAATGTTTTACATGAATTTTACCAATTTCAAACCTCTCATTACTTGTAATTATTTGAAAATCTTTGCATATTTGTTAGCTAAAACTCTTAATAATGACTTTAAAAAAAATAACTGAGTATTCGAAAACCATAGCTTTTAATGCAATGCATAAAACAAAAACTTAGTAAATATTGAAGTATAAAAATACATATATATTTTTTATTTTTTATTTTTTATTTTTCTTAGGTAATGTTACATAAATATTAAATTAAATGAAACAAAGTTTAAAAATATCTATAAACTGAGCATAAACTATGTTTAAGAGTATAAAGAGTATTTAAGCTTTTAAATAAATATAGAATGAAAAATAAACCGATACAGACAGAGATTCAAACCTGCAACCTCTGAGAAACAGTTCCGTTGCTCTAGCAATTAAGCTTGCCTATCGCTACCCACTTTGATGAATTTAGCTTTGTTGTCACCGTTCCGAAAAACTAAAAAATAGCTCAAATTGCAGAGAACAAATAACAAGAATGTCGGAATCTTATTATTTTGAAAGAATTTTCATAAAACCCAGTATTTATTTAATAATGTTCTTCACGAAAAACGAATATTTAAAAATATTAGGTAAATTTAGGTAAGAAAATTACAGAAAAATATCCAACTACATTGTACTTAAAATTAAATTTACAAATTTTGTAAATTTAATTTTAATAAAAACCTATGCAAAGCTAAATCTGTCGGTCTGTCTCTGTAAACGCTCATTGTGTAATTACTAATCACCCGATTTAAATCTAATTTTTAACCCCCGACTCAAAAAGACGGGTGTTATAAGTTTGACCTGTCGATCTACGTATCTGTGTTTCTGTGTATCTGTGTGTCTGTGTATCTGTGTGTCTGTGTGTGTCTGTGGTAATTTAGCAACCAAACGCGTGGACGGATTTGATTGCGGTTTTTTTAATCGAAAGCCTAGTTTGTCGAGATGGTTCTTTTTGACCATCGAATAAAAGGAGTCGTCAAAGGAAAGTTTGATCGAAATCGAAGAAGTCGTCTCCAAGATATAAAGGTTTTATGGTAGCGGGTCCAAGGTTCTTATGCAATATTGATAGAAATATTAAAACAAATGAAAATTTGTTTGTCAATAATGAAACCGTTAACACAAAAAAAAGCAGAAAAAAAATATACATTATTGAAGTGAAACTTCTTTATCGGGGTTGGAATAAAATTTAGTGAAACATTTTTTCATTACGCGTGACATTTTTCCGTTACGCGCCAGCTTTTTTCTTATAGCTTCATCTCTTTTACACCATGTTGCTATGGAAATACTAAATAATCAAAATGACAAGTATGTGGATTTCAAAACACAATTTACATTAACCAAAAATAAAATTATCGGATTAGAGTTTTATAATTAAATAATGAATTGTAATTACATACTGGACAATCCGATTTTATGGATTTGCTATTGAAACTAATAAATAAAGTCGTGTCGTGTGTCGTGTCGTGTCGTGTCGTGTGGCGTGTCGTGTCGTGTGGTGTGGTATGTTGGTTCGTATGGTGTGACCACACGACACGACACGCCACACGACACCATACACGACACAACACACGACACGACACATGACACGACACACGACACGACACACGACACGACACACGACACGACACACGACACGACACACGACACGACACACGACACGACACACGACACACGACACGACACACGACACGACACACGACACGACACACGACACGACACACGACACGACACACGACACGACACACGACACGACACACGACACGACACACGACACGACACACGACACGACACACGACACGACACACGACACGACACACGACACGACACACGACACGACACACGACACGACACACGACATGACACACGTCACGACACAGCACACGACACGACACACAACACAACACACCACACGACACGACACACCACACCTAAAGTTTTTTTCAAATTAAACAATGATGAAGAATAATTTTATTTGTGATATAGTGACGTTCCAACATGTTAAGAAGCCTAAAGTTATTATTTTTAAAGTGGATTGTGTACATTTGTCTGTTTTTATGGTACTTATGTGTTTCTTCTATGAGAATATTATACGTCAGAAACACTCGATTCACTTCTTACCTCAGAAAATTAAATAAAGCATAGAAGTAGCATAAATTTGAAGACTTAAATTGTGCGTAATAGTTGTCCTCTTTTTTCATACTGTAAAAATATATAGTAATGAGTGAAACAAATGTAACGCTGTCAAAACAGGAAAATTTACACTTTTGAATGTCACTTTGGTGTCCATTTTGGAGTCCATTATCACCATTATGATGGTAAATTGGAAAGTACAATTCATATTTGACTTATTGGGTATGGACAATGTTTACACATTTTGGTTGTGTTTGATGTCGGCTGTCAGTGGTGTGTTCATGTTTAGTTTTATTAACGAATTCATTTAGTTATTCACATATTTTCTCCATTTCGCTGAGAGAAAACATAAGTTAATCGTATAAAGAATGTCGTGTTGTAAGGACTTCTCGACGATTAGGCTTTTAAAAAAAAAGACTAATTTATTAAACACTATGTATTCACTTGACAAATAAAATAATTAAACTGTTTATAAAATGAAGTGAGAGAATTTCGGTAAAAGGAGTGTCACGTAAGAGAGCTGGGACTGAACTGAGGATCAGGGTGGTCGGATTGTGTGAGAAAGCTAGAAGCTGATTAGGCATTTATGCTGGGAATGGAATGGAATGCAGAGGTAGATGCTAGGTCAGCAATAGGGGCAACATTACAGGGTTATAACAACCCCCCGGATAAGATGAAACTTACGCGGTAAGAGGAGATCGCTAAGTTTCAGGAAGAAGTTCTTAAACGTGGAAGAGGAATTTCGTTTTCGTTTTCCACTTCTGTATTTTGGATGGAAGAGGAATTAAGGATTATTTTCTTACCGAATTTCTTTACAATTATGTAAAATAAAACTAAGAGTATTACAATAGAAGTACATATTGATATAATGGGATAACTAGAGTGATATTCCAATAAGTTCTTAGGTTCATTTAATATATTATTTAATTTTGGAATTAATTGATCAAATAAAGGTTCTAAACTTTTAAGTTTTTCTAATTTTAGATTTGTTAAGTTAACTGGAGAAGAATTGGGATATCTTAACATAAAATCCTTATAGTTACAACATGTGTTATTAATTATATTAAAATCTGATTTTATTTCATTAACATATATTTTTACCTTAGGGGTGTTTAACATAACAGTATTTTTACATATGCCGTTACAGTTTTCAGGTAATTTAAATATACCTGTTCCGTTAATATTAAAGTCTGTGATATTTGAATTACATTCCAAAGTTAACTTTGCAATCTGGGATTGTACATAAATATAGCGGTTATTTACAAATTTTTGCCAAATATCTAAATTACCGTGGATTGTTTTGGGTTTACACAACTCAGGTAACTTATTGTTTGTTACTTTTAACATTATATCTATTTCACAATTAGGAAAATTATCAATAGAGAATTCATCTTGATTTTTACAGATGTAAATATTATCTGGTAAGTTTTTACACAAATCAAGGTTATCTAAATTGGTATAGGTAAGTTTATCTTTACTTAAACAGATGTAATTACTAGATGGGATTAAAAATGTATAAATATTTCGATTTGAAGGATGAGAAACAGGAATAGAAATACTTTTATAAAGATTATATACTTTATGGTTTACGAGAGGAATCCTTAATACAAAAACGATTTTATTATCTTTAAAGTATACATTCAACTTACTTAAATCTAAAATTAAATGTATATTCTGTAATTCTAGATCAGTAGGAAATTGTTTAGAGTTAGGTAAGTATCTAATGCTATTAACTAGTTCTGTAAATAATTGAGTAGGGCTTAAAACAGAAGAATGCAGTACATGGCTCTTTGCAAACATTATAGCATTTTGCAAATCTTCTAATTTAAATGACAAAGTGAATAAACTGGTCGATAAAATATTACAAACTTAGTTTAATTTAGATAAAAATCTAGTTTTATTAAATGATTGATTCATATTATGTATATCTAAAGTAACTTCTCTTACAGCGTCATTCAGACGTTCTTCATTAATTGAGACAGATGTTAAAGTATTATTATAATTTTCTAATGCAGTTTTGGTAATAAAGATATTATCCTTTAGTGAAACAACTAAATCTTTACTGTTCTCGTGAAGAGTCTGAATAGCTCTGTCATAATTGTTTGCATCATTTTCATCCATAGTGCCAAAAATATGTTTTAGGACAGTGCCAACACCTGCCATCCAGGCTGACCTTTTTGATTTAAAATCGATGAGATGAGAAATGGCAGAGTAGTCTTTAATTAAATCATTAAATCTAACTGTAAGTGGTTCAATATAATTATTACATGGTACAGTATCTATTAAATTTGATTGATGGCATAGTTGTCCAGTTGTAGTTAAAATATCTTTAATGTTATTAATATGGGGTTTAATGTAGGATATGTCAACGGGGATAAGAACGTGTAAGTAATCGTCATAAAATTTAACATGACCTATATCGTCAAAATATATTCCAGGGCTCTTGTAAATCGGTGAAATAATTGCGCTTTGGGCATTGCAAAAGTTCACAATTCCATATCTGCAATATAATAATATTATAGTTAAAGTAAGTAAGATTAAAATTAAAAATAATGATTAGGATTATAAGATTAGAGATGTACTTAATTTTTATTAACTTAATTCGGATGTTTCTGCTAATTTTAGCTCATCATAATGATGACGTACATGACGACAATTAATTATAACAGATAACGTGTTGTTGCCATGTATTTTAATGACGTTATTAGGTCCTTTCCACAAAGGGGATAGTGCTTTCCTAAGTCTTACATGGTTTTTGATGTATACAAAGTCACCGACTTTATATTTTCGTGGCTTTGTCTTTTTATCATAATAACTTTTAGACAGATTTTTGGATTTGTTCATGTTCTCAACCGCCTTTTGGCGTGAATAACTAAATCTCTGTTTAAGGACTCTTATATAATCTGGGTAGGTAACGTCTGGATTTAAATCGTAAATAGAACTTGGGAAGAATGCTTTATGACCATAAAGAAGTTCATATGGAGTAAAATTAGTAGTGCAGTGTACACTTGTGTTATATGCTAGCATGGCAGTATACACGTATCGTGGCCAATTTGATTGATTTTCATTAACATATGACTTTAAATATTCTTTAAGTGTAGAGTGACTCCTTTCAAGGGCACTCTGCGTCTGGGGATGGTAAGGAGAGGACCAAAGCTGTTTTATCTTAAAGAAAGAACAAGTCTGTTTAAATAATTCCGCAGTAAAATTTCTTCCCTGGTCAGTAAGGATGTATTTAGGAAGTCCAAAAATAGAAATAAAATGAACTAAGCACTCAGAAGTGCATTCAGCAGTTGTGTTGGAAATAGGATAGGCGAGAGAGAATTTCGTAAGGTCGTCTTGTATAGTAAGAATGAATTTAAGATCTGCAGCAGTAGCTTCTGGTAATGGGCCAACTATATCTAAAGCAATACGCTCAAAAGGTTGAGTAGAGGTACTTGTTATTTGCATTGGAGCTCGATTTGTTTGCCTCAATGCTTTGTTAGCTTGACATTGAGCACACTTCTTTACAAAATTTTCTATGTCACTTCTCATATTTTTCCAATAAAAATTTTCCATAACTTTTTTTAGCATACGAGTATTTCCAAGATGACCAGCAAGAGGAATATCATGATTTTCTCTTAGAATTTTAGGAATTTCAGAAGGAGAAGGATATATTATTCGGTTTTTATATATATGTATATTTATACTAGTATTATTAAATAAATAAAGAAACATATTGTAAATTTTTATAAAGTGATGCGAGTCGAAGGGATTCTTGAAGTCTGTAATTGCAATATCTGAAATTGGGTTCTCGTTTAAATTAATAATTAATTCATTTCTGAGTTGTTTAAGACTTTTGTAAATATCTTCATAGTCAGATTTGTCAAAGTGATGAACTTTAGTGAATAGGAAATAATAAACTTTGTTTTCATGGTTAAAAGAAAGAAAAGAGTTCAGAGTTCTTTCTTTTGATAAAATTGTAGAAGTATCAGGTATATTATCTATAATATTTTGGACAAGGTAGTTAGATTCATCAAGATCGATAGCAGTTGGGACAACAATGATTTTGTACATAGTTTTAAGAATATCTGAATTATATTCACGAATAACTCATTTGATGTGAAGGTTTTATTATTTATTGTTTTTAGGAAGTTGGAGTAAGTATCATCATCATTTAGGCAATCTAATGGGTCAGTAAAGAGAGAGTCAGTGGGATTTATTAAGTCTAACTCAGGTTGTGTTCTAGGAGTTGGAATGTCAATATTTTGAGTGGTAGGATTTTCTTCTGCAGGTGGTGATGCAAGAGGATTTTCTGATGGACTTAAATGAATATCTTCGTTATCAAAATCAGGATCAACAAAAACTGTTTCAGTATTAGGAATTTGGACGGGATTTATTAAGATGGAATTATTAACTGGGAAACGAGAAAGAGCATCTGCATTGCAGTTAATTTTTCCTCTTTTATACTGAATTTCATAGTCATACTCTTCTAGTTTCAGGCGCCATCTTACTAACCGTGATCCTGGATCTTTGCAATTAAATAACCAACTCAGTGGCTTATGATCTGTGACAATTTTAAAACGATGACCAAAAAGGTAAGGTCGGAAAGTTTTAGTGCCAAAGATGATGGCGAGGCATTCTTTTTCTGTAACGCTGTAATTACATTCAGCTTTATTAAGAGTACGGGATGCAAAAGCAATAGGAAGATCCTTCCCAATTTCACCTTGGGATAAGATAGCAGATATGGCGTAATTAGAAGCATCGCAAGTGAGGACAAATGGTTGAGTAAAATCAGGATATATAAGAATAGGAGCAGTTGTAAGTTTATTTTTTAGTTCTTCAAAACCTAATTGTTGGGCGTAAGTCCAATCAAAAGGTATATCTTTTTTTAGAAGATGAGTAAGAGGTTTAGCATGCTTAGAGAAGTCAGATATAAATCTTTTATAATAAGAAGCAAGGCCAAGAAAGGATTTTACGTCTTTAGGGCTTTTAGGTGTTGGGAAATCTTTAACAGCTTTTATTTTGTCTGGATTAGGCATCACGCCTTTGTCACTAATTATGTGCCCTAAATATGCGACTTCTTTGCGGAGAAATTCGCACTTATCGGGTTGTAATTTTAGGTTAAAGTCTCTTAACTTCTGGAATACTTGGGTAAGTTTTTTAACATGAGAAGGTAAATCAGGAGAGTAGATTACTATGTCATCTAAATAAACGTAACAATGAATACCCTGTAACCCAGAAAGAACGGTATTCATCAACCTTTGAAAAGTTGACGGAGCATTCTTTAACCCAAAGGGCATCCTAGTAAATTCAAAGTGCCCTTGAGGGACACTGAAAGCAGTTTTCTCTGAATTTGACATTTTAATCTGGTGAAACCCGGAAGCAAGATCTAAGGTAGAGAAGTATTTACTATTGCCTAGTTGGTCAAGGATTTCATTTATTTGAGGTATGGGATATACTTCACCAATTGTAATATCATTTAGTTTACGATAGTCAATGACTATCCTCCACTTTCTTTGATTAGAAGAATCTATTTTTTTTGGAACTATCCAAATTGGTGATGACCAAGGTGATGTTGATGGTCTTATTATATCTTGCTCTAACATTTTGTTGATTTGGGATTCTACTTCTTTCTTATGACATTCAGGGAAACGGTAAGATTTGGTGTTAATGGGAATAGAAGAATTAGTTTTAATTTCATGCTCTATTGAATTAGTGTGAGATAATTACCACCTGATAAGTATCACCTGGTAGGTAGAATATATCTGAGTAAGTGGAACATACTTCATAGAGGGAATTACTTTCTTCTTTATTTAAATGCGAGGAGCGGAGCAGTGATAGAACTTGTTGTGTTCTTTGATATGTGTTACAATAATTGAGCTTATTTGAATGAGTTACGTTATTGATGTTATAAGAAATTATGTCATTGTCAATAATTGGTAAAAGTGTAAGTTTCAAGTCAGATTGAATTGTTATGGGTCTTTCAGACGTATTTACCACCGAAATGTTTACACGTGAGTTTGCTTTTACTTTCACTACACAATTGGCTATAAGTATAGAATCTATTGGACTTTGATCCAAAATTAAACCTTCTGAAATATCAGAATTCAGAATTGTGCATTCAATTACAGTTTCTGTTCTTGGAGGAATTGTGTAAACTGGTTCATTAAATAATATTTTAAATTGGATATCATTAATTGTAAGAATGTTTTTTGTATAATCTATGTTACTTTTTGATTTGCTAAGGAAATCGGTACCTATTATACCGTGATAGGGAAGGTCAAGTTCTGGAATTATATGGAGGTCATGAAGAGTAGTCCTATTTTCTGATAAGAATGATACTGATACATGACCTAAGGTTGTAACACAGTTATCACTACTAGAATCGATGCCTTTAATCTGAATTATATTGTTATTTATTTTAGGCATTTTGTCAATAGAAGATTGTTTAATTAAACTTACAGAAGCACCGGTATCTACTAAAAAGGTCAACGGTTTATTTGAAACAGATGTCGGTACACAAATATAAGGTAAATATTTTTTTGTTAAATTCATAAATATATTCGTCATGTTTTTCTTGTATGAGTGTATTTGGAACACCTAATATGACGGGAGAAGAAGAATGATTATTATAAGCATTTCCGGTTTGGGGCTGGTTACCCTTTTTTTTTTTTATACGATCTAGGGCAATGCTTGACTACATTCCACCGGATGGTAAGTGGAATGTAGTCTTAGATGGTAAGGCGCATTGCCCTAGCAACCTATTCACTCTTCTCTTGAAGACACCCACATTATATTTGGCCGGAAATACCGACGCAGGCAAATTGTTCCAGTCCTTCGCTGTACGCACTAAAAATGAGGAAGCAAAGCGCTTCGTTCGGACAGGTGGAATGTCCACAACAAAAGGATGGATACCTGCCGTGCGTCGGGACGTCCGGTGATGGAAGGGGGACGGGGGAACTAAGTCGTGTAGTTCCTGCGCACACTCACCAAAATGTATCCTATAGAATACTGAGAGGCTAGCAATTTTACGCCTGTGTTCAAGGCTTTGGAGGTCGGCTTCGACCAATTCGGGATCGCCTATAAGCCTCTTTGCTCGCCTCTCAATTGAGTCCAGAACCGCAAGATGAGACTTTGCGGCACCAGCAAATATGTGACAACAGTACTCTACACACGACCGGATCTGCGCTTTGTATAAAACAAGAAGCTGTCCCGGTGTAAAGTACTGCCGAACCTTCGCCAGAACGGCAAGCTTTGCTGCTGCTGCTCTTGCTCTGGACTCAATGAACCGACCAAAGTTGAGGTTCGAGGAAATCTCTAAGCCTAACAACTGAAGCCGGTCACTGTATTCCAAGGATACATTCTGGAAAGTAGGAGCCGAGGTGAAAGGGCTCCTTTTGGCGGTGAATAGACACGTCTGCGTTTTGGTGGCGTTGAACTTGACAAGATTGGTATTGCTCCATGCGGAGACTGCCTGAAGTTTGTCATTCAAACGTTGCACCATGGCTTCTCTTTCAGACTGTACTTGATCTCGACTAGCCCGAGTACTCGGCAGATATCTTTCTACAACTGTGCTGTCGTCTGCATACCCATAGATACCGGGCTTCAACAGATCATTAATGTGCAGCAGAAACAGAGTTGCAGAAAGAACGGACCCCTGAGGCACTCCGGCATTTATTGTCAAGGGTTCCGAGGAACACCCGTCGACAACTACTCGGAGAGATCTGTGGCTCAGAAAGTCCGTTACCCAGCCGATCAGACCAGGAGATATACCGTACGCTGAAAGCTTGCTTATAAGGCTCGCATGCCAGACCCTGTCAAATGCCCTCGAGACGTCCAGAGAGACGGCGACCGCTTCTCCGTTCTTCTCGATGGCCTCGCCTAAAATGTGAGTAGCATACACTAGGAGGTCCCCAGTAGACCTATTACGGCGAAACCCGTACTGTCGGTCACTGAGGAGATCGTTACCTTCTAGGTATGCTAGTAGGCGCGAGTTCAATACACGCTCCATAATCTTGCAGAGTATGGAGGTGATTGAAATCGGTCTGTAATTGACAGGGTCGGCACGGCTGCCTTTTTTGGGCACGGGTTGCACATTAGCAAGCTTCCAGGATTTTGGCACTATTCCAGTCATGAAAGAGAGGCGATACAGACGTGTCAGTACAGGAGACAACTCAGCTGCGCATGTCTTGAGCAGAATGGCTGGTATACCATCAGGACCACTGGCTTTATTTACATCTAAACGACACAATGTTCTCCATACCTCTTTGTTAGTGATGCGGATTTCAGGCATCGAAATACCGCAGTGAGGAAGATGTGCTGGAGAAGCAATGCCAGTGTCTAGATGCGAATTATCAGCAAACAGAGAAGCAAGTACATTCGCTTTCTCTGTTGCTGTGTGGGCCAGGGATCCATCCGGCTTCAGCAGAGCAGGCAGTGAGGGTTGGCAGAAATTCGACTCGATCGCTTTCGCAAGAGACCAGAAAGCTCGACTGCCAGTTGGTCTGGCAGAGAGCTTTTCGCCATTCTTAGCGATACGATCGAGACGAGCCTTCCGCAATGCCTTTTTGTAGGACTTGGCAGCTTGGTTAAAGGCTCTCTTCTTTATACTTACATCCGGAGTTTTGCGGCATCGAGCATCAGCCCAAATGAGGTACGCCGAATGTTTTCGGTCATGTGCATGACGACATTCGGCATTAAACCATGGGCGAGCTTTGCCACCAATGGATACGTCAGCAAAAGGAATAAAATACTCCATTGCTTGATGCACCACATTGGTTATAGCATCCGCGCAACTAGACGGATCCAAAGAAGAGAAGCATACCTGCCGCCAAGGATAAGACCCAAAAAAGTGCCGCATCTCATCCCAATCTGCTGACTTGTATTTCCATACTCGCCTAACACCATGTGGTTCGAAAGCTGGTGGGAAATATGAAAATACAGATTTCACCAGACAGTGATCGGAGGTTCCCAAGGGGGACGTGACCTCTACACGATACCTGTCCGGATGAGTTGTCAGCAGAAGGTCCAGGCAATTGGCTGTATGGCCTACCACATCTGGCACCCTTGTCGCTTGCCTCACCAGCTGAAAGAGGTCCAAGGACAACGCAAAGTTCCGCGCTTCTCTTCCAGCATGGTCGGTCTTCTGGTACGGGAACAGCCAGTCCTGATGACAGGCATTAAAGTCCCCCAGAAAGATGAGCTGCGCCGAAGGGTACTGATACAGAGCCATATCTGCAGCCTCACTGAGATACTCAAATAAACGAGTTGTCTCCTGGTCACCGCTGTGCGAACGATAGACACAGGAATACAGGATTTTTTCGTTTCCTGTGTCCACTAAAACCCATAGGGAAGAAAAAGTGGGGTCTTCAAGGTGACGGAGACGCTGAATACAGAGGTCGTTCCGCGCGTACATACTGACTCCGGCCCGTGAGCGAAAGTTGTGCTCTAACGAGTAACCGGGATAATCCAAGTATGCAGCGCTCAAAGGACATTGTATCTGCGTCTCCGTCAAAAAGAGCAAGTGCGGCTGCTCTGTCTCCAGGTGGTGGTGGACAGCTAAAAGATTTGAGTGCAAACCCCTGATATTAGTGAGGTGCACTTTATATGAGGAGGAGTGCAACCGCTGTGCAACCTTGTTCCTTTTTTTTAACTTTTTCATAAAAAATAAATATAAAAGTGAATAGGGATGGGAAATGGCAGTTGAACGAGACGGTACGTATCGAACCCGACGTCGAAATTGGTGATGTCTTGCCACTGGGAGGCTAGCCTGGAGACTGCGGGGACGCCCGAACCCCCCCAGGGATCGCCATCGGGCCTCCTCGTCTGGTCGCCAACCAGCACGATGGAGCCACCCTGGGATTTTTCACAGCTGGCGGGGCAGAATTTCGTGGGTGGCTAACCCACTAATTGGGCCCCCAACTATCTGCGGGCGGCCAGCGGAAAGCCGTCGCTTCGGATCCCGCTACCCTCCTCGACTAGACACCCGACAAAACAAACACCATCCCGACGTCAAACCGGTTCGCCAACGCACCGCAACTGTTCAGACCCATTTCCCATAAACGACTTCATCGAGCAACGTGCCGGAACACGACTATGTCGCTTTGCGGCACGACTCTGCCCGATGGGTGGTAACTTTGCCGGCGACCGGATGTTATGGTCTACCACCAAGAAAACCCTGTCGTATAATGCTACTGGTATTAGAAGCAACATTTCCTATTTGGGGCTGGTTACCCGGTCGTATAATGCTACTAGATTTAGAAGCAACATTTCCTGTTTGGGGCTGGTTACCCGGTCGTATAATGCTACTGGATTTAGAAGTAACATTTCCTATTTGGGGCTGGTTACCCTGTCGTATAATGCTACTGGATTTAGAAGTAACATTTCCTATTTGGGGCTGGTTACCCGGTCGTATAATGCTACTAGATTTTCTGGTGTCGATTTTGGAATGCTGATGTCCCGCACGACACGACGGCGAGACATTTACTCGTTTAAATCTCATTCAGTAAATTCTTGAGTATCATTATTTTCGTCGGAGGGATTTTCAAAAGGTTGAGGTTCTCTTTCTACATAATTAACGCGAGGGGTAAACTTTCTATTTTGGTTAAAAGTTTGATTACCCGGAGTAAATGATTGCGGTCTACCATATTTCTTATTATTTTGTTCACGTAAGATACAATTTTCTAGGGTATGACCTATTCTTTTGCAATAACGACAAAAGGGAGAAGATTTATTAAAATTATTATTGTTGCTGTTGCTGTTGCTGTTGCTGTAAGAGTTAAAGTGAGAAGTAGGGGAATTAGATTTATAGTTTTGTCTAGAATTAGAGTTTATCGGCTTATTCTGTTTAAACAAAATCTGTTGGATCTTTTCTTCTGAAACTGCTAAATTTACGGCTTCATTAAAATTAGATGGATTTCTACATCTTAATATATTACTTATTCGTGAATGAAGCCCTATACAAAAGGTGTGCAATGCCAGGTCCTCCATACCGGCTACACGACCTGGTAATTCTTCTTTCTTATAATTGGAATTCTGAATTTCTGTTAACAATTGAGAAAGACAAGTCTCGACTCTCAAAGCAAATTGATTGACTGTTTCAGAACTTCCTTGCCTACATTCTTGCAGGTCGGCTAGAAGGTGAGCTGAGTGCTTTCTCTCTCCAAATTGGTTCTTTAAAAAGTCTTTCAAGCTACTCCACTTATCGAATTCTTTAATAGAGCATGCAACTTCAGCTTTTCCTTCTAACTGACTTAAAATATATTTCAAAAGTAAATCTTCTTCAAAAGGAGAGGCTAAGGAAAAGGCATTATTACAATTGTTAATAAAAGCATTTAATTTATCTCTGGAACCATCGTAGGGTTTTATGAATTTAATTAGGAAATTTATACTTAAAATTGTATCTTCTGACTCTTCTTTAACCTCTTTTTTGGATTTAGACATTTTAAAAGAAATAGTAATATATGTATAATTAAGCAAAAGCGGCAAAGAATATAAATAATTTATAATTTATATTTTATAATGATGAATAATTTATAACTAGTTTCGACTACTTATTGGAAGTAATTTAATACTAAGTTGGCTCGGCCACTTGCCAGGATGATAATGATACAGACAATATTATGTTACACCTTCGTAAAATTAATTTATTTTTATGAACAATTTAAAGATCTTATTAAATTTATAAATTAAATTTCAATTGATAATTTTCTTTTATAAAACTATATATACTATTTAATTGTATTGGTTCTTCTTCACTTTAATGGACTTTAAATTAGCAAGCATAAAATCACTTACAGTATATTGATGATAACTAAGGTAGAAAAATTACACATTTCTTGAATTGTAGACACGATGAGGGTGTTGGCGATCTCGTCTACATCAAGGCCCTCGCTGAGGAGAGCAGATATCCGAAGATCTCCCTGAGACGGTCGCCAAGGTTCGGCGTAATATAGCCGGTTTGATAAGTTCAGCCCTGGATTCCCAAGCCGGGATTTTGATTTTTTCTTATGACACTTGATGATTTTCTTGTTTGTTAAAGTTTTTGTTACCGATATAAAGTTTCTTAATCACTGAATTTAAAAAGCGACCCCGAGAATAACGGAAATTTCCCGGGATCCCACCGCTGCCACCAAAATGTAAGGACTCCTCGACGATTAGGCTTTTTAAAAAAAGACTAATTTATTAAACACTATGTATTCACTTGACAAACAAGATAATTAAACAATTTATAAAATGAAGTGAGAGAATTCGGTAAAAGTGTCACGTAAGAGAGCTGGGACTGAACTAAGGATCAGGGTGGTCGGATTGTGTGAGAAAGCTAGAAGCTGATTAGGCATTTATGCTAGGAATGGAATGGAATGCAGAGGTAGATGCTAGGTCAGCAATAGGGGCAACATTACAGGGTTATAACAGTGTGTTATAAGGGGATGTAAATCCCATTAATCTCGTAAAGAAAATCAAGTTGAAACGGTATCTTTTCACCGGTAAGTGATCTAACATGGTATTATTTTACGTTTTGCTTAGTTACAAAATAACTATTTGTGCTTTTTTAACTGGTTTATATATTCTTAAGAAAGTGTTGTCCTATAGTTCAATTATAAGACTGCTATATGCAATATTTAATATGATGTTTGAACATTTTTAAGTTTTCTATATATTATTGTAATAGTGTTGCAAAAACTATTGTTATCTATCGCCGCGTGCATACGCTTATGTAAGGGATGAACTGAAAAACATTTTGCCACATCCGAAATAGAGAAAACCCTATATATTGTGCATTGTCAGTTGATGAAATGGCACTCCGAAAATTTTGCCAGAGAGGCTTTGACATTCATGCTTACTACCATTAATGATACTTGGAAAATTCCTGTCGGTTAGTTTTTGATTCAATCAATCACAGGTAAGCAAAAATCGCTTTTAGTACAGCAGTGTTTAACATTACTAAAAGACACAGGAGTTAATGTGGTATCGCTCACTTTTGACGGAGTTACTACAAATAAAGCTATGTGTAATTATTTAGGCTGTGACATAAATTTCTTTGATAATATAAATATATAAAATTATTAAAAGTGCGTAAATTACAAAAATAAATAAAATATGAGTAAATACTCATAATGGTGATCTATTATGCTTGTGGCCAGATCCATGTCACAACATAAAATTAATAAGGAACACATTTGGCGACAGAAAACATTTCATAGATAATCAGGGGAATGAGGTATCGTGGCATTACATCGAATTACTATACCAGGTACAGGAAAGTGAGGGTCTTCATTTGGGTACAAAATTAAAAGAAGATCACGTTCAATATGTGAAACAAAAAATGAAAGTGCGTTTGGCCACACAACTTCTAAGTATATCCGTTGCAGATGCTCTAGAATTTTTGAAAGATCTCGGTTTACCAGAATTTGCTGATTGTGGGGGAACTATTCAGTTCATTAGATTATTTAATGATCTTTTCGACATCATGAACAGCCTTAATATTCGGGCCAAGGGATATAAACGTGCGATTTCTAAGATTAATATAGATGATACCAAATTATTTTTTGATGCGGCAGATATTTATATAAATAATCTTAAATTCGCCGACGGCAGTTTCGTAATCAACTCAAACAGGTCTACAGGTTTTCGTGGATTCATTATTTGTATGAAATCTTTGATCACGCTGTACACCAAATGTATAGAAAGTTCCGGTATGCAGTACTTATGTTTATACAAATTAAGTCAAGATCACATCGAATTATTTTTCGGAGTTATCAGTGCAAAATGCGGGTTCAATAACAACCCATCGGCTCGTATGTTCCGTGCTGCATATAAACGATTACTTGTTCACGCACAATTCAAAGATGGGTCTAAGGGTAATTGCATACCATTGGAATCTTTAACGGTTTTAAATTATAACATGCAAAAATACAAAGATATAATAAATTCAAGCACATGGAATAGTAGGCTTATAGAATTTTCAGAAGTAACTAATACTACATTTGATCATGATTATATTTTACATACAACAAATTTAACAGAGTACGCACATCACGTTGTTCATTATATTGCAGGTTATATAGTGCGTAAATAACAAAAAAAATACATTGCGAAGTTTGCGTCCAAACCTTAGAAGAAAAAACAAGGCAAACATCACTGTCCTTGATTTCTATTAAGGATAGAGGTGATCTTGTACATCCGTCTTACGGTGTTAACAAAGTATGTAAAACAGCTGAAAAAATACTGCGAGAGTTTGAGATACGTATAGGCATGAAATCATTAGGACAACCTAAGTACTTTTTGTCAATGATAAACATAATTTCGGAATTATTACTACCAACATCAATTTTCCATGATTTGGTTGAACATTCATTCGATAACCATTTACTAGATGATCATAGAAATGTTTTAATAAAATTAATCAGCAAAGAATTTTTAACAACTCGTATTCATTACAGTACGAAAAAACTGTCTTATCATGCAGAAAAAAATAGGTCTTTTTTATTATAACTGTAATATTCAAAGGACAATAAATGTCGCTCCACGACTGACGTGGGCGAGAATGTAATAAGTAAAATTTTTGTTGCCTGGGATCAAAACAGCTAATTGTTATCGCACGTGAAATCATCGGTTAGGTGATAGCACTTTTCGGTGTATCTCGTTCTAGCAAATGATAGAGAAAACCTAACCAGCCTTTTAAAACCGGTAGGTACTACCATAGAGATAAGGATCACTATCGATATCGCGGATAAGTTTACACAATTTCACATCACTAGAAAAAATTCTGTTGTCTACGGCAGTGTACGCTTTAAAAATCTGAAGCTCCTTCTATGCTTTAGTTATTATTCTGAGCTTCTTACGTTTTAATTAATTAATATTAATGAAAATTATGACGTTTTAAAAAGTGAATTAAAATTCGTAAAAGAAAATGTGAATTATATTTACATGTGATAAAGAAGTTTCACTTCTTACATGTGTACACTAATACACACACACATATATATTTTTTTTATACTTTGATTTCAGTGATGGTTTGGAAGGCATTAAGGAGTGAATGAGTCATATTTTTATGAAAATTGTCTAAAAGTAGCCACGAGTATTTAAAATACGTTATTAGTTCCATGTTATACATTATCATGTTCCATAACCAACATTGGTGCGTTCAGCAAGACCCAGTACCGGGTCGTAAAGCTCGATAAAGTCGTAAGTGCTGGAGACTGGCGAACGATCGGAACGATCGAACGGATCTTCGGTTAGATTTGCCATAAAAGCCACGACGATGTGGAGTTCCACAAATAATTCATAAACCTAGCAGTGAAGATTTTTCCAGTATGACAGTGCAAGTCTCTATTGGTATCGATAAGTTCAAAGAGCTGTATTAAAGTGAATGTAGATCATTTTTAATGTCCTTCATATATTTTTAACGTAATTATAACAATATATTTTTCATGATGTCAAATGTTAAAAAAAGAAAGAAAAGTACGATTATTAAAAAGTATTTACCTTTTTGTGTTATTAGTTTAGTTTTATTTCTATCTTCATCTCATAATGTACTAACATAATGAAGCTGAAGAGTTTTTTGGTGGTTTAAGTTTTTAATTAGCCTATTTATTGAAGATTTGTACTATGTTTTAAATATTTTTACTAGCTTTCGGCTTAATACTATGAATATTTCTATACTACTTTGAATATTTCTACTTAAATTAAAACATATTGTTTGAATTCAAATGATATAACCATATAATGAACACTGGATTTGAATCCCTTCATCCCTTTGTAACAAAACCTCGGGATACAAACCCTTCCGATTATAAAGTTTATATAGTTAGATTATAAAGTATTTAAATATATTTATAAACAAGAATATATACAATCATTAATTATTACCTTCTAAACATTCTATCTAAATTATAATATACTATCAAATTATTAAAATATTAAAAATACCAAATAGTGTGAATATATAATTTATAATAATTTCATATTTATTAGTGTCTCACCTATACATGTCCGTTTTATTAAAACAAACCGCAGTTCATGTCCGCGACTCACACTGTATTCTCAGTAGTTTCAGACTTGCAGGACCAATGTTCGGAAATAGGTTTTGTTCAATAGTGTTTGGAGATAAACAATAGTATAAATCATAAATAAATATTTCTTTTTTTCATACATGATGCTGTCGAATATTGAGAAGTTAACCGAAAGCTGAGCAGGATACACGAATCGGAGCCATATCAGGGCCCAAGTGATCTATTTTAATAAATCCGAACAAAATATCATCAATGGAATAACCTGAAAATTTCTACTTATATTAATTATTATAAGATTAACACTGGTAGTAACACTCTGTTGTCTCTGCGGGTTGTTTTCTTTACTACGAAGGTTACTATGTTACATTAGACGAACATAGAATAGCCATTTGGTGCGTGAATTGAAAAATGTACTTACAAGTACTTGTTAATACTCCTGACTTTGCATTATTTTTTATTTATTAATATTAAAAATTTAAATAAAAATTGTATTGTCAGCATATAGTCCAAATTCGCTTTGTATTGACCCTTGAAAATAAACGAATTAGGTTTTAAAAGTATCCTCAGTCAAGTTGCCCGGAGCATTATCCTCTGACCATACAAAATTTCTTCAAAGTAGTATCGTAGTATTTTCATAATGTGCAAACAAACAGAAAGACAATCAGAAAAATAAAATAAAACTATTATTAGAACTCTCTTACCGCAAAGAATCGCCAACGACAGTCCTTCTATTCTTTAAAGCACTTTATGACACTGTTCACAAATACACTAAACTGTTTACCATTTAAACACTTAATTATCACTGTTACACAACTTAGTTTCTCGATCTCACACTCAGCGGTTTATTATAACTGTTACACTTTTATCACAATAATACCACCCCACAACTTGAACTCCCAATTTCACACAATGCCTTCTCTTAACCGAGCTGCGATTTATATACTTCTTATTCTTAGTCAAATCAGTATTCAATATTACATTTATTTTATCAATTAAACTTCTATACAGAGATTCAATTGTTTTAGTCAAATCAACAACTTATATCTTTATTTTTAGTCAAAACCAAACTACTACATGTATAAAAGCTAACACTATTGTCTTGAGTTCTGTGTTATTTTATATTAAAAGTCGATTACTTTGTAATAAAAAATATTTAATATCCTTCCTCGTTACTATTACGTAAAATGTAAAGATGCATAATACGTAAGTATATACTATAAGTAAATAAGTTGCATCAACTACTTAATAAAATTTAGTATCAATGTAAAATCGACTTAACTAGAATATCCTTTCTTTTTCGTAATTAAACTTATTTAATCATTTATATGTAAATATTTAAATGAACCAAGTTGTAGAATATGTACAGATGTATTATACTGTCATTTTTAAGAGATTGATGTTAAAAAGCTTAATCGCATATTTTTATATTCCATGAAATGTAATATAGGGTTATCATTTTATGATTATTGAATATTATCAGTATTCAATATCTATTTCGTAGAGCCTCTACGTAGTTGCTACGAAATACATTTTTTATAAAATATACTGAATAAAATATACTTGAAAAACTATTGCTTAAGATTTTATCTTAAAGAAAATAATACAGTTGAATCTCGATAAATTGAATATCAAGGATAATTCATAATCTACTATAGATCTCTAGTTACGAATTGTTGTCGGACGGTCGTTTAAAAGTTTATATTTATCCGTCGGAAGTCGTCCTTTTCTTCAGGGTGAAAGATAACCGATGTACTTTCCTGTATCTCTAAAATTACAAGATCAGTTGTTAAGGTGTGAAAGCTGTTTAAAAAATACTCAAATACAAAGTGTATTATAATAAATGTTACAATAGTCTAAAAATATAAAAATAACTAAAGGTTGCAGGTCTTAGTTAAACTTTTATGTTTAACTACCCACAATAACAACAATTATCAAATCAGTATCTTATTCTTTACGGTCTTAAAATACAAATGAAACGAGAAGTCCCGAAGCGACCCATGTATAGACGTTGGCGTTAGTTCATAATTTATTTGAATTAAAAAATTTGGACAACCAAATATTAAGAGAAATAAAAAAAAATATGTTATCGTTCACAAAAAGAGAAATCAATCATTAGCATTCCAGTAAATGTTCAAGACTAAGTCCGCATGAACTATAAAAGGTTTACCTTCGATACTGTTGATAAATGTTGGTTAAGAATTACTATACTACGAGTTGAGATGGTTCTGATGTTACATAGCATATAACTTCCTTATTAAATGAGCAAAAAGTAAAATTTTAAATAATACAATTCCCGAGAGTAGAGTGTTTCTAACATAAAGTATAGCTTAAATAGATATAAAATTTAAATAGCATAAATCATAAATCTATATCTGCTTGAACGAAAACTGTCCAACTGAAAACTAACCATATATAGGTATTATAATATTTATATTAGAATATTAAAAAAATATATATATATATATTACGTACTATTTCTGTACATGACTGATTCATGTTGTTTTCTTTTTTTTAATAATCCACCTTTTTGAGACATAATTATTGCTACAAAATGTTATTTCGAAACGCAATATGTTGCATTTAAATATTTTTATTTAACCTCAATTGTCGGAAATAACTTTATTACTAGGGACAATATGTGAAATTGCATGTAATTCGTGCGCCGTAAATAGGGCTTCCACAAAAATATCAACAGGTGTTTGCTATTACTATTCCTATAACTTTAAATATTTCTATATTTTAGCTGAGTTCGAGTATTTTGTATTATAAAATACCGAAATGAATAATAATAAAAAAGTTTAGTCAATTTTATGTCAATTTATATACATATTTCCTGAACTTTAAATATTATGATATTTATATACTTAATTTACTCCTAAAGTGGAATTTTTCGAACTTGATAGACAGGCCATGGCAGTTTTTAAGACTCATTAGTGAGTGGAATATTGGATAGTTGATAAATCCTTATTTGCAAAACTAATAATAATATTTTTGTCTCATGTCCAACCCTATCTCGTGTGACGCAGGCCGACAGTTACCGAGCTGCTAACTGCTCTGAATCGTTCTCTTTTATGTAATTATACCTGGTGGTGGACAATTACTGCTATTGTTAGCAGTTCTGTTTAAATAATCGAAATAGGAAATACTGATTCTGATCGAATTGTTCACATAATCGAATAATCACCTAAAATATCTTGTGTTTGTATTTGAATATATTATGTACAACACAAAACAGAATTCATTATAAAATATTTATTTCCAATTATAAATCAAAATATTTTTCGTAATTAATAATGTTAATGATTCTCGAATGTAAATTTATTTACTTTTAATCTAGATATTTTCTTGCTATTTTTTTTTTCAAAGGTTACTAGAACTTTTTTCTTTTAACTAACAAACTAGACCAAAGTTATCTTGTAATATACATGTTAATAACAACATTCTCAATATACAGTAGGTGTGTATATGTGTGTCAGTATGTAGTATAGTGGTAGTCAGACTGTCTAAGTTAGTACTATAGCCGTGTCTGTCCAAGTTTGATTGTATTCCGTCATGGGATCTAGTTTATCGCCATTAATACATAAGTATTATATAATCATTGTTTGGTAATGAATGAAAATATTCATTTTATTATGGGTGTCTATAATCTGTTTTCAATATTTATTTATTGTCATGTAATTAATTTTACCTATTTAATAATTTTAATATCGTACACAGTTCAATGCCTTAATGATATAACCTGTAAGATGGAAGCACTTAGGCTTAAGAAATCTTAGTATACTCGCTTCAAGTGACATCCTTGTATTATAAATAATGATGTTCTTAAAAACTGGTTTCAATTTAATACATGCTTTAAAATAACAGAATTAAATAACCTTGCTACTAATAATAATAGGGCACAGAAGATTCAATATAAATATTAATAAATTCAATAAAAATATATAAATGTCCAAAAACGAAGGTACAACCCAATGAAGTATCCTGTATAATAAATAGGTTACCTTATAACTTAGATTTACTATGAAGTATAAATATTTTCACTAATAACATTTGATTTGACGTACAAAACTCACCAGCTAATTAATTTAAAAACTACGTCAGGCCCAAATGAACCTTATTATTTACCTGTAAAAATTTAATATGCTGTGAGTATAATGCTGTCTCGTCATTATATGATTTTCATAGATTAATGTTTAAGAAAGGGTAAAGCGGATAGATTCACTGCTAACTGCTATCAAAGAAGAAACAAACAATCTAATGTTATCGTAAGTACATAATTGTTGGGGGGCGTCATCTCCGAGAAGGCCTCCTCGTGTGCCCCTCTGTTTCCTTATTGCTCGGATTCGTCCGGTGGCATCGGAAGCGGTACGGGCCGGTGCTCCCTGGGCAACAACGGTTAATGTGGTCCTTCGGGTTTGCATTAGCCGTTGGCTAATACTCGGCGCGAGGTGGGTCGGCCATGGGGGTTTGTGCCCGGTTCATGGCTGGCTGGCGGGCAGGCTGCTTTTCGGGGTGGTCTGTCTATGGGGTGGGCTCGGGCCTTTTGGCCTGGGCACTGAGGGTGGGAGGGCGCAGGCCCTCTCTACCGGGGACAGCAGTGGGGTCGCCCCTGGTACTTCTCTGTGCGCAAAGTGGACTGTGGGGCGGTCCCGTGGTTGTGTGAGGGGTACGTTTTTTTTTTTTTTTTTTTTTTTTTTATATGATCTAGGGCAATGCTTGACTACATTCCACCTGATGGTAAGTGGAATGTAGTCTTAGGTGGTAAGGCTCATTACCCTAGCAACCTATTCACTCTTCGTTTGAAGACACCCACATTGTATTCGGTCGGAAATACCGACGCAGGCAAGCTGTTCCAATCCTTTTCTGTACGCATTAAAAATGAGGAAGCAAAGCGCTTCGTTCGGACAGGTGGAATGTCCACAACAAAAGGATGAAAACCTGCCGTGCGTCGGGACGTCCGGTGATGGAAGGGGGACGGGGGAATTAAATTGTGTAATTGGGCTTCAACAGATCATTAATGTGCAGCAGAAACAGAGTTGCAGAAAGAACGGACCCCTGAGGCACTCCGGCATTTATTGTCAAGGGTTCCGAGGAACACCCGTCGACAACTACTCGGAGAGATCTATGGCTCAGAAAGTCCGATACCCAGCCGATCAGACATGGAGATATACCATACGCTGAAAGCTTGCTTATAAGACTCGCATGCCAGACCCTGTCAAATGCCCTCGAGACGTCCAGAGAGACGGCGACCGCTTCTCCGTTCTTCTCGATGGCCTCGCCTAAAATGTGAGTAGCATACACTAGGAGGTCCCCAGTAGACCTATTACGGCGAAACCCGTACTGTCGGTCACTGAGGAGATCGTTACCTTCTAGGTATGCTAGTAGGCGCGAGTTCAATACACGCTCCATAATCTTGCAGAGTATGGAGGTGATTGAAATCGGTCTGTAATTGACAGGGTCGGCACGGCTGCCTTTTTTGGGCACGGGTTGCACATTAGCAAGCTTCCAGGATTTCGGCACTATTCCAGTCATGAAAGAGAGACGATACAGACGTGTCAGTACAGGAGACAACTCAGCTGCGCATGTCTTGAGCAGAATGGCTGGTATACCATCAGGACCACTGGCTTTATTCACATCTAAACGACACAATGTTCTCCATACCTCTTTGTTAGTGATGCGGATTTCAGGCATCGAAACACCGCAGTGAGGAAGATGTGCTGGAGAAGCATTGCCAGTGTCTAGATGCGAATTATCAGCAAACAGAGAAGCAAGTACGTTCGCTTTCTCTGTTGCTGTGTGGGCCAGGGATCCATCCGGCTTCAGCAGAGCAGGCAGTGAGGGTTGGCAGAAATTCAACTCGATCTATCGCTTTCGCAAGAGACCAGAAAGCTCGACTGCCAGTTGGCCTGACAGAGAGCTTTTCGCCATTCTTAGCGATTCGATCGAGACGACCCTTCCGCAATGCCTTTTTGTAGGACTTGGCAGCTTGGTTAAAGGCTCTCTTCTTCGAACTTACTCTTCTGGCGGTCTCTTCCTTGCTGAGGGGGAGGCCGTTGCGCTGATAGGGTGATGGCCCGGAATAGTCATCGTCAGGTACAATAGCGCTTGACAATGATTAGTCCGGGCGAGGTGGCGTCGGAGCTCTTCCTAGGGAGGGCTTCGTTGGCGGGGTGGCGGGACGGTCGAGGTCGCATATTCTGCGTCGTCTGCAGGTGGCAGTTTAAATTGCGGCGCAGATGTGTTTACCTCTTCCGGCCCCGTGTGTCGGGGTAATCTTCTTCGGAGGGTCGCCTGCGATGCACACCAGCCGCTGGTGGCGGCTTCGGGTTCGGACCACGACCGTTTTCGGACGGGATCCGGCCCCGGGAGGTTGAGTCGGATCGGGACACCTTCTTCGTTGAGGGAGTCCTGATTTGGCTCGGTCGGCTTGAGTGGAGGGCAGGGGAGCCCTTCGCGATTCAACAAGCCGGCCACCGGAGTGGGACGCGCTCAAGTCAACCGGGCGCGTCACTCCATGGAGGTGGTGGTCGCTCACGCGGCCTTCCGTCGGAGCAACGCGCAAGCGTTCCCGTGGCGCTCCATTATGACGGAGAGGTGTTGACCGTGTGGTTTAGTGAGTAAGAGTCTCACATAACCGCTTCCATCTTCCCCTGGATGGAGGTGTGTGTGTGTGTGGATCCATGAGGATTCCAGACGTTAAAAAAAATAAATAAATAAAAAAGTACATAATTGTTAAAACAAGTTAAAAGATATAAACGTATAAAATGTGACCAATTTACATTATCAAAGTAATGTAAAATGAAAAGTTAATCAATACGAGCAGGACTTGAACCTGCGGCCTATTGGAGTCCGATCTTGTTTTGTCAACGGAGATATCGTGTCATTACAAGTCTTATTGAATTTTTCGTTCAATATTTATTATCAAATCAAAGTAAAATGGCTAACATTCATATTAATAAAATTCAAACAAGTAGTGAGATATGGGTGATATAAGCTTATATTTTATATTTCTTGACTAATGTCTCAAACTATATTCTTGTCCTAGCCATGGTAACCACGTATGTGTCCAAGGGTCATTTTAAGCCGCAGTCGACCGGGGCATCATGGACAAACAACTTCTCTAAACATATACTGAAGATAAGTAAGTAAGAGATTGTACAACGTTCATTGTAAAACATGAGGTAACGGTTATTATAAAAGTACATTCTCGTTCGTCATAAACATCCTATACTCTGAGATGGAATAATAATTAGATAATGTAAACAAAGGACTTACCATCAACTATTTAATATTTCGTGCCAAATAATAAACTAAGAAATATTTAATATTTCGTGCAAATCCTTAACCGCTTAGTATAAGGATTGTGTTTTTTTATATTATGAAAGAGTTATATGCATGTGTCAACAAAATAATATATACCTATTTATCTTGTAAATAGTCCGTTCCATTACATTTGGACTTATTCAATTCAGATTTGGACTCATCAAGTCTTACATCTAGTAACAGCGAATAAACTAATAATGTTACACTGTTATTTAATTTTAGTTCCTTATTATTTCTCATGGAAAAATATTTAAAGTTGAAAAAAAAACAAAATTAAATGATTATAAAATTATTTTATTGTATTGACTGACCTAACCCCCCGCGAAGGAAAGTTAAATACACGCATCCTGTTAAACACTAAAATATATTATTTTGTATGAATATAATAGTTGGTATCAATCCCTATATACATATATTTATCCGTGTTAATTGTATTCTGACATTTTATCGCTACAAAAGGAATTGGCGAAATGAAATGCATGCGTGACGATGTAGTTAAAAAGTATCACCCGGTGATAATTAATCTTTTGTGGTGTGGTGTGGTATGATGATTGGTACGCTTTCCGTTTAAAATAAGGAGTATGAATGTGGATGGTTAGCACAGAAGAAACCGACCGTGCAAGATATGAATGGACTGCATGGAATGAAACAAGTGTGCACTGAGAGGACGAGAATCCTAATCAGTTCAAATGCATGTGAATGTTTCCATGGCAAAAAAAAAACAAAAATAATATTAAAATAGAACTAAAGATATCAAGCCCATTAAGTACGAAAGTGGCCTTGTTACAAACACCATTATGTTACCAGAAATCTGTGTATTTCTTTATATTCCTATCTACATAATGCATCACATTAAAAAAAAATTGGGATCAAGAAATTTATCCAAAATTTATCAAAAAAGACGCTAAAAGTAACTTTAAAATGAATAGAGTGAATAAATAACATTAAAACATGAAATTAATTACATTAATATGAAGTATAAGGTATAGTTAAATAAAGTTTTTCTTAAAGTAATGAGCAGTGCCTAACCTAACGCGACTGCAATTCCTATCTTTCAGACCAAAATAATTAAATCAGAAACGGGAAATGTAATTGAGAACTCGCGTTAATTCAATTATCAAGAACAAAGCACTGGAGATAAAGAAACATTAACTTAAGTTAAATGAATGTTTTTATCAACAGGTTGGTTTATTTTAAGCTTTTGAATACTTTGTATCATTTATTCTGCAATTTGTTTATAATTATAAGTTTGACACAAACTTCTTTGCGCTTGAGAAGTTATAATTATTTTATGTTGGCCATTATTACAAAGCCTTTATGATCAGTTTTTATATAATTGTATTCTGTAATTATATTTGTCTTTACCATGTTCAGGTAAAGGGATATAGTAATGCCTGATGATAACGCAAAACAGACATTTATTTTTCATAAAGTCATTCCAGTCTTTGAGGTTGAAATATCTATTGAGGTTTAAAAATGTATTGAGGACGTTGAAACGTCGGAGCTCCTCTTAAATATTATTTATTTTTAAAGAAAATATGTAACTGAATATTCTGTAAATAATTCTAGCACCTATCGGTTACCATTTTTATAATCTAGCAAAAAAACACGTTTATTGTATGAGAGAACCCTTTTAAATGTAAGAGAAATACATAATCTGTGAAAAATCTAGTTTTCTTACTGTCACGGTTCATGAGATGCTGCTTGGAGACAGAAAGACAGACAGACGGACAGCGAGGTCTGTGTGACTAAATATTTTTATAATCTGTATTGTTTTTAAAAGTTATGAGTGTCTACAAAAAAATAATTCAATTCAGGCCTCGACTGCTGCTTAAACAAAACAGTAATCGGACAGATCAGAACGCGGTTAGCGGAGCTTTTGAAGATAAATAGAGAAGATTGTAGCGTCTATTATCTATTATTTCTCTAAAAATATTGAAATATAAAGCTTGTATGGTACTTATACTAAATACTATGCAATTATTATAGAATATTGAATATATTTTTTAATACCTTTCTGTCTATAAAACTATTTTTTATCGGCACTTCTAAGAAAAACAGAAAATCTTTAATTATCCTGATAAACATTAGCGTTCTGTTTAATTTGGGATTTATTTTGTATGAAATTTTAATATTTTTAAATATTATAAATTCAGAAGTAATAGAGCAGCTTAGACGCTTTATTGACTTTATTACTTGTACGACTGTCTCTTTCGATAATAAATCTATTTATTTATATATTTTTTACACACTTATAAATATGACACACTTAACAATTTGCGACAAATATAGCACAAGACATTCTGCGAATAACATAGATCTAGCCATTCACCAAAAAAAAAATATGGACGTGTACTGTGAATGAGATTGTGGGTAATTAGTATATTATTTATTACTTATATTTATTATATATAACATTTAAATTCGTATTTCTTGAAGTGTACATTCTAATTTATATATTTGTAATTATATTTTTTGGAAAAAATCCACTTTATTAAATTAATACCAAATTATTAAAAATAATGTCTAAATCAGTTTTGTTATAAGGTAGTTTCTAAATCCATTGATGGAAGTGAAAGCTTTATTCAGATGTAACGTATTCATGAAGAGTTTTTTTGTTGTTTGAACCATAATTTTCTGCGCTGTATAATTACTTTAAATTATTACTTCTTAAAAGTTCTAAGCTATTATTATTATTAAAATAGTAAATGGAGTTAAACCTTACTACGGTTGGTTTCGGATTTCCGGCTGTCCTTCAGGAAGGGGAAGGGGGGTGAAAGAGAAAGAGACAACGGTACCAAGTATGTATTAAATGGAAAACATTAAATAAGAACCTCCCATTAATTTCGGGTGTTAGAGTAATAGACTGTCGAAGTAAAATGTGTTTAACATCAAAATACCCTTTATGTAAAAGGGTGTCTATTTTGGTTTTGTTATAGAAATTATTCCATTCTAAGGGAGAAATAATTAATTTCTTAACTAAAGTTCACAGATATTTTTTTCTTAATTAGCATAAAGAAAGATTCGGGGGAATATTTAATATTGTATTAAAATTATTATAAACATAGTTTTACCGTTCTTTTGCTATTGACAAAATATCCTTATATATTTTTAGTATTTTTAAAACTAATAAGATTATTAATGATTTCAATATAATCGATAGTTTGTGTTAAGGGTAAGAACCCTTAAAAAAATAATGTTGTAAGTGTTAAATTATTAAAATTAATAATTAAACTAATAAAATACATATTATTAATTAAGTTATTACTAAATGAAACTTCGGGGACATAAAAAAAATAGTCCCGAATGAAAGTTCAATATAAACAAAAAAATTGTTTATTTAATTCACTTTGAGTACAACAGAGTACGAGAGAAAAGAAATGAAGAAATAACTTTAAATGTATAAATAATATTGCCAACCAAATAATAATACAAATTATTAGATTGACAAGAAATATTCAAATTACTTAATTGAAAAACTGAATTAGTTGTAGAAACGATGAAAATTTAAAATTAATCAAAGTCATAACCTGGACTAGTCGTGAGTTTAATAAAATGTACGTCCGTTTTTCGTGAATTTCTGTCTTTTGGTGAATAGAGATATATCAAAACTTTTTTTATTCTTAAAGTGCCAAGGATGAAACTCGCAAATGATTTGTTATTTTTTCGACTGGACACCGTGGCTAGCAGTCGAGGCATTGCTGTCGTTATTCTGATGGGCTTCTATTGTGAGGTATTGGTTAGATATATGTAGATAGTATTTCTGACCCTGCCTTTCCTAGTGAACCCGTTGTCACTCCCGTTGGCTTCCACTATCTGTTTTGAATTTCAAAAAACCGACCTGTACCGATGTACCGGTTTTGCTTGTACCATTTTCTAAAAACAAAAACAAGAACAAGAACAATTTTATAAATATATTCAAATATATATCCAAATAAATAAATATTAAACATCAATAAATTGCTATATCTACTAATATTAAGTCTAATACTAATCCTCACAACATGCAGTAAAAAAATAATACAGTCTTTGAAAGGTCTATGATAAAACAAATTTCTGTACAATATAATTGTGCTACTTTTGTTTCCTTTTTAACCTCCCCACCTAAAAATATAGGGTGTTATAAGTTTAACCTGTCGATCTGTGTATCTGTGTATCTGTGTATCTGTATGTGGCAATGTAGCGGCCAAACGCGTGGACAGATTTGAATGCATTTTTTTTAAATTGAAAGCTATGTTTGTCCAAATGGTTTTTAGCTATAATTGGTCGAAATAGAAACAGTCGTCTCCAAGATATTCACGTTTTATTGGTGAAAGGTTCTTATGCAATAATTAGCTGTTTCCAGCGGCTTCGCCCGCGCTATATACTTATTTACTCCGTTTTTACACTTATTCACTCAGGTAAAGTATTTTATTAGGGATAGCTTTTGTCTGTCACTGCGTCCACGTAGACTGTAAAAATATATTTATATGGTCGTAGTCATAAAGAGTCACGAGCAACAGCTAGTGATAATATAAATCCCTTCATCACAGTGTTATTAGCGATTGTAAATCATTTTAACTCTAAATGTTTATATTTATTAATATTCGTATATACATATATGAAAAAGTCTTGAATCATTTTTATTAATACATTTATAATTTATTACTTTGTCGAAATTTTCACGCAGATCCTTATTTTTTCTCGTATTAAATATAACCTATGTTCATCAGAGGGATAATGTAGGATTCTAAAGGTAAAATATTTTATTTAATCGGTCGGAGCCTATTTAATTCGAACAAACAAACAATCAAATCTTTCCTCTTTCTAATATTGGTGATGATGATGATGATGTTAATGATTATAAAATATAGACTATGCTCATCAAGGATAATGTAGGGTTCTAATGCAAAAAGATTTTTTAAATCGGTCCAGTAGTTTCGGAGCCTATTCAATTCAAACAAACAAACAAATCTTTCCTGTTTATAATATTGGTGATGATGATGATGATGATAATGATTATAGAATATAGCCTATGCTCATCAAGGATAATGTAGGGTTCTAATGCAAAAAGATTTTTTAAATCGGTCCAGTAGTTTCGGAGCCTATTCAATTCAAACAAACAAACAAATCTTTTCTCTTTATAGTAAGAGGATAGATTAATAAAAACACCTAATCACTTGAATATTTGTGTGTCTGTAGTTTCATTTAGTACAATTAAGAAACCAGTAACATAACTTTAAAGAGCAGAAATATATATATATACAGAGACAGACGAAGCTTCTTAGCAATCCATGGATTCACCGTGCGGGTGCCGGGCCCATCGCGTTGCAAGGAGAGGAGTGCAAGCAGTGCCTGGGACTTGCGACCCAGGAGTAGGTTTAAGGGGCCCCTTTATTATGCGCAAAAACGCTCACCTTCACCCTCCACACTCCTCTCCCTACCTAACCAAATTTGGAAAGAACCTACTAATGCCGCCTTTGAAGTACGTTCTAGAAATGAACCGATGCTTGTTCTAGAAAGGCCAAGATCTTTAAGTAGGCTATAGAGAGATTTTGCTGTTATACCTCTCGCTCCCACCTCTACCGCGTACAAACTAACTATAAATTTATTCCTGATCAGTTCGCTGGTTAGTTCGTAATACTTATTGAGCTTGAATGTGTGATCCCCTGGGATGTTTGTTTCCCAAGGAACAGTAAGCTCCACAAGTATCACGCGCCTCAGATGTTTCGAATACAGGAATAAGTCCGGTCTGGATGACGAAACACCAACATCCCCAGGGATTTTGTAATGCTTTTCATACGTGTCCATCATGAGAATCCAATCAGGAGCCGCGCCTAATATTGAATAAGGCTTCGCTTTTGATTTTTTGGAGGAGCCTTCTTTTACGAATTCTATAGATCGTTCGGTGGTTGTTATACCCTTCCGCGCTCTTGCTACTGAAAGACTAACCGCTTCCCGTATAATTTCTAATACCTTGTCGTGGCGACGCGAGTATTGACCTTTATCTAGAAGTACCCTACACCCTACTAATAGGTGTTTCGCGGTTCCTATTGCCTCCCCACAGATGTTGCAAGACTTTTCGGTGGCTTTGCCCCATCTTACTAAATTACTTTGATCTGGGAGAGTCATTTGGAATGCATTAAGATAAAATTTTAATAATGCTGGGGACCAATCATAAATTAAGGTGCGCCACTTCAAAGCTAATGGAATACAAAAATCTCCTATGGTCACCCATTCGTTTTGAATTTCTAGGCTCATCGCGTGGAGTCGGTAATTATCGTTTTCGTCTTGTCGAATAAAAGATTTTGTTATGTCTATGTCTTGAACTTTCCTACTTGATCCTAGCCCTACTTTATTTGTTTGAGCACCTATCATAAACTTTTTATGGAATTGAAGTCGTGACTCGAGCTCTGTGGCAACTTTGTCTTTTGGGAGAGAAGTTACAGTATCATCTTTAGATTTTCCGATGATATGTCTTTTGGTAACTCTTAGATGTTTGTAGAGCTCCGATGGTTTCTTTAATTTTAATCCAAAGTTGTTACGGTCTCTAAATAAGGTTGAAGAGTCCGCTGAGTGCGCTAACCCGAGCCATAACTTCAATGTCTTTATGACGCTTGCATCTAACTTTGACAAAAGGGTTTTATTTATATCATACACGAGGAAAGGCCAATTTAGACGTGATGTTAAATAATTATCGTAAATCCAAGCTTTTTTGACGTTACTTATTGGTTGGTTGTCTACCTTTTTGAGATCGTTTAAAAAGCTATCGACTATTACATCCAACGATGGAGTACGGCCTTGGTAATCGATTTTTTTACCTAAAAATTTAAACGGAGCTGCTTCCGTAACCGTACTAACGCACTGACCGCCTATTATAAGACCCGGATCGTAAGAGGTATATTTGGTATTCCGTCTACCCAGACACAGACTAAAACATTTACTTGGTTTTGTCCTCAATCCGCCCGTCCACGTACAGAAATCCTCAACTACATTTAAAAGTACCTGACATTGTTTCGGATTACGTGTCAGTATCGCGAGATCATCTGCAAAAGCTAGTATGGATTCTGTGTATTTGTTGTTGAACTTAAACCGATAGCCCCACTTTTTTTCATTTCTAATTAATTTGTCTATTAAAATATTAATAACTATATTAAATATAATAGGAGAAATACAACAGCCCTGAAATAAACCAACGTTATAATTAAGTGGTTTTGAATGGTTTTCATTAAAAATTATAGAGAATTTTAATTTTGAATAATATGATGCAATAATGTCGCGAACTACCGTAGGAAAGTTATACCATTTAAGCGCGAACATCATTAGTTCATGTCGTACCGACCCAAAGGCGTTTTCTAAGTCTATCCAACAAACCGTAATTTGTCTCTCGCTAGTTCTAGCATCTTTAAGGCTTTCCGATATTAACGTATTATGTTCCAGGCATCCAGAAATTCCGGGCAAAAACCCTTTCTGGTGATTAGGCCTGAAATATCTATTGTTAATCATGAATTGCGTCATTTTAGTTTGTAAAAAAGAGAAAAATATTTTGGAAATTGTATTTGTTAGGGCTATCGGTCTAGTATCCTTGGGATTATTGACATTGTCGTTTTTCGGAATGAGGACAAAAAGGGCTTTTCCGAACGATACCGGTATTTGCTTTCTTGACCAGATTTTACCGAATATATTTAAAAGATGTTTATGGAGCGACGGACATTTTTTGTAAACTATATAAGGGATACCATCCGGACCTGGTGCTGACTTAGATGGTTTCATTTTAATTATTTTATTGATTTCCTCCAAAGTTGGTGGGTTGGCTTGAAAATCTTCAGTAGGAGTCTCAGGTTTGTGTTCGTTTGGATCCCCATATAGTCTTTGGTTTTCTGGCACTTCGTATGTGCTTTTATAATGGTCGAAAATTTGCTCGTTGGTCAAGAGAAGCTTACCTTTTTGATCTTTGAAAATGTTTTTTGAGTATTTAAAAGGATTTTTATCAAAGTCTACTTCATGTTTTGCCCGATCAAAGCTATCACGATTTTTCGTTATTTGATTTGTTATACCTTGGATAAGTTTAAGAATTGATCGCAATGCCCTAGACAGTTGGTGACTAAGTTGATTATCGCCTAAGGCTTTGGCTATACGAAGTTTCTTTATAAGATCTCTTTTTTTCCTCCTCATTTTCAATTTAAAACCGTTTTCTTTATTTTTGTGAGCATAACGATTCGTAGGTGGATAGTGCTCATTAAAGTAGTCGTAAATAGTATTTTGGAAAGTCTCTACTTGCGCATCGAGTACCTGATTTGAGCCCGGGTGCTCTAACAGGGCCGCTATATTTTGGTCATGTACTTTCCAGGTCGATTGTTTAGTATTTGGAATGCTAAGACGCGTCCGGATGGTCATGGACTCCTGGTAGTTTTCATTCAATGGCTCACCATGAGATATATGAGGGTAAACTCTATCCGCAGTGAAAACTGAAGATCTTACCGACGGTTGCCGCACTTCAGCACCATTGTGTGTTTTAAGATGTTTAATAAACCAGGCTCGTCTTTTGTAATTTTTCCCGCACGTAGGGCATTTCAGTTCCGTTATCGCGCCGTTTTCGCCGTAATTGTCAACCGGTGGACAGTTCTTCCGCCCCCCCTCTCGGACTGTCCTAGGGGTATTTTTCTTATTTGGACTTTATATATATATATATCCCCCGATACACAAAGACCTCTAAAAAGAATAAAAATAATATTATTACGTACTTATTGAAGTCATTGCGTCGGGGGACATTTTAATAAAGGGATAAATTAAAATGCAAGTAAGTTACCAAGGCAAATAAAGAAATTACGATATCGAATATAGTCTATAGTCTTCGTAATTTCGTAAAATAGATACCACATTACCAGTCCGTCTACTAGACCCAACTCTCCTGTCTATAACTTCGGAGGGTAGCCCATCTGGCTATTACACTGCGGATGAGCAGGACACAGATATTACATATATGTTGGTATAGTTTTAGATTAATTAATATTTCTTTGTAAGATAGTATTAAGCCGAGAAGAATTGTCGGAGTTTGAATTCGGGACCAATTTAAAGCATTGAAACCACCAGACAGCCTTCGTATATAATTTTATACGATAGTAGTTGGCTTTATGTTTGCTTTTTTTATTTAGTTAATTGATTGATCAATGGCGTTCGTCGACGGAAAAAACTTGTTTGAGAAATACAAAGAGTGGATGAGTTTATTTGTTTAGGTATATTTTTATAAAACAATGAATTATTTCCAAGTGCATTTTTTTACAATTACTTATATGATTTTTTATTGTAGTATAGTATACTAAGATGTCTGGATGCGCCATTTAAGAGTTCAATATATAAGAGTGCGGGGTCTAAATATTGTGAAAGCATTTTCATAAAACATATCTCTTAACATAAAATCCATAAACAACTTCTTAGTTACATATACTTTTCCACAGCACGGTCTTAAAATTAAATTAAATTTTGAAATTGTCGTAAAAGCTATTACACTATTGAAATAAATATTTTATTGATTATTACATAATGGTTGACAGATACACCTTATCTGATTATTATTTTTGTATTTAAATTTTCGTAAGGCATGATGACTCTCATCGTTTCTAACGTTCAAACACGAGCTCACGAATAAGAATTTCGAATGGTTTCTAAATTTAAATTTTTATTTAATGTAACGCTAGGCATAAAAAACATATATTACGTTAAAAAAATATTTTAATGTAAAAATTTTTAAAAAAATTCCACACTAATACAACACACAAATACATATGCAATTTTAAGTGTTTTGGATAAAATGACTTATATTTTTATCCTTCAAAAAAATAAATCTCACATAAATATAGTTCCTGTCTCCAGGGGTTTCAAAAACCAATAACATTCAATATAGACCCGGAAACACAACCATAATCTGTGAATCACACAAAGTGTTTTCCCTTGTATTAATACTATATGAATACAGGTGATATATTTCAAAACAATGTCCTACTTGACAAACATAAGAAAAAATATCAACAATTTTCCACCCCAAAAACAGATGTCCTCTGCAACTCCAATGAATATAAATTCACAGAATCGGGCACAGATAACAATAATTTGTAGAAAATATGTTTAACAGTATAAAGAAATTATATTTTCAGGTTTGGCAAGTTTAGAAATATCCTTGTAAGAGATAGTTGAAAGTAGAATAAAAGAAACATATTTCTGCTACAATTTATATTCCTTAGCAACTTTTTCATCTGAACAGTAAATATCAGCCTCTTAGTAAACATAATGCAGCTATGCCAGAAGATATTAAAAATATGGTGTCTCTTGTTCGGTGGCTGGACGAGGATATTGTGTTACTAAATGAAATTCATCATTGATATATTCTATCCTTATAAATGCATGTGCAGACTTCGGTGAAAGTCTAAAGAAATACAGAACGAAGTATTGAAACTGTGGTTGTTTTTTTCTTTTTAGGTTCGAGGTGTAAGTTAAAAATAATAATTATAATGCATTCTCTTCTGTTATTCATGTCGATGAAGTTGCGGGTCACACTAAGTATAGTAAAAAAAACAAAATCATCTTTATATATATATAACCTCTTTTTATTATCTTTGATTTATTATTTCTAACTTACTACTTCTAATAAGTAATATAACTAATAAATAACTGATTACTAAGTTTCAGAGTTGATTGTTACAATAATAGTTTATTAAGAGGTAAGGTATAACCGTGTAGAAAAAAAAGGAAAAATATATTAAATAACAATAAATTGCTACATCTAGTAATATTAAGTCTGATACTAATCCTTACAACATGCAGTAAAAAATTAATACAGTCTTTGAAAGGCCAATCTATGATAAAACAAATTTCTGTTCAATATAATTGTGCTACTCTTGTTTCCTTTTTACAATATTATAATGTGCTCTTAAATATCTGTTATAAAAATGTTGACCAATACACACTAAATGTAAAATGTGCACGGGCGACGAATGTTTGTTTGAACATCTGTTCAAACAAAACCCGAAAACTGTTGTCGTTTAAACATATGTTATAAAACTGTTGTAACAATATTAGAATACTGTAATAATCAGTTAAAGTATCTCAAAAAGTAAGTGATAAAAATATTTATTAAAAAAGCTAAGCAAGTTATAGTTAAGTTATTAAGTATAATTAAGCACGATTACTACACAAAACTTATTGTTTCCTTGTGTTCCGTCTATCTTGAGTTTAATTGTTTACATTCCTTTTCAAGTCACAGTCCATTGAGTCTCAAAGCGATTCTTATGTACAGAACTACCTCGGAGACGGCTAAATAAATTAATAATAGTAATAATAAATAAGTAAAATTAATAATTTATTAAATTTATATAAATTTATATGAATGTATATAAATTTAATTAATTCATTAATTAATTTATAGATATTATATATATTATAGATATTAATAAAATTTGTAATTACACCTGGCTTAGAGCCTTTATGGCGTAGAGCCTCTACGTTGCTGCTAATAACTACCAAAGTCTTACGTAATGTATAAAAGTAGGCTTTACTTTTAAGAACACAAATATATTTAAGAAAGTCTAATAGAACAAAAACAATATCGTCCAAATTTTCTGATAATGGTAACAATGAAAATAATAATTAATTCTACAATTTAAAAACCAAACAAAACCTCAAATAAGTTGTTGATCAATTATGTAAACTCGATTAAAAAAAGTCGTTGATTTTGGCCAAAAAATGTACTGTAACATATTTCATATTAAAATAAAGTAGATACATAAGCAGTTAAAGTAGATATTTTCAATACAGCAACAGTAATTTCGGCTGTGGCATCTATCTATTTTCAGAGACGCGGTGGTCTCTTCCAGGCTTAGGGGATGGTTCGAACAGTTTTTGAACTGCTGCTGGACGGTGGTCCGGACAACAGACGTTGCTTGGAGTAGTCGTGTATCCATATTGGATTCCAGAGTTTAGGTAAAAGAAAATGGTTTTGATTATAAACAAGCTGCAGAACAAAAATTTACATTTACAAAGCATTCAAAAGCTTAAAAACATAAGAAATCCAAATCCTAATCGACTGCAATTCCTACCTTCCAGACCGAAACAATTAAATAAGGAACGGGAAATGTAATTGAGAACTCGCGCTAATTCAATTATCAAGAAGATAAAGAAATTGTTTGTGACGTGAAAAATGTTGTCGTGTATCCATTATGGATTACAGACTTTAGGTAAAAGAAAATGGCTTTGATTATAAACAAGCTGCAGAAAAAAATATGCGTTTGCAAAGCTTTCAAAAGTTAAAAGCATAAGAAATGCAAAACCTAATCGACTGCAATTTCTACCTTCCAGACCGAAACAATTAAATAAGGGAAATGTAATTAAGGACTCGCGATAATTAAAATATGAAAGTCCTGGAGATAAAGAAATATCAACATAACTTAAAGAAATGTATATGATTAAATGTTGTAAGCAAGACCTTGGTTTATTGTAGCTACGTAGAGGCTCTACGACCTAGAGATTGAAAGCTTATAATATTGGATTAATGTAAAATAATAATCCAATATTATATTTTAAGGAATATAAAAGAGATCAAACTTTCAAATCGTACAACCTCATGCATATTTAATAAACTTTAAGTCTTTTTCATATTAAAAGAAGATCAAACAAGACTGCGGGTTATATAATATATATATATATATATATATATATATATAGTATCACATACTATCACTATACTTATAGTCGATGTTTTATTCATTTTATTTCTTCATTTTATTTCTTCGAGTTTTTTACAACGTGTATATTTAAAAGACTATAAAATATATTATAATTATAGTTTAAAACTGCTATCTACCAAGATACTACTTACAGAAATTTCAATTATATAAAAAGACTGGTTCTGGTTTAAATTTTAAAACCAACTTAATTATGGTTCCATATATTTATTTCTTATTCTAGTTTATTTAATTAGCTTATATATAAACTTATCTTAAGACAAAGTACTGGAAATTGAAATTTAAGAGATTTTGAGATGAAGCAATGTTCTTGTATTTTTAATATTATGTTGTTAGCCGAAATACAAAATATTGCATGCCTATGAAAAAAATAAAAACATAAATAATAAATATAAATAATATAAATATATATATAATTAGAGAATATCATTAGTAATAGAAAAGAATAATATATACGTAACTTTATCATATCCAAAATTTCTGACCCAGTCGTGCGGAAAATACAATTCATTAAGTACAAGTGTTCCATGTTTCTTCGAGGAAATTTTATTGAGTTCCAAACAAATACATGAACGACTAGATAAATAAAACTATAAGGAAAACACAACATTCATTAGGGATATAACTGTAACTGAATATTATTACCGAAACCTCTTTTTACGGAAACGATTCAAATAACATTCTTTTCATTTCAAATTCAATTATATTTTTAAGGAGTATCAATGTCAGACCATCTCTACATTTAAAATTTTCATTTTCATCTAGTATAATTTTTATTTTTATTTTCATCTCTACATTTTCAATTTTTATTTTCATCTCTACATTTAAAATTTTCATTTTCATCTCCTATAGTTTTAATTTAATTTTCATTTCTACATTTTTAATTTTTATTTTCATCTCTACATATTCAGTTTCATTATTTCTTTAACCTATGCACCATAATAAAATAATGTTCCTTGCTAGTATCCTACGACAAAGGTGACTGTTGCGGTTTTTAATCTGTTTTTGTTAGTTTCAAGTGTATGTTTGCTTGTTTCTTTATTATCGACTTTTTCTAATGCGATTTGGTGTCATTTCTTTGTACACATATCAAGGACCGATAATAAATTAATTATTCAAAGAGATTACCTCATTATCTTGATTAGGAACTCCAGGATTAATAATAATCTTATAGATCTTTATTGCATGACTAAAAGAGTAACGTATACGTTTTCATGACAAATTGAACTAAAAAAAAATAAATAAATATAGTTTAAAAAAACGAGCTTTAAAAATTAGTCCAACTAAAAAGTTACAAATAATTCGTAATCTGAGATTCATTCTTATATTACGAATTATTTTTTACTTTAACTCTAATGGTCAAAATATAATAAAATTATTGAGCAAAAAAAAAAACCTGGGGCGCTTCGTGCTACTGTGTTACTTTTGTGGCATTTTTAAAGTCATTGTTGCGATTGAATATTTGAAAATATGAATTTTTAAATAAAACTTTCTCTACTTTTAGAAATGAATATAATTATTAGTTTCGAATTCATCGCTTCTTCATGATTTATGGACATTAACCGATACGGTATGCCGTCTTAGATCGCAAACTTGTCTAACTTGTTTTATTCTTACTCATAGAATGTGTTCTCTTATACTCATAAATTATTAATTCTGATGATCTTAACATGAATAATGAATTAATCTGAATGAATAAGTAATTATTGTAAGGTCAATTGTTTTTTACAATTTTTGAATGTTCCAATAGGATCTGACCACCTAAAGAAACTAGAGAAGCGCCCCACTCTTTTTTCCACAATAATTTTACTATATTTTGCACATTATTCATTCTCATATTGCGAATTATTTTTATTTTTAGTTCGATTAATTTTTAAAGATTTTCTCGTCCGACATCTAATGTGTGAGTGCGCAGATGTGTTCTTCTGTAGCACGCATTAGGTCGTTCTTGGCGGTCTGATCCCTCAGAGGTCCGAACGGTGGTCTCCTCTAAAGGGGACTACCGCCAACGTCGATTAAGAAAGGCTTCGGTTTCTTTTTTTATAGCAAAGTTTAGGTGGGGGGTAAGTCGAATAATACGTGAAGTATGAAACCTGTAAATAAAGGATACATGTCGTTACGAGGTGCCTTCTAAAGATCGCAGTTGAATGCGCAAGCGATTCCGTGGCGTCCCACAATAACACAAATGATGATGGTGGGAGTATATAACAGTCTCCCTCTTCCCCTGGAGGTATGTATACATAAAAAAATCCAGTCGTTAAAAATAATTTAAAAAAAAAAGGTGTTAAACTTTATGTATTCTATACCCTATGTTGACTTTTGAGCACTTAAAAATTAACACACTTATATACTGTTAGTCATATTTATTTATAATAATTTAAATGGTAAATACATTGGAATTTACATGTTTTAGTTCATAAGTTTCAACAGTAGCGGCACCTACGCATTTAATTATGGAATGTTATTTAGTATTTACTATTAAATGTTTTGAGAATTAGAAGCATAGGATATTTTAACAAAATGTTTAATCATTTACTTATTATAAGGGATAAATAATAGCATCTGTAAGTTGGTTATGAAATTGTAAATAACCCTCACCTAAATTTTATAGTGTTAAAATATTATAAAACGAGTTGTAAGGGCTGCTCTCGCCCATTCTATTACAAATTTTTGATATTAAACATTGAAGTACAAGCACTGTGTATTACTGAAACACACATACACATATTTTTATTATAAAAAGAGTTTTTCAGTTTAATTCCATTTTTTTCTATCTTACCACAAGCATTTGAAGTTTTATATTTAAAAACATATCACATAAATATAATATTAAGTGTAGGAAAATTAAACACAACAACAAACAACTAAAATTATAAATTCTTATTTAATATATATCCTTTAATAAACTTCCCGGTCTCGGTGCAAATATCATGTAAATTCATTTCTCGTATGAGATATGTAAGAAGATCAAAGAAACAAAAAGTACAAATACACTTAAAAGTGTAGACATGTATGTGGAGGTGTGTTGTGCTACAATCATTTTACGTTTATTGCTAAAAACTTAAATAAACAAACATACATTTCATATTATATTTAATTCAAATTGTTATAGAAAGAAAGTTTTTAAAAATAACTGCATAATTAATATATAATCTAAATTCAATCCTAACTAGTCTCTATCTCAGTTAAAGATAAATCTTATTATAAAATAACATTAACTATCAGTTAAAGAAAACGCAATCATAATATGGTAGTGAATAGTGTAGTACTTGGCTTTATTGTACTGATATTGAATATTGGATTTCATGCAACATGCAACGACTGCACTGAAAAATATTTAATCGTAGATTTATTAAAAATGCTAAGTATTCATTGGTTTTACTAATTTGTTATAACATAATACTCTCCTTAAGGCATTTCAAATTATGATCATTATAGGTGTATGAATTCAAGGTTGTTGCACTCCAGTTTATAAAGGTGACTGGCGCTGTCTGTCTGTCTGTGTTTTAATATATATTACAATCACAAACACAAAATCATTTTGTTCAAACATATAAAAGTAATGTATATCATGAATTTATTATTTGCAAAGTTGAATTACTTCAAATACAATTTTATGACTGACTTGGGAATATTCTGTTATTCATACAATATGTTGACCTTTCCGGTAATCCAGTTCTTGGCCATAGGCCTACCAAAGGTCAAACGGATAAATGGTTGTGTACTTACCTCCTGTGTTACCAAATAAAAATATTTCAAATAAGTTAGATTTATAAGTACTTTTACCATACTTTTTTGTTAACTAAGAACTGTACTATTGCAATTTTCGTTAGTAGTTATTTTAATTATCACTTTTTTTGTATTATTTATGATTATTGATTAATTAAAAGTTATTGTATTTTTACTGCCCATGAAAAAGAAACTTTAAGAGAATTTAATGGTTGTTATATTTAACAATATATAAAAATCTTTTCAAAACAATTCAATTCTCTTAAATTTTCATCACCAGTAAAAATACAATAACTTTTAATTAATCAAAGTAACAAGCAATAGCTTTAATGATGATATTGAAATTTTTAAAGTGGTCAAAGAATTTTTCTTTTAAAATGAAAATTATTTAAGAAGAAGAAAAGGGTAACGAGATTAATTTAAACATACTTAATTTATTAATTTTAGCTAATAGTATAAAAAAATAGCTTAAAATTAATATATTTTTTTAGAGTCTATTGAATTATTAAAAACATTTTGCCAATTATAAGTAAGGACTTCCTTGTTAAGTTTAGCGGTTAACTTATTTATGACATTGAGTATTAAAAACGTTGATTAATGTATGTCAAACGGTTTATTATATTATTATATTTTACAAATACTACCTTTACTTTACTGCTATTGAGCAATGAGAGATGGGGAAATATCGTAAGACATCTCACATTTACCTACCTTAGTTACTGGCCTAGTAATGGCAGTGTAGTAGTTTACCTTTGCTTTTATAATAGTATGTAATAATCAAATCATAACTATGAAAGTAATAATAATGAACATATACAATGTCATTAAGATAGCTAAGAATTAGTGTTCAGCTGTGGTTGGTTTGAAGATTATTTTTAATAAATCCGTTTAATAAATATAGTATGCGGTGTTATATATTGATTTTTATAATTACAAACATAAAACCTGCATTATACTAAAATTTGAGTAATTATAATAAAAAAGTAAACGAAAAACACAATGAATAGTCGGTATTCCCTCCAAATGGATATTCTATGTTCGTCTAATGCGGGAATATTGTTAGCAACGGTGTGCCGTATACAGACTGAAAAGGCAAAAAGAGTTTCTAAACTAACGTTGTGGTTATCGGTAAATAACCTACATAGTCTAGAAATTTTATGCGAGAAATATACATGAAAAATATAAATCTTGAATCACATGTAAATATTAAAATAAGTTTTGTTAAATCTAAATATGGTAGCTGCTAATAGCTATTTCTTAATGGTAATAATTATTAAAAAATATGTAGTTAACATTAATACGTTTGAATTTAGAAAAAAAATATTCCTTATTTGTAAAGTAACACAATGAAATATTAAAACTTCATAAGGATGCAAATTTGTTCTACTACAATCTATATATTTTTTAAATAATTTAAAAATATAATTTACATACAGTTTAGGTACAATTATTCTTACAAACAATTATACGTGTTTGATGGTTTTATTATTTACTTTGTATAACACACTCCGAAATGTTTATTTAGTGTTATAGAGGCAAAGTATTAAATTACGGGGTGTGAATTATTATTACTATTTAAAATGTCCATAATTTATAATATATATATATAAACATACATCATCATTATTATTTAACTATTAATTATAATTTTTGAAAATATCTTTAAACATGTATAGCCATGTTAAGCTTATTTAAATTTATATAAATATAGAATGTAAAAAACCGATACGGGCAGGGATTCGAACCCGCGACTACTGGGAAACCGTCCCGTCGCTCTACCAACTGAGCTACCGTATCGCTGTCCGTCTCGGTGAATTAAGCATTCTATATGTGATCGTCTTTATCGGGACGGTGGTGACATCTATTAGGTTTCTTTCGAAAATCCTAACCAATGTTTCTAACTTTGCAGTATAGATAAATATTGAAAAGATGCCACTACCGAAATCAATTTTTCAAAATATCTTTAAACATGTATAGCCATGTTAAGCTTATTTAAATTTATATAAATATAGAATGTAAAAAACCGATACGGACAGGGATTCGAACCCGCGACTACTGGGAAACCGTCCCGTCGCTCTACCAACTGAGCTACCGTATCGCTGTCCGTCTCGGTGAATTAAGCATTCTATATGTGATCGTCTTTATCGGGACGGTGGTGACATCTATTAGGTTTCTTTCGAAAATCCTAACCAAGACGATGCCCTGCCCGTATCGGTTTTTTACATTCTATATTTATATAAATTATAATTTTATTTAAAATTTAAACAAAATCATTGGTTATTCTAAAATTTGGATAAATTATCCGTTTAGTAAATAGAAAAAAAATTTCTTTGAATCCAAATATTAGTGTGGTCATAAAATATTCTATACTTTTTAATTAATTGTCCATTAAGCGTAAAATATTTTTCATTGTCAAAGTATTAAATTCAAAGTAATAAAAATTAATGACCACGTGGTTCATTCACTCGTACCCTTACAGCAAGAAAGAAAAAAGGCTTAGCACTACTAAACTTACTCAACTGAAGTCATTTTAACAAAGCCCTTATGGGCTTCGCTTTGCCGATCCGTCAATGTCAAACTTTAAGTAATAGTGTATTCGAGCTCTTGTGATTTCATACCAAAATAAAGTACTATCCAAAACAAAGGTATACATTTATTTACATAGTCACAAATGATATATAAAGAGAAAAGAAAAGATGATAATTAATACTTATTCCATATGTGTATTGTATTGTATTAATACTTATTGTATAAGTGTTAATTTTTCGATCCACGACTGTGTGTAGTTGGTTTTTGAACGCAACATTTAAATAATAAATTTCTAGCCCATTCAGTGTCCACCTTGTATATTCGGCTTAACAATTACCCGAGGAAATGACAAAACAATTTCAAACTTATGTTCATATAATAAATGTTATTTTCGCACAAACATGTTCATATTTTACATACCTCCGGATTGTATTATTCACAAGGCCGTATTAAAGGTAACAGGCGGTTAAATATTCAAAACAAAAGGATCCTTGAGAGAAAATCGGTTTATTTTCCAACGACGATTTATAACTCTCAAGGTATATACAGAACTCTTGTCGTTAATGGGAATAGTCAATTCGATTTGTCAAGATAATTTATTTGTTAAGACGAAGACAGGTCCTTAAAAATAGCCTTTTGATGCCTTACGTAACTTGATCAGTTTACTTTATTAATATTTCACGCCTTATTGTTCTTGATATTATTTTTAACAACGAATATTATTCTTTCTTTGTCTTCCAATATAACTCCCGAAGAAATATTATATTTATTACGCAAACTTATTTTACCGTTATTGCACTAAATATTTATTTCGAAGACTCGGAACAATAATCTATGGATTACCGAAAGAGTATCAGGAAATCGAACCTACAACTTTAAGCTCAGCAGTCAGGATCCATATCACTAGAACATTAGGCTTTTATCCACCAAAAGTTATTTTAAGGTCCTTATACTTATTTATCTGTAACTAAAGCTAGAATTGAATTTAATTGCACTAAAGTTTTCTTATTTCTGTTCTGTTAAATATATTTATTACTTGAGCCCTTATCGATGACGCAATTTTTGTATAATGTGCATTAAATTCGAATTTCGAATTCGAAATTCGAATTTAATGAATCGCACCGAATTGTTAAACTTTTGATGGACAAATTAAATAACACGATACTATTTACAAGTCATATTATTAAAAAATAATAGTTATGTAATGAACTCTCACGATTTTAATTGAAAGTTGATAGTAAATAAATTTTGAAAAGCCATCCAAGTTTTGTATCCACCGATGTTCTTATTGTATTAGAATGCCACCACAACAGCAAAATCCAATTGTAGGCTCTTTTTGTATCATATCCCTTATCTAGCAATGTATGAGCTCAAAGCAAAGACATTTTGTTGAAACGAAAAGCTGTATAATAATCAGAGAAATCTTAATTTGACAGCTTTTTCAATCTACTACTTCGATCTAAACGATATATTCTTATTTATTTATATATATTATTTAATATTGTCACCATAATGAACAAAATTATTAAATTATATTATATTATACATAATTTAATAATAGAATGAATGACCAAATGTATTCAAAGATATTCAATGACAGATAATGGTTTAATAAATAAAGCCTCTGAACAAAATTATAAAATTTAAAAAAAACAACAGTACATTTTGAATATTTTATTTGCAACTATTAATTCACATGAATATTCAAATCCAAAAACACCGAAAACAGTAACATTTTAACTATTGTGGAAAACTATACATTTATATAAGACATTAACCTAATTATATTAGAAGGCTCAGACTTTAGACGTTGTAGAAGTAGTTAAGAATAGAGATAACATTAATTTACTTAAATATAGTAAGTTAAGGAAAATAAATATGTTTAGAAATTGATATAGGTATACATTTAACTAATAAATAATATTAATTTAAAATAAAATATCCAAACCAAAGTTCGTTTACTTAGAGATAAATCACGATTGAAGGAAGTCATGGCGCCCGCGGCTGACATGTCAAACTGGAATTCGTAGCCAATAATTGGAGTTCTATTTTTAAATTCAGATTAAATGTTTTATAATTTTTATACATCAATAATAATTCTGACCTTTACCTTTTACAATACAAAAAAAAATCAAGGTTTTGCTTTTTGAATTCATTCGGTTTTTTATATTTTTTAATAAAAATGTTGATAGTAGGTATACATTTTTATATGAGATAAATATGATTGATAGATCATAAATATCAGACAAAACAAATTGTAAAAAACAGAATTGAATCTGAGGTGGTATATACTTTTTCATCTGTAAAAGTATACAATTCAGATGAAACTTTATAAAAATCGTAGAAAGTACATAGAAAAATATAGTTATCTAAATATAACAGCGACATACAATATACTTCTTTATAACAAGCGTAATTTTTTCTATACTTACTTAATACTGACACCATTTTATATAAGTTAACCGAAAATTCAAACATGACTACTTGCTACGTTGAAAAACTGTAACTTCTATATTTTTAAATAATACAATAACAATATATTTCATATTTATATATGTTTTGAAATGGAATCTTATTATTAAAGTAGAGTCAGGAAAAAACCATTCTATTACACTTAAGAACAATTATTATATAAATGTTAAACAACGATTATATTTTATTAGAAAAATAATAATAAAAAAAAATAATGTAAGCAAATAAAAACTAAGCAGTCGGCATATAGTAAGAGAATGTTCCTTGTACATGGTAATACAGACAAACTGACTATTCTAAATGGATTATTAAATAATCATTTTACTTAATTATTAATACTAACATGTAACTTATTTGAATTTTAATGAAAGTGTAAGAAAAATAGAATACATTACTTAATGAGAAAGAGAATTAAAAACAAAACAATGGATGTTTATGTGTGTGTTCATATGTATGTGTTTTTTTTTCAAAGAATCAAAAATAATTTAAAGATATGTTTAATTGAATTACATTTCAACGTAGGACTAAAATAAATAATAATAAAATTAAGATATAAATCCGTCAAAAGTTGTAATATAATATGTTTTAAAAATATTTTACAAAACATGTAAATTTTCGCAAGATTTTGATTTTGATATATCATTAATACATATCTTCTGGAGCAGTTCCCGAGCGATGCTGAGAGAAATGTGGGTGCGGGAACTCGCCAGCTTTGATGGCTTTGATTCCTGAATTAAAAAAATCTTTTGATTAAAAGTATTTTGGGACCAATTTAAGGAAAATATAATACTGTCTTTACAAATGCCTCAGTGCGAAATTTTATAAGTGAATGGCTGGAAAGAAACAATTTAAAGGAGGACAAATACTTTTTTAATTAAAAAAATAACAAGAAACACTTCCAACAATTAATTTAATAACCCACATAAATATTTTATAAGTTCTTAAGCTAAAATAAATAATAATTTATCTTTATTTTTTTAGATCTTAATCAAACAGATGATGCAGTCTATCCTTATCTTGAACGCTTTTATTAAATAACCTCATTAATATATTAAAGTAATTATAATAATATACAACAATTATAATTATAATATGAAAGTAATAAAATAGTATTTTCTACGTACAATATTTCTAAAAGTCAGGCCCAGACGTAATGAATATTGCAAATCGGAATTTAATTTCAATCCAAACAGCCAATCGATGATAACTAAATTGATGAGTTTCTATTTGCTTCACGATGTTTCCAAGAGCCAAAACATTTAAGTTAAAAAATCCAAGTATAAAGTATTGATGATGAATATTAAATTTAGTAACAAAATATCTCGAACTTCGAAGCAAAATTCAATTAACAAAGTGACTTGAAAATTATCGCGGAATAAACAAAAGATCCAGCGAACCCTTTGATGAAACCTCGTCGTGAATTTGAATACATTTTGATGGAATTTTATCTAATTATTCGTAACCAGAAATCTCTTCACCACGCATTGTATAAGAAACATAATTTACAGACTACAAATCTTCTTAAGTGAATTAGTAGTAACTACTGTAATTATGACTATTTATCACTTGAACGGTTTGAACAATTTTCATAATTATCAGTATATTAATATGTATGTTGTAATATTTTATAAAAAAATCAGACAAGAGATTTGTATGGTAATTTTGTATAGAAATCGTATTGAAATTATAAGTATTATTTTGTATGTCTTGATTGTTTTCATAGCCTCCACTTTCTTGTATTTCATTGTATACTAAACCTTAAGTTATAACTTTAACATAGTTCAACCAATCTATCAACTATAAAAAAATAATATCTGTCGGGTTTGGATATTACTTTTTATAAAATTTTATTATTAATTTTAAAAGCATCAACATCGAATATATTCTATTTTTAAATATTATTATATTATTATTATTCTATATACTAAAATTATCTGAAAACCTTTACCTGTTTGTTGCTTTTCTTCGCTTGTTTTTTATCCCGGCTTTCTTTCAGTCGTATCTGTTTCAATATACCCACTAGTAGCTCGTCCACGTTGTGTTGTATCCCTGATGATGTTTCTATGAATTTGCTATCCTTGGATGTCGCCAACGCCTTGCCCTCTGTTAAAAGAATTCCAGTTACCAAAACCCCAGATTAACCACAGTTTCAAGCCCAAAGACATCATTAAATTATGGCTAATTAACCCTTTACATTAACAAATAACTAGCATAATCAAATTAAATTAATTAGATATATTAATTCACTTAGTAATCCAATTAATTATGGAAAATAACTCACCGTTAGTAGATACTTGTCTAGCTCTGGCCAGGTCAGCCTTGTTCCCCACCAGCACAGCTGTTCGTTCTACAGTGAACAGCTCCCTGGCGAGGTAGGACAGCAGTTCTCCAGCTCTGATAAATGAGCTTTTAGCCACCACCGAGTATACCACTACACAAGCATGTGGCTCGTATGTTGACAAGCAATTTTCCACCTAAAACAATTGTATTACTTAGAACAATTAATTATTAAATATTCAATTTTAATTAATTTTAACCTTTTTAGTGCGATACGCAAAATGTTTATATTTATTAATTAAATGAGAACAAACAGTTTCTAAAAAGATTTTTTTTTATTTTTTGCATACTTTTTGGTCATTGTTTTCTCACCTACTACAAAATAATAATTTTGTTATCCTCATCAGAAAATCTGATACAATACCAAATTTAAATGATACCAAGAAATCACAAAATTCGCATTAGGAAAATTCAGTTGATTTAAAACATTATTGTCTTAAGTAGTTTGGGCTTAGTACTACTAAGTCAGTTTATACAGCTTCAAAGTTAAATATTTTAATTTGATTATAAAAATATGAAAACTAAAATATTAAGAGTAATAATAATAGTGTAAAAGTTGTTTGTTTTTGTTGTTTTTCTGACTCTTAAGTCAATAACTTACCTACACACTCCACTTAAGATATATTTACGTCAAGCACAGATAGTCGTTTTATCTCTAAGATGGCAAGAGAGGAAATTTATTTTATGTTTTTACGAAGAAAAATATTTTTTTATTAAGTTTACTGTATATGTTAAGACAATTTATTATCTTAAAAGCTTTTTAAACGTTTCAATGACGTAAGTTATTATAGGACTTTAATAGATAGTAAACTAATTATCATATTTGTATATCATAATCTATAGAAATAATAAAGCTTAAAATTTTATTTTAAATCTCTAAATTCAATTTGTATTTATTAGACAAATTCTTGGTGACCTATAATTTTATAGTCTAGAATTTTATTCCCGTGTCTTAAAATATAAAGCAAATTATTCACATTGTTTTCTTATCAGTTCGGTACCAGTTTTAATTTAGTCAAGTAATCAATCATTCTCGACGTTAATATCAAATTTTGTATATACATATTAGGTATATAATAGACCTTTGAGTCCTTTTAGTCGAAGACACTCCTTCTGCTTAAATTAAATAAACCAGGCCATAATTAATACTTGAATTACTTGAAAACCGAAATATGATATAATGAATATTATAATAATAATAATAATATCAGGACAAATTACACACATTGATCTAACCCCTAAGTAAGCAAATTATTTGCTTGTGTTAAGGGTGTTAGACAACGATACAAATACATAGAAATACACATATAAATACTGAGAATATATTTAATAAACGACCAAACCCAGAAATCAGACATATATGCTCATCACATAAATGCCTGTCTCCGCCGGGAATCAAACCCGAGCCCCATTGCGCCGTGACACGTTAGGCGTCTGCGCTAACCACTCGACCAACGGGGCGGTTAAATATTTTAAACCTTTTTAAATAAAATATACATTCTATTTTTAAGGTATAAAATAAATTGATTCGAGCAATTCAATCTAGTTGACAGCTTCTTTATTGGCCTTATTGGTTTTTTGATAAGAAAATTGTCCTAACTAAAACGAATTTAACAATTTAAATAGAGTAAAAAATATTTACACAATTGAGATGTCCCTTGACTCTCTTATTTGCTTTACTCAGACCTTATTATTGAAAAAAACAAATATTTCTTATAGATATGGTCAACGGTAACCACTTAACCAGGTTTACCGTTAGCTTGCCTATTACCAATAAAAAAATATAAATAACGGTCGAACATGCGAACACCGGTGGTGCACCCCTTGTTATACCAACTGAGCTATCGTGTACCTTTAATATATTCTAAGATTATTATAAATTAAATGATTTCCTAAAATAAATATTGCTAACTGGCTAGCAGGCAACAGCAGGCATCATTAAATAAAAAAGTATTTTTTTTATTTTTTTTTTATATGATCCAGGGCAATGCTTGACTATATTCCACCTGCTGGTAAGTGGAATGTAGTCTTAGATGGTAAGTCGCATTGCCCTAGCAACCTATTCACTCTTCTCTTAAAGACACCCTCATTATATTTGGCCGGAAATACCGACGCAGGCAAATTGTTCCAGTCCTTCGCTGTACGCACTAAAAATGAGGAAGCAAAGCGCTTCGTTCGGACAGGTGGAATGTCCACAACAAAAGGATGGATACCTGACGTGCGTCGGGACGTCCGGTGATGGAAGGGGGACGGGGGAATTAAGTCGTGTAGTTCCTGCGCACACTCACCAAAATGTATCCTATAGAATACTGAGAGGCTAGCAATTTTACGCCTGTGTTCAAGGCTTTGGAGGTCGGCTTCGACCAATTCGGGATCGCCTATAAGCCTCTTTGCTCGCCTCTCAATTGAGTCCAGAAACGCAAGATGAGACTTTGCGGCACCAGCAAATATGTGACCACAGTACTCTACACACGACCGGATCTGTTGTTTGTGTAGAACAAGAAGCTGTCCCGTTGTAAAGTACTGCCGAACCTTCGTAAGAACGGCAAGCTTTGCTGCTGCTGCTCTTGCTCTGGACTCAATGAACCGACCAAAGTTGAGGTTCGAGAAAATCTCTAAACCTAACAACTGAAGCCGGTCACTGTATTCCAAGGATACATTCTGGAAAGTAGGAGCCAAAGTGAAAGAGCTCTTTTTGGCGGTAAACAGACACGTCTGCGTTTTGGTGGCGTTGAACTTGACAAGATTGGCATTGCTATATGCGGAGACTGCCTGAAGTTTGTCATTCAAACGTTGCACCATGGCTTCTCTTTCAGACTGTACTTGATCTCGACTAGCCCGACTACTCGGCAGATATCTTTCTACAACTGTGCTGTCGTCTGCATACCCATAGATACCGGGCTTCAACAGATCATTAATGTGCAGCAGAAACAGAGTTGCAGAAAGAACGGACCCCTGAGGCACTCCGGCATTTATTGTCAAGGGTTCCGAGGAACATCTGTCAACAACTACTCAGAGAGACCTCTGGCTCAAAAAGTCCGTTACCCAGCCGATCAGACCAGGAGATATACCGTACGCTGAATGCTTGCTTATAAGGCTCGCATGCCAGACCCTGTCAAATGCCCTCGAGACGTCCAGAGAGACGGCGACCGCTTCTCCGTTCTTCTCGATGGCTTCGCCTAAAATGTGTGTAGCATACACTAGGAGATTCCCAGTAGACCTATTACGGCGAAACCCGTACTGTCGGTCACTGAGGAGATCGTTACCTTCTAAGTAAGCTAGTAGGCGCGAGTTCAATACACGCTCCATAATCTTGCAGAGTATGGAGGTGATTGAAATCGGTCTGTAATTGACAGGGTCGGCACGGCTGCCTTTTTTGGGCACGGGTTGCACATTAGCAAGCTTCCAGACTTTCGGCACTATTCCAGTCATGAAAGAGAGACGGTACAGACGTGTCAGTACAGGAGACAACTCAGCTGCGCATGTCTTGAGCAGAATGGCTGGTATACCATCAGGACCACTGGCTTTATTAACATCTAAACGACACAATGTTCTCCATACCTATTGGTTAGTGATGCGGATTTCAGGCATCGAAATACCGCAGTGAGGGAGATGTGCTGGAGAAGCATTGCCAGTGTCTAGATGCGAATTATCAACAAACAGAGAAGCAAATACATTTGCTTTCTCTGTTGCTGTGTGGGCCAGGGATCCATCCGGCTTCAGCAGAGCAGGCAGTGAGGGTTGGCAGAAATTCGACTCGATCGCTTTCGCAAGAGACCAAAAAGCTCGACTGCCAGTTGGTTTAACAGACAGCTTTTCGCCATTCTTAGCGATTCGATCGAGACGAGCCTTCCGCAATGCCTTTTTGTAGGACTTGGCAGCTTGGTTAAAGGCTCTCTTCTTCGAACTTACATCCGGAGTTTTGCGGGTTCGAGCATCAGCCCAAATGAGATATGCCGAATGTTTTCGGTCTTGAGTATGACCACATTCGGCATTAAACCATGGGCGAGCTTTGCCACCGATGGGTACGTCAACAAAGGAATAAAATACTCCATTGCCTGTTGCACTACATCGGTTATAGCATCCGCGCAACTCGCAGGAGCCAAAGAAAAGAAGCAGACCTGCCGCCAAGGATAAGACGCAAAAAAGTGCCTCATCTCATCCCAATCTGCTGACTTGTATTTCCATACTCGCCTAACACCATATGGTTCGAAAGCTGGTGGGGAATATATAAATACAGATTTCACCAGACAGTGATCGGAGGTTCCCAAGGGGGACGTGACCTCTACACGATACCTGTCCGGATCAGTTGTCAGCAGAAGGTCTAGGCAATTGGCTTTAAAAAAAGACAGGCATTAAAGTCCCCCAGAAAGACGAGCTGCGCCGAAGGGTACTGATACAGAGCCATATCTGCAGCCTCACTGAGATACTCAAATAAACGAGTTGTCTCCTGGTCACCGCTGTGCGAACGGTAGACACAGGAATACAGGATTTTTTCGTTTCCTGTGTCCACTAAAACCCATAGGGAAGAAAAAGTGGGGTCTTCAAGGTGACGGAGACGCTGAATACAGAGGTCGTTCCGCGCATACACATTGACTCCGGCCCGTGAGCGAAAGTTGTGCTCTAACGAGTAACCGGGATAATCCAAGTATGCAGCGCTCAAAGGACATTGTATCTGCGTCTCCGTCAAAAAGAGCAAGTGCGGCTGCTCTGTCTCCAGGTGGTGGTGGACAGCTAAGAGATTTGAGTGCAAACCCCTTATATTAGTGAGGTGCACTCTATATGAGGAGGAGTGCAACCGCTGCTTTAACTTGTTCCCTTGTTTAAACTTTTTCATAAAAAAATAAATATAAAAGTGAATAGGGATGGGAAATGGCAGTTGAACGAGGCGGTACATATCGAACCCGACGTCGAAATTGGTGATGTCTTGCCACTGGGAGGCTAGCCTGGAGACTGCGGGGACGCCCGAACCCCCCCAGGGATCGCCATCGGTCCTCCTCGCCTGGTCACCAAACAACACGATGGAGCCACCCTGCGATTTTTCGCAGCTGGTGGGGCAGTCTTTCGTGGGAGGCTAACCCATTAATTGGGACCCCAACTATCTGCGGGCGGCCAGCGGAAAGCCGTCGCTTCGGATCCCGCTACCCTCCTCGACTAGACATCCGACAAAACAAACACCAACTCGACGTCAACCGGTTCGCCATCGTACCGCAGCTGTTCAGACCCATTTCCCATAAACGGCTTCATCGAGCAACGGCGACCGGATGTTATGGTCTACCACCAAGAAAAAGTAATTGCAATGTAAACTAAGTAAAATAAATCTTACCGACATTTCCGTGCTGGGATGATCAATAAATATAAGCTCAGATTCCTCTCCATCCAGCAGCACTGATACTGACTTCTCACCAAACTCATCATCTGCAACAAACACACTTAAGAATATTAAAAGATCACGTATACTTTCCCACTACACATATATAGCAAGGTGAATTTTATTTGAACCTTCGAAAATACATTTACAATGTCTTACAAAAATACTCGCCTGAGCACTTACGAGAAGAGAACACTACTTTGTATCGTAACGTAACATGTTTTATAAGAGTTATTCCTTCTACTTTAAGATAGTTACAATTAATATGTAATAAACAATTACTATGTACTGTTTTAAGAATCAAAGACTTACTATTATGTGAAATACTACCCTATAATGTATCGTTTATTTTAGGTAACATTATACATACAGAAAATAATTAAAAATTAATTATAATTAAAAATAATGAGCTTACATATTATAAACCGAAGAATCATTATAACCAGGACCTTATACTAAAGTAACTGGTATGACAAACTTGACAAACGCCAAATTAATTTAATTATAAACAATAATTATACGTCAATTATTTACTTGTGACCGCCCACGTATTCAAAGCACTCTCTAATTGGTTGGTTTAAGTTCGAGGTAGTGGTACACACACATGTACCAAATTTTACGTGTATATTGAGTAAACTTCCTCATTATATACTTTTTAACAAATACTTTACATAGTATGAAATTTATTGATAACAAAACATTTATAGGTATATAACATTTTAAAATATCATAAAATGCTAAGAAAACACTGATTTTCTAGTGTTTTTTTTTCATATATTTATCTAGTGACCCTCTTGCCCACTATTATATTCTATCTTCACCATGTCACTAACATACATATATATATACATACATCCTTCCGAATTTTCCACTTAGCTAGTTTTCAATCCATACAAATTTTTAAGCAAACATTTCTATTCTTTAGTCTCTCAATAATAATGAATTATCTTTTGCAAAATGTATTTCTCACTCAATATCCTACATGATTTTAAAATATCAAACAATTTTCATAATACCATGGCCAGACTCTCTATCCTATACTCCCTGTAGAACCAAGCACTCTTGTCTTGCTCCACTAATTAGGCTGCCCCTAATGAGGTGCTTCCAGAATTACTCGTAATTGCAGAATTATGAAACGGTACAAAATACTGTAATTAAGAAAACAGATATGCTGGATTTTAAATATTAAAAATATTATATACCTTATGTTATTGTCCTTTGATTTCTTCACAACTAAACTTTCAAGGCATAAAAGAAAATTCTTAACAACCGCTGTATAAAAGTTTATGCCGGTTTTATTTAAATAATGATGCTTTTGGTATTTTGATGAAACTGGTTTAATGCTTCTAGCACAGCTTGAATCAAGAACTATGAGAGAGAAGTGCTTTGAATATATATTTTTCAACAATAATGAATATTTTTTTGTCATAGACTACGTCTATAGAGAAAAAGGTTATTTTGCTTTACCTAATTCTTTATGAAAAGAAAACACCACTTCCTTACAAAGAAAATATTAATAATATGGTTGTTTTTTTTTAATTAAAAAGAAAAACGCTAACATTTAGTAGCTGGTATTAAGATTTTCAAAGCTCTGTATAGTTTATGTTGCTTCTGTAATAGCGGTCTTAAGAATAAAAACGTTATAGTAATGGATGGGCAAATTTATCCGACACTTTAATGGCCCCATGTTGGATTCTTCCAACGAATCCTACAGACGCTATGGATCTTACATATAACGGCAGGAAACGATTATAATGAAGCTATCAAAGGTCCAACTATCTATAGAAAAATTATTACGCATATCAAAACAAACTTGATCAATAATCTAATTATATGAAAATATAAAAAACAATATTAATAAATAAAAAAAATAATAAACAATGCAGGCATATTTAGATCAAAACTAATTTTGTTTTTAAATATTTCAGATAAAATTTGTTTTTGATTTAAATTAAATTATTAAAAAAGAATAAATATCAAATTATGTAAAACACAACAATTCATATATAAATCTTATTTAAAAAAAGCATGTTTGGCTTGTGAGCATTATTAATAAATATAGAATGCTAAAATTCGTCAAGACAGGTAACGACTGATAAACCCAGCTACAGGTTCTATTGGCAGAACGATAGGGATGAGCTGCCAGAGATTATAGAACCGAGTCCCACCCGTTTTGATGTTTCTTTTTAATCTATATTCATATGGAGTATTAGTAAATCTATATCGACATTACATAAATATATAATATGTTATATTTACAGTATTATTTAGTCACATATATTCAAAATATAATTAACAGTATTATTAAAAAAAAATATTTACAGTATTATTTAGTTACTTATATTCAAAAATATATATGTCGGAGATAGGAGGCATATTGGTGGCTTGTTCGGTATTGATGAAGATTGTAATTCTCAAATTACAACAGACTTTTTATTATCGTATCTCAGAAAAGATATTAAGATCGGATAAACTGAAACACTTAAACTTTACATATGATTTCTGTCTAAATAAATTGATTTTATTTGATTAGCGAGCATTTAGCACAAAAATTGGATGTAAATCGAAACGAATCACCTTTATGCTGTGACGTGATCGATGGTGGATAAATTGCACAGACATCAACGCGTTGCTCGCACCGCACTATACCAGCACCGCTGCCATAACTGCCATCGTCACGAAAGCAGTCACCACCATCAGCACCATCAGCGCCATCCGCGCCGCGCCATCACCGCCATCTGCGCCGCGCCATTACCGCCATTCGCGCCGCGTTGTCACCGAAATAATTTTTCATTTCTTTCTTTCTTCATTAGCAACGATTCCTTCTTTCGTAGAATTTTTCCAAAGGTCATATAATCTAATAAACGACTTCCATAAGCGATTAAATAGGTATTTTCACTCGATTTTCTTGATATGTGGGTAGATCTCAATTTTGAAGTTTTGAGATAACATAAATTTAACTTGATTGATTGATTGATTTACAACCATTGATTATCAACTATTGATTGATTGTATTGTTTCTGGAACTTCCTTGTTATTATCTTGTAGTGTGCGTTTCAAATAATAAAATCACTTCATTTCTTGCTTGACGTTATTTGTAGCTTCAATAAACTTATCTCGCGGGTAGTTGGTGGTTTTGATGCCCGAGTGAATCCCGCTTCTGATGTCGGAGATAGGAGGCATATTGGTGGCTTGTTCGGTATTGATGAAGTCTTCTGGTACAGGATCCGAAGCGTAGGTCTCAGGCAATTAAACCACACACACAATATCACAATTACTTGTATTAAATGTAGGTAAACAGATATCACAAATTACTTAGTAGGTATACAATTATCAAAGTACCGTGAACCACTGGTCCCGTTTGGGGGGTCCGGACTGTAAGGCTCACACTAATCAATAATCCTCTCGTCTCGATGCTCTCGGATATTTAAAATGTCTCAGGCGCCCCTCCAAACGATTCCGATCACGTGACTCAATACGTCACGGCGTTCACACCCCACTGTTACAATGATATCAATTTAGTTACTAATTATCGTTAAATTATCGTGATCTGCGACATATATATTTTTCAAGTCAAATTTAAAATAAAAACTTAAGCCTTATTGTTCTACAATATGTGTCTACACATAATTGGAAGGTTTTATTACTATACATATTAAAACTACAACTATATTCAATATATAGTATAATATTTCAAATGAGAAACAAGGGACTAAGTACAAAAATATATATTTGCTAGTTTTTAAATACGTGGAGATATTTGTATTCCGCTAATTAATAATAAAACATGAAACAAACGTAAGGACGCTAAAAATCTTCAAAAATAAACTTATACTCGCAACATAATGTATAAGGAGTTTATTAACTACAGCTATAAAAAGGTGATGTACAAATAAACATACATTCAAAGGGAAGGTGAACTTACCATGTTTTGCTTCACCAGTTAGCAAGTAAAAAGAAGTATTGTTATTTACAAGAGCATTGCCAGCCACACTAAAGTAACCTTTACTATAGTATTATAAATCTATACTAAGAGCATTGTCTGAAGCGATATAAGCACAATATCTACTCAATCTAATTAAACGTTATATTTGTTTAATTAAATAATTTAAAAGTATAAACTTTTAGCATTATTACGAATGCTCAAAATATTAGCTCAAGCGTTAATGAACATGTATCAACATGCCACTCATTTGAAACTAATTAAGCATAATAAGGATTTAAAAATTACCGATTCTAATATCATCATAACTCTGTTATATTAGTCAATTGTAAGGCATGATATCCAAGCCTTAAAAGTTTTACTTTGTTTAAATTATAAATCTGAGTAAAGATATTGACGTAATTTTTTAAATTCATAACTTTCTTATAACAACATCAAATTCTTTTTTTCTGTGTAGTATAAAGAAAGTTATAAAAAATGTCTTATTTTATCAAGATATAAAAAGTATATTCCATTTTATTCACAGCATATAAATATAAAATAAATGGTTATTATATGATTATGTTATAATTTGTATCTGGATTTACTGTTTTTATTTTTTTCGATATCTTATAATGAAGTCCAGTTTAAAAAAATATGGAATGAAAATTAAAAACACTTTTGTTATTAAAATCAAGAATGCTTTCCCGTGTCAGTGTTAATACGAAAATTTTTTAATTTAATCTCAAAACTCTGGTTTTTTAGAAACTAAAATATTTTATATTTAAAAAATGGTTTATAAAACTAACGTTAAAAATTTTGTGTACAAAAAACTTCTTTCATGTGTTAGGGTAAAATTGGTAAAATGGTTGCTAGGGTGGTATTTTTGAAACAATGCATTTCTGTACAAGAGTTCTTGTTTAAGTACTTTTTTTATGCGGAACGACAAAATTTAATATGTTTTATGCGGACAAAGTCGCTACCAACAGTTAGCGTTTTGTATTTATTTGATTTATATATTTTTTGCTGCTATTTCGATGGATCACCGACTGAAAGGTTTTCTAAGACGTGGTAGTTAAAATTATGACATTGTATTTCAGGTTACAGTTTCAGTCCTTCAGCCAAACAAGTCTTGACAAGCCATTTTAGCTTTTCAATAGTCACATTAATAAAGTGATTAGTGAAATTGAAACAGAATTTATTTTATAAAATAACAATGAAATAGAAAAGTTTTTTTACTTAAAATATTTGGTTCCAATAAAATAACAAATGTCTACTAAATTTAGGCCGAAAAACAAAATATAATTGAAATGTTTTTTCTACAAAAAAAAATATTTTAGTATGAAAGGTAAAAGTGAAAAGAAGTTTACTAAAAAACACCCACACATTTGAAGGAATTATTGAAAATTAAACTCGAGCTAAAAAGATATAAGGTCTACATGCAAATACAATAATAAAATCTTATTTCTAAGACCATAACATTTTATTTAAAGCCGCGAGCGAGTAAAAACAAAAGTCCTTAGAAAAATATTCAAAAACTTCAAATACATGAACTTATAGAATAAAATCTTATCATTAAAAACAACCTTTATTATACAACTGGAAAAGGGAGAATAATATTTTTAATCACTTTTATATAAAAGTTGGAATTCAACATATTTTTCTTTTTAATACAATTAAGTTATTAATATTACTAATTAATTCCAAACTTTCAATATTAATTAAAGGATTAGGTAGAAAATTATGAAAGTTTCGTAATTCGAGACGAAATTTAAACAACGTAAAATCATTTAACAACAATACTTTATAAACTTTGACTTGGATGTACGATTTTTAATTGGAATTCATCTGTGGCTTTGGCCAAGTATAACTTTAATATTAAAAGCCAGAGCTTAAATTGTAATTAGACCCATATAATATAATACTAGCGACCCGCCCCGCTTCGCACGGGTGACATTAAATATGCTACAAAATGTCTTTATATACATACAACATTCAAAGCTTTTTTATTATTAGACAATAGAAACATCACAAATTATAAGTAACGGTGCTCAACCTATAAAATTATCATAGATTTTCTACTATATCATTCATGATGCATACATATAAACCATCCTCTTGAAATACTTTATCTATTAAAAAAAACCGCATCAAAATATATTTTTGTCAGTGTTGTACCACCTACACTTGAAAAGTGTTTTTATACACCAGAAATGTCTTGGTACAATTTCCATGAAAATCGATTAAGGTTTATAAACAACGATAATGATCAGTTTTTCCGACAGTCAAATTAAATACATAAACAAAATTCGTTCGTTATATAAAATCTTTTATTCTCAATTTATTCCCCCTAGTTAATAGGATAATCAGTACCTCCGCATTCTACTTTGATCCCACAGACAGACATACACAAGTTAAACTTATACAAGCAATCGTTTTGCGTCGGGAATTAAGTCATAGTCATTATATATAACATTAAATAATCTGGTTTTGTCGTTACAAAATATAGAATTTAAATTTACTACTACTACTATCTTTATTATTACTATCAAAAACTTAATGTCTATAAATAATGTAGATATAAAGAGCGATTAACTATTACATCAATAGATATGAAAATCAACATATCCAAAAAATATATAGTATTAGCTACAGTGCTGCCAGAGCTACTTTATAAAAATGCTGGCTGTCTGTCTGTCCACCTGTCTGTAGTCACGAAACTTTTAATTAATGTCCCATCTTTCGCTTCTTATTGTAACGGTCTAAGTTGTAGCATAAAAGTAAACCAATAAAATAACGATCTGGGTTTCATTATTAATGACGGTCAATGACCCAAGATAAGGTTCACCTTCGAAATTCACAAAATAAATACCACACCAAACCTAACTCCGCTCAACTCTATAGACAGGGTGTGTTTATTTTCATACATTAAAAGCTACAATGACAAGCTTACACCCAACGCGAACTATGTAAGTTAAAATAAGTCACTCTTATAATTTCGACGCTAATGGTTTTCACCATTATTTCTGTCACCTACATTATAGTTAAGGGGTGTTAGACAGCTGACAACCTTCCACCTTATATATATTTAGTGAAGGTGTTAACGCAAACATCTAAAAAGGATTTAGGGTTTTTATATAATTTTTGGGATCTTATATAAGCAAATATGATTTTTCAGAAACGTCTTAACGTGCTATTAATAGATTCTCATTACTTAAGCCGGATTTGTCAGAAATACTCTTCTTTGAGAGTATTATAATAATAGGCCCAAAATGCAATGAAAATTTCATTTAAAGACTTTATTTTCATTATAATCTTTTTCGGTCCTCATTATACTTGATCAGATTAAACCATTTTCTTTAAGCTATTAATATATAATATTTCGTAATAAATATTTTGTCAAAAGATAAACAGTAAATCCAAATATTTCTAATTATATCCAACTATAGCAGTATAAACATTTTATAAATATATGCAATATTTATTAATTATTATTATTTTTAGGCATTGCTTGTGATTTTATTTTAATAATACTGTTGATATTCAAGAATCATTTATATGTCTGAAAAATATATACAAGCGTAATAAAAAACAACTATTTCAGGCAACATGCTATAACATTTTTATAAATATTTTTTTATATTACAATAACAATATTTTATTTAAAATGTTATCCGTCATTGTGAATGTAAAAATATTTTTTATTTTACTTATCACAGCTTATATACAATGGAATAAAAACAAATTTCATTCTATTTGATGACATAAAATAGACATCGAAAATAACCAATCAGATTATCAATATGAAGAAAATAACCAATGATAACTTTGCAATATGCACTACACTATTCGTAAGCATATAACTTGTACAAATATTCTATCCATTCATCTACTTACCAAGACTTGCATCATAGGTATTCATGTACTCTGACGTCATGAACTGCGAGACGAGCGCTGTCTTCCCCACCCCCGCGTCACCGAGCAAAACCACTCGGTATTTTGGTATCTATAAATACGACAAAGAACTAAGTGAAATAATATAAAAATATTTTAGAATTATTAATGATTTCGTGTCTTAAGCCATGTAAATAAATAAATAATGTCGAAATAAATATAGAATAAAAATTAAATCGATACGGGCAGGATTCGAACCCGCTACCTCTGGGTAACCATCCTGTCGCTCTATCAATTGAGCTACTAATATTACAAAAACTAATGTCAGTCATGGTGAATTAAGCATTTCATATATGATCGTCTCTATCTAAACGATGATGACCTATAAGGCTGCTTCCGAAAAACAAAAAAATAAGCTTAAACATGGCTATACATGTTTATAGATATTTTAAAATTTTGTTACGTTAAAATGTTTTTTTATGGCTAAATTAACTGTTGGGACGGTACCTTGGTCGTTTAGATGTGAATTGGGAAAGAAATCTAAATTAACCAACGGGCCATAGCTATTACCAATGAGTTGAGATCTTCTTTGACACCCGGTTTCTTGAAGGCTACAATTTTTCGAAAAAAGAATAAAATATTAAATTTATGTCAAATCCTGTATTAACCTTTCTGATTAGTTGATGTCCTGACAGCCAATCAGTACTGTAAATTATTTTTTTCTTTACATTTGTTTAGAAAAGCGGCATTTCTCTATCTTCCATTTTAATTAAAATAACTAATTATCGCCTAATTAATGTTTTTTTCCGCTTCATATATTTACGGATTATTACTTATTGAATAGACTTACTTCCAATTAACTGACTGATTAGAAAACGTATCTTATATGAGGAATTAGATCTGATTTGAAATTATATTATATTTATCTTATTTTTTATAAACTTAAAAAATATCTGTTTAAAGCAAATTTTAATTTAAATATGACAATGCTCTAAATATAGTGTGTAAAATATTGTAATAACCGAACCTGCCACTTCTCGGATACCGTTCCATCGCTCAGCCATTTGATCTACAATGTCGTACTCAGTCATTTCAGATTTGAGTCATGTCATTAAAGTTCCATTCTACCCTTATTTAAAATTTAAATAACCTAAACATCATATTTATCGACAATTTCAAACATTCGTTAAAATTTATAATTCAGTATAGATGACGATAAATTTAATTCTACTTAGTCAAATACAAAAACAATTGTCGTTATTTGTATGTCAAAGACGACTTAAGGACTTAATATATTTACATAACATTTCCAGGGTCTGGTCATCTAGATTTAATCTGCTGATTAAAATCTCAAGGTATTTAACTACATGAATAATTCTTATTCAAACAATGTCGATAACAAGACTATTATGAATAAAAATGAGAGCCTATAGTAAGGTATCATTAAAATAAACGAAATAATGAATTTACCTAAACGTTTTTATTAATTGCTACAAACAAAGCATTGTAACATAATCCAGTTATTAAAAAAGTAATTACGAAAACAAATACCGCAGTAGTCTTTTATCTCAATAGCCTTTGTTTGTAAATATTCAGTTAGAGAAAATACCACTTCAGTTTTTACCTCAGATTCAAACTTGTACAATGGCTACAATGTTAACTTTAACCCTCTAAAGGAAATAAGGTTTTTCATTAAATAAACAATTTTGTATTATGTTTGGTTCGCCAACGGCTGGATCAGTACAACTAACAAAGTTGTTCCATTATATCTTTGTTTCTTATTATTATTTGTTTACTTAGTTATACATAACATACATATTAGCTGTCACTCTTAAGTCACAACTAATGTATGTTTTAAAAATTGGTTTATGAAATTAAGATACTAAATAGTGTTTTAGTCATTACTTAATAAGTAATCATTTACTTGTGGACTTACTAACTACAATTTAAAATATATTTTAAAAGCATTTTTCAGAACTAAAATCTCAAACTAATATCTACGAAAGTTATGATGCCACAAACAGACAGACAGACAAACCCCCAGAAATTTGAACCCTAAACACCGGACTCTAGTATATCATAGTAGTATCTCACCGGATCAAGATCATCTTCATCAGGTGTATCAAGACTTGCTGAGTCAACGGGCCGGTAGCCGGAACAACACGAGCCATCGAACGGAGACCTATCTGGTGCTCTGAAACAAACCCAAATTCGCTAAAATAACCAATGTAAATCACAGTCATAATTAACATTGGCAGACACGTGACAGGTCACACATTATAGGCATATTCATATCCCGCGAGATACACACACGTGAGATACATAATATGGGTGTACAGATGATGTACGAAATCTTATTTTGAGCCACGTACACTACCAATATGAAAGCAGCTTTATCTTTAAAAATCATATTTGGGTTATGACTCCAATGACAGACAGTATTTTATAACATTAGCATAATTGTTAAATATATATAAAAACAATACTAATTCCATGTGTTATCATGATACAAACAAAATAAACCATTTTAATTATTTCTTTTATTTCCAGTGGTTAACCGCTTAATGCCCTGGTTTAGATTTAAACGTTCATGCCTTGAATTTAAGCCGTCGTAAATAACACCGAGTTCTCATTCTGCGTACATTTGTAAAACTGCATAGTGGCTTGGTCACGCAACTTAGCAATCAGTCACCAAATGGTAATCAGATTAGACGTCAAGTTGAACTATCATTTGTATTCCACTAAATAAAGACCAAGAAATTACTCAGGACTTAATTCTTTTGTCAGAAACTGGTAAATATATATTTAGTCTCCAGTAATTAATATAATATTACAAGTAATTAAATTTTGCATAAAAAAACTGTTAAATTAAAATTTTGATCATTGTTTGTTTTAAAATATACAAATACCAATCGGTTATCAATTTCTCTTGAATGGCTTATCTTTCTCAGAAATTCAATAAAATCTGTAAAAACGTATTAAAATGTTTGTAAAGTCTTTTAGTACCGCGTTTTAGGGATGGAATTTATTTATAAAAGAAGATTAAACATATTGAATATACAAAATAAATTCATTTTTTATTATAAAGATATTATTTCCCTTCCAGTTCGAAAAGTGGTGACCTTGCCCTAGTAAAGAATCAGCTCTAACAATAAATCTATTTATGATATCTTAGTTTTGACACAACAAAATATTGTATAATGATATTTGAAAATTATTCCTGCAGGGAATTATATTACTGTTCTCAAAGTGACACTGGACAAAATCTTATATAGACAAAAAAAAAGACTCATCGGGCAACTAACATATAAATCAACACAATTCTTGATAATACCTACTTGTAATATTGAATGATTAGAAACCCATAATAAAACCAAATTACCGGCTGTTAGTGGAGTTAACAGATGTATTAGATCGACTGCGTCTGTTGCATATGGAGTCTCCACAGTTTACCACTCCTCCCTTGGTGGTGATGGAGAACGTACGTAGTCTGTATAGGTCGTCTGACAGCCGAGGGTTGTAAGGTTTCTCTGGTAGTGAACATACACGAGGCCTTGAGTGTTCCACAACTAAAATTAAAAACAAAATTATTAGCGTTAGCATTTTAATTAACATTATTATTGGGTAAAAAAAAATCAAAAAACCCCGACACAAAAAGAGCTCTAAAAAGAATAAAAATAATATTATTATGTACTTATTAAAGTCGTTGCGTCGGGGGACCGTTGTACGTACGTTGACGATGGTGTCTATTTTACGAAGTTAATCATTGACGACTTAGACTATATGATTCGATATCGTAAATTCTTTATTTGCCTTGGTAACTTACTTTCATTTTAATTTCTTCCGTTATTAAACGGCCTTTATTAAGAAGAAGAACGCCAATAAAGAAGTAATTTGAAAGTTTTGACAATAATAGTTATTTTATTGTATACTATCCGAGATTCTCTTAAGGAATGCTAACGTATTTTTTTTTAAGATTAACATTTTTCAGAACCAGCCCATGATCACGCAATAACTCATTTGATTTGTAGTTTATCACGAGGCTTCTACCAAATCAAGTGTAAACTTAATGATTAACTGATTGTTTGATTGATGGAGTGACAAACGACCAATCATTACTTTCGACAGTGCTGTCAAATTGTTTTACTTAATTATTATTTTTGACACTGACCGTAACAAAAGTAATATACAATATTTTTGAATATATTTGAAATGTTAAAAGGAATCCAGAATAAAAAGTGAATTACGTTTTAAATAAAATTTAGAAACCAAGTCTGGAAATAGCTCGTCTGATGTATAGACTTGAAATTTCAAATGCTCCAACACTGATTTGAAACAAACCTCTGACAATGATAATGTTTCATTAAGGCAAATAACTATAGTCCATTGCCGACACATCACTATTAGACAGACAAATAAACCGGAACAGATTGAATTGAAAAGCAAATTATCTCATTTAATCTCAAACTGGAACCGTGCTATCTTTTGTAGAACTTCGCAACTTGCTTCACTAAACTACTGATTTAATTCAACATCAAATAACTGTTAACTAACTTATTATCAAACTTAAATAGTTTCCTGTTGAATGTACTGTCTTAATAAATGATATACATATAGACAATACAATTATTATTTTTTACATTGAACTTAAAGTTATAATTAAAATTGTTGAAAAGATATAAGATGTTAAAATTTCAAACTTTCAATCAAGTAAATGGACGATAACGTTCCAATACATTTTCCTATCTAACAGACCGAAAAAATGTCATTCTATCTATATATTGATTTCTCTCCATTCCATTTTTATCTAATAGAAGCAGATTGAAATACGGTGAACTATTTTCGGTCTATGTTTTTATTTCTACAATAACATAGCCAAGTATCTTTTCCATTTAATTTCATTATTAGTATTCGATAACTAACTATATTCTTCTTATTTGAGAATCTTTAAACTAAAAATCTGCTGTATTTAAAAGTCTTCACAACTAGTCATATTATATGTAGCAAGTATATTTTATTAAACAAATATCTTTCAAGGGTAATATAAATACTTACCTATACTTTATCTTCGTATTTAAAGATCGTAGTTGGTACATGTCTAGACCTAATAAAGAATTTACAAAACCCATTAAAAATAAATTAAAAGGGTATGGTATGAACGTATCCAGGTACAAGATCATTTATATAAAACAATGGATAAGCCCAGACACATAAAAGCATTCCCGGGAGATTTTTTTATGCCTGTAGCTATAAATTATATTTTATTCGACTGGCATCCACCTTAAGTTCCATTTTACCTTTATCACCAAAAAATATTTTCGTGAATTTATTAAAATATTTTATTTTTCTTTAGGACAAATGCTATGAATGCATGCCTAAAAATAACTAAACTATATTTATTCACCTTTTAATAACGTATTAAATATTTTTACCGTTAAGTTCTTTTATTTTTTGTTAAATGCTTTTTCTAAACATCATAGAAATTGTATGAAACAAACATTTTCCGAATAAAAATTAATTTATATATTTTTTAAAAACCCCGATACAAAAAGACCTCTAAAAAGGATAAAAAAAGATTATTTGCATTAATTTAGAGCCTGAAATTGATCTATTTAGATGATGCCTTAGATATGTATTAAGGGCAGTTTATTGACTTGACAAGCTATCACTGTTCATTGACCTGTTTTACTCCTTACTTCTGAAGCCATAAAATATTTCCACATAGCTGCCCATTTATCTGTTTGAAAGATCTATTGCTATATACCATTCTTATATAGGGGTTAGACAGATAAGAGACCTAGAATGTAGAATACTAAATATATTATATTTAATTTAAAACTTTTTTCTTTCTTTATTAAAAGTTATATAAACAATAATCAATAAAGAAAAGGATTGAATGACAATTACTGTGGAACAATGAAGTATTTTTCACAGATATTTTCAGTAATATGAGACAAAGTTTTGGGGCATAAGGGATTTGACTTTTACAACTATTGTACTAAAAAGTAAAGGGTCAAATACGAAATTCAAATGGACTGCACAAACATTGACAAAACAGTTTATTCTAATTAAGGTAATTACAATTTTAGACTATAACTATATTTACTTGCCTGGTAACTCCAAAAAGTTTGAAGTTCTCCTTTGTCGACCGCGCATAGTATTTTGAAAGTTCAGTGGTCCAATATCTTCTACTGAATCGCAGTTAGATATAGTCGACTCTCGCGAGCCTCGTCTACTTGCCAAATATGCCAAGCCACCTTTCATGGATCCTCTTCGCATCGGAGAGCATGGTCTACTGTTGCTAGTGGACCGAGTTTGGGGAGTGTCATCAGTTAAATCAGTCAAATCTGAAGTAGACTTTCGACATATTCGAGAAGAAGTCTCTGTTGCTTCATCATCTGCATCATGAACGATCGCTGATGGTGTTCCTGGCATGGCGTCTGTTGAATCATCAGTATGACTTGATATTATACTAGGTGACGTGACCATCCGTGGAGAGCTTACTGTGGAAGTAGAGCTAAATAATTTTCTCGTTCGTGATGGGAACGCTCGAAGTTGCTAGGACTTGTGTGTGCGGATGGCAATTCTGCAACTTGGGGAATGTTGAAGTGTCGTGGACTGGCGGGACTGTGATGACCATGAATGTTAGGACTTTTAGGGGGACCGTGTTTGTCATAACTGCAGCCGGATTGGGGTGTATAACATCCCGAAGAAGATGTGCTGGATGTAATTGAGGAACTTTTTTGTGGGAATATGAAATGACGAGGACTTTTCGGAGTAAGCGGCTTTGGGGAGAGTGGGGGGTACCCACTGGGACTGTTCACTGCCATCATTAGATTTTCACCTTTAATGCCACGCCCGAAGATTCATTTCCCATAAATCTGAAAATGAATAATATTTAAGAATTTTGATGTGAATGAATACGAATTTGATGAACTATTGAATACTTTTTCATATTTTTATCTATAAAACAAAATTTATGTTCATGTACGTATGTAGATTATATACGAATCTATTATATATTAGTTCATAAGCAAAATTTTTTAATGTTTTAAGCAATGGGTCAATTTTTTATTACTATTTTATATCAAAAAAACTAAGAGGTATCAAGGGACACACGGATGGAACGAAGTTCCTTTCGATTAGTTATTGAAGGAATTGTATTAAAAAAAAAACTCAAAAACTTTTAATATTTTTTTATAAACATAAAAGAAAAATAACTAAATTAAAAAGTGGTAATCAATAAACCCGCGAGTTATTGTCGCGCCACCTAGCGGTTTCACTATGTTTATATGTCGGCGCACGTGCGCGACAGCTTCCGGTCTCTTCGTAAACAACATGACTTTTGTGACAATGCCTGCAGTGACTATAAAACCAAGCACTCGCTACTCCGGAGCTCAGAAGAGAGCTATTCGTTGTAGAGGACGGAAGGCTCCTGCGTTATTGGACGCTCTGAGTTCTAAAATATATTCTAGTAGTAAAATAAGTTCTAAATTATATTACTAGTATTGTTTTAGATTATTTAATTATTAATAATATTGTATTAAATTGTGTTACTGTTATTTTAATATTGTTTCAGGCTATTTCACAAAAAAACGTGATTCTGTGTGCAACAATTTATTTAAATAGTTAAATAAATACTTAAACGTGAAAAGTACGACTACTCAATCATGAACCCAGAAAATACTCTAACATCAGAAGATGGGACACCACGTGATGAGCAAGGCCAAAGTGACATCATCCAAGCAATGGCGAGTACATTTAAAACTACAATAAATGATATGTTAACTCAATTTTCACGGGATCGCCGTACTACGCTGGCAGAAATGGTGAGTATTATGAAATCAGAAGAAACCCAACGTGTACGTATCTCTGATGTCTACTTTCCAGCATATGATCCTGATACTGGGACAAAATGGGAATGGGCTGATCATCACGAAGCAACACGGATGAAAATTATAAACTACCTTACCTGCGCGCCACTACTCACGATATTTCAAGAGCATTTACCGATCGAGCTTCACACAGACGCAAGTTCGTTAGGATTTGGAGCAGTTTTGATCCAAATTAAGGAAACGCGTCCATGTGTCATCGGTTACTTTAGCCAAAGGACAACTAAAGCTGAATCTAATTACCATTCATACGAGTTAGAAACTTTGGCTGTGGTGAGATCAGTAAAACATTTTAGACACTTTTTGTATGGGAGAAAGTTCACAATTATAACAGACTGCAATGCCTTAAAGGCCTCACGATACAAGCAAGAATTACTTCCACGTGTACATCGTTGGTGGTCCTTTCTCCAGAACTTCGATTTTGAAGTCGAATATCGTAAAGGCGAAAAACTAAAACATGCAGACTTCTTTAGCAGGAATCATATGACACATAACGTATTTAATTTAAAAACTGATAAGGATTGGTTACTGATGGAACAACATAGAGATCCTGTTCTAAGTAAAATTATACAAAGTATTAAACAAAGTGGTGACAAAGAAACTGATTATTTGATTCGAGACGACGTTTTATGTCAGAGAATAACCCTGGAAGATGGAAGAACTAAGATTTTAAAAATAGTACCAAAATCTTACCAATGGAGCTTAAAAAATCACTATCATGAAGCCTTAAATCACTTTGGTTGGGAGAAAACCCTTCAAAAAATCAAAGAACATTTCTGGTTTGAAAAGATGAGCTCTAAAATTCGCAATTTCATAGATAATTGTGTTGTGTGTAAAACTATGAAAGGGGCTTCAGGTGCTACACAAGCAGAATTACATCCTATTAAGAAAATAGCAGAACCATTTCACACACTCCATATCGACATAACTGGAAAGCTAAGCGGAACATCATCTACAAAAGAATACGTTTTTGTAGCTGTCGATGCATTTTCAAAGTTTGTTATTTTAAAATATGCCTCAAATAAAAATCAGGAATCCGCGTTACAACATCTAAAGGAAATAATATTTCTGTTCGGCGCTCCTAAAAGGATAATTGTGGATGGCGATGGAGCATTTAAGTCTCAATATGAAAAATATTGTAAACAGTATGGTATTGAACTACACCAAACTGCTGCCTACACCAGCAGAGCTAATGGGCAAGCGGAAAGAGTAATGCGCGTTATAAAAGATGGGCTCACCGTGATCAGCAACATTCAAAAAGACCACTGGGAATCCGCTTTGGGGGCTTTACAACTTGCTATCAACTGCACAATATCAAAAGCAACTGGAAAAACACCAATTGAGCTTCTCACAGGAAAAAACGGGTGCGTCCCACCAGAACTTATTTCAGTCATAGATGTTGAAAATGAAAGAGTGAACCCTGAGACCTTACAGAAGATTGTTTATGACAGGATGTCCGAGCAGTCCAATAAATCTAAAACAAGATTCGACAGCACAAAAGCAAAAGTGAAAAGATTTGAAAAAGGACAATATGTTTTAGTAAAAACATCTGTCCGTTTGGGAACCAAGCTGAGTCAAAAATATGAAGGCCCTTATGAAATAAAAAAAGTGTTACCTAACGATCGTTATGAAGTTAAAAAAATAACCGGGCGGGGACGACCGCGAAAAGTAGTTCATGAAAATTTACGAGCAGCTCCTGACTTCGGGAAGCAAAATGAAGACGTCGTGTCGGCGGAAGATAAGTCGTTAGAAGAAGGAAGTATAATTTGGTAAGAGACATTTTATTTGTTTTAAGTTCGAGTTTCGGTGTTGCGTTCTAAGCTTATTTTGTTGACACCAGCGTCGAGGCTTGGTTGTTTTATAAAGTAATGACGTTGAGGTCTAAACACCAGCGTCGAGGCTTGGTTGTTTGTAAAGTGATAGTGTTGAGGCTTAAACAACAGCGTCGAGGCTTGATTGTTTGTAAAGTAATGGCGTCGAGGCCTAAACACCAGCGTCAAGGCTTGGTTGTTTGTAAAGTAATCGCGTCGAGGCTTGATTGCTTATAAGATAATGGCGTAAAGGCCGGATGATGAACGAACGAACGACGAGGATTGCCTCGTGGCATAGTTTTCACATTGAGGCCACACTGTAGCATGTTTGGTGGATCATACAAAGTAATTCATAACTTGGAGGCTGAAAATCGACGTGTTATTTTTACAGAGTTGACGCAGAGACGCGTCTGGTGCAGTATGGCCGTGTCGGCGCACGTGCGCGACAGCTTCCGGTCTCTTCGTAAACAACATGACTTTTGTGACAATGCCTGCAGTGACTATAAAACCAAGCACTCGCTACTCCGGAGCTCAGAAGAGAGCTATTCGTTGTAGAGGACGGAAGGCTCCTGCGTTATTGGACGCTCTGAGTTCTAAAATATATTCTAGTAGTAAAATAAGTTCTAAATTATATTACTAGTATTGTTTTAGATTATTTAATTATTAATAATATTGTATTAAATTGTGTTACTGTTATTTTAATATTGTTTCAGGCTATTTCACAAAAAAACGTGATTCTGTGTGCAACAATTTATTTAAATAGTTAGATAAATACTTAAACGTGAAAAGTACGACTACTCAATCATGAACCCAGAAAATACTCTAACATATATAACAGATGTAGTTATGTTTCGCTAAGGTATAAATAGATGGCGTTGTTATAAATTGCAACAAACTCCAATACCAAATAAATAATAAAGAACTACTTAGCAATTTAATATAATACAAAAAATAATAATGAAAATAATTTATTAAAACCTAAAATATTTATTATTTGTAATGTAGGTAAGTAAAGATTTATATCTCCATGTAGGGACCGATACATTTCTAATTTATATGTATCCGTGGTATCCGTGTGTAGCGCCTAGGTCATATGCGGAAGATCCGGCAATCGGGGCCGGACCTTCCGCATCCAAATCGATCTTATCCGAATCTTATCCGAAACGGAGTCCAAGGTTAATGCCGGATCGTGACACATCGCTGTGCCACGCTTCACATTGTTTTTGATGACGCAGGTCGATGTGGGGGCGACCTGCGCAGGTACTTCTGCTCCAGAATGGTTGCCCTGTGCCCCCCCGTACTACGAGGGGCAGAGGGCAACCGAAGCTGCCGTGAGGGATTGTACAGCAGAGCTGACACCCTCCCGGGGACCATATTGCAAACCAGACTTTACCATTTTTTCCTTTAAGGGGTGAGGTCCCCATAAAACACAAAACCCAAAACACAAACAAGACGAAACATAACAAAAACGACGCAGACTAGACGGGACAAAAAAAACGAACACAAGACCTTAATAACGTAGTAGCTTAGCTAGCTACTACGTTATTAACTGCTACTTGCTAGCTACTACTTGACTGGTAACATGTTGGTAGAGTGACCAGGATGGAATCCCTGAGGCTACAGGTTAAATTTTGCTAGTGTTCATGATATCCATATATTCATAATATACATGTGTAATAAAATATACACACAAATATACACATATTCCTTAATACATAAAACAGAACTAAAATAAATGTTTTTTTTCGCATCACGCAAACACGTCTGAACGGGTGTTGATAAGGTTTGGTGTGATAACTTATTTTTTAATTAAAAATATAGGACACATCTTACTCCAAAGAATTGTACGACACAACAGAAATACAATAAAAACAATACAAGAAAAATGGTGGATTTAAGTATTTAGTCGTTAATTCACATACATTTTTAGCGGTAATTATGAAGAAACAAGTTACAACTTTTGTCACACAGAAAATAATGTTGTTAGAACTTTTCATTTAAAACTATCTAGTATCAATCTATCTACTTTAATAATATCTAGTATCATCAAATGGAATGTGATTGATTTGGTTTTATGTCCGGTCGGATTATAGTGAAACAGCTTTATACACGTGGAAGATATATTGGATATTATAGACGAGACAAAGCTTCTTAGCAATCCATGGATTCACCGTGCGGGTGCCGGGCCCATCGCGTTGCAAGGAGAGGAGTGCAAGCAGTGCCTGGGACTTGCGACCCAGGAGTAGGTTTAAGGGGCCCCTTTATTATGCGCAAAAACGCTCACCTTCACCCTCCACACTCCTCTCCCTACCTAACCAAATTTGGAAAGAACCTACTAATGCCGCCTTTGAAGTACGTTCTAGAAATGAACCGATGCTTGTTCTAGAAAGGCCAAGATCTTTAAGTAGGCTATAGAGAGATTTTGCTGTTATACCTCTCGCTCCCACTTCTACCGCGTACAAACTAACTATAAATTAATTCCTGATCAGTTCGTTGGTTAGTTCGTAATACTTATTGAGCTTGAATGTGTGATCCCTTGGGATGTTTGTTTCCCAAGGAACAGTAAGCTCCACAAGTATCACGCGCCTCAGATGTTTCGAATACAGGAATAAGTCCGGTCTGGATGACGAAACACCAACATCCCCAGGGATTTTGTAATGCAGGGATTTTGTAAAAATATTGAAAGTTAGACGTAGTTTTAAAATGAATTGAAGGATGAGCTTTTTATCCCATTTCAAATGTAATGCACAAAAAGCTTTTAATACAATGTTTTCTACCCATAATGTAATTAAGTAACAGATTTGCATCATATCATCTTAATATGATACTAATAGTATACTTCTTTTTATTTGTTCAGTTTTCTTTTCTTTATTTCCAGTTTGTTGTTTGTGAATTTTTGGCGTGAAAGTTTTTGAATTTTATCATTTTTGATAATAATTATACTTATAATGACAATGTTTCTATTAAATTAAAAATTGCAGATTACACAATAACTATTACATTAGTTTAAATTAATAGACTGATTTTGATATCGTTTCTAAATTTAATCGAGGTAATTGAAACAATCCGTATTTCTATTTAATTCTTGATACATGTTTTACGAGGATAAACGAAAAGTTTTTAGAACTTGTAAATTATATAAGAAATAAAATAAGTTTAAATTTTGAAAATGGTTTACTATGACACTATTTTGGAAAATAAAATAAAACAAATAACTTAATTTGCTCGGTTTTTTATTTTCTAAGAAATTTCAGTGTGACATATAATTCTTAGTTTGCAAAAAAAGGATCTAAATCTTTAATTATATTTTCAATATTATATTTTCTATATTATATACATATATAAATGTTAACAATAAAGCACTATTGTCCACAATCAAGTAATAACATAAAAGTGAACGATACAGAGAAGTTATCTCTTTGGCACCTGCGTAACACGGTGCAAGGTTGTCGATAAATATATTGTTGTTATTTATAGTGTATGCGTAACTAGAAAATAAAGATGACGGCGAGTTTGAGAAGCGAAAGTGTCAGCTGTCAATTTACGCGGATATAACAAGAACCGACAGTACGTCTTGGAACGGCAATCGGTTCACATCGGATTTACTTGCTACGTGTGTGGTTTAGTGTCTAGAACTAATGTATTATAGAACCTTAGTTTTATTTTGTGTCTGTTACATAATCGATTAAAGAATAAGAATTACACCTAATCACGTGTTACATTTTATTCTTCCTGCCCTAATACCTACATGAAATATCAGATGGAAATTCCAGACCAAAAGGGACCTATCTGTTTTTCATTTTTACAATTGTATATTTGTTCTACTGTTCATAAATCACTTTAAAAAGAGATAGTGGTAAATGATTTTGTATCAAATACAATATAATCTGTAAGACGTTACGCAGCGTCACTCCGCCACGTCCACTGAAACCCCTTTTTCTGTAACTGTTATGTAGGCATGTTTAAGATATATATATATATATATATATATATATATATATATATATATATATATTTTATATTTTGTAAGCTATGTCAAATTTGTTTAGGGTATTTTTATTTTTAAAATGTTATTTTTTTTTACTTCTTCTGTCTAGTTACAATGCCTGAATAAGAGTTTTCATTCTTTTATTCGTTCTTAGATATTTCCTTTATGAGAATATACTATTATTTTTCGTGGCAACCCTATTTCCGACACACAAATTCATTCAGTTTCACATATTGTCTCCAGTAATACAGTTGTTTGTGTAAATTATGGCACAATAAAAATGTAAATGCAATATATTGTAATTAAACAAATCAATTCGTGACTACAAAACAAAGAGGTTGTTTCTTTTTAATGTTGTAGGATAAATATATCATTTTAACACATTTCAAAACACAAACACAAATGTTTATATTCAATAGTTTAATTAAAAAAAAAATACCAAAAACTATCATCTACTTTATTTATTCTATTATTACACTTACACCATGAAATAATTGGTACATTTAGTTTATTTTCAGATTTTTAAATCAAATACTAAAATTATGTATAATATAATAACCATCATAATCTATCAATAGATTTAGATGTAGTAGTAGATGTCCATTGTCTGTAGATATTACTATCAATGGTAATAAGAGGCCGATATCGTTCATGTATTTTAGATAAATATAATCCTGAAGCTTGCTAATGTGCAACCCGTGCCCAAAAAAGGCAGCCGTGCCGACCCTGTCAATTACAGACCGATTTCAATCACCTCCATACTCTGCAAAATTATGGAGCGTGTATTGAACTCGCGCCTACTAGCATACCTAGAAGGTAACGATCTCCTCAGTGACCGACAGTACGGGTTTCGCCGTAATAGGTCTACTGGGGACCTCCTAGTGTATGCTACTCACATTTTAGGCGAGGCCATCGAGAAGAACGGAGAAGCGGTCGCCGTCTCTCTGGACGTCTCGAGGGCATTTGACAGGGTCTGGCATGCGAGCCTTATATGCAAGCTTTCAGCGTATGGTATATCTCCATGTCTGATCGGCTGGGTAACGGACTTTCTGAGCCACAGATCTCTCCGAGTAGTTGTCGACGGGTGTTCCTCGGAACCCTTGACAATAAATGCCGGAGTGCCTCAGGGGTCCGTTCTTTCTGCAACTCTGTTTCTGCTGCACATTAATGATCTATTGAAGCCCGGTATCTATGGGTATGCAGATGACAGCACAGTTGTAGAAAGATATCTGCCGAGTAGTCGGGCTAGTCGAGATCAAGTACAGTCTGAAAGAGAAGCCATGGTGCAATGTTTGAATGACAAACTTCAGGCAGTCTCCGCATGGAGCAATGCCAATCTTGTCAAGTTCAACGCCACCAAAACGCAGACGTGTCTATTCACCGCCAAAAGGAGCCCTTTCACCTTGGCTCCTACTTTCCAGAATGTATCCTTGGAATACAGTGACCGGCTTCAGTTGTTAGGCTTAGAGATTTCCTCGAACCTCAACTTTGGTCGGTTCATTGAGTCCAGAGCAAGAGCAGCAGCAGCAAAGCTTGCCGTTCTTGCGAAGGTTCGGCAGTACTTTACACCGGGACAGCTTCTTGTTTTATACAAAGCACAGATCCGGTCGTGTGTAGAGTACTGTGGTCACATATTTGCTGGTGCCGCAAAGTCTCATCTTGCGGTTCTGGACTCAATTGAGAGGCGAGCAAAGAGGCTTATAGGCGATCCCGAATTGGTCGGAGCCGACTTCCAAAGCCTTGAACACAGGCGTAAAATTGCTAGCCTCTCAGTATTCTATAGGATACATTTTGGTGAGTGTGCGCAGGAATTACACGAGTTAATTCCCCCGTCCCCCTTCCATCACCGGACGTCCCGACGCACGGCAGGTATCCATCCTTTTGTTGTGGACATTCCACCTGTCCGAACGAAGCGCTTTGCTTCCTCATTTTTAGTGCGTACAGCGAAGGACTGGAACAATTTGCCTGCGTCGGTATTTCCGGCCAAATATAATGTGGGTGTCTTCAAGAGAAGAGTGAATAGGTTGCTAGGGCAATGCGCCTTACCATCTAAGACTACATTCCACTTACCATCAGGTGGAATGTAGTCAAGCATTGCCCTAGATCATATAAAAAAAAAATAAATAAATAAATAAATAAATTTACAGCCCTTACATTTTTTGGTTGGAACGCCCTCAATTCTGGAATTTAATATTTGAAAATTATCTTAGCGTTATAACTTATTTACTCGCTGTTGATCAATTTAATAAAAAAATATATTACTTTAATATTATTTATTCCAAATAGACCTTATAATCAATTTTAACAATAGAAGGAAATGGGTCAGTTAGACTATTGGGTTACTATATCTATTATATATAAATACTATTAATATTAATTAATAGTATATCTATATAATAAATATGTTTACCTTAAGTAAGTCATGGCTAGTCTTGCTCTATTAATTAAGCTACTATCAATACTTGATAGTACCACTAGTAGAACTAATGTTTCTACATTATAAACATTGCTACTAAAAGTATAAACAAAAGTTTCTTATTTTTATTAAGTAATATTTAAACATTAGTGATGTCCCTTTAGTTGTGTTGCTACTTTGTTTCTAATTTCTAAAACTTCAAGTACAATTAAATACATTTTATCAACAAAACATGATATTCATTTTACAAATTTATTGTATTAAGACTTATTGTGTACCTAAATGTATATTTTATTAATTCTCTGAATCTGAATTGTTATTCTGTGTTTCCTTTTTATTGTTAATTTAATTGTTGTATTCTTTGCTATGACTATTGAACTCATGAACAATTGTAGTTTTTCTATTTTGATATATTTTCTTCAATATAACCGTTTTATACAAGTAAAGTTTGCGAATACACGTTACAGAAACAATGTAATTCGTAGCGTTTACGTAGAGGCTCTACGCCGTAGGCTGAATAGTTAAAATATTTGCCAGAAGAAGAATTCAGTGGAAGGATTCGCCATCAACTTACTCAGGCTGTGTAAAGAAGGATCGCTTTGAGACTCAGTCGACTGTGATTTAAAGGGAAAAACTGAAGGATAAGCTGAGCTAGAGGATAAGAAAATAGTAAGTTTAAGTTTTGTAATTTACACTTTTATTATAAAGATTATTATGCGGTAATTGGATAAATACTTTTTATAAAACTTGTTGATAATACATTTTAGAACATTTTGTCATTTATTTCGTGGTAAAATCCCTTATAAGGATTAGCATCAGACCTAATATACCCAGATGTGTATTTACCGTTATGAAATATATTATTTCCCCATTTGTCGCACCAGGTGTACTCCACCTTACAATGACCTAGTATTATAACAAAGAACTCCGAAATTAATATATTCGCCAGAATAAATAAGTAAGCAATCCAAGGCCTTAGAGTTGTCAAGTAGAAGACTCCAGTTAATAAATAAATATTTTGCTTGTATATCAAATAGTAAATTGTTTGGAAGTACATTACCTGTATTTAGATATATTATTGTAGCAAGGGACTACTCTTTGTGTGATCCAGGGATTGTTGTTTCGAGTCCGGGTGTACATTGTGTGTTAAATGTTTGTGTGTTATTTATGTTTGTGTGTTATTTATTGTTGTGAGGCCGGATCCAAAAATTGTTGTTAGTGAGTTGATCGATTTGAATTGTGAATTTTTTTGTTCAAATAGTATTTAATTGTATATTATCCAACATTTGATCAGATACTAAACATATATATAAATTATTTGTTAAAGCAGATAGGTATTTTATGAATAATTGAGTTATTACCATAATTAATTGTTTTATTTTTTATTTTTCATTCATTCAAATTTAAAATCTGAATAATTTAAGATTAATCTTTTCCTTTCTACTATTTATGCAACTTTTTTAATTCTGTAATTTTATTTTAATTTCTTAATGTTATATTGTATTTTTAAGTTAAATTAAACATTGTGTAACATCTGCTTGAAGTTCATTCCAGCGCAGAGCTTTGTAGCACCCTAAGCTAAATGAACAAACTATACATATATATACTTGGTGGTAGACCATAACATCGGGTCGCCGGCAAAGTTACCACCCATCGGGCAAAGTCGTGCCGCAAAGCGACCTAGTCGTGTTCCGGCACGTTGCTCGATGAAGCCGTTTATGGGAAATGGGTCTGAACAGCTGCGGTACGTTGGCGAACCGGTTGACGTCGAGTTGGTATTTGTTTTGTCGGGTGTCTAGTCGAGGAGGGTAACGGGATCCGAAGAGACGGCTTTCCGCTGGCCGCCCGCAGATAGTTGGGGGCCCAATTAGTGGGTTAGCCACCCATGAAAGGCTGCCCCGCCAGCTGCGAAAAATCCCAGGGTGGCTCCATCGTGCTGGTTGGCGACCAGACGAGGAGGCCCGATGGCGATCCCTGGTGGGGTTCGGGCGTCCCCGCAGTCTCCAGGCTAGCCTCCCAGTGGCATGACTTAACCAACTTCGACGTTGGGTTCGATACGTACCGCCTCGTTCAACTGCCATTTCCCATCCCTATTCACTTTTATTTATTTTATATTATGAAAAAGGTAAAAAAAAGAAACAAGTTGACACAGCGGTTGCACTCCTCCTCATTTAAAGTGCACCTCAGTAATATTAGGGGTTTGCACTCTAATATCTTACCTGTCCATCACCACCTGGAGACAGATCAACCGCACCTGTTCTTTTTGACGGAGACGCAGATACAATGTCCCTTAAGCGCTGCGCACCTGGATTATCCCGGATACACGTTAGAGCACAACTTTCGTTCACATGCCGGAGTCTGCGTGTATGCGCGGAACGACCTCTGTATCCAGCGCCTCCGTCACCTTGAAGACCCCACTTTTTCTTCTTTATGGGTTTTAGTAGACACAGGAAACGAATAAATCCTGTATTCCTGTGTTTACCGTTCGCACAGCGGTAACCAGGAGACAACTAGATTATTCGAGTATCTCGGTGAGGCTGCTGATATGGCTCTGCATCGGTTCCCTTCAGCGCAGCTCGTCTTTCTGGGGGATTTTAATGCCTGTCATCAGGACTGGCTGTTCCCGTACCAGAAAACCAACCATGCTGGAAGAGAAGCGCGGAAATTTGCGTTGTCCTTGGACCTCTTTCAGCTGGTGAAGCAAGCGACAAGGGTACCAGATGTGGTAGGCCATACAGCCAATTGCCTGGACCTTCTGCTGACAACTGATCCGGACAGGTATCGTGTAGAGGTTACCTCTCCCTTGGGAACCTCCGATCACTGTCTGGTGAAATCTGTGTTTACATATTCCCCACCAGCTTTCGAACCTCATGGTGTTAGGCGAGTATGGAAATACAAGTCAGCAGATTGGGATGAGATGCGGCACTTTTTTGCGTCTTATCCTTGGCGGCAGGTCTGCTTCTCTTCTTTGGATCCGTCGAGTTGCGCGGATGCTATAACCGATGTGGTGCATCAAGCAATGGAGTATTTTATCCCTTTTGCTGACGTACCCATCGGTGGCAAAGCTCGCCCATGGTTTAATGCCGAATGTGGTCATGCTCAAGACCGAAAACATTCGGCATATCTCATTTGGGCTGATGCTCGAAGCCGCAAAACTCCGGATGTAAGTACAAAGAAGAGAGCCTTTAACCATGCTGCCAAGTCCTACAAAAAGGCATTGCGGAAGGCTCGTCTCGATCGAATCGCTAAGAATGGCGAAAAGCTCTCTGTCAGACCAACTGGCAGTCGAGCTTTCTGGTCTCTTGCGAAAGCGATCGAGTCGAATTTCTGTCAACCCTCACTGCCTGCTCTGCTGAAGCCGGATGGATCCCTGGCCCACACAGCAACAGAGAAAGCGAATGTACTTGCTTCTCTGTTTGCTGATAATTCGCATCTAGACACTGGCATTGCTTCTCCAGCACATCTTCCTCACTGCGGTATTTCGATGCCTGAAATCCGCATCACTAACAAAGAGGTATGGAGAACATTGTGTCGTTTAGATGTGAATAAAGCCAGTGGTCCTGATGGTATACCAGCCATTCTGCTCAAGACATGCGCAGCTGAGTTGTCTCCTGTACTGACACGTCTGTATCGTCTCTCTTTCATGACTGGAATAGTGCCGAAATCCTGGAAGCTTGCTAATGTGCAACCCGTGCCCAAAAAAGGCAGCCGTGCCGACCCTGTCAATTACAGACCGATTTCAATCACCTCCATACTCTGCAAGATTATGGAGCGTGTATTGAACTCGCGCCTACTAGCATACCTAGAAGGTAACGATCTCCTCAGTGACCGACAGTACGGGTTTCGCCGTAATAGGTCTACTGGGGACCTCCTAGTGTATGCTACTCACATTTTAGGCGAGGCCATCGAGAAGAACGGAGAAGCGGTCGCCGTCTCTCTGGACGTCTCGAGGGCATTTGACAGGGTCTGGCATGCGAGCCTTATAAGCAAGCTTTCAGCGTACGGTATATCTCCTGGTCTGATCGGCTGGGTAACGGACTTTCTGAGCCACTGATCTCTCCGAGTAGTTGTCGATGGGTGTTCCTCGGAACCCTTGACAATAAATGCCGGAGTGCCTCAGGGGTCCGTTCTTTCTGCAACTCTGTTTCTGCTGCACATTAATGATCTGTTGAAGCCCGGTATCTATGGGTATGCAGACGACAGCACAGTTGTAGAAAGATATCTGCCGAGTACTCGGGCTAGTCGAGATCAAGTACAGTCTGAAAGAGAAGCCATGGTGCAACGTTTGAATGACAAACTTCAGGCAGTCTCCGCATGGAGCAATGCCAATCTTGTCAAGTTCAACGCCACCAAAACGCAGACGTGTCTATTCACCGCCAAAAGGAGCCCTTTCACCTTGGCTCCTACTTTCCAGAATGTATCCTTGGAATACAGTGACCGGCTTCAGTTGTTAGGCTTAGAGATTTCCTCGAACCTCAACTTTGGTCGGTTCATTGAGTCCAGAGCAAGAGCAGCAGCAGCAAAGCTTGCCGTTCTTGCGAAGGTTCGGCAGTACTTTACACCGGGACAGCTTCTTGTTTTATACAAAGCACAGATCCGGTCGTGTGTAGAGTACTGTGGCCACATATTTGCTGGTGCCGCAAAGTCTCATCTTGCGGTTCTGGACTCAATTGAGAGGCGAGCAAAGAGGCTTATAGGCGATCCCGAATTGGTCGGAGCCGACTTCCAAAGCCTTGAGCACAGGCGTAGAATTGCTAGCCTCTCAGTATTCTATAGGATACATTTTGGTGAGTGTGCGCAGGAATTACACAATTTAATTCCCCCGTCCCCCTTCCATCACCGGACGTCCCGACGCACGGCAGGTTTTCATCCTTTTGTTTTGGACATTCCACCTGTTCGAACGAAGCGCTTTGCTTCCTCATTTTTACTGCGTACAGCAAAGGATTGGAACAGCTTGCCTGCGTCGGTATTTCCGACCGAATACAATGTGGTCACATTCAAGAGAAGAGTGAATAGGTTGCTAGGGTAATGCGCCTTACCACCTAAGACTACATTCCACTTACCATCAGGTGGAATGTAGTCAAGCATTGCCCTAGATAATATAAAAAAAAAAAAAAAAAAAATACAAAATTTAATATAAAAGTATCTCTTATAATAATCCCTACGCTTTAATAATATGAATATTATATATGTTATATATTTTATAATTATTTTTGATAATTTATTATCTAAAATACATACTTTTTATTACTTAAAAGCTTTACCTAAAATTATAAATATATAAAAAAAATCTAAGTAATCTATTATTTTAAAGGTATAGAAATATGAAATCATGTTTTCAAAAGTATTACATTACAGTAATAATAGCCGAGATAAAAACAACCATTAATGATTTCTAAGAACCTATTAATTGTTCATTTTGTAAAGCTTGTGTTTTGATCACATAAAGATCAAATTTAAGAATTAATCATCGATCCGGTTCAACAAACAAAACAAACAGAATTTATTGTTATTATTATTTATTTTAAGGTAAAACACGTTTTACATCGAACGCCTATTTCATGAAAAAACAAAACATTATGGCGGTTTCTTTCCAATATTTTCCAATATAACATGCTTGGTACCGTCCGCTCATCAGTGTAATATTTACAAACAGATTTAAATATTCAATTTATATTATTATTTGTGTAAAATAAATAATCCCGCTATATAGTAAGCCCGAAGAGTGTGGTATAAGTTTTTATATGTGTCAATGTTAGATTATTTTGATTAATTTCCAATACATTTATAAGTAACTTCACTTTTATCTGTGCACCGTAGTAAATTGTAATGTTGAAGGTATGTTGTACATAGAGCGGAAAGTCATTTGTTCGAATAAATATCACTAGCTACATACATACATACACGTATGATCTAAAGAATTTGATGTTTACATAAAGAAGATCGGTATAAAGTAATTGTTACTCTTTCTTTCTAAATATCATACAAGTAATGTGACTCCTCATATCTGCTAGACTTTAAAACGACGGTAATAGAGAGAGACAAGGGTCGAAGTGGTACCCCCATTTCGACTCTGATGTGTGTGATGGACATATTAAAAATATAATTGATATAAAATTAGGAATTAGTAATTCTTATAAAACGTGACGGATTGAAATTTTTAGAATAATACTTATTTAGAACTTACATAATTTAAAGTAATCTTATAAAGCGCTGAAAATACTGACAAATTAAGTACAAACAAAGTAAAAGCTCTTCACGAATACTTTACTTTGAATAGAGATTTGCTCATCCATCAAACAATTTAGAAACTTCGTTATACATAACAAAACTGATTTAGATATTATTTTGTTAAAGAAATAGGGTTTTTGGTTTGTTTAAATTGAAATTATAAATATATTTATTGGAACTCATGGTTTGACCAGCACTATTGTCAGTTATCACGAAGCTCAGATAGGGAAAGCAAAACAGAAACAGCGATACATCACAATCACTTACCACACCAAAGTAATAGCAAGTATACTACCGTACTCCACCAATACCAATTATCGTTTGTAACTAGGCAAACCTTACCATACGACTTCTACAAGATAAGTATCTGTTAACTCAACCCCGCCCAATGATCTAGAGCCTAGACTATGTTGTAGTACCTAGTTAGTCAACTGGCATGTCACGCGATTAGTGACTTACCGCCCCGTTGGTCGAGTGGTTAGCGCTGATGCCTAACGTGTCACGGCGCAACGGGGCTCGGGTTCGATTCCCGGCAGAGCACAGGCATTTATGTGATGAGCATAGATGTCTGTGTTTCTGGGTTTGGTCGTTTATTAAATATATTCTCAGTATTTATATGTGTATTTCTATGTATTAGTATCGTTGTCTAACACCCTTAACACAAGCAAATAATTTGCTTTCTTTAGGGGTTAGATCAATGTGTGTAATTTGTCCCGATATTATTATTATTATTATTAGTGACGCGTTCCGTTTAGCATCCGTACTAATGACTATCTACGATATATTAATTACCATGTAAAACTTAAAAAGTACGAATGTTAAATTAAAGATAGATAATAAGTATTACACTTGTTACATATATGTTGACTTGTGTTAATATTTCAATAATAGAGATAAATATCATGGCCCGTATTTTTCATTATTTTTTTTGCATAATATTATTATTAATTATATTTTTGTGAAACGAGGCCACAATGCAACCATAAAGTATCTAGGCAGCGTTATGTTATCCAAGTATAATTATAATTGTCTAATATTATAACAGTTTTTTTCTTAAAAAAATATATTTTATGTTTATCCAGAATATTGAAGCTTTCTTTTAGTTACATTCTTCGAATTGACTTATAACAAAATATTTTTAGAGACGTAGTTTTTTTAAAGAAAATATTTTCCAAATCACACGCTCATGGCACTTCGTACAGAATTTCCCACTGTTAAACAAATATAGTAGACTATAGATAGTAATCAACGTTATCTTTAAAAGCTCCGCTGACCATTCACTAAGACCTGATGGATTCAGGTCACTATTGGATTGGATTGGATTGGATTGGATTTGTTGAAACTGCAGTCAAATTGTTTTGTTATATTTTCTATACACAAGCTTAAATTCCGTGAAAAAAAAACTCTAACCTATGCTTAGATATTATTATTATTTTTTTTTGGGATATTACAGTCATATTTTTGTATACTATAGTATATAATAGACATATTTTTACAAATATCAAGAAAATAAGTATAAGATTGTAATAAAATACATAAAATTTCAAAGCAAGTCTTAATTACTGTATATACAGGGTTATTTGTAATTAGTTGAGCACCTTTTGCAGGCAGCTCCTCTTCATCAATCCTAACAACATTTGTTCTACGACTTTTTAAAATTAATAGTTTTAAAAATTTAGTTTTTCCCATACAAAATTTATTTTATTAACTTTTTAACTTAACGATACTAGCTGACTCAACAGATGTTGTCCTGAGTAATAAATTATATACTCTGAGATGGAATAATAGTTAAAAAATGTAAACAAAGGAGTTACCATCACCAAAAAATATTTAATATTTCGTGCAAATCAGAAAACGTCTAAAATAATGTTTGTGTTTTTTATACTATGCAAAAGTTATGTGCATGTGTCAATAAAATAATTTATAACCTTTTATTTTGTAAATAACCCGTTCAATTAGATGTAATAAAAATCTGATTATTACAATGGCAATGCCACAGGGACAAGCAACCTTTGGTAATTATTTAATCATCTCATTGACGACGTATCTGATAAATTTAGTATAAATGTAACTAATTCTGATTTGGACTCACCAAGTCTTACGTCTAGTAACAGCGAATAAAGTAATAATGGTACACTGTTGCTTAATTTAATTCCTTACTATTTCTCATAGAATAATATTTAAAGTTTAAAAATAACAAAATTAAATGATTATATAATTATTTTCCTGTATTGTACTGATTACGATTAAAAACACAATTTTTACTTGCTTCTACAAAGTTCCACTTTATTTTCTAAAGTATTGTAATGAAATGGTCATAATTATATAGCATTTATGATCATTTTAAAAGTAAAATATAAAAAAATTATCAATTTAGAAAATGTTTATTATCACTGTAAGAATACTTTGACATGTAATGTAATGACACTGACAATGACAGTTCTTTGTTTATAGTTGATTATTTGTTTTGTATATTTTAATATTTACACGGCATAATAACGATTGAACGTCACAGATGATGTAATAGGACCTTATTGCATTGTATTGATTGACAAATAAAAATGTTATTTTAATGAATTTATTTTAGACGTAATTTACTATTTGTAATGGTATTGCTAGTATGGTAATGGTTAAGATTGGCGGTTTTGTTCGATTAACAATATTTATTATTTAATCGTGGGTAAACGTTTTAAAAATACACTAGAATTAAGCATAATATTTAGTTAAAGTTGAAAAGTATGAGGTGCTTAAGGCCACAAGATATATAAAAACTAATTCGACCACAATTCATATTTTTTAGAAAAAATTAAACGAAGAACGGGAAATATAATTGAGAATTCGCGCTAATTAGTAACCAAGAACAAAGTACTGTAGGTAAAAAATATCAACTAAGTTTAAGAAATATTTTTCATTTAATATTATTTGCAAGAGATAGGTTTATTATTATTTTTTAATGTGTTGTAAATATATTATTTCTGCCGTATCTTGTTTGTAATCAAAGCTGACCACTATATTAGGTAACAACATGGTTGCGTTTGATAATTCCTTATTATTTAAAATCGTTCTTTGTGAGGATACTTTATTAATAGTTCTTATTTATTAGACTTTTGATATTTGTAAACTCTGAATGAATTTGTTGTTAACATTTATACTATGTTTACATATATATAAACCGATACTATTATTAAAAGCTATTTTCTTCGCGAGGGTACAGGAGGCAAAAATTTCGGGTCCACTAAGTGGAATGAGATAGCGTAAAATACTTTCAGATTCAGACTAATGAACTGAAAACCCATCATAACAACAATGTTCAACTCGTATGGTAAGATATTAAAATAAACGATAAAATAATACCTATATTTAAAACATTAAATCTTCGCCAATTCAAATGATATGTACTCTTTATTATATATTACAATGAGTCTAAATAATGTAAATCATAAATACAATGCTGCGAATGTAAAGGTGAACATTAATATTTATTTATTAAAACAATAACTATCAAACCTAACAAAATATACACTTTAACCAATTAAATCATAATATTCTGAATGTTTAACGAAAGTGTTTTATTATAATAGCCGTTACCTCACGTTACCTCACATACAATCTAAATTGTATACTTATAATATAATACTTGCTTACTTATCTTTAGTATATGTTTAGTAAAGTTGTTTGTCCTTGACGTCACGGTCGACTGCGGTTCAAAGCGACCCTTAGATACATAAGTGGCTACTATGGCTAGGACAAGATTATAGTTTGAGACTTTAGTCAAGAAATATATTCTACATGATTATATACTGCCATTATTCTATTCGCCAGCAATTGTTTTTAAATATGATAGCATTATTATGGTTATTTAATATTTAAATTAATATATTATAAAAAAAACAACTTCTAAGGGCTACATATCCGCTCTTCGTTCTCTCGCCGCTCTACGCCGTAGAGGCTAAAAATTATTATTTCTCGGATAATTATCCATAGAAAGAGTATGTACAGATCTGATAAAATTATGTGGTTTTCAACATTATCATATAGCTGTACATGCTCTTATTTTTTACATTCTTTACATATAAATTATTAAATAAATTCATTTGATAATTTTAAATACGAAAAGGAAAACAAATTGAACTTAAATCGAGTTTTTTTTTAATGTTGATAAGTAGGCTGTTTATTTAAAATTTGTGACTGTTTGACATACATGTTAGCTTTTATACATGTGTTAGTTTGGTTTTGACTAAAAATAAAGGTATAAGTTGTTGATTTGACTAAAACAATTGAATCTCTGTATAGAAGTTTAATTGATAAAATAAATGTAATATTGGATACTGATTTGACTAAGAATAAGAAGTATATAAATCGCAGCTCGGTTAGGAGAAGGCATTGAGAAACTGGGAGTACAAGTTGTGTAGTAATACTATTATAATAAAAGTATAACAGTTATAAGAAACAGCTCAGTGTGTGTGTCTAAATAGTGCCAATAAAGAGTTAGGAAAAAAGAAGACAGTTTTATTGTGGACTCTTCGTCGTTACAAATCCTATTACAAGAGTGATTATCTAAAATACAGATCTTTTAAAAGAATATTTTTATAACACACTTCTTGAGAAAGTTTAATTAATTATTACCACATTGTAATGCCATAAAAACATATAATAATTTTAAAAACAGGAATTAAGATTTACATTATTATTATGTATAGGGATTCAGGTTTCATAATACGTTCACTTTACAAAGACTGTATTAATTTTTCACTGTACGTTGTCAAATCTGTAATAAGGATTAGTATCAGACTTAATATAACTAGATGTAGGTACCCGTTTATTGTTATTAAATATAATATTTCTTTTTGTCACGTAATGTATACTTTACCATCACTAAACTAATATTATAACAATGAACTCAGAACTTAATAAGAAAGTAAGAATAAATAACTAAACCATCTAAAGTCTGAGAGTTGTCAAGCAGAGGACTTCAGTTGATAAATATTTAAATATTTTGCTTGTTCTTAATGCCATACTAGATGTGACCTGCAACTCCTACGTGGATATCAGAAAAGTGTTTATTATTAATATTATTATTAGTTCACAAGTTTTGATGAACCTGGAAAGAAAAATAAAACAAAAATACAATCTCTTCAACATTTTAAATTTTAATTTAAGTTTACATTAAAATTTAAAAAAAAGATATTATTTTTTTGTCAAAACTCTTTTGAAATGAAATTAATACATATTTTTGTGCGGATAGAATATTAGACATTTTAGTAAATTTGAGCCCTATCTAGTAAGACCATATCCTCGTCCAGCCACTGAACAAGAGACACCCTGTTTTTAATATCCTCTGGCATAGCTGTATTTTATTCATTCAGAGGCTGATATTTGCTTAGCAGAGGAAAAACGAATATAAATTGTAGCAGAAATGTTTCTATCAGTCTACCTTCAACTATCTCTTATAAGGAGATTTCTAAATTTATAATATCAAATATATATTCTACTGAGTGTTGTTATTTTTGACCGAAACCGAGGTGCAGAGAACTTCTTTTTTGTGTGAAAAAAAAGTTTCATAAATTATTTTCTTATTACTTTTTCTTTTCTTAGTTTATCAAGTGGCAAATAATTTTGAAATACATTTTAACATTTATAATATTCTTTATATTTATATAATATTCTCACAATAAAAAACTTCTTGTGTCATTGTTTTTGTGTGTTCGAGTGTTTTGTATATGGTGTGTTATATTTTTTGTGAAAACCCAGAGATACAGAGTTTTAATGTTAGTGCGTTACTTTTTTTTAAGGCGGTTTAAATGAATTCGCAAAACATTAAAATAAATATTTAAAACATTAAAACACATAGTATATGCTAAGCGCATAGTGTTTTATACATAAAAATTTAAATATTTTAATCTACCTAATACAAATCTTTGACATTGCGGTAACTTTGTTTTGCTTAGATCCTGGTCAGAAGTTGTCTGTGCTAGCTTGTGTGTATTCAATAATAACGAATGAGTGTAGCAACTGTTAAAACTAATTGCATGAAGACCGTGAAGCTGACAAATATAAATAAGACATTAAGTTTTGGATATGAAGAGGGTTAACACTTATTATTTTCAAGCATACATGAAACATTATAGCAAAGTTAGTATGGAGATTGGAAAACTTTAAAACATTTTAACGAACGTAAAGGGGTTTTGAGGTTTTTATTTATCCATTAACCTTGGAGCGTTCATAAAAACACTAGTATGAAATAAAAAAGATTATAAATAGCACTCTTATATATTGTAATATAGTAATGTATAACTTATTTGTGATATAGATTTATTATAACATGCATATACAAAGAATTCAAAAAGTAATCCGGCATTTTACGTTTTTATTTGCACGTTTGGTGTCTGTGTTCTGTTAACTAATTACTTAAATGGGCTGTAATGGAAATGGTATTTCGTATAACTATATAAATAACTATTCAAGCCAAAGCTTTAATCTTTATAAACGCGAATACATGATTTAAATGGGTTCAGTTTTTCGTGATGAGTGTACATACAAACCGAAGGACAGATTTCTATTCATGATTCCGCTCATCATAAGGCCTGTGAATCTATTTTTATAGAAGTTACAGCTTTTTTGTATTTATGTTTTAATCATTTCTATAATATTCTTACTTAAATATACTAATACAATATTATATTCTGTAATATTACTTAAACATATTCTTCATAGACAACATTATTACAGCTATAAGGTTTTATGAATATTGCTTAGTAGTCATTGGACCAGGCATTCTTATTTTTGGAAGATAAAACATTTAAAGAATGTTAATAATATTGCGGTATCTTTTCATCCAGAAAACCAAGTAAGACTAAAATAATAATTAACGTTTAACATATTCGGAAATTAAGTAATAAACATAATTAATTTATCACATTTTTATTTAAATGTTTCTCATCATCGATTGCCATTGGCCAATTAGTGAAATAATATTAATAATTCTTTTCGCATAAATTTATAGATCAGAGCGGTTTGGTGTATTAATTTCAAGAATTAGCCTTGAAAGAGTCCCTGGTTCGATCTCTGACACTCTGATCTCTTTTTACTTCTCGTTTCTTATTACTGCCACCCGTGCCACAAAATGCAGCCTTCACTAATGTAGCTGTGTTCTAATTGATTGTAGATTGTATTCCTTTAGTTTTTGAAAATAATTTTGCTAATTCCAAATTGTCTTTTGAAAGGAATGACAGATGACAGATGACAGGTGACAGATGGCAGATGACAGATGACAGGTGACAGATGACAGATAACAGATAACAGATAACAAATAACAAATAACACATAATAAATAACAAATAACACATAACAAATATCAAATAACAAGTAATAAATTGTTATATTTCTATTTTATTAAACATGATATTACTGAGATGTATTATTATATAGCTGAGAGCAACTGACAATTCGTTTTAAAGAGAAGGAATTTACTTTGAAGAGATTAAACAACATTTTTAAATTGGTTAACCTAGATACAAAATAATACATTGACATGTTATAACAACAACACATTTAACATAACTTTTTCTTGTTGTTTCGAGGAATTTTTATTGAGATTAAATAAATAAAACTATATGGAAACACGACTGCAATTAATTATACCTATTACTTAATTACTTGCAAAACATCTCTCTGCAAAATGATTTAATAGATGTTGTATGTCTGTTTCTTATTTATTCACAATGAGATTTTGATTTTAAACAAATAAAAACGGACTATGGGGTACAAAGAATTGTCATAAACTTACGTTTGGTCAGTTTAGTTGTCATCAAAACTAGGAAATGTTGTCTCATTATAATGTGTTGTATTGTGTTATCCCATTATAATGTGTTTCATTTTCATTTTATTATAGCTTTTTATTGTAAATGTATTAACAGAACATTTTATTCAATAAACAATTTCAACTTTATAATTTAAGAAGTCTCTAGTACACTTCACAAGCACTAACTTCTTTTCTAATTATACCCAGAATGGAGAAGCCAAGCGGTAGAAGGTCTTCTTCTTAACTCTTACAAATCTTAAGTTTGTTAGTTATTTATTATAATAATTATGGCGTGCATTGTTAAACTATTATTTGTAAAAAAGGAAACATATTATAATTAACAATAAAATGCTACATCTAGATATATTAGATTTGATAGAAATCCTTGTCAGAGATTTTAATACGAACTGTGTAAAAATAATTCAGTCTCAGAAAGGTGAATTCCTATACAATATATATTTGTCTTATTTGTATAGTATAATAAACTTCATTTTAATAATATATTAAAAAAAATTATAATATATTATTAAAATAAACGATTACGATTCTCTTACGATTTTATCCAAAATGGAATAAAAAAGTGAAACGGGCGAGTAATAAATATAAGCACAAGTGAAAGCCTACAAAAAGTTCATTAATAATTTAAAGTGAAATTTATTAACTATTATAATTGTATTGATATTAATTGCAATAGATCTTGGAACAGAGCAACTTACTGTTTCATTATCTCCAGCGTATCTTTAGTTTAATTGTTAACAATCCCTTCAAGTCACAGTCAATTGAGTCTCAAAGCGGCTCTTATGTACACAGCTGCTTTGGACACGGCTAGGTAAGTTGATGGCAAATTCTCCCCAGTAATATTATGAATGTGTTTATAATGTTTGCAGGATATTGATCAGATTTGTATGGAATGTCTCACCTTTGTGAGATATATCTTTACATATCATGAACTGGAAAAATACATAAACTTTTTTTTTTCTATATGAATACAAGGCTATGTAAATATAAGGTTTATAGGTTTTGAATAGTACCTATACTTCTTAAACGCGAACAAAGCCGCAGGCAAAGCTACTATAATAATAAAGTAAATAATTTTAGCGAACCCAATTATTAAATTCGGGTCTAGAATTATAGATACTTAAGACATTTCTACTGAAATTAATGGACCATTAAATATATGGTTAGCAAATAGTTAAATTAATTTAATGAACCCTGAAGTTATATCCCTAGGTTATAACAAACAAATATAGGCACATTTATAGTGATTCTATTCAAGCTCCTTATTATTCATTGCAATTTCAATTGCATTTTTTTATTAGTATATTATATATACATGTTCGTGTTTAATAACTGTGTTCGATAACATTGTTAAAAGACACTATTCTCCACAGTGTCGTATCTTGATTAAAGCCACACGATAGTTTATGATTCAAAAGACAATAGTTCATTGTCAGTTTGAGGTGTTCGGTGATATAAAAATGATATGATTACTATTTGTATAATAATAATATATAATGACAAAAAAATATATATAAATAGATATTGATTTTATTTGTTACTTAATATATGTACGGTATTGAATACTGGAAAAGGAAGCCATTTTAAGAATCGAAATACGATATTATTATTTAGTGTTCATATTTAATATTCTAGAACATAATGAATGTAATTTAACAACAACCTAGCATAACTTCTATACTTTATAGACTATACATATAATACATATATATCGGAGAAAAGACCTCCGTTAGTGTTTTTAAAAAGTGTGACGTCAGCATTGCTGTCGTCACTGTATTGTAGTCGTCGCGATGGTTGTTCATTATTACTTCTTCAAAATAAAACATCACGAATAATTACAGCTTCATTTATTCAACTGGCAGCGTAACAGTGTCTTTATAGAAATCCACACGGTCCGACGTCTTGAGCGACAATACCCGTAGCCCTCTCTGTGCGGCTCCTTTATTGGGATCGTCGCACGTTCATGTCGCTACAAGTTTTTCCAAGTATTAATTTCTGTGCGGCTCATTTGTATGGATCGTCGCACGTGCTTGTCGCTACAAGATTTTACAAGTAACATTTTGTTAATATTCTTAAAACAACACAACTAGAAATGCTCTAATTTATGATGATTTTTACACTGATAAATAATCATCGTTATATTTAATTAATGAATTAGTTAATTTAATAATTATATTGTCGTTGCGCCGATATATATAATTTTATAGACTATACACTAGTAGGATTGATTTTTGTTAAATTAACATTGGTAGTAAGAAATTCTTTTGTTTCAGCTGGCTGTTAACTCTACACCGTTTGTTACAATGTTACATTAGACAAACATAGAATAGCCATTTCATGCGTAAATTGAAAAATGTACTTACGACAACATGTTACACATTCACGCTGAGACAGCTTGTAGTTATTTCATATATAGTTTTATAAAGTTTGTGCTAACAACATCATTAATTAAATATTAGACACTTATAGTGTATAAGATAACATCTCTACGAATATCGAATATAAAATTATTCAGTCTCTACGGCGTAGAGCCCCTGGTTCGTAACGACTATATATTTTTGCTTATCTCTTAACTGCAGGCTTTATTGTATAGATAGATTATTCTGAGGAAAATATATTCAAATAGAAAAACAATTATTCAAGAGATTATTCTGATAATTATAATAGTAAGATAAATAATATAAATAAAACAAACAAAAAAAAACAACAATATTCAGACCATCAACTAAATATATAGAAAAATGGAAGTCATGAGGTAAGTTGATTTTATTATTGATATAAAATATAAAATGAATTAAATTTCAGATATGTTTTAATCTTTAGTAAAATACATAATTGACTACGAAATAAGTCAATAAAATATTTAGCACAATATTTATATTTCTCAAACAACTTTTATTTAGTTATTAAACTTTATTAATATGTCTCTGAGGTCTTTAAGCAAAGTGGCAACACAACTCTAGGGATGTTTACTAAAATATAATATTAACTTATGAATAAAGTTCAATTTTATAAATAAGAACCTTTTTCTATTTATATTAAGTTGCAGGCATCTACGGTCGTTGTTACACAATAGTCTTACACGTTGGTACCATTTGACATGGTATTTTTAGTGACATTAACAATTAGGTGAGTTTATAATACTGTTTGTATTATTGTAATTTTAGACTATAAAAGTCGGGAGGCAGTGCTGTGTCAAATATGGGATAGCTGTAATAATTGTCAATTTTTCATAATGTATTAAAAAATATCTGACTATGACGAGTTTTAAAATGTCCACATATAACTGAACTTAAAATTTCAAAACGTCATTATGATACATTTTTTTAATATTTAAGTAACATACACGGCAAGATTCTAGGTATAAATTTAATATATTCTGATAGTTGTTAGCAATCATTGTTTTTTTGTCTTTTACATTGTGATTATTATTACTAGAAAACAAAGATCTATAGACAATATATAATATCTCGCTACTTTTATTTTATACAGTTTGTGATTTCGATTTTAATACAATTTATATATGGGTAATAATATTTATTTGTACCTTCCTTATTCAAAGGAATCATGAAGAACTACTGAAATATTCAACACTGTTTGCTTTCTTTAAAAGAGAAAAACACTTTGGTTTAAAGTGAGTTATAAAGAGTACCTACTCAACTTTTTGGTTATTCAATGGTCTTGTGTCTAATCGTTTTGACGCATAATGGCTGTATTAAGTAAAATGTTCATTGTACTTTTATTGTCATTGAAATTTTTCAAAGCCGAGCAAAAACAAGGGACAAAGTGCATCCTTGTATATATTTATTTATTTATACTTTATTGTACATTTTATTGTTATGTATATATTTATAACAATAAAATAAATAAAGTATATAAATTAATAATTCACCTTAAACAATAATTATACAGGTAATTATAAATATTGGTAATGATAGGATATGAACGAAAGAAACAAATGTTATGATCTCTCATGTAGATATTTTATGATGCGTTTCTTAAAAACTTGTCTGTTCGGAGCACGTCGAAGTATGTCAGGAAGGCTATTCCATAGTTTTATGGCGTGTACTGTGAAGGAATTAGACATAAAATCAGTATGATGTGAAGGGATGAATATACTTTGGTTTGTTGAAGAACGGAGATGAAAGTCGTGAGTTGACCGCAGAAGTTGAAACTTGGACTTCAGATAATGAGGAGAACATGGATTTTTTAAAATGGAAAATAATTGACACAAAGTTCTTAAAATTCTTCTTTTACGGATAGAAACCCATTTAACCTTAGAACGATATTCTGAAATGTGATCGTATTTGCGTAAATTAAAAATGAAGCGAATGCAACTATTGAGGACGCGATCCAATTTGTTTAGATTACCTTCAGAGATATTAGAGTAACATACATCAGCATAGTCTATAAGAGGAAGAATAAGAGACTGCACTAACAGAGTTTTGGTCCGAATGGGTAGAAAGTTTTTATGCCGATAAAGTAAACGCAATGAGTATGTAACTATGCGGCATAACTCAGTTATATGGGGATTAAAACTGAGTGTGCTGTCCAAACGAAGACCCAGATTTTTTACTGATGACGTGAGAGGTATTTTAACGCCATTGTATATGATTGGTGCCACGTTACAATTATTAATTTTAGTTAAACCGTGCATGCTGCCGATAATTATAGCTTGACACTTTTATGGGTTTACATTAATTCCAAAACCGTTGCACCATTCCTTATATATTTTTAATGTTTACACATACTGATTGTCAGTTGTTTATGCTTTTACCACTTATTCTATAATCATATAATTTTGCTCATAGGTGATCAGGGATGCAGAAAATGTCATGGGAAAACTAAAAGAAAAGAATTGTTCCCGGCAGGTAGAAAATAACTTTGAAACGTCAAAAGTAGGTATGTGACGAAATATCTTGTCCTACAATCATTTTTTGTAGATAATATATTTATTGAATACCCCATAGTGGAAGCAATAGAATTAAGTAATCCAATTGCAAATATTTATATAGCTAATTACTACTACTTATTATTTAGCTATTTATTTACTGCAGTCACGGGGAGCTGTTAGTAAAATGACAAAACATTTTACAATATAACATTAGTGTTATATTTTAGTAAACACTCCTGGAGTAGTATTGGTTCTTAGTTGGAAGACCTTAGAGGCATAGTTTTAACATTTATTAACAGAATAAAAGATGTTTGAGAGGTCATATTAAAATATTGTGTATGGTCATATTAAATATTATACGCAAGAAGCATAATGTATTTTATATAAGGTTAAAGATTCAGGCACTTCTAAGATTCTGAGCATAGAGTTAGAAACCGACCTACTAACAGATGCCTATAACTATACCAAACACATGATGGCTGCCAAATATTTGAAAAGTAGAGTAAGTTTTTAAGTTAATGATTTTAAATGTATATGTAATTTATATACGATTTTAGAACTGTTAAAAAAGTTCTGGTGAAAATACATTAATTTTACATTTTTTTTACTTGATAATTATAACGTATTTCAATTATTAAAATGCTTAGCCTTTAAACCACTTCTAAAAATTTTGCATCTATCATGTAGGTATCCAATATAAAAAATATAAATTTAATATCGTTTAATTAATTTTACCGACATGTGGGATGTTGACTCAACAATAATTGTCCCGATGGTAGTTTCCGTAAATGATCTTATAGCGAAGAGACTCGATCATCATCTCAAGAGGCTCTCACTAAACAACTGGATCAAGGGTAGGATGCAAAGAGCAGCAGTTTTGGGTACGCCACGCATTGTGAGGAAGTTTCTTTCGCTGTCGCCCTAACCACCGACGGACTGGTCGTAAGGCCCACGTCGGCGGAATACTATTTTTTATATTTATATTTATAATGTTGTTTTTTATGTTATATATATAAATGTTAATAATAAGATAGATGTGAAATAAATGAGAATAATAATCGTGTATAAATATAAATAATTTTAAACGGGACGTGAATTGAAATTATAATTCTGTCTCAAGGGATTGTTACAGAATAGAGATACGACTCCAGAGATCGTAAAATCAATTTAGCTAAAATGTTAATAATAAATTTAATGTTGCGTTAAGCTAAATAGAAACTCAAAAATATATGGGGCTAGCTCATACTTTTCTGACTTAAGTGACTTTACTCAAGATGGATTTAGAATACATATATATTTGAATATATTATAGTAATAAAAGAATATATATTATATCGTATTATAATTCAAATAAATCAAATTTCAATGTGCAATTAAGATAAATTAATATTTTTGTATGTTAATTAATTATTTTCTTAATTATCTTAGTATGATCATATTTAAGATAAGAAAATTTGGAATAAAAAAATAAACAACAGAACGTCGATTAAAGAGTGCAACTGCATATCTATTTATTAGTTATATAGCATTTATATATACATCTGTATATAGTTAATGTACAAATTTAACTTTTTATACATTTATATCGATATCGTTAAATTTAGTTTGTTTTATTAAGTTTCTGTAGAAAGGCCAACTATATTTAATCGATGCAAATCTCATTATAATTATTACGGCTTCTTATTTTTTTTCGTGTCATTTATAAATATATTTATTATTAAACAAATAAATATATTTTAAATTCATTTTTCTTGATAATATTTTATATAGCGTTATTTTCCACTAGTTCAACTGATTAGCTTAAGGTTTGAACAAATTAGACTTTTATATACAGAAGTACCAGGTATTCCTTTTTAAGATGTTGAGATTGTTTAAGAAGAGCACCCTCAAAGAGCAATTTCAAAAAGTTAGAGCACACTTCCTAAAGACGTCATGACATTAACATATTAACTGATTATATTTTTCATTATCATTTGTCATTTTGAAATAAGCATTATATTATAAGTATGTATTTGTATGTATGTATATGTATATATATATGTATATATGTAGATATATAGATATATGTAGATGTGTATTGTAATATATTTGTGTACCTTCGTAAATGTAAGTATATATATATATTATATGTATAAGGTGTATTTGTATAATGTTTATTATTGTTATAGCCTACATTTTCCGTTTCATTTTTGATAATTACTATTATTTCTTTTTTTTAATATTTTTTTAAATTTTAAATACGCCTACCACAATTTTTTCACCATACGCAGAGGTTAACTGGGAGAGAATGCCATAAGGCATTAAGTTCGCCTTTTGTAAATTTATGCAATAAAGGGTAAATAAATAAATAAATAAATAAATATTGGAAAATTTTTTTGTGTGATAGTAAAATACTTACCTGTACCGTATTTTAATAAAAAATCGCGAGGACTATATAATAACTATTTTGTAATATGTGTTATATGTATAATTATTATTTTTTAATTATTACTTTGTTCTTGGAATAAATTAATCGTTATTGGATTTCACATGTTGGCTATTTTAATATGGTTACTAGAAAGTTAGGATTTAAGGTATGTCTTCCTAGTACTAGTGAGTAAATATAGTTCAGTTATAGTTTAGTTATAGTTTAGTGAGTAATAATACTTGCAGTACCTCGACTACTTTCATAAAGTGTCATTTAAAAGAGATAATTGCTGCTAAAGCTTAGAATGGTAATTTTCTTAGGCAACATTAAATTAAATTATTATTAAAAAAATATTATTAACTAAAACTTCGAGACCATACGAGGACTGGTCCTGAATTAGAGTTTAACTTAAATATGTTCCCGTATTTTCAGTTCTTACAATTATTTTGATCTTTGATTATTTCTTCTTAATTTAGAGTAGTCTCATCTCTTCTTAAAACAGAGAAAACTACTATGAGCATATAAAATAATGTTTTTTAAGATATTTCCAAAATGTTTTTCCTTCTTCTAATATATGTCAAAAATTATTTATAACGACCGACACCGTCCACCCCATTTTTTTAAAAAAAACATCATTATTTTGTTGATTATACTATTCTTATTTATTATATTTTTTTTTTATAAAAGCGTGTTTATTATTTTTTTTACTATTTTTATTAAATGAATACCCTAATCCACGCGAACGGAAAAGCAGTATTATATTTCTTAAAAAATAGCAATAATTACTACTGGAAGACAAAGTGTGTCTGTCAGTTATATACGTCAATAAGTCAATTGTCCATAAGGATTTTTTGTTAATATATTTTCTATGATCATTTTACCTGTATAGGCAAGGAGTTTTGAGCTCACGAGTATCATCACTCATGGATGAAGTTTTAAAAAATGTTTTACATGAATTTTACCAATTTCAAACCTCTCATTACTTGTAATTATTTGAAAATCTTTGCATATTTGTTAGCTAAAACTCTTAATAATGACTTTAAAAAAAATAACTGAGTATTCGAAAACCATAGCTTTTAATGCAATGCATAAAACAAAAACTTAGTAAATATTGAAGTATAAAAATACATATATATTTTTTATTTTTTATTTTTTATTTTTCTTAGGTAATGTTACATAAATATTAAATTAAATGAAACAAAGTTTAAAAATATCTATAAACTGAGCATAAACTATGTTTAAGAGTATAAAGAGTATTTAAGCTTTTAAATAAATATAGAATGAAAAATAAACCGATACAGACAGAGATTCAAACCTGCAACCTCTGAGAAACAGTTCCGTTGCTCTAGCAATTAAGCTTGCCTATCGCTACCCACTTTGATGAATTTAGCTTTGTTGTCACCGTTCCGAAAAACTAAAAAATAGCTCAAATTGCAGAGAACAAATAACAAGAATGTCGGAATCTTATTATTTTGAAAGAATTTTCATAAAACCCAGTATTTATTTAATAATGTTCTTCACGAAAAACGAATATTTAAAAATATTAGGTAAATTTAGGTAAGAAAATTACAGAAAAATATCCAACTACATTGTACTTAAAATTAAATTTACAAATTTTGTAAATTTAATTTTAATAAAAACCTATGCAAAGCTAAATCTGTCGGTCTGTCTCTGTAAACGCTCATTGTGTAATTACTAATCACCCGATTTAAATCTAATTTTTAACCCCCGACTCAAAAAGACGGGTGTTATAAGTTTGACCTGTCGATCTACGTATCTGTGTTTCTGTGTATCTGTGTATCTGTGTGTCTGTGTGTGTCTGTGGTAATTTAGCAACCAAACGCGTGGACGGATTTGATTGCGGTTTTTTTAATCGAAAGCCTAGTTTGTCGAGATGGTTCTTTTTGACCATCGAATAAAAGGAGTCGTCAAAGGAAAGTTTGATCGAAATCGAAGAAGTCGTCTCCAAGATATAAAGGTTTTATGGTAGCGGGTCCAAGGTTCTTATGCAATATTGATAGAAATATTAAAACAAATGAAAATTTGTTTGTCAATAATGAAACCGTTAACACAAAAAAAAGCAGAAAAAAAATATACATTATTGAAGTGAAACTTCTTTATCGGGGTTGGAATAAAATTTAGTGAAACATTTTTTCATTACGCGTGACATTTTTCCGTTACGCGCCAGCTTTTTTCTTATAGCTTCATCTCTTTTACACCATGTTGCTATGGAAATACTAAATAATCAAAATGACAAGTATGTGGATTTCAAAACACAATTTACATTAACCAAAAATAAAATTATCGGATTAGAGTTTTATAATTAAATAATGAATTGTAATTACATACTGGACAATCCGATTTTATGGATTTGCTATTGAAACTAATAAATAAAGTCGTGTCGTGTGTCGTGTCGTGTCGTGTCGTGTGGCGTGTCGTGTCGTGTGGTGTGGTATGTTGGTTCGTATGGTGTGACCACACGACACGACACGCCACACGACACCATACACGACACAACACACGACACGACACATGACACGACACACGACACGACACACGACACGACACACGACACGACACACGACACGACACACGACACGACACACGACACGACACACGACACGACACACGACACACGACACGACACACGACACGACACACGACACGACACACGACACGACACACGACACGACACACGACACGACACACGACACGACACACGACACGACACACGACACGACACACGACACGACACACGACACGACACACGACACGACACACGACATGACACACGTCACGACACAGCACACGACACGACACACAACACAACACACCACACGACACGACACACCACACCTAAAGTTTTTTTCAAATTAAACAATGATGAAGAATAATTTTATTTGTGATATAGTGACGTTCCAACATGTTAAGAAGCCTAAAGTTATTATTTTTAAAGTGGATTGTGTACATTTGTCTGTTTTTATGGTACTTATGTGTTTCTTCTATGAGAATATTATACGTCAGAAACACTCGATTCACTTCTTACCTCAGAAAATTAAATAAAGCATAGAAGTAGCATAAATTTGAAGACTTAAATTGTGCGTAATAGTTGTCCTCTTTTTTCATACTGTAAAAATATATAGTAATGAGTGAAACAAATGTAACGCTGTCAAAACAGGAAAATTTACACTTTTGAATGTCACTTTGGTGTCCATTTTGGAGTCCATTATCACCATTATGATGGTAAATTGGAAAGTACAATTCATATTTGACTTATTGGGTATGGACAATGTTTACACATTTTGGTTGTGTTTGATGTCGGCTGTCAGTGGTGTGTTCATGTTTAGTTTTATTAACGAATTCATTTAGTTATTCACATATTTTCTCCATTTCGCTGAGAGAAAACATAAGTTAATCGTATAAAGAATGTCGTGTTGTAAGGACTTCTCGACGATTAGGCTTTTAAAAAAAAAGACTAATTTATTAAACACTATGTATTCACTTGACAAATAAAATAATTAAACTGTTTATAAAATGAAGTGAGAGAAATTCGGTAAAAGGAGTGTCACGTAAGAGAGCTGGGACTGAACTGAGGATCAGGGTGGTCGGATTGTGTGAGAAAGCTAGAAGCTGATTAGGCATTTATGCTGGGAATGGAATGGAATGCAGAGGTAGATGCTAGGTCAGCAATAGGGGCAACATTACAGGGTTATAACAACCCCCCGGATAAGATGAAACTTACGCGGTAAGAGGAGATCGCTAAGTTTCAGGAAGAAGTTCTTAAACGTGGAAGAGGAATTTCGTTTTCGTTTTCCACTTCTGTATTTTGGATGGAAGAGGAATTAAGGATTATTTTCTTACCGAATTTCTTTACAATTATGTAAAATAAAACTAAGAGTATTACAATAGAAGTACATATTGATATAATGGGATAACTAGAGTGATATTCCAATAAGTTCTTAGGTTCATTTAATATATTATTTAATTTTGGAATTAATTGATCAAATAAAGGTTCTAAACTTTTAAGTTTTTCTAATTTTAGATTTGTTAAGTTAACTGGAGAAGAATTGGGATATCTTAACATAAAATCCTTATAGTTACAACATGTGTTATTAATTATATTAAAATCTGATTTTATTTCATTAACATATATTTTTACCTTAGGGGTGTTTAACATAACAGTATTTTTACATATGCCGTTACAGTTTTCAGGTAATTTAAATATACCTGTTCCGTTAATATTAAAGTCTGTGATATTTGAATTACATTCCAAAGTTAACTTTGCAATCTGGGATTGTACATAAATATAGCGGTTATTTACTAATTTTTGCCAAATATCTAAATTACCGTGGATTGTTTTGGGTTTACACAACTCAGGTAACTTATTGTTTGTTACTTTTAACATTATATCTATTTCACAATTAGGAAAATTATCAATAGAGAATTCATCTTGATTTTTACAGATGTAAATATTATCTGGTAAGTTTTTACACAAATCAAGGTTATCTAAATTGGTATAGGTAAGTTTATCTTTACTTAAACAGATGTAATTACTAGATGGGATTAAAAATGTATAAATATTTCGATTTGAAGGATGAGAAACAGGAATAGAAATACTTTTATAAAGATTATATACTTTATGGTTTACGAGAGGAATCCTTAATACAAAAACGATTTTATTATCTTTAAAGTATACATTCAACTTACTTAAATCTAAAATTAAATGTATATTCTGTAATTCTAGATCAGTAGGAAATTGTTTAGAGTTAGGTAAGTATCTAATGCTATTAACTAGTTCTGTAAATAATTGAGTAGGGCTTAAAACAGAAGAATGCAGTACATGGCTCTTTGCAAACATTATAGCATTTTGCAAATCTTCTAATTTAAATGACAAAGTGAATAAACTGGTCGATAAAATATTACAAACTTAGTTTAATTTAGATAAAAATCTAGTTTTATTAAATGATTGATTCATATTATGTATATCTAAAGTAACTTCTCTTACAGCGTCATTCAGACGTTCTTCATTAATTGAGACAGATGTTAAAGTATTATTATAATTTTCTAATGCAGTTTTGGTAATAAAGATATTATCCTTTAGTGAAACAACTAAATCTTTACTGTTCTCGTGAAGAGTCTGAATAGCTCTGTCATAATTGTTTGCATCATTTTCATCCATAGTGCCAAAAATATGTTTTAGGACAGTGCCAACACCTGCCATCCAGGCTGACCTTTTTGATTTAAAATCGATGAGATGAGAAATGGCAGAGTAGTCTTTAATTAAATCATTAAATCTAACTGTAAGTGGTTCAATATAATTATTACATGGTACAGTATCTATTAAATTTGATTGATGGCATAGTTGTCCAGTTGTAGTTAAAATATCTTTAATGTTATTAATATGGGGTTTAATGTAGGATATGTCAACGGGGATAAGAACGTGTAAGTAATCGTCATAAAATTTAACATGACCTATATCGTCAAAATATATTCCAGGGCTCTTGTAAATCGGTGAAATAATTGCGCTTTGGGCATTGCAAAAGTTCACAATTCCATATCTGCAATATAATAATATTATAGTTAAAGTAAGTAAGATTAAAATTAAAAATAATGATTAGGATTATAAGATTAGAGATGTACTTAATTTTTATTAACTTAATTCGGATGTTTCTGCTAATTTTAGCTCATCATAATGATGACGTACATGACGACAATTAATTATAACAGATAACGTGTTGTTGCCATGTATTTTAATGACGTTATTAGGTCCTTTCCACAAAGGGGATAGTGCTTTCCTAAGTCTTACATGGTTTTTGATGTATACAAAGTCACCGACTTTATATTTTCGTGGCTTTGTCTTTTTATCATAATAACTTTTAGACAGATTTTTGGATTTGTTCATGTTCTCAACCGCCTTTTGGCGTGAATAACTAAATCTCTGTTTAAGGACTCTTATATAATCTGGGTAGGTAACGTCTGGATTTAAATCGTAAATAGAACTTGGGAAGAATGCTTTATGACCATAAAGAAGTTCATATGGAGTAAAATTAGTAGTGCAGTGTACACTTGTGTTATATGCTAGCATGGCAGTATACACGTATCGTGGCCAATTTGATTGATTTTCATTAACATATGACTTTAAATATTCTTTAAGTGTAGAGTGACTCCTTTCAAGGGCACTCTGCGTCTGGGGATGGTAAGGAGAGGACCAAAGCTGTTTTATCTTAAAGAAAGAACAAGTCTGTTTAAATAATTCCGCAGTAAAATTTCTTCCCTGGTCAGTAAGGATGTATTTAGGAAGTCCAAAAATAGAAATAAAATGAACTAAGCACTCAGAAGTGCATTCAGCAGTTGTGTTGGAAATAGGATAGGCGAGAGAGAATTTCGTAAGGTCGTCTTGTATAGTAAGAATGAATTTAAGATCTGCAGCAGTAGCTTCTGGTAATGGGCCAACTATATCTAAAGCAATACGCTCAAAAGGTTGAGTAGAGGTACTTGTTATTTGCATTGGAGCTCGATTTGTTTGCCTCAATGCTTTGTTAGCTTGACATTGAGCACACTTCTTTACAAAATTTTCTATGTCACTTCTCATATTTTTCCAATAAAAATTTTCCATAACTTTTTTTAGCATACGAGTATTTCCAAGATGACCAGCAAGAGGAATATCATGATTTTCTCTTAGAATTTTAGGAATTTCAGAAGGAGAAGGATATATTATTCGGTTTTTATATATATGTATATTTATACTAGTATTATTAAATAAATAAAGAAACATATTGTAAATTTTTATAAAGTGATGCGAGTCGAAGGGATTCTTGAAGTCTGTAATTGCAATATCTGAAATTGGGTTCTCGTTTAAATTAATAATTAATTCATTTCTGAGTTGTTTAAGACTTTTGTAAATATCTTCATAGTCAGATTTGTCAAAGTGATGAACTTTAGTGAATAGGAAATAATAAACTTTGTTTTCATGGTTAAAAGAAAGAAAAGAGTTCAGAGTTCTTTCTTTTGATAAAATTGTAGAAGTATCAGGTATATTATCTATAATATTTTGGACAAGGTAGTTAGATTCATCAAGATCGATAGCAGTTGGGACAACAATGATTTTGTACATAGTTTTAAGAATATCTGAATTATATTCACGAATAACTCATTTGATGTGAAGGTTTTATTATTTATTGTTTTTAGGAAGTTGGAGTAAGTATCATCATCATTTAGGCAATCTAATGGGTCAGTAAAGAGAGAGTCAGTGGGATTTATTAAGTCTAACTCAGGTTGTGTTCTAGGAGTTGGAATGTCAATATTTTGAGTGGTAGGATTTTCTTCTGCAGGTGGTGATGCAAGAGGATTTTCTGATGGACTTAAATGAATATCTTCGTTATCAAAATCAGGATCAACAAAAACTGTTTCAGTATTAGGAATTTGGACGGGATTTATTAAGATGGAATTATTAACTGGGAAACGAGAAAGAGCACCTGCATTGCAGTTAATTTTTCCTCTTTTATACTGAATTTCATAGTCATTCTCTTCTAGTTTCAGGCGCCATCTTACTAACCGTGATCCTGGATCTTTGCAATTAAATAACCAACTCAGTGGCTTATGATCTGTGACAATTTTAAAACGATGACCAAAAAGGTAAGGTCGGAAAGTTTTAGTGCCAAAGATGATGGCGAGGCATTCTTTTTCTGTAACGCTGTAATTACATTCAGCTTTATTAAGAGTACGGGATGCAAAAGCAATAGGAAGATCCTTCCCAATTTCACCTTGGGATAAGATAGCAGATATGGCGTAATTAGAAGCATCGCAAGTGAGGACAAATGGTTGAGTAAAATCAGGATATATAAGAATAGGAGCAGTTGTAAGTTTATTTTTTAGTTCTTCAAAACCTAATTGTTGGGCGTAAGTCCAATCAAAAGGTATATCTTTTTTTAGAAGATGAGTAAGAGGTTTAGCATGCATTTAAATGAACCAAGTTGTAGAATATGTACAGATGTATTATACTGTCATATATAAGAGATTGATGTTAAAAACCTTAATCGCATATTTTTATATTCCATGAAATGTAATATAGGGTTATCATTTTATGATTATCGAATATTAAAAGTATTCCTTCTCTATTTCGTAGCACCTCTACGTAGTTGCTATGAACTACATTTTTTTATAAAAAGATATTGAATAAAATATATTTGAAAAACTATTGCTTAATATTTTATCTTAAAGAAAATAATAGAGTAGAACCTCGATAAATTGAATATCAAGGATAATTCATTATCTACTATAGATCTCTAGTTACGAATTGTTGTCGGACGGCCGTTTAAAAGTTTGTATTTATCCGTCGGGAATCGTCCTTTTCTTCAGGGTGAAAGATAACCGATGAACTTTGCTGTATCTCTAAAATTACAAGATCAGTTGTTTAGGTGTGAAAGCTGTTTAAAAAATACTCAAATATACCTTTATAATACATGTTACAATAGTCTAAAAATATAAAAATAACTAAAGGTTGCAGGTCTTAGTTAAACTTTTATCTTTAACTACCCACAATAGCAACAATGATCAAATCAGTATCTTATTCTTTACGGTCTTAAAATACAAATGAAACGAGAAGTCCCAAAGCCACCAATGTATAGAAGTTGGCGTTAGTTCATAATTTATTTGAATTAAAAAATTTGGACAACCAAATATTAAAAAAAATAAAAAAATATATGTTATCGTTCACAAAAAGAGAAATCAATCATTAGCATTTCAGTAAATGTTCAAGACTAAGTCCGCATGAACTATAAAAGGTTTACGTTCGGTACTGTTGATAAATGTTGGTTAAGAATTACTATACTACGAGTTGAGATGGTTCTGATGTTACATAGCATATAACTTCCTTGTTAAATGAGCAAAAAGTAAAATTATAAATAATACAATTCCCGAGAGTAGAGTGTTTCTAACATAAAGTATAGCTTAAATAGATATAAAATTTAAATAGCATAAATCATAAATCTATATCTGCTTGAACGAAAACTGTCCAACTGAAAACTAACCATATATAGGTATTATAATATTTATAATAGAATATTTAAAAAAAAAAAAAAAATATTTCGTACTATTTCTGTACATGTTGTTTTCTTTTTTTTAATAATCCACCTTTTTGAGACATAATTATTGCTACAAAATGTTATTTCGAAACGCAATATGTTGCATTTAAATATTTTAATTTAACCTCAATTGTCGGAAATAACTTTATTACTAGGGACAATATGTGAAATTGCATGTAATTCGTGCGCCGTAAATAGGGCTTCCACAAAAATATCAACAGGTGTTTGCTATTACTATTCCTATAACTTTAAATATTTCTATATTTTAGCTGAGTTCGAGTATTTTGTATTATAAAATACCGAAATAAATAATACATACAATATCCATGTAAAATTAGTAACCCAAATTTTGTTTTATAATTAAAAAGTTTAGTCAATTTTATGTCAATTTATATACACATTTTCTGAACTTTAAATATTATGACATTTATATATTTAATTTACTCTTAAAGTGGAATTTTTCGAACTTGATAGACAGGCCATGGCAGTTTTTAAGACTCATTAGTGAGTGGAATATTGGATAGTGGTATAGTTGATAAATCCTTATTTGCAAAACTAATAATAATATTTTTGTCTCATGTCCAACCCTATCTCGTGTGACGCAGGCCGACAGTTACCGAGCTGCTAACTGCTCTGAATCGTTCTCTTTTATGTAATTATACCTGATGGTGGACAATTACTGCTATTGTTAGCAGTTCGGTTTAAATAATCGAAATAGGAAATACTGATTCTGATCGAATTGTTCACATAATCGAATAATCACCTAAAATATCTTGTGTTTGTATTTGAATATATAATGTACAACACAAAACAGAATTCATTATAAAATATTTATTTCCAATTATAAATCAATTAACAATGTTAATGATTCTCGAATGTAAATTTATTTAAACTTTAAATCTAGATATTTTCTTGCTATTTTTTTTTTCAAAGGTTACTAGAACATTTTTCTTTTAACTAACAAACTAGACCAAAGTTATCTTGTAATATACATGTTAATAACAACATTCTCAATATACAATAGGTGTGTATATGTGTGTCAGTATGTAGTATAGTGGTAGTCAGCTAGGAAGTTTAATAGACTATCTAAGTTAGTACTGTAGCCGTGTCTGTCCAAGTTTGATTGTATTCCGTCATAGGAACCAGTTTATCGCCATTAATACATAAGTATTATATAATTATTGGTTGATAATTAATGAAAATATTTATTATGGGTGTCTATAATCTGTTTTCAATTTTTATTTATTGTCATGTAATTAATTTTACCTATTTAATAATTTTAATATCGTATATAGTTCAATGCCTTAACGATATAACCTGTAAGTTGAAAGCACTTAGGCTTAAGAAATCTTAGTATACTCGCTTCAAGTGACATCCTTGTATTATAAATAATGATGTTCTTAAAAACTGGTTTCAATTTAATACATGCTTTAAAATAACAGAATTAAATAACCATGTTACTAATAATAATATGGTGGAAGATTCAATATAAATATTAATAAATTCAATAAAAATATATAAATGTCCAAAAACTAAGGTACAACCCAATGAAGTATCCTGTACAATAAATAAGTTACCTTATTACATTACATTACATTACATTACCTTATATGTAAACAAAGGACTTACCATCAACTATTTAATATTTCGTGCAAATTCTTAACCTCTTTGTAAAAGGATTGTGTTTTTTTATATTATGTAATAGTTATTATGTGGATTTGTCAACAAAATAATATATACCTATTTATCTTGTAAATAGTCCGTTCAATTACATTTGGACTCATTCAATTCAGATTTGGACTCGTCAAGTCTTACGTCTAGTAACAACGAATAAACTAATAATGTTACACTGTAATTTAATTTTAGTTCCTTATTATTTCTCATGGAAAAATATTTAAAGTTGAAAAAAAACAAAATTAAATGATTATAAAATTATTTTATTGTATTGACTAACCTAACCTCCCGCGAAGGAAAGTTAAACACACGCATCCTGTTAAACACTAAAATATATTATTTTGTATTTATATAATAGTTGGTATCAATCCCTATATATATTTATGCTTATTAATTGAATTCTGACATTTTATCGCTACAAAAGGAATTGGCGAAAGGAAATGCATGCGTGACGATGTAATTAAAAAGTATCCGGTGATAATTAATCAGTTGTGGTGGTATGATGATTGGTACGCTTTTCGTTTAAAATAAGGAGTATGAATGTGGATGGGTAGCACAGAAAAAACCGACCGTGCAAGATATGAATGAACTGCATGGAGTGAAACAAGTGTGCACTGAGAGGACGAGAATCCTAATCAGTTTAAATGCATGTGGATGTGTCCATGGAACAAAAAAAACACCAATAATATTAAAATAGAACTAAAGATATCAAGACCATTAAGTAAAAAAATGGCCGTGTTACAAACACCATTATGTTACCAGAAATATGTTTTTTTAATATTCCCATCTACATGATGCTTCATATTGAAAAAAAAAATTGGGATCAAGAAATTTAACCAAAATTTCTTCAAAAAAGACGCTAGAAGTAACTTTACAAACCTGGGCGGGATAAGCAAAATCTAATCATTTCAGAAAATGAATAGAGTGAATAAATAACATTAAAACATGAAATTAATCACATTAATAGGAAGTATAAGGTATAGTTAAATAAAGTTTTTCTTAAAGTAATGAGCAGTGCCTAACCTAACACGACTGCAATTCCTATCTTTCAGACCGAAATAATTAAATCAGAAACGGGAAATGTAATTGAGAACTCGCGTTAATTCAATTATCATGAACAAAGCACTGGAGATAAAGAAACATTAACTTAAGTTAAATGAATGTTTTTATCAACAGGTTAGTTTATTTTAAGATTTTGAATGCTTTGTATCATTTATTTTGCAACTTGTTTATAATTATAAGTTTGACACAAACTTCTTTGCGCTTGAGAAGTTATAATTATTTTATGTAGGTCATTATTACAAAGCCTTTGTGATCAGTTTTTATATAATTGTATTCTCTAATTATATTTGTCTTTACCATGTTCAGGTAAAGGGATATAGTAATGCCTGATGATAACGCAAAACAGATAGATAGATAGATAGATAATATTCTTTATTGCACTTCAAATAACAATTAAAATAATACAAGAATAATAACAACATTGAACTATACAGTAACTAATAATAATAAAAAAAATAATAATAATAAAGACAAGTAAATTATAAATAAGTGCAAAAGGCGGCCTTATCGCTGATAGCGATTTTTTCAAGGCAACCTTGGTAAGCCAGAGGAAAAACATATATACAAATATATATTTGTATATGTAAATAATATATATACGTGGAATTATTCAATATGTGTACATTAAATTATTAAAATGAAACGTACGCCTGTTAAATATAATAATACATACATACATCAATTATTATAAACATACACGTTACACACATTACTATACTAATTTACTAATGAACAGTATATAGATAGAAAGTAAATAAACTGAAAAGATAAAACAACAATAAAAATGTATATAAATAATAATAATGGAAACTCGATCGACTGGTATCAACACTGAGATAAATACAGTTGTTTCACCTGTTTTTTAAAAATGTCCAAGGAATTAGCTCTTCTTAATGTAGCGGGCAGTGAATTCCATAGACGGACAGCTTCAACAGTAAAGGAATTACTATAAAAGGAAGAGGAATGAGAAGGAACTTTTAAGATAAGATTATCCGAAGAGCGCAGAGTCTTGAGATGAGAGTGATCCAGAAATAGAAACCGCTCCTTAAGATATTCTGGAGACTTAGGATTAAATAGGATCGAGTAAAGAAGTGAAAGTATGTGAGAATTTCTGCGAAGGCGTATAGGAAGCCACTTGAGCTTGGTGCGAAATTCGGAGACGTGATCGAATTTACGAAGCCCAAAAATAAACCGAATACATAAATTTTGAAGGCGTTCAAGCCTATTAAGCTGATCCTGGGTAATATTAACAAAAGAAACGTCGGCATAATCAAGGATTGGAAGAAGGAGAGATTCTGCTATCGCAATTTTTGTAGGAATAGGTAAAGAGTTAGAAAGTCGTCGCAGCGATCCAATTTTAAGGTAAATCTTTCTACTAACTTCGTTAATGTGAGGTATCCAGGATAATGATTTATCAAGAATCACTCCTAAGTTTTTAACTTTATCATTAAAAGGAATTATAGCGCCATCAAACAGTACAGGTGGAACGTCTGACCAATTTATTCGCATTGTTAATTTTTGACTGCCAATGACAATGAGTTGTGTTTTAAAGGGATTAACTTTTAAGCCAAAAGATTTACACCAGTTTGATATACGTTCCAAATCAATATTTATATTATTTATACAGGAAGAAAAATCCGTTAAGTTAGTTAGTGAGTATAACTGGAGATCGTCGGCATACAAGTGGTAGAAAGACGAAATATTTTTGGTTATAGAAGTAATAAAAATTGAAAAGAGAAGAGGAGATAGAACGCCACCTTGCGGGACGCCGGTCTGAACCGCGCACCAAGTGGAGTGCTGGTTTTCAACGCGAATACGTTGCCGACGGCCGTGCAAGTATGATTGAAACCAGTCAACTACTTCAGGAGATATGTTAAGAGAACTCAATATGGTTAGTAATAATTCAAAATCAACCATCCCAAACGCATCACTAAAATCTAGTAAGATCAGAATAGCGTGCTTTTGATTATCCATACCACCCCGGATGTCGTCGGTGATCTTAACCAAGGCAGTAGTCGTACTATGACCGTGACGGAAACCAGATTGAAGAGGATTAAGGAGGCAGTTCTTATAAAGGTAAGGGGACAATTGTTGGTAGACAAGACGCTCAAGGACCTTAGATAAAAAAGGAAGTATGGAAATTGGACGATAGTCGGAAAAATTACTAGAATTAGGCTTTTTAGGTATAGGTATGATTAGGGCGTCTTTCCAGGACTTCGGAAATGTTGAAGAATGAATAGAATTATTAAGGATAGAGGTGATAACTGGAATAACAATATCAATAATAGGTACGATCATTTTACGATTAATGCAGTCCGAACCCACGGCATCCGAACTGATGCGAATTATGGTCCTCTTAACATCACTTTCGGTAAATTGACTAAAGAAGAAAGGAGGATGACTAGGAGTGGATGAAGCGAGAATTTGATTTTGGGTATTAAATTTAATTGTACTATCAATTGTACTAGTAGAAGTATAATGTTGATTAAGCTGGTTTAAGTCTAAAATATTGGGATTTGTTGCTTGGCGCGCTTTCCCCACTCCAATAGTTTGAAGAAATTTCCACACTTTAGCCGAATCAACTTCTTCAATGACAGATTTGTGGATATGGCGTCGTTGACTATCTCTACACATCTTGTTGCAACGATTTCGAGCAGTTTTATATTTTTCAAGATTTATGTCATTGGGGTTTGATTTATATTTCATCTTGGCTACGTTTTTTTTATGTTGTAACTTTTTTATATCCTCAGTAAGCCAAGGGGCCGGTAGGTATTTAATACGTACACGTCGAAAAGGGGCATGTACGTCATAAAGTTCTGTTAAAAGAGAATTAAATATGTTAATTTGCTCGTCAATAGTAGTAGCGTTGACCAGGCAATCAGTGCTGCATCCACCTGTAATTGGCCTAAGTCTATACCGTTAAAATTACGAAGCAGAAGAAACTTTGATTTGGGCTTAGGAGGTCTTAATTTGTAAGAAAGATAAATTAAATCATGATAAGAAAAGGCAGTAGCAGAACATTGACCATGTTTATTCACATGATCAGTGTATGAGACAATGACAAGGTCAAGGAGTGAAGGAGTACAATTAGGAAAGCAATGAGTAGCGGAGAGTGGAAGAATATTAAGATTACAGGAATTAATTACTGAATGAAGGCGAGCTGTACGGTTATTATTTTTTAGTAAGCATGTGTTAAAATCTCCCATCAATATGGTATGCTTATACAGAGGTGTAATTTTTTCAAGCAGGTTAGCTAGAGATGTAAAGTAGTTAACATTAGAAGACGGACAGTAGAAAACACAAAGGAGAATTTTAGTAAAAGAGAATGTTAATTCGATAAAAAGGTGTTCTGCTTCATGGTTCCCTGAAGGGGATATACTAATAATAGAGAAAGGTATATGACAGCGAAGGTAGATGGCTACACCTCCCCCAGGTCGATTAGTGCGGTCGTTGCGTATCAAATGAAATCCTGGGAGGGAGTAACAGTTAGAAGGGAGACATGGTTTCAGCCAAGACTCGGACACAAGAATGGCATGGATATTATTATTATTATCAAACGAAGATACAAGATCAGGAAAGTGCGCTGGAATACTCTGAGCGTTTAGATGAACAAGATTAAAATTATTAAAAGCATCTGCAAAATGAGTATTCAACGATTCATTAAGTGAAGGAATACTTTGAAAACTGTCACTACAATTACTATCCTCGGAAGTGGAAGAAAAGGAAAAATAGGATTGATCTAATAGTGACATAATATAATAAAGATAATATAATGTGTGTGTATGTATTAAGATTGAATAAAAGTAGATAAATTTATATAGTAAATAAACAAAAATAAAACAAAAATTAATTAACAATAAATTAAAAACTAAAACGGTAACAATATAAGGAGTTTGCGAAGTTTGTTTTAAACGTCATACCTGCCAGCAGTAAACTTTGTTCACTACTAACTACAAATATGTAATACAAAAAACAAAGCTTTCAAATTATTAAAAAAAAAAAAAACAATTCACCAAAAAACTATAACAAAAAAAATAATAAAAATAAATGAAAAGGACGTTATTAAACATCACTACAAAAATACAATTTCTAATGCATGACCCAAAACCAGGAATGCAAAGCTATAAAGTAAAAACAAAAATAAATAAAGTATCAAGTAGGTAGTTTGATAAAACTCACAACTTGTAAAGTGTTAGCACTGTGCATTTGTCATGTCACATTATAATAACAGACACCATCGTATAGGTAAATTAAACAATAATATTAGTGTAAATAAAAAATAAATTGAATAACTAGTCTAGTGATTAATAAATACCCAAAGTATTACGGGAAAGCAAAAGAATGTAAAAAAGAAAAAACAATTTTATAAAAACCTCAACAAGAAGCAATTATTTTTTGATAGTTGTGCGTTTGGAACGAGCAGTAGTGACCTTTGGATCAGCAATCCTATTACAAGCACTGGCAGCAGCATTCACGGGTGATTTAGCTACTGGGGTTATATTGTTTATGTCTGTGATACGTTCAATTTGATGGCGGACACCGTCAGGACCAGATACAAGGATATTACCATTCTTCGTCCAGCACTTGCTGACACCAAGATGTTGTCGTGCAAGCACAAACAGACTGTGCCGATTCTTAGTTAGAAATTCTGATTGCGTTATTCCGGAGCCTTTGAGATTTGTCTTTGCGAACCATACTTTATCTCGAGTGGCGATGTCCGTAAATTTAACTACAATTGGCCTGTTTCTATTATCTGAAGATCGACCCAAACGATAACAGTTTCTAATGCTAGCACTAGAAAAGTTTGGCATATTTAAGTGTTCTGTAAAAATATTAGTGACGCGGGCACAAACATCTTCTGAACTTTCTTCAGGCATCCCGTGCAAAAGAAGCATCTTTCGTCTCCGCTGCATCTCCAGGCGATCCAACTCCCTTCCGAGAAATTCAACTTGCCGCTGCAGGGTATTTAGAGCCGTAATTATAAAGTTTTTGAAGAGGGAAAATTCCTCTGATAGAACGGCTGTGGAAGCATTCGGCAAAGATTTTTGTAAATTGCTCTGGAACTCCGTCATCTTAACATTGAATAACTCTTGCATAGCAGAAAGCGATTCCTTGAGAGATTCCATGGTGTTGAAGTTATAATAAGAAAATCGTAGTGGTGGAATACGAGTAGTGAAGTGTTGTAAGGAATAATTACAGGAAACTAATTGCTGGTAGGTGACGTATATTCACATGCACATAATTATGTATAATACGATTAGAAAAACTGATAAGATGTATTTAATATTAATAAATAGAACAGAGCGATTTTAATTTGATGTAACTTATTTCACTTCCACCCACTTTTTATTACTGAATTTAGTCTGAACTCAATTTAGTACTGAATTATATATTTTTTCTGCACGTATTAATTTATTGGAACTAAATCTCTGTTGTGTTTCTGTGAAAATCAAAAACTTTTAGGCAGTAAATATGTCTCCGACTTCCGGGGGATATCTGTAAAGATGATGAAACAGACATTTTTTTTCATAGTCATTTCTGTCTTTGAGGTTGAAATATCTATTGAGGTTTAGAAATTTATTGAGAACGTTGAAACGCTGGAGCTCCTCATAAATATTTATTTAATTTTAATTTAATGATTTAGTTTTAAAGAAAATATATAACTAAATATTCTGTGAATAATTCTATCACCTATCGGTTACCATTTTTATAATCTAGCAAAAAACACGTTATTGTATGAGAGAACCAATTTAAATGTAACAGAAATACATAATCTGTGAAAAATCTAGTTTTTTTGCTGTCACGGTTCATGAGATGCTGCTTGGAGACAGAGAGACGGACAGACGGACAGCGAGGTCTTATGGTACAAAGAAATTCCTCTTTTCAGTGATAGTATAGAATTGTACAATTAACATTGAAAAAAATACTTTAGTACTAGTAATAGTTTTTTATTAACGAATACCTATTTGCTCAATATATTATACAACTTAAAATAGTATAGTATACTTTTCCTTAAAATTCCGTAAGATTTGATTTATTTACACATCACAACACTTCCACCGGTTAATACGATTACAAAACAATCAAGTCGAACTAATAAAATCGTATTAAAATAAAATATAAAACATATGCGTTTTAAATTCGGCCAAAATAAATTCTTCCTTGGGTCTTATTTTGGAATTACTAAACTTTGTAATTTATTAGAAAAATTATTATTAAGAAATAAAATGTAATTAATTAATCAAGAATTTAATGTCGCAGAGTTTTTTCGTCATAGCAACGTTTGTAGATCAAACCTCAATAAACATATTCTTATTTATTACAATATCAATAGCTATAATTTGTTTCTTTTGTCTCTTAGTACAATAGACTGATTACTTAACAAATCATTATAAAATTACACTCCCTGATTAGTTTCGTAGCGGTACAGATATAGATCAACATTCAATAGTCCAATTCATTAATTTTTCTCCTTATTTTTATTCTTTTCTTACTATGATAAAGACAAGAATGAATTTAGTTACATTATAAAAGTCTGACAACCCTATCAGTAGATATATATATATATATATATATATATATATATATATATATATATATATATATATATATATTAAGTGTTTTATGAGTCAAACTGTCGTAGCTCACATATATGCATTTGTAACAATCTGTATTATTTTAGCATTTTATTTTTCAATTTTGAAATGTATTATCATGTAAAAAATACATAATATTATACAACGTGGTAAAGTATTTATAACAAAAAATGTAGTAAGGACCTCGGTAGATATCTCGTCGCCAAGTTCTCAGATGTCGTTGCGTCGTAAATATGATTGTAATTTGTATGTACACGGAAAAACTCGAAATCTGATTTGGATTATATTTAGTTAATGACACAAAACTACTGAATGGACTTTAATGAAAATATGTATACAGTAGGTTTATAGGTTCGTTTATAACGTATATAGTTTATAATTTTGGCCTTGTTACCAAAATTTATAATTGTTTTTGGTAAGTAAGTTGTTATTGTCCTTATTATTACAAGTATGCTAAAATTTCAACAGTAATTACTTGACTAAATATTTTATAATCTGTTTTGTTTTTGAAAATGATGAGTGTCTACAGAAATTTAATTCAATTCAAGCCTCGACTGCTGCTTAAACAAAACAGTAATCGGACAGATCAGAACGCGGTTAGCGGAGCTTTTGGAGATAAAAAGATATGATTGTAGCGTCTATTGTCTATTATTTCTCTAAAAAGTTTGAAATATAAAGGTTGTATGGTACATATACTAAATACTATGCACACAATATGCAATATGCAATACAATTATACTATAAATATTGAACATATTTTTTTAATACCTTTCTGTCTATAAAGCTATTTTTTATCGGCACTTCTAATAAAAACAGAAAAATTTTAATTATCCCGGTAAACATTATCGTTCTTTTTTATTTGGGATTTTTTTGTATGAAATTTACAATTTTTAAATGATTCACAAGTAATAGAGCAGCTTAGACGCCTAATTGATTTTATTTTTTGTATGTCGTGGTCTCTTTCGATAATAAATCTATTCATTTATATATTTTTTTTATATGACACCGTTAACAATTTGCGACAAATATAGTATAAGACATTCTGCTCAATATTATAAATCTAGCCGCTCACCAAAAAAAATATGGATGTGTACTGTGAATGAGATGGTGGTAATGCGTATATTATTTATTACTTATATTTATTATATATAACAATTAAATTCTTGAAGTATACATTCTAATTTATATATTTGTTATTATATTTTTTTTTTAAAATCCACAATGTATTACTTTTATTAAAAATAATGTCTGAATCAGTTTTGTTATAAGGAAGTTTATAAATTCATTGATGGAAGTGAAAGCTTTATTCAGATGTAACGTATTCATGAAGAGTTTTTTTGTTGTTTAAACCATAATTTTATGCGCTGTATAATTACTTTAAATTATTACTTCTTAAAAGTTCTAAGCTATTTTTATTTTTAAAATAGTAAATAGAGTTAAACCTTACTACGGTTGGTTTCGGATTTCCGGCTGTCCTTCAGGAAGGGGTAGGGGGTGAAAGAGAAAGAGACAACGGTATCAAGTATGTAATAAATGGAAAACATTAAATAAGAACCTCCCATTAATTCCGGGTGTTAGAGTAATAGACTGTCGAAGTAAAATGTGTTTAACATCAAAATACCCTTTATGTAAAAGGGTGTCTATTTTGGTTTTGTTATAGAAATTATTCCATTCTAAGGGAGAAATAATTAATTTCTTAACTAAAGTTCACATATATTTGTTTCTTAATTAGCATAAAGAAAGAATTATTATAAACATAGTCTTACCGTTCTTTTGCTATTGACAAAATTTCCTTATATATTTTTAGTTTTTTTTAAACTAATAAGATTATTATTGATTTCAATACAAACGGTAGTTTCTGTTAAGGGTAAAAACCCTTAAAAAAATAATGTTGTAAGTGTCAAATTATTAAAATTAATAATAAACTATATAAAATACATATTATTATTTTTACACATTATTATACACATTACTACTAACTGAAACTTCGGGGACATAAAAAAAATAGTCCTGAATTAAAGTTCAATATAAACAATAATATTGTTTATTTAATTTACTTTGAGTACAATAGAGAACGAGAGAAAAGTAATGAAGAAATAACTTTAAATGTATAAACAATATTCCTATATTGGTTGGCTTATATACAAATTATTACATTGACATGAAATATTCAAATTACATAATTAAAAAACTGAATTAGTTGTAGAAACGATTAAAATATAAAATTAATCAAACCCATAACCTGGATTTATCGTGAGTTTACGTCCGTTTTTTCGTGACTGTCTTTCGGTGGATAGATTTCTAACAAAACTTTTTTATTCTTAAAACGCCGAGGATGAAACTCGCCAATGATTTGTTCTTTTTTCGACTGGACACCGTGGCTAGCAGTAGAGGCATTGCTGTCATTATTCTGATGGGCTTCTATTGTGAGGTATTGGTTAGATATATGTAGATAGTATATCTGACCCTGCCTTTCCTAGTGAACCCGTTGTCACTTCCGTTGGCTTCCTCTACCCGTTTTGAATTTCAAGTAGCCGACCTGTACCGATGTACCGCTTTTGCTTGTACCATTTTCTAAAAACAAGAACAAGAACAATCTTATAAATATATACTAATAAATAAATGTTAAACATCAATAAAATTGCTACGTCTACTAATATTAAGTCTAATACTAATCCTTACAACATGCAGTAAAAAAATAATAGTCTTTGAAAGGTCTATGATAAAACAAACTTCTGTACAATATAATTGTGCTACTTTTGTTTCCTTTTTAACCCCCCACCTAAAAATACAGGGTGTTATAAGTTTGACCTGTCGATCTGTGTATCTGTGTATCTGTGTGTCTGTCTGTGGCAATGTAGCGGCCAAACGCGTGGACAGATTTGAATGCATTTTTTTTAATCGAAAGCTATGTTCGTCGAGATGGTCTTTAGCTATAATGGGTCGAAATAGAAACAGTCGTCTCCAAGATATTGACGTTTTATTGGTGAAAGGGTCTTATGCAATAATTAGTTGTTTCCAGCGGCTTCGCCCGCGCTATATAAGAAAAAAAGCCTTGTTATTCAGGCCAAAAGGTTTTTACACTTATTTACTCAGGTAAAATACTTTATTAGGGACAGCTTTTGCCTGTGACTACGTCAACGTAGACTGTAAAAAATATATTTATATGGCTTATGATCGTAGTCATAAAGAGTCACGGGCAACAGCTAGTGATAATATAAATCCCTTCATCATAGTGTTATTAGCGATTGTAAATCATTTTAACTCTAAATGTTTATATTTATTAATATTAGTATATACATATATGAAAAAGTCTTAAATCATTTTTATTAATACATTTATAATGTATTACTTTGTCGAAATTTTTAACGCGGATCCTTATTTTTTCTCGTATTAAATATAACCTATGTTCATCAGGGATAATGTAGGATTCTAAAGGTAAAATATTTTATTTAATAGGTGGAAGCCTATTTAATTCAAACAAACAAACAATCAAAACTTTCCTCTTTCGAATATTGGTGATGATGATGATGATGATAATGATTATAAAATATAGACTATGCTCATCAAGGATAATGTAGGGTTCTAATGCAAAAAGATTTTTTAAAATCGGTCTAGTAGTTTCGGAGCCTATTCAATTCAAACAAACAAACAAATCTTTCCTGTTTGTAATAAGAGGATAGATGAATAAAAACACCTAATCACTTGAATATTTGTGTGTCTGTAGTTTCATTTAGAATAAAAATAATATTATTATGTACTTATTGAAGTCATTGCGTCGGGGGACATTTTAATAAAGGGAGACATTAAAATGCAAGTAAGTTACCAAGGCAAATAAAGATATTACGATATCGAATCGTATAGTCTATAGTCCTCAATGATTAACGTCGTAAAATAGACACCAGAATACCAGTCCGTCTACTAGACCCAACTCTCCTGTCTATAACTTCGGAGGGTAGCCCATCTGGCTGTTACACTGCGGATGAGCAGGACACAGATATGACATACATGTAGGTATAGTTTTAGATTAATTAATATTTCTTTGTAAGTTAGTATTAAGCCGAGAAGAGTTGTCGGAGTTTGAACTAGGGACCTATCAATTTAAAGGATTGAAACCACTACTCCAGACAACCTTCGTATATAATTTTATACGATAGTAGTTGGCTTTATGTTTGTTTTTTTATTTGGTTAATGGATTGATCAATGGCGTTCGTCGACGTTGTTTAAGAAATACGAAGAGTTGAGTTAATATGTTTATATTTATAGAAAACATCAATGTATTATTTCCAAGTGCATTTTTTAATATTTACATTATATGACGTATTCTTGGTATACTAGTATACCAAGATGACTGGATGCACAATTTAGAAGTTCAATATATAAGAATGCGGGGTCCAAATATTGTGAAAGCATTTTCATAAAACATATCATTTTTCATGCATAACTTTAACACTCTTAACATAAACTCCATAAACAACTTCTTAGTTACATATACTTTTCCACAGACGGTCTTAAAATTAAATTAAATTTTAAAATTGTCGTAAAAGCTATTACAATATTGAAATAAATATTTTATTGATTAATACCAACTTGTTGACAGATACACCTTATCTGATTATTATTTTTGTATATAAATTTTCGTAAGGCATGATGATTCACTGAATAAGAACTCCGAATGGCTTCAAAATTTAATTTATTATTTAATGTAACGCTAGGCATAAAAAACATATATTACGTTAAAAAAAATAATTTAAATGTAAAAAAACATAGAACTTTTTGAAAAAAATCCACTCTAATCAAACACACAAACACATATGCAATTGTAAGTGTCTTGGATGAAGTGACTTATATTTTTAACCTTCAAAAAGATAAATCTCACATAAGTATAGTTCCTGTCTCCAGTGGTTTCAAAAACCAATAACATTCAATATACACCCGGAAACACAACCATAATCTGTGAATCACACAAAGTGTTTTCCCTTGTATTAATATTATATGAATACAGGTGATATATTTCAAAACAAAGTCCTACTTGACAAACATATGAAAAAAATATTAAAAAAAAAATTCACCCCAAAAACAGATGTCCTCTGCAACTCCAATGAATATAAATTCACAGAATCGGGCACAGATAACAATAATTTGTAGAAAATATGTTTAACAATATAAAGAAATTATATTTTTAGGTTTGGCAAGTTTAAAAATATCCTTGTAAGAGAGAGTTGAAAGTAGAATAAAAGAAACATATTTCTGCTACAATTTATATTCCTTAGCAACTTTTTCATCTGCACAGTAAATATTAGCCTCTTAGTAAACATAATGCAGCTATGCCAGAAGATATTAAAAATAGGGTGTCTCTTGTTCGGTGGCTGGACGAGGATATAGGATAGGATAGGATATAGTGTTACTAGATGAAATTCATCATTGATATATTCTATTCTTTTAAATGCATGTGCAGACTTCGGTGAAAGTCTAAAGAAATACAGAACGAAGTATTGAAACTGTGGTTGTTTTTTTCTTTCTGGGTTCAAGGTGTAAGTTAATAATAATAATTATAATGCATTCTCTTCTGTTATTCATGTCGATGAAGTTGCGGGTCACACTTAGTATAGTAAAAAAACAAAATCATCTTTATATATATATAATCTCTTTTTATTATCTTTGATTTATTATTTCTAACTTACTACTTCTAATAACTAATATAACTAATAAATAACTGATTACTAAGTTTCAGAGTTGATTGTTACAATAATAGTTTATTAAGAGGTAAGGTATAACCGCGTAGAAAAAAAAGGAAAAATATATTAAATAACAATAAATTGCTACATCTAGTTATATTAAGTCTGGTACTAATCTTTACAACATGCAGTAAAAAATCAATTAAGTCTTTGAAAGGTGAATCTATGATAAAACAAATTTCTGTTAAATATAATTGTGCTACTCTTGTTTCCTTTTTACAATATTATGATGTGTTCTTAAATATCAGTTATAAAAATGTTGACTAATACACACTAAATGTAAAGTGTGCACGGGCGACGTGTTGACCCGAAAACTGTTGTCGTTTAAACATCTGTTATAAAACTGTTGTAACAATATTAGAATACTGTAATAATCAACAGTTAAAATAGCTCAAAAAGTAAGTGATAAAAATATTTATTAAAAGCTAAGCAAGTTATAGTTAAGTTATTAAGTATAATTAAGCACGATCACAACACGAAAACTTATTGTCTCCTTGTGTTCCGTCTATCTTGAGTTTAATTGTTTACATTCCTTTTCAAGTCACAGTCCATTGAGTTTCAAAGCGACTCTTATGTACAGAGCTACCTTGGAGACGGCTAAATAAATTAATAATAGTAATAATAAATAAGTAACTTTAATAATTTATTAAATTTATATAAATTTAATTAGTTCATTAATTAATATATAGATATATATATATATATATAACAGATATTAATAAAATTTGTAATTACACCTGGCTTTGAGCCTTTATGGCGTAGAGCCTCTACGTTGCTGCTACTAACTACCAACGTCTTACGTAACGTATAAATGTAAACTTTATTTTTAAGAACACATAAATAATTAGGTAGGCTAATAGACCAAAATCAATATCATCCGAAATTTCTGATAATGGTAAACACAAAGCCAAACCTAAAATAAGTTGTTGATCAATTATGTAAACTCGATTAAAAAAAGTCGTTGATTTTGGCCAAAAAATGTACTGTAACATATTTCATATTAAAATAAAGTGGATAGATAGGTAGTTAAAGTAGATATTTTCAATACAGTAACAGTAATTTTGGCTACGGCATGTCTATTTTCAGAGACGCGGCGGTCTCTTCCAGGCTTAGGGATGGTTCGAAAAGTTTCTGAACTGCTGCTGGACGGTGGTCCGGGCAACAGACGTTGCTTGGAGTAGTCGTGTATCCATATTGGATTCCATTCAAAAGCTTAAAAACATAAGAAATCCAAAACCTAATCGACTGTAATTCCTACCTTCCAGACCGAAACAATTAAATAAGGAACGGGAAATGTAATCGAGAACTCGCGCTAATTTAATTATCAAAAAGATAAAGAAATTGTTGTGACGTGAAAAATGTTGTCGTGTATCCATTATGGATTCCAGACTTTAGGTAAAAAGAAAATGGCTTTGATTATAAACAAGCTTCAGAAAAAAATATGCGTTTACAAAGCATTCAAAAGTTAAAAGCATAAGAAATACAAAACCTAATCGACTGCAATTTCTACCTTCCAGACCGAAACAAATGAAATGTAATTAAGGACTCGCGATAATTAACATATGAAAGTCCTGGAGATAAAAAAATATCAACATAACTTAATGAAATGTATATGATTAAATGTTGTAAGCAAGACCTTGGTTTATTGTAGCTATGTAGAGGCTCTACGACCTAGAGATTGAACGCTTATAATATTCAATTAATGTAAAATAATAATCCAATATTACATTTTAAGGAATATAAAAGAGATCAAACTTTCCAATCGTACAACCTCATGCATATTTAAGAAACTTTGAGTCTTTTTCATATTAAAAGAAGATCAAACAAGACTGCGGGTTATATATATATATCGGATGTATACATAGTATCACTATACTTATAGTCGATGTTTTGTTCATTTTATTTGTTCGAGATTTTTTTTTTTTTTTTTTTTTATTTTATTTTTTACAAACTGTTAAAAAGTATATTCAAAAGACTATAAAATATATTTTAATTATAGTTTTAAAACTGACATCTACCAAGATATTACAGAAATTTCAATGATATAAAAAGACTGGTTCTGGTTTAAATCTTAAAACCAACTTAATTATGGTTTATTTATTTCTTCCATATATTTATTTCTTATTCTAGTTTATTAAATGAACTTATATATAAACTTATCTTGAAACAAAGTACTGGAAATTGAAATTTAAGAGATTTTGAGATGAAACAATGTTCTTGTATTTTTAATATTATGTTGTTGGCCGAAATACAAAATATTGCTTGCCTATTCAAAAAATAAAAACATAAATTATAAATATACATAATATAAATATATGTATATATAATTAGAGAATAGCATTAGTAGTACAAAAGAATAATATATACGTAACTTTATCATATCCAAAATTTCTGACCTAGCCGTGCGGAAAATACAATTCATTAAGAACAAGTGTTCCATGTTTCTTCGAGGAAATTTTATTGAGTTCCAAACAAATACATGAACGACTAGATAAATAAAACTATAAGGAAAACACAACATTCATTAGGGATATAACTGTAACTGAATTGAATTATCAAAACCTCTTTTTACGGAAACGAAACAAATAACATTCTTTTCATTTCAAATTCAATTATATTTTTAAGGAGTATCAATGTCAGACCATCTCTACATTTAAAATTTTCATTTTCATCTCCTATAGTTTTAATTTTTATTTTCATCTCTACATTTTCAATTTTTATTTTCATCTCTACATTTAAAATTTTCTCTTATATACTATACCCCTATGTTGACATTTGAGCCCTTAAAAATTAACACACATATATATTTATTTATTTATTTATAACAATTTAAATGGTAAATACATTAGAATTTACATGTTTTAGTTCATAAGTTTCAACAGTAGCGCCACCTACGAATTAATTATGAAATGTTATTTAGTATAAATATTAAATGTTTTAAGAATTAGAAGCATAGGATATTTTAACACAATATTTAATCATTTATTAATTATTAGAACTTATTATAAGGGATAAATAATAGCATCTGTAAGTTGGTTATGAAATTGTAAATAACCCTCACCTAAATTTTATAGTGTTAAAATATTATAAAACGAGTTGTAAGGGCTGCTCTCGCCCATTCTATTACAAATTTTTGATATTAAACATTGAAGTACAAGCACTGTGTATTACTGAAACACACATACGCATATTTTTATAATAAAAAGAGTTTTTCAGTTTAATTCCATTTTGTCCTATCTTACCACAAGCATTCGATGTTTCATATTTAAAAACATATCACATAAATCTAATATTAAGTGTAGGAAATTTAAACACCAACTAAAATTATAAATTCTTATTAAATATATATCCCGATCTCGGTGCAAATATCATGTAAATTCATTTCTCGTATTATATATGTAAGAAGATCAAAGAAACAAAATGTACAAATACACTTAAGAGTGTAGAAATGTATGTGTGGGTGTATTGTGCTACAATCATTTTATGTTTATTGCTACACCCTTATAATAAACAAACATACATTTCATATTATATTTACGTTTTTAATTCAAATTGTTATAGAAAGAAAGTTTTTAAAAATAACTATATAATTAATATATAATTCAAATTCAATCCTAATTAGTCTCTATCTCAGTTAAAGTTAAATCTTATTATAAAATAACGTTAACTATCAGGTAAAGAAAGCGCAATCATAATATGGTAGTGAATAGTGTAGTACTTGGCACTATTGTACTGATATTGAATATTGGATTTCATGCAACACGCAACGACTGCACTGAAAGATATTTAATCATAGATTTAATAAAAATACTAAGTATTCATTGGTTTTACTAATTTGTTATAACATAATACTCTCCTTAAGGCATCTCAAATTATGATAATTATTGGGGTATGTAAAGGTGGCAGGTGCTATCTGTCTGTCTGTCTGTCAGTGTTTTAATATATATTACAATCACAAACACAAAATCATATTGTTCAATCATATAAAAAGTAATGTATATCATGAATTTATTATTTGCAAAGTTGAATTACTTCAAATACAATTTTATGACTGACTTGGGAATATTCTGTTATTCATACAATATGTTGACCTTTCCGGTAATTCAGTTCTTGGCCATAGGCTTACCAAAGGTCAAACGGATAAATGGTTGTGTACTTACCTCCTGTGGATCAAATAAAAATATTTCAAATAAGTTAGATTTATAAGTACTTTTACCATAACATTTTGTTAACTAAGAACTGTACTATTGCAATTTTCGTTAGTAGTTATTTTAATTATCACTTTTTTTTATTATTTATGATTATTGATTAATTAAAAGTTATTGTATTTTTACTGCCCATGAAAGAGAAACTTTAAGAGAATTTAATGGTTGTTATATTTAACATATATATAAAAATCTCTTCAAATCATTCAATTCTCTTAAATTTTCATCACCAGTAAAAATACAATAACTTTTAATTAATCAAAGTAACAAACAATAGCTTTAATGATGATATTATTGAAGTTTTTAAAGTGGTCAAAGAAGTTTTCTTTTAAAATGAAAATTATTAAAGAAGAAGAAAAGGGTAACGAGATTAATTTCACCATACTTAATTTATTAATTTTGGCTAATAGTATAATACAATATCTCAAAATTAATATATTTTTTTAGAGTCTATTGAATTCTTAAAAACATTTCGCCAATTATAAGTAAAGACTTCCTTGTTAAGTTTAGCGGTTTACTTATTTATGACATTGAGTATTAAAAACGTTGATTAATGTATGTCAAACGGTTTATTATATTATTATATTTTACAAATACTACCTTTACTTTACTGCTATTGAGCAATGAAAGATGTTGAAATATCGTAAGACATCTCACATTTACCTTAGTTACTGGCCTAGTAGTGGCTGTGTAGTAGTTTACGTTTGCTTTTATAATAGTATGTAATAATCAAATCATAACTATGAAAGTAATAATAATGAACAAATACAATGTCATCAAGATAGCTAAGAATTAGTATTTAGTTGTGGGTTGGTTTGAAGATTATTTTTAATAAATCCGTTTAATAAATATAGAATGCGGTGTTATATATTGATTTTGATAATTACAAACATAACATTATACTAGAATTTGAATAATTATAATAAAAAAGTAAACGAAAAACACAATGAATAGTCAGTATTCCCTCCAAATGGATATTCTATGTTCGTCTAATGCGGGAATATTGTTAGCAACGGTGTATCGTATACAGACTGAAAAGGCAAAAAGAGTTTCTAAACTAACGTTGTGGTTATCGGTAAATAACCTACATAGTCTATGAAATTTTATGCGAGAAATATATATGAAAAATATAAATCTTGAATCACATGTAAATCTTAAAATAAGTTTTATTTTTAAATCTTAATATGGTAGCTGCTAATAGCTATATCTTAATGGTAATAATTATTAAAAATTATATAGTTAACATTAATACGTTTGGATTTAGAAAAAAATATTCCTTATTCGTAAAGTAACACAATGAAATATTAAAACTTCATAAGGATGCAAATTTGTTCTACTACAATCTATATATTTTTTTAATAATTTAAAAATATAATGCACATACAGATTAGGTACAATTATTCTTATAAACAATTATACGTGTTTGATGATTTTATTATTTACTTTGTATAACACACTCCGAAATGTTTATTTAGTGTTATAGAGGCAAAGTAATAAATTACGGGGTGTGAATTATTATTACTATTTAAAATGTCCATAATTTATAATATATATATAAACATACATCATCATTATTATTTAACTATTAATTATAATTTTATTTAAAACTTACACAAAATCATTGGTTATCCTTAAATTTGGATAAGTCATCCGTTTAGTAAATAGAAAAAAAAAAGAATTTCTTTGAATCCAAATATTAGTGTGGTCATAAAATATTCTATACTTTTTAACTAATTGTCCATTAAGCGTAAAATATTTTTCATTGTCAAAGTATTAAATTCAAAGTAATAAAAATTAATGACCACGTGGTTCATTCACTCGTAACAGCAAGAAAGAAAAAAGGCTTAGCACTACTAAACTTACTCAACTGAAGTCATTTTAACAAAGCCCTTATGGGCTTCGCTTTGCCGATCCGTCAATGTCAAACTTTAAGTAATAGTGTATTCGAGCTCGTGTGATTTTATACCAAAATAAAGTACTATCCAAAACAAAGGTATACATTTATTTACATAGTCACAAATGATATATAAAGAGAAAAGAAAAGATGATAATTAATACTTATTCCATATGTGTATTGTATTGTATGAATACTTATTGTATAAGTGTTAATTTTTCATCTTATTTTCTCTGTTGAAATATGCATTAAAACACAAAAGTAAATCTTTATTGTTAATAAACAATATGGTTGCCATTCCAAGATGTTACTAAGAATAGATAGATGTTTTCCTGAATTTGGAACATATTTTACCCAAGTAAGTGTAGATTTCATCTTTTATTATTATTGTTTTTTAACGTCTGGAAGGCATCATGGATACGCACCTCCTCCAAGGAGGATGGAGACGACGGTTATATGACTCCTACTCACTAAACCAGACGGTTGCCACCGCCGTCATAATGGGACACCACGGGATCACTTTCGGACTCACCGCGATGCCCCGACGTGAATCACGGAGAGGGCACCCCGCGACAAGAAGCACCCTAGTTTGAGGAAGGATGCCTTTCCTCCCACCCAACCCTTCTATGTCTGAAGGGGGCCGAGACCCCCTTCCAGCCGATCCCAGAATAGATCAAGACTTTCAGGTCCAGATCCGCTGGTAAAGGTAGCCCGGCCCGGCGAGTTAGACTGGGCACGAACCCCTTGGCCAACCCCCCCTTCGGTGCCAATAGCAGCCCGTCGCTAACTACCTGATCAAGGGCAGGTATCAGTTTTTATTTTGATGTCATTATTAGGATTATCATTTTATTTTAGACTAGCTGTGCCTGCGACTTCGTACGCGTATTTGCGTACGTGATTGATCGGCAGTTACCAAATATGGAAGAAATTTTCACATTTTGGAAAAATATTTGGTCGGTGCCTATTAATCACAACGATGGTGGCTGGATGCGTGTTGTTGAGCGCGCGTGTGAACACCTGCAGCCAATGGAGGCTATATTTATAAGCCCAGATAATGTCAGGGATGCGATCCGTTCGACCCATAACTGGAAAAGTCCTGGGCCGGACGGATTACATAACTTTTGGCTCGAATGGCTGCGGTCTTCACACGAACGTTTCGCTGGGCAATTCCAGGAAGTCATCGTGTCCGGATCCCTACCATCTTTTATGGCAACAGGAATCACCTTTCTGCTCCACAAGTCTGGTAGTATCACGGATCCAACGAACTTTCGACCTATCACGTGCTTACCAACAATTTATAAGCTTCTTACATCCATTTTGACTTCAAAATTAAACACACATTTGTATGCAAATAGCATTTTAGATCCCACTCAAAATGGATGTAAGATTGGGTCTCGTGGTACTAAGGAGCTCCTCCTTATTGACATGGCCATTAATGAAAAGGTTCGCCGAGGTAAGAAGGGTCTCTCCGCCGCCTGGATTGATTATAAAAAGGCCTATGATTCGGTGCTTCATACATGGTTGAGACGAGTACTAGAAGTGTATAAGATTGACACAGATTTATGCGCTTTTCTTGATTCATGTATGAGGCAATGGACAACGGTGCTTTATCTTCCAGGGGGCGGAGGAAATTTTCTTACTTCCGAACCTGTAAGGATTGAGCGAGGTATTTTCCAGGGTGACAGTTTGAGTCCCTTGTGGTTTTGCCTAGCTTTGAACCCCTTAAGCGCGTTGCTTAGGGACTCAAAGCTGGGCTTTCGCTTTCGCAGAGGGGGTGAGATCATTTCTCATCTTTTGTATATGGACGATCTCAAATTGTTTGCACCAAATAAAGCAGATCTGGTATCATTACTAAACGTTACGCAAACGTTTAGTAATGACATTAGGTTGTAGTTTGGTGTAGATAAATGCGCGGTTGCACATGTGCAGAGTGGCCGAGTTGTAAATAGCGAATATTTACGACTCTCGGAGACAACGTCCCTCAGATCCCTCTCCGAAACCGAGTCCTACAAATACCTTGGTATGTCGGAATGGCATACATGTTAGGCATACTAAGTGAGGACATTAAACAGCTAGTGAAGGATCGCTTCTTTAACCGCTTGACAAAAGTTCTAAAAAGTCTTTTGTCAGGAGGTAACAAAGTGCGTGCATTCAACAGTTGGGTAATGCCCGTGCTGATGTATACTTTCGGCATATTAAGGTGGACTCAGACTGAATTAGATGCCCTGGACCGAAAGGCCCGAAAACTATTGACAATGTATCGCATGCATCATCCGCGCTCATTAGTGATGAGATTGTATATTCCACGGAAGTGTGGGGGTCGTGGCTTCCTTAATGCCAAAAACTTACACAACCGTGAGGTATGCAATCTTAGGGGATATTTCCTTCATGCTGAGTGTGGAATGCATCGGGACATTGTTGCAGTAGATAATGGTCTTACACCGCTCTCCTTAGCCAAAGATAACTGGCATAAACCGGTAGTACTTAGCACTGACAACCGTATAAGTATATGGAAGAGTAAGGAGCTTCATGGACGGTTCCACCAGGCACTCTATGGGCCTGATGTAGACCTTCTGGCGTCCGTGGCTTGGCTACGCTTTGGTGATCTCTTTGGTGAAACCGAAGGTTTTGCTTGTGCAATTGCTGACGAAGTTGTCAAGACGAACAACTATAGGAAATACATAATAAAGGATGGCACTGTTGACATATGTTCTGCGTGCCACCAACATGGAGAATCCATCAGACATGTTATTTCCGGTTTTTGTCATCTTGCCAATGGAGAGTATTTGCTCAGGCACAACCAAGTAGCCAAGATTATCCACCAAGAACTTGCTCTTCGATACGGTCTTGTACCTTTTGAAGTGCCATATTATAAGTACTCACCGGAGCTAGTTTTGAAAAATGGTCATGCTAAGCTCTATTGGGACCGATCTATCATAACGGACAGGACTATTGTAGCCAATAAGCCTGATATCGTGCTGGTAGACCGGTTAGAGCGCCGGGCATTTCTTGCTGATATCAGTGTCCCGTGTGACGCTAATCTTGTGAAAGCTGAGAAGGACAAACTGTCAAAATACTTGGACTTAGCTCACGAGATTACCGACATGTGGGATGTTGACTCAAAAATAATTGTCCCGATGGTAGTTTCCGTAAATGGTCTTATAGCGAAGAGTCTCAATCATCATTTCAAGAGGCTCTCACTAAACAAATGGATCAAGGGTCGGATGCAAAGAGTAGCAGTTTTGGGTACGGCACGCATTATGAGGAAGTTTCTTTCGCTGTCACCCTAACCACCGACGGACTGGTCGTAAGGCCCCCGTCGGCGGGATACTATTTTTTATATTTATATTTATAATGTTGTTTTTTTTTAATGTTATATGTATAAATGTAAATAATAAGATTAAAATAAAATAAATAATTATAATAATAATAATAATAATGTAACTGAATCAAGGGTCGGATGCAAAGAGCAGCAGTTTTGGGTACGGCACGCATTGTGAGGAAGTTTCTTTCGCTGTCGCCCTGACCACCGACTGACTGGTCGTAAGGCCCACGTCGGCGGAATACTATTTTTTATATTTATATTTATAATGTTGTTTTTTTATGTTATATATATAAATGTAAATAATAAGATTAAAAAGAAATAAATGATAATAATAATGTTAATATTATATTAATATTATGTCCAACAGTACTTAGTAAGTTTATGGCAAACTGATTTTGATTCGTTGATTCTTGAAAAGCTCTATTTAAGAGGTGGTTCTGTATTATTTAAAATTAGTTTGAATTTTTTTTTATATAATTAATAAAACATAGATCAATTTGCATAATATATAAGATGAAGATATGTTGACATTTACAAAAATATATGTTATATATATATTTGAAAATAAGATGATTTTAAACTAAAATTATTATCTAACTCTGACTAAATAATAATGTTTAATATTCCATTCGTACGTATATTTATTTATTACAATATATAAAAAATAATTCAGAGTATATTGTTTCACTATATTCTATAAGGGAGTCATTATTGTTTTCATTTAGGTACTTTATAGTAAAGTAATCATATTTAAAGTCGATGGTAGAACAGATAATAAACAATCATCGAACTTGTAATAGTGATGGTCAACTCGAGTTAGTAGCTTGAGATAACTCGAGTTGGACTTAAGTCGGTTTAACTCGAGTTGGGAAGAATTCAACTCGAGTTGACCATCACTAACTTGTAATCAATCAATTAACTCGATATCTTCCATAAGATGTACAAACGTTGCCATGACAACGGAAAACCGAGGTGTCAATCAAAGAATAGCTGTTGTATAAAAAGATTTGTTCTCACAATTGTTAATGCACAGACGAAGCTAGCTACTAATGGTTCGCTAATTGCGATAATAATTACCTAATGATAGCAGAAAGGTTGTTTCTTAATGGACTACTAAAGGACTACAGACGAGCGTTACATCGAATCCGCCCAACAAATAGCATATCTCATATGATATATATGAAGTTCATCTGCTTATTTTATTATAGATACGATACAATACTGGTGTAAAAGTTGGTAGTATAATGATATTAAGCCTATCTATATAATTACATTTTATCTAAGGCAAGAATATTTTTTCAAATCAAATTGATAATTTTAGAGATGTCCGCGTTTATAAAATGAAAACAGTTTTAACTTTTAAATTTAAAAAGATTAGTTAACAAATAAAAATAATTATTTAAATCTAAAGGAACTACACTTGAGGCGTGACTGCAATTCTTATCTTCCAGACCGAAATAATTAAATGAGGAACGGGAAATGTAATTGAGAACTCGCGCAAATTCAATTATCAAGAACAAAGCACTTGAGAAAAAGAAATATCAACTTTAACTACATGAGATATGTCTCCTTTCAAATTGTTTTTGTATGAGCTTGTTTTTCTTATAAAAGGTTAAAAGTGTTTGTTTTCTAAATCTATTCATTAATTAAATGATTTCTTCGTATCTTATATATACTTTCACGTGATTCTCAGGGTTTTATTATTTTTCTTCGAATAGCCTTAAATAAATGTTTATTTTTTATTTTTTTTTGAAACCCGATACAATGATTATAGAAGCTGTTACGTTAAAAATATCCTCCAACGTAAGTAGTTTTATTAAACTAAAAGTTAACATTTATATATATAAAATATATCTGTAGAAAAAAAAATCATCAATTAAGTAAAAAAAAATATATGCCTGTAAACAAACGAAAAAAAGTATAGGTATATTTAAAAGTTTCAGTTTAAGTAATAGTATGTGTATAAATGTACTTATTTACAATTTTAAAGACAGAAAAATTTATAATTTTTTAAAAGAAAAGTATAATAAATTAAAACATTTAATTTATAAATTTATAAATTAAATAAAACCGTGCTGATGCATTTTGCTATTTCATTGAAAGTTCATTCATGTACCTACGGAAGTCTTGAAATTCTATGAACTCGATGGAATTTTCACTGCCTCGTTGAATTGGATATTCTTCCACTGCATAAAGAAAAAAAAATCTAAACCAATTGAAACCAATTGAATTGGAAGGTTTTGCAAATATTGTGGTAAGGTTTTTTAAAAGCTCTTGTAAATTATAAATCATATGTTTTGTGACGTTAGTTGAAAGTTTTAGAAGGAATGAACGAACGATTGACAACCTCTTTAGTAATTATCATTTCTTTTAATCAAACTTAGTTTTTGACATGAATGATTCGAGTCAGGGTCCAGTCAATATTACTGTAGTGTTGGCGATACTATGCTTTAAGTAATAAAGTGCAATTTTGATATTTTATCAATGTTATCCTATATACAGACATATTTGAGAAATAAATGAGGGGAAATTAATTTAAAAAAATATTTCCTATAAAAATTATCAATGCTAGTTTAAAAATGGGGCTGTATTGAATAAAGACCTTAGCACCTTCTGTGATAAAGCTCCGTTTTCATGAGTTTTCTCACTTTAGTTGTTTTTTAAAAAAGGCATTTTAGTTTAATATATGGATAAGAAAGGAAAATGATAGGAGCTTGTAATTTATATAGTTAGTGCTAGGAACATTCTCCGAGAAAATCTTGCACCACATTCTTCTAAGAAGGTAGCAAGTACATATATATTAGCTTAATAGCAAATTAATTGTGTTTACAGGAAGTTCCTTAATTACAAGTTAATTAACACCGTGTTCATGCTAATGTTTGACCTTTAATCTAAAGTTGTTGTGTATTAATTACTCTTAGTGGTCAACCTCTTATTGGTCAACATCAATCAATACTCGATATATATTACATTTGTACAAGCTTGTCAATAATTAATAAGTATATATAAATAAGTAAGTATAAGCATAATATTGTAAGCACCAAGGTTGACTTTAATGAGATATCATGGAATAGAGAAGTGAAAATGAATTTAAAGTTTCAAAGTTTATTATACAGATTCCATGCAGGGAAAACCGGTAAAATATCTTTTCATACCGTCAAAAGTTGCGACCGAGGAGGCCGCGCCTCGAAAGGTTTAACAAATAAGTATTTTTGTAAAACATAGAAAGATATTTCTTAATTATAGTAACATGAACACAACTATTTAACTTTCAAAGTATTATCATATTTGAACTTTATATTATTTATTATTCTTGTATAGTAACTACATAATTCCTTAATATTAAAAGTTACTTTAACCGGCCACAGATAATAAATAGCTTTCATTTTACACGTTTGTCTGGTTTTTATTCTAAAATTTAAAAAATACTTATTTTATTAATATGTTCTTTTATCTGTTCATAAATAGGTAAAAGAAGAGATTATTGTTTAAGGTTAAAACTTTAATACCATAAACTAAAAATCGTTTAGTTGTAATATGATAAGTCTATTTCCTGATCCTACGCTTAGCGAAAAAAGTCTGCCACTGTCTACTTTTCTCTTCAATTGTTATAAATACATGATACAGTCATAAAACATCAATAGGTATTTTGACGGGATCCCTCGCACTATTTCGTAACTGATACTAACAAGCTAATTTTTTGTGAGTAGGTTCATTTTGACGAGACATTTGCTAATATAAAAATTTCGTAAGTGGTAGTTAACAGGGGTAATGAGGACATCATTTGTTGGTTTAGTAGTTATCAAAAATGTATGACTAACTGGTTTTGTTTTTATAATTATCATATTAATTAATTATTACTAGTCTGGCCATAAATATTGTAACAAGGTGAAAAAATATTTTTTTAATTGCAAATAACATTTTTTACTTTTACAGTGTGTTAGTTTAATACACATATAAAACAATTAAAATATAAAAAGCTTTTTCGAAGTGGTGTCCATTGGCTGTAATACAGTCCTTTAAACGTTGAGGCCAGTTAGCAATAGAAGCACGCGCTCTTTCAATTCTTCAATGCCAATAGTATGAATTGTTTTAAGGGACTCCGAATTATCATGGCGTTTAGAGCAAGCTCTACTTTCTAAAACTGACCATACTCATAATCATCAGCTCATAGTCTTCAGCTCTGATAAAGGCCGAAACGTTCGCTTCCGACCAAGACAGCGTGGACCGAGCTTTATGTCACGTCACCTAGTCTTGCTGGAAGGACTATATCTATAATCTCAGGAACGGCTTGACCAATTTGAATGCGGTTTTCAGAAATATATTATCACAGGTTTTACTTAACATTTAGTGTTTATTTCATCTAAATTGTTTAAGAAGTAAAAAAAAATATGTCAATTTATGTCAATCACGTAATAAGTACCATGCAAATCTTATTCTATACATGTAATGAATCTGTAGAGGAGTAGTCTTTGTACATTGAAGATATTAAAAAAATATATACCAGAAAGTAAAGTGATAACTAACAGAATCCATTTTCACCATTTTTAAATTAATATCTGTTTATATTTTAGTTGTGCACGCAACACGATAAAATAAATATAGCTAATGTGAACTTTTATACATAGAAATCGAGCGTCATGGGTAACATTATTTTATTGAGAACCATTAAGTTTTCAACTTTCATTAAACCCTCTTCACTCTATTAAAAGATATATGTATCTAATGTGCTCAAGAAAATCATATGCATACATATAATAACATAAAAAAATGTAAACATCCCCGATACAAAAAGACCTCTAAAAAGAATAAATAAAATATTATTACGTACTTATTGAAGTCGTTGCGTCGGGGGACCGTTGTACGTACGTAGACGATACGATTCGATATCATAATTTCTTTATTTGCCTTGGTAACTTGCATTTTAATTTCTTCCTTTATTAAGCGGTATTGATAGTGCATATTGATAGTATGTATTGATAGTACATATTGATAGTACATATTGATAGTACGTATTGATAGTAAATATTGATAGTATGAATTGATAGTACATATTGATAGTATGTATTGATAGTACGTATTGATAGTAAATATTGATAGTATGTATTGATAGTATGTATTGATAGTATGTATTGATAGTACGTATTGATAGTACGTATTGATAGTAAATATTGATAGTATGTATTAATAGTACGTATTGATAGTAAATATTGATAGTATGTATTGATAGCATGTATTGATAGTACGTATTGATAGTACGTATTGATAGTAAATATTGATAGTATGTATTGATAATACGTATTGATAGTACATAGTGATAGTACGTATTGATAGTATGTATTTATAGTACGTGTAGATAGTATATATTGATAGTTTATATTAATAGTACGTGTTGATAGTATATATTGATAGTTTATATTGATAGTATGTATTCATAGTATGTATTGATAGTGTGTATTGATAGTACGTATTGATAGTACGTATTGATAGTACGTATTGATAGTAAGTATTGATAGTAAATATTGATAGTATGTATTGATAGTATGTATTGATAGTACGTATTGATAGTACGTATTGATAGTACGAATTGATAGTACGTATTGATAGTAAATATTGATAGTATGTATTGATAGTACATATTGATATTACGTATTGATAGCACATAGTGATAATACATGTTGATGCTATATATTGACGGTACGTATTGATAGTATATATTGATAGTACGTATTGATAGTACGTAATGATAGTATGTATTGATAGTACGTATTGATATAACAATATGTATTCTACCTCGATAATGCTCCCGCTAGGTTATAAAAATAAAAAAATATATAAAATAAACTAGAAATACACCTTTTTTTTTTTTTTTTTTTTTTTATCTGTCTATGCTGTTAGCCCTGTTGGCTATAATAGCGTCACCGGGGGAGTGGGTGGCACAGAAATACATCTACACGCAAAAACTACTTACCTGTGTTTGATGAAACTTTGAACGGGTACGTTTTATCGAAATCGGAATCTATGCTTACGAAGTCGCAGGCACAGCTAGTGTTTAATTAATGTAAACATAATTAAAAGAACAACAGATTCAAATACCGTAATTTTACAATTTTCAATAACAAACATTAATATATATGAATAGTCTGGTCAATTTAGATATCCGAGGTTACAAAAAATCGCACCCAGCTGAAAATTGGTAGGATTGTTCAAAATACTATCATTATGAAATGTAAAAAGTCATTGATCCGGCCACAGGAAAAGATTAAAAGGAAGGAAGGATCAAAAGTCCCAAAAATGGGTTTTCCGCTATTTTCAACGAAACGGTAAGTTTTATTATAAAATTAGTTCGAACAAAAATTGTATTTCAAGTGTGTGTAAATCTACAAGAAACGTATTAATATTTTTTTTACCACCGTTTTTGAGATATAACGGTTCAAAAAGTTAAATGAGTTGTAATCGTCATAATATGCATATATATCATCCCCCTTTGAGGTAGTGTACTTTTTTCTTATGTCTTTTACTCGATAGATCAGATAGATCAGATGGCTGATGTGATTCTTTTTAATTTGAAACTATTGAATAGAAAATTATCTATATATTATATAATTATAGGAATAGGATTTTCTGTTCAATTTGACCGGCATTGAAACCGAACAATATCTTTATAAAATAAAAACATCGCAAAGTTTTATTGTAATAATTACTTCAAATTTTATAATGTACCATAAATTAGTAATAATCTCACAGCCTCTTGCTTATTTTCAGTATATTTAGTAAAGTTGTTTGTCCTTGACGTCACGGTCGACTGCGGCTCAAAGCGATCCTTAGATACATAAGTGGTTACTATGGCTAGGGCAAGATAATAGTTTAGTCAAGAAATGTACAGTATAAGATATATGATAGCAATGGATTATCAACAAATTGTTCGCTGCATGTTGTAATTGTTTTCAAACATGTTAGCATTAGCAAACTAATTTGACAATTTTATTTATTTTTTGCATTGGAAAAATGCGTTACGCATCATCCCAGCGGCCAGGAAGGTGATGGCCTTGGGGGTATGTGGGACTACCCGGCAGCATAGGGGACGCTGCCATTTTTAAGGCTACCCACTAAAAAACCAACGATTGACCTCATCGCCTTAGTGGGACGCCACGGGATCGCTTTCGCAGTCACCGTGACGCCCCGGTGGAACCCCCTGCGAGGGGCCCCGATCAACTTAGGGACACCCTCACCTCGTAGGCCTATAATGGGCGGGAGAGGTCACCCCCATCTCCCGTGCAACGCGCGACGCGATACGGTCGCCCCCATGGGTCCCTATCGAGACCGGCCAGGACTTCCTTCCGAGCCAGGTCCTTCGCCTTCCGATACTGACTCTGCAGCTGGGCCTCCATCTCCGGGTCCAAGCCACGTCTGCGGCGATACCGGAGGAAGGCCCTACCAGCCCTGCAACAGGCCGCCCGAAGTTCTTCTATTTCGGGCGACCACCAGTAAACAACCCTGCGCCGGGGCCGGAACCCCACCCTCGGCATGGCCGCGTCGCATACCTTCTATAGGGCCCCGCGCATGCGGCCAGCCAACCCTTCGACGTCGGTTTCTTCGGTGGGGGGATCGGAAAAGGCCCAGCCCTGGACGATGGCTGCCTCGACATCCATTTCCCGATCCAGCTTCTGGACGGCTCAGCGAGGAAACCGACTTCCCCCCCGCGGTGGGCCGGCCAGATCCGGTCGGGAGGCAGAGATCTCAAATCGGATGTATAAATGGTCCGATAGGGTCTCCACCTCCGTCTCGACTCTCCAGTCGACGACCATACGCGCGACAGCTGGGGTGGTGAACGAAACGTCCAACACGGAACTCCCTTGCTGCCGCACGCAGGTCGGTTCGGTCCCTCTGTTCAGGAGGGACAGACCGGAGAGGAGCGACCAGATCTGGACAGCCCTACCCATAGCGTTCGTGGCATGGTACCTCCAGGCCGCGGATTTGGCGTTCAGGTTGCCGAGGAAGATGACCTTCCTCGACGCCTGTCTGCGAATCGCAGCACTGGCGGAGTCGAGAAAAACCTCGAACTCCGCCAGGCTACGATTGGGGGAGAAGTACGCGCCTAGGACGACGTACTCCCCGCCACTACCAAATCCGGGCCAGTCTCCAGAGTGGAGAAAGGGGGACCGGGACCAGGTCACACAACCACTGCCACGGAGCCGTTTATGTCCCCCAACCACCTGGAATTCGGGGGGACATAGTAGGGCTCGCAGGCCACCGCAACACTTACATCCCACTCCGCCATGGCCTGGACAAAAAGGTCCTGGGCCCTGGCGGAGTGATTTAAATTCGCCTGTAGGAAGCCATGTCGCCGTCTGGTCATTGCGACATGGTTTCCCGCCACTGACGGCCCTGGGAGCGGGAGAGAAAGCGACTGCTTTCCCTCTCCTCCGGGGAGCTCGGCACGCTCTGATAGCAGACCGCACCGATAGCAGACCATGCTCCTGTCAACACCGGAGGGGCAAACCGCACGCATGTGTCCGGGTTCAAGGCACCCATAGCACCGCATGGGCCGCTCCTCCAGTAGCTCCGCCTTAGCCGAGCTCCAGCCAACCAGAAGCCGTCCCGCGTCGAGCAGCATTTTGGCCGCACCCACAGGACACCAGGCAAAGGTTACGCCCGTGTGTCCGTTGCCCCAGCGTATCTCCCCAACATGAAGAGAGACGCCGGAGCACTTGGTGGTGCGGCAAATCGCCTCCGCGACCCTCTCGCGCGTGGCAGAGTCGTCCAAGCCCTTGATCTTGATACCAACCCGTTTAACGGGTTGGACGACATCTGCCCCCCCTGAAGCGTTGCGCGAAGCCTGTCTGCTAGCATCTGCGCCTTCTCCGGGGCCGCCTTGAGGAGCTCAAGAAGGCGCGCTCCCGTGGCCGACCGCCGGATCTTAAGCCCGCCCTCGAGCCCAATCTCACCAAGATCTATATTCTCGGCGGCGCGCTCGAGGACCTGGGCGTAAGTGACTCCCTTTGCCGTGGCCTCGGTCTGCAGCATGATGACCACTGCAGGGGACCAAGGCGGTGGCAACTTGGGCTTAGGGTGCGGTCCCGCTTGATTATTGCGAGTAGAACTCGCGGCCCTTGCTGCCCTCCGCTTCCTGCGCAGTCGCCGCTTGGAAGCGGGATGCTGCGAAGGAGCAGGAGCCACAGCCGTACTGCGTCGAGCTACTATTGGAGCTGGAGCCGGAGTGGTGGGTGAGACCTCGCCAATGGGTCTTTTCCTGCCTACACCGCCTGTAATGCCCTCGTCTGACATCTCCTCGCCAAAGTATAAACGGTATCCGTGTGTAGCGCCTAGGTCATAGGACTAGCTAGCGCCTAGGACTCCGTTTTGCTCAGCGTTTCGGATAAGATCGATTTGGATACGGAAGGTCCGGCTCCGATTGCCGGATCTTCCGTATCCAAATCGATCTTATCCGAAACGCTGAGCAAAACGGAGTCCAAGGTTAATGCCAGGTCGTTATCGTGACACATCGCTGTGCCACGCTTCACTTTGTTTTTGATTATGCAGGTCGATGTTGGGGCGACCTGCGCAGGTACTCCTGCTCCAGAATGGTTTGTGCCCCTCCGTTGTACAAGGGGCAGACAGCAACCGAAGCTGGCGTGGGGGATTGTACAGCAGAGCTGACACCCTCCCGGGGACCATATTGCAAACCAGAATTTTCCATTTTTTCGTTTAAGGGGTGAGGTCCCCATAAAACACAAAACCCAAAACACAAATACACATAAGACGAAACATAACAAAGACGACGCAGACTAGACGGGACAAAACGAACACAAGACACAAACTTCCCCCCCCCCCGCCCGACGGAAGCCCTCTCCCCGAAGGTAGGTGACCCCCGCCTTTCCCCCCCCCCCCCCTATCGGCCATGGACCAGGCGCTGACACCCCCATAACCGACCGACCCCCAGGTAATTTATTATAGAGGTTTTCTTCCTCGCAGCCAGACGAACAAAGCAAGCTCTTTCCCTGCCAGCTCTCGTTCCCGCTCAATGCGAGCTTACGAGTTTGTGTGGCCGTGCAATGCTCGCCCCGAAAGACAAAAGCAGCCGCACATGCTATAAGCTGTCCGCGCCGGCCGAAGCCGGTGCCCCCCATATCTGGGGGGACCTCCCCTATCCGCAACCCGGGGGAATCGCCAGATGGCGTACTAGTGACCGCACACTGGAAACTAATTTGACTTTTACATCAACCTCTAATAAAAATTCAGAAGGCTACTACGTTGTTAACTGCTACTTGCTAGCTACTACTTGACTGGTAACATGTTGGTAGAGTGACCAAGATGGAATCCCTGAGGCTACAGGTTAAATTTTGCTAGTGTTCATGATATCCATATATTCATAATAAACATGTGTAATAAAAATATACACACAACTATACACATATTCCTTAATACATAAAACAGATACTAAAATAAATGTTTTTTTTTGCATCACGCACACACGTCTGAACGGGTGTTAATAAGGTTTGGTGTGATAACTTATTTATTAATTAAAAATATAGGAAACATCTTACTCCGAAAAATTGTACGACACAACAGAAATATAATAAAATCAATACAACAAAAGTGGTGGATTTAAGTATTTAGTCGTTAATTTACATACATTTTTAGCGTTAATAATGAACAATGAATGACACAAGTTACAACTTTTGTCAAACAGAAAATAATGTTGATAGAACTTTTCATTTAAAACTATCTAGTATCAATCTATCTACTTTAATAATATCTAGTATCATCAAAGGGAATGTGATTGATTTGGTTTTATGTCCGGTCGGACTATAGTAAAACAGCTTTATGCACGAGGAAGATATATTGGATATAAGTAAAAATATTGAAAGTTAGATGTAGTTTTAAAATTAATTTACGGATGAGCTTTCTATCCCATTTCAAATGTAATGCACAAAAAGCTTTTAATACAATGTTTTCTACCCATAATGTAATTAAGTAACAGATTTGCATCATATCATCTTAATATGATACTAATAGTATACTTCTTTTTATTTTTTCAGTTTTCTTTTCTTTATTTCCGGTTTGTTGTTTGTGAGTTTTTGGGGTAAATTTTATCAATTTTGATAATAATTATGCTTATAATGAAAAATTGCAGATCACGCAATAACTATTACATTAATTTCAATTAGTAGACTGATTTTGATGTCGTTTCTAAATTTAATCGAGATAATTGAAACAATCCGTTTTTTTATTTAATTCTTGATACATGTTTTACGAGGATAAACGAAAAGTTTTTAGAACTTGTAAATTATATAAGAAATAAAATAAGTTTAAATTTTGAAAATGGTTTACTATGACACTATTTTGGAAAATAAAATAAAACAAATAACTTAATTTGCTCGTTTTTTGATTTTCTAAGAAATTTCAGTGTAATTAAAATCCTCATATAATTCTTAGTTTGGAAAAAAAGGATCTGAATCTGTTATATTTTTAATATTATATACATATAAATGTTAACAATAAAGCAATATTGTCCACAATCAAGTAATAACATAAAAGTGAACGATACAGAGAAGTTATCTCTTTGGCACCTGCATAACACGGTGCAAGGTTGTCGATAAATATATATGTTGTTATTTATAGTGTATGTGTAACTAGAAAATAAAGATGACGGCGAGTTTGAGAAGCGAAAGTGTCAGCTGTCAATTTGCCGAAAGGTGTCAGTTATCAGTGTTGTTTACGCGGATATAACAAGAACCAACAGTACATCTTGGAACGGCAATCGGTTCACATCGGATTTACTTGCTACGTGTGTGGTTTAGTGTCGTTGGATTTAGTGTCTAGAACTAATGTATTATAGAACCTTAGTTTTATTTTGTGTCTGTTACGTAATCAATTAAAGATTAAGAACTACAAATAATCACGTGTTGCATTTTATTCTTCCTGCCCTAATACCTACATGAAATATCAGATGGAGATTCTAGATCAAAAGGGGCCTATCTGTTTTCCCTTTATACAATTTTATATTTGTTCTACTGTTTATAAATCATTTTAAAAAGAGATAGTGGTAAATGATTTTGTATCAAATACAATATAATCTGTAAGACGTTACGCAGCTTCACTCCGCCTCGTCCTCTGAAACCCCTTTTTCTGTAACTGTTATGTAGGCATGTTTAAAATATATATATATTATTATTTTATATTTTGTAAGCTATGTCAAATTTGTTTAGGGTGTTTTTATTTTTAAATTGTTATTTTTTTACTTCTTCTGTCTAGTTACAATGCCTGAATAAGTGTTTTCATTCTTTCATTTGTTCTTAGATATTTATGATATTTATTCTTTATGAGAATATACTATTATTTTTCATGGCCACCCTATTTCCAGCACACAAATTCATTCAGTTTCACATATTGTCTCCAGTAATAATGTTGTTTGTGTAAATTATGGCACAATAAAAATGTAAATGCAATATATTGTAATTAAACAAAACAATTCGTGACTATAAAACAAAGAGGTTGTTTCTTTTTAATGTTGTAGGATAAATATATCATTTTAACACATTTCAAAACACAAACACAAATGTTTATATTCAATATTTTAATTTAAAAATAAATAGCAAAACTATCATCTACTTTATTTATTCTATTATGACACTTACACCATGAAATAATTGGTCCATTTAGTTTATTTTCAGATTTTTAAATCAAACACTAAAATTATGTATAATATAATAACCATCATAATGTATCAATAGATTTAGATGTAGTAGATGTCTATTGGTTGTAGATATTACCGCCAATGATAATGAGAGGCCGATATCGTTCATGTATATTAGATAAATATAAATTTACAGCCATTAAATTTTTGGTTGGAACGCCCTCAATTCTGGAATTTAATATTTGAAAATTATCTTAGCGTTATAACCTATTTACTCGCTGTTAATCAATTTAATAAAAAAATATATTACTTTAATATTATTTATTCCAAATAGACCTTATAATCAATTTTAACAATAGAAGGAAATGGGCCAGTTAGACTATTGGGTTACTATGTCTTTTATATATAAATACTATTAATATTAATTAATAGTATATCTATATAATAAATACGTTTACCTTAAGTAAGTCATGGCTAGTCTTGCTCTACTAATTAAGCTACTATCAATACTTGATAGTACCTCTAGTAGAACTAATGTTTCTACATTATAAACATTGCTACTAAAAGTATAAAGAAAAGTTTCTTATTTTTATTAAGTAATATTTAAACATTAGTGATGTTCCTTTAGTTGTGTTTCTACTTTGTTTTAAAACTTCGAGAACAATAAAATATATTTTATCAACAAAAAAATATAGTTATTTGACAAATTTATTTGTGTAATTGTATTAAGACTTATTGTTTACTTAAATGTATATTTTATTAATTCTCTGAATCTGAATTGTGATTCTGTTTCCTTTTTATTGTTAATTTAATTGTTGCATTATTTGCTATGACTATTGAACTCATGAACAATTGTAGTTTTTCTATTTTGATATATTTTCTTCAATATAACCGTTTTATACAAGTAATGTTTGCGAATACACGTTACAGAAACAATGTAATTCGTAGCGTTTACGTAGAGGCTCTACGCCGTAGGCTGAATAGTTAAAATATTTGCCAGAAGAAGAATTCAGTGGAAGGATTCGCCATCAACTTACTCAGGCTGTGCAAAGAAGGGTCGCTTTGAGACTCAATCGACTGTGATTTAAAGGGAAAAACTGAAGGATAAGCTGAGCTAGAGGAAAAGAAAATAGTAAGTTTAAGTTTTGTAATTTACTCTTTTATTATAAAGATTATTATGCGGTGATTAGATAAATACTTTTTATAAAACTTGTTGATAATACATTTTAGAACATTTTGTCATTTATTTCGTAGACAAAAAAATCCCTTATAAGGACTAGCATCAGACCCAATATACCCAGATGAGTATTTACCGTTATGAAATATATTATTTCCCCATTTGTCGCACAAGGTGTACTCCACCTTACTAGAACTCCGAAATTAATATATTCGCCAGAATAAATAAGTAAGCAATCCAAGGCCTTAGAGTTGTCAAGTAGAAGACTCCAGTTAATAAATAAATATTTTGCTTGTATATCAAATAGTAAATTGTTTGGAAGTACATTACCTGTATTTATATATATTATTGTAGCAAGGGACTACTCTTTGTGTGATCCAGGGATTGTTGTTTCGAGTCCGGGTGTAGACTTATACTTTGTGTGTTATTTATGTTTGTGTGTTATTTATGTTTGTGTGTTATTTATGTTTGTGTGTTATTTATGGTTGTGAGGTCGGACCCAGAAATTGTTGTTAGTGAGTTGATCGATTTGAATTGTGAAATATTTTGTTCAAATAATATTTAATTAAGCTAAATAAATAAACTATACAAAATTTAATATAAAACTATCTCCATTAATAAGGTAATAGTATGAATTTTACTTATTTTTAGGGTGTCTTCTTCTATTTTTGATAATTTATTATCTAAAATACATACTTTTTATTACTTAAAAGCTCTACCTAAAATCATAAATATATAAAAAAAAATCTAAGTAATCTATTATTTGAAAGGTATAGAAATATGTAATCATGGTTTCAAGAGTATTACATTACAGTAATAATAGCCGAGATAAAAACAACCATTAATGATTACTAAGAACCCGTTAATTTTTCATTTTATAAAGCTTGTATTTTGATCACATAAAGATCAAATTTAGAAATTAATCATCGATCCGGTTCAACAAACAAAACAAACAGAATTAAAAGAGGTATCTTAAGGTGAAGCACGTTGTACATCGAACGCCTATTTCATGAAAAAACAAAACATAATGGCGGTTTCTTTCCAACATTTTCCAATATAACATGCTTGGTACCGTCCGCTCATCAGTGTAATATTTACAAACAGATTTAAATATTCAATTTATATTATTATTTGTGTAAAATAAATAATATCGCTATGTAGTAAGTCAGCAGAGTGTGGTATTAGTTTTTATGTGTCAATGTTAAATTATTTTGATTAATTTCCAAGAAATTTATAAATAACTTTACTTTTATGTGTACACCGTAGTAAATTGTAATGTTGAAGGTATTCCGTACACAAAGCGGAAAGTCATTTGTTCGAATAAATATCACTAGCTACATACATACATACGCATATGATCTAATGAATTTGATGTTTACATAAAGAAGATCGGTATAAAGTAATTGTTACTCTTTCTTTCTGAATATCATACAAGTAATGTGACTCCTCATATCTGCTAGACTTTAAAACGACGGTAATAGAGAGAGACAAGGGTTGAAATGGTACCCCCATTTCGACACTGATGTGTGTTATGGACATATTAAAAATATAATTGATATAAAATTAGGAATTAGTAATTCTTATAAAACGTGGCGGATTGAAATTTTTAGAATAATACTTATTAAGAACTTACATAACTTAAAGTAATCTTATAAAGCGCTGAAAATACTGACAAATTAAGTACAAACAAAGTAAAAGCTCTTCACGAATACTTTACTTTGAATAGAGATTTGCTCATCCATCAAACAATTTAGAAACTTCGTTATACATAACAAAACTGATTTAGATATTATTTTGTTAAAGAAATAGGGTTTTTGGTTTGTTTAAATTGAAATTATAAATATATTTATTGGAACTCATGGTTTGACCAGCACTATTGTCAGTTATCACGAAGCTCAGATAGGGAAAGCAAAACAGAAACAGCGATACATCACAATCACTTACCACACCAAAGTAATACCAAGTACTCTACCGTATTCCACCAATACTTATTACCGTCTCTAACTAGGAAAACCTTACCATACGACTTCCACAAGATAAGTATCTGTTAACTCAACCCCGCTCAATGATCTAGAGCCTAGACTATGTCGTAGAACGTAGTTAGTCAACCGGCATGTCACGCGATTAGTGACGCGTTCCGTTTAGTATCCGTACTAATGACTATCTACTATATATTTATTACCATGTAAAACTTAAAAAGTACGAATGTTAAATTAAAGATAGATAATTAGTATTACACTTGTTACATATATATTGACTTGTGTTAATATTTCAATCATAGAGCTAAATATCGTGGCCCGTATTTTTCATTATCTTTTTTTGCATAATATTATTATTAATTATATTTTTGTTAAACGAGGCCACAATGCAACAATAAAGCATCTAGGCAGCGTTATGTTTATGTTTTCCAAGTATAATTATAATTGTCAAAACTTATAACAGTTTTTTCTTAAAAAAATATATTTTATGTTTATCCAGAATATTGAAGCTTTCTTTTAGTTACATTCTTCGAATTGACTTATAACAAAATATTTTTAGAGACGTAGTTTTTTTAAAGAAAATATTTTCCAAATCACACGCTCATGGCACTTCGTACAGAATTTCCAACTCTTAAACAAATATAGTAGACTATAGATAGTAATCAACGTTATCTTTAAAAGCTCCGCTGACCATTCACTAATACCTGATGGATTCAGGTCACTATTGGATTGGATTGGATTGGATTGGATTTGTTGAAACTGCAGTCAAATTGTTTTGTTATATTTTCTATACACAAGCTTAAATTCCGTGAAAAAAAAACTCTAACCTATGCTTAGATATTATTATATTTTTTTTTTGGTATATTACAGTCATATTTTTGTATACTATTGTATATAATAGACATATTTTTACAAATATCAAGAAAATAAGTATAAGATTGTAATAAAATACATAAAATTTCAAAGCAAGTCGTAATTACTGTATATACAGGGTTATTTGTAATTAGTTGAGCACCTTTTGCAGGCAGCCCCTCTTCATCAATCCTAACAACATTAATTGTTCTACGACTTTTTAAAATTAATAGTTTTAAAAATTTAGTTTTGCCCATACAACATTTATTTATTGCCTCTGAACGTGCATTAAACTTGAGCAAAGACAGGCCACGCAACTTGTCAAAATATGTGCCAAGGCCACGTGCATCGGGGCGCGGGGTGGCGGGGTGACCCAGCGGCGGCTATGCACGTTAGAACTTGATCATTTTCTAAGGTGTAATAAAAAATAGCATCGTTTTCCACTTTTATTTATTAAAATATTGTCTACAATAGTCGAAACACATATTGTCTAACTGTTAAAGAATCTAATGAAAAAACAAAATCTCCAATTGAAGTTGTCCACAAGTTGAATGTCTCAATATTTTTATTTGGTTTATGAAATAAGGGCACTGTAACGAAACCAAATAAATATTATTTTTACAAAACAATGTAACCTTTTAACTTAACGATACTAGCTGACTGAACAGATGTTGTTCTGTCTAATAAATTATATACTCTGAGACGGAATAATAGTTAAAAAATGTAAACAAAGGAGTTACCATCACCAAAAAATATTTAATATTTCGTGCAAATCAGAAAACGCTTAAAATAATGTTTGTGTTTTTGAAGTGAAACTTCTTTATCGGGGTTGGAAAAAAAATTAGTGTAACATTTTTTCGTTACGGTGACATTGTTCCGTTACGCGCCAGCTTTTTTCGTATAGCTTCATCTCTTTTACACCATGTTGCTATGGAAATACTAAATAATCAAAATGACAAGTATGTGGATTACAAAACACAATTTACATTAACCAAAAATAAAATTATCGGATTAGAGTTTTATAATTAAATAACTGTAATTACATACTGGACAATACGATTTTATGGACTTGCTATTGAAACTAATAAATAAATTCAAGATTATAACATGAAGAAGAAATTATAAAATATAATTTATAATATTTTTAAAATACATTGATTGTCTGAAATAGAAGAAGTAAGAATGAAAAGAAATACGAGTTTTGGCTGAGAAATGGAGCATTGGGGTCCTGATCTTTACAAGGTCTGTTTCGCTATACCTAGAATGAACAACAACTCGAAACAGCAGAAACCATGATGAAGAATAATTTTATTTGTGATATAGGGGCCTACCATGAACTCTTAAAAACTATCATAGTTTTAAGACGTTTCGTAGCAAGGTTACAATAATATTACTTTGATTCGTACCATGAACTTTACAAAACAATATTGTTTTATTCCTGCTTAGTGACGTAGACGTGACGTAAATGAACGAATGCTTTTCTTTTCCTGCAATAGGAGGGAAAGAGACATCACTTTTATTTCGTATAGCTTCATCTCTTTTACACTATGTTGCTATGGAAATACTAAATAATTAAAATGACAGGAATATGGATTTCAAAACAAACAAACCAAAAATAAAATTATCGGAACAGAGTTTTATAATTAAATAATGAATTATGATTATATACTGGACAATACGTTTTTATGGACTTGCTATTGAAACTAATAAATAAATTAAGATTATAACATGAAGAAGAAATTATTTAATATCATTTATAATATTTAAAATGCATTCATTGTCTGAAATAGAAGAAGTAGGAAAGAAAAGAAATACGAGTTTTGGGTGAGAAAGTATTGGGGTCCTGATCTTTACAATGTCTGTTTTGTTATACCTAGAACGAACAACAACTCGAAACAGCAGAAACAATTATGAAGAATAATTTTATTTGTGATATAGTGACGAAACAACATGTTAAGAAGACCTAAAGTTATTATTTTTAAAGTGGATTGTGTACATTTGTCTGTTTTTATGTACTTATGTGTTTCTTCTATGAGAATATTATACGTCAGAAACAGTCGATTCACTTCTTACGTTTTAATTAATTAATATTAATGAAAATTATGACGTTTTTCTGTTACGCGCCATCTTTATTTTTGCTTAAACTTTATCTAATTTAGCTTAATTCGCCATTCCTGTAAAGTTGTAATTAGTAAATCATTTTTCAAAAAATTATGTCATAAAGAAGTTTCACTTCTTACATGTGTACACTAATACACACACACATAATTTTTTTATACTATGCAAAAGTTATGTGCATGTGTCAATAAAATAATTTATAACCTTTTATTTTGTAAATAACCCGTTCAATTAGATGTAATAAAAAATTGTTTATTACAATGGCAATGCCACAGGGACAAGCAACCTTTGGTAATTATTTAATCACCTCATTGACGATCGTATCTGATATATTTAGTATAAATGTAACTAATTCTGATTTGGACTTATCAAGTCTTACGTCTAGTAACAGCGAATAAAGTAATAATGGTACACTGTTGCTTAATTTAATTCCTTACTATTTCTCATAGAATAATATTTAATGTTAAAAAATAACAAAATTAAATGATTATATAATTATATTACTGTATTGTACTGAAATGATCATAAATATATAGCATTTATGATCATTTTAAAAGTAAAATATAAAAAAATGATCAATTTAGAAAATGTTTATTATCACTGAAAGAATACTTTGACATGTAATGACGTAATGACACTGACAATGACAGTTCTTTCTTTATAGTTCATTATTTGTTTTGTATATTTTAATATTTACACGGCATAATAACGATTGAACTTCACAGATATTGTCGTTATGGCAACGGTGGCATTTCTAGAAATCGATTTATATATATTTTTCTTAAATTAAAAAAATATATATTTGAGTCTGAATAAAGGATCTCATTCAAATAAAATTATTTTAAAAGGGTTTCATATCATTAGAATATGTTTCTATTTTATTTTAATTCAAGTATCGTATTTGTATCGATTTTATTGATTAACTATAATCGTGTTGATTTATAAATGTAATAGGACCTTATTGCATTATATTGATTGACAAATAAAAATGCTATTTTAATGAATTTATTTTAGACGTAATTAACTATTTGTAATGGTATTGCTAGTATGGTAATGGTTAAGATATTGGCGGTTTTGTTCGATTAACAATATTTATTATTTAATCGAGGGTAAACGTATTAAAAAAACACTAGATTTAAACATAATATTTAGTTAAAGTTGAAAAGTATGAGGTGCTTAAGGTCACAAGATATACAAAACCTAATTCGACCTCAATTCTTATTTTTTAGAACAAAACAATTAAACGAAGAACGGGAAATGTAATTGAGAACTCGGGCTAATTAATAATCAAGAACAAAGTACTGTAGGTAAAAAAATATCAACTAAGTTTAAGAAATGTGTTTCATTTAATTATTTGCAAGAGATAGGTTTATTATTATTTTTTAATGTGTTGTAAATATATTATTTCTGCCGTATCTTGTTTATAATCAGAGCTGGCCACTATATTAGGTAACAACATGATAATTCCTTAATATTGCGTTTGATAATTTCTTATTATTTAAAATCGTTCTTTGTGAGAATACTTTATTAATAGTTCTTATTTATTAGACTTTTGATATTTGTAAACTCTGAATGAATTTGTTGTTAACATTTATACTATGTTTATAAACCGATACTATTGTTAAAAGCTATTTTCTTCGCGAGGGTACAGGAGACAAAAATTTCAGGTCCACTAAGTGGAATGAGATAGCGTAAAATACTTTCAGATTCAGACTAATGAACTGAAAACCCATCATAACAACGATGTTCAACTCGTATGGTAAGATATTAAAATAAACGATAAAATAATACCTATATTTAATACATTAAATCTTCGCCAATTCAAATGATATGTACTCTTTATTATATATTACAATAAGTCTAAATAATGTAAATCATAAATACAATGCTGCGAATGTAAAGGTGAACATTAATATTTATTTATTAAAACAATAACTACCAAACCTAACAAAATATACACTTTAACAAATTAAATCATAATATTCTGAATGTTTAAGGAAAGTGTATTATTATAATAGCCGTTACCTCACATTTTACAATCAAAATTGTACAGTCCCTTGCTTACTTATCTTTAGTATATGTTTAGTAAAGTTGTTTGTCCTTGACGTCACGGTCGACTGCGGTTCAAAGCGACCCTTAGATACATAAGTGGCTACTATGGCTAGGACAAGATTATAGTTTGAGACTTTAGTCAAGAAATATATTCTACAAGATTATATACTGTCATTATTCTATTCGCCAGCAATTGTTTTTAGATATGTTAGCATTATAATGGTTATTTAATATTTAAATTAATATATAATAAAAAAAATAACAACTCCGAAAGGCTGCATATCGTGCTCGTGTGGTTGACGCTCTACGCCGTAGAGGCTAAAAAATATTATTTCTCAGATAATTATCCATAGATACAGATCTGATAAAATGATATGGTTTTCAACATTATCATATAGCTGTATATGCTCTCATTTTTAACATTATTTACATATAAATTATTAAATAAATTCATTTGATAATATTAAATACGAAAAGGAAAACAAATTGAACTTAAATCGAGTTTTTTTTTAATGTCGATAAGTAGGCTGTTTATTGAAAATTTGTGACTGTTTGACATACATATCTTTTAAAAGAATATTTTTATAACACACTTCTTCAGAAATTTTAATTAATTATTTCCACATTGTAATACCATAACAACATATTATAATATTATAAACAGGAATTAAGATTCACATTATTATTATGTATAGGGATTCAGGTTTAATAATACATTCACTTTACAAAGACTGTATTAATTTTTCACTGCACGTTGTCAAATCTGTAATAAGGATTAGTATCAGACTTAATATAACTAGATGTACCCGTTTATTGTTATTAAATATAATATTTCTTTTTGTCACGTAATGTATACTTTACCGTCATTAAACTAATATTATAACAATGAACTCAGAACTTAATAAGAAAGTAAGAATAAATAACTAAACCATCTAAAGTCTGAGAGTTGTCAAGCAGAGGACTTCAGCTGATAAATATTTAAATATTTTGTTTGTTCTTAATGCCCTACTAGATGTGACCTGCAACTCCTACGTGGATATCAGAAAAGTGTTTATTATTAATAGTATTATTAGTTCACAACTTTTGATGAACCTGGAAAGAAAAATAAAACAAAAATACAATCTCTTCAACATTTTAAATTTTAATATAAGTTTACATTACAAGTTTAAAAAAGATATTATTTGTTTCTCAAAACTCTTTTGAAACAAAATTAATACATATTTTTGTGCGGATAGAATATTATTAGTAAATTTGAGCCCTATCTAGTAAGACCATATCCTCGTCCAGCCACTGAACAAGAGACACCCTGTTTTTAATATCCTCTGGCATAGCTGTATTATATTCATTCAGAGGCTGATATTTGCTTAGCAGAGGAAAAACGAATATAAATTGTAGCAGAAATGTTTCTATCAGTCTACCTTCAACTATCTCTTATAAGGATATTTCTAAACTTACAATACCAAATATATATTCTTCTTTGTGTGACTTCTTTTTTGTGTGAAAAAAAATTTCATAAATTATTTTCTTATTAGTTTTTCTTTTTTTAGTTTATCAAGTGGCAAATAATTTTGAAATATATTTTAACGTTTAAAATATTCATTATATTTATATAATATTCTCACAAGTAAAAACTTCTTGTGTGATGCACACAAGACTTCTTGTGTCTTTGTTGTTGTGTGTCCGGGTGTGTGTTGTATATGGTGTGTTATAATTTTTGTGAAAACCCAGAGACACAGCGTTTTAAAGTTAGTGAGTTACTCTTTTTTCAAGGCGATTTAAATGAATTCGTAAAACATTAAAATAAATTTTTAAAACATAAAAAACACATATTGTTTGCTTCGCGCATAGGATTGTTACACATAAAACAAATCTTTGACATTGCGGTAACTTTGTTTTACTTTGATCTTGGTCAGAAGTTGTCTGTGCTAGATTGTGTGTATTCAATAATAATGTACGAGTGTTGCAACTGTTAAAAGTAATTGTATGAAGACCATGAAGTTGACAAATATAAATAAGACATTAAGTTTTGGATATGAAGAGGGTTAACACTTATTTATTTCAAGCATACATGAAACATTATAGCAAAGTTAGTATGGAGATTGGAAAACTTTAAATCATTTTAACGAACGTAAAGGGGTTTTGAGGTTTTTATTTATCCATTAACATTGGATCGTTCATAAAAACACAAGTATGAAATAAAAAAGATTATAAATAGCACTCTTATATATTGTAATATAGTAATGTATAACTTTTTTGTGATATAGATTTATTATAATATGCATATACAAAGAATTCAAAAAGTACTCCTGCATTTTACGTTTTTATTTGCACGTTTGGCGACTGTTTTTTTTTAACTAATTACTTAAATGGGCTGTAATGGAAATGGTATTTCGTATAACTATATAAATAACTATTCAAGCCAGAGCTTTAATCTTTATAAACGCGAATACATGATTTAAATGGGTTCAGTAGTTGTTCGTGATGAGTGTACATACAAACCGAAGAACAGATTTCTATTCATGATTCCGCTCATCATAAGGCATGTGAATCTATTTTTATAGAAGTTACAGCTTTTTTGTAGTTATATTTTAATCATTTCTATAATATTCTTACTTAAATATACAAATACAATGTTATATTCTGTAATATTACTTAAACATATTCTTCATAGCACAACATTATTACAGCTATAAGGTTTTATGAATATTCCTTCGTAGTCATTGGACCAGGCGTTCTTATTTTTGGTAGATAAAACATTTAAAGAATGTTAATAATATTGCGATATCTTTTCATCCAGAAAACTAAGTAAGACTAAAATAATAATTTACTTTTAACATATTCGGAAATTAAGTAATAAACACAATTTATTTATCACATTTTTATTTAAATGTTTCACATCATCGATTGCCATTTGCCAATTAGTGAAATAATATTAATAATTATTTTCACATAAATTTATACATCAGAGCGGTTTGGTGTATTAATTTCAATAATTTTCCTTGAAGAGTCCCTGGTTCGATCTCTGACACTCTGATCTCTTTTTACTTCTCGCTTCTTATTACTGCCACCCGTATCACAAAATGCAGCCTTCACTAATGTAGCTGTGTTCTAATTGATTGTAGATTGTATTCCTTTAGTTTTTGAAAATCATTTTGCTAATTCCAAATTGTCTTTTGAAAGGAATGAAAGATTTCTTGAATGGATGCGGATAAATAACAAATAACAAATAACGAATAACGAATAACGAATAAAGAATAATGAATAACGAATAACAAATAACGAATAATAAATAACACATAACAAATAACAAATAATAAATTGTTGTATTTCTATTTTATTAAACATGATATTACTGAGATATATTATTATATAGCTGAGAGCAAGTGCCAATTCGTTTTAAAGAGAAGGGATTTACTTTGAAGAGATTAAACGACACTTTGAAATTGGTTAACCTAGATACAAAATAATACATTGACATGTTATAACAACATTACATAATTAAAAAATATAGAAGGAAAGAAGAAAGTATCCTTAACTTAATCATATCCTAAATTTATGAAACATTCGTGCGGAAACCCCAACACATTTAACATTACTTTTTTTTATTGCTTCGATACATTTTTATTGAGATTATATAAATAAAACAAGACCGCAAATAATTATACCTATTACTTAATTATTTGCGAAACATCTCTCTGCAAAATGATTTAATAGATGTTGTATGTCTGTTTGTTATTTATTCACAATGAGATTTTTTTATAATTTGTAGTTTATTATATTATATTATTAAAATAAACGATTACGATTCTCTTACGATTTTACCCAAAAGGGAATAAAAAAAAGTGAAAAGGGCGAGTAATAAATATAAGCGCAAGTGAATGCCTACAAAAAGTTCATTAATAATTTAAAGTGAAATTTATTAGCTATTATAATTGTGTTGTTATTAATTGCAATAGATCTTCGAACAGAGCAACTTACTGTTTCATTATCTGCAGTGTATCTTTAGTTTAATTGTTTACAATCCCTTCAAGTCACAGTCGATTGAGTCTCAAAGAGGCTCTTATGTACACAGCTGCTTTGGATACGGCTAGGTAAGTTGATGGCAAATTCTCCCCAGTAATATTATGAATGTGTTTATAATGTTTGCAGGATATTGATAAGATTTTTATGGAATGTCTCACAAAGACATATCATGAACTGAAAAAATACATAAACTTTTTTTTATTCTATATGAATACAAGGCTATGTAAATATAAGGTTTATAGGTTTTGAATAATACCTATACTTCTTAAACGCGAACAAAGCCGCAGGCAAAGTTACTATAATAATAAAGTAAATAATTTTAGCGAACCCAATTATTAAATTTGGGTCTGGAATTATAGATACTTAAGACATTTCTACTTAAATTAATGGACCATTAAATATATGGTTAGCAAATAGTTAAATTAATTTAATGAACCCTGAAGTTATATCCCTAGGTTATAACAAACAAACAGGCACATTTATAGTGTTTCTATTCAAGCTGCCTATTATTCATTGCAATTTCAATTGCATTTTTATTAGTATATTATATATACATGTTCGTGTTTATCAACTGTATTCAATAACATTGTTAAAAGACACTATTCTCCACAGTGTCGTATCTTGATTAAAGCCACATGATAGTTTATGATTCAAAAGACAATAGTTCATTGTCAGTTTCGGGTGTTCGGTGTTTGTTACTTAATATATGTACGGTATTGAATACTGGAAAAGGAAGCCATTTTAAGAATCGAAATACGATATCATTATTTAGTGTTCATATTTAATATTCTAGAACAAAATGAATGTAATTTAACAACAACCTAGCATAACTTCTATACTTTATAGACTATACATATAATACATATATATCGGAGAAAAGACCTCCGTTAGTGTTTTTAAAAAGTGTGACGTCAGCATTGCTGCCGTCACTGTGTTGTTATCTTCGCAATGGTTGTTCATTATTACTTCTTCAAAATAAAACATCACGAATAATTTCAGCTTCATTTATTCAACTGGCAGCGTAACAGTGTCTTTATAGAAATCCACACGGTCCGACGTCTTGAGCGACAATACCCGTAGCCCTCTCTGTGTGGCTCCTTTATTGAGATCGTCGCACGTTCATGTCGCTACAAGTTTTTCCAAGTATTAATTTCTGTGCGGCTAATTTGTAGGAATCGTCGCACGTGCTTGTCGCTACAAGATTTTACAAGTAACATTTTGTTTATGTTCTTAAACCTACACAACTAGAAATGCTCTAATTTATGATGATTTTTACACTGATAACTAATCATCGTTATATTTAATCAATGAATTAGTTAATGTAATAATTATATTGTCGTTGCGCCGATATATATAATTTTATAGACTATACACTAGTAGGATTGATTTTTGTTAAATTAACATTGGTAGTAAGAAATTCTTTTGTTTCAGCTGGCTGTTAACTCTACACCGTTTGTTACAATGTTACATTAGACGAACATAGAATAGCCATTTGTTGCGTAAATTGAAAAATGTACTTACGACAACATGTTACAAATTCACGCTGAGACAGCTTGTAGTTATTTTATATATAGTTTTATAAAGTTTGTGCTAACAACATCATTAATTAAATATTAGACACTTATAGTGTATAAGATAACATCTCTACGAATATCGAATATAAAATTATTCAGTCTCTACGGCGTAGAGCCTCTGGCTCGTAACGACTATATATTATTTGCTTATCTCTTAACTGCAGGCTTTATTGTATAGATAGATTATTCTGAGGAAAATATATTCAAATAGAAGAACAATTATTCAAGAGATTATTCTGATAATTATAATAATAAGGGAAATAATATACATAAAACAAACAAAAAAAAACCATTATTCAGACCATTAACTAAATATATATTGAAAAATGGAAGTCATGAGGTAAGTTGATTTTATTATTTAATATAAAATTTAAAATGAATTAAATTTCAGATATGCTTTAATCTTTAGTAAAATACATAATTGACTACGAAATAAGTCAATAAAATATTTAACACAATATTTATATTTCTCAAATAACTTTCATTTAGTTATTAAACTTTATTAATATGTCTCTGAGGTCTTTAAGCAAAGTGGCAACACAACTCTAGGGATGTTTACTAAATTATAATATTAACTTATGAATAAAGTTCAATTTTATAAATAAGAACCTTTTTCTATTTATATTAAGTTGCAGGCATCTACGGTCGTTGTTACACAATAGTCTTACACGTTGGTACCATTTGACATGGTATTTTTAGTGACATTAACAATTAGATGAGTTTATAATACTGTTTGTATTATTGTCATTTTAGACTATAAAAGTCGGGAGGCAGTGCCATGTCGAATATGGGATAGCTGTAATAATTGTACATTTTTCATAATGTATTAAAAAATATCTGACTATGATGAGTTTTAAAATGTCCACATATAACTGAACTTAAATTTTCAAACCGTGATTATGATTTCATTTTTTTTATATTTAAGTCACAAGGCAAGATTCTAGGTATAAATTTAAGATATTCTGATAGTTGTTAGCAATCATTGTTTTTTTTTCTTTTACATTGTGATTATTATTACTAGAAAACAAAGATCTATAGACAATTTGTATATTTATAATATATTTTCTTTTATACAGTTTGTGATTTCGATTTTAATAAAATTTATATATGGGTAATAATATTTATTTGTGCCTTCTTTATTCAAAGGAATCATGAAGAACTACTGAAATATTCAACACTGTTTGCTTTCTTTAAAAGAGAAAAACACTTTGGTTTGAACTGAGTTATAAAGAGTACTCAACTTTTTGGCTATTCAATGGTCTTGTGTCTAATCGTTTTGACGCATAATGGCTGTAAAAAGTGAAATGTTCATTGTACTGTTATTGTCATTGAATTTTTTCAAAGCTGAGCAAAAACAAGGGACAAAGTGCAACCTTTTATATATATTTTTAATGTTTATATATACTGATTGTCAGTTGTTTATGCTTTTACCACTTATTCTATAATCATATAATTTGCACATAGATGATCAGTGATGCAAAAAATGTTATGGGAAACCTAACGAAATATCTTGTCCTACAAGTTTACTTCTCAATTCCTCAAGTTTACATGGTAATATTTTGATTATGTTCAATGATAATCAGTAAGTGTGATATATGGTTATAATGATTATTAAGTAAGTACTCTGTTTAAGAAGTATTTAAATGGACGTTTAAGTAAAAACAAGAGAGGTATAAAAATAATTACAGTACCTAATATTGTATCCTTATTAAAAACTTTAAATATACTTTTCGATGCGATGTCTGCCGATGTCGTAATTTTGATTGTTTCACTTAAAATAAGTCATATAGAAGCCAATACAAAAAAGGGGAAGTGGGAATTGTTTTACTACGAATTTAAGGCGTGCGAAGCCGCGGGCAAAAGCTAGTTTATTTATAAAAACAAGTTCATACAATATTTAAATCATTTCATTCAGTTATCCAATATGCAAAATAAACGGAAAAAAAATGAAAATAATATACCAAACTGTTACCAGAACTACTTACCAAAAATCAGTCATAAATAAGTGAACAGATGTCGTTTCGAGCAGTGATGACGAACTGCCGCCTCCAGCGCCGCGCCGAGCCCCAGCGCAGCGCCGAGGGAGGCCACCGCTGCCGCGCTTGGGCAACCGTAAGCACCCAAGATAATGAGCAATTAAGGAGGACTTTGGAGGATGCGATTTTGGAACTTAAAGATATACCAGCCCGCGACAGGCCACGGTTGCCCCGTTTTCCCACGCATAAACGTAATATATCGCTTGTAATGACTCTAGACTGCATGCTAGACTCTTATCTTCGTTCTAGCAATTGTCTCACTGATACCCATTGAATTCTTTATTGTGCGGCTGTTGCAGCGTGCCGCTCCGCTCGTGTCAGATTTCCTGAGATTGATAGGGTTGTGCGGTCCACTGAGGACACACCCGCATGGCAGATGAGGATTGAACAGCGTATCAGCGCAGCTAGGGTCATTATTGGCAAGTTAATCTGCTTCAGATCGGGAAACACCCGGCCGAGAGTCATGCGTTATGTTACACAGGCCTTTGCCGTTACTGGCATTAGCCCTCAGGATTACATGGTCTATGTAACTGAACGTATACACTACCTGAAGCACAAAGTTTGTGCGTGGGCAAATCGTATCCGTCGTTATAAACAACGCGTAAATAGGTATAAACAGAATCGCATATTCCAAAGTGACCAAAGAAAGGTTTATAGAAGCTGGGAGGAATCTGCTACGAGTATGATTGATGGGCAGTTACCAAATATGGAAGAAATGTTTACATTTTGGAAAAATATTTTGTCGGTGCCTATAAATCACAACGATGGTGGCTGGATGCGTGTTATTACTTGCAGCCAATAGAAGCTATATTTATAAGACCAGATAATGTCAGGGATGCGGTTCATTCGACCTATAAATGGAAAAGTCCTGGGCCGGACGGATTACATAACTTTTGACTCAAATGGCTGCGGTCTTCACACGAACTTTTGGCTGGGCAATTCCAGGAAGCCATCGTGTCCGGATCCCTACCATTTTTTATGACAACAGGAATCACTTTTCTGCACCACCAGTCTGGTAGTATCGCTGATCCAAATAATTTACCAACGATTTATAGCATTTTAGATTCCGCTCAAAATGGATGTAAGATTGGGTCTCGTTGTACTAAGGAGGTCCTCCTTATTGACATGGCCATCAATGAAAAGGTTCGCCGAGTTAGGAAGGGTCTCTCCACCGCCTGGATTGACTACAAAAAGGCCTATGATTCGGTGCCTCATACATGGTTGAGACGAGTACTAGAAGTGTATAAGATTGAAACAGATTTATGCGCTTTTCTTGATTTATGTATGAGGCAATGGACAACGGTCCTTTGTCTTCCAGGGGCGGAGGAAGTCTTCTTACTTCCGAACCTGTAAGGATTGAGCGAGGTATTTTCCAGGGTGATAACTCGAGTCCTTTGTGGTTTTGCCTGGCTTTGAACCCCTTAAGCACGTTGCTTAGGGACTCAAAACCTCAAAACTGGGATTTCGCTTTCGCAGAGGGGGTGAAATCATTTCTCATCTTTTGTACATGGACGACCACAAATTATTTGCACCAAATAAATCAGATCTGGTATCGTTACTAAATGTTACGCAAACGTTTAGTAATGACATTAGGATGGAGTTTGGTGTAGATAAATGCGCGGTTGCACATGTGCAGAGTGGCCGAGTTGTAAATAGCGAATATTTACAACTCTCGGAGACAATGTCCCTCAGATCCATCTCCGAAACCGAGTCCTACAAATACCTTGGTATGTCGGAATGCTTAGGCATACTAAGTGGGGACATTAAACAGCTAGTGAAGGAACGCATCTTTAACCGCTTGACTAAAGTCCTAAAAAGGGAATATTTCCTTCATGTTGAGTGTGGAATGCATCGGGACATTGTTGCAGTAGATAATGGTCTTACACCGCTCTCCTTAGCCAAAGATAACCGGTAGTACTTAGCACTGACGACCGTATAAGTATATGGAAGAGTACTAGCACTCTATGGGCCTGATGTAGACCTTCTGGCGTCCGTAGCTTTGCTACGCTTTGGTGAAACCGAAGGTTTTGCTTGTGCAATTGCTGACGAAGTTGTCAAGACGAACAACTATCGGAAATACATAATAAAGGATGGCACTGTTGACATATGTCGTGCGTGCCACCAACCTGGAGAATCCATCGGACGCAGCGGCGGCTATGCACGTTAGAACTTGATCATTTTCTAAGTTGTAATAAAAAATAGCATCGTTTTCCACTTTTATTTATTAAAATTTTTTCTGCAATAGTCGAAACACATATGGTCTAATTGTTTAAGAATCTAATGAAAAAACAAAATCTCCAATAGAAGTTGTCCACAAGTTGAATGTCTCAATATTTTTATTTGGTTTATGAAATAAGGGCACTGTAACGAAACCAAATAAATATTATTTTTACAAAACAATAACTTCTCTTTAACTTACTTTATACATATCATATTATCTCGTTTGTTAATATTTATATCATTACTTACGAATTTCTTTACGAAGTTCCTAGAAATTGCAGTCAGTCACAAATCGAAGCGTCGGTATACAGAAACAATCCAGGTAGTTAATATAAAATATCAGTAATACTACACACTTTCATCACCATAAATCTCAAGAGACAAATGAAATATCAATTATCAAATAACAAAGATAATAATATCAAATTATATTTATTTTGTAGAAATAGTGACGGTCCAACATGTTACGAAGCCTAAAGTTATTATTTTTAAAGTGGATTGTGTACATTTGTATGTTTTTATGGTACTTATGTGTTTCTTCTATGAGAATATTATACGTCAGAAACACTCGATTCACTTCTTACGTTTTAATTAATTGATACCCCTTAGCATCCGACGGGCGTTAGGAAACGCTCGTTTTGAAACAGCGTAAATATCCGCGAAAACGTTTGGGTGTTACGAAACGCCCTAAAAATAACTCCTTGGAAATTAATAAATTTACGAATTAAATGTTTATATTCTTTTATTTCTAACATTACTAATGCATTACTAATGCATACTAAAAAATGCAAGAAATGTTTAAAATTGGACGGAAGCGCAAGATGTATAAAATAACAAAATACTCCAGACGGTAAATGAAATACGAGAACAGAACACTAACAAAAGTTTAAGCATTGAATTTATTTCACAACAATATGATGAAATGAAAAATACTATCGTGCAATTACAACAAGACAGAAAGCTGGATAAAGTATATATACAGTCTTTGGAGAAGAAAATTGATGCGTTGGAAAAAGCTACAAAAATTTCTACGCTGGAGTTACGAAATGTTCCTTTAAAGTACGGAGAAAAACATGATGATTTAAGTGGAATTGTGACGAACCTTGCTGACGCCCTAAACATACCAATACAACCATCAGATATTCGTCAAGTTTACAGAGGATTTTCTAAATCGGAAATCGGTTGTGTGTCGTGTGGTGTATCATGTCGTGTCATGTGGTATCTCACCCCCAGCAAGTTCCTGGGCACGTATCCGTCGTCGTGTTGGTGGTGCCGCGACCACACGACACGATACGCCACATGACACGATACGCCACACGACACGATACGCCACACGACACGATACGCCACACGACACGATACGCCACACGACACGATACGCCACACGACACGATACGCCACACGACACGATAAGCCACACGACACCATACACGACACGACACACGACACGACACACGACACGACACACGACACGACACACGACACGACACACGACACCACACAAGACACGACACACGACACGACACACGACACGACACACGACACCACACAAGACACGACACACGACACGACACGACACACGACACCCGACACGACACACGACACATGACACGACACACGACACACGACACACGACACGACACACGACACGACAAACGTCACGACACACGTCATGACACACGACACGACACAGCACACGATACACCACACGAATCACCACACGACACGACACACCGCACCTAAAGTTTTTTTTTCAATTAGGTATACATCTCACTCGAAACGTCGGACTCTATAGTCTGTTTTAAAAGGCGCGGTTAACGAACGATAACCGATCGTATCGTTAAATTTGTGCCAAAATGTAAGAATACAGTACAGAAATACCCTATTTGGTATTCGAAAGAACTTGTACGTTTATTGCATGAAAAATACAAAATACGCTTGCAGTTTCGTAAATATAAAAACCCCCTGGATGGCGTATCTTTTGTCTCCTTGAAAAAACGTTGTTCAGCTTTAATAAATACGTGTTATAAAAAATATATTAAGAAAATAGAACACTCGCTTTTCGAGAATCCTAAGGTATTTTGGAGCCACGTTAAAAATAAACGCCGAAACAAAGGAACTTATCCTTCAACAATGTATCTCGGCGACAGTCCTGCAACAGATGGTTCTGGTATATGCAATCACTTCGCTACATTTTTCGGGTCTGTTTACAAATCTAGTTCACGTACAGACCTAGAGATAGATGCCGCTTCGTCGGACGTAAATTTTATTGGTAGAGTATCATTCACCCGTAACGACGTACTTATGGTTTTGAAATGCTTAGATCGTACAAAATCCGCAGGATCTGATGGGATACCGTCACTCTACGCAGTAGAATGCCGAGAAGCTCTCGCGTTACCTCTTTCATTAATATATAATATATACCTCAATTGAAACCGGTATTTTTCCTAGCGCATGGAAAGAGGCTAGAATCGTTCCAGTTTTCAAATCGGGAGAGGCCACTGCTGTTGAGAACTATAGGCCTATATCTATATTACCCGTCTTCGGTAAAGTATTCGAAAAATTGCTACGACCGCTTATATCATGGCATATTAAACCTTATATATCTCCGCATCAGTTTGGTTTTGCAAAGAACGTAGAACGAGTCTACTGCAACTAATCTTGTATCATTTGTGACACTTTTGACTGAGTCTGTAGACTCTCGCATCCCGGTTGACACTATATATACTGATATAAATAAAGCTTTTGATACCGTGGATCATAACATCTTAATTCGTAAGATCTCCCGATTTGGAATTACGGGAAACTTGCTAAAATGGTGCGCTTCGTATCTTCAGAATCGTACAGCCAGGGTTGTTGCCAGTGGATATTTCTCTGATTCTTTTTCGGCCTCCTCGGGCGTTCCTCAGGGTTCAGTGTTGGGGCCAATTATGTTCAATATGTTTATAAATGATATAGTACCGCTCTTTCAGCATTCGAAGTGTTTTCTTTACTCTGACGACCTTAAACTTGCCAAACAGATTCAATCTGAGACTGATACTTTGCTGCTACAAGCTGATATCAACCGCTTAGCCAATTGGTGTGAAGAAAACAAATTGAAACTTAACATTGACAAGTGTAAATATATAAGGTTTTCACGTAATGTACAAAGCGGCTCTCAAATGTATTGTATTCAAAACACAAAACTAGAAGAAGTGGAAACTATAAAAGATTTAGGTGTTCATTTGGATAAAAAATTGCGCTTCAACGTCCATATTGATAAGATTGCCACAAAAGCTTTTCAAATGCTGGGGTTTGTCATTCGAAATTCAAAAGACTTAAAAAATCCAAATACCAAAACCAGACTTTATTCAGCATTTGTCCGATCTGGATTAGAATATTGTGTTCAAGTCTGGTCACCACATTATGACGTGCACATAAAACGTATTGAGAGAGTCCAAAAGAGGTTTCTTTGGCATTTGTCTTACCAATGTTACAAAGCTAGACAATTACCTTCCTATAGCGACCGATTATTTTTTTTTAATCTTGAAAGCTTGTCCAATCGTAGACATTTCCTTGACCAACTGTTTTTGTACAATTTGGTAAATGGTTATTTAGACTGCTCCCTTTTAATAGAGAAACTACACTTAAATGCACCTAATAAACTGCCTCGCCGCACAGCATTTTCTCCTTTTTGTATAAACACATCAAAAACTAATCTTGGTCAGAATGCTACAATGAATAGAATTCAAAAACATTACAATTTACTCGCAAAGCAAAATGATATTGATATTTTCTCGGACAAGCGTCTAATATTTAAGCACAAAGTTCTTGCAGCTATCAAGTCCACTCCGCTATGTTAATAGTTAATTTTGTTTCTTTTTATTTTTTTAATTTTTTAATAAACTTTAATTGCAGTTTTGGAGGCGGTGCGTTGTCGTCTGATCGTGTCTGTATAATGTTTTGTCATTGTTATATTCAAGTCACGTTAAATTTAAAAAATTGTACTAGTTTGATTTCTTGTTGTATTTAACGTTTTTTATTTTTATATTTTCCCTTTTTAAATTTTCCTTTTTTTACTAAATATTATATAAATGTAAGTTAAAGGCATTGGCCTGCATTTATCCAGTAAATGTCCGTTCAACCATGTCGTGGCGACTTGTAAATAAAACAGCACTTAGATTTAAGCTAGACTAAGTTAGTATAAACTTTATTTGGTGTATGTTTTGTAAGTTGTCCTTAATAAATAAATAAATAAATAAAAAACGACGCCATCACATCACATCACAGTACATCACATGTGTTGTAGAACTTTATGCCATGTGAAGTTTAAGAGTTATTTTATGCAATTTCTCCTTTCATCTTTTATCATCTGTTTAATTCTATGAAGTATAAATATTATGTAACTTGAGTTAGCTGAAGTTCCTTCAACATCTTGTATTTATAACTAATATTTCATTTTGGTATTAGGTACATGTAAATATTTACTTTAATTATAAGTAATATTTCTACCATTTCTTTGGTACAGTTATATCCAAGAGCAACCCCGCAGCAGGAATAATGGTCTAAACCACGGCTTAATTTATGAACTTATGTAAATAGATCGGGTATTTTTTATTTTGTTATATATTTATATCACTGTAATCTAAAAAATACATATTGTATACAATTTTAAAAGAAGTAATATTTTGTAAATATTTAATTAAGCGTGAAAGTTCATAACGAATGAGATTATATTGTACATTTTATAAATACACGAGTCATCATTTTACAAATACAATGATGACGTGATAACCAATGTTATTAAATTTGTATTACTCTAAGGATTTCTGAACATATGTGAAATATTATTGACAATACAAATAATAATATTACAAGCAATCTGAGTTTTTTTTTATCGAAGTGAAACTTCTTTATCGGGATGGGAATAAAATTTAGTGTAACATTTTTTCGTTACGCCTGACATTTTTCCGTTACGCGCCAGCTTTTTTCGTATAGCTTCATCTCTTTTACACCATGTTGCTATGGAAATACTAAATAATCAAAATGACAAGTATGTGGATTACAAAACACAATTTACATTAATCAAAAATAAAATTATCGGATTAGAGTTTTATAATTAAATAATGAATTGTAATTACATACTGGACAATACGATTTTATGGACTTGCTATTGAAACTAATAAATAAAGTCGTGTCGTGTGTCGTGTCGTGTATGGTGTCGTGTGGCGTATCGTGTCGTGTGGCGTATCGTGTCGTGTGGTGTGGTATGTTGGTTCGTGTGGTGTGACCACACGACAAGATACGCCAAACGACACCATACACGACACGACACACGACACGACACACGACACGACACATGACATGACACGACACACGGCACACGACACGACACACGACACGACACAGCACACGACACAACACACGACACAACACACGACATGACACACGACACGACACACAACACGACACACGACACCCGACACGACACACGACATGACACACGACACGACACACGATACGACACACGTCACGACACAGCACGCGACACAACACACGACACGACACACGACACGACACTCGACACGACACACGACACGACACACGACACCCGACACGACACACGACATGACACACGTCACGACACAGCACATGACACGACACACGACACGACACAGCGCACGACACGACACATACCACAACAAATAGTGTGAATATATAATTTATAATAATTTCATATTTATTAGTGTCTCACCTATACAAGTCCGTTTTATTAAAACAAACCGCAGTTCATGTCCGCGACTCACACTGTATTCTCAGTAGTTTCAGACTTGCAGGACCAATATTCGGAAATAGGTTTTGTTCAATAGTGTTTGGAGATAAACAATAGTATAAATCATAGAGAAATATTTCTTTTTTTCATACATGATGCTGTCGAATATTGAGAAGTAAACCGAAAGCTGAGCAGGATACACGAATCGGAGCCATATCAGGGCCCAAGTGATCTATTTTAATAAATCCGAACAAAATGTCAACAACGGAATAACCTCCCCCGCCCCATCAGGGCGGGTGTTCCCCAGGGTCCCCCCGCCCCATCAGGGCGGGTGTTCCCCAGGGTTCAGTTCTCTCGCCCATCCTCTACTCCATCTACGCTAGCGATATTCCTAGGCCGCGATCTAAAGTGCACCTTGCCATGTACGCGGACGATACCGCGCTTTACACGTCCTCTAAGGATCACTGGGAGATATACCAACGTCTCCAATCCGCAGTCGACTCCCTCGAGAGTTGGCTGCGGAAATGGCGGATCGAGGTAAACCCTGAGAAGAGCGTTTCGGTGCTCTTCGAACGGGGCCCCCCAAGGATCCTCCCGCGAATCAAACTCTTTGATAAACCGATACCTTGGAAAGACGAGGCAAAATACCTAGGAGTAACGTTAGATAGAAAGTTAGTTTTCACTGCGCATATTAGGACCGTTCGTAGCAGAGCGGCCTACATATTAGGTCGTTTATATCCGCTGTTAGGCAAGCGGAGTAAAATGTCCCTTCGCAATAAGGTGACACTTTACAAAGCTTGCATACGTTCCGTCATGTCCTATGCGAGTCCCGCTTTTGCGCACGCTAATCTGAAACCCCTTCAGGTGATTCAGAACAGGTTTACACGGATTGCAACCGGGGCGCCGTGGTTCGTACGCAACATCGATCTCCATAGAGACTTGAACCTTCCGACCATCGCTCAGTACTTCAAGGGGCTTTCCCAAAAGTACTTTGAACGTGCTGAGCGACACCCGAACCCACTGGTGGCTGACGCCGCAGAGTATAGACCACGTAAGACTACTTTAGTCAGAAAAAGAAGACCCAAGTTGGTACTCGTTGACCCCGACGACGCGTTCACAGTAGGTAATAACGTGTACGCGTAGGCATAATTGACACCACACAACATACAGACACACACCGTCTGTACCGGTATAGACGAGGTCCCAACTGAGTAAGTGCTCCGTTGCTCCGGCGTTCTGCCGTCGGAGGACGCTAGTGTCCAAATTTCCTTAGCTTCCCTCCTGACTAACGACGCCCCGAGCCGAGGTCCGTGTCTCAATCTGAGACGCCCTCGGGACGTCGTTCCCCATGGGGGCCCATCTGGCCCCCCCTTTTTAAGGGTGGGTCTCCTGACCCACCCATTCCCCCGGTGACGCTGTAATAGCCAATAGGGCTAACAGCATAGAGAGACAACAAAAAAAAAAAAAAAAAAAAAAAAAAAAAAAAAAAAAAAAAAAAAAAAAAAAAAAAAAAAAAGGAATAACCTGAAAATTTCTACTTATATTAATTATTATAAGATTAACACTAGTATTGTCTCTGTTGTCTCTGCGGGTTGTTTTCTCTACTACGAAGGTTACTATGTTACATTAGACGAACATAGAATAGCCATTTGGTGCGTGAATTGAAAAATGTACTTACAAGTACTTGTTAATACTCCTGACTTTGCATTATTTTTTATTTATTAATATTAAAATTTTAAATAAAAATTGTATTGTCAGCATATAGTCCAAATTCGCTTTGTATTGACCCTTGAAAATAAACGAATTAGGTTTTAAAAGTATCCTTAGTCAAGTTGCCCGGAGCATTATCCTCTGACCATACTATTAGAGCTCTCTTACCGCAAAGAATCGCCAACAACAGTTCTTCTATTCTTTAAAGCACTTTATGACACTGTTCACAACTATACTAAACTGTTTACCATTTAAACTCTTAACTATCACTGTTACACAACTTAGTCTCTCGATCTCACACTCAGCGGTTAATTATAACTGTTACACTTTTATCACAATACTACCACCCCACAACTTGTACTCCCAATTTCACAATGCCTTCTCTTAACGGAGCTGCGATTTATATACTTCTTATTCTTAGTCAAATCAGTATTTAATATTACATTTATTTTATCAATTAAACTTCTATACAGACATTCAATTGTTTTAGTCAAATCAACAACTTATATCTTTGTTTTTAGTCAAAACCAAACTACTACATGTATAAAAGCTAACAGCTCGGCCATCCTAAACATAACGAGTCCGCTCGTTATCAAAAACCATTTACTTACAATTTTAATTCTGAAGTAATTTGTAAATCTAATTATTATAATTGTAAAGTCACAGAATCTAATCTAAAGTCTATATATTATGATACATTAATATTTATACATTTTTCGGCCATCATATATAAATAATTGGTCCTCCAATTTAGACAATGTTTTTGAAATTTATAGACTTAACAATTTCAACTATAATGATCAATTGGTATAAGTTGTCTGATTACGTGTTCAATCTGGCTCAGCAGCCTCTTTCAAAAAAAATCTACTAGACACAAAAAATGTTGCCTCATAATTCATAATCATAGTCATAGTCATAGTCATAGTCAGTTCAATATCCTCAATGTACCAAATACTACTCAGAAGTTGGCTTATCGGCCTCATGTGAGTATTTGATCTTCTCAAACGCTACTCAAAAATTGGCTTATCGGCGTCATGTGAGCGCTTGATGTCCCTATACCTCAAATGCTACACTCATCATTTGGCTTATCGGCCTCATGTGAGCATTTGATGTCACTAGTCATAGTCAGTTCAATATCCTCAATGTACCAAATACTACTCAGAAGTTGGCTTATCGGCCTCATGTGAGTATTTGATCTTCTCAAACGCTACTCAAAAATTGGCTTATCGGCCTCATGTGAGCGCTTGATGTCCCTATACCTCAAATGCTACACTCATCATTTGGCTTATCGGCCTCATGTGAGCATTTGATGTCACTAGTCATAGTCAGTTCAATATCCTCAATGTACCAAATACTACTCGGAAGTTGGCTTATCGGCTTCATGTTAGTGATCAGACAAAACCCTTATCCACATAAAATACTTTTTAGAAAACTATCCAAAATAATTACTTTTATCATCTTAATGTATTCTACATATTAAATATATTGAATTAATACATAAATAAGCACAAATAATAGCTAAGAATACCGAATTGAATTAATACATAAATAATAATATAATAAAGAATACCGAATTGAATTAATACATAAATAAGCACAAATAATAGCTAAGAATACCGAATTTAAAACGAAGTTATTTAAAACAAAAGTTTAAAACATTGTTTTCCAAGTTTAAAACAAACACTCACGTTTACGAAAACCCTTGATAAAATAATTTCGCGCCTTATCATAATACGTAACAAAATACGTCAAGTTAAAGTGAAATAATTATCAGTAAAAATTAAAAAACAAGATCGTGAAGGTTGATCGCTAATCTCAATACTAGTTATCTCAACAATAATAATAAAGTGCTTACCACTATATTTAATCGCTTAATTTTCTTTAACTAGCGAGTATTTAAGGCAAAAATTGGATGTAAATCGAAACGAATCACCTTTATGCTGTGACGTGATCGATGATGGATAAATTGCGCGGACATCAACGTGTTGCTCGCCGCGTGCCATGCCAGCACCGCTACCATAGCTGCCATCGCCACGACCGCCATCAACACCATCAGCAACATCGACACCATCAGCGCCAACCGCGCTGCGCCTTCATCGCCATCCGCCCCGCGCCATTACCGCCATTCACACCGCGCCATTACCGCCATTCACACCGCGCCATTACCGCCATAATTTCTCATTTCCTTCTTTCTTCATTAGCAACGATTCCTTCTTTCGTAGAATTCTTCCAATGGTTTGTCACAATCTAATAAACGACTTGCATAAGCGATTAAATAGGTATTTTCACTCGATTTTCTTGATATGTGGGTAGATCTCAATTTTGAAGTTTTGAGATAGCAAATTTAACTTGATTGATTGATTTACAACCATTGATTATCAACTATTGATTGATTGTATTGATTCTGGAACTTCTTTTTTTTTTTTTTTTTTTTTTTTATGTAAGAGGAGGGCAAACGAGCTGGCGGGTCACAGATGACTTGTGATCACCGCCGCCCATGAACTCTTGCAACATCCGAGGATTTACAAGAGTGTTGCCGGCCATGTAGGTAGGAGTAAACGCCTTTTTTGAAGGTATCCATGTCGTACCGATCTGGAAATACCACCGAAGGGAGTTCGTTCCACAGGCGAGTGGAACGTGGGAAAAATGTCCTTGAAAACCGCACAGTAGAGGATCGCCACGCATCCAGGTGGTAGGGATGGTATTGGAGGCGATGGCGCGCTGTGCGGTGATGAAATTCGGCGGCAGGCATCAGATCGAATAGTTCTTCGGAACATTCCCCGTTGTAAATGCGGTAGAAGACGCACAAAGAAGCAACGTCTCTACGCAATGCCAAAGAGTCCAGCCGTTCGCAGAGCACCGGGTCCCCGACAATCCGAACGGCTCTCCGTTGTACGCGGTCAAATGGTAGAAGCTGATATTGGGGTGATCCGGACCAGAGATGAGAACAGTACTCCATGTGTGGCCGGACCTGCGCCTTATAGAGCGCAAGTCTTTGGCCAGGTTTGAAATACTGCCTCGCTCTATTAATCACTCCCAATTTCTTCGAGGCCAACTTGGCCTTGCTCTCCAGATGACCACGAAACTGACAATCGCTCGAAATGTCGAGACCCAGTATTTTGATACTTGGCGAGGCAATGAGGGGAGTGCTCTCGAAGAGCGGTGATACGACAAATGGAGTTTTCTTAGTGGTAAACGCGCAAACTTGTGTCTTCAGGGGATTGAACTGTACGTGGTTCAGTTCACCCCACTCAGAGATCAGCCCCAAGGAAGTCTCTATAGAAGACACAAGTTTCTTTCGGCACTCGTCGACGTTTTCCCGAGAGAGACCTGCACGGCCGGAATATACCGCATCCCCAGTGCTGTCATCCGCATAACAATGTATGTTGGAGATATCCAGCATATCATTGATGTGCAGGAGGAACAATGTTGGGGATAGCACGCAGCCTTGGGGTACACCAGCGTTCACGGGCTTAGGATCCGAGCAAAAACCGTCGATAACGACCTGTATGCTCCGCCCAGTGAGGAAGCTGGTGATCCACTTGCATAAACTCTCGGGAAGCCCATAGGAAGGTAGCTTCGAAAGAAGCCCCCTGTGCCATACACGATCAAAGGCTTTCGCCATATCCAGACTAACTGCTAGACCCTCTCCCTTGCTTTCAATAACAGCTCCCCAACGGTGTGTAAGATACAACAGAAGATCACCAGCCGATCGACCATGGCGAAAGCCATATTGCCGGTCATTGACCAACTGGTGATCCTCGAGGTAGGTTAGGAGCTGTTTATTGATGATGCTCTCCATTACTTTGGAGAGAAGAGAGGTAATGGCGATAGGTCTGTAGTTAGCTGGGTCCGAGCTATCACCTTTTTTAGGGATCGGATGGACAAGGGCACGCTTCCATGAGACCGGGACTACGCCTTTCAAGTAGGAGTACCGAAATAGACGCGTTAGCACTGGTGTCAACTCAGGGGCACATGTTCGTAGCACAACTGGAGAGATACCATCTGGCCCACTCGACTTATGAACTTCCAAGGAAAGGAGGGTTTTTCGGATGAGTTTTTGCCGAAAAACTATTTCCGGCATAAAGCTCGAACACCGCGGGATGATAGGCGGTGCCCTCCCCTGGTCGTCCAAAGTCGAGTTTGAGGCAAAAAGAGTGCCCAAGAGATCGGCTTTCTCTTTTGCCGTGTGGGCCAAAGAGTCGTTCCCAGTGTGCAATGGCGGCAGGGATGGGCGACAGAAGTTTCCCAGACTGGCTTTGGAAAGCGCCCAGAACTTGCGCGTGCCAGGTGGGTACTTTGCCAACTGATCCCCGATTTTGACGACATGCTTGAACTTTGCTCTAGCGATTTTCCGTTTGAAGAATCTGGAGGCACGATTATATTTCCTCTTCAGAACTCTGGAGTTCGGATCCTTAGTGACTAACGCATTAGCCCAAGCCTGATAAGCCTGCCGTTTGTCAGCTGCTGCAGCCCTGACAGACGCATCAAACCAAGGCCGCGATCTGCCACCAAGTGGTACCACAGAGCTTGGTACAAATAGTTCCATGCCCTGAAGTATCACATCAGCTACAGCCGCAGCGCAGTCACTAGGATCATTGGAAGGGAAACAAATCGGCCCCCATGGGTAGGATGCAAAAAAGGATCGCATTCCATCCCAATCCGCTGACTTGTAGTGCCAAACGCGTCGAGTCGCAGGTCTTGTGCGAGCTGGGCGTTCCATGGGCACTACACTCCGTACCAAGCAATGATCAGAGGACCCTAAGGGAGCCTCGACAGTGACTTGGTACTTTCCGGGATGTGTAGTCAGCAGAAGATCCAACAAAGAGGGTATATGGCTGTCCACGTCTGGTAGACGAGTGTGCGTCTTTACCAATTGGGACAGACCATTTGCCAGAGCAAAGTCAAACACAGATCTCCCCGCGTAGTCGGTGGCACGTGACCCTAGCCAATCGGTATGGTGCGCATTAAAGTCCCCGAGGACTACGACTTCGGCGGAGGGAGTCTGTGAAAGCAGATCGTCAATCTTCGCCTGAACATGGCCTAAGAGTTGATCCGTTTCTGCATTACCACTATGGGACCTGTAGAGGCACGCGTAGACTCTGACATGGTCGTCCATGTCCACGCGCAGCCAGAGTACAGATCGGTCCCGACCTTCAAAAACCTGAAGGCGACGGTAGCAGATATCGTCCCTTACGAACACAGATACCCCGGCGTGTGGTATAAAATGATGTTCTAGTTTATACCCGGGGTATGATAGGTACGCTGTGTCGCTAGGTTGGGATATCTGCGTCTCCGTCAGAAACAACAAGGCCGGCTGCGCCGTCTCTAGATGATGGTGGACGGCGTTCAAGTTGGAATGAAGTCCCCGGATGTTGCAAAAGTCCACAGCTAAAGTGGGTCGGGGTGCCGCTGCGTTAACTCGTCGTTTGCCCTCTAAAAACACAAAAGGCGATACTTTGCCCGCCCCAGATACGACGGGCAGCCCGAGCAAAATCCGAGAATCATTTCCCCGATTTTGCTCGGGGAGGGGGTCCCCGGCTTCATCAAAGCCGGTACCCTCCTGGGGTATTTTTCTTTTTAGCATCGCTTTCATGTTTGGCGTGGGGGGGGGGGGGGGGGGGGGGTTGGGCTTCCGGATTCTCTCACTCACCGACGAAACATAACCAAATGAATTTGGTTACTACACGTCGGTCTTCTGTGAGAGGGTGGTCCTTCCCCGGTCGAGCCAGCCCAATACGAGCTGCAGCCAGATAACTACAGCTAGGCTCTACCACTTCATTGTTATTATCTTGTAGTGTGCGTTTCAAATAATAATATCACTTCATTTTTTTGCTTGATGTGGTTTTGTAGCTTCAATAAACTTATCTTGTAGGTAGTTTGTGGTTTTAATGCCCGAGTGAATCCCACTTCTGAACTATTAGAGCTCTCTTACCGCAAAGAATCGCCAACAACAGTTCTTCTATTCTTTAAAGCACTTTATGACACTGTTCACAAATACACTAAACTGTTTACCATTTAAACTCTTAACTATCACTGTTACACAACTTAGTCTCTCGATCTCACACTCAGCGGTTAATTATAACTGTTACACTTTTATCACAATACTACCACCCCACAACTTGTACTCCCAATTTCACAATGCCTTCTCTTAACGGAGCTGCGATTTATATACTTCTTATTCTTAGTCAAATCAGTATTTAATATTACATTTATTTTATCAATTAAACTTCTATACAGACATTCAATTGTTTTAGTCAAATCAACAACTTATATCTTTGTTTTTAGTCAAAACCAAACTACTACATGTATAAAAGCTAACAATACAAAATTTCTTCAAAGTAGTATCGTAGTATTTTCATAATGTGCGAACAAACAGAAAGACAACCAGAAAAATAAAATAAAACTATTGTCTTGAGTTCTGTGTTATTTGATATTAAAAGTCGATTACTTTGTAACAAAATATATTTAATATCCTTCCTCGTTACTATTACGTAAAATGTAAAGATGCATAATACGTAAGTGTATACTATAAGTAAATAAGTTGCATCAACTACTTAATAAAATTTAGTATCAATGTAAAATCGACTTAACTAGAATATCCTTCCTTTTTCGTAATTAAACTTATTTAATCATTTATATGTAAATATTTAAATGAACCAAGTTGTAGAATATGTACAGATGTATTATACTGTCATATTTAAGAGATTGATGTTAAAAACCTTAATCGCATATTTTAATATTCCATGAAATGTAATATAGGGTTATCATTTTATGATTATCGAATATTAAAAGTATTCCTTCTCTATTTTGTAGAACCTCTACGTAGTTGCTACGAACTACATTTTTTTATAAAAAGATATTGAATAAAATATATTTGAAAAACTATTGCTTAAGATTTTATCTTAAAGAAAATAATAGAGTAACCTCGATAAATTGAATATCAAGGATAATTCATTATCTACTATAGATCTCTAGTTACGAATTGTTGTCGGACGGCCGTTTAAAAGTTTGTATTTATCCGTCGGGAATCATCCTTTTCTTCAGGGTGAAAGATAACCGATGAACTTTCCTGTATCTCTAAAATTACAACATCAGTTGTTTAGGTGTGAAAGCTGTTTAAAAAATACTCAAATATACCTTTATAATACATGTTACAATAGTCTAAAAATATAAAAATAACTAAAGGTTGCAGGTCTTAGTTAAACTTTTATCTTTAACTACCCACAATAGCAACAATGATCAAATCAGTATCTTATTCTTTACGGTCTTAAAATACAAATGAAACGAGAAGTCCCGAAGCCACCCATGTATAGAAGTTGGCGTTAGTTCATAATTTATTTGATTTAAAAAATTTAGACAACCAAATATTAAGAAAAATAAAAAAAAATATGTTATCGTTCACAAAAAGGGAAATCAATCATTAGCATTCCAGTAAATGTTCAAGACTAAGTCCGCATGAACTATAAAAGGTTTAGGTTCGGTACTGTTGATAAATGTTGGTTAAGAATTACTATACTACGAGTTGAGATGGTTTTGATGTTACATAGCATATAACTTCCTTGTTAAATGAGCAAAAAGTAAAATTATAAATAATACAATTCCCGAGAGTAGAGTGTTTCTAACATAAAGTATAGCTTAAATAGATATAAAATTTAAATAGCATAAATCATAAATCTATATCTGCTAGAACGAAAACTGTCCAACTGAAAACTAACCATATATAGGTATTATAATATTTATAATAGAATATAAAAAAAAAAAAAAAATATTACGTACTATTTCTGTACATGACTGATTCATGTTGTTTTCTTTTTTTTAATAATCCACCTTTTTGAGACATAATTATTGCTACAAAATGTTATTTCGAAACGCAATATGTTGCATTTAAATATTTTTATTTAACCTCAATTGTCGGAAATAACTTTATTACTAGGGACAATATGTGAAATTGCATGTAATTCGTGCGCCGTAAATAGGGCTTCCACAAAAATATCAACAGGTGTTTGCTATTACTATTCCTATAACTTTAAATATTTCTATATTTTAGCTGAGTTCGAGTATTTTGTATTATAAAATACCGAAATAAATAATACATACAATATCCATGTAAAATTAGTAACCCAAATTTTGTTTTATAATTAAAAACTTTAGTCAATTTTATGTCAATTTATATACACATTTTCTGAACTTTAAATATTATGACATTTATATATTTAATTTACTCTTAAAGTGGAATTTTTCGAACTTGATAGACAGGCCATGGCAGTTTTTAAGACTCATTAGTGAGTGGAATATTGGATAGTGGTACAGTTGATAAATCCTTATTTGCAAAACTAATAATAATATTTTTGTCTCATGTCCAACCCTATACTCGTGTGACGCAGGCCGACAGTTACCGAGCTGCTAACTGCTCTGAATCGTTCTCTTTTATGTAATTATACCTGATGGTGGACAATTACTGCTATTGTTAGCAGTTCTGTTTAAATAATCGAAATAGGAAATACTGATTCTGATCGAATTGTTCACATAATCGAATAATTACATAAAATATCTTGTGTTTGTATTTGTTATGTTTGTTTTTTAATATGTACAACACAAAATAGAATTTATTATAAAATATTTATTTCCAATTATAAATCAAAATATTTTTCGTAATTAATAATGTTAATGATTCTCGAATGTAAATTTATTTACTTTTAATCTAGATATTTTCTTGCTATTTTTTTTTTCTAAAGGTTACTAGAACATTTTTCTTTTAACTAACAAACTAGACCAAAGTTATCTTGTAATATACATGTTAATAACAACATTCTCAATATACAAAAGGTGTGTATATGTATGTCAGTATGTAGTATAGTGGTAGTCAGCTAGGAAGTTTAATAGACTATCTAAGTTAGTACTATAGCCATGTCTGTCCAAGTTTGATTGTATTCCGTCATGAGAACTAGTTTATCGCCATTAATACATAAGTATTATATAATAATTGTTTGGTAATTAATGAAAATATTCATTTTATTATGGGTGTCTATAATTTATTGTCATGTAATTAATTTTACCTATTTAATAATTTTAATATCGTACACAGTTCAATGCCTGATATAACCTGTAAGATGGAAGCACTTAGGCTTAAGAAATTTTAGTATACTCGCTTCAAGTGAGATTCTTGTATTATAAATAATGATGTTTTTAAAAACTGTTTTTAATTTAATACATGCTTTAAAAAAACAGAATTAAATAACCATGTTACTAATAATAATAGGACACAGAAGATTCAATATAAATAATAATAAATTCAATAGAAATATAATAATATGTATAGCCATGTTAAGCTTATTTAAATTTATATAAATATAGAATGAAAAAAAATATATAAACTTATATAAATATAGGTTTCCCTATTACTTAGATATACTATGAAGTATAAATATTTTCACTAATAACATTTGATATGACGTACAACACTCACCAGTTAATTAATTTAAAAACTACGTCAGGCCCAAATGAACCTTATTATTTCCCCGTAAAAATTGAATATGCTGTGAGTATAAAGCTGTCTCGTCATTATATGATTTTCATAGATTATTGTTTAAGAAAGGTTAAAGCGGATAGATTCGCTGCTAATTGATATCAAAGAAGAAACAAACAATCTAATGTTATCGTAAGTACATAATAGTTAAAACAAGTTAAAAGGTATAAACGTATAAAATGTGACCAATTTACATTATCAAAGTAATGTAAAATGTAAAGTTAATCAATACGAGCAGGACTTGAACCTGCGGCCTATTGGAGTCCGATCTTGTTTTGTCAACGGAGATATCGTGTCATTACAAGTCTTGTTAAATTTTTCGATCAATTTTTATTTTCAAATCAAAATAAGCATAATATGGCTAACATTTATATTAATAAAATTCAAACAAGTAGTGAGATATGGGTGATATAAGCTTGTATTTTATATTTCTTGACTAATGTCTCAAACTATAATCTTGTCCTAGCCATGGTAACCACGTATGTGTCCAAGGGTCATTTTAAGCCGCAGTCGACCGGGGCATCATGGACAAACAACTTCTCTAAACATATACTGAAGATAAGTAAGTAAGAGATTGTACAACGTTCTTTGTAAAACATGAGGTAACGGCTATTATAAAAGTACATTCTCGTTCGTCGTAAACATCCTATACTCTGAGATGGAATAATAATTAGAAAATGTAAGCAAAGGACTTACCATCAACTATTTAATATTTCGTGCCAAATAATAAACCAAGAAATATTTAATATTTCGTGCAAATCCTTAACCGCTTAGTATAAGGATTGTGTTTTTTTATATTATGTAAGATTTATGTGCATGTGTCAACAAAATAATATATACCTATTTATCTTGTAAATAGTCCCTTCCATTACATTTGGACTCATTCAATTCAGATTTGGACTCATCATGTCTTACGTCTAGTAAGAGCGAATAAACTAATAATGTTACACTGTTATTTAATTTTAGTTCCTTATTATTTCTCATGGAAAAATATTTAAAATTGGAAAAAAAAATTAAATGATTATAAAATAATTTTATTGTATTGACTAACCTAACCCCACGCGAAGGAAAGTTAAACACACGCATTCTGTTAAACACTAAAATATATTATTTTGTGTGTATATAATAGTTGATATAAATCCCTATATATATTTATCCTTATTAATTAAAATTCGGACATTTTATCGTTAAAAAGGAATTGGCGAAAGGAAATGCATGCGTGACGATGTAATTAAAAAGTATCCGGTGATAATTAATAATTTGTGGTGGTATGATGATTGGTAGGCTTTTCGTTTAAAATAAGGAGTATGAATGTGGATGGTTAGCACAGGAGAAACGGACCGTGCAAGATATGAATGGACTGCATGGAGTGAAACAAGTCTGCACTGAGAGGACGAGAATCCTAATCAGTTCAAATGCATGTGGATGTGTCCATGGAACAAAAAAAACACCAATAATATTAAAATAGAACTAAAGATATCAAGCCCATTAAGTACGAAAGCGGCCTTATTTCAAACACCATTTTGTTACCAGAAATATGTGTATTTTTTTATATTCCTATCTACATAATGCATCATATTGAAAAAAAATTGGGATCAAGAAATTTAACCAAAATTTATAAAAAAAGACGCTAGAAGTAACTTTACCAACCTGTTTGGGATCCCAAGCAAAATCTAATCATTTCAGAAAATGAATAGAGTGAATAAATAACATTAAAACATGAAATTAATCACATTAATATGAAGTATAAGGTATAGTTAAATAAAGTTTTTCTTAAAGTAATGAGCAGTGCCTAACCTAACGCGACTGCGATTCCTATCTTTCAGACCGAAATAATTAAATCAGAAACGGGAAATGTAATTGAGAACTCGCGTTAATTCAATTATCAAGAACAAAGCACTGGAGATAAAGAAACATTAACTTAAGTTAAATGAATGTTTTTATCAACAGGTTGGTTTATTTTAAGCTTTTGAATGCTTTGTATCATTTATTCTGCAACTTGTTTATAATTATAATTTTGACACAAACTTCTTTGCGCTTGAGAAGTTATAATTATTTTATGTTGGCCATTATTACAAAGCCTTTGTGATCAGTTTTTATATAATTGTATTCTCTAATTATATTTGTCTTTACCATGTTCAGGTAAAGGGATATAGTAGTGCCTAATGATAACGCAAAACAGACATTTATTTTTCATAAAGTCATTTCTGTCTTTGAGGTTGAAATATCTATTGAGGTTTAGAAATGTATTGAGGACGTTGAAACGTCGGAGCTCCTCTTAAATATTTATTTCCTTTTAATTTTATTATTTATTTTTAAAGAAAATATGTAACTGAATATTCTGTAAATAATTCTAGCTGATAGCACCTATCGGTTACCATTTTTATAATCTAGTAAAAAAACACGTTTATTGTATGAGAGAACCCTTTTAAATGTAAGAGAAATACATAATCTGTGAAAAATCTAGTTTTCTTACTGTCACGGTTCATGAGATGCTGCTTTGAGACAGAAAGACAGACAGACGGACAGCGAGGTCTGTGTGACTAAATATTTTTATAATCTGTATTGTTTTTAAAAGTTATGAGTGTCTACAAAAAAATAATTCAATTCAAGCCTCGACTGCTGCTTAAACAAAACAGTAATCGAACAGATCAGAACGCGGTTAGCGGAGCTTTTGAAGATAAATAGAGATGATTGTAGCGTCTATTATCTATTATTTCTCTAAAAAGATTGAAATATAAAGGTTGTATGGTACTTATACTAAATACTATGCAATTATTATATAATACTGAATATATTTTTTAATACCTTTCTGTCTATAAAACTATTTTTTATCGGCACTTCTAAGAAAAACTGAAAATCTTTAATTATCCTGATAAACATTAGCGTTCTTTTTAATTTGGGATTTTTTTTTGTATGAAATTTTAATATTTTTAAATATTATAAATTCAGAAGTAATAGAGCAGCTTAGACGCTTTATTGACTTTATTACTTGTACGACTGTCTCTTTCAATAATAAATCTATTTATTTATATATTTTTTACACACTTATATATATGACACACTTAACAATTTGCGACAAATATAGCACAAGACATTCTGCAAATAATATAGATCTAGCCAAAAAAAAAAAATATGGACGTGTACTGTGAATGAGATTGTGGGTAATTAGTATATTATTTATTACTTATATTTATTATATATAACATTTAAATTCGTATTTCTTGAAGTATACATTCTAATTTATATATTTGTAATTATTTTTTTGGAAAAAATCCACAATGTATTACTTTTATTAAAAATAATGTCTAAATCAGTTTTGTTATAAGGTAGTTTCTAAATCCATTGATGGAAGTGAAAGCTTTATTCAGATGTAACGTATTCATGAAGAGTTTTTTTGTTGTTTGTACCATAATTTTCTGCGCTGTATAATTACTTTAAATTATTACTTCTTAAAAGTTCTAAGCTATTATTATTTTTAAAATAGTAAATGGAGTTAAACCTTACTACGGTTGGTTTCGGATTTTCGGCTGTCCTTCAGGAAGGGGTAGGGGGGTGAAAGAGAAAGAGACAACGGTACCAAGTATGTAATAAATGGAAAACATTAAATAAGAACCTCCCATTATTTTGGGTGTTAGAGTAATAGACTGTCGAAGTAAAATGTGTTTAACATCAAAATACCCTTTATGTAAAAGGGTGTCTATTTTGGTTTTGTTATAGAAATTATTCCATTCTAAGGGAGGAATAATTTATTTCTTAAGTAAAGCTCACAGATATTTGTTTCTTAATTAGCATAAAGGAAGATTCGGGGGAATAAATTTAATGTTTTATTAAAATTATTAAAAACATAGTTTTACCGTTCTTTTGCTATTGACAAAATTTCCTTATATATTTTTAGTTTTTTTTTAAACTAATAAGATTATTAATGATTTCAATACAAATGGTAGTTTCTGTTAAGGGTAAAAACCCTTTAAAAAAAATGTTGTAAGTGACAAATTATTAAAATTAATAATCAACATATAAAATACATATTATTAATTAAGTTATTACTAACTAAAATTTCGGGGACATAAAAAAATAGTCCTGAAATAAAGTTCAATATAAACAAAAATATTTTTTATTTAATTCACTTTGAGTACAACAGTGTACGAGAGAAAAGTAATGAAGAAATAACTTTAAATGTATAAATAATATTATTGTATTGGTTGGCTTATATACAAATTATTATATTGGCAAGAAATATTCAAATTACATAATTAAAAAACTGGATTAGTTGTAGAAACGATTAAAATATAAAATTAATCAAAGCCATAACCTGGACTAATCGTGAATTTAATAAAATGTACGTCCGTTTTTTCGTGACTGTCTTTCGGTGGAAAGGTTTATAACAAAACTTTTTTATTCTTAAAACGCCGAGGATGAAACTCGCCAATGATTTGTTCTTTTTTCGACTGGACACCGAGGCTAGCAGTAGAGGCATTGCTGTCATTATTCTGATGGGCTTCCATTGTGAGGTATTGGTTAGATATATGTAGATAGTATTTCGGACCCTGCCTTTCCTAGTGAACTCGTTGTCACTACCGTTGGCTTCCTCTATCCGTTTTGAATGTAAAAACCTGTACCGATGTACCGCTTTTGCTTGTACCATTTTCTAAAAACAAGAACAAGAACAATCTTATAAATATATAAAAATATATATACAAATAAATAAATATTAAACATCACTAAATTCCTACATCTACTAATATTAATTCTAATACTAATCCTTACAACATGCAGTAAAAAAATAATACAGTCTTTGAAAGGTCTATGATAAAAAAAAAATTGTGCTACTTTTGTTTCCTTTTTAACCCCCCCATCTAAAAATACAGGGTGTTATAAGTTTGACCTGTCGATCTGTGTATCTGTGTATCTGTGTGTCTGTATGTGGCAATGTAGCGGCCAAACGCGTGGACAGATTTGAATGCATTTTTTTTTAATCAAAAGCTATGTTCGTCGAAATGGTTTTTAGCTATAATTAGTAGAAATAGAAACAGTCGTCTCCAAGATATTCACGTTTAATTGGTGAAAGGTTTTTATGCAATAATTAGTTGTTTCCAGCGGATTCGCCCGCGCTATATATTTATTTACTCAGTTTTTACGCTTATTTACTCAGGTAAAGTACTTTATTAGGGATAGCTTTTGTCTGTCACTGCGTCCACGTAGACTGTAAAAAATATATTTATATGGCTTATGATCGTAGTCATAAAGATTCACGAGCAAAAGCTAGTGATAATATAAATCTCTTCATCACAGTGTTATTAGCGATTGTAAATCATTTTAACTCTAAATGTTTATATTTATCAATATTCGTATAAAAATATATGAAAAAGTCTGGAATCATTTTTATTAATACATTTATAATTTATTACTTTGTCTAAATTTTCACGCAGATCCTTATTTTTTCTCGTATTAAATATAACCTATGTTCATTAGAGGGATAATGTAGGATTCTAAAGGTAAAATATTTTATTTAATCGGTCGGAGCCTATTTAATTCGAACAAACAAACAATCAAATCTTTCCTCTTTATAATATTAGTGATGATGATGATGATGATGAAAATGATTATAGAATATAGCCTATGCTCATCAAGGATAATGTAGGGTTCTAATGCAAAAAGATTTTTTTTTATTGGTCCAGTAGTTTCGGAGTCTATTCAATTCAAACAAACAAACAAATCTTTCCTGTTTATAATAAGAGGATAGATGAATAAAAACACCTAATCACTTGAATATTTGTGTGTCTGTAGTTTCATTTAGTAAAATTAAGAAACCAGTAACATAACTTTAAAGAGCCCAAAAAAATATATATAAAACCCCCGATACACAAAGACCTCTAAAAAGAATAAAAATAATATTATTATGTATTTATTGAAGTAATTGCGTCGGGGGACATTTTAATAAAGGGATAAATTAAAATTCAGGTAAGTTACCAAGGTAAATAAAGAAATTACGAAATCGAATTGTATAGTCTATAGTCCTCAATGATTAACTTTGTAAAATAGACACCACAATACCAGTCCGTCTACTAGACCCAACTCTCCTGTCTATAACTTCGGAGGGTAGCCCATCTGGCTGTTACACTGCGGATGAGCAGGACACAGATATTACATACATGTAGGTATAGTTTTAAATTAAGTAAGGGACCAATTTAAAGCATTGAAACCACTACTCCAGACAACCTTCGTATATAATTTTATACGATAGTAGTTTGCTTTATGTTTGCTTTTTTTATTTGGTTAATTGATTGATCAACGGCTTTCGTCGACGGAAAAAACTTGTTTGAGAAATACAAAGAGTGGATGAGTTTATTTGTTTAGGTATATTTTTTTAAAACAATGAATTATTTCCAAGTGCATTTTTTTACAATTACTTTATATGAATTTTTATTATAGTATAGTATACCAAGATGTCTGGATGCGCCATTTAAGAGTTCAATATATAAGAGTGGGGGGTCTAAATATTGTGAAAGCATTTTCGTAAAACATTTCATGTATCATCCATAACTTTAACACTCTTAACATAAAATCCATAAACAACTTCTTAGTTACATATATTTTTCACCAGCACGGTCTTAAAACTAAATTTAATTAAGAAATTGTCGTAAAAGCTATTACATTGAAATAAATATTTTATTGATTAGTACGTAATTGTTGACAGATACACCTTATCTGATGATTATTTTTGTATTAAAATTTTCGTAAGGCATGATGATTCACTGAATAAGAACTCCGAATGGCTTCTAAATTTAAATTATAATTTAATGTAACGCTAGGCATAAAAAAACATATATTACGTTAAAAAAAATAATATATATTTAAAAAAACTAAGAAAAATTTTGAAAAATTTTCACTCCAATATAACAAACAAACAAATATGCAATTGTAAGTATTTTTTATTTAAGTAATTGTAATGTTTATTTACTGTTATAGAGGCAAAGTAATAAATTACGGGATGTGAATTATTATTACTATTTAAAATGTCCATAATTTATAATATATATATATATAAACATATATCATCATTATTATTTAACTATTAATTATAATTTTATTTAAAACTTACACAAAATCATTGGTTATCCTTAAATTTTGATAAATCATCCGTTTAGTAAATAGAAAAAAAAGAATTTCTTTGAATCCAAATATTAGTGTGGTCATAAAATATTCTATACTTTTTAATAATTTGTCCATTAAGCGTAAAATATTTTTCACTGTCAAAGTATTAAATTCAAAGCAATAAAAATTAATGACCACGTGGTTCATTCACTCGTATTTAAGTTTGTAGCAATAAACGTAAAATGATTGTAGCACAACACACTTATTAATAATATACATGTCTACACTCTGAAGTGTATTTGTACATTTTGTTTCTTTGATCTTCTGACATATATAATACGAGAAATGAATTTACATCATTTTTGCACCGAGATCGGGAAGTTTATTAAAGGATATATATTTAATAAGAATTTATAATTTTAGTTGGTGTTTAAATTTCCTACACTTAATATTAGATTTATGTGATATGTTTTTAAATATGAAACATCGAATGCTTGTGGTAAGATAGGAAAAAATGGAATTAAACTGAAAAACTCTTTTTATTATAAAAATATGTGTATGTGTGTTCAAGTAAAACACAGTGCTTGTACTTCAATGTTTAATATCCAACCTTTTGTAATAGAATGGGCGAGAGCAGCCCTTACAACTCGTTTTATAATATTTTAACACTATAAAATTTAGGTGAGGGTAATTTACAATTTCATAACCAACTTACAAATGCTATTATTTATAATAAGTTCTAATTATTAATAAATGATTAAACATTTTGTTAAAATGTCCTATGCTTCTAATTCTCAAAACATTTAATAGTAAATACTAAATAACATTCCATAATTAATTGCGTAGGTGGCGCTACTGTTGAAACATATGAACTAAAACATGTAATTTCCAATGTATTTACCATTTAAATTATTATAAATAAATATGACTAACAGTATATAAGTGTGTTAATTTTTAAGTGCTCAAAAGTCAACATAGGGGTATAGTATACATATAGGTTAACAGCTTTATTTTTTTAAATTATTATTAACGACCGGATTTTTTTATGTATACATACCTCCAGGGGAAGAAGGAGACTGTTATATACTCCCACCATCATCATTTGTGTCATTGTGGGACGCCACGGAATCGCTTGCGCATTCAACGACGATCTTTTGAAGGACACACCCCTTAGAAGGCACCTCGTAACGACAGGTATTAACGCTTCTCTAGTTTCTTTAGGTTGTCAGATCCTATTGGAACATTCAAAAATTGTAAAAGACAATTGACTGTACAATAATTACTCATTAATTCAGATTAATTCATTATTCATGTTTAGATCATCAGAATTAATTAATTATGAGTATAAGAGAACACATTCTATGAGTAAGAATAAAACAAGTTAGGCAAGTTTGCAATCTAAGACGGCATACCGTATCGGTTAATATCCGTAAATCATGAAGAAACGATGAATTCGAAACTAATAATTATATTCATTTCTAAAAGTAAAGAAAGTTTTATTTAAAAATTCATATTTTCAAATACTCAATCGCGACAATGACTTTAAAAATGCCACAAAAGTAATACAGTAGCACGAAGCGCTCCAGGCTTTTTTCCTTAATAATTTTATTATATTTTGACCATTAAAGTTGAAGTAAAAAATAATTCGTAATATAAGAATGAATCTCATATTACGAATTATTTGTAGCTTTTTAGTTTGACTAATTTTTAAAGCTCGTTTTTTTAAACTATAATTATTTTTTCCTTTTTAGTTCAATTTGTCATGAAAACGTACTCACGTGGTTCATTCACTCGTAACGTTACAGCAAGAAAGAAAAAAGGCTTAGCACTACCAAACTTACTCAACTGAAGTCATTTTAACAAAGCCCTTATGGGCTTCGCTTTGCCGATCCGTCAATGTCAAACTTTAAGTAATAGTGTATTCGAGCTCGTGTGATTTCATACCAAAATAAAGTACTATCCAAAACAAAGGTATACATTTATTTACATAGTCACAAATGATATATGAAAAGAAAAGAAAAGATGATAATTAATACTTATTCCATATGAATATTATATTGTATTAATAACTATTATATAAGTGTTAATTTTTCATCTTATTTTCTCTGTTGAAATATGCATTAAAACACAAAAGTAAATCTTTATTGTTAATAAACAATATGGTTGCCATTCCAAGATGTTACTAAGAATGGATAGATGTTTTCCTGAATTTGGAACATATTTTACCCAAGTAAGTGTAGATTTCATCTTTTATTATTATTGTTTTTTAACGTCTGGAAAGCATCATGGATACGCATCTCCTCCAAGGAGGATGGAGACGACGGTTATGTGACTCCTACTCACTAAACCAGACGGTTGCCGCCGCCGTCATAATGGGACACCACGAGATCACTTTCGGACTCACCGTGATGCCCCGACGTGAATCACGGAGAGGGCACCCCGCGACAACAAGCACCCTAGTTTGAGGAAGGATGCCTTTCCTCCCACCCAACCCTTCTATGTCTGAAGGGGGCCGAGACCCCCTTCCAGCCGATCCCAGAATAGATCAAGACTTTCAGGTCCAGATCCGCTGGTAAAGGTAGCCCGGCCCGGCGAGTTAGACTGGGCACGAACCCCTTGGCCAACCCCCCCTTCGGTGCCAATAGCAGCCCGTCGCTAACTACCTGATCAAGGGCAGGTATCAGTTTTTATTTTGATGTCATTATTAGGATTATCATTTTATTTTAGACTAGCTGTGCCTGCGACTTCGTACGCGTATTTGCGTACGTGATTGATGGGCAGTTACCAAATATGGAAGAAATTTTCACATTTTGGAAAAATATTTGGTGCCTATTAATCACAACGATGGTGGCTGGATGCGTGTTGTTGAGCGCGCGTGTGAACACCTGCAGCCAATGGAGGCTATATTTATAAGCCCAGATAATGTCAGGGATGCGATCCGTTCGACCCATAACTGGAAAAGTCCTGGGCCGGACGGATTACATAACTTTTGGCTCGAATGGCTGCGGTCTTCACACGAACGTTTGGCTGGGCAATTCCAGGAAGTCATCGTGTCCGGATCCCTACCATCTTTTATGGCAACAGGAATCACCTTTCTGCTCCACAAGTCTGGTAGTATCACGGATCCAACGAACTTTCGACCTATCACGTGCTTACCAACAATTTATAAGCTTCTTACATCCATTTTGACTTCAAAATTAAACACACATTTGTATGCAAATAGCATTTTAGATCCCACTCAAAATGGATGTAAGATTGGGTCTCGTGGTACTAAGGAGCTCCTCCTTATTGACATGGCCATTAATGAAAAGGTTCGCCGAGGTAAGAAGGGTCTCTCCGCCGCCTGGATTGATTATAAAAAGGCCTATGATTCGGTGCTTCATACATGGTTGAGACGAGTACTAGAAGTGTATAAGATTGACACAGATTTATGCGCTTTTCTTGATTCATGTATGAGGCAATGGACAACGGTGCTTTGTCTTCCAGGGGGCGGAGGAAATTTTCTTACTTCCGAACCTGTAAGGATTGAGCGAGGTATTTTCCAGGGTGACAGTTTGAGTCCTTTGTGGTTTTGCCTAGCTTTGAACCCCTTAAGCGCGTTGCTTAGGGACTCAAAGCTGGGCTTTCGCTTTCGCAGAGGGGGTGAGATCATTTCTCATCTTTTGTATATGGACGATCTCAAATTGTTTGCACCAAATAAAGCAGATCTGGTATCATTACTAAACGTTACGCAAACGTTTAGTAATGACATTAGGTTGTAGTTTGGTGTAGATAAATGCGCGGTTGCACATGTGCAGAGTGGCCGAGTTGTAAATAGCGAATATTTACGACTCTCGGAGACAACGTCCCTCAGATCCCTCTCCGAAACCGAGTCCTACAAATACCTTGGTATGTCGGAATGGCATACATGTTAGGCATACTAAGTGGGGACATTAAACAGCTAGTGAAGGATCGCTTCTTTAACCGCTTGACAAAAGTTCTAAAAAGTCTTTTGTCAGGAGGTAACAAAGTGCGTGCATTCAACAGTTGGGTAATGCCCGTGCTGATGTATACTTTCGGCATATTAAGGTGGACTCAGACTGAATTAGATGCCCTGGACCGAAAGGCCCGAAAACTATTGACAATATATCGCATGCATCATCCGCGCTCATCAGTGATGAGATTGTATATTCCACGGAAGTGTGGGAATCGTGGCTTCCTTAATGCCAAAAACTTACACAACCGTGAGGTATGCAATCTTAGGGAATATTTCCTTCATGCTGAGTGTGGAATGCATCGGGACATTGTTGCAGTAGATAATTGTCTTACACCGCTCTCCTTAGCCAAAGATAACTGGCATAAACCGGTAGTACTTAGCACTGACGACCGTATAAGTATATGGAAGAGTAAGGAGCTTCATGGACGGTTCCACCAGGCACTCTATGGGCCTGATGTAGACGTTCTGGCGTCCGTGGCTTGACTACGCTTTGGTGATCTCTTTGGTGAAACCGAAGGTTTTGCTTGTGCAATTGCTGACGAAGTTGTCAAGACGAACAACTATAGGAAATACATAATAAAGGATGGTACTGTTGACATATGTTCTGCGTGCCACCAACCTGGAGAATCCATCAGACATGTTATTTCCGGATTTTGTCATCTTGCCAATGGAGAGTATTTGCACAGGCACAACCAAGTAGCCAAGATTATCCACCAAGAACTTGCTCTTCGATACGGTCTTGTACCTTTTGAAGTGCCATATTATAAGTACTCACCGGAGCTAGTTTTGGAATTTTCCAATGGTCAGCTTAGCATGACCATTTGGTCATGCTAAGCTCTATTGGGACCGATCTATCATAACGGACAGGACAGGATATCGTGCTGGTAGACCGGTTAGAGCGCCGGGCATTTCTTGTTGATATCAGTGTCCCGTGTGACGCTAATCTTGTGAAAGCTGAGAAGGACAAACTGTCAAAATACTTGGACTTAGCTCACGAGATTACCGACATGTGGGATGTTGACTCAACAATAATTGTCCCGATGGTAGTTTCCGTAAATGGTCTTATAGCGAAGAGTCTCAATCATCATTTCAAGAGGCTCTCACTAAACAACTGGATCAAGGGTCGGATGCAAAGAGTAGCAGTTTTGGGTACGGCACGCATTGTGTGGAAGTTTCTTTCGCTGTCACCCTAACCACCGACGGACTGGTCGTAAGGCCCACGTCGGCGGGATACTATTTTTTGTATTTATATTTATAATGTTGTTTTTTTTTAATGTTATATGTATAAATCTAAATAATAAGATTAAAATAAAATAAATAATAATAATAATAATAATAATAATAATAATAATAATGTAACTGAATCAAGGGTCGGATGCAAAGAGCAGCAGTTTTGGGTACGGCACGCATTGTGAGGAAGTTTCTTTCGCTGTCGCCCTAACCACCGACTGACTGGTCGTAAGGCCCACGTCGGCGGAATACTATTTTTTATATTTATATTTATAATGTTGTTTTTTTATACATATACATGTATATATATAAATGTAAATAATAAGATTAAAAAGAAATAAATGATAATAATAATGTTAATATTATATTAATATTATGTCCAACAGTACTTAGCAAGTTTATGGCAAACTGATTTTGATTCGTTGATTTTTGAAAAGTTCTATTTAAGAGGTGGTTCTGTATTATTTAAAATTAGTTTGAATTTTTTTTTATATAATTAATAAAAGATAGATCAATTTGCATAATATATAAGATGAAGATATTCCATTCGTACGTATATTTATTTATTACAATATATAAAAAATAATTCAGAGTATATTGTTTCACTATATTCTATAAGGGAGTCATTATTGTTTTCATTTAGGTATTTTATAGTAAAGTAATCATATTTAAAGTCGATGGTAGAACAGATAATAAACAATCATCGAACTTGTAATCAATCAATTAACTCGATATCTTCCATAAGATGTACAAACGTTGCCATGACAACGGAAAACCGAGGTGTCAATCAAAGAATAGCTGTTGTATAAAAAGATTTGTTCTCACAATTGTTAATGCACAGACTAAGCTAGCTACTAATGGTTCATTTTATAACGCTAATTGCGATAATAATTACCTAATGATAGCAGAAAGGTTGTTTCTTAATGGACTACTAAAGGACTACAGACGAGCGTTACATCGAATCCGTCCAACAAATAGCATATCTCATATGATATATATGAAGTTTATCTGCTTATTTTATTATAGATACAATACAATACTGGTGTAAAAGTTGGTAGGTTAGATATTTAAGCCTATAGATATAAATTACTTTAATCTAATGTAAAAAAATATTTTCAAATAAAATTGATAATTTTAGAGATGTTCAAAAAATGAAAACAGTTTTAACTCTTAAATTTAAGAATATTAGTTAACAATTAAAAATAATTATTTAAATCTAAAGGAACTACACTTGAGGCGTGACTGCAATTCCTATCTTCCAGACTGAAATAATTAAATGAGGAACGGGAAATGTAATTGAGAACTCGCGCAAATTCAATTATCAAGAACAAAGCACTTGAGAAAAAGAAATATCAACTTTAACTACATGAGATATGTCTCCTTGCATATTGTTTTTGTATGAGCTTGTTTTTCTTATAAAAGGTTAAAAGTGTTTATTTTCTAAATTTATTCATTAATTAAATGATTTCTTCGTATCTTATATATACTTTCACGTGATTCTCACGGTTTTATTATTTTTCTTCGAATAGCCTTAAATAAATGTTTATTTTTTATTTTTATTGAAACCCGATACAATGATTATAGAAGCTGTTACGTTAAAAATATCCTCCAACGTAAGTAGTTGTATTAAATTAAAAGTTAACATTTATATATATAAAAAAAAATAAACTTTTTTTTTACATGCTGACCTATTTGGTCTCTGTTTTCATGAGTTTCAGCCTACATCGTAGAAGGAACCCGTAATTGTTTATCATCAGTTGAGATTGTACGTCAAAGACCTGTCTTTCCGAAGTCTTTTGGTATGTATATATCTATAGAAAAAAAATCATCAATTAAGTAAAAAAAAATATATGCCTGTAAAAAAGCGAAAAAAAGTATAGGTATATTTAAAAGTTTCAGTTTAAGTAATAGTATGTATAGAAATGTACTTATTTAGAATTTTAAAGACAGAAAAATGTATATTTTTTTAAAAGAAAAGTATAATAAATTAAAACATTTAATTTATAAATTTATAAATTAAATAAAACCGTGCGGATGCATTTTGCTATTTCATTCAAAGTTCATTCATGTACCTACGGAAGTCTTGAAATTCTATGAACTCGATGGGATTTTCACTGCCTCATTGAATTGGATATTCTTCCATTGCATAAAGAAAAATAAAATCTGAACCAATTGAAACCAATTGAATTGGAAGGTTTTGCAAATATTGTGGTAAGGTTTTTTAAAAGCTCTTGTAAATTATAAACAATCTGTTTTCTGATGTTAGTTGAAAGTTTTAGAAGGAATGAACGAACGATTGACAACCTCTTTAGTAATTATTATTTCTTTTAATTAAACTTAGTTTTTGACATGAATGATTCGAGTCAGGGTCCAGTCAATATTACTGTTGTGTTGGCGATACTATGCTTTAAGTAATAAAGTGCAATTTTGATATTTTATTAATGTTATATATACAGAAATATTGGAGAAATAAATGAGGGAAAATTAATTAAAAAAAATATTTCGTATAAAAATTATCAATGCTAGTTTAAATATGGGGCTGTATTGAATAAAGTCCTTAGCACCTTCTGTGATAAAGCTCCGTTTTCATGAGTTTTCTCACTTTAGTTGTTTTTTAAAAAAAGCATTTAGTTTAATATATGGATAAGAAAGGAAAATGATAGGAGCTTGTAATTTATATAGTTAGTGCTAGCAACATTCTCCGAGAAATTCATACACCACATTCATCGAAGAAGGTTGCAAGTACATATATTAGCTTAATAGCAAATTAATTGTGTTTACACCTACAGGAAGTTCCTTAATTACAAGTTAATTAACAGAGTGTTCATGCTAATGTTTGACCTTTAATCTAAAGTCGTTGTGTATTAATTACTCTTAGTGGTCAACCTCTTATTGGTCAACATCAATCAATACTCGATATATTACATTTGTACAAGCTTGTCAATAATTAATAAGTGTATATAAGTAAGTAAGTATAAGTATAATTGTAAGCACCAAGGTTGACTTTAATGAGATATCATGGAATAGAGAAGTGAAAATGAATTTAAAGTTTCAAAGTTTATTATACAGATTCCATGCGGGGAAAACCGGTAAAATATCTTTTCATACCGTCAAAAGTTGCGACCGAGGAGGCCGCGCCTCGAAAGGTTTAACAAATAAGTATTTTTATAAAACATAGAAAGATATTTCTTAATTATAGTAACATGAACACAACTATTTAACTTTCAAAGTATTATCATATTTGAACTTTATATTATTTATTATTCTTGTATAACTAACTACATAATTCCCTAATGTTAAAAGTTACTTTAACCGGCCACAGATAATAAATAGCTTTCATTTTACACGTTTGTCTGGTTTTTATTCTAAAATTTAAAAAATACTTATTTTATTAATATGTTCTTTTATCTGTTCATAAATAGGTAAAAGAAGAGATTATTGTTTAAGATTTAAACTGTAATACCATAAACTAAAAATCGTTTAGTTGTAATATGATAATTATATACAATCATTGCATAGTATCTTTTATAAACATCTTCTTGTATAAATAGAAGTGTATTACTTCAAGAAAATAAATATTTTTTTTAAATACATATATGTATGATATAACATTATTATTATTTGATACTTTTACATTTTTTACGCAGTAAAACGCTTTTCTTCTTTTTCTGCAACTAGCTTTGTTTTTTTTCGCAAAGTTGCTAATTCCAAGTCTTTCATTAAATTTTTATATTGCCCTTGTAAATATGAGATATTCTAGCATTATAAGGTGTGTTTTATCCATACCTGATTCAAACATACTGACAATTTTTCTTTTTTGAAGCGATTCTACCATGCAAATAAACACAAATTCCCAGTGAATAATTGTCTGGTCCAGTTTTAATCCTGTACTGTACGCCGCAACAGCATCCGGGAAAAACATTGGATTTATGACACCTGTCTCGAAGCGTCTGTTTCCTGATCCTACGCTTAGCGAAAAAAGTCTGCCACTGATCATTGTCTACTTTTCTCTTCAATTGTTATAAATACATGATACAGTCATAAAACATCAATAGGTATTTTGACGGTATCCCTCGCACTATTTCGTAACTGATACTAACAAGCAAATTTTTTGTGAGTAGGTTCATTTTGACGAGACATTTGCTAATATAAAAATTTCGTAAGTGGTAGTTAACAGGGGTAATGAAGACATCATTTGTTGGTTTAGTAGTTATCAAAAATGTATGACTAACTGGTTTTGTTTTTATAATTCTCATATTAATTAATTATTACTAGTCTGGCCATAAATATTGTAAAAAGGTAAAAAAATATTTTTTTAATTGCAAATAACATTTATTACTTTTACAATGTGTTAGTTTAATACACAGATATAAAACAATTAAAATATAAAAAGCTTTTTCGAAGTGGTGTCCATTGGCTGTAATACAGTCCTTTAAACGTTGAGGCCAATTAGCAATAGAAGCATGCGCTCTTTCAATTCTTCAATGCCAATAGTATGGATTGTTTTAAGGGACTACGAATTATCATGGCGTTTAGAGCAAGCTCTACTTTCAAAAACTGACCATACTCATAATCATCAGCTCATAGTCTTCAGCTCTGATAAAGGCCGAAACGTTCGCTTCCGACCAAGACAGCGTGGACCGAGCTTTATGTCCCGGCACCGAGTCTTGCTGGAAGGACTATATCTATAATCTCAGGAACGGCTTGACCAATTTGAATGCGGTTTTCAGAAATATATTATCACAGGTTTTACATAACATTTAGTGTTTATTTCATCTAAATTGTTTAAGAAGTAAAAAAAAATATGTCGATTTATGTCAATCACGTAATAAGCACCATGCAAATCTTATTCTATACATGTAATGAATCTGTAGAGGAGTAGTCTTTGTACATTGAAGATATTAAAAAAATATATACCAGAAAGTAAAGTGATAACTAACAGAATCCATATTCACCATTTTTAAAATAAATATATGTTTATCTTTTAGTTGTGCACGCAACACGATAAAATAAATATAGCTAATGTGATCTTTTATACATAGAAATCGAGCGTCATGGGTAACATTATTTTATTGAGTAACATTAAGTTTTCAACTTTCATTAAACCCTCTTCACTCTATAAAAAGATATATGTATCTAATGTGCTCAAGAAAATCATATGCATACATATAATAACATAAAAAAATTTAAACATCCCCGATACAAAAAGACCTCTAAAAAGAATAAATAAAATATTATTACGTACTTATTGAAGTCGTTGCGTCGGGGGACCGTTGTACGTACTGTTATATACTTGCCTTGTATATAATAATGCCTAATGTGCCTAATATATTCACCTTGTCAGCCCTTTTGATTTCTCATAGTATTTTTATTAAGATGATAGTTCAGTTCGAATCCATCTTCCGCGCGTGACACTTGCTCTTTTAATTAAGTCCTTATATTGTATTAAATTCAAATAAAGTGTTTTGTGAATTAAACATTGTTTTTTAAAAAGGGTTTTCTCCGAAACCTTATAACAATTTGGTGGCAGCGGTGGGATACCGATGGTGAAGGTATCCTTGGGACGTCTCCGTTGAAGTTTTTAAATAAAGTGTTTATCAAAGTTATCGCGAGTGTCAAAAGTGCAATAATAATAATAATAATAAAAATCTCGAACTCATTTCTACGATACAGAAATCGTCGTAATATTCTCGATAATATAAATAAGAAGTGAAACATCCGTAAATCAAATCCTAAAGAAGGCTGCCTTACGACTTGATTCCTGTGACTATATATTTAAATTGTTTGGTGTAAATCAAATTTCTTATATCACATTATACATCATGTTCCCGAAAAGAAAACATGTTCCAGTATATTGCCTGCGTGTTCCTGTAAGTTTAATTAACATTATCTCAGTGACAGTGAAAAATAATTGTAATCGTGTGTGTTCTACTATATTTTAATATCTTAAGTAATTATTGTCAAAATAATTAATATTCTCATCGCAAATAATTTATAACTTTGAACATTACTGTGACACAATTCTTAGAATTATCTTATCATATTATGTTATTGAATAACTTAGAACTGTAACTTGAAACCACCTTAGTGGCCGTCTATCACATCGAATACTTTTATACTTATTGTTTGTGAACACACTGCATTGAATAAATTAAAATGTCTCGGGAAGCTCAATTAAAAATTAAAAAAATTTGAATTTGTCGACATTGGAACCCTTTTTAAATTTATTAAACCATTTGATGGTACACGAGAAAAATTAAATTCCTTTTTAACAAACTGTGACAATGCGATTAGTTTAGGCTCCGAGTCTCAAAAATCAATCCTATTTAAATATATATTGTCACAACTCCAGGGCAAAGCTGAAACAGCTTGCTCAATTAAAGAATTTGATTCTTGGGAACAACTAAATAGCTTTTTAAAAACTCAGTTCGGCGAGAAAAAACATTATGCTCACTTACTCACCGATCTACAGGAATGTAGACAGCTTAATAATGAACCCGTAAATCAATTTGCACTGTGCGTTGAGACCTGTCTTTCAAAGCTCTTAACAGAAATAACTCTATCTAATAAAAAGAAATCTGAATTATCTGGCCGTACAGCAGCTATAGAAGATTTGGCACTTCACACATTTTTACTTGGGTTAAAACCTGACTTATCTAATCTAGTTCGAGGCAAAAAACCGTCTTCGTTAAACGAAGCTATTAACATGGCAGTGTCTGAGGAAAAAATTCTCAATTTATTTGCTAAACGCAATTTTCATACCCCATTACCGCCACGTCAAAATTCAAAATCTCAATATCCGTTTAGACCTTCTAATATAGCTGGGAATTCAAAATCTGTAGCACCGAGACAGTTTGACCGAAATAATCAAGATCAATTTTGTCGATATTGCAAAAAATCAGGACACACAATCGAAATATGTAGGAAACGTATGTATAACAATAATAAATTCAAGGTTCCACAGACATCCCAACCTCAACAACGTCCAAATCAAGAATATCTTCCTAAGCCTTATCCTGCCCGCGTTAACTGTGTGGTTGACGAAAATATAAGTCAAGATCCCGAGTCTCAACTAACTTGTAATGTCGAAAATTATGAATATTACAATGAAGAAAATCATTTAAACGAATAATGGGCTCACGGAGGTGTCTCGTGAAGCCCACAATACAATCTATAGCTACTACCTTCAATGATAATGACACCCTATCTGAAACCAAGGACCACACGGGTAATCAGCCCCAAGCAAGCGTCCAATCTTCCAAATCCAAGGACCACACGGGTAACCAGCCCCAAGCAAGCGTCCAATTTTCCAAATCCAAGGACCACACGGGTAACCAGCTCCAAGCAAGCGTCCAATTTTCCAAATCTAAAGACCACAAGGGTAACCAGCCCCAAACAAGCGTCCAATCTTCCAAATCCAAGGACCACACGGGTAACCAGCCCCAAGCAAGCGTCCAATTTTCCAAATCCAAGGACCTCACGGGTAACCAGCCCCAAGCAAGCGTCCAATTTTCCAAATCTAAAGACCACAAGGGTAACCAGCCCCAAACAAGCGTCCAATCTTCCAAGTCCAAGGACCACAAGGGTAATCAGCCCCAAACAAGTGTCCAATATTTTAAATCCAAAGATCATGAGAATAACCAACTCCAAAATAGTGACCTAAAAGTATATGAAATAGCATGTATACCTAACAAAATATCCTTACCTCATATCCTCGTTCAAACTTCTATCAATAAAAAACCTCTAACGTTACTTGTCGATACCGGATCTTCTGTGTGTCTCCTTCAGAAATCCGCTGTTCAGGAATTCGCACTCCTGAAACTCAATAATAACATAATTAAATTAAAAGGTATAGATAGTTCTGAAGACTCGGTACCTACCCTAGGTGACTTTAATATGAACCTAATATTTAATAAAGAATCTATTTCTTTTACCTTTCATGTAGTTGATCAAATAAACTTATTTTATGATGGAATAATAGGAAATGATTTACTTACTCACTTTCAATGTTCTATTGATTACAACCGACAAATACTTAATATAGATAAAAATAAAATTAAACTAAATTTTTCTGACCCAACTTACCAAATACCAGCTCGCTCTGAAATTACCGTGGAATGTTCAGTCATTAACCCTGAAATAAAAGAAGGTCTTATCCTTGATCAACACATAACTGAAACACTATTTATTGCTAATTGTTTAGTCCATGTAAAAAAAAATAATCGCATAAATCTTACCATCCTGAATACTTGTGAAAAACCTGTAACTTTAAATTCCAATTTACAACTTACCATAGTTCCAGTTGATTATAAATCATGCCAGTCATATAACACAAATAAAACATGTTTTGATAGAACTAATGAAGTTTTGAAACTTCTTCGAGTCACACATTTAAATTCTGAAGAAAGTGAAGCCCTTTATGATATGTGTTCTAATTATTCAGATATATTTCACTTACCTGACGACTTACTTACTTCAACTGATAGTATCCATCACGAAATTCGAACATCATCTGACCAGCCTATTAACGTGAAATCCTATATATTTCCCGAAGTACACAAACAAAAAGTGAACTCCCAAATTCAAAAGATGCTCAATCAGAAAATTATCCAACCCTCTTTATCTCCTTGGTCTAGCCCAATATGGATTGTTCCAAAGAAAATCGACGCTTCTGGCCAAAAGAAATGGCGTGTCGTGATAGATTATAGAAAACTAAATGATAATACCATCGGTGAAACCTATCCTATTCCCAACATTGTGGAAATTCTTGATCAATTGGGTAATTCCAAATATTTTTCAACCCTCGACCTTGCTTCCGGGTTCCACCAGATTAAGATGGCACCACGAGACGCTTGTAAAACAGCATTTAGCGTCCCTCAAGGGCATTTTGAATTTAATAGAATGTCCTTTGGTTTAAAGAATGCTCCATCTACTTTTCAACGCTTAATGAATAATGTCCTTACGGTTCTCCAAGGAGAAAGGTGTTTCGTATATTTAGATGACATTGTCACATATTCTCATGATCTTCCTACCCACATAAAGAATCTAACTGCAGTGTTTGAAAAACTTCGTAAATTTAATTTAAAATTACAACCTGACAAATGCGAATTCTTGCGGAAAGAAGTTGGTTACCTAGGACATGTTATCACTGAAAACGGCTTAAAACCAGATCCCAATAAAATAAAATCCGTTTAAGAATTCCCTATCCCAAAATGTTCCAAAGATATAAAATCCTTTTTAGGCTTAATATCTTACTATAGACGATTTATCCCAGAGTTTTCAAAATTATCCAAACCTCTTACAACACTCCTAAAAAAAGATACTCCTTTTAATTGGACAAATGAACAACAGTTAAGCTTTGAAATATTAAAAAATAAACTGGTCACTGCCCCAGTTCTTATTTACCCAGACTTTACCAAAACCTTTAACCTCATTTGTGACGCATCAAACTACGCGATATCCTCTATTCTTTCTCAAGGGCCAGTCGGAAAAGATCATCCTGTAGCCTATGCATCCAGGACTTTAAATAAATGTGAAATCAACTATAGCACCACGGAAAAAGAGTTATTAGCTATAGTTTGGGGTTGCAAAACTTTGAGACCATATTTGTTTGGTCGGAAGTTTGTTATTGTTACAGACCATCGTCCATTAAAATGGCTTTTCAATCACACCGACCCAAGCAGTAAATTACAACGTTGGCGTCTCCAACTTCAAGAATTTGAATATGAAATTATATATCGAAAAGGTAAATTAAACTCTGCAGCGGACGCCCTTTCTCGATATCCTGTTAATCCCGTATACCCAGAAAATATAACTGATACGGACTTGATTGATCTTGGTACATTAGATATTAGCCCTTTTAATGCGGAAACTCTTGATTTCAGTCCTTTAAATCTGCCAAGTATAGAAAGCTTATCTCATAATCCTAATCCTACTTCTCCTCCAGCACCCATAATTGAAGGTCCAAATCTAAATCCTGAATCAAATATCGAACCTCAACCTACTACTAGCAGCCAAATTCCTCACTTACAAGATCCAAGTCCTGAAACAAATCTTCCTATTCCAAACTTAATCGACCATGCTGATACCTACTCTAAATTTCTAAAATATACTTCAACTATAAAATATAACACAACGATTGTGGAGCATAATGATACTTTATTAAAAAGTCAAGATAAAAACCTAGTGATACCCACATCTCTTGACCTTGACGAATCTATCCCTTATGTTCAAGATATTCTGTTGAACTCTCCAGAATCCGAAACATTCATAAACTCGGAGAGAACCCTACTTTCATTTAAACCATTTATTCATAACGGTAAAAACTACCATTTCTTATTCATTAAGGTACACCACTTCGATAACTGTTCCTATAATGACATCTTTGAATCCATTAAAAATGTACGCAATCATCTTATATCTAGCGATGAAACTGTCGATAAAATAAGTATTACCGATTTTAAAAACCCTTTCGATAAACACACATACATCAAAATTTATAATATGTTAGCTTACCTTTTCCATGATACTGGTATTCATATTAACATTTACCGTAATAAAATATATTATCCCAGTTCTTCTGAAGTAAAAAAAATTCTTCGTGAAAACCACGATATCCCCATTGCCGGACATCTTGGTTCAAATAGAATGTTCAATAAGATCCGAGAACAATACTACTGGAAAAATATGCGTAGTGAAATAGAAGATTATGTAAAAAACTGCACTTCATGTCAAACAAATAAAGCTCTCAGGAAAATTAATAGAGCACCAATGCAAATTACTACTACTTCCTCTGCTCCTTTTGAAAGAGTATCCATTGACATAGTTGGTCCTCTCCCCGAATCTGGTGCAGCCAAAATAAAATATATTCTTACCCTTCAAGATGACCTAACAAAATATTCTGTAGCATATCCTATTCGCAGTACTACCGCTATAGAAACTAGCGACTGCTTGATCCATTTCATCTCCTTATTCGGCATCCCTAAAATGATCCTTACCGACCAAGGTACAAATTTTACAGCAGAAATGTTTAAAGAAACCTGTAAATTTCTTAAAATAAAACAACTTTGGTCGTCTCCCTATCATCCCCAAACACAAGGTGCACTAGAGCGAAGTCATAGTACATTAAAAGAATATCTTAAATCATATATATCTGAAACCCAGGATAACTGGCCACAATATATTTACACAGCCATGTTAGCATACAATACAGCAGTTCACTCTACGACTAATTTTACCCCATATGAGCTGGTTTTCGGCCACAAAGCTGTTCTTCCCAATTCAATTTATGAATCCGCCTCAAACGCTACATATCCTGAATATATTAGAATGTTGCAGCACCTGTCTTCAAATTACGCGAGATAAAGCCATTGAACATATAAACAAATCTAAAGCTTCTTCAAAAAATTATTATGATACTCATACTCGCACTGTAACTTATCATGCTGGCGACTACGTTTTCTTAAAAAATCATCTCCGTCTGCGTAAAGCTTTATCACCAGTTTGGAAAGGACCTTACAAAATTATTAAAGTAAATGGTAGAAACAGTTTAACCCTGTTGATAAATAGACGACACGTGACCCATCACTTTGATCAAGTTAAATTGGCTCGTCGTCGCGATTCTTGATTATTATCCTAAATAAGTCATAAATCATTTTCTTTTTATTTTATTTTTACATTTATTTTATCAATTAAAAGTATTATAAATAGATTTAAGTTAAAGTTATTCTAAGAATACTCTTAATTTTGCAGTTCCTTGGCTTCTGCACAAGAAAGCTACATCGAATCTTCAGTAAATACATCCGGTATATATTTTGATCCCGTTGGTTCTATAAAAATAATTGATGGATATCTTAATGTTATAATTCCCGTAGATATTTCATATATACAACCCCATATTAAAAACCTAAACGATGTGATAGGCAGCTCTAAGTTTTTATGTGGACAAAGTACCCTGTATTCAAATAAAGAATGTATTAACTTACACCAACCCTTAACAATAAGATACAACGATATAATTCGTGATTATGAATCCATATCACATTTAATTGAATCTAGATCCAAAAGATCAGCCTGGTTTGGAGGAGTAGGTACTATATTCAAACATTTATTTGGTACTATGGACGAAGAAGATGCTATTCAATATAGTAACGCTATAAAACTCATTGAAAATGACCAAACTTTATTATCAAAATTAGTTAAACAAAATATTCTTGTCACAACATCCACATTATCTTCCTTTAAAGAAACCTTAAATAAAATAACTGTCAACGAACAACAGTTACATCATGCTATTGATATTCTTTCTATTGCACAGCAAAACTTAACTATACTCTCTGATAATATGTTATTAAAATCAAAGATTAATGGTATTCTTAATATGCTAGAGAGCAATTTGTTAACTCTCTCTTTTAAAATAGAGGACATAATAAATGGAATTATGTTTAGCAAAGCCAATATCTTATATCCCTCCATAATAACTCCAAAACAATTGTTTACAGAACTTGTTGAAAATTATAGGTTTTTAGCTGATTATCATTAATTTCCTGTAAGTCTATCTCTAGAAAATATATATACCTTAACAAATGTTTCCGAAATAGCCACTTATTATCATGATGAAAAGATTGTATTTGTATTAAAAGTACCACTTGTAAGTTCAAAAAGTTATAAATTATATCATAATATTCCTTATCCGGTTAGTGTTACTAATAACACTTATGTCACTATAATTCCATCAACTAAATATATAGCAATCACTAGAGATAGATCTTATTATTGTAAGTTAGATAGTTTAATTAGTTGTAGAATTATATATAATACTAATTATATTTGCGATAATGTAAGTGTGTATTTCAGTTCCACAACCCCGATCTGTGAATCGGAAATTATCTCAAAAGCATTAACTTCTGTACCTAATATTTGTAAAACCAATTTTATAAGCGGCCATTTAGAAATCTGGCAACCATTGTCTAATAATAAATGGATTTATGTTATTACAAATCCGTCTAAGTTATCTGTAGACTGCCATAAATCCACAACTACTGAAATAATAATAAAAGAAACAGGAATATTAAAATTACCTATGTATTGTGTAGCTTACTATAAAGATTCAAGGTTAATACCCAAATATTCAAAAATAATTGAACTACCACCAATTCAAGTAAACCTCAATTTAATAAATGACTCTTGCTGTAACTCTAACGTTTTACAAAAGATTAAATCGCGTATACCTACTTTAAATTTAAGCAATATTAACCTTGATTCTATAACATCTCAACAACATATTCAAACAAATAATATTATTAATGATCTAGATAACATTATTAAGAAACCGCATATTGTCCTATATGGCGAATATTATTCTTATACCACTATTGTTATTTCATTTATCATTATATTTGTAATATTAATTTTAATTTTTAAATTTGTTAAATCAGGCAAGTGTCACATGTTTTCATATAAACGTAATACAATTCCTGAAATCGAAAAAACTCAAACCCTTCATGAAAATGATATTGATTCCTCTAGCATAACAATGCCTAAACTCCGGACATCCCTCTCATAAACTTAACCTTTTAGGGTAAGTTTATTTCTAACCCAGGGGGGCTGTTATATACTTGCCTTGTATATAATAATGCCTAATGTGCCTAATATATTCACCTTGTCAGCCCTTTTGATTTCTCATAGTATTTTTATTAAGATGATAGTTCAGTTCGAATCCATCTTCCGCGCGTGACACTTGCTCTTTTAATTAAGTCCTTATATTGTATTAAATTCAAATAAAGTGTTTTGTGAATTAAACATTGTTTTTTAAAAAGGGTTTTCTCCGAAACCTTATAACAGTACGTAAACGATACGATTCGATATCATAATTTCTTTATTTGCCTTGGTAACTTGCATTTTAATTTCTTCCATTATTAAGCGGTATTGATAGTGCATACTGATAGTATGTATTGATAGTACGTATTGATAGTACGTATTGATAGTACGTATTGATAGTACATATTGATAGTACGTATTGATAGTAAATATTGATAGTATGAATTGATAGTACATATTGATAGTACGTATTGATAGTAAATATTTATAGTATGTATTGATAGTATGTATTGATAGTATGTATTGATAGTATGTATTGATAGTACGTATTGATAGTAAATATTGATAGTATGTATTGATAGTATGTATTGATAGTATGTATTGGTAGTATGTATTGATAATACGTATTGATAGTACGTATTGATAGTATATATTGATAGTACGTATTTAAAGTATGTATTGATAGTACGTGTTGATAGTATATATTGATAGTTTATATTGATAGTACGTGTTGATAGTATATATTGATAGTTTATATTGATAGTACGTATTGATAGTATGTATTGATAGTATGTATTGATAGTACGTATTGATAGTACGTATTGATAGTAGATATTGATAGTACATATTGATAGTACATATTGATAGTATGTATTGATAGTATGTATTGATAGTATGTATTGATAGTATGTATTGATAGTACGTATTGATAGTACGTATTGATAGTACATATTGATAGTATGTATTGATAGTACGAATTGATAGTACGTATTGATAGTAAATATTGATAGTATGTATTGATAGTACATATTGATATTACGTATTGATAGCACATAGTGATAATACACGTTGATGCTATATATTGACGGTACGTATTGATAGTATATATTGATAGTTTATATTGATAGTACGTATTATAGTATGTATTGATAGTACGTATTGATATAACAATATGTATTCTACCTCGATAATGCTCCCGCTAGGTAATAAAAATAAAAAAATATATAAAATAAACTAGAAATACACCTTTTTTTTTTTTTATCTGTCTATGCCGTTAGCCCTGTTGGCTATTACAGCGTCACCGGGGGAGTGGGTGGCACAGAAATACACCTACACGCAAAAACTATTTACCTGAGTTTGATGAAACTTTGAACGGGTACGTTTTATCGAAATCGGTAATTAATTAATGTAAACACAATTAAAAGAACAACAGATTCAAATACCGTAATTTTACAATTTTCAATAACAAACATTAATATATATGAATAGTCTGGTCAATTTAGATATCCGAGGTTACAAAAAATCGCACCCAGCTGAAAATTGGTAGGATTGTTCAAAATACTATCATTATGAAATGTAAAAAGTCATTGATCCGGCCACAGGAAAAGATTAAAAGGAAGGAAGGATCAAAAGTCCCAAAAATGGGTTTTCCGCTATTTTCAACGAAACGGTAAGTTTTATTATAAAATTAGTTCGAACAAAAATTGTATTTCAAGTGTGTGTAAATCTACAAGAAACGTATTAATATTTTTTTTACCACCGTTTTTGAGATATAACGGTTCAAAAAGTTAAATGAGTTGTAATCGTCATAATATGCATATATATCATCCCCCTTTGAGGTAGTGTACTTTTTTCTTATGTCTTTTACTCGATAGATCAGATAGATCAGATGGCTGATGTGATTCTTTTTAATTTGAAACTATTGAATAGAAAATTATCTATATATTATATAATTATAGGAATAGGATTTTCTGTTCAATTTGACCGGCATTGAAACCGAACAATATCTTTATAAAATAAAAACATCGCAAAGTTTTATTGTAATAATTACTTCAAATTTTATAATGTACCATAAATTAGTAATAATCTCACAGCCTCTTGCTTATTTTCAGTATATTTAGTAAAGTTGTTTGTCCTTGACGTCACGGTCGACTGCGGCTCAAAGCGATCCTTAGATACATAAGTGGTTACTATGGCTAGGGCAAGATAATAGTTTAGTCAAGAAATGTACAGTATAAGATATATGATAGCAATGGATTATCAACAAATTGTTCGCTGCATGTTGCAATTGTTTTCAAACATGTTAGCATTAGCAAACTAATTTGACAATTTTATTTATTTTTTGCATTGGAAAAATGCGTTACGCATCATCCCAGCGGCCAGGAAGGTGATGGCCTTGGGGGTATGTGGGACTACCCGGCAGCATAGGGGACGCTGCCATTTTTAAGGCTACCCACTAAAAAACCAACGATTGACCTCATCGCCTTAGTGGGACGCCACGGGATCGCTTTCGCAGTCACCGTGACGCCCCGGTGGAACCCCCTGCGAGGGGCCCCGATCAACTTAGGGACACCCTCACCTCGTAGGCCTATAATGGGCGGGAGAGGTCACCCCCATCTCCCGTGCAACGCGCGACGCGATACGGTCGCCCCCATGGGTCCCTATCGAGACCGGCCAGGACTTCCTTCCGAGCCAGGTCCTTCGCCTTCCGATACTGACTCTGCAGCTGGGCCTCCATCTCCGGGTCCAAGCCACGTCTGCGGCGATACCGGAGGAAGGCCCTACCAGCCCTGCAACAGGCCGCCCGAAGTTCTTCTATTTCGGGCGACCACCAGTAAACAACCCTGCGCCGGGGCCGGAACCCCACCCTCGGCATGGCCGCGTCGCATACCTTCTATAGGGCCCCGCGCATGCGGCCAGCCAACCCTTCGACGTCGGTTTCTTCGGTGGGGGGATCGGAAAAGGCCCAGCCCTGGACGATGGCTGCCTCGACATCCATTTCCCGATCCAGCTTCTGGACGGCTCAGCGAGGAAACCGACTTCCCCCCCGCGGTGGGCCGGCCAGATCCGGTCGGGAGGCAGAGATCTCAAATCGGATGTATAAATGGTCCGATAGGGTCTCCACCTCCGTCTCGACTCTCCAGTCGACGACCATACGCGCGACAGCTGGGGTGGTGAACGAAACGTCCAACACGGAACTCCCTTGCTGCCGCACGCAGGTCGGTTCGGTCCCTCTGTTCAGGAGGGACAGACCGGAGAGGAGCGACCAGATCTGGACAGCCCTACCCATAGCGTTCGTGGCATGGTACCTCCAGGCCGCGGATTTGGCGTTCAGGTTGCCGAGGAAGATGACCTTCCTCGACGCCTGTCTGCGAATCGCAGCACTGGCGGAGTCGAGAAAAACCTCGAACTCCGCCAGGCTACGATTGGGGGAGAAGTACGCGCCTAGGACGACGTACTCCCCCCACCGCGCCACTACCAAATCCGGGCCAGTCTCCAGAGTGGAGAAAGGGGGACCGGGACCAGGTCACACAACCACTGCCACGGAGCCGTTTATGTCCCCCAACCACCTGGAATTCGGGGGGACATAGTAGGGCTCGCAGGCCACCGCAACACTTACATCCCACTCCGCCATGGCCTGGACAAAAAGGTCCTGGGCCCTGGCGGAGTGATTTAAATTCGCCTGTAGGAAGCCATGTCGCCGTCTGGTCATTGCGACATGGTTTCCCGCCACTGACGGCCCTGGGAGCGGGAGAGAAAGCGACTGCTTTCCCTCTCCTCCGGGGAGCTCGGCACGCTCTGATAGCAGACCGCACCGATAGCAGACCATGCTCCTGTCAACACCGGAGGGGCAAACCGCACGCATGTGTCCGGGTTCAAGGCACCCATAGCACAGCATGGGCCGCTCCTCCAGTAGCTCCACCTTAGCCGAGCTCCAGCCAACCAGAAGCCGCCCCCCGTCGAGCAGCATTTTGGCCGCACCCACAGGACACCAGGCAAAGGTTACGCCCGTGTGTCCGTTGCCCCAGCGTATCTCCCCAACATGGAAAGAGACGCCGGAGCACTTGGTGGTGCGGCAAATCGCCTCCGCGACCCTCTCGCGCGTGGCAGAGTCGTCCAAGCCCTTGATCTTGATACCAACCCGTTTAACGGGTTGGACGACATCTGCCACCCCCTGAAGCGTTGCGCGAAGCCTGTACGCTAGCATCTGCGCCTTCTCCGGGGCCGCTTGGGGAGCTCAAGAAGGCGCGCTCCCGTGGCTGACCGCCGGATCTTAAGCCCGCCCTCGAGCCCAATCTCACCGAGATCTATATTCTCGGCGGCGCGCTCGAGGACCTGGGCGTAAGTGACTCCCTTTGCCGCGGCCTCGGTCTACAGCATGATGACCACTGCAGGGGACCAAGGCGGCGGCACCTTGGGCTTAGGGTGCGGTCCCGCTTGAGTATTGCGAGTAGAACTCGCGGCCCTTGCTGCCCTCCGCTTCCTGCGCAGTCGCCGCTTGGAAGCGGGATGCTGAGAAGGAGCAGGAGCCACAGCCGTACTGCGTCGAGCTACTATTGGAGCTGGAGCCGGGGCTGATGCTGCCTTACGAGGGGCACGGGGTGCACTCTTTTGCCCCCCCGCACCACCGTAGACCAGGCCTCCAGCGGAGCAACCGCCCCTGCTGGCCTTATTGGCGGGGACCTCGACACAAGGTTTGGATTCCCGGACTCACTGTAGCCGCACACCGATGGCCGCGAAGTGATGGCAGCGGCCGCGGCTGCAGTCGTCTCCCTCCGTCTATCCGCGGCTAAGGAAGGCCTCAGATTACACTCCGGTAGGAGGCGCTCCTCGATACTCCGAAAGCGGGCGTTTAAAATGTCGCCCACCGAGAGTATCACGGAGCGCTTGAGCTGCTCCACAGCATCCGGCTCCAGGAAATTCCTGCCTGATGAAGGCACCTCAGACACCGCGGCTTTAGCCGCAGATGCCTTCATTTCCGCAAACTCCCTGCGATGCGCCCTTAGCTCTGCCTTGAGAGCATCCACCTCTTTTTGTAGGCGAGCGTTGTCTAACCGGATGCGACGTGATTCATCGGGAACGGTGCTGTTGGCCAGGGCATGCACCACATCCATCATTTTGTCCTATGCGTCCCGCAATGCCTTGACCATACTGCCCTTTAAATAGCCCGACGGCTAACCTCTACTATGGCGCCAGCAAAATGGCCAGCCAGCCCTTAATTCCTACGCACTCAAGGATGACGGGGCCGGCAAAGGAAGCGCCTCCGAGGAAAGATTTTCCTTGGAGCCCGGCGCACCCCTCGACGGGCCCGTCCTCTTGCGGAACGCCTGAGCATTGAGCTTGCGCTCAAAATCTGCCTCTTCCGCCTCCAGATTGAGGGCACGTAGCGAGGCCTTCGCTCGAGCTAGTCCACTACCACGCGTCTTGTAGGGGCGTCTGCGACGAGCAGTGTTGCATTTTGGTGCAACAGCTAGCTCCGAGTTGCTCCCCGACTTTTCGCTGTGGTTGGATGAGACCTGCCAAAGGGTCTTTTCCTGCCTACACCGCCTGTGATGCCCTCGTCTGACATCTCCTCGCCAAAGTATAAACGGTATCCGTGTGTAGCGCCTAGGTCATATGCGGAAGATCCGGCAATCGGGGCCGGACCTTCCGCATCCAAATCGATTTTATCCGAATCGCTGAGCAAAACGGAGTCCAAGGTTAATGCCAGGTCGTTATCGTGACACATCGCTGTGCCACGCTTCACATTGTTTTTGATTATGCAGGTCGATGTGGGGGCGACCTGCACAGGTACTCCTGCTCAAGAATGGTTTGTGCCCCTCCGTTGTACAAGGGGCAGACAGCAACCGAAGCCGCCGTGAGGGATTGTACAGCAGAGCTGACAGCCTCCCGGGGACCATATTGCAAACCAGACTTTTCCATTTTTTCCTTTAAGGGGTGAGGTCCCCATAAAACACAAAACCTAAAACACAAATACACATAAGACGAGATATAACAAAAACGACGCAGACTAGACGGGACAAAACGAACACAAGACACAAACCCTCCCCCCCGCCCGACGGAAGCCCTCTCTTTTTTTTTTTTTTTTTTTTTTATATGATCTAGGGCAATGCTTGACTACATTCCACCTGATGGTAAGTGGAATGTAGTCTTAGATGGTAAGTCGCATTGCCCTAGCAACCTATTCACTCTTCTCTTGAAGACACCCACATTATATTTGGCCGGAAATACCGACGCAGGCAAATTGTTCCAGTCCTTTGCTGTACGCACTAAAAATAAGGAAGCAAAGCGCTTCGTTCGGACAGGTGGAATGTCCACAACAAAAGGATGGATACCTGCCGTGCGTCGGGACGTCCGGTGATGGAAGGGGGACGGGGGAATTAACTCGTGTAATTCCTGCGCACACTCACCAAAATGTATCCTATAAAATACTGAGAGGCTAGCAATTTTACGCCTGTGTTCAAGGCTTTGGAGGTCGGCTTCGACCAATTCGGGATCGCCTATAAGCCTCTTTGCTCGCCTCTCAATTGAGTCCAGAACCGCAAGATGAGACTTTGCGGCACCAGCAAATATGTGTCCACAGTACTCTACACACGACCGGATCTGTGCTTTGTATAAAACAAGAAGCTGTCCCGGTGTAAAGTACTGCCGAACCTTCGCAAGAACGGCAAGCTTTGCTGCTGCTGCTCTTGCTCTGGACTCAATGAACCGACCAAAGTTGAGGTTCGAGGAAATCTCTAAGCCTAACAACTGAAGCCGGTCACTGTATTCCAAGGATACATTCTGGAAAGTAGGAGCCAAGGTGAAAGGGCTCCTTTTGGAGGTGAATAGACACGTCTGCGTTTTGGTGGCGTTGAACTCGACAAGATTGGCATTGCTCCATGCGGAGACTGCCTGAAGTTTGTCATTCAAACGTTGCACCATGGCTTCTCTTTCAGACTGTACTTGATCTCGACTAGCCCGAGTACTCGGCAGATATCTTTCTACAACTGTGCTGTCGTCTGCATACCCATAGATACCGGGCTTCAACAGATCATTAATGTGCAGCAGAAACAGAGTTGCAGAAAGAACGGACCCCTGAGGCACTCCGGCATTTATTGTCAAGGGTTCCGAGGAACACCCGTCAACAACTACTCGGAGAGATCTATGGCTCAGAAAGTCCGTTACCCAGCCGATCAGACCAGGAGATATACCGTACGCTGAAAGCTTGCATATAAGGCTCGCATGCCAGACCCTGTCAAATGCCCTCGAGACGTCCAGAGAGACGGCGACCGCTTCTCCGTTCTTCTCGATGGCCTCGCCTAAAATGTGTGTAGCATACACTAGGAGGTCCCCAGTAGACCTATTACGGCGAAACCCGTATTGTCGGTCACTGAGGAGATCGTTACCTTCTAGGTATGCTAGTAGGCGCGAGTTCAATACACGCTCCATAATCTTGCAGAGTATGGAGGTGATTGAAATCGGTCTGTAATTGACAGGGTCGGCACGGCTGCCTTTTTTGGGCACGGGTTGCACATTAGCAAGCTTCCAGGATTTCGGCACTATTCCAGTCATGAAAGAGAGACGATACAGACGTGTCAGTACAGGAGACAACTCAGCTGCACATGTTTTGAGCAGAATGGCTGGTATACCATCAGGACCACTGGCTTTATTCACATCTAAACGACACAATGTTCTCCATACCTCTTTGTTAGTGATGCGGATTTCAGGCATCGAAATACCGCAGTGAGGAAGATGTGCTGGAGAAGCATTGCCAGTGTCTAGATGCGAATTCTCAGCAAACAGAGAAGCAAATACATTCGCTTTCTCTGTTGCAGTGTGGGCCAGGGATCCATCAGGCTTCAGCAGAGCAGGCAGTGAGGGTTGGCAGAAGTTCGACTCGATCGCTTTGGCAAGAGACCAGAAAGCTCGACTGCCAGTTGGTCTGACAGAGAGCTTTTCGCCATTCATAACGATCCGATCAAGACGAGCCTTCCGCAATGCCTTCTTGTAGGACTTGGCAGCTTGGTTAAAGGCTCTCTTCTTCAAACTTACATCCGGAGTTTTGCGGGTTCGAGCATCAGCCCAAATGAGATATGCCGAATGTTTTCGGTCTTGAGCATGACCACATTCGGAATTAAACCATGGGCGAGCTTTGCCACCGATGGGTACGTCAGAAAAAGGAATAAAATACTCCATTGCCTGATGCACCACATCGGTTATAGCATCCGCGCAACTCGACGGATCCAAAGAAGAGAAGCAGACCTGCCGCCAAGGATAAGACGCAAAAAAGTGTCGCATCTCATCCCAATCTGCTGACTTGTATTTCCATACTCGCCTAACACCATGAGGTTCATAAGCTGGTGGGGAATATGTAAACACAGATTTCACCAGACAGTGATCGGAGGTTCCCAAGGGGGAGGTGACTTCTACACGATACCTGTCCGGATTAGTTGTCAGCAGAAGGTCCAGGCAATTGGCTGTATGGCCTACCACATCTGGTACCCTTGTCGCTTGCTTCACCAGCTGAAAGAGGTCTAAGGACAACGCAAATTTCCGCGCTTCTCTTCCAGCATGGTCGGTCTTCTGGTACGGGAACAGCCAGTCCTGATGACAGGCATTAAAGTCCCCCAGAAAGACGAGCTGCGCCGAAGGGTACTGATACAGAGCCATATCTGCAGCCTCACTAAGATACTCAATTAAACGAGTCTCCTGGTCACCGCTGTGCGAACGGTAGACACAGGAATACAGGATTTTTTCGTTTCCTGTGTCCACTAAAACCCATATAAAAGATTTGAGTGCAAACCCCTTATATTAGTCAGGTGCACTTTGTATGAGGAGGAGTGCAACCGCTGTGTCAACTTGTTTCTTTTTTTTACCTTTTTCATAAAATAAAATAAATAAAAGTGAATAGGGATGGGAAATGGCAGTTGAACGAGGCGGTACGTTTCGAACCCGACGTCGAAATTGGTGATGTCTTGCCACTGGGAGGCTAGTCTGGAGACTGCGGGGACGCCCGAACCCCCCCAGGGATCGCCATCGGGCCTCCTCGCCTGGTCGCCAACCAGCACGATGGAGCCACCCTGGGATTTTTCGCAGCTGGCGGGGCAGCCTTTCGTGGGTGGCTAACCCACTAATTGGGCCCCCAACTATCTGCGGGCGGCCAGCGGAAAGCCGTCGCTTCGGATCCCGCTACCCTCCTCGACTAGACACCCGACAAAACAAACACCAACTCGACGTCAACCGGTTCGCCAACGTACCGCAGCTGTTCAAACCCATTTCCCATAAACGGCTTCATCGAGCAACGTGCCGGAACACGACTATGTCGCTTTGCGGCACGACTTCGTTCGTTCTCCCCTAAGGTATTTGACCCCCGCCTTTCCCCCCCCCTGTCGGCCATGGACCAGGCGCTGACACCCCCATGACCGACCGACCCCCAGGTAATTTATTATAGAGGTTTTCTTCCTCGCAGCCAGACGAACAAAGCAAGCTCTGTCCGTCCAGCTCTCGTTCCCGCTCAGTGCGAGCTTACGAGTTTGTGTGGCCGTGCAATGCTCGCCCCGAAAGACAAAAGCAGCCGCACATGCTATAACCTGTCCGCGCCGGCCGAAGCCGGTGCCCCCCATATCTGGGGGGACCTCCCCTATCCGCAACCCGGGGGAATCGCCAGATGGCGCACTAGCGACCGCACACTGGAAACTAATTTAACTTTTACATCAACCTCTAATAAAAATTCAGAAGGCCGTTAACAACGTAGTAGCTTAGCTAGCTACTACGTTGTTAACTGCTACTTGCTAGCTACTACTTGACTGGTAACATGTTGGTAGAGTGACCAAGATGGAATCCCTGAGGCTACAGGTTAAATTTTGCTAGTGTTCATGATATTTATATATTCATAATAAACATGTGTAATAAAAATATACACACAACTATACACATATTCCTTAATACATAAAACAGAACTAAAATAAATGTTTTTTTTTGCATCACGCACACAAGTCTGAACGGGTGTTGATAAGGTTTGGTGTGATAACTTATTTATTAATTTAAAATATAGGACACATCTTACTCCGAAAAATTGTACGACACAACAGAAATACAATAAAATCAATACAACAAAAGTGGTGGATTTAAGTATTTAGTCGTTAATTTACATACATTTTTAGCGTTAATAATGAAGAGACAAGTAACAACTTTTGTCAAACAGAAAATAATGTTGATATAACTTTTCATTTAACACTATCTAGTATCAATCTATCTACTTTAATAATATCTAGTATCATCAAAGGGTTTTATGTCCGGTCGGACTATAGTGGAACAGCTTTATGCACGAGGAAGATATATTGGATATTATAAGTAAAAATATTGAAAGTTAGACGTAGTTTTAAAATTAATTGAAGGATAAGCTTTTATCCCATTTCAAATGTAATGCACAAAAACCTTTTAATACAATGTTTTCTACCCATAATGTAATTAAATAAAAGATTTGCTTCATATCATCTTAATATGATACTAATAGTATACTTCTTTTTATTTTTTCAGTTTTGTTTTCTTTATTTCCGGTTTGTTGTTTGTGAGTTTTTGGGGTGAATTTTATCAATTTTGATAATAATTATGCTTATAATGAAAAAACTTGTGTGGTTTTATGAAACCACCGTAAAAGTGAAACTTTTTTTCACATTATAGACATTTAACTAAAAATTTTCGGAATAATATTCCATTAAGGGTATAAAAATTGCTTCATCAATCTTAATTTTATACTTAGAAAATGGGAATGATAATGGGAAATGATAAAAGTAGACTAGGTCTCCAACTAATATTTTTATTGAACTCTGTGTCTTAGAGTACGACATACATAATACTTAACAATTATTTAGATGATATACATATATTAAAACACTGAAAACAATATTTTATAATCGTTGAGTCATTTTGATCCGTTTTTCAATTATTTTCAATCATTCTATTATCAATTCCATCTTCATCATGAATTTCACAGTTTATAAATGTAACCAATATTTTATGGTAACTAAAATACGTGAACAGTGACTTACATTCGATTTTTTCAATGTATCTAGTAAAAACCGCATCGATACGAGCGCCTTTCACTTTATCCCTACTCCGCGGCTGACCGTCACGCGACATGCAACACACAGACGAAAAAGTTTGAAACGATGTAATAAAAGTTTCACTTTAAAAATTGCAGATCACGCAATAACTATTACATTAATTTCAATTAATAGACTGATTTTGATGTCGTTTCTAAATTTTATCGAGATAATTGAAACAATCCGTATTTTTATTTAATTCTTGATACATGTTTTACGAGGATAAACGAAAAGTTTTTAGAACTTGTAAATTATATAAGAAATAAGTTAAGTTAAAACAAATTTTGAAAATGGTTTACTATGACACTATTTTGGAAAATAAGATAAAACAAATAACTTAATTTGCTCGGTTTTTGATTTTCTAAGAAATTTCAGTGTGACCCTCATATAATTCTTAGTTTGCAAAAAAAGGATCTGAATCTGTTATATTTTCAATATTATATTTTCTATATTATATACATATAAATGTTAACAATAAAGCACTATTGTCCACAATCAAGTAATAACATAAAAGTGACCCATGCAGAGAAGTTATCTCTTTGGCACCTGCGTAACACGGTGCAAGGTTGTCGATAAATATATATGTTGAACTATTTATACTATATGTGTAACTAGAAAATAAAGATGACGGCGAGTTTGAAAAGCGAAAGTGTCAGCTGTCAATTTGCCGAGAGGTGTCAGTTATCAGTGTTGTTTACGCGGATATAACAAGAACCGACAGTACGTCTTGGAACGGCAATCGGTTCACATCGGATTTACTTGCTACGTGTGTGGTTTAATGTCGTTGGATTTAGTGTCTAGAACTAATGTATTATAGAACCTTAGTTTTATTTTGTGTCTGTTACATAATCAATTAAAGATTAAGAACTACTACTAATCACGTGTTGCATTTTATTCTTCCTGCCCTAATACCTACATGAACTATCAGATGGAGATTCTAGACCAAAAGGGGCCTATCTGTTTTCCCTTTATACAATTTTATATTTGTTCTACTGTTTATAAATCATTTTAAAAAGAGATAGTGGTAAATGATTTTGTATCAAATACAATATAATCTGTAAGACGTTACGCAGCATCACTCCGCCTCGTCTTCTGAAACCCTTTTTTCTGTAACTGTTGTGTAGGCATGTTTAAAATATATATATATTTTTATTTTATATTTTGTAAGCTATGTCAAATTTGTTTGGGGTGTTTTTATTTTAAAATTGTTATTTTTTTACTTCTTTTGTCTAGTTACAATGCCTGAATAAGAGTTTTCATTCTTTCATTCGTTCTTAGATATTTCCTTTATGAGAATATACTATTATTTTTCGTGGCAACCCTATTTCCAGCACACAAATTCATTCAGTTTCACATATTGTCTCCAGTACTACAGTTGTTTGTGTAAATTATGGCACAATAAAAATGTAAATGCTATATATTGTAATTAAACAAAACAATTCGTGACTATAAAACAAAGAGGTTGTTTCTTTTTAATGTTGTAGGATAAATATATCATTTTAACACATTTCAAAACACAAACACAAATGTTTATATTAATATTTTAATTTTAAAAAAATAGCAAAACTATCTGGTGTAAGTGTCATAATAGAATAAATAAAGTAGATACTTTATTTATTCTATTATGACACTTACACCATGAAATAATTGGTCCATTTAGTTTATTTTCAGATTTTTAAATCAAAATTATGTATAATATAATTACCATCATAATGTAGCAATAGATTTAGATGTAGTAGATGTCTATTGGTTGTAGATATTACCGCCAATGATAATAAGAGGCCGATATCGTTCATGTATATTAGATAAATATAAATTTACAGCCATTAAATTTTTGGTTGGAACGCCCTCAATTCTGGAATTTAATGTTTGAAAATTATCTTAGCGTTATAACCTATTTACTCGCTCTTGATCAATTTAATAAAAAAATATATTACTTTAATATTATTTATTCCAAATAGACCTTATAATCAATTTTAACAATAGAAGGAAATGGGCCAGTTAGACTATTGGGTTACTATATCTAATATATATAAATACTATTAATATTAATTAATAGTATATATATATATAATAAATACGTTTACCTTAAGTAAGTCATGGCTAGTCTTGCTCTACTAATTAAGCTACTATCAATACTTGATAGCACCTCTAGTAGAACTAATTTTCTACAAGATAAACATTGCTACTAAAAGTATAAACAAAGGTTTCTTATTTTTATTAAGTAATATTTAAACATTAGTGATGTTTCTTTAGTTATGTTGCTACTTTGTTTTAAAACTTCGAGAACAATAAAATACATTTTATCAACAAAAAATATAGTTATTTGACAAATTTATTTGTGTAATTGTATTAAAACTTATTGTTTACTTAAATGTATATTTTATTAATTCTCTGAATCTGAATTGTGATTCTGTTTCCTTTTTATTGTTAATTTAATTGTTGTATTATTTGCTATGACTATTGAACTTATGAACAATTGTAGTTTTTCTATTTTGATATATTTTCTTCAATATAACCGTTTTATACAAGTAAAGTTTGCGAATACACGTTACAGAAACAATGTAATTCGTAGCGTTTACGTAGAGGCTCTACGCCGTAGGCTGAATAGTTAAAATATTTGCCAGAAGAAGAATTCAGTGGAAGGATTCGCCATCAACTTACTCAGGCTGTGTAAAGAAGGGTCGCTTTGAGACTCAATCGACTGTGATTTAAAGGGAAAAACTGAAGGATAAGCTGAGCTAGAGGATAAGAAAATAGTAAGTTTAAGTTTTGTAATTTACACTTTTATTATAAAGATTATTATGCGGTGATTGGATAAATACTTTTTATAAAACATGTTGATAATACATTTTAGAATATTTTGTCATTTATTTCGTGGTAAAATCCCTTATAAGGATTAGCATCAGACCCAATATACCTACCTAGATGTGTATTTACCGTTATGGAATATATTATTTCCCCATTTGTCGCACAAGGTGTACTCCACCTTACAATGACCTAGTATTATAACAAAGAACTCCGAAATTAATATATTCGCCAGAATAAATAAGTAAGCAATCCAAGGCCTTAGAGTTGTCAAGTAGAAGACTCCAGTTAATAAGTAAATATTTTGCTTTTATATCAAATAGTAAATTGTTTGGAAGTACATTACCTTTATTTATATATATTATTGTAGCAAGGGACTACTCTTTGTGTGATCCAGGGATTGTTGTTTCGAGTCCGGGTGTACATTGTGTGTTAAATGTTTGTGTGTTATTTATGGTTGTGAAGCCGGATCCAGAAATTGTTGTTAGTGAGTTGATCGATTTGAATTGTGTAATATTTTTGTTCAAATAATATTTAATTGTACATTATCTAACATTTGATCAGATACTAAACATATATACAAATTATGTGTAGAAGCATTTAACGGATAGATATTTTATGAATAATTGAGTAATTACCATAATTAATTGCTTTATTTTTTCTTATTTCTTTATATTTTTATTCTTCATTCATTCTAATTTAGGATCAGAATAAATTAAGATTATTTCCTTTCTACCATTTATGCAGCTTTTTAATTATGTAATTTTATTTTAATCTCTTAATGTAATATTTTATTTTTAAGTTGAATTAAACATTGTGTTACATCTGCTTAAAGTCCGCTCCAGCGCAGAGCTTTGTAGCTCCTTAAGCTAAATAAACAAACTATACAAAATTTAATATAAAATTATCTCGATTAATAATACCTACGCTTTAATTTTGATAATTTGTTATCTAAAATACATACTTTTTATTAATACATTTTTATTAAAAACTTTACCTAAAATTATAAATATATGAAAAAAATCTAAATAATCTATTATTTGAAAGGTATAGAAATATGAAATCATGTTTTCAAAAGTATTACATTACAGTAATAATAGCCGAGATAAAAACAACCATTAACCTATGCCTTGCCAGCGCCCCGTCGGTGTCAGATTGCAACAATCCGGCCGTTACGTCGTTTTTAACTAGCGCACTTGAAAGCGGACACTTATGTCGATAACATTTTTATGTTTATGTTTATAAAAACACGGGTTACAATTCCTGAGAGCCAATAAGATAAGCTGTCTGATGAACAAGAAATCATAACATTTGATTGTATAAATATTTTTTTATAAGCATTTGTTTCGAAGGGAATTTTAAACAACTGGATAAATTTACAAAAACCCTTTTTACGAATAAACACATTCAGTATTTTGTCAAAAAGTTTTATTTTTTACCTTCTTTATAATATGGTTTTTCTAAAACAAAAAGAAAATAGGTATGTATTCCTTATAAAAAATTAGTTCTTACACTCTTAAACATATACTAAAACCCGCCGATAAAATGATTTCGCACGCCATGTAAGTATATTTTCAATATTTTTTTGTGAATGTATTATAGCGTATTATTCTTGTTTTTTAATACATATATCTAGATAAAACATTCAAATATAGTATAGTGTTGTTATAAATAGCTAAAAATTTATAGATTTTTCATAAATAGGTTAAATATCTCAAAGGGTAGAAAAAGTTATATATATCATAAGGGTTTGGTTTTGATCAAGTTTGTTTGATAATTAATGCTTTTTTGAATTAGACGATGAAATTATGAATTCTTTGATGTATAATACTAATACACTTATCATATAAAAACTTGTCCCAAAACGTGTAAAAAGTTACCGTTTTTATCGGTTGTCAAGTCAGACGGCGCCATTACGGCAACGTTGGTGTAGGTCATGGTTTTGTGTAAATACACAAAACATGTGTTCTATGAGTCGTATACAGCATGTTCTGTTTTGTGTTAAAGATATTTGATTTTAGTGTTAAGTAAAAATATTTTATTGTTAGTTCGGTTTAGGAATATCGTGTATATAATACATAGATTTTATCCACATATATTATTTATTATGTATATCTTATTCTTATTAATATATAAGTGCGATTTTTTGGATGTTTGGATGGATGTATGTTTGTTACTCAATCACAAAAAATACTAAAGCGATTTTGATGAATCTTGGCCTATGTCTATGCCTTGTAGCCTATGCATCAGAATAACACATAGGCTATAGAAATACGAACTTTTGCTCGTGGTTTTGTCTGTAATGTTTGTTACACAATTACACCAAAATCACTAAAGGAATTTTGATGATACTTGGCAATATTTAAGCTTATATACCAGAATAAAACATAGATTATAGAAATACCAACTTTTGCACGTGGTTTTGTCTGTGACATAACATAGCTTGTAGCGCGATTACGTAATTGCCACGGGAGTTCCTGTTTTTAATCATTTGGTTCACTGAATTTTACGTAACTATTTGTGAAAATCCTTCTTAGCACCTTCAGTTTAGGAGTGATATGTAATTCAAGTATATGCATGTAAATTAAAATGTACGCAATTATGCTATTTGTACGTTCCTTGTAACAAGTAAGGTATCGGTAGAGACGTCTTGATGGCGTAAATGACACAGTATATTTAAATAAAAGGAAAACGGTGAATTTTGGAAGCCACATTCTGAGGTCTATAAATTATGTTTACAAGCAAACCCATCCAGGATCATATTAAAATGAAGGGCGTTAGATAGCGAGTTTATAAATTAAAATCATGACTAGTTGTTGCCCATGACTACGTCCACATTCGACTGTGTAAGTTATACTTTTATGACTAGGAACATAAGCACATATAAATATTATTTTTACAGTCTAAGTGGACGAGGAGCACTCGTAATAATAATGTACGTACTTAACTTGTCAAAAGAAGTGTGTATGTATGATCGTGTCACTGTATGTGCTTAGACAGCTCCGTTTTTACTTCAACGCCTGAACCGATATTGAGAGTATGTGTATGTATGATTGTGTCACTGTATGTGCTTAGACAGCTCCGTTTTTACTTCAACGCCTGAACCTATATTGAGAGTATGTGTATGTATGATTGTGTCACTGTATGTGCACTGTATGTGTAAAGCTTGTGTTTTGATCACATAAAGATCAAATTTAGGAATTAATCATCGATCCTGTTCAACAAACAAAACAAACAGTATTAAAAGAGGTATTTTAAGGTGAAACACGTTTTACATCGAACGCCTATTTCATGAAAAAACAAAACATAATGGCGGTTTCTTACTAATATTTTCCAATATAACATGCTTGGTACCGTCCGCTCATCAGTGTAATATTTACAAACAGATTTAAATATTCAATTTATATTATTATTTGTGTAAAATAAATAATCCCGCTATATAGTAAGCCCGAAGTTTTTATTAAGTTTTTATAAGTGTCAATGTTAGATTTTTTTGATTAATTTCCAAGAAATCTATAAATAACTTCACTTTTGTGTGTACACCGTAGTAAATTGTAATGTTGAAGGTATCCTGTACACAAAGCGGAAAGTCATTTGTTCGAATAAATATCACTAGCTACATACATACATACGCATATGACCTAATGAATTTGATGATTTGATGTTTACATAAAGAAGATTGGTATGAAGTAATTGTTACTCTTTCTTTCTAAATATCATACAAGTAATGTGACTCCTCATATCTGCTAGACTTTAAAACGACGGTAATAGAGAGATACAAGGGTTGAAATGGTACCTCCATTTCGACCCTGATGTGTGTTATGGACATATTAAAAATATAATTGATATAAAATTAGGAATTAGTAATTCTTATAAAACGTGGCGGATTGAAATTTTTAGAATAATACTTATTAAGAACTTACATAACTTAAAGTAATCTTATAAAGCGCTGAAAATACTGACAAACAAAGTAAAAGCTCTTCACGAATACTTTACTTTGAATAGAGATTTGCTCATCCATCAAACAATTTAGAAACTTCGTTATACATAATAAAACTGATTTAGATATTATTTTGTTAAAGAAATAGGTTTTTTTGTGTTTTTAAATGAAACATTATAAATATATTTATTGGAACTCATGTTTTGACCAGCACTATTGTCAGTTATCACGAAGGTCAGACAGGGAAAGCAAAACAAAAACAGCGATACATTACAATCACTTACACACCAAAGTAATACCAAGTACTTTACCGTATTCCACCAATACTTATTACCGTCTCTAACTAGGAAAACCGTATGACTTCCACAAGATAAGTATCTATTATCTCAATCCCGCCCAATGATCTAAAGCCTAGACTATGTCGTAGCACTGTCAACTGGGATGTCACGGGATTAGTGACGCGTTCTGCTTAACATCCGTATTAATGACTATCTACGATATATTAATTACCATGTAAAACTTATAAAGTAAGAATGTTAAAATAAAGATAAATAATCTATATTACACTTGTTACATATATATTGACTTGTGTTAATACTTCTAACATAGAGCTAAGTATCGTGGCCCGTATTTTTCATTATTTTTTTTTCATAATATTATTATTAATTATATTTTTGATAAACGAGGCCACAATGCAACAATAAAGCATCTAGGCAGCGTTATGTTTTCCAAGTATAATTATAAATGTAAAACTTATAACAGTTTTTTTCTTAAAAAAATATATTTTTTATGTGTATTTAGAATATTGAAGCTTTCCTTTAGTTACATTCTTCGAATTGACTTATAATAAAATATTTTATAGACGTAGTTTTTTTAAAGAAAATATTTTCCAAATCTGCATAATCTTTAGTACACGCTCATGGCACTCCGTACTGAATTTCCAGCTCTTAAACAAATATAGTAGACTATAGACAGTAATCAACGTTATCTTTAAAAGCTCCGCTGACCATTCACTGATACCTGACGGATTCAGGTTACTATTGGATTGGATTGGATTGGATTTGTTAAAGCTGCAGTCAAATTGTATAGTTATATTTTCTGTACATAAGCTTAAATTCCTTGAAAACAAAAGTCTAACCTATGCTTAGCCTATATTTTTTTGGTATATTATAGTCATCTTTATAGTCAAATTTGGTATATTATAGTATATAATAGAAATACTTTTACAAATAGCAAGAAAATAAGTATAAGCTTGTAATAAAATACATAAAATTTTAAAGCAAGTCTAAATTACTATATATATATCACCTTATATCATATATATATCACATATCTTATACTATATATATATCACATATCTGTATTATTTGTTATAGAATATATGTTAGTTCATTTCAATTATTTATAATGCTATAATGATAACGTAACTTTTTAAATTAACGATACTAGCTAACTCAACAGATGTTGTCCTGACTAATAAATTATATACTCTGAGATGGAATAATAGTTAAAAAATGTAATCAAAGGAGTTACCATCACCAAAAAATATTTAATATTTCGAGCAAATCAGAAAACGCTTAAAATAACGTTTGTGTTTTTTATACTATGTAAAATTTATGTGCATGTGTCAATAAAATAATTTATAGCCTATTATTTTGTAAATAACCCGTTCATTTAGATGTAATAAAAATCTGTTTATTACAATGGCAATGCCGCAGGGACAAGCAACCTTTGGTAATTATTTAATCACCTAATTGACGACGTATCTGATTAATTTACTAGAAATGTAACTAATTCTGATTTGGACTTATCAAGTCTTACGTCCATTAACAGCGAATAAAGTAATAATGGTACACTGTTGCTTAATTTAATTCCTTACTATTTCTCATAGAATAATATTTAATGTTAAAAAAAACAAAATTAAATGATTATATAATTATTTTACTGTATTGTACTGAAATGATCATAAATATATAGCATTTAAGATCATTTTAAAAGTAAAATATAAAAAAATGTTCAATTTAGAAAATATTTATTATCACTGAAAGAATACTTTGACATGTAACGTAATGACACTGACAATGACAGTTCTTTGTTTATAGTTGATTATTTGTTTTGTATATTTTAATATTTACACGGCATAATAACGATTGAACTTCACAGATATTGTCGTTATGGCAACTGCGGCATTTCTAGAAATCGATTTTTATTCATTTTTCTTAAATTAAAAAAAAATATATTTGAGCCTGAATAAAGGATCTCATTCGAATAAAATTATTTTAAAAGGGTTTCATTTCATTAGAATATGTTTCTATTTTATTTTAATTCAAATATCGTATTTGTATCGATTTTATTGCTTTACTATAATCGTGTTGATCTATAGATGTAATAGGACCTTATTGCATTATATTGATTGACAAATAAAAATGTTATTTTAATGAATTTATTTTAGACTTAATTTACTATTTGTAATGGTGTTGCTAGTATGGTAATGGTTAAGATATTTGCGGTTTTGTTCGATTAACAATATTTATTATTTAATCGAGGGTAAACTTATGAAAAAACACTAGATTTAAACATAATATTTAGTTAAAGTTGAAAAGTATGAGATGCTTAAGGCCACAAGATATATAAAACATAATTCGACCTCAATTCTTATTTTTTAGAACAAAACAATTAAACGAAGAACGGGAAATGTAATTGAGAATTCGCGCTAATTAATAATCAAGAACAAAGTACTGTAGGTAAAAAAATATCAACTAAGTTTAAGAAATGTGTTTCATTTAATATTATTTGCAAGAGATAGGTTTATTATTATTTTTTAATGTGTTATAAATATATTATTTCTTCCGTATCTTGTTTGTAATCAAAGCTGGCCACTATATTAGGTAACAACATGATAATTCCTTAATATTATATTATTATTTAAAATCGTTCTTTGTGAGAATACTTTATTTATAGTTCTTATTTATTAGACTTTTGATATTTGTAAACTTTGAATGAATTTGTTGTTAACATTTATACTATGTTTATAAACCGATACTATTATTAAAAGCTATTTTCTTCGCGAGGGTACAGGAGACAAAAATTTCGGGTCCACTAAGTGGAATGAGATAGCGTAAAATACTTTCAGATTCAGACTAATGAACTGAAAACCCATCATAACACCGATGTTCAACTCGTATGGTAAGATATTAAAGTAAACGATAAAATAATACCTATATTTAAAACATTAAATCTTCGCCAATTCAAATGATATGTACTCCTTATTATATATTACAATGAGTCTAAATGATATAAATCATAAATACAATGCTGCGAATGTAAAGGTGAACATTAATATTTATTTATTAAAACAATAACTACCAAACCTAACAAAATATACACTTTAACAAATTAAATCATAATATTCTGAATGTTTAACGAAAGTGTATTATTATAATAGCCGTTACCTCACATTTTACAATCAAAATTGTACAGTCCCTTGCTTACTTATCTTTAGTATATGTTTAGTAAAGTTGTTTGTCCTTGACGTCACGGTCGACTGCGGTTCAAAGCGACCCTTAGATACATAAGTGGCTACTATGGCTAGGACAAGATTATAGTTTGAGACTTTAGTCAAGAAATATATTCTACAAGATTATATACTGCCATTATTCTATTCGCCAGCAATTGTTTTTAAATATGAAAGCATTATTATGGTTATTTAATATTTAAATTAATATATTATAAAAAAAAACAACTTCTAAAGGCTACATATCCTGCTCGTGTTGTTGACGCTCTACGCCGTAGAGGCTAAAAAATATTATTTCTCAGATAATTATCCATAGATATAGATCTGATAAAATGATATGGTTTTCAACATTATCATATAGCTGTATATGCTCTCATTTTTAACATTATTTACATATAAATGATTAAATAAATTCATTTGATAATATTAAATACGAAAAGGAAAACAAATTGAACTTAAATCGAGTTTTTTTTTAATGTCGATAAGTAGGCTGTTTATTGAAAATTTGTGACTGTTTGACATACAGATCTTTTAAAAGAATATTTTTATAACACACTTCTTCAGAAATTTTTATTAATTATTTCCACATTGTAATGCCATAACAACATATAATAATATTATAAACAGGAATTAAGATTCACATTATTATTATGTATAGGGATTCAGGTTTAATAACACATTCACTTTACAAAGACTGTATTAATTTTTCACTGCACGTTGTCAAATCTGTAATAAGGATTAGTATCAGACTTAATATAACTAGATGTACCCGTTTATTGTTATTAAATATAATATGTATTTCTTTTTGTCACGTAATGTATACTTTAACCGTCATTAAACTAATATTATAACAATGAACTCAGAACTTAATAAGAAAGTAAGAATAAATAATTAAACCATCTAAAGTCTGAGAGTTGTCAAGCAGAGGACTTCAGTTGATAAATATTTAAATATTTTGCTTGTTCTTAATGCCACACTAGATGTGACCTGCAACTGCTACGTGGATATCAGAAAATTGTTTATTATTAATATTATTATTAGTTCTCAACTTTTGATGAACTTGGAAAAAAAATAAAACAAAAATACAATCTCTTCAACATTTTAAATTTTAATATAAGTTTACATTACAAGTTTAAAAAAGATATTATTTCTTTCTCAAAACTCTTTTTGAACGAAATTAATACATATTTTTGTGCGGATAGAATATTAGACATTTTAGTAAATTTGAGCCCTATCTAGTAAGACCATATCCTCGTCCAGCCACTGAACAAGAGACACCCTGTTTTTAATATCCTCTGGCATAGCTGTATTTTATTCATTCAGAGGCTGATATTTGCTTAGCAGAGGAAAAACGAATATAAATTGTAGCAGAAATTTTTCTATCAGTCTACCTTCAACTATCTCTTATAAGGATATTTCTAATTCGCATTCGCAACGCATTCTAGAACTCCGTATGACGACAAGTCCCCACTTCTCACTTCTCACTTACGACGCCGTAACCACGCAATATGTCCTTCTATTCAAATATCTACAAAACTAGCTCAACATCATTACTATTTTCTTAGTGGTTATTTGTACAATAAATTAAACAAATTACTAAATTTTCACTCAGCGAACAAAGAACAGTGTAAAAGAATATTATTTAAATGGCTGCTAGGACAGGATTTTCAAAGCACTGAAAATATCCTATATATAGCTTCTTAATTACCTCTAAAAATAATAACTAATAATATCTATAAATAATAACATACTAAGCCCATTTATCTTCACGTATAATAGTCACACCAGCACTGGTACCCACACACACACACATCTACACTTACACACACACTCACACACACACACACACACGCTCATACACACACACCTTTTTGTTTTGTTGTTCTTTGATTTTTCTTTATTTTTTTTTTTCTCCTAGAATTAGTTATAATTTTAATTTGTTGTTTTCTATTATTCTCAATCGTACATTTATATCTATTATTATATAATTTAAAGTAATGTTCTCTGATCAGATACAGTGATGTATTATTCACATTTTTTAAATAATGTTACCAAATCTCAATTCTCTTACTTTTAAGGGTTCGGGAGCCTGGAGATCTGTAACACAGGTTTTGAACCTAGTACAAACTCCAGCTCTCGAGGAGGTATTTATGGATTGTAATTAGTTTTTATTTATTCTACTAATGCTGTACATTTTCGAGAGAAATAAATGCTTTTTGTATTGTATTGTATTGTATTGTATTCTAAACTTACAATACCAAATATATATTCTACTCAGTGTTATCTTTGACAAAATCTGTAAAATAATACACATTAGAGTTGAAGACTTTTCTTTTTTGTGTGAAAAAATGTTTCATAAATTATTTTCTTCTTAGTTTTTCTTTTCTTAGTTTATTAAGTGGCAAATAATTTTGAAATATATTTTAAGACTTATAATATTCTGTATATTTATATAATATTCCCACAAGAAAAAACTTTTTGTGTCATTGTTGTTGTGTGTCCGGGTGTGTGTTATATTTTTTATGAAAACCCAGAGACCCAGGGTTTTAATGTTAGTGCGTTACTTTTTTTAAGACGCTTTAAATGAATTTGCAAAACATTAAAATAAATATTAAAAACATTAAAATACATATTTTTTGCTTTGCGCATAGTGTGTTATACATAAAAATTCAAATATTTTAATCTGCCTAATACAAATCTTTACATTGCGGTAACTTTGTTTTACTTTGATCTTGGTCAGAAGTTGTCTGTGCTAGATTGTGTGTATTCAATAATAATGTACGAGTGTTGCAACTGTTAAAAGTCATTGCATGAAGACCGTGAAGTTGACAAGTATAAATAAGACAGCGTAAGTTTTGGATATGAAGAGGGTTAACACTTATTTATTTCAAGCATACACGAAACATTATAGCAAAGTTAGTATGGAGATTGGAAAACTTTTAATCATTTTAACGAACGTAAAGGGGTTTTGAGGTTTTTATTTATCCATTAACATTGGATCATTCATAAAAACACTAGTATGAAATAAAAAAGATTATAAATAGCACTCTTATATATTGTAATATAGTAATGTATAACTTATTTGTGATATAAATTTATTATAATATGCATATACAAAGAATTCAAAAAGTACTCCTGCATTTTACGTTTTTATTTGCACGTTTGGCGACTGTTTTTTTTTAACTAATTACTTAAATGGGCTGTAATGGAAATGGTATTTCGTATAACTATATAAATAACTATTCAAGCCAAAGCTTTAATCTTTATAAACGCGAATACATGATTTAAATGGTTTCAGTAGTTTTTCGTTATGAGTGTACGTACAAACCGAAGAACAGATTTCTATTCATTATTCCCATAATATTCTTACTTAAATATACTAATACAATGTTATATTCTGTAATATTACTTAAACATATTCTTCATAGAACAACATTATTACAGCTATAAGGTTTTATGAATATTCCTTCGTAGTCATTGGACCAGGCATTCTTATTTTTGGAAGATAAAACATTTAAAGAATGTTAATAATATTGCGGTATCTTTTCATCCAGAAAACCAAGTAAGACTAAAATTATAATTAACGTTTAACATATTCGGAAATGAAGTAATAAACACAATTAATTTATCACATTTTTATTTAAATGTTTCACATCATCGATTGCCATTGGCCAATTAGTGAAATAATATTAATAATTCTTTTCGCATAAATTTATACATCAGAGCAGTTTGGTGTATTAATTTCAACAATTTGCCTTAAAGAGTCCCTGGTTCGATCTCTGACACTCTGATCTCTTTTTACTTCTCGCTTCTTATTACTGCCACCCGTGCCACAAAATGCAGCCTTCACTAATGTAGCTGTGTTCTAATTGATTGTAGATTGTATTCCTTTAGTTTTTGAAAATCATTTTGCTAATTCCAAATTTTTTGAAAGGAATGACAGATGACAGATTGCAGATGACAGATGACAGATGACAGATGACAGTTCACAGGTGACAGATGACAGATGTCAGATGACAGATGACAGATAACAGATAACACATAACACATAACACATAACACATAACACATAACACATAACACATAACACATAACACATAACACATAACACATAACACATAACACATAACACATAACACATAACACATAACACATAACACATAACACATAACACATAACACATAACACATAACACATAACACATAACACATAACACATAACACATAACACATAACACATAACACATAACACATAACACATAACACATAACACATAACACATAACACATAAAACATAACACATAACACATAACACATAACACATAACACATAACACATAACACATAACACATAACACATAACACATAACACATAACACATAACACATAACACATAACACATAACACATAACACATAACACATAACACATAACAAGTAACAAGTAACAAGTAACAAGTAACAAATAACAAATAACACATAACACATAACACATAACACATAACACATAACACATAACAAATATCAAATAACAAGTAATAAATTGTTGTATTTCTATTTTATTAAACATGATATTACTGAGATGTATTATTATGTAGCTGAGAGCAACTGACAATTCGTTTTAAAGAGAAGGAATTTATTTTGAAGAGATTAAACAACATTTTTAAATTAGTTAACCTAGATACAAAATAATACATTGACATGTTATAACAACATTACATAATTGAAAAAATATAGAAGGAAAGAAGAAAGTATTCTTAACTTAATCATATCCTAAATTTATGAAACATTCGTGCGGAAACCCCAACACATTTAACATAACTTTTTCTTGTTGTTTCCAGGCATTTTTATTGAGATTAGATAAATAAAACTATATGGAAACACGACTGCAATTAATTATACCTATTACTTAATTACTTGCAAAACATCTCTCTGCAAAATGATTTAATAGATGTTGTATGTCTGTTTGTTATTTATTCACAATGAGATTTTTTTATAATTTGTAGTTTATTATATTATATTATTAAAATAAACGATTACGATTCTCTTACGATTTTAGCCAAAATGGAATAAAAAAAAGTGAAAAGGGCGAGTAATAAATATAAGCGCAAGTGAATGCCTACAAAAAGTTCATTAATAATTTAAAGTTAAATTTATTACCTATTATAATTGTATTGCTATTAATTGCAATAGATCTTGGAACAGAGCAACTTACTGTTTCATTATCTGCAGCGTATCTTTAGTTTAATTGTTTACAATCCCTTCAAGTCACAGTCGATTGAGTCTCAAAGCGGCTCTTATGTACACAGCTGCTTTGGACACGGTTAGGTAAGTTGATGGCGAATTCTCCCCAGTAATATTATGAATGTGTTTATAAGGTTTGCAGGATATTGATAAGATTTGTATGGAATGTCTCACAAAGACATATCATGAACTGAAAAAATACATAAATTTTTTTTTTTATTCTATATGAATACAAGGCTATGTAAATATAAGCTATATAGGTTTTCAGTAGTACCTATACTTCTTAAACGCGAACAAAGCCTCAGGAAAAGCTACTATAATAAAATAGTAAATAATTTTAGCGAACCCAATTATTAAATTTGGGTCTAGAATTAAAGATACTTAAGACATTTCTACTTAAATTAAAGGACCATTAAATATATGGTTAGCAAATAGTTAAATTAATTTAACGATCCCTGAAGTTATATCTCTAGGCACATTTATAGTGATCCTTTTCAAACTCCCTGTTATTCATTTCAATTTAAGTTGCATTTTGATTAGTATAGTATATATACATGTTCGTGTTTATTAACTGTGTTCGATAACATTGTTAAAAGACTACAGTGCACTATTCTCAACAGTGTCGTATCTTGATCTTTAATCAAGATACGATAGTTTATGATTCAAAAGACAAGATCATTGTCAGTTTCCAGTTTCGGGTATTCAGTGATATTAAAATGATATGATTACTGTTTGTATAATAATAATATATAATGACCAAAAATAAAAATATATAAATCGATATTGATTTTATTTGGTACTTAATAGATGTACGTTATTGAATACTGGAAAAGGAAGCCATTTTAAGAATCGAAATACGATATTATTATTTAGTGTTAATATTCAATATACTAGAACTAAATGAATGTAATTTAACAACAACCTAGCATAACTTCTATGCTTTATAGACTATACATATAATACATATATAATTTTATAGACTATATACTAGTAGAATTGATTATTGTTAAATTAACATTGGTAGTAAGAAATTCTTTTTTATCAGCTGGCTGTTAACTCTACACTGATGGTTACAATGTTACATTAGACGAACATAGAATAGCCTTTTGGTGCGTAAATTGAAAAATGTACTTACGACAACATGTTACAAATTCACGCTGAGACAGCTTGTATTTATTTTATATATAGTATAATAAAGTTTGTGTTAACAACATCATTAATTAAATATTAGATACTTATAATGTATAAGATGAATCTTTACGAATATCGAATATAAAATTATTCAGTCTCTACGGCGTAGAGCCTCTGGCTCGTAACGACTATATATTATTCGCTTATCTCTTAACTGCAGGCTTTATTGTATAGATAGATTATTCTGAGGAAAATATATTCAGATAGAAAAACAATTATTCAAGAGATTATTCTGATAATTATAATAATAAGAGAAATAATATAAATAAAACAAATAAAAAAAAACAACAATATTCAGACCATTAACTAAATATATATTGAAAAATGTAAGTCATGAGGTAAGTTGATTTTATCATTGAATATAAAATTTAAAATGAATTAAATTTCAGATATGCTTTAATCTTTAGTAAAATACATAATTGACTACGAAATAAGTCAATAAAATATTTAACACAATATTTATATTTCTCAAACAACTTTCCTTTAGTTATTAAACTTTATTAATATGTCTCTGAGGTCTTTAAGCAAAGTAGCAACACAACTCTAGGGATGTTTACTAAAATATAATATTAACTTATGAATAAAGTTCAATTTTATAAATAAGAACCTTTTTCTATTTATATTAAGTTGCAGGCATCTACGGTCGTTGTTACACAATAGTCTTACACGTTGGTACCATTTGACATGGTATTTTAGTGACATTAACAATTAGATGAGTTTATAATACTGTTTGTATTATTGTAATTTTAGACTATAAAAGTCGGGAGGCAGTGCTGTGTCGAATATGGGATAGCTGTAATAATTGTAAATTTTTCATAATGTATTAAAAAATAACTGACTATGATGAGTTTTAAAATGTCCACATATAACTGAACTTAAAATTTCAAAACGTCATTATGATTTCTTTTTTTTTATATTTAAGTCACACGGCAAGATTCTAGGTGTAAATTTAAGATATTCTGATAGTTGTTAGCAATCATTGTTTTTTTCTCTTTTACATTGTGATTATTATTATTAGAAAACAAAGATCTATAGACAATACATCATATCACGCTCATTTTTTTTGTACAGTTTGTGATTTCGATTTTAATAAAATCTATATATGGGTAATAATATTTACTTGTACCTTCCATATTCAACGGAATCATGAAGAACTACTGAAATATTCAACACTTTTTGTATTCTTTAAAAGAGAAAAACACTTTGGTTTGAAGTGAGTTATGAAGAGTACTCAAGTTTTTGGCTATTCAATGGTCTTATGTCTAATCGTTTTGACGCATAATGGCTGTAAAAAGTGAAATGTTCATTGTACTGTTATTGTCATTGAACTTTTTCAAAGCTGAGCAAAAACAAGGGACAAAGTGCAACCTTTTATATATATTTTTAATGTTTATATATACTGATTGTCAGTTGTTTATGCTTTTACTACTTATTCTATAATCATATAATTTTGCACATAGGTGATCAGGGATGCAGAAAATGTCATGGGAAAACTAAAAGAAAAGAATTGTTCCCGGCAGGTAGAAAATAACTTTGAAACGTCAAAAGTATGTGACGAAATATCTTGTCCTACAATCATTTTTTGTAGATAATATATTTATTGAATACCCCATAGTGGAAGCAATAGAATTAAGTAATCCAATTGCAAATATTTATATAGCTAATTACTACTACTTATTATTTACCTATTTATTTACTGCAGTCACGGGGAGCTGTTAGTAAAAAGACAAAACATTTTACAATATAACATTAGTGTTATACTTTAGTAAACACTCCTGGAGTAGTATTGGTTCTTAGTTGGAAGACCTTAGAGGCATAGTATTAACATTTATTAACAGAATAAAAGATGTTTAGAGGTCATATTAAAATATTGTGTATGGTGTATGGTCATATTAAATATTATACGCAAGAAGCATAATGTATTTTATATAAGTTAAACATTCAGGCACTTCTAAGATTATGAGCATAGAGTTAGAAACCGAGCTACTAACAGACGCCTATAACTCTACATCTCGTCTTACACAACACATGATGGCTGCCAAACATTTGAAAAGTAGAGTCAATTCTTACGTTAATGATTTTCGTCGTTATAAACAACGCGTTATAACGACGGACGAAACTACCTATTTGGTATAAACAGAATCGCATATTCCAAAGTGACCAAAGAAAGGTTTATAGAAGCTGGGAGGAATCTGCTACGAGTGTGATTGATGGGCAGTTAGCAAATATGGAAGAAATGTTCACATTTTGGAAAAATATTTTGTCGGTGCCTATAAATCACAACGATGGTGGCTGGATGCGTGTTGTTGAGCGCGCGTGTGATCACTTGCAGCCAATGGAAGCTATATTTGTAAGCCCAGATAATGTCAGGGATGCGGTTCATTCGACCTATAAATGGAAAAGTCCTGGGCCGGACGGATTACATAACTTTTGGCTCAAATGGCTGCGGTCTTCACACGAACGTTTGGCTGGGCAGTTCCAGGAAGCCATCGGGTCCGGATCCCTACCATCTTTTATGACAACAGGTATTACCTTTCTGCTCCACAAGTCTGGTAGTATCGCAGATCCAAAGAACTTTCGAACCATCACGTGCTTACCAACGATTTATAAGTTTCTTACATCCATTTTGCCTTTGTATACAAATAGCATTTTAGATCCCGCTCAAAATGGATGTAAGATTGGGTCTCGTGGTATTAAGGAGGTCTTCCTTATTGACATGGACATCAATGAAAAGGTTCGCCGAGTTAGGAAGGGTCTCTCCACCGCCTGGATTGACTACAAAAAGGCCCATGATTCGGTGCCTCATACATGGTTGAGACGAGTATTAGAAGTGTATAAGATTGACACTGATTTATGCGCTTTTCTTGGTTCATGTATGAGGCAATGGACAACGGTCCTTTGTCTTCCAGGGGGCGGAGGAAGTCTTCTTATTTCCGAACCTGTAAGGATTGAGCGAGGTATTTTCCAGGGTGATAACTCGCGTCCTTTGTGGTTTTGCCTGGCTTTGAACCCCTTAAGCACGTTGCTTAGGGACTCAAAACTGGGATTTTGCTTTCGCAGAGGGGGTGAAATCATTTCTCATCTTTTGTATATGGACGAACACAAATTATTTGCACCAAATAAATCAGACCTGGTATCGTTACTAAACGTTACGCAAACGTTTAGTAATGACATTAGGATGGAGTTTGGTGTAGATCAAAGCACGGTTGCACATGTGCAGAATGGCCGAGTTGTAAATAGCGAATATTTACAACTCTCGGCAAGAATGTCCCTCAGATCCCTCTCCAAAATCGAGGCCTACAAATACCTTGGTATGTCGGAATGCTTAGGCATACTAAGTGGGGACATTAAACAGCTAGTGAAGAAACGCTTCTTTAATCGCTTGACAAAAGTCCTAAAAAGTCTTTTGTCAGGAGGTAACAAAGTGCGTGCATTCAACAATTGGGTAATGCCCCTTCTTATGTATATTTTCGGCATATTAAGGTGGACTTTTGATTTGATTTGACTCAGACTGAATTAGATGCCCTGGACCGAAAGGCCCGAAGACTATTGATAATGTATCGCATGCATCATCCGCGCTCATCAGTGATGATATTGTATATTCCACGGAAAAGTGGGGACCGTGGTTTCCTTAATGCCAAAAACTTACACAACCGCGAGGTATGTAATCTTAGAATCTTAGAGAATATTTCCGTCATGCTGAGTGTGGAATGCATCGGGACATTGTTGCAGTAGATAATGGCCTTACACCGCTCTCCTTAGCTAAAAATAACTAGCATAAACCGGTAGTATTGAGCACTGAGGACCGTATGAGTATATGGAAGAGTAAGAAGCTTCAGGGACGGTTCCACCAGGCACTTTATGGGCCTGATGTAGACCTTCTGGCGTCCGTGGCTTGGTTATGATTTGGTGATCTCTTTGGTGAAACCGAAGGTTTTGCTTGTGCAAATGCTGACGAAGTTGTCAAGACGAACAACTATCGGAAATACATAATAAAGGATGACACTGTTGATATATGTCGTGCGAGTCACCAACCTGGAGAATCCATCAGACATGTTATTTCCGGTTGTTGTCATCTTGCCAATGGAGAGTATTTGCAGAGGCACAACCAAGTAGCCAAGATTATCCACCAGCAACTTGCTCTTCGATACGGTCTTGTATCTTTTGAAGTGCCATATTATAAGTACACACCGGAACCAGTTTTGGAAAATGGTCAGTCTAAGCTCTATTGGGACCGATCTATCATCACGGACAGGACTATTGTAGCCAATAAGCCTGATATCGTGCTGGTAGATCGGTGAGAGCGCCGGGCATTTCTTGTTGATATCAGCGTCCCTTGTGACGCTAATCTTGTGAAAGCTGAGAAGGACAAACTATCAAAATACTTGGACTTAGTTCACGAGATTACCGACATGTGGGATGTTGACTCAACAATAATTGTCCCGATGGTAGTTTCCGTAAATGATCTTATAGCGAAGAGTCTCGATCATCATCTCAAGGGGCTCTCACTAAACAACTGGATCAAGGGTCGGATACAAAAGGCAGCAGTTTTGGGTACGGCACGCGTTGTGAGGAAGTTTCTTTCTCTGTCGCCCTAACCACCAAAGGACTGGTCGTAAGGCCCACGTCGGCGGAATACTATTTTTTATATTTATATTTATAATGTTGTTTTTTATGTTATATATGTTAATGTAAATAATAAGATAGATATGAAATAAATGAGAATAATAATCGTGTATAAATATAAATAATTTTAAATAGGACGTGAATTGAAATTATAATTCTGTCTCAAGGGTTTGTTACAGAATAGAGATACGACTCCAGAGATCGTAACATCAATTTAGCTAAAATGTTAGTAATAAATTTAATGTTGCGTTAAGCTAAATAGAAACTCAAAAATATATGGGGCTGGCTCATACTTTTCCGACTTAAGTGACTTTACTCAGGACGGATTTAGAATACATATATATTTGAATATATTATAGTAATAAAAGAATATATATTATATCGTATTGTAATTCAAGTAAATCAAATGTAAATGTGTAATTAAGATAAATTATTATTTTTGTATGTTAATTAATTATTTTCTTTTTTATCTTAGTATGATCATATTTAAGATAAGAAAATTTGGAATAAAAAAATAAACAACAGAACGTCGATTAAAGAGTGCAACTGCATATCTATTTATTAGTTATATAGCATTTATATATACATCTGTATATAGTTAATGTACAAATTTAACTTTTTATACATTTATATCGATATCGTTAAATTAGTTTGTTTTATTAAGTTTCTGTAGAAAGGCCAAGTATCTTTAATCGATGCAAATTTCTTTTTAATTTAGAGTAGTCTCATCTCTTTTTAAAACAGAGAAAACTACTATGAGCATATAAAGTAATGCTTTTTAAGATATTTTCAAAATGATTTTCCTTCTTCTAATATATATCAAAAATTATTTATAACGACTGACACCGTCCACCCCACTTTTTTTTAAAAAACTTTATTTTGTTGTTTATACTATTCTTATTTATTTTTATTTTTTTATAAAAGCGTGTTTATTAGTTTTTTTACTATTATTATTAAATGAATACCCTAATCCACGCGAATGGAAAAGCAGTATTATATTTATAAAAATTCAGCAATAATTACTACTGGAAGACAAAGTGTGTTTGTCAGTTATATACGTCAATAAGTCAATTGTCCAAAAGGGTTTTTTGTTAATATATTTTTCATGGTCTTTTTACCTGTATAGGCAAGGCTTCAAGAGTATCATCACTCATGGATGAATTTTTAAAAAATGTTTTACATAAATTTTACCAATTTTGAAACCTCTCATTACCTGTCATTATTTTGAAATCTTTGCATATTTGTTAGCTAAAAATCTTAATAATAACTTAAAAAAACGAAAACCATAGCTTTTAATGCAATGCATAAAACAAAAACTTAGTAAATATTGAAGTATAAAAACACATATATATTTTTTTCTTTTTTATTTTTCGTAGTTAATGTTACATAAATATTTAATTAAATGAAAGAAAGTTTGAAAATATCTATAAACTGAGCATAAACTATGTTTAAGAGTATAAAGAGTATTTAAGCTTTTAAATAAATATAGAATGAAAAATAAACCGATACAACAGGGATTCGAACCTGCAACCTCTGAGAAATAGTCCCTAACGCTACCCACTTTGATGAATCTGTCTGTCTGTCTCTGTAATCGTGTAATTAGTAGTCACCCAATTTTAATCTATTTTTTAACCCCCGACTCAAACAGAGGGGTGTTATGAGTTTGACCTGTCGATCTGCGTATCTGTCTGTCTGTCTGTCTGTGGTAATGTAGCAGCCAAACGCGTGGACGGATTCGATTGCGGTTTTTTTAATCGAGAGCCTAGTTCGTCGAAATGGTTCTTAGCTATGTTTGGTCGAAATAAAAACAGTCGTCTCCAAGATATTAAAGTTTTATTGGTGCATAAGAACCTTGCGAGTGCAAGAAATATTGCAATATTGATAGAAATATTCAAAGAAATGAAAATTTGTTTGTGCGTGGGTTCATTTAGTACAATAATGAAATCGTTAACATAATTGTAAAAAGCAGAAAAAAAAATATTATTATGTACTTATTGAATTCGTTTATCGGGGTACCGCTTAATAAAGGAAGAAATTAAAATGCAAGTAATTTACCAAGGCAAATAAAGAAATTATGTCTAAGCCCTCGTAACTTCGTAAAACAGACATCATCGTCAATCATCAACGGTCCCCCTACGTAACGACTTCAATGAGTGCATAATAATATTATTTTTATCCTTTTTAGAGGTCTTTTTGTATTAGGGGTTTTTTTAATTTAATTTTTTTTATACTTTGTTTTCAATGATGGTTTGGAAGGTATTAATTATAAATCAGTGAATGAGTCATATTTTTATGAAAATTGTCTATATGTAGCCACGAGTGTATAAAATACGTTATTAGTTCCATGTTATACAACATCATTTTCCATAACTAAAATATGTGCCTTCAGCAAGACCCAGCACCGGGTCGTATAGCTCGATAAAGTCGTAAGTGCTGGAGAATGGCGGAGGTTTATTCCTAGTCTTATATATTATATATTTTCAGTGAGTTTTTCCATAAAAGCTACGACGATTTGGAATTCCACAAAACTAGCAGTGAAGATTTTTCCAATACGACAGTGCTAGTCTCTATTGGTATCGATAAGTTCAAAGAGCTAAATTAAAATGAATGTAGATCATTTTTAATGTCTTTCATATATTTTTAACGTAATTATAACAATATATTTTTGCATGAAGTTAAATGTTAAAAAAAGAAAGAAAAGTATTTGCCTTTTTGTGTTATTAGTTTAGTTTTATTTTTATTTATATTACATAAAGTACTAACATAATGAAACTGAAGAGTTTTTTGGTGGCTTAAGTTTTTAATTAGCCTATTTATTGAAGATTTATACTATATTTTAAATATTTTTACTAACTTTTGGCTATACTTTGAATATTTCTACTTAAATTAAAACATATTATTTGAATTAAAATGATTTAACCATATAATGATCACTGATTTGCCCTTTATCCCTTTGTAACAAACCCTCGGGATACAAACCCTTCGGATTATAAAGTTCCTAATCACACTTTCTATTTAAAAGTATTTATAAACAAGAATATATACAAAGATATATTATTAAACTTCTAAACAAACTATCTAAATAATAATATTGTTAGGAGTCGAGGATATTTCTAAATAATTAGTAGGCATCAACTGCTATAAATTAGCAAAAAGTGTTAGGTTTATTGATTATCGTGTTATACTCGTTTGAGAGCAGAAGCTCTGAAGGTGTGAATAGTGATAGTCAATGTGATCTTTAAGTACCTACTTTGAGTAGCTTATCTAGCCTTATATTAGTGTGGCAGATTTGTCGTTTTGTGTCATAGTTTTATTACTAAATTTGTGTTAAAATTGTAACCTTAGAATTAGATTTCGTATTATTAAATTATGTTAAATACGTAAATGTTCTAATTACTTTGAATTCTTATTATTTTTTTAGTTAAAATTCTACATGAATCCTAAAAATATATTATCAAATTATTAAAACATTAAAAATACCAAATAGTGAATAAATAATATATATTATTTTCATAATTATTAGTGTCTCACCGATACATGTCCTTTTTATTAAAACAAACCGCAATTCATGTCCGCGACTCACACTGTATTCTCAGTAGTTTCAGACTTGCAGGACCAATGTTCGGAAATGGGTTTTCTTCGATAGTGTTTGGAAATAAACAATAATATAAATCATAGATAAATATTTCTTTATTTCATACATGATGCTGTCGAATATTGAGAAGTAAACCGAAAGCTGCGCAGGATACACGAATCGGAGTCATAACAGGGCCCAAGTGATCTATTTTAATAAATCCAAACAAAATGTCATCAAGGGAATAACTTGTAAAATTTCTACTTATATTAATTATTATAAGATTTACACTGGTAGTAACTCTTTTTTTTTTTTTTTTTATACGATCTAGGGCAATGCTTGACTACATCCCACCTGATGGTAAGTGGAATGTAGTCTAAGATGGTATGTATGGTAACCTATTCACTCTTCTCTTGAAGACATCCACATTATATTTGGCCGGAAATACCGACGCAGGCAAATTGTTCCAGTCCTTCGCTGTACGCACTAAAAATGAGGAAGCAAAGCGCTTCGTTCGGACGGGTGGAATGTCCACAACAAAAGGATGGATACCTGCCGTGCGTCGGGACGTCCGGTGATGGAAGGGGGACGGGGGAACTAAGTCGTGTAGTTTTATTTTTATTTTTTTTTTTTTATTTATTTCTGTTACATTCAAATATTACAAATTACATATTCATAAACACAAATCTTATCAAAAAATTGTCGCATTTATGGGGTTCACATGCTTCGTAACTAAATAATTAGATATAACATTACCTTGATCTTAAGACAATCTAATACTTATATAAAACAAAAAATTAATAAATAAATCTTAAACTAACAAAAGTAAGAAAAAATAAAAGACACAAAGTTCATACCTAAAATGTTACATTTGTGAGTGTGGTAAGTTCTTATTATTAATATAAAAGTCCTTTACATTTTTTTTTGTTTGTTTTAAATTATGGTTTTTAATTTCAGTAATCAACTCCTTTGGTAACTTATTTAGCATACAAGGCAGGATGTAGGACCAAATTCTCTTTCCATATACATTATTATATTTCGGTACAGTAAAATATGGTAAATATGATAGATTTCGCATGAAATCAACTCTGTCATTTATTCCTAGCACATTAATTTTGTTATGATATTCTGATATAATGTTCATATTTACTCTTTCGTAAACGTTAATTAAGCTACAGTGTTTAAATAAATGGTCATAGTTATGTCTAAATTTATATTTAATTTTCAGTGGGACTATTGATTTTAATATTCTTATTTGTAGGTTATAAATTCTTTCTAGATGAGTTTTATAAGTTCTGCCATAGCTAGAGATGCCATAACTTATAATAGAATCTGCAAGTGACATGTACAAAAGTCTTAGAGTTTTATATGGAAGTTTATGTTTAAGTATACAAAATTTTGCCAAAATAGTTCTGAGTTTACAACAAACTTCATCTATATGAGGACTCCAGTTAAAATGCTGGTCTATTTTTAGGCCCAAATACATATGTTGACTAACCGTTTCAATTGACATACATACACATGGGGTGTGACCCCCATGCATACAGCTATGGTCATGCGCAACAATGCTTGGAATGAAGTTAGCTTTTTTATGTGGTGAGTGTATGTACATAAGCTTAGTTTTTGAATAATTTATATAAAGGTCAACATCATGCGCCCATTTACACAGATTATTGAAATCTGTTTGCATCATATCTCTTGCCATTTCCATGTTATGATGTGCGGTGATTAAACATGTGTCATCAGCAAATTGATACACAGAGCCGTGACGCATTATGTTGCACATATCATTGACATATATTAAGTACTCCGTAGGGCCCAAAACTGATCCTTGAGCTGTTCCTAGGGTAGATGGAATTAGTTCACTATACTCATCGGCTATGCATACCGAATTATATCTATTTTTATGATAATCTTTAAGCAACTCTAATGCTGGGCCCTATATACCATTTTGCTGCATTTTTTTATATAAAGTGTCATGTTTAAGAGTTTCGAATGCTTTAGTAAAGTCAATAAATAGGACGAGTATATGTTTTTTTTCATTTAAATGATCATTAATTTCATCTGAAAACGAAGCTAAAAGTTGTGACGTATTTTTTTGTTTTTGAAATCCAAATTGTTTATTGTGAATTATGTTATTATGTGATAAAAATGTGTTAATCAATTGACTAAAGTATTTCTCTATAATTTTATCTAAGCATGATAATATAGTTATCGGTCTATAGTTGTTGGTATCAGTAAAACTTCCTTTCTTATGAATGGGTCTAATAAGACCGATTTTTAATTGATCAGGATAAATACATCTACTAATACACAAATTAATCAAATGCGTTAAAATAGGAGTTAACTGTTGTGATAGGAATTTAATATCCTTTACTTGTATATTATCAATACCAGGCCTTTTTTTGTCCTTCATATTAGTTATTATTTTAGAGAGCGTTTCTTCATTATTTTTTTCAAAACGCAAGGAGATGTTAGGTGTGTTTGTATAAAGTGTCTTATCTAATAATGGTTCGTCGCATGAATTTATAATGTTTTCAAGGTTATTTTTAAAGTCTTTAGAAAATTTTGTTGCTAGTCTTCTTGCTTTTAATTTAAAAGAGTTAATCAAGATATCGTCAACGGCATTCACAATTCTACCCGTTAGCCTATTTATTATTTCCCACGTTTTTTTTTGTATTTCGAAAGTTATCAGTAATTTCTCGTTTAATTGATTTATTTCTAGTTTTTACTATTTTTTTATTTGTTTTGTTTCTGTATTTTTTATATATCAGTTCATTTTTTTTATTATTTAAATCTTTCAAATGTATTTTTAAAAGTTCCATTTTTTTATTACTCATATTTACCATATTTTCCGTAATCCAACTATTTTTTGCTTTAGTATTAGTAGTAATATTAGTTTTATATTTACATTTATTATAAATAAAGTTAATTTTGTTAATAATGAACTCAATAATTTCATTTGGATCCTCATTAAGTAAATGTGTATTCCAATTAATTTTACTTAATTCAATTCGAGTTTTTTCTCTATCTAGTTTAGTTATAGTTTTAGATGTACTCGTACAATCCGGGCTTATCAAAGAAAGGCCGGTTATATAGTGGTCCGCCAGTGCATTTAGCACGACTGCTGACTGTATCGAGTGGCCGCTACTGCCTCGCTCGCACACGTCGCGGATGAATATGTGATCTATACATGATTTGGATACGCCACTAATATTTTTCTCGACTCGAGTGAATTGTGAAATACAACATTCAAACCCTAGTTCATTCAGAGTATTCAAATATAATCTTACAGTGCTATTCATAATGCTAATGTCTATATTCATGTCTCTTATTAATATACAGTTAGAGTTATTTGTACAAAAAGATAACATTTTAGAAAGTTCAGTAATAAAGCTGCACTTACAAAGGTTCGGTGGTCTGTATATAACGCACAAGGATAATTTATACCCATTCAGGGTTTTCACTTCACCACACAAACACTCACAGTATTCTGAACTCACTTGGTTTTTTACAAAAGAAATAGTTTTATGAACATATGTGATTATGCCGCCTCCTTTCCTATGATTTCGAAGTTCCGTGTACATAGAATAATTATATAAGTTGAACAAATCTTTTGTGATATTCGATATGTTAGCTTCGGTTACTATTATAAGGTGAATAATTACGGGGCTAGTGTCCACGATATATTCCAGCTGTGAATGATTTTTAATCATCGACCGAATGTTGACATGTAGTAAAAGCAATTTATTATGTTCTTTTCGTATATTCTTAGTGAAATTATTCCATGTTTCATAATTTGATTCAAATATTCCTGAGTCGTAATTAGTCATAATATTTGTAGTTGATCGATGTATATTACGAAAATTATTTACTTTTATTTGTTTTGACATTCTTTGATAATTTTCTCAATATCGTTCTCTGAGGTAACGTAGTAAATTTTATTATCACCTTCTGATTTTCGGACCATAACTTGCCCATTCTTACACCACACGTATTTACAAATTGAGGTTTCTTTTACAGCTGTTTTTGTTTTCCATAAGCTGTTGTCGGGGTCAATGCTTCGCGTATGAATACCGAACGCTCGCCTTCTCCAACTATTTTTTTTCCAGGAACACTTGTGGTCTTTGCAGCCTTAATCCAATCGTTTCTCCTTCCTTCCCGTAAAGAAACTATAATCGGTGAATCTACCTTATAGCGTTCCGCTTGATCATTATTCTGTCGTTTTGGTTTCTTTTTTCTCACGACACTTACTACGTCTTCTATTTTTTGGTTAAGCGACTGACAGAGTAACCTAGTTATTTGCTTTACGTCCTCGTTGTCCTTCTCAACAATACCACAAATCTCAATATCATTTTGCATCTGTGCTTGTTCTAGTTTATTAACCTTTTGTTCAAGCACTGCATTTTTTAAATTAAGATTATTATATATATTATTTAGATTTTTACATTGATTTTCTACTAGTTTAACGCGCATTTCATAGTTTTTAATTTTCTCCTCGTACTCGTCTATTTTATTAGAATAGAATTTGAGGGTACTTTGAAGTTCATCCCGGATGATCTCTTTAACATTATTTGACGAATTTCTTGACAAAGATCTATTAGTAGTTTGTCCTGGTCCACGTTATTCTGCCCTTCTGCATCCGTATCTTCATCTTCTGGGTCAGGTAAAATGACAGATAGTCGTTTTGCTTTACCACCCGTCGTTGCGGTACAGCTCCTACATTTCCAATCAATGGAATCAGTTGAGGACAAAGTCATAAGCTGCTCTGTGGATAAAGATACACAGGTGCCATGATACCACTTATTACACTTGTTGCATTGCACGCCTGGTTTTCTTTTCGAGACTATTTTGCTACACTTTGCACACTTCGTCATATTTCAATTATTCGTTTTCGCAGGTAGGCGTTAAATAATTAGTTACGCGTCGTTACACTGTCGCAGCGAGCGGTGAACTGAGTGTTCCTGAGCACACTCACCAAAATGTATCCTATAGAATACTGAGAGGCTAGCAATTTTACGCCTGTGTTCCAGGCTTTGGAGGTCGGCTTCGACCAATTCGGGATCGCCGATAAGCCTCTTTGCTCGCCTCTCAATTGAGTCCAGAACCGCAAGATGAGACTTTGCGGCACCAGCAAATATGTGACCACAGTATTCTACACACGACCGGATCTGTGCTTTGTATAGAACAAGAAGCTGTCCCGGTGTAAAGTACTGCCGAACCTTCGCAAGAACGGCAAGCTTTGCTGCTGCTGCTCTTGCTCTAGACTCAATGAACCGACCAAAGTAGAGGTTCGAGGAATTCTCTAAACCTAACAACTGAAGCCGGTCACTGTATTCCAAGGATACATTCTGGAAAGTAGGAGCGAAGGTGAAAGGGCTCTTTTTGGCGGTGAACAGACACGTCTGCGTTTTGGTGGCGTTGAACTTGACAAGATTGGCATTGCTCCATGCGGAGACTGCCTGAAGTTTGTCATTCAAACGTTGCACCATGGCTTCTCTTTCAGACTGTATTTGATCTCGACTAGCCCGAGTACTCGGCAGATATCTTTCTACAACTGTGCTGTTGTCTCTGCGGGTTGTTTTCTCTACTACGAAGGTTTATGTTACATTAGACGAACATAGAATAGCCATTTGGTGCGTGAATTAAAAAATGTTATTATAAGTACTTGTTAATACTTCAGGGGGTGTGAGTTTGCATTATTTTTATTTATTAATATTATATTTATTAATATTATATTTATTAAAAAATAAATTTTATTTTTATATTAAATGAAAATAAAATTTATTTTTGTGGTTTATTTATTTAAAAAGCTAACATAACACTGAATTGTAATATTAGCATATAATCCAAATCCGCTTTGTATGGACCCTTGAAAATAAATGAATTAGGTTTTAAAGGTATCCTTAGTCATGTTGCCTGGAACATTAAGCTCTGACCATACCAATTTTCTTCAAAGTAGTATCGTAGTATTTTCATAATGTGCGAATAAACAGAAAGACAATCAGACACATAAGATAAAACAATTGTCTTGAGTGTCATTTAGCAATTATTTTGTAATAAAATATATTTCAGATCCTTCCTCGTTACTATTATGTAAAATGTAAAGATGCATAATACATATATACATGTATATATAATAAGTAAATAAGTTGTATCAACAACGTAATAAAATTTAGTAACAATGTAAACTCGGCTTAACTGTAATATCCTTCCTTTTTCGTAAATAAACTTATTTAATCATTTATATGTAAATATTTAAATGAACCAAGTTGTAAAGTATGTACAGTTGTATGATACTGTCATATTTGAGAGATTGATGTTAAAAAGCTTAATCGCATATTTTTATATTCCATGAAATATTATAAGTATTCAATCTCTATTTCGTAGAGCCTCTACGTAGTTCCTACGAACTACATTTTTTATAAAAAGATACTAAATAAAATATATTTGAAAAACTATTGCTTAATATTTTATCTTAAAGAAAATAATAGAGTAGAACCTCGATAAATTGAATATCAAGAATAATTCATTATCTACTATAGATCTCTAGTTCCGAATTGTTGTCGGACGGCCGTTTAAAAGTTTGTATTTATCCGTCGGGAATCGTCCTTTTCTTCAGGGTGAAAGATAACCGATGAACTTTGCTGTATCTCTAAAATTACAAGATCAGTTGTTTAGGTGTGAAAGCTGTTTAAAAAATACTCAAATACTTTATAATACATGTTACAATAGTCTAAAAATATAAAAATAACTAAAGGTTGCAGGTCTTAGTTAAACTTTTATCTTTAACTACCCACAATAGCAACAATGATCAAATCAGTATCTTATTCTTTACGGTCTTAAAAAACAAATGAAACGAGAAGTCCCGAAGCCACCAATGTATAGAAGTTGGCGTTAGTTCATAATTTATTTGATTTAAAAAATTTGGACAACCAAATATTAAGAAAAATAAAAAAAAATATGTTATCGTTCACAAAAAGAGAAATCAATCATTAGCATTCCAGTAAATGTTCAAGACGTAAAATGTTTACGTTCGGTACTGTTGATAAATGTTGGTTAAGAATTACTATACTACGAGTTGAGATGGTTCTGATGTTACATAGCATATAACTTCCTTGTTAAATGAGGAAAAAGTAAAATTATAAATAATACAATTCCCGAGAGTAGAGTGTTTCTAAAATAAAGTATAGCTTAAATAGATATAAAATTTAAATAGCATAAATCATAAATCTATATCTGCTAGAACGAAAACTGTCCAACTGAAAACTAACCATATATAGGTATTATAATATTTATAATAGAATATTAAAAAAATAAATAAATTATTACTTACTATTTCTGTACATGACTGATTCATGTTGTTTTCTTTTTTTTAATAATCCACCTTTTTGAGACATAATTATTGCTACAAAATGTTATTTCGAAACGCAATATGTTGCATTTAAATATTTTTATTTAACCTCAATTGTCGGAAATAACTTTATTACTAGGGACAATATGTGAAATTGCATGTAATTCGTGCGCCGTAAATAGGGCTTCCACAAAAATATCAACAGGTGCTTGCTATTACTATGCTTATAACTTTAAATATTTCTATATTTTAGCTGAGTTCGAGTATTTTGTATTATAAAATACCGAAATAAATAATACATACAATATCCATGTAAAATTAGTAACCCAAATTTTGTTTTATAATTAAAAAGTTTAGTCAATTTTATGTCAATTTATATACACATTTTCTGAACTTTAAATATTATGACATTTATATATTTAATTTACTCTTAAAGTGGAAATTTTCGAACTTGATAGACAGGCCATGGCAGTTTTTAAGACTCATTAGTGAGTGGAATATTGGATAGTGGTATAGTTGATAAATCCTTATTTGCAAAACTAATAATAATATTTTTGTCTCATGTCCAACCCTATACTCGTGTGACGCAGGCCGACAGTTACCGAGCTGCTAACTGCTCTGAATCGTTCTCTTTTATGTAATTATACCTGATGGTGGACAATTACTGCTATAGTTAGCAGTTCTGTTTAAATAATCGAAATAGGAAATACTGATTCTGATTGAATTGTTCACATAATCGAATAATCACCTAAAATATCTTGTGTTTGTATTTGAATATATTATGTACAACACAAAACAGAATTCATTATAAAATATTTATTTCCAATTATAAATCAAAATATTTTTCGTAATTAATAATGTTAATGATTCTCGAATGTAAATTTATTTAAACTTTTAATCTAGATATTTTCTTGCTATTTTTTTTTTTTCAAAGGTTACTAGAACATTTTTCTTTTAACTAACAAACTAGACCAAAGTTATCTTGTAATATACATGTTAATAACAACATTCTCAATATACAATAGGTGTGTATATGTGTGTCAATATGTAGTATAGTGGTAGTCAGCTAGGAAGTTTAATAGAGTATCTAAGTTAGTACTATAGCCATGTCTGTCCAAGTTTGATTGTATTCCGTCATGGGAACTAGTTTATCGCCATTAATACATAAGTATTATATAATAATTGTTTGGTAATGAATGAAAATATTCATTTTATTATGGGTGTCTATAATCTGTTTTCATTATTTATTTATTGTCATGTAATTAATTTTACCTATTTAATAATTTTAATATCGTACACAGTTCAATGCCTGATATAACCTGTAAGATGGAAGCACTTAGGCTTAAGAAATTTTAGTATACTCGCTTCAAGTGAGATTCTTGTATTATAAATAATGATGTTTTTAAAAACTGTTTTCAATTTAATACATGCTTTAAAATAACAGAATTAAATAACCATGTTACTAATAATAATAGGACACAGAAGATTCAATATAAATAATAATAAATTCAATAGAAATATAATAATATGTATAGCCATGTTAAGCTTATTTAAATTTATATAAATATAGAATGAAAAAAAATATATAAACTTATATAAATATAGGTTTCCCTATTACTTAGATATACTATGAAGTATAAATATTTTCACTAATAACATTTGATATGACGTACAACACTCACCAGTTAATTAATTTAAAAACTACGTCAGGCCCAAATGAACCTTATTATTTCCCCGTAAAAATTGAATATGCTGTGAGTATAAAGCTGTCTCGTCATTATATGATTTTCATAGATTATTGTTTAAGAAAGGTTAAAGCGGATAGATTCGCTGCTAATTGATATCAAAGAAGAAACAAACAATCTAATGTTATCGTAAGTACATAATAGTTAAAACAAGTTAAAAGGTATAAACGTATAAAATGTGACCAATTTACATTATCAAAGTAATGTAAAATGTAAAGTTAATCAATACGAGCAGGACTTGAACCTGCGGCCTATTGGAGTCCGATCTTGTTTTGTCAACGGAGATATCGTGTCATTACAAGTCTTGTTAAATTTTTCGATCAATTTTTATTTTCAAATCAAAATAAGCATAATATGGCTAACATTTATATTAATAAAATTCAAACAAGTAGTGAGATATGGGTGATATAAGCTTGTATTTTATATTTCTTGACTAATGTCTCAAACTATAATCTTGTCCTAGCCATGGTAACCACGTATGTGTCCAAGGTCATTTTAAGCCGCAGTCGACCGGGGCATCATGGACAAACAACTTCTCTAAACATATACTGAAGATAAGTAAGTAAGAGATGGTACAACGTTTATTGTAAAACATGAGGTAACGGCTATTATAAAAGTACATTCTCGTTCGTCGTAAACATCCTATACTCTGAGATGGAATAATAATTAAAAAATGTAAACAAAGGACTTACCATCACCAAGAAATATTTAATATTTCTTGCAAATCCTTAACCGCTTAGTATAAGGATTCTGTTTTTTTATATTATGTAAGAGTTATGTGCATGTGTCAACAAAATAATATATACCTATTTATCTTGTAAATAATTGATTATAAAATAATTTTATTGTATTGACTAACCAAACCCCCCGCGAGGGAAATATAAATCCCTATATATATTTATCAATATTAATTGAATTCTGACATTTTATCGCTACAAAAGCAATTGGCGAAAGGAAATGCATGCGTGACGATGTAGTTAAAAAGTATCACTCGGTGATAATTAATCTTTTGTGGTGGTATGATGATTGGTACGCTTTTCGTTTAAAATAAGGAGTATGAATGTGGATGGTTAGCACAGAAGATACCGACCGTGCAAGATAAGAAGGAACTGCATGGAGTGAAACAAGTGTGCACTGAGAGGACGAGAATCCTAATTAGTTCAAATGCATGTGGATGTGTCCATGGAACAAAAAAAACACCAATAATATTAAAATAGAACTAAAGATATCAAGACCATTAAGTAAAAAATGGCCTTATTACAAACACCATTTTGTTACCAGAAATATGTTTTTTTTTTTAATATTCCCATCTACATAATACATCATATTGAAAAAAAAATGGGATCAAGAAATTTAACCAAAATTTATCAAAAAAGACGCTAGAAGTAACTTTACCAACCTGTTTGGGATCCCAAGCAAAATCTAAACATTTTAGAAAATGAATAGAGTGAAAAAATAACATTAAAACATGAAATTAATTACATTAATATGAAGTATAAGGTATAGTTAAATAAAGTTTTTCTTAAAGTAATGAGCAGTGCCTAACCTAACGCGACTGCAATTCCTATCTTTCAAACCAAAATAATTAAATCAGAAACGGGAAATGTAATTGAGAACTCGCGTTAATTCAATTATCAAGAACAAAGCACTGGAGATAAAGAAACATTAACTTAAGTTAAATGAATGTTTTTATCAACAGGTTGGTTTATTTTAAGCTTTTGAATACTTTGTATCATTTATTCTGCAATTTGTTTATAATTGTAAGTTTGACACAAACTTCTTTGCGCTTGAGAAGTTATAATTATTTTATGTTGGCCATTATTACAAAGCCTTTATGATCAGTTTTTATATAATTGTATTCTGTAATTATATTTGTCAGGTTACCATGTTCAGGTAAAGGGATATAGTAATGCCTGATGATAACGCAAAACAGACATTTATTTTTCATAAAGTCATTCCAGTCTTTGAGGTTGAAATATCTATTGAGGTTTAAAAATGTATTGAGGACGTTGAAACGTCGGAGCTCCTCTTAAATATTATTTATTTTTAAAGAAAATATGTAACTGAATATTCTGTAAATAATTCTAGCACCTATCAGTTACCATTTTTATAATCTAGCAAAAAAACACGTTTATTGTATGAGAGAACCCTTTTAAATGTAAGAGAAATACATAATCTGTGAAAAATCTAGTTTTCTTACTGTCACGGTTCATGAGATGCTGCCTGGAGACAGAAAGACAGAAAGACGGACAGCGAGGTCTGTGTGACTAAATATTTTTATAATCTGTATTGTTTTTAAAAGTTATGAGTGTCTACAAAAAAATAATTCAATTCAAGCCTCGACTGCTGCTAAAACAAAATAGTAATCGGACAGATCAGAACGCGGTTAGCGGAGCTTTTGAAGATAAATAGAGATGATTGTAGCGTCTATTATCTATTATTTCTCTAAAAAGATTGAAATATAAAGGTTGTATGGTACTTACACTAAATACTATGCAATTATTATGTAAATATTGAATATATTTTTTAATACCTTTCTGTCTATAAAACTATTTTTTATCGGCACTTCTAAGAAAAACAGAAAATCTTTAATTATCCTGATAAACATTAGCGTTCTGTTTAATTTGGGTTTTTTTTTGTATGAAATTTTAATATTTTTAAATATTATAAATTCAGAAGTAATAGAGCAGCTTAGACGCTTTATTGACTTTATTACTTGTACGACTGTCTCTTTCGATAGTAAATCTATTTATTTATATATTTTTTACACACTTATATATATGACACACTTTACAATTTGCGACAAATATAGATCTAGCCACTCACCAAAAAAAAAATATCGACGTGTACTGTGAATGAGATTGTGGGTAATTAGTTATTACTTATATTTATTATATATAACATTTAAATTCGTATTTCTTGAAGTATACATTCTAATTTATATATTTGTAATTATATTTTTTGGAAAAAATCCACTTTATTAAATTAATACCAAATTATTAAAAATAATGTCTAAATCAGTTTTGTTATAAGGTAGTTTCTAAATCCATTGATGGAAGTGAAAGCTTTATTCAGATGTAACGTATTCATGAAGAGTTTTTTTGTTGTTTGAACCATAATTTTCTGCGCTGTATAATTACTTTAAATGATTACTTCTTAAAAGTTCTAAGCTATTATTATTTTTAAAATAGTAAATGGAGTTAAACCTTAGTACGGTTGGTTTCGGATTTCCGGCTGTCCTGCAGGAAGGGGTAGGGGGGAAGAGACAACGGTACCAAGTATGTAATAAATGGAAAACATTAAATAAGAACCTCCCATTAATTTCGGGTGTTAGAGTAATAGACTGTCGAAGTAAAATGTGTTTAACATCAAAATACCCTTTATGTAAAAGGCTGTCTATTTTGGTTTTGTTATAGAAATTATTCCATTCTAAGGGAGGAATAATTTATTTCTTAACTAAAGCTCACAGATATTTGTTTCTTAATTAGCATAAAGAAAGATTCGGGGGAATATTTAATATTGTATTAAAATTATTAAAAACATAGTTTTACCGTTCTTTTGCTATTGACTAAATTTCCTTATATATTTTTAGTTTTTTTAAAACTAATAAGGTTATTAATGATTTCAATATAATCGATAGTTTATGTTAAGGGTTAGAACCCTTAAAAAATATGTTGTAAGTGTCAAATTATTAAAATTAATAATAAACTATATAAAATACATATTATTAATTAAGTTATTACTAACTGAAACTTCGGGGACATAAAAAAAATAGTCCTGAAATAAAGTTCAATATAAACAAAAATATTGTTTATTTAATTCACTTTGAGTACAACAGAGTACGAGAGAAAAGAAATGAAGAAATAAATGTATAAATAATATTGCCAACCAATGGCATAATACAAATTGTTAGATTGACAAGAAATATTCAAATTACTTAATTGAAAAACTGAATTAGTTTAAAATTTAAAATTGACTGCCTTTCGGTGGATAAATTTATAACAAAACTTTTTTATTCTTAAAACGCCGAGGATGAAACTCGCAAATGGTTTGTTCTTTTTTCGACTGGATACCGAGGCTAGCAGTAGAGGCATTGCTGTCGTTATTCTGATGGGTTTCCATTGTGAGGTATTGGTTAGATATATGTAGATAGTATTTCTGACTTTGCCTTTCCTAGTGAACCCGTTGTCACTACCGTTGGCTTCCTCTATCCGTTTTGAATTTCAAGTAGCCGACCTGTACCGATTTACCGCTTTTGCTTGTACCATTTTCTAAAAACAAGAACAAGAACAATCTTATAAATATATACAAATAAATAAATAAATATTAAACATCAATAAATTGCTAAATCTACTAATATTATTAAGGTCTATGATAAAACAAATTTCTGTACAATATAATTGTGCTACTTTTGTTTCCTTTTTAACCCCCCCCCCCCCCACCATCTAAAAATACAGGTTGTTATAAGTTTGACCTATCGATCTGTGTATCTGTTAGTCTGTCTGTGGCAATGTAGCGGCCAAACGCGTGGACAGATTTGAATGCAATTATTTTTGAACGAAAGCTATGTTCGTCGAAATGGTCTTTACCTATAATTGGTCGAAATAGAAACAGTCGTCTCTAAGATATCGACGTTTTATTGGTGAAAGGTTCTTATGCAATAATTAGCTATTTCCAGCGGCTTCGCCCGCGCTATATAAAAAGCCTTGTTATTCAGGCCAAAAGACTTTACACTTATTTACTCGGGTAAAGTACTTTATTAGGGATAGCTTTTGCCTGTGACTGCGTCCACGTAGACTGTATAAAATATATATATGGCTTATGATCGTAGTCATAAAGAGTCACGGGCAAGCTAGTGATAATATAAATCTCTTCATCATAGTGTTATTAGCAATTGTAAATAATTTTAACTCTAAATGTTTATATTTATTAATATTCGTATATACATATATGAAAAAGTTTTGAAACATTTTTATTAATACATTTATAACTTATTACTTTGTCAAAATTTTCAAGCGGATCCTTATTTTTTCTCGTATTAAATATAACCTATGTTCATCAGTGGGATAATGTAGGATTCTAAAGATAAAATATTTTATTTAATCGGTCAGAGCCTATTTAATTCGAACAAACAAACAATCAAATCTTTCCTCTTTCTAATATTGGTGATGATGATGATGATGATAATGATTATAAAATATAGACTATGCTCATCAAGGATAATGTAGGTTCTAATGCAAAAAGATTTTTTAAATCGGTCCAGTAGTTTAGGAGCCCAATCAATTCAAACAAACAAACAAATCTTTACTCTTTATAATAAGAGGATAGATTAATAAAAACACCTAATCACCTGAATATTTGTGTGTCTGTAGTTTTATTTAGTACAATTAAGAAACCAGTAACGTAACGTTAAAGAGCAGAATATATATTCGGGGTTTTTATATATATATATATATAAAACCCCCGATACACAAAGACCTCTAAAAAGAATAAAAATAATATTATTATGTACTTATTGAAGTCATGGCGTCGGGGAACATTTTAATAAAGAGAGACATTAAAATGCATGTAAGTTACCAAGGCAAATAAAGAAATTACGATATCCAGTAGCGGATTTAGGTTTGAGGACGCCCTAGGCCCGAGACGATATGGCGCCCTTTATCTTTTGTAACAGTATATATATATATATATATAAAATAATGACAATAATAATAAGGAATCTAATTCAGGTATAAATTAAACATTTATTAACAACTTATCGTTAGGGGCTTCACATTACGTAAAACTATAAAATTTTTAATAAAAAATTGAAAAATAAAAAATTTATTGCATGAGTCAACTGACACTTGTATAATTTATCATGGTGAAATAATGTTTCGTTTTATAATAAAGCGCAAACAGATGTTATAACTATATTTTGAATGAAAAATATGAAAAAATCTAAATTCGTAAATAAATAATATGCTAGCATTAAAAAAATTTTTTTATTTTTTTTGTTAGATATTTAAAATTTTAGGACTTGCCTGATTAATTATTTTAACAAAGAAATTCTACCCTCAAAATGGTACTATGTTTCGATAGTAAGAGCGCAATAAAATAAACTTTAAAATTTGGTCTTGCAGTTTACAGAAAACCCAATCGATTTTAAATTTTAATCATCTTAAAAATTTTGGCGCCCCTCAAAATTTGCCGCCCTAGGCCGGGGCTCACGGGCCTAAGCCTAAATCCGCTACTGACGATATCGAATCGTATAGTCTATAGTCCTCAATGATTAACGTCGTAAAATAAACACCACAATACCAGTCCGTCTACTAGACCCAACTCTCCTGTCTATAACTTCGGAGGGTAGCCCATCTGGCTGTTACACTGCGGATGAGCAGGACATAGATATTACATACATGTAGGTATAGTTTTAGATTAAATAATATTTCTTTGTAAGATAGTATTAAGCCGAGAAGAGTTGTCGGAGTTTGGAACTCGGGACCAATTTAAAGCATTGAAACCACCAGACAGCCTTCGTATATAATTTTATACGATAGTAGTTGGCTTTATCTTTGTTTTTTTTATTTGGTTAATTGATTGATCGTCGTTCGTCGACGGATAAAACTTGTTTAAGAAATACAAAGAGTGGATGAGTTAATATGTTTATATTTATAGAAAACATCAATGTATTGTTTCCAAGTGCATTTTTTAATATTTACATTATATGACGTATTCTTTATTATAGTATAATACTATACTTGGTATACATCAAGATGTCTGGATGCGCAATTAAAGAGTTCAATATATAAGAATGCGGGGTCCAAATATTGTGAAAGCATTTTCATAAAACATATCATTTTTCATGCATAACTTTAACACTCTTAACATAAACTCCATAAACAACTTCTTAGTTACATATACTTTTCCACAGACGGTCTTAAAATTAAATTTAATTTTAAAATTGTCGTAAAAGCTATTACAATATTGAAATATATATTTTATTGATTAATACCTACTTGTTGACAGATACACCTTATCTGATTATTATTTTCGTATATAAATTTTCGTAAGGCATGATGATTCACTGAATAAGAACTTCGAATAGCTTCAAAATTTAATTTATTATTTAATGTAACGCTAGGCATAAAAAATATATATTACGTTAAAAAAAAATAATTTGAATGTAAAAAAACTTAGAAATTTTTTGAAAAAATTCCACTCTAACACAACACACAAACACATATGCAATTGTAAGTGTTTTGGATAAAATGACTTATATTTTTATCCTTCAAAAAGATAAATCTCACATAAATATAGTTCCTGTCTCCAGGGGTTTCAAAAACCAATAACATTCAATATACACCCGGAAACACAACCATAATATGTGAATCACACAAAGTGTTTTCCCTTGTATTAATATTATATGAATACAGGTGATATATTTCAAAACAATGTCCTACTTGACAAACATAAGAAAAAAATATCAACAATTTTGCACCCCAAAATCCGATGTCCTCTGCAACTCCAATGAATATAAATTCACAAAATCGGGCAAAGTTAACAATAAAATATGTTTAACAGTGTAAAAAAATATATTTTTAGGTTTGGCAAGTTTAGAAATATCCTTGTAAGAGATAGTTGAAAGTAGAATAAAAGAAACATATTTCTGCTACAATTTATATTCCTTAGCAACTTTTTCATCTGCACAGTAAATATCAGCCTCTTAGTAAACATAATGCAGCTATGCCAGAAGATATTAAAAATAGGGTGTCTCTTGTTCGGTGGCTGGACGAGGATATAGTGTTACTAGATGAAATTCATCATTGATATATTCTATCCTTTTAAATGCATGTAAAGACTTCGGTGAAAGTTTAAAGAAATACAGAACGAAGTATTGAAACTGTAGTTGTTTTTTTCTTTCTGGGTTCGAGTTGTAAGTTAAAAATAATAATTATAATGCATTCTCTTCTGTTATTCATGTCGAAGAAGTTGTGGGTCACACTTATTATAGTAAAAAAACAAAATCATCTTTATATATATATAACCTCTTTTTATTATCTTTGATTTATTATTTCTAACTTACTACTTCTAATAACTAATATAACTAATAAATAACTGATTACTAAGTTTCAGAGTTGATTGTTACAATAATAGTTTATTAAGAGGTAAGGTATAACCGTGTAGAAAAAAAAGGAAAAATATATTAAATAACAATAAATTGCGACTTCTAGTAATATTAAGTCTGATACTAATCCTTATAACATGCAGTAAAAAATTAATACAGTCTTTGAAAGGCAAATCTATGATAAAACAAATTTCTGTTCAATATAATTGTGCTACTCTTGTTTCCTTTTTACAATTTATTTTATTTATTTATTTATTTATTTATATCTTTTCCACTTAGAATCATAATCAGTGATCACTTGTGTACGTCAACATGGAAGTGTCAGGAGGGCCTATTACGATACTAGATTTATCGTAATAAGTCCTTCTGAAAAAGCACTTTCCATCTTAATGTTAAAGCTATGAGGGTTCCAAACGCGTCCTGGTCTGAGAAGAACCACACAACAAACTCAGCCGGATATATTTTTTGTTATTGTGATCACTGTTTCACAAACGTCAAACTTAAAGAATTAACAATTAAACTGAAAGCATTAAGCTTAAAGCAATAAGCAATAAACGTAAAGCAAAAAGCAATAAACAATAAGCAAAAAGTAATAAGCAATAAGCAATAAGCATTTAAATAAGCATGTAGGCGGAAGCGGTAGGTGGTAGGCGGAAGGTGGTAGGCGGTAGGCGGTAGGCGGTAGGTGGTAGGCGGTAGGCGATATTAAGCAATAAGCAATAAGAATAAAGCATTAAGGTTTAAACATTTACCATTATGCTTTAACCAAAAATCAAAGAGCATCAAACCTCATGCCACCAGAAATGGTTTCTTGTTGGTCATTATCCATTGAACTTAACTTTGAAAATAATAATATAAATAACATAAAAGTGTATTATGCAATACAAATATAAATAACAAGTAATGATTGAAAATTATTTTTTTTAATAAATACAAAAATAATTATAAAATCATACTGGATAACATTTATGGACTTGGTAATGTTCCAATTTCCAATAACTTTAACTGCTTCTGAAACTATTTTTAAACGAAAATTCGAAAGCAAAAAAATTTTTACTTGTTCAAAAGTATATTCTTATTCGTAAGCCTTTATAACTTTGATGAAATAGATTATGTTTTAAGATACGAGAATTATACTCAATGATTTGAATAATATTTTGTTATTTCGTCAAATTACTAGTTATTTCGCAATAAATATTATTTATTTTTATTTTATTTTTATTTATATCTTTTCCACTTAGAATCATAATAAGTGATCACTTGTGTACGTCAACATGGAAATGTCAGGAGGGCCTATTACGATACTAGATTTATCGTAATAAGCCCTTCTGAAAAAGCACTTTCCATCTTAATGTTAAAGCTATGAGGGTTCCAAACGCGTCCTGGTCTGAGAAGAACCACACAACAAACTCAGCCGGATATATTTTTTGTTATTGTGATCACTGTTTCACAAACGTCAAACTTAAATGCAATTTTGGAACAACTAGAACCGTCGCAATCAATCGGAAAAGAAGCCTTATGATTTCAGGCAACGAAAATTAAATAATAATAACAGAAAAAATAAACATATATAAATCTTCGGCCTGCCACACAACCAGTCACCGCAAGCAGCACCCGTTCACGAGCATAACACAAGAGCCAGCCATCACCCCCTTCGCACATATTTGAGGGAGGGAGGCAACCCGACTCCCGATGCTACCGCAAGTAGTGACTTTTAAGGAATCGGTGTGATGCGGAAGGTCGATAAAGCAAAATAATTTACAACAAAAAACGAATTGCGGAGATTACTAGCTATTCCCAATACAATACAGATTCATTCCCAGGCCATACCGTCGTCGATGTAATCCTTTACACTGTAGTAGGATTTTTTTAATAAATTATTTTTAACATATAAATTAAATTTATTTAATGATAGGCTTAGGGCTTCATTTGGGAGCTTAAAGGATTTACCTATTTTATGGAGCCTAGTGCCGGGCATAGCGAGCTTATTTTTTTGTCTTGTATTAATTTTATGTAAATCACAATTTTTCTTGAACTTTGAAATATTTTTATGAACTTAAATTAAATTTTCATAAATATATTGATTGTAAACAGTCATAATTTTAAATTCTTTAAATTTGTTTCTTAAAGAGTCTCTTGGTCTCATATTATATATTGCGCGAACAGCCCTCTTCTGCAATGTAAATATGGTATCAATGTCAGTCGCATTGCCCCATAAGAGTATACCGTATGACATTAAGCTATGAAAGTAACTAAAGTAAACTAATCGAGCAGTTTCCATATTTGTTAATCAACGTATTTTTTTAAACGCGTATGCACCAGAACTTAGTCTGCTTGACAAATCAAATATATGAGGACCCCACTACAATTTTTCATCTAAAGTAATGCCCAAGAAAGTAGTAGATTTGACCAAGTCCAAATCCTCATTATTTAATTGTACATTGGTTCTAACATTTTTAACATTTGGTAAACTAAATTTGGCACATTTTGTCTTTTTTTTATTAAGCAACAAATTATTGGCGTTAAACCATTGTACAACATCTGAGAGAGCATTGTTTACATCGTCAATAACAGATTGCCGTCTATTAACTTTAAAAGTAAGAGAAGTATCATCAGCAAACAACACTATCCCATGTTTTTCCCTCACTAGGTGAGGTAAGTCATTTATGTAAATGAGGAACAAGAAAGGCCCTAAGATAGAGCCCTGTGGCACACCTATTTTTAGCAAAGAACCAGAGGAACGTTTTCCATTTACATCAACTTTTTGAATTCTATCATTAAGATATGAACTAATTAAATCTAGGGACTTATTTTGAACTCCATAATGTCCTAACTTTTTTATAAGGATTTCATGTTGAACGCAGTCAAACGCCTTAGATAGATCACAGAAAATGCCAAGTGCATCCTGTGATCCTTCCCAGGCTTCAAATATGTTTAGTAATAGCTCTACACCAGCATCTGTTGTAGAGCGACCGGCAGTGAAACCAAAATAGTTTTTGTGTAAGAGATTGTTTTTACTGAAATATGCCACAAGTTGATTAAGAATTATTTTCTCAAAAATCTTACTAAAAGTGGGTAAGACTGAAATAGGTCTATAGTTACTAGGATCTAATGAACAGCCCGATTTGAATAATGGAGTTATTTTACTTTGTTCCATTAGATCAGGAAATATACCATATTCTAAACAATTATTAAATATTAATGCTAAGTCTGGCGCTACAATGTCAATTATGGACTTAAGTAGGTCAACAGAAAACCCCCAAAGATCACTAGTCTTTTTAACGCTAATTGATCTAAATATTTTGATTACTTCTTGAGCATTAACTTTTTCAAACTTAAAACTGCTAACACATTGATCTACATTCTCTCTAAGTAAACCCATAGCTGCAGCGGTAGAAGAATTTAAAGATAACATTGTAGTCACTGGAATATTAGTAAAAAAGGTTTCAAAAGCAGTAGCAACCTCGAGGTCAGACGTAACATATTTATTATCTATATTTAATTTAAAGTCGATCCTCTGGGATTTAGCTCTTCCAGTTTCCTCATTAATTATTTTCCAAGTTGTTTTTATTTTATTATTGCTATTTCCTATTTTATTTTGAATATGTTGATTTTTTGCTATTTTACATTGTTTTTTAAAAGATTTGGTAAATAATTTTAGCTCATCCCTAAACTCATTACTAGTATTAAACATCAATTTCGCATACATATTATATAATTTTTCTCTATTTTTGTGTAACTCAGCAGATGCCCAATCACTAAACACTAATTTATCATTAACAACCACTGTTTTTGGAGTAAATATAAAGTTAAATAATTTAGTGAAAGTACTAAAAAAGTCATTGTACATAATATTGGGGTTTGTATTTTTCATCAAGGGCAAATAGCGTACTAAGCCATTTTTAATTTGTTCGATACGTTCTACAGTCACTGGTATAAAACTTATTTTCTGTTTTGATTTTTCTCTCTTGCTACAACTGAATTTAATAAATTGGCCATGGTGGTCAGAATCCAATGTATTGAATAAACATTTAAAATTTGGAATAACACTTGTAAAAATGTTATCAATACAAGTGGCACTAGTGGTTGTGACTCTAGTAGGCTCCATAAACATGTGTAAAAGATTATAAGATTTGAACAAATTTAAAAACTTTATACTTATTGAATTTTGTTCAAGAATATTAATATTGAAGTCTCCACAAATAATTACCGTTTTACTAGAATGTGATAGTTTATACAATACCTCATCCATAATCTTTTCAAAATGTTCAAAGTTAGATTACGGTGGCCTATAAACATTTACAATTATGAACTCTTCTAATTCAACTGAAGCAAGTTCGGTTGTCCGCTCAACAGAGTGGCTCACTATGTCCTTGCGTTCTTTGAATTTTATCTGTTTATTTAAAATAATTAAAGAGCCACCATGTATTGAATTAACTCTGTTGAACGAACTACCAACCTGGTGGTTATTGAAATTAAATATTAATTCATCATTCTTAAGCCAATGCTCAGTGACACAGAAATTATTAATATTAAAAGTATTTAAAAATAATTCAATTTCTAATTCCTTATTTCTAATACACTGAATGTTCTGATGCACCAGGTTGATACAGTTTATATTATGTTTTTTATTATTTACTTTAACAATTTTTGTATTTCTATAATGATCATTAATATCATTATTTGATATCTTAATTATTTGGCTAGAGGATATCTCTACTGTCTTAATGTCTAGTTTAAACTACTACTAATACTACTATTACTAGTTGGATTTAGGTCCAAGCTGTTTTTACTTATACAAGTAACTGCATGCTGTTCAATAGAAACAACTTTAGCCAAATTATTGGCTGTCATAGTAAAATAATATAATAGCGATGAAGCTACCTGTCTTTTAATATACGGAAATAGGTAATACCTACCATTAGTCAAATTACAAAAGTTACTAACATTAGTGTTAGTGTCAATCACATGAAATTTGTCATTATACAAACATAAATTATATATTAGTAAGTTTATCTTATATCTAATTTTACTTTCGGCCTGTGGCAAACCTTGATTATAGGGTAATGAAAACCAGACAATTTTATTGACATCTAAATTACTTATAGTTTCAAAACATTTTTTAAAATTCCAAATGATTTACATTATCCCTATTTCCTACAAAAAATATTATATTTGTTGTTTGTTATGATGTTTTCTTAAATATCTGTTATAAAAATGTTGAACAATACACACTAAATGTAAAATGTGCGACGTGTTTGTTTGAACATCTGTTATAAAACTGTTGTAACAATATTACAATACTGTAATAATCAGTTAAAGTATCTCAAAATGTAAGTGATAAAAATATTTATTAAAAAAGCCAAGCAAGTTATAGTTAAGTTATTAAGTATAATTAAGCACGATCACTACACAAAACTTATTGTCTCCTTGGGTTCCGTCTATCTTGAGTTTAATTGTTTACATTCCTTTTCAAGTCACACTCCATTAAGTCTCAAAGCGACTCTTATGTACAGAGCTACCTTGGAGACGGCTAAATAAATTAATAATAGTAATAATAAATAAGTAAAATTAATAATTTATTAAATTTATATAAATTTATATGAATGTATATAAATTTATGAATGTATATAAATTTATATAAATTTAATTAATTCATTAATTAATTTAAAGATATTATATATATTATAGACATTAATAAAATTTGTAATTACACCTGGCTTAGAGCCTTTATGGCGTAGAGCCTCTACGTTGCTTCTACTAACTACCAAAGTCTTACGTAATGTATAAAAGTAGGCTTTGTTTTTAAGAACACATATATAGTTAAGAAAGTCTAATAGAACAAAAACAATATCGTCCAAATTTTCTGATAATGGTAACAATGAAATTAAAAATTAATTATACAATTTAAAAACAAAACAAAACCTCAAATAAGTTGTTGATCAATTATGTAAACTCGATTAAAAAAAGTCGTTGATTTTGGCCAAAAAATGTACTGTAACATATTTCATATTAAAATAAAGTAGATACATAGGTAGTTAAATTAGATATTTTCAATACAGCAACAGCAATTTCGGCTGTGGCATCTATCTATTTTCAGAGACGCGGCGGTCTCTTCCAGGCTTAGGGGATGGTTCGAACAGTTTCTGAACTGCTGCTGGACTGTGGTCCGGGCAACAGACATTGCTTGGAGTAGTCGTGTATCCATATTGGATTCCAGAGTTTAGGTAAAAGAAAATGGTTTTGATTATAAACAAGCTGCAGAACAAAAATTTACATTTACAAAGCATTCAAAAGCTTAAAAACATAAGAAATCCAAAACCTAATCCACTGCAATTCCTACCTTCCAGACCGAAACAATTAAATAAGGCACGGGAAATGTAATTGAGAACTCGCGCTAATTCAATTATCAAGAAGATAAAGAAATTGTTGTGACGTGAAAAATGTTGTCGTGTATCCATTATGGATTCCAGACTTTAGGAAAAGAAAATGGCTTTGATTATAAACAAGCTTCAGAAAAAGATATGCGTTTACAAAGCATTCAAAAGTTAAAAGCATAAGAAATCCAAAACCTAATCGATTCCTACCTTCCAGACCGAAACAATTAAATAAGGAACGGGAAATGTAATTGAGAACTCGCGCTAATTCAATTATCAAGAAGATAAAGAAATTGTTGTGACGTGAAAAATGTTGTCTTGTATCCATTATGGATTCCAGACTTTAGGAAAAGAAAATGGCTTTGATTATAAACAAGCTTCAGAAAAATATATGCGTTTGCAAAGCATTAAAAAGTTAAAAGCATAAGAAATGCAAAACCTAATCGACTGCAATTCCTACCTTCCAGACCGAAACAATTAAATAAGGGAAATGAAATTAAGGAATCGCGATAATTAAAATATGAAAGTCCTGGAGATAATGAAATATCAACATAACTTAAAGAAATGTATATGATTAAATGTTGTAAGCAAGACCTTGGTTTATTGTAGCTACGTAGAGGCTCTACGACCTAGAGTTTGAACGCTTATAATATTCGATGTGAAATAATAATCCAATATTTCATTTTAAAGAATATAAAATAAATCAAAGAAAAATATAAATTAAATCAAAATCAAGATCAAACTTTCAAATCGTACAACCTCATGTATATTTAATAAACTTTAAGTCTTTTTCATATTAAAAAAAGACCAAACAAGACTGCGGGTTATATATATATATATATATATATATATATATATATATATATATATATATATATATATATATATATATATAACCCGCAGTCGTGTAATATATATATATATATATATATCGGATGTATACATAGTATCACTATACTTATAGTCGATGTTTTATTCATTTTATTTCTTCGAGTTTTTTACAAACTGTCAAAGTGAATATTCAAAAGACTATAAAATATATTTTAATTATAGTTTTTAAACTGACATCTACCAAGATATTACTTACAGAAATTTCAATGATATAAAAAGACTGGTTCTGGTTTAAATTTTAAAACCAACTTAATTATGGTTCCATATATTTATTTCTTATTCTAGTTTATTAAATTAGCTTACATATAAACTTATCTTAAGACAAAGTACTGGAAATTGAAATTTAAGAGATTTTGAGATGAAACAATGTTCTTGTATTTTTAATATTATGTTGTTAGCCGAAATACAAAATATTGCATGCCTATGAAAAAAATAAAAACATAAATAATAAATATAAATAATATAAATATATATATAATTAGAGAATATCATTAGTAGTAGAAAAGAATAATATATACGTAACTTTTTCATATCCAAAATTTCTGACCCAGTCGTGCGGAAAATACAATTCATTAAGCAAAAGTGTTCCATGTTTCTTCGAGGAAATTTTATTGAGTTCCAAACAAATACATGAACGACTAGATAAATAAAACTATAAGGAAAACACAACATTCATTAGGGATATAACTGTAACTGAATATAATTACCGAAACCTCTTTTTACGGAAACGAAACAAATAACATTCTTTTCATTTCAAATTCAATTATATTTTTAAGGAGTATCAATGTCAGACCATCTCTACATTTAAAATTTTCATTTTCATCTCCTATAGTTTCAATTTTTATTTTCATCTCTACATTTTCAATTTTTATTTTCATCTCTACATATTCAGTTTCATTCTTTCTTTATACCTATGCACCATAATAAAAAAATAAAAAAATGATCCTTGCTAGTATCCTACGACAAAGGTGACTATTGCGGTTTTTAATCTGTTTTTGTTCAAACTTTGTACACATATCAAGGACCGATAGTAAATTAATTATTCAAAGAGATTATCTCATTATCTTGATTAGGAACTCCAGGATTAATAATAATCTTATAGATCTTTATTGCATGACTAAAAGATTAACGTATACGTTTTCATGACAAATTGAACTAAAAAGGAAAAAATAATTATAGTTTAAAAAAACGAGCTTTAAAAATTAATCAAACTAAAAAGTTACAAATAATTCGTAATATGAGATTCATTCTTATATTTCCATAATAATTTTACTATATTTTGCTTATTATTCATTCTAATATTGCGAATTATTTTTATTTTTAGTTCGATTAATTTTTAAAGATTATCTCGTCCGACATCTAATGTGTGAGTGCGCGGATATGTTCTTTAGCAGCACCCGTTAGGTCGTGCTTGGCGGTCTGATCCCTTAGAGGTCCCTACCGCCAACGTAGACCGTATGTCGATTAAGAGAGGCTTCGGTTTCTTTTTTTATAGCAAAGTTTAGGTGGGGGGTAAGTCGAATAATACGTGAAGTATGAAACCTGTAAATAAAGGAAACCTTTCGTTACGAGGTGCCTTCTAAGGGGTGTGTCCTTCAAAAGATCGCAGTTGAATGCGCAAGCGATTCCGTGGCGTCCCACAATGACACAAATGATGATGGTGGGAGTATATTACAGTCTCTTCCCCTGGAGGTATGTATACATAAAAAATCCAGTCGTTAAAAATAATTAAAAAAAATAAAGGTGTTAATTAATTAACCTTTATGTATACTTTACCCCTATGTTGACTTTAAAGCACTTAAAAATTAACACACTTATATACTGTTAGTCATATTTATTTATAATAATTTAAATGGTAAATACTTTGGAATTTACATGTTTTAATAAATGCTGAGGCTTTCACGGCCGGAGTTAATATTATTAAAATTTTCCGGGCTGATATGCCGTGGTCTAATGGATCTTGTAGGTCCTGACGTTTCGACGGACACTGTGGTCGTCATCTTCAGAGGATGATGAAACAAACCTCTGAAGATGACGACCACAGTGTCCGTCGAAACGTCAGGACCTACAAGATCCATTAGACCACGGCATATTAGCCCGGAAAATTTTAATAATATTACATGTTTTAGTTCATAAGTTTCAACAGTAGCGCCACCTACGCAATTAATTATGGAATGTTATTTAGTATTTACTATTAAATGTTTTAAGAATTAGAAGCATAGGATATTTTAACAAAATGTTTAATCATTTATTAATTATTAGAACTTATTATAAGTAATAGCATCTGTAAGTTGGTTATGAAATTGTAAATTACCCTCACCTAAATTTTATAGTGTTAAAATATTATAAAACAAGTTGTAAGGGCTGCTCTCGCCCATTCTATTACAAAAGGTTTGATATTAAACATTGAAGTACAAGCACTGTGTATTACTGAAACACACATACACATATTTTTATAATAAAAAGAGTTTTTCAGTTTAATTATTTTTTTTATCTTACCACAAGCATTCGATGTTTTATATTTAAAAACTTATCACATACATATAATATTAAGAGTAGGAAAATTAAATACCAACTAAAATTATAAATTCTTATTTATAATATATCCTTTAATAAACTTCCCGGTCTCGGTGCAAATATCAAGTAAATTCATTTCTCGTATGAGATATGTAAGAAGATCAAAAAAACAAATAGTACAAACACACTTAAGAGTGTAGACATGTATGTGTGGGTGTGTTGTGCTACAATCATTTTACGTTTATTGCCACAAACTTAAGTAAACAAATATACATTTCATATTATATTTACGTTTCAAATTCTAATTGTTATAGAAAGTTTTTAAAAATAACTGTATAATTAATATATAATTCAAATTCAATCCTAATTAGTCTCTATCTCAGTTAAAGGAAATCTTATTATAAAATAACATTAACTATCAGTTAAAGAAAACGCAATCATAATATGGTAGTGAATAGTGTAGTACTTGGCTTTATTGTACTGATATTGAATATTGGAATTCATGCAACGTGCAACGACTGCACTGAAAAATATTTAATCGTAGATTTAATAAAAATGCTAAGTACTCATTCGTTTTACTACTTTTTTACAACATAATACTCTCTTTAAAGCATCTCAAATTATGATCATTATTGGTGTATGAATTCAAGGTCGTTGCACTCCAGTTTATAAAGGTGACTGGCGCTGTCTGTCTGTCTGTGTTTTAATATATATTACAATCACAAACACAAAATCATATTGTTCAATCATATAAAAAGTAATGTATATCATGAATTTATTATTTGCAAAGTTGAATTACTTCAAATACAATTTTATGACTGACTTGGGAATATTCTGTTATTCATACAATATGTTGACCTTTCCGGTAATCCAGTTCTTGGGCCATAGGCTTACCAAAGGTCAAACGGATAAATGGTTGTGTACTTACCTCCTGTGGATCAAATAAAAATATTTCAAATAAGTTAGATTTATAAGTACTTTTACCATACTTTTTTGTTAACTAAGAACTGTACTATTGCAATTTTCGTTAGTAGTTATTTTAATTATCATTTTTTTTATTATTATTTATGTTTATTGATTAATTAAAAGTTATTGTATTTTTACTGCCCATGAAAGAGAAACTTTTAGAGAATTTAATGGTTGTTATATTTAACAATATATAAAAATCTTTTCAAAACAATTCAATTCTCTTAAATTTTCATCACCAGAAAAAATACAATAACTTTTAATTAATCAAAGTAACAAGCAATAGCTTTAATAATGATATTATCGAGGTTTTTAAAGTGGTCAAAGAATTTTTCTTTTAAAATGAAAATTATTAAAGAAGAAGAAAAGGGTGACGAGATTAATTTCACCATACTTAATTTATTAATTTTGGCTAATAGTATAAAAAAATAGCTCAAAATTAATATATTTTTTTAGAGTCTATTGAATTATTAAAAACATTTTGCCAATTATAAGTAAGGACTTCCTTGTAAAGTTTAGCGGTTAACTTATTTATGACATTGAGTATTAAAAACGTTGATTAATGTATGTCAAACGGTTTATTATATTATTATATTTTACAAATACTACCTTTACTTTACTGCTATTGAGCAATGAGAGATGGGGAAATATCGTAAGACATCTCACATTTACCTTAGTTACTGGCCTAGTAGTGGCTGTGTAGTAGTTTACGTTTGCTTTTATAATAGTATGTAATAATCAAATCATAACTATGAAAGTAATAATAATGAACATATACAATGTCATCAAGATAGCTAAGAATAAGTATTTAGTTGTGGGTTGGTTTGAAGATTATTTTTAATAAATCCGTTTAATAAATATAGTATGCGGTGTTATATATTGATTTTGATAATTACAAACATAACATTATACTAGAATTTGAATAATTATAATAAAAAATAAACGAAAAACACAATGAATAGTCAGTATTCCCTCCAAATGGATATTCTATGTTCGTCTAATGCGGGAATATTGTTAGCAACGGTGTATCGTATATAATATAGAATATAGAATATAAAATAGTTTAGAATATAGAATAGTTTAGAAACTCTTTTTGCCTTTTCAGTCTGTACTGAAAAGGCAAAAAGAGTTTCTAAACTAACGTTGTGGTTATCGGTAAATAACCTACATAGTCTATGAAATTTTATGCGAGAAATATACATGAAAAATATAAATCTTGAATCACATGTAAATCTTAAAATAAGTTTCATTTTTAAATCTTAATATGGTAGCTGTTAATAGCTATATCTTAATGGTAATAATTATTAAAAAATATATAGTAGTTAACATTAATACGTTTGGATTTAGAAAAAAATATTCCTTATTCGTAAAGTAACACAATGAAATATTAAAACTTCATAAGGATGCAAATTTGTTCTACTACAATCTATATATTTTTTTAATAATTTAAAAATATAATGCACATACAGATTAGGTACAATTATTCTTATAAACAATTATACGTGTTTGATGATTTTATTATTTACTTTGTATAACACACTCCGAAATGTTTATTTAGTGTTATAGAAGCAAAGTAATAAATTACGGGGTGTGAGTTATTATTACTATTTAAAATGTCCATAATTTATAATATATATATAAACATACATCATCATTATTATTTAACTATTAATTATAATTTTATTTAAAACTTACACAAAGTCATTGGTTACCCTTAAATTTGGATAAGTCATCCGTTTAGTAAATAGAAAAAAAAAAGAATTTCTTTGAATCCAAATATTAGTGTATGTGGTCATAAAATATTCTATACTTTTTAATAAATTGTCCATTAAGCGTAAAATATTTTTCATTGTCAAAGTATTAAATTCAAAGTAATAAAAATTAATGACCACGTGGTTCATTCACTCGTAACAGCAAGAAAGAAAAAAGGCTTAGCACTACTAAACTTACTCAACTGAAGTCATTTTAACAAAGCCCTTATGGGCTTCGCTTTGCCGATCCGTCAATGTCAAACTTTAAGTAATAGTGTATTCGAGCTCGTGTGATTTTATACCAAAATAAAGTACTATCCAAAACAAAGGTATACATTTATTTACATAGTCACAAATGATATATAAAGAGAAAAGAAAAGATGATAATTAATACTTATTCCATATGTGTATTGTATTGTATGAATACTTATTGTATAAGTGTTAATTTTTCATCTTATTTTCTCTGTTGAAATATGCATTAAAACACAAAAGTAAATCTTTATTGTTAATAAACAATATGGTTGCCATTCCAAGATGTTACTAAGAATGGATAGATGTTTTCCTGAATTTGGAACATATTTTACCCAAGTAAGTGTAGATTTCATCTTTTATTATTATTGTTTTTTAACGTCTGGAAGGCATCATGGATACGCACCTCCTCCAAGGAGGATGGAGACGACGGTTATATGACTCCTACTCACTAAACCAGACGGTTGCCACCGCCGTCATAATGGGACACCACGGGATCACTTTCGGACTCACCGCGATGCCCCGACGTGAATCACGGAGAGGGCACCCCGCGACAAGAAGCACCCTAGTTTGAGGAAGGATGCCTTTCCTCCCACCCAACCCTTCTATATCTGAAGGGAGCCGAGACCCCCTTCCAGCCGATCCCAGAATAGATCAAGACTTTCAGGTCCAGATACGAGTCCCGCTAAAGAGCCCCAGACCAGGAGTTCTCGTCCCGCACCCGAGGCCAGAATCATGATCTTGGTCTAGCCAGGTAAGAGGAAGCCATTAAGGTGCGAGTCCCAGTCTGTGACTCAAACAGGAATTCTCGAACCCAGAATCTAAGTTCGAGTCCAGCTCCGCTGGTAAAGGTTGCCCGTCCCGGCGAGTCTTAGACTGGGCACGAACCCCTTGGCCAACCCCTCCTTCGCTGCCAATAGCAGCCCGTCGCTAGCTACCTGATCAAGGGCAGGTATCAGTTTTTATTTTGATGTCATTATTAGGATTATCATTTTATTTTAGACTAGCTGTGCCTGCGACTTCGTACGCGTATTTGCGTACGTGATTGATGGGCAGTTACCAAATATGGAAGAAATGTTCACATTTTGGAAAAATATTTGGTCGGTGCCTATTAATCACAACGATGGTGGCTGGATGCGTGTTGTTGAGCGCGCCTGTGAACACCTGCAGCCAATGGAGGTTATATTTATAAGCCCAGATAATGTCAGGGATGCGATCCGTTCGACCCATAACTGGAAAAGTTCTGGGCCGGACGGATTACATAACTTTTGGCTCGAATGGCTGCGGTCTTCACACGAACGTTTGGCTGGGCAATTCCAGGAAGTCATCGTGTCCGGATCCCTACCATCTTTTATGACAACAGGAATCACCTTTCTGCTCCACAAGTCTGGTAGTATCACGGATCCAACGAACTTTCGACCTATCACGTGCTTACCAACAATTTATAAGCTTCTTACATCCATTTTGACTTCAAAATTAAACACACATTTGTATGCAAATAGCATTTTAGATCCCACTCTAAATGGATGTAAGATTGGGTCTCGTGGTACTAAGGAGCTCCTCCTTATTGACATGGCCATTAATGAAAAGGTTCGCCGAGGTAAGAAGGGTCTCTCCGCCGCCTGGATTGATTATAAAAAGGCCTATGATTCGGTGCTTCATACATGGTTGAGACGAGTACTAGAAGTGTATAAGATTGACACAGATTTATGCGCTTTTCTTGATTCATGTATGAGGCAATGGACAACGGTGCTTTATCTTCCAGGGGGCGGAGGAAATTTTCTTACTTCCGAACCTGTAAGGATTGAGCGAGGTATTTTCCAGGGTGACAGTTTGAGTCCCTTGTGGTTTTGCCTAGCTTTGAACCCCTTAAGCGCGTTGCTTAGGGACTCAAAGCTGGGCTTTCGCTTTCGCAGAGGGGGTGAGATCATTTCTCATCTTTTGTATATGGACGATCTCAAATTGTTTGCACCAAATAAAGCAGATCTGGTATCATTACTAAACGTTACGCAAACGTTTAGTAATGACATTAGGTTGTAGTTTGGTGTAGATAAATGCGCGGTTGCACATGTGCAGAGTGGCCGAGTTGTAAATAGCGAATATTTACGACTCTCGGAGACAACGTCCCTCAGATCCCTCTCCGAAACCGAGTCCTACAAATACCTTGGTATGTCGGAATGGCATACATGTTAGGCATACTAAGTGGGGACATTAAACAGCTAGTGAAGGATCGCTTCTTTAACCGCTTGACAAAAGTTCTAAAAAGTTTTTTGTCAGGAGGTAACAAAGTGCGTGCATTCAACAGTTGGGTAATGCCCATGCTGATGTATACTTTCGGCATATTAAGGTGGACTCAGACTGAATTAGATGCCCTGGACCGAAAGGCCCGAAAACTATTGACAATGTATCGCATGCATCATTCGCGCTCATCAGTGATGAGATTGTATATTCCACGGAAGTGTGGGGGTCGTGGATTCCTTAATGCCAAAAACTTACACAACCTTGAGGTATGCAATCTTAGGGAATATTTCCTTCATGCTGAGTGTGAAATGCATCGGGACATTGTTGCAGTAGATAATGGTCTTACACCGCTCTCCTTAGCCAAAGATAACTGGCATAAACCGGTAGTACTTAGCACTGACGACCGTATAAGTATATGGAAGAGTAAGGAGCTTTATGGACGGTTCCACCAGGCACTCTATGGGCCTGATGTAGACCTTCTGGCGTCCGTGGCTTGGCTACGCTTTGGTGATCTCTTTGGTGAAACCGAAGGTTTTGCTTGTGCAATTACTGACGAAGTTGTCAAGACGAACAACTATAGGAAATACGTAATAAAGGATGGCACTGTTGACATATGTTCTGCGTGCCACCAACCTAGAGAATCCATCAGACATGTTATTTCTGGTTTTTGTCATCTTGCCAATGGAGAGTATTTGCACAGGCACAACCAAGTAGCCAAGATTATCCACCAAGAACTTGCACTTAGATACGGTCTTGTACCTTTCGAAGTGCCATATTATAAGTACTCACCGGAGCTAGTTTTGGAAAATGGTCATGCTAAGCTCTATTGGGACCGATCTATCATAACGGACAGGACTATTGTAGCCAATAAGTCTGATATCGTGCTGGTAGACCGGTTAGAGCCCCGGGCATTTCTTGTTGATATCAGTGTCCCGTGTGACGCTAATCTTGTGAAAGCTGAGAAGGACAAACTGTCAAAATACTTACACTTAGCTCACGAGATTACCGACATGTGGGATGTTGACTCAACAATAATTGTCCCGATGGTAGTTTCCGTAAATGGTCTTATAGCGAAGAGTCTCAATCATCATTTCAAGAGGCTCTCACTAAACAACTGGATCAAGGGTCGGATGCAAAGAGTAGCAGTTTTGGGTACGGCACGCATTATGAGGAAGTTTCTTTCGCTGTCACCCTAACCACCGACGGAATGGTCGTAAGGCCCACGTCGGCGGGATACTATTTTTTATATTTATATTTATAATGTTGTTTTTTTTAATGTTATATGTATAAATGTAAATAATAAGATTAAAATAAAATAAATAATTATAATAATAACAATAATAATAATAATGTAACTGAATCAAGGGTCGGATGCAAAAAACAGCAGTTTTGGGTACGGCACGCATTGTGAGGAAGTTTCTTTCGCTGTCTCCCTGACCACCGACTGACTGGTCGTAAGGCCCACGTCGGCAGAATACTATTTTTTATATTTATATTTATAATGTTGTTTTTTTATGTTATATATATAAATGTAAATAATAAGATTAAAAAGAAATAAATGACAATAATAATGTTAATATTATATTAATATTATGTCCAACAGTACTTAGTAAGTTTATGGCAAACTGATTTTGATTCGTTGATTCTTGAAAAGTTCTATTTAAGAGGTGGTTCTGTATTATTTAAAATTAGTTTGATTTTTTTTTATATAATTAATAAAACATAGATCAATTGGCATAATATATAAGATGAAGATATGTTGACATTTACAAAAATATATGTTATATATATATTTGAAGATAAGATGATTTTAAACTAAAATTATTATCTAACTCTGACTAAATAATAATGTTTAATATTCCATTCGTACGTATATTTATTTATTACAATATATAAAAAATAATTCAGAGTATATTGTTTTACTATATTCTATAAGGGAGTCATTATTGTTTTCATTTAGGTACTTTATAGTAAAATAATCATATTTAAAGTCGATGGTAGAACAGATTATAAACAATCATCGAACTTGTAATCAATCAATTAACTCGATATCTTCCATAAGATGTACAAACGTTGCCATGACAACGGAAAACCGAGGTGTCAATCAAAGAATAGCTGTTGTATAAAAAGATTTGTTCTCACAATTGTTAATGCACAGACTAAGCTAGCTACTAATGGTTCATTTTATAACGCTAATTGCGATAATAATTACCTAATGATAGCAGAAAGGTTGTTTCTTAATGGACTACTAAAGGACTACAGACGAGCGTTACATCGAATCAACCCAACAAATAGCATATCTCATATGATATATATGAAGTTCATCTGCTTATTTTATTATATATACGATACAATACTGGTGTAAAAGTTGGTAGTGTAATGATATTAAGCCTATCTATATAATTACATTTTATCTAAGGCAAAAATATTTTTTCAAATCAAATTGATAATTTTAGAGATGTACGCGTTCAAAAAATGAAAACAGTTTTAACTCTTAAATTTAAGAATATTAGTTAACTTTTAAAAATAATTATTTAAATCTAAAGGAACTACACTTGAGGCGTGACTGCAATTCTTATCTTCCAGACCGAAATAATTAAATGAGGAACGGGAAATGTAATTGAGAACTCGCGCAAATTCAATTATCGAGAACAAAGCACTTGAGAAAAAGAAATATCAACTTTAACTACATGAGATATGTCTCCTTTCAAATTGTTTTTGTATGGGCTTGTTTTTCTTACAAAAGGTTAAAAGTGTTTGTTTTCTAAATCTATTCATTAATTAAATGATTTCTTCGTATCTTATATATACTTTCACGTGATTCTCAGATTTTTTTTATTTTTCTTCGAATAGCCTTAAATAAATGTTTATTTTTTAATTTTTATTGAAACCCGATACAATGATTATAGAAGCGGTAACGTTAAAAATATCCTCTAACGTAAGTAGTTGTATTAAACTAAAAGTTAACATTTATATATATATATATATATAAAAACTTTTTATTTTTACATGCTGACCTATTCGGTCTCTGTTTTCATGAGTTTCAGCCTACTTCGTAGACGGAACCCGTAATTGTTTATCATCAGTTTAGATTGTACGTCAAAGACCTGTCTTTCCGAAGTCTTTTGGTATGTATATATCTATAGAAAAAAATCATCAATTAAGTAAAAAAAAATATATGCCTGTAAAAAACGAAAAAAAGTATAGGTATATTTAAAAGTTTCAGTTTAAGTAATAGTATGTATATAAATGTACTTATTTGGAATTTTAAAGACAGAATTTTTTAAAAGAAAAGTATAATACATTGAAAAATTTAATTTATAAATTTATAAATAAAATAAAACCCTGCTTATGCATTTTGCTATTTCATTGAAAGTTCATTCATGTACCTATGGAAGTCTTGAAATTCTATGAACTCGATGGGATTTTCACTGACTCATTGAATTGGATATTCTTCCACTGCAGAAAGAAAAATAAAATCTGAACCAATTGAAACCAATTGAATTGGAAGGGTTTGCAAATATTGTGGTAAGGTTTTTTAAAAGCTCTTGTAAATTATAAATCATAGTTTTGTGATGTTAGATGAAAGTTTTAGAAGGAATGAACGAACGATTGACAACTCTCTTTAGTAATTATCATTTCTTTTAATTAAACTTAATTTTTTACATGAATGATTCGAGTCAGGGTTCAGTCAATATTACTGTAGTGTTGGCGATACTATGCTTTAAGTAATAAAGTGCAATTTTGATATTTTATTAATGTTATATATACAGACATATTTGAGAAATAAATGAGGGGAAATTAATTAAAAAAAATATTTCGTATAAAAGTTATCAATGCTAGTTTAAAAATGGGGCTGTATTGAATAAAGTCCTTCGCACCTTCTGTGATAAAGCTCCGTTTTCATGAGTTTTCTCATATTAGTTGTTTTTAAAAAAAGGCATTTAGTTTTATATGTGGATAAGAAAGGAATATGATAGGATCTTGTAATTTACATAGTTAGTGTTAGCAACATTCTCCGAGAAATTCATACACCACATTCATCGAAGAAGGTTGCAAGTACATATATTAGCTTAATAGCAAATTAATTGTGTTTACACCTACAGGAAGTTCCTTAATTACAAGTTAATTAACAGAATGTTCATGCTAATGTTTGACCTTTAATCTAAAGTCGATGTGTATTAATTACTCTTAGTGGTCAACCTCTTATTGGTCAACATCAATCAATACTCGATATATATTACATTTGTACAAGCTTGTCAATAATTAATAAGTATATATAAATAAATAAGTATAAGTATAATATTGTAAGCACCAAGGTTGACTTTAATGAGATATCATAGAATAGAGAAGTGAAAATGAATTTAAAGTTTCAAAGTTTATTATACAGATTCCATGCAGGGAAAACCGGTAAAATATCTTTTCATACCGTCAAAAGTTGCGACCGAGGAGGCCGCGCCTCGAAAGGTTTAACAAATAAGTATTTTTATAAAACATAAAAAGATATTTCTTAATTATAGTAACATGAACACAACTATTTAACTTTCAAAGTATTATCATATTTGAACTTTATATTATTTATTATTCTTGTATAGTAACTACATAATTCCTTAATATTAAAAGTTACTTTAACCGGCCACAGATAATAAATAGCTTTCATTTTACACGTTTGTCTAGTTTTTATTCTAAAATTAAAAAAATACTTATTTTATTAATATTTTTTTTATCTGTTCATAAACAGGTAAAAGAAGAGATTATTGTTTAAGATTAAAACTTTAATACTATGGTATTAAACTTATGGTACTAAAAATCGTTTAGTTGTAATATGATAATTATATACAATCATTGCATAGTATCTTTTATAAACATCTTCTTGTATAAATAGAAGTGTAGGTAGGTACTACTTCAAAGGAAAAAAAGTAAATGTTTAAATACATATATGTATGATATAATATTATTATTATTTGATACTTTTATATTTTTTACGCAGTAAAACGCTTTTCTTCTTTTTATGCAACTAGCTTTGTTTTTTTTACGCAAAGTTGCTAATTCCAAGTCTTTTATTTAATTTTTATATTGCCCTTGTAAATATGAGATATTCTAGCATTATAAGGTGTGTTTGCATCCGTACCTGATTCAAATATACTGACAATTTTTCTTTTTTGAAGCGATTCTACCATGCAAATAAACACAAATGCCCAGTAAATAATTGTCTGGTTCAGTTTTAATCCTGTACTGTACGCCGCAACAGCATCCGGGAAAAACATTGGATTTATGACACCTATCTCGAAGCGTCTATTTCCTGATCCTACGCTTAGCGAAAAAAGTCTGCCACTGATCATTGTATACTTTTCTCTTCAATTGTTATAAATACATGATACAGTCAGAAAACATCAATAGGTATTTTGACGGGATCCCTCGCACTATTTTGTAACTGATACTAACAAGCAAATTTTTTGTGAGTAGGTTCATTTTGACGAGACTTTTGCTAATATAAAATTTTCGTAAGTGGTAGTTAACAGGGGTAATGAGGACATCATTTGTTGGTTTAGTAGTTATCAAAAATGTATGACTAACTGGTTTTGTTTTTATAATTCTCATATTAATTAATTATTACTAGTCTGGCCATAAATATTGTAACAAGGTGAAAAAATATTTTTTTAATTGCAAATAACATTTATTACTTTTACAGTGTGTTAGTTTAATAAACAGATATAAAACAATTAAAATATAAAAAGCTTTTTCGAAGTGGTGTCCATTGGCTGTAATACAGTCCTTTAAACGTTGAGGCCAGTTAGCAATAGAAGCACGCGCTCTTTCAATTCTTCAATGCTAATAGTATGGATTGTTTTAAGGGACTCCGAATTATCATGGCGTTTAGAGCAAGCTCTACTTTCTAAAACTGACCATACTCATAATCATCAGCTCATAGTCTTCAGCTCTGATGAAGGCCGAAACGTTCGCTTCCGACCAAGACAGCGTTGACCGAGCTTTATGTCCCGGCACCGAGTCTTGCTGGAAGGACCATATCTACAATCTCAGGAACGGCTTGGCCAATTTAAATGCGGTTTTCAGAAATATATTATCACAGGTTTTACTTAACATTTAGTGTTTATTTCATCTAAATTGTTTAAGATGTAAAAAAAAATATGTCAATTTATGTCAATCACGTAATAAGTGCAAATCTTATTCTATACATGTAATGAATCTGTAGAGGAGTAGTCTTTGTACATTGAAGATTTAGAAAAAATATATACCAGAAAGTAAAGTGATAACTAAGAGAATCCATTTTCCCCATTTTTAAAATTAATATCTGTTTATCTTTTAGTTGTGCACGCAACACGATAAAATAAATATAGCTAATGAAACTTTTATACATAGAAATCGAGCGTCATGGGTAACATTATTTTATTGAGTAACATTAAGTTTTCAATTTTCATTAAACCCTCTTCACTCTATCAAAAGATATATGTATCTAATGTGCTCAAGAAAATCATATATATATAATAACATAAAAAAAATTAAACATCCCCGATATAAAAAGACCTCTAAAAAGTATAAATAAAATATTATTACGTACTTATTGAAGTCGTTGCGTCGGGGGACCGTTGTACGTACGTAGACGATAAGATTCGATATCATAATTTCTTTATTTGCCTTGGTAACTTGCATTTTAATTTCTTCCTTTATTAAGCGGTGTTGTATTGTATGTGTATTGTATAGTGCATATTGATAGTATATATTGATAGTATGAATAGGTAGTACGTATTGATAGTAAATATTCGTAGTATGTATTGATAGTACGTATTGATAGTACATATTGTTAGTACGTATTGATAGTACGTATTGATAGTAGATATTGATAGTACGTATTTATAGTACATATTGATAATACGTATTAATAGTACGTATTGATAGTACATATTGATAGTACGTATTGATAGTACATATTGATAGTACGTATTTATAGTACATATTGATAGTATATAATGATAGTACGTATTGATAGTACATATTGATAGTACGTATTGATAGTACATATTGATAGTACGTATTGATAGTAAATATTGATAGTATGTATTGATAGTATGTATTGATAGTACGTATTGATAGTACGTATTGATAGTACGTATTGATAGTACATATTGATAGTATGTGTTGATAGTACGTATTGATAGTATATATTTATAGTACGTATTGATAGTATATAATGATAGTACGTATTGTTAGTACATATTGATAGTACGTATTGATAGTACATATTGATAGTACGAATTGATAGTAAATATTGATAGTATGTATTGATAGTATGTAATGATAGTACATATTGATAGTACATATTGATAGTAAATATTGATAGTACGTATTGATAGTACATATTGATAGTACGTATTGATAGTATGTATTGATAGTACGTATTGATAGTACGTGTTGATAGTACGTATTGATAGTACGTATTGATAGTACATATTGATAGTACATATTGATAGTACGTATTGATAGTACGCATTGATAGTAAATATTGATAGTATGTATTGATAGTATGTATTGATAGTACGTATTGATAGTTCGTGTTGATAGTAGGTATTGATAGTACGTATTGATAGTAAATATTGATAGTATGTATTGATAGTATGTATTGATAGTACGTATTGATAGTACGTGTTGATAGTACGTATTGATAGTACGTATTGATAGTACGTATTGATAGTACAATATGTATTCTACCTCGATAATTCTCCCGCTAGGGAATAAAAATAAAAAAAATATATAAAATAAACTAGAAACACACATTTTTTTTATTTTTTTTATTTGTCTATGCTGTTAGCCCTGTTGGCTATTACAGCGTCACCGGGGGAGTGGGTGGCACAGAAATACACCGACACGCAAAAACTACTTACCTGAGTTTGATGAAACTTTGAACAGGTACGTTTTATCGAAAACGGAATCTATGCTTATGAAGTCGCAGGCACAACTAGTGTTTAATTAATGTAAGCACAATTAAAAGAATAACAGATTCAAATATCGTAATTTTACAATTTTCAAAAACAAACATTAATATATATGAATAGTCTGGTCAATTTAGATACCCGAGGTTGCAAAAAATCGCACCCAGCTGAAAATTGGTAGGGTTGTTCAAAATACTATCATTGTGAAATGTAAAAAGTCATTGATCCGGCCACAGGAAAAGATTAAAAGGAAGGAAGGATCAAAAGTCCCAAAAATGGGTTTTCCGCGATTTTCAACGAAACGGTAAGTTTTATTATAAAATTAGTTCGAACAAAAATTGTATTTCAAGTGTGTGTAAAACTACAAGAAACGTATTAATATTTTTTTACCACCGTTTTTGAGATATAACGGTTCAAAAAGTTAAATGAGTTGTAATCGTCATAATATGCATACATATCATCCCCCTTTGAGGTAATGTACTTTTTTCTTATGTCTTTTACTCGATAGACCATCTGATGTGATTCTTTTTAATTTGAAACTATTGAATAGAAAATTATCTATATATTATATAATTATAGGAATAGGATTTTCTGTTCAATTTGACCGGAATTTAAACCGAACAATATCTTTATAAAATAAAAACATCGCAAAGTTTTATTGTAATAATTACTTCAAATTTTATAATGTACCATAAATTAGTAATAATCTCACAGCCTCTTGCTTATTTTCAGTATATTTAGTCAAGTTGTTTGTTCTTGACGTCACGGTCGACTGCGGCTCAAAGCGATCCTTAGATACATAAGTGGTTACTATGGCTAGGACAAGATAATAGTTTAGTCAAGAAATGTACAGTATAAGATATATGATAGCAATGGATTATCAACAAATTGTTCGCTGCATGTTGCAATTGTTTTCAAACATATTAGCATTAGTAAACTAATTTGACAATTTTTTTTTTCTTTTTTTTTTTTGCATTGGAAAAATGCGTTACGCATCATCCCAGCGGCCAGGAAGGTGATGGCCGTGGGGGTATGTGGGACTACTCGGCAGCATAGGGGACGCTGCCTTTTTTAAGGCTATCCACTAAAAAACCAACGGTTGACCTCATCGCCTTAGCGGGACGCCACGGGGGAAGCCCCTGCGAGGGGCCCCGATCAACTTAGGGACACCCTCACCTCGTAGGCCTATAATGGGCGGGAGAGGTCACCCCCATCTCCCGTGCGACGCGCGACGCAATACGGTCGCCCCCATGGGTCCCTATCGAGACCGGCCAGGACTTCCTCCCGAGCCAGGTCCTTCGCCTTCCGAATCGCAAACCGCAGAGTGGACTTCGCCACACGATACTGACTCTGCACTTGGGCCTCCATCTCCGGGTCCAAGCCACGTCTGCGGCGACACCGGAGGAAGGCCCAACGAGCCCTGCAACAGGCCGCCAGAAGTTCGGCTATTTCGGGCGACCACCAGTAAACACCCCTGCGCCTGGGTCGGAACCCCACCCTCGGCATGGCCGCGTCGCATACTTTCGATAGGGCCCCGCGCATGCGACCAGCCAACCCTTCGACGTTGGTTTCCTCGCTGGGGGGATCGGGAAAGGCCCAGCCCTGGACGATGGCTGCCTCGACAGCCATTTCCCGATCCAGCCTCTGGACAGCTCAGCGAGGAAACCGACTTCCCCCCCGTGGTGGCCCGGCCAGATCCGGTCGGGAGGCGGATATCTCAAATCGGATGTATAAATGGTCCGATAGGGTCTCCACCTCCGTCTCGATTCTCCAGTCGACGACCATGGGCGACGCGCGACAGCTGGGGTGGCAAACGAAATGTCCACCACGGAACTCCCTTGCTGCCGCACGCAGGTCGGTTCGGTCCCTCTGTTCAGGAGGGATAGACCGGAGAGGAGCTACCAGATCTGGACAACCCTACCCCTAGCGTTCGTGGCATGGTTCCTCCAGGCCGCGGATTTGGCGTTCAGGTCGCCGAGGAAGATGACCTTCCCCGACGCCTGTCTGCGAATCGCAGCACTGGCGGAGTCGAGAAAAACCTCGAACTCCGCCAGGCTACGATTGGGGGAGAAGTACGCACCTAGGACGACGTACTCCCGCCACTACCAAACCCGGGCCAGTCTCCAGAGTGGAGAAAGGGGGACCGGGACCAGGTCACACAACCACTGCCACGGAGCCGTTTATGTCCCCCGACCACCTGGAATTCGGGGGGACATAGTAGGGCTCGCAGGCCACCGCAACACTTACATCCCACTCCGCCATGGCCTGGACAAAAAGGTCCTGGGCCCTGGCGGAGTGATTTAAATTCGCCTGTAGGAAGCCATGTTGCCGTCTGGTCATTGTGACATGGTTTCCCGCCACTGACGGCCCTGGGAGCGGGGGAGGAAGCGACTGCTTTCCCTCTCCTCCGGGGAGCTCGGCACGCTCTGATAGCAGACCGCACCGATAGCAGACCATGCTCCTGTCAACACCGGAGGGGCAAACCGCACGCATGTGTCCGGGTTCAAAGCACCCATAGCACCGCACGGGCCGCTCCTCCAGTAGGTCCACCTTAGCCGAGCTCCAGCCAACCAGAAGCCGCCCCGCGTCGAGCAGCGTTTTGGCCGCACCGCCAGGACACCGAGCAAAGGTTACGCCGGTGTGTCCGTTGCCCCAGCGTATCTCCCCAACATGGAGAGAGACGCCGGAGCGAGCGTCTTTGTAGGCGAGCGTTGTCTAACCGGATGCGACGTGATTCATCGGAAACGGTGCTGTTGGCCAGGGCATGCACCACATCTATCATTTTGTCCGGGGCGTCCCGCAATGCCTTGACCATCGTGCCCTTTAAATGGCCCGACTTACGGCTAACCTCTACTATGGCGCCAGCAAACTGGCCAGCCATGGCCCTTAATTCCTATGCACTTCCTATGCACTCAACGATGACGGGTCCGGCAAAGGAAGCGCCTCCTAGGAAAGATTTTCCTTGAACCCGGCGCACTCCTCGACGGGCCCGTCCTCTTGCGGAACGCCTGAGCATTGAGCTTACGCTCAAAATCTGCCTCTTCTGCCTCCAGATTGAGGGCACGTAGCGAGGCCTTCGCTCGAGCGAGTCCACTACCACGCATCTTGTAGGGGCGTCCGCGACGAGCAGTGTTGCATTTTGGTGCAACAGCTAGCTCGGAGTCGCTGCCCGACTTTTCGCTGTGGTTGGGTGAGACCTGCCAAAGGGTCTTTTCCTGCCTACACCGCCTGTGATGCCCTCGTCTGACATCTCCTCGTCAAAGTATAAACGGTATCCGTGTGTAGCGCCTACGTCACATGCGGAAGATCCGGCAATCGGGGCCGGACCTTCCGCATCCAAATCGATTTTATCCGAATCGCTGAGCAAAACGGAGTCCAAGGTTAATGTCGGGTCGTTATCGTGACACATCGCTGTGCCACGCTTCACATTGTTTTTGATTATGCAGGTCGATGTGGGGGCGACCTGCGCAGGTACTCCTGCCCCAAAATGGTTTGTGCCCCTCCGTAGTACAAGGGGCAGACGGCAACCGAAGCTGCCGTGAGGGATTGTACAGCAGAGCTGACACCCTCCCGGGGACCATATTGCAAACCAGACTTTTCCATTTTTTCCTTTAAGGGGTGAAGTCCCCATAAAGCACAAAACCCAAAACACAAATACACATAAGACGAAACATAACAAAAACGACGCAGACTAGACGGGACAAAACGAACACAAGACACAACCCCCCCCCCCCCCCCCCCGCCCGACGGAAGCCCTCTCCCCGAAGGTAGATGACCCCCGCCTTTCCCCCCCCCCCCCTGTCGGCCGTGGACCAGGCGCTGACACCCCCATGACCGACCGACCCCCAGGTAATTTATTATAGAGGTTTTCTTCCTCGCAGCCAGACGAACAAAGCAAGCTCTGTCCGTCCAGCTCTCGTTCCCGCTCAGTGCGGGCTTACGAGTTTGTGTGGCCGTGCAATGCTCGCCCCGAAAGACAAAAGCAGCCACACATGCTATAAGCTGTCCGCGCCGGCCGAAGCCGGTACCCCCCATATCTGGACCTCCCCTATCCGCAACCCGGGGGTATCGCCCGATGGCGGCACTAGCGACCGCACACTGGATACTAATTTGACTCTAATAAAAATTCAGAACGCCGTTAACAACGTAGTAGCTTAGCTAGCTACTACTTGACTGGTAACATGTTGGTAGAGTGACTAGGATGGAATCCCTGAAGCTACAGGTTAAATTTTGCTAGTGTTCATGATATTCATATATTCATAATAAACATGTGTAATAAAAATATACACACAACTATACACATATTCCTTAATACATAAAACAGAACTAAAATAAATGTTTTTTTCCCCATCACGCAAACACGTCTGAACGGGTGTTGATATGGTTTGATGTGATAACTTATTTATTAATTAAAAATATACGACACATCTTACTCCGAAAAATTGTACGACACAAAAGAAATACAATAAAATTAATACAACAAAAGTGGTGGATTTAAGTATTTAGTTGTTAATTTACATACATTTTTAGCGTTAATGATGAAGAGACAAGTTACAACTTTTGTCAAACAGAAAATAATGTTGTTAGAACTTTTCATTTAAAACTATCTAGTATCAATCTATCTACTTTAATAATATCTAGTATCATCAAAGGGAATGTGATTGATTTGGTTTTATGTCCGGTCGGACTATAGTGAAACAGCTTTATTCACGAGGAAGATATATTGGATATAAGTAAGAATATTGAAAGTTAGACGTAGTTTTAAAATTAATTGAAGGATGAGATTTTTTATTCCATTTCAAATGTAATGCACAAAAAGCTTTTAATACAATGTAATTAAGTAACAGATTTGCATCATATCATCTTAATATGATACTAATAGTATACTTCTTTTTATTTTTTCAGTTTTCTTTTCTTTATTTCCGGTTTGTTGTTTGTGAATTTTTGGGGTGAATTTTATCAATTTTGCTAATAATTATGCTTATAATGACAATGTTTCTATTAAATTAAAAATTGCAGATCACGCAATAACTATTACATTAATTTCAATTAATAGACTGATTTTGATGTCGTTTCTAAATTTAATAGAGATAATTGAAACAATCCATATTTTTATTTAATTCTTGATACATGTTTTACGAGGATAAACTTAATAGAGAATAAATAAAAAAATTTAATAGAGATAATTGAAACAATCCGTATTTTTATTTAATTCCTGATACATGTTTTACGTTTTTAGAACTTGTAAATTATATAAGAAATAAAATAAGTTTAAATTTTTAAAATTGTTTACTATGACACTATTTTACAAAATAAAATAAAACAAATAACTTAAATTGCTCGGTTTTTGATTTTCTAAGAAATTTCAGTGTGACCGTCATATAATTCTTAGTTTAAAAAAAAAAGGATCTGAATCTGTTATATTTTCAATATTACATATATTTTCAATATTACACTATTGTCCACAATCAAGTAGTAACATAAAAGTGAACGATGCACAGAAGTTTGGCACCTGCGTAACACGGTACAAGGTTGTCGATAAATATATAGTTGTTATTTATACATACACATACACATGTGTAACTAGAAAATATAGATGACGGCGAGTTCGATAAGCGAATAAACGAAGCAGTGTCAGCTGTCAGTTTGCCGAGCGGCGAGAGGTGTCACTTATCAGTGTTGTTTACGCGGATATAACAAGAACCGACAGTACGTCTTGGAACGGCCATCGGTTCACATCGGATTTACTTGCTACGTGTGTGGTTTAGTGTCGTTGGATTTAGTGTCTAGAACTAATGTATTATAGAACCTTAGTTTTATTTTGTGTCTGTTACATAATTGATTAAAGAATAAGAACTACACCTAATCTCGTGCTACGTTTTATTCTTCCTGCCCTAATACCTACATGAAATATCATTTACCCTTTTTACAATTGTATATTGATTCTGCTGTTCATAAATAATTTAAAAAAGAGACAGTGGTAAATGATTTTGTATCACATACAATATAATCTGTAAGACGTTACGCAGCATCACTCCGCCTCGTCCTTTGAAACCCCTTTTTCTGTAACTGTTGTGTAGGCATGTTTAAGATATATATATATATATTTTTATATTTTGTAAGCTATGTCAAATTTGTTTAGGGTATTTTTATTTTTAAATTGTTATTTTTTTTACTTTTTTTGTCTAGTTACAATGAATAAGAGTTTTCATTCTTTCATTCGTTCTAAGATATTTTCTTCATGAGAATATACTATTATTTTTCGTGGCAACCCTATTTCCGGCACACAAATTCATTCAGTTTCACATATTGTCTCCAGTAATACAGTTGTTTGTGTAAATTATGGCACAATAAAAATGTAAATGCAATATATTGTAATTAAACAAAACAATTCGTGACTATAAAACAAAGAGGTTGTTTCTTTTTAATGTTGTAGAATAAATATATCATTTTAACACATTTCAAAACACAAACACAAATGTTTATATTCAATATTTTAATTTAAAAAAAAATAGCAAAAACTATTATCTACTTTATTTATTCTATTATTACACTTAGAACATGAAATAATTGGTACATTTAGTTTATTTTCAAATTTTTAAATCAAATACTAAAATTATGCATAATATAGGTAGTTTTCCAATTACAGGCACTAGAGCGCATTATGCGGCATAATGCTTAACGTTGAATGTTTCAACGACAGCAACGCTTCGCAACATTCGAGCACTCTTGAGTTGGCATCGATTGCACGTATCACGCGAAAACATTACTTTTAAGAGTGCTCGATTGTGCGAAGCGTTGCTGTCGTTGAAACATTCAACGTTAAGCATTATGCCGCATAATGCGATCTAGTGCTGTAATTGGAAAACGCTGATAATAACCATCATAATCTATCAATAGATTTAGATGTAGTAGTAGATGTCTATTGTCTGTAGATATTACTGCCAATGGTGGTAATAAGAGGCCGATATCGTTCATGTATATTAGATAAATATAAATTTACAGCCCTTACATTTTTTGGTTGGAACGCCCTCAATTCTGGAATTTAATATTTGAAAATTATCTTAGCGTTATAACCTATTTACTCGATGTTAATCAATTTAATAAAAAAATATATTACTTTAATATTATTTATTTCAAATAGACCTTATTATCAATTTTAACAATAGAAGGAAATGGGCCAGTTAGACTATTGGGTTACTATATCTATTATATATAAATACTATTAATATTAATTAATAGTATTTCTATATAATAAATATGTTTACCTTAAGCAAGTCATGGCTAGTCTTGCTCTACTAATTAAGCTACTATCAATACTTGATAGTACCTCTAGTAGAACTAAAGTTTCTACATTATAAACATTGCTACTAAAAGTATAAACAAAAGTTTCTTATTTTTATTAAGTAATATTTAAACATTAGTGATGTCCCTTTAGTTGTGTTGCTACTTTGTTCTAAAACTTCGAGTACAATTAAATACATTTTATCAACAAAAAATGATAGTCATTTGACAAATTTATTTGTGTAGTTATTTATTGTATTAAGACTTATTGTGTACTTAAATGTATATTTTATTAATTCTCTGAATCTGAATTGTTATTCTGTGTGTCTTTTTTATTGTTAATTTAATTGTTGTATTATTTGCTATGACTATTGAACTCATGAACAATTGCCGTTTTTCTATTTTGATATATTTTTTTCAATATAACCGTTTTATACAAGTAAAGTTTGCGAATACAAGTTACAGAAACAATGTAATTCGTAGCGTTTACGTAGAGGCTCTATGCCGTAGGCTGAATAGTTAAAATATTTGCCAGAAGAAGAATTCAGTGGAAGGATTCGCCATCAACTTACTCAGGCTGTGCAAAGAAGGGTCGCTTTGAGACTCAATCGACTGTGATTTAAAGGGAAAAACTGAAGGATAAGCTGAGCTAGAGGATAAGAAAATAGTAAGTTTAAGTTTTGTAATTTACACTTTTATTAAAAAGATTATTATGCGGTGATTGGATAAATACTTTTTATAAAATTTGTTGATAATACATTTTAGAACATTTTGTCATTTATTTCGTGGTAAAATCCCTTATAAGGATTAGCATCAGACCCAATATACCCAGATGTGTATTTACCGTTATGAAATATATTATTTCCCCATTTGTCGCACAAGGTGTACTCCACCTTACTAGAACTCCGAAATTAATATATTCGCCAGAATAAATAAGTAAGCAATTCAAGGCCTTAGTGTTGTCAAGTAGAAGACTCCAGTTAATAAATAAATATTTTGCTTGTATATCAAATAGTAAATTGTTTGGAAGTACATTACCTGTATTTATATATATTATTGTAGCAAGGGACTACTCTTTGTGTGATCCAGGGATTGTTGTTTCGAGTCCGGGTGTAGACTTATACTTTGTGTGTTATTAATGTTTGTGTGTTATTTATGGTTGTGAGGTCGGACCCAGAAATTGTTGTTATTGAGTTGATCGATTTGAATTGTGAAATATTTTGTTCAAATAATATTTAATTGTATATTATCTAACATTTGATTAGATATTAAATATTATACAAATTATGTGTAGAAGCATTTAACAGATAGGTATTTTATGAATAATTAAGTTATTACCATAATTAATTGCTTTATTTTTCCTTATTGCTTTATTTTTTTATTTTTCATTCATTCAAATTTAGGATCTGAATAATTTAAAATTAATCTTTTCCTTTCTACCATTTATGCAGCTTTTTTTAATTATGTAATTTTATTTTAATCTCTTAATATAATATTTTATTTTTAAGTTAAATTAAACATTGTGTTACATCTGCTTAAAGTTCGTTCCAGCGCAGAGCTTTGTAGCTCCTTAAGCTTAATAAACAAAGTATACAAAATTTACTATAAAATTATGTCGATTAATAATACCTACGCTTTAATTTTGATAATTTGTTATCTAAAATACATACTTTTTATTACTACATTTTTATTAAAAACTTTACCTAAAATTATAAATATATGAAAAAATCTAAGTAATCTATTATTTGAAAGGTATAGAAATATGAAATCATGGTTTCAAGAGTATTACATTACAGTAATAATAGCCGAGATAAAAACAACCATTAATGATTACTAAGAACCTATTAATTGTTCATTTTGTAAAGCGTGTGTTTTGATCACATAAAGATCAAATTTAGAAATTAATCATCGATCCGGTTCAACAAACAAAACAAACAGAAATAAAAGAGGTATCTTAAGGTGAAACACGTTTCACATCAAACGCCTATTTCATGAAACAACAAAACAAAATGGCGGTTTCTTTCCAATATTTTCCAATATAACATGCTTGGTACCGTCCGCTAATTAAGTACGGTGGCAGCCGAGGATCCAAAAAAAACCCAAAATTATAAAAAAACTTTATTTAAAATTACAAACTACATTATAACTAAAATGACGACTGCTTGCCCGATATTAGAAAACAAGAGTGCCAATTATATTTAAAATTAATTATAATTAAATACATTTATGTGAAGTGCAGATTCAGCTAAAGGATTGTTATAAAATTATAATTAAATAATACATTTGTATGAAGTGCAGATTTAGCTTTTTGATTGTTATAATTCCTGGATTCTGATACAATGGAATGTACATATTGCACCATCGCTTGCTAAGCGGTTCCCGCGATGCATGGGAACATAACAAATGTCTATTTAGCGATCCCACGGTCTATGGGGATATAACACGCTCATCAGTATAATATTTACAAACAGATTTAAATATTCAATTTATATTATTATTTGTGTAAAATAAAATAATCCCACTATGTAGTAAGCCAGCAGAGTGTGGTATTAGTTTTTATGTGTCAATGTTAAATTATTTTGATTAATTTCCAAGAAATTTATAAATAACTTTACTTTTATGTGTACACCGTAGTAAATTGTAATGTTGAAGGTATCCCGTACACAAAGCAGAAAGTCATTTGTTCGAATAAATATCACTAGCTACATACATACATACACGTATGATCTAAAGAATTTGATGTTTACGTACAGAAGATCGGTATAAAGTAATTGTTATTCTTTCTTTCTAAATATCATACAAGTAATGTGACTCCTCATATCTGCTAGACTTTAAAACGACGGTAATAGACAGAGACAACTGAAGTGTGTGATGGACATATTAAAAATATAATTGATATAAAATTAGGAATTAGTAATTCTTATAAAACGTGGCGGATTGAAATTTTTAGAATAATACTTATTAAGAACTTACATAACTTAAAGTGATCTTATAAAGCGCTGAAAATACTGACAAATTAAGTACAAACAAAGTAAAAGCTCTTCACGAATACTTTACTTTGAATAGAGATTTGCTCATCCATCAAACAATTTGGAAACTTCGTTATACATAAGAAAACTGATATAGATATTATTTTGTTAAAGAAATACGTTTTTTTGGTTTGTTTAAATTGAATATTATAAATATATTTATTGGAACTCATGGTTTGACCAGCACTATTGTCAGTTATCACGAAGGACAGACAGGGAAAGCAAAACAAAAACAGCGATACATTACAATCACTTACACACCAAAGTAATACCAAGTACTCTACCGTATTCCACCAATACTTATTACCGTCTCTATCTAGGAATTATCGTATGACTTTCACAAGATAAGTATCTATTATCTCAACCCCGCCCAATGATCTAGAGCCTAGACTATGTCGTAGCGCGTAGTTAGTCAACTGGCATGTCAAGAGATTAGTGACGCGTTCCGTTTAGCATTCGTACTAATGATTATCTACGATATATTAATTACCATGTAAAACTGAAAAAGTAAAATGTTACATTAAAGATAAATAATCTATATTACACTTGTTACATATATATTGACTTGTGTTAATATTTCAATGGTAGAGCTAAATATCGTGGCCCGTATTTTTAATTATTTTTTTTTTCATAATATTATTATTAATTATATTTTTGATAAACGAGGCCACAATGCAACAATAAAGCATCTAGGCAGCGTTATGTTTTCCAAGTATAATTATAAATGTCAAAACTTATAACTGTTTTTTTCTTAAAAAAATATATTTTTTGTTTATCCAGAATATTGAAGCTTTCTTTTAGTTACATTCTTCGAATTGACTTATAACAAAATATTTTTAGAGACGTGGTTTTTTTAAGAAAATATTTTCCAAATCACACGCTCATGGCACTTCGTACAGAATTTCCAACTCTTAAACAAATATAGTAGACTATAGATAGTAATCAACGTTATCTTTAAAAGCTCCGCTGACCATTCACTAATACCTGATGGATTCAGGTCACTATTGGATTGGATTGAATTGGATTGGATCTGTTGAAATTGCAGTCAAATTGTTTTGTTATATTTTCTATACACAACCTTAAATTCCGAGAAAAACAAACTCTAACCTATGCTTAGATATTATTATATTTTTTTTTTGGTATATTACAGTCATATTTTTGTATACTATTTGTATATAATAGACATATTTTTACAAATATCAAGAAAATAAGTATAAGATTGTAATAAAATACATAAAATTTCAAAGCAAGTCTTAATTACTGTATATACAGGGTTATTTGTAATTAGTTGAGCACCTTTTGCAGGCAGCCCCAATACATCAATACTAACAACATTTGTTCTACGACTTTTTAAAATTAATAGTTTTAAAAATTTAGTTTTTCCCATACAAAATTTATTTATTGCCTCTGAACTTGCATTAAACTTGAGCAAAGAGAGGCCACGCAACTTGTCAAAATATGTGCCAAGGCCACGTGCATCGGGGCGCGGGGTGGCGGGGTGAGGCAGCGGCGGCTATGCACGTTAGAACTTGATCATTTTCTAAGGTGTAATAAAAAATAGCATCGTTTTCCACTTTTATTTATTAAAATATTTTCTACAATAGTCGAAACACATATTGTCTAACTGTTTAAGAATCTAATGAAAAAACAAAATCTCCAATAGAAGTTGTCCACAAGTTGAATGTCTCAATATTTTTATTTGGTTTATGAAATAAGGGCACTGTAACGAAACCAAATAAATATTATTTTTACAAAACAATGTAACTTTTTAACTTAACGGTACTAGCTGACTCAACAGATGTTGTCCTGGGCCTTTATTCTGTATGATACACGAGATTTCTTACGAATAACGCGTGACGTCACAACGCGCTGTAGACCTAAACGCGATACATAAACGCGGCAAGATGTGAAATTAAAAATTGTATGCAATAACGTATTCGCTATGACCAGTTACGCACCGCGTTACGATAAAATCGTGGAATCGTGTTCACTATGCAAATGTCAAATATTAAAACACGTTGTCGTGTGTTATGGGCTTGTTTTCAAAAGTCAAAATTAACGTGCTTTGAGCTTGCGCGTTTATAATAACGTCAGTACGTTTTGGTACTTTTCTATTAAAATCAATTTATTAATTATTCAATTTAACAAAGTGTTATTAAAATTAAGAAATAACGTACATTATTTATAATAATTATAAACATTTACCTACCACTACTAGAGTCACAACCACTAGTGCCACTTGTATTGATAACATTTTTACAAGTGTTATTCCAAATTTTAAATGTTTATTCAATACATTAGATTCTGACCACTATGGCCAATTTATTAAATTCAGTTGTAGCAAGAAAGAAAAATCAAAACAGAAAATAAGTTTTATACCAGTGACTGTAGAACGTATCGAACAAATTAAAAATGGGTTAGTACGCTATTTGCCTTTGATGAAAAATTCAAACCCCAATATTATGTATAATGACTTTTTTAGTACTTTCACTAAATTATTTAACTCTATATTTACTCCTAAAACAGTGGTTGTTAATGATAAATTAGTGTTTAGTGATTGGGCATCTGCTGAGTTACACAAAAATAGAGAAAAATTATATAATATGTATGCGGAATTGATGTTTAATACTAGTAATGAGTTTAGGGATGAGGTAAAATTATTTTCCAAATCTTTTGAAAAACAATGTAAAATAGCAAAAAATCAACATATTCAAAATAAAATAGGAAATAGCATTAATAAAATAAAAACAACTTGGAAAATTATTAATGAGGAAACTGGAAGAGCTAAATCCCAGAGGATCGACTATAAATTAAATATAGATAATAAATATGTCACGTCTGACCTCGAGGTTGCTACTGCTTTTGAAACCTTTTTTACTAATATTCCAGTGACTACAACGTTATCTTTAAATTCTTCTACCGCTGCAGCTATGGGTTTACTTAGAGAGAATGTAGATCAATGTGTTAGTAGTTTTAAGTTTGAAAAAGTTAATGCTCAAGAAGTAATCAAAGTATTTAGATCAATTAGCGTTAAAAAGACTAGTGATCTTTGGGGGCTTTCTGTTGACATACTTAAGTCCATAATTGACATTGTAGCGCCAGACTTAGCATTAATATTTAATAATTGTTTAGAATATGGTATATTTCCTGATCTAATGAAACAAAGTAAAATAACTCCATTATTCAAATCCGGCTGTTCATTAGATCCTAGTAACTATAGACCTATTTCAGTCTTACCCACTTTTAGTAAGATTTTTGAGAAAATTATTCTTAATCAACTTGTGGCATATTTCAGTAAAAACAATCTCTTACATAAAAACCAGTTTGGTTTCAGTGCCGGTCGCTCTACACCAGATGCTGGTGTAGAGCTATTACTAAACATATTTGAAGCCTGGGAAGGATCACAGGATGCACTTGGCATTTTCTGTGATCTATCTAAGGCGTTTGACTGCGTTCAACATGAAATCCTTGTGAAAAAGTTAGAACATTATGGAGTTAAAAATAAGTCCCTAGATTTAATTAGTTCATATCTTAATGATAGAATTCAAAAAGTTGATGTAAATGGAAAACGTTCCCCTGGTTCTTTGGTAAAAATAGGTGTGCCACAGGGCTCTATCTTAGGGCCTTTCTTGTTCCTCATTTACATAAATGACTTACCTCACCTAGTGAGGGAAAAACATGGGATAGTGTTGTTTGCTGATGATACTTCTCTTACTTTTAAAGTTAATAGACGGCAATCTGTTATTGACGATGTAAACAATGCTCTCTCAGATGTTGTACATTGGTTTAACGCCAATAATTTGTTGCTTAATAAAAAAAAGACAAAATGTGTCAAATTTAGTTTACCAAATGTTAAAAATGTTAGAACCAATGTACAATTAAATAATGAGGATTTGGACTTGGTCAAATCTACTACTTTCTTGGGCATTACTTTAGATGAAAAATTGCAATGGGGTCCTCATATATTTGATTTGTCAAGCAGACTAAGTTCTGCTGCATACGCGGTTAAAAAAATTCGTCGTTTAACAAATATGGAAACTGCTCGATTAGTTTACTTTAGTTACTTTCATAGCTTAATGTCATACGGTATACTCTTATGGGGCAATGCGACTGACATTGATACCATATTTACATTACAGAAGAGGGCTGTTCGCGCAATATATAATATGAGACCAAGAGACTCTTTAAGAAATAAATTTAAAGAATTTAAAATTATGACTGTTTACAATCAATATATTTATGAAAATTTAATTTACGTTCATAAAAATATTTCAAAGTTCAAGAAAAATTGTGATTTACATAAAATTAATACAAGAAATAAAAATAAACTCGCTATGCCCGGCACTAGGCTCCATAAAATAGGTAAATCCTTTAAGGGTAATTGTATACGTTTTTATAATAAGCTCCCAAATGAAGCCTTAAGCCTCTCATTAAATAAATTTAAATTATATGTTAAAAATAATTTAATAAAAAAATCCTACTATAGTGTAAAGGATTACATCGACGACGGTATGGCCTGGGATTGAATCTGTATTGTATTGCGAATAGCTAGTAATCTCCGCAATTTGGTTTTTTGTTGTAAATTAATTTTGCTTTATCGACCTTCTGCATCACACCGATTCCTTAGAAGTCACTACTTGCGGTAGCATCGGGAGTCGGGTTGCCTCCCTCCCTCAAATATGTGCGAAGGGGGTGATGGCTGGCTCTTGTGTTATGCTCGTGAACGGGTGCTGCTTGCGGTGACTGGTTGTGTGGCAGGCCGAAGATTTATATATATATATTTTTTCTGTTATTATTATTTAATTTTCGTTGCCTGAAATCATTAGGCTTCTTTTCCGATTGATTGCGACGGTTCTATTTGTTCCAAATTTGCATTTAAGTTTGACGTTTGTGAAACAGTGATCACAATAACAAAAAATATATCCGGCTGAGTTTGTTGTGTGGTTCTTCTCAGACCAGGACGCGTTTGGAACCCTCATAGCTTTAACATTAAGATGGAAAGTGCTTTTTCAGAAGGGCTTATTACGATAAATCTAGTATCGTAATAGGCCCTCCTGACACTTCCATGTTGACATACACAAGTGATCACTGATTATGATTCTAAGTGGAAAAGATATAAATAAATAAATAAATAAAAAACTATATTTTTTATAAATATTGTAATAAATGCGACTACTACCAAAGCTCTGTCATTGTTTCTTCGTTATTTTATATTTATGTTCTATGTTATAGGGATAATTTAAAATACCTCTTAAAGAGAGATTTTATTTATTATGAAATTAAAACATAATTGTAAACACAATCAATAACACAAAACACTCAAAACTTATAACTTTAAAAAATGTTTCTCAAATTCTTGTCAATGACGTATAAATGATCTTCTAGTTTTCTTCAACACCGACTTTGTAATGCAACAATTTTTACACTAAATAATATAAAAATCTCAATGTTAATTCTATCTGAAACTTTATTCTCTATTATTTATTTATTTTAGGATATTTGTCTGAGAAAGTAATGTGGTAGACATTACAATGACATGATATTGATATTTCATGACATTACAAGTATTTATGTCAATTTATATACATCATAACGCGTTCTAAACTTTAACGCGCCACGATATGGAGTTGACAAATTGTATTTTGCACGCCACACGGTGAGTTATCTATGTGCAGTTTTTGATTTCACATTACGGGTACGTCAATGAATCTAACATCGGTTTTTATTCGAAGGTACCAGTTTTAAAAAGATTTTTATTATTTGTTTTTAATGTGTGTTTTTAGTAGGTTTATTTTAAATAAAGCGTTACCTTAAATTTATTTTCAAGCTACCGTAAATCTTATTTTATAATGTAATTAGAATTTTTGTAGGTTTGAAACCAAAAAATATTCTTAAAATCTTTCTAAATTACCGATTAGTTTAGAACGAAAATAGGAAGAAAGTTTAAGTAACAAGTTTTGAGTGTTTTGTGTTGTTTATTGTATTTTTAGTTGTAATTTATAGTTAGGTAATAAATAAACTCTTTTTTTAAAGGCATTTCAAATGATCGTTTTAATACATTACATAACGATAAAGCTACAAAAGAACCATCATACATGTTTTGGTAGTGCTTGTAATTATTAAATTAAAAATAATTGTAAAGATTGTAAATTATAATTATAATAAAGAATATAAGTTATTTTTTAACTTTATAATACTTTTTAAAATTAAATACCGAATTAATTTATTTTTATAGAAACGTGCCAACACTTACCACGTTTTTTGTAAACGCGCGAGTTCACAACATATTATTTTGACATTTAAAAAGAAGCCCGTAACGCACGACAACATGTTTTTAGATTTGACAATGGCATAGACAATACGATCCCATGAAGATTTCACACATTTATCGTAACGCGGTACGTAACGCGGCTATTTGCTCATAGCGAATAAGGGCCCTGAGTAATAAATTATATACTCTGAGATGGAATAATAGTTAAAAAATGTAAACAAAAGAGTTACCATCACCAAAAAAATATTTAATATTTCGTGCAAATCAGAAAACGTCTAAAATAATGTTTGTGTTTTTTATACTATGCAAAAGTTATGTGCATGTGTCAATAAAATAATTTATAACCTTTTATTTTGTAAATAACCCGTTCAATTAGATGTAATAAAAATCTGTTTATTACAATGGCAATGCCACAGGGACAAGCAACCTTTGGTAATTATTTAATCATCTCATTGACGACGTATCTGATAAATTTAGTATAAATGTAACTAATTCTGATTTGGACTCACCAAGTCTTACGTCTAGTAACAGCGAATAAAGTAATAATGGTACACTGTTGCTTAATTTAATTCCTTACTATTTCTCATAGAAAAATATTTAATGTTAAAAAATAACAAAATTAAATGATTATATAATTATTTTACTGTATTGTACTGATTACGATTAAAAACACAATTTTTACTTGCTTGTACAAAGTTCCACTTTATTTTCTAAAGTATTGTAATGAAATGGTCATAATTATATAGCATTTATGATCATTTTAAAAGTAAAATATAAAAAAATTATCAATTTAGAAAATGTTTATTATCACTGTAAGAATACTTTGACATGTAATGTAATGACACTGACAATGACAGTTCTTTGTTTATAGTTGATTATTTGTTTTGTATATTTTAATATTTATACAGCATAATAACGATTGAACGTCACAGATGATGTAATAGGACCTTATTGCATTATATTGATTGACAAATAAAAATGTTATTTTAATGAATTTATTTTAGACGTAATTTACTATTTGTAATGGTATTGCTAGTATGGTAATGGTTAAGATTGGCGGTTTTGTTCGATTAACATTATTTATTATTTAATCGAGGGTAAACGTATTAAAAATACACTAGAATTAAGCATAATATTTAGTTAAAGTTGAAAAGTATGAGGTGCTTAAGGCCACAAGATATATAAAACCTAATTCGACCTCAATTCTTATTTTTTAGAACAAAACAATTAAACGAAGAATGGGAAATGTAATTGAGAACTCGCGCTAATTAATAATCAAGAACAAAGTACTGTAGGTAAAAAAATATCAACTAAGTTTAAGAAATGTGTTTCATTTAATATTATTTGCAAGAGATAGATTTATTATTATTTTTTAATGTGTTATAAATATATTATTTCTTCCGTATCTTGTTTGTAATCAAAGCTGGCCACTATATTAGGTAACAACATCCTTGCGTTTGAAAATTCCTTATTATTTAAAATCGTTCTTTGTGAGAATACTTTATTAATAGTTTTTATTTATTAGACTTTTTGATATTTGTAAACTCTGAATGAATTTGTTGTTAACATTTATACTATGTTTACATATATATAAACCGATACTATTGTTAAAAGCTATTTTCTTCGCGAGGGTACAGGAGGCGAAAATTTCGGGTCCACTAAGTGGAATGAGATAGCGTGAAATACTTTCAGATTCAGACTAATGAACTGAAAACCCATCATAACACCGATGTTCAACTCGTATGGTAAGATATTAAAATAAACGATAAAATAATACCTATATTTAAAACATTAAATCTTCGCCGATTCAAATGATATGTACTCTTTATTATATATTACAATGAGTCTAAATAATGTAAATCATAAATACAACGCTGCGAATGTAAAGGTGAACATTAATATTTATTTATTAAAACAATAACTACCAAACCTAACAAAATATACACTTTAACAAATTAAATCATAATATTCTGAATGTTTAACGAAAGTGTATTATTATAATAGCCGTTACCTCACATTTTACAATCAAAATTGTACAGTCCCTTGCTTACTTATCTTTAGTATATGTTTAGTAAAGTTGTTTGTCCTTGACGTCACGGTCGACTGCGGTTCAAAGCGACCCTTAGATACATAAGTGGCTACTATGGCTAGGACAAGATTATAGTTTGGGACTTTAGTCAAGAAATATATTCTACAAGATTATATACTGTCATTATTCTATTCGCCAGCAATTGTTTTTAGATATGTTAGCATTATTATGGTTATTTAATATTTAAATTAATATATTATAAAAAAAACAACTTCTAAAGGCTACATATCCTGGTCGTGTTGTTGACGCTCTACGCCGTAGAGGCTAAGAGGCTAAAAATTATTATTTCTCGGATAATTATCCATAGAAAGAGTATGTACAGATCTGATAAAATGATATGGTTTTCAACATTATCATATAGCTGTACATGCTCTTATTTTTAACATTATTTACATATAAATTATTAAATAAATTTATTTTATAATATTAAATAGGAAAAAGAAAACAAATTGAACTTAAATCGAGTTTTTTTTAATGTTGATAAGTAGGCTGTTTATTGAAAATTTGTGACTGTTTGACATACAGATCTTTTAAATGAATATTTTTATAACACATTCCTTCAGAAATTTTATTTAATTATTACCACGTTGTAATGCCATAAAAACATATAATAATTTTAAAAACAGGAATTAAGATTTACATTATTATTATGTATAGGGATTCAGGTTTCATAATACGTTCACTTTACAAAGACTGTATTAATTTTTCACTGCACGTTGTCAAATCTGTAATAAGGATTAGTATCAGACTTAATATAACTAGATGTACCCGTTTATTGTTATTAAATATAATATTTTTTTTGTCACGTAATGTATACTTTACCGTCACTAAACTAATATTATAACAATGAACTCAGAACTTAATAAGAAAGTAAGAATAAATAACTAAACCATCTAAAGTCTGAGAGTTGTCAAGTAGAGGACTTCAGTTGATAAATATTTAAATATTTTGTTTGTTCTTAATGCCATACTAGATGTGACCTGCAACTCCTACGTGGATATCAGAAAAGTGTTTATTATTAATATTATTATTAGTTCACAACTTTTGATGAACCTGGAAAGATAAATAAAACAAAAATACAATCTCTTCAACATTTTAAATTTTAATATAAGTTTACATTACAAGTTTAAAAAAGATATTATTTCTTTCTCAAAACTCTTTTGAAACAAAATTAATACATATTTTTGTGCGGATAGAATATTAGACATTTTAGTAAATTTGAGCCCTATCTAGTAAGACCATATCCTCGTCCAGCCACTGAACAAGAGACACCCTGTTTTTAATATCCTCTGGCATAGCTGTATTTTATTCATTCAGAGGCTGATATTTGCTTAGCAGAGGAAAAACGAATATAAATTGTAGCAGAAATTTTTCTATCAGTCTACCTTCAACTATCTCTTATAAGGATATTTCTAAACTTACAACACCAAATATATACTCTTCTTTGTGTGACTTCTTTTTTGTGTGAAAAAAATTTTCATAAATTATTTTCTTATTAGTTTTTCTTTTTTTAGTTTATCAAGTGGCAAATAATTTTGAAATGTATTTTAACGTTTATAATATTCATTATATTTATATAATATTCTCACAAGTAAAAACTTCTTGTGTGATGCACACAAGACTTCTTGTGTCATTGTTTTTGTGTGTTCGAGTGTGTTGTATATGGTGTGTTATATTTTTTTATGAAAACCCAGATACTTAGGGTTTTAATGTCAGAGCGTTACTTTTTTAAGGCGGTTTAAATGAATTCGCAAAACATTAAAATAAATATTTAAAACATTAAAACACATTTTTTGCTTTGCGCATAGTGTGTTATACATGGGTTCAGTAGTTGTTCGTGATGAGTGTACATACAAACCGAAGGACAGATTTCTATTTATGATTCCGCTCATCATAAGGCCTGTGAATCTATTTTTATAGAAGTTACAGCTTTTTTGTATTTATGTTTTAATCATTTCTATAATATTCTTACTTAAATATACTAATACAATGTTATATTCTGTAATATTACTTAAACATATTCTTCATAGAACAACATTATTACAGCTATAAGGTTTTATGAATATTCCTTCGTAGTCATTGGACCAGGCATTCTTATTTTTGGAAGATAAAACATTTAAAGAATGTTAATAATATTGCGGTATCTTTTCATCCAGAAAACAAGTAAGACTTAAATAATAATTAACTTTTAACATATTCGGAAATTAAGTAATAAGCACAATTAATTTATCACATTTTAATTTAAATGTTTCACATATCGATTGCCATTGGCCAATTAGTGAAATAATATTAATAATTATTTTCGCATAAATTTATACATCAGAGTAATTTGGTGTACTAATTTCAACAATTTGCCTTGAAGAGTCCCTGGTTCGATCTCTGACACTCTGATCTCTTTTTACTTCTCGCTTCTTATTACTGCCATCCGTGCCACAAAATGCATCCTTCACTAATGTAGCTGTGTTCTAATTGATTGTAGATTGTATTCCTTTAGTTTTTGATAATCATTTTGCTAATTCCAAATTGTCTTTTGAAAGGAATGAAAGATTTCTTGGACGGATGCGGATGAATAATAAAAAACAAATGACAGATGACAGACGACAGATGGCAGATGACAGATGGCAGATGACAGATGACAGGTAACAGATAACAGATAACAGATAACAGATAACAAATAACAAATAACAAATAACAAATAACACATAACAAATATCAAATAACAAGTAATAAATTGTTGTATTTCTATTTTATTAAACATCATATTACTGAGATGTATTATTATATAGCTGAGAGCAACTGACAATTCGTAAAGAGAAGGAATTTACTGCGAAGAGATTAAACAACATTTTTAAATTGGTTAACCTTGATACAAAATAATACATTGACAGTTATAACAACATTACATAATTGAAAAAATATAGAAGGAAAGAAGAAAGTATCCTTAACTTAATCATACCCTAAATTTATGAAACATTCGTGCGGAAACCCCAACACATTTAACATAATTTTTTCTTGTTGTTTCAAGGCATTTTTATTGAGATTTGATAAATAAAACTACATGGAAACACGACTGCAATTAATTATACCTATTACTTAATTACTTGCAAAACATCTCTCTGCAAAATGATTTAATAGATGTTGTATGTCTGTTTCTTATTTATTCACAATGAGATTTTGATTTTAAACAAATTAAAACGGACTATAGGGTACAAGGAATTCTTATAAACTTACGTTTGTTCAGTTTAGTTGTCATCAAAACTATAAAATGTAGTCTCATTATAATGTGTTACAATATAACACAACAATACAATATAATGGGATAACACAATTGTTATCCCATTATAATGTGTTTCATTTTCATTTTATTATAGCTTTTTATTGTAAATGTATTAACAGAAAATTTTATTCAATAAACAATTTCAACTTTATAATTTAAGAAGTCTCTAGTAGACTTCACAATCACAAACTTCTTTTCTAATTATATACAGAATGGAGAAGCCCAGCGGTACAAGGTCTTCTTCTTAACTCTTACAAATCTTGAGGTTGTTAGTTATTTATTATAATAATTATGGCGTGCATTGTTACACTATTATTTGTAAAAAAAGGAAACATATTATAATTAACAATAAAATGCTACATCTAGATATATTAGATTTGATAGAAATTCTTGTCAGAGATTTTAATACGAACTGTGTAAAAATAATTCAGTCTCAGAAAGGTGAATTCCTATACAATATATATTTGTCTTATTTGTAGTTTATTATAATATATTATTAAAATAAACGATTACGATTCTCTTACGATTTTATCCAAAATGGAATAAAAAAGTGAAAAGGGCGAGTAATAAATATAAGCACAAGTGAAAGCCTACAAAAAGTTCATTAATAATTTAAAGGGAAATTTATTACCTATTATAATTGTATTGCTATTAATTGCAATAGATCTTGGAACAGAGCAACTTACTGTTTCATTAGCAGAGTATCTTTAGTTTAATTGTTTACAATCCCTTCAAGTCACAGTCGATTGAGTCTCAAAGCGGCTCTTATGTACAAAGCTGCTTTGGACAAGGTTAGGTAAGTTGATGGCGAATTCTCCCCAGTAATATTATGAATGTGTTTATAATGTTTGCAGGATATTGATAAGATTTATATGGAATGTCTCACAAAGACATATCATGAACTGGAAAAGAACATCCACTTTTTTTGTTTTATATGAATACAAGGCTATGTAAATATAAGGTTTATAGGTTTTGAATAGTCCTATATTCCTTAAACGCTAATAATAAAAATTAATACTACCTATACTTCTTAAACGCTAGCAAAACCGCAGGCAAAACTACTATAATAATAAAGTGAATAATTTTAGCGAACCCAATTATTAAATTTGGGTCTAGAATTATAGATACTTAAGTCATTTCTACTTAAATTAATGGATCATTAAATATATGATTAGCAAATAGTTAAATTAATTTAACGATCCCTGAAGTTATATCTCTAGGCTATAACATCTCGGGGCACATTTTTAGTGATCCTATTCAAAGTCCCTATTATTCAATGCAATTTCAATTGCATTTTTATTAGTATATTATATATACATGTTCGTGTTTATTAACTGTGTTCGATAACATTGTTAAAAGACACTATTCTCCACAGTGTCGTATCTTGATTAAAGCCACACGATAGTTTATGATTCAAAAGACAATAGTTCATTGTCAGTTTCGGGTGTTCGATGATATAAAAATGATATGATTACTGTTTGTATAATAATAATATATAATGACAAAAAAAAAAAATATATAAATCGATATTGATATTATTTGGTACTTAATAGATGTACGTTATTGAATACTGAAAAGGGAAGCCATTTTAAGAATTCAAATACGATATTATTATATATTACGATATATAGTTCATATTTAATATACAAGAACTAAATGAATGTAATTTAACAACAACCTAGCATAACTTCTATACTTTTATAGACTATACATAAAATACATATATAATTTTATAGACTATACACTAGTAGGATTGATTATTGTTAAATTAACATTGGTAGTAAGATTTTTTTTTGTTTCAGCTGGCTGTTAACTCTACACCGATGCAATGGTTACAATGTTACATCAGAGGAACATAGAATAGCCATTTGGTGCGTAAATTGAAAAATGTACTTACGACAACATGTTACAAATTCACGCTGAGACAGCATGTATTTATTTTATATATAGTTTAATAAAGTTTGTGTTAACAACATCATTAATTAAATATTAGATACTTATAATGTATAAGATAAACCTCTACGAATATCGAATATAAAATTATATAGTCTCTACGGCGTAGAGCCTCTGGTTCGTAACGGCTATATATTATTTGCTTATCTCTTAACTGCAGGCTTTATTGTATAGAAAGATTATTCTGAAGAAAAGACATTCAAATAGAAAAACGATTACAAAAGAGATTATTCTGATAATTATAACAATAAGAGAAATAACATACAACAATATTCAGACCATTAACTAAATATATAGAAAAATGGAAGTCATGAGGTAAGTTGATTTTATCATTGAATATAAAATATAAAATGAATTAAATTTCAGATATGCTTTAATCTTTAGTAAAATACATAATTGACTACGAAATAAGTTAATAAAATATTTAACACAATATTTATATTTCTCAAACAACTTTCATTTAGTTATTAAACTTTATTAATATGTCTCTGAGGTCTTTAAGCAAAGTGGCAACACAACTCTAGGGGTGTTTACTAAAATATAATATTAACTTATGAATAAAGTTCAATTTTATAAATAAAAACCTTTTTCTATTTATATTAAGTAGCAGGCATCTACGGTCGTTGTTACACAATAGTCTTACACGTTGGTACCATTTGACATGGTATTTTTAGTGACATTAACAATTGGATGAGTTTATAATACTGTTTGTATTATTGTAATTTTAGACTATAAAAGTCGGGAGGCAGTGCTGTGTCGAATATGGGATAGCTGTAATAATTGTCAATTTTTCATAAAGTATTAAAAAATATCTGACTATGACGAATTTTAAAATGTCCACATATAACTGAACTTAAAATTTCAAAACGTCATTATGATACATTTTTTTAATATTTAAGTCACATACACGGCAAGATTCTAGGTATAAATTTAATATATTCTCATAGTTGTTAGCAATCATTGTTTTTTTGTCTTTTACATTGTGATTATTATTACTAGAAAACAAAGATCTATAAACAATATATAATATCTCGCTACTTTTCTTTTATACAGTTTGTGATTTCGATTTTAATAAAATTTATATATGGGTAATAATACTTATTTGTACCTTCCTTATTCAAAGGAATCATGAAGAACTACTAAAATATTCAACACTGTTTGCTTTCTTTAAAAGAGAAAAACACTTTGGTTTGAAGTGAGTTATAAAGAGTACTCAACTTTTTGGCTATTCAATGGTCTTGTGTCTAATCGTTTTGACGCATAATGGCTGTATTAAGTAAAATGTTCATTGTACTTTTATTGTCATTGAAGTTTTTCAAAGCTGAGCAAAAACAAGGGACAAAGTGCATCCTTTTATATATTTATTTATTTATACTTTATTGTACAACATAAAATACAATGGGCGGACTTAATGCTAAAGCATTTTCTACCAGTCAACCAACACAGCTAACAGAAAATAAAACGATGAGGGTACAAAATTAATGAACAAAATGGGAACACTTAAAGCTAAGAATAACAAAGGTGCTATAATAAATTAAACTATAGATAATATATAATAAATATATACATATACAACAATAATATAAACTAAATATATATTAATAATAAATATCTATATATATATATATATATATATATAACAATAAAATAAATAAAGTATATAAATTAATAATTCACCTTAAACAATAATTATACAGGTAATTATATAGGTAATGATAGGTAATGATAGGATATGAACGAAAGAAACAAATGTTATGATCTCTCATGTAGATATTTTATGATGCGTTTCTTAAAAACTTGTCTGTATGGAGCACGTCGAAGTATGTCAGGAAGGCTATTCCATAGTTTTATGGCGTGTACTGTGAAGGAATTAGACATAAAATCAGTATGGTGTGAAGGGATGAATAAACTTAGGTTTGTTGAAGAACGGAGATGAAAGTCGTGAGTTGACCGCAGAAGTTGAAACTTGGACTTCAGATAATGAGGAGAACATGGATTGTTTAAAATGGAAAATAACTGACACAAAGTTCTTAAAATTCTTCTTTTACGGATAGAAAGCCATTTAAGCTTAGAACGATATTCTGAAATATGATCGTATTTGCGTAAATTAAAAATGAAGCGAATGCAACTATTGAGGAGGCGATCCAATTTGTTTAGATTACCTTCAGAGATATTAGAGTAACATACATCAGCATAGTCTATAAGAGGAAGAATAAGAGACTGCACTAACAAAGTTTTGGTCCGAATGGGTAGAAAGTTTTTATGCCGATAAAGTAAACGCAATGAGTATGTAACTCTGCGGCATAACTCAGTTATATGGGGATTAAAACTGAGTGTGCTGTCCAAACGAAGACCCAGATTTTTTACTGATGACGTGAGAGGTATTTTAACGCCATTGTATATGATTGGTGCCACATTACAATTATTAATTTTAGTTAAACCGTGCATGCTGCCGATAATTATAGCTTGACACTTTTGTGGGTTTACATTAATTCCAAAATCGTTGCACCATTCCTTATATATTTTTAATGTTTACACATACTGATTGTCAGTTGTTTATGCTTTTACCACTTATTCTATAATCATATAATTTTGCACATAGGTGATCAGGGATGCAGAAAATGTCATGGGAAAACTAAAAGAAAAGAATTGTTCCCGGCAGGTAGAAAATAACTTTGAAACGTCAAAAGTATGTGACGAAATATCTTGTCCTACAATCATTTTTTGTAGATAATATATTTATTGAATACCCCATAGTGGAAGCAATAGAATTAAGTAATCCAATTGCAAATATTTATATAGCTAATTACTACTACTTATTATTTAGCTATTTATTTACTGCAGTCACGGGGAGCTGTTAGTAAAATGACAAAACATTTTACAATATAACATTAGTGTTATATTTTAGTAAACACTCCTGGAGTAGTATTGGTTCTTAGTTGGAAGACCTTAGAGGCATAGTTTTAACATTTATTAACAGAATAAAAGATGTTTGAGAGGTCATATTAAAATATTGTGTATGGTGTATGGTCATATTAAATATTATACGCAAGAAGCATAATGTATTTTATAAAAGGTAAAAGATTCAGGCACTTCTAAGATTCTGAGCATAGAGTTAGAAACCGACCTACTGACAGATGCCTACAACTCTACATCTCGTCTTACACAACACATGATGGCTGCCAAACATTTGAAAAGTAGAATTAATTCTTAAGTTAATGATTTTAAATGTAAATGTAGTTTATAAACGATTTTAGAACTGTTAAAATAAGTCTGGTGAAAATACATAAATGTTACATTTTTTCTTGATAATCATAACGTATTTCAATTATTAAAATGGTTAGCCTTTAAACCACTACTAATTTTGCATCTTTCATGTATCCAATCATGTATCATATCATTAACTTTTAGTGTAGTTTGGTTTAGGCTAGAGACAGTTCTGGAGAGAATACTACCAACATTGTGAGATACGAATATTAACTGTGTTCGAACATAAATAAATATAGTTGATAAACAAAAAAAATACAATTAAATATAAAAAATATAATAATAATAATAATAACTCCTTGGTAACTGACACGAGTTGTTACGTTTTTAAATGTCTCTTTTGTTAAAAATATTTATTTACAAAAACAAGTTTATAAAATATTTAAATCATTTCATTCAGTTTTGAAATATGCAAAATAAACGAAAAAAAAATGAAAATAATATACCAAACTGCTACCAGAACTACTTACCAAAAATCAGTTATAAATATGTGAACAGATGTCGTGTCGAGCAGTGATGACGAGATGCCGCCTCCAGCGCCGCGCTGAGCACCAGCGCAGCGCCGAGGGAGGCCACCGCTGCCGCGCTTGGGGCCTACTGGGGCAACTGCCCCGCGTTCGGCCCCCGCCGTCGGTGGTGCAGTGCGCCGCATGAGATGGACGCAAAATATAAACGAAAATGTCATACGAGCGTACTATAGGGCGACAGAGGGTGGAACTAACTTCACTGCGTGACGAACCCGTTTGCTGTGTTTGTTTCAGCTCCTTGAACTAGAGCTAACCGTTTCGGCTCAACGATTATCGGATCAGGTGCGGTTTATTCAACGTAATCGTGCGTTGGATGATTGCGCGCTTAATCAGCTTCGCTCCGAGGTGACAGTCTGTGCATCCACCACCGAAAGCATCCAATCGCGAGCCCAGTTATCATCCGCTCCTTCGGTGGCAGGGTTAGTGGTTGGAGATGCTGATGTGGGGGGCGTTGAGATTACAACCGTAAGCACCCAAGATAATGAGCAATTAAGGAGGGCTTTGGAGGATGCGATTTTGGAACTTAAAGATATACCAGCCCGCGACAGGCCATGGTTGCCCCGTTTTCCCACGAATAAACGTAATATATCGCTTGTAATGGCTCTAGACTGCATGCTAGACTCTTATCTTCGTTCTAGCAATTGTCTTACTGATACCCATTCAATTCTTAACTGTGCGGCTGTTGCAGCGTGCCGCTTCGCCCGTATCAGATTTCCTGAGATTGATAGGGTTGTGCGGTCCACTGAGGACACACCCGCATGGCAGATGAGGATTGAACGTCGTATCAGCGCAGCTAGGGTCATTATTGACAAGTTAATCTGCTTCAGATCGGGAAACATCCGGCCGAGAGTCATGCGTTATGTTACACAGGCCTTTGCCCTTTGCCTGGTCTATGTAACTGAACGTATAGACTACCTGAAGCAGAAAGTTTGTGCGTGGGCAAATCGTATCCGTCGTTATAAACAACGCGTAAATAGGTATAAACAGAATCGCATATTCCAAAGTGACCAAAGAAAGGTTTATAGAAGCTGGGAGGAATCTGCTACGAGTGTGATTGATCGGCATTTACCAAATATGGAAGAAATGTTCAAATTTTGGAAAAATATTTATGTCGGTGCCTATAAATCACAACGATGGTGGCTGGATGCGTGTTGTTGAGCGCGCGTGTGATCACTTGCAGCCAATGGAAGCTATATTTATAAGCCCAGATAATGTTAGGGATGCGGTTCATTCGACCTATAAATGGAAAAGTCCTGGGCCGGACGGATTACATAACTTTTGGCTCAAATGGCTGCCGTCTTCACCCGAACGTTTGGCTGGGCAATTCCAGGAAGCCATCGTGTCCGGATCCCTACCATCTTTTATGACAACAAGAATCACCTTTCTGCTCACAAGTCTGGTAGTATCGCAGATCCAAAGAACTTTTGAACCATCACGTGGTTACCAACGATTTATAAGTTTCTTACATCCTTTTTGACTTTGTACACAAATAGCATTTTGGGTCCCGCTCTAAATGGATGTAAGATTGGGTCTCGTGGTACTAAGGAGGTCCTCCTTATTGACATGGCCATCAATGAAAAGGTTCGCCGAGTTAAGAAGGGTCTCTCCGCCGCCTGGATTGATTATAAAAAGGCCTATGATTCGGTGCCTCATACATGATTGAGACGAGTACTAGAAGTGTATAAGATTGACACAGATTTATGCGCTTTTCTTGATTCATGTATGAGGCAATGGACAACGGTCCTTTGTCTTCCAGGGGGCGGAGGAAGTTTTCTTACTTCCGAACCTGTAAGGATTGAGCGAGGTATTTTCCAGGGTGATAACTCGAGTCCTTTGTGGTTTTGCCTGGCTTTGAACCCCTTAAGCACGTTGCTTAGAGACTCAAAACTGGGATTTCCCTTTCGCAGAGGGGGTGAAATCATTTGCACCAAATAAATCAGACCTGGTATCGTTACTAAACGTTACACAAACGTTTAGTAACATTAGGATGAAGTTTGGTGTAGATCAATGCACGGTTGCACATGTGCAGAATGGCCGAGTTGTAAATAGTGAATATTTACAACTCTGGGCAAGAATGTCCCTCAGATCCCTCTCCGAAACCGAGGCCTACAAATGCCTTGGTATGTCGGAATGCTTAAGCATACTAAGTGGGGACATTAAACAGCTAGTGAAGGAACGCTTCTTTAATCGCTTGACAAAAGTCCTAATAAGTTTTTTGTCAGGAGATAACAAAGTGCGTGCATTCAACAATTGGGTAATGCCCCTGCTGATGTATACTTTCGGCATATTAAGGTGGACTCAGACTGAATTAGATGCCCTGGTACGAAAGGCCCGAAGACTATTGACAATGTATCGCATGAATCATCCGCGCTCATCAGTGATGAGATTGTATATTCCACGGAAGTGTGGGGATCGTGACTTCCTTAATGCCAAAAACTTACACAACCGCGAGGTATGTAATCTTAGAATCTTAGAGAATATTTCCGTCATGCTGAGTGTGAAATGCATCGGGACATAGTTGCAGTAGATAATGGCCTTACACCGCTCTCCTTAGCCAAAAATAACTAGCATAAACCGGTAGTATTGAGCACTGACGACCGTATGAGTATATGGAAGAGTAAGAAGCTTCAGGGACGGTTCCACCAGACACTCTATGGACCTGATGTAGACCTTCTGGCGTCCGTGGCTTGGTAACGATTTGGTGATCTCTTTGGTGAAATCGAAGGTTTTGCTTGTGCAATTGGTGACGAAGTTGTCAAGACGAACAACTATCGGAAATACATAATAAAAGATTACACTGTTGATGTATGTCGTGCGAGTCACCAACCTGGAGAATCCATCAGACATGTTATTTCCGGTTGTTTTCATCTTGCCAATGGAGAGTATTTGCAGAGGCACAACCAAGTAGCCAAGATTATCCACCAACAACTTGCTCTTCGATACGGTGTTGTATCTTTTGAAGTGCCATATTATAAGTACACACCGGAGCCAGTTTTGGAAAATGGTCAGTCTAAGCTCTATTGGGACCGATCTATCATCACAGACAGGACAATTGTAGCCAATAAGCCTGATATCGTGCTGGTAGATCGGTGAGAGCCGGGCTCATTTCTTGTTGATATCAGCGTCCCGTGTGACGCTAATCTTGTGAAAGCTGAGAAGGACAAACTATCACAATACTTGGACTTAGTTCACGAGATTACCGACATGTGGGATGTTGACTCAACAATAATTGTCCCGATGGTAGTTTCCGTTAATGATCTTATAGCGAAGAGTCTCGATCATCATCACAAGAGGCTCTCACCAAACAACTGGATTAAGAGTTGGATACAAAAGGCAGCAGTTTTGGGTACGGCACGCATTGTGAGGAAGTTTCTTTCGCTGTCGCCCTAACCACCAACGGACTGGTCCTAAGGCCCACGTCGGCGGAATACTATTTTTTATACTTATATTTATAATGTTGTTTTTTATGTTATATATGTTAATGTAAATAATAAGATAGATATGAAATAAATGAGAATAATAATCGTGTATAAATATAAATAATTTTAAATAGGACGTGAATTGAAATTATAATTCTGTCTCAAGGGTTTGTTACAGAATAGAGATACGACTCCAGAGATCGTAACATCAATTTAGCTAAAATGTTAATAATAAATTTAATGTTGCGTTAAGCTAAATAGAAACTCAAAAATATATGGGGCTGGCTCATACTTTTCTGACATAAATGACTTTACTCAAGATGGATTTAGAATATATATTTGAATATATTATAGTAATAAAAGAATATATACTATATCGTATTATAATTCAAATAAATCAAATTTAAATGTGTAATTAAGATAAATTAATCTTTTTGCATGTTAATTAATTATTTTCTTAATTATCTTAGTATGATCATATTTAAGATAAGAAGATTTGGAATAAAAAAATAAACAACAGAACGTCGATTAAAGAGTGCAACTGCATATTTATTTATTAGTTATATAGCATTTATATATACATCTGTATATAGTTAATGTACAAATTTAACTTTTTATACATTTATATCGATATCGTTAAATTAGTTTGTTTTATTAAGTTTCTGTAGAAAGGCCAAGTATCTTTAATCGATGCAAATCTCATTATATATTATTACGGCTTCTTATTTTTTTTCGTGTCATTTATAAATATATTTATTATTAAACAAATAAATATATTTTAAATTCAATTTTCTTGATAATATTTTATATAGCGTTATTTTCCACTAGTTCAACTGATTAGCTTAAGGTTTGAACAAATTAGACTTTTATATACAGAAGTACAACCAGGTATTCCTTACGGTTAAATCCTTACGGATAAAATATTTAAGATGTTGAGATTGTTTAAGAAGAGCACCATCAAAGAGCAATTTCAAAAAGTTAGAGCACACTTCCTAAAGACGTCTTGACATTAACATATTAACTGATTATATTTGTCATTATCATTTGTCATTTTGAAACAAACATTATATTATAAGTATGTATTTGTATGTATGTATATGTATATATATGTATATATATATATGTATGTATGTAGATATATAGATATATGTAGATGTGTATTGTAATATATTTGTGTACCTTCGTATATGTAAGTATATATATATATTATATGTATAATTTGTATTTGTATAATGTTTATTATTGTTATAGCCTACATTTTCCGTTTCATTTTTGATAATTACTATTTTTTCTTTTTTTTAATATTTTTTTAAATTTTAAATACGCCTACCACAATTTTTTCACCATACGCAGAGGTTAACTGGGAGAGAATGCCATAAGGCATTAAGTTCGCCTTTTGTAAATTTATGCAATAAAGGGTAAATAAATAAATAAATAAATAAATATTGGAAAATTTTTGGGTGTGATAGTAAAATACTTACCTGTACCGTATTTTAATAAAAAATCGCGAAGACTATATAATAACTATTGTGTAATATGTGCTATATGCATAATTATTATTATTTTTTAATTATTACTTTGTTCTTGGAATAAATTAATCGTTTGTTGGATTTCACATGTTGGCTATTTTAATATGGTTACTAGAAAGTTTGGATTTAAGGTTTGCCTTCCTAGTACTAGGGAGTAAATATAGTTCAGTTATAGTTTAGTTATAGTTTAGTGAGTAATAATACTTGCAGTACCTCGACTACTTTCATAAAGTGTCATTTAAAAGAGATAATTGCTGCTAAAGCTTAGAATGGTAATTTTTTTAGGCGACATTAAAATAAATTATTATTAAAAAAATATTATTAACAAAATCTTCGAGACCATACAAGGACTGGTCCTGAATTAGAGTTAAACTTAAATATGTTTCCGTATTTTTAGTTCTTACAGTTATTTTGATCTTTGATTATTTCTTCTTAATTTAGAGTAGTCTCATCTCTTCTTAAAACAGAGAAAACTACTAGGAGCATATAAAATAATGTTTTTTAAGATATTTCCAAAATGTTTTTCCTTCTTCTAATGTATGTCAAAAATTATTTATAACGACCGACACCGTCCACCCCATTTTTTTTAAAAAAACATCATTTTGTTGGTTATACTATTCTTATTTATTATATTTTTTTTTTATAAAAGCGTGTTTATTACTTTTTTTACTATTATTATTAAATGAATAATCTAATCCACGCGAATGAAAAAGCAGTATTATATTTAAAAAAAATCAGCAATAATTACTACTGAAAGACAAAGTGTGTCTGCCAGTTATATACGTCAATAAGTCAATTGTCCATAAGGGTTTTTTGTTAATATATTTTCTATGATCATTTTACCTGTATAGGCAAGGAGTTTTGATCTCACGAGTATCATCACTCATGGATGAAGTTTTAAAAAATGTTTTACATGAATTTTACCAATTTCAAACCTCTCATTACTTGTAATTATTTGAAAATCTTTGCATATTTGTTAGCTAAAACTCTTAATAATAACTTTAAAAAAAATAACTGAGTATTCGAAAACCATAGCTTTTAATGCAATGCATAAAACAAAAACTTAGTAAATATTGAAGTATAAAAATACATATATATTTTTTATTTTTTATTTTTCTTAGTTAATGTTACATAAATATTAAATTAAATGAAACAAAGTTTAAAAATATCTATAAACTGAGCATAAACTATGTTTAAGAGTATAAAGAGTATTTAAGCTTTTAAATAAATATAGAATGAAAAATAAACCGATACAGACAGAGATTCAAACCTGCAACCTCTGAGAAACAGTCCCGTTGCTCTAGCAATTGAGCTTCCCTATCGCTACCCACTTTGATGAATTTAGCTTTGTTGTCACCGTTCCGAAAAACTATAACTCCGAATAGCTCAAATTGCAGAGAACAAATAACAAGAATGTCGGAATCTTATTATTTTGAAAGAATTTTCATAAAACCCAGTATTTATTTAGTAATGTTCTTCACGAAAAAATTAAGTAAAGAATATTTAAAAATATTAGGTAAATTTAGGTAAGAAAATTACAGAAAAATATCCAACTACATTGTACTTAAAATTAAATTTACAAATTTTGTAAATTTAATTTTAATAAAAACCTATGCAAAGCTAAATCTGTCGGTCTGTCTCTGTAAACGCTCATTGTGTAATTACTAATCACCCGATTTAAATCTAATTTTTAACCCCCGACTCAAAAAGACGGGTGTTATAAGTTTGACCTGTCGATCTGTGTATCTGTGTATCTGTGTGTGTCTGTGGTAATTTAGCAACCAAACGCGTGGACGGATTTGATTGCGGTTTTTTTAATCGAAAGCCTAGTTTATCGAGATGGTAACATCGACCTTCGGTCGGTCGACCTTTAACATAAAAAAAGCAGAAAAAAATATACATTATTGAAGTGAAACTTCTTTATCGGGGTTGGAATAAAATTTTGTGTAACATTTTTGCATTACGCGTGACATTTTTCCGTTACGCGTCAGCTTTTTTCGTATAGCTTCATCTCTTTTACACCATGTTGCTATGGAAATAATAAATAATTAAAATGACAAGTATGTGAATTTCAAAACACAATTTACATTAACCAAAAATAAAATTATCGGATTAGAGTTTTATAATTAAATAATGAATTGTAATTACATACTGGACAATACGATTTTATGGACTTGCTATTGAAACTAATAAAGAAAGTCGTGTCGTGTGTCGTGTCGTGTTTAGTGTCGTGTGGCGTATGGTGTCGTGTAGCGTGTCGTGTCGTGTGGTGTGGTATGTTGGGTCGTGGGGTGTGATATGTTGGGTCGTGTGGTGTGACCACACGACACGATACGCCACACGACACCATACACGACATGACACACGGCACGACACACGGCACGACACACGGCACGACACACGGCACGACACACGGCACGACACACGGCACACGACACAACACACGACACGACACACGACACCCGACACGACACACGACATGACACACGACTCGACACATGACACGACACACGACACGACACACGACACGACACAGCACACGACACGAAACAGCACACGACACACGACACCTGACACGACACACGACACCCGACACGACACAGAGACACACGGCACGACACACCACACGACACGACACACCACACCTAAAGTTGAAGTTAAAGTTCAAATCTAACGTTAATAGTAAGTCTAAAGTTAAAGTTGCTGTGTCGTGTCGTGTGCTGTGTCGTGACGACACACGACACGACACACGACACGACACACGACACGACACACGACACGACACACGACACGACACACGACACGACACACGACACGACACACGACACGACACACGACACGACACACGACACGACACACGACACGACACACGATACGACACCCGTCACGACACAGCACACGACACGAAACAGCACACGACACACGACACCCGACACGACACGAAACAGCACACGACACACGACACCCGACACGACACAGAGACACACGACACGACACACCACACGACACGACACACCACACCTAAAGTTTTTTTCAATTAGGTATACATCTCACTCGAAACGTCGGACTCTATAGTCACGACTTCAATTCCATAAAAAGTTTATGATAGGTGCTCAAACAAATAAAGTAGGGCTAGGATCAAGTAGGAAAGTTCAAGACATAGACATAACAAAATCTTTTATTCGACAAGACGAAAACGATAATTACCGACTCCACGCGATGAGCCTAGAAATTCAAAACGAATGGGTGACCATAGGAGATTTTTGTATTCCACTAGCTTTGAAGTGGCGCACCTTAATTTATGATTGGTCCCCAGCATTATTAAAATTCTATCTTAATGCATTCCAAATGACTCTCCCAGATCAAAGTAATTTAGTAAGATGGGGCAAAGCCACCGAAAAGTCTTGCAACATCTGTGGGGAGGCAATAGGAACCGCGAAACACCTATTAGTAGGGTGTAGGGTACTTCTAGATAAAGGTCAATACTCGCGTCGCCACGACAAGGTATTAGAAATTATACGGGAAGCGGTTAGTCTTTCAGTAGCAAGAGCGCGGAAGGGTATAACAACCACCGAACGATCTATAGAATTCGTAAAAGAAGGCTCCTCCAAAAAATCAAAAGCGAAGCCTTATTCAATATTAGGCGCGGCTCCTGATTGGATTCTCATGATGGACACGTATGAAAAGCATTACAAAATCCCTGGGGATGTTGGTGTTTCGTCATCCAGACCGGACTTATTCCTGTATTCGAAACATCTGAGGCGCGTGATACTTGTGGAGCTTACTGTTCCTTGGGAAACAAACATCCCAAGGGATCACACATTCAAGCTCAATAAGTATTACGAACTAACCAACGAACTGATCAGGAATAAATTTATAGTTAGTTTGTACGCGGTAGAAGTGGGAGCGAGAGGTATAACAGCAAAATCTCTCTATAGCCTACTTAAAAATCTTGGCCTTTCTGGAACAAGCATCGGTTCATTTCTAGAACGTACTTCAAAGGCGGCATTAGTAGGTTCTTTCCAAATTTGGTTAGGTAGGGAGAGGAGTGTGGAGGGTGAAGGTGAGCGTTTTTGCGCATAATAAAGGGGCCCCTTAAACCTACTCCTGGGTCGCAAGTCCCAGGCACTGCTTGCACTCCTCTCCTTGCAACGCGATGGGCCCGGCACCCGCACGGTGAATCCATGGATTGCTAAGAAGCTTCGTCTTATCTAAATTGACAGCCCGGAGAGACGGGATGACGCTGGAAAGACAGCTGGCAGCTGGGAAGACAGCAGACTGCTGGAAAGACAGCCGAGGGCGATGGCCTAGCAAGCCAAGCTCGGGAACGTCGATAAACGCTAAAAGTCCAAATAAGAAAAATACCCCTAGGACAGTCCGAGAGGGGGGGCGGAAGAACTGTCCACCGGTTGACAATTACGGCGAAAACGGCGCGATAACGGAATTGAAATGCCCTACGTGCGGGAAAAATTACAAAAGACGAGCCTGGTTTATTAAACATCTTAAAACACACAATGGTGCTGAAGTGCGGCAACCGTCGGTAAGATCTTCAGTTTTCACTGTGGATAGAGTTTACCCTCATATATCTCATGGTGAGCCATTGAATGAAAACTACCAGGAGTCCATGACCATCCGGACGCGTCTTAGCATTCCAAATACTAAACAATCGACCTGGAAAGTACATGACCAAAATATAGCGGCCCTGTTAGAGCACCCGGGCTCAAATCAGGTACTCGATGCGCAAGTAGAGACTTTCCAAAATACTATTTACGACTACTTTAATGAGCACTATCCACCTACGAATCGTTATGCTCACAAAAATAAAGAAAACGGTTTTAAATTGAAAATGAGGAGGAAAAAAAGAGATCTTATAAAGAAACTTCGTATAGCCAAAGCCTTAGGCGATAATCAACTTAGTCACCAACTGTCTAGGGCATTGCTATCAATTCTTAAACTTATCCAAGGTATAACAAATCAAATAACGAAAAATCGTGATAGCTTTGATCGGGCAAAACATGAAGTAGACTTTGATAAAAATCCTTTTAAATACTCAAAAAACATTTTCAAAGATCAAAAAGGTAAGCTTCTCTTGACCAACGAGCAAATTTTCGACCATTATAAAAGCACATACGAAGTGCCAGAAAACCAAAGACTATATGGGGATCCAAACGAACACAAACCTGAGACTCCTACTGAAGATTTTCAAGCCAACCCACCAACTTTGGAGGAAATCAATAAAATAATTAAAATGAAACCATCTAAGTCAGCACCAGGTCCGGATGGTATCCCTTATATAGTTAACAAAAAATGTCCGTCGCTCCATAAACATCTTTTAAATATATTCGGTAAAATCTGGTCAAGAAAGCAAATACCGGTATCGTTCGGAAAAGCCCTTTTTGTCCTCATTCCGAAAAACGACAATGTCAATAATCCCAAGGATACTAGACCGATAGCCCTAACAAATACAATTTCCAAAATATTTTTCTCTTTTTTACAAACTAAAATGACGCAATTCATGATTAACAATAGATATTTCAGGCCTAATCACCAGAAGGGGTTTTTGCCCGGAATTTCTGGATGCCTGGAACATAATACGTTAATATCGGAAAGCCTTAAAGATGCTAGAACTAGCGAGAGACAAATTACGGTTTGTTGGATAGACTTAGAAAACGCCTTTGGGTCGGTACGACATGAACTAATGATGTTCGCGCTTAAATGGTATAACTTTCCTATGGTAGTTCGCGACATTATTGCATCATATTATTCAAAATTAAAATTCTCAATAATTTTTAATGAAAACCATTCAAAATCACTTAATTATAACGTTGGTTTATTTCAGGGCTGTTGTATTTCTCCTATTATATTTAATATAGTTATTAATATTTTAATAGACAAATTAATTAGAAATGAAAAAAAGTGGGGCTATCGGTTTAAGTTCAACAACAAATACACAGAATCCATACTAGCTTTTGCAGATGATCTCGCGATACTGACACGTAATCCGAAACAATGTCAGGTACTTTTAAATGTAGTTGAGGATTTCTGTACGTGGACGGGCGGATTGAGGACAAAACCAAGTAAATGTTTTAGTCTGTGTCTGGGTAGACGGAATACCAAATATACCTCTTACGATCCGGGTCTTATAATAGGCGGTCAGTGCGTTAGTACGGTTACGGAAGCAGCTCCGTTTAAATTTTTAGGTAAAAAAATCGATTACCAAGGCCGTACTCCATCGTTGGATGTAATAGTCGATAGCTTTTTAAACGATCTCAAAAAGCTAGACAACCAACCAATAAGTAACGTCAAAAAAGCTTGGATTTACGATAATTATTTAACATCACGTCTAAATTGGCCTTTCCTCGTGTATGATATAAATAAAACCCTTTTGTCAAAGTTAGATGCAAGCGTCATAAAGACATTGAAGTTATGGCTCGGGTTAGCGCACTCAGCGGACTCTTCAACCTTATTTAGAGACCGTAACAACTTTGGATTAAAATTAAAGAAACCATCGGAGCTCTACAAACATCTAAGAGTTACCAAAAGACATATCATCGGAAAATCTAAAGATGATACTGTAACTTCTCTCCCAAAAGACAAAGTTGCCTCAGAGCTCGAGTCACGACTTCAATTCCATAAAAAGTTTATGATAGGTGCTCAAACAAATAAAGTAGGGCTAGGATCAAGTAGGAAAGTTCAAGACATAGACATAACAAAATCTTTTATTCGACAAGACGAAAACGATAATTACCGACTCCACGCGATGAGCCTAGAAATTCAAAACGAATGGGTGACCATAGGAGATTTTTGTATTCCACTAGCTTTGAAGTGGCGCACCTTAATTTATGATTGGTCCCCAGCATTATTAAAATTCTATCTTAATGCATTCCAAATGACTCTCCCAGATCAAAGTAATTTAGTAAGATGGGGCAAAGCCACCGAAAAGTCTTGCAACATCTGTGGGGAGGCAATAGGAACCGCGAAACACCTATTAGTAGGGTGTAGGGTACTTCTAGATAAAGGTCAATACTCGCGTCGCCACGACAAGGTATTAGAAATTATACGGGAAGCGGTTAGTCTTTCAGTAGCAAGAGCGCGGAAGGGTATAACAACCACCGAACGATCTATAGAATTCGTAAAAGAAGGCTCCTCCAAAAAATCAAAAGCGAAGCCTTATTCAATATTAAGCGCGGCTCCTGATTGGATTCTCATGATGGACACGTATGAAAAGCATTACAAAATCCCTGGGAATGTTGGTGTTTCGTCATCCAGACCGGACTTATTCCTGTATTCGAAACATCTGAGGCGCGTGATACTTGTGGAGCTTACTGTTCCTTGGGAAACAAACATCCCAAGGGATCACACATTCAAGCTCAATAAGTATTACGATCTAACCAACGAACTGATCAGGAATAAATTTATAGTTAGTTTGTACGCGGTAGAAGTGGGAGCGAGAGGTATAACAGCAAAATCTCTCTATAGCCTACTTAAAGATCTTGGCCTTTCTAGAACAAGCATCGGTTCATTTCTAGAACGTACTTCAAAGGCGGCATTAGTAGGTTCTTTCCAAATTTGGTTAGGTAGGGAGAGGAGTGTGGAGGGTGAAGGTGAGCGTTTTTGCGCATAATAAAGGGGCCCCTTAAACCTACTCCTGGGTCGCAAGTCCCAGGCACTGCTTGCACTCCTCTCCTTGCAACGCGATGGGCCCGGCACCCGCACGGTGAATCCATGGATTGCTAAGAAGCTTCGTCTCTCTGTCTGTGAAGTATAAATATTATGTAACTTGAGTTAGCTGAAGTTCCTTCAACATCTTGTATTTATAACTAATATTTCATTTTGGTATTAGGTACATGTATTTACTTTAATTATAAGTAATATTTCTACCGTTTCTTTGTTTCAGTTATATCCAAGAGTAACCCCGCAGCAGGAATAATGGTCTAAACCACGGCTTAATTTATGAACTTATGTAAATAGATCGGGTATTTTTTATTTTATATGTATTTATATCACTGTAATCTAAAAAATACATATTGTATACAATTTTAAAAGAAGTAATATTTTGAAAATATTTAATTAAGCGTGAAAGTTCATAACGAATGAGATTATATTGTACATTTTATAAATACACGAGTCATCATTTTACAATTACAATGATGACGTGATAACCAATATTATTAAATTTGTATTATTCTAAGGATTTCTGAACATATGTAAAATATTATTGACAATACAAATAATAATAATACAAGCAAATTTAGTGTAACATTTTTTCGTTACGCGTGACATTTTTCCGTTACGCGCCAGCTTTTTTCGTATAGCTTCATCTCTTTTACACCATGTTGCTATGGAAATACTAAATAATCAAAATGACAAGTATGTGGATTACAAAACACAATTTACATTAACCAAAAATAAAATTATCGGAATAGAGTTTTATAATTAAATAATGAATTGTAATTACATACTGGACAATACGATTTTATGGACTTGCTATTGAAACTAATAAATAAATTCAAGATTATAACATGAAGAAGAAATTATGAAATATAATTTATAATGTTTTAAAATACATTGATTGTCTGAAATAGAAGAAGTAAGAATGAAAAGAAATACGAATTTTGGCTGAGAAATGGAGCATTGGGGTCCTGATCTTTACAAGGTTTCTGTTTTGCTATACCTAGAACGAACAACAACTCGAAACAGCAGAAACAATGATGAAGAATAATTTTATTTGTGATATAGTGACGTTCCAACATGTTAAGAAGCCTAACGTTATTATTTTTAAAGTGGATTGTGTACATTTGTCTGTTTTTATGGTACTTATGTATTTCTTCTATGAGAATATTATACGTCAGAAACACTCGATTCACTTCTTACCTCAGAATAATAACTAAAGCATAGAAGTAGCATAAATTTGAAGACTTAAATTGTGCGTAATAGTTACCTCTTTTTTCATACTGTAAAAATATATAGTAATGAGTGAAACAAATGTAACGCTGTCAAAATAGGAAAATTTACACTTTTGAATGTCACTTTGGTGTCCATTTTGGAGTCCATTTTCACCATTATTTAGTTTTATTAACGAATTCATCTTGTTAGCTTTTATACATGTAGTAGTTTGGTTTTGACTAAAAATAAAGATATAATTTGTTGATTTGACTAAAACAATTGAATGTCTGTATAGAAGTTTAATTGATAAAATAAATGTAATATTGGATACTGATTTGACTAAGAATAAGAAGTATATAAATCGCAGCTCGGTTAAGAGAAGGCATTGTGTGAAATTGGGAGTACAAGTTGTGGGGTGGTATTATTGTGATAAAAGTGTAACAGTTAAATAATAAACCGCTGAGTGTGAGATCGAGAAACTAAGTTGTGTAACAGTGATAATTAAGTGTTTAAATGGTAAACAGTTTAGTGTATTTGTGAACAGTGTCATAAAGTGCTTTAAAGAATAGAACGACTGTCGTTGGCGATTCTTTGCGGTAAGAGAGCTCTAATAGTTCAGAAATGGGATTGTTCCGCAGCATCAAGAAAAATAGTATAACGTGCAATGAAGAAAATACAATTGGAATTGCATTCATCTGTGATCGCGGGTTGTTTTTGTCGAGTCTTCGCCTCCATAAGGAAATGTGGTAACTTAGCTATTACATGTGCTTATTTATTTATTAATTCAATATATTTAATATGTAGAATATACTAAGATTATAAAAGTAATTACTTTGAATTGTTTTGTAAAAAGTATTTTATGTGGATGAGGGTTTTGTTGTCTGATCACTCACATGAGGCCGATAAGCCAACTTCCGAGTATTATTTGGTACATTGAGGATATTGAACTGACTATGACTAGTGACATCAAATGCTCACATGAGGCCGATAAGCCAAATGATGAGTGTAGCATTTGAGGTATAGGGACATCAAGCGCTCACATGAGGCCGATAAGCCAATTTTTGAGTAGCGTTTGAGAAGATCAAATACTCACATGAGGCCGATAAGCCAACTTCTGAGTAGTATTTGGTACATTGAGGATATTGAACTGACTACGACTATGACTATGATTATGATTTATGAGGCAAAATTTTTGTGTCCAGTAGATTTTTTTTTTTTAAAGAGGCTGCTGAGCCAGATAAAACACGTAATCAGACAACTTATACCAATTGATTATTATAGTTGAAATTGTTAAGTCTATAAATTTCAAAACATTCTCTAAATTGGAGGACCAATTATTTATATATGATGACCGAAAAATGTATAAATATTAATGTATCATAATATATAGACTTTAGATTAGATTTTGTGAATTTACAATTATAATAATTAGATTTACAAATTATTTCAGAATTAATATTGTAAGTAAATGGTTTTTGATAACGAGCGGACTCGTTATGTTTAGGATGGCCGAACTGTTAGCTTTTATACATGTAGTAGTTTGGTTTTGCCTAAAAATAAAGCTATAAGTTGTTGATTTGACTAAAACAATTGAATCTCTGTATAGAAGTTTAATTGATAAAATAAATGTAATATTGAATACTGATTTGACTAAGAATAAGAAGTATATAAATCGCAGCTCGGTTAAGAGAAGGCATTGTGTGAAAATGGGAGTACAAGTTGTGGGTGGTATTATTGTGATAAAAGTGTAACAGTTATAATAAACCGCTGAGTGTGAGATCGAGAAACTAAGTTGTGTAACAGTGATAATTAAGTGTTTAAATGGTAAACAGTTTAGTGTATTTGTGAACAGTTTCATCAAGTGCTTTAAAGAATAGAACGACTGTCGTTGGCGATTCTTTGCGTTAAGAGAGCTCTAATAATCTAGTTATTCACATATTTTCTCCGTTTCGCTGAGAGAAAACATAAGTTAATCGTATAAAGAATGTCGTGTGTTATAAGGGGATGTAAATCCCATTCATCTCGTAAAGAAAATCAAGTTGAAACGGTATCTTTTCACCGGTAAGTGATCTAACATGGTATTATTTTACGTTTTGCTTAGTTACAAAATAACTATTTGTGCTTTTTTAACTGGTTTATATATTCTTAAGAAAGTGTTGTCCTATAGTTCAATTATAAGACTGCTATATGCAATATTTAATATGATATTTGAACATTTTTAAGTTTTCTATATATTATTGTAATAGTGTTGCAAAAACTATTGTTATCGATAATTTAATCCAGTGTTATTCTAGTAAATTCTGCAACATCTATGTAATATATCCATGGATTATTGTACCAGATTTCCCACGGATGTCAACAGACGACAGTTATGGATTAACAAAATTGCACAAAAAAAAAATAAATGGAAGAAGCATCACAGAATTTGTTCCAAACACTTTAGTTCTCAATGCTTTAAAAAGATCGATTGCAAATGGCGTAGATTGAAAAAAGTTGCAGTACCTTCACTATATCTTCACAACGAAAGACCTACTATCGTAAGACAGTTTGATTTTTAAATATTGTGTGATGTATGTATGTAAGCGCAAAATATGTTTTTGTAATCTGCCCCCTTCCGATTGACTGTTGCAGTGCTATAATGAAGTTCCATCAACTAGTGATCCTATAACAAGTACACCATCACAAGTGCTCCAATAACCAGTTTTCTAACAATCAGTGCTACATCAAGTAATGATTCATCAGCAAGAGAAAGAGATTTAATGAACCATATCGTTGAGTTACAGCAGGATCTAGCTAAGTTAAGGAAAATATCTAAAAGTCGTTTATTAAAAATAAATTGTTTGCGACAGAAGACAAACCGTTTGAAAACAAAAAACACCGATTTAAATTTAAAATTGATGGATCTGTTAAAAACAGAAGAAATTCAAAAAGAAAATTTGATCCTGCTTGATTGTGTAAAGAATAATCCAGTGTTAGAAAAATATTTGTCTAAGAAACAAGGAGTTAACATACGTAAATACAGCTTAGAACTAAAAAAAATCGCGGTTACTTTAAATTATCTATCGCCGCGTGCATACGCTTATGTAAGGGATGAACTGAAAAACATTTTGCCACATCCGAAAACATTATCCAAATGGTACCAGTGTATCAACTGTGATCCTGGTTTTACAACAGAAGCATTTGATGCAATCACCGCCCGAGTCAAATTGAATAGAGAAAACCCTATATATTGTGCATTGTCAGTAGATGAAATGGCACTCCGAAAATTAGTGGAATGGGATGGCAAAAAATATTTTGGATATGTGAATGTCGGCTGTGACCTCGACTCCTATGATATTTCTCTTGCCAGAGAGGCTTTGACATTCATGCTTACTACCATTAATGATACTTGGAAAATTCCTATCGGTTACTTTTTGATTCAATCAATCACAGCTAAGCAAAAATCGCTTTTAGTACAGCAGTGTTTAACATTACTAAAAGACACAGGAGTTAATGTGGTATCGCTCACTTTTGACGGAGCTACTACAAATAAAGCTATGTGTAATTATTTAGGCTGTGACATAAATTTCTTTGATAATATATTTACTCATAATGGTGATCCATTATGCTTGTGGCCAGATCCATGTCACAACATAAAATTAATAAGGAACACATTTGGTGACAGAAAACATTTCATAGATAATCAGGGGAATGAGGTATCGTGGCATTACATCGAATTACTACACCAGGTACAGGAAAGTGAGGGTCTTCATTTGGGTACAAAATTAAAAAAAGATCACGTTCAATATGTGAAACAAAAAATGAAAGTGCGTTTGGCCACACAACTTCTAAGTACATCCGTTGCAGATGCTCTAGAATTTTTAAAAGATCTCGGTATACCAGAATTTGATGATTGTGGTGGAACTATTCAGTTCATTAGATTATTTAATGATCTTTTCGACATCATGAACAGCCGTAATATTCGGGCCAAGGGATATAAACGTGCGATTTCTAAGATTAATATAGATGATACCAAATTATTTTTTGATGAGGCAGAAATTTATATAAATAATCTTAAATTCGCCGACGGCAGTTTCGTAATCAACTCAAACAGGTCTACAGGTTTTCGTGGATTCATTATTTGTATGAAATCTTTGATCACGCTGTACACCAAATGTATAGAAAGTTCCGGTATGCAGTACTTATGTTTATAGAAATTAAGTCAAGATCACATCGAATTATTTTTCGGAGCTATCAGGGCAAAATGCGGGTTCAATAACAACCCATAGGCTCGTCGTATTCCGTGCTGCATATAAACGATTACTTGTTCACGCACAATTCAAAGATGGGTCTAAGGGTAATTGCATACCATTGGAATCTTTAACGGTTTTAAATTATAACATGCAAAAATACAAAGATATAATAAATTCAAGCACTTGGAATAGTAGGCTTATAGAATTTTCAGAAATAACTAATACTACATTTGACCATGATTATATTTTACATACAACAAATTTAACAGAGTACGCACATCACGTTGTTCATTATATTGCAGGTTATATATTGCGTAAATTACAAAAAAAATACATTGCGAAGTTTGCGTCCAAACCTTAGAAGAAAAAACAAGGCAAACATCACTGTCCTTGATTTCTATTAAGGATAGAGGTGATCTTGTACATCCGTCTTACGGTGTTAACAAAGTATGTAAAACAGCTGAAAAAATACTGCGAGAGTTTGAGATACGTATATGCATGAAATCATTAGGACAACCTAAGTACTTTTTGTCAATGATAAACATAATTTCGGAATTATTACTACCAACATCAATTTTCCATGATTTGGTTGAACATTCATTCGATAAACATTTACTAGATGATCATAGAAATGTTTTAATAAAATTAATCAGCAAAGAATTTTTAACAACTCGTATCCATTACAGTACGAAAAAACTGTCTAATCATGCAGAAAAAAATTGGTCTTTTTTTACTAAAACTGTAATATTCAAAGAACAATAAATGTAGCTCCACGACTGACGTGGGCGAGAATGTAATAAGTAAAATTTTTGTTGCCTGGGATCAAAACAGCTAATTGTTATCGCACGTGAAATCATCGGTTAGGTGATAGCACTTTTCGGTGTATCTCGTTCTAGCAAATGATAGAGAAAACCTAACCAGCCTTTTAAAACCGGTAGGTACTACCATAGAGATAAGGATCGCTATCGATATCGCGGATAAGTTTACACAATTTCACATCACTAGAAAAAGTTCTGTTGTCTACGGCAGTGTACGCTTTACAAATCTGAAGCTCCTTTTATGCTTTAGTTATTATTCTGAGCTTCTTACGTTTTAATTAATTAATATGAATGAAAATTATGACGTTTTACGCGTCATCTTTATTTCTAAGTCACATTTAAAAGAAAATGTGAATTATATTTACATGTGATAAAGAAGTTTCACTTCTTACATGTGTACACTAATACACACACACATATTTTTTTTTTATATTTTGATTTCAGTGATGGTTTGGAAGGCATTAAGGAGTGAATGAGTCATATTTTTATGAAAATTGACTAAAAGTAGCCACGAGTATTTAAAATACGTTATTAGTTCCATGTTATACATTATCATGTTCCATAACCAACATTGGTGCGTTCAGCAAGACCCAGTACCGGGTCGTAAAGCTCGATAAAGTCGTAAGTGCTGGAGACTGACGAACGATCGGAACGATCGAACGGATCTTCGGTTAGATTTGCCTTAAAAGCCACGACGATGTGAAGTTCCACAAATAATTCATAAGGAAATAATTGGAAAAATCTTCACTGCTAGGTGAAGATTTTTCCAGTACGACAGTGCAAGTCTCTATTGGTATCGATAAGTTCAAAGAGCTGTATTAAAGTGAATGTAGATCATTTTTAATGTCCTTCATATATTTTTAACGTAATTATAACAATATATTTTTTCATGTGTCTAATGTTAAAAAAAGAAAGAAAAGTACGATTATTAAAAAGTATTTGCCTTTTTGTGTTATTAGTTTAGATTTATTTTTATCTTCATCACATAATGTACTAACATAATGAAGCTGAAGAGTTTTTTGGTGGTTTAAGTTTTTAATTAGCCTATTTATTGAAGATTTATACTATGTTTTAAATATTTTTACTAGCTTTCGGCTTAATACTATGAATATTTCTATACTACTTTGAATATTTCTACTTAAATTAAAACATATTGTTTGAATTCAATTGATATAACCATATAATGATCACTGGATTTGAATCCCTTCATCCCTTTGTAACAAACCCTCGGGATACAAACCCTTCCGATTATAAAGGTCCTAATCACACTCTCTATTTAAATATATTTATAAAAAAGAATATATACAATCATAAATTATTACCTTCTAAACAATCTATCTAAATTATAATATACTATCAAATTATTAAAATATTAAAAATACCAAATAGTGTGAATATATAATTTATAATAATTTCATATTTATTAGTGTCTCACCTATACTTGTCCGTTTTATTAAAACAAACCGCAGTTCATGTCCGCGACTCACACTGTATTCTCAGTAGTTTCAGACTTGTAGGACCAATGTTCGGAAATAGGTTTTGTTCAATAGTGTTTGGAGATAAACAATAGTATAAATCATAGATAAATATTTCTTTTTTTCATACATGATGCTGTCGAATAAATAGAAGTAAAAGCTGAGCAGTATACACGAATCGGAGCCATATCAGGGCCCAAGTGATCTATTTTAATAAATCCGAACAAAATATCATCAACGGAATAACCTGAAAATTTCTACTTATATTAATTATTATAAGATTAACACTGGTAGTAACACTCTGTTGTCTCTGCGGGTTGTTTTCTTTACTACGAAGGTTACTATGTTACATTAGACGAACATAGAATAGCCATTTGGTGCGTGAATTGAAAAATGTACTTACAAGTACTTGTTAATACTCCTGACTTTGCATTATTTTTTATTTATTAATATTAAAAATTTAAATAAAAATTGTATTGTCAGCATATAGTCCAAATTCGCTTTGTATTGACCCTTGAAAATAAACGAATTAGGTTTTAAAAGTATCCTCAGTCAAGTTGCCCGGAGCATTATCCTCTGACCATACAAAATTTCTTCAAAGTAGTATCGTAGTATTTTCATAATGTGCAAACAAACAGAAAGACAATCAGAAAAATAAAATAAAACTATTATTAGAACTCTCTTACCGCAAAGAATCGCCAACGACAGTCCTTCTATTCTTTAAAGCACTTTATGACACTGTTCACAAATACACTAAACTGTTTACCATTTAAACACTTAATTATCACTGTTACACAACTTAGTTTCTCGATCTCACACTCAGCGGTTTATTATAACTGTTACACTTTTATCACAATAATACCACCCCACAACTTGAACTCCCAATTTCACACAATGCCTTCTCTTAACCGAGCTGCGATTTATATACTTCTTATTCTTAGTCAAATCAGTATTTAATATTACATTTATTTTATCAATTAAACTTCTATACAGACATTCAATTGTTTTAGTCAAATCAACAACTTATATCTTTGTTTTTAGTCAAAACCAAACTACTACATGTATAAAAGCTAACAATACAAAATTTCTTCAAAGTAGTATCGTAGTATTTTCATAATGTGCGAACAAACAGAAAGACAATCAGAAAAATAAAATAAAACTATTGTCTTTAGTTCCGTGTTATTTTATATTAAAAGTCGATTACTTTGTAATAAAATATATTTAATATCCTTCCTCGTTACTATTACGTAAAATGTAAAGATGCATAATACGTAAGTGTATACTATAAGTAAATAAGTTGCATCAACTACTTAATAAAATTTTGTATCAATGTAAAATCGACTTAACTAGAATATCCTTCCTTTTTCGTAATTAAACTTCTTTAATCATTTATATGTAAATATTTAAATAAAACAAGTTGTAGAGTATGTACAGATGTATGATAATATCATATTTGAGAGATTGATGTTAAAAACCTTAATCGCATATTTTTATATTCCATGAAATGTAATATAGGGTTATCATTTTATGATTATCGAATATTAAAAGTATTCCTTCTCTATTTCGTAGAACCTCTACGTAGTTGCTACGAACTACATTTTTTTATAAAAAGATATTGAATAAAATATATTTGAAAAACTATTGCTTAAGATTTTATCTTAAAGAAAATAATAGAGTAGAACCTCGATAAATTGAATATCAAGGATAATTCATTATCTACTATAGATCTCTAGTTACGAATTGTTGTCGGACGGCCGTTTAAAAGTTTGTATTTATCCGTCGGGAATCGTCCTTTTCTTCAGGGTGAAAGATAACCGATGAACTTTGGTGTATCTCTAAAATTACAAGATCAGTTGTTTAGGTGTAAAAGCTGTTTAAAAAATACTCAAATATACCTTTATAATACATGTTACAATAGTCTAAAAATATAAAAATAACTAAAGGTTGCAGGTCTTTAAACTTTTATCTTTAACTACCCACAATAGCAACAATGATCAAATCAGTATCTTATTCTTTACGGTCTTAAAATACAAATGAAACGAGAAGTCCCAAAGCCACTAATGTATAGAAGTTGGCGTTAGTTCATAATTTATTTGAATTAAAAAATTTGGACAACCAAATATTAAGAAAAATAAAAAAAAATATGTTATCATTCACAAAAATAGAAATCAATCATTAGCATTCCAGTAAATGTTCAAGACTAAGTCCGCATGAACTATAAAAGTTTTACGTTCGGTACTGTTGATAAATGTTGGTTAAGAATTACTATACTACGAGTTGAGATGGTTCTGATGTTACATAGCATATAACTTCCTTGTTAAATGAGCAAAAAGTAAAATTTTAAATAATACAATTCCCGAGAGTAGAGTGTTTCTAACATAAAGTATAGCTTAAATAGATATAAAATATAATAGCATAAATCATAAATCTATATCTGCTTGAACGAAAACTGTCCAACTGAAAACTAACCATGTATAGTTATTATAATATTTATAATAGAATATTAAAAAAAAAAAAAAATATTACGTACTATTTCTGTACATGACTGATTCATGTTGTTTTCTTTTTTTTAATAATCCACCTTTTTGAGACATAATTATTGCTACAGTGTTATTTCGAAACGCAATATGTTGCATTTAAATATTTTTATTTAACCTCAATTGTCGGAAATAACTTTATTACTAGGGACAATATGTGAAATTGCATGTAATTCGTGCGCCGTAAATAGGGCTTCCACAAAAATATCAACATGTGTTTGCTATTACTATTCCTATAACTTTAAATATTTCCATATTTTAGCTGAGTTCGAGTATTTTGTAATATAAAATACCGAAATAAATAATACATACAATATCCATGTAAAATTAGTAACCCAAATTTTGTTTTATAATTCAAAAGTTATGTAAATTTGATGTCAACTTACATACACTTTTCTGAACTTTAAATATTATGATATTTATATACTTAATTTACTCCTAAAATGAAATTTTTCAAACTTGATAGACAGGCCATGGCAATTTTTTAGACTCATTAGTGAGTGGAATATTGGATAGTGGTATAGTTGATAAATCCTTATTTGCAAAACTAATAATAATATTTGTCTCATGTCCAACCCTATCTCGTGTGACGCAGGCCGACAGCTACCGAGCTGCTAACTGCTCTGAATCGTTCTCTTTTATGTAATTATACCTGATGGTGGACAATTACTGCTATTGTTAGCAGTTCTGTTTAAATAATCGAAATAGGAAATACTGATTCTGATCGAATTGTTCACATAATCGAATAATCACCTAAAATATCTTGTGTTTGTATTTGAATATATTATGTACAACACAAAACAGAATTCATTATAAAATATTTATTTCCAATTATAAATCAAAATATTTTTCGTAATTAATAATGTTAATGATTCTCGAATGTAAATTTATTTAAACTTTTAATCTAGATATTTTCTTGCTATTTTTTTTTCAAAGGTTACTAGAACATTTTTCTTTTAACTAACAAACTAGACCAAAGTTATTTTGTAATATACATGTTAATAACAACATTCTCAACATACAATAGGTGTGTATATGTGTGTCAGTATGTAGTATAGTGGTAGTCAGCTAGGAAGTTTAATAGACTATCTAAGTTAGTACTATAGCCGTGTCTGTCCAAGTTTGATTGTATTCCGTCATGGGAAATAGTTTATCTCCATTAATACATAAGTATTATATAATCATTGTTTGGTAATGAATAAAAATATTAATTTTATTATGGGTGTCTATAATCTGTTTTCATTATTTATTTATTGTCATGTAATTAATTTTACCTATTTAATAATTTTAATATTACAGTTCAATGCCTTAATGATATAACCTGTAAGATGGAAGCACTTAGGCTTAAGAAATCTTAGTATACTCGCTACAAGTTACATCCTTGTATTATAAATAATGATGTTCTTAAAAACTGGTTTCAATTTAATACATGCTTTAAAATAACAGAATTAAATAACCATATTACTAATAATAATAGGACACAGAAGATTCAATATAAATATTAATAAATTCAATAAAAATATATAAATGTCCAAAAACTAAGGTACAACCCAATGAAGTATTCTGTATAATAAGTAGGTTACCTTATTACTTAGATTTACTATGAAGTATTTTGTTTTTTTTTTTTTTTTATATGATCAAGTATAAATATTTTCACTAATAACATTTGATATGACGTACAACACTCACCAGTTAATTAATTTAAAAACTACGTCAGGCCCAAATAAACCTATTTCCCCGTAAAAATTGAATATGCTGTGAGTATAATGCTGTCTCGTCATTATATGATTTTCATAGATTATTGTTTAAGAAAGATTAAAGCGGATATATTCGGTGGTAACTGCTATCAAAGAAGAAACAAACAATCTAATGTTATCGTAAATACATAATTGTTAAAACAAATTAAAAGATATAAACGTATAAAATGTGACCAATTTACATTATCCAAGTTATGTTAAATGAAAAGTTAATCAATACGAGCAGGACTTGAACCTGCGGCCTATTGGAGTCCGATCTTGTTTTGCCAACGGAGATATCGTGTCATTACAAGTCTTGTTGAATTTTTCGTTCAATATTTATTATCAAATCAAAGTAAAATGGCTAACATTCATATTAATAAAATTCAAACAAGTAGTGAGATATGGGTGATATAAGCTTGTATTTTATATTTCTTGACTAATGTCTCAAACTATAATCTTGTCCTAGCCATGGTAACCACGTATGTGTCCAAGGGTCATTTTAAGCCGCAGTCGACCGGGGCATCATGGACAAACAACTTCTCTAAACATATACTGAAGATAAGTAAGTAAGAGATTGTACAACGTTCATTGTAAAACATGAGGTAACGGCTATTATAAAAGTACATTCTCGTTCGTCATAAACATCCTATACTCTGAGATGGAATAATAGTTAGATAATGTAAACAAAGGACTTACCATCAACTATTTAATATTTCGTGCCAAATAATAAACCAAGAAATTTTTAATATTTCGTGCCAATCCTTAACCGCTTAGTAAAAAGATTGTGTTTTTTTATATTATGTAAGAGTTATGTGCATGTGTCAACAAAATAATATATACCTTTTTATCTTGTAAATAGTCCGTTCCATTATATTTGGACTCATTCAATTCAGATTGGACTCATCAAGTCTTACGTCTAGTAACAGCGAATAAACTAATAATGTTACACTGTAAATAATCATATAGTATGATGATTCAATCGTTTTTTCGTTTAAAATAAAGAGTATGAATGTGGATGGTTATGGTTAGCACAGAAGATACCGACCGTGCAAGATATGAATGAACTGCATGGAGTGAAACAAGTCTCCACTAAGAGGACGACAATCCTAATCAGTTCAAAAGCAAGTGGATGAGTCCATGGAACAAAAAAACAACAATAATATTAAAATTGAACTAAAGACATAAAGCCCATTAAATACGAAAGCGGCCTTATTACAAACACCATTTTGTTACCAGAAATATGTTTTTTTTTTTAATATTCCCATCTACATAATGCATCATATTGAAAAAAAATTGGGATCAAGAAATTTAATCAAAATTTATCAAAAAACACGCTAGAAGTAACTTTACAAACCTGGGCGGGATAAGCAAAATCTAATCATTTCAGAAAATAAAAGACTAGAGTGAATAAATTACATTAATATGAAGTATAAAGTATAGTTAAATAAAGTTTTTCTTAAAGTAATAAGCAGTGCCTAACCTAACGCGACTGCAATTCCTATCTTTCAGACCGAAATAATTAAATCAGAAACGGGAAATGTAGTTGAGAACTCGCGTTAATTCAATTATCAAGAACAAAGCACTGGAGATAAAGAAAAATTAACTTAAATTAAATGAATGTTTTTATCAACAGGTTGGTTTATTTTAAGCTTTTGAATGCTTTTTATCATTTATTCTGCAACTTGTTTATAATTATAAGTTTGACACAAACTTCTTTGCGCTTGAGAAGTTATAATTATTTTATGTTGGCCATTATTACAAAGCCTTTGTGATCAGTTTTTATATAATTGTATTCTGTAATTATATTTGTCTTTACCATGTTCAGGTAATGCCTGATGATAACGCAAAACAGACATTTATTTTTCATAAAGTCCTCCCTGTCTTTGAGGTTGGAATATCTATTGAGGTTTAAAAATGTATTGAGGACGTTGAAACGTCGGAGCTCCTCTTAAATATTATTTATTTTTAAAGAAAATATGTAACTGAATATTCTGTAAATAATTCTAGCACCTATCGGTTACCATTTTTATAATCTAGCAAAAAAACACGTTTATTGTATGAGAGAACCCTTTTAAATGTAAAAGAAATACATAATCTGTGAAAAACCTAGTTTTCTTACTGTCACGGTTCATGAGATGCTGGTTGGAGACAGAAAGACAGACAGACGGACAGCGAGGTCTGTGTGACTAAATATTTTTATAATCTGTATTGTTTTTAAAAGTTATGAGTGTCTACAAAAAAATAATTCAATTCAAGCCTCGACTGCTGCTTAAACAAAACAGTAATCGGAAAGATCAGAACGCGGTTAGCGGAGCTTTTGAAGATAAATAGAAATGATTGTAGCGTCTATTGTCTATTATTTCTCTAAAAAGATTGAAATATAAAGGTTGTATGGTACTTATACTAAATACTATGCAATTATTATATAAATATTGAATATATTTTTTAATACCTGTCTGTCTATAAAACTATTTTTTATCGGCACTTCTAAGAAAAACAGAAAATCTTTAATTATCCTGATAAACATTAGCGTTCTGTTTAATTTGGGATTTTTTTTGTATGAAATTTTAATATTTTTAAATATTATAAATTCAGAAGTAATAGAGCAGCTTAGACGCTTTATTGACTTTATTACTTGTACGAAGGTCTCTTTCGATAATAAATCTATTTATTTATATATTTTTTACACACTTGTATATATGACACACTTAACAATTTGCGACAAATATAGCACAAGACATTCTGCGAATAATATAGATCTAGCCACTCACCAAAAAAAAAAATTTTTTTTTTTGGTGACGTGTACTGTGAATGAGATTGTGGGTAATTAGTTATTACTTATATTTATTATATATAACATTTAAATTCGTACTTCTTGAAGTATACATTCTAATTTATATATTTGTAATTATATTTTTTGGAAAAAATCCTTTGATTAAAAATAATGTCTAAACCAGTTTTGTTATAAGGTAGTTTCTAAATCCATTGATGGAAGTGAAAGCTTTATTCAGGTGTAACGTATTTATGAAGAGTTTTTTTGTTGTTTTTACCATATTTTTCTGCGCTGTATAATTACTTTAAATTATTACTTCTTAAAAGTTCTAAGCTATTATTATTTTTAAAATAGTAAATGGAGTTAAACCTTACTACGGTTGGTTTCGGATTTCCGGCTGTCCTTCAGGAAGGGGTAGGGGGGTGAAAGAGACAACGGTACCAAGTATGTAATAAATGGAAAACATTAAATAAGAACCTCCCATTAATTTCGGGTGTTAGAGTAATAGACTGTCGAAGTAAAATGTGTTTAACATCAAAATACCCTTTATGTAAAAGGGTGTCTATTCAAAATTCAAAATTCAAAATTCAAAATATCTTTATTCAAGTAGGCATTTACACGCACTTTTGAATCGTCAATTACATTAAATTGGTCAGTATAGTCAGTCTGTGAGTAAGCTACCACCAGCTCGGAATGCTGTTCTGCTGAGAAGAGCTGGCCAGAAACTCAACAGTTGCTCTTTTTAAATAAAATTTAACAATGTTTGACTTATAAATTATAACATCAACCCTGCAAATGAGTCAATGATCCAAGTTCCACACATTTCGATCAACCAAAAACTCTTGAATGTTATAGTAAGATTTATTTAGTAATATACCTTTAATTTTAGATTTGAAACTAAGAAAAGGAAGATCTAAGATATCTTGTGGAACTTTATTATATATGCGTATACTCAAGCCCATGAAGGATTTCTTAACTTTTTGAAGTCGAAATTTAGGCGTTACGAGCCTATTTTTATTTCTTGTATTTTGGTTTTGTTATAGAAATTATTCCATTCTAACGGAGGAATAATTAATTTCTTAACTAAAGTTCACAGATATTTGTTTCTTAATTAGCATAAAGAAAGATTCGGGGGAATATTTAATATTGTATTAAAATTATTATAAACATAGTTTTACCGTTCTTTTGCTATTGACAAAATATCCTTATATATTTTTAGTTTTTTTAAAACTAATAAGATTATTAATGATTTCAATATAATCGATAGTTTGTGTTAAGGGTAAGATCCCTTAAAAAAATAATGTTGTAAGTGTCAAATTATTAAAATTAATAATAAACTATATAAAATACATATTATTAATTAAGTTTTTACTAACTGAAACTTCGGGGATATAAAAAAATAGTCCTGAATTAAAGTTCAATATAAACAAAAATATTGTTTATTTAATTTACTTTGAGTACAATAGAGAACGAGAGAAAAGAAATGAAGAAATAACTTTAAATGTATAAACAATATTCCGATATTGGTTGGCTTATATACAAATTATTACATTGACAAGAAATATTCAAATTACATAATTAAAAAACTGAATTAGTTGTAGAAACGATTAAAATATAAAATTAATCAAAGCCAAAACCTGGATTTATCGTGAGTTACGTCCGTTTTTTCGTGACTGTCTTTCGGTGGATAGATTTCTAACAAAACTTTTTTATTCTTAAAACGCCGAGGATGAAACTCGCAAATGATTTGTTCTTTTTGTCGACTGGACACCGTGGCTAGCAGTAGAGGCATTGCTGTCGTTATTCTGATGGACTTCCATTGTGAGGTATGGGTTAGATATATGTAGATAGTATTTCTGACCCTGCCTTTCCTAGTGAACCCGTTGTCACTTCCGTTGGCTTCCTCTACCCGTTTTGAATTTCAAGTAGCCGACCTGTACCGATGTACCGCTTTTGCTTGTACCATTTTCTAAAAACAAGAACAAGAACAATCTTATAAATATATACAAATATATATACAAATATATATACAAATAAATAAATATTAAACATCACTAAATTGGTACATCTACTAATATTAATTCTAATACTAATCCTTACAACATGCAGTAAAAAAATAATACAGTCTTTGAAAGATCTATGATAAAACAAATTTCTGTACAATATAATTGTGCTACTTTTGTTTCCTTTTTAACCCCCCCACCTAAAAATACAGGGTGTTATAAGTTTGACCTGTCGATCTGTGTATCTGTGTATCTGTGTGTCTGTCTGTGGCAAGGTAGCGGCCAAACGCGTGGAGAGATTTGAATGCATTTTTTTTTAATCGAAAGCTATATTCGTCGAAATGGTCTTTAGCTATAATTGGTCAAAATAGAAACAGTCGTCTCCAAGATATTGACGTTTTATTGGTGAAAGGTTCTTATGCAATAATTAGCTGTTTCCAGCGGCTTCGCCCGCGCTATATAGGAAAAAAAAGCCTTGTTATTCAGGCCAATAGGTTTTTACACTTATTCACTCCGGTAAAGTACTTTATTAGGGATAGCTTTTGCCTGTGACGGCGTCCACGTAGACTGTAAAAAATATATTTATATGGCTTATGATCGTAGTTATAAAGAGTCACGGGCAACAGCTAGTGATAATATAAATCCCTTCATCTTGCAAAAGTAGATATGCAAAAAGATAATAATGCAAAAAGATTTTTTAAATAATGCAAAAAGATTTTTTAAATCGGTCCAGTAGTTTCGGAGCCTATTCAATTCAAACAAACAAACAAATCTTTCTCCTTTATAAGAGGATAGATTAATAAAAACACCTAAACAACTGAATATTTGTGTGTCTGTAGTTTCATTTAGTACAATTAAGAAACCAGTAACATAACTTTAAAGAGCAGAAATATATATATATATATATATATATATATATATATATATATATATATATATATATATATATATATATATATATATATAAAACCCCCGATACACAAAGACCTCTAAAAAGAATAAAAATAATATTATTATGTACTTATTGAAGTCGGGGAACATTTTAATAAAGAGAGACATTAAAATGCAAGTAAGTTACCAAGGCAAATAAAGTATAGTCTATAGTCCTCAATGATTAACTTCGTATAATAGACACCACAATACCAGTCCGTCTACTAGGCCCAACTCTCCTGGCTATAAATTCGGAGGGTAGCCCATCTGGCTGTTACACTGCGGATGAGCAGGACATATATATTACATACATGTTGGTATAGTTTTAGATTAATTAATATTTCTTTGTAAGTTAGTATTAAGCCTAGAAGAGTTGTCGGAGTTTGGAACTCGGGACCAATTTAAAGCATTGAAACCACCAGACAGCCTTCGTATATAATTTTATACGATAGTAGTTGGCTTTATGTTTGCTTTTTTTATTTGGTTAATTGATTGATCAATGGCGTTCGTCGACGGAAAAAACTTGTTTGAGAAATACAAAGAGTGGATGAGTTTATTTGTTTAGGTATATTTTTATAAAACAATGAATTATTTCCAAGTGCATTTTTTTACAATTACTTATATGATTTTTTATTATAGTATACTATACTAAGATGTCTGGATGCGCCATTTAAGAGTTCAATATATAAGAGTGCGGGGTCTTAATATTGTGAAAGCATTTTCATAAAACATATCATTTCATGCATAACTTTAACACTCTTAACATAAAATCCATAAACAACTTCTTAGTTACATATACTTTTCCACAGCACGGTCTTAAAATTAAATTAAATTTTGAAATTGTCGTAAAAGCTATTACACTATTGAAATAAATATTTTATTGATTATTACATAATTGTTGACAGATACACCTTACCTGATTATTATTTTTGTATTTAAATTTTCGTAATGCATGATGACTCTCATCGTCTCTAACGTTCGAACGCGAGCACACGAATAAGAACTCCGAATGGTTTCTAAATTTAAATTATTATTTAATGTAACGCTAGGCATAAAAAACATATATTACGTTAAAAAAAATATTTTAATGTAAAAATTTTTGAAAAAATTCCACACTAATACAACACACAAATACATATGCAATTGTAAGTGTTTTGGATAAAATGACTTATATTTTTATCCTTCAAAAAGATAAATCTCACATAAATATAGTTCTTGTCTCCAGGGGTTTTAAAAACCAATAACATTCAAAGTACACCTGGAAACACAACCATAATCTGTGAATCACAAAAGTGTTTTCCCTTGTATTAAAATTATATGAATACAGGTGATATATTTCAAAACAATGTCCTACTTGACAAACATAAGAAAAAAATATCAACAATTTTGGACCCCAAAATCAGATGTCCTCTGCAACTCCAATGAATATAAATTCACAAAATCGGGCAAAGTTAACAATAATTTGTAGAAAATATGTTTAACAGTATAAAGAAATTGATTCTAGTTTTAGCAAGTTTAGAAATATCAGCCTCTAAATAAATATAAATATCAGCCTCTTAGTAAACATAATGCAGCTATGTCAGAGGATATTAAAAATAGGGTGTCTCTTGTTCGGTGGCTGGACGAGGATATAGTGTTACTAGATGAAATTCATCATTGATATATTCTATTCTTTTAAATGCATGTGCAGACTTCGGTTAAAGTGTAAAGAAATACAGAACGAAGTATTGAAACTGTGGTTGTTTTTTTCTTTCTGGGTTCAAGGTGTAAGTTAATAATAATAATTATAATGCATTCTCTTCTGTTATTCATGTCGATGAAGTTGCGGGTCACACTTAGTATAGTAAAAAAACAAAATCATCTGTATATATATATAACCTCTTTTTATTATCTTTGATTTATTATTTCTAACTTACTACTTCTAATAACTAATATAACTAATAAATAACTGATTACTAAGTTTCAGAGTTGATTGTTACAATAATAGTTTATTAAGAGGTAAGGTATAACCGCGTAGAAAAAAAAGGAAAAATATATTAAATAACAATAAATTGCTACATCTAGTTATATTAAGTCTGGTACTAATCTTTACAACATGCAGTAAAAAATGAATTAAGTCTTTGAAAGGTGAATCTATGATAAAACAAATTTCTGTTAAATATAATTGTGCTACTCTTGTTTCCTTTTTACAATATTATGATGTGTTCTTAAATATCAGTTATAAAAATGTTGACCAATACACACTAAATGTAAAGTGTGCACGGGCGACGTGTTTGTTTGAACATCTGTTCAAACAAAACCCGAAAATTGTTGTCGTTTAAACATCTGTTATAAAACTGTTGTAACAATATTAGAATACTGTAATAATCAACAGTTAAAATAGCTCAAAAAGTAAGTGATAAAAATATTTATTTAAAGCTAAGCAAGTTATAGTTAAGTTATTAAGTATAATTAAGCATGTGATCGTGCAAAAACTTATTGTTTCCTTGTGTTCCGTCTATCTTGAGTTTAATTGTTTACATTCCTTTTCAAGACACAGTCCATTGAGTCTCAAAGCGACTCTTATGTACAGAGCTACCTTGGAGACGGCTAAATAAATTATTAATAGTAATAATAAATAAGTAAAATTAATAATTTATTAAATTTATATAAATTTAATTAGTTCATTAATTAATATATAGATGTATATATTATAGATATTAATAAAATTTGTAATTACACCTGGCTTTGAGCCTTTATGGCGTAGAGCCTCTACGTTGCTACTAACTACCAACTACCAACGTCTTACGTAACGTATAAATGTAGACTTTATTTTTAAGAACACATATATAATTAGGTAGGCTAATAGACCAAAATCAATATCATCCGAAATTTCTGATAATGGTAAACACAAAGCCAAACCTAAAATAAGTTGTTGATCAATTATGTAAACTCGATTAAAAAAAGTCGTTGATTTTGGCCAAAAAATGTACTGTAACATATTTCATATTAAAATAAAGTAGATACATAGGTAGTTAAAGTAGGTATTTACAATACAGCAATAGTAATTTCGGCTGTGGCATCTATCTATTTTCAGAGACGCGGCGGTCTCTTGCAGGCTTAGGGGATGGTTCGAACAGTTTCTGAACTGCTGCTGGACGGTGGTCCGGGCAACAGACGTTGCTTGGAGTAGTCGTGTATCCATATTGGATTCCAGAGTTTAGGTAAAAGAAAATGGTTTTGATTATAAACAAGCTGCAGAACAAAAATTTACATTTACAAAGCATTCCAAAGCTTAAAAACATAAGAAATCCAAAACCTAATCGACTGCAATTCCTACCTTCCAGACCGAAACAATTAAATAAGGAACGAGAAAATGTAATCGAGAACTCGCGCTAATTTAATTATCAAGAAGATAAAGAAATTGTTGTGACGTGAAAAATGTTGTCGTGTATCCATTATGGATTACAGACTTTAGGTAAAAGAAAATGGCTTTGATTATAAACAAGCTTCAGAAAAAAATATGCGTTTTGCAAAGCGTTCAAAAAGTGTTTTCTAAGGTTTTCACGAGTACTACACATTGAAATAAAACTATTTTTACGGATTTAACTCGCGTATATTGTATTAAATTTTAAATTTACATTTTAAATCTAACCCGACGTTTCGAATGCTTTGCAGCAATCGTGTTCACGGAAAGACGAGATGGAGGTGTCTGTCAGTAAGTCAGTTAATTAGTCATCTACCTCCAACGGTTTCTAAGCTTCCGGGCATACAGTTCAGGATTCACACAAAACGCACTAACAGTATCTTGAGGTCTTACAGTGCGGTCACAGACATGGGATTTTATATTTTTCAAAAGTGGGTCCCAGGTGTTAGATAATCCCCAACCATCTTCTCTATTAAAATTAGGATGTTTTTTAATTTCAATAGCCTCACGAACCATTCTTGGAATATAACGTTGTTCTTTAGCGAGGATTTTAGGTTTATCAAATCTTATATAATGATTGGGCTTGTCTATGGTATGTTCACACACTGCAGACTTCGATGTACGCCTATGCTTGATATCCGATATATGTTCCTTAACTCTTTTACCGATGCTCCTCTTTGTTTGACCTTTGTAAATCTTCGAAAGGTAGTAATGATCCAATTTTATGATGAATCTGTCCTTGTATCTACAAAATAAAAACCAGACAGTATTAACTGGGTTATAAACACTTTTTTCAGTGAGAGAGTAGAGTTCAGGATTAGCAATATACTACATAGGTACCAATAGATAAAGTAATATATTCTTTAACTACATTGTATATAAGTACAAAAATAAATACCTTAAATGTCGGATTAAATCCTCGTTCTTCGATAATATGTGCCACAAATGACGTCATTTGGAAACAACCATTGTATTTTTGAGTATTTGCAAGAAAGTGGCGTGATTCTTGTGTTTCGCCACAAAGCAATGAATGGCTCAGGTGGCGGAGTCAACAATGGCAATTTCAATTTACCATTAAGGCAGCATAATCCAGGCATTTCTCCGGAAAACTTTAATGCACCACAATACTCGCAAACTACGTCCATTTGCCCAATGCAAACGCTAGGATGCAAGCTGTAATCAATGCTGCAATCGTATTGAAACGCTGCTCGATTTAAATCAGCACTTGATAAATGTCTTGTTCTGCGTCGCAAATTATCTATTTGTTGACCTCTGTTGTTCGCTCGACGATTCTGCATTGCTAACCGAGCTGTTTCACGGGCTGCTTCACTTTGCTCTCGTGTTTGAGAAGCACGAAGTCGAGCCATACTATCGCGGCACTGTTCACGTGCAATTTCTTGTTCTTCTTCACTCCTTTCATTTGCAGTATTTCGTATTCTTCTTGCATTACGGCTTTGTCGGGAAAGATTCGATCGTCTTGGTCGCGGCATTATTAATTAAACTTCACTTCACCTAAAAACTCAAATTTTCAACCATACAGAGTTTTATAGTTCACTTCACTTCACTTCACTGTTTATATACTATGTCGTGTATCACAAGGTACTTAAATGAAGAGCAACCTATGTACTAAAATAAAGAAATAATTATGAATGATTAATGTAGGTATTTAATTTTTTTGTATTTTTTCCAATTAAAAAATAAATCTGCTTATTTATTGCCATTAAGGCGGAACAAAGTTTGCCGGGTCAGCTAGTATATATATATATATATATATCGGATGTATACATAGTATCACTATACTTATAGTCGATGTTTTATTCATTTTATTTCTTCGAGTTTCTTACAAGCTGTCAAAGTGTATATTCAAAAGACTATAAAATATATTATAATTCTATCGGATGATGAAATTTCCGTAGCCTCGGTAACGTCCTTCGAGGCATTCACTCAAGATTCCTCGCAGGGAAGACCAAGTTTTCTGGTCAACTCTAGAAAGAGGTTAGGAGTCGAGATGGACATGGCTACGAAACACGCCAACGAGATGTTTCTGCGGGGAAAGGAAGCTATAGAAACTGCAGGCAAAATCAAAACAGAGTGCAAAGCCATTGCACTTGAAAGCCTGCAGTCTCTGTACGAAACAGTACTCGCTCTCCAGGTCTCGTCACAAGTACAACCTGGAAAAAGAGAGAAAAAGAAATGCCCAGGAGCTTCTAGCGATAGAGCGAGCACAAAACCATAGGATAGCGGAGTTAAACAAGGACTTGCTGGTAGAATTAAAAGAAGCAAGAAGTAGAATAGATGAAAACACCAAACAAACGAAGGCAGTAAGAGACTGGCTAGGTCACGAGACCCAAGAACCTTACCGGAGAGTGGCAGATATATAAAAAGGCACTCAACATATAATTTCAATGATGTCATCGCTGGAGTCAAGCGTAAGCCAATTGGGAGTTTCTGGAGTGGCTACAAACATTGAGTCCCTCACTAAAAACCATAACACCCTAAGAGATAGTGTCAACTCCATATCCAACCAATTAGACGAGTTACGACGCGATCTCAAGAGAAACACCAGCGACATACTCCAAAAGACCGACGAGACATTGTTGAAAGTGAGTACGCCAAACCAGGTAAGGTCCCCTGATAACAAGAACTATATCATTAAGGAGATAAAGGAGGCCATTAAAAATATAATACCAAAACCTGATACGTCACATCATAGCGATACCAGACAAACCACCGCAAACATGGAAGAACATCTACTCCCAATTAAAGAAAGCTTGGAGGCGGTGTCCTCTGAGCTAAGGACGATGCGTCAGGAACAAACACTCCAACAAATAAATAATCAATTGAGCCTAGCAGAAGAACTAGGTTACACAAAAAAAAAGGAGCAAACCGAACCGGCTCCGAAACGAACATATGCAAAAGTGGCATCAATTCCGCCCAAAATTGTACCCAACCATACTTTAATCGTATCCTCTACAGACCCAGAATATACAGGGGAAAACCTTGTAGAGAAGATTAGGGATGCCCTAGATACAAAGAACACCGGAGCTAAAGTGGACAGGGTAAGGAAGGCAAGAAACCAAAAGGTAGTGCTAAGTTGCGGTACAAAAGAGGACCTCAAGTTAGTACAAAACCAAATAAAAAAAAACAAAATCCTAAAGGCAGTGATAGCAAAACCGGGCAACCCTCTGATAATAATAAAGGACGTGCTCTCCTATCATAAGGATGCAGAACTCGTAGAAAATCTACTAGCACAGAACAAACACCTTCTGCAAGGCATCGACATGAAGGAAAACACAATAAAAATACGTTACCGCAAGAGAGCCAGGAACCCCCACGAATGTCACCCGGTACTAGAGGTATCTCCCCCAGTGTACAAAAGTTTTATAGAGGCCGGAAAGATATACATAGGCCTCCAGAGGAGACCGGTACAAGACCACTCTCCTCTAGTACAATGCGTGAGATGTCTCGGCTTCGGTCATACAAGGGCGATCTGCCAGGAAGCGGAAAATCTCTGTAGTCATTGCGGAGGATCACATTCCTGGGAGAAATGCGCCAAAAAACTCGCAGGGGAACTACCGGTTTGCATAAACTGCAAGTCAGATAAGGGTGATAGTACGAATCTTGCTCACAACGCTTTCAGCAAAGAGTGTAGCGTACGTCAAAAATGGGATGCAATAGCAAGATCTAAGATCTCATATTGCTAAAGGCTCCCAAAAGAATCAAAAATATGGTCCAACAGAGATGGCTGACACGGGTTTGCGTTTCATCCAAGCAAACCTTCAACGCTCCAAAGTCGCAACACTGGAGCTACTCCAAGTCGCAAAGGATACCGGAGTGTCGATTGCCCTAGTACAAGAACCATACGTGGGAGGAAAAGGCATCCTAAAGGAATACTCCGGTACTAGAGTCATACAATGCACCCTCAATAAACAAAAACCCACAAAAGCAGCGGTCATAGTCTTCGACGACCGGCTGGAGGTCATACACGATCCACAGCTGGTAACGGAAACCGAGGCCGCAGTACTGTTGGTAGGAGGGAGCACGAGAATAGGAGTAGTGTCAGTCTACCTGGAAGGGGACCAAGATATAGAGCCTTACTTATGTCGTTTAAAAAAAGTGTGTGGGAAATTAAACACCAAAAACCTCATAGTGGCAGGAGATGTAAATGCTTGGAGCCACTGGTGGGGTAGCAAAATAGAGAACAAACGTGGTGCAGCATATCATGCATTCCTCAACGAATTAGACCTTCAAATCGTAAATGTTGGTGATGCTCCAACCTTCGAGACATACAGGAACAGCAGAATTTGCACAAGCATCGTGGACGTCACAGCATGCAGCCTGCAGCTCCTAAATGCCATCGAAAAATGGAGGGTGAATGAAAATCTAGTAACATCAGACCATAATGCAATAACCTTCGAACTATGCGTAGGGAAACGTTTAGAGCCCCTAAAACCAACCACAACGCGCATTTACAATACAAGAAATGCAAAGTGGTCGGATTTTCAAACACTCCTCAAAATCGCCCTGACGAAGGAGGGCATCACCGAACACAAAATCAACAATATAAAAACTCCAGAGGAACTCGACTCCGTAGTAGGAAAATACACGGACGCGATCCACAAGGCCTGTGAAAACACCATTCCAAAGGCAGGACAACGGAAAGGGAAAACAACACCACCCTGGTGGACCGCGGAGCTCGAGGAACTTAAAAAAGAGGTCAAAAGAAAAAAACGCAGAATAAGGAATGCAGCGGCATCTAGAAGACAACTCGTTATTGATTGCTATATCGATGCTGTATTGGAGTATAAGAAAAAAGCAGATAAAGCTAGTACGGATAGTTGGAAGGAGTTTTGTACGACACAAGAAAAAGAAAGTATGTGGGACAAGATCTATAGAGTATTTAGGAACACAACCAAAAGACAAGAGGACCAACTCTTAAGAGATAATACAGGTTCTACTCTAACCCCAGAAATGTCGGCAGAGCTTCTAGCCAAGACCTTCTATCCCGATGACACGATCAATACAGACCAACTGTGTCACACAGAAATCCGGGAACTGACGAACGAGAAAATACCATCGGATCTGAAGGAAGATGATCCACCATTTACATCTGCAGAACTAGAACTTGTTCTGCAAGCCCTAAATCCAAAGAAAGCTCCCGGACCTGACGGGCTTACTGCGGATATCTGTATTGCAGCCATCCAAATGGAAAAGGATGTTTTCATGACAATCGCAAATAAATGTTTGTCACTGAAACACTTCTCCTCCCAATGGAAACAGGCACACGTGATCATCTTAAGAAAACCAGGCAAAGAGGACTATACTCATCCAAAGTCCTACAGACCGATCGGTCTCCTCTCAGTTCTTGGAAAAATCATCGAAAAACTCTTTATCAGCAGACTCCAATGGCACATTTTTCCCACACTTAACAAAAATCAATATGGTTTCATGCCTCAACGTGGCACAGAGGACGCTCTCTATAATCTGGTGACACATATCCGACGAGAAATAACCAACAAAAAGCTGGTACTCGTCATCTCACTAGACATAGAGGGCGCATTCGATAATGCGTGGTGGCCAATTCTAAAACTCCAATTACAAAAAAAGAGATGTCCCAAAAATCTGTACGAACTGGTAGGGTCGTATCTTACCGACAGGAAGATCACGGTGAATTACGCCCGGTCAACATACGAAAAACAAACAAACAAGGGTTGTGTCCAAGGATCTATAGGTGGACCAACTTTTTGGAATATAATCTTGGACTCGTTGCTGCACAAGCTAGAAGCAGATAACGTATACTGCCAGGCGTTTGCAGACGATGTGACACTCATAATTTCGGAGAGCTCAACAACAATTCTAGAGGAGAAGTCAAACACAGTCTTGAAAACGGTGGTGGAATGGGGAAATCGTAATAAGCTCAACTTCGCGCCTCACAAGACCGGCGCCATGCTCTTAACGAAGAAACTGAAGTACGATGAACCAAACATTTACATGACTGGAACCGCAATACAACTTGTAAAAGAAATAAAACTCCTTGGACTCGTGATAGATAGGAAGCTCACCTTCACCTCTCATGTGTCCGCATCGTGTAAAAATGCTGCGGAAATATATAAACAACTAGCGCGCGCCGCGAAGGTCACCTGGGGATTGAACGGTGAAATCACGAGAACCATCTACGTTGCCGTAGTGGAACCTATTATGATGTATGCCTCAAGTGTGTGGTCGCAAACAACTGAGCTGCAAAGGATACAAAAACAGCTAAATGCCCTCCAAAGAGGTTTCGCACAAAAGATCTGCAAGGCATACAGAACGGTCTCACTGACGTCAGCGTTAACACTCTCAGGTCTCCTACCTCTCGACCTGAGAATCCAGGAGTCAGCCCACCTTTTCTGGACTAAAAAGGGAATATCAAAAGATTACCTTCCTCCAAACAGAGAGCTGGAAATGGCCATCAATCACTTAGACAAGCCACACCCATCCACAATACTAGATATAGAATACACCAAATTGGATCAACCACAGCCCGACGTCATCCAAATCATACAAAATACAGGCCCCTTAATATTCACAGATGGAAGTAAAATATCAGGCAGAGTAGGAGCAGCCCTGACGTGGTGGGAGAATGGTAAAGAGAAGGAATACGGTACATTCAGCCTGGACAGTTCATGTACGGTCTTCCAATCAGAACTATATGCGCTATATAAGGCAACACTTTTGGCTAAATCCAGCAGAAAAGAAGTTGTTAACATCCTCAGCGACTCAAAATCTACGCTGGATCTGCTAAGAAAATTTCAAACAACCCACCCCTTAGCAAATGCCATAAAACAAAACATTGGAAGTACCAAAGCAGACGGTAGAGAAATCAGACTCTTTTGGATAAGGGCTCACGTGGGCACTGTTGGCAATGAGAGAGCAGACGAACTTGCGAAGAAGGGAGCTCTAACTAACAGTGATCCAGAATACGATAAAATACCTCTGTGTACCGTCAAATAAACCATCAGGAAAGAAACGGTCCGTAAATGGCAGGACCGTTACCAAACTTCCACCACAGGAGCCATTACTAAAATATTCTGGCCAGATATAAAAGAGTCATACCACATCCTCAGAAAAATAAAAACAAACCCCACTCTCACCCAAGTCTTCACGGGACACGGTGGAATAGCGGAATACTTATACAGATTCCATATCAAAGATAGTCCCGGCTGCGAATGCGACCCAAACATAAGCGAGACAATTTGGCACGTCCTTCTGGAATGTCCCCGCTATGCCGCGGCTAGACATGACCTGGAGACCCAAATGTACAGAAATCTGGCCAAGTCTGAACTGCCTAAAATATTGGCAGATTCGGAGATCAGGCCTGCATTCCTTACTTTTGCCGAAAAAGTCTTCCGCAACGCAGCTAGAAGGAATAGTACTTTCGCTAATCCATCTATTCATCAACCCATACAAACACGCGAAGTGATTGCCCGAAGACAACCTGTGTTACCCATAAACTCCGAGCCAAACGCAATAACAATTCACCAACTTTTATCTTGTGGTGAAAAAAGTAATCCGTCCATAAGAATTCGAGGGGTGGCCCTATTCATGAATTCTAATCAGGAAAAGCTAGGTATAAGTTTTTGCGTTCCTAGTAGTCGTAGTGGAGTGGCGATTTCCCCGGGACTAGCGGCATTAATAAATGGGAGCACGTCGAGACAGAACATGAAGCGCAAAGTTTACGAAGCATTGCCCGTAACAAAGGTGGCAGGCATCGAATGCCGGTTATTACGAAAAGTAAATAAAACTATCGTATTAATCGAGCGGAAAGACATGGAGCCACCTTACGCTCAGTCTAGTTGTCTGCTGTCGAAATTCGGAGAGCCGTTAGGAGGGGAAAACAACACTCCCCGAACAATCAGTGTTGATGCTATGGTACTGGTGTATGAGAAGGCTGAAGTATCACAAAGGATTGGTATTTTAAAGGCCTCCATACACCACGAGATAGTTGTCTATGAAGACCGAGGAGAAAACCTTGAATACCTCAGGCCACATCATGTTTTGGGACCAACCAAGCCCCCGAGCAACGGAGGATATACAGAACCAGCATCAACGAGTGGTTCGGAACGACTACATGAGAAGGCAAAAGCACAACAACAAGCAGAAGCCTCCACGTCAAAACCTAGCCTGACATCAAAATCTTTCATGAAGGCAATCACAACCGCCGTAGGGTCCATGGTAAAAGCATCAAGAACCTCACCAGGTAAGAAAGTGGTGTACGATGACCAGGAGGAAAATCTCCAACACACTAGTTCACGTCGTACACTAAAGCCCACCAGCTCCATGGCAACGGCGGTAATTAACCTCATAAAGATGAAAAATAAAACCAGCTCTGAATCCGTAAAACCTCAAAAAAAAACAAAGGCAAAGATGGGAATAGTCAGTTCGCCTTGTCTTCGTCTGGCGGAGGGACCACTTGATCACTTCATCAATTCTTTCCTTGAGTTTCAAGCTTTAACAAAAGCGACTAAACAGGCTAAATCAATACCTCTTGAAGAAATTCTTCAGGCCTTTAAAATCGGTAATCGGAAGTTCTTGGAGCTGAAACTCAAGGAGGCAGATGCAGCCATATACAACAACCAAACTGCAAAGATAATTCACGGCACAATGGCAGGAGAGCATATGGCCGCATACAATGCGACCAGTGGTTTCGTTATGTTGGATAGGGAAGAGACGAGGCGAACAGGCAAAGCCAAATATACGACGCCATCTAACGACCCAATTGTTGTCACGGTCCAATGCACCAAGATTATGCTAGAGGATATGATCCTAGACAAAGCTAGCACATTAACGAACTTTGAAGCTTGGACCGTGCCAACACTAAACTGGGTCAACGGGGTTCCAGGATGTGGCAAAACCACGTGGATAATATCGCACTTCGACGCGGAGAAGGACGTCATCGTTACAACCACAACTGAGGCGGCTAAAGATCTAAGAGAGAAGATCTCTCAGCGTATAGGTGACGAATCAAAGAATCGAGTGCGTACGATGGCCTCTGTATTAGTAAATGGATTCAAAGAGTCAGAAATCTATCAACGTTTGGTGGTAGACGAGGCTCTTATGAACCATTTCGGATCCATAGCGATGGCTACGCGGTTGTCCGGCGCTGCCGAAATTCTCCTCGTCGGTGACGTGAACCAGTTACCTTACATCGATAGAGATAATCTATTCGAGATGAGGTACTGTCGTCCCACCCTGATAACGTCCATCAGCCAAGAATTACTGTGCACACATCGGAATCCCTTAGATGTCGCGTATGCCTTAGAAGAGGTCTACTCCGGCATCTACTCCAGCAGGAAACTAGTGCAGTCCTTAACAATGCTCAATTACACAGGATCGAAAATACCCAGATCCCAACCTAATACCCTGTACTTAGTACACACCCAGGAAGAAAAAATAGCATTGTCTAACGAGGGTTATGGATCAGGCGAAGGGTCGCGTATCTTAACCATTCACGAAGCACAAGGACTCATTTTCAGTTCCGTTTTTATAATCAACACCAGGAGTAAGATGCAACTGCACGACAGCGTTCCCCACGCGGTTGTAGCAGTGTCGCGTCATACCGAGAGCTGTGTGTATTTCACCGACAGCGAGGACGACGCGACGGGCAGATTCATCAGGAGAGCGATGAAGGCGACAAAATATAACATCATAGAATATAATACCAAGATGGCTATAAAAGACAGAAACTTCGCTATCGTGGAAACCTTGCTCGTGATGAGTGAAAAAAATAAAAATAACAGTAGGTCACCACAATAGTGTTTTCGTAGGAAGGCATTAATGAGAAAATGTAAGAAATTTAACTTTAATAATATTTTTCTTTTTTATACATCAAATACTTATACTATACTTCACATTATAACATTGTACAATAAAAAAAAAAAATAATAATAATAATAAATAAATAAATAAAAATTTAAAAAAAATATATGTATATATATATATATATATATATATAATATTTATATTTATATAAGTATGTGTAATTGCTGTGCAAAGGACTTACCTTACCAATATAGTTTTTAAGGTACCTGTAGTAATAGACTCCTTTTTGAGTATGTTATCTCAAAATTTCAACAATTAATATGCTAAATACAAACCAAATGCGAAAAGTGCACGGGCGACGTGTCCGTGGATAAAAGTAGAAATTAATAATAAAAAAAAAAAAAAAAAAAAAAAATTATAATTATAGTTTTAAAACTGCTATCTACCAAGATACTACTTACAGAAATTTCAATGATTTAAAAAGACTGGTACTGGTTTAAATTTTAAAACCAATTTAATTATGGTTCCATATATTTATTTCTTATTCTAATTTATTTAATTAGCTTATATATAAACTTATCTTAAGACAAAGTACTGTAAATTGAAATTTAAGAGATTTTGAGATGATGTTTCATCTCTTGTATTAAAATGTTCTTGTATTTTTAATATTATGTTGTCAGCCGAAATACAAAATATTGCAATAATATAAATATATATATAATTAGAGAATAGCATTAGTAGTAGAAAAGAATAATATATACGTAACTTTATCATATCCAAAATTTCTGACCCAGTCGTGCGGAAAATACAATTCTTTAACCAAAAGTGTTCCATGTTTCTTCGAGGAAATTTTATTGAGTTCCAAACAAATACATGAACGACTAGATAAATAAAACTATAAGGAAAACACAACATTCATTAGGGATATAACTGTAACTGAATAGAATTACCGAAACCTCTTTATCGGAAACGAAACAAATAACATTCTTTTTATTTCAAATTCCATTATATTTTTAAGGAGTATCAATGTCAGACCATCTCTACATTTAAAATTTTCATTTTCATCTCCTATAGTTTTAATTTTTATTTTCATCTCCACTTTTTAAATTTTTATTTTCATCTCTACATTTAAAATTTTCATTTTCATCTCTACATTTTCAATTTTTATTTTCATCTCTACATATTCAGTTTCATTCTTTCTTTATACCTATGCACCATAATAAAATAATGTTCCTTGCTAGTATCCTACGACAAAGGTGACTCTTGCGGTTTTTAATCTGTTTTTGTTAGTTTCAAGTGTATGTTTTCTTGTTTGTTTATCACCGACTTTTTCGAATGCGATTTGGTGTCATTTCCCACGGGCCGTTTTTGTTCAAACTTTGTGTACATATCAAGGACCGATAGTAAATTAATTATTCAATGAGATTATCTCATTATCTTGATTAGGAACTCCAGGATTAATAATAATCTTATAGATCTTTATTGCATGACTAAAGGATTAACGTATACGTTTTCATGACAAATTGAACTTAAAAGGAAAAAATAAATATAGTTTAAAACAACTAGCTTTAAAAATTAATCAAACTAAAAAGTTACAAATAATTCGTAATATGAGATTCATTCTTATATTACTCAGCGGACTCTTCAACCTTATTTAGAGACCGTAACAACTTTGGATTAAAATTAAAGAAACCATCGGAGCTCTACAAACATCTAAGAGTTACCAAAAGACATATCATCGGAAAATCTAAAGATGATACTGTAACTTCTCTCCCAAAAGACAAAGTTGCCTCAGAGCTCGAGTCACGACTTCAATTCCATAAAAAGTTTATGATAGGTGCTCAAACAAATAAAGTAGGGCTAGGATCAAGTAGGAAAGTTCAAGACATAGACATAACAAAATCTTTTATTAGACAAGACGAAAACGATAATTACCGACTCCACGCGATGAGCCTAGAAATTCAAAACGAATGGGTGACCATAGGAGATTTTTGTATTCCACTAGCTTTGAAGTGGCGCACCTTAATTTATGATTGGTCCCCAGCATTATTAAAATTCTATCTTAATGCATTCCAAATGACTCTCCCAGATCAAAGTAATTTAGTAAGATGGGGCAAAGCCACCGAAAAGTCTTGCAACATCTGTGGGGAGGCAATAGGAACCGCGAAACACCTATTAGTAGGGTGTAGGGTACTTCTAGATAAAGGTCAATACTCGCGTCGCCACGACAAGGTATTAGAAATTATACGGGAAGCGGTTAGTCTTTCAGTAGCAAGAGCGCGGAAGGGTATAACAACCACCGAACGATCTATAGAATTCGTAAAAGAAGGCTCCTCCAAAAAATCAAAAGCGAAGCCTTATTCAATATTAGGCGCGGCTCCTGATTGGATTCTCATGATGGACATGTATGAAAAGCATTACAAAATCCCTGGGGATGTTGGTGTTTCGTCATCCAGACCGGACTTATTCCTGTATTCGAAACATCTGAGGCGCGTGATACTTGTGGAGCTTACTGTTCCTTGGGAAACAAACATCCCAAGGGATCACACATTCAAGCTCAATAAGTATTACGAACTAACCAACGAACTGATCAGGAATAAATTTATAGTTAGTTTGTACGCGGTAGAAGTGGGAGCGAGAGGTATAACAGCAAAATCTCTCTATAGCCTACTTAAAGATCTTGGCCTTTCTAGAACAAGCATCGGTTCATTTCTAGAACGTACTTCAAAGGCGGCATTAGTAGGTTCTTTCCAAATTTGGTTAGGTAGGGAGAGGAGTGTGGAGGGTGAAGGTGAGCGTTTTTGCGCATAATAAAGGGGCCCCTTAAACCTACTCCTGGGTCGCAAGTCCCAGGCACTGCTTGCACTCCTCTCCTTGCAACGCGATGGGCCCGGCACCCGCACGGTGAATCCATGGATTGCTAAGAAGCTTCGTCTTATCTAATGGTCAAAATATAATAAAATTATTGAGGAAAAAAGCCTGGGGCGCTTCGTGCTACTGTGTTACTTTTGTGACTTTTTTAAAGGTCATTGTTGCGATTGAATATTTGAAAATATGAATTTTTTAAATAAAACTTTCTCTACTTTTAGAAATGAATATAATTATTAGTTTCGAATTCATCGCTTCTTCATGATTTACGGACATTAAACGATACAGTATGCCGTCTTAGATCGCAAATATGCCTAACTTGTTTTATTCTTTCTCATAGAATGTGTTCTATGAGATATAAATATATAAATTATTAATTCTGATGATCTTAACATGAATAATGAATTAATCTGAATGAATGAGTAATTATTTTACAGTCAATTGTCTTTTACAATTTTTGCATGTTCCAATAGGATCTGACAACCTAAAGAAACTAGAGAAGCGCCCCACGCTTATTTCCACAATAATTTTACTATATTTTGCCCATTATTCATTCTCATATTGCGAATTATTTTTATTTTTAGTTCGATTAATTTTTAAAATTTTTCTCGTCCGACATCTAATGTGTGAGTGCGCAGATGAGCCCTTCTGTAGCACCCGTTAGGTCCAGCTTGGCGGTCTAATCTCTTAGAGATCCGAACGGTGGTCTCCTCTAAAGGGGACTACCGCCAACGTAGACCGTATGTCGATTAAGAGAGGCTTCGGTTTCTTTTTTTGTAGCAAGGTATAGGTGGGGGGTAAGTCGAATAATACGCGAAGTATGAAACCTGTAAATAAAGGATACCTGTCGTTACGAGGTGCCTTCTAAGGGGTGTGTCCTTCAAAAGATCGCTGTTGAATGCGCAAGCGATTCCGTGGCGTCCCACAATGACACAAATGATGATGGTGGGAGTATATAACAGTCTCCTTTTTCCCCTGGAGCTATATATACATAAAAAAATATGTGTGTATATTAGTGTACACATGTAAGAAGTGAAACTTCTTTATGACATAATTTTTTGAAAAATGATTCAGTAATTACAACTTTACAGGAATGGCTAATTAAGCTAAATTAGATAAAGTTTAAGCAAAAATAAATATGGCGCGTTACAGAAAAACGTTACAATTTTTTTGACATTGCCATAAAATTTCTCCCATCCGTCGATAAAAAAGTTTCACTTCAAATATGGCGCGTAACGGAAAAATGTGACTTAGAAATAAAGATGGCGCGTAACAGAAAAACGTCATAATTTTCATTAATATTAATTAATTAAAACGTAAGAAGTGAATCGACTGTTTCTGACGTATAATATTCTCATAGAAGAAACACATAAGTACCATAAAAAAACAGACAAATGTACACAATTCACTTTAAAAATAGTAACTTTAGACTTCTTAACATGTTGGATCGTCACTATATCACAAATAAAAATATTCTTCATAATTGTTTCTGCTGTTTCGAGTTTTTTGTTAGTCCTAGGTATAGCAAAACAGACCTTGTAAAGATCAGGACCCCAATGCTCCATTTCTCAGCCAGAACTCGTATTTCTTTTCTTTCTTACTTCTTCTATTTCAGACAATGAATGCATTTTAAATATTATAAATGATATTAAATAATTTCTTCTTCATGTTATAATCTTAATTTATTTATTAGTTTCAATAGCAAGTCCATAAAATCGTATTGTCCAGTATGTAATTACAATTCATTATTTAATTATAAAACTCTAATCCGATAATTTTATTTTTGGTTAGTGTAAATTGTGTTTTGTAATCCACATACTTGTCATTTTGATTATTTAGTATTTCCATAGCAACATGGTGTAAAGGAGATGAAGCTATACGAAAAAAGCTGGCGCGTAACGGAAAAATTTCACCGTAACGAAAAAATGTTACACTATTTTTTTTTCCAACCCCGATAAAGAAGTTTCACTTCAAAAATTCAGTCGTTAAAAATAATTAAAAATAATAATAACCTTTATGTATACTATAAACCTATGTTGACTTTTGAGCACGTAAAAATTAACACACTTATATACTGTTAGTCATATTTATTTATAATAATTTAAATGGTAAATACATTGGAAATTACATGTTTTAGTTCATAAGTTTCAACAGTAGCGCCACCTACGCAATTAATTATGGAATGTTATTTAGTATTTACTATTAAATGTTTTAAGAATTAGAAGCATAGGATATTTTAACTAAATGTTTAATCGTTTATTAATTATTAGAACTTATTATAAATAATAGCATCTGTAAGATGGTTATGAAATTGTAAATTACCCTGACCTAAATTTTATAGTGTTAAAATATTATAAAACGAGTTGCAAGTGCTGCTCTCGCCCGTTCTATTACAAAGGGTTGGATATTAAACATTGAAGTACAAGCACTGTGTATTACTGAAACACACATACCTACACATATTTTTATAATAAAAAGAGTTTTTCAGTTTAAATCCATTTTTTCCTATCTTACCACAAGCATTCGATGTTTCATATTTAAAAACATATCACATAAATCTAATATTAAGTGTAGGAAATTTAAACACCAACTAAAATTATAAATTCTTATTAAATATATCCTTTAACAAACTTCCCGATCTCGGTGCAAATATCAAGTAAATTCATTTCTCGTATGAGATATGTAAGAAGATCAAAGAAACAAAAACTACAAATACACTTAAAAGTGTAGACATGTATGTGGAGGTGTGTTGTGCTACAATCATTTTACGTTTATTGCTATAAACTTAAATAAACAAACATACATTTCATATTATATTTACGTTTTAAATTCAAATTGTTATAGAAAGAAAGTTTTTAATAATAACTGTATAATTAATATATAATTCAAATTCAATCCTTATTAGTCTCTATCTCCATTTTTAAACTTAAGTAAATCTTATTATAAGATAACATTAACTATCAGTTAAAGAAAACGCAATCATAATATGTATAAAAAGTAATGTATATCATGAATTTATTATTTGCAAAGTAGAATTACTTCAAATACAATTTTATGACTGACTTGGGAATATTTTGTTATTCATACAATATGTTGACCTTTCCGGTAATTCAGTTCTTGGCCATAGGCTTACCAAAGGTCAAACGGATAAATGGTTGTGTACTTACCTCCTGTGGATCAAATAAAAATATTTCAAATAAGTTAGATTTATAAGTACTTTTACCATACTTTTTTGTTAACTAAGAACTGTACTATTGCAATTTTCGTTAGTAGTTATTTTAATTTTATAACATTTTTTTTTAATTTTTTATAATTATTGATTAATTAAAAGTTATTGTATATTTACTGCCCATGAAAAAGAAACTTTAAGAGAATTTAATGGTTGTTATATTTAACAATATATAAAAATCTTTTTAAAACAATTAATTCTCTTAAATTTTCATCACCAGTAAAAATACAATAACTTTTAATTAATCAAAGTAACAAGCAATAGCTTTAATGATGATATTATTGAAGTTTTTAAAGTGGTCAAAGAATTTTTCTTTTAAAATGAAAATTATTAAAGAAGAAAAAAAGGGTAACGAGATTAATTTCACCATACTTAATTTATTAATTTTGGCTAATAGTATGAAAAAATATCTCAAAATTAATATATTTTTTTAGAGTCTATTGAATTATTAAAAACATTTCGCCAATTATAAGTAAGGACTTCCTTGTAAAATTTAGCGGTTAACTTATTTATGACATTGAGTATTAAAAACGTTGATTAATGTATGTCAAACGGTTTATTATATTATTATATTTTACAAATACTACCTTTACTTTACTGCTATTGGGCAATGAGAGATGTTGAAATATCGTAAGACATCTCAAACTTACTTACCTTAGTTACTGGTCTAGTAGTGGCAGTGTAGTAGTTTACCTTTGCTTTTATAATAGTATGGAATAATCAAATCATAACTATGAAAGTAATAATAATGAACATATACAATGTCATTAAGATAGCTAAGAATTAGTGTTTAGCTGTGTTTGGTTTGAAGATTATTTTTAATAAATCCGTTTAATAATTATAGTATGCGGTGTTATATATTGATTTTGATAATTACAAACATAAAACCTGCATTATACTAGAATTTGAATAATTATAATAAAAAAGTAAACGAAAAACACAATGAATAGTCAGTATTCCCTCCAAATGGATATTCTATGTTCGTCTAATGCGGGAATATTGTTAGCAACGGTGTATCGTATACAGACTGAAAAGGCAAAAAGAGTTTCTAAACTAACGTTGTGGTTATCGGTAAATAACCTACATAGTCTATGAAATTTTATGCGAGAAATATACATGAAAAATATAAATCTTGAATCACATGTAAATCTTAAAATAAGTTTTATTTTTAAATCTTAATATGGTAGCTGCTAATAGTTATTTCTTAAGGGTAATAATTATTAAAAAATATATAGTTAACATTAATACGTTTGGATTTAGAAAAAAATATTCCTTATTCGTAAAGAAACACAATGAAATATCAAAACTTCATAAGGATGCAAATTTGTTCTACTACAATCTATATATTATTTTAATAATTTAAAAATATAATGCACATACAGATTAGGTACAATTATTCTTATAAACAATTATACGTGTTTGATGATTTTATTATTTACTTTGTATAACACACTCCGAAATGTTTATTTAGTGTTATAGAGGCAAAGTAATCAATTACGGGGTGTGAATTATTATTACTATTTATATCAATGTTGCACTCTTCATTACTGAAGGTCGTGCCCGTCTTGAAATATCTTGGTGGCTTTGGTCACCAGGTTCTTCCAATCTAGCCTATCCCCGGCCTTCTGTATTGCTTTCTTCATGGGGAGGCCAGTGAGCTTGGTGACTTGGTCAGTCCATCTGGTAGGAGGTCGTCCCCGATGTCGATTTCTTTCCACTTTCCCCAAAACTGTTATCTTTTCCAAATTATTTGGATCCCTGCGGGCTATGTGCCCAAAGTAGCTTAGAACTCGCTGATGGCAAATGGTGGAGAGTCTTGTCTTGATTCCGATCTGTTTGAGAATCGAGACATTTGTTCTTTTGGCCGTCCATGGGATGCGTAGCATTCGTCTCCAATACCACATCTCAAACGCATCAATTTTCCTGCGCTCCACCGATCGAATCGTCCATGACTCAGATCCGTATAAGAAAATCGAGAAGACCAGGGCTCTCATTATCCTCACTTTGGTGGTATTAGAGACTTGCCTGCTTTGCCAGATTATCGTGAGTTTGCTAACAGCAGACTTGGCGATTTGGGTTCTTCGACGGACTTCATTCTCGCTTCCTCCTTGATCAGTAAGGAGAGATCCAAGATAAACAAAACTGCTAACAAATTGTAGGTCAGAAAGGTCTCCTGTCCGTGAGAGTTGAGAGACCAACTAGACCACTCTCATACTCAACGCTTCTGAATATTTCAGCCAGTTCTTTGTCAGACGAAGCAAAGAGCGTGGTGTCGTCTGCGTACCTCAAGTTACTAATCTTTGTGCCGCCTATAGAAATGCCACCTTCCCATCCTTCTAATGCTCTTCTCATTATGTATTCGCCATAAATATTAAAGAGAACAGGAAATAGTATACATCCTTGGCGCACCCCCTTTTCTGATTTGAATGAAGCTGAGACCACCTCGTTCACCCGCACTCTGGAGATCCCGCCAGCGTAGAGGTTCGCTATCAGTGTTATTAGATGTCTGGGTACACCCATCTCCTGCAGTATCCGCCACAAGCATCCCCACTGTACACAATCAAATGCCTTTGAATAGTCAATAAAACACATTAGCACCGGAACATTAAACTCTCGGCTCTTTTCAATGACTGTCTTATGTTGACTATCTGTTCCCTAGTACCTCGACCCTTGACGAAGCCGGCCTGTTCGCTCGGTATCTGTCATTGTAGGTAGGACTTCAGTCTTTCATTTATTATATATAATAAAACTTTGCTTGCGTGGGATACTAAAGCTACTGTCCGGTAGTTTCCGCATGTTCTGGTGGAGTCTTTCTTGTGAATTGGTACTAGCAGAGATTCCCTCCAGTCGACAGGCCATTTGCATGTCTGCCAGACATGGTTGCACAGATCAAGCAGAATACCCAACAAACAAACAAACCTTATAAGATTAAGTTTATAAGATCTAAACTCTTATACTTGTTATAAAAGAGCATTCATTATGTCAATGTACCTTATTATGGCACATTAATAGAAGATTTGGCTAATATTACCTTTAGTTTTATAATTTGGCTGGGAAAACGCTAATGAATCCAATTAATACGGCTACAATAAGGGTTAGAAATGTGTTCTTCTTATAGAGGTTAGTTACATTGCTTTTCAGCCGTATAATATTCAAAGTTATATACAGGCGTTTAATATGGTCAATTACTCTTAGAAAAGTAATTCACGAGATAATTATAATGCTTTTTAACTTATAGAAACATTTAATAAGACGTCTATCCAACAAATTAATTCTAACAGTTTATATGACCTTTACAACGATGAAAGCAATCCATTTGTCCTTATACAGTGCTTATAATGATTTTATTCTTTATATGGTTACGTTAAAATGTTTATATAGCTAGATTCGCCATTTTGAAAGTAGAGCAGATAATGTGGATTTCTTACGTAGCGGAATTTGCATTCAAAAAATGGGTTCTAAATATTGAAAGAACTTTAAAAGGAGCGGTGGTTACAGAAGGAAAGTAAAAAAAAGTCTTCGAAAACATGGTTATGAGCATCACACCCACCACCTTTACTCCTATGATGTTACAAAATGACCAACCCGATGCCAACGATTCAGCCAGTGGTTCCGCAGACGATTATTTTAATGAGAATATTTAAAATGAGAATGAAAAGGAAATCAGTGAGGAACAATATAATTGTAGCGATACTGATAGTGATACAGACATATTCTTAAATAAAAAGATGAAGAAAATTTATTTACTAGGTGATATCAGAGAATGGGCAGTGAAGTTTAATATTTCGCATATCGCTTTAAGTAACGTTTTAAAAATATTAAACCACCTAATGCCAAATAAAATGCCATTGGATGCGCGTACATTGCTTAAAACAAATAAAGTAGAAATATGCATAACTGAAATTGGGACTGGACATTATTGGCATAATGGATTAACTACACAATTAAAAAAAACTTTACAAAACTATGAAGTGCTCAAGAAAAATTAAATACCCGTTTGTAAAACTGTGCAACAGCAAATGGATCTATGTTGGTACTACATTTTGAATCTTTTATTTTATCTTTCCAAAAACACGATAAATGCTTTTTAACAACAGACGAACAAGTTATAGAAATAAAGGCTATATACAGTAGTGATACGAAAAGATACAACTAAAAGGATCCCTCATGGAAAATTTAGTTGACGCCTTTGACTATCCATTGAAGTCTTCATTAATTTATATTTATAGATGTGAAGATTATATCTCTAGCCAATCAAAAAATATACATGACTTTTCAAGTGCTGCAATGAAATGTAAATTATTAAATGTAGAATATGATTCTGTGTTGTATTTTACACCATTAATCCATACTTTGTAAAATAAAATAACAAATTTGTAAATCACGTATTTTTATTAAAGTCATATTTTTTTAAGAAGCCCAGAGGAGAGTGACTCTTACATCTGGAATTCAAAGGAAGAAGAAAGAAGGAAGGAACCGTTTGAACAACTTGTGGAAGATATGATGTGTTTGTTTGCTAAATTTGGGTGCTACCGAAATTAGTCCACATCGCATCAAAATAGTTATCTTAGCAATTAACATAATCGAACAATCAAAGTCGCGGGAAATAGCTAGTTTTATGATATAACAGTAGAGTAACTTACAATGTTTTTACATGATATTTAAAATATAGTTTTACTTATGTATTAGTAGGAACATGACCAACCATCACCAATGACGTTGATTTAGTGTTTACAAGTAAATTCCCTTTTTTTAAATGTTTTGAACACAATAGTATTTAAATAAATAGTATATAATCAGACTCTTTAATAAATCTAGTAACTTATCAATCTATTAAACACTTACATCTTAATTAATCATTAATCAGTGAATAAGAAACATTTTTCGTATATTCGAACATGGATGGTTGCAGGGAATAAGAATATCAGTATGAAGTCAAAAATATTTTTTTAATATTTATGGGAATAATACGAGGCTAGGGACAGGATTTAGTTAATGATAAAGGAACCCTAATGATTTGTAAAATGGCGATAGCGTAAGCAAAAAATGTTGCCATTATAAAGTCTTCTCTCTTATAGAGTTCTTGTAGATGATGTGTTAACCGTTTTACTCTTATAATAGCACTGTATATAACATGACTAAATAATTATTAACGTTTGTAGCGTAAAAACAGCTTCAATTCAAGGGCGCGTGGATTCTGAAACACACAACGTACCAAATTTTACCATGCATTTAAATTCCCATACATTTTTCACTATAAACAAGTACATAAAATCAGCTTAATAAAGTACGTAAAATAATAACTTACCGTTCACTTTTCAGTAAAATGGTTGACGTTTCTCTGTCTTTTGTAAATCACTAACAAAAAGACTTATTGCAGAATCATACATGCTACAAGGGCCTAAGGATATTAAGGAGTCTTTGACTTGCCGCAATGAGTTCAACTTCCTTGTGAATTAATAAAATAAAGCACGTATAAGGGTGATCGCCCTTATTAAAGATTTCCATATGTTTCTTATAAGTGTATCATGGCTGTCTAGGAGCTTTTTTCTTGCCATTATAAGCTTAACTTCCTTATTCCTTGTCATAATATAATAGGTATAAGAAAAATAAAGCAGACAATAAAGCAACTATAAGGGGCGTATAAGATCATTGTCTTTATAAATTGTGCCCAAACGCACTCTTATTAGCGATAATGCGGCTACTATAAGAACATATTTTTTGGCAATATAAGCTACTACAAGAGCAATTTTTGTTAGTTGGGTATCGATCCCCTTTCCCCCAGATGTTTTAATTCCTCAGCAAATATTCCATCTCTTCCTGCAGATTTATTGGGCTTTAGCTTCCATAGCGCATTTCTGACTTCTGATTCTATGATAATGGGCTCTATGTTAGCTTCATGCTCCAGTGAGAATGCATGTTCTTCTGATCCATTAGAGTTTGCGTATAGACTTCCACAGTACGAGCGCCATCTATTCACATATTGGTCAATTTCAGTTAGTACAATACCACTATCGTTCTCAATTGCCCAGGTGTTTGCTTTGAGTTCACCCGTTATTCTTTTCATTTTCACGAGCAAGTCTTTTATATGAAAGGTTTGTGCGTTGTCCTCAAAGTCCTTACAGATAGAGTTAAGGTAGTCATTGTAGTCTCTTCTGCACAAACGTTGTACTTTCAGGATCGCGTTTGAGACGACTGATGTTCTTCCTCTCCCGTATAGCTGCCCATGTTTCATCACTGATCCACGCTTTTTTTGGGTGTTCTGCTGGCTTTCCTTGAGTTGCTTTCCGTACGAATAGTATGAGATCCCTCAGGCCGTTCCAGTGCGCGTCCACATCTGTGTTGATGTTTCCACAAAAAAAATCCCCTTTAATTTGAAAAGAGTCTTGAAATGCTGACAGCTGAGCAGGCGATGGTCTAATCTGTGGATTCTGTGCTTGGCGACGGCATCTCTTCAGTTTTAGGGACATTTCTGCTACCAGTAACTTGTGATCACTACCACAATCAGCCCCAGGATATGTTTTCGCATTACTTATGGAAGATCTCCACCTCTTAGCTACTTTAATGTAGTCGATTTGATTCCTGGCTCGATTTCCAGGCATTATCCAAGTGTAGAGTCGTCTGGGATGGTTCTTAAAACATGTGTTCAGTATAGTAAGAGAATTTTGAATTACTATTTAAAATGTCCATAATATATAATATATATATACATCAGAGTACTTTATTATTATTTAACTATTAATTATAATTTTATTTAAAACTTACACAAAATCATTGGTTATCCTTAAATTTCGATAAAGCATCCGTTTAGTAAATAGAAAAAAAAAAATCTTTGAATCCAAATATTAGTGAGGTCATAAAATATTCTATACTTTTTAACTAATTGTCCATTAAGCGTAAAATATTTTTCATTGTCAAAGTATAAAATTCAAAGTAATAAAAATTAATGACCACGTGGTTCATTCACTCGTAACCTTACAGCAAGAAAGAAAAAAGGCTTAGCACTACTAAACTTACTCAACTGAAGTCATTTTAACAAAGCCCTTATGGGCTTCGCTTTGCCGATCCGTCAATGTCAAACTTTAAGTAATAGTGTATTCGAGCTCGTGTGATTTTATACCAAAATAAAGTACTATCCAAAACAAAGGTATACATTTATTTACATAGTCACAAATTATATATAAAGAGAAAAGAAAATATGATAATTAATACTTATTCCATATGTGTATTGTATTGTATGAATACTTATTGTATAAGTGATAATTTTTCATCTTATTTTCTCTGTTGAAATGCGCATTAAAACACAAAAGTTAATCTGTATTGTTAATAAACAATATGGTTGCCATTCCAAGATGTTACTAAGAATGGATAGATGTTTTCCTGAATTTGGAACATATTTTACCCAAGTAAGTGTAGATTTCATTTTTTATTATTATTGTTTTTTAACGTCTGGAAGGCATCATGGATACGCACCTCCTCCAAGGAGGATAGAGACGACGGTTATGTGACTCCTACTCACTAAACCAGACGGTTGCCGCCGCCGTCATAATGGGACACCACGGAATCGCTTTCGGACTTACCGCGATGCCCCGACGTGAATCACGGAGAGGTCACCCCGCGACAAGAAGCACCCTAGTTTGAGGAAGGATGCCTTTCCTCCCTCCCAAGCCTTTTATGTCTGAAGGCGGCCGAGACCCCCTTCCAGCCGATCCCAGAAGAGATCAAGACTTTCAGGTCCAGATACGAGTCCCGCTAAAGAGCTCTAGACAAGGAGTTCTCGTCCCGCACCCGAGGCCAGAATCAGGATCCTGGTCTAGCCAGGTAAGAGGAAGCCATTAAGGTGCGAGTCCCAGTCTGTGACTCAAACAGGAATTCTCGAACCCAGAATCTAAGTTCGAATCCAGCTCCGCTGGTAAAGGTCACCCGCCCCGGCGAGTCATAGACTGGGCACGAACTAAGTGTCATTATAAAGGTTGTTTTAGCCCGATCATTAATATTTTTATTTTGATATCATTATTAGGATTATCATTTTATTTTAGACTAGCTCTGCCTGCGACTTCGTACGCGTAGTTTTTAATTTTTGATAAAAAGTACCCTTTGTACTTACCAATGTATGTAAAAACTATAAACCGTCAAACTGGTAAGTAGCAATGGTACGACAATAAGAGATTCTTAACTTCTTTATTTGTTAACCGGTTGTTAAAAAAAAATAAAATATAAAGTGAATCCCATGACATTATATTCCCGAAAACTGCATCCACATCGATTAATCCGTTTCCCGTCGATTAAGACATACATTTATACATTTAACGTCGATTAAGTCTTTTAAATTCCTTAACGGATTTCGATGAAATAAATGTTAAGTGAAGTCTGTGACAATATATTTCTGAAACCCGCATTCAAATTGGTTAAGCCGTTTCTGAGATTAGCGTGCACAAACATACAGACATACAGACAAACTGAAAAACCATTGTTTTGGGTTCTCTTGCTGTTATAAAAACATCATAGGGGATGTTTTTTTTAAATATTTTCCATATACAGAAATGCATCAATGACAATTTTATTATATGTATAGATGTTTAAACCAATCCTATTCAGAATATGTAATCTTTGTTTTTTTAACTTTCGTGAACCAACCAACTAACCAAATATATTAAATATATTGTTACTTACAAATTAATCGGATCCACGACTACCTGACCCCGTCGATCCACGACTGTATGTAGTTGGTTTTTGAACGCAACATTTAAATAATAAATTTCTAGCCCATTCAGTGTCCACCTTGTATATTCGGCTTAACAATTACCCGAGGAAATGACAAAACAATTTCAAACTTATGTTCATATAATAAATGTTATTTTCGCACAAACATGTTCATATTTTACATACCTCCGGATTGTATTATTCACAAGGTCGTATTAAAGGTAACAGGCGGTTAAATATTCAAAACAAAAGGATCCTTGAGAGAAAATCCCGTGTAGCTGAAAATAGATATCGTCAAATAGACCTTATTAAGTTAACGTACGGTTTATTTTCCTACGACGATTTATAACTCTCAAGGTATATACAAAACTCTTGTCGTTAATGGGAATAGTCAATTCGATTTGTCAAGATAATGTATTTGTTAAGACCAAGACAGGTCCTTAAAAATAGCCTTTTGATGCCTAACGTAACTTGATCAGTTTACTTTATTAATATTTCACGCCTTATTGTTTTTGATATTATTTTTAACAACGAATTTAATTCTCTCTTTGTCTTCAAATATAACTCCCGAAGAAATATTATATTTATTACTCAAACTTATATTACCATTATTACACTAAATATTAATTACGAAGACTCGGAACAATAATCTATGGATTACCGAAAGAGTATCAGGAAATCGAACCTACAACTTTAAGCTCAGCAGTCAGGATCCATATCACTAGAACATTAGGCTTTTATCCACCAAAAGTTCTTTTAAGGTCCTTATACTTATTTATCTGTAACTAAAGCTAGAATTGAATTTAATTGCACTAAAGTTTTCTTATTTCTGTTCTGTTAAATATATTTATTACTTGAGCCCTTATCGATGACGCAATTTTTGTATAATGTGCATTAAATTCGAATTTCGAATTCGAAATTCGAATTTAATGAATGATGGACAAATTAAATAACACGAGACTATTAACAAGTCATATTATTAAAAAATAATAGTAATGTAATAAACTCTCACGATTTTAATTGAAAGTTGATAGTAAATAAATTTTGAAAAGCCATCTAAGTTTTGTATCCACCGATGTTCTTATTGTATTAGAATGCCACCATAACAGGAAAAATTCAATTGTAGGCTCTTTTTGTATTATATCCCTTATCTAGCAATGTATGAGCTCAAAGCAATGACATTTTGTTTAAACGAAAAGCTGTATAATAATCAGAAAAAGCTTAATCTGACAGCTTTTTCAATCTACTACTTCGATCTAAACGATATATTCTTATTTATTTATATATTTTATTTAATATTGGCAACATAATGAACAAAAAAATTAAATTATATTATATTATACATAATTTAATAATAGAATGAATGACCAAATGTATTCAAAGATGACAGATAATGGTTTAATAAATAAAGCCTCTGAACAAAAATATAAAATTTAAAAAAAACAACAGTACATTTTGAATATTTTATTTGCAACTATTAAATCACATGAATATTCAAATCCAAAAACACCGAAAACAGTAACATTTTAACTATTGTGGAAAACTATACATTTATATAAGACATTAACCTAATTATATTAGAAGGCTCAGACTTTAGACGTTGTAGAAGTAGTTAAGAATAGAGATAACATTAATTTACTTAAATATAGTAAGTTAAGGAAAATAAATATGTTTAGAAATTGATATAGGTATACATTTAACTACTAAATAATATTAATTTAAAATAAAATATCCAAACCAAAGTTCGTTTATTTAAAAATAAATCACGATTGAAGGAAGTCACGGCGCCCGCGGCTGACATGTCAAACTGGAATTCGTAGCCAATAAATGGAGTTCTATTTTTAAATTCAGATTCAATGTTTTATAATTTTTATACATCAATAATAATTCTGACCTTTACCTTTTACAATACAAAAAAAATCAAAGTTTTGCTTTTTAAATTCATTCGGTTTTTTATATTTTTTAATAAAAATTTTGATAGTATACATTTTAATATGAGATAAATATGATTGATAGATCATAAATATCAGACAAAACAGATTGTAAAAAACAGAATTGAATCTGAGGTGGTATATACTTTTTCATCTGTAAAAGTATACAATTCAGATGAAACTTTATAAAAATCGTAGAAAGTACATAGAAAAATATAGTTATCTAAATATAACAGCGACATACAATATACTTCTTTATAACAAGCGTAATTTTTTCTATACTTACTTAATACTGACACCATTTTATATAAGTTAACCGAAAATTCAAACATGACTACTTGCTACGTTGAAAAACTGTAACTTCTATATTTTTAAATAATACAATAACAATATATTTCATATTTATATATGTTTTGAAATGGAATCTTATTATTAAAGTAGAGTCAGGAAAAAAACATTCTATTACACTTAAGAACAATTATTATATAAATGTTAAACAACGATTATATTTTATTAGAAAAATAATAATAAAAAAAAATAATGTAAGCAAATAAAAACTAAGCAGTCGGCATATAGTAAGAGAATGTTCCTTGTACATGGTAATACAGACAAACTGACCATTCTAAATGGATTATTAAATAATCATTTTACTTAATTATTAATAGAACTACTAACATGTAACTAATTTGAATTTTAATGAAAGTGTAAGAAAAATAGAATACATTAATGTCATTTACTTTTTGAGAAAGAGAATTAAAAACAAAACAATCGATGTTGATGTGTGTGTTCATATGTATGTATGTATGCGTATGTCTTTTAATAATAAAAAATAATTTTGAATTTACATATTATAGTTTATAGTTGATTGATTTTAGGCGTTAAAAGAAAAATATAAGGAACTCAAGAACATTCGCCATTTTAGTTTATTATCACTTCTGTGTAAATTTGAAGAATGTTAAGTATTTGAAATATACTCTTAATAAGAAATGAAAACTTCAACCAAAATTTAAAAGTACATAGTAAATTATATAACTAAAGAGTTAGGTTACATATGTGTTTTATTATGATATTTAATGTATCCAGGCTGAAGGTGCGTTACATATTTAAAAAAGTTGCTTACTAATCTGTTCAGATATGTTTTTTGTATGTAAGTTTGTATTTCGATATATATTTTTATATTAACTTAATAATCAATTTAAATGCATTTTTTTATATTCTAACAGAAGAGATGAACGTATAGATTCTTTATTTAAGTATGTATATTATAAGTTTACATAGCTGTCAATAAAGGTTTATCAAGTACGACATTTAGTTCAGTTTCCGACTAAATATATAATTATAAATATGAAAGGCAAGGAAGGCAAAAAATATACAATTATAAATACGAGTAACGGTTGTTTATTTTAAAATTGGGTATTAAAATAAAATAAAGCAACAAAAAGGAATTTAATAAAATACACAAAATGAATTCATGCGCCAATGGAACGAAACTTTTGGGTCAGATTTAATTTAATTAAACCAAAGTTAATTATGTACTTACTGTATTATGAATTGGAAATCAAACTCTCAGATATAATTTATTAATATAAATAAGCTTAACATGTATTAACTTGTTTATAGATAAAAAAAAATGTTTTCTTTTCAAAGAATCAAAAATAATTTAAAGATATGTTTATTTGAATTACATTTCAACGTAGGACTAAAATAAATAATATTAAAATTAAGATATAAATCCGTCAAAAGTTGTAATATAATATGTTTTAAAAATATTTTACAAAACATGTAAATTTTCGCAAGATTTTGATTTAGATATATCATTAATACATATCTTCTGGAGCAGTTCCCGAGCGATGCTGAGAGAAATGTGGGTGCGGGAACTCGCCAGCTTTGATGGCTTTGATTCCTGAATTAAAAAAAAATCTTTTGATTAAAGTATTCTGGAACCAATTTAAGGAAAATATAATACTGTCTTTACAAATGCCTCAGTGCGAAATTTTATAAATGAATGGCTGGAAAGAAACAATTAAAAATGAGGACAAATCTTTTTTAATTAAAAAAATAACAAGAAATACTTCAAACGATTAATTTAAGAAGCTAAAATAAATATTAATTTATCTTTATTTTTTTAGATCTTAATCAAACAAATGATGCAGTCTATATTGTATCTTGAACGTTTTATTAAATAACTTCATTAATATATTAAAGTAATTATAATATTATACAACAATTATGAATTATGATTATAATATGAAAGTAATTAAATATTATTTTCTACGTACAATATTTCTAAAAGTCAGGCCCAGACGTAATGAATATTGCAAATCGGAATTTAATTTCAATCCAAACAGCCAATCGACGATAACTAAATTGATGAGTTTCTATTTGCTTCACGATATTTCCAAGAGCCAAAACATTTAAGTTAAACAATCCAAGTATAAAGTATTGATGATGAATATTAAATTTAGTAACAAGATATCTCGAACTTCGAAGCAAAATTCAATTAACAAAGTGACTTGAAAATTATCGCGGAATAAACAAAAGATCCAGCGAACCCTTTGATGAAACCTCGTCGTGAATTTGAATACATTTTGATGGAATTTTATCTAATTATTCGTAACCAGAAATCTCTTCACCACGCATTGTATAAGAAATATAATTTACAGACTACAAATCTTCTTAAGTGAATTAGTAGTAACTGCCGTAATTATGACTATTTATCACTTGAACGGTTTGAACAATTTTCATAATTATCAGTATATTAATATGTATGTTATAATATTTTATAAAAAAATCAGACAAGAGATTTGTATGGTAATTTTGTATAGAAATCGTATTGAAATTATAAGTATTATTTTGTATGTCTTGATTGTTTTCATAGCCTCCATTTCATTGTATACTAAACCTTAAGTTATAGGTAACTTTAACATAGTTCAACCAATCTACCAACTATAAAAAACAAAATATCTGCCCCGGCAGATAAAAATGATATCCAAACATGAAAAGTAATATCCAAACCCGTTTTTTACTTTTTTTTATTTTTTAATTAATTTTAAAGGCATCAACATCTTTCAAAATTATCTGAAAACCTTTACCTGTTTGTTGGTTTTCTTCGCTTGTTTTTTATCCCGGCTTTCTTTCAGTCGTATCTGTTTCAATATTCCCACTAGTAGCTCGTCCACGTTGTGTTGTATTCCTGATGATGTTTCTATGAATTTGCTATCCTTGGATGTCGCCAACGCCTTGCCCTCTGTTAAAAGAATTCCAGTTAGCAAAACCCCAGATTAACCACGGTTTCAAACCCAAAGACATCATTAAATTATATAGTCTTTGTATAATTAATGAGTGTGCCTTACATTAACAAATAACTAGCCTAATGAAATTAAAATAATTAGATATATTAATTCACTTAGTAATCCAATTAATTATGATAAATAACTTACCGTTAGTAGATACTTGTCTAGCTCTGGCCAGGTCAGCCTTGTTCCCCACCAGCACAGCTGTTCGTTCTACAGTGAACAGCTCCCTGGCGAGGTAGGACAGCAGTTCTCCAGCTCTGATAAATGAGCTTTTAGCCACCACCGAGTATACCACTACACAAGCATGTGGCTCGTATGTTGACAAGCAATTCTCCACCTACAACAATTGTATTAACTTAGAATAATAAATTATTAAATATTTAATTTTAATTAATTACAACCTTTTTAATACGATACGCAAAATATTTATATTTATTAATTAAATGAGAACAACCAGTTTCTAAAAAGTTTATTTTTTATTTTTTGCATACTTTTTGGTCATTGATTTCTCACCTACTACAAAATAATAATTTTGTTATCCTCATCATGCAATCGAATACAATACCAAATCTAAATGATACCAAGAAATCACAAAATTCGCATTAGGAAAATTCAGTTGATTTAAAAACATTATTGTCTTAAGTAGTTTAGGCTTAGTACTACTAAGTCAGTTTATACAGCTTCAAAGTTAAATATTTTAATTTGATTATAAAAATATGAAAACTACTCCTAATATTTATTAAGAGTATTAATAATAGTATAAAAGTTGTTTGTTTTTGTTGTTTTTCTGACCCTTAAATCAATATAACTTACCTACACACTCCACTTAAGATATATTTACGTCAAGCACAGATAGTCGTTTTATCTCTAAGATGGCAAGAGAGGAAATTTATTTTATGTTTTTACGAAGAAAAATATTTTTTTATTAAGTTTACTGTATATGTTAATACAATTTATTATCTTAAAAGCTTTTTAAACGTTTCAATGACGTAAGTTATTATAGGACTTTAATAGATAGTAAACTAATTATCATATTTGTATATCATAATCTATAGAAATAATAAAGCTTAAAGTTTTATTTTAAATCTCTAAATTCAATTTGTATTTATTAGACAAATTCTTGGTGACCTATAATTTTATAGTCTAGAATTTTATTCCCGTGTCTTAAAATATAAAGCAAATTATTCACATTGTTTTCTTATCAGTTCGGTACCAATTTTAATTTAGTCAAGTAATCAATCATTCTCGACGTTAATATCAAATTTTGTATATATTAAGTATATAATAGACCTTTGAGTCCTTTTAGTTGAAGACACTCCTTCTGCTTAAATTAAATAAACCAGGCCATAATTAATACTTGAATTACTTGAAAACCGAAATATGATATAATGAATATTTTAAACCTTTTTAATTAAAATATACATTCTATTTTTAAGGTATAAAATAAATTGATTCGAGCAATTCAATCTAGTTGACAGCTTCTTTATTGGCCTTATTGGTTTTTTGATAAGAAAATTGTCCTAACTAAAACGAATTTAACAATTTAAATAGAGTAAAAAATATTTACACAATTGAGATGTCCCTTGACTCTCTTATTTGCTTTACTCAGACCTTATTATTGAAAAAAACAAATATTTCTTATAGATATGGTCAACGGTAACCACTTAACCAGGTTTACCGTTAGCTTGCCTATTACCAATAAAAAAATATATGTCGGAGATATGAGGTATATTCGTGGCTTGTTCGGTCTTGATAACGTCTTCTTGTACAGGATCCGAGGCGTAGGTCTCAGGCAATTAAACCACACAGACACAATATGACAATTACTTGTATTAAATGTAGGTAATCACAAATTACTTAGTAGGTATACAATTATCAGAGTTTCGTGAACCACCGGTCCCATTTGGGGGGTCCGGACTGTAAGGCTCACACTAATCAATAATCCTCTCGTCTCGATGCTCTCGGATATTTAAAATGTCTCCGGTGCCCCTCCAAACGATTCCGATCACGTGACTCAATACGTCACGGCGTTCACACCCCACTGTTACAATGATATCAATTGAGTTACACGGCCATACTGACAAGTCACACGCCCTCGTGTGCATATGTATCTGAAATCCAAACAATATACAACTGTAGATATTACTTCGCTCGGCCTTACTGACCACATAAAAAAATTCATGAATCATTCTAAAATCGATAGTTATAATAACTAAAGCCGTTACATAGAACATAACTCAATCAAAGTCATTCCATGGGTTACGACTAATTGGAGTCAAGATAGACATCCCGTATTGGAGTCAAGATAGACATCCCAAACTAGAGTCAAGTCAAGATCAACATTCAAAACTTCGGAGTCAATATAGATATCCTAGGGTGTCGAGTCAAGATAGATAACCATCATTGGCGTCAAGTCAAGATAGACAACCTGCACTGGCGTCAAGTCAAGATAGACAACCTGCACTGGCGTCAAGTCAAGATAGACAACCTGCATTGGTGTCAAGTCAAGATAGACAACCATCATTGGCGTCAAGTCAAGATAGACAACCTGCACTAGCGTCAAGTCAAGATAGACAACCTGCACTGGCGTCAAGTCAAGATAGACAACCTGCACTGGCGTCAAGTCAAGATAGACAACCTGCATTGGTGTCAAGTCAAGATAGACAACCATCATTGGCGTCAAGTCAAGATAGACAACCATCATTGGCGTCAAGTCAAGATAGACAACCATCATTGGCGTCAAGTCAAGATAGACAACCATCATTGGCGTCAAGTCAAGATAGACAACCATCATTGGCGTCAAGTCAAGATAGACAACCATCATTGGCGTCAAGTCAAGATAGACAACCATCATTGGCGTCAAGTCAAGATAGACAACCATCATTGGCGTCAAGTCAAGATAGACAACCATCATTGGCGTCAAGTCAAGATAGACAACCATCATTGGCGTCAAGGCAAGATAGACAACCATCATTGGCGTCAAGTCAAGATAGACAACCATCATTGGCGTCAAGTCAAGATAGACAACCATCATTGGCGTGAAGTCAAGATAGACAACCATCATTGGCGTCAAGTCAAGATAGACAACCATCATTGGCGTCAAGTCAAGATAGACAACCATCATTGGCGTCAAGTCAAGATAGACAACCATCATAGGCGTCAAGTCAAGATAGACAACCATCATTGGCGTCAAGTCAAGATAGACAACCCGCATTGGCGTCAAGTCAAGATAGACAACCATCATTGGCGTCAAGTCAAGATAGACAACCATCATTGGCGTCAAGTCAAGATAGACAACCATCATTGGCGTCAAGTCAAGATAGACAACCATCATTGGCGTCAAGTCAAGATAGACAACCATCATAGGCGTCAAGTCAAGATAGACAACCATCATTGGCGTCAAGTCAAGATAGAGATAGACAACCATCATTAGCGTCAAGTCTCTCCTAGATCTCGTGGTTTCTACTTAATTTAACCTGTGGTACGGTTAGAATTTAATGATCTTAAAGTATAACGATATTCCTTGAAAAGTCCCTTTATATTTTGGATCTAACTTAGTCTGTTAATATTTCTCATATACGGTTACATTTGTAATAATAAATAGTGAAAATAGAATTCAAAAGCGCCTATCCATATTCTTAACAGCCTGACTTAAATCTAAACAATCACTATAATAAAGTTGAACATCACAATCAGAATTCTGTATCAAAATAAAAGACCACTAAACTAAATAAAGCACCACTTTTCATTACATTTTAAACCAAAAATGTATTCTAAAAACATAATAAAACACAAAAGCATGAATCTTATTCGTCACATATGGCTTTTCACTAAGCCCTACCAACAAACCTCCTGTTTGTTTCATGGCATTGCTTTTAATGCCGAGTCCCACGGACTCCCAATTGAACTAAGATTCATTACTATCACTTTTACTCAATCGCTTTTACTACAAGCACTACTTAAAGTGGTAATTAACCCTCTGGCATCGCTATATATCAAAAACACAGGTTTTTTTAACTTTACCTATCAAAAGCTCTAAAGGAGAAACTTTTGCAACCCTCGTCATTGTACAATTTGTCGCGGGTTGAACTTTATCTATGGCATCTTGCCCCGTTCGAATATTGCTAGTCTCTGTTGCGGAAAACATTTACAAGACGTAAAAAAATTAGTTCTTGCTTTTGCTAAATTAACTAACCGCTTTATTTTACAGCATTTACGGGCCTTGATCGGCAATAATACGCATTTACAATATACGATTAATTAATAATTGTAAGTTCGCCCGTGATTACTACACATGTAGGTAAACAAGAAATAAAATATTCCGAAAATTGAATTAGTTTTTTTGTTTTAAGTCTTGACTGGTCTTAACCGGTTGAATCTTTAGAGCTATCACGTTACCATTGTTTACCGAATTTAAAACAAAGTTATTTAAAACAAAAGTTTAAAACATTGTTTTCAACGTTTAAAACAAACACTCACGTTTACAGAAATCCGGGATAAAATAATTTCACGCCTTATCATAATACGTAACAAAATGACGTTAAGTTAAAGTGAATTAATTATCAGTAAAAATTAAAAAAAACAAGATCGTGAGGGTTGATTGCTAATCTCAATACTAGTTATCTCAATAACAATAATGAAGTGCTTACCACTATATTTAATCGCTTAATTTTCTTTAACTAGCGAGTATGTAGCGCAAAAAAATGGATGTAAATCGAAACGAATCACCTTTATGCTGTGACGTGATCGATGGTGGATAAATTGCGCAGACATCAACGCGTTGCTCGCACCGCACTATACCAGCACCGCTGCCATAGCAGTCATCGCCACGAAAGCAGTCACCACCATCAGCACCATCAGCACCATCAGCACCATCCGCACCATCAGCGCCATCCGCGCCGCGCCATTACCGCCATTTGCGCCGCGCCATCACCGCCATACGCGCCGCGCCATTACCGCCATTCGCGCCGCGTTGTCACCGCCATAATTTCTCATTTCCTTCTTTCTTCATTAGCAACGATTCTTTCTTTCGTAGAATTCTTCCAACGGTTTGTCATATAATCTAATAAACGACTTGCATAAGCGATTAAATAGGTATTTACACTCGATTTTCTTGATATGTGGGTAGATCTCAATTAAAACGTTATAAGGTAACATAAACGTTTCTCTTCATAATTGATTGATTGATTTACAACCATTGATTATCAACTATTGATTGATTATATTCATTCTGGAACTTCTTTGTTATTATCTTGTAGTGTGCGTTTCAAATAATAAAATCACTTCATTATTTGCTTGACGTGATTTTTATCTTCATTAAACTTATCTCGCGGGTAGTTGGTGGTTTTGATGCCCGAGTGAATCCCTTATCCCACTTCTGATGTCGGAGATATGAGGTATATTCGTGGCTTGTTCGGTCTTGATAACGTCTTCTTGTACAGGATCCGAGGCGTAGGGTCTCAGGCAATTAAACCACACAAACACAATATCACAATTACTTGTATTAAATGTAGGTAATCACAAATTACTTAGTAGGTATACAATTATCAGAGTTTCGTGAACCACCGGTCCCATTTGGGGGGTCCGGACTGTAAGGCTCACACTAATCAATAATCCTCTCGTCTCGATGCTCTCGGATATTTAAAATGTCTCCGGTGCCCCTCCAAACGATTCCGATCACGTGACTCAATACGTCACGGCGTTCACACCCCACTGTTACAATGATATCAATTGAGTTACTAATTATCGTTAAAATATCGTGATCTGCGACATATAAATAACGGTCGAACATGCGAACACCGGTGGTGCACCCCTTGCTATACCAACTGAGCTATCGTGTACCTTTAATATATTCTAAGATTATTATAAATTAAATGATTTCCTAAAATAAATATCGCTAACTGGCTAGCAGGCAACAGCAGGCATCATTAAATAAAAAAATATTTTTTTTAATTTTTTTTTTTATATGATCTAGGGCAATGCTTGACTACATTCCACCTGCTGGTAAGTGGAATGTAGTCTTAGATGGTAAGTCGCATTGCCCTAGCAACCTATTCACTCTTCTCTTGAGACACCCTCATTATATTTGGCCGGAAATACCGACGCAGGCAAATTGTTCCAGTCCTTCGCTGTACGCACTAAAAATGAGGAAGCAAAGCGCTTCGTTCGGACAGGTGGAATGTCCACAACAAAAGGATGGATACCTGCCGTGCGTCGGGAGGTCCGGTGATGGAAGGGGGACGGGGAAATTAACTCGTGTAATTCCTGCGCACACTCACCAAAATGTATCCTGTAGAATACTGAGAGGCTAGCAATTTTACGCCTGTGTTCAGGGCTTTGGAGTTCGGCTTCGAACAATTCGGGATCGCCTATAAGCCTCTTTGCTCGCCTCTCAATTAAGTCCAGAACCGCAAGATGAGACTTTGCGGCACCAGCAAATATGTGACCACAGTACTCTACACCCGACCGGATCTGTGCTTTGTATAGAACAAGAAGCTGTCCCGTTGTAAAGTACTGCCGAACCTTCGCAAGAACGGCAAGCTTTGCTGCTACTGCTCTTGCTCTGGACTCAATGAACCGACCAAAGTTGAGGTTCGAGGAAATCTCTAAACCTAACAACTGAAGCCGGTCACTGTATTCCAAGGATACATTTTGGAAAGTAGGAGCCAAGGTGAAAGGGCTCTTTTTGGCGGTGATCAGACACGTCTGCGTTTTGGTGGCGTTGAACTTGACAAGATTGGCATTGCTCCATGCGGAGACTGCCTGAAGTTTGTCATTCAAACGTTGCACCATGGCTTCTCTTTCAGACTGTACTTGATCTCAACTAGCCCGACTACTCGGCAGATATCTTTCTACAACTGTGCTGTCGCCTTGCATACCCATAGATACCGGGCTTCAACAGATCATTAATGTGCAGCAGAAACAGAGTTGCAGAAAGAACGGACCCCTGAGGCACTCCGGCATTTATTGTCAAGGGTTCCGAGGAACACCCGTCAACAACTACTCAGAGAGACCTCTGGCTCAAAAAGTCCGTTACCCAGCCGATCAGACCAGGAGATATACCGTACGCTGTATGCTTGCTTATAAGGCTCGCATGCCAGACCCTGTCAAATGCCCTCGAGACGTCCAGAGAGACGGCGACCGCTTCTCCGTTCTTCTCGATGGCTTCGCCTAAAATGTGTGTAGCATACACTAGGAGATCCCCAGTAAACCTATTACGGCGAAACCCGTACTGTCGGTCACTGAGGAGATCGTTACCTTCTAGGTAAGCTACTAGGCGCGAGTTCAATACACGCTCCATAATCTTGCAGAGTATGGAGGTGATTGAAATCGGTCTGTAATTGACAGGGTCGGCACGGCTGCCTTTTTTGGGCACGGGTTGCACATTAGCAAGCTTCCAGGATTTCGGCACTATTCCAGTCATGAAAGAGAGACGGTACAGACGTGTCAGTACAGGAGACAACTCAGCTGCGCATGTCTTGAGCAGAATGACTGGTATACCATCAGGACCACTGGCTTTATTAACATCTAAACGACACAATGTTCTCCATACCTATTGGTTAGTGATGCGGATTTCAGGCATCGAAATACCGCAGTGAGGAAGATGTGCTGGAGAAGCATTGCCAGTGTCTAGATGCGAATTATCAACAAACAGAGAAGCAAATACATTTGCTTTCTCTGTTGCTGTGTGGGCCAGGGATCCATCCGGCTTCAGCAGAGCAGGCAGTGAGGGTTAGCAGAAATTCGACTCGATCGCTTTCGCAAGAGACCAGAAAGCTCGACTGCCAGTTGGTTTGACAGACAGCTTTTCGCCATTCTTAGCGATTCGATCGCGACGAGCCTTCCGCAATGCCTTTTTGTAGGACTTGGCAGCTTGGTTAAAGGCTCTCTTCTTCGAACTTACATCCGGAGTTTTGCGGGTTCGAGCATCAGCCCAAATGAGATATGCCGAATGTTTTCGGTCTTGAGCATGACCACATTCGGCATTAAACCATGAGCGAGCTTTGCCACCGATGGGTACGTCAGCAAAGGAATAAAATATTCCATTGCCTGATGCACTACATCGGTTATAGCATCCGCGCAACTCGACGGAGCCAAAGAAGAGAAGTAGAACTGCCGCCAAGGATAAGACGCAAAAAAGTGTCGCATCTCATCCCAATCTGCTGACTTGTATTTCCATACTCGCCTAACACCATGAGGTTCGAAAGCTGGTGGGGAATATGTAAACACAGATTTCACCAGACAGTGATCGGAGGTTCCCAAGGGGGAGGTGACTTCTACACGATACCTGTTCGGATCAGTTGTCAGCAGAAGGTCCAGGCGATTGGCTGTATGGCCTACCACATCTGGTACCCTTGTAGCTTGCTTCACCAGCTGAAAGAGGTCCAAGGACAACGCAAATTTCCGCGCTTCTCTTCCAGCATGGTCGGTCTTCTGGTACGGGAACAGCCAATCCTGATGACAGGCATTAAAGTCCCCAAGAAAGACGAGCTGCGCCGAAGGGTACTGATACAGAGCCATATCTGCAGCCTCACTGAGATACTCAAATAAACGAGTTGTCTCCTGGTCAGCGCTGTGCGAACGGTAGACACAGGAATACAGGATTTTTTCGTTTCCTGTGTCCACTAAAACCCATAGGCAAGAAAAAGTGGGGTCTTCAAGGTGACGGAGACGCTGAATACAGAGGTCCTTCCACGCGTACACACTGACTCCGCCCGTGAGCGAAAGTTGTGCTTTAACGAGTAACCGGGATAATCCAAGTATGTAGCGCTCAAAGGACATTGTATCTGCGTCTCCGTCAAAAAGAGCAAGTGCGGCTGCTCTGTCTCCAGGTGGTGGTGGACAGCTAAAAGATTTGAGTGCAAACCCCTTATATTAGTGAGGTGCACTTTGTATGAGGAGGAGTGCAACCGCCGTGTCAACTTGTTTCTTTTTTTTAACTTTTTCATAATAAAAAATAAATAAAAGTGAATGGGGATGGGAAATAGAAGTTGAAAGAGGCGGTACGTATCAAACCCGACTTCGAAATTGGTGACCTCTTGCCGCTGGGAGGCTAGCCTGGAGACTGCGGGGACGCCTGAACCCCCCCAGGGATCGCCATCGGGCCTCCTCGCCTGGTCGCCAACCAGCACGATGGAGCCACCCTGGGATTTTTCGCAGCTGGCGGGGCAGTCTTTCGTGGGTGGCTAACCCATTAATTGGGACCCCAACTATCTGCGGGTACCCAGCGGAAAGCCGTCGCTTCGGATCCCGCTACCCTCCTCGACTAGACACCCGACAAAACAAACACCAACTCGACGTCAACCGGTTCGCCATCGTACCGCAGCTGTTCAGACCCATTTCCCATAAACGGCTTCATCGAGCAACGGCGACCGGATGTTATGGTCTACCACCAAGAAAAAGTAATTGCAATGTAAACTAAGTAAAATAAATCTTACCGACATTTCCGTGCTGGGATGATCAATAAATATAAGCTCAGATTCCTCTCCATCCAGCAGCACTGATACTGACTTCTCACCAAACTCATCATCTGCAACAAACACACTTAAGAATATATATAAAGATCACGTATACTTTCCCACTACACATATATAGCAAGGTGAATTTTATTTGAACCTTCGAAAATACATTTACAATGTCTTACAAAAATACTCGCCTGAGCACTTACGAGAAGAGAACACTACTTTGTATCGTAACGTAACATGTTTTATAAGAGTTATTCCTTCTACTTTAAGATAGTTACAATTGATATGTAATAAACAATTACTATGTACTGTTTTAAGAATCAAAGACTTATTATGTGAAATACTACCCTATAATGTATCGTTTATTTTAGGTAACATTATACATACAGAAAATAATTAAAAATTAATTATAATTAAAAATAATGAGCTTACATATTATAAACCGAAGAGTCATTATAACCAGGAACTTATACTAAAATAACTGGTATGACAAACTTGACAAACGCCAAATTAATTTAATTATAAACAATAATTATACGTCAATTATTTACTTGTGACCGCCCACGTATTCAAAGCAGTCTCTAATTGGTTGGTTTAAGTTTGAGATAATGGTACACACATATGTACCAATTGTACGTGTATATTGAGTAAACTTACTCATTATATATATTTTTTTAAATACTTTACACAGTATGGAATTTATTGATAACAAAACATTTATAGGTATATAACATTTTAAAATATCATAAAATGCTAAGAAAACACTGATTTTCTAGTGTTTTTTTTTCATATATTTATCTAGTCACCCTCTTGCCCACTATTATATTCTATCTTCACCATGTCACTAACATACATATAGAATTTCATAAACAGTTTCTTTCACAATTAAAAAAATTATGACATTTCATGAATTCCTTCCGAATTTTCCACTTAGCTAGTTTTCAATCCATACAAATTTTTAAGCAAACATTTCTATTCTTTAATCTCTCAATAATAATGAATTATCATTTGCAAAATGTATTTCTCACTCAATATCCTACATGATTTTAAAATATCAAATAATTTTCATAATACCATGGCCAGACCCTATCCTATACTCCCTGTAGAACCAAGCACTCTTGTCTTGCTCCACTAATTAGGCTGCCCCTAATGAGGTGCTTCCAGACTTACTCGTAATTGCAGAATTATGAAACGGTACAAAATACTGTAATTAAGAAAACAGATATGCTGGATTTTAAATAGTAAAAATATTATATACCTTATGTTATTGTCCTTTGATTTCTTCACAACTAAACTTTCAAGATAAAAAGAAAATTTTTAACAACCGCTGTATAAAAGTTTATGCCGGTTTTATTCAAATAATGATGCTTTTGGTATTTTCGTGAAACTGGTTTAATACTTCTAGCACAGCTTGAATCAAGAACTACGAGAGAGAAGTGCTTTGAATATATTTTCTTTAACAATAATGCATATTTTTTGGTATAGACTACGTCTATAGAGAAAAATGTTATTTTGCTTTACCTAATTCTTTATGAAAAGAAAATACCACTTCCTTACAAAGAAAATATTAATAATATGGTTGTTTTTCTTTGAATTAATAAGAAAGACGCTAACATTTAGTAGCTGGTATTAAGATTTTCAAAGCTCTGCATAGTTTATGGTGCTTCTGTAATAGCGGTCTTAAGAATAAAAACGTTATAGTAATGGATGAGCAAATTTATCCGAGACTTTAATGGCCCCATGTTGGATTCTTCCAACGAATGCCACAGACGCTGTGGATTCTACATATAACGGCAGGAAACAAATATAATGAAGCTATCAAAGGTCCAATTATAGAAAAATTATTACGCATATCAAAACAAACTGGACCAATAATCTAATTATATGAAAATATAAAAACAAATATTAATAAATAAAAAAAATAATAAACAATCCAGGCATATTTAGATCATAACAAATTTTGTTTTTAAATATTTCAGATAAAATTTGTTTGGGATTTAAATTAAATTATTAAAAAATAATATATATCAAATTATATAAAATGCAACAATTTATATATAAATCACTTTAAAAAAGGCATGTTTGGCTTGTTAGCGTTATTAATAAATATAGAATGCTAAAATTCATCAAAACGGGTAACGACTGATAAACCCAGCTACAGGTTCTTTGGCAGAACGATAGGGATGAGCTACCAGAGAATACAGAACCGAGTCCCACCCGTTTTGATGTTTCTTTTTAATCTATATTCATATGGAGTATTAGTAAATCTATATCGACATTACATAAATATATAATATGTTATATTTACAGTATTATTTGGTCACAAATAATCTTATATTCAAAAATATATATATTTTTCAGGTCAAATTTAAAATAAAAACTTTAGCCTCTTATTGTTACAATATGTGTCTACACATAATTGGAAGGTTTTATTACTATACATATTTAAACTACAACTATATTCAATATATAGTATAATATTCCAAATCAGAAACAAGGGTCTAAGTACAAAAATATATATTTGCTAGTTTTAAATACATGGAGATATTTGTATTCCGCTAATTAATAATAAAACATGAAACAAACGTAAGGACGCTAAAAATCTACAAAAATAAACTTATACTCGCAACATAATGTAAAAGGAGTTTAATAACTACAGCTATAAAAAAGTGATGTACAAATAAACATACATTCAAAGGGAAGGTGAACTTACCATGTTTTGCTTCACCAGTTAGCAAGTAAAAAGAAGTATTGTTATTTACAAAAGCATTGCCAGCCACACTAAAGTAACCTTTACTATAGTATTATAAATCTATACTAAGAGCATTGTCTGAAGCGATATAAGCACAATATCTACTCAATCTAATAAAACGTTATATTTATTTAATTAAATAATTTAAAAGTATAAACTTTTAGCATTATTACGAATGCTCAAAATATTAGCTCAAGCGTTATTAAACATGTATCAACATGCCACTCATTTGAAACTAATTAAGCATAATAAGGATTTAAAAATTACCGATTCTAATATCATCATAACTCTGTTATATTAGTCAATTGTAAGGCATGATATCCAAGCCTTAAAAGTTTTACTTTGTTTAAATTATAGGTCTGAGTAAAGATATTGACGTAATTTTAAAATTCATAACTTTCTTATAACAACATCAAATTCTTTTTTTTTGTGTAGTATAAAGAAAGTTATAAAAAATGTCTTAATTTATCAGTATATTCCATTTTATTAACAGCATATAAATATAAAATAAATGGTTATTATATGATTATGTTATAATTTGTATCTGGATTTACTGTTTTTATTTTTTTCGATACCTTATAATGAAGTCCAGTTTGAAAAAATATGGAATGAAAATTAAAAGCACTTTTGGTATTAACATCAAGAATGCTTTCCCGTGTCAGTGTTAATGCGAAGAATTTTTAATTTAATCTCAAAACTCTGGTTTTTTATTAACTAAAATATTTTATATTTAAAAAATGGTTTATAAAACTAACGTTAAAAATTTTGTGTACAAAAAAACTTATTTCATGTGTTAGGGTAAAACTGGTAAAATGGTCGCTAGGGTGGTATTTTTGAAACAATGCATTTTTGTACAAGAGTTCTTGTTTCAGTACTTTTTATTTAAAAGTTCAGATGGGAACGACAAAATTTAATATGTTTTATGCGGACAAAGCCGCTACTAACAGCTAGCGTTTTGTATTTATTTGATTTATATATTTTTTGCTGCTTTTTCGATGGATCACCGACTGAAAGGTTTTCTTTGCTAAGGCGTGGTAGTTAAAATTATGACATTGTATTTCAGGTTACAGTTTCAGTCCTTCAGCCAAACAAGTCTTGACAAGCCATTTTAGCTTTTCAATAGTCACATAATAAAGTGATTAGTGAAATTGAAACAGAATTTATTTTAGAAAAATAACAATTAAATAGAAAAGTTTTTTTACTTAAAATATTTGGTTCCAATTAAATAACAAATGTCTACTACATTTAGGGCGAAGAATAATATATAATTGAAATGTTTTTTCTACAAAAAAAAATATTTTAGTATGAAAGGTAAAAGTGAAAAGAAGTTTACTAAAAACACCCACACATTTGAAGAAATTATTGAAAATTAAACTCGAGCTAAAAAGATATAAGGGCTACATTCAAATACAATAATAAAATCTTATTTCTAAGACCATAACATTTTATTTAAAGCCGCGAGCGAGTAAAAACAAAAGTCCTTAGAAAAATATTCAAAAATTTCAAATATATAAACTTATAGAATAAAATCTTATGATTAAAAACAACCTTTATTATACAACTAGAAAAGGGAGAATAATATTTTTAATCACTTTTATATAAAAGTTGGAATTCAACATATATTTCTTTTTAATACAATTAAATTATTAATATTACTAATTAATTCCAAACTTTGAGTATTAATTAAAGGATTAGGTAGAAAATTATGAAAGTTGTGTAATTCGAGACGAAATTTAAACAACGTAAAATCATTTAACAACAATAATTTATAAACTTTGACCTTCCAAGTCAAAGAGGTTTTGGAAGTGGTAGGACATAATTGAGGTATGATGTAAGATTTCTAATTGAAATTCGTCTGTGGCTTTGGCCAAGTATAACTGTAATATTAAGGCCAGAGCTTAAATTGTAATTACACCTATATAATATAATAGATACTAGCGATCCGCCCCGCTTCGCACGGGTGGCATTAAATATACTACAGAATGTCTTTATATACCTACAACATTCAAAGCTTTTTTATTATTAGACAATAGAAACATCACAAATTATAAGTAACGGTGCTCAACCTATATAATTATCATAGTTTATCTACTATATTATTCATGATGCATACATATAAACCATTCTCTTGAAATACTTTATCTATTAAAAAAAACCGCATCAAAATCGGTTGGATACTTTTAAAGATCCTAGCACACATAAAGACAGACCGCAGGAAGAGACTTTATTTTATACTATGTGACCAGCGTATTGCACCGGTCATCATATAGGAGGCTTTTCACTTAGGAGAACTCTTATATTAAGGTAGGCTCAAGATTTTATTGAACTGTCAATAAACAACTAAAATACAAAAACAATCCCAATTTTGAAATTTGATTTAGTGTTGACTTGGCTAAATCAACGTGTTTAAGTCATTAGATATTTTTATTCCGGAAATCTGTACTATTTTACATAATATAGAACAAAAATTAGTTTAGTCTATAATTAAAATAAAACATCATGAAATAGGTATAGCTTCTTGATAATAGATGATTAATAATTTTGTAGCAGGGTAGATGACGGTAGACAAATATTTTAGTTTATTTAGTTATTTATTTCATCAACATACAATTATAAGATCATAACATAGATAAGAATTGTCTTGTAACAGGAACTCAGTGTTTATTATATAAACATATCAAATGATTTATTAAGGAATCAATGTCTTATCCCCGCTCGATACAAATGATTTCATTTCAGCCTCTTCTCTGAATTAAGGATATAATTGTTAAAAATATTTATATACATTTAATTAATCGAAGTCTATTAAAAATATATTTTTGTCAGAGTTGTACCACCTACACTTGAAAAGTGTTTTTATACACCAGAAATGTTTTGGTACAATTTCCATGGAAATCGATTAAGGTTTATAAACAACGATAATGAACAGTTTTTTCGACAGTCAAATTAAATACCTAAACAAAATTCGTCCGTTATATAAAATCTTTTATTTTCAATTTGTTTCCCCTAGTTAATAGGATAATCAGTTGGTACATCTGTATTCTACTTTGATCCCACAGACAGACATACACAAGTTAAACTTATACAAGCAATCGTTATGCGTCGTGAATTAAAACACAGTCATTATATATAACATTAAATAATCTGGTTTTGTCGTTACATAATATCGAATTTAAATTTACTACTACTACTATCTTTATTATTACTATCAAAAACTTAATGTCTATAAATAATGTAGATATAAAGAGCGATTAACTATTACATCAATAGATATGAAAATCAACATATCCAAAAAATATATAGTATTAGCTACAGTGCTGCCAGAGCTACTTTATAAAAATGCTGGCTGTCTGTCTGTCCACCTGTCTGTAGTCACGAAACTTTTAATTAATGTTCCATCTTCCGCTTCTTAATGTAACGGTCTAAGTTGTAACATAAAAGTAAACCAATAAAATAACGATCTGGGTTTCATTATTAATGACGGTCAATGACCCAAGATAAGGTTCACCTTCGAAATTTAAAAAATAAATACTACACCGAACCTAACTCCGCTCAACTCTATAGACAGGGTGTGTTTATTTTCATACATTAAAAGCTACAATGATAAGCTTACACCCAACGCGAACTATGTAAGTTAAAATAAGTCACCCTTATAATTTCGACGCTAATGGTTTTCACCATTATTTCTGTCATTATAGTTAAGGGGTGTTAGACAGCTGACAACCTTCCACCTTATATATATTTAGTGAAGGTGTTAACGCAAACATCTAAAAAGGATTTAGGGTTTTTATATAATTTTTGGGATCTTATATAAGCAAATATGATTTTTCAGAAACGTCTTAACGTGCTATTAATAGATTCTCATTACTTAAGCCGGATTTGTCAGAAATACTCTTCTTTGAGAGTATTATAATAATAGGCCCAAAAAGCAATGAAAATTTCATTTAAAGACTTTATTTTCATTATAATCTTTTTCGGTCCTCATTATACTTGATCAGATAAAACCATTTTCTTTAAGCTATTAATATATAATATTTCGTAATAAATATTTTGTCAAAAGATAAACAGTAAATCCAGATATTTCTAATTATATCCAACTGTAGCAGTATAAACATTTTATAAATATATGCAATATTTATTAATTATTATTATTTTTAGGAAATTGCTTGTGATTTAATTTTAATAATACTGTTGATATTCAAGAATCATTTATATGTCTGAAAAATATATACAAGCGTAATAAAAAACAACTATTTCAGGCAACATGCTATAATATTTTTATAAATATTTTTTTATATTACAATAACAATATTTTATTTAAAATTTTATCCGTCATTGTCAATGTAAAAATATTTTTTATTTTACTTATCACAGCTTATATACAATGGAATAAAAACAAATTTTATTCTATTTGATGATATAAAATAGACATCGAAAATAACCAATCAGATTATCAATATGAATAAAATAACCAATGATAACTTTGCAATATGCACTACACTATTCGTAAGCATATAACTTGTACAAATATTCTATCCATTCATCTACTTACCAAGACTTGCATCATAGGTATTCATGTACTCTGACGTCATGAACTGCGAGACGAGCGCTGTCTTCCCCACCCCCGCGTCACCGAGCAAAACCACTCGGTATTTTGGTATCTATAAATACGACAAAGAACTAAGTGAAATAATATAAAAATATTTTACAATTATTAATGATTTCGTGTCTTAAGCCATGTAAGTAAATAAATAAATAATATAGAAATAAACATAGATTAAAAATTAAATCGATACGGGCAGGATTCGAACCCGCTACCTCTGGGTAACCATCCTGTCAGTCAGTCACGGTGAATTAAGCATTTCATATATGATCGTCTCTATCGGAACGATGATGACCTATAAGGCTGCTTCCGAAAAACAAAAAAATAAGCTTAAACATACATGTTTATAAATATTTTCAAATACTGTAACGTTAAAATGTTTTTTATGGCTAAATTAACTGTTGGGACGGTACCATGGTCGTTTAGATGTGAATTGGGAGAGAAATCTAAATTAACCAACGGGGCATAGCTATTACCAATGAGTTGAGATCTTCTTTGACACCCGGTTTCTTGAAGGCTACAATTTTTCGAAAAAAGAATAAAATATTAAATTTATGTCAAATCCTGTATTAACCTTTCTGATTAGTTGATGTCCTGACAGCCAATCAGTACTTTAAAATATTTTTTTCTTTACATTTGTTTAGAAAAGCGGCATTTCTCTATCTTCTATTTTAATTAAAATAACTAATTATCGTCTAATTAATGTTTTTTTCCGCTTCATATATTTACGGCTTATTACTTATTGAATAGATTTACTTCCAATTAACTGATTGATTAGAAAACGTATTTTATAGGAGGAATTAGATCTGATTTGAAATTATAGTATATTTATCTTATTTTCTATATACTTAAAAAATATCTGTTTAAGGAAAAGTTTAATTTAAATATGACAATGCTCTAAATATAGTGTGTAAAATATAGTAATAACCGAACCTGCCACTCTTCGGATAGCGTTCCATCGCTCTGCCAATTGATCTACAATGTCGAACTCAGTCATTTCAGATTTGAGTCATGTCATGAAATTTTCATTCTACCCTTATTTAAAATTTAAATAGCCTAAACATAATATTTATCGACAATTTCAAACATTCGTTAAAATTTATAATTCAGTACAGATGACGATATTTTTGATTCTAATTAGTCAAATACAAAAATAATTGTCGTTATTTGTATGTCAAAGACGACTAAAGGACTTAATATATTAACATAACATTTCCAGGGTCTAGTCATCTAGATTTAATCTGCTGATTAAAATCTCAAGGTATTTAACTACATGAATAATTCTTATTCAAACAATGTCGATAACAAGACTATTATGAATAAAAATGAGAACCTATAGTAAGGTATTATTAAAATAAACGAAATAATGAATTTACCTAAACGTTTTTATTAATTGCTACAAACAAAGCATTGTAACATAATCCAGTTATTAAAAAAGTAATTAAGAAAACAAATACAATAAACCGCAGTAGTCTTTTATCTCAATAGCCTTTGTTTGTAAATATTCAGTTAGAGAAAATACCGCTTCAGTTTTTACCTCAGATTCAAACTTGTACAATGGCTACAATGTTAACTTTAACTCTCTAAAGGAAATATGGTTTTTCATTAAATAAACAATTTTGTATTATGTTTGGTTCGCCAACAGCTGGATCAGTACAACTAACAGAGTTGTTCCATTATATCTTTGTTTCTTATTATTATTTGTTTATTTAGTTATACATAACATACATATTAGCTGTCACTCTTAAGTCACAACTAATGTATGTTTTAAAAATTGGTTTAGGAAATTAAGATACTAAATAGTGTTTTAGTCATTACTTAATAAGTAATCATTTACTTTTGGACTTACTAACTACAGTTTAAAATATATTTTAAAAGCATTTTTCAGAACTAAAATCTCAATCTACGAAAGTTATGATGCCACAAACAGACAGACAGACAAACCCCCAGAAATTTGAACCCTAAACACCGGACTCTAGTATATCATAGTAGTATCTCACCGGATCAAGATCATCTTCATCAGGTGTATCAAGACTTGCTGAGTCAACGGGCCGGTAGCCGGAACAACACGAGCCATCGAACGGAGACCTGTCTGATGCTCTAAAACAAACCCAAATTCGCTAAAATAACCAATGTAAATCACAGTCATAATTAACATTGGCAGACACGTGACAGGTCTCACATATATAGGCATATTCATATCCCGCGAGATACACACACGTGAGATACATAATATGGGTGTACAGATGATGTACGAAATCTTATTTTGTGCCACGTACACTACCAATATGAAAGCAGCTTTATCTTTAAAAATCATATTTGGGTTATGAGTCCAATGACAGACAATATTCTATCATAACATTAGCATAATTGTAAAATATATATAAAAACAATTCTAATTCCATATGTTATCATGATACAAACAAAATAAACCATTTTAATTATTTCGTTTATTTCCAGTGGTTAACCGTTTAATGCCCTGGTTTAGATTTAAACGTTCATGCCTTGAATTTAAGCCGTCGTAAATAACACCGAGTTCTCATTCTGCGTACATTTGTAAAACTGCATAGTAGCTTAGTCACGCAACTTAGCAATCAGTCACCAAATGGTAATCAGATTAGACGTCAAGTTGAACTATCATTTGTATTCCACTAAATAAAGACCAAGAAATTACTGAGGACTTAATTCTTTTGTCAGAATCTGGTAAATATATTTAGTCTCCAGTAATTAATATAATATTACAAGTAATTAAATTTTGCATAAAAAAACTGTTAAATTAAAATTTTGATCATTGTTTGTTTTAAAATATACAAATACCAATCGGTTATCAATTTCTCTTGAATGGCTTATCTTTCTCAGAAATTCAATAAAATCTGTAAAAACGTATTAAAATGTTTGTAAAGTCTTTTAGTACCTCGTTTTAGGGATGGAATTTATTTATAAAAGAAGATTAAACATATTGAATATACAAAATAAATTCATTTTTTATTATAAAGATATTATTTCCCTTCCAGTTCGAAAAGTGGTGACCTTGCCCTAGTAAAGAATCAGCTCTAACAATAAATCTAGATATGATATCTAGGTTTTTACACAGCAAAATATTGTATAATGATATTTGAAAATTATTTCTGCAGGGAATTATATTACTGTTCTCAAAGTGGCACTGGACTCTTATATAGACAAAAAAAAGACTCATCGGGCAACTAACATATAAATCAACACAATTCTCGATAATACCTAATGGTAATATTGAATGATTAGAAATCTTTAATTAAACCAAGTTACCGGCTGTTAGTGGAGTTAACAGATGTATTAGATCGACTGCGTCTGTTGCATATGGAGTCTCCACAGTTTACCACTCCTCCCTTGGTGGTGATGGAGAAGGTACGTAGTCTGTATAGGTAGTCTGACAGCCGAAGGTTGTAAGGTTTCTCTGGTAGTGAACATACACGAGGCCTTGAGTGTTCCACAACTAAAATTAAAAACAAAATTATTAGCGTTAGCATTTTAATTAACATTATTATTGGGTAAAAAAAATCAAAAAACCCCGATACAAAAAGACCTCTAAAAAGAATAAAAATAATATTATTATGTACTTATTAAAGTCGTTGCATCGGGGGACCGTTGTACGTACGTTGACGATGGTGTCTATTTTACGAAGTTAATCATTGACGACTTAGACTATATGATTCGATATCGTAAATTCTTTATTTGCCTCGGTAACTTACTTTCATTTTAATTTCTTCCGTTATTAAACGGCCTTTATTAAGAATAAAATTAAAACGCAAATAAAAAAGTTATTAGAAGTTTTGATTATAATAGTTATTTAGTTGTATACTATCCGAGATTCTCGTAAGGGATGCTAACGATTTTTTTTTTATTGAGATTAACATTTTTCAGAACCAGCCCATGATTACGCAGTAACTCATTTGATTTGTAGTTTATCACGAGGCTTCTACCAAATCAAGTGTAAACTTAATGATTGACTGACTGTTTGATTGATGGAGTGACAAACGACCAATCATAACTTTCGACAGTGCTATCAAATTGTTTTACTTAATTATTATTTTTGACACTGATCGTAACAAAAGTAATATACAATATTTTTTAATATATTTGAAATATTAAAAGGAATCCAGAATAAAAGTGAATTTCGTTTTAAATAAAATTCAGAAACCAAGTCTGGAAATAGCTCGACTGATGTATAGACTTGAAATTTCAAATGCTCCATTACTGATTTGAAACAAACCTCTGACAATGATAATGTTTCATTAAGGCAAATAACTATAGTCCATTGCCGACACATCGCTATTAGACAGACAAATAAACCGGAACACACTGAATTGAAAAGCAAATTATCTCATTTAATCTCAAACTGGAACCGTGCTATCTTTTGTAGAACTTCGCAACTAGCTTCACTAAACTACTGATTTAACTCAACATCAAATAACTGTTAACTGATTTATCAAACTTAAATAGTTTCCTGTTGAATGTACTGTCTTAATAAATGATATACATATAGACAATACAATTATTATTTTTTATACATTAAATTTAACTTAAAGTTGTAATTAAAATTGTTGAAAAGAAATAAGATGTTAAAATTTCAAACTTTCAATCAAGTAAATGGACGATAACGTTCCAATACATTTTCATATCTAACAGACCGAAATTTTTCTAATAGAAGCAGATTGAAATACGGTGAACTATTTTCGGTCTATGTTTTTATTTCTACAATAACATAGCCAAGTATCTTTTCCATTTAAGTTCATTATTAGTATTCGATAACTAACTATATTCTTCTTATTTGAGAATCTTTAAACTAAAAATCTGCTGTATTTAAAAGTCTTCATAACTAGTCATATTATATGTATGCAAGTATATTTTATTAAACAAATTTCTCTGAGGTTAATACAAAAAAAACTTACCTATACTTTATCTTCGTATTAATGATCGTAGTTGGTACATGTCTAGACCTAATAAAGAATTCACAAGACCCATTAAAAATAAATTAAAAGGGTATGGTATGAACGTATCCAGGTACAAGATCATTTATATAAAACAATGGATAAGCCCAGACACATAAAAGCATTCATTAACAATCCCGGGAGATTTTTTTTACGCCTGTAGCTATAAATTATATTTTAATCGACTGGCATCCACCTTAAGTTCCATTTTACCTTTATCACCAAAAAATATTTTAATGATTTTTTTAAAATATTTTATTTTCCTTTAAGACAAATGCTATGAATGCATACCTAAAAATAACTAAACTATATTTATTCACCTTTTAATAACGTATGAAATATTTTTACCGTGAAATTCTTTTATTTTTTGTTAAATCCTTTTTCTAAAGATCATAGAAATTTTATGACACAAACATTTTCCGAATAAAAATTAATATATAATTTTTAAAAACCCCGATACAAAAAGACCTCTAAAGAGGATAAAAAAATATTATTTGCATTGCATGCGCAGATATGGCTAAGCATATAAAATCATGCCGTTTTCACACTTACGCCGACGATTTACAAATATATATATCTTTTAAACCGAATGGTACCTTCGATGCAGTGAAGAAGATCAACAATGATCTTAAAAATATATTTATATGGTCCGAGGACAACTGTCTTGCACTTAATCCTAAAAAAACTAAATACTTAATTCTGGGGTCAAGAAAGCAAATAAATAAAATAACAGGTAAAAATCCAGTGATTAAAATTAATAACGTGCAAATAGAACGGGTTAAGGAAGCCAAAAATCTTGGTATTATAATGGACGAAAATCTTAGATTTGAATCTCACATTTTGAAATCGGTTCAAAATTGCTTTTATCGACTTAAGGTTTTATACCGAATAAGGCCCTTTATAACACCGGAACTACGTACTAAGTTATGTGATGCATTGGTATTATCGAAATTAAACTACGCTGATACAGTAATAGGCCCTAGGCTTTTGGTTCGTACACAAAATATAATACGTGTCCAAAACGCCTGCGCGCGTTACTGTTTTGATATTCCTCCCCGCACGCATGTTACGCCCTACCTCAACAATGCCGGGATGATGAAAATGGAATACCGAAGGCAACTGCATTTCGCTACATTTGTGTTTAGAATTATAAAAAATAAAGTACCTAATTATTTATTTTCTAAACTGAGTTGGTCGAGTGATTTCAACAGGTCATATTCAACAAGGGCCTCATCTTACTTGATGTTGATACCGAGTCATCATTCCGCTGCGTTCCGTGGATGTTTTAAATACGCAGCCGCCAAAGTCTGGAACGACATTCCACCGCCTCTGAAGAACCTGAAATCAATTAATAATTTTAAAGCAAAGTATAAGCAAATTCTTTTCACAAAGCAGAAACAAAATGTGTAAACAGCATACGTACCAATTTCTTTTATTTTATTATACATCGTTTGATATGTAGACAATAAGCAGAATAAACTAGTTTACGCATTTATTTATTTTTTTTTGTGTGAATAATTAATTATTATTATTATATTAGGATAATTTAATTTGAAAATATTACTGAATTATTTTAAAAAAAAATGTAAAATTATTAAAATTAGTGGGTATTATTAAAAAAAAACTCACCGTGCTGTTGGATTTTAATGAACGCTCATTATGCTCCTTACAGTTTCCATTTTAAATTAAAAAAAAATAGAATTGATACTAATTACTGAAACTGATATAATCTAATGCCTTTTATTTTAGTCCACACCACAAAATCACTTTCAGTTTACCAATTTGTTTTGGTTTTTATGAGGCAACAACAACAACGATTTCACTAGTTGTTTTACATACACACTACACATAATTGTTCGTTCATATAATGAAACTACACAATTAATTAACATCGTTCACGATCACAAGCGATAACAGAATACAAGACGTTGTGTAAAGACTGAAACCTTTTATACGGTTAGCCACAGACGTGTTTTGGCGCCAATACGCAACTAAATCATTTTCGTTCTTTACAAATTAATAACTGAGTTAAGATTCTCATAAAACAATGCTTAAAATTATATATAAAAATAAAAATAACTTACAATTGATTTAGAATAGAATTTTTAAAATGTTAAGTTTATTAATAGTTTTACAAACATGTATTGACTTTCAATGCGGCCATCTGTCAGTACAGACTTATTCTTAATATGTTATATACCAAATATATTATATAAACCATACCAAATACCAATTATATACAAAAACATAACTTATATACTTATATACATAACTTATATTTCTAATATAAATTTACGTTTTTCGTCAAGACTACGCGACGACATATTATTATAGACTCTATTATTACACTTTGTCAACTGACTTTTCAATTGTAGCTGCACTGTTGCTGATATAATAATCTCTTAGGCGGTCACTGAAAATCAGCGTTGGATCTCGGTGGACGCTAAGCGTCCTTCGGTTTCAACATAGGCTGAGTGATCTACCTTTTTGTGTCGGTACACTGCTGTGAAAAATGTTATTTTTATAAATTGTGTATTGTACTTTATATATTTTTTTTTATATTGTCTTATTATTATTGTTATTTTGTTTTTTTTTTATTGTGTTCCTTTTTTTACCATGTACATTAGCAGTGTCTGGCATAAATAAAGTTTTTTGAATTTGAATTTGAATTTGAATTAATATAGAGCCTGAAATTGATCTATGTAGATGATGCCTTAGATATGTATTAAGGGCAGTTTATTGACTTGACAAGCTATCACTGTTCATTGACCTGTTTCACTCCTTACTTCTGAAGCCATAAAATATTTCCACATAGCTGCCCATTTATCTGTTTGAAAGATTTATTGCTATATACCATTCTTATATAGGGGTTAGACAGATAAGAGACCTAGAATGTAGAATACTAAATATATTATATTTAATTTAAAACTTTTTTCTTTCTTTATTAAAAGTTATATAAACAATAATCAATAAAGAAAAGGATTGAATGACAATTACTGTGGAACAATGAAGTATTTTTCACAGATATTTTCAGTAATATGAGACAAAGTTTTGGGGGATAAGGGATTTGACTTTTACAACTATTGTACTAAAAAGTAAAGGGTCAAATACGAAATTCAAATGGACTGTACAAACATTGACAAAACAGTTTATTCTAATTAAGGTAATTACAATTTTAGACTATAACTATATTTACTTACCTGGTAACTCCAAAAAGTTTGAAGTTCTCCTTTGTCGACCGCGCATAGTATTTTGAAAGTTCAGTGGTCCAATATCTTCTACTGAATCGCAGTTAGATATAGTCGACTCTCGCGAGCCTCGTCTACTTGCCAAATATGCCAAGCCACCTTTCATGGATCCTCTTCGCATCGGAGAGCATGGTCTACTGATGCTAGTGGACCGAGTTTGGGGAGTGTCATCAGTTAAATCAGTCAAATCTGAAGTAGACTTTCGACATATTCGAGAAGAAGTCTCTGTTGCTTCATCATCTGCATCATGAACGATCGCTGATGGTGTTCCTGGCATGGCGTCTGTTGAATCATCAGTATGACTTGATATTATACTAGGTGACGTGACCATCCGTGGAGAGCTTAGTGTGGAAGTAGAGCTAAATAATTTTCTCGTTCGATTAGGCGATACGTAGCCAGGATTTGTGTGAATATGTACAGGAGGAGGCTTCGGCGATCTGGACTTTTCTCTGCGACTGTGTTTTAAAGACGTAGTGTAATGGAGTCCGTGATGGGAACGCTCGAAGTTGCTAGGACTTGTGCGTGCGGATGGCGATTCTGCAACTTGGGGAATGTTGAAGTGTCGTGGACTGGCGGGACTGTGATGACCATGAATGTTAGGACTTTTAGGGGGACCGTGTTTGTCATAACTGCAGCCGGATTGGGGTGTATAACATCCCGAAGAAGATGTGCTGGATGTAATTGAGGGACTTTTTTGTGGGAATATGAAATGACGAGGACTTTTCGGAGTAAGCGGCTTTGGGGAGAGTGGGGGGTACCCACTGGGACTGTTCACTGCCATCATTAGATTTTCACCTTTAATGCCACGCCCGAAGATTCATTTCCCATAAATCTGAAAATGAATAATATTTAAGAATTTTGATGTGAATGAATACGAATTTGATGAACTATTGAATACTTTTTCATATTTTTATCTATAAAACAAAATGTATGTTCATGTACGTATGTAGATTATATACGAATCTATTATATATTAGTTCATAAGCAACATTTTTTAATGTTTAAAACAATGGGTCAATTTTTTATTACTATTTTATATCAAAAAAACTAAGAGGTGTCAAGGGACACACGGATGGAACGAAGTTCCTTTCGATTAGTTATTGAAGGAATTGTATTAAAAAAAAAACTCAAAAGCTTTTAATATTTTTTATAAACAAAAGAAAAATAACTAAATTAAAAAGTGGTAATCAATAAACCCGCAAGTTATTGTCGCGCCACCTAGCGGTTTCACTATGTTTATATAACAGATGTAGTTATGTTTCGCTAAGGTATAAATAGATGGCGTTGTTATAAATTGCAACAAACTCCAATTCCAAATAAATAATAAAGAACTACTAAGCAATTTAATATAATACAAAAAATAATAATGAAAATAATTTATTAAAACCTAAAATATTTATTATTTGTAATGTAGGTAAGTAAAGATTTATATTTCCATGTAGGGACCGATACATTTCTAATTTATATGTATCCGTGGTATCCGTGTGTAGCGCCTAGGACCTTCCGCATCCAAATCGATCTTATCCGAATCGCTGAGCAAAACGGAGTCCAAGGTTAATGCCGGATCGTGACACATCGCTGTGCCACGCTTCACAATGTTTTTGTTACGCAGGTCGATGTGGGGGCGACCTGCGCAGGTACTTCTGCTCCAGAATGGTTTGTGCCCCCCCGTAGTACGAGGGGCAGAGGGCAACCGAAGCTGCCGTGAGGGATTGTACAGCAGAGCTGACACCCTCCCGGGCACCATATTGCAAACCAGACTTTTCCATTTTTTCCTTTAAGGGGTGAGGTCCCCATAAAACACAAAACCCAAAACACAAACACACATAAGACGAAACATAACAAAAACGACGCAGACTAGTCGGGACAAAAAAAACGAACACAAGACACAACCCCCTCTTCCCCCCCCCCTCCCCCCCCCCCCCGCCTACAAAGCAAGCTCTGACCGTCCAGATCTCGTTCCCGCTCAGTAGGGGCTTACGAGTTTGTGTGGCCGTCCAATGCTCGCCACGAAAGACAAAAGCAGCCACACATGCTATTAGCTGTCCGCGCCGGCCGAAGCCAGTGCCCTCCATATCTGGGGAGACCTCCCCTATCCCGGGGGAATCGCCAGATGGCGGCACTAGCGACCGCACACTGGAAAATAATTTGACTCTTACATCAACCTCTAATAAAAATTCAGAAGGTCGTTAACAACGTAGTAGCTTAGCTAGCTACTACGTTATTAACTGCTACTTGCTAGCTACTACTTGACTGGTAACATGTTGGTAGAGTGACCAGGATGGAATCCCTGAGGCTACAGGTTAAATTTTGCTAGTGTTCATGATATCCATATATTCATAATAAACATGTGTAATAAAATATACACACAAATATACACATATTCCTTAATACATAAAACAGAACTAAAATAAATGTTTTTTTTCGCATCACGCAAACACGTCTGAACGGGTGTTGATAAGGTTTGGTGTGATAACTTATTTATTAATTAAAAATATAGGACACATCTTACTCCAAAGAATTGTACGACACAACAGAAATACAATAAAAACAATACAAGAAAAATGGTGGATTTAAGTATTTAGTCGTTAATTCACATACATTTTTAGCGTTAATTATGAAGAAACAAGTTACAACTTTTGTCACACAGAAAATAATGTTGTTAGAACTTTTCATTTAAAACTATCTAGTATCAATCTATCTACTTTAATAATATCTAGTATCATCAAATGGAATGTGATTGATTTGGTTTTATGTCCGGTCGGATTATAGTGGAACAGCTTTATACACGAGGAAGATATATTGGATATTATTAGTAAAAATATTGAAAGTTAGACGTAGTTTTAAAATGAATTGAAGGATGAGCTTTTTATCCCATTTCAAATGTAATGCACAAAAAGCTTTTAATACAATGTTTTCTACCCATAATGTAATTAAGTAACAGATTTGCATCATATCATCTTAATATGATACTAATAGTATACTTCTTTTTATTTGTTCAGTTTTCTTTTCTTTATTTCCGGTTTGTTGTTTGTGAATTTTTGGCGTGAAAGTTTTTGAATTTTATCAATTTTGATAATAATTATGCTTATAATGACAATGTTTCTATTAAATTAAAAATTGCAGATTACACAATAACTATTACATTAGTTTAAATTAATAGACTGATTTTGATATCGTTTCTAAATTTAATCGAGATAATTGAAACAATCCGTATTTCTATTTAATTCTTGATTCATGTTTTACGAGGATAAACGAAAAGTTTTTAGAACTTGTAAATAATATAAGAAATAAAATAAGTTTAAATTTTGAAAATGGTTTACTATGACACTATTTTGGAAAATAAAATAAAACAAATAACTTAATTTGCTCGGTTTTTGATTTTCTAAGAATTGACCCTCATATAATTCTTAGTTTGCAAAAAAAGGATCTCAATCTGTTATATTTTCAATATTATATTTTCTATATTATATACATATATAAATGTTAACAATAAAGCACTATTGTCCACAATCAAGTAATAACATAAAAGTGAACGATACAGAGAAGTTATCTCTGGCACCTGCGTAACACGGTGCAAGGTTCTCGATAAATATATATGTTGTTATTTATAGTGTATGTGTAGCTAGAAAATAAAGATGACGGCGAATTTGAGAAGCGAAAGTGTCAGCTGTCAATTTGCCGAGATTTGTCAGTTATCAGTGTTGTTTACGCGGATATAACAGAAAACGACAGTACGTCTTAGAACGGCAATCGGTTCACATCGGATTTACTTGCTACGTGTGTGGTTTAGTGTCGTTGGATTTAGTGTCTAGAACTAATGTATTATAGAAACTTAGTTTTATTTTGTGTCTGTTACATAATTGATTAAAGAATAAGAACTACACCTAATCACGTGCTACGTTTTATTCTTCCTGCCCTAATACCTACATGAAATATCATTTACCCTTTTTACAATTGTATATTGATTCTGCTGTTCATAAATAATTTAAAAAAGAGACAGTGGTAAATGATTTTGTATCAAATAAAAAATATTATCTGTAAGATATTACGCAGCATCACTCCGCCTCGTCCACTGAAACCCCTTTTTCTGTAACTGTTGTGTAGGCATGTTTAAGATATATATATATATATTTTTTTATTTTATATTTTGTAAGTTATGTCAAATTTGTTTAAGGTGTTTTTATTTTTAAATTGTTATTTTTTTACTTCTTCTGTCTAGTTACACTGCCTGAATAAGAGTTTTCATTCTTATATTCGTTCTTAGATATTTCCTTTACGAGAATATACTATTAATTTTCGTGGCAACCCTATTTCCAGCACACAAATTCATTCAGTTTCACATATTGTCTCCAGTAATACAGTTGTTTGTGTAAATTATGGCACAATAAAAATGTAAATGCAATATATTGTAATTAAACAAAACAATTCGTGACTATAAAACAAAGAGGTTGTTTCTTTTTAATGTTGTAGAAAAAATATATCATTTTAACACATTTCAAAACACAAACACAAATGTTTATATTCAATATTTTAATTTTAAAAAAATAGCAAAAACTATCATCTACTTTATTTATTCTATTATTACACTTACACCATGAAATAAATGGTACATTTAGTTTATTTTCAGATTTTTAAATCAAATACTAAATTTATGTATAATATAATAACCATCATAATCTATCAATAGATTTAGATGTAGTAGTAGATGTCTATTGTCTGTAGATATTACCGCCAATGGTAATAAGAGGCCGATATCGTTCATGTATATTAGATAAATATAAATTTACAGCCATTAAATTTTTTGGTTGGAACGCCCTCAATTCTGGAATTTAATATTTGAAAATTATCTTAGCGTTATAACCTATTTACTCGCTGTTGATCAATTTAATAAAAAAATATATTATTTTAATATTATTTATTCCAAATAGACCTTATAATCAATTTTAACAATAGAAGGAAATGGGCCAGTTAGACTATTGGGTTACTATATCTATTATATATAAATACTATTAATATTAATTAATCTCTATCTATATAATAAATATGTTTACCTTAAGTAAGTCATGGCTAGTCTTGCTCTACTAATTAAGCTACTATCAATACTTGATAGTACCTCTAGTAGAACTAATGTTTCTACATTATAAACATTGCTACTAAAAGTATAAACAAAAGTTTCTTATTTTTATTAAGTAATATTTAAACATTAGTGATGTCCCTTTAGTTGTGTTGCTACTTTGTTTTAAAACTTCGAGAACAATAAAATACATTTTATCAACAAAAAATGATAATCATTTGACAAATTTATTTGTGTAGTTATTCATTGTATTAAGACTTATTGTGTACTTAAATGTACGTTTTATTAATTCTCTGAATCTGAATTGTTATTCTGTGTTTCCTTTTTATTGTTAATTTAATTGTTGTATTCTTTGCTATGACTATTGAACTCATGAACAATTGTAGTTTTTCTATTTTGATATATTTTCTTCAATATAACCGTTTTATACAAGTAAAGTTTGCGAATACACGTTACAGAAACAATGTAATTCGTAGCGTTTACGTAGAGGCTCTACGCTGTAGGCTGAATAGTTAAAATATTTGCCAGAAGAAGAATTCAGTGGAAGGATTCGCCATCAACTTACTCAGGGTGTGTAAAGAAGGGTCGCTTTGAGACTCAATCGACTGTGATTTAAAGGGAAAAACTGAAGGATAAGCTGAGCTAGAGGATAAGAAAATAGTAAGTTTAAGTTTTGTAATTTACACTTTTATTATAAAGATTATTATGCGGTGATTGGATAAATACTTTTTATAAAACATGTCGATAATACATTTTAGAACATTTTTTCATTTATTTCGTGGTAAAATCCCTTATAAGCATTAGCATCAGACCCAATATACCCAGATGTGTATTTACCGTTATGAAATATATTATTTCCCCATTTGTCGCACAAGGTGTACTCCACCTTACTAGAACTCCGAAATTAATATATTCGCCAGAATAAATAAATAAGCAATCCAAGGTCTTAGAGTTGTCAAGTAGAAGACTCCAGTTAATAAATAAAAATTTTGCTTGTATATCAAATAGTAAATTGTTTGGAAGTACATTACCTGTATTTAGATATATTATTGTAGCAAGGGACTACTCTTTTGTGATCCAAGTATTCTTGTTTCGATTCCGGGTGTACATTGTGTGTTAAATGTTTGTGTGTTATTTATGTTTGTGTGTTATTTATGTTTGTGTGTTATTTATGGTTGTGAAGCCGGATCCAGAAATTTTTGTTAGTGAGTTGATCGATTAGAATTGTGTAATATTTTTGTTCAAATAATATTTAGTTGTATATTATCTAACATTTGATCAGATATTAAACTTATATACAAATTATACAAATTATTATGTGTAGAAGCATTTAACAGATAGGTATTTTATGAATAATTGAGTTATTACCATAATTAATTGCTTTATTTTTTCTTATTTCTTTTTTTTTTATTCTTCATTCATTCAAATTTAGGATCTGAATAGATAAAGATTATTTCCTTTCTACCATTTATGCATCTTTTTTAATTATGTAATTTTATTTTAATCTCTTAATATTATATTTTATTTTTAAGTTAAATTAAACCTTGTGTTACATCTGCTTAAAGTCCGCTCCAGCGCAGAGCTTTGTAGCTCCTTAAGCTAAATAAACAAACTATACAAAATTTAATATAAATTTATCTCGATTAATAATACCTACGCTTTAATTTTGATAATTTGTTATCTAAAATACATACTTTTTATTACTACATTTTTATTAAAAACTTTACCTAAAATTATAAATATATGAAAAAATCTAAGTAATCTATTATTTGAAAGGTATAGAAATATGAAATCATGGTTTCAAGAGTATACATTACAGTAATAATAGCCGAGATAAAAACAACCATTAATGATTACTAAGAACCCGTTAATTGTTCATTTTGTAAAGCTTGTGTTTTGATCACATAAAGATCAAATTTAGGAATTAATCATCGATCCGGTTCAACAAACAAAACAAACAGAATTAAAAGAGGTATTTTAAGGTGAAAAACGTTTTACATCGAACGCCTATTTCATGAAAAAACAAAACATAATGGCGGTTTCTTACCAATATTTTCCAATATAACATGCTTGGTACCGTCCGCTCATCAGTGTAATATTTACAAACAGATTAAAATATTCAATTTTTATTATTATTTGTGTAAAATAAATAATCCCACTATACAGTAAGCCCGAAGAGTGTGGTATAAGTTTTTATATTTGACACATATAAAAACTTTGTTAGATTATTTTGATAAATTTCCAATAAATTTATAAATAACTTCACTTTTATCTGTGCACCGTAGTAAATTGTAATGTTGAAGGTATCTTGTACACAAAGCGGAAAGTCATTTGTTCGAAGAAATATCACAAGCGACATACATACATACACGTATGATCTAAAGAATTTGATGTTTACATAAAGAAGATCGGTATAAAGTAATTGTTACTCTTTCTTTCTAAATATCATACAAGTAATGTGACTCCTCATATCTGCTAGAGTCTAGACTTTAAAACGACGGTAATAGAGAGAGACAAGGGTCGAAATGGTACCCCCATTTCGACCCTGATGTGTGTGATGGACATATTAAAAATATAATTGATATAAAATTAGGAATTAGTAATTCTTATAAAACGTGGCGGATTGAAATTTTTAGAATAATACTTATTAAGAACTTACATAACTTAAAGTAATCTTATAAAGCGCTGAAAATACTGACAAATTAAGTACAAACAAAGTAAAAGCTCTTCACGAATACTTTACTTTGAATAGAGATTTGCTCATCCATCAAATAATTTAGAAACTTCGTTATACATAACAAAACTGATTTAGATATTATTTTGTTAAAGAAATAGGGTTTTTGGTTTGTTTAAATTGAATATTATAAATATATTTATTGGAACTCATGGTTTGACCAGCACTATTGTCAGTTATCACGAAGGTCAGATAGGGAAAGCAAAACAGAAACAGCGATACTTCACAATCACTTACCACACCAAAGTAATACCAAGTATACTACCGTACTCCACTAATACCAATTATCGTTTGTAACTAGACAAACCTTACCATACGACTTCTACAAGATAAGTATCTGTTAACTCAACCCCGCCCAATGATCTAGAGCCTAGACTATGTCGTAGTACCTAGTTAGTCAACTGGCATGTCACGCGATTAGTGACTTACCGCCCCGTTGGTCGAGTGGTTAGCACAGGCATTTATGTGATGAGGATAGATGTCTGTGTTTCTGGGTTTGGTCGTTTATTAAATATATTCTCAGTATTTATATGTGTATTTCTATGTATTAGTATCGTAGTCTAACACCCTTAACACAAGCAAATAATTTGCTTTCTTTAGGGGTTAGATCAATGTGTGTAATTTGTCCCGATATTATTATTATTATTATTAGTGACGCGTTCCGTTTAGCATCCGTACTAATGATTATCTACGATATATTAATTACCATGTAAAACTTAAAAAGTAAGAATGTTAAATTAAAGATAAATAATCTATATTACACTTGTTACATATATATTGACTTGTGTTAATATTTCAATCATAGAGCTAAATATCGTGGCCCGTATTTTTCATTATTTTTTTAGCATAATATTATTATTAATTATATTTTTGTTAAACGAGGCCACAATGCAACAATAAAGCATCTAGGCAGCGTTATGTTTTCCAAGTTTAATTATAATTGTCTAAACTTATAACAGTTTCCTTAAAAAAATATATTTTATGTTTATCTAGAATATTGAAGCTTTCTTTTAGTTACATTCTTCGAATTGACTTATAATAAAATGTTTTTAGAGACGTAGTTTTTTTAAAGAAAATATTTTCCAAATCTGCATAATCAAGCTCATGGCACTCCGTACAGAATTTCCAGCTCTTAAACAAATATAGTAGACTATACACAGTAATCAACGTTATCTTTAAAAGCTCCGCTGACCATTCACTGATACCTGACGGATTCAGGTTACTATTGGATTAGATTGGATTGGATTGGATTTGTTGAAACTGCAGTCAAATTGTTTTGTTATATTTTCTATACACAAGCTTAAATTCCGTGAAAAAAAAACTCTAACCTATGCTTAGATATTATTATATATTTTTTTTTGGTATATTACAGTCATATTTTTGTATACTATAGTATATAATAGACATACTTTTACAAATATCAAGAAAATAAGTATAAGATTGTAATAAAATAAATTTCAAAGCAAGTCTTAATTACTGTATATACAGGGTTATTTGTAATTAGTTGAGCACCTTTTGCAGGCAGCCCCTCTTCATCAATCCTCAATCCAAATAAATAATAAAAAATATCCAAATATCAAATAAAAAACAAACAATCCAAATAAACAATAATCCAAATAAAAAATAGCATCGTTTTCCACTTTTATTTATTAAAATATTTTCTACAATAGTCGAAACACATATTGTCTAACTGTTTAAGAATCTAATGAAAAAACAAAATCTCCAATAGAAGTTGTCCACAAGTTGAATGTCTCAATATTTTTATTTGGTTTATGAAATACTGTAACGAAACCAAATAAATATTATTTTTACAAAACAATGTAACTTTTTAACTTAACGACACTAGCTGACTCAACAGATGTTGTCCTGAGTAATGAATTATATACTCTGAGATGGAATAATAGTTAAAAAATGTAAACAAAGGAGTTACCATCCCCAAATAATATTTAATATTTCGTGCAAATCAGAAAACGTCTAAAATAATGTTTGTGTTTTTTATACTATGCAAAAGTTATGTGCATGTGTCAATAAAATAATTTATAACCTTTTATTTTGTAAATAACCCGTTCAATTAGATGTAATAAAAATCTGTTTACTACAATGGCAATGCCACAGGGACAAGCAACCTTTGGTAATTATTTAATCATCTCATTGACGACGTATCTGATAAATTTAGTATAAATGTAACTAATTCTGATTTGGACTCACCAAGTCTTACGTCTAGTAACAGCGAATAAAGTAGTAATGGTACACTGTTGCTTAATTTAATTCCTTACTATTTCTCATAGAATAATATTTAATGTTAAAAAATAACAAAATTAAATGATTATATAATTATTTTACTGTATTGTACTGATTACGAATTAAAACACAATTTTTACTTGCTTGTACAAAGTTCTACTTTATTTTCTAAAGTATTGTAATGAAATGGTCATAAGTATATAGCATTCATGATCATTTTAAAAGTTAAATATAAAAAAAATATCAATTTAGAAAATGTTTATTATCACTGAAAGAATACTTGGACCTGTAACGTAATGACACTGACAATGACAGTTCTTTGTTTATAGTTGATTATTTGTTTTGTATATTTTAATATTTACACGGCATAATAACGATTGAACGTCACAGATGATGTAATAGGACCTTATTGCATTATATTGATTGACAAATAAAAATGTTATTTTAATGAATTTATTTAAGACGTAATTTACTATTTGTAATGGTATTGCTAGTATGGTAATGGTTAAGATTGGCGGTTTTGTTCGATTAACAATATTTATTATTTAATCGAGGGTAAACGTATTAAAAATACACTAGAATTAAGCATAATATTTAGTTAAAGTTGAAAAGTATGAGGTGCTTAAGGCCACAAGATATATAAAACCTAATTCGACCACAATTCATATTTTTTAGAAAAAATTAAACGAAGAACGGGAAATATAATTGAGAATTCGCGCTAATTAGTAATCAAGAACAAAGTACTGTAGGTAAAAAATATCAACTAAGTTTAAGAAATATTTTTCATTTAATATTATTTGCAAGAGATAGGTTTATTATTATTTTTTAATGTGTTGTAAATATATTATTTCTGCCGTATTTTGTTTGTAATCAAAGCTGGCCACTATATTAGGTAACTACGTCATTGCGTTTGATAATTCCTTATTATTTAAAATCGTTCTTTGTGAGAATATTTTATTAATAGTTCTTATTTATTAGACTTTTGATATTTGTCAACTCTGAATGAATTTGTTGTTAACATTTATACTATGTTTATAAACCGATACTATTGTTAAAAGCTATTTTCTTCGCGAGGGTACAGGAGGCAAAAATTTCGGGTTCACTAAGTGGAATGAGATAGCGTGAAATACTTTCAGATTCAGACTAATGAACTGAAAACCCATCATAACAACGATGTTCAACTCGTATGGTAAGATATTAAAATAAACGATAAAATAATACCTATATTTAAAACATTAAATCTTCGCCAATTCAAATGATATGTACTCTTTATTATATATTACAAAGAGTCTAAATAATGTAAATCATAAATACAATGCTGCGAATGTAAAGGTGAACATTAATATTTATTTATTAAAACAGTAACTACCAAACCTAACAAAATATACACTTTAACAAATTAAATCATAATATTCTGAATGTTTAACGAAAGTGTATTATTATAATAGCCGTTACCTCACATTTTACAATCAAAATTGTACAGTCCCTTGCTTACTTATCTTTAGTATATGTTTAGTGAAGTTATTTGTCCTTGACGTCACGGTCGACCGCGGTTCAAAGCGACCCCTAGATACATAAGTGGCTACTATGGCTAGGACAAGATTATAGTTTGAGACTTTAGTCAAGACATATATTCTACAAGATTATATACTGTCATTATTCTATTCGCCAGCAATTGTTTTTAGATATGTTAGCATTATTATGGTTATTTAATATTTAAATTAATATCTTATAAAAAAAAACAACTTCTAAAGGCTACATATCCTGGTCGTGTTGTTGACGCTCTACGCCGTAGAGGCTAAGAGGCTAAAAAATATTATTTCTCGGATAATTATCCATAGAAAGAGTATGTACAGATCTGATAAAATGATATGGTTTTCAACATTATCATATAGCTGTACATGCTCTTATTTTTAACATTATTTACATATAAATTATTAAATAAATTTATTTGATAATATTAAATAGGAAAAAGAAAACAAATTGAACTTAAATCGAGTTTTTTTTAATGTTGATAAGTAGGCTGTTTATTGAAAATTTGTGACTGTTTGACATACAGATCTTTTAAATGAATATTTTTATAACACATTCCTTCAGAAATTTTATTTAATTATTACCACGTTGTAATGCCATAAAAACATATAAAATTTTAAAAACAGGAATTAAGATTTACATTATTATTATGTATAGGGATTCAGGTTTCATAATACGTTCACTTTACAAAGACTGTATTAATTTTTCACTGCACGTTGTCAAATCTGTGATAAGGATTAGTATCAGACTTAATATAACTAGATGTACCCGTTTATTGTTATTAAATATAATATTTCTTTTTGTCACGTAATGTATACTTTACCGTCACTAAACTAATATTATAACAATGAACTCAGAACTTAATAAGAAAGTAAGAATAAATAACTAAACCATCTAAAGTAAAGTCAGTCAAGTGAGAGTTGTCAAGCAGAGGACTTCAGTTGATAAATATTTAAATATTTTGCTTGTTCTTAATGCCATACTAGATGTGACCTGCAACTCCTACGTGGATATCAGAAAAGTGTTTATTATTAATAGTATTATTAGTTCACAACTTTTGATGAACCTGGAAAGAAAAATAAAACAAAAATACAATCTCTTCAACATTTTAAATTTTAATTTAAGTTTACATTACAAGTTTAAAAAAAGATATTATTTCTTTCTCAAAACTCTTTTGAAACGAAATTAATACATATTTTTGTGCGGATAGAATATTAGACATTTTAGTAAATTTGAGCCCTATCTAGTAAGACCATATCCTCGTCCAGCCACTGAACAAGAGACACCCTGTTTTTAATATCCTCTGGCATAGCTGTATTTTATTCATTCAGAGGCTGATATTTGCTTAGCAGAGGAAAAACGAATATAAATTGTAGCAGAAATTTTTCTATCAGTCTACCTTCAACTATCTCTTATAAGGATATTTCTAAACTTACAACACCAAATATATATTCTTCTTTGTGTGACTTCTTTTTTGTGTGAAAAAAATTTTCATAAATTATTTTCTTATTAGTTTTTTTTTTTTTAGTTTATAAGTGGCAAATAATTTTGAAATATATTTTAACGTTTATAATATTCATTATATTTATATAATATTTTCACAAGTAAAAACTTCTTGTGTGATGCACACAAGACTTCTTGTGTCTTTGTTGTTGTGTGTCCGGGTGTGTGTTGTATATGGTGTGTTATATTTTTTGTGAAAACCCGGAGACACAGGGTTTTAATGTTAGTGCGTTACTTTTTTAAGGCGGTTTAAATGAATTCGCAAAACATTAAAATAAATATTTAAAACATTAAAACACATAGTTTATGCTATGCGCATAGTGTGTTATACATAAATATTTAAATATTTTAATCTACCTAATACAAATCTTTACATTGCGGTAACTTTGTTTTACTTTGATCCCGGTCAGAAGTTGTCTGTGCTAGCTTTTGTGTATTCAATAATAATGTACGAGTGTTGCAACTGTTAAAAGTAATTGCATGAAGACCGTGAAGTTGACAAATATAAATAAGACAGTAAGTTTTGGATATGAAGAGGGTTAACACTTATTTATTTCAAGCATACACGAAACATTATAGCAAAGTTAGTATGGAGATTGGAAAACTTTAAATCATTTTAACGAACGTAAAGGCGTTTTGCGGTTTTTATTTATTCATTAACCTTGGATCGTGCATAAAAACACAAGTATGAAATAAAAAAGATTATAAATAGCACTTCTAATATATTGTTATATAGTAATGTATAACTTTTTTGTGATATAGATTTATTATAATATGCATATACAAAGAATTCAAAAAGTACTCCTGCATTTTACGTTTTTATTTGCACGTTTGGCGACTGTTTTTTTCTATATTTGTATTTCGTATAACTATATAAATAACTATTCAAGCCAAAGCTTTAATCTTTATAAACGCGAATACATGATTTAAATGGGTTCAGTTTTTCGTGATGAGTGTACATACAAACCGAAGGACAGATTTCTATTCATGATTCCGCTCATCATAAGGCCTGTGAATGTATTTATGTTTTTATCATTTCTATAATATTTTTACTTAAATATACTAATACAATGTTATATTATGTAATAATACTTAAACATATTCTTCATAGAACAACATTATTACAGCTATAAGGTTTTATGAATATTCCTTCGTAGTCATTGGACCAGGCATTCTTATTTTTGGAAGATAAAATATTTAAAGAATGTTAATAATATTGCGGTATCTTTTCATCCAGAAAACAAGTAAGACTTAAATAATAATTAACTTTTAACATATTCGGAAATTAAGTAATGAAACTGTATATAAACACAATTAACTAAAAATTTATCACATTTTTATTTAAATGTTTCACATCATCGATTGCCATTGGCCAAATAGTGAAATAATATTAATAATTAATAATTTAAAGTGAAATTTATAAGCTATTATAATTGTGTTGTTATTAATTGCAATAGATCTTGGAACAGAGCAACTTACTGTTTCATTATCTGCAGTGTATCTTTAGTTTAATTGTTTACGATCCCTTCAAGTCACAGTCGATTGAGTCTCAAAGAGGCTCTTATGTACACAGCTGCTTTGGACACGGCTAGGTAAGTTGATAGCAAATTCTCCCCAGTAATATTATGAGTGTGTTTATAAGGTTTGCAGGATATTGATAAGATTTTTATGGAATGTCTCACAAAGACATATCATGAACTGGAAAAATACATAAACTTTTTTTTTATTCTATATGTATACAAGGCTATGTAAATATAAGGTTTATAGGTTTTGAATAGTACCTATACTTCTTAAACGCGAACAAAGCCGCAGGCAAAGCTACTTTAATAATAAAGTGAATAATTTTAGCGAACCCAATTATTAAATTTGGGTCTAGAATTATAGATACTTAAGACATTTCTACTTAAATTAATGGACCATTAAATATATGGTTAGCAAATAGTTAAATTAATTTAACGATCCCTGAAGTTATATCCCTAGGCTATAACAAACACACATAGGCACATTTATAGTGATTTTATTCAAGCTTCCTATTATTCATTGCAATTTAAATTGCATTTTTATTAGTATATTATATATACATGTTCGTGTTTATTAACTGTATTCAATAACATTGTTAAAAGACACTATTCTTCATAGTGTCGTATCTTGATTAAGCTACACGATAGTTTATGATTCAAAAGACAATAGTTCGTTGTCAGTTTCGGGTGTTCGGTGATATAAAAATGATATGATTACTGTTTGTATTATAATAATATATAATGACAAAAATATAAATAGATATTGATTTTATTTGGTACTTAATATATGTACGGTATTGAATACTGGAAAAGGAAGCCATTTTAAGAATCGAAATACGATATTATTATTTAGTGTTCATATTTAATATACTAGAACTAAATGAATGTAATTTAACAACAACCTAGCATAACTTCTATGCTTTATAGACTATATAATACATATATAATTTTATAGACAATGCCGGGAACTAGTAGGATTGATTATTGTTAAATTAACATTGGTAGTAAGAAATTATTTTGTTTCAGCAGGCTGTTAACTCTACACTGATGGTTACAATGTTACATTAGACGAACATAGAATAGCCATTTGTTGCGTAAATTGAAAAATGTACTTACGACAACATGTTACAAATTCACGCTGAGACAGCTTGTAGTTATTTTATATATAGTTTTATAAAATTTGTGCTAACAACATCATTAATTAAATATTAGATACTTATAATGTATAAGATAAATCTCTACGAATATCGAATATAAAATTATTCAGTCTCTACGGCGCAGAGCCTCTGGTTCGTAACGGCTATATATTATTTGCTTATCTCTTAACTGCAGGCTTTATTGTATAGAACGATTATTCTGAGGAAAAGATATTCAAATAGAAAAATTATTACTCAAGAGATTATTCTGATAATTATAACAATAAGAGAAATAATATAAATAAAACAAACAAAAAAAACAACAAAATTTAGACCTTTAACTAAATATATATTGAAAATGGAAGTCAAAGAACTTACCTTGTTGATTTTATTATGGAATATAAAATTTAAAACGAATTAAACTTCAGACAGCTTTAATCTTTAGTAAAATACATAATTGACTACGAAATAATTCAATAAAATATTTAACACAATATTTATATTTCTCAAAGAACTTTCATTTAGTTATTAAACTTTATTAATATGTCTCTGAGGTCTTTAAGCAAAGTAGCAACACAACTCTAGGGATGTTTACTAAAATATAATATTAACTTATGAATAAAGTTCAATTTTATAAATAAAAACCTTTTTCTATTTATATTAAGTTGTAGGCATCTACGGTCGTTGTTACACAATAGTCTTACACGTTGGTACCATTTGACATGGTATTTTTAGTGACATTAACAATTAGGTGAGTTTATAATACTGTTTGTATTATTGTAATTTTAGACTATAAAAGTCGGGAGGCAGTGCTGTGTCGAATATGGGATAGCTGTAATAATTGTCAATTTTTCATGGAGTATTAAAAATTATCTGACTATGACGAGTTTTAAAATGTCCACATATAACTGAACTTAAAATTTCAAAACGTCATTATGATACATTTTTTTAATATTTAAGTCACATAGACGGCAAGATTCTAGGTATAAATTTAATATATTCTGATAGTTGTTAGCAATCATTGTTTTTTTGTCTTTTACATTGTGATTATTATTACTAGAAAACAAAGATCTATAGACAATATATAATATCTCGCTACTTTTCTTTTATACAGTTTGTGATTTCGATTTTAATAAAATTGATATATGGGTAATAATACTTATTTGTACCTTCCTTATTCAAAGGAATTATGAAGAACTACTGAAATATTCAACACTGTTTCTTTAAAAGAGAACTTTCTTTAAAAGAGAAAAACACTTTGGTTTGAAGTGAGTTATAAAGAGTACTCAACTTTTTGGCTATTCAATGGTCTTGTGTCTAATCGTTTTGACGCATAATGGCTATATTAAGTAAAATGTTCATTGTACTTTTATTGTCATTGAACTTTTTCAAAGCTGAGCAAAAACAAGGGACAAAGTGCATCCTTTTATATATTTATTTATTTATACTTTATTGTACAACATAAAATACAATGGGCGGACTTAATGCTAAAGCATTTTCTACCAGTCAACCAACACAGTTAACAGAAAATAAAACGATGAGGGTACAAAATTAATGAACAAAATGGGAACACTTAAAGCTAAGAATAACAAAGGTGCTATAATAAATTAAACTATAGGTAATATATAATAAATATATACATATACAACAATAATATAAACTAAATAATAAAATAAATAAAGTATATACATTAATAATTCACCTTAAACAATAATTATACAGGTAATTATAAATATAGGTAATGATAGGATATGAACGAAAGAAACAAATGTTATGATCTCTCATGTAGATATTTTATGATGCGTTTCTTAAAAACTTGTCTGTTCGGAGCACGTCGAAGTATGTCAGGAAGGCTATTCCATAGTTTTATGGCGTGTACTGTGAAGGAATTAGACATAAAATCAGTATGGTGTGAAGGGATGAATAAACTTAGGTTTGTTGAAGAACGGAGATGAAAGTCGTGAGTTGACCGCAGAAGTTGAAACTTGGACTTCAGATAATGAGGAGAACATGGATTGTTTAAAATGGAAAATAACTGACACAAAGTTCTTAAAATTCTTCTTTTACGCATAGAAAGCCATTTAAGCTTAGAACGATATTCTGAAATGTGATCGTATTTGCGTAAATTAAAAATGAAGCGAATGCAACTATTGAGGAGGCGATCCAATTTGTTTAGATTACCTTCAGAGATATTAGAGTAACATACATCGGCATAGTCTATAAGAGGAAGAATAAGAGACTGCACTAACAGAGTTTTGGTCCAAATGGGTAGAAAGTTTTTATGCCGATAAAGTAAACGCAATGAGTATGTAACTCGGCGGCATAACTCAGTTATATGGGGATTAAAACTGAGTGTGCTGTCCAAACGAAGACCCAGATTTTTTACTGATGACGTGAGAGGTATTTTAACGCCATTGTATATGATTGGTGCCACATTACATTTTAAGAAGAATTCAAGATAAACAACGTATCGTACCTAACGTGTCATTGCTCCCAAAAATAAAAGGAATGTGACAATTAATACTTATATTAAGAAAATACAAGAGTGTTTAATCAATATATGGAGGCCAGTGAGTGTGTTTACCAGTGCGCTGACTTAAATAAGTTAAAATATAGTGCTTAATCACAGGTTATAAGTTACAATAATTGAGAACTAATTTGTATCTACCCGCCAAACTAAACATTGTCGATCGAGAAGACAGTGGAGGAGCATTTATTAGTGTGCCTACATTGCGTTTGACTTTGAACGTGGAACCTTTACTACTGTACATATTTAACATTTTTATAATTTGTTTTTGTATTTTGTTCGATTCTTTATAAGACGTAAAATTATAAAAATGGCCGATGAAAATAAAAACCATAATATCACCGTACGCTCAACAAAACAGCAGACGTTGTCTTCCCCGCAAAATAACGAAACAAGCATAGTAACGCGAGAAGATGTTAGAAGCATTATGACTGATGTTCTTAAAGACCATATGGCATATTTTGTGGAGGAAGTTAACTCCACAGTGCGTGTACTTCTGGGTAAAGAGTTGAAAGCGTTTAAAGAAGAAATAAAAGTGATGAAGGAGTCAATGGACTCATGAGTGGAAAATTTGATGAAATAATTATAGAACATAAAGAGGCGCTAGAAAACATAAAAGTGATGGAAGAAAAAAATAAAAATCTACAGTCTACAGTAATAAACTTACAAGCAAGAGTAAATCATTTGGAACAAAATGCTAGATCGAATAATATTGAAATACAATGCATGCCTGAGCGTAAAACGGAAAATTTGATGTCAACTGTCAAACACATTGGTAATGTAATTAAATGTGAGATTGCTGATGAAAACATTTTAAGAATTACTAAAATTGCCAAAATGGATAAAGATAGTCTTCGTCCGCGATCAATTATTGTAGAATTTAAAAATCTGAAATTGCGTGATGCGTTTTTGGCGGCGGGATTTAACTTTAATAAAAACCACCCAAGCGACCGACTTAATACTTCCCATCTTGGTTGTAATGGTGATAAAACTCCAATCTATATTTGTGAACACCTCTCTGTTGCTAATAAGATACTCCATGCCGCTGCAAGGCGAACAGCTGTTGAAAAAGGGTTCAAGTTTGTATGGGTGAGAGGAGGTAAAGTTTATTTAAGAAAAAATGAAAATACTGGATATATCGTCGTTAAGAATCTGGAATCTTTGGCGTCGATCAAGTAGTTTATTTTCTGTTTTTAATTTTTTTTTTTATTTCTACTTTTTGTATTAATTAGAAACTAAGATAAGTTATATAATTTAAAAATTCACTCCATTAACAATCTATCACCAGAATACACGTGGTCTTAGAACCAAAATTAGCTCATTTTATAGTTCTTTAGCTACAGTTAACTTTGATATTATTGTATTAACAGAAACATGGCTCAATCATAATGTTTTAAGCACTGAATTATTTGATAACAGATATAAAGTTTTTAGACGAGATAGAGTATCATCTGGCTCACGGGTTGCAAAGGAGGGTGGGGGTGTACTCATAGCAGTGTCTAATAAAATAAAAGCTAAATCAATTGACATTTGGCAAAGTTCTAGTGAGGACCTTTGGATCCTAATAGATATCTCAGTTGCCGGATCTCTAAAACGGATTGCTTTGTGTACAGTTTATCTTCCCCCTCCTGTTACTCATACATAACACTCTCGAAATTTTTTTAAACAATTGTAACTCCGTGCTCGAAAGGATTAATGATCATGTTTGTATAATTGGAGATTTTAATCTCAGCAACAGTTCACTTAGTAGTTATAGATTAACTGCAATCGCTGAAAAATTAATAGATTTTATTAATATTAATAGTTTAAAACAGTGTAATTTAGTTTCTAATCATAGTAATAAAATACTTGATCTAGTACTTACGGATGTGGAGGCTTGCGTTGTGCAAAATTCTATTGACTACTTAAGTAATATTGACCCCTATCATCCCCCTTTGCTAATTAACTTAAAAGTTGCTAAGTTCAGCGAACACCTTAGTAACAACATGATTAAGACTCATAATTTTTTTAAAGCTGATTATGAATATATCAATAACGTTATTTTCAGGATAGATTGGACGCAGCGGTTTTCGCTTTTAGATGATGTCAACCAAATGATAGAATTATTTTATACCATACTAAGAGATATAGTTAAAAAGTATGTTCCTGAAAAAAATATTACTAAAAAAATTGATATCCCCGTGGTTTAGTCAGTGTTTAAGAAAAAGACTTCGAGAGAAAAATTCTATTCGCATAAGATATAGAAAATATAACAACCCCCTGGATAAGTTAGAACTGAATATTTTGACAAAAAGATGCAAAAAATTGTCAACTGAATGCTATAATAACTACCTAAAGCATGTAGAAGAGAGAATTGCCAAAAACGCGAAAAGTTTTTGGTCATTCATTAAATCTAAGCGTGGAGGTTCAACCACCTATCCTACCTCAATGACCTACGGTGAAACTACTGTTTGTGATGGCTTTGATATATGTAATCTCTTTGCTCATAGCTTCTCTGAGTTATTTATTAGCTCAGACGCACAGACGAACCGACTTCTCATTGAAAATTATGGGGATAACATCATGACTTTTAATAACATAAGCATAAGTCGCGAAGCCGTAACTTTTGCCTTGAAACAGCTTGACCCTGCCAAAGGTTGTGGGTCTGATGGTATACCACCGCTATTATTGAAAAATTGTGCTTTGTCTCTGACTGAACCTCTTTGTTATATTTATAATAAATCTCTTAGCACAGGCGTTTTTCCTGATGATTGGAAATTGGCAAAAGTTACTCCAGTACTTAAATCGGGTGACAGTCATTCTATAACAAATTATAGGCCAATATCTGTTTTACCAACCGCTTCTAAGGTGCTTGAGACTATTGTTTGTCCTATTATCAATGACCGTATAAAATCATATATTACCTGCCACTAACATGGTTTCATGAAATCAAGGTCAACTACAACTAACCTTGCTGATTTTGTTGAGTATCTTACAGGGGCCCTTGATTCGCGATTGGAAGTAGACGTTGTTTACACGGATTTGCTCAAAGCATTTGATAGTGTCCCCCACGATATTTTGCTGGAAAAGTTATAGTAGGGGAGCCCAGGAGGGGATTTCGGGAGTTACTAAAGCGCGGCAGATTAATATACAGGGGTATACCTTGTATCCAGATAAGTACTTCCACCCGTTACGAGCCTTATATATATGGCCGCCCGTCAAGGATAAAGGATCAGATTAGTAAAAAAAAATTGGTCATCAGAAAATTTCGAGCGCGTCAGATTAAGGTAGGGTGAGTTAGTTACATGTTAGAACGTGTATATTTCACTAATCTGACCATTTGAGAGTGACCTAAAGAAGGGGCAGGGCTACGAAGCTGTAAAAAAAAACGTCATCTCGACATTCTCGAGCGTGACAATTTTTTTTTTTATTTTGAAGGAAATTATTCAAGGATTACGAAAAATATATAATCTGACGATTTCCACAAGCCGAAGTAACAAAAATTCATCGATAAAGTTTAATACGTGCAGCAACGTGATGCCTGTATTCCTATTTATTCTTTATTTAATTTTTTATAATTATTTTCTTATAAATACAAGTACTTTACTTAAAAAATATACTCTATTTTATTTGCATGCTATTTCTTAAGCTATTAAATCAATTTAATTCAATAATTTAAAAAAAGTAAAAAAAATTTTTTTTAATTGTCAGACTAGGCGAATCCCTCCAGAAAATCGTCAGATTATGAAATATCATGTCTACGGCATCAAGATGAACCATATATATCTTAATCTGACGCGCTTGAGTATTTCAAAATGGCGATTTTTTTTTGCACATTCTAAAAATAGCCGCGAGTTTTCGTCACATTCAAATCGTCAGATTATTATACTAGAGCTTTCTTTTAGGTTCATTTAACACTCCCTTAAAAAATCTGACACGCTCGAAAAGTTTTTTTTTTGTTCCATTTTCAACGCTTCCGTACAACCACCCCCATCATGGAAACCATCAGATTAACATACGTACATTTTTTTAAATATGTTTGACATCTATGATATCAATATCTGATACGCTCGAGTATGTCCATGCCACAATTTTTTTTTACATTTTTGAAAATTTATAGCCGCTCCCCCCACCAATGAAAATGTATATATTATATGACATTTTTTTATTTTTATTATCTAAGCTTCGCAACCCAATAGGCCTCTACGACGCTCGAGTAAATCCCGATTTAGCATCCTGGCCTCCCCTACTATTACGTAGGTTTGGTATTTTTGGGAATATGTTGGAGTGGTTTAGATCTTATTTAAATAAACGCAAATTTTATGTAGTAGTTAATGGTTTTAGTTCAAAGTACATGATATTATTTCAGGAGTACCTCAGGGCTCTAACATAGGACCTGTATTATTTAATATTTTCATAAATGATGTTGTTGAGTCCTTACCGAATTCCATCCCATATATTTATGCAGACGATTTGAAACTTGCGAGGATAAAAAAAACTGAATCCGATATTATCTTACTTCAGAAGGATTTGGACAGTCTCGTAAACTGGTGCGAAATGAATAAAATGAAACTTAATGTTGAGAAGTGTTTTCATATCAAGTTCACTAGAAAACACACAGAAACTAAATCTAATTATTTTCTTAACGGGGTATTGGTCAAGGAAGTGAGCAGTGTAAGAGATCTTGGTGTAATATTCGATAAAAAGCTTACTTTTGATGACCATATAGAATACATCACCAAAAAAGCTTCAAAAATGCTTGGTTTTATTATGAGAAATGGGAAAGAGTTTCGTTACTTACAAACTAAGAAGTCACTATACAGCACCTATGTTCTTAGCATCTTAGAATATTGTACGGTAGTTTGGCGACCGCACTATGCTTGTCAGTCCCTGAGGTTGGAAAGAATCCAGAAACGCTATCTTTGGCACTTAGCGTACTCTTTCGGTAAACATAGTAAAGATTCCTATGAATCAAAACTCAAATATTTTAAATACACTTCTCTCGAAAAACGTAGAATTATAAACGACCTAATATTTTTATATAAATTGTTTAAAAATGAAATAGACTGTTCTCAATTGCTTCAAAAATTTAATTTTAGAGCGCCTTGCAGATTGCCCAGATCTCGATTACTACCTCTTGTTCCTCCATACAGATCCACAGCTTTTGGTATGAATTCTCCCGTTCCGAGATTGAGTAGGTTACTGAATAGTTATGAAAAGTCTTCAGATATATTCCAAATCAGTATTAACATATTTCGAAGGCATTTGCAAGCGTCCATAGATGTAAACTAGGATAACTCCAAATTGAACTATAGCGAATCAACATTTGTTTGTTTTGTCAGTTTTTTTTTTTGTTATATTTTATTTTTTTTTTTACTTTTGTTCATAATTTGTATAAATAAGTTTTGTTAGTATTGCATGTGGTGTTTACCTTTAAGAAATTGTACACTAGGTTTTATTGCCCTTAGTCTGTAGTTATATAATGTATCGGTGTAACAATTGTTGGTAAGCCAATAAACAAATAAACAAATAAACAAATTACAATTATTAATTTTAGTTAAACCGTGCATGCTGCCGATAATTATAGCTTGACACTTTTGTGGGTTTACATTAATTCCAAAATCGTTGCACCATTCCTTATATATTTTTAATGTTTACACATACTGATTGTCAGTTGTTTATGCTTTTACCACTTATTCTATAATCATATAATTTTGCACATAGGTGATCAGGGATGCAGAAAATGTCATGGGAAAACTAAAAGAAAAGAATTGTTCCCGGCAGGTAGAAAATAACTTTGAAACGTCAAAAGTATGTGACGAAATATCTTGTCCTACAATCATTTTTTGTAGATAATATATTTATTGAATACCCCATAGTGGAAGCAATAGAATTAAGTAATCCAATTGCAAATATTTATATAGCTAATTGGATTACTTAATTCTATTGCTTCCCCGTTGGTCGAGTGGTTAGCGCAGACGCCTAACGTGTCACGGCGCAATGGGGCTCGGGTTCGATTCCTGGCGGGAGACAGGCATTTATGTGATGAGCATAGATGTCTGTGTTTCTGGGTTTGGTCGTTTATTAAATATATTCTCAGTATTTATATATGTATTTCTATGTATTTGTATCGTTGTCTACCACCCTTAACACAAGCAAATAATTTGCTTACTTAGGGGTTAGATCAATGTGTGTAATTTGTCCCGATATTATTATTATTATTATTATTATTATTATTTAGCTATTTATTTACTGCAGTCACGGGGAGCTGTTAGTAAAATGACAAAACATTTTACAGTATAACATTAGTGTTATATTTTAGTAAACACTCCTGGAGTAGTATTGGTTTTTAGTTGGAAGACCTTAGAGGCATAGTCTTAACATTTATTAACAGAATAAAAGATGTTTGAGAGGTCATATTAAAATATTGTGTATGATGTATGGTCATATTAAATATTATACGCAAGAAGCATAATGTATTTTATAAAAGGTAAAAGATTCAGGCACTTCTAAGATTCTGAGCATAGAGTTAGAAACTGACCTACTGACAGATGCCTACAACTCTACATCTCGTCTTACACAACACATGATGGCTGCCAAACATTTGAAAAGTAGAATTAATTCTTAAGTTAATTATTTTAAATGTAAATGTAGTTTATAAACGATTTTAGAACTGTTAAAAAAAGTCTGGTGAAAATACATATTTGTTACATTTTTTGACTTACTTGATAATCATAACGTATTTCAATTATTAAAATGGTTAGCCTTTAAACCACTACTAATTTTGCATCTATCATGTATCCAATCATGTATCATATCATTAACTTTTAGTGTAGTTTGGTTTAGGCTAGAGACAGTTCTGTAGAGAATAGTACCAACATTGTGAGATACGAATATTAACTGTGTTCGAACATAAATAAATGTAGTTGATAAACAAAAAAAATACAATTAAATATAAAAAATATAATAATAATAATAATAACTCCTTGGTAACTGACACGAGTTGTCACGTTTTTAAATGTCTCTTTTGTTAAAAATATTTATTTACAAAAACAAGTTTATAAAATATTTAAATCATTTCATTCAGTTTTGAAATATGCAAAATAAACGGAAAAAAAATGAAAATAATATACCAAACTGCTACCAGAACTACTTACCAAAAATCGACGACGACGTCGATTTTTGTCAAATATATGTTATCAAAATACTTGGACTTAGTTCACGAGATTACCGACATGTGGGATGTTGACTCAACAATAATTGTCCCGATGGTAGTTTCCGTTAATGATCTTATAGCGAAGAGTCTCGATCATCATCACAAGAGGCTCTCACTAAACAACTGGATCAAGGATCGGATACAAAAGGCAGCAGTTTTGGGTACGGCACGCATTGTGAGGAAGTTTCTTTCGTTGTCGCCCTAACCACCAACGGACTGGTCGTAAGGCCCACGTCGGCGGAATACTATTTTTTATATTCATATTTATAATGTTGTTTTTCATGTTATATATATAAATGTAAATAATAAGATAGATATTAAATAAATGAGAATAATAATCGTGTATAAATATAAATAATTTTGAATAGGACGTGAATTGAAATTATAATTCTGTCTCAAGGGTTTGTTACAGAATAGAGATACGACTCCAGAGATCGTAACATCAATTTAGCTAAAATGTTAATAATAAATTTAATGTTGCGTTTAGCCAAATAGAAACTCAAAAATATATGGGGCTGGGTCATACTTTTCTGACTTAAGTGACTTTACTCAGGACGGATTTAGAATACATATATATTTGAATATATTATAGTAATAAAAGAATATATATTATATCGTATTATAATTCAAATAAATCAAATTTCAATGTGCAATTAAGATAAATTAATATTTTTGTATGTTAATTAATTATTTTCTTTTTTATCTTAGTATGATCATATTTAAGATAAGAAAATTTGGAATAAAAAAATAAACAACAGAACGTCGATTAAAGAGTGCAACTGCATATCTATTTATTAGTTATATAGCATTTATATATACATCTGTATATAGTTAATGTACAAATTTAACTTTTTATACATTTATATCGATATCGTTAAATTAGTTTGTTTTATTAAGTTTCTGTAGAAAGGCCAAGTATCTTTAATCGATGCAAATCTCATTATATATTATTACGGCTTCTTATTTTTTTTCGTGTCATTTATAAATATATTTATTATTACACAAATAAATATATTTTAAATTCATTTTTCTTAATAATATTTTATATAGCGTTATTTTCCACTAGTTCAACTGATTAGCTTAAGGTTTGAACAAATTAGACTTTTATATACAGAAGTACAACCAGGTATTCCTTTTTAAGATGTTGAGATTGTTTAAGAAAAGCACCCTCAAAGAGCAATTTCAAAAAGTTAGTTAGAGCACACTTCCTAAAGACGTCATGACATTAACATATTAACTGATTATATTTGTCATTATCATTTGTCATTTTGAAACAAGCATTATATTATAAGTATGTATTTGTATGTATGTATATATATATATATATATATATACATATGTATGTATGTATGTAGATATATAGATATATGTAGATGTGTATTGTAATATATTTGTGTACCTTCGTATATGTAAGTATATATATATATATTATATGTATAATGTGTATTTGTATAATGTTTATTATTGTTATAGCCTACATTTTACAGTTATTTTGATCTTTGATTATTTCTTCTTAATTTAGAGTAGTCTCATCTCTTCTTAAAACAGAAAAAACTACTATGAGCATATAAAATAATGTTTTTTAAGATATTTCCAAATTGTTTTTCCTTCTTCTAATATATGTCAAAAATTATTTATAACGACCGACACCGTCCACCCCATTTTTTTTAAAAAAACAATTTTATTGGTTATACTATTCTTATTTATTATATTTTTTTTTTATAAAAGCGTGTTTATTAGTTTTTTTACTATTATTATTAAATGAATACCCTAATCCACGCGAACGGAAAAGCAGTATTATATTTTAAAAAAATCAGCAATAATTACTACTGGAAGACAAAGTGTGTCTGTCAGTTATATACGTCAATAATTCAATTGTCCATAAGGGTTTTTGTTAATATATTTTCTATGATCATTTTACCTGTATAGGCAAGGAGTTTTGATCTCACGAGTATCATCACTCATGGATGAAGTTTTAAAAAATGTTTTACATGAATTTTACCAATTTCAAACCTCTCATTACCTGTAATTATTTGAAAATCTTTGCATATTTGTTAGCTAAAACTCTTAATAATAACTTTAAAAAAAATAAATGAGTATTCGAAAACCATAGCTTTTAATGCAATGCATAAAACAAAAACTTAGTAAATATTGAAGTATAAAAACACATATATATTTTTTATTTTTTATTTTTCTTAGTTAATGTTACATAAATATTAAATTAAATGAAAGAAAGTTTGAAAATATCTATAAACTGAGCATAAACTATGTTTAAGAGTATAAAGAGTATTTAAGCTTTTAAATAAATATAGATTGAAAAATAAACCGATACAGACAGAGATTCAAACCTGCAACCTCTGAGAAACAGTCCCGTTGCTCTAGCAATTGAGCTTCCCTATCGCTACCCACTTTGATGAATTTAGCTTTGTTGTCACCGTTCCGCAAAACTAAAAAATAGCTCAAATTGCAGAGAAGAATGTCGGAATCTTATTATTTTGAAAGAATTTTCATAAAACCCAGTATTTATTTAAAAATGTTCTTCACGAAAAATTTAAGTAACGAATATTTAAAAATATTAGGTAATTTAGGTAAGAAAATTACAGAAAAATATCCAACTGCATTGTAATTAAAATTAAATTTACAAATTTTGTAAATTTAATTTTAATAAAAACCTATGCAAAGCTAAATCTGTCGGTCTGTCTCTGTAAACGCTCATTGTGTAATTACTAATCACCCGATTTAAATCTAATTTTTAACCCCCGACTCAAAAAGACGGGTGTTATAAGTTTTACCTGTCGATCTGTGTATCTGTGTTTCTGTGTATCTGTGTTTCTGTGTATACGCGTGGACGGATTTGATTGCGGTTTTTTTAATCGAAAGCCTAGTTTGTCGAGATGGTTCTTAGCTAGGCTTGATCGAAATAGAAGGAGTCGTTTCCAAGATATAAAGGTTTTATGGTAGCGGGTCCAAGGTTCTTATGCAATATTGATAGAAATATTAAAACAAATGAAAATTTGTTTGTCAATAATGAAACCGTTAACATAAAAAAAGCAGAAAAAAAATATACATTATTTGAAGTGAAACTTCTTTATCGGGGTTGGAATAAAATTTAGTGTAACATTTTTTCGTTACGCGTGACATTTTTCCGTTACGCGCCAGCTTTTTTCGTATAGCTTCAACTCTTTTACACCATGTTGCTATGGAAATACTAAATAATCAAAATGACAAGTATGTGGATTACAAAACACAATTTACATTAACCAAAAATAAAATTATCGCATTAGAGTTTTATAATTAAATAATGAATTGTAATTACATACTGGACAATACGATTTTATGGACTTGCTATTGAAACTAATAAATAAATTCAAGATTATAACATGATGAAGAAATTATGAAATATAATTTATAATATTTTTAAAATATATTGATTGTCTGAAATAGAAGAAGTAAGAATGAAAAGAAATACGAGTTTTGGCTGAGAAATGGAGCATTGGGGTCCTGATCTTTACAAGGTCTGTTTTGCTATACCTAGAACGAACAACAACTCGAAACAACAGAAACAATGATGAAGAATAATTTTATTTGTGATATAGTGACGGTCCAACATGTTACGAAGCCTAAAGTTATTATTTTTAAAGTGGATTGTGTACATTTGTCAGTTTTTATGGTACTTATGTGTTTCTTCTATGAGAATATTATACGTCAGAAACACTCGATTCACTTCTTACATTTTAATTAATTGATACCCCTTAGCATCCGACGGGCGTTAGGAAACGCTCGTTTTGAAAAAGCGTAAATATCTGCGATAACGTTTGGGTGTTACGAAACGCCCTAAAAATAACTCCTTGGGAATTAATAAATTTACGAATTAAATGTTTATATTCTTTTATTTCTAACATTACTAATGCATTACTAATGCATACTAAAAATGCAAGAAATGTTTAAAATTGGACGGAAGCGCAAGATGTATAAAATAACAAAATACTCCAGAAGGTAAATGAAATACGAGAACAGAACACTAACATAAGTTTAAGCATTGAATTTATTTCACAACAATATGATGAAATGAAAAATACTATCGTTTAATTAGAACAAGACAGAAAGCTGGATAAAGTATATATACAGTCTTTGGAGAAGAAAATTGATGCGTTGGAAAAAGCTACAAAAATTTCTACGCTGGAGTTACGAAATGTTCCTTTAAAGTACGGAGAAAAACATGATGATTTAAGTGGAATTGTGACGAACCTTGCTGACGCCCTAAACATACCAATACAATAAACAGATATTCGTCAAGTTTACAGAGGATTTTCTAAATCGGAAATCGGTTGTGTGTCGTGTGGTGTATCATGTCGTGTCATGTGGTATCTCACCCCCAGCAAGTTCCTGGGCACGTATCCGTCGTCGTGTTGGTGGTGCCCCGACCACACGACACGATACGCCACACGACAAGACACGACACATGACACGACACACGTCACCCGACACGACACATGACACCCGACACGACACACGACACACGACACACGACACGACACACGTAACGACACACGAATCACCACACGACACACCACACGACACGACACACCACACCTAAAGTTTTTTTTCAATTAGGTATACATCTCACTCGAAACGTCGGACTCTATAGTCTGTTTTAAAAGGCGCGGTTAACGAATGATAACCGATAAAAAACGACGCCATCACATCACATCACAGTACATCGCATGTGTTGTAGAACTTTATGCCATGTGGAGTTTAAGACTTATTTTATGGAATTTCTCCTTTCATCTTTTATCATCTGTTTAATTCTATAAAGTATAAATATTATGTAACTTGAGTTAGCTGAAGTTCCTTCAACATCTTGTATTTATAACTAATACTTCATTTTGGTATTAGGTACATGTATTTACTTTAATTGTAAGTAATATTTCTACCATTTCTTTGTTTCAGTTATATCCAAGAGTAACCCCGCAGCAGGAATAATGGTCTAAACCACGGCTTAATTTATGAACTTATGTAAATAGATCGGGTATTTTTTATTTATTATGTATTTATATCACTGTAATCTAAAAAATACATATTGTATACAATTTTAAAAGAAGTAATATTTTGTAAATATTTAATTAAGCGTGAGAGTTCATAACGAATGAGATTATATTGTACATTTTATAAATACACGAGTCATCATTTTACAATTACAATGATGACGTGATAACCAATATTATTAAATTTGTATTATTCTAAGGATTTCTGAACGTATGTAAAATATTATTGACAATACAAATAATAATATTACAAGCAAATTTAGTGTAACATTTTTTCGTTACGCGTGACATTTTTCCGTTACGCGCCAGTTTTTTTCGTATAGCTTCATCTCTTTTACACCATGTTGCTATGGAAATACTAAATAATCAAAATGACAAGTATGTGGATTACAAAACACAATTTACATTAATCAAAAATAAAATTATCGGATTAGAGTTTTATAATTAAATAATGAATTGTAATTACATACTGGACAATACGATTTTATGGACTGGCTATTGAAACTAATAAATAAATTCAAGATTATAACATGAAGAAGAAATTATGACATATAATTTATAATTTTTTTAAAATACATTGATTGTCTGAAATAGAAGAAGTAAGAATGAAAAGAAATACGAATTTTGGCTGAGAAATGGAGCATTGGGGTCCTGATCTTTACAAGGTCTGTTTTGCTATACCTAGAACGAACAACAATTCGAAACAGCAGAAACAATGATGAAGAATAATTTTATTTGTGATATAGTGACGTTCCAACATGTTAAGAAGCCTAAAGTTATTATTTTTAAAGTGGATTGTGTACATTTGTCTGAACATTCATTCGATAACCATTTACTAGATGATCATAGAAATGTTTTAAAAAAAATAATCAGCAAAGAACTTTTAACAACTCGTATCCATTACAGTACGAAAAAACTGTCTACTCATGCAGAAAAAAATTAGGTCTTTTTTTACTAAAACTGTAATATTCAAAGGACAATAAATGTCGCTCCACGACTGACGTGGGCGAGAATGTAATAAGTAAAATTTTTGTTGCCTGGAATCAAAACAGCTAATTGTTATCGCACGTGAAATCATCGGTTAGGTGATAGCACTTTTCGGTGTATCTCGTTCTAGCAAATGATAGAGAAAACCTAACCAGCCTTTTAAAACCGGTAGGTACTACCATAGAGATAAGGATCACTATCGATATCGCGGATAAGTTTACACAATTTCACATCACTAGAAAAAATTCTGTTGTCTACGGCAGTGTACGCTTTAAAAATCTGAAGCTCCTTCTATGCTTTAGTTATTATTCTGAGCTTCTTACGTTTTAATTAATTAATATTAATGAAAATTATGACGTTTTACGCGTCATCTTTATTTCTAAGTCACATTTAAAAGAAAATGTGAATTATATTTACATGTGATAAAGAAGTTTCACTTCTTACATGTGTACACTAATACACACACACATTTTTTTTTTATACCTTGATTTCAGTGATGGTTTGGAAGGCATTAAGGAGTGAATGAGTCATATTTTTATGACGATTGTCTAAAAGTAGCCACGAGTATTTAAAATACGTTATTAGTTCCATGTTATACATTATCATGTTCCATAACCAACATTGGTGCGTTCAGCAAGACCCATGTCGGGTCGTAAAGCTCGATAAAGTCGTAAGTGCTGGAGACTGGCGAACGATCGGAACGATCGAACGGATCTTCGGTTAGATTTGCCTTAAAAGCCACGACGATGTGGAGTTCCACAAATAATTCATAAGCCTAGCAGTGAAGATTTTTCCAGTACGACAGTGCAAGTCTCTATTGGTATCGATAAGTTCAAAGAGCTGTATTAAAGTGAATGTAGATCATTTTTAATATATTCATATATTTTTAACGTAATTATAACAATATATTTTTTCATGATGTCAAATGTTAAAAAAAGAAAGAAAAGTACGATTATTAAAAAGTATTTGCCTTTTTGTGTTATTAGTTTAGTTTTATTTTTATTTATATTACATAAAGTACTAACATAATGAAGCTGAAGAGTTTTTTGGTGGTTTAAGTTTTTAATTAGCCTATTTATTGAAGATTTTTACTATATTTTAAATATTTTTACTAACTTTTGGCTATACTTTGAATATTTCTACTAAAATTAAAACATATTATTTGAATTAAAATGATTTAACCATATAATGATTACTGATTTGCCCTTTATCCCTTTGTAACAAGCCCTCGGGATACAAACCCTTCGGATTATAAAGTTCCTAATCACACTTTCTATTTAAAAGTATTTATAAACAAGAAAATATACAATGATATATTATTAAACTTCTAAACAATCTATCTAAATAATAATATTGTTAGGAGTCGAGGGTATTTCTAAATAATTAGTAGGCATCAACTGCTATAAATTAGCAAACAAGTGTTAGGTTTAGATTCCTGCCGTGTGTCGGAAAGTCCGGTGATGGAAGGGGGCCGGGGGAATTAGATCGTGTAATTCCTGCGCACACTCACCAAAATGTATCCTGTAGAATACTGAGAGGCTAGCAATTCTACGCCTGTGTTCAAGGCTTTGGAGGTCGGCTTCGACCAATTCGGGATCGCCTATGAGCCTTTTTTGCTCGCCTCTCAATTGAGTCCAGAACCGCAAGATGAGCCTTTGCGGCACCAGCAAATATGTGGCCACAGTACTCTACACACGACCGGATCTGTGCTTTGTATAAAACAAAAAGCTGTCCCGGTGTAAAGTACTGCCGAACCTTCGCAAGAACGGCAAGCTTTGAAAGAAAGAAAGAAAGAAACTTTTATTCAACCGTTGTAAATATGAACAAAAAAAAACAAAATAAACAATAAAATAAACTAACCAAAAACATCTTACAAACATTATATAAACAAAAAAAAACACCATTACATTAAATGAAATAACAAAATAATAATAAAAATAATAACTAAACTAAATACTCTTGACATGCACATCACACGTCCCCCACCCTCTCGCCCCGTATGCAATACGCGCGCGAGTTGTAGGCGCTGAAAAACCGGTTTTAGAGGACGAGTAGAAGGCGACGCGGTGTGATGTTTTAAGGTGCATTAGCATCAATTTTAATAACAAAGTAAGAAAGTTTTTAATGTTATACGGATAACTGTGTTATATAATAAACAACGCCGAATGGGCGTTCAGCTCAGCATGTGCTGTTTGTTCGGGATGATACTCGTACAAAAAGCGCTGATTTTCAGCTGAAACCCTGTATTTGAAGTGACGTAGGCGCGAGAACAAAATTTATTACTGAATCAATATTACTCCACCGAATATGCTTACAATCTGAAGACTGAAACTGAAACAGGTAACTATATTACAATACTTGTACGTACATGTTATTTGCATATGAAACAAACAAATATATATATAATAATTCAATTCAAAATAGGGTAAATTGTGTATATTCTAAATAATATAATTATAATAATCATCTTAAAAAGTAAAAAAGTAAAAGACTGTACCAAACATATTATATCCATTTTAGATTCACTGGAATCTGTGATTTACAAGTAACAAGTAACTATGAAGAAATTAACATATGAAGAAATTAACATAACGACTCCCCCCCCGGACCGCCAAGTTATAGTGACCGTAAGGACTGAGGTAATTCATTTAGATATATATATATATATACACATACACATATATATATATATATATACACATATACACATATATATAAATATATACATATACATATATATACATATATACACACACAAACATACAGATATCTACATATAAACATACATATACAACTTTTAATCTAAAATTATTTTTTTTTTTATAATTGTTTTTGAATATTAAATAGATATTGTTTATATTTTAACTTAAAATTATTTATTGATTTCAGGTCACGTAATGGTGGTGGCAGGTCGTTCCAGCACTTGGTAGCCATATATTTAAAACTACCACGGAACGATGCAGTACTGTAACGGTGTAATTTTAGTTTGTATGCAGTATTTCTTCTTGCATATTCAATATTATCTTCATGTACCCAGCGAAGCTTACTATAAAGGTAGGGAGGTATTTTAAACTTTATAATTCCAAAGAGCATAGTAGCAAAATGTAGCTGTCTCCGGTAATCCATTTTTAATGATCTTATACTGTTTATATATGGCTTTGCTGCTGCTGCTCTTGCTCTGGACTCAATGAACCGACCAAAGTTGAGATTCGAGGAAATCTCTAAACCTAACAACTGAAGCCGGTCACTGTATTCCAAGGATACATTCTGGAAAGTAGGAGCCAAGGTGAAAGGGCTTCTTTTGGCGGTGAACAGACACGTCTGCGTTTTGGTGGCGTTGAACTTGACAAGATTGGCATTGCTCCATGCGGAGACTGCCTGAAGTTTGTCATTCAAACGTTGCACCATGGCTTCTCTTTCAGACTGTACTTGATCTCGACTAGCCCGAGTACTCGGCAGATATCTTTCTACAACTGTGCTGTCGTCTGCGTACCCATAGATACCGGGCTTCAACAGATCGTTAATGTGCAGCAGAAAAAGAGTTGCAGAAAGAACGGACCCCTGAGGCACTCCGGCATTTATTGTCAAGGATTCCGAAGAACACCCATCGACAACTACTCGGAGAGATCTCTGGCTCAAAAAGTCCGTTATCCAGCCAATCAGACCAGGAGATATACCGTACGCTGAAAGCTTGCTTATAAGGCTCGCATGCCAGACCCTGTTAAATGCCCTCGAGACGTCCAGAGAGACGGCGACCGCTTCTCCGTTCTTCTCGATGGCCTCGCCTAGAATGTGTGTAGCATACACTAGGAGGTCCCCAGTAGACCTATTACGGCGAAACCCGTACTGTCGGTCACTGAGGAGATCGTTACCTTCTAGGTATGCTAGAAGGCGCGAGTTCAATACACGCTCCATAATCTTGCAGAGTATGGAGGTGATTGAAATCGGTCTGTAGTTGACAGGATCAGCACGGCTGCCTTTTTTGGGCACGGGTTGCACGTTGGATTTCGGCACTATTCCAGTCTTGAAAGAGAGGTGATACAGACGTGTCAGTACAGGAGACAACTCAGCTGCACATGTCTTGAGCAGAATGGCTGGTATACCATCAGGACCACTGGCTTTATTCACATCTAAACGACACAATGTTCTTCATACCTCTTTGTTAGTGATGCGGATTTCAGGCATCGAAATACCGCAGTGAGGAAGATGAGCTGGAGAAGCATTGCCAGTGTCTAGATGCGAATTATCAACAAACAGAGAAGCAAATACTTTTGCTTTCTCTGTTGCTGTGTGGGCCAGGGATCCATCCGGCTTCAGCAGAGCAGGCAGTGAGGGTTGGCAGAAATTCGACTCGATCGCTTTCGCAAGAGATCAGAAAGCTCGACTGCCAGTTGGTCTGACAGAGAGCCTTTCGCCATTCTTAGCGATTCGATCGAGACGAGCCTTCCGCAATGCCTTTTTGTAGGACTTGGCAGCTAAGTTAAGGCTCTCTTCTTTGTACTTACATCCGGCGTTTTGCGGCTTCGAGCATCAGCCCAAATGAGGTATGCCGAATGTTTTCGGTCTTGAGCATGACCACATTCGGCATTAAACCATGAGCGAGCTTTGCCACTGAAGATAACTTCAGCAAAAGGAATAAAATACTCCATTGCCTGATGCACCACATCGGTTATAGCATCCGCGCAACTCGACGGATCCAAAGAAGAGAAGCAGACCTGCCGCCAAGGATAAGACGCAAAAAAGTGCCGCAGTGCCGCATCTCATCCCAATCTGCTGACTTGTATTTCCATACTCGCCTAACACCATGTGGTTCGAGAGCTGGTGGGGAATTTGTAAACACAGATTTCACCAGACAGTGATCGGAGGTTCCCAAGGGGGAGGTGACCTCAACACGATACCTGTCCGGATCAGTTGTCAGCAGAAGGTCCAGGCAATTGGCTGTATGGCCATCCACATCTGGTACCCTTGTCGCTTGCTTCACCAGCTGAAAGAGGTCTAAGGACAACGCAAAGTTCCGCGCTTCTCTTCCAGCATGATCGGTCTTCTGGTACGGGAACAGCCAGTCCTGATGACAAGCATTAAAGTCCCCCAGAAAGACGAGCTGCGCTGAAGGGTACTGACGCAAAGCCATATCAGCAGCCTCACCGAGATACTCAAATAATTGAGTTGTCTCCTGGTCACCGCTGTGCGAACGGTAGACACAGGAATACAGGATTTTTTCGTTTCCTGTGTCTACTAAAACGCATATAGAAGAAAAAGTGGGGTCTTCAAGGTGACGGAGATGCTGGATGCAGAGCTCGTTCCGCGCGTACACGCAGAATCCGGCACGTGAGCGAAAGTTGTGCTCTAACGTGTATCCGGGATAATTCAGATGCACAGCGCTCAAAGGACATTGTGTCTGCGTCTCCGTCAAAAAGAAGAGGTGCGGCTGCTCTGTCTCCAGGTGGTGATATTGGACAGCTAGGATATTAGAGTGCAAACCCCTGATATTAGTGAGGTGCACTTTAAATGAGGAGGAGTGCAACCGCTGTGTCAACATGTTCCTTTTTTTTAACTTTTTCATAATAAAAAAAATAAAAGTGAATAGGGATGGGAAATGGCAGTTGAACGAGGCGGTACGTATCGAACCCGGCGTCGAAGTTGGTTAAGTTATGCCACTGGGAGGCTAGTCTGGAGACTGCGGGGACGCCCGAACCCCCCCAGGGATCGCCATCGGGCCTCCTCGTCTGGTCGCCAACCAGCACGATGGAGCCACCCTGGGATTTTTCGCAGCTGGTAGGGCAGCCTTTCGTGGGTGGCTAACCCACTAATTGGGCCCCCAACTATCTGCGGGCGGCCAACCGCCCTCGCCTCCTTCTGTCCTATTGATTATGTATATAGCATCTCAACCTTGTCAACCCTCTGGTTATAAAGGATTGGTCAGATAAATTCTCTGTACATTTTAATTTAAATTAAATTACTTTATGTATATTAATTAAGTGCAATTATCATATTTAGTGATAAAAAGTACAGTATTACTATCGTGCTATTGTTTGTACTTTGTTTTCGTGCTTAATTAAGAAAGAACAAAGGAATATACCGAGCTGTCAACTCAACGGATGACGAATTCAAATTTCTTCAATCCCGGGGAGTATTTTGTTTTACTTTTAATATAAATCACATACATTGAACTAAAAACTACTCATTATTAAGTGAGTAACGTCCATCCACACACTCAGGCACCGTTACTGACTCACTTTACTTGACTAGTTGGAAGTAAAGTTGAAGACAAAAACAATAGCCTCATACAAAACCATTACATTTATTTTACTTCACATACAATACATAAAATAAGTATTTTAAATACATAACATACATAAAATAAGTATTTATCTTTCCCATTGATTCTAAGTGGTTATTTGTACCCAGGTTTAACTATGGAAAGAGTAATTGCCACCCGCAAGACCTCTGCAAAGGAGTTGGAGCAAAAATTGAAACTAGCTTTAGAAGAACTAAGATCTTCTAAAGATTTATGCAAGAAGCTACTGCAGGAAAGAGAGGACAGTGAAGAGGAAATTAAAAAAATTGTAAATAAAAATACTGATCTTAAAGGTAAGCTCGCTGAACTACATACCAATTATTTGGATATTGTGGCTCAGCGAGATCACTTAAAAAATATAGTGACTGCATTTGACCAGTGCAGCGATGAGCATGAGAGAGCACTAGATCACATTTCAGAGCTTGAGTCTGATTTGAGGCAGGCTAGGAAATCTATTTCAATCCTGGAAACCTGCAAATTAAATGTAGAAAGCCAGCATACCCATAGCTTATATGAGGAGCTGGTTGAATGCAACTCACAACCTACTCAATCAAATTTAATTGATGTTAATTCAACTGTAATTGATTTAACTAAAGATGAGTCCAGTATTGTGCACCCCATATACTTTTCAAGTCATAACAAATTAAAAAAGTATATAAAGGTTAACAAATTAATAAAAAAATGTAATAAACTCATTAACAACAAGTTTTCTGCAAAGAAAATAAATGATTTAAAAATGGAACGCACAAAGTTAATTAAAAAAGTTAGTATTTATAATAAAAAATGATTGAGAGTAGGTCAATGTATGAGCGAGACACCCAAAACTTACAGGATGAAATTTCTCAATTAACTTGTTCATTGCAATCTATGAGTAAGAAATATGAATCTTCTCAGAATGAAATTAAGGAACATATTCATGCTACCAGTAATTTAGTTGATTTATGTAGTTATAACTTAGAGCGGTTTGAATCTTTAACTAATAATTATGTTAATTGTAACTGTTTAACTGAAAAATTAAATGTAATTTCAAAACTAAACTCTGAGGTGTTGGGTGATTCGGCTATACATATTGAAAATAATAATAAAAATGTAAATGTTTTGGAAAAAAATCAAAAAAAAAATAAGTCCTCTACTGTATCAGTCAAACATAATTACTTTGTTTTTTCTGACCAATTAGGTCAAGGTTTTGGATCTCTTTTAAGTAGTAAATTAAATAATGTTTATAATATATGCTCACCTGGAGCCAGTTACCAGCATAATCTAGACAAAATAATTAACTGCAGCAGACTGCCCGCCAGCCAGCCATGAATCGGGCACAAACCCCCATGGCCGACCCACCTCGCGCCGAGTATTAGCCAACGGCTAATGCAAACCCGAAGGATCACATTAACCGTTGTTGCCCAGGGAGCACCGGCCCGTACCGCTTCCGATGCCACCGGACGAATCCGAGCAACAAGGGAAACAGACGGGCACACGAGGAGGTATAATACCTATTTATCTTGTAAATAGTCCTTTCCATTACATTTGAACTCATTCAATTCAGATTTGGACTCATCAAGTCTTACGTCTAGTAACAGCGAATAAACTAATAATGTTACACTGTTATTTAATTTTAGTTCCTTATTATTTCTCATGGAAAAATATTTAAAATTGGAAAAAAAAATTAAATAATTATAAAATAATTTTATTGTATTGACTAGCCTAACCCCCCGCGAAGGAAAATTAAACACACGCGTCCTGTTAAATACTAAAATATATTATTTTGTATGTATATAATAGTTGGTATCAATATATTTATCCTTATTAATTGAATTCTGACATTTTATCGCTATGAAAGGAATTGGCGAAAGGAAATGCATGCGTGACGATGTAGTAAAAAGTATCAACCGGTGATAATTAATCAATGATTATGATAATCATATAGTATGATGATTCAATCGTTTTTCGTTTAAAATAAAGAGTATGAATGTGGATGGTTATGGTTAGCACAGAAGATACCGACCGTGCAAGATATGAATGGACTGCATGGAGTGAAACAAGTGTGCACTGAAAGGAGTTCCTGAAAGGAGTTCCTCGTTAGTTAACGAGAACTAATCACGACGATCCTAATCAGTTCAAATGCATGTGGATGTGTCCATGGCACAAAAAAAACAACAATAATATTAAAATAGAACTAAAGATATCAAGCCCATTAAATACGAAAGCGGCCTTATTACAAACACCATTTTGTTACCAGAAATATGTTTTTTTTTTATATTCCCATCTACATAATGCATCATATTGAAAAAAAAAATGGGATCAAGAAATTTAACCAAAATTTATCAAAAAAGACGCTAGAAGTATCACAAGCAAAATCTAATCATTTCATAAAATGAATAGAGTGAATAAATAACATTAAAACATGAAATTAATTACATTAATATGAAGTATAAGGTAGAGTTAAATAAAGTTTTTTTTAAAGTAATGAGCAGTGCCTAACCTAACGCGACTGCAATTCCTATCTTTCAGACCGAAATAATTAAATCAGAAACGGGAAATGTAATTGAGAACTCGCGTTAATTCAATTATCAAGAACAAAGCACTGGAGATAAAGAAACATTAACTTAAGTTAAATGAATGTTTTTATCAACAGGTTGGTTTATTTAAAGCTTTTGAATGCTTTGTATCATTTATTCTGTAACTTGTTTATAATTATAAGTTTGACACAAACTTCTTTGCGCTTGAGAAGTTATAATTATTTATGTTGGCCATTATTACAAAGCCTTTGTGATCAGTTTTTATATAATTGAATTTTTTATTATATTTGTCTTTACCATGTTCAGATAAAGGGATATAGTAATGCCTGATGATAACGCAAAACAGACATTTATTTTTCATAAAGTCATTCCTGTCTTTGAGGTTGAAATATCTATTGAGGTTTAGAAATGTATTGAGGACGTTGAAACGTCGGAACTCCTCTTAAATATTTATTTCCATTTAATTTTATTATTTTTTTTTAAAGAAAATATGTAACTGAATATTCTGTAAATAATTCTAGCTGCTAGCACCTATCGGTTATAATCTGGCAAAAAAACACGTTTATTGTATGAGAGAACCCTTTTAAATGTAAGAGAAATACGTAATCTGTGAAAAATCTAGTTTTCTTACTGTCACGGTTCATGAGCTGCTGCTTGGAGACAGAAAGACAGACAGACGGACAGCGAGGTCTGTGTGACTAAATATTTTTATAATCTGTATTGTTTTTAAAAGTTATGAGTGTCTACCAAAAAATAATTCAATTCAAGCCTCGACTGCTGCTTAAACAAAACAGTAATCGGACAGATCAGAACGCGGTTAGCGGACCTTTTAAAGATAAATAGAGATGATTGTAGCGTCTATTATCTATTATTTCTCTAAAAAGATTGAAAAATAAAGGTTGTATGGTACTTATACCAAATACTATCCAATTATTATATAAATATTGATAATATTTTTTAATACCTTTCTGTGTATAAAACTATTTTTTATCGGCACTTCTAAGAAAAACAGAAAATCTTTAATTATCCTGATAAACATTAGCGTTCTGTTTAATTTGGAATTTTTTTTTTGTATGAAATTTTAATATTTTAAATGTTATAAATTCAGAAGTAATAGAGCAGCTTAGACGCTTTATTGACTTAATTTCTTGTACGACGGTCTCTTTCGATAATAAATCTATTTATTTATATAAATATTTTTTACACACTTATATATATGACACACTTAACAATTTGCGACAAATATAGCACAAGACATTCTGCGAATAATATAGACCTAGCCACTCACCAAAAAAAAAATATGAACGTGTACTGTGAATGAGATTGTGGGTAATGAGTATATTATTTATTACTTATATTTATTATATAAAACATTTAAATTCGTATTCCTTGAACTATACATTCTAATTTATATATTTGTAATTATATTTTTTGGAAAAAATCCACAATGTATTACTTTTATTAAAAATAATGTCTAAATGAGTTTTGTTATAAGGTAGTTTCTAAATCCATTGATGGAAGTGAAAGCTTTATTCAGGTGTAACGTATTCATGAAGAGCTTTTTTGTTGTTTGAACTTCATTAGTAAGTATTTTTCTGAGCTGTATAAATACTTTAAATTATTACTTCTTAAAAGTTCTAAGCTATTATTATTTTTTAAAATATTAAATTGAGCTAAACCTTACTACGGTTGGTTTCGAATTTTCGGCTGTTAGGAAGGGGTAGGGGGGTGAAAGACAATGAGACGAAGGTACCAAGTATGTAATAAATGGAAAACATTAAATAAGAACCGCCCATTAATTTCGGGTGTTAGAGTAATAGACTGTCGAAGTAAAATGTGTTTAACATCAAAATACCCTTTATGTAAACGGGTGTCTATTTTGGTTTTGTTATAGAAATTATTTCATTCTAAGGGAGGAATAATTAATTTCTTAACTAAAGTTCACAGATATTTGTTTCTTAATTAGCATAAAGAAAGATTCGGGGGAATATTTAATATTGTATTAAAATTATTATAAACATAGTTTTACCGTTCTTTTGCTATTGACAAAATATCCTTATATATTTTCAGTTTTTTTTAAACTAATAAGATTATTAATGATTTCAATATAATCGATAGTTTGTGTTAAGGGTAAGATCCGTTGAAATTATTAAAATTAATAATAAACTATATAAAATACATATTATTAATTAAGTTATTACTAACTAAAACTTCGGGGACATAAAAAAAATAGTCCTGAATTAAAGTTCAATATAAACAAAAATATTGTTTATTTAATTCATTTTGAGAACAACAAAGTACGAGAGAAAAGAAATGAAGAAATAATTTTAAATGTATAAACAATATTCCTATATTGGTTGGCTTATATACAAATTATTACATTGACAAGAAATATTCAAATTACTTAATTAAAAAACTGAATTAGTTGTAGAAACGATGAAAATTTAAAATTAATCAAAGCTATAACCTGGACTAGTCGTGAGTTTAATAAAATGTACGTCCGTTTTTCGTGACTGTCTTTTGGTGAATAGAGATATATCAAAACTTTTTTTATTCTTAAAGTGCCGAGGATGAAACTCGCAAATGATTTGTTCTTTTTTCGACTGGACACCGTGGCTAGCAGTAGAGGCATTACTGTCTTTATTCTGATGGGCTTCCAATGTGAGGTATTAGTTAGATATATGTAGATAGTATTTTTAGCCCTGCCTTTCCTAGTGAACCCGATGTCACTCCCGTTGGCTTCCTCTACCCGTTTTGAATTTCAAGTAGTCGACGTCAACCGATGTATTGCTTTTGCAAAAAAAAAATAATACAGTCTTTGAAAGGCGAACCTATGATAAAACAAATTTCTGCACAATTTAATTGTGTTACTTTTGTTTCCTTTTTCAACCCCCCACCTAAAAAGAGGGGTGTTATAAGTTTGACCTGTCGATCTGTGTATCTGTGTATCTGTGTGTCTGTCTGTGGCAATGTAACGACCAAACGCGTGGACAGATTTAAATGTGTTTTTTTTAATCGAAAGCTCAGATTGTCTAAATGGTTCTTAGCTATAATTGGTTGAAATATACACATGTGTCTCCAAGATATTGACGTTTTATTGGTGAAAGGTTCTTATGCAATAATAAGCTGTCCCTAGCGGCTTCGACCGCGCTATATAAGAAAAAAAACCTTGTTATTCAGGACAAAAGGTTATTACACTTATTTACTCAGGTAAAATACTTTATTAGGCATAGCTTTTGTCCGTGACTGCGTCCACGTAGACCGTAAAAATATATTTATATAGCTCATGATCGTAGTCATAAAGAGTCACGGCCAACAGCTAGTGCTAATATAAATCCCTTCATCATAGTGTTATTAGTGATTGTAAACCATTTTAACTATAAATAACTTTAGCTATACACCTATGTGAAAGTCTTCAATCATTTTTATTAATACATTACATAATTTATTACATTGTCGAAATTTTAACGCGAATCCTTTTTTTCCTCATATTAAATATAAACTATGTTCATCAGAGGGATAATGTAGGATTCTAAAAATAAAATATTTTATTAAATCGGTCCAGTAGTTTCTGAGCCTATTCAATTCAAACAAAAAAAAATCTTTTCCCTTTATAATATAAGTGATGATGATGATGATGATGATGATAGAGTATAGCCTATGTTCATCAGGGATAATGTAGAATTCTAATGCTAGAAGATTTTTTTAATCAGTCCAGTAGTTTTCGAGCCTATTCAATTCAAACAAACAAACAAATCTTTCCTCTTTATAATATTAGGATAGATTAATAGAAATATTAAAAAAACTGAAAATTTGTATGTTTGTTGGTTTATTTAGTACAATTCAGAAACCACCAGTAACATAACTTTAAAAAGCAGAAAAAATAAAATAAAAAAATTAAAAACCCACTTTTCTTTTAGAGATCTTTTAGTATATGGTTTTTTTTTAAGTTATTTTTTTTATAATATTATGATGTGTTTGTTTAAACATCTGTTATAAAACTGTTGTTAGAATATTAGAATACTGTATTAATCAGTTAAAGTATCTCAAAAAGTAAGTGATAAAAATATTTAATAAAAGCTAAGCAAGTTATAGTTAAGTTATTGAGTATAATTAAGCACGATCACAACACAGAAACTTATTGTCTCCTTGTGTTCCGTCTATCTTGAGTTTAATTGTTTACATTCCTTTTCAAGTCACAGTCCATTGAGTCTCAAAGCCACTCTTATGTACAGAGCTACCTTGGAGACGGCTAAATATATATATACATATACATGTTTAAAAAATTGTTCTTGTTCTATATATATATATATACCAGTCCGTCTACTAGACCCAACTCTCCTGTCTATAACTTCGGAGGGTAGCCCATCTGACTTTTACACTGCGGATGAGCAGGACACAGATATTACATACATGTACGTATAGTTTTAGATTAATTATTATTTCTTTGTATGTTAGTATTAAGCCGAGAAGAGTTGTCGGAGTTTGAACTCGGGACCTATCAATTTCAAGCATTGAAACCATATACTCCAGAGAGCCTTCGTATATAATTTTATACGATAGTAGTTTATTTTATGTTTGTTTTTTTTTTATTTGGTTAATTGATTGATCAATGGCGTTTGTCGACGGAAAAAACTTGTTTGAGAAATAGAAAGTGTGGATGAGTTTATATGTTTATATTTTTAGAAAACATCAATGAATTATTTCCAAGTGCATTTTTTTATATTTACATTATACGACGCATTTTTTATTATAATATAGTATACCAATATGTCTGGATGGGCAATTTAAGAATTCAATATATAAGAATGCGGGGTCCAAATATTGTGAAAGCATTTTCATAAAACATATCATTTTTCATGCATAACTTTAACACTCTTAACATACAATCCATAAACAACTTCTTAGTTACATACATACATTTCCACAGCACGGTCTTAAAATTAAATTAAATTTTGAAATTGTCGTAAAAGCTATTGAAATAAATATTTTATTGATTATTACATAATTGTTGACAGATACACCTTATCTGATTATTATTTTTGTATTTAAATTTTCGTAAGGCATGATGACTCTCATCGTCTCTAACGTTCGAATGCGAGATCACGAAAAAAACTCCGAAAGGTTTCTAAATTTAAATTATAATTTAATGTAACGCTAGGCATAAAAACATATATTACATTAAAAAAATATATTTTAATGTAAAAAAACTTAGAAATTTATTGAAAAAATTCCAGACTAATACAACACACAAACACATATGCAATTGTAAGTGTTTTGGATGAAGTGACTTATATTTTTATCCTTCAAAAAGATAAATCTCACATAAATATAGTTCCTGTCTCCAGGGGTTTCAAAAACCAATAACATTCAATATACACCCGGAAACACAACCATAATCTATGAATCACACAAAGTGTTTTCCCTTGTATTAATATTATATGAATACAGGTGATATATTTCAAAACAATGTCCTACTTGACAAACATAAGAAAAATTTATCAACAATTTTGCACCCCAAAATCAGATGTCCTCTGCAACTCCAATGAATATAAATTCGCAAAATCGGGCAAAGTTAACAATAAAATATGTTTAACAGTATAAAAAAATATATTTTTAGGTTTGGCAAGTTTAGAAATATCCTTGTAAGAGATAGTTGAAAGTAGAATAAAAGACACATATTTCTGCTACAATTTATATTCCTTAGCAATTTTTTCATAATATCAGCCTCTTAGTAAACATAATGCAGCTATGCCAGAGGATATTAAAAATAGGGTGTCTCTTGTTCGGTGGCTGGACGAGGATATAGTGTTACTAGATTAAATTCAAAAATAGTTTAATATTTTATCCTTTTAAATGCATGTAAAGACTTCGGTGAAAGTCTAAAGAAATACAGAACGAAGTATTGAAACTGTGGTTGTTTTTTTCTTTCTGGGTTCAAGGTTTAAGTTAATAAAAATTATTATAATGCATTCTCTTCTGTTACTCACGTCGATGAAGTTGCGGGTCACACCTAGTATAGTAAAAAGAAAAATCATGTTTAAATAAATATATAACCTCTTTTTATTATCTTTGATTTATTATTTCTAACTTACTGCTTCTAATAACTAATATAAGTAATAAATAACTGATAACTAAGTTTCAGAGTTGATTGTTACAATAATAATTTATTAAGAGGTAAGGTATAACCGTGTAGAAAAAAAGGAAAAATATATTAAATAACAATAAATTGCTACATCTAGTAATATTAAGTCTGATTATCTGATACTAATCCTTACAACATGCAGTAAAAAATTAATACAGTCTTTGAAAGGCAAATCTATGATAAAACAAATTTCTGTTCAATATAATTGTGCTACTCTTATTTTTTAGCTACGCTACTCTTTTTACAATATTATGATGTGTTCTTAAATATCAGTTATAAAAATGTTGACCAATACACACTAAATGTAAAGTGTGCACGGGCGACGTGTTTGTTTGAACATCTGTTCAAACAAAACCCGAAAACTGTTGTCGTTTAAACATCTGTTATAAAACTGTTGTGACAATATTAGAATACTGTAATAATCAGTTAAAGTATCTCAAAAAGTAAATCATAAAAATATTTATTAAAAAAGCCAAGCAAGTTATAGTTAAGTTATTAAGTATAATTAAGCAGGATCACTACACAAAACTTATTGTTTCCTTGTGTTCCGTCTATCTTGAGTTTAATTGTTTACATTCCTTTTCAAGTCACAGTCCATTGAGTTTCAAAGCGACTCTTATGTACAGAGCTACCTTGGAGACTGTTAAATAAATTAATAATAGTAATAATAAATAAGTAAAATTAATAATTTATTAAATTTATATAAATTTATATGAATGTATATAAATTTATATAAATTTAATTATTTCATTAATTAATTTATAGATATTATATGTATTATAGATATTAATAAAATTTGTAATTACACCTGGCTTAGAGCCTTTATGGCGTAGAGCCTCTACGTTGCTGCTACTAACTACCAAAGTCTTACGTAATGTATAAAAGTAGGCTTTACTTTTAAGAACACATATATAGTTAAGAAAGTCTAATAGAACAAAAACAATATCGTCCACATTTTCTGATAATGGTAACAATGAAAATAATAATTAATTCTACAATTTAAAAACAAACCAAAACCTCAAATAAGTTGTTGATCAATTATGTAAACTCGATTAAAAAAAGTCGTTGATTTTGGCCCAAAAATTTACTGTAACATATTTCATATTAAAATAAAGTAGATACATAGGTAGTTAAAGTAGATATTTTCAATACAGCAACAGCAATTTCGGCTGTGGCATCTATCTATTTTCAGAGACGCGGCGGTCTCTTCCAGGCTTAGGGGATGGTTCGAACAGTTTCTGAACTGCTGCTGGACTGTGGTCCGGGCAACAGACATTGCTTGGAGTAGTCGTGTATCCATATTGGATTCCAGAGTTTAGGTAAAAGAAAATGGTTTTCATTATAAACAAGCTGCAGAACAAAAATTTACATTTACAAAGCATTCAAAAGCTTAAAAACATAAGAAATCCAAAACCTAATCGACTGTAATTCCTACCTTCCAGACCGAAACAATTAAATAAGGAACGGGAAATGTAATTGAGAACTCGCGCTAATTTAATTATCAAGAAGATAAAGAAATTGTTGTGACGTGAAAAATGTTGTCGTGTATCCATTATGGATTTCAGACTTTAGGAAAAGAAAATGGCTTTGATTATAAACAAGCTTCAGAAAAAAATATGCGTTTACAAAGCATTCAAAAGTTAAAAGCCTAAGAAATGCAAAACCTAATCGACTGCAATTCCTACCTTCCAGACCGAAACAATTAAATAAGGGAAATGTAATTAAGGACTTGCGATAATTAAAATATGAAAGTCCTGGAGATAAAAAAATATCAACATAATTTAAAGAAATGTATATGATTAAATGTTGTAAGCAAGACCTTGGTTTATTGTAGTTACGTAGAGGCTCTAGGACCTAGAGATTGAACGCTTATAATATTCGATTAATGTAAAATAATAATCCAATATTACATTTTAAGGAATATAAAACAGATCAAACTTTCAAATCGTACAACCTCATGCATATTTAATAAACTTTAAGTCTTTTTCATATTAATCAAAATCAAACAAAATATAATATCACTATACTTATGAACGATGTTTTATTCATTTTATTTCTTCGAGTTTTTTACAAACTGTCAAAGTGTATATTCAAAAGACTATAAAATATATTATAATTATAGTTTTAAAACTGCTATCTACCAAGATATTACTTACAGAAAGTTCAATGATATAAAAAGACTGGTTCTGGTTTAAATTTTAAAACCAACTTAATTATGGTTCCATATATTTATTTCTTTTTCTAATTTATTTAATTAGCTTATATATAAACTTATCTTAAGACAAAGTACTGGAAATTGAAATTTAAGAGATTTTGATATGAAGCAATGTTCTTGTATTTTTAATATTATGTTGTAAACCGAAATACAAAATATTGCATGCCTATGAAAAAAATAAAAACATTAATAATATAAATATATATATATAATTAGAGAATAGCATTAATAGTAGAAAAGAATATAATATACGTAACTTTATCATATCCAAAATTTCTGACCCAGTCGTGCGGAAAATACAATTCATTAAGCAAAAGTGTTCTTCGAGGAAATTTTATTGAGTTCCAAACAAATACATGAACGACTAGATAAATAAAACTATAAGGAAAACACAACATTCATTAGGGATATAACTGTAACTGAATTGAATTATCGAAACCTCTTTTTACGGAAACGAAACAAATAACATTCTTTTTATTTCAAATTCAATAATATTTTTGAGGAGTATCAATGTCAGACCATCTCTACATTTAAAATTTTAATTTACATCTCCTATAGTTTTAATTTTTATTTTCATCTCTACATTTTCAATTTTTATTTTCATCTCTACATATTCAGTTTCATTCTTTCTTTATACCTATGCACCATAATAAAATAATGTTCCTTGCTAGTATCCTACGACAAAGGTGATTATAGCGGTTTTTAATCTGTTTTTGTTAGTTTCAAGTGTATGATTGCTTGTTTGTTTATCACCGACTTTTTCGAAGGCGATTTAGTGTCATTTCCCACGGGCCGTTTTTGTTCACACTTTGTACATATGTCAAGGACCGATAATAAATTAATTATTCAAAGAGATTATCTCATTATCTTGATTAGGAACTCCAGGATTAATAATAATCTTATAGATCTTTATTACATGACTAAAAGATTAACGTATACGTTTTCATGACAAATTGAACTAAAAAGGAAAAAATAATTATAGTTTAAAAAAACGAGCTTTTAAAATTAATCAAACTAAAAAGCTACAAATAATTCGTAATATGAGATTCATTCTTATATTACGAATTATTTTTTACTTCAACTTTAATGGTCAAAATATAATAAAATTATTGAGGAAAAAAGCCTGGGGCGCTTCGTGCTACTGTATTACTTTTGTGGCATTTTTAAAGTCATTGTTGCGATTGAATATTTGAAAATATGAATTTTTAAATAAAACTTTCTCTACTTTTAGAAATGAATACAATTATTAGTTTCGAATTCATCGCTTCTTCATGATCTACGGACATTAACCGATACGGTATGCCGTTTTAGATCGCAAACTTGCCTAACTTGTTTTATTCTTACTCATAGAATGTGTTCTCTTATATTCGTAAATTATTAATTCTGATGATCTTAACATGAATAATGAATTAATCTGAATTAATGAGTAATTATTGTACAGTCGATTGTCTTTTACAATTTTTGAATGTTCCAATAGGATCTGACCACCTAAAGAAACTAGAGAAGCGCCCCACGCTTTTTTCCATAATAATTTTACTATATTTTGCTTATTATTCATTCTAATATTGCGAATTATTTTTATTTTTAGTTCGATTAATTTTTAAAGATTTTCTCGTCCGACATCTAATGTGTGAGTGCGCGGATATGTTCTTTAGCAGCACCCGTTAGGTCGTGCTTGGCGGTCTGATCCCTTAGAGGTCCGAACGGTGGACTCCTCTAAAGGGGACTACCGCCAACGTATGTCGATTAAGAGAGGCTTCGGTTTCTTTTTTTATAGCAAAGTTTAGGTGGGGGGTAAGTCGAATAATACATGAAGTATGAAACCTGTAAATAAAGGATACCTGTCGTTACGAGGTGCCTTCTAAGGGGTGTGTCCTTCAAAAGATCGCAGTTGAATGCGCAAGCGATTCCGTGGCGTCCCACAATGACACAAATGATGATGGTGGGAGTATATAACAGTCTCCCTCTTCCCCTGGAGGTATGTATACATAAAAAATTCCAGTCGTTAAAAATAATAAAAAAAAAAAGGTGTTAAACTTTATGTATACTATACCCTATGTTGACTTTTGAGCACTTAAAAATTTACACACTTATATACTGTTAGTCATATTTATTTATAATAATTTAAATGGTAAATACATTGGAAATTACATGTTTTAGTTCATATGTTTCAACAGCAGCGCCACCTACGCAATTAATTATGGAATGTTATTTATTTATTTTATTTTTTTTTATGTTATTTAGTATTTACTATTAAATGTTTTAAGAATTAGAAGCATAGGATATTTTAACAAAATGTTTAATCATTTATTAATTATTAGAACTTATTATAAATAATAGCATCTCTAAGTTGGTTATGAAATTGTAAATTACCCTCACCTAAATTTTATAGTGTTAAAATATTATAAAACGAGTTGTAAGGGCTGCTCTCGCCCATTCTATTACAAAGGGTTGGATATTAAACATTGAAGTACAAGCACTATATATTACTGAAACACACATACACATATTTTTATTATAAAAAGAGTTTTTCAGTTTAAATTCTTTTTTTCTATCTTACCACAAGCATTCGATGTTTCATATTTAAAAACATATCACATAAATCTAATATTAAGTGTAGGAAATTTAAACACCAACCAAAATTATAAATTCTTCTTAAATATATATCCTTTAAAAAACTTCCCGATCTCGGTGCAAATATCAAGTAAATTCATTTCTCGTATGAGATATGTAAGAAGATCAAAGAAACAAAAAGTACAAATACACTTAAGAGTGTAGACATGTATGTGGAGGTGTGTTATGATACAATCATTTTACGTTTATTGCTACAAACTTAAATAAACAAACATACATTTCATATTATATTTACGTTTTAAATTCAAATTTTTATAGAAAGAAAGTTTTTAAAAATAACTGTACAATTAATATATAATTCAAATTAAATCCTAATTAGTCTCTATCTCAGTTAAAGTTAAATCTTATTATAAAATAACATTAACTATCAGTTAAAGAAAACGCAATCATAATATGGTAGTGAATAGTGTAGTACTTGGCTTTATTGTACTGATATTGAATATTAGATTTCATGCAACATGCAACGACTGCACTGAAAAATATTTAATCGTAGATTTAATAAAAATACTAAGTATTCATTGGTTTTACTAATTTGTTATAACATAATACTCTCCTTAAGGCATCTCAAATTATGATAATTATTGGAGTATGTAAAGGTGGCAGGTGCTATCTGTCTGTCTGTCTGTCTGTCTGTCAGTGTTTTAATATATATTACAATCACAAACACAAAATCATATTGTTCAATCATATAAAAAGTAATGTATATCATGAATTTATTATTTGAAAAGTTGAATTACTTCAAATACAATTTTATGACTGACTTGGGAATATTCTGTTATTCATACAATATGTTGACCTTTCCGGTAATTCAGTTCTTGGCCATAGGCTTACCAAAGGTCAAACGGATAAATGGTTGTGTACTTACCTCCTGTGGATCAAATAAAAATATTTCAAATAAGTTAGATTTATAAGTACTTTTACCATACTTTTTTGTTAACTAAGAACTGTACTGTTGCAATTTTCGTTAGTAGTTATTTTATTTATCACTTTTTTATTATTTATGATTATTGATTAATTAAAAGTTATTGTATTTTTACTGCCCATGAAAGAGAAACTTTAAGAGAATTTAATGGTTGTTATATTTAACAATATATAAAAATCTTTTGACACCATTCCATTCTCTTAAATTTTCATCACCAGTAAAAATACAATAACTTTTAATTAATCAAAGTAACAAGCAATAGCTTTAATGATGATATTGAAATTTTTAAAGTGGTCAAAGAATTTTTCTTTTAAAATGAAAATTATTAAAGAAGAAGAAAAGGGTAACGAGATTAATTTCACCATACTTCATTTATTAATTTTGGCTAATAGTATGAAAAAATATCTCAAAATTAATATATTTTTTAGAGTCTATTGAATTATTAAAAACATTTTGCCAATTATAAGTAAGGACTTCCTTGTAAAGTTTAGCGGTTAACTTATTTATGACATTGAGTATTAAAAACGTTGATTAATGTATGTCAACCGGTTTATTATATTATTATATTTTACAAATACTACCTTTACTTTACTGCTATTGAGCAATGAGAGATGGGGAAATATCGTAAGACATCTCACATTTACCTACCTTAGTTACTGGCCTAGTAGTGGCTGTGTAGTAGTTTACCTTTGCTTTTATAATAGTATGGAATAATCAAATCATAACTATGAAAGTAATAATAATGAACATATACAATGTCATCAAGATAGCTAAGAATTAGTGTTTAGCTGTTTTTGGTTTGAAGATTATTTTTAATAAAATTAATTTAATAAATAAAGTATGCGGTATTATATATTGATTTTGATAATTACAAACATAAAACCTGCATTATACTAGAATTTGAATAATTATAATAAAAAAGTAAACGAAAAACACAATGAATAGTCAGTATTCCCTCCAAATGGATATTCTATGTTCGTCTAATGCGGGAATATTGTTAGCAACGGTATATCGTATACAGTCTGAAAAGGCAAAAAGAGTTTCTAAACTAACGTTGTGGTTATCGATAAAAAACCTACATAGTCTAGAAATTTTATGCGAGAAATATACATGAAAAATATAAATCTTGAATCACATGTAAATCTTAAAATAAGATTTGTTAAATCTAAATATGGTAGCTGCTAATAGCTATTTCTTAATGGTAATAATTATTAAAAAATATATAGTTAACATTAATACGTTTGGATTAAGAAAAAAAATATTCCTTATTCGTAAAGTAACACAATGAAATATTAAAACTTCATAAGGATGCAAATTTGTTCTACTACAATCTATATATTTTTTAAATAATTTAAAAATATAATGCACATACAGCTTAGGTACAATTATTCTTATTAACAATTATTCCCCCGTCCCCCTTCCATCACCGGACGTCCCTACGCACGGCAGGTATCCATCCTTTTGTTGTGGACACTCCACCTGTCCGAACGAAGCGCTTTGCTTCCTCATTTTTAGTGCGTACAGCGAAGGACTGGAACAGCTTGCCTGCGTCGGTATTTCCGGCCAAATATAATGTGGGTGTCTTCAAGAGAAGAGTGAATAGGTTGCTAGGGCAATGCGACTTACCATCTAAGACTACATTCCACTTACCATCAGGTGGAATGTAGTCAAGCATTGTCCTAGATCATATAAAAAAAAAAAAAAAAAAAAATGTGTTTGATGGTTTTATTATTAAGTTTGTATAACACACTCCGAAATGTTTATTTAGTGTTATAGAGGCAAAGTAATAAATTACGGGGTGTGAATTAATTATTATTACTATTTAAAATAGTAATAATAATTCATCTATATATATATAGAAGGATGTTTGTATATATGAAATCGATGAACTCAGAAACTATTGGACCGATGATTATGAAAATTGGTATGTATAAGTATTTTTCCACGGAGAAGGTTTATATGGTATGCCCATTGATGTAACTCGCCACTAGGCGGCGCTGTCAAATATAGACTTCCGCCCCGTTCAACCGATTGTCATAAAAGTTGGTATGACCATGTATGTTTCCTCGAAGAAAACGAATATGCTATGTCCATTGATGTAACTCGCCACCAGGCGGCGCTGTCAAATATAGACTTCCGCCCCGTTCAACCGATTGTCATAAAAGTTGGTATGACCATGTATGTTTCCTCGAAGAAAACGAATATGCTATGTCCATTGATGTAACTCGCCACCAGGCGGCGCTGTCAAATATCGACTTCCGCCCCGTTCAACCGATTGTCATAAAAATTGGTATGACCATGTATTTTTCCTCGAAGAAAACGAATATGCTATGCCCATTGAAAGTAACTCGCCACCAGGTAAAGTAAGGGTTAGCCCAGCGAAGCGGGCTGGGTTCGCTAGTTTCATATATATATTCAATTCATATATATATATATCAGAGTACTTTATTATTATTTAACTATTAATAATTATAATTTTATTTAAAATTTACACAAAATCATTGGTTATCCTTAAATTTTGATAAGTCATCCGTTTAGTAAATAGAAAAAAAAGAATTTCTTTGAATCCAAATATTAGTGTGGTCATAAAATATTCTATACTTTTTAATAAATTGTCCATTAAGCGTAAAATATTTTTCATTGTCAAAGTATTAAATTCAAAGTAATAAAAATTAATGACCTCGTGGTTCATTCACTCGTAACCTTACAGCAAGAAAGAAAAAAGGCTTAGCACTACTAAACTTACTCAACTGAAGTCATTTTAACAAAGCCCTTATGGGCTTCGCTTTGCCGATCCGTCAATGTCAAACTTTAAGTAATAGTGTATTCGTGCTCTTGTGATTTCATACCAAAATAAAGTACTATTCAAAACAAAGGTATACATTTATTTACATAGTCACAAATGATATATAAAGAGAAAAGAAAAGATGATAATTAATACTTATTCCATATGTGTATTGTATTGTATTAATACTTATTGTATAAGTGTTAATTTTTCATCTTATTTTCTCTGTTGAAATATGCATTAAATCACAAAAGTTAATCTGTATTGTTAATAAACAATATGGTTGCCATTCCAAGATGTTACTAAGAATGAATAGATGTTTTCCTAAATTTGGAACATATTTTACCCAAGTAAGTGTAGATTTCATCTTTTATTATTATTGTTTTTTAACGTCTGGAAGGCATCATAGATACGCACCTCCTCCAAGGAGGATGGAGACGACGGTTATGTGACTCCTACTCACTAAACCAGACGGTTGCCGCCGCCGACATAATGGGACACCACAGGATCGCTTTCGGACTCACCGCGATGCCCCGACGTGAATCACGGAGAGGGCACCCCGCGACAAGAAGCACCCTAGTTTGAGGAAGGATGCCTTTCCTCCCACCCAACCCAAGCCTTCTATGTCTAAAGGCGGCCGAGACCCCCTTCCAGCCGATCCCAGAATAGATCAAGATTTTCAGGTCCAGATACGAGTCCCGCTAAAGAGCCCCAGACCAGGAGTTCTCGTCCCACACCCGAGGCCAGAATCATGATCCTGGTCTAGCCAGGTAAGAGGAAGCTATTAAGGTGCGAGTTCCAGTCTGTGACTCAAACAGGAATTCTCGAACCCAGAATCTAAGTTCAAGTCCAGCTCCGCTGGTAAAGGTAACCCGTCCCGGCGAGTCATAGACTGGGCACGAACCCCCTTGGTCAACCCCCCCTTCGGGGCCATTAGCAGCCCGCCGCTAACTACCTGATCAAGAGCAGTTATCGGCGGGCTCCCAGAGACACTGGACCGATCGCCCACATGCCCATCGGACAAATCCATACCGGACACATCCACGGTTGGCCACTCGAGGAGGAATCCGGGTTGCCCCCAAATGTAGATTTTACCTAAGCTAAGTGGCATTATAAAGGATGTTTCAGCCCGATCATTAATATTTTTATTTTGATGTCATTATTAGGATTATCATTTTATTTTAGAATAGCTGTGCCTGCGACTTCGTACGCGTAGATTTTAATTTTTGATAAAAAGTAACCTTTGTACTTACCAATGTATGTAAAAACTATAAACCTTCAAACTGGTAAGCAGCAATGATACGACAATAAGAGATTCTTAACTTCTTTATTTGTTAAAAAAACAAAATATAAAGTGAATCCCATGACATTATATTCCCGAAAACTGCATCCACATCGATTAATCCCTTTCACGTCTATTAAGACATACAGACGAACATACAAAATGAAGAAACCTTGTTTTCGGTTCTTTTGCTTTTATAAAGGCTCCCTGTATGAATTTTTGAAAATATTTCTTTTTCGTGTTGTGTGCACAACTAAAAGACACAGATAAACAGACAAAGAATTTAAAAATGCTGAGAATGGATTCTGTTAATTACCACTTCACATCCTGGTATATTTTTCTAAATATTTTCAATGAGCAAAGACTACTCCTCTATAGATTTATTACATCTTTACATATAATAAAATCGGCACTGAGCCATTCCTGTACATGGAATCAAAAAAAAAACGTCATAGGGGGGTTTTATAAGAGCAAGATAACCCAAAACAATGGTTTTTCAGTTTGTCTCTTTGTCTGTATGTCTGTATGTCTGTATGTCTGTATGTCTGTATGTCTGTATGTCTGTATGTCTGTATGTTTGTGCACGCTAATCTCAGAAACGGCTTAGCCAATTTTAAGCGGTTTTCGTTAATATACTATTACAGTTTTTACTTAACATTTAGTGTTTATTTCATCTAAATCGGTTAATAAATAAAAAAGTTATGACTATTTATGTCAATGACGTAATAGGCACCATGAAAATCTTATTCTATGCATGTAATAAATCTTTAGAGGAGTAGTCTTTGTACATTGAAAATATAAAAATATATATACTAGCATGTGAAGTAATAACTAACAGAATCCATTTTTAGCATTTTTAAAATCTTTGTCTGTTTATCTGTTTGTCTTTTTGTTTGCGCTTACAATGCCAACGCTGGTTGAACTCCACGAGATAGATCAAAATAATGTACTAAATATACAATATACCTTAAAAAGTTCTACAAGAAAATCCGCGATGGTATATGTTTATCTCTTAGGTATAACCCACAATAGCAAATTTTTATCCTTTACGTTTTACGAAAAATAATAGGTAATTTACGAAGCGATTTTAAGAAATACAGCTTTAATCCGTATCTAATTAAGTAACTTAAATACATTTTACATTTATAATGGAACAATATAGCCCTTTACAGCATATAATTTTAATAAATATTTTCGAAGATATTACAGATTTAAAATATATCAGTATATATTTACAGTCTCAAAAATGGCTTTTGTGAATGTTCAATATTGAAAATTTTGTTAATGCATACCTATAGCTAATTGAACGTTTATCATTTAATATAGTTTTTTTATTTAATAAAACTAGACCTGCAAGTTGATGGTGAAAATAACTTCGATTGTGTAGCTCAAAATTTCTCAAGTTTACATGGTATAATTTTAATTATGTTCATTGAAAATCTGTAAGTGTGATATATGGTTAGAATGGTTATTAAGTACTCTGTTTAAGAAGTATTTAAATGGACGTTTAAGTAAAAACAAGAGAGGTATAAATATAATTACAGTACCTAATATTGTATCCTTATAAAAAACTTTAAATATACTTTTGACAATGAGCGATGTCTGCCGATGTGTAATTTTGATTGTTTCACTTAAAATAAGTCATATAAGTGGGAATTGTTTTACTACGAAAGCTAGTGTATAGAATAAGCTTTACATGGCACCTATTACGTGATTGACATAAATTGACATAACTTTTAAATTTCTTAACGGATTTCGATGAAATAAACACTAAATGTTAAGTGAAGTCTCTGACAATATATTTCTGAAATCTGCATTCAAATTGGTTAAGCCGTTTCTGAGATTAGCGTGCACAAACATACAGATATACAGACAAACTGAAAAATCATTGTTTTGGGTTCTCTTGCTGTTATAAAGGCCCCCTATGATGTTTTTTTTAAATATTTTCCATATACAGAAATGGATCAGTGACAATTTTATTATATGTATAGATGTTTAAACAAATCCTATTCAGAATGTGTAATCTTTGTTTTTTTAACTTTCGTGAACCAACCAACCAACCAAATATATTAAATATATTGTTACTTACAAATGAATCGGATCCACGACTACCTGACCCCGTCGATCCACGACTGTGTGTAGTTGGTTTTTGAACGCAACATTTAAATAATAAATTTCTAGCCCATTCAGTGTCCACCTTGTATATTCGGCTTAACAATTACCCGAGGAAATGACAAAACAATTTCAAACTTATGTTCATACAATAAATGTTATTTTCGCACAAACATGTTCATATTTTACATACCTCCGGATTGTATTATTCACAAGGCTGTATTAAAGGTAACAGGCGGTTAAATATTCAAAACAAAAGGATCCTTGAGAGAAAATCCCGTGTAGCTGAAAATAGATATCGTCAAATAGACCTTATTAAGTAAACGTACGGTTTATTTTCCAACGACGATTTATAACTCTCAAGGTATATACAGAACTGTTGTCGTTAATGGGAATAGTCAATTCGATTTGTCGAGATAATGTATTTGTTTAGACGAAGACAGGTCCTTAAAAATAGCCTTTTGATGCCTTACGTAACTTGATCAGTTTACTTTATTAATATTTCACGCCTTATTGTTCTTGATATTATTTTTAACAACGAATATTATTCTTTCTTTGCCTTCAAATATAACTCCCGAAGAAATATTATATTTATTACGCAAACTTATATTACCATTATTACACTAAATATTTATTACGAAGACTTGGAACAATAATCTATGGATTACCGAAAGAGTATCAGGAAATCGAACTTACAACTTTAAGCTCAGCAGTCAGGATGGATCCTAGAACTATCATTAAAACATCAGGCCTTTATCAAAAGATCTTTTAAGGTCCTTTTACTTATTTATCTGTAACTAAAGCTAGAATTAAATTTAATTGCACTAAAGTTTTCTTATTTCTGTTCTGTAAAATATATTTTATACTTGAGCCCTTATCGATGACGCAATTTTTGTATAATGTGCATTAAATTCGAATTTCGAATTCGAATCGCACCGAATCGTTAAACGTTTGATGGACAAATTAAATAACACGAGACTATTTACAAGTTATATTATTAAAAAACAATAGTAATGTAATGAACTCTCACGATTTTAATTGAAAGTTGATAGTAAATAAATTTTGAAAAGCCATCCAAGTTTTGTATCCACTGATGTTCTTATTGTATTAGAATGCCACCTCAACAAGAAATCCAATTGTAGGCTCTTCTTGTATCATATCCCTTATCTAGCAATGTATGATCTCAAAGCAAAGACATTTTGTGGAAACCAAAAGCTGTATAATAATCAGAGACTGCTTAATCTGACAGCTTTTTCAATCTACTACTTCGATTCAAGCGATATATTCTTATTTATTTTATTTAATCTAATATTGGCACCATAATGAACAAAAAAATTAAATTATATTATACATAATTTAATAATAGAATGAATGACCAAATGTATTCAAAGATATTCAATGACAGATAAAGGTTTAATAAATAGAGTATCTGAACAAAAATATAAAATTTAAAAAAAACAACAGTACATTTTGAATATTTTATTTGCAACTATTAAATCACATGAATATTCAAATCCAAAAACACCGAAAACAGTAACATTTTAACTATTGTGGAAAACTATACATTTATATAAGACATTAACCTAATTATATTAGAAGGCTCAGACTTTAGACGTTGTAGAAGTAGTTAAGAATAGAGATAACATTAATTTACTTAAATATAGTAAGTTAAGGAAAATAAATATGTTTAGAAATTGATATAGGTATACATTTAACTACTAAAAATTATTAATTTAAAATAAAATATCCAAACCAAAGTTCGTTTATTTAAAGATAAATCACGATTGAAGGAAGTCAATGGCGCCCGCGGCTGACATGTCAAACTGGAATTCGTAGCCAATAAATTGAGTTCTATTTTTAAATTAAGATTCAATGTTTTATAATTTTTATACATCAATAATAATTCTGACCTTTATCTTTTACAATACAAAAAAAAATCAAGGTTTTGCTTTTTAAATTCATTCGGTTTTTTATATTTTTGAATAAAAATGTTGATAGTATACATTTTAATATGAGATAAATATGATTGATACATCATAAATATCAGACAAAACAGATTGTAAAAAACAGAATGGAATCTGAGGTGGTATATACTTTTTCATCTGTAAAAGTATACAATTCAGATGAAACTTTATAAAAATCGTAGAAAGTACATAGAAAAATATAGTTATCTAAATATAACAGCGACATACAATATACTTCTTTATAACAAGCGTAATTTTTTCTATACTTACTTAATACTGACACCATTTTATATAAGTTAACCGAAAATTCAAACATGACTACTTGCTACGTTGAAAAACTGTAACTTCTATATTTTTAAATAATACAATAACAATATATTTCATATTTATATATGTTTTGAAATGGAATCTTATTATTAAAGTAGAGTCAGGAAAAAACCATTCTATTACACTTAAGAACAATTATTATATAAATGTTAAACAACGATTATATTTTATTAGAAAAATAATAACAAAAAAAAATAATGTAAGCAAATAAACACTAAGCAGTCGGCATATAGTAAGAGAATGTTCCTTGTACATGGTAATACAGACAAACTGACTATTCTAAATGGATTATTAAATAATCATTTTACTTCATTATTAATACTAACATGTAACTAATTTGAATTTTAATGAAAGTGTAAGAAAAATAGAATACATTAATTTCATTTACTTTTTGAGAAAGAGAATTAAAAACAAAACAATGGATGTTGATGTGTGTGTTCATATGTATGTGTGCGTATGTCTTTTAATAATAAAAAATATTAAAAAAAAAATATTGTTGATTGATTTTAGGCGCTAAAAGAAAAATGTAAGGAACTCAAGAACATTCGTCATTTTAGTTTTATAATAACTTCTGTGTAAATTTGAAGGATGTTAAATATTTGAAACATACTCTTAATTAGAAATAAAAATTTCAACCAAAATTTAAAAGTACATACTAAATTATATAACTAAAGAGTTAGGTTACATATGTGTTTTTATTATGATATTTAATGTGTCCAGGCTGAAGGTGCGTTACATATTTAAAAAAGTTGCTTACTAATCTGTTCAGATATGTTTTTTGTATGCAAGTTTGTATTTCGATATATATTTTTATATTAACTTAATAATCCATTTAAATGCAATTTTTATATTCTAACAGAAGATATGAACGTATAGATTCTTTATTTAAGTATGTATATTATAAGTTTACATAGCTGTCAATAAAGGTTTATCAAGTACGACATTTAGTTCAGTTTCCGACTAAATATATAATTATAAATACGAAAGGCAAGGAAGGCAAAAAATATATAATTATAAATACGAGTAACGGTTGTTTATTTTAAAATTGGGTATTAAAATAAAATAAAGCAACAAAAAGGAATTTAATAAAATACACAAAATGAATTCATGCGCCAATTGCAATGGAACGAAACTTTTGGGTCAGATTTTAATTAAACCAAAGTTAATTATGTACTTACTGTATTATGAATTGGAAATCAAACTCTCAGATATAATTTATTAATATAAATAAGCTTAACATGTTTTAACTTGTTTATAGATAAAAAAAATGATTTTTTTTTCAAAGAATCAAAAATAATTTAAAGATATGTTTATTTGAATTACATTTCAACGTAGGACTAAAATAAATAATAATAAAATTAAGATATAAATCCGTCAAAAGTTGTAATATAATATGTTTTAAAAATATTTTACAAAACATGTAAATTTTCGCAAGATTTTGATTTAGATATATCATTAATACATATCTTCTGGAGCAGTTCCCGAGCGATGCTGAGAGAAATGTGGGTGCGGGAACTCGCCAGCTTTGATGGCTTTGATTCCTGAATTAAAAAAAAATCTTTTGATTAAAGTATTCTGGAACCAATTTAACGAAAATATAATATTTCTGTCTTTCTTAAAGTCTCGGTGCGAAATTTTATAAATGAATGGCTGGAAAGAAACAATTAAAAAGGAGGACAAATACTTTTTTAATTTAAAAAATAACAAGAAATACTTCCAACAATTAATTTAATAACCCACATAAATATTTTATAAGTTCTTAAGCTAAAATAAATAATAATCTATCTTATTTTTTTTTTATCTTAATCAAACAAATGATGCAGTCTATCCTTATCTTGAACGTTTTATTAAATGACTTTATTAATACATTAGAGTAATTATAATAAAAGGCAACAATTATGATTATAATATGAAAATAATAAAATATTATTTTCTACGTACAATATTTCTAAAAGTCAGGCCCAGACGTAATGAATATTGCAAATCGGAATTTAATTTCAATCCAAACAGCCAATCGACGATAACTAAATTGATGAGATTCTATTTGCTTCACGATATTTCCAAGAGCCAAAACATTTAAGTTAAACAATCCAAGTATAAAGTATTGATGATGAATATTAAATTTAGTAACAAAATATCTCGAACTTCGAAGCAAAATTCAATTAACAAAGTGACTTGAAAATTATCGCGGAATAAACAAAAGATCCAGCGAACCCTTTGATGAAACCTCGTCGTGAATTTGAATACATTTTGATGGAATTTTATCTAATTATTCGTAACCAGAAATCTCTTCACCACGCATTGTATAAGAAATATAATTTACAGACTACAAATCTTCTTAAGTGAATTAACAGTAACTACCTTAATTATAACTATTTATCACTTGAACGGTTTGAACAATTTTCATAATTATCAGTATATTGTAATATTTTATAAAAAAATCAGACAAAAGATTTGTATGGTAGTTTTGGGTAGAAATCGTATTGAAATTGTAAGTATTATTTTGTATGTCTTGATTGTTTTCATAGCCTCCACTTTCTTGTATTTCTTTGTATACTAAACCTTAAGTTATAACTTTAACACAATTCAAAAAATCTATCAACTATAAAAAAAATAATATCTGCTGGGTTTGGATATTACTCTTTATAAAATTTTATTATTAATTTTAAAGGGATCAACATCGAATATATTCGATATCTATACTAATATTATAAAGCTGAAGAGTTTGTTTGTTTGAACGCACTAATCTCTGGAACTACTGGCCCGAATTGAAAAATTCCTTTTTTGTTGAATAGTCCGTTTATTGAGGAAGGCTATAGGGTATATGTCATCTCGCTGTGACTTATAGAAATCAAGCAGCAATGAAAAATGCTGCAAAAACGGGAAAAGATTTCTTTTTTGAGAGCTTTCCTCGCGTGCGCTGACGGAGTCGCGGGCGACCCCTAGTTTGAAATATTCGGATCAAAATACTAAAATTATCTGAAAACCTTTACCTGTTTGTTGGTTTTCTTCGCTTGTTTTTTATCCCGGCTTTCTTTCAGTCGTATCTGTTTCAATATACCCACTAGTAGCTCGTCCACGTTGTGTTGTATCCCTGATGATGTTTCTATGAATTTGCTATCCTTGGATGTCGCCAACGCCTTGCCCTCTGTTAATAGAATTCTAGTTAGCAAAACCCCAGATTAACCACGGTTTCAAACCCAAAAACATCATCAAATTATATAGTCTTTGTACATATAATTGATGAGTGTGGCTAATTATGCCATTACATTAACAAATAACTAGCATAATCAAATTAAATTAATTAGATATATTAATTCACTTAGTAATCCAATTAATTATGGTAAATAACTCACCGTTAGTAGATACTTGTCTAGCTCTGGCCAGGTCAGCCTTGTTCCCCACCAGCACAGCTGTTCGTTCTACAGTGAACAACTCCCTGGCGAGGTAGGACAGCAGTTCTCCAGCTCTGATAAATGAGCTTTTAGCCACCACCGAGTATACAACTACACAAGCATGTGGCTCGTATGTTGACAAGCAATTTTCCACCTAAAACAATTGTATTAACTTAGAACAATTAATTATTAAATATTCAATTTTAATTAATTACAACCTTCGTAGTAAGATACGCAAAATATTTATATTTATTAATTAAATTAGCACAAACAGCATTGCATACTTTTTGGTCATTGATTTCTCACCTACTACAAAATAATAATTTTGTTATCCTCATCAGGCAATCGAATACAATACCAAATCTAAATGATACCAAGAAATCACAAAATTCGCATTAGGAAAATTCAGTTGATTTAAAACATTATTGTCTTAAGTAGTTTGGGCTTAGTACTACTAAGTCAGTTTATACAGCTTCAAAGTTAAATATTTTAATTTGATTATAAAAATATGAAAACTAAAATATTAAGAGTAATAATAATAGTATAAAAGTTGTTTGTTTTTGTTGTTTTTCTGACTCCTAAGTCAATAACTTACCTACACACTCCACTTAAGATATATTTACGTCAAACACAGATAGTCGTTTTATCTCTAAGATGGCAAGAGAGGAAATTTATTTGATGTTTTTATGAAGAAAAATATTTTTTTATTAAGTTTACTGTATATGTTAAGACAATTTATTATCTTAAAAGCTTTTTAAACGTTTCAATGACGTAAGTTATTATAGGACTGTAATAGATACAAAAATAATTATCATAATTGTAAATCATAATCTATAGAAATAATAAAGCTTAAAGTTTTATTTTAAATCTCTAAATTCAATTTGTATTTATTAGACAAATTCTTGGTGACCTATAATTTTATAGTCTAGAATTTTATTCCCGTGTCTTAAAATAGAAAGCAAATTATTCACATTGTTTTCTTATCAGTTCGGTACCAGTTTTAATTTAGTCAAGTAATCAATCATTCTCGACGTTAATATCAAATTTTGTATATTGTATTAGGTATATAAAAGACCTTTGAGTCCTTTTTAGTTGAAGACACTCCTTCTGCTTAAATTAAATAAACCAGGCCATAATTAATACTTGAATTACTTGAAAACCGAAATATGATATAATGAAAATTTTAAACCTTTTTAATTAAAATATACATTCTATTTTTAAGGTATAAAATAAATTGATTCGAGCAATTCAATCTAGTTGACAGCTCCTTTATTGGCCTTATTGGTTTTTTGATAAGAAAATTGTTCTAACTAAAACGAATTTAACAATTTCAATAGAGTAAAAAATATTTACACAATTGAGATGTCCCTTGACTCTCTTATTTGCTTTACTCAGACCTTATTATTGAAAAAAACAAATATTTCTTATAGATATGGTCAACGGTAACCACTTAACCAGGTTTACCGATAGCTTGCCTATTACCAATAAAAAAATATAAATAACGGTCGAACATGCGAACACCGGTGGTGCACCCCTTGCTATACCAACTGAGCTATCGTGTACCTTTAATATATTCTAAGATTATTATAAATTAAATGATTTCCTAAAATAAATATCGCTAACTGGCTAGCAGGCAACAGCAGGCATCATTAAATAAAAAAGTATTTTTTTTTTTTTATATGATCTAGGGCAATGCTTGACTACATTCCACCTGCTGGTAAGTGGAATGTAGTCTTAGATGGTAAGTCGCATTGCCCTAGCAACCTATTCACTCTTCTCTTGAAGACACCCTCATTATATTTGGCCGGAAATACCGACGCAGGCAAATTGTTCCAGTCCTTCTCTGTACGCACTAAAAATGAGGAAGCAAAGCGCTTCGTTCGGACAGGTGGAATGTCCACAACAAAAGGATGGATACCTGCCGTGCTTCGGGACGTCCGGTGATGGAAGGGGGACGGGGGAATTAACTCGTGTAATTCCTAGAATACTGAGAGGCTAGCAATTTTACGCCTGTGTTCAAGGCTTTGGAGGTCGGCTTCGACCAATTCGGGATCGCCTATAAGCCTCTTTGCTCACCTCTCAATTGAGTCCAGAACCGCAAGATGAGACTTTGCGGCACCAGCAAATATGTGACCACAGTACTCTACACACGACCGGATCTGTGCTTTGTATAGAACAAGAAGCTGTCCCGTTGTAAAGTACTGCCGAACCTTCGCAAGAACGGCAAGCTTTGCTGCTGCTGCTCTTGCTCTGGACTCAATGAACCGATCAAAGTTGAGGTTCGAGGAAATCTCTAAACCTAACAACTGAAGCCGGTCACTGTATTCCAAGGATACATTCTGGAAAGTAGGAGCCAAGGTGAAAGGGCTCTTTTTGGCGGTGAACAGACACGTCTGCGTTTTGGTGGCGTTGAACTTGACAAGATTGGCATTGCTCCATGCGGAGACTGCCTGAAGTTTGTCATTCAAACGTTGCACCATGGCTTCTCTTTCAGACTGTACTTGATCTCGACTAGCCCGACTACTCGGCAGATATCTTTCTACAACTGTGCTGTCGTCTGCATACCCATAGATACCGGGCTTCAACAGATCATTAATGAGCAGAAACAGAGTTGCAGAAAGAACGGACCCCTGAGGCACTACGGCATTTATTGTCAAGGGTTCCGAGGAACACCTGTCAACAACTACTCAGAGAGACCTCTGGCTCAAAAAGTCCGTTACCCAGCCGATCAGACCAGGAGATATACCGTACGCTGAATGCTTGCTTATAAGGGTTGCATGCCAGACCCTGTCAAATGCCCTCAAGACGTCCAGAGAGACGGCGACCGCTTCTCCGTTCTTCTCGATGGCCTCGCCTAAAATGTGAGTAGCATACACTAGGAGGTCCCCAGTAGACCTATTACGGCGAAACCCGTACTGTCGGTCACTGAGGAGATCGTTACCTTCTAGGTAAGCTAGTAGGCGCGAGTTCAATACACGCTCCATAATCTTGCAGAGTATGGAGGTGATTGAAATCGGTCTGTAATTGACAGGGTCGGCACGGCTGCCTTTTTTGGGCACGGGTTGCACATTAACAAGCTTCCAGGATTTCGGCACTATTCCAGTCATGAAAGAGAGACGGTACATACGTGTTAGTACAGGAGACAACTCAGCTGCGTATGTCTTGAGCAGAATGGCTGGTATACCATCAGGACCACTGGCTTTATTAACATCTAAACGACACAATGTTCTCCATACCTATTGGTTAGTGATGCGGATTTCAGGCATCGAAATACCGCAGTGAGGGAGATGTGCTGGAGAAGCATTGCCAGTGTCTAGATGCGAATTATCAACAAACAGAGAAGCAAATACATTAGCTTTCTCTGTTGCTGTGTGGGCTAGGGATCCATCCGGCTTCAGCAGAGCAGGCAGTGAGGGTTGGCAGAAATTCGACTCAATCGCTTTCGCAAGAGACCAGAAAGCTCGACTGCCAGTTGGTTTGACAGACAGCTTTTCGCCATTCTTAGCGATTCGATCGAGACGAGCCTTCCGCAATGCCTTTTTGTAGGACTTGGCAGCTTGGTTAAAGGCTCTCTTCTTCGAACTTACATCCGGAGTTTTGCGGGTTCGAGCATCAGCCCAAATGAGATATGCCGAATGTTTTCGGTCTTGAGCATGACCACATTCGGCGTTAAACCATGGGCGAGCTTTGCCACCGATGGGTACGTCAGCAAAGGAATAAAATACTCCATTGCCTGATGCACTACATCGGTTATAGCATCCGCGCAACTCGACGGAGCCAAAGAAGAGAAGTAGAACTGCCGCCAAGGATAAGACGCAAAAAAGTGTCGCATCTCATCCCAATCTGCTGACTTGTATTTCCATACTCGCCTAACACCATGAGGTTCGCAAGCTGGTGGGGAATATGTAAACACAGATTTCACCAGACAGTGATCGGAGGTTCCCAAGGGGGAGGTGACTTCTACACGATACCAGTCCGGATCAGTTGTCTGCAGAAGGTCCAGGCGATTGGCTGTATGGCCTACCACATCTGGTATCCTTGTCGCTTGCTTCACCAGCTGAAAGAGGTCCAAGGACAACGCAAATTTCCGCGCTTCTCTTCCAGCATGGTCGGTCTTCTGGTACGGAAACAGCCAATCCTGATGACAGGCATTAAAGTCCCCCAGAAAGACGAGCTGCGCCGAGGGTACTGATACAGAGCCATATCTGCAGCCTCACTGAGATACTCAAATAAACGAGTTGTCTCCATGTCACCGCTGTGCGAACGGTAGACACAGGAATACAGGATTTTTTCGTTTCCTGTGTCCACTAAAACCCATAGGGAAGAAAAAGTGGGGTCTTCAAGGTGACGGAGACGCTGAATATAGAGGTCCTTCCGCGCATACACACTGACTCCGGCCCGTGAGCGAAAGTTGTGCTCTAACGAGTAACCGGGATAATCCAAGTATGCAGCGCTCAAAGGACATTGTATCTGCGTCTCCGTCAAAAAGAGCAAGTGTGGCTGCTCTGTCTCCAGGTGGTGGTGGACAGCTAAAAGATTTGAGTGCAAACCCCTTATATTAGTGAGGTGCACTTTGTATGAGGAGGAGTGGAACCGCTGTGTCAACTTGTTTCTTTTTTTTAACTTTATCATAATAAAAAATAAATAAAAGTGAATGGGGATGGGAAATAGCAGTTGAACGAGGCGGTACGTATCAAACCCGACTTCGAAATTGGTGACGTCTTGCCGCTGGGAGGCTAGCCTGGAGACTGCGGGGACGCCCGAACCCCCCCAGGGATCGCCATCGGGCCTCCTCGCCTGGTCGCCAACAAGCACGATGGAGCCACCCTGGGATTTTTCGCAGCTGGCGGGGCAGTCTTTCGTGGGTGGCTAACCCATTAATTGGGACCCCAACTATCTGCGGGCGGCCAGCGGAAAGCCGTCGCTTCGGATCCCGCTACACTCCTCGACTAGACACCCGACAAAACAAACACCAACTCGACGTCAACCGGTTCGCCATCGTACCGCAGCTGTTCAGACCAATTTCCCATAAACGGCTTCATCGAGCAACGGCGACCGGATGTTATGGTCTACCACCAAGAAAAAGTAATTGCAATGTAAACTAAATAAAATAAATCTTACCGACATTTCCGTGCTGGGATGATCAATAAATATAAGCTCAGATTCCTCTCCATCCAGCAGCACTGATACTGACTTCTCACCAAACTCATCATCTGCAACAAACACACTTAAGAATATATATAAAGATCACGTATACTTTCCCACTACACATATATAGCAAGGTGAATTTTATTTGAACCTTCGAAAATACATTTACAATGTCTTACAAAAATACTCGCCTGAGCACTTACGAGAAGAGAACACTACTTTGTATCGTAACGTAACATGTTTTATAAGAGTTATTCCTTCTACTTTAAGATAGTTACAATTAATATGTAATAAACAATTACTATGTACTGTTTTAAGAATCAAAGACTTACTATTATGTGAAATACTACCCTATAATGTATCGTTTATTTTAGGTAACATTATACATACAGAAAATAATTAAAAATTAATTATAATTAAAAATAATGAGCTTACATATTATAAACCGAAGAGTCATTATAACCAGGACCTTATACTAAAGTAACTGGTATGACAAACTTGACAAACGCCAAATTAATTTAATTATAAACAATAATTATACGTCAATTATTTACTTGTGACCGCCCATGTATTCAAAGCACTCTCTAATTGGTTGGTTTAAGTTCGAGGTAGTGGTACACACACATGTCCCAAATTTTACGTGTTTATTGAGTAAACTTCCTCATTATATATTTTTTAACAAATACTTTACATATTATGAAATTTATTGATAACAAAACATTTATAGGTATATAACATTTTAAAATATCATAAAATGCTAAGAAAAAACTGATTTTCTAGTGTTTTTTTTTCATATATTTATCTAGTCACCCTCTTGCCCACTATTATATTCTATCTTCACCATGTCACTAACATACATATAGAATTTCATAAACAGTTTCTTTCACAATTAAAAAAATTATGACATTTGATGAATTCTTTCCGAATTTTCCACTTAGCTAGTTTTCAATCCATACAAATTTTTAAGCAAACATTTCTATTCTTTAGTCTCTCAATAATAATGAATTATCTTTTGCAAAATGTATTTCTCACTCAATATCCTACATGATTTTAAAATATCAAATAATTTTCATAATACCATGGCCAGACTCTCTATCCTATACTCCCTGTAGAACCAAGCACTCTTGTCTTGCTCCACTAATTAGGCTGCCCCTAATGAGGTGCTTCCAGACTTACTCGTAATTGCAGAATTATGAAACGGTACAAAATACTGTAAGTAAGAAAACAGATATGCTGGATTTTAAATAGTAAAAATATTATATACCTTATATTATTGTCCTTTTATTTCTTCACAACTTAACTTTCAAGGCATAAAAGAAAATTCTTAACAACCCCTGTATAAAAGTTTATGCCGGTTTTATTTAAATAATGATGCTTTTGGTATTTTGATGAAACTGGTTTAATGCTTCTAGCACAGCTTGAAGCAAGAACTACCAGAGAGAAAAGTGCTTTGAATATATTTTCTTTAACAACAATGCATATTTTTTTGGTATAGACTATAGAGAAAAAGGTTATTTTGCCTTACCTAATAAACAAAACACCACTTCCTTACAAAGAAAATATTAATAATATGGTTGTTTTTCTTTGAATTAAAAAGAAAAACGCTAACATTTAGTAGCTGGTATTAAGATTTTCAAAGTTTTGTATAGTTTATGGTGCTTCTGTAATAGCGGTTTTAAGAATAAAAACGTTATAGTAATGGATGGGTAAATTTATCCGACACTTTAATGGCCCCATGTTGGATTCTTCCAACGAATCCTACAGAAGCTATGGATCTTACATATAACGGCAGGAAACGATTATAATGAAGCTATCAAAGGTCCAATTATCTATAGAAAAATTATTACGCATATCAAAACAAACTTGATCAATAATCTAATTATATGAAAATATCAAAAACAATATTAATAAATAAAAAAAATAATAAACAATGCAGGCATATTTAGATCAAAACTAATTTTGTTTTTAAATATTTCAGATAAAATTTGTTTTTGATTTAAATTAAATTATTAAAAAAGAATAAATATCAAATTATGTAAAACGCAACAATCTATATATATAAAAGAAAGTCGTGTTAGTTACTTCACTTATAACTCTAGAACGGCTGAACCGATTTAGCTGAAAATTTAGTTTAGAGCCAGGAGAAGGACATAGGATACTTTTTATCCCGTTCGACAGCATTCCCGTCTGACTTGACATGAAACGTCAGTCACTATAAAACAATAGCTGTCATTATACGTCAATTACATAGCTGTGATATGTAATTGACGTATAATGACAGCTATGTAATGAAGTATGGATGACAATTAGATATTTGTAAGAAATCAATAATAAAACTATTTCTATTAAATGAATTATTAACAATTATAATGTAATGAGAGTGCCAGTATAGTATATAAACAGTGAAGTGAAGTGAAGTTGTTGAAATTGTGTACATGTTTTATACAGGCCACTAATACATAGGCCACTAGCACATCACTCTACCTTTGTGGTAATTTGTAAAAAAGTAAAAAACATAAAATTCAAACTAAGAATGTAAAAAGGGATATAAAAGGACTGTTTGATTATTTTAATAAAATATTATGTGGATAATCCACACGTGATTGTTATTTACATAACCAAAATACTCCCACAACAGAAGTGAACTATAAAATTCTGTATGGTTGAAAATTTGAGTTTTTAGGTGAAGTGAAGTTTAATTAATAATGCCTCGACCAAGACGATCGAATCTTTCCCGACAAAGCCGTAATGCAAGAAGAATACGAAATACTGCAAATGAAAGGACTGAAGAAGAACAAGAAATTGCACGTGAACAGTGCCGCGATAGTATGGCTCGACTTCGTGCTTCTCAAACACGAGAGCAAAGTGAAGCAGCCCGTGAAACAGCTCGGTTAGCAATGCAGAATCGTCGAGCGAACAACAGAGGTCAACAAATAGATAATTTGCACCGCAGAACAAGACATTTATCAAGTGCTGATTTGAATCGAGCAGCGTTTCAATACGATTGCAGCATTGATTACAGCTTGCATCCTAGCGTTTGCATTGGGCAAATGGACTTAGTTTGCGAGTATTGTGGTGCATTAAAGTTTTCCGGAGAAACGCCTGGATTATGCTGCCTTAATGGTAAATTGAAATTGCCATTGTTGACTCCGCCACCTGAGCCATTGTATTCATTGCTTTGTGGCGAAACACAAGAATCACGCCACTTTCTTGCAAATACTCAAAAATACAATGGTTGTTTCCAAATGACGTCATTTGGGGCACATATTATCGAAGAACGAGGATTTAATCCGACATTTAAGGTATTTATTTTTATATTTATATACAATGTAGTTAAAGAATATCTTACTTTATCTATTGGTACCTATGTAGTATATTGCTAATCCTGAACTCTACGCTCTCACTGAAAAAAGTGTTTATAACCCAGTTAATACTGTCTGGTTTTTATTTTGTAGATACAAGGACAGATTCATTATAAAATTGGATCATTACTACCTTTCGAAGATACACAGGATAAATTTTTACAAATATATTTCATGGGCAACATGGAAGAACAACTTGATCGACGCCTAGAGATCAATGCAGGAATGAAGCGAGCAATTCTTCAAGACTTGCAGTGTCTGCTTCATGAACATCATGCGTTGGTCAGGTTGTTTAAGAGTGCTTTAGTGCGCCTGCCAAGTGATGACTTTAAAGTTGTCATCAAAGCAGATAAACGACCATCTGGAAAACACGAAAGGACATTTAATGCTCCAACAGTAGACGAAGTTGCCATCCTGATTGTTGATGAACAATTAGAAAAACGCGATATTGTGCTTACACGTCGCGATACTGGGCAACTGCAACGAATATCTGAAACTCATCGATCATATGATACATTGCAATACCCGCTGATGTTTTGGCAAGGAGAAGATGGATATTATTTTAATATTAAAATGAAAAATCCATTGAATGGTGAGTATCAGTATCATAATTTATTTCATTTATTTGTGAAAGACGCTGATTTAAAATATAGCTTATTAAAAAAATGGTTAATGTCGGTATTGTTTGCCTTTAAAATTTGCCTTTCAAATGGTTAATTATCAAATTTTTCATTTCAGGTGAAGAAACTACAAAGAAAGTTAGCTCAATGAATTATTATGCATATCGCTTGATGATTCGTCAAAATGCTGACAACTATTTGCTGCGGTTTCGTCGATTGTTTCAACAGTATTGCGTTGATATGTAATGAATGAGGAGATACATAATCGTGCTTTACTCTTGATCGAAGATATCTGTTACCTCATGTGCGGTAATTTATTAATCAGGTTAGGAATGCCAGCACCATATCGTGAAATGAATGACGCATTTAATCGAGAATTGGAACGGGAACGTGAATATGATCACCAGGAATTAGATTTAGTTATTCAAACGAATGTACCCCTATTGAATTACCAACAAAAGGAAGTTTATGATACTTTAATGAAGGCAATCGATGATGAAAATGGTGGTTTATATTTCCTAGATGCCCCTGGTGGAACTGGCAAGACATTCCTCATGTCATTAGTTTTAGCAACTGTTCGGGCAAGATCTAACATAGCGGTTGCAGTTGCTTCTTCTGGAATAGCAGCCACATTGTTAGAAGGATGTCGTACGGCTCATTCAGCATTCAAATTACCGTTAAATCTTCAAACTATTGAAGAACCAACGTGTAATATTGCAAAGCACTCAGCAATGGCCAAAGTTTTAGCGGTATCGAAAATCATCATCTGGGACGAATGCACAATGGCGCATAAACGTGCATTAGAAGCACTTAACCGAACATTAAAAGATTTACGCAATGACTCGAGATGTTTTGGAGGAGCAATGGTTTTACTCTCTGGCGATTTCCGCCAAATACTGCCAGTAATTCCAAGATCTACGGCTGCCGACGAAATAAACGCTTGCCTCAAATCGTCAAATCTATGGCGCTATGTGAAGAAACTACAACTGACAACAAATATGAGAGTTACATTGGTTAATGATATAACTGCAGAAGATTTCTCGGAGCAATTGCTGACTATCGGTAATGGTCAAGTACCTGTCGATGAATCGAGCGGATTAATATCATTTCCAAATAATTTCTGTAATTTTGTCTCATCAAAAGACGAACTTATCAACAATGTGTTTCCAGAAATTATTTCTAACTACAAAAATAATGAATGGTTGAGTGAGCGAGCCATTTTAGCGGCTAAGAATAAAGATGTAGATGACCTAAACTACATAATTCAAAATAAGATCATTGGAACAATGCATTCATTCAAATCTATTGACTGCGTCACAAATGAAGATGAAGCCACCAACTATCCTATTGAATTTTTAAACTCTTTGGACGTGCCTGGCTTACCACCGCACAATTTATGATGTAATTAACGCTACGATAATGATAGGAAAATTCAAAGGTGAGGAAGTTCTCATTCCGAGGATACCGATGATCCCATCCAATATGCCGTTTGAATTTAAAAGACTTCAATTTCCGATACGTCTTGCATTTGCCATGACCATCAACAAATCACAAGGCCAATCCTTAAAAGTTTGTGGTTTAAATCTAGAACATTCATGTTTTTCCCATGGTCAATTATACGTGGCATGTTCACGGGTCGGAAGACCATCTGCGTTGTTTGTTTTTGCGCCTGATAATAAAACAAAAAATGTCGTGTATCACAAGGTACTTAAATGAAGAGCAACCTATGTACTAAAATAAAGAAATAATTATGAATGATTAATGTAGGTATTTCATTTTTTTGTATTTTTTCCAATTAAAAAATAAATCTGCTTATTTATTGCCATAAAGGCGGAACAAAGTTTGCCGGGTCAGCTAGTTTATATATAAATCTTCTTTAAAAAAAGCATGTTTGGCTTGTTAGAATTATTAATAAATATAGAATGCTAAAATTCATCAAGACGGGTAACGACTGATAAACCCAGCTACAGGTTCTATTGGCAGAACGATAGGGATGAGCTGCCAGAGATTACAGAACCGAGTCCCACCCCTTTTTGATGTTTCTTTTTAATCTATATTCATATGGAGTATTAGTAAATCTATACCGACATTACATAAATATATAATATGTTATATTTACAATATTATTTGGTCACATAAATAATCTTATATTCAAAAATATATATATTTTTCAGGTCAAATTTAAAATAAAAACTGTAGCCTCTTATTGTTCTACAATATGTGTCTACACATAATTGGAAGGTTTTATTACTATACATATTTAAACTACAACTATATTCAATATATAGTATAATATTTCAAATGAGAAGGGTCTAAGTACAAAAATATATATTAGCTAGTTTTTAAATACGTGGAGATATTTGTACTCCGCTAATTGATAATAAAACATGAAACAAACGTAAGGATGCTAAAAATCTACAAAAAAAAACTTATACTCGCAACATAATGTAAAAGGAGTTTAATAACTACAGCTATAAAAAGGTGATGTACAAATAAACATACATTCAAAGGGAAGGTGAACTTACCATGTTTTGCTTCACCAGTTAGCAAGTAAAAAGAAGTATTGTTATTTACAAGAGCATTGCCAGCCATACTAAAGTAACCTTTACTATAGTATTATAAATCTATACTAAGAGCATTGTCTGAAGCGATATAAGCACAATATCTACTCAATCTAATAAAACGTTATATTTATTTAATTAAATAATTTAAAAGTATAAACTTTTAGCATTATTACGAATGCTCAAAATATTAGCTCAAGCGTTATTAAACATGTATCAACATGCCACTCATTTGAAACTAATTAAGCATAATAAGGATTTAAAAATTACCGATTCTAATATCATCATAACTCTGTTATATTAGTCAATTGTAAGGCATGATATCCAAGCCTTAAAAGTTTTACTTTGTTTAAATTATAAATCTGAGTAAAGATATTGACGTAATTTTAAAATTCATAACTTTCTTATAACAACATCAAATTCTTTTTTTTCTTTCTAGTGTAAAGAAAGTTTTAAAAAAGATTTTATTTTATCAAGATATATAAAGTATATTCCATTTAGTTCACAGCATATAAATATAAAATAAATAGTTATTATATGATTATGTTATAATTTGTATCTGGATTTACTGTTTTTATTTTTTTCGATACCTTATAATGAAGTCCAGTTTGAAAAAATATGGAATGAAAATTAAAAGCACTTTTGGTATTAACATCAAGAATGCTTTCCCGTGTCAGTGTTAATGCGAAGAATTTTTAATTTAATCTCAAAACTCTGGTTTTTTATTAACTAAAATATTTTATATTTAAAAAATGGTTTATAAAACTAACGTTAAAAATTTTGTGTACAAAAAAACTTCTTTCATGTGTTAGTGTAAAACTGGTAAAATGGTCGCTAGGGTGGTATTTTTGAAACAATGCATTTTTGTACAAGAGTTCTTGTTTCAGTACTTTTTATTTAAAAGTTCAGATGGGAACGACAAAATTTAATATGTTTTATGCGGACAAAGCCGCTACTAACAGCTAGCGTTTTGTATTTATTTGATTTATATATTTTTGGCTGCTTTTTCGATGGATCACCGACTGAAAGGTTTTCTTTGCTAAGGCGTGGTAGTTAAAATTATGACATTGTATTTCAGGTTACAGTTTCAGTCCTTCAGCCAAACAAGTCTTGACAAGCCATTTTAGCTTTTCAATAGTCACATAATAAAGTGATTAGTGAAATTGAAACAGAATTTATTTTAGAAAAATAACAATTAAATAGAAAAGTTTTTTTACTTAAAATATTTGGTTCCAATTAAATAACAAATGTCTACTACATTTAGGGCGAAGAATAATATATAATTGAAATGTTTTTTCTACAAAAAAAAATATTTTAGTATGAAAGGTAAAAGTGAAAAGAAGTTTACTAAAAACACCCACACATTTGAAGAAATTATTGAAAATTAAACTCGAGCTAAAAAGATATAAGGGCTACATTCAAATACAATAATAAAATCTTATTTCTAAGACCATAACATTTTATTTAAAGCCGCGAGCGAGTAAAAACAAAAGTCCTTAGAAAAATATTCAAAAATTTCAAATATATAAACTTATAGAATAAAATCTTATGATTAAAAACAACCTTTATTATACAACTAGAAAAGGGAGAATAATATTTTTAATCACTTTTATATAAAAGTTGGAATTCAACATATATTTCTTTTTAATACAATTAAATTATTAATATTACTAATTAATTCCAAACTTTGAGTATTAATTAAAGGATTAGGTAGAAAATTATGAAAGTTGTGTAATTCGAGACGAAATTTAAACAACGTAAAATCATTTAACAACAATAATTTATAAACTTTGACCTTCCAAGTCAAAGAGGTTTTGGAAGTGTGAGGACATAATTGAGGTATGTTGTAAGATTTCTAATTGGAATTCATCTGTGGCTTTGGCGAAGTATAACTTTAATATTAAAAGCCAGAGCTTAAATTGTAATTACACCTATATAATATAATACTAGCGACCCGCCCCGCTTCGCACGGGTGACATTAAATATACTACAAAATGTCTTTATATACATACAACATTCAAAGCTTTTTTATTATTAGACAATAGAAACATCACAAATTATAAGGAACAGAGCGCAAATTAAATGTATTTATTTACATCACATTAAAAACCTATAAAATTATCATAGTTTTTCTACTATATTATTCATGATGCATACATATAAACCATTCTCTTGAAATATTTTATCTATTAAAAGAAACCGCATCAAAATCGGTCAAAATCTAGCACACATAAAGACAGACCGCAGGAAGCGACTTTATTTTATACTATGTGACCAGCTTGTTGCACCGGTCATCATATAGGAGGCTTTTCACTTAGGAAAACTCTTATATTAAGGTAGACTCAAGATTTTATTGAACTGTAAATAAACAACAAAAATACAATAACAATCCCAATTTTGAAATTTGATTTAGTGTTGACTAAATCAACATGTTTAAGTTATTAGATATTTTTATTATAGATATAGAACAAAAAATAGTTTAGTCTATAATTAAAATAAAACATATGAAATAGGTATAGTTTCTTGATTATAGATGATTAATAAACTTGTAGATGACGGTAGACAAATATTCTATTTTATTTATTTATTTTGTTCATCAACATACAATTATAAGATCATAACATAGATAAGAATTGTCTTGTAACAGGAACTCAGTGTTTATTATATAAACATATCAAATGATTTATTAAGGAATCAATGTCTTATCCCCGTTGGATACAAATGATTTCATTTCAGCCTCTTCTCTGAATTAAGGATATAATTGTTAAAATTTTTAATATACATTTAATTAATCGAAGTCTATTAAAAATATATTTTTGTCAGTGTTATACCACCTACACTTGAAAAGTGTTTTTATACACCAGAAATGTTTTGGTACAATTTCCATGAAAATCGATTAAGGTTTATAAACAACGATAATGATCAGTTTTTTCGACAGTCAAATTAAATACATAAACAAAATTCGTTCGTTATATAAAATCTTTTATTCTCAATTTATTGATCCCACAGACAGACATACACAAGTTAAACTTATACAAGCAATCGTTTTGCGTCGGGAATTAAAAGACATAGTCATTATATATAACATTAAATAATCTGGTTTTGTCGTTACATAATATTGAATTTAAATTTGCTACTACTACTATCTTTATTATTACTATCAAAAACTTAATGTCTATAAATAATGTAGGTATAAAGAGCGATTAACTGTTACTTTTAATAGATATGAAAATCAACATATCCAAAAAATATATAGTATTAGCTACAGTGCTGCCAGAGCTACTTTATAAAAATGCCGGCTGTCTGTCTGTCCACCTGTCTGTAGTCACGAAACTTTTAATTAATGTTCCATCTTTCGCTTCTTAATGTAACGGTCTAAGTTGTAACATAAAAGTAAACCAATAAAATAACGATCTGGGTTTCATTATTAATGACGGTCAATGACCCAAGATAAGGTTCACCTTCGAAATTCACAAAATAAATACTACACCAAACCTAACTCCGCTCAACTCTATAGACAGGGTGTGTTTATTTTCATACATTAAAAGCTACAATGACAAGCTTACACCCAACGCGAACTATGTAAGTTAAAATAAGTCACCCTTATAATTTCGACGCTAATGGTTTTCACCATTATTTCTGTCACCAACATTATAGTTAAGGGGTGTTAGACAGCTGACAACCTTCCACCTTATATATATTTAGTGAAGGTGTTAACGCAAACATCTAAAAAGGATTTAGGGTTTTTATATATTTTTTGGGATCTTATATAAGCAAATATGATTTTTCAGAAACGTCTTAACGTGCTATTAATAGATTCTCATTACTTAAGCCGGATTTGTCAGAAATACTCTTCTTTGAGAGTATTATAATAATAGGCCCAAAAAGCAATGAAAATTTCATTTAAAGACTTTATTTTCATTATAATCTTTTTCGGTCCTCATTATACTTGATCAGATTAAACCATTTTCTTTAAGCTATTAATATATAATATTTCGTAATAAATATTTTGTCAAAAGATAAACAGTAAATCCAAATATTTCTAATTATATCCAACTATAGCAGTATAAACATTTTATAAATATATGCAATATTTATTAATTATTATTATTTTTAGGCATTGCTTGTGATTTTATTTTAATAATACTGTTGATATTCAAGAATCATTTATATGTCTGAAAAATATATACAAGCGTAATAAAAAACAACTATTTCAGGCAACATGCTATAACATTTTTATAAATATTTTTTTATATTACAATAACAATATTTTATTTAAAATGTTATCCGTCATTGTGAATGTAAAAATATTTTTTATTTTACTTATCACAGCTTATATACAATGGAATAAAAACAAATTTCATTCTATTTGATGATATAAAATAGACATCGAAAATAACCAATCAGATTATCAATATGAAGAAAATAACCAATGATAACTTTGCAATATGCACTACACTATTCGTAAGCATATAACTTGTACAAATATTCTATCCATTCATCTACTTACCAAGACTTGCATCATAGGTATTCATGTACTCTGACGTCATGAACTGCGAGACGAGCGCTGTCTTCCCCACCCCCGCGTCACCGAGCAAAACCACTCGGTATTTTGGTATCTATAAATACGACAAAGAACTAAGTGAAATAATATAAAAATATTTTAGTATTATTAATGATTTTGTGTCTTAAGCCATGTAAATAAATAATATAGAAATAACTATAGAATAAAAATTAAATCGATAGGGGCAGGATTCGAATCTGCTACCTCTGGGTAACCATCCGGTCGCTCTATCAATTGAGATACTAATATTACAAAAACTAATGTCAGTCACGGTGAATTAAGCATTTCATATATGATCGTTTCTATCTCAACGATGATGACCTATAAGGCTGCTTCCGAAAAACAAAAAAATAAGCTTAAACATACATGTTTATAAATATTTTCAAATACTGTAACGTTAAAATGTTTTTTATGTCTAAATTAACTGTTGGGACGGTACCATGGTCGTTTAGATGTGAATTGGGAGAGAAATCTAAATTAACCAACGGGGCATAGCTATTACCAATGAGTTGAGATCTTCTTTGACACCCGGTTTCTTGAAGGCTACAATTTTTCGAAAAAATAATAAAATATTAAATTTATGTCAAATCCTGTATTAACCTTTCTGATTAGTTGATGTCCTGACAGCCAATCAGTACGGTAAAATATTTTTTTCTTTACATTTGTTTAGAAAAGCGGCATTTCTCTATCTTCCATTTTAATTAAAATAACTAATTATCGCCTAATTAATGTTTTTTTCCGCTTCATATATTTACGGCTTATTACTTATTGAATAGACTTACTTCCAATTAACTGACTGATTAGAAAACGTATCTTATATGAGGAATTAGATCTGATTTGAAATTATATTATATTTATCTTATTTTTTATAAACTTAAAAAATATCTGTTTAAAACAAATTTTAATTTAAATATGACAATGCTCTAAATATAGTGTGTAAAATATAGTAATAACCGAACCTGCCACTCTTCGGATAGCGTTCCATCGCTCTGCCAATTGATCTACAATGTCGTACTCAGTCATTTCAGATTTGAGTCATGTCATGAAATTTTCATTCTACCTTTATTTAAAATTTAAGTAACCATCATATTTATCGACAATTTCAAACATTCGTTAAAATTTATAATTCAGTATAGATGACGATAAATTTAATTCTACTTAGTCAAATACAAAAACAATTGTCGTTATTTGTATGTCAAAGACGACTAAAGGACTTAATATATTTACATAACATTTCCAGGGTCTGGTCATCTAGATTTAATCTACTGATTAAAATCTCAAGGTATTTAACTACATGAATAATTCTTATTCAAACAATGTCGATAACAAGACTATTATGAATAAAAATGAGAACCTATAGTAAGGTATCATTAAAATAAACGAAATAATGAATTTACCTAAACGTTTTTATTAATTGCTACAAACAAAGCATTGTAACATAATCCAGTTATTAAAAAAGTAATTAAGAAAACAAATACAATAAACCGCAGTAGTCTTTTATCTCAATAGCCTTTGTTTGTAAATATTCAGTTAGAGAAAATACTGCTTCAGTTTTTACCTCAGATTCAAACTTGTACAATGGCTACAATGTTAACTTTAACTCTCTAAAGGAAATAAGGTTTTTCATTAAATGAACAATTTTATATTATGTTTGGTTCGCCAACGGCTGGATCAGTACAACTAACAGAGTTGTTCCATTATATCTTTGTTTCTTATTATTATTTGTTTATTTAGATGTTTTTTATCAAAAAAACATACATACGTATACATAACATACATATTAACTGTCACTCTTAAGTCACAACTAATGTATGTTTTAAAAATTGGTTTATGAAATTAAGATACTAAATAGTGTTTTAGTCATTACTTAATACGTAATCATTTACTTGTGCCCCTTACTACAGTTTAAAATATAAAAATATTTTTCAGAACTAAAACCTCAAACTATTATCTACGAAAGTTATGATGCCACAAACAGACAGACAGACAAACCCCCAGAATTTTGAACCCTAAACACCGGACTCTAGTATATCATAGTAGTATCTCACCGGATCAAGATCATCTTCATCAGGTGTATCAAGACTTGCTGAGTCAACGGGTCGGTAGCCGGAACAACACGAGCCATCGAACGGAGACCTATCTGATGCTCTGAAACAAACCCAAATTCGCTAAAATAACCAATGTAAATCACAGTCATGATTAACATTGGCAGACACGTGACAGGTCTCACATATATAGGCATATTCATATCCCGCGAGATACACACACGTGAGATACATAACAGGGGTGTATAGATGATGTACGAAATCTTATTTTGTTCCACGTACACTACCAATATGAAAGCAGCTTTATCGTTAAAAATCATGTTTGGGTTCACTCCAATAACAGACAATATTTTATCATAACATTTGCATAATTGTAAAATATATATAAAAACAATACTAATTCCATATGTTATCATGATACAAACAAAATAAACCATTTTAATTATTTCGTTTATTTCCAGTGGTTAACCGCTTAATAACCTGGTTTAGATTTAAACGTTCATGCCTTGAATTTAAGCCGTCGTAAATAACACCGAGTTCTCATTCTGCGTACATTTGTAAAACTGCATAGTAGCTTGGTCACGCAACTTAGCAATCAGTCACCAAATGGTAATCAGATTAGACGTCAAGTTGAACTATCATTTGTATTCCACTAAATAAAGACCAAGAAATTACTGAGGACTTAATACTTTTGTCAGAATCTGGTAAATATATTTAGTCTCCAGTAATTAATATAATATTACAAGTAATTAATTGTTGCATAAAAACTGTTAAATTAAAATTTTGATCATTGTTTTTTTTTAAATATACAAATACCAATCGGTTATCAATTTCTCTTGAATGGCTTATCTTTCTCAGAAATTCAATAAAATCTGTAAAAACGTATTAAAATGTTTGTAAAGTCTTTTAGTACCGCGTTTTAGGGATGGAATTTATTTATAAAAGAAGATTAAACATATTGAATATACAAAATAAATTCATTTTTTATTATAAAGATATTATTTCCCTTCCAGTTCGAAAAGTGGTGACCTTGCCCTAGTAAAGAATCAGCTCTAACAATAAATCTATTTATGATATCTTAGTTTTGACACAACAAAATATTGTATAATAATATTTGAAAATTATTCCTGCAGGGAATTATATAACTGTTCTCAAAGTGGCACTGGACTCTTATTTAGACAAAAAAAAGACTCATCGGGCAACTAACATATAAATCAACACAATTCTTGATAATACCTACTTGTAATATTGAATGATAAGAAACCCATAATAAAACCAAATTACCGGCTGTTAGTGGAGTTAACAGATGTATTAGATCGACTGCGTCTGTTGCATATGGAGTCTCCACAGTTTACCACTCCTCCCTTGGTGGTGATGGAGAACGTACGTAGTCTGTATAGGTCGTCTGACAGCCGAGGGTTGTAAGGTTTCTCTGGTAGTGAACATACACGAGGCCTTGAGTGTTCCACAACTAAAATTAAAAACAAAATTATTAGCGTTAGCATTTTAATTAACATTATTATTGGGTAAAAAAAAATCAAAAAACCCCGATACAAAAAGACCTCTAAAAAGAATAAAAATAATATTATTATGTACTTATTAAAGTCGTTGCGTCGGGGGACCGTTGTACGTACGTTGACGATGGTGTCTATTTTACGAAGTTAATCATTGACGACTTAGACTATATGATTCGTAAATTCTTTATTTGCCTAGGTAACTTACTTTCATTTTAATTTCTTCCGTTATTAAACGGCCTTTATTAAGAAGAAGAACGCCAATAAAGAAGTAATTTGAAAGTTTTGACAATAATAGTTATTTAATTGTATACTATCCGAGATTCTCTTAAGGAATGCTAACGTATTTTTTTTATTAAGATTAACATTTTTCAGAACCAGCCCATGATCACGCAATAACTCATTTGATTTGTAGTTTATCACGAGGCTTCTACCAAATCAAGTGTAAACTTAATGATTGACTGATTGTTTGATTGATGGAGTGACAAACGACCAATCATAACTTTCGACAGTGCTGTCAAATTGTTTTACTTAATTATTATTTTTGACACTGACCGTAACAAAAGTAATATACAATATTTTTTAATATATTTGAAATGTTAAAAGGAATCCAGAATAAAAAGTGAATTTCGTTTTAAATAAAATTTAGAAACCAAGTCTGGAAATAGCTCGACTGATGTATAGACTTGAAATTTCAAATGCTCCATCACTGATTTGAAACAAACCTCTGACAATGATAATGTTTCATTAAGACAAATAACTATAGTCCATTGCCGACACATCACTATTAGACAGACAAATAAACCGGAACAGATTGAATTGAAAAGCAAATTATCTCATTTAATCTCAAACTGGAACCATGCTATCTTTTGTAGAACTTCGCAACTAACTTCACTAAACTACTGATTTAACTCAACATCAAATAACTGTTAACTGATTTATCAAACTTAAATAGTTTCCTGTTGAATGTACTGTCTTAATAAATGATATACATAATAGACAATACAATTATTATTTTTTATACATTAAATTTAACTTAAAGTTATAATTAAAATTGTTGAAAAGAAATAAGATGTTAAAATTGCAAACTTTCAATCAAGTAAATGGACGATAACGTTCCAATACATTTTCCTATCTAACAGACCGAAAAAATGTCATTCTATCTATATATTGATATCTCTTCATTCCATTTTTATCTAATAGAAGCAGATTGAAATACGGTGAACTATTTTCGGTCTATGTTTTTATTTCTACAATAACATAGCCAAGAATCTTTTACATTTAAGTTCATTATTAGTATTCAATAACTAACTATATTCTTCTTATTTGAGAATCTTTGAACTAAAAATCTGCTGTATTTAAAAGTCTTCACAACTAGTCATATTATATGTATGCAAGTATATTTTATTAAACAAATTTCTCTGAGGTTAATATAAATACTTACCTATACTTTATCTTCGTATTAAAGATCGTAGTTGGTACATGTCTAGACCTAATAAATAATTCACAAGACCCATTCAAAATAAATTAAAAGGGTATGGTATGAACGTATCCAGGTACAAGATCATTTATATAAAACAATGGATAAGCCCAGACACATAAAAGCATTCATTAACAATCCCGGGAGATTTTTTTTATGCCTGTAGCTATAAATTATATTTTAATCGACTGGCATCCACCTTAAGTTCCATTTTACCTAAAAATAACTAAACTATATTTATTCACCTTTTAATAACGTATTAAATATTTTTACCGTGAAGTTCTTTTATTTTTTGTTAAATCCTTTTTCTAAAGATCATAGAAATTTTATGACACAAACATTTTCCGAATAAAAATTAATATATCATTTTTAAAAACCCCGATACAAAAAGACCTCTAACGAGGATAAAAAAATATTATTTGCATTAATATAGAGCCTGAAATTGATCTATGTAGATGATGCCTTAGATATGTATTAAGGGCAGTTTATTGACTTGACAAGCTATCACTGTTCATTGACCTGTTTCACTCCTTACTTCTGAAGCCATAAAATATTTCCACATAGCTGCCCATTTATCTGTTTGAAAGATTTATTGCTATATACCATTCTTATATAAACGTTAGACAGATAAAAGACCTACAATGTAGAATACTAAATATATTATATTCAATTTAAAACTTTTTTTTTCTTTATTAAAAGTTATATAAACAATAATAAATAAAGAAAAGGATTGAATGACAATTACTGTGGGACAATGAAGTATTTTTCACAGATATTTTCAGTAATATGAGACAAAGTTTTGGGGCATAAGGGATTTGACTTTTACAACTATTGTACTAAGAAGTAAAGAGTCAAATACGAAATTCAAATGGACTGCACAAACATTGACAAAACAGTTTATTCTAATTAAGGTAATTACAATTTTAGACAATAATTATATTTACTTACCTGGTAACTCCAAAAAATTTGAAGTTCTCCTTTGTCGACCACGCATAGTATTTTGAAAGTTCAGTGGTCCAATATCTTCTACTGAATCGCAGTTAGATATAGTCGATTCTCGCGAGCCTCGTCTACTTGCCAAATATGCCAAGCCACCTTTCATGGATCCTCTTCGCATCGGAGAACATGGTCTACTGATGCTAGTGGACCGAGTTTGGGGAGTGTCATCAGTTAAATCAGTCAAATCTGAAGTAGACTTTCGACATATTCGAGAAGAAGTCTCTGTTGCTTCATCATCTGCATCATGAACGATCGCTGATGGTGTTCCTGGCATGGCGTCTGTTGAATCATCAGTATGACTTGATATTATACTAGGTGACGTGACCATCCGCGGAGAGCTTACTGTGGAAGTAGAGCTAAATAATTTTCTCGTTCGATTAGGCGATACGTAGCCAGGATTTGTGTGAATATGCACAGGAGGAGGCTTCGGCGATCTGGACTTTTCTCTGCGACTGTGTTTTAAAGATGTAGTGTAATGGAGTCCGTGATGGGAACGCTCGAAGTTGCTAGGACTTGTGCGTGCGGATGGCGATTCTGCAACTTGGGGAATGTTGAAGTGTCGTGGACTGGCGGGACTGTGATGACCATGAATGTTAGGACTTTTAGGGGGACCGTGTTTGTCATAACTGCAGCCGGATTGGGGTGTATAATATCCCGAAGAAGAAGTGCTGGATGTAATTGAGGGACTTTTTTGTGGAAATATGAAATGTCGAGGACTTTTCGGTGTAAGCGGCTTTGGGGAGAGTGGGGGGTACCCACTGGGGCTGTTCACTGCCATCATTAGATTTTCACCTTTAATGCCACGCCCGAAGATTCATTTCCCATATATCTGAAAATAAATAATATTTAATTTTAATAATATTTTGATGCGAATGAATACGAATTTGATGAACTTTTGAAAACTTTTTCATATTTTTATCTATGAAACAAAATGAATGTTCATGTACGTATGTAGATTATATACGAATCTAATATATATATATATATATATATATATATAATGTAGATTTTAATTTACCATTATTTGTAAATGTTGTTATTAATTTATATTACAAACAAAAATGGACAAGATTCTGAATACTTTTTATGTTTTTTATTGTTTACGGTTTTTACATCGTCTTTGATAACGTAGTGCTTTTGTATTAAACAAACAAGCCAACAAGGTAGCTGATGTCCGTGACATTTGAAAAAAACCCGCCCAAGTGCGAGTCGGACTCGCGCACGAAGGGTTCTGTACAAAACATATATAACAGAAAATCACGTTTGTTGTAGTTTGGTAAAATCTATTGCTCTATTCGAAATTGTATCCATAAAGGGCTATGGTAACTAAATAGTGCACAGTACATGTCAGCATTTAAGTCAATATTGCTAAACACGTTATCTATTTGAGTGTAACCCGTTGTGTTGTAATATATATATATATATATGTCGGAGATAGGAGGTATATTGGTGGCTTGTTCGTTCTTGATGAAGTCTTCTGGTACAGGATCCGAGGCGTAGGTCTCAGGCAATTAAACCACACAGACACAATATGACAATTACTTGTATTAAATGTAGGTAATCACAAATTACTTAGTAGGTATACAATTATCAGAGTTTCGTGAACCACCGGTCCCGTTTGGGGGGGTCCGGACTGTAAGGCTCACACTAAACAATAATCCTCTCGTCTCGATGCTCTCGGATATTTAAAATGTCTCCGGTGCCCCTCCAAACGATTCCGATCACGTGACTCAATACGTCACGGCGTTCACACCCCACTGTTACAATGATATCAATTGAGTTACTAATTATCGTTAAAATATCGTGATCTGCGACACGGCCATACTGACAAGTCACACGCCCTCGTGTGCATATGTATCTGAAATCCAAACAATATACAACTGTAGATATTACTTCGCTCGGCCTTACTGACCACATAAAAAAATTCATGAATCATTCTAAAATCGATAGTTATAATAACTAAAGCCGTTACATAGAACATAACTCAATCAAAGTCATTCCATGGGTTACGACTAATTGGAGTCAAGATAGACATCCCGTATTGGAGTCAAGATAGACATCCCAAACTAGAGTCAAGTCAAGATCAACATTCAAAACTTCGGAGTCAATATAGATATCCTAGGGTGTCGAGTCAAGATAGATAACCATCATTGGCGTCAAGTCAAGATAGACAACCTGCACTGGCGTCAAGTCAAGATAGACAACCTGCACTGGCGTCAAGATAGACAACCATCATTGGCGTCAAGTCAAGATAGACAACCTGCACTAGCGTCAAGTCAAGATAGACAACTTGCACTGGCGTCAAGTCAAGATAGACAACCTGCACTGGCGTCAAGTCAAGATAGACAACCTGCACTGGCGTCAAGTCAAGATAGACAACCTGCACTGGCGTCAAGTCAAGATAGACAACCTGCACTGGCGTCAAGTCAAGATAGACAACCTTCATTGGCGTCAAGTCAAGATAGACAACCATCATTGGCGTCAAGTCAAGATAGACAACCATCATTGGCGTCAAGTCAAGATAGACAACCATCATTGGCGTCAAGTCAAGATAGACAACCATCATTGGCGTCAAATCAAGATAGACAACCATCATTGGCGTCAAGTCAAGATAGACAACCATCATTGGCGTCAAGTCAAGATAGACAACCATCATTGGCGTCAAGTCAAGATAGACAACCATCATTGGCGTCAAGTCAAGATAGACAACCATCATTGGCGTCAAGTCAAGATAGACAACCATCATTGGCGTCAAGTCAAGATAGACAACCCGCATTGGCGTCAAGTCAAGATAGACAACCATCATTGGCGTCAAGTCAAGATAGACAACCCGCATAGGCGTCAAGTCAAGATAGAGATAGACAACCATCATTAGCGTCAAGTCTCTCCTAGATCTCGTGGTTCCTACTTAATTTAACCTGTGGTACGGTTAGAATTTAATGATCTTAAAGTATAACGATATTCCTTGAAAAGTCCCTTTATATTTTGGATCTAACTTAGTCTGTTAATATTTCTCATATACGGTTACATTTGTAATAATAAATAGTGAAAATAGAATTCAAAAGCGCCTATCCATATTCTTAACAGCCTGACTTAAATCTAAACAATCACTATAATAAAGTTGAACATCACAATCAGAATTCTGTATCAAAATAAAAGACCACTAAACTAAATAAAGCGCCACTTTTCATTACATTTTAAACCAAAAATGTATTCTAAAAACATAATAAAACACAAAAGCATGAATCTTATTCGTCACATATGGCTTTTCACTAAGCCCTACCAACAAACCTCCTGTTTGTTTCATGGCATTGCTTTTAATGCCGAGTCCCACGGACTCCCAATTGAACTAAGATTCATTACTATCACTTTTACTCAATCGCTTTTACTACAAGCACTACTTAAAGTGGTAATTAACCCTCTGGCATCGCTATATATCAAAAACACAGGTTTTTTTTTACTTTACCTATCAAAAGCTCTAAAGGAGAAACTTTTGCAACCCTCGTCATTGTACAATTTGTCGCGGGTTGAACTTTATCTATGGCATCTTGCCCCGTTCGAATATTGCTAGTCTCTGTTGCGGAAAACATTTACAAGACGTAAAAAAATTAGTTCTTGCTTTTGCTAAATTAACTAACCGCTTTATTTTACAGCATTTACGGGCCTTGATCGGCAATAATACGCATTTACAATATACGATTAATTAATAATTGTAAGTTCGCCCGTGATTACTACACATGTAGGTAAACAAGAAATAAAATATTCCGAAAATTGAATTAGTTTTTTTGTTTTAAGTCTTGACTGGTCTTAACCGGTTGAATCTTTAGAGCTATCACGTTACCATTGTTTACCGAATTTAAAACAAAGTTATTTAAAACAAAAGTTTAAAACATTGTTTTCAACGTTTAAAACAAACACTCACGTTTACAGAAATCCGGGATAAAATAATTTCACGCCTTATCATAATACGTAACAAAATGACGTTAAGTTAAAGTGAATTAATTATCAGTAAAAATTAAAAAAAACAAGATCGTGAGGGTTGATTGCTAATCTCAATACTAGTTATCTCAATAACAATAATGAAGTGCTTACCACTATATTTAATCGCTTAATTTTCTTTAACTAGCGAGTATGTAGCGCAAAAAAATGGATGTAAATCGAAACGAATCACCTTTATGCTGTGACGTGATCGATGGTGGATAAATTGCGCAGACATCAACGCGTTGCTCGCACCGCACTATACCAGCACCGCTGCCATAGCAGTCATCGCCACGAAAGCAGTCACCACCATCAGCACCATCAGCACCATCAGCACCATCCGCACCATCAGCGCCATCCGCGCCGCGCCATTACCGCCATTTGCGCCGCGCCATCACCGCCATACGCGCCGCGCCATTACCGCCATTCGCGCCGCGTTGTCACTGCCATAATTTCTCATTTCCTTCTTTCTTCATTAGCAACGATTCTTTCTTTCGTAGAATTCTTCCAACGGTTTGTCATATAATCTAATAAACGACTTGCATAAGCGATTAAATAGGTATTTACACTCGATTTTCTTGATATGTGGGTAGATCTCAATTAAAACGTTATAAGGTAACATAAACGTTTCTCTTCATAATTGATTGATTGATTTACAACCATTGATTATCAACTATTGATTGATTATATTCATTCTGGAACTTCTTTGTTATTATCTTGTAGTGTGTCTTTGTTATTATCTTGACGTTTTTTGTAGCTTCAATAAACTTATCTCGCGGGTAGTTGGTGGTTTTGATGCCCGAGTGAATCCCACTTCTGATGTCGGAGATAGGAGGTATATTGGTGGCTTGTTCGTTCTTGATGAAGTCTTCTGGTACAGGATCCGAGGCGTAGGTCTCAGGCAATTAAACCACACAGACACAATATGACAATTACTTGTATTAAATGTAGGTAATCACAAATTACTTAGTAGGTATACAATTATCAGAGTTTCGTGAACCACCGGTCCCGTTTGGGGGGGTCCGGACTGTAAGGCTCACACTAAACAATAATCCTCTCGTCTCGATGCTCTCGGATATTTAAAATGTCTCCGGTGCCCCTCCAAACGATTCCGATCACGTGACTCAATACGTCACGGCGTTCACACCCCACTGTTACAATGATATCAATTGAGTTACTAATTATCGTTAAAATATCGTGATCTGCGACATATATATATATAATATTATTTATATCGAATATTGCTAATTTAGTTTATGAGTAAGATCCTCGAAATTGTAAATATTTAAAGTTACTATATTAGGGTGACAATTTGATTTACCATTTAGTTCCCATTTAAGACCAAAAAAATATATTAATTCCTTTATATTTTGATTAAGAGAAAAGAAACTGGAAGATGAATGCAATATGTCTTTTTAGGGTTCCTTACCCAAAGGGTGAAACGGGACCCTATTACTAAGACTCCGCTGTCTGTCAGTCTGTCTGTTTGTCTGTCTGTCTCCAGGCTATATCTCATAAACCGTGATAGCTAGAAAGCTGAAATTTTCTCAAATGATGTATTTCCGTTGCCGCTATAACAACAAATACTAAAAATTAAGGTGGGTCCCCATATAACAAACATGTTTTTTGATCATGTTGTTACCACAACGGGTTACACTCAAATAGATAACGTGTTTAGCAATATTGACTTAAATGCTGACATGTACTGTGCACTATTTAGTTACCATAGCCCTTTATGGATATAATTTCGAATAGAGCAATAGATTTTACCAAACTACAACAAACGTGATTTTCTGTTATATATGTTTTGTACAGAACCCTTCGTGCGCGAGTCCGACTCGCACTTGGGCGGGTTTTTTTCAAATGTCACGGACATCAGCTACCTTGTTGGCTTGTTTGTTTAATACAAAAGCACTACGTTATCAAAGACGATGTAAAAACCGTAAACAAAAAACATAAAAAGTATTCAGAATCTTGTCCATTTTTGTTTGTAATAAAAATTAATAACAACATTTACAAATAATGGTAAAATAAAATCTACATTTTCTTAATTATCTTTCGGTTCTGTTTATGACGGATATTAATTATAAAATAAATCTGTACAAAAAATGTTAGGTGAGTAGGATGAATAGCCTTTGAAATTAAAGGAAAATTTAAAAAAACAAATGAAAAGAAATTTCGCAAAAATATTTACTATAAATATTTTCTGAGATAAAGTAAATTTTATATTGTATTTTACTTTTGGCTTGAAATTTCTTTGAACTCTGATTCGTTTTTGTTAATGACTTTAATTGACTTATTTAAAAGTGTTTTATAGATCTGTCAGTCAACACATACACTTATCATGTAATAATAATGGTAAAATACAAAAATAATTTTATCAATTATAATACATATGAAAAAGGATCTTATTTTTGTTCATATTAGAACAAATTACGATTTTTTTTTGCAACTATTTAAAAAGCAAGCATTAGACAAAAATATGAATAAAAATAATTCTCAAATATATTTCCATGTGTATATGTCGAGTACAAAGCGTTTAATCAAATAGTAAATAGTAAAAGTAAAACACACCCAGTCCTCGACTTTTACGCAATATGACTTATTTTTTATTTAAAGTTAGCTAACAGTATTGTAAATATGAACATACATGTTTATATATCAAACTCATATCGGGTTCGGTTCGCTTTACTATGCAATACGACCCCAATAGATTATATCACCCATATGTCAATATAAAGGCAAAAACATGACATACCTAATTTGGGTTTTCACTTAAAGCGATAGCAGAAAAAGATTGTACCATTTCTACGGAATTCTATATTGATAGGGTAATTGATACCTTATAGGTACAGCTATTTTTGCATTCTAAAACACTTGGTAATTAGTCGAAGTAAAACCAATCAATTAGTATGAATGGTTTCCGAAAGCACTTTATTAAATGTACTTTTAAGTGCCTATACCTAATTGTTGTTAGATAATACGACCTGTGGTTACCTCCAATATCAGATAATCCAATTATGTATAATAATAATAACGAAGTACTTACTATTAATTCGTAATTGTTGGATATACTCTCGGTGTTCGTGAAAAAAAAACAAAATTTTTAAGCACTGAGCCATATAAAACTGGTCTTAGAAACACAAAACATTATTTTTTAACATGATATTAATTCAAATTTAGTACATTGTGTTGCACAAGCTCTATAAACTTGAACAATGTACTGTACATAGGTTTAAATTTGTGTTTAATTTCATTCATTCAAAATAGCATAGATAACATTTGAAACTATTATAGAACATTTATACTAACAGTAAAAAATAAAATACAATTTCAACATACTGACCGTAAAGCCCTTGTATTTTTAGTTGCGACACTCCCTGGGTTTGAAGGGAAACAGACTTATTAATAAGTATTTATGGTCCCCTTGTGGTAGAAAACAGACTAATTAGACTAGAAATGATGTATTATGATTCTTTGAAGCAACTGTCATGTCGTGTATAACATTTTTAATAAAGATAAATATATTTTTTGACGTTTTGATTGTGTGCGTAATTCAATGTGTCTGTTTAACACATTTATTTTATTATCTGGCATGTACAAACATTCAAAATAACAAATAGTCTAATAAGCCTTGTGTACTTCTAAAATATATGTAACAAAGTATTCACATAAATTAAAGGAAAAAATGTGACTAAACTTTAATAAGAAAATAACTTTGATTCCAATAAAATATTTAATAGAACATTCTCTATTTGCTTTTATCTTACCTCAAAGGCTTCATATCCGAAAACTTAGTCGAGCATAAATAATATCTATTAACAATATCTGTATTCTGTAGGTTTTGGTATATGTATATGTATAATGTACAATTCTCATTTAGATTATAATCATCAGAAACTTATATATACAGGGTTATTTGTAATTAATTGGCCACCTCTTGCAAGCAGTCTCTCTACATCAATTCCAACAACATTTGTTCTATAACTTTTTACAAATCTTCATAAACAATACAAAATAAACAAATTTTTGCTCCCTCTTTTACTTATTACTCTATATTTTCTAAGTAATGCTTAAAAGGTCAAAGCCCAGACGCCATACCTACGCGACGGTCAGAGTTAATGCCACTTTAGAGGAAACAAATAAATTTTGTATTGGAAAACTCAAATATTTAAAACTATTTTAAAAATTCAAGGTCAACTAGGTCAAGGTTAGCGAGAAATATAATAATGTGTTTCATATCAATGTTCAAAACATCCCATCTTATAAGTGTTTTTTTGTTTAGGTACAACTAAAGCTATATGACAATTACTTGGAAATTGGATGGAGCTGAGACAGAAACTTATTATATATTTAATTAATATATGAAATAAAAAGTCCTATATATTCTATCACATCCTAAAGCACTAGATTTAATGATCTTATGTTTTGCTTAACAACTCAACAGTGATAATTAGAGATCCTATAATACTACTAGATAGTAGTTATATAATTGTAGTATACTTATTTATTTATTTAAAGGCTTACTAACTAAATTTACATATTAACACAGAAGTAAAGAACCTTCAATTATTAAAATCATTTTTCTATATAAATTTAACTTTCAAGTATGCACATCACTAACGTTATGATTGATTAAAACAAAACTAATACAAACTAAAAATATACAAACAAAAAACATCTAAAGATCACCAAGTAAAAATTAAAACTTAAATATTCGAATATATATACTTTTTAAATGTACCAAGGCTGTGAGAAAAAATGTCTAAATTGTGTTTGTGAAATATTGAATTATATAATTTCAAACGTTGTAAAATTGGGGAATTTGCACCATAATTATTTTTTCTTTGTGGTATAAATAGTGGTATATAATTATGTGTTCCAGCTGAGGGTCGCATCACGTTTTTATTTATTCTAGATAATAAAGATAAACAATCAATATGGCTGTTAATTATCTTGAAAAGGAACATAAGTTTTAAACATTTATTTCTTTGGTCTAAAGAATTCATATTAAAATATTTTAATTTTTCATTATATTTGCAATACTCATTGCATATATAATAAAATAGAAGATTATAATATTACTAAATGTATTTTTAACAAATACGGTGTGATGTTTATTATCAGAGTCAACATAACCGATGGTTCTCACATCAAAAAGTATCTTATTTTCTAGAGTAAATACCTTAAGTGCCTTAAACTATAAATACAAATAAAAATCTATTGATCTTCATAAATATTAAGTGATTAAAGATGGTTTTTTATTTGAGTTAGAGTTGGGAACAGATGATATCGCTATCATCAGCTAGTAAATACCAAATAAAAATACAAATACGAAACTTAATTAAAAATGTAATAAAAATCCCATATAAAACACTTCGATGACCCATTAGCTATTATAAATGGGGTATCGGAATCGAGCAGAAAAATTCAATCACGAATTTTATTACATAAACAAAGGACTTTTTGAATACAACAAAGTATTGACAGCTCCTTTGTCGCGTCCACATTATCGTTAAAATTGTTATCAAAAATTTATCAAATAAATAACATATATATAACAAAACATGCATCAAAGTTGTAAAACATTTTCCTTTTATGGAATTTATTAAATTGTTATTTAATATTTAATAATATATTATAAAGTTAATTTAAAATAATGTTGTAAATGTCGTTATAATTAGTAGATCAAAGAAAAAAAATTTGTTTATCCTCATCTGCTCATTATTTCTAATCTTTAATTTATGACCTGCGCTCTCTGAATGAATGATAATGAACTAAACGTTTGTTATGGACGGACAACATTGAACATTAATAAAATGGACTTTGAAACAGATTTTCTCTCATAGAAGATCCGAATTTTTAGGTTGTTATTGAACGTTTCTTCTTTATTAGATTTACATTAACTAATCGAAATAATGCGCAATAAAGTCTACTTTATAAATCTATACGTATAATAAAATTGTCAATGATTCACTTCTGTACATGGAAAATATTAAAAAAAACATCATAGGGGGAATTTATAAGAGCAGGCCAAAACAATAGTTTTTCAGTTTGTCTGTATGTCTGTTTATTTGTGCACGCTAATCTCTGAAAAGGCTAAACCAATTTGAATGCGGTTTTCAAAAATATATTATCATAGTCTTAACTTAATATTAAGTGTTTATTTTATTATAAATCGGTTAAAAAATAAAAAAGTTATGTCAATTTATGTCAATCGCGATATAATAAGATTTGCATGGTACCTATTAAGGTACCATGCAAATCTTATTCTTCTATACATGTAATAAATCTGTAGAGAAGTAACCTTTGTACATTGTAAATATTAAAAAAAAATACCAGGATGTGAAGTGATAACTAAAGAATCCATTTTCAGCATTTTTAAAATCTCTGTCTGTTTATCTGTTTGTCTTTTAGTTGTGCACACAACACGAAAAAGAAATATTTTCTAAAATTGCTTTATATAAGCAGGAGATTTTTTCATATTGTCTGTTTGTCTGTATGTTTGTGCACGCTAATCTCAAAAACGGATTAATCGATTGGGATGCAGTTTTTAGGAATATATTGTCATGGGATTCACTTTATAAACATTTTGTTGTTTTTTTTTAAACATCGGTTAACAAATAAAGAAGTTAATAATCTATTATTGTCGCACCATTACTGCCTACCAGTTTGAAGGTTTATAGTTTTTACATATATTGGTAAGTACAAAGGGTATTTTTTATCAAAATCGAATCCACGCGTACGAAGTCGCAGGCACAGTTAGTATTGAATATATTTCTTTCCACGACCTTATCTTTTGTAGATATTGTTATGGACAGTATATTCGTCCCTTATCCACTAATTAATTATTTTGATACAATTGAAAAGGACGGGTAATTATTTTAGGGAATATCTCAAAAACCCCTAAAGCAGCCCAGTATATATTCAAAAATATATTATAGAAATAGATTACGATAAAAAGATTTAGGAAGCCGTCGATTCTTTGGGAATATAAAATATTTTAAGGAAAATACTTTAGAAATCTGATCTAGCAAGAGTTTTCTAGGATTTTTATAACAGGAAAAACTTCTATCTTGACCATAAATCTCAATTTTATAATAACATTTTAAGGACTCATTGATGATATTTTGATGTTTTACTGGATAAAATCAATATTAATATTTGTTAACCTTTTTTCTAACTATTGATAATATACTATACTATACGTCTATATATGTACTATACAACTACTACGGTATAATGTAAATACACCACATATACATATACACACCACATATACATACCACATATACACACTACATATACACACCACAATAACCACATAGTGGAAGGAAGGAAGTGACCTTTCCAGGTAACAGGGGTGCCACAGTGGTAAAAATATGTTTTATTTAATTAACAGATTTGAAGAAAAAACATAAGGGCCATCTTGGATTCTGCTTTATCCTAAAACTAGCCTTAGGATAAAGCAAAGCCTACCCTACCCGAGACTGTGTTTAATGCTGGTATAGATGAATCTGCGGTCATTTTAATGTATGCATAGAATAATTTAAACATCCTACATATTATCTTTGAGCGTAGATGATCATAATTAAAGACAAATCCCACCGTGACCGGAACTTTACGAATTAAATGTAATTGCTTTACAAATTTAAAGTTATATATAAGACTTGTAACTTTAAGATTGAATTTGAAGACCAAAAATTCCTTTTACGATATTCCTTTAAAATGTATTTAAGTGCCATTTTTGTGAAGTGTTTGTTTTTTTTAATAATGATAAACTATATTAAAGTATATTCATAATAAATAATTCATCATCATATCAGCTAGTACTATTTATTCGATAAACACGTGATGAAATTTGAATGGTCCTTATAAACAAACAATCAAATCGGGATTTCAATTCTAAATGTAGATTCAGAGCAACTTCTAAAAATTAGATAATTATAAATTAATCCATAATAAATTACACACATAAATTTATAGATAAGAATTTTATAAAGCCATTAAAAGTTTTCCAACAAAAAACTTTTCTTATCTATGGACCATCAAATGATAAGATCGAAAGAAAGGAAACGATTATTTTATGAAACTTAATAACAAAAAGTAAAGATGCTTTTATTAAATCAGAAATCCAATATAAATCTGCCAAATTAACTGTAACATTTAGTCATATTATGACAGCGCAATGAAACATTGCGATATTTCATTTGGACAGATGGTTGATTTTTATTAAATTGTGCTTTAACAATCAAATCATTTTATTTTCAGTTACATGCATTTCGAATTTCAACGTTGACAAATAATATTTTCACATCACTATTTGTGTTTTAAATAATGAAATACACAAACAGTTTATATTTTTTTGTTTGTTGATCGCATATTTTAGTAAAAATGGTAAATTGTCATGGATTTGAAAAAATGTATATGGAAATATAAGACCCTTTTTTCCGAAATAACATATTTCATTTCTTATAGGAGAATAGATGATAAAATATCCATTACATATAAAAAGGTACGAACTTTTACAACAAATAAATCCATATAGACTTAGAATATCATTATATTAATAGGTTAAGCAAAATCTTTATACCTTTTTTTACTAAATATATACGAACAGAGGTGCATACATTTTTACACAAGTTTATATAGGATAAAGTGCAGAAAACTAATATTTTTATTGGTAACTCTTTCCAATTGAGTTGTAAGAATAGAAGGGAGAGGGGGATAGGGAGAAAAGAGGGGTCGAAGCCCTATCCCCTGACACCATTTTTATTGTGAGAAAATGTTTAGTTTTGGAGATATTTCGATTTGAAGTTTCGTAAAAACTAACCTAAAATGTAAGTAATTAAGACTTCTGTGACGTCTCCGGCGCTTCAGGATGGCCAGCCCCTTCACCCTTGCGTAACACTGAACTGAAACCCAAGCTCGCCTTCGCCACTGCGGCTTGTTGGTCGCCTTCGGCGACCAGCCTCAGTAGCTACGGCTCGATTGGGTTTCAACTCAGTGTAACGGCGGGTGGGGGCTGCCCTCCTTCCGCGCCTCCGGATTTACAAAAACACTCTAGGGGTAGGGCAGACAAGACTACGTGGAGTCGGGGTTAACAGAGTCAGTTTTGACAAAAAAAGTAATATAAATATTAATTATTTCAAAAATTTAAATTAAATCACAAACGTCATATGTCAAGTTGCCGCCATTTAACATTAGGGAATCTAAAACAACAAAGTTGTTACGAATTGTGTTTTTCTTGTTAAATTAAAATGAAAAATTGATAATATCATATAAATAATTGATAAACATATTGCATAGATGTGAAGTGTTCTTGTGTTAAACATTGTGTTTTTGTGCTAATATTGGTGAAAACATGGTAAGTTTATTTCACACAAAAAAACATATAAAAAAGAAACTACGCATTTCCTCAGGCTGGGAATAGTATTAAAAGAAAGTGGAGACCAACCCCTTTCAAATGATACCATTTTCAAACCAAAACTCTTACAACTCAAATGGAAATTCTAGCCTTTTTATTTAATAATACATTAAAATACATTAATATAAGAAATTAAAATTACATACACTACAATGCGAAACATTAAACAGACTACTTTACTTGACATGACAAAGTCAAAGTCAAGTTTATATTAGTCTTATGTCAAATAGTCTTACTAGACATAATACAATAAAAAAGAAATTATTTTGATCCATAGGAGTGATAGTCCAAACCGACATAAACATTAAAACTTAAAATTGGGTTCGAATTTCGGCCACAAAGCTACCACGAAGTGTTAAAAGTCATCAAATTCATTTAAAAAAAATATACTTGCATGTATAACAATCCTTAAATTCAATGAAAAGATAAATAAACTACAATAGCGGATGCATTTCATCTCGCATTCTAGGTTACTCATCAACTATTCAGGATTCGCATTCAAAGCACTCGATTATGAGGATAGGAAATCATCTTGCCATTTCCACAAAATACTCACTCAAGCGCAAGTTAATAGACAGATCAGACCGATTTTCTGTATCAATGGCTGACCCTCTCCGCACATTTATTCATTCATCGGTCTTTTGAAAATAGTAATCCAGGAAGTTACTAAGATATAAATTATAAATGTACATAGAACAATATAATAGTAAAATGTTGTATTTTATATTTTTTGCTTTTCTACAATTGATAACTATTGAAAAAAAAAGTCAACACATAAAACAATGATGCCATCAACATATTTGTTGCCTGAACCAAATCACGCTAACATTATTTTTGTTTGTATGTACGATGTATGTCTTAACGTCTTGTCTTCAACTATATATGAGATGTTAAAAAAATAGTAATAAATATTTTGAACAAATGTTCACACCGGAGAGAGGCTGCATATTATAAACATGAAATGTTGTATTATGTTTTTTATTTTATTATTTTAACTTCAAATAAATAAAAAAATCACAACACCTAAAAGAAGTCGATAGAGTCACAGAGGGGAAAAGAACATTCATGATGATACAAGCAATGTAATGAAATGAAATGGGACTTTTCTTTGAATCTTGTATAATATACTAGATGGAAAAAGCGCGTGATGATGAAAATTGAACGAAGTATGTCAAGATTGTAAACACGTATTATTGAAAGCACAGATTAAATCAACGATATACGAAATATATATTGCTAAATTACAGTAAGGGGATTATAACGTATAAACTTAAGAAGATACATTATGTCAAAAAGAGGGGTATCGTATCGTATCGTGGTATAGATATATAAGTTATGATAAAAAAAATCTCTGATCTGATGAACTGAATATGAGGCTATAGAAAAACCAAAAGAGATTGAGGATGAAAGTAGAGACAGCGCTGACGTATGACAGAAGTGAGTGAGGGAATAAAGTTGTGTGTCCGAAGCTTGAGTGCGATAGAGACAGGAGAGTGATCAACTACATCGTAGGACGGTTAGTGACTCGCTTTTGCTTTCGCTTTCAGGGAAAGAAGTGGTTTTCAACTTCAGACGAAATTATTTATTTATTTCCCAGATCATTGTTCTGAATCTCAGTGAACTTCATGTGTAGGGTATTTTAGTGTTTTTGAAACACTCTACGACACATTATAATAGTGCGAGTAAATTTTCTACCTACTACCTAAGGTAAATAAACTGTAAATAGCGAACACAATTAACTGTGAAATAAAATGAAATAAAAATAACTGAAGTCAATTCTTAGTTTGAAGCAAAGTCTAAATCATAGCTGATATTAAGTTAGCAAACTTATTATTGGTTTCAGTAAAGAAATGTAATATATAATGAGGTTCCAACGAATCAAACTTTTCTCAATTTATTGACTTTTCTTCGATTTATAACATAAAAATAAGTTGTATAATTTATGAATGAAAATCTATAATAGTATCCGCCATATAAGGCTTATGTGTCCCTAACTGTAAATGACTTTTAAATTCGTCATATACATGAATTTTAACATATAATATACTTTAACATATAATATCAACATATTAATAAAAAAAAAGAAATATATTTTTAAGCCTGTTTTATACGAGAATTAATTACTTTCTAATGGATATTATGTACGTTGAATCAAAAATTATTGAATAGGATATATCATACTTTGTCATCCCAAAAAAGGCCTTACGGAAGTTATGTTTTGTATTTTGATTCAAAATTAAATTCAAAATTAAATATATATTAACAACTTTTTATTTAATCCTAGTAAAAGTTCATGTTAATATAAATCTTAATTTCGAGAATTTAAAGCTTGTTTCCCAACATAGTCTAAAAGTAATAATTTTGATACATTTTAAAAATAGACATATTAATTTTTTATTAATTCTTTGAACGCTATTTTTCTGAAGTAAAGTTTCGAAAAGGTTTTCTTGCATTTGACAGCTAATTTCTTGAGGACGATATGGCTATTTTGAAAGCAATTTTGGTTTCGGTTCCGGTCAGTAGTATAGTTTAGTTCTACTGAACTATTAGGGACATGTAAAGTCGTTAGTCGCGAAGGGAGTCAGTCACGTGAAACAGCTAGTACCTGTATAAACGATTTAATATACAGTTAATAAAAATCTGAAGGAATAAAAATTAATAATGATTTATGAACCCCATGTTACATATAAATGAATGTCACAAAAGTAATTAAGGGCACCCGATCTAATTGAGATTAGATTTTTTCATTTTGCCCCATTTCCTTTATTGGCAGGAAATAGAATAGGCCGTGACTTCGGAGTTTAACAATATCCATTAATAATATTCTCAATATCAACTGGCTTTTGTATTTTCTTATTTTTTAATATAGTTAGCCTATCTTGATTTTATTGTTATAAATGAACATGATCTAAAGATAATTATAATTAAGTCGTGGGGGCCAGTTTCTGAAAGTATTTAAATAATAATAATTTTAGAGTATTGTGATATGCTGTCTATCAAACAAACAGGTTATTTGACAGCATTTAAAAAAAATTGCTTTCAATAAACATGTTCTATTCTTTCATATTATTATATGTTCTATATATTATTCGACATAAATACAAGCACTTTAACTAGATAATTATTATTCTAATTATAAAGTAAGATACATATATAAAGAAATAAATATATTCAGTTATGCTTTTTATATGAGCCTACCATAATAAGATATTTAAGTATAAAAGAATGACTCAGACATTGATAGAGAAGAATCACACGCACTAGCACTTGGTTTCTTGTAAGCTGATTAATTGTAAGCTGATGACTTGGTTTCTTGTAAGTATTAATCTTTCTGATTGGTTCACTTCCTGAAAGACAGCCAATCACAACTCTTATCAGTACTGTCAATTCGTTTGATTTTTTAACATATTTCAAAAGCCGTTAAACTTATGTTACTTACAATTAAATATTTTTATATTAATTTATATAATTAAATATACATTTTATAAGTTACAGGGAGCCCTTATTATCTGTAATATAAGACCAGGTGTATAAACCAATTAATCTACATTTATTTTTATTAGCGAAGAAACAATAAAATATTCCAATTACCGCGAGCTGTAAACATAAAGAGACGAATAGTCGTTAAGTCTTATTTGAAGTATTGAAAAAACGTCTAATAAAATACCATTGAATCGTTGTTTTCAACACTGTATTGTGCATTTGTCGGAAAGTAGGTTAACAGTAGATTTAATTTTCCTATTTATTTCATGGACCAAATGTTCAGTTTCAGGGCAATAACCTTGACGAATTTAAATACGTTTTCATTAATTACTACAGTAAAACAGAATAATAGGTGGTTTTGTGTGAAATACTTTGGAAAACTGGAAAATTATCACATTACCGGTTCTGTCACCCTCCTGGCAGAATCAATTTCCTGTGTTTATATCGAAACATTTTATAAATAACCAGATATTTAATGGTAAATAATTTTATGTTGGTGTATATTATTTTTTTTAATATTGGTAGTAAATATGTTTTGTCCATGTTAATATTGCATAAGAACTAATAAAAATACAAAACAGTATAAAACAGGTACGAATTTCCCTTTTTTAATATGAGCACTTAATCAAAGGTATTAAATTAATTAAGTATTTAATTTACGGAACCTTAATATTTAACTTTATTAGAAAACTTAGCGTCGTTGCCTTAATTTGGATGGAAATGAGAGACATTTTTTTATTTTCTTTCTCAAACAACTTTAGCAATAGAAAGTTTGACGTTAAAAGTCTCTTAATATATTTTCTTGTTCGTTCACTGGAGTATCTTATACTATATTAAATTACATTGTTATTCTATTAATAATTTACTTAACAGATTATATTAATAATCAACCTCTTGTACAACAAATAACTTTTCTCTGCCCATTTTTTTAAGTTAGTTATTAAAATATTTAGTTAGTTACTTTTTATCTCAATAAGTTTTTATAATTTAATCATTTTTTTAAAACAAATTAGTTATGTTGATATTACGTAGGTCACGATGTAATAAATGTAAAAAATTCGTAATTTTATACACAAAATTTTAGTAACCGGATGGAGCTGTAAGATTAAAGCCACTGGTGTAACACCTGTCGCCATTTTGTTGATATAATTTGTCAAAGGCTACATTTACGGGGATAATAATTAATCAAACCTTTTTTTAAACTTGTTATAATGTTCGCTTATTGGTGGAATAGTTGGAAAAGTCTTGTAGTAGAATATGTGATCATTCAGAAAATTAATAAAATAAATTATTGGGTTCATACATACATTATACCAAAATAGTTTATATCTAATATTTACTATCTGTCATCATAGTGTATAATAATAAAACAACAAAAAAGCGATAGAATTTATTAAATTCACGTCGTAGTGATCAAATTTAAAATGAGAATAATAAAACTTTTCCCAAAAAACTGATCTTAGGTATCTATGATAATTTTTATTTCCTATTTTTTTCTGAATACCCACGTTCTACTATATCACATTTCAAGGTTATTCGTTAATTACCGGATACCCTGTATAAATAATATTTCTGTAATAACAGTAGCTATCTACGAACTATTGAAACCTATTATATCCAGGTGTTATCTAGACATAAGGCTATAAGTACTTCAGCAGTAATTGTAACACTAATAAATAATATCAAACTATGAGCCCCTTTCATAATATTAATCCCAGTCTCTTTTATTTTCGTTTCGTCATTATTTCCATAGCTTTCTTTCTTAACTTAAAATTTCAGATTTTGAGCTTGTTAAGCCAGTGTTTTATAGTAATGAACCTTTTTTAAATTCAATAACTTGAATTAATTGGAATAAAACGGATACTTTGAGTTTTTATTAGATTTGAGCTCTTATTATTTGAGTTTTTATAACAATCGATATTTAGAATACTTGTAAGTGTTGAAATTAAATGTCTTTGATGAAATGAAACTCTCCTCAATGGGTATACACACACACATACAATAAAATAGTGAGTGGGCCAGTTTCTAAATAAAATATTTTTGAATAAATTTATTTCTCCCCGTACAGTACAGGTCTCTAAACAATGGTTTTTGAATTCTTAGACTTTTTGTTTCTTTCTTTGTTCTAGTATCAGATTTTTTTGTGGTTATGGCATTACTTACGAAAAAATAAAAATAGTGCCTAAAGTCACTTATTTTGCCAATTTTTTATGTATGGATTTTTGATTTATAATTGTATTAATATAGTATTTTCTACGTCGAGTTAAATGTAAAGTGTAAATTTAATTATATGCGAGTTAAGTCCATATAAATTGTTTTATTTCATTTGGATTTACATTCTGAAGCTCATTTTGATAAAGTTATGGGATACACATACATATTAATTTCTAAAAACTTTATCTCTTGACTATAAAAACTGTATGTCTTTCTCCAAAAAAAAACCGAAAGATGAAGAAACTGCAAAAATCTGTTCTCTTATTTTAATAATTTTACACCTTTCTAGCCATTTTTTTTTTATAAACATTAATAAAAAAAAAAAATTAAATGCATAGAATTTCTACCTTATATAAATGATGTTTATTTCTCTCACGTTTCGTTCATAATTCAATAGAGGGTGAAATATTCAAAATGGTGTTTCGGGCTAATGGTTATAACAAAGGGTGACCTATATGAAATGAATTGTGTGGATACACTTGCCACGGCCCCATATATTATATTCAATACGGTTAAACTCCAAGGTCTATGAGGACCTTAGTGCTGAAACACTGAAAACATTCGGGCCAATGTTGGAGCCAATTCTGACTTAACGTTATTGAATATTTTAAATATTTAATAGTATTAATATTCATACTAGAATAGGTAAGTAAATAATATTATTGTAGCATGTTGCTAGAATGTACGTTCTCGATGTTGGGTTTCAGAAATCAATACTTTTATCAGCTATTATCGACAACACAAGAGATATTGTTATATGTATCGCATCAGAGTAAACCCAATTACTTAATATATCAACCTTAATAAAATTAACAGCGATATTAGAAATATTCGGGACACATTAGTATTATTAAGTTTTTATAAACTCTTGATAAAAAGCTTGATATTCTGAAGGCAGTAGAAGATATTGACTACAGAATTTTAATTACTTACCAGTATTAAAAGTATGTTTAACTGTACTGTTGCTTAAAATTAATAAAAACCGAAAACTCTCCTAACTTTAGCAGTCATTAAAAGTTTGAAGATTTTAAGTTGAACCATTTCCTTTTACATTAAGAGTATTTTTTCATCTTGTCGAGCTTTTTGTCCTTTTACCGGTATATGGTTATGTTTTCTAATATAAGCAACCCACACTGACTTACTCAGTATCTTTTGTAAACAATTATCCTCATAATTCCTATTTATTTTTAGAAACTATGAAAGCTATGAATTTGGAAGTTCTGAGGAGTTTAAGTTAAATATCTAGAGCGGCTTCCGATCTCTTGATTAGAATTTTGGTATAGAATTAATTTCAAAGAAAATTCTGTACTGAAACGAAATCATTATTTTTATGATGATGGTTATGGGATCATCGAGAACAGACATACAGACAGACCCAGCTGGGCTCTTTGTATATATATATGCTGCCTATGAACTTGTGTATTTTTAGATTTATTCAAACAATGAGAACAATATGTGCTAGATTGTTTACAAGTAAATTGTCTGCTTTCAATCAATGTACACGATAAATTTATTTTTATAGACCTCGGATGGTATGACATTGACATAGAGTAGGTGTTTTCTAATAATTTTATACAATGGTGATAAATTTAAATTTCCATGAATCCCAAATATAGTAAGTAAATATAAGCTTTCGAAATTATATTTTACCATAAATTTTGGTTATAAATATACGCTATTATGTAAAGGTTAAAGTTAATGTTTGAAAGTAAACTTTGAAATTTCTGAACATGAATTTCTTGGAGACTATGGACGGAGATTTTATATCCCTATAAACATCTCTTATTCTTATTATGCTGCAGTTTAAGCCAGTCGTAATAAAAATTATGTGAATATATTTCATTATAGTATATTTCTTTTTTTTGTAATTAAATTTAAAAAAATACTAAAACTTTGTTTAATTCGGTTTTTTTACATAAAACATATTAGTTACATTTGGCCTTATTTTAAGATAAAAAGTTCATTTAAAATCAGCACAAATTAAATACGCAATTTACTTTTTCTAAATACACTAACTTGGTTAGAATGATAAGTAAGGGTTTCTATTGGATATTAGATGTATTTTCTACTCGATGTACTCAAATTTTAAATATTACATTAGTATATTGGTACCCCTGTTACTAAGTATAATATTACCAACTACACAAAAATAATGGCCAGAATATGTTTTCTCTTATTAAAATAATATATTGTAAAGACTACCAAGGATTGATGTGGCATTGTTACAAATCATTCTAAGGAAGGCGTTTTTCTAACATTTTTTATAACACGCAAGGAAGCAATTGGTGATTTTGAGAAGTGGACTATATGGGGCCATTACCAAAATCAAGTAATGGCCTCAAATAATATATCGTTCCACAGAAACTAGTTTTGTGATTCAAGTAAGAATATTTTTGTAGTTTTCTAACGAATACATATAAGTGCTGAAATGAAAGCTTTATACATGTTTTTATTAACAAGAAAAGATGAAAAATTTTAATGAAAAATAAATCGATACGAGAAGGGATAATAATTCGAACCCGCCAACTATGGCACATGATCCCGTCTCTCTACCAATTGAGCCACTGTGTCGCTACCCGCTTCGATGAATATATTATTCTTTATATGATCATCTTTACCGGACAGTGGCGACATCTAATAATTTTATTTGAAAAGTACCAACTAACATGGGTTAGTTAATTCGAAAACAGTATTTTTGATTGTTAGAACGGTTTCCCAGACGTCGTGGTTTTGAAACCCTATATTTATTCAAACCTTAAATAAGCTTAACATTGTTATACAGGTTTATAAATAATAAAAAAAAACTATAAAGTTAATAACCCACCCTCACATCAGACGCTTATCAAGTTGACGATAAAAGGCAAACCAAATATGTTAGTATTTTAATCTCATAGCTAATAATATAACCATATTTAATTTAACCAAGAGTTAATGAAAAACCAAAAGCCTCATAAACGGTATCGCTTTATATCCGTCACTGTCTCACCATTATCAGTATAGAAAAAGATTTGTTTAAGAAGTCATCCATCACAAATATTATATCGAAATTATGATTGAAATATTTACTTGCCGGTAAAATTAATATTTTTATTTTTTGGTAACAAATAACGATTTTTTTAGACTTTCTTTGCCTTTGATATTTTTTGTTTTTTTTTTTAGTATCTGTGCTATTAAATAATAGCGAGAAAAAAACCTGTACTTATTTATATATAAAACAAATTGCTGCGTGTTAAATACATGGCCCCGAACTAAAAGCCATAGTCATTAAAAAAAATCCAGAAAGTATACTTGCTTGTTTTTATATCACGTAAAACTTTGTGGAAGAATTACGTTAGGAAATTTCGGTTAACATATATTTTTTGTAAACTGTAAAAATCTCTATTTCTCAATAAAAACCGAAAAACTTATTTCTCCTATAATAACAATACAATAAACTACTTGAAAACGTCCACATATCAGGTTCTTTTCACTCGAAGATCAACGAAAAACACAAAATTACAATAAAACTAACAACTCGATATTATAAATGAAGAAGACTTATAACTTGGGGGTAGACGAAGTCCTTGGCAATAGCTAATAAGGATATAATCAAATCACATACATAAGTCGTTATTTATTAAATAGTTTAGCATTTAATAATATAAAATAATGAGTTCCAGAATTCTATAGCTTACATAAAATTCTATATCGAAAATTTCCCGATATCTATGAACATAAGCAAATATTGAATATCTCTCCTCCTACGATCTCAAGTACTCTCGATAGCGCTAGTAATCAAATAATTTTGCTCCCATGATATTTTATATTAATATTGTTGTTTTGTTAGATGTAAAAGCCCTTGAGATTTCTGCAGTGTTTTAAGAACAACTTAAGTATATAGAAACTTTACAGCCTCTTTTCGACCTTTCTGAGTTGGAAGAATTCTTTCCTCTTCAATTCTTATTTCCATTTCAAATCTCTTTTAAGTTTTGTTTTAATAAATGGAGTTTATATGTTCACTCTTAGCTTGGCTCAGTATTATTTAATATATCTAATCATTTTTACTTGCATAAGAACTAAAACATATATAGTAAAACGGATAAAATATACATCATTATGTATGTTTTTATTAACCCAGTTTTTATTTTTTATAATAAATAAATGTAGTACCGTACCGCTACACAGTAGATAAAATGGATATAGAGACGGAACGGTTTCCCAGAGGTATCGAGTTCGAATTCCTACCAAAACTGGACTATTTTGTATTCGATATTTAATTTAAATAAGCTTAGGTTATAAATGTTTATAGATATTTTAAAGTAAAAGTTTTTATTATTATTTCACTTTTAATGGTACACTAACCAAGTTACAAGACCAGAAGCTATCCAGGACTAAAACCTAATCCGTATCTAGGGTATTGCAATTAATATATGATTTTTATTAGTTTAATACAATGACATAATTTCATTGATGCAACAAAAATAACTACAATTGTATTTTTGTGTCTCTAAACAATGTATGCATGTTCAATATAAAGTGGATTTCTTAGAAATAAGATAAAAGGTATTCTTTTTCAGATGTATGTCAAGATTTATTTGATCATGATATTGAATTGTTTATGGAATGATAAAACAAGAATAGAACTTCTAATGTATTTATAAAAATAAGGGTACATTACATATTTTATACATTTTAGAATATTTTAATTGTACAGAAATATTCGGCTATTGTTTTAATAGGTTTGATAAAATTAATTTAATAACTATTAATCGCGACTACAACCGTATCATTCGCATGTATCTTTGTTTTTACTATATCTGATAGACAAATACATTGTCACATATGTTATTATTAAGAATGACCATGAAATTAAGGTTTATACACAAGCAAATAAAATTTGGATATTTAATGAAACTATATTACACGGCAATCCTTTATTAAACAACTTTTCCACGTTTTATATAATATTACCCACATTTATTTGCAACTTAATATATTTGTATCACTGTATTAATATTACGAACAACCAACGTAAAGTGGTCTGTCAGATTGAATTATCGACTTTCATTATAAACCTTAATTGTATGGAGGTAATAAACATTATTAAGTAATTTCAGAATGGTCTGAAGTACTTTCGTTAAAAGGTGTTGAGTCCTTTGATGGTGATCTCTGCTGATATCGATCGTGAACCCAAAAGACAAATTAGATCCGGTCTTTACAATTGTGTGCAAATAAACAGAAAAGTTGGACTTGGAAAGGGAAATGAGATCGTTTAGAGATTCATAATAGCGGGGTAATTTTTTTAAATGATAATATTTTTTAGGTTTCGTAATTTTGACAAAATCTGTGTAATGTTTAGAAAGAAAAAAAAATAAACATTAACAATAAATGTTTTTACATCGTGATTCATTTAGGTTTTAATAATTTAAAACTTATTATTAATAAAGCCTTGTTAAGGCAAAAATTTAAAATTCTGTTATTTTTGTTCGCTTGGTTATTATCATAGAGTTTCAGAAACCTAATCTTATATTTTTCCAAAGTTTAATCCAATGTCCCTGCATCATATGAATATCTCTAAAACTTTTACTATAGAAGCAAACTCTGTTCTCAGATGACTCTCTGGCCTCAAGTGCGCTATAATGAGATTAGAGCCTTAAGACGTTACCACATACGTCCGAAGCTTATGCAAAATTATATTCAAAAGTTTCCACCCTAAATCTTTTCATGTCTATAGATAGTTTACTTAACCCAGTATATTCAGATGATTATTCTATTTTAGAACCATTTATAACCATTTCATTTATAATCATCATAGTGAATTATTTTTTAATTTTTGTTAGACCTCAGATTTATATTAAAGCAAACTACAATATCCTTAATACGTCATACATGTTTATTAATTAAAAAAATGTGAAAGTCAAAGTATTTTTTTTAATTTTAAATAGGCATACACTGCACTTACGAAATGTTAGACTCTGGTTATATCATACTTTTACATGTTAAACGCCTTAAAATGTACTAAATTAAACTTAGAACATTCGAAACAATAGTAATTATATGTAAAAATATGTAAGTACTACTATATACAGTAAGTAGTACTTATATATATCTTTATATATATATTTATTGTGTGCATGTGTATATCACTGAACTCCTCCTAAACGACTGGACCGATGTTTATGAAATTCTTTGTGTGTGTTCAAGGGGATTTGAGATTTGTTTAGATTCACAATTTGTTCCACTGGAAAATGGTTTTTGGAATGGAATGGAATGGAAGGTGGTGATTTTGGAATGTTTCACATTGGTTCCGACGGACTGCGTTACCATGGCAATGTCAAATATTAAATAATATTATATTTTAATTACAGTCTGCCCTGACAGTTGGCGATACAAATAAGAAAAATATTTTAGTACTAGCGGCCCGATACGTGCTTCGCTACGTAAAAAGTGAAATTTAAAAAAAAATTGGAACAAATTCATTTATTCAAACAAAAAATCTTTATTTACATATTCATACGGTATCGATTGGTCGAATTATGATAAATGTACATGTAATGACGTTAGACATTGTGATAACTTTTTAATATATATTTTTTTAAAGTTTGAGTTTTTAAATTAAAGACGCATGTACAAGACAACGTCTGTAGGGTTCGCTAGTATATATATATATATATATATTTACTTACTTTTATATATATATATATATATATATATATATATATATATATATATATATATATATATATATATATATATATAAAAGATTCAGTATAAAATGGGTTTGAATCTTTTATTTGGAAAGCTTGTTTCTAAATCCTCGCGCACTCTGAGAGGCAGAGTATTTGAACGAGCTTTTGATCAAAGCTTTGTAAAATCCCACCACAAAATGGCCGTTGACATGACAACATCGATTATAGAAGCGAGTTTTCAATAATTTTCTCCATGCATTTGAAAAAAATAATCATTGCTTCTTAATATAATTTTTATGTTAATCTTAGTATAATTTTTTTAATAAATCATTATCAAAAATTAAAAACAAAAATACATATTTTCTAAATCGTCTTCTAAATTAGATATTAAAAATACGTTAAAAAAGTGGTATCTATGTAATATAGTCCGACTCAAAGTCTGACACCACATTTCACTGTAAGCTTACTAAAGCTTTGACCTGAACTGCTTTCATTCAAATCGGCGTGCTTTATGCGGTCGAACCGTATGACGCCGATTTACGAATTTTGAATGTGAAACTATTGTTCATATGTGCTTACTAATGCCCAGTGCATTATTATTATTGTCATATACATAAAAGCGTTATTGGTTATGTTTTTAACTTTATTACTAGAACAGGTTCATTTGTAGCTTTACTAAAACCAATATAATACTGCTATAAAGAAGTAAATACCTTTTTATCATTATATTAAATTAAGATTTAGATTAGGTCCCCTTTTTGAACTATATTTCTTTTTTTCTCAATATACGCTAATTATATCTATGTATGTATAATAGATAATTTTCTCTATCATTATTTTTAAATCATTATTATTTAGTAGTGTTTCAAATATTGCATTATAAATCTCAATCAGTTTCTGTTCAACTATAAAATAATGTCAGAAGTCGTTTATTTTCAATTATCATAAAAATGTATACGTCCTTACAGTTTACAGTACATTACTTCGTCTTTCAGACTAGGCGATTACCTCGATACAACAAAAAAGCGCATTTAAGTCCATTATTGTGTATTTTAAGAAATAAAATTGTTTTTATATCCATATTCCATTTATTTTATATACTTTTTACTTAATTGTCTCGAAAACAGTTATAATAAATTGTAATGTATTTAGTTATTTTAAACTACATAGATTCAAGATAGTGGTAAATTACTAGACTCAAACTAAGCAATTAATCAAGGGTCACTTATATAAAGAATAAATATACTTAACCTATATTTTTCAGAACCTAAAAACTATAAAACATACTAGTATTATAAATATTTTTATTGAGTGCAGATTGAACTTTCATTATACATATAAACAACCCAGTGAAATATATATTTTTTTACTTCTGCATATTACAAATATATTTATTGAGTAGGGATCGAACCTACGTTCAGCACAATAGTCGAAGTTACAGCAATTGCTAATAAGTAGCCAAGGACATTTAATACAGAAATGGATGTGTCATCAATTGATTGGTTATTTATTTAGTTATAAAATGACAAGACGTCACTAGTGTTTACGCCTCTTCCCTACCAATTGAATTATCCGAGAAAACTGTGTTCATACTTATGACCCTTTTATATTCTGGCGTAAATTGGAATAAAGAAAATGGAATTGGCTGTTGGTGCTCACAATTTCACTTAAAATGTAATAAACTTAGATGACCTATTTACCATCATAGTCCCGACACCCGGTCTTTTCTAATCTTATTTAATCTAACTACATTTTGTCACATGACTAAGAAATTATCTCGCTTACAAGTAACTAGATATATCTAGTAGGTATTAGTCAAATTACAACTATTAATCTACTAAAAGTGACACACGTCACTTTTCGGTGTATATTTCAAAATGATTATCATTTGAAGAATGAATTACTGATTTTTATACATAGAATAGGGGAGTCTATAAGTGTGAGTATCTAACAAATAATAAAAGAAGAAAAGAAGGAAGATGAAACACAGATACTTTTCTTTGTCTAATCACGGGTGCAAGAAAGACAGATAGGTAGCCTTATTTGCTTTCTCTTTTTTTCAATGGACACATTTTAGGTTGACTTCCCTACTCTATGGATAATTACTATATGCTGATTTCTGATGTATTTATCAGATTAAAGTTGCTAAATAAACAATTTTAGTTAAACATAATAAATATGTTCTAAATATCGTGTAATTGGATGTTACATATATGGTATTTAGACTTGGAATCTTAATAGGATTTGCTTTACTGGCTTGAAGCGAACCAGGCAGGTATTAAAAAATTCCAGTGTCAATAACTTAGAATATAAAATAACTTCACCAACCAAGTACAGAATAACTACGACGGTTATATGGGTGGTTATTTTCATGAACATAAAACCGGAGATAGGTAATTACTGACGAAAGTTATTTTATGTCGAAATTGGCTCCAGTATATAGTTGCAGAAAATTTAGAAGCTTTCCTTGCCAAGTATTGGGTTTGAACAAATATTTACACGTCTAGTACCTAGGGACTTCGGAATCGGATGATTTCTTTTCTTGTCCTTATTTATAGGGGTAAGAATAACAGAGATCGAAGATGTGATTTTAGCTTTTCGGTTCTATTTTCAGATAGGATACATACAGAACTAATATTATATAAAATAGAACACAAGTTGCATCCTAACCAATATTATAAAAGATAATGTGAGTTTGTTTATTTGTTATGCTTTTACGTCTTAAATAATCAACCGATTCTCATAAAACTGAGCACATACACGACGAGCGATACAAAAAAGGACATGGGCACATTTCATGATTTAGCCCGAACTGAAAAAGTAACTGCTGCGAAAAATAATTTCGGATGCCTTCCGATATAGCCTGTAACGCCGGTTACACAGCGTGGGCGATGTAGCCGTCATTAGCTAGTACTGTATAGTGTGCGCACGTGCTGTGAAGTTGCGTTGTGTGACGTGGCGTATAGATGCATAGCGTGGCGTATAGATGCATAGCGTGGCATGTTTCGTGTGCCCCATTATAACGTATTATCAATTTTATTTACAACTTACATTACATTATTATTTACAGCTATTTTGGAATGAGCCACGTAGTGTATGCGCAACCCGATTATGACACTCGGTCACCGATCGTAACCACTTGCGTACGTACTCGTCTACATTATAAGCACATAATTACAATAGTGAAACTGTGTTTTATTTGATACAAGAATACATTAAACATTACAGCCACAAATCTTTTGTAAAATATTATTTTATAAAAAAACAGAATTATTCAAATGTCACTTTCTTTTGTTTGTTACAATAGTCTCGACTCCTTGCAAATGAATATCGAATGATGTTGCAAAACTGACACTAACCTCGCCGGGAAGTCTAAAAGTAAATATTCTTAGAATTATTATCGTTTCGTAATTCTTAATGTAAATGTAAATTGTTAACATTATGATATATATACTCATACTGTTTCTCAACCAAAGTAAAAATTCTTCTTTTATTAAAAAATAGTCTAAAGCAGTTAAAATATTATCCAGTGAAAGGAAGATAATTTTCCGTTTTATAAATTAGTTTTCATTTGATGCACAACAAATAAACGGACATAACGTACTGTCACCTATAATTTAAAGCAATAATAACTTTTGTCTTACTATGTTACAGAGACAATCCAGTTATTATTTACAATTACAATCAATCTTAACTTTAAAAAAATACTACGAGCGTCAGTATTTTTGAAAGCAACTAAAGATATATATTTTAATTTCAAAATAGTAACATAAAAACCAATAAACAATTCGGTATACAAAACTAATGATGACTCGTGCTACTAGATTAAAGGCTGTGATAATATATTCACATGCAAAATTAACTACTTGAATAGATAAGACAAGTTAGCGGCACCCCTGAAAGCAATCCACAGACCACATTTACATCCGAAATCGGGGACTTGTTAGTTAAAATAGTTAATAGTTATTTAGTTAGTTAATTACAAGCTACAAATAACCGCATTTAACTAACGCTATACTATATTCACGAGTATTTGAAAAGAATACTGTCTAGTCTGGTTCAATGACCTCACACAAGGGATGATTTGGGCCGCAGCCAACTACGTTATATTATAGCCATATACGCTTAGTATTATATTCATGTGCTTCTGATTATGCCTTTCATCTGAATATCTAATATCTATTACATCAGAAGACGTGTAAATTTAGCTCGTAATATAATAAGTTTCAAACGTGAATTACAATAAAATGTTATACATATATATAACTAGCGGTCACCCGCGACTTCTTCTGCGTGGACTTTAGTTTTTGCAGGTGAGTTTCAAATAAAATTGAAAACTCTATTTTAAATTTATATAAATATAGAATGAAGAATAAACCGATACGGGCAGGGATTACCGATACCGTACTGTCCGTCTCAGTGAATTAAGCATTCTATATGTGATCATCTTTATCGGGACGGTGGTATAATCACATATAGAATGCTTAATTTACTGAGACGGACAGCGATACGGTAGCTCAGTTGGTAGAGCGACGGGACGGTTTCCCAGTAGTCGCGGGTTCGAATCCCTGCCCGTATCGGTTCATTTTTCATTCTCTATTTATATAAATTTAAATAAGCTTAACATGGCTATACATGTTTATAGATATTTTCAAACTCTATTTTAAATCCTTAAAAATAAATAAAATAATAAAGATAAAAACGATTTATTACAGAAAACTAACGTGATCCATAATAATTTGTTAGTAAAAACCTAACACTAGTGTTAGTAAATAATTAAATAATAAAAGGGTGTAATTTAAAAATCCTTTCTTAGTACACCACTATGTACCCTCCAATTTTAATATTTCTACGACCTGCGGTTTATTCCGTGTGCTATAACTAAATCAGTCAGAACAAAGACTAATAGGTTAATATTAAATTATAAAATATGTATTGTTTTGATACCGTTAAGTGCTTACATTTTACAAGATGTTTTTAGTATATTTTATTAAAGTTTGATGTTTACACTCTCGATAATTTGTTGTTAAAGAGCAGTTGTTTCTCAACGCGCTAGATACATGCAGTATTGATTTTGTACCCGGATGTCTGGTCCATCTGATTTCAAAGGTGAAATGAAACCGTTTTTACAATTTCTGATTTTGAAACGTACTAGAACTTCTAGATATATCAGTAAAGATAAATAAAAGATAATCTAGATAACTTTTAAATATATGTATAACAAAAATATATATTTAATGTATATACAATATATAACAAATATATGTTATAATCAATAGCTTTTATAAAACAAAACTTCTAATCTTCTTACTGATATTTCCGTGAAAGCAGAGATACTTGTTATATTATTTAAATTAGTATTAAACAGGTACATAAACAAAAATACAATTATAAGAATTTCAACTATAGAATAATAAAAAAACACAAACATACTGTCAAATAAACTCTTTAAAGAAGTGTCAAATCCAATTTATTTTGGTCATCCTCCTAGAAACTCACCTTAGATTATATAAAATAAAATACAACACACTGAATAATCAGAAAGAATTATTCAGAAACATGTCACAAACATTATTTTTCTATTTTTCATAATATAGACCATTTTTGAAAGCTATGGTCTTTTAAAGTCATTCAGGCAATTGCCGTAACTCCAGAACTCTTGGGAGTTTAATAATTTAAAACCGTTTACCTCAACAAGTTCCCTAGTGGCTGGATTGTTGGCTCTTAGGTAAATATTGGCTAAAGTTTCTATGGAGTGAGATTTATTACTGCCGTTAATGAATTAAGAAAAAAAAGATTTAAATTCTAATAAATTAAATTAATTACTAAAGAGTAATTAAACATAATTTTAAGCAAAAACCGTTTAGCTAAATATTTATAATATAATATCATTTAGTAAATTCTTTTTTTTTATAAATAAGAGAATATTATTTCATCAGAATTAAATGACGTGGTTAAAAATAATAAGCTCAAAGATAATTATTTAGAATTTTTATGTTTGTAAGGCTGTGTGAGAAATAGGTGAATGATTATATTTAGATGCAGACATTTAGGTCTCCTGTAGACGGAATTACAGTAATTCCTTAGTGGGGATCGTAAGGTTCGGTATAGTTAAAACTCGTATAAAAACTTAAAAATCGCGTACCTGACGGACAAATTGCATAATTATTAACGTAATCAATCATGATGTACATAAAAAAATCTAAGTTATAGATAGAACTGTTTGTATAAAACAGCTAGAAATACTTCAGATAATATTTTTAAATTTGTAGATTTGACTTGCAAAATAAAAAAATACCAATTCAAAAAGAACAATAATCAAAAACCAAGAAAAGGCACAAAACAGGGTAAAATACACAAAAAATTTTTGCTTATTACAAATTCAATTAACAGGACAACAAAAAAAATAAAAACTTTTAATTTGTTTCGTTTCGAATGCTTTGCAGCAATCGTGTTCACGGTAAAACGAGATGGAGGTGTCTTTCAGTAAGTCAGTTAATTAGTCATCTACCTCCAATGGTTTCTAAAATTCAGGATTCACATAAAACGCACTAACAGTATCTTGAGGTCTTACAGTGCGGTCACAGACATGGAATTTTATATTTTTCAAGGGAGGACCCCCCAGGTGTTAGATAATCCCCAACCATATTCTCTATTAATATTAGATTTTTTTTTTAATTTTAATAGCCTCACGAACCATTCTTGGAAGGTAACGTTGTTCTTAGGTAAAGATTTTAGGTTTATCAAATCTTATATCATGTTTGGGCTTGTCTTTGGCATGTTCACACACTGCTGACTTCGATGTACGCTTATGCTTTATATCCTAGATGTATTCTCTAACTCTTTTACCGATGCTCTTTTTTGTTTGATGTTAGTGATATTCAACAAGTAAAATTAAATAACAATGACATTATGATTAGCTTCGATGTACAGTCACTTTTTACCAGCCTTCCAGTGATTGACTGCGTTGAAATTATTAAGAGAAAGCTGGAGGATAACAACATGCCTATAGAATGTGCAGAATTATTGAAGCATTGCTTAACTCTATGATGAATTCTATGTACAAGTTGATGGAGTGGCAATGGGTTCCCCGGTCTCCCCCGTTGTTGCCGATATCTACATGGAGCACTACGAGGTGAGGGCCCTGTCCTCTGCACCGTCTATGCCGAAGATCTAGAAACGGTACGTAGATAACATCTTGACAATACTACCTATGAATCAAACATCTGCATTTCTAGAACATCTTAATTCCATTAACAAGAAAATACAATTTACGATGGAATTGCAGTCAAATAATATTTTAGCTTTCCTTGATATTTTTATCATCTAGAATCCTGGCAACACATTAGAACACACTGTTTATAAGAAACCCACACATACAGATAGGTACCTCAATGGTAAATCACACCACCATCCTAGAGTTAGCTACCGTTGCCAAATCTTAGTTTCAGATCACATCACATTTGTGACACTGAACACCTAGAGGGGAGCTGCAGCATGTGAAGCATGCCTTGTTCAACAGCCACCTGCCCGTACCTCGCCAGCGTCGCAGAAACCACATCACACCACCCACAATTGAACGTTCATCAGCCCTACTACCATATGTGAAAGGAGTTTCTGACAGAATCGGCAAATTAAAAAAGGTTTCTATTATAAATATCCATAAACCTCGAAGGAAAGTGAGCACATTCTTGAGACCTATAAACCTTAAATCCTCGCTAAAGAACAACGTTACATTCCAAGAAAGTTTCGTGAGGCTATTAAAATTTAAAAAAAATAAAAGAAATCATTAAAAATCAAAATAAAAATGTTAACATTTGAAAAACCACAGAATACATCATGCACTATGAATGATTATGATCTCTACTTTCAACAGGGAAACTAATGATTAAAATTTACGAACAATATTGCCATCCAGTTCAGCTACGTTTGCAACGAACCGGATAGTCTGTCGGCAGCTTACTTTTTCAGCAGACAACTTTTGAAAATATTTTCCGAAAACTTATACATCTATAAAAATGCAAGTGAAATTTCAAAAATTTGAAAAATACATACCTAAATATTTTCCAGAAGCTTATACAACTTTTAAAAGCTGGAAAGGAAATAAGATGTGTTATTTCCTATAAACTTAAAAGTAGCATTTCAATGGAATGTACACGTAGAGTTCATAACCAATTCAGAAAATAAGTTTACACAGGACTTTACGGAAAAGAAAAATGGTTTTATATTTTTTACAGGAAATAATTTAAAGGAAAGCGATTCAAAGAGAAAAGATTTTGTAAAGTAAGAAATACGAATATGAAAGAAAATATTGTATAAGCGGCTTAATGTTGTTTAATTATAGAAATTGATTTTATAATTCATTACATTGTGGTTGTATAAGAGAGAAATTAATGTCAAAAACCATTGAAATTATTTAATAAAAATAATCAAAACCAAATAGCAGAATTACGGCTTAAAATTAATGTACACGAGTATAATTAACTGAAAGTCTGATTTAAATCTTATAAAGGAATCCGAGGTGATTGCAAATTTATTAATTATTAATCTCAGCCAGACTTTGCAACGTCAGTTTACCTTTCAAATAGTTTAATGAGATTTTATTTAACAAGTTTAAATTAGTTAAACTTTAGTGGTTTATAATCTATGCATACAATAAAATTGTCACTGATCCATTTCTGTACTTGGATTATATTTAAATAAAGAGTTAGGGGGGGCCTCTATGTAAGCAAGAGAACTCAAAACAATGGTTTTCATTTTGTCTGTTTGTCTGTATGTCTGTATATCTGTATGTTTGTGCACGCTAACCTCAGAAACGGCTTATCCGGTTTGGTTGCAGTTTTGGAGAATATATTGTCTTGGGCTTTATTTTACATTTAGTGTTTTTTCATATAAACAAATAAAGAAGTTAATAACCTCTTATTTTGTATCATTGCGGTAAGACTTTTTTTTTAATTGAAAAAGTGGTCCTCCCTTCAGCGAATAATAAAACCCTTTCCAATAAAAAACATACGAAATCGAACTACCTACTCTGATAAAAATTATCTTTGTTTAAATACAAAAAAAAGATAAAAATAAGCTAAAAAATACTCCTACACGCAAAAACTACTTGACGGAGTTTGATGAAACCTTAAAGGTTTAGAGTTTATACATGGGTATGTACAAAGGATACGTTTTATCGAAATCTATCAATATTTTTTTTCCGTGGTTCCGTGAATCTTATTCTTCGTGAAGCTCATAAATCCCGAATGATCCCGAATGAATCCAAACCGAATTTGCCCAACTGCAAATTCTAAATATATAAAGTGAGTACAGACGGGTAAACACACAACTTATAAAATAATTTAAAGTTATTTCATAGCTATAATGTGATTCGTTTACATAAAAAATAATATTTTACTATAAAAACCTTTTTAGTATATTATTGTCTCAAACAAAAGTAATCCTAATTAAATACAGATAAAGATGAAAGTCAAATACACTAGCCATGGTCACCTGTTGCGCTGAGAGTCAAAATAGAATAATTGACTCTTACATACACCACAATCATAGTGTGCAAGTATGAAAATAGTTCGTCTACCGATTCGTGAACAATCCATTAATATCGAAGAAACTAAATTACGATAAACAAACAAGCAACAATCCAATTATTACGAGTATAGAGTGAGAAATGCGAAATTGCGATTAATATTGTGTCAACAACAATATGATACGTCATAATTTCTTATCTGGTTATTTTAAAAAACTATTATCAAACCATCAATGTATATTAAATTGATTAAATTTAGCAAGACTATAATATTATATATAAGCCTCAATGGAGTGAATTGAGATTAGCAATTGATATCAATTATTATTTTTAAACTGTCAATATAGCATAAATATTGATGTGAATGATTTTAATTAAACCCTTGTTTAATGGAAAAGCATTAAGTGCTTTCATTTTAGCTTTTAATCTAAAGTGGTTAAGTACACATTGCCACATTTTACAAATTAGTTAAACTCATTTGTATAATGTGTTCTAGCACGTGTATAATAACGCAATATATATATAACCAATAAATGAATTGTTAGGTTAGTGGATCTAATGGTTAATGATCCCAACTGGTAAACCAAAGTTTTTGGGTTCGATTCCATCACGGGTCAATTCTTTATGTGAACCAAAGATTTCTGTTTTATGCTCTAGTATTCTTTGTGTTCATTATTTATGTTTGTAAAATTATCTTAGATATTACTGTGGGAATTTATTTTTAACAAATAATATATAATTAATAAAATATTATCATTATCTTATTATATTAAAAATAATGTTATTATTTGTGAATTAAAGCTTTGTTTATAAATATGTAATTGGTTATGCATTTTATCATATAGTTCTAATCGTAAGCACTGTATAATTTTCGATAATTATAGTACATCATTTACTATTTTATAATCATATTTATGTTCATTTATCAAGTTATTTTTCTTTTTCATGACGCAAACAATTTTCTTTTGTAGGCGGCAGGCAACCCACTGAAAAACTTTGGATACACTGAAACCCACTGAAAAACTTTAGATACACGGAATTCAGCTTAAAACATTATTAGATTTAATTTTGATGTAGATTTTAATAAAGTTTACCTTTTAGTTAAATATTGTAAATGCAAACCATTTATAGCCTACTATGGCTTTTAAAATATATATAATTAAAATGCTGATAGTACTATGTTCGTTATATTTGCCAACTTAGATTTAATTAAAAAAAAAATAATACCCCGGTTTTAATAAAAGAAAAAATAATAATAAGAAGAACAAGATATGGGTGATAGTTTTGTGAGAAAATTTCATTAAAAGTAAGGATCAGAATGACAGACAGTTACAGATAAAGCACTACTTAAGCTACTGGAAGTAGAGTCAAGTTATAAAAAACATATTTTTTTCACTGCTTAAGCGAAGTAGAGTCAAGTTATGAAAAACATACTTTTTTTTGCTAACTCATTTTCCCGAGTTAACAATAAATTAAATAATATATTGTATATTTAAACACCGTGTGAACTGTAAATATAGTATTTCAGTTTTCAACAGCTCTCAGATGAATAAATCATTAGTATTCCAAACAGCTTTATGTCCAATAAGTATTGGCAGTTTGTTCGCTTATTATACACATAGTAATAAAATGTATGTGTAATTTCAAAATATATACTTTTATTATATTGTTATTCATTGATACATAATATTTTATTTGTTATCTACTAAAATATATTTTGTTATTTAATTTAGTATAAGAACACTTTTTCTACAGAATTATTTGCTCGACGGTTTAATTTCTGAAATGGTTGGTTTATTTTTTATGGAATCAAGATTTTTTTTAATACCGTATCAGACGATTTCTCATGGTCTATTAAAAATGGTCAATTTAAAATTTGCTCTCGAAATAGTTGCCAATATTCGTTGACGTCATTGAAACTGATAGAATAATGATAATACAGTAATATAGATAATGATAAATATTAAAAACTAGAATCCAATACATATTTGGATATAAACTTAATTACGTGATGCAATTAATTTAACTTAAGATAGTATAGTAAGTATTTAATTATAAATATTTACATTACTATCTTTAGTTGTATATGTTTCGATACCATTACTTAGTTTTCACTGTATTATTCGTAATAATCAAACATTCGGATAGTAATTTCAAAGTAACAAAGCATTTTAAATAGATTAAATTTTTGTAGGTATATAACAAAGTACTAATATTGATTGATTTTTAAATATATACGTGAAGAAATTATTTATTATTATAAGATGTATAAAAAGATAAGCAATACACTAATTATATCAGGCGTGAAAATGTTGATAAAGCTTTATAAATATTAAAGAAATTCAATTCTATATAGGGTTTATGACGACATGCAATTCATTTTATATTTCCGAATTACCTAATAATTTAGACACATTTGGTGTCAACCCATCTGAGAAGAGCAACAGGTACTCAACCTTCAAAATTATAAATGTAACTCACCGTTAATTTAAGGCAGCGCTTCAGGCTTATTTTAGTCACAAAATTGGTAAGTGTTTTAGAAACAAATCTCCAAAATAAAAACTCAATAATTCACTGAACTGGCAACACGCGATACGTCCGTTCGCTTCCGCGGCTCGGTCTCAACTGGGAGTCCTGAGTGGGATGTTATTATGAGATGCGAGGGAAAAGGAATCCTTTTCAGCCTAATCGTCGCCTTCGGCTCTACCACGCAAATATAATCTTAAATTATATAAAGTTAAAACTCAATATCCCATAAAATATTCCTCATAGAAATTTCTTAGATATTAAACTACATATATTCGAATTGGACAGTAAAGTCTTGGTTGAATAAATAGAGTTGTAGATTTATGTATCATAGCCACAAGAAACAGTGGTTATTATAAATATAAAAAATTAGATGTTTGTTGTTAAAATACGCATAAATAATTGAACAATATTTATTTTATACATTTTTGGGGCCTCAGTGATGAAGGATGGATATTGGAAAGAGTATTTTGTTTTTTAATTAAAATTTTGTAGGTATGGTGATATTGAAGTATAATCTGTTATTTTTATTATATTTATTTTCTGAGATATAGTTTAGAATACAAACCATTTTTTAGATAATTGAAAAAAAGATTAATACAATAAATATTAAATATAATATGGAACATAAACCGATCAGGGATTCGAACCCGCAACCTCTCGGAAACTGTCCCGTCGCTGTACAATTGAGCTATCTATACTTATAATGAAGAAGTATCGCTACTTCTTCATTCAATATTTATTTAAACAAATTATGACATTAGTATTAAGTATGTTCATAAAATGACATCTAGTTCAAATTAGTTCAAAATATTTTTTGCGGTAGATTGTAATTAGATAAGTTAAGTAAATTATTAGTGTAGACATAATAATATATAAAACAGAATCATTTACATTCTAGGAAGCATTAAGGAATTTTTGTTTAAATTCATTTTTATTAAGGTTAAATTAAAACTTAAATTTGAAAAATAGTAAAAAAAAAAGTAATATTCTTAAAACCCATATTTACTTCACAATCCGTAGTTGAAGTAAGATTTCTTTAGTTATTTATAAGTATGTGTAAACATTAATTTCCACATGTATGAGAGATCAAATGACCGGCTTAACCGATTCAACGGAGATCTTTATTGTGATAATAATAATAATAAAAAATATTTTATTTGATTTTTGTCCGGACAAAGTTTCTATGAAGGACAAAAATAATAAATTCGACATAAGAGTTAGATGGAAGGACGGAATACTTCTAGTGTTATTCATATATTTTTTTGCTAAACAGGAATTCCTTTTTCTTATTTTATTTATTAGTGTGCATTCGCGAAATTATAGCAAATAGTCACGTTTTCTCTAGTTTGAATTAAATCTAATTATTTTAATGGAGATGAAGCTAGTTGACTATAAAGAACTACTGTATAGATGTATTGACATATATACATAACACACAAATGACTTTGTTAAGGTGTTGTATAATATAATATAATCTGAATAAATCTGAGCAGTAGGCAATTTATACATTAATAAACAATTTTAACATTTAATTAAAATAGGTGAACTTAGTTTTTTAGTTTGCATGTTCTTACATGTTCCTGTACCTTCTATGATTAAATTCTCCTAATCTTAGTAGCGACAGATCCGATTAACAAAAATATATCACCAATATTTATATAGGCCTTTCATAGTAACCATAGGATAATAAATCGTGTGCTATCCCATAAAAGTAAAGAGTTTTTTCTTAGATATAAAATTTGCTAAGTAACTTTATTAAGCTGTCTTTAAATAATCAACTCGAAAAGAGAGCTCAAAGGACTTATATATCGTCAATAATAATAATAATACTTTTATTGTACTCCACATTACAGAAAAATAAAATAATACATCGAAAACGATTTATAAAAGTACAACAAGGCGGTAAAGTACAACAATATCAATTTGCATGGTACCAAAGGAACATAGAACAGGAACATTTCATGGAGAAGAACTGACCAAAAACTCCATAAACTTCATGTACTCGTAAATAACAACTAGTATATAAACCTTTAAATATATATACAATATTCAAAAATATTTAATAAGGGATATTTTATACTATATTCAGAAATACCTTTCATGTATGTTCTAATGACTAATCGATAGAAACTTTCATAAATATAATAACTTTATTATAATACTTAAATATGATTTTAGAAAAACTCAAGGAAAAGAATGTAGCAAGACAATGTAGAGTAGGTATTTAATCTGGTACCTCCTAGTAACAAGTGCGTACAGCAAATGAAACTCATTGATTACTTTTTATAAAAGTTAAAAAGAACCGTCTAAGAACTAGTTTTTATTTTCTTCTATTGAATTATTCATTTATATTAAATTCTTTCAATGCAATTAAATATAAACATCCATCTCAATGATATCTTGTTTTGAATATTATAATCCAGAAGAAACTTATAATTCCAATGTCAAATGCAGTCCTCAATATTTGCAGATAAAATTTACCTGAGGTAAACTTAGTACATGGTAATACGGGAACAAAATGCTAACGCAAGCTTCATGGAATGTCGTTACATGCTACGCCTTCGTAGATACTAAGTAGCGTGGTTCTACGAAGGCTCTACGAAAGTGAGACACCAGATTCTTATTTTTCGTTGTTTTTTCTTAACATAGTATAATATTACATGTATTTTTATTTTTAAAGAAAACAAAATTTTATATTATTGTAACCATAATAGTATATACGTTTTTTTGTTTTAACATACTAACTTTTAAGGCTTATAAGAAAAATTACAAACATTTGTTTAAATAAATATTGCAACTTTAATTCCGTATGTTTCCACAACTTAATGTCGAATAGATGAGATATGGCTAGAGCTTCGCGGTTTACCTAAATACGGATTACTAACAATCTTACCTGGATTTACATGCTTTACAAACGCCCACCTTCCCTGAGCTTGGATTATATGTATAGATATGTTTTATTTAACCTACATATTGTTGATATTTAGCGCCTGTTCGTGACTATGTCTACGACTTAAAAAATGATACATTTAATATCAACATATGAAAACGATAGTACTAAGATAATACAGTTATATATATTATATATTAGTTGTTGAGTTTTTTTACGTTATAAATATGTATATTGTGTTATGGTCATACTATTTATACTTATTACATTTATTTTACATGATATATTAACTGAACTGGTTTTATTGAAAATATTTATGAGACATTGTCCCCTCTGCTATAAATAATCTATGAAGAATAATCTCGCAGTTCAGAATAAGATTTGCAAACTTATCTCAGGAGCCCAGTTGGTTTTCACTCAAATCAACCAAGAAAATGCAATTATATTGTAACTAACGAAGAAACTTGATTTTATGATGGAGAAATTACCATTACACTTCTTAATACATTTTTTAAATCACTAAATTAATCGATTTTTATGAAGCATATTTGCTTTATTAAAATTGAATAATTTACCGAGTTACCGAGTAGTAAATCTAAATGATATTTTATCTACGCCACGTTAAGCTGGACTTAATCATAACCAATGGGTTCAAAAAAATAGCTCAACATATATTGGTCGGACTTTGGAAACTAAAATAATCTTGATAATGATAATTAATGACACTGACCATATCCAACTTAACTTGACCCATTGTTATCAAAAGGGTTGATATGAGTTATGACGATGAATAACAACGCATTTAATAATGGGAAATAACCATTAATTATGTTTCGTAAATAAACACGCGATAGTGTCTTCATAACCAGTTTCTTTAATCAAACTAAAATATATATAATATTAATAGGGTCCTGACGAACGTTGATTATAAGCGGTATTGTAGTCTTTGGAATTATTTTAATCCGTCAAGGTGTTAAAAACTTTGAGAAACAGGGAGAAGTTAAGAAGAGAGAAATGGAGAGAAAGAGATCTGTCTCTATCACCCAACCCAACTCAGCTGGTTTAGCGACTTTACGTCGATTTTTTGTGAAAACTTTGTATCAAAGCGGTAGAGTGAGTCCGCATACAAGCCACAGAGCTTACAGTCTATAACTTATTTAATCATAAGAAATATTATGTTTAGTTTTTTTGTATTTGTATTGTTTTGAACTATTTTTTTTATCTATATATTTCTATAAACATGCATATTATTCATATAACCATTAATAATTTAACAAGTCCATCAATAAGGTACAAAATATATCTACTTATAGTAATACAGTAACGATAGTAGAATGTCCATGAATTCTCAAAAATACTCATCAAATTAGGTTATTGTGTTATTTTAATAAACTTAGACGATTTTCTGATCATAATATGTTTATTATACTGATAAATAAACATATTATGATCAGAAGGATACTGAAGAATTTCTATTCAAGATTTATATATTTTTCAATTAATTATAATATTATATAAGAAAGCTTTTAAGATGTTTCATATTAATAAGGCTTGTCTTTGAAGAAATTTCGTAATGATGATTATGTTTTATTTAATTCCATATGTTCAAAAATAATTACAAATTTTAATAAACAATAAATATATAACAACTAAGAATAATAATAATGTAGGTTAAAATAAAATGTATAACCATACATTTTATCTTTTATCTCTTAACCTACATTATATTTGAGAAAAATCTAATTTTGAAAGATAAACGATTTTTTTTTTTCTAATTTTATTACCGCCCCGTTAATCGAGTGGTTAGCGCAGACGCCTAACGGATAGCGACGCAATGGGGCTCGGGTTCGATCCCCGACGGGAGGGGATGAGGCAGGAGACAGGCATGTGTGTGATGAGCATAGATTTCTGTATTTCTGGGTTTGGTCGTTTATTAAATATATTCTCAGTATTTATATGTGTATTTCTATTTATTTGTATCGTTGCCTAATACACTTAACACAAGAAAATAATTTGCCTACTTAGGGGTTAGATCAATGTATGTAACTTGTTGTATTATTATTATCATTATAATATTTATTTAATACCAAAAATAATATAAATCTGAAAAAATACATTAAACCTTTATAACATTTTCAAGTTTTCTTAAGATTATGCAAATTATAAAACAATCTACCAGGGTGTCATAACAAGTAAGAGATTTATGAAAATTGACTATGTATTACAACAATGTTCCCGACATCCAAACGGCAAAGCAACAGGTACTTTTATAATATTAAAGAAAATAGCACGTTAACAGATATATTTTAAGGTTTAATTTACGTCAAACAGAATACTTAACAAATTAAGTCAACGTTTTTCGGAGATAATTCTCTGTTAAAATATTCAATTCTTGTTACCATCTCAAAGTGGAGGGAATTCGTAATATAAATTCTGTGACGTAACAGATTATATATTCAAAAATAATATTGTTCATTTCACATTGAAACAACGATGATAAAGTCAGAGAATTTATTATCATTTATGAAATATACAGAAAAATAATAAAAAAAATATACCTCTTAACCAAGTTCACTGATTTTTGATGTTATTTTGTTGGAAATGTCAACAGTATCAATTGTTCATTTATGTTGGGACAGAAAGTCAGAAAAGAATATTATCTTTATAAAAAGTAAGTATTGAGTATTCAGCAAAATCATAGATACACTCTATATTGGAAAGACATCATCTGTATTACATTCTTAAATCAATATAATGCAAGGTTATTTTCCATGTATCATTTATTAATAAAAAAAATGTTTTGACTGTCTGTCTCTATCAATACAGAACATAAACTGCTGGTGTTGTAACATTTTCAGCTGTAGGTTTCTCTAATGGCAAAATCATGTACTAATATTAAATTAAAATTCCTTTCTTCTCTCTTTATTAAATTGTATAAATATCCGACATTTTCAAAGTAAAAGCATATCTTTTCATATTAATTGTAGACGGTTAAGCTCACTTATTAAATATATTATATCCTACCAATGACATTACAAAATAAATAAATGAGATATTGAAAATAATGAAATATTTATACAGAGTTTTGGTAGTTATGAAGTTAAATAAAAGTTTCGGTTTGTAATAGTATTTTTTACATTTATAACTTCAAAGCTCTTATTATTTTCAAATCAAACTGCCAATTGGAATTCCGGACAATCGTAAGGGTTTCACACAAATTTTGACCCAGTTTCATATAAAAGTCAAGAGCGAAGCCGTGCTTGAATGCGATTTAAGAGAAATATAACAAATCAGTTATATTTGTATTTGCTTTCAAGATGATTATGAGGTCATATTAAAACATTTGTTGTTATTCATTTATACTGTTATTCACAAACTAACTAGCACAACAAAAAAAAAGTTACAAAAATATGGTATATTTTATTAATGATAACTAAAGAATTTTAAACTTGTACAAACAAACATGTCGAGACGAATAATTAATCATAATAAAACAATGACCATTAGCTGTATTTTATTACATACCTTAAAATAAAACTTTGATCGCAAACATTAATGCTAGTCATATCCCTGTCATGACCCATATCAACACAACTTTCTATTCCCTGTGCCTTGTTCTGACAGAAGGAATTTAAAAAAGATTAATGTTAACGTTGACTTATTAACGTCAAGTTGACAGAAGTGGAGGCTTTGGCGGGAAATGTACACATAATGGAATGATATATTTCTCATGAATTTCAACAGTGCTTTTTAAAAAATGAAGTATAAAAAAGAGTATTCTTTCTTTATGTGGTTCATAATATCTTTTAAATATTACAAAAGTGATATCATTTATATACTCCAAAATTCAACTCAGTACTTGACTTTAGGGGAAAGCTTACATTTGCATAATAAATACTTAGTATATTTTAAAGTTTTTCTTCATAGATCTACCCTTTGGAACGGTATAACTAGGGACTGACCTTAAGTAATGTATGACAATTTGATAAATAATAAGCACTTTGATCTGAATCTAAATTATTATTTATAAGAATATTACATTCTATGTATGGTAATAAATGAATCATAAATAGTATATAATTAACATATCCGGTAAAGGACATTCATGCACAGCAAGTCATCAAAAATATATATACTTCTCTTTCGATGTTTCCGTATGGAATTGTAATCTTCACCAATGAAAATAACGAAATGCTATTTGTGAATAATATTTTTCAGAAAAAAATGCAACATCTTGTAAGACTAACATCAAAGTAGGTAGACATAGTGATAAAGACAAGGAATAGAATAGATAAGAGGTAAGAAGCTATCACTAAAGCTAGAGCTCCCTCTACTCCTCCTCATATCTTCTAACTTCTATACTCCTATATTCCTCTTCGTATCTCTAAGACTAGAGCTCCCTTTCAAAGCTACTGATTAGAATAAGTGGGCTTACACGAAATGGGTTGACTCTTTTTTGATTTAACACAGTATCTTGCGAACAATGACTTCACTAAAATTAGACTGAAAAATAAAATATTTAAATGTAAATTAAGTCACAATTATATATATGCCTATGATATTGTTCTTGTCATTGCAGGTTGCCTGTAAGAAATAACTTTTAGTGATAAGTCCGCCTTTGTACTAAATAATAATAATAATAATAACAACAACGAAATATACTATCAAAAAAACATAAATATACAACGACGAACAACTATCGGAAATACATAATAAAGGATGGCACTGTTGACATATGTCGTGCGTGCCACCAACCAGGAGAATCCATCAGACATGTTATTTCCGGTTGTTGTCATCTTGCCAATGGAGAGTATTTGCACAGACACAACCAAGTAGCCAAGATAATCCACCAAGAACTTGCTCTTCGATACGGTCTTGTACATTTTGAAGTGCCCTATTATAAGTACTCACCGGAGCCAGTTTTGGAAAATGGTCATGCTAAGCTCTATTGGGACCGATCTATCATAACGGACAGGACTATTGTAGCCAATAAGCCTGATATCGTGCTGGTAGATCGGTTAGAGCGCCGGGCATTTCTTGTTGACATCAGTGTCCCGTGTGACGCTAATCTTGTGAAAGCTGAGAAGGACAAACTGTCAAAATACTTGAACTTAGCTCACGAGATAACCGACATGTGGGATGTTGACTCAACAAAAATTGTCCCGATGGTAGTTTTCGTCAATGGTCTTATAGCGAAGAGTCTCGATCATCATCTCAAGAGACTCTCACTAAAAAACTGGATCAAGGGTCGGATGCAAAGAGCAGCAGTTTTGGGTACGGCACGCATTGTGAGGAAGTTTCTTTCGCTGTCGCCCTAACCACCGACGGACTGGTTGTAAGGCCCACGTCGGCGGGATACTGTTTTTTATATTTATATTTAAAATGTTGTTTTTTTAAATGTTATATGTATAAATGTAAATAATAAGATTAAAATAAAATAAATGAATAATAATAATAATAATACAGGACAAGTTGCACATTGATCTGATTGAGCAAATGCTTAATTAGGGGTTAGTGTCTAACACCCTTAACGCAAGCTAAACGTAACGCAAGCAAATATTTTTTTTTGCTTGCGTTAAAGGTCTTAGACTACGATACAAATACATAGAAATAAACATTATAAATACTGAGAATATATTTAATAGACGAACAAACCCAGAAATACAGACATCTATTCTCATCACATACATGCCTGTCTACTGCCTCATTCCCTGCCGGGGATCGAACCCGAGACCCAATGCGTGGCTATACGTTAGGCGTCTGCGCTAACCACTCGAGCAACGTTTAAATGTTTCATTATGTTGTTGTTCTTTTTGTTTTTTTTTTGTGTGCAATAAGGAGTTATATATAAAATGCCTAAATTCCAATATTTTGGTTGATATTTTTGGTTTTGTTATTATTTCCTAAAAAAAATTAAGTACGTTGATACGATAAACTCATAACTCAATTCTTGAATAAGATAAACATATAAAGGTATCAAAGGTATGTATAATAAATATTCTTTGTATAAAAAAGAAAAAAATAGGGATTTATAATATTTCATCTGATTTCTGAGATTTTATACCGAAACTTTTTTTTGGTGTTTATCCATTATGCAAAGTTTAGCAGATGAAAGCACTTCCAAGAATTTTTAATACGTAAACACTTTAACATCTGACAAATATTTAATGTTATTACTCTCAATAAATACTGTCTAATTAAGTTAAATAATACAACGAAAGATTTTGCTCAAAGTTATAACTATTTGAAGGAACATCAAATTGTTAAATGATGGGTATTTATGATTAAGTAGCTGTTGTCAGCGATTTTATTGGATTCGACTCTCATCCCGACTGAAATGATAAGTCATGCTTAATATTTTATACATTTAGTTAGTTTTACTTCAAAAGCATATTTTCTGTATTTTGAAAATGAAAGAATTTATGTTGACTAGTTTAGGAAACACCAATTTGTAATTCTAAAAGAAATATTTTGTGATTTGTTTTTTTTTTTGTATATTGTCATTGACAGAATAAATAATGTTATTTAAAAAATGTTACTGAGGTTGTATATGACAGTCGTACGGATGTAGGAACAGACAATGTGAATACAATAGACCTCCCTTTGTGTTATTTATAAACTAGGTACATAATTATAAAATATAACATTTTACGGATATTTTATACAGTTATTTGGGAAAATCTCTATATATGTGTTTGTTATGTTTGTAGGTATGTTTACTATATGCTGTATAAGTTGATATTTTTCTATGTTCTAACTAAAAAAAAGGGATTATTATAAAAAAAAGTTTCTTATAAATCAATCAATTTGCTTATTAATTTTCCTTAATATATTTGGTTATAACAATAAAACAACTAATCAAAAGGAGTATTTATTATTTTTGCCTGTAATATGATAACGAAATACAAACAAATTCAGTGAATTCCTCGCCTTTCATAACTTATTTTCCTAATCCAACATGCTTACGTGTCTCGGATTTATGAAAAATAAAAATATAAAGATAATACCAATATGCCAGTATTGATTCAGTTAGAAGTTGTTGAAAGAAACTTTTGCGTCGAAAAACACTTCTGTTCCTAAAAAGGATGAGTGGTCTCCACTCGGGGCAACGGTAAGAACGCTGTTTTATTTTATACAGAAACCTTTATACTAATATATTATACATTATATAATGTATAGATTGATAGAATGTTAATTATTTTACACAAGAAAATAAAGAAATAAGAACGGAAAAATACAAAATTAAACAGCCTTGGCTGAAAAGCTTACGATAGATTGTAAATATCCATTATATACTATTAATTGAAAACTGGTGTAGACTTGAATAAAAGAGTTTTGTAAAATAATAACTATCAATTACTAGAATCGGGTGCAGCTAAAAATGGGTGCTTTATGTAAACGTGAAAAAATAACCTAATTGCAAACCCAGATTGGGTCCCGGAATGTATGTCGATTATTTATTTTTCTCATTATTAATTATTTATTATTTTGATTTAATACTTTTAATTTTTTATTTTAATGTATTATTAAAATAAATACTTTATTTTAAAAAACCTTTTCCTTATCGTCTGAACATCTGAACCGTCACTATTTTTTGATGCTTCAAATTAAAAGTTTTATCCTTATACTACTCGACTTTGACTTCTTGAATAGTTGTGACGGAAAATCGATGGACGGACTCAGGTTCGACGAAATTATATGTTTTCTTTATTTTTTAATTTGTCATGTGTGCAATAACTGTTATAGTAAATCATTTCTTTTCTATCCCGCTTTTAAAAAATACTTCGTATGATAGATTTTATTCATTTATTTCTTAATACACACCACTTGTTAAAGATAATAAAAACTAACAACACTGTTTGTCTTTCTTACTTTGTGTACATTTGAAAGCTATATTTTTTAATGAAACACAGAAACTACAAAGACAAATTTGAAACAATATTTCGAAGAGGACAATTAGCAATCCGAAAACTGCAAATAAAAATTACCATTGCAAGTAGGTTGACGATGCTGTCTATTTTACGAAGTTAATCAATTAGGACTTAGACTTTACGATTCAATATCGGAATTTCTACATTTGCCTTGGTAACTTACCTGCATTTTAATTTCTTCCTTTATTAAGCGGGCCCGCAACGACTGCAATAAGTACATAATAACATTATTTTTATTCTTTTCAGAGTTTTTTTGTATCCGGGGTTTTATTTTTTTTTTTTTTACTTTTTAAAGTTATGTTACTTGTTTCATTATTGTACTAAATTATCCGAAGGACGCACAATTTTTCACATGTTTAAGTTTTTCTATCAAAATTGCATAAGAGCCTTTCAACCGCACCAATAAAACCTCAATATCTTGGAGAGGACTATTTCTATTTCGACCAAACATAGCTAAGAACCATCTCGACAATTTCGGCTGTCAATTCAAAAAAACCGCAATCAAATCCGTCTACGCGTTTGGCTGCTAGGTCACAGACAGACATACAGATACACAGATCGACAGGGCAACTTATAACACCCCTGTTTTTGAGTCCTGGGTAAAAAAAAACATAAATTAGTCATTGGTCATCCGTAGTAAGTTGAAAGATTAAACTTTGGATATATTTATTATTTACTTGCATTTAAATGTTAATATAATATAACTACATTATATATTATTATATTTTATGTACTTTTAATTGGTAAATTCGTACATTCAAAACTTTAAGAACTCTTCAGAATGCCGACATACTTTTATGAAAAATAAAGTCACTTTAAACTTTCTGTATTTTTAATACTCAAGATCTATCGAAATAAATCCCACTGCTATATAAAGCATTATTTCTGCGTCGGTTTAGGTCAAGTCGTTACGTCAGAGCTTATCATACGGAAGTCGTTTCCGCTCAAATGATCGTGACGTCATTAGATAAAATTATACTCTCTTTATGTACTCGGTATTATAGTTATTTAAGGAACACCAAATGTATTATATAACGATACAAATTTATTTATAGAAAGCTATATATATATATATAAAAATTCTATTTACGTATGTTTGTGTTCAAAATTCGAATTTTACAAGTTGTGTACACAAGTGTACTTTTATGCACTTATTGGTTCCGAAGTTCTACCGGCAACAAGTATTTCAAGTTTCCACGTAGACTAAATCGCCGGAAACAACTAGTCGTAATATTCTATAATAATTTATCATGTCAACTTACATACATTGTCACCCAATTTCTTTGAAATTTTTCCATTATGTTTTTTGCTCAAACAAAGGAAAGTATATATATGACTTCAGAATCATTTATGTACTTGTGTACTTTTTTTATATGGAATAAAAGAATTCAATTTTTATTTTATTTTATTTCAATTAGTCTTTGAGTTTGTGTTAATATTAATGAATTAAACAATAATTCTGTAATATTTTGCTATTAGCTTATAAATTATAATCCAATAATCAAAAATGGCATGGTTCCCTATGCAGCTACCCAGCTATATAAGCTATCAACTTCTTAAGGGAGGGGTATCCAGGTATCTGGTTAAAACGAATTTTATAACATTCAGTCCATATGATACGAACTATATATATATATATATATATATAAGCTAATTCAATAAGAGAAATTAAAAAAAACCGATAAATTTCCAAAAAAAGAATACTACATACATATTATGAAATAACAAGCCTTCCCCGGGGTGATAATGACATATATTTCACAGGTTTCATGTTCTCATCAGGTAACAGTCTTTACGACATACTTATTTGATCACGTACCTTATAGTTTTATGTCTCGTTATACTACACCCTACATTTTATATACTCGACATAAAATATTTATTTATCATCTACGGTTATCTGTTTTTATGTATATATATAATATAATTAAAATCTATAGACAGAACGATACATGATATTCTGTTCTATTTTTGTATAGATCTCATACATTAATCTATAAAGAAATCTGTAGGTATATATAATACTCTGGAAATTCTGGTAAATATTTTAATAATCTAAAATATAACCTCCTTTCCCCTCCTACCTTGACCAAATTCTCCTTCCCCATTTGGGTCTTGATCAAATATTTTGTCCGCAATCGTGTATGGGCATATCGTGATAGTTATGCAATAGTTTAAATCAGGATTAAATTAAACCAATCAAAACAACTTATCAAGGTAATTAAATAAAATAGAGCCATTTTAAAAGTATTTTTATTTTCAGTCTAATAAATTCTCATAAGAGAACATATCATAGAGTAAGGAATGTATAACAAGTAGAGTTGCAACCACTTAATGAAAGTAACTAAGTTAGGTTCCAACAGGTGGCTCTTTGTCTCATGTAAGCACTAAGTATAAGAACATGGGAAGACGAAAATACATTTCAATTTTTTTTTTAATATTATATGCAAGTAAAGTGGTTTGGTAAATAGGTTTGGAAAATTTGTATATATTTATCTATTCAACATTTTCTAATAACAATAGAAATTTAGACTACTGTTTACAGAAGTTCCTTTTATTTATCTATTTTAATGAATTTAATACTTCTTTGTAAAATAATAAGGTTAGTGTTTTACAATATTTGCTTTGTTTAATAATATAATTATCTATTTTAATAATTGCTTTGTAAAATAATAAGATTAGTGTTTTAAATCGATATCATTATTTTTTGGAGTATTATCTATTTTTTGTGTTATAATAACTGCTTAAATTGTTCCCAAGTTACAAGTTTCAGTAATGCTAATTAACCCAGTAATATCGTAGCAAAGTGAGGACAGAACCAACTTGCTCTCAATCTACTCTTATTATGAGCTGTTCTGGAGTATTCTAGATGTTTCTCATAATAACTACAATATTATGATACTAGATTCATTAAGTTTATTGCAATGGAATTATATTTCTAATTACTTAATATAGTTAAAAAGAGTTTTTTTTATTTCTGACTCAATACATTTTTCTTCAACTTTTTCAATTAAATCCTTAAAAATTAAAACAATGATAAAAGAATGTTTGAAAATATCTTTAAACATGTATAGCCATGTTAAGCTTATTTAAATTTATATAAATATAGAATGAAAAAACCTAATAGATGTCACCACCGTCCCGTTAAAGACGATCACATATAGAATGCTTAATTCACCGAGACGGACAGCGATACGGTAGCTCAGTTGGTAGAGCGACGGGACGGTTTCCCAGTAGTCGCGGGTTCGAATCCCTGCCCGTATCGGTTTTTTTCATTCTATATTTATATAAATTTAAATAAGCTTAACATGGCTATACATGTTTAAAGATATTTTCAAACATTGATTTCGATAGTGGCATCTTTTCAATGTTTATCTATACTGCAAAGTTAGAAACATTGGTTAGGATCTTCGCAAGAAACCTAATAGATGTCACCACCGTCCCGTTAAAGACGATCACATATAGAATGCTTAATTCACCGAGACGGACAGCGATACGGTAGCTCAGTTGGTAGAGCGACGGGACGGTTTCTCAGTAGTCGCGGGTTCGAATCCCTGCCCGTATCGGTTTTTTTCATTCTATATTTATATAAATTTTAATAGCTTAACATGGCTATACATGTTTAAAGATATTTTCAAACATTGATTTCGGTAGTGGCATCTTTTCAATGTTTATCTATACTGCAAAGTTAGAAACATTGGTTAAGATCTTCGCAAGAAACCTAATAGATGTCACCACCGTCCCGTTAAAGACGATCACATATAGAATGCTTAATTCACCGAGACGGACAGCGATACGGTAGCTCAGTTGGTAGAGCGAAGGGACGGTTTCCCAGTAGTCGCGGGTTCGAATCCCTGCCCGTATCGGTTTTTTTCATTCTATATTTATATAAATTTAAATAGCTTAACATGGCTATACATGTTTAAAGATATTTTCAAACATTGATTTCAGTAGTGGCATCTTTTCAATGTTTATCTATACTGCAAAGATAGAAACATTGGTTAGGATCTTCGCAAGAAACCTAATAGATGTCACCACCGTCCCGTTAAAGACGATCACGTATAGAATGCTTAATTCACCGAGACGGACAGCGATACGGTAGCTCAGTTGGTAGAGCGACGGGACGGTTTCCCAGTAGTCGCGGGTTCGAATCCCTGCCCGTATCGGTTTTTTTCATTCTATATTTATATAAACAATGATAAAAGAACAGTGTAGTTTTGTTGTTAGCTATGAAGGTAAGCGATAACTATGAAACTATTATTTTTATCAAAACTAGATTAACTTCTTTATAACCAGGATATGAGGTAACGTTGTATACCACGCTAAAGCATCTTGAAGTCGTTGAATTACTGACATTTAAAAAATATAAAATTGTAAGATAAACTCGATATTACAATAAAGAATTATTGTAATATCATATTTTATAAAACCAAATTTTAGAAGGTAAAAGTAGTATTTTTCAAATATTAACTTAAGACAGACTATTAAAAACTATAAACAGAGTAGCGTGCTTAAGCAGGTATTAGGTGCAACCGGTAATATTAAGCTTTCCATTTAGGTCTTCATAAAGTAACAAGATCTTAAAGTTAACTGTATGATATTATGTGTACGTGTATCATTAAATGCTCCATAGTGTGTTAAGTTGAATTTTTACTTTAACTGTACTTTGTGTAATTAGCAAGTAATCAGAATAAAATAAAATTGGTTAAATTTGAACACCATTATATGTGTCAGTGCTGTAAGTTAAGATTTTTTTTCCGAATATCCGAATATTTTTTTTTATTTTATTTATGATATAAATGTTACAAACATTTATAATTCTAGTCCGTTTCATAAGCGATAAAAGATTACACCTACAATTTTTAAACGTACCTAATTATTTGGTTTTTATTTATATGTTGCAGATCACGATAATTTAACGATAATTAGTAACTCAATTGATATCATTGTAATAGTGGGGTGTGAACGCCGTGACGTATTGAGTCACGTGATCGGAATCGTTTGGAGGGGCACCGGAGACATTTTAAATATCCGAGAGTATCGAGACGAGATGATTATTGATAAGTGTGAGCCTTACAGTCCGGACCCCCCAAACGGGACCGGTGGTTCACGAAACTCTGATAATTGTATACCTACTAAGTAATTTGTAATTACCTACGTTTAATACAAGTAATTGTGATATTGTGTCTGTGTGGTTTAATTTCCTGAGACCTACGCTTCGGATCCTGTACCAGAAGACGTCATCAATACCGAACAAGTCACGAATATACCTCTGATCTCCGACATATATATAAAACTGTACTATATTTAACCCTAGAAAGCTTGTTACCTGTGGTATTTATTTAATACCGATGCCTTTTTGTCGTCGCACCTGTTAATTAAACTATAGAATATTAATTTGTTAAACTTTAAATGTCCTCAGACCTAGGGGTCCGGTTTCAACCATTAAAGGATTTTAAATCCGTGTGAGGGTTTTGTTAGATTATGTTTCATCAATATTTCATAAAAATAGGTACTATCTTTATTTAAAAGCTAAAAAGGTTTCTAAACGTATTTAACTTTTTATTACAAAAAGGATAGATACTCGTAGTTCATATCATATTAAGAACTAGATTGTGTATGTTCGTATATTGTGTGGTGTGTTGTTTTGCTGGCACAGTTAAAAAATATTTTTTTTTGCTCCACCTTTGCATAACTTCTTTAATAAAGTTTTAAGTATTCCCCGTTTTACTTTAACTTTAAATTAGGGTATCCGTTAAAAGATATAAATATAATATCAAAACATGTAGGGCCATGTTAAACTTATTTAAATTTTAATAAAATACTGTCCCGACAAAGACGATCACATATATAGAATGCTTAATTCCCCGAGAAGGGTAGCGATACGGTAGCTCAATTGGTACGGTGATGGGATGGATTTCAAGTAGTCGCGGTTTCGAATCCCTGCTTCTGCCTTCTATCGGTTTATTTTTCTTGCATGAGACTTGATTTTAAAAACATCGAGCCTGGTATGCTTCACGTTATACGTTCATTTCAAATTCACACAGAGGCCGGCTTTCATCAATGTTGACTATTCTTACATTACAGGAACTAAAAGTAAGTGTTTCTAATCTATAAACCTAAAAATAATAAATAAAAAAAGTTTAACGCCAGTTGTTCACTTGAACTTGGCTAGAAACGCTACCGCGAGTCTAAATGCCTCGAGAAACCTTTTAGCTTCAATAGAAGATACATTTGGAAGGACTTCGAAATCGCATTATTTTCTTTTACCCGGAATGAAAAGACGGAAAGGGGTTCTAACTGATGTTACTATTTCAAATATAAAACCGAACTGGACTGAAGCTCCAATAAGTAAGTAGGTACATATGTCTTTAAAGTTTAAGCCAATGAATAGAAGTTTCAAAGAACTACGACTCAAATCATGAATGTGTTTTTGTAGCGTATTATAGCACTGAATTACCTTCTAATTGTATTATACTGCAGAGGTTCTCAACTTTTTTTACAACAAAAAAATCATATTACAATAGTTAAATATCGTTCATTATATATATCATTGGTGTTGTCTGTGTTGGTTTTAAGCCATAACTATATGTTTCGATATCTTAATTAATACATACATATTATTTTACGTAAAATAAATAAAAAAGTCTGCTTTTATATCATATATGATCATAGACCGGAACATAATGGATTATTAAAATATTTAGTCTTAATAAAAAAATAACCATAATTTTAAAAAAGTAGAGGTCTTTTTCAAGATCAAATGTTTTGATTGTGTTCGTATTAACTGTTTTTATACTATATATTTTAAATTATTAAAAATAAGAACTATGTCACACTTACAACAACTTAATTAAAAAATTAAACAACAATTATAATAATATTTTGATGGTGATAATAGTTCAAATCCTTTATAAAAATTAATTTACCTTCTCTGGAAAGAAACGCATAGAAACTTGTGTTGAAAATCATATAAATTAAGTGAAGTGGTATTTTTCTAAGGTTTGAAAAGGTTTTGCGTTCAGAAGTTCCTAAGAAACATACCAATTAGTAATTTACTAAGAAAAGTTTCAGCACATCGTTTATTTACTTTTTAACATATTAAACAACGAAAATTACCAAAACCGATACCTAATATTGTTCTTATTTAGAACAGGTAATTATGTAAAAATGAAATTATCTTATCTCGAATAATATTAAAAGCAGTATTTTTTTTTCTAAGTATTCGTTTTCTTCCACACAATATTTACATACGCGGACAACATTTTTGTCCTTTTGTTCATCATGAACGTGAACGTATGATGATACTGACTGGAAAAGGTTTCTTAAAAACTTACAAGTTGTAAGATACTACCTAAATAACTAAAGATAAATATATATTTTAAAACAGATTTTTTTTAATCTGTCAATAGACTTTGATTTCGAAAAGTGTCACAGTTTTCGTAAAGTAAAAATTCGTACTTAAGTTAAAAATATAACTTATTTGAAAGCATAATAACAGTGCAAAATATGGTAACATACAATAAATAAAAATAGTTCACGCTATTTATTATTTCCACCTAGTGACTAGTCCTCTTCAATACACTAACTACAACACTCAATGCTACTGGAAATGACCACTCACTTACGCTCTAACTACATCGTTATAGAGCAGTCGTAATTCAAGCCTTGTGCAATGTAATTACGATTTTATCTACAAGCTTTAGAGACTAGTTTAGTTTGAACTTATTATATACATTTCATCTAACAATCTTAGCTCCTATTACAACGGGTTAGACTTCAATTTAGTTTGCAGTGCTTCAAGAGCACTTTGATCCATCGGTATAGTGAGAGTTACGTAGTTTATTATATTTTAAGTTTAAACTATATCATGTATTCTTTTATTTTTTGTTTCATGTACAATTTTCTATTTGATATTTTTAAACTTTTTCAGGATATATAAGGATTAGGGAAAGGGAGGCTAAGATGAAAGGAGTAGGCAAGATGGAAACATGATGGATCAATGATCCTAACGAAAACAATAATACTGATGAAGCAGAAGAAGAAGATTAACTTAGTATTCATGATAAACAGATTAAAATGACTGAATACAGTATGCTTGAAACTCGTTTCAGTTTCAATATTATTAAGAGCTGGGAACAATCATCCACTTCCTACTATATTTCTTATATAAAGATGTCAGAAGTCAAAAATCTTAACCATAATAATACTATTGATATGAAAGTGAAACGTTAGTTAGTATGTAATCGGATCATTATTATAAATTAAAGAAATAGGAACCAGCGAGATGAGGCAAAAGGAAAAGGCAAAAAAAAACGAAAAAAAATACAAAACTTAGAAGTCTTTACAAAATTATGTGTTCTGTGTATTATATGGAGAACCTTATGTAGAACCACAGAGGACTGTACAAACTAACATATGTAATGGTTGGATACTTGAATTGAGTTCCGATACACAAGATGGTAGTTTTATGTGTAAACTATAAAAAGTGATTTCCTGTACATTCCATCTTGCCTGAATAAGCTTTCCATTTTGCCCTCAGGATAAGGGCAAAATGAAATTTTTGTAGTTTTTATTTAAACATTTTACATAATTCAACTTTTTATTAATTTAATAGCTCAATTTGTTAATTATATAAGGTCTGTTTCAAGACTGATTAAAATAAAAGTTTTATTTTATTATACATTATAAACTTAAACCTTCTATCATGGCCTCCCCCCCCCCCCCCTAATCATTTTATTCGTTACGGTAAAAATCATAAACTGGAAATAGCTCCACCCAAATCTGTCAAATCTTTAACGCTAGTTAACCAACGCTTTCTTAAATGCGCACGCATTTTTTTATTTAGTTTTAAGTACTTCATTTCTTTTTGGAAAATAATTAATACATACAAGCGTGTATTCAACTTGGTCTTTAGGTTTTTTAAGTGATTTGATATTATCTTGTAGCTAATAAATTTTGCGAACGGAGACTCATCCTTTATGATAATACATTAAAATGTATATTCTCATAAATCTAAATATATTCTTTGAAATTAAATGCTCCTTGAGCTAAGAAGGGGAAATCTCTCTTGAAGCCCCTACACCGCTATAGAGAATCTTGAACCGCTATAGAGAATATACCTACAATATATTAAATAACATAAAAACAATAATTTACATAATAAATCTTTATTGATACAAATATTCACAGCACTTATTATCTAACTATTGCTGAAACCAAATATATCATAATATACAGTAGTATAATACATATCTATTCTATAATAATAGAACGGTTGTACTACATTTCTTATATTAAGGCTGGTGCACTGTCACAGATTTAATCGATATTATCATGAAAACAAATCCAATATCGATTTTTGTTCAATCACTATGGTCCACAATCATTTGAACAGATAAGGCATATACAATAAAAAAAAGTTCGATACAAATGTAAATATTATGTATATTGTTACCTAAAGGTGGAGTCTTTATTTTGAAAACATAATTTAAGTTTATGTACTTTATATATATACTGTTTCAATATCAATGCAACAAATGTATAATTTCTATAATAAAACCACAGACAAAATTGAAACCATCGACCATACATACCACCATAGACTAAAGTCAGTCTGAAGTACAAGTATTGTCTTCTGCTAAATTATTCTTCTTAAATATTAATTGCTCTATCTAAGTCAACTAATAACTTCATCTAGATTCCATTGATTAGGTCAAAGCATTGCCTTGAAATAAGCTTTATGACTAATAATTATTGAAACAATAAAAAAAACAGACATTTTTTTGTTAAGGAATGAAGAACATGTTTTGTGAAAAAATGAATATTAATATAAATTAATAATGTACCAGTATTTGTCTTTCCCTAAATTCATAACTATTATATAATTTGGCAGTAATCTTACCTTATTTTTTCGTCTAGAACCGTCTCACTGAAGAACATTTTAAAGACAATTGATATTTAATGAGGAGTACAAGGAATTAATTCTATTGTTTCATATAAACTATTAAAGAAAGTTGGGGGCTACCAAAATATTTTATCTGCAAACTGAATATAGTATATGTAAAAAATAGTTTCAAGATTTTTTTTTGTTTACAGAGTATCAACAAAAATATTTTTTTTAATAATCATGTTCTCTTGTTTGTTGATGTCATTTATATCGTAATTATGAGGAAATAATGTATTTATTAATAAAACTGAAGAAAACAGCAAGCAAAAGTTATCAAGTAAAAACAAACATACACTTAAGCAGTATAATTCTTATATATGTATAGTACAATTCCTTCAGACGCCTGGTATGAGGGCTGGTTTCCTTCCAGGCCAAGCCTCTTTCGCGTATTTCTTCTTCTTGGGCCCTGTAGAGGGCGCGGATTCTTCTGCAACTGAATAATAAAAATAATATATATTAGTAATGTAATGGTCAATGTGCATTAAGTTAGACAAATCAAAACTATGGATATATTTTAGAAATCAATGTTGATCAATAGTTGTTAATGGCGAACCAACCAACCAAATGGTAAGCAACTTTGGATATAACATATACAATTTAATTGGAACTACCGGTTACTATATATATTATATTGAAATAAAAATAATTAGCCGACCTCATAATTACAATTGGTGAGTAAATCATATGAATAAGGTAATACAGATTGTAACTAAATAATATTTTATTTTTTAAATGATTTGATTTGGTGTTTTGATACTTGCGGGTAGCACATTTGTTCTACGACTTTTTAAAATTAATAGTTTTAAAATTTTAATTTTCCCATACAAAATTTATTATAGTTTTCTCTGAACTGGCATTAACTCTGAGCGTTGGTATGGGACCCAGCCATTAAGTGCTTCTTACAAAATACTTACTCTAGTAAGCAAAAGAGGGAGCAAAAAATTTTTGTTTCGTTTTTTTTGTGTTGTTCATCAAGATTTATAAAAAGTCTTAGAACAAATGTTGTTGGGATTGATGTAAAGAGACTGCCTGCAAGAGGTGGCGAATCAATTACAAATAACCCTGTATAATAAATTAAATAAATAAATATAATGTATAAATAATATATAAAATAAAATATACATACCACTATTGGGCAATGGTGGGTGTACATTAAGATGAGGTTCAGGGCCTTCTAGTTCCACATCAGGTGCTGGATTAGGCAATAATAGCCCCAATCTGAAAGAATTGTTTCATATATAAAATATCTTGGTCATAATAAAAAATAATAATTTCTAAATATTCTAATGTGCAATTTCAGAAATATATTATTTATAGAACATTTTATTCACATAAAACTATTTCACTAGAGTTTAATTATCTCTTTTTTAAACCTTTTTGAAAGAACTAGTTTTATTTATTATTTTGCATAGAAAAATGTCTGAAATATTGATAACAATACAAACCTAGCTCCTATGACACTGAGATGTGTGCTGGGAGCAGGCAGGTCTGAGTACAGAGTGTTGCCTCGGCCGATCTCCTGCAGTCGGAGAGAGTGATGGTGCTGACCTGTTAAAACAGTTTGTTCAGCTATAAGAAATTAATTTAATGTATTGTACTTTATAAAAATAACTATCAAAGTATATCTATTATTTAACAGATAAATACTAAATAAAATTAAATATCATTGGAATTTTCATTGAATGACTTACTCTCATCAGCACTTTGTAATTTCAGTTTCCGATTAGGAGTATTAGCATTGGGTACAATAGTAGACCTTACTAAGTTTCTAAACCTCCCAATAGTGGGATCAATATCCTCTGGATTTATAATATCTACTTCCTCATTGAAGGATACATTCCGTTTTTGTTTCTTAGTTACCCCTGCGGGCATTGCTTGTGTGCGCTTTGTACCTGTTGCTGGCTGGAGGGTACATGTAATAATATTCATTAGTTTTTTTTTTGTAGAATTTGGTATAATTTATATCAAGATATACTTTTAAATGTGTATACACTTATTATACACACACATTCTCTACTCTTCAAATTGCATTATACTATTTATTAGCTACTTTTTCCTTCTATTACAACAGTTTTAATTGTTATGTGATACACATATGGTCATAGATAATTTGTAATAGTAATATCGTTGAAAATATATTTACACTGGACAATTCAGATGTTTTGAAGTACTTCAAACACCCCAATGGAATAATAAGGGTGTTATTAATTTAATGTATCGGTATGTGTCTGTGTGACATTGTAGCTCACAAATTCATGAACCAATTTTGATTGAGTTTTTTGTTTTGCTTCATTTTAGAAAAACTTTTCAGCTATTAGCAGATTATTTCAAGTGGAAGAGGTTTTCATTGTTAAATAGAATATAAACTAGATATAAATTTAGAAAATGTTGTTAATACTACTGTGTTAACTATAGGATTCCTATTGATATTTTAGTCATAAGTAAAAATGATTTGAGTTACCTTGATGACATCACTTCCATCATCAGTAGATATTCCTAACATAGATATTCTTCTATTGTGAGCAGTGTTAAATTCTGTCAAATTCTGTGGGTTAAGAGAATATCATTTATTTTATACAAAACAAATATTTGTATCTAATAAGAAATATATATAAAAAAATAAAGCACAATCATAATTTTTTAGAGCAAGTCCAATAAAAGAAATAATATTATTTTAATAATATTATTTTAATAATATTATTTCAAAAATAATATTTTTTAAATAGTCTAATTAAATCTTACATCTAATTCGGTCTGCGTTTCAGGTAGGCCTAACAGGGCTCCCTCTGCCTCTGTGTTTGGCAAATCCTCCATTATACCACGAGAGTTACCTGTTGGTCTCTCCCTGACAATATCATTGAGAATAATATTAATTTTAATAATAAATATATTGTATCTTAAAAATTTTGGACTTACAAATGAGGTAGTTATTAATAATTAATTATTTGAAAAAAAAATATTACAATAAAATTAATAGCTAACGCTATTAATTTTAATGTAATATTGAATATTATTACAATAAAATTTATTGTAATATTATTACAATAAAATTAATAGCTAATGCTATTTATTTTATTGTAATATTTGATGGAAATTAAGGAATAGGTGGATAGATTGCTAGGTTAATGCGCCTTACCACCTATGACTACATTTCCACTTTCCATCAGGTGGAATGTAGTCAAGCATTAACCTAGATAGTATAAAAAAAAAATTGACTTACAATATATTGTAGAGAATTTGTTGTTAAATGTTGACTTACTCATTAAATACAAAAATGTATGTATAGAAAAATTCAAAGCATTGAACTATGTTCACAGTTAATGTTCCTACCTAATAATATAGTTTCTTGTAGATGCTCCAAAATGAAAATTTGAATCAATAGGTAATTGAGTGGGTTTATGAGCCTCCAAACGCATTTGTCCAATAAATGTTCCATGTGCTATAAGTGAAAGTAAATGTGTCAATAACAGCTTTTAGCATTTTGAGTAGTTTTACACATTGGAATTTATATAGTAAAATATTTAACTATTCCTTGAATAGGATGATGGAAGGTTTATAAGTACACATATGTATGCACAAAAACTTACTACTTCCCAAATCAACCAAGAAGGCTCTGTTTAAATGTTTGTGATAAACAAAAGCTGCATGTACTCTGGAACAACTAGCATGGTCGATGCAGAAGTCATTCATCTGAGGATTGCGGCCAAAGAGGTAACATTTTTTCTCGTCCAACATTAGTTTTTGAATAAGCTTGTCACCTTTTAATACGTCTAAATGAAGACCTGTTGGGGGCTTACCAGCCCTTAAAAAAAAGAAATTTTTAAAACAATACAAACAGAAGTTCGGTTTTTTATAATAGAATATAAAACAGGGATTAGGTCGTGTGAGAATGGCGGCAGGAAGATGTTCACTATATTCTCTAAAAGTATTAATTAAACGTACCAGTTTGGCACTTCATAATGATTAGCCATCTTTATGGATAGCTCAAGTTTAAATTTAAAACATTGATCCTATTTAACTTTTATTCTTAAATTCAAATTAAACGCAGTCTATCTATAGAAATCAACAACCTAAATCTTAACTGTCATACGGACGTAAAAACTGTCAATTTGACTTTTAGCTTTTTCATTACATGGGCTGTGGTCCATAAACTGTTTTTTTTTATTATGTAATAAGATTACTTTTAAAAGTAAAACTATTTGCACGAATAAATAAAAATAATAAACACTAATTCATTTTTTTTAAGGTAATTATGAAAACTAACTCGTATATTAAATACTAGCTAATTCTTACGACTCCGATCGTGAAATACAAAAAGAACGTTCGAAACACATTTGTAATCTTTATTAAAAGCTCACCGAAGTCGGGGTACGGCTGGTATAAAGTTTTTTTTTTTATTACAACAATAGGGGCGTCATCTAATAATAAATAATCACCACCGCCTACGGTCTCCTGCTATATCAGAGGAAGCATAGCCGCGTTGCCTCCATTTGAAAAGAGAGTAGACATTTTTTTTAAGGCACCGATTTCTTATTTATCTTGAAACACCAATGTTAGTGGTTCGTGAATCGAAGAAGGAATTAAATTGTAGGCGGTAGCATGCGAAAGCTCACGTTTTATAGAGCACTTTGTCTTCCACAACTCAACTCAACAGACTTGACAAATCATTATTACTTATGAACAGTCTTAGCGAACCATTAGGCTCCGAAATAATTTTTACTACTTGAAAGTTTACAACTTAGAAAGTTGGCATTTAGCCATAGTTATCACTCTAAAGTCTAAACAAATAACTTTTAGGTCATACTAACTGTATTCATAAAATGATTCACACAGTTTGATAATTAAAATATTTTTTATTATTTAATTACAATAAATCTACTTACAACACAACTTAACACTAACACAACTAAATATTAACCAAGTCTATAAACCACCAAGAAATAACATATTGACAGCGCTGCGGCGCGTAAGGGAACGTCAGAAGAAATGGTGGTATGAGTGTGTTTGTAAATGTCACATGCGACGTCGCTTGGCTGGCGTGGTGGCGGGCGGAGTCGAGGTGTTGGCGCGGCGTCGACCGCGACGTGAACCATTGTCTTCGTCTATGAGAGGGGAATCCCAAGCTGGAAAAGAATTTGGTGTAACATGAAGTTTGGCAACAACATTTCTAATCAATCCATTGTTTGATTTGATAATTATAGACAGTACTATTCTTTTTTTTAAGTTTGATTTGTGAATTGACCTGATTTGTGAATTGAGGTTTTAAGAAGTTATTTGAGAATAATTCAATTAGGGATTTTACATTGATAAGTAATATTATGCGACCACTAATTAAACACAAAAATACAATAAAAGAAACCTGATGAGTAACATTTTTATCAACTATATTCATTTTTATAATATATCTTTTTAATAACTATAATAAAATTGATAAACTAAATTGAACATCTTGCTACACAATTATAAACAAAATAGTTGTAAAGTCATAAAATTCAGATTTTGTTATTTTGAAGGTCTCTTCAGACTGGTTCAAAATATCATTCATGTTGTATGTAACTCTAGTTTAGAATATATATTTTTACATAAAAGAAATATTATATTTACCAGCAACCGAGTTAACTTTGGACTTGGCTGGTTTGTCTCTTTGTGACGTGGACTTTCTACTGCTTGTTGTTTCTCTAGGACCTGATGCATTTGAATCTCTTGAATCTCTCCTACGGTCTGTGGATTTTTTTTTATTTGCTTAAGATTATTGCAAGTAATGAAAACAGTGCATAATATTACCACAATATATATCACTGACCATATTCCTTCTCGGATTTGATGCTTGGAGTGTCAGTTGAGGCATGTGAACTTCCACTCTCCTTTCTCGTCTTTGTAGCAAGAGCACTGACACTATCTTTACGAACAGCTGTAAATACAAAAATGTACTTGTTGAAGCCAAATACAGGTCAGGCATTAGTAATAACTAATATATAATTCATAAATTAAATAATTAATTTAATTTTTGGTTGCTTGTATGCATACCTTTAGGTGTACTATCTTTTGAAGCAGTTCCTCGTGAATTACTTCGGGGTGTAGAGGTCTTAGGTGAAGGGCTTCTGCCGTCTACAAAATATATTTAATGAAGGGTTATTAATTTAGACATATGAAATGTTAATTCAAAATTACCCTAATAGTTTCTAAGGAAACAAAATGTATACCTTCGCTATCATCAGCTAGTATCGAGTCCTTGCATTTCTGCTTTATCAATGTACCAAATTCATTTTCCGGCAAACAGAAAGGTATTTCGTGATTAGGGAACGGAATAGGTTCCGTATCATCTAACATCGTCATATCGTACAAAGTATCTAAATGCTTCCAAATATCTTGAGTAGATATCTCTTTGGTAATAGAATTTGACAGTTTTTCCCAAATGCAGGCCATTTGAAAGTGTTTGTTTATGCCAACCGGCTTGTGGTTAGCCATCGCGTAAAACAATTGAATCTCCATATCTACGTCCCATTCCAAATTATCACCAGTTTTAACATCTGCTTCTTCTTCACTAGACACCATTATAACGCTTGATATTTTATAAATATTAAAAAGTTTACTGTGTTACTTTTTGTGATAGATATTTATAAATATAAATTCCATTTCCAATTTATTTTTCATTTGTGATTTGACATTTAAAATGGAATCAACACGTAGTGTTGTAGTATTAAATTAAACTTATCGGTTATTGCTGTCAGTTGTTCACACTTTGTCAGGCTATCGTAATGCAAAAAGAAAATAAAGTACATAAGAGAGATAAGTTATAAAAAAGTTACTTCTTATCGTGAATCATTAAATCACTTAGACTCACTAAGATGTTGAGGCATTTCATTTTCACTTGTCAGCACATCACTATCCAATTTGCAATTGCCAATTGATAGTTTTGCAATTTTCAAACGATAGATTCGTAAATCGTGATTACAGAATACAGAAATCAGAATAAACATTAAATATCAAATAGGAATTACGAGTTCTTTTGCATTTCTGTTAATTTATTACTATTAATTAAATAAATAATTGACCACTCATCCTAGCACAGTATGGGCGTAGAAGTAAAAACTATCTCACCTGGAAATGGTATTTACTCAAATCGATAATAATTGAAATCACAAACATACAAAAATAAATATATCTTTTATTCCTCTAGGAACAATTTATCCTAAAGCCGGCCAAACAGTAGTCGTGCATTACACAGGAAAACTTGAGAATGGCAAAGAGTTTGATTCTTCCAGAGAACGATCTCAACCCTTCAAGTTTACATTAGGAAAAGGAGATGTAATCAAGGGTTGGGATCAAGGTTTGGCAAAGGTAATAGTTAATATGGATTATAGTATAGTATAAAGTTGTATATAATAAAAATAATTTATGAATGCTGGTTAAATTATTATATAAAAAAAGTTTATTTAATGTTTTCTTTTTTAGATGTCCGTAGGAGAGCGAGCATTACTTACCTGTTCACCAGACTTTGCATATGGATCCAGAGGACATCCGGGTGTCATCCCACCTAATGCAACCTTGTATTTTGATGTTGAACTATTACGAGTTGAATAAGATCATGTCATATACCAGAAATGATGCCTTACAGATTATTATAACAAGTTACTATAAATGTAAATTTCAAGTAAAAATATTTTTTGTTTATTTAATACAGTATTCGTTTTGTGACTTAGAATTGTATTTGAGTATAGTTTATTATTTGTTATTATTTATTATTTGAAACACCTATGTGTACGACGTGAGGATAAAAATCTTATTACTATGATATATGATATTTCTTTTGTGATGGTGAATAAATTTTTATTCAACCAATAAGTTTTATAATATACTTAATTTTATTATAAAATACTGACCAAGCATATTTATAAGAGATTTGTCTGAAAAGTGATTTATTGACTTTTTGCATTTTTAAATCAGCATTTAAAGCGTATTGTTGGGTGAAGGTATACCAGAATTTTATTCAAATAAAAACATTTGTGTTTACAATTTTAACATTTTTACCTTGCTTATGCATTTGGAGTAAATTGATGTCCAAGAACTTTTTTGTTTTACTGAAATTGAGATCAACTTTCCTGTAAAAACCATTGTAATTTTGTATATATATACCAGAATTAACAGCTAGTTAATTCTGTTTGTAACATCATTTTTTGTTTATCAATGTCTAGGCTATCTTATACCCATATTAGAGAACTGGCCACCCCTGTAGCAGGAAGTTTCAAACACATAGGCAATGAACACAGGAAATTGTGGCTAATAAAAATAGTCTGGAATAAAGAGTTAAACAAACTTTTACAATCACAACATAGAAAAAGAAACAAATAACATAAATAAATTATATTTTTCTAAACAGTAACAAATGTATACAAAGTTTAGACTGAATGAGTAACATTAGTATTGCAAAAGTCAATACTATACAGAAAACAATAATAATAAATTAGTTTAAATAATATCTATAAAGTATCTTGCTTATTTTCCTGCTTTAGGAACTGCATTTAGAATCAGACAAGTCATAATTGCAATGTCTCCAATTGAAAATAAAATATTGAGATCAAGAAGTTAACTGGATTAAAATGGCTATGAAAATGAATATAAACTATTTTCTATCCTTTGGTAAACAAATTTGTAGCATGCTGGCTCCTCAAATAGTTGATTACTCTATATCACATTTATACCGCTGTCTTTAAACTGATGTATAATTGGAATAAAACTAAAATTGCATAATCACATTTTCCCTGGCCAATAATTCATAAGAGGTACAACAGTATTCTTAGTAAATGGTGTCCGACAGAGTGGACAACTTTCTAAAGCTCCATAACAACAATTCATACAAAATAAGTGTCCGCATTGCAATACACATGGGTTTGTTATCTCTTCTAAGCAGGCTACACAGGATTTACTACTGTCAACTTCATTAGGGTAGTCTGCCATATCATCCATATGCTTTTTGGCTGTGTACATGCTATGACCGCATGAAATAAATGCATGAAGCAATGTCACTATGCCTAGTAACCTTAAATGAGCATAATAGGCTGCGGCTGCTGGTCTTACATGAACATAATTGATGCTAGTTACTGTTTTTCCTATTTGTAATGGGCCGCCGCTGATATAAGACAAGGCACGGTGAATACTTTCTATTTGAGGCACAATGTTATTTAAAGATTTTAATACAACCAGTAGGATATTTTGTGCTTCAGGTTTCAGATACGTATTACATTCTACTTGTTTTTCTAGATGAGTAAGTAATCTTCTCGTGAAATTTTCCCCAAAGGCAGAGAATAAGATACTTAACAGTCTATTACTGAAAGAAGGCAGTTTATGAAATGTTTCGTCAACTTGTATGATTCCAGAGTATTCTTCACCGAGTGTTTGCAAATCTTTCAGAGTAGTGAATGATTTGTATAGTATAGATGATACTGGAGTAGCTTTGGATGCATGGTGAGAAGGGACAAGCCTGGCTAAAGCTCCAGCAAGCTGTTTTTCATAGAGATCGTCCTTTTGCCACGCTCGCAACACTTCAGCCGGTTGTGCTGTCGGTAGAGCCATGTTAATGAATTAATGCCTTCTAGTTTCCCAAATATAGGTTCAGTTTAGTAAGTAAGTACAACCAGTTCAGAGACCAGAGTTAACATAAATAACAATTTCCACAATCCACAATATTTTTCTGGCATCTGTGATCTGTCATCTGACAATTCTGACATCAATCTTTATGTGTATTCTGTAAGTTACAGACTGTAATCCTAGTTCTCCTGTCATAGTCTGTCGCACAAAGATGAAATGTCAAAGAAATAAATGAAAACCAAGGAAAACAAATATTGTCAGAACAATAACTAAAGCATAGAAATAGCCTAAATTTGAAGACTTAATTGTGCGTAACAGTTGTCCTCTTTTTTCATACTGTGTAAACATAATGATGAAAGAAACAAAATAAATATAAAGTTGTCAGAACAGCAAATTGTACACGTCGCTTATAAATGATATAAATAACCATTTGGGTCACCATTATGTCAATTATATCACCATTAAGATGGTAAATTGGAAAGTATAATTCAAGTTTGACTTATTGGGTATGGAAACGTTTACACATTTTGGTTGTGTTTGATGTCGGCTATCAGTGGTGTGTTCTTGTTTAGTTTTATTTACGAATTGATAAAGATATTTAAAATCTTTCTCCGTTTTGTTGAGAGAAAGTATAACCTAATAGCATGAGCAATGTCCTTCATTATGAGAAAATGTAAATCCCGTTCTTCCTGGAAAGAAAATTAAGTTCAACAGTAATCTGCCATCGATAAGTGATTAACATGGTCTTTTTTCCTTTTTCTTCGTTACAATACAACTATTTGTGTTTTGAACTGGTTTACTGTTGTGGGAGTATTTTGGTTATGTAAATAACAATCACGTTATGATCCACATAATATTTTATTAAAATCAGACAGTCCTTTTATATCCCTATTTTACATTCTTAGTTTGAATTTATTTGAATTTTATGATTTTTACTTTTTTACAAATTTACCACAAAGGTAGAGTGATGTGCTAGTGGCCTATGTATTAGTGGCCTGTATAAAGTATGTACACAATTTCAACACTCCTCCTCACATCACTATTTACAGTTGAGTGAGTCCCATTCTTTGTCTGAGATTAGACAACCGTGGTCCATGCAATGCTTTTGTCAAAATATCTGCCTCCATGTCTTCTGTTGGTAGATAATTAACATTAATATGACCATCTTGTATGCAATCTCTTATAAAATGCAACTTCAAATCAATATGTTTCGATTTAGACGAAACTATCGGGTTCTGACTGAGTTTCTGTGCTGCTTGGTTATCGTTCCAAATAATAATCTTGTCTTGATTTATGCCCAAATCATTAAAAAGAGATTTTAAATGAATTGCTTCTTTTGCAGCTTCAGTCAAAGATACGTATTCGGCTTCTGCTGTAGATAATGCGACAGATCGTTGTTTTCTGGTTGTCCAGCTGATACAACTACCTGCATATTTAAAACAATATCCTGAAAACGATTTTCTATCAAGTTTACAGGATCCCCAATCAGCATCTGCCATACCATAAAGTTTTTCTCCTGTCTTTTTAAAATTAAGACCTTCATCTTTTGTGCCTTTCAAATATCTGAGAACTCGCTTAGCACACTTAAAATGTTCTTCACCATAACTGTTGTTAAATTGAGAAAGATAGGTTACAGCGAACATAATATCTGGCCTGGTTGCAATAGCTAAGAACATAAGAGAGCCGATTAGATTTTGGTAAGGTAAGTGTGAATGTTCTTCTTTCATTGGTTCTAGTGCAGTGCTTACTTCGAGTGGAGTACAAGCACTTTTGCAGTCTTCCATTTTAAATTTTTTCAAAATTGTTTCAACATAAGCAGACTGACTTAGTTTTGTTTCGTTTTTTCCTACATTTATATCAATACCAAGTAATCTTTTTGGTATACCCATGTCTTTCATATCAAATGCTTTTTTCAAATAATTTCTTACATTATTCAAGTATTGTTTCTTTTTATACGCAATTAAAATATCGTCAACGTAAATTGCCACAATGGTTTGATCTTTGTCATTTTCTTTTTTAATAAATACGCAAGGATCAGCAGATGTTGGTTTAAAATTCATTTCTTTTAACTTTGAATCTAACTTTATGAACCATTGACGACCTGCTTGCTTTAAGCCATATATTGCTTTCTTAAGTAAACATACTTTATCTTCCTTCAAATTATTCATTTTCTGTAACATTATTTTAGTTTTTTCAGTCAATTCTTTGTCTTGATTTTCTTCAAATAGTATTTCTGTCAAAACGTCTTTTAAATAGTTAGGGAGTATCATAGCAATTTTTTCGTTTAAATCTCCGTTCAGATAGGCTGTAGTTACATCCATTTGATGTAGTTGCATGTCTTTTTCTACTGACATTGCAATCACTGATCTCACTGAGCTTAGTTTTGCTACAGGAGCAAATGTTTCGTGGTAGTCAATACCTTCTCTTTGGCTAAAACCACGAGCTACTAATCTCGCCTTTTTTATTTCTTTATTTTCGGAACTTATTTTCTTTTTTAAAATCATTTTAAAATCTAAAATCTTGAAATCATTTTGCTTCTTTGTTATTTCCCATGTACCATTTTTAATATGTGCTTTGATTTCTGATTTAATCGCTTCATGATAATCTTCATTTTCATTTTTTTCATCATCAATGCATAGAGATGAAAAATAATTTTCTTCTTCAGATTCAGATAATTCGTAATCTTTTGTCCATGCTGGAACCTTTCTGTTACGTTTAGGCCTTCCCTCGGTTATAATTTCTTGATCATTTTCATTTATTTCAGGTGAAATGATTTCGTTTAGAGATTCGTCTCTATTATTTTCGTCATCCGGGTAAATTTCTGAAGGTGATTCTTCTCTATTATTTTCACCATCAGTGTTAGTATCTGAAGGTTTTGAAGTTATGTTTTCTTCTTGAAGTGAGACTTTATTTTCTACGCTATCTATAATTATTTGTAGTTCTTTTTCTGATATTTCCTTTGTCTTTTTACCTTCATAATGCATTTTGTTTAATACTTTGATGTTTCTACTAACTATAATTTTATTATATTTATGAACCCATATTCTATATGCTTTAGCTGATTCTGAGTACCCCATGAAAATACCTTCAATCGCTTTGGGATGAAATTTTCCTCTCCTCCTATCATTATTTAAAATAAATGCTTTTGCTCCAAATATATGTAAATGTCGAGCTGAGGGAGTTCGATTAACCCACTTTCTGTAAGGTGTGTCTTCAATGGTTTGGTTGTGCACTCTATTAGCTAAATAATTTGCTGTATTTATAGATTCGGCCCAATATTTTTCAGGCAATTTTGCTTCTATTAATAAACAGCGTGCTTTGTCAAGGAGTGTGCGATTTTTTCTTTCTGCTACACCATTCTGTTGCGGTGTATATGGCGCAGATAATCGTCTTTGAATCCCACAGTTTTTCAAAAAGTCTGTGAACTCATTATTTAAATATTCTCCTATGCCATTATCACTTTGTAAATATTTAATTCTCTTACCTGTAAAGTTTTGTACCTCATTTCTATATTCTTTAAAATACTTAAGAACTTCATTTTTCTGAGCCATAAAATAAACCTTTGTATATCTTGTATAATCATCGGTAAATGTAACAAAATATCTTGCGCCTCCTGGTGATATCGTACGCATTGGACCACATACATCTGTATGTATGATTTCTAGCGCTTCAGTAGTTCTGTTTTTGTCAGATTTAGGAAATGGAGGTCTGGAAAATTTACCTTTTATACAGGTTTCACAATTTCTTAATTTTTCATTATTTTTCAAGGAAAAACCTTGTAAAAAATTGTTTTTGCTACATATTTTTAAATCATTTTCATTAATATGTGCCAGTTTTTTATGCCATGTTTCTATATTATTTATTTTATCCTCATTTTCTGAACAGGCCTTAACATTGTGTTTACTTTTATCGTCAACATAATAGAGGTTATTTTTCTTCTTGGCTTTTAAAATAATTTTACCTTTACGATTTCTGACAATGGCTCCTCTTTTGTCAAATATTACTTTTAATCCTTTGTCAGTCATTTTTGATACTGATAGTAGGTTTGTTTGTAAATTTGGTATATGAAGCGCATTAATTAATGTTATTGAATTATTATTTGTTAATTTTATATCAATATTACCTTCACCTTTTATAGGTGCACTGTTGTCAGAACAAGCCAAGTTTATTTCTCCTTCCTCTTGTGGAAAATATTTTTTAAATCTATTTTTATCTGAACACATATGAGCTGTGCTTCCACTGTCTAAACACCATTCTGTATGTTTTTCGATTCCTGCCGTAAAACTTGTATGGACTAAATTTGATACGGCATGTGTTTTTATTTTTTCTTGGTTATTTTTCTTCTTCCAACAATTTTCTACAGAATGACCTTTTTTTCGACAAATTTTACAATAAGGTATGTGCTTATTTTTCTTTTTTATAAAGAATGTTTGCTCTTCTTCTGTTTTATTTTTCCTGGCTTCACTCTCTTCTAATATCTTTATTTTAAGATCATCAGGAGTAGGGAGAGTGTCTCTAGTTTCGATTGCGACTCGAAAATTTTCATATTTTGGACTAAGGGAATACAACATAATAATACTTAGTAAATCTTGATGTATTTCAATATCCATGTCTTTTAGTTTGTCGACTACATCCATGAAATTATTTAGGTGACATCGAACATCGTCTGAGTCTTTCATTTTAGCCAAGACAATTTGTTTTAACAAATTTGCTTTGCGAGCCGGTCCTTTACTAGCAAAAATGCTATTTAGTGTATCCCAAACATCTTTTGACGTCGTACAATTTTTTATTTGTTTTAACTCACTGGGATCTACTAATAAGATTAATTCGCTTTTAGCACTTATGTCACCTTGTAGCCAGATCTTGGTATCTTCAATGTGTTCTGGCGAAGGGTGAATTTCGGTGCCATCAACGTATTTCCATAATCCTGTTTTGATTAAAACTGCTTGCGCTTGAAGCTTCCACGTGTCGTAGTTATGCTTCTGCAATGGCTCTATTTTATAATATGAAGCCATATTATTTTATTTTATTTTATGCTGCGCGCAGTTTAGGTGGACCTGGGCCCATAACCTGTTGTGGGAGTATTTTGGTTATGTAAATAACAATCACGTTATGATCCACATAATATTTTATTAAAATCAGACAGTCCTTTTATATCCCTATTTTACATTCTTAGTTTGAATTTATTTGAATTTTATGATTTTTACTTTTTTACAAATTTACCACAAAGGTAGAGTGATGTGCTAGTGGCCTATGTATTAGTGGCCTGTATAAAGTATGTACACAATTTCAACATTTACAAATTATAAAGAGAACATTGTCCTTTGGCTCAATTATAAGACTCAAGATGCAATATTTATTACGATATTTGATCATTTTTAACTTTTCTATATATTTTTGCAATAGTGTTGTAAAAAACACAGTTATCGATAATTTAATCCAGTGTTATTCTAATAAATTCTTCAACATCTAAGTATATATCCACAGATTATTCTAGATATATTCTAGATTTTCCACGGACGTTAACTGACGACAGATTTGGATCGACACGATTGCACAGAAAAAATTGGGAATGGAAACATTTTATAAGTAGTTTAGAAAAATATGGCTGTAGTTTTATTGTAATTTATTTGTCATTTCTTTTATAAGAGGTTCTCGAAGTGGAGAATAAAATAAATATATATGTATTAACCAGACCATATTTTTTAAAATTTATTTTCAATAAATGTTTTTGATTCTGTATTTTTAGTTAATTTGTCGCATTTATTATTTTAAATACTACCCAAGTCATTTTCTAGAACGAAATACTACTAAACGTTATCGCATGCGGCAAAATACTCGAAGTGATAGCACTTTTAGATGTATCTCGTTGAAAGATCTCTTTGATGGAAAGCACCTAACCAGCTTTTTGAAAACGGTAGGTACGACCATAGAGAAAAAGATCAATATCGCGGATAAGTTTTCACAATATCACATCGCTAGAAAAAAATTGTTGTCTACGGCAGTGTACGCTTTAAAAATATGAAGCTCCTTCTATGCTTTAGTTATTATTCTGAGCAAATATTACAAAAAGAGACATAGCAAATTGACAATAAATTCTATTAATCTAAATAAAATATTATTAGTTTCAATATTATAAAATTTGAAATAAAATTTCAAAAATACCATCTTGTAATTAAGATTGAGATCTAAAAAGCCCTCGTACGGAGCACCATTTTATGATCCGCTGAGATAACTGAATGTTATATTTTCTTGCTAGTTACGGTTAATTTACAGTTATTATTATAAAACGCAAAGAATATATAATAAAGAATATTGTTTCTCTTTATAGGGACTAAGATGGTCATGGAAGATCATATTGTGATTAATTTCAACGAAAGCGAACGTATGATTTTTGTTTTAATTAAAATCTATAGAAACCAAGTATTGAAATAATATTATTGTTATTTTTATTTTCTTGAATATTTGGTTGTACATACACCTACTAATTTTTGTCATAGATCAAAATCAAATCATTATGTATTAGTACATAACAATCTACTTATGCATCAGTATACATTTTACATTAGAGGATATAAAAGAAATATAAAATTTAAACCCCCGATACAAAAATACCTCTAAAAACATATTAATGTATTTATGTCATTACATCGGGGGATCGTTGTACGTACGTTGTTACCATTTACTAAAATTATGTTTCTTGTTTATATATTGTACTAAATGTACTTACGAACACACTTATTTTTACTTGTTTTTGTTGTTACTACCAATATTATTTAAAAACCCTACACTACCACTAATAAATGTTCAATATCTTAAAGATGACTGCTTTTATTTGAGAAAATATAGCTAAGAACCATTTCAACGAACCAGACTTTCGATAAAAAAAGGCAATTAAATCCTTCAACTAATTTGGCTGCTACAATCTCGTAGACAGACACATAGAAAACAGATACACTGATATACACGGCAAACATATAATACCCCTCTACTTGGGTGATGGATTAAAACGTAATTATTATAATAATGGTAATGTGTACAATTTTCGGGCCCATTAGTGTTTTTAGTTTTGCACAATAGATTCTACTCAGTATTTTATCTGTGTTAATATTTATTTGCTAGCCAATCACGTTTGGAAATTTTGTAAATAAAGAGTTTCGACCAATGATTGGACACTTCTTACAATTATGCTGCAATTAACCAATCAGGTTATTCATTACAAAGAAACAGTTGAAGTTAAAATTCCTACTTTATGTTTTATTACTATTTTGTAAATATACTAGTTTATAATTTGTTTTTGATGTATTTGTGAAAGGTGTAGTCTAAATATATTTGAAAGCTTTTGCGGTGCATTAATATGATGGAAGTTGACGGTGTCGAAAGTTGGAATAGCAACCCTCTGGAAGGAGCAAAATTTGCCAATTTAAAAGCTTTTGTTAATGCTGCCCGTGAATTTGAAGCTACTCATAGCGAATCTGCTATTAATATGATGACTCGTTATTTAGGGGTAAGCGAATTATAATTTTTTTCATAACAAATACCACACCTACCTTTAACTTCATGAAGGCTATGAATATTCACAGACCCTTTCTAAAACATTAATTTCTTGTAGTTAATAACTTCCTCATGTGATCTTTCAATATTTTCTCCCGGCCGGACCGAGGTGTGCGCTTTCTTCAGCTCACTTTGGCGAGTTATGTGCGATGCAAGAGGACCACACTGGGCAGGTGTAGCAGTACTCGCCAGAGCTTCTATAGAATCTAGCACTAGACATGCTCTTACCCATACATATAAGTAAGTTTGGTGTTTTATCTTCGTATTTTGTTTTTAATAAAGAAATGAGTAATGCATTTTAGTATATGTCTGTTTGCACTAATCAAATCACTGCACAAATCATGCACTAATCTTTTTTTTTTTACAGATTTATGCCTATTTTGGCAAGATTGCTCTCGGACACTATATCAAATGATAAGAAAATAAAACTTCTATCTGTCATGCAGGTATAATTTTCACCAGTATTTAAGAGATAAAACTATCAACATACAACACACAACAACTATTAGTAAATTACTTAACAGTGACATAAACATCTCATTCCTTTAGGATATCTCATATGGAATAAAAATCAGTTGGCAAGAGTCGTACCTCACAGGTCTTATGAAGCAACTCACTAATTGGATAACACAACCTATGACAGAACCTCAACAACGGGCAATTGGTCACAAATCATTAACCATACTTGTTAATGTGTGCTATGGAAATCTACCTGCTATATATGCTTTGATGAGAACAGTAGATACCAAGCAGTTTGTAGTACATTTAATTAGTTTAAAGGTGTGTATCATTTTATCTATTTGTTACAATAATAACTATAACAATCATTTTGTTATTGTTATAGTTATTATTGTAACAATTATTGTTATAGTTATTATTATTGTTTCATAAAAATGACAGTTGCATTGTAGAAATAATACACATTATATACAAAGATGAATGTCTAGTGGTACAATATATATATATATATATATATATATATATATATATATATATATATATATATATATATATATATATATATATATATATATATATATATATATATATATATATATATATATATATATATATATATATATATATATATATATATATATATATATATATATATATATATATATATATATATATATATATATATATATATAATATATATGGCATAGTGAACTGCTCTGACTGCTCTGCCATAGGTTGTGGGTTATATTCCCTTATGAAAGAATACTTTGTGAGATTGTACTTTCGAGAGTAATTTGCTATTGAAATATATGTAGTAATTCCAATAGCTTGGTAAAAGAAGTTTGTTGTTATTAAGTTGTTAATTATCAGTGCATTGCAAGTACATTCTTTTCTGAAAAATGCTTTTATGTTTTTTTTTTGGGGCTACACGATTTGTCTAAAATTTTGCTAGAGATTTTGTTTTGAGGTTTTTGGGAATTACAGCCAGGCTAACATAGACGTTGTTGCTGTTAATCGGCTCTTTCAACATTTTCGGCATTACTGAGGCATTCTAAGCTGCAACCATACCACAATATATTTATTTCTAAAATTTATTTAGTACATTATACTAACTTGTAAGTAAAAATATACTTGTGAGAAAATAAAAATAATTAATGCCGATTAATATGTATATATTTCTATGCCAGGATGGAGGTTACGGTGGTGTTGAAGTTTGTCGTCTTCTCCTGTGTCTCTCTAGCGCGACTCGAGGGTCAGCCTCCACGAGGCAGCCGGATGTGCATAGTTACTTGTGTTGCACTATGCGTATTTTTAGTAAGGCTATAGTGTGAGTAGACATATTTGTTCTATGTACTGAAAAACGATAATTATTATGCTTGAGAAATATATTAACATCACTAGTATATATTGGCAGTTAAATAACAATCAGTTAACAACTACAAATTTTGTATTTAATATATATAGAAATAATAGTAAAACAATTTACCTAAATTATAAAAGAAATCTTTAATCTTTAATATATTACTAGCTTCTGTTAGCGACTCTGTACGCGTGTTCTACAGAAGATGAGTTTGGAAGACTGGCACATTTAAAATATTATTGTTCTGCTCATTTGAAATATTAATAAGGGATTTTTTAAATTTTATTAAACATTTTCGAATATTACTTCCTACGTCTTAACTTACAAAGTTATTTTTTTTATAATATAAGTATAGATAAACACAATGAAACAATTGTTGTAAGGATTACATTTGTTTCAGTGAAACAGATGAAACACAACTCCTGCATGCATATACATTTATCAATGATTTGTGTACAGACAGCAATTTAAGAAATTATGTACTTACATACACACATTTTAATAACTCACTACAAGAATCTTTGAAGGTAAGCTAAATTAATTATTAATATTTTTTAGTTTATAATGTGACTTAATTATTAATATTTTTTAGTTTATAAGGTACCAATATGCCAGAGTGTGTTCTGGCATATTGATACCATCGGGTTACCTATTACCCAAATACAGTAGAAACTCGATTAACCGGACAAATTGTTTTCGTAAGACATTGAGATAATCGGGATAATGAGTGAAAAAAGGAGGTTTTGTGCATATGTAATAAATAATGTTATAAGTTTATTAAAAAAAACAAATACATATTAACGAAAATCACTTTGTTGGTGTTTAATATGAGGCTGACGATATTCGAACACATGCTAGACAATAGTACTAGTAATAGTTGTAAAAATGGTGGGAATATTTAATTTTCCTCCCATTAAATATAATTGGCAATTGGTATTCTTACGGTCACTTCTCAATACATTTTTAATATCATATACGCCAAAATTTTTATACTTATATAAAAAACAGCGACAGACATACTTGATCAGGATCATGTCGAAATAGTCGACAAATCGGTCAATATAATGTGTTCTCAGCCACCGGTCGGTCGGCCAATCAAGGAAACGAACCTAGACGAGCTGACGTCCATAGTTAGGGCGCTTCACGCCAAGAAATCGCCAGGTCCCGATAGGATCACTAACAAAGTGATAAAGCTTCTTCCGCCTCCTTTAATTTACCTATTGGTTACCATTTTTAACGCTCTACTGGCCGGTTGCTCGTTTCCGGCCCAGTGGAAAGAGGCCATAGTGATAGGGTTCCATAAGCCGGGCAAACCCCGGCATCTGCCTAGTAGTTACCGTCCCATTAGCCTTCTTAGTTCCTTAGGGAAAGTATATGAGAGAATCATCCTCTGTAGACTTAGATCGGAAGTCGAGAGACTCAAAATCATCCCAAATGAGCAGTTCGGCTTTAGAGCCAACCATTCATGTTCCCATCAGGTGCAACGCCTCACGGAGCACATACTGATAGGGGCCACTGTGAGGGCCAAGAAGCATAGGACAGGAGCGCTCTTCCTCGATGTAGCTAAGGCGTTCGACAGGGTCTGGCACAATGGACTGGTGTACAAGCTATACCAGTTCAAGGTGTCGGACAGACTCGTACTCATCATACGGGACTACCTGTCGAATCGCTCCTTTCGCTACAGAGTGGAAGGCGTTTTGTCAACCCCCCGCCCCATCAGGGCGGGTGTCCCCCAGGGTTCAGTTCTCTCTCCCATCCTCTACTCCATCTACGCTAGCGATATTCCTAGGCCGCGATCTAAAGTGCACCTTGCCATGTACGCGGACGATACCGCGCTTTACACGTCCTCTAAGGATCACTGGGAGATATACCAACGTCTCCAATCCGCAGTCGACTCCCTCGAGAGTTGGCTGCGGAAATGGCGGATCGAGGTAAACCCTGAGAAGAGCGTTTCGGTGCTCTTCGAACGGGGCCCCCCAAGGATCCTCCCGCGAATCAAACTCTTTGATAAACCGATACCTTGGAAAGACGAGGCAAAATACCTAGGAGTAACGTTAGATAGAAAGTTAGTTTTCACTGCGCATATTAGGACCGTTCGTAGCAGAGCGGCCTACATATTAGGTCGTTTATATCCGCTGTTAGGCAAGCGGAGTAAAATGTCCCTTCGCAATAAGGTGACACTTTACAAAGCTTGCATACGTTCCGTCATGACCTATGCGAGTCCCGCTTTTGCGCACGCTAATCTGAAACCCCTTCAGGTGATTCAGAACAGGTTTACACAGATTGCAACCGGGGCGCCGTGGTTCGTACGCAACATCGATCTCCACAGAGACTTAGACCTTCCGACCATCGCTCAGTACTTCAAGGGGCTTTCTCAAAAGTACTTTGAACGTGCTGAGCGACACCCGAACCCACTGGTGGCTGACGCCGCTGAGTATAGACCAAGTAAGACTACTTTAGTCAGAAAAAGAAGACCCAAGTCGGTACTCGTTGACCTCGACGACGCGTTCACAGTAGGTAATAACGTGTACGCATAGGCATGAGTGACACCACACAACATACAGACACACACCGTCTATACCGGTATAGACGAGGTCCCAACTGAGTAAGTGCTACGTTGCTCCGGCGTTCTGCCGTCGGAGGACGCTATTGTCCAAATTTCCTTAGTTTTTCCTCCTGACTAACGACGCCCCGAGCCGAGGTCCGTGTCTCAATCTGAGACGCCCTCGGGACGTCGTTCCCCATGGGAGCCCATCTGGTCCCCCCTTTTTAAGCGTGGGTCTCCTGACCCACCCGCTCCCCCGGTGACGCTGTAATAGCCAACAGGGCTAACAGTATAGACATAAAAAAAAAAAATACATTTAAAAATAAACTCGTAACGCCTATGCGGGTTAATGATATAATTTATAAGTCAAACATTGTTAAAATTCTTTTAAAAAGTGTAACTGTTGAGTTTCTGGCCAGCTCTTCAGCAGAGCAGCATTCATAGCTGGACGATTCAAAAGTGGGTGTAAATGCCTACTTGAATAAAGATATTTTTAATTTATAATCGCGAATCCGGATAACTGAGAGCCGGATACGCGATTTTATACGATTTTATACTGTACTCTTATTAATAATTATGAATATTTTTATTATTGCCAAGTTGCTTGATAAAGTACCATAACATGTATTATTAGATAGTACAATTGACTTGTTATAAAACTTGAAAGAATTGTTGATGGATCTCCAGTGAACTATAATATATATATTATCCAATTGATAACCTGCTTTGAGATGCTATATTTGCCAACTGTTTTTTTTTAACAGTACTAAACTTTGTGTTCACAAACAGATAATAATCACTGACATGTAAAAATAATATTTTAGTTAACATAAGGCATATTCAAATCATGCTGTTCGTCATAAACTATATAAATTATTCCTAATTTTCTCCAAAGTTTAATTACCTCGCTGCTTTCCTTTTTCCCTACATTTAGCCTTATTAGGGATATGTCGATTAGTAAAGCTGACAAATGTCGGTTTTGTCGGCGATGAGTCAAAAAGTATAAGAAGTAAATTTATATAATTATTACAGAATATCGAGGAGCTATGTAGAGCAGCCCCAGACGATATGGGTGAATCGGAAAATAATTCCAACTGTTTATGCAATGTACTCAAATTTCTTACTATTTTAATAAATTTAGGTAAGTATAAACATAATAATTAAAATCGTTTTAAACATACATTTTAAAACATATATTTAACGCGATTTTAAATATAAAATATATATTTTAAATTAATGAATAAATATATTCCTCAAAAAGTTGTTAATCAATATTTTTCCAGATATATATTCCTTAAGAAGTTATCACTGTCAGCTGGTCTGTGTGTGTATGAAGTCAAGCCGGATTTGCTTGCCTGAGTCATTGGAACTGTTTGCTGCTATTGTGTCTGTATATAAAGGTTAGTTTGACATTTCTCCAATTATATAGTAAGATAAATTCAGTCTGTTATAAGCCACGAAAACAGCTGATATCTCTAAGGCTGTCTAAGGCCGTTTGTTACGCCTCAATTCCACATATTTCGATTCAAAATTCATTTACACAAACCTGTGAATCTTGTAGATGTATCACATTCTCTCTTGCTATAGTCAAACAAATACATTTTGATACTTTAGAGATCTCAATAATGTAAACATATGAAATGATCATAATAAATGCGCATGAATGGCTAATAATTATTAAATTACTAAAATTAATTATTAATTTATAATTTTAGATGAAGGTGCTCTCCCCCAGGAGTTGTTATCTGTAATAAGTGATGGGCTTCCAGCGTTGTTGGTACCACCTTCCTTAGAGCCTGGTAGAGCTGGCCTGCAATGGGTAGGTTATTTCTTTAACAACTCTATCTTCTTTATAACTCTATCTTCTTTATAATTTTGGTTAATTCATATAATCAGTTTATTTGATTTGTTATTTGATCTGTCTAATTGATTTAATTGTTTAATTGAATTGACTTTAGAAAGAAGAAAAATATTGCTTGGTATTAAGAAGGATGATTTTCAGTTACAAGTTGTGGGGGCATTATGTGAGTCGAGTGAAACTCAAGAGCGAGTGTTGCAAGAAGTGTCTCCCGATGCATTCGAGGACACCCTCTACAGCGTGCTGCAATATAACTCAGAGGTACGTTTGTTTTTTTTTGAGAATCTTTTTTTTGAAAACGTTTGTTTTTACTTCGTTTCAAATTATTAGATTTTTTCAATGTTTTAGAATATAGCAAGATTTAATTTTAAAAAAATGTTAAAAATCTGATCTAATAACTAAAAAAATCTAATCTAAACAATCGTGTAATCATAAAATAAAAAAATAAAACTATGAAGTTCAATATATTTCTTTATTGTTATAATTGTCTGTATCAGACCGGTCCTGTGGGCGCGGAGACGGCGCAGCGCTGCGTGGTGACGGCGAGCCGCGCCGGCCTGGCGCTGGCGCCGCTGCACGCGCGCTGGGAGGCCGCGCTTGCACGACTGCTGGCGCACCACCAGGTAGGACTGCGCCACTCTACTAGATGGCTTATAAAAAAAAAAATACAGAGCCGTCTACCGGGTATAATTATAAGTCTTGACCTTCCGGGACCCACACAAACACTCGCAAAAAAAATCAATGACGGAAAAATTATGTATGAAGATAATGATTATTACCTGAGAAGACCGACCGACCAAGAGATTCGTCACGAGATACAATCTGCTTTTACACCTGCTGTACAGCACGTCTTAACAAACGTTTTAACATGATCCAACTTGAAATTAATGTACATTTATATTATTCCTGAAATTAATATATATTATTATTATTATTTATAGGTCCGCAAGCTGCTATGTGCGGGTCTAACTAGTGGGACCGGAGCACGTAGACGACAGATCCTGCAGCTGATAAAACATCACTACTTTCCATCAGAACATATGAATCAGGTAAATTTAATTGTACTAACTTACGCCCACAGAAATATAATTCTTGTTAATATTTCAGCGATACATGTTGGACTCACTTATTTGTAATCTTTAGACAGATTTTTCAATTAATATAAATAAGATAAGGTAATAAGAAGTATTAAAATCGGATCAGCTTAAACATAACAAATAAGTCTTTCATCCATATTATAAATAAACATATTATTTTTTAATTGTTATTATACGTATATTATTGTTATTATACTAACAGTCAAGTCTATACAGGGTTATTTGTAATTAGTTGACCACCTCTTGCAGGCAGCCTCTTTACATTAATCCCAACAATAAAATTAATAGTTTTTCAAATTTTAATTTTCCCATACAAAATCTATTTGTTGTCTCTGAACTGGCATTAACTCTGAGCGTCAGTATGGCGAGCATTGACCTTTTAAGTACTTCTTACAAAATACAGAGTAATAAGTAAAAGAGAGAGCAAAAATTTTTTGTTTCTTTTTTTTTTGTGTTGTCAATCAAAATTTGTAAAAAGTTGTAGAACAAATGTTGTTGGTATTGATGTAGAGAGGCTGCCTGCAAGAGGTGGTCAACTAATTAAAAATAACCCGCTATATATGAATATATATAGTATTATCTGTTAATTACATACATTATTGTTAAACAGATATTCGGTGACAGTCTCCAGAGTGTGTCAGAGGTAAGCGTGGAGAGTGTATCACCGAGGGACGAATGTGTCAGTGTGTGGGAACGTCTCACCCCGGCACAAGAGACGGCCATCGATGAGCTACTGAGTAGGCTGGGGGAGGCTCTACATACTGGGAAGGTAATATTCCATACTCCGACATTAATATTTTTTTTGTTGGAAAATTAATTTCTGGATATCTCATGATCAAGGGTGTTTTTGTGGGACTTCATGTGCTTATATTATCACCTAATTTGGACGTCACGGGATCTGTATAAGATTATAAAATAAAGTTTTTTTTTTATAATTACATTCCAGTTATACAGTTTCAAAGGGTTACATTAGGGTAGCTCCACTTGGGAAGAACTGTGGCATGGACCTCCATTATATAAACTATTAAAGTTCTGTTGGTAAAACAATTTGCCTTGACTTGTGATTTACAGTCATAAGTGATATGTAAAATATTAAAAGCAAATTAAAACAAAAGTTAATTTGATCTATGTCTAATTGAATATTGTTAAGTTAAATAATATGTCTGTCTGATTCAGAGTGAGAAATTAATAGGGAAATGTACATGTCGAAAGTATGTAATTATTATTTTTATACAATTTCGCAGATAAACGATATAGCAACGTCCAGTGTAATGGAGCTTTATGGCTACAAAATGACTTGTTTGGAACAAAGGTTACATTCACACTCGCTTGCATTACAGGTAAAATTAATGTAAACAAAAATAAACAATAAAAAAAATGTGTATTAAAATCACACCGCATAACTATCCCAGGGTGCAACAGAACACATGGCGTCATTGCAGCACGCACTCGCGTTGCTACAGGCTACCAATACGTCGCAGCAAGATGTCTTATATACAACTCAGATGCAAAATGAAAAGTAAGTACTTTAAAGTAATAACTTAAGATCAATGATATTGTGTTCAAATATTTTTATTTACACATTCCAGAATATACTGTTTGGTCGTGATCAAACAGTGTTTTTTTATTTTGTGTCTTTTATAAATTATAATGTGATCATATACTATTGGCCTCTGCATAACTCGATACCGTCGAGTACTATTGTATATGTAAACATATTATTTATTTTTTCTAAAAGCTGTCTAGTCGTTTAAAAAAAGTTTAGTGATCAATATATGTACTTATAAAAGAATTACATATATAATTATTATTTTGTAGTAAGTGTTTAACATGCATTATAATTTTGCATGTGTTGATATAAGCATCGGTGGTTCAGTGGTAGAATGCTCGCCTGCCACGCGGGCGGCCCGGGTTCGATTCCCGGCCGATGCATTACTTTTTATATTATTTTTTGCATTTTAAAGATTCTTTTAACTATAAAAGGATGGCCAGAATTTTTATACAATTAACATATCTATTTTTATTATTTTAGTCATAAAAAGGCAATAGAGGAACTTCACAAACAGCTGGAAGACGCGGAAACGTCATTGCGTGGTTTTCGAGGAAAGTTAGCAGCTGAAAGATTAGATAAAGAAAATCAAAAAGAACATTTACAAAAAGAGCTTAGATCTCAAATAGCTGTAAGATTTTTATAAATGCTAAATGAAATAAATGACTATCAAAATAAATTATATAAGCGCCATCTGTTGGACAATATTAACGGTTGAGTTAAAACTTTGTTTCCTGTTCACTAGATGGCGTTTTTGTGAAAAAATAATTTTAAATATTTATGATATATTTTTTATCCAGCTAATAGAAAGTGAAATGAAAGTACGTGAGAAGGAACTTGAAGAGCGGCTAAAGCAACAAGAGGTTGATAACAGAGGTCTACAGAAGAAATTGGAACAGCAGGTGATTATTATGGAATTGTATATGATGATACCATTGACGCCCCAATGTATGCTTTGCATTTGCTGATTTCCCCAGTGTGTTCCACAATATATGTGATGAGATTGTCGTATTATCTTGCGTAAATGAATAAATCAAAATAAATAAATTGAGTCTTGTTATAGTTTATGGTTGGCGTCAACATATTAATACTTTTTTACTCCACGACTTTTTTTATTCACCGGTAATAGAACTAAAGTGGATTCTGTTATGTTTGTAATAAAATTAGAATTTTACTTATAAATAACTTATTCAGAAAATAAAGTCGCTTTCAAACGAATGTTCATTATATAATTGTTAAAATAGACCAACAAGAACAGCGAGCTGGCGGGCGTGTTGATAAAGTTTGAGGAGCGCGTGAAGCAAAGAGACAAGCGGCTGGAGGAGGCCGCCGCCAGCGATGGAGTCCTGCGGAGAGAACTGGAACAGAGAGACACTGTGAGAAATACGACGTTATTAATGTATATACATGATGAAGAAAAAAGATTTTACCTAAAAAAAATAAAAATAATGTGTGTATATAATATGTGTATGTAATAATATATATATATATATATATAAAGTATTTTGATGTTTAAGCAAATCTCCTAAAAATGTTTCAACATGCTATTGTTGTTTGTTCATTTTTATTGGCATTTTTTGGTACTTTAAAAATATTATTGCAAGCTTAATATAATTTAATCCACAGATGATAAAACAACTTGAGAAGACTGTGGTAGAAAGAGAGAACAGATTATACCAGGTGACGTCACAGCTGGAGGAGATGAAGAGAGTGCAGGAGATGGTCGCTAAGCTAATGAGCAAGAGTGCGTCTAATACAAGCTAGCGGTACTAATATCCTCCTATCCAACTATTTCACTTCTAGACTATCCAACTATCCGACTATTTCTCTACCCATCTAATCAGATTTTCTAATATAATTGTCAACTATCCGATTATCTAACCCACTTAACATCTTTGTAATCTAATGTCCTACTAATATATATTGTAAATAAATTAAGTATGTATAATATTTTGACACTCAAAAGTATTTGTACAAAATCATAATTTCAGTGGGTGTCAAAACCCTGGAATACATTTTTAATTTACCTGCATTGCTGTATAACATTCAATTGAAAAAGAGGTCAGATTTCATATAAAAGTACTTGACACACTTTAAGATATAAATATTTCTTATTGACTGTTCAAAAGTAAACTTGTCCAAAATTTTTTTGCAGCTGAATTTAAGGTACAATATTTATTAATAATAATATCTTCTAAATTAAAATTACATTTCACTTTCAGATTAAACAGAACAGAAAATATCAAAAGAAGAAACATGAAATAGATTATGTTTACATGAATAATAAAATATACAAGTTCAACAAATAACTAATCTATTAATAAATATTTTAAATTTAATAATATCTTAAAAAAATTATAGTTTTGATTTTAAAAGTAATGCTGCTATTTTTAATCTCTTAATATAATTAAAATCTACCACATGTTTTGTCTCTGATTAAATATATTTGGACAATTTTGATATTTGTTTTCATATTGTGTATATGAAGTGATGATAATTATGGTGTAGAATAAATTTATTATAATGACTGACAAATAAAAAAACTATGTATGTATATGTTATTTATTTTATTCACATGACTCAAAGCAAAATAAGTTAATCTATGAAAGTTCTAATTTCGTAGACAGAATGAAAGCTATTAAAGCATAATTTAATGATATAAAAAAAACAGTTTTTTTTTAAGTAATTTAATTCAAGTACAAGTTTTAAAATAAACTTGCGAACGAACACACCTTGTGTTGTTGTTTATTTTTTTTATATATAATCTAGGGCAATGCTTGACTGCATTCCACCTGATGGTAAGAGAAATGTAGTCTTAGGTGGTAAGGCGCATTTCCCTAGCAACCTATTCACACTTCTCTTGAAGACATCCCACATTATATTCGGCCGGTTAGTTGTTCCAATCCTTAGCAGTACGAAATAAAAAAGACGAAGCAAAGCGCTTCTTTCGGACAGGGAAAATGTTCACAGCAAAAGGATAGATACCTACCGTGTGTCGGAACGTCCAGTGATGGAAGGGGGTCGGGGGAATTAGGTCGTGTAATTCCGGCGCACACTCACCAAAATGTATCCTATAGAATACAGTGAGGCTAGCAATTCTACGCCTGTGTTCAAGGCTGTGGAGGTCGGCATCGTGTATCGAGTAAATATGTGACCACAGTACTCTTCACACGGCCGGATCTGAGCTTTGTATAAAACAAGAAGCTGTCCCGGTGTAAAGTACTACCGGACCTTCGCAAGAACGGCAAGTTTGCTGCTGCTGCTCTTGCTCTGGACTCAATGAACCGACCAAAGTTGAGGTTCGAGAAAATCTCTAAGCCTAACAACTGAAGCCGGTCATTGTATTCCAAGGATACATTCTGGAAAGTAGGAGCCAAGGTGAAAGGGCTCCTTTCGGCCGTGAACAGACACGTCTGCGTTTTGGTGGCGTTGAATTTGACAAGATTGGCATTGCTCCATGCGGAGACTGCCTGAAGTTTGTCACTCAAACGTTGCACCATGGCTTCTTATTCATACTGTACTTGATCTCTACTAGCCCGAGTACTCGGTAGATATCTTTCTACAACTGTGCTATCGTCTGCATACCCATAGATACCGGACTTCAACAGATCGTTAATGTGCAGCAGAAAAAGAGTTGCAGAAAGAATGGACCCGTGACGGACTCCGGCATTTATTGTCAAGGGTTTCGAGGAACACCCTTCGACAACTACTCGAGGAGATCTCTGGCTCAGAAAGTCCATTGACCAGCCGATCAGACCAAGAGATTTACTGTCAAAGACGACCCTCGAGACGTACAGAGAGACGACGAGTGCTTCTCCGTTCTTCTTGATGGCCTCGCCTAAAATGTGTGTAGCATACACTAGGAGGTCCCCAATAGACCTATGACGGCGAAACCCGTACTGTCTCTGAGGAGATCGTTACCTTCTAGGTATGCTAGAAGGCGCGAGTTCAATACACGCTCCATAATCTTGCAGAGTAAGGAGGTGATTGAAATCGGTCTGTAATTGACAGGATCGGCACGGCCGCCTTTTTTGGTCACGGGTTGCACGTTGGCAAGCTTCCAAGATTTCGGCACTATTCCCATCTTGAAAGAGAGGCGATACAGACGTCTCAGTACAGGAGACAACTCAGCTGCGCATGTCTTGAGCAGAATGGCTGGTATACCATCAGGACCACTGGCTTTATTCACTGGTATTCTAAACGACACAATGTTTTCCATACCTCTTTGTTCGTGATGCTGATTTCAGGCATCGAAATACCGCAGTGAGGAAGATGTACTGGAGAAGCATTGCCAGTGTCTAGATGCGAATTATCAGCATACAGAAGCAAATACATTCGCTTTCTCAGTTGCTGTCTGGGCAAGGGATCCATCCGGCTTCAGCAGAGCAGGCAGTGAGGGTTGGCAGAAGTTCGACTCGATCACTTTGGCAAGAGACCAGAAAGCTCGACTGACTGGCTGGTCTGACAGAGAGCTTTTCGCCATCCTTAGCGATTCGATCGAGACGAGCCTTCTGCAATATCTTTTTATAGGACTTCGCAGCTTGGTTAAAGGCTCTCCTCTTTGAACTTACATCCGGAGTTTTGCAGGTTAAAGCATCAGCCCAAATGACGTATGCTATGTATGCAGCTCGAATGTTTTCGGTCTTGAACATGACCACGTTCAGCATTAAACCACTGGCAAGCTTTGCCATCGATGGGTACGTCAGTAAAAGGAATAAAATACTCCATTGCCTGATGCACCACATCGGTTATAGCATCCGCGCAACTCGACGGATCCAAAGTAGAGAATCAGATCTGCCGCCAAGGATAAGACGCAAAAAAGTGCCTAATCTCATCCCAACCTGCCGACTTATATTTCCATACTCGCCTAACACCATGATGTTCGAAAGCTGGTGGGGAATATGTAAACACAGATTTTACCAGACAGTGATCGGAGGTTCCCAAGGGGGAGGTGACCTCTACACGATACACACTCCGGCTCGTGAGCGAAAGTTATGCTCTACTTTTATCCGGGATAATCCAGGTGCGCAGCGCTTAAAGGACATTGTATCTGCGTTTCCATCAAAAAGAACAGGTGCGGTTGCTCTGTCTTCAGGTAGTGATGGACAGATAATATATTAGAGTGCTAGCCCCTGATATTACTGAGGTGCACTTTAAATGTGGAGGAGTGCAACTGCTGTAAAACCTTTTTCCTTTTTTTTTTCTTCATAAAAATAAATAAAAGTGAATAGGGATGGGAAATGGCAGTTGAACGACGCGGTACGTATCGAACCCGACGTCGAAGTTGGTTAAGTTATGCCACTGGGAGGCTAGCCTGGAGAGTGCGGGGACGCCCGAACCCCCCCAGGGATCGCCATCGTACCTCCTCGCCTGGTCGCCAACCAGCACGATGGAGCCACCCTGGGATTTGTCACAGTTGGCGGGCCGGTCTTTCGTGGGTGGCTAACCCACTAATTAGGCCCCAATTATCTGCGGGCGGCCACCGCCCTCACCTCCTTCAGTCCTAATACTTATGTATATAGCATCTCAACCTCACCAACCCTCGGTTTATAAAGATTGAGCCACTATTCATGTGGTCAAGGTTTACCCCTGTCACATGGACCCTTATACGGCAGGTCTGACCTCCGAAGTCGTCCGACAACGGCACTATAAGACTAGTAAGCTCGCAAGGCTATCGGTCATAGACAAGTCCAATCGCAACCACCAATCTACCTTTTCTCCATGAAAGGTTCCGGAGCTGTAAGGCACGCTCACTTCCCGTGTTATTTCTCACACTTGCAATTCACTTGCTGAGAACGTCATAGAGGCTAACTACCAATTTCCCAGCTGGCGCCGGAGCTGTAAGGCACGCTCACTTCCCGACAGGCAGTCAGGCCGCAAGCCCACCCTACGATACAGTCGGGTGACCGGATAGATGGTAGCACATCCATCTAACCTCTAAGCAGGGGGCTACCCGAACTGCAGTGACCCCCGAAAGGATCTCTGCTTAAGGACCGTTCCGAGCCCCGAAGTAAAAGACCGCTGCAGCCCTTCGCCTTAGGCTGGTCAATCACCTCTCGCTGCTCACAAGATCCGACGAGCCCCCGACAACTGTGGGGACCCAGACGAACAGCGCCGAATCTCTGCAGCTAACCACATTACCACTACGAATCCAACACCAAAACCGGTAACCCGGCAGTTTTCACACGCAAGCGCATGCATCGCTGCCGGAGGGCTTAGGTACCGGGGTCCCATAGTATCCTGATCTTAGCAGCTGACCCGTAGTTCAGCTGCAAACCTATCTACCGCCGGGTGTCTCAGTGCGGGCGGCCAGCGGAAAGCCGTCGCTTCGAATCCCGCTACCCTCCCCGACTAGACGATCGACAAAACAAACAACAACTCGACGTCAAACCGGTTCGCCAACGCACCGCAGCTGTTCAGACCCATTTCCATAAAAGGTTTCATCGAGCAACGTACCGGAACACGACTAGGTCGCTTTGCGGCACGACATTGTCTGATGGGTGATAACTTTGCCGGCGACCCGATGTTATGGTCTACCTCCTAAAAAATGTTGTAAGAATATAATCGCGGTATGATGATGATGTTGTAAGCCATTAAGGGTACAATATCATGCATCCGTCTCAGGACTGCAGCGCGTGGAGGCTGATCAAACCATTACCATCGCATAGAAGTCGCCTCGATGCTGTGGGCCAGTGCCTCTCTGTTCCGCATAAGAGAGGGTCGAATGCCTAATCCCCAAACCCTCCTCCAACCGAGTACTGGCTCCATAATACTGAAGATCAATCCTCTACCTTGCACGGGGGCCACCTTTCGTATAAGTTTTAATTGTATACCTTATTTCATCCTTCAGATTTTATACCAAGGTCGCGGTGAAGTGCAATAACTATAATTCTTAACTGAGCTACCGTATCACTGAGTTGGTAGAGCGACGGGACGGTTTCCCAGTAGTCGCGGGTTCGAATCCCTTGCCCGTGTCGGTTTATTTTTTATTCTATATTTATATAAATTTAAATAAGCTTAACATGGCTATACATGTTTATAGATATTTTCAAACATTAACTTCTTGTAGATGTTCTTTATCATCAGGTTTTATTGTGTGTTAAAATTTGTTTCCTAGTATACTTAAATGATTTTTCACAGTACAATGCGTCTCTGATATTAACATTATGTCAATGTTATTTAAATACATATTAATTAACGTCTATGGTATGTTTTGACAGTCCATTTGAATTCCAAAGGGATATTTTTATGGAGTCCGGTTTGGAATCAATTTGGACGGGAGATTAAGGAGAAGATTTGCCATTATTGCATAATTGTTTCATTAAGGTCATTAATTCCCTCATGTCATTATTACTATAATTACTATTTTGATTATTAAGTTCTTCTGCTTGATGTTTATCAACTGCGTTTTTAGTAATTTCGGCGTATGTTAAGCTTGTTGTTGATGTTATGTTAGATATTTGTTTTGTCTTTTAATTTGTGTAGGTCTTTTAATTTTTTCAGGTGGCGGTGTAAATTAGATTTTTGTAGTTCTCTTTAGATTTTACAACCCTTATAATTGGCTGGATGGTTACCTTCACACAGTATACAGTTTACTTTGTCAGATCTATCTTTTCGGTGACAGTCATCACCAGCACACTTTATGCATTTTGGACTTCTCCCACAGTAAACTTTTGTATGTCCATATTGGAGACAATTTCCGCATTGAGAAATTTTTCTCTTTGGTTTTGGAGTTTCAATTACCACTTTACAGTGTAGAAGATATTTTATATTGTAAATAGACTTATTATTTTCTCTTTGTTTTATTTCCACATTTAAACATTGGTAGTTCTTTATGAGTGGCATATTATTTTATAATCCAGACCAATGAGGCACCAATGTGCATCCATGATCTACTTCGGCTAATGCTTCTTTTATTTCATTGACGTTTGAGGAAGGATGCATCATGTTTCGGTTTATATATATAAAAATCAGTTCCTTCTGTTTCCAGCTCTTTGACTATTGTGATGTATATTTCTGATGTTTTGGGTTGGATCTTTACAGTAGGTGGTTTACTTGTTTTCTCAATTTTAGTAGCATTATCCGTATTGAGTTGTTGTGCCCAAAAGGGCAAAGCTGTTTGACATTTATGTTTGTATGGGTTGAGATAGCCAGTATGTGTTAAATTCAGGAATGGTCAGCTGTCGTTTTTTATTTGTAACTTGAACCCAATCTTTTTCTATTCGGTAGTTTTTTAGGGTTTTGCCCAAAAGTCACTGGCAGATGACGATCTTGGAATGTGAAACATGCCTGCAGGCTGCATGGAATAATTGTTGTGTCAGAGTTTTCTTTCTCTCAACCTTCATGTTTTCTTGACTTGATCATGTTTTGTCCGTCTCAGAACCTTCGAGGTAGTCCGAGCTTTGCTCAGCAAGACATTTTCCAGCAATACTGGTGGGATGTTTTATTTATTTATGTTTTCAATTTACTTTCAAAATATTTCTGTAATAATTTTAAAAAGACTACGGCTTTTACAGTTTTAACTTTTGGAATTATTGGTTATTATTATTTTATCGACTATTTGTTACAATATAAACACACTAATCCTATAAAGTTTTCTAAATAAAAACTTAAAAATACCTATATTAACTTACCTACCTACACCTAATTAAGAGGAAAGCCATATTTTTTCTTAAATGGAGTTCTTATTATTTAATATTTTATAACTCATTAAATATTAATTTAAGTGTTTTAATTTGATGACTTTTATTGAATGTTGAAATAATATAAATAGCCAACCTATTTCATGTTAGTCTGGACTCTAATGTCAGTGAGAACTATTTTGATAGACCTTGAACTTTATATACCTTTGCGCGGGATGAACTTTTGTTCTGTACTGCCTGCGAAATTTATTGTTTTGATGTCTAAAAAAATATATTAAAAACGTTTAAAAAAGAAATAGATTTATAATAATAATTAACGTAATTATTTAATAAATACGTACGTTACATTTTAGTGAAGTATAACTTTAATATAAATGTGCTGTACTGTATATCAAAACCAAATACCCATACATAATAATAAAACATGAAAAAAAAATAGATAAATTTAAATAAAAAAAGATTTATGCTGCCGTTACATGTCACTGCTTTTATAAAATTCAAACGTTTCATTGCCGGTTTGTTATGTCCATAACGTTCATATTTAAACGGTTTCCAAAAATATATTCAGTACAATAATAACTTTAGCACTAACGAGAACTAGGATGGATATATCTGTTAAAAATTACTAATAAAAATATAATTAAGAATTTTTTTTTACTAATTAGGAGCAGATGTTAAGAGTTTGGTTTTTTTAAATATCATTAAAATAAATAAATCACAATCTTAAATAATATTTTTTTATTTAATGTTTATACCTATACGTTTTAAGTCTTTTTTTAAGTAGCGAAAAAGCTACTTTATAGAATCGTCAGGAATGTCCGTCCGTCCATCCGTCTCAACTCCTGAAGGCTTAACATATTTTGTACATAGTTAGCCCTTAATCTCATAACAAAGATGTCCTTTAATTTTTTTTCTGATTTTAACTTCGGTAGGAGCTATGTGTTAAAATGTCTGAATACATTTAAATGCAAACATTTGCATACAATATTTTCGTCATTCTATTTTATATTTAATAATACAATATACAAAAACATATAAAATAATATAAAATTATACAATTAACTTCTTTAAATTTCAATATATAGGTACATCTATCGTATCATATCCGTACAAATCCGACTACTATAGCTTGATTTTTCTCTGTGATCAATAAAAGTTAAGCACACATTCAGTATTAGGCCATTGACCTTTATTTTGACTCAATATAATATGTGCTGCATTTTTTATCAATAGTTTTCGCTATTTCAACGGTTTCGCGTGAAACGGACTACGTTTTAATTAAATTGTTCGCAATATTGCTAATTTAGAATCAATATCTCGGAACGAGTATTTATTAAGGGATTGTAATAATGGAGGGGTCTTCTGTTTGTAATATCGTTATTATAAATCAAATTATAGTTTGGGATTAATACAAAATATGATAATATTATAACTAAATTTAAACCGTGACCATTATACAAATAATTATAATAACTTAATGTCAGTACCAATGATAATTATTAATTAACAACACTACTGATTTTAATATAAATAACAATATTCTAACAATATTATGACACTGCAATGCAACTGTGATCCGTGTTACAATTATAACCTGAAGCCATTATAAAAGTGAGCTTGAATTCTAAACTCGAGCTTTTAACTATCTCGTTACTATTCTGTACATTACCTTATTCACAGAGTGGCATGACGTCAGTTGTTTACTGATTTGAATCTGTAGTGATGTCATTTTCGAATGTTATTTTTTTTTTCAATGTTTGTTTTACACTTCTCACCCCTAACCATCCGCGGCATACGATGACCCTTTGAAAATTCCGTAACAATGGCTTTAAAAGGTAAAGGAGGCTGTTTGTCCTTTAAAACTATATCTACATCCTAAGTTATAAAGTCTCAATAAAAAATAACTAAAGTCATGGCTTCTGTTCTTTCAATGTTTGAATTAAACGATTCTAATAGCTGAGCATAGAGGCTCGAGATGTTTTAATCAAACAGTTCTTATAATTAAGCATGGAGGCCTCTTATCTGTATTACCTTAATATCTTTAAATCGCTGTAATAAACTATGCTTTCAGTATTTTAATTAACTATGTTTTTAGTATTCGTTCGATTTTTGACTTGTGTATTCAGTTGGTTTAGGTGCGAATCGAAACTGCTCATGAAATACCTTTTTAAGTTTATAACTATAATTTAGTATTATTTCATAGATCTCGTGGGCATCTGGTTATTTTAAGCCCAATCCGAATTGACATCTCTGACTAGTCTGAAACAACACGAACTTTCCTTAATTTTATGTACAAAATCCTAAACAATTAGCCTTGAACGTATTATTTTAATCACTAATAATACGTTCTCGAGCTCGTAGTAGTGAAACAATATGACATGCCTTGTCATATTGTCAATGTAAGATCTTACCTTTTCAGTAATGGCGTCGATGCCGCGTGCAATTGTCAAGGTACATCATTATAATATAGTTTTCAGTCAAAAGTAAGTTGTTATTTTAAAACTAGCTGCAGCGAGCAATTTATAAAAATACTGATTAAATGAATGATAATAATGTAGATGTAGATGTGGATTCGAATAGTGATTCTTAAATACTTAATAAATGTGAAAAAGTCTTGAAACAATTATCAAACCAAGATTCTGTTGCCATGGATACACAATCTGAAAGAAAAACTGTTGAGAAAAGAAAGTTAAGAGATGAGGATGAATCGGATGGGGATGATTTTATTACTGTTTCGAGAAGTGCTAAAAGATTAATTAGGAGTAATTCTAAGGATGTAGAAAATAGTCGGCATACACAATCTTCAATAATTACGGACTTTACGAGAGTACAGGAAAACCAAGCTAGCTCTGGTAAATACCACGAAGTGAGTGTGTCTTATACTCAACATTTACCGAAGCAAATGGCCTTTGCAAAGTTGTTGAAAGATGCAAATATCAAAAATGTTACCCGGATTAGATTTAAAAGCCCTTTCAAGGTACTTGTTCGTTTTGAACATAAGGAAGATGCGAAAATGTTGATAAATTGCACTAAAATAATTGAGTTGGATTATAAGTTGCAAATGACATATGAAACAACACTATCTTATGGAATAATTAAGGGTGTGGACTTGGACTTAACAGATGAAGAAATATTAAACATCTTAGAAGCTGATTGTAAGATAATAGTTGTAAAGAGACTTAAAAGAATTGCAGAAAGTGAAACCTGGGTCGATAGTGAGACAGTTAGAGTATGTTTCGAGAGCACTAATTTGCCACCATATGTCCGAGCTTACAACTGTCGATTTAGAGTAGGTCTCTATGTTTTTCCCGTTAGTCAATGTAGCGGCTGTTGGCAATTTAGTCACTTTTTAAAATATTGCCCTTCGAAGAAGAAGATTTGTCCTAAGTGTGGTGATTCCCATGAAAATTGTGATACAAAGGATTACAAATGTTTGATCTGTCACGGAAATCATTTTGTGTTAGATAAAGAGTGTCCAATGTATGTGAAAGAAAAAAATATTAGAGAAATGATGGCAGAAAGAAATATAACTTATCGGAAAGCATTAGATATAGTAAACTGTGAAAGAAATACAAAAGAACTAAAGAGTAAGGCTATTAATATTATTGAAAATCAACCATCAACCTCGAAATCATCACAAAACTTAGTAGCAGATAAGGAGACATATAGTAGTGTAACAAGTGGAACTCATCTTGCTATGAAAGGAAAAAAAAGTAATCATAAACCTGCACCTAAAAGACAACTTGGAAAGAAAAAAAAAAGGAGAAGACGAGTTCTTTAGTAGATATATCAATGTCATCACAAGAAGATTCCAACCATGACGATACAGAGGAAACACGCTCTGTGAAAGGATGTCATTACAAATTTGAGTTTAAGAAAATGCTGTTAAAGTTTTATACAATATTGTGGTCTGAAAAAAGTTTTGAAGAAAAAATTGTTATGTGTGTAAAGTTGATTTATGAGGAGGTTAAAGATTTTGTACGTAATTGTTGTGCAAAAGGAGAATTGTTACAAAATTTAATATCATTTTGTAATGGATAGTAGAAGAAAGAGTTCTGTTATAAATATACTTCAATGGAATACTCAAAGCCTTAAGGCTGAATTGTTATGTTTTGATTGGCGTCTTGTCTCCGCAGCGGTTGTTTAATAGATTAAGAGTTTTATATGTATGATGGTCACAATGGGGTTGGCATATCCTAACAAGGAAAAAACCCCAAACTTAAAATAAAGATTTAAAAAAAAAAAGATCTTACAGATTAATCAATTGGTCAGAGGCACAGATCGAGGCCTCGTTGGTCGAGTGGTTAGCGCAGACGCATAACGTATAGCGACACAATGGGGCTCGGGTTCGATCCTCAACAGGGACAGGCATCTATGTGATGATCATAGATGTTTGTATTTCTGGGTTTGGTCGTTTATTAAATATATTCTCAGTATTTATATGTGTATTTCTATGTATTTGTATCGTTGTCTAACACCCTTAACACAAGCAAATAATTTGCTTACTTAGGGGTTAGATCAATGTGTGTGAATTGTCCTGTATTATTATTATTACTATAGATAACTGTGACAAGCTTTGTATAACCGCCAATAACATAAATTGACACTTATTATATCTCTTCGTGAGATGAACGGTCATATCCAAATTGATTGTATTTCTATAAAAATTGTCTGATTGTAGTATACATGTCAAAAAACCAGTATCAGCATTTTTGTTGAAATTATCTCCCATCCGAAATTCTTTATTAAAGAATGAAAATGTTATGCTCCACTCGTAGGAACTAGGAACCACTCTCTACCATAATACACAGATCCAAAGAATAATCACCATCTACGGATGGATGAATATGGATTCTTATATTAGTTTGTGCTTATGACCTGATAATTTTATGGCATCCGTTATAATTCTAAAAGATCTGTTTGGTTGAAGTTAATTGCTGTAACAAGCATGTTAAGTTCATATGAGGGATAATGACTATTCATGCAATAATCTTTTATTTGGATAAGAACAGCTCCTAGTCCTCTACTGCTGGCATCTTTGTACTGTTCTATTACACATCTTTCTTAAAAAATATTAAGAATTGCAGCTCAGCTTAAATGATGGAATAAATCGTCAAAAGTAACATGCTAGTGCACCCACTTGATGTATGTTTTATATTATGACCGGGCGCTGGAGGGAATGGAGTATGCAAAATATGAAGACCGTTATATACTCAAAGATGAACTCAAAAATCTTTGCATATTATAATTATGGAAGTTACCAGAAGTTATATTGGTAATTTTTTGTTTACCTCTAAATAAATAAAAATAAACCGAACGGCTATCTTGTAAATTCACAAAGCCCATCTGGTATTTTTTCGACCCTTTAAGCCCTGTAACAGTTTTTGGAATACTTATACGAGGGGGGGGGGTCAAAAAGTTCGCGGAATGAGGGGTATGGAGGGGGAAAAGGCAACTTTTTACTACCTGCACTAATTGTGACACTCATTAAGAGTATAAATACTAAGTTTCAAAACAATTAGGTCATAATTCACTGAGCTACACTTCAATCAACAAGTCAATCCGGAAGAATTTTTGCAACATGGAGAAAAGCAGCGGCGAGTTCAGTGTTGTCGCGTTGTTCGCGAGTTTTTGGCGCTCTGTGGTGATCAAAAGGATGAAGTTTTGAACCGAATTGTGACTGGCGATGAAACTGGGGTTCATCATTATGAGCCTGAGTCTAAACAAGATTCCATGCAGTGGCACAAAAAGGGCACACCACCCCCGAAGAAATTTAAAGTGTCTCCGTCGGCTGGAAAACTCATGGCTTCTGTTTTCTGGGATTCAGAAGGAATCCTCCTTATTGATTATAAAGAAAAGGGTGTTTCTATAACTGGGAAGTACTACGCTACATTATTAGAACGTCTGCGAGTTACTGTGAGGGAGAAAAGACGGGGAAAATTGACCCAAGGTGTGCACGACACCTTTGCACCTTTTGCACGACAATGCACATGTGTACAAGGCGCAAGTTGCGATGGCTGCTGTTCAAAGAATGGGCTTCGAAATCTTAGAACATCCTCCCTATAGCTCAGATCTAGCCCCTAGCAATTTTTATTTGTTTCCAAAAATGAAAAAAGAGCTTCGAGGGAAGAAATTTTCCAGTGATGAAGAAGTGAAGAGCGCTATTTCGGCCTATTTTGACGACAAAGAGAAATCATTTTTTTTCGATGGTATTAATAAATTAATTGATAGGTCTAATAAATGTATTAGAGTTAAGGGGGAATACATTGAGAAGGAAAAATAATTTTGTGTTTTATTTCTTACTTTTTACCCTCCATTCCGCGAACTTTTTGACCCACCTGCGTATATATGTATTCATAAACCTGTTATAACGCTTAGATATTCGTCGAAAAAATATTCTTTTTAAGATTTTAGTAACAATTTAAAGTGTGTGAAGATTAATGTGCGTATATGTAATGTGTTTACTATATTTGTTTAAGTCCTTCTTTCCCCTCTCCCCTTAATAGAACTTTAATAGCTCCCCACTTTTTAGGAAGGAGGGTAATAAAAAATTGGAGCACAAGAATGATCTTGCCAAATGATGAGCTGCGAATATTTAAAGTAAGGGAGAGACCTGACTGCTTTCGAAGCTACCTTCCTATGGTCTTTCGGCGAGTGTATGGAAGGAAATCACAAGAGTTTTTGATGGGAGGATGATAAATTTTCTACTCAAAAGATTTTGCTCGCATCTGAAGCTGAAATATGTATGTACAATGTAGGTATCCAGATTTTCTCCTGAATCTACGAACGTATAACCGAGAAGTTGATGATAATTTAAAGACAACATAACGTTATGAGCGCTGTTTGCAACGGAACTAGCGTATTTTTTTTATAATATTTTTATTTTTTCCAATTTGGATTGGATGCTATGCGTAAGCCTTTAAGGAGTGTAAGCACTATCGTCGGTTCTTTCGTAAAAAAATATTTAAATGTAAGCTAGGAACATACAGCATGCCACAAGATCGTAAACGTAGCATATCTTCGAAGTAGCATAAGTAAAACAAAATTGATTTAGTAAGTGTTTATTGAAAGACAATACAATACTATTAGATATAGTGAAGTATTCACAGTAACAATAACAATAAATAAATTTTACAATAATAACAGCGTAGATGTAAATACATGCGAAACTATATTACTTATATGAATAATAAAAATATACCGATTTCTTTTGTACAAAAATAAGCTTACCTGACTTCAAAGATTGTTTTTGGAAACTATTTTTTTTTCAAATAATATTATCGATAAGAACATACCTTTTTCATTAAATTATAAACTTATTAAAATAACATTTAGTACAGAATAAAGTATTTTAATCTTAAAATTTATTTTTTTAATTTAAAAGCATTATAATGATTGATAAATAAATAAAATAATTTATCAATGTTATTTAATACAGATTGATAATAAGATATAAAAGATATTCAAAATATCAGAATTAAGAAAGATATTGTATTGTAACAAAAATAGAGTATTTATTTGTAGAGAGATTGTGTACGGATTTCGTTATAGATGAAAAGACTAAGTTATTAACGTAACCTTATGAGCTAAATAGAAAATATACTATGAATATTTTTATAGGAAGTAACAATTTTAGCATGACAATTTAAGCTATGAGAAATAAAACTATTGAATCTTAGTCTATATTATCTAAAACGAGATTATCGACGCTTTGGCACTTAGGTCTTTCTCACTTTGATAGATTGAGTTTTGATTTATTTTTTTTAAATAGTAATCATTGAATAAATAATGGTAATACTTACATAAAAACCCATGCATGCAAAATTTGTTTCAAGTGTCAATACTATTTGATGTGTGCGTGTCAAAGCATATTTGCATCTTTGTGTGAGTGAATAATTGACAATACACGACGAACGCACACTTGCATTTAAAATTTTATTATCTGTCTATAATTACGAAGCATTTGGTTTTTTTTTATTTTCTTGTGAATTTTATCTTATATTAAGAAACTTCTGCAACCAATTTGGGTTTATAATATCACATAGTTTTTTTATTATTTAAATGTTATTTTCTTTAGGTAACTGAGAGTCAATTTGACATTAAATTCTTACAAAAAAATATGACATACGATGCTTAAATATTATAATGATTTTTATTGTTATGTTATTCAATATTATTGTACGAAAATTGGTGTTTTAATAAAACGCTTTTAACTTTGACTTCTTTATTACCGGTGTATTTTAAAAGATTTAAAAACTGTGCCTACGGAAGAAAAGTGATTACTTATAATTAAAATGATTATTTATTTTATTGCTATAAAACTTAAATTCGCCTTAAAATTCGCGATTCGAACGCGACTAGATTATTTTTAAAGCACTAATGTACTAAATTCAAATCTAATTAAAATTTTTATTATTTAATAAAATATTTTAATACTATTGGTCTTCACTAGTTTAACTTTTATAAATAGTTAATGAAGTGACATGCAAAAATTTGAAAATACGAAAGTGAGCAATTTTCAATGATTAAATACTATTCTGTAAACGTATTTTACAAATGTGAACGATTCGAATTACGAATATCTTTTCGTTAACGTTTCCGGATTCGATATTTTTCCGGCCGATAACATGTTTGTTGTGAATTTTCGACATGACAGTTAAGTCGACGAAAGTCTCCAGACCTACTAAATCTAAAAGATAAGCGTCTTTGTTACTCTACTTATATTAAAAAGAGAAAACTATTAACTTTAAAGTTAATCACAACTTTATTGGTAATCGGTACACGACTCTCGTTCTTAAATTGTTAAACATAGTACTTATTATTCTTTGTATCTGCGAAGTCACGATTGTCTAAGTACGGAAGGCGTTTTTAAGACTACGTTACCTACACTAAACAATGTACAATTATTTGTCATTTAGAAATTACACTTTACCTTCAAAAATGACCTTTTAAATTGAATTAATCATAAATTCTCACATGCGGGTGCTTCGGAATATTTACATTTATACCTCTAATGCGTATTTTAACCAAATGTGTTTCATTATTAAAGGTTTTATATTCGTTTAAAGTGTTTCTTCAGTTGATAACTAAATAAAATAATAAAAGGAAAATTATTTTTTGCTTAACTATTGTAAGCACAGTACAGCAAATGATATCTCATGGTGATGAGATTTATAAAGCCCATGCTTTTGCCCTTTCCTGATTTTAGTACTTAAAAAAAATTACCAGATTCTAGTTTGTCTATAAAGAATGAAGACTTTTATCTATCTACAATATCTACCTAGGGTCTAGGATCACATAACTCATTGACTATAGTCCTAAGATCAATTCCTTAAGTTAGAAAGCCTACAAACTTAAACAAAAAGTAAAAAGTGAAGGGGAGGTTTGGCTAAATGGTAGCAGTAGGGTATTGTGTTGAATACTTCAATAACGTTCGTTATAATTGACATTTAACGTTAATACTTTCTAGACTTTAGCCAAGCTTTTCTATAATGTTATCGATTTAGAAATCCTGAAAGTGTATGTCAACATGTCGTTATCGTAATATCGCTGTCAAAACAAACGAATAGAAAGCTTGTAACCAAGGTAAACTTTTGACAAACGCTAACAAGATGAAATATGGTTTACTGACTATGCGGGTAAATTTGTACGCTTGTTTACGTTTTTGAGAATACTCACAATAATTTTCGCTAGCATGTTAGCAATTGTGAAAAAGAGAATAGCTTCGAAACGTTTGCAACTTGGCTGGCTAGGTCAGATCTACTTTGAGATAATTATATACAATAACATGAAACATTGTGCACAAATTGAAACTTCATTAAACAATATACATTTATTATTTACCAGATTCACATCAGGATTCGGGAAGGATGTTTAATATAACAAATAAATAATTTACTGTCATATCTCATGTTATCTTTTCCGATTGGTTATGTCTTGGTTGACAACCAATCACAACTCTTGACAGTATTTTTTTTTTAACTTTAATCATGCCATTAAATCAATCAATCAATCAATCAACTTTAATCATCCTTCCAGAAATGACTGTAAGATATCGATTTCTTTTAAAATCGAAATGATCTTATTTTAAGGACCTATCACTATTCTAGATTTTGTTCGAGTTTTCTAATACACTATATATATAATAGAGATGAGGAGATCAGTAAGATTTACTCCGTATTACAATTATAAAACACAAACCTTTTGTAATTAATTGTGCGCGTTAATGTGCACTACAGCTGAAAGATTGCTCACACTTTCAGTATAAAGGCTTAAATATTTGCAAATGAGATTTTTTTTTTTTGTCCTATTTCAGTTCAAATTTAATCCCAATATATATCGTGACACATTCATATCTTCTATCTCTTTTTATATCAAACGAAATCATCAAGCTCAATTATTCTTGTAGAAGATTTTTCACTTGCTTCATATTTTTGGTATTACCATATTTTTTTGTATTCTTCAATCTAAGAGTCTCTTGAGTTAAATTTAAATTATGATCAAAGTCATTCGTTTATATATATTTAGGATTCACACAATGCTTAAATTATATTTCTGATTTATTTTTTAATTATTGTACAGTTCTTCAATCAAACTTTAGTAAAGTTATTCAGAGAGGAAACGAATATTCTTGCCAATATTATATTTTACAAATGTTACAATATTATCTCGTAACTATGTCGTTATCATACTTTAAAATCAATTAATCGTTACGTTTCATAACAACTAGTAACATGTTGCTTGAATCTTAATTCTATTGATACAAAGTTTTTGAATCATTCATACCAATATTGGATTTATAAATATTTATCACACACTTGATGTTTTAACGAGTCAGTTATTCCTAATTGGGATATGGATATAATTGTACTACAGATTTTAAACTTGCTTGTGTTTTCTATATTGTAATTACCTGAAATAGATAATGCATAATTAATAAATGTCATATTTTCTTACGCTACTTATAAAGTATTGGTTTGCTCACGTTTGTGTATTTCAGTATTACAATAGTTTATATATATATACAGTATATATATATATATATATATATATATATATATATATATATATAGATTTCTTTATATTTCTATATATTTATATAGATTTAAAAATATTTGTTTTTTAATTTTTTTATTTTTAATCAACTCTTGTACATGAAAAATATTTGGGACCAAGAACGCTAGCTTGTAGAACCCTGTTAGGGAAAGTTTAAAATCTATTTTTGTAGAGATTTCTAAAGTTATATCTTTGTAAAAATAAATAAAGATTTAATCTTTCACTGTATTTTTAATAACATACGACTAAATAAACATACGACTAAATAAAATACTGATAAAATCAATAGTTGTAGGGTAATTTGCTTAGGATAAATTTTACCCAAAAAAACATGTTTTGTGAAATTGAAAGAAAAGTTTTTTTTATTTATATCGCAATCTACGTAAGTGTAGTCACCATCCCAACCATCTCACCAAGAGTACAGCTCCTCATCCCTCCACGAGTCTCAGTCTAGGTTCCCTCCGTTTCGGAGCCCGGCCTTGGTCTCCGGAGGCACCTGTTTTTTGAAGCAGTCATCCAGGAATGACGACATTGTACGGTATAAGTGTCGCTTCACTCCCGCCAGGTTGTGACCTTCGTCCGGGTAAAGCTAAAATAAATTAACTATAATAATCCTCTTCAAGCATTTTTTTGCGGGTGCAATTTTATTAAGACCATACCGACGCATTTACTAATCATAATTTATATATAGTTTTTAGTTAGCTAATATTGACTTCGTGCATTTAGATCATGTTAACAGCTTGCCGATCAAAATTAAGGCAAAGTTGAAACACACCACATCAACCAAAGAGAAAACAATAGTTGTACCGTAATGGAGTAATTAATCTACGGACGAGTACCAATCGATGACTTCGCGTTAAAAATAACCACAACTATCCAAGGCTTACCTGTTGTCTGAATGTGCTTCCTTGGTCTGCCAGCGCCCTGGCCAGTGCCATGGTCTGCTGCACGTGGACATCATCATCTGCTGTTCCGTGCACCAGTAGTAGCATCTTATCATGTAACGCTGACGCTTGCTTCGTGACGTCAGCGTCAGCGTAGCCGCGGTAATTGCCCGTCGCGTTCGGCAGACCCATGTATCGCTCGGCGTATGCCGATGCTGTTGACAATCACAATTTTTGGTTTTAGCTTTGTGTTGTTGGAAGAAATTATCTCTTAAAAAACGTACCTATTGCTTTTTGGCAGTTATGGATTATAGATTATATCTTATCGATCTACCCAAAGCTAGTCAGTCCAAAGCCAAATTTTATCTTTCCCTTAAAATGTACATACTTTGATATCCTCATAAGATATAGGTAGTCATGTAATGGTTATTTTCTCTTAAATTGAATCCAGCTTAAAAAGCAATAGTCCACCGTCCATCACTTACCATAATACCTCCACCGCACAATGGGCGTAATGGCAATTCCGCATTGGAACACTCTCGGCGGGGAGGCGAGCGCGAGCGCCGCGAGGAACCCGCCGTGTGCGCGACCCCACACCGCCACCCGCCGGGCGTCTATGAAGTGCAGAGAATCGCGGAGATATCTATGTTCAAAAATGATAAATAATCATTTAACCACATATAGAGTATAGATATGTGTATTTCTATGTAAGTATAGATGTATGTATTTCTAGGTTTGGTCGTTTATTAAATATATTCTCAGTATTAATAATGTGTATTTCTATGTATTTGTATCGTTGTATAACACCCTTAACACAAGCAAATAACTTGTTTACTTAGGAGTTACATCAATGTATGTAATTTGTCCTGTAATATTATTATTGTTATTATTAATTCATGATAAATGTGTTATAAAACAATAGGTATCAAGGAGGAAACTGTAATAAGTCTGAGTCTGAATGTAGATAATTGCTTCTGTCAGAGATGGACCGGAATATTATATTTCTATATCCTAATATATACTACCATCGACTTATTTTTTACATACATATTTTAGTTGAAGTAACTTACTCAGCGACCTCCAGCTGATCTTTCAGCTCTACGGTTCCTAGTCTCTTATGCAGCGTGTGGTGCGCGGCAAGGCCTCTCCCACCAGCCCCCCTCGCGTCCACAGAGGCCAGTATGGCACCGGCCCCCGCGGCTAGTGACCCCCAGTCCAAAGACCATTGCTCTGTTACTAGTTGCGTTCCTGGTGCACCGTGGCTGGATAAATATACTTATTTGTTAGTTTTTTAGTAACTTTGTTCAATTTATTTGTTGATTTATAGATAGATTTGCATAATATTTGCCTGATGTTATTTGATTTTGATTAGAAATATTTAATAGGTCCCTAGTGGCGATTTCAAAACTTTTATATTTACAGTTCAATTGATAGATTGAAAATAGAGAGTAACCTATCTGTGATTAGTAGTCAGTTAGTGGTTGACATTGTAGCGTAAATCGGTAGATATACTGAACAAATTACAGAGTTTTAAATTCTTCACCCTATATTGGAAATGGACATAGGTTTTTTTAGTTTTATATCAATTACTATTAAAGATGCCATCTATTAAAAGCTCGATAAATTATTACTTACACTTTCATCACCAAAGGATATTTAGTGACTTCATCTTCTCTCAGACCTGGGGGCAGCAGAAGTCGTACTCTTGCCGCATGTCCACTTGATAGTTGCACTGAAAACGTCCGCGGAGTCGGTAGCGCAATTGATGATAATTTTTCCTAAGTAAAAATTATAATAAATAAATACATTTTTTATGTATGTACTATTATTGTACTTTTATTATTATAGTTAGCGTAGTGTTAAGGACGCATTCACACCAATGCTGATAATCAAGTTTTGGTTATATATTGCTACAAAGTCAAATCTAATGTAATAAAACCAATAATTGCAACAGATAGAACGTTTCTTTATTCCCCCCCTTTTTTACAAATACTGTAGTTTTTAATATAAAAGAAAACGGTTTTTCATCATTTCTTTCAAACATTCAAATTTAATTAAAAATAATTTAATAGCCCTTTTTTTTTAGATATTTGTATTTAATCTTAATGTATTTTAATAAAGTCTTTTTGAATAGTTTTTGAGGTAACGTCCTAAACACTAATGACCTAACTTTTTCTTATAGAAGATCAAATAGCAGCCCAAGTAACTTCATCATATTAGATTTTTTTTTTACATAAATTTACTGCGCAATAAATAAGTACGTGTGCGTAGTGATGTTCTGGTAATTTAGTGATGCGATTTGATGCCTATCTGTTTTTGATTTCTGTTTTCAGATACTAATCACTCACCGATTAGGAGATTACGATGGTTCAAATGACTAATATGAGTTTTCCTTCCTTTTTTCCTGTAACGGCTGGTAATCGGTGATTAACCGGAAGAAAGAAACACGAGATATTCCAAACCAAACATAATATACGAAATCAGGGGACAAAAGAAAACAATGTTTGTATTTTCTTAATATATAAAAAAAGATTGACGGAATTCAAAGAATTTCAATTTCTGCGCGGTAAAAAAACACCAGGAAAAGATAAATGTGATGAAGGTAATACTAGCTTCCTTTCCACAGTTTTGTATTTATATACAAGTATTTTTGCTATTACAATAGTAGAATACTTTTATAAAAATATACTTTCATAAATTATATAAAATAAAGTGAACAAAAAGACAACTACGAAAAGTAGTTTAAAACCAACGGACTGAAAGACGATGCACTAGAACCCGGAGTAGTCGCTTCTAGTTTAAAAGCGTCGTCGAAACCTAATGGCCTGAAAACGTGCTTAGAATTTCTAGATAGACAGTCCACTGAAAACTGGGAACCCTAAATGATGTAATGTGTCTATAACTAAAAATAAAAATTCAAAACAATTGTAAAATAAAATAAAAAGGAGCAAACCTTAACTTTTTAAAATTTAATTGAAATTAATTAAATTATTTGATTAAAAATATATTTGATAAAATGAAATGACAGTGTCAGTGTATATATTTATATAGTAGTTTTTAATATTTCGCATTGTAGTGTGTGTATCTTCATTAATTTAATGTATTTATAGTGTACTACTATATAAAAGTATATGCTGTCTGTACTTCATCTGCATATAAACTTTAACCTTCGTATATTTATTTTTGATAACGCAATATCTATTTTATTTTATTTATTTGTGAAATACTGTTCACAAAATTCCAACTAAGCAAGTTCTGAAATAATATGCAAAAATTCAAATGTCCTAAAAGTTCGCTGTTGTAATTCTATATCAAAACATTGCCTTATATTTTATTCAACACAATGCTATAAAATTTTCCACTGCAACAATTACTAAATGGTAACAAGTTACAAATACGAATAGCAAAAAGCTGAACCAATCAATCCGTCCTCACGTATATTCTAGCGGAACTAACAAAGAGAATTTTTGAACAATGCATGTCATGTTCCGCATACGTTAAGCTTAAGCTTGTTTTTGATTTATCGATAAAATAGAAAAAAATATCGATAGAATTATTGACATTTTACGTGCTGTCTTTTGTTATGTTTTAGAAGCAAAATAAAATATCGTCGCGTCGCATCGCATTTGTTGGCATGTTTTGTAGTTATTACATCATGGTGTATTTTTTTGGTGTATTTTTTTTTATAATTTACTTAAAATTGGTTACAAATACATACATTTAAAATAAGCATACTTTGCAAGTGTCCGGTAATCGTTGTGAGAAGGGTCGACAGTTGACTTCCCTTTTAAAACGTAATTATTTGAACTGAATACTGAACTTATGGAACAAATAACCTATTCAATGAAAATATCTTCATGTTTTATGTATTCCAAATTTTTGATGTGGAAGACCTCAAGAAAATTATCAATATATATTTTTTTGTAACTAGGGTTTACAATTATTTGACTAAAGTTGGACTTATGTGATTCCGAGGCATCACATAAGTCCAAGCTAAATATTGGCTAGAAATAAATAATTATATAATTAATAATAGAAATTAATAATAACTAACTAATCTTACCTTCACAGCGGTATTGTTTTCAAGATGCATTAATAGCCTTGGCTCTGGTAACGCTATTTTATGTAAGCTCGACGTTGGAACCCCAGGTCCAAGGCACTCCAATACAAAATAAGTTGATGACGGACTGAAGTGAGCATCGTGGTAAAGGCATGGTTGGATTTGTGGCAAATGTTCTGCAACAATTATCATCGATGAAAAGATTGAACAAACGGTGGCCCAGAATAAGTCCTTGATGAACTTTGAATATTTATATCATTGCAACCGCCGAAGAGTTCAATATTTAAAATCAAAATAGGAAACTAGCGTATTTGAATTTATTCAATAAATATTAGAAAAAAAGTTATCTTGGTATAAAACTCTTCGCAAAGTACAAGTTACTTAATACAATTTAAAATCAAATTTCTTTAATCAATAACTTGCAAATGAATTTCACCATCTGCTGACAGTGAACCCAGTAGAAGTTTGAAACTTTATTAACCGAGCCTGTGAGCCTGGAGGCGATAATACAATTATACGCTGCACCTGCCTGGAGTTAGAGTTTGAGCTTGAATCCCAGTTTATAACACCGTTTGATTTTGAGACGAACTGTTGTCTGAATCGGCTATTGAAGTACATAATTAATTTTCGGAGTCGGAGAGATTTATAGCATTAAAACGATTTTATATGCTATAATTGTTTTATATTCCATTCCCTGTTTCTTCGTTTGTATTAAACCATAATAATTGTATAAAAAAATATATATATTGTATTTTTTTCCGATGTGACTTTTTTATTACGATAATCGGTGTAAACAACATGCATAAACATTTATATTCTAAATTTGCAAATTGTCTATAAACATGTTTGGCATGTTATACGAGTATATTATACATAGTATATTATAATAAAATATAAAAGCCTTTTTAATTGTACCGACACAACCAGTTGGCAGAGCGATGGTGATCTTGTTGATGCATTTATAAGCTTTATTTGTAGAAAACATTAGGAACGAATGTTAGTCTATAGATTTTACTATATAAACCGTACATTTACTGATGGTCACTACCTATCTACCTATAGGTATTTTTTTGTTAAGTAAAAGTGTTACGATTTATGTTCTAAAAAAAACCACTTTTGCAGTCAGAGGACACCGGATTGCAAAAACTAAAAGTTTCCTGAGATAAGGTTGTATATTTTTCTAAAGTGAATTATATTTTTTAAGGATATATGTCCTTTTCTTGATTGTAGTCTTTATTCTATGGTCAAAATTGTAAACCTTTAAATTTATTTATTTTGCGTGATGTACAAACTTTAACTTTATTTATAACATTAGTACAATAATGTAATTGCTAAAAAGTACTTATGTTATATTATAAGACATTATATTTATATAGTATTTATAAGATTACAAACAGACTAATTTATTATATAAAGATTAGTCATTATGTAATAAATTAGTCTGTTTGATATTATCCAGATATTAGTATCTGGGATATTGAAGGGGACCGAAGTTAGTAAAGTTCGGTCTCAAGACGATGATTCAATTATAGCTTCACCTGTTGGACTCTAGTTTATATCAACTTGTATCGTCCAATTTCGTTTATTGAATAGACCCTTGATTATTTGTATTTTGTTCAAACTAATGTTCTTAAATTTTAATGTTCATCAGACAAATTTTAGGTGTATTAGAGAACATTTTTTTTTTCAAGTAGGCATAAAATAAAGCTGTAGAGTCGATAGAGAAGATTTTTCCAGAAACCTAATCGGTACATGCTGTTTAAATTAACGTGATACATTTTAAAGTGTTAAAAGTCCTAAATCATGCCATGACAATACAGTATTTTATCTATAACATAAAAAATGTCACAATTCTGAACTGTTTTTAAACAATTGTAACTAATGTTACAAATCAATAAGTTAGTAAGAATAATATTATTATTTTAATTCATAGTTACAACTTATACTTCCGGAGAAATAAAAACCTTAAATTCTTCGTTAATCTTTTGTCTGTCAAAAATTTACAATGAATAATAACACGTCGATTTTCTCTTTGATGCCAATTACGGAAAATTTTGGATGAAAATAATAAATGGAATAAAAGATAGATTCAGTCTTTGATTTAAGTAATTTATAATACATTAATGTTGTCTTTTTATAATCATATCGTATGTATTACATATTTATGTTATTCAATAATATAATACTGTAATTATAATTATAATATTGAAATTATAATCTCATTATAATATAAGAAGAATAATTTATGAATATAATTCATTAAAAATATACTTCTTAAGAGATATTTTCTTCAATTATTGAAGTATTTTCATCGGTAAACTAGAGATTTGAATTCAGAGTTCTTATAATGTTAATATAACAAAATATGTATTTTTAGAAGGTTGTATTGTTTCTGTTTGATGTAATTAATAGGCTTTATACTTAATTACTTATTTATTTAACAGAATAATACACATTTAGCAAACACTTTCATAGCAGAGATGGCGGCAAGCTCGTTTTTAACAAAAAAACGTCATGACGTAGTGAGAAGTTGAGAACGCGGCAATTTCAAATTACTACAACACTCTCTCCAAATTACAGCGTTCCTCATTGTAAAGAGAAACAAATAATAGTAACTAACAAAAACAATAGGTTAAGTTACTCTACACATACATAGTATTACTAAACAAAGTATTACAGAATCAAGTTTTATAAGTACAGTGACATTTTCCTAATACCTAATTTACTTCTTAGATATTTAAATTTACTTTTACATAAGGGTTTAGTAAATATATCAGCCCTTTGTTCATTACTACTTATATACTTTAGATCAATATCTGTACTTTCATATTTCTCTTTAACAAACTTGTATTTAATATCTATGTGTTTACATCGTTTATGATAATTTTCATTTTTTATGACAGATATTGCACTTTGATTATCTATGTTAAGTGTTACAGAATCCTGATTATATTCATCTATATCTAACAAAAGTCTCTTTAACCAAATAACTTCCTTTGTAGCACTACAGGCAGCCATAAACTCTGCTTCAGTTGTAGATAGTGCTATCGTTTGCTGACGTTGACTGGCCCAAGTAACAGCAGCACCATTCTTAATGAATACATATCCTGTCATTGATCTTCTTGTTTCAGTATCATTAGCGTAGTCAGAATCACAATAACCTTCTAGTGTATTATTTTGTGAAGGTGTATAGTACAGACCATAATCACTAGTTTTTTTGAGGTACTTCATTATTCGTTTTACGGCATTCCAGTGAGTACTATCATAACCATCCAGATATCGGCTGACTAAGCTAACCGCAAACATTATGTCAGGCCTGCTGACTATAGCTAGATGCATCAAGGAGCCCACAGCTTCTCTATATGGAATGTTTCTATCTAGCTCCAATGTATTCTTTTCTAATTTGATACCTGTCTCTACTGGTGTACTGTTCCCATTGGCATTAGTCATACTAAATTTATTCAGCAATTTTTGTATATATGTGGTCTGATGTAGAAATATGTAGTTTTCTCCTTTCTCAATTTCTAGGCCAACAAAGTTTTTAGGTTCACATACTTTTATTTCCAAATTTACTTTTAAATCATCAATAACTTTGTTTAATACACTTTTATCCTTGGAAATTATTAGTCCATCATCCACATACAGTATTAGGTACACCTTACTACCATTTAACTGACCAATATAGATACACTTGTCTGAGTGACTATTGGTGAAACCAAATTTCTTTAAAACAGAATCAAATGTTTGATTCCAGCACCTGGGTGCTTGTTTTAACCCATATAATGACCTTTTAAGTTTACAAACATGCCCTTCAGGTACATCTAAACCATCTGGTGGATTCATATAGATATCTTCAGTTATGGATCCATAGAGAAAAGCAGTTTTAATATCAAACTGTATCTTTTGCAAGTTATCCTGACACACTTTAGAAAGCAAAACTCTTACAGAGTCATACCTGACAGTTGGTGAGAATGTTTCTGTGTAATCAACCTGGTGTTTCTGTGAGCAGCCCATGGCACATAACCTTGATTTATACAGTGGTCCCGATGGTGTATCTTTCACTTTGAAAACCCACTTACAGCCAATAGTTCTCACTCTATCTGGCTTCTTCACCAACTCCCATGTTTTATTCTTACTGTGTGCTTGCAACTCTTCTTCTATAGACTTTTTCCACTTATCTTTATCCACTGATGACAGAGTCTCTTGGTAAGTTATTGGAGTATCATTTTCTTCGTGTTCTCCACCTTGACAGAGGTAAGTATTAGTTTCATATTTTCTATTTCTATTTCTAAGTGTTATATTACTAGGTCCACTAATATTTATTTCTTTTTCAGGTACATATGCAGGATCATCATCGGAGAAGAATGTTTCTTCTTCATCATTATCGGATAATGTTACAGATGAGTTATTTAACTCTCTTGTGCTTTGATTTGTTAGCTCAACAGATTCATCAATGTTCTTTGTTTCATCAGCACATATTTTAACATTATTATTATTTTCTGTTAGCGGAACCATACAATATTTTCTTTGTACAGAATTTTCCAGAAATACAACATCTCTACTGATAAGAATTTTTCTTGTTTTAGTATCTAATAGTCTGTAACCTTTAGTGACTTCTGAGTAGCCAATAAATATCATTTTTCTTGCCTTAGGATCCAGTTTTTGACGTTTAGCATCAGGAACATGAACCATGACTTCACATCCAAAGATTCTAAGGTGCTTCAAATTTGGCTTCTTCCCGGACCATAACTCCTCAGGTGTAGCGTATGAAATGGATCTTGTTGGACAGCGGTTCGTTATGTACGCAGCTGTCGCCACTGCTTCAGCCCAGTAGTGTTTCTGTAAATTAGCATTAAGCAACATACAGCGAGCTCTCTCCATCAATGTACGGTTCATACGTTCCGCTAACCCATTTTGTTGTGGGGTATATGGATTAGAAGTTTCATGTATAATGCCACAATTTTGCATGTATTCAATAAACTCGTTACTTAGATACTCTCTTCCATTATCAGTTCTTAATTTCTTTATTTTACATTCAAGTTGATTTTCCACAAATGCTTTAAATTCTTTAAATTTATTAAATACTTCAGACTTGTTTTTAAGTAAGTAAATAAATACTTTCCTGGTATAGTCATCCACAAATGTGAGGAAATATTGCGCTCCTCCAACTGATTTCACCTCCAGTGGCCCACAGATATCAGAATGTATAAGTTCTAGAGCCTTCTTAGCACGAGAACCTTCCTTAGGAAACGGCAGCCGGGACTGTTTTCCTTTTTGACAAAATTCACATATCATATCCAGCTTATTGTCAGTAAGCTTGACACCTTCTGCACATTTGGAGAGTTTGTTCAGATCAGTCATATTGAGATGAGCCATCCTTTGATGCCATAAGTAGCTGTCACTTTCCTTTGTATCACATGCATATGCTTGTGCACTACTTAAGTTCAGACGATACATGTTATTCATTAATTCACAATCTACTACTTCTTTTTGAGATTTGTTGAATATTTTACAGCCATTGTTACCAAACTGTACAGAACATTCTTTCTTTATCACCTGACTTACGGAGAGAAGATTGCTTGCTAACTCAGGCACATACAACACATTGGTTACTTGTATGGTTTGTGTTTGTCCTTCACTATTACATATAGGCAGATCTATTTTTCCACAGCTCTTCACTTTAAGCATTTTATCATCAGCAATACGGATGCTTGTAATTGGAGGTGATGATTCATCGTATAGCCAGTCCTGCCTCATTGTCATATGCATGGACGCTCCTGAATCACAAACCAGCTCTTACTGTCATTTGCTGCACTGGATGCTGAGAACACAGCGACATATCCAGTTTCTTTGCCTTGGTCCTTTTTCTTTGTTTTGCAATTTTTACTTATGTGACCATAACGGTTGCATTTGAAACAACGGGGACCTTTATTAAACTTCGGAGAACTATCAGAGTCCTTTTGTTTATATTTACTTGACTTACTTGCATACAATGCTACTGACTCGGAGCTCTTTATTTCTTGTAAGAGCTTAGTCTTTACAGAGTCTGCTGTAATCGGCACACCAGAACTTTCGAGGGCCATCATCATTGGCTTGTAGACTTCGGGTAATCCAGCAAGGAGTAATGTACCCAGCCACTCATCATTGATGTCAAATGATATGTTTCGAAGTTTATGTGCTGCACTCATTATTCTGTTAACGTAATCTTCAACATTTTGACAATTTTCTAACGTCGTTGTAATCATATCTCTCAATAAGCCCACGCGTCTTGTCAACCCTTTGTCGTCAAAAGCCTTTTGTAAATTGGTCCACACTTCTTTTGCCGTTTTTGCCTCTTGTATATGAATGTAATTCACTGAGTCAACCAACAATATAATTTTTGCCTTTGCTTTCAGGTCGATCTTTGAATCAACAGGTTCGCCTTTATTTTCGATACAGCACCAGAGGTCTTCATGTTGTAAATACGTCATCACGGCAAATCTCCATGTATTGTAATTATCTCGACCACTTAACTTTTCGACAAGAGTCATTGTATTTGAAGACATTTTGTATAAAAAAAAAATAAGTTTTCTACACAAACCACGCGGCTTTAGGTTATGTCTTGTCAGTTTTAATGACCGTCGACTTTGTATATCGTTATTTCAATGATATTACTTCTCACTGATACTTATTACAAACAGATTACGTTCTGGGCCCATAACCTGATGTAATTAATAGGCTTTATACTTAATTACTTATTTATTTAACAGAATAATACACATTTAGCAAACACTTTCATAGCAGAGATGGCGGCAAGCTCGTTTTTAACAAAAAAACGTCATGACGTAGTGAGAAGTTGAGAACGCGGCAATTTCAAATTACTACAACACTGTTTGTGTTCTATTTGTGTATTCCAAGTATATTAATATCAGACAGGTCTCTGTGATTAATGAATATGTAATGTGTAATATCATAAATATATACGAGAATTCTCGTTATCTAACATAATGTACCTTATTTTAGTTAAATAAGCTTATTTGGTAACCAAATTGAAGATAACCTTCATAACACCAAAATGATATAAGAGGCTTTTCGTGATTATTTTTCATCTTGCTTATCTTAAGACATTTGTTTAAAAATCATTGAAATAAAGGTGTAATAGACTGATTTTGAAATTTATCTGTGTTATTTCTTAAGTACCGCGCCCTGGTTTATTTAATGGAAGAGATAAGGAAAATACTATACAATCAAGAAGTCTATTTTCTTATTGATTATAATTCAAAAGCCACAAAAATGATTTCTTACCAGGTTGCTTCTTCTTTTTCTTTTTTGGTGGCGATGGCGAGGTCGGCATTTCATCCCAGTCACTGTCCCACGAGCTGTCACCAGAAGATGCCAGGTTGCCATAGAACTCCAGGTTTATCGAGGGGGATGGTTGTGAGTTACATGTCACACAGTATGGCAACTTTTGAGGAGTTCCAGGTCGTGGTGCCTCAGACGATACTCTGTATAAATGCTGCTGCCCTGGTTTACCCTCGGGTATTCCTAAGTAATATCTAAGCATGGGAAACTTAAATTAGAATTTGATATTCCCTACTTCTTAAATAAACAAGGAACAAGGAAAATAAATTAAAGAAGGCCTTTAAGTATAAGGTAATACAAGCTTATAAATAAAGCCATTAAACTACATACTACCAGGCGAACATAACTCACATGTGTTGGTTGGCATGGTCCCACGCCAGTAGCTTTACTACATCGAAGCTTCCATGTGTGAGTGGCAACGCTCTTGGGCCGTGTGAGTTGTGTTCAGCGCGCACTACGTGTCGGAAAAGCCCCGCGGGTCCGTCGCGCACTGGGGCTAGTGTTACTAATGCTCCACCACCAGCTGACCATAATGGGGCTGGTGCAGACTCTACCCAAGCTTCTTTTCCTGAGAATATTCTATATACCTGAAAAAGTATTCCATTTTTTATTAATTGCAACTAGATATATTTATTTATATTATCTAGAATTATCTTCGCAAAAGTAGTATATTCCTTTATTATTTCTTACAAAAACAAAATTAACGAAATAAGAAGTTATACGTATAAAGTATATAAAATGACATTAAATTTCACCAGGAAACCATAAATAACGATGACAATAGCTTACCTCTTTGCAGTACCACATGGGGCTTTTACACACAGACACAACCGTCAGGTTCTGTACCCTCGTAAGCCAAACCACGCACACTTCTGTGAGAGATACCCATTGAGCACTGGTGAAGTAATAGTCCCTAAAAAAAGCGAAGACTCCAATTATAATAAAAATATCGGAAGCAGTTACGGTTGTAAATTTGTGAGTTTGTATATAACAGATAAAGAATCTTGGTAAATAATATTTTTATTTAATTTAAAATTAAAGGGTCACCAAATTTCTAAAACCAATTGTCAAAAACAAATATTTAAAAACGCTGTCTGAATTCCACACGTACGTAGTACGTAGAGCCAGTTTAGAAAAAAATCTTTATATCTAAATAAGGAAGGTATTGGAGTAATTTCACATTTAGGAAAATATGAGATGGAATTTCCCGAATAATAATAGGACCTTACTTCACCTCGTTAACATCTCAAGCACATTTTATTCTATTTTCAATTTACCTTAATAAATAATGTTTTCGAAGTTGTATTTCTATACAATAAATAGGCCAACTACAAACAATATTTTAATTTAAGTAAAAAAATATTGTAATTAAGGATTAAAACCTGCTTTATATATTATTTTTATTCATGCATTTGAAAGGACAAAACTATATTTCATACAAATTTTTACAATTTAAATGTTAAAATATCTCAATCTATTAAAAATATAATTGTAATAGTTAATATTTGTCAAACTATTAAGCTAATATATAACAATATTTGCAAACTCCAACAAAATTGAGAATACGGGTCGAATTAATCAATATTACTTTCAGCAACTTACTGGCTGAAATTCTGAGTTATTTTTAAATATGCCAGGATGCTTCAGTTACAATACAAAGACTCACTAATGGGTTACTAGAAGGTTGTTTAAAACTTCCGCCACACTGCCTTCAGAACTTTGTTTCTGAACATCGATTTGAGACTATTTTGTGGCCTTTTATAAATTATTTCTACTTTTATTTCACATCGCAAATACGAGGCAGGCGATTGGTTGTAATTGAAATTCATGAATGAAGTAGATTTTAATGTAAATAATGTAGGTATAGATATCATAATAAGATAAACCAGTCAGTTCTAGACATTTTTGTTAATCGTACAGTCAATCTACTTACCCTTCTTCCAGTATAACCTTAGGCGGAGTGAGATGACGTTTGCGAATGTGTTTCGGATCAGCGATATCCGCGACTGTTAGATTCACTATTGGATTGTTGGTTCCTGGTTTAGGATACCTGACGCTTCTGATCTCCGGGTAAGTCTAAATTAACAAAAGTTATTTATTTATTTCTGTACCACAGAACAGAAATAGAGGCATAGTAGCGAAGATAATTTACACAAAGGATGACCTATCTCTTACAAGAGATCTCTACCAGAAACCTTGTGTTAAAGGACATATTTATTAACATGGGTATGATACATGGCATACAAGATTCATAACACTCTTAACTATAAGGTATATAAGAATTAATTTTGTAACTATATACTATAAATACAAAAAACACACACACACACGCACACACACACACACACACACACACACACACACGCACGCACACATACACACACACGCACACATACACACACACACACACACACGCACGCACCTACATGAAAATTCTGCATAAAATGTTGTCTTTTTAATATATATATATCTTTTCAAACGTGTAATTCCCTTGTAATATTAAATATTATATAAAATGTTTTTTGTACCTGTTACCAAGGCTTATTAATAACAATTCTTTTGGAAATAATATATAGCGTTGTACTTGATGAGTTTACAATAGACTTTTCAAATGATAATTATTAAAAGAATGACTAATTTATCATCAAATTACGACATTTAATAACTTTTCTGATTATTTGCTGGCTATTAGCATTAAACATTCATAATTATTTCATGTTTAATATTAATTTTGACATAATCATACTAAAAAATCGAAAGAGATAGAATATAAGAAAGAGAGAAACAAATAATATTTAGTAATGTTGAAAACGGATTGTAAGAAGTATCAAAATTTGAGATTCAAACCGACAGGATCGAAGTTTATTGAATAGATTAACTGAAGCGTTTATCGCTTCTTGACGTGGTATGTTTCAATTAGATGTGGTTCGGGAAATTTGCTTTGTGCGAGGACTTAAGGGAATTTGGATGTTGGTTGTTTGTGAGTTGGTTAGTTTATAAAGTAATGGATGTTTGGGAACTTTAACCTTACAGTTGGAAGTTATAATTTATTTTCTATACGTTAACACTAATATATAGTATTCTACAATTAGAATACTTTTGTGTTTGAAAGATGCCTAATAGATATCGCCTCTGTCCCGATAAAGCGTTATCGTTCCCATTCCACATTTATAAGAATCATTAATGATTTAGATAATATATATAAATATATATTTATATTTAGAGTATTACATTTTGTTACCCGCATACGACAGCTCAAAGTACAGAGAGAAGGGTGGGTTTCTTAGAGGTCACAGGTTCGAGTTCTACCAGATTCGATGAATTTTTCATTTTATTATTTAAATTTAAATATATATTTTAATTACTTTAATTATTAATTAAGAATTTTAAAAATGTTTTCACTTATATTTTATTTTAACTCGAAGTTTAAGATAGATAATCCCTTCCATATATCCCTAAATCCATATAACGAAAGCTCTTAACTATGTTTATCCTTTCTTAAAAGCTTCTAAACTCAATCAAGTGAAAAAGATTTACAGGATAAATTTAATATCATTAAATTTCATTAAATTTATCATGTTTGTTATTTATTGTTATTTATCGGATTATTGGAAAAACCTGATTTCAATGAATGTATTTCATTAATTAAAAAAAAATATTAAAAGCACAAAAATAAATCAAACTATCATTAAACGCAAAACTCGTAGAATATTCTTGCTACAATTTTATATTTTCTTTGTCAGCATTGTCATAACAATAAAAATATAATTTATAGGATTATTATACTTCATGCCTTATAAAATATAGTTCAATTTACCTTGGCAGGATCGTCAGTGTCCAGAGCTGCTCCGTACCAAGGGTACTTCTGTTCGTGTACCAGACTGTCGTTGAAGGTCGCATACAGCACCATGTGGCCGTCAGCTGACATCCAAAGCGCTGATCGGGATTTGAGAATCTCGACTGCAAATAAAAAAAAAAGGTTATTAATTTTCAGTAAAGAATTGAATTAGATTACTCGGTTTTTCTACTTTTAATGATAATTTGGTCAGATTTTTTATTATTTTATACCTTTGAATAGAATTTCAGAATTTGGATTTGGAGCGGTATAACGTCTGGGGAATACCAAGTAATATCTCCAAAACGTTTAAATTAATTAACAGATTTATAATTTATAGTTTCAAAGAAGAGTTAAAATGATTACAAAAAATTATATAAAAGTAATCATACTGAGGTCTACATTAAATATAAACAAACCAAATTTTTGTAAAAATAAAAAAAAATGTTTTAAAAGAGGCACCTAGAAATTATATTATACAAATCTATGTATTATTAATATAAAACTCATCAACCAGTAGGGCAGTAATTTTTTAATGGGATCGTTAAATTACCATGAAATTACTTAGCGATTTAAATAAAGCCAAGGATTTAAACCCGTGTCTAAGCGAGAGCAAATAAATCACTACCTCATTCTTCAATACGGAAAAGAGGGTTGAATAAAAACATTTAAATGTTGTAAAATGTACTCTAAATCAATAGTCTTAAATTCATTTTCGAGTAGCAAGCCATGAACTTTGCTTTTCGAATGACTTGAGAATGTGATTAATTTTTCAGCTTCAGTTCGTTGTTCAAGTATCGATTTAACACGCGTGGCGTAAATGATTGTGCCTTTTCAAGTCTCATTTTTTCAAGATAATTGTAAAAGATTATCCGAAAAACCAGCTCTCAGCTTTTTGAATAAACTTCAGCTTCAGCTCTTTGAATAAACTAACCTTAGAGAAATTGCTTTGAAATATGCTCTCCGTGGTGATAAATATGTTACAAGAAATGTGAATATTTATTTAAATATAATAAAATTTAAGAGCTTGTTTGTTTGATCTACTAATCATTGCAACTAACCAATATTTATTTTAGGTTTTTAAAATATGGCTTATTAAGTAATATTAGAAAACGACATACAACTATTTGTTTCTTTGATACATCGAAAATTCATAAAAAAATATTTAATGTCTCTCTCATTCTGTAATATTCTAATTTTTTAATTTTTTAACCGTTTTTCTAGCGCTTTCTGTAGTTCGCGCGGACAGAGTCGCTGAAAAAACTCTTTAATAAGCTCATACAAATATATGATAAATATTGAATTAAAACATCTTTTATCAGCATACAAGTAATTTTTTTTTTAAATCTATTGTATAAATGAAGTATTTTTAAAATAGCTTCTAATTAACGCCGCACATCTTTTATGAGTGATTTCATTCGAACTGACCTCTACGCAGCTAAAATATTTTTTTTACTAAAACTTGCATTTGGGATTTGGCTAGGATAAGTAAACTTCAAATTATAGGTGATGAACAAAATTGTATTTTGGTATTTTTTACCTTAATTTTATATTTATAAGTATGTTTAGTATATGAAAAAGACATCGTCATCGCGGACGCTGTGGTATTAAAAATAAAAACTTAAAATACTTGACATCAAAGTGCAGCCATGCACGCGTCTTCAATGCGTAATGAAGCGTGCCAATTCAGTACAGGTACAGGGTGCTTCATTATTATTATTTAGCTAAATATTATTGACATTTGTTTTAGATATTTTATAAAAGAATTTGATTGGACCCGTATTTTTTTTATATACGTAATTATATTATCTCAAATATATAATACAAATATTATAAGTGTGAAGTCTGTCTGTCTGTCTGTTACACTTTCACACCTAAACCACAGAACCGATTTTGATGAAATTCGGTATGAAAATAGAACTGAACTTGGAAAAGGACATGAAATACTTTTTATTGCGAAAAAATGGCTAGAAGACGTTGAAATAGGGGATGAAAATTTGTATGGAAGTTCCTTATTGTCAAACATAAAGCCATGTAAGATTGTTCAAGTCGCACGATATAACCGAATTCCAGGCGGGCGAAAAGCTAGTATTGTATAAATAAGAGAACATATCTTTTTAAATAATCTCGAATTTTCGTAAATCGTGTCTATCCTTATACACACGATTAACGCGAAATCATCTATAATTGAAGTAAATAATCTAATTAAATGTCAATCATTGTCTCATTGACGCATGACAGATACCAACACAAGTATTTAATATCAAATAAGTATTTAAAATCAATTTTTCTACAGTACATAAGAAATTGACAGACACCAAAAATATATACAGTTATTTTTTGGAAAGCATTGCTTTATCATACTTGTTTATTTGTTTTATTATAGTATACCGTAATATTGAATATCAATTTGTCTCACAGACCTTATTTCTAACCATTGATAAGGTCTAGGTTTATAATAAATATGATCAACCTGTATACGACCGGTGTATAATAATAGCTTCGGTCACATCTCGAGCACACCCATCAATGTCTGTCCTACATATACGCCGGAATATTATTTTGAATCTTCGTTACGTAAATATAATTTAATATATGTTTGTAAAATATATATAATAATCTCGTTATAATAAAACGATTGTAATTATAAAGTTTCATATGGTATAACTGGAACTAACATTGCAGGGGAAAGCTAAGGACAATAGTCATAGTTCTTATGAAAATGGAGGAAAATAATAGTGTGAATTTTAATTGCATGGGAATTATAATTAATAAATATAATATACAACTATTTTATAAAACAAATGCAGTACATTGAAGTTAATTAAGTATATCACAATGTAATGTGCCTACTATACAAGGTCAACGAATTTGTAGTGGCCATTCTAATTCTTGTAATTCTTTCAAATACGGTATCTCTTCGAAAAACCACGTTCAATAATATAATTCAGATTTTTCTGTATCAAAAGCTCCGTTAAAAGGTTGTTTTAAATATTCTTTTCATGTACAAAATACATATTTTTAAATTAAAACTATTGAATTATAGTGTCTTAGTCACGAAGTCTTGAACATTATTACAGATTCTTTTTTGCCATATAAATATAAAATCTTTCCTGTTTTATTCCAGTGTTATAAAATAAGTTGAAGTTATGGTGACTACCTATCTAATAATACTGAAGTATGTTGTGTGTGCATTGTTATAAAGAGGAAGTGGTCTAGCTATAAAAAAGTAATTCTAATCTAACAAATGATACAGATATTTTCGATTGTCATAAGATCTACTTTCAATTCAAGGTCAAAGACTTTCGTTTCGGGTCAATCATGGAAATTATTTAAAATCGAAAACGTACTATACCGTCATATGCGATATCTGTTTTCAAAAATTGATAATTTTCAGTTCCATCTAATGTGATGTTAGCCCCGACATGAATTTGTATTCGAAAACAACGTATTTTTTTTTTATCTTTTATTATCTAGTTAACATCAATATCAAAGAAAAATAATTATGGTAAACAAGTAAACCATTGTAACTAACTATTTAAATGGAGTTCAAGAAGTTAACTTTATTTTAGCGCAATATGTAAGGTCAGTAAATTTATATAATCATGCAAATTTACCCAAAAATTCATGAAAATAAATTATAGTATCAGAGAAAGAACCTACATTTTAAATATAATCATATAATCTACACAACGTTGAATAAACCCATGATGTATAGTTTAGTTATTATTAAATTAATGTTAAAAACTACATGTACTATTAATTCGTTAGTAAACATTGAAATATTTTAAAGAAATGACTTATATAACAAGACGAGTGTGAAAACAGAACAAGCTGTTTAAATTTCAATCTTGTTTTGTGTAGCTGTCTATGTTTTCAACGATATTAATATAACATCTACAATATTTTATTAGTCATCTTTTTAAATGTGACTGAGTCCAATATGTATATATCCAAGATTGGTCTTGTATAAACTTTGAATAGCGTTAATATGAATACCCTGTAAAACGTAGATTTTTGTGTTTTATTTCTATCGATCGATGTATCGGTTGATATAAAAATTACAAATTTTCCTTCAAATCACGTGTAGTATTTGAGATATTTGTCGTCCTGATAGACAACCAATCAAAAGAATTGACAATGCTGTCAAATAGTTATTCTTTTATGATCCTTTCAGAAACCAGCAACAAATTTAATAAACTTAATATAAATATAAACGAATTAAATCTTTACATTTTGTAGATGTCATATGAAAAAATAAAATGTGTGAGTTCGATATTTAAATTTAGCTTTTCGAAGCTAAAAATGAACAAATAACAAAACTATTGAGGTATACGAAGATCTGTGAGTGTGTGTCAGCGCTCATATACGTGTTGTATCGATGTAGTTGTAGTACAAGTTAGTTGAACAATATAACCATTGTCGCTAGCTGCGTAAAATCTGTTCGTATACATTTTTATAAATAAAGTGAGTTTCAAGTGATTAGAACTTGTGTATCTTATTATATCCTAACAGGTTATGGGCCCAGAAGACTATATACAATTGATTTCGTGAGTTTTGGACAGTAAATACAGTGAAAAGTTGTGTTGAACTGTTAATGAAAAATTATAGACTACCCCCTACATTAAAATAAAAGTGGACTCGCCTAAGTGTTTTACAACATAATATTTCGTTCGTCGATGTTATTATTTGTGTTAACACTAAAACGTTATTATGGCTGCTTCTATTAAGATTGAACCCCTAAGTGCAAATAATTATGATACGTGGAAAATTCACATGAGAGCTATTTTGAAGAAAAATGATTTGTGGGAATTTGTATCAGGTACTTTGGCGAAACCGGTGCGTACCGACCCTAAGTATTCAGAATGGGTTAAAATGGACGGAAAGGCGGAATCAGATATATTGTTAGCCGTCAGTCCTAGTGAGCTCGCAGCGTTAGATGGTTTAGATACCTCAAAACAGGTATGGGATAAATTGAAATCATTGTATGAATCAAGCGGACCTGCTCGCAAAGCGTCATTATTGAAGAGACTTGTACTGACGCGCATGACTGAAGAAGACGATCTCCGAAAGCATATAACAGATTTCTTTGACGCTGTTAAAAAACTAAAAGAAATCGGTTTGGTGGTGATTGACGAATTATTGGCCATTTTATTGTTGTATAGCCTCCCAGATTCTTTTAGTATGTTTCGTACTGCAATGGAATCGCGGGATGATCTACCTTCTACTGAGATACTCAAAGTAAAGATCCTCGAAGATTATGAAGGGAGAAAGGCCACAGTACATGACCAAGGGGCTATGTTTGTTAAGCGCACTAACAAAGTGCATCAGAAAAGTATTACACATGATTACACTTTACACAACAATAAGAATCAAGTAGAATGTTATCGTTGTGGTCGCCGTGGACACATTGCAAGAGAATGTAAAACGAAAATTGTACACAAACCTAAGCATAGCGCTAGGCAAGCAGAACGCAATAGTTCTGAGCAGCAGGAATATACGACAATGTTTACCACGACTGAAGAGGCTCGTACAGGTGATGAGAGTGGATCTGTTTGGTGTATCGATAGTGGATGCACAGGACATATGTGTAATGATAAGCACATGATAAAAGGATTCACGCGGCTGGAAAATGAACTTAATTTGGCAAATCAAGCAAGTACGCAGATAACCGGGATCGGTCAAGTCAGTATTTCGGTTGATACAGGTTGTGAAAAACGCCTGGTAAATATTCAGAAAGTGTTTTACGTGCCAGACTTACGAACAAGTCTTTTATCAGTGTCGAAAATGACTGATCATGGATTTGAAGTTCATTTTACTAAACAAGAGGCTGTTGTTACTGATAAGAACAAAAAGATTCATATGAAGGCCGACCGTGTAGGTAACTTATACCATGTAAGACTGGATCAGCAGTATTCCAATAATGTACAAATGGTGAAAAAGCCAATTGACATGTGGCATGAGCGCTTGGGTCACATTAATGAGCGTGACCTTAAAGCTATGGCTAAAAACAACTTAGTACATGGTCTGAAGTTTGATGACAGTGAAAAATTGTCGGAATGTGAAACATGTTTAAGTCAAAAAATGACTTGTAAACCTTTTCCTAAAAATAATGAAGAGCGTACAAACTCTTTATTAGAAATAGTACATACAGATGTGTGTGGCCCGATGAGACATGAGTCATATGGTAAAAAGAAGTATTTTGTCACATTTATCGATGACAAATCTCGCTGGTGTGAAGTTTATTTCATCGCTAACAAAAGTGATGTCCTTAAAGTATTTAAAGAGTATAAAGCATATGCAGAGAAGTTAACAGGTATGAAGATAAAGAATTTACAGTCAGATAACGGAAGAGAATATATAAATACAAAATTTGATGATTTCTTGAAGGGTGAAGGCATTAAAAGAAGATTAACTGTGCCATATACGCCTCAGCAGAATGGCATAGCAGAAAGAAAGAACAGAACGTTAGTTGAGATGGCCCGATGCATGATGCATCAAGTCGGAAGCCCTCCAGGATTTTGGGCTGAAGCTATAAATACATCTAATTATATAAGAAACCGATGTCCTACTATGGCATTGAAAGGTGAACTACCGTATACTGCGTGGAAAGGGAAAAAGCCTACAGTAACATACATGAATAGATATGGAGCAAAGCTATATTACAAAGAAAAGGGGTCAAAGAAAGGTAAATTCGACACTAATTCAGAAGTTGGAATCCTTATGGGGTATGACAATCAATCCAAAGGATATAGAATTCATAACCCTAAAACTAAGAAAATAGTTATAGCAAGAGACGTTGTTTTCATGAAAGAAAGTGCATTTGATAGTCAATATGAGGAAATTCTTGAGAATGAAAATGAAGTAGATAAAAAGATAAATATAGACCTGAATGAAGAAATTTTGAGTGAAAAGAAAGCAAAGGAGGATAGACCATACATAAAAGCTATAAGAGGTGAATCTAGAACGTTAAAACCTTTAGAAAATATACATGATATTTTAAAACTTGATACAATGGACAGACCAACACGAAAAAGACATGCAACGGTATCATGGGAAAATTTAATAGAACCTGCTAAAAGAGGAAGAGGGAGACCGAGACTTTTACGTACCGGCCTGAGAGGAAGACCCAGAAAGGAATATCAGTACCAGGAGAATGATGAAAGAGTGGTAGAAAGTGAGACAGACGATGAGGAATCGGAAGAACAAATGTCAGCAAACATGACAACGGTTGATCCAATGTCATGGCAAGAAGCTGAAAGAACAAGTGATTCTACAGATTGAAAAAAAACTTTAGAAGACGAATATCTAGCCCAAATAAAAAATGAGACTTGGAAAATAGTGCCACGACCCCATGATCGAAAAGTGATTGGCAATAGATTAGTATTTAAAAGTAAAGTAACCGGAAAGAAAATTCGTCTAGTTGCTAAAGGTTGTTCCCAGCGGCCAGGGGAGGATTTCCATGAAACGTCATCCCCGGTAGTCAGATCATCATCGATAAGATTGATAGCAGCACTATCATCAGAGTTGGGCCTAAAGATCCATCAAATGGACGTGGTCACTGCCTATTTGAATGGTACACTGGATGAAGAAGTGTACATGGAGATACCTGACGATATAAATAGTATACTAGATAAAATAATTACTAGAAAGCAGATTGGCTCACGTCACCAAATAGTTCAAGATGAAAAGATTATAGAAACCGCTAAATTATGGATGGAAAAGATGAATGAATGTCATGATGCAGTATGTTTGTTAAAGAAATCGCTATACGGTTTACGACAGTCAGGTTTGCAGTGGCATAAAAAGTTAGTTAGTAGATTAGAGTTGATTGGTTTTAAGTCAATGTCACAAGATCCTTGTTTATTTGTGTCACAAAACAAACATAATATAATGTTAATTGCTATCTATGTCGATGATTTAATTTTAGCTACAAATGATCTTACATGGCTGAAAGAAGTTAAAAAAGAATTAATGAATGTTTTTGATATGAAAGACTTAGGAGAAATTAATACTTGTCTCGGTATTGAGTTTGAAAGAGATGACGAAAATAGAGTATACTTGAGTCAAAAAATGTATGTTGAAAGACTTTTAGAGCGATATGGTATGAGTGATTGTAAGCCTGCAAAAACTCCCATGGATGGTCTGGTAAAACTAGTAAAACCTAAAGAGATTAAAATAGATGTTATGAAGAAACTACCTTATCAGAATTTAATTGGTGCTTTAATGTATTTATCAGTGTCCACAAGACCAGATATTACTTACGCTGTAAACTATCTCAGTCAATTTAATACTAATTTTGATGTTCAGCATTGGCAGGCGGCTAAGCGGGTGTTAAGATACTTAAAAGGTACGTCTAATTATGGTTTAATGTATGAGAGGACTGGTTTACCATTGTTTGGTGTGGTTGATGCCGATTGGGGTAATAATGCAATCGACCGTAGGTCCTACTCCGGGTATGCATTTATTTTAGCCGGCGCTCCAGTAAGTTGGGAGGCACGTAAGCAGAGAACTGTTGCTCTCTCCAGCACCGAGGCCGAATATATGGCAATTTCTGAAGCTGCTAAAGAAGCAATGTATTTGCAGGATGTGTTGAGAATAGTGAGAATGGAATGCGAGGTTGTTACATTGTTCAATGATAATCAAGGTGCTATAAAACTTACTCAAACTAGAAATTATCATTCGAGAACAAAGCATGTAGACGTTAGACACCACTTTATTCGAGATATGTGCGAAAAAGGTGTTATTAATCTGAAATATTTGTGTACAGAGAGAATGCCAGCAGATGTATTTACGAAAGGCTTAAATGGAACGAAACATTATGAATGCCTAGGTAATCTGGGAATGATAGACAAATCAGATTGGCTCACAACTTCGAGGGGAGGTATTGAGGTATACGAAGATCTGTGAGTGTGTGTCAGCGCTCATATACGTGTTGTATCGATGTAGTTGTAGTACAAGTTAGTTGAACAATATAACCATTGTCGCTAGCTGCGTAAAATCTGTTCGTATACATTTTTATAAATAAAGTGAGTTTCAAGTGATTAGAACTTGTGTATCTTATTATATCCTAACAAAAACTTTTAACAATTTTAAGTGAAAGCGGAAAGAACATAAAATTTTATTGATACAGTCATTGTCAAAACTCTTAAATTGAATTTTCATTTTTATTTTTATTTTAGCGTCTTTATTTTCATTTTATTATCTGTTTTAAAATACTTGAATTGGGACATTTTTAATTTGTTTTGAAAATGAACTGAACAAACAATAAAACCTCTGCACTTCACTATGTTAAAATAAAACCTCAAGAACTTTAGAGCAACTAGTGGATTGGAAACAAGCAGTAAGTATTTTTTTAGTGACTGATACTGTAAAGTTTTTGAGGATTTTGTTTTTTTTATATAATTTAAAAAAAATATATCATTTGTAAAAATAAACTTTTGTTTCGTTATCCATTTAAAAATATCGTTAAACAGGAATTCAAATTTTACACTGAATGCTTATTTAACAGACACTCAAGCAGTCCATTAATGTATTTATATGACACATAAAATGTATTATCTGTGAAACACGTCAAGTTAATGTCATTTATATAAATACTTTGTAATTATGTACTTCCATAAATGTGCCTTTTCAAGTCTTTGTTTTTAAATTAGCACAATATTTATTTGGATAATAATAATTTTATAATTCTTTGTGTTTTCTGTTGTGTCCAAGAAAAAATAAAATATATTTTCTCAATACCACTCAATAATGAATCCAAAAAAAGATGAATTGTGTCATTCATCACTAAAATATTGTTTAAATATATACGGTATTATATTTCTCCTTAATGAAAATAGAAACACAATATAATGATTATTTTAATACATTAAAACAAACCAGGCACTTATTTTGTCTGTGGAGCTAAAATTATAAAATCTTTTATATCTGTGAGAGGACTGCGGCGGCTTTGTTTAATTTCACAATTCTCTTTGAACAACTTGAGTTTTGTGGTGAACATAAAATGGTATGTTTTTAGAAATGTTTTAAATTATATGGAAACATTTAAGCTTTAAGAATATTAAGAAAATATTTATTGATTGATGGTGGAAAAAAAAAATTAAAAAGGAAGCACATTTTTTGTATAAGTTATGGAAAAATAAAATAAAAGCTATAGTAAAAGATTCAACTCGTGCAGTTTTAATAACGAGCGTCTAAAGAGTTAATTTAGCAATTTGTATTTACCCTAATTTAGACTCTATTCTTTACCGTTAAGGTTGTTTCTTCAATGCATATTATTTGCATTTTGAAAACTACTTCGCGGAAAACTTGATAGTAAAATTGGTTTCTAGATAAGAGTAGATCCATAGTTATATATACCTACTATATTGAGAGCCTCTCACGCCTTTTATTAAAAATCCAACATTGGCCAATATTAATCCAATATTATTCAGACAATACCTTCATTAAGAGGGTAAATGAAGGCAATTGCAGAATCAGAGAATTATATTTTCTTTTGAAATATAGTACACGTATAATTTCCAACGGACTTTTATATTATTTCTTTATTTAATATTTGTGATTTTAATATTTGTGATAACATTTTCCCCTGTTCTACTTAAACTATTAATTTAAAAACTAAGTGTTGTAAATAACATAAAATATTTTATAGTTTTTATATATTAGTGTACCCCCAAATGGGGTACCACGATTTATTATGAAAAATACCGACACTGGCTGCAGCTGCGTACCCTGAATTTCAAGGCGGCAACGATTTTTACCGAGCCTGCATCACCACGGCCAATATCATCCGTGGCAGCAGGGGAGTACAGGACTACATTAGTGAAACCAGACAGTCCTGACCAACCTACGACTTTTTAATTTATATATATATTTCTTAAATAAATGAGTTGAATACAGGAACGGTGTAAGTTTTTAGATTAACGTGGTTATTTTCACTAGAATTATGTATAAAAACGGGATTATTGCCACGGTCAGTTATATTATTATTATTACCTCGATATTTCGAAGCGGTTACACGCTCCATGGTCACGAGTAGTCTACTCGTGACCGTGACCGTGACCGTGGCAATAATCCCGTTTTTATACATAATTCTACAGGAACGGTGATTGTGTTTATTTAAATTTATTTAAATTTAATAATATTTAAATATTTTATTTGAATTTAAGAATAAAAAGAGTCGATAACATAATAGTCAGTAGTCATGTCTGGAACATGTGTAAATTTTAACAAAAACGAAACGAATGTAGGAAAAAACGAGTGAAGTTATAAAGATTCTTAAGATGAAGTTCCGTTCTGAACAGTTTTATTTTCTTTATATTGTCTCAGACTGCAATTATATTTAAAGACTAAAGATAGATTTTTCATTTCGCAATCAGTTGTTAGCTGAACAAATTCCTACTTTCGTAAGAAACAAAGGAAAAGTTTTCTTCTGTAAAGGGTGATTTTATGAAGTCGAATAATTAGGTATCTACAAAATATTTCAAAATACGATTTTTTCTTTACAGATTTAAATCCAGCAACTTAAATATTATTCAAGCCGAAATAAACTTAAATTTTTGCATCTAAGAATGTCATATACCTAATAATATAGTCTACGATTACTCTATGCATGTGACATTCATATGTTAAATTAACCATTTTCCAGCAAATTACTCAAAGGGAGCTTTGAGCCGATACTTGTTATATAATTGGTCATTAATATTGACTTTTCCTAATTAAAATGTCTACGTATTTTCAAAGATATTAATTGAATGTTTTTATTTAACCATAAATTATGTAAGTATTATCTCAATTTGTCGGTTATATTAAAGAAAATTTAACTTGCGAATTAAAATTATTGAGTTACATTTATGAAATTTCCTAGCGATTGATATTTACAGTAAAAGTTTATCAGCGGCAGCCTTAATAACGAGCGCCCATATCGATATCAAATAAATGCATTGATATTCGACTGTAAGCTCAACACTTTATACTTAAGGTTGGTTTTTGATTGCAGCACTTTACCAATCTGGCAATTATTTTAAGCTATTCGGAGGAAAACTCGATGGTAAAATCGGTTTCGAGATGAGAGCAAGTACACCACTGTATAGAATATCAAGTGCCCCTTGTGCCAGTGTTTATAAGTCTATGACTATGCCGGTCATATATACCTCATTAAGAGGGTAAACGAAGGTATTAATTTAGAAGGGAAATATATTTTTTTATGGTCTAAGAAATATATGATTTGGGAAATAAAATCGCTTTTGAGATAATCGTAATGCACCAACCAATTTATAGACATGTCAAGAACCGAATGCTATTATTAGCGAATGAAAGTGAAGTTGAGTTTGACATTCCTGAAAAAAATAAATAATATCGGTGTCAGTGTATAACTATTATAGACTCAGAATAATAACTAAAGCATATTGTTCTCAGATTATAGAGAAATATAGATAAATATAAAGAGAGTAAGCGATTAAAAAACATTTGCTATAGTTCATTTTGATAATGACAAATTCGATTGTCATTGATTGTCTGGTTCGATTCTTTTCTTCTAAAAAGATTCAATGACCAGTTTACGGTAAATTAAATTATTGTAATGTAATATTTTTCCGGCAGATTAAATATTGGGATTTGCAAAATAGGAGAGAACAATAAATACGTTGTAAAACTTTTTAAAGTATTCCAAAGTAATAATAATAATAATAATACTTTTATTGTACTCCACATTACAGAAAAATAAAATAATACATCGAAAACAATTATAAAAGTACAATAAGGTTTAAGAGTCTTAGTTTAAGAGTTACATTTTGTTTGAACCATATTATTTCTTTTGTAGGAGCTTTATATCCAAAACCCCTTAACCAGGAGGCCCTAATTTTTTTGTTTCGCAGCATCCAATGATGTACCCATTAAAAGCGAAATCAATCGTGCAGTTTTTTCACTTGGAAATAATATTGTATTATTTAACAAACAATTTACCGATAGATATAAAAAGTTCGAAATCGTCAGTGGCTTTTAAAAGAAAATTAAAATTATATATTTAATCGCTAAACTGGAACTAGGATAGTTGAGAAATATATTGAAATGTTATACTTAAATAAGATATCTATTAGAAAAGTGTTATAAATTGTGATGTTAAAAATTGTTTATTTAATTTTAATTTTCTCTTATAAGAGAACAGTTTCTAATGTTTTTTTAGAGAAATAAATTCTTTGAAGTGATTTTTTTTTAATATTGATATTTAAAAATACAACATTATAACAATCGCCTAAGCGTTATTAATTTGTTTGTGCCTACTCTTACAATTTTCCATAACATTATTTTCTTTAATTTTGTTTTTTTTATGTACTGTATGTGTGCAATAAAGTATATGGGCATTAAAAAGGCACGCTGCAGTATTCTGGAAAATTAGATTCTCAACTAATAAAACCATAAACAATATCACGGTTCCACAGAAAATTTAAAAGATAACCTTAAAAACAATCATAAGATGTATTTTTGAATACATATTTTCATGATTAGGTATAAGATTTATAACCTGGTTATATTGTCAAAAATGACGGTTGTTTTTTAATAAAAGTCTTTTGAACACATTAGGATATGATTAGGATGTGATGAGGACGTGTACATAGTTATGATAAATTACTGTAAAGAAAATAAAAAAAATACGAAAATGTACAGTTTTAGATTAAATCTACTATTTTTAGTAGTAATACGAGCTCATATCTCCACAGTTAATTTTTTTTTCTAAATTAACATTACAAATTAATGATAAATATAATATAAATTATCTATAAAATTTTAAAGAGTAAAAAAAAAAGTTACGTGCTACGTTTGTTCTTTATAAATGAACGTCGCCTCGTTCAAATGGTTGTAGGGATGCACACGCGACAATGAATACTGAATATTTAATATTAAGAGAATCATTAATCATTGTGTAACTACAGGATATAAAACACAACGAGGCGTAGAATACAGCGAGAGCTGTGACGTCAATAAATAATTTTCGTACCAGCTTTAAATAAAAAAGATTTTATTAAACTATATTAGTTATATTATAGAAAGAATTAGTAAGTTACTTTTAAATAACCGTGGCCTAAAAATATATTGCTAATAGACAATTAAATTATCTATATAAAAACACTCATTTTTAGAAGGATAAAAATTTAAATAAATCTATTTTTACAGATTTAACTCAAGTAGTACGAATTTAAGTTAGTAGTTAAATTTGTAAATATGGTTTTATTTCAATGTGTGTTATTCTTGATAATCTGAGGAAATAAATAATTAAACGCGATATAAAAGAAAAAAATGTTTTAGAATTAATTTACAAGTTAAAGAAACTTAAAAAAAAGCAGCTTCAATTCTCTCAAGATAACTTTATAAAGACAAGTTTAACCTTGATATAATATTTAATATAAGAAAGTTCAAACAAAACGCCTGTCTAAAACGAGCGTTGAAAATGTACATAAAAATGATCTTATTAAACTGAAATCTGGGGTTGAGTCATTCATTTACACTTCTATAATAGACTGGAACATTCATTTGACTTACACAAATCTAAACTCACTTAAGACCGTATTTGAATATTTTAGTTCATTTTATGTTTCTTTGTTAGTAAAGTATTTCTTTATTTTTGTTTTTATTCAGATAAATATCGTAATAAGACTCTTTACCAAGTAAGAATTAAATATATTAAGAAAATTTATATTATAAAATTGACTTACTTAATGTTTTAACTGGGCATTTAAATTACGTACTAATTATTTACTTTTAAGACCTTATTATTACAAACTCAATAATAAGTCAAACTATTAATTATTAGTTGTAAGGAACATTTATATATTTCGATTCAATAAGAAGACTAAATTTTCTTCACGTGACCTGAAACATTGAAAGATATTTTACATGCTGGTCTAAATAACAGATAAATTAATGGACGCCAGTTAATTCCGTTGAAATTGTTTTATTTAAAAATGTTAATGATCTTTGAAATCAATCAGATATTTTATATAACAACCATGAAATATGTTGACAATTCTCTTTCGTACAAAAAAATGTGTTAAATAATTTTGATAACGATAGTTTTTATACAAAAATACTGAGATTAAATTATATACTTAATGTTGTTAGGTTAAGGTCGGTTTTTGACTAAACGGCATTAGTAAACCGGTATTTAGATATTTCAAACTATTCAGCGAAAAACCCGATGGTATAATACGTTTCTAGAGCAAGTACATATTTATATGGGCTGAATGGAGCTCCTCTTGTGCCTCTGATTAGCGCATTAAAATTTATCCAATATGTACCTAGTTCATTAATGGGATGAATAAAGGTATTGATTTATAAATATTTTCAAATATAAAATGATCAATAAATGAAACGTTTTCCATTAGGAAAATGATTTGTGGTGTAAAAACATTATACATTTAAATTTATGTAAAGTTATTATTGTTGCATTATATACAAATTAACTATTCAGAGAACCCATTATTTTTATGAACATTATTTTCTTTAAAAGCCTTAATTTAGGTTAATTAATAACTTATTTAGTTAGTAGACAATCAGCAATAAATAAAAACACAATAATATGTTATTTACATTGTTACATGTTATACATGTTGTTTTGGTCATTACTTTAGATGAAAAATTGCAATGGGGTCCTCATATATTTGATTTGTCAAGCAGACTAAGTTCTGCTGCATACGCGGTTAAAAAAATACGTCGATTAACAAATATGGAACTGCTCGATTAGCTATGAAAGTAACTAAAGTTAGATACTTTAGTTACTTTCATAGCTTAATGTCATACGGTATACTCTTATGGGGCAATGCGACTGACATTGATACCATATTTACATTGCAGAAGAGGGCTGTTCGCGCAATATATAATATGAGACCAAGAGATTCTTTAAGAAACAAATTTAAAGAATTTAAAATTATGACTGTTTACAATCAATATATTTATGAAAACTTAATTTACGTTCATAAAAATATTTCAAAGTTCAAGAAAAATTGTGATTTACATAAAATTAATACAAGACAAAAAAATAAACTCGCTATGCCCGGCACTAGGCTCCATAAAATAGGTAAATCCTTTAAGGGTAATTGTATACGTTTTTATAATAAGCTCCCAAATGAAGCCTTAAGCCTATCATTAAATAAATTTAAATTATATGTTAAAAATAATTTAATAAAAAAATCCTACTATAGTGTAAAGGATTACATCGACGACGGTATGGCCTGGGAATGAATCTGTATTGTATAGCGAATAGCTAGTAATCTCCGCAATTTGTTTTTTGTTGTAAATTATTTTGCTTTATCGACCTTCTGCATCACATCGATTCCTTAGAAGTCACTACTTGACTGGTTGTGTGGCAGGCCGAAGATTTATATATATATATATTTTTTCTGTTATTATTATTTAATTTTCGTTGCCTGAAATCATTAGGCTTCTTTTCTGATTGATTGCGACGGTTCTAGTTGTTCCAAAATTACATTTAAGCTGCACGTTTGTGAAACAGTGATCACAATAACAAAAAATAAGTTAGTTAAGGTTAGTTAAGGTTCTTCTCAGACCAGGACGCGTTTGGAACCCTCATAGCTTTAACATTAAGATGGAAAGTGCTTTTTCAGAAGGGCTTATTACGATAAATCTAGTATCGTAATAGGCCCTCCTGACACTTCCATGTTGACGTACACAAGTGATCACTGATTATAATTCTAAGTGGAAAAGATATAAATAAATAAATAAATAAATAAACATACAGAAGGTATTACAACCCTTGGTGGGTTCTAAGATCTATAAGTGAAAGAAAAAAAGAAGTGATTTACTATCAAGTAGTAGTTTCGGATATCAAGCATAGGCGTGCATCGAAATCTGCAGTGTGTGAACATACCATAGACAAGTCCAATCATTATATAAGATTTGATAATCCTAAAATCCTCGCTAAAGAACAACGTTACATTCCAAGAATGGTTCGTGAGGCTATTGAAATTAAAAAACATCCTAATTTTAATAGAGAAGATGGTTGGGGATTATGTAATCCCTGAAATCAACTTTTGAAAAATATAAAATTCCATGTCTCTGACCGCACTGTAATACCTCAAGATACTGTTAGTGCGTTTTGTGTGAATTTTGAGCGGTACGCCCGGAAGCTTAGAAACCGTTGGAGGTAGATGTCTAATTAAATGACTTACTGACAGACACTTCCATCTCGTCTTACCGTGAACACGATTGCTGCAAAGCATTCGAAACGTCGGGTTAGATTTAAAATGTAAATTTAAAATTTAATTCAATATAAGCGAGTTACATCCGTAAAAATAGTTTTATTTCAACTACACATTGAAATCGTACACTACACTCGTCGAAAGCCTTAGAAAACACTAAGTGATTTAGAAGTTAAATTCATATGATTATGTAAGTCAATATTATAATAAATCTTTTGAAATATTTATGAAATAAATTACTTTTACTCAGTTTCTTTTATAGTTAGTAATAATAATTTTATACATTAATACTTTAGTTAATAAATAATATGTAGTTATAAATTTTATAAGACATTAATATTATTTGAGACGATTGTCAAATGTCATTTATAATAACGTTACACAGTGTATAAAAGAAACTGTTTGACTTGGACTCCAGGAATTGGCACAAAAGTTATGCTTATCGCACGTATGCTGTTTTAAATACATATATTTTTCTGTGTTTTCGTTTTCTAACTTAGTTCATTTTTGTTAAATATTGAGCCCTTTTTTTTTCTTTTTTTTTTCTTTTTTTTTTATTAATTTGTAAAAGCTGTTCAAATGAAGGTGACATTGTAAAATTTGTTAATTAGTGCTTATTTTGTTTTTTTTTACTGGTAGGTATGTAATTTATATTACATTTAATTTTGTTATATAGATATATATTTTTTTTATCTAATCTTATTTTTAAAACATAATATTTTTATTTTGTGTTTTTATATTATTTATTATTATACTTTATCATATATTTTATTGTAATGTCAAATGACGATGACTCAAACGACGAATCTTTTCTCTCTATTTCTTCATCCTCTGATGTGTTGAACTCTGGTGACAGTTTTCAAAGTATCCCTTCATTGAGCGACAGTCTTGTTTCGTATTTCATGGACTGTCCCAAAAATTTTAATATAGTTCATATTAACGCCCAGAGTATTCCTGCTCATTTCCCTGACCTGCTATCTTCCTTTGCTTCTAATAATATTCATGCAATATTAATATCTGAATCTTGGCTTAAACCCTGTCTACCTTCAATAGCCTACTCCCTTCCAGGATATTACTTAATACGTAATGACCGCATTGGGCGAGTAGGAGGTGGAGTTGCAATTTATTTGCGCTCTCACATTCCTTTTTGTATTGTTAATGTCTCACAAACTCAGAATGCGGGTCCTGAACATCTATTTATTGAACTTACACTTTCACACTCCAAAGTTCTCCTCGGTGTCTATTATAGTCCTAACCTCCATATTGATTATTTCTCTTCTTTTGAAAATCTTCTGGAACAACTTTGTCCTTCTTATAACCATACTATTATAATGGGAGACTTTAACACTTGTTTAATTAAAAAAGACCACAGATCCGCTCGCCTTAATTCTATTGCCAATGCTATTAACTTGCATATTCTCCCTCTATCGTCTACTCATCATGCCCCTAACTGTAACTCCTCTCTTTTAGATCTAGTCCTAGTTTCCTCTTCTGAACATGTAGGAAAGCATGGCCAATGCTCTGCACTGGCTTTTTCCTATCATGATCTTCTTTATTTATCTTATAAGATTAAACCTCCAAAATTAAAACCCAAAACTCTTTTTCAGCGCAACTTTGGTAGTATGGACTTAGCTCAACTGCGTACTGACGCCTCTGTTATTGATTGGTCTGAAGTACTTACTCCACGTACTCTGGATGAGCAAGTGTGTATTTTTAACTCTCATTTAAGTAATCTTTATGACGCTCATGCTCCTATCCGACCCGTACGCATGAGACATCTTCCTGCTCCCTGGCTAACTGATGATATAAAAAAGCTTCAGCGAAAAAAGGTTACAGCTAAAGCTAAGAATAAAAATGAACCTAGTGAGGAAAACAAGGCAAAATATATCAAAATTCGTAATCGCTGCAACAGGCTCTGTAGAGATAATCAACGACGCCATATTTATAGATCTGTTATTGACGAGAAGGATTCAATTAAAGTCTGGAACTTTCTTAAATCTCTAGGAGTTGGTCGAAGTAAACAAAATACTCAAAACATTACCCATTCCGATCTTAATAATATTAACCAACATTTCTCCACGTCAACACCTCTGGATGGTGCTATTAAATCTCGCACTCTTAGCAATCTTTCATCTCTTCCAACTCCAAATACTCCAATATTTAGTTTAAGTCATTTTTCCGAATGTGATGTTAAGAAAACTATTCTGTCCGTGAGTTCTGATGCAGTCGGATCTGATGCCATTAGTCGTAAAATGATCATTCCTATCCTAGATATATTGATCCCTACTATTACTTCCTTATTTAATAATTCCATTACAATGTGTGAATTCCCTTCCTGTTGGAAAGATGCCTTTATTGTTCCTCTTCCAAAAAAGCTAACCCGTCTTGTTCCTCAGATTTTCGTCCTATTTCCATCCTTCCCTTTCTATCAAAAATCCTTGAGAGACTAGTACACTTCCAACTGAGTACCTTTTTAACCAAAAATAGTCTCCTTAGTAAATTCCAGTCCGGTTTCCGTCCCGGTCATAGTACGACTACGGCCTTGGTTAAAATTACCGAGGATGTCAGGTCAGGCATGGAAAACCGTCAAGTCACAGTATTGACGTTGCTGGATTTCAGCAATGCGTTTAATACTGTGGACTTTGATATCTTACTCACGGTATTGGGTAGCCTTAACATATCTCCATCGGCAATTGACTGGTTTCATTGTTACTTGCGTGGGCGTCGGCAACGTGTACGGTTAAATGACCTGTACTCTGACTGGAGCGCGGTCAGTGCTGGTGTTCCGCAAGGTGGCGTGTTGTCTCCTTTATTATTTTCAGTGTTTATTAACACTATTTGCTCTCATATCAATTCTTTCTACCACCTGTATGCAGACGATCTTCAAATTTACCGCCAGTCAAGTCTTGATGACCTTTCTAATACCATATTGAAAGTAAATCAAGATCTGGCGCGTATCTCAAATTGGAGCAAGTGTTTTGGCCTTAAAGTAAACACATCTAAAACGCAGGTCATTATCATTGGTAGTTCTAGGCTGATCGCACGTATTCCCGATTATCAGCTACCTCATATTAGTTTTGAAGGCGAAGTTATTCCGTATAACACTAAAGTTAAAAATCTTGGGATCATATTTGATCAAACTTTATCTTGGAATTCGCAGATTAGTGAGGTGAGCAGAAAGATGTTTGCTGCCGTGGGATCCATGAGAAGACTACGTAATTTTCTCCCAATCACTACCAAAGTTGTTTTAGCTCAATCTTTACTCTTTCCAATTTTAGACTATGCTGATGCCTGCTATCCTGATTTAAGAGAGGATCAGTTAAATAAACTTGAGCGTCTTCAAAACCTCTGCATAAGGTTCATATTTGGTCTTCGCAAATATGACCATATTTCTCACTTTCGTAAAAAACTCAAGTGGCTTCCGATTCGTTTTCGCAGGAATATTCATATGCTTAGCCTTCTATACTGTCTACTGTTCAATTCTTCCACTCCGTCCTACTTAAAAGAACGTTTTGAGTTTTTGAGTAGCACACACAACCGATCTCTCCGTTCCAATCAAAACCTTATCCTTAAAGTTCCCTCCCATTCATCTTCTTTTTACTCCGATTCCTTCACTGTGCAGACCATAAGACTGTGGAATGATCTTCCACTTGACATTAAACGTGCACAGTCATGCGATTCGTTTAAGCGCTCCCTTAAAGTTCACTTTTTAAATTTATAGCGTTTGTCGTCTGTATTGTTATTTGTTTATTTGCATGAGTTTGTATATTTTATTTGTGAGTGTGTATGTATGTATATGCGTGTATGTATGTATATATTTGTTTGTATGTATATTCGTATGTATGTATATATTTGTTTGTATGTATATTCGTATGTATGTATATATTTGTTTGTATGTATATTCGTATGTATGTATATATGTAATTATGTGTATGTAATGCTTTTTTTTTGTGTTTTTATATTTTTATTATTCAAACAACACCCACACTACGTCTCGTGTATCTTTATTTCTCTAATTAATTGGTTGCCTGGAAGAGATTGCTCTTTAGCGATAAGGCCGCCAAATTTGTACATTTTTTCTGTTTTATTTTTATTTTTTGTTATTGTTTTTTCTGGGTGTACAATAAAGAATATTTATTATTATTATTATTACTTTTTAAATCAAAATTATTCCAAAGAATACTAGTTTTGTACAATATTTATAAACTTTTTATGTATTTTCGTATATTTTGTTATTTTTATACAGTTTATATTATTTTTTTGTTATAATATTTAAAACATAAATTCAGATTATACCATAGAGTTATAATAGATAATTCTACACTTAATGCTTATTTGAAGGAACCTTAAGCGGTCCATTTATCTATTTATTTGACCAATAAAACGTCTATCTATCTCACAAACGTCTATCTATACCACTCTATAATGAATCCAAAAAAAGATGGATTGTGTTACGTCACATTCATCAATAAAATCTTGATTAAATATATGCCGTATATACGGTATTATATTTCTCCTTAATGAAAATAGAAACACAATATAATTGTTATTTTAATACATTAAAACAAACCAGGCACTTACTTATTTTGTCTGTGGAGTTAAAATTATAAAATCTTTTATATCTGTGAGAGGACTGCGGCAGCTTTGTTTAATTTAGACAATTCTCTTTGAACTGGCCGAGTTTTGTGGTGAACATAAACTGGTATATTTTTTGAAATGTTTTAAATTACATGGAAACATTTAGGCTTTAAGAATATTAAGATAATATTAGTAGACTGATGGTGGACGAGGTAAAAAAAAGTGAAAAGAAGCCCTTTTTTAAATAACTTTTGAAAAAGAATATAAAAGCTATAGTAAAAACTTTTACTCGTGCAGTTTTATTAACGAGCTTCTAAAGAGTTAATTTAGCAATTTGTCTTTACTCTAATTTAATTATTAATTATAATCTATTCATTACCATTAAGGTTGTTTCTTCAATGCATATTGTTTGCATTTTGAAAACTACTTCGCGAAAAACTTGATAGTAAAATTGGTTTCTAGATAAGAGTAGATCCATAGTTATATATACCTACTATATTGAGAGCCTCTCACGCCTTTTATTAAAAATCCAACATTAGCCAATATTAATCCAATATTATTCAGACAATACCCTCATTAAGAGGGTAAATGAAGGCAATTGCAGAATTAGAGACTTATTTTTTCTTTTAAAATATTGTACACGTTTAATTTCCAGCGGACTTTTATATTACTTATGTATTTAATATTTGTGAAATATATATTAGTTTCAATAGTACAGATAATACGAGAAATATAACAGAAGCATGAAAGTGATTTGTCTTCGTTAAACTTTAAAGGAAATCAGGTTTTTGTATCGTATACTTTGCCTGCATAATCTTATAATATAAAATTTAGCATAGAAAAATCTTGTCCTTTTTATAGATTGAAAAATTTTTAGAACGTTTAACATTTTTTTTCTCATTAGGATAAAAAGAGTCGCTATCGACTCTTACAACAATGTTATCATTGTATTTATAATTCTTTAATTTGTTTTTTAGGTGAAGTGAAATATTCGAATAAAACCAAGAGGTATTTTTTTAAAGCATTTGTAAATTAATCATTACACATGTTTAAATTAAAAAACAAAAAACGGCAGGAATGTAGGAGTACTAATAAAAACTCTAACTTGAGTTCCATTTTGAACCTCTTTATTTTCCTTATATTGTCTTGGACTGGAATAAAATTGAAAAGTAAAAGATGGATTTTTCGTATCGTAATTAGTTGCTAAGTGAACAAATTTCTACTTTATCTTACTTACTTCTTACTTCACAGAAGGTAATGAAAAGTTTTCATTACTTTCTGTGAAGTATGATTTTATGAAGTGGCATGGAATTCGTTGCATAATATTTCAAAATACGATTTTATAGAATATGATTTCATAGATGAAAATCAAGAAACTTAAATATTATCTAAACCAAAATAAACCTAAATTATTGAATCTATTACTGACATATATTATATCTTTTAAAATTATTGAGGGTGACATTCAGCTTAAAATTTAAATTTACCATTTTCCTTTAATTTACTTAAATTAAGTTGTAACAGAATTAATTTATTAAATTCCTAATAAAAATGTCTACCTATTTTCTAACATACCTATTAATTGCAAATTTTTATTTAACAATTTACTATGTAAGAGAACAATCTCAATTTGGGCACTATATTAAGAAAATGTTGCTAATAAATTAAAATTATTAAGACACATGAAATTTCCTGGCGATTGATATTTACAGTGGAAGTTTATCAGCGGCAACCTTAATAACGAGCGTCCATATCGATATCAAATAAATGCATTGATATTCGACTTTAAGCTCAATACTTTTTACTTAAGGTTTGTTTTTGACCGCAAAACTTTACCAATATAGCAATTATTTTAGGCTATTCGGAGGAAAACTCGATGGTAAAATCGGTTTCGAGATGAGAGCAAGTACACCACTGTATAGAATATATCGAGTGCCTCTTGTGCCGGTGATTGGACGTCTACGATTCAACGCCGGTCATATATACCTAATTAAGAGGGTAAATGAAGGTAGTGTTTTAGAAGTCGGCCTAATAACATTATAGGAATCATCGGTTTTTTTTTAATAAAATTATTCTTAATACTTCCTTACTGCTCTTATTTTTATATCAGTACGAAGTCAAGAAACAAATGTTATAATTATAAATGTCAGTCCTGAATTAAGTTGATGATGATAGTCTTGTTAAATTACGTCTAGTATCAGTGTACCAATATTATTAAGTAATTTAAATTATCAATAAATGGGTAAGCAGCCAAAAAGCAGTTGCTATAGTTTATTTTTAAAGACAAGTCTAAGGTTTGAATCTCTTCCGTTATAAAAAGATCCTATAATTATTATCACCACACAGTTTTTGATACAACTTTTATATGTCAGATTAAATATAGGAAAATAGGAGAGAACAATAGAATATAGGCATAGCTATATTACAGCTCAATAAGGAATTTAAGAAGAAATAGAAGATCTCACTGGAACAACGGACTCTTTCATTGTCTTTCATTATCTTTATTTTTCTAGAAAGTACTTTTATCATAACTGGGTATATGTTCCTAGTTTATTTAATAGATTTTGTTAAAATAGCAACACTTATTTTTGACAATATAACCCTTAAATCAGAAAAAAGTTATAATACCAGGTCATAACCTCGCAGTTTTTATTTTGTTTGTTAAATTTTATGATTACAATAATTGATAAAATTAGGTATTCATTCTAAAAAGAAAAAAATGCAGGGATATTCACGCGATAATGGATACTGAATATTTAATACTTACAAAATCGTTAATCATTGTGTAACTACACAAAACACAATGATCCGAATAATACAGCCAGAGTTGTGACGTCATTATCTTTTACATAACAACTGTAAATAAAAAAGTTTGTATAAAATTATATAAACTAGAATGTTATATAATAGTAAGTTATTATAATAAAATTAGTAAGTAATTTTAAGATAACCACATCGAAAAAATATATTGGAAACAAATAATAAAATTATATTATATTAGATAATCAGAGAATACCTGTTTTTAACCCCCACCCAAAAAGAGGTGTGCTATAAGTTTGACCTGTGTATCTGTGTGTCTGTCTGTGTAATGTAGCAATGTAGCAGACAAACGTGTGGACGGATTTCAATGCGGTTTTTCTTAATGGAAAGCTTGGTTTCTCGAGATGGTTCTTAGATATGAATGGTCGAAATAGAAACAGTGGTCTTCAAGATATTGACATTTTATTGGTGAAAGATTCTTATGCAATAATTAGCTGTTCCCAACGGCTTCGCCCGGCATATATAGGATAAAAAAGCCTTGTGATATAGGCCAAAAGGTTTTTACACTTATTTACTCAGGTGAAGTACCTACTTAATTAGGGATATCTGTTGCCCGTGACTGCATCCACGTAGACTGTAAAAAATATATTTATATGGGTTAAGTACGTAGTCATAAAGAGTCACGGGAAACAGCTATTGTGAAAACATCATAGTGTTATTAGTTATTGTAAACCATTTAAATGTTTATATTTATGAAAATTCATATATACCTACCTATATGAAAAAGTCTTGAATCATGTTACATAATACATTTATAATTTATTACATTACATATAATTTATTACAATATCCTTATTTTTTGTCGTATTAAATATAGCTTATGTTCTTTACGGATAATGTAGGATTCTAATGCTAAAAGATTTTTTAAATCGGTCCAGTAGTTTCGGAGCCTATTCAATTCAAACAAACAAACAAATCTTTCCTCTTTATAATATTAGGATAAATTAATAGAAATACTTAAACAACTGAAAGTTTGTGTGTCTGTAGGTTCATCTAGTACACTTCAATCAACAACGACTACAATAAGTACGCAATAATATTATTTTTATTTTTTTTAGAGGTCTTTTTGTAACGGGGGTTTTTTTTAATATTTAGTAAAAAAAATCTGCTCTTTAAAAATGTTAATAATCCTTGAAATTATCCAAATATCCATAACTACTATGAAATGTTCTAGTAATTCTACGAACAATGAATTGTGGTAAATAGTTTTGATAACGAGTATTAATATAAAAAATAGTGAGAATTATACTTCATGTCGTTAAGTTAAGGTCGGTTTTTGATAAAACGCCATTAGTAATTCCACATTTAGGTATTTCAAGCTATTAAGCAGAAAACTCGATTGTAAAATACGTTTTGAGGGCAAGTACACATTTATGTAAGTTAAATCGAGTGCCTCTTGCACCTCTGATTAGCTCATTTAATTTTATTCAATATTTACCTTGTTCATTAAGAGGGTAAATGAAGGCACTTTATATTAAAAACGATTAGTGATGTAGAAAATATCTTATATAATCAAGGATGTTAAGTATATATTGATACTCGTATAAAAGTCATCCTAATTTGATTTTATTTTGTTTTAAGATATACTGAAAACATTTCGTAATTTATTTTAAAAAAGTATTACGTCAAATTTCCATTTTATTTAATGATAATATTTTCATTTCTGACATCTGATACTTGGGACTGTCAAATTACTCATTCCATTCTGTATAAGCAAAGTAATTCTAGACATATCTAATAATAAAAGTAGAGTAGCGGATGATAATTTATTAAACTATTTAATACGATTTATTGGAAAACAAAAAACTTAAAGAATAGTAAAATTCTACATATAATTAAGTTATTCAGCGCGATTCAATTTTAGTTTTTGGTATGCAACGAGGAATGTAGTTTAAATTGTATTTCTCAGCAGGAATAAACAATTAAGTCTATTTAACCACTTTTATTTAAAGCTTTGTTTAATTACAAGAAAATGAGTTTCTAAGATCATATATTTAAAAGCTAAGTCATCACTAAAGTATAGAAAGAATAATGTAATAAGCAAAATTATGTAATGTTATAGGACCATGAATATTGTCATACATACATAAATATATACATATATGAATATATACATATATAACCTAACGGCTGATGAAACGACAAAACACATCTATTGGACTTATCTCAAATCTCAAATATATAATAAGACAGTAAATTCGACATTAAATATTTTTCCAAAAAACTGATAGGCTAGTAAAGACGAGTAACAGAAACTAAAAAATCATTTTTTGGAATTTTTGTCTGTTTGTCTGGTACGTTATAACGTCGAATCTATTTGACGGATTGAACGCGGTTTTCACAGGTGGATTATATATAATCTGGAGCGTTGTCAAAACCTTGTTTTGTCAAAATCGGTTAAGGGAAAAAGAAGCTATGGTCAATTGAAAACTTACTTTAAGCACTTTTTCAAAACTTTTAAACAGAAATGAATGCGGCTTACATAAACATATTTAATTTAGATAAAGGTAGAATTTCTATTTTGTTTTATCTGAATTTTAATAAAATAACAAATTGAATATGAGCATATGCACATTTTAGTTACATAAAATCCAATAGATGGCGCTGACTTTTTTAGTATACTATGATTATGTTTTCGCATATGGTATAGCAGTTTGAAATTCTACAAAGAAATTCTTTAATTAAACATTACTCAAAAACATAACATTGGTAAAAAATATTTCGTATTTATGTGCTTTATTACGTATATCTGAATAATGTTGTGTTTGTGTGTGTGTGTGTATGTGTGAGTGTGTGTGAGATGTGTATGTATGTTACTATTTTCAGTTTGATATCGGAGCAATGTAATGCGTATATGTATGAAATTGCCACGGGAATATGATTCTATAGAAATAACAATAAGCCTATTATAGTTCTGGATAATTGTAGTTTTCACAGATTACGCGAAAAGCGACATACACGCCGGCGGAGCCACGGCCAACAGCTAGTTTAGTAATAAAATAAGAGAGAAATACCGATTTCCAAAAGTGTTAATTGTCAAACACACACACAGAGAGTAATAAAATCACTAATGAGGTTATTTATGATATAGAAATGTTGGGACAAAAAAGAACAATTTGAAGTTATAATTTATTTGGAGTGTCTTTCGCTTGTGAGATTAATTAAAAACTCGTTTATATGTATGAGAAGCTTTGTTAAATTTACACAATTCGTTCGTTACTAGGCACTACTGAAACGAGCACCAGGGTTTTGTAAATTAGAAATGCAAAGTCTTTATGCTCCAAGCATTTAAGATAATTTTTAGACATTAGTATAATACTTCTATCTCTATCCTATAAATATTAAACAGTTAATTTTAGAAATATTTTTTAAAGCGTGTTTTGGTTTAAAAAAAAAATGGAATTGTAACTTTTAAAAAACATAGATGTATTATTCAAAAGTAACATTACTATAACAATTAGGTTTCATTAAGAAGTTTTTATGACGTCATCCTAAATCATTCGTTCTTTTATTTAAAATCAAATTAAAAAGTTATATACAACTGATCTCTCATTTCCTCCCATTGCAGGAATAAAAAAGCATTCGTTCATTCGTTCTCATTTACATCACTAGTCAAAAAATTAAGTAATATTGTTTTATAAAGGTCTCTCAAAGTAATATTATTGTAAGATTGCAATAAACCTTCCTAAGACTATGATAACTTTTAAGAGGTCATAATAGGCCTCCTGGTATACATATAATATTTCAAAAGTGTTATTATTTTATTACCAATTAGTATTAGTGTTTGTGTACTGAGGTTTGTCTGTAAACATAAAGTACGTATGTATATATTATATTTTATTATTGTAGGTAAGTAAAAACAGTGCTACATAAAATTATGCACACTTTAATTTATCACAAGGTCTGCCTTTTTTGTTAACATTATCTTAGAGTTAGGCTAAAAATAATTAAAGATATATATTTTTTTGTATATTAAAATTTACTTTAGATTCATTTAAATTTTAATATTTGTGTTAATTAACGGATAAAAAAAAACTTATCTCGCATTTTGATTGAATAAGGAAACATTCTTGAAATTTTTCCTTGTATAATTTTGTTTTATTTATATTCTAATATCAAAGACTGAAAATTGACTTAGGATTCGTAATTATCAGTGGATTGAACAAAATTTAATTTTATTATTTTATTTTGTAATTAATCATAAAATATTTGCATTTCCTCTTTCAACTATTAGATTTATAATTACCTGATGTTTTTAAAGTTTATCGACATGGTAATTAAATATTTAAGTTTTGGATTTATATATATATAAATATTGAAAAAAAATCTAAAAATTAACCTAAATAAATATTAGGTAAAAATATTCTACAAACATAAAATTTCTTTGAATAGAATCTAATTTAACATGAACATATTTTACTTACGTATATAAACGTGTATACAAGATAAGTATTTTATGAAAAAAATATAATTAATGCTTGATTAAACGTTTAAATTTAGATTTTTTAAATCTTATGCCTCTTTTCTTATTTTAATAATGTTATTTCTATAAAATCTTAACAGTACTTATAAAAAAAAATTCTGGGTCGAGCCAATCATAAAATAGGTACAAAAATGTCTTATTATAATTCGCTTGAAACGTACTAAAAATCTTATTAGGTTTTTATTTCTTCTTTCTTATTTAAGGCAGGACACGTTTAATAAAAGACAAACGTATGACACTCAAATTTATACTCAATTCTTTTGATTCAGGGTTGATTTTTCTCTACCGGCCTTTTCAATGTGGTAATTATTTAATGCTATTTGCCGGAAAACTCGATGGTAAAATGAGATGAGAGTAAGAAGATGGTTACATAGAATATATCGAGTGCCCCTTGAGCCCTTGATGGGAAATCAATTTCACAACTCCAGCGCGCAAATAAAGGAATTGATTTACAAGTTAAAATCATATTGGATAACTGTATTTGTTGAAAACATTTGATAAAATAAATATTGATTAAAAATATGTTACCTTAAAATATTTATATTTAAATATTAATTTTATTTTTGTCTAGAAGCAGAGTCGCAAGCATAAGCTAGTCTCAAAAAGTACGTCAGAACTAAAATTCAAGTAGCGTCTATAAAATTGAATTGATAGGCAATTTAGGATTTTATAAGCCTTATGTACCCTAAAGGTTTATATTTACAATGTTTTTTTTATTAATCCTGCAAATCTCCTTTGAGGAATATTTAATACTAGAACTGGAAGATATTTTTTTTCGTACATGCGTTTTGCACCTATTCATTAAATACATTATAGTTCCAAAATTACATATCTATTTTTTTTATGGATATATGAATAGTACATATAATGGCGGATAGCATATTTTAAGTCAGGGATGTAGTAATAAATAAATAGATTTTTGACACTTTTATTGGAACTTAAAGTCTAACAATAAATTCATTTAAATTAGTTTTTGATTAAACAAAAAAGTAGTAAAATTTAAAATACTCCTTGAATTTAATTTGAAATACTACATTAAATATTTTGACTGTCTTATGAATGAACCTTACGTAACTGAAGGTCTTATTAAGCTTTACACTTTAAGAAATACATCTCCTAAAATGTGACGATGATAAACGAACTTAATCTACTTAAATTACTTACATAATACCGAATAAACGCTTTAAAAAGAAACATAACCTATGGTATTATTCATTGGTTACTGCACATTTCAAAAACTGGGAACAAATTATTATCTTTGCAAAAAGATTAATCTCTGTCACTTATCAGGTGTGTTTCTTTTTGTAACCGGTAATATATCTTTTTGAATGAACAAAAATTAATTTTGCATCTTCTCTTAAACTCTTGTTGTTTATTTAAATATATTTTATATCCTGTCGTTGCCAGCTCAGGGTTTGTTTGATGAAGGTTCATTAAAATGGAAATTCTTCATTTCAGTCTTTCTTTTGTTAAAAAAAAAAAGATACAATTCAAGAAACATCTTGATTAAATTTTTGGGTAAATTGTATTGTTTGAAAAAGCAGCGTAATTTTTTTTCTTTTTATTATTTTCAATTCTATAAGTTCGGAAAATTATTATCTGTTTGAAATTAATACTTGTTTTTATATGTTAATATATTAATAAAATGTAAATTCTCCTGCTTGTTATTTAAATCTGTTACATGTAAATCAGTCAAAATTAAACCTTTGACACTGAAAGTGATTTTTTTTTGTAAAATACTTGTTATAAAAATCTCCTGTTTATTATTTTTATTGGTCTGAACTCTTAGTAAAGGAATAAATAATCATTTCAATTTTAATTGCGATCGGAAAGTCAATACCATATTATTGATGTCTTCATTATCTGTAATATTAAGTTGAATATTTTATTTCTGTATATTAGCAAAATTGACTTCAATTGTAAGACTAGAATTTCCTTATCATTTCTTGATCAATCACTAACATTAAAAATGCAAACGACACTATAAATACACCTTCTTTTAAATACAGAAGTAAAGAAGGACAAGTTATATATATATGTGTGTATTTCAATTCCATATTATTTTCTGTTTTTTTTTTGTTTTATTGTAACGTCTTTTAAGTATCTGTACATCCTCAAGGTTGACTGTTAGAGAATACTATTTAGCATTAAGTCTGCCAATTGTAACAGTTTTTGTTGGAACAATAAAGAATAAATAAATAAATAAGAATGGAAATTTTTCACTTCGTAAAGTTAAAAAAAAAGAGAGGTGTATTTCTCACAACAGTGTTTCCGTTTATTCGGTGACATTAGAATCAAACAACACAAATACAATTAGAGCAATTTGTATACAATACAAACAATTAGGGCATTTGAGTTCACTAGTGATACATAAGGGTGACTCCACATGAAGACAGTCCACCTTATCTTGTATAAATATTTGTCTTAGAAATAAAGAACTAGGTACCTACATACTAGTTAGAAATTACTATGTACCTACTAGCATAATTACATTATTGTAATAATTATATATGTCGAAGGGCGAAGGTACGACTTACCAACGGATAAGCATCTGCATATCTTCCATACAATTCCACAAAAATTTCGTTCTCCATTCTGGTATTTGTACTACAACTTTTAAGTGAAAGCTGATACTAAATACCTATTTTATAGGTACTATTACGTCCATTAATCTTTGTGTACGACCGATAAAACTTTGTTTGTCCGTTTAAAGCGATCGTTAAAGACGTGACGTCATTATGACGTACACGGGACTACAGTACATAAAATAACTTACCGTGAAAGTGAAATTATCCTTAATAAATACAGTTCTAGTGAATTCTAGGCCAAGAAATATTGAATATTTTGAAATGGTAGACATAATGTTATTGTAATGGAAAATATATATAATAAATGAGAATTCTTATATTTATATTTTAAGGTTAAACTCGAATTACAACAACAAAAATTGTAACTAAAAATGTGCCTGTACTTTAATCACGAAGGAAAATATTAAAACCATTTTTATTGATAATAAAAAAAAAACCATAATACAGTGTTATAATATGTATTGTCCTATTAAAATTTAAAAAGGTTTTATATAATAAAACACGATAATCCTTCATAAAATAAAAACCGGTAGATAGGCCATCCCTAGTTTGATTAATCGATGCTCCATTCATCACAAACGAGGTGGCCGGAGACAATATAGAGGGTACATAATACATTTTTAAATACAACCATTGCTTTACGGGAAAAGGATTTTGTACTTAAATTATTACATTTTTAGTCATTTAATTAAAAAAGTAATCATAGTTCAAAGTAATTCCGACGTTTACATATTTTACATTATTAAATATTGAGGACAAATTTAACAGTTAAAAGGCTAGATAAGATACTCAAAAATCACACCTTCAATCATTATTCACACCTACGGAGCTTCCGCTCTGAAATGTGTATGACACAATTATTTATAAACTTAACACTTGTTTACCAATTTATACCACTAGATCCCATTTAATTATTTAGAAATACCCTTAATTCCTAACAATGTATGTACGTTTATTATAAATGATATAAATTAGTAGGTAAGTAGAGCTTTAGGTAATCATTATGTTATTTCTTCCATTCCATCTTTAGGCGTCACATAGGCGGCCGTCTTTCTTACAATTAAACTTGGTAATGTGATATTGTAAGTATATATTTTTTTCTTTTTCCGTTGAAAAAAATCCGTTATTTATTGCCGTTGGCCAGGAAGGCGATGGCCGGCAGCATAGAGGACGCTGCCATTTTTAAAGCTACCTACTAAAAAAACCAACGGTTGACCTCATCGTCTTAGTGGGAAGCCATGGGATCGTTTTTGCATTTACCGTGACGGCCCGGCGGAACCCCCTATATGAGAGTGCCCCGGTCAACTTAGGGCACCCTCACCGGCGTAGGTCTATGGTAGGCGAGAGAGGTCGCCCCCCTCTCCCACCCAATTGTAAGTATAATCTAAGGCAACCAAGTTTTCTTTTCATAAACATTCCTAAATTATACGCATTATATATATTATTATGATCACATAATAATAAATATACATCATTATGTACATATCAAGGTACATTAGGTAAAGGTTTTCAAAAATAATTATAAATTTGTAAATCATTATATGTATATGTTAACTTAATAGGAATACATAGAAATATAGAGGTTTAAGAAACGCGTCCTTTTAATAGAGTACGTCATTCGAATTAAAACTTTTTTTTTCATCATTTTATTCACAATGGAACTTGTCGAAAAATACATTTGTTTAGAAAATAAAAGTAAGAACTGCTGGTAGAACTTTTTTATTTGTAAATTCGATATAATAAAAAAATAAAATTAAATACCTAAATGATTTAGATGTTTATATAAAACAGTATACTTATATACGGTTTATCTTTTTAAGTTTTTAAGTAATTTTTAGGTAAAACATAAAAGTTATCAGAAAATATATAAATATTTTTTATATCTATGTAGTGTATATCGATATAAAGTAATTATGCAGTTAAGAAATGGACATTGTAATAAAATAAATAAAATTTAAAGAATGTGTGTACTTATAGTAAAAACATAATTACATACACACATTTAATCCATGTTTTGTGTTACTTACTAATAACTTATTTTATTGGTGAAACGATATTTAGAACTAACGAGCAATCAACTTAATATTTAAAAAATATATATACAAGATGATAAATACACAAGGAAAAAACAATTTCCCAAAGGTCGGTCGTTTGGAACCCCTGTCTGTATTGATTTATTTTTAATTCCATATTTCGAAAAAAAAAGTTCAATATGACTATACGAGTTTATAGATATTTTCAAAAATCATCTTAATGCATTTTCTTAAGATGTGTTTTTGATTACATAGAACTTAATACGTCTATTAAAGCTATTTATTGAATATTTTATGACAATTAGATGCATTCCTCATAAATATATACAAAGTTCTAGAGTCTATTGATTTTTTTTAAGGTCTAAAATATATGAAACAAAAATCTAATAAGAAAATGTGGAGAAATTTAATAGTAAATATTGCTTCAATGTACAATTTTTTTTTTAAATATGCGTCTGATATTGAATACCGGTATTTTTAATCTCACAGGATAACGATATTATGAGAAATTGTTGAAAGTTGTTTGTTATCTGAATTGTCATTACAAATATTAACAAAGTTATTTCTCTAGATGTTCAATGTTTCTCTTAATTATAAACCATTATTTATATTTGTTTGAGTTTATCTGTTAATTGTGTTAATTTGTGGAAATATGGATAATGAAGACAAAATTTATTCATGAATATCAAAATATACGATACCGAGACAGAAATGATAAAACGGTTGTAATTTTGATGAAATTTTATAAATGTAAAGTATTAATAAAGTAGCTGTTGTATATATTTTACAGAATGATGTTATAAAATATTTTTTTTTTTACGGATCTAACTCGCGTATAATAAGTTTTATATTATTATCTTCAATTTAAGCCGAAATTTCGAATGCTTTACAGCATCGTGTCAGACGCCTAAATCTTTTACCGTGGGCACGATTGCTGTAAATGTTTACTCGTGAAAATTAAAGAAAATACTAAAGTGTTATAAGGTTAACATATGTCTCTATATTTTTTTATAAATTTACCTATGTATCCGTCTGTGGCATCATAGCTCCAAACGGATGTGCCGATTTGATAGTTTTTAATTTTTACAATCAAAAACCTTATCTTTCGAGGGAATCCTTAGTTATGTGTGGTGAAGATAAAGCTTATAATTCCGAGTTTCAGTTAAATATTTTTTAATTTATTCGCCTCGGTTTTTTTTATTATATAATTTTATTAACCTGCAGCAAGATAGAACTTAAAAAACTGAATTATTAAGTTGTTCTTTGGGTTCTAAATATAAAAAAAATAAGTTTCTAACACAGAAACAGAGTAAGTTGGGTAACAGTCTTTAGTTGTAATGACAATTATTTACGTATTCTGGTAAACACTTATTGTTTCCTTCTCAGTATATCACTTCAGTTTCTAGACTTTTTGTACTATTTTTCTTCTAAATCTGTGTAATACACAATCTTTCTCTCTCCCACTCTATATGTCTCTCTCTTTACCAGACACAAACAAACAGTTACTAAGTACTCGCATAAGCCTTAGTGAGTTTCTTTCTATATCAGAATAACAATAATATGAAAGAGTTACTATGTCTTCTGAAATTGCATTTTGGTGGACATTTACATAATAATGTATTTGTCACATTTGTCTTCTTGCGGGTGGAGTTGCTTTGGCATTTGATTCCAAGTTTGTTATTTATTAGACTTCTTGTCAAAGCTCGCTGACACACATGTATTTTATGTGATCTTATTACAGATACATAGTTTATTGCTTTCTTGAATCTAGAGCTTATATAATTATACTATATAAATATACTTTTTCTTAATATAAATTTGATATAACATGTTATAAAGAAATATATAAAGTAGTTCAAGTTGCTAACCTATTCCGTATGTTCGTAGGCATTTCAAAGAGTTCAAAGCTTGCCCATTAAGATAAGCTTTGGGTAAAGTAGCTCATTTACGATTCTGTAACAGATACAAAAGTCCATTTGTTTCGTTAACAAATTAAAACCCTTTCATTTAAGAAATTTAATTAGTTACAATGCAGATGGGTGATAAAGCGAAATAGAGGTATAAAGTTTACTTAATCTAGATGTAGATTAATGATGAAACTAGATTAGTTTAGACTATAATAATTACAATAAGGTAATGTAGGACCATTTATTACACGTCTCTTAGATTGATTAATCTTTTATTGGTTATTTTCTTTCAATATCATTTTACAACATATAAGGTACAGTTTTCGAAATTAATATTTTGAGGTAACGGAAAATAATTTAAAAAATAATATTTTAATATTCAAAAAAATAATATTTTATTTTGAATACTATATTAAAATTAACTTAACCTAGTTTAAATAATACGAGTAATTTTCAATTACTTTCGAACAATTCTTCAGTTTCAGATTTACAGTGACAAGTTTTACCATTTCAGCAACTTTCTATACATGACCTATTTGTACCAATAAATGTATATTTATCATCAGTGAAATATAAACTTAATGATTCTTACATAAGGTTGGTTTTTCAATAGACACCGTCATCAATATTTCTATTGGAAAGCTTTTTCCCTGGAGATATGGGACACATTCTGCTCGTATTTAAATATATATTTTAATGAAAAGTGATTCATTATATTCTAACTAAGCTTGCAGCTATAGCACTATCCATTTATCAATCAAAAATACTTCTAAATGTATTTCTGTTTTGTGTTATTACTAGTCAACATATAAAAATAAAACTGAGTTAACAAAAAGTGACGTCTCTATTATCACTATAAAACACAAAAAAAAATTGTTTCCGTCAATCTCAAAAATAAGGTATATCACAAATATTCATTCTTTTCGGTCTGTACGTCCTTATATAACTAACGTTTTGATAGATCTTAAAAAAAATTGCTTATGATAGTCTGTACCTACCTATGTAATATTGAAAATTTAATTAATGTTAAAAATAGCTTACCTTCGTACAACCAATCGGGCACACCGTTGTTCACTCTACCCGGTATCCCGCTTTCAGTTACGCAGTACCCGGTAGAGGAGCGTGGCGCTGGGCGGTAGTAGATATTGTAGTCTTTGACGGTGATGAGACCGTGTCCTTTCGGGGTCCACATCGCTAGCAGGAGGAGAGGACCTTCGCTGATCACTCCTCCTCCTACGTCATCTGGGAGAGGCGTCAGCGGGTAGGACTCTCTGAGAATAAAGTCATTCTCATTAGTTATTGGGAACTCTCATCTACTCATAAGTTATTGGGAATTCAGGGTCTGTTTTAACAATAATATTACTGAAGAAATTACAAAATTGATCAAACCTTTAAGTAAGCGAATTATTTGTTAAGAATGTTAGACAACAAAAATTTTAAATATACGTTATAAATACTGAGAATATATTTAATAAGCGACCGAACCCAGAAATGCAGACATCACATACATGACTGTCGGGAATCGAACCTAAGCCCCCTGGTGCCGTTGCTCCGCGAAACAAATGGGGCGGTTCAAAATGTTTTAGATTAATGATAAATAATATAAAATAGATGGTCTCTTTGTCTAATAGTTAGTGACTTGGACTGATGTTTCGATTCCAAACCGGAACAATTCTTTATGTGATTGATGTTTAGATTCCGGATGTACCTTGACCTTATAAATAACGTACAAGGATATGTATATATTTGTAAAAATTACTTCGACCCGAAACTAGACTTATTTTAATGCGGGAGTTGTAATATAGATAATACTAGCAGACCCGGCCACGCGTTGCTGTGGTAGCTAAGATTTTGGATATACCTATTACATTGTAGTAAACTATTTAAGAAGTCACGGTATTAGAAAAAATAAAATAAAAATTTAAAAAACCCCCGACCGCTAAGTAAAGGAAAAATTCAAAATGCAAGTAAATTTATCAAGGCCAATAACGAAATAACAATATTTTGATATTATCGTATAGTCAAAGACCTCATTCATTAGCTTCGAATATTTTGTAAAATAGACACTCATCAACGTACGTATAAAGGTCCCCCGACGTAACGAATTCAATAAGTACATAGTAATATTATTAACCTTTTTAGACATCATCATCTAAATAGTATCGAGGTTTATTTTTTTTTTGTTTTGTTTAAATATTTCTCTTTTTTCTATGTTGTACTAAATGAACCTACGAATACACTAATCCCCTGTTTAGGTTTTTATTATCAATATTGTATAAAACCTTTCGCCACCACCATTAAAATTTTGAGGACGACTGCTTCTATTTCGACCAAACATAGCTAAGAACCATCTTGAGAAACAAAGCTTTCGATTAAAAAAAACCGCATTCAAATCGGTTTACGTATTTGGCCGCTACGTATCCACAGACAGATACACAGATACACAAATCTACAGGTCAAACTTATAATACCCCTCTTTTTGGGTCGGGGGTTAAAAATAATGATGTGGACCACTATGTTTTTTTACATAGATGCAATTTGTAAAGAACATGACGACCTCTATGACTGATTTTCTACTACCATTACCTAACCCTTGATACAGTAATATAATAATCATTAGTGATGCGCCGAATATTTGGTAAGTATTCGGTATTCGGTGTATTTGTCATCTTTTTCGAAATTCGTATTCGGCCGAACTATTGGGTTTTGATGCCGAATATATTCGGTTCGAGTATTTCTATTTTTTTGGCTACACCACGCTATACTATACGACACTATACCGCTATACGTGAGGCGTCTGCGCTCCACTACTTGACCAACAGAGTGGTTGAAACAATGAAATTATTATTTACCAAAGAAGACGAAAACGTTAAAGCCGTTCTAAAAATTCACCGGATTGGGATTTGAAGGAGGTCTTTGAATACGTTTGATCAAAATTATCGTACAGTTGAGGTATTTAATTTTAAATTTAATTATTATTATTTTATTTAAGATGGTAACAAATGAGTACACTACAAATTTATAAATAAGGTATGTAGGGCAGATAGTTTTAAATTTTTGAAAATAATAATTGTTATTTTAAATTATTAATAATTTTATTTTTAATTTAATTTTGCACTTATCGGTGCACAATATTTTTGGTTGACCAAAATTATTATTTATTTATTATTTATTATTATTTTTGGTTATTTTTGGTATGTGAGACACATAAATAGATTCAACAAAGAAACAGGTATAATTTGACTGTATTATATTCTTTATAATATGAGTTTATATATACTTCAGTTTAAGTAATACTTGGCGGGCTATATTAACACTAAAAATTAACTCATAATTTTTTCTCAGCATCGCCTGTTGGTTATGATGTTACATTGTATATGAAACATTTGTACTTTTAACATATCGCCATCTATTGAACACTAACTCAATCCAGTCAACAGATACAACGCCATCTGTTAAACTTGTTTGGATTCACAGATAATTGTAAAGAAATAATTTGCAATAAAATAATATTGCGACTAAAAATTAAGATGTAAGTTATCCAATGTTTCAAGTTGGATCAAACTGCACACGGTGTGCAAATTTGATTAAAATCGGTTGAGTAGTTTAGGAGTCCATCGCGGACAAACAACGTGACACGTAATTTATATATATTAAGAAGAAGATTATATAATTGTCAATCAAAATTATATAAAAAATATTTTGTTGTGCTTGTCAAAATCTTGACATTTTTGTCAGTAGAATATTTGTACATTTTATTTGTTAAACATTATATTCGCTATACTTGGTATATCAAATTTTAGTATATTAACATAGCAGGATGTTAAAGTAGAAGTGGATTGAATATAAAAATCTCGTATTATGGATATCGTGTATACCCGAATATTGCACATAAAGCCAATTCATGAAAAAGATACAAAAAGATTTTCATTCCTGATAAGATACCTTATTGATAATATTAATCAAACCTTTTCAATACCGAGTTATTCTAATACCCTTTTAGGGTAGATTTCGGCGGATAAGATGAATAAAGTACTCGTAGGTTATTTATGTGCTTACGTAATTTATTTCTAGTTTTTTATCATCAATGCAAATTGCGAATTGGGTAAATTTTTAAAATATAATATCTATCCTAATAGTAAAAAATTATATTCTAATATAAAAATATTTTTAACTATGTGATAATTTCTAAAACGATAATTTTGTAGCACATTTATTGACTAATATAAATTCACACAATGATTCATAACAAGTATTAGAAAGTACTTTAAAATATGTGAATTGTTTTCTGTATACCATCAGTAGTTCTGATTAATGTGACGTAGCTCTATCATTTTAATGTGACGTAGCGTCGTAGAAGAGGTCTTCTACGTAGCTACGTCACATTAAAATGATCTACAGAGATCTGTCTGTAGATAGACCATAAATATATTTTTTAATTTGTTCGAAATAAATGGAATGTTCTAAAGTTGGTAAAAATAAATCTGTCATTGGATACTTCTTGATGTCGAAGAAAAGAAATTCCGTAATATAATTTAGTAAGAAAAAAACCATCTTATCATCACCGTTAAAATTTAAATTTCGTAAAAAGATCATATTTAACGTTTCCTCATTTTGCTAAAAGGAAAGACAAAGGCATTATATCTTACAGTCTCATCAGAAAATACGTTTATCTTGAGAATATTATTTAAAGTGAACCTTTTAAAACGTGATTATTTTTAATCAAATCCCATGTTTAATTCACTGTTACGCTGTACTGGTTTTTATAACCAGTTGAAAAGTTCAGTAGCGTACGTGCTAAGGCATGAATGTACGATCTCATTAGTTTTTATGGTAGCCTGGTACCTGGTGTTAGGACCGTGAATACTGTAAAAAAAATAAGTATTTTTTATTGGAGTAACCATTTCTTTAGCGATAAAAACTCGAAGAACGTTAACCTAATTTTTATAATCAACCAAGAATTAAAATTTGTGCTATGTATTCTAAATTAAAATAGATATACATGTTTATAGATATAAATGTGTACCTCTTTATAACATTAAAATAGATACAGTCAATAACAAGTAACTTCAGTAAGACTCATCTTGCGGTTCTGGACTCAATTGAGAGGCGAGCAAAGAGGCTTATTGGCGACCCTAAATTGGTTGACGCCAAACTCCACAGCCTTGAACATAGGCGTAGAATTGCTAACCTCTCAGTATTTTATAGGATACATTTTGGTGAGTGTGCGCAGGAATTACACGATTTAATTCCCCCATCCCCGTTCCATTACCGGACGTTCCGTCGCACGGCAGGTATCCATCCCTACGTTGTGGACATTCCACCTGTCCGAACGAAGCGCTATGCTTCGTCTTTTTTAGTGCGTACAGCGAAGGACTGGAACAATCTGCCTGCGTCGGTATTTCCGGCCAAATATAATGTGGGTGTCTTCAAGAGGAGAGTGAATAGGCTGCTAGGTTAATGCGCGTTACCACTAATGACTACATTTCACTTACCATTAGGTGGAATGTAGTCAAGCATTAACCTAGTTTTGTATAAAAAAAAAAAAAAAAAAACAAAAGTTACCCGGTTGTGACGTCATACACCACCTTGCCACTTGTGTATAACGCAATCGTCCTGCTGCATTGTAGCTCTGCATGTATGGCAAGTACGCGCATAAATTTTGTGTACCTAAAGTCGGACTGACAAGGCCTTAACTGCGTATTCCAAGAGATGAATGTTTTACATAACAGTCTTCTTTGTTTAACGCTCGCCGGATAACGAATGTTCATTTCTTTTTAGGTACTTCGATAGTTATTACTGTTTGTGTACAAATTATTTTTCCTCATAATAAGTTTAAATTTATAATAACAAATCATTTGATATTGGGTAAAACCCACCTGATAACGGACGGTTTATCATTTTAGGGATGTCAAATGTCACGACTTACAATACATTTTAAATTTTTAAGCAAATTTTGATCGTGATAACCTCTGTGATATCAGAAATTGGTGGCGTGTGTCACAGTAATGATTATTTTCAGTCCGGTTGGAAGTTAAATATTTAAACGGAAGATTGGCAATTACTGTACTGTCGAGGTCTGACGACCAAACGATAAACATTAACAAAACGTCACATTGTCGCAAAACTTCTCTATATCACAATGGCACCAATGATAAGGCAGGCACTGGGAGATGCCACTTAGGATGCCTTCACAAAACGTGGGTTTCGTCGACCGCGTGGGGTCCTCGTCGGTGAGAAAAGATTTTTGCAGTTTCATAACGCATATCGATTTTTGCAGTTTCATAACGCATAACGCATATTTTAGCGTCTAGAAAAATCACCGTAAAGTTCTTCACTGGCGAAACTTTTGAAGTGCTATACAACTTCGATTATATAAGAAGAAAGAAGATCGTTTACTAATAAACTGGGATACCCTCACACCTACATTTGGAGGAATAATCCCACAGGAGTTTCGTCAAACTGGACGTAATCTGCATTTGTTAAAAATCCCATCCATCTAGACAAATGCGAGGTCCGTATGTGCAACTTTTGTTTCTGTTCACGTATAGAGTCAGATGATCCCGATGTTTTATGGGACTCGTGCGGAGACCGCCATTCACACCACTATTGCTCGGCACACTTCTTCTATAAGCAGCCACGCTCGGACGTGTATAGGTATAGACCTGGAACCGACGATTTTACTTCAAGAATCGGAACATCTGTTCTACGAGTTTATCAAAACAGCACACGAAATCAATCCGGATGTCTTGCAGTACTACAGAAGCGCTGCAGGAATCCAAATATTCTACTTGAGTCAGCACGTCGCCTAGGTTATCCCCACGATCGCATACAGAGTGAAACGAAGCAGTATGTGGTTGTAATGTGGTTGTGTTATTTGTTTAATTAGATTGTTCCTACGCTTGTTAAGGAACTCTAGTGATACGATGCTCAAGAATTCACATTCGGATGATGCATTTTGTCAGACGTGTCATACGATCTACAGTACCTACGTAATAGGCGTAGAAAACACGTCAGTCCCGCGGGCCTCCTACGGAAGTGTATAATGAATGCATCGTCAATCACCTATCTCCATAAACATCACAGTTTGACTGACGTGGCCGGGAATATATTAATATTATTTTTTTTACGTTTCGATACACATAACCTACAGTTCGGGTAAAATCCAAAATAATATTTTTATCCCTGTTATTGTTTGGATATGATTAAATTGTCAATCGGTGTGGTATAAATTGATTGCGGATAGTCAGTGGAATACATTATACCGTTAACTTTGACAGGAGACACTTTAACTAGACGCTCAGCAGCTCCGTGATAAAAGATGGGAACAGGCCAGTTTTTACGAGAGCAAGAAAGAACCCTGGACGTTAATGTGAACATGTTTACAATGCGCGGCCCTTCAATACCAGACGGGGCACCGTTCACCTTTGCCGAGATGGACCAGATCATGAGGGCATACAAGAAGTTTCTCGACTCGGATAAAACGGTATATTTGATTTGCCTTTCTGGGAGGGAATTATCGGTCCGTTATAACTTTGATGAAACAAGGCCACCCGGTGATAGATTGCTGATATATTGGGATTTGCTGGCGCCTATGTTTTGGGGGCCGCCACCTGGTACCAAGCCTTGGGCAAACCTCCCTACGATCGTGAACTTCATCGCGCAGAAAGTTCACCTAGAAAAATGCAACGTGCTCGCCACCGATACTTGCTCCTGCTCAGTGAATCGGCACACAGTGGTAGAACCTGGACTGGAATGCGAAGACAAGGTACACTGGCTCCACTTTTGTGCCGGACATATCGCCGCGTGGTTAACCGAGTATGTAGTGCCTGCAATCTTATTGAAAGAATCTAAGAAAAGGTTTGATGACTACGTTGCAATAGCGCATCGGAAGAATCCGCATATCCTTGAATATTATGCGACAGAAGATCGCAGGGATACAGAAATAATGTTAGAGTCGGTTCGCAATATGATCGATTGGGTCTTTGTTCCACCGTTATCTATTTAGTGTTAAGTTTGTACGTTTATGTTTTTACTAAAATAAATACTTGTGTTTCATATGTTGTTTGTTATTTCTCGTACCTTTACAGGTGTAAGATATTAGGGAAAGAGTTAGGTAGGTCAGACATCAAGACAGTTGCTTAACGTTTAAATGTAGTTAGAACCTTTCATGACAACTGTATGTTAGGTAACTTTATTAGGTAAGAGTTAGATAACATAATGCTAGCCGCCGCACCGCATGTCTTATCACTTACAGTTCAGTTACAAGACGTGCTGATTGGAGTTATAAGTACATGGGACGCATAATCCTGTTATCACATAGCGTGAGCAATACTTTAGTATGCACTCGCCTACGAGAACACCTACCTGCGGACGATCAACAGGTGGTATTATAGGAACATGACACATGTAAAATACATTTTAACCTTATTCATTACGCGAGCAATGGCCACAGGTAGGCCGTAAATAGAATAACCGCAAAGATTGTTGCCATGCGACGTTTACCTACTGCTCTCCATAGATAATAATAGTAATAATAATAATAATAATAATAAAAATAATATCGGGACAAATTACGCACATGGATCTAAACCCTAAGTAAGCAAATTATTTGCTTGTGTTAAGGGTGTTAGACAACGATACAAATACATAGAAATACACATATAGATACTGAGAATATGTTTAATAAACGACCAAACCCAGAAACACAGACATCTATGCTCATCACATAAATGCCTGTCTCTGCCGGGAATCGAACCCGAGCTCCATTACGCCGTGACACGTTAGGCGTCTGCGCTAACCACTCGACCAACGGGGCGATAATAGATGAGATCGCTATTAAATTATTATTAAATGACTCACGGCCAGTTGTTGTGATGGCTCAAAGTTTATAAAGTAAGTACATTGTGTCTCTATTTTTGGTGTACAGATGATGTCAACGCTTTAATGATTTCGGTTAAACCCCATTGTTTCCAACGGTTATTATTATCGGAATGTAGTTAAAATTTGAACAATTTTGGAAAATGATATCATAAATTATTTTAACTTTTCTTGTTAACTCGCGCTGTTGTCCTGCGTATGAAACAATACGAATAAGCGTTAGGGGCTGTTATAACAGTCGAAACTGTTAGCATAGTAACGCTATAAATGAAATCAAAGTTTGTTAAAACGTAAAAACGTAAACTGCAAGTAGCTCGCATATGCTGTGTACGCACGGCATCTTGCTACGTGACCTACAGTCTTACTTGGCCATATTATGTTTTGTAGAATCTCAGTTCCGCTGAGCGTAGACACTGGAACGTTTCAACGTACATCCATGTTAGCAAACCGGTCTACCTAACAGATTCCAGAGACTTGGACTTGTATCGTACATGGTAACGTCAGACTAATCAATGGTGTCTTGTTTTATATCCCAGAATTAATAATATTTTTCAATTGACTTCCTTTGGGCGAAGAGTTATGAATAATGTCCGTGTTTCAATTAAAACAATTAGCCTAATAACTCTCTTATCGCGCCTTACGGGTGGTCCGCTAACCGCAACTATTAACTGATATGGACGTTGATAATTGGAACAAAAAACGATATGGCTAAAGTTTTACCTCCATACTATTATAGGTAACTGAATTTTAGGATTTATCTCTAGGTCTCACTACTGTACAAAAAGCCTAGAAATATGTTCAAAATCTTTTTCTATTAAGGTCTATGTAATAGCCTCCGCTGACCGGGGTACGCCATTTCTTATTGGCGCATAGCACGCTCTTGTGCTCAGTACTGTACTATCAATAGCCTAAAAACGTGAAAAGTTTTGTTTGCGGAATCCACTAGATATATATTTAGTAAATTATATTTATAGCTTAGAACGCACGTCACTATTGACAATAGAGAACCCAGAAGTTTTCTCTGTCAAACGTAGTTATCAATTTATACGGAACGACTACCAACATACGTCAAACCAGCTGTCATAGCGTGCCGCTAATAAGTAATCCCTTTAACCTTTCAAATTTCAATTATTATTAAAAATTAAAAGAATTTTGTAATACGATTTAAAGGTGAAGCCTTATAGTTCAAATGGAAGCTAATAATGAAATACTTATGAGCTGAATATAGTATCATATGATGAATGTTTTTTGATAGTTTACACAAACAAAAATGTTATTATATACATTAATAGGTTACCTATAAAATCTGTAAAGCTTATGATTTTTATCTTTATCTATGCTTATAATAACATTGTCACTGATCGATTTCTGTATTTGGAATACATTAGAAAAAAAATATAATGGGGGCCTTTATATAAGCAAGAGAACTCAAAACAATGGTTTTTTATTTGGTCTGTTTGTCTGTATATCTGTATGTCTGTATGTTTGTGCACGTTAATTTCAGAAATGGCTCAAATAATTTGGATGCAGTTTATTGTAGTAGTTTTCACTTAACATTTAGTGTTTTTTTCATATAAATCGGTTAGGAAATAAACAAGTTATTTAATTTATCTCAAGCACCTAATAGGTACCATAGAAAATTCTTCTATATATGTAATAAATCTATAGAGAAGTAGTCTCTGTACATTGAAAATATAAAAATATATATAACCAGAATATGAACGGACAATTAACACAATCTTTTTCTAACATTTGTGAATTTTTTGTCTGTTCATCTATATCTCTCTTAGTTGTGCAGGCAACACGAAAAAATATGTGGTCAATGTAAATAACTTTTTAACATCAAAATTAAAGCGTCATTTTGACACTCTTCACTCTATCAAAAGATGTAAGTATTTAAATCGTTTAAGAAATTTATGTATACCTACACATATAATGAAACTGTAACTAATCCCTTTCTGTACATGGAAAATATTTTCAAAATTTCATTGCTGGGACCTTTATATAGGCAAGCAAAAAAAAATGGTTTTTCATTTTGTCTATTCATCTGTGTGTTTGTATGTCTCTACATCTGTATGTATGTTTGTGCACACTAATATCGGAAACGGATTAACCGGTTTGGTTGCATTTTTCGGGAATATATGGTCATGGAATTCACTTTACATTTAGTTTTTTTTCATATAAACAAAGAAAGAAGTTAATAACCCCTTATATTCGTACCATTGCAGGTAAGACTTTCTTCAAAATTGAAAAGTTTTCCTCCCTTCCTGGAATAATAATACCCCTTCCATTAAAAAAAATACGAAATCGGACTACCTACTCTGTTAAAAATGATCAGTGATTAAATACAATAGCAAAGATAAAAATAAACTGAAAAATACTCCTACACGCAAAATCTACTTGACGGAGTTTGATGAAACCTTAAAGGTTTATAGTTTATATATGGGTATGTACAAAGGGTACGTTTTATCGAAATCGAAATCTGCGTGTACAAAGTCGCAGGCACAGCTAGTAGGTAATAAATCCGCTGGCAAAATATTGTATAAATTAAAAAATTGTTAGGCAATAAATAAATAAAAATATACGAATTTATAATTAAGTTGATAATATGCATTAAAATCAAGTTATACTTAATTGATTTGATATTCGAATAAGGTAAGATGTTACAAGTTAATGTTAAAAAATTGCTGAATCTATATAAATATTGGAGCTAAGTGCTGTCAAAGGTTGTCTGCGAACTCTAATGTGTTCTATAATGCTCTGGATTTGTAAACACCATTTCTATGGAAATTTGTTACAAAGTGGAACTCTACAGGTGCGAGCAAATGGTAAAGGTAAATCAGAAGTATATTATTTCGTTCATATCGAAAAACCACTTGAAATTTTGAATAATTCTTTAAAATATTCGATCTCTTCGTAATAATAAACTGTTTGTGAAAAATAAGGCTATTTCTGTTTTTGTTCAAATTATATTATAATAAATGTATTGATTTTTTTTTTATATATTCTACAGTTCTAATTAAAATTTTGAAATACTCTGATAAAAATAAGTAAAAATTTGTTGTTTACTGGAAATATCTGGTTAATCTGTTCATTTGTAAACAAAAGACAAACGATTTACGTAATTTGATTTCGGTTTTAGCCTATATATTGTATTTCGTATTTCAATCACGAAACGGCCTTACTCCAGATTACAATACATTATTACGACCGCATTTTATTGGCTTATGTAACACGCAGGGACTTTGAGTAAATAGGATGAGGGTTGAGATATTGTAAAATACTATTTCTAATAAACATCGAAACGTACAAATATTTACGTACATGTAAATATTTGTATGTGTCGATGTTTGTACGTGATTTAAAAAAAAATGTATGTAAAGTATGTTTTAGTTCCCGGTTAAAGGATATCGATTAAATTTTCTCTTGGCAATATACTATATTCTCTTGGGAACAGAGCGTAGCCACCCCCTAAACCAGAGGACATCTTGGAGCTGCTACTCTGCTATTGTAGTTATTAGTTCTTTTCAGTCGATTCTTTCCTTATCCCCAAACTAAACTAATCTCCAGACTTGTGTACTTTATTCGAGTGCTAATTAGAGACTCATTGTTAAACGAAATCTTAAGTCAAACACAAGATCATCCAAGACGTATCGGAGAAATATATTAGGATATTTAAAAGAGACATTTATTCTTGCCAGATAGAAATATTTAAATTTGTCTGAGTGTTACCGGTGAAAACATGGTCTAAAAGTCTTTGAATATAGTCAATGATGTGTATCCGGTGCAGTAGCGCGTGGTGTTCAAGGAGGTGGGACACACTACACGTATTGTTACGTATTACAGCTTCCTTATAAATTCATAAAAAATATATATCATCAAAAAAAATATTATTAACACTATTCAGATATTCGATAAAAAAATAGTTATGGCACAATTAATTATGAAAAAAAATATCATTCCAAAATATAATTTTACATCCGCCTTCGATTTAAGAGAGTCGAAATTTTTTCGATTTATAAAACATCCCTAAATTCAGACTCATTCGTCATTTTAATTTCATTACATCGTGGCATGAAAGATTTATTACCTTTTATATAAAGCGCTGAAAATGATGTTTTCTAACACAATTACTTCATTTTATACCAGCTGCTGCTCGTGGCTCCGTCCACGGACAAATAATATACGTATATAGAACCACATCTACAATAAATGGGTATAGATATTGGGTTTTCAATGAAATACCACATACATAGTATAAATATGAAAATTTGGATTCCCATATAAACTTTCATTCCCTATCCCCTTACCTATATTCAATTAAATTCAATTTTAGTGTTAAAAGAAAAGAAAGAAATTTTTCAAGATACAATCTATCTCAATACCAAAATTCAATAATATTGTATTAGCCATTAAGTAGTTAATAAAAAAAACAGAATCATTTTTGCGTATTTAATATTTGTTTATATTTAGAGTTATTTTATTTTAATATTGTAATGTAGAATTCAAATCAAATAAATTCTACTAAGCAACTAAAAAAAAAAATGAAAACCTTAGCATTCAATTTACAACAGTTGTTAAAGTTTTGATTAAGTTGCAAAGTCGTATATTTGTAAAATCTGCTCACAGAATAATAACAGATTACTACGGTTTCGTTTGATATGTTTATTTTGGGATAATATAAAACCAAATTGTAAACCGCCCCGTTGGTCGAGTGGTTAGCGCAGACGCCTAACGTGTCACGATGCAATGGGGCTCGGGTTCGATTCCCGGCGGAGACAGGCATTTATGTGATGAGCATAGATGTCTGTGTTTCTGGGTTTGGTCGTTTATTAAATATATTCTCAGTATTTATATGTGTATTTCTATGTAAATTTGTATCGTTGTCTAACACCCTTAACACAAGCAAATAATTTGCTTACTTAGGGGTTAGATCAATGTGTGTAATTTGTCCTGATATTATTATTATTATTATTATTATTATAAGTATTTACACTTGAATCGACAGGTATAAATAGATGGCGTTGTTACAAAACATTACGAGTATATTTGATCACCAATTTGTATTATTATTTTCATTTAAACTGTCTTATTTGTAAATTGATTCTAAAATAACAAAATCCAATATCAAATAAATAATAAAGAACTATTAAGCAATTTAATATAATACAAAAAATAATAATGATAGTAATGAAAATATCTCGCTTGCTTTCTATAAGAGATAGCAAAACATGTCGTGCCAACGTTTGGTAAGAATTTTTACTGTCTAGCCCCCTTTCACAACGCGCGATAAGGAACTACGTTTCAATAAAACCATATTATTATTTACCAATTAAAGTTGTTGTTTCCAAATTTTGTCTGTTTCGTTTGTTGTAAGTTTTCGGAACTAATTAATAAGGACTTAGACTATACGATTTGATATCGTTATTTCGTTACTTCTTTGGTAATTGACTTGCATTTCGTTTTGTTCCTTTATTCAACGGCTTTTTTAACGACAAGCACATCGACGTTCATTTCTATTTGTTAGGATTAACTGTTCTATACTTTAATAACTGTTGAAAAAAACTGTGATTTTTATTAAATTTCAACCTACATCAGATTCTGTCTCAGTTTGTAGAATTTTGTTTCAAAAATTAAATTATTTCGGATGATGCTTTACATTTAATAAATAACGTCTTTATTATTCTTTTCTACAAAATACACATACTATTTAAAAAATAAGAAAATATTATGAAGCTTCATGGAAAGATTTCTAAAAAGAGAATATTTGACTAAATTTAATATAATAATATTGTATAGGTCAGTCAAGCTAACTTCTGCGAAACGGATTACGTAGGTCTTCACGGATTAAGAAAGTTGTATTAAATATAAATAAATTATCCTATTTTAAATTATTAAATGTATAATATATAAATAAATTATCTTATTTTAAATTATTAAGTATATTAAATATAAACAAATTATCTTATATTAAATTATTGGGTCTATTAAATATATGACAGTGCAAGATTCGTTATTTGTTGTTAGTTATTTATAATCATTTTTCTACCATTATTCTACTTACGTTGTTGCAGCATCATCCATACAACTGTCAGACATTTCAAAAGTCACACCCAATAATAATATCATCTTTCTCAGTTCATTTATCTTTTCATAGGCCTTTAACTTTTTATATTCCTCCACATTCATGCTCATAACTTCCCTCGTCTAGTTGTCTTTATTCTTCCGAATCACATATCTAGTCATATACATATACGTTTTATATACAATAAAAAAAAATAAAATTCTAAAACTGGCTGAAAATAAAGTGAATTAGAAGAAAAAAAATGAAAGTTTTCATAGTGTTAACCTTAAAACCATTAACCATACATAGAATAGATGAGACACAGGCATTTCTATGAGCGTCAGTTTTAGACCAATAAAAAAAGATGTAAGATGACACATTGTTTGTCTTTGTCTAATGACATGCACAAAAGAAATATTTATGAAGCGTTTTTAATTAAAACTTTTTAGAACATCTTTCTAAATGTTTGAGGTTTTTTACTATTTTATTTAGAATGAGTTTGGTTGTTAAATATATTTTTTAAATTATTTTATTGATTCAACACGAAATTTCAAATATTAGTTATTCTAACTTAAAACGAAAGTAAAAAAAAAAGTTAGAAATAAATAAATACTGTATTTTTTATAACTATTTTATTTTTTTGTTATGTATTGTTTATATTATTCCAGTTAAAATAAAAAAAACTATAATAATTATCACATAAAATCAGATTTATACATAACACTTAATGAGTCTCCCTAGCGTAAAGTATACCAATCAATGTTGCCCTTAAAATATAACTTGCTTATTGAAATACATTGTTATTCTATATTCAGCCTCATTTAATTTATCACTTTCGTGTTTCATATCGACTGCTTTATATCGACGTAACTTTGAACGATGAATGACATACATTTGAATGAAGAGGTTCCTGATCTAAAATATGATCAGTTATTTTAAACTTTAAGAGGCAATATTTTTAAAGTTTCTGTTATGATAGTTAAGTAAATATTTTTTGTAATACTGAAGATTCATGGCGTCTTTATATTTTTTCTGTGCAATGACCTATCAAAATAACATCATCAGATGGAAGTGTCATTCCATTTCTATTTTATAATTTAGTAATTCTAGAAAGGTTTGAAAATCTGGTTACTGTTATCATATTCGAATACTGTGATTATTTTATTTTTAATATAATTTTTATTTTCATTGTTATTTTTACGCTATGATGGTTTTCTGTACTTTGGCAAATATTCAAATACGGTTAAATATTCAGAAACTAGAGAGTTTCGGTAAATTTATTGGTAACATCTTGTGATAGTTCTTTGTTTGATATCACGAGAGGTACAGAATTATATATTAATCTCCTTAAAGTTGATTTCAATATCTTCTTATGAAATTAATCTTTTTAACACATTATATACTACTAATATATATTTTTAATATGTGTTTGACAAATATAAAACTGTCAATTTGTTACTTGTGAAAACTGCGACTGCTTAGTAAAGGGCCAACTTAATTAATGGAAAACGGAACGCATATCGTTAAAGATCAATTTTGGTTGGTGGATTGTTTTTACGCCATCTTGACCCCTCCCCCTTGCTTCCTTCTTCCTTCTAAAAAAAACTTGTGCACGAAACGCGCGTCTCTAACCGATATTTTGAAAAACTCATATAAAAGTGCTGGTGTATCACCCAGACTGTGTTCTAGCTTCCGAGACCTTGATCCTCGCCTATTCGGTAAGTAATAACAGTATACAGTAATTAACAGTCCAATCAGCGACTATAATCACAAGGAATATTTTTTTTTATTACACACAGTGCATTTGTCATTTTATGGGCTCAATAAATTAAATATTAATTATAATTAAGTATATAATTTTGTGTAACTTTTATTCAAATCTGATCTCAAACATTGAAATATTAGTTTAGATTTCAGCATTTTAGTAAAAATGAGAATTGGTCACTCAATTACGGTGAATTACGCAAAACAGAGACAGATAGAGAATTTCGATCCCTCTCTCTCTTAAGTTTGACCAAAAATTCTAAGCTGGCTTCCCTATTATATGCATAATTAATCTATGGTGTTAACTAGTTATATCGTCGATGGATTGACATATAAATACTCTTATTTGACATTTGAATTAACAATATTAATTACAATATACATCTCTTAGCTGATACTTTTGAATTGACAATATTCATCCTAATATACATTTTACTTACTAGCTGCCTTTTTTTTAACCTTTCGCTAAAAATTGTTTTTTTTTTAATAAAAAGTATCCTATGTTACTTCTCATACCTCCAAAAGTATGTGTACAAAGTTTCATAATGATTGGTAAGGAAAAGTTTTCGCGTAAAAACGTAACAAACAAACGTACATTCGCATTTATAATATTAGTAGGATGTAAATATTTTACACTATTTTAACTAAACTTGATGAAATCGGGTTGCCCTTTTGACATGCTATAATTTGAAAAAAAAAACAAAAAAGATTGATTAATTGAGTTTAATTTATAGGATATTTAAAAATATATTATTAGATTAATAATTATAAATACTTGTACTAATTGGTGAACACTTTTTTGCTAAAAGGATGAAACCATGATTATACAATGTAATGAAATCTTAGACCAGTAGCAAGTATTTAATGAGCGAGTGTGAACAGATTCGCTAAGTGCACTCTGTGGATCAAGTATCTGTTGGCTCAAGACAGACAATAGAACTAGATAGGACTACTTGGAAAAATAAAGTATATATAGCAATATATTATAGAGTATCGAACTTTATTTATAAGCTATAGAATATTTTATTACTATAATTGCATTACACTGAGTTTTATGTAATTATATGTTTAATAATAACTTTTATCGTAGCCTAGTAACTGATAATATGATGATTATAAATAGTTATACATTTTAATAATAATACAAATAATAGAAGCTTATCTTATTTGAAAAAAAAATAAGCCAAAGATATGATAACATATTATCCTTAAATTCATCTCATATGACGCAATATTGATGACATAGGGATAATCCCTTTAATCCATAAGATTATCTCGTCCTTAAAGAGGTCTAGACGTCCTCTTATTGCTTATAAAATTGTAGATTTGAATATAACAATATTTGTGATATAATCAAACTAATAAATTATTTCTGGTATAAATTCCTTCTCACTTACATACATCTAGAATGACATAATTATAAAAGTAGACAAACTTGTTTGTCAATTGTTGTGTGAGCAGTGTTACCTTTTTTAAATTATATATTATTCAACTTCTTTAATTATTATATCATCGACTTTTACAAAATATATAATTTAAGAGATTGACTTGGATGGAACAGTTCGAATAAAGCAATTCAGTAAAACCGTTCGTTTAATGTATTTCCTTCCCTAGCCGGCATTATTCAGAAATCGCAAATTAAAAATTTCGCCTTGGGTAATCCCAAGGATGAAGGTGTATGAAATAGTTAAATATTTTAACCTCTTAACAATATTAAAACTTTACGTTTTAGTGATTTACATCACTAAAATGTTTTTGCAATACCATCCATTTTCTTTCTTTAATTCTTATACAGATAACTACATTTTGCTGAATTAATTTGGTTTATTAAATTGGTCCCAGTTGAGCTTTAAGAGACATCTATTTTTTTACCAACACCAACACGGTAATAGAAAAAATATGATTACCTTCATTTGTAATTATATAAGTTCTATCTTCTACAAAACAATATTTTTCTCTCTCTTGTTTAGATAAATATTATTTAATAACGTTAAATTGCGACTCATATAATATTTCAATTCCTATATCGAGATACAATAGTGATGTAGAGCATTCGAAGTGTGTTTTTTTTTAAATAAGTAAAAATAACTTCAATCGATAGGTATGTATTACAAAACTAAGTACAGATAGACACAGACACAGGCAACGAAAAATAGTGATGGGACGTGATACAATTTATAACAATAAAAACATATTATCTGCTACAGTTTGTATAAAGTAAAGCCCGAGTAAACTACTGCAAGCTAGAACTATGGTTTAAAGGACTAGGTAAAAACAAATAATTTACGTACATTTTACGAATCACAAAAATAAATACATAAAAAACTTAATATTCCATAACATTTATATAATTGAATGAGAAATAAACCGATACGGGCAGGGATTCGAACTTGCGATCTCTGGGAAACCGAACTACAGTATCGTTATACGCTACCGTATCGGTTTATTTTTCATTTTATATTGCGATGGGTCCTATATGAACCAAAATGCAAAATTACAACTTAACATTAGAGGCTTTCAAAGTTTACATTTATTATAACTTCAGATTAATAAAACCGAAGTTCACAAAACTTTTCTTATTTGCTAAGACAAGGATAGTTGCCATTTATAAAATATTATACCTACATTTATTGTTTTTTTTTTTTGGCACATTAGCCCTTTTGTTTTAATTATATTTCTTTAAAAACACCCTAAGTGTTGGTTATTATTCGCGTATTACGTTAATTAGCATAAAGTATATATATTTTTTATTTAGATTGACTAGTCTGTAAAAAAATATGTGAAATACCTACATAGGTTATCATCGCTATTTTCTATATAATCGTCGTTAAGCTGTGCACTGTTTTCATTCCGTCATATTTCCCAGTGCCAAATTTAATAAGTTCCGACTTCTACACAACTTAGCGCAATAATTGGATGCCATTTTGTCTTATTAAATAAATTTGTAACTCAAAAACACAACAATTATGTTTTGTATTCATAACATTGCGGCCGTTGCTCCGTTCAACGTATAAATGTCCAATGAACTGATTGGTCCAAACTTTAAAAAAAAGCGCGGGAACTCCCCGCGTATAAGTCTTTAACTACTCTTAGGACCTTTTTTAAATTCATGTTACATATGCCCTTATACTGTAATAAAAATTCGTGTTTCTATGCGGTTTTTTTTTTAAGTTTACATGAGTAATTATATCGATAAGATGCGTTTACCATAAAAAAAGTAAAAATGGCCAAATTGTCAGTTTGGCCTATATATATAGGACCCATCGATTTATATAATTTTGAATAAGCTTAACATGGCTATACAAGTTCATAGATATTTTCAAACATTTCATACCATTACCGTAATATCTGTCCTAAGTATATTTATTTATGAATCAAGTTGCTCCTAACTAAATAAAAGCACCCTAAATCGTTTATAACCTGCAAATAGAAAATCCATAAGATATAAAATATAAGACTGACACATGTCAAATTATTTTATCTACCTAATTACAACCTGTTTATCGGTTTTAGAAGATATATACAGCAGACTGACACATGTCAAAAGCTGTAAGGTTACAATGAAATGTCAACACTTTTTGTTTGTTTAGAGAGTTATTAAGTAGCACTCAACTTAATCTTTTAGATATAGATTTAAGCATATTGAAGATTATTTTTAAAAATAATATAAAAAATATACTATAAACTGCAATTCCATCATAAAACTAGTTCCAAACAGTTGTATTTTTTGTAAAACTGAACATTCCACTATATCATAGACGCAGACGAAGTTTTGATTAAGTTGCAAAGTCGTATGTTTGTAAAATCTGCTCTGAATTATTTGAACTTTGCATCCATGTAATAATATAAGTATGTTTTTATCCAAAGATTTTTTTTATCCAAAGAAATGATGTAATATTCTATAACTTCTATTTTTTTTTGAAAGCATAAATTAATAAACACACCTAATGCTGTATTTCTGTTTATCACATTTTATTTTTATTTACTTTGGCGAATTTATTTTAAAACTTGTAATAATTATACGTAGTACTTTTGATAGGGATGAAACGTCTATTTATACAATGTAATTAAAACCAGGGTGGAGTATTTAATGAGTGAGTGTGAACAGATTCGCTAAGTGCACTCTGTGGATCAAGTATCTGTTGGCTCAAGACAGACAATAGAACTAGATAGGACTACTTGGAATAGTAAAGCATAGAGGTAAGACTTTCCAGTTGTGTCGTTGGAGTAGAAGGGAGAGGGGGAGGGGGTGGAAAGGGGGTTTGAACTCCTATCCCCATTTATATTGTCAGAAAATGTCTAGTTTTTGAGATATTCCGATTTGAAGTTTAATAAAAACTAATCTAAAATGTAAGTAATCAAGACTTCTGTGACGTCTCTCGCCTTCGCCACTTCGGCTTGTTGGTTGCCTTCGGCGACCAGCCTCAGTAGCTACGGCTCGATTGGGTTTCAACAGTGTTACAGCGGGTGGGAGCTGCCCTCCTTCCACGCCTCCGGATTTACAAAAACATTGTAGGGGTAGGTTAGACAAGACTACGTGGAGTCGGGGTTGACAGAGTCGGTTTTGACAAAAAAAAAAAAAAAAAAAAAAAAATACAAAATATATATATATATATATATATATATATATATATATATATATATATATATATATATATATATATATATACATTAATTATTATTTATTTCAAAAACATTCAAGTAGCCGCCATTTGACATTCGGGAATCTAAAACAAAAAAATTGTTACGAATTGTGTTTTTGTAGTCAAATTAAAATGAAATACTGATTATATTATATACATAATTGAAAAATATATAGCATAGATGTGAAGTTTTTTTAAACATTTTATTTTTGTGCTAATATAGGTGAAGAGGTACGGTAAGTTACTTTCACATAAAAAAATATATTAAAAAAAAACTACGCGTTTGCTCGGGCTGGAAATAGTATTGAAAAAAATGGGAGACCAACCCCTTTCAAATGAGACCATTTTCAAATAAAAATTTCAACGACACGATTTTAAACGCCAGCCAAAGCATGTATTGCAATACACTATATAATATCGAACTATATTAGGTAGTATAAATAAAATCAAAAAATAATTAAAGCAGTCAAAACTGTTCATTTCATAACTAAAGAAATGTTAATAAGATTATTGTCTCAGACATATACTTACATACCTTTTATTGAAGTAAATACTTATTTCAAATTGTAGTGACGTTAAACAGCTTCTGATTTACTTCGGAGGAGTAGATAAGGTCTGGTAATCACTTGAAAATAAAATATTTGTTTTGGTTTAAAATGCTGTATATACCAACTGCATTGCGAAGGTTTATTTATTTATATATTGAATCGAAACTGGCTGTATCTTTCTATATAAAATAGGTCACCTGATATATAGTTCTTTGGTTCAATAGAAGAAAGTGGTTTCTGCTAAAAGAGGTCTTATCAGCGTAATGCTTACAATTAAAATTAAAATATATATATAATACTTTAATTAAGTAAAAGTTATTATTAAACTGCAATTAAGTTAACAACCCTTAACGACGCATTAAAACTACGCAATATAATATAAATATGTATATAAAAAAAATTAAATGTTTTCTTTCTTTGCATTTCTTTTAAATAAATAATCACTAAATATAAAAACTAAAGGATGCACTCAAGTTCTAAATACTACTTATACTAAAGTATCAAGTCTCTAAATTTAGCGTGACCTTTGAGTCTTAAGTATTCTTTAGTCATTCGTGCAGTCTGCTGAGTTTACAAATGTGATAAAAATATAAAAGCTTTATGTTATGAATTTTCTTTTAAAATATCTAAACAATTTCTAACCTTGTTGATAAAATAAGAAAAACCACATAAAATGTGGTTTAAATATTTTAATATTCGATTTTATATCTAAATACATTCTGCTTTCAGTAAATAAAGGAAAAAGAAAAAAAAAATGGGCCTTACTCGACAGACGCGATGTGTTTATTTTCCGTGAACACGATTGCTGCAAAGCGTTTAAAACGCCTGGTTAAATCTACAGCTTATAATATAAATTATTAATCCATTTCGCGTATAAATGGATTTAGTACGGAGTTTAACAAATAAATAAACACATTTAAACAAAACATTAAAAAAAATGTTTTATTGAAATGTGTTTACATATTTATTTAAATTGACTCCTGAACATTTTTAAAAACAGAAATTTAAAAATAACTAAATTGTTAAATATGCATGTATATATTTTTTTAATTTTGATCATCGCTGAGACCCAGAATAGGTTTATTTTTATTAAAAAACGGCCTGTGATTGAACCCTTCATTTCTATCAGAATATAAGCATAAATCATCATATCATGTATACACCAATAAAATCAGGTAACTCCAAGAAAACATTCTTCTATGTGGACATGCAGAACCAGTGGCGAGTATTGGAGTACTGAACTTCATCTCAAGGGACGGTGATAAGGATATCATTTGGAGAGCTAGATCAATTTAGCCTTGACAAAATTGGGGATGACCTATGCAGTATTTCACGTCGTGGTGACCTTGTATAAAGCACAGGTCTGGCCCACATATGGAGCACTGTACTCGGTGGACAAGATAATATTACATTTATTAGTCATGAAATAGGGTAAATCGTTAACATAAACTATGATAAAAAACGTACCAAGAATTTACCTTTGTTGAACCTATTTTTACTAATTTACCCACGATCGATCGAACGATCTTTACACTGAATGTATGTTGTTTATTAGTTAAATACGCGATTTCAAGGTCTCAAGATCAGCATCAGCAGCGCGGATACGTACTCAGTAATGGTATTTACTGTTTACGGATTCTTACGAATAACGATGTTATGGTCAAAGCAATCAAAGGCCTTAGAGAGATCACTATAAAATATAATTGGTCCCTTGTCCCTTGAGTCCTGGGTCCTGAGTTGAGTTTGAAAATCAAACTGTTTGCTACGTATTATTTGGTTTAAATTAAAATGTATCATGGATTGGTCCAGTATATTCTTTTCAAATATTTTAGCCAATGACTATTCATGCCTCTGATGTACTCACTTGTTACCACAAATTTATAGATATTAAATATCATTCTCTCATTTTTCAACCAAGTGTCACTAAAACATAAAATATCCACATGGTTTTTATCCATCAACAATTAAATAATCAGTATTTTGCCATGCGAGCAATTATTATGTTCATGAAAAAGTAAGATATATTAATATTTACTTTTGTTACTGTCATATTCAATAGATTAAACAAATTATAACTAACACTTAACTTGCTGACATTGTTACCTATACACGTGTGTAAAATACACACATAACCTATCAGTAATGCCAATAAATGTCTACAAGTCTTGGAGATCTTTCTTGAGTTAATACATAATTTTGGACGTTTTTTTTAATATTAAGAACAAATCTTCCCTTTTATGGAATCCCAGCATTTGTAATCTTTTTGAAGATGTGTAATTATTATCTCTTTTACACAAGGCATTCATTTTTTATTACCTGCATAATATCATGGGTATTGAAATACCGTCGGTACCACCTCAATGACGTTTAAATAGTTCAACTATTCTCTGTTGTGAACATCAAGGAACAAATATATAATAAACTTCCTTCGGCCGTGTTTCCTGATCGATACAACATGGCTACTTTCAAATATAATTCCGTTCCAGGTGGCCTGCATGCACGTTTGCCTTTCTTTTATTAAAATAATGAAACAATATTCTCCAAACGGCTAGGATTTATATAAAGAAATCAAACACACATACTTAATTAAATAACTAGGCTATTTCTTTCAGCGATAAATAGCACAGTCGTTTTATGATGTGTTTTTGTAGATTTACTCTTTTAGCAAGAGATTTTCTTTTAGCAAGTAACAATTATGTAATTAATTAGATTCTTGGTATATTTATACAAATATAAAAATAATAATCGCTTAAAAGGATATTCAATACAATGAATTTCTTGGAATCAATGAGAAGAGGACTGTTCTCGGTGACCTGTATCAAGTACGTAATTAAGGTCTTTTGAACTTTTGATTTTATTTCAATTTAATACAAAAGTATGTATGCCAAAACAATTCTCTTTAAACATCGACCTACTATATACGAAGACAACAACGCATTCAACCTCATATTTAAAAAAAATATATGTTAAGATTCTTTCGAGCTATAAAGGAATATGATCAACAAAATATATTTTCGTGGAACGCTGTTAATATTACTTGCTCATTTCGAACAAATTACAAATGAGTTAATTGAATTTCTGAGAAAAAAGGCTTTCATTCGAAACATTCTTTGAATCTTTTATTTGTCAGGTTTTAAAAGCACCTGCAAATATAACATTAAAATAAATAAAGTAAGAGACATTAAACAAATTAAAGATGAATCACAAGATTTTTTTCTAATGATTTATTTTATCAAAAATATCTATAATTTATTTGAATTATTTTCATAATAATAAAAGAATACCTCAAAAGTATTCAATAATTTGATTTAAATTAATTGCAAAACTCTTATTTTAAATTAAAATTATACTTTAACTAGCTGTTGCCAGCGACTCCATTCACGCTTTTATAGACAATGTTTTATTTTTCTATTTTTATATAAATTACCACAAAAAAATAATAATAATGAAAAGTTGTTACTTCCAATACCTCCAAAAGTATATGTACAAAGTTTCATAATGATCGGTTGGGTAGTTTTTTGAGCGAAAGCGTAACAAACAAACTTACATTCGCATTTATAATATTGGTAGGATATAATTTAAATTTCTTATAATGAATGGCGAATCGTCAATTCATACTTTTAAAACAAAATTAAGTTAACATTCGCATAACAGTAGTTTTCTTTCTTTGTAAAGCCGCACAACGAACTGATGATAACGGTAGAAAAAGTTTTAATTAAGTTTGAAAATCGCATTTTGCATGAACTCAAACAATACTTATTCTTATAAGAATATATATATATATTCTATTCTTATAAGAATATATATATATATATATATATATATATATATATATGTTATCTATATATATATTCATATATTATAAATGTCTTGTTTTTTATAATTCTAGTACAGAACGAATTTTGTTGACTAAGAATGTCACATTAGCTATTACTTATAAAAATATTCAATAAAGTGGGCAAAATATATAAGAGTCAAGTAAGTCGAAATAGAACCTGCCTAAATCTTGTCTCAAGTCCAGTGGTAAAAGCTAGCAAGCTCATAAAGTATTTCATGTTTTCATTACTTAGTTTTAAAGTGGGCGAGTTTTTGTGTCTCATTTAAGTGCATCCAGTGTCTGTAAGCGCAATAAAGACACAAGAGTAACAGCCGTTACAAACGCGAAGGAGTAATAGGGAACATTCACGTATTTTTTTTTGACGTAAATGAATCATTTACCTCTCTATATCGTAGAAAAAAATATTAATAGGCTTGAAAAGATTCTAGTTTTTTTTTAAAGTAAAAATTAAAACATTGAGTAAATTTGACCCGTTTAAACACCGCCATTTTGCGCGCGCTTTGCGTGACGTCACATGATACATCCAGTGAATGTTTACTATGTACTTTTTAGCAATTTCATAGATATTTTAAGTTTTAATTGCTTTACAAGTCATGGAAGAAGATAAAAATCATCTTACGAGTATTGTATAGTACCGGAGTGCAAAAATAGTATTAGAAAAACATCCGACAAAGTGTTTTTTGTATTCCAAGAGATGCGAAAATACAAAAACAATGGTGTACGGTAATTAAAAGGGATAATATATGTCCTAAATCGTGTTTATATGGTTGTGAAGATCAATTTAACGTAAGTATACTTTATTTATAATAAGTTTAATCTAATAGTTTAAATTTATAGTAAGTATTAAACATTAGAAAATTTGAGTTTAAAATTAACCTAACCTATTTTACAAATTTCAGTATAACTTTCTATAAAAACCGTAATCTTTTTTTGTTTTACGCAATTTTTATGGTCTGTCGATTTATTTCAGGTTAAGGAAGATACAGCAAATTGTATTGAATATAATATGTGTAACGAAACAACAAGGAGAAAGATGTAATCTAAGTTTGGAGAAAGGAGTTGTTCCTTATATATTTTTGTGGCAAAAACAACAGCTGATAGAATGAGAATGTGCATAGTCAAAAGGCAAAGATTGACATCGGTTAATGAAGCCTTTTAAGAGTTAGCTATCAAAAGTAGTGTTTAAAAAAATTGGTGACCTTTACGAAGAAGTGATATAGCTAGTAAGTCCTAGTCCATACAAATGTCTGTGATATTAACCAGCCAAGACTCAGTACTTCTCCTATTGAATGTGATGATCATAAGGCAGAGCCTTGCTTTTCGAATATTAAAGATAAATTACCAAGTGACTAAGCTGTGCAAGTTAATATTAAACCAAAGTATGGAAGTAAAGGTGTCAATATAAATATACCTGCTGAAAAACAAAATGTAGCATTGTCACCATTTCCTCATTTAACACACAACATTGTTACACAACAGTTTTAAAAGTAAAACTGTCTGTTTTAAAAAGAAAATTGTTTACTGAAAACACAGCTGATAATACTTCTATAGCATCTTATATCTTCTATATCTGCTGATTATCAACCAAGTTATTTATCTGAGTCAAGTGAAGTGAAAAATGATTCAGAGGCAGAAACATTTTAAAAATGTATTGTGTAGTAGCATGCTAACTGCTATTCAAAAAGAGTTTGTAGGTATTTGTTTTGTTAGAGTTGTTTGAGTATTTAGAAAATGTTTTTAATATTACCTAAACAATTGTATCATTTAATAAAACCTTTAAGCACGAAAATATAGGTTTAAATTATTTATTTTTCTCAGTCACACTGATACCACAGTATGAACTTAAACGCCGATATATTGAATGGTGTGTCAAATGACGTCACATTTCCTTTCGACCAATGGTGGCGCGTTTTGGAATTTTGAATTTCGCTCCCTAAAGTTACACTTTTAATAATTTATTTTATTGCCCTTAATGATTAGTAAATTTAAAAAAAAATGATTCTATTATAATAAGATGATAAAAAGTAATCGAAAAAAAAATATTTGAGACCATTTAAATTTTTTTGCATGTTCCCTATTAATTGTATTCAATAAAATATATTCAATATTGTTTTTTAAATATCTTGTAAATGAACCAGCCAGTCCATGCCAATTTTTTTTTCAATAATTTTATGATTAATTATTATATAAGCTTATTTTTACTTCTTATTAAATTCTCAACTTCTGTTGTACTATTCTGTTTAAGTATAAAATTATATATTTCTTGATAAAGTTCTTGATAAAGAAATTAAGAAACTGTCATAAAAACTTTAAGCCCTTATTTAAACCTTAGAGTTTGGAATTTTGCAAGATTTCGTCTTAGCTGGGTCGTAAAATAGACTTCTACGCAAACCTCTAGAGTCTGTGGCCTTTATTTTACTAGATTATATAATTATTCAGTGATATTATCCCTGTTTATATATAAAAAGATAACTAATTCGGTTTGTCTGTATTTTTTTTTTCATAAAATTTCAATTAAACAATTTATTTAGGGATTTAAGGCTTAGTGATATTAATGAAGCGGTTCGACAGTCTAATTACCTTTATTCATTACGCGGATTACGGACCCGAATAAATCAGTAAAGAGTTTATCGTTTAAATAGCCTTAAACAACATTGTTTAAATATCAGAGTAAAGTATACATTTTTGGTAAAATAAATTATGTTATCCAATTAAATTAAATTAGATTAAATTAAATTAGGTTGTTGTGCTTGGTTATTTGTTTATGGGTACAATTGTCCTATTGTCCTATTTATAATATAATCGTCCTTTATGCACAGAAGTTCTTTTGGAAAAAAAAATACCGTATAACATACCAGGCAAGCATAACTAAATAGGAGCATACACTAGACCGTAAGCTGTTTAGGTCAATAAATTCCTACAGACCGTCCACCGACGTTGACAAACAACCCCAGTTTTCTAGAAAACTTTCGTAACAATCTTTTAGATAAAAAAATACCTTAGAATAATAGTCTAAATACTTACGTGGTTAGTATGTCGTAGACTGAATATCTCGCTAGATAAGAGTACTGGTGCAAGCTGCGCGGTGCGTGGGAAAGTAGAAGGAATCTTCGATCTGCTGACAGCGAATACGATGCTGGCTCCAGTACTCTCTAAAAACAAACAGTATATTAAAAATATAGTTATTTAAAACTCATTTATACATATAATAAAATTATCACTGATCGGTTTCTCTACATACAAGGAATATATTAAAGAAAAAACATAAGCCTTTATACGAGCTAGAGGACCCAAAACAATAGTTTTTCATTTTGTCTGTTTGTCTGTATGTCTGTATGTTTGTGCACGCTAATCTCAGAAATGGCTTCACCAATTTGGATGCAGTTTTCAGGAATATATTGCACTTAATATTTAGTGTTTTTTTCATTTAAATCGGGTAATAAATAAAAAAGTCTTATTTCTTATTTTCGTACCATTGCGGTAAGACATTTTCGAATTTGAAAAAAAATTAAATAGCGGCCCTCCTTTGAGATAATAATAATACTTTTTCCTTTAATATTAAAATAGGACTCTTTAAAAAAATATCTTTGATTAAAAATAAAAATGAACTAGAAAAACTTCTACACACAAAAACTACTTTACGGAGTTTGATGAAACTTTAAAGGTTTATAGTTTACAGGTACATGGGTATGTACAAAGAGTACGCTTAATCGAAATCTATGCCTACGAAGTCGCAGGCACAGCTAGTCAAAAATAAATCTAGATTCATGTTTCAGTGAAATGATAATTCAATAATGAGCGTTTCATCGATCAGAGCTTTCGTGATTAAACTGGCTTTGCGTGTTTGTTGTCACGCGAAATTCATATCGCATCAAATTAAAACCATTGAATAAGCAATTATTCTGTCAATGCACATTGTAATATAAATCGATAAAGGTTTTATGAAATCAGGTCAACAATAAATGTCAATGACCTCACTGAAATAATATTTTTGGTAATTAATATTTCTTTTATATACATTTCTGAAATAACTATTCAAATATCATGGCATTTATATACAAAAATACCAGGCAAGCATAAATCAAAAGGACATACAGCTACTATCACTCGCCAGCAAAATCGTGCCAATAGATTCTTACAGACCGCCGGGTGACGGTTACAAATGACCGTAGGTTTCATTACATACAAGAGGATTTGGTTCCGTTTGTTACATATTAAGACTGCATGTCCGAACAGCACAGACTTCGCTTGACTTGCAGAAAATAAAAATAATGTTTGTTTTAGATTCATAGCCAACATTTTATGAGAGGAAAATAAAATTTTTATTTGCGTTTTGCGATTTGCGATTTGCGAGTCTATGCGAATGGAAATGGCGGACGGAAAATGTTTGATAGATTAATTGTATTTTTATAACTTTTGAATGACTAAAAGTAAACAGAAGAATCGGATGTAATTAACTTATATATTAAATTTATATATGAAATTGCATTAATAAAAAAAAATCACGAAAAAGGAAAAAATAATATATTTAATTACGAAACATTATAATGTTCTGTAATTCCTTTTTATAAGAAGATCAAAAATAATGTTGTGAACAATCTATAAAGTAAATAACTCTAAATTCGAAGTGGTTTAGCCGGCAAGCGTGTAATGGTTTTATCTTAATCATTTCTAGTTTTACTCCTAGTAAGTTATGAGTTTAAGGGAGGAAACACACAAAATCGTATAAGAAAATAATATTTCAATAACACAAATTATAATTTATCTCATACCAAAAATAAATTAGGAGAGAGGTCTCACAGGTTGGAGATTTGATTAATGTCCGTGTCATAAAAATGTTATGCTGTATATTTATTTCAACTTTATTTAATCACATGTCTAAACGTATAATATGGACTATACATAATAAATATTTAGCCAGTAAATAATAATTTAAAATATTGGTTGTCAATTATAAATACACTAAATTATTATTTACTGGTCTTACAAATAAGAAAACCTTTAATAACAATCATTATGTTAACAAAAGTTAATTATGAAAGTTCAATGTAATTAATATTTCATTCATTTAAAGCTAGGTGAAGTTCCGTTTCGATTTTGCTTCCACTCTATGTGAGTGAGTTTAATTTGGTTCAATTACATGTTTTCCTTTGAAAGCTTCAAAAAGAATTTTGAGTGGTTCGTTGTAAAATCAAATAAAACAGGTATTACGTAACTTTTAGTTCGTATGAAATGGTAATTGTAAAAATAAAAATGTTTGCATATTTTAATTGCCAATTTTCATGAATTTTCATTATTTACTTGACAATTTAAAAAAAAATACATTGTGGACGGGTGTTATTTTTGTAAGAATTTGAATAGTTTTTATATTATATGTTATGTGATACTTACTGTTAAAATCATTATATATTATATATAAATCGTTTTCGTTTAATTGAATCCAAATAAGATCCTTACAATGTTTTAAAATCTAAATCTAAATACCATCTACTCACACACATTCCTTCTAACAGATTATGTTATATATTTATTTGCATCCTATTTGTAATATCATAATTACAGTAAGAAAGAAAGAAAAACAGTGAACATTAATTAGAATAATATAACTGATTCGTTAAATTATTTTTTTAACAACACGTAAAAGTGTGAAATTTCCTCGGACTCGTAGAACTTTAGCGATAACATTAATTAATTCAAGAAAGCGATTTATCACTGGCTAAAGAAGGTCAACAGATGCTAATATAATTGAAACCTCACCTACATTCAACCTACTAGATACTAGAAGAACTGCAATAAATACTTATTTTAAAAAAATGGTTTTGACAAATGTAATATTAATTAATTTATTAATATTTTAATATATGGGTTGTAACAAAAATTTACGATTAATAATTTAGTCTAAATATATTTTTTGTAATGGTAACTTTGGGAAACGAGCAGATGGTTCACCCGATGGTAAATGGTGGCGTTAGCGATGAACCGTACATAATATACAGACAGATGCGTTGTCACCATTGAGAAATTGAGATTAAGGTAGGTAGGAAAGGGAGGGAAATCGTGGGTGTGAGTGGATGGCTTCCGTTTCTCTAACTCCCCCTACAAAATATACTATCCATTGGGTGAAGCTAGACTCTACTAGCTACAAATTAAGTTAATAATTTATATACTTACAAATGTACTGTTAGGCATCAAGGTCTTGGAGGTCTGGTTGGCAGCGAACAAGAGGCTGATACCTCCCCATGCATCTCTATACACGAATTCGTCACCTAAAAATAAATACGATGATTAAATAATATTATAGTAATGAAAATAAATATTATGTTTTACACGATAATAATTATTGGATATAAGTGAGATGACCATAGAGTTACGACAAATGTTACGATACTTATAGCTTAAGAATTGTAATTTCATTTAAGTAACTGCATATATATCGATATATGTTTATAATGTTAATGTAAATTCGTTATAATGTAAAATGTACAACATTAACAAATTATAATATTCTCAAAATAATAAAATATTTATATTAAGGTAGACAATATATTTCATGTTCCAATGAGGTTCAAATTAATTAATATAACGAGTCAAGAATTTTTAATGTAATGTGCTCGGGCCTTATCCATCAACTCATAATATATTCAAAGCAATCATCGGAAAAGCCGGTCGTAACGCCGTCTGTTTATTTAATAGGAAGTCATTTTTCCAGTCATAAAAATTGAGAACGCATTTTTAGACAAGAGGGAAATTGAAGGAGGTTAAAGTACTTTTGTATTATTAGATGAATGTTTAACTTTCATTTATATTCATTTTCCCGGTTGTTGAATAATATAAAAAAAAATAACTCAACTGTCAACTCTTCTGATTAGTTTATAGAGTGACAGTTAAACAACAACTCCTATCAGTTGTCAATTATTACTTTAAGCGTAGCTATAGAAACCTGCTATTAGTTAGCTTGGTTGTTAAACTAATAAATACATATAATATTTAATTATTTACAAAACACATTGTGGATTATCTGGTTTATTGGCCGAAGAGGTTAATCTGTTTTTGTTCAGGATTGTTACACTGTATTACTGTATGGTACATTAATTTATTCATGAAAAAGTTATATGTAGTAGTTTTAAATACAGATGTATGTATAAAAATATATTTGTATATAAAGTTAAAAAAAATAAAATTGTTAATATTTAATTACCTTCATAGATGACACAAAAATAAAGTACTTGTATTTAAAAACATTTAACGTCAAGAACTAATTTTATTTAAAAATATATTCTTTAATACATAAAATAGTTCTTTAATACATAAAATAGACAAAGCAACTCTCTTAAATCCATCAGTACCTACACATTGGATTTAGAATATCTTTAGGGAATACTGAACTATATTGTCAGTATTTTGCAGGCTACGTTAATCTACACATCCCCGGGTGTTTCTAGATTTATGTAGATTCAAATGTTTTTTTTTAAACTCGGTTCCATTTTGGTTACTGTTATATTTTTTAAATAGAATAAAAATTTTGAATAAGGTTTACATCAGCTAGCAAAAAATATGAATCTTCATTTTATATAATTCACAAGAAATTGAAAATGAGCAATATCTGTGATACATAAAGCTTTAACAATAGCTATCTCAAATGCAGTTGAAATTTCATGTAAACCTTTTACTTAAGAAATAAGTAATAATAAAATTTAAGTATTACTTATTTCTTAAGTATTTTATTTATTTAATAATAAATAAAATACTTAAGAAATAAGTAATAATAAAAATAATAAAATTTGATCAATGTGGAAAAAAAAATTGTAAACGTTTGCCAGCTTTATTTAAAATTTGCTAACTTAAAATAGTTTGTGTAATTTGATTACAACAAAATTGATTAACGGAATATCTCGTCTATAATTTGTAGGAAGGACGTAGTAAAAGTTTATTCAACTCCATTTAAAGTGTGATGTATAAGATAAACCTACTTATCTACCCTTACCCTATTTTTACTGTAATATTTACTGTAATTTTGAAGTCAAGAAACATTAAAGACAGAAACACGCACTAGCGCAGTTTATACTTGCCTTAATTATTCATAACTGCCTTTGTTTTCTTCAAACAATTCCCTTTACTTTCATTTTCTGAACGAGCGTGCTTAATCCATTTCCATCATAAATGAGAGAAGGAAAATAATCATAACGCAATAAATATACAAGCATACAATTTTCATAAAAAAAATATTTTCACACTCAGAATTCTGACCGACATCTGACGGTCTGTTTACCTCACGGTGTCAACTAAGCTATCACTTTTACATTCTGTATAAAACCTGGTGTATTGGCTAGTGACCCTGACTTCTGAATAGAATGTAGTGAGTTCGATCCCCAAATGGGACTACTTTTTGTGTGATCATACATTGTTATTTCGAGTCCTTTGTGTCCGTTATTTATATGCTTGTGAAGCTCTCTCGAGTTGTCTTTATATAAAAAAAAGTTTAAATAATACAAATATTTAGTAATAATGGAATCACGCTCAAGAGTATTATCTTCTTAGAAACACCTTCTTGTCGACTACCACAAAACAAAACTGAAACTAATAAGTTTCAGTGTCCTATAAAACATGTCCAATGAATCCTTCAAATCCACATCACGGCCATATTTGAAGTCATAAAACCCAACCGCCAACCATTCGGGACATCTGTTCCTCTTTGCTATCTTTATACCCTAATATATGATATGAGGTCTGTAGGAACGGAGAATTCTCAACACGTTAAATTGTTTTAACTAAGTATATTGTTTTAACGTGAAAAACTTTATTTTTTGTGATAGAGAGTCACACATTTACTAAAAATTGCACCACAGTCTAGACAAACACTAATTTTGACACTTCTTTGATTCCTTGAAATAAAACTATTTTTACGGATTTAACTCGCGTATATTGAATTAAATTTTAAATTTACATTTTAAATCTAACCTGACGTTTCGAATGCTTTGCAGCAATCGTGTTCACTGTAAAGGAATCGAAACGTTGGGTTAAATTTAAAATGTAAATTTAAAATTTAATTCAATATACGCGAGTTAAATCCGTAAAAATAGTTTTATTTCAAAGTGTAGTACTCGTGAAAAGCTTAGAAAACACTTCTTTGTTTCCTGTAAAAACTACATTTCCTTAGGGAAACAGCTTTATTTCTAAATTAAAGATATACATATTACATTTGTTTATGACATAAAATTTATGACCTTTTCCAGACGTTTCAAAAGCATCAAATTAATAAAACGCGAAAAGAATTTTAATATCATTACATGCTTGAAAGTTATCCAACGACTCTCATAATATATTCAAGGCATTCATCGGAAAAGTCGGCCGTGACGTCGTCTATTTATTTAATAGGAAGTCATATTTTAGTCCCAAATTTAGGTTAACTGTTTGTAAAGAGTAAAGAAAAAATAATTTTATTGATACGCTAGTTTTAGAAGGTATTTGATCTTAGTATACATGTTATTTGATACTATTACAAACTTACTGATATTATAAATATGAATGTTTGTATGCTTGGATAATCGTCCGTCCTTTATATAACTGTAAACTATGGATATGACTCTGAACTGTAATGGGATATCCTGTGTTTTACTTCCAAAAGATAACATATTACTGTTAGAAGGATTATTGATTTTACGTTATAAGAGATAGATTGTACTTAATACAAAGCATGCAGTATTTGGATCCCATTAAGATAAAGCATGTAATGTATTAGGAGATAAAGTGTTTAGAATACGCATTCCTCTATACCTGAAAAAATACCTAAAAAACTTGGCCACGGATTTTCAGGGTATATTTTAGAAAAAAGATCGACTTTTAAGATTATATATTTACGACAGACTTACGGTAGTATAAGAGGTTCAACCCTTAGCATACTCTCCTGACATATTTACTTCAATCTTTACCTATAAAATAGAAAGTATGTATGTATGTTCCGGATAAACTCCGAAACGGTTTGACCGATTTGAACCAATATTTTCTGAGGAGCTTAATATTGACCAAGCGGGTAATCCTGTAAAGTTTGGTGAGTTTTTTTATTACTAATATTGTTTTTACATCAAACTATTTAAGGTCAGTTATAACGTCATGACACTATCCAAGTACAAGCTAGAGAAACGAGTAGAAGAAAATGAAATTCAGGTTGAACCATAATTATCGCGGTGGTTAATTATAAATAAGTTAATTCTTATATTTTTTATTCTGTATTTTGAATTAATATATCCTTAAATTAAGCCGCGCGAAGCGGGCTGAATATGCTAGTACTAAATAAAAGAAGAGGGATTCAGCAAATTAACAATACTATATTGTCCTTCGCAGCTTTCATCGTTCCCAGTGGTGTTGTAGTTCGCAATAGTAAGATATCTCGTATTAATAAAATATCTATAGTATTTGATACTAGACTACTAAATTGCGACAGTCAAAGAGTGAGATTTAGTTCTATTCGTTCATCTTAATGGTGCACCTATTTAGCATAACACTTTGAATAAGTTATAAAAGATGATAACAAGTTTTGTCACTTTTGTTACTATGAGTGCGTTATGCCAAATAACGGGTTTGATCTCAGAATCTCCAATCCAATCCAATCCAATCTAAGTCTCCAGAAGTTCGACGCGACGTCTACTTGTATGACCCTATTGATCTTTAAATTTATTTTTTGATTTTATATAATGATAGCAAACTTAAACTAAAAGAGAGGTAAATAAACTAAACTTAACCTTTTTCTTTTGAGACTTATACGAAGAACTTTATACTTTATGTTTATTACTATATAAACCTACACAAATAAACCTTTTTACGGTAATAGCTCCGGGCTATTTACTGACAAATATTTTTGAATATCTGAGAACTAAAATAATTGTCTTTGAAATATTCTTTTGTTTAGAATTTAGATCGATGCTAACTTGTCCCGAGGGATTCCTGAAATAAACATTGTAACTTAATTTGAGTTGTTGAGTTTTAACATTAATTTTAAATTATAGTTTTAGGATATTTATCTACGAAACTTTAGAAAAGCGTTATAATATGACTCAGGACAAGACAGAACTTTTATTTAACTCTTTGGAAATAATGTAAAACTAAAAAGTTTTTTTTTTAATAATAATAATAATAATAATAATAATAATATCAGGACAAATTACACACATTGATCTAACCCCTAAGTAAGCAAATTATTTGCTTGTGTTAAGGGTGTTAGACAACGATACAAATACATAGAAATACACATATAAATACTGAGAATAATAAACGACCAAACCCAGAAACACAGACATCTATGCTCATCACATACATGCCTGTCTCCGCCGGGAATCGAACCCGAGCCCCATTGCGCCGTGACACGTTAGGCGTCTGCGCTAACCACTCGACCAACGGGGCGGTTGAATAAATAACTATTTAATGACAACTTCATCAAGTATATTTTTAAATAAATAAATATTTAATGAAAACTTCATTCACAGGGGCAGGAATACAATTGATGAATTTAAAATTTCATTCATAAACGTTATTACAAGACAGTTTATCATTATATAATCATATTAAACAAACTGACATTTAAAACAGCTACCTGTCGTAGAAAATTTCCAACAATACGAAATATGTCATAACTATTATTATTGTAAAACCTTTAACGAAACTACATCAAATAACACCCGTTAAAGAATAAGATCTAACATAACTTTTTAATTATAAGTCGTTAAATAGAAAAGCTAAGATGTCATACACGTTTCTCCACTTAAGATACATTTTGAAGGAATCCATTACGTGAGAGTAAGATAATACAACGATATATAAACGTATAATTACAGAAATGGTCCACTTACAAGTGTAAATAGACAATGAACTTGAAGTATATAAACATATGTAAATACATTTAAGTAATTACATTAATTTTGGTTTTTCTGTCTTTTATTATTGTTATTTATGTTTTCTTTGTTTTTTCAGTCTGTAAGAATCTGTGGCAATGTTTGCAGGAAGTGTGCAAAAATGTAATCTAATAAATATATTAACATAATTGAACTACAATGGTCTAAATCGTCAAAAATTGCCTTTTTGAGAAAATATATTTTCAAAAAACGTAAATTTTATGAATCCACCGCCCTGTTGGTAGAGTGGTTAGTGCAGACGCCTAATGTATAACGACGCAATGGGGTTCGATTCCCGACAATGTGTATAATGTGCATGTGTGTAATGAGCATAGATGTCTGTATTTCTGGGTTTGGTCGTTTATTAAATATATTCTCAGTATTATGTGTAATGTGTATTTCTATGTATTTGTATCGTTGTCTAACACCCTTAACACAAGCAAATAATTTGCTTACTTAGGGGTTAGATCAATGTGTGTAATTTGTCTCGATATATTATTATTATTTATGAATAAATAGAATCTTACCCTATAATATTTTATTGTTATACAACTCTATATATTTTTTTCCACAACGTAATTAAAAATTAAAACACAAATTTATTTTGATAATTATCTATTTATTATTTTACATGTGTTTCCTTTAGTTGTCAATTATTCTAAATTAATACTTTAAAATATTTTTACTGAAGATTTGTTATAATAACAAATTGTTTAAGAATTCCAAATATAAAATAAATCGTAGATATATCATTATACAGCTTCGTTGATTGAATTAATTAAAAACAGAATTAACAATACAATTTTCATTCAATTCAAACCTCGTCTTAAATTTCTTAAGTTATTCCCGAGACCGACAAGAAAAACGAAACTTTAATTAAGTTTCGATTAGCACTTACTGTTGACCCATTGAAACTCTTTGTGGGGAGATAATCGATTCCAGATTAACAATGTATCTTTTCGATTACATTAACATATTAATTAATTTATAATCGATTTTAAGTCTATTATAGTTTGGATGTAATTATGATAAATAATTTACATATTCGCAAACTATTTAATTAAATGGTTTAAATATATTGATATGCATCAAGTTCGTTTAAATTTTCAAGAAATAATGAGTGTTTTAGAGTAAAATAAGATTTTTATATTTTTGTTATTTTTTTAATTACTTTTTTAAAACTAGTTTTTGTATGAACATAGTATATTTTTTTTTTTTGTAAAAACTCTCTGACCTTGTACATACTACTTCAGTAAAGTTTGTTTGTCTGTAGTTTTATTAGGTAAATTTTATTACCAGTATTTTTCGGATCCGATCATTAATCATAGCACACCAGAGACCTCAATGCTTCTACATAGATTTATAAATAATTACTAAAACAGAGGCATCTCACTCGTTTTTTTTTTTTTTTTATTGTTGATAAATCATTTTGGTATTTTACACCATAATGTTTAATTGCATACTTATCTAGAATCATACTAGAATATTTAATATGTATTTTTCTTATACAAACATTTAAATATTTTAATAATTTAACTTTAAATACCACTCTGTGTCCTTGTTTACACGAAAGGAACTTGTAATTTTCATTATGACAACCAACTGCGGCTTCTAAACGTGTGTCATACTGAATAAATTATACTATGTAAATATTCCCCACCCGCTCCCCCGGTGATGCTGTAATAGCCAACAGGGCTAACAGCATAGACAGACAAAAAAATAATATATGTAAATATATTAAGAAATCACTGGGAGTGTTTTTTTGCAGCTGTCAAATACACTTGCTGTCAAATGTGTCAAATACACTTGCTGTCAAATGTAAATAAGCTAACCTAAAAATATATTATAGAATATAAAAACAAGTTAATTACAGTATGATTAATTAAAGCTAATTGTAGCATGAACTCATTCTTGTTTTTCGATACGCCTCCCGGCATAATGTAATTTATTATAATTAGTGGATCATAAAAGAATATTATGCTTTTAATAAAACTAGATACATCCTGTACATATTTAAATTGTTTATGAAGCATTATAATTATGATATAATAAATTACATTACATAAATAAAATATTAGGATATATATAGTAGGTACTTACTAATGATAACCATTTTAAAGTTGTGAATTGTGATACGTTCTAAAACAAATGGTTCTCTATTATTTATTTAGAGCCAATAATTTTCAAAATGTGTTAGATATTATTGATTAAAACTTAAAATATACATATTTTTAGGGTTAGATCATAGATGTCAAATTCTCTTTATAAGTCTCTCTTGTTAGCCAACGATATTACTAAGCTATGATAGTGAAGACAAACAGATGAATGAATCATTGGTGGGATTTTTCTATTCTGCAATATAGATACTGTGTTAAACATACTAATTGCTAATTAATGTAAATGTCTTGACCATTAACTGATTTAAGAATAAACTCTATTTAATATATTCCTCACTAATACTATATCAAGTAAATAAATATTTAACTGGGTAAAACGCGGACGCACTTAGTACTCGTTTTTAATTACAATCTATAATTTAAATAATAGTTTTTATTGAAACGTGTTAAATTGGATTTTTTAGAACGCTGAGATATTAATGTATTAATGTATATACAAATAGGTATAATGTATCAAAAAATATAGCTTTATAAAAAAAATATGGATATATATTAAAAATAAACACCGACTCGATGGTTTTGACACTTTTCTTTAATAGTCAATTGCTTGCGAAGCTGCAGAGGGTAGTTAGTATGTAATAATATTCATAGTTACTAATACCACTATAGCGTCGACGTTATTAAATGAGAATTGCAAATGCTAATTTCTTCCGCTATCACAGTTTACCTGCGACGAGATTAGTGTGTTGGTCCAGCGGAGCGGGTAATTTTCTTCATAATAGCGTTACAGCCATCTAGTTTGAATTGCGAGTGCATTGTATTATTGCTAAGTTGTATTTCACTCAATTAACTCTTAAAATGTTTAAGCAGCATTTATAATCTCGGTTCTTCTATTTTATAATAATCTAAGTTATACGAATCATAATAAAAATTTTAAATATATTTTGGCATTTGTTTTTTTACTGTATTTTTTTTTTATAATAGAAATCTGTCGCATATGAAGTATTGAATCATTTACTCGATGTTCATATTCAAATTTTAGAAAGGCAAAAAAAAAATCACAATATCAGACAAAAACTCTCGTTCAAGTGCTCTACCGCAAGGGGAGGATTCTAACCTTTTTGTTGTTCAAATATGTTTCTTTTTTTAATAAATAGTATTTTGTTATGTGATACGATGAATAAATATTATATAATGAAGTTTAATATCAAAGTACATCATAAAATCTGTAATGTCTCTTTTTTCTTTATTTTAGAGATTTGTTTTTTATTTCAATCAAAAAATCACCTGATTCTGTGTCCAATAAGTCATTGTAGTTCTATTGTAATACGTAAATCGAATTTAATAACTAGTGTTTACTGTAGAAACGGAGGTACGCTTGTTGGCATTCTGCCACCATACATCTGATATAGTATTTGTTTGTGACTGGTAAAATTATACAACAAGTTTACTAACCGGATCCATAGATTTAAGAATACTGTTTTTGAGTTTTTGTTACAAGAATTTAATAATATTTTTAAGCCAAAAGCTGTAGCTTTATTTTTATTGATTGGGCTACCGTGGAAACATAAAAAAGTATGGAATCAGGATCCGGTGTTCTTAAACAAAGTAAAGAATTTCCCTAAAATATTTAAAAACGTTTGCGTACCATCTAAGTCGATTTATATAAGAAATAAAATATTAAACTCAGAAAATAAAATAAGGGCCACTTGAGATGTTTTATCTAGTATAGATTCACGCGTAATTTGAATTCTTAACCATTTGATGCAATCGCCGAATTGAAGAATAACGTGAGAGTCAGTAATGAAAGTTTTGTTTTTAAACCTGTTACATCATATGAAATTGTAAAAACTTTTAAAAACCAAAAAATAAAAAAAAAACCGGTGATCTTTGGGGTATGTCCGTAAAATTACTTATAATTATTATAAATGATATTTCTCCACAATTATTCTTAATTTTTAACAAATGAATGTATTGGATCCGGTACATTTCCAGATTTAATGAAAAATTTTAAAGTAATTCCTTTGTTCAAAAGTGGCGATAAACTAGAACCCGGCAATTATAGGCCTATATCTTTTTTACCTACCTTATGTAAAATATTCGAAAAAAATATTCTAAACCAAATGTCAGAATTTGTTTATAGCAATAAAATCATGCATAGTGAACAATATGGTTTCACCAAAGGCAAATGTGGTTAAGAAGCGTGCTTAAGCACATTTACCACGCATGGGAGAAGTCACAGATTGCAATTGGGGTGCTTTGTGATTTATCTAAAACCTTTGATTGCGTGAACCATCAAACAATACTATGCAAACTTAATCACAATGGTGTGTGCAGTGTTGCACTTGATTTTATATCCTCTTACTTTAATCAAAGAGTTCAGACGATTGATGTAAATAATTGTAAATCGGCTGGTTCTCACCTAAAGATAGGTGTTCTACAAGGATCTATTATTGGCTTCATTTGATTTTTACTCTATATTAATGATTTGCCCTTTTATGTAAAAGGACTATGTGGCATTGTACTTTTCGCTGATGATACCTCGCTTATTTTCAATGTTGATCGTAATAAGGATAATTATGACAAAGTAAACAGTGCTCTGTCACGTGTTCTCAATTGGTTCGAAATTAATAATTTGGTATTAAGAAAACTAAATGCATGGAATTTACACTTCCTAATTTGTAGTTTAAAATTGTAGTTTACTCCTTAACAATGAAGTGTTAGAACTAACGGACTCAACAAACTTTTTTGGGTATAACTTTATATGTAAAGCTCCAGTGGAAGCCCCATCTCTCGACACTCGCAGGCAAACTCAGCCGTCTTTGCAATTAAAAAAGTAAGACAAATAACAGTCGTTAATACTGCTCGACTAGTTTATTTTAGTTATTTTCACAGTATTTTGTCTTACGGTATTTTACTATGGGGCAGCGCTGCCGAAATTATTTCTATATTTATTTTACAAAAAAGATTTATACTATTTGTAACTTAAAAGCTAGAGACTCCCTAAGAGATGTTTTGAAAGAAATCGCTATTCTTACGGTATTCTCAATACATTTTAATAACTTACTATATATACGCCGAAATTTAAATGCTTATATTTAAAAACAGCGACAGACATTCGATCAATACAGGAAATAAAAATGGGCTCGTAATGCCAAAATTTCGACTTCGAAAAGTTCACAAGTCCTTCATCGGCTTAAGTGTACGCATATATAATAAAGTTCCACAAGAGATCTTAGATCTTCCTTTTGTTAGATTTAAATCTAAAATTAAAAGTATATTATTAAACAAATCTTATTATAACATTCAAGATTTTTTGGTAGATCGAAATGTGTGGAATTTGAGGCATTGACTCATCTGCAGGGCTGATGTTATAATGTATAAGTCAAACATTGTTGAATTTCAAATTCATTTTTTGAACAGCATTCTATTTCACATTCTCAGAAATAGTTATTCACCTAGAAGTAGCAGTTTTCATAAATATGTATCATATAATTGTAAACCAAAAAATAGCTCTTTCATTATAGAACTCTTTTATCAATCCTGTTAGCTTTCCTGAAATTTAAGGGAAGGTTTTGATAAAAAAATAAAGATATCAGTTGATGGTATGACTAAAACATGTAATGTTTGTATAGAAGTTAATTGACTAAATAAATAATTGTAATATTGGATACCGATTTGATTAAAAGTAGTATATATATAAATCATTCCCCAGCTTAGAGAAAGCATAGACTAAGTTATTAAGACTAAGATCGAGAGACAAAGTTGTGTAACAGAACTAGTATAAAAAGTGTAACAGTATAGAGTTTAAATAGTAAACAGTTTAGTATCTTTGTGAGCAGTGCCAGTAAAGTGTATTAAAGAATAGATCGACTGTCATTGGTGATTCTCTGCAGTAAGAGAGTTCTAATAATTCACAATTTAAATGTCGTCTTTGTAACATGTTCTGAAAGTTAGATCAATATAATACATACCAATCTACACCAATAAGACACGAATCTTTAGGAAATGAACAGCAATTCGTTTTATTTTATCAATAAAAATGACACTGGTGTATAAAGATCAGTCAGATGAAAGATGGTTATCGGCCATTCTGTATTGTATGAAAACATACGTTTATTAAACACAATAAACAATAACCTATATTTGTTTCTAAGAGACGTGAATGTGTTATTACAGGATTATGAAAATCTAATTAATCTTAATGCGGCTGTTTTAGACAACTTTATAGTTTTGGGGTTTTTGGCTTATAAATTATAATATTTATTTCAAGTAGTCTAGTAGCATTTGATATTAATTTCATTTGATTTTAGTCAACTTCATAGTTGTGGTGTAGAGTTTATTGCTAATAAAATTATTTAAAGGAAGTACTCTTGTAGCAATTGCTGATTTATTTAAATTTTGTCTTTTTATTCATTCTTAATTCAAAGAGGAGAATGATAACATAAAATACTTTATTATAAGTTAAGTCATAATGTATTTTAAACGTCATAAAAGATCTTTGTTATTGTGTTAGTGTTTTGTTCTGTTATTTAATTGTTTCTTTTGTCATGTACGAGTTGTAAACAGGAAGACTTGCATTGAGATAAAGGAGTTTGTTGAAGAATGCTTTCCATAAATCCTGTTCTTACTTAGAAGCATATTTTATGTAACATAGACGTATCTTAAGATACATTTGGAATTAGACCATAGTAAAGATAAGATATTACACCAATATACAAATGTATGATTATAAAAATTATCCGCATAAAACTGAAATTATAAATTGAACTTGAATGTGTAATTGCATCATATATAAACACAAGTCTAAAATGTATAAAACAGACGTAAATATAAAAAAAATAAGATATCGATTTATGACTATTTACAAAAGTATATAATAAACATTCTCCTATGACAATAAAAAGTTTAAACATTTATATACTAGGAGGTACCTAAATAGTACAAATAAAGAATAATTCAGATACAGTTTATTATTAATAAAAACACAGACAGACAGACAGTAAAAAATATTAAAATATATACAGGATTATTTTTAAGTACTTGACCACCTCTTGCAGGCAGCCTCTCTACATCAATCCCAACAACATTTGTTCTACCACTTTTTAAAAATCGTGATAAACAACACAATAAACACAAAACAAAAAATTTTGGCTCCCTCTTTTACTTATTAGTCTGTGTTTTGTAAGAAGAGCTTAAAAGCTCAACGCCCAGGCGCCATACCTACGCTCAGAGTTCAGAGGCAACAAATAAATTTTGTAAGAGAAAATTAATCATAATAATTTATTAATAAAAAAAAGTCGTAGATAAAATTTTGTTGGGATTGATGCAGAGAGGCTGTCTGACTGTATATATAAGTTGATAAAAGAAGATACAAATATATAGACAAACACATGTATGACATATGTCTGTATCAATATTTTATAAATTATCCATTTTTGCTTCGTTAAGGCGAAATAATCTAATTTGTAACGAAGTCTAACATAATTTATTATTGTTTTACCTCTGCTCGATCTGATAATAATGTCAAATTTATACTTCTATAATTATTGTTAAATCATAGTCAAAACTTTTTAATATCTATTAACTGTCTAAGAAATCAAAAGAATCTAAAACCTGCTCTTCAATTTCTTAAGCTCTTTTCGAAACCGTCAAAACGAAACTTTCCTTAAGTTTCTATTAGAACTTACAGTATATGTCCCATCATAACTCTTTGTGGGGTATCAAGCATCGATTCCAAAATATCAATGCGTCGATTCGATCACATTAACATATTAATTAATTTATAATCGATTTTGAGTACATTAAGTTTTTAATATAATTATGTAATAACTAATTTACATATTCGGAAAGGTAATTAATATACGGGATTTGATTTAACGATTGAAATAAATAATATGTAACAAGTTTATAAGTTCCAAGATGTGAAAGATGTTTTAGTTGAAAACAACCATTATTATACATGTAAAGATATAATTATATTTCAGGGTAAGTGTATTTGCAAGCACATGAAACACACGTCTAGAAGCTGTCTTTACGAAAATTACACATTTCTTGACTCGTGTAAGCAAGGACACAGAGTGGTAATTAAAGTTAAATTATTATTTATATAGTAATATACTTATGTATATTGTTTTGATGTAAAATACTACTATAATGTTGAGAGTTATATCAAAACTTAAATAAAACAATACAACATGTGAAACGCCGCTGTTTTTGTGATTATTCATAAATCTGTGTGGAAGCTGTGAGGTCTCTGGTGTGTCACGATTAATGCTTGGATTTGAAAAAATACGAGCAATAAACTCTTCTTAATATTTCCTATCCACAAACAAACGTTACTGAAAACGCTCGTTTCAGTACTATGTACAAAGTTATTTATATATAATAGAATTATATAAAAATATAATATATACAAGTTTAAAAATATCGTGACTTTTTAATTTTCACGGGTTATATATATATTCGATTTTTTTGTGGCGTTGTGTTTGTACATATGTCTTTTAAGTATGCCGACAAGTTCGGCCATTTTTAAAGTTCGAAATTCATGAAGTCTTGCTACAGGGTAGAAATGTTAATAAGGAATATTATCTGCAAGTTATGCGCAATTTGCGAGAAGCATTCCGCCGGTAACGCCAGGATTTATAGAAGATCAAATATTGGCTTTTGTACCACGATAAGACCCCTGCTCACACATAGTTTCTTGTGCGCGATTTTTTGTCAAAATACACACACTAATGATGCCGCAGCCGCCGTATGCTCCACATCTAGCATGATCTTACTTTTTCTTGTTCCCGAAATTGAAAAGGAAAAGATCGAAGTTCAATAGCGGAGTACATTATTTACTTTTCATTGTTCTAATATAACAAGTAGAATGAGTTTAATAACTACTGTTAACATTAGTCATAAAATGATGTTAGTTGGGCGTCTGAAACATAAGTATTTATTTGTAATTTTGGCGGAATGAGACATACCAGGACAGGTTTGCCTTCTACAATGATTGTAGATTAATATGGCTTTCAAATGTTATTGATAGGAAGTCTTATAATCAGCGACTTTTTTTTTCTCTTGTTGTTAATCCATTCATTATTTTACATATTACTATAAATTTGAACAATGTTTACCTACCTAAATATAATTAAAAATAGTCCTCCATTTTCAAACCTTAATAATGTTTTTGAAAAACGGTGATATAAAGTATTCTCTATATATTAAAAGAACCCCCAAATAGATTTTTCATATCCGGTACTTGAGTCGGGATTGGTTTCTCACAGTTTAACCGCTATTTCACCCACTCCAGGTTCCTTTTTAGACAAAGGGTCTAATCCTTTTGGATACTATTTATCACCTTACTAAACATCATCGACATCTGTTCTGAAGTTTAGACGTAAAAAGGTACAGACCGAGTTACTCCACGTATCTCATATATTAATAGTAGGTAAAATATATATCGGATATATATATATACTATCACTATACTTACAGTCGATGTTTTTTCCATTTTATTTCTTCGAGTTACAAAAAAACATTTCTTTCAGTTTCAAATAGTTATCGACAAAAAATACTTTATTACTTATAAAAAATGTCTGACTTGTCAGAGAAGTATTCTGACAAATGTACAAATGTTACTTTCAAAATGAAAGCGGGAAAATTTAAGCTGGTTAGGCACAAAAGGATAACTTTTGCTGAAATAATCCGTTATTACTTAAATTATAGATTTTAATTCGAAATAACTATATCTTTTGTCAATATTTCATATTAAAATAGTTAAATTTATATAAATATAGAATGAAAAATAAACCGATACGGGCAGGGATTCGAACCCGCGACTACTGGGAAACCGTCCCGTCGCTCTACCAACTGAGCTACCGTATCGCTGTCCGCCTCGGCGAATTAAGCATTCTATATGTGATCGTCTTTATCGGGACGGGACGGTTTCCCAGTAGTCGCGAGTTCGAATCCCTGCCCGTATCGGTTTATTTTTCATTCTATATTTATATAAATTTAAAATAAGCTTAACATGGCTATACATGTTTAAAGATATTTTCAATCATTAAAATAGTTTACAAGCAATGTTTCGGCAACGATACCAAAAAACAGTTTTTTGAACTTCTAATGAAGGGCTGGTTCGGGAAGAAAAAACATGCACAGAGCTCCGGTATGATCGTTTTATGTGAGTCAGGCAAGGATACAGGCATCAAGTATGAACCTTAAAAAGAGCCTCGAGGAGGAGAAATGAGTTATAGTTAGTTTGTGGATGGTCAGAATAAAGCTTTTGGTTTCCAATATACGCAGCTACCACCCCGGCCCTAAATTGCTTCGTGACCACCTAGTGGTTAGACTTTACTTCGTTCAAAATTGTGTATTATGGACTCAAGAGGATTAGAGGATAGCATTATTTGCAGATGAGGCCAGAATATCGTTAAATGGCAAGAGTCGACATATCGAATATTACAAAGACCAGGGAAGAGCTATGCAAAAGTGTGCTTTGAAGAATTCACTCCTTACAGTGGTTACTCCCTAATATTTTAGGGGGCTGTCATTTTGATGGAACAGTTGAAGTTTGTATTTATAGAAAACAAGTCATGTCGGTACATAACGGAAGTCCTTATTCCACATGAACAGCCTGCATTAACCATTATTGGAGGTAGTTTCATTTTTACGACTCGCGCTCCCCTTTGTAGCAACATGGAAGCATATGTGCAAGAGGGAAGGGGGAGGGGGGGGGGGGTTGGGAGCATATCTGAGATCTTCTAAAAATTATACACTTTATATTTATTTTTTATGAAAAACAAAAAAAAATACTTTTTCTCAACACTGATTAGACTTACTGTGTACATCCATGGGAATGTTTATGCTGCACTATTCTTTTATTGTATCTATAATTTGTTGCAACATGTACAAAATGAATTACTTTAATTATTAGTTTACGAAATTTTAACACAACAATTTACGTTAAACGATTAATTTATTATAAAGTCGGCCATAAAAAGATTTTTTGCTTAGATGCACGTTTTTTTGCAATTACTATTAATTAAATTGGCCAGTGATGGTTATTGACCTCGATGTTTGTGTATGATTGTATAGATATGTAACATTATATAATTGTAAAGTTTAAAACAAAAGCAGTTGTTTTTTTTTTTCGAGAAATCTTTCACCGTTTCGGAATCCACACGTAAATATCATCTTTGTATTCTGTACCTACTGTTAAATCAATAGAATAAAAACCAACTTACACCAGTGAGATACGAATCTTATAGAATTACACAGCGTTTCGTTTTATTTTATCAATAAAAAAGACACTGGCGTGTAAAGATCAGTCAGATGAAACATGGCTGTCGGCCAAACTTTATTGTATGATAACTTACGTTTATTAAAAACAATGGAATTATATAACTGTAAACTGTATTTGTTTGTTAGAAAATCTGACGGGAACGTGTTGTTACAGGATTATGAAAAGCTAATTTAATTGGCCTTCAGCCAACTTCATATGACGTTGTGCTTAAGATTTATAATATCTATTTAAACATTTTTTATAATTTCATTTATAAATAAAGAGCTTAGAAATTTTGTTTTATATTTTATTCCAAAGTTGAATCAACTAAAATAAATAGGATGTATAAAGTAAGAAATCTTTCAATCTTTCTTTTGTTTGAGCTTGCGTATGAAGCATTCATTTTTTTGTTTCTGTCTTTTTATTCAGTCTCAATTCAAAGGAATGATGTCACAGAAAAAAATATTATAAATTATAATAAAAGTCAAAAAAGATCTTTGTTGTTGTGTTAGTGTTTTGTTCTGTTATTAAATTGTATCTTTGTCATTTACGAGTAGTATAACAGGAAGACTTGCGTTAAGATAAACGACTTGGCTGAAAAATGTTTTCTCCAAATCATGTTCTACTTACTTAGCTTTTACTTTTTAAAAACCATAAATAATATAGAAATTTATACTTGAATAATAAATATAATTATAGTATTTCATAATGATACTCGACTCTATTAAACGTTTTTCATTGTATCTAAATATGTAAATATACATAAGTATGTATGTGGGCAACATATTTTTTCATATAATACCTAGATGTTATGCGGTAGACCATTATTCTGGAACGTCAAAAATAATGAAATCTAAAAGTATTATACAACTTTGGCAGAAGATAAATAATAAATATAACTGTCTACATCTGCAACAAAAGATCACTTCATACAACACGATCCAATTCAACACAGGTCTGTAGACTGAAAGATTTTTCCTTTGACGTTTCAATGTAACAAAAAGATGATATCAAATCAAAACTGATATCAGTCAAAAGTCCAATATAGGTAAAAGCTATTGTCTTGAATAGGTTTCATGCAATACATTTTGGCAAACAGCCATGGTTTTATCTGACTGATCTGTAGTAATCTCACGCTAGTGTTTTTTTTAAACATTGATAAGTTGAAGTGAACTGTAGTTAGGATTTCACAATATTCGTATTACAACAGAATAACCGTATAACAACACGTGTTACAAGAGCATAACCGTGTAACAACACGTGTTACAACAGCATAACCGTGTAACAACACGTGTTACAACAGCATAACCGGGTAACAACACGTGTTACAACAGCATAACCGTGTAAAACCATATTAACCCATTTTAATATTATTTCAAATAATGAACTTTTATTATTAAACTGAACATAACCGGTTGAATAGATTTCTGTATTTTTATTTTATTATTCATAATCTAATCTTAGCAAAGTGTAAATAAAAAAAAGTGCCTTAAAGGTCCGCTTTCGATATTGACATTAGTCTCTATCGTGAGTGATACCACGATTGAGTTTCATAATGATTAGTCTGGACTCGGTTGATTCCCGGCTCTTGATTACTATGGCCGGAAATAGAGGCTTGTCGGGTTCGTAGTGGGTTTTCATTCTGGGTGGATTATCTTGTGGGTGAACTCTCCTGCGTTATAACAAGCCTGCCAATCAAAGAACGCCCCATGATGGAAGGCCCTTTAGTGATTTCGTTGCTTTGTCACGCTGTAATGCACTATAATAATATTTAAGCGATTCCAATGTGCCCTATGACGTCGGTAGCAACCGTCTGGATTTAGTGAATTGTTTACATAATTACCTCCACCTATAAAGGTGTTATAAACAACTAGATAACAGTATATATTTTACGCTGAGTGACCTGTTTTTTAAACGACGTTCCGATCAATTAACAGCTTTGAGTGCTGTTAACATACAAATAAAACATGTTTAAGAGACTTTAGTAATTCATAAATTGGTGAATAAATTTTAAATGCTTAAAATAACAACGAATATAAGAAAAATTGTCCATAACTTCATGCCATCAAAAATAGTAAGTTATATCAATAACATTTCAAATACTACTTAGATAAACAATACTTTTTTTATTGTTAAGCCATAGTTTAAAATATATTTTAAAACCTTTATAAAATATGTCCAGTAAACTACGTCCAGTCAACATAAAAAATAAATACTAAAGTGGCAAACTGCCAACTACAGTATTTCCATATCTACAGTAAAATAGTAGTTATGGATTTCACTTTACGTTTTGTTTTAGAACTGCATATTAATAAACTCTTAGATTTATTTTATGTTGGGCTTTAAAATGTAATATGAAACGCTTTCCACTTAAAGGATAAAATAATGGCTGAATGAATAAAAAGCACATTAATGTCTTTGTTATTTTAATCAGTAATTAAAAAGTTTTATTTTAAAAAAGGAAACGTTTCTACATAATGGAAACATTGTAATGTTTAAATATTCAATTATCGAAATAAAAAATTAAAATCTAGTTTAGTTTTGAAACAATAATCTTAACCTAAATATAATAAGAATATTAATTGTAAGGAACAAGGGGATATAACTTTACAGCTTTTTGTATTGAACTGATGTATTGAACTGAGTACTTTTATTGAACTGAGTACATTTAAATTGTAATGCTTTACTTACGTGCTTAAAATAATATTTATTTATATAACAATATGAAAATATTTTACCGCAAAGATTTCAAATAACCAATAGCAAATATTTGTCATCGTTTAGCAAACAATAATAGCTTGCTTCGGCAAAAGCATAAGAAAGAAGCATTGAAAAGATTGTGAAAGCGAAGTGATACTTTTCTTCACAACTAATAAAATATTTCAAAGCCCCTAATATAAATATAAATACTAAAAAAATACAAAACCTTCTATAATAGTTGTTTACATTAATTTATATTAACGCAATTTTAAGAATTCTACTCAGATTCAAATTATAAAGAACAAAAAACGTTGACAAAATAAAGGTGAAACGGTAATTTATGTGGTATGCTTTGAACTTTACAAATATTTTTAATGTAATTTGTATCCGGGTATATTTTGTGTCACAAATTATTACGTCATGTTAAATGGTTTAATAAGAAAAACTTTTTTATACCTTTTATACATATAATAAGGTTGATATTTTTTAATTTCCGATTAGATTAATTACAAATAAGCAATCTATCATCAGACACATTTTTTTTACATCACGCAATTTTTTGTAACACAATAATGTGTCCAAACTGGCTGGCAAAATGTTTTTATAGTGCTATAACTATAATATAATATAATTTTATTATAATAATAATTATTTATATAATTTTATTTTATTATAATTTTTAATATTTTTTTATTATTATATTATAATTTTTAATAATTATTTAACTATAATATAATATAATTTTTTGTAACACAATAATGTGTCCAAACTGGCTGGCAAAATGTTTTTATAGTGCTATAACTATAATATATATATATATATATTGGCCTAATTCTCTAGTGCTAACTCTGATACTTGCAAGATATTGTGTGCAAGTGATCACTTACCACCAGGTGATCCACACACTCGTTTGTTCTATCAATAAAAAAAATGGGGTACTCCTTGCAGCATTAATAAAACTATCATAAGAACCACTTGACTTTTAAACACGTACAGTTACTCAAATATAGTACATTAATAAGACGCATTCTAATATCCTAGTCTGTGCTGTGACCTGGATAATGAGACTACATCGTTTTAACTGCTTTGAATCTGTTGGCTGTCCCGCGAGACACCTATGTCCAGATACTAAAAGATGACTTGTGTTATCATAGATAATTAAAAGATAATTTGCAAGCAATTAATTAATTACTGGAAAACTAAACAAATTTAACAGGTGTTTCAAATCTGATGTTCAGATCAATAAATTTCTATTTAAAATGCTAATACATGTGCCAGGGAGATATTCTTTTAATATATTGGTTCGTGAATCTGTTTGCAATTGTCTCTTAACCTATAATTACACGCTTCATTATATATTATTATTATATATTTACTAAAATACCTTTGGTCAGCTTCAGTGCAGTTCTGTACAAGAATAGCTTATTTTATATACAGCCAGGCCAATCACATGTTCTTACCACTACTATACACTAATTTTCAAAGACATATATCAAGTCGTTTTAAAATGATAGGAGGAGTTTTTTAAATAAATAAAGAATGAAAAGTAAACCGACACAGACAGAGATTCAAACCCGCGACCTCTGGTAAACCGTCCCTCCGCTCTATTAATTAAGCTATCGTGTCGCTATGTCTCGGTGAATTAAGTATTCTATATATTATGGTTTTTATCTGGGCAGTGGTGACATATACAATACACTTCAAAATTTACACAATACAGCAGTTCCACAGTATTTTAGGAAGAAAAAAAATATTTAATGTATTTAGTATATAGATGAATAAGAAATGAATTGAATACATCACTAAATAATATAAAAGATTTCCAAATTGAGAAGATTTCATAGTATTACATTTCCTTTACTGGAGCTTTGTTTGTTTTGACGATTACCTAAAATCCACCGACTCTTGGCTTCCTACTATTTGATCATTTGTTAGAATAAATGCTTAGTTCCATTAGCTACTCAAATATAAAGAGAATGAGACTCGATTTTATCAAAAGATTTAATATGAAGATACTGAATACTTTCAGTAAATTTTTGTTTTGATAAAATATAAAAGTTTTTAAGGGTTACAATGATTCTGAAATATTTATAATATATTTGGTGATATTAATTAATATATATTTAAGGATATATTTATCTGACTATTTTCTCAGGTGATTATAGATACATATCCTTTAATTTAGCGAGATAATCTAAATAATATTAAATTTATATTACTAAACGTGTAGATATGTAAATGTAGATTAATTAAGCAATTCTGCACCATTATGAGAAGGGGTTGAAATGTATGATTCATCTTAACATCAACTAATTTATCTTAGTCTAAACCATTCCAGTGGGATAAGAAAATACACATACTTCGCTGTTCAATATAATGTAAAGTAGATATAATTCATAGAATACCAACTAGATAGCCTTTATAATTAATATATAATTAAGGTAAACTTTATAACACCATGTAGACTTATTACACTATACTATACAGTATATATTATACTATATATAAAAACTAGGTAACAACTCAAGCAGCTTTAGGTAAATGCCAATCAATATATCGTATTTAATTATTGAAAATTCAATTGTTATTGCAAATATTACACGTCAAGTACCTTAGTCCTATTTTCTTATTAATATTATAATATTAATATTAAAAAAAACTACAAAATTACAAGAAGTAATATTGTACTCCATAATTAAGTAGTAATTAATGTACGAGTAGACGGTCTTGTTGATGCTAAGTATCAACAGATACTTATACAGCCGCTCATAAACAGATACAAAAAGAGTTGCATGAAACCGTTCGTAACCAAACTCCGTAAACATTACCAAGGAGAAATGAAAGAAAGAATATTAATATTCATATCAATAATTATTTATACACGAGTTAAAATTATTATAACTTGCTATTGGAGATAAAGGAAAGAGTCAAATTAGACAATGCTTAAGAGGATTCGTCTCGTAGATAAATAATAAATTCTGTTATCACCGACAAGTAAATTTCTTGGAGAAGTATTGGACAAAAGCCTTTAAGTCCTTTAGGTCCTTTTGTTAAAGAAAATTGTGTTAATGACATGTTAAATGACAAATTAATTTAAATTTCTATACTTCGTATTTTTTGTATAACTATCATTTCTACTGACAGATCATAAACAAATAGAGACAGTAAGAGAAAAAGTGTGAAAAATATAAACTCTTTCAACGAATTCATAATTTTATCAGCAATGTCATAATAAAAATGGGATCATCAATTGTTTAGAACGAAAGGAAATGTTATGACAATTAGTTTCCCAATCTCTTTAATGATTCATTCATATTTTATAAGAAGTATTTGTATCATCAAACATAATAAGTGTTGAAGCTATGTGAATCTATTGTCTTCAACAAGCGCATCGTTTTATACCACACAGTTTGGCAAAGAGCCATGCTTTTATCTATTTGATCTTTATGTTACTATACATAGCAGTTATTTAAATGTCGTTAAACTAAACAGAACTGTGATTATTGGTTTCATATTGAATAGTAGATTATATATGATATTCACGAGAAGTTAAGTCCTTAAAGTTCAGATTGCGTATCGTTTACAAAAAATATCTTTAACAACCTTACAAAAAATGGCAAGCAAGAAATAAATTCATATTCTTTTTTTTTAACCTAATGTTGAAGGTTTTAAGTTTTACCATAGAGTAATTTTAATAAAGTTACTGTTAATACTTACTACTATTACTAATATTTTACCTTTTCAAAAACCTCCCATAAAATTATAAGGTATATATGTCACTTAACGGCTATTGATGTAGACACATCACACAAATTATCAAAATTGGCTCGCCGCCAACCATGCAGCTAATTTCCACTTCTATAGTAAACGGTAGTTATTGAGCATTAAACCACCTCGGATATCAGAAGTAACTGCATTTCCTAAAATTGTTAAAAGCTCAAAGATTTTATTGATTATTGTTATATATAACCAAGAAATAAATTTAAGAAATAAAATACTGGAAGTCCCGAAGTATTAAATGTAATGTAAAGGCCTTTTACAAAACCAAAATCAATATTATATATTAAAGTATATAGCTTTAGGTGTTTCTATTTCTGATCGTAAATATCTTTCAAAGTTTTAATTTCTAAAACTTATTTGTTTTCCAAAAATTGTAAAAGGTTGGTATTTTTTTTTTGGACCGAGTGTTTAACTGCACTGAGTAGCTCTAAACTAATTTATGTCAACACAAAATTAAAATAAAGACGAAAAAAGTATTTCAACATTTTACAAAAATCTAAATTTTACTAAGGCGAAAATATATAATATGTGAACAATAAAAGCCATACCAGAGCAAACCCCTGTGGAAAGCTTTACAACACGGTATTCTTTTAGTCTTTTATAAAGCCTTTGATAAGGTAATAACATTATGATTATGCAATGTTATAAAACAATTAATTCAAGTCATTGTGTCATGAACTATTGGACATTTTTATATGTATACCATGATATAGTGAATAATGAAGTAGGCAAACAAAGAGTGACGTCATTGTTTACGCACTACGTTGTTATTCCCTCCTGCAAGAGTTTATATTGCGCTTAATAAAAGCTTCAACTTTTAGAAGCATGAAATGTTAAATAATAAATTGACTGAATATGAAATTGTTCTAAAATTTCCTACACAAATATTTGTTATTGTCACACACCTTACTTGACAAGTCGATTAGACTATTTTTTTTCGTAATTTGGTTTTTTTTTTGGACCGCCTTGGTAACTATCACGAATTATTTTTTAGTTATTTATAGACCTTAAAAGATCTACACTACTAATAAAATATGAAAACCACTTAAAATTTTTAAATAACATGCTTTGATGTCAACAGTTAGAGCAGTAATGAGACGCATTCTAGTAGCCTAGATTTAGCTGTGACCTAGATCCTTAGGCAGTAACGCTTTAATTACCTGTACTAGGTCGCGGTCTATCATGATGGTTAATTTGAGTTTAGATATTAATCTACTAAAAGTAAGTCATATCGAGATCCAGTATGTTGGTACTTAATACAATTATTGTAAAAGAAATATTATTATTAAAGTAACTAGGATAAAGTAAACTCGATTATAACTTAATGGTTAGGTGAAGGAGTAGTCTTCTCGTGAGATTTATTCCAATAGTTCGACAGCACTACTTTACTTTTTAAGTCTTCATGAGATTTCTTAGAGATATTTCTCTCTCGACGTTACCTTTCAAAACCGCCATAAATGTTTATTTTAATAAGAGCTAGGATTTTAGGATTTAGGATTTTTCTTACTACTTACTAGTTAGATGAAAAACATTATCTTTTTATAGTTACAGAAAAATTTAGAAGATTTTTATATACAAATTAAATCTTCACCGGTCAACAAATTATCGAAATTATAACCATTAAGTGTATATTAATACTACAATTGCCCAATAAACCAAAAATATTTTTAAGCCATGACCAAAAGGAGAGCACATGATATTATGGAAGAGACTCCAAAATATAAAGATAAGGGTAAGTGATGATGTAGCATGATGATTAAATTCTTATAATTGCAAATTGCTAAAATAGTTTATATTACTTAAATTAAAAAAAGATTATCAAATTAACATAACATATGCAACATGCAAGTTTATTTTTATAATGTAATTTAAGTATAATTCCTCTCGATACTTAGGTAATGTATACTTTTATAAATTTAATAAAACAAACACTCTGTATACGCAGATAAGATTTTGTGGTGGATTTAATTTTAACTAATGACTGAGAATTATAATGAATCTTGATATTTTAAAAACACGGTCTGATCAAAAAATATCAAAAGCTTTTGAGTTTAACTGCATTTTGTTGTCATTTATGAAATACATAATTCTGTCGGCAGATTTAGTGCAAATATCTAGAATATTATTTCATAACCCCTGATAGGCTAAATCGAACTATATTAATCACAGTTCCGAATTACAAATATTTCTCTTTTTAAAAGTTCTGATTAAAGATATCGCAAATTATTACCAATAAATCCTTCACGTCGAATGTCACTTGCCAGTATCACGGAATAACTGACATTGGCACAATGCCATTAAGTTATCTACCTACCTATTACCTATCTGCTGTAAAAGACAGTTACAGAAATTTATTTTGTTATATAAGAACTGAATTTCGATTAGTACGAGCACAAAAATCTTTTCCAATAATAAAGATTGGAGAGCATTCTTGTGACAGCTTGTGCTATTTCTTATAAAAAAAGACATAGTTCTTATAAAATAATTGTTTCATATTTTGAACAAACTGTAACGATTTTTTATAACATAACTTGAACTTGAATAAACTGAATGATGCTAACCGAGGAAGACTTAAAAGACTTAATATTTTTCTCTTGCGAAGTTTAGATTTGTATAATATAAATAAAAAATAACGAATAGCAGAGGTTTTGATATCAAGTAGCAAGTTATAAACTTGGAAAGAAAAACGGTTCCAAAGTATCCTCTTGTGGTATACCCCTTGAATAAGAGTTTCTGCATGGATGCAATAACACCATTTACTTCTTATTAGCATATTTTTTACTGGGTTTTATTCACTTTTTTAAGATATTTTAAATATTGACAAATAGAAAATCAATCTAAGGTTTTTATAGGTAAATAATGAAATGTAACTAAAGTGCTAGAATTTTTTTATATTTTAGTCTTATATGTTACGTATTTCTTCATAGGGGTATATTATATAGTTTTGACAATAGATTGTAAAGCATAGGGGTACAGCGTTTTGTAACATTAACCCCTTTTCCTTGTTCTAGCTCTATGTGACTCTGATAAAAGGAAAATATAATAGGAATAGAATAATGACTTGTCTGTAAGAATGTATAATATGTGTTAGTAAAAAACTCGTATGTGCTTCGGAAATTCTCGGCCAGTTATATAGAATGAAATTAGGCAAGCCTTGTACAATGGAAATTCAACAATAAACACATAAGCTTATCGAGTCGGTGATCGAACTCAAGACCAGCGGTGCCATAGAATGCATTCGTTTTAATTCTCCTCGAGCTTAATTTATGTTAGTAAATAAAAGTAGGGAGGAAACAGGAGTTTATCTCGTTAATATAACATTGTATAGAAATATCTAGAAAGTTTCTCAAGTAGATCTCTTTATTAGTTTTAATAATTTGAAACTTTGTCAATATCCCCCAGGCCCATTCCATATCCTGTTTTTCTTCATTCCCTGTCATTTTAAGACTATATCGTTTTTGCAACTCCCCTTACAACAAATATATATGTATAATGGTGACTTCCCTTTGCTCGTTTGCCCTCATCACAAAACAAATAATTTATTGAATTTATAGTTTTTTTAAGTACGTAGGAACTCAATTGGTACAAAGTAATTTAGAAATCGTGCCTGTTAAGATTAAGATTCATTTAATTTGAGAGTGATTTCGTTTCCTGCCAGAATATCTGTGTTTGACTTACCGATTACATAAAATACTTCCATATTCTTGACTTCCTCATTGATCACGTGTAGAAACAATCGCAAAGACTTCATTAGCTTCTTAAATATAAAGATAATAACGAATTCGACTTCTGCATTTTTTATATAAAAACTATCGCCTAATTAAAAATTTTGGCACTAACTAAGGAAAAGTCAATTTAAGGAAGATTTACAAGGAAAGTTTATTTTATTAGTCTTGTATTAAATAAAAAATTTTGTAATGGATAATGTACCATAGGATCATAGAAAAAAATATACTTGGTCTACACATGGAGCTTTAACTGGCTATGAACATATCGTACGTAATTATTGAAAGATTTAAAAAGTGAATGTTGTTGCAAATATCCCTCGTAAAGTATCATATTCTATTTTGTATCGATGTAAGGATATGAATATTAAAAAAAAAACTAAAATTAATTACTACTAATTAAAAACCGTTCGTAACCAAACTCCTTAACTATTATCAAGGAGAAATGAAATAAAGAGTATTAATATGATCATACCTATAATAATTGATAAAGACAATTTAAAATGATTATAAATTACTATTGGAGGTATAGGAAAAAGTCAAATTAACACTTAAGAGCATTCTTCTTGTCGGTAATATATTCGGTTATATCCGACAAGTAGAATTCATGGAGGATTGGTCAAGAGCCAGAACAGATTCTTTAAATAAAGTCCTTTGTTAAGGAACATTGTGGTAGTAAATGATATAATAATTTAAATTTCTATACATTATACAAAATAGAGACATTAAGAGGGAGTGTGAAAACTATAAACACTTTCAATGAACTGTCAATTTTATTATCAATATCAAAATAATAAAGAAATCATCAATTTATTAGAACGGAAGGAAACCCTATTACAATTATTTACTTAATCCCTTTTTGATTCATATATTTTATGACAAGTATTTATATCATCAAACATAATAAGTGTTGAAGCTATGTGAATCTATTGTCTTCAACAAGCGCATCGTTTTATACCACACAGTTTGGCAAAGAACCATGCTTTTATCTATTTGATCTTTATGTTACTATACATAGCTGTCATTTAAATGTCGTTAAACTAGACGGGAACACAGAGGGGAAAAGACCCAGAGGCCGCGCACCAACTAGGTGGTCTGACCAACTCAAAAATACAGACACACCAAAGTTTTATACAGTTGCTGGCATTCCAAATGACAGGGATCGGTGGAGACAGTTTGTCCGTTCCAGACTTGCATCCAATCATAACCACGATCTTCAGACATGAAGGACCAACCGTAGAGTGAGAAACTAAACGGAATTGTGATTGTACGTTTTATATTTAATGGTAGATTATATAAGATATTTATGAGGAAATACGATACATAATGTATTTTAAATCCTAAAAGTTCAAATTGCGTATTGTTTACAAAAAGTAATACCTTAATAATTCAACAACCTTATAAAAATTACAAGCAAATATGTTGTCAATACTTACATTCTTTAATCGAAGGTTGAAGGTTTTAAATTTTACCATAGAGTATTTTTTTTTTTTAAAGTTTCTATAAATACTAGCTACTATTACTATTAATATTAAATTTTGCTTATTTAAAACCCCCAATAAAATGAAAAGGTATGCGTGTTACATATCGACTATTGATGTAGACATATCCCAAAAATTATCAAAATTGGCGCGCCGCCAATCATACAGCTAACTTCCACTTCTTTAGTAAACGGTAGTTATTGAGCATTTAACCGCCTTCGATAACAGAACTAACTGCATTACCTAAAATTTATAAAAGCTCGAGGATTTAATTGATTATTGTTGTATATAGACTTTATTTATTACAAGAAATAAAATATTGGAAGTCCCGAGGTCTAAATGTAATGTAAAGGTCTTTCGCAAAATTAGAATTAATATTATATACATTTATATATCTTTAGTAGTTTCTATTTCTGATCGTCAACTTTCTCAACTCAAATCATCTTAACTTTCGATGTTTCAATTTCTAAAATATTTGTTCCAAAAAAATTAAATTAAAAAAGAAACTTGGTAAAATTTTTAATTAGTTTGTTTAGGACTGAGTGTTTAACTGTCCGGAGTAGCTCTTAACTAATATGTACCTAACTATGTACAGTGTTCGGTCTGCATTCTGATTTTATTTCGTCACATATAACTTGTGTACCGAAATTATGAATTTAATGTTTATATATCACTGTACCACTGTACTATACCACTGTATATAATGTATTTCAGAGATCGAAATTAGTGAATACTTGGATTCGGAATAGTAGGTACTATTCCAGATCCAAGTATTCCTAACTAAAATTAAAATAAATAAAGACGCAAACAGTGTTTCGAAATAATAAATAAACCTTAGAATTAATGAAAATATATATTTAATATGTTGTTTATTGTTATTAATAAAGAAAAAAAACCGTTTTTTGTATAAAGCGTTTGATAATTTAATAACATTATGATTATGTACTGTTATAAAACATTTAATTCAACTCATTGTGTCATCATTTATTCGATATTTTCATATGTATGCCATGATATCGTGAATAATGAAGAAAACAAACAAAGAGTGACGTCATTGCTTACGCACTACGCTGTTATTTCCTCCTGTAAAAGTTTATATTGTACTTACTAAGCTTTAACTTTGCTTAATAAGCTTTAACTTTATAAGAAGAAAATGTAAAAAAAATAATTGACTGAATATGAATTTTTCTTAAATTATGAGTTCATTCATATTTGATAAATACATTAAACGATTTCTTGTTTTAATTTTGTATTTTATTATTTTTTACATATTTTCCTTATAAATGTCATGAATCATCTTTCTTATTTATTTATAGGCCTTTAAAATAGTGAAATGTTTTAAAAGGTCTGCACTATTAATAAAATATGAAATCCACTTGACATTTCAAATATATATGCTCTGATGTCAACAGTTAGAGCAGTAATGAGACGCATTCTGGTAGCCTAGACCTAGCTGTGACCTAGATCCTTAGGCAGTATCGCTTTAATTACCTGTACTAGGTCGCGGTCTATCATGACGGTTAATTTGAGTTTAGATATTAATCTACTAAAAGTAAGTCATATCGTTATCCAGTATATTGGTTAATACAATTATTGTAAAAGAAATATAATTTTTTAAGTAACTAGGATAAAGTAAACTCGATAATAACGTAGCGGTAAGACGTAGGTATAGCCTTTCCATGGTAGAAAAAGATTTGTGGTAATAGAAGGACATTACTACTTCACTTTTTCAAATGTTCATGAGATTTCTTAAAGAAACTTCTCTCTCGACCTTAACTTTTACAACCGTTATGAATGCTTATTTTCATAAAAAGCTTCGGATTTTACTTACGCGTTGCTTTAAAAAAAATAAGATGTAAAACATTATCTTTTTATATTTATAGAAAATAAGGCCGATTTTTATAAATAGAACAAATACTCCACCGGATAAGAAATTATGTGAAAATATAATATTTATGTGCTGAAAATTTCTCAATTAAGGGATTGTATATTAATATTGTAATTACACATTAAATCAAAGATTCTTTAAGGCCTACTAAAAATACATTAAATAAGTTAGTTTTTTTATAAATAAATGATTAAAAAGATAACCAAGTCAAGCGAAAATATTAATAACTAAAAATTACCTATTAATGCAAAATTTCCCAAAGTTATTATTATATATTTTGTCGTATACAAAAGTTATACCAAATATTAATTTAAACTGTGTTAGAGACCGCCATGTTTGAAATGGGTTCGTTACTAGTCAGCAAATTCGGATAAATTTACGTGAAAACAACAAAGTAAAAATACATATTAAATTTCGTCACTATTCCCGAAAGTTTAATTACAAAAAAAGTTTAAATTTGTTTATTATTACATTCTTATAATATTTAGTATGAACTACAGGTTGCCGGGGGTTGGTCACGTAAGGTGGAAGGATGAAATACATGTTACAAGAACACTCATCATTGTGAATGTAGATAGTATAGGAGAACAATGTGAAGTCTCCACTGAGAAGACATATGATATAAGAGCGTGGAAGAGACATATTGCCCAGACTCCAAAAAGTAAGTATAAGGGCAGGTGATGATATAACATGATGATTTAAATCTTATAAATGCAAATTACTAAAATATTTAATATTACTTAAATTGCAAAAGATTATCAAATTAACATAACATATTTAATTTCACAATTCTGTCACAATTATAGCTGTGGCTGCGACAACATTAATGTTTTGGTTCAAAGAAGCGGAAAATTTTCTCATAACATTGTTAACGAGTAACTATATTTAAATGCAAGTTTATTTTTTTTAATAAGCTAATGGTGGAACAAAAAATATCAATAGCTTTTCAGTTTTACAAATACATCATGCATTATATTATATTATATCTGTTAACAGCTTTTGTGCAGTTCTCATTCTTATTTCATAACCTCTTTGAGTGCCGAATAACAAATATTTATCTTCTGAAAAGTTCTGTTTAAAGATATCGCAAGGTATTACCAATCCTTCACGTCGAATGCCACTGGCCAGTATCACGGAATAACTGACACTGGCACTATGCCGTTAAATTAACTCACACATATCGGCTGTTAAAGACAGTGATTGAAATTATTTTGTTATTTAAGAACTGAATTTCAATTTGTACGAGCACAAAATCTGTTCCAAAAAAAAGATTCGAGAGCATTTTTGTGACAGCTAGTATTTCTTATAAAAAGAGACATAGTTCTTATAAAATAATTGTTTCATGTTTTAAACAAAATGTAACGATTTCTTATAACCATTACATAAACTTGAACAAAATGAATGACGCTAACCGAGAAAGAATTAAATGATTTGATGTTTTTTCTCTCGAGTTGTTTCGAATTGCAAAATATAAATATAAAATCACAAATAGCAGAGATTTTCATTTCAACTAGCAAAACATAAACATGGAAAGAAAAACGGCTCCAGAGTAGCCTCTTGTGGAATGCCCCTTGAATAAGAGTTTCTGCATGGATGCTATAAAACCTTTTGCTTCTTATTAGCATATTTTATACCGGGTTTTATTCGCATTTTAAAAATATTTTTCAATTGAGTCTCTATTTAAGGATTTCTATTAGAAAACCAATCTAAGGTTTTGTAGGTAAGTAATGAAATATAACTATAGTGCTAGTATTTTTTTTATACTTTAGTCTTTTGTGTTACGTATTTCTTCATAGGGGCATATGACAATAGATTGTAAAGCATAGGGGTACAGCGTTTTGTAACATTAACCCCATTTCCTTGTTCTAACTCTTTGTGACTTTGATAAAAGGAAAGTATAATAGGAATACTTAAATTACTTGTCTGTAAGAATGTATATTACATGTATGTAAAAAAAGTTTTATGATAATTAGAAACTTTTCAGGCACTACTTATATGGGGTGAAATTAAGCTAAGCTTGTACTATGGAAATTCAACAACTGATTAACACATAAGCTTATCGAATCGGTGATCGAACCCACGACCGCGGCGTCGTAGACTACATTCATTTTAATTATCTAAAGATTCTTGACTAGAACTTCGTATTTGTTTAATAATCTGAAACATTTCTAAACCAAAATATTTATAACTTAAATGTAAAAAAATATGTGATATAACAGTTCGACTGAATTCAACATATTTATAGACTGCTTTATGATCAAGACGACAATTGGTAATCAAAATATTTTTGTAATACAATAAAAAAAATATTTCACAAAAATTTCATGTGTCTCGGCATTATTTTTTCATTTTCACATAATTGTATTGCTTTCTTTATAAAAAAAAATGAAATTGTGGAGTATTATGAAAACAATTCTGTTAGCAATATAGCATATTAATTCCCTAATAATATTCGATTGTCGTGCACGATAAGAGAAAGAATCATACCAACGACAGTGTAACAAAACCTTTTATAATAATTATATTCAAACACAGAGTGTTGTAACGAGCACATTAATTTCTACGGAAGCATTTCCCCCAGGCCCACTCCGTGTCCTGTTCTTCTTCATTCCTTGTCACTTTAAGACTACATCGTTTTTGCAACTTCCCTTACAGCACAAATTTATATGTAATGGTGACTTCACTTTGCTCGTTTGGCCCCATCACATAACAAATAATTTATTAACTTTAATTAAGTTCATGAAAAGTTTTTCTTTCAGATAATTCAAAAATCGTGTCGGTTAAGATAAAGATCTATTTTATTTGAGAGTGATTTCGTTTCCTGCCAGAATGTCTGAGTTTGACTTGCCGATTACATAAAATACTTCGATTTTCTTGACTTCCTCTTTGATCATTCGTAAAAACAATCGCAAAGAATCCATTAGCTTCTCAAATATAAAGATAACAGCGAATTCGGGGCTTAGTTTTTTTATATAAAAGCTATATAAACTTTTGTTTAATTAAGGATTTTGGTACAAAGTAATGAAAAGTAAATTTTAAGGAAGATTTACAAGGAAAGTTTGTTTTAATAGTGTTTTATTTAATAAAGGTTCCTTATTTTTTAAAGAATAATCTACCACAGAATCATAATAAGAAATGTGGCTTTCGTATATATATTTCTTTAAATTTGCTACTGCCTTGTAAGCACGGAACTCGTCAGACTTGTCGGTCAAATTTAGTCAAAATTTCTCTTGTATAATCTTTGCATGCACAAATATAAGAATTCCAGACAATTTTGCATTTTATTAGAGTGCATAAGAGTGTATATAACTTACAAAAATTAATTTAATTCTATATTTTTTAAAAACAATATTTTTCATAATCATTGTGATGAAAATAAATTATATACAATAAAAAATTCTGAAACTGAAAAGCAAAAAATTTAAGGAAGTGAGTCATTAATCTTGTTATTAAATTTCCTTGAAGACTTTACCTTATTAAGATATTATAATTTATTCGTGTTTAGATGCGGGTTTTCGAACTGGACTTTTCTAAAATTAGAACTATAACTACTCTGTATATTAAAGATTTTCATTCTTTATCATAGATTTAAATCTTAGATGAAGTAGTTTGATAACATCGCCGAAACAAATTAACTGGTTATCGAACGTCCTATTGTGGTTGTTGGACCTGTTCTATACCCTCCCCTCGGGAAGCAGGTTAAGCTATCGTTTTCATGAAGATCATTAGTTAGATCCTAAAATAGATTATATCTAATCTTAGATACTGATTCACCTTGAATGGTTTTAGAAGCTCAAGAGCCTAGAGCTCTATTTTAATAAAACTTAAGTCAAATCTTGTTGTAAGTATTGTCGGTAGCATAAGAGAAAAAACAAGTAAAAGTTGTTTGTTTGTCCGAAACATACGTAATATTCATTATTATTATTTATGTATTTGTATACATTGTAATTATGTGTTATTTGTATTTATGTAGATATTGTATTTTCTATTTATATACATTTAGTATATATTATATTCATTGTTATCTTTATTACTTTGTTGAATATTATAGAAATGTCTATATATAGGTACATCTATCTCTGTCCTCTTTAACCTCGTCTCAAACACTCATGGGTGGAAGCTGTAAGAGATCTCTTTGATGAGATAAGCTTATCCTTTGTGTACGCCTTTGTTAGTATTCTAGCATTTCTAACTAGTTTTGGTATATGAAATAAAATGAATAAATATGTTTTAAGTAAATATAGAAAGAAAAAAATGTCGATACCGAGATGCGATATGGAATCGCTGTCCGTATCTATTAATTTCTAGTGCTATATATTTTTTATGCTTTAAAAAGCGTAACATAACTAAATGTTTTTAAACAAAAAAAAATATTTGATAGCAAGTGTATATAAGTATAGTCAATTTAAGCCTTTATGGATTTTGTTACTATCTAAATAATCTTTAAAAGATTTTTTTAGACTAGTGTTATCTTACTTAAGGTTATTTTTAAATTCAAATGCATACATGTATATATTGTAATATAATATATAAGTAACTTTTTTAATTCCTTATTAAATATAATAATTTATTTTTCGATTACTGAATATACATATATCTTTAATAAGTGATACGTACTCTCCAAGTATAAATTTTAAATTAAAAAAACTATGGTTCATACAATCATTATGTCAATTATCAATAAGATAAGATAAGAAGATAAGATAAGATTGTATGGATAATGTATAATATAACAAAAATATAATATTACATATAAAACAAAGCTTTTAAATGGTGGTCGGCTACCATGTAGTAAAATGCTAAAAACAGTCACCATCACCGTCAACTTTTCATTCCACTAGCACACTGCCTCCCTACAAGTGTGTGTGTGTTGTGTGTGTGTGTACACACACTTAAGTCTTGCTTCTTTATGTGGGACGTAATTTATCACTATTACGAGGAATAATATCGAGTGATTTATTGTAATAAATCGCAACGTAAGTTATATATACATATACAGTTGTTTATCTTGTATATCAGTAGCTGGAATTCTTATATATCAATAAACATCCATTTGTTCATAATATTGTTTTTGTTGTTGCAAGACAGTAGGATCAACATGATTTCTAAAATACGTATATGTATAAATAAGATACATATGTTAAGAAAAACTCCAAGTCAAAATAGTGTGATCACATGAACAGAGAAACGGGAGAAATGCTAGTTATTGTAAAATATTACAATTTATTAAAACTATAAGATATATTATTATTTGAAAATGTTTACTGCCTTAGTTACAACATCTTTTTTTTTTTTTTTTTTTTTTAGCGTTGGAAAAATGCGTTACGCATCATCCCTGCGGCCAGGAAGGTGATGACCGAGGGGGTATGTGGGACTACCCGGCAGCATAGAAGACGCTGCCATTTTTAAGGCTACCCACTAAAAAACCAACGGTTGACCTCATCGCCTTAGTGGGGCGCCACGGGATCGCTTTCGCACTCACCGTGACGCCCCGGCGGAACCCCCTGCGAGGGGCCCCGATCAACTTAGGGACACCCTCACCTCGTAGGCCTATAACGGGCGGGAGAGGTCACCCCCCTCTCCCGTCCAGGCACTACAGCTGGGGAAGGAGGCTGCGGGCGTAATCCCGCCTCCTTCGACCCAGCCTTCCCCTACGGAGCGGTTCAGAGGAGGCTGCCTCTCTGACCCGCTCCGCGGCCTCCTTCGCGACAATGACTTGCTCGCAGAAGGAGGCCATAGCGACCCAGGACCTCTCGTCGTCGAGCATCGCAGAAACAACGCTCGGCAACGAGAGGTCGCTGCCAACCACGGCCGTCAGCTCAGTACGCTGACGGTCCCAGGCTGCGCACTCCGCCAAGGTGTGACGAGCCGTGTCCACGGGCTCGTCACAGTGGTGGCAGGAGGGGGCCGCCTCTCTGCGTGCGATCTTGTACAGGTACTCACCGAAGCACCCATGCCCCGTGAGCACCTGCACAAGACGGAACGTTAGAGTCCCGTGCCGCCGGCAGATCCAACGATCGAGATGGGGGGATATAGCCCCCACCGTCGCAAGACCGGCCGACGGGGACTCTAAGTCCCTACTCCACTGTCGGATCAGGGCTCGGTGAGCTAGAGCCCTGATCCGATCTGCCTCGAGCCTAACCCGCCCGACCCGGGCTTCTACCCGGTGCCAATACACTCCGGCGAGGACCCGCGCCTGTAGCTCCCAGGGCGGATCGCTCGCCAGGAGTGTGGCCGCAGTGTATGACACCGTACGGTACCCCCTGATCACCCTCACCGCTAGGACCCTTTGCGTGCGACGCAAAAGGGCCCTGGAGTTCGAGGTGAGGGCTCCCGACCATATGGGAGCACCGTACAGGGCCATGCTCCTCACCACTCCGGCGTATAACCGGCGGCAAGGAGCTTGCGGCCCTCCGGCGTTGGGTAGAAGCCTACTCAAGGCGACTGCAGTGGAGAGTAACTTCGGGGCCAGCAGAGAGAAGTGAGCCCCGAAGTTCCATCTTCCGTCCAGGGTGAGGCCCAGATACTTCATCTGGGCCTTCACCGCCACCCGCGCACCCTGGACGGAGATGTACGCCCGACGAGGGGGACCCCGGCGAGGGCCGTGGAACAGGATGGCCTCCGTCTTGGAAACAGAGACCTCCAGTCCCAACAGCCCTATGCGGTCCGCTACCAACGTAGCGCCGACCGTGGCAAGACGGGCTGCCTCCGCAAAGCTCCCTCCGCGCGTCGTGACGAGGGTATCATCTGCGTAACACAGCACCCTCGTCCGGGGGAGGAGCGGACAGCGAAGCAGCCAGTCGTAGCCCAGGTTCCACAAGACCGGGCCCAACACGGACCCTTGTGGAACCCCTCGGCTCACACCACGTCGGTAGACCCGCCGGTCGCCGCACTCCCACAGGACCTCTCTATCCTGCAGGTACGCCCCCAACAGCCTGCGGAGATAGGGAGGCACTCCATGGAACCGGAGCGCCTCAACCAAAGTCTCGAACGGCAGGCTGTTGAAGGCGTTGGCGACGTCCAGCGAAACCGCCAGGACGACATCCCCCTCGGAAACAGCCTCTTCGGTCAGGTCTCTCAGAGCTCTCAGGGCGTCGATCGTTGAACGACCCGCCCTGAAGCCGAACTGAGCGTCTGAGAGACCCGGACCTACCTCTTGGAGGTGTTGGACGAGACGGGCAGAGAGGACTCTCTCGAAGAGCTTGCCCATCTCGTCCAGCAGCACGATCGGCCTGTATGCGGAAGGAGAATCGACAGAATGACCGTCCTTCCGCAACAGGCACAACCTGCCCTCCTTCCAGGCTTTCGGGAACTGTCCAGTGCGCAAACACAGGTTGAACAGTTCCCGAAGCCTGCCTCCCAGGTATTCCAGGGCGATGACCAACACTCGCCCTGGAATACCGTCCGGCCCCGGCGCAGTGTTGCGGGCTCGCAGGCGACTCAGCGCGACCTCCAGCTCGGCCTCCGTGATGACTGGGACAGAACCAGCTCCCCCCCTTTGAGAGGGGGGAGCCATCACAGGAGGAGAGTGGCCGGTGGAATCCGGGAAAAGTTCCCCCACCAGCCGCTCGAGGAAATCCGGCTGAAGGGACTCCATGACCGGGGCGGTCGCGGCGCGGATTTTATTCCGCGCAACGCGATACGGTCGCCCCCATGGGTCCCTATCGAGACCGGCCAGGATTTCCTCCCGAGCCAGGTCCTTCGCCTTCCGAATCGCGAGCTGCAGGGTCGACTTCGCCTCACGATACTGACCCCGCAGCTGGGCCTCCATCTCCGGGTCCGAGCCGCGTCTGCGGCGACACCGGAGGAAGGCCCTGCGAGCCCTGCAACAGGCCGCCCGAAGTTCGGCTATTTCGGGCGACCACCAGTAAACACCCCTGCGCCGGGGCCGGAACCCCACCCTCGGCATGGCCGCATCGCAGACCCTCGATAGGGCCTCGCGCATGCGGCCAGCCAACCCCTCGACGTCGGTTTCCTCGCTGGGGGGATCGGGAAAGGCCCAGCCCTGGACGATGGCTGCCTCGACCGCCATTTCCCGATCCAGCCGCTGGACTGCCCAGCGAGGAAACCGACATCCCCCCCGCGGTGGCCCGGCCAGATCCGGTCGGGAGGCGGAGATCTCAAATCGGACGTATAAATGGTCCGATAGAGTCTCCACCTCCGTCTCGACTCTCCAGTCGTCGACCATGCGCGCGACAGCTGGGGTGGCGAACGAAACGTCCACCACGGAACTCCCTTGCTGCCGCACGCAGGTCGGTTCGGTCCCTCTGTTAAGGAGGGACAGACCGGAGAGGAGCGACCAGACCTGGACAGCCCTACCCCTAGCGTCCGTGGCGTGGTTCCCCCAGGCCGCGGATTTGGCGTTCAGGTCGCCGAGGAAGATGACCTTCCCCGACGCCTGTCTGCGAATCGCAGCACTGGCGGAGTCGAGAAAGACCTCGAACTCCGCCAGGCTACGATTGGGGGAGAAGTACGCGCCTACGACGACGTACTCCCCCCACCGCGCCACTACCAAACCCGGGCCAGTCTCCAGAGTGGAGAAAGGGGGACCGGGACCAGGTCCCACAACCACCGCCACGGAGCCGTTTATGTCCCCCGACCAACTGGAATTCGGGGGCACATAGTAGGGCTCGCAGGCCACCGCAACACTAATTTCCCACTCCGCCATGGCCTGGACGAACAGATCCTGGGCCCTGGCGCAGTGATTTAGATTCGCCTGTAGGAAGCCATGTCGCCGTTTGGTCATTGCGACATGGCTTCCACAGGCGGTTTCCCGCCGCCACCGGCTCTGGGAGCTGGAGAGGGGCCAACGACCCTTCCTTTCCTACGGGGAGCCTTACACACTCCGCTGCCTAGCTCATGGCCTGCTGGTAGTCCACGATCCGCGCAAAGAGCACATCTGAGGACTCCGGTGCAGCCTGCGCGGATGTGGCCCGCTACGCCGCACCGGTAACAGGCCGAGCTACGGTCAACTCCAGAGGGGCAGACCGCACGCGTGTGCCCGGGCTCAAGACACCCGAAACACCGCATGGGCCGCTCCTCCAGAATCTCGACCCTGGCCGAGCTCCACCCAACCAACAGCCTCCCCGTTTAGTTACAACATCTGAAATAAGATATTTGTCTACATCTTATAGTATAGAACTAGAATGGTTTTCAGTATGTACTGAAAAAATAAAAATATTCTCGTGTAAGCTCAAATATCCTTACTACGAAAGTTGAATGAAGCCGCAAAAGAATTGTCAAAAGTATGTTCCGTGACGCGAAATTCCATATTTTGATATTTTTCTTTTATGTGAGTCAAGTGAAATGTGAGAGGAAAATTTACTTTTGTATTCACAGATAATTTGTAGGTACGCGTGGAGTTTTATTTGCTGGTTCTAAAGTAATTCGATGTTCGAAACAAATATTATTTACAATTTCTACGAAAGCGTACTTTTGTTCTACTTACCAGATATCCACGTTCCATTCCACCTCACAGGCACAAGGTCTTCAGTCAATAGATCCTGTATCTTCAATCTCCTGCCCTTTACACGAGGACCTTCATCAGGAGGAGTCAACAGCACCACCGAAGTCACAATCAGAGCTAGTACCGCCACGATCACAAGTAGCGCTATGAGAATACCTCGCCAGTTTCTCTGGTTTGGACTGCCTACCACCAGCTTCTGGAACAAATTTATTGGTTAGACCTGGTATTTAAGGATTTAGAAATAATATATATATTGTTCTACTCTATTTTTTGTTCCATTATTGAACATTATTATATAAAATGCGGGAAAAAGAGAGAATGAGACGACATAAGAAGGAAAAACTTATATATATATATTTTTTTGCATCTCTTTTATTCTGAAGTCTTAATTAAAAGAATAGAAGTCTTACTTTTAACTGACCTCACTGGAAAAATAATTAAAGTATGTAACGTAAGTACGTATAGATTATGATACTCAGAACTTAGATATCTCGCACATTCCCTATTTCATAATAACTTGAATAAAATAAACTGGATTTCACATATAAACTTATTCAAGAGCTATCCTATTCACCGTATTTTTACCGGAGTTATTTGTATTTACTCTATTGTTAACTGTCAAGCCATAAAGGTATTAAGTGAAAACCGATAAAAGTAGACAAGTGACCATAAATCTAACGATATCACAGCGGATACACCGGAAACAGGCGATTTATCTTGACAACAATACCCATGGTGTAGAACTGCGGCTAAACCACTGTATCGACCTTTTGTGGAAAGTATTTCAAATGGACTTCGGGATTCCATTTTTGAATAAAAATTATTCATTTTACGTAACAGTTATCAGTTAATTATATCGGATCTTCTGATATTGGAATTAGTATTTCAGACTTCAATATCTTCTTAATTTTAATAATCTAAACGGTAACAAAATTTTATGAAATAGATTTAAAAGAATTTTATTAATATACTACGAATGTTTTACAAGACGAAATGGGAGAATCAAGAAATTCATTGGTTCATGTAAACGAAACGTTACATTCAAAAACAGGTTTCAGAAGGTTTTATCAGAATATGACACCCGTAGAGGCCGTTTTCTCCTAAACTCGGCAATTACCCGACATTAAGGTTGTTTCGCCGACACTTCGCCGACGTTTCGCCGATAACGACACCGCCGACACTCAATTGAAATTTGAGTGTCTCATCACACTAAAAGCTTGAATACGTTTCTGTACGATATGAATCGCAAATAATATTGTAAACATTTAATTTGTTTAATGAATATATAAATCAATGAACAGGATTCGAACCGTCCCTTCGCTTTGCCAATTGAGCTACCGTTCACTAAGCGATTCGTTTAATCTACATACAATCGTATTCTTTATTGATTCTTGGTTCCCAGGGGTTGAAGTTTGTAGTCCTGCCTGTGTCAATGAATTAAATTTTTATTAAAAATTTAAATAAACTTAACATGGCTAAACATATTTACATTAAATTTCAAATACTAATTTTAATTTGTGTTTGGAATTAAATGGAGTATAGTTTGAATAGAACGAGTAACAAAAATAATGACTTACAATAAATCTACTTTGTCACGAGCCGTTCATGGCTTAAGTGTGTCTAATCTTTATGAGATCACACGCATATTTTATGCTCAATAATTTTTAACAAGACATTTGGCTGTCTTGTTTATCGTCCTCTTAGATGTAAAGCGAAACCAATTTGCTTTTATTGCGGTTTCAGTGATGGTAAAAGAAAATATTTTCTTTTTACAATTTGTTAAGGTTTATTTCAAATATTTGAATATCAAAGTATTTTCCAAATCATTTAGTTCTATGAAGCTATGTGGCATGTGAGTGAAAAAAATTGTTCTATTGTATCATAACATATTAAATTAAACGTAAAAATGTACGAGAATAAACATAATTCGCTTAATGTTAGCTTTTATATAATTGAAGGGGAGGTTTTGATAAAAAAATAAGGATATCGGTCGGTGGTTTGACTTAAAGTAATGTAATGTTTGTATAGAAGTTTAATTGACTAAATAAATAATTATAAATTTAGATACTGATTTGATTAAGAGTCGTGAATATATAAATCGTCTAAAAGAGTGTGTCATCGAGAGACTAAGTTATGTAACAGAACTAGTATAATAAAGTGCAACAGTGATAGTAAAGAGTTTTAATAGTAAACAGTTTATAGTGTTTTGTGAGTAGTGCCTATAAAATGTTTTAAAATTAGAACGACTCTCATTGGTGATTTTTTCAGTAAGAGAGTTCTAATATCAAATAACGTAGAAGTCTTTCAAAACCAGTTTCACGAAGGATGACTAATGTAAAAATGATTTGACAGCACTGTCAAGAGTTGTAGTCTTTATGAACACGGAATTTGATGTCAATTTATGTTTACATACATACAACCATACACCCTTAGTGTGACTAAATAGCTGCCTAATTATAACCAATAACAATTAACACACTTGATATTGTATTCTAATTTTATTTCTAATTAAGCAGTGGGTATATCGATTATTTGTTTTTTTATGACTAAAGTAAGCTCATCAAGTATAACAGATTATGGGTATTAGACCAGAGTATAAGATTTAAAGGTTTTTTGTAGTAAATCGAGTAATAACGAGCTTGGGGTATAAATTTGCTTCGTCACGTTCGTGTAATAATCGATTCTCGCGTCAAATGTATGATCCATTGCAAGGGTCGTTACGATCCCTTACCCTTGGGTTATCAAATAATAAAATATACCGAACACAATTAATTTCTTACATATACCTGTATAAAATAATATATTGTATAAGTCGTACTAATAGTGAATACTATTGGCTTGTATTTCATAACATACGTAATATACTTACCGAGATTCAAATGCATTTCATTTTTGTCAACCAGACTCTTACATGCTCGAATGGAAGGCGAATTTCTATCCCATTTTGCCACTTTGTATGTATTTTTCAATAATATTAACAATATTTAAAATAATAGTCAATTATTTTTTTTTTTGATGCACGTTTCTGATTGACAAGTATTTTCAAAATTATCTTACAACAAAAATATTAGGTATATTTTTAATTTTTTGTCCCACAACTTTCTACAATACATCTTTGTTTAACATATTTAAGGTAAAAAATATAATATTAAGTCTTACTAATACCAAATATTATTGTTACAATTTGGTTCCAATATCATGACGCGGGTAAATGTCATAAATTATCCATTGACCCTTATTACCCCAGCAGCTGTACTGAATTACAGTTTTTTATAGCTTCGTTAGACATTTCGGTCGTATTAATTCATTTGTAACAATTAATTGCTCTCTTCTGATACCAATTTATTTATTGTGATTGGTTTTGTGTCACCATAAATATAGCGTTTGCTTAACGATCCAATCGTTATCATATTTGTATTAGGTTCTGTGATAGGGTGACAGTTCGTTACTCAACTGCCTGCCTAATAAAAACTGATAAAAACCTAAAGTTAAGAAGTTAAGAAAGTGGACTAACTAAGAAAGTTATTTGATTAAAAAACAATAAACATTTTCTATTTAATCTATCTAACTTACATGTGTGAAGTTTTATATATTTTTTTAATAATCGTTTATTAAATGAGTTGCAATTAACAAACAATTAATAAAGAATATTTTTTCACACATAGAGGACATGAAAAACCACAAAATGGAATATGAAGTTAGAACTATTTTGGTTTTTCAACTAAGAGCTTATGAGAATAAATCTTGTCCCTGATAAAGCTATGACAGGTTTCAGGAAGTGAGCTGAAAGGAATTAAGATAAGCCGATATGAACTGGCCAAGTGGCTATTAGCTCGATGGAGTCGACGCTATCTTGGTAAGCATCTGAGAAGTAGTGTTTGAAGGTTTTGTAACATGTTTTTTTTAATTTAACGTTTTATATCTGCAACTAGAAAAATATATTTTTTTATTGTGATTATATTATTTTTGTTTTAATTTTATATGTGCAATTAAAAAAAAATATATGTTATTATTGTGAAAATAAATATTTCAAGAATTTCCCATATAACAAATGTAATTTTCTTTGGTCGATATTAATTACTGCAACAGGTATACGCTTGTAATATTCACTGAATATTTGGTTATATATATTTTTAAACTAAATAATACTAAATAAATAGAATAAATATTCAAAGGAAGCATCTATACAACAAAAGTGATGTTTTTGCCATTTTTATATGAAATAGTACGGAAATCTTTCTACGCGAGTCCAACTCGCATTTATCTGTTTTTTTTTTAATTTTTTCGTGTCCAATTTGATATTATTTCAATTTACAAGTATACTCAAAGTAATATCATATAAATAGTCATTAATTAGGACTATTCTCTTAAACAAGATCTAAATCGTACAACACTATTTTACTATTCTTCAGTGCGTTTAACTAAAATAATAAAGATAAGGTAAAACGTAAAAAACTAATGTGTATTCAAGTTACTATATCAAATTATTAAGATAAGCGTGAAAGAAGTACATTTATGTGCAGAACAGAAATCAGCTGACAGAATAAATACAAAATTGTTTTTTCCTATACTTGATAGTTTTTTAAACTAACTAAACTATAGCTGTGTATGTATATATATTAAATGCGTCAGAAAATTTTGTACTATTATTAAGCATATCGCGCTTACATAAAGTATGAGATTTGTTATGGTAAAAGTTTATAAAATAAGTGCGAAAAACCAAAATGTATATGTCAAATGTAACTTAAAAGATTTATCTTTAGTAACTGTCAAGTTCTAATGATATTTATATGGACCAATGTATGTGTCCAGGAATGGAGATTCTCGTCTAATGTTAAATAATATAATATACGATGATTATAGATAAATAACGTTAAACTTAGAAATGAATTACTGTTTGATATCTTTACGAGTACTAATTATGCAATTATCGGGCTGTTTAAAGTTATTTTGTAAGAAATAAAACCTTAACATACTCTTAATGTAATTTATTAAATACTGTTTATTTTTCCTTATATTTTTCGATATAAAACTTTTAAGAAAGCCACTAATGGTACCAGGATAACATAGGTACATATGACATTTATTTCTCGCTCAGTTGGAGCGCCTTTCTCGGTCGATTTCACGCGGTCATATCAATGTTGACACAAACACTTTCAGCGCGCGGGAAAACATCCTGCGTAAATTGATGTAGAGTTACGAAATGATTAGAGTTGTCTTTAATTTTACCAAAAATAATTTTCACAAATCCCATTAAATATACACATTTTAATAAAGAAATTAAAATAGTATTATTGAATTAAAATGTTTATATATTTTACCATAAGCTCTAAAATATAATATTTTGTTAAGTAAAGTTTGTAAAATAACATAAAAACACATAACTTAAACTTATAATGTTATGTTAATATAATATTTAACCATACAGCCCTCCAACTTCACATAAACTAGCCTAAACAAACAAACACAAAACAATGTGTGCCTTCTGTGCCTTCGTAACTCTACATAAAGAGGCAATCAGCAAACTACACAGTCTCAGTAAACCAGACTCGCGATGTGGCGTATTGGAGTAGTATTGATACTCTCTCTTCAAGTTCAGGGAAAATTAGAGAGTGAAGAAGACACTTTAGAATCAGGTAACCTTCCAAAAATAATGTTTGAAAATATCTAAAAACATGTATAGCCATGTTAAGCTTATTTATATAAATTCCAAAAATAATTTTACTTACACAATAATATTATTAATTGTAACAATTAATTCAAAATATTTATTTTATTAAAAATTATAGCGTAACAAAAACTTAAAAAAAATAAATATTAACTTTCGTTCATAAAATGTTTCCTTCGTATTCTCTTTTATTTGAAGTACTAATAAAATACCTTCTAAGTGAAGTTTGCTTAATTTTCTTCTTTTATTTCTTTTGTATAAACAGTTTCTTTATTTCTTTTTGTTATACTTACAGATTAAAAATCTTATTGGACTTTTCTTATACTAATATTTATAAGAAGCGTCGAATGTTATTGTACAAATTTACCTTAGTTTTCATTTTTATTTTACGACTTATTTTCCTATTAATAATATTTAAATAAGAGAATAATATTTTGTTCCTTTTCCACAGGAGAAAGAAATCTAGGCGGAGGTTACAATACCACAAGAAATTATACACAGACCCTAGGTAAGGCAATCTTAAAGCCTTTTTTTATAATATTCAAAACACATTCTGTTTTTTATATAAATATATTATTTAGTTTTATAAAAAGTTATTAATTCCAATAATTTAAGATGATATAGATGACAGTGAGGAGCATATAGGAGCTGCAGTGACACAGATCTACCGACACCCCTATGCGGCCTCCTTATTAAAATATGATAACTACGTCTGTAGCGGTATTGTACTCAACACATACTGGCTGCTTACTCTGTCTAAATGCTTTGACCCGTAAGTACTCTAACCTACATAAAGAACATATTGACCACCTCTTTTTTCTAACAAGTTTTAATCAGGTCTATTTCAAATCCAAGTTTTGAGCCAATAAGCTGTGGCAAACACTTTGAAAACAGTGTACACAGAAAACTTATCTTAAAGTATTGTTGAAACAATAATTAAATTCAACAATGAACATTGTATTACATATTAAGGTCATATTTTATTACATGTCAGACTAAAGCCATTTATTTTAATCTTTAAATTAAAATAAATATTATTTTTTAAAATGGGTGAAAAGCATAAAAAATGGTAAATCGAGCATTGACTATTTTTTTTTTAATTAAGTAGAATGAAAAAATTAACAAAGATCGCAGATACAAGTCCTGCTCGTGTTAATAATTATTTCCACTATATAAGCTTCTATAACCAACATGTTTATAAACTGTTTCAAACGATGGCTACAGTTATTCTGTAACTTATGTAAGTTTGGTGAAATCAGCCCCAAGTTGGTAAATGTCAAAGCATTTGAAACCAATGCAAATTATAACTTGCTATAATATTCATGTGTCCGGGAATATAAGTTTAAACTCATTTTAATAATTACAAGTTTAATACATACAAAATTGCAAAAGCAGGTGACATGAAAAGTTGATTAATTTTAATTAGTTTTTGGTCTATTATGTCAAACCTTATAAATTACATTATTATTTTATTTTTAGGTACTAGGATTGCATAAATGATTAGCATTTCAAGTTAGTGTTATGTAATTTAAAAAGGTGTTATGGCTGTTTAAGCTTAGCTGTGTTACATTTACACTAAACATAAAAGGAAAAGTAATTCAATTTTATTCTTTATTTTGAAAATTAAGGATACGTCCCTTGTGTTTATGATACGTTATATATAAAAGGGTTAAAGGATCGTACGTAATTAAAACTGAATAATTGAAGTTTTAAATAAATTCTTTGAACCCTTGGAAAGTTGTATAGGAAACGTTTTGCAATGGACAGTGGTTCTAAAACTTTGAATAAATATTTAATACTTAAAAAATAAATATTTCAAAGTTATACAAAAATTTAATTCTTTATTAACGTTTTTGCATGATATGAAACTTAACATATTTTTTAATTGTATCATTATTGTAACAATAGTCCAAACAAATAACTATGTCTAGTAACATATTTATTATTCAAATGATATTATAAATCCAGAAGAAATAGGGATAATACTCACAATAATAAAATATCCGAAAAGAGGTAAAAAATAAGAGGGCAACGATAAAATATTCTTAAAAGGGACGCTTTATGGCGATGATGTTGAACACAGACTATGAAACTACAATAAAAATATACCCTTCCATATGTCCTCAAAACTTGGGAAAAACTTACCTTTTTCATTTTGCGGCCATATCATATTACAGGGAATAAGAAATATAGCGGAACGTTTGGGGAATAGAAGCTTGTGATAAATGTTTAGAAAATTATTGCTAAACATGTAGTAATGAAATTGGTCAGGAATAGTAGGTAAAATATTACAGCCCATAGTAAAATTTCTGTATAAAATAAAATAAAATATGTTTATCTTAGATGAACCGTTATTTTTCATCATATTTACGAGTAGAAGTATCCGGAAGATATGACAATTATTGATATTTTCTTCCTGTATTACATAAGGAATTGAATTTACGCTTTCATATACGAACATATATTAAGCGAAGACGTACAGCTTCAAGGGAATAAGAATGGGAAACCACATCTGAATCACGTTTATATTTTACGATATTAGAATGTCGTAACTTTTTCACTTATCATATACTAGCATTTGGCAGCGACTCTGTTTTGTGAACAATAATGTGTGATATACAACTGCGCTAATATGTTTTTGATTACTATAAGACGAAAATATAAAATGTCATATAACTTGTAAATTAAACAGACAAAAAAAATATATAAATGTATATTTATTAGTCTTTATACAATACAATATACAAAAAGGTCATACAAGTTACTTTTAAAATTATTAATGGAATTAATTCTGCGGCAACTTTACACGATAACCAGCAAAAATGTTTATTTAAAAATTGTTTTGCTTTCGTTCACAAACATTGCTAATGCTTTCAAAACTGTGGTTTATTTTTTTAATTGCTAATATCACACACACACACACACACACAGTCACACACAATGACTGTAGTAAATATACATGTATATTAAACCAATAAAGATAAAAAATGTGTTTTTGCGATATAACGTTCAAATCTACAATAATACGTATATGTTTTGGCTTCATGTATTTACAAATATCTACCTATTTATAAATAAAGCTTCATAAATAATAATAGCAGGATGTAATCGTCGAATAGAAAATGGTCGATTACTCATAATTATTAATGGATTTTTGATGTTTTTTTTCTATTTCGTCAAGGATAGCGAATAGTGGTAAAAAGTTATTCAATTAATTGATGGACTAATTTAGTTAGATGGATGAATTATCATCAATCCTCTTTTATTAATAAATGTATATTATTATTATCCGCTTTTTGAATAAAAATCATTTTAATAAAACCGATTTCTATTACTTTTTACGATACGCTTCTTTTTTACGGTCCATTAGTTCGAATATCGAAATCTTCAAATCACTCGGCAATAAAAGTACCATTGATTGTGCATTAAATTAGACTGGTTCGTTTTACAAACTTAATACATTTTAGGGCGGCTTTGTTCACTTTATAAAAGGTTGTAACACTCAAATATTCAGAGCGTGTAGAATAGCCTACGTCATTCCATTCATGAAATTTAAACTAGACATCAACAACGCAACTCTTAAAAACTGTAGTACTGAATCACAAAAACAAGCCTAAAAAGTAAATTTGAATTATAAAAGAAATAACATCCAAAATAGATAGATATTTGTCTCTCTTTCGCAGTCTTCTTATTTATTGGTATCATAAAACTTGGCGAGAGTATAGCAGTACTTGTTTACAGTGAGGTCATATCCTCGTACGTCACGCACCGGTTCCTCGCCAACTACACGATAAGGACAGGAAGCTCATATAATAATAAAGGAGAAACAATATCATGGGTAATAAAAATTACTTACCTTTAGAATATGTATACCGTACCTATCTTTAACATCAATAACCGCCCCGTCGCGTTGGTCGAGTGGTTAGCGCAGACGCCTAACGTGTAGTGGCGCAATGGGAATCGGGTTCGATTCCCGGCAGAGACAGGCATAGATGTCTGTAGTTCTGGGTTTGGTCGTTTATTAAATATATTGGCAGTATTTATAACGTGTATTTCTATGTATGTGTATAACACCCTTAACACAAGCAAATAATTTGCTTACTCAGCGGTAAGATCAATGTGTGTAATTTGTCCTGATATTATTTTTATTATTATATATATATATATCAATATAAGTAAAGGTTCCTATTCCAGATCAAAATGCTGATAAACAACTTCGATTTAAAAGTGTCAGCGGTCAAATTGATGGCACCACTTGAGTTTGGGCCGAAAACCTACTCCGTTCGACTACCAAATCCTGATGATGATGTAAATTTAGGCTCTCTGACGGCTATGCTTGCTTGGACACCTACTGGGGTAACAGAATAATCCAGTTTTTATAATGCTAATTTGACACTATTGTTAGGAGTGTGGATTGGCTGCACGTCACTAACCGGATTGGTTGGTGAACGACGAAAGCACCAGATAAATTACAATTGAATAGCAAATTAGTTCTATTTTAATTAATCTCTGAGATGGCTATAAAGAAATTTTTAATCAGCTTATTAGTATTAAAATATGGATAACATATAAATATTACGTTAGTTCGTTTTTCTATATTGCTATGTCATTTCAAAGAATAAACCTTTGCGACTGATATTATTTTCAGTTTCTCAAATATCATACAATATGAGTTCCTCAAAGAGAACTTCACTTAACTCCATATACTTTCTTGTAACAAAGAGTAAATAAGTTGTCCATAAAATGAAATGCATACGAGATATTACTTATACAAGTAATATTAAGATGTAGATTTGTGAATATGATTTAAATAATAACAGGAATATTATATAAAACAGTTTATTTAACCTTCTTATCAGATGATGATGATGATGATGATGATGATGATGATGATGATGATGATGATGATGATGATGATGAGTCTCAGATGAGACTACATTTTTATCGATATTGTAATAATTTCTTGTTTTTTGAATACATATATTTTAACTTTATATTTTAAAAGTTATATCTTTTTTGATCTAGCACATGAGAGTGGTGAACGCACCAGTCATTGACCCCTCAATCTGTGAACCTTCTACAAAGCTGTTACCAGGACGTTATGTGTGTGTTGGAGGTGTACAAGACCCTAACCGACACTTCTGCAGGGTAAGTGCAAAACATTACAAACTGACAGTTTTTTAATAAAAACTTCTGAAGGATAAAATGAGATGTTACTAAAAGTACATGTTCTATTCTATTTACTATAATATATTATATAATATATTTTCTACAAAGAATTCGTTTGTTACTTGTTTTAGCATGTACTGGCTATAAATCTTATTCCGAAACAAAATCAATGTTCCAAGTTCAGTAAATTTAATAAATGTTGGCAGCGAGGCAGACAGTATGGACGATTAGAAATTTGTCTGATATCGGTTCTGTCGATATTTCATGTAGTTTCCAATATAAAAAAGAATTAATGTATAATTTAAAAAGCTACTGAATATATTTTAATAATTATATTTAATTTTTCTGTTAATTTTAAGCATTGCAAGATACAGTTTGAATTTTTAAATTATAATTTTAAAAGATTCAAAGCTTCTTCAAAAATTGAGATGAATCTGCCAGGTCAAGCGTGTAAAGACAAGGCTGGTCTTGTCTTTTGTTAACATTTTGGAGTCGTTATATTTCTGAACTTCTTACCTACAACCTTGAGATGAAAAACTACAAATATTCTGCTTGGTTTTTCTCTTGAAATGATGTAAATTGTGTATTAAATTTCGTCGGAAATCATTAATGTTATTCATATATTATATTTTTTAATATAGCTATAAATAAGTTTATAATGATGTATAAAACAAAATTTTGTATTTATAACTATTTTGGAAACCCAAATGGATTGGTTCCAAAAACCGTAGGTTTTATACTTCTGTTTTAGTTTATAGAAGGAATATTTAATAACTTGGCATTTTAATGTGGTATTTGCAACTGAGAATAACGTGACCTAAAAATAGGAATACTAGCGTGCGACACTTTTTATACAATTGTGTTATTTTATATTCCTAGCTTTTTATCAGCAATTAACATATAAATATATAAGCCAAGACATCTTTTTTATTTATATTTATTTATTACAGAAAGATAACGGAGGCGCAGTTATTCAAAACAACACACTGATAGCCATAACATCGTTCTTGCACACCTGCGCGCTGTACACAAAAACACATGCCTTCCCAAAACTCTCCAGCTTCTCAAGATGGCTGGACTCTATTATCTGGGATGAAAATAATCGTCCTACAACTACCATCAGTACTACGACCATCTCAACTACAGAAGCAATACAGAACAACACAGAATCTACTGATAAGAATATTTATATAGACCCCAGGAAATTCATGCTAACTCTTCCCTTCGATCCTATAAATGTACCTCTAGAACCAGCCGAAGACAACTCAGTGATACCGCGAATGAGTTTATATGAGTCCTACCTCCAGAATATCGCAAGATCAAAAACATCTACAACGGCAGATCCAAATAAAATAGAAGAAGAAAAGAAGGAATGGCTGCAGAAGTTCGGCAAAGCAATGTTCAAGATGCCGCCACAAATAATTGCAAAAAAGTATAACCAAGACCAAGATTATAATTAATAAATATTGATGTTAGTTTTACGAAAAATAAAGTACAAATATTTAGTAAGCACCTAAAAAGATATATTTCAATACGTACATTATTTATAACTCATATAAAACCCAGTCCATAAACACACCTACCAATTGCATCTGCCGAAACCTCACATTAATTCCAGATACTCAAGAAATTTTGTGACCTATTAATTCAGAATTCCTTTAAATTAATTTTGGCCTATATAAATCAGGGTCGGCACTTCGTTTGAAGGACACTTAATTTGCGAACATTTCTCACTAAAGCCTTTAGGGTTATCATCGCCCATTAATTATTATTTGTTATGATAATTTCACCAAATAATATTTAATTCGGAGCTATTGGGTAATAAAATTATATTAAGGTACGTTGCTTACGTATTTAAGTCAGTATTTAAAGAAAATATTTAAAATTTATGTCCGACTGTTTGTATTTCTTCTCACGGAAACAGTACTCATCAATAGTATTGGTGTGTTCTATTTCTACTATATTGTATATGAGGTCCTTCTAATATCAAAAGTCATCATGATGTTAAGTTAATCATACCCATTTGGTATGATAGTAATCACGTTCACTGCGACATCATAATTAAAAAAACTTTCAGCTGGTGCGTTAGGGATCTAAAAGATCTCGAAACTAATTTATCCCCGGGTGCGTTGGGGACCTAATCAGTCCCCTAAAAGTACAATTCTGAAAATAATTTATATCTTTAACAAAAACAATGACATATACTTTGACAATGACAAATTTCGTGGGTCAAAGATAGTCTATTGTTCTATATTTTGCTAGGTTCGCACGCAGTTATGACATAAGAATAAGCCACAAATCCAAATCAAAAATTAGACATCGATTGTATCTCGTTCCGCAACCAGAGATAGAGCAATATGTGAAGTGACTAGAGATGGGAATTAAGTAAAATGTCATTTGTCGATAGAAAAAGTTTTTTTACGAATTAATTATTTATTGTAAACTATAAAAAATGTTTATCATTAAAACATGGTAAGCACATTGACTTTTTACATTGTGCGCAAATCGTAATGATTTGCGCACAATAAAAATTTGATCATAAAAATCGATTGACTTTTTACACTTTTTCGTTTTAAGGTAACTCATTATTTATCAAAACAAAACAATTAGAAAATATAAACACGTTGATTTATTTACGCGAAGTTATTTTCAAAGCGTGCACGCATCCCCTCACATCGATACTTGAACAACACTAAAACGAAAAACGCAGCGCCCGCGCCGCCCCCCCACCCGCTCTTGCGTCTACGAGGCCTATAATTCCACGACTATTAAAATATCCCCTAACGCAAGTAATGAAAAAATTATAGTACTGTGCGTTAGGGACCTAATCCATCCCTAATTTTTTTTATTATGTCTATGAACTCACCTTCAAGTAGGATACAAATGTGTATATTTGTCTTGCTCATACATAAAGAACTTTACAAGTTAGAGCCCCCCGCAAGGAGTGAAACAACAGCATTTCAGTCCCCGCACAATACGAAAGTCCCGCAAGACATCTTATAGACCTCGTAACGCAGTGAACGTGTTAAAGCGGCTTACTACTGAACTAGAGGTTGTAAGTTTGATTCCCACGCGGCACAATTCGTTGTGTGATCCACAGTTTGTTGTTTTGAATCTAGGTGCACTTTAAATCCTTTTTTTAATAAAAGATTGAAAAATTCTTTTTGACTCTTGAGAATATATCAAACGCGGCAGAAGTATTTAAAAAATACATAAAAGATCTTATAAAAAAAACCTTGTAAAACGTTTTATAAAAAAAATCTTGTAAAACGTTTTATTTTCCTGATATTTGAACGATCTATTTTCCTTATATTTGAATTATCACGATACTTACGATCGTTAGGCAAATTGCCAATTGTACAACACAACGCCTAATTACGTTTTGGTAAACCGAAGCCGTGGTAATTTATTGATATATACAGTACATAGCAGTATGTATGTGGTTAGTAATGTTTATATGTAAAACTATGAAGGTTCAAAAAAAAATGGAAATGTAAAAAAAGGGTATATGTTTCTCATTAATAATTAAGGAATGATTACACTGCAAATATTATATAAAACACAAATACATACAATGACATGAATATTGAACTTCCGGAAATATATTATTCTATTATCCCAGTTATTTGTAACTAAGATGAACAATATTTATTAAGAGGTATTATTTTACCATTTACCCCATGTTACCACTTTTCCTCATATGTATAATAAATACAGCACAAGAATTATGTTGAAATTAAAAGAAGCTGTAAATTGTTATTGTAAGATAGTATTAAAAATATATAATGTAAATCATTATTTTTTTAACCTAATGAATTATGTAAAATTAAATAAAATTGTAAATTGTACATTTGCAAGCTTACATATTTAACAGAATAATCGGAATATAAAATTGTCAATACTCTATACTAATTACCTTATTCAATGCAAATAAAGCTTATTAAAAATTAAAAAATTAAATTCGACACATCTGAAAAGTATTTTCATTCGGAATAAACAATTTTCCATCATTCCGGCCAAAGGCTAGCTGTAGACATACATATTCAAAATGAATACCAAGCATCAACATAAATATTTTTTAACAATATCCTAAGTTTAAAATTTATCGTGTATATGAATTTTATCCATAATATTTTTAATGTTGTTCTGCACTTTTTGTTTACGTTATAAACATGTTTTGTTGAAGTTTTTAAGTATTCAAGGCAACTATAGCAGTAATTTAAGTGTTCAGAAATTTATTTAATGCGCGAAGCGAGGAAAGCTTCCAAGTTATTTATAGTGAATACTAGGTTTTATTTCATTGCAGATTTTTTTCAAATGAAAATAATAATTAAGTAATAAATAGTTATCTTGTTTTTTTGTTATTCTAGGTAATAATATTATTTGTGTTGTCTCATTAAAGTTAATTTAATATTTGAAGTCACTTCTTAGTATATTTATAAATATATGAAAATTAAAACTTGGTCATATATACATAAAGTTTCAACTAACCCTGTGGATTGCTTAAATAGTTAGCCAGTCTTACAAAACTAAGGATTTATTAAACAAGTCACAATTATTTAAAAACAATGCTCATTTGAGTGAAAATGCTGCCTTTTTTATTTTTCTCAACTAATAATTAGTAATGCATTGGAGTTCGTATTAAAAAATATAAATTTTTTTAATCGAAAAATTACTATTTCCAATTTAATCTTTCTCATATTGTAATTGTGTTAAATAGGGCGATAATTCGATAAAAGTTATCAAATTATCGCCCTATTAAATTCCCCTTAAGATGGAAGTAGATATAAAATACAATCTGAGCGAGCACTCAAATCCTAAGAGAGAATCAAATCTGATCTCCTGGAAATCACCTCTTTTAATTTCTGAGATTTCTTGAAAAGTTTTTAGAGTTGTCTGAATAAGTAATGATAGATTACTTGAGTCCGGAGAGATGCAGACAAAGAAACTCACAACAGCTAGTTATTATTATATTATTACCTAGTTATTATCAAATAAACAAAAGTTATATCATTCTCAGAGCGTTTCACACAGACAAAGGATTCTTATTGTAAAGCAAGACTAAGTGTCTTTTGAATATACTTTGTATAAGTGAACATCACATCTGTGAGCACGCATTGCTCGTGTGTGTGAGATAATCCATTTATTGGTATAAATTATTATATTTATTCTATAAAACTTTAAATTCTGTAATATAAAAAAGCAGCAACACTTCCCGACTCGTAAAGAACAATTTACTTAATAAAAACTAATCCCTAAAAGAGAGTCCAGTGTTTCAAGATGCACTGTGTATATATACGAGTTATGTGGATCCATCCAATTTTTATGCTTTTATTTAGAAAGTACTTTGAAGAATTTACACACAACAAAAATAATCATTTAAATTAGTGAAGCCCATCTCCAATGATAAATTAATTATCATTTATAAATTGATCAATTGAAATTAATTTCGTTTGTAATTTCTGTAACAAATTATTTACAATTTAAAATAACGAATTTATAAAATATACTAACTAATAAATTACAAACAGTCAATTGAAAGATTGGTGTTCGTGAAGATTTATTCACTTTATAAATACCATAAGGCGTATTGCAAAGTTTTTTAGATTTAACATTGTATTATGTGAATGCTTACAAAGTGACATCATGTGACGTTTGATTACTGAGACCAATGAAAAAGGCTGGTAGGGCTCCCAAAGGAACTAATGGCTCAAGGGCAACGTCTACGACACATATGAGGAGGGACAACTAGAGCGGAACTGCGACATTTTGAGGAAACATCAATTTAATAGGTTTTTGCGTCGTCCTTAGTAGAACAAATAAAATATAGTGTTTTCTAAGGTTTCTAACGTAACACGATTGCTGCAAAGCATTCAAAACGTCGGGTTAGATTTAAAACTAAATTTAAAATTTAATTAAAAAAAAAATCCGTAAAAATAGTTTTATTTCACAAATAAAATACTCTGCCTATCGCAAAACATACGCGTCGAATAAGTGTCGATGTTTATAAGTCCCTAAAAAATATGGCTATGGATTTAAATGGATTTTTACACGGACAAACCTTTAAACCTTTACTTGTTATCTTAAAACAAAAATATTGTCCCGTGGGTTGAACACACAGTCACCATTTCACCAGAAAAAGTGGTTTCCTAAGACCTGCTACCTATTCCAACAAAAATGGGTTATTGGGTAAGTAATAATCTCCGCCCATGGTCTCGAATACCAGAGAAATTCACCAAAGAAATGCGTTCTAAATCAGGAAAGAAGATCTTTCCTCAATATCCATTAGTAACAAACTCAGAATACTTTAAAAAATATTATATTACTTGAATATTATTCAAAGATCATATATACTTTTAAATAACCAAAAAATCTTACTTTCACTTTTAGAAATGATATTAAGATAATTTACGGAATAAATATTATTAATTGACATTTAAGGTCATTTATTTTGTAACTCATACTATTATGGCATTATGACAGTTGTTTACAAAATATTCTGGTTGAAACAGGCTCCCCTCTCCCTCCATATAACTGTCAACCGCAATCAGCAGTCTTCGCTTCAAACACTCTCAATGCAAATTAGAAGCATTCTTGGACTAACTCCGACGCTTCTATGACGACCAAGGAAATGCCAATTCCTCGTATAATTTGAGGGAATATCATAAACTAAATTAATATTTAGTTGGTATTTCGTTGTGAAGTTCCCAATCTCAAGTGCTTTAACAGATGTCCTAATTAAGTTAAATGGAGGTAATAAACTTCACAGTAGTACTAGTGGTCTTAAGTTATTACAAAATCACCTCAAAGTTTTCCAAACTATTATAACTCATATTATACGCTCTTACAATACTGATTAGTAACACCATTCAAAAAATAATGAAAACCTGGGCAAAAAACATTATATAATTATTAAGGTACGTTTAAATCAAATTGATAAAATGAAATTTCTATAAGGCTGATTAAAATTAAATCTGAATAATTTTCTTGATTATTCTTTATCTGCTTCTGAATAAATAAATGTTCATGTAAAAACAACTTTTTTTTACTTACAAATATTTTCTAGGAGACGTAGAACGTAAAGACATAAGGTTCTATCTACATCCTCCAGAATAATATATATATATTATATATTAGTTTCGAATGCAAATATTTGTAATAAATAGACGCGCATTGAGTATTTAATCTATATTCCATTCGCAGGTTCTTGTATTGTATTGTTTGTCGATTTGTTTTCAATTAAAATAAGCTACAAACCAATCACAAACAGCATCTGCTATGAGGATAGGAATCGAAGCCAATCAATGTGGATAATTCCTAAACTCTACTAACACAGAACTATTAGAAATATGGCAATATACCCAAACTATATAGTTTTGATGTTTATTCAAATTGGTTAGGATTATACGTAAAATATGATTATATAATTTATTTATAGAATTTGATAAAACGCACTTTGTAGCCTTTTAAATTAGTTTTTATATAAGAGTTTGTCAACAAAAAAGAATATAAGTAATTAATTTAACAATCACAATAAATTGAAAAAAGTCAAATTTTTAGCAAAACCGGTTAGGATTGTGACATTCATTTTCCTTGTTCCGGGATTACATCAAAAGCCTGTTACGCTCCCGTGACCACCTCACCTCAAAAACATGATCGTATAAGAAAAAGCTTTGGTTGTTAATTTGTATATATCTTTAATTAGTCTTTTTATGTCGGTTTAGAAAGATGTTTATGAACATCAGCTTAATATGTTACCACAAATAAGAACTTTTAGAAATCATACTTTACTTATTATGAGGTTTTTTTTGATACAACAGTAATAAAATATGATAAATGGGCGAGATATCACAAAAAAATTATATGACTAGTTTCGTGTGATTACTAAAATGAATAAATACAAACAGAAACGACGTAATAAAAACAATTTCTTTTCTTTTTTTTATATGATAGTATCTGATAAAGAGACGGTTCCTTTGATAGCGATGAAAATATATTTATATGCAAAGCACTATTTATAACGATTATATATAATTTTTTTGTGGTAAACGTCATACAATATTGAAGGAAGATAATGAAAATTATATATGTGTTAATTGGAATCATAATTTTTACATATATTACAAATTATTTGTACATATTTAATTTGTACATATATTACCATCGCGGTTACTGCCACCACACCCCGTATATGAAAAGCGATCGGTAATAGTGTAATGGGAGAATTGGGAGAACGAAAACCAATTAATCTTGTTGATTCCGAATGTTGCATTTGTTTTTTTTAATGTATTGCATAATAAAAAGTATTAGTTAAATATTTAGTCAGAATTTGAAAATATGTATGCCTATTTTTGATTATTTAAACACAAATACTATATATGTAATGTTTATATATATATTTATTTATTGAGTTATTTTTTAATATTAACTGTTCGGTGTCGTTACGAATAGAAAAGATTTATAACTAAATATATATGTCGGCTAATAACTGACTGACAAACAGAATGACTGACTGTATCACCTCATGACTTAAAACAAGACAAATACGGAACCCTAGAAAGTTACAAATTATACTTGTGCTTATTAGAATTTATTATGCAAATAAAAAAACTACTACATAGACAGACCTTCAGTCTGAGAGCATTGCTCAACAGACTGACCTACAATTTTGGTACCTGTTGTTTTCATTTCATGTTCCCTTCATGAAGAATGACACAAATCTTTGTCAGAGTGAGGCAACATCTATTGGTCGGTCCAAGGAGAAGCAGTAGTTCTTCTCATGTAGATGATGAGTTTTTTATTATTTATTTATTAAAAATTCTATTGTACCTTAAATATAATTCCATTATCAAGCGAGAGATTGAGTACCATTTCCCACAAGTAATAGAATAATATTATATTTGAATTAAAATTCCTCGTTCATCAAAACCGTTGGGAAATAAGTCAAATTCTAAGACACTTAATAGGAATACCAATTGTATTATCGGTGTTTTTTCTCTATATGTACTGAATTATTTTCTTATTCAATGCTGACTTATCATGTTTATAAATAAATTAATCTATCAAGTTTTATTATTTTTATAACACTGGCAACACAAAAGGAATTCAAAATTAGAATTTATATAAATTGTTTATTTTTTAAATATAATGTATATTTAAAACATTAGGTAAAATTGCTTAACAAATTCATAAGATATTAATACAATAATAACAAAGTCCTCGTTTCTAACATTCATGTCATATTTCGCTTTTATATTACATTTAATTTCAATCTATACTAATATTATAAAGCTGAAGAGTTTGTTTGTTTGAACGCGCTAATCTCTGGAAGTACTGGCCCAAATTGAAAAATTCTTTTTGTGTTGAATAGTCCGTTTATTGAGGAAGGGTACAAGGTATATGTCATCTCGCTGTGACTAATAGAAGTCAAGCAGCAATGAAAAATGCTGCAAAAACGGGAAAAGATTTCTTTTTTGAGAGCTTTCCTCGCGTGCGCTAAGTAAACGGTGAAAGTTACCAAAAATAATGTATGATGAAATTGTTTCCCTTTAAAAGTATATATCTAGCTTTTAAGGTTGTACGTAGTGGTGTACTAGGAAAGGATTTTTAAATTCTACCCTTAAGGGTTTTAAATAGATGGAGTTTGCATTTTTTTATGAAACTCGGCGGCAACACTAAAAACTGCGCGGACGAAGTCGCAGGCGACCCCTAGTATTTAATACAGCGATGGTAAAAGCAACTAATAAAAAAGTGTTTCAAACTTTGTTCATAATAAATAATTAAATAAAGCGGTAACTAGTTTAAGTCAAAGCTACTCACACCTATTATTAGCTTTATAAATTTCTAAAACGTCTAGACGAATATCCTTTAGAGAAAAATAAAATTAAATGTTTTATAACGACTCTTACTTTAATCACTAGTTTTTGTTTTAATATTTGTCTTCGTCTTAAACTCTTTTTATCTTATCTTATTATTGCTGTTATGAATGTTTTAAAATTTTGGAGAATTTCATTAAAATCCCTGTATGTCTTAAACTGTAATATAATTGGGAATAATTTCAATCTCTAAGAGTAAACCTTAAGTTGATTAGAAATTTAACGTATTTAATTACAAAATCAAAGTTTTTTTTATTTAAACAGTCATACATTGCACTTTAGTAACGTCAGTCTCTCGTTGAACGAGACCAAAGAGTAAGTCCATGGAAAAGATGCGGCCAAAATATTGACACACAATTTTTAACTTGTGGTACCAAAATAACTACAAACAGAATAACTAAATACGCTACTAGGAAATAATAATATTTAAATAATGTCTTATTCTTGGACTAAAATGCTTATAGACAACACTTATTTCCAACTTATTTACTCATTGAAATAAATCATTCTAAAGGAGAAGAATAATTAATACACTAATTGCATTTACGGACACCAATACAAGACGCTCAAGATATTTGGTTTCCTCTTGATTATTCGGAAGTCCTTAAAATATATTTGGGTTGAATTAATGAGGGTCGTTGGTCGTTTGAAGGACACTTCGTTTGCCAAAACTTTCTATCTAAATTCTTAAAATTATTTCATCCTTTAAATTTTCCTTACGTTCTAGACTTTAAGAAATTGGGCAAATCGCCAGTTTAATGTAACTTTTGGAATCGACTATAGACTGACCACTTTTTCTTTTTATTTCAGAGTTTATATGAATCCTACCTCCAGAATATCGCAAGATTAAAAACATCTACAACGGCAGATCCAAATAAAATGTAAGAAGAAAAGAAGGAGTGGCTGCAGAAGTTCGGCAAAGCAATGTTCAAGATGCCGCCACAAATAATTTCAAAAAAGTATAACCAAGACCAAGATTATAATAAATAAATATTGATGTTAGTTTTACGAAAAATAAAGTACAAATATTTAGTAACCACCTTAAATGATATACTTCAAACATACATTATTTATAACTCATATAAAAACCCAGTCCATAAACACACCCACTAATTACATATGCCCAAGACAGTTATAATAAATAAATATTGATGTTAGTTTTACGAAAAATAAAGTACAAATGTTTAGCAAGCACCTAAAAATATATACCTACTTCAATACGTACATTATTTATAACTCATATAAAAACCCAGTCCATAAACACACCCACTAATTGCATATGCCCAAGACAGTTATAATAAATAAATATTGATGTTAGTTTTACGAAAAATAAAGTACAAATGTTTAGCAAGCACCTAAAAATATATACCTACTTCAATACGTACATTATTTATAACTCATATAAAAACCCAGTCCATAAACACACCCACTAATTGCATATGCCCAAGACAGTTATAATAAATAAATATTGATGTTAGTTTTACGAAAAATAAAGTACAAATGTTAAGCAAGCATCTAAAAATATATACTTCAATACGTACATTATTTATAACTCATATAAAAACCAAGTCCATAAACACACTAATTGCATCTATCGAAACCTCACAATTATTCCAGATACTCAAGAAATTTTGTGACCTATTAATTCAGAATCCCTTTAAATTAATTTTGGCCTATATAAATCAGGGTCGGCACTTCGTTTGAAGGACACTTAATTTGCGAACATTTCTCACTAAGGCCTTTAGGGTTATCATCGCCCATTAATTAATTATTATTTGTTATGATAATTTTACCAAATAATATTTAATTCGGAGCTATTGGGTAATAAAATTATATTAAGGTACGTTGCTTACGTATTTAAGTTAGTATTTAAAAAAAATAAAAAAAAATTATGTCCGTCTGTTTGTATTTCTTCTCACGGAAACAGTACTCATCAATAGTATTGGTGTGTTCTATTTCTACTATATTGTATATGAGGTCCTTCTAATATCAAAAGTCATCATGATGTTAAGTTAATCATACCCATTTGGTATGATAGTTAAAGCGGCTTACTGCTGAACTAGAGGTTGTAAGTTTGATTCCCACGCGGCACAATTCGTTGTGTGATCCACAGTTTGTTGTTTTGAATCTCGGTGCACTCTAAATCCTTTATTTAATAAAGAATTGAAAAATTCTTTTTTACTCTTGAAAATATATCAAACCGGAAGAAGTATTTAAAAATACATAAAAGATCTTATAAAAAAAACCTTGTAAAACGTTTTAAAAAAAAAAAGTTGTAAAACGTTTTATTTTCCTGATATTTTCCCGATCTATTTTCCTGATATTTGAATTATCACGATACTTACGATCGTTAGGCAAATTGCCAATTGTACAACACAACGCCTAATTACGTTTTGGTAAACTGAAGCCGTGGTAATTTATTGATATATACAGTACATAGCGGTATTTATGTGGTTAGTAATGTATATATAAAACTATGAAGGTTCAAAAAAAATGGAAATGTAAAAAAAAGTGTCACAAGGGTATATATTTCTCCATATTATTTTGTAGCACATCAGGTTTAGTTTAGTATATATATATTTGTGTGTGTGTATATATGTGTGTATATACTAATTATATATGTACCTACTTACTTTTATATACAGAGAGTACATCGACTTAATGAATATATATACAGAACTCGAACCTACAACCTCAGGAGGCCTGTCACCTTCGCTCTACCATCAGAACTATGGTCTCATTGATTAATTTTCTTTATATATAAATAATTAAGGAATGATTACACTGCAAATTTTATATAAAACACAAACACACACAATGACATGAATATTGAACTTCCGAAAAAATGTTGTTCTATTATCCCAGTTATTTGTACTAAGATAAACAATATTTATTAAGAGGTATTATTTTACCATTTACCACTTTTCCTTATGTTACCACTTTTCCTTAAGTGTATAATAAATACAGCACAAGAATATTTCATTGTTAATCAAAATATTTGTTCCTATATTTTTCGAAATAATATAATTTAATGAGAATAAATTGAAAATATGGTCCAGTAGAATTATGGTTCTTAACAATGTTCCATACCATATTTGTTTATCAGTCATTCTCTAAATGACTAATAAACAAATATAAAAAACTTTTAGTACATTCAAAATTTTTTACTTAAAGAATTTGTAAATTGTAATTGTAGGATAGTATTAAAAAAATATACAATATAAATCATTATTTTTTTATATTTTTAAGCAAGCAAGCAAGCTTATATATTTAACAGAATAAGCGGAATATAAAATTGTCATTACTCTATACTAATTACCTTATTCAATGCAAATAAAGATTATTTAAAAATTATTGTGTGGTTTTATGAAACCACCGTAAAAGTGAAACTTTTTTTCACATTATAGACATTTAACTAAAAATTTTCGGAATAATATTCCATTAAGGGTATAAAAATTGCTTCATCAATCTTAATTTTATACTTAGAAAATGGGAATGATAATGGGAAATGATAAAAGTAGACTAGGTCTCCAACTAATATTTTTATTGAACTCTGTGTCTTAGAGTACGACATACATAATACTTAACAATTATTTAGATGATATACACATATTAAAACACTGAAAACAATATTTTATAATCGTTGAGTCATTTTGATCCGTTTTTCAATTATTTTCAATCATTTTTTCAATCATTCTATTATCAATTCCATCTTCATCATGAATTTAATTAAAATTAATGATATCTTAATCATAATAATGAATAAATAACAACATTTACATTAAACACTGACAAAAACAAACAAAATAGCGTGGAGCACTGGCACAAATGAGTAATAGTCTATACACTACACGGTCAGCTGATGCGAACTATAGGCGCCGCCATATTGGCCTCGGCTGCTCTGACGAGCGCCTTTCACTTTATCCCTACTCCGCGGCCGACCGTCACGCGACATGCAACACACAGACGAAAAAGTTTGAGACGATGTAATAAAAGTTTCACTTTAAAAATGTAGAAATTTAAATTCGACACGTCTGAAAAGTATTTTCATTCTTAATAAACAATTTTCCATCATTTCGCCCAAAGGCTAGCTTTAGACATACTTATTCAAAATGAATACCAAGCTTCAACATAGATATTTTTTAAGAATATCCTAAGTTTAAATTTTATCCATAATATTTTTAATGTTGTTCTGAACTTTTTGTTTACGTTATAAACATGTTTTGTTGAAGTTTTTAAGTATTCAAGGCAACTATAGCAGTAATTTAAGTGTTCAGAAATTTATTTAATGCGCGAAGCGAGGAAAGCTTCCAAGTTATTTATAGTGAATACTAGGTTTTATTTCATTGAAGATTTTTTTTCAAATGAAAATTATAATTAAGTTATAAATAGTTATCTTATTTTTTTGTTATTCTAGGTAATAATATATTTTATGTTGTTTCATTAAAGTTAATTTAATATTTGAGGTCACTTCTTAGTATATTTATAAATATATGAAACTTAAAACTTGGCCATATATACATAAAGTTTCTACTAACCCTGTGGATTGCTTAAAAAGTTAGCCAGTCTTACAAAACTAAGGATTTATTAAACAAGTCACAAACTTTTAAAAACAATGCTCGTTTGAGTGAAAATGCTGCCTTTTTAAACTAATAATTAGTAATGCACCATAGTTCGTATAAAAAAAATATAAAAATGTTTCATTGAAAAATTACTATTTCCAATTTTATCTTTCTCATATTGTAATCTGAGTTTAATAGGGCGATAATTTGATACCTCTTATCAAATTATCGCCCTATTAAACTACCCTTAAGATGGAAGTAGATATAAAATACAATCTGATCAGATTTTTCTTCCCTTAGGATTTGAGTGTTCAATCCTAAGGGAAGAAAAATCTGATCTCCTGGAAATCACCTCTTTTAGTTATTGAGATTTCTTAAAAAGTCTTTAATGTTGTCTGAATAAGTAATTATAGATTACTTGAGTCCGGAGAGATGCAGACAAAGAAACTGACTACAGCTAGTTATTATTATATTATTACCTAATTATTATCAAATAAACAAAAGTTATATCATTCTCAGAGCGTTTCACACAGACAAAAGATTCTTATTGTAAAGCAAGACTAAGTGTCTTTGAATATACTTTGTATATGTGAGCATCTGTAATGCGTGCTCGTGTGTGTGAGATGATCCATTTATTGGTATTAATTATTATAATTATTCTATAAAACTTTAAATACTGTAATATAAAAAACAGCAACACTTCCCAGACTCGTAAAGAACAATTTACTTAATAAAAACTAATCCCTGAAAGAGAGTCCAGTGGTCCAAGATGCACTCTGTATATATACGAGTTATGTAGATCTGCTATCCAATTTCATCTACAAAAATTCTAAGATTTTTTATGCTTTTATTTAGAAAGTTCTTTTAAGAATTTACACAGATCAAAAATAATCATTTAAATTAGTCAAGCCCATCTCCAATGATAAATTAATTATCGTTTATAAATTGATCAATCAAAATTCATATCTTTTAAATTTCTATAACAAATTATTTACAATTTAAAATAACGAGATTATAAAATATACCAACTAATAAATTACAAACAGTCAATTAAAAGAATGGTGTTCGTGAAGATTTATTCACTTTATAAATATCTTAACGCGTTTTGTAAAGTTTTTTGGATTTAACATTGTTTTAGGTGAATGCTTACAAAGTGACATCATGTGACGTTTGATTCCTGAGACCAATGAAAAAGTCTGGTAGGGCTCCCAAAGGAACTAACGGCCCAAGGGCAACGTCTACGACACATATGAGGAGGGACAACTAGAGCGGAACTGCGACATTTTGAGGAAACGCCACTATAATAGGTTTTTGCGTCGTCCTTAGTAGAACAAATAAAATACTCTACCTATCGCGAAACATACGCGTCTAATAAGTGTCGATGTTTATAAGTCCCTTAACTATGGCTATGGATTTAAATAGATTTTTACACGGACAAACCTTTAAACCTTTACTAGTTATCTTAAAACAAAAATATTGTCCCGTGGGTTGAACGCACAGTCACCATTTCACCAGAAAAAGTTGTTTTCTAAGACCTGCTACCTATCCCAACAAAAGCATCTGAGGATATGGGTTATTGGGTAAGTAATAATCTCCGCCCATGGTCTCGAATACCAGAGAAATTCACCAAAGAAATGCGTTCTAAAACAGGAAAGAAGATTTTTCCTCAATATCCGTTAGTAACAAACTCAGAATACTTTAAAAAATAATAAAGTACTTGAATATTATTCAAAGATCATACATTTAAATAACCAAATAATCTTACTTTGACCTTTAGAAATGATATTAAGATAATTTACCGAAATATTATTAATCGACATTAAGGTTATTTATTTTGTAACTTATACTATTATGGCATTATGACAGTTGTTTACAAAATATTCTGGTTGAAACAGGCTCCCCTCTCCCTCCATATAACTGTCAACCGCAATCAGCAGTCTTCGCTTCAAACACTCTCAATGCAAATTAGAAGCATTCTTGGACTAACTCCGACGCTTCTATGACGACCAAGGAAATGCCAATTCCTCGTATAATTTGAGGGAATATCATAAACTAAATTAATATTTAGTTGGTATTTCGTTGTGAAGTTCCCAATCTCAAGTGCTTTAACAGATGTCCTAATTAAGTTAAATGGAGGTAATAAACTTCACAGTAGTACTAGTGGTCTTAAGTTATTACAAAATCACCTCAAAGTTTTCCAAACTATTATAACTCATATTATACGCTCTTACAATACAGATTATTAACACCATTCAAAAAATAATGAAAACCTTGGCAAGGAACATTATATAATTATTAAGGTACGTTTAAATCAAATTGATAAAATGAAATTTCTATAAGGCTGATTAAAATTAAATCTGAATAATTTTCTTGATTATTCTTTATCTGCTTCTGAATAAATAAATGTTCATGTAAAAACAACTTTTTTTTACTTACAAATATTTTCTAGGAAACGTAGAACATAAAGACATAAAGTTCTATCTACATCCTCCAGAATAATATATATATATATATTAGTTTCGAATGCAAATATTTGTAATAAATAGACGCGCATTGAGTATTTAATCTATATTCCATTCGCAGGTTTTTGTATTGTATTGTTTGTCGATTTGTTTTCAATTAAAATAAGCTACAAACCAATCACAAACAGCATCTGCTATGAGGATGGGAATCGAAGCCAATCAATGTGGATAATTCCTAAACTCTACTAACACAGAACTATTAGGAATATGGCAATATACCCAAACTATATAGTTTTGATGTTTATTCAAATTGGTTAGGATTATACGTAAAATATGTTTATATAATTTATTTATAGAATTTAATAAAACGCACTTTGTACCCTTTAGAATTAGTTTTTATATAAGAGTTTGTCAACAAAAAAGGATATAACTAATTAATTTAACAATCACAATAAATTGAAAAAAGTCAAATTTTTAGCAAAACCGGTTAGGATTGTGACATTCATTTTCCTTGTTCCGGGATTACATCAAAAGCCTGTTACGCTCCCGTGACCACCTCACCTCAAAAACATGATCGTATAAGAAAAAGCTTTGGTTGTTAATTTGTATATATCTTTAATTAGCCTTTTTATGTCGGTTTAGAAAGATGTTTATGAACATCAGCTTAATATGTTACCACAAATAAGAACTATTAGAAATCATATTTTACTTATTATGAGGTTTTTTTTGATACAACAGTAATTAAATATGATAAATGGACGAGATATCACAAAAAAATAATATGACTTGTTTCGTGTGATTACTAAAATGAATAAATACAAACAAAAAGGACGTAATAAAAACAATTTCTATTCTTTTTTTGTATTATAGTATCTGATAAAGAGACGGTTCCTTTGATAGCGATGAAAATATATTTATATGCAAAGCACTATTTATAACGATTATATATATATTTTTGTGATAAACGTCATACAATATTGATGGATCATAATGAAAATTATATATGTGTTAATTGGAATCATAATTTTTACATATATTACAAATTATTTGTACATATTTAATTTGTACATATATTACCATCGCGGTTACTGCCACCACACCCCGTATATGAAAAGCGATCGGTAATAGTGTAATGGGAGAATTGGGAGAACGAAAACCAAATAATCTTGTTGATTCCGAATGTTGCATTTGTTTTTTAATGTATTGCATAATAAAAACTATCAGTTAAACATTTAGTCAGAATTTGAAAATATGTATGCCTATTTTTGATTATTTAAACACAAATACTATTATATGTAATGTTTATATATATATTTATTTATTGATTTATTTTTTAATATTAACTGTTCGGTGTCGTTACGAATAGAAAAGATTTATAACTAAATATATATGTCGGCTAATAACTCACTGACAAACAGAATGACTGACTGTATCACCTCATGACTTAAAACAAGACAAATACGGAACCCTAGAAAGTTACAAATTATACTTGTGCTTATTAGAATTTATTATGCAAATAAAAAAACTACTACATAGACAGACCTTCAGTCTGAGAGCATTGCTCAACAGACTGACCTACATTATTGGTACCTGTTGTTTTCGTATGTTCCCTTGATGAAGAATGTTACAAATCTTTGTCAGAGTGAGGCAACATCTATTGGACGGTCCAATGAGAAACTGTAATTCTTCTCATGTAGATGATGAGTTTTTTATTATTTATTTATTAAAAATTCTATTGTACCTTAAATATAATTCCATTATGAAGCACAAATGTATCAAGCGAGAGATCGAGTACCATGTCCCACAAGTAATAGAATAATATTATATTTGAATTAAAATTCCTCGTTCATCAAAACCGTTGGGAAATAAGTCAAATTCTAAGACACTTAATAGGAATACCAATTGGTATTATCGGTGTTTTTTCTCTACATGTACTGAATTATTATTCTTATTCAATGCTGACTTATCATGTTTATAATTAAATTAATCTATCAAATTTTATTATTTTTATAACACTGGCAACACAAAATGAATTCAAAATTAGAATTTGTATAAATTGTTTATTTTTAAAATGTATTGTAAATTTAAAACATTAGGTAAAATTGCTTAACAAATTCATAAGATATTAATACAATAATAACAAAGTCCTCGTTTCTAACTTTCATGTCATCTTTCGCTTTTATATTACATTTAATTTCAATCTATACTAATATTATAAAGCTGAAAAGTTTGTTTGTTTGAACGCGCTAATCTCTGGAAGTACTGGTCCAAATTGAAAAATTCTTTTTGTGTTGAATAGTCCGTTTATTGAGGAAGGGTACAGGGTATATGTCATCTCGCTGTGACTAATAGAAGTCAAGCAGCAATGAAAAATGCTGCAAAAACGGGAAAAGATTTCTTTTTTGAGAGCTTTCCTCGCGTGCGCTAAGTAAACGGTGAAAGTTACCAAAAATAATGTATGATAAAATTGTTTCCCTTTAAAAGTTTTAAAAAGAAGTCCGCGACAGCATATATCTAGCTTTTAAGGTTGTACGTAGTGGTGTACTAGGAAAGGATTTTTAAATTCTACCCTTAAGGGTTTTAAATAGATGGAGTTTGCAATTTTTTATGAAACTCGGCGGCAACACTAAAAACTGCGCGGACGAAGTCGCAGGCGACCCCTAGTATTTAATACAGCGATGGTAAAAGCAACTAATAAAAAAGTGTTTCAAACTTCGTTCATAATAAATAATTAAATAAAGCGGTAACTAGTTTAAGTCAAAGCTACTCACACCTATTATTAGCTTTATAAATTTCTAAAACGTCTAGACGAATATCCTTTAGAGAAAAATAAAATTAAATGTTTTATAACGACTCTTACTTTAATCACTAGTTTTTGTTTTATTATTTGTCTTCGTCTTAAACTCTTTTGGTCTTATCTTTATATTGTTTTAAAATTTTGGAGGAATTTATAAAATGCCTGTATGTCTTAAACTATAATATAATTGGGAACAATTTCAATCTCTAAGAGTAACCTTAAGTTCGTTAGAAATTTAACATATTTAATTACCAAATCAAAGTTTTTTTATTTAAACAGTCATACATTGCACTTAAGTAACGTCAGTCTCTCGTTGAACGAGACCAAAGAGTAAGTCCATGGAAAAGATGCGGCCAAAATATTGACACACAATTTTTAACTTGTGGTATCAAAATAACCACAGACAGAATAACTAAATACGCTACTAGGAAATAATAATATTTAAATAATGTCTTATTCTTGGACTAAAATGCTTATAGACAACTTATTTACTCATTGAAATAAATCGTTCTAAAGGAGAAGAATAATTAATACACTAATTGCATTTACGGACACCAATACAAGACGCTCAAGATATTTGGTTTCCTCTTGATTATTCGGAAGTCCTTAAAATATATTTGGGTTGAATTAATGAGGGTCGTTGGTCGTTTGAAGGACACTTCGTTTGCCAAAACTTTCTATCTAAATTTTTAAAATTATTCCATCTTGTAAATTTTTTCTTACGTTCTAGACTTTAAGAAATTGGGCAATTCGCCAGTTTAATATAACTTTTAGAATCGACTAAGATAGACTGACCACTTTTTTCTTTTAATTTCAGACCTAGACCAAAATCAATTTAATTATATAGTATACAAAATCTTAAGAAAGATTTAGTAAACAAATTATATAAAATACAATATTTTGTAACTATAGAATAAGAATGTCCTTTTTTCAATAAAATGAAACAACTACATTCTATATTTATATAACACACAGATGTGTGTTATATACATATAGAATGTTATTTATATAAAATTATGTTATCATCTACTAGTAACGTGTTCCAGACTGAGTGAGACGATAATATTTTATTATATTCTGTTAATAATTCAAATGTTACACGATACATAAGATCGTTAGGCAAGTTGCCAATTGCAAAAGATACCCTTAACTTGTTTCACTACAGGGTTGTAAGTAAGTTAGGGATATACTAACTTTTGTCAGCGGTTTTACCCGTAACATATTAAATAGTGTTACATTTGCTTAACTTTCTATTTACTAAATAACACGACAGTACATATAAAACAACCCAGTGCTTTTTGGTTACACATAATTCAAAGAAGCTGTAAATATTGTGTAAGTAAATAAAATACGTATCGATAAAAAATAATTAAAACTTTGTCTGAAATTGTCTAAAAACATGCTAAATATATTAAAAGCTAAGCAATATGAAAAAAATAATGAACACGTTCAGAAGTATAATCTGCAACCTTTAGGGATATATTTATTCTGTATGATATTGTACTGTATGTGCATTCTATTGTTATTATATATATATTTATAAATACAGAGACAGTCATACTTTTTGGTTTTTTAAATATAACGTGCATCACGCAAGACATGGAATGAAATAGAATTAATGATACAATTATATTATTTACTGACAGTAAAACTAAAAATTAGTGTAATATTTACTGTCTTTTTCTTTATGAAATAATTTTATTATAAAGTTTTACATTTAAAATAATTGTTTTTAGTTATTATTTCCAATACACAGAAATATAACATTTTAGGAAGTTATTTAGATAATTAATATATATCTTATTTACTTACCAGTTATTATAAATATTACGTATTTATACTGAAGACTTTTAAACCGTAAATATTTTCATTTGCAATTGTAAAATATCCTAAGCTTTTGTCAAGCGGTGAGCGTATAATATAACAAATAACTGGTTTTTCTTAAACTAGCGTTTTCTTCCGACTCAGTAAAGAAAATCTTTACAGTACCGACTGCCTGATAGTTATTATTAATATTATTTTATACCTAAAGTATAAGATACAACAGTTTGGGTTTCTGATTGTTTAATAAGATAAAATGAAAGTTTTGGCTAGCTAAAAATTATAAAGTTTTGTTCAAAAATTGTTATCAATTTAAAAAAAACAAGTTTTTTGGATGAACATAATATAATATGTATTATATATCTTAGATCTTAGTTTTGAATTTTATTTATTTGTTTTTTTTTGTGTATTCTACCCTAGTAGTTTTTATTTCTCTGTATAGTTGTTCGGTTAATAGTGCTTTAGCATTAAGTCCGCCAATTGTATAATTTTGTACAACAAAGTTTATATGTATAAATAAATATTAATCAACCCGGAATAGATGAAAATATATATTCTGTAACATCCGTTAAGCCGTTAAAAACAGAATTACGAACACAGTTATAGTTAATAATTTAACATTAGTTAGTAGATATATACAGCAATTTAGACATGCATTATTTATTTACTCTTATGAATAAACAAATGCAAAGTGAAGTATATAATTTACACAAAATAGACATATTTTAACTAAGTATAACTATCTAAAGTATTACTTATAAAGTTTAAATTGAATAACTTAAGAAACTCATTAATCTATCTCAGTTAGCATCCGTTTTAATATTATTAACACAACATTGAATTAACTTAATCAGTAAAACTTACCTGTTAGCAAAGGTTTATGTTTTCCATTTAAAAAGTTAGCAATTGACATCTATAAATTGTGTTTGTATAAATATAGAATGAAAAAAACCTTGAAAAATTAAAAGTCTTTACCGTCCCGATAAAGACGATCACATATAGAATGCTTCATTCACCGAGACGGACAGCGATACGGTAGCTCAGTTGGTAGAGCGACGGGACGGTTTTCCAGTAGTCGCGGGTTCGAATCCCCGTCCGTATCTGTTTATTTTTCATTCTATATTTATATAAATTTAAATAAGCTTAGCATGGCTATACATGTTTTTAGATATTTTCAAACATTATAAATTGTGTATTAAGAAACAGTTATCCATTTATGGCATTTGAATATTAAATACATCCTAATATAAAATATAAACTGAAATCAAATATTTATATAATAATTATTTTGAATCTTCAAAATAATTATTATTTTGACGTAACATGGCTTACACTGACAAAATCTTAAGAGATAAGCCCTTAAAAGCTCTATGGATAAGTCTGTAATAACAAGAGAAGGTTATATATAGATGATATTATATTTTAAGGTTCCCTTGCTGTGGAGTGGAGAACATATAGCTTTGCTTAAAGACAAATTTAGTTCTTACAAAATTGCGCTAAATAGTAGAATAAAGAAACGATTCACACAAACTACAAAAGTATACATTTTTCTTTTTTAATAAAAAAAATATATTTCATGTGTGGAACTTTTAACCAGTTTAGTTTGAAATATTATACAAAAAACATTATTTATAGTTTTATTCACATACGTACCAGAATGTACGGTCTGTTGAAATGTTTGTTATCCTCTTCACTTTATCCCTTCACAGATATTTAGGGATGAACCATATTAATAAAATACTTTTGTTTACTTTTATTAATATTCAAATATAAAATATAAAATATAAAACGTTTCTTACACTTTCACAGGCCGTTACACAGACTATCAATTTGTACAAAGCGCTTGCATAAATCCCTAGAGAACTCTACTATCCTAACATTTCTCGTAAACTACAAAACAATTCAAATATTTCGCTAAAGTGGTCCCAAATACTTGGAAAGCTTATTCAAATTCTATAAACATTTGTCAGTGTGTGGGTGACAAAAGAATTACAACTATCTGTGACAGTTTTTACACATTAAATAAGGTGTTAAGAATTACTTAACTCGGATACGATGAATTTATTAAAATAATATTACTTTACGGATTTACACACTGTTTGTTTGTTCGTTCTATTATTTGTTCCTTAGAAATTTATTGGATTTAAAATATAAAATAAATTATAATATATTTATATTAAATCCAAACACTCTCTCTTTATTTCCATGATCATAGATACTTATCAAAATTTAAAAGTTTATGTATTATTATTTTATTTAAAATGTATTAATATGTGTTTTTAAGCCCAACTCAAAAAGAGGGGTGTTATTAGTTTGACCTGTATCTGTATATCTGTGTGCCTGTCTATGGCATTTTAGCAACCAAACGCGTGGACGGATTTGATTGCGGTTTTTTTTTTATTGAAAGCCTGGTTCGTCAAGATGGTTCTTAGCTATTTTATCTTATCTTATCTTATAAATATTTAAACAAGTGAAAATTTGTGTGTCCATAACTTCATTTAGTACAATAATAAAACCAGTAACATGACAAGAGCAGAATAAAGCTAACTTAAAAATTTTAAAAACCCCCGATACAAAATGACTTCTAAAAAGAATAAAAATATTATTATTAGTTACTTATTGAAGTCGTTGCGTCGGGGGACCGCTTAATAAAGAAAAAAAATTAAAATGCAGGAAGTTTACAAGGCAAATAAAGAAATTACGATATCGAATCATATAGTCTAAGCCCTTGATGATTAACTTCGTTACATAGGCATCATCTTCAACTTACGTACGAAGGTAAATGACGCAACGACTTCAATAAGTACAAAACAATTTAATTTTTTTTTTTAGAGGTCCTTTTATATCATTTTATATCGGCATTATATTTAAAAACAGTAACAAAATAACTTTAGGCTCACAATTTCAGATTTCTCAACGAACGAAAAAAAAAAAAATAAGAAACACATTTTTAAGATATTTCTAGAAAATTATAGTAACTATATAAAACATATTTTAAAACATTCCATCTTATTTTCAACGATAAACCTTATCAGACATTGTCGTTACTTTTCTTATGGTACAAAATATATAAAAAAGGAAATTTAGTGATAATAAACAACATGAACCAAAAAATCTTTTAATAAAAAAATAACCAAATATTCTCATTATAACTAACTAATTGTCCCCCTACATAAGTATTAGTTTCTACCCAAAACTCTACAATCTTTGCTTTAAACGGCTCGTGATGCAAATTAGAAGCATTCTTGCTTCGTAATTTCGACTGAGAAACTATTACGTGTAACAACACTACTATTTATATAATGGTATACTAAGAATTCGTAGTAAGCAACATTAGTGCAGTTAAATGACATAAGAGAAAGAGAGAGTGAGATTGAAATAATGTGTCAGAGTAGAATCAGAATCAGTTGTGACTAATATGAAAGAAAAACTATTACTTCAATACATTTTAACGAGATGGATTTGAAAAGTTTGTTTTTTTGTACTTGGAGAGTTTGATTTGGTTTGATTGCTTATTATATTTTTTTCTGATTTTGTCTTTTCATCAGAACAAATTACACACATTGATCTAACCGTTAAGTAAGCAAATTATTTGCTTGTGTTAAGGGTGTTAGACAACGATACAAATACATAGAAATACACATTAAAAATTATGCGAATACATTTAATAAACTACCAAACCCAGAAACACAGACACCTATCATCACATACATGTCTGTCTCTGCCGGCAATCGAACCCGAGCTTCATTGCGCCGTGACACGTTAGGCGTCTGCGCTAACCACTCGACCAACGGGGCGGCTTTGTACAATACAATGAAACTACCGTAACAATAACATGTACATACAAAATATAAATACCTCATTTAAAATTGTATTATAAATAATTGTATAATATTCTTCATTTTAACTTAAGCTAACGCTTAAACCAAAATGTCACCAAATGTTGTTAGATTTCATCAAGATCCAAAAGTAGGTATATTTTTCTAATGTCCTATCCATCTACCTACTCTTATCCTATTTATTTGCCATTCGAATAATATCTCAACTTTTTCCATGTTGCTTTCAAGTTTCTTCCAAGTATCTATAATCTATCTATAATCTATAATTATTCTATCACCATCTCAGGGCAGACTCGTTTCTTTGATACGTCGCATTCGTCAATTTGTTGCATTCCATTCCAATTTCTCTCAGATTCATAACAACGACTTTTCTCGTTATATTTTTTTCATCTTTGGCATTATGAGAACATGCCACTACAAAGGACTTGTTTATAAATTGTGTAAGCAATGCTCTCGTCTTTCATCTATTCCTTTTACAGCCCAGCACTCTGGTCCATATAATTCAAAAGGTACACACGTCGTATTGTTTTATAAATTTTCCCTTTCAGTCTACGATGAAAACAGGAGTCGCACATTTTTACGTGATTGGTATTTTATTATATATTTTTTAAATTATTCTTATTTTAGAGTATATCATAATGTATTTCATATTTTTTAAGCTATGTACACCATAATCAATGTATACGATACAGCCTCATATAAATTTATTATTCAATTAGAATTAAATTATACTCAACAAACAACAAACATTTTGGTCACCATACACAAACAGCTGAAGCTTAAATTATAGTAATGTGGTGCTATTTCATTGAGTATTTCCATGTTCTCGTTGTACCTATTGAGCACGTTCACTCTCAACTGGGGAGAAATTATTACAATTGCACAATTTGGTCAGAAACGTTCTAAATGGAATTGCAATAGTTAGAAATGTAGTAAAAGTAATTGCGGAAATCTTGTTTCTAAATGTTTAAGTTTGTAACAAAATAGCATTATAAAACTATATACTTTAGAAATAGAACGTATAGAATCCAGATAATAATGAATATTAATAAACGTGGGAGGTTCAAATAACAATAAAGCAGAGTAAATATGAAAGAAGCGTGGAATATCTCGGTGTGATGAAATATTATGTTCAATATTCGTATGCATTTTCGATCAAAGCCTTTGTTATTTGCGAGTAAAATACTTCGTTTATTAGATTTACATCCATGAATATCGGATGAATCAATTTGAAGACTTGTTCGTGCATTTTTATGGTATTAGTAATCACTTTAATGAGCTGAGCGTAAGCGAAGCTCTTAACCGTTTGGGAATAAATTTTTTGAGGCAACATCACAAGAAAACCACTTGACCAATTTTAACTAAAATTGACACGCATGTCAAAGACCTGACTGGATTTGTTCACCAAAAAAAACAAAATAAAAAAATAGTGTTTTGTTTTAAAGATATGGTCAAAAAACTGAATCTCTCATAGACTTAAGCTAACAGTTTCTAGATCTCAACAGAGGTCGTTGTGCATGTCCATCGTATTTCTGAATCGCGGTATCACATAAAAATGTTGTTATCATAGTAAATTGGCTTGTTATAAAAAAAATCTTCTAAATATTTAGCACAGTTCTGCCCTGGAATCGAAATAAAAATAATTTGACGCCATTTTATTTATGTTCATTTAGTCGTTTTAATATCGATTTGGTCGTTTTAATATCGATTTACAGTTTATAATACATATATTTATAATTGTTTCGAATTAAATGAGCTGAGCGTAAGCTGGGGAATCAATTTTTTGAGGCAATATCACAGGAAAACCACTTGAACGATTTTAACCAGAATTGGCAAGCATGTCAAGGACGTGACTGTTCTTCTACTCCAAAAAACAGAATAAAAAAATATTGTTTTGATTTAAGGATATAGTCAAAAAACTGAATCTCCCAATCTTAAGTCTAGCTTAACTTAACCTGCGCGCGCTCGTCAATCGTTACTCTTAACCTTTCCGGTGCCAGCAACTTCATTGGAATACTTTGGGCGCAGTTTGGACCGACTTTAGTAGCATAAAACAGGGGAAGGTTTATACTTTTTACATACATTGGTAAGTACAAAGGGTACTTTTTATCAAAATCGACATCTACGCGCACGAAGTCGCAGGCACAGCTAGTTAATAATAAAATAGACTAATCGATTTTTTTTTGTCGTGTTTTTGTCTTCAAACTTTCATGAAAAGGAGAATTGGTTTTGTCAATTTGGTTTTTAAAGCCAGCTGCGACTCTGTTAACCGAGATCTTCACCACCAACCCTACTACACCGCCCCACCTGGTAGGATATCTCCGGGGCTACCTGTGACCTCAATATGTCAAGGCAGCTTGTGAGTGGGGTATTTACCTTTTTCACCTGCTCAGCTGTGCCGATTAACCGATGAACTTAATCTCCGCTTTTGCAGCCGTTAAGATTTCTCCCGTAACCCTGGGCAGGCTCTGCTCTATTCTCCGGCAGAGGTACTGGGTGTTTTATATAATTGTATATAATGCCTTTACAAAATCCAGGCAATGTGTCTTATTTAGTTTACACAAACAGAGTCATGGGTAGAAGTTATTAAATAAAACAAAAACTATAATATTTTATATATTTTTATCACACACAAATAATGCCTGTACTCTGGTGAACTTGCCTGGCATTTTTTGCAAATTCAACTTAGAAGCTTTAGGTGTTCTAATTTTCTTATTCTGCTATACTAATATGTGAACGCCATTTTTCAATATTACGCGGTTCTTAATATTTACCGAGAAAAGCGATAGGTAAAGTTAACAGTCAACTTTTTGTTGATTTGAAACAATATTTTGAACTATAACTATAATACAAAGAGAAATTTTGTAAGAAATTCATATTAAGAAACAACTCAATATTGAACATCTATAACCTTACAAATATCGCACCTGAAAGTTTTAATTCTTGAATAGAAAGAATAGTCAGAGTAGTATATCAAACTGTTCATTGAACATTTACCAACTCTTTAATTATTTTGCATAATTAATGCATTAATAGTGTGTTTATCATTAAAAATAAATCCAATTGAATTAAAACAACATTAATCAGGAATCGGAAACAATGAATCCAATGAATCAAGAATTTGCAAAAACACGAATCAAGAATCGGCCACAACACGAATCAAGACCAATCTAAATGAATACTCCACTAATTCTGCTGACACAAAACTATTAGGAAGACGGTATCACTTTACCGATCTAATAGTTTGGATAATTATCAGTTCTCTACACTCTTAGATCTGTTTTACTTTGCGCATTGAATGTACCAAATAGAAAAGGTCTGTTTTTGTTATAATGTTGTCTGTCTGATTCTAGCTAAGCTAAATCTCAACCTTGGACTAAGAATGAATCATCAAATAAACAAGTAACAGCTAAAAAAAGCCTTATCATGATAATAATGTGAATAATGTGGATGGTAGTGTGATTTTTTTATGTGTGGATTTAGGACCTAAAATGATATACAATTTCATCTCAAATGGAAATCAAGAACATTAGTATTTCCAATACAAATGAAATATTTTTACATTTATCAATTGATATTCAAACCCTTTATAACAAAACAGTATCTTTTAAAATAGCCTCCATAACCCTTTCATCGCTATCAAAGACCCATCAGATATTGTTCTTGAAAACAGAAAGGAAATTGTTTTTATAACTTATTTTCTTTTCTTAGTTCCTACATTTCTTTTATCGAACGAAATAACTCAGTTTGTTTTCTTGTAATATCTTGCCGTTACTCTACTATTTTATTATATTATCCCTTTGTGACTAACAGGAAAAAAATTATAGTTTCTATAAACATAATTGATTTGTTGTTATAAATATGGTACGGAACAGACAAATCAAAAGTATATATAACCTATAATTTACATATCTTACTAATATAAAGTGCGACTGTTTGGATGGAGGCATATTTGTTACTCAATCACGCGAAAACTACTGAACGATGATAAACTTGGCAATATCGTAGCTTATGTACCAAAATAAAACATAGCCTACAGAAATACTAAATTTTTCACTTGGTTTTGTCTGTGACATAACATAGGTTGTTTCATGATTACGTAATTGCATGGGAGATCCTGTTTTTAATCGTTTGTTTCACTGAATTTGACAAAAGTATTTGTGAAAACTCTTCTTTTTACCCGACGACTTTAAAAGGAGTATTATGTTTTTCAAATATATGTATGTAAATAGAAATATAGGCAATTATTCTATTTCTATGTTCCCTGCTACAACCTAAACGGCTTAAACGGATTTTGACGTAGGAGATATTGGTAGATAAGTCTTGACGGCGGCAACGACACTGGGTATATTAAAAAAAAACGAAAACGGATTGGAAGAAAGTGGGTTTTGGACCACATTGTGAGGTCTAAAAATTATGTTTACAAGCACAGCCCATCCAAAAACCTATCAAAATGAAGGACGTTAGATAGCGATTTCATTAAATAAAATTTAAATTATGACTAGATGTTGCCCGTGACTACGTAGGCTGGAAAAATAATATTTATGTGGCTTATATTCCGAGCTAAAAAAAATACCTTTTTACATATTGGACGGAGTCACGGGCAACAGCTAGTTAGAAAAAAGTTTGTTGATTTAATGTGAACATAATAAGCAAAAATGTTATAAGCAGGCTCTAGATGAATTCATCAGCATTAATATCTTTAAAATGTATTATCATTTACTTACTTGTATTTATAAATTTATATTTATACTCTCCGTTTTCTATTTATTTAAGTAGTAATAACATAGTTGTAGGTTGTACGATGTGTGGTTGGATTTAAATAATATAATATGTAGATATAGAAGATATAGTTGTGGTCAAGACCAGCCTAATAACTGGGATACGTTATTTTTATCAGTGTTCGGTTTTAGTATGTTTGTATATTTTAAACATATCCTTTTTTAAAAGAATGGGTTTAAATGGAAGATTTTTTTTTTACAACCTATAAAGTTTTGGTGTAATTATATCCAAAGCTATTTTAGTTTTACCTTCAAAGTTTAAGGTAGTAACCGGTCGAGTAACCATGCCAAATTTCATCAAAATTTGTTGGATCACACAAACAGACAAATGTATAAACATACTGATAACAATTTGTTTTAAGTTCAAGTACAATATTGTAATGTAGCAACTAGTTTTTTAAAAAACATTAAATGTATTAAATGTACAGGATTTGTCTTGTTCATATGTGTATAGATTTTGACAATTTCCTGTGGGCTCAATAATAAATCACACGGTAAATAAAGATTTAAAATTTTAGTCCATTACTGAAATTAGTTTTTGTTTTTTTTGCTTTGACTGACAGACGGTTTACGTACTGTCTATTTGATGTACTGTCTCTTTGAGGTATTGTCTAGTAACTTATTTCATTAGTCCTAGAGTTATAACTAAAAAAAATCTTCCGTAAATAAGAGTTATAATAGTATGTGACTACCATAAACAAGGAAAGTAATATAAGAAATGAATGGGTGTTTAAATTTCTTCGTTACGTCATTTGACGTAAAAAGTTCTTAATGGAATGTTCGGAATTTTGTACATATAGACAACGATCTATTTTTACTCTTTGTGACTGTGAGATTTAGGCTTTTCCTGTTAAATGACTGGCCATTTTTTATCCCGGAAAATACGAGGTTCAGTGGGAAAAGCGAGCAGTCATTGCTAAACACCAGTGATCGGGAATGCGCATTCACTATCAATTATTCGTTTTTTTAGTAGTCTTCACATCCACATGAAACGAGTCATAATATATAGGTAAGTTATGAACTGAACATTTTTTATACTGTACTGTAGTTGTTTACGAGTACATTAAAAGTCAACTTACTATCCTCTACGGAATTACCAGGTTAAGTACCAGGTTGCCATAGGTTTTAAGTGGAGTTATATAAATCTTCGTAACGAAATAAATTTACGAGATAATTGTTTACACATATCCATGTGGTTGTAAAAATGCTTTTATTTTATTATTGCTTTTACCTACTTACCTATTATTAGAGATACTTTACGGGAAGATATTTTAAGAACAAAAAAAACATAGAATAAGGTTTCTGATAAATATATTTTTTTATATTTATTACTATTTTTATACTAATTGTTTCATGTTATTTTTACCCTCTCTACTATTTTGCAACTGACAGAAATTATTAAGTTATGAAAAGCAGAAATTTAGCTCAGAAACTTGAAACATTTTGTAATAAATTATTTTGTATATCTGACACTGTTAGTTTTCCAATTAAGAAATATTAATGAGTTTTAAATCGCTGTCACTGTCAACACAACTCGCTCGGGACAGACGAGCGGTGATAGTGTAATTAGCCTAGTAGGCAAACAGAACTAATTACTATTATTAAACAAATAGCTTATTTCTTCTTATTTATCTAATACAACATTTATAGTTTAGCTTCTTAATCCTGACATGTAAAGCTCTCTCTTAATCTCTCTATTTCTCTCTCTCTCTCTCTTGTAATCTTTTAAACACATTTTAGACTGTGGATTATTATAGAAATAATAACTACTTATAAATTTATACGTTCAAATATGTGGGCGCTCAAATATAAAGTCAAGAATGAAATAAATTGTAATTATAATTTATTTTCTATGTATATAATTCATAATAGCTCTAAAATATTATTTTCTTTCGTATGAAATTGCTGAATCTTTAAAAAAATCAATATTTTAACTGAATTAGTCCAAAATGATAAAACAAAAATAATGCTTTTGACCATGATGATGACCATTTTAGTAAGACTTTAGTACATTGAATAGTGCTTATTATTATCTTGTAAGTATTATTTCAATAGTGCTTATTATTATCTTGTAAGTATTATTTTAATAGTGCTTATTATTATCTTGTAAGTATTATTTTAATAGTGCTTATTATTATCTTGTAAGTACTATTTTAATAGTGCTAATTATTATCTTGTAAGTCTATTTTAATAGTTATACCCAGACCAAAGTTAGTTTAGATAAGACTTAACTACCAGCGAAGCGCAAAGTAATGACGATAATAACAAACGAAAAGTTAAGGTGGAAAATAGTTTTTCAAGATTCTAGTAATAATTTTAAACTATTAACCCAGATGCAAATGCCGTTAATTTTGACCCCGAAAACATCAAAGTTTACTAAAAATAGTTAATTGCTTAGTGTAATTACTGGGCTATTAGTAATTAAAGAAAGAAAATAACTATGTAGAGAATACCTTGCTAATGTAGTTAAGTTAACTTCTGCTACAGTAAAAACACTGATAATTATAACAGAAGTAAAGCATTTTTTAACCTTTGTTGTATGTAAGTATTTAATCACACGCGAATGAAGAGGCCTAGGATCGCCTAATAATCAAATACTTTATTAAAATAGAATTGTTTTCGGAGGAATCTTTACTATACATTTCTTTTACTATTATCGGAGTCAACAAAATAAACCATTCATGTAAATTTTTAAAGATTAAGGTAAGGTTCGTAACGAGAGAATTAGTTTTATAATCAAAGAGCGGCGCAAAATGTTATATTAAAAATAACATTTGTCCGGTCTAAAGCTTTACGTAAAGTCTCTTAAGATCTACTAGCGGCCTGTTACAAAGAAATCAATTCAGCGTTAAAAAGGAAACAAGTATCAAACGGTCCATTTACAACATCAGGCTGATTTTTGGGGGCACTTGAAACTTTAACCAATCCCACGTAATATACTTACTATACATATGAGAAATGGCTTACTCAATCTTATAAGCAAAAGACACATCTCTTATTTGGAGAAAAGCAATTACTACCGCAACTTTCTAAACCAGGATATCAAGTTTTTGGATACAAATGAACTGTATCAATTAATACTTCTCTCAAATAATTTATAATTTACTAATACAGTATAAAACATTTTATTAATATATATCTATATGCAAACTTTTTAGTTGCAAATATAAAAATAAATTCAATAAGTTAGTACCCGTAAAGTCGGATCAAAAGAACTGATATCGACTTAGCGGCCAGTATACGTCAGAAATAATCGTCACCATACATAGTTAATAGTGTCGAACCAAAACTCTACAATCTTTGCTTCCAACGACTCGTGATGCAAATTAGAAGCATTTTTGCTTCGTAATTTCGACTGTGAAATTATAACGTCTTACAACACTACTATTTATATAATGGTTTACTAAGAATTCGTAGTAAACAACATTTGTTTAGTTAAAATATCCTCGTATAAAATTAAAAGTAATAAATTATGTAAAGTGAAGAAAAATGTGATAAAAATATACTAAAATTAAATTAAATCGGACATAGGAGAAAGAGAGAGTGAGATTGAAATAATGTGTCAGAGTAGAATCAGAAACAGTTGTGACTGATATAAAAGAAAAACTATTGCTTCAATCCATTTTAACGAGATGGATTTGAAAAGTTTGTCTTTTTACTTTAATTTTATTTATGAAATGAAATTAAAGAGGACAATTTTCATTTGGTTTGATTACTTATTATATTTACAACTTTTCTTGAACTCTGAAATATTTTTATGAACGTAATTTAAATTTTCATAAATATATTGATTATAAACAGTCAGCATTTTAAATTCTTTAAATTTGTTTCTTAAAGATTCTTTTGGTCTTATATTATATTCTCTTCTGCAGTGTAAATATGATATCATTGTCGGCTGCAGTACTCCATAATAGTATACCGTATGACATTAGAATATGAAAGTTACTAAAGTAAACTAATCGAGGAGCTTCCATATTGGTTAATTGAGGTATTTTTAAGCGCGTATATAGCAGAACTAAGTCTGCTTGACAAATCAAGTATATGAGCACCCCATTGCTATTTTTCATCTAAGGTAATGCCCAAAAAAGAAGATTTGAGCGAGTCCAATTCCTCATTGGTACACTAAACTAACATTTGGCAAACTAAATTTGACACATTTCGCCTTTTTTTTTAATGAGCAACAAACTGTTGGCGTTAAACCATTGTATAATATCTGAGAGAGCATTGTTTACATCGTCAATAACAGATTGTCGTCTATTATCTTTAAAAGTAAGATAAGTTTCGGCAACAAACAATGTTATCCCATGTTTTTCCCTCACTAGGTGAGGTAAGTTATTTATGAGAAACTAGAAAGGCCCTAAGATAGTGCCCCGTGGCACACCTACTAGGGTTAAAACCCTTTGGTATAAATAGGTTCTATAACGGAGGAACATTTTCCATTCATATCTACTTTTTAATTATATTATTAAGATATGAACTAATCAAAAACTAAATGTGAGTAAGACTGCAATTGGTCTATAGTTACTAGGATCCAATGAACTGCCAGATTTAAATAATGGAGTTATTTTACTTTGTTACTTTAAATCAGGAAATAAAACACATTCTAAACAATTATTAAATATTAATCTAAGTCTGGCGCACCAATATCAATTATAGATGTAAGTATGTCAACATATCTGTTGACAAAGATTAGTATGTCTGATTTAGTATGTCTGTAGACAAGGATTATCATCCCCAAAGATCACTAGTCTTTTTAACTCTAATTAATTCAAATACTTTGATTATTTCTTGAGCATTCATTTTTTTTAAATTAAAACTGGTAACACATCGATCTACATTATCTTTTAGTAAACCCATAGCTGCAGCGGTAAAAGAATTTAAAGATAACGTTGTAGTTACTGGAATATTAGTAAAAAAGGTTTCAAAAGCAGTAGCAAGCTCGGGTTCAGACGTAACATATTTATTATCTACATTTAATTTTAAGTCAATCCTCTGGGATACAACAGTTCCAGTTTCCTCATTAATTATTTACCAAATTGTTTTTATTTTATTATTGCTATTCTCTATTTTATTTTAGTCATTTTACATTGTTTTTTAATGGATTTGGAAAATAATTTTACCTCACTTTTAAATTCATTACTAGTATTAAACATCAATTTCGCATACATATTATATAGTTTTCTCTATTTTTGGGTAATTCAGCAGATGCCTACCTACTAAAGACTAATTTATCATTAGTAACCACTATTTTTGTGGTAAATACAAAGTTAAATAATTAAATGAAAGTATTGAACAAGTCATTATACATAATAATGGTTTGAATTTTTTAACAAGTTCAAATAGTGTACTAGTATAAAACTTACTTTCTGTTTTGATTTTTCTTTCAATTATTTAGTATTGGCCCAATATGTAAAACAACAAACATTTTGGTCACCATACACAAACAACGGAAGCTTAAATTATAGTAATGTGGTGCTATTTCATTGAGTATTTCCATGTTCTCGTTGTACCTATTGAGCACGTTCACTCTCAACTGGGGAGAAATTATTACAATTGCACAATTTGGTCAGAAACGTTCTAAATGGAATTGCAATAGTTAGAAATGTAGTAACAGTAATTGTAGAGATCTTGTTTCTAAATGTTTAAGTTTGTAACAAAATAGCATTATAAAAATGTATACTTTAGAAATAGAACGTATAAAATCCAGATAATAATGAATATTAATAAACGTTGGAGGTTCAAATAACAATAAAGCAGAGTAAATATTAAAAAAACGTGAAATATGTCGGTGTGATGAAATATTATGTTCAATATTCGTATGCATTTTCGATCAAAGCCTTTGTTATTTGCGAGTAAAATACTTCGTTTACTAGATTTACATCCATGAATATCGGATGAATCAATTTGAAGACTTGTTCGTGCATTTTTATGGTTTTAGTAATCACTTTGTGTTTATTATAAACGAAATATTTATAAAATGGACTCATCAAAGAAAATATCAATAAGTCGTATTATGAAGCAACAAACGGTGTATGTTTTTTTGTGTTATTACTTTCATGATAACGAGAATTTCTCTTTTTTATAGCCCGCTGCCGACCGACAATAATGTAGTAACTCTCATGGTACAGTATCTCCATTGGCGACTCTGTCGACCAAGATCTTCACCACCAACCCTACTACACCACTCCAGCTGGTAGTGTAGCTCCAGGTCTTCCTGTGACCTCAATATGTCAAGACAGCTTGCGACTTGGATATTTGCCTTTTTCGCCTGCTCCGCCGTACCGATGAACCTTACCGTACCTTCATCTCCGCTTTTGCAGTCATTAGGATCTTTCCCCGTAACCCTGGATAGCAGACTGCTCTATACTCCGGGAGGGGTACTGGGTGTTTTATATGGTATATAATACCTTTACAAAATCCAGGCAATGTGTCTTATTTAGTTTACACAAACAGAGTCATGGGTAGAAGTTATTAAATAAAACAAAAACTATGATACTTCATATATTTTCATCAAACACAAATAATGTTTGTTAAACTCTTGTGAACTTGCCTAGCATTTTTTGCAAATTCAACCTAAAAGCTTTTGGTGTTTTAAATTTCTTATTCTGCTATACTGATATGTGAACACCATTTTTCAATATTATGCGGTTCTTAATATTTACCGAGAAAAGCCATTGGTAACTAACTAACACTCAACTTTTTGCTGATTTAAAACAAAAATTTAAACTGTAATATATTACAAAGAAAAATTGTAAGAATTTAATATCTATTAAGAAATAACTCAATATTGAACATTAATTACCTTACAAAAATGGCACTTGAAAGCATTAATTCTTGAATAGAAAGAATAGTCAGAGTAGTATATCTAACTGTTCATTGAACATTTACCTACTCTTTAATTATTTGGCATAATTAATACATTAAAGGTATAGTGTTTATCATTAAAAGTAAATCCAATTGAATTAAAATAACATTAATCAGGAATCGGAAACAGTGAATCCAACGAATCAAGGATCGGAAATAGCATAAATCAAGAACTTGCAAAAACACGAATCAAGAATCGGCCACAACACGAATAAAGACCAATCGAAATGAATGCTCCACTAATTCTGCTGACACGAAACTATTAGGAAGACGGTATCAATTTACCGACCTAATAGTTTGGATAATTATCAGTTCTCCATACTCTTATACCTGTTCTACTTTGAGCAATTTTCATTCGTGCAAAATAATATAGATCTGTTTTTGTTGTTATTGCCTGTCTGATTCCAGCTAAGGTAAATCTCAAGCTTGGATCTAGTCTTTTGAATCAAGAATGAATCGTCAAATAAACAAGTAGCATCTAAAAAAGCCTTATCATGATAATAATGTGGGTGGTAATGTGATTTTTTATGTGTATCCTAAAATAATATACAATTTCATCTCAAATGGAAATCAAGGACATTAGTATTTCCAATACAAATGAAAAATTTTTCATTTATCAATTGATATTCAAACCCTTTATAACAAAACAGTTTCTTTTAAAATAGCCTCCATAACCCTTTCATCGCTATCAAAGACCAATTGTTTGTAAAAACAGAAAGGAAATTGTTTTTATAACTTATTTTCTTTTCTTAGTTCCTGCATTTCTTTTATCGAACGAAATAACTCAGTTTGTTTTCTTGTAATATCGTGCCCTTACTCTACTATTTTATTATATTATCCCTTTGTGACTAACAGGAAAAATTTTATAGTTTCTATAAACATAATTGATTTGTTGTTATAAATATGGTTTGGTTGGCGGGATATTTGTTACTCAATCACGCAAAAACTACTGAACGATGATAAACTTGGCAATATTGTAGCTTATGTACCAAAATAACACATAGCCTACAGAAATACTAACTTTTGCACTTGGTTTTGTCTGTGACATAACATAGGTTGTTTCGTGATTACGTAATTGCATGGGAGATCCTGTTTTTAATCGTTTGTTTCACTAAATTTGAAAAAAGTATTTGTGAAAACCCTTCTTTTTACCCGACGACTTTAAAAGGAGTATTATGTTATTCAAATATATGTATGTAAATAGAAATATAGGCAATTATTCTATTTCTATGTTCCCTGCTACAACCGAAACGACTTAAACGGGTTTTGACGTAGGATATATTGGTAGATAAGTCTTGACGGCGGAAACGACACTGGGTATATTAAAAAAAAACAAAAATGGATTGGAAGAAAGTGGGTTTTGGACCACATTGTGAGGTCTAAAAATTATGTTTACAAGCACAGCCCATCCAAAAGCCTATCAAAATGAAGGACGTTAGATAGCGATTTCATTAAATAAAATATAAATTATGACTAGATGTTGCCCGTGACTACGTAGGCTGGAATAATAATATTTATGTGGCTTATATTCCGAGCTAAAAAAAATACATTTTTACATATTGGACGGAGTCATGGGCAACAGCTAGTTAGAAAAAGTTTGTTGATTTAATGTGAACATAATAAGCAAAAATGTTATAAGCAGGCTCTAGATGAATTCATCAGCATTAATATCTTTAAAATGTATTATCATTTACTTACTTGTATTTATAAATTTATATTTATAAATACAAGTAAGCTATTTTAGTTTTACCTTCAAAGTTTAAGGTAGTAACCGGTCGAGTTATCGACCGCCCGACCGTTGACCGGTTCAACAATCTGTCGGTAACCATGCCAAATTTCATCAAAATTTGTTGGTACACAAAAAGAAAAAATGTATAAACATACTGATAACAATTTGTTTTAAGTTCAAGTACAATATTGTAATGTAGCAACTAGTTTTTTAAAAAACATTAAATGTATTAAATGTACAGGATTTGTCTTGTTCATATGTGTATAAATCTTGACAATTTCCTGTTGGCTCAATAATAAATCACATGGTAAATAAAGATTCAAAATTTTAGTCCATTACTGAAATTAGTTTTTGTTTTTTTGCTTTGACCGACAGGCGGTTTATAAGACGGTTTACGTAATGTCTATTTTATGTACTGTCTCTTTGATGTATTGTCTAGTAACTTATTTCATTAGTCCTAGAGTTACAACAAAAAAAATTCTTCCGTAAATAAGAGTCATAATAGTATGTGACTACTGTAAACAGGAAAATAATATAAAAAAATGAATGGGTGTTTAAATTTCTTCGTTAAGTCATTTGACGTAAAAAGTTATTACTAGAATGTTTGGATTTTTGTACATATAGACAACGATCTATTTTTACTCTTTGTGACTGTGAGATCTAGGCTTTTTCTTTTAAATGACTGGCCATTTTTTATCCCGGAAAACACGAGGTTCAGTAGGAAAAGCGAGCAGTCATTGCTAAACACCAGTGATCGGGAATGCGCATTCACTATCAATTATTAGTTTTTTTAGTAGTCTTCACATCCACATGAAACGAGTCATAAAATATAGGTAAGTTATGAATTGAACATGTTTTATACTGTGCTGTAGTTATTTACGAGTACATTAAAAAGTCAACTTACTATCTCTCTGCGGAATTGTTTTGAATGTACCAGGTTGCCATAGGTTTTAAGTGGAGTTATATAAATCTTTGTAACGAAATAAATTTACGAGATAATTGTTTACACATGATATAATTGGTTGTAAAAATACTTTTATTTTATTATAGCTTTTACGTATTTCCCTATTATTGGAGATACTTTAGGGAAAGATATTTTAAGAACAAAAAAAACATAAAATAAGAATTTGACACATATTTTTTTTTAATTATATTTTCCTATTTTTATACTAATTGTTTCATGTTATTTTTACCCTCTCTACTATTTTGCAACTGACAGAAATTATTAAGTTAGAAAAGCAGGAATTTAGCTCAGAAACTTTAAACATTTTGTAATAAATTACTTTGTATATCTGACATTGTTAGTTTTCCAATTAAGAAATATTAATGAGTTTTAAATCGCTGTCACTGTCAACACAACTCGCTCGGGACAGACGAGCGGTGATAGTGTAATTACCCTAGTAGGCAAACAGAACTAATTACTATTATTAAACAAATAGCTTATTTCTTCTTATTTATCTATATCTAATACAACATTTATAGTTTAGCTTCTTAATCCTGACATGACTCTCTCTTAATCTCTCTATTTCTCTCTCTCTCTTGTTATCTTTTAAACACATTTTAGACTGTGGATTATTATAGAAATAATATATATTTTTTGTATGTCTATACTGTTAGCCCTGTTGGCTATTACAGCGTCACGGGGGGAGCGGGTGGGTCAGGAGACCCACCCTTAACAAGGGGGGGCCAGATGGGCCCCCATGGGGAACGACGTCCCGAGGGCGTCTCAGATTGAGGCACGGACCTCGGCTCGGGGCGTCGTCAATCAGGAGGGAAGCTAAGGAAATTTGGACACTAGCGTCCTCCGACGGCAGAACGCCGGAGCAACGGAGCACTTACTCAGTTGGGACCTAGTCTATACCGGTATAGACGGTGTGTGTCTGTATGTTGTGTGGTATCACTTATGCCTACGCGTACACCTTATTACCTACTGTGAACGCGTCGTCGGGGTCAACGAGTACCGACTTGGGTCTTCTTTTTCTGACTAAAGTAGTCTTACGTGGTCTATACTCTGCGGCGTCAGCCACCAATAGGTTCGGGTGTCGCTCAGCACGTTCAAAGTACTTTTGAGAAAGCCCCTTGAAGTACTGAGCGATGGTCGGAAGGTCTTAAAAATAATAACTACGTATAAATTTATACGTTCAAATATGTGGGCGCTCAAATGTAAGGTCAAGAATGAAATGTAATTATAATTTATTTTCTATGTATATAATTCATAATAGCTCTAAAATGTTATTTTCTTTCATTTGAAATTGCCGAATCTTTAAAAATAACAATTTTTTAACTGAATTAGTTCAAAACGATAATATAAAAACAATGCTTTTGACCATGATGATGACCATTTTAGTAAGACTTTAGTACATTGAATAGTGCTTATTATTATCTTGTAAGTATAATTTTAATAGTGATTATTATTATCTTGTAAGTATTATTTTAATAGTGCTTATTATTATCTTGTAAGTATTATTTTAATAGTTATACCCAGACCAAAGTTAGTTTAGATAAGACTTAACTACCAGCGGAGCTCAAAGTAATGACGATGATAACAAACGAAAAGTTAAGGTGGAAATAGTTTTGCAAGATTCTAGTAATAATTTTAAACTATTAACCCAGATGCAAATGCCGTTAATTTTGACCCCGAAAACATCAAAGTTTACTAAAAATAGTTATTTGCTTAGTGTAATCACTGGGCTATTAGTAATTAAAGAAAGAAAATAACTATGTAGAGAATACCTTGCTTATGTAGTTAAGTTAACTTCTGCTACAGTAAAAACACTGATAATTATAGCAGAAGTAAAGCATTTTTTAACCTTTGTTGTATGTAAGTATTTAATCTCACTCGAATGAAGAGGCGGAGGATCGCCTAATAATCAAATACTTTATTAAAATAGAATTGTTTTCGGAGGAATCTTTACTATACATTTCTTTTACTATTATCGGAGTCAATAAAATAAACCATTCATGTAAATTTTTAAAGATTAAGGTAAGGTTCGTAACGAGAGAATTAGTTTTATAATCAAAGAGCGGCGCAAAATGTTATATTAAAAATAACATTTGTCCGGCTAAAACTTTACGTAACACCTCTTAAGATCCACTAGCGGCCTGTTACAAAGAAATCAATTCAGCGTTAAAAAGGAAACAAGTATCAAACGGTCCATTTACAACATCAGGCTGATTTTTGGGGGCACTTGAAACTTTAACCAATCCCACGTAATGTACTTACTATACATATGAGAAATGGCTTACTCAATCTTATAAGCAAAAGACACATCTCTTATTTGGAGAAAAGCAATTACTACCGCAACTTTCTAAACCAGGATATCAAGTTTTTGGATACAAATGAACTGTATCAATTAATACTTCTCTCAAATAATTTATAATTTACTAATACAGTATAAAACATTTTATTAATATATATCTATATGCAAACTTTTTAGTTGCAAATATAAAAATAAATTCAATAAGTTAGTACCCGTAAAGTCGGATCAAAAGAACTGATATCGACTTAGCGGCCAGTATACGTCAGAAATAATCGTCACCATACATAGTTAATAATGTCGAACCAAAACTCTACAATCTTTGCTTCCAACGACTCGTGATTCAAATTAGAAGCATTTTTGCTTCGTAATTTCGACTGTGAAATTATAACGTCTTACAACACTACTATTTATAAAATGGTTTACTAAGAATTCGTAGTAAACAACATTTGTTTAGGTTAAATATCCTCGTATAATATTAAAAGTAATAAATTATGTAAAGTGAACGAAAATGTGATAAAAATATACTAAAAATAAATTAAATCGGACATAAGAGAAAGAGAGAGTTAGATTGAAATAATGTGTCAGAGTAGAATCAGAAACAGTTGTGACTGATATGAAAGAAAAACTATTGCTTCAATCCATTTTAACGAGATGGATTTGAAAAGTTTTTCTTTTTACTTTAATTTTATTTATAAAATTAAATTAAAGGGGACCATTTTGATTTGGTTTGATTACTTATTATATTTACAACTTTTCTTGAACTCTGAAATATTTTTATGAACGTAAATTAAATTTTCATAAATATATTGATTATAAACAGTCAGCATTTTAAATTTTTTAAATTTGTTTCTTAAAGATTCTTTTGGTCTTATATTATATTCTCTTCTGCAGTGTAAATACGATATCATTGTCGGTTGCAGTACTCCATAATAGTATACCGTATGACATTCAAATATGAAAGTAACTAAAGTAAACTAATCGAGGAGCTTCCATATTTGTTAATTGACGTATTTTTTAAGCGCGTATATAGCAGAACTAAGTCTGCTTGACAAATCAAATATATTTGATTTAACCCCATTGCCATTTTTCATCTAAGGTAATGCCCAAAAAAGAAGATTTGAGCGAGTCCAATTCCTCATTGTTTAATTATACATTGATGCTAACATTTTTAACATTTAGTAAACTAAATTTGACACATTTCGTCTTTTTTTTTATTGAGCAACAAACTGTTGGCGTTAAACCATTGTATAACATCTAAGAGAGCATTGTTTACATCGTCAATAACAGATTGCCGTCTATTATCTTTAAAAGTAAGATAAATATCAGCAACAAACAATGCTATCCCATGTTTTTTCCTCACTAAGTGAGGTAAGTCATTTATGTAAATGAGAAATTAGAAAGGCCCTAAAATAGTGCCCTGTGGCACACCTACTTTTTACCAAAGGGTTAAAACCCTTTGGTAAAAATAGGTTCTATAACGGGGGAACGTTTTCCATTTACATCTACTTTTTAATTATATTATTAAGATATGAACTAATCAAAAACTAAATGTGAATAAGACTGCAATTGGTCTATAGTTACTAGGATCCAATGAACTACCAGATTTAAATAATGGAGTTATTTTAATTTGTTACTTTAAATCAGGAAACAAAACACATTCTAAACAATTATTAAATATTAATACTAAGTCTGGCGCACCAATATCAATTATAGATTTAAGTATGTCTTTCTAACTGTAATTAATTCAAATACTTTGATTATTTCTTGAGCATTCACTTTTTTTAAATTAAAACTGGTAACACATCGATCTACATTATCTTTTAGTAAACTATATACAACAGAAAGTAATACAAAACTTACTTTCTGTTTTGATTTTTCTTTCAATTATTTAGCATTGACCCAACATGGAAAACAACAAACATTTTGGTCACCATACGCAAACAGCTGAAGCTTAAATTATAGTAATGTGGCGCTATTTCTCTGAGTATTTCCATGTTCTCGTTGTACCTATTGAGCACGTTCACTCTCAACTGGGGAGAAATTATTACAATTGCACAATTTGGTCAGAAACGTTCTAAATGGAATTGCAATAGTTAGAAATGTAGTAACAGTAATTGTAGAGATCTTGTTTCTAAATGTTTAAGTTTGTAACAAAATAGCATTATAAAACTATATATTTTAGAAATAGAACGTATAGAATCCAGATAATAATGAATATGAAAATAACAATAAAGCTGAGTAAATATTAAAGAAGCGTGAAATATGTCGGTATGATGAAATATTATGTTCAATATTCGTATGCATTTTCGATCAAAGCGTTTGTTATTTGCGAGTAAAATACTTCGTTTATTAGATTTACATCCATGAATATCGGATGAATCAATTTGAAGACTTGTTCGTGCATTTTTATGGTATTAGAAATCACTTTGTGTGTATTATAAACGAAATATTCATAACATGGACTCATCAAAGAAAATATCAATAAGTCGTATTATGAAGCAACAAACGGTGTATGTTTTTTTATGTATTGTTACTTTCATGAAAAGGAGAATTTCTCTTGTGAATTTAGTTTTTATAGCCGGCTGCCGACCGACAATAAGGTAGTAACTCTCATGGTACAGTATCTCTATTGGCGACTCTGTCGACCGAGATCTTCACCACCAACCCTACTACACCACTCCACCTGATAGTGTAGCTCCGGGTCTTCCTGTGACCTCAATATGTCAAGACAGCTTGCGACTTGGGTATTTGCCTTTTTCGCCTGCTCCGCCGTACCGATGAACTTCATCTCCGCTTTTGCAGTCATTAGGATCTTTCCCCGTAACCCTGGATAGCAGAATGCTCTATACTCCGGGAGGGGTACTGGGTGTTTTATATGGTATATAATATCTTTACAAAATCCAAGCAATGTGTCTTATTTAGTTTACACAAACAGAGTCATGGGTAGAAGTTATTAAATAAAACAAAAATTACAATATTTCATATATTTTCATCACACACAAATAATGTCTCTTAAACTCTTCTGAACTTGCCTGGCATTTTTTGCAAATTCAACTTAAAAGCTTTTGGTGTTTTAATTTTCATATTCTGCTATACTAATATGTGAACACCATTTTTCAATATTACGCGGTTCTTAATATTTACCGAGAAAAGCCATTAGTACTAAAAACAACAACTCAACTTTTTGCTGATTTGAAACAAAATTTTAAACTGTAATATAATACAAAAAAAAATATTTAAGAATTTAATATCTATTAAGAAATAACTCAATATTGAACATTAATTACCTTAAGGAAATGGCACCTGCAAGCATTAATTCTTGAATAGAAAGAATAGTCAGAGTAGTATATCTAACTGTTCATTGAACATTTACCTACTCTTTAATTATTTGGCATAATTAATACATTAAAGGTATAGTGTTTATCATTAAAAATAAATCCAATTGAATTAAAATAACATTAATCAGGAATCGGAAACAATGAATCCAAGGAATCAAGGATCGGAAATAGCATGAATTAAGAACTTGCAAAAACACGAATCAAGAATCGGCCACAACACGAATAAAGATCAATCAAAATAAATGCTTTACTAATTCTGCCGACACGAAACTATTAGGAAGACGGTATCACTTTACCGACCTAATAGTTTGGATAATTATCAGTTCCCTATACTCGTATACCTAAGCTCTATACTTTGAGCCATTGTCATTCGGGCCAAATAATAAAGGTCTGTTTTTGTTGTTGTTGCCTGTCTGATTCCAGCTCAGGTAAATCTCAAGCTTGGATCTAGTCTTTTGAATCAAGAATGAATCGTCAAATAAACAAGTAGCAGCTAAAAAAGCCTTATCATGATAATAATGTGGGTGGTAATGTGAATTTTTATGTGTGGATTTAGGACCTAAAATTATATACAATTTCATCTCAAATGGAAACAAGTACATTAGTATTTCCATTACAAATGAAATATTTTTACATTTATCAATTGATATTCAAACCCTTTATATGAAAACAGTTTCTTTTAAAATGGCCTCCAATAACTCTTTCATCGCTATCAAAGACGCATCAGATATTGTTCGTGAAAATAGAAAGGAAATTGTTTTTATAACTTATTTTCTTTTCTTAGTTCCTGTATTTCTTTTATCGAAGGAAATAACTTGGCCTTACTCTACTATTTTATTATATTATCCCTTTGTGACTAACGGGGAAAGTTTTATTGTTTCTTTAAACATAATTGCTTTATTGTTACAAATATGGTACGCAGATGATAGATCAAAATAAAACAAATTAAATTATTTATAGGAAATAAGTATGTGAACATATAATTAAATATATTATAAGCACGCTCTTGGTGAACTTATCGGCATAAAGATCTTTAAAATGTATTATCATTTACTTACTTGTATTTATAAATTTATATTTATACTCGCCGTTTTCTATTTAATTAAGTAGTAATAACATAGTTGTAGATTGTTTGGTCTATGCTTGGATTTAAATAATAAATTATGGATCATAACTATAATAACGTGATAACTTTTTGATTTTGAATAATAAACTGTAGGGATTAGGTCCAAGCCAGACTAATAGTTAAAATACGTTATTTTTATAAGTATTCGATTTTAATATGTATGTATAGATTTAGCTTTATTTATTTTCTTTTAGCTGCTGTCAATGACTCAATCTGTGACCCTCCTCTTCCCACATGATTCAAATCATAACGTTAAATACCATTTTTGAACAATCCATACAGTTTTAGTGTAATCATATCCAAAGTTATTTCGGTGTTCCACTTGAAATTTTTTCGGTAGTAACCGGTCGACCGAGTTTTGACCGGGGCAATAACCTGTAACCATGCCAAATTTTATCAAAATTTGTTGAATCAATGAAAATCAAAATCAAACAAACAGACAAATGTGTTTATAAACATACCGACAAAAAAAATACAAACTAATGTTTTAAGTGTAATAATTTTATTTGAAAGTAGAACTAAATTACTTTTGGAAATGAAAAATTAATGGGTATTAGAAAAAAAAATACGGAACTGTTAGATTCCAATAAACGTTCATTCTGCACCATTCAGAAACCATTTTATTTTAAATCATTAAAATAAGAAATGAAACTAATCATTCAAACTGATTTGTTGACTTTTACTTTAGTCTACACCACAAAATCACTTTCAGTTTCTTTATTTATTTTAGTTTTTGAGAAAGATTGCTCAACACTTTCACTAGTTGTTTGACATACACACTCTACTAATTTTTTCCATCCATATAATTAAACTAAACTTCTCATTAATGTCTTTCACGGTCACAAGCGATAACAGAATTGAGAATTCAAGACATTGTCTTGAAATTTTGTGTTAAGTCTTAAATACGCTTCAGGACAGTTTCAGAGATCAGACGTTATTTGGTGCCCATCCGCTGAGAAATTATTTTAGTCTCTAATAAAAACAGCTAAGTTAATAATCACATAAAACAATGCTTAAAAAAATACCTTAAAATTTATTTAAACTAGACTTTCAAAAAAAACTTAAGTTTATGAAGAGTTTTACAAATTTGTATTGACTTCCAGTGCTACCATCTGTCAGTACAGACTACAGACTCATTCTCAATCGAGTCTTATTGCTTACTAAATTAATATAATAGGTAATAATAATCAAAAATTAAAGTATACTAATAATAAATAAAATCAAAACATATTTAAATTTATATTTACAATTTAAGATTACATTGTTCGCAAAGCCTACGCGACGATATTAGCTCCATCACGCTGGACCCCGCCTTAAAAGGAACCTTAATTTTTTCGCTCATATTTAACTACAAACGATACTAATGATTGTAGTAAAGTTGATTTTTTTGTAGTACTAATAATTACGCGGCAAACCTAATAATCACTGTTCTCAACCAGAAAAATAAATAATGCTGCTCTAAAAACTTTTGGAATACACTCTAAATCGTTTGTAGTTAATTGTAGTGAAAAAAAAAAATATGTATAATTTACGAGAAAAATAAAAAAAGAATAAAAAAAAAAAATTTTAAAAAGTCAGGAAACCTTCTTGAAAACTACAAACGATACTAATGATTGTAATAAAGTAGATTTTTTTGTAATACTAATAATTACGCGGCAAACCTAATAATCACTGTTCTCAAACAAAAATATAAATAATACTGCTCTAAAAACTTTTGTAATACACTTTAAATCGTTTGTAGTTTATTGTAGTGAAAAAAAATAAATATTTTACATGTATAATTTCCGAGAAAAATAAAAAATAAACAATATAAAACTACAAACGATAATTATCATTGTAGTAAAGTTATTTTTTTTTTGTTTTCCAAAAGTTTTTAAAGCAGTATTATTTATATTTCTGTTTGAGAACAGTGTTTATTAGGTTTGCCGCTTAATTGTTAGTACTACAAAAAATCAACTTTACTACAATCATTAGTATCGTTTGTAGTTTTCGAGAAGGTTTTCTGACTTTTTAAAACATTTTTTTTATTTATTTTTTATTTTTCTCCGAAATTATACACATTTTTTTTTCACTACCATAAACTACAAATGATTTAAAGTGTATTCCAAAGTTTTTAGAGTAGTATTATTTATATTTCTGGTTGAGAACAGTGTTTATTAGGTTTGCCGCGTAATTATTAGTATTACAAAAAAATCTACTTTATTACAATCATTAGTATCGTTTGTAGTTTTCAAGAAGGTTTCCTGACTTTTTAAAACTTTGTTTTTTTTTATTCTTTTTTTATTTTTCTCGTAAATTATACATATATATTTTTTTTCACTACAATAAACTACAAACAATTTAAAGTGTATTCCAAAAGTTTTTAGAGCAGCATTATTTATTTTTCTGGTTGAGAACAGTGATTATTAGGTTTGCCGCGTAATTATTAGTACTACAAAAAAATCAACTTTACTACAATCATTAGTATAGTTTGTAGTTAAATATGAGCGAAAAAAAGTAAGATTTTTTGTAAGGCGGGGTCCAGCGTGATGGAGCTGGCGACATTTACATGATTATAGATTTTATACTTACACTCATTTTTACGATTACAGTGTGCAAATATGTCAATTGACATTTTAGAAATAGTATTTTTATTTGTAGCTGCACTGTTGCTTAAATACTCTCTTAGGCGGTCACTGAAAATCAGCGTTAGATTACGGTGGACGCTAAGCTGCCTTCGGATTTAACACAGGCTGAGTGATCTATCTTTTTGTGTCAGTACACTACTGTATAAAATATTATTTTTACTAAGTGTATATTGTATTTTATATTATTTTATTTTAAGATATTGTTTAAATATTATTTTTAATATCATACCGATATACTTACGTGATAACTTTTTGATTTTGAATAATAAACTGTATTTATGCCAGACCTTAGCAGTGTCTGGCATAAATAAAGATTTTTAATTTGAATTTAAGTTCTATGTACCTACCTTACAGTATTTTAACGTAGCAATTAATTTTTAAAACCAAATTAAACGCACTGATTTTGTCTTGTCCATACGGTTATCAAGAAATCATGGCTAATTCATGTTTGCCTAACAATAAATCACCCAGCTAATAAAGATTAAAAAAAAAAGTTTTACACGTAGTTCCACCGGATCCAACCATCAAGTCAACTCAACGCAACCACAGCGCCGGAAGCCTATTATATTATCTTGTCCCATTCAAGTATTATATACATTTTTTGAGACAAAAAGTAAACCCAGGCCAGCTTGACGGTTTGACAGTTAAAGCCTAACAGATAGACAGAGAAACAAAATGAGTTTCTTTTTCTATTTTTACTATTGGTATAAATAAAGTTGTGTCTAAATACATATATATAAAATAACTATCTCCTTAATTGAATATAAATCAAACTAATAAGATCTCTTATGATAAAAAACATACATTTCAATTTGATTTGGCAATTTGAACTATTTATTTGATTAGTATTAATAAATTTTAAATCAAATGAGAGTAAGTTTAATCATAGCTATTTTTAGAACAAGTATTGTTCTCCAGGAAAAGTTTTATGTTAACATTATGAAAAACTATTTGAGTCCATTACTGAAATTAGTTTTTGTTTTCTTTGCTTTGACTGACAGACGGTTTATAAGACGGTTTACTGTCTATTTGATATATTGTCTATTAACTTATTTCAATAATCCTAGAGTTAAAAATAAAAATAAATATAAATCTACCGTATATAAGAACTATTATAGTATGAAATTACCATATTATAGGAAAGTGATATTAGAAATACTATTACGAATGTGTATTCAAATATGTTCGTTACGTCATTCGACGTAAAAAATTCTGGATGTATTGTTTAGAATTTTGTAAATATAGACAATGATCTATTTTTTACTCTTTGTGACTGTGAGATTTAGGCTTTGCCTGTAAAATGACTGGCCATTTTTTATCCCAGTAAATACGAGGTTAAACATCCATTATTTGTTTTTCTACTTACTTCACATCCACATGAAACGAGTCATAATATATAGGTAAGTTATGAACTGAACATGTTTTATACTGTACTGTAGCTGTTTACGAGTAAATTAAAAAGTCAACTTACTATCTCTCTACGGAATTGTTTTCAATGTACCAGGTTGCCATAGGTTTTAAGAGGATTTACATAAATCTTCGTAAAGAAAGAGTTTTTCGAGAAAATTGTTTACACATTTCCAAGTGGTTGTAAAAATGTTTTTAGTTTATTATAGCTTTTACCTGCTTCCCTATTATTGGAGATACTTCAAGGGAAGATATTTTGAGAATAAAAAAATACATAGAATAAAAATTTGGCACATATTTATTTTAAAAATATTTTCCTATTTTTATACTAATTGTTTCATGTTATTTTTACCCTTTCTACTATTTTGCAACTGACAGAAATTATTAAGTTAGAAAAGCAGAAATTTCGCTCAGAAACTTTAAACATTTTGTAATAAATTATTTTGTATATCTGACACTGTTAGTTTTCCAATTAAGAAATATTAATGAGTTTTAAATCGCTGTCACTGTCAACACAACTCGCTCGGGACAGACGAGCGGTGATAGTGTAATTAGCCTAGTAGGCAAACAGAATTAATTACTATTATTAAACAAATAGCTTATTTCTTCTTATTTATGGAAATCTAATATAACATTTATAGTTTAGCTTCTTAATCCTGACATGTAAAGCTCTCTCTTAATCTCTCTGTTTCACTCTCTCTCTCTTGTAATCTTTTAATCACATTTTGGACCGTGAATTATTACAGAAATAATAACTACGTATAAATTTATTTATCTACGTTAAAATATGTGGTCGCTCAAATAAAAGGTCAAGAATGAAATATATTTTAATTATAATTTATTTTCTATCCATACAATTGTTAATAGCTTTACAATTGTATTATTTCTTTTGTAGGAATGTGCTTATTCTTGAAATATATGCAATATTTTTTATATAATTATTTTCTAAAAATTTAAGTTGACGTAGTTTAATTTAAGTATTCTGAAATTTTGATGAGAACTTAGTACATTTGATAGTGCTTATTATTATCTAGTTAGTACTATTTTAATAGTGCTAATTATTATCTTGTAAGTATTATTTTATTAGTGCTTATTGTTATCTTGTAAGTACCATTTTAACAGTTATACTCAGACCAAAGTTAGTTTAGATAAAACTTAACTACCAGCGCAGCTCAAAGTAATGACGATAATAACAAACGGAAAGTTAAGGTGGAAAATAGTTTTGCAAGATTCTAGTAATAATTTTGAACGTCCACTATTAACCCACATACAAGTGTCGTTACTTTTGACCCTGAAAACATCAAAGTTGACTAAAGATAGTTCATTATTTAGTTTAATCACTGGGCTGTTGGACAACCAACTATAAAGAAAAAAAACTAAAATTTATCTATAAAAAAATATTAATACAAATGTAAAGAATACCTCGATAATGTATTTTAGTTAATTTTTTCACACGAAAAAGTCCGATAGCTTTCTCATTTCAATCTTTTTTTCAATTCAACATTATTTAACATCACACTTTAGTTGCAAGGTTCAAAACGGTTGCTTCCCAAAAGAAACTTGGCTGGGAACTCAATGGATGCTCTTACGAAAGAAATATATTTTAGAAATTTCAGCAGGAAACCCACCATTACCAAAGTTTCAATAAATTTGTTCTGTAAGTTCTTCATGTAGATGCGGAGGAAAACCTAATAATCAAATACTTTATTAAGGTAGATTTGTTATCGAAGTGCTATCTTAACTATATATTACTATTATTATTATCGGTATTAATAAAATAAAAAATGCTTATAAAAGGTAAGGTAAGATTCGTAACTAGAGAATTAGTCTTGCGGTCAAGTAGCGGCGAAAATATTACATTAAATATAAAATTCGTCCGACTTAAGAATTTACGTAAAGCCTCTTAACCCTCTGGCGGCCTGGTACAAAGAAATCAATTCAGCGTAAAAAAGGAAACAAATTTCAAACGGTTCATTTTCAATGGACTGATTTTTGGGGCACTTGAAACTTTAAACAAAACCTACTTAGTATACTATATGTGTCAGCATATGAGAAATGACTGATTCAATCTTATAAGCCAAATAATTTTCTAACTTATCAATACATTATATTATTATTATTACAATTTATATATTTAAAACAAATATATACAAACAATTTAGTTACAAACAAAACCGCCCCGTTAGTCGAGTGGTTAGCGCAGACGCATAGCGTATGTCGGCTCAATGGGGCTCGGGTTCGATTTCCAACAGGAACAGGCATGTATGTGATCAGGATATATATGTTTGTATTTATGGGTTTGACCGTTTATTAAATATGTAAAGTATTTATAATATGTATTTCTAAATATTTATATCGTTGTCTAACACCCTTAACACAAGCAAATAATTTACTTACTTAGCGATTAGATCAATTTGTGTAATTGGTCCTGTGTTATTATTATTATTATTAAAAAAAATACTTTTAATAATTATACCAAATTCCAGAATCAATTCCAGATCAAAAGTATTAATATCGACTAAGCGGCCATTTCTTTCGATGTAAACTAACATTAAATAAACTGTGAGAATTATAGTATCTAAGATTAATGATCTTTTTATTGTTGATATATTAATCAGTGTCAATGTTGGATTTTAATAGGTACCCTATAAAAATACTTATTATATAAATACTCTGCATTAGCTAGGTATTTAATTATTAGTTTTTTTTTTTATAATAATGAAACTCCTACAATTTATGTAAGTAAAAATGATTTGTTAAAAGTAATTTATTGCTTATTAAATTAAAAATTATCAAATTGTTGATTTATTTAAATATATATATATTTTGAGCATAACTTATATTTTAGTCTTAGCATTTAAACCATGAAAATAATACATTATTTCAATCAAAAACATATTAATTCGAAGAATTTATCTAGTAATTGTAAAACTTTGATTGCAATAATCAAAGATATTCACCAATTTTATCTATTTTCTAAAGTGGTAATACGATAAAATAAGTTTTAAAGAGGAAAGCAAAATAACATTAAAGAATAATGAAAAGAAAAAGAAAAATATAAAAAATTATACATTTACTAGCAATTTTCTCTCGCAATATCTTATTAGCGACGATGTCTTTGACACGGATGTAATAGTCAGACCGTGTAGCATTATATTTTCTATGACTTTTTATTAAAATTTATATTTTTTAATAAAAATATTTCACAATGCTTTGTTATTTTTTTTTTCAGTCACCTTTTAATACGGGTTACGAGAGTAATAGTATTAAATGCTCCTAAGTAATTATTCTAAGAAATTGCTTATAAAAGGCAAAACTAAATTGTAGTTATTTCCTAATTTGGTACAAATGAAAAAAATATTTATAATAAATTGTGCAATCAAGAATAAATAAATAAAAAACAGTAGACAAACAATGAATATTCAACGAGTATATTGTGAAAAATCTTACAAAGGAAACCGTAGACATTAAAAATAAAACGTAAATACAAAAACGAGACCGACACATTCATTATTGCGAACGGAAATAGGAGATTTGCAGATACAATTGGGGCGTGATTCATTTTATACAACGGGTTATTTTCTTTCAGCAGTTTTGATTATCTGTATACTGATTGAGAAATACAGTATGTGATTACAAAATATACATATTGTATACCAGCTATTAGCAGCGAGTTTTTTTGATAATCAGATAAAAAAAAATCTAAAATACGTTTCTTTAAACAGATGAAATAACATTTTGCCTTTTAGCTAAAATAATCAGCCAGGATGCTGTACATTCTAACAACTTGATAAATCCTTCATTTTTTTTTATCATTCATATTATATATTATATACTGTTAATATTATTTTAGTACTCAATTAAAATATAATTAGAAAAAAACTTCTTGGATTGAATTTAGGAAACTTAAAAGTTTTAAACTTCCTCCTCTGTCTGGTATAATATCTAAATTCAAGTTAAAATTCAAGTCAAATTAAAATCGACTCCGTAACTAAGTACATACAGACAGAGCCAATAAAAACGAGTTAAGGATTAGTGATTCCAAAGCTGTACATAATCCGATTACGTCCGATTTCTGGAAGAATAAATGAATAAAATAAAATGATCTGACATATCATATGATTGGCTTCCTATCGTCCCATCAATCAATCAGAAAGGTTAACACGGGGTTTTAAGAAAAAAATGGTATTTTATATATTAATCAGCTTTAGAATAACTGTTATACGCTTAAGGGAAAAGGATAAGCTATTTGCAAAAAAAAAACTTCGGTAAAGTTCGGGAAAGCTCGGGAAAGCTCGTTCCAAATATACGGGGCGAGTAAATTGAAAAATAATAACTGCGATTTCGGGTCACGTACGAATTTTAATGTCAACTCGTTTTTTGTTGTCGTTTGCTCTCTAGTGTAGAATTTTAACCGATATTTTTTATAGTGTTTGCATGTTTAAATAATATTATTTTAATGGATTTAATCTCAGTACATTTTTTGTATTTTTTATTCTTTTGCTGATGATGATAAAACCAATGACCATGGAAAAAAATATCTGAAATTTTCAATTTATCGTATTCGTTGTGATGTCAAAATGTGATAAACAGTATCTTGAGTGTCTAGATTGAACCCACAAAACTAAAACTATTTCTAACTTCAACCAACATTAGAAAAAAATACTATAACAAAATAAAAACAGTAAAAGTAGTCCGAATAAAGAATACCTTCATGTAGAAATATTCCAATAATTAGAGCAAAAATTGTGTCCATTACAATACTTTGTATGACACACAAAAACGTATCAGGTAGTCTGTTAAAAAAAAGAAAACTTACCTCATCATCGAACGCGACATTGTCAGCCATCTTGGTAACTCGCTTTTTTTTTAACTTATGTAGTCATTCACTCACACATTGCACTCATATTTGATCTGTAATAAAGAAAACATTGATATAAAATATAGAAAAACATATGTATTAATATAAATAGTAATAATATTTAGTTGATAAATATAAATTGAAAAGTTCATTAACACGAGCAGAATTCGAATCTGTGATCTCTGAAATTCCATGTAACATTGATAAGGATTTACCAAAAAAATCCTCATACAAATTAGCTACCGTCCTAATAAAGACAATTATGTAAAATGTTAAATTCATAAAGCTGATAAAGAAACAAAATTGTTGCACATACAGAGTGACGACAATAAAATACCAAAGCTCGCAGGTTTGAATCCCGCCCGATGTTTTATTATTCATTGTGTCTTTATAAAAACGAAAATAAGCATAACATGGACTTTCTCAAAAATCTAAGAATTATACTTTTATCTATTATGTAATATCTATTCAAATTTAATTTCAGTTCCTTCTAAATCTAGTCTAAAGATTCCACCTTCAACTTGGCAGCCATGTCGTAGAGTTAAGTCCCCGGAATCGGTTTCACAAACTTCAAACTTCAAACTGGAAAGATGAATAACGTTTTTATTGCTTAAGAACTAAATATATTATTCAGTAGATTAGTTCTGTAATATTGTTATCTAAATCTATATACACTAAAAATGCTTACAAAATGGTTTCAGTTTGGAACTTATTGAAATAAACTTGTTTTTAATTATCAAAAATAAATGACTTCAGTTATTGTACAGCAATCTACATTAATTTAACAAAATAAATAAATTTTTATTTAATGTTTCATTCCTATTTAATCTGATTTTAATTCAAATTCGGCAACTAAAAAGTAATAACACAAAGAAACAAAATGGTGTTAATAAATTATTAATTTATTTACAGAAATAAAGGGCACTAGTTCCTTCCCAGACATCGTAAGTCCAAGTCCTGCCTATTTTGATAACTATTTCAGTCTGTATATTTTTTAAATTAAAATAATTTTCAAATGTTTATAGACAGTTTAAAACATTAATGTTATTAACTTAAATTTATAATTATAAAACTAATGAGTGTAACTTAGTTACCTTTACTTTTATACGTGAAAATATAACTTGTTACTAATAATATATTTAATTAATTAAGATAAAACAAAAATTTAAACGCAAGAAAAGTCTGTTTATACAAATTGTAAACAGAACAATTAACAACAGCGGCGTGGAGCAATTAACTCTCAAAGTGACAACTCGAGAGGAACCTCTCATTATTTGGAACTGCTTTGAAATTAAGAATATGCATAATTTTTTTTAAATTTTGTAATTATTTGTACTTTTTTCATATATAATATCCTTGGTCAGTATCAGTAAAGAAAAATGTAGAGTTTAAGACATTACAAGAATAAATGAAATCGATCCAGTAGTTTTCTAAATTTGAAAGAATATAAAAACGAAGATATTAAACTGAAAGTATCCTTTTATTTGATGTTGGTTGAAAAGAGCTTTCTTACTTTTGAAACATCTAAAAGTTTATTATGTATAAACCGCAGCAAACTTACAATAAATTCAACACCTAATGACCTTTCGAATAATTCGTTGCACTTAAAGCGAACAAGTTTTACCCAAGTCCTATTAAATTTAACTTGAGCCAAGTTTTAGTGAGGCTTTGACGGTTTTCTTCAAATGTTAAGATAAGATTTTATAATTTGTTATGATTTGAAATGTATTTTGTAAGTTTAAGTTATTTTAATTAATAATAGTTGTTACTCATGACTATTGTAAAGAACATATTTTGCAAGAAATCATTTAACTTTGATCCACAAAAACAACTGGCCATCTGTTTTTGTCAAAGTCGTAGCAGCTACGGCCTACGACCGTAGCCACTTATGTTCATGTCTAAGTCGTAGCGGGTTGTAGTAATGTAAATTTAAATAAAACAAAATAAAAACTATATAATACATATTTCATTTCAGTGACAGTTTAATATTAAATTTATATGAGAAAGAGATAATTAGCAAAATTCGGCTGGAAGTCCGACTTAATTCAAAGTTTTTCATTATTACACACTTTTTATTTTATTTTATTTTTTAATCTACTATGCATCTATTTAGTAATGACAGTGAATTGAATTTGTAATATTTATTTTTTCTGTAACTGTAAAAAAATTGTTTTGCAATTTTTTAACCATTTTACAAACAACTATCTCTTATTTTGTTATTTAAATATACCATGTTAAAAAATTTAATTCATTCTTATAGTTATTCTGTAACTGGTCACTTTTTTGTTTACAAACAAATTAGAAACATAACACATAACTCACTACGTTTTATGAAGTGCAGACGAAAATATACATTATTTGTATAGATTTCAGATTAGTTTCATTTTGTTAAAATAAAAAATATAACATGAAATATATAAAAATGTCATCAAAATTATTTGATTTATAAACACATACATATATTCAGATAATTTTGTTTTTAGAACTGATAGTGATTTTTTGAATGTTACTACAGATGGCACGTATCCAAAAGTTGCTGTTAAATAATTTATGAACAGAGTTGCGGTGTTTTTAATAAATAAAATGTTTGTTCATTAAAAACTCAGCAGACAATGAAATGATGTTCATCAAATATTAATATTCTACTTTTATTTATTTATGTTAAATATTATGATTAATGTTTATGTTCATGAATTAGCAAGCGTATAAACTTAAGATGACTGTAGACTGTAAAATAATAACAACATTAAATTATTAATAAAAACCTTATTTATTATGATATGGTATTTCCAAAACGATTAAATTCCAATAAATTACAATAAGATGCAGTTTTGTCGAATATCGATATCTTATTCCACAGAGTCACGAAATGGAGTACAATTTCATATCAAATATGAAACCATGTCATACTATCTATAATTAATGTATTTCCTTTGTTAATATCGAAACCTAATTTATGACTCTATATATCCGCATCTAATCTCAGTTTCCTTTGCATTGGATTGCTCAATAAGTATATTGTAAACAAATATGTCTTATGATTGTAGAAAATATGTCAACTAAGTAGCTTATTCTATTTCGATTTTTTTTTTAATAACATTAATGTTTTTATTTCATTTTAATAAGTGTCTCATACTTATTTATTCATTTATTAAATCCTTATTGTACCAAAAGATCAAACAGTACAAAGGTCAGAAGTAATGCTCCGGAGTAGTCTCTACCGGTCAACCAAAGAAAACACAATGAAAAAAGAAAAATAAATTAGAAATGAGAATAATACTGTCTGGAATAATCGAGATATTACAAAAAGTATATTATACATATATTTTTTTGAACTCAAACCAGTTACATTAAAAATAAGTATATACTTCACCGTAATGACCCTTAAAATTTTTAGAACTTAAAAGATCAAAGTCTGAAAAACCTTCTGGTTGGTCGATAAATAGCTAATATTTTTTAAACTGGTGTCAAATTAACTTTAATTTAGTCAAATGACTAAACCCAAGAGATATTTGTAGAATTTATTGACGTTAACTTTTTCCAGTGATTTATTTATAGTAGTTGTAAATCGTATTAATCGAGCTTATTTCTCAATTTTCTATTTTAGACAAGAACTGGCAACAAATTTGTTTTTTTTTAACCATATATTATAGTTTGTTGCTCTTATTTATAACTAAATGTAATACATTTTCCTACAACATACTTCTCGTGTGACCCCACAAAATATAGAGATACAAAGAAATGAGAGAAGCAAAGTAACAATCTTTTTTTTTTCTACATTTAGATTTTAGACAGTCTCTTTGATCAATTGCGTACTTTAACATATCCTTTCAACCAGAAGTCTACAAAGAGACACAAAATGTACGAAATGGATATTTAATATACTTTAATCAAATAATGCACAAACATACCAGCTATTAATCTTTCACAATACTTGGGATATAACGAAAACCATTACTTCTCAACTTTTTGATCGTTGCTACTTGTAAACTTTATTATTACACACCTACACATGTATAATAATTTTTATTTATTATTGCTTACTAAAAATATATACATCACTATATTATATTATTCATATTTAAGACACAAAACATACACTCGTTAAAATTTCTCCATGTCTCATATTCGTCGTTAAATTAAATTTAAATTTAGAAAAAAAAACTGTACCAAGCCATTATTTTAAAATTTCGACAAATTAAGTAAAAAAAACCTACTTCTAATATCTGAGATCAATAAATGACCCGATATCAATTATGTAAGGTCAAAGTAGACAGCCCACATTGGCCTATGGGGTTATATAATTCTTGTATATTGAATTGTCTAATTATATAATAACCACATACTATAACTTCAATAACTAAGGGAACATCTATTCCTTGATTTATTTTGCGTTTATAAACGATATTTTATATAGATACTTAGTATCATAAGATAACAGAAAGTTTTATAAAATCTTGTAAGAAATTAATTCGGAAAATTTGGTAAACAATTTACATAGAAGGCTAATTTCATAATATTAATACTAGAAATTGTATGAAAATGCAAGTTCCTCAATTAGGATTCATAAAAATATTTTTTTAGGCATAGGGTTCGTTTTTACAATAAATTGCCGAAATCACTAACGCATCGGATAATAAAGATTTAAACTAAAAAACTAATCAAGTACCATGAAAAATAATAATGACTTGAATGATAAGTACTTTTAGTTGCAATTAAAGATGATGTACGGTTACAAATTATTATTTACGAATAGGTAGTTCTCTTATGAGAAATAAATAAAGAAATAAAGTTAATTGAAAAAATGCTCTATCATATAAATCGATGTTAGTCTGAGATGATAGACTTTAGACAGAGATGTGCATCTTTAATATACTGTCAAAAATCTAATTATAATAATTATTTACGATGTTTGAAAATATCTATAAACATGTTAAGCTTATTTAAATTTATATAAATATATAATGAAAAATAAACCGAAACGGGCAGGAATTTGAACCCGCGACCTCTGGGAAACAATCCTATCGCTCTTTACCGTTCCCTCGGTTTATCGGAGATCGCGGGTTCGAATCCCTACCCGTATGGATTTATTTTCTTTTTATATTTATATAAAAATATTTACGATTTAAATTATTTTTTCTACAAATAATTAAACTATCTTTAAGCCTTTTGTAAAATTAAACCAAAAAAAGTACGATTTTATGGGCCATTGTACCCGTATAAAAAGTAGCATAAAAACTTTCTAGGGTAATTTGAAGTAAGATACTAAATTTCATGTAATTACGTCCAGTAGTTTTTGCTGAAAACGTTGCATGTTTAAAAAAAGCCCGTTTCAGAAAGTTTCGTGGTCATTTAATTAGTTCGGTAGACATTTTAAATGTAAAATTACAGACGCAATTTTACTGTTTAACTTCTCTAGCCTTGAAATGTCTCTTCTATTTTTAATATGTTTACATTTATGTTACTGTAAATAAACATTTATAAAACTTCTATTATTACAATTCTAGTGATAAATTTAAATGAATATTATTTACACAGGAAAGTATAAATCCAGAATAATACCTGTTTAGTAAACTAAGTAAGATACATGTGGCTTGCAAAAGGTACAACCAATTCCTTTCATAACCTTGAAAACCATCTGAACTGATAATATACACAACATTTTAATTTAATTATTATAAAGTTACATTAAATTTATGTTTCTGTAATTTCAAATACCAAAACTTTTATAATAATACACACAGAGACAAAATTTATATATATATATATATATATATATATATATATATATATATATATATATATATATATATATATATATTGTACATTCTACAGGAACGATGAATAAATTTTGAGCATATTTAGTTTTAGTTCGGGATAAATAGAAAAGATTATTATTTATTAGCCGTAGATGACCCGCACTTAATAGTTCAAACGCTATCCGTGGAAAGAGGCCTCTGGTGACGCCGTAATAGCCGACAGTGCTAACAGCACAGACACGAACAAAAAAAAAAATTAAAAAAAAAGTGGAAAGAGTGCTACTGATTGGTAGAGTCATTCCCTATACGACGCTCGAGTAAAAGACCATAGAGCGGCTTGTAATTTGAACTCATGTTCTTCAACCAAGTTATTTAAAATTTTGGTTTAACAATTAACTTTAACGAAAAATAAAAATGAAAACAAAAGTCATGACATATATTAAACATATATTAAAATTCTTTTGGAAAACGTGATTTCAAATACAAATATGATATATTTTTTTTTCTTTTTGAAAGAGCACTAGCTGTTGCCCATAGTTCTACTCGCAAATAAATAATTTTACTATCTCACACAGCTAATACTATTCAAGTCATATCATATGATTTCATCCCCTTCAAGTATATTTTGAGACAAACGGTATATCTATTGGTATGTTCCTACCAGAAGATTCAAACTATCTTTATATCGTATTCCATCATAATTAGCCCATGGGTTTAACCGGAAAACCGCAGTAGATGTATAAAAGTGGATTGTGCTATGTTTCTACTAAAATTATGAACGTAAAAGTTTGTATGTTGATCTGGTAATCAGGCAAAAGTAGCGAATAGATTTGTATGATATTTTGTAAAGAGATATACCTTATACCCCGCAACTGATCCGAAAACATCCCATATGAAACAAGCGCAGCTACTATTTAACACCAAACATACTTTTTGTCAACAACGCTCGTAGAACATGAGTATATTCCTTTATCTTAAAAAAACTTATTAATATGTCTTTAGGTATATGTCGGAGACAGTCATTACTACGGCGCTAAACGAGGCACCAATCACGGACATGTTAATTGACTAACTTCGGGCTACGACATAGTCTAGGTCATAGAGCGGGGATAGACGTCATGCACTTATCCTATGGAAGTCATAAGCTTCGGTCTCCTAGCTAGAAACTGTAATTCGTTTTGTTACAGTTCAGTAGTGTACTTAGTATTAATGTTATATTTTGCGACATTACCTTAGTATCTTAAACATAGTTATGGAGTGTTTTTTTTTCTTATTTTTTTTTAATGAAAAAAAACTTGTCTAACGCAGTGACCTTTTGTGAAGGTACTAGACGCAAAAAAAAATACTGAAATATATTTTTAAAGCAAAATTCTTTATATCGCCTTTGTTTAAATCTTGGAATAAGTATTGGATTCTTTATTCTGCTATATATATGTATCGCTTACAGAATATGCTCTGATACATAAACCACCCTACAACGGACGCCTTGTCTATTTATTATAAATTCAAACCTTCTCTACTATTCTGGGTGTTTACTTAACGACCTTACGTACTGTGGATACGCAAGCGAATTTAAACCTTATTTTTAAATGGTTAAACATCATGTTATCATAAATTTATGTATAGTATACTTGTTGACTTATGAATTAAGTATTTTATACCTTTATTCGACATTTAAACAAAATACCAACATTTAATATTCCTTTTACAATTAAATGAAGTTCTCTAACAATATATTAGAATAATATTATATAGCATTGTTTACAATTTACAAATAAAAATAATTGAGAATTTCTTGCATTTAAATAGCACTGAAAAGTTCATACTTAGAAGTCCGGAATCGAGCCTGCTGATAAAATTGATCGATAAAATCGGACTGCTGATAAAATTGATTGGCAAATGGACCAAAAATTTTTTAGTATTACGATTGCCGAAAAATATAAATTTAAAATTCAATTATACGCAATTTAAATCCGAAATCGTTAAATCATTATTTATTTTCCGCAATCGTATTCTATAATTAAGTTAAGTTATTTGGATTAACAAGTAAGAGTCAGTCAATGAGTCAGTTATTTAGTGATCTACCACCAACAGTTCCTAAGTTTGTGGTCATTGAATACAAGATGAACACAAAGCGCACTAACATCAAGATTTTATATTGCTTATGAATGGCTCGTAGGTGTTGGATAGTCCCCAACCATCTTCTGTATTATAATTGGATTTTTAATTTCAAATACCTGGCGAATGATTATTGTTATGTGACGGTGTTTCTTTTTAGCGAGGATTTGTAATTTATCAAATCTTATATAATGATAGACCTTGTCCGCCACTCTTGTACCAATGTTTTTCTGTATTATAAACCGGAATCACAGTCAAGTTTATATACCACGGCATATATATAATTATACCACATTTAAGGGTTTGGGGTTGGTGCAAAATCGTTCGATAACAACTTCACACGATCAAAGTTCCGCGGGACACCTGAGCTCTTTTGACGGTGAGGTATGCTCATGCGTATTTAAACTGGTGGAGTACCGATTTTGGTGTTGAATGCGCTGTGGTAATGTGATTAGCTGCAGAAATTTTGGCATAGTTCGTCTGGGTCCCCAGAGTTGTCGAAATTTCGTCCGATTTCATGAGCACCGAGAGTTGGAATTGTTGCGGGCTTCTACTTTAGGCCTTGGAACTTGGTTTTCCTTAAGAAAAGGTTTTTTCGAGGGCCATTATAGCTCCGGAAACCTTTCTGAAGAAAAGGTACTAGGGCGGTCGCGATTGGATTTGTTTGAATCGTAAGCCTTACGAACTTATTAGTCTCATAGTATAGGTTTTGGATGACTTCAGAGATATAACTTGCCGCAAAGGGGAGGTGGCCTGTGCCTTAGGCAAATATGGTGCGAGATAGCATATCTAGCAAAAATAGTAAGTAAAATGACGAATTTTTAAAACGATGTTTTATTTTTCATTGAGTAGTTATAAAAATGATAATAAGCATAACATGCACTTTATAAAAATCTAAGAATTATACTTTTATCTATTATGTAATATATATTCAAATTTAATTTCAGTTCCTTCTAAATTTAGTCTAAAGATTCCACCTTCAACTTGGCAGCCATGTCGTAGAGTTAAGTTCCCGGAATCGGCTTCATAAACTTCAAACTTCAAACTGGAAAGATGAATAACGTTTTTATTGCTTAAGAACTAAATATATTATTCAGTAGATTAGTTCTGTAATATTGTTATCCAAATCTATATACCTACACTAAAAATGCATACAAAATTGTTTTAGTTTGGAACTTATTGAAATAAATTTGTTTTTAATTATCAAAAATAAATTACTTCAGTTATTGTACAGCAATCTACATTAATTTAAGAAAATAAATAATTTTTTATTTAATGTTTCATTCCTATTTAATCTGATTTTAATTCAAATTCGGCAACTAAAAAGTAATAACACAAAGAAATAAATTGTGTCAATAAATTATTAATTTATTTAAAAAAATAAAGGGCACTAGTTCCTTCCCAGACATCGTAAGTCTAAGTCCTGCCTATTTTTGATAACTATTTCAGTCTGTATATTTTTTAAATTAAAATAATTTTCAAATGTTTATAGACAGTTTAAAACATTAATGTTTTTAACTTAAATTTATAATTATAAGACTAATGAGTGTAACTGAATTACCTTTACTTTTATACGTGAAAATATAACTTGTTACTAATAATATATTTACTTTTTTAAGATAAAACAAAAATTTAAACGCAAGAAAAGTCTGTTTATACCAATTGTAAACAGAACAATTAACAACAGCGGCGTGGAGCAATTAACTCTCAAAGTGACAACTCGAGAGGAACCTCTCATTATTCGGAACTGTTTTGAAATTGAGAATATGCAATTTTTTTTTTAATTTTGCAATTATTTGTACCTTTTTAATATATAATATCCTTGGTCAGTATCAGTAAAGATAAATGTAGAGTTTAAGACATTTCAAGAATAAATGAAATCGATCCACTAGTTTCCTAAATTTGAAAGAATATAAAAACGAAGATATTAAACTCACAATATCCTTTTATTTGATGTTGGTTGAAAAGAGCTTTCTTACTTTAGCAACATCTAAAAGTTTATTATGTATAAACCGCAGCAAACTTACAATAAATTCAACACCTAATGACCTTTCGAATAATTCGTTGCACTTAAAGCGACCAAGTTTCACCACCTCCTATTAAATTTAACTTGAGCCAAGTTTTAGTGAGGCTTTGACAGTTTTCTTCAAATGTTAAGATAAGATTTTATAAATTGTTATGATTTGAAATGTATTTTGTAAGTTTAAGTTATTTTAATTAATTATAGTTGTTACTCATGACTATTGTAAAGAACATATTTTGCAAGAAATCATTTAACTTTGATCTACAAAAACAACTGGCCATCTGTTTTTGTCAAAGTCGTAGCAGCTACGACCTACGACCTTAGCCTCTAAGTTCATATCGAAGTCGTAGCGGGTTGTAGTAATGTAAATTTAAATAAAACAAAATAAAAACTATATCATACATATTTCATTTCAGTAACAGTTTAATATACGCGAGTTAAATCCGTAAAAATAGTTTTATTTCAATGTGTAGTACTCGTGAAAACCTTAAAAAACACTAGTTTAATATTAATTTTATATGAGAAAGAGATTATTGCAAAACAACTATCTCTTGTTTTGTTATTTAAATATACCATGTTAAAAATTTAATCCATTCTTATAGTTATTCTGTAACTGGTAACTTTTTTTGTTTACAAACAAATTAAAAACATAAAACATAACTCACAACATTTTATGAAATACAGATGAAAATATACATTATTTGTATAGATTTCAGATTATTTTCATTTTGTTAAAATAAAAAATATAACATGAAATATATAAACATGTCATCAAAATTATTTGATTTATAAACGCATACATATATTCAGATAATTTTGTTTTTAGAACTGATAGTGATTTTTTGAATGTTACTACAGATGGCACGTATCCAAAAGTTGCTGTTAAATAATTTATGAACAGAGTTGCGGTGTTTTAATAAATAAAATGTTTGTTCATTAAAAACTCAGCAGACAATGAAATAATGTTCATCAAATATTAATATTCTACTTTTACTTATTTATGTTAAATATGATGATTAATGTTTATGTTAATGAATTAGCAAACGTATAAACTTAAGATGACTTTAGACTGTAAAATAATAACAACATTAAATTATAAATAAAAACCTTATTTATTATGATATGGTATTTCTAAAACGATTAAATTCCTATAAATGACAATAAGATGCAGTTTTGTCGAATATCGATATCTTATTCCACAGAGTCACGAAATGGAGCACAATTATATCAAATATGAAACCATGTCACACTATCTATAATTAATGTATTTCCTTTGTTAATATCGAAACCTAATTTATGACTCTATATATCCGCATCTTATCTTAGTTTCCTTTGCATTGGATTGCTCAATAAGTATATTGTAAACAAATATGTCTTATGATTGTAGAAAATATGTCAACTAAGTAGCTTATTCTATTTCGATTTTTTTTTTAATAACATTAATGTTTTTATTTCATTTTAATAAGTGTCTCATATTTATTTATTCATTTATTAAATCCTTATTGTACCAAAAGATCAAACAGTACAAAGGTCAGAATTAATGCTCCGGAGTAGTCTCTACCGGTCAACCAAAGAAAACACAATAAAAAAGAAAAATAAAATAGAAATGAGAATAATACTATCTGGAATAATCGAGATATTACAAAAAGTATATATATTTTTTTTTAACTCAAACCAGTTACATTAAAAATAAGTATATACTTCACCGTAATGACCCTTAAAATTTTTAGAACTTAAAAGATCAAAGTCTGAAAAACCTTCTGGTTGGTCGATAAACAGCTAATATTTTTTAAACTGGTGTCAAATTAACTTTAATTTAGTCAAATGACTAAACCCAAGAGATATTTGTAGAATTTATTGACGTTAACTTTTTCCAGTGATTTATTTATAGTAGTTGTAAATCGTATTAATCGAGCTTATTTCTCAATTTTCTATTTTAGACAAGAACTGGCAACAAATTTGTTTTTTTTAACCATATATTATAGTTTGTTGCTCTTATTTATAACTAAATGTAATACATTTTCCTACAACATACTTCTCGTGTGACCCCACAAAATATAGAGATACAAAGAAATGAGAGAAGCAAAGTAACAATTTTTTTTTTTTCTACATTTAGATTTTAGACAGTCTCTTTGATCAATTGCGTACTTTTACATATCCTTTCAACCAGAAGTCTACAAAGAGACACAAAATGTACGAAATGGATATTTAATATACTTTAATCAAATAATGCACAAACATACCAGCTATTAATCTTTCACAATACTTGGGATATAACGAAAACCATTACTTCTCAACTTTTTGATCGTTGCTACTTGTAAACTTTATTATTACACACCTACACATGTATCATCTTTTTTATTTATTATTGCTTACTAAAAATATATACATCATTATTTTATATTATTCATATTTAAGACACAAAACATACACTCGTTAAAATTTCTCCATGTCTCATATTCGTCGTTAAATTAAATTTAAATTTAGAAAAAAAAACTGTACCAAGCCATTATTTTAAAATTTCGACAAATTAAGTAAAAAAAACCTACTTCTAATATCCGAGATCAATAAATGACCCGATATCAATTATATAAGGTCAAAGTAGACAGCCCACATTGGCCTATGGGGTTATATAATTCTTGTATATTGAATTGTCTAATTATATAATAACCACATACTATAACTTCAATAACTAAGGGAACATCTATTCCTTGATTTATTTTGCGTTTATAAACGATATTGTATATAGATACTTAGCATCATAAGATAACAGAAAGTTTTATAAAATCTTGTAATAAATTAATTCGGAAAATTTGGTAAACAATTTACATAGAAGGCTAATTTCATAATATTAATACTAGAAATTCCTGTAAGATACATGTGGCTTCCTCAATTAGGATTCAAAAAAATATTTTTTTAGGCATAGGGTTCGTTTTTAAAATAAATTGCCGAAATCACTAACGCATCGGATAATAAAGATTTAAACTAAAAAACTAATCAAGTACCATGAAAAATAATAATGACTTGAATGATAAGTACTTTTAGTTGCAATTAAAGATGATGTACGGTTACAAATTATTATTTACGGATACGTAGTTCTCTTATGAGAAATAAATAAAGAAATAAAGTTAATTGAAAAAATGCTCTTTCATATAAATCGATGTTAGTCGACAAATATTTTGGGGATTGTTAACTTTAGACAGAGATGTGCCTCTTTAATATATTGTCAAAAATCAAATTATAATAATTATTTACGATGTTTGAAAATATCTATAAACATGTATAGCCATGTTGAGCTTATTTAAATTTATATAAATCCGCCACCTCTGGGAAACAATCCTATCGCTCTTTACCGTTCCCTCGGTTTATCGGAGATCGCGGGTTCGAATCCCTACCCGTATGGATTTATTTTCTTTTTATATTTATATAAAAATATTTACGATTTAAATTATTTTTTCTACAAATAATTAAACTATCTTTAAGCCTTTTGTAAAATTAAACCAAAAAAAGTACGATTTTATGGGCCATTGTACTCGAATAAAAAGTAGCATAAAAACTTTCTAGGGTAATTTGAAGTAAGATACTAAATTTCATGCAATTACGTCCAGTAGTTTTTGCTGAAAACGTTGCATGTTTAAAAAAAGCCCGTTTTAGCAAGTTTCGTGGTCATTTAATTAGTTCGGTAGATATTTTAAATGTAAAATTACAGACGCAATTTTACTATTTAACTTCTCTAGCCTTGAAATGTCTCTTCTATTTTTAATATGTTTACATTTATGTTACTGTAAATAAACACTTATAAAACTTCTATTATTACAATTCTAGTGATAAATATAAATGAATATTATTTATACAGGAAAGTATAAATCAAGTATAATACCTGTTTAGTAAACTAAGTAAGATAACTGTGGCTTGCAAAAGGTACAACCAATTCCTTTCATTACCTTGAAAGCCATGTAAACTGATAATATACACAACATTTTAATTTAATTATTATAAAGTTACATTAAATTTATGTTTCTGTAATTTTAAATACCAAAACTTTTATAATAATACACACAGAGACAAAATTTATAGATCTAAGTTTTGAAAAACTTTTACTTTGATACTTTTTATTTATTTATTTACATTTATCTCACAACATAATAATAAAAACAAGACAGTGCATATACAAATTAAGTTTCAACTAATAAGTAACACATTTAAGAAGCAAAAGATAAAAACTACGAATATAAACTTTAACAGCAAAAATTAAAACATCCAAAATCAGTGATACAATACAAATACAAACTTATAAAACTGTTAAAAATTAAATAATAGTAAAAAGATAATAATTTGTAGGTATATAAGAGTTAAATTAATTCGTTCATTAATTGATTAATATTACACTTAAAGTTAGAAAGCGAGCATAAAAATATATCTACATTACATATTTTTTTATTGTACATTCTACAGGAACGATGAATAAATTCGTTTGGGGCATAATATTGAGTTTTAGTTCGGGGTAAATAGGAAAGATTATTATTACGTTTAATAATATTTGGAATATTAAAGCTCAAACAACTTAGTAAGTAAGGGCTATCAACAAAATTATTTACCAGTTTAAATAGAAAAATTTGGTCCCTAAGTACACGGCGAACCTCAAGTGAGTCCACCCTAGGCATGTTCTGACGCGAGTGATAAAACTTATACTGCATATGTTTTAGGAATTTAACTTGAATAGTTTCAATGGATTCAATATATATTTTATATTGAGGGCTTCCAGAAAGAAGACCCAAATTCAAATAAAGAGCGCAACAGACTATTGCATAGAAGAATAAGAGTATAGCAATCCCTGAATTCATTACCAACCCTCAGTATAAAGCCATGCATCCGATTAGCCTTTGAAACAATTCGGTCTATCTGACACCCAATTTACTATCTAGGTAAATACCCAGATCTCTCATCTCAGAAACGCGGGCAATAACTATATTAGAAATACCACGTTTTGATTCACAAAAGAATAGTTACAGATTCTTTACCATCTATCGAAATAAGCTGAATTTACATAGTTGCCAGGTATAGTCAGTTGTTTCTCTCACTTATTATAGAAAAGCAAGAGCTAACACATCTTGCAATATCGCAATATCTACTACATACTCCAACTAACCCTTTACGATCTGCTACACAGTCAAACTAACCCTACACGATCTGATACACACCGCCCTCGCCTCCTTCTGTCCTAATACTTATGTATATAGCATCTCAACAAGACAACCAGAGGGTTGACAAACCCTCTGGTTATAAAGGATTGAGCCGCTATTCATGTAGTCAAGGTTTACCCCTGTCACATGGACCCTTATACGGCAGGTCTGACCTCCGAAGTCGTCCGACAACGGCACTATCAGACTAGTAAGCTCGCAAGGCCATCGGTCATAGACAAGTCCAATCGCGACCACCAAGCTACCTTTTCTCCATGAAAGGTTCCGGAACTGTAAGGCACGCTCACTTCCCGTGTGATTTCTCGCACTTGCAATTCACTTGCTACGAACGTCAGAGAGGCTAACTACCAGTGTCCAGCTGGTGCCGGAACTGTAAGGCACGCTCACTTCCCGACAAGCAGTCAGGCCGCAAGCCTACCCTACGATACAGTCGGGTGACCGGATAAATGCTAGCACATCCATCTATCCTCTAAGCAGGGGGCTACCCGAACTGCAGTGACCCCCGAAAGGATCTCTGCTTAAAGACCGTTCCAAGCCCCGAAGTAAAAGACCGCAGCAGCCCTTCACCTTAGGCTGGTCAATCACCTCTCGCTGCGCACAAGATCCGACGAGCCCCCGACAACTGTGGGGACCCAGACGAACAGCGCCGAATCTCTACATTACCACTACGAATCCACCACCAAAACCGGTAATCCGGCAGTTTACACACGCAAGCGCATGCACGTTCAGCTGCAAAACTATCTACCGTCTCAGTCTCTGATATACAGTCAAACTAACCCTACACGATCTGATACACAGTCGAAGTAACCCTACACGATCTGCCACACAGTCAAAGCAACCCTACACAATCTGCTACACAGTCGAATTAACCCTACACTTGATTACAACGTCAATGATTAGGCTACAGACACTAAACCTGTTACTTTACAAAATGCTACCAAAATACGTGAAGTAAAACAATAAATTAAGACAGATAAGAAATTTTTGTTTTTAAAATACTACAATTAATAAAAATTATACAGTAAGTAGCAAAGAATAGTTGAATAATTGCTCTCAATATCGGTGTCAACTTAAATGGCTCACTATTCGTCAAAGGCGGGGCTGTAGGATTATTCATTTCCTCTTCTCAATATTAAATGATCCAGCTTTCCTCTCCATATCTCAAAGAAAAATTCCAATTCCTCAAAGATACACATGACATAATACTTCGTGCCTCACTTCTTTGGAATCAACTTCCTGAAAAGATAAGAAGAGCACCGTCCAAAAGCACGTTTAAAGAACGGGTTAAAAAACAGTTTTTAAAGTCACCATAATCCGTGTTTTAATTTATAATGAGTATCTCACAATGTAAATTTTCAAACAAACACGATGATTATATATAATTTATTACAATAATAGTAAAATGTATCTATTTAGATATATGTATATGTATATATTTACTCATTATATGTATCAGTATATATATATACACTTATAAGTGTGTGTGTTATTTCTATGTGTGTGTGTGTGTGTGTGTGTGTGTATAAGTATGGATAAACGTATTTAATATTTATCATGTCCTTTTTTTTCCAATTTATTACTATTATCTTTTGTTTTTTTTTTTCGCCTTCCAACATTCCTCACCATGCACAGAGGTTAACTGGGGGAAAATGTCTAAAAGCATTAAGTTCACCTTTTGTAAATGCAATAAAGGTTAAATAAATAAATAATGGTCATATGAAAGGAAAACTATTTTAAAATAGCTGGAGATCAATGAACTTCTTGTTAAGTTACTGCATAATGTGCTGCTCTCACGAACTAATAAAAAACATTCGACTACTTCGAAGCTGAATATCTCGTGATCCGAGTTTAAATTTATGAACTTATGTTGTCATTTTATGTAAAAGATGCTTTTTGTATCTTTATCAAATTCATATAATGCTAAATTTATATGTTTTACTGATATTAGAATAAATGATTGATGTCATTCGATTCGTCTCTTCGAACTAATAATAGTTAAAACACTATATTTTTCAACGTTCTTACATAATACTCTCTGCAATTATAGAAGATTTTGTACAAAAGTTTAGGTAAGTAATATCTAATATAAGAAAATATAACATTTAAAAAAACTTTTTATCACTTACAAGTAGTTTTTACTGTAGTCACAAAGTAATATTTTTGTAATATTAAATGTTTAAAATATTTGTCTTTTCACGATTAATGTTTCAAAAATAAAAATGTTAAAATGTTTATATTGCAAAAAATGTTCATAATATAAGAAAAACTCAATTCGGATGCTTTTATTTTTAAAACAGTCTTATGTCTTGTATATACAAATAAATCTTTATAAGGTTACATAAAAATCTGTATTTCTCATATCAATATTATTAAAATGGAAATAAATATAATAATAATATAAAATAATATGTAAGTCGGGTTGTTTGTTTGTCCATCCTTCTTGTGTAACGAAGCATTTTATTAGCATCATTTTTGATTCCGATATATTTTATGGAACGGAAAAGACCATCGGATCCTTTTATCCGGAGAAAATGGTCTTGTGCCTTCCATCATGAAGCACAAAATGGCTCCGAAACTATTTCTTATCTGACTAAATGTTAACTTTGTACTACTGAATACATTGATCTGAATACATTGATACATTGATGACACAAGTGTAAAGTATTGTTGGCCGTATAGAGAAATAAACCGACTTTCCTGGTAATAAATTGGTAACTGAAAAAACGTTACTTCTATTATGTTACGTTTTAATATAATACGCGACATATCTAATACACATCACTCATCATAATTGGGTGAAGTATCCTGCGGCTGTTTTCAAATATATGACTTGGATCGTTTGTCCTTCCTTATCGCTATATACTATATGATATTTAGCATCTTTCTTTCCTTTTACTCTAATTTAACAAGAATGAACTCTCCGATTTTGATATCATTAAAACTTACGTTGAATCATTGTAACTGGTGGAATAAAAATTAAAATTTCCTCTCCCCTACCCTTTAACACTTTGCATCACAAAAATCTGCTTAATAATTCAACAATTAACCAATTCTTACTTTCCATAAAGCTCCCTTTCAGTATGGAAAATTTTAAGGTTAGAAATGCAACTTTTGTATCTTTTATGTAACTGTTGGGACACGCTACATGCTCATTGTATTTATGATTTTTATAGTAAAATTCTTACCTTTTCCTATTGTATTTTTATGTTAAATTAAAATGAAAGAAATTTCCTATTACTTTCTGATGCTGTCTCCCTCGTTTTCCTAACAAATTGGACGAAAACAGTGCTTGCTAACATAATGCCAAAAAACCGTACCACTTGTTCCTAACTAAACCACAACTTGTCATAGTAAAAAAAATGATTTTCTCGTCTTTTTCGAAATATTTTTTGCATATCAGGTAAATTTAAGTAATGTGCATTACGTTAAAGTTAAATTTGTTATGATCAGATCAATAAAAAATAACACATTTTCTCATTTCCCGTACAATGCCCAAAAAAATCGCAAATTCTAAAAGTAATGCTTTAAAAAGATTTCATAAGCAGTATAGGCGAAAAATATGAAATATATTCACAGATTGATCATCACGATTGAAGGCAAATTTTTTGGAGAATGTGAATTTTATTGGACAGGTACGTCGCAAAAATATATTCGATGAGATGAATAAATAACCAATTTTATTTTATCCCATTTCAACTGTCATGTTTATTTTATATATTTCATTAACATCTTCTAACTAGTTATATATATGATATTAAACTGTGTTTATAATGTTATTAAGTCTTGTTAAGGAATTCAATTATGTATTTTCACAAATATATCCATAGGAAGGATGAATTTTTCGCTTTCCTTTCTATACTTGTTTCAACGGAGAAGAAAGAGAGAAAAAAGACGAAGATTTAAATTGCATATTAAAATAAATGAAGAAGGAAAGGAGTATGATTGTTAGACTTTTTTGTCAAAAAATATATTTTTCAAAGTTGTATAATATTAAATTGTAATGTTAAAATTACAGATGAAAGTTTTTTTAATCGGACTTAAGCTTAACCGCGGGTTAAAGCTCGTTAATTAAATAGATTAGAGTTTTACAAACTTTTTATTACATTATGTCGCCAACTCAAGCAGAAGTACATAATCCCTGCGTCAGGAGGAGTAATACACATCTAAAAATTATAATACAAAATACATTCAGACTTGGTACAATTATCTATAGAATCTATCAACATTAAGGATTGTATGTAGAAGGAGTTGAATCCGTGAAATTCATGATCAGTAACAATAAAACAAAGAAGCAATCCGAATGGGATATATTTAACAAACAAACATTATCACCAAAACTTTAATATAATAAAAAACACTCTTATCCAACAACCATTGTTAGTAACTTAACAGAGGTCGGAAAGAAGAGTAACTTCTGCAAAGCTTTTAGAAATACATTCAATAGAGTATACTCTGTTCATTCAAAAGAAGTTTTTGTTAAATAGTGCTATTGACTTACATTTAAATCATCGATAACGTATTTATTCCTCTTTCCTACTCTTGTTTATTAAATGTGAAATAAGTTTAATACACTTATAGACTTACAGACTATACTATAAGACTAGTAAGTCCGTAAGGCTTACGGTTTAAACAAATCCAATCGCGACCGCCCTACAACCCTTTTTCTAGAAAGGTTTCCGGAGCTATAGGAACTCTCTTAGTGTATGTAACGTATGTAAATTAAACACTTTAATAGATTTGTGACATCACTTGCTAGAAACGTCAAAGACGACTACGTTTATCCTGCAAGGCTCGCTAACACAATGGCCCCCGAAAAAACCTTTTCTCAAGGAAAACAAAGTTGCAAGGCCTGAAGTTGAAGCCCGCAACAATCCTTTGCCTTAGATTGTTCCATATTCCAACTCTCGCTGCTCGACAACTCTGGGGACCCAGACGAACTATGCCCAAATTTCTGCAGCTAATTACATTAACACCGCAAATTCAACACCAAAATCGGTACTCCATCAGTTTAAATACGCATGAGCATGCCTCACCGTCAAAAGAGCTTTGGTGTCCCGCGGAACTTTGATCGTGTGAAGTTGTTATCGAACGATTTTGCACCAACCCCAAACCCTTAAATGTGGTATAATTATATATATGCCGTGGTATATAAACTTGACTGTGATTCCGGTATATAACACAGAGAAACATTGGTACACGAGTGGCGAAAAAGGTCAATCATTATATAAGATTTGATAAATTACAAATCCTCGCTAAAAAGAAACACCGTCACATATCAATAATCATTCACCAGGTATTTGAAATTAAAAATCCAATTATAATACAGAAGATGGTTGGGGACTATCCAACACCTACGAGCCATTCATAAGCAATATAAAATCTTGATGTTAGTGCGCTTTGTGTTCATCTTGAACTTAATGACCAGAAACTTAGACACTGTTAGTGGTAGATCACTAAATAACTAACTCATTGACTGACTCTTACTTGTTAATCCAAATAGCTTAACTTAATAATGGAATACGATTGCTGAAAATAAATCATGATTTAACGATTTCGGATTTAAATTGCGTATAATTGAATTTTAAATTTAAATTAAAATTTTTCGGAAATTGTAATACTAAAAAATCTTTGGTCCATTTGCCAATCAATTTTAGCAGGAGTCCTAGGTTCAGTTCCGGACTTCTATGTATGAACTTTTCAGTGCTATTTAAATGAGAGAAATTCTCAACTTTTTTTATTTGTAAATTGTAAACAATGCTTTATAATATTATTCTAATACATTTTTAGAGAAGTTCATTTAATTGTAAAAGAAACATTAAATGTTGGTATTTTGTTTAAATGTCGAATAAAGGTATAAAATACTTAATTCATAAGTCAACAAGTATACTATACATAAATTTATGATAACATGATGTTTAACTATTTAAAAATAAGGTTTAAATTCGCTTGCGTATCCACAGTACGTAAGGTCGTTAAGTAAACACCCAGAATAGTAGAGAAGGTTTGAATTTATAATAAATAGACAAGGCGTCCGTTGTAGGGAGGTTTATGTATCAGAGCATATTCTGTAAGCGATACATATATATAGCAGAATAAAGAATCCAATACTTATTCCAAGATTTAAACAAAGGCGATATAAAGAATTTTGCTTTCAAAATATATTTCAGTATTTTTTTTTGCGTCTAGTACCTTCACAAAAGGTCACTGCGTTAGACAAGTTTTTTTTCATTAAAAAAAAATAAGAAAAAAAAACACTCCATAACTATGTTTAAGATACTAAGGTAATGCCGCAAAATATAACATTAATACTAAGTACACTACTGAACTGTAACAAAACGAATTACAGTTTCTAGCTAGGAGACCGAAACGTACGACTTCCATAGAATAAGTGTATGACGTCTAACCCCGCTCTATGACCTAGACTATGTCGTAGCACGAAGTTAGTCAATTAACATGTCCGTGATTCGTGCCTCGTTTAGCGCCGTAGTAATGACTGTCTCCGACATATACCTAAAGACATATTAATAAGTTTTTTTAAGATAAAGGAATATACTCATGTTCTACGAGCGTTGTTGACAAATAGTATGTTTGGTGTTAAATAGTAGCTGCGCTTGTTTCATATGGGATGTTTTCGGATCAGTTGCAGGGTATAAGGTATATCTCTTTACAAAATATCATACAAATCTATTCGCTACTTTTGCCTGATTACCAGATAAACATACAAACTTTTACGTTCATAATTTTATTAGAAACATAGCACAAACCACGTTTATACGTCTGCTGCGGTTTTCCGGTTAAACCCCTGGGCGAATTATGATGGAATACGATATAAAGATAGTTTGAATCTTCTGGTAGGAACATACCAATAGATATACCTTTTGTCTCAAAATATACTTGAAGGGATGAAATCATATAATATGACTTGAATAGTTTTAGCTGTGTGAGATAGTAAAATTATTTATTTGCGAGTAGAATTACGGGCAACAGCTAGTGCTCTTTCAAAAAGACCAAACAAATATATCATATTTGTATTTGAAATCACGTTTTTCAAAAGATTTTTAATATATGTTTAATATATGTCATGACTTTCGTTTTAATTTTTATTTTTCGTTAAAGTTAATTGTTAAACCAAAATTTTAAATAACTTCGTTGAAGAACATGAGTTCAAATTACAAGCCGCTCTATGGTCTTTTACTCGAGCGTCGTATAGGGAATGACGCTACCAAGCAGTAGCACTCTTTTTTTTTTTTTTTTTTTTTTTTGTTTTTGTTTTTTTTTGTTCGTGTCTGTGCTGTTAGCCCTGTCGGCTATTACAGCGTCACCGGAGGCCAATGTACCAAAAAGTTTTGCCAAAATTTGTTTATACATGGTTTATCTATATATTGCAGTCGAATTGTCTACTTGTGGAAATTTAAGCCCCTGATAGATAACTCAACAGACGAACCGAACAAACAGACGAACTTAGTTGTCATAACAAAAGGAATCCATCTAAAACTTTGTAAACAGTATGACAAGCAGATACATATATATAAAAAAAATGAGGTAAGTGTTGCAATACTTAGAATTTTTTCTAATTATTGTAAAATGGACCTGCTTATTTACATTAAATTCTTAACAACTTCATTCATGTTTTATATTACTGTTGTTTCTATATATAAGTAGTAAATGAGTGTAGACATGCTCTGGCAAGGCTAGCTCAAGTTAAGTTTGAACAATAAATCTTTTAATGTACGCTTAGTGTACCACTTCCTGTATTTTAGAACATTATTTAGTTAAGAAGTTTTAAGAAAACATGTACGGTCAAATTTGTTTTGGATTGAAACTATTATTAGCGGATTAAGTTCACGTATAATTAGATTTACCTAAACTAAAAATTAAACCGAAGTTTCGATGAATTGGACACTATTAGTATAGTAAACATTAGTAGTAGTTTGCAGCAATAGTGTCCACGGGATGACGAGATGTGGGTGTCTGTCAGTGAGTCATTTAAATAGTCAGTGGAATATGTAAATCTTATTATATGCAAGTAAGTAAGTAATCTGTTAAAAATAGTTTTATTTCAATATGTAGTTCTCGTGAAAATCGAAAAAAGCTTTGTCTTATTTTACTGCGTTCGAATATTTATCAGCATCATGGATCATTTACAAGAAATAGCAGACTATTAAAACCATTTTTCAACTCTTCCATTCCTACAAATAATTTCTGTGTTCAATTTTAAAACCATGAACACTTTATTTAATATATAGCTCCTTTTCAGTGATATCCGTATAGTTATAGTCTTAATGATGTTTTGTTGTATGTTATGTATTTATATGATTATTTACTTACATATAAAATTATATATAAAGAAATAAAAATTCCAATTTCAGTTCCCATTTTACTTTATTATGTTAAAACGAATAAATAGTTTTGTAATTTGAATGTCTACTATTCCATAAGTTGGTGTTAAATCATTGTGGTTGTTTAAAAACTTAATTATATTAAATATTCTACTTGAAATTAGTAAAACAATAAAAGTAAAACAAATTAATGATATTAATCAAGTTTTAATGACATCGCACTGACCTTTATACATCCTTAAAACTTCCAGACAACTTTAAGACTCCATGTTTTAAAACCATTAAAACTTAAAAGTGATGGTAAAAAAACTACAATTCTCCATCCCTGAGTTATTTTTGGAAATAACATTAACCTTTTCCAGCACTTTATTTATAGATATTAGGTTTGTATATTTTCTATTCACGAATATGAAGTCATAGGCGAGCGTTTGAAAATAGCAACCTTACATCTTCTTAGAGCAACCATTTTGTAAAATGTTTATTTAAATGTTTCCCTAATAAAATATCTTTAATCTTAATCATAACTAAACGTAAGAAACTAATAATACATTTCAAATAAACGCTACTTATCTTGGGAACTAACAAATTATAAAATTACAAAGAAAAGTGAGGAACGTATTAAACAATATCTTTTTATCTTCTGTGTTGTTAGGTAATGTTATATTAAAAAAAAATATTATGAAATTTATTAATAGCAGTAAAAATAGTTTTTAAATCAATTACGTATTGACAGTAGGTACATTCGCTCATTTTATTTTGAGGATCAAGGGGATATAGAATGTTTTTTTTTTATTTTACAAAAGAAAGCAGTTCGAGCTACGAGGATTATGGCAAAATGTATCCTCGAGACTTCCTTAAAATGTTACTAAGACGCTTATATAAATAAGCTTCTACCACTTTATATCTTGAAAAATGTAATGTAAGCCTGGAAAATATTACTAACATTTAATTTAAAACTGACAAAAAATATACAGTAATAAATTAGAAAATGTTAGTTGCTAAATTTAAATTCAGGAAAACAAGAAAATGTTTAAAATTAAAATACTTACAGTCAAGTCCTTACATTTGTCAAAACTTAAAAAAAAAACCAAATCATCACATACATAGCCTCTAGTCATAAGACAAAAGAAATCTTATCAGTCAAATATCACAAACAATATGATATATTATATTAGTATATAAAAATGTGCTTTTATTTCTTCTAAAAATAAGAAGAATGTTTTACAATCTCAGATGAAGTACATACTTTAGTAATTACGGATACTGAGTTCTTCCGGTATGGTATAAAAAAGGAAGTAAAGATAATTGGAAAAATAAAATATAATATTAAAAAACCCCCGATACAAAAACACCTCTAAAAGAATAAAAATGATATTATTATTTACTTATTGAAGTCCTTGCATCACGAGATCGTTGTACGTACGTTGACGATGGTGTTTAGTTTGTGATGTTAAGAGGGCTTAGACTATACAATTCGATATCGTAGTTTCTTTATTTGCCTTTGCTAACTTACTTGCATTTTAATTTCTTCCTTTATTAAACGGTCCCCTGACGCAACGACTTCAATAAGTACATAATATTATTATTTTTATTCTTTTTAGATGTCTTTTTGTAAGGGGGAATTTTAAATTTTAAATTATTTTTTTTCGGCTTTTTAAATAATTTTTTGGTTTCATTAAATGAACCTACACACACACAAATTTTCCCTTGCTTAAGCATTTCTATCAATATTGCATAAGAACCTTTCACCCGCATCAATAAAATCTTAGAGACGACTGTTTTCATTTCAACCAAATATAGCTAAGAACCATCTCGATAAACCAGGCTTTCGATAAAAAAAACCGCTATCAAATCCGTCCACGCGTTTGGCTGCTACTTTGCCACAGACAGACACATAGATACACAGATACACAGATCGACAGGTCAAACTTATAACAACTCTTTTTTTGAGTCGGGGGTTTAAAAGAGTCTTTAATTAGAAATACACATTCATCAAAAAACCATTAGCTGAACTTTGATAAAAATATATTGAACACATACAGATACTTACTGATGAGGCTGATTAAAGAAAATATTTTGTAAGTTTTAATGCTTTTTTAGCGTATTAAGAAATTACTCAATATCAACTTTTAATTGATTGATGAACCAACAATCGAATTATAAACGACTTAATACTGTAATGTCTTATATAGCCAAAACAAAAACTTAAAAAGTTTACAGTTTTATGGGCCATTATAACCGAACAAATAGTTCCATAAAAACTTTCTAGGAAAATTTCAGGTTAGGTATTAAATCTGCGTGTTTAAAAAAAGCACTGCGTTTTGTTTACGGTCAGTTAATTAGTCCGCTAGATATTTTTACTTTAGATGCAATTTTATGGTGTAACTTCTCGGGCCTTGCAATGTGTTTTCTATGTTAATGTTCATACATTTACGTAACTGTACATTTATAAAACTTCATCCAAGAAATAAAAGTTACTGATGCAATACCACCCTTCTTTTTTTTATGGAAGAGGAGGGCAAACGAGCTGGCGGGTCACAGATGACTTGTGATCACCGCCGCCCATGAACTCTTGCAACATCCGAGGATTTACAAGAGTGTTGCCGGCCATGTAGGTAGGAGTAGACGCCTTTTTTGAAGGTATCCATGTCGTACCGATCTGGAAATACCACCGAAGGGAGTTCGTAGAAGCTGCTACTTAAAAATAGCATGGATGTTGATAGAACCTGTTGGTCAACTCATTCAACGTACAAAGCGCATCTGTAAGAAGTCTTGCTCGTGCTCGGTCTACTACAATAACGATTTCCCCTATACGACCTGCAACTATCTACACATTTATAATTAAATAATGACTAATTCTTAATTATTTTAAAACTAGGATATGTTAATATAAACACGTAACGAGGCTAAATGCTTACAAAAACCGTGAATTGGAGGTATTTTTATTCATTAATATTATATAAAGGTAATAATTTAAAAAGTATTTGTTATAGGAAAACAAAATAACTTAAACTAGTTAGGGATCAATGAACTACTTGTTAAGTTACTACATAATGCGCTAATCTCACAAACTAATAAAAACATTACCAGCTCAATAATTCGTGCTCTGAGATTATACCCGATATTGGTATAATTTTACATAAAACTATTAAATGAAATACTTTTCTTATATAGATAATATTTAAAAACGCTAGATGCAACATTGACTGATATTATTAACAAATCATTTGTTTTCATTCGATGGGGACTACTCAGATCGACAAGATACTCTTACAAAATGCTCTTTACATTTATGCCAGTCTACATTTTAATACAAAAGATATTATATAAAGAGAAAGTCTGTCTGTCTATCTCGTCTTCCTTTTTATAAAACGAAGCGTCTTATTGACCTGATTTTAGACATCGATATAATTTATGTAACGAAAAAGGCCATTACATTCTTTTGTTCCTGAAAAGGTGCTTTCGGGAAGCACGATATGGCGCAGAAACTATTTGATGCCAGAGAGTCATTTTTAACTCTGTACTGCTGAATACGAAAATGCACACAATTTTCAAGTATTGTCTGGCGTATAAAGAATAAAACTGACTTTACAAATGATAAATACTTAACCGCACAAACGTCAGTTCTGTTTTAGTCAGTTAAGTTCTATAAAGATGAAGCTTCCTGCTTCTGTGCAGTAAATACGTAACATGTTTTAAATTATTAGTTTCTTTTAAAAATAGATCAACTGAAACACATAAACAGGTGAACACCTGAAATGAAACAAATATATTTCTTGAGATAAATATGCTTAATAATATCTAAACAATATTGACAGCTCTCAATATTATAGATGACAGATAAAATTTGTCAACAAAAACTTCTATTTCAGTAAAAAAATACTGTCAATATAACAAGAAGCTACTGAATCAGAAATATTTATCCTCGTATTGTTTATTCTTTCATACACAGTAGGTATTTCAATGAAGCTTTCTAAAGCTCAATATTTATTATTTACAGAACTGACATTTCAATGGTACTAATTATTTATCAAAAATTTATTAAATTATTAAATAAAAAAAATTATTAAATTATGAAATTTATTAAATAAACTATAAGAGAAGGCTGAAAATTTAGGGTTACTATGCAGCTTCCTGTACTTAATGTACAAATAGATTTGCTTAACGAAATATAATTATTATGTTTATTTGTTGGTTTAAACTCTTTATTATACACAATAACATAGGGTAAAAAATAATTATTAAAATATAAGGTAAAAAATAATTATTAAAAGTATACAAAGATGGTATATATTAACTTAACTATATACACTACCAATATATTTATTTATATATTTATTTTTATATGTACTACCAATTTGTGACGGGTCTAAGACAAAATGACTAGAGAAAGCCTTTTAATAGTCAATATAGAACTATAATTCATTAACGTTATAAGTAAGAAAAACCATCTAAATTGAACCTAAGAAAGTCTATTCAATCGTCCTTTGTTTGTAAAAATTCCCATACGAGATATAGTGTTAGATAAAATTGGACAAAACTGTCTAGATTCCATTTCCATTAAAAAATATTTTTATCAAAATATACAATATTCTAGTGTATGACACTAAACTCTAATATAATATTAGTCTAACATAAGATCAAAGCGTAAATATAATATTTTTACTCAGATCAGGAAATATAATATCTTTAACCAATTTATGAATTAATTTTACCTTTTTATTTTTATCTCTTAATATTTCAAATTCTTTTCAGCAATTGTGTTTATAGTAAGACAAGATAGATATGAAACCTTCATTCTTGAAAAGGTTCAAATTATACTTAATTAGGTTCTCCATTAAAAAGGTTGTATACGAAAAGAGGTGACATATATGTAATATATTCACAAATCGATTAACACGGTTGAAAGTTGAATATTTTGGGGAATATGCATTTTATTCGACAGGTACGTGTCGCGAAAATATACATTCGGTATGATTAATAAATAATCATTTGATCCTATTAAAACTTCCATGTTAATAATTAATATATCTTATTAAAATTTAAATAGGTATATGATGTTAAATTGTATTTTAAATGTATATTTTATATCAATATACATTTAAAATACATGTTAATATATACCGCCTTTGTATATTTTTAATAATTGTTTTTTACCTTATATTGTAATTTACCTTATGTTATTGTGTACAATAAAGAGTTTAAACAAACAAACATAATAATTATTTCTTGTTAAGCAATTCTATTTGTTATGTATTGTGTTTATTGAGCTGAGCGTAAGAGAAGCTCTTAACCGTTTGGGAATCAATTTTTTGGGGGCAACATCACAGGAACATCACTTGACCAATTTTAACCAAATTTAGTACGCATGTCAAGGACCTGACCGGACTTGTTCTCCAAAAAACAGAATAAAAAAATATTGTTTTGTTTTAAAGATATGGTCAAAAAACTAAATCTCCTATAGACTTAAGCTTAACTGAACCTGCGTGCGCTCGCCAATCGTTACTTTAAAACTTTTGAACTTCATTTGAAGTCCTTTAGCACAGTATAGACCGACTTTAGTAGCATAAAAAAGGGTGAGGGCGCTCAGCTCAACTCCCGCATTGTGGCGGATCCTAGTTTTAATGATATGTATAAAAAAAGAACAGTTTCTATATTAATACTAGAAATATTTTTATTTATTATTGAAAATAAACTGTTTAGAAAACCAACCTATGCTTGAAATTGAAGATGGCAGTTTATTTAATGATGAAATAAAAGTAAGCGTTATGAAAAATAATATGTAGTTCGTTTGGATGATTTAATAAAAAAATATGTTTTGAATCAGAATTAAAAATGATGTTTTACAAAAATAAAACAAATTAATATTTGTTTTATTTTTGTAATTTTTTTTTATTTTTTTTTATTTTTTTGTAAATAAAACAAATATTAAAGTTCATATTAAAACATAAGAGACCACATTTACCACAGAACGCATCAAAAGAAGAAACAAAATGGCTCTCAAATAAAACAATAAAACAACGCCTTGTTTCAAAAACCATTGTTAGGAACTTAACAGAGGTTGGAGCGAAGAGTAACTTCTGTAAAGCTTTTAGAAACACATACAATCTTCTGTTCCTTCAAAAGAAGTTTTTTTTTAATGTTCCTTTTGGCCTGTTTTAAATCATTGATAACGAGTTAATTCTTATACTGCTCAGTTCTTTTTTTTCCTTTTTTTTTTTACTTTTCCCCTCATTATAATTAGATGTCAAATATGAAACCTTATCATACTATCTATAATTAATGAAGGTTATCTTCTAAATATAAATCCTACCTTAATCTATCCTAACCTAATCTGCGTTTCCATTGGAATAAATTGTTGAATAGAACTAATAATAAATCAGATTAATAATAAGTTTTACCACATCGTACTGACCCTGATCTAACCTTAAATCTTCCAGACAACTTTAAAACTGAAAACTATTTCGATTGGTTAATGAACAAACAATTAAAGCTCTTCAAAGTAATGTAAAATTATTTACACTATTATTAATTAAAAACATCACAGGTATTTTTGGAAATTCTATAACATTAACGTTTTCAAGAAATTTATTTATAGTAATTATATTTGAATTTTCCATTCACGGATAAGAACTCATAGACGAGCGTTTCAAAAACAGAAACTTCTTCTTAGAGCAACTGTTTTGTAAAAGGTTTATTTAAATTTCTAACTAATAAAACAAATTTAAACTAAATTTTAACTAAATATAAGAAGCCAATACATTTTCAAATTACTTCTCTTGGGCCCTCACAAAATATAAAATACAAAGACGGACGTAGGAAACAAACTTTTTTATCTACATTTAGAGGGTCGTTTTAATCATTTGCATTTTTTCAAACATCCTTTGAGCAAACCACAAAGGTACAAACAAAATATTGAACAGGAAATTTAATTTAAAAACATCAAATAATGCACCTATTTTTATTTGAAAATATTTGTGACCATACAAGGACCAACAAATACTTCTCATCTTTTCTATAGCCGGTACTACTTTTAAACTATTACATGACTTGACACGTGACTTATTTACTATTTTATGACTTACTTATTTTTTGTATCTGTAATTATCCAATTATATAAATTCAGATTATATAACTTGAAAAACTGAGGAGTAATTTTTCTTCGATTTCATGTCTTAATAATTATAGAAGGTTTTATTAGAGTATTTATATAATATTATGTTAAAAATACGTACTAAGATCAATTAATCATATTTTACATACACAAATAACTTTAATTCAACAAAAACTTAAAACAGTTTTATGGGCCAATATAGCCGAATAAAAAGTATCATAAAAACTTTCTAGGGTAATTTCAAGACATCTAATTTTATGAAAATACAACCAGTAGTTTTTGCTGAAAATGTACGATTAAAAAAGCACAGTGCTAAGTTTACGGTCAGTTAATTAGTCTGCTAGATATTTTAACTGTTTAACTTTTAGAATTACAGACGCAGTTTTACTGTTTAACTTCTCGGGCCTTGAAACGTCTCTTCTATTTTTAATATGTATACATTTACGTTGCTGTAAATAAACATTTATAGAACTTCATCTATCTTACAGGGCTAATGGTAATAATAAAGGGATATTCATACAGGAAATTATAAATCAATACAAATCTAGATTTATAAATGATTAGTGAACTAAGTAAGATACATGTGGCTTGCAGAGGGTACAATCAATTCTTTTTCTAATGGTGTGTGTTAGCCAATTGAGTTAGGAAATATAACAATGAAACATAGATACTATGTTAGATTCATTTTTGTCTAAATCGGTTCAAGTAGACCTGTATACGAAAGTGGGAGGATCCACTGTACAATGATGATGATGTACAGATGATTTAAAACCTAACTAGACAGCCTGATTTGACATATTTGGTAGAAATGACGATGTAAGGAGTTGGGATGAGATGGAAAAAAGAACTACTTTATCGTACAAAACGTAGTTCTAACACATCTTGTAAGGACCACTACACAGTTGAACTAACTACTATATAAGCCGTAACTTGAGCTTTACTAAAACATACACCATCAATTAAGTTTATAACTAACTACCTACAGTAGACCAGTAACGTAGCAGCAAAGGCAAAAAGGTTTTAAGTATAAACTAAGACGGATAATTAACATTTGATATTCAAAGTAGTGTCTTTAAAAAAGTAGACAGTAGCAAAGAAATAACTGTCATAGAAGGACAAACAGTTAAAAAAAAGTTTGTTCAATACGAAACGCGCTGCTCTCACGAACTAATAAGAAACATTCTCGACATCTTTGAAGATTAATCTATCTAAGCTTTAATTTGTCAACACGTTATGTTGTCATAATTCTGTATAAAACTATTCAATAAGACATTTTCTTTCTTTCTTATATTGATGATATTAAATAGAGATGAATTAATTGTTTTACTGATATTACTATGAAAAGATTTAATGTTATTCAATGTCTGTTCCGACTTATAGGATACAACTTTCTTACGAAATGTTCGTTAATTTATACAAACTTGTTAATATTTTATTATAAAAGATATCTATACATTCATTTCTGTAGATGGAAAATATAAAAAAAAATCATCATAGGGGGCATTTGTAACCCAAAACAATGCTTTTCAGTTTGTCTGTATGTCTGTATGTTTGTTCACGCTAATCTCAGAAACGGATTAACCAATTTAAATGCGGTTTCCAGGAATATATTATCACAGTCTTTACTTAACATTTAGTATTTAATTCATCTAAATCGGGAAAGAAATAAAAAAGTTATGTCAATGTATATCAATCATGTAATAAGTACCATGAAAATCTTATTCCGTAGAGTAGTCTTTGTACATTAAAAATATTTAAAAAAATATACCAGGATGTAAAGTGATAACTAACAAAATCTATTTTCAGCATTTTTAAAATCTTTGTTTATCTGTTTGTCTTTTAGTTGTGCACACAACTCAAAAAAAAAACTAAAATTCTTACAGGGGGACGGACTTTTATATAAGCAAGAGAACCCAAAACAATGTTTTTTCATTTTGTCTGTTCGTCGGCATGTCTGTATAACTGTAGGTTTGTGCACACTAATCTCAGAAACGGGTTAATCGATTTGGATGCAGTTTTCGGGAATATATTGTCATGGGATTCACTTTATATTTTGTTTTTTTTTAAATATCAGTTAACAAATAAGAAGTTAATAATCTGTTATTGCCGTACCATTGCTGCTTACCAATTTGAAACTTTATAGTTTTTACATACTTTGGCAAGTACAAAAGGTACGTTTTATCAAAATCGAAATCTACGCGTACGAAGTCGCAGGCACAGCTAGTTAAATAATAAGAAAGTCTGTGTTGTCTTCCTTCATATCAAAAAAAACATCTTTTTGACCCGATTTTTGAGAACGACATAATTTATGGATCGGAAAAATTTATATATGGTTCCTTCAGGAAGCACTAAACGGTTCAAAAACTATTTCTTGCGAGAATATGCCAGCACTATCTTTTATGTTAACTATTACATTTAATTCTGTAACAGTGAATACAGTCTTATACAGAATTGTAAAGTATTGTTCGGTATATAGAGTAATAAATTGGCTTTACGAATGATACATTTTTAACAGCACAAATGCATTCCTTTTTATTAAGTTCCATATAGAATTAAAGCTTCCTGCGTCTCTGCAGTAAATACTTTACTTACTTTTAGATATAATTCCTTTTTAAAAATAGAATTCCTGGAATGACATTAAATATTTTGAATGTTGTTTTCAGTATGTTTAATAATATCTAAACCATATTGACAGCTCCCAATATTATAGATGACAGATAAAATATGTCAACTAAGACTTCTATTTCAGTCAAAAATTCTGTCAATATAAGAAGTTATTGAATCAGAAATATTTATATTCGCATTGCTTATTCTTTCATACACAGTAGGTATTTCAATTTAACCTTTAAAGAAACAATCTTTATTATTTACAGAATTGACATTAAAATGATAGTAATTATTCATCATGATCTTGTTGGTCTTGATAGCAATTGATTTAGTAAAATTCTTAAAATAATTTTCATAGCCTAGAACTTCTTAGTAAAAATTTAGGTAGGTACTAATTTTTTGTCAAGCCTAAATGCAATAAAAAAAGGTACAAAATATTGCATATAAAACTTATACTAAATGTACTACCAACACGTATTGGTAATATACAATTATAATTATTCAAGATTGTAAGTAAAAAAAACTAAATGTAACTTTTAAAAGCCCATTTTGAGGTCCATCATCTGTCTAATTTCACATCACTTCATCCTATAAATATATAAACAATGTTAAATAAAAATGAAAAGACGTGCCTAATATGATTTAAAAAAAAGATTTATCGAAAACTATTTATATCGATATTTTCATCAAAATATTATATATATATTCTTTTTCATAACTAAATTGATTATCTGCTCTTTGTTCGGGAAATACGTAATATTATTAAATATTTATGTCATATTTTAATTAAAAGTTGACTTTATTTCATTATTTGAAACTTTTATTATTAGGAAGATAACACAAATTGAACCCTTTATTTATAACATTCAAAATGAAAAAAAAAACTCGAAACGTATAAATAACGCTTTTAAAAAGCTTATACATGAAATAGAAATGAAATATGAAATATATTCACAGATTGATCATCACGATTGAAGGCAAATATTTTGGGGAATGTGAATTTTATTCGACAGGTACGAGTCGCGAAAATATATTCGATAAGATTAATAAATAACCAATTTTATTTTATCCCATTTCAACTGTCATGTTTAATTTATATATTTTATTAACATAATTTACCTAGTTAAATATAATAATAGATTATGTTCATAATATATTTATGTCTTGTTAAAGAAATTAATTATTATCTGTTCTGTTTAATTTTCTATACCTATATGTATATAAAAGTACAGTTTCCGACAAACTGCCTTTCCTTTTTATATTAATACTAGCTTTTACCCGCGACTTCATCCGCATTAGATAGTTTCTTTTAAGGGTAGCTTTTTTAATATTTACGTCTTGCCTATTAGGTTTGATTTTTGTGATATATGTACTGGATGTTAGAATAGCTCTGAGCTCAGCTGTTTGAAGATGACCTGCTCGTTTCTGATGGTAAATGGCGATAAAAGTTTTGACAATTGTTAGTACTACATTCTATCAAAAATACTTTTTCAAAGTAAATGAAACTATAATGTGGTGTAATTATGAATAAAATTTAAATAAATTAAACGTAAGCTTAACCACGGGTAAAAGCTCGTTAACTACACAGATTACTGTTTTACAAACTTTGTACATTAGACTGTGTCGCTATTCAAGCACAAGGCAATAATACTTTTATCGGAGGAAGTTTCACAAACTTACAAATAATGATATAAATTACATTCAGACTTAAAAATTAATCTGTAGATCACATTATGATTTTTACAAGGAGTCTAATCCACTACAATTGGATCATCATTAGTTGTCATTATCTATAATATAAGCAATACAAATGAAAATATATTTACTATTACTTAAAATATTTGGAACTAATATTTTTATAACCTTCATATTACAATCTCAAACAATACACTTACTGAAAACCACACCAAAACCGAACATAATCACCCAAAACTTCTATATAACAACAAAAACGCCTTTATCCAACAACCATTGTTAGTAACTTAACAGAGGTCAGAGCGAAGAGTAACTTCTGTAAGGCTTTTAGAAACACATACAATAGAGTATACTCTGTTCCTTCAAAAGAAGTTTTTATTAAATTTTGCTTTTGACCTGATTTAAATCATAGATAACGTGTTAATTATTTTTCTTCTCTTGTTTTTTAGATGTGAAATAAATGTTATGCAGTTATAGATAGATCTACATTAATTTAATATATTATGATATTATTATTCTTCAACAATGGTTCTCATATGTAACTTTTTTCAATACTGAATCCACAGGTTCTAAAAAATATAGCCTTTAAAGGTCATTAAAGTTGGTTCATCCGATTCAACTATCACGAACAGATTGATCAACATATAAATTTTAAATAAATATAGAATGAAAAGTAAACCGATACGGGCAGAGATTCGAACTCGCGGCCCCTGGGAAACTGTCCCGTCGCTCGTTTATTTATTTAAAATTTAAATAAGCTTAACATGACATATATGTTTATGTCATGTTAAGCTTATTTGTTATGTTATTTTCAAACATATAAATTGTATCTATTATTTTAAATTATTATTAAAAATGTTAATATATATTTTTTATTTTAGTAAGATAAGATTTGTATATAACAATTAAAGATTTGAAAACCATTGGATGTGTTAGATTTCCTCACATGACCTTTGTTTACCTGATTCACAGATTGTTGTTCCGAGTCTAGGCGTAGTTTGTACATGTATATATATATTATGTGTTTGTGAAACCCTCCGCGACACAGGTTCTAGGTTCAATTCCGAACGTCTTTGATTTTCTATACTATTTGAATGCAAGGAATGAGATTATTTGCTTCCTATATAAAATTATATACAGATATAACAATATTGTAATACTTTTATTTATGTAATCAAAATAATCTGGAACAGAAAATAAAATTAAATTGAAGAATTTACTTTACTAAAGCTTTAAGGTTTAAATGTGCATTTTTTTATATCTAAAGACGTTATGTAGATACCCTGAATAGTAGAGACGGTTTGAATTTATAATGAACAGTCAAGACGTCCGTTGTAGAGTGGTTTATATATCAGAGCTTATCCCGTTAAGAAGACAGACAGACAACAGAGGAAAGAGTTGAAAGCTCCATCTTAATATTAAACAAAGTTGAATCTGGAGAATCTTGCTTTTAAGATACATTAAAGTATCTTTTGACGTATAGCGAATATATATCTAAACACAATTGTATGCGTAAAACAGTATACTCGTATTAGACGAATGGTGTTGAGTATAATGTTTGGTGACAAACAGAAACTTCGTTTATTTCCCGTGGGAAACCTTTAGCTACCAGGAAACAACTGTAAAAGGAGCCCTTATCTTTTACAAGGTATATAATAACAAGGTAAGGTCTATATGCAAATATCATACAAATACATTCAGTGACGCAAATATCATACAGTTCCACTTTTTTGTGATGGACAGACAAACATCCTAACTTTTACATTCAAAATATTTAGTTAGTAGAAGCATACTACAAACTACAATCCATGCAATACACAATTCTAATACTGACAATACGAAAAAAACTCTATCAGTTGGACTTTCACGTATAAACCGATGGACGCTTTTTGATGCAATTTGGTATAGACTATAGACTATAGAGCAGGGGTGTCCAACCAGTCGATCGCAATCGACCGGTCGATCGCGGCCACTATTCGAGTCGATTCCGGCGAGGCAAAAACTATTTAAAATTTTAAAGTTAAATTTAAGATTTACCTGCCCTAAAGGTCTTTTAGAATAACAGGAAGTACGTAATTCTTAAAAATAAATAAAGTAGATCTAACAGCGATTCGTCGGTAAAAAGTCGATCTTAGTTCTGATTAAGTTGGCCACTCCTGCTATAGAGCGTTTGGTGTCTGGGGAAGGACATAAACTTTCGAAATTGGCGTTCGACATACTTTTCGTTTCAAAAAAAACTTTCAAGTTTTGATGAAATCACATAATCTGTACCGGATACGTGAAACGTAGGAAAATTAGTTTAAGATTTTTTGTATATCCAACTAAAACTAATGTTATTTAAACCAGATTAAACAAATCGTCTAGCAAAATTGTTTTATATCACGTATTCCAAAAGATTACAAAAAATAGGGCGGTGACTACGATATTATACTCGTATATAGAATAACAGGTAATAATTATTAAAACCACTATTGTCATTTTGAATTTAAATGCGCTCTACGAGAGCTTTCGACTTTGTTTAGTTTTGAACCTTAGCTTATTAAAAAAAAAACCATGTTTTATCCCCACATATTCGAATTATAAATCTTTTGTTGAAATTTATTGTTATGGGTGAAACTGTACTTAAATTAATTCAAGAATAACAAGGTGGTAACTTTCTTAATGAGGTAAGTGAGAGAGCTGGAAGACCTATACCCTCAATTTCACTAAATGTCTCCTTTCTTTCTTCTGCGCTAGTTCCGTACAGGTGTAACTTGTAACTAACTATTTTAACGCTGCTGATTTCCAAAGACAGCGTTTGAACTATCAGTTGCGGTCAATCTCCTGCTAGTTTGCTCGTAACAAAGACAATGGCATTTAATGTTGTATGTAAGATTTCATACAAACTTTTTTATAATTATTGTATGTAGTTTATATAGAATATTTAAAATCAAGCTCAATCTTAGACAGTCGTTATCATCTGGAAAAGAGCATCCCATCAAAAAAATAATGTCCGTGATACTCTTCAATTTAGGTACTTACATTTACAACTTCCAAGAATCTATAAAACGTTTCCATTTTATGTAAATAACGTAATGTACCGAAAAGTTCAGAAAAGTTACCTTTATACAAGATTTATATATTGCTAGCGAGTATTTGTGGTTTTGCTTGCAAACCTATACATCTAAAATTCCATGAATAGTCTAGTTGAGGAAATAGTTAAGCCCCTGACAGACGGCTGGACAGACGTACACAGTTGTCGTAACAATAAGGTTCCGTTTGAAACTTTGTGTACGGAACCTTAACAATATGACAAGCTCTGATAAGAAAGAAATATAACTATGCACTACTTTGAACTTTTTCTAATGATTGTATGATGATGTGATTGACATTTGTTTGATTGATTGATGATTGTGATTGATTGATACGATTTTATGAAGTTGATTTCCAGCTTCGATAGTTAATTATATCAAAATATTACCACCAGCTCTCAAAATTTAAGACAAAATGGTCCCAGTGTGTAAATGTCCTTATTACAGAATTTGAGGCAGAGATGACATCGTTTATACAGTGAATAACAAACTATGAATTATTCATATCTTACATCTCTTTCTATTACTGAAGATTATATATATCTATCTCGTTCTCATCTGAAATTCAGTAAAAACGATACCGTTAGCAACAGTAAAGTTACGCATACATTTACATACTTACTTTAAATTAATGACTGCCTTTTGTACATTGTCTTGGTAAATTTAGTCTTAATTTATAAATTATTTTTACCCTAAGCTCGCTTAAATGTTTATAGCTTCTAACATATCCAAACATATATATTATTGTTTTTAAGAAGTACGCTATTCTTACACGCTAGTATATAATTAGTATGATACAAAACACATGGCCCTTATTTATATTGGAATAAAGGCGATTTTCTATCAAAAAGGGAGTTTTGTTTAGGCTGAGTGCAGACTTATTTATTGCGGTACAGATTTATGAGCTTTTACGGACTTGGTAATTTATTAGCGATAACGAATAATGGTACAGAGAACTGGGAGATTAAATATTAATTACATTTCAAGTAGGTATGGTTTGTTTACAAAATAATAAAATACATAGATTGAAAATAAACATAATGAACATTTACACCGGTAAAATTCGAACCTAAGACCTCTTGGAAAATGTATAACCGCATTGACAACTGACCTATCGATTAGTTTTCTTTATATATAAATATTTAAAATTTAACTAGGATAATATGATTAAAAAAAATACACAAATATATAACACAAAACAATAATTTTAAATTAATTGTTAAATAAACTTAAGGAAAAGCTTGTCAATTTCACGGTACAAAGTTGATTGTTCAAAGACAGTATAGTTAACAAAGTTGAAGTGAAAGTTTTGATACTAGTTTATATTTCAATTAATTTATCAAAACTTGCTGATCTTGTTGTTAGAGAGTAATGTAAGTTTAATACCGAGTTTAAATTTATTTATTTAATGAAAACCATTCAAAACCACTTAATTATAACGTTGGTTTATTTCAGGGCTGTTGTATTTCTCCTATTATATTTAATATAGTTATTAATATTTTAATAGACAAATTAATTAGAAATGAAAAAAAGTGGGGCTATCGGTTTAAGTTCAACAACAAATACACAGAATCCATACTAGCTTTTACAGATGATCTCGCGATACTGACACGTAATCCGAAACAATGTCAGGTACTTTTAAATGTAGTTGAGGATTTCTGTACGTGGACGGGCGGATTGAGGACAAAACCAAGTAAATGTTTTAGTCTGTGTCTGGGTAGACGGAATACCAAATATACCTCTTACGATCCGGGTCTTATAATAGGCGGTCAGTGCGTTAGTACGGTTACGGAAGCAGCTCCGTTTAAATTTTTAGGTAAAAAAATCGATTACCAAGGCCGTACTCCATCGTTGGATGTAATAGTCGATAGCTTTTTAAACGATCTCAAAAAGGTAGACAACCAACCAATAAGTAACGTCAAAAAAGCTTGGATTTACGATAATTATTTAACATCACGTCTAAATTGGCCTTTCCTCGTGTATGATATAAATAAAACCCTTTTGTCAAAGTTAGATGCAAGCGTCATAAAGACATTGAAGTTATGGGTCGGGTTAGCGCACTCAGCGGACTCTTCAACCTTATTTAGAGACCGTAACAACTTTGGATTAAAATTAAAGAAACCATCGGAGCTCTACAAACATCTAAGAGTTACCAAAAGACATATCATTGGAAAATCTAAAGATGATACTGTAACTTCTCTCCCAAAAGACAAAGTTGCCTCAGAGCTCGAGTCACGACTTCAATTCCATAAAAAGTTTATGATAGGTGCTCAAACAAATAAAGTAGGGCTAGGATCAAGTAGGAAAGTTCAAGACATAGACATAACAAAATCTTTTATTCGACAAGACGAAAACGATAATTACCGACTCCACGCGATGAGCCTAGAAATTCAAAACGAATGGGTGACCATAGGAGATTTTTGTATTCCACTAGCTTTGAAGTGGCGCACCTTAATTTATGATTGGTCCCCAGCATTATTAAAATTCTATCTTAATGCATTCCAAATGACTCTCCCAGATCAAAGTAATTTAGTAAGATGGGGCAAAGCCACCGAAAAGTCTTGCAACATCTGTGGGGAGGCAATAGGAACCGCGAAACACCTATTAGTAGGGTGTAGGGTACTTCTAGATAAAGGTCAATACTCGCGTCGCCACGACAAGGTATTAGAAATTATACGGGAAGCGGTTAGTCTTTCAGTAGCAAGAGCGCGGAAGGGTATAACAACCACCGAACGATCTATAGAATTCGTAAAAGAAGGCTCCTCCAAAAAATCAAAAGCGAAGCCTTATTCAATATTAGGCGCGGCTCCTGATTGGATTCTCATGATGGACACGTATGAAAAGCATTACAAAATCCCTGGGGATGTTGGTGTTTCGTCATCCAGGCCGGACTTATTCCTGTATTCGAAACATCTGAGGCGCGTGATACTTGTGGAGCTTACTGTTCCTTGGGAAACAAACATCCCAAGGGATCACACATTCAAGCTCAATAAGTATTACGAACTAACCAACGAACTGATCAGGAATAAATTTATAGTTAGTTTGTACGCGGTAGAAGTGGGAGCGAGAGGTATAACAGCAAAATCTCTCTATAGCCTACTTAAAGATCTTGGCCTTTCTAGAACAAGCATCGGTTCATTTCTAGAACGTACTTCAAAGGCGGCATTAGTAGGTTCTTTCCAAATTTGGTTAGGTAGGGAGAGGAGTGTGGAGGGTGAAGGTGAGCGTTTTTGCGCATAATAAAGGGGCCCCTTAAACCTACTCCTGGGTCGCAAGTCCCAGGCACTGCTTGCACTCCTCTCCTTGCAACGCGATGGGCCCGGCACCCGCACGGTGAATCCATGGATTGCTAAGAAGCTTCGTCTTAATGAAATGTAAGTTTAAAATAACACTCGCCCCGTTGATCGAGCGGTTAGCGCAGACGCCTAACGTGTCACGGTGCTATGGGGCTCGGGTTCGATTCCCGGCAGAGACAGGCCTTTATGTGATGAGCATAGATGTCGGTGTTTCTGGATTTGGTCCTTTAATCAATATATTCTCAGTATTTATGTGTGTATTTCTATGTATTTGTATCGTTGTCTAACACCCTTAACACAAGCAAATAAATTGGTTACTTAGGGGTTAGATCAATGTGTGTAATTTGTCCTGATATTATTATTATTATTATTATTATTTTTCATAATCTCTTTATAAATTACGTATACCTATTCTGAATATAAATAAAATTTCGTAATATCAAATAAATTATTTACATAATCTACAGATAATTCTACATAATTTATAGGTAAATGTTAGAAATTATAATCCTATTTTCAAATATCTTTTCGGAATCACGACTATTATTCCTTGAATGAAAATATAATTATTCAAATTCCACATTTATTTAACTCAATTTTGTGATCTTTTGTCTAAAGAATTAAAGTAATTGTTTCCACATTATTTTACTACATTGTGATATCAATAAAAAAATATCAGTTTCTATAAATACCTTTCATATAATAGTGCAATTAATTGTCTCTGAATTGAGAAGTTTTGGGCTGACTAATAATAAATACTTATATTAGTAAGGGGCCTATTTATATAACCAATTATTAAAAAAGCCGTGTAGTAGTAACTTATATACGTGGAATATTAATAATTACAAAATGTATTTATGTTACACTCGCTAAAAATACACTACAGGTATGTGGCGTGTTCCAGCTTTTACAATTGACTTCACTGGAAAAGCTTTGTGCGCTAGCTTCCTTTTTTTGTGTTGCAAAACTAGCCCATGTCAATTTCCACCCTGCGGTTACTCGGTGAAAAAATATTCAATAGGTATCACATAAACTAAGAATAAACACATGTTATTATAAATTAATAATTGATTTGTATAGTATCATAAAACTTAAACAAACAAAATGGAAGCCAGTTATCGTTAGCTAAATACATAAAAAGTGTACGAGAAAAATATAGTTTAGCTAAATGTGCTTTTATTTTCTCTGTGGTTTAATTGCATTTCGCTTCGAAATTCGAATTTATAGCGACTAGAGAGGCAGCAACAGGGAGGAGGTCGTTTCACACTCCGCGTTTCCTATAGAGGAAGCAATTACGGCGCACACGAGCACTGGGGCTTTGAGTACTTCTTTATGATTTCTGTTCGCCTGGTAACCTAAATTTACCAGAGCATAAAAGTTACCTGCAAAACCACACTAGGGAAATTTTATAAAAATAAATTATTGATATTAATTAATTAATTATTTTTAAACAAAGACGTTAACAAAATAATATGTAAATAAAAAATATTTTCTTTATATGAATGATCATTTATGTTTTTTTATAAAACCACTTTGTCAGAAAATTGTTTATCTTAATTTAAACGAGACTCACAAACAAATTATATTATACAAAAGATACAAATTTGAATATAAGGCCGTATAAAATATTTATTACAAATACTTGTAACGTAAAATATCACTAGTATGTACGTGCAGTTGATTCAATGGTGTGTGTCAATTAAAAACACACACATGTATAAAGACGTAAATAAATGTTATAACAATGCTTTACAATGATACTCAATATTTTTAAATTTACATATATTATCAATGTATCAAGAAAATTTATATCTATTTGTTATTTATCTCATAAAATTAAAATAACATTTACAACAAAAATAATGAGGTTTTCTTTGTTTTATGACATTTATGTAGAAAATAGGAAAACAGTTTTTGTTCTATAATGATACTCAATAAATTTATATTTACATATTTTATCAATGTATAAATCAAATTAATTTCCATTTGTTATTTGTATCATAAAATTGGTGGAAAATAATATAACTAAAATAATGAGGTTCTCTTTGTTTCATGACATTTATGTAGTAAATTGGAAAACATTTTTATTTCAGCACTTGAATCGAATAAAAACTCGAGTACACTTTGTATTTGTTATTTTAGAAGCAATTTTTAAAGAAATAGTGAGTAACAGATTTAACATTTGGTCATCTTCCTGTGGTCTTAAGCACTATGCATAATTATCTTAAGAAATGATAACCGGATATTAAATAATATCTTACACAGGATATAAAGGCATGAAATAAATTTCAACCGTTTCGTGTATTGTCAATTAAAATGATATTTAATTAATATACATAAATAAGAACTTTAAATATGAATAAGGTATGAAAAGTTTAGTAGTATATTATTGTACTAATATTATATAAAGATTTGTTTTCTAAGTGTGTATGTATATTTGAAATATTCAAACATTCCACACGATGCATAAAATGAATTCATCGATATTTAAATTAAATAAACAATAAAAAAAACCGATACAAAGCGACCTCTAAAAAGAATTAAAATAATATTATTATATACTTATTAAAGTCGTTGTGTCGGCGGACCGTTGTACGTACATTGTCGATGGTGTCTATTTTACGAAGTTAAGAAGGCTTACACTAAACGATTTGATTTGATGTCATTTCTTTATTTGAATTGGTAACTTACTTGCATTTTTATTTCTTCCTTTATTATGCGGTCCCCCGACACAACGATTTCATTAAGTACATAAAAATATTTTTTTCATTCTTTTAGAGGTCTTTTCGTATCGTGGGTTTTTTATTTTTTTTTCAGCTTTTTAAAGTTATATTACTGGATTCATTATTGTACTAAATGAACCTACGGACAGACAAATTTTCACTTGCTTAAGTATTTCTATCAATATTGCACAAGAACCTTTCATCAGCACTATTAAAACCTCAATATTTTGGAGACGACTGTTTCTATTACGACCAAAAATAGAAAGAACCATCTCGACGAACCAGGCTTTCGATTAAAAAAACCACAATGAAATCCGTCCACGCGTTTGGCTACTACATTGTCAAAGACAGACACACAGATACACAGATAACCAGATCGACAGGTAAAACTTATAACACCCCTCTTTTTGAGTGGGGGGTTAAAAATAGACGCTGAATTTGGACATTAGTTAAATAAATAATTTTCGTGGTCACCCATTTTCCAGGCGTTTCATGAAAAAACGGTTAATCTAATGAATTCTTAAAACTTTGATTTCGTTACTCAATGCGGACGGAGTAACAGAGAACAACTATTATTTAATATAAGGCAATCAAATTTATATATATAACATATAAAATGAAATAATATCAAACCTTCGTAACTAAAGCTTACGGATATGAAAAACAGTTTTTCATGATAGCTTTTATTAGGAAGCGGTTTGTTCTCTGTATGTAAAATTAAAAACAGAAATATAGAATTCCTATAATAAATAAATACATATGTGAAATAGTTATTTAAATAAGAATATTACTCACCTTATTTTAATCAATATCTTTGTGAGGTAAATTTTTAAAAGAACAAAGCAAAGGATAATAAAATGTTGTTAAAATATAATAATACTAATTCAATAAAATTATTTTGTAATACTTCGAATGATGACTGAAGAATTAATAAACATTATAAAAAAACTAAACTATATAACTTTAATTATACATACTGTATAATAAATACAAAATAAAACACTTTGTGTAGCCATTTTACGCTAATGTAATAAAATATTCAGACCCTCACCTGTTACTGATTCAATGTATAAAACACAACACACACAAAACACTAATGGTACAAACAAAAATACATCAAACCGAAATAAAGATTGTTTAAGTGATATAGTCGATAACCTATCGATATAAATTCGATTTTTTACCACATTAGTCCGGTAGAGCAAGAAGACCGGCGGGTCTGAGCTCCGGCGACCGACTGAAGCAAATCGGTCCATTTTCCCGGCGCTTTCAGTGGTGTTGCTACAATCGGAAAAGCTCCCGCATTTGTAATAAGCATGAAATTTATTTATAAATAATTACTTTTATATTGATTAATTAACATATTGCGTCATGTTTAAATAATTGGGATAAAGGCAAACTACCTGGTCATGATCATGTTACTTTTATAATGGAAAATATAAATTGGATGAGTAAATGTAATTTTTATTTTCAGTTGTGAGATATTATATATTAAAAGGCGAGAGAAATTTATAGCATCGAAGGAAAATTAGAGTAAAAGTTATACTCATAAAACAAATAAACACTTATTTAATTTTAGATATTCAGTTTCGGTAACAGCATATTTGTTACAAATACTTGCTATTACTAGAATAATCTCCCTAAAAATAGGGAAATACTTCCCCCGTAGCCTCGTGACCCCGAATCCTTTGTGCGGTCCGCAAACTGTGAACATACCTTTACAGTTCACAGCTTCCAGTATTTTCCGTCCCACTCGCACTCATTGACATCGAGATACACCCGTCTCGCTTCCCAGAACTTGCTAAACTAATGAAGTTAACCTATTCGTATTGATGTTACGTCGTTAACAATTTACAAGTTAACATGCAAACTATATTTTGTACAATGTTGGTTCTTAACGTATTGAAATACAGCTTAATTTTGAATAAATCAATATTATTTTAATTTTTAATATCGCTACCGAACTCGAACAAAGTAACGTATTGAAATTACTGTCTCTTGTCTGGAAAATATTTTTTTTATTAATGTTTTATTATTTTTATCGTGAAATTTAAATGTATTCAGTATAATAAAACAGAAAGATATTTTATCATTCTTTTTATTTATAAAAAAGTAAGGGTAAATTTTTGTTCACAGTTTTCAACAAACATCTAAAATTACTTATGAATAATAAAGAAATTTATTATATATTAATACAATTCATTTAAGACATACATTGGCTTTCAGTGTCAATGAAACAGGTAAAGTTTTCAGTTTAAATATTTAGTATAGTTTGCTAGTATTAATAGCAGAGTATTTAAATTTCAACGTATTAATAAGCTTTCAAAATTCGTCCGAATCAAATACATATATAAGTTCATAAATAAATTTAACTACCATACCATTTAGATAGTTATATCTATATATCTTTTCATCTATTTTATTTTTTTATTCTATTTTAGGAAATATAAAAGAATTTTTATCAAATCACTTTTATAGAAGAAAAACTAAGTTGTATAATAGATAATAGTTCCTATGCGGAGGTTTCGTTGTAAAAGTTAAAAATAAATAAACTTAAGAAGTAAACTATTTTGACATTTAACTCAAACTAGTTTGAAACAATAAATTACTTTGAAACACATAAATCGTAAAATACAATAGTTTTGACATCTGTGTCAGTTGAATTAAAAGTTTAGTTAGAATTAATTTATGTAAAGGTTATTAGTGTTTTAGTGAAAAATAAACATACAACAAAATATATTTTTATCGATTAATAAAATAAAATTATTAAAATTAATAATTATTTTGTTTGTTTACTAGTTATTTTTGTGTTTCATCTGGAATTATGATTGGAAAAAAGATATTTAAAAAAAAAAACGGTATATTGTGACATTAAGTAGCAACATCCGAAAATCATTGAAAATTATTTTAAATGCAAATATTTTCGTAATTTATTTTATATCATTGTTACGTTTCTATTAATGTGATTGTGGATAAGAAAATCGTTAAAATGATTTTTAAAATGTTTTATCTTTGTATCCTTCAGAATGTTTATATTTTTTATTTTTGTACATTATAATAAATCATTGAATCTATATTTTCCTATCCTGTTCATTAAAGAATCAAAAATGAAAATTTACTTTTTAAATTCAGTTCAGCTGCGTTCTAAATTCAAATTTTAAATAAACTTCGTAAACATTTCTTTATTCCGCTAGTGTATGGCCAGGAACATAAATTAATTAGCCTTGTGAATCCAAACCTGCATTGCAGTCAGTTTTATTGAAATCGTGTTCGTTCTAGATAATTTTATATGCCATAATTATAAAAGGAGAATAAACTTATTTGAAAGTTTGTTTAAATTTGGAATAAAACTGTCAGATTAAATAAAATATTCTGATATAATTATTACACATAGAATAAGAGAGCCATAGACAGGCCTGTAAGTTTCAGTGTCTAACAAATAATAAGAGAGGCCAGATGAGGGACCGATAATTATCTTTGTCTAATCACATATGCAAGAAAGAGAGACGGATACGTAGCCGCATTTATTTTCTCCTTTTCTATGGACACATTTTAGGCTGGCTCTTCTGCTCTATGTATAATAACTCTAATTGATATGACGACATTAGTTTTGTTTACAATTCGTCACTATAACTGTCAAATGTTGTATAATTAGGCGCCATATTTGAAGTGACAATTGTGTCATTATTGTCGTTTCATGTACGAGTATTATATATTATGTTGTATATTTTTTTTAAACCAAGATTCTCGAATTCCTATTTTCTTTTAAATCTCCCTAGTTTCTTTCTCAGTATAAACTATAATACATTTAACACACAAATAAATGCTACCACAGATTGTAATGGAAATAAATTATAAAATTTCAAATTATTTTTTCAAATATTTTGAAAGGGATAGCGATATTAATTTTGGGTCAATGATATTTAATTTATCATTGCAATTTGTTATTTACCAGGACTTTGATCTCCATAGATATTAAGGTTGTCTGGAACCACAAACCTTCTGGGTACTTTTCTTCTATTTTTATTATTAAAATAAAATATTTAAACGATACTGATGTAATACTTTTTTGATTAGATATCTACTAATTCTATTACACTTCTTACATCCAACACACAGACGAAATAAAATACTAGCCTTAAATAGTGACATTTATTACATATATCATAACAATATATCTTTTTATATCTGAATATTCCCAAACTAGTTAATGTTGTTCATTTATTTCTTCGTTTAAAAACAAAATGTTTTTGTTTGATTTTTGATACTTTAATTCAAAATTTAAAACAATATTGAAAATCTAAATATATTTATAAATATATAATAAAAGAAAAAAAATCTCTCTTATAGTTTAAAAAAAGTTTTGGACCTTACCAAACACTACTTATTACTAACAAATATTTTCAACTAAGCAAAGTATGTTTTATCCAAAACGTGTAAAACTATAAATATTTTAACTAAACACAATAAATCCTGTATTAAATATATTATATTATTAGTTTCTGTATTCATGCATACACATGAATACTTATACTCCTTGCAACAAAACAAACTTTGGAAGAAGATATTATAAAGTATGGCATAATATTTGTTTTTTACAATATATATGCCAAATATAAAATAAGTCCAAACCAATTTAGACCGTATTAAAAAGGGATATGGATGTATTTTACATGATGGTATAATAAATACAAAATTGAACATGCTGCTTGTATGTACAATGTCTTATTGGTGATAGGAGCTTGCAAACATTTTACTAAGATTATATGAATATTTTGCATGATGTGTTTTTGCTTGTTTTAGTGCTGCTGCAGTTTTAATATATTTTGTAAAGTATTAGATTTGATAAAATATTTGTATACAAAAATGAGATTAATGTTTATTAAATTATTATATATTATTTTTTTTAATATACATATAATATTATTATTATTTTGCTATATATTATTTATTATATATTATTATCTTGTATATATTATATACTATGTTAGCGCAGACGCCTAACCTATAGCGACGCAATGGGACTCAGGTTCGATTCCCAACAAACATGTATGTGATGAGCTAGATATCTGTATTTCTGGGTTTGGTCGTTTATTAATTTTATTCGCGCTGTATTTATATGTGTATTTCTATGTATTTGTATCGTTGTCCAACACCCTTAACACAAGCAAATAATTTGCTTACTTAGGGGTTAAATCGATGTGTCTAATTTGTCCTGTGATATTATAATTATTATTATATATTACACATTTTGTTTCAAACTACAAGGCTCAAGACTGATAAAGTTAAAACTGTCATGAATTCTAAAATCTGTGGTTACGTGAATTTACTTTGAGATTTTTCTAATATTTTTTTTTTTTATGTTTTGTGTGCAATAAAGTATTAAATAAATAAATAAAAAAGTTTCATCTCTATCGTAAAAGAAATTTGCACTTCTAGAGAGCGTATTATTTATTCGTAGTGTACTAGCACCCCCTCTCCAATTTCACTCCCTTCTTTACCACTTTTAAGGTCTCGTGCCCTCTGGGTGACAACACTATCCTATTAGTTACTACCGCTGTCTATCTGTCTGTCCTTCTAGACTCTAGAGTTTAGTTTTATAATTATAATGTATGCTATTTGAGATAAAAAACTTTAATAAAAATCAGTTAGGTGTCGAATTCACATAAATTGGCTTTCAACTTATCTTAACTTAAATTTAAATGACGGAGAAACATTTTTTGTGGTTAAGTCTCGGAATATTGAAAATCTGTTTAAGTGTTATATTGTTATGTATATACTTTTATAAAATACTTAATATAAATATATCTTTTATTTATTATTATAATATAAAAAATATATATCCTTATAAAAACACAATGTATAATCTACAAAGAAAACAGAAAACAACTATAATTCAGTCAAACATTTCAGTTAATCATAACTTAGAGAATTAGATATTCTATACTAAGAATAAGTTCGGAGTAGAACAAACTAAAGTATTAAAGGCTTTATACTTTGATAACGAATGGACTGACATTCATATCTACTGGAACTTTGAGAGATGAATGAGGATAATAAGTCAAGAAACAGAGGAAACAATATAATAGATAGAGTATTTTGAGGTCGTTGAAATATCACAGATATAACATGTGGTTTATTATATTTACAATAGACAAAACAGATTATATTTACAATAGACAGAACAGCACTTGAATCGAATAAAAACTCGAGTACACTTTGTATTTGTTATTTTAGAAGCAATTTTTAAAGAAATAGTGAGTAACAGATTTAACATTTGGTCATCTTCCTGTGGTCTTAAGCACTATGCATAATTATCTTAAGAAATGATAACCGGATATTAAATAATATCTTACACAGGATATAAAGGCATGAAATAAATTTCAACCGTTTCGTGTATTGTCAATTAAAATGATATTTAATTAATATACATAAATAAGAACTTTAAATATGAATAAGGTATGAAAAGTTTAGTAGTATATTATTGTACTAATATTATATAAAGATTTGTTTTCTAAGTGTGTATGTATATTTGAAATATTCAAACATTCCACACGATGCATAAAATGAATTCATCGATATTTAAATTAAATAAACAATAAAAAAAACCGATACAAAGCGACCTCTAAAAAGAATTAAAATAATATTATTATATACTTATTAAAGTCGTTGTGTCGGCGGACCGTTGTACGTACATTGTCGATGGTGTCTATTTTACGAAGTTAAGAAGGCTTACACTAAACGATTTGATTTGATGTCATTTCTTTATTTGAATTGGTAACTTACTTGCATTTTTATTTCTTCCTTTATTATGCGGTCCCCCGACACAACGATTTCATTAAGTACATAAAAATATTTTTTTCATTCTTTTAGAGGTCTTTTCGTATCGTGGGTTTTTTATTTTTTTTTCAGCTTTTTAAAGTTATATTACTGGATTCATTATTGTACTAAATGAACCTACGGACAGACAAATTTTCACTTGCTTAAGTATTTCTATCAATATTGCACAAGAACCTTTCATCAGCACTATTAAAACCTCAATATTTTGGAGACGACTGTTTCTATTACGACCAAAAATAGAAAGAACCATCTCGACGAACCAGGCTTTCGATTAAAAAAACCACAATGAAATCCGTCCACGCGTTTGGCTACTACATTGTCAAAGACAGACACACAGATACACAGATAACCAGATCGACAGGTAAAACTTATAACACCCCTCTTTTTGAGTGGGGGGTTAAAAATAGACGCTGAATTTGGACATTAGTTAAATAAATAATTTTCGTGGTCACCCATTTTCCAGGCGTTTCATGAAAAAACGGTTAATCTAATGAATTCTTAAAACTTTGATTTCGTTACTCAATGCGGACGGAGTAACAGAGAACAACTATTATTTAATATAAGGCAATCAAATTTATATATATAACATATAAAATGAAATAATATCAAACCTTCGTAACTAAAGCTTACGGATATGAAAAACAGTTTTTCATGATAGCTTTTATTAGGAAGCGGTTTGTTCTCTGTATGTAAAATTAAAAACAGAAATATAGAATTCCTATAATAAATAAATACATATGTGAAATAGTTATTTAAATAAGAATATTACTCACCTTATTTTAATCAATATCTTTGTGAGGTAAATTTTTAAAAGAACAAAGCAAAGGATAATAAAATGTTGTTAAAATATAATAATACTAATTCAATAAAATTATTTTGTAATACTTCGAATGATGACTGAAGAATTAATAAACATTATAAAAAAACTAAACTATATAACTTTAATTATACATACTGTATAATAAATACAAAATAAAACACTTTGTGTAGCCATTTTACGCTAATGTAATAAAATATTCAGACCCTCACCTGTTACTGATTCAATGTATAAAACACAACACACACAAAACACTAATGGTACAAACAAAAATACATCAAACCGAAATAAAGATTGTTTAAGTGATATAGTCGATAACCTATCGATATAAATTCGATTTTTTACCACATTAGTCCGGTAGAGCAAGAAGACCGGCGGGTCTGAGCTCCGGCGACCGACTGAAGCAAATCGGTCCATTTTCCCGGCGCTTTCAGTGGTGTTGCTACAATCGGAAAAGCTCCCGCATTTGTAATAAGCATGAAATTTATTTATAAATAATTACTTTTATATTGATTAATTAACATATTGCGTCATGTTTAAATAATTGGGATAAAGGCAAACTACCTGGTCATGATCATGTTACTTTTATAATGGAAAATATAAATTGGATGAGTAAATGTAATTTTTATTTTCAGTTGTGAGATATTATATATTAAAAGGCGAGAGAAATTTATAGCATCGAAGGAAAATTAGAGTAAAAGTTATACTCATAAAACAAATAAACACTTATTTAATTTTAGATATTCAGTTTCGGTAACAGCATATTTGTTACAAATACTTGCTATTACTAGAATAATCTCCCTAAAAATAGGGAAATACTTCCCCCGTAGCCTCGTGACCCCGAATCCTTTGTGCGGTCCGCAAACTGTGAACATACCTTTACAGTTCACAGCTTCCAGTATTTTCCGTCCCACTCGCACTCATTGACATCGAGATACACCCGTCTCGCTTCCCAGAACTTGCTAAACTAATGAAGTTAACCTATTCGTATTGATGTTACGTCGTTAACAATTTACAAGTTAACATGCAAACTATATTTTGTACAATGTTGGTTCTTAACGTATTGAAATACAGCTTAATTTTGAATAAATCAATATTATTTTAATTTTTAATATCGCTACCGAACTCGAACAAAGTAACGTATTGAAATTACTGTCTCTTGTCTGGAAAATATTTTTTTTATTAATGTTTTATTATTTTTATCGTGAAATTTAAATGTATTCAGTATAATAAAACAGAAAGATATTTTATCATTCTTTTTATTTATAAAAAAGTAAGGGTAAATTTTTGTTCACAGTTTTCAACAAACATCTAAAATTACTTATGAATAATAAAGAAATTTATTATATATTAATACAATTCATTTAAGACATACATTGGCTTTCAGTGTCAATGAAACAGGTAAAGTTTTCAGTTTAAATATTTAGTATAGTTTGCTAGTATTAATAGCAGAGTATTTAAATTTCAACGTATTAATAAGCTTTCAAAATTCGTCCGAATCAAATACATATATAAGTTCATAAATAAATTTAACTACCATACCATTTAGATAGTTATATCTATATATCTTTTCATCTATTTTATTTTTTTATTCTATTTTAGGAAATATAAAAGAATTTTTATCAAATCACTTTTATAGAAGAAAAACTAAGTTGTATAATAGATAATAGTTCCTATGCGGAGGTTTCGTTGTAAAAGTTAAAAATAAATAAAATTAAGAAGTAAACTATTTTGACATTTAACTCAAACTAGTTTGAAACAATAAATTACTTTGAAACACATAAATCGTAAAATACAATAGTTTTGACATCTGTGTCAGTTGAATTAAAAGTTTAGTTAGAATTAATTTATGTAAAGGTTATTAGTGTTTTAGTGAAAAATAAACATACAACAAAATATATTTTTATCGATTAATAAAATAAAATTATTAAAATTAATAATTATTTTGTTTGTTTACTAGTTATTTTTGTGTTTCATCTGGAATTATGATTGGAAAAAAGATATTTAAAAAAAAAAACGGTATATTGTGACATTAAGTAGCAACATCCGAAAATCATTGAAAATTATTTTAAATGCAAATATTTTCGTAATTTATTTTATATCATTGTTACGTTTCTATTAATGTGATTGTGGATAAGAAAATCGTTAAAATGATTTTTAAAATGTTTTATCTTTGTATCCTTCAGAATGTTTATATTTTTTATTTTTGTACATTATAATAAATCATTGAATCTATATTTTCCTATCCTGTTCATTAAAGAATCAAAAATGAAAATTTACTTTTTAAATTCAGTTCAGCTGCGTTCTAAATTCAAATTTTAAATAAACTTCGTAAACATTTCTTTATTCCGCTAGTGTATGGCCAGGAACATAAATTAATTAGCCTTGTGAATCCAAACCTGCATTGCAGTCAGTTTTATTGAAATCGTGTTCGTTCTAGATAATTTTATATGCCATAATTATAAAAGGAGAATAAACTTATTTGAAAGTTTGTTTAAATTTGGAATAAAACTGTCAGATTAAATAAAATATTCTGATATAATTATTACACATAGAATAAGAGAGCCATAGACAGGCCTGTAAGTTTCAGTGTCTAACAAATAATAAGAGAGGCCAGATGAGGGACCGATAATTATCTTTGTCTAATCACATATGCAAGAAAGAGAGACGGATACGTAGCCGCATTTATTTTCTCCTTTTCTATGGACACATTTTAGGCTGGCTCTTCTGCTCTATGTATAATAACTCTAATTGATATGACGACATTAGTTTTGTTTACAATTCGTCACTATAACTGTCAAATGTTGTATAATTAGGCGCCATATTTGAAGTGACAATTGTGTCATTATTGTCGTTTCATGTACGAGTATTATATATTATGTTGTATATTTTTTTTAAACCAAGATTCTCGAATTCCTATTTTCTTTTAAATCTCCCTAGTTTCTTTCTCAGTATAAACTATAATACATTTAACACACAAATAAATGCTACCACAGATTGTAATGGAAATAAATTATAAAATTTCAAATTATTTTTTCAAATATTTTGAAAGGGATAGCGATATTAATTTTGGGTCAATGATATTTAATTTATCATTGCAATTTGTTATTTACCAGGACTTTGATCTCCATAGATATTAAGGTTGTCTGGAACCACAAACCTTCTGGGTACTTTTCTTCTATTTTTATTATTAAAATAAAATATTTAAACGATACTGATGTAATACTTTTTTGATTAGATATCTACTAATTCTATTACACTTCTTACATCCAACACACAGACGAAATAAAATACTAGCCTTAAATAGTGACATTTATTACATATATCATAACAATATATCTTTTTATATCTGAATATTCCCAAACTAGTTAATGTTGTTCATTTATTTCTTCGTTTAAAAACAAAATGTTTTTGTTTGATTTTTGATACTTTAATTCAAAATTTAAAACAATATTGAAAATCTAAATATATTTATAAATATATAATAAAAGAAAAAAAATCTCTCTTATAGTTTAAAAAAAGTTTTGGACCTTACCAAACACTACTTATTACTAACAAATATTTTCAACTAAGCAAAGTATGTTTTATCCAAAACGTGTAAAACTATAAATATTTTAACTAAACACAATAAATCCTGTATTAAATATATTATATTATTAGTTTCTGTATTCATGCATACACATGAATACTTATACTCCTTGCAACAAAACAAACTTTGGAAGAAGATATTATAAAGTATGGCATAATATTTGTTTTTTACAATATATATGCCAAATATAAAATAAGTCCAAACCAATTTAGACCGTATTAAAAAGGGATATGGATGTATTTTACATGATGGTATAATAAATACAAAATTGAACATGCTGCTTGTATGTACAATGTCTTATTGGTGATAGGAGCTTGCAAACATTTTACTAAGATTATATGAATATTTTGCATGATGTGTTTTTGCTTGTTTTAGTGCTGCTGCAGTTTTAATATATTTTGTAAAGTATTAGATTTGATAAAATATTTGTATACAAAAATGAGATTAATGTTTATTAAATTATTATATATTATTTTTTTTAATATACATATAATATTATTATTATTTTGCTATATATTATTTATTATATATTATTATCTTGTATATATTATATACTATGTTAGCGCAGACGCCTAACCTATAGCGACGCAATGGGACTCAGGTTCGATTCCCAACAAACATGTATGTGATGAGCTAGATATCTGTATTTCTGGGTTTGGTCGTTTATTAATTTTATTCGCGCTGTATTTATATGTGTATTTCTATGTATTTGTATCGTTGTCCAACACCCTTAACACAAGCAAATAATTTGCTTACTTAGGGGTTAAATCGATGTGTCTAATTTGTCCTGTGATATTATAATTATTATTATATATTACACATTTTGTTTCAAACTACAAGGCTCAAGACTGATAAAGTTAAAACTGTCATGAATTCTAAAATCTGTGGTTACGTGAATTTACTTTGAGATTTTTCTAATATTTTTTTTTTTTATGTTTTGTGTGCAATAAAGTATTAAATAAATAAATAAAAAAGTTTCATCTCTATCGTAAAAGAAATTTGCACTTCTAGAGAGCGTATTATTTATTCGTAGTGTACTAGCACCCCCTCTCCAATTTCACTCCCTTCTTTACCACTTTTAAGGTCTCGTGCCCTCTGGGTGACAACACTATCCTATTAGTTACTACCGCTGTCTATCTGTCTGTCCTTCTAGACTCTAGAGTTTAGTTTTATAATTATAATGTATGCTATTTGAGATAAAAAACTTTAATAAAAATCAGTTAGGTGTCGAATTCACATAAATTGGCTTTCAACTTATCTTAACTTAAATTTAAATGACGGAGAAACATTTTTTGTGGTTAAGTCTCGGAATATTGAAAATCTGTTTAAGTGTTATATTGTTATGTATATACTTTTATAAAATACTTAATATAAATATATCTTTTATTTATTATTATAATATAAAAAATATATATCCTTATAAAAACACAATGTATAATCTACAAAGAAAACAGAAAACAACTATAATTCAGTCAAACATTTCAGTTAATCATAACTTAGAGAATTAGATATTCTATACTAAGAATAAGTTCGGAGTAGAACAAACTAAAGTATTAAAGGCTTTATACTTTGATAACGAATGGACTGACATTCATATCTACTGGAACTTTGAGAGATGAATGAGGATAATAAGTCAAGAAACAGAGGAAACAATATAATAGATAGAGTATTTTGAGGTCGTTGAAATATCACAGATATAACATGTGGTTTATTATATTTACAATAGACAAAACAGATTTATTGGGAATAATTAATTTAAAAAACATATTTAGAATCAAACAATAATTATACGGGCAGGATTCAAACCTGCGACCTATAGGAAATTCCGTGTTAAACTTAAATAAGATTAGTGTTCTATATATAATAGTCTTTACAGGGACAGCGGCGACATCTATTATACCTGCATCTTAAAGATAATTGCAAACGCGAGTCTTTAAAAAAACATTGCAAATATATTATTTGCAATGTTTTTTTTAATATTAAAAGAATAAACATTTACGAAATTAAAGTACATTAATAACACCGCTTATGTATTGTTATCTCAGATATAATTTCAGAGACGCTCCTTTAAGCTCAGTTCATGACCTTTTCAGTGTCATTTAAACAACGCTATACAAATTTTGTAAAAATCATTTTTAGTTTTTGTAAATACAAACATCATATAAATAATTATGATAATATTATAATCATAATATTATCATAATGTGAAAGTTAGGACGCTAGTTTGTCAAAATTCCTATATCCATATGAAGGGAATGTTTAAATATATCTATAAAAATGAATTAGCCATGTTAAGCTTATTTAAATTTATATAAATATAGAATGAAAAATAAACCGATACGGGCAGGGATTTGAACTCGCGACAACAATTTGAAGTTTTGAAAACAAAGAGACTACAACTTGAAATAGGACATAAACTTACTTATTATCCCGGTAAAATAGGTACTGAATTTAGGAAAATCACTCTTTCCCTTTTCGACACATGAGGATATACATAATTATTTTAGGTTATGTGCTTTCTATCCCTGTGCCATAATTATATAAGCGTCGCGATACCGCAAAGGCTAGTGTTTTATAAAATGTAATCAAGTTTCAGTGAAAAAAAAAATCATATTTTATTGTGACATAATAAAGTTATACTAAAGTAATTAATTTCGATCTACAAGTTAATATATTATATAAATTTAATAATTGAGCCTAGCCCTTCATTTATAAAAGATTAAATGAGAGATCAAGATCTTGCAAATATTGTAATTCGAATTGTGGGTTATAGTTTAAGGTAATATGATAATCACTAATATGGTTACCTACTCTGTGGTTATAGCATTTCATGGAATCCCTGCGGCCGTCAGCAATGCCTGGTTATTTGGACGCAGCGGACAAATATTGGCGTTTGCACCTTGCATAGCCTTCTAGTAGAATAACCCTGACACTTACTTTCATGTGTTGATATATATGTTTTTAATATAACACCTATTCATAAAATCTAGAATACATAATTTATAAGTTCTAATAATACCTATAAAACTGTGACATTCATTTGATCATCACTGCTAGTTTTATATTAATTTATATCAAGATTCTGAAAGAAATATTTAGTTAACTCCATATTTTAATTCTGTAATGTTAACTAGTTGTTATGTAAGTTATTTACTAAAATGTTTTTCGAGTAAATAACGCTATATACAGCGTTATAAAGAATTTTAAATAATATTATATATTCAAGAGAAAAAAAACAAATTTCCACGACACATGGACTCCCGGGAAACAGTAAGTTAACAATAAATCTACAAACAACAGGAGAGTTGCTTTGTTTGAACAGTCCCTCTGGTACATCCATCATTCTGTATAAGGGCTTTTAAGGTTCATATACCCTTTTAAATATAAATTTCGAATAAATAATTGTTTTCATGACTCCATGGTTTGAATAACGGCTGTCAAGAAATTAATATAATAATGATATAAATCCTAATAAACAAAAAATGGTAGTAGCTTTTAATAGTAATACTAGTTATTATTAATTATTTAAGTAAACATTTTTAAGAGCTTTATATTTTTTCCCTATATGTAAATAAATCCTGTGGTCTTCTATTAATTAAGACAGTATTAGTTACTATTTTCAGAGGAAATTATTAATCTTGAGTAGTCTCTTACAAGTGTTAACTAAATATGTAATCTGTTAATCGATACTGCTTTAAGTCAAAGTCAAGTTTTCTTTATTTCAAACATGAATACATTGTGTTCATGAAACGTGAACCTCTAGTTGTACGATTTCAAAACGTAATTCGTAGATGGTAGTTAGTTAACATGATCTACGAATGAAATAAGATACCGTGACTCGAGCTATTAGAAAATAGTTTTTACTTAGAATTTAGAATAGTAATATTTTTCATTTAGCTTCTTATAAATCCTTCGTTATATTTGTATACACTATTATTAAAATCTTACGCAACATTTACGTACCTACATACGAACATTATGACTAAATTATCGTTAAAGTGTAACCTAGTAAAGCTTGGAATGTACCTATAAGATGTTAGGTGATTGAAATAGGGGATGCAAATTTGTATTACGAATAAGAAGTAAAACAACTAAAATGTTATAATATTATTAACCATTATACCTACTATATAAAAAATAAGACCTGAACCAGAATAAAACATTTTTAAGCTTTACAATAATCAAAACCATTTTTTTTAATCTTCGTCAAAACTCCGTTATATAAAACTTAATTATTATTATTATTATTTTTTTTTTTTTTTAATGATCCTATCAGCAACAACAACGTTAGTTCTTTATATTGTAGTTTATGCTGGATAGATTATCAAAAAGTATATCAAATGCACATAGAGGGTTAATTGAAATTTATCATTTTGACATGTTCCTTTTATCCAAACCTCCTTATCCAATTTATAAATTTATGTCAACTCAAAATTTCACGCCGTGAACTAAAAGTAATTTTTTTTAACTGATCTTCATGATGAGATTTTATTTGTTAAAGCGCCATCTAGGAAACAATTATGGAAAGTTTTGAACTCACAAAATAGTTTCTCATAAAAACGTCAGATGGCCTTTTAAGAAGTAATTGTTCATATTTAAAGAAAAACATTTCAAATTCAAATTGTACTTTGAATAATATAATTTAATATTGTGAATTGAATATTAAGTTATAAAGATATCGAATTAACATTATTAGGGCTCACTACGCACTAAGATGAAAATAATAGTAAATCCATCTTCAAAAATGTCGATAATACGAGATTACATTTCGAAAGTGAAAAGCATGAACATTTTATTGGGACTGTTTCCCAAGACTGAAAGAAAAGATAGTTATACAAACCGATAAAAAGAAACATATTGTAGTAAATAGGTGTCAAAACATTCTAAGATATTGAAGTAACTGGCTTAATTTAACCGATGAAATTCAGACAGTCCTAATTTTGATATATATTTGGTATTTATATGATATAATAATGATATAAAAACCTACTTTCAAAATAAGGACTGACACAAGATGACTGTTACATACTAACTACTTCAATTATTTAGGAAAATTTTAAACTAACACACTTACCTACGTTTATATTTTTAAATTTACTAGGAACATACACTTATAAATTATAAAAATCCAATTATCTATTAGATCTCGGAAAAATATTCATTTTATATTATGTGTTTCATACTAAAGTTATTAAGACATAAAAATCTATATTTTTCCTATTTTTATCAGTAACTAAATTATGGACTAGCTAAAGAAGCAATTTGTAGCCAAAAGTTCCTGAGTTCTGTGTAAGCTTTTATGTAACACGTAACATCGGAATTGGTTTTTCCAATGCTATGCTGTGAGCCTGCCCCACTTATAGTCCTCTTACAAAAATATGTTCATAAAAAGTGAACGAGAGAGAACATTTTATATTGGTTATAATTCTTAATGAATCTGAAGTTTAATTTATAATAAAATTCTATTCTTGTGACTACCCTGACATAGTTAGAAAATTGGCGACTGTTTCAGCGAGGTCTGATAAATCCTGTATTATATTATTCATGTAGCAATGCAGTGCCTTTGCTTCCATTAAAATGCATTCTATTTTCTAATGTAACTTTACTTCGTCTTCGCTATAAATGTTTGTAATGATAAATTTGGTAGTAAACAACTTAAAAATCCATTAAACTTATAAGTAACAATAACATACCAATTTAACTAAAGATATAATAATCTGACAACACATTTAAATAATTTTTTAACTCGTAAATCTATAGAATTATACCGAAAGTAGTGACATCTATCGCTAGAGTAGAAGACTATTATATTAACCTATAAATAAGGTTAATAAATACTGTTATATGTAATAAAAAAAACAATAAAATTCGTTTGAAACACTTAAACATACATATTATCTAATTAACAGTTATAGATAAATAGAATCATCTGCTACCAACCTTCGGATATTGTTATCATGTCATGTAAATGGTAGGTACTGTGGTTTTATGGCAGTTTTACTTTTTTTAAAATTAGAATGAAATAAAGTTAAAATAACAAACAACTTGTCTTACAAATATAAAAATTCTAATATTATTAATAGTACAAAGTAATCTGAGCATTCGCTTAAGTTGTTGCAACTGGTATTATTGCTATCTCTTTCTTTTCCTTTACGCGCTACTAAAAGATGACGTCACATCCGTTCTAGCTTCGGTCTTGTCGCGTGTTGAGTTCATGCCGCCATTTTAATACGCTCTGTTGTCTATAATTTCAATAGATCGTCTTTATGGAAAGGTCCGTAGATAATTTTTACTCTTTGGCTACTATAATGTGCTCTCTGATTACTTATAAACAACTGTCAAAACAATGTTCTGGAATTCTAAAGGTGTATATTTTTCAGTTTTTCCTGGGGGTATAATTATGTATGAAACGTTTTGATATGGATTCTTGGATAAATTTGTGTCGAAGCTGTCTAAGTCCAGAAACTGGAGTGTCACTTTTTGATAACGAAGACAATATACAAGAGAAATTTCGTGAGGTTACTACTGTTGAGGTATACATTCTTATTTAACCGTTAAAATTCTCAATAAAATAAACGAATAACTGCTCCTATATACCAGTATTCCATGAATAAATATTTTTCATATAGATGATTACTCAAGTGTTGGCTTTCATTTTCCTTCTATTTACACCCAAATAGATATAAAAATATATTACACTCAATCTTGACACCTCACTGTGTTTATATTACAATTATAGTCTAAGTAACATTTAATAACATAAAAATAACTATAATCATGTCAATATTTCAGGTCAGAAATGACGATGGTTTACCACAAAAACTATGCAATGATTGTTTTACTCTAATGACGTCTGCATATCAATTTCGTACTCAGTGTATGAAAATGGATAAGGAACTCCGGCTTCAGTTAGAAGCATACATTAATGAGAATACTGAGCAGTTTTCTCAGATAGAAACTCAGCTAAAAGCTACCGAGGACATGACAATAGAAGATATAGCTAAGGAATCAATGAAACAATTAGAATCAATTATAAAAAGTGAGGCAACTGACAGTGATGATGATTATTATTATGTTGTAGTGGTTGATGATCCTAAAGATGATGAGTGTGAAAATAACAACAGCAATAGTATGGTTATAGAGTCAATTAAAAAAGAAAATGAAGCTAGTGAAGATATTGTTATGCAAAATGTTGACCAAAGCACACAATTTGAAAATTGTATAGATTCATTTCTTGTTAGTAATCCCAAAATACCCTATAATGTGCCTGCTACTATCTTAGAAAATGAGGAACAGGAAATGGAAGATCATTTTGGGAATGTTGATGATTTAACTCAGGACCACTCTCTGGGGATGACTGAGGATTCCCAAGACAAAACAGGTCATGGATATTCAATCTCTATGCCAAAAGAAGTGATAAAAAACATACCAAGTTCTAAAAGTTTTATAAAAATAGTAACCCCATCTGGTGCAGAAAGAACTATTCTGGTCAAAAATGATGATGGTGTAAAATATTTAACAGAAACTCAACTTGGGAAAGATGTAGGAGAATCTTTATCTCAAGAAGAAGTCATTCTCTACGAAGGTGACGATCCTTCACAGTTGCAAATACTTAAATGCGATGGATCAGAATTAGTTATAGAATATGCTGATGATAGTGAAATAGCCACCGTCTTGCAGCAAGAAGACGGAACATTTTTATGTGATTGTGGTGAACAGTTTGAAGATTTTGCAGATTATGAAAAACATCAATACAAACATAACCCAGCTGGGGAACATCTATGCAATTTATGTGGAAAAGGATTTGAAACAGCCGAAGTGCTAACTGGCCACATGATGTTGCATAGTGTTTCCGGAGTATATGTCACTTGTCCCTTCTGTTATCACAGTATCAAAAGAAACAATCTTACACAGCACATAAAGTATGTTCACAACAGCAAGCCACAATGTGAAATATGTTCTAAGACATTTGCAAATCAAAACAATTTAAAACGGCATATGATGATCCACAGTGGAGTCAAAGATTTTGAATGTGATATATGTCATAAAAGGTTTCACCAAAAAATAACCATGCAAACACACAGATTAACTCACATAAATCCATTTGTGTGCAATCATTGTGGCCTTAAGTTTGAAGATAAAGCAGAATTGACAGCACATAAAAGTTCAGAAGATTGCTCTAAATCTAGAATATCCAAAGTTAAAGAGGAATTAATGAAAACAGTAAAACAAGAAGTGGTTTCGAATCTTGGAAAACTACTTGGTTATGCTTGTTCACTATGCAAGAAAATGTTCTCAGTTGAATCTGCTCTAGAACAGCATGTAGAAAACACACATATATTTGAGACTGAAGAACAACAGACGGAAAAGATTCAAAAAAAGAATGCCAAAAAATTTGATTGCAGACTATGTGGAAAGAGTTGTGCTAGTCAAGCTATGATGGTAATGCATGAAAGGGTTCATACAAATGAACGACCGTTCCCCTGTCAATTGTGTTCATTAAGATTTAAAACCAAAACACATTTACGAACACATCAATTAACACACACCCGGGAAAAGAAGTTTGGTTGCTCAGTGTGCTTGAAATTTTTTGCCTTAAAAGGCAACTTGGTTGTACATTTACGAACTCATACTGGCGAGAGACCATACGTCTGTTCCATTTGCGGCGATGCATATATAGACTCTAAATATCTTAAAAAACACAAACAAAAGAAACATGCAATAGATAATGTACCTTGGAATAAATATTGATTAATTAATTTGTTATAAGCTTAATAATGTCTTTAAATATTTAAACACAACTTTGTACTATAGATTAACAGACTATATATTTGATACAATAATTACTCTGGAATGCAAAAAATTCTTGTTATTTAAATGAAGTCGTACATTACAAGTTAAAGGTAATTAATTGCATGGTCTTTATAGTAAGTAGTATAGTAAGTTTTATAATTTTATTTGTATACATGCCCGACGAATGTGAAACTATTTGTTTCCTTATTATTTTAAGTTCATCAAATTGATCAATAAAACATACATATTATCATGTCCAGCTCAGCTATGGTTTAGTAAAATACATCGTGAAATTTATTAAATAAAAAACATACAATATCTCGAGTTTTTATTTCTACCTATAAATTTTCAGTTACCCATGTTTTTAATTATTGTGCTTTATGGGAAGAAAACTTAAACACTAAAGAAAAGGTAAATATAATGTTTTATACTCGCCAGAGAGCATAACTCACTGATACAGTTCAAAGCCAGACAATATAACAGATGATAACATTTGGAATAAATATTTGTCGTTGAAAAAAAACAACTTCGCTAGTCATGAATAAAAGCTAATCCAAATATAAATGTTTCTTATTGTACAATGCCACTAGTTATTGCCTATTGGTAGCTTTTATAGTATTCGTATAATTCTGCAGTAGATAAACATTTAACGCCATCTCTTTCTCGTAACGTACGCTATTATGAAAGCCAGATACATTTTGCATTTCCTATTTACGCTACTCACTAATAGGGAGCGGTAGTGAGTTAAAATTATTTTAAAGTTTAAAAATGATAACCGCGAAAAAAAGGCAATATGTTCAAAAAAACACAATAAACTATGACTAGTGTTTTTATTAGCAGTATAAACTATTGAAAAATACTTTTACCATATATGCATTATACTCAAATATATAGTAGAAAGATTTATTATTATTATAATATAGCTTGATAACATTTTGTCTTTTACTTATAAAAACATAATGGATCTATCTAACAAACTTACAAATACAGATCGTACAAGCGGTAGGGGCTGGTTAGAAAATACCATTTTCCAAATTAATTAATTAACAGTTGTTGTGACGGCTGACGTGTCTCCCCGTCACATTCGCGTCATGGAGCTTAACATAGTCACAAGAAGTACCAGGCAAACATAAATACTGCAGCGGTTTTAGCAGGCGCATGAGTTCATTTCGTATTAACTTAGCGATGAGAGGAAGGCATAGTTGCTGTCCTGCTCCCACTTAACAGATAATAGATGTTATATTTGGGTTCTGCGATAAAATAGTATAAACGTTATATTCTAAACAAAATGACGATTATATCGATCGATATATTTATATCAGCGATAACATTCAGGATATTTAGTGTATTTTATCATAGCTGGGTCCATTGACGATAGGTGACAGTCCTTGAAACGTGCAAAAAAATATTAAATTATACTATGTACTTCATTATTTAGTGCAAAATATTTCTTATTAAATATGATAACCTGGTATGAAAAAGCGTTAAAATAATCTTTCCGCAATGCTCATTAATTTTATATAATCATTAACTTTACTTATAATTCAAATTATATGTGGTATACATACCTACGTGAGAAACATTCTCATGCAACAAGAATATTACTTTTATCGTCCAGTAAGACGTTTAATTCATTTTATAGTCAGAAAATGTGTTTTTACATTAAAAGGTAACATATTCTTTAGGTGAACTAAGACTTAACCAAAAATGGTCTGCCAAAAAAAAAACCTGCTAGGGATGCAAAAACGTAGAAAACGTCGTTGCGTATAATACGTGCCTGGTATACATATAGGTTGCTATACGCTTTGTGTGGTAGAGGTTATGGAGCGATGTACGGGACGCTGCGATGTCGGGCCGTGCCGCGCCTCGGTGAATCATTGGGTAATGTAGCGCGACACGGTTGAGTTTTCTTGATACTTATTATATAATAAATTCTTTTTTATCAAAAGTCATAATATATCCATTAGTTATTTATTTTACATAACTTAGACTATCGACATGTTTATTAATTTATACGTTTCAACGCTACAAGGATCACTCTGAACTAAAATGAGTTTATATGTTTCTAAGTTTCAATTACTTACTAGAATGCCATACCATGACGTATGTATTTCTAACATTTAGTCAACAAACATATATCAACGATCTAAATATGATATAGTAAGAACTATATTATTCTATATGAGGCAATTAGTTTTATAATTACTTAATAATAATTATTAAAAATAAAATTAAAAAAAAAATACAATAACATATCTTTTCCTAAAATTCGAAATGTCTTCCATACCTTGTATGAACCTTATTTATTATTTATTGGTTCACTAAATTTTGTCAAAAATAAAAATATAAAAAAATAATTACAAGTAACAAAAAATATCAAGATATCTCTAGCGCGGTACACACGGCGTCGAGCGGTGAGTGGCGCTCGACGCGGCTGCTTTGTTCCCGGCAGCCGCCGAGCAGGGATGTCACTGCGTTAATAAAGTTAAGTTATTTATTTTTAATATTTCGTTGCGTACTGTTAGCAACTTTATATATATTTTTTGTGGGTAAAAGTTATTTTATGAAATATTTTATAACTCTTTTAGTTGATTTTACATTGGTTTTAAATCGTTTAATGGATCTATAAATTTACTGAATCTAGAGTCATATAATAAGTGAATAGGCTAATAATAAAAAAACCTCTTTTTCTTAATTTTTCAGTTTGTATATGAAATGCATTAAGAACTCTTGAGATACCAAGTGGGTTAAACACCAACATCTATCGTACTATATTTAAAATCAAAATACAAATAAACAAGAAAGTTTGTTTGTCTAAGAAAAATAATGCCTTAATACACAAATTTTATTTAAATCTGCTGCATAGTTTTAATCGATTTTAAGCTACTTATCTGTCTAATTTTGATGTCTATTGAAAATTAAAAAAATCTTAGAGCATATATCACATGTCAGTGATGAAATAATGACTTGCTCGACGAAATCTATGTCAATTTAAAATACAAAACTTCCAAATTACGAAACAAATAAATTTATACACAGAAAACATGACCATGTACAACCCTGTCGTTGAGGCGGGCCGATAGCAATATCGCTGAGTGCGGCACGAGCGAGCCCGCGCCTAATTTACTCCGCTAACGCCTGCCTGCGCTGCTGCCCTGGTACACGCAGAAAAATGACTTACGGAATTTTATACTTTTTTTGTTTTATAGTTTTTAAATATTTTTAATGCACGTTGGACAATGGTTTTATTTTAAACGTAAATTCTTATTTAAATTTTCCATATTATGTTTTAAATTAAAATACTTAATGGACATAAATTGGGATTATTATTACATTACTACTTCAAGTCTAAAAATATCCATATTTTTAATAAGAAAAACTATATTTTATTACAATTATACAAAAACATAGGTCACTCCACTATACATGTATATATTGATGTAAGAATTGATAATTTATATTTATAAATATTGTTTCCCTCTAACCTTGACTAATATTACAAAATCTTAATATTTATTTCGTTCTCATCCTAATAATATCCAGACTACATTTAACAATATCAACTTATTATACCTAAATTGTAAACTGATTAAAAGGCGATGATAACATTCACCGAATTCGAGAAGAAATTTTTATACAAAAATTAAATTAATGATACTTGTAAACAACGAGCCTTTTCCCCACAAGGAAAAGTTGTCTCAGCGTTATTTCGAGCGATCCATCCAATTTGCAATTCCTGCATCCGATGAGTATCCCTGATTTAGCTCTTCAACGGACATACTTACTCGGCGTTTTATTTAATTTTTCAACTTTTACTTTTTTATACAAGTACTTTTAGAGAGGATAACAAACAGGATGCGTATAATTATTACTAACATATTAATTAGTTAGTATTGGTTTGGAATCGCTCTACATATTATGGAATTTAGGATAAGTTTTCTGGAAATGCTAATAATGTTGCAAATGTACTAAATAAACACATAATTATGTTTATTTATATAAATATTAATTGTGGTAGATTTTTTAGGTTTCTTTTCCCCAAAAATTTTTAAGGCTTTTGTTTACTTGCCGCCATTCTTTTTTTTATTATTTTTCCTTTGACTTTGACACTTACAAATGTGTAACTATGTACCAGGATTACATAAAATATAAAGAGTCAAGTACTACTGAGCCGTGAGCACTACGTTACAGAAAAACGTGCCTGGTGGCGAAATGAAATATATCTGCACTGAGTTTCGGGGCAGATAAGCCTCGAAGCGAAGTGGGAGGGGCCCGGACAGTAAAGTAGGTGTCGCTAGGGATGTGCTTCTGAATTGTGGGTATTCTTTGGAAATTCACAAATTCTTGAAATTTATATTCTATAAGTATGAACGTTCAATTAGGTACACATAAAGTTAATACTATTTATTTTAGTGAAGAGAAATTGAAACGACAGACTTAGAGGAAGAGAAAGAGGCTTCAGCTGTCTGGCTTAGTTCTTTCTGACTGGCCAATAGTCAGTGTCATATTATTATATACATAAAGTGTTACATTACTATACATAAATACAGTGCTATCAGCGACCCGGAGTGGAAAGGGACGCATTAGCGACGTGGTTGATTGTATCTCAGTAACAAAGACCATTTCAACGTATTACTATTAAAGGTGGAAGCTGTGTTCATTTGCGTATTTCTGAATTCGTGCGGTGACTGTGCTATATCGGGAGTGCTTGGAACTTATGTTTAAATCGATTTTATTCACTTGTTTTAGAAATTCTCTCGTTTTAGTCATAAATATTTTTTGTGTATTTTTGAACATGTTTATATTTTATACTAATCTGTTCAGCTTGTCTGGTCGCTAGGCAAATATGACGTTTTCTTATTACTGCCAATACCTGAATGATTTTTAGTTGTAATTAAATTGTAATAAGAAGTGTAAATATATTTTTCATGTTTCCTGATAACATATCATTGACATGAACGGAATCCTTTAACGACATATTACAAATCTCTGAAATTATCGCTCTACATATACCTAGGTATAATTATATACTAAATAATGTTAAAATAACCAGTATTATATTGTTTACTAGTCAAGTTCTTTGTTAGTTACAAACAGAAGATACACGCAAAATTCAATTTGTTTTAGAGTATTAGATTAGTGGATTTGTAACATATTTTTTTTTAAAGACCGAAATCGTGACAATTTTTTCTTTAGTTTATCAAATCCAGCACCTAACAAGTTTAACAAGAGATGGCAGTAATTCTCTCAGATGTAGAGTCTAGAGATGAAAGGAAAACTAAGTAAAGAACTTGCAAAATGTCACCGTTCATCAATCAGACCCTATAAAATCATATAATATCTTAAATATAATTACTACGAATAAATTTAAAGATATATTAAATTACAAGAATGAAATCTTAAATTTTACATAAGTGATATTCTTTGGAAATTTACAACCTTTATTAATATATATTTTTAACTTTATCTACCTTTATTAATATATTTATTATTTATATAATAAGACTACTTCAATTAATTGATCCGTAAAATATATGAAAATCTTACGACGTATCTATTTGTTTGAATCTTCATTTCTATATATTGTATGACGTTTATGTTATACTAGTAATTGTAATCTCTCAACTATGTTCAGATTCGAAGAGATGTTAGTTAATAAACTATGAACTATCTTCTACATAAGTATGAAGCCCTAGTACATGGAACTAACTGTGACGCATCACTATAGTAAACGAAATAATAATAATAATAAACTTTGTATGTAACGAATATAATTATATAAAAAAAAAATAATAAATTATAATAATAATTTATAATTTAAAAAAAAATGTAATTGTTTAAACTTTAAACTGGGGAAAAACCCTGACCGCTTTATTGGTTTTTACCTTATTGTAAAATGTCAAGTAGGATTATTCTTTTCGTAATGCCCTAATCCAGACCTGGAGAAAGAATTAACAATAATTAATTAAGCATGTTCCTTACAATACAAAAAAATCAGGGTGATCCTAATCGTAAAAATTTACATCTTTCGCAATTTTTTTTCTCAAAAAGTATAAGTAGGCTTCGGACCGTAGTTCGTCCTACATAATTTTCTAATAATTACGTTCTCAAATACATATTACGTTAATAATCTTCTTATAACGCAGAGGGGGGAGTACAATAAATGGTAGAATAATACCCACAATACTTTTTGAATACACGTAGTATCAAAAGAATTATTTATTTATTTATTTCCAGGTATTTTACAATTATTTATTTTTAAATCTTAATTTATTTTCAAGAAGTAGGTATCTTAATATTCGTATTCATTGTGACATCGTGACTTCGTGACTTATGAACAAGTCTTAGATTATCTTTAATGGAACTGTACAATCTTCATCTTTTTATGTAGTCCTAGTAATAAAGCCACGCAACAAATTCGAAAACCGCGTATCTGCCATAAAGAAAGAAGATATAAAGAAAACTTATTTATGTATATTAAATTTCTTTAGCTCGTCAAAAGAAACGCGTATATTAATTAAAATTAAAATTAAATACGAAATAAAATATGTACAAATTTATTATAATTATATTGGAAATGATAAGTCTAAACAATAATTTGAAGGCATGGATCACTACTATTGACAACTATGATAACGTTTTTCATTTATAATTAATCTATCTAGTAATTTAAAGTTATAGGTTTTTAAAGTTTGCTTATTATTTACCCCACACTGGTTAAACATTATAATCACTATTTCTTAAACAGTTTATATAAAATGTTGATATATTATATATTTTACGATGTTGGTTAGAATCCTTGGTCAATTCAAAATACGATAATGAGTATATATATACATAATGTACAACAGTTTTTATTTTTGTGAATAGGCAAAAAACTACATATTATACATATAATATTAAAATAAGTTTGTAACATGACTAGAACTTAGTAAAGGAAATAATTAATCGTAAAGTTTTAATGCGTCAGCGCAGTCTTGAAAAATATTTTAATAACTTCTTGTTATCTTATGATCCCCTAGTAACTTGCGCACTCTTCGCGCAAGCCAACGGTAATTCGTGCGCATGTCTCGTGCTGAGAGATGCGCGCGCGCAACTCACTTCCAATGACAAAAAGTTTAAAACCTTCAAGCTAGATAATGAAAGATGGACTCTATTTCAATGGAATAGGTTTTGTTATTCTTTGTCGCATAGTTTATGATTTATTAATCTAAATTGTAAGCACGACGCTCAGACGTAGGTTAGTTACCACTGCCTTGAATTATGACCACTGTTCCTTTGTAGGAATTTTAAAAGTAAGAACTGCAATACAACATGATTTTTATATAAAATACATATTTTTAATTTTGAGACCAATTATCTTATCTTAAAATGTTATGTCATACATATTAATTAATAAATAAACGCAATATAAAAGATATTGAATAAATACATAAAAAAATAACTCACTTAACAAAAATAACTATCGGGTAAAATAAATAAACGCTAGGAACCAAGATTCCGAACCGTCAGAAATAGACCCATCATTTTTATCAAGTGTTAAATTAAATCAAAAAGTTTCTCGCGCTGTCTAGTCAACAATGGCGCTATCAAGAACGGGAGCGCATTATCGGCCGCCCGGACGATCGGGGCGATTGTTTTGCGGGCAATTAGCGCCGTCCCGTCCCGCACGTGTTCTGCGGTCCCGGACGCCAGTGTAACGCGCGTGCCCCACGCGAGCGGTTGTGTGGGAGGTGCGTTCGATTTACATTTTCCCGACTAGTCTGCACGCCTGGTACTGTTTTATTTTTATTTTCAAACTTTTTCTTTGACACCTGTAGATTTTTAATAATTTTAGTAGTTGCGGGATTCATAATTTATATAAAAAATAACAACTATTATTTTTTTCCTTTCTTAAGAAAAGTTTTTATTTATTCTCAAACTTATTTTTTAGGCATTTATATATTATAAATATATAAATTCTAAATTAAGACATATTTTATATACACAATATCTGCATTAACTGTATATAATAATAATGGGCAAAGGAGAAAACATTCTCCCGTCCGCCGCCGGGAAAAGTTTCCGCAAAGTCCTTTAGGTGGGATACAACTTGGCAGTCAAAAGTTCTTGTTCTTCAAAGTTATAGGCACGCGACTCTCCCAAGTTTTGGAAACCAAAACTTTTCTTAAAAACAATCCATAGCTAAATTCAAAGACGTCTTGTTCACTACAGATAAAGCAATTCCGGGCGTGTTAAGACAAGGATTTCTGTGTTGATAAATTATAAAACATTATTAATTATCATGGAGTTAATTTAAAAAAAAACTACGTGAAGTGACTGTTGAAACCAAAATGGCGGCGGCCATGATAAAGGACCGTGGATTGCGAAAGAAATTAACCCAGGAAGCGATACCGGAGAAAACTCCAAAAAAGCCCTCCAAACGCAAGTCGACACCGAGCAGTTCCAAGAACGATAAAAAAAACGAGCAAAACAACAATAAAAGACCAAAAATACAGACCGGGGATCCAAAGCTGGACCTGTTTTCAACCTACCAACCGTGGGTGATCCAGACTTATGGTGATTTGGCCAAAACGAAGACGATAACTTTGAAAAAGTACGCTAGAATTCTTAGAACACTGCGTGGTGAAGAATGTAACAGCTCGGATAGTTCGAAATTTCGTTTTTGGGTTAAGGCGAAGGGATTTCACGTGGGACGCCCGACGGGTTACGAAGCTAAGCCTGCCGACGGGATAGTTTGCAGATACAGCGTATCTGACTCTGAGGGCTGTGCCAGAGGACCCGACGGCCAGGAAATCTACACGGGATCTCAAAACGACCCGCCTCTTTACATACCCACGCCGCCCTTAAAGGTAAGTTAAATTAATCATGATCATCAAACCCTTAATTAATGGGTATAACAAAGTTTGTCGACTGATGTATGTTTTTATGGACGCCTATATTAATTAATTTGACTATGTTTTAAAGTTAAAAACACGCAAATACTTATTTAATATATTACTGCAATAAGAGTTTTAAACTTCTTTTTCCTTAATTATTACAAAATAAACATTAATAATTAATAAATAACGTATAACAATCCTCAACATTCATAAAAAAGAGAGAAATACTTAAAATAGGAAAAATAAAAAAATACATACTTTTTATAGCATGTACGTCTATGTATAATGTATAATGTCTGTCTTGTTAATATTGCATGAATACAATATAAATTATCAATATCCCATCCAATAACCGCTAAACACCTATCAGAAGCAGAGTTTGTAACAGACAGACCGACGCTTTATTAATATCATGGATAAATCAAGATCAAACTGAGGTGACCTCGTAAAACATTGAGATCAAAGAACAGGTGATGTGTGCTACTGCGGTACCAGGGTCGCATAATCATCGAAGTGATTACCCGTCATTATATTAAGAATGCTCATTCATGAGTAATGATGGAAGGCGTGTAGTTATGTATTAGCTTGTATGGAACATCTTTTGCGGTGTTTTACAATACGAATCATAATTATGATTCTTTAAGTTTCATTTTTATAAGTGTTATATAGGTTTAAATTTGGAATGTACATTCGAATTAAAAAAAGAACATCAATAATAAGCATACTAACAAAGCTATTACTGATAATTGTCATACTCAATAATTGAAGTATTGTAATAATTTTGTTTATTAGATGGTTAATTACTTAGTAATCTAAAAGTGAATAATAAGTACACAGTGCGTACGGCTTATGATATTGATTGAGCTAGTGGAACCAGTTAAATTTTAGATTTTAGGTAAACGAGTCATTATTTTTTTTCATGATTCAAACAGGCTGTAATCTCTGCAGACTTTAATGGCATTGTTATCGCTAAAAGCGATTTGCTCTGCGAGTTATAAACGTGTGTACCTGCAGTATACAATTTATGATTATGACGTATTTTATGGGTAATTTTAGGAATATTCCTCCGCCTTTATTTTAAAAATAAATTAAAATTAGTATCAAAATTATGTTCTAGTTATCTATGAGGGATACAGTTAAATTTTGTCTTGTTAAGAGTATAGAACTATATGAGGAAATATACTACATACAAATAACTTAAAAATGGTATAATAGTACCTATGTATTGGAACGTAGCGATCCCATGCGGGCGTAAGCGTAGCGACTAACTAATTCAACACTGCAAGCAAGTGACCAACGCTATCAAAGGTTATTGTTACCTGTTTTGATACTGGTTACCTGTTTACCATAACACTTACTTACCTGTGAATCATGAATAATACTGTTACAGAAGTAATCCGTTACAACTCAAACGGCTAATAAATAAGACTTACTTAATAATACATTGAGAATAATTATAATTACTAGGAAAACATAAACAGCATGTAGGTAATACGATTATAAATGTTAAAATGCTTCTAGTTCCTTTTGACTGATTTGACTTTTTTACAACCAACAAACGATCCTTCCGTATGAAAATTTACCTGCATCTAAGAGAGTAAATGAAAATATTTTTGGTTGGAATATAAAAAAAGGAATTCTGAAATAACGCTACTACTCATATTATTTATGTTAGACACAATACAAACTAAACGGTTCTCGAGTTCTACAGTGCATATGATATTTATAATGAAGTTCTAATAATTAATTTTATGAAATAAATTATGAGACGTTTGTTAAGTATATTTTTTAGTTATTGTATGTGTATACAATAGGTAAGGTATGAAATTTAAAGCACACTTAGATCATATTTACAAATATATATTTTAAGACGTTTTAAATTATTCTTTTTGTACCTCATAATAGACTTTGATTTCACCAATTATATACTATAAGTATTTGCATAATAATAATACTTTGACATTTCAAAGTATCGTGTATTGAATTTTTTTTTTAAAGAGAGTTCCAAATTTGTTGTAAACCCATTGATATCTGTCCGGCCTCTACCAATAGTCGACGTCAACAGTAAACAACTCTTTCCTTATTTATTAGGTATATGGTGTTGTACATAAACGTACATACCGCGGCTGATCACTGCTCGCTACGTTTCATATATTATTAGCCATCTCATGTATATTGAAGAGTTAGCTCTCACCTAAGAGGCTTCTTACGATGGCTACGAGATTTCAAATAGTAGATACACGTGAAAATATATGTAAAACGTGTAGACGTTAATGATATTAGTTCTAAACGGCAGAAGCATCATATTTTTTTTTAACTAGATATAACTGTAATGATAGCAAAACATTGAATGGTAATTCATCAGATAAACAACAAGAACTTTATTTCACGTAGTAATTGTCAATTAGAAATGTTGACAGTTTCAAAAACGTCACCGGCGCTCCGAACGTATATTCCAGTTGAATGCATCGACGGGAATTACAAAGGGTGCCCTCGGGACACTCCAATATCTATGCGTGCAACAGCGCCGCGTGAAACTTTAAACAAACGCTTTTCAATTTATATTCGCCCGGCGGAGCGCGGTTTAGCAAAAACGTGGCGAACAATGGGCGGCCGCAGTAGCCACAGACGCCGATACGAGCGATAAGCGGCGATCGATGTTCAACGCTCAGGTTTGATGTTAACCTCCAAGCGTGTTATGCGCTCCTGATAAATTGTATCGAAAGTATCGATGAAATTTTATTCCAAATCGACTTAATCGATTTTTTTGGATCTGTAAAAATTTAAATTTTCGGCAAAATTTCGTTCTATAATGTTAATAACGCATAATATACAAATGTATATTTTTATGTATGTAAAACTCGATGATATAATTTTTCGCCAGTATATGAACTATATCCATATCTATTCATGTGTCTAACCATTTGAATGTAGGTACATACCGTTGTATGAATATGCTACCGTGATGATGAATAATAGTGCTGTCTCTGACATCGACCTATGACGATAACAGTAACATTCGATCGGCGGAACTTTTACTTTATAAATTGCACTCTATGCAGCGGGAAATATTAATAAAACGTAACATATGAAAGGGGTATAATTCACTAGCCAATCGGATGACGCGTGTGATTAAAAAGGACAGCCATCCGCCTGCGGCTTGTTTTTACCTGTCCTGACCAAACGTCCCGAGTTTGACGGAACAACGGGACAGCGGGACACCGGGACATTATTTTTGTCCCGGAGCAAGACTGGAATATTGAAACAGTAATTTGTAATTTTGAAATGTTCAGCTGGTTGCTTTGTCGGTTTTATTATTTACTACATATCCCCTGGCTTCGCTCTGGGCTTATATTAAAAACTTTAAATAAAACATTTAAAAAACCATTGATGTATTGTGTACAAATAAATGAATGTAAAATGGAATTTTGGAAAATATTTAAATATGACACATTTCCCGACGCATCCCGAAAATGCGGAACGCTTTCGCATGCCTACTAAAAAATAAAACCGTCGTTGTCGATCCCGGGGCAATTAAATTATAACGCATCATCAGAATCGAGATATTACTCTGTTAACGATTATACCCTTTCGGTAATCATCACAAGCGTTGAAAATTTTGATTTCCTGGCCTTTTCTCAAAAAATTGTTTTATTTATACTCTCTACATATTTTTGGTATTTTTCATTTATTACAAATATAAACCACTATTATTACTATTTAAAATCAAATAAATTATATACTTTAGAATTTAATTAACATTATTGGCGTGAAGCTCGGTGTTCTATTTAATAATAACTTTAAAAGTTAAAACCAATCAACTAAAATAAAAACAATTAAATAAATTAAAAAAAGAACAAAACAAATTATATAGTTTAGCAAATTATTCTTTTTTTGAAATGATATCCATTTAAATATTAAAACAAATAGAATCAAAACAATAATTTGAAATTGAAATAAAGAAAACCTATCACCCCTAAGACTACTGTATCGGAAGTTTTAATCCGGGCGCTAGTTCGGTGTGGGCATTGTAAAAATGACGCTATAAATCGTTCGGGCGGTTGTAAATTACATCGAGGCGGGGAACGACGATGCTCGCGATCACAAAGGCGCGGCTAAAAAATATTGTTAGGCTCTGTATGCATCGTAGATTTTTTTAATATCTGTATTTTTTACTGACCAAATTTTTAATAAGAACCATATAAATAGTCAACCTATTTCAAATTCTCAAACAAGAACAGATTTCTCATAAAACTTCGACGTAATCGTAAATACGCTAACCGCTGTGAACAAACACTATCGACCAACAACGTTTGCTCGCAGCTGACAGTCCGGTGTGAAGTGGTCACTTGTTACTTATATGAAACGTGACGATGAACCGCTTTTACTATACAGTACGTGCTGGTGTTCAGATACGAATGAAATTTTGCTGACATTTTTACGGGTTAATGTTAGTTTCTTGTGCTAAAATTTTGAGAATCATAACGGAATAGTTTTATCAATATTAGGAATACCATATTTGTACAGTTTACGTTTTTTGGCCCCTGATATCATTCCAAGATTATTTGCTTCATCTGAAGACAAGAAGAGTATTGGCATATTTTTTTTTTTTAATAAATTACCACGAAGATTTTTCTCACACATCTTTTTGACAATGTTAGTTAGTTATTGTTTATATTTAGTTATGTAAAATTATTAACGTTAAAAGTTATTATGCAGTAGTTATCCATTTTAGTAAGTACCTTTGTTTACAGTAATAGTTGGCGAGCAGCTGTCTGCGTGATTTGTTGAGATTCTGTAACTTGGAACTTTGAGGTTTGTCACCAAAAAGTATAAATATCTTGATGAATAAATTCATTATAATATTCTTAATCTAACTAACAATCAATAAATGTTGTTAGTTTTATCTGTTTAATCCTTATCAAAGTTTCAACTCTTTATTCAATTTAAATAAATATGTTACATTACATGTGAATATTATTATATGTGTTAGACCAAAAATTCTACACATGTGACCAGCTTGCCGCCAATCGGAATCCATTCCTCAAATTGATTTCCACAAATCAAACGATAATGCGCCATTTGCTTGTTCTAGATCCATAATATTTCTTTAGTCTTCCGTATTTAAAGTGAAGTGAGAATATTTTATATTTATAAATGACCACAGATAGCTACTAAGCAATGGAGTGTTTAAATAAAAATCTTTAAAAGACTGAATCTGCAATAAAATATATAACTATCAATATTATAGTAATACATCACGTTAAACTAAAATATTTTTAATCAAAGTTCGATTACAAAAGAAAAAATCTCGCAGATGAAATTCAGCAATTTCCTTCATCTGACTGCACTTGATTGATTCGATCTGTAATGGAATCGAAATTTAAAAATTCTCGACCTACAAAGTAACATTCTAAAGTTGTCCGCACATTTAAATGACAAAGTTGCCGTACTGCAGATTAGCTTTCCAGTCGAGCTACGCAGCGATTACTAATCAACTTAATGTCACTTGTTTGGTATCCAAGTGTCCTACCGACAAATAGAGTTCACCAACCCACTGACTAACTATTTGTGATGTAAATTTAAATACATTACATTATCTTACATTCCTAAAAAAAACTGCAATGTATAATAAGTCAATAAAATATAACATATTTAAGTATGACATCAAAAATGAGATCTGTGTCAATAAGCGTATCTAAATTATACGAAACCAAGTCCCGAATAAAGTTGCCGCGGAACTTAAAATTCCGTTCTCGCTCGCAGCAGATATAATAAAACCGTTCGCAAATCTTTGAAGTGGGTGAGAACTCGCTATCTATATAACGTAACACGAATTATGATCACACGTGCAACAAAAAGCTAACGCATTCGCATTGCGGGCGTTCAGCTGGCGGTAGAGTACCGGGCTCGCAGCGCGCGCGAGAGATAAGTAACGTGGGGACGGGTGACGGGTGGGGGGTGGGGGGTAAATGCCCGCGCGGCGGCGGCGGGTAATTGGTTCGCGCCGCCCGAGGCGAGCCCGTAGTATCGCGCTTTAGCGACGGCGCCCTCCGGTGTCGGGCGTGGAACATGAAACCCGTGGAGTAGATTTGAACTTGTTTAATATTTTATTTGATTTATTATTTTATTTGGATGTTCAGACGGATTTTACTATATGCGAAGAAACTGTTGTAATACTTGTATAGAAGATGTAGAAAAGTCTTTAATGGTCTTTTGTAATATTTTAAATTTATTTAATGTAATAAATAATAATATAATTCAATTCTAGAAAGACTAAGTAGATTACACTATACAAATAATTGATTATAAATGTGATGAAATTAAAGGACACTACGATAGCTAATATTTAGCTTGAATATAGAAAGGACATGTAATTAAATTAAAAAATATATACATATAACAAAGTCATATAACAGCTCCACGCCTTCCCGGCGGCTGTTTGTCATGCTACCGCGGAGTTATAGCTATGTCATGCGGCCACCGGCGCGCCACTTTATACATCCGACGGCGCTACCGCCCGCCACGATGTGCACACAGCTTTATATATAACGTGTAGAAGTACCAGATTGGAAGCGTCGGTGTCGAGAACTTGTGATGTCGATGTCGTTCTATGATTCCAGAGTTCTTTTTTCGAATTTCGTGTGTTGTCAATGTCTGTGATTCCCGAATTCTTTTTTAAATCTTCCAACTTGTTAAGTTTCTTGTTATATTATGTTATGTTTTGTTGGGAATATTTTTTTATTAAAAAGAGTTCTTGCTTCAGTAAAATATGCACACATTTCAAATTGTTTAATTTGCAATCTGCATGTACATTATTTCTCTTTGTGAATTTAGAAGTTTATCTAAATGATTTCAGGACAGAATTAATTTAATGAAAATATTAAAGGAACAAAGGTTGTTTTAAATATAGAGATTGCATTTAAAAATGAACAAATATTATTTATCCAGAATATTTGTCTTGTAAATTTAAAAATAACTAGACATGCGGTTAAAGTTGTTTATGCGGTTATGTCGTTAACAATGTATTTAAATGTGAACAAAGCAATTTCAAAACCCTTTTAACTCAAAACAACTTTTTGTCTACCAATTAGCCAAATGTTAAGATTTAAACAAAAAAAATAGAGTTAATAATAGAAATAGTTAAACAACCTGGAGAAAACAAACAAACAAACAAACATACATGTACCAAAACTTTTCTGTTTAAAAAATATTATAGTATAACAAAAAAAAATGTAAAATAAGCTGGTTGGCAAGTCCGGGTCAGACTCGTTATTTTTCATTTCGTCAAAGCTCGCTCATTACCGCGTTTCGAGAGGCGCATGTCGTGTACGATAGGTATAGTGTGGGCGCACATCGATAAAAATATATCGATAATCCATAACGCTTAGTTTGTGAATATTATTTATTAGTGTGGAGGAAGTTTTTTGTTATAACTAGTTATATATATGTATATTTATATATAGATATATATATATACATCCCTACACGTTTGCATGCAATCAGTCGGGGCGAGCCGCGGCGACGCCACTCAACGCGCCTCGTAAACGTTATCGGCTACATCGTAAAAATGCGACGTAAAATGGCGAACGTGCCGATACACGGCTTATGTACTAAAAATTTAAAAGAATACCTAGGAAATATTTTTGAGCTGGTATATTCCTTCTTATAGTTAGATTGACAATATGTGTAATTCTAATATTGAATATAAGTTAACTCAGATCTTATAAAGAAATTAAACGGTGAAAACCAACCAATTTTAAAAATACTAAAAAGACTAACTAGTCTTAATTTTTACGTAAACTCCATCTATCGTCAAAAATATGGAAGTTTTGAGCGAAATTGAAGCTCGAATGAACGTAATCCTGATCCCAATTAGTTGGTTCCCTTGAGGCGTTACGTCACTGGCCAGATGGTGCTCGATTTTCAAGGCTTTTCTGCCTGTAATGTTTTTGAGTAAAAGGTTTTGGCCTGTGTTCGTATTTCATTTGACAAATCACCATGGTGTGAGGTGTCACATAATATATAATAGGTTTATAGCGAAGTAGTTTCTGAATCGCAGATGAGACGCGTGACTCTTGCCAATATACTTAGAAAAGACTTCTTACAATGAACAGTCAACAATATTACAAAAACATGACTTTACACACACACACACACACACAAACACACACACACACACACACACACACACATACTAGACACAGATAACACATCGCTACAGTATAACATATTTTATTATTGTATGAAGATTTACATAATTTGACTTAAAACTCTATGCTAGTGATGTAACACGCCCGGGATCGCAACTTCGCACCCCAATTAGTGCACCCTCATGACACCTTAACCCGGGGTGACAGAGATTGATCAGGATATCAGAGTATTTTATGAAAATACTAGTGAATGCATAAATTATTTTGAGCTATTTTTAACAGCTTTGATACATTCAAATAAATTTGTTCGGATGCAGATCGCTTGAGGTTTTTATTATAAAAGAAAATGGTAAAAACCAAATAATATACATAAAAAGTATTTATATATAGGTACAAACCTTATGAACCTAATATTTTTTTTATTACAATCATATAACAACAATTGTCCACTTTATTATAATTCAATGGCAATACTAAATTCTAACCTAAACCTAGACTAAATTTTTAGTTTTAAAAAAAAGATTATGTTTAAATTTTTTAAATCTGACAATCATGACCAATTCGTTCTTATTTAATTTGCTGCAATGATTAACCGAATAAGCATACAATGGTTTTATTGTACAAATAAATTCAGAAATATTAATAATTCAGGATTACATTGTTCCGTCTCTTGAAACTTACAGGAATATCTTCTGATACATATACAAAATACAAATGAGCGCAAAAACTCTTTACCTAACTAGCGCTTGTGCTAACAAACGTTAAATATTCAAAAAGGCCAAATCCACACTTACAGTTTTATTTTACAGAAAAAACACTACGCGGGTGTGGAGCTGTTATCATTTCATCCGGTCTCGTATTACGATTTACATAAAATAATAAACGGGGCGGTCGCCACTAAAAACCAGCTTTCTTTGCACGATAATCCCGGGATTGCGGGATCACGGAGCGCGGGATTGCGGGATGTCCCGGGGGCCGGTTATCAAGTTATCAATTTGACGGCCCCAGTCCGGGGATTCCGTTATTGTGTCGAAATACTTATTTCTTTATCTTGCAATGTTTTAAATGTGACGTCAGAGTTCTGTATTTGATTAATTTCTAGCATGTTCTAGAATTCGTATCGTTCAACAATTTAAACTCTATCGTTTCTACTCGATAGTATTTGTTTTGTGGTCAGCCGTCAATATCAGACTGCAGAGTAATGAACTAGAATGTTATTTATTCTCTCGATTTCAAATCATTTTAAATTTGGAATCTCTATATATTAGAATGTCGTAAATTCATAATTTTAAATTTCATTTGAAATCATAGATGTAGCTGATTAATAAATATTTACTCACTCATTGACAATACATATTCCAATAAAACTTTTCTAACCGAATATTCATAATTTAACGTGGTTTTTTTAACTAATAACACTTGCAATTTTTATTGTGCTATTTTAGAGTTAGTAGAGCATTTTATATTATGTTCTGACTTATATTGAAATATATGTGAATTATGATAAAACAGTTACTTATATAATTTTTATTTTCTGGATAGAAATTAGTAAGAATTTTTAAAACTAAACATTTATATTTCACAGTATATTCTGTTTTAGTTTTATGTTCTGTAAGGTACACCATATGAAATTATTTTAAAATATGTGTATGTTGCTTACTTACGCAACTTTTGTGCGGGTCCTTCTCGTATGGATCTGACGTTTTATATATAAGTACTAATTAATTTGAAATAAGAACTTCGAAAGTACTTCTAATCATTTCAAATATGTTCGCTATGAGAGTAGAATACTGTATTCAATTGTGTATAATACTGTTTACAACATATGTACCTACCCTAATAAAGGTACTAAAAGGAGTATAAAGGCGGTGACTCATTAACGCAAAAGTCCGCGCGTGTCATGTCCTCGCCTAATCCACTTTTAATTTTGATTAATGTTCTGAACTGCGTTCCAAATTCAAAATTAGGTCTTTTGCATTGTTTTGCGAGTTCCCGTTGTTTGTCAACTTAATGGATTAATACTCTGTGACGCTAATATTTATTGGTTAGATATACCTAATGTTTATTTGTTGGTTATATATTAGTTTCTGTATTTCTTTAATAATAAAATAAGCGTACTGTTATCGCACATTCTAAAAGCAACTTGGCCCGAGTACTTTGGACCTGAATATCGTATTTCTCCCCGGGGTAAACTCCAACAAAACCATCTTGCCAACACTTTGATCTTTGCGGTGCGGTACGGCTGTTCCGAGTTTCGCTTTGAATTTTCTTTTCACAGTTCGAATTTTGAAATTCTTTGTTTTGTTTAAGAATTCCTTATTAAATGATCTAAGGTTCTGTTATATCATTAATTGACTATTGTACATTCGAATTTTTAAGATGTAAATTAGTTGGCATGTCTATATCTTAAACTTGATGTAATATAAAAATGGCATAAGCTATTAAATACTTTTATTTCGCGACAGTCATAACGCGGGACCACACCGGCTGCGACGGAAATCCGGAACATTGCGTTTAAGTACGCGACTCTCGACTCAGGACTTAAAAATGTCATGCTTATTTCTGTACTTACTCTGTACGACAATTGAAAAATATGTTGAATGAATTAATGCATTTAATTTATTCTAATTGGCAACGAAAGAATGGTTCAACAATAGTATGGTAAAAGAACTAACTATCTCGGGCGAGCAAGATTCGCTAAGGACTAGGAGGCAATAAAATCGTCGATTACCAGGCGAACATAGCGTCGGGAGAGGGTTCAAGCGGACGCGACTTGGCTTCCTGTGCTTCCTCGCGGAAATAGGGCCCGTTCCGGTCGGCGGCTAATGGCGCGTGCCGCTGATGTTATGAACGCCTGGTGCTTTATCGTTGGGTTGGTGACGAATTTTTGATAGAAATATAACTTTTGATCAGTCAGTTTATTTGTACGATGATAAATCTTTGATATCAAAACTGCCTGACTTGTTAAGCCACACATGGAATGAGATTTTAAATATAATAATAATAGATAGCTTGTAGATTGCAACTATTTGCTACCTATATAGACAAGTTTATAAATACAGACTGCGTTACATACACTAAAATAAATAACATTTAATTTAAATTACAACAATACTGACAAGTCAATATATAATATCTATATCTAACAATCAGTAGGTATCACGGAACTGTGAAGTTATACGAAGTATTTATCTGGAAGTGTAGTTGTATAGAGAGCGCTATAGAACGCCTTGCCCCGGGCCGCGCCTCACGAACGAGGTGCTGACGGCTTATACTGCGACCACGCGCATTGATACTTTATAATTAAATATTTAGTTTTATTTTATTTTTTTAGCATCTTTCAGTGTCTCTAACCGTCAAGTTAAACTTTAATATAATATTTTAAATAACTTGAATTTACTTTAATGTCAGTCTTTATTATATTTTACAAAGTTGTTACGTCGCTGTCTGCCATAAATATATATAATAAAAAGGTTTCGAATACACTATACCCCACCTCCAAATGTACTATCATTATTTCACATTCCAGTGAAATGACAAGTTCCCGCCCAGATGTTCTGACTGGGGTCAGACCCCAGCGCCCTGCGTCACCCTCATTACGTGCTAGATACATCGCACGCAGGCCTTACTCATATTTTGTGTAATTTATCACACTACTTTATAACCGCAAAGTTTTCTTGATATAATATCAAAGTTTAGGTTCCAAAAAAAAAAATTCTAAATTATTTAAATATTATATATAAATAAATAAAAGATTATTAGAATTATAACGAAAACGTTTATTAAATCTCATTATAAAAAAACAAAGATTCCTATAATCATGTGTATTACGAATTAGTTTATCACTTCAGAAGTGAATTTTAAAAATACTAGCCCAAATATAATATCGCACAGTATAAAAGTATATTCGGCTGACTATAATACTCGATATCAAATTCACACCTAGTCGAACAATCAAGTTTTTACCCTGTCCAAAGTTCAAACCCCAAACACCCTTCGACTTAGACATGCACTTGACTTTATTCGGTCGGATATTTCACATATAATAAAGCGACTCTAGCGCTTTATTATTGTACATATTTAGATAAATAAATTTATTTTAACTATTGAAATTATTTGTAGCAACTCAAGCAATAATATGTCATATAGGTACTTACAATATAAATGATGAAGATTATTCTAGCCACAGGTATTTCGCTAGATTGGCATGTTCTCACATATACTGACTCTAGATAATGTGGATGTCAGGCCACGTTGCGTCACAGCACGCGAGAACATATAGCTACAGTGGTATAACAAGGTATTGTACTGTTGTCAAGGCAAATTCAACCTTATGTGTTAAAACCAAAAGTGGTATATAGCATGAAGACGATGTTGTACCGACTTGATAGGTGCCGCCGAGGCCAAGAGACAGATAAATATCGTTTGGAGTACCGTTTGCATCTTCAGATTTGTAATACGAGTTTCACATTCGTGTTATATTGCGAATAATCCGAAGCTCTTACCGCTTATGTGTACACACATTAAATTACATGTTAAATATCACAAATATATGCATCAGAAAATTATTCAAATTTAGAACGTTTTAAAAGTTATTACCAATTTTATTACTTACCGTTAGCACTGTATCTTAATATCTGGAATCCCATATTGTAAAGGTAAGTGCACATAACGATACCATCTTTAACCCACGCTATAAACTCTCATCACCTCTTTGAAGCTGCGCGGTCAGTAATTTTCCCGCTCTCTCTTCAGCGTTATATATTTATCATCATAATATACCGCGCCTTTTGTTACCTCGCTTTTGTCCTTCATCGTGTAATTGACAGCTTTGTGCTTGTTCTTTATGACCTAAATAAAAAGTGTCAGGTTCCGTCTACATATTTAGGAAGAGGGTATTGTTTTAGTTCATTAACTTTACAAATAGACGGTAATGGACGAGAATATGAAATATATTTAATGTATTAGTCGAGACAAATAATTAAATTTAATCACAAAAACTTGAATTAGAAAATATAAAAATCTTAAAATAACGTTACTACAATAAGACAACAATAATCTAACATCAACGGGTATTACCGTATGTAACTGTTATCAAGCTACCGAAGACACTTATAAAGTGGGCACACAATATTGTCAAAGAGATACTCAAATATTTAGTGACAGTCAACTTCCAAGATGGCATTTAAGCTCCTGTTTACTTGCGTCCACCTAATCTCTAACTACGACGGTAAACAGAAATCCTAAAGCCTGTGGATGCTGGGAGTGATTATTACTCTAAGAATCCTAGGAATCGTGCCAGCGTATACTTCTAATGACACGTAATGGAAACCGAGCATATATTTTTAATTGAGCATGGATTTCCACAGCTTCTTGTTTGAGCTCAGCCAATTACATGGACATCTGGCAAATTAGGTTGCCCTTTTAGAACGTTCAGCGTTTAGGGTTTTGGACTGAAATTTGAACAATTTATAAAAGATTTAAGTAATTTCCTATGATAGTATGCATATATTTTTGTTTATATGTATTTATATATTATATATAGACTATAATTCAATATGTATCGATATATCCTTTTGATAATTTTTATCTAAACTTTTGAGACAAATTGCGCTTCTCAATTCTAGGTAATGCTATAGATAGACTAATACATCCTGTGTGTAAAAGCTTAATATCCGTTTCCTGTCAGTCCCAGGTCGCCAGCAACCTGAACTTTCGTTTTACCCTTAGCTTGTATCATTGAGTTATTTAAGAGTACTTTAACTATTTTGACATTAAGATATTGTACAATTTCCTTTAATGTATTGCGTTTAATGTAGATAGGGACAGGTATATTAAAAGAATATTAAAAGAAAGATATTAATTAAAAGAAACATATTAAATAATATAAATATATATATATATATATATATATATATATATATATATGTGTTAGATATACTTAGGATTGATGTAGAGGGGCTGCCTGCAAAAGGTACTCAACTAATTACAAATAACCCTGTATATATATTTTACATCTTAACTTTAATTGAATTGTATATATTGGAGGAATGAGCATTTAATACTACTCTTAATAAATAATAGTATTATGATAAAACAGCAACTTTATTTGGTAATAAAAATAAACCCCGTAATATTGTAAAATTAAAATTTATTCCGTAATTAATAGTTATCAAAAAATTGAAAATTCAGAAAAGCAATAATTTATAATAACTTTTCATCTTTTATATCTTGCTGTAAAGTCAAGGGATATTGCAGTAACAATATTTAGCTGCTAATACCTTATATCTACGTGACCTGGTTCATACTTGTTAATATATAAATAATATCCAACTCCTAGCTAGTTTCTCCTTACACCTTCTATTTCATTTCAGTGCATATGAAATTCATTATCATATTTCCTTTACTTTACTATCCAATCATATTAGATATATTTAATACGCTGTAACATTCATAGAGTTATATCATAAAACAATTTACATTTAAACTTTATTACTTTTTAGTTAAAAGTATCAATACTGTTTGATCCAACACGTCACTCTACAGATAAATTAAAATCTACAGGTTCGGTGAATCCAAGATACATTCCATTTCATATTTGATCCGTTCTACAGATGTTAGGCTCAACGTCACTTGTATGCAAATGCAAAACCGCAATAACAGTGAAGTGTCTGCAGCCAATAGAAATGAAGGCTTAGATTTCCAAATTCAAAAATGTAAATCATATAGTATTCATATCAGTAACTAATCTTGATACTTTTTTTATTTAGGTATTTGAAAATAAAAGATTTACTACCGCATGTAGATTCCATAGAATTTAATCAAAGAAGAGCCGCAAAACACTCGCAGACCATTACGATAGAGCTCTTGGCTAGCAAACAAGAAATATGTGAAGTGAACGCTTGGCTTGAGAAAATTTCGCTCCATTCCGTGCGATTCCGCTTTATAAAATATAGCTGACATGGCTGACTTTTTGTGTTAAGTAAAAGTTTTATGTGTTTATGGTTCATGTTGAAATTTGTTTTGTTATTATTTTAAACAAGTTGATTAAACTAGTTTCTATTTTTTATACAAGTATTATTTACCTTATTTTGAAACATTAAAAAAAAATCTTAAATAACGAACATAATAAATTAACCGGTTACATTAAAAATATATATAATGTCATACGATGGCTATACCAGAGGGCGTCTGTTATACTTATTGACATACTCGATTTGTCAACGAAATATATTATGCACCCTTTCAGTGGTATAACTATGTTACAAATGATACCAACTTGGAAACAAGGAAATATTTTTTTTAGACAATATTGCAAAATATTTTTTTATAAAAAAATCAAAATTTAGAAAGTATCAAGTCTGATTTACTAAACTATAATTACTCGCTAATTGCTTGCTTAAAAAATAGTTTTGATGTGTTTTAGATGACACGAACAAACATAAGTATGTGGAATTGTTATTCATATATAGCATGTATTCGTAAGAGAACTAATGTATAACTATCCACCGCTGACGTGACACGAGTGACGATAACAGATCGTTCATCTCACCCTTCAAGGACGAACTATTTGCGGGTTGCGTACAAATTTGGCGCCATTTTGATTCTCGCATTTGAATTTGGAACTAAATTCAGTATTAGTTTTTTTTATATTAACAGATGTGAGTTTACCTTTTACTCGTCGGTCAATTTTAGTATATAAATTATATGTAACGTTAAATATAAAATATAAAGTGACAGATAGGAGTGATGAGGAAAGATTGTTCGTATCTCACCCTCAGACTTAAAGCCGTGTACAGATTTGGCGCCATTTGGTCATGATATAAAACATTTAGCTACTGTTAAACAATGTAGGCAGCTTATCACTGTTGTTAAAAAAATATTCGTAGCAATTGCTATAAATTTCTTGTTATAATTAAAATATAGAATAATGAAACAACAATAATGTTGTTAATTATAACATTGTTATATTTAGGTATGTTTAAATTTATTTTATTGTAAAATAAAACATTTAAAAATGTGTTATATTTTGAGCTAAGATTAATTATAAATAGATAATTGACAAAATATATTCAAATGGTGTGCCGTTATCTCCTTAGTTCTAACACGCAAAACGGGAAAACGATAAAGTTCGAACAAGTAGTACGAACAAGTAGGTAGCGATGTGCAAACGTGTACAGTCGGCCGGCGGTCACAAATCTTCCATTTCACTCGGGCTCAGCATCCCGGTGCGAGAGGAAATAGCACGCTCCAAAGCACGCGACTGCGTATCGGCTACTCCCGAAATAGTCCCCCCGCGCGGGACGTAGCTCATCGACGTGCTTTTAGTATGCTGCGCGCATGCGACACGCCCGCACCCTTCTGCGCTCCTGGTAGCTCGCCGCGTAAACAACACTTGTTTTTAAATTAAATGTTACTAACTACTAAACGATGGTCGCCATTTTAGCAAACCCAAAATGGAGTGAGGACCTCACTATCCAGATGATCATTGAGTACGAGAAACGCGAGTATCTTTGGAATCCCGTGTCTGAAAACTATAAAAATAAAAAAATTCGCGAGCAGGGCTACGTAGAAATTATAAAAACCCTCAATCTCGTGGATATTACGGTTAAAGAGCTGAAAAATAAGATAAAAAACATACGATCTTCGTATAGTGTCGAGTTGAAGAAAATTCGCGCGGCGAGGAAGGCTGGCGCGCATGCGTACCGGCCAAGCGTCACGTGGTTCGAGCACGCAGACAGGTTTCTGCGGGCGATCGTCACTCCGAGCTCCGTAAGTGCCATTATTTATGTTTCTCGGACATGCGCGCTAGCGTTCTAACTTTGAAGTGAAACTTTCTTTGTTTTAGGTAGACAACAGCCTACTCGAAATACCGATGAGTGACGACAGCGATGCCGTGCAAGATTTAAGCGAGAGAAAGTCGCCAGAAAAGAAAAGTCCGAGAAAACGCCGTAGTTCGACGCGGTCATCAACTCCGTACGTCCTAAATACACCATCCCCCCGACCGAGTACTCCCTTCGGGCTTAATCAAACTTCGTCCCCATTCGGAATCCTACCGACCTCGACGTCCGCTCCATTTCTTAATCCCCCTGTCGGTATAGCAACGCCACTAACTACCTCTCTGGCAACCATTTATCCGGTGCCGGCGAAACAAAAAAAGAGCAACTTCGACGATCGAAGCGACCAGTCGGAAACGCCGCAAGACTTGAGTCAACATTCCGAGAACGGTAACGAGAATGAATTTGAAATGTTCGGTAAATTGATTGCCAGCCAGCTCCGTAAATTGCCACTCAGCTTGGCATTGGACACGCAGTTAAAGATACAGACACTGGTTAATGCTGCGCGTATTCAGGCCGTATATCAGCAGTACAGCTACGCGGGCCCGTCGCAGGAGACCCTGTCCGTGCAGGCTCTTTCAAACGGTATATTAGCGAGTATGGCCTCACAAAGCCCTTATGCGTCGCGTTCTCTGGACATGAGGAATGACTCCCCCGATGACATGCATAGAGATTTGAAAACAGAATATTGTGTAGGGTCGGAAATCGACGATTGAAGAAATGAGCCCAGGAATTAATTGCTCATTTATAGCAAGGTAGTTTTATGTAATTGTCGTTTAAAACAAGTAATTGTTGACGATAAAAAGAACAACTGTGTTTGAATATAGTAGATGATTTGTAGAAAATATTTTTGAGACATCACTCAAAATTATTTTTTCTTATATTAAAAATGTGTTTTAGATGTTTTATAAATGTGATAGATGTTAACTGAAACTGCGATTTTATATAACAGTAATAATGAAGATGCCAAAGTACAAATTATACTTGAAATAACGTGTTCAAAACCAACGTTTTCAATCTAGTCTAATTGCAATGTTAGATTTCTGTGTTGACAGTTTTAGTTTTATTTTTTTATATTTGACTGCTCAAAATTTACAGAATGATGGAATTTATTTATAAGTTTTGTTATTTATTTTGGAGATGATTAAGATTTATATAATACTTTTTATTACCCATATACGATCTCAATGTTGAAAGCATTTAAGCTAAATATATAAGATTAATGTTTTTCAACTATATACGAATTTATTTTGATTATAGATGTTAGATGTGACAATGTGATTTAAATAGAAATACCTCATAGATATAGATCTAAAGTACGGAGTATATTTATCTGTTGTTTGTGCCACGTTATATTATTGAATGGAATGTGATTTATTGAAAATAAATATTTTATAAATGTCGTTATTTTGTTTTAATACTGTTTGTTATTCCTAAAATTTTGGCGTATGTAAGACCGACCTAAATAGAAGTTAGCAATTTTAAGGGAAAAATGGAATATATTTTATAATTTAAAAAAAATAAATGTAACAAATTATATTAAAAATAAGCGAAAATACATCTTTTAGAGATAGATACCCGATGTCAACAAAAAGAATACACAAAAAAAGAGCTACGGATAAATTCGGGTAACCAGTTTAGCTACAAGATACTAGGACATCATAACGGACAAAGACAATCTCTCAATCTATACTTCAGCACATATTTTACTCTTAACGTCCCATTTCACTTGCAGCTGAGATCGTAAACCGAAACGGAAGACAAAATAAAATGTTAAGTGGTTCTGACTCTAAGATAGCGATATCTGCAAGATTTGCATATTCCTCTCGCAGCATCAGAGAATCCACTTTTGCATATTGTTTTTATCTCATCTCAAAATCCGGATAGTATTCATGATATAAATCTTCAACGAGGAAACTAAATACTAGGGATGCATAATTAACAGGATATTATTCCAAAGTTGACGTAAATTATTATTTTTTTAAAACGGCCAAATTGTGTAGGTAAACTGCATTTTCATTTTGTTCTTGCAAATAAATAAATAAAATAATACACTGAATCTGGAAACATACAAATTTAATATAGCAGTCAGTTCACACTCTGATAAATTACAATGTCGCTGACACTGGTTGTCTTGACTCTGGAAGTAACATTAATGAGAATGGGTTTAATTTTACTTATATATCCAAAAATATCAAGATTATTTTTAATAGTATAGTTTGTAGGAAGGACGATGTAATAAATAATTAATAAGGTTCCTTAGTATCAGTAAAAGTAGTATGTATATGTATCATTTTAATCTTCGATAATTTCAGTAGGTAAAAAAAAGAAGTCGAACATACGCTATATAAGAATCTGGAGTTAAGCATAGCTATACTATATCAAAACTAAACATAGCTATAGAACAGACGTTTCCACTAACAGCTAGTGTAAGACGTAAGAGTATATATAATGATGAACACTGTCTCTCGACAGTCATTAATTATTCGTGATTTCGATCTCTCTTACTTTTTGTATCGCGTTTTGAAAATGAATGACTAAATGTCAGAATTCTTTTTTTTTTTGTTTAGTTTTCGAGTGCTAGGATTCTGTTTAAGTCTGCCTTTAAGAAAACGATTTATTTCACATCTTCAATATAATGTAAATATTACATAATCTTATAAACCTTATCATAACTGGTCTAGTGTAGTTTTAAAACCACTTTTTAATTGAAAAGCTGAATTGCATCCGTCTATTGTTTCCCGAAAATGTCGTTATTCCTGGAATTGTCATTGATCCGATCAACTCTCAGCAAAATAGGGATGGTTATAAATATTTTTTGTTTGTTCCCAGAAATGGAGTGGATATTGATTCTTTATCAAAAACTTATAGGAATTTCTGGACGCTTATTATAGGTTACTGCAGCGACACACTCTAACAGCCTTATTTGAATATTTAAATAAATTAATAGCAGCAATAAAATAAATATCCAATAAAAAAGAGTAATTAAATTATATATAAACATAACATGGCTATTTAAATAAGTTATAATTAGTAAAGTCGTTGGACTTTATTCTGTATGTACACACCTTAACTTCACAGAATACCGAATAATTTCCGGACGTAATTCTGTAATTGCCCCCTCTATAGTCTGTGCACACTACTGGATTCCCAAAACGCGCAATTTGATCGCACGACGCCAAATGACGCGAACTATCGGCAACCATTTGCATTTTCGTTCAAATTCTATCTATGCATACTGTGTGCCAGAAGCAAATAGGACTTAGGCCCGATTTTCATCAGTTGCGTAATAATTGCTATAACGTAGAACCTTTGAATCAAACTATATTTTGATCTTTATTTTGGGTAAAAAATATGTTCCTATGTTTAACATAAAATTACTTTTTTTTAAGTTTTTCATTTTTAATTATTTGTGTAAAGTTGTTTTCTTTTACGGATATTACACAATATTTAGGCATGTTTGGAATATAAGATCTTTCTAGAAGATGAAAGTTCGTCCCCGATTTACATCATCTCGACTCCAGTATAAAGGTACATAATGTTTACTTTTGAAGGGTCCCGATATTGGCCGCTAACAAATATGCTCATACCTTACAACTTATATTTGTCCGGATTTGGTCGGATAAAGGAAACATCCCGACGAAACTTACGCATAAAATATTTATGTTACACGGAAGTTTAGCTAAGCTGCTCTTCATATACGGAAACCTACCCAGCGAGGCGACATTTAAATTCCCCTATTTTTCACTACTTAACAAATGAAATTTGTTCGCTTAGCTTAAGCTCTGCGTGTGACGGACGAAAAAGTGAGAGGGTGGTACACGAGTAGGGGAGGTGTGAGCGGGACGGGACATAGGTGCTGCGGGACAACGGGCTACGTGGCTACGGCTTACATAGCTTACGACCGCTGGCGTGGTACTGCGTTTGATTGGTTTTGATACTTAGTACTTTTATTGCTTTTGGCAATATTATACAGACCCACAATCTTATGATTGTGACTATTAAGTGTATATGAATTAATGTTAAAATATACATATATTCAAACAGTTATGTTACTAAACATTACTTTACATATTACATTACATTACTAAATTACTAAGTTGCGCAGGACATCAGTAAGTCTGAAATATTGTAAGTATTATGCCAAGAAATTTAAGATATTAGGACATTTAGTTTTTTGGCAACGACCATAAAAATGTGTCTACAACTCTGACATTCTTGGGCTAGTTTTTTGCTTATAACTTTAACCATTAGTATAAAAGACATAAATACCACCCACTTGAAACCAACGACCTAGAAGACAGACATGGTACGATCTCGTTAAGTATTTATTCATTAATCTTGTTACAAACAACACAACAATATAATCAGCAAATTAGTAGACACCATAATCGAACATAATTCTAGAACATGGAACAAAGTAAATAAAACAAGTATCTAAACCGTGCAGAAACCACAAGCGTCCAAATAATTATCGCCATAACACCCCAAACACAGTAAACATGGCTTTGCACTGTTATATGGAGGTTTTAAATGCGTACATCGCTGCTAGTTTACATCGGCTCTTTATAATAATTGTCGATGCGGTCGGTGGCACCGATAAGGGATTACGCCCTCCCCATCGAGGTGAGGGTCCGCCCGTCCCTGCTGCTCTAGCTTTTTTCTCGCGAACTTGCACTTTACGCCAAACAGCGTGTTGAATTATGAATTTATATATACGACAGGCTACTAGGCAGACGCTTTTGCTATTATTTTCTTCTTTTAATGTAATGAAAAGGAATTAATCATTTTATTAAGATAATAAATAATACAGACTTTTATGATTGATAATTTAATTTAAATTATTTTATCTCATGTTTGTAAGGAATATTACCAAAGAATGTAAAACTGCTAATTCTTTACTTTAGAAAATACATCATTCTACTGGCAGTAAAATAATGGGTATAGTAACAAATAATTATACAAATTAGTATAGTTGGTGGTAGATTTATTACGACCTTATCGACATAATATACTTATATTCTGAAAGAGTATATTTTACTAAGAAAATGCGATTATTGTTGTTCACATTTTTTTATTTTTGTTCACATTTTTATAGGTTTCAAGTTTAAACTAGTATAAAAGTAAATCTCAAAAGTTTTGCAGATTTTTGTTGAAGATTTAATACCAACAAATATTAATGTTAATGTTAATAAAGAAAGAGTTTATAAAATATTTGGGTACAAACAGGCAGTGAGTAATAAAACAGCAATTCTTCAATCAAGCAGCCCTACAGTCGCAGGCCGATAGAGCCATAACGAAACACAAAGCGTAGCGGCGCCCGGACAGAAACCAGTCCGAGCAAATTAAATATGTAGGAGGCGAGCGCACCCACGCTGACAGGGTTGACAAATCATTTAAATAAATTATTATGTTTTGTTTTTTTTTTAATATAATAAATAAGATTATTAAATTATTTGTTTCGTTAATATAAATATAGTTCATCTAAAATGTACCTATAGTGACGTCAACATTTATTATTAAAATTTAATTAAAAAAGATAATAAAAATATTTTTTAATTAACTATAAAATTGTTGTAATTAAAAAGAATTCTGTTCGAATACAAGTTATATCATATTTAGTAAGTCTAATCGAACCGCTAAGCATATTTTGCTTCATCAAAGAGTATTTTTGCAAATTTTATGGCACATTTTAATAATCAAATGTAACGAATCAATAAATATAAATATTTCATAAGTAAAAATGTACAACCCTACACAGGAAACGAGCTCGGCGAGTGTGCTGTCATTAGAGGCGGCGTTAGCGACCCGCCGCCAGACATTTTTTATGCAACCCATAGGCCGGCTTTTTTCAACAGCATATTGCGGACTAACGCAGCCCGGGATCGCTCTAATGATACTCACCTTGCGAGCTTTGTAGGTTTCTTTTTCATGCTGGTTATGAAACTGGCTAGATTTTTGTAGGTTGTAAATATTTTATGCATTTAACCTTAATAAATACTTTATTATGTACATGTTTAATTTACCTGGAAAATGAATTAATATTTAATAACAAAAGTTTAGATGTTCAGTTTTCTAAACACGACTAATCGGTTTAATCTGATATTTTTTTAGTGTTTTGACCACTTTATAACTCCTGTATTAATTTTATCAAAGTGAAATGTTAATATTCAGTAGTCGTTCTTCATCAGTGTACGATATACTACAATATATATACTTAATTTAATTAACATTATGCTAATATTGAACTCAAAATCATCTTATAAACTAATAACACATCTTACTACAAACTGATTCTGAACTAATCTGAATAGTATGTAACAATGGTAATTATATTATATAGATGATATTAACTGTTGTGAGACTATGACTATAAAATACAATATTATTAAGAGTAAAAAAAATATATAATATCAAGTATCAAGATGGTTGGAACCCAGTACGCGGCAGCCCATTAAAGCGCTCGGTGACAAGGTGACGCTCACCGCGGGGGCGCGATAACGCGGCCCGTATCCTGTCGTGTCGCTCGCTCGATATTGCGTTACTATACCTATACTTGTGATAGCTTGGTACTTTTGCGTAAGTGCCTGTGAATCTCGGTTGTGTATTATTATATATTCATATATCATATAGAAACTTATACATGCATGTATCATTTATATAATAGTGTGGTGTCCAAACTTTTATTTTATAATTACGTTTCATTATTGTTTTTGATAAGTCCAGACAGATTCAATAGTTGTATTTTTTTATTGTTTTTATAATATTGATTTATCAGTTTAGTAAGATTTTGAACATTTTATTTAGTATGATTTGTAAACAAAGATCCAGTAGGTCTTAGGTGGGACAATATTTTTTCATACAAATATATATAAAACATTATTAAGTATTATATACATTCTTATAAATAATCAATATCTCTTTAAATATAAAAATATAAAATTTTAAAATTTAATAAAAAAGAATATGTATATATTAAATAAACTACTATCAAATACATCGGTCGCACTACACGGCCGGTCGTTGAGCACGCGACGAAACGGGCCAAGCCGACAGATCCCATGTCACGCCGCCCGCCACCGACACGGCCTGCACAGGGCTGTGCATGACACACTTTTAGCCATTTATATATATTTTTTTTATTTTTAATATTTATGATCATCTAAATAATTCCTTATATTCAATGAAAACTAATATAGTGGTAGAACCACACTCGTAAAGTTAAAAGTAATCAGACATTCTAATCTTTATACATATTTTAATAATAGTTTAAAGTAGTAGTAATAGTTAAACAGTTTAAAGATTAAACGTTTCTCATGTTTAAAACACTATGTTTTTAAATGAAAATTGGTGGAAATTTAATGATAACAAATAAAAAACATTTTTTTAAGAAAAAGAAGGACTTACAAAATGACAAAGAAGGGGCGTAAAGAACATGAAACTGCTACTGAATTAAATATTTATTGTATAAAATTTGTCAGCAACCCTAATAAGGCAAACCTGCTCCCTTTTCACCCGTTTGATCCAACTCACAAAGCGCTTGTGCAGTTCGTCAAGGTTGGGTTCGGTCTTTGATTTGTTTCGTATTGTCAGACAGGCGGTATTTTGTTAAGGGGTACAAAATATATATATCAGTTTTAACTATAAAATTATTTAAGTATTGCTTTAAACTAATATCACATAACATATTTAAAAATGTTAGCGTAATATAAAACAATTTTAGCAACATAGAGTGAAAATATTAATTTAAAAGCATTATTCACTCCCATCTATACGTATTTAAATTAAATCCACTCCATAGCCAAAGCATATAGAATATCGATGGTGTGCTCTGGCATACTGAGCACGGCGTGGGATTATTCCGTAAGATTAGAACACTGAATCAAATTTACTTATCCTTGAAAAGGAATTATTCTCGTGATTGTTCGAAAGTGTACATTCTGTGTACCAAATAATTACAATAGTTAATATTTAGATGAACATTCATTCCAAATATTACGTATAAATATCATGTTGATTTAAGCCATCGATGTTGCTTCTAATTATATCAATAACACGCGAGCAGTTAGACCGATAACTGTGGCCGTGTTAAACAACATTGCAATGGTGCTGATTAAGCGTTGCCCAATTGGAGATGTAAATGACGTTAGAAGCCAACAATCGTGTTTGTAATTACATTTTAAATCCTACGTCTTTGTCTATATTTTTACGTTAAAAAAAAACATTTGTTTAATATGGCATGTAGGTTCTATAGCTTTTTCCTATATGTATATAAGATAAAGAATAATGGACGCTTGAAAAAAATCCCATAACGTTACTCTTATTTTTTATTAAAAAAAAGTATATTTTGTTGTTAATTAAAAAAAAACATTATATTTAAATGAATACAAGTGCCAGCCCTAGCTCCAGACGTGTTGATGTCGGTCAACTTGTGCACACACGTGCGTCCGGAGCCGGGTCGCTTCTGGACAGACGGCAGAGATTTTATACCATTTATTATTTATTTACGAACTCCACTGCGGCTGCCGGCGTTTTATAACTCACGTACGAGTGAGACGAGTTTGTTATAAATCTTTTTTGCAGTCCTTGATAATTTTTCCTTTTATTGAAATTTAAAGTATTTATAAAACTTTTATATAAAAATGGTACATTAGTTGAATGAAACTTGCTCTATTTAAGTGGAAACCTTATAGTTACTAATTAAAAAATATGTGTACAATAAATAAATAAATAAATACTACTACTACTTACTACTACTACTACTACTTTCATTGAAATAGAACTTTCGTTTCCATATCTCAAAATACCAGGACAGCATAAACAGAAGAAAGTTAGCTGACATAATTAAGTAGTACCGGGTATACACATTATACTATTGCGTTTAAGTCATATGTCAAGTCGATATTTCTAGCGTAATTTCTTCTCTGGAATTAAGAGAATAGTAAAGAAAACAGGTATTCAAAATATATAAAAAACTGTATCGAAAATTTCATAATTGTAACAGATTTTAATAAAATACTACGTATTTGGAGTTTTGTAATTCATTTTGCTCAACTAACTTTACTTACACTTTTGTAATACCGAATAAAATATAACAAAAATGTACTAAATAGGACTATTTATATAAATTGTCATGATTATGTTAGATTTTAATAACATACTTAATATTTAGACGAGTTTTGTAATTTTGCCAAATTGATCATAATGTCCTAAAATGATCAATATATTATATTATCTATGAGCGGGTAGTTTTAAAGTTTATAATAAATAAATTATTTAATTATTAAAGTCAGGATATAATTAAAATAACCGGCTAATACTATGTTTTATATTCCATCATCTCAATACATCTATATATATATACTTTTAAAAGAATGATTTAACTGTGAACGTTTCGACTTCTGTTAGATAAGAAAATGCAATGATTTGACTTGAAAATATAGGTCCTCTAATGACGGACTTGGTGTTTGTGTTGCTTGGGTGTTATAAATTATACCAACATAGACATTATTTTTTTTAAATAAGTGAGTAAACACTCTTTTTTTCGTATTTTATTCCCAAATTTTGTCCAAAACATAATTTCACTCAACCTTAACATAACGATCGAGATCACTTAACTCAAGTGCATGAGAATTCCTAAACACACATTATACAAAAATGTTATAGGTAAAAAGAAGAAATATCTTCCTAAAAAGTTTAGAACGTGTACGAAATATAAAAAATAAAACCGGAGCTTTCAGCACAGTAGCAACTTTAAATTTTGGGTTATAAAGTACGCTATAATGTTACAAAACTATATTCTTAATTTTTAGTCTTATACTATTCACAAACACCAAACTAATAAACTGTTCAAGATTAAAAATGTATAATACTGGAACTGAAAATATATCACAAAAAGTTGGCTTTTGGTTGAAAATAAACACTAACCATAAAGAAATATAATTAGATATTTCGAGGATATAATTATTGAGGCTTTTGAAATACCCACAGGCTTCTGTTTTCCTGGTATTAATAATGTTAAATTTATTAAAATATTTAACATTAATCCATAAATAAAGTTAAAAAATTAATAGAATACACATAATCAGTATTAATTTTGAATAATTTAATATTAAATATATATGTAAAATTAATTTCAATCCGTAGTTATTCATTATCGAGATCGCCCAATCATTGCGCCTCGCCTGTTCAAATTAATGAGTAATTTTTAAACGTTTAATCCCTAAATCATTTACCGGCTCATTAAGAATATTTCAGATATGTATGAAAATAAATACCAATTGATTAATAATTAAATGAAAAAGCATGTGTTCTGTGCAATTAAACTTGTGCCTTGTTTAATTTTATTCATGTACTTGAATTCAGAAGTTTACACAAAATTGTGCAAAAGACGCTTAATACTAAAACGGCATTCTTTACCCGCAGACCTTAGGATGTTGAGGAAACAACGTTCGTAGGTGTGCAAAAATATATAAAAATATACAATACACATTAAGTATAATATATACAAAAAAATACATTAATATATATATTTTTAGTATTCTACATGATATAATTATCTTATCGCTATAATTATATAAGAAAATATACATTTTAATTTCTTATCCTTAATTTAATATTTTTTTACTATGCTTTTATTTATATATCAACATTTTATGTATAATCTAGTATCAACATACAAAATCGAAGAGGAAAATGGGAAGACTTCAACCTGCAGCAATCCCTCATTACCGTCACCCTGATTGATTGATTCATTCGCGCCGATAAGTGCTTCAAGCTTGTTATCAGGCCTGTATTTTGGTGTTGCCATGACGTCAATGTGAATTCAACTTTAGATGTGGAATGAAAATATCAGGTCTAGTTATCTTGATATAATTAAAAAAAAATAGATTTTAATAAGACGGCTAGACTGAGTTAAAAAAAAACCTAGCATGAATCTGTAGGAAATTACAATAAAGAGTCGTCATTATGTTTATTCACTACATTTACGGTGTCGTTCAGTGCGGTCTTTTTACGGCCTGAATCTTTAAGACTATTTTATAGGCGTAGCAGACAGGCGACCTAGCTTTCTAAGATATTCTTTTAGAACTTTCAACTAAATAAAGTGGGTAGGTAGATAGAAAAAAGCTTTCACAATTACCAGACTAGAACCCCAAAAGTAAAACAGCATCTTATTACTAGGGGGTCAGAAAACGTGAGGTAATATAATAACAATATTACAAACATCGCGTGCGCTAACCGTCTAACACGTAATCAGCGTCGCCGGCGCCACATCGCGCTTCCATACAATTACCGACCGATACCCTCTAATTTATGTCCGCCTAGTACCGTGCCTCGGTTAATGTCTTCCGAAGGCCGGTTCTTTGTAATAAAAAAACCTACCAAAATTTGTTTTACGAGTGTCCGTCCCGTCTCAACGTGTCTCCTTTGATTTTTTGTTGAATGCATCGTTACTGTTTTAATACTTAATAGATTAAAGAAGGCAAACCAGTGAATATAAAGAAATCTAACCTTTTGTCCTAAGATTAACTTCGGTTTTGTTGAAATTAAGTTAGTAACCTGGAAAGTAAAGTTGTGAGGTTTCGACGTTATTAAAACTTTTGCTGCGGTGTTCTCTCGTCCATAATACCAGTAATGTTGATCTTCGTCGGTATCTTCTAGAATAGATTTATATCTTTCGTGATACACAGACGTAAGATGCTTAATGGCGTCTTCTTCTACATTCTTTCTTCTATATTCACAGTTCACGAAGAGGAAACTTAATCGTTCAGTGACCTTTGCTTGAGACATATGCTATAATAAAACAGTCTAGCTTAGCACTCGTAGAAGATCCTAGGGAATAAGATTATTCCCTTTAAGGAATCCTCCTATTAATGTATCCCACAGCAATGCCGTCATTTCTTTCTATAGGATATAACACATTCGCGAATAAAGGACATAAGTATTAGTAAAATAGCTCGCCCAATTTACAGTTTGCTTTTAATCATAATAATCAACTATAATTTACAGAAACGTCGTTTTGAATATACTAGAACGGAATATTCATAATACTTGAAGGGGCGACTTAATATAAGCAGACGGTTTGGGGCAGGGCTAATAGGGTTCCAATGACAATATGTGCTATATTTTGTTATTATCTATGTTTATAACATTTAGTATAAACAATAACTGTATAGCTTATAACAGAAAGCCTTTTATAAATCGTCTTTATAATAGAGTTAATCGATTCCTAAATCTTCCAACTCTTTGAAACATGAAAGCTTCTCGAATGTTCCAGAATAAAAATTCTAGAAGAGCACATATCTATTAGCTGAGTGCTGAAAGCGTACAAATGTGTGAAGGCTGAAGATGCCCCCCCCCCCCGGTATAATCTACGTCAACGCTAGAACAATGACTAGATTCTAGACTGCGGAGAAAGGGCAGAGTCGACATTTTTCTCAATAGCGATACGATGTTTATTTGGAATCTTGGGAAGTAATATTTTTGTAAATTTTTGTTTATATTTAATGCACATTTTGTTTTTTATTTTAACAATGTATTCATAACTAACGCTACGGTGGATCTGTGAAAAAATTATTAACATGATATACTTATTTGTAATATAAAGGACAGATTCTGTTTTTGATACACAGTTTTGAACTAAAATGAAATTGTCTTATTCCAGCGAACAGTAATTTTTCGTAGTTTAAAGTATCAGTCAAACATACATATGTATATATATTACAGATAGAGATTATCATTTTTATATAAAATGCTGATAAACTAAAAGGAAAGTGAAGATATTTATCGGATAGCGAGGCTTCCCGAGAGCAGAAGTTCCACAGCCACCTCAGGCACTAAGTAGGAGGCGGATGCCATATTTACTAGCGACTTAGGGTTGTACCTACATTAATATAATATTTATTATATATTATATTTGTTATATGCTTTCTACTACTATGGCAATTGCAATTGAATTATGTTATATGTTTTAACTATCAAACATTCGTAATGAGTAAGAAACTTATATCTAGGTAGCAGTTCACACAACAATAGTTTTAGAAATAATAAAAGAAAACAAAAATTAATGAAATAATCTTAAGCTAGAATCCATACAACGTATAATCCTATAATCGGAGTATTATGTCAATAAATCAAGCGCGGAACATTCGTTTCTAATAAAACCAAAATATTTGAATGTAAATAGTGAATGTAAATTATAATATATTTGATACTACGTGGCAACCCTATTTTCATGTCTATGTCTGTGTGTGTGGAGTGCCACCGACATCACCTGGGCTCGCAATTTTACGAGCAGCCCGTTGTCGGCCGCTTCTAGCTTTCACGAGTGCGGGGACCGGTTTTAATATATTTACTATCGATAGTCGATAAAACGTATTTTTTCCTTACATTTTCCTCTGGTTAATTTTAGAATAAACTAGATGATTTGTTTACGTCGATATTTCATTTGTAACATTTTGTACTTGTTATAATTTTTTTTATTAATAATAGATAATTTAGAAATATTTTAAACTTATATAAGGAAAACAAGATTTAAAAATATATTAAAATGAATGAATTTCTAGTCTTTTTACTTTTATAACAAAATATATGAAATTAAAATATATCCTGAAATATCGATATTGATTCCTCCCTAACCCCCAAGTACTCAAGTCGTCGTCCCGGGCGAGGCGATGGCGATGGAATTAAATCGCACGCACGACACTTCCGCCGCCCACCGCGTCCCCCCACCCTCTCGTCAGGGTTGCCAATGCAAAATCTAAATGGTTATTATATATCACATTACAGTGAAATTCCATACCTACGTATGGAATTTTGTTTGTTTCTTTTCATTCATGCTAAGTTTAGGTTAAGCAAACGTTTTGTAGATACATTTGAGCTGATGAACTAATTAATTTTAAAATAAAGACAAAACTTTTGTAGTATACATATTATGTATAACTAATTATCCATAAATAAAACAAAAGGCACACATTACTAAAATTAATTATTTAATGGAACTCACAGTGACAACCCTGCCACAAGACGAGCAGCATCAGTTGACGCCGCTGTCAGACGTTGTTCGTGAATGTCATCCGTTTCACGCTTCACTTGCCGCCTACAGAAAGAAGCTCGGAATATAAACCAGCCGACTTACGAACGACATTTATATAGACATGTGTAGAGCTACATCTCGTAATGAAGTAGTAATGCTACCTACATCCTTTAGTTGGATATATTAACTGTGGGAGTATTTGTAAATGTAGACATATTTTTAATATCTGTGAAATGTATGTGTTGATTGTTATATACAATTTAACCTAAGGCGTGACGCCAACATTATCACGTGCATGAGCTGTCACGTTACACGCTTCGCTTGCCACCAATTATACAGTCATGGTGTCACGTTAAATGTATATAACTATACATATAAGTTCTTGACTAAAACTACATTTCATCAAATAACAGACGAATGCTAGATTTATCGAAGAAGGTAACGACACTTTAATAGTTAATTGGTTTAGCAACAGGACAGTTTCTCAGAGTTAGCTGGTTCGAATTCTGTCCATGTTAATAATTTTTCATTCTATGTCATCTATATTTAAAATATTAATAAGCCTAACCTATTTTAGCCTAGCCTTATCATCTTTATAGACAGTTTCAAGCGGTCATCAAACATTATGATTTGGTAAAGATATTAACAGTAAACTAATATTATCTAGATATATAATATATTAGTACAATGACTTCATAATTAAATTAAGTGTGAAGTAAACGAAGTTCGTAAAACGCTGTAAGATAGCTTTGTTTTGTTCGTTTAATGCTTATTCTTGATTGATGAACTGTCACGCTGAACTACACGTCACGTGTAAAATTGTCACGTCATCTATATATTAACAAATAATGCAATACATAGAGTGATCTATTTGTAAATCGTGCTAAGTAGTCGTGGCTTACGACAGCTAGCGATTCTGTAATTGTCTTCGCGAGTAATGATTGAACAGTCACGGCCTAGTGTCACGTGATCTATTTATCTAACATAAACCTTTCTATAAATAATTAAAAGATATATAAAAAGTTGATAAAAAATATTTTTATCACAAATAAAATAACCAAAATTTTTTCCTGGCGGTAACTAAAATTGGTAAATGTATCTATATACAACTCAAGTATAGTTTAGGTCACCACAAGCGCTGCAGCGCTTAGCGGTTGAGGTGATGCATGCGGGCGTGACCGCTGCAGCTGAGAGATGTTTGAACTTTAAACACAGCAGCGCTCTGGTTATTAATTGTCCGATGACACAGCTATACTTCACAGATTAGATTTTAACTTACTAAAAATGGTGAGATGACCCGTTTTGAAACAAACCATTGTCTTTGTTATGATATTTCTTGATAATGAACCAAATTAATAATGTTAATCATATATTTTATTTGGCAAATTTTATCTTACCTAACTTTTGTTTTGTTTTGTTTTAGTTATCCTTACACGGCATATTTTTTTTTGCAATTTTGTATTTCTGTTAGAGGAAGGTTAAGTTACTTATTACTGAGATATGATATTATAAAAACAAAAAATAAACTCAAAACGCAAAATAATAATAGTGTGTAATAGGATTTAAACCTATCAAAAGCTCATAAGCGAGTGACCTTCAGAGTTCAGACCCTTAAACGCTACAGCGCTTAGCGTGTGGTTGCGGTCAGATACAATATGCGGGCGTGAGACCTTTCAGGGTTGTCACTTTTAAGATATATATATTACATATAAATAATCGATTTATAAATACGTTAAAACTATTTTTTTTGTTATTATCGAGTTTTGTTTCCGAGAATGTAGGTGTAATCAACAACATAATGTGTTATTTTTGTATACATTTTCTCTTATAAGAAAATAAGTAGGTGCGTTCAAAGCGTGGGAAATAAATAGAAATGAATGAAACGTTTTAATATTGTAGCAAATTGTGTGAATGTATGTGAAGCAAACAACGAATCGGGGCCAAATTATAAAACACAACCCCTTATACCGGAAAGACAAGAAAAAGTTTATAATTATCATTTATATAATAATGCTTACATCCGGGAAGAGAAATCGATATTTCTCAAAGTATTTCCTTCAAAACACAGACATTTAAAAATAAAAGTTATTTAACAATATACGTATATTTCAAACTAATATAAAAAACTAAGAGCGAGCAACAAACAGACTGGCGCCGACTTCAAAGACGGTAGTTATGAAAGGACTTATATAGCGACTGTCATTATTTAGCTCGTTAACATCTATTCAAATATAAATATTGGAAGCCATGTTTTGTTGGTAAATATTATGTCGCTACGAATTTAATAACTTGGATAATAGATAAATATTATTAAATTTTTCCTAAAAAATATGAAAATAAAATTGATTTTGAGATAAATGGCAAATTTCAATAAAAAAGAAAGAATCAATACAATCAAAGTCAACTTGTAATTTATGTTGTGTTTCAGAACTAAGTACCAGGAATACATAACATATGAGGACGCATCGTCATTGTATATAATGTATTGTGCGGGATTGATTACCTCCGTAATGAGGCTGTATATACCAACCTCCTCGTATACAATTTAAATTAGGCTCTTTAGTTTGATTGAAGACATAGCGATTGTAACTGAAATGATTTAATCGATTTGTATATCGATAGTTACGTAACAAAACACATTAAACATGTAGTTCACTGATGAGATGTCATGACAATTGATGTTCTGCGAAGACAACCCTTTGAGGTTACTGACAGCGATCTTAAGCTAGTGTTGTGTTAATTAATTGTTTTTATCGACGCCGTTTTTTTTTTAAGTTCAATTCTCTATCAATGGAATCGCAATCAATAGACAATATTACATCAGATGATTGTACAGAATGAACATTATTAAAAGTTATTTTTAATATAAAAAATAATAATAATAAGTGTAAGTATAACTTACTTTTGTTCGTCTTCAGTAAATAATATAATTAAATACTGTCTGCTTATTCCATATTGTAATCTCCGTTCACTCAAGTATTTCCTAAAGCACATTTGGTTATATTAAAATATATTGATTTGCAGTTTATTATATTTTTATAATTAAATAACCACAGTATTATTGCTGCTATGCTGGTAGTTTAACAGTTAAATGGTATAGTTTTTTATCTCTCAGGCTCCAAAAATCGTCGACAGATCACTTTATTGTTTTCGGTCCTTTTTAAGTTAAATAATGTAATAAATAATGTCTTCAGTAAAATATTATGAAGAAGTTATTTTCTTACAGTAGAAAAACGATTATCCTGACTCCTTAACCTTAATTACATGGAGTTAAATATAATAGATTAATTATATTTTGTAACTTATCCAACTTCACTTTTTGTTATTGATTTGACAGTTAGTGTTAATAATTTATAAACTGGTAGTTAATTTGCATTTTGTATGCTTTACATGCTTCATGCTTTATTGAAAGTTAATCGGCTGGGTACATTAAATTTGTTACAGACGTTAATGTATAATATTTTTAGTAACTAAGCCAAAAATGCGTTATAATTTTTATCTATTGTTATTCAAAAAAATATTTTTTTCTTATTTGAAACTACTGCTGACTTTAAAAAGTTTTTTCTGCATTTCATATAATTTATTTGAAAAGCTTCTAAGCTAGCCACGATACAATTCTCACAGCTAGTAATAGAGTTTATTTCGTTCAATCAGTACTTTTACAGTATTTCTAGGGTTGGACCTAGAAATACTGTAAAAGTACTGATAACCAAGTATCTAGTATCTTAATCAGTCACAGCAGCATGCATGGTAAGCTATTGTAAAATGTAAGATAGCACAAGGTACATCTTGAGGTAGCAGTTGAAGATCATCGTTTTTCACGAATGAGACGACATTACTCGACTTGTCAACGTGATTGAGTTCTAGGGTTGTGATTTTTAAATGTATTTTTATCGATAATATATTATTCGATAACGAATTTTGCAATAGATTGTGAAAATATTTATAAGTATGTTTATTATGATAATTGCCTACTAGAGCTTTTCTGAAAGTTATGTTATATAAATTACATACATTAGGAATAAACAATTAGTGAATATATATTTCAAGTCACATCTTAATTATTATTTATCATATTTTAGAAAATTACTAATATTCACATATTAAGTTTGTCCTAGTTTGTATAAAACTTTTAATATAGTAAAAGCTAAGTGCCGAAGCTACTATAGGTATTACAGAATTTCCTCCAGCCTGCAATCCGAGCCCTACATTTAATGCGGGTGGCAGCCCTACGTGAGGGTGGGGGAGGGAGGGTGAGCTCGGGATCGCTGGCACGCGGCGAGACCAAACGACAGCTGATTAATGCGCGGCAAGCAGCGCTAGTGATTGAAATACGTGATGTCGATAGTTCCTTTTTTGTTTTCGAACACAGGAATATAATATTTATAACATAAATTCTTTGTAACTTTCAATTATCTAACGTTATTTTTGTTGTTTCATATTTAATGGAAAGTACAAACATTTAAAATAAACTTACTAAATTATAAGACATTTTCAAATAACCAAAAGATACACGTCTATCATTAAGTCAGTAATAAAAATGAAACAATAGCAATAAATCTTATCATCATATCAGTCACAAATAAAAATAAAAAGTTAAGCTACAAGAATAGTATCGATAATTGATATCTCCCCACACAACCCCTACACTAGCCCTAAAGCGAGAGCGCGGCCGACGCGCTCGACTGGATCATTACTGACGCGCCCGACCAGAAACGTCGATACCTTGCTACATCCCTATTTAATGATGATGACATTATGAAGTAGTTCTGATAATGGGAAGACGAATTGTCGCTGTGTCTCTTGTGTCCCTGATGTATTGTTGCTGTAATCCTGGCTCAGGATAACTGTACAGACATACATATTGCTAGTTATATGTATAGTATTTAATAATAGTGAATATGTATAATTACTTGATATTTATTATACAACATTATAATAACCAGAATAACATTTTAAATATTTAAAAAAAATACAAAGATTACAGTTTGTTTTGTTGTTACACAGTTATTTATATTATAATAGTATTATTTAGCTTAGTGGCTGGAATACGTTCCTACAAGTAGTGTCAGCTTTGTGTTAATGGGTTCCGGGTTCGGTCCTCGGCCAGACAATCCGGCGAGTCTCACCGTGAGGAAACTTGCATCATAAAAGAAATTATGTTTGTTAAGCTTTGTACTCTTTTCTCTATAGACATTGACAATAATATTAACATTTCATTTAACTGTAAAAACTAATTCATGCCATGAATTAAAACTTGTAAAGTTAACGACATCTTGGAACTGTTAACAGATAATGTAACAAGACTTTTGGATACTTAGATTATATTCAACATGCAATAATTACAGATACACACCTTTGAAGAGCATTTCTTTTATTTATTATTTTTTTATGCGGGATATTTTTTATTGTGCTAGAATAATATTTATATTTTTCCTACCGACTTTAATTGTTATTCAATCCTGAGCATACATAAAGTCATACTTGAAGGCTTATTGATGAATGAATGAATGAAGAAAATGATATGAATGAATTACGACGAAATGTCTTTAAATTTTCTTCCCCTATATAGAAAATGTACTTGGTACTTGGTAAAGTCTTAGTAAGTACTGTGAAACTAAAATGAAGTCATATAATATATATGTAGTAAATTCTAGAAACTAAAGAAATGAAGAAAAACCTATTTGGTAAATTCTAGATAATGAAGTAACATCACATCAATAAAAGTTCCGTAAAAATTCATGTCGATATAATATCAAGAAATTGATAGTTAACTGCAAATGTCAATAAATGTGGAAGATTTTTTGTGTTGCGGTAATCGCACTCGTCGTTATCTGCGGGGGGTCCTTTGCGAGATAAATCATTGTTTCCTCGCACTTGGAAGATATTGCCAGTTTTTCTTACAATGAAATTATTTGATGAAATTTTAAAATAAAAAAAAAATATATAAATATTTTAATTAAACTTAAGCTGCAGAAAAAGAGTTTATAAAAAGAGTTATACTTTAAATACTATTAAATATCAGTAGTCCTACTCTTGAATGCTTATATAAAATAACAATTAAGTTACTACATATTCGTCTATCCGTATTTAAATCTGCGGCAAATGTTTCAGTGTTTTTGTATACAATAGCTGAGGTCGTTAGATCATATACAGATATGGACTACTGGAAATAGAAAAGTTAGTTTTGATTACATATCCAAAAGAGCAATAGAATAATGTAATAATTAAGAAATATTAAACATAAATGAATTTTGTATGATTAAAAGAATGAACAATTTTATAAACATTAAAGTAAACAACAAATATAACTAATTACATTTATTTACATCTATATTATTCGGGCGTGTCCCATCCCTATGTGATTACCGCGCCATTAGTCGGCGGGTCGTTGATGACCGTGTTTTATCGCTTCCATATTGCGACGACTTTCGACACTGAGTCCTTAATGTTGTGATATTAATCATAAAAGCAACTCATGCGACTTCACGCGGCAGTTCAGTGTCACTATCTGAGTGACTCTCAAACTTTATTAGTTATCAAAAATTAAGATTATAGAAATATTTCGAATAATTGCAATTATTTTTGATACACACTATTCCTATTTTGATTTAATATTGACTAATATGGATGAACATCGTAAATTCTGTGTGTGCTTTTAAAATGAAAATGATAAATTAATGGACAAATACGTTACAACATATAATGATATTTTTGTGTTATATTGTATGAAGCGGACAAGCGGTAATAAAAATAAGCGAATTTCGTCTCCACACCGATGCGTGTAATTACCGCGGCCATTATCCTCCGGTCCCGGGATACGCGGCGGAGTGCCCTTGTAACGTCGTTTGATACATGATTACAGTTTGTGTGCAATTTGCAAGTTTCGAAGCAAAATGTATTAGCCAATCGATTCATAGTCAATGAGAAATAAATTCAACTTCTCCTACCTACTTCTTTTATTGTTTCCAAAAAATACTAGGAAGATATAATTTATCTCTACATTACCGCTTAAGACGTATCTTATTATTAATTGTTTCATTTACTAATTGTCGAAAATGAACTAAAATACCTTTTTATTTTCAATTAGTTATATTTTATGCACAGTAGCAATTTAATCTGCAGGGGATTGATCCCGCATTTTGTCGTGGTCGGGGCTAATTATCCCGATCCCGGCGCTTTCCGGTTACAGTATAATTTATGACACAAATTGCAATGCAATGTGCCCTGAGACGTTGTGTCTCGGTTGTTAAGATATCACTTTATTTTGATAATAAATTCTGTATTAGAATTAACACTTAGTATTTATATGCACATATATATATTATATTTCTAAATATTCAATTATTTATTTATTATTATTAACCTGTAAAGTACCTCCGGCCTAATATATATATATTTAAATTTTAATGTGTTGGTGAACTTAAAACAAATTAATTTTCATATATGAAAAATATATTAAATCATTTTAAATTTTCTTATTGTCAAATTATATTCTAATAAAATATCATGAACTTGTATCATGTTTAAAAAAGCCATCTAGTGTCGAGTAGTAAAAGTAAAACATAATTCTTTTACCTTATAACAGATGGCGTTCCTTTCTCTCTCTGACTTCATAGACATTAAAATATAAGTTTTTCAAGGCCTTGTGATCTATTATAAAATGAAAGGATTATTTAAGATATTATTTTATTCCACCTATCATATTATTTAATGTATTGTTTTATTATTACAGAATGCACCTACTCAAGAGCCCGTATATCGAAAGGTTGCGATAGTAGAAAACTTCTTCGATATTATTTACACTGTACACGTTGAGTTAGAAGGAAGACCAGGAAAACATGCTGGTCAAAAACGCACATATAGAACTGTAAGTTCCCTCTCTATTTTTAATTAATAATCTGATATTTTAAAATATATATTATATATTGCTGCCATCTACCGAAAATAACTTGTTACAGTGGCATATAGAGGGACCAACAAAGACTGGCGAATGTTTCGGTCGCTTCCGTTTTTCGGAAGATGGCAGCACGTGTATTTTTTTAATGTATGAAGATATATATTATTTAGTTAACATTTCTTGTTGTTAAAAATAGGTATTTGATTTTTTTCAAATGTTTTATTTTTTTATAGATTCTTTATACCTTAAATAACTACATACCTTTACTTATTATAAATCTCGTTGAAACCACGATTACTGTAGTCATCTTTAAAAAGTACCTAAATATAATACAGAGATTATTTAAAAAGTAGTTTTTACATACCTCAAAATGGATACCTAAGTATTATTTTTATTTTCAACGATAGTACTTAAAAAAATGAGTTGGCCGCATCCGAAAAAAATCCGGTAGCTTCAATAGATTAATTAGTAAATAGCTGCCAGTATTGATTTGTTTCTCCTTTACTCGACGTATTTTATAGGTATATGTTTTGCCGCAAAATGCTGCTATATTTATTAAATTATGGTTACAAAGTGCTGTGGTGGTGGCTTTAATTCTAATTTTAATATATTCATCACCACACCAGAAAGTAATTAATACGTTTTAACTTATATATAATTATTTATAATTTGGGTTTTTGTGGTTTTGTGGAAATTAAAATATTATTTCCTTACAATAAGCTATATCAATAGTATGTTTTTGCCCAGTTATTTTAATAAGCTGTAAAAAATGCGGTTGGTAAATCAGGATAGCATAAGTTAACGGTTAAAGCTGATTTTCAGTCCACTCCTAATGTTGCCACAGCATGCAGACACACACAATTTACGAAAATTGAAAAGCAAAAACAAAAATCTGCAGATGCTATAAAAGTAAAGGCGTAGTTTTTCCTAGAGTTGCAAAATTGTTAGCTTACAAAATTCTTAAGGCAAGGCGAGTAATATTTACAAACAATATCACAGTTAAGATCACGAAGTCATTCAAATAAAATATTATGAATTTAAATGACAATTAAAATAGAAAGGTCGTAACTCGGTATGACTTTTGAAGGTTAATTAATATGAACAATTTTTAATGAACTTTATTTTTCTTAACAGATAACGGAAACTTACGCATTCCTTCCCCGAGAAGCAGTGACGCGCTTCTTGACAGGATGTGCGGAGTGTGCTCGACGTCCGCGCAGCGCCTCCCCCCCTCCGCTTCCAACTCCCTCCCCTTCTCCCACCAGACATCCCACCTACCTTCCATTCATTCCACACTGTGCACCAGACTACACTAGAAACTGGGAATCAGAGATTGATGCAGCACAAAACTACTCATTTGAACCCAAATTTGATTATACTGATTTACAACCACTGAGAAAAGCTGAAAGCCCTAAACAAATCGAGGAAGAGGAACCGACGTACATAGAGCTGACTTCCAAAAAAAGTAACGGCTTCGATGCAACCACACTCTTCAATAGAAGTTCTTCAGTGGAGCCGTTTAGAGAAGAAGAGCCAGTGAGGACCGATCCCGAAATAGACAAAGATGACAGTGTTATTGATGTAGAAGATGTTAGACCGGAAAGCCCACCTCCTGTAATAGAGCAAAAGAAAGAAGTGGATTTGAAAAAGGAACAGTTTCAAGAAAGTACCAGGAGTGCAGAAGAGAACGAGGGTGACAAAACCGAGCTTAAAAAGGAGAAGAAATACAATCCATTAGACGTAGCTAACTTAACGTCCAAAGATCCTCCGAAATCGAGATCTCCTCCTCGAAAGAAGCTGTTGCCTACATCTTCAGAGACTCCTCATTCTTATGGGAGATTACCGAAACCATGGAGGCCAGATGGTGGCATGTTCTATGGAGATGATGTGGATTACAGTGTGCCCATCACTACGGTGTATCTAAAACACATGAGGAATATGAACTACCAAGATCATTTGGATTTGGAGAATAAGGTCAGTGATAATAATAATTAATAATTATATTAATATTACAAGCAACAACTTGTACCATTTTTTAGGATATATACGCAGACGGTGATCTAAGACTTTGGCACAGTTAAAGTTTATATCGTTAGAAGATCAGAAAACTAATAATTTTATATAATAATGCATTAAAAATACATCAAAATTAATGAAAAAACATTACTCACTATATATAAGTCGGATGTCGATTAGTCGCTAAGAGTGGATTGTCGCCTGAAGTAATAAAATAAAAACATAAAATATATATGCATAGAGGTGTTGGTCAAAACTCTCATGAACATTAAAACTTCAAATTACGGTCGAATTTCGGCCACTGGGCGACCACTAGCTATTATTAATGGTAATGTACAACACTTTCAAAGCAGTCAGCATGTGTTGTATGTATGTACTTATAATATATTAGTATATGACAATAAAGTAGTCACCCTGTAACATAAATTCACAATAAATTCGAAATTATTATAGAATTAAATATAGAATATGTTCCCAATTATACTAAAATAGAGTTCAAACGGTGAGTCTAGGAAAATGTCGAAACATATCTAAACTCAATCTCTTAAATGGTCCTAATATTGTAGTAGATATTAATAAAAGATAAATATTCAACAAACAGTAGAGAGGAAAGCCACTCTCAGTGAAACTAAAATTTCGAGCACCCTTTACGGTTCATAACCGCAAACGTATTTTTCTCTATACAAATATTTACGAAAGTAAACATAATGCGAAATCGCGGACGGGTTTAACCCTAGCTTAAACTTTGCGAACTAAACAGCTAAAGCCGGCGGTCTATTCGACCCACAAACGCGCCTTTGTGAAACTACGTACCCCTTGTTATGATTTCAGAACTCTCTTCAATATGTATCAACATATTTACATGCTGGATTTTGCTCTTAGTTGAATTCTGTTACTCTGTTAAAATTAAATATAATTTTCAGCGAATTTAAAAAAAAAATCTTACTATTCTTTCATAGAATAGCTAAACCTCAGAGAGCACTTATTTATGTTTTATAAAATTAAACTAGTCATTTCTATTAGTCTAACATGTTTTAAATCAACCTGCAAGAATTTATTTATCAAGAATTTACGAATACATATACATACGCATTTCCTAACAAAAGTAACCATTAACAATAGAATCGAGCGACAGCGGGTTGCATATTGAATGTGGATAATCCCGCGCCCGTACTCGCTGCCGCTCGAAGCGCATCCTTTGTGAATAAGGCCTAAGTAATCATCCGTAATAATCATTCGACGTAACATAAATTGACGGACGGACAGATTCTACTGATGAATGTTAGCGATTTCGTGGCAAAGTTTTTCACGTTACCAGAGCGTCAGAATTTATAGGCGATTGTACTTGACAAGTAACACTGCGAGCGCTGGCGGCGGCCCTTGCGACCGATTGATTCAGAATGTCCCACACAAAGGACGAGCGTTACGCCATAATCGGGCGCCGCATCTTTTCTAACTCATTTTTCTCGCTTGAGGCGAGGGTGGGGGGCGGTGGGTGGACGAGGTTTCATCAGAGGGGGCGTCACGGTATTAGACAAGACACAAAAACGATGCCCGACGGAGAACTGAGCAAGTACAATTTCTGTAGGTTTTTTGCGATAGGTTTTCGTTTCAACGATAATGTTTGTTTCAAATTATGGAACGTTCAGGAGTATTTTATGGCTCATCTTTTGTGTTTGTTTTACCTAAACATCTGAATTGCTAATAATTTTTAGAGCTCTCTGAACATTTAATAATAAAAATACAATACTACTTAATACCGTCCATACTTAACATATTTAAAGTTTATACATTTTTCTGTATGTTATACTTGTATTCAGACAATCATTTACAAACCTCAACCATATAAAATCGAGCCTTATCAAGTGATATGATAATGTAACATTAAATTCATTGTTAGGGCTCGATGTGCTAGAAACTGTACATTAATCACAAACATTAGACCCTCAGTAATATTCCACAGTTTAGGTTCGACCTTTTCTACCGAGCCGCTCCCGAAGGGTCACTACAGACCGTGAGAGGGTACGGTCCCTTCGACCCCCGAAAGTGCCTTTCCCCCCATCGCACTGCGACTTGTAAGATTGATTGGGGCTCCTTCAGTCCATTGCCAGCCCCCCTGCGGGATATTCGACCCTCCCTCCTTTTTTCTCTGATTCTACGTCCATGGATATAGAAAAACTAGATGGATTAACAGCATGTGTTAATTCTTTGTTATTATATTATTATTTGGAAAAAATATATAACTTTCGTCTTAACATTCAGTACATTAAAATAATAAAGTCATGTTGTATATTATTAAATCTGTAATATTTTTTAAATAGTTTACCTTTTTCTTTTTTCTTCCTCAAAAAAATCTCTTTTATTTGCTTGTGATATGTATTGGAAATTTCTATTGTACTCAAAAATAATTAGCATTTAATTAGTTATATCTATTAGGTACCAATTCTTATGTAGTTTTTAAAATGTATATCAAAGTGTTTCGAAAGTATTATGAACGATTATTGAAGAACTTGAAGTATTAATATAATACTGTCACTAAATGATTATATTTAACTTACGACCAGTGAATACTCGTTTAGTTTTATCTGATTCACAATTCATAAATAAAAAAATATATTTTTATTTACATTAACCTTTCCAGCATCCATGAACACGCGCGCTCCCTTTTTTCTCCAGCAGGGGCTGTTAATAACACGAGCGGCTATTTTATTCGTGAGGCACTTGCGGCGTGCGACGGCTTTGATGTCAGAGATTAGAAGTTTGTTTAATTCCAGCCCAGTATGTTATTGTTCGTACAATTGGTTTGATGTACATTGTACATTGTTTTATATGTTGTCTGTTGGTTTTATTGACACATTAACACCGTTCGGTTATCTCTTTGGTCTATTCTATTGGAAAATATTTGGTTTTTATCATGTCTAAATGTGTTTTAATGTTATTTTGAGTAAATAATTTTATTTTTTAAATATTTCATTCAAACTATTTCAGTTTTAAATGTTATTATAAAAACAATCATCAATTACTTATCTTCCTCAATCCATCAATCATTCAATTCTAACAAATATCGACTGGCAATTCAGGGATGCGTTGACAGATATATAATAACAATTGATTTCCGCCGACCTTGAACGCTGACATAATTACATATCCCCGTCCGATCAATCGTGCGTTTTACAGGGGACCCTTTAGCCCCCTCGATATTTTAGGGTTAACTAAGTTATAACTATTTTGAACTCTATTTAATTGTAATAAGATTGAGTATATTTCAAAAAGTGATTTGTATTATTGTTGACGTAATAATTAAGTGTCGGTTTTAAAATTTTCTGACATTGACCTATTTGAAATTATCTATCATCATTGTTTGTATCATCATGATTTATTCTTCTGTGGTATCTAAATCTTAACTAAATGTTTGAATATATATAATAATATAATATAGATATATATTCGATACTAGGTATTATTTTATATAATGTGTGTCTAGTGGAGGCGATCCAAACCTTTGTTCTTGAATTTTCTGTAATTCCTTAGTAAAATTTAAAAACCCTGAAGCTCAGATTTCTTTGTTTTTAACTGAATGCAAAAATTCTTAGATGTATGACAGAGTGTCATTTAAACATCTATCATTTAGTTAAACTTCTAGAAGCGCAACTTCTAATTCCGTTCTGCGTGATATTAAACGTAATAAAAAATCTGTAGTCTAAATATTACTATTCGTAAATACTTATCTATAAATAGACGGTTAAAACATCTCTTAGATAAGATTAACTTAACTAAAGGTAGATTTGCAAGTTCTTGTTGATGTAAATTTGATATAAAATTCACTACTTACTGGTTCAAGATCTGAGAAAGGCCAGACCACGCCATTTTATCACGCAAAAATTTTGCATCTATTGGAACTTGTAGTTAAGAAGGAATGCAAAATGGCCGAATTGTAGGATAGCTTACAATGCTTTTAGTAACTTAAATATATATAAAAAAAAATCTAATAATTAAAGTATTTGGAGAAATTATAACGAATAGAAAGCGCTTTCTTAATTTTAATATATAACGAAATCCAACAGCAAACCTATGTAATATTGTCTTATTGAAGATATGGTATAAGTGATTGCATGTTCAGTCAAGTTCTCAAAGCCTACTAAAGGGCAGTGCACACTATCCTAACTTAATCTAAAGGAAAATGTATTAGTTGATTTAAGGATTCTTTCTTATTTTGCTCCTGGGATAAGGTTTATGATACAATAGACTTACATTACTCCTTTGGTGAATATTCCTTTATACTTTGTTGGAATAATACTATTTCCTCCAAAATGCCTACCACGTAATCTAGTTCAAACTATACTTAGCAGTTCGTGTTTCAAGCTCAGTATCTGGCTCATTTTGGCTCATTTATAAAATGGCGGACAAGTGGGCCACCTTAAGAAGCGGGTGGAAGCCCCCTTACCGCTACCAGGCGAGCATAGCGTACTGAGAATTTTAACGGAATTAGTCGTTGCCGCCTGCAGGGCGCCGCAGTAACTCACCGCATACGCCATCCCACACACGCACACTCTTATTACCATCACATACGGACCATTATAACAGCTCGTTTTATAAATGTCGCCCACCGTACACCCCCTGCCTCCACGCCTAGTTTTAGCGCCTAGTAACTCGCGAGGTGTCTACACGCAACGGAATTAACCAACCGAAAATAAGGGTAACCGACTTAAAAGAGGTTCGAGGTTGAAGTGAGAAATTTGAGACTAAATTCCTAGATATTTTCTTTAAAACTGTCGTATTATTTAAATTTAGATTGTTATTATTCATAATTTATTTAATCATTTTCGCTTATAACACGAAATCACCAATTATCATCAGTTTTACACGTAATTCTAGAACAAAAACATACAGACGAAGACATGGATACACTCTAGTTTATTCACAGTGTATATACGTGTATAGAAGGCATTATAGTCGAAGAAAATCAATTTTAAAGTAGAAAAACTTGATTAGGCCGACATGACACGAAGGGTGTTTTAGTGCTTAGTTTTTATTTACTGCCATTGTGGCCCTTTGTATGACCTATTTAAACTGTAGGGTAATTTAAACTTTAATTGACTATTATAAAGTTCATTTTCGCTTGTGATGTCAATTGTAATTGTGCATTGAGCGGTTTTGTGTGTTCTTTGTATGCAAGTACTAAGTACTATTGTGCTATGTATAAAGGACAATACATTTTAATTTAAGCAAAAATATATATTAAGATGATTCTGTTGCACAAACAAACATACAGCTACTTTAAGAGCATATAAAGCAGCCTTAAAAATGTATTAATTCTTTCTTTCACTTATATTTCATTATGAAGTTTTTTCGTGTTTTCCACACGTAATAATTACGCTACATGTAATCAATAAATGCTAAATCAAATTCCTATTATAATGTATGTTATACATATTGTGGTTTGGACAAAAATCAGTTTCGAACGAGTTCCTGAACCTCAATAAATGTTTTAAGGGCGCGTAAATCATTACTTTACCTAGTATGTACTGCCCAGGAGCTGGAATAATTGGATGCGGCATTTTTATTTTTTACACTATATTTTTATATTTTGCATTTTATCCTAGTGGACATAATAACTTAAATAAAATATTTATTTTCAAGGAATAACACCTACTTCTTGTTATTCCTATTCTGTAACACATTTATCAAAACTGATATTTTATACTTTAAAGTATTTGACATAAAAATAAGAGATCATAATATGTTGGAATTAAACTTGACCTATTTATGCCATATCCTTTCTTCCTTGGCTATGATCTTCTGGTAGTTTGCGAGCAGGTCTCACCCGCGGGAGCCCTTGGCAGCTCAACCCCATATAATCTGCACTGACAGCGTCGCTCGACCCGAGCCTCCGCTAATGTAGCGATATATCTTATAGCTTATGTTGCCCTGGTATATATACGGTATATTTATATCAAAAATAGGTAAAGTATTTACTTAACTTACATATGAACAATACAAAAAAAAAACAAAATTAAAGATAAAGGTTTTTTTATTATATATATAACTTTAATTCGTGACTTTGTACAAACACTTCTTCAGAGTCTTTTTAGTTATTTTTTCAACTATTGTCATAGCAAATTGATATAAGCAATTATTAAACCAATAACTATGCAAGTTATTGAAGGCAATACAAAAATAATATTCCACAAATATCCGTAGTCACTTCTCGTTAATTAAGCTTGCAATATTCTATTTAGGTAAAATTACCTATGTATAATTTTATTATTTTTAATGTTATATTTTATATAATAGTAACGTCAACTTATTTATTTTTGTTATACTCTCCTGTCAACTCATAAAAGAACCTGAACATTTAAACAAAATGTTCTGCTATCAAAATGAGTTAGACATCGTATGACATCAGTACAAATAGATTTCATTTCTGTATGTAGAGAATTTATGCCATTCTATGCCCGCTTTGTTCGGCCTTCTAGCTTGATAGACGCGGTGGTAAAACTTTTTCTAGGGTCTTGCTTCCCCCTTGCGGCCTGGGAGGCTAGGGAGGGTTACTATTAAATAATCATTTCGGACCACCGTGGGTGCGCCCGCTATTTACTCCCGCAAATTAGTGCTTCTCATGCTTTATGCGTGCCTGGTGCCTGCGTGTGTGTTAGTGCGATTAATTATTTAAAAATAGGACAAACACAGAGGCAAGTTGGTTATTAATTTACTTCATTCATATAATCAACCAATCAATTCGTCCTTCCTTCTAAGACAGTTCATCATATTACAGTTTAAAAAATATGAAAAGCTAGTTTTTAATTTTTATTATTTGATTTATAAGTAACATTCGAGTGCTTAAATACAATATCTTGTGACAAACCAAACTTCTACCGACTTATGGCTTAGCAGCCTCCTCACCCCTAAGGGTGTTAGGGTGTAGGGAGAGAGCCTCTTAATTATTGTCACATATGAATTATTTTGATATTGACGCCCTCAGTCTTCGACGCACTTGTTAGCCTCCCTTCGGATTTCTTTCGCCAGTCGTTAACGCTCTGATTGTTATGACACCCTAGTAGCCCGAGGTAGTCGATGCCATATAAATTGTTACATTTTTTTTCTATTTCAACAATATTATATTATATATAAAATCTTATATTATGTATTATAGATACAATTATAATTTAACAAAACATGTTAATAAGAAAATGAGGAATATTGTAAAGTGTTGATGTAAATTTACAATTTATACAATCAAGATGGGTAAGAACGAATTGTTTCAACCACTAATTTAAAATCGTGTTCTGAAAGACGTAAACAAACTAAAAGTATCATTACGCGGAATTTAAAAGAGCTTTGAATTGACTTATCCACAAATTAGGCTCTATCTGACCCATAAAGACGATAATCCCAGTGGCTACTTCGACAAATGTAATAGTGTACCAACTTTAATTTTCCAAATTCACCTGCCGTTTATGTAATTCGCCTCCACCATACATGCGGCGCCCCCTAGCGGCAGGGGAGTCTGATGTAAGGTCGGGGGAGGCGAAGGCGACGCTCACGAAAAGGAAAGGGTGGGCACCGAGCAATTTTTTTCTGATTTTTCCCCTCCGCCCTTTTTACCCCGATAATACCCTAATGGTCGCTCGCTTCCTTTTCGGCGGATTTTTTCGCCGTTGAAGATCGAGACGTATTTTTTACCCGCTCCTAATTTCCTCGTTTCCCACTGAAATGAAAAATAAACGGGCGATTCTTCTATTGACAAGAGATTCCGTGTTCGGACGTTGCGGAGATTGCCACTTGTTTTTGCGCTCATTAAAAACAACGATGTAAGGACACGCTACACGAGAACATTTTTATTACGTATAACGCTACTTTGTTCATTTATTTGAGAGAAACAATACATTTTTTAAGACCTTTGCAGTCTCATGTTAAGGTTTTATTACGATTCAATATAATCCATTTATTTTATTTTTGTCTTAAAAATTAGTTTTATAGCTTGTAGGTTCATTTAAAATAACTCTATTATTGCTTTTTATTTGTGTTTCTTAAAATACGTAAAACAATTTCTTAAACAGACATTTGTATGTTCGATTTCCAAAATCAGTTGTTTTGTTTTATTTTACTTATAAAAAAAACCACTTCCGTTTGGGACACGTGGCAAGGCTTGATGATTACAAAAACAATTGTGTAGCTTTAATTATTGCAATCATTAACAATGTAATTAATAATTATAATTTCCAATCGTATGTTAACGTATAAGTATATTCAGTAGACGTGTGTTATCGCTACATTTTTCTTTCGATCAAAGCTTTCGTGCATAATGCAAAAAAAAAATAAAAAATGGAGAAAAATCGGAAAAAGTTTCCCCCTGCGGGATCTTACCACCTATCAGGCGAGCAGGGGCGCGCAGGAGGTATGTCCGTTGCTAAGATTAATACGTACCGCTCGCCCGACGCCGCAGCTTTCATTAAAAATACTGGGGACCCGATGGGTTAGCCGGCGCCGAGTTGTATTAAGATCCGCTACACTATGTACCTATGTATTGGCTCCACTGCGTATGTACACTCTACATAGTAATGAGTCCATGTCGTATAAAACGAATGCTTAGAATGATACACCGCTTTCAAAATAAAGTAACTTGGTACAGACAATATGTTAGTTTATAAAATACTGAAAGTACAACAAAAAAAAAATAGAATAATTATGTAGTAATAATTATTACAGCATAGAATCGATATAAATTACATTTAAAAAGTTGTAATAAATTGTTGAAAATGTAATTAAAAGCCGATAGTGAGTCCGGAGCCTTACCCTATATAATATGATAAGTCCACTTAATGCCGTAACGAGAGGGTCAACAATTCAACGTACGATTTATTTGTATCGACTGTGAGTCTGTTCTTGTGTTTATAATTTATATCAGTGACAGAAATAGTCTTTAATATAACTTTTAATATAACTTTATAACTTTTATAGTTTTGTAACCTAAACCATATAATTACAAATTACATAAAAATTATTAAACACACTTTTTTCTGATACCATATACCTACTTCTTCAAACCTTACAAAATAAATAATCAATTATAATTAATTAACAATGTAGTAAATAAAAATAATCTATTCTATTTAATTCTAGAATTTATTAAATAAAATGTTGGCACCTAAAAAAATAAATACTTCAAAAGCCCGAAATAATGCAAAACATTCTCATGAGTACCAAAGCAACATAACATAGTAGGCAGTGCTACATCGAACGGTTCTAAGCAAGTGCGGTTTATTATTCCTTAGCTCTGAACACCCCATGACCCCCTGGTCGTGCGAGTAAACTACCGAGCTGTAGGCAAAAAGTACACCCCCCACGCTTACGCTTTTAAACCTCAAGCGTCCAAGTACGGGAATATGAAATTTTCGAAATGATAAAGCCGGTAAATAATAACTGCTATACGCCGGGCACGCCGGCCGTCTAAATGTACGACACGCAAAAAAGTACTTATAAAAAGTTCTTTGTTAATAATTATTGCTATTCAATATTATTGTGGATTACGGATTTTTCAAAAGAAAAAACTTTAAATAATCTGTCGAGCAGTAATTTTAATTATTCCGTGTTTTAAAGAACCTTTAAATAAATTATTATAATTTTTACTTTGATCTTAAAATTTCCTTTAGAACATAGGGAAAATCCTAAAATCTAAAGGATGGTGGAAAAAAACATACCAAAACAGTACCAATGATAATGATCAACCCGAAAAAAATGTGCTAGATTAGGGAATAAAAATATTCAGTTCGTAATTAATAAATAAAGTTCATAATAATAATAATTAATTATAAATCTAAAACACTTCTAACGTTAAAGATATTTTTTTGCTAGATAAAGAAATTAAAAAGTAAGTTTATTTTTGTGCAGTGTGTACCGGGCAGCAGCAGGGTTCGTGTGTCTGCTTTCACATTACCCACTAGCAGCCACCCCCACCGCCCGCTGCGCTCCTAGTACCTCGCTTTTTATTCCTTTCTGACGTAAAGTAATCAATTTGCGACTTAATTAATTAAGAAAAAGCTTTTGTCGTTTTGACGAGAAGGTGCAATTTTTGAAGAATTCATTTGCATGTAATTTTTCAAAAATCCTACAACATCTAGGAGTACGTAAAGATAGATTTTTAGATATTCAGCTAGACGAACCATAACAAATCAATATATCTGTGTATGTATATAAGTATAATATTATGAAATCCAAATACATATTACTGATTTAATTAAACTAAGTAGTAACAATGTTTTATTGCAAAATTATCAGCAACTGGAATTAAAGTACTCAATGGTGTGCAAAGTGAGAGCCAATAAATGCACAGCAAATATTGATAATACAAAATAATCAGTGCACCCTATAATTTAAAATAAAAACAATATTCAAATAATTGTATATTTTTCTTCAATATTTTTTAGTAAACTATTACATCTCCTGATAATTTTGAATTCTGTATATAATATCTTTTTGTGGATGTACCTAAGTATATAAAACTCGATGTTAATTCAGATATATAATGTGACCCAATTCCGTAATGCCGGTTTCCTACAAATACTTTTCCCTTAGTTTCGTTTCACCCGATATGGTTGTTATCTTGTTAGAGACGAGGGTACGAAGGGTCTAGGCACATAGAAGGTTCGCGTGCCCCGCACACTATTTATAACTGCTCACAGTTAGACATCTGTCTTTCAGCAGGCGATCTGAAGCTAAAATATATTTTGCTCTTACGTTTTGTAAAAAATAAAAAACTAATCGAATAATAATATTTTTATAAAGTTTTAAAATTATTTTTATATTAATTTATGTGCATGTGAATCAATGCGACTTCTAGCTATATTTTTCTTCCAACAGTACAACTCTTACCTTACAGCCGTCAGTAATACGAATGAGGGATTGTGTTCTTGCACGCTGGAACCAATTAGGCCACATATGATCTTTGTAATGAGTTTTTTTCCTAATATTTCTCTTGGTAAGTAATTCTCGTTCCATTTCGGAGGTTCTTTCTTGTTTTGTATGGTTGTGTTGGAAAAAATTGTCGTTACAATCCCCTCATCTTCATGTAATTTTATTTATATTACTTTTAATGTTTAAAATGCATGTATGTATTGTATGTATGTGGTATAGGATACTTAATTTTTCTTCATATCTATCTGAAACACACAAACAGACAGATGTTTATGTACCAGGATAACATAGCATCAAGTGAGTTCTTTGTTTACTGGGCTCTCCTAGGCATGTTTAGAGCCGGAGGGTCGGACCCATATTGGACATTTTGTATAAGTGTGGGTCCCGATCCCAAAGCAAATCCCTTTCGGACCCTTCGAAGGACCGGCCTGTATTTGCGGATTTTTTAAGGTAAAATTTATATGGAAGGCATTGCCCTCTTTAATATGGCTACATTTTTAATGTATTCTTTATTCAAGGTATCACAAAATACATAATATTAGTTAAAGAGCCAATCGTTATTATTTACGTATTTATCTTCCTTATGAAGCTACACATTATTTTGATCTAATATTATCAGAATATAAAAATAAGAATAAAACATACATTATTTTAATAAAGATATATAAAGATATACTTTTCACGTTAAAATTAAATTGTTGGTTTGATATGTTATTTTTAATGGTAAATTCCACGGGGAAAATGTTTTTTCTTTGCATAATTTCTCCTCAGAGATTCTCTATGAAATATAAAAATAAACGGATTGTTTCAAAGGTCACAACACAGCAATTACGAGTAATCCTTCAAAAGTGTTAGATTGTCGACAAGTTGTGCGATGATAACTGAAATCAACATGAACTTGGGCTTTTACTGATGTGATTGTATCAGCTATATATTATTTTATTATAAATGTAGGTATATATTTTTACATATGTTAACATATTTTGGTTACAAAAATCTTACATCGTTTTAAAAAATATTATTTACAAAATCTGAGTTTTAATATTTCTTCCTTAACATTACAAATATGATGTTCTCGTAACATTATTATAAATTTTGATGATTTAAGAATTGTTTATATTAACATTAAAATTACCGCCATTATTAACTGCTCACCCAACGACCAATAATATTTTAACTAAAGAGCCTGACCCTTGAAATATTTCTTGATAAGCATTATTATTGTAATAATAGCTGAAACTGTACTTATCGTCAAATCCAAATAGGGCCAGGGTAACCACGCGGAACATTTGGGTTATTAGAAATTACCTTTTTGGTGTATACTATTTAAATATTTTAACATTTTCCATTCATTTTCTGTTTCGGATTTTGCTGATTACTAATTCATTAAAATACTTTTAAATTTCATAATTTTTTTTGCTCTGGAAAAATAATAGCAATGTTAACGTTTCATCGAAACCAGTTACCATACTGGTATACTACTATATATTAACTATATATTAACATATATTTTATGTGTTATTTCACTAAAAGATCAGAAAACGCCCATTCAATTGTTTATAGACTCTAGTTATGACTATAGACTATATTACGAACTATAGTTCATAGGACTATAGTTCTTAAAAATGTTATAATTAATACATGTTTTAAAATAGTTGGTAAAATATAAAGTTTCCTTAAATGTGTGCTACATATAGTCTAGAAAAAGTTATAATAACATTAATATAGGTTCTTTTGACAGCTCTCCGGTCGTCGTTAGCCGCCTCTGTGTCTTGTCATAATCTGTAGTGATGTGCCTCTGTCGACAATTTATATCATATTTTACGCGATATTAGGTAGAGGTTTCAGTCTGACGGTTTATAATTTTTTTTGGTGTTTCTATGTCATTTGAATATTCATTGGATTACGAAAATCGCTAACTATAATGATAATATTACCTCAGTTTGTAAAAAAACTTGGTAATTTCTTACAATTTTGATAATTTTTAAATTGATATCATATAAAATTTAAAATACAATTAACATTTACTTTTTAGACAATATGAACAAAAAATCTAAATAAAAAAAAATCGAAAATGCTTATCGACTCCCTTCCATCCTGCATCACTAATTACGCAGACGGTCGTACCAAGGGTACGGTCGTCTGAATTTTTTCCTCAACACCCTCCCCCGGAAGGGAGGCAACCCTCCCGGACCCTTCTTAACATTTCCCTGGCTCGAAGGCACAAGACGCCTCGCTTATATGGGCCCCTGGTACCTACGGGTTATATACTTTTTTGGGTCTGTTAGACCCTTTGAGGGAAATTCGTGTTAGGGACCTATATATCCCATTTTCAGCGTTTTGACCTTTATGTAGGTTTAGGGTTATATAAAACTTTGAGGATTAGGCTGGGTCGGAATAGATCTCGGGAGAGTTTTCCTCTAAACATTATGTATTAATTGCTATATGTTAGTCATTAATGTGCTTAAAATTAATTTTCTACTAATAAATTGTAACAATTTTAGGATAATATTTTTAAATTATTGATATATAATTTCTAAAATCACTTCATATAGTTTAACTATTTCCTTAGCACAAGACAAATCTTCCATTTGATTATTACCTTACAAATACATATTAGTATAAATATGGGAAAACTAGAATTACAACATTTTAAAATAAAAGGTAAAAAAAGGCAGTAACGGAAGTAAAGTATATATAAGTACATATAAATACTTGACTAACTTTCGACATATATATAATTCCTGAAAAAGAATGCTAAAATTATCTAAAGTTCGGAACAATATATATTTATATTATTATACTGCACTCAAACTAACGGAGTCGAATATAATAAATAGTCGACCAAGTAGATATGTTGCAAATGAATATTTATCATTAAATATAATCGTATAACGTATTATATTCCAGTTATATTAAAAACTTATAAATAATATGACAAATATACAAATGATAATCAGACCATCATTACGAATATTAAACGCGTATAACAGACGATGCAGATATTATAAACATGAGCGTATGACTGCTAAACACTCTGAAACTTGGCGCGTATAACGCTACTTTAGCATTACGGGTGTGTACGTCCCTTAAGTGCCGATGTCACGCGGCAAAAGGCGAACAAAGTAGCAGCCTTCCCGCCTACACTACGAATAGCCACCGAGGCAGGCAAACTTCGATACCCCGTGGCCTCCACCCCGCTTCTACCACCCTGGTACCCGAGCCACCCTCTCTGGGCTTTGAGGACGACTTTGAGCGAACTTTAGCGGGAAACCCCAAAATTCAAGTCGCTCCCGATTAGTTGGCGATATCTTTGAAATTTCAGCTCGTCTGCTGATTTAGTGGCTTAAGCTAGGATCTTTCATTTTTCAGAAAACTTTTAAGCAATTATGATTTAAAAGACAACTTACTCACCCTTAGAATGAGGGTTATAATAATATATTTATTATATATGTATATATTTTACAATACGTCTATAAATTACGAAATATATTGCAAAAAGAGGAATTTTCCTAATTGTGCATTGTATTGCGATAAAAATAAATTTGGATAATTTTTTGATATACAACTAATTTTACTAACATTGAGTTAAAAAGAATAAATATATATATAATATATAAAATATATTTTCATTTTTATTTACAAAAAAAGATGTTATTATTTGAAGCTACGACACGTTGATGTCTTTTGCTTGACAACAAGTAAATAATTTTAAGACGTTCCGTTTGTAAAATTGTCGTCGCATGAAATAAATTAATTATGATTTTTCTTTGTTTCTGATATTTTGATAGAATTGTTCACAAATTTAGGATGTTTGTATGTAGATTTTGGTATTTAATAAAGAATAAAAAAAATTTTGATCAATTTAATTTGTATGAATGAAATACTAGGAGCGCATTTTAAAGTTCAAATATACTAGGAGAGCATGAATCGTTTGGAGTGGAGTTGTAAATAGATTTCACGCATTTCTAACACATTAATTTTACATTTCTATATACATATATATGATATATATTTATACATATATCATATATATATGTCATATATATATATATATATATATATATATATATATATGATATATATATGATATATATTTATTATGACCGAGGTGTTTTGATTATATTTCTCATTTGATTACTGTTATACTTGTATATAAGTACTTTCATATGAGTCAATGAAGATCGGTAATGTTATGTTGCTAATTAAAAAAGACTAAAGTTAAAAAAAAAGAACTAGTGAAGAACAGAGTAATACTCAGCATAACCTAATATTCTAACGCTTCCTTAATTAAAAAAATATATGTGTGTGCCAATACCAGAGAGGTGAGGAACTTCGTAAATAAGCAAAGTATACTTAGAAGAGGAATTACCGCCTGCCCACTGCCCGGATAAGGCAACCGGATATTTCTTTTAGCTGTCCAAAGAACCCCCCGGTCATAATGCCCTAGTGGAGGCCGCAGGGGGGCAGATATAAAGATACAGACCCCCCACTTATCCGGGACCATACCCGGTCCTTTTGCTTTTATAGGGGGTGTGTATAAAACCGAATCGCTCGGTTTTAGCTGCGCTAGACGGTTACGAGCGGACCCGACGGCGGTCGCATTATGCTATGAACGAGGCTATATCTGATGTGGTTATGCCGTCCTGGTACTTTAGTGCAATGTTCGGCTATGGCTTTTGTGTTTATTAGTTCTATAGGACTAAGGGCCAATAAAATAAAGATCGTTGGAATTTTACGATGACAATTCATAATAATAAACAGAAACGTGATGAATCTGGGTTTAATAATAATATTCATATTAAATTTAGTGCCCATTATTCAGAATTTGATATTTTAATCCCATTACAGTTCTTTGCTGATTTTATGTATCCACCTCAGTATTGATATAATAATTTTATGATCCACTCCGTACTACATCTGGCTTAGACTGTACTTACATTTTTTACGAGTTGTCAAAGCATATTTTGTACGAAGATGCAAAAGTATGTGCATCGTTTTTGCATATTTTACACGGAGAAAAAGTGCTCGTGTTGACATCAGTAGAGTTGTTCATTAATGTCAAAATTACAAAATAGTAGTTTTTCTTGATGTCTTACTCTAAGATCAAAGTTACATATTTGTACTATTATTCTACTTAAACATTTTTAGCCTGTAGCCAATTTTCACTTCCTAAGAATTAAGATGTAGTCACAAGTTATGGTTTATATCTTTTAAGGACCTTTTGATGGTCCTGTGTATTACGTATCGGTCGGGCTGAGATATTAATTTCTGTTTATTACCAGGGCGACATGTGTTTATAAGACGTCTAACTATGTTGTTTCATTATTCGAATGTTCGTGGGGAGGCCGTATAAAAACGACAATTTCCTCTAAACGCCGCGCCCGCGCTGCGCCCGCCTCGCCGCGCCCTCTCACTAATTAACTGCCGCAGCATTATGTCACCCTGGTACCCCTGTCGAGGGTGGTGTTTATTTTCTAAATTGGAATTTGTTGAAAAAGAACAACAATGATTAAAAAAAACTATCTTTAATGTCCTCATAGCCGGTATTAATTATTATTATTACTTGTATTTAATACATACCAAAAAACGGTTATTTCAGTTTATATAAATATAGAATGAAAAATAAACCGATACGTGCAGGGAAATAAGCTTAACATAGATATTTTCAAATACTTAACAGTCTTCATATTATTTGAGATCAAAGGATCTGTTAATAAAGTACCAAAACCTAAAATAATTTTGCAGAATGGATGTCTGTTTGTCTGTCCGATTATTCGGTTTTAATGTTTACAGAACCTGTGTTAAACCAAGATTCAGTACTCATTTACTTTTTATCTTTGATATATTAAAGCTGAAAAATATTTACATTAAAATAATAACACTTGAACAAGTTAAGTTGAATAGAGCTAGGTATGTGTGTAGTTATTTAACATATTCTATTAATCTATATAGAATCATATAGATAAGTAATATGAGATTCTATACTATCGAAACCCGGTCATTATAAATAGGGACCTACGTTATTGAAAAATAAACCTCAATCCTTAGACATAAGGATGCTGTTTGCAATATAAGCGATTAACGCACGCACGTCTTGAATAAGCCACCTTAGCAGTAATTATTGTAATCTGTTACATATATGTGTGCGTGTCACTGTCTGTAATACAATCATCTTTCATTTGCAAAATTACTACTAAAAACTCTTTTTAATGTTGCTATTCTAATTTTGAAATATTTGTTAATTAATGTTTCTAACGTTATTATTAAACGATTCGTTCGTTCGTTATATGAAATGAAAATAATTGGAAATTAAATGTAATGAATGTACACCTTAGTATTTTTTTATACTTATTGTAATTTTTTATTTAACAAAATCAACTGTATACACTATTCACTCACCTTTCCCAAGAAACAGCAGATCACCGCTAGTCCTAATAGCAATTAAAGCGTTTACTTCTAACAATTATTTTAATAAACATATATTGGTTGACTTATTGCTATTATTGCCATCTTTAGCAACATTTTTCACTGTTCTTCATATGTTTTATTATTAGAATATATGAAACATTAGAAGCAAAAACCTTATCGGAAATATATATAAAAACACAATCTCAAAATCAAGTTTTTTTATGAATGATGATGATGAATATTATTTATCATTTCGCAATATCCTTTATTCAGTAGGAAAGCTGGCATTATAATTAATACCGTTTAAAATAAATGAACGCCGCACATATATAAAACTAGTCATTTTGATAAATGTCGTATTTTACGTTTGATCTGTTGTAATCCGTATTTAGTCGATACATTATGTTATGTTTGTTAGTGTGTGTTTACGGTTCGCACGTACTGAATGAAGATATTGGAGGGGTAAATCGGCATTTCTATGAAATAGCAAAAAGCAAATCATGATATGTGCTTTAAAAATGGATTCTAACCTTTGTTTTGACTTCAAACTTTCGTACCACTTTACACACACACACACAACCTAGCTTTTTACGTGTTTGACATGTTGTCTCTCCAATTTCTTAACCCACATATAAAGCCGAAGTAATAGTAAGATATATCCTCAAGAGAATGCTTTCCTGGTGGTAATTACCAATTCCTTTCCAGGGACATCCTTGTACCCTCACTTGAAGTGGATGCTATGTATATATTATAAGATAATATAGATTTAGCCTACTTGTTTATTGACTCTCGAATACTTACGGCGAATACTTACTCTTGGGTGGTTATACGACCTATGTACTCTGGAAGTAGAGTACAGTTAAATGCCAGAGACTTAAGTTTTTTTTTATCTTTTGTAAGTCATAATTTAAAATACTACTTATTGATTAAAAATCCAATAATAGGTACTCTAAACAAAGATAGAATATGTCGAGGTCTTTTAAATCGCTTTTCGTATTTAAAGGTTTGAAATTGACATAATGTAATGACTTTTGAAGTGATCCCAAAGTTTGTATATCATGTACACAGGAAGGTAGCTCGTTTCAACCTGAGACAGCAGTGCGTTAATTACAGATTGTCCCCAGAGATTGATGGAGATAACAACAGTATCAATATCATATGTACTGTATTCTGATAAGAGAAAAATATATACTAATGAAACCAACCAAATTAATAACTTCTTTTAACTAATCTAACGAATATAATAGTCTATTGTGATGTGTTTTTTTTAAAAAAACTTTATCATGGTCTATAGTTTTTCATCAGAGTGCAACAGAAAGCGTGTAATTGGAAAACATACGTCGATTCGGCTGTATATCATGCACTGTACATATATGATACATAACTCCTATGTACTTGTGTACGGCTTTGTATGTGTTGCTGTAATTACGTCATTATCAGTTTGTAATCAAGCGTGAGTCGGTTAAATTGATTTTCCTAATTGCCATTAATTATGCTGATTATTATTTTGCTTGTTATATTGTGTTTTTATTTGCGGGTTTTTAATGAAATATGTTCAACATAATACTAGAAAATCTTATTTTGGTTTTTTTTTTTTAATCTTGGTTCTTTTCTGAGATTTCTGCATATTTTCTGATTACTGTCTACATAGAGTTGGATATTGCAAATTTTATCTATTGATAGTTTTTTTATTATATTCACCTCCATTGTACCAATCAGCCGTATCTCTAATCTACCAGGGCATCATAGACCTGAGTTGTATATTTATTACCCGGTACATTTTTTTTTTCATCGATTGTCCGCGAACCAATGTGCGTGTTTGGAGTGTCATTGATGCATTTCGGAATGGGGCCGGGGGGATGGAGGCAGGCCGGACAAGTATTACCGAACGCACTAACCATCCGACCATTCAGCAGTGTGCGTTTGGAAGCCGTACGGTGTGGACGTACGCTGCGCTTCGATAACTTATTCGCGAAACTCGATCCCTGAAACGAAAAATCTCATTATTCGTAGTGAATTTAAGGTTTGTTGTAGTGCTTCGATTGCGTTTCTACCTCGATTATACTTGTATAATTTATGCTGTAACAACTATTTGTGTGATTTTGTTCTTCATAGACAGGAATGGACATACCTAGTTACTTGCGATGAGTAAGTGAGCCTTGACATTAGTACGTGGTGACTGCAAAAAAATGCAATTAGCCCATCAATGAGGTTGTCTAAGCTAAGTTTTCTTTGTCACGCTAAGTGACGAGGTATTGTTTTTGAATTTGTCGACCTTTTCTTGGTCCTTAAGTATTCATACCTAGTTAGTTTCCTGCTAGTTTTAAATATTCAATACTTCGTTAGGTGCGTAACCTTGGTTATCTTAGATGCATTTCCTAACATTTCCAAACAAATCCGCGGTCATAAGTATGACGCGATCATCATTATACTTTTTTATTTAATGATTGATTGATTGATTACGTTTGATTAGTGCTTACATTATTTATGATATTTCAAGTTAACATAGCTGATACCAGGGGTTCAGAATTGAGCAGAGTGTCAAAGCCATGTCTAAATGTAATTTTGGAGTGCAAACGCGAGTCGAACTAATCAAATCGTTCACGGTTTTTGCGCTGATAAGAGAACTTCGTGCTGGCGAAAACATTATGTTTTTAAAACAAACAATATCAGACTTTCGTCTAGAAACCAACTACGTTTATAAAGCTGAATGCAATCCCGGTACAAAACGTTTGAATAATTCTAGACATTTCTATGATAATAAAACATCTAAGTTTAAATATAGAAGATTTTTGCAATAGATTATATGCTACGAATTTAAAAATTTATTTTTCTACAAAAAATTATAAGCCTTAAGAAATATCTACTCTTTTTCTACGAAGGAAATAAATAAAAATATTTTCAGTTTATAAACATCCGATTCTAATAAAACCTTGCTTTTGTAACGAAATTGATAAAAATAAAAGGTATTTCTTGATATTTATAGTAATAAACTATCCTTAGGAGAAAATTTAACGGCAAACTTTTTAAAAAGCCACAAAATTGATAAAATTATTGGCTTGATACAGTTTGCATTTAATAAGAATCCTTTGTAATTGGGATGCGCTTACGCATTTAAAATAAAAATGAACTGCACCTATATTACAATTACATAAAAAACAATCTTCGCTGTAGAGAACCTTGTGAATAAAAAGTATTATATTGCATAGTTGATGTAATTTATTCCAGTTAGTATATAATATGTAGTTAGTTATAATAGTATAAGTAAAAAGTTGAAACAATTGGTAGTATTTATTTGATTTCATGGCGTGCACAACTGTTACCTACCTGACCACCGTGGTTAAAGTCATTATATGGCCTTGCCATGGATATTGCTGTTATCGTAAGAACTACTCGGAGTACTGACCAGTTCGCAGTACGTGTTTGACGAAAACTTAGGTTTTGTGATTAAAAACTTACGTATCTACATTTATTTATAAGCAATTCCTTAGCCTTGTTTCACATAAATTTTCCTAATAAATCATGTTACATTTTGTTGACTGCATCAACAATACCAAAAAAGTGCTTATATGTAGAGTATCTGTGCAACCAAATTGCGAAAACAAAATTGTCAAATCGACAACTCAAATTGACTGTGATAGTGTTGTGTATCGTCCGGACGAGTAATTCGAGTGATCGCAAAACTGCACTCGAGATTGAAAACGTCCGCATTGCTATCGCGTACTGCATGAGAATGAGTGGCCCTTTGCGATTTAATCTGCTCAAAGCTCCTCAGTGCGTTTGCGGTCCTGGTACTTTTTTCTCAGAATCTACCAGTCTACGTGTACTTTTTTAATTTAGTTCGGTCGTTACTTTTCAAATGTGGGAAGGTTTAATTAAAGTTACTAACAAACAAAATATAAATACAATAGACGATGAAACAAAAAAATCAATTCATTATATTGAACTTGAGTATAAATAATACTGGTAATCAAAATCCATGATTACCAAATAAATAGTTCCAGACAATTAAAAAAACAAACGAGAAAATAATCAGTCAAAACCGTCCGAAACAACTGTAATCACCCCATTTCTATTCGGTATACGTGTATTTAACGGTAGCAAACAATGATCATTGAAAAGTATTCCGCAAATAGGGGCGCCGTGCAGTGTACCCTACGCAGTGATGATGCTTTTTTCAAAATGGACATCGCTGGCGTGGGTTCGGTATATTAGTTCCTCAGACATTTATTTAAGTATAATCAATCAGCAATTGAGCTGAATGAAAAATTAAGATCATTAAAAGAATGTTATTAAGCAACTAAACTAAAAGTTTATAATATTTTCTTTCATGGAATATTTTCTATTAGTGATATGAAATAGTTTCACTTCAGCTCTCTGTCAATTGTTCTTTATTATTTATTACAATTTAAATATTTAACACAGACAAAGACAGTAATCTCTTGTGTTTATAAAAAGTTGGTTTTGCAAATGTGTCCATGGAACCCTACAAACAGGACTGACCTACGCAACTTTAAGCAATGTGCGTTCTCCCCTTCGCTTGAAATCGTAATATTTATGAGTTTTTGTTTGTCGATAGATATGTTAGACAATGAATATAGAGCACTTTGTTTAGATGATGGTTCATTCCAACCGACTTAAAAGTTCTCAAGTGTGTTTATTGAGTGTTTTTGTTTGCAATTTTCTCCACAATTATTTCTCAAATTATTGATATATTGAAGGTTTAACGAAATTGTAAAACGCGCAATCGAAGTAATACAATTCCTACTGTTATAGTATATCTAGTCATCTACAAAATGGGAATACATAATTGAATTTCCATTGCCAGTGACAGTTTAACCAAAGAACAAAGTGGTGTAAAAAAACTTGAAGATGGCCGCCAAGCGAAAAGCTGGCGCACTGCTGCAACACGTTTTACCAAAGGTAACTTTTTACCCATACCTATATTAACCATCTACATTGACCCATCGATTCACATGGTTTCTTACGACGTGGGGGTCATTTAAAACGGCCAAGACAAACTCACCAAGGCTGATGCACTTATGGTAACTAGTAAAAATGGTAATAATTTGTATAATCTTGCCGATTTAAGAATGGGTGTTAAAGATGAGGATGGTTTAAAAATCTTCATCTTTTGAATGCAGTCGGATAGCAGACGTTGCCGCATCGAAATTGGCGCCAAAGTCAGTTTTCCCGGCGGGCGGCTCGCCTTGCAAAATGGCGGTGTCTCAAATGACACTTACTGCTATAGTGTGGATAAGACATTTAAATTCATCTCGCATTCTATATAAATGTTAGGATTAAAGAGATTTGTGCTAAAAAATATTTCTTTGGTAGATTTAGTTCGTAGGTTTTAATTAGGTTTTAAGTGACATTTTTTTATATCTAATTGAATCGTCATCTTATAGGCTATTGTCAGAGCAGATATCAAACCTTGACTTTTTTCTTATCTAATGTTTATTATTTACTTAATGATAGAGAATAAATTAAAAAAAAACCTCTCAGAAATAAATGAATTATGACAAAACATAATTCTATTTAGAGAAAATCATCATATCTGTCTGCTTCTAAGATTAATTGTTAATTCTAATATGGTTACTATTATATTATTTAATAATATTTATTTAAAATGGTCCTATCCACACAAATCCACCAAGGAGTGACCAATGAGGCGCCGGGCGACCTTGCAGCCTACCCTACGTATCTAAACATAGATAGATCTATCTAGATTCTAGACTTATGTAACCTCGGCTTCTACAATTCGTGTATACATGTAACCTGATACATCTATGCGTTATGCATAATTATATTGTATAAAGGTATATAATCAATAAACTAATGTATAATATGTTTGAGAGATATATACCGCATAAAATACAAAATCCAATATTTTTTATTTAATTAAATTAACATATGATCATTAAAGCTACAATTAGAATTATGGACATTAATGTATATTATTTATTATAAAAAAGTTTTTAAAAATATATTTCGAATATAATATGATAGTGAGTATTTAGTACCTACTGACAAAATTAAATAAATTTAAACGATACGTCCATTTGTAAAATTTTGTATTTGAATATGAAATAGAAAATACAATCATTGTTTTATAATATATTGTTAAATACATAACATATTATTATTTTTAGTTTGTATTGTTCATGTTTTATTTGAAATTCGAACATGAAACTTACTAAAAAAATAACACCTTTATATATAAAAGCACACTTTTTGCTTTAATATTTATATAGATATCGAATATAATAACTGCGCCCTTTAGTATGTATATAATAACGATCTCTACATATACAAGTTATATATATATAAGTTTAATCTGGCATAGGCTTGGGATTATGTTATTAGCACTGCCACCTGTCAAGTGTCTAAGGCTAGACAGGTCTGAACTTAGATCTATCTAGAGTATTTAGAGATGTCTGATCTGCTGTTAGAAAAGACATTAAAAAAAGTTTCATAAGATGTAAAGGTTGGTGTATTTTTAAGGAAAATGATTAGAAAAAAATATATAATAAAAAAAGTTTTATACAAAAAATAATCCAATGTAAAGGAAAAAAGTTTTAAAAACTCGCATGTATATATGAAATGATCCAAAAATCTTAAATTAAAAGAACAACTAATGAACCCTAGGTCTAATCGACCTAGTAACCTATGTTTTGTCCATCATTCAGTCTCCACGTCCCGTCGCTGAATAGCAATCCATTCATTAGCGAATGACTGGGTTACTTTTATAGTCTTGTGTATATAAGATCTATTTGGTTGTAAGCAGTATCGGTTTTAAAGTATTGTCTATATGGTTTATTAAAAAAATATTCATTCGTGATTGGTTTTAGAAGATTTTTTAGTCTTTTCACGAATAACACTTATTTTTGTTAGGAACAAATTGTAATTTATATCTGAACTGTATACATATATGAGCTAAACGTTCATAGTTAAAAATATTAATTAACTTATTGCTTATTTTATTATAATTATTTTGTTACTACATTCAATGTTATTTTCTCAGTTCTGTGAAAGTATTTTCTCAGTTCTATAAAAGTTATCTTTTAAGTTCTCCATAGATCAAGTGTTGGTTCAAATGTATTCCATCGTATGTTTGTTTAGCTATAAATTTTATTTGTGTAACTTGTAAATAAGGCTTCGAAGCCCGTTGTATTATTCAACGCGCATTCCTCACATTGTTAGTTTGCATGTCCCGGCATGAAACCTCGGCAACTTTGCAATTGTTTCTATTTTATATGGCGACATATCTTTTTAATCGTAAAAAGAATTAGAAAAACGTATAGCTCAATATTATAATACTGCCTATCAGTTAATAAGAAACTTACATAAAGCTTAGTACCAGAAAAGGCTTCTCAAATATTAAATACGACCTTATACTCTGCTATCTAATCCTATAAAGCCAACTTAAATCATTTTCCTGCAAATCAGTAAAAAAGTTATAATACCTATTACTTACACTTCTCATCAACGTTAATTTAGTAGCGCAGTTGATTTTAAAATATTACTTTTATGTTGGACACCATTGGTTAAAACGTTGGTCATAATTGGCCGCCACTTGTCACCTTTTAACAAACTTTTAAGTTCAGTTAAATTACTTTTAACGAAGTTAATGATTTGAGAATTATTATTGTAATATAGTAACCTATATTTATTAGTAATTGTACCATTAATATTGGCATTATTGCAGGTATTAATTGGAATTATCGATCTAAATCGATTTTCCACAAGGCTGTTTTACAAAACGCAGTGTGGTACCAGCCGCTTGTCATGTTTTGTGTTAAGTACTAGCTTTCCGCCAATCCCTCCTACCTATAAATTTTCTCCTTTTTTTTCTTTCTTTTTTTTGTATTTACAAATACAACACTAGCCAGTCTCAACGAGGGATGACCGTAAAAAAAATAAAATATTTTCTGTAAATTTCTATGTTATGATTTCTACGTCTGAATGATTAATGTAAAAGTCAGTTGACAGTTCGGTTAAGTATAGTGATGTTCTCCATTTCACGATATTAACCATTCTGAACTAAAAAAAAAATAAACCTACTTAGTTATTTCTGTATGTAAGCTGCCTTCGAAAGAACAAATATAAATGTTAAATTTCATTGTTCTACTGCGGAAATTACAATTCACAAACTATTATCCTCTATTTCAAGAACTTGGGGTTGTAATTTCTAAAAACCCTTCGTAGCGAGCGGCTCCATCCTCAAAAACCCCCCATGCAGGATTTGTCCTAGCTTGCAATTTCAGAGATGTCGTAATGAGTTCGTTTGTCTTTTATGTTTGTTGACAAAATAATTTTAAAATTAACGTCCAATTTTTTAATGAGATCTAATTCTTGTAATTAAAAAACTGCTAGTATCATAAAGTTACTGTTAAAAATAATCGCCAAAGTTATCTATATTGAAATGCACTTTGAGCAAATTAAAAATATACATATCAAGAACACGAAGCTAACAGCTACTGAACTAAATAATAATAGAAAGTGATCACAAACGCATGGATTTAGAATATTTCTTAACGTTACTAAAACGACTCATGAAGCCCCGTCAGTAAGCCCCTGGGCCGTCTGCTTCAAGTAATTACGCCCCTCAACCCCTAAGCCTCCCGAACCCTTCCCCAACCCCTAACCCCCACTCGAGATAAGTAAAAACAATATTTTTATTCGACTTGGCCGACGAAATGACAGTTTGGAAGTGATTCCCTGTTACTATGTACTGGCAGTGTTGGGAAATTAAGTGCCTTATACAATATACAACAGCTAATTTATAGGAAAAAATATTCTTAAAACCACAAAGTTTATTGAATAGTGTTTTCAAAACAATTAAAGTTGGTAAGAGCTTATTTGAAATAATAGAGTATGTCTATCTTATCCCCAAAATCTCGAATATTGAGGTGACCATCCGTTATTGAAAATATGATCTAAGTAACAAGTACTTCATCATTGAGTTTCCTTTCTACACGCACTTTGTTCAAATATGCATTATGAAGTAAAAGTAGAATGACTTTAAATTTGAGCATTGTTTTAATGTAAGCCATTAAAAACTTTTTGTAAGCTTTGAGCAACAGTTGGGAGTACATCGTTGAGATTTAAAACATAGTGTATTTAGTTTTTTTTTGGATATTTTGTTTTTTGAAGCTTTGTCCTTTTTATTTTATTGTTTTTTATTTGGAACAGAAAATAGATGGAACTTTAAATGTATTTAAATGCTGGATTTAAGTTATTGTCTACGAATTAGTATTTTGTTTGTTTGCTATAATAATATAATGATGTCTCATAGTAGTAGGAAATATTAGGTGAGAATTTATATTCCAATGAAGATTCTTAAGATCCCAAACCCTAGCCCTCAATCCCAGTCAGCATAGTGTCTACAAGTTGATCTATTGAAAGAGCTTCGACAATTTACCGTCAGAGTAACCTCGCGTCGGTTTTTCGAGGTCACACCCCCCTTCTAAGGGAATTTATACAATGTAGAATTCTGTTTTATGGTAAGACACTTGAAGCTGTATATTTCATAGTTAGTTGTCTGATCATTTCTTTCTTGTTTCTTTGGCAGGTTATCTTGTGTTCATTCGTGTTTCGCAATTATATTTAAGAATAGTGCATGTTTTATGTTTTCACTTGGACTTTTTTATTTTTAGTAGAATGCGAAATGATATATATGAATTATTAAAAGCATTGGAAGTACAGCATTAGTTGAACTATATGAGCTGTGAGTGTATAGTCTCTCTTAGCAAACATTTCACCGCGTTGCTTCATTCTTAGCCACCTAGCGCCCCCAGGCATTTCAATTATTTATTAATTTGCCACCATCTCGTGAATATAGCAGTATTTGATACAGTAAACAACCCTTATACGTTTAATTAACGCTAGTTTCTGTTCGCGATTGGAGGACATATTTGTTCCAAAAATTCCTGTTTTCATGTTCGTGTTGATGTGACAATACTTAAAAGCGATAAAGACATGTAATACAAATTTTCTGTCAATTTATTTGAAACATTTTTAATAATTATATGGACAGTATAAAAAGTTATTTAAATCAGCTGAGGAGTGTCTGAATTATCTACTAGGTAAGCAGAAGTGTAAATTGCGATTAATTTTTGCTTAATACCTTGTAATTGTCATCGCACCGATGACAGCTCGCGTCCGGCCCAGTAAATCAATGCTGCTATGTACACAAGTTATCGCTTATTTACCTATGTACTCCTTGTATATAGCAGCGTTTGTATGGGTATATACGCGTACGTAGATAATCTCGTCATAGCTCGCACCCGTTATGGTATTACTGTGTGTGGGCGAGGGGGTGAGGGTGCTGGGTGATGGGGGTAACCCCGCGTGTGCCGCAGGGGGGCGCTGTCCGCTTTAAAAATACTGGAGCGAACGAAACTACCGAGCCAGCAGAATGCTAAAGGAAGCCGTTTATTTTGAAAGACCGCGAAGACTCTTCCCCGCTGCTGCGCTCTTGGTAGAGACGGGTAAAAAGTTCTGAAAATTGCAAATAACACAAAAAGTATGCTTCGTTCGAGCTATTAGCGTAGTGCAAGCGAAAAATCTTTTTTATTCGAGCGTTAACAGACTACCTAACATTAAACTTAAATTTAGCAATTTGTAAATGATTTTTAATGTATTGCGTCTTTTACTAAACAAAATACTTTATTTCATTGTAGAGAGATAAACCAATTTAAGGTTTATATATATACAATATCTGTTCACAGTTCGTTTTCATTACTTCGAAATAAATTTAAAATAAATAAAAAAAAAAATACAAAAAAATCACACGTTGGCTACAAAATATATCATTTACTGAATTTCAATAAAAGCCTATTTGTTCCTACATTATTTTATAGCAAGCTTATATAATAAATTAAATTAATTAATTTGATGACACAAATAGAATTAAATATAAAGAAATTTCATTCTATATTTATATCAATTTAAAATAAGCTTAACATGGCTATACATGTTTAAAGATATTTTCAGACATAAAGAAAGCATTGACAATTACATTACACATAATTATAATATATATAACTCGTATAAATAAATATTAAAAATTTCTGAATCTTTGAAGTTACTTGCAGATAAAGTCTACTACCACATCTTTCATTCCGTATATATCACAGAAACAACCAGTCTTTACGTATTGTCTACGTTTTATAAGAAGATAAATCTTTAATTAAAATCATCTTTTAAAACACTTGTTTCCAGAACCCTAAAAAGAAGAACTTTTAACAGCAGAATACAAATTCATAGATATGTATTTTTTTTTTAACTCAGCATTATGGAAACTACATGTTGTGTTAAAAACAATAATTTCACTGCTTGATATTTTGAGTAGTATTTAAATTTAACGTTTTATTATTATTATTTCGCATAAACTTCACGTTTCGAATAAATCCCGAGCTTAAATAGACAATGCATTTTATTGTTTCTTTCAACTATATTTCAAACGAATTTTATTTTGAATGCAGATTTACGAATGCCTAAAGTGTAACTAAAGAAAAAACTACTTATAGACAATACAATAACAATGATGTAATTATTAATATCGATATATTTATAGATCGATAATCGAACCATCCTTTGACGTTGAAATTTAAATGTATTTTGTTCGTATTTTCATAATTGGGCGCGGGAGGTGGGGGTGGTGACGGGAGCGGGGGGGGGGGCGTCATCCCCGCGTGGGTATTTAATGATTATACGCTGACTGCCACCTGATTGCAGCACTGATGATTGCTGTTATCGATAAAACTAATTGATGTGGGATTATTTTATTGTTACGTTCATTGAATATAATAGACCTTGAGCTTGTTTTGCTTCCTATTAAACAGTATATCTTAGTTTAAAGTGGAAAAAAGTTGGCATTTTGCAGTGACTTTTATGTGGATACTTATTATTGTACTAAGTCTATTGCAATGATTAACATTATTAATGTTGTTTGAATTCTGTAAAATAAAATATTACTTAAAAATTGTTGGGTATTGCAGTTGTGCGGCATATAGTGCGGATTCAAGCGCGTATATCAATTATCAGTGCGGTGTCAAGTATCGATAGCGATAGGTGCATCACTATTCGCGAGGGAGGCACGCAGGGGGTCCACGGGGGCGCCGGTACATAGGGCATGTATCAGTACATAGTCAGTACATAAGCGGTGGATGCCGAATTTTGCAGTTATTTTGTATCGGAAACTAGGTTATTTTACAATTTATTCCTCGTCGAGCGGTTTTCTAGTAAATTTACCTGCAGTAGGTATCTAAATTATAATTAAATACAAATTAAATCGAAGCACCAAAATCACTTATACTTTAAACACTCTTGAAAACCGGAAACCTTGCTGGATGTAAACTGCTTTGTCCCAGATGTACAATATGCCTCTAGTTGCATGTTTGATGATGTTAGTTTGGTTGACATACTATTAAACTTTATAACTCAGAAACTTGCTATGACATTTATATAAATATAATCCTGTCAATATAATATGGTAATGTGTGATGTCCGTTTGTTTACGCTTCGCTGGACCCTATGTCATTGAGGTGTAATTAATTACCAACTAAATTGCATGTACTAGGTATGCATAAGTGCGAAGGGTCAACGGATATTTAGTGTCCGCATAGCAGATGCGGTCCTTAGCCACCGCCCTAAGACGGTCGATATCACCCCACCTAACTCCTAACTGTCTATATGCACCTGGTAGAATAGGTGACAATATAGTGCTTATAACTTAAGCTGCTCTTCACCTTCTCATACAAATTGAGATTGCCAAACCAACCCAAATAGGTTGAGACAAAAAGGATTATTTATTATAATATTTACAATAAATATAAAATATCATGTGTTTAAAACAACGCATACAAAAGAATTAGGTTTGGTTTGGAGACAAAAAAGCGAGCTTGCAGTATTATTCAGGTCAAAAAACTTGATATATCTGCAAATGTATTGTTTTGGTAAACATTAACAATAATTATTTATTGAAATGAATTTATTGTTTTGAAATGTTGCAACATTTAAAGAATCTAATGAGCATTATCTTAATATTAAATTAAATAAAAATATATAATTACTTATTGTTTTATATTTCCGTTAACAAATCAAGTTAACATAAAAGTTAAAACCTCCAATTGAAAATTTACAATTTTCGTGAAACTATCTCAAGCTAATTTATCTCTTGTTCTTCAAACATAGACTTCAAATTGCCATGAACAAAACTTCTCAATATTCAACCAACGAACTGTATCGAGACCGGCCACTTGTTGAATGAAATCTTCGTATGTTTTCGTAAGTTGACGCCAGCCATGAAATTGCGCCGCTAAAATGATAAATATTTTCAAAAACTTTATTATTTATTGACGTAAACCGTATTTGGCAAAAGAAATCTTTAGTTTATATTTTAATAAATATAACATCATCATGCACTTGTGTGTCTCTACTATATAATATTAGAAACATGAGTTAGTATGGTGCTTTATGAGTACGAAAAAAACCCTCAGTTTTCATTTTCATTATGTATGTTTAAATGAAAAAGCGTAGTTTTATCGTCTCTTTTTCATTAGCATGCGTCCGCTCGTGTACAGTATACGTTGAGGTCGGGTTAGGCAATCCGATGGGATTTATCTCCGTCCACTCGGAGCATGTCAGTCGGTCATTAAGCCGCTAACATCACACTTATTAAACCTGTTGACGGTTCATGATGTCCTAGTATTAGTTATTTCAAACATTACAGTTTAACAAATAAAAAAAGTGATAAAAAAAGTAACTTAATAACTTAATTTTAATAATATCGATAAGGAGTTTTTGGCAAATTAATAATTAGGTACGTATTAGTTTAGGTCTGTCTGTCTTATATATTTAAACATTTGTATATGAGCTTTTCCATTAGGTGCTTCTGAATTATTCATTATCCATCCCTTAAAGCTTAAAAATAATTATAGACATAATAATAAAAAAAAATATGCCATAATTGAGATGAACGTTATGCAAGTACTAAATTGACATTAAAAATGTAAGAAACGTGTTTAAAAGTCATTTAAAATATTCGCCTTGCGATTACGTCGGACTGTCTAAAAATACATACGCAGAAGCCCTAAAACAGCTTGTGAATACAGTAAATGCACAGTTTTTGCTTGCTTAGCAAAAATAATGGCTAGCAGCTGCCTAACCGGCCTCGTGTCGCGTATAAGTCGCTCAAGTTGCATCAAATGCCAACGAAATGTGGTGTTTATACCGAATTAAGTGTTGAATAGACCAAATATATATAATATATTATACTATTTGCTGATTATTATAATTAAGAATAGGAATCAAAGCGGTTAATATTATAATCAAAACACAATAGCTAACAATTAGATTCGTTATTTTCATATTACATGTGAAGTCGACTTGTTTTTTGTGAATAATAGATTTTATTGACTTAGTCTGATTGGTGATAATTATCTGAAATTAGACTCAAATGCTTTCCGGGAAAAGCCTTACTGTAAAATCACTGACCAAGATTATTATTATCTTTTCAAGCCAAATAAGGAATAAATAGATGAGGAGAGATTATATTTTTTTTTATAATTGCGTAAAAAATTAAAACAGAACACGGACCTTCAAATGTCAACTTTACCAGGGGCTCAGCACATAGGTGGAGCTATATTTAGTGGCATGTCCATTTGAAGCACTATCGATTCGCGTCCGCGGCAGGAGCGATGACCCGGCCCGCCGGCCGTTTGGCTAATTTATTAATTATTTAACACTAACCACCAACTTATGCTCGCCTGGTTATAGCCAAAACCGCGCCAGAGCCTCTTTTTTTTTTTACCCCTTAAGTGAATAAAACGAATTTTACTCAATTTCAAACATGAAAATTTCCTGAATAGTTCTTTCTTTACTTGAGGTGCATTCATTGCAATATATAAAGAATTATTTCTTGTTTCAGGACAACCTTACCCCTGAACCAGCTGATATGAATGACGACGATAACTTTCCTGGTGAGTACAGTAAATAAGTATTCGAGGGTTGTGGTACTAAACTTTATATAAAATCGAACAAGATTTTTTAGTCAAAGAATAGATATTAAATTTAAAATAAATTTTATAAAGGTTTCTATTTCTATGATCGATTTTATATTAAAACCTAACATACACAGCCACTTGCATCAAATCAATTGTGGGGCGTAGTTCGAATTTCGAATTGGAATAAAAACGCCTCATTTAAATAAACGAGTCTAATTGGTTATTAGTTTAAAGTGTGTGTAATTCCAAATTTAAAATTTGAAAATTGATTGGCGAATGTGATCTGGTGCAGGTCAGGGCTACGCAAAAGATGCTGAGAAGTTGAAAATGATGTTGCTGGCGTGGAATTATCACAGCCAGACGCAAGGTAAACAGACATATTGAATGAGAAATTAACGATTACAGAATATTTAATTACCTAATCTATTTTAATACTTATCATAGCTTATACAGCCCTTAATAGAGTTATTCTGTAAAATTTGAGGCGACAAAATGGGCTTACTATTAGTTTTAGATATTTATTAATCAAAGATTAGCTTTTTTTGATTAAACGAATCTAATCTGAACAAAGCTAATCTGTACATACAAAGTATCATCGCAAAGGAAGTTGGAAAGGCAGTTTTTTAAACAAATTCTTTTTAATTTTAGGAAGCGTAACGTAGTAATTATAATTAATTTACCCCGTAATATGCTTAGAACCTTTTTAATACTCGAGAACAAAGGGAAAAAATATTTAAAATGTCTCGGTTTTTATGAGGCAACGGGCCTTGCATATTCCACGACAAAATCGTCCGGTAGCTATTTTTACTACTGGTAGCTAGCGAAGCCATATCGAGAGAGCGCGGGTTCTAGAGGCAGACGGTTTGAGGCACCTCAAATTATTTATAGGCATGGTAGGGTTGTCTCTCCACGTATATTTTATATAACAAACATTTATTAATATTAAGAACATTGCTACTTAACATATTCTTATTCATTGCTACAGTAACTATTCACGACAGGGTGGATTAATAATCAAAATGGAAATATAGGTTTGATGTTACATTTTAAGTTGATACTTTTTGAAAAATTGAGCTGAATGTTGAAATTATTATAAGAACGCAACATTTAACTGTGAAGTGAGCTCCCTACATGCGACTTGTTGACATTTAGCTAGCAGATGCAACGGTACCTCGAGCGCCTTCTGCAACCATCATTAATTTCTGCCGCCTTGGTAACTAACTATGAATACATAATAAACGAAATACATTCTTTTTTTCGTAACGGTTCTTAGAAAAAACTTTAAATCTTATTTATCGTACAAATATTACTCACGTTAACTTTGCATACTAACATATTGAAAAGTGCTTAACTAAATTGCACATAATAGCAGTATTTAAGTCATTTGTTATTTATCTTAAGCGCTTCGTTCCAACTCATACGTATAGCAAATGTGGATTTCCAAGATCAGAACAACCTCATCAGGAGGTAAACAAGTTTTTTAGGAAAACAAGCCACATCTCAGAGAGACCAAAGTATTACAAGTAGATAATAAGCCAAATAAGGAGATGTCCACTCACTGCAAATTGCAATGCATGGCACATCTTGTTCAAGGCGCTTAGGAATCTTGGCAGACGCACAAACTCCTACTAAATTCTGTTACCCTGGTACTTGCAGGCCGCAACGGTGATATAACAGAAAGTGGGGCGGACAGCATGGCGGATCTTTGGGCTTCCTACCACAGCGCCCTGGGTCTTGGCAGCAAACCCCCTAAACCTCCTACCCCTCTTGCTACCGGACACTCGGTGAGTTTTAAGGTTGAGCAGCGTTTCATATTTTAATCGTATTTGAAGTAAATTATCTATAATAACTAAGAATTATTGTAAATTTTAATATTAATAGTACAAAAGAGGAAAAATGTAATTACTACTATAATTTCTAACAATTTATGGCTTACCTTGAGAATTCCTTGCATTCTTTTTATCACATTTTATTTTTCACCAGAGTCCAATACACGTCGGGTTAGGTACACCAGTAGAACCAGCGTCCACTCACGACGAAACATCATCATCGGATAGAACCAAGGATGATGATGATGGCGGCGCATCTGATGATGACAGCGATGATCGCGTTGACCCACAACATCATGATCCTGAACGACTAAAAGCTTTTAATGTAATTACACATACAATCCCATTTATACGTCAAAAACACATTCTAATATATTTAAAATTTATTATGTTTAATTTTTTTACTTAGATGTTCGTGCGACTTTTTGTCGATGAGAACCTGGACAGGATAGTTCCAATCTCGAAACAACCGAAGGAAAAGATTCAAGCAATCATTGACTCTTGCACCCGACAATTTCCGGAGTTTGCCGAACGCGCCCGAAAGAGGATCAGGACTTACTTGAAGAGTTGCAGGCGAAATAAGAAAGTGCGGGGAGAGGGTCCACCTACCGGCAACGGCGGAAACACCCCGTCTGGCACCGCTTGGGACACTGCGGTGAGGGTTCGATCTCTGCTTAATCATTGTATTATTTCGTAGTTTTTAATAAAAAGATGATAATTTGAATAATAAAGTTACATGTTAATATTAGATACGAGTTTATTCCGGTTACAATTTATCATAGTAGTTACTTACTATGACAATTAGTCACATTAATATAACCTTACCAGGTGATAGATAAATGTGACATTTGTGAATACATATACTTATTTCAAAGCATATAAAGTTCAAGAATTTAAGACTTCTTTTATCAGAATCTTAAATAAAAATAATCCAATTTTTTTAAAGCGTTCAAATGATAAGGTTAAGATATATTCATCTAACCGACATCAGCATCAATGACCCGGTGTGTGTGCAGGTCCGCCCGACGCCCGCGCACCTCACCTCAGTGCAGGCGGAGCACATCCTGGCGCAGGCCTGCGAGAACGAGAGCCTCAACGCCAAGCGCATGCGACTCGGACTTGACCCTGTAAGCCAGCCCATGCCCACTGTGCCTACACCCATGGTCAGTTTTAGACTTGACATGAATATTTGCCCCTAAATAGATATAGCTAATCGTTATTCAATTGCTGTTTATGAACTCCTCCTAGAAATAGTCGAACCCTCCCAACAATTAACGCAAGATTCCTTCCAGGCGATCGATACGACGGCGACATCGTCATTCCTGAGCCTGTACAGCGGTTCCAGCTCTACCACGGTGACGAGCTCCACGCACAAGGACGCGCGCCCGGCCTCCAGCCCCGCGCTTGAGAACACCAACAACAACAGCTTGAAACTGGACTCTAACGGCAACACTGGGAGCAAGACTGCTAGGTGACACTTCTATGACTATCATAGTCGGTTTTCAACTATCACTAGAATCATGCATCTACCATCTATCAAATTATAAGGGCAACGAATAAGCATTTATAATATAGAATAATATGGATGACAAAATGATACGTAATTAAAATAAATCTATTGAATGTGGTTTGATCTTTCAGACCTAATATTTTTTGGATATTTTTATAAGTACCCACATTATGTTAGCAGTAGACCTCCAATTATATGGTCCTATATTGTTAGCCTACACTTCATTAAATTTCAACACAAACATATGCAAGTTTCTTCACTATATTATCTTAATAGGTCAAAGCCTGACAATTTTTTCAAACGATTGGTCAGTTAGAAATTAAGCATGTAGTTGCTATACCATCTGCGACCTCTATAATAGTTAATACTTAGGTACATAATTATGTGTAATGTTTGTTCATAAATAATGCATACTTACATAAATGTATTTATTTATATTTAAACGACGAGGCGAAATCAAAACGTGTTAATTTTTTAATTACATAATAACAATGAATCTATGTTGTTTGCAGTCCAGCGTCTTCCCCCGCCCCGTTGTTCAGACCGTCGTTTCCAAACACGTTCGGTAACCCGCCTACATTCGCAAGGCAAAAGTAAGAATTTTATGAAACATTCACAAATACTAATTAGTGTCAGTATAATTAATAAAAAAGACGAAGGAATATAATTGATTTAGAAACATCATTAAGATAATAAATATTCTGTTTAATGATTTATAGACCCGACTTTTAAAGAATAACTTGACATAATGCATGCATTCTATGAAAAAATAATTATAGTATACCCTTATTAAATAATAATTTCAGTTCGACTACAAACCCGACGTCAGCTCTCTCCAGCACGGCTCTGCTGTCTACTCTCACCTCGCTGCCGCCTACAGGTATGAGTCGAAGTTTAGAAAAAAAAATCTCGCTTTTATACTAGTATGAAGTGCGTTTATAGATCTTGCTTCTAAACGCTTCTACAATTCCAGATTTTTGATCAGATTTTTATTTGTTTATATAATCATTCAGACGGCTTCTGCCGCGCTTTATAAAAACAGTACTGTTATATCGGCCGACTGTATAAATGTTTTTATCCCTTGAAAACAGTTTTTTTTTGATGAAATATACCCTTTGTCTTTCTCTGTTCCTCTGTCCATGTGTGCAAGGTTTTATGGTGATCGGTTGAGTAGTTAGGACCTAAAAGCGTAACAAGCAAACCCACATTCTTTATATTATTAATTCGGATTAATAATATAATAGGATTCTATTGTAAACAATTTGGATCTCTTATTCGAAAACGTTCTTATTATCAAAACTTTTCCGTTAAACTCGAATGTTAAATTGATTATTCAGTTCTATTGTGATAAACAAATATATATGTATAGCTATAATATCATTGAACTCATACTAAGACGAGTATAGAAAAGGATGCTACCCAAAACATGGTTACATTGAAAATATTTTCAGGTGTTGGGGTCAACGCTGCAATGGCGGCCTATCAAAGCGCCCTACTGTCTGCTATGGCAGCACACACGCACACATTCCCGAACTTGTCAGGTATTATTATAATTTACTATTTGTTTTTAATATAAAATTTAATCTGTAATGATAAACTTGTCAAACAAAAATGTTCACTAATATCTGACCCAGTGGCGTAGCGTAGTGGGGGCGGCGGGGGCGGCCCGCCCCGGGCGGCACTTTATAGGGGGCGGCAAAATTTAACAATAAATAAAAAATATATATTTTTATCGTAACTACAAATTTGGACCGATTGAAAGGAGCACGGAATTTTTCATTACTTATTTTGTGACGAATTCGGGGAATTCCTTTTCTTTGAATGATATTTTGTAGCGACTGGCAACAACGTCTATACTGACTTGTGGGAATTCCCCGTTTATGACTAACAATCAGCGAGAATGACTTCTAATACATATATATTAAGTTCAATATAGTTTATCACACGTACGAGAAAGCCCCTTTAAGGTACGGGGAATTACGTGCTTTGACAAAGTTTGACAATTCAAAGAAAGTTTTATTGATGGATCGTCAGTTGTCCAATTCACATTGTCTCGTATTTTAATTATGTTACGCTTTCCAAATTGTGATTTTTGTGCAAATAAGTGCGTGTAGTGATTGTGAAATTATTGAACAACTTTCAACTGAGTGAGTATTAAATATTATATTTATCTAATTGTATGTTGGACTATTTGATATGTTGTTCAAACTTCAAACTTTAATTTATTAGAATAAAAAAGAAACGCCGAAGTGCATAAAAGTATTTTCACATTTCAAAGGGATCTTGATCGGAAACTGTGATATAAATTTCAATTTAATATGTGTAAGTACTCGTTCCTATGAAAAAAGGTCTTGACAGACAGACGGTCAATGAAATGATTTAATAAAAGTAAAGATAGATAAAGGCTCAATTTTTTTCCTTTTGGGTACAAAACCCTAAAAACGGAAAATTTCAGTAAAGCAAGGTTTTTTTTTAATATCCTAGGTACTTCTTTTGAAATGTTCGATAATTTTGTTTACAACACTAACTTGTACTTTTCTCATTTAATATTTTTTTGATTTTAGCATCAAAAATGAAAAGAGTAAAAGAAAGTGGGGCTTCTTACCGTAATAAGAGAAGAGCTAAGTAGGAAAATATTAGAGCAAATGAAGGAGCTTTACTTAAATATGTGAAAAGTGTTGTTCCTGACACGTCAGATTCCTCGTTAGGCTTAAATTCATCACAGACAACTGGGCCTTTAAACCCAGAACAAGCTGAAAAAATACAAGAACTTGACATTGTTCCTAAAGATCAAATTCCAACAACATCCACTGCATTAGTGTCTCCATCTGTATGTTCAGACATGGACATGCATAGTTCCGAAACAGAGATTGATACAACATCATCATTGTCTGCTATTCAGTACCAAAGACGAAAGGAAAATTTCGACGATATTGGAAAATGGCCTGAACACATAGACGACAATATTCGATTGCATCTCATTCAGCAAGGACAGGAAATTGTTCAGCATATTGATACTAACTTCGCTGAAATGTCAACAGTAACACGCTCAGATTCGTGCTCTTTAAAATCAAAAGGAGAGACAAGAAGGCTTATTACGGATTGGTTTTATCGTACATTGACTAACGGCGAAAAAGTTTTACGTACTTGGATGGCTTATTCTCCAGCTAAAGCATCATTATTTTGCTTTTGTTGTCGTTTATTTGAGAACGTAAGTACACCGAATGGATCTAAATTTTGCTCATCTGATGGATTTAATACTTGGTGGAAATTAAATCCTAAGGTTTCAAGTCACGAATCAAGTGCACTACACATCCAAAATTATTGCAAATGGAAGGAGTTGGAGAGCAGACTTCAAAAATTACAGACTATTGACAAAAAAGAGCAAGACATAGTGGCAAAAGAAATAAAGAAATGGCAGGAAATTCTTATCAGAATGTTTGATATTATAAGATTCCTTGCCAAACAAAATTTGGCTTTACGTGGACATATAGAAAACGACACCGGTACCAATAGAGGAAACTTTTTAGAATTGGTTAATTTAATTGCAAAATACGATCCTGTACTTCGTGAACATCTTGTAAGGTCTAAAATATCTGGCAAAATTTCAATCACTTACATGTCACCACAAATACAAAACGAATTTATTGCCATTTTGGGAAATAAAGTTCGCCAACATATCATCGGACAAATAAAAAAGGCTAAGTATTATTCAATTATATTCGACAGCACTCCAGATCTTTCTCATAAAGATCAAACAAGTCAGGTATTAAGATACGTAGTAATTGAAAATCAGGAAGTAAAAGTAATGGAATCTTTTATAGATTTCATTGAAACTAAACACAAAACTGCTGAAGGAATTTCAAAGATGATTTTGGACAAAATTCAAGCTGATGGCCTAGATATAAGCAACTGTAGAGGCCAAGCATATGATAATGCTGCTGTTATGGCTGGAAAGTATTCAGGAGTTCAGCAAAGAATTCGAGAAATAAACCCTAAAGCTGAATTCGTACCTTGCTCAAATCATTCGTTAAACCTAGTTTGTTTACACGCTGCCTCAGTTGAGGTGGATTCACTAACTTTTTTCGGCACTTTAGAACGTTGCTATTCTTTTTTTTCCTCATCGACACATCGTTGGGAAGTTATGATAACAGCTACAGGCAAAAGCTTAAAAAGGGTTCAAGACACGCGGTGGAGTGCAAGAGGCGATGCCGTAAATGTGACATGGCATCATTACAAAGATATTCTCGTCACTTTGGAAGAACTGACGGAGGCAGGTGAAAGCTTAAACACTAGGACAGATGCAGGTACTTTACTAGTTTCGATGCAGTCATTTTCCTTTCTTTGTTTTTTGGGTCTGTGGCAACCGGTGCTACATGAAGTGAATGATGCACAAAAATATTTACAAACAAGGGGACTTGACATAAGATTGTGCGCTCAGAAAGTAAATGCTTTGCAGATGATATTGACAGAGAAAAGAGAGGAATGGGCAAATGGCGCTGTAGGTTATGCAAAAAATATGTGTGAAGAACTTGGAATTTCCATAAAACCTCGGAGGCGCATAACAAGAAAGCATATTTTTGATGACGGAACTAGAGATGCTAACTTGTCTTGTGAAAATGAGTTGAGACGAAAGCTGTTTTCTTCGTTAGATAGAGTTATTGCAGAAATTCGTGAGCGTTTTCAACAGCTACAGAATTTAACGGATAAGTTTGCTTATCTAACACCGGCTATATTATTAGATCCAGACAACACTGAATGTAATCTAGACTACGCATCTGACGAAATTGACGAGCAGGATTTCAAGCTGGAAAGACTTCGACTGCGGACTTTCGTTGTTGCTACAGGCAACGAAAATGAATTGATTAATGCAGACTCACTTGAGTTATTTAAATTTATTGTTAAATCCAAGCTGGAAGATACTCTGCCCAATATTTTAATAATGTTCCGAATATTTTTCACAGTTGCTATAAGCAATGCCAGCTGTGAGAGAAGTTTTTCAAAATTGAAATTGATTAAAAATTATTTAAGATCGACAATGAGTACTCTAAGACTAACTAATTTGGCTATTTTGTCTATTGAGCAAGAGGTGTGTGATGCGATAGACATTGACGGTGAAATAAAAGACTTTGCTCTTAAAAAAAGTAGACGTATAAATTTTTAATTAAAGACGGAAGTTTTGTTTTGTTTTTTAAGAAATACTCATATTACTTTTCAATAAAAATAAAAATGTTATATAATAGTATCGTTTTAGTTCTAAATAAAAATTGATTTTATTTAATCTTGTCGATCCTCAAGGTGTACCTAATCTTAAGTGATAGGTACCTAAGTTAAATCAATGTATCTAATTGGTTAAAGTAAAAGAATTTTTGTATTAATAAACGTGATTGTAAAACTTAGATAAACTGTTTTTTATTTAAAATCTAGCCTGTATAATACAAAATAATGATGACTGTTCTCTCCGAAAAGTTCTCTATAATTAATGTATGTAATGCATAGTATACATTAAAATAAAATACCTAAATAAGAGGGCGGCAAAATTGTCTTCCGCCCCGGGCAGCCGACACTCACGCTACGCCACTGATCTGACCCTTATTTCAGCCCCAACAGACCTGTCCCTGAAGACGTCGTCGACCCCTCTGCACACAACCACCTCACTGTCAGGGTCTAGCACCAAGTCTCTTCTGTCCCACAAGCTCTCCAACGCAGAAGTAGGCGCAGTTCGACAACTCATCACAGGCTACCGCGAATCTGCAGCCTTTCTGCTTCGATCTGCCGACGAGCTCGAAGCACTGTTGCTGAACCAGCCCTAGGACAGACCGAAATTGTCAGATATATTCGGATTTAAATTCGGATATTTCTGAACAATTGTGTCGATTTTTATTTTGACAAGTTTTTAGGCGCGAAAATTTACGTCTCGGTCGGCCATTTTGGATTTTAGGCTTAAAATTGGATATTGCAATTGAATTGTTTTATTTGGTTCCATTAGCCTTAGTGAAGTGTGTTTATTTGTGGCTGGTGAAATCGAATAAAATAGGTTAAAGGACGATTATAATTTTTAAGGGTTTACTTTAACACCACTTTAATGTCTAAATGGTACAATGCATTGCTGTAACGTCACTGAAAAACGATTGTTATAATTAGCCGAAAAGTTTTTATGTCGTCTGTAATCAAATTAATTTACAAATCATTATAATTATCGTATTGTGCTATAACCTCGTCCTACGTGCGACCTGACACAGGTCTAAAACTATAACAAGAATTGATATTCATCTTATTAAGATAAACATCCGAGTGCTTCAGCATCCCCATGCTAATTATTACAAAATATAAAAATCTTGCATTCTTTATTCACATCTTTAGAATAACGAGTTTTACAAAAAAAATATTCGGCGTTTATTCAAAGCTGCCATATTGTAAAAAATGTTGCCATTCTAAACTCGTCAAAGAGTACAAAATTATTTTGTGTATATTTAGACGTAAGAAAAAAATCAGGGAGTTTTTAGTGTAAGGTCGAAAATTTTCTTGCCTGGTGCGATAGATTAGTACTTAAAATTTATTAGTGGGCAGCGGATATTAAATTCAATGTTTGATGATAGGTACTTAATTTCTCTATCCGTAAGTTTTAGTATAACAGAGTCTAAAAGTTAGATTTTAAATGGCGTTTTAGATCTAAGAAGCACGAATTTATTTGTTGTTTTGTATTATACTATAGTTCTGTAGTTGTATTTACAAACGATTAATATATTTCTAAATAATTATTCAATGCGGTATCGTGATTGGCTCCATCCAAATTTATTTGTTTCTTTATTGTGACACTTTTAATTAAAAAAATAATAATTTACTTTAGGCGGTGTTGCTAGTTGTAACTTATAATATGCCAATAATTTCGCTTTGCTCAGTACAATAACAATATTTTGATCTTTGTGTATACTTGTTACCATAGATATTATGGCCAGGTACTGTAGGTAGGTTAACTTTAGATATTGCTTATTGTGTACAAAATAAGGTTCAATTTATTGTAAAAAAACAGACCCTGGAGATTCATTGTGGGCCTAAAATTTTGTTGTTTTCGAGATACCTCGTATGTTATTCGATATTCCGTTATTAGATACCGTAAGTACTTCATAATTGAGTTTGTTTGTAACTTTCGGCCAGTTCTAGTTTCTTGCAATAGTTTTTAGACAAGTTAAATAATAGATTTCGTTAATAAGTTAACACATACATATAATAGGTAATAATTCAAATGATAAACGCTTATTTCTTTGCTATTCGGGAACTGCAAATATTTTAATATTTGATAATATTTCGTAAACATCAGGAGGATTTTACATATGATATTTTATACTTGGAATCCAATTCATTTTATAATCTTATTTGTTAAAATTAAATATTATTTACTGTTTTAAAACTTAAACATTTATACAAAATAGGACATTTTGGAAAAAAAAATAAAAAAGCTAGTCTAATATTTTGCGGTTTCCGACCAGATGTACAATAGTTTTTCCACTTTGCCAATTTTTCTCAATAGAATAAAGCTATAATGCCAGTTTTTAAAAAATTGTAAATTCACTTTTGAATACGAAAAATTGCCAAAGAATCGAATTGATTATTCTAAATCATTGTATTTCTATAATCAAACGAGTTTAAATTTAGTTCGTCTTTAGGTTAGATTTATTTCGTAATAATTCTAGGCTATCTATAATTGGTGATCTACTTTTTATATTGCGGTTTAGTTGTAAACTTGAGGTTTTTCTATTTTAATAATATTTGATTAAAACATGTGGATTGTTAAGTGACTTACCTCAAAAATGTTATTTTAGTGGAAATTTCAAAAGATTTTATTGTAAAAGTAGCTCCTGGTTATAGCCAGCGTTGGTCATTCCAATATTTTTCTAAAACTTACAGCATCCGGTGCATAGAAAGTGTAGTTGTAAATGGTGAAATGTAAAAAGTATGTCTATAGTATTATAAAAAAAGTTGATTAGAAATATGTCAGTTGATGTTGGGATATCGAAAAATAAAATAACGGTAAAAACGTTGAAGTGAATTTGTTAGACGTTCAAAATATATTATTATTAAAGTATAAATGGTTTACGATTATTATTAATTTGAGTACACAAATTGTAAACAAAGGCGATTGTTACTATATGAGAATTTAGTTATAATTTTTGCAATTTCAAAATGTGAGTTTTACAATTTTGAAAAAGAAAATATTAAATATGCTCATATACTACCCATTGTTTTATTTTAAAAGTGACATTCTCGTTGCGATTCCTCATTTAAAACGCAAGACTGCTATTTTGTGATTAAAATAATGTTCATAATCAAAGAAGTGAACTACGAAGGCGTAGTACTGGTAGGAGGATCAGCGTTTTTAATTACAAAGCGATCATCGTAGGGATAGAACCTCTTGTCGGACATCAGCTGGCTGGTGGCGTTGGTGATGAAGTCCAGATTGGACTTCGATGCCAAGTAAGAGAACATGGCTGGGAAGCGTTCTGTACCGCATCTGGAAGTTAAATCTTATTAAAAATTATAAATAAATTGCTCATTTTTGTTATATACTATATGGAAATATTTATATAATTTTGAAATGACGTGAACTTAGGTTGATATTTTTTTTTTTTATCTCTTTACGCAATAATTATTCCTTTTCAATATCGCGTCATCCTGAGATTCGGAATAATTTTAATCTTGTCTGCACATCTCATGTCATCTGCCTTTTCTTTTGAAGGCTATAATAACTTTTAAGGTTTTATTTTGATAAACGTTGCACTTTACTACCAGCCCAGAATCCTACTAGGAGTTCGTCGGACGTCGCGATCTTGGCTTTATATGATGAATTAAAGAAATAAATGTTGACTATGAACTTTGAGATATTTCTTGGTGTACGTACGTACGTGTACGGTACGTGTAATGGTAGGTTACAACTAATACATTTGGTTTACTTATCATCGTAAGAAAGCTTCTTAAGAAATCAGAAATTGAGAAATGAAAAGAATACATGCCTCTCAGTTCCCAATTCTATTTTTTTTGTTTCCAGTATTGGAAGATGTATAATTATACATTTATTACAAAAAACTTATTAAAATAAAAATAATGTGAATTTAAACATAATTATACATATTATGAGAATACAAAAAATAAAAATAAGCACTCACAATTTTCGGATTCCCCACGACGCAACTCCCCATAGTATTCCATCGCTCACAGCGGGTGCCCCAGTGTCACGCTAAAACTCATAAGTTTTAAATAAAATAGCGTATATGAATAAACTTAGTATAGTAGGAATTAGGTATATTTCACTCAGTAATGGGCTGGTTTACTAAAATGATAGCTGTTCCAGGCGAATTTGTCTACACCCCTTCTCCCTCTCTCCTTCACACTCAAAATCATAAAACATCTATCATTACTTAACAGGTTTATAAATCCATATATATTTATATTGTTATTATAACCAAAGGTAATTTTTGAGTTTTCTCATTAAAATAAATTATCAGAGTAAAAAGTATCCTATATTTATTTCTATTCAGTGGCGTAGCTAAGTACCTAACCTTGAAAGGCCTTGGGGCAAAAAATAAACTGTGGCCCCAACTGTAGGTATTATTTAAAATCGTTGATTCCGTATTCGTCGTGTTTCGACTTCGACCTATTAAACCTTTCACAGAGTACTGGGTCTACGATAATTCGTTATTCGAGCTCGTCGGTAGAAGCGATCCAATGATATAAGCTAATACTGGGGGCGATCCTGACTAGAGATGAGAACAGTACTCCATGTGTGGTCGGCTATGCGCTTTATAAAGCGTTAGCTTTGTTTCGGCTTGAAGTACTGCCTCGCTGTGTTGATAGCTCCCAGTTTCTTCGCGGCTAACTTGGCCTTGCATTCCAGGTGACCTCAAAACTTGAAAATTGATATTTTTAACCCAAGTACTCCGATACTTGGCAAGGCATTTAGGGAAGCGTTCTGAAAGAGCACGGCTTGGGTATGAACTGAACGAGGTTCAGTTTACTCCATTCTGAAATCTTCTCTAAGAAAGTATCAACAGAAGGCACAAGTTTCTTTCGGCACTTTCGTTTCTCTCGTGGACGTTATCTCTAGAGAGTCCTACACGACCGGAATATACAGCAACCCCGGTGCTGTCATCCGCATAACAATAAATGTTGGGTATATTCAACATGTCATTGATATGTAGAAGAAATGTCGTTGGGGTTATCATGCAGCCCTGTTGAAGTATATTGTTCAAGGGCTTAGGGTCCGAGCAAAAACCTGCATGCCCTGATTTCATAAGCTCTTAGAAGTTCTCAGGAAGGAAACTTGAAAGAAGTGTTTAATGTCATACGCGATCGAAGGCTTTAGATGTATCCAAACTAACTGCCTGGCTCTCTCCCTTACGTTTAATGGCCGCCTATCGATATATTAGGTTCATCAGAAGATCGCCCGCTGATCGATCATGACGAACGCTGTATTGCCGGTCATTGATCATCTGACGACCTTCAAGGTAAGTTAGGAGCTGGCGGTTCATAATAGTCCCCATTAGTTTTGAAATCAGGTAGGTAGGTAAGCTAAATAGGCCTGTAGTAAATGGGTCAGATTTGTTGTATTTTTAAGGATCGGGTGGTGGTGGCCTGTTCAACAGGAGTGCCGAAATAGACGTGTTAGGACAGGAATCAATGCAGGATCACGTATTCGGAGTACGATTGGAGGTATGATATCCGGCCCTCTCGACTTATCAACGTAAGTAAAGTTCGTCGTATGGATGTCTGTAGGAACGCAATGTTCGGCATTGGTTTCAAACAAAGATGTTTTAGATTTGTTGGAAAATTCCTGTATTTTTTTAAATTCAGCTTACGTATGAATATTAATAAAGTCGCGTTCCTGGAATCTGTTTTATATAATTTCCGAATGTGGGAAAATGTTCACCAGCTAACTTATAGTTTGTCAGTCACGGTCCGAGGTCCCTTACCTTGTGGGCCTCGGGGCACTGCCCTACCTAGCCCTCCGGTAGCTACGCCACTGTTTCTATTGTAATTATAGTCCACTTCAATTTTGTTTTTCTTATGATAACAAGACAATTCATTTTAATTAATATTAGCCTATTTGTTGACTTGTTACCATACAAAATTTCATCAAACACTTCACATCAGTATTGCGAGATTAATAATTTAAACCTACTATTTTTCTGAACACGTATAAAGATATATAGATATACAAATAACCAATGTAGGTAGGTAGTCTTTGCTAGTTATAATTTTATTATATGTATAGATACTGACGGTGCAAGGTGCTCGGCGGCCGGTCTGTGTGACACATATGAAGTTGTTTGTCACAGGAACTCCAAAGCGCATGGTCACGTTGTTGCACTTGTTGTTGTCCATCAACATCGCGTGGTACACTTGAAGGGTGCTCGCAAGACTGTCGTATACGCCATCACGCTGATCACATATATAGACTACTGAGTCGGACGCTTACGCAAAATGACGACAAAAGAAAATTAACAAACCCTATTTGAACCCCAACTGGTCACCCAGACGTCTTCAAACGCGGGCCACATGGCACGGTTTGGAAGATCCACCTCGTGGACAGAATCAGAAAACCTAAAAGATGCAATAATTTGATGAATAATTTGGGAAATAACCGTTATGGCTTCTGTAGAATCTATTCACCTAATATTCCTATCTAACAGCAATAATCCGAGGTCATTGTCCGGGCCGCCCCGAATACTCCAAGACGGATGTTTGGCAACCTCCATGATCTTTGCTACTTGACCTCCTCGGTAAATGTGACGGGTGCCAGCTCGCACCTGCATTTTACTTACTCGATGTGCTCTGGAAATTTTATATTATTCGCTATTAGTCATTTGGAATCCACTTCGGTTGTCGTAAAAAACTGCATTTATAAGTACCTAAGTACCTATTATTTATTTATTTGTTTGTTTGTTTGTTTGTTTATTTATTTATTTAATTGTTTATTTATGTACCAAAAAAATACAATACAGAAAATATTACATTGAAAAAAAAAGTGTACAAAGGCTTATCTCTTTAAGAGATCTCTCAGAGTTATCATTAGGCGAAAAAGAGTTTTTATTAACGTGCAAGCGATCTGGTACGTTAATAACATAACAAAAAATATACACCAATATATATATATACACACAACTATATCTAAATATATATATATATATATACATACATACATATATACATATACCTACACATATACTATCAAACATATAAACATATTCAAACATAATTTTATATGCACACACAAACATGCGCATAACATTATATATTATATAAAATCTAGATATATACATATAAACATGTATACAAATACATAATAGGAAACATTCATGTAATGTTTTTTTGACCTAAATTAATCATTTACCTCTCTATATTGTAGAAAAAAATATAAATAGGTTTGTAAAGATTCTAGTTTTTTTTCAAATTCAAAATTAAAACATGTAGTAAATTTGAGCCGTTCAAAGCTGTGACGTGAAATGACACATCCAGTGAATGTTTACTATGAACTTTTTAGTTACTTCATACATATTTTAAGTTTTAATTGCTTTACAAGTCATGGAAGAAGATAAAAATCATCTTACAAATATTGTATAGTACCGGAGTGCAAAAATAGTATTAGAAAAACACCCGACAAAGTGTTTTTTGTATTCCAAGAGATGCGAAAATATAAAATAAATGGTGTATGGTAATTAAAAGGGATAATATATGTCCTAAATCGTGTTTATATTGTTGTGAAGATCAATTTAACGTAAGTATACTTTATTTATAATAAGTTTAATCTAATAGTTTAAATTTATACTTACGTATTGAACATTAGAAAAATTGAGTTTAAAATTAACCTAACCAAGCTTACAAAAGTTCGGTATAACTTTCTATAAAAACCGTATTCTTTTTTTGGTTTTACGAAATTTTTATGTTTGTCGATTTTATTCAGGTTAAAAAAAGATACAGCCAATTGTACTGAATATAATATTTATAACGAAACAACAAGGAGAAAAATGTACACTAAGTTTGAAGAAAATAGTTGTGCCTCATATATTTTTGTGGCAAAAACACCAGCTGAGAGAACATTCTTATGAATGTGCATAGTCAAAAGGCAAAGATTGACCTCGGTTAATGAAGCATTTTAAGAGTTAGTTATCAAAAGTAGTGTTTAAAAAATGGTGACCTTCACAAAGAAGTGATATACTAAGTAAGTCCTAGTAATTAATTAATTAGCCAGGACTCAGTACTTCTCCTATTGAATGTGATGATCATAAGGCAGAGTCTTGCTTTTCGCATATTGAAGGTAAATTACCAAGTGACTAAGCTGTGCAATATAATATTAAACCGAAGTATGGAAGTAAAGGTGTCAATGTAAATATACCTGCTAAAAAACAAAATGTAGCATTGTCACCATTTCCTCATTTAACACACAATATTGGTACACAACAGTTTTACCAGTAAAACTATCTGTTTTAAAAAGAAAATTGTTCACTGAAACCCCAGCTGATAATACTTTTGTAGCATCTTATATCTTCTATATCTGCTGATTATCAACCAAGTTATTTATCTGATTCAAGTGAAGTGGAAAATGATTCAGAGGAAGAAACATTTTCAAGATGTAATGTGTAGTAGCATGCTACAGTTGTTTGAGTATTGAAACAATGTTTTTAGGATTACCTAAACAATTGTATCATTTAATAACACCTTTAAGCACGAAAATATAGATTTAAATTATTTATTTTTCTCAGTAACACTGACACCACAGTATGAACTTCGACGCCGATAATTTGAATGGCGTGTCAAATGACGTCACATTTCCTTTCAACCAATGGTGGCGCGTTTTGGAATTTTGAATTTCGCTCCCTTAATTTACACTTTTCATAAATTATTTTATGGCCTTAAATGGTTAGTAAATAAAAAAAAAGTTTTTATTATAATAACATGATAATAAGTAATCAAAAAAAAATATTTGAGACAATTTTAAAGTTTTTGCATGTTCCCTATTATGCACACACAAAATTTATGATAAAAAGGGGAGGTAGTGCTTTTTCAGTCTTAGCTTGAAAGAGCTAAGAGATTGAATTCCATAAAATGCCTCCCTCGGAAGGGAATTCCAAAGTTGAGCAGCGACAACGGTAAAAGAATTGGAATAGAAGGTGGTATTAAAATGAGGCACTTCTAGAGATTTTAGGGTGACACACGAACGATGTGGTCTTGTTCTTGGAACGGACGTTTGAAAACGTTCACTTAAGTAAGAGGGAGAGGAATTATTTAATACATTGTAAAGGAGTGATAGTATATGCACATTCCGGTGAAGACGTATAGGGAGTCACTTTTACTTATTGCGAAATTCGTTATACATGTTTGCAAATTAAAAGCAAACTCACTTTATCGTTTACATTAAACTCTTATTTTTATTTTTAAAATACCTAATTTTGAACCGAGTTTCTGAGTTGAAGGTGAAATTTAGTGTTGCAATAAAAATATAACATAATGGAAAAAAGCAATTTTATATATAATTTGTACCAATAGTAAATATATATTATTGAAAGTTTATGAGGTACTTACTTCCATATACAGTTGGCAGTTGTAATAACAAGTCGCTGGTTGAGCAATGCGCCCGCGCACCAATGCTCGCCTGACTTTTGTATGGAGACCACGTAGGGGTATTCCTTGATCATGGCGTCCCTACCAGCTATTAGCCTTCTATTTTTAACTAAAAACAATTATAGAAATTAAAAACGCTTCAAAAATATCCATTAATAATACTTTAGATTCTTGTTAAATATAACTGTCTTAAAATATCTATTTATATTTTTATTAAATAAATGTTGTTCAGTAAAAGTACATTTGCGTATTTAATCTTTTATTATAACATCAATACATCACGTTTACCCATTCTTGCTTCACGTCTTTTTTTAGTCCTGTTGCTTCTATTTCTTTTTTTAGAAAGTAGATGAGATTTCTTACTTATTTGCGATTTACTTATGTTTCGGTCATGCTCCCTATATCTTAAATGAACGGTAGGTCTTTTCTTTCCATGTCTAATGTGTGTTTTCGTGGTCTTCCTCTTATGTTTTAGTGTCCTTTTTGTTGAATGAGTCAGTTCCTTATCTCCTTTTCGACCAACATTTTTTGTTGGGTTTTTATGATTCTTCCTAACCTTATTATTTTTAATATTTCTCCTGTGGGTTATTGTAGTTAGGTTGTTTGTACTATCAGCCGATCGTTTATTTCTAAAGACACTAAGACCGTATTCGGGTAATACTTTTTTGACTCTCGGTTTTCGGTCAACGACATGAAGCCCTTGGAAATATAGATTTTCTGTTGAATCAATAATACCTTTATCGGCTATTGGAGGAAATGCTGTATAGGAGATTTTCTTGTCTTTCTTTTTATTATCTTTCCGATTATCAGGTTTTCGCAATTTGTTGAATTTTCTGGCGTTGATAATTTTTATGCTCTTCTGCATAGGAGTCTGCAATGTTTTTGGGACGTTCCTTATTATGACCTTGGAATCCAATTCTTCATCACATTTCATATAATGTAATGCGCATATCAGAAATAATACCCGTAGCGTTTTCATTTCTTACGAGGTTTCATATAAAAACCACATCTACGGTCAATAGTTTACGACATTTTTATGATTTTCAGCTAACGATAACTTTTGCAATTTCATTACATATTATTTTCCATGTCATCAAAATTTTTCACTCGGAAACACAAAGTTAATAAGAAAGTCAAATTAATTACACAAATCCACTTTGTTGTGTTTTCATTAGAAATAGCCTTCTTTTTACAAGTCATTTGATAATACACAACGTTACTAAGCTGTATGTTTTTAATTATTTGCCTTAAAATTAAGGGATCCTTAAATCAAACTAAAACCTTCATATTAAGTCTTCTAATACAATAACGTTGAAGTGTTTGTCTGTTTGCAATGCAATTGTTTAAACGCTAGTCACTAGTACTACTATTCTGATTGGAAAAATGATTTTATATTTATTGAGAAAGGTATTCTGACCATTATAACTAAAAACTGATATGAGTTTCAAACTCTGTTTCTATACTGGGTTCTAATAGCTCTAAAGTTCCGAAAAGTAATAAAGTAATTTAAAAATATACATCTTTTATTTCCTTTACTATGTAACAATATTGATATTAAAATTAGAAAATAAACATGGATACTTAACATTTATTTTTCAAATATTAGTATACTCAATAGACCTATCTTGGTAATTTAGTTAGATATAGTTTATGTGAAATCAATGAAAATCTGATAGATAATAGTGTAACTTGATCTCTATTGGCCATTACATCAGCAACTCTAGGTAGGTACAGAAATGGAACTGGTGTCAAAACATTGGCTCGGGCAAGAGAATGAGAAGCTGCCTCAATATTATGCAGTCTTAGTACATCAACCAAATAACGATTTTGTAACTAAGGTTCAGAAATCTGGTATTCTAGCCCTGAGTGATATTCTGATATAGGTACTGCTGTTCTGTTATGAAACTTAGTGAAAAACCTAATTCCATGCTACCTATCTAATTGTAACGAAAGCTTTATTAAGAACTAGTTGATCCTATCCTATTCTGCTGTCCTGGTCCCGTGGCGAGATCTTCTTGTAAGTGGCAAGCTGTACCGCGAGCTGGTGCAACACGTTGGCTGCGGGGGCGTCGTCGATGGCGCGGGAGAGACGCACCGCGCGTCCGCACTCACGCACGAAGTACTCCAATTCGTTTTGGAGTTGGCGACTATCCCCTGCAGTGTTATTGTATTAATATGAGTTGGAATATAGTTTTGTTAATTGATATGGGTAAAATATTTTTTCCACACTTTGCTATTTATCTAGGTGGGTTGTTGATTCATCGACGTGGTTCCGCTAATTTAAACTTAATTAAAAATGTAATTGTTTGTTTGTCTTATATCCATGATATAATTGCATCTCAAGACAAAGTATGCAAATCTTAAATAATACTGTGTTTGTGAACTTGATTTTTGTCGTATCAATGACTAAGACTAACCACTAATTAAAAAACTAAGGGGTTACCAAGGCCCTAGCAACTATATGCTCCAAAAATGTTTAATGAGTTCCAACTTTTCTTATTAGTTGGAATTTGGATTTTCTATGTGTGTGACTGCCCCACATGCATATTTGGTCACTTCGTGCACCAAAATCTCGTTGTTTGTTCTTTTAAATATATTTTTAACAATACATTTTTTGGTAAAATTGAATTCTAAGTTGAATTGAATTGAATTTTAGTTTACTTAGCCCACAACCTTTAAAATATTTAGCAGTTATTTTTTTAAAATCAATGCTACTTGTTTTGATTTGATATTAACGTATTCGGCTTCGGAATTTAAAACCTGGAACAGCTTGTGACTGTCACAGGGGAATTGAAATATCAATCCTTCCATCTTTAATTACTTTTATAAGGAATAGAGTTAGAATATCACAGCGACCCTGTAATCCTAAGGCGAACTTAACTAAAAGGTTCGATCAGGGTGGAAAGGTCGAAATCCAAGTCTGAAGTAATGGTTTACTACGTATTCAAAACAATATATTTTATCTGTTTTTTTTGGGTTTTTTTGAACAGTACTAGATTAATTATCTGTTACTCAATCGTGCCATACCTTGAGCCATTTTATCATTTTGTGGTTGTATACATTTATTTGCCAGCCTCGCGAGTTGAGTTCGCTCTGAGCTGAAGGCTTCATCCAAGTCAAACAGCTCCAGTGGTGGTGGGGGTAACTCTCGAAATGTTGGGGCAAAGACCTTAAAGAATTTAATCATCAGCTTATAAATGTTTCATAATACAATTTGCAGTTTGAAATGAGTAAAATAAAATTTAAATAAAATTTGTAGTTATTCATTTAATAAACCATATTACTACTTTAAAAATGTACAAAAAACCCTGATATAAAAAGACTTCTAAGAAGGATAATAATAATATTATTATGTACTTATTGAAGTCGTTGCTTGGGGGTCCGTTGTACGTACGTTGATGATGGTTTCTATTTTACGAAATTTTCGGAGCAACTGAATGCGGATTTGCCAGGAACTAGGATGGACCAGGAATTCGATTTAAAAAAGCGCGATCAAATCCGTCAGCTCGTTTGACTGCATCGATGCCAGACAGACAGACACACGCATCAAACTCATAACACCCCTGTTTTCGGGTCGAGGGTTAAAAATCACTTACCGCTAGTTGCAGTGGTGGGTATGGTGTTTCAAATTGTGGAGCTATCAGCCTCAAGGGTTCGTGTTTGACTTGGAGCTCTTCATAAAGACCTAATACTTCTGGTACTGGAATATACAAAACCACAATTAGAGTAAATAATAAACTATCCTATTTCTTTATAAGAGCGTCACTAACAGGAGCTTCCAGCTATTTAAGGTTATCAGAGATGAAAATCAAAATACTTTGATCAAGGAAAATCCTTATATATTTATTATTCACTAACTTCTTTTGCACTTTGTTATGAAGGTTCTCAAAGGAAGATAATATGCAACCTTTAGGTGTAATATATTATAAACAATCCATGTAACATGGCCTACATTTTATTTTATGTCGTTAGGTGGTATGGCAAGAGCTGGCTGCCTCACTCACCGAACAAAACGTAAATTTAATAAAACGTAATATAATTATTTTACGCAGATCCTTTGTGAGAGAGGGGAATTATCCTGGTCGAGCCAGCTCGTATACGGTTTACATTTGCACCCTAATATTCTTAACTATATGTACATACAGTGGGACAGATTCAAAGAGAAAAGTGTCCAGGCGACAAGAGCGTGTGGGTGCAGCGCGAGACGAGGTGGCGGCGCTGTAGCAGGCTCCGGCAGTAACAGCGTGCTGAGGTACAACGTGTCACCCAGGGTGCGATACTCGCTGATCTGAAAGTATCGATTCAGTTAATTAATTATTAACCGCCTCGTTGCTCGAGTTAGCGCAGACGCCTTACGTATCGCTATCTGCGAAGGGCCTCGGTTTCAATTCCCGACAGGGACAGGCATGTATGTGATGAGCATAGATGTCTGTGTTTTTGGGTTTGGTCCTTTATTAAATGTATTCTCAGTATTTATAATGTATATTTCTATGTATTTGTATCGTTGTCTAACACCCTTAACACAAGCAAATAATTTGCTTGCTTAGGGGTTAGGTCATTGTATGTAATTTGCCCTGTATTATTATTACTGTTATTATATTAACTATTGTGTGGGTTAAACAATGTAGCATCATGTACTATAGTCACTAAGATACATGAGATCTAATTTATTTCTGAAAACTCTTGGGTGGATTTACAAAAAAGAAAAATGCGAGCAAAGCTCTGTTTGTTAGTTTTGATAAATATATCTCCAAAACTGTACTTACATCGGGATCTTCCACGTCAAGAGGGTTTAAATGCAATTCCGTCACTCCTCCCAAATGATTGAAAAATAATTCACGGATGAGGTCATTACACTCGCTTTCAAGATATTGGTCAGCAAAAAAGTGTCCGGATCCTATGACGAAAAGCTTTCCTGAAAATTTATATAACAGTTTAATTTCATTTATTAATTAAATTAATAAATATAAATTGCTTCACAATAAACAATTCGGTTTTACGAGAAGTCGCTCTACTACGGACGCCGGCGTCTTTCTCATAAAGCATATATATGAGGCATGAAATGAGTGACAGAATGCTATTGGAGTATTCTGTGATCTATCTAAGGTTTTCGATTGTATTCAGCATGAAACATTGGTCAGGTTGCACCACTTTGGCATTAAAAACATTGATCTCAAACTCTTGATTTCTTACTTGTCTAATAAAATTCAGAGAGTAGCGGTAATTGGAAAAAGATCGGTGGGGGCTCCGATTGATATGGGGGTTCCTCAAGGTTCTATCTTAGGCCCATTTTTCTTCCTTGTTTATGTAAATGCCCTGCCCACTTTTGTAGGCAAATATAATGAAAAAGTATTGTTTGCTGATGATACTTTTTTAATATTTAAAGTGAAATGGCATCAGATAATCTATAACGATGTCAACAAGGCTCTCTCTCTAGAATAGTTCATTGGTTTTGTGTTAACAATCTGTTGCTTAATAAAATAAAAACTAAACTTCTTAGATTTTCTGCTTCCAATATTAAACAGGTGCAAACTAATACACTTTTTAAAGTGGAAGCGATGGAAGTGGTTGAATCCACTATTTTTCTAGGAATCACTGTTGACAGCTGGATTGGCTAGTAAAGTTAGCTATGCCCCCTATGCTGTTAAAAAAATGAGATCCCTAACTGACGAGATTACTGCTAAGTTAGTTTATTATAGTTATTTTAATAGTATAATATCTTATGGTATCCTACTGTGGGTTATTGCTACGGATGTAAATACCATTTCCAAAAAAGAGCTGTCCGTGCAATTTACAACCTGGGCCCTAGATATTCTTAACGAGGTAAGTTTAAACAAATTAATGTACTTAAGGTCGCCAGTCAATATATTTTTGAAAATCTTAAATATGTACATAAAAATACCGTCAATTTTTTTTTAAACACAGTGATTTATTTTATTTATTTATTTATTAATTCTTTATTGCACAATTTAACAAAAAGAAAAGTGTACAAAAGGCGGACTTAATGCTATTTGGCATTTTCTACCAGCCAACCTTAAAACAACAAAAAAGTATAAGAATTAACGTCTTGGCGTGCAAATTACACTTACAGTACATAACAAAAAAAAACAAATCGAACAAATGAAACAAAATATATACTGGCCATATATATATATATATGTACATACACACACACACATATACATAGACATATACAAATACATATATTTATATATATATACATATATAATATAATTTTAGTATAATATATAAATAATATTAAGAAATTCATATACAATATTTATCTGTATATAAAATAAAAATAAATAAATAATAATAATAATAATAATACTAATGAAACTAATTATCGTTTAGGAAAAACTCTTTTACACAACGTTTAAAAACATCACGGGAAGAAATTTTACGCGTTGACTCTGGCAATTCATTCTAAAGTCGAACGGCCGTTAATGCGAACGATTTGGATTGGAAAGCAGTCCGATGAAGAGGAGTGTGAAGCAATAAATTGCTAGAAGAGCGAAGTGGTCTGTCATGCGTGTCAGATAGTGTAATACAAACTATAAATACGAGGAACAAACACAAGCTCGCGCTACCTGTTACTCGACTTTAAAAAGTGAGTAAATTTTCCATGGGGCAATGTATACAGTTTTACAACAAAGTCCCAGCAAAACGTTTAAGTATTACCATTTAACAAATTTAAGGGAATAGCTAAGGAACGTTTGTGTGCAAAAGGATACTACAATGTATCTGAATACTTAGAGAATAATGCACCGTGGGTATGAAGGGATCGCTGCCAGGCTACTTCAAGATTTTTTACCTAGTATTGTTATGTATTTATGTAATTTAGAATTTAAGTACTGTTTGAAAATATTTATAAACATGTATAGCCATGTTACGCTTATTAAATTTATATAAATAAAGAATGACAAATAAACCGATACGGGCAGGGATTCGAACCCGCGACTACTGGGAAACCGAAAATTCTAACCAATGTCTCTAACTTTGCAGTATAGATAAACAATGAAAAGATGCCAGTACCGAAATTAATGTTTGACGATATTTATAAACATGTATTGCCGTGCCGTGTCTCCTGTATATGACACCTATATGTTTAGCGATAATATTGGAAAAGGAATGGGATCTGTACTAAATTCTTATTTTGAAAAACAAAATGTATTCAACAGCTGTTCACCTGACAATAATTTAATAAATATTACTAGACAAATAAAGAATTCAAGTAAACAATTTACTAAGTCAATAAATGTAATAATTTTTGTAGGAAATAGAGATAATGTAAATTATTTGGAATTTAAAAAATGTTTTGAAACTATAAGTAACTTAGACGTCAATAAAATTGTCTGGTTTTCATTACCCTATAATCAAGGTTTGCCACAGGCCGAAAATAAAATTAGATATAAGATAAACTTACTGATACATAATTTATGTTTGTATAATGACAAATTTCATGTGATTGACACTAACATTAATGTTAGTAACTTTTATAATTTGACTAATGGTAGGTATTACCTATCTCCATATATTAAAAGACAAGTAGCTTCATCGCTATTATATTATTTTACTATGACAGCCAATAATTTGGCTAAAATTGTTACTATTGAACAGAATTCAGTTACTTGTATAAGTAAAAACAGCTTGGAAATAAATCCAACTAGTAATAGTAGCATTAGTAGTAGTTTAAACTAGACATTAAGACAGTAGAGATATCCTCTAGCCAAATAATTAAGTTATCAAATAATGATGATTATAGAAATACAAAAATTGTTAAAATAAATAATAAAAAACATAACATAAACTGTATCAACCTGGAGCATCAGAACATTCAGTGTATTAGAAATAAGGAATTAGAAATTGAATTGTTTTTAAATACTTTTAATATTAATATTTTTTGTGTCACTGAGCATTGGCTTAAGAATGATGAATTAATATTTAATTTCAATAACCACCAGGTTGGTAGTTCGTTCAACAGAGTTAATTCCATACATGGTGGCTCTTTAATTATTTTAAATAAACAAATAAAATTCAAAGAACGCAAGGACATAGTGAGCCACTCTGTTGAGCGGACAACTGAACTTGCTTCAGTTGAATTAGAAGAGTTCATAATTGTAAATGTTTATAGGCCACCGTCATCTAACTTTGAACATTTTGAAAAGATTATGGATGAGGTATTGTATAAACTATCACATTCTAGTAAAAAGGTAATCATTTGTGGAGACTTCAATATTAATATTCTTGAACAAAATTCAATAAGTATAAAGTTTTTAAATTTGTTCAAATCTTATAATCTTTTACACATGTTTATGGAGCCTACTAGAGTCACAACCACTAGTGCCACTTGTATTGATAACATTTTTACAAGTGTTATTCCAAATTTTAAATGTTTATTCAATACATTAGATTCTGACCACTATGGCCAATTTATTAAATTCAGTTGTAGCAAGACAGAAAAATCAAAACAGAAAATAAGTTATATACCAGTGACTGTAGAACGTATTGAACAAATTAAAAATGGCTTTATATTTACTCCAAAAACAGTGGTTGTTAATGATAAATTAGTGTTTAGTGATTGGGCATCTGCTGAGTTACACAAAAATAGAGAAAAATTATATAATATGTATGCGGAATTGATGTTTAATACTAGTAATGAGTTTAGGGATGAGGTAAAATTATTTTCCAAATCTTTTAAAAAACAATGTAAAATAGCAAAAAATCAACATATTCAAAATAAAATAGGAAATAGCAATAATAAAATAAAAACAACTTAGAAAATAATTAATGAGGAAACTGGAAGAGCTAAATCCCAGAGGATCGACTTTAAATTAAATATAGATAATAAATATGTTACGTCTGACCTCGAGGTTGCTACTGCTTTTGAAACCTTTTTTACTAATATTCCAGTGACTACAACGTTATCTTTAAATTCTTCTACCGCTGCAGCTATGGGTTTACTTAGAGAGAATGTAGATCAATGTGTTAGCACTTTTAAGTTTGAAAAAGTTAATGCTCAAGAAGTAATCAAAGTATTTAGATCAATTAGCGTTAAAAAGACTAGTGATCTTTGGGGGTTTTCTGTTGACATACTTAAGTCCATAATTGACATTGTAGCGCCAGACTTAGCATTAATATTTAATAATTGTTTAGAATATGGTGTATTTCCTGATCTAATGAAACAAAGTAAAATAACTCCATTATTCAAATCCGGCTGTTCATTAGATCCTAGTAACTATAGACCTATTTCAGTCTTACCCACTTTTAGTAAGATTTTTGAGAAAATAATTCTTAATCAACTTGTGGCACATTTTAGTAAAAACAATCTCTTACACAAAAACCAGTTTGGTTTCACTGCCGGTCGCTCTACAACAGATGCTGGTGTTGAGCTATTACTAAACATATTTGAAGCCTGGGAAGGATCACAGGATGCACTTGGCATTTTCTGTGATCTATCTAAGGCGTTTGACTGCGTTCAACATGAAATCCTTATAAAAAAGTTAGAACATTATGGAGTTAAAAATAAGTCCCTAGATTAATTAGTTCATATCTTAATGATAGAATTCAAAAAGTTGATGTAAATGGAAAACGTTCCCCTGGTTCTTTGGTAAAAATAGGTGTGCCACAGGGCTCTATCTTAGGGCCTTTCTTGTTCCTCATTTACATAAATGACTTACCTCACCTAGTGAGGGAAAAACATGGGATAGTATTGTTTGCTGATGATACTTCTCTTACTTTTAAAGTTAATAGACGGCAATCTGTTATTGACGATGTAAACAATGCTCTCTCAGATGTTGTACAATGGTTTAATGCCAATAATTTGTTGCTCAATAAAAAAAAGACGAAATGTGTCAAATTTAGTTTACCAAATGTTAAAAATGTTAGAACCAATGTACAATTAAATAATGAGGATTTGGATTTGGTCAAATCTACTACTTTCTTGGGCATTACTCTAGATGAAAAATTGCAATGGGGTCCTCATATATTTGATTTGTCAAGCAGACTAAGTTCTGCTGCATACGCGGTTAAAAAAATACGTCTATTAACAAATATGGAAACTGCTCGATTAGTTTACTTTAGTTACTTTCATAGCTTAATGTCATACGGTATACTCTTATGGGGCAATGCGGCTGACATTGATACCATATTTACATTGCAGAAGAGAGCTGTTCGCGCAATATATAATATGAGACCATGAGACTCTTTAAGAAACAAATTTAAAGAATTTAAAATTATGACTGTTTATAATCAATATATTTATGAAAACTTAATTTATGTTCATAAAAATATTTCAAAGTTCAAGAAAAATTGTGATTTACATAAAATTAATACAAGAAATAAAAATAAACTCGCTATGCCCGGCACTAGGCTCCATAAAATAGGTAAATCCTTTAAGGGTAATTGTATACGTTTTTATAATAAGCTCCCAAATGAAGCCTTAAGCCTCTCATTAAATAAATTTAAATTATATGTTAAAAATAATTTAATAAAAAAATCCTACTATAGTGTAAAGGATTACATCGACGACGGTATGGCCTGGGAATGAATCTGTATTGTATTGCGAATAGCTAGTAATCTCCGCAGTTTGTTTTTTGCTGTAAATTAATTTTGCTTTATCGACCTTCTGCATCACACCGATTCCTTAGAAGTCACTACTTGCGGTAGCATCGGGAGTCGGGTTGCCTCCCTCCCTCAAATATGTGCGAAGGGGGTGATGGCTGGCTCTTGTGTTATGCTCGTGAACGGGTGCTGCTTGCGGTGACTGGTTGTGTGGCAGGCCGAAGATTTATATATATTTGTTTTTTCTGTTATTATTATTTAATTTTCGTTGCCTGAAATCATTAGGCTTCTTTTCCGATTGATTGCGACGGTTCTAGTTGTTCCAAAATTGAATTTAAGTTTGACGTTTGTGAAACAGTGATCACAATAACAAAAAATATATCCGGCTGAGTTTGTTGTGTGGTTCTTCTCAGACCAGGACGCGTTTGGAACCCTCATAGCTTTAACATTAAGATGGAAGGTGCTTTTTCAGAAGGGCTTATTACGATAAATCTAGTATCGTAATAGGCCCTTCTGACATTTCCATGTTGACGTACACAAGTGATCACTGATTATGATTCTAAGTGGAAAAGATATAAATAAATAAATAAATAAATAAATAAGCTTACTTAAATTTATATAAATATAGAATGAAAAAACCTAAAAGATAATTTCGAAAGAAACCTAATAGATGTCACCAACGTCCCGATAAAGACGATCACATAAGAATGCTTAATTTTTTGTCACGAGCGTCCGAGGTGCGTCAAGTGCCTGGACGACCACGCAACAGCCGACTGCTCGCGGAAGGGACCGGTCCCTGAGGATCCTCCCAGCTGCGTCCTGTGCGGTCAGAAGGGCCATCCCGCGAATTATCGCGGGTGCCCCAAAGCGCCGCGCAGGACACAGCCGGCAAGGCATCCTCCTCGGTTCACTCAGCCTCCATGGGCTCCTCTAGCCCCTAGGAGGCCCGCGGTCCCTCAGGCATCCCAGGCCCCTCAGGCACCCGCGAACGCGATCGCGAACGCTTGGGTGAAGCCTCCGAGGATTATCCCACAGCCCGTCTCCCAGTCGTTGCCGCCGCCGCCGGTTCGTAACTCCACCGACGGAGTTGCGAGTTCACTCGCGTGCGTCACGAGCCTCTTCGGTGTAATAGACATCGAAGAGCTCCTAGTCTTTTCGAATTAAATGAGGGATTCCGCGCGGAACCCTCCCGCGAGGATGGAAGTGCTCCTCAAGCACGCCGTCCTAATCAAATCGATATACGAATACACGATGTCAACATGATGACATCGCGTGGAAGGGTAAAACCTCGCTCTCTGACTGTCGCTACATTCAACGCGAACGGGCTACTTAAGCAGATAGATCTAGTGCGCGACTTCGTGGTCACGCACCAGATAGACGTCCTGTTAGTACAAGAGACCTTTCTGAAGCCGTGTAATCGTGATCCGCGCATCGCGAATTACCGTCTCGTTAGGAACGATAGGGCAACCGCGAAGGGGGGAACCATCATCTACTACAGAAGGTCTCTTCATTGCACTCCGCTCGATCCGCCCCAACTAGTCAACGTAGAAGCGTCATTATGTCAGGTGGGTATGACCGGCCATCAGTCGATCGTACTAGCATCCGTCTATCTTTCTCCCAATAAAGCCTTTGTTGAGAGGGACCTTGAGTCCTTACTCCAATTAGGTAACGCAACCATTCTGGCCGGCGACCTAAATTGCAAACATCCCCGCTGGAACTCCACTGTCGCAAACAGTAGAAGAAATCTCCTTGATAGGCTAAGTTACAAGGCTGGTCTCGACTTCGAGATCACCGCGCCTTTGAGTCCCACGCGATACTGCGACACAGACTTCCGACATGACAGACCCGACGTGCTCGACATAGTACTCTTGAAGGGCGTGACACTCCAGTTACGTTCTATCGAGACGCTATCCGAGCTAGACTCTGACCATCGACCGGTCCTATTTCAGCTAGGACTTCCTCCCCTTAGGGAACCCGCGACCAAAACAATTATTAACTGGACGAAGATTCGAGAGCAACTCCATTCCCCCGTACCAGCGCACCTCGACAAAATATCTGACCAGCTTACATCGGTCGAGGACGCTGTCTCAGCCGCGACTAACTTCACAGAACATTTGGTAGACAGCATAGGAAAGTCCTCGAGGGAGGTCCGAGTGAACTTCGAGGGTTACCGAGCACTCCCTCCGGACATTAGACTTCTCATCACCCGTAAAAACGCCGCGATTAGAGCCCATGACCGATACCCGACAGATGACAACCAACGGAGGCTGCGCCGTCTCCAGAGGGAGTCGAGACAATCTCTCGACGACTTCAGAGATAGCGGCTGGGATAGGACGCTTGCGACGCTCTCTCCAACACACCAGGCATTCTGGCGGTTGCAGAGAGCGTTGAAGGCGGACACTGTCTCAGATGTGCCTCCCTTGGTTGGACCTAACTCCGCCATCGCGTTTGACGACCCTGACAAAGCTGAGTGCTTAGCCGACAGTCTAGAGAGCCAGTGCCGTCTGTCTGCTCAATCGGTTGATCGCGATCATGTCGAAATAGTCGACAAATCGGTCAATATAATGTGTTCTCAGCCACCGGCCGGTCCGCCAATCAAGGAAACGAACCTAGACGAGGTGACGTCCATAGTTAGGGCGCTTCACGTCAAGAAATCGCCAGGTCCCGATAGGATCACTAACAAAGTGATAAAGCTTCTTCCGCCTCCTTTAATTTACCTATTGGTTACCATTTTTAACGCTCTACTGGCCGGTTGCTCGTTTCCGGCCCAGTGGAAAGAGGCCATAGTGATAGGGTTCCATAAGCCGGGCAAACCCCGGCATCTGCCTAGTAGTTACCATCCCATTAGCCTTCTTAGTTCCTTAGGGAAAGTATATGACAGAATCATCCTCTGTAGACTTAGATCGGAAGTCGAGAGACTCAAAATCATCCCAAATGAGCAGTTCGGCTTTAGAGCCAACCATTCATGTTCCCATCAGGTGCAACGCCTCACGGAGCACATACTGATAGGGGCCACTGTGAGGGCCAAGAAGCATAGGACAGGAGCGCTCTTCCTCGATGTAGCTAAGGCGTTCGACAGGGTCTGGCACAATGGACTGGTGTGCAAGCTATACCAGTTTAAGGTGTCGGACAGACTCGTACTCATCATACGGGACTACCTGTCGAATCGCTTCTTTCGCTACAGAGTGGAAGGCGTTTTGTCAACCCCCCGCCCCATCAGGGCGGGTGTCCCCCAGGGTTCAGTTCTCTCGCCCATCCTCTACTCCATCTACGCTAGCGATATTCCTAGGCCGCGATCTAAAGTGCACCTTGCCATGTACGCGGACGATACCGCGCTTTACACGTCCTCTAAGGATCACTGGGAGATTTACCAACGTCTCCAATCCGCAGTCGACTCCCTCGAGAGTTGGCTGCGGAAATGGCGGATCGAGGTAAACCCTGAGAAGAGCGTTTCGGTGCTCTTCGAACGGGGCCCCCCCAGGAACCTCCCCCGAATCAAACTCTTTGATAAACAGATACCTTGGAAAGACGAGGCAAAATTCCTAGGAGTAACGTTAGATAGAAAGTTAGTTTTCACTGCGCATATTAGGACCGCTCGTAGCAGAGCGGCCTACATATTAGGTCGTTTATATCCGCTGTTAGGCAAGCGGAGTAAAATGTCCCTTCGCAATAAGGTGACACTTTACAAAGCTTGCATACGTTCCGTCATGTCCTATGCGAGTCCCGCTTTTGCGCACGCTAATCTGAAACCCCTTCAGGTGATTCAGAACAGGTTTACACGGATTGCAACCGGGGCGCCGTGGTTCGTACGCAACATCGATCTCCATAGAGATTTAGACCTTCCGAACATCGCTCAGTACTTCAAGGGGCTTTCCCAAAAGTACTTTGAACGTGCTGAGCGACACCCGAACCCACTGGTGGCTGACGCCGCAGAATATAGACCACGTAAGACTACTTTAGTCAGAAAAAGAAGACCCAAGTCGGTACTCGTTGACCCCGACGACGCGTTCACAGTAGGTAATAACGTGTACGCGTAGGCATAATTGACACCACACAACATACAGACACACACCGTCTATACCGGTATAGACGAGGTCCCAACTGAGTAAGTGCTCCGTTGCTCCGGCGTTCTGCCGTCGGAGGACGCTAGTGTCCAAATGTCCTTAGCTTCCCTCCTGACTAACGACGCCCCGAGTCGAGGTCCGTGTCTCAATCTGAGACGCCCTCGGGACGTCGTTCCCCATGGGGGCCCATCTGGCCCCCCCTTGTTAAGGGGTGGGCGGGTGGGTCTGGAGACCCACCCGCTCCCCCGGTGACGCTGTAATAGCCAACAGGGCTAACAGTATAGACAAACAAAAAAAAAAAATAAAATAAAATAAAATAAAAAATTAATTCACTGAGACGGACAGCGATACGGTATCTCAGTTGGTAGAGCGACGGGACGGTTTCCCAGTAGTCGCGGGTTCGCATCGCTGCCCGTATCGGTTAGTTTTTCATTCTATATTTATATAAATTTAAGTACTATTAAAAAAATATATAAACATGGCAATCCCGCTCAGTATCTGTCGCCAACTCTTCTCAAGTCTGTAGAAATTATTCTCCGAGCTGACGGTAGCTTTGACAATGAAAAATGTTTTGTATAAAACTTCCTTTCAATAAAGATTTTTGATTCGATTTGATTTGGTAAGTAAATTATTTATAATTTATTTAGCAGAAGGTGAAAAGTCGATGGACACAGTTATCATAATAAACCTTTACAGAATTATCCTCCACGACTAAAATTGGAAGACCAATGGATAAAAGTACCTCCAGTCTTCTCGGAAGTATACAAAGCAGCTACCGGTCTTTTCACTGGATAACAAACATCACTGCTGGAGAGTATAGCAGCGGCTGGTTTCTTCACAGTCAGCGTGGCTCCATACGGATACACAAAATTCGGTGTGGGAGGATCTTCTCTGAAAGGTATATTGATTAAAGACGCGTTTACAAAACTGATAGGTGGCAAATTGTATCACTACATAGAAAATCTTGACTTGAATTGTCACGTACGCACGTATTGTGCGAGAATAATGTGTGAATGTCATTTTGATAGTTTCGATACAAATTCTTGTTCTCATGTATCTATTTAATTTTTAATTATTACTTCTATAAATTATTTTTATATTATTTATGTTTAAGTATTAAATATGTACTTATTAATTAATAACTATACTGTGACCTTAAAATACTTCGGTGACTGTTACTTGATGTTCTAGACAAAAAAAAGGCGAGTCGAGTCTAGGCCGTTTTCTTAGTTATAATGAGATACTAATTGGTGGAGAGACCCGAAGGTATACTAATGGATGGATACTGCTGGTTCGAGGTTCGAGAGCTTGGTGTACGGAGTATGGGCTTGATTTGTGGCTATTGACAAGACCTGACCATCAGACTTGATGGAGTGATCTGAAGGTATCCTGAGGGGTTGAAGATACGGGATCTTCTAGACGAATGGAATTAAAAAATATAATACTAATACAAACGTAAAAAAATCTTATCAAAAGCAACGAAACAAACCCTTGGTGCAGACAACTCTATTCGTCTAGGCGATCCAGTAGCATTTATTCATCAGTACCTATATCTTCAGATGACCCATCAATCCAAGTGGTAAAATCACATCATTATAGATAGACAATTATGGACTCAAAAATTTATTATTTTGGCCATAACCGCTACCGCGTCCTTTTTCGTAATTAAAATGAAATAAATATATGTCGTTATAAAGAAGTAAAAGAACATGTCTATTCTTCTACTCGAAGTTGTTAGAAATTTGTAAACACAAAAGATAAACAATTAGGTAATTCTTATACAATTATCATACACCTGCCCTTATATTTTAGGTTTGAGGTCTACAATATCCTCTTTGAATCTGGTTCATAATATATCATTTTTAGCAATTGCTTTTTATCACACTCTAAACACACATCTCATAACTATTTCAAAATACTTACAGAAAATCATCGGATTCGCTAACATAATTAGGCATTTTCATGATGTATTTGAGAACAGCGCGATTGAGGATGCCGTTGGATATATGACATTCCTTGGGGTGGTAGAATTTATGATGTTGAGCGCGAACGACACAATCTGGAAATTAACAAAACAGACTTATCTTTAATATTTTCCTATCTTTATTTTTTCACAAATTAATTTCGTTTTTTTTCGAAATATTTAACCCAAAACTATTACATCATAAACTTGCACACTGCAAATTAAGAAATAATAGTCAGGTTTTTTTGCAAGAATCGTAATAGATGTCACCACCGTCCCAATAAAGACGACTGCAGCGAATACAGGAGTTGGAAAAAATCTAAAATCTTGCAGAGTTTGATTTGAATCAATCAATATAATACCTAACTTTATAACTATCAACTGTGATATCTATTATGACTTACCGTTATTGACAACAATTCCAAACTCTTCCAAAAAGAAATTAATGTTAGTATTCATTCGTTCTTCCCCTCCATCGGTCATCATCACCAACACCGAGTCCCCTCTCTCCACAACGCTCTTGAGGGCAGCTAATTCATCATCTGTGAACGCGTTCTGAGGCCCTGGTATCACCAGAATTTTAACATCTTGTAGGATGTTAGGTGATAGTTCATCTCGATTACTATAAAAATAATTTTAAAAAGGAACACGTGATAATTTAAAAAAATATAGAAAAGTATTAATTTTGCGGGGAATCGGATGTGACGTTATTTTCGGACGTAGCATGTGAGGTTTATACACTCGTCATTGTAATTATGTACATAACACACCGGACCGGATCCAAGCTGATGATAGCATAAAACTATTATCCCTGCCGAAATTCGAAAGACAAGTGGATCAAGTAGCTTCACGTACTTTACGCGGATCAAATCTTTTCCTAATCTTATATCTATACACTGTAAAAATTTCCGAATTGAGTCGTCCCTAATTCTAATGTAACTAAATTGTATAAGGTAGGTACTTATTCTTACTATCTCATAAATCTATCTATATGAACTCTTATCTATACTGTTTGCTTAAAAACTTATATAAGTTGCAGGTGCAGTGAGTGCGTTTGTGGTGAGGACGCGGTGCGTTTGTGGTGATTGCGGTATGGGTGTGTAACTTACACTCTGAATTGTAAATACATATTACATTTTCTTCGAATTGCGGATTTATTTTTATCTCTAGATTCAGAGCCGGAGATAGCGGGTATTTTTTGGACTTTTCTTTGGTCTTGATTTACTTCCTATACACGTTCTTATTTCATATACACTATACGATAAAATAAATAAACGAAATGCCACTTACATCATTACTTTCCAAGCCGTTTTTAATTTTCTGTGCAGCATCTTAAAGTTCTCATTGATTTTAAACAACTCATTTTTGGAGATGTCAAACAGAATTGTATCTACAGCTTTCATTACTACTTACTTTGAGATAGATATACTTAATTACTGATGTTATTTTTTGTGTTTTTACTTGGTGTACTTACATATACAATACACCTATTCCAAATGTTACATTTGTTGTAGCCTAGCAACAGATGTTGTCATAGCAACAGAGCACAACAGAGACATGTCAACCCCTAAGCCTCGAACTAACTGAATTATTTTATTCTAATCGATGGGAGCATAACACGTTTAACTTTAATTAACGTTAATTTTAAATTTGTTGAAAATCTGACTAGTATTTCTAAAGATCTTTATCTTACAAGTTAACGAAAAGTCTATATTTTTCATCTTGATTATCAAAATACGTAAAATCTTCAAAGGACAATTGTTAATTTTATCATGTACCACATTTAAAATGAAACGAACCCAAAACATTAAAAAATTGGCAGAATTTATAAGATTATATATTACATATAAGTTTTAGTGCCTTCAGTACCAATAGTACTTACACATTATTTTATGGTTCAAATCATGGAATCGATTTTTATATAATCGTGGGCATATATTGATTATGTTTTTTGAAATCGTATCAAAAATAATTAATATCCCTTATAATTTAGTATGTACCGCCATGGAAAAAATATCTCATACGATTATAAAGTTGGGGATGAGACAATTGATCCTATTTCTTCTCACTGAGTACTGAGACAACTAAAACCTATATTTTCTTATTTTTACACAAATATCTATGAAGAAGTCCCATTACCATCAATACGCCAATTGTGTATTAGCTTTTAATTGTAATAATTGAAAGATTAAACAGTTAAGAAGATACTGTAATAGACCTCAATGACAGTTTTTTGCTGTGCTGTGCTTCGCCTCAACATACGTTCAGCTGTATTCGACTTCGCATATAGTATTTCTTAAAGATCCATCGTGGGTTTTACTAAGTTTGACTTGGACAATAAAAACCCTGAGACCATTACTGACATAGAAAAGTGTTCGAAGATATGGTCCAGCCAGTTGCAGTTTAACTCTATTCAATGCAATAATTACTTTTCTTAAACATGCGCGGAAATAATGACATTACCTTTGAATAAAGAACAGACATACAAGAATTTGGAACGAAGTGCGCGCCGGAAATGTTGTATGAAACGGTGTGCTGTTTGAATTTAAAACTCTTTCATCTATCGTTGCGTCATCTACAGATGCGTATACCTTTCGGCACAAACTAAAAAAAATGGCCGTAAAGCGGAGTTTGTTGTAAGCATCTTTAGAAATAGATAAATAACAAATCGAAAATGAATTCAAAAGCACGGGACCTCAAAAATTAAAACAACAAACATAATCATCAAATAATATATTTTATTTACAACTCGATTAATCGCATCTTTCGAATTAAATTTCATATCACTAGCATAAGCTATTTCCATATCTAACTTTAAACTCTATTTACAATTTTGTTTTGTTTTCTTTATCATAAAATATTGCTACATTTCAATTGTCTACAAGAAGACAATCACTACGATTAGCGTAAAAATTGTTTAAAAAAAGGTTACAAAATGTGTGCGACTCAAAACACTTCACGACACGGACACGACATTTTAACAAGATATAACAAAAATATTTATTGATATTATATATTATTGAAGATTTTTTAAAAACTATTTCCAGCTAATTGTATAAGTGAAAAATATATCTAAAAGCACTAATACTCTATTGTTCAGCGTAGTAAAATAATTCTAAAAAATATTGCAATATCGTCGGCTATTTGGCAGTTGTTATAAATGATTATAAAAAGAGTTTACTGTAACTTTGATAACTCAATAAAACTATGGGTTCGTTGAGAGAATTGTGCTGTTTAAATATATTAAGATGCACAGAAAACATTCCTGATATTTTTTCTTATCGTAGATCTTTATATAAACGACATAACTGACATTGTCGTGAGACTTATAGTAATCGTCCCGTATCGTATAAACGTGACTGATAGAAAAATAACAATATAATTGAATTATTCATAGTGAATCAAGTTAAAAGCAAAATTGATTAAATCAATTTTACAAATTGAATGAAAGGTGCTTTAAACGTCGCCCAAATATCTTACCATAAAATAATATCTGTACATTGTATAGAATATATAAAAACTTACATAGTAGGAATGGAATTAGAATAGTTCTAATTATTTGCTACAATTGAATAAATATTTACAAAAAAAGAGTCTAGTTTTGTAAGTTTTGAGCTGTCTTTGAGCTTTTAAACTAGATAATAAAAACTGAGGCTCAAAACTACTTAAGTATGTACTTATCTGATAAAAGTATTTAGACCGTTATTGATATGAAATAGCAGTCATTGCTATTTTACTCAAATATTTACGATGTTCTTGTTTACGTAAATCTGACTGTAGATAAGTTTTAAAACACTGTTTTTTAACATTAAGTTCTAACTTCAGTTAACTTGTTTGTACTTTTATAATTTTATAGACCCAATTTATAAAAACTAAATATTTAAAAGTGTTTTAAGCCAGTTTAAAAAGTACAAGGTATTTTTTTAATCATTTAAATTTACCATACCAAGTACCCATACATGAAAAATGTATGTATGTTCGAAGAAATTTAATTTACCTGAATGGGGGGTACTTTGCTCAATGGTGGGGTGGAGGGGTGGAGGGTTCTTGCTAATATAATGTACCTAAGGTACGGGAATTTTTAATCCTCATCTTAGTTTTTTACTTACTCAGTAAAAAAAACTAGAGCATTCAATTATAGAACAAACACGTCTACCAGGAGAACATAAGTCATAATATTCTTATATTTATTATACTGTGATAGCAACATTATAAATGTAGATGGATTTAATTTGTCTAACACCCAATAAAACGTCTTGCGTACCAGGATAATATGAAATCAACCCATGTACATATAGTGAGACCAAACTTAAATTTTAGTCAATTATTACGGGTACCAGGAGAACATGAAATGATAAGAAGCTCATATCTTACAGAGATGGCATATTTGAAATTTGAATTGTCTAACACTTCCAATAACGCGTCCGGAGTACCAGGAGTACATGAAATCATAAGAAGCCCATGTCGAGCGCGTTGTAAAGCGCGGCGATGTCGGAGTGTCCTGAGATCCTCCAGAAGGGATAGTTCTTGGCCTTGGCCGCCGCTTCTTCGTCCTGTCCGTCTCCGATCACTACGTACGTGCAGCGCTCACCGAAGCGCTGTTTTATTTTTTCGAAGCATGTCTCTTTACCTGTAAATCATTATTAATTCCTCTATGATGTGCAATAGTCTAGTAAATAGTATTTTAAAACATATGGAGGTATGTTTAGTTTTCTTTGTATAATATTTTTATTTGTTACTATGAACATGTGCAGTAAGCAATTTATAGTATAAAACAATTTTTTTTTTTTGAAGACGCTATTTACCTGTTTTTGTTGCAGAATAAATATTTTCGATAGGGAAGACGCCTCCGAGCCCGAAGAGGAGTACTTTGGCCAGGGCGGGCACCAGCTGGGTGGTAGTTACAAGTACGTTCACGCAGTTTTCCCTAGAATTATATAAGCTATGATAAGAATACGATTATACATTCATATTACGTATAATAATTTCTATATATTGTAGCACCAATTTTTTTCATTTTATACTTAACTTTTTAAAATAGGTTATAGTATAAGTTTCATCAAAACTATTAATTACTTTATATGCATTTACTTTTATGTACGTTTGAATAATTAAAAACACGAATATAGTATTATAGTATACAAGGGTTAACATATAAAATGAATCTGGTTATCATTGTCGTAAGCTTAATTTTAAACTGTTCAATTAAATTTTGGACAGTTCATTGCGTCTGTTTTTTACATGACTGAAGAGCAAAAATAATTTTGAAATATATAAACCACCTTGAGTTAATCATATTAAGGCATTTGCAGGCAAGGGTGAGCCAGTTATCAGTGGCCTGCTCTAGTTCAGCTCGTAGCTGTAACCACTGTTCTCTCTTCGCTGGTCCTAGAAGACCACCCACACTGCAAAAAATATAACATTGTTAATTAGAGAATATTGATTCATGCCATTTCTTTTGTAAGCCAAATATTGTAAAGATACTACACTACTACATCCATGATTAGTGTTATAAAACTAACCTATTTCTATAATTATTATAAGTGTCCTTGATCTTTCTGTATCTAAAAGCCAGTTTCCTCATCCAGTCCACTCCTCCTCGCACACCAGGAGCGCAGAGCCCGCCAGTAGGAGCGGCGCCCGCGTGGAAGCCGTCCGAGGAGAAGTTGTAGGCGGAGAGGTCTTGGCCGTTGTCGTCAGCTGCTACCGCGTCTATGTGCTCCTGGTCACAGTCCTTTAAATGGATATCGTTTATTATTGAATGATTAAGTGATTGAGATTGGTTTCATATTTTGGGACCTTGTAATAAAAGTTTTTACTTCTAATTAATAAATTAATTTAAGTCAGTATAAAAATAAATAAACTATGTAATTGTTTTTTTATTACCTAAGATCTCTATTGTCAATAGAAAGTTTTTTAGTCATGAACAATGATGTTTTATAAATAAATAGGTTTTATTGACTTATCACTTGAAGAAAATTTTTTTAATTTGATTTTGAACTGCTACAAAAATCTTTCTCACCCCTAGTACTCACCTCAACATCATTGAAAAAGAAATGTGTATCAGCCAGGCTGAATATCATTTCTTCCATTCTGAAACCTAATTGCACTATCTGTTGTGTGTCCTGTAAAAAAGAGTAAAACAATTTAAATAAATGATTAAGTTTGGAATCATAAAACATTTAAGAAAAGAAGCAAATAAAAATACAGTAAAAATATATAATTAGTACTTATTATATTTAGTAGCATATGTCCCACCTTATTATATTTAGTAGCATACGTCCCAGTGAGTAGCGAGTGGAAGATAATAATGGTCTCATCAAGATCCCATATGAAGACTCTGTCTGTGGCTGGCTCTGGCACGTGTTGTGCGGGAGATGATGATGTATTGCGACGAGCCCGGCCACGTGACCTGCTTGTTGTGCTTTCACTAGATATACAAAAAAATATATTTGTTTCAAGTATCATACATTACATTTCTATTTACTTGATCTCGTCTATTAATAAATAAATAGTGACAAATAATTTTTTTATCTTCCTCATACCTACAGATTGATTCTTTAAACAAATTGGAACTGGATGATTTATTATTTTTACTACACCTATTTAAAAAACATTTTTATCTACTTGTTATACTTTTTTGACAGTGAATTAGGGTACATTTTGATTCATCTACATAATTATTTAAGGTGCATTAAGACTGAAAAAATATTATGTATATCGGTAAAAAATTTCCAGATTAATTAACCATTTAAAAGACTATAAACTGTTTGTACATACAATTTTAATAGATATAGAATGAGAAGTTTGTATATTAAAATTAACTTACCCTGAGTTTTCTCGACATCTTCGACTAGCTGCATGAATTTCATTCTTAATTGGAGACAATGGTGTATCATTCAAAGTAGGCAGCATAGATGATGGTGATTCTATGACAATTTAAAATAATAAGATTACTTAAGATAGAAGGACATTGCTAAAAATATTTACTTATTTATAATTTAAACTATTATAAAAATAGATAAAATGTTTGGAACTTTTCTAACAGCTACAAAACAAATCTTTTCAAACTTGGAAAACTGTATGAGACTCTTCGAAAGGTTGCAAAAAAGAATGTAGGTTATAATTAGTAAAATAGTTGCAGTCAATCTTATATTACCATTATCACTCTCAGAGTCAGGCCAGTAATCAGAATTATCATCATAATTGTTTGGTGCTTCACTTTCATCAACTTTTCTACGTTTATTTGGAGGTAGACTATCGTTTTCTTTATCCATATCTAGCACTACGATATATTTGTTGTAATTTCAAATAAAATTTTTTGATTCGGCTACTTTTAAACGAATAGAAATTATTATTTAGTTAAAAAAATCGTAATTCAACAAGTAAACAACAACACAACTTAAAATGACGAGGTGTCAATGTCAAAAAAGGTTATTCTCAATCACTCAATTACCACAGATAATGTATCCTCTCAAATCAGTTCAGATAATATTATTGATGCGTTCAATGTAATACATTTTATTAATTGTAGTTTTTCATAATCTCCATTATTACCTGATAAAGTGCCTCCAAGGTGATACGAGGTATGACCTGCACTTCCACTGCTACTGGGTGAACTAACATAGGGTGAGTAACTAGGGGTGGCATAGTACCCGCCGTATTGAGCGACGCTGTGGTCCGCATATCCCGTCGCGTAACTACTGTAATCCTGTTATAGTGTTTGAGTTAGTGGCAAGATGGCGCTGTTATGTATTTCAATTTTATGTAGCTATTTAATATTTATAATACTGCATAACAGCATAACCTTATTATAATTATTTATACATGTCATTTATATAAGTGTGTTTTTTTTTACATGGATATATTAACTCACTTGTTGTGTATTTGAAAACGACTGCGTCAAACTGCCGTTATACGATGGATAGGCGTAAGGCGAGGGTTGGGTTGCGAAGTTTCCAGGTACTGAGCCCACGCTGCCCACGCCGTAGCTTAGGTACGTAGGCGTCGCTTTGCACGACGACCTAATTAATTATTATTACAAAATTATTTAAACGAAGAAATTTTCCAAATGACAAATTTTCCAAATGACTTGTAGGTGTCCTCGCTCTTTTCAAACATAATACAGCATTCTCAGACCAGGTATAAGATGCCTACCTATATTAGGGCATGTTAGTGGAAAGACGTAGCTAAGTGCCGTTATGTGAAAGGAGTAATTTGTATTTTTTAATAATATGTATATTGAACCTGTTATTAGTATTGTGCGGCGGAGGGTAAGCGGCATATGGCTGGTTGTATAGTGTCGATCCAACGTATGAAGATGCCGTGCTGCCACCGCCATATTGCTGCATACTGAGAATATAAAAAAAAACTTGATTACAATTTTTTTAGGAAAGGGGATGGTAATACTATGTTACTCGTATTTTCCCAATAAAAGAGTTATCTGTTTCGTTCATACGGCACAGTCTCACGTAATTAAAGTATCAACTGTAGTCGATTAATTGAATAAAATATAGGAAGCTTATTAAATTTTGATAATGTTCTTTTGTTTGGCTTCCGGCTAATCCTATAAAAGGTATAAACCTTATTTTACTTTGTATTATCTCATGAATCCAATAACAATATTAATAATAAATGTAGTTAGAATCCAATAAAAAATATTAAATCCGAACTATATCGCATACCGAAATCCGTCCAACAAGCTTAATTTTTATAGATAGATCATATATTAAGATCTTCAATTTGGCTTCCTTTGGTAATCTTTTTTTTTATTTGAACTTGTGTTTATAATTTCTAAAATATATTTTAAAAAATCTATTTGGTAGGTACTTAAACGTACTACTCAAAAATCTATACTGAAAACAGCTTTTTGTTCAAATAATATATTTTTTGTATTATATGAAGAGCATCTGATAAAGAATACCTACGCCTGTTGTCGCTGATATAAAAAAAAATACCAGTAAAACTGAGGTCAGACTTAGTATCTATGTAAGATACATTAATTTAACATTATTTTACCTATTGTAATACTGGTAGGGCAGAGCGGACTGGTCGTAGGGCAGAGTCTCCCCGTACAACGCCACGTCTGCTTCGCACAGCCCCGGGCTGCGCACCTCGCTCTTGACTCCACCTCCTAAGATATTACATAACTATATCTCTTTTACAACACCTTCCTATTGAAATCAGCATATTATTGAGAAAATATTAGCTAAATTCCTTGCTGAGATCGTAAATTTATTGCAAATATTACATGCCTCAAGTATATCTAATTCAGTTCAGTTAAATTATTAACGGTATATTGAAAGTGGCATTTTCGACTTAATAATATTAAATTATTATCTGCACGTCATGGGTGTCGATAATTGGCATTAACTCTAATCGAATAAAATGACAAATGAGACATCAAATTTTGTTTATTTTATCACAAACCCATTTCGTTTAGATCCATACGTTTGAGTAGTGTCGTTCAAAATTTTTTGCGATTTAGCTAAAGCAATTTTATTATAAATTATAAACGTTTCAAGTCTTTATCAAATTATGCTGTGCTTAGACAGTATTTAGACACTCTTTTTGTTCAGAATGTTGTAAAACTATCCAGACACCTACCTACCTATACTATAAAAAAGCAATTACGAAAAGACCCTTTTAAAATTTATTTTTTATGTATTTTCTTATTACTGTAATCATTTATTTAAATTATATATGTACTAACAATTTACGACATTGACACTGTATCTACAAAGTTTTAAGGATAGTTTTTAAGATAGTTTTAAGACTAAGTGTCCAATGGACAATGCATTATATTTTTTGTCATATATGGACAATGTTTAATATTTTACGATGCCCATAGATAATTAATAAAATATGTCATGTTATCATTTGATATGTATGTACTTATACAAATTAAATGTAGCATATTTAGAATCATATACAATATTAAAATAATAATAGATATTATAATAAGTACCTGTGCTATCCTCATTCATCAACCAGGCGACCGCTGACGATGGAGTGGTTGAACACAATCCTCCAGACGTCAAAGGCAGAGCCAAACCAGTCAAGGAGGAACTCGTCGCACATCCGTTCGCTAAACCACAACTCTCCACTTCTGAAGTCGGTAAACCAAGACCGTCCACAGAGGTCAAACTGGATACTGAGTTAGCTGTAGATGTGTTTTGGAATAACGTTGTAGCGCCGGACACTAGCAGCGCTGGCAGCGTCGAATCCTGTAGCAACGACGGCGGAGAATCAGATGTGGATTCTGATTCGCAAGGACTAGTGTTGACTTCGCCGGATAACCTTTGAATGAAAAATTACGGTATTGAAAATAAAATCGATCGTTTGTAATGAAATCATTGGTAAAGCTGTCCAAACTAAACACCCTCAGCTTAACACAACATGGGAATATAAAAAATCCATTAACCGGGCCCGCTGTTTACAGAGACGCGTCTTTTTATAAACAATCACTTATCTTAAATGTCTTAATTTCGGAGGCGGGAAGGTAAATAAACAACTTTTAACGTCATTGTAAAACGTTATATCGTTCGCTAAGATATAAATGTCTCTATTGGCACCGTTTAATTGGTCTGTGTTCCGTGGTCGTCATAAAAAAGATTATATCAATTAAGATACGCTTTCCATTACAAAATCACTAGCTGTTTATTTTAAATTATAAACCATAAAAAGTAATCACCAAAATCAAATAACAGATGCCTCCTAACAGACCCCTCATATCTCATAATATTGGATTTATCTAACAAAATGTTTACACGTGTTACGATTAATTTAGCTCGTTATCAACGCCTGTGAACGCGCTCGCGCCATTTAATCAACTCCCTTCTGTCACACATGACAGCTGGTGTGTGACGTCATAATGGCTAAAATGTGACAGCAATTAATGGAATTCCGCACTTGTCTGAATGCAAAATGATTAAGTGTACACAATTAAAAATTAGCATCTACTCCAGAATATCTCAATTAAACTGGGCATGATCATTTGAATGAATATTAATACTATTAAAATGTTAAAATGAAAGACAACGTATAATTAAATATTGCCACACCTAAATATGTGTAGCAATTTCGTCATCAAATTAATATAATTAATTCAAATGTATGCAAATAGCTCTTTATGACAACTTCTTGTTTCATGCCAGCTGTTTTATTACTCCTCAATCTGTATTCCAACGCGAATAATGAGCAGGGTTAAGAGATATCTATAATTCATTTGACTACATTTTCGATGAGCAGTCGCCATTTTATGTGGTATTATAATTTTAATAATTTAGTTACTAGACCAACATTTCCCGCTGCCGTCATTGAATATTATAAAAATATATGTATATTTATCGTATTAATCAGTTAAGCATTCGAACATTACGATCTTTGTCTAGAAAAAAGAACCCTTGTTTATATTAGTTCGCGCCTTTTTCAAGTGTCACTTTGCTTTTTGCCGCCACTTCAAGAGTTGCCTTTAAACAACACTATCGTATATCAAAAGAACTTTCCGGGGCGGAGTTAATGTCTGAGCATTGTCACTATCTTTATAATTGAATGCTTTTTTAATGTTTCGGCTCTTTTCACTGACTGTTTTACTTGCAGTAGTCATCGTAAAACTGTCTTAAAGTGTTCTAACAAAAGACTTCAAAAAGATTTTAATAGTCGACTCATCCTAGACATAACGACAATCCATATGGTGCTATGATTAATTTGTCACATCTTGAATGTAAAGTTATGCAAAATTTAAACGCATAAAAAAAACGTTAACTAGGGAGGTATTTAGTAAAATTGTGCTTATAAAAATCATATACTAATTTGAATATTTGAAAAATAACTGAATTGTTCTTTAAAAAAGCAATACTTTTTAATACTGCACTCTACATATTACAGAAACTTTAAAAATACCTCAAACGATTTCTCCCTCGTTTTAAAAGGCATTGATTTTAAGCATATTATTTCGACTACTCCAGTACATGCACATGGATGGAAAACAATAAACTCTCTCACTGCCCTCTGACAAGGACACAATGGCCGGCACACTCCGACTAAGAAAAAATAATAAGAGCGTGTTGTTACTAACATAACTCAAGGGTTCCGTAACAAACAATGTTCCAGTGATCAAGTATAATATGATTAGGAAGTGCTTAAGCTAGGATTGTTGAGATTTCGTTATTTTGGTTTTCTATCCAACTATTTCCTATTGTACAAATCGTTTTTTTTTTACAATACCTTCTCGATTTTCTTACATACATTATTATAATTAAATCAGGGAAATAAGATTATTCTTTATTTAATTTACAAGGTAATAAATGAACAATTAAAGCGGTTGTTCAATAATATTTACAGAACCCTAAGACTTTGTAGACCCTTTTGTAACCGCCATTTGGCCTCCACGTGTCAAACGGTCGGGTGCTTTAAGATTCTATTAATTGAGAATTTTTGTAATTTTTTTCAACAAAGTTATATTATGTGTAAAATAAAATATAGGCGTACGCAAACCACATTAACTATAATTATGGAAAAACCGTTCATGTCCAAACATTTTAATGACATTGAATCCAAAATTGTTTTTTTATTTATGTAAACCAATACTTCAGTGAGACAACCCTTCACTACCTGTGTCATATTACACAAATAAATGTATGACATTTAAAACAAATGACGTAAACGAAATCTAACATTAAAAATGTTAATATTTTACCCTATAACACATTAAAATTGTAATAGATCAGAGGAAAAAAATAAATATACACATCTAACATTGTCACACGATATCTTGGATCCTGTCTGTCAAATATAAAAAAATCGTAACATGTAACGGAACGGAATTGCGTAAAAAATGATTTATTATTACTCACAAAACATACTGCCGTTTAAAATTAACTCTTGTATCCTCAAAGCCCGTAACCTCTAATTAACACAACAAATGTGTCACCTACTACGGAATACTTAAATACCAGACACGGTATATTTTTTTAACATAACTTTTTACGTTTCACCTTTAGTAATAAATCATAATTTGAAGTAACTCGATACAAAAAATGTCTGTGCAAATCTTTCTATCTTGAATATTGAATCTCTTCAGTCCAATTCGTCAATGTAACATAAAACTTTATGAAATCCATTGTGATTTGAATCACTTCCTTTGATGGAGGCGTGATAATTTGTGAAGCTCTTGATAAAGGGAGTGTCCCATTCGGGATCTCGCTAAGTAGCTCTTTTCACGGCAATTGTGTATCAACAATATAGGGATTACAAGAGATTAAAGACCCTTTTTATTGTGATATAGAAACGTACGGTCTATTTGAGTGCAAAACTTTCATTTAAACTCGCAAGGTGGAAACGTGAAGTACCATATGAGACCAAGTTAAGTACATTATGAATAGCTACTTCAACAACTGCTTCAGAATAAAAAAAAAACAAACAATAATAAAACTTGAGAATAAACTTTTAAATGCACATATGTAAGTATTTATAATCAGTTCGTTTTACTAAGAGTAAAAATAACTTTTATACAGATTACTTGTTTATACACAATAATATTATATATCTTGGTATAATTGTATAATGGTCCCCGTTCGAAGGACATTCAAACTGAACGTAGCTATAAAATATGCCGCGAAACGACACGCACAACTGACAATCAAAATTGCCAACATTACAGACATGCAAATGTAAGAAAATAATTTAAACTTGGAACGAGCGATCAAAACACGTTATATATTATGATTCTTAAAAACATTTCGTTACCAAGTATTTTTTTATACATTAAGTTATTTAAAAAACAATTATTATATCATTTTAACGAAAATTAGTATAAATATGTATAGCCATACTGAATTAATATTTTATCATAAAAATATTACAATCTTAAATAGCTTACCGAATATCAGCTCCGTTGTCGGGTCTGGAACGCTTTGCCTGAAACAATACCAACTGGATTTTACTTAAAAGTTTTATAACAAAAAAAAAGCATTTTAAGCCTTAAAAGTTTGCCAAAATATTAATATTAAGCATAAACAAAATGCATGTTAGGTATATTTTTATATATATTTTCTTGAAATTCTAATTTCAAAATGAAAAAAAGGTTTTTTTTTATTTTAAGCATAAGATTAGTAAAGTAAAATAGGTTAATTGAACATCTGACAAATAATGTAATGAAAAGATTTCGAGTCAAAAAATTGTAATTAAACGATTTTTTTTAATTTCTGTAATGTGCTTGATGTTTATATTAAGACCAACATTGAGATTATAGCGAGAGACACGATAAAAAGTAAAGTTAAATCTTGGAAAAAGAATATTATGTTATCACTTACTAGAGACTGAATAAATCAATCTAAAATAGACACTTTAGATCAATTATAGGTAATTAACTAAATAAAGATCTAAAATTTTTCATTAAGATAATCGCTTACATTTTATACAAAATAATTTATGTTAATTCTCGTAATTTTAATATATTTGAAGCCCGATGTATCTGTTTGTAAAAATCTTATTGAAACATGTATTTTACCTGTTAACCCGATAAAATAAACATTAATTAAATTATGCTTTGATAAATGCCTTCTACCGAGACGATTAGTATTGAAAATTTAAATGTCTCATACATTAAGTAATACAGATTATTATCAGAGCTGGTCTGAGACTAAACACATTATCTATGCAAATATCTACTGCTAATGATGAAAAATTTTATAATGTATTTTGAATTTCGAATAGAATTAAATTTTAATTATTGCATCCTAAGAAATTTACTTACATTTAATCGATAAGCTTAAACTTATTTTATAAAACACGTTAACGTCCATCATAAAGATGTAGAAACCCAACTTTTCTAACCTACAAGAGATTTGAGATAAAAATTACCTTATAAATAATAAAACTTCTAAATGTCCTCTCAGATCAAGATTACGGTAACAACATTAATAAAATCAAGTTGAATTTATTTAACAGCCGAGAGGGCGCCACCGAGTCTCTTTTGAAGATTTGATTTAAGAACTTTTGTCCTTTTTACTGAAACATATATCTTATTGGTCTGCCTTAAAATTCAATTTGGAATGAGCTGTCTAAACTATGACACTTTGTGGGCGACACGAAATGTTTTCACGTCTTCCTAACTCATGTATACCTAGTACTTTTGGTATTGTTAATATTTTTAATAAATTCTTTATTTTTTATAAAAGAATACATTTTTATTAACTGAAACATCAACAAAGTGTTATCTATCTACACTTATTATAGACTATACGTAACAAGCTTGTAGGATGTAATTAATTGACGAATGCATTCTATGAGTTATGACGCAATTTATTAAGAAACATCGTTCTGATTTCATTGACTATTTTGACGTCAGCGATGCATTCTTTGATTTGTCAATAAAATGTGCCTACGAAATAAATACATACGTAATTTTACATACGTAACGTAACGTAACGAAATAAATACATACGTAATTTTAAGGTACTTTCGATTCTTTAACATAGTTTTTTAGACTTAGTATTCGATTCTTTTCTTTAATTTGTACTAGGAATTCAGTGTAACCATAGTCAATCCTAGAACGGGACAAACTGGCGTTTAGGTACTAGGACAACATAAGCACAGGGAGGTGTCGCGTGTGAGAAAACGTAAATCACATAACCCGCGAGGTGTGAGGCCGGCCGATCTCGCGATAGCGTGCTTTAATTTATACGTTTTACGCGGCGACAACGCGCCCGAACCATCGTGATCGTTTGTTACAGCCTGCTCCGTACATTCAGTTTAACGTACATCGACTATAAACAACAAAGTTGCTTCATTTTTCATTACCTATAAAACCGCTTAAAATTATAAATAAGTGACTATAAAATTGACAATTGAAACCATGTATTCGGTATCCACAAAAACGTAATAAAAAATCACGTTATTTATAGGTTCATACTTAAATATCGTCTTGAACAAAACATTCACATTACATTCTTAAGTAAAAACAAAACAAAATTAAGATTGATAATACGAGACACTCTCCAACACCTACATAAGTAACGTCACACAAAATATGATATATAATTAATCTCGGAACAACCTGTAATCTAAACAAGATTCGAACAAAACTTTTATTTATTTAAACGTAATTCGTTTATTGTTTTATCTCGTTTTATTTACGATTGGGGACTTCTCGTCTCGTCCCGTCGCGCTCCCGATCGAGAAATAAATTTTCAAATTTATCGGCCGCCATATTTATGTGCATCGTTGATAATTCGAGGGATACTATTGGTGTTATATTAATTCCATCGTTTTTTTTTATCGTGTGAAATGTCATTTTTAATAGTGATTTATTTTTATGATTATTTAGTTTTAAGGAATTCTGAATCTTCTGATTATTGAAACTGTTGTGGGAGTATTTTGGTTATGTAAATAACAATCACGTTATGATCCACATAATAATTTATTAAAATCAGACAGTCCTTTTATATCCCTATTTGACATTCTTAGTTTGAATTTATTTGAATTTTATGATTTTTACTTTTATACAAATTTACTACAAAGGTAGAGTGATGTGCTAGTGGCCTATGTATTAATGGCCTGTATAAAGTATGTACACAATTTCAACACTCCTCCTCACATCACTATTTACAGTTGAGTGAGTCCCATTCTTTGTCTGAGATTAGACAACCGTGGTCCATGCAATGCTTTTGTCAAAATATCTGCCTCCATGTCTTCTGTTGGTAGATAATTAACATTAATATGACCATCTTGTATGCAATCTCTTATAAAATGCAACTTTAAATCAATATGTTTCGATTTAGACGAAACTATCGGGTTCTGACTGAGTTTCTGTGCTGCTTGGTTATCGTTCCAAATAATAATCTTGTCTTGATTTATGCCCAAATCATTAAATAGAGATTTTAAATGAATTGCTTCTTTTGCAGCTTCAGTCAAAGATACGTATTCGGCTTCTGCTGTAGATAATGCGACAGATCGTTGTTTTCTGGTTGTCCAGCTGATACAACTACCTGCATATTTAAAACAATATCCTGAAAACGATTTTCTATCAAGTTTACAGGATCCCCAATCAGCATCTGCCATACCATAAAGTTCTTCTCCTGTCTTTTTAAAATTAAGACCTTCATCTTTTGTGCCTTTCAAATATCTGAGAACTCGCTTAGCACACTTAAAATGTTCTTCACCATAATTGTTGTTAAATTGAGAAAGATAGGTTACAGCGAACATAATATCTGGCCTGGTTGCAATAGCTAAGAACATAAGAGAGCCGATTAGATTTTGGTAAGGTAAGTGTGAATGTTCTTCTTTTATTGGTTCTAGTGCAGTGCTTACTTCGAGTGGAGTACAAGCACTTTTGCAGTCTTCCATTTTAAATTTTTTCAAAATTGTTTCAACATAAGCAGACTGACTTAGTTTTGTTTCGTTTTTTCCTACATTTATATCAATACCAAGTAATCTTTTTGGTATACCCATGTCTTTCATATCAAATGCTTTTTTCAAATAATTTCTTACATTATTCAAGTATTGTTTCTTTTTATACGCAATTAAAATATCGTCAACGTAAATTGCCACAATGGTTTGATCTTTGTCATTTTCTTTTTTAATAAATACGCAAGGATCAGCAGATGTTGGTTTAAAATTCATTTCTTTTAACTTCGAATCTAACTTTATGAACCATTGACGACCTGCTTGCTTTAAGCCATATATTGCTTTCTTAAGTAAACATACTTTATCTTCCTTCAAATTATTCATTTTCTGTAACATTATTTTAGTTTTTTCAGTCAATTCTTTGTCTTGATTTTCTTCAAATAGTATTTCTGTCAAAACGTCTTTTAAATAGTTAGGGAGTTTCATAGCAATTTTTTCGTTTAAATCTCCGTTCAGATAGGCTGTAGTTACATCCATTTGATGTAGTTGCATGTCTTTTTCTACTGACATTGCAATCACTGATCTCACTGAGCTTAGTTTTGCTACAGGAGCAAATGTTTCGTGGTAGTCAATACCTTCTCTTTGGCTAAAACCACGAGCTACTAATCTCGCCTTTTTTATTTCTTTATTTTCGGAACTTATTTTCTTTTTTAAAATCATTTTAAAATCTAAAATCTTGAAATCATTTTGCTTCTTTGTTATTTCCCATGTACCATTTTTAATATGTGCTTTGATTTCTGATTTAATTGCTTCATGATAATCTTCATTTTCATTTTTTTCATCATCAATGCATAGAGATGAAAAATAATTTTCTTCTTCAGATTCAGATAATTCGTAATCTTTTGTCCATGCTGGAACCTTTCTGTTACGTTTAGGTCTTCCCTCGGTTATAATTTCTTGATCATTTTCATTTATTTCAGGTGAAATGATTTCGTTTAGAGATTCGTCTCTATTATTTTCGTCATCCGGGTAAATTTCTGAAGGTGATTCTTCTCTATTATTTTCACCATCAGTGTTAGTATCTGAAGGTTTTGAAGTTATGTTTTCTTCTTGAAGTGAGACTTTATTTTCTACGCTATCTATAATTATTTGTATTTCTTTTTCTGATATTTCCTTTGTCTCTTTACCTTCATAATGCATTTTGTTTAATACTTTGACGTTTCTACTAACTATAATTTTATTATATTTATGAACCCATATTCTATATGCTTTAGCTGATTCTGAGTACCCCATGAAAATACCTTCAATCGCTTTGGGATGAAATTTTCCTCTCCTCCTATCATTATTTAAAATAAATGCTTTTGCTCCAAATATATGTAAATGTCGAGCTGAAGGAGTTCGGTTAACCCACTTTCTGTAAGGTGTGTCTTCAATGGTTTGGTTATGCACTCTATTCGCTAAATAATTTGCTGTATTTATAGATTCGGCCCAATATTTTTCAGGCAATTTTGCTTCTATTAATAAACAGCGTGCTTTGTCAAGGAGTGTGCGATTTTTTCTTTCTGCTACACCATTCTGTTGCGGTGTATATGGCGCAGATAATCGTCTTTGAATCCCACAGTTTTTCAAAAAGTCTGTGAACTCATTATTTAAATATTCTCCTATGCCATTATCACTTTGTAAATATTTAATTCTCTTACCTGTAAAGTTTTGTACCTCATTTCTATATTCTTTAAAATACTTAAGAACTTCATTTTTCTGAGCCATAAAATAAACCTTTGTATATCTTGTATAATCATCGGTAAATGTAACAAAATATCTTGCGCCTCCTGGTGATATCGTACGCATTGGACCACATACATCTGTATGTATGATTTCTAGCGCTTCAGTAGTTCTGTTTTTGTCAGATTTAGGAAATGGAGGTCTGGAAAATTTACCTTTTATACAGGTTTCACAATTTCTTAACTTTTCATTATTTTTCAAGGAAAAACCTTGTAAAAAATTGTTTTTGCTACATATTTTTAAATCATTTTCATTAATATGTGCCAGTTTTTTATGCCATGTTTCTATATTATTTATTTTATCCTCATTTTCTGAACAGGCCTTAACACTGTGTTTACTTTTATCGTCAACATAATAGAGGTTATTTTTCTTCTTGGCTTTTAAAATAATTTTACCTTTACGATTTCTGACAATGGCTCCTCTTTTGTCAAATATTACTTTTAATCCTTTGTCAGTCATTTTTGATACTGATAGTAGGTTTGTTTGTAAATTTGGTATATGAAGCGCATTAATTAATGTTATTGAATTATTATTTGTTAATTTTATATCAATATTACCTTCACCTTTTATAGGTGCACTGTTGTCAGAACAAGCCAAGTTTATTTCTCCTTCCTCTTGTGGAAAATATTTTTTAAATCTATTTTTATCTGAACACATATGAGCTGTGCTTCCACTGTCTAAACACCATTCTGTATGTTTTTCGATTCCTGCCGTAAAACTTGTATGGACTAAATTTGATACGGCATGTGTTTTTATTTTTTCTTGGTTATTTTTCTTCTTCCAACAATTTTCTACAGAATGACCTTTTTTTCGACAAATTTTACAATAAGGTATGTGCTTATTTTTCTTTTTTATAAAGAATGTTTGCTCTTCTTCTGTTTTATTTTTCCTGGCTTCACTCTCTTCTAATATCTTTATTTTAAGATCATCAGGAGTAGGGAGAGTGTCTCTAGTTTCGATTGCGACTCGAAAATTTTCATATTTTGGACTAAGGGAATACAACATAATAATACTTAGTAAATCTTGATGTATTTCAATGTCCATGTCTTTTAGTTTGTCGACTACATCCATGAAATTATTTAGGTGACATCGAACATCGTCTGAGTCTTTCATTTTAGCCAAGACAATTTGTTTTAACAAATTTGCTTTGCGAGCCGGTCCTTTACTAGCAAAAATGCTATTTAGTGTATCCCAAACATCTTTTGACGTCGTACAATTTTTTATTTGTTTTAACTCACTGGGATCTACTAATAAGATTAATTCGCTTTTAGCACTTATGTCACCTTGTAGCCAGATCTTGGTATCTTCAATGTGTTCTGGCGAAGGGTGAATTTCGGTGCCATCAACGTATTTCCATAATCCTGTTTTGATTAAAACTGCTTGCGCTTGAAGCTTCCACGTGTCGTAGTTATGCTTCTGCAATGGCTCTATTTTATAATATGAAGCCATATTATTTATTTTATTTTATGCGCAGTGGAAGCGTGCTGGGCCCATAACCTGTTGTGGGAGTATTTTGGTTATGTAAATAACAATCACGTTATGATCCACATAATAATTTATTAAAATCAGACAGTCCTTTTATATCCCTATTTGACATTCTTAGTTTGAATTTATTTGAATTTTATGATTTTTACTTTTATACAAATTTACTACAAAGGTAGAGTGATGTGCTAGTGGCCTATGTATTAATGGCCTGTATAAAGTATGTACACAATTTCAACAGAAACTAAGACAGAAGGTGAGATTTTGAATACTTCGTAATAATAGTACTGTCTTGCATGATGCATCTAATGCATAAGTTAAAGATAAAGATCGAGTACATGCATACATGTATTCTGAAAACCACATTCTTTTTTTAATATACAGAAAAAAAAGAAAGAAGAAGAAGAAAAGAAGGAAGAAATAGTTTTATGAGATGATAATTTATTCGCTAAATACCAGGACAACATTAGCTATAAGGCAATGCACTGACTATTCTTATACAAACAGCAAACTACGTAACTATATCAATGTTCCGTGAAATGTGAGTTAGGACGATATGGAAATGTCCAGGATAACTTAACAATTTAAGGCATTATCGAGAGAGACATCTCGCTCGATAAATCGCCGCACTTCGGCTATCAACTTGTACAAATTTGTTTTTATTGCTGTTATCTCTGGGTGGCTTTGTGTTGATTTCTTTTATTTTTTATTTGTATATTGTTTTCACTGGTCATTGGGAATTCTTATTTGCTTTTTCAATAAACCATGTTTCATTAAACTGTAATAATTTACTTTCGTGATTGTTTATACATATCTTTTAAATAAACAATAATAACAAGAAATCATGTTTTAATTTCATGTGAATTCTATTACAGCAGTAAGTCTTGTATTCAAATATGCTTAATAAATATCAAGCGTTGCACTTGACCGTATTATGCGCCATTACGCGTAATCGCATTCCAAATTTAAACGATGAAGCGTTGTGTGTCTGAAAACTAACTCTCAACGGTTATGATCGCCTGGTATCGGGTGGCTAACGACGCACTGTCCCGTAGGTATGCCACGACACCACAGCGATGTATTACGACTTTTTAATGGCCTCTAAAGATTAACGTATGAATGGGTAACATGAGATCTGACGCCGTTCAAGTTGAAAAACATAAACAGTTTGTCCGCACTTACGTTTGTGTATCCGGATTAAACAAATTCGGTGTTAGTTCTTATCATTACTTATTAAGAACTAAATAGACATGCAAAATTAAATGGAATTTCTTTCAAAACATGCATAAAGAGGCGCAGTGCAAATTAAGTTAGTGCGAAGAAAATCAAACTACTTTCTTTGTAAATGGAGAGAAGATAGTGCTTCTTAATAACTATACCATCTATAAACTATGTGCAAAGTACATAACAACGTAAATAGTGCGTCTTAATTTATCTTCATGACTATGTGGAAAGTGCAAAATAAAAATTGCTTCGTAAACAGTGCTTCATAAAATGAAGGTTCTAACCTTAGGCTCGTCCAAGTTGCAGCGCGGCGCGCCGCCAAGGAACCCGCACGGCATCAGTGTCACCATGCTGGTGTCCGAAACATTATCACTACACTATAACAGTTTTTGATTGGGCATTTTGTCTATCGTTTGATTTTCGAACGGCAAATGTCTTTTTGTTTTACGTTTGTTTTTTTTTCCATTGCTCACTGTACCTATGAAGAATTATTTAATTCTTAATTTGTTTATACAAGTAAATTATATGAAATTAATAAGAAGCACTTATTTTAATCTTTTGTATTTTTGACGTTTAGATTTCATATTACTGAGGCACTTAACAGCTGCAATATCATTAATTTACATCAATATCATTATTGGATGCTCATATTCACTACGACATCGATTATAACGCTACGCTGGTGGCTAGTTATTGAAAGGTTAGTCATCGCTTGACATCAAAGAAAAAATTATAAACAAAAGAAAAAATATTGAAAAAAAATTACACGCTCGGACCACCCACAAGGTTTTCAAATCCAAATGTCGATGGAACGTGTTCATCAAGTTGTCAAATCAGTTTGACGTAATCGAAATAGTTTTTATTGCATTTTTTAAGCTCCAGCAGCTTCTGTTGCATTTAATTATTAATTAATTAGAATAAAAGAGCCGCAATTTTTCTTTATTTAAAGGATCGATGTTAGCTTACTTTTTTCTACATTAAAACTATCCTATGCATATTATTAAAGGTTACTTCGCCGACGTAGATTATTGTGAACGCATTAGGTATCAGTTTACTTTTAAATTTATTTAATTAACATCGGATTATTAGAAAAAAAATTGGATAGGATTAATGAAATTCTATTTCTCAGTAAGTATTATTACAATTTAAAAGAAACTATGACTATTATTCACTAAAATACTGGCCAGTATCAAGTGTGTGGACTGTCTGTCAGTTGTAACCTCTTTCTGACCAAGTCATAACTTAGCTTCTGGTTTTAATTTTAAAAAACAACGTCAGCTTACTGCTTATCGCAGCGTTAACTTTAAAATTCGAATAGAAAATGAAATGACGTTCCGTTGTATGGTTATAAAATAGAATAGTTTAGAACAGGTGAGCCGACTAGCGGGGGGTTACAGTAGCGTCGATTTCACCGCGTGACACGGAACTTGGGGTGGCCATACTTAAAAAGAATATAATATGAATTTTAATATCAAAATCGATTGTATTTTGCTTTTGATGATACTACGGACACTTTAGGTACTATAAAAATATAACAAAAATCCGTTACGAAAGTACTTTCAATATATAAAAAAGATATATGTCCAAGGTTCGAGTATTGCTTGTGATAAAAAATAGTCCGCCATTTGTACGTTTTTTTGTGTGCAATAAAGATTTTAAATTAAATAAAATAAATAAATAAAAATATTTTATAATATTAAAGAAATATTTACAAAACAATTGAACTCTATTTATTGAGAATAGCAAAATATTGGTTCGTTCGTTCATATTTGATATAAAAAGCGATTCAACAGTAAATGATTGACACCCTACACCACAGAATCTGACCTCACCTCCATGGGGAGTCGTTGTGGCTTCCAAAAAGAGCGTTATAATACTTTGGGTGGTACCACTAATTAATTGTTATCTCAACAATACCAAATAAACGAACGTTGGGATTAAAAAAACAAAAACAATCAACTACAGTTACAGTTATAAAGTTTAATAACTCCTTATAAAATATTAAACTCATTATTCAAGTAACATTAAATAAATTTCAGTAAAATAAACATATCTTATAAAATCTTAATAGCATTCTCTTTTTAAATACCTTCATAAAACTGCCCGTGTCATATAATACAGTACATATTATTACTACTCACTTCATATTACCCGCTAATAGGCTTCTACTATTAACTATTACTGTTCTATCCTATAAAGAAAATCTTCTTGTCGGTCATTGGCGTTTGTTTGATTTTAGAATGCGTTTTTATTCCACTTTTAAATTTTTATTTTATTTTTATATTTTAATTATGTTAAATTATTTAATTATTTTAAATTCAGCTTATGAAATAAATAATTGCTTATTTTTTTAAATTTCGAACTCGTTTTGAGTTAAAAAATAAAAGACTTACATCGTACGTCACATCGGCTGTGAGAATCGATAATGTAATGTGTTTACGATCGAATTAAAATCGATTGCTTGCGATTGCGGAGCCTCGTTTGCTTCAAGTGTTTTTTATAAGATATTTTTTTTTCAAAATTATCTGAAGTAGTTTTTTGAAGAATATTATGAGTTGATTCTAATCAGATTGGATGGTTTTTGAGCAAGAGACAAATCATTTTCGTCTGATTTTGAAAGATAACTTCGAAAATTATAATCATAAAAAATACAAGACAATGATTTTTTTTATTCAATTACTTGTTGATTAAATCATAAATCTATTTTGTTTTAAGCTGTTTGAGAATAATTCATATTATTTTGAATAATAAATAAGTAAAATATACTCTTTTTTAATCCTACGTTGATATAAAAGAAAATAGATTAACCTACTTTTGTGACACCTGTAACATCTCACACCGAAAATTTCCAAGTATTGACTATTAATAGCTGAAATGAATTGAGATCATTATTTGGAATATAAAAAGATGTCTGTCTCGTCGTCGTTTGCGTTTTATTATAGACTCGTCGAGTTAAAAAAGGACACTTAAATTAAAACTGGTTTTATAGAAATGTGAATTTATGAAAATAAAAGTAAATTTCAAGTACTACATTTATGATTTATCAAGAAGTCTTGTTAACACTTTATTATGTTAATAAAATTAGATTCTTTTATCCATTAATATATCTGTTCTTAGATATCAAAAATAATCGCCTTTTAGTTAATCGGAAACATTCTCAATAAAAAGTTTAAATTACATTAATGTAATTATTTGATGTAAGCTGAATACGAGGTACGGTGAGAGTGATAGGTAATATTTTTAGTAAAGTATATTAATTTTTTTTACTTTAGTAATCTGACCGACAAATCAGTTTTTATATTTTTACTAGTTATTAACCAATAATGCAATTACATGGATATTTGCCGTATTCGGAATAAAAATTGGATATACAAGTGAAGTACTTAGATACAAGTTAACAATACAGTAACTGCTTACTTAATAGTAATTTTAACCAATGGACAAACAAACAAATACCTTTTACATTTATTATTCGTCATCATCAATCATTTGACACCAATTTTATTCTAACGAAATTTCCTAAAACATCACTTCGATGTTCGTCCGTCTGTCTGTGTGAGTACTTTCCTTTGACCTTGAATTATAAAATTTGTCAAGAATTATTCTAAATAATTTTACTACTGTCAGGTAGTTACTTACTTCAAATATTGTTAATTTTCCGCCCTAAATAAAAAAAATAGGAAGTTTTGGAGAAAATTGTACTTAAGTAGTCTCAAAACGGTTTTTTTTTTTATCAAACTCTATAGAGAGGTAGATTAATATAGTAACCTAGGTATGTAGGTATATATATGGGCTGTTTTAATTGCAAGTGATAAAAATTCTCAGACCTTTATCACTACAACATCCGCCCATCTTAGAACCGTAATATGACGATGTATAATATTTATTTAAATTTTTAGTTAGTCTTCTTTTACACATCTCATCAGACACTTGAACATAATCAAAATATTTAAAACACCAATTTAAATATGTAGGTACCTAGTTACAACAGACTTTTAAAGACCAGGAAAAGAACATAACATTATTATAATCAATAACTTTTTATATTCACATTAATTTATTTATAAATATTCATAAACTTGTAGCGACGAAGCCCAATAAGTTTTGACAAAACGGTTGGAGATATCATCGATAATACTTATTATGTAAATATCCATGGGTATTTTACCTATTACTTGGTTTTATTTATTTAATAACTAAAAAATATTATTGTTAAAAATGTATATACCAATACCTACATATATTAAATTTTGTGCTTGTTGCGCCTAAAATCCTCAGCTATAAACTAAGATCAGTAGGTACCTACAGGTAAAATATACTTATAAAATAATATTTACTCGAAGATCATTATATAAATATTTGAAGAAGGTTATAATTTTTGTATTTATTAATATTAATCTGACCTCTAATAAGCCATTAAAATAAATAATTAGTTACGCAACGGACCTCGGCAATTGATAAAATTCATGTAAGTAACTGTACTTAAACAAACGAGGCATGAAATTCGACAAAACGATAAGATAAGAATCGCATGAGCATAAATTAATCGATTTAAAACCGATGCATAAATTAATCGATTTAAAACCGATGCATAAATTAATCGATTTAAATTCCTACTCAACAAAATTATTTTCAAGTGTATTTGTTCGGTTGTGTCATAAAAAATAATTTACTCACCAATTTATATTAATTAAATATGATATTAACATTATTTTGTTTTAATTATGTTATGTTTTGTGTTAAAGAGTACCTATAGAAGAAATAAAGAGTATGATTTATGACATTTGTTTTGTTTGACGATAAATATTTTTTATTACCTACATTAACGCATAAATGTTTTTTCCAAAGAGTGGTGTGAATGACGTGGAATATGACAGTATGTATGTATGTAATCAGTACCTATGTATGTATTGTTTGTTAAATTAGTTTTATAGAACTAATATACAAACTTCAAATGTAAATTTTATTCTATCTTCTTTATATCCTAATATAACGAAGATAGAGTTAGGGAAAGAATAAGAATTTTACACATTTGCATAACGAGAACAGAATAATAAAGAACATAGTAATTGTAAATAAAATATGTTTTGTTTCCTTTAAAATAATCATATTTCATTGTTTTCTGATTGTTATTTTAATTTTTATCATGATTATAGAGAGACGAGAAGTTCAGTTAGAATTGACTAACATGTAAAATATATTAATATTATTTGTGAGGAACAATGGAGAGGAACAAATCAGGATCCACGAGATAGAAGAGAAAACAAACTTCTTCAAACAAATCAAGAATGACTTAGTAGATACTTCATACCACTAGTCATCTAGCCTCTAGATGACTCTACATTCAGAATGGTATCCAAGAGATAGATAGAGAAAACTGAGAGACATGGTACCTGCTAGATAGGACAAAGACATCTAATAAGTAGGTAGATAGTAGTTTGAAGACACAAACTTGACGACATTGATAATAGGTTGAGGAAACTTACGAGGCACACAGATATGAGATGCATTTTGTGGAAGAAAAATTAAAATTATTAATTATAAATTATTATAGATAACTTGCTAGCTATGGGGAAAATAAAATGCTTTATTGTTATTATAATATGTGTATTTTAAGATTTGGTTCAAAATGTTCTATTAAAACCATTCAATTTGATTTTGTACTTATAAAAAATCGTGGCACAATGATAATATTTAAACATGAAACAAGGACAGACACTTTTCTTAATTTATATATGTACCAATATCAATTTGGATAAGGTTTTTAAAGTTACTTTATAATAAATAAGAATTCTGGAAAAATCTGAATTATTAGGTTCTAATAAATGTTTTTTTTTTGTATGAAGGAATCTTCTTTGAGACTTGCAAGGGAAGTGAATTTGTATGGAATATACGGGTATATTAAGATCGATCGCATTGAACCACTACATTACATGTAGGTAATATTTATTATTATTTGCTTCTAATTATGTTTGTTTTATCAAAATTACACATATAAAAAAATAAATACATTTTGTTATTATATCTAGTTAAAATATTACAAATGAACTTTATATAAAGCGCCAACAAGAAAACTGACACAAAAGACTATTGCAAAAAAAAGATTTTATCCTCCATTGTAGAGCCGAATATTATCTATGGACAGCTGCGAAATTTGAATTACGAACATCCATATCCTATCTCCTTCCCTCGTCCCGCCCACCCGAGACCACGCCTCTTCCGCCCGCCGAACTAAATTGAATTTCGAACAATTGAATCACACTAGGAAAGCTTCCCAAATCTAGTCTGTATGTGTGAGTTAGTAAATGTTAATTCTGCTTAACTGTCTTCAATTCGTTTTATTGAGCGCTCTTTGTTGTTCGTATACGCGCTATATAATATTCATTTAGTTGACTGTAAATGTATTTATTTGTAACTAGATGATGATTCAATGTACCAACGATAATTGCATGTTTTACAAAACGTTACTGTCTCTAATAACACAATAATTCCCAAAGACTTAACGCAAGAATTTACCTTACATAGCTATAATTAAAATAAAAACCAGTTTAAATTTTTTCTGCCGAAGGTCTTTTTAAACAAATATTGCATACATTGTAGCTTTATGGCGAATCCTAGTACATATGCAGTACGATGACATGTTTAACTGATGCCATAAATTAAAACCAGTTATATATTAGCGGTTTATAGTTATGGTAACAATTTTCTATATCATTTTTATAATATTTGTATAAAAAAATGTATTTTTTTTGATAGATAAAAAAATATATTTTATACAATAATCCAACCATAGCCAAATAATAACAAAAACAAAATACCAGGCTATCATAAGAAGGCAGGCGTTGCATATTATTGTTTAGACATATCTCCCATATCGGGAGTACATTGTACACCTTACTCTATGCTAGCCTGGTGGTCGCGATACGTCAAACATGATGTCAGCGGTTTGCAACAAAAAAAATCAACAAAGTTGTTCAGAACTGAATCCATATTATAAGTATCCTAAAAATATTATAGGTATATTTGAAATTACTGGGATGAAAGTTTAGTTAATCTAGTTCTTAAAGTATCTTTCAAAGAAATTATGAATATGCAAGCAATGGTTTCGAGATAAATTGAATATATATATAAAAAAGCTTACACCCAGCACCACCAAGTATGCATAGAGTATTGATATCAAAGCACGAACCGACCGATTATATTTCAATTACATAGCAATTTTAAACTAAGCAACTAATTTAAATTAAACAAACACTGACTGTTATTAAAAGAATTGTTGACATTATATTTAAAAAGCTTCATAGTTTCCTTTCTTATCTTCGTCAAATCATATTACATGTTTAAATCTAAATAATTCAAGGAACTGGTTATTATATACACATTTTTGTTTTGTTATTTTTATCAACCTAATGATTTTTATATAAGTAATAAAACATTACTTGAAGTGTACATAAAATCTGTATTTGTTCTTAGTGTTATCCTATATCTTGATTTTGACAACAAGATCATAAAAATTAAAAATCTTCAACGGAATTCATCAAGGTACTGTCTGTAATTTTACGTGATGCACAAATAAACTGATATATACAAACTAAATTTTACCTGTCGGTACCACAACACTTACAAAGTATTACACTTTTTTGATTCACACAAGTGATTTCTAGTATGGATTTGAAGTGAAAAAGATATAAATAAAAAAATAAATAAACACCTATCTAGTAATCACTTTAAAGACTAATTTTACGCAAGTAATTACAGTAAAATAGGAGACCTAGATTTAGTTATCTATTAAATATGCATAATAATGCCCAAATACCCAGCTCAAACAGAGCATCTAGAAATAAAAGAACAAAATCGTAAAGAATCCATTCAATTTGTAAATAAATTCCATACGATATAATAAAAATGTTTCAAACTCATCCTAATTCTAACATAATCCACGTAAAATCTAGACAGTTTTTATGAATAGATCAAGATACGGAAGAACAAAAATTCGTCGTCAACCGATACGTAGATAAAGGACGTTGAAAGGACCGAGATCTTAATCGCTGGCCTCTTACACATTCCTGAGTTCCTGGTACAGTGTATGAATTTATAATTATTTTTACTAACAAAATCAAAAATAAAATAAAATTTATTTTAAAAAGAATTACTTACTAAAAAAATTGTGCTTATTTTTTGGGTATTGCATAAACATTGTTAAATTATAAAGTAAGTATTTTTTATTTTTTTTATGGGCTTTAAAATATAGTAGGTATAACATTAAGTTGTACAAATTAACAAGAAATAGTTTTAAAAATAGTTTTTTCACTTGCTAGTATGTCTAGTGCTTGTTTATGGTCTAACATCTATAATATTTTTTCAGGATATTATCCTGATCATTGATGACAGAAGATTGATTTAAATGAAGAGTTTTATTTAGCTACAAGGATTAGATGTCTTCTAAACAAAATGTTAGTTTCCCTTGAGTTATAATAAAAAATATTTTCAAATTTCAAGTAAACAATGCTACATTTGCAAACAAAGTGGAATGAATAGTCCTAAATGAGTTGCAACCTCAAATATTAACAAAATTAATAATTTAAATTATAATTTAAATATAAACTTTGCAAAGTTATCGTTCGATATATTTAGATTGAAGCAACCGGAACAGTGATATTAAAAATAATGTTAGCAGTGATTCATTAATCCCGAAAACAGTGAGTGGGCTTAAACACTTCCGGTGACCGCACGCAACGAGCACAGACAGACAAACCCAATTATAATCATATATATAATCGATAAGATTATTGGTAATTCCTTGATATTAAGTAGGAAACGTATTAATTAAACTAACACCCCAAAGTTCAGTAACCATGTTCTAAAAGAACACAAAATAAACGATCGTAAATGACCATAAGGTCCAAGAACAATCGCCACATGTGGCCACAGATTAACGAAAAGAAAAATAAAATTAATATCCATCCTCCATCCCTTTTTAACTCATATTTCAAGTGTATAACTATCTCGCTTTCTCAACGAAATCATTCTTGGAAGTCGGAGCAGCGCACGCGTACAATGCGGGTGTTGTGGCCACGAATTCCGAATCAAAAAAAAAGTCTCGAGTTGGTTGGCTTTGCTAAATAGTATTTCATTGTATATATTTTTAGAAAAATGTAATTAGTGTATTTTTAGTTAGATTATTAAATAATTAAGACTATTTTTCAAGCTTTTATCAAAATGAAATGGCTTCTTATAATCTATATATTTTTTTAAATATCAGGGAAATCTCAAGTTATTATCTTTTATAATATTATTAACTTATTCCAAGTCAGAATACATAGGCTATTTGAGATGAAACTTTATCTGAAGGTAGGCAAAATGACTTCGACATTATTTAACCTTTTATTAATGAAGTGTGCTCTCTCCTCTTTTTACAGACACGAGCGGCTAGTGATGTCTGTTTTATCGATATTGTCTAGTGAAAAATCTTTCAAATATAAGAGACGATTATTAATTTAGGAATAATAATACAATTTTACGTAAGAAATTTGACAGACTTTTTTATTACCATTTTTGGTATATAAAATATACACAAAAAGGCACCTTAAAATATTAGCTTAAAAAAAATTCCGATAAAAAATAAAAAGTGTCGATAAACCGCACGTCCCTATCCCACGCATGAATAAGCTAAGTAATCCCGACGCGTCTGGCTTTAAAACTATAAAATTCCCAGAAACAACCACCATACTTCAACTGGTCAGGACTTACTGACTCTTTGTTAGGGTTTTTTAGTTTGTGCCATCCTTGTTTAATTAGGCTCGGCTATTTGCTTTGCGACATCTTAAATATTCATACCAAGCTAAGCCTTATCCTTTTTGGAATAAAGTATATAGTCCTGTGGGATGTTATTGTCGCGTTGATGAGTGTACTTCATGCGTGGACAGTAGCCCTGTTGAGTCGTTTTGCATTGCTAGTCACGCCTTCGACTTCGACTATTTATTTTCGCTAGATATAGAAATGGCATAGGTATTCAGAATATAACGAAGCACTAAATTAAGAATAATCTAGAATTATTCCAATTTTACCAATTTCGTCTGATAAATAAAACTAAATATTGTATCGGAAATAAAATTGGTATTAAACATTCCTTTGATAATTATACTACTAAAATACAAGAAAAAAATTTGAATTTAGAACGGTAATTAAAAATTCAAAATCTCTCACGTTGAACCTTTTTTTTATTTTTCTTGATCTTAATGACTTTAAGGTCAGGCAAAAATCAATACTTAATAAAATACTACAATACTAAATCAAATAGTGTCTAATCTAGTTCCTTCTGGGTTCTTTCAAACCTAGAGTTTGATGTATTAAAGGTGCAATTTACGTATGTATTTTAAATAAAAACTTTGAATTTATCGTCAACTTGTAATATTTTCTTTCACCAGTTAAACACACATATAATTATGCGTCCGGAATCGATTCAAGGTACCGTCAAAACTTTATGCCATATACTTAGAATTTTTTTTTTTTTGTTTTTTTTTTAAACAATAATAAAATTTTATTAAAAAATTTATTGCTATGACAGGTTATATAATACCGATAATAATAAAATTCCTATAGATCAAGTTGTAAGTTAATATGATATGTTAGATTTAATGATCTTTCTGTGTCAATGAATAGATACTCGTTGTGGGTAGATACTACGGGAAAAAAAGAAAACATAAAAATTTGTTTAAAGTGTATTTTTTTAAGGATAAAATTTACGTTATCTAATTACAATAATAATGCAAGTGTATCTGCAAGAAGTATAGTAACATATAGAACTACCAACACTATGAATCTCTTTGTTATCACATATAGAAACTACTATTAGGAATGAGTGTGTATATGTGTGTGCAACAAGCAGACGATCCACATTATGGTAAGTAGTGCAGTTCCGAGTACACACGGAAGAAGGGGATTTCAGCAGTTCTTTCCATATCTTCTCTTAAATACGTGTTGTATTTGGAATGGTAATATTCCGGTAGAGCCAATCCTAACACAAACTACAGCCAGGCTACCACCATTTATATTACAGAATTTGAGAAGAATACCTAATAAATAGTTTATTAGTATAATAAATATCATAATACCACTTAGGTGTTATGACATACATAATAAAACAGATATTACTCCCAAACAATTCACGTGTATTCAATTGTGTGTTTGTTTGTTTACGATGATTTACAAAAATACTTTTTACGACAGTCTCGTCTGAGATCCCGCGAGAGATAAAATCTAATTAACTATGAAATAAGTACATATAAAGTTGGCAATAAACTTGTTAATATAGTTGTATTTAATATATCAGGAAAATAATATCTATATTACATATAAATAGAATATAAGCGTCTGTTTGTACCAATGAACAGCTTTTTATTAAATGCATATGAAAGTATATACCAGGGGTGGCCAACCGGTCTGGTCGATCGCGACTGTTAGCCGAGTCAATTGTGACAAGCCAAAAAAATATTTTTTTTAATTTAAAGAAGTAATTTTAATAAGAAGATGTAATTTCTAAAAATAAATAAGGAAAATTTCTAAAAAAGTCTATCTTAGTTCTGATCAAGTTGGCCACACCTGGTATATACGGTAGGTACTTGCATAAAAAAACTCAGTCTGTCTGTCAGTCTGTATGTTCCGGCTGGTACCTACTATTTTGATAGGACTTTCGCTAGCTGCTAACTGATGTTATAAGGAGTTAGTTAGACTACTTTTATTTTAGAAAAAAAAAATATTTCGTAAAATCAAAATCAATATCTGATTTAAATAGGTGTATATTAAAAAATCAGACAGACGAAGTAACGGTTAACAGCTAGACTATAATAATATTATACAGATAGAGCCAGTGTTGTAAATTTGATTATTTGTTCCTGGAGTATCCAAAAGAAACGCACCTTTAAAAAAAATATTCTACTCTACGTATTCTACCGCCGGAGGGGCTCGGATTCGATTCCCGACTGGGACAGGCATGTATGATGATCATAAATGTCTGTATTTCTGGGTTTGGTTGTTTATTAAATATATTCGAAGTATTTATAATGAGTATTTCTATGTATTTGTATTTATCGTTTTCTAACCCTTGACAAAAGCAAATAGTTTCATTACCTAGGTGTTAAATCATTTTGTGTAATTTGTCCAGTGATATTTTTATTATTATAACACAAATATTTCAGACAGTATCAAAACGTTTACCTTAAAAAGTAGGGAAAGACATTGACAGAATCTTAAAAAAAAATATACCCAATACCTACCGATAATGTTTTTTTTTTGAAAAATAAACACGAAAGTAAAAGACGTCTCAAGCGAATTAGTTATATATTTTAAGTATTTTTGTAATAAGGTTCTATTAAATAGTAACTTATTGTGAAATAAAAGAAAAGTCAATTAAATCAAAACTATATAAATATTTACTATTTATATTATAATCACAAATAATTAAACTATTATTAATGGTTTTTAATCAAAATAGCTTTATTAAGCACATTATACATTAAAAAAAACAGTATTAATTATTAAAATATTGTAATATTTATATAAATGTTCAAAATAATTTTCATTTATTCCAATTAATTTGTATGAACTTTTACAATTATTAAAACATTTAGTAAGTCCGGTTAATGATAGTTATAATTAAAATAATTGTAAATAATATGTTATTTGTAATTTTAAATCTAAATCTGTAAAATCTTTATAGCTTTAGTTTTATCAAAGAAATATGACTGAAATAAGATAACATCGAGATTGGAACTTTTGATGACTTCGATAGTTTGATCTTAACAAATTTATCTTAAACAAGCTTAGACAGTTCTGGAGTTATTAAAACAAACAGACATATCAAATTGTTATTATTATTATAAGTATGTAAAGAATTCGTATTTTAATTATGAAAACCGCTGAAATACAAGTAACGTGTCCACTGTCTAATATACGGTATGTTTGTTGATGTAAAGATATCTAAGTTAGTAAACTATATAACTTATAACTTTTTTTTAATTTTAATTATTAGGTATATATTTTGTAGGTATTTAAATTTGTCTCTAACCAAGAAATTATGATTATGTTTAGAATTTGTCAAATGTATTTTAATGTCGAGTTAAAATTGATCTTTATCAAATAAATTGGACTAGTTTTTAATTGGAAAATATACATTTAGGTTATGACAGTTAAAATTTATTTAAAATATTTTATATAGTTTTAACAGAAACAATGTAAAATATACAAGAACAGTCATAAAATATTTACAAGAAGCAGGTTTGAATCCAACATTATTAACAGATAAAAAAATAACATGCGTTTACTGGAAATTAAATTTAATTTATAGGAAGAACTTTAATAATAAAAAACATAAATTTTATGAGATCTTAAAAACCGTTAATGTCTATGGATTAAATATTCAAAATACCGTGTTCTCACTGTTAAGAGCCGTGTTCATCATTATATACACAAACATACATACATACATACAGCATTCTTAGACGGTCTGTCAGGTTGTATATTGTTTATGTACGCTTGCAGTAATAAATTAACTTTCATTTTCTATAAGCATTAGCTTTTTCTCTAAACTATATTTTAATGGGTTTAAATAACAGATAGCAGTAATATCAGTTAACATGGATCGTGTCACAAACTACAGCTTTCAATGTAAACACGGACGGGTAGATTTTATTGTAATATATATATAAATGTATAAATGTATATGATGACAAAAATGTCACAGATAAGTATTGCCTCTGGAGGTCATTGCTCCGGTAGAGTAAGATTTGGTAACTGATAGAAACAACAATAAAACTTATTCTAGTATAAAATTCGTATAGAATTGAATTTAATCTAAAAGTTTTATAAGTTTAAGAGAGATACTCTCCACATATTTAAATAGATACGGATTTTTTTTTACTAATTAGATTTTGTTTCTAAGAAATGTGTCCAAAATCAACATTAATTTATAAATCGTCCGTACACATGTTTAACAAATACCCTCGTTTTCGAAGTCGTTTATAACTAAAAAACTAAAACAAACCACGATCATTCATAAACATTACCGTTAAGTTGGTATTTCTGTCTTTAATTCATATATAGAATCTAGATGTTCAAGAATTATATAAAACCTAAAAATATTACAAACTTTTTGGACAGAATTAAATATTTAATGGTAGAAATGCAAAAGAGGTTTTATTAACCATATTTTTCTATATTGAGAAATGGTATATGTAGTGTTATATTTTAAAGAGTTTAATGGAATTTTCATGACCTTTTTATTGGAACTACCCTGAAGGTTTTAAGTTCTTAGATGTAACATATACATTAACTGCTAATAAAGATACAAAAAGTTACAGTATCTAAATTTTTAAATAACTTGGATGTTATAAAACTTTCTAGATTCAATTTTAACGCTAGATATTTTCTAGATATTACAAATTGGGTAATGTTAGTAGTAATCTAATTTTCTTGTTAAAACGCTGATAGAGTATGAACATTAATTAGGTATATTTTAATTATTTTTCAGTTTTAGGTTTGTATATTTTTAATATGATTTGGATTTGTTTGGATTTTTTATATTTATGTAAGTAGTTTCATTTATATCAGAATATTTGTACATATTTATTTACTTTAAAAGTTACATTTATTTTATTTTAGTCAGTTGTCCGTCGGTGGTACGAGTAGTATTGTAAGGGAAAATTATTTTTTATATATTGTAGATCATTTTGTCTGTTTATACTCACGGTTATTTGTTTTTATTATAATATGGTTTTTATAGTTGAATCTTTGTAAAAAAACTCCTTGAATAATAATAAAAATACTATATAGCCGGTAATAATTTTATTTGTCAATATTTTAAATAAATTTATAATATAGAGTTCTACTATTGTATATATTTTATTATTTATAAATAATATTAACATCGAAACATATAATCAAATATAAATTAATATTTTGCTTATATTTGTTATTATTTGGAAATGTACCAACTATATTTATAAATAAATATATTTTTTTATGCTTTTGACCATTTTCTACGGGTTTAATATGCATTTAATTCATTTTTAAAATTACTTTTACCTCTTAGAAACGTCGTTTTTTATTTTAATTATGTATCAAAAAGTAGAGTTTGTAAGGTAATTTAACGAAGTAATTATTAGTTCACACTTATATTTTGTTTGATCACTTCATAAAATATATCACAATCCAATAAGATGTTACATTATTAATTTACCTCCAACGCCTGCATTCCGGTTTTGAAAAATTTATTTTTGGGTCATTTTCATGCGTCATGCCAACACCAACATCACTTACCCGACAGCAAACACGAAAACACAAGCACATACGATCCGGTTAAAAAAAAATATCAACAATCGTCGGAACAAAGCGCTTCGCATCCGAAGCTACACTGAAATTCTAAACCCCGACTTCGGTATCCATGTCCAGCACCCCCCATTACTAAATTTCCACTTAACACTAAAACAGCCTATATACTAACTGTATTTAGGCTAAAAACAAACTTTACTATATAATTATAAGGTTGAAAATGCTGCAGACAGTAATGTAAAATCAGACATTCCTACAAATACCCAGCCCGCTACAAGGCTATGAGAACGTATAATTTAAAGACGGAACTCTCTAACTGTTTGTATCCTATATCTGTCTCCCTCGCACTCACGTGAAAGACCGCGTCGCTTTTCGCCTTACAATAGCGCATTGCTCATTTTTTGCTATTCTGTATTGAATTACGTATTATTTTGTGAATTAGATTGTACGGTGTCATATTTTTGCTCACTTACCTGGTGTTTTAGCGGGATGGATGCGGGAGGCAGGTTGGTTATCTTATTACTTCTTATGGATAAAAGAAAAACATTTTTTACATAATTATTTTATTTTCTCTCTAGGTACAGTGAAACATTTGATTCTAAAGTGACCACACATTTGTCGTACCTGAAAGAGAATAGAAATTGTTATAACAGTAAATAAAATTAACAGAATACTTACTATATAAAAAAAAATATGTATTATAAGAAATAGTTTAAACAATACAAAAACTCAATAAATAAACGATTATAGAGTTTATGATTCTTAATAAATTGAAATAAATCTTTTTTTTTTGTAATGCAGATTTTTAATACCAGTTAATCAGATATAAATATTATACAAAAATAATATTTTACTAATCAATATTAAGTTAAGAAACTACAAACAAAAACAAACATCCTAGATTTTTCTTAAACCACGTACCACACAAACCCCGTAGTGTAGGTGGGCTGTTATCACAAACACTAAGAAACCATACAACATGAGAACCTCCAAATGTGGCTGGTAGATAGTAATCAGTACAGTAGCTATCAGCGGGATGTTTATCCAACAGATAACGTCACACCTCTGACCGCTCATCTCAGATACGATGAGACGGCTCTGGAATATGGATATTTTATAATAAGACATACTTTTCTTATTGACGGTGACATTTTTTTATGTTGATCGATTTTGTATAATAAATTGTATATTTTCTTTCTTAAAAACTAATATTAACACAAATATAAGATAAAATCAAGATTATTTATAAAATATTTTCAAGAACAAAATTTAATAATATTTTCCATACCGCAATGACTTAAAATTATTTGAAAGAACATCAAAAATTATATAGAAACAATAAATATATATTTTTTTAATTTTATAAAAATATAAATACTCACAGCAATGTTACTAAATATAGTCCCAAAAGCCAGTAGAAACGCTCTAGAATCTCTCTCCAGAACATTATTGGGACTTTTCAAAGCCCATGTAGTAAATAACACAGTCATTATTAACATCGGATATATTGGTCGTAAAGCTCCTTGTAATGAGTACATTTTGCCTGTTTTATTTTTATATGATCTGCAAATAATATTTCATCAAAGTTAGCTTGATAGCTCAGAAATTAGAGCGACGGTATGATATGACAGGTGTCAGAGGTTCAAGACCTGATCATGATGAGTTTGTATTCTGAATTAATTAATAATTGTATGTTTAATTATTTCAGCATTTATGTTAAATTGTATATTTTAAACATTGTTACTCTATAAAATGTAAATAAAATTATTTGAGATCATTATAATAGCGCAAGTGGTATTATAATTAATTACAAACTGAATTATAACCCAATTTGTATAGTAGATATAAGGTAGATATACAGATAGATAGATATGTAGATAGAAGTACAATAATTTATATAGATATAAAAAATATAAGCGTAGATGAAATAATAAAAGGTAAAAGTGGTCTCATTGCTAAGAACAAACTCTAAAAAGTTTACTCTAGATAGAGTAAGTTTAATATTCCTTTATCAAGGAAAACTAACTAATATGTTATATATATATATATATATATATATATATATATATATATATATATATATATATATATATTTAACATTTTGAAGTTCATTAAGTATTTTAGTTGTTAGATATGTTTACTTTCTGTATGTCTCTTTATTTCTATTTATATTTATAATTTACCAACTGTTTTCGATTTGGGTTAACTTCTTTGTATTATAGACTTTGTTAGAACCAAGATGAAATGTCTAAAATCTAATATTAAAAATTTAATGTCTTATAAGATATTGTAATATAGATAATAATCATTTAGAATATATAAAACAGTTCACAAGTTACTTATAATACAAAAATCTACAACGTTATAAATACAGTAATATTTGATGTTTATCTTTTTAAAACATCAAAATAAACATCCAATTCTAAGTATGTTGGTCAATTTCAATACAAACGTTCATTTATTTTGTATTGATCACTTAGGAATAATACAATTTAAATGAATCTGTGAGTTAAGATGGCGTAACACGATCAATACAAGACGTGGCTTGATCAAGTCGATTCGTCAATATTAATTGACTTGACAAGCGCACTTGACAATTAGATCAGATTCGTGATAGAGTATATTTTATAGATACTTACAAAATAACATTATACACCGCAATTGGTAAGGTTGTGAACAGGCCAGTGGCGTGTATAGCTGCTTCCAGTCCTTGGACGAACGTGAAGTCACCAAGGAGATAGGTCTTATATACAGCAGGACCTTGGAGACCAGCGTATAGGAAGATGAGAGTCGATACCTGTTATTAATTTTCGATTATAGTTAATGTGTATTTTATGAGCTATCAGCGACTGCGTCTGCTTGATATTTAATACTATATTATATTAATTATGATTTTTTTTGAAGATTAAGATATGTATGTAGGCAAGTACTAAGATTATTTCTTGTTACTGAAACTGAATTCGCAAAGAAAATAAAAGTAATAGTTATTGATTAATAAAGTGTTCTGATATCAATAATATATTGTCAACCATAAAAAAGTGAAAAAGTTTTAGTTATTATAAGATTTTATCAATGTGACAGCATAAACCTATCGATATATACATGTCTATATATCGATAAATTTAGATATCTATCTAAAAAATAAAATAGTAACAAAACATACGTACGTTATATATGTTTAAGTTTTTAATACATGTTCATTGTGTTATATGATATGTAAGCAATTGCTTTTGTCTGTTTGTTTAAGTAAAAAAATAAAAACGTAATTATAAAATCATTTTCACGAGAATAGGTACACAACAAAATGATTTGGAATATTATTACAATAAAACTGGTGTACCTACGGGATGTGTGATTAATGCTAGCTAAGGGAGCAGATGAAGTCGCTGGAAAAATTAGAAGATGATGATGATGATGAGGACTATGAAGAAGAAAGATGCGAACATACCCACATGCTCAAGTCATACCCCCAGGGCAGGTACAGAATCCCAGTGTTGTACTTCTCCCAGTGACTCACGTAGAAGTTAAGAACTATACTTAGTATAATTAAATAGCCTCTGAAATATATTATAAATATTATAAAAATACAAATACAAAAAATGAAAAAATGTTGTTTGCTTAGAATATGAATAATGTAGGGTAGTTAAAGTTTTTACTATTATAACAAAAAATAAAAATATATATCCTTGTTGATATATTACAAAAAAATAATTTAAACACACCGATATAAATCAAGGAAACAGCAAAACATATGTTCACTGTAGTGTAAACTTTTAAAACCTTAAATAATACGTGAATTAATAAATAATTAAATTTATACCTAAAGATAGAAACAGAAAATTCATCTCTCCCAAAAACAGAGATGAGGCTGTATGGTATCAGGAACACTATGTAGGAGTCCAGACCATGGTCAAACATCTCCCCCACAGGACCTGACACACCGATTCTCCTAGCCTGCTTCCCATCTATACCATCTACAAAATATAATTGTTAATTAAATTCTAATGTGACAACCCTAAAATTGGAGGAGGCCATTTTGATTTATGGATACTTTCAATTTTGTGTTGATCTTAAAATTAATATACTTCGTTAATTACTTGTAATATAGTTGGTACATATTTGTTTTTTTGGAATTATTACATGTCATATATAGTTAGATATAGGTATTTTTTTTGGATTACAATTGAAAACAGGAATTTGTCAAATACCCGGTATCTTTTAACAAACATAATAATGTTTTTGATATGAGAACTTAGACTAAATGACAACTAAAATAGTATTAGCATTAATTGTAAATGAAAACTATTAACGTCATAATAATATTTAAAAAGAAACTCAATATAAATCTTTTTCAGTTCATCCACATATGTTTTTATTTTTATTAATGATTCAGCGATAATCTACAATGTCATGTAATTCAATATCTAATGACTGATTTATAATGATTTATAAAGATGAATCAGTAACCACAACCAAGGGATTAAATACACCACATGATTCTTATATAAAATCTAGGTATAATAAAAAAAAATACTAACGATCAAATTGTAACTAAAACAACATTTACCACTAAGGTGTAAGCACTAGGCACTTACCATACCTAGGTATACCATAAGTATTGATTCTACCATACTTATACTATACTTATATCATACCTACTGTACTTATTCTATCATACTCATACCATACTTATATCATACTTCTCGTATTTATTGTTCCAAGATACGAAATGAAATATTCAAAATAATCTTTATATGATCTTAAACTGAATAAAACCGGTTATTTCTAGTTAAAACTCACCTAAATTATACGCCAGGAACACCAGAACACCACATATAGTGAACACAATATTGGGTAATCTGATTTCCCCATGTTTGACTCCAGGAGACCCCACCGCGGTGCAGTCATAGTCGTATATCAGTAGAATTAACACACACAGCGCCATGCAGACGAAACCAGAGAATGTAAGTAGGTTCGGTGCTATCCATCTTGGTATAAACTGCAATAAATTAAGATATTAGACATTTGTTAGTTAACCTTGGTTTTGAAATGTTTCACGGTGAGTGCGAAAGCAATCCTGTGGCGTCTCACAAAGGCGATGAGGTCAACCGTTGGTTTTTTAGTGGGTAGCCTTCAAAATGGCAGCGTCTTCTATACTGCCGGGTATTCCCACATATCCCCTCGGCCATCACCTTCCTGGCCGTTGGGATGATGCGTAACGCATTTTTAAAACGATAAAAAAAAAAAGTTGTGTAATGTTGCGGTGAACGCGAAAGCGACCCGTGGGTTCCCGTTATGGCGGTGAGGGTAACCGTTGGGTTTTAGTGGCTATCCTGAAGTCAGTGAGTCCCAAATAACCGTCCTGGCCCTCCCCTGGGTTTGGTGATGTCCATAAGGGATTTTCCAACGTAAAAAAAAGGTTTTCAATTACACAGACCATGCTACTCGATAGAGGTGACAAATATTTTTTTCTTATATAGGATATCTGAGAACGCTAAAACCCAGGAGTTGTTTAAATCGTTTATTCCAGGGTATTTTTTCCAATCATACAAAGTGCTTCTTAAAACCCATCTCTTGCATGGTTTTATATCGTCATCATATTGAGTAATATTTATTATTAATGTTATCCATCACCGACTAAACAGAACAAAAGATTGTAGCGACGACAAGACTAGTACTCTTATAATATTCATTTAAACATTTTGTTATAACCAACGTATTACAAACCTTAGTCTGTTCCACACGATATCTTTAAGCAACCAAAGATGGAACATTAATTAAAAGTTTCGTGTGTACAAACGGATAAACAGACATCCGACACATTTGTATAAAGTAGCTCTGGTTACTTAATAAAAGAGGTAATACCTTAACTATAAAGTTCCAAGTCGGGTGCATAACATACTGGCTGAGAGGACTCGTGTCTATTGCACTGTACTGAAAACAAAAAAATCGCCATTTTGAAACTTCTCCAAAGTTACCAAAATCAAAATGGCAACTCATGATACTTTATCTTACGTATATTAATTTGTTTATAATAAGTATATTGTCATTTAGAAACTATATAAATTCTTATATCTCATTTGCATAAATAGTCTCTGAAATAATAATTTGCATAAAAGTCGTAGAACAAATGTTGTTGGGATTGATGTAGAGAGGCTGCCTGCAAGAGGTGGCCAACTAATTACAAATAACCCTGTATATGTAGGTACATAATAATAATAAACACATGTTTCTTTAAATATATAATACTTTGAGTTGTAAAGTAGTTTATAAAAGACTAGACAATTATAGAGGGTTAGTATTTAATAATTATTAACAATAATTATTATTTTTTCTCATATTTTAATATATATACACATTGGTATATATATTAAAAGGTATTTAATATACAAACAGATTGACGAATTTTCTATGTATATGTGTCTCTTTAGGCATAACAGAATGTAATAAACTACAATATTGTCTGAGATTATTGATTTATTTATTATTATAATAAAATAGATTATATTAAAAGGTAGCTATAAATTTGAAATATTTATTTTTCTTGTGAATTTTCGTAGGTAGGTTGATTGATATACAGATTTCAATTTTTATAGCAAATTATTCAATATGATGGTTAAAATAAACTATGTATATGAAAATAGTTTTATAACAATACTATAGAAGTCGCATACTTGATATTCTATAGACAAACTTTAACTAAAACTTCTAAAGACTTTTAACTAAGAAACATTATATTAAGCTTAATAACTATAACATTATTACATACTTGAGCAATTTTTAATTTAACTTATAATTTAAAACAACATACCTTATTTAAATTTATATAAATATAGAATGAAAAATAAACCAATACGAGCAGGGATTCGAACCCGCGACCTCTGAAAAACCGTTCCGTATCCGTTTATTATTCATTATATTTATATAAATAAATTTAAATTAGCTTAACATGCTTATAGATATTTTCAAACAACTTACCTTATATTTGTCAAATCCTTTCAAATGTTTCTTACTTAAATATTTGTAATTAAACATTATTTCGTTATTTCTGTTATAATACAGTATTAATGTGAGTTATTTAGTTCGTACTAATTCGTAATACGTACTGAGCTCAATGAATGTTTGTGATAAGAGGGTATATTGATAACGGACGCGATACTATCTTTGTTTATTTTAGATTTGTTATTATGTTCAAATATTATATTGATTTGTTAAATGTTAATACGTTAACTATTTTAAATGTTATTTGTTTTCTTTTTTTAGTAACATTGCTTTGAATATACTATTAGGGTTTTTTTAATGAGATTTTTTTATTTTGATATTGTTGTGTCAACATTGTCGTGAGTAAAGTCAACCTATAAATGATATCATTATTTTTATTTTTTTTGATAAGATTAAATTATAAAATCTTATCAAAAAAATAATATAAATTATTATTGTTGACCTGATTATTTGTATTACGAAAATGTACCTACTTTATATCAATAAAAGATATTTCAATGTAGGTACTTATTTAAAGTTAAGTATAATTACGTAAAATTTAACAAAAATATTTTTATATGGAGTATATCCATCCAATATAATATAATACCAGCAATCTACAATTTACCTTAACTAAATCTTATATACAGGTCAATGACCTATATAAACAACCACGTCAAATATTATGTAGTAAAAACTACACGTAAATAATTGTAAAATGACGAACATATACGATATTTTATAACAATACCTATATATATATATTTTGTAATTCGGTTGCAGTGAAGTAATTGAGCGCAGTGGCTCAGTTAGTAATTAAACATATTATTGTACGAGAAACGACAGACGTTCATTTGATGCTCTTTACAGAGTGGGTGTCGCCAGAGCTTTATATTGTTGTATTTATTATTTTTGACATTAGTATAGATTTTGGATAATGTTTTTTTTATTATTATTAACAATGACAAGATCTTATTTCAATTTATTTCTCTTATATGAGGTTCTTAGGACCGGCCGCCGGGTGTCAGTGCCTGGTGGGGTTGCCGCCAGATTCGATTATCTTTGTTTAGGAAGGTGAAAATATCCACTTTTAATCTAGTTCCTTAGTCGCACGACAAGTACCATTTATTATAATTTTATTTAATATTTGCTCTTTAGAGATCGTTAAAAAATTCAAAATATTTTAAATTTCCGTCATTTTTGTTACTTTAATGTGAAAGTACCCTTCAATTGTCTTAGACGAAGTGAGACCCGGATGTACTCATTTATCAAGCAATTAAATCCTTTAATTTTATTTTCCTTAAGAGGCATCTATGAGTCAGTTGGTCTGTACCAGGGAGTCACATTAATGGTCAATTGAAATGCCTGTTAATGTGTAGGTAAAATACATAACATATTGGTGCATAAATTAATGATATTATTTACAACTGCGTGTCTAGTGCACTTCCCGACTAATGACATCATTTATTATAATAACCAATTTCATTTAACAAATGAATTGTATATATACTATATTTAATATGAAAAGTCATTATTAAAAGTTTGTTTTCATTGACCAAGATAATGCATTTAATTAAATCATCCTCAAACTAGCATCCCCATCCAAATAGTATCAAACTTGCGGCACGTCCCTAAAATTACGGATAATTTGAAGCGGGATCGGGCAACTGGCAACAGACATTATCGGCGCGGTTCGAATTTCAAATTACGCGCCGGTGTCGGGTGGCGCCCTCCGCGTCGCGTGGCAACGCAGGTGTATTGATCTTCTATCTTCTATGGAGTTATGCTGCTCTGTTACTGTTTCTGTCTGTATATTCATACAAATGAAAAACTTATCTTAGTTCAATCTGTGGTATCAAAAAAAATATTGTAAAGCTGTATTTATTTAATATTCGCTTCCAAACTGTGTGGTGCTGTATAAAAATAATTATTTTATTCACTCCATTTAATTGGGTATGTATTTATTATTATTACTTCGTTGTTTTATTATATAAAGAATTATTTGTTTGTTTTCGAATTTTATCATCGAATAAAGAACGGTGTACCCTAGTTGTATAACTATAGGCATAGAGTACCAGGAGACCAGACAGACACAAGAGGAAGCGTAAATAGGTGTGAGACTGAGACCATCCGGCCCGACTCTTTAATGATAAGCCGGTGGCCTAGAGAAAAGGTAACGTTTGATAATAATACATAGCTATTAGATACACGTAATGTTTTAACGTTATTTATTAATGTGACGATAATCGAAAGTAGCCTAAATACTGATAAGATTGTATTAATAATTGATTATTTTTGTGATTATCTTGTGATAGTCCGAGTAGTAGTAATACATATAATAGTACTCTTTGAGGCACCGATGGTAAGCAGGGTCAACTAATCAGTAACAATCAGACCAAGAATGCTTCAACCTGTACATCGATTCTAGTACCCTGGTCCTAAAAAAATATTTTTAAGGTTAAAGGTATCCAATATCGCTTCAGCCTATAAAATGTGTCATATGAATTAATCGCGAGCAATGAGCGGCTAGACGCCGTCACAGACAACGCGATGCAAATGAAAATGGCCTTACTTGTTTTAATTCAGACTAATGTTCACACTTACGAGTCATCGTTTAGAATATTAACGACACTTGAATGTCTTAAATACAATTTTCTTTACAAAAGATTACTGTCTGTGTACTATTTTTACAATCAGGTACTGTCAACATGTGTTTATTTCGTTATTTTAAATCTCATAAATTTTTTAGACCAATTCCTTTTATTTCTTATACTCGGCGATCTTAAGATTTAGAGACCAGAATATGGTCGTAGCATTTGAATTACATAACTACGAAAGACAAAATAATGATAAAAATAAACCAATGGCTAAAATAACCATACATATTATACATATAATAAATATTTAAAAAATGCATTTTAAAAATGTGTCTAATTTACAAGTTCATAAAGTTTTAGAAATAAAAAACATTAACTTCAGTGAAATGTTAAGAATAGTGGAATAGAATTCTTATAAATCAAAACAATCTTACTTATTACTAGAGTCAAGAGAACTCGTCTCCTGACGAGTTCTCTAGACTCTAGTGATAAGATCGTTATCGTTCTCCAAGAAATCGAGAAACAATATACTTTTTAATATTAATTCAAACCAAATAAAGAAAATAAGTTACAAAATACAATTTTTAGCATTAGTATTTTATGGTACCTCAGAGTTTGATGCCAGGCTATTTCCAGATTTACGTGATTTAATTTTTTATTTTATTTAAAATAAATTTAAAACAATTCATATAATATAATAAAGGTTTCTGAAATAAGTAATTGTAATTTAAAAAGTATGGTAATTTTAATTACCATTCAATAATAATTATAATTTAGATTTCTTATGAAGTAATAAATTAACTATAAATGAAGATTGTACAAGTCCTTCGTAATTTTTATTTTTTACACAAAAGATGTGAATTTATATTAAAAAAGGGTATATATATATATATACCTATAATATCAAATAAATGTGTTTTTTAATTGCAAATTGTTTCCGTCGCTTACATTTAAATACGAAAATTAAACATTTATTTTATAATGTTATATCGTAAGGTAGAAGTAATGAACAAAATGCCACCATTTTAGATTTTTTTAAGTTTTTAAATTAAATTAGTTTTATTGGCAACAAGTAAGTAACATTTATTTAGTATATATAAAAAAATACATATTAAAATATATGAATTTCCATTCACAATTACCAGGAGATCATAAGTTGCAAGAAATTAAAACAATACCTTCAATTTTGAATCGTTTTGTTCATTTGAATGTTAACTCAAATTATCGTTGTATTGTGTCTAAGTCTGGAGCTAAAACATTACGATATTGAGTCCACCGATAACACGTACATGACAGGGTTGTCACTTTGTAAAAAAATTACATATGACTAAGGTTGATCGATTGATGGAATCTGTATTCAGAGTTTTTTTGTCTATAGTTGTTTATGATGTATTTCGATAGTTTAAAAATTTGTCATAAGTAATAAAAATAATTATATCATAGTTATTTCTAAAAGTACTTATGACATAATGGTTATGGAGAAGCTTGATGGCATGATTTTTTTTGTTCTCTTTTTTTATTTTACCTAACTTTTCCTACTCCTTCTTCGTTTTAAATCAATGTTGACAACCCTAGCTAACAATGTCGAGCAATTACTCGTTAAGCTAACAAATTAGCTTTCAATAACAAAACAGTCTGTTTGTCTTTTTGTTTCGTTCAAACTCGGTAATTATTTAGCGGAAACCGTGATTGTTTTCAATTCGTCCAAATATAACGGCTCCGGCTTGTTTGTTTTAATTTTTAGTAATTAAAGCTTTATTGGAAGAAACGGGATATCGACGATGTCGTTGATTGTAGGCGAGTTTGATTCACTAAACGGTTTAATAAAAAAACCAAACAACGAGTTATGTAATTATTGATCTAGATTATAACGTTAAATATTATATATTACGTAAACTCACTTTTGTAATTTTCCTATTTTCGTAGCAAATAATTAAAATTAAGTAAAACATTTATTTTCTAAGAGCCCAATTTATAAAGTTCAAAGTTTACATGTACATATTATATATGTATTTTTTTAATAAATAGGTATGTAATCATGAAGAAAACCAGAGTAATTATTACTATTGATAAGTATAATTGATAAGATGCTCCTAGGTACTTAATATATATACCTACCTATTTCATTGCCTAGAAGTATCTTCCACCTCTATACTTCAGTTATTTGTGTTAGAGGAAATACTTGCTGAATAAAAAAAAATATCGACACTAAAATCTAGTCAACTATTATAAAACGAAGGTGATTCTAAATTCGAATGTCCGTTTGACAGCTGTCACAACGGCGTCACGGCGAGCCAACATGGCGTCCGGTTACCGTCGCTCAGAGAGCATAGCGTGAAGCGCAAAGAGACTGTTAAAAAGATCATTTCCGATTTTGAAATAGCAATATATATTCTAGCTTCCAATTAATCTATATCCTGTTATGATGATGTTATTAAGAAATAATAGATTTTTAGATATAATCTTTATAATATACTTTAAAACATTACAATAAAAAAAATCTATAATCACACTGTCTATAATCACGTGGAACAAACAAATTGTAAGGAATACGTAATTTTTTTAAATATGTCATAGTATATGTCATAGTATGTACATTCCAAACTACGAGAATCTATACAGTATAAGGGTCAGGAATCACACCCTGTGCGAATATGGTCTTGATGATGACACTCTATCCCACCTTCTTTCCAGTTGTCTAAACCTTTTTTATCCTCCGTACGATATTTTTCGTATCCTCATCCCCTAAATGATAGTTAATGTTTGTGTTTAGTACTTATTGTAAAATTATTTGCTTAATATTTGATTTAATAAAATGAAGTTGTAATTAGTTCTACATTATATGTGTGTTATATTAATTGTTAGTTTTATTTACTTTCAATATGAGTAATTCTATTATATGTATTGTTGTGGATACATCACTAGCACAATTACTATCTCCTGCTCCTACCTACCTACTACCTACTACCTAACCTACTACCTAATCTACTCATAGGGATGGGTACCTACACGCCACATCTCATCACCATCCCCGACACTTATATACCTGATGTCAAAGGAGTAATGGAAAAGACCGGCTCCATGTTAAAGAAATAGGTACTCCATTCTGATAGTTTATATACCGGGTACTCCATTCTGATAGTTTATATACCGGGTATTAAAAGTTAACAATATCGTAGGCACATCAAACTCCAGGTGTTTATAAAATAAACTGTAGCTGTATTCCAGTATTTCCTACATAGGCCAGACAAAGCGGTCTATTGCTGAAAAGGGCAAAGAACATATCGCTGCTGTAAATACTCGCCAGACGAACAAATCAGCGATCGCAGAACATGTATTAGAAGCGGGCAGCACTCATTGGATATAATTTCACCATACCAAGGTCCTCTCAGATGACACGACACCTCTACTCTAGAGTTCTACGTTAAGCGATTGTTGATTGATTGTTCTACCTCGCTTTTTAGCGCAGTCGGTTCAACACCTGAATAGGGACGCTTTGGTTGGAATAAGGATACTATGAGTGTTGTATGTGACGGTACATGGCGGAAAGACAATATTAATAATAACGAAGATGTGTGAATAGATAATTAAATTCCGTCCTCACGAATTCGACGACGAAGAGCCTGCAGGCCCTGCACCGCTAAGACAGTCAGCCAGTTACCACGGTGCTATCTGGTCGAAACGTCAGGCAAACAAAAGGTATCTGATACGTAATTCGTACGCATTATTTTTTTTAAATATTTATATATATCTGGTACTCTTAAAGAGACTGTTAAAAAAAAAACAACCAATCTTCCTTGTGTCGTCTCTATACCACGTGACATTGTTGAAACAAATAATGAACAACACAGATAAAAAAGTAAATAATAGAGTTGTATTACATAGTATGTATTGCATATGTGCGTCTCATCTGTATCTGTCCTTCTCATGTCTGGCAAAATCATTGTTGTATGGCATTGAAGATTCATGTAAATCGTGTGGGCAGGAGTGGAAATGAATTTTTTACTAAGATTAATTATTACGAAAACAGATACTAACTGTTGGTACTGTGCACTGAGGGTTGAGGGTGTAAAGGGTGCATATAATTGGCAGCGACCCTCTGTATCCTTATAATAAAAAGAAAATGTTAAAAAAGATGCTGTTCGTTTACAAAAAAAGTATTTAATTTTTTTTTAATAAATTGGATCGTTTTTAATTCTGTTTTTTTTTATTTCATATGAAGTTCTGTAGTGATCCCATGAGTCCGATGTTGCTTTTCATCAGCGCCGGTAATTATAGAACACAAATACAAAGCTCCAGATACGTTGCGTTACGTGTACATATTTCGCATACATATACAAATTTAAAAAGTCTTCACTCGCTTCTTTAGTTTAGTCAATAAATACTAATTAATAATAAGACTATCGGAGAAGCAGTTTGAAGAATAATCTTGTCTATGTTAGACTTCAGTTCTTAGATTGTTTTAATTAATGTATAGCAAATCTTAAAATAATTATGAATAATTTTGAAAACTTGAATATTATCTATAATTTTCAATATAAGGGTTAGTATTAGGATTGTAATCAAGGAAGCTTTAACGTTTGCCGTAATTTTAAATGTTTAAAAACATACTGTTTTTTTATCTATTCTTTAGTTCTGTTTATTTAGTTCCAGTAATAAAAAAAAAATTGTACTTCGACATCTCGTACTAAAATCATCTCGTATTATTAAGTACATAAATATCATAAAAACCGCTTAATATTAATACTTAAAATAAACCTTTCGATTTTTTTAGTCTCATCTATTTATTGTGAGAGAGAATTCATACAAACATTCATACATGTATATGATAATGGTTTTTACATATTATGTATATATTTACAATATAGTATTTTATAAGACTTCCACGAGTACTACACATTGAAATAAAACTATTTTGACGGATTATTTCAATATTTACAATATATTTTGTAATGTCCCAAAAATTCTACTCACATATAATTCAAATATAATCCAATAATATGAGTATTATTGATAAAACCACATCCAATAAACACCCTTGACCCAAGGGATGAGAGGGATGGGTGTGGGTGTAACAGATTGATATAGTTGGATAATGAACTTGTTATTTTAATTATACCATTACACACCATATTGGATTTTGGTAGCTTTATTTCAGTCATGGTTTTTTATTTCAAATAAATAAATTGCACTTCTGAAAATGATAGAGTTTTCATAATATTTTTCGTATGCAATGTTTTATATAGATAATTAGGTAATACTGATTAAAGTTCTATTAGTAAAGTTAGAATTTACAATCTGTTTTGTGATTACCTACAGGGCAATGAATAATCTAACAGTGGATTGGTTTATAGAAGACAATATTAGTTGATTTCAATATTAACTGTATATTAACCGAGTATTGCAAATTATCAATATTTCTTACGAAATGTTTCCTTATATTGAATGAACAAACCCCCCCCCCCCACTCCCTAGACACACACACACACACACACACACACACACACACACACACACACAGTCCCCCACTTGTCCACCACTCAATTACTCAGTTATAATTCACAATTTAACGCGATTATTCTGATAAGTCTCCCCTCGGCTTGTCATCAACACCTCGCTGAGGACTGAGCAGTCACCATCAAGTCATTAAAATTAATTTGAATAATATTACATCTATCACATTTGAACATAAAATAAACATCATTTTCATATAAACAATGGTTTATTAAATATATTTCTTTCGATTATTTTGTTATTTAAAAAAAAACATTTACAGTTGGGACTCGAATATGTCCAATGTGTATATTTTAATAAAACACTTAAAGTGTGAAAATTACCACAACGCGAACTCCCTGGAGGTGTACGGGATCCGTGGGTTATTAATTTTTATATGGTAACCCCACACCATGTCTCGGAGGTATGAGTTATGGCGATGGGGTCCCATGAGGGCACTTCACATTGTTTTACTTTATATTGATCTCTTTATTATATAATGTTTGTAATAGTATGTTATATATTTTTTTATAATACTTTTACTCTACTATTGATAATGGTTTTTTTTAATTAACAAATATTAAATAAGTCAAATATTAAAATGCAAGGAAAAGTAATGTTAGCATTTTCATTAAATTCTTCATTAAAAATAATAAGTTAAATATCTGGTAATATAACGTAACTAGAGTAATAAGTTTTATATGTAAATAGGAAATATATATATATATATATATATATATATATATATATATATATATATATATATATATATATATAAAACCATATCAAGAATTCAAATGTCTAACCAATTATGATAAAACTTTTACTCAAATATAGTTTGTCAGAACGATGTGGATGTACGTCATGTTAGTGAAGCCTTATGTGGATGAAATACAGATGGAGTGATGGACGGATGAATTGCCTCAATTGCAGTGTTTCATGCTTAGTATGGATGAATTGGTTTCTAATTGCATTTGGATTTTGGTCAATTTTAAATTAACCTTTTTTTGTTATTTTTTCTATTCTCAGATATAAACATTTATATATATTTTTTCAGATCTTGTTAGAATCCTCAACTAACAAATTATTTTATTTATTTGTCTGTTTATAAAAAATATATAAATATTAGTTAAACAAATTTCCAATTATAAACATAATACGTATAAAATCTCTAATTTCCTTAACGTATGAAATATTTATATATTTCAGATAATATGTAATAACGGAAACATAAACTAGTTTTACGTACATTGCGAAGATAATGAAAACGTAAAGACAAACATTCCCACGCGTTTCTGCTGACTGTACTATTGCGATTGTGAATGTCGAGTTTGCGTTATTATCCACAGATTAATTGAAATATAGATGCGAATAACATTTATTAATTACTTTTGTTATTTCATGTTGGTTTTACTTTTGAATTTTCATGTTGGTAAACGCACAAACCGTGCAAAGCTAAGGACGTAGAAGAAAAAGAAAATACCTAATCAAAAAAATTAAATGTATATTACATACAAATCCGTCGATTTTTTGCATTTTAAATACCAATTGTAGGTCTACTAACTCTGTAATTTTCTAAACGCATGCATTATAAAACCTAACACATTTATAATTCTGATCATTAATTATCAGAAAATTAAAACTCGTTACTCTAACAAAAAATATTACCAACTTTAAAAATATATATTTTCGAAGTCGTGTCTATAACTTTACTTCTATCTAAAAATATATTATGTAACTGTTCTGAATATATAATAATCTTTATATAATCGTGTCACCACTGTCAAGGTTACGTTATTTTTACGACTACGTAATGCTATTGCAAAACACGCGGTGCATTTAAAGACTTATTTACGTAAACTGGTTTCTAAGAATGAAAACATGCTCCAATTACATATTTGCATTCAGCGTGAATGGTTTCAATATGTCGCAAGTTTTATATCAACTAACATTTTTTTTCTAAATCTCAATTTATACTGAAACTAGATGACAGCGGCCATGTCAAATCTGTATTTTTTTAATTATAAAAATAATCTATTATAAGTAGATATTAATCTACCTAGGTAAAATTGACCCCTAATTTTTTATATATTTGTTTTTAATTCATGACTATTTTATCTTTTTTTTTTGTTAATGTTACTTCTATTATTTTTTTAATAATTTAATACAAAATATGTTGTTTTGTTTTCATTAATAATGACAAAAAAAATGCGATCAATATAAAATAAATACTTTTTATTACCTACCAGTATGAGCTAAAAATTTTTTTTTTTTCAACAATAACAATAATTCTTAATAATAATTAATAATTTAATGAATTACGACCAGGCTGACATAAACGATAAACAGTTATCGGTGAGGCGCCGCTGCGTCAACTGTACGACGCTGAGTCGTTGTAATCGGAAGCGAATACCATAATCGCCTACTTAACACTCATGTTCGCCTGGTACGCTGAAAGTCACGGAATGTTTCAATTTTCAAGAGGTTAAAAAAACTTAATTTCAAAAATTAATCTTTTACTTAAACAAGTTCCAAAAAATTTAAAAAGTTTTCTTACCACCTTTTACTTTTTTTTAATTGAAACCTAGATTAATAATAATGCAAATAAGTAAAATACTAAATCAATATGAAATCGTTTTACATGTCGGAAGATAAAACGTGCTTTTATAGAGAAAGAATTCAAACAGAAAACTGCTTTTAATTTGTATTATTAGATTATAGAGTTAATAAGTTCAAATTAAACTTGAGTAAATATAGTTTATGAATGGAATAACTGTTAATTTTTCTCTAATGATGTAAGTGCAAGTATTGTTTATGTAAGTAAGTATATGTATGTATAAGTATTTTAAAATATTTTTTAGTAAGCTTATGATACCAAAAACAATTGTGTAAACAAATATATTTTGATGTAAAATGTCAAAAATGTTTAGGATTGGAATATGATAGTTTCATATGTATTGACACAATAATAATTTTATTGTATTAGTAAGACAAGACAAGTGAAACAAACATAATCTTTGGGTTAGATTTAAAATGTAAATTTAAAATTTAATTCAATATACGCGAGTTATCCGTAAAAATAGTTTTATTTCAATAATCTTACTAATATATAAGTGCAAATGTTTGGATGTTTGGATGGATGAATGTTTGTTACTCAATCACGGTAAAACTACTGAACTGATTTTGGTGAAACTGATGAATGTTGTAGCTTTTGTACTAGAATAACACATAGGCTATATATATACTAACTTTTGCACATGGTTTGGTTTGGTTCTGTTTGTGACGTAACCTAGGTTGTAGCGCGATTTCGTAATTGCGAGATCCTGTTTTTAATCGTTTGGTACATAAGTATTTATGAAAATCCTTCTTTAAAAGAATTGTTATGTTACTCAAATATATGTATGTTAATAGAAATATAGCCAATTATGTTATATCTGTGTTCCCTGTTACAGTCTAAACGGATTAAAGTATTTTGATGCATGAGGTATGATGGTAGATACGTCGAAAATAATCGAAAATAATATTTATATGACTAATGTTTCTAGCCAAATATTATTTTTACAGTCTACGTGGATGAAGTCACGGGCAACAGCTAGTATCATATGTATCATAACTAAGTTAAAAGCTATTTTGCGAGAATACACAACCACTAAAGAACCCTATGTTAAAAATACAAAGAAAAAAAGTTTTTTTTTCCGAACGTTATATAAAAATCGACCCATAAAAATTTCTTCAACGAACAATTTATCCCAATAAAGAAAATTATAATTTTTTACGTCACCGAATAAAAGTAAAGCCATCACTTGAGTGAGGTAACCCAATATGTCGGAAACCGGATAGCAGACAGTGTGGCGCGGAATAAGTTTTCTTTTTTTTTAATTTTTCTTTTTTTTAATCGCTGTAGAAAAAGTCAAAGGACTTTTATCTTGTGCGAGTTTTGTTTTTTGTTTAAACCTTTTTGTATCGTGTGTGATCCGTCGGTTGATGAACGAATTGTTTTGGTAGTTTATGTATGGTAAAGAAATTGGTTGAGCGTGTGCGTTTGTTATGGTGGTTTGATAAACGAATAAGGTCTACCATAAATTGTTGACTTTCTAAACGAACATGCCATTGTTTATACTCATGGGATTTGTACACACTTGATTGGATTACGATTATTTGATAATATTTTTACATTTATTAACCGAAAATGTAATGACAGTACACATAAGAGTACTTTTTAAATGAAATTCTAAAATAATATATGACACATGAGAACTCGCTACAGTAAGTGCAATAAATCATAATGAAACAGATGACCTAAACCTCTTGTTACAGTGATGCAGTCGCGTCGGTGCGTAATAAGACCTCGTAAGTCTCAAGATAGATCTACATACATCACTTATCTATTGTCATCTCGATAGTTTAATTATCTGTTGTTACAAATTACAGATAAAAATATATATAAGAAATGTTTGTTCAAAATAATTAGAATGTTTATTTATCTAAATCTAGCAAGCACGCCCTCCATGTGGCAAATGAAGGAAACCAAACCCTTTGGTGACATGATAAATATTTTTGCTATTCGACACCTCATGTACAATGTTAAAGCCGCGCCAGGACACTTCTGCGTATCCATTTTAATGAGCCTTTTAAATTTAGAACGTTAGCTTTTTAAATTGACGTTCGTATTTTTGTTAATGACTGGTAACAAAGTGATTTGTGCATTCAAACAATAATAAAAACAAACATCTTATGTGTGAGTGTATACAAAAGTGCATGTTCAAATTTAGAGCAGCTTTATTTTTTCAATCAATAACCTCAAAACCTTTATCAAAACCACATGCCCAAAAATCAAACGCCGTCAACCGAAAATTTTGGTTTAGAAACGAATAGACAAAAGTAATACGATATTTTTGCACGAAATCAGGGAATATTGTGAAACTGTATTTTTCTTAGAGCCATCCGCGCATGTGCATTGCGGTTTTGAATTACGTTCCAAATTAAAAAAAAATACATTTTTTATTACACTCCACTTCTCACAAATGCGGACAATAGCTGGAGAAAGGGTCAATTGTATTTTTATATTTTTACTATAAAAAAATATTACTCCTTTGTGTAATAAAAAGGTATCGATGACCCCATGACAATGAATCAATTTATAACATTAATTTGTGACCTTTGATATTAGAAAGGGTTACAATATATTTAATTGTAAAAAAATCAGAAATATCGTTAAATCATTATACGTTTCATTTAATTTCAGTCTCGCAAGATTTAAGTTTATTTGGGCTAATGTATGTTGAAGAAACTGTAAAATATATTTCGCGTGCCAAATGAATTATTAAAGTAAAATTTATTATCGTTAAACTGACATTGAGGTGTCACCTGCATAATATAACATTTGTAACACGACGTCACTACGTTTAATTAAAACCCATTTAGAAAGAAAAGTAAAGCGACCGGACACAGCTGGTGCGTTTCTAGACTCTATTTACTTTAGTTCTGTCTTGTTAGTCATTCATACATTAGTAACGTTTCACCACTTTACTAAACTCTCTCCAAACTAAAAACCATTGGAATATAGGCCTTAAAGATACAGATTAGAGGTCATTTTAAATTAGGATAACTGTAAATGAGTTTGTGTAAAGAAATGAGATAAACATGCCTCGGAGTGAGACGTCAATCAGCTGTCAACGACTTTCCGCTACGCCATGCTCTCCTAGTACTGTATCGCCCAATGTACTGGGAATTAGGTGGAATAATTTATTTATTTATTTGTCATTAACTTATAAATATTTTAGTTTTTATATAAATTATAAATACATATAAAAATACATAAAATTATTTAAAGAAGCTTCCTCAAACAGTTATCCAATATATTTGCTAAAATCAACTTCAGTGTAAAAAAAAATATTAAAGAATTACCAGATAAAAAAAAATATTCCTTTAGTTAAATATATATAACGAAAATACATTTTTGCTTATACCTACAAATGCAAAGTAATTTGCAAAGTATTTTTGCTTATACCTACAAATTTGATAAAAAATCCTTAATCAAATAATTAAATGGTGAAAAAAACTTTTAAACATTTTACATAGTATACTTCAAATAAACATAACTATAAATCATGATTTACACATACATATAATTATAAGTAGGTGTATTGTGTATACATGTACGTCTAAATAACACTTATTTATCAAAATGTAATTGATTGATGTAGTTATAAAAGTATATTTATGTATATACATAGTAATACTAATATAATAAGTATATTAAGTAAATTTTCTAGGCATGTGATACGTCGCGGTTCACCACACAGCCTCGGTCCCACGAATATCGCTGGCTTTCTAGGTTTATGCTTCACTAACTATATATATGCATATAAATATATAATAATTATATTATATTTAAACTATATAAAAACAATATTAATAAAGTTTAGTTCACATAGTTTTTTTATACACGAAATTAAGAAACGCATTCTAAAGTGACTATGAATTATTATTGCTTTTAATTTTAAATGTCCATTAACCCTTTTCTCGGTTTAAGGTCACACGTATATAATACATTTAAGAAAATACAAAATCACGTAAAATCGATACAAAAGTTCAACCCTTTCCTTAAGAATGGAATTTTAAGAAAAAATAAATAAGGCCGTCATAATTAATTTGATTGTTGAGGTCACAGCAGTTCTCAAGGGGTGACCCTTTCTTTGATATTATATTTTTTGTTATTTGTGATATTTTGCTCTTTTAAAAGTCAGTGGAAAGACGTTAACCAACAAACAAATTCAACCTTATTAATTTAATATTGTATTAATATAAAATACTATATATATATATATATATATATATATATATATATATATATATATATATATATATATGTTAGATATACTTACGTCCCTCCAAGTGCTGTTGACTGATAGGAGCTGAGCACACAGTCCACAGATGAGCAAACACAGCTTTATTGTGACCTCCGGACTTGAAACAATACAAACTAACACAGTATACTATATTATGTATTTAGTTTAGTTAGCTGCCAAATAAAAATATGAATATATCTAACCAATTATCTTAAACTAGTGCTTAAAATTCAAATATAAAAACTAATAAGTTTTTATATTTGAATTTTAAGAACCTACAGAACATTTTTAGAAAACATTTCAAGGATTGTTAAAAATATTTGTTTGTGTCTTAATCGCTTTTATTTCAACAAAAAAACACAAAAACCTTAGTACCATCAGAATTAATACATCTCAATCAAATCCAACTTATCTGTATTGGAATAAAAAAAAATAATCCGAAGAAACATCCCTAAAAGTAAGAGCTGCTGTGTAGTATTAAGTTTTGGGCTAAGTATATATGTTTATGAACTTAACCTTTATACGTGTATAAGGTAGCTTTTTATAATTTCCATAAATAAGGGATGTTTTATATAAATCGTAGTACCAGCAGGTGACGGGCAGTCCGGCGCCGAGTTTGTTTGCGGACCACTCCCGCACCCTCGCTGCTACTTTGGTCTGAGTCAACACTGGTTTGGCAAAAAATCGTTAAAAATATATTGTTTTTGCCAAAGTTTTTTAATTTAAATACTTTTTGAAAAATGCAATTATGTATGATAAGTATAAATTTTGTTTTTTTTTTTTATTACATACTTGGTCATTTTTTAATTATTTTTGTTATTATTTCGGTATTTAGCTTAAATTTACTTATAAATATTTCTTGTCGACCATCGCCAATTATTTTACCATATTATATAAATTAGGATTTCACGTTTAGTAATTACATAAAAAATTTAACAAACTGGTGAAATATTTAGATATTTCTTCATTAAAAATATTTCAAAATCGTGAAAGAAGGTTCTGTAGTATAAAATGTTAAATGAAATAATAAATATGCAACCCCAATATAAAAGTACGTTAATGGATGATCATTTTATAAATCATACCCCAAAAGACACTGCGGCCATTATAGTGTTTGTTCTATTAAAAGGGGCAATGGAAATAAACACAGACCCTTCCCATTGTTTGGGGAGAGCTCGACTATTGGAAGTCGATTCACGAACCTATTACGCAGACTCCGAATATCGATGTTTCCCGAAAATTCACGAGTTTTTCTTTAACGAATGAGATACAGCAATAATGAATATATATTTATATTAGTTAATTGTTAAGCTTATTGTTGTTAAACTTATTACTGATCCATTACTTATAATAAAAATACCTACTTATATATGTTATAATAATAAGCCTTATATTCATAAAAATATTGTTTGTTCTTTAATTCTTTATCAATTTTTTATTCTTTTTCAACTTGAAATTGGGATAAAATTATAGTTTCATCCCAAAAAACATCCCTAAAAACGCAACTAAGGCCGCGAAAGGCCTGATAGTGAAATAATAATAAATAGCCGTTACCAGGGCAACATAAGTAACGAGCACGTCAAATTATGTTATTATCGTAACAAGGGGGAATCGGATTTCGAATAATTAATACTTCCATTAGCGGCGCGTGGCAAGTAATTGTGTTTTTTAATTGAAGACCGATCTTCCATATAGAATTTTTGATAATAGGGATTTTTTAATTTAATTTATCAAAAATAATTTCAAAAAGAAAAAATGTCCTTGATTAAATGTGTTAATATTTGTTAATTAAATTAATTAAAACAATACAATTAAATAATATATTTAATTGAGCTACCACATTAGGATATCATAAATGAGAAACAGTTAAATCGAAGTCATTGAATTTTTAATGTTGGTACAAACGTAAAACACATTTATGTAAGTTATATAATTCAATGGCCTTTGATAATATATACAGCATGCTCTTGTAACAAGATCAAGTTAATTCTTGTTATCAGTCGTTCTTTAGTTTATTTCGCTTAAAAACTTTTTTTTATGTCAATCTTAAATAATATACCTAACAATATATAACTTTTTCTAGAACTTTATCAAATTAACCAAACCATTTAAAAAAATAATAATATGTGTATTTATTTCTCTTATTTCTGTTCTAAGTTGTTAAGTTTGTTTGTCAATCTGTAACTGTATATAAATATCATATATGTAATAAGGATTGACATTGTTTTTAAGGAAACCACGAGTGTAACCGCGGTCAGGAGTTGAGCTAAGTATAGGTGGATGGAACATGACACCAGCGGTTAAGGGCTGAGACTCACGGTTTCCGGGGTTGGACATCAATGGGACAATCGCCACTGTTTGAAGACTTTCACAAGCATTTGGTTTATATAGGATGGTAAAAGAAATGATTAGCTTTTAGCATTTAGCTAATAGATGATTCGTTATAACAGAATTGCAGATTTTTATATAAATTAATATTCTTTTTAACTTTATAACATTATTTGTATATACTAACGAAAGGAAAAAAAGATCTCATCAATTTATATATTTCAACGAAAATATGTTGGACAAATTTAATTCAAGCAATACCTTCAATGAGTATTAAAAAGTAAAAATAAGGTAAAAATTTCGTCCAAAAAAAATCCCGAGAGCGGAAGCGCACGAAAATACACATAAAAACGCAGCCTGTATATCAAATTACCGTGCATCTGGTTTTAGTGGAAATTGGAGCAGTTTAAATGAGTGTTTTATTTTAATCACTTTGCTTGTTATGAACGCCTGGTACAAAATTGTTACTATACTTTTGTTTTTTTATCGCAAAAACCCAGACATTTTTTTTTTATTTTTGTTATAATGTCATTGTTGGTGTCATTTTATTATTTCATGACCTCAATAAAACCTACTTCTTCACAAGCAATCTTGCGATCCTCGTCCGGATATGTTCGAGAAAACATCTTGAAACTAGACATCATATTAAACTACTATCTCTAGAAAAATCGACCCCATTTTGGCGTAAGTCACTTTTGTAAAAAGATCATTTTATGGCCGTTTTGGTATCTATTTGGTTGACGTTGAACGGTAAATGATTCACCATTTCGTTTTATATTCTTTACAATATTTTGATATTTCCTTTATTTAAAAAAAAAACATTTCAGATATGGTGAAAAAACACATAGTAAATAGATTTTTTAAGGAGAATTAATCGAAAACAGCAGCTAAAATTTATAAAATTTCGTCTTTTCCAAACATGGACCTCAAAAAGCCACGTGATCTCTGACAGGAGATTTGCCGCATAAATTCTAAAATTACACCTATAATAATTTCTATTAAAGCAATTTTCCCAACATGTAAATAAATTCAAGCCTTATCCAAAGTAACAAGGGTATAAAATTAAATAAAAAAAAAACAAAAGATTATAAATATAAAATGGCGGATCATTGTTTGACGTTAACAAAAGAGGCGTGTGATGCACGTGACGTATCTAGCGATAGACCGTAATTAATGGGAAAATACACCATAAGTATGATACGAGGGTTTAATACATTTAATCGTATTAAGTACACGTACCTAGTTATATTATTTATTAGATCGATAAACATTAAAACATTTGGTAAGTTTTATTTAAGACAATGCTGCACTTGTTTATGGCTTTTGTCTATGGTAAAAAACATTAGATAAGTTTATTTTTTGATATAGCTTATATATTTTAAAATGTATACGAGGCCTGTAGATCAGTGCTTGTAATCTCAGAACTCTTTGAGATAGGTGCCAGTTTAATTTTATTAATCTACAAATAAGTTATTGATATCGCGTTAAGTTACTCAAGTAAATTTGAAATCAAAAAACGAAGCAATTATGATAAATGACTGAGAGAACCAATATATAAATGAAATATATAAATTAAATAATAGACCAATATATAAATGAAATAACAACAGCGAGACCATAAAGCTAGCATAGAGCCATGGGCGAACCGAGGAGGTTGCAGGGGGGGCAGCTGCCAACTAGACATCGTATACCTCTCTACTACCTCCCATTGTAAATTAAAATTGGTATTTTACATAAAAAATAAAACCAATTAAGTTTTAAAAATTGAAGAAGGTTTAGAAATGCTTTCTGAGGAAGGTTAGTCGGGGACGAGATAAATAGCTTTTCAGTTGTTATAGTATATATTAAAAAAATATATAATTTTCCAATAAACCTTTTAGCAAACACTTTAAAGTCTAAAATCTTCATCAGAAGCGAGATTCGGCAAAGACAAATCACCAGCGTTTGCTCTTTCATTGTTAAACCATGCTCAGAAAATTAAAATTACAGCTCCAAAATTACAAAAAAAAAGAAAAAAAATCTGGTTTGCCTCCCCTCCCCTCACCCCTAGCTAATGACATAATGAAGAAAATATTGCTTATCTATTTTTAAATTTTAATATGAATAAAATAACTTAAAAAAGGAAGAAGAGTACATCAGAAACAAATTTTAATATCTACAGTCACTACAAATTCTTATATACCTACTATCTATTTGTTTATTTTTAATTAAATATAAAAAATGGCAACATAAAATTTTATGTAAATTAAAACTAATCAATTAAGATTCTATTTTTAAAATTCACAATTATTTTTAAATGGTACCTACTGCCAAGATTATTATTTTCTTTTTCCAAACAATGCAATATAATATCCAGTAGGCACGACACATTAATAACTCATTAGCTGTGTTCTCTTTTTAAAAGTTTTATTTGAAGAGGCAGTTTTTCTTAAGAATATTTGCGTCTTGTCCGCAAATACGGAATTAAAATTTAATTTCTGCGTTTTAAATGAAGCAGTTATAAGTAAATACTTTTTATTTATTTGTTGGTTGGTATGTTCTTTTTTACATTATTGATTTTTACCTAATATGTATAATATTATGATAACTAACTTTCTAGGAACTGGCTTAATTTTAACTAATATCATAAGATTGTTCTTTAATGACAAGGATGAATGTAACGATACTATTAAATTAAATTATAAATGACCAAAAAGTTTTCATTTAAAAATATGACTTAATTGTATGTTTTTTTATGAACAAAAAAGTCGTCGCTGGGCACGTAATAGCTATTACAGTTATACCAACATCCACTACTACATACAATGCGACGTACAAACACACGGTTTGGCTCCACCTGACAAACAAACATACACGCACTTAAAGGTTCCTAAATTATTGGGTAATAAAATGCTGCTTATTTCATTATTGTTTTTTTTCAATACATTTTATGTATGTTTTGTTTATATGTAGGTATTTTAAATTTTAAAAACCAACAAAAAAAAAAATTTAATACTTACCTTACCTTCTTTACTTCTTTAATTAAGAAGTTTTATTTTTTTATTTAAAAACCTGTTAGAATATTGGCAGGTTTCTTTTAACTTTAAAAAAATTGCAATTAAAAATGTGATGCATCATTTTAGGTGCCCATATAAAAGCGGTACGAAAAACAAAGCGTTCACGATAGCGTTAATATTGACCGAGAGCGAACAAACACAGGAGCAAACAGATTATATTGGACAATTGAGATGATGTATGAAAATTGTTATATACCACAGCTGGGCAAAGGTGGAGGAATGTTGGGCTTGGTAGTTTGTCAAATGTGGCGTTTTTACCCAATAATGTAGTATGTAGGTAGGTACCTACTTAATGCAAAATACAGGAGAAGTGAATAGAAGATCAAAACATGCTGTAGCGTCCCCCATCTCTATAGGTTAGATTAGGGGAAAAGAATGAATGATGAAGATAATAAATTGTGATACTCATTTTAAAATAATCAACAACAAATACTTTAAGGCATATACTTCTTATCCGCCATTATTGTCTGTTTTTTGTTTAGTAATTATTTGTTTTGAAAATGCAGTTGGGCACTAAGGAGAATACAATTGCAGTAATTGCACTGTAGGTACAAAACCCTATCTACTGAGACACTCGGCGGTAGATAGGTTTGCAGCTGAACTACGGGTCAGCTTCTAAGATCAGGGTACTACGGGACCCCGGTACCTAAGCCCTCCGGCAGCGATGCATGCGCTTGCGTGTGTAAACGGCCGGGTCACCGGTTTTGGAGTTAGATTCGTAGTGGTAATGTGGTTAGCTGCAGAACTTCGGCGCTGTTTGTCTGGGTTCCCACAGTTGTCGGGGGCTCGTCGGATCTTGTGCGCAGCTAGAGGTGATTGACCGGCCTAGGGCGAAGGGCTGCTGCGGGGCTTGGAACGGCCCTTGAGCAGAGATCCTTTCGGGGGTCTCTGCAGTTCGGGTAGCCCCCTGCTTAGAGGTTAAATGGATGTGCTAGCATCTAACCGGTCACCCCACTGTATCGTAGGGTAGGCTTGCGGCCTGACTGCCTGTCGGAAAGTGAGCGTGCCTTACAGTTCCGGACCCTTTCATGGAGAAAAGGTAGCTTGGTGGTCGCGATTGGACTCGTCTATGACCAATAGCCTTGCGAGCTTACTGGTCTTATAGTGCCGTATAAGTCAGACCTACCGTATAAGGGTCCATGTGACCGGGGTAAGCCTTGACCACATGAATAGTTGCTCAACTCTTATAACCGATGGGTTGGTGGGGTTGAGATGCTATAAACATAAGTATTAGGACTGAAGGAGGCGAGGGCGGTGTAGGTAAGGACAACGTAAATAAGGAGCCATCCGACATTTTAGGTACATTGAAAAAGCTAGGGATTAGCCGAATATTTGTGTATCGTACCATCCAAAGATAACACTGAACCCATGTCTGTTGATGACAGAAGCGGTAATCTCATCAACACCTTATTCAAAAACAAGTGTAGACATTCCAACAGGATTCAGCCCTGGATTATAAGGCGCAAAGTACCTAAATTTGGCTTGAGCAAAATGTTCCAGACTTCATAAAGACTGATGATTGGCCTTCGGCTAGTCCGGGCTTAAACCGTTTGGACTATATATTGTGGTCTGTGCTAGAGAACATTGCCTGCTCTAAGCGTCACCCAAATATTGAATCGCTCAAGAAAGCTTTGGAACAGAAGTGACCAAGTTTCCAATGGAAACAGTTCGTAAATCCATCGACGAATGGTACGACCGTTTAAAAGCATGCGTTACAGCTAAGGGTGGACACTTTTAATAACTAGCTTTTTTTAACTTTTTTTAAAAGCTAAAGTACGATTTTTTACTTTACATACTAACATACAAACCTTTAAAAACAAATTATTTAAAAAATAAATATCGGATATTTTCTTTATAACAGAACTTATGGCTAGACTGGGTAATTATAAAACAAAAAAAGCTAAAATATACTATATTATAAATATATTTTAATTATTCAACTTTAAAGTAAGAGATAATAATATTCTATAAAAATAGAGATGTTAAGTATTTATTATTACTGTATAACAAATAATATGATAATATATACCTATGGGTACCTAACAATTATACCGAAATGTTAAACAGTATTTTTAAAAATACAAAAAAAAAACATTGGAAACGCCAAACTAGTAATAATAATCCAATAATTGATTTCAAATTCAAATAATATACAAGAAAAGATTGAATGAAGTCTTCTTTTAAGAATAATTAAAACTATCCCTGTGCTAGAAGCCTCCGTCATTCCATACCAATATAAAATTATAGCAAAATAAATTATATTTTTTAAATAAATAAATATTACAGATAATTAAAGTACACTTTGTATGTGTATATCTTTGGGTGTATATGTATGCCTGTGTGCATGTTTCACCCTACAAACCCACACCAAAGAGATTTTGTGTGTGAACGCAAAAGCAGCTCCACTTAATCATTCTCGTCTTTATTTCAGGGAAAGAATAAAGATAAATACTTCAATAGAATAGAAACAAAAAAGGTATAATAATATTGTAAACAATGAAAGTATAATTGTCCACCAATTTATAGCTCTAGCTAGTGTATAGCAAGTGTATAGATAGTGTATAGCAACACTATCGCGTTACAGTAAACTGACACTACCGTGACCGACACGCTCGTCACATACCTACCTGTTCCATTTGGACTTCTTGGATTCACATTTAACTATTTAATACTAAACTATATTCATTGTTACTAAATCTAAGTTTTGACTTAAAAGTATTATTAACATGATTTTTATATTCTCTTTCATTGCACTACAAGCCTTAATTATCTTTAATAAAATTATTATTATTTAATTCTAATGATTTTAATATTTCGTATATCTTGCATCGTGTGTAAGTTTCCTTATTTATTATATTTATTCGTGTGGTTTGTTATCTATTATTATTTGAAATTAGTGATCTATCCACGATTGAAATTCTCAAATAGCTTCATACTAATTCAATCTCAAGTCAATTATTAGTAGGTACCGATAATAGATAAGATTGTAATTGCAATCTTTAATATACACCATCGAAATAAAGATATCTGTACACCTAGTACGTATTTTGACGTTACGAACACTATGACAGTTTACCAAATAGTAAACTGTAAAATCATAACATAGAACTATTATATACTCTATGAATCAAAATCTATTGAAATATTTAAGAAATCTTTTAAATATTATATTTATCTTTAATTATTCAAACTGATTTATAGAATAATCTTAAATAGTAAAAAAAAAATAACTCCTTATTGATATATAAAAAAATATCTTTGGCATGATTTTTTTATTAGAGAATGCAAAGAAAAGATTAAAGTAAACTTAAAATATATAATTAATATATTGAATGTAATCAGAAACCTTTGAATTTATTGCTAAATAAGTTTCTAGATTTAAATTAAATAATTAAATCTATTTTATTATTTTGTTAACTTACCTCTTATTACAAATTTGTAAAGAGCAACGTCTAGCTTATAGATAATATTCAAAATATATCCATAACTTCAAATATCGATATAGTATAAGAACAAAAATATTGCCATTAAACATTTTCCAACAAGTTAACAAAAAGCTTGAAATAAACTTTTCAAAGATTCTTTTATTTTCCCACCAAGTTTGTAAACAAGAAGCCATTAAAAAACTCCTTAACTTTTTAAAGTTATCGTAAAGACAAAGCCACTAATTTGTGCGGCTTCAACCCTTGTAGGAAAACAATTGTAAATGTATACCGACAGAGAAACCTCGCAGGAAGCTCTTCCCCTCTTTTGTGGGGTAAATTAAAAGCTTAAAAAGTTACTTTTAGGGTTCCTCATAGACAAACGAAAATACTATAAAACTATTGGTTTGGAAATTTTTAATAAAAAAAAAAATGTCACCCGTATAAACTTACAGAATATCTCCTCACATTACAAATTGCTTAGTTATTGACAATTACAAGACAAACATACAATAGCAAAGCAACAAAGACTACCCGACCGTGTCTTCTTGACTGAGTAAAAGTGATTTGAGTATTTAAAAAAAAATGTGCAATCGGTGGTATCATTTTAAAAAATATTTAAATATTGGCAATTTTATTCTTTATTCCACGCTGATAAGGATCATAATTGTTTAATTATATATAAATAAGTATTTGAAATTCAAATAATAAACACGAAACAAAAATAAAAATGTACAACCAAAATGCAACTGTATTTGTATACAAATACATACGGAAATGGTAAAAGTTTATGAGTTTTCGTATTTTTACTAAAACTTCAGTGGTGCGTAACAATTAATAATTACGCAATACAAAATGGCGGTATTGTTATTTGGCGCCAAAACTTGCGTCAGATTACTTCCTCACCTTTTTGCTATTCTATTGAAATCCCTTTGTAATAGTTCATTTTGCGGGGCCATCTCTTCTTTATTTTTTTCTGATTAATTTTAAAGTAGTTTATTCTCTCTTAATATAATGAAGAACAATGCTTACGAAAAATTACATGAAAATATTTCCCAACTGTTATTTTTCTTCTATATTTTTTGAAAAACAAATATATAAAGAATTTTTCCACACGATAGGAAATCATACCTGCGTCTGTTCAGAAGCATTTTTTACTAAAGATAGGACATAAATTTATTTCATATATAAGTAAATAACCTTGGTTTATATATAAAAAAAAAACACCGAAACCATTTAAAATATACACCCAAAATATAAACCCAATTAAAAAACATACAAAACCTCAACATACAGTAATAACATAAAATAGTCAGAATCCATTTTACTTCATTTATAGTCAGAATCCCCGAATCTAAAATTATACTAGACGAGAAGAGTAACCCGACACTCTCCCCCGGGGTAACCAGGAACGTATGCTGCAGGATGGGATTATGTAACAATGAACAAACGTATAATAATTAATATATCATATGAAAGTGATTATTATTCATACGAAAATGGCTCTATCTCGATAACATTCTGTTACTGTAAGAAGATACATTATGTGATTACAGTTTCTACTACAATAACTATTAATACTTAATATTCATATGATAAGAATAATATACTATGGAGCATAAATTTTATATTATCATTCGTAATTTTAAGAATTCGCTGATATAATCAAAGACGTACCTACTTTCTACATTCAAGTAAAATTAAACAATAAACATCGAGGTTTACTCAGCTTATAATAACGTTATTCAAACATATAAAATTTATCTGATAATAGATATTCATTCTTATGAAATGATAAAATAAAATATAATTAATTTAATATTAAAATGCTTCCATCTCGCATAGCACCATCCCGCAAGGTGCAGTACAATCACTTACGCAATTGTTTAAACAATGGAGTAATAAAATATCGTATTACGCGAATAAATGCGCATCCCGTATCCCAGGGTATTGTTATGGGATGAGGGCTGATGCGCTTTACCCGGGGTAATTATTGAGGCACTTTGTGCTTCACATGTGTGTTTGATTGTCTGACTGTAGGTACTGTTTAAAATAATTGTTTCGTTGTTATACAGATTTTTTACAGATTCAATTTATTCTATCTAGATTGGTTCTTAATTACTCCTAGATTATTTTTTTAATAATAGATGAATCTATTATAAATTGAAATATCATTTTTATATTAATATAGTATTAAAATTCTTTAAATATTTAATGTGTTTAATATTCATAAAAAAAAATAAGTTGAATATCCTCAATATTATTAAATTAAACTTATTATTTAAAAAAAGGTCTTCGCGGATTACTTACCACTAAAATGTTCACACATCAATAGGTACCATAAATATGTAGTATGTTTTGTGTCTGTGTGGTCGCTACTTCACAACTCCGACCGAGCGGAAGATATTAAAAATAACATCTTTTATTTACACAGATGTATATTTATTATATTAATAATATTGCCAATTTATAATTATTTTAATATTTCCTATACCTATAATTTATGTAGATAAAATTCTGTATATAAATGAAGTGTTCTTTGGTGAGCATCTCTATAGACCGGATGCAGATTTTTGTTTTCTTTATGTTCCTCTGATTAAGGCTTTGGTATGGAATGAAAAAAATCGACTTTTTTGCTTTTTATGGGTTTTTGCATACAAACACTGATCATAATCAGAATATATTTTTTGATTCTGATATAGGTACCTACCTAATACCTATACCCTGTGTATCCGTATTTTCTTTTTCCTAATGTAAGTATTATTATACTTATCTATTCGTATTGTTTTTGCTATTAAGTTTGCGGGACGAACATAATAATATATATTCATAAGTAAATTTAATAAATGTTTGTGTTGGGTCCCGGGTTCGATTAATAGTCGTATCCCGATTGTCTACAGCTCCATTTTATCTCAAAATTTCATCGAAATAAAGGCGTGGGAAGACCTGATATGAACAGTAGTGTTAGACTCTTCTACTAAATATTTAAAATATGAAGATTAGTTTACGTAGTAGGTACCTACCTTATTAGGTCTACCTACCTACCTAGTGCTTAAAAATATCTACTGCTAAATGTTTTTTATAACTTGTATTGCTTTTACCATTAATCTCTTCATAAAATATATTTTATAATAATACCTTTTTACAGACCTCTCCCTTATAGTTAGATAGATAGCGGGAGATAGAAAACTACGCCTAATAAAAAAACATTACTTTTATTTGGATCATATTAAAATTTGCAACCATCATAAATTAAGTTGGTATATAGGTATAGGTAGGTATACGAATCTTAGTATTTGTATACTTATTTAAACTACCTACTACTACTAATAGATATTAGGCTGAACATTAGTATTTGTTGTCTCTTCACTAAATAAACATTACAACGACAATGAAAGTAAACTTTTTAGATAACAATTGCAAATGGCGTCGCTTCGGCGCCAAAACGTTCCGTCTTTGGGATAATCTGTATTGTATTGTATTGTATTATGTTAACGCGTATTTGCACGGATTACTTTAATTTTCTATGATTGTTTTGAGATAAACAAAATCGTTTCTTTGTTCTAGGATTATTTAAGAGATTTTATTTGTTATTTTGTAAATTCTTGTGCAAAAATATATACGGCCTTTTTGGTTTCATTTGAAATTGGAATAAGGTAGTATTGGCAGATTATTTATTGGAAAACAATTTAAATTTTATGATAATAAAATTCAATTCTCATATGATATCTATATTAAATTATAAATATATACCTAATATAATAAAGATAATAGGTACTGATAGTAATAATTGCCTGTCTTTTAATATTCTGTTCCAAGTGATATAGTAGGTCCAACTTAAAGATAGAGAGACATATTTCAATCATAATATTAATAAACTAATAAGGTGAATGTATCTTTGTAGTATCTTATCTAAAAATCAACAACAAAAACCTATATATTCGGTAGTCTTAAGAAGATTTTCTGCTTCACATCGCTAATCTCAGCGACATTCACTTTTAATCGCCAATACTCGAATGAAAACGAAAGAATTTAATGAAGCGACAGCTTTTTTGTATGACAATGACATTTTAATAAATCTCATACATTTTGTATTATATTTATTTTGTATTGTATGTATATTTTTTTATAGGTAAAAACAATTTATTTTATTATTTAGTAGTTATAGCTTTGGACAGACAGACAATTTAAGATTATAATCGGTACCTAACTTTTATTGCTACTGTTATTTAGGTATTATTTGCTGCTTATTAAACTACCTACCTACCAAATTAATAATAATAAAAATCGTACCGAAGAAAAATCTGTTTTTTTATCTTGTATGGACTTAAAAACTTATAAAATTAATGTATTTTAACATGTTTGAGTTAAATTTAAGCTAGTTTAAGTAAAGCGGAAAGTGAAAGTAGTTTTTTTTTATTTCCGGCGCCGACTTGCAAATAATCCTAAAATAATAGACGGTAGGTAAAATTGTATGTTTGTCTCAAATATATCTAAATATTAATTTAAAATGTGTTTTTCTATTAGTTAAAGTATAAAAATATAATATAAATATAGGTATCCAATTTAAAAATAACTTGTGGCCTCAATTATTCTAAGATAGTTTAAAGATTAAAGTAGTATTTCTAATCTTTGTATGGATACAAGATACAAGCTTAACTTTTTAATAATACAGATTATTCACAATATTCTTATAGGAAACTAAATATTTATCTTCTTTGTTGGTAGGAAAGGTCATTTAGGTCACTTAATCTTCTTAACGAACTTTCTTAAGTACCAGGACTACAGACAAAGGTAGCAGTTATTCTGCTTTGTAGTAAAGTCAACTATGAGTGATAATTAACACAAAAGATTACAAATAGAGTATCGAGTATAATGTATATATCTGTATATCTAATTTTGAAATTGGAACATCGCGTGTTACACATATAAATCTATTAATGTTATCTGAATGCATTTTTTTTAATCCATTTAGATATGTCTAACAATAGTGAATAGACATTCTCGCTTACAACCCTGAACCTATAACCTTCTCCCTTCGACATTCAAATTAAAATGACATATACGGAGGCGTAAGGCGTTATCTATTTCCACCAATCACAATCCAAGGATCACCCTCGAAGGATAACTAAAGGCTCTCATTGGCCATCCATTGACACCTCGATGTCCTGGTATCATTATTGCTATCTCTGTCCGATTGTTTTAAAATATATTATCTGTCTCCTTCTATTTTGAGCATCAGAACAGGCTGTCTGCAATAATTTACGCGCCTGAATTGCGCTGTTTGTAATAAATTGAAATGGAATTATTGTTTTTCAATGCAATATATTTAAGTAAAAGGAGAGCCTTTTATTTTTTCTGAATGTCGTGAAACTCATGAAAGTAAAGATGGTAGGTATTACATTAATTAATAATATGTATTACAATATTTAATTCACGACAAAATAAGAAATTGATCACTTAGATGAATATTAAGTACTATAGATATAAATAACAATAACTAAATAAGTATTTATACTTTCTTAAACATCGTTAAGGAGTTCGTATAATAGTCTAAATCAATATGTAGGTAGGTACTTGGAGTAATTTATTCTTTGACAAAGGTCTGTGATTTTTAATCTTTGTAATTAAGTCCAAGCCCAAACAGATTCCAAGTAACACTTAAGTAGTACTATCAGCAAGTGGGTAGGGTATGTATTGTATCAAGTTGATTAATTTAGAACGAGCTCAGAGAATATTAGCATTTTTATTAATAAAAAACATATTAGTTATGTTTATCAAATAACACCGAATTTTAAAATTTTGTACCTACCTAAGAAAGTCTAAAAAAATAAAACCTTTTTTTAAGGCTATGTAAGCTACGTAAGTACATAGGTACATACCTACCTACCTACCTACGGGTTCGAAGCTTCACAGAGTAAATTTTAAAATGATAATAATATCTTCTCATCACATTTCAAACTTCAACGGTTAGTAAAAATAAATTAACTTATTAGCACTAACTATTATTATTAAAACTTTAATTTTGGAACGAAATATAAAGACCTCTTTACTATTTTATTTTAAGCTCAATTTGCGTTGGTTGCTTGCAAAGCGTAAGTACCTACCTACCTAACTATTTTGCGGGAGCGACATAAAGTTTAGGCCGTACTTTACGCCAAGAACCTAATTATAACAAGGACTAATAGGTATATCACAAATCACAATTTATATATTCAATTATGTAATAACATAATGTACAAAATTTCTAGTAAAAATTAGCGCATCAAATTACTTACTACTATAAATTAAAGCATTTAACGTTTTATTGAAACCTAAACAATTTGGTTTCTCTTCAGTTTATGCCCTAGCATAAACGGTTTTTAACCTTAATATTTGAACTAATATTGATTAATTGAGGTAACAAACTCTCCCATTTGATATTTCATATCATATTACAATTCAAATAAAAATTCCATCATTGAAACAAAATATCGTGCATTTTTAATACAGAAAAAATACAAGTATCTAACGCCATCTATTATTGAAACTTTGTAACTATTTTTTCGCGACATCTAGTGATATTCAAAGCAATGTGTTTATTGTCTTATGGTGACGTTTTAAAATATTGCTAATAGATGGCGCTTAAAGAATAATAGGATTTTTATTATTTTTTATATTTTAAAACAACTTATCATACATAATCCAATGATTTCTTAAAGGCTTGTAATTAATATTTAGTTTAATTTTCAATGCTTTGAAAATATATAAATGATTAAATAATAAGCTCTATTAAAAAATGGCAACCAAACTGACGCGTGTCACGAACGCTTTCGCGATGTTTTGATGACGTTCAAGTGAGACGTGTTGACGTTTTAGATAATTTTCCTTCTCGTTTCACTTTTACATACGTGTCAAGTGAGCTTGTGCGTGTTCGGCTTAAAAAGCCTTTAATTTTAAGATTATTGTAAGTATTATTAAATTTCTTTGTTAATATTAAGGTCTCCGTGTTATTATAATGATACGTTACGATATGCATAGTTGTTAGTTGTTGTTGTATAGACCTCAAAAACCTTTATTACGTTTTAATCCAAAAAGATTTTTCGATAGCAATCAATATGATTACATTTTGTTTATTATAATTGATTTGATTGAAACTGGCCGTAGATTTATAATTATATCCAACTGTAGATTTAACGGGCGTTGATTTTCATAACATTTAAGCGATCTTTTTTTTATTATTGTAACATATGTGTACACTACACTCGCATCTAATGGTACCTAATGATTGTACTTTCAATATTTTTAAATAATTCAAATTGTACACAGCGTTTGTTGCAAACGAAGACATAACAATCCTTTTAAATCAGTTTTAAAAAAAATCTATGACCTTCTAGAAATGTAACATTCTAAATAATTGTAAAACTTTTTGCTTTGTGAAAGTTTTCTAGCCAAATAGATTGTAATCTTGTGAAATGGTTGCATTGGAAAAAGTTGGTTAACCATTGGGTTAAGAAATCAAAGTCAACTTATAGTTATTATTTTCTTATGTTATTTCATTCATATCTTTTAGATGAAAACTTCATGATCTTATTTTGTAATTTATTAAATATTTAGCTATTGTTTGTTGGTTTAATACAACTTAAATCATTATCCTTCTGTCTATTAATAATTTCAGGACAAATTTTACTTCTAATCAAACAAAATGGCACCAAAACAGAGAATGCGCATTGCCAATGAAATTGCCAGCAAAAATATCACCATGAGAGGAAATGTACCAAAAACTACAAAGGTAAGAAATTTACATAAACTTTTGGTAAAAAAATATTTTATTAACATTTTTCGTGAGTCTTTAAACTTATATCAACTTATCATATTAACATTTCCAGTTTTTGTAATATCATAAAATGTTTTTGAATTTTAGTAAATTTGGCATCTATGAAATTAAAATACTTTATTCATTTTTCTATTTCTGGTACCTTGCATTATTACACAAACTTCTTCTGAAAATTGTTTTGCAATTTAAAGTCTTCATTATTTATATTGAAAAACAACACTTTAAATATTGCCATCTAAAATATGTATTTATTATTAGTACATATTAAAACTGTTATTTTGTAACCAATCAATCAATTTATGGTAAATTATTATTTTTGTTATGGTGGTTTATTTGTCACTTGATAAGAATGTTTATTTAAAAGTAAACATTATATGTGCAAATTGTGTAAAAATATTTAAATTATATAAAGTTTTGATTTATTTACATTATAGATTGATATACGATTAAAAAAAAAATACATTTAGTTTGCCCTTGTTTGGGAATACCAAAAGCTTATCTATCTTATCAAGTTTTAGATTATTTTAATTCATCCATATTTGTTCTAAATACTCATATTCTAATCACTGATATTTTTTTGCTAATTGAATGATTAGTGGAATATTGAAGGTCATTTAAATAATTAAGATACTAGTTTCATTACGCTAATGTCCTTATTACCATTTGGCAATATCAACTTTCAAACTTATAATTGTTTTAGAAGTTTGAAAAAGGACTTGTAGAATTGTAAAGAATAAATATGAACTGATTCTTTATTTACAGTTTATTTAGTGTATTCACTATTCTATATTATATAATAATATAATATTGAATAGTCTATAATATATATAAATCTACATTATAACTTTTAAACAAATGTTGATTTAGTACTTAGGTTTTAAATTGACAGAACAAAATCCTAGAGTTTGGAGATTTGAGTCTTGACCGTGTTTATTTCTTTAAAATATTTGAAACTTCTTCCCTTCTGACATTTTGACTTTTTATACTAATAAAGAATATTGTTGCTTTGAAATAAAACTATTTTACGGATTTAACTCGCGTATATTGAATTAAATTTTAAATTTACAATTTAAATCTAACCCGCGGTTCCGATTACTTTGCAGCAATCGTGTTCACGGTAAGACGAGATGGAGGTGTCCCGTCGTCAGTATCTCGTCGTCTCGTCTTACCGTGAACAAGATTGCTGCAAAGCATTCGAAACGTCGGGTTAGATTTAAAATGTAAATTTAAAATTTAATTCAATATACGCCAGTAAAATCCGTAAAATAGTTTTATTTAAATGTGTAGTACTCATGAAAGCCTTAGAAAACAATATTGTTGCTATTAATAACTTAATATTGTTTCAGGACAAGGAAGATCAGTACCCCGTAGCACCCTGGCTGTTGGCTCTCTTCATATTCGTTGTCTGTGGCTCCGCTGTCTTTCAAATAATTCAATCCATTCGAGTCGCCTAATGTGATCCCCTTCCGACTGATAATTTTAGAAACTTCTAGAACTTGGCATAGTTTTTCCTATCATATCCTATAGACAGAGACTGTAAATATTTTGCTCTCTGTAAATTTCATTTGCCCCCCAAATGTGAAGTATGGTGTATTTCTGACTACTATGCCACAGTTAAAAAAACCTTGTATAAATGTCATCTTTTATGGTATCCTAATTTTTCCAAGCTTTCAATTTCAAGAGACGCATTATGTGTAATTGTAAGCGCATGAACTATTATAATCTCAATCTATGTACTATATTCTTGTATATTGTAAAATTTACTCTAGGCGTGAAATGCACTGGGCAATTTGATAGCTAAAACACGATATTCTAAACAAATTAGATTGATATTTAATAGGGTAATAAATCAAAAATAAATAAATAAAATTGCATAATGATACCTTAAATCGCCCATTCACTTCGCAGCCTTATTTGTTAAGCATTTCAATTATTTCCATTCCTCAATTATTTAAGACCTTTTTAAAGACGCACAATATGTTCTGTAATATTGATTCGTGTTTTTTTTATTGTATTTAGTATAATTTTTATGGTTTTAAATATTTTATCCGCGCCACCGTTATGAAATTATTTGTCGGTACTATTTTTAATTTTAATTTATTTGATTAAATACAGTATATTTGTCGATTATTTGTTTTATTGACGAAAAACCTTGAATTATTAAATAGCTTCTCACTAAATATGATATAATTTATTTAAGGGACAGCAATAGGTGACTTCAACATTACATTCATTATACATTTGTATAGTATAATTATAAGTATGATTTTTAAAGTGAAACTTTTATTACATCGTCTCAAACTTTTTCGTCTGTGTGTTGCATGTCGCGTGACGGTCGACCGATTTCTTAGAAGTAGAATGAAATACTTCTTTATTATAATAATATTTTTTTTTTACACATTATATATTACCAACATATTTTTTATATGTATATAACAATTATAAAAACAGTATAATTTTATAAATATAAATTTCTTACTTATGAAAACTTCGACTATTGTCGAAAGGAATAGGTTCTTTTTTACACAGAATACACGTTTTTGTCATTTTATTGACTCAAAAAATATACTTTAAATTAAACAGTATATAATTTTGTATAATTTGTAATCCAATTTTATCTTAGGTTGAAACATTAGATTAGCATTTCAGTAAAAATGACAATTGGTCAGTCAATTTACGATTACGAATTACGCGCGAGACGACGACGACGAAGCACGATACGAGGACGATGAAGCACGATACGACGCCGACGAAGTACGATACGACGCCGACGAAGCACGATACGAGGACGATGAAGCACGATACGACGCCGACGAAGTACGATACGACGCCGACGAAGCACGATACGACGCCAACCAAGCACGATACGAGGACGATGAAGCACGATACGACGACGATGAAGCACGATACGACGCCGACCAAGCACGATACGACGCCGACCAAGCACGATACGACGCCGACGAAGCACGATACGAGGACGATGAAGCACGATACGACGCCGACGAAGTACGATACGACGCCGACGAAGCACGATACGACGCCGACCAAGCACGATACGACGCCGACCAAGCACGAAATTTCGTAAATAATAGAGACGGATAGGGTTTTTCGATCTACCTATCTCTTTTAAGTTCGATGGCCACATTTTAGGCTGGCTTCCCCACTCTATGTATAATATCTCTATGTTGTCGCTTCGGTCTTAATCCAAATTAACCTATAAATAACATTTGTATGTTTTGTTTTGTTTTACAAAATGTAAATACAGTTAGTGTGTATAACGATATATAGAAAAGGCTATTATTGAATTGTATAGAAGAAGCAAGTTGTGACAATTATTATTATCTGTTTCATTTATAACCGTCTACGATTCATCGGATTCATACAGTAAGTATAAATAACGTGATTTAAAAGCGCTATCAAAGATAACTATTTAATAGTATAAAATAATAAATAATTGAATGCCTTAGCATTTATGTTAAATTCCCCAATATGTAGCTTTAATTTACTTGTTATCAATTGACCAGTTTGTTTTTAAGAGATTAGGGATGGGACACAGTCTATTAAATTTATTTTTATAGATTATTTATTTCATTTTAAGTTGTCATTAGTTTTTACTGACTGTTTCTTTGTGCTTTCACTGCTTTTTTTCTTTTCAGAAATTAGAATTTCATTCAACATGGCTCCCAATAAAAAAAGTGTTGTTTGGAACTATTACGAAAAAAATGACGACAAAACTGCCAGATGCAAGCTATGTCAAAAAAATGTTAAAACGGCTGGCAATACCTCCAATGCAATGGCACATATTAAAAATATTCATAAAGCTGTCTACTTGGAAGTTTTCCAAAATACTAAAAATACTGCTGCTGCTACAAAAGATTCATATTCAGATTTGTCAAACCCTATCCCTAGTACGTCAAAACAAGATCATGCCACGATATCGAAACTTACCGTAAACGAATATCAACTGTCGCCTTCAATTTCAATGTTGTCGTCCTCGCCAATGGATACTAACGAGATAAGTACTAACGATTCTCAAACTGATCACAAGATTGATTATGATAGGCAATTACCTTTTAAACGCCAGAGGTCAATTGAAAGTAGCTTTGGAGAAATTTACGCGTATACCTCTACTGGTGACAAAACTAAAAGAATTATTAAATGCAATAATGTTCATGATCAGTAAAGACAATCAACCTTTTTCATTAGTCGAAAATGAAGGTTTCAAGCATCTTTTGAAAGTTACAGCACCTCATTACAAGATTCCTAGCAGAACCACTGTGACACGCTGGTTAGACGAGAAGTATGATATATTAGCAACAGTCATGAAAAATAAATTATGCAATGTAGAAAATCTTACCTTAACAAGTGACATTTGGTCAGACCTACAAATGAGAAGTTACCTAGGAATAACTGCTCATTTTGGCATCCAAATAGAATTTCACTCTGTAACTTTAGGAGTGTACCACTTAGATGAAAGACATACTTCCGAATATATTGCACAAATGCTCACTAAAACATGTAAAGAGTGGGGATTCAATACTGATAAAGTCACGGCAGTGATAACCGATAATGCAGCAAACATGGTGAAGGCTGTTGAAATTGCATTTGGGAAAAGAAAGCATATCCCATGCTTTGCGCATACACTAAATTTAGTCGCTCAACATATTTTGGGAATTCCAGAATTACAGCTAATATTAACGAAAGTAAAAAATGTTGTTACTTTTTTTAAACAAAGTTGTGTGGCAAGTGACGAGTTGCGTAAATCAGTTAAAGCTGAAACAAAACTGATTCAGGACGTCCCTACACGTTGGAATAGCACGTACTTTATGATCATACGTTTTCTTGATTTAAAAAATGCTGTAAGCGAAATCTCAACAGAGAAGCAGACTGCAAGCCAAAAGAGTGAACAAAATTTTGTTTTTGCAAGGTCTAGAGAAAAAATATTGGGATTTATAAATAAAGTTAAGTAAAAAAGTATGTAGTTGAGTATAGAGTTTTATTTTTAATAAATAAAGTTGATTCGTTTCTTAATCCTAGCAGTTTTTACTTATATTAACCTGAAACCTATCTAATATTGTAAGAATAGTTAAATAAAAACAAATTACTTACGACATATCGAAAATATCGATATAGTTGGACAATATATCGCAAAGTATCGATAGAACACTACGATATATTATATCGAAAAAAATATCGATATTTTTTTTGTATGAACATCTCTAGTAGGGATAAAGTGAAAGGCGCTCGTATCGATGCGGTTTTTACTAGATACATTGAAAAAATCGAATGTAAGTCACTGTTCACGTATTTTAGTTACCATAAAATATTGGTTACATTTATAAACTGTGAAATTCATGATGAAGATGGAATTGATAATAGAATGATTGAAAATAATTGAAAAACGGATCAAAATGACTCAACGATTATAAAATATTGTTTTCAGTGTTTTAATAAGTGTATATCATCTAAATAATTGTTAAGTATTATGTATGTCGTACTCTAAGACACAGAGTTCAATAAAAATATTAGTTGGAGACCTAGTCTACTTTTATCATTTCCCATTATCACTCCCATTTTCTAAGTATAAAATTAAGATTGATGAAGCAATTTTTATACCCTTAATGGAATATTATTCCGAAAATTTTTAGTTAAATGTCTATAATGTGAAAAAAAGTTTCACTTTTACGGTGGTTTCATAAAACCACACAAGTTTTTTTTGTTTTATGTTATTTATCAGAATATCCCATATTTTGTAAATAAGCATGTTCTTGCAATGTTAGTGCAGTAACAAGTTTCGCATCTAGTAAACCTTTGAAAGTTATTTACCTAGATACTAACCTACGATTTTTAAACTTACTGTATCTGATTATCTTAAATCTAGGAACACTAGATTACCGACTAAAATCGATTCATATATTTTTTTATGCCAAAATAAAAATTTAAATGTGCTTAAATTTTTCTCATTTAGCACGCAGTTATGACAACACCTTAGTGCGTTCCTCAGGGTAATGGATTTTCCATTAATTTATACTTCTTAGTAACTAATGTTTTCGATGAGTTCCATGAGTAGTACACATTTATATCAAACTGTATAGACAGTTTTCTGTCAGTAGCCCCCTTTACATATAGTAGTGAGGTATTAATATGCAACATATTAAGGGTTTCCATATGAACAATTTGTAAATCCCATAACAAAGTGAGCTAATTTCTTGAGATCACTCAAAAGAAGTAGGTAGTGTTTTGTAATGTGCGGGAGTATATAACTTCGACTGTGATTGTGGTTTGATATATAGATACATAGATGAAACAAAAGTTTCAATACTTGAATTAGAGAGCATTTAGGATCACAATTGACATCTCAGATTGAAAAAATAGCATACCTACAAATAGTGTATATAGTTGACGAGTAAAACTATTATATTCGATTTCATAAAACAAAGTTCATTGCTTGTAAACATAGATATATTCCTTCAATTCCCGAGGGTATTAAAATTTAAAAAAACTTCTTCAGAAACCGTTAGATGTAATTGACTAATTAAATGACTCAATGATCAACTTATCTCTTCTCGTCTCTGTTATCTTCTTCCCGAAAAAAATTGATGCAAAGCAATTGATACACCGAGTGAAATTAAAATATACTGAATACAAATTTTCGAGGGTTTAATCCATAATAAAGTTTTATTTAAATTCTTATTAACTGTTATACATGGTGCCACCATCCTAATTGTTCCAACTACTTCCGTCCCTTCGATCCAAGATTGGTAGTTACCTGGATGTGAATACTTTTCAATTAAGGCCTCTAGATATAGATCGCCGTGGTTCATATGCGGTTTCATCTACGTTCGTAGATGTGTTGATGTTTTTCAAATCTAATCGCTGATTTAATCTACAAATAATTGATTTAGAGCACTGAACTCATTAGTTCTTTATGAGATTAACGATTCGACTGGCATATTTACTGCGCTGGAATATTATACATTATTCTTGATTTCATGATTACTTTAAGAAATTTCTTTGATATTTCTTATGTTACAGGTAATTTTATAAGCATGGTACCAATATGTTGGTTTTGTAAATAGCAATTGTCGTCTTAAGCACGTGCGCCATTTTACCTCTTTTATACCCGGCATCGCCAACAGATAAAATCTTAAAACTTATAATATTGATGAAATAAGTAGGTATGAAGTTAAAAATAGTTGAGAACAATGTAACAATGCATATAGACAATATGTCTTGTTCAATATCACGGACATCTTAAGCTCGGAGAAAAGTATAATAAGATACACAATAACATATAAATGAAAGTCATCATATTTATAATCATTTATTTATCTTCAAAGCGTCTTTTGTTATAATTTTACATTTCGTGTACGAGGCTTTCGACTTAATCAATTAAGTATAGTACATATTCTTTAAACTATATATTACAAATTTACAATAAGTATAAAAAAATTGTCATGTGATATGTGTAACTTAGAAATAAAGCCCTTTTGAAACATTTTGTTCGTTTTTATTTAGTTTTTACGACAGAAGAAATTATAAAGTATAGATTATGTAGAATGCAGATTATAAAAACATGTCACATTTTTTGTATAAAATATATTCAGAATAATATAAATAAAATCAAAACTGATTTTATATTCAGAATAATGTAAATGAAAATGTATTCAGAATAATATATGAAATCAAAATTAAGGACTTGATACAATAAAATTAAAATTAAATTGAGCACCTATAGTAGCACCGAGTTTGGTTTTACGATTACAAATTAACTACTGTGTGTTGTCGCTTTCAAAATTCTAATTATTATTAAAGGTACACAATATATTAAAAGTGTTGCCTACTTTTGACAGTTATAGTTTTTTACTTTTGACAGTATACGTAGACCGGTACATTTTAAACAGGCTACATAACTGATCTATAATTTTTATTATTAAATATTCTGAGAAGTTTTCATACTAAATCTGTAGGCTTTCAAAAGACGGTATTAACATTAGATAGCTATTGTGTGTAGCAACACTGTAAAGAGTATTAAAAAGGTTTTGAAAAATCTAAATCGCTTTTGTTTTGTTTTGCAAATATATGTGTAATTTTGAAAGAATATTTTAACCTCGGTTTTTGTGGACATAAACATTTAATGGCTTGAAACATATTGAACTTACTTTGTGCATTTAGATGAATATGACATTGGATGATGATACAGTTACAGTATGATAAGTTTGAACCTGTACAAGTATTTATATATTAAATAATTAAACTAGTTACATCTGTGTTACGCGATCAATATAAGCCTCTTAATTTACTAGTCTACAGTATGACACTTAGATGATTGGTATATCTTAAAAATAAATCAAAATATGAAGGCGACGGTCTAATACTAAATTGTGACTCTAGCGTATACTATTTTAAAGTATCATAGATGGCTTCGTTGGGATAATTACCATTCAGATGTATACTGTTGCTAAAACTTAAATTATTTTTAGTTAGAACTTCAGTTTCCAAATTGCTCTGCACTGGATAGTCGTCCATGTTGCTAGTTATTTCTAATCTTATTGCGTGTATGTTTGGTTCTGTACTTTTAGTACTTTTATCACGTTCCCAGGAATCTATCGCTATGGATACTTCGTTTTTACTCCCCGTTTCGTCAAATTCGCTAGATACTATACTCGAATTATCTAATTCGAAGTCTGTTGTTTTCTCTATCACTACAACTTCGATGTGTCTGAAAGAGTTATCTTGATTAACACTCATTTGTCTCGCTCTTTCATCGTTGCGGTGGATTATTTCTTTTTTAACATTGCATATCACAGGATCTGTTGCGAGGACATCTACATTATAATCATAAGTTTCTTCTTCACTGGTTTTATTAGCAGTGGGAGCACAGATTTCTGCATAAATATTATCTGAACTGGAATCTGTATCTACTTTCTCTTCTTCGACGTGTACAGCATCCGCTACTTGACCATAAGGAAGATCTTCAATAACGGGTAACTTTCGCTTTTGAATTGAGGATATAGATCTTCTTAATTTCTTCTGTAATTGAGGTTCTTCTGATATGTCTACAGGAAAAGAATCTTCTAGTTCAGAGTTGGGGGTGGGTGCCCTAGGTTTGTCTATTTTCTTTCTGAAGTTGGCCAGTTTGTCATCATTAGTGCGTTCTGTTTTGGTTGGCATGCTGTTACTGTTACTGCCTTCCTTCTTTTCATTAGACTTTTTGGGATGAAGTAAATTAGAAGTTGATTTACTTAAAACTCTTTTGGTTTTAACGTGAAATTCAGAACATAACTTTTCTGTAATAAAAGAATGTTGCTTATAATTAATTTCAAAGTCACTGTCGTTATATAGAGAGCCAGCTCCAAACATATTTATGTCTTCACAACTTTGTATTTGGTTGTAAGATTCAGATTTCACTATTGCTTTTTCGGGTATCAAATCCGGCTGTATCCTTTGCCTTCTCTCAAGATTTGAAGAAGATTTAGATGCTGAAGATTTTTTGAGCATGTTTTCATCAAGTGATTTTAATTTTCTTCCCGAACTTGAATCACTTTCCATGGAACCGCAATAGTTAATTTGATCAACGCTTAGATTCTTGCGACCATGTTTCATATTGATACCACTGTCTTCTTCTTCCGTGTATGAACTATCCGGCATTCCTGTTTGTACAGATACAGATTTTGTCAAAACTGCCTTTTTATGACTCGAGCTACATTGGCTTGTTCCCATTTCAGACGAAGAAGTCGTAAGACTTTTGTATGAATGACTTTTCTCTGCTGTTCCATCGTTTTTCCTGAAGGCACCAAATCTTTCTTCAATCAATTTTGCCATATCTTGATATCGTTCTATAGAACTATGCTTCTCACCTAATGGATCAAATGGGTCTTTAATGTCCCTTTGTTTTTCACTATTTTCTAAGGCTTTTATTTTGTCATCCAACTTATCTGTACTTTTTAGAAGTTTTAGATTTTTAAACCAGTTACTCTTCTTCTGTCCAGAATCCTCTCTGAAGACATGCATTTTATCACTTGAAAACTGCTCTGTTTCAACTTTTGCTTCACTCTTATCGTCTTTTCCATCATCATCACTATAAACATCATAGTTCATATGTTCGAGTTCGTTTTTACTTAAAAAAATAATTGAACCCTCCGTTTCATCAGGAATATCCCGCAATACTTTATCGCTTTTACCGAAAAGTCTAGATGTGTCAATCTTTAAACCCTGAAGGGTGAATTTCTTTTCTTTTTCAAACTTGACGGGTTCATGGTCCTCCTTCATGAGGTCCTCGACCGTTTTTGCTTTGCTCACAACTGTCGAGTTAGCGTAGGAAATTTGCCTGATCCAGTTGTCAACGTTCAGTTGACAGAAGGTTAGAGCTTTCTGCAACCGCGCGGAGAGAAACATTCTCTTCTCATTTTCGAAGCCTAGCTGTGTTCTTCGGACTTTTATGTTGCTGTTCAGTGGAAGGAGCTGTAACGTCTCCTTGGCGTGGTACCTTGGATCTACTTGCTTGCTTGGACTTGATGACAGCGAGCTGTATTCAGGAAGCGTGCACATTACTAATACAGGCTCGGTCATTGCTTCTCGAAGCAGAAGGTCATCTGAAATTAAGTTATAATTAAAATTTTATTTCAAAATACAAATTATAAAACATATCATTCGTTTAATTAAAAGATGGGATTATTTTATGCAATTTGGCTTATCAATCATTATAGTATTTATAGAACGGGATAATAATATGATTATACTATATCTGGATGTTCATGACAAAAGTCTTAAATTAACCATTGGAACAAGTTGAACTGGTCGGGCGCAGTATTGCCAGTTTATTTATAGGCTCGTCTCAGAACACGGAGCGACCAATAGATGTTATTATCATTATTTTATCGCACATATCGATAAATTACGATCCGCAATTATGATATCAACGTTTTGTAACATCTCAGTGAAAATTATCAAGATTGCGTTTTGCAAAATGTTCTAACTTATATATATGTAATATATTACAACTAGCTTTTTAAATATTAAAACATCTTCATGAAATATAAATACACGAAAGTTATAATCGTTTTCTATAGTTTCTTAAAAGAAATTTATCAACTTCATTGAGGGGAAAAATGAACTCCTACCTCCAACATCGTGAGCCATCTCAATAGGTACCGTGCCGGCTAGCAGTCGCACTCTAGCGGGTAGTCTCCACAGGCTCAGGAGATGCGGTAGCCGATGAGCTCGAACCGCTATCTCCGGGGGCACGGTCGTGGGGGGAGATGAATCGTCCCACTCGGTGGGGGACAACTCCTCGGGGCACACTTCATACATCTCGCCCTTGGTGTTAATGGGCACGAAGAGCTCCTGGAATTTATGATGAAACTAAGATGTTGATTTTTTGGATAGAAATTTTTTTTTGATGAAAATACATATTTGGTATTAATAATATAATATCACAGGAAAAATTACACACATTGATCTAACCCCTAAGTAATCAAATTATTTGCTTGTGTTAAGGGTCTTAGACGACGATACAAATACATAGAAGTACAAATTATAATACTGAAAATTATAAATAAATATATTTAAACGACCATACCAGAACAGACCAAAACTTATATGGTCATCACATACATGCCTGTTCTTGTCGGGTATCGAACCCAAGCACCATTGCGCCGCGATACGCTAGGCGTCGGCGCTAACCATTTGACACATTGCAATGAGGCGGTTAAAAGTATTTATAATGTTGTTGTTGTTGGAGTGGGCTTGATAATTGATAACAGAACCTCAAAACATTTAATAACGAACATTTAATAAACAAAACAAAGAAATTTCAAAATCGAACTGTAAAAGAAAATACAAAGTGAAACTGAACTGAACTGAACATTGCAGAAGATCACAGGACTTTTTAGACATTACGAGAAAATTTCCCTAATCAGGCTTAATAATAAATATACTAATAGATATATACCCTTTAAATAACATTAATAAATAATAACAATAGTAATAATAATTAAGGTTTATTTAATAATAAATTATATTCGAAAGGTTGTTTTTAAGGGTATTCAAAAGGTAAAAACGGTACCCTATTACTAAGACTTATGAGGCTGTATCTTGCCGCTGTAACAATAAGTACCTACTAAAAACTGAATGAAATAAATATTTAAACGGGCTCCCATACAACAAACGTTGTTTTTTTGGTCGTTTTTAATAGATGGTACGGAACCCTACATGCGCGAATCTGACTCGCATTTGACCGATATTTTCCAGTTAGAGGAACTAACGTCTCACAAGTATTACGGAAACTATTCCATTCATATTTTTTGCACCGAATATAATAAAAATGCAATTTTTCATGGTTTCGTAAATTCTATTCACATATTTTAATATTAAATTAAATAAAATACAGTTTATTATAAAATCAATCTTCTCAATAGAAGAATCGACGCAAAAACACTTGCGGCCAACGAGTTAATATTAACCTAAATAAAGTTGGTTACACACAATGGTGTAACTGCATATCTTGATGTGAATACAAGTTCATTACTTAATCAATTTTATGCTAGGGCTGCCACATTCAGGAATGTCCAATTATAAATAATTAATAACTGTATTCGCCTGCCAGCGACTACAAAGTATAGTATGTTAAATTTGTTTAGAAAGAAATCAGTAAAACAATTAAAAACCATCTTTATTGTATTGTCAAACGAAAGCACTTTAAAATATGTTGTTAACAACATATTTAAAAGAAGATAATCAAGTAAACGGACAGAAGCTGAGCTTTATATATATAGAATTTTTCATACATACACCCTTAATTTATTTTCAATGAACGGTAGAAAATAAAACTTGGCAAAAACGACAAAACTGAGTCAATCAAATAAAAAAATACATTCTTACATTTACATTTTTACATTTAATACATTTTTATGAAATGTTGACAACCCTGTTTTAGTTAAAATAAAAAGATAGAAAAGATATTATAAGCTTGTGTGCAAATGAGCTTAAATGTACTTTAATCGATCCTTGTCATATTTTTTACTAAATGTTATGACAACTTTAAGATTCCTAGATAAAAACTATTCATATATTCATTTGTAAAGCACTATTAGTTAAAAAATATATTGTTAAGAAACAGCAAAAAGCAATGCCATAGACGAAGTGTTGAAAAGCAATAAAAGTATAGATGCGGCATTTTAGGATCATTTATAGATAAATCCTTATGTTTTATTGTATTCATTAGATGGTATTTAATGTTATCCTTGTGACTGTTCTTCATCCACATTGGAACTGAATTTTCTTTGATAATCAAGTTTACTTCGGTTAGGGTCGTTTATATAGAGCCATTTCTCGCCATACATAAATAGTTCCTCACTGAATCTCCTATGCTTTGTTACTGTTGCTGTTTTTGAAATCCATGTAATTACCGCATTTTTTCCATATTCCTCCAAATCAATAATCCCATGTCTTGACACTATGGTACCATCAAGCTTGACCACCAATAAGTGGGGAATGGAAGTAATCTCGTACATATATCGGAGCACAGGTACCAGAGGGTCAGAAAACTTAAGAGTAAACCAGTTAGCCTGTTTTTCATATGATTTTTTCATTTCTTCTTCTGTCTCGTCCATTGGCACGTAAATGACTTCGATGGGCAGGTTTACAAATTTTACATTTTCATATATATCGTAGAACTTCTTTATGATTTCGTCCTTGTCTATCTCATTGGAAGTGAAGAGGAGGACGATAACATCCGCATTTTCCTCTATCCATTCGATGGGTATTATTTCATCTCTTTTATTATAAATTTTAGCTTCATTGAGCCATTGATATGATTTAAGTTTAAGATACGCGGGCTCCATTATTTAAACATAAATTTAATAGATTTTCGACTATATTGACACGCACTTGACACTTACAAACAGTTTAAAAATATATATCATTTAAGTATGAAAACAATCAAAAAAGAATATATGAATATAAAAAAAATCAAGGAAAATTAAAAAAAATCATATAGAGGGTGTTATTTAAATATCGTTTTCCAAACTATGGGTCATCTTAATTCTAGTAACCTTTTATAAGACCTTAATATTTATATCTTGCGATACTGTTTATACTTATAACGGTAATATAAAATCTGGTACGACCTGTGAATATCGCTCCTAATATGGTTCAAAGTTGACCGAAACGAGTATCCGTTTATTAACCGAAAATAACACCTTTATCTCATAAGACATAAGGATTTATTTTGAATACACCGATAACATCAACTTCAAACTCATTGCAACTTCAAACCTTAATCTATTCAACTGAACTTGACCCTTAGCCAATTGTAATAAGATTTACATTTGAGTGGTGGTATAATTAGCGTGCATACAGTACATTCGTGCAATGTTTGTTAAATATTGAACAAGTGAACTGTACTAGACTGACCGTGCTCGAAACGTGACCATAAAAACTGACACGGAATATAAATATACAATCCATTGTTATAGGAATTTGAATCTAAATATATATAATAATAAGATTGTCATTATCTTAATTGCAAGTTTATTTTAATTTTCTAATACGTATACACTTTTCCTATTATATATATCATTAGTACATTCCTAAATACTAATAACATTAAGTACAGCGACTGATTGTCTATATTGTTTTATTTTTTTATTTTCTTTGTATTTGTTGAATAGTTACAAAGTAAGAAAGTACAAGTACAAGTTAGAAAGTATATACGGTATTTACTTATTTAAAATTTAAATTTTTTATCTGTCTGTCTATTTGTTCCGATTAATCTCTGAAACGGCTGGACCAATTTTAACGGGACCTTTACTGACTGATAGCTAATGTAATAAGGAGTAACTTAGGCTACTTTTATTTTAGAAAAAAAAAACCATAGATTTCCGCGAAAAAAAAATTGAAATCAATGTTTGAAAATATCTTTAAACATGTATAGCCATGTTAAGCTTATTTAAATTTATATAAATATAGAATGAAAAAAACCGATACGGGCAGGGATTCGAACCCGCGACTACTGGGAAACCGTCCCGTCGCTCTACCAACTGAGCCACCGTATCGCTGTCCGTCTCGGTGAATTAAGCATTCTATATGTGATCGTCTTTAACGGGACGGTGGTGAAATCAATCAATGAAAATTGTAATCAATGAAAATTGAAATCAATGAAAGGGAACAATATTTGATTCAAATATAAAAATTACACGCAAACAAAGTCGCGGATAATAGCGATGTAGTATGTAATAAAATTATAAGAAAAAAGAAAATCGTAAAAATTTTCAATAAAATAATCTATGCTATGATATCAAATTCTTATTATAATAAAAATTTATTAGACCTGTAACCTTATTTAATGAAGCAGAACGTCTTGAAGTCCAAAGCGCCCTTCAAAGGTCATTCAGGTAGCTTTGGGTCAGAACCAGACGTGGGCTTCAACTTAATGAACTAATTCCTGGAACGCTAATATTGTTATCGAAAAACGTTAAGATCCGCCTTTTGAAAATAATTATTTTTTCGCATAAAATTATACGTTTTATTTTAATAAGTTTTCGAGAAAGATATAATCTCATGAAAAAACAGGATAGTAATAATACGAAGACCCACTTTCCAATATATTGTTTACATTAGAAATAATTGTAAAATTACAAAATTGACAAGGTCCCAACCGGTCAATGTAACGGTGACGAGAGAAAATTACTTCAAATTGACCTCAAAATGAAATTGTGCAGGGTCAAATAGTAATTTATCTTCCTCTGGGTCAATTTATTACTTTAGGTACTATAAAAAGGTTCTAAGATAAATTCCAAAAAAATATTATTATAAAAATTTTTGCGGAAAATAATATATTATTGGAACATTTTTTTAAATATATTTAATCTTTTTTGTGTGATATAACATATACATAATAATTGTAATTTGAATTATTATAATACTTAGGTATATATTTTATAAACAAGTTAAACAAATCAGATAGTAAAATAAAGTAAGAAAACTCATTTAATTCCTAATTAGCTAAACTATTTACAAACCTACTTAAAGTAACCGATAGCTTCACTTACACGCTATTACTATTTCAAACCATTCGTCTTGATGTCGTGCGCTTTAGAATCGCTAACTTACATAATTAGACCTATTATACTATAAATAATACGAGATGTCACATGTATAGATATATATATACAAACCGATTATAATATTTTGAATCTATAAAATAACTATGTATTAATATTTTATTTTAAGAATCACTTCAATCATATTGAGGAATAGAAGAATATAAAAAAAAAAACAAAATATATATTGTATTTTGTTTTTATTTTTTTAGTTAATATATTCTAAAACTTTCTTTTGGCTTAAAAAAATAAAAAAATCGTGACAGCCCTATTCCCTCGTCCTAGCAACACGGTTCACCGAGGACACTGCCCTCACATTGCAGAAATGCACAAAAGGACTCTATTTGCGTTTCTTATAACTCTTATCACAATGCAATACAGTCTATTTTAGTATAAACATCAGCTTAAATAAATTTGTGCTGCATTAGAATTCTTAACACTATTTTGCAGTTTTACTAGACTGCATTTCTATGAAATAGAGTTTACTTTCCAGTAACCGCATTGTAATGCAAAAATAGTTGTGTATTAGAATTCTTAACGCTGTTTTGCGTTTATTTTAGTTGTTACTCCGTTAGAATAAGGTATAATTTAGATTGCTCGGTGTAGTTTTAACGTTGCTAGATCTTTACTGTCGAGATCCTGCTGTGCGTTACTATGGGTTGTCGAAGGAAAATAGACAAAGAGTACTTAATGTTCTTTCGAGTGTAAGGACGTATTTCTTTTTAATTTCATTGCAAATGGCGTCGGGTGGAGAATTGCGAGTTTATAATAATGAAGCCTTTACTTTAAACAGCATACAACACAATAAATTACCAAGACGATCTCGAAAGGAATTTCGAAATAGCAAAACGGACCTTACCATTGAACTTCTTTGAAATTATAATAAATAGCAAGATAAAATAAAAATAAATATGGCTCTTTTACTACGGTTTTTACTTCTAATCTTCGATATAGAAAAATACAAGTACCACTCATTATTATTATATACCAATATGTATATAAATAAATAATATAATAAATATTAATTAAATAATTTATTTCCAAAACGTGTCTACTCAACAAAGGTCGTACTCGAATCACCCAAATCGATAATCAATCGACAAAATATTTAATGGTAAATCTATTTTTTCTTTATATCGTCTACGTGCTGATGTGATGGTTGATTAATCGTTATTAGTTCAGTAATAAAGTGCATCGCGTGTTTAGTTTTTAGATTAGATTTTTACTGGAGAATTAATGTTATTGCCTGGTTTACGTCTAGGTCTGGATCGATTAGTGCTGGTGTGATCTAAAATCAAATAGGTCTAGACAGCCTACTGTTTGTATATGAAGGGCAAAGAAGGCATTATTATTGAGATGCCTTCTATGGCTTATTTGTAAAATCTTCATTAAGTCTTTATTTCTCAACCTTTGTTCATGGTATAAAACACTTTGCAGGGCAAGTCGTGTGTGGGTGCAGTTTTTGGTGATGCTTGTCGTCCGTCGATGTCACAATATTGTCTTTTTAGAAATAGTTGTTAAAAATATGCTGTTTTACATATATTTACTTTCAATATTATTTGGACAGTTATTTGTACCTTACTTCGTTCATTGTTTTCATAGTTTTTGAATGTTCGTTGGTGTTAAAAGATCCGATTAGCTTTAATTTTTATATTATTTTTGAATTTCCTAAACGTGAAAAGGAGGTACAGAGTTAGACCAAGCTAACGTCCTTGAGGTACCCCGTTGTAATTCTCTAGGAGAAAGTAAAGAATATCAAAGTATATTATTTTTATGTTTTTCATTGATTTAATCAAGCAAAGTAGTCAGCATGTCAAAATTTGATATGCGTGTTGTCTTAAATAGCAATAATAAACAAGATATTTAATTCCTAACGAATCTTAGAAGGTTATTGTTATTTAATTATTCCAAAATTGCCATGGCATTATAAAAACATACATTCGTGAAGTTTTATAGATATTTAAGATGAATAGCTATTTTCAAAATCTCTCAAATTAAATTAAGAATGAATGAAATTAATTGTTTCTTGGTCAAATTTTTATTATTAATATAGTAACATAACTTAAAGGATTATCCAATAAGTATTTTAAAAGTTTATCAACCGGTTACTGGACTTGTTATAGAAATTCTATTCAAAAATTTATAATTATTCAAGAACCATATAACCAGCAACCACATTCCGTAACCAATGATGTGTAACCACTCGTAACTGTAGTTTAGGCGGTTTTTAAAATTACTAAATATGCGTTATTTAAATAACAATTTGGTATAAATGGAAGTTTTTCTTAATATTTATTGGATCTATCTCTTCTTATGTGACGTTAGAGGAATCATTGAAGACTCACATTGCCCTGAGGATCGATCAGCTGAGCGTATTTCTGTGCCTTCGCCTTGCTGCCGTCAGCGAAGACTCCGGCGAGTCGCAGCGGAGTCCCAGGCCGCGCTGCTGCCCGCTCGTACTGGGCCCCCACACGACCGGTCTCTGGAAAATAGGGCTTAAATAAACGAAAGATACAAATTTATACTTGGTTACCAAGTATTTTAATATTTACCAAGTATTTTTGTATTTTTTACATGTTTTTAAAATTAACTATGCAATACTCTTACAATACATTGTGTTGTAAACTATTACAATACATTGTAAGTTTCTCATTGCCAAATTTATTCGTTTTTTGGAATTCGTTATACCAATAAAAATATATAAATAAATACCTATGGTAAATAATTAAAAATATGAAATATATATGATATAATCTTATGAAGTTGTAGCTTTTAACTTACCAAAGTCTACTGAAAGTCGTAAATTAGGTAAAAATTGTAATTAAAGATCGTAAATTATGAGAACTAAAAGAAGACCATAATCACCAGAAGCAGGCCTTGCTCTGTAGGCGGATATGGCCCGGGGGGAGACGAGGGCGAAGGCTCTGGACCTCAGCAGCGCGGAGATGGAGCCACGCGCGGTCGCTAGTGCTCCGCCCCGGCAGCTACACGCGGAGAACCAACCTGAGGAATATAGCTTTTGTTAAATTACGAACTTTTGAAGAAATTGTATTTTTATAGGGTCTGTGTCGATGTTGCTTATTTTATAAACTTAAATGAAATACACTATTTTTATTATAATGTCTAGTTCCTACAATAATAATCTGACCATCAATCTAATTACCTTAATACTTACAAGGTTTTGCTAAGTTTTTGGATATAAAAAGCGTTTTGTGAACACTATAACAATGTTGTTTATTCAATGTTATTTTAAATACGACAATGATATAATGACCTTACTATAGAATTACCTTGATTTTTTTTATGTTTAGCCACAAATTCACATTACCAATATATTCATAAAAAATATATAAAAAGTCTAAGTAGGTATGTAAGTATTTATTTATGTTATTTTATTTTCGTTTTAAGCACATAACTATAATCATATCCTTCCCTTTATGTAAAAATATTTAATAATTGTATTGTCAATTAACCTTTACAATACCACTCAAATTACGCACAGACCACCAGAAGTGTCATTAAATAATATTTATCTGTCATTACAAAAACAATTTCGAACATAAAAGTTAAAACCACTATAAAGAAATCAACATTGTTTATACCTATTTTATAAAGAGGGCGGATGTTAGCTAACTCATTGTTTCTACTCAGTGAAATGTCAATGATAATATAATCAACGGACAGACAGCACAAACAACTTTCTCTACAAAAACTAATGCATACCCTTATAAGGGTTAAACAATACACCGTTAGTTCACTAAGAACCAAAAGGTCGATGTAACCTTTAAAACGAATTTTATTGATTAATTTCCTGAAGTTATTTTGTTTTTAGACTTAGTACCTATAATTTCTAGACTGTTTTCTATCTAATTATACTTGCACTACAATGTTTTATGAATGTATGTTATAAGAAATACTGTTAATAAGTTACCTCTAAGCTCAAGGGTTGCAGGCGTACGTAATACAAAATAATCATTTTTATCAGTTACAACTTTTGTCCGCTAGATGGTATAGCTAACTCTATATGAATTTTGTTAGAAAACAATACGTTCCAAAATTTTTGGAATTTTTAACAATATCATCACATGTTCCAAAATCTTACAACTTTTCCTTACAAAAATCTTAAGTCGAATCATGATTGTTTGTAATTATGAAACAAATGAAAATAAAAGAATTAGGTAATAATTAAATATTAACACAATGATTTATTGCTTTCATGAGATATGTCTGTAACTTATCGCGTTAAAATACTTAAGTGTACAAGTTAATTTATTGCACCTAATACACATAATTATAATATAAGAAACAATGTAACCATTGTAAACAATAAAATAATTAACATTTTCGCCACAAGATGGCGTGAGGTGACAACGACAGACAACGCGGTTAATAAACTGTTTCCAAGATATGGCGTTAAAGTCACAGAGGAATTTAACTAATACTATTTCAATTATTCTATTAATATATTTCTTAAGGACAATTAAGTTCATATTTGTTATAATACACAGTTTCGATTTATTAAATGTAGAAATGATTATATGGTTAAGGAAGTATTTAATTGATAATTTAATCTTTTACAAGCAAGGAAAGTATAATCATGTTTTAAGAAATTTACAAACACAGACACAAATATAATATTATAAGTAGTAAATAATTATGTACCGCCCCGTTGGTCGAGTGGTTAGTGCAGACGCCTAACGTATCGCGGCGCAATGGGGCTCAGGTTTTATTCCCGACAGGGGCAGGCATGTATATGATGAGCATATATGTCTTTATTTCTGAGTTTGGTCGTTTATTAAATGTATTCCCAATATTTATAATGTGTATTTCTATGTATTTGTATCGTTGTCTAACACCCTTAACACAAGCAAATATTTTTCTTACTTAGGGGTTAGATCAATTTGTGTAATTTGTCCTGTGTTATTATTATTAATAAATAAAAATAAAAGTACCAAAAGCTCTACAACATTCTACTCTATACCATTGATTCGCTGAACGCTTATATCAATTTTTATGGTTTAAAACCCATGGAGCCGGACGACCTTGAAGGACAACCAGTCGACGAAGCTTCTCGCCGTTTTTTAAATAAGTTTTGTTTTGTTTTTCGAAGTTTCATTTTATTGTTTCGTTAGTGTTGCCATGTCATGTTTATTGAGTTGATACTAGTCTATTTATTCGACTTAAATAAAGCTAGGAACACTTATTTCATGAAGAAGAACAAGGAATGTAAAAATACCTTCTAATAATTGTAAAACAAGTAAAAATTATAATAATTTAAAACTAAAATTGGTCTATAGGTCATATTGGTATAAATAAATATTAATAAATATATTTTTATAGAAATGTTGAAGTGGTTTTCCTATTAAAAGTTTTTATTGTATTTTTTTTATCAAAATTAACAATATGTTATAAGTATTTTGAGATTATTTTAAATTATGATATTATTTTAATAATAATTGCAGAAGTTTAAAAACTAAGAAATTTTAATTTAAAAAAAGATATTTAAAAAACCCTTGATACAAAAAGACCTCTAAAAAGAACAAAAATAATATTATTATGTATTTATTGAAGTCGTTGCGTCGGGGGACCGTTGTACGTACGTTGACAATGTATTAAATTATGAATGTATTAAGTAACATGATTCAAGACTTTTTCATATAGGTAGGTAGATAGGTCGGTTTCAACTTTCATATATACGAATATTAATAAATATAAACATTTAGAATTTAAATGATTTACAATCACTAATAACACTATGATGAAGGGATTTATATTATCACTAGCTGTTGCCCGTGATTCTGTATGACTACGATCACAGGCCATATAAATATATTTTTTAAAGACTACGTGGACGCAGTCACGGGCAACAGCTGTCCCTAATAAAATACTTTACTGAGTAAGTAAGTGTAAAAACCTTTTGGACTTCATAACAAGGCTTTTTTTCTATATAGCGCGGGCGAAGCCGCTGGGAACAGCTAATTATTGCATAAGAACATCTCCCCCGCACTAAAAACGTCAATATCTTGGAGACAACTATTTCTATTTCGTTCAAACATGGATAAGAACCATCTTGACGAGCAAAGCTTTCGATTAAAAAAAACCGCATTCAAATCCGCCCACGCGTTTGGCCGCTAATTTGCCACAGACAGATACACAGATACACAGATCGACAGGTCAAACTTATAACACCCATTTTTTTAGTCGGGGGTTAAAGAGATTCTTTTGATTAATATTCTTTAAAAAATAAAATAAGCAAAAGATTTGAATACTTATAATGCTGTGAAATAAATGTGGTTAAAGTTGGAAATAATATTAAATATATTATCATTTCCCGGAAAAACTTGTTTATAAGAAATCCTGACAAATTATTATTTTCAACACAATCCTTATGAAGACTCACGTTGAATACCAGACTGTTGAAAGCTTGAGAGCCAGCGATACGATTAATCTTACGATATATCGTTCATGATTATTTTGTTAATATATTTCCTATTATAATGTTCCTGGCGCGTGTAATAATTTTGCTATATTGTAATTGTTGTTTTTATAACATAAAATTTATTATTATAGCAAATTTTTAAATACTACAAAATACATATTTACATATAATAATTGTATAGCAAGATAAAAAATAAATTAATGTATCTGTTATATATAAGTATTACAAAAGGTATCTAATTTCATAAATAGTCCTTATATTTTTTTCCAAATTATCCTACAAAGACTGACGACATATTATCGTACGCTTATAAATATTTTATAATATTTCGCTAACTAAAGTTAGACTAGTTTGTCAGGTTATTTATTCTCACTGGATCCTCTTAGATAGATCTCAGATACACTTTAATAGTCGTTAGTTTTTAGTTGTAACAACTACTCCACAACTAGAATTATGATTCGAGTAGGTATTTAGTATATAGGTAGGATGAGTCTAGAATAACCTTTTTTTATTATAATAAAATATAGATTTTTCTGATTTCTGAGTTTTTTCACTTTATTAGCTTACATATTATTTATTTATTAAAATATATTTTGATACTAAAATTGGTGGTATTATAAAAGTCTATATACTCATATTCTTAGTCTTGTGCTTTTAAATTTCAGTGAAACAATATTTAAAGCAATTAAACTACAAACAAAAATCCTTATCAAAACTAACCTTCGAACAAGAAAACATTGTAATTATTATCAGTGAGATCTCCTTATCAGTGAACAGTCAGTACATTGGTGTTCCAAATAGTAATTAGCCCAGTTTGTAACCTAACAGTAACTTGAAGATCTACAGTTTAGATCAGCACGATTTCGATAGACGCCTGCGCATGATTTTGTGGCATTTACTATAAACAAATCAATATTTAAATCTTTGTTAAATAATAGTAAATTTTTTGGGTTGACTTGGCCCTGGATCTTTCAGCTTCAGGTTGTGAAATGTATCATTATATCATAATTATAATGTTAATAAAAGAGTTAGTATAAAAGATAAATAATTAGTAAAGCCGTTTTAATAAAATGCATTATTATTTATTTATTTCAGATAATTGATATTATATTTGTACAAGTTTTTAAATAAATATACTATTTTAGAAGCATTTGAATTTATGTTTTGTACCAAATGGTACAATATTGATAGGATCTTCGGTCTAGATCAGAGTGCTCTTGATAACTACCTGAACATTAAGATTTTGTGAGGTCGTTTACCTCTACATAAGTTTAAATTCATTTAAGTTGGTGGTATCCTATAAATTTAATTAAGTAATAAAATAAGCACTTTACTAGATAATATTTGTTTATTTATTAAGTTCAAAATGAAAAAGAAAATAATAATAAAGAAGTTTGTTAATGAAATAGACACATATTAAAGAAGATATATTTTTTTTTTATTAAATATTATGAAAACAATACATAATAAGTTGTAAAGTAAACATAACATTCCTCATACAGTGCTAAGTCTGTCAACACTAGTATCATTTTATTTTATTAGCACTTGCAATGCGCGGGCGCAGCTTACGCAATCATGTTGATATTTCTATTAACACGTGACTTCCACGAGTAAAATACACGTTTTCAAGAAGAAATTTCAGTTGAGTAATAGTTTGTAAATATAAGAGTCATAGGTACTTGAAATAAAAAACTTAAAATTTAAAAAATAACACTTTAAAATTTTTTTACAACTTTAACAACTTTAACACTTTAAAACTTTAACAGTTTTTTTTTATAAAACTGTTTCTGAACAGCATGTTATCAAACGAATCAAAACAAAAGTACAGCTAAAATATCTTCAAAATCAATAAATTCACGTCCACAATCTAAGCATCGATATTCGCCATAAATAACGATTATACAACCGGCAACGCCCACAAAGCTCAGGTCAGAATTGTGATAATAATTTGCATTGCTCCAAACTGGGAAGCATACTTATCAAACCTTGGACCGTACATCAGCCTAGCTTTCTCCGAACAAAAACAACCATTCACACAGTTCTGCCCTTTATTATATAATGGCTAAAGTATTAAATCGTGTGATTAGAATTTCAAATTCCTATGTATTATTCTCCTACCCGAGGAGGTTGTATATGTACTACAATACAAGGCCTCGGAAAGATAAAACGAAGTTCCAATTTCGATATTTGTAATCGCAACCGTTATGCAAGATGGCGTCCATCTGTCAATGTCCGGGTTATCTTAAGTATGTTAAAATATAGATAAAAATAGATTTTCGTAAACGAAACAGAAAATAAAATGTACAATTTAAAAGCTGTCTAATATAGACAAAAAGGCTGTTCTAGTAAAAAAATCAAAATTATATAAGTTTATTTTCAAAACTAGCTAGATCGCTTGTGGGTTGAAGAATCTACTGCTTTACTTAAATTAACGATTTGCTCTTTAAGTTGGACTGACTGGAGAATGAACGAACTAGTAACCTTTGGATGCTATTCAGCAGACCAGGAAGCTGAGATATGTCATGAATAAAATTCCTTGCTGTTGAATTCATATTTGTTTATTTTCAGAGACTAAAGCGTTAGAAAAATATTTAATACATAAAATAAACACAAATGTAGCAGAGACCTAAGTTGATTAAGATTTTCTAAGATTGTGATGACGGACGGACAGATGGTTAGTTTGTGTATTCATGAAGTGTTACATCTAATTAACTTGTTATATACCTACAGATAGTATACTCAGCAATTTGTAAAACTGACAGGTATTATGTAAATAATTTCGTTATCATACTACCTCTATTTAACATCCTAAATAGTATTATATATTCGAATGTAAGTTTGTTTGTCACGTCGCGTCGTAACTACTCCAACCGTCATGACATTTTGAAAACATAGGACATACCTACATACCTAAAAAATGTGGTTCTGAGGATGAGAAAAATAAGAAGTAAGTTTTTAATTAACCATACATCAAAAACTACTTACAATGTAAAATGAAAATATTGAATATTGGTTTATATTTTTGATATCTCTTTCTCGCTGTTATATCTTTTTTGACATCTCTTGGTAAATGCGAAATCCTTGTTGACATCTCAACATACCGGTAGTTATTACAATAATAATTTCACACTAAATTAAATGAAATATATACGTTATGAAATGGAATATCGGCTCTCGATAAATTGACTCGTGCATGATTAATTGTTGCGTATAGATCATAGCGTATGAAGTAACTGTAGGTTTGTTCGTGTGTCTAGTGTCTAGTCTATTATAGTGTGTAGAGTCTAGACAATCGACGTGTTAGGATTAGGAACTTTAAATCATCTTTTTATGTACTAGGGTTTTACGGATTTACGCGAGTAGATCACTAATAAAGAAATAAAAAGTGTGATAAATGACATATTTTTATTGATATTTTCTTAATAAAACACTCAATATTTTTGTTAATATAAACTTTGTTAACCGTAAGTACATAAAACATATTCAAATTGGTAGAGTCGTTCTTTGATAATCCTTCATACACACAGATATAACTATTTATTTACATAATATTGAAAGTATGAAAAAATAGAACAAGGTTTCCGTTTATAATAGTATAAAGTTGTCAAATTAAATCATTTGACAACTTTGTGGGAGAAAAGGTATGGGGAACAAAGACTAGGCTATTTTCACCCCGGAAGAAGAAGTATCCCGGGATTCAAATTATCCTACATCCTTTTCTAAGTCAAGATATATCTGTGTTAAAAATTCAATACTAATCCTGGTATGCAAATTTTTCCGTCGAATTGTTTAGAAATTTTACGATAGCTATGAAGGTAAAATAAGATAAATATTTAATCAGATGTTTATCAATATTGACAGATAGATAGATTTGTAACGAACAAACTCACACACCCACTTATCCGAATGTAAACATGTCGAAATGTGTATGTATTGGAATAGCATATTTTATATATTTCCTTTTCGAGCTGTCAATTTGATGATAGCCATGTTAATAAGTAAGGGATGGCATAATTTGATAACCAAGGTTGGCATGTTTACCCACACATATGCATTTTGTGGACGTATACAGGATGCTCGATACGAAACTCTTTTTATATGAGATTAAACAATAATGTTTAAACCTCATAGATATTAATGATTCAATAATATTTTATAAAATAATGCGAATATTAAAAATTTATTTAAATTTAATTGTATTTTTTAAACGCATTAATTTTTAATGTATCACTAGGTGTTGTATGGTAGTCAAAAGACGATAACGAAAAACCAACTTCGGCTAACAATTCAATCATTGACTTAAGGAATTTAATAATTGATATAATTAGTTTGAACTTTGAAGTGAAATTAGAACTCAGTTCGAGTCAGTTCCTATAACTTAATTGACGTACTTGTATTATTATAGTTATAAATACACCTTTTATAATAGTTATAAATGCGCGAATAAAACAATAATCCAATAGTCTATCATGAACTAACAATGCGCAATCAGACAAACGAATCTGTCAGACACCATGTTACCTTATGCGTCAAATGCGCACGCGCAGATATGTTGAAATTTTATTAATTGTTTATTATTTTCACAACCTTTTTCCTTGTATTTGATACTTCATATATGATTTGAAATAAACAAATAAAAAAAAGAATAAATAAAGTAAAATTGTAATTATCTTCGTTTTACTTCAGTCGTTCTATTAGATTTAACCTTTTAAAACATCAAAAAACTATCATAAACATATTGGATTATTGATTACTGTAATATCTCTTTAGTTCAAAAATAATGCACATATTTTTTATTGTGGCATGTGTCCATAAAGTGTTATACCATTTTGTAACCTTGATAAGATTAGCTTTTTTTAAAAAGAATTTGCCGTTATAATTTTTATTTTGTTTATACTACGATGAGTTAAAAAGAGCTAAAATCAAAAATCATTCAAAATTTCGAGAAAAATAGTTGTTTCATATTTTTTTGCGAAAAATTTAGAGGTTTTCTCGTACTTTTATGGAGACTACTTAGGTTGCTAATACAAAAAAGGAAGAGATAGTTAAAAAAAATGCGCTCAAATTAGAAAAATATTTTCAAGAGTAAAGTTTTCAAAATTTCATTTTTTTTATTAATGAATGAAAAGGTTTTTTTTCCTTATTTTTTCTTGAGTAGGCACAAGCAGTGACACTCACTGGTTCTAGTTTATCGTTGAATTTTGGGACACGTTGTATATTTCATCAATATTCGGTATTTTTTTTGGACTACACTAAATTGTGTTGTTCCTATAACATGTAATAATTGTAATATTGTTATGGAGTAATAATAATATACTTGAACTACGCAACAATGAAAGATAAATGGATCTGTCGGTGCGACGTGTGCGCACGCGCATCTTGCGAAATATTATGAATTATGTATCGGAATGTTGTATTTATGCATATGTATGTTAATAATATGTTGTCATTTATATATACATATAAATATGTTACAGATACCATAAGTGTATCAAATTATATTTATAATAAATAATTAATATTCTAGTGTGTTTTACTAATTCTAGATAGTTTATATCAAATATGTATTTTTTACATTATATCAGAATTTATTAAAAGTTAGTTATTGGACTTCGTATTAATAATAACTACAAAAAAAATTCGTAATCATAACATAATAATTATTATTTGCTCTTATTTATCGAAATTAAAATCTCCTATATATATCTGTTGATGTGTGTGTTAGGGATGGTGTAACTTTAAAATGACTTGACCTATTGAGGCCGCATTCACTTAATAAATTGGTTACATTTTTTAATGAACCACATGTATAATAAGATCAGATAGATGGCGCTGTGGTGTATACAATCTATACATATAATAATAGGGAACATTCACGTATTTTTTTTTTGACGTAAATTAATCATTTACCTCTCTATATCGTAGAAAAAAATATTAATAGGCTTGAAAAGATTCTAGTTTTTTTTCAAAGTGAAAATTAAAACATTGAGTAAATTTGACCCGTTTAAACACCGCCATTTTGCGCGCGCTTTGCGTGACGTCAAATGATACATCCAGTGAATGTTTACTATGAACTTTTTAGTTATTTCATAGATATTTTAAGTTTTAATTGCTTTACAAGTCATGGAAGAAGATAAAAATCATCTTACGAGTATTGTATAGTACCGGAGTGCAAAAATAGTATTAGAAAAACACCCGACAAAGTGTTTTTTGTATTCCAAGAGATGCGAAAATACAAAAACAATGGTGTACGGTAATTAAAAGGGATAATATATGTCCTAAATCGTGTTTATATGGTTGTGAAGATCAATTTAACGTAATTATACTTTATTTATAATAAGTTTAATCTAATAGTTTAAATTTATAGTAAGTATTAAACATTAGAAAATTTGAGTTTAAAATTAACCTAACCTATCTTACAAATTTCAGTATAACTTTGTATAAAAACCGTAATCTTTTTTTGGTTTTACGAAATTTTTATTTTTGTCGATTTATTTCAGGTTAAGGAAGATACAGCCAATAGGCATGATGACTACAAGTAAATTTAATTGAAATAATTTGTGTATATAATATTCCTAAATAGTGGATGATAAAACACAAATTCTTTTTATAATTATAAGCGAGATTATTTTTTTATTGATAAAATAAAATCATTAAATACGGCAATCCGCCATGAAATGTTAAACGCCAATCAGAGCGCGTGACGTCACGTTAGAGTTGTTTCTCATTGTTTACAAGTACTCGTAATTAATTAGTAAGATAGACACCCGCTTAGTTTTACTATTATATATACACGCCGTTTTTGTTTTTTTTGTATCTTTAATTTGTTTCGTGTAAATCGATTTGATACACACAGTCATGGAACAAGGATTTTTAAAGGCTACCAGTGCAAATTTACCGAGGATCGACTTAATAATGCTAGGAGCATTTCTGGGATCGAACAAAGACTTTTGTTCAGCAGAATTTAGAAATGTTAAGACTTCCATGTAAGTAGCTTCTATTAAACGGTTCATTACCTAGTTATTTAAATCATAAAATAAGTCCAAAGCATAGCAGTTGTACCTATTTCAGTATTAGTTCCAATGGTATATTTTGAGGCTATGTATTGTAAATATTTCGTTCTGCAACTAAGTATGTATTTACCATTGCTTTGTTTATTTTAGGTGTGCCAGGGCATCTTATGGTGATGATGCTGTATGCTATGTCCAGGTCAAACGTGAAGGAAATTTGTGCACAATGAAAGCTAAAATCTGCCCAGAACATAAAGTACATGGAAAGTTGTATGGAGTGTCTTTGGTAGTGGACGAGCAGGACGAAATAGTGAAGTCGGTAGAATGTCATGATTGTGTGGCTTCACAAGGAGGTTGCAAACATGCCATGGCATTTCTAATGTGGGTTCATCGCAGGAGTGAGGAACCATCTTGTACATCAATAGAATGCTATTGGAAAAAATCCAAGCTTTCTAGAGTTGGGAGTACCCTTAAATACATAACTGCTAAGGAATTATCAAAGGGCAGCCCTAGCTTGCCATCTAACACTGAAGTATTTGAAATGTTTTTAGTGGAAGGAAAGAAAAGAAGGCTTAACATTTGTGAATTAATGAAATATCAAAATGATTATGTTTTGGACAGACTACAAAGTCTATCAATGGACAATTTAGTGCTAAAATATAATGAAAGATGTTGTGATACATTTTTGGGAAAAATTATATTGTCTGATGCTGACATTGACAATGTCGAAGAAAAGACAAGGGATCAACACAAAAGCAGACTTTGGTATGAATTAAGGTATGGCAGAGTGACTGCTTCAAGAGCTTTTGAATTCAGTAGGTGTAAAACCAGTGATGGCACTTTGATGTCAGTAATAATGGGTGGAAAAATCCCTGACACGACAGCCATGAAACGTGGTAGAATATTGGAGGAAGATGTGAGAAAAACAGTTAGTGCCAACCTGGGAAAAAAAATTAAAATATGTGGTTTAATGCTGTCTAAAAACTATCCTATGCTAGCAGGTTCACCTGATGGTATATGTGAAAATAGTGTTATTGAAATTAAGTGTCCTATGAGTAAAAAATCAGTGAAAAATTATGTGAGTAATGGGAAACTAACCCAGAAGTTTTATGCGCAAATGCAACTTCAAATGTTATTAACAGGACATAAAAAAGGCTACTTCTGTGTAGCTGATTGCAACTACAGTGCCAACAAGAAAGTAGATATAATGAACATTATATATGATGAAAAATATGTATCAGATTTTCTTAAGGTTATAATTCCTTTGTGGAAAGATAATATATATCCAGTATTATATAAAAGTTTAAATAAATAAAAAGCAAGATTGTGATTTGAAGATAAATGTATATTTGTTTTATTTTTTTAGAAACAACCTCATTTGTGGTTACATTATTAAATACCTACAATCCAATATAAATTTTAATATTCACCTACATTAGCTTACATCTATTTTACCTCAAATAGTAATTAATAAAGAGCTGGTAATGGTTTCTAGAGAGCAGTTTACATTAATTACATAAATTACAATTACATTTTAATGTCAGTTTTATAGTTGTAATGATAATAACAAGAGTAATAACATATTTAACATTGTATATCACACAACTGGTTTAGACATAATATAAGCGTCTCAATGTTTACAACTGTTGACTGAACCTCGTACTCTAACGTGACGTAGAAAGTGACGCCATGACACTTTGAAGCGTTTTGGTGCGAATTTAAAATTCATTAATTAAAAAGTTATTTTTAAATAGTAAACCTAAATTTTCAGCAGAAATATTATGTTTTTCGTAATTAATATATATTTCTGAACATTATAAAACAGTTTCTCAAAATTTGTCATCATGCCTATTGTATTGAATATAATATGTATGACAAAAAAAACAAGGAGATAAATGTAATCTAAGTTTGAAGAAAAGAGTTGTGCTACATATATTTTTGTGGCAAAAACACCAGCTGAGAGAACATTCTCATGAATGTGCATAGTCAAAAGGCAAAGATTGGCATCGGTTAATGAAGCCTTTTAAGAGTTAGCTATCAAAAGTAGTGTTTAAAAAAATTAGTGACCTTTACGAAGAAGTGATATAAGTAGTAAGTCCTAGTCCATACAAATGTCTGTGATATTAACCAGCCAAGACTCAGTACTTCTCCTATTGAATGTGATGATCATAAGGCAGAGCCTTGCTTTTCGCATATTAAAGATAAATTACCAAGTGACTAAGCTGTGCAAGTTAATATTAAACCGAAGTATGGAAGTAAAAGTGTCAATGTAAATATACCTGCTGAAAAACAAAATGTAGCATTGTCACCATTTCATCATTTAACACACAACAAGTTTTAAAAGTAAAACTTTCTGTTTTAAAAAGAAAATTGTTTACTGAAAACACAGCTGATAATACTTCTATAGCATCTTATATCTTCTATATCTGCTGATTATCAACCAAGTTATTTATCTGAGTCAAGTGAAGTGAAAAATGATTCAGAGGCAGAAACATTTTAAAAATGTATTGTGTAGTAGCATGCTAACTGCTATTCAAAAAGAGTTTGTAGGTATTTGTTTTGTTAGAGTTGTTTGAGTATTTAGAAAATGTTTTTAATATTACCTAAACAATTGTATCATTTAATAAAACCTTTAAGCACGAAAATATAGGTTTAAATTATTTATTTTTCTCAGTCACACTGATACCACAATATGAACTTAAACGCCGATATATTGAATGGTGTGTCAAATGACGACACATTTCCTTTCGACCAATGGTGGCGCGTTTTGGAATTTTGAATTTCGCTCCCTAAAGTTACACTTTTCATAAATTATTTTATGGCCTTAAATGATTAGTAAATTTAAAAAAAATGATTTTATTATAATAAGATGATAAAAAGTAATCGAAAAAAAAATATTTGAGACCATTTAAATTTTTTTGCATGTTCCCTATTAGAAATGAGCGGAAATCAATATATGCAAGGTTATTTGTAATTAATTAATTGGCCACCTTTTGCAGGTAGCCTCTGTACATCAATCCCAACAAAAAAAATCTACGATTTTTTTTTCTTTTACGTATTACTCTGTATTTTGTAAAAAGTACCTAAAAGGTCAACGCCCGGGCGCCATACCTATAATGTTCAGAGTTAATGCCAGTTCAGTTCATATATGTATGTATATATATATATTAAAATAACCCAGTACATAGATATATATATATTTAAAAAATAATCCCGGCTTGTTAAGAGTATAATAGCTTTTTTGATTATTTATCATTTTATTTTTCAGATCAAGCTAAAACAAGGTTGATGATTTAGAAGAAATTAGTCACAGTTTTAGGTTAATGGCCTGGTCACTAAATAGCATACTTTTTGCTTCAGAAAATTCTCTTATTTTTCGGGTAAAACAATTGGTTTATGGGACAGACGAAATCGCTGGGAACAGCTAGTGAATCATAAAAAGAAAATACCAATAATAGCAATATTAAATATTAATAAATTATAAATAAAATTTAAATAATATTATACAAAACAGGACGCAATATTGCCAATCTAACGAAACTAAACAATAGTGCAATCAGAGTCATGGTGTTATTAATATATTCGGTTACGTAACTCAGACGTAACCTGGCTTACATTACCTTTACTAAAGATGTGGGTTGCCAGATTGAAAGTTTCTGTTTAGCTTTTTTACAGACAAAACAGATGACATTTTGATAATTATTTATCATACCTACAGAGTATTGTAGATAATCTATTGATAATTATATAATGATAATAATCCATTGTAATTATCAACGATAATTTTGCCAATTATATGTTGGTAACCTTTTTTTATCTTATTCGCAACAAATTCGTCAAGCGAAGTCAAAAATTCGCTGTTTTAAAATTTACATAGCATTGTCTGATTAAGCTGTAATTTATAATATGTATGTATGTATTAATAAATGTTAGCAACAGTGATATTCATTAATAAAAATATGTATTTTCATGTTGTGCAACCTTTTGAAGCTGTAACTGATTGCGATAGTACCTACTTTTACTGTGAGCAGATCTATGAGAAACAATAGTTATCAAGGCTATGTCGAATTTATCCATTGAAGCCTAAAAACATATTTTTTCTCTAATCTACATATATATTATATAGATACTGCACCCGAGTGATCTTGAACTGAGTTCAATACTTTCACTATGTGCTCTGAATATTTTTCCATTTGTAATGCGTAATGGCGGAATTAGTTCCGCAAAGTCAATTGTTACAACAAGCTGATACAATATGCTTTTCTCCTGATTTGGCTTTATTTGAACAATTTACATAAATGAAAGTACCTATTTATGAGCTGTTGTAAAACAAAAAGACGAACATAATTAAACCTTTTTTACTTATATTTTAAATAAATATGGAATGAAAAAACCCTATCTTCTTTTAGTTCGAATTGTTTGTTAGTTAAGAAATCCCTAAAAAAGATTAAGATAATTATCTTAAATCATTTCATTCCATTACAACGATGAGAAAACCTTTACACATACTTAACTAATCGTACTGTAAAATGCAACGTATTTGGAGTAAACGGTCCTCAGTATCTGATTGCGGTACCATTTTTGAAACATAGTTGCTAAGGGCCGACTTCAATCCATTAGGACATGCCCTTTTTAAACGAATAATTACTTTCACTTTTGTTTTCTTTCTTTTATAACTTATCTATTTTTAGAATTAAGTAACTTTTATAATAAAAGATAACCATAGAAATGGAAAATAACTAACTGAGCGATATAGAAAGTGTTTCACTCGTGTACCAGGAAAACATAAATGTTCACACGTTGATAGTGATTGTTGCTCATTCCTTGCCAAGTGAAAACGCCCGGATACATCGCTGATTAGTTTTTATCTACTCGTGTTTATGTGCGCCTAGTAGGTTCTGTTCTAGTTTTGATTTTACTATGTTTTAAAAAAACGCACACAAACTTAAAAACCAAACAAATTGATTGAATGAGATAAGTTATATTTACAACTGCTTTTAAACAGCTTCCTTGCTATCATTCTACTCTTGCTTGAATCATAACTTAACAAGTACAGCACTTCAGCTAGATACAGTTAGTAGCCCACTGTCCTCCGTATTTCATAGCTGATCCCGTTTATTAGTAAAATAAGTTGTGTTATTCCTTCTTAAGCCTTATTCCTTATACTTAAGGCTTAAAGTAAGATTGTAATAAGCTTCCTTGTTGAACTTACTACTTAAATTTTATAGCAGAATTTATGAATATTAAAAAAAATAAAAATGTGGTATTGTCTGTACTAGGTATATACCCGTATGACTGAGTTCAACCCTCGTAACTTTACCGTTAGAACATATGGACAGGATTACGAAAATTAAATAATAATATTTTACTAGAATGGACACGTATTTATATGAAATGTGTGTGTGCGTATGAAGCATGTGTGTGTGGTGAAATGTAATCTACTTAAATGTTTCAAAAGATGTAAAAAAAAGACAATTGGAATAAGTGAAATGCTGAATAATGTATAAAAGCCACATTCTCTCGCTACAAGGCTGTATAAGCGATTCTGGTTCAAGCACTTGTTGGCAGATTGCTCACATTGAACTAAAGAATACTTGAAGAACCATTTACGAGTTTGGAGTGACTAGCTTTTAGTCGTGACTTCACTTACGTGTTGTATTAAGTCAAGTTACGTTACATTTATGTCGAATGTCACATATATGAGGTTGAAATTTACCAAAATACTGGCATAGTGTATGTACATGTCATAAAAAAAACCTTCAACAACATTACAATTTCCTAACTCACGCAGTTTTGTCTCTGACGGTAACGAATCCTTCAGGACAAGTCCTTTTAATATAGTTTTTTTATTTTAATACAAAAAAAAAACAAGACGCCAATTATATAGAAGAGATAAAGATAAATCTGTCAATTACAAAAATAATTATACCCAAGAAAACACTGTAAATATAATTAATGTGTTTTACAAAAAATAACGTCGACCGCTTCTAGAAAAGTTACATCCGTGTGATAAAGATACGGATGGTTGGTTTAATTCAAATGTCGTTGTTATCAAGATGAAGGTTCGATGCCCGGACCGGACATATCAGACGAAGATCGGTATTAGCTGAGATAGATTTCATTTATTTTTATCGATTTTCATAATCTGTAGTCACAAAAGATGCTGTAATGCACCTTTTATAATATTTTATTTATTTGTTGATTAAGCTCTGCGGGTTCTTAAGGAAGGTTTTTGTCAGGCAGCGGCAATACTTCAAACCTTTTGCCAAATATTTTACAATATGTTAAGAGATTGACCTTTTGAATCGACCCTAAAATAAATGGGTGAACGTAGTTTTAATCATCTTCGCATAAATATGTTGATATTTCTTACAATTAGTTTCAGAAATGTAAATCATATTTTATCATTTATTTTCAATAATCGATTATTTTGTAATATTTATCGATTTTACGACTCTGTATATTTGAAGGTTATGTAAACATTATTCTACAAATACTCAATTTGTTAAGCAAAAGTTAAGGTTCAATGACCAAAGATTTTAGAAGCTTAGAAATCCTTTAATTCATTCATGAATCTTTGTAACCTTATTGAAGAATGAGATAAGCTATTAAATTACAATTATAATCTTGTAAAGCTACAATTGTAATCATGTATAAATTCATCTATACCTATATGTTTTTTACTTTTTGACATTGTAATGTTTATAATAAAAATTAAATAAATATAAACATCAATTTCCAGTCAAGAAATAATAAACAATCTTGAACAAATATTTTAAAATACATATATTTAAAACGTGAAACATGCTAAAAACATTCATACTCGCTATCGTATCTCGCTTCCTCGCTATCAATAGGTAGAATGTTTATACAATAAACTTATCAATATCCGGCAATCGCTCACAATAAAAGATAGTTAAGAAAAGAAAAGATATATTCATTCTGTATCATTGTTGAAACCAGTTTGTTCTATAAGATGACGAAAAATGTTTAATGTTGTGTATGAATTATATAAATAATATTGAATAATGCTATTTCTGTAATATTTAAGTAGATTGTCTATTTCTGAAATGTCCTCGTACTATGTATGATAAAATAATAAACCAGTACATGAGACGGTAGAGCCTGAAACATAAAAGATGAAGACCGCGAGGTCATCGTGATGATGAAGAGGGATGAATATCTAGTGACTAGAGAAGTCATGGCTATGGTGACTATAGAATCTGATAAAGAGACGGATAATTGTGTGAATGATGACATGAGAAAGAAAGAAGTAGAGAGAGAGACGAAAGACATAAGTGAGAGGAAGAGGAAAACATATTGTGAAGAACCCAACTAGAGTGGGAAAAGGATAGGAGAATAATGGTCTTGGTGATGATTGTGATGATCAAAGTAAAATAATTTGATTGTTCTGTCAATAGTTGTGATTGGCTAATTATCAACCAATCAGAACGATCATATGATACCTGTCGTAATTTATATATGTAGTAACTATTTAATTATCTAACCTTTGAGAAAAAGGTATGCTAGTTTCACATTTTTAAGTTTAATATTTTGATTCGAGTTAAAATTTTATTTAAACTTGGTAAATGTTTAAAACAATGGAAATATTACGAAATATAAATCTTAAGGTAATGTTTTTCCGTTTCACTAATGACACTGGTGCCAAAGTCAGATCAATCAGAGCATAGCCGTTCCGCCGCTTACATCTGTGACGTCACTGCTGACGTGATGTGATAGATGATGATATGAAGAACCGTGATAGATTGTGATACTTATTATGGATAAGAATGATATTATTTTAACCTATATGCGTATTATCCCAAATAAGAAACACAGATATAAATTTCTTTAAAATTTGGTATACAGATTTATCACCAGTAAAACAGACCTACAATATTATGATGGGATGAACCTCACCAGATTGTGTCCATCTCTAATAAATATTTGAACTACCTGGAAATCGAACATGGGACCAGATAAGGTAAAGTACAAATGAATCACTTGTGTTAATTCATAGCTAGGATATAAATCAACTACGACAGATTGTTGAAAGCAACGATCAAAAGTATTTAGACAAAATGTTATATGAAGTCTGATTTTACACAGATTCATATTCAATTTATATGTATATATATTTAAAGATTTTGTTGTCAAAATGTCCTTCCCATGCTCGAAATAAATTGTAAACTTTCATAAAGTTACACATAAAATCTATAATATTAATAACTCATAGACGGATACATCCGTTATTAATTCTTAATTAAAAATTATTAACATCAAGCTATAAATAATAAAACGATTTCCCTTTCAGTTCATTGAATAAAGATATCGTTTCTTACAGTATATATTATAGATAATACAAAGTTATATATTATACGATAAATACAAACATACATGCCAATGATATTGGCATGTATGTTTTTTTATTTAATAGTATTTTATTATCATAATTTTCCTTTTATTCATTTATATACAAATCTACTTTATTCAATATTTTATTACACTCGAGGGAAGCTAGGAGAAATCAAGATAGGTTATCCTTTATACTTTATCTTATAAGTGTTCATGTATGGATGTGATATATAAATAAATAAATACAATGAAAAAAAACTAAATAAAAATGCACTTTATACATTACTGTATTGTTATATCAAAAATAAATTAATCTTGATGTTTAGTTCATCTTCAAAAGTATATATAATTATTTTCATTCGGCCAAAATTACAATTTAATTATGATAATCGATATATATATATATATATATATATATATATATATATATATATATATATATATATATATATATATATATATATGTATATATGTATATATATATGTATATATATATATGTATATATATATATATATACATATATATATATCGATTATCATAATTAAATTGTAATTTTGGCCGAATGAAAATAATTATATATACTTTTGAAGATGAACTAAACATCAAGATTAATTTATTTTTGATATAACAATACAGTAATGTATAAAGTGCATTTTTATTTAGTTTTTTTTCATTGTATTTATTTATTTATCAGGTGGACCATGAAAGTGTAAAAACAAAAACCTTTTAAGGTATTTGCTTTATTAACTCCGATGCATTAAAGACCCTGAGGCAGTCTTAGTGCGAATTCGAGCCAAATGCATATTAATCGCGGCAATGACCTTATTAACATTTTCATATGAAACTGGTAATAAACTAGCAAATAGTAAACGTAAAGATGAAAGTCGGCAACCATTTAAATGACATAGTCAATGAATGTTTTCAGAATATAACTAAACTTCGTTTTCTCCACACTTTCGAACAAGCTTGAGATCGTAATAATTCAATCTGTATTTAAAAGACAGTTGCAAATAACTAGAATAATCCAATTCATTCATTCATTCATTCACGAACCTGATACGCTTCTTAATGAAATTGGTATTTCCAAATATATGTCTATAGAGATCTGTTTAAGATGCATATGATTACCCATCTTAATCTAGGCTAAGATGAAGGAAGGAATTTCCAAATAAGCTAAGTTTTTTATTCCAAATAAATAAACATTGAGCTTATGATATGTCAGAGTAGATAACAAATATCCAATGTATCAGAATTATTTTATGCAGTTTTTTATATCTGTAACCACCTCTTGTCTATCCTCATAGATTTACAATAAATAAACTTTAACGATAGACAGATGGATGCTACTAGAAAAACCTTAAAATCTTGATGCTTTGAAAAACTGGTTGTTTGGTAAACTTAAGGGAAGATAATAATAATAATAATACGGGACAAATTACACACATTGATCTAACCCCTAAGTAAGCAAATTATTTGCTTGTGTTAAGTGTGTTAGACGATACAAATAGATAGAAATACACATTATAAATACTGAGAATATAGTTGAAGATGAGCCGATGTTAGATATAGATACTATGTGGGTTAGGAAATTAAGATAAAAAAATCTTGAAAAAATTAAGAATATAGAATAAGACATTCATACATAAATGATAGCACAGATCTTCCAATACATAAGGAAACACCACATATATGAACTAGTCCGGACCACATTTGTATGATTACGTCAAATATGTAACTTGAATTTAGTTGTTAAACATGTACAGCCATGTTAAGCTTATTAAAATTAGAAGTAAATATGGATGGAAAAATACCACACGGACAGGTTTGCGACCTCTGGTATATCATCCCGCCCCCGTTCATTTATTAATATTTCTACATAAAGTATATTTAAATGTATAATATTTATGTTATAACATCCGAACGGAGATGTGGAGGAGTGTGCTCATGTAGGTCAATACAAAATCATTTCGATTATTTTAAACTGCATCAATTATAACATTATTAAATATAAACAGAAGCATATTATTATACCGTATTTAAATTAAATTATTTTAACAAAAAAAACTCGATTATATTTAAATGTTCGATTTCCGAAGCCTTCTCAAATTCTATGTAATAGTCGCAAAGATTTTAATGATACTCTCATATAAACTGTAATTTAAGATTTCACTCATTATTACACATTATTAAAAAGTTAATTCATAACAGTAGTTTAATCATCTTAACGACATGCGTAACTAACAGTACAGCAATTAACATAGAATGGTGACAGCTCTTACTCGCCTCAGCGGTATGCGAGTTACGAAATATTATGATCTCTAACGATATATGGTGCCCTTGTACCAGTTATTTTAATAGCTTGTAATTTTTTATTACACTGAATAAAATTATTTGGCATTTTAATGATTAATGTGTATGATTTGATTTTCAATGTTGTCCTACGTTTTTCGGCAAATTAATCAAAAGAGTGTAGTTTTTGAATCCGAACCCCTTCTATTTCTTAAGTGTCCTAATCTCCTACACCAATTCCACCCTCAGGGATAACAACTTTTCATATTTCAGAGTCCATGAGCGTCCATCAGCTGGTTATTTGCCTCGTTTGTCAACCTCAAAAACATATTTATAATTGCTACATTTATCATTTCTTCCACTTGATTGTACATCTGTCTTAAACAAAAATATTTCTTAAGCCTGTAAGTAGAAAGTCCGGTTTAATATTGTTTATTGTTTCACTTATATGCTGTTAGCGACATACTTACGAGTAGACCGGACATACAAGAGACAAAACAAAATATAGGGCACAATCATTAAAACGGGATCTTGGTATAAATTGTAAATAAATTTATATAAATCTTCAATAACTAAACAATTAAAATAAAATAAAAATATAACGTATTAAATATGTTCAAAATAGGTTGAGTTATATAGTTTTAATTTACTAACATGTACAGAGTAAAAATAATGGACAAGCTAAAGAATTATTTGTCGATACTAAAAACAAATATATTTGACGTATTTATTATATTAGATTACAGCAACGTCGTTATAATATGTAAGTGTAAAGAAACAGTAATTCAATTTGTGTCAGACTCAAGCCCGTTATACACATGCAAGATGTAAATCTCTAGTTTCTGTTTGGGATATAAAATAGTTAATAGGGAGTGTATTTATGATACAAAACTGCAGTACTAAGTACATGTTACTTGAAAGTACTGGAGGTAAGTTACATTGCAGGATACCATTAGTAACGTAACTATAACGTAACCTCTGATCTACAGTTTTTTGTTACGTAACTTGAATAATGTAGCATCGAAAACCTGTCGGTTCATTAATTTATGAATAATGGATGCGGTAATTCGGGTTTATGTTTTATAGAGGCAATGATGTGTAACTGTTAAAATATACCGCTGGTTATAAAATTAATTGTCGATTTAATAATTAGTTATTTGGTTTGAATATAAAAAAACTTGAATTTTGAATCAAAATCATATGAAAAAAATAGTTGCTAACGTTACCATAACAACCTTTAGTACCAACAAACATTAACTCGTAACTGCCTTGTTATGTCTGTATAATGAAGTAGGTTAGAACTAAGATCTCAATTTCTCCAGAGTACGAGTCGTACATGTTTAAAATGAGGTCAACAATTCCTGCGAGAGTCTTTGTTTTTATGCTACTGGGATCGTACCAAGGCAGACGCGTGAAGCAATTATTATAATTACATATTTTTATTAATATCTTCTATCCTTTTCTATTCCATTTGCAAATCTTCTTCCTTTTTTTTCAACCAGTGACCATGAATAGGATTGTCTGTTCATTATTCACCCAATCCCAGAAAAATATATACTTTATAATTATGGTAGGTATATCCAAATTTCGTACATCGTTGTTTAACGGGTCTAATGTTTTGATAAGGCTAGCACACTAAGACACTGGATTTATAGTCAAAAACCAACTTATATTGACCCAAATGATATACCTTCGATATTGCAAGAGAAGGTACTGTCTCGATACTTTATGTACCTCTAATTTAGTTTGTATTATATACTCTATAATGGTATTCTGTGTACTTTTTGATATATAATGTACATTGAAATTTTATAATACACCTATCTATAATATGTAAGTCACTTGTATTAGATTTTAATAGATTTCGTAATAGATATCAAAATGTTCAAGTTCTTTTCAAATGTTCAAGAATTTCTTAAGATTTTTAACGTTTTCCTAATTTTACAGGATATTACGTTCCATGAATTAATACACACAGGTAGTAGAAGTTTCTAGATTATTTGTTATGTATCAATGTGTAGTTAAATAACAAGTCTTCGAGTTAATCCGATTAAGGCCATGCGCTTTGAAATTACATGTATATTATTCCTACAAAATATTACAAAAAGAAAGTGTGAATGGAGTCATACAAATGTTTTTTTTTATGAAAACTAAGACTAATAAAAATACCACATTTTTGCTGTCTGTCAGTATTATTTATATCATTTTCATGAATCTGTCAGTGGCGATAAACGATATACTCATTAAGTGGTAGTACACGGCGCTGCGCTTGCGCACCGTGAAATGGAAAGTGGCGGCAATTGAAAGATGATTCCGCGTCTAATTGTCTGTTTTCTTTATGTGTAAAAAGGTTTTCGGAAGCGTGAAGTGTTAAGTTTCTATGTATCATGTGTCTGTTTGTTTACTTATTAATGTGTTTGTATCCGTAATTTATACTTATAATACTTATATCGAAATTACAGTATTTTTTTACGGGCTTACCGTAAAAAAATACTGTAATTTCGACTTACATGAAATGAAAAAGACTAGTTGCTGTAGAAGAAGAATAGAATAAGAAGCATATAATATATTTATATATATCTTTCTTTCTCGTCACTTAAAAACTCGTGAACCGATTTTAAATTTTTACTATTGGAAAGTTTTGGAGCTAGCGCAGGTCATGGTGTACGTTACATATAAATACATTAAAAATAAGTTGAGCAAATACCCAAAAATACTATCATAAAACATTCAAGTATTTGTAAGCACAACGAAGTTAGCGAAGAAATACTTTTGTGTTATAGTATGTTCTAAGAAATAAGTACTCAAAGTTTCTGTGTAAATTTTCATTACTGTTATCTGTACATAGAGGTAGCCGCCGGCAACAGCTAGTTAAGCTGTAAGCTATGAATGTAAGGCCAACAGTCAACAACGAAGTAAACTTCATAAGAAAATATGAATTTTGAGCGACATTATAAATATAAACGTAAGAAATTGTAAAACTTTTAAAATATCAGATATTATTTAGTTTTTAATTGTTATTAGAGGAGATTTATTCAACACACATTAAGACTATAATTAACATTTAAATAATAATAATTTTAACCATTTAAAATTAAATCAATCAAATAAAATAATGTCAGAATCATGTTAGGAAAAAAAATGGAAATTTTATATACATTTTCAAAGATATGGAAAATCAGAAAGTTACAGTTATGTAAAATATTAAGAAACTAACTTTCTCCTGAATTAAACTTGATATTGTATAATTTGTGATTATCTTATACACCAAATGTTATAGCATATTTTAAATATATTTAATAAATCATTTTAATTTTAATCTATTAAAATACATTAAAATATATATCTATTAAAACAACCGATAACAACTCAATTCAACAGAATCTGTTTATAACATATTTATAAAAAAAGCATAATTAAATTAAGTAATTAAAACTGTAACAAAAAATAAAATCTCCTTTGAACTTTTCAGATGCCCCGTAAATAGTTTCCACGTTATACATACATATTTTAATATTGTTCATACTAAAAAGATGAAGAAAAATAACTAGATACTAAGCATTGTTCTCAACCCATGCTGTCCTCATGAGAAATTTTCCCATTCAGTCCCACAACTATATTCCATTGTTTCATAAGACTGTCCCATACACCATTGTGTATGGTGTTGTAACCACATAATTACCGCCATGAAAGTAATACTCGTACTGATTTTTCTTCTGATATTTGACAATACAAGGACGTTTTATTTTTAATCTGTGCTCTTTTAGTTTCTTTAACTTTATGCCAAAATATATTTTTTATTTTTAGTCTGTGCTTTTTTGTTATCTTCATGTCAAAAGTAAAGTTATTTGTAATATTTATATATTATCTGTACCTGAGTTGTCAAAAGTCGTATCATTCAACATCTTTACGAAACGTACCTACAATAACAACGAAGAAACCCCACTTCCTGCAATCGAATAATTATACAAAACGATGTTATTTCCATCAAAATAAGGTTCAAATCTTCTGAATGTGTAACAAAGAAATATAATACTTAATATTATAAATAAACCTATCCTTGATACAGGCGATTGAACATAAAGGCGGGTATACACTTACATTACACGTTATCAAGGACGTAATGGACAGTTCTATTAGTATAAGGCCGTTTACACACGAGTATTATATCGTAATATTAAATTTTAGATGCATACGGTACTTGTGGAAACAAGGATGTGTAGAGTGTTCTTAATCTAATAAATTTATTTTATTGGACATTACCGAGTTAAAACTACGCAAAATAATCTTTATTTTATATAAATATATTTGTGTATATACTTACGTCAATTATATCGGAATCTTACACGACTAGTATCGAAACCATTCCGAAGACACCCGAATGGGTACTAAACTACTCGAGCAAAATTAGAAACGTTATCATGAATCACAAAAGTATTAATACAAAAAGGGAACCTTATTTATAAATTATTAATCATAAATACGAACTAACAAACCAAACTGAAAACCATATATACAGTTTTGTAATGAACCTATACAAACATTTGTCTTACGCCGTGCATACTAACATTTTCTTAATTTTCGTTAACTCCCACTAACCAGAAGTGTCGTGAGAAGCTCACTAAACAGCTCGGTTCTTCTTTCGGCAGAACAATAGCATTCCCTCTGGCTATCTTAAAACGATCATCAACACGCACCACTATTACAAACTATAACTTGCGCCTATCATTTATTAATCACACGAAAAAAGACTCTAACACCTTGACATAGAGCCTCAAATTATTTATTGGATAGCATTAAATAACTTGTGAAAACGCATATGCCATGCCACGTTTTACGACTACCCTCACGTAAACAGACGACTGCTCAAAAGCTTCATTAGAAATTGTATTTTAATTTTATGGCGTCTTTTTAATATAATGGCTTGTAATATTATAGGATTCTCAAGTTTTTTATTGTTTTTACGATACAAGTATAAGTGTTTGTGTTATTGCATACGTTTATATAATAAATAAACGATTTTATTAGGAAGAATATTAGTACTTAGGAATAAAGTTAAACGTGATTTGACTGTGATAGTAAATATATAAATAATTCTTGTTGGTCATCATTCCTTATCTTAATGGTTTGTGTTCAGCACAATATAAGGAAATTACATATTACTAGAGTTTTTGAAAAAGTCATACGACCGGCTGCTAGTCTAACGTCAACATAACTTTTTTTTTTTTTTTTGTTTCCGCGGGGAAAATGCTTTGCGCACCGTACCCCTCGCGGGGGAAGCGAGGGGCGTGTGTGGGACTCCCGAAAACGGTGTACCCACTAAAAACCCCGCGGCGCTCCTTCCTCGCCTTATTGGCGGAGTCGTGGGTACGGCTAGCCCTTCATCCACGACCCCGCCGGCGACGTCAACATAACTTGGGAAATTGGTAACAAAGCAATTGGTAAAAAAACCTCCAACAGGGGGGTTTGTCCCTTAGCAGGCTTTTCCAGCACCCTCAAGAAGAGAATTGATGCTTTGTTGTTCTTTTTTATTTATTTGTTGTTCTTTGTTATTCTTTTGTTGGCTGTTAGTGTTTTGTTATAATTATTTCATTTATTTAAACATTTATAAATGACAATTATCGGTGTCGTCTGTTAGTAACTGTAATTCCAACACGACTTGACCGATGGAGGTCATATTTATACCTATATTTAGTCATGACGTTTGCTAAAACCCTAGCAATAATTAGCGGTCAATTAGTCATTAGTCAATCAGCAATAATTAAATATAGTAAAATATATTATTGGAAGCGTCCAGACAACTAATTTGCCATCAGATAAAAACTTGAAGTTCTATCTATCAAATAATAGACAGTTGTCTTTTGTAAATTAATAATAGGATATTATACTTAAATTGTCCTTTTAATTTTATTCAATGCCAGGAAACAAGCACATTTACCTCAAAATTCACACAAAACTTGATGAGCGTATATCCAAACATTGTCCACTGACCCTGACCTCAGCATTATGTTATTATTCACGTAATACTACAAGGATATAATGAAGGTAAATAATAAAAGATAAGTTAAAGATATTAACTGCTTGACAGCTTGACAGTCTTAGAAACTGATTGTTTCCCATGACTCAATTCATTTAAATTAACATTAAAAACATTAGAACAGAAACGAAACCAGATCATTGTTCCAGTATTTTGAAGCTTTTTTCAAACAGTTTTTTTAGGACACTCTGGGGGTATACCTTCCTCGATAATTGGGTGAATTGGGTTATCAATGCTTCAAAAAAAAAAAATGAAACTGTTAGTTAGGCACGCTTTTTTCACTTCAAAAAAAAACACATTTTTTTTCTAATCTGCCTGGTAGTAAGACATAACTTTCAGTTCCATAATTGGGTTATCAGTGCAAAACGATGACATATATATTCGACTAGTAGTAAGACATTACTTTTTCCCTTCTTCGATAGTTGGGATATCAATATTTAAAAAAATAATATCAAACTGTTAGTTAGACACGCTTTTTTCACTTCTACGATAATTGGGCTGTTAATGCAAAAAAAAAACACATTTTTTTTCTAATTTGACTGGTAGTAAAACATAACTTTCAGATCGATAATTGGGTTTCAGTGCAAAAAGAAAAAATATATTTTCGACAAGTAGTTAGACATACCTTTTTCTCTTCCTCGATAGTTGGACTGTCAATGCTTAAAAAAATAATATTCAACTGTTAGTTAGACACGCTTCTTTCACTTCTACGATAGTTGGGCTATCAATGCAAAAAAAGACAATATTTTTCTAATCTGACTGTAGTTAGACATACCCACCTTACACCCTCGACAATTAAGCTATCAATAAAATAAAAATCAGACTGGTAATTATACCTTCCTTGATAATTGGGCTATCTATGCAAACAGAAAACAAAAATACGACTGTGCTAGCTAGACATACCTTTCTCCTTTCCTCGATAATTGGGCTATCAATGCGATACAAATATATCTTTTTTTAATTAGACTGGTAGTTAGATGAGCGTCAAGGAGTACTAAGCAAAGACAAACCCTTCATCTTTGTTATCAATACAGAAATTAATACTTATGTTAGTTGCGGCGTCTGTATGTTTCTATTTACATCCACATTCAGCTCAAGGTTGAAATAGTTTTACATTTGAATAAGCAATAACCCATGTTTAATTGTACTTTAGCATTATTTATTACTTTGAAATACATCGATTATTTTTAATGGAATACGATATGAATAGGTTATTCTAATAACAATTATAGCCAGTTTATTTTTTAAGATAACGAGATCTTTAAATATATATATATATTTTTTTTTTATATACATATGTGCAATATATACAACAAAAATATACAATAGAAGTTCTCAAACCACAGTGAAATATGTCATATTGTTATTCAAAATAACTATGAAACTATAACTCATGATACCTTTGTAGTGAGTCAGTGTAACTAACTCATTTGCACTCAACATACGAGTGACCTACACATTGTACAACGTGCTGAGAATAAAATAATTATAGGTACTTGTATAAAAATCCCGACATTTCCGTTATAAATAAGTGACCGATGAATCTCCATTGAGAGAAGTATTTTCATATTTTTTCGCTTTCGCAACAGTAGGTACTCTAGATTTCTTAATCTTCAGATAAATCTTATCTACGGAATAACTTTTATTTTACGACTATATTCTAGAGTACAACTGTCTATTAAATTTTATTATTGTTTTTTTTTTAGGTTCTAGCGTTTTCAGTTTAAAAATCTGAATCGTATTTTTAATTTATTTCTCATTGTTCTAATTAAGAACATACATAAAAATGTAATTATCTGATATACCTTGGGATGTTTATTAGTACACAGTTTTTTTTCATACGTTATCCAACTTAGACAATTACAAAATTAAATACTATAAACTAATAAAAAAAACTTATTATTTAATAGTAAAATAAAAACTCAATAACTTTGATTTAGATAACAATAAATATTGATACCTACACAAATCTAACTAACAACTACAACGCTTAGTAAATAACAATTTTGACAAATAAATAACCCCGTACGACAGCCATTAGTCTGGGGATTTTGAGGCCTTGGCCCAAGCGTGGGAGGCCAGTCCCATTACACAAACCAAACATGGCGACGCCTCGGACGTATTGTGATTAAGATTCAAATCAATGCATTTATAAGAAAATATACAAAATAAATATTATTCATATAAAATCTTAATAAGTATCCGCAGACAAATTACGAATATTTCAGTGACAGTTTTAAATTGCCTGTAACCGGAGTCCGTCGACCCTTAGACCATGTTTGGACAGCCCTAATGGGACGCCGCTGCCATGAAACGTTGGATGACCATAAAATTACTCCCCATTACTCCATTGATACTGTTATACTCAACATTGTAGACACTACTTTATAGATGGCCGAAATCAGAGATTTATCACGAAATAAATCATAATACTTCGTGTTTGAAAATATCTTAAAACATTTACAGCCTAGATAAGATTATTATTATTTTTTATATATATATATAGAATGAAAAATAAACCGATATGGGCCGGGATTCGTATCCGCGACCTCTGGGACACGGGACACCGGCTCGGCGCAGTCGCTTTTTTGAAAAATATAATACTTTGTTTTATAAATAATGTATTAGAATAACTAAGTTTTATATCAGATAGGTTATTAATCCTCAAATTATTATTTGATAAATCTAATCTACATACAGAAGTTATTGTAAACAATAATAATATAATTAAACCTTATTGCTTGACCTTAATTCAACGAATTATTAAGAGGATTCCATTTTGATAACTTCAATGTATGTTACATAGCAATTTTCGTTGTGTGCGTGTTCTCTATGTTAATGTATGCGTGTTTAAAGCTTGTTATACACATAATTAATACTAAAATATAATTTAAGGAAGTTCGATGTTAATTAAAATTTTATATTCCTTAACGAATTAATCCGTGATGAACTATATTTGAATTATCATTTATAATTACAATGTTTTCTTAATGTTACAAAAACTCGTCGAAATACATAGGTTATATGATATTTGTATGTTCAAGGTTTATTAGTAATTAACATGCTCTAGTTTTTTAAGTATCTTCTATATTATGTTATCTTTAATTGGATATAAAGGATATGACTTTGTTTGGTGTATTACAAAAACACTTAAAAATAAATTGTAAAGTAACAAATGCTTTAGTTAGTGACTATTTATTTTATTTCAATACATATAATCAAACTCAGGACCTATTTTTCACATATTTTATCAAGTATAAATAATAGCACTAAGGATATGACTTAATGTGGTTAAATAAAACTCATTATTATACTTAATTCTCTTTTCTCACTCTTCTGTTGAAGAGAACTAGTATTTTTCGTTTTTATAGATCTCAATTATATATTCTACTTTGGATCTAATGGTGAAATGAATAAATTAAAAAAAGTTTTACCCTCAATAAAATTGGTGACATTTAAACATTTATGTGACACTCCTACAAATCATTCACATATATGTTTGTTATTCTTTCACGCAAAAACTACTAAAAGCATTGACTTGAATCTTGCGATCATTACTGTAGATTAGCTATAAAGATAATTATGTGTGTCTAAAAAGTCCTGTAATTTTTTTTCCAATTAGTAAATTGGCAAGGCAAATATTTGTCTATTGAAATCCTTTATTTTGAACGATAAGAATCCGGCCAAAATATCTATAGAGTTATTGTCTTTGCTGTAGAATTTACAAAATATTTAAATTTTAATCTGTCTGTCTCTGTCTTTTCAGAGATACAAATATCCAATACCTGCCTTTCTTTAGTTGAAGTACAGATATACAAAACTTTAGCCTTTTGTCTATGGAATCGCCCACTCTATATGATTCAATTTTATTAATCTTTACCTTTAAGTTTATGATGTGTACAAACACATTACTCCATAACAAAGCGAACAGCTTAAGTCCAGTACGAGAATAATTATTCCAAATATAATATTTTAAATAATTCTATTGTTTAACATTTGGAGGATAGAAGTGTATTTCAATTCATGCAATAATAGTCTTTATTAAAACCCACAGAATACTAAAATTGCTTGCAATTCCAAAGCCATTCTTATGTATGTCCCTTTGAATACCAATCTTGGTTAATAGATGGCCTATACTAAAGCAATTCTGTAATTTACTTGAAGATAATATTGATATAAGTTACCCATCACCTTAACAAAATATACACAAAACTAAATTAATAATAATAAACATCCTGTAGATATAAAATAATATGAAATCAATATCTGGTATCATCCATAGAACCTCTTCATTTGTTAGATTTTTTTTCTTGCAAGTCTACTTGATTTAGATAGAAAAATTGCAATTAGAAACAAAAACATTATTGTCATAACATAATTCTAGAATTTTTTTATAAACAGTACCAGTATCATCATTATTGTCAAATAATTTCACGCCATATACACTCGTATGTCCACACGATAAGTTACGAAACCGCTTGTTATATTTATGATAACTTGGTTTCCGACCGTTTAGGCATTTAGGCCAGACGATTATGCATTGTTAGGTAATACCTTAATGGGCAGGTCTGCATTGTCACCAAGTTATATAAAGGAAAACATATTTTGCTAGTATCGTGACCCACTAGCTACTGGCTGCTATCCAATATTGTCCCGGGTTAAGCAATGGTGACCCGTGTGAACTTAGACGCCTGGAGTTGTTAAAAGCATTATGGAAACCCTATCGTTGAATATATTCCAATAATCTCACGGTTTATGTTAAAACATTTGCTGATATTTCGAATAGATTGTTTTGATGCCAGATATAAAATCTATCGGTGAAAATCGTGAATTACACAGTAGTTGTCTTCAGAGCAGATTTTTGCTTATCACAGTCATTAACTAATAAAATAACATTCAATATCATGTTTCATTAAAAATTAAACACATTTCAATTGAATATTTAAGATGTATTATGTTTTGTATGACTACAGCTAAAGGAAGGTTACACAACTGGCTTATTTTATTTATCGTCACGCTTTCTCTGTTATACCCACTTAGAATATTTAAATGCCAAATATAGTATAATCTCATTGGCCATCGTATAAATAAAATATAACTCACCGTCATATGAATCAGGGATGTAAAGAGGCTTTCCCACCAGCTTTCCCTTTTTCCCTGAGAGTGGAACAGCCTCGACCCGACGATGCGCTTCCAACACTCGATACAGAAGCACAGCCCTATCCTCTCCTTCGAACCTCACGACACGAGGCAAGGAAAACTTATCCACAAACTCCTTAAGCGTCATCACATCACTACTATCCTCTTCCGGCTCAGCGGAACCGTTCCGCCGTCCCAGTAGAAAGTTGTCAGCCCATTCCGGTGCGTTGGGCCTGCGTTCTAGGAAGTCTGATCTTCGCTCACTACTTCTCGGTTTATATCTTGGAGGCCGGTCTCTCCGGACCAGAGCTTCATTGGCTTCTGCAAGCCACCTGGTGACAAGCCTCTCTCGTTCTACATCCAGATATCTTGGTTTAGATGCATCGCAGGCGAATCGAGCTGCATCGAAACAGTACTGTGGGGGGGGTGGTCGGATGCGAGGAGGGTAAAAACGGGGCGGGACGTAGGGAGGGTGCGGGGCGTAGGCGGGTGGCGTCCTCGGCCCAGACCCTTCTACTGACGCCGTACGGAACATTCTTTCAGGCCATGGATACCTTCGTCTGAAACAATTATTGAAATATTAACTTTTGCCTAATACTAGCCAACATAATAAATGCAAGTTGAATTAATTTTTGTATATGGGTAAAATGAAGCACTTTTTAAAGTTATTTATTGTAAACCAAATGAGAGTTCAGAAGTTCAGAACTTCCTCAGGGGTCTTCCCTTTCACCAATTTTCTTTTCCATTTACACTTATAAGTTTCTTCAATTCAAACTCATACAAAATAAATAATAATAAGAGTATAAACGCAAAAAACATTGCAAACTACTATTACAGAAGCGGGAACTCCGACGACTTACATAAAAGAGGGTCACACTTTCCAAAACTTGCATACGCTTTATCATGTCCTATGCGAGATTTATTTGGTCAATCTGAAGATACTTTAACTTTAGGCCCTTATGAATAGACTTACGCGAAAAACCTTCGTCCCCCCACCATGTGTAATAACTAGAGGTGACTCGACAGAAGTTTTTGCTCGCCTCAACTAAGTTAACCAGAGGAAATAGATTGATATCTACCGACATTAATTATAGTCTTGAGGTCTATGAACTAACTCTATTAACTGGTTTTTGATCACGAATGTCCTCTAAAGAGTATTTTAGGTTTTTTTTATAAAATATGTTTTGTTCTGAAATAGCTTTAAAGAATTTTGCATTTTTGTAAAAAAAAAATCAAAATGACCTAACCAATTATGTAATTTTTTTAAAATATATTACACTTCATTCATAATTGGTTAACCATGGATTTTTAATACAAGGATTTAAAATACAACATACTGTATATAAACGTGACATCAAATACCTCCCCATAATAAAAACCGGATAAACCCGTTGAATGTTAATAAAGAAAACCAAATAAGAGCACTGACTTTTTGATCTCTACACCTGTTACTGGCATTGAAGTGCTTTAAATAAGCTTGCGCATGCGCAACTATTATTGTATTTATTGAATTTACTTTAAGGTTATTAGATCAAAATATGTTATTGGTGTTTTTTTACTTTTAAACGCTTGAATAAGTATACATTGAATTCACAATTCTAAGAACTAATGTTGCGAGTTAGAAACATAATACCTAATTAGTTCTATGAACAAATAATAACATCATCGGTCACAATGTTATAAACAATAAGACATGTTATCTGTATTACAATCACATAATTCATATTCAGAATACTATTCACTCACACTACCATAAAATATCATACGCAACACACCCGCAATATAATGAATCTTATATTTAAGACCATAAGGGCTATATTAACATAATTTAATTACACACTACAAAGAATTACATAACTCTTATATCCAGGGAGTAAGAGCTACTATTGCGTGCTTTAATGTTACACAAAGAACGCATAACTTACGATTTTCTCACAGATAAATGCATCCAGAGGGCTAAGACTGTAATAAGTGAGGTTTGTTAAAATGTTTCCAATTCTTTTGAATTCCCTGATATCTCTCTTTCAACTATCATAGCATCTTACAGACAACTAACTAAGTGGAAATTTGCAATAAATATATAGTTACGAAAAGATTTTTTATTACGTCAATTCTTTTTTTTTTGCAATGTAGACAAAAGCACACTTGAAAATTATGATTTAGTGACAGATTTAATTAAATATAGCTTAGGTTTACAGAGGGAGAGGGGGGTGATCTCTCTCGCCCATCATAGGCCTACGCCGTGAGGGTGCCCTAAGTTGATAGGGGAAACCTTATATTTTAGGGGGGTTCCGCCGGGGTGTCACGGTGAGTGCGAAAGCGATCCCGTGGCGTCCCACTAAGGCGATGAGGTCCACCGTTGGTTTTTTAGTGGGTAGCCTTAAAAATGGCAGCGTCTTCTATGCTGCCGGATAGTACGTACCGTACGGACCCACGTACCGTACGTAGTGAATTAAAATGTTTTTTTTGTAATAATATGCAAGACACAGATATATGTAGCTTCCACCTACCTATGCATGTTTTAATTACATTAAGAAAATCGTCATCATTATCATAATCTTTACATAAAACCTCCCTATTAGCAATATTTTTTTATAAAGTATTATAAAAAAGGACTAAATTTGTCGTATATGTGAAACAAGATTCTAAAAAACAATCAATACGACAAGACGATTAATCGTGAGGTATAAAAATGTTTTGCGACTCGCAATTATGTAAATGAGCAGCATCCTTTAGATGTCATTAATACTTATTTGTTTACAAGTGCACTTCGTGCATGTAATTAAAACCTGTTCTATGAAAAGACCATTATTTATTGAGCTCTCCAATCTAACTTACTTGATAACATATTGGTGTCAACATATATTGGTGGTGATACGTAACTTATAATAAGTTAAAAAAAGAAGATTATATTATGTGGGATTAAAAATTATGATATTTTGGATATAATATTTGTTATATATAAAGAGAAAAAGCGAGCGGATGTGGTACATGATCACAGCTGCCCACTGTGTCTTGCAACATCAAAATAAGTACAAATATTGCCGGTCTTTGGAGAGAAGAGGCTTTTTTTTAAAGTCGTATCGCCAAAGGAAGTTCAACTTACATCATGGTGACAGTGAAAAAAGAGGCCTTTGAGAATTCTTTAGTGTATTTACTAACGATCAGCTTTAGTAACGTAACATAACGTAACGTAATTTGTATTTTTAAATAATAATTAAATTATATGTTTATGTTTTTTTTTCATGTTTTTCTTTTTTAGTCCGCTTTTCTTTTTATTTCCACGTCTTAAGATTGCCTGGTAGAAGATATCCTTTAGCATTTAGCCAACGTTAAGAAAATAAAAGTGGTATTCAAATAAAATAAATAAGTATTTTACGGTACAGTAACTGACAACATATTAATATTACCGTTAAGTATAAAAGCACCTCTCAATTACGTCAATAGAAAAAGATCGTCGATACGTGCCGTTGGATGTGGGATGAATATTAACATTTAATTTAATCACAAGCTTATTAGTTATCAAACAAAAAAAGGCCTTGAATATCTTCTTACTATACATTCTGATTAACTAAAGTACAATAATAATTACATTATAAAGAAAAACTATTCATTCAATTATTTTAACTAAGGTATGATATAATTATTACATATAATGCATATTGAGTGTATTTTAACTCTTGGGAGTGAGAGATTGATGATTTCCTGCTGAAGAAAATAAATGAGCCTTCAATAATACTAGAATGAAGTAAAATTAATAACTTGAAGACTCCCTGAGGAGTAGAAAATGAACGTTCAAACAATCTTCCAGTTTTCATTTGTAACGTATTTTAGTTGAACTTTGAAATATATTCTATTACTTTTTTTATGCCTACATGTCTCTAAAAGATCCTCGTAAAGAGTTTTTAATGCATAAATGTCTTATGTAAAAAAAAAATATTCTTGTAACTCGCTGTGTCAAAGAAAAACCAGAAGTTATTTATTCTCACAATCACTTCCAGTCTATTAATAAACAATAACTATTATGCTAATATAGTTTTTTCTTTGTAACTTTCTCTGAACTGTGAGAAATAAAACAAAAACTATCGATAAATTATCAACAATACCTCAATGTATTATTTTAATTTTCTATTTTATATTAAATTAATTTTGTAAACTTCTTAAATGTTTTGTTTTATTGTAAAATAAAAACTACAATAGAATTTTACATTTTCAATGTAGTGACAAAAACATTAATCGTTTTATTTTTATACTTATTTTAACATAATAAATAAAAATATACAACATAGATGATAAACAAAGTTAGTAAACTCTTGTCTCCTAAACCAATGTGACAGTCATGAAGTTGGCAGTCTATTTTCGAATTGCGGCACTTGTATCAACTTTAAGCCTGTCTTGTTTGTCAATAACCATTTCCCTTAACCTAGCACAATAAACCGTTAATCTATCTAATAATGAATATTTAAGAATGATCTATCTTTAGTTCTTGATTGAAAAAATGTAGAGCTTTCGTTACTCAAGAGTAATTCGATAATAGATAAAAAACACGCCATAGACCTTAGAACCCTATTATCTTACGCTTATTATATTTCCCGCTATTATTTATATGAACACGTGCACCTTTTTATAAAGAATTATAAATATGCATAGATAATATTTTTTTTATCCGGCTTCATTGCATTAGATAAAAAGGTTATCCTATTATATTTTTTATTAATCTAAGTACGCTTTAATGAATAGTTGTCTGTGATGGGTTTCAAAGACGTATATTTTTTTTAATACAAAAGTATAATACAGGAAATTATATATTTAAAGTCATAGTTTGATTTAAGTAAAGTATGTATTATGATTACAATAATTCCGTTTACACAGTTCCTAAAGAATAAGCCAGCAATTACTATGTACATATTATTTTGACACGTACCTACAGACAATCATATGCTCGAACCAGTTTATATATACATATACGGAAGTGGAAATAAATGAGGGCATGACTCATAAATCTGTTCATATTAACATTGACGTAGTAAGTTTTTTATCAGATTATATAATAAGTAATCTTTTTTGTTCAGTTGGATTTAGAAGATAATATTAATGTTCAAGAAAATTATGCTAAATTTAATATCTGTCTGTGGGAATAATTTAATATCTATCTGTCTATGCAAAAAAAAATAACAAATATACAAGATAGCATCTTGTAAGATTTTAAAAATACTTCAGAAAATAACATGTCAAGCATGACGGATAATGCAAATGGAAATTAACAAAAGATGTCTTTTAAGGTGGTGCCAACAAAAAAATATTAATGTCTGTAAAAAGTTTGTTTCACTTGACCTTGGAGGGACCTCACATCAACCCATAAACAAAAAAACGTGGGCGACAGAACTGAATTACTTATGATTTATTAACAGATTTAAAGTTATATAATGTGTAATTGTACTAAATAGATAACCTTTCAAAGAACATATTAAGTATTTTTGTCGTTGCATTAATGCCATATTTAGTAATCGTGTACTTTCTGACTGAATTGAACTTTTTTTTTATTTAGATTATTTTTTTATCAAGATAATAACATAAAAACTTTTCCGATTCATGATGACATATTTATTTACCTGGCTTTATTTACGCCAATTGTATACACATTATGTCTGTTTCGCACCCACACAGGGTTATTACTCATGGCTTGATGGTTCTGTGATCGAATTATGATTAATTGTTTGAAAGTAGCAATTTGATATCTAATTCTAAAAACGCTTTTGACAAAACCAAGTTAAACAAATATATCTTTTTATCAAAATTGTCTATAAACATAACCAAGTAATATCAAACTTATTTTATACGACCATGAATTTTCATTACCTATATCAAAATCAATTTGTTTTATAACATATTTCAATAGCTATAAGTAAAGATTTTTTTTAAACATTTATTTATAATCTTTATAGCGCACATAAAAAAAACGAAAAAATAAGACATACAGAAAATATAGGACTACGTACAAAAATATTAATTTTATGGAGTCACAATTGACTTATTTCATAAATGTCATATCATAATTTATTCTATATTATTATTTAAATATGAAATAAAATAAATATCTTTACAAAATCGCGTTTACCTTATAATTTAAATTACAAGTCAACACACAGTAAAAATAAATTCAAATACCCGAAGTAGAGCTTCAATGCAATGAATACAACGGACTAGAGACGTCAGAATTAATAGCGTATGTATAACTATTAAAACATTATAAGCATGAGTAAGCAAATATCAATGTGCAATTCTAATCCTTATCATAAATTCAGTAAGGTCGATAATAGTGTACATTTAAAATCTTCTTGTATACCAGTCGAGTGGACAGGCTACAGACAACAAGTATCATCGGTGAATATGGTAGCATAAGCTTTTTATTCTATGTGGTTAAAGTTACGAGTTCAATAAATTTTATGTTTATATTTATTATATTTTCCACAAATGTCAGGGGCTTAAAAATATTATTTAAATTATAAACAGATCATTTTAAAAATTAATAACATCTGTTTAAAATTGTACTTTATCTAATATAGAAAAAATATATGATATATAATATATTTTTAATACTTTATATATTGTAATAGATATGTCTAAGTGAAACCTCTACACTAATATAAATTATTTTATCCAGATTCCAAACAATTCATAGATTTTTTAAATCTAAGTGATTCTCCAAAGCTTATTCTTGATGTAAAAAAAAAAATAGTCGCTACTCTCCTATAACTCGCTCCATTCTCGCCCGAGGTCACTTTGAGCATTGGACGTCGACTCGACGTTAACAGTGCTCGCCGTGAGCGCTGTTAATAGACGTATTGATATCGTTTCGTTAAATGTTGATTCAAAACTACGATCTAAGGATTACATCGCATTTTATTGGAATTAAATTCAGTAAATTTTGTGATCTGGAATTTATTTCGGATTATGACGTATTTGGGAGAACGAAAGGACATTTGAATACATCTAATATATTTATATATATGTAATATATTTTTTAGTAATACAATCAAACATAGTTTCAATAGTATTTTAAAACTAAGTTAATTTAATTAATGAATCTAATTATTAAACAAAACCGCTTGTCACTTGGACCTGCCGCCAAGTCTGGCACGTCAAGTTGAACGCTAACATGGCGAGTTGTTAGCCCAAAGCGCAAAGTATATACACTCAGTGCACCAACATTACAATTGAATTTTATTTATACTCTGTAATTTGAAATGACCGATGTGCAATTTGAACTTGGAATGCTATAATTACAGAAAATTCATAGCAATTTACCATAAAAGTATAGAAAAATAAATTATAAACTTTATTTCTAAATTTACAATTTATGCCTAATTACAACTAATAGGCTCTTCGTAAATTATTGTATTTTACAGTATTTTTATAAGCAATTACATTACGCGTCTAGTACTATTTATTATAAAGGTAAACCAACAATTTACGCAAGATAATGTAATTTACAAATATGTATTTAAGTTTCTGAGCATGTATGTTGTAATTATGCAATTAATATTTAATATGTAGTAGTATTAGTTATTTTTATTTATTGAGCAACATGTAAAAAAATAATAATTGTTAAACATGAAACGCATAATAATATATAAACAGTATATATTCTATAGAAAGTAGATTTAAAATTTTACCGAAGTTGTTTATGTTTGGCATGGTCGTGGTCAGAAAAAATATTCTCATGTTGTTTTTATATGCGTGCTCAGAAAAAAACTAATTTCTCTCACCGTGTGATGTTTATTTAGTAAATAAATCTTGTTATATTCTAATAATGTATATTTCACGGCACTGCTTGACCTCTTGAGCCACCATCTTAAGCCTGTTTCCTACTTAGCAATACGATTGTTGATACAACAATAAACAATCAAAATATTCCCACGTGATTTTAATTGAATGAAAATCCTTGGTTTTTACTGACGGTACATTGATAATAATCTTAAGGTTGCGTACCATTTTTATTATCTTTGTCATCAGGTTTTGTTTTTGGTTATTTTTAGTTGATTAACAAACCATAGAATATACTGCAAGACTTTAATAATTTGATAGTTCTATTTAATGTTTAGATTCTGGTGAACATATAAGAAAATACTATCTTGATAATTTGATATGTGTGTGTGTGTGTGTCTGTGTGTGGAAGTCAACATATTCAATACTCATGCTACACTTTGAACTATCTTCTCCTTGGATACAGGAATTGGTTGGAACCTGTGAGGGTTTTATGTATTTTTTAAGTATTTTTTAAAATCTTTTTATGTACTAAAAATAAATATCTATACTAAAATAAAACTGTAGTTGTGTTAGATTATATTAGTCAATACGTATTATCTATTCTTAACAATTAATACTAGGATCTTTACCTGTCTTCGGGATACCGTCCGAGAACAGAAGACTATTACAGTGGTAACATTAAATTCAAATTCAAAATATCTTTATTCAAGTAGGCATTTACACGCACTTTTGAATGGTCAATTACATTAAATTGGTCAGTATAGTCAGTCTGTGAGTAAGCTACCACCAGCTCGGAATGCTGTTCTGCTGCGAAGAGCTGGCCAGAAATTCAACAGTTGCTCTTTTTAAATGAAATTTAACCATGTTTGACTTATACATTATAACATCAACCCTGCAAATGAGACAATGACCCAAGTTCCACACATTTCGATCAACCAAAAACTTTGGAATGTTATAGTAAGGTTTATTTAATAATATACCTTTCATTTTAGATTTAAAACCAAGAAAAGGAAGATCTAAGATATCTTGTGGAACTTTATTATATATGCGTATACTCAAGCCCATGAAGGATTTTTTAACTTTTTGAAGTCCAAATTTAGGCGTTACGAGCCTATTTTTATTTCTTGTATTGATCGTATGTCTGTCGCTGTTTTTTTTATAGTCATTTAAATTTTGGCGTGTATAAGTTTTTAAAAACGTATTGATTAGTAAAAAATATTTTTATATTTATTGATTTAAATGAAAAAAAAAATGTACTATTTGTTCAGAACTACCGATCAAACGGAAAAAAGCAGTATTATACATACCATCAACATGGTTGTAGGAACGTTATGTAGTTTAGTAAAAAAGCGGACTACTAAATTTTTAAATTTCTACTAACAATTACAGTATAACGTAAAAAAAAACTTTTCAACATTATCGTTAACATTTCTTTATATATATCTAAAATACAAAAACCCATAATATATATGCTATTATATATATATATATTTATATCGAATGTGAAAAACACTGATTTATATCTAAAATTCACAATCAGGTCCTTGTGTGCTATTTAAGCGTATGTAAAGGTAATATTACGTTGGCAGTAACACGAAAACGCTTCCTGACTACAGGTAAATCCCGCCGAGATAGATTACAGCCTGACGGATAGACGCTAAGGTAGATACAACCTAGGGTTGCACCTCATAAATTTTATCGATAATTTTTTCATTAATTTTGTTTTTTAATGCCTTAATTTTTATTTGTGTCATTAATGTATGATAATATAATAATATGTTTCAGTTGTGATGTAACATTTAATTTACAAAATAAATTAAGTAATCGAAAACTCATAGCAATTATTATTAAATATTTCAGGAAAACATATTTATATGTACCAAATATTTATTATTTATATATATTTTATAACTAAGAGCATACACTTATAATATCAGAATAGTTTAATTCGTAAATAGTAACCATATAAAAAATGCTATTTGAAATTATAAATCTGCAAGTAGTTATTGAACCATCGATAAAAATGAAAATGAAGCCATCCCTAGATATAATAGATGGGCGTAATTAGTAAAACCCAGGGGCTGGGAATAATTATAGCTAGTTTATTGGTAAATCAGTTACGCTTACGGTGTATTGAAATCAGCTACTAGCGATATGAGAAAATTTGTAGCTATGACAATAAGTAATAATTATAAACAGGAGTTACAGCTTGTGATGGACGCACATCTAGAAGTACCCAAATTTAAATTAAAGCTGGTTATAGTATATCGGAATAACAATGAAAAATAGAACAAAACAACATGGAGTCGGTATAATATATTAATATTATTGTCTATGCTTTTTATTGTTTTTGAAACTTTACAGTTGCAACTCCCTTCCCTCTTCAACTTGGTATTCATATTGTCTCTACCTGGTGGTTGTGGTAACTTGCCTCATCGGCTACAATGACTTAACTTTTTAAAAACATATGAACATAGCCAAATCGTTTAATATTAAAATGTTCTTGATTTAAACTACAATACAATTAGTTTTCAATGATAATGACTGACAAGTAATGACTTCGTCTCCGAACACCCCACCTCCCATAACTTCTCTGACAATAGGTAATCATTTTATTGTTGTTTATATTTTTTTGTACCGAATTAAATTGTATCATTAATATACTATTTAAGTAAAACACAATTAATTAATCATTAGCGCATTTTCCGCAAATAATATTTATTAAAACCCAAATAAAGGACAGCATTCCAAAAAGGAAAATTAAATATAAATAACTAAGACTTAAAACAACAAAAATAGATCCAAAACTCGGGCAAAATTAAAAATAATTATATTAGATATAACAAAATTATATATAATTAAATAAAGAAATACTGGCCCAGTATTTAGATATTAGTTTTCGTGATTTTCGTGAAAGTTAATCTTGTGAAAAACTAACAGCTGGTTACCGTCTTGCCAAATATAGTTGTAGAATAACCATTCCAATTAACCAAGGTACTCGACCTTCAACTCAACTCATTTCAGGTGACAAATATTAAACAATGGGGTTTTTTATTATGGATAGTGATGTACAATATAATTATCGATGAAAATGACCAATGCTTTTGCCATTTGGAAAACAATAAACAGAAATTCAATCAATATACAAACTGGGTACTTATATATGACATTATTGTTATTTTATCTCTTTTTTTTTTAAACGCCTACCACAATTTCTCACCATGCAATGGCAGAATGCCACTAGACATCTTTTGTAAAATAAACTAAAGGGTAAAGAAATAAATATATTCAATACATATTCAAAATGATATAAATATACAGGGTTATCTTTAATTAGCTGGCCACCTTTTGCAGACATCCTCTCTACATCAATCCCAACAACATTTGTTCTACAACTTTTTACAAATCTTGATAAAGAACACAAAAAAAACGAAACAAAAAAATTTTGCTCCCTCTTTTACTTATTACTCTGTATTTTGTAAGAAGTACTTAAAAGGTCAAAGCTCGGCGCCATACCTACGCTCAGAGTTAATGCCAGTTCAGATTTGTAAAAAGTTGTAGAACAAATGTTGTTGGGATTGATGTAGAGAAACTACCTGCAGGAGGTGGTAGAGGCTGCCTGCAAGAGATGGCGAACTAATTACAAATAACCTTGTAAATGCATATATATTTTTAATAAGTGCAAAATAAATGTTTTGAGAACTTAATTATTAAAATAAGACAAAAGATGAATTGTGAGATGACATGAGTATGAAAGGTATACAAGCAAGGAAGGATGGCAGAAGTGAGTAACAAAGGAACATTTGTTTTGCTAGTTGGATGAGGATATGAGAATGAATTAATTAATTCAAGACTTTATACATATACTAGCGGACCCGACAGACTTTGTCTTGTACACGCGTCTTTAATTTAAAAAATCAAACTTTAAAAAAAAATATTAAAAAGTTATCACAATGTCTAACGTCATTACATGTACATTTATTATAGTTCGACCAATCGATACCGTGTGAATATGTAAATAAAGATTTTTGTTTGAATAAATGAATTTGTTTCATTTTTTTTTTTAAATTTCACTTTTTACGTAGCGAAGCACGTATTGGACCGCTAGTACTAAAATATTTTTCATATTTCTATCGCAACGCCAACTGTCAGGGCAGACTATAATTAAAATATAATATTATTTAATATTTGACATTGCCATGGTAACGCAGTCCGTCGGAACCAATGTGAAACATTCCAAAATCACCACCTACTTACACATTAAAAATTAATCAAAAAACCATTTTCCAGTGGACCAAATTGTGAATCTAAACAATTCTCAAGTCCCCTTGAACACACAAAGAATTTCATAAAAATCGGTCCAGTCGTTTAGAAGGAGTTCAGTGACATACACAGACGCACACAAGAAATATATATATAAAGATTATTAAAATGTAACTAATGTGCTGTTTCATTGTAACATATACTATTTTTTTATATTTATACTATCGTAAACTATAAAGACTATTTTATGTATTACCCGACTGTATAAGAAAATAAATAAGAACCCCGAATAAGTTCGAAACTAGTCGAACTAATTAAGATTGATATAACGTGAACTCAACCCGGTAAATATACTCATATATGTATATTGTTAGTTTTTGTTTCTGTTTTTTAACCCCCGACCAAAAAGAGGGGTGTTGTAAGTTTGACGTGTCGATCTGTGTGTCTGTCTGTAGAAATGTAGCGGCCAAACGCGAGGACGGATTTCAATGCGGTTTTCTTAATCCAAAGCTTTATTCGTCGAGATGGTTTTTAGCTATGTTTGGTCGAAATAGAAACAGTCGTCTCCAAAATATTGAGGTTTTATTGGTGCGGGTGAAAGGTTCTTATGTAATATTGATAGAAATACTTAAACAAGTGAATAATTGTGTGTTCGTAGGTTCATTTAGTACAATAAAGAAACCAGTAACGTAACTTTAAAAAGCAGAAAAAAAAAATAAAAATTTTAAAAACCGCCCTGTTGGTCGAGTGGTTAGCGCAGACGCCTAACGTGTCACGGCGCACTGGGGCTCGGGTTCGATTCCCGGAGGAGATAGGCATTTACGTGATGAGCATAGATGTCTGTGTTTCTGGGTTTGGTCGTTTATTAAATATATTTTCAGTATTTATATGTGTATTTCTATGTATTTGTATCGTTGTCTAACACCTTTAACACAAGCAAATAATTTGCTTACTTAGGGGTTAGATCAATGTGTGTAATTTGTCCTGATGTTATAAAAAACCCCAGATCCAAAAAGAATAAAAATAATATTATTATGTACTTATTGAAGTCGTTGCGTTGGGAGACCACTTAATAAAGGAAAAAATTAAAATGCAAGTAAGTTACGGGCAAATAAAGAAATTATGCTATCGAATCGTGTAGTCGAAATCCTCAAAGATTAACTTCGTAAGCTAGACACCATCGTCAACGTACCTACGTACAACGGTCCTGCGGCGAAACGACTGCAATAAGGCAATAAGTAGGTACATGATAATATTATTTTTATTCTTTTAGAGGTCTTTTTGTATAGAGAGTTTTTATTTTTTATTTTATTTTTACCTGGGCTTTTATTTGATGTATAACTATATATATAGCCCACACCACTTGTATACAATATGGATACCTTTATAAATAGTGTAGGCCTATCTGCTACAACTAAAGATAAAAGCTACAACATTAGAATTTTGCAAAGTAATAAAACAATGTATCTTCCAGGCCATGAAATTTTACGATATTGTTCAGCGCTGTTGCTAAGTACCTTTTTATTTATATGCCTATAAACTTATTACTTTACTAATAGATGGTTATAGAACCTTAAGTGTTCGCTACAAAGTCTTTAGAGTTTATATTTAACCAGACTTTGCCATTACCTGGAGTGAGGTTTCAGAAAGAATGGGAAATAAAATAAGTTTTGGTTAGACCAGAACATTATTCAAAATATAATAAAAAAATATATTAGAAAATAAATAACTTAAGGTACGTGAACCCCTTTTAGGAATTATTATTATTTTTGTTACAAAAATAATAATAATTCCTAATGATGGATGTAAATACTAAAATATCCAGCTACTAGATGAGTCAGGCAGAAGAATTTATTTAGGAACGTTTTCCTCGACCAGAATCACTCAAAACTTCGACTACCGATACAAATCCAATAAATCACGGTATTGTATTTGAGTGAACTGCTTTATTTTTACCATTCAATATTTTCGGTACGATGTCATTTTCATTAAATCTTTCATTCGTTCAATTATTATTCTATAACATCTAGATGTTTCAGATGACTTCAGATCAGATCTTAAAAATAGTGTTGTATTCCCTTTTAATTAATATTATTATATTATGTTGTCACCAACAAATTCATACCTAAACACAATCAATGAATTTAAGTTATATGTATTAAAATAATTTAATCTAGCTACTAGTAAGACACACGGATAAGAATATTTTTAAAAAGATTTTCCTCAATCAGAACCACTCGTTATTCTTATCCACGATATATACAGATTAAAGATCTGAATAGAATTCAATAGTTTCTGTATGATATCATTCATTCATTTAGTCATTTGTCTATGGTTTTTGTATCAGATCTTAAAATTCTCTCAATCCGGAAAAAAGTGTATCCATGATTAAGTTATATAACGTAATCAAGTTAATCAAGTTATCATTATATTACCTTTTACCAACGTCCGCGATACTCGCTGTAAAAGGGCAAGAGACTGACTAAGTAATTGCCCATTAATTGTACCTCTTTAGGCCAAAGTTCTCTCTAATTAGACTTAATTTCTCCATATATTATAGTAACGTAAATTATTCAAATGTAAACAACTAACATAACGGTTGGAAACAATTTCCTTTAGCGATTAATTGCAATTTATGGATAGACTTTCAATCATTTATATACTACATAAAGCTCATTAAATTACATTATAAGAATAATAATACAACAACCATATTAGTTTTAAATTTCAAAACAATATGCATCTATGTTAATTTAAACTTATCTATGCTATCGTAAATGGACTTTATAATACTAACAGAAATACAATGAAAGTTAATCAGAATAATTTTACAAAATCCATAAAAACTTACGACCTCAAAGATACCATCGATAATAGAGCACGATGTCGATAATTACAAAGAACATCACTATGACATAATGTTGCTACACCCGCCATGTTTGAAATCCCACGTTATGACCTGATTTAAGGGTTTTTGCGAATTAATCCTATTGTTGGATAGTAATCAACTTTGATTTATGTAACTCGTTTTTAGTTTTATTACGTCAGTTCAGAATAAGAACGCAATTATAAATACTATAAAAAGCAATCAAAAGTAGATTTCTAAACCAAACTTGATATGTTTTAATAATTATTTTTCTAACTGATTCTCACTGACTTCTCTAACTGACAGATTGCAGATAGGAACTATATTATTTACTGATCTAATAAAAGATAAAAATATATTCAACAATGGACTGTATGCTATAACTTTAAAATATTTTCGGATTTCGCGCTAGTTTTTGAACAAAGTAAGGTGCGTTATTGAAAAAACAGATTTTTTTTTTTTTTAATTACATTTTAATACCTATAAATTATAACTGACAGAAGGTCACTAGTAAGAATAAAATATAAGAAATTGACTAAACAGAATAATTATTGACAAACTAGGTTAACTCTCTAAATATTAAATTACTGTAAAAAATATAAATAATATAATCACTAATATTTCATATTGTATCAAAATATTTAATATTAAACAAATAACATGAATATTTGTAACAATTTGTAACCTATAAAATTATATTTGAAACAAACACAAAACCTCAGTGGGTGCATGTGCTCGTGTCTGTGAAAATAAATTTATTTGATTTACAAATATTACATTACTCCGAATTACAACTTTCAAGTAACTAACTTGATTAACAGGATTTGCTTTTGCCATATCTTAACAGGTATAAAATAAAGATTTGTATGATGTACGGTTTTTCTATTAAATTTGGGAAGTGCACACCTATGCTGCAAAATAGATAATATTAATATAACCAAGACAAGAAATTGAATAACTAAACCTATCTAAAGTGTTTAACTTACCTTCTAAGTATGTTCAATAGTAGCAAGGAGGTTTTCTTTAATATTAAATTTGATAAATAAATGCACGATCTTTTCTTGAGTACAAACAAACGCAGAACCTATTTATATGCTATTCAATGAAGTAGGTAGATGTATTCTAAATAACACTTAGAACAATTATGGATGAGAGTAAAAATAAAATATCATTTACATAGATACCTATACCTATAGATAGATTGATATTTAGATATTAATATGTTTATATTTGTAAGTAATATATGTTTTTACGTAACAACAATTTTCCTTTCATTACACCCTTTGTTTTAAAAAGAGTGTTTTGCTTATAACCAAAAAGCAATTAATTCGACTCTACTTTTTACGTCAAGGTCTATTGAGGTCTATTTAAAATTTAAAAGTCATTACATTAAACAGAAGAGCCTACATTATTTCCGTTACTATTCGTATTGCTTACTTGCGATATATTTTCTAGATTACGTAAATAAAAATTAACAGTTTTGATATTTTGCTTGTAACAAATAAAACTTATTCAAGTGGGTGAACATTAAAAAAATATATTTCCTTAGTAATTTCATACTACCGGTCACGTTGATAGGAAAAACCATTTTTTTATAAGTTAAACAATATCCGCTATATTATTTTATGCTAACAAAATTTATATAATATACCGAAATATAGAGAGAATATTTGTATAATGTAACTTATATTTTTAAATGGACTACACCTGAAGAACTTTAAAGAGATTCGATATTTGTATAATATCTCTATGCAAGAAAATCCTTCAAATGTCAATTGTCAAAACAAAATCAAATTTCAGTGTTTATGTTTCTTAAATACTAATTTATAATGCCTATTAAATTTATAATTATACAGCCTTATCGTGAGAGTATCGGTCCAGAACTAGTTTAAGGCAAGATGAAAGAAAACTAACTGGTTTTTGTGTTCCGGAGGTTTTTATAAGAGGAAACGGATAATTGAGCGGTAACAGTATTTGTATGTACAGCTAATACCAAATTAAACCGTAATGTGGTTTGGAGATGTCAAAACTCACATTTAACAATTATAAAAGTAAGTAGGTGTAAAATTCAATGTTTATTTATGTTTTGTTAAAACAGCGTGACTAGCGTGAAGTTGTCCCGCTTAGCTATACTCGTGCCAACTTCGTGCCTGTCATTTTATTTTGTTCTGATAACGGAAGTTTGTTATTTATCCATTTTGGTTTTATTTTAACATCAATTGGATTTTTAATTGAATTAAATAAGATCTGTATTAGTTCTAGTTCTTTTAAAATATTTATTTATGATATTGGTGTTTCAGTTCATAAGTTTCAATTTAAAACAATATGCAATATAGGTAGTTAAATTTGGTTTCCAATGAGTATTTATATCGTTATATTCTGGTTTCTGGTACACTAACATACAAGTGCTAGTAAATAGTTTTAAATGAATGAAATCCTACCTCATTACCATTAAGGTAACCTTTGATAATGTTATCTAACATCAAATCCGTGCCGAAGTACCGTTTTTTTCACTTGCATTCGATCACTAGCACCAATTTATTTACTTAAACATGGTTCGTTGAACTTGATCTGTGCAATTTGTTACACGGAATTCAACCTTACTCTCTAGAATTAGGAGTTAGCAAAAGTGAAAATAGATTTCTGTTTTGCGCAACTTGCAATGTAAAGTATTCAGATCTATTCTTATACAAGCAAAAAGATTCTTTATATATATCAGCTGTACAGTCGAAAATTTTATGATTATAATAGACAATGTGAAGCAAACAATTTGTCTTATTTTACGTGACGATACGCTAACTTCTTATATTTGTTTCATTCACAAAAGCTTATTTGATTTCACGCCAACCGTTAAATTGAGAAAATGGGTAATTGTGTATATGTTCTTATATACGGAATAACAGTTATTAAAGTTATGAAAATAAAGGTGGTGATTCCTTGTGGTTTTTACTGAATATTTTTTTTAATATAGGTGAGAATTTATAGCCAATCAGAAAGTCAAATTTAAAATAACATTAAATATTTAAACTCAAATTTAACTACCATGTTGGGGGTGTACCTATATAATTCTTAAACCAAGGTATATAAAATGACAATAAATCAAGGTAACCTTGGTATACTTTAAGTACCTTTGCTTAGTACTGGGTCCTAAAATATATCTGGAATAAAGATACCTCAAAATGGAAATACATATATACTTAACTCATAACAAATATTTAACTAAAGATTTAACCTCAACAGATGTTTAAATTGAAACTAAGCAATCAATTATAAAACAGAAATTAACTATACAACGCAGACAGCTGATATTTTGTAAAAAATAAATATAGCAATATGTGTTTTATCAAGTCGTTATAAAGAGGATATTTGTTTGATGAATAATAGTTTGAGAACAGATGTGGCGCACGTGCCAATAGTACAATAGACAATATGACTCTTTCAAATTATGTAGCCTCCTTGTTCAATGACAGATGATTAAAAAAAAGCGCAGCCGTCAAATGTGTGACGAAAAGATTGCCACATTAAAAAAAGTTTATTAACATCTGCTTGTGTCAAATTAAATACATCAATAGTGAATTCTTTCATAATAAATACTGTAATAAAATAATTGTTTCTAATTATAAATATTATTATAATATGTACTTAAAATTTACACGTATCTTAAATATCTAGGTATGTCATTTCATTAGCAATAACAACTCATTACTAAATTTGAAATTCCATAAACGAAAGGTTTTCGATTTAAAATTAATTGTCAAAAACATTAAAATAATTAACGGATAATATCGGCTAAGCGGTTAACATCCTGAAACGGTCAACGGTCGGACCAATCGTGAGAAAATGCATTTCATAGAAAACTTGACGTCTCCATATAAGATGCCACTTACACAGTTATATCACAGTTTAAACAAAAAATTATACGTATACGTATTTGTTTTCAAATCATCACTGTCAACTTATGTAACATATATTATACTATATCAAATGTACAATGAAATCAACATAATAAACAAATAAATTCTATTAAATAAGAATACGCGATAACGCAACAGTTATTCTCATTGTAAGTACACTTGTTTTATTGAGGGTAGTTTATATAGGTACCACCATATTATAGTAGGGGACATTACCGGTAATAGATAGATGGATTCTGTAAAATGTAACATAAGAATGAAAATAATAGAGGCTGAACTGGATGACAGAAGAGAGTAGATATAGAGTGGGATAAAAGATGGAGATGGATGGATGTTGTTATGGACAAAGAAGCTTGCTAGAGTTTCAACAGTTACATATTATCACTATTAAAAAACGTTAAATGCATGAAGGGTAGTAAGAAACTAAGGAGAATAGATGAAATTATAAGTTATCGGTAAGTCGAGTAATGAAATCCAGATCTACGAGAACTACTACACGTCGATCTCCTGTAAGAGGGTGGTACCACCCGGGGTGAACAAGCTGGTATACAAGCTGCAGTAAAGGTGTACCATCCTACCACCTGAAGATATACTTAAATTGCAGTGCATCTTAAATAAATGTACTCCTAACTTCTAATAAATAAAAGAATATAAATATTTGCTAAATAAAAATTCCGGACTAAAGACTTGAGAGATATACTTAAGCAGAAATACATCGCATCTGCGCCTGCGCAGGAATGTCGCACCGCCCGGGGCTGACATCACTCACACTCCACTTAGACCAGCACATATTTACGAATCATTTATATAAAAGAAGGAAACATCAATATTATTTGTACATTTAAATTATTTGTTTATTTACAACTTTTTAAATAGATGATTTATTATTATAGTTTTATCTTTAAATTTTAAATGTTTCTTGGAGCAAGTTAGAATGTTTATTTTTTATTTGTATAAATATAAATAATTCTTATATGTCTCCTTTGGATAGCCGAAATGCATGCTAGGTTTTACTTTACTTTTCGTTATCTGTAATTTTTTTATTTTTCGTTATCTGTAAAATTGAATTAAGTATTAAAAGATACATACTGTAAGCATAAGGACTTACATTTTGGTATTCAATTATAAACGCTAAATTTAAAAACATATTCTGGTTCAGTCTAAGTTCGTATTAAACTTTACACGCTATTTCAACACATAATCTGCCATTTTCCGGTATAATTTCTAATGGTATAATAATCTCAACCCTACGGAGCTAGAAGCGGTTCTTACTTTTGCTGGGAACCTAATTATTATTATAACACTTATTAGACTCATATTTCTTGTATGGAAACAGCCTACAGCAAAACAATATTGATGATTAATAAAAAAAAACGAAGATAGTATAATATAACTTGCAACTGTTACTTAAGTTAGGTCCTCAAAAAAAAAAATAAGCGTGTGTATTGACTATAACATACTTAAATAAAAAAAATAAATAAAATGATTTAATAATTTATATTTTCGGATCTGATGGTGAACACGAATGTTGGAGAAGGCGTACCTATTCCTATATATGAAAAGAATGTACCAGCATATCTCAAATGAAGAATGGCATGGAGTATCTAAGACTATGTCCAATAGTAGGACATTGTGATTTGTGAGCGATACTTTACTAATACTATTATAATTTAAATACTAATTTTCAGTCTAAATGACATCCTTCTTTAATCATTACATGATACTCTTCCTCACACTTTTATTTCAACAATAATTAACAAGATAATATATAATAGTTGCGTGATTCAAAAGACGTGGGAAAACCTCCGACATGCACTTAAATATCTCGTTTAAATATGGGTTTACTCAATTAAAAAATAAACATCAAATCACTCTTAAGTTTATTACTTTGTACTCAAATAATGAATGCTTATCAATTACCACCTTCCTTGACTCGAATCAGTTTTGCTGAAATAGTATTTTCTCTCATTCAGCTTTGGATCCAGTGAGTGGAACATGGGTTGTGACCCACCAGATCAAGGATAACTTAATTTTGATATAAAAAAAATATCGTAATAAAAATATTACTATTCTATTTTCAATTATTAAGTTTGATTATTGAACGAAATGACGGGTTTATATAATTATAATATCGTTTTCTTTTTGCTCTTTATTTATAAAATTTTCTGCATAATTTAGAATCACATAAATAAGTCCCTAACCCCCATTAAATAAAAGAAAGTGACATTACATACAAAAAATGTACCTAGACCTAGGGTTAACTAGCATTACATATTTTGGAACAAATGATGAAATCTAATACAGAAAGAAAAAAAAAGCTACATCTTGTCATTATAAAGCTTTGAACGATTTTAGATTATCGAAAATCTCAGTATATCTTTTTTTTACTTAATAAGTAATACATAAGTAGATTCTTTAATGGCATTTTGTTGCTACATCTTTACAAAATGGTTCTAACTATACATTACACTAACCTCTTATAAGTTACAAAACACAATCTAACAAACTCTTTAACGAGACCTACATTTAATTTTAAACCAATATTATAATGACTATTTTTAGGTAAAAAATATATAATTGTAGAATAATGCCAATTATACAATACGATATAATAATTAAACTATTGTAATGACGATAACCAAATTAATAATTTTGTTTTCTTTTGTATATTAGAAAAAAATGTCTTTGAATGGAGAGATAGTTTGTTTGATTCACAGTTTAGTTAAAAAGCATTAGTTTAATAATAATATTATTTATATATTACGTAAAAATACACTGTACACGATTCAGACTCCAGACTCATACAGATAAAACAAATAAATGTCGGGTTGCCAGAAGTTTCACTTAAAACCCATTAAAATGTGAATTTATAAAAGAATAACATATTAATTTAAACAACTTTTACTTCAACTGGAAAAGAGTTGATGATTTTCATGAATCATAAATATCTTGATTAAGTGACATTTCAAACAAAAAATCTACATTAAAAGCCGTTCATCCGTTTGGGAACGAAATTTTTACAGACACACACACAATTTAAACTAATAATACCGCTCTTTTTGCGCTTGAGTTAAAAATTATATGTATCTAACAATTTTTTATACATATTTTTTATTACTTAGTTTCCATAAAAATATGTTTATGGAATGTTATAAATTCGCCTGAATGAGATAAAATTTAAACATAGATAACTTTTAATAAAACAAAAGCTTGCATAATATTTGCATTTACCTGCTTATTTAATTAAAAAAAGCAAGTTGTAATGAATAAATTACAATATATTTGTAGTATTTGATATGTAATATCAATGATTGTAGTTTCTTGACTCGATACTCTGAACCGGTTTATGTACTGTTTGTTTTATTGTTAATGATAGTTATAAAATTCTTAGGACAATGACTAGTCAATATAAATTTAGTAGGTATTAAAAATACTTATAAAACATTAAACTTGATTTTTAGTATGATCGCCTTCATTCCGATAGCAATGTTACATAGATGATTACATTACATTACATTACATTACATGATGAAACACATCAAGTTGGGTAGCGACACGATAGCTCAATTCGCACAGCGACGGAACTTTATCTAAAGTCGCGGGTTCGAGTCCTTTATGAATTTTACTTTCTTTATTTCTTAACTTGATATATAAAGTTTCTCTTTCTTAATTATATCTTTTAACAAGGATAGCCCTTTAATTGAACGGAAGCGAGAAGAACCGTTAAGCTATCGAACTGGGTAAGGGGGACAATCAATATTTCGGAGAAAGTACTAACATATAATATACCTAAGTAATTGTTAATTTAATACAGAAAAAAAATGTTTTACTATGAAATATATTGAATTTTGCAAAAAAAGTTTTTGGAATCAGATATTTATATCTTTTATATACATACTTTATTTAGGTAAAAACCTGTGAATTGTATTTAATTTTATCGATTACCTAATATTACGTGGTCGCATAACAAAATATTTTACTTCCAGTCTGTCACATGTCACCTGAGGTCAATGATCTACTAAACCGGAATAGTATAGCAAATATTTTTCATTCTTTTTGTTTAAAATGTAAACAGATTTAAATATTCTCAATAAAAACATCTTAATATTTTAATAACATAAGTAGGTATATTATATAAATATTAACGAAAAACACGTTTTGTTATAATGTTATGAAATATTACGTAAAATATCAAGCGACGATTATTCCTTCTTTTTAATGAAATAAACTTTATAGGTATTTACGAAAACTGTTGTACCGATTTTCATGTAATTTCCACTAATGGATAGTGATTCACGGGGAGTGGTTAGGTCAATAACCAGAGAAACAATGATAAGTTGAAAAAAACCGCCATCTAATAGCATGACTAAAATATATTAATAGCTAACGTAGTTTTTAATCTTGTTTTGACAAGTCATATAGATATACAGATGTTTAACTATATAAATTTATATAGATACTTTGTACTACGCGTCTAAAGCTGGTGGCTAGTTACAACAAACTTACAAAGACCATGGTTACTCTGCTTTGAGTCGAGTTGCAACATATAGATAATCTGTAATATTTGGTAACTTATATAACTTGGTCTATATCTATAGATGTAATCTAATAGATAAAGTGTACTCGGACGTTGCACATCATCCTGGAAGTGTATAATAATAATGCGTATGACCTTACGTATTTCCTTCAAAACGTTTGCTATTTTAGGCCAAAATTGCTTAGTTTATTGCATAATGTTACAGCAACTTATAAAATTTTTGTATAACTAGTTTTGTCTTAATTTAATTAATATTTGACAGATTTTCTTTAGACTATCTGTCAAAACAACAGATACTAAAAATTTGGCTATTAAATAGGTAAGTTTGTTGTTTTAAATTTGACAGTTTGATGCTTAAAAATAAAAACGTAGGAACTTGTACATATTGTATTCTGTGGTGAGGAATTATCTAATTGAATGGTTTCCGTTAAATTCATGTTTACTGTCCTAACTATTTTGACGCGGAGCTTTTCTCACATGAAAGTATCCGAAATGTGTTAATTTTTGTGGTATTCGACGTGGTACTCTAACCTCTGGGTTAGACGCGTGTCAACACCATAGTGATGTAACAATAACAAACTGTACTCTTTAAAGTGTGTGTGTGAGTAGTTGTCTGTGTGTTTGTTTGTGTGTATATGTGTTTGCTGAGTAGAAAAATTGTCATGACAAAGAAATCTATTCTAAATATAATCTATGGTCTTATGAAATCGAAATGAAAAAGAGAAGAAAATGTTTGCTAGCATCTACTAATATATAATAATCAAAAACTGTAGTCATTTAATTCTACTATAGGAAAATATGTCTGTCTGTAAATAAAGTTGAAATTAATGTAATATAGAATTGATTTTGCAATAAGTTATCAAACCTGTATCCTTTGGGATAAGACAAAGTAATATTACAGTCCCAAAAACAATGAACGCACCTGGCTAGAACTCACAAAACCAGTTCAAGTCGAGCTTGAATAATTGCATTATGAAACTATGCATAGCTAACATTTTAGTTACAAATCCGGATTTGAATTGATTAAATATTTATATTGATATGAATATTGACAGACGTAGGTAACTCTTGATATTGATGTCAATGTAAGTCAATATTTATATCAATATTTATGTCAATATTTATATCAATATATTTGTTATCTAATATTGCTATTGAAAATGTACTTTTATGGCTATTTAATTTATTAATTATATTTCAAGTACTTCATAGATGAAATCGAGTTCATATTTTTAAATAATTGGCGAGGTTGAAGTAATCGGCCTCTAATTAAATTAATAATAAAGCAATTAACTCGAGGTAATATAAAAGCTGTGTACTAATATCTGATTGGTTAAGTTTTCACTTTTCTTACTTCGTATATTTAATGGAAATTAATAAAATATCTTGTCCAGAGCATCGCTTAAAAGTGCTAGAGCGAAATAGACTTATGCCTAAAAGTCAGACAACAAATAGTACAATTCTTAAATCACCCATAAATACAAGACTAGAACAAAACAAAAATTGTAGAACAAAAAAAAATTGTCTATGCAGTTTACATTTCTGCTAGAACGATATAGGTATTACAAAATCTACATAATAAACTAGGTCATCATTATGTATACGATAAAGACACACGAAACAGACATCTGTTTAACAACATTTTATTCATAATTTCATCGAAATCTGTTCCACAGTTCTAGTGATACTCGAACAAACAACCAGACAAATTTAAGAAGTCGGTTAAAAAAGCCTATCTTTTCTAAGCCTTGATTACTGTATGGATGCTTTTATTATATGAATAAGCAGAAAATCTTCAAGAAAATTACCCCAAGGATATGTAATTAGTTTGTAAATCTATTTACCCGTAAATTTTATTGAACTGCTAATAGTAAAGTACCGGTAACATCACGTAATTAATCATACATATAATTGAAAAGGCAATCTAGAAGACTTATAAGGTACAAAGATACTTATACCATGATGATAATTAAATTAAAAATATACCTTTAAAATGAGAAATAAACCGATACCGGCACGGATTCGAACCAGCGACCTCTAAAAACCGTCTCCTTTACTATATTATTAAAATTTTAATAAGCTTATGAGTTATAATAAATCTTTGAGTGTTAATGAGTTGAGCATAACTTCTGAACCATGATCCATAATAATCCCTATTACGCTAACTTAAACAAAACATCTTATAGGACACAAGAACAGACTGACATTCAAATGCAATAACAGTATGGTATCTCATTATATTATAGTTAATACCGGATCTCAGCAGCGCCTAAACCGACGTTCACATTTTCTTCGTCAGCCTAACATTCCATCACAAGCACACAAGGTCGGAGAGATTCGTTTCCATAATAAAAACATAATTACAATGTAACACTTGCAAAATGGTTTCTTTGGGTCAAAAAAATACGTTTCATCATTCATTATATTGTACTTTATACATCTCGAACGCGAAACGCCTTGCAATAGTTGAGGCTAAGGATTTCAGAAAGAAGTTAAGTGGCAAAAGGTTGTACAGCAATAGAACCCTTTTTAATTCGGTCGTTTTAACACTTACCAGTTATATATGTTGGTTACAATTTATCCTTCCATAGTAAACACAAGACTTCTTGAATTAACTATATTGGCACGCTAGTAATGTTTAAACACTAAAACATCGACACCGATTTAAAATTCACACAATGAAACGCGACGCACGTCCGCACCCAAAGACGTCTCGCGCATAACTGAGGCAGAGCTGCGCAGGCGCACTCGACTCGGCACAAACTTGCCCGGTCGGTCTGCGCTCGCGCACCCAACGGATGGTCCGGTTTATGCTTGTTTCGACTTCGCCTTTTGTCATAAGAATATTATATCAATTTCGTCTTATAAAATTATGCAATCAATATGTGGATTAGTAGCTCACTTACGGCCATTACTATTTATTGATGCCAATGTTCTTAGAAACCGAACGATTTTATAGCGAATATTATAAAAGTACAATATACAATTAATATGTTTAGTATGTATATATTTATATATTTATTTATTTTTATACAAAACATTGTTGTACCAATTATTAAAAAAGTTTTTTATTATTTTTTATCAAAAGCCCTATTTTTTAAGCATTGATAATTTTCTTTGATAAAAGGATAAAGATGTAAATTTCTTCAATGATGTATAGATAAAATTGTATTTCTTTATCTTCTATAATTTCCTCTTAACCGTTTTTTATATACAATAGTTTTTTAAGATTTTCTGGAATATATATTTTCAAATATCCATAGTGATGTAGTACCTACTTTACTAAGTATCCAACATGATGACTCTTAAAGTCAATGTTGGATGTTTTAGCATCAAATATTTTATGCTAACTATCAAAATAGCAAAAAAAAACTAAAACAACCCAAAATGAGTACAGTTAAAGATCATTTTGCAAAGTCATACTTAAAGTGCAAAATAAATAATCACATCCCGTGTGCTACTCAATAAATTAAAGGAAGCCATCAATCCATAATTTAAGCCGCGTTCTAGTTTTATGAATCTAAAGCAATAAAAAATCATACGTCGGTCGTTTGAATCGAAAACAGTATTAAAACAAAACCAACATAAACTCGCTTAAGAAGTCTAAATCAATGATTCAATAATGCAGAAATATATATTTATAACGTATTTATATGAATAATTTTACAATTATATACATGTCCCAGGAGTTCCTTATGGCTTAGCTGGAATGTAACTTGTCAGGAAAAGTGAATTTTGTATCACAATCGAAAATATTCTGATTAGAGACATAAAACTTTTTCATACATAATTTGGTTCTACAGAAACTTATGAGTTTAAACTGGGGAAGTAATCATTGCAGCTTCTTAAGACCTGACAACTATTACTATGGATGTGTGCGTTAAGGTATCACGATACTAGACAAGTTATCTGTCATTTATTTATATCATTGACTTTGACATTTTACTCTATGATTCTTCAAAATAGCTGGTTTTAAAATTAGAGAATCAGTATTACAATTTCCAATCGCAGCGAATGGAAACTCTATATCGACCGCCGTAGATTGCGAGAAAATACATTTTATGTTATTTTTTACCGGGAAAAATAAGTACTTCTTTGAAAGTCAAAAATCACCTTTATGAAGTTCGTAGATTTTCATTACTAATAGAAAACAAAATATAGTAGTTACCTACTGCAGCGAAGGCATCAATGAACTCCTAATAAATAGCAAAGTGTATCAATACTTATTTATACAAAACTACCAAATTATAAATAAGAACCTCACTCATATTTTTTTGTTTCGTTAAAATGAATAACCTTTTTTTTTAGTGCTGTTGAGCTAAGGACGTTAAGTTTATTATTAAACTAAAAAAAATTACACATTACTCAAAGTAAGCAACAGATGATATATCAAATTAATTATTTAAAAACTATAAATAAACACAGCAGTAAATTACAATAATCACGTAAACTTACATAATTACAAACGTAACATTAAACGGATGGATTAAATAACTTGCTTTAAAAAAATAATTAGCAATAATTAGACGGGAACGTTGCGTGTCTCGTATGAGGAACATCGCCGTTACTTTTTCGGTCTTTACTTTTTCTAATGGAAAATATGGTATTTCTAGGTACTTCTATAAAAAAAACATATTGATGCACGCAGTCCCCTTGGTACATGACATTTATTCGTAACACGACTACAATAGTCTTAATATTACATTAATATCGTACTTTACAGAGTTTGAGAGCTTAAAAACATTAGAAAGTTTATATAAATATAGAATGAAAAATAAACCAATACGGGCAGGGATTCGAACCCGCGACTACTGAGAAACCGTCCCGTCGCTCTACCAACTGAACGTGCTACTGTACTCTAGCGATACGGTAGCTCAGCTGAGCTAGAGCGACGGGACGGTTTCCCAGTAGTCGCGGGTTCGAATCCCTGCCCGTATAGGTTTATTTTTCATTCTATATTTATATAAATTTAAATAAGCTTAACATGGCTACACATGTTTATAGATATATTCAAACAACATTAGAAAGAGTAAAAAACAAACCTATTATAGACAATCATTAGATTGATCAATAATAATTACCTTACATGTAATAAGGGACATGATAATTTCATTATAAACAAAAAAAGCCTATCAAAAAATTATTTTTTTGAAAACCAAAATATTGTAACATCACACAGAACACAAAAAATATATAATTCTCTATCTATTTGTATGTTCGCTTCACGCATTAAATATCTACTTTATGTTTTGATGTTATGTTTATAAGCATAAGTTAATCTATCCTGGCTAAGATATAGGAGTTGTAAGGTTTTTAAACCATAATAAAATTCTCATTTATATAGGAGAAAACAAAAAATATTTGAGTAATTACAATACAATAAAATATTTGAAAATTTTGGTGAGAAGCTTATTTATTATACGAGTCAAAATGTACGATGGTTTTAATATCGGAAAAATCAATAATCTTTTGGGGAAAACACAAAAAAATGGCATATAACTACTATAAAATTGGAAATGTATATAGATAGTACGATTATTTAATATAACTGATCATATGCAAGGGTAATTTACAGGAGAAGGAAAGCAGACAAAGTCGCTTGTAACAGTTAGTTATAAATAAATATTAGGTCCTATATTTTTAAACAGTTTATATTTAAATAAAAGAGAACCTGAATTATAATTTTCACAATAGAAAGAAAGAAAGTCAACAATAACCGCAATAAAGAAAAGTTTGATAAGTCACAAAACCCGCAGATATATATTCTAGATGTGGTATATATAATTTTTTTTTGTCTCCTTTTTTATTACTGAGTTAATTACTTACTGTATCAAAAAATCACCTATAGCCAATTTAAGGAAACGTAACTATCTAAAATAAGGGAGAGTCACCTTAAGAATATTTAAGTGTTATATATTTGAATGTTGTCCGAGAGTCCATCCGTCCGTCCTAACTCCTGAGACATGTTAAAAAGCTCAAGTCAATATGGATTTAATATTTTATATACTTTCGAAACAGTAAAAGCTGTAGTTCTGCAGATTACCACGCACACAAAAAAATATTATAATGTAATATCAATTTAAATTATATTACCTTTTATTATATCCATGTATTTCTTTGTTAATAACACATAATAACTAGTACTTTTCACTTGTTCATTGTAAGAACTTGTTTAATAATACTTTAAGTGTAGCTTCAATGCATAACATTATAAGTAATGTAAATAAATAACACAGTTTCATTTTATTCTTTTATTAGATGCTAATTGTAATAATCGAAGCTTTTGTATACGTAAGTATATTATGATTTGATGGATAGTTTTCTGTACACACACTTATTATTAATAACATTTCCTTTTAAGATTCCAGTGTGCTTAGACAAGTACTCAAGCTTTTAATTTAGAACCTCATTTCCATTTTTTTTTAAACATCTACATCGAATAGTCGGGAACATTGTAGATACATAACGATTTTATTACTGAACTTAAAAGAGTAGCAAAGTAAAAATTCCATAGAAGATAATATAAAATAAAGATCTTTATGTTTGCATCTCCGTCTTAAACTTGATACTTTATTTTTAAACAATATTTTAGCTATGTTACTTGGTTGTGTTTATTAGTCAATGTGTTGTAGGTATAGGTATATACCTCTGGTACAAACTTCGCTTTCATAGGACATCATGTTTTTAATTTATTTTTCATTGTAATTACATTAGTATGTACCGATTTAATAGCATTTTCTTTTCAACAACGTTGTTGAAATCCAGCACGTTAGTTTTATGGTTTTCTATACAAAAGACTTAAACGCTCCCATTTATATGCAATAAACTTGGATTGACCCAACCGGTTGGGATTTTATATTCCAAGCGACATCTTGTGAATCAGGAAAATATTATTTTGTCGTTTCTTTTCACTATTTTTAGTAATAACTAGTAACAATCAATACAAATATAGTAATAACACAAATTATCAAATATACCATTATATTGTATGAAGATGCTAATCATATTCTTTATTTTTATCATATTATAACAACTAAAAAAATAATGTAATTTGTCACTGCTTTTAACATAAATGTGGTTCAAGTGTAACGGAGTTGTAAAATGTACTTGTCAAATGTCAGTTGACATTTGCCTCTTTAAGTTTAATAACAAACATTTGTATTTTCGATGTTTAATATGTTTGAGTACTAAATATATATATATTTTAATAAAACAATGTCTAACAATAAACAAAACAAAAGTGTTGAGACTCTTACTACTGACGTAACTAATTTTGTGGAAATGACTGAAGAAGAGAAAAAAGTAAATGAAATGTTAAAAAATCGATTGAGAAAGTACATTAAAAAATTAGATGGTAAATAATTTTTCTTGTTGTTTAATACAAATTTAGTTAATTCGTTTAAGGCATGTTCTACTATTACTGTAGTAGTAAAGTATATTTGAAAAACATTTGATCCTCACAATTTCTAACTGCCCTTTTATGTATTTCTTTTGTGTTCTGTAGAAACTAATACAAGTATAACTAAAGAAGAAAGTGAGAAAATCGAGCTAGACACTTTTAAACAATTATACAAACCAAAAGTAGAAGGTGATCAGGAAACATACAAAAAGATACCAAAATTTTATTTCAAACTACCTCGCTCTGATGATACTTTAGCTCAAAAACTCCGAGAAGAAACAAGAGCACAGTTTTTGCAAAAGAAAAGTAAGGAGCTATTAGATAATAGTGAATTAAAACATTTATGGAGTTTGTTGGAGAAATCTAACGGCAGCTACAGTATGGCAAACAATGATGAGCTTACAATAGATTATTTACAGTTCAGAACAATAAGAGATGAGGCTGGGCCAAAATATAGGTGAGTTTTTTAATTGATAATGTACACTTTATGTTTTAAAAACCTATTTCCATTCTCATGTAACAAAAAAACAAGTATTGTACAAGAAATCATTTAATCTATATATTAAGCATTATTTATGTATAATTTTTCTAAATATTTAATATTTCAAAATTTTCAATATCTTTATTTATTTTCAAAGACCGTACTTCACTGCTGAAGTATTTGGTCGCCTGCAAGCTGCTGAGGGTGGTGTAGGTCGAGTGAAAGGTGTGTCATTATTTAACTATGTGATGCGACGAGTGTGGCTGCAGCAAACTAGAATAGGGCTGTCACTGTATGATGTGACGGGCCAGGGTTACCTCACTGAACATGTGAGTTGTGTAATTTCAGGCAATGAACTACAAGAAGCATATTTGAGTTTTTAGAGGAACTACACAATATATAATTACTGCTGTTATCTGCATACAAAGTACAAAGACCAGAGTCTTAAATGCCATCTTTAGTTCTAAATAATCAGAATAACATTCATAAAATCTGGTCATTATCATATATACAGAAAATATCAATATCAATAAAACTTGTTACATCTAATTTCATTACTTTTATTTTACATTCTAATGCTTTGAAAGAATTTTATTGCCAAATAAAAAGTAAATTATTACAAACTAATTTAGGCAGAAATTTAATCTTTTAGCATATTATTCTTATATTTTTCTTTTTTATATTTCCAGGATCTAGAAAGCTACATAGCAGAACTAGTACCCTCCCTCGCAGCACTGGATGGCTTGGACTCGTCTTTTACGTCGTTCTATGTGTGTACTGCAGCTAGGAAGTTCCTGTTCTTCTTAGATCCCCTGAGAGTGGGACGAGTCAGGATACGAGATGTCCTGTCATGTTCATTCTTAGATGATTTACTTGAGGTATCATCCCATTTAAAATATGCCATATAATGTAGGTTTTTATTAGGAATATTGTCCATAGACAAATTTAATTTCTTAATGTACTTAAATTCATTACTGTAGTTGCGTGAAGAAGACCTTCCCATGGAACTCCAAGAACAAAACTGGTTCAGTGCAGCATCAGCTCTGAGAGTGTATGGACAATATCTGAACCTGGATAGAGATCACAATGGAATGCTGAGTATTAATGAATTAGCCGGGTTATACATTTTATATTATTTTTAAGATAACTGTATTGATTGATATACATACTAACATAACATCTGATGTTTGAATCCTCAAATAACTGGGGAAAAAATAACAACTTAAAAAAAAACAAAATTTATTTTTGATATTTGAAAGATAGACACTAGATTTAATATTTTTTGACTAAATAAATACTTCTCCTGAATTATTATAACTATTAATACCTTGAAAAAAAATACTAAATAGTACTAAAACAATTTATTTCAGTTACGGTTCTGGAACTCTAACCCGTGCCTTCCTCCAGCGAGTATTCCAACAATGCCTTACCTATGACGGTGAAATGGACTATAAGACCTATCTAGACTTGGTGTTAGCACTAGAGAATAGACGCCAGCCAGCCGCCCTATCATACCTCTTTAGAGTACTAGATATCAACTCTCAGGGCTACTTGGATGCTTTTACTCTGAATTATTTTTTTAAGGTATTTTTATTGTTTTTTATTAGTAATAATAATATTGAAAATGTATGTATATTGTTTCAGTACATGCTATTTTAAATTAAGAACGTTTCGTGTCATGTGTTTTTAGAGAAAAACTGTACTTATTGAAACGCTTTGTCATTAGCCGCGTATCTTGCTATTACAATTTCTGTGTTCCAAAAACATACAACCATACAAGAAACGTGTTTTTATCTACGTTTCGTACTCGAGTCCGACTCGCACTTTTCCGGTTTTTTTCCTCCGGTCGGCCGGTCAAAAACCGTCAAGAGTATGATTTCATTAATTATAATAACAGATCTTCGAAGTATCAAAGTGCGTTTGTTTGACTATATCAAGACGGACCGCAATAATTCTATTCACCCTTTCACGCGCCTCTACTTGAGTAAATTTTGTACCAAAATAAAATCCAAGTGAAGAAGAATCAAAATATAAGTGCTAAATGCTAGAAACGCTCCTTTTTCAAATATCGAAAATTATCCTTAAATATAAAATCACATTACGCACAAAAATTATGTTAGGAACAGCATGTTTGGACGATTTAATATGAATTAAAAATTATCTTGGCACATGTCAGAAATAAATAATAAATCTCCAATAAACCTTAACCTTAGACAACTCAATCCAAAGATAAGTTCAATAACTGATCTATAAAGGTCTATGACTCAAGAATTAAATTATAAGAATTAAATTACTGAATAATTTAAAGTATTTTCTTTTACCTTATTATATGAGGATCGATTGTAATATTAGTATTGTCAATCATTTCTTCTAGGCTATCCAAGAACAAATGGTAGCTCATGGCGCAGAACCAGTAAACTTTGATGATGTTAAGGATGAGATATTTGACATGATCCGTCCAGAACACCCCAGCAGAATCACTCTCCAGGATCTGGTGAGGAGTGGTCATGGACACACGGCCGTCTCTATACTCCTGGAGCTGCATGGCTTCTGGGCATATGAGAACAGAGAGGCACTGGCGGCAGCTGGAGATCATGCTTGACGGTGGGAGTTGGAGAAGAAGATTGATGTTAGTGAAATGAAACGGAAGGAAAAGCATTGGACATAAATTTTACATCAAGTGTGTGAAACTGTAGAATATTGAGAGGTTACTTTTGTACCCTACAAGATATAACAACTTTTAATAAATTTAAAATAGATATAATTCAAATATTGGTTTTGTAAATAACTAAATATTAGTCAAAACTTAACAAATATATTCCATATTTTATGTTTATTAATTAATAATTGTTTTATTTCGGTAACGATTCAGCGAATAGCATTCATAATTAAAATTTTCTTCTTAATGTTTAAAAACACTATATTATATTCATTGACTGCGTAGTTAGTTTCAAAGAAATTCATTTCCTTTATTCCCTTTTAACTTCGACTGAAGAATCGAAGATGCGATTTTATTTATTTACTTCTTTAGCCTTCCATATTGCTAAATTTATAAACCGCCTTTAAAATTCTTTGCGAAGTCATAGTGTTTTTGGATATAACTAATTCAAAAGTCACCTGCATGTGAAATAGATAATCTTTTAAAAGAAAAACAATCGCCATCTAAAATTAGAGAAAAACTTAATCTCATTTATTCTCTAAAAACCTTTTTAAATGATATTTACTTTAAAATAAAACACACGGATAATAACTTCATAATATTTATTGTAAATGTTAACAATGTATAAACAAACAAAATAATACATAACCATGATAAATAAAGTAATAACTATTTTCTTTCGTTATAACAAAACCAGATTTAAAACTTAATAATTAAAAGCTGAATAATGGCGTGTAAACAATATATTATCAAAATCTTCCACTAATGTATAATAAAAATATTGTGTTGATTATTATTGTCTTTTATTATTATTCTTACTTAATTACTATCTTTGTGTTTTGTGAATAAGACAATATTATATCACTTGTGATATATATAATATGTAAAATTTGTACTTTAAATTGAAATATAATGCAGTGTATATTCCATTTTTTTTAAACTGACTCCTGAGCATTTCTATATTCGAACAAGCTGCCTCTCTCCAAGAACTCTGTGTTTTCTGATTCTGTATGTTTGTCTGTCTCCTCGTCTGATGCTCGACCATAGCCACCTCCGCCGGGAGAGTTCATTATGTATTTATCCTATATAAATAAAGTTAGTGCAATTTCTAATATATAAAATAGTAATAAGTTAAATTTATAAATTAAATATTTTTGTGAAAGTTACTACAAATACAGGATACATACTGCTAAACAATACATTTTGTCATTTGGATGTTTAGTTTAATTCTAAATTAAAAGTGGTACTCATAGATCTATAACCATATTAATTTATCTATGAACATTAATAATTAATTCTTATACAAATATACCCCAGGTAAAGCCTCGACTGATGATTTTCCACCGAGGTTGATCAGTCTGCCATCAGCCCGCTGGAGTAGGTTTAACCCTCTTGCACCAGGCTCTCCTCCTAAATATAACCATTTAATGTATTCCCAATAAGCTTTTTAATGACCTAAGAAGGGTATAGAAATACCATTGTGTTATTGACTGTAAAAAATATTACAGGGATTAACACAAATTCCATATAAGCACTTGATTTTAGTGAAAACAGAAGGTAGTACATATAGGTAGTAACTATTAACATGTATATATAATTTTGAAAATTTACAAAAGTGATCTTTTAAGTATTTAGATTTTAAATATATATTTTTAATTATGTTATGTTCTTACATCATCATGAACATTATTTCCTAAAGCTCTTAAACTTAAAATCTTAATAAAATAATGAAAACGGCATCCAAATAAATTTATTACTTTAGATGCACTAGTAGACAAAGAGATAAAAACTTAGTTGTGTCAAATGAATATTATCTATTTATGAATAAATGAACATGAATATTATCTATTTATGAATTAATTTCATTTATAAATAAATGACTAGAGCCATAGTTAGTTATACATAGAGTAGGAAGCTCCCTACTGTATGTATAATAAGTGAATGGTACGAGGTGGTGTCTGTATAGTAGTGTCAGTACCGTCCATCCCGTAAGGCTGGAAGGCTCGTCTCTCAGTGAGCACGGACAGCTGCACGGCGCGCCGCAACACCAGCGCGCGGGACACGCCCTCCCCGCCCCGCCAGCGACCTGGACACATACCACTAGTACTCATCTCTTTTTGGGTGCAGGCTAAGGCTTCAGGCCTTTGACTATACTGTTTTTTTTTATGGATGCAGACTAAGGCTTTCGAATGTTCCGTTTTTTATTTACTATTACCCATATTGTTTTCTTTCTACTATACTGCATTCCAAGATTGAGTGGAGAAGCAGAATTTGACATTTTATTTTTTAGATGAAAAATATTTTGGAATAAAGATATTATTTTATTTATATTATTATCGTTCTGTAATAACACAAATAACAATGCTAAATTATGAATCTGAGATATAACTTAAAAACACATTCCAAAGACCATTCATGTAATAGCTTTAAAAAACAGGAAACCTAAAGATTTTTGCAGAAATTATCAGCCTTTTAAATCAACCTAAATAGCAATCAGAGCAGGCTCCCAAAACGTTAAACTGACCTCGTCCTCCCGAGCCGGACCGCAGTGAGAAGCTCGTCACCAGCATGGGGTACCTGGTCTCCACTATCTCCACGTCAGTGATACGTGTGTTGGTCATGTGTGTGTGTACACCCGACGCACCATGCCAGCCTGGACCCTGAGGAAAAGGGATTAAATTATTAAAAAAATACAGATATATTATTTACAAAATATCCATCTTATACATACCGCTCCGCTTCCTCCAGCTACAGTTTCATAATATCCCCAGCTGGACTCGCCGAGAGTCAGATTGTTGGTACAGCCCTGAGAGGCGGCACAAACCTGGACAATTAACATATAGCTTCATATTTTGAATCTACCACTTAAGCCTTTAGATTTCATAGCGCCTTCATGTAGAGACAGGTCATGTTACCTGGAAAGCACTGAGCACCACGTCTACCAGCCGCTGTGAGGTCAGCACGTTACCAGCCACCACGGCCGCTGAGTCACTGGGGTCCAAAAGACTCCCTGGGGGGATGATCACTGTCACTGGTTTGAGACAACCCTGTGGAATTGTACAAATATATTTATAATTATGCTACAAATATATTTAATGAAATGAATGATAATAAATATTAAAAAAAAACAGTTTTTGATATTTTCAAAGAAGCCGACGAACTTTTCATAAAAAAAATACAAGTTTTAATATTTCTATCAGATGATTCTCAAATATTATATGACAAATAAAAGGCATTATTTTAATTTCCTTGATATCCTTGATATAATAGTTCGTACGTGTTTCAAATATGTTATAATAACCTGATTGAGAGGCACGTCGTGTCCCACCATACAGCGCAGACAGTAGATGAGTGCGGACATAGTGATGGCTCGAGGCGCGTTCATGTTCCCCCACACCTCCACACCGGTGCCACTGGAAGGTCAAGTGTCGGTTTAAGAACATTTTTGTTTAGCTGAATTTATATCAGAGTTTTTAGTCTATTCTAATTTTTTATACGTTGACTTTAAAGATAAATGAAGTCTAACCTGACCATGCTTTGACTCGTAACTATTTTATTTCGTTATGGCAAAAAAAATTACCAAGTTTTAAAAGCATCGCCATTCACCTGTACTACAAAACTGGATCAAATATAAAGACTTCATCGTTCTATTTATTTAAATCTAAAAAAAAGAGTAAAATATCCAGCCCATTACGGCTAAGCAGGAAGGTTATCACTGAAAGGCATCCAGTATAATCTTATACTGGATGCCTTTCAAGCCTGGATGACCACCAGGGGTCATCTTATACTCCTATTATTATGAAATAAACTCACGTGAAGTCACACACGGCTCCGCCCAGCACTGAGTCCAGTGTGACGGTCAGTGCGATAGGAGTGCCATTGTCCATGTACTCCGTAGCCTTAAGAACTGATGAACCTGTCTTGGCGATCGCTTTCTTGGCTATTTCCTGTAATTAGGAGTTTATGGTATTGATTTGTAATGATTTTAAAATAAACAGACAAGTCTACATGATGATAAGTAGTAACACATGAGGGATACAATACTAGGGAACATTTTATTTGAGTTCCCTACTAACGCTACGTTAATGCATATCTTCTGTGAAAAGGGACTACACCGGTCGAGCCAGTTTCTATTTAGGTATAGTTAAAAGTTGATAAGGCTAAGCTGTGCTATGAACAGAATTGTTAATTATATGACTATATTTGTTATAATGTTGATAAAGACAATAACTTCTATACTACACAATAATCTTCAAATATTTACATATACCAAAGAGCTGTATGAAGATGGACAAATATCATTTGGCCCAGTCATGCTGTGATATGAAAGATGTCCCAAGTTGTTATTATGTTCAAAAAGTTTGATAAGGGATAGATCTTAGTTCTAGGTCCAACACCTGCAGAAATTAAATGAATATTTCTTGATCAGTGCGGTATATATATACCTAGATTAGGATAGATGAAACAAAACAGTGAGTTAAGATTTTAAACTTTAAATTTGGTAGGTACCTAACTATTTTTCAACAACAAGAAAATTTATACAGAATAGTAGATTGGAATTTGTGTTATAAATTCATCCTAGGCGAGTTTCAGAACAAATGGGTTTTGTTGGGTCTTTACCTCGTACATTGACCCCGAATATTAAAATTTGTAGGAGTAGGGCAACTAGGCGAGTAGTGGTGTTTAGGAGAAAACGGCTAAAATAGGTTATAAAAATAAAGCACCTAAAATGTACACCAGATTAAATTCTGTTTAGTTACAGCATGTATTTATTGCTAAAATTAAAAATATTATATTGTGATTAAATTACTTAATGTTTTAGAATTATACCTTTAACATGTCTCTAACAGCGAGCTCAGCATTCTTCTGTATGTGTGTCATGTACGCCTGCACCACGTCCAGACTGTATTCCTCAATAAGCTCCGAAACAAGTTGAATGCCCTATTAATAAAAAACACATATAATAAAATAATCACAGATATAATTATGATATATGTACTTCAAAAAGACAACTTACCCTCTGATTAGCAGCAACCTGGGCTTTCAGATCTGAGAGATTATCTGCCAGGTTTCTTGTACCAGAGCATCCAGGAACCTTTCCTGGCTTCATCAACTCTATAAGATAAATTATCTTTTTACTTTCGTTTACTTTTCACAAACATCAAAATTTTGTTTATTAATAACTATTTTTAGCCCCGTCGCTTCACTAACTTCAAGTGCTAGATGTCAGCATCGAGACTCAGAATCCCAGGTCTGGGAATGACTTTGGTGTTTTATGGATATGCACATATCACTTAAGAGATTTATTTTATATAGCTTTTATTTATAGATCCGTCAATCCTCCAACTCACCCTCAACCAGCTCTTTCTCGTTGAAGGTCCCTCCCTCCACCAGCAGCATGGACTTGAAGGCGGCTCCCTCCTGCTGCAGGCTGGTGGAGTGAGGCGGCATGGAGCCCGGGGTGAGGCCGCCAATGTCCGCGTGGTGTCCTCGAGACGCCACGAAGAAAATCGGACGAGGAGTGGACCTGGGTAGTGGACGATAGAAGGAATACTTGAGGCATATTTAATATATATTTAAAATCAGTTAGAGTTTAATATTTTTTTTTTCCTTTTTTTTTTAATAGGATCATATATCAGAGTTATTATATAAGTTAATATTTTAAGAGTAATAAGAAAATATAAGTTAAGAGTGAAGTTATTAACGGTCAAACATAAAAAAAACGTCATTAAGAGTTGTAAATCATTTATAAGTATTTATTATAACATCATCCTATACGTACTCGTGGAATACAGGCGTGATAACAGTAAGGTCTGGCAGATGAGACCCCCCGGCCCGCGGGTGGTTGGACAACAACACGTCACCAGGACGAAGGGAGTCTCCACGAACCAACATCTGACGTACATTGAGCATACAGGTTGGAGGTCAGTTTACAATGGTCACATTTATAGTATCTAGTAGTAGTTATTATAAATACATATAAGATATGCCAATAAGCAGCATTCATACTACCTCTGTGTGCTATTGGGTTGAATGTTTGTACATGTGTGTCGAATGTGTGTTTGTGTGTAGAGAAGATAGAAAATAGGTATACCTGATATTGCACTGTCTCCTGCATAGCTCCTAGATGCACAGGAATGTGCGGCGCGTTAGAGACGAGCCCGCCATCAGCTCCAAACAAAGCGCATGAGAAATCTAAACGTTCTTTTATGTTCACTGAAATGGACGTGCGCTGAAGTACTCTGAGGATTAATAATGCTCACAATTATACAGTAAAATGTGAAAAAAAATAATCAGGTGGGAATGGAAATTATCATTACTGTCGGTAGAGCCCGAAGCCAGGAAATGTAGAATACCGTCTTATAGGTTTAAACTAAAATTCGAGTGTGTGTAAAATTAAAATCTTACTTTTTCTATAATATTATTTACTGGCTTTTCCCGGCAGCTTCGCTTGGAGAGAATCACTTGAAAATAAACTAAATCTGCGACTGCACTTGTACTTAAAAATAGTATCTGTGCTATAAGATAACAAGATCCTTGTATTTTTCAGGAATAAGAATTAACCTAGGTAGGATTCCAGGCTATAATCTATTTGTATTTTCATCGACAGACAAACAAATTTACAACATTTTGCAATTATAATATGTATTATGATATATATGACCTTAAGCAAAAAAACCTACCTGCCCATCTGTTCTGCAATAGACATGAACCGATGCGAGAAAATACTCAATTGTACGGAGTCGAGATCAGCCGTGACCACTTTATTGTGACCCGCGCCTATGGTTATTTGTATATCGCCGTATTTTGTTATATCTGCACGACTGCCTGCGAATAAAATATTCAAAGTACTATTTGATATATTATTGATCTTATTTATTTTTAAGTACTTTTTTGTCATTCTGAGAAAATGTGGGAGAAATCTGAACAAATATTATCTTAGCGAAAGATGCAGCGAAATAAAATCGCAAAATCGAAATAAAATGCAATCGAAATAAAATTCTGAGCAATTTTACTAATTGCAACAGACGCTTCTACTTAAAATCAATTTCTGAGCAATTAAATTATTACTTAAAAATAACGAATATCCTAAATGTTTAATATAAACATTGTTTGTACCTGGTTCTACAAGAATGGTGGATAAACTGTCCATTATAATGGCAGGTCCACTAATTTGTTGGTCCGGCATCAATTTCTCAAGCAAATATATTGCAGTGTCCTGATATCCGCCTTCAAAGTAGACTTTCACTACCTATGATACAAATTATATTTGAATACACAACCTTATCAAACAAATATGAACTGTATCACGAAGTAATAAGGAGTAATTTTCAACAGCTAATTTGGATTTTTTAATATTTACCCACACATGCAGAAGCAAATGTGAATCATCCCCAATAAAAATGTATTCATAAATAAATATAATGAAAATTGCCATATAAATAAGAACCTAATTACGATAACATTAAGAGGACCTGATCCTTTAACATTGCTTTGTTTTGCTAGATTATACTAACAAATATCAACCGTAATCGAATTACATAAGGTACCTTTTCAACTGGAGGTGTTATTCCTTTCCCGCTAGCCGGCGCGATCTCTTCAGCCTTGAGACTCTTCCCGATGCCTCTCACTCGCACGTCATCCACCAGCACGTCACGCTCTGATAGCGTGAAGCCGAACTCGTTCTTATATCTATGTAGATAAGAGTCAGTTTAAAATTAAAATTTTGTTACTTCTATTTACTAGATTAGGTACACAATTGTATGTTAGTATTATAATTCATTAAAACCTTTCTATAAAAGTTTTTAGTTAATATTTTAATTTGTGTAAAATTTATCTGTTAATATAATAATAAAACAATTCCAAAATTGATATGGAATAATAAAAAATCAAATATAGGATTAAGAACTGCGAAAAAAACGCACTTATAATATTTTTGTAACCAATAAATGTTACCTATCAATAAAAGCGGTGTAGAAGTCCCCATGTCTAGTGGCGGAAGATCCGTCCGTGGGGGACACCATGAGGGCGCAGTCCGTGCCAGCGTAGCGCAAGTGCAGATAGGGCTCCAGGACTATCTGAGCGTCCGTGAAGCCCTACGCGAGAGTGATATTACTATTATGTATCCAATAAAGTCATAAGAAAAATAATGCTTTGGTAAAACCAAACAATGTTCATTTTTTCTGTTTTGACCTAGGTTCATCAGTTTCAGCTGTGATATAAATAATAGAAAAATTACGAATAAAAATAGAATAATAGTAAATAGTAATCAAATAATAATATTCAAAAATATATATGTATTTAAAAAAAATAATTTGAATACAATAGAAAGATTTGAATAATCACTCATAAGAATAATTACTGAATATAAAGAATAATTTGTAGCATTTCAAATATATATATATTTTTTTACCCAAAATGTTTATCTTTTACTTCATATCAACAAAACAAAGTTATTATTAAATAAAAAAACTATCATTACCGTATCAAAAAAAAAATAATTATAAAATTATAATATTAAAAAAAAATCTTACTTGAGCTTTCAACTTGTCTCTACAGACCGCGCTGAGTCTATCGAGCTGTGTGTCCAAGTGCTCGTAGTTTTGAGCACAGTACACATCCGCACACGGCTCTTGCTCCTCCTGTACCACGTCCGCTAGTGCCATGCCGTACGCTGATAGGATACCTGTAATAATATACATATATTGATATTGTTGTTATGCTTTCTTACTCCTTGTATGTAAATCGTTATCCTCCCCTCTCCCTCACCTGCATACTTGTGTACGAGCACGCTGCCCACCCCCAGTCTCCTCGCCACGCTGCAGGCGTGCTGTCCGCCCGCGCCGCCGAAGCACGCCAGTGCGTGTGCGCGTGCGTCGTGCCCGCGGGCCGTCGTCAGCGACCTGGGTTCAGGTACACCGGTGATGACGATCGGACGTTATTATTTCTTTAAATTGCTTTTTATAAGGATTGTACAATATTAAAGAATTTTTATCGAGTAATTAATGCCATTGCGGGATATTCGTCTTTTGCGTTCGTGCTTTCTTATATTCGTTTTAAGATTACTTACTGTGAATTTGTATAAGGTCATAGTGAGTTTTAAAACATAATATTTATAGATAAATCATTTACCCATGATAAATATATATCTCACCTGATGGGCCGACACATGGCCTCGTTTGCAACATTGATGAAACCCATGGCGACTTCTTCCATTGTCATCTGCAATATAGGATTATAAATAAAAAACCCTATATAAAAGATTTGACGAGAGGATATAAATAAAATTGTTTTTATTTTAATATAAAAATATAATAGAAAACTATTGTAAAAATATAGCAAATTAGAGCTTTCTTAAATTGTAAATTTAATGTAAATAGCCTTACCGGCTTGCTTCCGTCTTGTTTGAGGAAGGTGTTTATTTCATTAGTTATCTTCTCGAAGCCGGCGACAGTCGCTTCTCTGTCCAGGGGCTCGTTCTCCGTCGGACCGAAGATTTTGGGAAAATACTCAGGCAAGAGACGACCTTAAAAAATAATGCAGTGTTTGAGAAAAAGTGACATTTAATCAAAGAGTATGTATACAACGTACAATACTTTATAATATAAAACGAGTAGGTTTAATATAGGCGGGTTCGGGGAGCGCCCCCGCCGACTGCGGGCCCGCACCAAGCAGACTCTATGTACTCACCCAGCAGCAAGTTAGCGTCAGTAACGGTGAGTGGTCCGTTGCGTCTGTAGCAGGCGGGTCCCGGGAGCGCCCCCGCCGACTGCGGGCCCGCACCCAGCAGACCCGCGCGGAACCACAGCACGGACCCGCCGCCCGCAGCCACCGTGTTGATATCTATTCAGAAAAAAGTCTAATATTATATTCAAACTAATACTATGTAATATGTATAAATTTATCATATAACACTTCAGAAGACTAACCGATATATCTATTACAATAGATATGGTACATATTAATTGGAAAACCAATATTACAGAAACATAGGGATGTTCAATCGCTCGTCAAATGTGACCCCGGTCTCACCCAGCTGCGGCGCCTGTATGGTGACGCCGGCGGTGGTGGCCTCGTGCACGTGCTCCAGCGCGCCCGCGTACCGAGACACATCCGTAGACGTGCCGCCCATGTCGAAACCTAACATTTAATTATTCATACTATATTTAATAATTAGTATAAATCGCTGAGAAAACTTTGATGGCACGTAAATGTTGTTTTTAAAAACAACCAAATCCTTTAATATATTTATTAAAGTTAGTATATAGAGCTCGATTTTTTTTAATGCTTCAAATGAAAATATATATTAATAATTATTAAGTTTACAGTATACCTATAACTGGAAGCCCGGTCTCTTTGTGGTAGGAAGTAAGTGCATAGCCCACCACGCCACCGGCCGGGCCTGAGAGTATGGCGCGGGAGCCATTAAACCTTAATAAATATGTAATTAATTAATGTAAAGATAAATATTTTTTTAAAGGTTAAACACATATTCCTATTCTTGAAACAATAAAGCAACTTTGTTTTGTGTACAACAAATCATTTTATAATGTTGAGAACTAACTAGCTTCTACAGATATTTAAAAAGACAAGTATAATACTAGGAAAAATTAAATTATAACATAAATATAAATTATATAACCTACATATTCATAGGCGTCAGTCCCCCATCCGACTGCATGAACAGCACATTGGAACCCTGCAGGCCGTCCGTGAACCCGCTGGCGAAGCTCCTCACGTACTCCCGGATGTGCGGCGTGAGGTAGGCGTCAGCGGTGGCCGTGAACCCGCGCGGCACCACGCGGACCATGGACGTCACCGCGTGCGACAGGGACACTTGGTTGAATCCTTATATACAATATATACGGGGTGTTATATACGGTGTGGGGTATAAAGCTGATCGTATATTAAAACTATGGCTTTTTATCTATATAACCCGTATTATATCTTATTATTAAAAAAACCAATGGTTAAGAATACTCGATAGTGCAAAACAGTGCAAAACATAATAGAAAATCTATAAAAGTTACATACCCAAATCATTTGCAATTTTTCCAATCCTCAATTCGTGATCTCGGTATGTATAGCTATGTGCCAGAACGACAGCTATACTATCTATCCCTTTCTCTCTTAATTTAGATAGATCTTGTCGTACTGCTTCCTCATCGATGTCCTTTACGACCAGCATTTTTTGACCCGTCGTTCCATATACTTCCTTCCAGTCGAGTTTGGATTTGTCGATCTGACAACGATCTTCTAGCGCTGGTATTACTCGGCAGTCAACTTCTACTACTTCCGTGTATAGTACGCCAGGTCGTTTTATATTCTAAATTAATTATGAATAGTTATATGTATAGTAAAATATACATATATATATTACAGTATGAATAGTATTAGAGTCAAATATAAACTGTTTATTTTAATTATTTGTTATCCCTATATAAATATAATCTAACAATAAGTGTCAACATATAAATGGCGACAGATGGGCAATGGGCATCTTTTTTATTATGGAAATGACATTAGGCTAAGTTGGTCCAGTCATTCTGTTGGCTGATTTATTGTTTGGTTACATATTATATATTTGTTTTTTGATCCAAATTCAGTAAAAATAATTTGAAAGATCAAAACATATATAAGTGTTGAAGATATTTTTATTATAGCTGGGACCATAAGCTAGCATAAATTTACTAATTACCATTATCACTTCTATGGTTGTAAATTGATATAATCATGTATAAAATTACCAATTCAAATATGTGTGGCCGAGCCTGATTGCCAATATATAGAAGATCTTTGAATCCTTTGTTAATAACCAATGCCATTTTAGCTCCTTTTCTCTCTAACAGTGCATTAGTAGCCACGGTTGTTCCCATTCTGATAGATTCTATAAGTGATGAATTAACTTTGCCATCCTTGTCCACTGCATTTCCTGTTTCCTAAAATTAAAAAAAAAACATTTTTCTTTAATTTTCTTATCTAATACTTTAATAATATCTTCAATTACCAATCTAAGTTACAAAGGCCATAGGTTCAAGGCCTTGATAAATTTGTTTACTATGGGTTACAAGTTACTGTAATACTTATTATACTATCATTAAATTAAACAAATAATTCTATGATTACAATATGATATGTTATATGATTTCTAAAAATCTGATTCACAATTAATTCATATAACATACTTCTTGTAATATTCGCCTAATAGCCTCTCTAGGGGCATCATCATAATTCTGTGGGTCCACTGACAGTAGCTTCATAACACGCACTTTGCCACTTGGACAACGAGCAAATACATCTGTGAATGTGCCCCCTCGGTCAATGGCGAATTGGAATCCCTTTGGTTTATCCATGTTATAATCTGTAATAAACACATTGTAATTTAAATTTGGAACAAAATTTTTTGCACAATGCATACTAACAATATTTTAAATTACCTAATTATACACTAATAATTATAACCTTAGTACTTTTTTTCTGTGACTGCATTCTAATTATTTTAATACACATTTCAATTATGATATTACTACAATTTATCTGAATATGAATGAATCTGCAGAATATATGAATACAATATATTTATCTAACAATATGATAACTACATTCAGTATCATAATGTATTATTTTCTTATTATTATCAAGATTCAAGATAAAATGAATAAAAGCGTTATTTGAGATGTAGGTTAATTATAAAAGTAAATAATACAATTTAATTTGTGTGATATGTAAACAGTTAAATAAAGATTGATATATCATATACATATCTAAAAGATTTCGAACGAAAGAATGAATTATTTTCATTTTCATTATTTATGAAAAAATATTTTTTATTATAAAAAAAACAGTAACAGAATTATAAGTAAAGAAGAAATAAAAATAAGTAAGTAAATTATTTTTAATAAGATGTAGTAATTATTGCTACCTACCTTTCGGAGTATATGAATAAACTGAAGTATAACAATACCGTCCAGTTAAGGTCTAGAGGCACAATTGATAAGAAACATAAGAACTATTTAATTCCAATAATGTTCAACGATAATTGATAACATAATTTCAAGGTCGAAGGTCCTTCAACTCTTCAGTTATTCGTCGTCATTTTCAAATGAAGATTTTAAAGAATAGGTTAAAATCTGAATACCAACTTTCTACTGTCGAAATGTTTTTAAAAGTGCATTGTATCAAATGTTATTATTATTGTAACTAAACCCAAATAAATGTTTTTTTTTATTTATTTCACGTCTTAATCACTACTAAGCAGTAGTTTTTGTTAAAGTGAACGCATCTCTAAAGATAATAAAAACTAAACATAACCTCCCTGAAATTGTCATTGTCAAAAACATGATAGTTTGATTTGTGATATGGTGTTGTGGTATTATTGAAAGGTTATCTTATAAAGCTAATGTTATTTTATTCATATTCAAAAAGATTTCTTTCACTTGGCGAAAACTTAAGAAGAATGGGGCGAAAGAACCGAAATGTTAATAAATTTGCCCAACGTAAAAGGGACCGGAAAGAACAGGTAAATTATACTAAAACGTTTTAATAAAATTAATAAAAAGTTGCTTAAACTAATTAATTTATATTTTTTTAAGGAAAAAAATCCACAAGAGAAGCCGGCTGATACACGAAGGCATTATGAAGACATCGTGCGAGAAAATGCTACTTTCGAAGAATACTACAAGGTTCAAAAAAACTTCATTACATAGAAAAATTTATAAAATAATAATTAAAGTTGAATGCATACAATGTTTTCTGAAAATTTCTGTTTTAGGTTCAGAAAATCTGTCCTGAAGATCAGTGGGATGATTTCATGAAAGCTATAAAGAAAGACTTGCCAACAGCATTTCGAATAACAGGTTCTAAATGTGAGACCGAGGCAATGCTTAAGATTGTGAAAAGTCAATATTTCTCAGATATACTGAATCATAAAATAAAGCTGGATGATGAAAAGGAAGACGAGGAAATAAAACCAATTTGTTTACCTTGGTATATACATATACATTACTTTTTAAGCATATACTTCTATATATAATCATATCCATATAGTTTAAGTTTTTGCACATAGATTGTATTTTTCTAAGAATACAATCATTTTACAATAATTTCACTAATATATTATTCTGAAAATATAATGAGTAAATTTTCCAAATCTAACTATATTTTTTATAATATCATCTCTGGTATAATTGAAAACATCTTAGATTTTATTGATTTAGGTATTTTTTATTACTTGCAGGTTTAGATTATTCTCACATAACCATTAGGTAACTTAATTTTGTAAAAAGACTAATTGTAGAAATATATTTTTAACATAATTAATTGATTGTTATGTTTTACATTCAGGTATCCTGGAGGCCTAGTGTGGCAACTTCCAGTGTCCCGAACTCACATCCGTCGGAATGAGCCACTATATCGTCTCCATAACTTCCTAGTGGCCGAGACAGAAGTGGGTGGAGTGTCCCGACAAGAAGCGGTCTCCATGATACCACCTGTTGTATTACAAGTAGAACCTCATCACAAGGTTTGTTGAAAAATATTCATTAATATTTGTTCTTCTGTAACAATTTTGTAATTAAAAATAAATCTTAGACAATTGATATAAGAGTATTTTATTTATTTTTTTATATATTTTTTTAACTAAAAAACTTTAGTTTTCTTTACTTAATTTTAGGTATTAGACATGTGTGCTGCCCCTGGCTCGAAAACTGCACAACTTATTGAGTTCTTACATTCAGAAGAAGACAAAATGCCTACAGGTAATATTATTTTTTCAAATCATCAAAATATATGTGATACAATATCATGACTTAAACATAGATAAATAATTATTCTCATTGATATTTAATCTGACATATAATTAAAACATGCTTTGACTAACACCTTTTTTAATATTTGCATGATAAAGCCATATATGATATAGCTATTATATTGTGAAAATGTTTAAACCGACTCTTATATGTTGACATGATATTTTAAAATAATATTATAAAGTTGTGTATACTTTTTAATAGAGATGCGCCAAATATTCGGTGTATTCGGCATCTCTTTCGCTATTCGTATTCGGCTGAATTATTCGGTTTTGGTGCCGAATATTTTCGGTTCCAGTATTTCTACTTTTTTGGCTACACGACACGGTAAAGAACTAAAAGACAAAACTCTTAACAAAGAAATCTTATAAATAATGTGTTAAAAAGCTTAATAACATAAAGCAATTTAGCTTTAAATCTATATTTATTTCGAAACATTAAATCAACATTCCTATTGATTTTATTATTGCTAACCTACAATTAGTATTTAGTAGTCAAAATTTATTTTCAAACTTAAATCAGAATTATTTATAAATATGTAGATATTTTTTTATCTAGCCAGCAGCCACACGTAATGTACATGTTAGAACCTGTTTATGACAAACAAACAATAAAATGGTAAACCGAATAGTTCGGGCGACTATTCGGTTTGGTAAAGGTTACATCCAATAGTATTCGCTTATTCGGTGAAACCACTATTCGGCGCATCTCTACTATTTAATTATTATATATTAAATTAAATCTCATATTTCAGGTTTCGTAATGGCAAATGATGTGGACAACAGCCGTTGCTACATGTTAGTACATCAAGCCAAGAGACTGAACTCGCCTTGCATCATCATCACCAATCACGACTCTGCAGTGATGCCCTCGCTGCAAGTCAGTGATGAAGAAGTGAGCGTGAAATATTACTTACATAACTCATAAGTAACATTAGTATATAAAATAAAGGTGTAAGGATAATTTGTTTCGTACCATAAAGAACTTTAATTTGTATACTCGAAGTTGGATTAAAATAATTGTTTTGCATTTGATACCTCATTGGTTGACAAAACTTATTGATTGTACAACATCCCTAATACAAAGATATCAAACAATCAATTAAAAGTTCTTTTAATATTATATTGAAGTACTGGAAGTGCCTTCTTAAAATATTTCAAATGATGGCTTTTCTGAAATGTGATCAGTATGTCTGGAACAAGGAACAACTAGTATATGAAAAGTTTTATAATACTCCAGAACCCGGGCTCATCTAAGCCTCTGAAGTTCGACCGCATCCTGTGTGACGTGCCATGCTCCGGCGACGCCACGCTCAGGAAGAACCCAGACATATGGACCAAGTGGTCCACCGGCAACGGCAATAACTTACACGGGTAACATTCAATTGTTTACTAAATATGTTGACTTTACCTTCTTACTTTCTGGAAAACCGTCCCGATAAAAACGACCATATATAAAATCCTTCAAGCACGGTTTCCCCGAGGTCGCGGTCTCTGCCATCGTTTATTTTTCATTGTATATTTACATAAAATTAAAAAAAATATTGTCAGGACTATCACTTCCGGCCACTATATCCTAATCTAGTATACTTCTTCTCCAGCATCCAGTACCGCATCCTGCGTCGTGGCTGCGAGCTGTTGTCTGTGGGCGGGCGGCTGGTGTACTCCACGTGTTCGTTCAACCCCATAGAGAACGAGGCGGTGGTGCTGCGAGCACTGCGGGAGGGAGGGGGGAGCATACAGCTTACAGATGTCGGGGACTTGCTGCCCGGACTTATATACCATAAAGGTGAGGACTTTTTTAAAACTTTTAAGTGCTTGGTAGCCAGGGTGTCGAAGGTGAAATTTTTTAAAGAAATAACTATTTTAAAAGGTATTTTATGTTATGGCAGTATGTTTTAAGATTTAAAAAGAAAGAAAAGCATTGTACCAGAACCCAACTCTTTGTCATAGTTAACAATTTGAGTAGTATATGATGTTATGATGATGCTAGTAATCGGCAGTGTTTGATCAAAGGTCTTATTGACTTCACACCTGTGTATTTAAAACTTCATTGTAATTTAATATGTAATAGTTGTACGAAATGTAAACATATAATATATATATTTTTTGTTAGGTATGACACACTGGCGTCCAGCATCTAAAGATATGGTGTTTTACGATAAGTATGAAGATGTACCAGAGAAGTGGCAGACTGTGGTTCGACCGCAGATGTTCCCACCAGGGCCTGAAGAACTGGACAAGTATCATCTCGATAGATGGTAAGCTTAAAATACAGATGAATTACTTATTTGAGATAACTTTTAATATTTTATATTAATGATTTGTTAAAAAAAGATTATAAATAGATATTCTTAATTTTATGAATGTATGTAGGACCATGAAATTTACAAAACAAGCGTTCCTCTATCAATTAATTAGTTTTTTTTATTGACTATTCCCTTATGACTGTTCTTTGATTCTAATTAATATAAGTTAAAAAATACTAAGCCGGTTCCTAAATATTTATTGAATTAAAAATGAGTTGTCAGTTTTATGAAAAATATAATTGGCTGTCTATCATAACGTCAACCAATCAGAAACGAAATCAGAAGAAAACACGAAATCTGATAGCAATTTATTTTTTATTATTAAAGAAAAATCGGAAGTACAAATACTTATTCATTAAAATATAAAAGTAACAAGTATTATCTTACCTATCACTAAGATATTAACAAAAATATATTTATTAAATTATTTTCAGTATAAGAATCCTCCCACACCAACAAGACACAGGTGGATTTTTCGTAGCAGTTTTCGAGAAAACAGGCCTCTTACCGTGGGAGAAGGATCAAAATAAGAAAGTAGACCTTGAAACCGTTGAAGCAGAAAAAGAACCAGAAAAGAAAGAACCCCCAAAAAAGAGAAGAAGAATGGGTGGTTATAGAGAAGATCCGTTTGTATTCTTCTCTGGAGAAACAGAAGACGTTTTTCCTTCTATCAAGGAGTTCTATGACCTTGATTCAGAGTTTGACCCCACATGTCTTTTGACAAGGTGTCATGTTGGCAAGAAGAAAAATATATATCTGGTGTCTCCTCTTGTGAAGGATGTGGTCCAAAGGAATGAAAATAATATCAAGCTTATTAACACCGGAGTGAAAACCTTTGTTAGGTGTGATAACAAAAATATGAAGTGTCCTTTCAGGTTAGTGATGTATTATTGTTGGAAGTTAATCCTTATAGGATCTTCATATACACAGGGTTATTTGTAATTAGTTGGCCACCTCTTGCAGGCAGCCTCTCTACATCAATCCCAACAACATTTATTCTACGACTTTTTAGAACATATATATATATATATATAGCTGTATATTTTTACTATAATATAATGACTTAAAGTCTCAACCTTTGACCCAAATAAAATGCCTGAATATAACGTTCGAGGTATATAAGTGAGTATTATACTATTCGAATGTGTAGCTCACGGACACAAACTTAAGAAATATTTTGTGACTCTAGACCCTTTCTTGACCTTTTAATTAATCAATTAAATATCCTGATGCTTTGTTACTCTTGTTAGCGTTGCTAATGATTTGCTATTATGTTGTGGCAGGAGTCGTCTCCGTATTTTTAAAATGTTTTAAGGCATTTTAGCATACATACGTTAAATTAAGTGTTTTATTTGACTTTTATCGTTATCTTTATAGTAGTTTAAGCTTTTACAGAATATACCGCTTTTGTTTTAAATTATAAAAATAGAGGAAGTCGCCATTTTTTACAAATACGTTGGTTAGTGGATATTGGAAATAATTAAACTTCCTAAGTTCTTATGTCACATTAATGAAATATAATAATTACAGATTATCTCAAGAAGGTCTTCAAAGTATAGCCCAGTACATCGGCCCTAAGCGACGTGTAACAATTTTAAGGGAAGATCTCATATTGGTTCTTCAGTGCGACAACCCGACCAAACCGCCAGAACTCAAATTATTCTCTGAACAAACCCAGAACATGGTTAGAGATTTTGGTAAGACATTTATAAATATTAACGACTAATAGTAGCAAATAACAATTACTAAATCTACGGAAAATTTTGACCATAATAAAAAATGTAATTGGATTTGTCACTCCTTTACAAATTATAATTTAACACATTTTTTATTTGGCTTTTTACGATTGTAACATTATTATTTTGCACAATAATTGATATAGGTAGATATAGTAAATTGTAACATTTGATTCAAGTAAAAGTAAATTAATTAATGAAGGTTAAAGTTTAGTGAAAGATGTTTCTAACTTACTAACTACCCTTCAGTAATTTCGAAAACGATTTTTTATAAGTGTTATTTTTACAATTTTTTACATTTTGGTAATAATCATTTACATAAAAACGTGCAACTTCTAGGAAACCCTGAGTCATTCTGGTAATTGTGCTAACTAACCACTTTGATGAATTTAGCACTAACAACGTGTCTAACTTTGCAGTATATAATAACAAGGAAAAGTTGCCACAACCTTAACATTTCCCATCCGACAGACACCGGCAGTTGTCTGCTGCAGTACAGCGGCCCGGAGGTGTCGTTCACGCTGGTGGGGTGGCGCGGGGTGCACTCCTTGCGCGCTTACACCGCCGCCACAGACACCGTGCACTACCTGCGACTACTGGGGGCCGACTACAGCAAGTATGGTGAGTGGGACTGTGGCTACTGGGGTCGATTATGGCAACTATGGTGAGTGGGAGTGTGGCTACTGGGGTGACTATGGCAACTATAGTGAGTCTGGCTGTGGCTACTGGGGTCGACTACGGCAACTATGGTGAGAAGGGCCGCGACTACTGGGGGCCGACTACAGCAAGTATGATGAGTGGGAGTGTGGCTACTGGGGTCGATTATGGCAACTATGGTGAGTGGGAGTGTGGCTACTGGGGTCGACTATGGCAACTATGGTGAGTCTGGCTGTGGCTACTGGGGTCGACTACGGCAACTATGGTGAGAAGGGCCGCGACTACTGGGGGCCGACTACAGCAAGTATGGTGAGTGGGACTGTGGCTACTGGGGTCGATTATGGCAACTATGGTGAGTGGGAGCGTGGCTACTGGGTTCGATTATGGCAACTATGGTGAGTGGGAGTGTGGCTATTGGGGTCGACTATGGCAACTATGGTGAGTCTGGCTGTGGCTACTGGGGCCGACTACATCAAGTATGGTGAGTGGGACTGTGGCTACTGGGGTCGATTATGGCAACTATGGTGGCTCGTATCCTTTCGTATACACACGATATCTTCTTTTAGAATACTATTTTCAAATAGTATTATCAAATGCTTCTCAATAATTTGTATTTTCATTTTTCATAGATTAGACAGAAACCCCTATTATCGTAACTTTCAAAAGAAGATGGAAGCAATACTATGATAAATCTGATTGATACATTACATATTTAATTATCTCTTTATATATTTTACTCTATATTTTTCATATTTTTCATTTTAGAACAAATTATAAATATACATGAATTAATAATTTCTTCATAATTATTAATTAACTGCTGTGTCTACATCGATATAATAAAAACCCAAGATGACTACATATTTCAATACATGTACTTTCTCATTTATATATACATATTTTATTTTGTAATTGCAGATAAAAACAAATTTAAGAAAGAATCAGACGAGCCTAAAACTGAAAAAGATACTAATGAAGTATCAGAGTCCACATCTACTAGCGAAAATGACTCTAACAAGAACAATGCTATGGAAACTGATAACGTAGATAAAAATATTTGTACATGACATTCAATGTTGAATAATAAATATTTTATATGTTATTTTATTGTTTAATTTTTTCATGTTATAAATAAAAAAATATGTAAACAAAAAAAACTATATTATGGTTTTATTACATATACTTATAAAAAGAGGGTACTTAAATAAAACACTGAGTGGTTTAGAACATTTTATTCATACATACATACATACTCGAGAACGATAAACCTTTCGACATGAAGGTTGTGCTATATTAACAAAACAGTGCGACACATCGTATACACGATTTATAAATAATAAGGTAACTTCAACCATAACATAACATTACTAAGAACTTCAGTAACAATCATTGAAAAGACTAATATTATGTATATAAGGGCTAGCGCGCACTGTTGTTATTGTTTAATCAATATGGGAATTATGATATAACTGCAGTGCGCGCTGGCCGTAATACTTAGGTAACACATACTTATTAAGCATCTGCGTATTTAAATGAAAATCACAAGTACTTTCTTTAGTCCTTCCTTTTCTTAATATTTTAAGTTCAAATAAAGCACTGTAATGCAAAAATACTTTCTGTCCAATAAAGTATTTTTTATTCAATTGACCCTTGGTAATAAATTAATCGGCTTCCTTTACAATCACCATAAAATAGATAATTTATTACAGCATCCGATTTTAAAAGCTCGTATGTGGCATTTATTTCATATTTTTTAATACCTTAGTAATTTTATTTTTACATAATATGTCACGACTTTTTATTTATGAAGAAATACAAATAACGCTTCTGGCACAATTATTATGAATCTTGCCACGTTTCTTTGACTGTTTTATGCAAAGTAAAAATGGCTTGAATTTAAAACTTATTTTATTCTTAAATTTTTATCACAATGTAGCCAACATTGTAAAGTTTTTTCTACGTTATATAAAACTTTATTTCATTGTAATAGATTGAGCTAATTTCTTTACAGTTCACAAATATCGTTATTGGGACCAATCGAAAAGATAGATAAATAAAGATATATTATTAACAATTAAGATAAAAAAGAATTAAATAACATAATATCTGTCCTTTCCTCTTCACGAATTTTATTTTATTTTTATTACCCTAATGTGGTTCTGTGTATGTTCGTTTGTTTTAACATTATAATAACACAAACAGCACACACTACATACATTGAAAAAATACGCAAATAGCATAATTCAATAGAAATGTTAAATAATTTAAAATTAAAACATTGTTCATGACAGTGTTCAATTGTCTATATTCATTTGATGTTTAAAATCTTTTTAATGAGATTTTTTTTTATACATAATTCATAGTCAAGTGGTTTTTATGAACAAACTAAGTTCAGAACCTACCTATCTAGATAGTGTTTATCATCATTGAGTGCTATGCTTTATGTGCAAGCCATTCTGAACTAGGCGAAAGCAGATGTAGTTTGAGAAACTCTGACACCTTCATGCATACGAGGCTTTACACCTGGAACTACAGTTGGAATGTATAACGAATTATACGAAGTAAGATAAGCTATCAAGTAAGCTTTTTTGCGGCTTACATTCATTTTCAATTTCTATGTTGATGTTCCTTGATCTCTGACCTTATAAAGGATAGAGATCTATTAAACTACTTAAAGTATCCTACTATATTAAGGTACTATATACCTATACGCTATTAATAAATTTACATAGCTACCTTTTTAAATGCATTCTGGCGATGTCTTCTATCACTAGATCTACTTACCAATTATTAATTTTGATGATAATTTAGAAATGTAGTTATATATAATTTTGATGATAATTTAGAAATAATTCCTGTATTTGCAAGAAATTGAATTAAGGATAAATATAATTGTACATATTCTCGAACTAGGCTAGTGGGTCAAAATTAATAATTGTTTTTATGCAATACATTAACCGATTAATCTAAAAATGTATAATTCTGTTTTTTATTATAGTTGACTAACTATTGCCAGCGACTTCGACTGACTGTTCGAATCTTAAAACATCTATCGTCACAAGAATTTAAACATATCCATACGTTTGAAGTTTTATAGTAATTAAGTATATAATATACATCTATTTTTGCAATTTTTCCTAAATATAAGATAAGATTCTGTAATTAAAGGTATGCTATACCTACCTATCTACAGTAATTAAATACTGTACCAAATTCAATCAAAATCTTGCTAGCTTTGTTGTATTGCAACAACTACCGAAATAAGTTTGATTTGAAAGGTAGCCTGTACTTTGGACGAAATCCCTTTCAAAATCCCATTAACAGTTTTTGATATGCAAACAAACAAACAGAGAAATAGACAAAAAATACTACTGTAATGTACCTACAGCGATACGTATGATATGGGTAAGTAGTAATTAGTTTAAAATTATATAAAAAAATGCACAAATTTCGTCTCGTCACTTACTTTTAATATAATCATGTAAACTACCTATCGTAGATTGGGTTTATTAATTAATTTTATGCAACATAGATTAATAACATTTTTCCTCAAACAAACCAAAACTTCTACTTGATAACCGACAATTACATTTTTTTACGAAACGTTAGTTATAGAGAACATGCTTAGGATTAACCATAGACTAAAAATTTATAAACAACGTAAATACGAAACACTTAAATTTATACTCTATATGTTAGTTTATGTAGACTTACGATTATAAACTCATATGAATATTATTCAATACTTTATTGGTTCTGGAATAGCGTAATGTTTGTAACAGAATACTACATACATAATTAAAAAAAATATATACATAAAAATATTATGAAAAACTATTGTTCGTGAGTGTATTGTTCGTGAGTGTTCGTGTGTGAAAAGAATCTGTATAATCAAGAATATGACAAGATTTTAATTCAAATTCTTTCGCTATCGAACAAATGGGTTATGAGAGAATCATATAAATATTATACATAGAACATATCATAGAAAAAACAAAGACAGCAAAAAATGCTACCTCTCTATGCCACTTTTAACATGTACCTATGATAAAACAAAGATAAGTTCTTTCATCTTCCCTCCGTCATTATTTGTCAGATTTTCGAACTAAAACTTCTGTCTATGGATCCCCTACTCTATGTATAATTTTTTTATCTTTTCATTTATGATGTCTATGGAATTAAATCTGCATTTTTCTATGTCACCTACACTATACCTAGATATTATTTTAAAATTGCCGCGTTAACACGCACTCTTAAGCACTAATTTAGGTACTCCTGAGACTCCATATTTTTAAAGCAATATAGCCTTTACTAGAATAATCTTATAATAATAGATATTTACAATTTACAGAAATACCAGCGCTTTAAATATTATTTGTGCGTATATATACTTTTATAGATTTAAAAATGATGTAATGAAGTTGTTTGCAATTATTTTCATAAATATAACCAAATATTGTTATTCTACTAGAAATAGTTAATTCATATTATATGAAGCGACAGAAAAGCATTATATCTAGTTAGTATACTGTTAAATCTAGACCAACAACTGAAGATCCACCCAATTATTCCTGTATCTGTGTAACCCGACCCAATATCACAGTGGGTGATGTGGTTTCTTAATCGAATTATTCTAATTATTAATAATTATATATTAATTAGTTGGATATATTACCGTACTCGATTATCAAAAGAATCTACATTATTATCTTACAAATGGCTATTTATTTTATAACGTGACTTTTTTTTGCTGTAATTTAGTTAAATTGATCGCACTCTCTCGGTACTACATCTACTTGCTAATAGTCATTGGTTATTCCAAAAGCCCGTAACACAAAATATTTAACAGTACAATACTTTGAGATCACTTACAATACTTAATGAAGTATTAGTTTTTAATAAATATGTTAAAGATAATTAAGATTTAAGCTTGTCTTTGTTCAAAATGTAGCCACGAAGTTTAAAATAATTCTCCTAATAAAGTAATGTATCGCTTTCTGACATATGCAATGTTATTAAATTAAAAAACACTTAACTATTACAATATCTCTACCCACTTCGTTCCTAGAAGTTAAATATTTGACAATTGAAACTATCATAAACAATGCATTTAGTGTTATAACATAATACAATATTTTTACCATCAGTCCATTAATACCTCCATTAATAGTATCTAAAAAAGTGCAACTAACATTGTACATAATAACTTATAGAATTATTTTAGTAAAAATATACAAAACGTGCATTATTTAACAAAATATAGACGGAATGTATACTAGAAGGACGGTTGTATGGACTAGAAAATTAACTTAATATCTTCATACCCAAGAGAATAACGAAACCTTTGAACTAATAGCTGTTAAAAGATGCTTTTATGTAATAAGCATCTTTAGCTTTAATAAGCTAATAAGCTTTAATAAGCTAATAGTTCATTTTGAATACATCTTTATTAATGTTGAATACATATTTATTCGTTTAACAGTCGGTATGAAGATTGAAATGATAATAAAGCCTAAAATTATTTATTAAAATATATTCTGTTATACAGTTAAATTATCCAAACAGTAGAAAATGCAATATAACTCTTTTACAAAAGGACGTGCTTACATAATTTCCGAAATTGACACAGTATTTTGGAATTGTGTACAAATTATACATTTTGTGAATATCTAAAACCGTCTTAAAATGATTTGCCGGCATTTCGAATGTGATTAGAGAAATTAAACTTTCTATAGTTACAGCTTAACTGTTATCATTAAATGACCAGGGTATTCTAATTATTATTTATGTAGCTAAAATCAGATCTTTTTGCTACAGCTGAATGAAAGATTACCACATAAATGAGGACGCATTTCAGTAATAAGACATAAGAGTATGTAGGATCAGAATTTGATCTGTGATTAATGTAGGTCAATAAACTAGAAATGAAAACAGACTTTGTATTGTTATAATCAAAGACTAAGATAATAAAATAAACAGTCCTCAGTGCAGTTGGTAAATTGCAAGATAAATAAATCGATCGCTTGGTCAGTCCCATTTCATTCTAGAATACGAAACAACTTCTTCGTATTTACAGGAACAATAGGAAAGAGGAATATGTGTCATTTTTATTTTGACTTTTTCGATAAAGTCTATTGACATCTAATTGTTATGTGACTCTATCTATATTTTTATAAAATCTCACAATCAAAAACAATAAAACAAAACAAGGACCACCAAGATGACTAGCATTTTAAACCAATTTCCTAACAATTAAAAAATGAGTGGAAATTGAGTTTTTGTTTACATCATAAAACGGTTAACAGTCTTCATACAATAACTTAAACTTTACAGGACTTGTTTCTCAACGAAATAATAATGGTTTTTTTAATGCTGTGAGAGTCGTGGATTTCGGGGGCACTGCATTAAATGTCGCTGCCATGGCAAGTCCCGGGCCAGCACGTTGGTAAAACAGTAGGGACACTTCCATTCATCAAGGCTCAACGCTAAAATACCATAGGTTAAGATAAACGTCGAAAGTTTTGATTAAAAAAATATATGATTAATATTTTTATAACTTACGTATACAATTGATGTGGTAATCACTTTCATCCGTACGCAGCGCTGCGCCGCATTTTTGACAGGCCTTCCAGAGTCCTTCGCTTAAAGAACACTCCTCTGGAATAAGAAAACATTATTTAATATGGTTTCTTAAACAAGAATAAGACAATGGGATTAAAATATTGGGGTTAAAATTATACCCAGTAAATGTATGTGTAGTGCCCGTGCCTCTAGCGCTAGATGGCAGTGCGGGCAGCGTGCGAGCAGGACGCAGCGTCGCCAGTAGTGCGCCTCTAGAGCGGCCGCGCGGACGCGTCTTCCGCACCAGGTGCAGGATGTACTAAGTGACAAGTCATGTTGCTTAAGAAACTTGTATTAAAAAATTTAAAACCTTCTGTTTTTATAACCAAGAAAATTTTACAACTCCTGTATTTTACCAATGCTTAATATACCTATATATATACACGTGAAACAAATGAATAGATTTTTAGCTTATAGGTAATGTTGGTTGGTGGTGGGTGGTTGGTAATCTCAATTATGCCTACTTGGAAACAGGTTCTGGAGTAGTTTCACTGCTCGCATCAGCGCCGATAGCTTCATAACCTTCACATAGCTGATCATTGCCTAGAGCTTGTTGTCTTCTCCCTATAATACCATCAAATTTATATATTAATGAACATAATATAAACATTGAAAAGAGAGTATATATGAATATTAATTATTATTAACCTGGACTATAATACCCGCTTTCATCCAATTGGCTATGTTCATCTAAATGCAAGTTCCTTACTCCGGCTACCAATTTTGGTGACTCCAAGCCCACATCTCTAAAATAATCAGCCTTTAGTTTTGGGGAATCTAAACTTCTACTATCAGAATCACATCTCAGATCATTTCTTGACATTTGGGGAGAGTCCATCGGTAGAGAGTCCATACTTCGCATATCATTTTTGGAGTTTTTAGGTGAACCAATAGTTGGGGAATCTCTGTATTCTAAATGCAAGGGCTCGTAAACGGTTACCGGACGCTCTTTTACTTGCGGTTTAGAAGGATCATGGTCGTAGTGAATCATGGAATGCCGGTTTTCCAAGTTTCGGTTCGTGCGACGGAATACAACTTCTTCTGTTTTTCTTTCTTGGAAATGAACCTGAAAGTTTCAAATTGTTCGGATTTTGGCTGAAAGAACCAATTAAAAAAATATATATATATACCTTTTCATTTCCCCCAACTGAAGACCTAGGCGAATGTTTTGGGCTAATAGCACTGTCCAACCTTAATTTGTTGTAGCCAGGATAGTTTGTAGGGTCTTTTGTTGTCTTTGTTGGTATATATTTTCTATTGGGAGACTTCTTTAAACTGCTTTTAGTCCTGGACGTTGTGAAACTGCCACTTAGACTTGATGGTGCTAATGTACCACCACTAGCGCTAGATTTGAGACTATACGAAGATGTGGCGTCCATAGAACAAGTCATACCATAGGATGTGGTCATTCCACTAACGGTGGTTCCACTTCTCGTAGACTGGGTAACACTAGCCTCTAGGTTGGAATCTGCGATGGACTGGTCTCCTTCGAGAAATTGTTCTTCAGGAGCTTGATTAAGCATTTTCTGTTGGAATTTGTTTATAAAATAATTTAAATGTAGACTAAAGAAAATGTAGGATAAATAATTCAAATAATTTTAATTATGTTTATATCTATTTCATTTATTCCGAAATGAACTCACCTGCATGTCAATTCTATCAAACTGTTGAAACAAGTGTCTGTAGATGAGATTTCGTCGTGTAACAGCATCGTCCGGTGGAAGTTGAGCTCTGACTACTCTTGGAGATCTAGCATAAGCTGCTAGGAGAATCCTTTCAGCGGCGGCTCTAACTGATCCAGCCGCGTGCTGCGCTCCTGCAGCACCACACTCGGCCAGCCGACGGACTGTGAGTCCACTAGAACACACAATATTGTTTGTTGAAACTTTCGAGTTAGATTGTAATTAAAAAATAAACAAAAAAAATATTATTCTGCTTAAAATAACATAAAAGTACATTAAATAAAGTTCCGTAAGTAATCAAATTATACATTATTATGCCTATAATATATGCTACAGCTTAACGTTACTAAGTCTAGACAAAGCCCACGCAACGCCTTGAATATTTAATATTTCCGAAAAAGTTATATGTACAATGATACAAGTTCTTCTTTTATTGATTTTATGAAAGCTTAAACTATTTGGTAGGTAATTAATAAAAATACTTATAATGTAAATAAAGACTTATAATAAAACAACCAAGGAAAATCAATATATTGTAAGGCATATTTTTAACTTCTAACGCAACGGGGATATAGCTCAGTGGCAGAGCAATCGACTGCAGATCGATAGGTCCCCGGTTCAAATCCGGGTGTCCCCTGAGGATCTTTTTTCTACTATTATAAAAACGCGTTAAATTAAAACTTGTTTCCAGTATGTAATATGTTTTTATTTTTATATTATTGCGTCCATTAATAACATCTGCATGAAATTACACAACACTTCTGAAAAGCTACGTATTTTTTTAATCTGTTAATTAAAGACCATGAATAAAGAAACTAATCCTGAGAAAACCGTTTTAAAAGTAAATACAGGCACCTGTTTTTGTCAGTAGATATTCCATGGCTAAGGATTAACTGCTCTAACATCTGAAGACGAGAGAGAGCAAGACGTGGGTGCATGGAGGCAGCAACAGGACGGACCAATTGTTGTGGAATTGTGTGAAGGCTCCTAAAAAAATATTGTTTTTGCATGGAACACAAAACAAACTATATTGAAAACACACATATATACGAGTTTATTACCATGTATCACGGTCTAAAATGTTTGTATTACAATAATATTCGTCAGAACAAAAGAGTTCCTTGGCTCCTGAAGTTACTTACTACCTTTTGGATTACCAAAAATAATGAATTGTTGATCCATCACCTAACAAGAGCGCAGTCCGCTACAGTGAGCACGGTGTGCTGTGCTGTGGAGTGCACGCGCGGCGCGGGGTCCCCGCACGAGCGCAGCAGTTCCGGCAGCAGCTTGTCCAGACATCTACCCACTTCGGCTGCACACACCCTGAACAACAAATTAATTTTTATTATACAATACCGATTATTATACAAAAACTATTGATTTTATGGACACTGACCTATCAGGAACAAAATCCTTGAATAACACCCTGACTACTTCATTGGCCTGGCTGTATACTGAAAACACTTTATCCCTTAGCACTCTTTGTAGTAAAGTAGCTGCAGCTCTTGCAGTCTTGTTGGGCGATGTCTTAGTGCTGCCGTTAGACGGCGAAGTCAACTCCGCGCGAAGGCGAGCAAGACCTTCCTCTTTGTCCAAATAATTTTTGGAGAAGAACTTTTCCACCTGGATCAAATTTACCATAATTGTCATTTAATGTACCAATATTTATCGTAGAATAATTAATAAGAACAATAAATAAATCTGAATAGTTTACAAATATGTTAATCCTTGATATGTGAAATTTTCTTACCAGGGGATATCCAAATATAAGTATAGGTAGAGCTGCTTGTTTGCGCTCTCGTTCATTTAACTTATGCACCATACGAGGATGCGAGGAGGCGCTGCCGGTGCAGTCTTCTTCACGAGCCTCACGGAGGTACTCGTTAGTATGGGAACTGAAAAATGGAACATTGATATAATAAATGGTCATTGATATAATATAAACCGCCCCTTTGGTCTAGTGGTTAGCGCAGACTCCTAACATATAGCGGCAGAATGGAGCTCGGGTTAAAATTCCCGACAAGGCTATATGTAATGAGCATAGATGCCTGTATTTCTGGGTTTGAAATGTGTATTTCTATGTATTTGTATCGTTGACTAACACCCTTAACACAATCAAATAACTTGCTTACTTAGGGGGTAGATTAATGTGTATAATTTGTCCTGTGATATTATTATTATTATAGTTAGCAAAAGTAAAATTCTAGTTGATATGATTTTTGTAAAGTTTTGTAAAATTCACCAACATTAACGTACTGTCTAAGAGCAGGCAACAATCTTTCTTCATAAGCTTCAAATGTAGATCTGGGTCCAGCACTTTTATTTCTACGTCTTACTAGTGTTCCTAAAAAAATTAATAATATTATAAGTGATCGGTTAGTTAAAAAAGTATATTCAATCTAAATAAATTCATATTATATCTTGATCTAATTATTAGAAAAAAAAATAATTTTGAAAAGTATTTGACCTGGGTAACTTAATTCTGATGGTCTGTTACCATTAGCAGCGTTAGGAGTTATACTTCTACGAGGACTGTCTGTTTCTTTTCTTAGTTCTTCTTCTTCTTTCTTCTGCAAATCTGGTTTTGCTTCTTGGATCGGTTCATCTGCTTGGGGCGGTTCTTCTTGTACTTGTATATCATCTTCAAGGATATGGACGGGTGACTGATAAAGAAATTGATATATTTTTAAATATATATCATATCATACCAATTCAAAAATAGAGACTATGAATCGAAACAAAAAAGAACAGGAAAACATTAATAAAATGAAAAACATCAGGACGTTAATCATCATGTTATAAAAAGACATACAGTTAGGATATGGTGACTATCGACATGGTCTCCATTGAACTCGGTCTCTGGGAGGTTTTCTATGGGCGGCACAGGGGAGGGGATGTCCACGCTATGCGGACCCGCAGCCACGGACGGTGACAGATGATGTGAGAAGTCATACGCTTGAGGCATCGAGGAGTCGTTGCGAGTATCTGGCTAAAAAACATTGTAAACAAGTTAAGTAAATTAAAATACAGCTTTTGACTATTGGTCGCAATAATTTCTTGGATAATTATTTGTTGATGTTACATTTGTCTAATGTGATTTAATTTTTTTATTTTTTTATAAAAAACTGTCTGTTCCATACATTTATATATATAATTAATGAAACATTTTATATGAAGTTACAAAATGAAAATAAAAAATAAAAGAGTAAAGATATATGTTCAATGCCTATGTGGTGTAAAATATTTTATTTAATTATACTTACTCCATCATCCTCAAACAATCTCCTCAACTCCGGGTCTTCCTGGACTCCAATTAAAGCATCGGCTATCCTGTCTCTCATCCGCCTCGCCAGTTCAAAGTCATCCCTAGCCGCCGCTGTCCTCTTACGGAGTCTCCATCTTCCGATTCTGATGCCTGCAGCAGCTAAAGCTTGACCAGCAGATTTGAGTCGGCGAGCGTATTCAAAGCGTTCCTCTGTAACATAAATCAACTTTAGGATTACTAAATTACTTTATTACATATACTTTCTGTTTTTGAGTGGTGTGTGATTAGATTTTTCCTTACAACTTACCACACACAGCAGCTTTTTTCTTGCGATCTAAACTACGCACAAGGTCAGCAATTTCGTTATCTACGTACATAACGAATGCCAAATCGTCGTAAGGTGAAAAGCAGACTTCCGATTTTGCAGTTGAAGATGTTTCAGGAACATCTTCTACTTCATCGCCGAGAACGTTTACAGCCATCAAAGCAACCTATTTAAAAAAAAAACAACTATAGAAATTTATAATAATATTTTATTTTTCACAAATATTTTTTTTATTTTACCTGATCATCATCTTTAGCTGGTGGATGCGGTCCAGAGAGTCTAAGCTTGACAAAGCGTGCAATTGTTGGTTCTGGAAGAGCTGCAGATCTGAAATCGAAATCGTTTCATTCGAGATCTAAACTCAATAGTTCACACTCAATAAATAATTCAGATAATCAGAGGTGATTTAGTGATGGTAAACTTTTCCTTACCTTAATTCTCTAGTACGAGCCTGGGGTGCCGGCTTTGCTAGTGTAACTCTTCCGACACTAGTATATGTAGCGCCACATGGAGTCGCAGCTCCTTCTGATAATAGACCACCAGACACTAGGACTTCTACGCATGCCGCTAGAAGTTTGAAATTGAAATGACGTGTTTTTAAATGTGGCAATAATAATAATTGTGGAACTTGTTATAAAAAAAAATAGCATACGTATAAGCTGATGATGAGCGAGGAGTTGCAGCTTGTGTATGCTGGTGACGGCTGTAAGACGTAGCAGTAGCTCGTGGGGCGGAGGACCGATGCTTCGCCAGCCACGAGCCGCCGGACCCTGCGCGTTTAGCTCGCATGCTGGATAAGAGCTGTCCTCACCTTGAAAATAATAACGTAAAGTATTGGACTATATGAACATTACGTACGTCAACTAACTGCAAATTGATTATTGGACGGCTTTTTTAGGAAATAAAAACAAAGCCTTCACAACAGAGATTAGATTAGAATAGATTAGATAACATCAAGTTAAATTAGTGAGGAAAATTTGTAGACAATAGACCCTTTTAGAAAAAAAAGATAAATAACAACGTGTTGCGCAATAATCTAAGTCGATCCAATTAGTTATATTGCGTTCAAAATCTAGATAAGCCTTTATAACTAGCTCACAATGGAAATACTCAGTGATATATAATTTTTTATTGATGAAACTCTTACATTTAATATGTACGACAATCAATACTAGTACAGCCCTTAAACATGAAATATGTATCATTATCGAATCGATTTGAAGAGCTTAGACTTCCTTGTTATAATAACAATGACATTTGCCATTTAATATATAACCTACATTGTCTAACTTCCTTGGAACATTTCGTTTTTGGCACGAGCTTCCAATCAATCGCGTAGTGAACCAAAAAAATATTTAAATGTATGGAATATACCTATTCTCAATCTGATATCTGTCCGTGTACAACAAAGACTTAGGATTGATAAGTATCTTCTGCCAACTAAGAACAACATAATTTTAGTGCAATCCTTTAAAATTACACTTTTGGCCTACGCAGATTGTTGTTATCCAGACATAACAACAGAAAAGCTAACCAAGCTCCAGAGATCTTCAACCTACGTAAATTTGAGTTTGTTTCAGAATTTTGTAAGCAACTTAATGGTTATGCAACTTACGAGTATGTTGCCTCTTTTATACGTAATCCTATACAATTATCTAACACGCTGCAGTTTAAAGAAATGCTTCTGTTTTCTTCTGAAAGATCTAGTCAACCTAAGCTCAGGTCAAGAAGTGACTACTGCACACACTAACTCTTACAACAAATCTTTGTCGATGAAGGTCGGAATACCCTGAAATATGCTTCCCTCAGATATTCGTAGCTTAAATTTTTAACATACATTTAAAATTCGTTTAGATAATTCTTATCATTTCATAGAGCAAATTAAGTTGTATATTGTCCCCGCTTATTATTTTAGTATTTATATTGTAAAAGGGCCGTTATGTTAATGTTTGTTCATGTTTAGTTTATTTATATGGTTTAGAGTGATTATTGGACTACATAATTCTTCTCAATTGCACAATCCCCTAATTTCCTTTTCTTTTTTTTTCTTTTTTTATATGATCTAGGGCAATGCTTGACTACATTCCACCTGATGGTAAGTGGAATGTAGTCTTAGATGGTAAGGCGCATTGCCCTAGCAACCTATTCACTATTCCTTTACTTAAGTCTTTTACCTGAAGATTTTCTATAAGAGATTGCTCTTCGCAATAACACCATATTTGAATACTATTTTTACTTGTTTGAACTCCGCTACATGTATTTATTTTCTATATGCAATAAAGTGCTTACCTATCTATCTATCAATCTACATATTGATACGTTTTGAGACCCGATTATATATTACTATCGCGCAGTCAATACTTAATAAAAAATATTATTTCCTTCTTTAAAAAAAACTCATTTTAACTTATTAGTAAGTAAGAATGTTTGCCCGCAATCTATTTGAAAATCAAGTAAACATTCCTCGTTAAAATGCAATTTCTAGATTCCAACTTAGGTAATTAAATAAACTGTATGTCGAGCCGACTATTACTGACTTGAAATATTTTTTATAGAGATATTTAAATGTGATACTATTATCTGTCACGTTTAAAGATAAGTATCAGTAATTATTTGAGATAAAGTCTTAGGTATGATTTAAATCAACATAATGAATACTGATATCCTTTTGACGAGTTGTTAGATATTAATCGAAATATTAGTTAATAAAAATATCAGATATATGCTATAGCCTAATACTTGATCATTTATTGATAATTTTTATAATTGCTAAAGTAATGAATTTATTAGAAATTATTCATATTTTATTTTTTTTTTTATATAATCATGAGACATTAAAATACACTTCCATTCATATTTATCTTTTCCTTAACAATATTGTATATAAGAAAGAGTTACACAATTTTCAATGAATATTGAATAAATACAACCTTATCAACATATTCGAAAATATAATAAAGTAATAATAAAATAAATATAATAATAAAAACCACTTACTTGTTGCGTAAACTATGTGGAAGGGTATACGTTTCGGCATTATCCCTAAGCTACCTGCATACCATTAAAATAATATCCACTTCCATAGCTGCATTCGCTTCTATACACTTATTGGGGTCAGAAAAGTGCATCACGAAAATATCCCATGATTTACTTCAAAATATGACAATTAACTTTATTTTCGTATTACATTTCATTTAATATTGTTTATATTAACATAATTTAGTTTTGTTTCATATATGGAGTACAGATTTAGAATGGAGGGCTGAGGACGAACGGAGTTGGCGCGGAATAAGTGAATAGATGAAAATCAATACTATTTGTCGGTCTGACATTTTTATAACAGAGCCATCTAGCGTGGGGTGTGCGGAACATTCCTCAAGTAGAATAATAATAATTATTATCGAATTTAATAAATAACTATCACTCATGTATAGTTCGGATGTAATATAGTTCGTGGTGAAATGGATACTAATACTTTGACTGTTTATTTCCATTTTAACTTAAAATTAATTATTTTTTTGACTTACTGCCGCACGCATTATGTCTCTTTTAGATTTCAATAAAAAAAAGAATAATCAATCAATCAATTTAGGATTAAACAATAATAATGAGTCTTTGCCTTTTGGCTTAGTGCTTGCGTATTATGGTGGGGATATTTTTTTGAAACCTACAATGAATATACAATACATTAAAATATAATACATTAATATATTTTTGTATATCTCTAAAGATACAGGATCAATTCGTGTGTCAATTTAATCACATAGTTGTTATTTTTATGTTTAAATTGCCAAGTACACATTAAAATGTATTACAAGATATAGATATAAAGGAACATCCACTTAAATTATACTAGGTATGTTACAACTAATTTTATGTATATTTAATTATTTTATACCCCGAGTTATTTTAGTTGAAACCGAGTTATAATAGATTGGCAGTTTGTTTGTTGAATGGAACAAAGAATACAGAAGCTGTGATACTGTTTTATTCAAACATAGTTTTGCTTTGTTTCTGTTTTAAAAAAAAAAAATAATTGCTATTAGACAAAAACATACTCTCTTCTTTAAGTGTAAGTGTAGTGTTTTAGTGGTAACACTAGTTACAAAAATATTCTAAATATGTAATGTACATACAATTCTGACTATCTTAATTTATTGTATTATCTTGATTTTAATCATAATATTTGACAATGTTCTGACCGTAGAGTAATAATATTACATACCTATGTTCGGTGTATTGCAGAATTTATCGTGGATTAAACTGAATACTATCACAAAGATTAAAATCTCATACATGGGGGTACTCTTAGATAGATCTTTAACTTGCTTCCCCGCTTCTTGTCCGTTATCAATCCTACTAATATTATAAATGCGAATGTAAGTTTTTTACGCTTTCACGCGAAAACTACTGAACCGATCATTATGAAACTTTGTACACATATTTTTGGGGGTATTAGAAGTAACATAGGATAAATTATATATAAAAAAAAAATATTTTTTTAGCGGGAAGTTATAAAATTTTGAAAGATAAAAACATTGTTTGTCAATAAAAACGTGGACGGAGTCGCGGGAACAGCTAGTAAGCAATAAATCAAAAACATGTAAGTAAGGGAACTGAAGCTATGCGAGGTCTATGACCCGGTCATGAAATATAATTTAGAAATCGTTTTCCATTCTTTATTGCGCACTGCACTAGACTCTACGTACATATTAATATGACAGTTAGTCTTGTAAAAAAAAATCTTATGAATGGAATTGGAAATGGAATAAAACTCTCAAAAAATTATTTTAATTATATTATGCAATAGTCGGCAGGGGCGTTAGCCACTATCCAATCAAGGAAGGCAGTGGTTCGCGTGTTGACGCCGGGGTAGTTGGACGCACAGAAACGACCAAAGCTAACCACACCCGCGCTGTAGAGTCGACCATTTGTAGGGTCTTGATAGAGTAGGGGACCTCCAGAATCGGCCTAGGAAATGAAATCAAAACGTAAATAAAGTAATTTTTTATGTTAGAATATAGGAATGTACGAATAATTTAATAGTTTTTTATTACTTAAATTGTAATGTATTTTATTTATAACATGTTTTCTTTATCGATCAGCTAGTTAGGTTCATAACATATATCACATAACGTTAGATTTAAAAGAATTTTATTAATAAAAGATAAGAATATTAATTATTTTGCCAGAAATATTAATTAGACTACTAGATAAATTTAAACTTACATTACTTTTTAAGTTATATTTTTTTTTGGTAGGTAAGTACAAAGTTAAAACACGATACTAGGAGTCTTATAAATACTCCTGTCCAAGTACATCGTTCTTTAATTTAAACTATTAAAATAAACTATACCTGACACGCGTCTTTGCCTGGTGTGAACGTGCACATTTGTCGTGGGGTTAAAGTGGAATAGGTACGACTGCAAGTAGCCTGGTTGATAACACCCACGTTCACCTTCCGCAGAACATTTGATGTTGGACCTCCCGGGAATGTGGTGCCCCAACCTTAGAAAAAAATCTCTTAAGAAAGATTTACTAATAGCATCCAATGTCCGTTCGGTCTGGCTGAACCTTATATGTTTTAGATATTGTTCTGTTAGTTTACACGACATGATAGACTTTTGTCTATATCAGTATAAATAAATGAGTATTAGTATCAACAAATTGTTTGAAAAAAATATATATTTTCTTATAAGAGATAATCAAGTTATTTATTCTACCTAGTATTGTAACTGAAGCCCCAGTGAAGTCATTATTGGCCAAATTAAAAGGTAGACACACGGGCCCGACGTTTTCGCTATACACTATGGAGCCGACTATTTGAACGATGGCTATATCATAGTCGTACGTGTCGCTGAAAATAAAATATTAATAAATAAATAAAAACTTGTAATATCATCTCATATATCATATATGTATGTGTGTAAATCTTAGAAAATCATAGAGTATCTGTCATTTGTACTGTTGGTCGATGGAAAAGTAAGTTTACTTACTTTTCCATCGACCATTACTTGGTGGTAGACCATAACATCCGGTCGCCGGCAAAGTTACCACCCATCGGGCAGAGTCGTGCCGCAAAGCGACCTAGTCGTGTTCCGGCACGTTGCTCGATGAAGCCGTTTATGGGAAATGGGTCTGAACAGTTGCGGTACGTTGGCGAACCGGTTTGACGTCGGGTTGGTGTTTGTTTTGTCGGGTGTCTAGTCGAGGAGGGTAGCGGGATCCGAAGCGACGGCTTTCCGCTGGCCGCCCGCAGATAGTTGGGGGCACAATTAGTGGGTTAGCCACCCACGAAAAACCCGATGGCGATCCCTGGGGGGGTTCGGGCGTCCCCGCAGTCTCCAGACTAGCCTCCCAGTGGCAAGACATCTCCAATTTCGACGTCGGGTTCGATATGTACCGCCTCGTTCAACTGCCATTTCCCATCCCTATTCACTTTTATATTTATTTTTTTATGAAAAAGTTTAAAAAAGGGAACAAGTTAAAGCAGCGGTTGCACTCCTCCTCATATAAAGTGCACCTCACTAATATAAGGGGTTTGCACTCAAATCTTTTAGCTGTCCACCACCACCTGGAGACAGAGCAGCCGCACTTGCTCTTTTTGACGGAGACGCAGATACAATGTCCTTTGAGCGCTGCATACTTGGATTATCCCGGTTACTCGTTAGAGCACAACTTTCGCTCACGGGCCGGAGTCAGTGTGTATGCGCGGAACGACCTCTGTATTCAGCGTCTCTGTCACCTTGAAGACCCCACTTTTTCTTCCCTATGGGTTTTAGTGGACACAGGAAACGAAAAAATCCTGTATTCCTGTGTCTACCGTTCGCACAGCGGTGACCAGGAGGCAACTCGTTTATTTGAGTATCTCAGTGAGGCTGCAGATATGGCTCTGTATCAGTACCCTTCGGCGCAGCTCGTCTTTCTCGGGGACTTTAATGCCTGTCATCAGGACTGGCTGTTCCCGTACCAGAAGACTGACCATGCTGGAAGAGAAGCGCGGAACTTTGCGTTGTCCTTGGACCTCTTTCAGCTGGTGAGGCAAGCGACAAGGGTACCAGATGTGGTAGGCCATACAGCCAATTGCCTGGACCTTCTGCTGACAACTGATCCGGACAGGTATCGTGTAGAGATCACGTCCCCCTTGGGAACCTCCGATCACTGTCTGGTGAAATCTGTATTTACATATTTCCCACCAGCTTTCGAACCACATGGTGTTAGGCGAGTATGGAAATACAAGTCAGCAGATTGGGATGAGATGCGGCACTTTTTTGCGTCTTATCCTTGGCGGCAGGTCTGCTTCTCTTCTTTGGATCCGTCGAGTTGCGCGGATGCTATAACTGATGTGGTGTATCAGGCAATGGAGTATTTTATTTCTTTTGCTGACGTACCCATCGGTGGCAAAGCTCGCCCATGGTTTAATGCCGAATGTCGTCATATACATGACCGAAAACATTCGGTATACCTTATTTGGGCTGATGCTCGAAGCCGCAAAACTCCGGATGTAAGTATAAAAAAGAGAGCCTTTAACCAAGCTGCCAAGTCCTACAAAAAGGCATTGCGGAAGGCTCGTCTCGATCGAATCGCTAAGAATGGCGAAAAGCTCTCTGTCAGACCAACTGGCAGTCGAGCTTTCTGGTCTCTTGCGAAAGCGATCGAGTCGAATTTCTGCCAACCCTCACTGCCTGCTCTGCTGAAGCCGGATGGTTCCCTGGCCCACACAGCAACAGAGAAAGCGAATGTACTTGCTTCTCTGTTTGCTGATAATTCGCATCTAGACACTGGCAATGCTTCTCCAGCACATCTTCCTCACTGCAGTATTTCGATGCCTGAAATCCGCATCACTAACAAAGAGGTATGGAGAACATTGTGTCGTTTAGATGTGAATAAAGCCAGTGGTCCTGATGGTATACCAGCCATTCTGCTCAAGACATGCGCAGCTGAGTTGTCTCCTGGACTGACACGTCTGTATCGTCTCTCTTTCATGACTGGAATAGTGCCGAAATCCTGGAAGCTTGCTAATGTGCAACCCGTGCCCAAAAAAGGCAGCCGTGCCGACCCTGTCAATGACAGACCGATTTCAATCACCTCTATACTCTGCAAGATTATGGAGCGTGTATTGAACTCGCGCCTACTAGCATACCTAGAAGGTAACGATCTCCTCAGTGACCGACAATACGGGTTTCGCCGTAATAGGTCTACTGGGGACCTCCTAGTGTATGCTACACACATTTTAGACGAGGCCATCGAGAAGAACGGAGAAGCGGTGGCCGTCTCTCTGGACGTCTCGAGGGCATTTGACAGGGTCTGGCATGCGAGCCTTATATGCAAGCTTTCAGCGTACGGTATATATCCTGGTCTGATCGGCTGGGTAACGGACTTTTTGAGCCAGAGATCTCTCCGAGTAGTTGTTGACGGGTGTTCCTCGGAACCCTTGAAAATAAATGCCGGAGTGCCTCAGGGGTCCGTTCTTTCTGCAACTCTTTTTTTGCTGCACATTAATAATCTGTTGAAGCCCGGTATCTATGGGTATGCAGACGACAGCACAGTTGTAGAAAGATATCCGCCGAGTACTCGGGCTAGTCAAGATCAAATACAGTCTGAAAGAGAAGCCATGGTGCAACGTTTGAATGACAAACTTCAGGCAGTCTCCGCATGGAGCAATGCCAATCTTGTCAAGTTCAACGCCACCAAAACGCAGACGTGTCTGTTCACTGCCAAAAAGAGCCCTTTAACCTTGGCTCCTACTTTCCAGAATGTATCCTTGGAATACAGTGACCGGCTTCAGTTGTTAGGTTTAGAGATTTCCTCGAACCTCATTTTTGGTCGGTTCATTGAGTCCAGAGCAAGAGCAGCAGCAGCAAAGCTTGCCGTTCTTGCGAAGGTTCGTCAGTACTTTACACCGGGACAGCTTCTTGTTCTATACAAAGCACAGATCCGGTCGTGTGTAGAGTACTGTGGTCACATATTTGCTGGTGCCGCAAAGTCTCATCTTACGGTTCTGGACTCAATTGAGAGGCGAGCAAAGAGGCTTATCGGCGATCCCGAATTGGTCGAAGCCGACCTCCAAAGCCTTGAACACAGGCGTAAAATTGCTAGCCTCTCAGTATTCTATAGGATACATTTTGGTGAGTGTGCGCAGGAACTACACGACTTAGTTCCCCCGTCCCCCTTCCATCACCGGACGTCCCGACGCACGGCAGGTATCCATCCTTTTGTTGTGGACATTCTACCTGTCCGAACGAAGCGCTTTGCTTCCTCATTTTTAGTGCGTACAGCGAAGGACTGGAACAATTTGCCTGCGTCGGTATTTCCGGCCAAATATAATGTGGGTGTCTTCAAGAGAAGAGTGAATAGGTTGCTAGGGCAATGCGCCTTACCATCTAAGACTACATTCCACTTACCATCAGGTGGAATGTAGTCAAGCATTGCCCTACATCGTATAAAAAAAAAAAATACTTACCGATTATATTGGGGATGAGTTGTTACTCTGGCTACTCTGAAAACTTGCAGCGATGGAGAATCGGCTGTAACAAAACACCACATGAAAACAATAATTACCACAAGCACACTTTATTTGCGGAAGTTATGTGTAAATACAATAAGACCACATTCCACTTATCATCAGGTGGAATGTAGTCAAGCATTGCCCTAGATCATATAAAAAAAATAAAAAATAAAAAATAAGATCTCACCTCCTGAGGTGATGTCATGTTCACCAACCACCACTCCAAGTTCGTTGAGAGCCTTATTGAAGACACAGTGGGCCGCTGTCAGCACATACCTGTTGTCAATAATGACTGCCCCGCATTCGATAGCGCTTTCTGGCACATATATAATACCGGCCATCATGGGATACTCATTGGGCTCTGTCTCTTCACCACCGACGATGCGACTCTGGTGAATGATATTCATAAAGTAATTATCAATTCTAATTTTATTTAACGTGAATTTTACAGCAGTGGCTTGTAATGTAAATCAGAATATTGATATGTTGGTAGAAACTTGTACCGAAAATCTATATGTACAAGATCCTTAGTATAAGAGTACTTTACCATCCGTTTGTAACCACAATTGCATGTGGAGGCTTGTGCGCTGAGGTTGCACGTAAATCTACCCCCTGGACTGTTCCTTGACGTAATGAGACCTAGTATTGTTTAAAAACGCAGTTAGTTTATTTTGTTATTGTATAAACATTAAATTAGTGACCTTGAATTGACAATCAAATTTTATTTTGCAGATAGTAAATTACATCATCATTATTTAACATATTTCCAATAATAATCTAAAAGATGTAGGTATCTGATAATCAATAAACACAATAAATATAACGAACCCAAGCTTATCCGGTTACCGGTCGAGACTGCGCTCACAGTTCCCGAACCACAGTAATAGTCCGATGGCAACAGGTGACTGTCACCCGTCTTGGATATGAGGAGCCGATCAACATTGCAAGAACTGGTCTGTTTTGAATGAAGATGGAATGGTCTGTTTATATTAGAATAATCATGTCATTTCTAAACAGATCTAGTTTTAAGATTACAAAATTACCTGCGGCAAATTAATCTCGTTGCAATCTACCCTGCAGTTGTAACCCCTGGGACAAGTCGCTATCCACCGACAGGTGACGCCGGGAGTGTAATTGATGGGGTAGTTCGGGCTGGAGATGATGTAATTCCTACCCGGAGCCACCTAAAATAATTTTGGGGAGTCTCCTTTATTTACATTGGTCCAAGTCAAGCAATATTAGCTATTATCATACCAACATAAACATCATTATCGTCGATTTTAATGGCTTATTTGTTTACCCTTTCGATAACTGTTTCCTGGTTATTATGGATACCTTCATTTATGGTCTATGGTAATATTATATTATGAATACCTTCATTTTACAAAACCACTTTCTTTTTATTATTTATATGTTTTATTGTCTTCTCTGGACTGGAATTCTGGCCAGTCTTATAAATATAAAAAAAAAATACTTACATTTATATAAAAATCACAATTCGGATCTTGTGCTTGGGCATATCCCACTACCAGTATCAAGACTACCAATAAGGAATACATCTGCAAAAGATAATAATAACATCATACTCGTAACGTTTGAACATTAAAAATTACTTTCAAGAGTTTTCATAAAAAAGACGAAACATTATATAACATTAAAAATCTTTTGATTTTCCTTTATGATCGTTGAAGCTCGAATACACTTGAATAACTGAGCTTATATAAAGCTTTATTTAAGGGAGCTTGCAACAGGGCAATGTTTTAAGTCTTAAAGATGTTAATTTATATTATTTTGTGTATTATGTCTTACTTACCTCTTTCTTCCGTGGTATATGATAAATATTGAATCAAAATAATATGAATATTAATTATCAATTTCGTTATCAAATTGATAATCTTGATTTTATAATTTATCATTTATTTAATATGGTTTTGCCAACTAATTAGTTATCAGTCAAAAAATTATGATGTATAATGTGTATTAAAAGGAAAAATTCCCTGAAAAAAAATTTTTTTTCCTTCCTTAAATTTTTTTTTAATCTTTATTTTAAGTTTGGGGTTTTTGTTCCTTGTTAGGATATGCCAACCCATTGTGAGAGGGGTGTTATAAGTTTGACCTGTTGATCTGTGTATCTGTCTGTGGCAAATTTGCAGCCAAACGCGTGGACGGATTCGAATGCGGGTTTTTTTTTATCGAAAGCTATGCTCGTCGAGATGGTTCTTATCTATGTTTGGTCGAAATAGAAATAGTCGTCTCCAAGATATTGACGTTTTATTCGTGCGGGGAAGAGGTTCTTATGCAATAATTAGCTGTTCCCAGCGGCTTCGCCTGCGCTATATAGGAAAAAAAGCCTTATTATGAAGCCCAAAGTTTTTACACTTACTTACTCAGGTGAAGTACTTTATTAGAGATAGCTGTTGCCCGTGACTGCGTCCACGTAGACTGTAACAAAAATATTTATATGGCTTATGATCGTAGTGATAGAGCTAGTGACAATATAAATCCCTTCATCATAGAGTTATTAGTGATTATGAATCATTTTAACTTTAAATGTTTATAATTATTAATATTCGTATACCTATATGAAACCTACCTATCTACCTACCCATAAGAAAAGTCTTGAATCATGCTACTTAATACATTTATAATTTATTACACTGTCGAAACTTGCACGCGGATCCTTATTTTATTTAATACTAGCTTTTTCCCGCAGTTTTGCACGCCTTAAATTCTTAGTAAAACAATTCCCCTTTCCCTTTTTTTTGTATTGGATTCTATATACTTGTTTTAAGTGGTACAATCAAAATTACGACATCGGCAGACATCGCTCACTGTAACCAATCTATATGAAGCTTTTAATAAGGATACAATATATATAGATTTAATGCTTTTTAAACAGAGTACTTAATAACCATTCTAACCATATATCACACTTATAGATTTTCATTGAAAATAATCAAAATATGACCATGTAAACTTGAGGAATTCTAAGCCAACCAATCGACCTTATTTTGACCATCAACTTGCAGGTCTGGTTTTATTAAAAAAAAAAATCTATTTTAAATGCTAAATAATATGTATTAGACATTCAGTTAGCTATATGCTTTAACAAAATTTTCAATACTGAACATTCACAAAAGCCAATTTTGAGACGGTTTGCGCGGTTCCGTACCATAGTACGCCGGCCGACCGTATCGCCGCAAACGCGATGTCCCTATATTTTAAATCTGTAAAAGCTTCTAAAATATTCATTTAAATTACATGCTGTAAAGGGCTATAAAATGCTGTAATTGGCTATTGTGGGTTATCCCTAAGAGATAACATATACCATCGCGGACTTTCTTGTAGAACTTTTTAAGGTATACAATATTTAGTACATTATTTTGTTCTATCTTGTAGAGTTCAGCCAGCGTTTCCTATGTAAGCGCAAAACAATGTTTTTATTTACGACTTTGCATTAGAAATCTTGAAATTATCAGTACTTCCCTAATATATTAAACACATTATGCATATAAACCTTCCTCTTGCATCACTCTATTTAATAAAAAAAACTGCATAAAAATCTGTTGTGTAGTTTTAAAGATCTAAGCATACATACAGACATAGGGACAGACGCGGAAAGCGACTTTGCTTTATAATATGTAATGATAAAATATATATATTTCTCGTATTTAAAATATAACCTTTGTACACCAGAGGGATAATGTAGGATTCTAAAGGTAAAATATTTTATTAAATCGGTCCAGTAGTTTCGAAGCCTATTCAATTCAAACAAACAATTAAATCTTTCCTCTTTATAATATTAGTGATGATGATGATGATGATGATTATAAAGTATAGCCATTGTCCATCAGGGATAATGTGGGATTCTAATGTTAAAAGATTTTTAAATCGGTCCTGTAGTTTCGGAGCCTATTAAATTAAAACAAACGAACAAATCTTTCCTCTTTATAATATTAGGATAGATTAATAAAAATTCTTAAACAATTGAAAATTTTGTGGGTCTGTAGGTCATTTAGTACAATTCAGAAACCAGAAACATAACTTTAAAAAGCAGAAAAATTATTAAATTTAAAAAAAACACCCGATACAAAAAGACTTATAAAAAGAATAAAAATAATATTATTATGTACTTATTGAATTCGTTGCGTCAGGGGACCGTTTAATAAAGGAAGAAATTAAAATGCAAGTAAGTTAACAAGGCAAATAAAGAAATTACGATATCGAATCTTATAGTCTAAGTCCTCAATGATTAACTTCGTAATATATAGGTACACTATCAACGTACGTACAACGGTCCCCCGAAGCAACGACTTCAATAAGTACATAATAATATTATTTTTATTGTTTTTAGAGGCCTTTTTGTATCGGGACTTTTTTAAAATTTTTAATTTTCTTCTAATTGTTGTTATCTTAGATATCACTTATTATTACTTTTGTTATCAGTCGCTTTAAATATTGACAATGTGTGACGTTTAATTTCTTAATCAATTCATTGACTGATCAATCTAGTGATAAAATTAAATTTTTTTCAACTGAAAAAACAAAGAAAATTATCCTCAATTTGATTACTTTAGTATACGTTTTTTAATGATACTATCATTACAACAAAAACTGTCCTGCATTCTCTATCCTTAACATCCTCAACAAAAGATCATCAGTTGGATGCACTAGCTCCAATCTCGACCGTATAAAACTTCCAATTATGCAAAATATTCCAAGTTGCTTTCGGAATTTTCCACATTGTGCAGATGTACATGGGCATAGATCACCACCGGACGGTTTGCTCATTTGCCTCCCAATCTCAATCTCGAAAACTTTGTAAAATAGATACGTCATCGCACGTACAACGGTACCCCGCGCAACGATTTTAATAAGTACATTAACGTTTTAAAAATATGTGGGACCTTGTCAATACTTTAGCTTTAAATAAAATTAAGAAAAACTGCGTTCCACCGAAACTCATATTATCTGACATTACTATTATCGATGGGTATCAAATTTGTCAATGTTTTAATAATTATTTTCTGACGATAGGCTCAGTATTAGCGAACAAAATACATCCGAAATACCACACAAGCTCCATGCATACTCTTATGTATGAAGAGAACCATCACACCCACAAAGTTTCAAACGAACTTAAGCCTTGCAATGAAAAAGAAGTAGGTAAAATTATTGATAATTTAAATGCTAACACGAGCACTGGCGTTGATGAACTTAGCCCAAAGGCCCTAAAAAGTATCAAAAATATAATTGCCGCAGACTTAACTAATTCTATAAATAAATGTTTAAAAAAAGGTATTTTTCCCTATAGCCTTAAAATTGCAAAAGTCAGCCCAATTTATAAAGCAGGTTCAAAATCAGACCCAAGTAATTACAGACCTATATCCGTGCTTCCTGTTATCTCAAAAATTTTTGAAAAGATTATTTATAACAGACTCATAGAATACTTAAATGATAGAAACTTTTTCATTAAACAACAATATGGTTTTAGATCAAAATCAAACACACTCGCTGCTGTAATTGACATAGTAACTAAAATAAAGACAAATATTGGTCGTAAACAAGTTTGCTTAGGTATATTTATTGATTTAAAAAAAGCTTTCGATACTGTTAGCCACTCAAAGCTATTACATAAGCTAAATAACATAGGAATCGAAGGAACAGCTTTAAATATGTTAACTTCTTACCTTACCAACCGTAAACAAATAGTTCAAATTTCCAATTATAAAAGTGACACTCAATTAGTAACCTGTGGTATACCACAGGGCTCTATCTTAGGACCATTACTCTTTTTGATATACGTCATTAATATTATAAATTTAAACCTATCATGTCAAATAACTCTCTATGCAGATGATACTTGCCTTTTCTATTTTGCACAGTCGATTCATGAAGCTATAGCACAAGCACAAAAAGACCTTGTTATAGTAAATCAATGGTTTCTATATAACCTTCTTACAGTAAATGAAGCAAAAACTTCATATATGATTTTTAAAGCAAAAAATAAGAAATTACCTGATTACACCCCACTTAATATAAATAACTCTATTTTGAATAAGGTTGAAAAAGAAAAATATTTAGGTCTAGTTTTAGATGAAAAGCTTACATGGTATCCTCATATTGAACATATAATGTTAAAATTATCATCACTCACTGGAGCATTGCGAAAAGTTTCTAATTGCATTCCTCACAAACTCCGGACTACTATTTACAATGCCCTAGCTAAGCCACATTTTGAATATCTAATTGAAATTTGGGGATCAGCTGCTCAACTACATCTTAAAAAATTACAACGAATACAAAACAAACTAATAAAGACACTATTTAAATATAAACACTTTAAACCATCTAAAGACCTATATCAAGAAACGAAACTTCTAAACATAAATCAAATCTACACATACAACACATGCAACCTTATTAAAAAAAATTACTACTAATAATATACATACGAATATAACATTTACACCAAAAGTAATAAAACATAACCTAAGAAACAAAAACAAAATACATGTCTGGCAGCCTCGGACAAAAACTTATGGTAATAAAAATATAAGGTGTGCGGGTGCCATTATATATAATAATTTACCTGATGTTATTAAGAATTGTAACAATATTAGGCAGTTTAAGAATAGTCTCAGATTATACATTAGAGATAATATTTAAGAAAACAGATAAAGTATTGTATAGTTTTATATTTTATATATATTTTAGATAAGTTCCTTAATGGTTAAATTCGTTATTATTGTCCTTATTGTGTTTTAGTTGAATTAATTAATAGGTTTAGTTACATTTAAATAAGTTTAAAATAAGATTGTAATTGTGTATACATGCATGCACATGCAAGCTTTCATAGATGCACGTTTGTATATGTGTGTTTGTATGTGTATGCATGTATAAACATAACGGTGGAATAAATGTAATGCATGCGTCAACAAGTTTGCTTAATTGTATTTACTTAATCTCTGTATAAGTGAACAGTGTGTTCTTCATGAGAAATAAATATCTTTAAACATTTTTTTTTAAACATAATTATATATATTATTTTTTTGAGGTTTTTTTGTATAGGGGTTTATTTTTATTAGAAAAAAATTCTTCGGCACTTTATTTGGTTGACTGTATTTTTTATATATAATTAATATTAATAATATAATACTTAGCTTATTTTCTTTTCCCAGTAAATAGGTAGGGTATAGATATTCGGTCCAGAAAAAGAAAGCAAAAAAAAATATTTAAAAATCTGTAACAATAGGGAACATGCAAAAAATTTAAAGTGGTCTCAAATATTTTTTTTTCGATTACTTATTATCATCTTATTATAATAAAAACATTTGTTTTTTATTTACTAACCATTTAAGGCCATAAAATAATTTATGAAAAGTGTAAATTAAGGGAGCGAAATTCAAAATTCCAAAACGCGCCACCATTGGTCGAAATGAAATGTGACGTCATTTGACACGCCATTCAAATTATCGGCATCGAAGTTCATACTGTGGTATCAGTGTTACTGAGAAAAATAAATAATTTAAATCTATATTTTCGTGCTTAAAGGTTTTATTCAATGAAACATTTGTTTAGGTAATCCTAAGAACATTGTTTCAATACTCAAACAACTCTAACAAAACAAATACCTACAAACTCTTTTTCAATAGCATTCAGCATTCTACTACACATTACATTTTTAAAATGTTTCTTCCTCTGAATCATTTTCCACTTCACTTCACTGAGATAAATAACTTGGTTAATAATCAGCAGATATAGAAGATATAAGATGCTATAGAAGTATTATCAACAGTGTTTTCAGTAAACAATTTTCTTTTTAAAACAGATAGTTTTACTGGTAAAACTGTGGTGTACCAATGTTGTGTGTTAAATGAGGAAATGGTGACAATGCTACATTTTGTTTTTCAGTAGGTATATTAACAATGACACCTTTACTTCCATACTTCGGTTTAATATTAACTTGCACAGTTTATTCACTTGGTAATTTATCTTCAATATGCGAAAAGCAAATCTCTGCCTTATGATCATCACATTCAATAGAGAAGTATTGAGTCCTGGCTGATTAATATCACAGACATTTGTATGGGCAGTACTAGGACTTACTTAGTATATCACTTCTTTGTGAAGATCACCATTTTTTAAACACTACTTTTGATAACTAACTCTAAAAAGGCTTTATTAACCGAGGTCAATCTTTGCCTTTTGACTATGCACATTCATGAGAATGTTCTCTCAGCTGGTGTTTTTGCCACAAAAACATATGAGGCACAACTCTTTTCTTCAAACTTAGATTACATTTTACTCCTTGTTGTTTCGTTATACATATTATATTCAATACAATTGGCTGTATCTTCCTTAACCTGAAATAAATCGACAAACATATAAATTTCGTAAAACCAAAAAATGAATACTTACGGTTTTTATAGAAAGTTATACTGAACTTTTGTAAGCTAGGTTAGGTTAATTTTAAACTCAAATTTTCTATTGTTCAATACGTACTAATAAATTTAAACTATTATATTAAACTTATTATAAATAAAGTATACTTACGTTAAATTGATCTTCACAACACTATAAACACGATTTAGGACATATATTATGCCTTTTAATTACCATACACTATTGTTTTTGTATTTTCGCATCTCTTGGAATACAAAAAACACTTTGTCGGGTGTTTTTCTAATACTATTTTTGCACTCCGGTACTATACAATATTTGTAAGATGAGTTTTATCTTCTTCCATGACTTGTTAAGTTGTTTCATGACAATTAAAATTTACAATATGTATGAAGTAACTAAAAAGTTCATAGTAAACATTCACTGGACGTGTCATTTGACGTCACGCAAAGCGCGCGCAAAATGACGGCGTTTGAACGGCTCAAATTTACTACATGTTTTAATTTTTAATTTGAAAAAAAACTAGAATCTTTTCAAACCTCTATATATTTTTTTCTACCATATAGAGAGGTAAATGATTAATTTACGTCAAAAAAAAATTACATGAATGTTCCCTATTAGTCAATATAACAAATACATGGTCAAATTGATAGGAATACGAGGTCCTTTTTTTTTTTTTTTTTTTTTTTTTTTTTTTTTTTTTTTATCGTTGGAAAAATGCGTTTCCGCATCGTCACCCAAACCAGAAAGGCGATGGCCGGGCGGTATGTGCGGCACCTGGCGACTGCCTAGGCACCCCACTAAAAAACCAACGGCTGCCCACGACGCTGCCATGGGACGTCACGGGATCGCTTTCGCACTCACCGTGACGCCCCGGCGTAACTCCTCCGTATAGGGGTACCCCGGGCAACCAGTGTACCCCTAATGAATACGAGGTCCTAGTTAACACTTCTTAAATCACTCTTGTATCACACATTAAATTACAGACATACAAAAATTAGTGTTTAATTAAAATATTCTTCTCATATCCAACTTTGGCGAGAGTAAAATAATTAGGTATCTAAAATAAGGTTTTGAATTTTCCATTATTTCGGAAAACGTAGTCTTTCATAAAAGATGTATTTTTAGATAACAGTGTAAATTAGTGGTCAGTAATTGATAAGGACAGCTTCCAAATTATAAGGTAATGCGTAGGCCTCCAGAATATGTTTTTTTGTTCTTCATTATAGAGTATTCTGTTCTTTATAGTATTGTATATACCTAACCTTCATATTCGCTTTCACAACTATTTGAAATGGTTTTATTCATAGTAGGAATGAAATAAAAGTAAGAAATAAAACACAGTTATGACATTGATTATATTCTGCAATAGTTAGCTGGTGCCTTCGAAACTATCCAGTTCAAGAAGGCAGTTATGCGGGTATTGATTCCAGGGCTGCCTGACGCACAGAACCTGCCAAAGCTGACCACCCCCACATTGTAAAGACGTCCGTTTGAAGGGTCTGTATACAGAAGAGGTCCACCGGAATCGTCCTAAGGATATCATAACGTATTGGTCGTGACGTTATAGCATTTTTTTTTAATATATAGAATGAAAAATTCAACAACACGGGCAGGATTCGAACTTGCGATCTGAGAGTATGTCCCGTCACTGTGCAAAATTACCTACCGTGTCACTACCCGCCTTGAGGAGTTTTATATATCAAGTTCTTTATCATTCTATATATAACCGTCTTTATTGGAATTGAGCTACATCTTTTATGTTTATAGACAATCAAAATATTTTAAAATTATGCTACAAGACTATAGTGATTTTAAAGGAAAATATAATTAGAAAATTAAAGCTATACCTTATAGACTGTAACTGATTTAAATATCAAGAACAGATATTTAATATATTTTACCTGGCACGCGTCTTTGCCCTGTGTAAAGGTGCACATTTGTCGAGATGTAAGAGTAGAGACGCTGCGGCTGCAGGAGGACTGGCTGATGACGTCAACGTTTACCTTCCGCAGTCTCTTTGCGGAGGGACCTCCCGGGAATGTAGTGCCCCATCCTTTGTAAACATAATAAATATATAATTTGAAGAAAAATACACAATCAAATAATCTGGAAAGGACTTGAGAAGTATCGTTCTTTATTGTGAACAAATCATTTTAAGATATAATACTGTTAACAAATTATATTAAATTGGCTTTTAAGATTAATTACCCAGTATTGTAACAGCAGCACCAGTGAAGTCATTGTTGGCAAATTTAAAAGGAAGACACACTGGTCCGACATTATTACTGTATACAATAGAACCTAGAATCTGTATTAACGCGACGTCGTTGTCATATGTATTTCTGTAAAAAACATGAAATAAGCTAATATTTGCTAACAAAGAGTTACCTTAAAATTTGGGTAAATTTACGTGATTGCTAACTTACGGGTTAAATTGTTCATGGGGTATGATTCTGGCCGCTTTAAAAGCTTGCAGGTCAGGAGAATCAGCTATAATAATATAGATGTTTATTAAATAATTTCTTTGTTTGCAGCTCAATGCTATATGGTATATTGTGTATGTCACAAAGTACAAACAAGAACTCACTGCCTGTATCAACGTCATGTTCTCCAACCACTACCGCGATTTGATTGAGAGTCTTGTTAGCTACACAATGAGCAGCTGTCAAGACATACGAGTTGTCAATAATGACTGCACCACATTTGATAGTGTTCTCACCCACATACACAATACCCGCCATCATGGGGTACTCATTAGGCCGTGTCTCTTCACCACCGACGATGCGGTTCTGTAAAAGATATTCTATTATAATTATATAAGTATATAAACAAGGTTATTTCTAATTACTTGGCCACCTCTTGGCAGCCTCTCTGCATAAATACGAACAACATTTGTTCTACGACTTTTAACAAATCTTAATAAACAACACAAAAAATACGAAACAAAAATAATTTTTACTTATTACTCTGTATTTTGTAACAAGTGTTTAAAAGGTCAACGGATGCCATACCTACACTCAGAGTTGATGTCAGTTAAGAGGCAACAAATAAATTTTGTATGGAAAAAATTAAATTTTAAAAACTATTTATTTAAAAAAAATTGTCTTACAACAAATGTTATTGGGATTGATGCAGCGAGGCTGCCTGCAAGAGGTCAACTAATTACAAATAACCCTGTATATATATATATATATGAAGATAAAGTTTATACCCTTACCATTTTTCTGTAACCACAATTGCAAGTTTGAGAGATATCTGTCTGGGCGTACAGATCGCAAGAAAACCTACCTCCTGGACTATTCCTTGAGGTAACGAGGCCTGGAATGTAACAAAGATAGATATTACTACAATTATTGGACTTATTTTCATGCAAAAATTTGAAAACATCGAGTATTATTGAGCGTTATTATAGTTCGAATATAGAAACAGAAAAAGGCTTAAATATAGGAATACTAACCCAAACTGATCTGTGTGCTTTCGGAGACTACAGTCACCGTACCACGTCCGCAGTAATATTGTGCAGACGTCAGTTGAGTATCACCGGACTTGGAGATGAGCAATCGGTCCATAGAACATGATGCCGTCTATATGTTATTAGGATAATTATTAATACTTGAATATATTGAAAGACCATATAAAAATATTTAATTGTTCATCAGATTAATAATAACTGGACAAATGGAATTAGTGTCAAACTATGATGGTGCTACTCCTGGGTGGAAAAATAGTGAATTACTAAAAACTAACATTAGTTTCATTTATATTTTGACGAATTAGTTGGCTGGTTTTCTTTACTAAATATATTTATAGATATATTATTTCTATGCTCAATATAACTAAATAATGCGCGTTCATTACATTATAAAACGCTTGTTACCTGCGGCAAATTGATGTCCCCACAATCGACTCGACAATTATATCCTGTAGGACACACCCCTATCCAACGACAAGAAACTCCACGATTGTAGCTGTAAGGGTAATTCGGGCTCGATACGGGATAAATCCTGCCCGGGGTAACCTAGAAATACTTGATACGTCATATAAGATTTACAATCCTTATAACTAATAGCCTGTATGATTATAATAAGCTAATTCCAATCTATCATTCAAAACGATTTCGAAAATTTAATTATTAACTCTATGCTTGTTAAGCCAAATAAACTTGACTTTAAAAATGTTTTAAAAAATATTTCGTGTCTATTTTAGTTTATAATAATAATTATTTGTGTTTTTTTATTTCCAAGGTAAACTGACGTCACACGGGGTCGATCTTAAAAATTTCGACAGAAAAATTTGCAGTATTTTAAAATGGCATATTCCGCTTTTCTACTGACATATATTCCCAACCGCCAATATAAGGAATAAGGCCAGAGAGTTGACGATTAGGTACATAATATAACATACTTGTGTTTTGTGCATGTCTTTGAATATAGCGTCAATTCCAAACAAACTTAAACTTTTTATCTTAAGTAAACATATTTAAAAGAAATGAAAGAAAATAAGAAAGAAGAAGAAGAAAAGAAGAAACGGATTCATAAAATAACTATCAATAGGACATTCAAGGTTGCAATTACAACTATAAAATACCTTAAATAAACATTTTTTTTAAATATGTATATCACTTTAATATCATACTTACGGATATTGCGTAATCGCAGTCTACATTTTGCGCCTGCGCATAACTTAATGCCAACAATATTACAGCCCCTAAAATATACATCTGAAAGATTTACATTACCAACTATAATAATCACATTAGTTATTTTCGAATGTATTGTGGTTTATTATATAATCAATGTTATATTTCTTATAAAATATTCAATGATCTATTTTTTGTGAATATTTGGAATTATTATTTTTGTACTTAGATTTTTTTTAAGGTATGAAGGTTGTAACTAACAAATTTATAAACTTCTGACCAGATTTCAATAAACCTTTACATTTCGATTTAATTTAATTGTAGATTAATAAATAATATATATTTAAAATATATATTTAAAATTTATACTGCTGAGTAACGAATAAACAGTAATTTTATTGTTATTTATTAATAATGAAAAAAAAACACGAATAAATTAAAACAATTTTGAAATAACAAAAAAAGTTACTCACTATTTCGGGAAGCAACTCGTCTACTGATTTGAAAATAACGTGAATGTGATATTAAAACTGAAAGACGTACAGATCAAATAATTATTACCATTATTAAACAATTACAATGTTTCACTACACTTGAGCAAACAATCACCAAACAATATTTAATATTTAACATACAGTTCTGTACACAATATGTAGACCCAGACACTAAGGTATATAATTATTTATAATTTAGATAAAAAGTAATTAATATATATAAATTGAAATTGGCACTTTTCTGACATGTCGTGAGAGTCGTTATAATTTATTAAATGCATCATTAGCACATCAACGGTTAATATAAAACATACATTTATATTGTTATGTAGATAAGGAAATGTTTCATTGTTTACGTCGTGATAAGATTCAAAGACATCTTTATAGTTTCAGGCTGTATGCACGACGCCAAGCAACAAAAACATTAATAGGCTTTATATGGCTGTTCCAACGTTTGAATCTTATTATCTGGTTGGAATATCCTTTGACTTTAATTAAATATTATTTTTGAATTTTCTATATATGTTAATATGTAATAGCATTACATTAAAGCTCAACGTCTTAGATCTGAAATTGTGTATTTGCAGAAATATTGTGGTTACACATAATCTTGCATTGTTATTTGTCAAAAGTTATTATTCAAATGATTTCGATTCTAAATCTGCTTGTATTGTTCTTCATTGAACTGGCTCTAAATATACTAAAACATGAAAAACTTTGATAATTAATTGGAAAGCAAAAAATCTTACGAGAGGTGAACCCATGTAGACACTAGATAAAATATTTCACGATATATCAAGATTACGTGTAAAAATACTAGAAATTGTTAAGAATATCTCGACCTCATTTATTATCATTAGTGATAAAAAATAAAAACACTCTGATGATGGCCTTTATCAATTCTTCCTGTTTTTATGAAGAATGTATACATTTGAATATGTGAAACTATTTCATAGAACATTTTCTACGGACAATAAAAACAATCATGATAACAAAGCTCCTTTTCGTTTCATCTTTATATTAATTGTTATTTTAAATCTAATTCTATTGAGACAGGATTCAAATTTCAACATAATGAGTTTTCATAGCACCATAATCCGTAACGTATCCTTAAAATAATATAATAGAATTATAATAAATGATAATAATAACCTTCATGCTATGGAGTCATAAAAAATATATAAAACACAGAATGCAGATACAAAGTGGGTTTACAACTATATTATAAAAGTATTCACGATTTACAAACGTGACAAGAAACAAAGAAAGTAACAAATAATATGAAAACAATATTATGGTAATATAGAAACTTAAATATTACTTTCTACACCAATAAATGTGAAATAAAATTACAACATTGTGTCTACAATTGTTAAGATAAAAATAAAAGATTGTAAATTTGAAATATCTGCCATATTATAATCTAGTAGCTATTCTCTACAAAATAGTTTTGATATCTATCTCTGCAGCTCGTAGGGCTGAGTCGACAGGGGTTGTATTACTCTTACACAAAAGATCGTAGAAAAGTTGCGTACAGTGAGTGAGAGATACAGATGGCCAAACTTCCTCCCTACCCATCCGTGTGTCGTAGTTTCCGGCATCCCTTCCCTTACCATATGAGAACAACCCATTGTAATTGGCCAATTGTGCATATATTCATAGCTGAAGAAATTCTTCTGAGGTTTGCCAAACAAAACCCTTAAGAAAAACCGGATGCCTTATTTTAAGTTAAATGATTATGATTACGTATGTCAATCAGTGTTCGCGGTATTTCTATTGAATTGACAATATCAATTTCTGGAACGATGTGCCATAGGCCATTTGGATATAAATTTTTAATAGCTCTAGTAGCCTGTTAATTCTTTTATGGTTAGCATTATACTAATATTCTTTTCCTCGGTGTTGAACCAGTGTTCACAATAAACCTTTCTTCGATATAGATACCAATCTGTATAGAGAACTCCGCTATCACCCTCATTTATATTCAACACCTCACGATTTTTTATGGATGGGGAAAAGAATCTTCCTTCAGCCCTCACAGTTCCTCAAGCCAAAGGATGGCCACTCATCTGCTACTACTCATATTTGGAGATGTCCACGGCAGGCACTTACAATCAAGGTGAGCGTCTACAGTTTTGCCTTCTAGTTTTTATATAAAAAACCACTATGAAGGTCGTATACCTAGAAATATTCATAAATCCGGCAACTACGAAGATTCTGCACATAATTATAAAAGTAAATTGAGATAACGAAAGGACAGTGACATGCGGGCCAAGGGCGGCACTATAGTTTTACATAAAATTATACAAATGTGTTTATTTCTGAAACCAATTACTGTAAATTTATATATTATATATTTTTTAATAAAAAAAAATATATAAAGCTTCGAAGCATCTTGAATATTTTATACTCAAACTATAAAGAAGTCCAATTGTCAGATACCCATATATGATTTTTTTACCAGCTGTAACTAATTGCTTATGACGTTAAATATATATTCAAATTATTTAAACAGTATAATTTGCGCAAACATGTTGTTAAAATTTTTATTAACTTACGTCATGCAATTAATAGCAATATTTTATTCTCAGTGTGTTTATCAGAAATATCCCTTTGAAATAAACAAAGGAATAATTAAATAATATATCATGATACATATTTTTATTAATTACCAACGAAAATGTCACAATTGCTTCCTTGATTTTTGATTTAGAAAGATTTAGAAAAGAGTTAAAACGTAAAAACCTCTTTAAATACATATCTATAGATGAAGTTACCTTGACTCATATAAAATACAAACCTTCGTGGAGCAACAAGTGTTATATATACAGTGATAAGAAACGGAAAAACAAATATTTTTTTAATCCTCTTATTTACCATTTAATTTAAAGGTAAATAATAATTATCCTATATATACACAAAAATTGATCTTATAAGGTAAGTTAATAATTATTTACTATTTATTAACATTGCAAGTTCTGACTACGTCTGACAAACATTCTTCAGAACTCCAAACGGATTAAACTGCAGCTAAGGGTAGGTGGTAATGGTACTAATGATAAAACAATTTTTTTTTTTGAGTGATAAGGATTTGTATTCGATATCCTAATTTTGGGAACGGTTTATAAAATATAGAGCATCACATCTTAACAAATGATATTAGAAATAGAGCCTTTTGAAAAGTGGCAGTGCTTTCTGCAAAATATTTAAAGTGCTTAAAATGGCGTTTCTTTCGGCATTCGGTTTGTAGTTGTGAACTAATGTTCTAAGAGAGTAAAGAGCTTACGTCTTCACGTCTTCTCAACGCATAGGCAAAATATGATTTTATTAACCCACGTGTATTAATATGACAAATTACTAAAATACTTAATTTAAAATAAAAAAATCTTTGGAACAGTATAAATACATTATATTCTGCAATAGTCAGCAGGAGCGTTGGTCACTATCCAATCAAGGAAGGCAGTGATTCGCGTGTTGACTCCGGGGTAGTTGGACGCACAGAAACGACCAAAGCTAACCACACCTACGTTGTAAAGCCGACCATTAGAAGAGTCTTGATATAGAAGAGGCCCACCGGAGTCGTCCTGCACAATAAATATAATCTTATTTATTTTATATCCAAAGAGAAATGAAATAAAAGCTAATGATGATACCAGTACCTACTCGAAGACACTAAATATATTTTACCTGACACGCGTCTTTGCCCTTTGTGAAAGTGCACATTTGTCGCGATGTGAGAACTGAAAAGCTGCGGCTGCAGGAGGACTGGCTGATGACTTCCACGTTCGCCTTTCGGAGAACCCTGGAGGTTGGACCTCCAGGGGTTGTAGTGCCCCATCCTTAGATCACAAATTGTTGAATTTATTTAGTGCTTTTTATATACATACTTGTCATTTTGTTGTGACATATTTAAGTGTGTATATGGTAACTTGTTTTACTTTTTCACAAGAATGAAAATGTGAAACAGGCCTTAAATAAATATTAATTTTTGGGTAAATTGTTATTCAAATAATATTTTTGTATAAAAATTATAGTCACATATAAATGTCCATACATTTTAAGGGATAATAATGCTTTAAGCGGGAATGAGGGAAGGACAGACGAAATCACCTGACTATTAATATTCTTACCTAAAAGTGTGACGGTAGCTCCAGCGAAGTCACTATTTGCGAATTTGAAAGGCAGACAAACCGGACCAACATTTTCGCTATATTTAATCATATCATTTAAGCGCACTATGGCTATGTCGTTGTCCAAATTATCGCTAAAAATAAATTATTGTATGGTATGGTTGTAATAAAATAAAATTACTATTGCATCTAAAAAATAAAACCTTTAGCACAGAATATGCCCTCTCGGAATATACTTCGTATAACTTTATGTGTTACTTACGGGTTATACTGATTATGTGTTTTTATCGACACCACCTTAAAAACTTGCAGATCAGGCGAATCAGCTGTAACAAACAATATATAGGTATAATATTCTATTTGAAAATGCTTTGGCGCACTTATTATAATAACTTATAATGCTTATATATTATAATATCTTATAATACACCCTGTATTAGAAAGTTTGGAACGGTATTCCAAATTTATTACTACGTAGGTATTTTAATTCTAAAGCAAAGACCAAGCTCCGTTGAACATAATTTTAGGACGCCGAACAAATGGTGCCAGTCTTCAAAGAGACAGTAAAAGAGATACCAACAACGACTAAGGATAACGTAATCGAGGTCTTTAATTGCAACGATGCATAAATTATTTAGAGTTCGAAAGAGAGAGAAAGACAGAGAGAGAGAAAGAGCGAGAAAGAGAGAGAAAGAGAGAGAGAGATAGAGAGGTTAGAGACTATTTTAAGAACTAAGATATGATTTTCTTCTTTATGGTATATGTAAGATTTTTAAGATTTTTAATGTAATCCATTACACACTAAGAGTTGTGTAGTCAGTATTTCGACGTTGCCATAGTGAAAAAAAGATGAAACTCACCGCCCTTAGTGACGTCATGTTCTCCAACTACCACGGCGATGTCCTTGAGACTCTTGTTAGCTACACAGTGAGCAGCTGTCAGCACATACGAGTTGTCAATAATGACCGCACCACATTTGATGTTATTCTCTCCCACATACACGATACCCGCCATCATGGGGTATTCATTGGGCCGCGTCTCTTCACCACCGACTATGCGGTTCTGTTGAAATATATTTTAATACCTATGTTGTTCTTAATTTCTTAGTTATTTGATCAAATCATAACATCAAAAATATCGCTTGTTATCGTTTGTATAATATATTTTTTTAGGTCTTATTCTAGATCTGATTTTCAAATCTTTTTATATCAACTCTTACCGTTTTCTTATAACCACAATTGCATGTCGGAGTGGTTGCTTTCTGTGCAGAGAGGTTGCACCTAAATCTACCCCCATTACTGATACTTGATGTCACAAGGGCTGTGATAGAAAATAAATTATTATAAATTTTCTTATAAACAAATCCCGTTTAAATGAATTTAAGAATAAAAGTAAGATTAAATAGCTAAATTTTGTAAATCAAAATGGTAGTTAAATTTAAATATCACGGTTTCTCGACGGCCGATTGAATTGAATATAAATTTTCAACAAAATTCCGAATTGATATATACGAGATAGGTGATAAAGGTACAGCCAATCACAATTCTTAATCATGTCAAATCGTATTTACTTCAATCATTTTTCGAAAAACCGACCATTTGAGTTATTTGAGTATGGTTTAAGTTAGCAAACCCAAACTGATCTGCGTGTCCGTAGACACAGCACTGACGGACCCCCGTCCACAGTAGTACTGAGCAGACGTCAACTGACTGTCCCCGGTTTTAGAAATGTACAGCCGATCCGATGAACAAGATTCAGTCTGAACAAAGTTATACTTGTTGTAATTAACTTTATCACAAGTAATAATATAATACGCATTACATGAATATTTAAACATACCTGCGGCATCTCTAGCTGACAATCCACCTTGCAGTTGTACCCTTCTTGACACACCACAATCCACCTACAAGATACTGAGGCTTTGTAGTTAGCAGGGTAACCCGGATTGAAGATTTTATATTTCTTTCCTGTCTTGACCTATTTTCAGTGGAGAAAAAGTGTAATGATTAAAGAGTACGTAAAATAATCAAAGTTGTGAAGAGTGTAAATAAGAAAAGTTTGTCAGATTTTTGATCTACTAGAAGTAAGGTAATAAGGCTTAGAAAAACAAATAGAACTAATGCAAACCCAAAAAAAAAATTATTTTTAAACCAAAAAGTAACGCATGTTTATGGAAACGGCCTCATTATAATAAATGAAATCTCGGAATTTACGATTCATTAATAAAAATAAGTTTAAACTACTTTTAAATTTAAATCGTATTAAATATCTACTTACTGAGGGTACTTAAAAACAGACTCGTAAACATTTATATGTATAATAAAGTAAAAAAAGAAAACACTTCTATCAAGTTTCTAATTACCTAAAAGTAGTTACATAGTCTTATCGGTCTATTAAAAAGGAAACTGGATTAAAGTTATCTGTTTTACTTACATATGTTACATAGTCGCAATTAGCATCTTGCGCCTGCCCATAGCCAACTATCAACAACATAACAGCCATCCCTAAAGCCAACATCTGAAAATTATTCTAACCATAATACAAGAAAATATACAAATATCATAAACCAATACACAAGAAAATATTAATTGAATATCTAAGTAATTCAAATTCATTTAATGCTGAAAAAAAAATTAATAGTCTTATAATATCGGGCACCTGTCATTTACGACAATAAGTTTTGTTCATTCTATGTTTAATTACTGCTCAAGTATATTTTTTGGGTTAAATTAAACGTTTATTGGAAAAATGGTTCAAAACAAAGTTTAAGAATTCTTTTTGCACAAACAGATGGAGTTGAACGATTGATTGAATTGATTGTATTTAAGAGAATACCCAAAGTTGTTTTTAAGGTTTTTATGATATGTTATTTTGATACTCAAAAGTTAAAATAGAAATTTATGATATAACTAATTTAATGATATTGATAAATTGATGGTAACCAAAAATAGTTCACTAAAATAAATCTAATGCATAATGTGATAATTTGGTCTCATTAGGGTAACCCATTGAAACAATAATATATATATACCATACCTACGCTCAGAGTTAATACCACTCTCTGAACAACAAATAAATTTTGTATGGGGAAACTTAAATTTTAAAAAATATTAATTTAAAAAAAATGTTGAACAAACGTTTTAGGGTTTGATGTAGAGAGGCTGCCTGCAAGAGGTGGTCAACTAATTACGAATAACCCCGTATATATGTAAATGAGAATTAAATGAATACACATAAATGTAGATAATAATCAAATTTTGTTTATTTATTATTTATTTACATATGTATCATGATTGCAATTAAACTTTAAACAAATTATTAGAACAATGGACATAACTTATCTACAAAATATTTTTTTTATTATTCTAGATAATTATTAATTATTTTAGAAAGAAATAACTTACGTTTTGGTAGCCAGCTCGTCTACGATAATGTGTACTTAATGACTATTTAAAGTTTAACAACAGTTATATAATTATCTACGTATATGTGTCAGTGCCACGGCGTGTAAATAGTGCACTAGTTAGAATTTAAATATATTGTTTCACTGTTTCAGTCTTTCAGTTTTATATTCGGAGGTGCTGGTAATAAACAACTCCCACTAAGTAATTAATTACATTGATCGATCTTGAAACTATCAGCGACCATGTTGGTAGCTGTTGGTAGACATTTTATGGGGTTAAGTTTGATAAAAAATTTATATACGGTAACCATAAAAAGGATGTTTTAATAATATTTTCAAATTTCTACCAAGTTAACTTGTTATTTAACTGATTACGAATAATGAGGAGGTATTGTCGGGAATCGAACCCGAACCCCATTGCGTCGGTATACGTTAGGCGTCTGCGCTAACCACTCGACCAATGGAGCGACCAAGCAAAACCAAAAGCCTTTGCATTCAACTTCGTCTATCTTGGATCAAAAGCCTTTGCATTCAACTTCGTCTATCTTGGACCAAAAGCCTTTGCATTCAACTTCGTCTATCTTGGACCAAAAGCCTTTGCATTCAACTTCGTCTATCTTGGACCAAAAGCCTTTGCATTCAACTTCGTCTATCTTGGACCAAAAGCCTTTGCATTCAACTTCGTCTATCTTGGATCAAAAGCCTTTGCATTCAACTTCGTCTATCTTGGACCAAAAGCCTTTGCATTCAACTTCGTCTATCTTGGACCAAAAGCCTTTGCATTCAACTTCGTCTATCTTGGATCAAAAGCCTTTGCATTCAACTTCGTCTATCTTAGATCAAAAGCCTTTGCATTCAACTTCGTCTATCTTTGACCAAAAGCCTTTGTATTCAACTTCGTCTATCTTGGACCAAAAGCCTTTGCATTCAACTTCGCCTATCTTTGACCAAAAGCCTTTGCATTCAACTTCGTCTATCTTGGATCAAAAGCCTTTGCATTCAACTTCGTCTATCTTGGACCAAAAGCCTTTGCATTCAACTTCGTCTATCTTGGATCAAAAGCCTTTGCATTCAACTTCGTCTATCTTGGACCAAAAGCCTTTGCATTCAACTTCGTCTATCTTAGATCAAAAGCCTTTGCATTCAACTTCGTCTACCTTTGACCAAAAGCCTTTGCATTCAACTTCGTCTATCTTGGACCAAAAGCCTTTGCATTCAACTTCGCCTATCTTTGACCAAAAGCCTTTGCATTCAACTTCGTCCATCTTGGACCAAAAGCCTTTGCATTCAACTTCGTCTATCTTGGAGCAAAAGCCTTTGCATTCAACTTCGTCTATCTTGGACCAAAAGCCTTTGCATTCAAGTTCGTCTATCTTGGACCAAAAGCCTTTGCATTCAACTTCGTCTATCTTGGACCAAAAGCCTTTGCATTCAACTTCGTCTATCTTGGACCAAAAGCCTTTGCATTCAACTTCGTCTATCTTGGACCAAAAGCCTTTGCATTCAACTTCGTCTATCTTGGACCAAAAGCCTTTGCATTCAACTTCGTCTATCTTGGATCAAAAGCCTTTGCATTCAACTTCGTCTATCTTGGACCAAAAGCCTTTGCATTCAACTTCGTCTATCTTGGACCAAAAGCCTTTGCATTCAACTTCGTCTATCTTGGACCAAAAGCCTTTGCATTCAACTTCGTCTATCTTGGATCAAAAGCCTTTGCATTCAACTTCGTCTATCTTTGACCAAAAGCCTTTGCATTCAACTTCGGCTATCTTGGACCAAAAGCCTTTGCATTCAACTTCGTCTATCTTGGACCAAAAGCCTTTGCATTCAACTTCGTCTATCTTGGACCAAAAGCCTTTGCATTCAACTTCGGCTATCTTGGACCAAAAGCCTTTGCATTTAACTTCGTCTATCTTGGACCAAAAGCCTTTGCATTCAACTTCGTCTATCTTGGACCAAAAGCCTTTGCATTCAACTTCGTCTATCTTGGACTTTGCTATAAGTATCTATGTGTTAAATTGAATGTAAAAATAATATTATTAGACGATAAATAATTGAATAGTTGGTAGATAAGATTTTGGATAAGAATATTTTTTTGTAAACCATTTTCTAAGAGCATTAATTACCGAGATCGGAGGTTTTTTTTAATTTTTCTCTATTTTCAAATTCAAATTCCCTATTCTCTGAGACATTCTGTTCTGACTTATTATAGTTAATAATACATCTAATAGAAGATGTTGTATTTTCGTCAAACAAATATTAATTTATACTTAATGTTTTTACCACATCCAGAGTTGCCTACTTTTTGACTTCTTTGTGTTATAGAAATCTGAAGGAGTTGCTTAATATTATTATTTTTAAGTTCTAATAGTATCTAATAGATGCCCGTTAGATTTGCGAGCTTATAACAGTATCTACCTTATACCTACCTCATGAAATTAAACCTAAAATTGAAAATAATCAGAGAAGTAGTTTTTTTGCGTGATACTTAGAAAAACAGAAAAGCAGATAATATAAATGATAATAATGAATAATGATAATAATCAAATTGTTTTGGGCCTAGAGGCATGAAATGAAAACATAAAATTGGTCAGTTTACTATCAAGCTTTTTAATAGTTTCACAATACTCTATAATATTTATAAACTTTAAACAATTGTTAATAAAGTTATTACATCGTGCATTTATAATTAATAAAAAAACAGGACACAAATAAAAGAAGGATATGCAGGAAACGGTCATCATGGCTACTTTGCGCTGTTTTTGTAACATCTCTAAATACTTTTTAATAGGTATTTAAAAAGAATAAAGTCTTGGTGACTGATAGCAAAGGAAGGGCTATGACCCTAATGTACTTATACCTATTACTCATTAAAACCGTTATCGGTTCTGTGAAAATTGTTGAGTTGGTTGTGCCTCCGCATCTTCTTGTTATTTTTTTTCTAAAAACTCAAACTTCTTGCAGAATTGTTCTTGTCCCAATTTTTTTTGTATAAACGCTTTGTTTCCCTATAAAGTTGGAATCACAAAAAACCTTAACACATAATAGGATAACCCTCATCAGATTTTCTGAGAACTTCTTATCTTTTCACCTTGGCAACATTTTTGAACTCTTTTTTGATTCGACATTTTTAAGGGTTTTTGCCTAATTTTCCTCTATTTGTAATAAATTTTAAGCATGTTGAAAAAAGTATTCATATAAATTTATGGAAGCATATATGTGTACATTCAGGAAATGGGCTGAAAACTAAACTATGCTATGCTATGCTTAGTTATCATCAAATTTTACCCTCTAACTAATTTTGAAAGCCTGAATTCAATTGAAATTTATGAAAATGTTTTTTTTCACCAATGAATATCGTCTAGTTTTTATCTAATTCAAGAACTTTTTAATAGGTCGGTCGAAAACCTTTTATATACATTTAATTGTTTTCGAACTAGTTTGAAAAAGTATTGTTGCTTTCAATACTTGATAAGTGTAATGCAAAGATAAAAACATTTATATTGTCACAAAAACATATAAACAAATAATATAAAAAATATTAATATTTTTTTAAGATCTTATAGAACTTTAAACTATATATAAATTTGAAAATATTATTTCTATTGGTTCATACAAAAACAACCAAATCCTATTCACTCAGTTGTAGGTTAATTAATTTGATACAAAACCCTCATCGAAGCATAAATCCTGAATAGAAGTTGTTCAACACCCTCATAAGTTTTAATTTGTAAATTTAAGTATGCCATGACATTGACCTCCAAAAAAAATATAGTCATCGTTAAGATAAAATAAGAAAACAAATATTGTTAATTTTAATATATTTTATTACTACTGCACTGAAATAACAATTAGGAACCTTATAGGATACCTTTTACTCGAACTATTCATTATTACATCGAAGGTCACATAGTTCAGATAGTTTAAGGAATTACCTAAATATAACTTTAACAACTCAATAATTTTATGATTATTATAAAATTAAGTAAATAAAACATTTCGTATACATAATATGTATTAAAATAAATATTTTTTATTCAGTAATTAGAACTTTGAAATGTATCTTTAAAATTAAAGAATTATGTATTATAAACAATTAACCATTATTTATATATTATTTTATTTACTTTCTATAAGACTAGATAATTTGGTGCATTGCAATTACTAAGACTATCTTAGGGCACTATGAAATTTGGAAGAGGCATTAAGGTCAAGTCGCACCGCAAGTTAAACTTAGCATAGCTTCTTCAAAGTACAGAATAAATCTCAACTCAACTAACTAATCTAATTATGGTAAAACATTCTGGAGAATTTAACAGAAACATCCAAACAACGTTTACTTATTTTATTTTTAATCAAATAATCATTTAAGCTCCTTCATTTATGATCAATTCAATAAAAATAAACGTCAACCTACAGAGCGACACCAACAATTAAATTTTTTTAAGTTACGTAAAGATATGCTGGAATCTACATAATATCTAAACTAAGGTCACGTAGCTTACGTAGATTTAATATGTGGTATGACTTGCCCTTAATATATTAAAACGTTAATAGTATGTAACTTATCATATTACTTCATATTATTACATACATCATTATATCGATCAATCATTATTTCTTTTTTCTGTCCTTCTCTTTGTAATATCCTCCTGGTCCAGGAACAAGCTTGACATTTGTCTTATCTTCCTTCTCTTTCTTATCCTGTGTTTTTGATGAGATGGAAGGATCTGATAAGTCTGAAATTATTCCTTGGAGACGATGCGCGTTAGTTTGACTCAACCTGTAACGAGAATATATGTTACTATATATTCAACATCTTGGATACCTATGGCTACGATGGCCAAATGTCATAGTGGCGAAAAAACTGGTTGAGCCGCCAACGCGGACTTATATCTAGAGGTAGTTCATCGCGATCTTCAATTGATGACTACTATTGTGAAAAATTTTCTAACTAATATGCCCGCTTAAAATCCGTCGGGGAGAATTTGCGATATAAAGCATTTGTCCGGCGATTGTAATTAGAAAGAACATCTATCATGTATAACCTAAAGCCAATTTTTTGGCACCCTATTGGATTTTAGAGAATAAGCTGTGTAGTTCAGCTCTGGCATTGGGCAAAGCACATATGTCGCTTGAGACGGTTGTTATTCGAAAAAGATCAGAATTGGCGTTGCTGCTCTGAGTGTTGATATACTGATCTTCTAAGTTTTCAGTAACTAACTGTTTACTATCAGGTGTCTCGCATGTTTGTTTGATGGATTTAAAAAAAGCATGCTCGGATGCAGAGACTAATTAAAACATATCGACCATCTCTTTTAATTTCAGGAGGTACCCTCACCTGACTTCCTCCACATCGGCCACCTTGTCCACGAGGTTCCGTATGACGCCCTCCTTGTGCTGCAGCACGAGGGCGGCTCGCTCCAGCTCCCGGCGGGACTGCGCCTCCTGCTGCACGATGCGGCGCTCAAGCTCTGACAGAGACGAGTGCGCACGAGACTTCACCGCCTACAGATGTGGATTTACATAGGCGAATAGTATAGCGTACTATCAATTATACCAACAAGCTTTTCTATGTATGTAGTACCGTTATACTTTACTTATAAAAACTGGTTTAACAAAAAAAAAAAAAAATTATAACAGCATTATCATTCGACTACTCCCAAAACTTCTACAATAAAGATCCACTATTTATAGTTTAATTTCAACAATTATAGGTAAAGTTTTTAAGATCAATCTAGCCTTAATCTCAAGTTTGATCTTCTCCAACGCTTCCAGTGCTTTCTTCAGCGGCTCGCTGTTGGTCTGTCTGTGCTTGCGGCGCGCCCTGCTCGCTCGAGCGGCGGCAGCGCGCGCTCGGTGACGAAACACTACCGCTGCTTTGCGATACAATCTGGCGAGTATGGTGCAAGTTTGACAACAAATATTGAATGTATATATAAACGAGACATTATACAATTTTGCAAATATATTACCACCCTTGGGTCGTAAGGAAATAAGATGGATAAAGGAAACTTATACTCAAGAAAACAAATTTAGGGTTTGGTGGGGCTATATCTTTAAAGAAAAATAAGCAAGAACCGCAAGGCATGTTAACCGGACAGTCGTAAGAAGTGTAGAATGTAAAAAAGTAGATCTACATTTAAAAAAAATATATATATTTTAAAATATCTATTCAAAACATGTATAACCATGTTAAGCTGTACATGTTTATAGATATTCAATCCCTGCTGGTATCGGTTTATTTTTTATTCTATCTTTATATATATATATTTCTTGTGTGCGTGTGATTGTTATGAAATTTTTTGTGTGTGTTCAAAGGGACTTGAGAATCGTTTAGATTCACAATTTGGTCCACTGGAAAATGGTTTTTTGATTATTTTTTAATGTGTAAGTAGGTGGTGACTTTGGAATGTTTCACATTGGTTCCGACGGACTGCGTTACCATGGCTATGTCAAATATTAAATAATATTATATTTTAATTATAGTCTGCCCTGAAAGTTGGCGTTGCGATAGAAATTAGAAAAATATTTTAGTACTAGCGGCCCGATACGTGCTTCGCTACGTAAAAAGTGAAATAAAAAAAAATATAGGAACGACAAATTGATTTTTACAAACAAAAAATCTTTATTTACATATTCATACGGTATCGATTAGTCGAATTATGATAAATGTACATGTAATGACGTTAGATCACAATGAAAACCTTTTAATATATATTTTTTTAAGTTTGAATTTTTTAAATTATAAGAAGCGTGTACAAGACAACGTCTGTCGGGTCCGCTAGTTTTTATATAAATTTAAATATTTATATATTAACAAAATGTCATATTATGAGCAAGTTTGCTGAAAGCCGACCAAATACCTTCACTGGCTGCGCCGTCTACTCCTTTATATTAAAATGTTTTGTATGCAATAATTGATTAAAATAATACGAGTTTCCTACACATGGTTGTGTGTAACTTAAGTTTCTTACCATGTACCTTTTCTTGTATGCAGACAATTAACCTTATATTGTACCTGACATTCTTAAGAGCAGCTCGTAACTCTTCTTTAATAGCCTCGTTTTCTTCACAGGTTCTATGGTACTTCTCATCTGTTTTACGGAAATCTTCTTCCAACTTCTTAATCTGCTCCATCTTCCGTTCTGACTCCATAGCGTATTGATGTTTCAACTCTTCGAGTAAACTGAACGCATATTTTTAAATTTGATATTAATCTTAAGTTTACAATTTAAAGGATATTTGTATGTAACTATATACACTTTAATAAGTAGCTCTCGATATTTGATGTTCACAGTTGGTTAACAATATAGCAGGTGTCTAAATATCGATTTACTATCTTTGTCGAATTATATCACAAATACCATTAAGTATTATAATTCCAGTGTTCTAATGATTCGTTGATTGATATCAGGTAGCCTTTAGCTAATATTAAATATTTTTTAAGAATAATTATGTATTTACTTAGTCTTATATTATAATTTTTTTCTATTACTTTCATATTTTGCACGCCTACCAACATTCTCTCTTGTACATCGTATTATACATTATATTATATATTGTGCAATAAAAAATAATAATAATATTAATTCATAAATTAAGTCAACACCCAGTTAATATTGAAGTAATTTAGACTAATAGAGTTCATGCTATTTTTTTTATTAAGAACCCGGACTGCTTCATTGCCCATGGGCAGTGATCAAAGAGAAATTTGAACGAACCGACATTACTAAACTACACATTAGTTTGCAAAGTACGCTTTATATTTGAAAATTGACTAATAAATAAATAAGTGTTAAATCATTTGATGTGTAAGCTAGCCATGTCAAAGTGTGTCACCGCGTGCAGTCTGCCAGCCTCCTCTCGTGCAGGTCTGCGGGCACGGTGCGTGCGCGGTGGGCGGTGACGCGCGACGCTTCCAGTGCGGAACCCAGCGCGTAGTACTCGCGGTGGACCGTCTCGTAGTCGCGCATCAGACCAGCCACTTTAAAAATTTGTTTAGTTTTTTTTTCCCAAATAACTAAACTTATTAAAATTACCAGTTACAAATGGGGTGGTAATAGATAAAGATAAAATTTGAGAAGCAATCATCTTAATCTCTATCAATAACAGGATAATGTTTATAAAGAAGACTTTTTAAATGAAAAATCTCTTATTGCCTCGATAAAATGCGTCTTCGGTATGATTGGCACTTCTAGTAAGTTACGTTTAATGCTCTTAACTTTGGTTTTGGAATACACCGTAGGAGTTTCGGAATTCATCTCAAAGTTCCTTACGGTGTTTTCTGACGTATATATAACATTTTAATTTATTAAATACAACGTATTAATTTAGGCGAGTGTTAGTAAATTTATTTTCAGCTGCAGTAAGGTTAAAAAAATATTAAACATTTTTACTGAACTGTTAAAATCAAGAACTTGAAGGAAGTGCAAGTTCTGAGGGTAGTTGTGAAAATAGCACTTTTTGTCACACTTTGTCACCAAGTAGGAGCTTCATCCTTTACAGGAATGTGACACATCAGCAACACAGTACTCTATATTCCTACGTTTTTTGCTTATGATTAGTACTTAGACTAAGAGAATTTTGAAACGACTTTTTTTTCGAATTATATTAATTGGTACATGATTTAAACCATCGTTTCTAGCGCAGAGGAAATAGCTATTAAGAACTTCTTGAATTGAAAATCAATAAAAAGTGCCTTCATCGCTCTTAGTCGATTTGGTCGTCAGTTTGGAAGAAAGGAACAACGAAGGGGGTTTTACTAGATAATGAAGAAAGATGTTTTATTTGTGATAGTATGAACACAAATTATGTCACAAATTGTAATAATTTTGGCACTATTACCGAATAAGCCATTTTATTACAAATTCGGCCTGGTATATAACATTTGATCTAATTTTCCCTATTTATATAATACAAAATATAAACTTACTTTTATCCTCATACAATTCATACACTTCCTTTAACTTAAGCTCGGCTTTTTCCGCTCTCTCCAAAATGGTATCTTTCTCAATATCACCCGTCTCTTTCTCAACAATCAGTTTCTTATAGCTCTGTCTCACTCGCACCAACTCTTGATCCAAAGAATTAACTTTTTCAGACAACACTTTATTTTCATCTACGATTACTTTTGATTTCTTATTAATGTTTTCAAATTGCTTTTCATAATCTAAAATGAGATTCTCTTTCTCTTGGAGATTTTCTTGATACGCATCGAATAGAGGAGCTAAAAAAATATAGTAAGTACCAACAAATTATATGATTAGAATATAATACTTCGTGCGATTGACATTTAAAAAAATAAATGTTTGAATATTGTTATTATTAGTTGACTATATTTTTTCAATCTTAAGTAAGAACATGTAAGATAAAAACTATAACATCTGTATGTTATAGTAACCCTGTGGTTATTTGTAAATAATTGGTCACCTCTTGCAGGCAGTCTCTCTACTTCAATCCCAACAACATTTGTTCTACGACTTTAAAAAAAAAATATTTTAAAATTTTAGTTTTCTCAAACAAAATTTATTGTTCCATACAAAATTTATTGTATACATGTTGCCTCTGAACTGGCTTAACTCAGAGCCCGAGTTTTAAAGTGTTAAGTACTTCTTACAAAATACAGAGTAATAAGTAAAAGAGAGAGCAAACATTTTTGGTTTCGTATTTTTTGTGTTGTTTATCAACATTTGTAAAAAGTCGTAGAAAAAATGTTGTTGGGATTGATGTAGAGTGGTGGCCAATTAATTTCATCAAACCCTATATAATTTATGTTTGTCTTTTTTTCTTTTTAATAATTACCTAGCGCTTGTGCACTGAGTAATCCGGACAAATCAACCACGCGTTCTGTGTGTTCTTCGTAGCCAGACTTAGACTCTTCTACATCTAGAATTAATTACTTGTAAAACATGACAGGTTTACACATGTTCTAAAGACATCAAAGAAGTTTAAGTTTACAATAAGATTATTTTCTGAAAATGGGCAAATAAATATATTAATATCATTAATTTTGTATACCTTGTTGTTGGCACAGACTAGTTGTTAACAGAGAGTCCAAGTTGCATTTATCAGTCGGTTTAAAAACATCTTTATTATCAAATGATTTGACGCTGCGGAGTTTCTCTTGATGTCTTGACAATTGGACGTTGAGTCTAAAACAAATAAATTATTATTAATTATATTTATACCAAATAAATAATGGGTTGTGTTTTTAGGCTATTCTTAATTATAAATCTATTTTATGGTCCTTCGAGCCAGATTATTATTCAAGATCATGTAGCCATGATTTTATTAATTTGATTTAAATAATTCAAGAAAGCTGGTATTAAACTCTGTTGTGTACTCACCTGTACAATACATCCTTCATTGCCTGCATGTCTCTTTGCAGTCGTGAGTTCTGGTCCCGGGCCTGGTTCAACACTATCTGTCTATTGCTGCAGCTCATACATACTTCCACCAGAGGTATTGTGGATGATTCTAAATAATTATAATTCTCTATTTAAACAATAAGAGGTGAACCATTTCTTTTAAGTGAACAATAATTCAGATCAAAATCTAAATATCTTATTTTTTTTTATACGTTAACATCATTGACATGTACAGACGATTTCAAACATAATTTTTTGCCAATTCTTGTATTAACTGTTTATATCTACGTTTATACAGGGTGGGCCACGGAGACGTACGAATTAAAAATCGCTATAGCGTTGGAACGGAGTAACGGAGCGGAATGCGGGAGGTGGGGATCTGTAGTTCGGTTCTCGGAAATTTAGTGGCGATGGAGTACTTCACGGGTGAAAAGCGTGCCTTCTGTGTTAAAAATTATTACAAAAATGCCGATTCGTGCGTTATTGTTCGACGTTTATTTCGCTCTCACTATTGGATTGCATGACTTAAAACAGTGTCCGAGTGAAAGTTTGATTAGGGCGTGGGACAGAAAATTCGAAGCTACCGGTTCGACCCTCAATCAGAAACCTAAGGGGCCCAAAAGGACAACAAGGTCAGAGGAAAACGTAAACGAAGTCGGAGCTTCCGTACTACGCAATCCTGGGCAATCAACTCGCTAGGGATCAGCAGAGCTCTCTGTATCAAGAACGACTTTGCGTCGAATTTTGAGGAAAGATTTCAAATGGGTTTCGGAGCTTCAACAATATTATTTTTTCAGACGAAGCCCATTTTCACTTAAATGGACACGTAAATAAACAAAATAGTCATTATTGGGCCTCAGACAATCCACGTTTCAAACACCAAAAGCCTTAGCATTCGCCAAAAGTGACAGTTTGGGCGGCTATTTCAGCACACGATATCATCGGACCCTTTTTCTTTGAAGACCAGCGAGGGAATTCTGTGACAGTAAATACTGAGCGATACATAGCCATGTTACGCCATTTCTTTTTCCCGCAGCTGTCAGAATTTCAAGGGTACAATAGTGCAACATGGTTTCAACAAGATAGCGCCACATGTCATGGTACATCCAACGAGTCTTTAACAGTCTTAAAGAAGTTCGCTAGAAAACTCGTTTCGCGCCGAGGTGACATTCCATGGCCACCTAGGAGTCCGGATTTAACCCCACTAGACTTTTTCCTGTGGGGTTACATTAAAAGTAGAGTCTACAGTAATAATCCGATCTCAATTGCCCAGTTGAAGGTCAATATCCACGGAGAAATGGCCGCAATTCCGCGCGCCATGTGCGAACGAGTTTTCGGCAATTAGAAGTCGAGATTCGAAGAATGTTTGCAGCGAAATGGTGCGCATCTGGATGATGTTATTTTCAAAAAATGATTTTCCCAAATGTTTACTTTCATTTAAAAATAAATTTATTTTAGTATTACTTTTGTTTTGTTTTTTATGATTTTTTCAAATTCGCAAAACTCCGAGGTCCACCCTGTATAATTTGTTTAGTTCACACACAATTGATAAAATGACTACAACGCCATCTAACGAATCCTAGCACTAGCTATGAATTGTTTTACCATACATATTTAATTTTAACTAGGACTTCAATCAGATAAGTACTTCAGATATTAGTAGTTATGGTGGTGCCTTGGTGCAGAAAAAAATGAAATAAAATTAAAAAAAACAAACTCGTGTTTTATTAAATTAGTACTCATAAGTCATTACTCAACAGTAAGTAAGTACTAAAGACTAACAAGTACTATTTCAATAATACGTGTTTTTGTTTTGTTTTATTACAAATTCTAACTGATTTTGAAAGAGATTGCAGGTTTTAATACACCATTACATTAAGACCCTTAGAAAGTGTACTAAAAACTACTTTACTATAGCAAAGTATATAGGTACCTTCTACAATAAAATGGCAGACAAGAATGATGATTTCACACAGACACAGTTATATTTATAAAGGTATATATTAATAAATCTGAACTGTACTATTTACCTTTATCTGGCACTTCATAATGTTTGACTTTATCATCTAGACTCTTTATTTGCTTCTCCAAATGAACATTTTTTTCTCTCTCATCTCTTATTACTTCCTTGCACTCTTCTATATATGTAACCAATGTTGCATGTTCACTCTTCAGTTTGTCATTTTCGTTTGCAAATAAACTATTATATTCCAAGACAGTTTTTAACTTCTCTCTCAGTTTAGTTATTTGTGATTCTCTATGAGATATCTGAATAAATATGTTTTGATTAAGAACTTTTGTACTTGGCTGTACAAGAATGGATGTTATTAATTTGTATAAATAAAGTTTGCCTGCTTAAATAAAAAGAATAAAAATTCAGATAACTTTTGTAATAAAAGGAGTCAGTCGATCCATAATTATTTTGGGAACTCCTGTGATACAAGTTATAACTTATACACTCTTATAAAGTTGAATAAATGAGTGATTCATTTTTATTTAAGTAAATATATAACCAAAGTCATATTAAAAGGATTATTTTTATATTGAATTAGAAAGACGTACCAAAACAAATTTGCTATTTAAAAAAATATAAATATAAAATAATATTTTACCACAACTACACTCTCTTCGCATCTATCTATGAGTGCACTGATCAGGCCCTCGTATTTCTTAGTCAGCTTCCTCTTTTGTTCTCGTAAGGATTTGTTTTCTTTCCGAGGGGATGTCACAGCAATTCCTTGGATGTTCCTTTTGCGAGGAGGTTTGGGTGGTTTTTGTACTAGAGATGGTTTAGTTTTGATTAGATCACAGATTTTAATACTTTACACATATTTATGAAATTATGAAAGCTGTACTTAAAGAGTATTAAATATATACTAAGACAATAAGGCATCATCATACAAAGTTCATAAAAATTGGTTCAGAAGTCATTTGCATCATGTGTAAAAAAATATAAACAGACAAATAGACACAAAAGTCAGTTGCTATTGTTTAGGCCATTAGGGTTCATATTGAGTAGAAAAAAGCAATTAAAAGTTTATTTAAAGTTATATAGAAATTATATAAGTTTAAATACAACATGTACCAAAGATTACAGTTATTTTCTTTATTATGTGCAAATTTTAATCAATAAATATATGAAAAACTTAATAGCAATTACCAACAACATCTTTAGGATCTTCATACAGAGGATTATTTAAACTGTCTTGATAGACATCCATTATGGACTGTGTCTTTTTCATAACAGAGTTCAAAATGTCTTGGCGAAGGCTGTTTCTCTGGTCAGATGTAGTGATGTTGAAGTGCCGATCGCAAGGAGTGAAGTTGCCACCAAAATTTAACTTTTGAGAATTCTTTGAAGAGCATTTCTGAACACGGCTATAAGAGGGCTGAGAAAATTTTAAATGTATTTAGGATTTATTATGCTACTAAAAAAATACTTAAATGTTTTATTAGATTAAGTTTAATCAATAAAATATATTGTTACAAAATATAGCTTTGTTATCCAATAGCCCTGGGTCCAGTTTGAATTACTTGATCTAAACAATGCTTTATGAAGTACAAGTACAATAAATAATTTAACTAAATACTAACACTACGAATATACTTCACCAAACTTTCATCCATTATCATCTTCCATCATTTATTCTAACTTGTAAGAATTTAGTCATGTTAAGGAATAACTAAAGAGATGCATAACGCATACTATATAAATAAAAAAAAATTGAAGCAACGACGACTCTGTTTATATAACAAAGGCAACACCTAAGTAGGTCAAAGCTATCTTTGATTCGACTATTGATAAAACTTTCGGCAAAAAGTGTGCAGAAACGTCGCATAAGTCACTTATCCTGTTCACTTTCAAAAAACGATGCAAAACATTGCAATTGAAATAATTAGACACTAAATAGTAACTAGTAATTGGTAAAAATCATTATTACAACGATCTATTAATTCAAACTAACTAATCTACCTATTGAATAAAAAATAAAAACTCTGCTTCGTTATTGTAAACAACACAGTTTGGCGTTCCAGTTGCTATGGTAACAAGATATTAGGCATACCATTGTACAATATTTCTTCTATTATAGCAATATTTTCATTCACTTACTATGGTATCCATTTATTTCTATTATCTTTACTAAAACTAATACTTTATTGAAATTTTATAATATAAAACAGTAAAACTCTAATAGATCTGATGCCCTTTTTGAAGATTTTATTCTATCCTTCGTAAACCGTATAATTTCAGGATGAAAAGTACTATACGAAATGTGGGTGCGAAATGATGATTGGTTAAGAAAAGGAAAGATATAAGAAAGAACAAATAAACAAAGAACGAAACAGAACAGATAAACAAATACGCATCTTTCTTTGTATAATTTATACCGGTAAACTAACGGTTTAATATTATAATTTCTTAAAAACAAATGTCATTTTAACTCATAAACACGATCAGGGTACAGACCAGCAACCTCTGGCAGTCCGTTCACATTACCCTCCTAATTCAGAATTATTATTCATTAATATAATTTTATATTAATTATAAACCAAAGAAAATGTTTTAAAAAACATAAATATTTAGACCATGTGAACATGTATAACTTTGATGTATAATTTTCAGATATGAAAAATTGGCCTACACAATCCTTTTAAATTGAGTAATATTATAGAAATTGAATTTTGAATTAAGATTTGTGCTCCGTTGTAGATTTAGTATTATATTAAAAGTAAATCCTGGCTACACAGACACCTGTTTGCAAAATTCTATTAGTAACATTGCTTGTATAGAGATGGCACTAGTGACTTTAAAATGCATTATAATACGAGCAAATGGGTAATTTTTTAGATGAACTTCATTTCATACAAATAATGTACAATTTGATTTATCCGCTTTATACACAATGCGAGCGTGCGCGGAAACAGCTGAGCGATTGTAGCGACACATTTCGGTACGTATTTGAACTAGACAGTCGCATCATGTCTGCCCGCCGGTTCGGTGTATGATGTTGGTGATATTGCTAACCTAAAAACTGTTTGCAGTTTTCTCCGTCCCCTGGATTTGGATGATTTTTATTTAATTTACACAATAATTTGCTTCATGTGTTAATGAATAGTGGCAAAAGTGTAAAATATCAGTTTACAAAAACGAGATACGCACTGTCGTATCTTTCGCGAGTTTTGTATTATCGATTTTTATTTTACAATGAGCGTTACGTTTTGTTTACTTTTTATTCAAGTGTAACGTTGTCTTTAAAGATTTTATAATGTGCAGTATTCGACCTTAGTGTTGTTGTTGTTGGATTGATTCAATTATGTGCGAGAGTTCGGGCGAGATTGCGTGTTTTGGATGACAAAAACATGGAATTCGAGAACGATTTCAGCTTGAAAGAATGGGCGAAGGACAAACCTTTGTCCATTCTGCAGCTGGACCCTGCTGACCGTGCCGTTTTAAGGATAGCAGGTAAGTTTTAAACTTATATTCGGCGGCCGCCAGTGTCGGTTCCATATTGTGCAAGCAAGGAACTACGCATAGATGCTTACTCTATTAATCATTCTGTTATCACGTGTGATATTGACTAAGGATTAAAGTACTTTTGCGAATTTGATAAAATAAAACAATTATTCAGGAGTTACCAATACGGGTAGTCCTCGCTTTTATTACCATGATTAATTACCTCGTGACCTCGCAGTTTTCGCTTTAACGTGATAAAATACTGATAATGGTGCTGTTGAAGAAATTTTCCCTCGTATATTTAATGTGTAATGCCGGTCGTTATACTACGCATTCCCAGTTCCCACGTTTTGTCATCATACGTCAGTGACATAAATTTAATGAAGCCGACTACATTAAAAGACTAATATTCACAGAGCTCTATTTAGCAGTTTTTCCAGTACAGAACTTCAAAACATAGTTGAGATAGGTATTTATGACCTACTTTAATATTATTACGGTCTTCCGAGTTATGATAATTACCTGAGAGGGAAATGCTTTCTATGTCGTTTTCCCATAGCTGTATTTTAGTATTGTTAGTATTGTATTATTATTAGCACCAAGGACTGTATCTATTATAACTCTGCTTTTATGTGTAATATACTTATCAAATAAAGGTATTTCAGGGCTATGTACTGAATTTATCTATTCTGTTATCTACCTAGTTTCTTTTTTTATTGTTAATTTTTCTCCTTATTTTTGTACGTTCCGTACGTACCTATAAAAGCGATAACTTGATGTTTCTTGAAAGAATTAATTAGTGACTCTTTTCACGTGTGTTAAAACCTCTGTGGTAGGTATGCATTAATTTCACTTATTAAAAAAAATGTTTTCAGTTTTAATTAATTTTACACAATTATGATGAATCAAATCTTAAAAGGGTTTAATCCTACACGAAACCATAAAACTATCAGTTTTAGGTAGGTAGGTATTCGAAAATAATCACATTTTCAAGTACGTCAGAACATTCATCGATTTTACTCCCACGACCCAGAGTGGATACGAATAGGATTGCTTTAGACTTGAACTAAAACTGAACCGAAACTACTAGTTTATTCATGTTATTATTTATCCCTCATATAGACATCAGACGGACCGAAACTATGTTAAAAAGAATATAATAAAACCTAAACAATAATTTTAACGTTTTAATTTTAACTACGTTTCGTCGATGCAATATCTTATTTATTTACATTTTCTTCTTGATATAATTTCTTTAAAGACAGAACTTCTTTATAAATTAAGATTTGTAACTTAAATTTCTAAAGCGTAGGTATTACTGGTAATTATATTAAATGTATGGTAGTTACATAATATCTAACTACCTTCATTATGTACTCTTAGTAAAATAAAAAAAAAATACTGTCATAAATACTGGATGTAAACACGCATATGAAAAACCTTTATTTAATTTCTTTATTTAATCATAATCCTTACTTATCCGTATTAGATAAAATACCAAACTTAATTTATTTAAGATTAATATTTAATCATTTATGATAATACAAAAAATAATAAGTCAACATTTAACTGATAATTGTATTATATAATACCTATATACATAACATTATTTGGTGCGAATGAAAAAGTTAAATGTTTATACTTTGGCTTGCTAAATTACTTCATCGTTTTGCAAAAACTCGATAATAGTGTTATATTTACATACATATATCCTTATTATTACTGATGAAAAATAATAATAAATATAATTAAAAACCGATATAAATGTTTTTATTTCCTGAAGTGATGATATTCCTGGAAACCACTACGAAAAAACGATAAGTACCGATGTTAAAAAATAATTGTGCATATTTTCAATAATTGCAATCACTATAACCTTTATGGTAAATTAATGCTTAATAATTTATAAAAAAAAATAAAAGTTCAGACTAAAGCTTGGTACTTGGTAGGTACGTGACCAGCATCCAGAGATTGGTTTGGGATGCCATTTCTTTCGTGTACCGTAAGGAGTACTGCTTGGTAATGTTTAATGTATGTGTGTATGTCCCATCGTATATGGAGACTGATATGGTGTGACAGGTTAGACAGGTGATGGGTGTCACTTATAGCGAATGTCTGAAAATATTAACACAACCTTACAATTATATATACGGATCCAATTATACATATGTATATATATTTGGTGTATGTTAGCTAGTTATTTGCGGTTTTCCCACTGGTATGACGTAATTATTGTTGCCATAATATTGCGTACAACATATGTAGGTATATATAGGGTGTATACATAAGCTAGTAGGGTGATAACTTAATACGTTTTTTTTATTATTTTTATATATCAAAATGTATACATGTATGCAAAACACTACCATAGTAGGTATATTTAAATTTAATTTAAATAATTAAAAAGTTTAGCAAAACCTATATATGCTGTTACAAATGTTGTTTGCACGTTCGTCTGTGTGCGATATTAAGCCTTAACTATCAACAATTTTTATGATGTGTATAGTTAATTCGGGTTGTATTCTAGTGTGTATAGTAAGAAATAGAATGTATTGTAAATCATGTCACACCAGTCATCCATGTGGAAACGCTTTCATATTCTCACATATCAAGGCCTGTAACCTAAGTAAGACCTAACTATATTATTATTCTATTGTAAATAGGTTTAAAATTCAATACTTTTTTTCATTTCACTTTATGTGATTTTAAAATGTCTCTTAAGATTCTTAACGTATCGTGTGATTTACAAATTATATCAACTTTGTTACATAATAGGGATAAAATATTTATTTGTTTTTACTTTAATAGTCACAAAATTAATAACCGACATAGTAGGCAGTTGTTGATATTAAATGTATTAAGTAAAGCAGCGACATGAATAACAATATGTTAACCTGAAAAGGTTTAGTTTTTTCAAACTAATATGCCTATGTTTGTCAAAATCCACTACAGATAAATCGGATAAAGAAATTTAAGCTTAGTATAGACCTACTTGAAAAAAAAAACAAATTGCTGTTTGTTTAGCCATAATATATTAAAAAAACATAAAACAAACTTGAAAGAAAGTCCTGTATTCCAGCCTTAAGAATTCCTATTATTAAGATAATAATGTCATAGAAGAGTCAAGAAAGTCGTTCAATCATTTTACATCCACATTCCACTTTTATTTCTCAGGAGCGATGGCCTTATATAATGGAACTATCATACCCGGTATCTTAGCGATGTAATGGATGGATTGTAAAAAGATGACAAAACGGACGCGGTTTCTTTGATGTGCTGGACTATTTGATCACTTTTTGAAACAAGACAATATATTTTATATACGGATGGACTGTAATAGGCCGAGTTCATAAGAAACCTAATATTCTTGCCGGATGGACTATACGAGACAGAGTTCGTAAGAAGCCTAATATTCTTTCCGGATGGACTGTAATAGACAAAGTTCGTAAGAAACCTAATGGTTTTTTGTCGTCAGCTTATTGTTACAATAACGTCGTACAAACATACAATCCACAAAATTTAATTCTTATGATATTATAGATATATATATTGTTTTAATTAGTCTTATTACTTGAAGTGAGAGTATTATTATAATTTAATAGTACAAACTTGACCTCAATCTCATTACCGTGGCGCCGCGTGACACAACAATGATTGTAACTTGAGTTGAAGCAAGAAGTGTTTTCTTTTTTCTTTTTCTATATATTTTTCTATTTGCAATTGTTTTAAGAATTATTGCCGTGATTGGTAATGATATTTCGGTTGAATAAACTATTATACAAGAAAGAATTATGAATTACAAATGAACTTTTAGTAGTAGGTATGATTTATGGCATAATAGTGTTTTTTTTGTTGTATATATTTAAATAACTTATTTGATATTGTCCGTATAAACGAATAAATGTTTAACTGCGAGCATGCACGTTTATTTTTTTTTCTTATAAAAACACAGTCGTTGAAAAATATATGAGAAATTATCTGTCTGTCTGTCATCAATGCAGATAAAAAGATTAGGATATGACTGCAGTCGTTATTAAGTATAGGTATTTTTATTCTATAACAACTATTTGTTATTACTAATATAATAATAATAGCATAAATTCTAGTAAGTGTTAATAGTATTAATAAAAATGAGGAAACCGAATGGTATAAAATTAAAAAAAAAACTTTTATGAATGAATATTATAATTAACACCTTGTAGGTAATTATGTATAAGCGTTTTAGTAGGTATCATAAAATATTAATATCAAAAAAGCTTATTTAAAAAACTACTTCATATTTTAAACGAAATCCAGAAGCTTATAACATTTAAATTGTTAATTCTTAGCGTCAGCAACAAAGGAGCAGGGTTGTCACAAAAAATCTACTAACCGGTAAATGAACCGGTTGACAAAAACCGGAGCGTCTTTTGATCTGGATTTAAAGGACATTACACTGTTATTTATTATATCATAGAAATATTTTTCTAGTTGAGACTAATATTCGACTAAACGAGTTTGGTTTTTACGACACTATTTTAAGATTTTTTTTCTCCTAAAATACGATAAAGATGCTAAATATACTAATTAAGTTTATGATAAATATATTATTGAATTGTATTTGACTTTTAAAAGGTATCCAATGCCATTTATAAAGGATGGACAAAAGTCTCTACAGATTATTTATATTATTAGCAATAAAAATATATTTTCTGTAGAATAATGATACGATGTTGTTCATAATAAATTAACTAAACTAATATTTAGTAAGAATTTCCATAAATAATACAGGTTGTCGTTTCCTTATCATCAGATAAAAATTTAAGGTCAGATTCCGTAAACAAGTGATAATTTATTTCACAATTGACAATTGGATTTACAAGGAACTGGCTTTTAATGATAAGATTTATTTTATTATTTATTGTCTGAATAATATACTTATAATATTTATTTGTTAAACTGTAATTAGTACTTTTTTAGTCACATATTTGTTTCGTATCTTTATGTTCTAAAAACAGTAACAAACAATCATTAATAATAATTTCTTTCCACAATTCTTTAAGACACCCGCTAAGAGATTATAAAAGAAACATTTCTAAAAGGCCTTTCTTTGTGTAGTAATATAATAATTAATTATTATACTCATCTTTAAATATAACTCAACCCTGAATCTCTTGAATATTCAGTCGTTTACATTTACCCGTATAACAATACTTTTGTTTTACCCGGCCTTGGATCGTACAGAGTAGGTACAGACGGACAAAGAATTACTTGAAATACATGTTCTTAGCGTTCCATAACTGTAATGACAGAGGCAAGTATACTTTAAAGAGAGTAAATTAATTTATTTACATTAATTTTCATAATAGAAGACTGATAATTATAGTTTCACTGGAATTGGTTGATATACGTAAATAATAAATAGTGATGATTTTATTTTGAAACATTATACACTGTACTTCTTTTACATACATACATATATACAAACATACACATATACATACATACATGAAATACCATTTCAGATATCTCTAGATAATAATACAATACTAAAATTTTAATATTTGTTTGAACTTGTAGAATGTCAGGTAAAAATTTGATTTTTTGCATTTGACGAACTATTTGTTCAGGTTTGATGACCCGAGTTCGATCAATAGTGTTGAAACATCATTTACCGAACATTCTTCAGTAAATCACTAGTGTTTTTATTTGAGACTTGCAGTTAAGCTTTCTTACAGATAACTAATAAATGCTAACAGTTCATTAGATGGTCACAAAATATACTTTTATCTTTTAAATAACTAAAGTGCATACAATAAACCATTAAGGTCTCATATCTGATCATAAAAATATTTGATGATAATCATCAGATAGATTATCACTGATAGAGTTATCTATTTCGTGGTTCAACGCCCCTGTACCAAGCAAGTGGAAAGTGTAAAAACACACATCATCCGGTGGTTCATTGTCTTGTTTTACTGCTTCCGGTCTTGACAAGTGCTCCTTCTAGGGTTCTCGAGCGTGACATTTATCGGCTGGGACGTATCTTATAACCTTTTGTTCTGGGTAGATAGTTCTATAATTAAATAGTAGTAACATTTATTTTGAGGTTATTCAAGTTGCTAGCTAATTAGAATGAGTAGAGGAGAGAGCGAGCGAGTGTTGTTTCTGTCTCTGTCTTAATTTGAAAATGATGTTTATGAATGAAAGAATAGAGTCATCTTATCAATGGTAACACCTGGTCTAATTTGTTTAAGATAAAGAGTTCTTTTATGTTAAATAAACGCGATAATGTTTGGTACTGTCTGTTGACATTGAAAAAAATTGGATTGATAGTCCATTTATTGAGGAAAGCTAAGAGCTAACGATGCATCAAATATTTATTTATTTATTTATTTATTTATTTATAAATGTACAGTTTCATTTTCTATTTTATATGGGTGAAGTTCTGTACTCCTAGCTAGGTTATATAATAATCTATATTATATTATATTTTATAAGAAAGTTCGTTTAAAAATACATATAACAAATTATTTAAATTTCCATTAAACAACAAAATGTTTACATCTACTACAGAAAAGAAAATGCGGATAATACTAATTTTTTTTCCGTACATATAGAATACATTTGTGTAGTCCTCGCAAACGGAGTCGCGAACAATAGCTAGTATTGAACTAGTCGCTTTGTGCAGTGGTCTGCGCCACCGTAACTTAGTAACCAAGATCAATAACATTGTTTACCAAACTTTCGTAGGTACCTAAAAATATAAAAGCTTTTATTGCTCAGGACTTAGTGACTAAAACGTAATCGAGAGACATGTTGCCGTATAAATATTGACGTACCAAGTCTTGTCTGTAGCGTCTAGACTTATATACATCAAGTAAATATTTAAAATAATAATGTGTGGTAGGTAGTCGTTTAACATAGTGTTAAGCTTATATATGTCGGTAAATATGACGAAACAATGGCGTTCTTAATGATGTTCTAATTGTATGTTTTTCATAAGATTTAACTATTGTTCTTATAATATAAAATCATTTCTCTGACATTTGTTATGGTTTACATAAAAGATAAAACAGCTGTAGATAATAAGATGTCACAAATTTAAAAATAATAAATAACGATTTAGCTAAGGAAATATTCCAAAAAAATATATGAATAGAATCTTCATAATTGGTGAGATAAACATGAGATCGCGAGTTCAAGGACGGCCTTGCGAGTGCGCCAGCGCATGATTTGTTTTCATTAGTACGATAGTCCATACAAAACAGCCGTGGAATGAGAGAGTTATTGATTCTATTTAGTAATGTTATTAGATTTAGGTGTTTAATATTATAGTATTTTATAAAAAAAGTAAACAGTTTATAAACTAAAACTAACTAAACTAAAAAAAACTAAACAATAAATATCGGAGTTTTTTTCCTACCACACTAGGAATCTTACAACTAATTATTAAATTATATTAAAATAAAAATATTCAAATATACGAAAACATATTTCGTTGCACGCTTTCTATCAGTAGGTAGGTAGCTCTAGAACTTATATTCCGAACCTTTCGCGAATGTTCCCTGCAGTGGTCCACACAGACGAGGAATCCTGACATACGTATTTTGAGGAAATTAATTTTTAGCGAAAAATAAGAAGCTAATGGAAACAGTACCTACTCATACTTACCAAATATAAAGCAATCCTAGGTATGTCATCATTTATTATCATAATATTTTACCTGATCAGCGAACATTATCTCCATATCTACAAATAGACCATGCTATAAAAATATGCCTTTAAATTAAAATGAAACGTTTTAAATACATATTTGATGCGGTAATTTGTCTGTGGCGTGATACAGTATCATTAATTCAATAGCAAAACCTTAACATTTGATATTGTTAGCAAAAAGTCGAGACATTTGTCTTCAAAATATTATATCAGATTCTGGATCTAAGATTTTTTATTTTTTTTTATTTACTGATTCTGAATACTAGATCCCAAATAAAGGGAACAGAAGTTTTACTTATTGAGATTTGTTATTCAAATAAGACAAACTTCATAATAAATTAGATTTTAAGTCACTTGTGGTAAACATTCAAACAGTAAATAAGATTGTTTTCATCATATTATGATTACGTAAAATATATTTTTTTAATTAAATAAACTGAATAACTGTTATTAAACGTTTAAACTTTGTTATATACCAACCTATGTAAATTACGTCGATTTCTATATTTGTACTTCAACTCCTACTTTATCTATATGCAGATTAATATCTAAGTAATCATTGAGGAATATACGTACCTACACATTATTTTCATTGTTATGTGTCACGAACATGTTCTGTTTAATAATAACTATTACCCATACTCGTATTTACGCTGACTGTTCAAATCTAGCTTTTATGTGTCTGAATAAACAAATGGACATGCTTGAGAAAAAAAATCTTATCTAATTTAGTTATATATGTTTAATAAGGATTGTGTAACTCGTAATATTTATATGTGTAATATTTTTGTGTAAGTTATATTTAAACCATATTTTGATATCAAACCTCCAAAATTCCAAAGTTTCTTTTTAATGTACAAGAACTCGGCAAAAGTCCTGATATGTTAAAGAAATACCTCCCAAAATTTTAAGTCAATACCGCATTATTTAACAATACAATTGGGTCAAATCATCTCCAACGCTCTGGTAAAATGCCAATAAAGGAATATTAAGACGTGTCCTAGATTGCAGGCGTCTGAAAGACTGGCGCCCAACAACCTAGCTGAGCCTGGGGTTGGATGCAACTTATACTAAGATACTAAGTATATAATACTTGTATTATATACTTAAGTGATATTCAAACTCCTTGATATTTATTGATATTCAAATTCTGTTTGCCTTTGATCATGTATTGGGACTTTCACAACAATTAAGCCATCTATTAGTACGTAAGAGGAAGAGTGGTCATCCCTCGTTCTATGTTCTATGCTAATTAACTTTTCTTTTTAATTATTAATCATTTTGTGAAAGTGAAGCATGCCGTGATCGGAATCGATTATGACATCGGATTACGTTCATGTAAAGATTAGGTGATTAATTAAGTGTCTTTGACACCAACTAGAAATTAAATTGATAGCAAATTTGTTGTTTAAGTGAATTTACCTACTACATATATATTGCATGATACAGCTATCTGTTACTGTCTATAAGGAATGTTTAGAATGTCTGGTATTTAGTTTAGTCTGATCCTAAATGGTTGACAGAGAGGAATTCAGATTGGAATTTGGATCCACGAATAATCAACGATATTGCAAGATATAAGTATCAAAATTAGAAATATAACATTACTTTTACTTTTTATTAAGTAAATGTTATAGTATAGAATCTATAGAACAGCCTCCACCATGCTGGTTGGTTCATGTAATGCTGTGTCCTCTTCTATCACATGGGATGGTTCACTAGGACCTCCCTGTCGCACTTAATCACTTACTCACTTAATCTCGACAACCGGAAATCGTGATTTTTTTTTTATTTTTATTTGTCAGCGAAAAATCAGTCTTGAATTAATTCCATTGCATTGCAATTTTTTTTGTCAATTAATCTTATTCTGGGTTGAAATTTTTAGATAACAAAATAAGATTCAATAGATAGATATAGTTTTTGATATTTTAATGGATAAAAAAAAAGTTTTTATCCATTAACCAGTTCGGTAAGGGTTTCATAGCGGGATCTTAAACCATTATAGGTAGAATCATTCCCACTACTTTCTATGACAATGTATTCGGGATGCAATGATACGGTCCATTCTTGAAACCCGATCAACCGTGACTTGATGTATATTATAATTACCTGGATGCTGGTGTTTGATTATAGTTATAATGTAATAGGTATAATAATAATTATACTCGGTTACGGTTATTATAGTTCATTAGTATCTATTAGTATTGGTCGTCAGGAACAGATTTATAATAAGGTAGTTTAACATTTGTATTTAATTTCGTTCTTGTATAAAGTTCGTTTATATTTTTTGGCTATAACTGAATTGAAATTAATATTTTCTAACTGCTGATGTATTCCGTTCAAGTGACCTAGTTTGTTTCAGGTCATGTTATCATATTTCAGGCTCCGTATTAGTTTGGTAATATCACCCAAAAATTGTTGTTGGCAGTACCTACTTCACTTTAAACTTTCAGCAGTCAATAGTTGGATATCTTCCATTATCACATCTTTAGATGATCATCCCATCCTATCCCATCGTTAAACGACTTGTTAACAATTAAATTACGTAATAATATATAATTAAAATATGTTTTTTTTTATATCTGTAATGCCCAAAACAAAAGTTAAAATTATAACATCCCAGTCTAGAGCCAACACTCTTAAAACTAGGCCGACCTAAAAAGCGTTAAATTTGAAATATCAAAGGAACGTTTGAAAATCCCGTGTTAAGTATCTTTTTAACATTTTATATTACCTACTTTTATATTTCCTACGATGTAAGTATCTTCTAAATATATAATAACTAATTATATTTTATGAATACATATATAAGTTATTCACCGCCTCATATCTTTATTATAATCACTAAATCTCATGGGTCATTAGCCACTCCTCCCTAGCCATTTAAGCCACATAATTATTTGTTTTCACCTCATAATGAATTCGTAGAACTGTTGAAACATTTAACAATATTATATCACTAGTGTATATATTATGAAGCAAAGTTAAAAATAAAATATTACCAGTAGGCGGCTGATACGTTTATCCTTATCTACCCATGAAGGTAAACAAACCATTCCCTTCATAAAATTACTAGAAGCCCTTCAAAATACCACACACGTTAGATATCACTGAAATTCGTAATAATTCCGTATTATACATAAATAATAATTTTATGATCTCTGGATTTCAGTCATCTTAATGTATAGGATATAAGTAAATACACTTTGAAGACAAACGTATTCCGATTTGTTAATTATTATATTGTTAACAAAGTAATGTCAAACTATGCCAAAGGGGCAAGTGTTAAATCTGCCTTCTAAAGCTCATAGGGCAAGTGCCAAAATGGCAAGATATTTGTTAAATCCGTAGGACGTATGTCACGTATACTAAATAGACGCCTGGAAATTATATTAATCATCTTTTCAATGTATGTCTGTATCATTTAGATGTACTCAAATATCTATTAAAGCTATATAAAAATAATAAGTGTATCTGATACTAACTACAAAATTTATACCTTAATTTTTATTTCGCATGTTCTAGAACTATACATTTAGTATTTTATTTCATTTTATGCCCTTTTCGTATAAATAGTAATAATATAATAGTAATAATATTTATTATAATATAATAATAGTACCTACATTTTTCATAGCGCAACTCTTTTAAGTATTATCTTTGGATTTGTATAGAATTCCAACGTTAGACGGAGGGTCACAGAAAACCACTCTTAATTATATATAGGTATACACCTCCACGCATGCGCAAATACAAATATTGTCGACCTTAGACAGTTGGATGAAAATAGAATCATGTTCGTTTGGGTTTATTTCTTAAATAACTTATTTTATTTCTTTTTTGTATATATATTTTGCACAGTACACACTTACACAGTACTTAAAAAAAACTAAAATACAAAGTTGACAATGAAAATTTAAAACCAAAGCAGTGATTCATATCTTTCATAAACATTCTATAAGTGCAGCATTATAATAAATCTTTTTTTTTTACTCAAAATGTCTTGAATGTTAAAAATAAGTCCAATGACATTGGCACCCGTGACCTTGACCTCACGATGCAGGATTGCCGGCGCAATGCAGAACTCCTTTGTTAATATATGAAAATATGCATGTGTTAACATAAGTGGGAATAAATTAATTATTTCATTTTATTTATTTATAATGATTTTTAATGTTAAATTATGATGATTTATTAAATCAAATTGTAAGTTTTTTACAAATTTATTTAAAATATAAATACTATGTCTAATAAAAATTGAAGTAACATACGGTATTTAATTATTTATGAGGTTTTATTTATTTTTGTTCCGAAAAAAGCTTGCGTAACATAAAAAGCAATAAGTCTACATTCAAACGAAATGTCTAATATAAACAAAACTTAAATATTTAATGATTTCATTATTTTTTAAAAGTCTTTGAAATATTTTACTTTCAAATAAATTATGTATGATGTAAAAACAAACTTAATGAAGCCATGCTATCACTAATGTATTCAATATACTCCTAAACCCTACTTAATGCAATTAGAAGGCGTTTCTAAATCCTTCGATCAATAAAAAAAGGGAAACCCAATGTCAGGACCCTGACCATTGTAGCCCGTGCGGTCATTGAACCACAGATTATGAAAGATTTATGAACTTCCACTTCGAGTTAAGTTCGAATACCTGTTCCAGTTAATATGGTGTTATTGGAAGAAATAGAATCGCCGTTTGTTTTTTTTGCTACATTTATTTAGTAGTTATAAGTTACTATTGTTCTTATATGTTCTTGTGGATGAAACCTCCTTTGATAGTGAAATTGGTATAAAACCGGTCAAGTGCGAGTTGGTTCAGTACAAATATATATTAAAAACGACAAAAAATACAAGCATGTTGTATGGGAGCCCCATTTTATTTTTCTGTTTTGTAGTATTTGTTATAGCGGCATTCGATATATCTCTCGTGAAAATTTCAACTTGACTATCAAGGTTTACGAGAAACTGCCTAGACACAGACGGACGGACAGCGAAGTCTTTGTAATACGGTTTCGTTTGTACCCTTTGAGTACGAATCCATAAAAAAGACAGAAAAGCATTGGGACATTCAACCTAATATAACACGGGTCACCACTCACTACTCTAAGTATATCTACAATTTACATACAACTTGCTATAAACCTCATTTAAGCCATTTCTATACTGACTTGCCCAACGACCTATAAATGTCAGCTTATAGCGTTAATTATTTGATTTTGTGTAAATGTTATATTGCCTGCTTATTATAAATAATTTCAGGAAAGTAAGATATTAACTGCATTTTATTTATATTAATTATTGGTGGTTTTCATAAAGAAGTGAAGTGGTAGTTAATTTAATTTATTTAATTTAAAACACCATAGGTGAACAAGAGGATAAACTTAGTTTTTAACAAACATAAAACACGAACTCAAAGTACAAACAAACAGGAAACAATCTTGGGATCACACTAAATGTCACGAGTGGGAAATGAACCCACGACCTTTGTCCCGATGGTTGGATTAACAAACCACCAAACAGAACATCAAAATTAAAAGAGTTCAATGGTCGATTATCTTGTACTTAAAAAGACCTCAAATGTATTTATATTGTAGCTTATCTACTGTACAACTTTGTATGGACCACCCGGAGAAAACCGCTCTTATAAACCAGCTTCCTGAATTGTCCAGCGAAATACAATTGCATTCTTATTTAGCATCGTAAAGGTTACCTTCCTGGTTTTACTGATTGTATTTATTTTACCGATATGTCTATTTTATTATAGTTTTTATTACCAAGTATTACTATAAAGAGAGCCTTGCCTTAATTTAAATGAAATTATAGTCCAAATTTGTCTAATTAATAGGTATTTTAAGTTTCTTAAGACTGAAGCACGATTTATTATATAAATGAACTGGTCCCACTTTAATTTTTTTTTTTTTAAGAAAATTAATCCGGGTTTTGACAGCAAGTTACTTCATTTTTAAACACATAAAAAATTATTTTAATCTTTAGTAGATCAATAATGCTCTGAGTAAGAATATAAAAAAAGAGAACCCTTTTTTATTTTGAACAAATAAAGAAAATAATTATATAAAATAGTTTATGAATTAATTAAATATATTTTAATATCATTTATAGCGTCCTACATTCACATAACATTTCACTTGCATATTCATCCCAAAGTTGCACGGTTTCTCTGTTCTATTGAGACAGATACGAGAGCATTGTACTTGGCAACTTGACAGTATACGAAGTGGCCTGTTCACATTCCGTGTAAATCACTCTTGGTCTTTGTTTTTAGAACCTATAACAAATTGATCATGTTTGCGTCATATAACAAATAATAGCCAATTATTAAAAGTGCCTTATCTAGTATAGCAACTCGGTGGAAAGGCAATACGAAATAGTCTTCCTAGTAAATATGACCCTGGGGCACAGTCGTTATTGATTATAGAAATTATAGAAATGACCATAATCCTCCACCCTTCTCCAGTAATGATTGACAGGTTATAGAATGTCATTAAATTTATTCTATAATATTCAGGTTTCATTACGACATTTCATTTAACAACACTGGACAAATAGAAAAACCTTAATGATGGGTTTTGTTATACAAATTGAAGCAATATTTACTATGGAATATTTTGTAGTACCAAAAAAAATCCTTTAACTTTAAGTAAAATAGCATTATCTAATAATAAATATAATAAAACATTTTAAATTTTAGCATACCAATATAAATCCTTTGCCTCCTCTCATGATGATCTCATCACGGCTCCACCTGTAATTAATAGGTGAGGCTACATGAAAGGTTCCTACACAGTTCATTATTCACTTAAAAGTTGAATAGTTCCATTGTAAGTTAACGTCAGTTAAACTATGAATGAGTTTCATAAATCATTTATACCTGAGTTTTCATTCTCACATAAATCCTTTTCTTTAAGATAATCATGATGTCTTAGTTAATGATATAAAGGTAACAAAAATGAAAAGGTCATTCCCACGATCACGAACTTCAAGAATTGCTAAGACTTTAAGCGAGTTTTCTCTAAAAGCTCGTTGTCTGTAAACTTTCTCAATCATGATTTTATTATGATGTTATATTTATCCAGAGGTAGGTATAGCAATAGTATATTACGTCAAAATCTTAACTACGTATATCTATACTAATTTTATATATGCGAAAGTTTGAATGTTTGGATGGATGGTTGTTTGTAAATCAATCATGCTCTAACTACTGAACGGATTTTGATGAAACTTGAATTTTTTGTAGTTTATATACCAGAATAACAAAGTCTATAGATATAGTAACTTTTACATGTGGTTTTGTCTGTGACATCCAATAGGTTGTACACAGGAGCAGTAGGAGTTTTCCATATTTTTTTGTGAAAATCCTTTTTATTAACTAACTGCTTTAGAAGGAGCGTTATGTTGTATGTATTTTTAGATACCTCTCCAAAGTGCAAGTGACACTGGATATACTAAAAAAATAAATTCGCGTATTTTGGACGCCATATTATGAGTTCTCAGGTCTGAGAATTATTATTGCAACCCATCGAAGAAAATGAAGGTAGTTAAATAGCAATATCATAAAATAAAATTAAAAATTCAAATACACCTAAAACAAGTCACGGGTTACAGCTATATGAGAAAGTATATATATTACAAGTATATGAGAAAAATGAATATTATTTTTACCGTACCGGACGGAATCACAGGCTACAGCTAGTAATGTATGAAAATAAAATAAAGCTAGTAGTGTATGAAAATAAAGTAAGCCCTAGTTTATCCGGGTGTGGTCGCTTTGGGATCGATGTACGAGGATGGGCAGGTACGTAGGCACCACCATTTTCATGTAACTATCTTTGCTACCTGTCTAACCTGATAGGATTAAAAACGCCATTAATTTCCTTTCTTTTCAAGCAAATCGTTGCAATCTCAGTTATTTTTTTTTCTCTTATCTCTCAGTTATCTCAGTTATCTTAAAGACTTCATATTGTTTTGTTTTTTCCATTATATCAATTTTCATTATCTTGTATGCAGGGTTATTTGTAATTAATTGGCCACCTCTCGCAGGCAGCCTCGCTACATTTCCAACAACATTTTTTCTACGACTCTTAACAATTCACGATAAACAACACAAAAATACGAAAAATCACTTTTTGCTCCCTCTTTTACTTATTATTCTGTATTTTGTAAGAAGCACTTAAAAGGTCAACGCTCGGGCGCCATACCTACGCTCAGTGTTAATGCCAGTTCAGAGGCAACAAATAAATTTTGTAAGGAAAAATTTAAATTTTTAAAACTATTCATTTTAAAAAGAAATTATTGATGTAGAGAGTCAGCCTGCAAGAGGTGGCCAATTAATTGCAAATAGCCCTGTATAAGTCTGTGTTATCGTACAAGATAAATGGAAGTTACCACGTAATAAATTACCAATAGATTAAGGTCAGAGAAAGACTTACTTACTATTATTACTTTCTAAAACTAACAAAGTTAACCCGAGCTACCGAATTCCGATTAATAATTAAAAGTAAATTAATTTATAAGATATCATTGAACAAATATAAACATACACTATTGTATAAGGCTTGTTTATATGTTTGTCACGAAGCCAGCTCTAGCCAGTCTAAACAAGAATATCCAGTTGCATTATCCTGAAGGACGAAGCATTATACCATGAAGGATTTATATATATAATATATATTATTTAAACTTGACGCCTGACTGACCCGTAAATTTATATGTTGCTATATACATATTATATATTATCTTTTAAAAATATCTTTAATGCAACTAACTCATATCAATTACATGCTTTAATGTTAGAAAATAATGTGATCAATAATGATTGGAGAAGGTTTATTTATGTCTAGAATAAAATAAATTATAATTAAAACTCATATTTATATGAGATCAAACATGAATGGGGTCAGATACGTTATCAATGTAATTATTTTTGTTATGCCAAATATACCTATACAGGGATTCTCGCTTAAAATAGATAACAGGTCAACATTTTATTATTCTTGATAACTTACGTTTTTTATATTTAATTAATTTAAACACAATATTGTAAGATAAAAAAAAATCTGTTTTGTTTTATATTCACTAACAATTTTTTCCTAGTATGTGAATATTAATGATATCTGAAAAGACCTGTCAGATTGACAATCTGTCACTGTCACATGGAAAGCTATATATAATATAAAATCTAATTTTCTCTGTGCACTATTAGACAAGAATGCTATATAGTAGCTAGTGTTTTGCAGGTGGCAAGTCACCTGCGTTGTTTTTAGCTAGTCATGCGTGTCTTATGTGGAAGTTAGGCGCGGTCTTCACTTATGAAATTCTTAACTGTAATAAAAATCTAGTCTTTACTTTTTTGTTGTAAAAACTTCATTATTTCTAGGGTAATATTTCTTAATGTAATTAATTAAAAACTTTGTTGACCGACGCCCAACCCTCACTAATTAAAATCTCTTGGGAGCCCACACTGTAACTAAGAACCCTCGCCCTGCCAGTAATTGAACATTGTGTAACCTTCTGAATGCCATTGATAATTTACAAGTGTCTTCATTAATAGCACAGATCATAAATATACTTATTGGAGTAGGTACTCTGAGTTCGATTATAATTATGCGGGCTGTAAACACATTTGAATGTTTTGTAGTTGTATACTAAGCCTATTTTCACTCTATGTCAATACGAAGTGATGAAGTCTTTTATAATAGATCAGAAAATAGAGATGAAAATTCCTCTAACCTTGTATTTGATAAGTTTTGTATCTACAGCATTTATGTAAGATTTTATAAATTATGTGTAATTTGTAAATAAACATACATATTTTTTACTAAAGTATACTAAGAATTATCAAAAGATTTTAAACACCTTATCATTGTTAACATGTGTTGAAAATGTAAATTAGATGTAAGTTGTATATCTGTGTGGGTTGCCTTATTTAGGGGTGAATGTACTGAGCAACAGCAAGCGGCAATTAAAGATAATGTACTGAAATTGCGACGTTTGTACAACACGTCATTTAGTAAATTTGCATGTAGATAGTTTACTGAAAAAAATGCTAATAAGATAATAAAACTGAAGTGTTGTTGCTACATAGTTGAATTCATACACTTACGTTATTCGGTTATTGTATGCTTTTTAAGCTATTTTTATTAATGAATACGTCTGGTGTAAAAATATACGGCTTTTTAGTTTTTTGGAGAAGATAGTTGAAACATCACAGTGTGGGTATTTTTACATTGTTTTAGATTTAATTTTTTTATGAAGCTCCATATGATTATGATATTTAAAATAATTGAGACATTATATTTTTTATATATTCGTTGACTTAAGTACTCGTTTCTTCAGTCTTCAGTTATATTTGAAATGTGATTAAATTAAATGTATTATATGTACCAACTTTGTGTAACAAGACTACTTGGTACAAAGATGTTAGTATTCCTGAGCTGTCTCTAACGGTTCAACTCGTGTTACATTCCTGTGTCAACTGGACTAGGGTTCCTTAGGTATATCGAAGACAGATATTTTAAATAATTTAACTGCATTTATATATTTTTTTTACTCTTGACTTTCTTTTACCGTTTATTTTTTTCCAATTGTTTTTTTAATCATAATTCAAAACAAAAAAAAAACATTATTTATTTTCTACATTTAGTGTAGTTTGTTGTTTAAATGTAATTAATTCAATTTTAAAAACATTTTATATTAAATATTTTATGTCCATTATTAAATCAGTAAAATTGATCGATGTTCTCAAAAGGTTCGATTGCATCTTATGTGTATGTAGTACTTATCATACCAGAGAGCAATTTGTACTGAGAAAGGTTTTCTACAAAAACAATAATCCGAACGATGTAATTGATATTGTTTCGAGGAAATCTGAACGTCTGTGGTTGTCTTTACATCTACAGAAAACTAAACCCTTTTTAATATAAACGTGATCTTCGCAGTTCTTGTGTCGTTTGTCTGTATGTGAATATTGAACCTTTTATATAGTAAATAGATTACAACTATATATAATAAATAAATATAAGACACTCTAACATGTACTGCTTTGAACTAAAAATGTTAGAAAATATTTATAAACATGTAAAGCTGTGTTAAGCTTAGTATTTTTTTTTAATAAATATGGAATGAATGAATAAATGAAATATTTAGTTTCATTCTATATTTTTTTTAATTATCTATAATTGTTGTTTTATAGGGAACGAATTGCATGAAATTTGAACAGACATTTATACTTTGAAAAACTAATCAAGTAAATGGTTTTCTCGTTAAAATTTCACAAGCTACTGCTCGTTTTAATGCATTTTATTTATATACCTATGAATGGACCATGTGATTAGTTGAATGAATAAATAATGTTTTTAATAACGAATTTGTCTGTTTATATATGGAGTTATTATGAAACCACGCTACATAACTCATATATGTAATAAAATTTATCGTTAATATAATGTTACATTTATGCTTATCGGAGACATCGTAACATATTTTAGAAGATATTTTATGTCGAAATCAGCTGGCATTCAGATACGTAACTAGGGTGTAAAGAGTCTATAAAATCCCGGTACTAAATATACCTTATGTTAATTTTCTATATCAGGATAAATCATCAGTGGTACCGAGCTGCTACTACACGTCGGTCTTTATCAAATCTGATCTTAAATCTACCACATAGGTCTTAATCAAATCAGTTTTTAAATCTACTCATCATGCTGTTATCATACGTCACCATTTTGACAATTAATTATTTTTTACGTTTACATGTTAGACACTTATAAATTCCCTCCAGTTTTTCATATAAATGAATACTCAATAATCCAGAAAAAAAATAATCTAACCCGAAATTGTTTTAGGATAAAAGCTAACCCGTCTCTAAAATTAATACATACCAATTAAGAATACAATTTTTTTGGTAACATTTTCTTGTAGATTCTGCTATTTATGACTGTAATGGAAAATAATAACACCTCCTTTATCTGATTATCGTTAATTGTATCTCCTAACCAGTTTTAACCGTTATAAATAATACGCTAGCTATGATAGTTACTTGGATCAAAAACTTATTATTAATATATGATTGTCAATGTGTTTGTTTGTGTATTGGTTTTTATAACTTAATTCAATTTGAAATGACATCACCATTTTTTCATTTTTCCACCCCGTTGGTCGAGTGGTTATAATGAGTATTTCCACGTATTTGTATCGTTGTCTAACACCCTTAACACAAGCAAATAATTCGCTTACTTAGGGGTTAGATCAATTTGTGTAATTTGTCCTGGTATTACTATTATATTATAAAAACGCTTAGGAACCATTTGTCACCTAAAGGAACTCTCAATGTTTGTTATTGTAGATATTATTTTTAAGGTTTTAAAGTCGTCTTCCTTGTAACCGCATGCCGCAGGCAAAGTGTGGTAAAGTTATATATTTTTTGCTAATGACTATTGCATTGTTTCCATTGTAATTATTCACTTAACGTTGATACATATAGCATTCTACTTATTCATTATATGTATGTAAATATTTAGTTTCAGAAAATTATATTTCTTTGTTATTTTTTCCCTGTTGCGGATAAAGTATTAAACTTATAATACATAAAAACGATGGGACAATATACCATTAAAGTTATTTAAAACAAAAATATTTGTACAATACACAATAACACTACAAAATATATATATAGTAGTTCCGAGTATGAAATTCTAATATATTATGAGTAAGAATGGATGTCTTAAATCAATTTGAAGTAGGTAGTGAATATTTTTTGTACCATTTGTCAGACATAACTTAACAATGGGAACAGTTAACTGTTGAGTACAAACAAAAACATGTCGCCCACATACCACGTGTCACTGACCTATCCCAACGAGATGGGGAAACTGTAGACGCGGCACTAATATCACCTTTATTCGTAATTCCTATTCAGTTTTTTTACTCAGCGTAACAAATAATGTTTATTATTTTTTGACGAGTTTTTCTATGAACTAAATAACTTATATTTAACAACATTACATAACCTAGTTTAAAAAATTATAAATAAAGATTAATAATACGAGATTTAAATTTAAAAAAAATACTTAATACTACCCAGTGTTATATAATATATATATATATAATAATACTAAATAGTAGCTACCTACTGAAAAAGTGAAAAAAATATGAAGTTAATTTAATTAATAAACGTAATAAAATTAAGTAAGTTTAATTTTTATATAAAATTAATACATTATAATCAACAGCAGCGTCAGACTGGCGACTGAAGTTGCTTAGGTCTAGACGAACACAATATGTGACGTCTTAAAATAAGTATTTACAATCATTAATAAAATGGATATAAAACGGACGATAAATTTTATATATTTATTGTATTTTTCCATTATAGAAATATATTACGAGATCAATGCATATATACCTACAATTCATTGAGCGAAGCTTATGTAGTTGGCTTCAATATCATCTCCCTGATGCTCCTTCTCCTGAACTACTGAACCAATTGTCATGCGGTTTTTGTTAGTTGATAGCTACATTATCATCGATGGTTTAGCATCAAAAAATCAGTGATCATGTCCTTGTGGAAGTATTACCAGAAAACATAATTTATTAAATGTATAAATTAAATTATTTAATCTGCGCTCCATTAACAGTCAGAATGGCTATCAACCTAGTATATGTATATATTACCCCTATTTTATGTATAAAGTCAATAATCGAAACTCTAATCTATTTAGATTTATCTATAATTATGTACAATTTAATAAACCTGTCACATCTGTGTGAAACAATCTTTGATCTCTTGTCGTAGGTCAGTTCTCAATATAGCACTACAGAGAGTGTATTTTTAATTCACTCTGTCAAGACTAATTAGATTAATGCCTGTCTTAATTGACAGTTTCGTTTTTACGAAGTTCTATTTTTTATGTGTATTACGGTTTTATATAACTCTGTTTTTTATTTTGTTATTTCTATGGTAGTTTTATTAGAGATAAATGTAAATAGAATTGTTTATATGTAAACTGGTAACATATCTGTCGTTATATGTATCTGATTATTGACAGCTATTTATATTTTATCGAGGTCAACACTATGCTAATGATTGCTACCATTATCAGTGCCTGTAAAATATTCAGGGACATGCATGATATAGAAATCGTTCTTTATTTAACCTTTACAAGCAATTTTTATTCAAATCAGGAATAAATAAAATCCCCTGCTATTTTGCAACCGTTTTAAACAAATTGTTAAACCAGTTGATTTAAAATTGAAAAAATATACACGTATTGCTCTTTTAGTATTCACCTGTGTAAAATTCAGATGTTCAAAGTTCAATGACCCTTAACATATACCTACCTAAAATTATATGTAACCGATTAGATAATTAAGTATTTTTAAGTACAACCTTAAAAAAAAAAGTAGGTATTACGTACTCGTAATTATATAGTTATATGTTAAATCTCGTCTTAGTCGTAACTTATTTATCCAAATAAATATATTAATACATAGTTACGAGTTGGTTACGTTGTATCTAGGAGTGCAGTGACATTTGTTGAACTAGTTTGGTAAACTAAATGTCGGTGTTCTTGGTAGTGTTCGGATTATTATGTATATATATTTTATTAAATATGTATAGATTTATCAGTTCACGCCGCGAGTCGGCCATGCTTCGAACTCATAAATAGGAAGCCTGAATTATTTCGAAATTAGTCGTTCAAAATTCAGAATAATTTACGTGAACAAAGCCGTGTAATTATATATTAAATAATCATTATGTTTCATGAGTTTAATTACAATAAAAAAATATATATTGTTTGTTTAATACAATGTTGTATTAGATGAAAAATATCTGCTACACTAAAGGACCTGCGTAAAAAAATATATAAAACTCTATTTCATAATATACATGTTTTAGTAATAATGGGTACTGATAACCTTAAATTGATTCCAAACAGATTAATTTGATTGATTGATTGATACGAACCAATCTATTATGTTGAACATTTATCTCAAACAAAATTCTTTCCCCAGTTTAAAACTTTGTTATAATCTAACGAAATCTCATATTTACTATTAAACTATAATATGTAGTTATTTTTGAAGACCTTGACAATGTTAATCAGAGTGGAACATCATTGCATATTTAGTGGCCAGGCAACTAATTTTGACAGTCAAATATTACTTCATAATAAAATTTTAATAAATTATAGGTACAAAGCATCACGAAATCTGTAACAATTTAAAAGTTGATTTATGAAATATAGACTAAAACCCCGCGTCGATGACCTTTACGTGGCATAGAAATCTAGTATTTGAATTATTATTATTAATTTATGTATGTTTGAATATTTAATAAAATAATTTAAAGTTCAATACAGCTGATTAATGGGCTAAAATATTGTTCTTGACTCTTTCTACTAATACAAGTTATATAATTGAAGTAGTGGTGTTAAAAAATATAATAATCATCAACACGACAGTTGATCAGGACTCGAACCTGCCAGCTCAAGATTCGACCCTCGTCGCTGTTCCAAATGAGCTATCGTGTCTTCTTAATGAATTTAGCTATGAACATATAATAGAATATGAACGATTTTGAGTAATCTAATAAAAATATGTGACTTTAAAAACAAAACTTTATCATTGATGAAAACTTCAATGAAGTTAATGATAATAATGAAGTTACGCTGTCAAAGATTAATGTTCATTTGCAAGTTACAAGCGACTGGCTGAGAAAGTGCTCGTCACGGTACGCCGCTGCTGTTTTTGTGCAATAGTTATTGGTCCAAGTTGAGACAAAAAAGCGATTTGATCTTTTAGTAAAAACAATATACCAAAAATGTTGTTTGTCTAAAACATTGTAAGAATGTAAGTAGAACAGAAAATCCATATTATATTCTATATTTTTACCTGGTTGATACACCCCAGACTCTGACCAATTTGTGCATCACACAAAGCATTGTTCCGTGTGGAAATCGAATCTACATCCTCTGCCTCAGCAGTCAGTCTCTCACAATTACACCAATAGGTCATCCATACTAGAGTTATATGTTGTAACTAACACTATTTAAAGTTTTGTTATACATATATAGAAGTGAAAATATGAATGTAAGACGAAATGTAACCTGTAGTATTAAACTCGCTACTCGCTATCTCCTATCACTTGTCCCGCGTACAATTTTCATCTTGGTTTCATGAATAATCATTTCTTATTCAGAATATACGTATTGTTTGGTTGTTTTTTCAATTGTTTCTTATTGCATACTAATTTCGCAAAACTGAAATGAAATATGATACTGACTGTACCGAGTTGCAATAATTATCTTAACACTTTTACTTTTGTTAACTTTTATTTTTATCACGTTATCATTTCTTACTTATAGCTAGATTGGTATATAATATATCTACATTAATTATAGTTGTAATTTCATTATATTATATTCATTAATAAACATATTCTCGCACTGATCTCGATTAATGACCTTGTTTTTGTAACAAATTCTTATTTAATAGATTCAAAGTTTATTAAGGATAAGATCTTTATAAAAAACATATATTGAATTCCAGAATTTTTATTTTATTGTTTTAAATATTAATACAAAGTCCTTGAAAATGTAATTAACGAATGTAACCAGTTTAAGAAAGTGTTGAGTCTTGTAGATAAGAAGGGCACCAGCACAAACATTATCTCACTTGTTTACAGATGAGTGATAAGATTTGGTCCATCATTATTTATGTATTATGAAGTGTTTCGTAAGATGTTGTTGTAGATTCAATCTTTTTTTTCCGCAGTAGGTACTAAGGCTTCTTATTTACGAGTTAACATTAAATATTTCTCAGTAAAGATTCTGTCAAAATTTATTTATATTTACAAATAGCGTTGTAAAATACGAAATATTAAGATATTATCGTTGCAATTGAAAAATTTGTAGCTTCTTACTAAATAGTACATAGACTAGAAGTTTCTCAAATGCTTTAGAAAATAACTTGTGATAATGATAACACAGATCGCGTTTATATATTGACGTCATTTATTATTACATTCACATTGGTTCGAATTTGTTTTTGCTTAGCTTTTAGTTATAATCCGAAATATTAAAAGTTTTTTGTTTTGGTAATTGCTTCACGCCTATAATATAATAGAGATGAAAAATAATATTTTATAGGCCTTCCAACTAGGAAAGACAGATGATTAATGATTTACTAGTTTTTATGTATAGACATAACAGACGAACAAAAATACAATAAATGAATAGATACACTGTTAAACATTTTGTCCTTGGAATTATTTTTCTAAAATCTTAAGTGTTTAGATTATTATAGATGAGTGTTAAAAGACACGAGGCTTCTACTTTCAGTTAAAATGTAGTTAAAAATGTTTTGTCATTAAAATGTCTAACTTAAACTACACGGCTTATGTATCTATTAGGTACTACTATGCTTTATTTATAACAAAATAACAAATTAACAAATATATAAATCATTTCCAGTAATGATAATAATTTATCTTAAGTAGATAGTATTTGTTTAAATAGATTGTCGTAATGCGATTTAAATGATCATGTATTAGATTCACTTGATATGATCTTAAATGAATTATAACAATAAGAGAACAATAACAAAATCACGTTTGGTTCATAAATGGCCGCCCACGAAGGATATTTTATGTTACAAGCTGAAGCGTTTATAGATCTTATATTATATATTTATCTTCATACCCTTATTATTATTTGCAATAATTGTATTGATGATCTGTTGGTATAGTTACACCGCCCCGTTGGTCGAGTGGTTAGCGCAGATTCCTAACCTATAGCGACGCAATGTGACTCAGGTTCGATTCCCGAAAGGGATAGGCACTATGTGATGAGCTTAGATGTCTGTATTTCTGGGTTAAGTTGTTTATTAGATATATTTGCAGTATTTATAACGTGTATTTCTATATCGTTGTCTAACACCCTTAACACAAGCAAATAATTTGCTTACTTAGGGATTAGATCAATGTGTGTAATTTATCCTTTAATATTATTATTATAGTGATTATTTAATACTTAATATGAACCCCAATTGCTGAGTCAGAGATTTCGTTCCTTTGAGGGTCGGTTTGCGTAATTATTTGGTTTGATCGACAGATCGTTTTCCGATGCTGGAAATACTTAAAGTTAATTAATTTACAAGTTTGTGAAACCTCCGGAATAAAATTGTCCTGTCCACCTTGAGTTTTTTTATTAAATAATATTAATACTTTAAAACAAAACGGAATGACATCAAATTAAATCGCTTAATCTGATGTCTTGTGGCACACGAGATTTCTTAATCGAATCAGCGCGGGGTCAATTGATTCCTTACATTTGCATTCCTTTGGTTTTCTTTCGCACGAGAAGTTATATGAAGGAAATAGTTATAACAATACACGACTTTTTTGTCTTTTATCAGATAATAATAAAGAAGTACATAATTTAAAGTAATTATCTTCTTTATTCACTCATTGGTTTATCCTTATCCAATGACGTAGCAGCGAATATATTTCATCTGTGTGTGTATTAGTACTATACACATTGAACTGTAACAACACCCTTCTTTTTCCGTCGGGATTTAAAAATAGAATCTTTCAAAAATAATTTTGATCCTATCACAGACTTCTTTATGTTGGTCGTAAATATGTAAATGCTAAGTTACTGGAGAAATATAAACTAGTCAGCTTAAACATTAACTAAAGTTGAATATTTCCTAAACATGATGAAATTGGGTTAGTCATGTGCAATAAAATGATTCTAGTTCTAACATAAAAACAGTAAACATGATAAGGTTTCTAGTCGTTACAAAATGTATAACATTATCTCATAATCTCCGCGTGTTATATTTACAAACTGAATGAGTACATTATATTCACTATTGTTAATAAAAAACTTGTATATATGATACCTCCCATTCTTGTTTAAAATGTCACGTCTGAAAACGGTGATTGTATCTGATTTATGGAAACACTTACAAAATAGTTCACGTTGTGCTACATAAAAAACTTAAAAGACTGCCTAAAAAAGTAATAACAGTTAAGATCTAGATAATATAATAAAATCACCAAAATTCAGATATAACTATAACCGTAACAAATTGAATATACAAGAGATCAAACAAGATGACCAAAAAATAATACAAAGATAAAAGAAATATAGAAAGATCGTAAAAATCAAACAAAATTCTTGCTAAAGTGAAGTAGGAAGCAAAAATAAGCAAACTGAAAGAGCATCTATTATTAGAGAGGGATGTCGGAACACTTAACTCACTAGTCCTTGTTATGGATCACCTGTTAACAGGCTTACTTGAGATAAGTGGTGTTAAGATGATTCAAGAAAGAAAAATAGTTCACAGTCTCTCAGAAGATAACGAGATTCGTAAAACTTTATGTAAATATTATATCTAACCGACATCGCAAAACAAGACCACTTACAATATTTTTTTTTTTTGCTTTTTTTATAATTTTATATTATATAATATTACTAGATAAATTTTACGATCGATTCATTACCAATATCATCTTAAAGCTATGAAAATAAATTATGATTCGTTTGTGGTGTTATTGAAGGATGTCACAATATTATGATTTATAACATTGAAAGTTGTTTATATATAATCATCAGATAAAATGATGTCATTATCAATGTAAGGTCAGGTCAGAATTACTTGACTGACATCATCATTTACAAAGAAATCAATCTGCCATAACTTACGTAATCGTTTGCGGATTGGATCGGAAATGCTTTTATAAATGTTTGAAGAGTAAAAATACTAAATTGAATTTTTAGGTATTGAAATTTAGCATTCACATTACATATTAATATTTTTTACATTTTTAATAATACTAATCATAATCAATACTTGTACTTAACATATAATTGAGTACTTCTTTGCCTTAGAAAATATATTAAATCTTAATACATATTTTATACCAGTAATTATACCAGTACCTATACCGAAATCTAAATATCTAGATGATAATATCTTATGGTTGAACATCACTTCTTATTTGGTAGTCTTTAACAGAAAGTAAAAGATAGATTTTTTAATAATTTTAACTGTAATCGAGATGCCAAAGTAAACTTTTTTGTATGTATTCTTACTAAAACTATTATATGAATATGCCATAATATTATGGTCACCAGACAATACTGCAAAATATTCTGAACTACACGATATTGGTTATTCAAAGAAGTAGTTCCTTTGGAATATTTAAGAGACTAATTTAAAAACACTATAGAAGTCTTCGTAATTTTAAATTGGTCTAATTCGGGCCCGGTTAGCGGTTCTATAAATCAAATTAAGATGTCAAGACACTCTAGTTTCGTTTATGTCATTATAGAAGTTAATTTTGTTTGATTATAGACATTCCTCGTGTTTTAGAATTTCAAGGTTCATTTTACATTTATTAATAGTATATACATTAAATTATGTAGCTCCTAATTTATAACCCTGAGCAATACTGGTTTGTTTTCATTTTAATAACGACGTAATCAAGTGTATTATTATAGAGAGTGGTCTCGTAAATCTATGATATATTTGTAATGTTCTTTTGTCTTCTATTTTTTTCCATACAATGAAATGATCCTTACTTTCAAATCAGATCAATTTATTAATAAATACATACTATATTTGATCAAATATAAATATTTGGCATATTACCTATAACTATATAAAAAATAAGAAATGATCCCTAGGACAAATTCCCGTTTTGTCTATGAATCGACCATTTCTATGTCGCGTTAAAAAAAACACGCTGTATATTATTATAATTAACATTTTAATGATATATATTTTTTAAATTAATTAACTTCGTTTGAATATACTTACGTTTGAAGTTAGTTAACATATTTTCCTATAAAAGACCCTAATGGATTTCTTATATGTTTTTAATAATACCTACATTAAGTTGTCATTTTTAACAACATACTAGAATAAATACATAAATAGGTACTTAAAGCAATAAACAAAGAATTCGCTTCACTTTTTTATAATAAATTGTAAATCGCGATGTATCGTTTCCGTTTTAGTAGTTTCAGAGATTCAGTATTAAAATCATATTTCTTTATGACATTCATTAAAAAAAATTAAGACAATCCCAATTAGTAGGATTTTCAGTAGGTATATAAGTATGTCCATTGACCTCCAAAATGGTTTTAGCTTAAAAACAAAAATAAGTAATTTTGTAAAAAAAAGTTATGAATATTTAATTTGATTTGGAAACTTCAAAAAGTGGAACAAAAACTTTGACATTACTGGTAAAAGACATCTCCTCGTTTACACATTATTTTCTAAAGAGTTTCAGGAAGTCAAAATAATCGAACGACCACAGCAAACGACATATTTCTTTATGTTTAAAATTGTTTACTTATGTTAAATGTATTTAAATTTTAAATAAATGTTTTCTAATAAATTATCAACCATGTTTACTTGTAACTTTCTTGATCTATGATGACTCAGTATTATATATGTACGTCCTTAGATCCGAATTTTGCCCGACTACATGTTTCTAAATAAAAATATTTAAAAAAATATATGCTACACTATAAACTATACACAAGCTATGATATATAAAGAAGAATATGAAATTAATAATAGAATATGTTATAAATAATGTATAACTATTATGATATTTATGAGACGACAGATATATGACAATCGGAAGATAACTAAGATAATTTTTCTGGCACAAGTAAACAAGCAAAGGTACTAAATGTGCTTAATAAATTATTAATTTTAGTCAAGTGTATTAAACCATTCTTTCTTACAACTTGTTTTAAATAGGAAGCCGTCTATTATACTGCCTCGTCACGGGGTCATTAAACCTGTTAAATTATGCCTCGTAAATTAATTAAACTTTATATTTCCAGTCTATTTAATCCCAACTCTGTAATTTCACTTTTACTTTCAGTTTTATATCTTGATTCTTAATTAAATAATTTATATTTTGATTTTTAAATATGTAATACTTCCAAAATCAAACTCAATATAAATACCAGTTTCAATTAATTGTAAAAATAATTATTAATATACCTTCACGAAACCAGAATCGAGGGTTCGATTATGAATTAACCGTCACGTAATGATTTTAAAATTAAAAGTACATTTATTACCTTTATATTTCAAATTATATAAGGTTTCATATAAAAAATACGGCTCGTCACTTCAATTATAACTGATTTTCACTTCCGGTACAAAGAACCTAATTAACCAAATCCCGTGTTATTCTTTCTGATTGGCTGTTGACGTGATAGAGAGCCAATCACAACTCTAGAATTTTGAATATTTTTTATTCTTCGTTCCAAAAACCTTCAGTCTGTATACTATCTATACGTGGATACTACATGAAGGCAATTTTCTTTTACCCTAGTATTACGTCACCAAATTGACGACATCCTTTCCATATTGTGATATGGAACTAACAAGTGGTTCATTATACTGACAAATTTACAATCATTGTTTTATTATACTTGTATGAGTCACACAATTAAGATTTTAATTAACGTAATATAGATATATTATCACAAGCATTACAAACAACGTCACTTATTCGGTTTTTTTTTTAATAATTAATTATTTGTGATTTTAAAGCTAAGTTTTTCATAAAATCTTTCGCATTAAGAAATCATAATTACTTAAAAAGTAGTATGTATTACGATTATATTAGAAATATATTAGACGAAGCTTCTTAGCAATCCATGGATTCACCGTGCGGGTGCCGGGCCCATCGCGTTGCAAGGAGAGGAGTGCAAGCAGTGCCTGGGACTTGCGACCCAGGAGTAGGTTTAAGGGGCCCCTTTATTATGCGCAAAAACGCTCACCTTCACCCTCCACACTCCCCTCCCTACCTAACCAAATTTAGAAAGAACCTACTAATGCCGCCTTTGAAGTACGTTCTAGAAATGAACCGATGCTTGTTCTAGAAAGGCCAAGATCTTTAAGTAGGCTATAGAGAGATTTTGCTGTTATACCTCTCGCTCCCACTTCTACCGCGTACAAACTAACTATAAATTTATTCCTGATCAGTTCGTTGGTTAGTTCGTAATACTTATTGAGCTTGAATGTGTGATCCCTTGGGATGTTTGTTTCCCAAGGAACAGTAAGCTCCACAAGTATCACGCGCCTCAGATGTTTCGAATACAGGAATAAGTCCGGTCTGGATGACGAAACACCAACATCCCCAGGGATTTTGTAATGCTTTTCATACGTGTCCATCATGAGAATCCAATCAGGAGCCGCGCCTAATATTGAATAAGGCTTCGCTTTTGATTTTTTGGAGGAGCCTTCTTTTACGAATTCTATAGATCGTTCGGTGGTTGTTATACCCTTCCGCGCTCTTGCTACTGAAAGACTAACCGCTTCCCGTATAATTTCTAATACCTTGTCGTGGCGACGCGAGTATTGACCTTTATCTAGAAGTACCCTACACCCTACTAATAGGTGTTTCGCGGTTCCTATTGCCTCCCCACAGATGTTGCAAGACTTTTCGGTGGCTTTGCCCCATCTTACTAAATTACTTTGATCTGGGAGAGTCATTTGGAATGCATTAAGATAGAATTTTAATAATGCTGGGAACCAATCATAAATTAAGGTGCGCCACTTCAAAGCTAGTGGAATACAAAAATCTCCTATGGTCACCCATTCGTTTTGAATTTCTAGGCTCATCGCGTGGAGTCGGTAATTATCGTTTTCGTCTTGTCGAATAAAAGATTTTGTTATGTCTATGTCTTGAACTTTCCTACTTCATCCTAGCCCTACTTTATTTGTTTGAGCACCTATCATAAACTTTTTATGGAATTGAAGTCGTGACTCGAGCTCTGAGGCAACTTTGTCTTTTGGGAGAGAAGTTACAGTATCATCTTTAGATTTTCCGATGATATACACTCGGCGTCACAAAAATCGCACCTTTTAAAAAAGCAACTTCAAAATAATTTTACTCAAACTTTGTGAATTGTAAGGATATGATTGTAGGATATCATTGGAAAGGTAATTCAATTGCCTATTAGAAAATAAAAAACATGTGTATGCATTTTAATTCTTTAATAACAAAAAACTTAAAACATGACAAAAAGTGACAAAAAATAAAATTAATAACATCATAAAAAATTACAAATAAGGCCTTAAAATCTAGTGTTTCCATCCCTTGCTGTGATGGTAGCTTCCAGCCGATCCTTCATGGAGCTCACGAGGGTCACCACTCTTGCTTGGAGTATGTTGTCCCATTCGTCTTTCACGGCATCCTGGAGCTCTTGTAGAGTGGTGGGAGCAGGATCTCGTGCTCGTACGTGCCTCTTTACATCGTCCCAGAGATGCTCGATCGAGTTCAGGTCTGGACTTCGTGCTGGCCACGGCATAACAGGGATCTCAACCTCTTCCAAATAGTCCCGCACAGCAAACGCAGTGTGGCAACGGGCGTTATCATGCATTAACATGAACCCATCGCCAACAAAACCAGCATACGGAACCACATGGTCTTGTAAGATCTCCGTTATGTACCGCCGAGCAATCAGCGACCCTTGCCCGCGACCACCACCAGTCCGAGAGACGCACACAAGCTCCGTTTTCCCTTCGACGGATATGCCACCCCAGAACATACAGGAACCACCTCGGTATTCGACGGATTCCTCTATGCAAGCCTGGGCAAATCGCTCTCCTCGTCTTCGGTATACTCTTCTGCGTCTGTCGTTGCAGAAAAGACATACTCGTGTCTCATCGGTGAAGAGAACGGCTTTCCATTGTTCACTCGTCAGGTTGACATGCTCCTGGGCAAATCGTAACCGCTCTCTTCGATGATGCACGGTCAATTTTGGGCCCCTGGCAGGTCTGTGAGCTCTCAATTCCTTTTCTTTCAGTCTTCTTCTAATCGTAGAAACACTCACAGACGTTCTGCAAGCTGATCGGAGCTCTTGTTGCAACTCAACAGCATTACTGAAGCGGTGCCGCAAGGATGTGGAAACAACGAAGCGGTCGTCTCTTTCTGACGTGCAGCGTTTTCTTCCGGATCCACGTCTTCGAGTATAGCGACCAGTCTCAAGGAACCGTTGGTATATTCGTCGAACTGAGAATCGGCTAAGGTTCAACTGTCGAGCAACGTCAACCTGTCGCAGTCCTGATTGCAATAGCGCAATGATTTGAGCGGCTTTATCAGGGGTTGTATCCATCTTCAGGTACTGTTCTCTAGCGTATGTTGTTCCGGTGTGTTCACTCTGAAGTTTGAGTAGCGACTGACCCATTTTTTACCTTTACATGAGCTTTTATACCCTTATAAGGTAGCACAAGTAGTGCTCCTTAAGTGAGCATTTTTTTAAACATTTTTTTTGATTGGTCCCTGGTTAGAAATGGAAATTGTTTTTTAATGATACAAGTAATTAATATAAAGGTATTGAAGTGCACTTTAGAATGATATATTTTTTTCATACGTAGTACTTATGTGCTAGATTCTAGGAGCGATTTACTGAAAAAAACATAGAGGTGCGATTTTTGTGACACCGAGTTTATCTTTTGGTAACTCTTAGATGTTTGTAGAGCTCCGATGGTTTCTTTAATTTTAATCCAAAGTTGTTACGGTCTCTAAATAAGGTTGAAGAGTCCGCTGAGTGCGCTAACCCGAGCCATAACTTCAATGTCTTTATGACGCTTGCATCTAACTTTGACAAAAGGGTTTTATTTATATCATACACGAGGAAAGGCCAATTTAGACGTGATGTTAAATAATTATCGTAAATCCAAGCTTTTTTGACGTTGCTTATTGGTTGGTTGTCTACCTTTTTGAGATCGTTTAAAAAGCTATCGACTATTACATCCAACGATGGAGTACGGCCTTGGTAATCGATTTTTTTACCTAAAAATTATTATAATACATATTATGAGATATAAAAATCGAATAAATTTGTTTATGAAATAAGATGTTCAATCTTCACGCGTATTTTACTTATTTTGTCTTCTACAGTTCACACGGCGGCGCTAATCGACACACAAGCGTGTGAATGTGTTTATTATTTATATTTACGTCTTTTACTTCCTATGTTTGATTTGTATACCATATTCTTATTTATTTCAATGATGCGAGGTCCAATCTTTAGGGTTTTGAATCATGATAATTTTTGACTTTTGTTCGATATCACCAACAATCGTTATATTTATAGTTAGACAAAGGTATTAAAGTAAGATGAATGATCTTCCTTAAGAAATATTTCCTTATATTGCACTGTGAAAAGAAATTATCTTTTTTTTGCCGATATGTGATAATGAGTTGACGTGTTCGGTGTAAATAATAGCCCTCGTTATAGTTTTTATAGTTGGTTGTTATCGAGAGTTAATATTCACAGGGAAGGCGTTTCATGTATCGTATATAAGGAATAATTATTTGTGAACTCGTATTTTTACTTTGTGGTATGAATAATATAACACAATATTCAACGCTACTCGGCGATTTATAATTTGTCCCCATAAAGATTATATCTAAATGTTATATCATAAATAATATTGAATTAATTTGCGATTGAATAAATTATTAATATTATGATAAAATTCTTTATTTCACACTTATTCATTCCAAAATTAAATAAAAATTGGTCTTGAGAATCTTCGAGTCATCTGTTGTCAACCTTTAATATAAATTAAAAAATACATAAAATATTAAATATGTATATAAGAAATACTTATACTGACAGTTTATAAAACGAAAGCAGAAGTCAACAATCCTTTCATAAAACCAGTAACTTTTTTAACACTGAATACCGGAAGTGACTAAATGTTAAAAATGTTTTATATACTTTTAATATTCCTAACAAGCTTAATTAGGTGGTAACACTGTAAGTATATTATTTAGGATTGGAACATTTGTTTGATTCGTTAAGAATAATAAAATACTATTATTATTATTGTACTATGTAAGTTGTGAGATTTTAAGAATGGGTTTAAATTTGTATTTTTTAAAGACGAGTAACTGTCAGTGACCTCTACAAACGTGACAAAGATGAACCTCATGAAATAGGTCTACTTTTCTCGCGATAGCAGACAGTGGGAATACCAATTATTCATTAAATCAGTCATAGTTTTTTTAAAGTCAAAGTTTGTTATTTCAAATAGTCATACATAGCAATTATGACGTAAATTACATATGACGTAATAAACTTCAGACTCTAGGTCTACGGATCCAAAGGTCCATGGAGAAGAACCGGCAAAAACTCCATAAATAATTTCATCAATAATCAATTAATTAATTTTAACTTAGACTTAGATTTGGTTATTAATGGCCATTGATGAAAGTATAAATCATGACATTTATTTTTGAACTAAGACTATTCATTTAGAATTATAATTCCTATAATATTTACTTATACGTTCCTAATGATCCTTATTTCTTTATTGATAAGAACTTTTTTTGAAGTGAAGAAAATCAATTCTAACATAATTTCTTTGTATGGTTACAGTCGCCATCTATTCAGATTCTCGAACAAACAGGCTCAGTAGCCAATATCGTATCCCACGCTGTTTACACGAAGTTCCTAACTAATCCCATAGATGGCGCTGATTTAACAATTTGTTGCAATTTTTAACTAAATGTTATTTTGTTTCAGGTAAAGTTTGGTTTCAAAAATGGGACTGGAGTAAGTCATTTACATGTGACTTATCAAAGATTGGTGAATATTATAAATGTTTTAAATTTTTCTGTTTAGTTCAAATAGCAGCTAAACAGGACTTTTGACAGCGCTGTCAATTATTTTTACATATATTATTCTTCCAGTAAAAAAAAGGTTGGTCCTTATAATCATATCTGTGTATATAAAGTACTGTAACAGCTGTTCAGAATAACATTTCGTGGGAAATAAATCCAGATAACACGATAATGTTATCGCTTATATTATTAATAGGTATATCACAATAATAAGGATTGATTATATTTATGCATGCAACTGGCACGTATGCACATTTTATTCAATTATACCTAATACTAACAAAAATAATATTTATTATTTTTATTTTATTTTATTAAGAATTAGATTTCTGTATTGTTCTATAAACTTAAAATAATTAATTGTTCATCCTCTATTTATTATTTCTAAAAGATAAACAATTCTTAGTTGTATATTATGTACTTATTATGTATATGACATGAAAAACTTTTTGTATGTCATATTATACGAATTATATACATATCAATGTGAAATTAGGTGACAAGTTTTATTTACGTGTGTCATAATTTACAAGTATAGTAGATATTAAAAGTTAATCTGTATTAGTATTAAATTATTGAAGAGTCTATACACTGAAGTAATCTCTGAGGATCACTTAAATTAGATTAACATTATGTAATTTGACGAGAATGTTCATATCTTACAGTTTTACCTTAAAGTTAATTACGTCTTTAAAAATATATGATGTCAAAATAAATATTACACAATAATTAACAGCAGACCTCCTTGGTACATCCGGAATGAAAAACATGTGAATATGATGAAGTCTTCATTAATACTTACGTTAAGAAAAACTTTAAAATATCGTGTATTTTGTGCTTGTTTGTGTTTTATTATTAAGATATGTTCATATTAATGATTATTATAAATAATAAATTAAAACTATCTACTCGATAAAAATGACTAACATCAACTCAACCTGAATAACATTTTGAGTGCAATTTGAAATCGTAATATATAGAACAGATAATCAATTATCAAAGATTGAATAATCATATAATTTAATTATACAAATAGCACTATGTTTAACATTGAGAAATTAAGTCGCAGTTTTATAAAAAAAACATACTAAGATTAACTTTTTAAAGTCACTAAATAAAATTTAACTACTTATAAAGTAATATATCATTAAACATAAAAATATGTTGATATATAATAGTAGTATTTTACTGTCGTTCGTTGAAAAAAAGAGATATGTAGTAGTATTATCTACAAGGGAAATAGTTTTAAAACGAATTATATGTTTGAAGGTCTGAGGCGATAAGGTCATTTTCTATTCCAATATTCTATATTTGGTATATGATCATCAAATTGCCTTCATTTAAATCTCAGCAAATGGACAAATATCGTAAACGATTTTATAGTTTACACGTGTCTAGAATTATTTTACTTCATTTTCGCCCACGGTTTACCTAAACGGTCTTTAATTCTGAATTTACAATTTAGTATATTTTGGTCTATTATAAATTATTATTTATATCTAAGGAATGTAAATAAATGTTTGTATTGACTAAATATAAATAGCGAATGGAACGCAGACACTCGGGTTTAGCGAGACAAATTTAGTGCGGAATGTGACAAGAGAGAGCAATACTGTCGCAGCCCTCTTTAACAAATTATGGTATCTTATACCTGTTGGAATTTAAATAAAACAAAATATAATACTATGAACAGAAATGAAGTGAGTGGCAACCCTATATCTATTAAGCATTATCACGCTATTTCAAGGCACTCTTATGTACAGACAAAGTTAGTTTTTCTAGTCTGAGTTAAGTCTTTCCTGCTGTGTCTTTTTGTTCAAAATGAATGACAAATATATTGTTTTTACCCAAGCTCTTAACTGCGTACTCAAAGAGCTGTACCTATCCTCAACACATCACCACACACTCTTTATTTTAGTAACCATCTTGACAACCCTGACTTAAAAGGACAAATAAATAAAGCTAATATATTCGCAGATTCACAATTTTGATACTTATAAACTATTTATTAAATGGTATAATTTTGTAACATAGTTATATTAATGTAATTATGATAAGTTATTCGGTAATAAATAAATGGTTTATTACTATCTGTTAAAGAAAGCTTATTTATTCGGATGTCTGCTTTACTGTGTGATTTGGTAGTATAGTAGTTATAGTCTATTAAATAACTTATTTAATTCTGTACCTACAGGTAAACTCAGCTTCGTTCTCTTCTATTATGTCGAATACAGTACCTACAATATTATATGTATTTATATCCAATTGTCCATTTATCAATAAAAAAAATATTTTCCTTTTTAAGACAGACAACTCAATAACCATATATTTTTTCAATTCGTTTTCATCAATTATTTTCACATCGTTTTAATTAACATATATATTTTAAATTCGTTTTTATGAAATTAAAAATAATAAACTATATCAGTGAGTGAAGTAATTGTATCAAGTAACTGAGAATATCAAATAAAATTGGATAATAAATGATGTCATGGTACAATAACTTATTATATTCACAATACACTATTGATAGTTTATCGCTATATAAATTGTCTTTACAGTGTTATTGAATCAACTTGTTGCATCTGGATCAAGGAAACAGTAATATATTTGAATAATAAAACTTATTTACCTCATGCCTTTATAATATTACTGGTTTGATCTTTTCGATAGCTTTTGACTTTGCAATATAATTATAATGGAAAAATATAAGTTTATATATTGCAAGTGCAGGGGTGGCCAAGTTTATAAGAATTAAAATCGACTTTTTACCGACGTATATGTGTGTTTATCAACCTAATTACAAACTTCTTGAAATTTTGTTGCAGGTACATTTTTCATAAATTTTCTTTTTTTTTTCTTATTATAATTTTTAGTGCCTTCCCTCAATCGACCGGTTGACCAACCCTGCCATAGGATTAACTAAACATCTGTAAAACCCCTGATATAATATGTATGTATAGAGGGTTATTTGTAATTAATTGGAGACCTCTTGCAGACAGCCTCTCTACATCAATCCCAACAACATTTGTTCAACGACTTTTAAAATTAATAGTTTTTAAAATTTTTCCATACAAAATTTATTTGTTGGCTCGGAAATGGCATTAACTCTGAGCGTAGGTATGGCGCCCGGGCTTTGAGCCTAAGTGCTTGTTGCAAAATACAGAGTAATAAGTGACAGAGGCAGCAAAAATTTTTTTTTGTGTTGTTTAGCAGTACTAGTTAAAAGTCATAGAACAAAATATGTTGTTGGAATTGATGTAGAGGGACTGCCTGCAAAAGGTGGCCAATTAATTACAAATAACTTTGTATAAAGCGCTAACCATCAGTTTGTCCGTCAGTAAGTTAAGATCCTACTACAGCAGGAAGGCCAATAAAGTTCATAGTCTTGTAGCCTCCGGTTTCGTATTCAGGTACCTACCCAATTTTAAAACCGATTTCGCATGTAAAATAGACGTAAAGTGTTGTATTAATCAAGTAAGTCGGACGAGCGTGATTCGACGCGATATTGCCGAATTCGTAGGTCATTGACTCTCTGGTTAATGTTATTCAAATTGTTGAGAATTTTAGACATTTTACCCACGAATGTAGTCGCGTTTGGGCATAAACATAATTAACTTCATTTGAATTTTTTGAATATCATAAAATCAGATGTTTCATTTCTTAAAATTTTATTTTATTGCTATTGACTCTGATATTAAACTAACAGGCCGGCCAGACTGTGTTCATAACAGAAGAACCCAAAAATCTAATTCAATCTCAACGATTCAGGGATTCTATGAAACACCCAAAGTAATCAACAAAATACATACCTACAGGCGGTGAGGAGTACAGTGACTAACACACTTAGGTATATAATATTACAGGTATATTAAACACCTTATTTATTATTTATACTTTATTAACGTTAATGCAAAAGAAAAGCGAATATAAAAAAATTAATATATAAAATATATATTTATGTTATAGTTGTTATATTTAAATGAATATGATTAAATTTGGTACGTGGGTTCAAGTACGGTCGAGGCTCGTCAGTGAAGTGAAATGTATACGAATGAGAAGGTCTTGTTCCGGTATCGATACTTTCAATGATATCTTAGATAGGCCTTTCGTTTTGTTCCAGTAGATTAACAACTTTCTTCCAAAATCAAGTATTTTAGTGGGAAATAATATTCAGTAATAGTTAGTATTTATGTACTTTTCTACCATTTTATTATCAATATGTATATGAATCCATTTAAATAAAAGATAAAACCTTAATTTTAACGACTTATTAGAATCTCACATAAATTGAAATATTAACCTTTACTTATATAATAAAGCTGATGGGTTTCTTTTTGCAACGACAATTCTGATTCGTTTTTTTGTGTATTTAATAGTCTATTTACAGAACCAGGTCATAGGCTATCTAATAACACACTAAAAGAACTTGTATTAACACTAGTAATATATAAGCAAGTATAATTGAAAAAAAAAAAGATCTAATCATGAAAATACCATAGACAAACTCAGAAGTATTATATTCCTATAGATTATTCTTGTAATATCAAAGTATGTGGGTAATTTTCACGAAATACCGAAATTCGGCTAACTTAAAATGACAAAAAATATTGAAATTATTTGATATTTGTTTTATGTTAATTTGATAGTACTAATGTTAGTACAATTAAATTATGTAGTGGTCCCTAATTTTATCGCGTTTTATGAAAGTAATGACGATATAAAAAAAAACAAAGTGAAGGAATGACAACTAAGGTGAGGGAATGATTATTGCAGACAAGTCATGAAGCTTTTTAGATGAAATTAGTTTTCTTATAAAGAAATCTTTTTATTAAATGAAATTATGTTTCTTAAACAATAAGTGAGATCCTTGCATACAGAAAGATTCATCCAACAAAATTTTTAACAATAGAAAAACTTCTTATTTGAGACTTTAGTCTCATAGATAAAATAAATGTTTAATATCAAAATCAACAAAACAAAATCTTTCACTTGACTGGCTTTTTTCCAAACAAAAAATACTTCTTATTTAGTACCTACAAAATAGTAAAATTACCTACTTTTCTAATTTATAATCTTAAACGATTCGTCTCAAAGTTACAATTAAAATCTTAATCAGATTTTTTAAATTAGTTTAAGTCTTTTATAAAATAACAACCCTTACTAATTAATTTTAGAGGCTCAATCTTCCTCAAAATCTCATGCCAAGCATATAACTGTTCGTCTCTGATTTTAGGACATTTCCAAGATTTAGTTCCACTTTTCATACACTTTACTAGAGCGCCTTCCTCAGAAACTGATATTATTTTTCCTGGGTAAACATCTTCGTCCCATTTGATAAGTACATAATCACCAATATCATAAGTGATATTATTGTTAGTACAAATAATATCATTTGACGAATGTCCACCATCATAAGAATTGTTATGTATTTTTAATTCAAAGGATTTTGGTTTTTCAATGCAAAGTTTGGAAGATTTGTAATATCCCATGTGAAAATGTTTACACTTTTCTACGCATTGATAACATGAAAGACTTTTAAATTCCAAGACATCATTACTGAAGACAAATTGACGAATTTTCTGGGTTCCACGAAATGCAGCAATGATGGTTGATTGTTTGACTAAGTCTTCTATCTTCGCGATATTAGCAGAAGTAACTTCAAATAGCTTTATTGAAGAACATCTTGTCAACAACATTTCTTTTAAAGATTTCAAATTTACGATATCCTTGCCTTCAGCCACCGCTTTATCAGCTGTTCTTTTTAATGTGCCACCTACGCCATCAGGAGCACCTTTGCCATGGCCTGGTTCTGAATAATTCCACGAAATTCCAAAAAATGTCCACCCGGAAACGAATCCATTATATGATGATATACTAAATGAAACATGAACTTGTTCTTGTACTGATTGACAGGACTATCACTTAGCATGTGTATTTTGTGAATGTTTGGATTATGATTTTTAAGCCACTCAAAAACTGGTAATAACTGTGTCCATACTGCTATTGCGTCGTGTCTGTTATTTTCAGAAAGATTACAAAACGTGTAGGGTTTTACAGTGTCATTTTCACGCAAATATGATACTCCTGTATGTAGAGTAACTTGCTGTCTTGCACCTCCAAAATGTACGGCCTGGATCTCTTCGTTATATTTGCAACAATAGTTTTCACTGAAGTCTATGTGAATAAGGACTTCCTTGTCAGATAAAGTCTTTTTAAGTTCTGATATGATCTGATACTGGTGTGCTATTGTGGCAACATGTTTAAAAAATAAAGGCAAAGAATTTTCTAACTGAAGTACCAATGATCTCAGTGAAATCTTGATCTCTTTTAAAATAGGTTTTCTTACTTTCTTCATCTTTCTATTTGTTTCGTAGGATACAGTTTCATACATCCATTGTTCATAAGTTACTATTCTGTTTGGCTGTGGAAGGTAATACTCCACCATTTTATTTACACAACCTTCACATTCTCATAAAAGACATTTAGTTGAATAAACATTGCATGTTTTTATGGACAACAATTTTGTTACAGTACAGCAAGGCAGTACTTTATTTTTATGTAACTTCATGATCATCCGTTGAACATTTGCGTGGATTACACATTTGCATGTGTTACGGTCTTTTATGTTTGCCCAAGTCACCCAAAAAGGCCGAAATCTGCAGAAAGTTGTCAAGCTTATTTTATACTCCACTGTAGTCAGGAATATATTGTGCAAATTTTTCATGGTATCGCACAATAAACGTTTTTGTTTAACCTGTCCTTTTGACTTTACAAAATCTTTCTTTCCTGCGCACATCCGAGAACTTTCGTCCTTTTCCAAAAAATCTTGAACATCCTTTTTGACGTTCATCAATCTAGCACTGACTTTCCTAGAAACGTTCTTTTTGTAACAATCATGTTTAAAAAACTGTTTTGATAAGCTGAGTAGTTTATGCTTCTTCAGAAGATCAGGTTTTACTATTTCATAATACTTTTTCTTTTCAATATGTTTCTTTAAATTAATGTACCTGTCGTTTAGCTGTTTAGTAATAACTTCTGATAGAAGAAGCTTCTTCTTTACAATTTTAGGAACTCGGACATTTTTTAAGAGACCTGATACTTTGGATTCCGGTGAAGTCTGATTATTATTGTTTTGTCTTTGACATCTCTTACGATATCTCTCTTTTCTTCTTATTTCTTGTTTCAGTCTTTCCTGTAATCTGGATATTTTTGTATAAAGTATTCCTCTACGCCTTCTGAGTTGCTGCCTTCTACGATTAACTGCCGGAATTCTTAATTCAACATTATTTTGCATAGGTCCTGGGCTAGGAGGTGGTGTCTCATCTAGCAGTCTTGCTAAATTTTTTCGCACTTTTACTGTTTTGTCTCTATATGTTTGGCTATTTTTCTTCCAGTTCTTCCTTTTTTGCCTTCTTTCTCTAGAACTCATTGCGGATATAGGTTTTACTTGACCTTTTTTTTTTTTTTTTTTTGGTATTTAATTCTTTCTTTCCCGCGAAGTATTTCAAGTATTACAGGATCCGCTTTCATTTTTTCCCTGCGCTTTCGGTCATATTCTTGCTTTTTTAATTTAGCTTCTTCTTTGCTTATCTTTTTTTTTCTTGACATTTTTCAAACTACAATAATAATGCAACAATAAATTCAAGAGTTAATAAAGCAAAGAATAAAAAAGCGTGTTAAGAAAATCCAGTTAGCCCACCCAAAAATCATTCCCTCATATATCGTCACTCCGTCACCATACATTTTAATGAGGGAATGATGGTGAGGGAATGACGAAATAAAGAATAACCGTAAAGGACTCGTGACATAACCTTACTATTAAAACAATTTTTTTTCTTAAGGAAATTACTCCCAAAAGCCATCTTATCTATGCAACTAATAATCAAATAAAGTACTTACCTTTTGTTATTTTAGAATGTGAGGAAATGACGAAGGAGAAAAAATTATTTAACCATATATTTAATAAAACTCTTATCGCAGCGCACACCCGAACATAATGATAGAAAATACGCCAGTTTGACAAATTAACATTAGTGCCAACTTTCAAAAACTAGTGGTAGCGTTCATATTTTATTTAAAATGCGTTCATTATTTGACTGCCAGTAATAGTGTGAGGGAATGATTTTTTTTTGTGAGACACATAGAAATATTAAATTTTTTAACGTGTTTCTTACTTTATAATGCTAATTTAAGGTTTTTTCCATAAATTTATAATATTTTTAAATAATCCAACTTACTTGAATAGGATTCGAATAATTTTTGTAAGTTTTTGACAAATAAAAGTAAATAAAATTGGTACTTGGGACACAGTGAGGGAATGACATTAGGAACATTATGAGTATGCATTTTTATTTATTTATTTATATAGCTCTAAAATCTTATGTAAAACTTTTAGATATAGTCATGTGGATTATATAGAAATATTAGTAACATCCATTTCTTTGTTGGATTTTTATATAAACTCAAAGGACAACAATTTCGGCATTTTGTGAGAATTACCCATGTACCATTTTTGTATGATTAGAATCCATAAATCAAACCTTGGTATTAAGTTTCATTTGTCGCCACGCAAGCCCTGTGTTTTCGGTGATGACATCAGTCGAGAATCAAACCTACATTTTCCCTCGCCCCCGCTGCGCCTACACTGAATTAAACACGCGAATATATTAAGGGCTTCAAACATTGATTACTTAGAAAGTATTGTATAGATACATGTAAAAAAACCTGAACTGTAAATATTAAATAGTACATACATAAAAATTCTTTCTATCATTTATTTTATAGGAGTTCTGTCAAATGGAATGGAACAAATGGAATAGTCTTTTTGGATTTTTTTTCTATAATTAGATTATTAAAAAAAATACTTAGGACTTGGTATACTCGATTTATACCTACCTAATTCCTAAGTGTTTTATACGACAAATAATTCCTAGATTCAATTTGAACAATAAAATAATAATATTACTTTATATATTATACAAATTGATCCTCTAAGTAAGAAAATGATTTGTTTGTGTTAAGGGTGTTAGACAAAGATACAAATACCTAGAAATACACATATAAAGACTGAGAATATATTTAATAAACGGCTAAACCCAGAAATACAGACATCTATGCTCATCACACACTTTTCTATTTCCTGTCCCTGTCGGGAATCGAACCTGGGCTCCTATGCGCCGTGATACGTTAAGCGTCTGCGCCAACCACTCAAATAATAGAGTGGTAAACATTAAATCCAAGAATATGTTATTTTAATGTAATTTTCATATTGGTTACATGGTGCTCATCTTTGTGTTACGTGCTACATGCAAAACGTATTGATAATTAATGTATTTGTCGTGCTTAATGCTATATATACGATAGTAAAGCAAAAAAAATAGAAATGTATTAAAAAATATTTTCTCTTCTATTCTTAGTATAGTTTGTAAATAAACAAGATAGGTATTTAGAAATTACGTATGTAATTTTAGTTTTTTATTTACATTTGTTTATTTAATGATATATATTAGTTGGTTCGTCAATGTAAGACTGGGAAAGTTTCAACATGGAATTACCTTATTTTAAAAAAACTTCCGTTTTCTATAATGAGTATTGTATATATATTTACCATGAGCTTGAAGCATAGCGGATTCGCTTCGTGAACTGAAGATTATGAGTAAACTCCAGGATGGGTTCGAATCTGGTTGGACAAAATTCCGATTTATAAATTTAAGTTTTAGCTCAAAAATTATATTCCTGGTAAATACAGCCAAGTAAATAAAAATGTAATGTATAATCAAATTAAATATCATTTTTCTTTCTGCTATGAATTTACCACTATAAATAAAATTAAATATACCTATACTTACTAATTGTTTCAAACCTATTCGGGGTTCCTATTCATGAGCTCGAAGCATGGCGGAATTGTGTGTACGGTTTACGTAAAAGACGGAATAAATATTGATTAACTTACGTGAATATAGTCGGGTAAATATATATTTAATAGTCTTAATCGTTCACGAAAATTTATTAAAAATATATATTTGTTCGTAATATTTTTACATAAGGTCATACCTGAAAATATTACTAAAATTGTTCCACAGAGAAAGTAGATTATTACACGGACGTACTTTCCTCTGAATATGGTAATAACTTTCAACACAAGATTCTTTAACAATAAACACTGAGTAATGACCAAAAGGCACTCATAAAGATATTTTTTCCTTTCAAATATGCACTTACTTATAATTGATATTTTTATAAACAGAACTGACATCTGACTGATATTAAAATATTATTCGTTGATATTAAAGTATTATAAGAGATTGCAGCCTTTCTTATTATTAAATTATATATATAAAAAAAATGTAAACACACACACACAAGCATACACATTAACTCATGTTAAATATTTTGTCTTTATAAAACTTTGTTTTAAAACTAAAATTATATACTTGTAATTATTGTACTTAGATTATTGTTGATATTTTATTGTAAACCTAGCTGTAGAAGAGCAGGGCCTCCTGTTACAGGTATATTAGTATAGTATATAGTATAATATACCATCCTAGTAAGTAGGTATTACTAGGATCGTCCCACCCTTTGTTTATACTGCTGTGTTATTTTTTTAAGCGAAATAAATACTTTCTTTATTTTTTATTTTTTTATTATACATGGCAGAATTAAGTTTGATTTACAAAAAAAACATTTTTTTGCTAGTCATTCAAATATATATTTTTTTCATCTCAAGAATTGTTTTTTTTTTTTCATAAATAATAATTCTAAATTATATTTCAATCATTCATAATAAGCTAGTTTAAATTATTTTATAATTATATGCGAGCCTTCCTTACGATACTTTAGCGTGAGCAATGATATGGCTTTATACTTCCTAAGTTAAAGTGTCTCTAAACTATTTCAGAGAACTACTGAGCCCTTCAACGAAACCAATAGAAAGAATGCATTTCCATTTATAAGATTTATTCTATCCAATAGCTTGTCAAAATAATAAACCCAGAATCTTCCTAAAAAGGCTGCTAAATGAAAAAAATATTTTAAAACGTAATAAACATAAAGAAAACAGAATCCAAGCTGAAATTTTAGAGAATATCTTTGAAACACGTTACCATAGTAACAGATAAGTACCAATGTATCAATATCACATGACACAGTCCATATACAACGGAAGCGATGCCCTAATATAGTCTTGTTATCAATAAGGTTCCTTGTTTTCGATAACTCTCATTAAGTGCTAACCGCCATCTCGGGTTAGATCACTGTCGCCTACGATCAAGCCTACACAGTCGCGCTATATATAGTTCTATGATGTTGACAACATTCCTTAAGTGTTAGTACTTGGATTGCGAAAAGGTTTTCGATAACAATAATTGAAAAAATATAGGTCTTCGATTTCTTGATGATTTCTTTTCAATCGATGTTTATTAAATGTTTTTTTTTAAAGTTTGATGTCAGAAATCGATTTGCATTCTGAGATGAAAAACATCCTTAGATGACAAGTTTAATTAATAGGTTGGTGCTTAAAACTCAAGAAACTGGTTATACTAAGTTGTACTTGGCTCCAAGTTAAAAAGAACGGTATTTGCATAATAATATTAGACATAGTTTAAATTGCTTAACATCAAAACATGGTATTCAAAACAAAAGTCTCCTGCTGCGTGGTTTTTGTTGGAATACGAGTTATAAACATGATTAAATACTTTTATTATATACTTGTCAGATAGATAAATAAAATCTTATTGCACAAAATACAAAAATAGGTATAAAAACGTTTAGCTTTGATTTACGCAATCAATCCGGACATACACAAACACAGACATGTTACACGGGTTAACCACGTATATGTGTGTGTGTCACTATGTTATCATCAATAATAGCCTATGTTAAAGTTTTCAATCATTAAACATAAAGGATAATATTACTACCACTATGTTTGTAACATAACAGGAAACGTCAAAACCTATTTCTGTCTCGCTTCCCAGATCATAAACCGTCAGAACGTAATTTTCAAACTTTGTACTAGACTTTGTACCTTTCCATTAAGGATGGAAGTATTACTCCTTCACTCAATGTGTATACTGTATAGGGGTCGAAAATAGAAGATGTCAATGACCTAAGATATTAAACATTCAGCAAAATAAGCCTATTATGTTAGTATACGTAATTTGTATTGGTAATTTAATTAGTAGTAAGAACATTCGATATTATTAAGAATATCGTATAGTAAAATAAAAAATATCGTAAATAATTATTTTTTTTATACACACATTAATTATCGGAACGCTAGCAATCTTGTAGACAATATTAGTATATTTTTAATTAAATTAATGACTTGTCTTTTAAGTAACGCGAGTCATGTCCATCTCATCTTGAATTATCTTAAATATATAGAACTATCAAAATATATTCTGAAAATATTTCAAGAAATTACGAAGAGATCCGACGAATAACGGCGGTACTTATAAAGGCGGTATATTTAATAAAATATTTTTAAAACTTATTGAATCATTAATCGTCTTAATTATTTTCCTTTAATTATATGGCCATGTGTTACGAAAAAAAAATGCTTGCTAAGGAAAGACGGATGGACTGTCAAAGATGGTATTATTAGATTGGGGTGTGAGTATTGAAATGATCACTGAGAGATGTATGGATGCTGTGGACATCTTGTATCGATTCCAAGTATGAATGAATTTTCAATACAGTTATTTTTTTACTAAGGCACATGACCAGGCACAGAAGACCCGCAAATTATAATATTATAATGATTATATAGATTGAATATTGTATTCACAATTGTCGGACCACTCACCTGCTTTTGTATCTTGATTGATAAGATAAACGCGGCTCCCCTTTGATCGAACAATGGACTAGTATGTTTCTAAGACATTCATTATTCTATTTAATTGCCATATTGCAAATTGTAGGTATCCTATCATTAGATATTTTATCGAAGTTGTAAATATAATTCTCAATTATTAAATATAAATTTTTAATGATTCACAGAATCGGATATTTTCTTACAATAACAAATCCTTATGGTTGGTCAAGAAAAAAAAAGTTTCGAAGTTAACAATATTATTTACCAAAATTATCGCAAATAGGTTGTTGTCCCAGGGATTACCTAAACAAATTTTAAAGTCGTTTTTTTATTTGAAATAGATATACAGTGCACTTACGAAACAGCAGGCTCTAGTTGTGCGTGCTGAGTAATAGGTATATAATGATAATAATATTCTTATATTGTAGGCGGTATTTGCAATAATTGCGGAAATCTCGGTGGATTAATTCGAAAGTAGTCTAGTGCAGGTCTGATGTTAATACAGATTTATATTCAGATAGCGTTACATTCGCACTGAAATGCGGACTTGTGATACTAGATTAAATAGTTTTCTATTTAATATGAATAAAGGTGCTGAAGTATCTAGCAAATAATATTATTAATATTATTGTCATTAGATAAATTATACAAATTGATCTAAACCATAAGTAAGCAAGTTTGCTTGTGTTAAAGGTGTTGGACCACGATACAAATAGATATAAATACTTGGTATATATTTAATATATAATATACGGCCAAACCTAGAAATACAGACAAATATGCTAATCATAAACATGTCCGTCCCTGTCGGGAATAGAACCCGAGCCTCTTTGCGGCGCGATACGTTACGACCAACGGGACGGTAAATTATTACTGGTTCTGGATGTAGGACCCTTTTTTTTGTTGGAAAAATCCATTACGGATACCAGCCAAGAATGTGATGACGCCACGGGAACGCTTTCGCATTCACCGTGACGCCCTGGCGGTACCCCCAATATGAGGATGGCCCGAACAACTTAGAGCACCCTCACGATTTAGGCCTATTTAGGGGTCACCCTCCTCTCACCCAGGCTCCACTACGGCTACCACCCACGGTAGGATATAGCACCTACTACCCTCTCAAGATATTCTCTACCTATCATATACCTAACAGGTAAGAATCAGAAATCCTACCGTTTTACCACCAAATAGATAGATATATAAATATATGTGATGATGTTTGAAATTATCTATAAACATGTATAGCCATGTTAAGCTTATTTAAATTTATATAAATATAGAATGAAAAATAAACCGATACGGGCAGGGATTCGAACCCGCGACTACTACTTTACCGTCCCGAAAAAGACGATTACATATAGAATGCTTAATTCACCGAGACGGACAGCGATACGGTAGCTCAGTTGGTAGAGCGACGGGACGGTTTCCCAGTAGTCGCGGGTTCGAATCCCTGCACGTATCGGTTTATTTTTCATTCTATATTTATATAAATTTAATATGTGATTATATTCCAGGCATGTGCTAACTAAAAACATAATTTAGTATGTCACCTCATTTCCTGTTTATGGCATCCTGGCGTCGGCGGCTATTGAAAATCAAACATTTTTATATGGAATCAAAGCTATAAAGTCCATAAATGCGATTTATTTTTATACTTTACTTTATTATTCTTAAGTTATAAATCATGTCAGTTGTTAAGATAACTTAATTGTATTGAACTGGATGTCGTTGCTTAATAATAAACCCAATGGGGCTTGATTCTTGATTCTATACAATATTCAAGAATATTATTATGTATATATATATTTTATAGCTAAAAGAGTATGAATGGAATTTCTTCTAGGTCTTTTTCCTGTAGAAACTTCAACAAGACTGTGTGATTCATAATTGCACGGGTAAAAAGACGGTTTGAAACTATCTATTTAAAACATTTATAGAAATGCCAAGCATATTTTAATTGAAATGAAAAATAAACGTATTCGAACCCGCAACTTCTGGGAAACGATCCCGTCGGTCTAACAATTTTGCTATCGCGTTGGTATCTATCGTACTGTAAAAAAATCTCACTGATTTTAAAAGAACGGAATTCGTCTGTTTTTTGATACTTAGTTGAATGTATAAATTATTATTTTATTTCATTTATCCTCACATTATTATTGTATGTTAGAAAAGTGGATTCATTATGTCCTCCAATCAACTTGCGTCAGAAAACGTTTAAAATCTAATCCTACACGCGTTGCACAACACAAGGTATGGTGTTGATTAATGAATATTAATAATTAATTTGTAAATAGATTTTCTATATACATTTTATTACGCTGTTTTTTTATATAGTCAAATAATGTAAACAATAAATGTTTTTATATCAGTTATATTTTCACTAATCATTATTTTTGATCTGTAGGTAATATTTTAAAATACTCTTTTATATACTACTTTTGTATGAAATGTTCTTAAGGGGTTACTTGAAAGTTTAAACGACCTCCTTGTTTATTCTTCAGCTGCATTGAAAATGAGTTCAAAAAGAAACAAAAGGTTTTGAATAACTATATCAATTATACATATAAATTAAAACAATATGCTATTTTAATTAATTTAGTATTGAGGTATACGATCAAATTGAATTCGCAAATATTAAATTTATTTACTTAAATATTATCTAAACAACATATTAGAAGGGGTATTATCTGTAAAGAATCCTTTTACTTTTAATTATTCAATTGTCAATGCGTTTAAACTGCCAGTTATCGTTAATTATTGAATTGACCGTTACAAGTTTTTTGTCCTCACAATTAGTTGAACAACCAGATGGTCAGTGATCGCGAAAGTAATGGTACCGTCTGTAAAAAAATAAGAAGCTTAAAAATAAAATTAATATTTAAAGACTATTATGTTAATTGTTAAACACTCATCTAGAAACTTAATTGCGAAAAAGCAATTCCCAGCAATTATATCTGCTTAATGATAGTTTATAAAAAGAATGTTACGTAATTAAAACCTGTCTAACAGCATAAGTCACTGCAACTTTTGGACCAAATCTATCTTAGATTGCAACAGCTGGTAAGCGGTAATCTCCATGGCGAGTGACTAAGAAAGCGTGGGTCTAACTAATTATTCGTTTTAATTCATCGATCCAGCATTGTGTAAGCGATTATGACAAATACTGTTTTATATAAAGAGGACGTAATTTTTTTTTATTGCGTTAAAACTTCTGTGTTATCTTGCCTTAAGATGAATAAAATTTACTTGTAATCCGTGTGGTAACATGTCTTATTTAATATTTTTTTAAAAATTTATCAGTATGAATATTTGCATGTTTTTTTGCTATATTAATAAACTGTACCATATAGGTTTTTACATTAGGAAATTAATATGGTAATTTATAGATTCTATCTGTATCGGAATGTTAATGTTACATAATCACAAGAATCAGGAGTTCATGTCATTTTACCACCCATTGTATATTTTCGTCTACTATGATCCGTCATTCAAATATCACTGATAAGACCGATCCAGGTACTCTTCAGTTTTTTTAAGTTTCTACCTTAAAGTCCGCAACTTGTAACTTCGAGCGCAGAATTCACTCCATCTATTAGGTACCTACTACCTACATTAGTTCTGAACTGCGATTTTAAAATCAAATCTGCTTCTTAGATAAGAATTGAAGAGTCATATACGTTTATTAGCTTTATAAATATTGTAAAGTTTCAGATTCTTTATCGACCAGTACCTAACTCTTCCAGCGCCTGCCATCTTGTTTAGAAAGAGTTAAAAAAAGATTGCAGTTTATTTTGCTATAAATAATTAACATTCAGTTATTTTTTGTGAAAGCAACGATGATCATACTATTATATTTATTACTCCTTAAAGTCACGCGATAAAAGAAGGAAGACAGAACAATTACCATTTTTGTACGATAAGGTCGGCGCAGGCGCATAAATTTCTTCTTACTAATTGGTACGTAATTATAAATAAGTATACACGTGCACTGTTTATTTAATATGTTTATAATAAATATAAAATTATGATGCTAGTTATAAGTTCTTGTACCTACTTACTTAGTATATCAATAGTATTTAACTGACTACATAAATTCCTAAATAAGTGCAAATTATTTTAATAGCCAATAATTTAATAATCTTATTGCTTCTTCTTGGTTATTATATTTTTGCTATGAAACCTATATTTTATTTAATATGACAAATACTGCAGTGCGCTTAGTTTATTGGTAGTCGAGTGTTTTCAAGACAATTTATGTGACAGAGATTGAAATCTCCATATACAATGGTCACATTGAATTTGAATTGTGGGTCACGTATCTTTACCATATCGAGGTGGACAAGGAATATGCCATATATGTTATTAAATAAGTGATATAAAGAGGTCAACTACTAATATCTATATAATAAGTCTTGCATACTATGGTGTATTATCATATTAAAAAAAAAATCGTGTCTTACTTAGACAATGTATGTTTGTGTTTATTCAGCTTCTATTTCATAGATAAAAATAAAATTTTCCTTATTGAAACTGAAAATGTTGTTATTTTTTTTTACAATTAGTTTTTGGACTGTCTAGTTTTTTGGCGTTCTTGTATGAATGCCAAAAAACCAATTTAACCAGGAATTACCAGTTAATTTAATTGATTTTGTAAAGTTACGGATAACGGCTACTGTTAGCCAATACTGGATTTTTTCTATGTTTGTTCAAGTTTCTTATTAACTATTTGGTTGAACTTGAATTTTTATTAGTATTTCAAATTCTTGTATTTATTCATAGTTACCAGTTTATTTAATTGATTTTGTGAAGTAAGAGATTACGGTAATTGTTAGTCAAAACTTGTTTGAATCAAATCTGACTCAACTTCTTTGAGCATCTGTTTTCTTCGAAACCCAATGACATCATCGTGTGGTCACGTACCATTTATACTCTGAAGGAAAACTTCATTTGATTTTGTGACCTAGTTCTACCTTTTCCAGGATCCTTATCACGCGAATAATGACCTAGAAACACTAAACTATGGAGGATAAAATATATCAATTCGCGTTGTTTTGTGGCATGTTGTTTTTGAATTTATAAAGTTGCTAGTTTATATAATTCTAATTATTTAGGTTAAACTGATATATGAAAATGCTTTGTATTTTTCATTTTATTTAATGTAAAAAGTAAGGGTTTGTTCCTAATAATTAGTGGGTTTCCAATATGTATATGTATTTAGTTTTCTATTTGTCTGTATTATCTTGTTGGCATCACTTAGGTCCTTATATAATATTTGACTATAGGATCTTAAGAACCAGATACGAGATATTTAAGATCATGCAGACGTTGCTATGGTTACAGTGTTAGATATGTTATCAATCAACACGTCTTGATATCCATATTTTATTGTTTTATGTGTGTTTTTATGAGTTTAGTTTCCAAAATATTAGCAGCATTGCTTTGAAGATTAGTATAGATAAAGGATATGATACTGTAACCATAGCAACGTATTTATTTATTTTTTATTATTAACAGGTTTTAGCTTTAGATAAGAATACAGTTTCTTTTTAAAACCTCTTTTTAAATTCTAATTAGTATAGAATAGATTACTTATTTAGATAATAATTCGCATATTGCTACGTTCGAGGTTGTCTAACTTTGCAAGTCCTTTTAAATGTTGTAATGATTAAGTTCCTTTATGCACAAATATAGTCTTTCCGCCTACTGCCTATTGAGTATAATACCAGTGGTATTCACCATCAAGATTATTATCCATTCAAGCCTTCGCACTGTATACACTAATACACAAACACGCACACATAGATAACACTCCAAGCCAGTTTGGCGTTTCTCGTTATTCGATTCAGTTGGCCGAGGCACGGCGTCGCGGTACGATCGCGCGCCATTTTGTTTACGAAATTCTTCTGGCATTTCATTAAAAAATAAACGTATGTGTAGTGTTCTTTTTAAGTTGTGTTTAGTGTGTTTTTTACGTTTTACGGAGGTTCAACATGTTTTATATTATCTACGCATTAAATAACAGGAGATGAGGATTTGGGTGTTTTTCAAGGTTTTAATATCTTTTTAGAGGTTACAATGTATTCGCGGTCATTTCTTGTTTTTTTTTTCTAACGACACGTAATGCTACAGATGTTAATTGCAATGATTATCACTTTACAAGCGCCGGTAAATGTCACATTTTCAAGGTAGTGATATAATTTATTTACATTCTTGATGTAATACGTTTTTTCTATATCAATATGTGGGTTACGGTCAACGATCCAGGCGGGAATGGGGTTAACTAAAGACATCAACGCAACGTTCAGAATTATTTTGCTACAATACACTTTTATAGCATATTATTATTATTTTTGTGTGACCCATTAGATGATGTACATTGTTATGAGAATAATAATGTTGTAATTTTCCTATAGGAAAATTAGAATTACCTATTTTTATTTAATAATTGAATTTGTTCAAATATTTTATTAGTGAATTTAAAATGTGCGATACATTTTTGATTCTTGTGAATGTTTAAAAGACTATTTGACACGTATTTGTTGTATTTATAGATGTGACATAATGATTCTATAAATACTTCTGTGAACGAATATATACAAAAATCATACAATTTTCATTAAGTTAAATAAAAATACACAAACAGTTTAATATAAGAACATTACAATTCTTTTTTTTAGTTCACTTCTTTAATAATGACTGTTTCTTCGTTGTTTTTTCTTATTATAGTTCTTGATAGTTGTGTGTGATTTTAAAAATATTTTGTCAACACTTAAAAAAAAGTAGACACGTTAAATTTTGAAGTATATACGAAATTATATACGAAATAAATAAATATATTAAAAAATATTTTTTGCATTATACATAATAAATAATATTTGAGGACATTAAATGCAAAGGAAGTCGATAGGAACTGATAATCAATTCAAGGTTATATAATATATTAATGTACGCGTTATAATTTACTTATTATAATATTATTACTTTGGTAGTGAAATTATTTCTTATTAATTTTCATTTCAATTAAACATTTTTTTTATGAACAACCTGTATATCTACCAATAAGTTGGTGTTTTTATTTAAAAAGATTACTTATGTATCACTGCCATTTTTTTTCTAAAACAGTAATATTGATTTAGGATCTGTACCCCTAGTTCGAGTTTTGACGTTATGAAAACTATGACAGTTTTCGAAATCGTACAATCAAAACATAGAATTGTTATAAACTCTATGAATTAAAAAGTCTATTGACATATTTTAGAAAAAAATAGTTAAAAATGATTTATAATATTTAGAATGATTTATAAAATGATCCTAAATAACTTTTTTTTATAGAATGTATACTTAATAATTGTATGTTTTATTTTAATATTTAGTTAACTGTCATAGTTTTCGTAACGTCAAAACTCCTACTAGATGTACAGAGCATCTTAAAAACTACAGTGCTTATGAATTTTATATTCTTTTCAATATAATGATCTCTTCTGACTCAGAGTTAACAACATACAAAAATTGATATTGAAAAATGACACTCATTTGTTTATGAATAAAGCATATCTGATTTATTGGTCAAATGCTAAATGCTTTTATTAAATAAGTCATAAATGATTATAAGTAATGACTTAATATAAATATTATTTAATATTTTATTCCGAGATTCAGCGAAGTATTGTAACTAATCAATCGTTTCTTTTTCTCAGAAGTAAATATTGATTTCATTCAGTGAGTATATTCAAATGGTGGTAAATACAAGATATGCCGAAATGACGTCATATCTTAATGGAATAGAAATAATGTTGTTGACGTCATAGTTTTGTCAAAAGTTAACAAGAAAAGTAAGCTAACCGAAAACTTATTTACTGTCGTCAATCGGCTAAAATATAATATAATAAATATAATATTCATGTATTAAATTATTACATTTTAGGAGACAATATTTTTTTATATATAGCTTCATTATATAAAGTTTCAAAATTCAACCACTTTTTTCATATTAATAAAATTATTACTAAAATTTATTTCTTCATGAGAAAAATATATTCAAATAGAACAAAACCGTTGATAAAAGCTAGTGAAAAATGAACATGAGGAATGGGGGCGCGATGCTATCTCAGTGCATGGCGTCATTGGTATTGTTTGTATTAACTTTCCTAGCTCCAGGCCATCAGCAGGTCTGAGAAAGGCGATATACTGAAAGTGGATAATATTTGCTATTGAGATGAAATGCCAATTTAATGAAACTTTAAGAAAATGTTGCTATTGCTATGTATTTAAATAGTTATAGCGATAGGTCGGTTTTCCAGGAGTCGTAAGTTTCAGTCTAGCCCATCTGGGTGAATTTGTAATTATTATTTTTTTATTTCAAAAATGCTGAACAATTTTTTGTTTATAAAACATTTCAATCATTAACCGTTTTACGTTTATCTGTCGTTAAACTTAGAAAGTATATTCGTTATTTTTTTCGTTCGTAGAAACGTAATTATGATTACTATATATTCTTACAATATCTTCTTCATATAAGCTTTGATGTTTCCGTAATGCTTTCTTCATACGACCATCGTATTGTTGGATTGAGTTTAAGCTATCATTTAATTTCTCCAGTATTTATTACTCCATCTTAATTCACAAAAGCAAGAACATCGTTTTATTTTGTTGTGTTGTCTGAACTTGCATGTGGTTTTGATTAATCGATGTTATTGCATGTTCGCATGACTTTGACTTTTTAAATAACCTGAACAAAAATAATAATTTATAACATATTAAAGTCAAAATTTACAAATTTGTTTTGTCGTACCATGAATTGAACGAATCAAATACGATTGATGTAACGCTCGATATTTGTAGTTATAATCATATTTGTTCTGAATTGTTCAAAATCAGTTGATTTGGTTTTATTTAGATCGTATGTATTTGGTGACAGCTTGTCTCAGTAAACTTTGTGAATATGATAGCCCAAGATTTTAAATCCTTCAGTCATTAAAAGTCACTCATTAAGCTCTGCTTATTTTCTTTTCTTCGTACATTTAATATCAATATAATTATTTGAAAGTATCATCATTAAAGTCATATGTAAAAGACTGAGTATCCATTACAAACGCATCGAACTCGCATGTCCATCTGTTTGTAAACACTAACTGCTCATATCCAATAGTCTATAGTGTCTAGTTCTCATAGTGGCAGTCGTACAAATGACGTATGCAAGTCTGCTTAATGTTTAGCTGTGCAATGAACTTTCTTATCTCATAGGGGTCCGATGACTTCTAATCACATGTTTGTATTATTATTGTATGAGTTTAAATTAAACTGTTCTTATTATACAATCAAATAATATTTTTTGCTAGTTTTGTTTTTGTCTACCCGTAAAGAACATACATTATAGAATTCATAGATTCTAAAATTGATGTAGTTATTGAAGGCAACATTTATTTCAGTTTATTTTCAACCATATTGAATTGAGAGTCAGCGAAAAATAACAAAAATCGTATATATCGATGCTTGTCTTTTAGACATTCTACAAATCTATTTGGTGCATGAAATTTGATGACCATTCGAAAATTCGACAGTTATTATCGAACCGAATCTAATACTGGAAATAAAAACCGATCAGAATCATATGCATTATTTCCGTTACATACGTGTTAATTTGAAATATTTATTATCATTAAATATCCAATTACAACCAATTAACCTTTTACTCAAAACATCTCATCTCTAATCGTGAATCGTTGATAACGACGTAAGCCATAAAGTCGTTACATAAATGACAATTAAATTCAATGTCGCGCATACCATCAGTGTACACTCTGCCTAGATGCGTTATCCTGTTAGGAACCGGTCTGACTTGCGTTCCTTGGATTTGTTCCTATCCTGTAGTTTTAAACTTGCACCTACTATTGCAATTCAGATTTTATTTTTGCGAAAAATTATGTTTTGCAATTTATTAGTTCTATATTCATCGTTAGTATCTTTATATAATATACTCCTTTGATCATTGTCTACATTTTATAACAGTTTTGTTTGTTCTATTTTAGATTTATAAGTAGGTAAGTATGTAAAAAGTCTATTTAGTTTGTTTGTCAAATATTATACCTTTTAAATTCATCGTTCCCAATACTAATTATTTTACGAAACAAATGACTTGTTTTTCAGTTTTTAGGATAATTTAACAATATATTTTTAGTCGAACAAAACCATTAAATTAGCGTTACTAAATCTATTGTGAGCGTTACGTTTGCAATCAACAGTTTATATTATTTTAGTATTAATTTGAATATTTTACCAATTGTATTCCTTATTATTTGTATTTATTATATATGTTATATATGTATTATTATTTGTATCGTTCCGCTTGATAATAATGTAACATTTAAATAACTTTATACTTGTATTACAGCTGTTATGTTGGTTAATTTTTATTTCTTTTGACATCAAAATTGTAAAGTTTCAAAGACGCTAAGGATAGGTGTCATCTAACGGTTATCTCCGGTCAATGGTCAGATAAATGGATTACTTTATACCGTCTCCATCACAATGATCTTCAAGTATTAAAATTATTCACACGACTCTTCATTGTTTTAATCATAACTAGATCACTTAATTGGATCTCGGTTGGTTCTAACAGCTTCAAGTGGTTTTGATAGTTGCGTGTTTTATTTATCTTTCATATCTGTCAAAAATTGTTGCAATGGATAAAGCGTTTTTGATTGACAAAACTTTGCACACGAGATATTTTTAGGTTTTAGCTTTTATTTACACTAGAGTTTACTCCCGTTTGTCTCGTTAGAGTTTTTATCGATTTGCAACCTTATATCCATATATTTAAGGGTATTTTTAATGCCCATAATAAAATATCAAGTAACTATATGATATATAAATTCGGCAAACACATTTTGTTTTTTGCGTGTCATATGAGTTACGGTCGTTGACCTGTTTTATATTTTTTATACTCATGATTGATTTGCTTTTATTTATTTCGGTGTAGGTGTGTGTTCAGTTAACATTCAATATCAATGACAATAGATATGTAGTTCTTTTAGTTTATCTTCCGTTCTTGAATTTGTTATGATTCGCATTTAAATTTATATATTTATATCAGACACACTTTGATTCAAATATCGATTATCGTAGTAAGTAATAAGTAGGTATTTTTATTATATTTGAATTACAAAACACCTAATTTCCTTGGTACGTTAGTAAAAGTAATACAAACTAGATCAGAAATAACGATGCTCTAAAAACCGTTTCAGTTTTTAATCCGACAGTTAATATATTGTCACTTTCGATATTTTTTTATACGTCATTTGTCAGACTTTTTTGCGATATTTTTTTCTTGACAAAAATTCTACTTACCTACATATCATTTCCTATTATAATATGTTTAACGGTTGCGATGTTAGAGTATTTGTTCGTAAGTAACGAGGAGGTCAAATATTTACACCATTATGACCATGCCACTGTTTGCTGATGACATGTGGAAATCATACATTTGTCCAAATTTTTTTTTATGTCCTCATAATAGGTAAGATGTCTAACAGCTGGAACAATCCTCTAGAAAAAAAACTTTTTTTTATTTTGTTTACAATGTATTAGATAAAAAAGTATTCACTATCAGTCTTTATCAGAGTTTCAAGTCAAATGATAAGGAACACTTATGACAATTTATAATTAAATATACTTCTTACCTATATAGGTACTTTAGATTTTCCTTTTCTTCGGATACCAGTATCTTATCTGGTCTTTTTGGTTTATTATAATCCAGGATTTTATCGGATTAAAAACTTAAAAGTTATTTAAGCATAACAAAATTTATTACATTGCACATAATGACAAATGTACATAATAGATTTACTATTAATAAACTATTGATTGCTATCATTTAAATCTGGTTTATAAGTTAAAATGTGTGTTTAAAACATAATTCTTAAAAACCAACTTAAACGAGTTTTGAAGGTCTAAAGGAACACTTTAGTTCAAGAACCAGCATCTGCTGGAAACGAAATTAAGAAAGCATTTACAACACTCAACAGAATGTGCAGTCAGTCCCCTAAAAATATAACAATCAAAACAAGTTTTAGGCATACGTTGTTCAGATATAAATACCCTGCTTTTGACCAAAAAAAAAAACAGCCAAGGTCACGTGACCTTCGCTTCAAATACATAATAATGTCGTGGGAATCACCACACAATGGAAACAAGAACCCTGCAAGCGTTCAAAATGTTTGATTTTGTTTGTTACCTTAAATTACTCCGCTTTTTTAACCTTAAGTCCGTGCACTGAATGATCATGGCTCATTCAAGAGAAAAGAAAAATTATAAAACAAACAATATTCTTAATTTAAAATAAATGATTTAAGTGAATTACAATATACCAATGTATACAATTTTTCTTCAATTATCAAAATAGGCCATACCGACACTTCCATTTGACATCTCTGGTATAAATTCAAAGTGAAAAAGATATAAATAATTATGTATAAATTAACTACTTACTAAATGTAAGGATGTTCATGTAATGGAAGAGCTATCTTTCATAAATAGTTTTAAGAATTGCTTTTTTTCTAACTTATTTCTTTACTGCCAGTCCATATTAGACTTCCTACTGCGATAGAAATATATATATATATTTTAGTATGTTAGACTTATCGGGTCCAAATTTGTGATCTACATTGTATTTATTGGCAAATTAAAAAATATATATCGACCCTATTTCCCGACATGATTCACAAATAGCTAAATGTCGTAAGATAAATATTTTTCAATATAAAAATCTGTTTAATAATTATAAAAACCTGTTCCATAGGTACAAAGTTATCGATTAGAAACAATTTTTTCCTCTATATGATATTAGTAAATCCAGACAAGGGATTTATTTAATACTAGCTGTGCCTGCGACTTTGTACGCGTAGATTTCGATTTTCATAAAACGTACCCTTTGTACTTACCAATGTATGAAAAACCTATAAACCTTCAAACTGGTAAGCAGAAATGGTACGACTATAAGAGATTATTAACTTCTTTATTTGTTAACCGATTAAAAGCCGATTAAAAAATGTTAAAAAAATATATATAAAGTAAATCCCATGACAATATATTCCCAAAAACTGCATCGAAATCGATTAATCAGTTTCTGAGATTAGCGTGCAAAAACATACAGACATACAGACAAAATAACAAAACATTGTTTTGGGTTCTCTTTCTTATATAATGATCCCCATGTATGAATTTTTGAAAACATTTTTTTTTTGTTGTGTGCACAACTAAAAGAGAAACATAAACAGACAAAAATTTTAAAAATTCTGAAAATGGATTCTGTTAATTATCACTTCCCATCCTGGTATATTTTTTTAATATTTTCAATGTACAAAGACTATTCTACAGATTTATTATATGTACAGAATAAGATTTGCATGGTACCTATTACGTGATTGACATAAATTGACATAACTTTTTTATTTCTTTACCGATTTAGATGACATAAACACTAAATGTTAAGTGAAGATTGTGATAATATATTAAGTTAAGTTAAACCGTTTCTGAGATTAGCGTACACAAACATACAGACAGACAGACAAACTGAAAAACCATTGTTTTGGGTTCTCTTATTTTTATAAAGGCCCACTATGATGTTTTTTTAAATGTTTTCCATGTACAGAAATGTATCAGTGACAATTTTATTATATGTATAGATTGTCTTTACACGCATTATTTGATTGACATCAAAGAGATCTGTTTCTAAGATAAAAAATGCACACGGATGTTATGAAATTCAGACATAAAACATACTTCACACACACATTGATAATATTTACACACACTCTGATATTTATAAATCCTTTTTATTTATAAATACATTCCGTGAATAATTCAATTGTTATCTTTTATCTCGTTATTAATAATGTTGATATCATTTATCTAGTTTGCACGAAAAATTGGGCAAGTCATAAATATATCGTATATAGTTCATACTATTTATTTATAATTTAGTTAAACAGTATGGTTATTTTCAAGAAGAACGCTATATTTATATATAAATGATATTTCCTATGCCGTCCCCATCTTAAAATTTAAGACAGTTATCAAATTGAATTCAATCTTTCAATTTGTTCGTCAACCGCCAATTTTATTAATGAATTGATGACGGTTTTTTCTTAAAGTTGTTTTTTTTAAAGTATTATTATAAATTATTAGTATTTGATGTTAAAAAACACATAGGTATGATAATTTATTTAAATCAAGTTGACATTGAAATTTAATAAAAGTTAATCAGTTTTATTTTTATTATTTATTCTTTGACGTAGTCATTAACTCTCATACATTTACTACATTATTGAATTTATATAATATTCAAATTTATTCATTCGAGATAATGGTGTTAGGTCATAAATATATTTAATATAATACGTTATAAGAATATTAGAATTTTCGCCAAGATTTAGAAGATCTAGCCAATAGCCATAACTTGATAATGGATATAAATGATAACAAGGTTTTTTTTTTAATTATCAAATAAAGTTTTACCAAATAGTATTTCAACTTATAATGTATTCTGTTTAAAAATCAGAGACCTCGAATGTCCTTGAACCGTGGGTTGTGGTTTATTTCGGTAACGAATCATTTAAACCCAGGTAGTTTAGAAATCCGACTGGTTTAGATTTATCTGTATGTCCTTTGTTTTATTTTCCTTCAAGTATACGAATATTATGAATGTTATGTGTAAGGCTCTTAAACTAAATACCCAAATTCTCACAAGCCTCGGTAATGTCGATAGATGAACCTCCGTAAATGTTGAAAATGACTCATTATTAGTCTGAGGTCATTTGAACTTCGAATAAGATAAATATTCAATTACATAGTGCTTTGTTTACAGGTTTCCATAGTTTCGTTATTTACACAAGTGCATACGAAACCTTATGTGAAAACAAAGACAATCGGATGAGTCATAAACAATAGCGGACCGTGAACAAAACGAAAAACGAAAAAAAAAACCATTTAAATAACGAATAAAAAAAGAAAGTGCTTAATCGAACATTCCATTAAAAACTAACGCTTAACCAATAAACATTGCCATATTAACATATAACAAGCTTTTGTAATTATAAGAAAACTCGGAAAGGAGTTACGACCTGTGAGTAATTACTGATAAAATAAATGAATAAAAAAATTGTGTCAAGATCAAAAAGTGTGTGTCAAGGGGTCTCGCCAACTTTCCTTTTGTAGAGCGACTGGATGACATCGGTCGACAAAATAGTGGTGAATCGTTTTAAACTGCCCACCTCGTCAAGTTCGGGTAGATTGTGGGGGGATTTTGGCGGATTCCTTCATAACGACTCGTGAGTTGCACCGCGACTGCCTTACAAAGAACTCGCTTCCGCTCCGTGTCTGACTGTGATAAACTAAAGTGAAAAAAGTGATCTAAATTAAATTTGGTGATATTATGAAGTGTTAAGATGTCCACGCAATCGTATTACAAGGAACGCCTCGGGTTTGACCCGCAAGAGGCGATGCAGGAAGGCGTCAACGGTAACTCCAGCTACGATGGTCCATACCAGCCGAAGAGACACCGCGGGGAAGTCAAGGAATCCCACGACCAAGTGTATGAGGAGAATCTAACGAAATTTAAAGGTACAACTTGTTGGGGATTCTTTATTCAACAGTCAGGTTCGTGGTGATGGTATTGAGAATGAGAGTGTGTTTTGTAAACATCGTTTTGTTTTTCGCACACTGATACAATAACGTGTTCCTGTATCGAACTAACTTATATATGTGTGTTCTGTTTTAAGTTGCAAAATGTGACCCGACTAACAAGATTGTTGAAAACCAGTTGCTAGAAATATAGCAAGGTCTTCTTGAATTTTATTAGGATTTTTAATTATAAAAATCAAATGTTATTTATTAAAGCGGAATCGATCAAAATTTTATGCTTCTGATTGATTATTGAAAAATGTTGAAATTCTAGATAGATGATATTAAAATGATAGATAGATTGATAAAATATTTAAAATTTTAATAATAAACCTGTATATATCCTGAATCAGTGTTATACAAAAGTATTTGTTCTGGTATGTTATCGACTGATGCAAATAAAACACCGATAAGATAGTTGTAGATAAACGGTTTTGTTACTAATAAAGTCTATTGTCGTAAAAACTGCGGTGAAATAACTTTAATGTAACGTATTTAATATAATTATTTAAATTAATATATTGTTCATATAAAGATCACGAATTGTTTTGTTTTCGATGCCTCGCTAAAGAATTTTCTTATTGTTTCTTGTTTACGATTGTGAAGAATTAAATTCGTCAATACACTCGCATATATTTTCGTTCGCGATATTATTCATCAAAATACCCAAATTTTCAATATTTCTTAACTGAAATTAAATTTTAATATTGATATCTAATAAAGCAAGATTATAATATTTGCGGTTTCATTGATATATATAATAATTAATATCATTAATGCTTTCGACCCCAATCAGCTGATCGGTGGCCCAAGTCGGATCGTTAGAACAATTATCTCAATTCATTGTAAATTTAAGTATTTTATATAAAGATAATTATTTTAAGTACTGTAATAAATACATTATTATATTCAGTTGTTATTATCTCCCTGTTTTTAATAGTTTTATTATCCTACTGTGATAAACTAGACAAGTAATCTAAACTTTGTATCACATACGGCCTTCGTATTTAGGGCTAGGTTGGGTGAAAGGCTAGATTAAGTGGGATAACTAGTGCTAAACTATGTTGAGCTGCCATTCTAGTGTTTGAAATTTAAATGAAATTACATAGTCCATGAATTATTAATGTTAATCTAAATAATAATGCTTTCCTAATAAACTCAATGATGAATATCATTAGTTAACGGTTTTGGAATTACATCATTAAATATATTATATGAATCATTTAAGGATATTATCATTAATAGATAAGCTTTTAAATTCATTTATAAATAATGATAATTACTTAATGTTTTGTATATTACTTTTCTATCATGCAATTGCAATTTTAGTTCAATACGATTTTGATCTTTATTATATCTAATTATGTAAATAAAATAAATGTTATTACACATGTACATAATAGAATTCAACAATGTGTGCATTCAGTTTTAATTAGCTTGATATGGCTGTAAAATATACTTAATCGTATTTTGTATGAGTGAGTTTGTATGTGGTTAAAACTAGAATAAAAATGACCAATACAGTACATTAATACGATCGTTTATCTCAATAAGAGTGGGTATTAGGAAGTCCAGTAACGACTAGATCTATGTCTAGATCGGATGACATGTAGGAAGGGTTTCTTTCTATTCTAAATTCAAATTTTTAAATAAGTTAAATGTTCGAATATTGCAAAAGCCTAAATATATCTATTATATTGAAATGAATTCCGGGTTTATATTTAATGAAACTAAAACCTAATATCTTATATTCATTAAACAAAACCTCGCTTTGAATTACAAAATCCAGCTATCGTTATGCTATAAGGCAGCCCTTACGAAATCTTTAACTTTTACTTGTGTTCTCAATGAGTAATATATTTTCATCCGTTTGGTACATCGCAAAAAATATATAACGACCTCTTTATATCCATGTTTACTCAATACTAAATTATATCTCATTTAACAGCATTTGGCAATAGGATTTATTGCTAAAATTTTATCGTGTGAAGTCGGCTGTGATCGATTCAATCAACATCGCAATTCAGGCGTGCGTTGCACTCTTAAGTACTTTGTGCACTTATGAATCATGTACACTTAGAAACTAAAGTGCTTACACTTTTTTATCATATTTTGTTAGAACCCTTCATTAACTATAACTGTCTTTTGAATAGTCATTACAGTGAATGTCTTGATGGTTTCATTCACAGCACGAATATATTTAATTGCTTTAGATATATTTTAAAGCTTTTCTGTAGGTAATATAAGATAAATAATTAAGGTCGAATTTAAGATGACATATACCTACTACTAGGATTATTATTTTGAGATTATTTTGTAAATTAAATATTTTTTTATTTAAATTAAATTTCATGTAGATAAAAAAGTACTTGACCTTATTATTGTGAAATTATTTAATATATATTTTTTTTATAATTAACATTCTGTACCCGAGTGTTCGTATAACAGGCGCCGCAATGTACCTAAGTGCAATACAGTTCGTACATAATAAGACTCCATCAAAGAACCCTTTTAAAACACAAGAATCAATCACGAGAGTCATGTTTATGTTCTTTGTATTAAATATTATCTTATATTTAAATATATTATGTATGTATATAAGGACCAAAATTAATTTTGAACCAAGGGTCTACAAAAGGTCATAATAGAAACTAAAATTATAGACTTCATTCTGCTCAAGGCGTGCCATTTTGTTATTAATATAGCTATATTTTGTATTACAAATTTGTCTATTATAATTACTATACATACATACATTATATACGGATATTTTAAATATATAAACAAAACGATATAGTATTGGGGTCATTTCGTTTGATTACATAATTCCAATTCCACGGTTTCTACCAACTTAATGCAGTTCGTGATAGCATGCTGGATACTAATGACAGAGCTGATTAATATTGCTTGTATGTGTTGTCTGTGTGTAAGGTTTTATATATTATAGTTCTTTACTCTATGTTGTATGAATCTGCATACGAATATATAAATTAAGAATTATTTTTTATATATGTGCAACCAATAATTTTTTTATCATGTAATATTGTAGAAAAATTTAGTATAATGTAATATTGTAGAAAACCTAAATTTTAAAAACTATTAGTATTAAAAAGTCGTAGAACAAATGTTGTTAGGATTGATGTATATAGGCTGGCTGCAACAGGTGGTCAACTAATTAAAAATAACTCTGTATATTATATTGTTTAAAATTTTTGTACCACTGACGATTTCGGAAATTCGAAAAATTTAACCACCAAAAATGATACATCAGACAGATGATCGTAGATTTTGATAACATATGTTTATTTTATACCTACTTCCGATTCTCAAATAATTTGGCAGCGACCTTAAACAAATATAGCAAACTATTAATAGGCTAGATCAGTCTGCCATTGATTCGATACCGTTCGTTCACCTCATACAACTATGTTATTTAGTCGTGTTATTTTTACTAGTAATGTAGTAGACATGTGTATATTACAAACTTTGTATTGTTTTACTCGATAACGAAAAGGAGGTTAATGCTTTTGTGGATAGAAATACAAAATAAGTATATAGAGGTGTCAAACTTACAGTGTGTCAAAGTTAGTATACCTTTATTATTATTGTTAATGTGTTTGTTAATTTATATGTTTTTTTAATTACAGATGAACGGGACGCGATACAGAAGAAGACGTTCACGAAATGGGTCAACAAACACCTCAAAAAGGTAACACATAAATATAATAAAAAATATATATCAAATAATTTGCTTATGGTTTTAAAACAGAATGTGACATTATATTACGATAATATTTCCTATAAACGTAAATAATATCGATTTACAATCTATAACAAAAAAGAGTTAACAAAAAGGGTTTATAAATTCTCTCAGTAATTTGATAGTGTTACTATTAATATTCTTCTCATATCGATGGTCACTCATAATGGCGTGAACTGTCAATAAATCTATTTGACGCGTCTGTCATTGTCACTTGTCAAACGCGGCTCTGTCACAAAGAAGGTCGTACTTCGTTCGTCAGAGATGACCTGTAAGGACGAAATAACATCATTATAGAGAGCTATTTAATTCTAAATATGTATTAATTATATGTCAATGACCTCACAAAACCAAATAAAATTATATGGACAGGACAAAACAGATCTTTGTACGTAATGACTGAAATTAATCATTGGTTTACAATCGGATATCAAAGTTAACTTTGGATTGCTTCAAGAATACAATCTTTAGTAGTAAATATTGGATTAGGGTCGATTATTAATTTCGATCGTAAACCAATATCAATTGTAAAATAAGATGATTTAGAATAGTTTTATACAGTATAAAATGAGTGCATATATTTCTGTATGCAAAAATCTAACCATATTAAGATTTATACTGAGACCACGTCATATGGCGCCAAGTAATGAGCGTCCGATTAAATATTTATATCGAAATGTTTGTATGCCTTTCTGTTAAAGAAAACTTACCTCGTTCTTTATGGTTTCGTAATCACTGAGTCATGGACCAAATGTGATCAGATCAAAGAGCATAAAGGCTATATTTGAGACCACCATGTAGAATTATTGTTTTAAAATTATTTACACCAGATTTCTTGGAAAGTTGATAAAGAATACATCTGAATTCAAATGTTATTCTTTCTGATTGGTCGATGTCGTGATAGACAACCAATCACTGCTCTTAAAAGTGTTGTCATAATTTCTACTTTATTCTTTCAAAAACATTATTCGAATGTTGAATAAATAGCACGTTTTGGCGTGTTTGTAAATAAGAAATATTAAACACGTCGGCTATAAATCACAATGGTCTCATCATAACGGTATTGTAAATAATTTGCAGCTTTACCCTCCAGTGTATATTTCACAATTCACATCCTCTGAGTTGATAATCAACATCTGGTTATAAATAATAAACAGTTTGTTTCATCCGGACAAGATATCTTTGTAACGAGAAAGTTAAGGATAATTAGTTCACAAGCATCTTTGATGGAATTTGATCTTGATGATATTCAATATAAATTAAGTTATAAACGTTTATATATATAATATAAAGTGTCTGTTTGAAATCCAATTTGACTGCTTTTTACTAGATGGATATGGATACTTTCGTATACGGTAGGTAATTTAAAAAAATTTAAGACCACTTTCTAAAATTTTTGTCTGTCTGTCTAACACTGTTTGTACCGGTTAGTCTCTGAAACGGTTGGTCGGATTTTAACAGGATTTTCACTGGAATTTTATTTAACAGAAAAAAAATGACAAAAACAAAAAATTGAAGTCAATGAAATAGGAAACACTATCTGATTCCAAATTTGAAGTTGTATATAAAAACGAAGGCAATTCGGATAACAGATATTTTAGCATATAATGATAATGACATAAAATAATCTAGTTATATTATTAATCATATTTACATATCACGAACAATAGAATTCTGTTTCTCTTGCATAAGCTCAAGTAACAAAGGATGTAGGCTGAGGAGGAGTGACTCATGGTGACGGAATCTCGGGATGTTTTGGTTATTTGACCCGGCTTACTCATGATAAGGTTATGTATGTTGGGCTTTCGTTGTGAAACGAATGACATACACGACTTATACCCTGCCAGCAAATGTATGAGTTACAATACAATGAAATATAATCAAATTTATTATATAAATGATATCCATTTAGTTTCTTGCCGGTTCTTCTCTGTGTTATAACCAAGTGAACCTTAATGAAATTTCAAATTTCAAATTTGAGTTTTAATTAAAAGATTTTATCTGAATCTCAATTTAAAGTTATATCTTATCCGAATTAGTTAAAAAATAACAGATTTATGATTACTACAAACATTGCGAATCGTTGACGTAACCGACTGCGCTAAAGTGGGTGTTGTTTTAATATGAGTTTGACCACGCTGACCACCATATTCGGCAGCTGATCACAATGCCATGATCACCCACGAGTATGGGCCAATATCAACTACCCACTATTAACACACTTTGAACTTAACAACATACAATATTCATATGTGTAAAGGAATGAAAAACATCCCTGACATTTTTTAAGTCGGTTAAAATTTTACAAGATTTATACAGAAAGCTATATACATCATATATATATATATATATATATATATGTTAGTGTTATTCTGTTTTAGTTATTATTTAATTAAAATGAACGCCCATCATTAAAGTCTAAAATCAAAGTATCTATTCTTACACTTATTTATTATAAAAGCTATCAGTTTTTGTTTAACGAATTATAAGTTATCGGTCACTTAAAACAATATGAGATAATTTAAAGAGAGAAATTAATCTTCATCCAAATGGTACTACCTCGGTGCTCGGTAAAATCATCGATACGTAGATCAACGTCAGAAATAAGATATGCCATTTGAACACTTATGGTGTTTGTATTAAATGTCAAAATTATATTGATGTATTCGACGTATGGTGTACTAATAGCAGTTATTAATCATATGCAATGAGTCACGAACATTCCTGCACAGTAATCCTGTTCCTCGACCGTTAGATAAACTAACTGGTGATAGTAACTCTTGCTAACCAGATTTTGTTTTTATTACTATTATCATAAAGTCTAAAATTATATAAATTTAATGAGTGATGCTGTTCAATGAGCTTCTTTATGTAAAGACAAGATAAAGATATAGTCTTAAATTAGTTCACAACTTACACATTGCAATTTTTTAAGTCTCGGTAAGTTGTTAAATAAAGTTGTGAGCAAATCTAAATAAATAATATAAAATTATGTTAATCACCATGTATGTATGTATGTCCTTCAAGTGGAGTCGTAAATAAACCATAAGCAAATATTGTTGTAACTTCGTTTGTAATCACTATTTTTAACTCGTTAATAATATCAAATTTTACATTTGTTTTTTCTTATCGCTTTTCACTTGGATTGGAGCAGCATTGGAAATATCTGAAGGTGTGTAAATACACGTATATATTTATATTAGTTTGTTTGAATTTTCATCCATTTTCTCATCAATAGTGTTATTTAGATATGTTTAGATGATGTTTAATGTATTTATTATTTTTACATTAAACTGTATGTCCTCATGGGTTTTACAATGATCTCATTATTGTCATAATGATGATTTATCATATATGTCGATCAGATGAAGTTGTCATCGCGTCATTCTTATGATATTTAAATATTCCGCATGTTACAAGTTATTCATTACTAATTATTTGAAGTTTTTTTTAAATATTTTTCGTCCAATTATTTGTATTATTATAATTCGACGGTACCAGGTCTATTTGGTTTGAGCGACATTTTTCCTCGAGCGATCCCAAATATAAATGTATATAATAACTTAATTTCTAAAAGTCGAATTATAATTTTAATTTATCTGTATGTTAGTAAATTATATAATTTTAATGAGAATCGCGTGCCTATAATGTATCAAATGGAAGAGGGATACATAGTTTGTACCATATCGACTCTTACCCAGGTTTTTGCATATTTCACGCTGCACGGACAGACGTACACACGACTCCATGTCTGTGAAATCGTCAATAATCAACCATGTTGTCCTCCGCAACAAGTAAGTCATTGTCGTGAGATTGATGTTCGCTAAGTAGTTTTCTAGATGTCTTCAGTCTTACAGTCTTACAAATGATTTGTTCACTTTGGCTTTCATAACACGAAGGATCGTAAGAATTTTGCTGTATTTTGTTTTTTTTTCTGTCTTAGTTACCTAATTAAGTTGTATTAATTTGTTTTTATTGATTGCACACCCAATAGCATGATGTTAGCGTAACAGTGTTCAATGTTTAGGTAGTTTAATATTTAATATTTTTGTTGTGTTTTTTCTATATAATTTAACATCATGCAATGTTTGACAAGTAGTTAGTTTTGTATTTTTATTAGTACTATTGTTAACATATGTTTTTAGCCAATCAAAAATGGTGTCAACCGTGAGTATTTTATTATGAACTCAGATAAATGAGTTGGTACTTATTTATAGTTCTGATGTACTCCTTAATATACCGGTAATCGTATTATTCAGGATAATTTATATCAATCTTGCTATAATTTATGTCATACATTTATACGATATATTTCAGAAATTCTCACAAGATTGTTTTTCTTAAAACAGAGTGCATTTATGGATTATAATATTATTATTAATATAATAAATAATATTAATTGTTCCGCATCAAAAAAGAAATATAAATCAATATTTAATATTAATATCAACAATGTTCCCAGGTGAACCGTCACGTGAACGATTTGTTCGAGGACCTGCGTGATGGCCTCAACCTCATCTCGCTGCTGGAGGTGCTTTCTGGCGAACACCTTGTAAGTATTAACCGCCCCGTCGAATGGTTAGCGCAGACGCCTAACGTGTCACGGCGCAATAGGGCTCGGGTTCGATTCCCGGCAGAGACAGGCATTTATGTGATGAGCATAGATGTCTGTGTTTCTGGGTTTGATCGTTTATTAAATATATTCTCAGTATTTATAATGTGTATTTCTACGTATTTAGATCAATGTGTGTAATTTGTTATTATTATTATTATTTATTGCGTTTTAAGCTAGGAATATAAAATATATACCTACCAAGGTATAAAGGTGATCTTATAGCTAAAGCGAAAATATATTTATCTGTCTCTATTTAGTTTCTCCCTTAAATTAGGTATCTCTCTGTACATATAGTAATGAGCCTAAAGCTGTATTATATGAAAAATATTATGTTTCATTAAGTTATTGTTATGTATATATTATGGTTTATAATTTCATATAGACTAGTGTAGAGACAGATTCATAAGATACTTCTTGCTGTGGAAATTCTCAAACGGAAAAATACTAAGAACTATTTTCTCTTTAATAATTTTCTATAAAGAGAAATATACTGATTTTGTTCGATTATTATATTATACATTAGTTTATTGCTTGTGTGAGAGATTCAAATAATGTAGTGAACACAACTAGTGTAGTGTGTGAACACTAGTGTGAACACACTATTAAATTGAAAAAATCAACAAATGGCTAGAAAACCTTGATTTATACATAGTTATGATTTATGTGAACAGTTTTTGTGCGTATCTTGTAAACACATTTATTGTGTTTAGTATTATTTAAGTAGCCTAGATACTAATACTTCCTAGTATTTTTTTGCTGATTAAATAAATATAATTGTAATGGTTATTTGTTTGTTAATATATGTTGTTGATATATAAACAGTTGGGAGCACGATTTCTATAAAAAAACATATGTATATAAAATATATCTGTCTTGTCTGGTTTTACATATATGTATATTATGTGTTGTATTTTTCTCCAACTAATTGCTTTTTATTTCGTAAGATAAAAGATTGTGCAAATAAAATGTTGTAAATAATATCAGTAAACTTAAAACAGTATTGCGCGAACAAACCCACTGACAAAAGCTAGTATTTGAATAAATACGACAACATGATTCAAAACCAATAAAAGATAGTTTATTATAATACTTTTAATGATATGTGCCTCACCTCTTATGCATTATTACCCCAATATATTTTTTATACATAACTATTTAAAACTAAATAATAGGTATATCGTGTGCTTAAAATTCGTTAATTTTAATCAAGTATTCAATTAACGTATAACTGTGAATACAAACAGCTGGTCAGATACGAACTTAGTAGATAAGAGTAGTTAATTTAAGCAGGTGTTACTCACCCTTCCGCAGCTATCAGGGTTAATATAGGTCGAGGGCGCTTGTGCTAAGTAAGATTTATGACCTAACCATGACGTTCAGATTTTTATCGAGAAACAAAGATAATTATTTCATTATGTTACGTCTAAACATATTACATAATTTATAAGATCGCATCTTATTAATAGCTTATGTCATATCATTGTCATATTTATGTCATAGTTATATCATGAAATATTAAAATTAGCATGTTAACCTTTCAGCCGCGCGAGCGAGGTCGCATGCGATTCCATATGCTGCAGAATGTGCAAATGGCGCTGGACTTCCTCCGCTACAAGAAGATAAAGCTGGTCAACATCCGAGCCGAGGACATCGTAGACGGAAACCCCAAGCTCACTCTGGGCTTAATATGGACCATCATTCTTCACTTCCAGGTCAGTGATATAACATTCCAGTGCATAAATTGGATTAAGAAATCATTCTTGATTCTTTTCATTCAATCTTCGTTCTTTTTGATGTAAACATGACAAAATTATAAAATTTCATACCATGTGGTCTGTCTTTACTAAGTCCGTAGGTGTCATTGACATTTGCAATGTTAATCTGATTTTGACCCACTAGAGATCAGTTTAAATTTATTGACTTGTGTAAAAGAAACTTGCGCAAGTTGCAAATCTACTTGAAGGTTAATCTATATGACTTATTTGCATAATAAAACATTTGAAGTAGACGTGGAATATTTATGAAGGTGTACTTCATTTACTATGAGGTTTTCATTGAAACCTAATGATACAGAGTAATTTGAAGACCGGTGTAAATTAAAAAGATATTACTTTAATATGACGGCGTCCTGACCTTTGCGTGTTTATTTCCTTCTTTATTATTTAAATTGATGAATAATCGTATATAATATTACGTCTTACCCTTGATGCAAACTGTAAAGTGCTTGAGCCAATTATATTTTCGGTTGTCTTGTAATTAAATCTCTTACCTCCGTGAAACCTCAAAATTACAAATTATCGTACTTAACCTAAAAATGTATGTCTTGGTTAAATCTTACTTATTTGACGAAAAACACTTAAGATATTTTTTTAACATCAATAAGTTATGAAATAATTCGAAAGTATTTTTTCTGTTATTTCATGGATTAAAAGAGGAAGTTTGTTCAACTTGTTTATTCTGAAAATAAGGAAGTGGCTGAAGTATGACTCAAATTTAAATATTGGTAGACCTAAAATAAATTGTATAAAAATAACCACTGAAAATTATGTCATATTAACAATTTTAGTTTACGTAACTCCAAGTGTGTTATATAATTAAATCAATTCAATCGCCTTCCAAAAAATATATAGTATTAATAATTCAAAACACGTTCTCGTCGGCATTCCTTTGTAAATAACAAATTACCGTATATGTTACCGTGACATACATATCTAATATTCATATCAAGATCCACTGACGAAAAACCCTATTTGTACGCCATACACTTTTTGACAACCTTGATTTGGTAAACTTTGCACAAAAAAGACTATGACTCCAGTCATGCCTACTGACAAATTCACTGACCGATTTACATTTCTAGTTTTCTATTAGTTTTTATTATGATAGTGTAGATACGATTATAGTTGGATGTTTTAATCTTGATGCTTTTAATAATAGTACGTACCTAAATGCGTTTAGTTTTTGCAATCCTTAAATGTCATGCAAATCACATTTAAAATGTCATACGTCAAAGTTCTAAGTTCACTTTCGCTCTCGTTTTAATGTATTACGTAATATATCTGTTCCTTTCTTTCGGTAAAGAACGCAATAAATATAATAAGATAAATAGACAGCCATGCTGTTATACCTTATTAAAAAAATTACTGAACTAATCAGCTACAGACACTTTAAAAGTAAAAGCATCTTAGTTTAAAATAATTATATAACGTTATTTAAAATGTTACTGGTTTTTAAGATAAAACATTTTAAGGCACGTAATTGATTTTAAAGATTCGATACGTTTTTCTATACAATTATTGATGCAGTTTTCGTTAACTGTAGTATTTATTTAAGATAACTTTTTAGGACACAAAGTTTCTATAATTTTAATTTACAATTAAGTAAGTTTGTGTTTTTATACATGAATCTATATGCATGTATATAGATTTACTACTTCTTTTATGTTTTAAAACATACATACAATATAAGTTCTTGTAATAAGCACTATGTAATGTTTCATGAGTCACTCATGAGGTTTATGACGTTATATTATGACGTAGTCTTCATGTTTAAAGTAATTTCTAATAATTTAATAAAATATTGTAAATGTATGTATTTTCTTATTTGTTTATTTATGATTATATTATCTATTAGTCCTCGTACACATTTGAAAAACTAATTGATCTTTACATGAATGATTTTTAATATTTCCAATCACATGTCTTGTTAAATATATACGAAAAAATAACAGTTGCAGCATGTACAAGTACTAGTAACCTACAGATACAGTGTTGTGATAAAAAATATCATTAATATGGTATTGAATCGGCGTGGGTCGACAGTCTGGCACACTTACCTTATAGGGCCCTTATACAGCGTGATGTTAAAATCTCCAATTTGGATTTTTGGTACTAAATTTTAACATTATAAGGTTACAATATCCGTAAAATATATTATCACCCATTCAATTTCAAGGTAAAGTTAATAATTTTAATGTTTAATAACCAGTCATTTTAAAGTTTAAGACATACGTTAACAACTCATACTTTGTATCAAGATTTTAAATCATTTTAAGAAATAAACTTAATAAAGCTTGTATTAAATATAATTAAATTTCTCTAAGATATTTAACCCGATTAGTAATGTCTTGGGACCAGGGTAAGGGTCCAAGAGTGGTCTCGTCCATACTACCAAGTATCAATTAAGATGCACCGAGCGTTTATGAATAATTACTAAATGCAAAACACCGTTATTATAATTTCTGTATTGTCCGGCATATAAGTGTCTGTTTGTTTGTATTTACCGCCATCTTCACTGCTAATTTAAAACATTATAAATACAAATGATGTACAAACTATTCTTATAAGTAAAGTAAACTTCTTATTGTAGTATCTATGTTTTGGTGTTTATTATAATTATAAAATTACAATAATATTCAATGTATTAACATAAAGTTCCACTTAAAGTACTTTATTTATCATTATGTTTGCCTTTCTGTATCTTGGTCACTTCGTTGTTTTTTTTTTTTATTTAATCAATACTAAATCAAATATTTTTTTTCTACATCCTGTATATATTTATCGCTCCTTTTAAGTGATGTCATGAGAAATTATACAGATATGTTTATTCATATCTCATTTGAGAGCATTTATGCAGACTCGTATTGCGAGGTTTACACTCTGACTGCAAGATTATCAAGGTTGTGTTGATTTTAATAAATATCACCTTTTGACGTCTGTAATTATATTTTATTATTATTTATGAAGATATTGACCTTAATAAATAATACAATTAGATGTGTCGCAATAGGATAATTTTTAAAATAATTTCCATAAACAAATAAAAAATAAATTAGTTTCGATATTTCGGGATTGAAATATTAATTCACATCAAGCCAGTGACTTTATTATATATATTGAGTATATTTCTATATAAACTGTAACTCCATTGCTTTAGAAATCAATTGTTAAGTCATCAAGTGTTCAGCTGAATAAGATTGTGAATTAAAAAAAAATGCGGTATCACATAGGTCACAATATACACATACACAATATACACATAAATCACACTGAAAGTCATCCAATTGAAGTTGTTAGAGTATTGAAAATTATTAATGTTGTAGTTACAATGCTGGTCATTACTTGAGATGTTCAAACAGACCGCTTACAGTTACGCAGGTCGAGGGTCAACGTCCGTATGCGCGTGCGCAGCGGTTGTTAAAACAATAGATACTACGACACTACACTAATATTTGCTAATAATATTTATTTTAAACAATATTATCCTACTAAGAATTGCATGAGTTGGCTTTGTTTGCTACCTCCGAGATAAATATTCGGAATGTTTGATGTTTCTCTTTATACTATATTATATATTTACTGTCAATAGTCAGTCTGTAGTCAGTTTTTGCTATTAGAGATTAAAATGGTACTAAACGTTTAAGGTGCAAATAATCGATTTGTTGATTCGGAAGCCATCTAAGGTTAGTTTATTAATATCGGTTATTTTCTAGATTTCAGTTACCATATTTTTTTGTTAAATATAAATCTCATAATTAAAGGCATATTACCTTGATTAATTAATTTAAATTTAATAATAACAATTATCGTTTCTTTAAAGTGGCGTATGGTTACGTATTATTGTTTTTTGTATGGACTTTTACTGTCGTAAAATAACTGGCACTGAGACCTCTTAGCAGGGGTGGGTGTAGCCTCAAGGTCGTGCAACAGATGTATCTCCCACGCCTCCCCCGCGAACTTTTGACAACTTTCTATTTTAATTATCCTTGATTTTGTTATCATCGAGGAAGTGAGTATAAATATACATTTATGTTTTCTGGATTTTTATATCTCTTGAGTATGCCAAAATTGTAAATTTATTTTTTTATATAATAACTACTTTTGTGGCTAAAAAGCAAAGTAAGCTTGTCATACGTGAGATATACATTTAGTATGTTGAAATAAAACTATTTTTACGGATTTAACTCGCGTATATTGAATTAAATTTTAAATTTACATTTTAAATCTAACCCGACGTTTCGAATGCTTTGCAGCAATCGTGTTCACGGAAAGACGAGATGGAGGTGTCTGTCAGTAAGTCAGTTAATTAGTCATCTACCTCCAACGGTTTCTAAGCTTCCGGGCATACAGTTCAGGATTCACACAAAACGCACTAACAGTATCTTGAGGTCTTACAGTGCGGTCACAGACATGGGATTTTATATTTTTCAAAAGTGGGTCCCAGGTGTTAGATAATCCCCAACCATCTTCTCTATTAAAATTAGGATGTTTTTTAATTTCAATAGCCTCACGAACCATTCTTGGAATATAACGTTGTTCTTTAGCGAGGATTTTAGGTTTATCAAATCTTATATAATGATTGGGCTTGTCTATGGTATGTTCACACACTGCAGACTTCGATGTACGCCTATGCTTGATATCCGATATATGTGAACACGATTGCTGCAAAGCATTCGAAACGTCGGGTTAGATTTAAAATGTAAATTTAAAATTTAATTCAATATACGCGAGTTAAATCCGTAAAAAATAGTTTTATTTCAATGTGTAGTACTCGTGAAAACCTTAGAAAACACTATTTAGTATGTTATATATTTCTATTTTATTTTTTTAATTTGAAATATTTTGACGTCATACCTACTCATAACTCAACATACATTAAGTAAAATAAAGATAACCTCTCAAATTAATGTTAAATACTTATTGGTAATATTTTATTTTTTAATAAGAATCCATTTTTGACTAGTTAGCTGATTAATGATCTTGTAACCATTTCCTTATTAGTAATTACTTATTGTTAATTAATCCATCAGGCAATAAAATTGCGAAGGCAGTAAAATATTCCACTGTAATTTGCATAGAATATAAATAAATAATAATAAATATTTGTATAATATGAAATAAGTTATATACGTATTTTATTTGTCCACGCAACTAGCAGGCGATTATGGTAAGTCGTTGTATCGACGTATCGCTGAGCCTCGCTTGCTTTGTTACAACTATTAAAAACTAGATGGCGCTGTACTTTAAGTTAGGTGTGCTAAGGATTGCTTAGCAATGCTTTACCCCAATATTCGATAGATGGCATTACGAGCATATATTCAAATATTATAAGCTTTCTATAAATATTGCAAATATAATATCCGAGTAATTCGACATCAATATACTTTAATTTTTGGCTTAGATGTAAAATTATTTTCACTACAATAATAATAAAAAAAATATAATCGTCATCATTCATTTCTGTCTTTCGAGTCATCTCGTCAGTAGAATCATCAATAAAAAAGAATCGTCAATACTTATGCTCTGGTCTCAGGTCCTAAAGATGGCAGAAGATACTAACTTTTATTTTTCACGCTGTTTGGCGCGAATTAAACCCCGAGAACCATAGACGAAAAATGTGTTTAGTTATGTGTTATAACTAGTGATCAAAACCGGGAAAAACACAATTGTTTATAATATAATTTTTTATGTTTCGTGATTTAGCCTAGTAAAATATCATATGCAAATAAGTTTTTTATAATACTTGCCGGTAGTTGAAGAAATTACATCGGCAAAAACGTTATTACGTTTCAAGTGTACTTAACTACGTGTACTTAATTCTTGTCCCTAACTTTCCTTAGATTTAGGCATCAAACCTTGTAAAAATCCAGTTAACAGTTCTAATTCTTGATGTCATTACAGATCAATCAATCCAATCGATAGTGCACCTATTGGCCCCAAATTAACGAGCAAAGTACTCTTCTACACTATCCCGCTAAACAGCCTTTTCACATTGCGAAGTTAGTACGCTAGTTAATCTAGTGCTTAGTAAATTGGATAATGAAATGGCTGCTGTTTGTTACTGTTATAGTCGTCAGTAAAAGGGAGTACTGGGACTTGTTTTTTTACAAATATATATATATTCCAATCGGTATAATGTATAAGTACAATTAACACGTAACAAACAAAAAACAAAGAATGTCGTTCCTCCATTTACCGATCCCACACACTTATTGCATGGTCTATAAACATTATAATTAATTTATTAATTCATAGAGCTATGTGTATCGGTTGTGGGAGTTATTCTGTTAGATAATCGAGGAAACTGTTTTTTTTAATAAAATATATTTTATAAAAAAAATTGACTATTTTTAACAAATCGCTAATTTATTTGTACAAAAACGTACCTAAGTAATGTTTTTAAGAGAATTATAATATATGTAAATTTAATGTTTTTTGATAGTGTTTCTGTTTTTTATTGTATTTTCGTCTTGTATAACGTGACTCCATCCTAGGACGTCTAGTGTACAAAAAATATTTACTGATTTGTATCTAACTGCAAAATAGGTACGTTTACAAATTTTTCTGATAATAAATATTGTATAAATAAATATTTAATTCCCGTTTTAAGTTACTGGTGTCCTCGAAGTCCAAAGATGGACATCCTATAAGCTATAACCAAGTTTTACATGTTGAAGTTACTTCTATGCATAGAAAATATTAAGAAGAGCAGTCGATGTCTTATTATTTTTAATGATACATAAAATATATCAGGAGTTATGACTTGGATGGACAAAAAGTGTAGGAAACGTTCTGGGTGAAGATGTTGCCCTTTTAACATGACAATTATCATGGAATTCACTTCTCATAATGAATGGATGCTACACGAACCCACGATACACTCTGTAGTCTGTCCGTCACGGGCGGCTTGCTGCAGCCGCGCCAGTCACCTGTTAGAGTCCGAACGAGGCGCGCGCGCACGATCCACATCTCGAAAAACGAACCGAAAGTTTAAAAATACTAATACACTAACCATTTCGAAAAAGGAAGGATTTGTTGTGGTGTGATTTTTTTTTATAAGTTACCGATTCGATACGCGATTTCTTTTTGTAAATTTACCGGTTTTGTGACATGATTTGGGATATTGTTGATCATTGCTGTTTAGGTTACGATTTGCAACCAAGTAAACGCTAATTAGCCGCTTCAACATTACTCAACTTGTATAGGAGTGTATTGTTTTCAATGACGTAACGTTTGCCAAATAGAACTCTCCTAAAATATTGATGTTTTCTCATCTGTAGGTATTTTTAAGTATTTATCGTTTGATAAAGTTATCTTTATCTTATACAAAAATTTGCATTTGTCAGACGTGCGTTAATCCTTATATCTTTGTTTTTTTTTTAAATCTTGTATCATTCAATTATTACCTTAACGTAAGGGGCATTAAAAGTATTTCTAGCCAAGATTGAAGCATTTAAAATAACATAAAATATAACCAAGGTCATTTTTAATAGAAATAATAAAATATATATGTGCAGATTCTGTAATTAATCGTATAATTGATATAAATAATCTCAACTCAACAAGGATCATTAAATGAGATGCAACGATTCATCTTATGAATAAAACCTTTAAGGAATGTTGTCAATATTTAAATCGTAATATTCTTATCTCAACTTTTATCTAACTTTATCTAAACACTTTGTTTTTATTATTGTCAATAGTTTTTTACGATCAAATTTAATAATTTTGGATTCTATCTATTCCGATTTCGGTGTTTAATATTAAAATTAGTATCATTTTTATAAAACATCAATGTTATCATTACCCATTATAGATTGAGGTTGTTGGTACCTACGCAAGATTGATTTCACAGATTTAACATCTATTATTAATACTGAACATAAATAAACTCACTCTATCCAAATATATTATTCTGCTTATATATATATATATATCATAAATATATATATATATCTGTTTGTCCAATATTTATTATAGTATTTTTAAATTAGTGTTAATCTAGATCCTCTATAACTGACCCGCTGTAAGTAAATAGTAAATATCATTAGAATATTTGAGATAGTAACCTTTATAATAAATATTTTTTTATATGGATTGCCGCCTTTTCTATCCTGTTACTTAGGTATACAAACGATTTATCAATAAGGAACAATGTTAAGTATTATTAAAATTAAACCGACACTGTTCCTCCATATAAAGTGCTCCAAGGTCCAGGAGTGTGGGCGTCAACCATTGAATTTCAAAATCCCCCGCAAAACAGTGCTATCCAGTGCTAACACCCACTTAGCATACCTGAATCTTAAATTATACGGTTATTGATTTTATTATGTAATTACATTAACAACATAAACCAACACCTACATATTTATTGTAGACAAAAAATCTCCCGCCTTTGGTTAATTTTTTTGGCAATTTCCTGACAGGAAGTCGACCAAGGCAAGAAGTCAAAACTTTATTTCGTCTAATTATCTGTTTTTGAAGACATACGAAGTAAAACGTCTTTTTTTTCTCATAAAAACTTCGCATTTGTAATAAATGTATTACACTTGATGTTATTTTTAATCTCTGTGTTACGCCACCAGCAGCGTGTCAGTCGCGAACCAGACACTAAGCAACTGATTAGCATCTCTTGCATTAACTCTTACATACTCTTGTAAGAAATTTAATACAATTATGAAAAACATTTTTGTTATCCATGTCCATTAACAAATAGTCTTTCTCGTGTTGTAACCCATGTCACGTCATTGATACATTCATGATTCAGTGCCATCAGTTATGTCAGTTTTACGTAACCTTAAAGTCAACATTAGGTCAAGGTAACCAAGTATAGTTTACTGAATTCATTACCATATATCTTTTTGTGAATGAAAACAAAAAATGTTTGCCAGTAATTGTATTTGTTAGTTCAGTTTTGGATTTTTATCTGTTTGCCTACGTTTACTTAAGTTATTCTTATATTATTGAATGTCAAGTCTCGGCGATAAATCGTTTCCTTGGGTTCAGTGACGCCACCGTCTTCCGCCGGAAGGGCTTCGCCATATTCGACTTGTCAAATATGGCTTGGAAACTTGTCTAATCCAATCAACATGTACTAAATTAACGTTCACTTTCCTTAAACTCTATGTTGTTTATAGCCAACAGTTCTTTAGTAGGTACTCTTCTTTTTTTTTTGTGTTTCATTATTTTGTGTTTTGTGTTTAATTATATATCGTTTTGATATGCATTGCTAGACAAAGACTTTCATCTTGCATTGAAGTCCTTAAAAGTCGTTCCATTTAAGTTGACTAAGCACCTGTGACATACACATTCCTAAATATAGTCATATCAACAATTTCCCACTCATCTGTCTTTGATGTAATCTATTTGCGAGTATTGTCACATAACGGTGTACAAGTAGCGCGCGTGTCGAATCTGTAATAAGTTATAAACTAATGCTGCAGCAGTGCGTCAGTGATCAGTGTTATGTTGAACTGTCCGTGAAGGACTGAGGAGAACGAATCAAGTATGTCGATGTACAGATTCGTCAAAGAAGGCAGCAGTAAGCGCCTCTTCGTCCAAGGTACTCTAGAAAATGAGGAATCGAAACCACTGAAGTCGAGCCTCAAGAAGCCCTCTCAATCGCCGGTTGGATCGCCAATCACGACGAGTCTAAATCTGGCTTCTGTTCCAAGAAGCTTACGAGATAGTTTGACAAGAAACGAAACTGTGTATGATGGTAACTATCCCGGAATGGAAAGGTCTAGTTATAGATCTGGGTCTTACAGAGAAGAGAGTTACAATGGTCGTATAGTACATGATGGTAATCAAACTCATTTTGAATATGATGGTGAAAGTGCTCTGGCGGTGCCATTGTCGGCGGGCGGGAGAGGAGTGTCGGAACTACAGGCGATTCACACGAACAAACGTTTGTCGACCGAGGTCCTTGGCTCCTCGCTGGAGTCGACGAAGATCTCGAAGAAAGATGACAGCGGGCAGCGTCGTATTACAACTAGGATTGTGAGGAAGGTGACAACGCTAACCCGCGGAGAGGAGAAAGCCTCTGCAGAGGATGTTAGAGGAAGAGAGGTTCATAGGTCGGCGGAACACTATAGACATGTTGAGATGGAGTCATCGCTACCGAGAAAAGTAAAGGTACCAAAAATTCCTGAAATTTTATTTATATCGAGGAAGGTTAGACAGTAATGCGATATTATTTGCGGCTGCAATATTATATTCAATTCTTTATATATCGAGAGAGACATTCCTTACCATTTTCTGGTGTTTGTATCATATTTATGGTAACTAAGCTAAATGTGTTTTGTATGTTTTTAATTTAGTAACTCCTCGACCAAAACTACTTTTAACAGATTGAATGACTGACGAATGTATCTTTAAGATCCGTTAAGTCCTAATGGGTATTTAGTTAACTATTTTGCATATTTAAGCGCTGACTAATAATAGCAAAATCTCATATCTTCATGTATAAGTGCGTATGAAGCCAGTAATTCATACACTTGAACTCATGAGCTTGGGGCGATTTTAGATTGAATTGCATACCAACGTGGATGGTACTAATTTATCCTTTAAGTGGTAACAGCTAAATGTGGTCTTCTCAAACGGAATTAGTTTGTTGCTTAAAGATAATTTTAGAATATAAATTATAATATATAGGTACTCGTACATAAATATAAAGTCAGATTCCGGTGTACTATCCCTCAAGAGATAAGAAATTATATAAATCAATTGAGAACAAATAATCCAACTATCAACTAACTTAATCGTAGTTGAAGACAGGATCTATTTACATAGACTACAATTAAATGCTAGTATGGAATATTTTGTAGTAAAGACGTAATGCACTTAAATAGAATGAATTGGATAATTTCTTGACTAATTTAATATTAATAGATCCTAATTTTTTATTTATGTGCAACATTTCTATGATTTATGTGGAGTTTTTAAAATATATGTCTATTGCTCATTCAGGCTTAAATTAAATACATTGGGTTTCTATAGTTTAATGCAAATTGAGCACGAACTTGTATACGAAAGACTTATGGAGTACGAATGACGTCATCAACGTTTTTATTCATTGTAGATACGTAACGTATATATCTTGCTATGCCTTAGAACCTTATATGGATATATAAAACACGTAGTTAGAAAAACTATTTGTACTTTTTATTAGTCATTATTGGTTTTCTTCTTAAATAATCGTATATAGCTTTTTGTTTTTCTCACAGCCAGCGGTAAATCAGTACAAAATGGATTGTACGGCCATTATATGCCATTATATCTTGGCTGTATATTATTTTGAGAATGATTATTCTAAATTTATAAAATGGTATTTATATTTAACTATTAGATAACGAGGCGCCTGTTGCAAATTTAACAATTCGTGACGTCATTATCGTGACTGACTTGGTCATGAATGTCTTCTAATGATGCCGAGCATAGATTATGAATTTGCTAACATTATTGTCCTCTTCGACTAAGGTCGTATTTTTTTCGACTAAAACCGAATTTAAAGGATATTTAATATGTAAAATTCGTGCATTAATTTGTACTATAATTATAAAAGAAAAATATTAATGGCAAAATTGTAAAGATACTGAAAATAGTTTAAAAATTCACGCTTTCTTAACTGAGATTGATTCAAACCAGAAACAATACGACAGAGATTGAAATTGTGGATAAGACAACAATAGACCGGCATTCTCGAGTTAAAGTTCAAGTCTTAAAATAATCCGAATAATGTCGGGACAGACTTCGTGACACAGAAATATTGCTGCAGTTTGTTTGTTTGTACTGCGGACTTGCTATTTATGGGTAGAAATATATTATATATTAAATTAAGTTAAATAGGCAAGGTGGTTTGTATTTATTGACCGACTGGTTAATCAGTCTTTTGTTTCGAATCTAAAGGACATTGCTCGATAATAACATTTTTCTCGGAATCATCATCAGCCTCATCAGCTACAAGAATGTTACCCATCTAATCATTTTTGTAATTAGTATACTTAATTTCTCCTAATTAAGAATACTTATCATCCCCGGTGATATTTTCTTATAAACTTGTGTAAAGTGTGTAACTTCACGCGAACATTTTTGTTTTTTTTTTAATATTTGCATTTTCAATATTTATAATTTTCGTTTTCCTTTTAGATTTACAAATTGATTTATAATTATTAAGACTTTATTATATAGAGCTTACAATTATATTTATCCTTAAATTATTGACAAATATCCTTTTTCAAAATTAGGGATAGGTCAATCCTTTGAAAATAGGATGCGTTTTGATCAACTTACATAATTGTAAATTTTATATAGGTACGTATATATAACATTTAAATTACTAGATCATAAATGAATTTTAAAGTTTATTAAAAAGCTTTTAACTGCTAACAATATTTATTGCTTTACCATATAGAGAAATGCAAATAATTGCAAATATGCATATAAATCTCACGCCTGCTTGGTAATAATTACTGGGAAAATATATTGTGCATTCAATAAAACGGACGCCTCATTAGAGTTAACACTGTCTTTGATTATTACAACTGTTTTGTACTCCTTATTCTCTTACTTTGAGTTTCCTTCTCTTTCGAAATATTTTACATTCTCTCTGATTATTTAATGTAAAGCTATTTCTACAGATGCTCTAGGACCAGCTACTAGTATTTGTCTTTCATATTTATCTTTTATATTGATTTTCTTGATTACATCTGCAAATACTATGACTATTTTTCTTACATTATAATCACATGTTATTAAATGTTTGTGACAAATTACTCCGCTTTGTTGATTTATATTATTATATGTTGATATTACATATTTTAAATGACACCACTTTGGTTTAATGTGTTGACACTTAATCACTACTATCTTTTATTATCTATTAATAATATATAATTATAATAAAACCTATTGCCTCTTATAAATATATAGATTTGTATTTATCTGATCATTTCTTTGTCTTTCTGTGAGTACTGCACCACAGTACCTTAAAAACTTGTACAATAAGTAGGTAAACTTGATTCTTTCCGATATGATCTCTAGGCGGTAACCGGTTCGCTTGCAGTAGCCTGTCATAAATCACTCGGAGATGCGCGCCGATGATCTCGGTTGTCGAAATTTAGCACGTCTAGACAAAGAGGTTGTATACCGTTGAGTCTTGATCGTAGTGTGTACCTTTAGTAATATATATTTACCATTGAAATTTTAGTTTACTTTTATTATTTACTCTCTAAATGAAGTAATTGTTGGGTTTGGTTCTTGTACATTGTATTAATATGCAACGATTTTTATAGGAAATTTTATATTTTTTTATAAGTTTTTTTTAATAAATATTAAATTATTATCATAAAGGTTCCATATAAAGAAGGGTAAGATGGCGGACAGGAAACATGAACAGGTGCGCCGGCGCACCGCGTGCACCCGTGCGTTAACGAATTACTTGATGTGCACTATGAGTTTGGGGACGTTGACGTGTCATTTTTTAAACTTAAAACTATCGAACAAAGAGGTTGAGGCTTATTAAACGTTTGGAAACTTTGCTGTGATCTTTATTTAATCTAATTATCCTATATATCGAAAGTGTTCCATCCCAATAACTGCATCGAAGGGGAAAGCAAAAGCAAAGGGTACTTCTATCGCGAAAGTGATATACGATGACATCTTGTTCCACATCTTATCTTACACTTGATATCACTTGTGTGTCATTTTTACCACTTGGTCAAAGAATGTTACCCTTTAAAGTAGCAAAAATATTGTTTCTAATTTGTTTTTTCATAAATAAGTGCATGTGTTTACTCCTGAGTAGATTTGACTTTCGACAAATCTTTGATAAAAGTTTTGAAATTGGTTTTTAAAGTAGAAATTTCTAAACGATAATTAAGGTGACAAAATTTTGGAGGATAACGTCATCATTTAGAAATCTAGATGTACCGTTTGTTTTTGTTAAATCTTTGATATTTTAAATACTACATTTCCGATGTAAATTTGATTTTTTCTGGGTTAAATACAGCGTTTTATACAAATAAATATAACGCGAAATTTGATTATAATTTCGTCGCATGACCACTGGTATCGCAATCTTAAATCAGCTAAATAGTAGCAATAAAGTAAAACAGTACTGAACCGGTATTTCCATATAAGGCGAAACCGCGTACGGTGTGTGAGTGAAATATTTGAACTTCTAAAGGCATATACGTGCAATTGCAGTTTTGTATGTTTTTAACCGACTTCTTCAGAAAGGAGGAGGTTCTCAATTCGGCCGGTATATACATATATATATATATATATATATATATATATATATATTATGTGTGTACATGATTTCTCCTAGGTTTCTGAACCGATTTTTACTAACATACGATTACTAGTGATTAATACTCTTGGTATAGCCATATTATATTTATTTTCTGTCCTCCTAATGATACTTATATTTCCAGTTTTGGTTCAATTAGATTTCTATTTAATATTTATTAAAACAAGTTTATTATTATATTTCAATCTCCTGTCCCTAGGGATTGTGTGGCGGATATCCGATTTTATGGTCTATCCCATGGGGTTGATGGCGTTCAGTGAACTGTGGCTCAATTATATCGATCAGAAATTCAGATAATAGTAAAATATCGCGCTTTTGACATATACTAATTTTGCATCTGCTTCAGTTACATTTAGATTAAATATTTAATTGATTTATGATTGTCTTTTTTAATTTCGCATATTATATACTTAGTATTTGTATTTTAAATGATTATTTTAATTTCTTGTTACAATTTCTCTAACCCTAACGGTAGACTAGTTACCGCTCTATTTCTGGCAATGACAGCTTCCGCTCAGATAGTCGATGGCTTCCGTTGAACAGGTTACTTATAATCAAATTGCGATTAATATTTTTAAACGTTATTAGATATCCATGTTAATGATCTCGTTTTATTTGATTAAGGTCAATGGTCGATATATTATTATAAATCTTAATTTCGGCAGATCCTTGATCTTTGACTTAAATTAAAATAAAATCGTATTTTTAATTCCATTATATTTTGATTGTAATTTAGGACAGGTTTAGACAATTCCAAATATGGAATATATAAAAAAATATAGTAGCTTGTTCGTTTATTCATCAATGTCTAACATAAGGAGCGAGATTATCATGAAGTTAATACTGAAATATTTCCTCTCTGAATAAACCATTAATAGGTATACTTAAATGGTGTTTTTTTGTACCTTAAGAACATAATTATATATTATTTTTTATTTGACGCTATGTTTTAACTTAGATAAACTAAACGCTAAGATCATCACCCATCTAACTTGAACGACCTCGATGATCAAATACTATGATGTCAATATCACGTCCAATGATCTCATCGTCCAAATTCACCAATAACTCTTATTAATTAATAAATAAATATTTGCTTGCAAATTGATATATTGAATCTCTCTTGATTGAAACGGAAATAAATTGAATTGAGTCTAAAACATTTTATGAATATTTTTAAATTACCGTAAGAAATTACTTGTTAAGCTTTTCAACGTTCTCAAATTAAGTGAACTTTCTCCACATTTAGTTCACGAAGTAGAATTATTAGGATCGTGGCTATCCCTCGTGATGTCTCATCGTGCTCCGATAACTCGCCACGACCTAATGAGAACACCTTCATGCCCTTTAAATAAAGTGCTCGGCTGAAGTGATTTGTTTGGAACTATCTTTGCTATTAAGGTTTTCTCGTTCCTTAATAATAATAGTTAATCACAATTAAGTATATACATTGTACTGTTAAAAGATATAATTTGGTATTTGTCATAACTGCAATTTAAAATTGTAAATGTTTTAAATAAATATAGCATCCCTGGACCTTTGAAAACAGAAACCGTCCTGGAAAAAGGAAAGGGCCGCGGTTTGGAATCCCTGCCCGTATCAATTTATTTTTCATTGTATATTTATTTGAAATTTAATTGTTTAACATGACTATACATGTTTATAGATATTATCAAACATCAATTTTATTGTGGGTTCTTCTCAACACTTCACTATTAACACTCGAATTTTATATATGATTCAATATTTGCTACTTAAAATTAACTTAACTGAAATTGCAATTCTTTTTTTATGTTATTGAAGTTGAAACAGAGTAAATTGAGTTTGCAATAAGACATTTAATGGTGACTCAATCTACAGATTGTTGATGGATTATTTTAGACAGAGATAGAAAATAAATGAACTGAATATGTACAAACGTGTTTGGATTTCATTAAATGATTTCTGTTGTTTTCATATTTTTGGATATATAGCACCTCTTTATATTAATGCGTTAAAAATGTTTTAATAGTACATATCTAAGACTGGTACGGTGATCCTAATTAGATATACAGATGGTTGATTGCAGGAAGCTGGTGGTTTAGTGGGAATATGAAGCCATTGTTCATTGCCTCCCATCAGATAATATCTAATTCATTTTGTTGACAAAATAATTTATTAAGGAAATAGTGAAGCCTTTCGAGTTAATCGAACATTCATTATTCTTGATTCTGATGAGTATATTATTATTGTGTGATAATCATCATAAGTGCCACTATTTTCTATACCTACGTCGTAAAAGAAATATGCGGTTTTATTATTAAATTTGAAAAGAAGTGATTTATTGTTCTTCAACTATTCTTTCTCGTAAGTTCTTTTATGTTTAAAAGAATTAAGCAAAAAAAGTTAAATGAGTCAACGTTATGAATAGCTCTAAGAGTTATTAATTGGTTTAAATAATAATAATTATTTGTCGATGTTTTTATTCCAACCTTCGTTGCGATTAATCTGGTTCGGCGTCACAGCCTTATAAAGAAAGTAAGAACCTCCGTTACGAGACATACTTGAAACTTCATGGTTCATGTTGAAGAAAGAAATTACTGAGATAAAATAAAAAATATCTTTTGTTTTATTTCATGTTTATAAACGTTATTATATAATAATTAATAAATACTTTTATAATTGGGTTATTCGATTAGAGAATTAAAAGCAGATATTTGATAAAGTTTTTTGTTAGTAAAAGTTAATAAAACTTCAATTAGAAACTAATTATTTAGTTTAGTTATCTTGACTAGACGCTATGGGAAGAAATAATTGAGATTGGTTTCTTTAGTTAGTTTACTAGTTTGAATGATTTTATCGATAATTACTATATTATACTTTTACTTACTTTATTTCTTTTAGATTACTAAAATGATAATAATGATAATCTTATAATACTCCTGTTTCGATATTCCCGTTAGGTAAAAATGTGTGGAATATTCGTGTTACATAATGTGATTATTTCATTATTAATTAATTATTAGTTAATTAATGTGTTTATTTTATTATGTCTTATATCAATTTCGGATTATTTTTCTCAAACACAAATTTTAATTAGCAAATGATTACAGGTAGTATTATTAATCCAAAGATCTAGAATTATAACAAAAACAGTAATTACCTATATTTAAAAGGATGTCCGATCCATATTTCACGAGCGGAGAATTTATCTATTGTCAGTTTTTTGGTTTGTAACCGCAACTCGGACAATGTTACCTTCACGAACTATTCATAGGATTTTGACCTTTATTTCTTTATCATTTGCATTATTTACAAAAGCAAGTTCTTTGACCATGACTCATTCTTTTAAATTAAAGTTACGTCTTGTAACTTGAGAAAAACACGCAATTTAGTTTTTTTTATAAAAGTAATATAAGATTGCTGGGAATTAACTTCATTAATATTCAAGTGTGCATTATGTTGTACTTTGTTGTTGTATGAATAACTGTTCTGGACTAAACTTTGTATACTTTGCTATATAGAAACCATTTCGTGATACATCGTCCGCACAAAGGAGAACAGCTAAGTTGAGGCTGATCGATGACATCACTGTTTTACTTGGCGTTACTCGCCCACGCTCTCGCTATGTAAAACTAAAATTCAATTCTATTGTTAATACTACAGAGTCTAAAGTTGTCTGTCTTTAGAATTATACTTAAATTTATGTTTACTCTATATCGTTAGCCTTATGCTTTGCGATTGTCATAAATATTTGCTCGTTTATGAGAAAGATACGAATAAATGATTATTCTCGAGTTGTATTATCTCTTAATGTCGTCAAAATCAAAATAATAACTGGACAAACTACACAAATCGTCTAAACCCTAATTAAGCAATTTTTTTGCTTCTGTTAGGGAGTTGAACAACGATACGAATACATAGAAATACACATTATAAATTCTACAACAAATATATTTAATAAATGACCAAATCCAGAAATACAGACATCTATGCTCATCACTTACTTGCCTATCCCTGGCAGAATCGAACCCGAGCCCTTTTGCGCCGCTACGCGATACGCGTTACGCTAACCACTTTTAACCATTTTACATTTCTCATACAATCCTCTAGCAGACAATATACCGATGACCATTGAACTATCTGGTCTATTGTCTGTGCATTCAGTGATGACTGCGTGATGTACAGACAACTAAGAAACGATACTCTCACTATATAACTGTGCCTGATGGTGTTTGTATATCAGTGTTACTTGAATAGTCTGCGATAGCTTTATTTGATATATGTTGTAATTATTTTGGACTATTTCGTGACTATTCTGTAAGGAGTTGTTTTAAAAAATAAGGCTGCCTATACACGAAATTTCTAACTCTATTTATGTCAATTATTGTAATATCCTTTCGTAAAATGTTAATGTGCAAAGTTTTTGAATTACAAAATATATATTACGAATTTTCGGAAAAACAACACTCTAGTACATATTATGATGTATGATCCGAGCTAAGGATAGGATATTCTATTAGTACCAGTTCTAGTTAATATTTTGATTGCATTTCTTTAAGTCTAAGGAGTTCATTTCCTCATAGCGAGACGTTGATGGACGCGAGCCAAGCACCGGTTTTAGGATACTATAACTAATGCTTATCAAACTATGTACATCATAGATATTATTTTCATAAATACATTTAATTTTACTATATATGTAATAAAAACGAATAAAATTTTCACTGCTTTAGGTCGTTTGTATCTTTTACTTTAAATGTTATATATATGTAGTTATTTGTAACCCTCGACCCAAAGAGAGGGGTTTTATAAGTTTGATCAGTATATCTGTGTCTGTCTGTGGCAACGTAGCGGCCAAACACGTGGACGGCTTTAAATGCGGTTTTTTTTTTAATCGAATACTTCTTTCGTCGAGATGGTTCTTAGCTATTTTGGTCGAAATAAAAGCAGTGTTCTCCAAGATATGGAGCTTTTATTGATGCTGATGAAAAGTCCTTATACAATATTGATAGTAAAAACCTAAACAAGTGAGATTAGTGTATTTGTAAGTTAATTCAGAACAACTGAAAAAAAAATAATAATAAAAAGCAGAAAAAAAAATTAAATGTAGGTACCCTGCTACCGCTAAATAATGAAGAATTCAAAATGCAAGTAAATTACCAAGATAAATAACGAAATAACAATGTCAAATCGTATAGTCTAAGTCATCATTCATTAGCTCCGAAAATTCTGTAAAATAGACACCATCGCCAACGTAGGTACGTACAACGGTCCCCCGACACAACGACTTCAAAAATTACATAACAATCGGTTTTTATTCTTTTCAGACGTCTTTTTGTATCGGGGGGTTTTTTTTAAAGTTTTTAAAATTTTTAATTATTATTATTATTTTTTTTTTTACTCCAGTTACCAATTCTATAAGTAACTACTAAAGATATCAAATAATAAGGAGTGTGTTTAATTAGATTTAGTTTAATTAAGATCAGTTTGTTAGGTTTTGTATATACTTTCTCATCTGATATTCAAGTCATCGTAATTCATTCATTCATTCATTTAGTAAATTTAATTTGTGTTACTGATCACGGACTTGTGTTAGTAAAAGCTCATTTCGAATTTGGTTTCTACTAGGTATATTTAATATCATTATAATAACACAAATTATTTTTAATATTAATGATTACTTAATGCCAATAACACATTATATAATGCCAATAATTTTAAGCTTCAAGAAAATTACCTCATTTTATTAATTAATTTTTTTTCACGTATATATTACCTTGTAATATTTCTCCAATGTTTTGTCTTCTTCTAACAGTAGCACTGTTCTTTTTAACCGCTATTCCATCTAAACACAACGTATAAAGCTCAATGTTAAATTTCTTACTGGAATAAGCAACAAATTGTCTATTGTAATACGAAACATCTTAATTGCTATCTTTCCCGCGCATATAGATTGTATCTATTTAATAGTGATGCGAACGATTAGGGGATTGTATGTAAATTACCTTTCAATAGTGATGTTCTTATCGATAAATGGATAATTGGGCTGAAAAATTCTTTTAGGATTCCTTTTACAATTGAATTAAATTAAAATATTTTTTTTATTATTATAGAGAATTTATTGTTTTTTTTTTATAGATATCCGACATTGTAGTCGGCCAAGAACCGAATATGACCGCCCGGGAGGCTCTTTTGAGCTGGGCGAGGCGTTCCACGGCCAAGTACCCTGGCGTGAGGGTAGCTGACTTCACCTCCTCCTGGAGGGACGGGCTCGCCTTCAACGCGCTCATACACAGGAACCGCCCTGATCTGATTGACTGGCGTAATATCAGGTAAGAATCGCCATCTTGTAACTTGACAATATATTTTGTATCCTATTTACTTGCAATAAAGAATTTTGATTTCAATGTATATATTGATTAAGTTTCCTTGGTATTTCTTTAAATTAATTTGTTAAGTTAGTTACTTGCTAGTGGTTTTAATAAATATAATCAGCTGTCTCTTTTGTTTGTATATCTATATTAAGTAATAACATTATTTTGAACGGAAACGTTTATACAAATATATTTGTCTGATCTACTCTATATCACGAATCATCTGATAAGAAAATTTAATTAAACTTAATTAACTTTCCAATATATTGTTTAGTAATTTTGTAAAAGAAAATCTAAATAAGTATATTTTTTAATGTTGTTATTTTTACTTTGTCAGATCAAGGCAAGTCCGTGAGCGATTGGAGACCGCTTTTCACGTAGTAGAGAAAGAGTATGGAGTTACCAGGCTGTTGGACCCTGAAGGTAAGAATATATTTACGCGGCTATATTAACGAAAATTAATCGTAATTTTGACCTTCTAGTTTAAAACCCATTCGGGTTACTATTCACTGGAATATATTTAATAGCTACAATTGATCTTAAACTCTCAATGAAATGAAATGAGGGAAAAATTTTGTTTTTTTTAAATAATGTTTTCCCCACTGGCTAATTCAGTATAATGCATCCATTATTTATATATAAATATTTGAGTTTCTTTTTAATAATTACACACTTCCGAAACGGTTCCGCATTAGTTGAAGATACTATTATGAAGTTTATTGACCATAACGTATTTAATATGCGCTTGTGGTGTAACGTAGAGACCTCTATATTTTATAGTATATAACCTTAATAAAATAATTGGTACGTTTAAAAATTTCTTCTAATGTTTATCTTATATATTCTGTTAATAACTAAGTATTGAGAGTAAAAAAAATCTGATTGAATTATTTATTGAATGTATGATACTGAATCTCACCTCAAATGACATTTAAATAGTATAGTGCCTGTTAAGGATCATTTGGTTTCAAACAAACGCACTTGTCTATTCAATTGTTCGCAGGTCACAGACTAATGTTTTACGATCTATTGTTTGTTGATTTGACGTTGGATTCGAATGACACTTTATCTGCCAAAAACAGGCTCCATTAGACACAAATACATATATCACTATTCTGTGTAGCTTTCCAATGTAGGCTTAAGAATAGTATGTGAAACCTCTATGAACTACGTCAATTAACTTTAACGGACAAATTTTTAGTATCGTTAGACAATCGTGATGTTGTTTATATTAGTCAAATATATAAATATATATTATGTTGTTTAAATTACATTAATATAAGTTTTAAATAATAAAATAGTCGCAGTACATTGTTTGGACGCTGGCGTGAATAATAGTCTCGCAAGGAACACGATGCGTGGCGATAAGACCGAACAGTATTAAAATAATCGTTGCAATTTTCATCCCATTTATATTTTCATGAGGTCGTAACATAACAATAAAACAATAGATTTTAACCTCATTCGTTCGTATCTATATTTTTTGTGTAAATTATTTATCATCATAACAACGGAAACTAAGACTTCACGGTTATATTATTTAGTTGGGTATAAATGTTATGGACCATCACGAATTATTATTTGTAAAATAAAAGTATTTGAACAACCGTTAAATTATTAATTTTATACGATTCCTAATGTTGGTTGATGTAATAATTATTAACCGCCCCCAGACGTGGACACTCACGAACCGGACGAGAAGTCACTGATCACGTACATCTCGTCGCTGTACGAGACGTTCCCGGAGCCCCCGGCGGTGCACCCGCTGTTCGACGCGGAGTCCCAGCGCCGCGCCGCGCTCTACACCGAGCAGGCGGCGCAGCACCGCGCCTGGCTGCACGAGAAGTGCTCGCTCATGCAGGTTCGCTCCTAGGACATGTTGATTGAGAGTACTGAGGGTATAGTATATGGTAACCCATTGGCTACTTTGGTGGCTACATTGGCCCGGTTGGTGTATACTGTCCTCTCTTTTAAGACTTAATTTATAAAACGAGATATTGTCTACATCGTATAAAAGCTTGTTTGTCTTAATCATATTTTTAAATGATATTTATTAGGTATTTAATTGTACACTTTCACCTCAGGACCGTGCTTTCCCGTCGACTTTGATCGAAATGAAAAAGTTGCTAAGCGAGAGCACGCGGTTCCGCAACGAAGAGGTGCCGCTGAGACAGAGAGAGAAACAGAAGCTGTTCCACCAATACCGGGAGCTTGAGGTACTATCAATGTCACAATCCATACTAACATATTATTAATTGATGTAGTTTATTTTTAATTTGGATATTAAATTGAATGTATATTTTTTGCATATTTTAGTAAATAAAAATATACTTTTGTTCCTTGTATTATACTATATTAATATTATATTTTTTTCTTCAGAAATACTTCGAGTCAGTGGGCGAGATAGAGATAGAGCCGACGCTCCGGCCCGAGGCGCTGGAGCAGTCCTGGGCGCGGCTGCTGATGGCGGCGCAGGAGCGGGAGCGAGACCTCTCAGACGAGATCCGCCGCCTGGAGCGCCTGCAGCGCTTAGCAGAAAAACTACACAGGTCCGTGCAAAAAGATTGTATAGCTATGATCTTTTTCTTTGTAAAAGTTTTATTATTTAGTAATAAAATTATTTCCATTTACATCCTTTCTTTATTATAAGTAAAGTGGTTCTCCCGCGACATGATTATCCCACGTTTTATTGACAATTACTACGCTCTAAACAAAGAACCCATTCATTCGCTTTCGTTCAAAATACAACCTGTACATTCCTCCACAGAGACATAAAGCAGACCGAGACCGGTCTGGACAACGTGGAGCGTCACATAGAGTCCGAGATCCGTCGCGTGGAGCGCGGCGTGCACCCCGCGGAGGCCAAGCAGGCCGCCGAGCAGATAGAGCACGACCTGCGCGCGCTCGAACACGCGCTGCAGGAGATGACGCACGACGCGCACGCACTGCGGGACGGACGGTACCCGCACCACGCCGACCTGCAGCGACGGTGAGTTGGTGATGACTGGTGACAGGTGGACTGTTAGTGAGTCGGCGGTCTTGACTTCGATTCCCATACTGAGCAGGTTTTTTTATTATGTTTTGATGGTTATTTTCGATTTTGAATTCCGCTCCATTGCGCCCTCCAAATATCTTCTCACTCAAATAAAATCTTATTTGATCAATATACACGATGGTAAACTATAAAAGGTTAAGATCTTAAACCACATTCAACCGTTTTACTGTACTTCCATCCTTCCTTGACTCCCAGAGTACAACAGCTGCACGAGCGCTGGGTGAGCGCGCGTCAGTCGTTCACGGGGCGGTTGGTCCCGCGGCTGTCGTCGGTGCGTCTGCCCGTGCAGCAGACCACTGTGCGGAGAGAGACCAGGACGGTGCTGGAGACCAGGGTTCACGACGCGGATCCCAAATTCCAGCAGCTCAATGAGGCCACTCGCTGGTGTAAGGAGAGATTGGTGAGTTCTGTGTGATATAGAATGGCTTCGAGCGAAAACATTAAAATATAAACGGTTATTTATATTTTTTTTTCTTAGAAAAAATTACACGAAGCCGACTACGGATCGGATCTGCCGTCCGTCCAACACGAACTCGACAAACATCAACGAGAACACAAACAGATCGATCAATTCCACTCGAAGGTACAAATTATATTAAAATTGAATCATGAAGGTGAAACGATATAGACTATTTTTATTTATATTAATATATCTTGATATAATCTAGGTGGAGCAATATGTAAACAACAGAACTAACTTTACTGGCGACGAGTTAAATCTGTACAACCAACATCTCAACCAGCTGCAGAAGCTGTACGCAGAGCTTCTATCTACTAGCACTAAACGGTACGATTTATATTGTAAAATATTTTAGATAATTAAAATCTTGAACTACAGACACGATAGCTCAGTTAAAATAGAGTGACAATATCCAAAAGATCGTAAGATTATATGCCCGCTATGAGTGATTTTTCATTCGAAATATTTTTTAATAACGTCAACCAAACACTAATCAATATAATGTGTGTGTTGTCCCGCAGACTGTCGGAGCTGGACGCTCTCCAAGAGTTCCTCCAGTCTGCTACCGCGGAGCTAAACTGGCTCTCGGAGAAGGAGCAGGTGGAGCTGGCGCGAGACTGGGCCGACCCACACATCAACCTGCCTGCCGTGCAACACTACTACGAGGTAACATACTATCACACACGCACGCACACGTACACACATACAATCACACACATGTATAGGCACGCACTGATATAATAGTTCTACGCACTCGGGGAATCATACAGTTTCTATCATCACAGAACAAATAGTTGTATGAAATGTGTTCACCTGCTGTTCGTTGTGATTTCATTCATCCATATTGTTTATGTTATAAACGACATTTTTTATACTTGATTTATTATAGATATTTTCGAAACTCATTTGTATTTAATAGTTACAAACTGCTGTTTATGATCGAATATTTTATCGTTTTGGTTAATATTTTTTCCAATATTACTATTATTCATAGTTTTATCGACGCCCTTTCACGAATGTTTTTATTTACTCATTCTGCATTGTATCCATTTTAAAGCACACATATGTACATAGTCATTTTATTTATTTTTATTAAAATATGGTTAAAAATTACTGTTGTAACATTCATATATAGGTATACTTAAAATTTATTAGAGTAAACAAAAACAATTGACGATCTATTTCTATTGGAGTATTTTCCAAGTGATAGTACTAATGTACAAACATAGTACTCAATAGTAAAGGTACGGTAGTCCACTACGTTTGCGAACCTGCTCTCTGTAGTTTTGCAGATAATATTGCTAAGACAATCTGTTACATAAGTATGAAGTACTACAGGTCAACTTACGTAGTGGGTACCCTCCTTAGACTACCATTATTCCATCATCTAACCACAATATCATAGATGTTGTTTTGTCATTTGGTTTACATTTATTTCTTTTGTGCAAGCATTCATTTGGAGACGATAGAGAGGTTTGTTTTACACTTATCATTTAAATTGTATTGTTTTGTTGCGAATATTTTTTTTGCTTGTTTTACTAGCTTTAATACACTCTATTTGTGAATTAATAAGGTATATTTTTGTATAGCAACTGATGTCTTCGTTGGAGAAAAGAGAGCTTCAGTTCAGTAACGTCATCGACCGCGGGGAGGCGCTCATCGCTCAGCATCATCCCGCCATGAAGACTATCGAGGCACATTTACAGGTCCGCTGACTTAACTTTTAATATCCTCAATATCACAATATTTAATATTAAAATAATAACTCATGATTTTACGTAGGTGATGCAATCTCAATGGGCGTGGGTGTTGCAACTGACCCTGTGTCTGGAGACGCATCTCAAGCACACCACCCACTACCATGGGTTCTTCGAACAGGTCAAAGAGGCCGAAAAGTGGATACAGAAGTGAGTGAAAAAAATTGTTTCATAAAATGTATTTAATGCGGTACAATGTAACAGGAACTATTCAATATTAATTAATGTTTGTCAATAAAACTTGTCAATGATGCAATTATGAAAAAATACCTTTTCCCACAAATTAGACGCGAAGAGGCCCTCAACACGACATTCTCCCAGTCTGAATTCACCCTGGATCAGGGAGAGCGTCTCCTCAAGGGCATGCAGGAGTTGCGGGAGGAGCTCAACGAGCGGGGAGCCGCCGTGACGCGGCTAGCGGAGGAGGCGCGGGAGGTGCGCCCGCTGCGGCTGCGGCGCCCTCCCCTCGCCAGACCGCTGCGGGCCGACACTGTCTGCGCGTACAAACACGCTAATGTGAGTCACAGAAACATGACGTCGTGGGGAGCAGCGAAATCGGATAGATTTGTCAAAATAATTATTTAAAATTCTGTGTTATTGTTCAATGTAGAAGTATAAGGTAAACAGTGTTTTATGATTATTAGACGTAGACAAATGATAGTCGTGAAACTGAAACTGCCTAACAAAATAGAAATTATAACCTTTTTTCAACATACCATAATTTCTACCTAACCTCCATACTAATTTTGGATGAGACATATATGAGAGTAAATTCTTGCAAAGTTTAGATGTCACTCCTCTTATACTCGTATGTGTGTGTGTGTAGGTGGCGATAGAGAAGGGCTCGACGGTGACGGTGGTGGACAACTCCGGTCGCAGTCGTTGGCGAGTGCGCGTGGGCGGCGCGGGCACGGAGGTGTCCCTGCCGGGCGCCGTGCTGGCGCTGCCGCCGCCCTGCCAGGACGCGCTGGACGCGGCCGCCGCGCTCAGGACCGCATACGACAGGGTGCGTGCTTATATAAGGAATAGGGAGGAGGGTAGGGGTGACCTGCGTGGGCTGAATTGGGTCTGATGTTAGTTTAATATGGCACGGTTACGGTATTCTTATGGAACTAAATAAAATGTCAGATATAGTTTAGATTTTTATGCATTCGTTTTTGCAAAACTTTTACTGAGTCGGTTTTGACAGTAATAAAATCAAAATGTGTGACGTCATAGCTTAAAGAAAATGTTTATTTCACGCATTACACACGTTAAAAAACATTCCTTTTTTGTTAATAAAGATCTTAATGTTAGTTTCTTTTATTCCTATTAGCAATATAGTATATTAAATATACCATTTTAATTACCAGTACACTTGAATCTATATAACAATATATTTTTTTTATATCAATATAAGAATTGCTATACTGTTTTTAAACATCGTGCAAAAATAAACTGAATCCCTACAACTGATTGCATTAGAAGACCAACATCATGACACAAATAAATAAATAACTAATTTATTTATATATCATTAAATTAAATTTTTAAATAATTTTCTGCAACAATTATAATAAATAACAATAACAATATTACGAACTATAAACTATAGAATTCAATTTCTTAAACATTTGTTAGATAACACTTAATCTTATGTTATTACATATATTTTTATTGATTTTTAGAAAAATAAGATTAGATATTTATCTCCGTCCATAAACTTAAGACACTCAAATAAAAAAAAAAAACATTACACCACTGTTTTATGACACTCATTCGAACTTTAGACTTACTTATCATTTTGCACTGAAGAATATTAGTAAATATAGCTACTCTTTTATATACACTCCAAAATGCAATTTCGGTGTCTGTGTATTTTTTTGGAGGTTTAACAATTTTCGTAATTTATCATAATTTTAATAAAATATTTTCAATTTAAATTTAAGATGTTTTTAAACTTGATTCGGTTATTTTACAAGCTTCCAGAGAATTACCCGTAATCAAAATATTTAGTAGCGACAAATCGATTACAATGTAATATCTCATTACTACTAATTACTGTAATCCATCAGTCTGGTCTGGGTCGTCATGTGTATAAGTGTATGTAGGGAAGTGCTTCTAGTATTTATATTATCTGTGTATTTCTTCGGAAAGGTCATTCAACTATGGCAACGGAAGCAGCTGAGGATGAGACAGAATATGATCTTCGCTACCATCAAAGTTGTGAAGGGATGGGACTTCCCACAGGTTAGTTTTTTTATTGTAATTTTCGTAGAGGTCAAGACTTCTAGCGACAAGAATTGAATTTAAATACATATTAGAATACAAAAGTGTTTTATTATTGTCTTTAACGATTCTATGTGAAAATTTATGTATGTTAAATTTTGGAACAATTATAATTGGAACTTTGTGTTGGTATTACAATATTATCAATATTATTCAAATGGGATTTCGATGGGTAATCCAAAAGCACCTATTTCTTACCACTGTCATTTCTAATCTGAGGGAAAAAAATATGTCATGTCTGATGGTATACCGTCCTGAACTTAGCGGGTTCGTGAGAGAGTCGCATCCATTATAATAACCTGAGAACGTCCATCCTCGTACAGTTCGTGGCCATGGGGTCGGAGCAGCGCCAGGCCATCCGGCGCGCGCTGAACGAGGACGCCGACAAGCTGCTGGCGGAGGGAGACAGGAACGACCCGCAGCTGAGGCGACTGAGAAGGGAGATCGATGACGTCAACAGGCTGTTTGACGACTTTGAGAGACGCGCCAGGGCGGAGGGTGAGTCTTGACTGCGTACGGGAGGCCGGGGAGGAGTGGATACTTTTTTTGTTTTTGTAGATTTTGGCGGAGGGGGTATGATAATCTTACTCAAACAAGACGAAGATTGGGAATAACCGCTCGTGTAGATTTTGATTGATGTCTCTGTTTATCGCTCGAAGGTTTCTTTTAAAAGGTTTTTGTAGATTAGATTTTGTAGATAATACGGTCGCAAGACTTCAAATATTATATTTAATGACCCATTCGTCCGTTTATCCGATGACGTCGTTTATTAAAAAAATATCCAGATATTTGTCAATTGGTAAATAATTGTCGAAATCAACATTCACTAATTGATTTAATTGGAAAATTGTTTCTTACCAGTGTCCTCAATAGTCCAGAACTGTTTTTTTTTTCGTTTTATAAGTTATTTAATTTATGTCTCACAAAAAAATCAATAACCTAACCTTAGTAAATATATAAACATTTCTGAAAAAATTATTTCATTGTGACATTAAGGTATATTCTAAAATTAGGTATTAAGTCAGTTGTTTTCTCATTGAACGCATCATTAAGATACGACACTGCAGATAGCAGAATTGATTGTGACCTGCGTTCAAGTATTATTAAACTAAATATCTAGTTATTATTTATTATTATTAATAAAACCTACACTTTTTTTGTATTATGTTTAAATAAAACCGAATATTGAAATAAACTATACTAACTAAGGCTACAGCTTTCATGATACAAAGAAAGATACGTTACTCATATTCTGTTTTTGAATTCTAAGTAAAGTCATCCTTATGAGAAAATTACGTCACAAGACAAAAATAGGTCTTTTAAACGATTTCTTCGACATATTAGTACAAAGGACTCTCGTCCTACGGGAGGTCTGTCAGTCACAATTAGTATGTCGTAGTATACAGTAGTACGCTCGATTAGTGATTCCTATTATAATTCTTAAATTGTGCCAGGAGAATCATGTGTTTTTGTTTGCTTTAAATGTAATTAATATTTTATTGTAAATTTATTGTTTTTTTTATTGCTTACACATATTAAGAGAATTTCAGTTGTGTTACCGCGAATCTTATATCTATTATAAACGGTTGTGTTTAAAATACTACGTATAAGTGACATTGCCCTTTGAGCGATAGTCTTAAAGATTGTTTTCAAAATTTCATAATGAAGAAAATAAAAAGGATATTTTCATTTGGAAAAGGCGGTAAGTCAACCAAAAAGTATCCAATAATTTTATTCTTATACTTTCCTATGGATTTCATATTTGGTGCAAAAATGTTCCTTAGAATTTCATAAAATTTATTTGATTTTCATTGTTCCAAGTATATTTTTTAAAATTATATCAGTTATATATTATTTCCTTTGCTAAATATTTTCGAACCTTACCCGGAAGGTATTCCGCGTTATATATTTTTTATATGTAAACCTTTTATTATTACATATTGACGGTGTTTCTGTTCGCGGTTGAATTCCACATCATGGAATAAGAATTAGTATAATAATACTATTGTTTACTAAAACCACTTGACACTAATACGTGACTGCTGGCGCCATATTCATTAACATTAAAATTTAATGCGTTTCAATTTTCCATGTTGCATATTTTCTCAACTTCTAATAGATAGAACTGACTTTAAATAAAAAAACCAGACGGGGCTATACGGACTCGTCTACGAGGAGTTTGGTACCATTTATTAACTGCAAAAAAAAAACACGTTAGTTTCATGTATTAAATATTTATTTTAATTTGTTTATGTAGTTTTAAAGTGAATATATAACTAAATATTCTATGAATATTTTAAACGCATACCCGTAGCCGCTATTAAAATCAGACCAAAGAAACACGTTTTTAGTATGAAAGCCCAGGAGGGCTTTCATACCCTCCAACCAGCCCTTTGCCGCTATAATAACAAAAAAATATAGGATTTTTTTTTTGTTATTATAGCGGCAACAGAAATACATCTATCACCGTTCATGAAATACAGCTCGGAAACAGACAGACGGACAGCGAAGTCTTAATATTAATAATAAGGGTCAGTTTGTGCTCTTTGGGTACGGAACCCTAAAAACATAAATGATAATGTACTTATAATAATTGAATCTTTAATTATTATTAAAGACCTATCTTGACAATGTTATTAACAACACAGGGAACAATAATGACAACGATAAATAAACAAGTAATTTATATAAATATCAATATTGCAATTATCATACAATTTCTGAGATATTTACAGGTCAATATCTAAACCTGACCTTGCAATTGAGCAATGACACTATGACATCACTCTGATAGTTTTATATTAGATGATGTCCCCTAGATAGACATCTATTCTCATCAGTCTTGATGTCTATTTGACTCTATCAGATTTGAATCATGCGAGACTCGTGTTCAGTCTCTAGATTGTATTTTAGATATTACGTTTCTTAAGTTTTCTTTTTTATTTATGGTTGACTAGTTAGTCTAGAATATGTCTATGTTCATATATAATGAAAAAATATCCACGAATAATACATTGTGTGCTATTTCAAAATTATTTTCATACATATTATTATATTAATATGTTTACCCGGCTAAGTTCACTTAAATTAATCGGAATTCTGTTTTGAACGAAAGTTTAAAAATGTTCTAACCCAAAATTGGTATATACGTGAACATAGCCGGATAAATATGTATTTAATAATCATGATGATTCACAAAAATTTTGTTACAAAAATTCATACATATTCACAAAATCATTATGTATCTCCCCACCATTGTACCTTGCCCGAAATGAAAAGGAAAAAGCCCATTTAGGCAACTCAATATTTTCTCCATTAGACCATTGTTTAAGCCATTGGTGCTAAAACAGTGCTTCTATCTTTTAGACTAAGAATTCTATACAATGAATATTGAGTATATTTTTTGTAAAGAAAAAAGTGTCGTACACATATTGAGTACATTTAGTAAAGAAACAAAATATCGCACACATATTGAGTACATTTAGCAAAGAAAAGAAGTGTCGCACACATATTGAGTACATTTAGAAAAAAAAATTGAGGTATCACAAACATATTGAGTATATTTATATACTGTATGTATATTGAGATATTTGTTAACTAAAATATTTAATATAAGATGATCTTGATTATCAAAGGCTTGAATTGATAATTACTTAAAACTTAAAAAACTCGGTAGAATTGTATTTAGGTAAATGTATGTTTGCTTCGTTATTAAACTCGTCCTACACCTTCCATTATGTGATTTGGTAAAATTAAATTAGCAGGCTGTTTTGGACAGACTGATGTCACTGGATCTTTTAACGTCAATTTTATTGGCCTTGTGAGGTCCTAGATTATTAGAGTTATAGCTGTTATTTCTAATAAATGAGCCGAAGTGTGGGTGTTCAGTTACAGTGTAGTGTAATATGTACCTCCTTGGATATATTTAAATAATCTTGATTAGTAGGAAAATCTTTAAAAAATATATATGTTTTAACTTATTGGAATGGATTTGAAAATTGTAATGAACTTTATTTTACCTTTATCCATGGTTATACCATTTTTTAAACGGTATCAATTTATACTCTTAAAATTTTAATGTATTAATCCTTATAGTTTCTAATTTTGGTTAAAATATATTTTGTTTATCAAACACTAAGAGAATGTGTAACGAAGGTTAAATTTAGCTCTGTTACACGATTGTTTTGTTGAATTAGTCAAGCCGCTGTTTTTACTCTGTACGTGTCATCCAGGCTTAAATTTTTCAGTTCTTTATCTGATCCGACAAGTGACGTCTGATGAACCGTTAGTAATTTTAAACTGGATTTAAATGTTACCTAACACAGTGGTCGTCTATACAGAACACTCCGTGGAAAGGATTTGGTGTGACTATCGATTGTCAGGTGCATTTTTTGTTTAGATTTTACCGTTGTTTTCGTCTCTGATCATTGATTTCGTGAGTGATTGCGGATTTGCGAAATCGTACCTTGAAATGCTTTCAAGAATTATTCGAATTATTTATATTATTGTATTGATAATAACATTAATTTATAGAAAAAGTATTTTACGGTTATTAGGTTGATGTTATTTTTCTTGTGTTGGTGGTTTAATCGAAATTGTTCTTAGTTAAATTTGCTCAAAATCTGTTTATCGCTTCTGAATTGTTGTTGGGATCAGTTTTAGCGTTGTGCTTCTCCTTGTCGACTAACTCAAACTTTCTATGTCTTACATTTTTGGCATTCTTCATAAATGATTTGCTTTTATAGAGGATTCCAAGAATGCGGCTCGCATCTTTACGGAGCAGTCGTCCCAGCTCTTGGAACGGTTGGAGGCCCTGGAGCGCACACTGCTCGAGCGGCTGGCGGCACCCGTGCCGCGTGACTTGCACTCACTGGAGCACCTCGTGCTGCAGCAAAGGGACTGGGAGGCAGCGCTGCGAGCGCTGCAGGGGGATGTGGACGACGTGCAGGGAACCTTCAGAGGTAAGGATTCAATTTTAACCATTATACGATTTTATTTATTACATTACATTATTTGTAGCAATCCGAATGTGGCGGCTTATGCGTGTTAGCTTACCAAATATTTGATTTCAGGAATCGCCCTAAAAACACCCGCCATGAAAAAGAATCTCGACAAAGTCATGGGCAAATGGAGTGACTTACAATCTAAGAGCCAACTATTTGTGGAAAGGTAATAACTTACACAATAAAAAAAATAAGAATAAAAATATTTAATCGTTTACCTACTCAAAAACTTTATTTCTTATTACAGACTTAAGTTTGTAGAAATAGTAATAAACAGCATGGAGGAGAACAATCAGACTATATCCGAATTCGAAATAAAACTGGCGCAGTTCAGTGACCTGCCGAACGATGTAGAACTGCTCAAGGACGTGAGTAATCATCTCCAAAGAACCACGGTTTATTAAATTGGGAATATGAAATAGTTTACAATAAATTATTTAATATTATTCTCCTCAGATCCACGAGGACCTGCTTCGCATGCAGGTGGCGGTGTCCAAGCAGCAGGTGCAGGTGGACCAAATGAACGATGACGCGGAGAACTGCCGCCGTCTCGTGGAGGCCTCGCGCGCCGGGCCGCCTACTCCGCCTCGAGGGACGCGACACGCCGACCTGGAGCGGCTTGATAAGGAGGTCACGCAGCTTAACCACCGCTGGAACAACGTGTGCGGACAGCTGGCCGAGCGGTGAGTGCCGTTGACGTAGTTTTGGTTACGACGATGACGATGGATACAAAAATGTACTGATTTCTCTCGTCCGCAGCCTCCGCAGCTGCGAGGCGGCCTACCAGCTTCTGCGCACGTACAGCGCGGGGCTGCAGCAGGAGGCCGACTGGCTGCAGCGCGCCGCCGCCGCCGCGCCCACACACGCCCCGCGGGACTCGCGCGCCAGGGAACTACTGGAGCCCGCACGGGTGAGTCATTGATGGTTCATCCTCAGTCGCTCGAATACCACATACAGGGCTCCGTGATTAAAGACTACCAGATGCTGTATACCAGATCGTACCGGATATTATGGTCTATTTCTATAATCTTTCAGAATGTTTTGTTATGTGGCCGACCTAAATGTTCAAATACATATTATCACAGGAAGAATATTAAATTAACTTAGGTTCATTCAGTATTAATATTGTACGTTATAAATATTATTAATTGATTGTATTATTTACATTTATTCAATTCATACATATTTGACATACACATTTACATATTTGCACCAATTTGACATAAACTTTTTAAGAACATAAATTTACAGATAAAATATATCACACGTCACTATTTACATGTAATGTTCATTTACCACCCTCATTTATCTTATTGAATGTAATCTGATGCACTTCACTAAACTATTTATTAATTTCTGGGTGTCTTGTGGTGATTTCGCAGAACCTACTCACAAGCGTAGTGGAAAGGACACCAAAGATCGAAAAAGTTAACGTAGACGGAGGACGGTTCATACGAGAGGCGAAGGTAACTATCAGTGCGACATATCGTTTTCGTACGATTCATTTACTCTGTGACGTTGTAAGCAGTATTACAACTTGTTGTCGCAGAACGTCGTTTGATTATTTGAAAGATTTTGAAAGGTGTTTGAATAGGTTTTACATTAGTTCAGCGCGGCGTCTTTCCTTCCCATATCACATTGTTGTTGGGTTTTTGTAGTATTGTTATGTTTTCTAAGGGCTTGTCGTTTTGTTCATTGAAATGCATGAAGCTTAGCATTAACAGATCTTATAACGCCTTTGGTGCCACATATATTAACCTTCCTTGGTTGGTATGCTTTACTTACGTTTATAACTAACTGTAACATTTTCTGAATGTGCGATGTTTGTGAGATTTCATTTCAACAGCATTATATGACTGCTACTTCACAATGTTACTAAGCTATATAAGAAACGCCGATAAGACTGAAGGCGTTAAATTTTTAAATTATTTCTTAAAGCGAAAACACGGATTTTCTAATTACACGGGGTCGATGTTCTTGCTTTGCATGCACTGTAAGTGTTGTGACTCCTAGACGTCCTTAAAAGAAAAAAATCGAAAATATGTGTTGCAAAATATGATAAAAGACATCAAATGTTGCTTTGGGTTTCCAATGCACGGGTGGAGTGTACGCACGCTGGTGTTGCACGCTTGAACGAGGGACGGCATGATCTGTGTACCCTGGAACACCTCGCCGGACGAAAGACTATTGTGATCCATAATAGGATTGATTGTGGACAGGCTGAGTGAAGAATGAATGCGTCTGGGTGCTCTGTAAAAGGAAGCCTTGCCAATTTTTCATGTAAAACCAGTAGTAAGAAACATTATATAGTATTGACAATGAGAGGACGAATGTGTGAGACAAATTACAGAACCTAATCGAAAGCTTTATTTTAACCGACGACGAACTCTCTTTATGACGACTTTATTATAAAAAACATTCCAGCATTGGTGTCAAAAAATTAAATACATATCAATAATATCTAATGCGTCTCATAAGAGGAGTCCGTCTAACTAACCGATAACTTAACGCGCTAACCTAACGGAACTAGATCCACTCGTCGCGCTGTCAGCGCTACGTGGAGTGGTTGTGTGAGGAGGTGCATCCGTCGCTGGACGCGCGCCAGCTGCGGCGCCAGGCCGACCTAGAGCTGGCGGAACGTCTCCGGAACCGGACCGGAGCAGTACCCACGGAACCCATCCCGTCCGGAGCCGACGCCGTAGCGCGGGAACTGGACGAACTGAACGCGAGGCACCAGCGACTTCTGGACTCGTTATATGAGAAGCTTCGAAGGATCGCGGCCGCCAACCCAGGGGATATTGTCACCTTGGTGAGTACTGATTTAATGCATATAATGTGATCTGTACTTCGTTTTGATGTCTTTATTTTTTACAATGATGTTCCTTGTACCTTATTCAGTGATAGAATCCACGTTTATTTAGCATTTTTGCCTTTTACATTAGGCGACATTTATATCGGATCGTTTAAAGGTCTCATACCCGTACGACATTTTTCAATCAATATATATTTTTGTCCTCGACTCACATTAGGTTATAGAGTTAGCACGTACGTTTCACTTAATTCACGGTAAATGATGTCACGATTATGTCATTTACTGAGGTGGACCTCGAAGGAGGCCGTTCACTAGTTTGCGCAGGCCCCGGTTTTGAATAACAAATTGGATGATTTCCTCCTTTTATTACGTTTATCAAAAATATTTACAACTTTTAGTTTTGTGAATTTAATTAATTCTTGATTAGATTTTATTAATGGAATGTATATGATAATTTCATATCCTGTTATTAATGTAAATAATAAACATTTTGTTACCGGTTGGTTGTTAAAATATATGGGCAATTAATTACTGGTCTTTGATGTCATGCGACATTTTAAAAGATTTTACAAAATTTTATAATCACAAATCTAAAATCCTGTTTCCATATCGAGTATTAGTTAAAGTTGGTACGCCCATTTTGCAACTTATGTCTGTATTGACCATATCGAAAATACCGGTCTAAACGAGCTTTCTAAAACTAATTGAATGTTATTTTATTTATTGTTAAGGTTTATTTCTAGATATATTACTATCGGTTGAGATCTCTTTTGAGAAATGTCTTATAATCCTAGTTCTATATAAGGCTGTCACCCACGCTCTGTAACGTGGGCAGATAATAAATGTGTAAAGCGGTAATTGAAGTTATACAGAATATAAATAAATTCTTTGTTCATCCAAATATGGACTGGATGGTCTAAACATGGGATTGTTTAAACCTTAAAATATTGTTCAAAGCAGTATCAATCAATGTATGTTCACCAAAACTACAAAATAGATCTTTATTGGAACAGCATCTTTTGTCATTAAGTGTATAATTAATTATAGACCTGAACAAAGCCATCTTAATACTCAAAATTATATATGATTATTATAATTCATTTAATATATATACAATCTACTCCAGATGCTATATGGAGTTATTTTGAAAGCTCTCAAAGGAATTCATTAAAATAACGAAGTGTGCGCAATAAGGGTACTTGTTAAAACACTTAAATTATATTTACATTCTATTTATTGATCGGGGAACTTAAGGGCTTTGCTCCATTGCTTTGTATCAGACGTAAATGAAATTAAGGCTAAGCAAGAAAACGTGTGTGGCAGTGCCTTAAATGTAAAATAGCGTAAGAATAAATAGAGACTTGATTTATGTATTTAGTTCAATAGAAACAATTTTTTTATCTATTAACCAACGTTAACGTTTAACGTATATTGTATATTAAAAATCTCACGCTGCAGTAGTAAAGTACCGTCAATAATTATCATTCGTTCTTTTTCATTTAAAAATGTTAAAAAAATGTTATTTTTAAAGTCGTTACATTTAAATAAAAAATGATGTTATGCAAAAACTTGTTTATGAAAAGATTTGCTCAAGTATTAAATTATTATATGTGTTTTATGTAAATATGTACAGGATAAATTGTTATTCTTTAAGTAGTAGCGGTTACGTCACACTGTAATAACTTACTCGATAGAGTCATGTTGTGGCCGCACATTTATGTATCTGTCACATTATTGTAACGACATATTCATAGATTATATTATTATTACTATATTTACAATTACAAATAATTATCTATATACAAAATACAAAAACATGTTCTTTAACATTATTTATATTTAAAACTAATAGATAAATATTTTTAACTAACATAAAAAGTTTATAACATCACCATTGCAGTTAATCATCAAACAATATGACAAAATCATTTGCGTCCGCTTCTTTAGTACCGCGCGAACGTCGACTGTCGGACGACGTATGTCACGCGTCCGTAGATTCGAAATTCGAACGAAAATACGAAGTGAAAATAATTGTTGAGTGTTGAGTTTATTAATAAGGAGGTTCAGTGACATTTATTTAAAAAAAGTTTTAATTCAATATTATATCTTTTGACCACTATTGACCTCGTCGCAATTAAAGTACCGATAAAATATATTTACGGCTTTTATAATTACTACTTTTTAATTGACACTTAGAAAAATACTTGAACGAGCAATAGTATGTGTCTTGATTAAAACCAGTAACTCCGGTGTTGTTTCGGTGGCTGACTTCTTCATACAAAATGAGTTATTCATGTTCTTAGTGATATCATATTACGAAAAATTTATATTATTTATATTAAAGTTAAATAAACATAACAATCCCTTACAATTTTTCACTGATATTATCCTTAAATATTTGTGATACTGAAAATATTTAGCTAAAGTATATGTCGTAAATCTTTCGTTAAAACACAAACATTAAAAAATGGTGCCCCATTCTTACCTTTTATAGCACTTAAATATTGTTATCGTAAGTGTGAATTTATGAAGTATGATATGATATTATCATTATCAATGCAATAATTATCTCGGGGATTACAGGGTTTTTAATATTAATCTGAAACTTGAACTTTAAAAAGAAAAGATAGACCCGGATAGGTATTTTATAGAAAAAGTTATCAAATATAAATTATATATCTCAAGTTCTTTTGTGAACTCAGATTAAGTGAGAAAGAAGTGATCTTATCGGACGGTTGATATGAAATCAAATATTTTTTTTTCCACTCCTACATATAAGAACGAAAAATAATATTTAAACATCGCGTGCCTTGGACACACCTACTTCAATGTTAAAACGAGACCTTGACTTAGTAACTTATAGTCAATATTACCTTTTAGGACAAGCATTTTCTATTCATTAAGAAACTCTCAATTCTATTACCGTTATTCTCTATGTGATAATCTTATAGCGTTATAACTTATAATCGTGTAACTTACAAGATTATTGTCAGACGTCGAGCAAAATTCAAGTAATTATTAACCGCGTAATTGTGTACGAATGAAAGAAAACCTAGCTTATATTTTTTTCTAATGACCTCTCGCTCTGTTATCATTAACTGACATCAGCGTGTGCCATGTGAATGGATTACAACGAAATATGTAATTATTTATATATGACGTCATCGTATTTGATGACCAAGTTTTAATAATTTTTACCATAGCAAAGCGGACATATATGTCGATTATAAATTTAGTTTTATTACTAATATAAATATTTCTTTTATAAATCGTATACCTATTTAATAAAATATTTAAAAGTATGTGCTTTCACTAATTACTTAAATTGGGCATTTCGCCAAATTAACCAAATAACAAGTACAGTTATTTTTAGAGTGGTGTTATCCTGTATTGGACCATCGGTGTCACCTCTATTAATTCATTCCTCTCTAACGATGACAAACGCATCTGCATCAGAACTATAACTAGTAGTATAACTTTGGGAGGTCAAATCCATCTCAATAGACTGAGGTTCGATAGGTAATGATAATAATAAGTTATTATCATTACCTACCGGACCTCGTACCTACCTCGTCCTTACCTCTGTACCTTTATCAAACTTTTTTCCCACATATTTGACAATTATTTTCCGTTTTCTTGAAGTATTAAAAGGAGAAAAACTTGATACAACTTAATTTAGTGCTCTCAGTTTAGTATTGTAGAACAAGTGGCTCTACTTGGAAAAATAAACTAGAGTAAGACAATTCTGTAACGTAACACATTGTTATTGGATTATCTGTCTGTCTGGATGTCTATACATACTGTATACATGTCGTATATAATCCTACTAATATAATAAATATTTAAGTTTGTATGTTTTAAATTTCGTTATTCACGCAAAATGTACGCATGTAATTCTATGGAAGCTTGCACATGCCTATGTGTGCAGGCTTCGATCGTTTTTCTATCTAGAAATGTAGGTCTGATTTTTATTTTGGATAAATACATAATTTCTGTACAAAAACACGACTATCGTAACATTAGTTAATCGTTTTTATAAATTGTTTTCTGTTACCTATTTCATAGTGAAGCGGCGATGATAGTATTTTGATAATTTACAATCAGTTGTAAATTTCAGTCAGTGTCGAAACCCCCATAGCTATTCGGAACAAATTTTGGCAGCCAATCTCTATATAATGGGTCCAATTGCCAGATCGACTATTTTTACAGACACGTGACATTTGTTTTGTAATACATTTGATATGTTAGTATTTATCCGTGACTTTTCCTTGTATTTGGTTCAATATCTTTTCGCGTTTTTTTGAGTAAATTGAAAAAATCGCGCTATCAAATTTTTGTTGTACGCATCTTAATGCAATCTATTTTTTTTGGTATTTATTATTTATTTTTTTTGTAGATATTGAAAATTATATCCAAAATATTTTAATAAATTAAATAACAAAACTTCGAGAAAAAAAAATGATTTATTTTTATTTTTATTATATGTTAAGTGTAATAATATTGAAGCAAACTAAACTGAAACAGGAAAAAAATAAAACTAATTACTTTCTATTTTTAAACATAACAAAATGTTAACATTTTCCTCCATTGTCACCATTCCCCAAATGTAACTAGCAGAGGTCACATTGTTTCAATGTCATTGGTCACATGTGGGCTCTGCGGGCAAAATTCAAGACTACCATAACTTACTTAAACTTCATTTATGCGATAACGAATTCCACTTATTCTTGATTATTAAATTCTGCGTATATTTACATTTGGAATTTCATTTACTTTTCTAATTAATCAGAGCGTTACATCTTAAGTGCAAAACTCTCCTGCGATCAACCGTCGCCTTATCGATTATGTGTTCATTATTCAGGTACGTTGGCGGTATCGGTATTATTCATGCATCTTAATATAAATATCATAAATTATAGCGAAATGCTTTTGTAAATGATATTGCGAATTAAATTTATTACTTTTTTGTTATAAAGATAATAAAATTTAAACATGACATAAGTAATAAATATGGTTTGTCGTAAACACCGTTGCGCGTCTTAATTCGGTCGTTGAACTCGGGCGCATTGCTTCAGCGTTTTTGCTAGGTCTTATTATTCGGTGCAAGTGAGGTTTTTCTGGGTAAATCTGAATGCGTCATCTTCAAATAAAAATGTGATCGTAGAAAAAATATGTATTGGAACATTAAAAGAATAAAAACACGTTGTGTAGGTATACAACGTACTCACGAAAATGTAAAAAATAATATATCTCTAATACGTTAAAATCTGAAAAATAATAGTGTTGCATTTAATATGGTGAGCCGGTTTCACATTTTTATCTTACTTAACTTTCTATCGCTATCATACAATATAAAAAAATCAAGATCAAATCGTTTGACTAGAGTTGTTAACATTTCCGCGTGAATTATAACATTATAATTAATTTAACAAAAGCTTAATAGGACCTAGATACAAAAAATATATTTTATAATTATTGTAATCTCTGTAATTAACTAGTTTAATATAGTTGCAGCTGTTGAAATCTTTCTTTCATATACATACTTTAACATGTGGTATTCCACAAGGTACTTTTTTGGGACCAACAAAAAATATTCCTTTAACTGAAGATAATTTATAGTTACATACACTTACATACTTAATCTTTTTGTAAAACAATAAATAATTTGTTACATTAATTTTGAGTCATGGTTTTATATTTAGCTATTACTGTATGTCTATAAGTAGGAGTAAATATTTGTGTTTCTCGTAATATTTATGAGAGTATTATTAGAGCGTTAACGAGTTAACTTCTATAGGCTCAGGATTATGATGGATTAACGATGGGTTGTCTTGTTGGTTAATTTATATAAGTTTGTTCATTTTTAATTCATATTTTTATATATTGTGATATTAATACTTAAAACTTAAAAAAAGAAGATTTAAAAAAAAACATAAACATGACTTTTAATATATATCTTCTTATCCATAATATTATAATATAATGAACTGCAATCTTTTAACCGCATAATATTTAAATGTGATTCATCTAATTGTGTTATCTAGTAAACTTAAAACGGATGTTAAGAATTACTGAAACATGTTGGAACATGTTGAACATGTTGGATGTTATACTGAGTATAGATTACGAAGTTATGAATTAACTCACCTATTCTATCGTTCTTGTTGCAGTGAAAATTACGTCATCGTAAGGTCATCGGGTCAAAAATAGTAAACTGCTTCGAAAATAATTGTTGTATTCCGATATTTATCTCTATTTAATAAAGCTTACTTTAGTTCGTCTATTTTATGTCTTTTTGATCCGTTCCATTTCGTATCCGCACCGCCGCGTGGGGATGCGCGCGCATCCCTCGTATCGAGCTCAGTCATTTTCATAACCTCAAAATAATATCCAAACAGCTGTTGTATGTGTCTTCTAAAAAACGTAATTCTAATTAAATAATGAAAATAGAAATATTCATTGTAACAATTGCCCGCCGGCGAGACGTGTCGGAAACTATTACGAAATGATTTATATTTAGAATCCGCGTTATATTTTTTCCGGTTTACGATTTTCTTGCTTTCATTCAGTTTTAAACGAAAACGTTCGACGTTTAGTCGTGTTTTTCTCATCAAATATTGTTATTACAATATAAACTAACGTAAAATTGTACTTTTCTTTTATTCAGTTGATTCACGTAAAATATTATTGTAGGTTAGATTGTGACGCGAACTGCATAGATATTATGTGTTGAGGATTTAATGTAAATAATGTTTTTTTTATGAAATGTGTTTATTAAATGTGTAATGTGTTATAAATTGTGTTAAAAATGGACGAGTACGAGTATGACTTCGCGTATGAGTGCCGGGTTGGTATTTATTTGTATTATTTACCTACATTTTATTAAATAGTTTTATTTGTATTATCATTTGTTTTTTATTAATATCACGTCAGATAATAAAAAGTGAAGTACGATTTACACTTGTCAACTTGAGGTTCTGTACGGTGGTATGCTAATAATATTATTAAAAAAGGATTACAATATTTAATAAAAATGACTACTGTTCCTTTACATATTTTTGTTATTTATAACGTCAAACAAATCGTCTTAATAGTATTATCGAAATGGTTGAGGGAAATATTAAACAAATGAAATAATTTTACCGTAAGCTTCTTAGCTTTTTTTTATCATGCCCAAGACACATTAAACGTCGTAGGTTTAAATCCTTTTTTAAATCAAACTTATTTATTTAAATTTTTGGGCTCTGTATGATTTAAAAGGACGAAATATTTTTAGTATAGTTCACGTACTAGAATAGTAGATAGAAGTAAAATCAAAATATATTTAATTAAGATGGAAAAGTATACAAAAAAGTACATTAATCAGTTAATTTAATTGACGACGACGAATCACAGCTTCTCGTGTTTTAATTATTTTTTTAAATGGATTATTAAATTAATAAATATACTTTTTTCAGCGCCTCGTGGAGGCTATGGCGCCGCGCTCAGCACGCACTTTCCGCCAAGAGTTCAACATGCAAGACCTGGCGACCACCGAGCACACCTACACGACGCATTATACCTCTGAGAAGTAAGTATTGCTATATAATGTAGAATAATAAGTGCAAAATAAATATGTTTTCAAATATTATATACTCCGATTCACCATCACAACAGATACGTCAGGACATCACATTCATCAGAACTTGATGGGGCGCCGATTAAATCAATGACTAATGGCAAACTAAACTCCCCCAACTACACAACTAAAACTATAACTGGTGATGATGATAGACCCGATATTAGAAATCTTAAACGCGTCCACAAAATGTATGAAGGTCCTAATATAATAGAATCCAGAGGTATAATCCACCCAGAGACGAAGGAAATTTTGACTGTTGGTCAAGCAATTAGTATGAGAATATTGGATGTACGAACGGGCAGACTTTTGTCTTCCTCAACAACAAAACAAACTATGACTATCGAGCAAGCGGCTAAGGAAGGGTTAATTGATCCAAAGCTAGCATCTCGATTAACAGGCCCTTGCGGCATGACAGAAGATGGAAATGAAGTTACCTTATTAGAAGCAATTCAGAGGGAGCTATATGATGCAGAGCAAGGACTGACAGATCCCGCGGAAAAGAGAATTAAGGTGACTGTTGAGTGTGAAAACCCCGACCAAGGAATGAGTATTTCGGACGCTCTTAATCGTGGTCAAGTAGATTTACAAAAAGGTCTCTATAGGCTGCCTGACGGGAGCTATATAACAATCGCAGAAGCATATCAACGGGGATATCTTATATATACTGAGATTATTAAAATAAAATCAAGTGCTTTGTCGTTGTCGGACGCTATAAGTCAAGAATTAGTAGATAATACAGGTTGGATTCTGGACAGGAACTCAGGTGATAGGTTCCAATTAGAAGTAGCCATTAAAAATGAATTAATAAATCCTAATGTAAGGGAAATCGTAGACCCGAAAAATGACACAAAAATTACGCTTGCTGAAGCGATAGAGAAAAATATAATTAATACAAAACATTCAAAATATGTGCATTCCATTACAAAAGAAAAACTATCTTACAAGGACGCTGCTAGTAAACGTTATATTTGCAAGCCAATGACTCTTAAAGATATTTGTGACAATAGTTTAATGACAAATGACGGTAAAATTTTGACGCCTACCAACAAAACGCCACTAAATATTTTAGAAGCAATATCTGTAGGGATACTTGATAGTGACAATATTAAATGTATCACGGATACCACTACCGGACAATTACTAACGCTATCTGAGGCTCTAGGTGCTAGGATAATTCTTCCGGATAATAAATTCCGTGATAATTTGACAGGTGAATTATGTACTATACCAGAAGCTGTAGACCGAGGTCTAATCACATCTGTTTCTCAGAGGTCAATTTTTAATATTGATGGATTTAGAGACCCTAAAACCGGCGAATTTGTTTCATTCAATACCGCTGTTAGTCGAGGTAATTTAAAATATGTAAACGGAGAAACGTTTTTAAAATCTGAAAGCGGTGACTTTGTGTTTTTAGAAGATTGTCCTAAAGTGTCAATAGTTCGTCCTGAGGTATTAGAAATGTTCATGCGTAAAATAGGTGTTATTGAATCTGGTAAGGAATTATCTGTTTTAGATGCTGTGTTTAAAAATATTCTAGATCCTAAAACAGGTTATTTGTTAGATACTGTAAGTAAAAAACCAATACCTTTTAATAAAGCCGTGGAAATTGGTGTAATAACTCCTGAAGGCGCGGCGCTTTTAAATTCTCTCCTTAACATAACGCTGACCCTTCAAACGGTTACAAAAACAGTCAAAAGATATGTAACTGTAACGAATGCTGACACTACTCATAGGTCGGAGACTGTTATAACATTTGCCGAAGCAATTCGTCGAGGTTTGATTGATGAAAATACACAAACTTTTACAGAACCTACAACGGGTACAGTTTTTCCCATTCAACAAGCTTTAGACGAAGGATTATTAGGTATTGATTCTAATGAAAGTAGAGTTGCTAGGATTTCAGATCGTATTAGCAAAAAAGATTTAATTCCAGGACAAGTTGTAGAATTAAAAATTACTAAGAAATCTTTTATCAAAGACTTACCACCTAGTCCAGAAAGCAAATTACAACATGATAATAGACCGGAAACTGTTAAAAGTCCCGATTTCGCTTCTACAAACGAAGAAATAACTCGTGAAATAAAGACTGTGACAACCAAATCGGTTGTAGATCCCTCTGTAACGTCTATGACAACTATAAAGAAAAATACGTTTGAACTGCCACATGATGGTTGGACATTAAAGGAAGCTATACAAGAACAATTATTCGATCCCGTAAAAGGTGTATTTATTATACCAGGTACTGGTAATATTTTAGATCTTGAAGAAGCTATTAAGTTTAAAATTATTAATCCAGACTCTGCTAATGTAGTTGATCCCAAACTTAAAAAAGAAATACCACTGTCGAAAGCATTAGAGTTTCATATTTTAGATAGCACAGGTCATTACAAACATAATAACAAACATTTAACTATGAAAGATGCCATTGAGCATAATTTTATAGTTTTTGTCACACTTTCTAAAAGAACAGCAGCTCAAAAAGTTATAACAATAACCTCAGTGCCAGGTATGCTTGATAAAATAGAAATTTCTGAAAATGAAAAGCTAATCTCACATTTTCATAGTTCTGAGGAACAGTCCGTATTAGAACCAATTCAAGTAATTCCTGGGATAATATATGATCCTGCAACAGCATTAGTTATATCAACTACATCTGGAGTTTCAGACAATATCATTGAGGCTATAGATCGTGGCGTCATTCCAGATGATAGGGTAAACGTAGTAGATCCATCAAGTGGACAACAAATTACTTTTAAAGAGGCTATGGAAAAGGGTGTTATAAACAAGAAATCAGGGGAATATAAAGACAAATCCGGAAGAACTACCAGTCTCGCTGATGCTGCAAAAGTTGGACTCATAACAGTTGTGGGTTCTCCTTTAGTGGCATCTTCTAAAATTATTCAAGTAATAAAGAGTACAATGGTGGTAGATCCACGAACAGGAGAGGAATTGCCAATGGAAGTTGCATATGAAAGAGGTTTAGTTGATGAAGTAACTTACAAAAATTATGAAGAGTCAGTTAGGGCTAAAACACCGGAAAACGAGAAAACTAAATCTGACAATGTTGTTATGGCTTCTAAAACAGTACCTTCTACCTTAATATTAGACCCAATAACAGGAGAAAATATATCAATAGAAGAAGCAAAAAAGAAGGGTTTTGTAGATGGCACTAATAACCTTAAAAAATCTGAAAAAAACGTTACTTCAAAAACATTCTTAGATCAAAAAGGACCTACTTTAAGTAAACTGACGTTTTCTCAAATACCTTCCAAGACATCACTAGAAGCTGCCGTTTCTGAAGGATTTATAACTGTTGAATCTATTCAAAATAGTCTTTCAGCGGACAATCAGCAAACTTTGAATAATGTCATTATACAAAAACAAAGTGTTCCAATTAATGTTGTGGATCTTGATAGTAGTCGATTAAATACAAAACCTAAATATCATTTCAACAAAAAAGAGACCCTAAATAGGGCCCCTTCTGTCGAAACCAAACCTCTTATACTACAAAAGCTTCGAAAACAAGTTGTAATGCCTTTAGAAGGAGTAGAAATGGGTTTACTCGACTTAGATACTGCGAATATGCTAAATAGTGTAACGACATACAAGAATGAAAATGGATCACAAATGACACTCGGAAAAGCTATAGAAAATGGCCTTATCGATGAAAACAAAGGTAAAATTTTAGATCCACAACACGGAGGTTTTGTTTCCATAAAAGAAGCTATTGCAAGAGGTATATTGGACAGTGAAGGCCAAAATGAAATTTTAATTCCTATAGCAAGAAAATTGACGATCCCCGAAGTACTAGAACAAGGTTTATTACACGCTGGTACGGGTAAAATTATACATCCTGAAACAGGTTCTCTTTTAACTTTAAGAGAGGCCATTATCTGTGACATAGTAGATCCATTGTCAATCATTAATGTAGCACCTGGACACAGCATACAACTTTCTGAGGCAATTGCTAGCAATGTAATTGACGGTGAACAAAATCTGATAAAAAGTAGTAAATTACCACTTGATTTATTGTCTGCAGTGAATGCTAATATATTTGAAGAAAAGCACTCTGAAGAAAGTGAAAATATACCGCCAGCTGGAATGACATTAGCAGTTGCTATAAAAAATAACATCTTAAATCATAAAACAGGTGAAGTTAAACATCCCCTGACCGGAGAAAATATGTCAGTAAGTGAAGCAATTAAGAAGGGATTCCTTATGAATATTCCATACCCACAATCATCTTCTACAGTAACGTTAGAGGAAGCTATTGAAAATAAAATTATTGATCTCAAAGAGGGTACGTTCATTGATCCAAAAACAAAAGAAAAAATGCCAATTGAAATAGCAATGGAACAAGGCCTAATTGCGCTTAATGTTGATAGTTATACTGGTAATACAGGAGACATAATTACAACTGTCACGGAAACGTTCACATCGCAACACACTATAACTACTAAAATGGTGGAACTTTTGGCTAATTATGTATTAATTAACGCTAATGAAGTTCAAAATAGTGTAACCGGTGAAGTAATTTCAATCGAACAAGCTCGCAAAGAAGGAATAATCAGAGATGAACAAACTAGTAAAGAACAATTTTTAACTTCTGATTCTAGTATTACTTTTGAAGATGCCCTTAACCTCGGATATATAAACATCGATAAGGGCACATTTACAAACCCAGCTACAGGCGAAACAATTTCCATCACGGAAGCCGTTAATAGTGGGGTTTTAAACACGGAAGCTTCAACACAAGATCCTGAAAAACCTCTTATCAAAGATATGAAGGTGGAGATGCTTGACCTTAATGAAGCAGTTGAAAGTCTTTTTGATAAAAAGTCTCAAAAATTCTATGATCCAAAAGACTCTAATAAAGTTATTACCTTCAAAGAAGCTTTAGAAAAGAAAATTATTGATCCTGATTCTGTTATATATGATGTAACAGCTGGCAAACCAGTAACGTTACAAGAAGCTTTAAACACAGGATTGGTAGATGGAAAGTCAGGAAAATTCAAAGAACCTAACACTGGTAAGTCAGTGGATATAAAAACTGCAGCAAAAATAGGGCTCGTCGCAGTTATAGCCGCTCCAGTTTTAGCTGGTATGGCAGTGGCTGAGGGTGTTAAAACAATCACGAGTAAAATAAGAAAATCAAAACAGCAAGATGATACCTCTAAACAAGAATCCATAAAAGACATACCTCCTAAAATTTGTGATTCAGGCAAAAACGCAACGAAAATAGTTATTTCACCATCATTGAAATATCAAGCGCCACAATCGAAAGAATTAGAAGAGAAAAATATATATGTATCTGAAGCGTCCCAAGCCACTTCGATTTTGGAATCTAATGTATTAGAACCAAAACACACTAGCAAGAATTCCACTGATCAAGAATTTGATCCACAAATCAAATTAAACGAACGTAATGTAACGAATCAAGTTACAGCTACTAACGCTGATACGGCTAAAACAGCAGAAGTTATAAAAGATAACTTGAAAGTTATGACTAAATATCAAAAAGAAGAAAAGCCATTAAATGAAATTAGAAAGGAAAACATAGACACTGATCCATCGTCTACACCTACATCCCAAAATAAGGCAAATATTAATCAACATGTTCCTAAAGAAAGTTTTGAGAAGACGGAAGCTAGTTTGTCAAAGAAAATCAACGAAAACCAAGAAATACCTAAATTCAAAGAAACAACAAAAGTTCAAGAATATGATATAATTGAACCGGAAAAATATGTGACACAAGAAATTTCTGACAGAACTAATATAATCACTACTGAATTCCAAGAAAAAGCTAAATTAGACCAAAATGAAATTATTCAAGAATTTCGAAAAGTATCGCCTGATGGTCAGGCAGTTACAACTGTTATTAAGACTATTATTGCTAATTCGGACCCTACCGTGTTTACATCTGAGCAGACCACCTTTATGACTGAAAAGGTTTCCCAGATAACAACAATTGAAGTAACCCAGAACTCGTCTACGTCATACAATATTACGGAAAATGACGACCATATCTCAAAAGCAATCCCGAACAGAACGGAAACTTATCTTGATCAAGTTGATAAAGTCATAAAAGATAATTATGAAGCTGGGAAATCAACCAATAAAGATACAGAGTCAGTACAAAGTTTTGAGAAAACTCTACCAGCAGAAAAAACTGAAAAGAAATCGGTGGCTGAAGCAGGTCCATTGGAAAAATTAACGAATTTAATTTCTGTAGATATTCCGGCAACTGAAGACGATAAGTACATTGACATACTTAAGGGTGTAAATAACGAATCAATTATGGTTACTGATTTAAAGTCTGGAAAGCAAATACCCATAAAGGAAGCTATAGATCGAGGTATAATAAATAACGATACGTTTGAAGTCAATGATAAAAATGGAAAGAAGATTAGCTTCACTGATGCTGTTAAAATTGGTTTAGTCGCAATCGTAGGAGCTCCTATTTTGGCAGCATCTAAAGCTGTAGAAGTTGTTAAAAAATCTATTTCAACTGATCAGGGTTCAAAAGAGATAATTGAAACTGATAAAAGTGGTAAACCAAATACAAAATCACTCTTACCATTGCATAATCGTGAAGACGTGCCAACAAAGGAGACACCACAAAGAAAAACAAGTCAGGTTACACCTATTATAGAGTTAGAAAATAAGCAGCCTCTTAAACCCGTAAACGCAGATGGGAAAACTATGTCAGCTTTATTGATTGATGCTGAAAAGCAACCTTTAAGGGCAATTGATGAAATAACAGAACAAAATGTTACTAAAGTTAGAAGTGAGCCCGAAGAGGTACTTTATGAAAATATTCCATTAATTGACGCAATTGCAGAGGGCAAAATTGAGCCCAAAGTTTGTCGAATCATAATGAACGGACAGGAATTACCTTTGACCGTTCAAGATTCATTAGATCAAGAACATATAAGCAGATTTATTCCGGTTGACGTCGTAAATAAAAACTGTGTAATTGTTAGAGAAATCCAGCTTAAATATTGTATTTCAGTCTCTCAAAAATTAACCCCTGAAGAATTATCAGAAATGGGAGTATACGATATAGAAAAACAAATATTTTTAAATCCGCGAACTGGATCCAAAATTTCATTTGAAGAATTAATCTACGGCCTACATATCTTTGATCCAACGTCTATATTAGTTAAAGATTTAGGTTGCAGTTCGGATAATTATATTCCATTTGACGAAGCTATTTCCAGACCTATTATTGATAAAATAACTGGACACATGGTTAATCCGAAAACAGGAAAACGTGTTTCATTCTTAGAATGTGTTCAGATAGGATGGATAGTTGAAAAACCGCAAGACACTTCCATTAATGAACAAGTTACTGTTGTATCAGCATTGGAAAAAGGTTTGTACGATCCAAAAACAGGTAATTTGAAAGATACAAATACTGGTGTACTCGTTCCCATAGGGGAAGCTGTTCAAAAGGGTCTCATTGATCATGAATCTTTACTTATAAAATTACCCCTTTCAAATGAAATTATAACATTATCAGATGCTATGGATCGCGGTATTTTAGAAATGAGCGACGGTACTATTACTATAATTGAAACTCAAGAAACTATTGCAATTTCTATTGCAATTCAACGTGGTGTAATTACGATTGCTCGAAGACCGATATCTATTGAAGCGGTTATTAATAAAAATCTTTACGAACCCAATTCTGGCAAAATAAAAGATAGCATCACAGATCAACTAGTAGCAATACATGACGCTGTAGAAAGAAACATTGTACATCCCACGATTTCCGAAATAAAAGATACGGCATCCGAAAAATTTATTCCGCTTTCAGAGGCACTTAACTTAAAACTAATTCATCCTGAAACTGGTAAATTGATAGATAAAAAAACTGGTAAATACATTCCCTTAGACGATGCGCTAAAAAAAGGATTCGTTGCAACTAAATCAGTTACATTTTCATTATTTGATGTCATAGAGCTAGGTTATTATTCACCGGAATCATGTGAAGTTCTAAATCCAAACACTGGTGAAATTACCTCTTTAGGCAAAGCTATACAGGATAATCTTGTTGATCCAAGTGATATTAAGATTAAAGACGATAAAACTGAAACCGTTGTACCATTCGACCAAGCAGTTAAGTCTGGCCTTCTGGACTTAGAACGTGGCGTTATTACAGCACCGCAGTTTAATTTAAAAGACGCTTTTGATAAGGGATATTTGTTAAGTGATAAAAAGCCGTGGTCATTACAAGAAGGGTTAGTCCAAGGATTTTATAATCCTGAAACCGGTCTATTAACAATTAACGGCATTAATATGACATTGGATGATGCTATTAAGAAAGGTAACATCAACCCTAAAGCTTTAACAGTTAAAAACTCAGTTACCGGGGAAATCATTAGTCTTGCCGATGCTATAAAATCAGGAATAATAGATTCGAAGGAAGGTAAAGTTCGAGATCCTATCCAAGGTGATAAAATATCTCTAACTGATGCTTCCGAACGTGGTTTAATTTTACCAGCTAAACGTAAACTAAGTTTACCTGAAGCAGTATTTAAAGGTTTTTATGATCCAAAAACAGGTAAATTTTTAAACCCTCAAACTAAAGATAAAATGCCTACCGACAGGGCAATTAGAAAACGTTTGTTAGACCCTCAGTCCACTTTAGTCCATGTTGGTGGTAAAGTTATTCCATTCGAATTTGCAGTTGATAAAGGAATCGTTGATGGTAGAACAGGTACTATATTAGTAGGCACCGAAAGAATTGACTTCCGTGAAGCTTTTGAAAGGGGAGTATTGGTAGAAGTACGTAAACCATTATCACTAATGGAAGCCATTGAAAAAGGAGTTTATAATGAAATTACAGGTCTTTTCATGGACCCACAAAGTGGAAAAAAATATAACCTTGCTGATGCTATTAAGATGAATCTCATTGATCCTAATTCAGTACATATTGAAGACAACAGGTTAGGTAAATGGCATAAAATTTCATTACCGGAATCTATTCATACTGGAATGCTTGATGATAAGACAGGTAAAATAAAAAATATCAATAATGAAAATGAGGAAATTACTCTTGCAAAAGCTCTTGAAATAGGATTATTAATTGATAGTAAAGCGCCTATAAGTTTGCAAAGAGCGCTACATCAAGGTTTATATGACGATACTACTGGAAAAATAATTGATCCTGTGACTACTCGTAAAATAACTTTACATGAATCTATAAGACGGTCTGTAATAAGTCCTAAATATCTATGCTATTTCGATAAAAAATCTGAAAAGCCTCTAACATTGGCAGAATGTTGTAGGAGTAAAATAATAGACAAAACAAATGGCAAATTCGTTGAACCAGGTTCTGATGTTCAAGTGTCGTTGTCCGAAGCCTTAAGCTTAGGTCTTATAGTGGATATTGAAAGTGCCGGATTTTCTTTGTATGAAGCGTTAGCGATGAATATGTATGATATAACTGAACTTATGTTTATACACCCTGTTTCAGAAAGAAAACTGTCCCTAAAAAATGCAATTTCTGAAGAATTTATCAATCCGGAGACTTCTCTGATCAAACATATTCCCTCTAGTAAATATATTAAACTTGTTGAGGCTATAGAGAATGGTTTTGTAGATGAAAATAACAGCGTTTATATTCTTCCTAATGGTAATCAAATTAATTTACTTGACGCAAAACATCGTGGTCTTATAGTTACTGCAAAAAAACACCTCAGCTTGGAAGAAATAATAAAGAATGGTCTTTTTAGAGCAGACAATGGTAAAATTGTTGATCCTAGTACAAACGAATTCATTGATATTAATAAAGCTATAGAAAGTAATCTTATAAACCCAGACCTTACCGTTGTTAAAGATAGTTCCACTAATAAGTTTAAACCTTTGCTTAATGCTATACAAGAAGGGGACCTTGATGTAACAAAAGGTAGGATTTTAGATACAAAAGCCAAGAAAACATATAGCATAGATATCGCATTTGATAAAGGTTTACTAGTCACTGTTATACAACCTCTCACTTCCCAGCGATTAACAAAGAGGTACGTTTCGGATTCTCTCGCGCCTAAAGAACCTGTTCTGCGTGAATTTACTTTAGATGAAGCTATTAAATACGAATTTATCGATCCTGAAACTTGTTTAATAAAAGATCCACATAAAAATAAATATATACCTTTAAAATTAGCTATTACGGAAGGCATTATAGATAAAAATGCAAAGGGATTATTTGATACTCAAAATCGTTCACGCATGCTTTGTTTTACTTTTGAAAATGGTTTAATTATTTACGTTCGTGAACCTTTAACGTTTGAGCAAGCGATTGAAGACGGTCATCTTAATATTAACACTGCTCGGTTTACTGATCCACAATCCAACGAAGTACTTAGTATAAAGGACGCGGCCACTTTAGGCTATATTGATGCAGACACAGCGCTTATCAAAGATAATCTTAAAAAGCGATTAATTAAGCTTCCCGAAGCTTTTCGAAAGGGTTTAATGGACGCTGAAAAGGGTAATATTTTAGATACAGAGACCTCTAAACTGAATTCATTAAGCGCAGCTATAGAAAGTGGGCTACTTATGACTCCCAAAAAGAGTTTCAGTCTAATCGAAACCTTAAATTTCGGTATTTATAATCCAACGACTGGTGCCTTGAATGATCCTTTTATTACTACAAGTGTAATAGACCGAAAGAGGTTGACATTAGGCGAAGCCATTCAACAAGGTATCGTGGACCCATCTAGTACGGTCGTTAAAGAGCCCGAAACAGGAAAAATATGCCCATTGGTGCAAGCGATCGAACAACAACTTGTAAATCCAGTTGAAGGGAGAATAGTCATTAATCCTCAGAAGGGAATAAGTCTTGATTTAGTTAAAGCTCTTAAAAAGGGATACTTACTGCCAGCAGAAACGAGGGTAAGTTTTTATTATTATTATTATTTATTTATTGTTTTGTGCTTTGATCAAGCAAAGGTGTTGCTTTATGACTTCCTTATACTTTTACTCTTAGACGGTGTACTATTAATTTACCTAAGCGTTTGGCTTTGAATCATTGGCATGGCACGACACCCACATGACTTCCGTCAACGACTGGGTTATAGGCGTAAACTAATTTTCTTTAATTAAAATTCGTTTCAATAATGTATACCTATAACTTGGTCAAGAAACAATTTAGCGATATATCTTTTGACATATTGTTTTGAATGTAGTTATGCACATAATCAAGAGGTCGAAATTACTTTTAAAAACTAAATTCCTCTGTGTTAGGCTAATTACTTAACCTAGATACGCTGCGTGATTTCGACCTAAAAAAATCTGTAGGAGCAATAATAGGACATACTCAGATGCTTCTAGTTCATTCAAAGTAGACACTTCTTTAATTGGTCTTGTGTTTTTTACAGATGCTTAAGTTAAGATTATTTGCTCGATCGTTGACAGTTTTCTTATTTAAAAATTCTCTACATATCCTATTTGTCGCTGTCACTTCACTCTAATATAAAGAAAGCTGTCAAAATCAATGTATCGAGTGATTATATGCTTACTTTGTAATAAGGCTCGATGTATGTTGTTTTTTATTTCCAGCCGTTGCCTGCGATGCTAAAGAGCCCTTTTGAGTTATATCGTGAATGCTTGCCTTTGAGGGATCATATTAACGACGATTTTAAGAACCATCACCGTATCGCCAAATACCTAACCCCCATATCACATTGTGCTAAGAATTCCATAAGGGAAATTGAAACCGACATTTCTCTTGAGATATGTCGCTGATCTTTCGCTTTCTTATGTTTGCTTTCTCATTTGAAACCAGCGAATTATGACTGCTGGGTTAAAAATCTATGAATTTCGACTATATATTACGTACTAAAAGTTTTGTATTCCGATTTACTCATTCCTTGGATACGTGCTCATATTTCGGAATGCATGACCGACCCTAAAATATACTCTGATGTCTTTAATAAGGCGGTAATTTCGACGCAAACATTCACAATAGCAAATGGTAAAACATTTTCTACAAACACAAAAGGTAGTATTGATAATTCATTATGGTCTTAATTAAATTCTTGGTTTTAGTGAGGACTTATTTCATTACGACGTCTCTAATATTTCTTACCTTTATATGTTACATATAATGAAATAAGATCTCCTATTAATGTAAATTCGTCCTACCAATTACTATAGTCTTTACGTAAATTAATTCATCTCTTGTATTACTTGGTTCTCTACTGTGTAAAATACGTTCTGTTTTAAGGTTTCAGATTTATCCCAAAAGGTACTTTTATCTTTTTTATTTTATAACAATTAACTTAAACTATAAATAAAACATTAATAACAACTACTTCTGAAGATGTTGATGCCATTTCGAATTTTACTCATGCTAATGTCAAATGCGGAGTTATTTGTTTTTTTTTTTGACATTAGCATTTCTTTCACCGCTTGCATGGAACGCTTATTGCACTTAGATCTTGTGTCCTACGCAACAATATGACTGGTTGTGATTTCTCATCCACTCGCTCTTGTATATTGGCCTTTTCGTTTCTATTTATGTATTTTTGGGTACTGTTTTTGCTTTTATGCGTAGATGTTGGCGTGTAGTGTAAGCTTACATTTTCAGGTGAAATTAAAACATTTAGACCTCTAGCTAAGTTTATATTTGTTTTAAAATATACCATTTTATAATGTATGAATAAAATGCAGGTGGAGAGCATATGATGTAAAGTAGCTTCACCATATGTAAATAAATGCACTTGTTAGTCTATGTACTGTACATTGTACATATTGTGATTGCACATTCAAGTAGATAGATGCATCAAAAGACTTCAGAGTAGCTTTAATTAAATCACACCGGTGTGCTCTTCAATGGGTTGTTCTGTATGTATTTTGTTTATTTTGGTCTTGTACTCATATGACAATTTTGGTATTTAGCAAGCAGTTGAAGAGAAATACAGGCTTTGCGATGAAAGTCTATCTAAGTTATTGGAATGGATCGCAATTGTCGAAGAACGCTTGGCGAATCAAGAAGCAGTAAGGGAGGATGTGGACGAACTCCGTAATCAAATCAACATACTTAAGGTAACTATAGAAAATATATATTAAAGATGTTAAGATAACTGTTTTAATTTTAGATACTCTTATTTACTTTCAACTCTGATTCTCTTAGCTCATTAAAGACGATCTTGAAAGTCACCAACGCCAAGTATCCGCATGCGCTGATCAAGCAAAACAGCTGTTGGTGTCCGGTGGCGATGTCTTGGCACCCCACGAGGTACAATTAGATTTCGATGTTTATGTACGTAACTTAGCATACGCAATATACTTTATTTAAAACAATGCTATAGGTGGCAGCACTGGAGCGTGGAGTGAGACAACTAAAACAGCGCTGTGATAAGTGCACTGAGAAATGCGACAAGATGCTACGGCGCATGATCGCGGCCAGAGACGAACTTGGCAAATTCACGTATGTAGACATTGCACTTACTAGAATGTGAAATAATACTAAGATAAATGCAGCATATTAAGAAAATGTATGTTTTGTTACAGCAATGAATTAAATACATTTAACGCGTGGATGGAAAGTGCCTATAGGGTACTAGAAGACAAGGAAGTGGCTCTGTCCAAGGTGGAACACTTGAGCGGGCAGAGCGATGACGTGCGGGAGTTCGTGTCGGATGTGATCGCGCATCAGGCCGATCTCAGGTTTATCACCATGGCCGCTCAGAAGTTTGTGGACGAGAGCAAGGTGAGCTCATAACACATTGATTTAACAGATAGAGATTAAATTTAAATATAAGTTAAATTGGAGATGAAATTAGATTAAAAGGAAAAATAATTATTACATTATATATTTCTTTTTTTTAATAATTCATTGAGACAACACGATGAAACATGAAATATTAATAAAAAAAAATGTTGCAGGAGTTCCTGACTCTGCTCAACGACTACCGCACGTCCCTCCCGGCGCGTCTGTCGCACGTGTCTCCGAGCGCGGAGTCGCCGGTGCGGGAGCGCGCAGCGCTGGCGCGGCGTCGACACTCCGAGCTGGCGCACCGAGCACAGCGCCTGCTGGACCGCCTGCGAGCCGCCAGCGATGGCGCCGCCAGGTACAACGACGCGCTACAGAGAGTACAGCGCTGGCTGCACACGGTGAGTATTCGACTCGATGGTGGTGAAACATGCTTCGTCAAAATCTCACCGCACAAATCCTACAGAAGTAACTATTGGCACTATTCTTATCACATTAGTTATATTTTGATTTTATTTCCCCAGTGTGAGCCGCAGGTGCAGGCGTGTGTGTCGGAAGCGGCGGGCGGGGAGCCCCGCGCGCTGGAGACTCAACTGACGCGCGCCAAGGGACTCGCCGCAGATCTGCGCGCTCAGGCGCGGCTGCTGGACCACGCAAACGACGTGAGAAAGCCACACTATGTCCTATCTATTTAAACTCAAAATTCTCTAAAAATTTGCTTTTCGTCGTTAATAGGCACTCACGTATACTATAAAATTTCCTTATTCAAATGTCCCGATCAAATATCTCCCAGGCCTGCGAGCAGCTCGTAAAATCGCTAGAGGGCAATCTGACACCGTCCGAGATCAGACAACTGGAGGTGCCGGTGGTGGAGCTGCGCGGTCGCTACGACGCGCTGGGCGCCGCGCTCGGGGCCAAGTGCTCGGAGCTGGAGGCGGCACTGTCGCAGTGCCAGGGACTGCAGGACGCCGCAGAGACACAGGCGCAGTGGCTCGCCGCCGTCGAGGGCACCTTCAAGTTAGTATACATTCAGATGTACCTCCTTACCGGATAGGGTTGTCGACTTCCAGTAAAAGAAAAATATTTTTTAAATATTTAATCAAGCTGACTCTACGGTTCCTTGACTTAAACAGTTTTAATATGATTAAAACGGATTACAATAATTATACACACCATTCATATATATACGAACTTAAAATAGAACTAGCCGGTCTATGATATTAAGTCATTGAGTAAAGTATAAGTTTAGTAAAGAATGTTAGTAAAAATGTCCAATATTTTCGGCAGGAACCAGAGCAAACCTCTGTCCCTGATCCGCGAGCGCCTCGAGGAGCAAGCCCGGGAACACCGCTTGGCTCACGGTGAACTGGAAGGGCGGCGCCCCACGCTGCAACAGCTGCAGGCCGCCGCAAGGGATGCCGCCATGACGCCCTCCAACGCACGGATTGCTAAGAAGCTCGAGCAACGGGCTGAGGAGATCTGTGCCAGGTAGATTAATTTAGTGTAACAATTGGGTCTGACTATCATTATAAAAAAAATATTTTTGTCTTTCAAAATTCACTAACTACGTTGATTATTTAACTAGGATGTATAAAAAAAATTGCCTTTTACCAAAAATGCCACCTTACTAGTAACTTACATTACTAGTAAGTTTTATCCGTTAATAATGGTTAATATAGGTTGATAATATATTAGAAAAGACATTTAATAATATATTCCCCACAGATACGACAAGCTATTAGAGCGCTCTACGAAGCGCAGTATGCTCATAGAGGAGGTGTCAGTAGAGCTGACTCGCTTCACACAAGCCGCCACCACACTAGAGACGGCGAGGGTACAGCTTGGAGAAGATTTGAGGGACGGGAGAATGTCCGACCTCGTGGCTAATAGGTGGGTGATATTATATATATAACATCTTAAAAGAATTCTATTGTGTTGAATGTTTTTATTTTAACACAGTCGGTTTCTGGTGTAATATTTAAGTTGAAGGCTCAAGGCGTTCTCGGTAAAGAAAACATTGTAGTTTTCGTTAAATATTGATTATAAACAATTACATAATCTTACATGACAATTTACAGGGATAAACAAATGCCGTTATTAGAAGAGTGTCTGCGTATCGGAAAACAACTTATATCCAAGAAGGACGTCACAGACACACACGTAGTACGAGACAGGATGAAGGTAGAAAGCCTCAACATTTGTTATATAGTAGTTTTAATGACACATTTGTATCATATATAAATAAATAATTATTTAAATAATTTTAGTCGCTGGAGAACCAATGGCGTGACTTCAATGTGACGCTAGAGGAAAGGCAGAAACTGTCCAAACAAAAGGCAGACCAGCTTAACCAGTACGAATCACTGAAAATGCAGGTTTGTTCTACCATTTCAACATATTTATCTATAATAGCCTCTATACTATGCGTTTAAGGTACATTTTCGTTTGTTTCTTCTTCTTAAAAACTTTTTACATTCAATAGGTGCTAGAATGGTTACAAGCTATGGAGAACCGTGTGGGTCACTTGAGACCCGTGGCGGTAGACTTGGACGTCATTAAACAACAACAAGACGAACTTAGACCTCTTGCCAAGGAGTATAGAGATTTCTCTGTCAATATCGATAAGGTAAGATAAAATATAATTATAGATCAATCTGTTATCGTTATTATTATGTATCCTACAGAAAATGAAAATACTCTTCCTTTAGGTGAATGAATCAGGCGCGCTCTATGAGGCTCTATCTCGAGGAGAGCGAGCCGACAGCCCTCACCGCAAGAGATCACTCTACAGCCCTACTAAGAGACATACACCTAGTAAGAAAATTTTATATTTGGTCATTTAACTGTTGGCGCACTAAAATCTTAGACTATTCGAATCATATTATTGAATTCTTCAAGAGCTGTCCAAGCAATCAAGACCTACCCCCGGTTTAATAGAGATGTATTTAGGTCGCACGGACGCACGCTCTCCATCGCCCGGTAAGGCGCGCGCGCTCGTGAGCCCCGCCTCTGCCTCCTCCGGCTTCTCCTCGCGTCGCTCCAGCCAGGACGGCTTCCATCTCGACGGTGAGCTCTATTGTATCAGTGTAACGTTCATTTTTGAGTGCAGTTAATATTAGTCTATTACACATTGTGACTTCTTTTTATTTTTAGTCTAAATAGCGTATAATATTCTGCTAATAGATATTTGTATCATATAAGTATTGAGGGTTACTACAATTAGTATTTAGTATACGCTTATAACCATACAAATATTCTCCCTAGAACTGTCCCCGGTACAGCAACAAGTATCAGAGATCAACAATAGGTACGAGTTACTGGGCACTAAGTTGTCAGACCGACAGTCAGAACTGGACGCAGTGAGAGAGGAGGTCAGGAAACACTACGAGAGCCTGCGACAACTCAACAATTTCTTGGATAAGGTATTGCATTCGAATTTCTTAAATTGTAAATTTTATGTCTGATTATTCCGAAACGCAATGCTAAAATCAACATGATCATTGAAAAATCCGTAAATATATATATATATATATATATATATATATATATATATATATATATATATTGAATTTTCTGTTAAAAACATTAACTAATATGATTTAACTTAAGATCTCACTATCAAAATTGTTTATTAATTACGTTTCCATTCTCTAGGTACAAAGACAGCTTCCAAAGGAATCGGTACCCAACACCAAAGAGGAGGCGGACAAGACCATCAAGCAAGCGAGGGCCGCTCTCGAGGAGATGTACGAGAAGCAGAGCATCCTCGACTCCACTAAGACACAGGTAAGTGTGATGGTTGTATGTTCTTAAATAAAAAGATATTTACATATAAGGATGCAAGGTGCATATTAAAGTACTTGTCTTTATACGTTTTGTTTGTATGGCGATTTTTTGTAAAGATGGAACACATACAACATAGGAAGGTATTTCAAAAGAAGTGATTTAAAATTATCAAGTATTATATATATATATATATATATATATAAATGTATATATTTTAAAAAGTGAACATTACTGTAATTTAGTGCATATTTCCCTATAGGTCCGTGAACTGATTCGTCGCAAGCAGAGCGTGGAAGGAGCGGACCGACTTCATGATGAGGCGGAGGAAGTAGCTGCGAGATGGAAGGCACTCCACGACGCCTTCAAGGACAAGTAAGAATATTAATTCTTATGTTGTAATACTTGCCTATCTGTTCAGATTTTTAACAGTTGTATAACAGAGGGTTTCATCTATTTTTTTCTTGATCCAGAATCCGTGTAATGGAAGAGATGAAGGACTTCCACGACACTCACAGCAGCCTTACACAGTGGCTAGACTCCAAGGAGAGAATGATGGCCGCCCTCGGACCCATCTCATCCGACTCGCGGGTAGTGCACACACAAGTGCAACAGGTATGTGCGAACCCAAACAAAACACGTGCTTTTTTGGGTGCGTTCCACTAAGCGTTCACAACGATCAAAACGCTCCTTTAGTCGTTCCACATAACGACCGCGGTCGTTGTGGTCGCGGCGAAAACGTCACTTATGACGTCATGACTTACGCTCACGCGAAGCTCACGACGACCCATCTAAAAAGGTGGGTCGAAGTGATCGTTGAGATAATTGGCGGCGTTTTCAAAAGTCAAAACATCCAAAATGGCGACCGTTAAGCTTACGTTATTTCATGTCGAAAAAGATATTTTAGTAGAAGTGAATGTTTCTGCAGCGGATGCTCAACGTGCCTCCACAGGTAAATATAATTATGTAAAACAAGCTTAGAAAAATTAATTGTAGTTTATAATTAATATACATGTATACATTTTTCCTTGATTGCCAATAATATAACCTAACTTTAGAAATGAAAATTAACTTAGCCTTCTTCAAATTAGTTTTCTTATTGAAAAAATGATTACATACGTTTAAAATTTCACTGATGAAAATTTAAAATGACCTAACCTTTTAAATCTTTTGCATTTTTTTTATTAACATTTGTATTATTTACCTCTACACTCAAAACGCTCCATAATCCATTCCACTTGAGTTTACGACAGTAACGCTCACAAGCAAGTGGAACGGGAAAAACTGCGGTCGTGAACGTGATCGTTGTGAACGCTTAGTGGAACGCACCCTTTGTATAAGTGTTTGGACATCGAGAAGTAGTGTCATATTTCTCACTAGTGAAGTAGCCAAAGAGATACTTTAGTGAACGTTTCGTGTACACAGGTGCAAGTGCTGCGCGAAGAGTTCCGCAGTCAGCAGCCGCAGCTGGCGCATCTAGAGGAGGTGTCGCACGCTGTGCTGCAGCGCCTGGAGCCGCGTGGGCCCGATGCCGCCCGCCTGGCGCAACGACTGCAGCTGCTGCAGGAGCGATGGAACCACTTGCTAGAACAGTTAGTGTCCCTTGGATTGATTCGTTTCGATTTAACTTACTTTACAGTGATATCGGCAGCCTGGTATATATTCAATTCCAACATGATTATTTGCGGAAATGAGACTAAATGAGGACATTATAAATTAATTCAACATAGATTTAAAAAAATATATCATCATTTTATCTAATTGATTACTTAATAAATTTGAATAACCGTCACCAGACTAGAACAACGCGCGGATAGTCTCGGAGCCGCCGCAGACACGTCTCGTGAGCTAGACGCGGGCCTGACGCGCCTCAGGAGCGCTCTGCACGCCATAGCTGACAAGCTGGATGAAGTATCTCAACAGCAAGAGCCCACAGATCAGCTCAGAGATGTAGAGGTGAGGGTTTTGACGTGAAACCAATGATGTTCTAAATAGATTTGATAAATGTAATATAACAATTTTCGAAGTAATATTAAGTATATAATTATTTATTCAATATATTAAAAATCAATCATGTACTTAGAACCTGGAGCGTCAACTGGAAGGTCAGCGGCCGCTCCTAGCCGACCTGGAGGCGGCTGGTGCCGCGCTGGCGGACGTGCTGGCTGACCCTGGCGCGAGACAAGACATACAGGGCAAGCTGGCAGCCGCCGCCAGGCAATACGATAACTTACAGCGAAAACTAGACAACAAAAAAGCGGAAATCGAGAATGCGCTCAAGTGAGTTTTGTTAATTTAAAAGTCCAATAATAGACATTAAATTATTTAGTCTTATGATTAAAAATCAATACACGAATTTATCTAACTCTGTATCGTCGTAGGGACGGTCGTAACCTGGAGGCGAGCGTGTCCCGCACGCTGGGCTGGCTGGTCGCGGAACTGGCTGCTCTGCCGGCGCGACTGCAGGTGTCGGCCGTGCGGGCCGTGCTGCAGCAACAGCAACAGCAGCACGAGCCGCTGTATCGCGATCTCACACAGCGCGAGCACGAGGTCATCATGCTGCTCGACAAAGGTAATGCTTACATTATGACTTCAAAGATTATTACTAATAAATCTCACAACCGATCTACAAATCTAGATTGAACTCAACCTTACATGGCCTCCTACAAGATCAATCCACTTGTCAAAAATTGGCACTAATTACTCAAAAATTAAATATAATTAATTCATAGTTCAAAATTAGATTAGATTAAATAAAATATTGCACATACACGTTTTTTGCGTTTAGTTAAATTCGATTAAGTTAAATTTATACAGAAAACCAGCTATTATCTGTTGCGTTGCGATACTACTTAAGGCCAACTTTAAAATCCTCAGATAACAATTCTTTAAAAAGAAATTAATTATAGTGACTCTTTAAAAACGTCAGAGTATCATTGTAAATGTTAATATTTATTTCTTAACGTCAAGGAAACTAAACAAATGTTTATGCTATTACTAACATATTATTAATTGTAAATCATATTTATGTATAGGTCGTGAAATGGAAAAGAAACCAGCGCATCAGAACCTTCGTAAAGATTTGGACCGAATACAGACTCAGTGGGACAAATTAAAGAGAGAAATCGTAGACAGACAGACACGCCTGCAAACAGCTATGGTGTGTTACATTTATCAAAAACTGATATTATATTTGTATAATCTCGTAAATAAAAGTACATTATTAAAGTGGTAACCATATTCATTTTTCCACAGGAACACTGCCGCAAGTATAGCAAAGCGCAAGAGTCGTTCGTCCCATGGCTGCTAGAGGTAGAGGAGAGGTTGTCCTCGAGGCCGCCTCTAGCGCTCACTAAGAAGGATGTCGAGAAACAGCTGAAGGATCTGCAGCAGATTAGAAACGATGTGTGGAAGAGGTGAGGCATTATAGTGCTCGTATTCAACTTCATAATATAATCATAATGTTTTCCATTCTACAGAACTAATTAAATAATAATTATTAAAACAGATCAGGTGAATACGAGAACAACAAAACGCTAGGAGAGACGTTCATATCTTCATGTGATGTAGACCAGGAGGTGGTGAGGACCCAGCTTGACTCCATGAAGGAGAGATGGGACAGGATTAACAACGGTGCGTAGATTGATATTTGTATATATAGAAATTTATACAGATTTCCAGATATGGTCATTACTTAAAATTATTGTTTTTCTTTGCAACAGAGGTCCTTCAACAAGTAGAGTACCTAGAGTCTACAGCTCGTAAGCTAGGAGAATTCTTAGAGAAGGTCCGCGCGGTGGAGGCTCCCCTGGCTAGGTGTGAAGAGAGGCTTGAGACAGCTCTAGTTGCACCACCAACGGCCGCCAGAGAACAAGTTGCTCGTCTGGCCGACCATGTGCATGCGCTAAGGGCACCTTTGCAGGTGAAGAAATTTGTTTTCAATTTCTTTGATTACTATTATACCACCAATAATGTTGTTGGATATCTTATCTACTGTAAAAAATATATATATCGTATTTTTTTTACAGAGCATTAACATAGCAGCAGACGACATAGTAGCCCTGGCATTGGAAAACGGCGGACAGGACGCTGCCAATCGTGCTCGGGAAGTACTAGAAGAGACGTCCAAGGCTCTTGCTGAACGACTGCTGGATCTGGAGAACAAAACCGACGACGCAAGGGACAAGCTCGCGGGAGCCGCCGCTGCTTATTCGCAGTTCCAGGACAAAGTGAAGCGCGTGTCACAGGACATATCAGAATTAGAGAAGGAATTAGACGGCATGAAAGCCCCGGGTCGCGAGATCAAGACGGTGAAGGCTCAGCTTGAAGACCTTGCGCGATACTACAAGCGCCTGGAGCTGGCCGACGATCTGGTAGCTGAGTCTGCGGGTGCTGCCGAAGGACTGGTCGACACAGGATATGCGGATTCCGCCAAAGCTAGAGACCAGGTTAGCCTATTGCACATTTGGTGGAGGAATAAGTAGATAAGGTATATTTTCTATATATAGATATATAATATATGTATTTTTCTCACCAAGGTTGAAGGCATCCGCAAGCAACTGGCTAAGTTGGACGAGCGCGCACGCTCTAAAGAACAGGACCTGGACGATACCCTCAGCAAGTTGGAAGCTTTCTATAAAGCTTACGACTCTGTCATGGACGATGTTGATGAGGTAAAATTAAATTATATCAGGATATAGGTGAGAGTTCCTACTACGAATTATGTAAATAATAATACAATATTATACCGTATCCAGGCTACGGAACAAGTGCGAGCACTGAAGCCGGTGTCCTCGGAGGTAGAACACATCAGGTCTCAGCAAAAGGACTTCGCTGACCTGAAGCAACGCACTCTGGAGCCGTTGGGGCAGAACGTGACGCACTGCAACAAGATCGGCCAGGGGCTGGTGCGGAGCGCCCTACAGGGAGTCACCACCCAGCAGATGGAGAAGGATCTGGAAAAGATGAACGACAGATGGAACGCACTCAAGGATAAGGTGGGCAACAATTTGTGTTTTGTAATGAAAGCAAAGTTAGATAAGATAATACCTTTTTGGGAAATACATGTTGGTTTATTTATTTTATATATTTTTTTAGACTATCACCACTGTACGGTAACTTTAAAACTTTACAAGGGGGTGTTTTCAAAACTTAATAAATTTAATTTAATGTTTTTCCCTAGATGAACGAGAGAGAGCGTCGTCTGGACGTAGGGCTCCTACAGTCTGGAAAGTTTGCGGAAGCCCTGGCCGGTCTAGAGAAGTGGCTCGCCGACACTGAGGACATGGTAAACAACCAGAAATCACCATCCGCTGACTACAAGGTTGTGAAGGCGCAACTACAGGAGCAGAAGGTAGAGTTGTCATGGTTTAGCATTTAATAGAGTCAGTAGAGTAATAAAATAGTAGCATTTATTTATAATTGTCCGGTTGATGGTCCTTCACCAAGATCTAGGCATATTTTAGATTATCTTAATTAATAAAATATACTAAAACATATTTTTTCCAACAGTTCCTCAAAAAGATGCTAATGGATCGTCAGAACTCAATGTCCTCACTGTTTGCGATGGGTAACGAAGTAGCTGCCGGCTGTGACTCCGGGGAGAGGAAGGCTATCGAAAAGCAGCTAAAGGGCTTGATGCAGAGGTTCGATGCATTGACCACAGGAGCTCAACAGAGAATGCTTGACCTGGAGCAGGCTATGAAGGTCAGATTTGGGTTTTATTTTATTGTTCGTCGAACCTTTATACAACTTTTATAATTGTTCCCAAATTATGTAAGTACGAATTGGCAGGTGGCAAAACAATTCCAAGAACAACTACAACCTCTAACAGAGTGGCTCGGCTCCACCGAGCGACGAGTGAAGGCGCTGGAACTGGTTCCCACTGACGAGGAAAAGATACAGCAAAAGATAAGGGAGCATAAGGTATGAGTGAATCTAGCACAATCTTAAGAACTAATGTCTATTGGACATATATATCAAACATACATACCAAAGCTTGTGATGAGTGGTCTCACATCCTAACCCTCTGGTCGGCAGGCGCTGCACGAGGACGTGTTGTCTCGTCGCGTATCGTTCCAGGCGCTGACGGGCACGGCGGAGCAGCTGCTGTCGCTGGTGGGAGACGATGAGGCCACCGCGCTCGCTGACCGCCTGCAGGCCGCCACGGACCGGTACGGACGTAGTCATTATTTTTGTATACGCGTTTGGTCTTTGGTGTTATTTTCCTCGGCAAATGAGATCTAATTGATAGTGATAGGTCCTGTATTAGAACGTATTCATTTTAATTTAAATTTAATTATTTACTTTTGAAATATTCATTGCAAATGTTGAAAGAAAAACATGTAAAATACGCTTATTATAAGTAATATTTTTCAGACCACTTCAATACTGCTCAGAGTGTTAGTTATTAGTATTAAATAAAAACCAAACATTTAAAACAAACTTACCACAGATATCAAGCCCTGGTAGACCACAGTCTGAACATCGGTGAGCTGTTGGACAACTCGAGAAAGGGTCTGCGGCACCTGGTGCTGACGTACCAAGACCTGTCCGCCTGGATGGACGCCATGGAGCAATTCCTCGCCAAGAGGAAGGTGCTTCCGGTTCACATGGAGAAGCTGCTTAGACAAATGGACGAACTGGCAGTGAGTTAAGATTCTTATAATTTATCAGAAATATATCAAAACACGTGAAATAAACTATGTATACGCACAAAGAATTCTAAATAGTTTTGATTTTACTCCATAAAATATTAAGTAAATGTGGATAAAATCTTGACAGGAAAAGACCGAGGAGATCGCCGCAAAGCAAGAGTCAATAGACAGCACGGTGGATTCCGGGCTGGAGTTGATGAAACACATCTCCGGAGATGAGGCGCTGCAGCTAAAGGACAAGCTGGATGCTCTGCAGCGCAGATACAACGACCTCACCTCTAAGGGCGCTGACCTTCTGCGGGTCGCGTCCGAGACTCTGCCGCTGGTGCAGCAACTCTACAACAGCCATAATAAGTCAGTTTGGTTAAGAAACAGAAATAAATATAAATAATGTATTATTTTACTAATGTTGTGATATCATTTTCCCAGGCTATCGGACTGGCTATCGAGTGCGGAGACTTGTCTTCAGTCAGTCGATCCTCGCGAGGAAGACATTCTGAGGCTCGAGGCCGAGCTGCAGGAGTTCAGGCCCCTGTTAGACAATATTAACTTAGTAGGACCTCAGCTGTGCCAGGTGGGTTTATTGGCATTAGCTTATTGTTAGTAATCTTTAATGTATATATATATATATATATATATATATATATATATATATATAATTGTAATAAAATTGACTATTAATTATGCTGTACAATATATCATTATATTTCCGTGTGTCTGTAGATATCCCCCGGAGAGGGTGCGGCGCACGTGGAGGGCGTCGTGACGCGAGACAACAGACGCTTCGACGCCGTCGCGGAACAGGTCCAGCGCAAAGCCGAGAGACTGCTGCTCAGCAAGAAGGTAGGCTTATATATACATTACGACACGGCTTCAATCTAAAGTAACCTAACGATTAAATAATGTTAACCGGATGATCACTTTATTCCTCGTTACAATTTAAACATTTTAATAAAGTACATAATTACTGTAAATGGTTTTGTAATATTACAAACGAAGATATATATTTTATAACACAAAACACATTCATCCCTCAGCGTTCCTTGGAAGTGGTGGGTGACATGGAGGAGGTAATTGAATGGCTCCGCGGAGCGGACGCAGCACTTCGCAGCGCCGAGCCTCCCGCGGGTAGCGCTGCAGCGCTACGTGCGCAACTGGCTCATCAGCGACCATTCGCCGACGACGTGGCAGCGCAGCGAGCACGTGCGAGAGACTTGCTCGGTCAGGCTAAAAAGGTTCGTATATAATTTATTTTAGCAACGTTACTTTGATTACCAGAATTTCTAACTTTTCATGGTGCTAAAATCCATAAAAGATTGTAACCACTTAACGTTGAATACTAAAGTTCTCGTTTGAATCTCCGCTAAAAAATGTTAATACATTTATATATTTCTCGTCTAGGTCTTGCGTGAATGTCAGTCTTCTGACGAGGCTGCGATCATCCGCGAGCGCTCCGATGAACTGAAGGAGATGATGGAGGAGGTGGCAGCCCTGAGCGCGGCGCGGCTGGCAGCCCTGGAGCAGGCCCTGCCGTTGGCGGAGCACTTTGCCGACACACACAACGGGTATGTTACCTTCTATATAAAGTTCACAATTAATATGAGATGTGGTTATTTATCTTCATTTTGTTTATACAGACTTTCCGCGTGGCTGGATGAAATGGAAAAGCAGGTATCCTCGCTCGCGTTACCCGCACTGCGGCCCGATCACATCGCGCAGCAACAGGATAAGAACGAGGTAGAATTCCCTGTTTAAATATATTATTCTCATATATTCGAGTATATCCACTCGGCATGTTAAAATAAATAAAATCTTGTTTAAAATAGATGCTGCAACAGTCCATCGCGGGTCACAAGCCGCTTGTAGACAAACTCATCAAGACAGGTGAAGCTCTGTCCAAACTTTGCGGAGAGGACGACGCCGCTAAGCTACAGGACATCGTTGAGAACGACTGCGATAGGTACAACGCAATACGAGCCGAGTTGAGACAGAGACAGCTGGAACTCGAACAGGTAAGATTTATATAATTTTATATATGTATAATATGTAACTGTTGAAAATAAAAAGGTTTGGGGTCAATTCTACTCGAGAAAGATACTAAAACATATATGTAGTAAAGGGTAATCCTTAAACAAACCCATATTGTACAATATCTCTAATCCTACCAATTTCAATCAACAATCTTACCAACTGTAGTAATGTATTCAAAAACCCGTGTGAGTATAATGTGTGTGTGTGTGTGCGCAGGCGCTGCAGGACTCGTCAGTGTTCGCGGAGCGGCTGGAGGGCATGGTGCGTGCGCTGGCCGGCGCCGCCGACCAACTGCGGGCCGCTGAGCCCGTGTCGGCGCACCCGCATAGAATACTGTGAGTATAGGACCGTGTTATCGTAATCATTAGATGTTTTTTCATTACAACTTATCTTCTATAATAATATGATGAAGATTTAATTAAATATTGTATGTTTGTTTGCGATCATTATATTCTAAATGTTTTATATTATTTTTATTTTTTGTTGAATAATTAAATTGTCATCAATTAATATATTGTGCTTCAAGTTCGATATCTTGATGTTGGAGAATCATGAAAGAAATGGCACCGCTTTATTGGTATTATCGCCACTTATTTACCTTATCCTTCCATAAATATAATGTAAAATACTCAATTATGATCCTATATGTAACGCATGTAGAATTTTAAGTTAATGAATAACATTTTAATGACCGATTGTAATCCCAGTGAACAAATGGAAGAAAACAACGCCCTTATCGAAGATCTAGACAAGCGTCAGGAAGCCTACAGAGCGGTGACACGGGCGGCCAGTGACGTCATGGCCAAGGCCAGTCACAACGACCCCGCCGTCAGGGACATACGGGCCAAGCTCGACAAGCTTAACAAGTGAGTACTTTGTGTGTCGATATAGACAGGATGAAAGTAATGGTATCATCTGGAACAAAACATGTCTTATTTGTTAATAAGTAATCTGAAAGTTACTAATTTCGCCTTTATTCTCAGACTTTGGGCTGAGGTCCAAAAGGCGTCGTCCGAGCGCGGTCACTCTCTAGAGAGCGCTCTGGAAATGGCCCGCAAGTTCTGGCAGCAGTTAGATACTGTGATGTCAAGTCTTGCGGAGTTGGCCGACTCATTGGCGGCGCAACCGCCTCCGGCTGCGCAACCGGCCGCCATACAGGCACAACAGGTGGCGCTACAAGAGATCAGACAGGAAATCGACCATACCAAACCCGAGGTGAGTTGACTGAAAGAAGAATTTAAATAAAGAAATTATAATTTGAGAGTAATGATAATAGTATCGGAATAATCCACAAACTCTAATTTAAAAGGTTGAGAAAGTCCGCAAGACCGGATCCACGCTGATGTCGATCTGCGGTGAACCAGACAAACCAGAAGTGAAGAAACATATGGAGGACCTGGACAGCGCCTGGGACAATATCACCGCGCTTTACGCACGCCGGGAGGAGAACCTCATCGACGCCATGGAGAAGGCTATGGAGTTCCATGACACGCTTCAGGTAATATTGATAAGATGATAGAATAAGTGCTTCTTATTCTTTACATTGATTAAAAAAAAGTATGTACAATGCCATTCTTCAGGCAATAAATTATATCAATTAAAATATCGATAAAGAAATAACAATTAAATCAACATATATTTATGTACAAATTACTAATGAAAACTTGTATCTCTAGAACCTGCGTTCGTTCCTCGATATGGCGGAGGACAAGTTCTCCCGCATGGGACCTTTGGGGTCCGACATCGATGCGGTCAAACGACAGATCGCTCAACTAGCCGCCTTCAAACAGGAGGTTGACCCGCATATGGTCAAGGTTGAGGCTTTGAACAGGTCAGTACTCTGTGGATGCAGTTGAATATAGGATTATATGCAGTAGGACGTTACTTTTTATGTAATAATACAGACTTAGATTCAGAATCAAAGACATTAATTTGTGTAGAACATGTTTGAAGTTTTTTTTATAAAATATATTAAACCTAACAGGGTACTGGATAATACTACGGAAATTTAGATATGTTGCGGTGATAATTCAACCTTACTATCCTCTCACAATTAAATATGATTAATGATAGATTAACGTTAGTATAAAAATGTCAAATATAATATAAAGTAAAATATGACAGCATATGAAAGTTTTTTTTTATATACAAATTCAGATATTTTTTTTATACTAACGTTACTTTGTATATGTACCCTCTGATTAATAATATTTAAGATTATTGTATACTAATATATTTCTCTCCCTTTCCTTGCTATCATCGTCTGATCCAGGAGTTTGATGAGGCAAGAATTATATATCTATAAGTGTTTGGCTTCTGTTTAATTATTGTTAGCGAGCTGCCGTATTAAGTGACTTGATTTAATATATTAAATATAGATTTAATAATTATGTTTGTGTATGTCTTACTAATGTGTCGTTTGTGTGAATTATTATTAATTAATGAGCATTTTAAATAATATATAAACATGCCAGCAATGTTGTGCTTAATTAAATAGTAAATAAATATGAAATAAAAATGTATCAACACGAGCAGGAGAATCGCCCCCATCGCTCACCATCTCCTCCCGTCGTCGTCGATCTGCTAAATACCAGCATTTCGCCAAGATATTTTTTCTTTTATATTTATTTAATTGCATCGTTTGCATCTATGTTCCGTACCGTCGATGAAATATGACCATCCGATCTCACCCCCCCCTTCCCCCTCCCGCAGACAAGCGGGCGAGCTAACGGAGCGCACGTCGTCGGAGCAGGCGGCGTCCATCAAGCAGCCGCTGGGCGACGTGAACACGCGCTGGGCGGCGCTGCTGCGCGCCATGGTGGAGCGACACCAGCAGCTGGAGCGCGCGCTGCTGCGTCTGGGACAGCTGCAGCACGCGCTTAGGGACACGCTGCATTGGATACAGCACACCTCCGACACGCTCGATACGCTCGCGCCGGTGAGACGAGTTTTGAATGCATTAATATGGCTCGGTCTTGGGTTCGATTTTGTTTTTCAGAATTTGGGTGTACTTTGTTTCTATTAAAATTTACTTTATATCCTCATTCCTTTTTAAATCTTGTGACATATTTTTTAACTTTTTCATTAAAATAATAAAAACACATAATAATAATGATTGCTTGATTTTAATTGAATGTGAAATTGTCATTTGTAAATGTTTTTTAAAATACCTTATAATTTTGGTGAATAATATATTTTGTGTGCAGGTTGCGGGCGACCCGCAGGCCTTGGAGGTAGAGTTGGCCAAGCTGAAGGTGCTCGTGAACGACATCGCGGCTCACCAGGCCAGCGTCGACACACTCAACGAGGCCGCCGCCACGCTCATGCACCAGGCCGACGGTACTTAGAACATACATACCACACATACACACATATATACATTACTTATATAACCCTGTGAACATAGCATATTATGCTTCATTTAATATCACGTTAAAAGCGCACGTTACTTACTTCAATATTATATAATTTAAACAATCGTAGTGTTTAAAGCTCAAAAATTACAGACTTTTTCAACTATAAATTTTATGTACACTTATTAGGTTCCGCTGAGGCTGGAGAAACTGCCGAGAAGTTAGCGCTACTGAACAAGAAATGGCGTGAACTACAACAGAAGGCAAGAGACCGACAGGCAGAGCTTGAAGATGCTCTGCGTGAAGCTCAGAGGTAGGTCTTTTTATTTGTAGTATACAAAATATTTTAAATACCAATTTATTTCAACTAGAAGTTTAAATAAATGTTCCTCAAATGGTTCTTGTTATGGAGACAGTAAAATCCATAAAAACATGTTTTATCATTCACCCTTCTCTCCCAAGAGCTTGATTGTAGTTCATTGTGAACTTCGCACATGATATATATAAAGGAAACATACATAAAGGAAAGCCTACTCCAGAGAGCCAAAAGTTAAGCAGTTGAATATATTGGGCCACCCTCTAAGCATAACAACCCGTGTCGTAGCTTCAATCTGGAGATCGGTGACCTGTTATCGTGGGCGGGCGAGGTGGACGCCGCCATCGCCGCGTCACGACCCGTGGGCGGCCTGCCAGAGACGGCCGCAGAACAACTCGACAGGTTCATGGTGAGACTCTTTGTACTCTTTTAATGTTAGTCCTAAGAAATAAAGTATAATTTATATTATAGGTTTTTCTTAATGTTATCCTTTTTTATTTAATTCAGCTATATTTGAAGATCTTTTAATTGTTTATTATTAATCACTATAGGAGGTGTACAACGAAGTTGAAGCCAACCGTCCGAAGGTAGAAGCGGTGTTACAACAAGGACAAGAGTACCTCAAGAGACAGGAGAAACCCAATCCCACCTCACAATTACACCTCAGTCTCAAGAACTTGAAGACGCGATGGGATAATGTCACCTCTAGGTAATAAAACTTTCAAATAAATTGTACACTTCACATGAGAGTTTAACGTACTCAAAATAGTATATGGTTTATTTTACATAAATAGTATATGAATTTACTAAAAGATATTTTTTTTCAACAGAGCTTCAGACAAAAAGATAAAACTAGAGATAGCCCTGAAGGAAGCCACGGAGTTCCACGACGCGTTGCAGGCATTCGTAGACTGGCTCACTAGCGCCGAAAAGACACTAACCACCGCCAAGCCAGTGTCCCGGGTCATGGAAACCTTGCTGAGTATGTACAGTTAAACGCACTACTGATTTGATAATTTTACCTATAACGAAAACTTTAACAAAATGTTTTCTACAGCCCAAGTGGAGGAGCACAAATCCTTCCAGAAGGAAGTTTCGACGCACCGCGAGAGTATGTTACAGCTGGACAAGAAGGGCACCCACCTGAAGTACTTCAGCCAGAAGCAGGACGTGATCCTGATCAAGAACCTGTTGGTGTCGGTGCAGCACCGCTGGGAGCGCGTCGCCGCCCGCGCCGCAGAGCGCACGCGCGCGCTCGACCACGGACTCAAGGAGGCCAAGGAGTTCAACGACCTATGGTTCGTGGGGCAAAAACCCGCCATGATTCACTGTTTGAATTAGAAATTATACAATCAAAGAACATATTAAAATATATATCTTTTTTTGTTGTTGCTAGTATTAAAATATAATTGTTACTGTTTCGAAAATAACCGCAAATAAAACAGGAACAAACATTATATTTTGTTCTCTAAAATAACATAGATTCTATGTGGTATTTGTGCGTGTGCAGGAACAACATTATGAGCTGGTTGAGTGACACCGAGCAGCAATTAGATCAACTCAACTCTGAGGCTACAGTCAATGACCCAGAGAAAATCAAACTTAGGTAATTATCGATTTTAAAAAACCGTTTTTAGTTTTCTATTATATAATATAAACTAACTTATAATATGAGAACACTCTACATTAACAATATTTGATTACAGACTAAACAAACACAGAGAGTTCCAAAAGGCCCTTGCGGCGAAACAGCCGGTGTACGACCAGACCACTAAAGTGGGCAAGCAGCTAAAGGACAAGGCTCCCAAGACCGACGAGCCAGTGCTGAGGACAATGCTTTCGGACCTCAAAACCAAATGGACCACTGTGTGCTCGAAGGCCGTCGACAGGTCTGTGATCATACAAAAAATGAGATTCTGCTATTTATTTATCCCATCAATGTGTTCAAAACACAATATTTAACAAAAATAAAGTGAAGAAATGTTTATTACACAAATAAGGTAACATAATACATAAAATACAATAAACCCAACAGACAACGTCGTCTGGAGGAGGCCCTGCTGTACTCGGGTCAGTTCAAGGACGCCATGTCAGCTCTGCTGGAGTGGCTCAAGAAGAGACAGACGGCGCTCGCCTCCGACGCACCGCTGCATGGAGACCTCGACACTGTCATGGCGCTCATAGAACAGCATAAGGTACATTACATATTCTACCATTTAAATTAAACATTCAGTAATACTAGTAGAGGCAGCCGCCACAGAATATAGATTTCGTATCAGATTTTACCAATATTTAACATACATAAAATCAAACTCAATATTGTAGATGAGTCAAACCATGACCTTCAAACGTTGAACTATTATCTCTAGATTTACAGAATCTAAGAATTCAATAATATTTCCAGAGTTTAACAGAAAATGTATGAAGAATAAATAAATAATCTATTAAATATATAATTTGTATTTATAAAGCAATTCGAGGAGGACCTGCATTCGAGGGAACAACAAATGCAGTCCGTCCTCAAGACCGGCAGAGATCTGGAAGCGACCGTAAGTTTTAAATATTATTGAATCAGTCATTAATTAAACAGTCTCAACTGAACCGCTGCTTTTAAATGTTGTACGTTACAATGAAACAATACATAATAGTGTGTATTATATCAAACAATTCCATGTCCAGGTCCCACCGGAAGACGCCCAGAGCATTAAGCTCCAATGCAGCGAGCTGACTACAGCCTGGGATAGCGTGGTCTCCCTCGCAGAGAAGAAGGCAACAAGGCTGGAAGCCGCCTTGAAAGAGGTGAGGCATAACCGTCTTACTATTCGCTATTACTACTGAGTATTAACCATATATCCCACCGGTGGACAGAACTTGTCCCACTGTGTCGTCTCCGTGTCACAATGGACGGACGAAGCCCATCCAACTATTTATTTTATTGTGTAATACTAATCGGCGTCCGTCCGTCGCAGGCCGAGCGTCTCCACAAGTCGGTGAACATGTTGCTGGAGTGGTTGTCGGACGCGGAGACCAAGCTGCGGTTCTCGGGGCAGCTGCCGGAGGGCGAGCACGACGCGCAGCACCAGCTGCAGGAACACGAGCGGTTCGCGAGGGAGCTCGAGGACAAGCGGAAGGACAAGGACGACACTATCGCTCTCGCTCACTCCATCCTCGCGCGCGCGCATCCTGACGCAGTCGGCGTCATCAAGCACTGGATCACCATCATCGAGAGCCGCTGGGATGAGGTCAGTGCTGTTACTGCAATTAGGGTACTAACACTCCGTCTACTAACATACATATTTATTGGCAACATAATTATTTTATTTTTATATGTCTTAGGATATATCGTATATTATTATTTTAAAGCGAATATACTATGCCTCAATCTAAAAAAAATATGAGTTATTTATATTCATAAAAAATACAAACAAACGATTACACACGGATTATGTATGATGTATAAACGTGTTTATTTGCTTCAACCTTGAAATTATCAAATATTTATTATAAAACTCCAAAAATTGCAAAGATATATTTAATCTTTAATTAATAATCTAATCTTTTGTGATAATTACAACTCTATATAACTGTAATGTTTTTAATTATTTTACATTTAAAATGGATTTTAATCAAGGCATGCCGCGGAAGCTTATGGTGTCAGTGTTGCCAGTGATACGGTTATTTAGTCAAGTTTCCGCTGGTCAGGTGATTTCATTTCAACATTTTATAAAACTATGAGGTTCTAATATTATTAGAAAAAATTCCGATCATACTAAACGAAATGAAAATAAGAGAAAGTTATTATTTAATAAAATTAGATATTTAATTATTTGTAACAAACTCTTAAATGGACCACTAAAAACCAGCGCTGGAGTATTATACTGAGTGGTCAGCCGTTTAGGATTTCAGAGTTACTATTTGTACTTTATTTAGTTTCTTTTGAATTAATGTTTTGTATTTTTCTTTTGGTTCCATTATAATGTTAACCGCCCCGTTGGTCAAGTGGTTAGCGCAGACGCCTAACGTGTCACGGCGCAATGGGGCTCGGGTTCGATTCCCGACGGAGACAGGCATTTATGTGATGAGCATAGATGTCTGTGTTTCTGGGTTTGGTCGTTTATTAAATATATTTTCAGTATTTATATGTGTATTTCTATGTAATTGTATCGTTGTCTAACACCCTTAACACAAGCAAATAATTTGCTTACTTAGGGGTTAGATCAATGTGTGTAATTTGTCCTGATATTATTATTATTATTATTATTATTATTAATGTATGTGACTCCAAACAAAGTTTATTTAATTTAATTTAAACTATAGTTCTATTATGAAAAAGGTATAAGGCTTGTTTATATCGAGTTGTAGTTCCAGTCTATATATTAGTGTACCCGGAGCTTTTCATAGAAGATTAGTCTATCAAAACAACCACTAGCTATACTTATAGTTAGTAAAGATTTTCTTTTCATTGTAAGTATATAATTTTCTTCTGTTTTAGTTATTAGGGCATAAATACGAAGTTTCTTTTTCGATGTTTATTAATTAGTATATAAGTTAAATACATAGCCAGTGTTGCATACTTTGTTAGAAATTTGAAAAATTAGTAGTTGATATTACGGACACATAATGTCCGCCTTCACATCGAAGCCGCGACAAGCCGCGCCTGAAAAGTGGTTGTTACTGACCTATAGTGCGTACAAAGTAATGACGTCATTCGTTTGTGTGCAGGTATGGCAGTGGTCGCTGCAACGCGGCAGCAAGCTGACTGCGCACGCGCGCTCTCTGCGGGACCTCGACCTCGTGCTGGAGGAGCTGCTGCAGTGGCTGGCCGGCCTTGAGGGCACCCTCAGAGGTATGGAAATACCTCCTGATTTGATTGACAAAATAAACTTTTTTTTTTCTTCTTTTATAATTTGTCTCATTTTTATATTATTCGTTGTAATTTTCTTTTCTTCTTAATACAGCCTTGGAGACGGAACCTCTCCCCGAGTCGATAGAACTACTAGAGGGCCTGATAGAAGACCACAAGGACCTCATGGAGCACACGCAGAAGAGACAGCAGGAGGTGGACAGAGTGTGCAAGGCTTACCAGGTATGAAAGAGTTTATTATATTATTTGACAGAATGATAAATACAGACGTGAAAAAACAAAACTACATGGAAAATAAAAAATCCAAAAGTTGAAAATCTATTATGTATTTAAGGTGAAGAGTCAAAGCCAAGGTCGTGAATCCACTCCACGAAAGATTTCAGCGAAGACCGCAATTAAGGGAACACCCAGGTAAGTCTTATGAGTTTACTGTTGTCATATAATATTTGCTAAAATAATAAAAAAAATGCAAATGTTATGTGATAGTAGCTTTTATATGTTTGTTAATCACGTATCTATCACACTTCACGTACATCCGTGTGGCACTGTATCATTTCCGCTTGTTTCCGCCATCTTGTGACGTCACGCATGACAGCCGCGGGTCTCAGCACGACCTTAACAGGGAGAGGTCCGTGTCGCCGGACTACTATGGCACTAGGCGGTACAGGTTTGTTTTGTTACATTTATTTTTTTATAAATTAAATATATTCTTTTAATACATTTTGGATTTTACGGTATATTTCATTCATATTTTAACTTATAATGCTTTAAATGTCATTCTGCGATAATGATAATGATGTAACATTTCAAATATAATGTTTAAAAAAAATCTAAAAATGGATGTCTCAAGTTCACATAGAAATGCACCTCATAATCTTAACGCACTCACAAATCTACTTTCGTCTCGCTCTAACACCTGTAAATGTTGCTTTCTGTCTCGTATGTCATGGCGGTCCAGGTCCAGGATACACAGTCGAAGTAGGAGAGGAAGGTTTGGAGAATTTTCTTTCGTGTTTGTTGTTTGCATTGTTTGTGGAAAAAGTATTTACTTAAAAAGAAAAAGTTTTTTTGTCTATTGTTTACTTTTTAGCTTCAGTATAAATAAGCAAGAACAAATCATTATACTTAATATTCATACAAATTATTAAAAAAAATGCATACTAAATTGAAAACGATACAATTATATTTTTGTTTAAAGAAAATGCCAGTTTATGCGATTTTTATTAGCGATACAATTTTAAAATTATAGAAAAATATATTTTCCACAGTAGTTATATTTTTGAGTGAGTGTATCTAGTACAATAGTTAGTATGTATATATATAAAAATATAGATATGTAGATTAGTAACATTGCATGTTCATTTGAAGCACATTTAAGATATAAAAATACATGAAAATACACAGGAATACACCTATCGGTCTTCGGGGCCATACAATAGTTACAATATTATTAAAAAAAAATTGTTGTAGATAATAAGTCTCACTGCTTCCTAGCATGCGTTTTTTCCTTAAAAATATTAAAATGTCTTAGGGTCTTCCAACACTAACCTACTCTAACTGCACGGATTATTAGAAGGTAATATTTTAAACAAAACTTAACTAAGACTAACTTCACACGATCGTACTCGGCACCGGCAACTAACTACTAATACTACTGAGGTTGGTAATTGGTATCTTTATTAGTCAAATAATTTACGAGTTGTACAAACTTATTGAAAAATCAGGTCATTTTTAATTACAAACAATTTATAATTATATTACCATAATGTATCGAGCATAGCTGAGTTAAAAGAATAGTAAGTTTGTGAAACTCTTAATTCTATACAGAACTAAATCAGCTAACATCTAATGGGGTAAGTGATGTATGTGTGTTGTTTCTTGCGTGTGTGTGTTGATCCTCGTGTGTGTACAGTCGCGCCAGCCCGGGACGAGACTCTCCTGACCGCGCGCTCCCGCACTACGGACCACGCTTCCCGCCCAAAGGAAGGTGAGGATTAATACCGACACGATAGCTCAGTGAACGGAGCGGTGGTACGGTATTCCATAAATGTCAGGTTCGAATCCTGCTCGTGTTAATAATGTATGTAATATATTAATTTATTATAATTGAACCATACATCAAAATAAAGAAATTCTTAACACCGTTGATACATTTGTAATGTTGGAGATATGCTTTGTATTTCATGTGCTTTTGTATTTAATGAGTGACGTATTTAGTTATTATGTAGTGTGACATATGAAAAATGTTATGTAATTTTTATATAACACATATCTAGCATTGTATATACCACCTGACATTGCATCGCCATTGTTAATTTCTAGATATTATTTGCGATTACGTTGTAGAACATTTGTTAATGTCTAATTTTATCTACAATCAAAATAATCATTGATTTATTTTATTCCTACTATATAAAGTAATTCGTTCTAAATATTATAAACACAAATTTTGATTTAAAATCCTTTACACTAATTAATACATTTTAATGACTAAATTACAATGGATAAAAAATATTTATACAAATAATTCTGTCAATAAACTATACGTACCAATCCCAATCCAGCAAAGGCTCGGAGCCGGAGTTCCGCTCCCCGCGCGTGAAGCAGCTGTGGGACCGCTGGCGCTCAGTGTGGCTCATGGCGTGGGAGAGACAGAGACGGCTGCACGAGCGTCTCGCTCACCTGCGGGAGCTGCAACGCGTGTCCAACTTCAGCTGGGATGAGTGGAGGAAACAGGTGGGACTACTCTCTGTTATATTATTGCATTATATCACATATTATAAAAAAAACTAAAAAAAAATATGATTCAAATATTTTTTTGTAGTAATAGTCTTCTTTGCTTTTGTTTACAAAGTGCCACAATATTATTATTATATATTTCACTTTTCCTTAGTTCCTGAAGTTTATGAACCACAAGAAGTCCCGTCTGACGGACCTGTTCCGCAAGATGGACAAAGACAACAACGGATTGATACCCAGAAACGAATTCATCGATGGAATCATTAACACCAGTAAGTTTTCAGATTCCTCCTTTTTATTACTAAATACATTTCAAATATCTATGTTAGACGCTTACATATTTTAACTCCCGTCTCTTTCCCAGAATTCGACACTTCTCGTCTAGAAATGGGTGCCGTGGCCGACCTGTTCGACAGGAACGGAGGAGGACTCATCGACTGGGAGGAGTTCATAGCCGCTCTGCGACCTGACTGGGTGAGTGTACAGTTAGATTATGATCCGGGGAGTTACACCTGATTATGATCCTGGGTCAGTCGGCCAGTTAAAGTTTTGGAGCTGAGATCATAATAAAAAAATCAAAGTAACATAACGTCTTGTAATAAGTCAATTATGTTCTTTTTTATATTTTAACATCACAAATAATTGGGTACAGGTGGAGAGGCGCGGTCCTCCAACGGATGCGGATAAGATACACGATGAAGTGAAGCGTCTAGTGATGCTGTGCACCTGCAGACAGAAGTTCAGGGTGTTCCAAGTCGGAGAGGGCAAGTACAGGGTAAGTAGTTTTCTTGCTTATTCTTTTATTTCCAGTAAATCGTGATTTTGACAACTTTGTTAAGAAATATAACATTTTACCTTAGTCATGCAATTAAATTTATTGCATTGGACTATAATAGCACGAAGGTAATCGTCTACGGCATCGTGGCGTGATACACTAACTAACACACATCCCCTCCCCAACCCTCCATTAGTTCGGCGACTCTCAGAAGCTCCGCCTGGTCCGCATCCTGCGTTCGACAGTGATGGTGCGTGTGGGCGGGGGCTGGGTAGCGCTCGACGAGTTCCTGGTCAAGAACGACCCCTGTAGAGGTACGTTGCAACCACACGTGCACACACACGACTCATACACATACCACACATACACACACACACACACACACAACACAGCCCTCAAATCATTTTCACCACAAGCTGTCAACGTAATTTCAACGTATATGTATATATTATATTTATTTTAGACAAAAACAAAAAAATATTATACATTTTTGTATATTTATGTAATATACACATAATATATGTATAAGTATTTTTATTAAATGTCACCAATATATAAATAAGTACAGTACAAAGTAGTAACGGAGTTTAATCCACGCGTTTTTAACTTTGCAACACGGTATAAAAGTATAATTATTAATGTATTCGCAAATTGTAGCTATTCCTATATTAAGATTGTTTCATACTTACGAGATATTAACCATATTAGCCATCCTAGTTAAACTTATGGCATACATCCACTCCAGTCACATACAATGTATTTAATATTACATTAAATAATACACATGAAAATTATCAAAATAAACAATATAAACAATCATAATTTGTGAAAGCGACGGTTACGGCGTTATTATTATGTAGGAAAAGTTTAAAAAAGAATTGTGTCAAATTCATAATATTTCAGTCAAGTATAAAAACTAAGATTCAATATGTGTTCTTCATCACCCTAAAAACTATTTTTCAATATTTATTTATATCACACCAATAGTGGCTGAAGTGTATGAATGATTAGTTGCACTTATATGGTAAATACACTTCAGTAATTACACACAAGGACATATTGATTATTCAAGCTACTTACATAAGTTGTTTATTGATATAAGATTTAATAATTAGAATTTAATCTACCTTTTTGAATGACTTATGTAAGACTTGAGAAGTACACTTAATATTTTAGTTTTCAAAACCTAAATCAAGGCTTTGAAAACAATCGTTTATATGATTTGTCATTTTATTTGAAGCAAGAATTTCTTTGGTTAATAGATAGTGTTCTTGCTTTATTTAAAATGATATTTAATTTCATTCAACTTGTTATATATGGTAACATATTTTTAATAGGTTGAATGTTGTTATTTAATAATATAATAATAAAGCCATTACTAATAATTTAATCTCCATTGAACTCATTTTCGTTATTTAATGAGAAACTATTTTTTTTTAAATTGCCACATATTTAACTTACAATATGGCTGTATTATTAGGAATGTGTAATAATTCTATAATTGACCATCTGTTTAAGAAACAAATGATCAATATTATTAATATTTGTTTTATGATATTCAAAGTGTCAATCAAAATCGTTACGGTATTTTGTATGTTAACCCCATAACATGGGAAATTGAGATGTCCATTAACAGGTATTGACGGGCCAAGTATATATTATGTGTATTAATTAATGTGTGAAATAACAATATAACAGTTTTCTCTAAAATGTTTATTTCTAATCACATACAAATATAAGTTACAATTACTACATCAAATTACTATCAAAGTTAATGCTGGCAACATAGCGATAAAGCGTAAAGAACAATAATATAATAAAATACAAAAATATTTGTCAAAAAGATTATCACAGAGAATTAAGTAATTTTTAATGGCAAGATTTAATAATTTATAAAAATGCAAAACTTTAAAGGGGCAATATCAAGGTGGATAATATTACCCAAGAAAGGTCTATGATGACTCAAAACTACCTGAGATCTCTACTATATTTAAAAGTGACTCACATTTGAAAACAAGTTATACAAAGCTTAGGATAAAGTTATCACTACATATGGTTAGACCTACACTACTAGCAATAAGGTTTCCTTAATATAGAATACATGGCAATGTATGTCATGGCAAATATTTGATGACAAATAAAGAATAATACTGTTTAAATTTAAAACTAAAGTATGGCTTTGACACAAGAGGTTCTAGCTCATTGTATATGTTTAATTACTGAGTTTCAAATGGTAATGAATGGAATAGTTTCGAAAACTAATCCACAGTTGTCTTCCTGATAAATGAAGTAAGAGATGAGATCTCATTTCTCTCCGGTAAAGGGCTGAATTCAATCTCATCGCTCAAGTTCTGTGTGTCAGATGTGTTTTCATTAATCGGCCAATGCTTATGACTCGGGGCATATAAAACAAGCAGAGAAAATATGTAAATATTCCACATTCCATATACTCCTGTAAAGAATGCTGCAGTGTATTCTAATTCAATATGTTCATCCCATTTCCATTGGCCTTCAGCCACTTGGCCCAGTATAAAGCCAACAACAGTTAATGCAGCACTGAGCAATGTAGCTAACATCAGAAATTTGAAACGATATATTATTCCTTCATAGTGTAGACGACGAACTGAACACATGGTAGGCATTGACTGACGTTTCTGAGATATATTTTTAAAAACTTGCCAAACCATGTAGCATAAGAACAGGAAATATACCACAGTAGAAATACCGGCTAATATTATAAATGTTAAAGCCAAATTAGTGCCCAAGTCAGTCACCCAAATTGAATAAAATGGATTACGGAGTTGTACTCCTCTCTCACACATATCAAATATAAACAAAGAGATACAGCCCATGGCTACAGCACTTAAATGACGCCAATATTGCTTCAATGAGCTCTGCGCTGATGTATCTTGGATTAACATATGCTCTCCAGCAAATATAAGCCAAAATGAAAACAATATTGCATAAAAAACACCTTGTCTTATGTCTCCCAATAACAACATGAAAGGTAAATCATACTGCAGTGTAAGGTATTCAATAGGTGCATTTAGTACACACAGTGATATTCCTAAACTCAGCAACATTTTTTCCAATAACACAGGTTTGCGCTCTAACATATGAATTCTACGCCAAAACCAAACAAGTATAGCAATGATGCAAGGGAAGAAAACAGTCTTTAAAGATAGCCATACTTTAGTAAAACCTCCATTTTGATTAATCACAGTCACCCAGATGTCTTGTATGTGACCTATATGAGCATTCATGTCACTTGTGTCCACTGGTAGTCTTATGTTTAGTAAATAATAGTCATGATATAGGGAACCAAGCTCAAATAGTGGTATTGTCGAGCAATTGTACAAATAATCCTCCGATTTAACATCAATATCGCAATCTAAGTTACGTTTCTCAACCGACTGCGTATACAGCTTCCAGCCATCGTCCGGGTCGTCTTTATTTCTATAAGCTAGTCGCGCATCTATTGTGACTGTACTGCGCGGCTTCACTTCCATTTGCGAATGATAACGAATATCCACTTGAAGTACTCCAATCAAGTTTTGTTGCCATCTAGAATAGTCGAATGTCTCGCCCTCGCGAGGTACAGGCATTTGGAAAGCAAAAACAATATCTCTTTCCGTAAGATCGTGATGAGTTTCGCCTAGAGCAATGCTCTTACAATTGCCTTTTCCGCGGTTGTAAAACCATTTTGTTGTATCATTTTTCATAAGCGAAGTATCTTTACACACGGTGCCGAGAATGTTTTGTGCATTTGCGGGCATGGGCGCAACCAGACCGCCGATCAAAAAACATGTTAATTGAGACAACAAAAGAAATGTCACAAGCACGGCGAGTTTTCGGCCACTTAAGTTTTCTATAATTGTACCGGTCATTTTCGATTTCACTTAGAATCACCTCAATAAAACGCTTTAAAAATTCGTCTTCATTTCATTGTTGTCTAGAATCTAGCCATTACCGATAACCGATGTACCAACGCTATCCAGTGTCGCTTTTCGACTTTCGTTAAATGGACGGCGGACGCGAATAGAGAATGCGATACAATTATTCGTTTGACATGCGCAGTAGGATGTTGCCAGCTAAAAGAATTATCACTTTAATATAAATGTAAAGTAAAAAAAAAAAAAAAAAAATTATTTTTAATACACACAATGATAAAATTTATATTCAATTTAAATATAGTTAAATTTAAAAAACGTGTATTTATATTTTATTTCTACAACATACTTTTCTTAATAATTTATTAAAACCAAATTTATAAATTACTGCTACTAATTTACTAATTCGTATTTGCTTCACCCAATCCATTCCCTTTTCCGAATTTTATATATTATTTTTTTGCGTTCTATTCCTATTAAACCTTTTTATAAATAGTATCATTAGTGCTACCGCTGCCTGATCCGAGCAAACCGGAACAGCATGAAGCTTGTTGTCCGCTCGGTAAGAAAATGTTATCTGCATTGGAGCATAGTTTTCCAAGAAATATTTTTATTTAATAATTATATGTATACGATAAATATTTCTATACATAATTATAGAGGTTTCTCCAGGGCAGATAAATATTTTTTGGTGTAGGTTTAGCTATTATAGTATAATTTGCTAACTAAATAAATATGTTTTGCTATATTTTTTAATGGGGTTTTTTAATGTTGTAAGCTTTAAATGTAGTTTTTAAGAAATACAAAATATATGAAATCAAATTAAAATATATAACATATTTCATGGTGGTGACAGAAATCAGAATTAGTTGCATCTGATTCACTATTGCATGTTACATTTTTTTTGCATAGAATTATGGTACTTCATAATACGTATATTGTAGACGTGTGTACAAATCAAGTTCAAGGTTACTGGAATTATAAATGTAACTTAACATGACATCATTTTTTATTTAGTTATAAATATTTTAAAACAAAACTTGTTCTTGATTTGTATATTGATTGCATATATTTTGGTGATAGAATAAACTAATTGAATTTAATAATTCCTATCCTAACTGCACACTTACGTTTTAAATTTTTGATTTCATTTTATAAAATGCCTTATGATCGTTTGTTTTTGTTGGACATGTTCTGATTTTGTTTGTTGTTTTTTTTCTTTTCCTCACTACAAATGCACGCTCCCTGTTTTAACACTTTGGTGTTTTTTTTCCACCTATCCTGTTACCATACGGTTTTTTTCGACCCGCCCCATCCTGTCCTATTTGTAATCCTGCACAACGGACGCCGCCCGCATGCAGCCAAGGGCCGCACCAACATCGAACTGCGAGAGCAATTCATTCTGGCCGATGGCGTGTCGCAGAGTATGGCTGCGTTTAGACCACGTACGCCTCGCTCGAACACAAATACACCCCCATCCACCGGACCCATTATCAAGGTAAGTTTGCTAAACACTGCTACCTACTTTTATGTCTGAAAACCTATCTACATGTTACGTTTCATTAGTTATAAGTTCGCACATGTATCATTATGCGCACAGTAGTAGATAGAGGGAGCAATTCGGTATGGGATTTTCAATTCTTGCTTTTTGGTTGCACCTTGTACATGGATTTTTGCATCCATTTGCAAGAGGCATTGTCGAGATTGCAGCATGTATTGAGCCGTAGCGTTATCGTATGCATTAGTGTGCTCAAACTAAGCATTGAAGCACCCGCTCGTGTAGTGTTCGGTGTTGTTTGCTAGTTGTATCTATCATTGGATCCTCACTGCATTGGAGAGGTGGCACGTCAACGCCTATGGATTTTATGGTAATGTATTCTATTCTCCCCTCCCACTCAATCCCTTCTTATCCATAAAATACGACCGCGTGACCGTCGACTTAGCGTGTGGACTAATAGTAACTACTCGGCAAATCGCGTTTCGGAAAAAGATTGGCACTATGAAAGAGTTTTGTTCTTAATGGTTTTTCCCTGCGTCCGTAATATAAGGCTTTCGGTTTTCTATTGATGCGTTTAGCGGAGGAGTTTATGGAGCAGTTGAGACCTATATTTGAGGCTCTCAGACAACGGGAAGAGTTACCGTGTTCGTACCCGCTCCACGTGGGTTCGACACATGGCACTAAGCAAGCTTTCATATACGGCCACTCAAGATCTCAAGGTTCGACGACGCCTGGCGCCCATCACTATACGCACCACCATGGATACCAACCGTCTCCGGGATACCATTGGGTAATTCATAGGCTACGTGAGAGTATCGTGTGTTTGCACTTTTGTTCAAAGTTGACTGCAGCAGCCTTTGAGATTGTTTTGTTTTTGTTAGTCAGTGTTTTAGAATACGTTGATTAGAATACAAATGTCAAGTTCATATTAGTTAGCATGCACATATCACATATGCTGAAATGCATAACTTGTTTATACTCATAAAACGTCGACTAATGTAAATCATCATAACGCTAAAGTTTGAGTTTGTTTTTATTAATTATTAGTAACTCAGTTCATTTCGTTTAAATGGTGATTAATATAAATATCTATATATATAGGTGCGGGAACGAACTGTTCGTTCCGTTCCGATGTCTGCCGGAGCGGCCGCGGGCCGGGCGTCCAGGTCGTCTCTAAGCGCCGGAACGCCTGACTCGCTTAGTGATAATGAAGCTGCCAGTGGACTTGGTCAAAGATATAGAAAACCTAGTGTACCGAGGTAATTTAAATAATGACATGACAATATATAATTTAAGCTATTTAAATCATATTCAATGAAGGTACGTAAGTCACCGTTTCGATTTTGTTCTTTAGATCTACACTGACACCCGGCGGCTCGAGGCCGACTTCCAGACCCGGCTCCAGGACGGGCTCGAAGCCACCATCCAGACACGGATCGAACCTGTCCTTGGACAGCACAGGCAATTATCTAATCTCTGTTGGAAGTGCGACTAAACTGAACTATGACATCATCAAAATATGCTTTATTCACAGATGAGGTGTCGACGCCCTCTCGCATCCCCATGCGCAAGGTGACCAACACTCGAGCGTCCATTGCCCGCGCGGCCGCGACAGCCAGCAAGTTAGGCGCCGCCCCCGCGGGGTCACGGCCCCGCACACCAACCGGCGCGCTCACACCAACCAGCAGGTATGGGAGGATTGCGATTATACTTCATTTTAGATGATTTGTCTCTGATGTATCGATTACCAGATATTTAATTTGTTATGGGGGGTCGAAAAAAACATAATTAACCTCTTTTAATTTGAGGTCCGGTTTTTTTATACGGAAATCCAACGACAGCAATACCCATGAAATTATTATAAATTTTAAACATTAAAATTTTAAACGGTAAAATTGGCAAGATAAAGCAACCAGTTATATACCTAGGTATGGCGGTTCGATGTACCGCACGTCCAGTATCCCTACACTGTCACCAGCGCCCGTGCTCGTCAGGTACCGGGATTGATACATTGACTGACTGAAACTGAGGGAGCAATTTGATCGCTTTACCATATGAACAATTCTAAAACAAAAAGTTTTCAATTTGCGACCATGTTTAAAGTCGATTGTTAAGCACGCCACAGCTTCAGGGTGATATCGCTACGTAGTGACGTCTGAGTATTTGTTTTTGGGTGCACTCGTCTCGGACTTGTCTTTTGTTTCGATTTTGTCTTGTGTCTTGTGTCTTCATGTTCTTGGTGGTGGAAATAATAAACGCTGGCATCGGTTACGCATGCTTTAAAGTATAGGCTAACGAGAAGAACGCTATGAGTGTTTACTAACAAATATTACCTATTTTATGTACAGATACAAAATATATAAAGATAAATATAAAATAATTATATTTTTCCTTTCCACATGCATCATGAAAATGGATACAATCAAAACAGTTCAACACATTCCCAGCCATCCTCAATGGCGTCAGACCATCCCAAATCCTTGTCCCATACTCATCCAGCATTGCTAACGCAGGGCTCCACCAAAATCCCGGTCTATATTGGAAACCGATCCCCGCGGACACCATCTGTCGAGCGACGGAACAAATCACTTAAATCTCAATCTCGAGAAACATCCCAAGATCCAAGTCCTATATCACACGATCCTAAATCCGATCAACGGAGTCCTGAAGACGATTCCTCACTATTCAGCATATCTGGAATGACAAGTGACAATGAATGTGAGAGTAACATAAGCGAGTCGAGCGGCGACGCCTCAAAGCCGATTCAACGAGACATTAAAGGGTACAGGCTTGTTTTAGCTTTGTTTTGGCCCGAATATTTAGATGCTCGTTGATTTTATTTTCAGTCATTAAATCAAGTCATTAGTCATCGATGCATCATTTACGTTTTATTCATCATTTGCTTCGATTCGACTCGTTTCACAAAATTCTCATATGTTAACAACACTATTTATTTTATTATGTATATTGCATTGTGTGATTTTACATCCAACACCTACTAACATTGCTTGCGACGCAAAAGTCAGAGCTTGCGCAGGAAGTGTTGCGTTAATTTCCATACATAGGAGTTTTTTGCTTGATTTTTCATCTTATCTTCTAGTCTATACATCATATTGCATATTTGTCATATAAATATTTAAATAATATTATGTCAAACTTAGAATTTTGATACACTATTTTCGACATAATGGTGTTTGATATTCATGATCTAAGTAATGACATACTATGGTTTTGTTTTAATATGTTATATTGTCATATTATGTTTAAATTTATTAATTGTATAAAAGTGTTTATCTTTATTGTTATTGCACATGCACTGTTTGTACTCGAATTATTTTTATACTCACATTAGACTGATCTTAGTTGATTTATAGAATACAAGAACTTAGTTTTGGAACATTTAAACTATTTTTTAAATATTATTGTATGTAATAATACTAGACAATCAAAGTATTGAAAATATTTTAAATGGTTCCTAATTATTAAATAACAGTTGGCACAGAAGCATTTGCACTAACAAATATTAACATATCTTCTTTTATATAACTGTTTTAAATCTATCCGTCTCTGTGCTTTGCTAACACGTAGGAGTGGTTCGTTTGCTTCCATCGAGGGACACACGCCCGGCCGGAGTCGCATTCCCGTGGCCAAGGACTCTAACCATTCTCACTCTAGGTAAAGAATGTGTAGTTTGTTCGGTTTTAGTGATACTCGTCAGGGTGATTTGTTGTTGTGATGTGGCTTGTTGCATGGTCCAGTTATTGCAAAGGAAGAAATATAAGTTGATTGCATTAAACAGGCAAAGAACGCCGTCGGGTAGCACGACGCCTGTCCGACCGGGCACGCAGACGGCCGCGTCTCGACTGGTGCGTCGTCCTTCGGACGCGGAGGGCGCGGCCCCCGCCACCCCCCTCTCCCGCCGCACGCCCGCGTCCAGGACCACGGAGAAACGAGAGCCATTCAGGCTATAGTCGAATTACGATACTATTCCCGCCAAAATACCGTAATTTTGAATATTTGATATCAGCGGCTTTTTGTTACAACTGTAATGCGAGTCGCTTTGGCCTATGTTATATTATAAGCCTATGTCGTTTTAGCAAAGGTGTATTTTTTGTAAGCTATTCAATGTTACACGCATAAGTACGTAGTCGAAGCGACTGACATTTACAGATTGAGTACCGATTAAAGAATTATATAGCTAACAGTAAATTAACTTATTTGCAAAATAAGCCAAGCTTGTAATAAAATATGCGAATTTGGCTTCTAATTAGTAACAAATATAGATAGTAGTAAAACATAAAGTCTGCACTCGTTGCCTTGTATTACTTATTTTCTACGATCCCGGCCTTTTTATACATTGATTTTTCTTTCTGTTTAATGTGAATACTTGTTTCTTATTTATTGTCAAAGTTGCCATAATTATTAGTGTATGTTATACGTATTAGTCTCAACTAGAGATGTGATTTTGTAAAAGTTTTTGTATTTCTTTCCTTATAGGGACCATTTTGTTTACCGATTTGTGAGGATTATTGGTTACCGGTTTTTTTCTGACGTTATCTCGTGTATAATTTCGCCAGATTATACACATTGATTTATTGGTTAAAAACTGTGACCTCTGATCATTTAAGGTGATAATAGATTATACGATTCATTTGTAATGCACAATCATGTTTATTTTCTTCTTCATTTCGTATCATTTATATGTTTAAGTTTGTATATTAATTGATAATTTACATTATGTATGTGATTATTTATACATTGTTTTTGCACAATATGTCTATTGTGATTATATATATCTGGTGAGTATAACACGTACTGTCGGCTGTCGCCAGAGTCGATGAGTATGTACGTTATATTAACCAGATTGCTCAGGAACAGAAATTCCATAAAGGACTTTTATTTTTTAGTGATTAACAAAAGTACACTTTGTCCACACAAAAGACATTAATCACTTAAGAGCTAAGAATACTTTTTATATATGAAAAAAGAACGCTTTAATATTTAACCTCCCTAAAAATGTTAACCAACACTCACATTTACTTGTTAATTTTATTATAAATCTGACTCTTAAAATAAGCCTTTATTATTAGAAATATTGTAACTATTAATCTGGTCATTTATTAAATCATTGTTGTATTTGTTAAATGTAAAATCAAAGCAAATATAAAGCTTGCAATATTTTTTGTATAAAGTACTATTCAGAAGAGCTACAGTTTTTAAAATCTCATAATTGATTTCAAAATAAAAAAATAACAAATAATATAACTTGTATCATTTATATACATAGATATAAATAGAACCTTTCATTATGTTATGCCTCAAAAGGCGTAAAAACTAGAAACAGTTAGTGAAAATTAAGATTATTTAATAATCATCTCTATAATATCATCCGAGGACTAAAAAATGCTGGTAAACTGTTAATTTATTAAGCCTTTTTTGTGATTTTTGATAATAAATATGTATAAGTATTTTATATAAACATAAAATATTAAAAAGGAAATAAACTTCAAAATTCTAAAATCCTTTAAATATCATTTAAGTGGGTGATTATTACAGCCCGATACAAATTATTAATCTAAGTGAAACTACATCTAGTGCTCATCGTATTTTAACTCATCAGAATACTTATGATTACAAAATATTCTATTTTAAAATCGTAATGTGTATTTACTTAATGATTTTATACGCTTAATGGATATATGATACTGACGTCTTTGACTTTAAATGAAATATACTTTTTTACAATTTATGATAGCAGCACTACTGGCATTCTGTCAAATTGGTTGCGACTAAAGGGCTGGTACTCATAGTCATGAAATAAATAAAAAAAAAACTGTCAAGTTGACTTTGAATGTCATCGGTGATTGGAGTGTCAACGCAGAGAGATTTGACATTTATTATAAAACAAAAATTGTTTGTCATTTGTAAGCAAATGCGAAATTTAACATAAAAGGGAAATTGTTTTTAAAATACATTACTTTTAAATAATATTAGTGAAAGCAGAAAAATGGTAGGTTATAACATGGATGGACCCGCCAGAGATAGAGTAATGAAATTAATTCAAGAGAAGGATAGAATAGAGAGCGTAATTCGTGAGCAAAACTTAATTTTACAAGCTAACAATGTTGGAATGCAAGATCCACTTGTTGATACTGATGGATTTCCTCGGAATGACATCGATGTTTATAAAGTGCGGCATGCGCGACATCAAATTATATGTAAGTTTCTCAACTATGACCAAACCTCTAATATGACTAACCGGTTTTGTAATGCGCACTTGCATGCATACTATTTTATTATAATGCATTGCACTAAATAAGTAAGTTTTTTATATATTCTCAAACTTTTATATTACTACTATGTATCTACTATAACATACCATGTTATTAATACTTTTAATTAATTTTTTCTTTAATTGCCACAACTAACTTACAGGTTTACAAAATGACCATAAAAGATTAATGAAGGATATAGAAAAGGGCCTTGGCGAAGTTCATGCTGATTTCCTGGGTTCCAACGGTGAAGGTGCTTCATCAAGTGCTCCTCGCCAAAATGGTTACAATAACGGTGTGTCCAGCCACAGTGGTGATTCCAGTGTAAATAATCAGACCTTTGCTCTAGTTGGCTTTGTACAAGAAGGATCTCCAGCAGATTTAGCGGTGAGATGAAGTTTATTCTCTTAATTGATATAGTTATCTGTGTAAAATGAAAATGTATTAATAATTCTATTCAATTTATATTTCAAATACAGTACTTGTTTAATAATTTAATTTTTCAATTATTTGTTTCACATTTTAGGGGCTCTGTGAAAATGATGAACTACTTCAATTTGGTTCAATCAACCACAGCAACTTTTCAGATATAATTCAAGTACATAACATAGTTATGCATTCAGTGGGTCAGCCTATTCAACTAAAAGTGAAAAGAGAACAACATGTGATTAACATTAATGTGGTCCCCAGACCCTGGGCACAACCAGGACTCCTTGGGTGTCAGATAAGACGGTTACCATGAAGGCTATTTGCTTAAGAATGTTAAGGATGTGTCAGGGATATATGTCATATTACCTGGTAACATTAAATGCATGAATTGAAAAATGAAGTTATGCTTTGTTATTAAAAAAAACCTATATTTGTATAATAAAAATAACAATTAATACTTACATAAAAACAAAATATTCCAAACATTAGTTAATTAATAAATAACTTATTTAAAAATAAATCTTATGGTTAATGACCATTGCCTTTGATTTCTTGCATTCAGCTTTTATTTCTTCTTGTGTTCCTGGCGTTTTTTCTATATTGTCTATGAATTCTTCTTGTATCTCTGAATCCTTTTCATCACCAAACATGTACTTCATAGATAAGTCAAAATATTGTTTGTCATCAACAAGTCTATAATCAGGTTTTGTAATATTGCCTCTTAGGCAATCATGATAGTGACATACCATTTTCTGCTGTTCATAGGTTTCACATGAACCTGTAATTAATATACAAAAGTGAGTGATCAATTTATAGCCAATAAATATAACCAATTTATATTTTTGAAAATATCCTAATAGATGTCACCACCGTCCCGATAAAGACAATCACTTATAGAAAGCTTAATTCACTGAGGCGGACAACGATACGGTAGCTCAGTAGGTGGAGCGACGGGACGGTTTCCCAGTAGTCGCAGGTTCGAATCCCTGCCGGTATCAGTTTATTTTTCATTCTATATATATATATAAATTTTCAATTTATGTTTATTATTCCTTCTAACAACTTAAAATACAAATTCTAATATTATATAAACTTGTGCATAGTAGGAGTACAGAATTTAATGATTATTTCACACTCGAGTCTAATTTTTAAATTAAACTTTTACGTCACAATATTACATTATAAAATAAAAATCGGCCACAATTATTTTAATTTCAGTATAATCTCAAAATTCTGTGATACCTAAATTTTAACTGTGACTGTGATATATAGGTTTGTGTATAGATAATATACTGTGTGTTGGATAATGTTAAATAAAAGTGTATTCGTAAATCGAAAACCAACCCTAACAATTAATTGATTTTTGACATAGTTCCGATTCATTTCGTGATGTGGAGTTGTGACGTTTGAAAAAAGAAAGTTGAAAGATTAAAAGGATTTTTACCATTATTATCATGTTCTTTCATAATTAATGCTCTTATTAACTCTTAAGTTTTGTTATACCGGACTTAAATATGAGTATTTACATACATTCTCGTTCTATTAGCTGAAGTTAATTAAATTATTGAACATAAGACGATGCTACAAATTCACGTAAAACGAAAATAATTTTGTATACCAACTTCAAGGCTATGATCTTGAATCGCAGCTTCTCATAAATTGGGTGATGTGTGAAATACTATAAGACATTTTATTTCATGTATTAATAACTGTTCTATTTAATGTCTAATGTTATAACATTATAAATTCTACAATTCATTGCGACCCCTAATGTCTCTGAAAGTAACGAAGAATGAGTGAGTTCTGACTTTGTGGGTAGTTTCGCAGACATATGTTTTATTTCTTATAAAACTACCTGGTCTTAATGCTCTAACAGTCAGCACAGCTCGTTCAGGAGCCATGTGTTTGAAGTACACCAAGTAACACGCCAGCATGGTGCCGGTGCGACCGCGACCGTGGCGGCAGTGGACCCCAACTACCTAAAATTTTTAAAACCTTAGTTTACTTAAAGAATTTACCTACTAAACTGAAAGTTTAAGAGTTATTCAAAAGAATTAGGTATACTTTATTGTTCAAGAACCAAAAATAAACTTGAGTTATCGTATTCCGAAACGACGCCTAGTAATGGCAAATTTGTATAATAAATAATTGTCCGGGTTTCGTCGGTGATGTAAAAATAACGTAAGTAGTTAATTTGTATACAATTTAGATTTTAGATGTCCTAGCAGTAATTGTAACTTGGGGAAACAATTAGATAGAAACCTTAGGAGCAATAGGTATACGGTAATTATCGTAGGTAGGTATTATATTCGCTAGAAATTGCACTGAAAAAACATAACTAATATAACTTGTAATATTCAAAAAATAAAACATAACTTCTGCGCTATGACAAACCTCTCCTCTTATTTCCGCTCTTTCACATATTTCAATAAATTTTATAATCTGTTTCAAGGTTGGCGCACTAAATTCTTTGATCCCGATTTCTGTCCATTTTAAATTTTTATTACATTCTAAAATCGGCGGAATCTTTTCCGTCGACAGGGTAATGAGGTGATTGATGCCAACATCTGCTATATAATTTACATTGGCAACATTTTGAGGACATCCCATTCCGGCTATCTTTCTTTCTACCAACCAGGAGAAGTTAAATGGCGGGTACGATTCTTCATCTGTATCCTTGACCTTACATTTTGGCTCCTCCTTTTCACCTTCGTCTTTAACTTCCTTTCTTTCGTCATCAGCATATTTATAAAACAATTTCATTAGTTTTATATTGACCCCTTTTCGCACTGTACTCATTTTTTTATTTATTATAACTACAATTATATAGTTTGTTACATATAACAGCTATAAACGTTTAAACTATACACATAAGTTTCAATGTCTAAGCAATTATTTCTGTACTTTTCACTTTCATTTCTATAAATGAATGAATGAAGATTTTGATTGCAGTACTGCCAATATGTCTACCATTTTAAATCTTCTATTTTGAAACTGTTACAACAGATTGAGGTTTGGAGCAAAGCCAGACAATCTACTGGCAAGGCGATTGGCAAGAGATAAATTTGTGACATTTTAAACTAACACATTAATTCATTGCCAATTTAAATTATATAGTTTTAAATTAAAATGAATTAATATAAAAAAAAGGATTCAATTTAACTTAAAAACAAGGAATATAGATAATAGGATATTGTAATAAAAATACCATAAATAATAAAACATTAAAATATTTTATTCAGGTACTTATAAACCTTATTATAATCAACACTAAAAATCTCACTAAATTAAAATATGTCAAAATTGTATGTTCAATAATTATTTTATTATAAAACGTGTATGTTTCTTTATTTCGATTTAAGTGTGATAACAATAATTAAAAAGCTCGAAATTGAACTAGTGTTATAATTTTTATATAGGTATATTCATATATATATTTTTAAGCTAACAATATAATCTCCGTAAAAATGGATCCCCTAAATGTTTTGTGTAATTGTTTATTTTTAATACAAAACTGACCTTGAAAGGAAAACCCATAAACTTAAAAATACTTTTATGAAAAGTAATTTTTTTCCTGGCAGCAGTCCAAGTTGAATTCATAAACATTTATGAAACAAAAAAGGTGAAACAATATTTTTGGAAATGTTTTGTTATAATTTTCCTACGTTTATGATGTTATAATATATATGACGTTCCTAATTTAAAATATCATTTGCACTATAATGGTTAAATTGACAAATCTTATCTTATATTTAATTTTATTATTTTATAAAACTTTCTTCGTTGCTTCTTTTGCGGCTTCGATGAACTCTTCCATGACATGTCCACTGACTCCGAATTTTAGGGGATTGCTTTCTGTCAAATATTCAAAGTATCTACCAACTGCTTCTTCTTGCTCGTCAAAATCTAATGAACCTGTAAAATAGTTTATTGTTAATAGGGATAGCAGAAACTAGTCCTATTTTGTTTTACTTATGCATAACTAGCAGACTCTGCGAAAATTGGTTTTGAAGAAATCACGAAATTTCTTTTCTTATTACATTTTTCAAAAACTTACTTTAAAATTTATTGCCTTTTGGTAAAAAATAAGAAACAAGTCCTATTGCTTACTTTTTACCACAAAGTCAAATAACAATCTTCATTTGCAACGAAATCGTTTTAGTAGTTTGATTCTTTTAAATCAGAAATAGATATAGGTAAGTATAGAAAGACAAACTAAAATCTTAACAAAAAACAACGGATAAATGATTCAACTATCACAGGTATTTTTTCACATCAAGGTGGAGGATGTTTGTTTTGTTGTTAACGTCTTAACACGATAGTTTTATATGTTAAAAATGTTTTGAATTAATGAATGAACTTTATTACCAAAGAATCAAATTCACTCCGTTCTAAACCATGTACCACTAGAGTAAATCGGTAAACATTATTAATAGTGAAAATTATAGACACTAAAAAACACCTGGTCGTATCATCCGGATGACGTTCATCGCTTGATCCGGTAGGAATCGGTGGAAATGCATGAGGTAGCAGGCCAGCATGACGCCGGATCGGCCCCGTCCTTGACGACAATGAATACCAATCACCTGTTTATAACACACGATGGTTTATAATAAAATTGTTTATAACAAAAAAAAAAACACATGATGTTTATAATAATATTGTTAGTGTTGTGCTAAATATAGTTTTCATTCTACTTGAAGCACGTGTGGAAAAAACTTATGCATTGATTAAAATTAATATAGAATCTATTTATTAAAAACTTGGTATTGTTAAATAAATAAATAGTAGTAAAACTTATTAGTGATTTAATTATATTAAAAAAACTATATTTCATTGATTACTAAATATTTTTATATAGTAATAATAAAGAAATTAATTATTAACCAGTCATAAACATACCTCCCCATTTTTATCTGATCTTTTGCAAACATCAATGAACGTCTGTACTTGCTCAACTGTAGGATTTTCGAATTCTTCTATCGGTATTTCAGTCCACCTCAATCTTGCAATATCATCTACTGGAGGTTTCTTACCAGCTGTCAGTGTTACCAGGTGTGTTATACCTTGGTTTACAATAAATTTCAAATTCTCAACGTGTCTAGGAAATGCCATGGCGGCAATTTTGTTTGGTATCACCCAAGAAAACTTTAATGGTGGATATGCATCTATTTCTATATCTGGAAACGGATTTTCAGGTATAATGACAGTCAAATCATTCCTAATCTCCCTTTTCGCTCCAGCCAAGTGTTTATCATCTTGTTCCGTGATATCTTCCATCCGCGTATAAACTGTATAAGTTTCATCACCCATTTCAGCTTTTTTTACTAATACAAAACACAAAGAGATGTAAAGAAGGTTTTATATGTAATAATATTATAAGTTATTAAGTTACTAACAACACTTTTCGCATTGACATCGGCTTTCAGTATTGACCATGTCCCGCGCTTTATCCGTGTTGACTGAAGGTGGACAACGAATCTTGGCATCAGTTTGGTTCTGGAGGATGTAAGTGTAAGATTTATTTCTGGAAACCTTGGCCATGATAACTTTGCTATAAACAAGCCATTATGTCTGTTTATTTTGAACTTTATTGCTTATGATATAAGTAACACGTTCTTTTGATGTAGATACATTTATATTCTCTTTTAAATAATTGTTAATCTTGTATTTTTTAAAGCAGTTGTCTAATGTTTTTCCAAAATAACTTCATATTGTAATATATTCGGTGTAAAGTCTAAATATTAACCTTAATACTAAATACATAGCTACTAATATAAACATGACGAAAATGTTCTACACAACAATTTACCAATAAATATGTAGTATTTACAAATTACATATATGTAATAACAGTGTGTAATTTAAAATATCTTTTATTAAAAAATATTATTCTAGCCTACGGTTTTTATTTTAACAAGAACCACATCTTTACAATAAAATATATAAAAACCGAACTACCGTAATTCCATTGTATAGAATATAGATTATACGATCTATAGATTATACGATCATTTGGAATAGTAGCAAGAATGCCTGTTGCATAAAAAAGCAATGCTTATTTTTCGGGCGCAAATGAGCCAGCTCTTTTGTTATTAGATGATGCTTAACATGGGCCAAGTTTCTACTACAAACGTCAAATGTAGGTAGTAATTCCTAAAAGAATTTGCATGTTTGCTTGTTTCTGATGATTACAAGATTCAGCCTTACCGCTGCTCTGGCTTTAATAACTTTTGATCTAATATGAAATGTGCTAATGTGTTTCATGTTGTTTGATGGGTTCGTAAGCATATTAAACCCCAGGGTACCAGTGCCGTCCTAAGGAACTGCTGATATCATCAAGTCATTCATCATCATCATTCCAGAGGGTTTAATGAGGGCGTCAATGGAATTATAAGACTATTTAATTAAATCATTAATTTTGCTATAATAAACAACCTACCTGCAGTTTGCCATTACAGTGTGTGCCGAATCAACTTAATTCCTTCCAAACATCAAGGTTCAATATATTAGTGTAATAAATAAATATAGCAAAGAAATAAAATACCAAATCTAATGCCATAGAATAAATAATATTAAAATAATTTATTAAAGTATTAAATATTGCTTTAATTTAGTAGGTTTTAACTTGTTGGATTCGTTAGTCAAGACACGTACTCACCATTCTGTGTTTAAAATGTAGGTACACTTCGATTTGAATTAGGATATAGTGTTACCAACTTATAAATTAACACCTTTTTAATATTTCCTATAATTATATACTTTTTTGTTTGCTTTCTAAACTGTACACCGTAATTCAGTTATATCTGAGAAAGTTATTCGTAATTTAAAAAGATGTGTTATCATGCAGAGCAATTGGTTTGATAACCAGATACCGAATATTGGCACCGAGTTACAATTATCTACCTACGTACTCACAGAACCAAAGACAATGTCTTGATGAATGAAGTGTCGATCTTTGTTAGTTTCCATCGTATAGCATAAGGCACAGTTTACATTATACCTAATCAGGCCATAAGTTCTATTACAAACAATTATATTTTTTTATGCAGTGCCTAAAGTAATCTTAATAAAACTTATGTGTAATGTGTAGATACCTCAAGGTTAAAAAAATACTTCTTTTCGAAATGGTCTTTTGTATTAATAAAACCTTTTGATCTGATTGGCATCGAATCTTTGAATGTAGACACTGCATCCTTTACAAATTGAGCCATTGCTCGCTCCAGAGATTTCAGCTCTATAGCCGCAATATATTTAAAACAGACTATTTCCCATACAGCCGACCAAATTTTTATTTAGATCTGAACTAGTCAAGTCTGGAACGTTGGCTTCGAAGCCAGGCTTGGGTACTTCGTTTCGATATAATGTATCGCAAACAGATTTCACAACACGATCTCTTTATGTATGTTTAAATAAACTTAACAAGGCCTAAAATGTTTTTGTTTCGGATAATTTCAAATATCAATAAAAATGAAGCTATGTGACTCTATTAGGACAATCTGCCGAAAAACCATAACATGTTTATGACTATGTTGTTACCGACTTAAGCAGTTTGTTTAGAACTGCGAGTGTACACTTTGTAGGTAATTATGCTTATTGATGAGATCATCTATCATCTTTCTATCAAGAAAATGTTTTCATCAGGAAAAATAATATTTCTATTATCAATTAATTCAATTATCGGAACAGAAGGCTATTTGTTCGACAAACTCTCTTTAATTGTAAGGATTTAGGGCATATCCTGTATATCGACGAAACTTTTTTTTGCGCTTCCCTTCTATTCACAAAAATATTTATTCTATTAGAAATATATACAATTTGCAAATACAATCAGATTTTTATTTCTACATGATAGATAGTTATTTATATATATAGATATAGATAGATATTCTACAAAATCAATTTAATACATAAAAGTGTGATAGGTATAGATATCAATTTAATATATAAAATTCGAATATATAATACTAACAATTTATTTATTTTTTCTTTGTTTTTTTTACATAAATTCACTTATGGCCTCGTTTCAATACACTACTTAATCCCTATCAAGAGTTAACAAACTCGAAGCAATAAGTTAACTCAATCACTCCTTTTATTCAACAATTCAATCATATTTATAGTTTAAAACTAGCTGAGCCTGCGACTTAGTATTTCTAGATTATTGTTATATATATTTTTATTTTTAATCACAGAGTAGATAGTCCAATTTCGTATTTCTTTATTGGAAAGGATAGTATTATTATTCCCCGAGGGGAGGAAAACTATTTATATTTAAAAAAAATTACTTACCGCAATGGTACGAAAATGAGGGATTATTTACTGCTTTATTTATTAACCGATTTAAAAAAAAACCTGTAAAGTGAAGCCCATGACAATATATTCCGGAAACTTCATCCAAATCGGTTAATCCTTCTCTGGGATTAAGGTGCACCAAATATCCCCTTTATGGATTTTTGAAAATATTTTACATGTACAAACAGCGATCAGTTACAGTTTTATTATAGGTATGTACAATAATAAATTACTTGAACACTTTCAATACGTATATATTTGATAGAGCGAAGAGTGTGCAATGAAAGTTAAAAACTGAATGTTACTCAGAGTGACGCTCAATTTCTATGTATAAAAGTTTACATTACCTAGTTATATTTTTTATACATAATATTATGTCTGTATGTTTGTGCACGCTAATCCCAGAAACGGATTAATAGATTTGGATGCAGTTTTCGGGAATATATTGTCATAGGATTCACTTTACATTTAGTTTTTTTTTTTAAATCAGTTAACAAATAAAGTAGATAATTATCTCTTACTTTCGTACGATAGTTGCTTACCAGTGATTAACATAAACAAAAATATATACATAAACTAGAAATAATCCTACACGCAAAAACCACTTGATTGAGTTTGATGAAACTTTAAAGGTTTATAGTTTTTATATACATTGGTAAGTACAAAGGGTACGTTTTATCAAAATCTACGCGTACGAAGTCGCAGGCACAGCTAGTTTTTAATATTTTCAATGTACAGAATTTATTACATGTACTAGCTTTTTCTAAGGTTAAGAATCCGTAAAGCTACGTCAGACTTCTAACGATGTTTGTCGTAATTTTAGACGCTTACGTAAACAGCAGACACGTTTAACTTCTATACCAGAATTCTATACTCAATAGCAACCACAACATTTGTGATGACACTTTTTGTCAGCACGTCATGTTATTTTTACCTCAAGGGCGTTAACCTTTAGTATTGTATTCTTCCAGTGTCATTAGTCTGTATATAATATAACAAAATAGTAACGAGGAATACATATATTTTATAAGATTGTTTCTTTGCAAAGCTATTTGCTACGTGTGCAGTGCGTGACACATAACATAAAAAACTTTTCAAATTTTGTTTCTGTTTGTTCGCGAAAAACTACTTGACAGATTTTAAATAAATTTGACTGGTTACAGCTTGTTGGTTGTGTATTATGTTGTCTGAGCAACATAATACACAATTTTAACTCCGAAAAATTATCTACTTTATACCGTAAACCAGTCTTATTTAATTTAGTTTATAATTACAATACAATAACATACTAAAATGTTTTTATCAATTAGGTGTGGACGCGATTCAATATCTAAGCCAACATGTGGGCTGTTTTTCACTCACTAAGAATATTCTTATTTTCACTAGAAAATCACTCGCCGCTAGTCTATAATAAATTATTAATACCGATAGATAAATATAGCACCAATTAGAACAAAAATTTTATTAAGACACATAACCTTTATACTGCGTTTTAAAAATATTAAAAAGTACTATTAAAACAAAAAACTTCAGTAATTTTATTACCACCTTCAAACAGACAGACAACGGACTTCGACTTTCTTTATTTTATACATCAAAAAATAGTGTTTTTTCCTTTAAGAGCCCAAAACCTTTAGTATCTAAAGAAATGTTTTGGTTACCTTTATAACATAAGCCGTCATTGCAATAAGCAAAACAAAACGTTTTTCGACATTACTTGCACAAGTTCATTTGTTAAAATTTTTACGTAAGCAATAAGTGTCCATCTGTTGTGTCTTTGAAATCCCTTAACTCCCGTACTTAGCCTTAAGGAATTTCAAAGAAAGTATTAAAGTGGTTAGGTTGGAGAAATCCGTTACGGATACCCATCGGCCAAAGGGATGACCGGAGGGTTATGTGGAACTACCCGACACCAGAGACCGCTGTCATTTGTAATGCTGTCCCACTAAAATACTAACAAATACCCTCAACTCCACAGTGGAATGCCACGCGATCGCTTTCACAGTCGCCGTGACCCATTTCATGCATAACATAAGCCTTGATAAGTTCATAAAGCAAAAATCACTTCTTTTCTTTTTCTTTTTACCCGTGGTCTTTAGTTTATCAAGGGAAGGAGTATTTTAATAAAAGCTCAATAAATAAAAACAATTACTTAAGAATAATAGTATTTAATTACATACAACACAAGTGTATACTAGAGTGTAAATAACGGTATTTCCTAAAGAATATATCAATTTAACATTTTTTGGACCTTAATTTTGAGCCAATTAATATGGTTTCACTATTACATAACTCGAGACAAATAAAGAAAAATTAAGTACATTATAACTAAAAAAAAATGTCAGACAATTGTAAAAATTAAACTCTAGTTAACTGAATTGAATCTATATACATATTGAAAAAGTAGCTTCAATATTGAAGTTAATAAATATATATAACTTCAAAACTATGTAAACGACGCTTCTAAAACTTTTATGTACAATAGATCATTTCTGTACCTAAAAAGACATGATCTAGAACTAGTTTCAGGCGAAAACATCATATTTTTTAATAAATGCAACCCATGATATATAATCTTTAATCAACTTTATATAAAAGGAATGTGTAAAATATAAAATTATTAATTATAAAAGATATCATTAATTGCAGATACACGATTTCTAAAACCTTCGATATGTGCAAAGATTAAATTTCTTAACTAAAATCTTAACATGCCCTTAGTTACATTAAATATTCTTAAACTAAATTAAATTTAAGCTCAAATCACTAAAATACTTTGATCTAGTAAACCTGTAGTTCTAAGTTAGATAATAATCATAAGTAACTCACAATCACATCATATTCACGCTTCCTGGAAAGAGGTGGGGATGAACGAAATATCTCAGAAATATAATCAATGAATGAAATCAAATTTTAATAAGGCTTTCTATTTAACACGATGCAATTGGAAACGTATATATTATTAACATTTTGTGAATATCGTTTTAAACGGTAAAAATGGTATACTAATATTGAACTTCAAAGCCAACAAATATTAAAATCCTCGTTTAGATATACATAAATAATAACAATACTATTATTTCATAAGGCGTACCACAAGGCACGATATTAGGCCCTACTCTGTTTAATGACTACATAACTGTTACAGAGATTCAAGGCACAAGATGTCCAACCAATGGAATGTAAGATTTAAAAACTAAAGTGAATTTGATAAAACTTACTTTGCTAGATGTAGTAATAAAAAAGTACCAAAAATGTTTATTAAACATAACTTCTTATTTATAATATTCTATCGGAGTTTTTAGCTTTAGCACCTTCCATGGGAAGTGAGATAACTACAGTACACTATCTTAATAGCTTTAAGCCTAGAATTGTAAAATATGAACCATAAGCTTTATTTTATTTTTTTTATAGCAAATTGATTGAAATTGATTATTCATTGAAAAATTGTAATAATTTATTAGGAACTATCATCTAAGCACTAATTAGTTCATATTTTACGCAAATCCTAAAAATGCAAACTACTAACAAAAATGGATGGAATTTGACACCTATATTAAAACATTTCTCTAGATCTAAATTTATTGTCAACTTGAAAAAATAGTAACTTGAAATTTAACAATTTTAAAATTTAATTATAATTTTATGAAAGAACAACTTTAACACAGAAATAATTTGTATAAAAATAAGCAGATTTTCTTTAGGTTCAGTTTTTAATTAGCATCTATTTTGCTAGTGTTAGATAGCCAAAAACATTCAAATAAATAACAATATATAATTGAATAATTTGTGTTCAAAATAAAACAAAATATAGTATACAATATGTTAATATCAGAATTAATTTGCATCATATTTCCAAAAATCTGTAATTCCATGAAATGCCTTAACGCAGACAAATGATATAAATAAAAAATATATGTTTGATTTACAAATCGCACATCATCTATAGATACAAAAATACATTTTATAATACTAATTATTGCTTTTAAATTTATTGTATTGTGATTAATAGACTTAAAAACTTTCCGTAATGATATAGTTTCGAACACTTCAATATTATAATTCTAGAGTCACATTAATTATCACCCAATATTGGAATGTTGTTTTCGATTGGAATATGAACGATTTTATATTCGATATTGAATTATTATTGATTTGTAAATGTCTTTAATCATAATTTATTTGGTCATAAAACTAATATTTCACCGACATATTAGAATCCGAATGGTTTTCAGTTTTAACCATTTTAATACGGATATATTTATAAATCTTACAATCAATAACCGACCCTCCGGTGTCTCTTTCGCTACAAGAAGACAATGTGAATGAATGAATACCATTAGATCTATCAAATAAATAAGGTAGTCGTATCTAGTTTTTAATAATTGTGTAGCGTGAAAATACTAGGTGACAACGACAGTACCAAAAGGTACAGGTTAATTAAGTACACAATTGTCACTACACTTGGAATGTCTGACAGTTTTGGCCTCGTCGGTACCTCTGCAGTATATACTATAGATGTAAGATCTGTCCGTCGTCCTTGGACGTGATGCTGTGGGGGAAAGTCTCCGTTTGATCTTCTAGAGTTACGGCCGTGAGGTCGACTATCTCATCCTGTTCGTCTTGGTCGAATCTGTCGCAAAATTTATCATGGTTAAACAATGTAAGAGACGGCGGGCGGTGTGTGTGTGTGTGTGTGTGTGTGTGTGTGTGTGTGTGCACGTGTGAATGTGTGTTTACGTGTGAATGTGTGTGTGCGTTGGAATGTGTGTGTGTGTGTGTGTGTGTGTGTGTGTACATGTGCATGTGTGTGTGAATGTGTGTGTGTACATGTGAATGTGTGTGTACGTGTGAATGTGTGTGTGTACATGTGAATGTGTGTGTGTACATGTGAATGTGTGTGTGTCGTGTCAATATGTGTGTGTGTGTGTCGTGTCAATGTGTGTGTGTACGTGTGAATGTGTGTATATGTGTGAATGTGTGTATGTACATGTGAATGTGTGTGTGTGTCGTGTTAATATGTCTGTGTGTACGTGTGAATGTGTGTGTGTACATGTGAATGTGTGTGTACATGTGAATGTGTGTGTGTACATGTGAATGTGTGTGTACGTGTGAATGTGTTGGTGTACATGTGAATGTGTGTGTGTCGTGTCAATGTGTGTGTGTGTGTCGTGTCAATGTGTGTGTGTGTGTGTGTGTCGTGTGAATGCGTATAACTCTGTGAGCGTCACCTCTCGTCGTCAGTGTCGGAGGGCGGAGGGCGCGCGTCGGGCGGCGGCGGGCCGGCGCGCTGGTTGGCTGGACGCACCGTTATGATGAGGTTCGAAGAATTCGCTACCATCATGTCTGTCACCTGAAATGATGTTGTGGCTTTATACTCCTATAGGCCTAAACTGGCTACTCTCCATGTCTTTTTATGTATTGTAGCAGGTGTTTTTAGTTTGGTCATTTTCGCAAAACCGTTATAATTTATACGTTAATGCTCCGAAAACATAGTTTCGTAAAGAAGTTTTTAAGATTATTACTTTTACACAACCTAGCAACCCAGCGAATATTATACTGTCAGTTATTGCGAGTTACGATATGAGTAGAGAACCTCTTAAGGTTGGGTGACAAAATTTCTAAAAGTTTTCCATGTTTGCCGACCTGGTCGAGGGTTTTATTGGAGACATCGATGCCGTTAACCTCGAGCACCTCATCGTTGACTCCCAGCAGTCCGGTGGACTCCGCGAGCCCGCCCGGGACCAGCCGTGATATAAATATACCGGGGGATCTCTCTACACCGTTTGGTGTTACCCGGACTGATGTTCCGTCTCTGTAAATCAACAATATTATATACTATTATTTATCTATACTAATATTATAAAGCTGAAGAGTTTGTTTGTTTGAACGCACTAATCTCTGGGACTACTGGCCCGAATTGAAAAATTCTTTTTGTGTTGAATAGTCCGTCTATTGAGGAAGGCTATAGGATATATATCATCTCGATGTGACTAATAGAAGTTAAGCAGCCATGAAAAATGCTGCAAATTTAATATAATCTAATAGGTTTTGACTGACTTAGTTATAGCATACAATCTAAACCGCAGGTCGTAGAGATAGTAAAATTGGAGGATACATTTGTTTTCCTACGTAGTGGTGTACTAAGAAAAGATTTTAAAATTCCACCCTTAAGGGTTCTAAATATCAATTTTGTATGGAACTCGGCGGCAACACTAAAAACCACGCGGACGAAGTCGCGAGCGACCCCTAGTCGATAATAAAATAAGAGTCTTAAGTCTAATTTAGTCTTTTCTCCAAATTAATTATTATTAATGAATATTGTTTCCTTTTTATATTAGTGTATCTTAATATTATAGGAAGACGGCAAGATGCATGTGTGGATTGGTAATGGAACTTCTAGCACTAGAATATTGCCGTAATATAGTTGTCCTATTGGCTTATAAGGACGAAATAGTTCCAGTTGCAATAGACAAAAACATGGCAGTCATTAGTACCACCCATTTTAAATATATCATTTATTAGTTCGCATACCATATTGCATTATTATATATTACCTTATAAAAAATCCTAAGGGTCGGTCCGAGCCGTGCTTCAGCAACTTCACCCTTCTGCACGTTTCTGGTACTATATCGACATCTATTATTGCTGATACCTGGAAGAATACCAATAAAGCTAAACACAAACTATAAGCACTATTCTAGTACTAAGATATAGAAAAATCGTATTCCTTAGTCATTGTCCGTTAACGCACGACCGCCAGAAGCTTTCTTCAGGCATACAATACACGTTTTCGAAGGATAACATCGGATTTTTGATAGAGACGTTTTTGAACTTACCATTCTAAAGTCATGAGGGTTGGAAATAGCCAGGCCCTTGTTCTTAGGAGGAGCTCCGCTGAGTATCGACGAGATAATATTTCGAGGTCGCATCGTGCCATAGCCGTTTAATTCTTCGAGACTGTCTCCTGTAATTAACAAAATAGTTTTTTTTTTCGTATTTTTTTGTGTTTTTTTTTTATTTGTCATCCTAGCGGACATGCTTTTAAATTAACTCGTTGCCGGATTTGTCCCAAGCTAACATATTTTGGAAGTGACAAGTGTTATAGTCGGCAATAAAGATTTCATACTTAGATCTTACTAACTAGAGTATAGACTTGTATAAAATGTGTATTATATCCCGTTTATCATACTTCAATAAATACTTGTGTAATGAGTATCGCTTAAACAAAGAACTGCCAACCAGTTTCCAAATAAAGTACGTCTTATTCACCTTCTAGTATGTGGGTCACAAACAGTAGACGGAAGTCGTCAAGGAAAATATCTGATGGGATATTACAATGTCTAAGGAAACTTTATGGAGACTTATAATTCTAAAACCTATAGGAAAACTAAACAAATAATTATGAGTTAGTTAACTTTTCCCTTTCTGTCAATTATAAACCTTTGCTCTATTAATCTTTTATTTTTGTATCTTAAGCATACCCAGATAATTTAAAATGTATACAGGGTGTTGACAGTGTTTATCATCTGTTTGCTAAATGATAAGTCTGTTTCCGAGGTGTGGTACAGTGAAGGTGACAAGCTTGTTATTTGCATAATATTTCTTCATTTATGATGAATAATTGAAAATGATCCTTCCATGAAGATAACAAAAGTGTTAGAGTTGAATTGTTATTATCACAAACACCAGCTGACATTGGGATACAGCTATGTATTCCTAATCGATTAGTTTATATTAAAAAAAACTATGCAAAGTAATAACAGATATAATATGAGATGATAGAATTTTTACCACCTAGATCTCAGGATGAACCAACGATATAATTAAAACGAACAGATAAATCGTAGGCTTATCTCTTCACGTAGACGTCACGTGATCTGTAAACCTTCACGAGTCATTAAACACCACGTACCGTTTAGACTATAGAACAAGTGGCATAGTTGAGTGGTGTTATGCAGCAGTCATCTCACAATAAAAAATAAATAAACCATTAAATTCAAACTATATTAAGCGGCACAAACACTGCGATGCTACCAGAGATTTGTTTAGGATTAAATTTCTTAGTTTTAATATTTCATTGGCTCTTTATTGCATAAATTAGCTCAGTTTATGGATGCCTTCATTCCGTGGACCGTATTTGTCGACATACTCGGACGGTTTGTAAAGACTACTTAGGTTTAAAAGTAATTGAAATTCCATTAGATTGGTTAACTGGTCGATGTGAATCCAGCTTAATAGTTGCGATACCACCGTTTGGGTATTCTAAGTATCTGATATTGAAAGAATTTAGGTTAGCCGTAAATATTTGAATATGGTAATAATGGCGGTTTGTAATTTTTTTAGGCCTATTAATTTTGTATCAGTTTCTGCGTCTAATTCCGAATATTAATTAGATAGATATTTTGGATATGTATACAATAAAGTTAATTGATAATATATGAAAACAGCATGGAGTTCTGTCTTTTTTCTATGAAACCTTTTTGATAATAAAAAATATTTTTGTTTATTTATTAAATCAATAGATAAACGATTTTTTTTTGTTAATAAAAAAATAATAATTTCACATGAAAGTCGAAAGACACCGAACAACTCTCAATTAAGATACTATAACATTATTTTATATAAATACTATTATAAAAATCAGTTAATAATAAGAACTTAAAAGTCAAGGTAGCAGCCATAATCGCCGATTATAGTCTTCCGGGAACGTGGAAAAAAATGTACAGAGTATAAATATTTTAATGAGCACATAGATGCAATATTTTTTTTTCTGAGCCCATTTTTGTTTATATAACAAAAGTTCAGTCTGAAAAAGTATAAATATGGCGTATATATATATTCAAAGCAATTCTTACGGTAAAGTTTATTTAAAAATTGTTTCTTATCAAGAATATAAATCACACATTAGTTTTAAACATTCGTTATTAACACGCTTCGGTAACTATAAAATTTGTGGAGTTCAGCGCACCGTAAACATAATTTAGTTTTGAGTGTTAGGTGGCCACAATGAAAGCGTAATCTATATCACACAGGTGGACTAATTCATGATTTTAAAAATATACTGTTTATTTATTATTTGTTGTCTGTATCTGATCATTCATTACATAACATGTTTATAGATTAATAAATCTAACACAATAACATACCTGTCCTTCGATACCACAATGTTAACCTAAATAACAAAGACGAAACTTAAAACAATGGAGGAGGCTCAGAAAAAACTTGAACGAAAGAACTCATATCTTTTCTTGATTCTTCTCAGTTGACCTTGAAACTGCTTTTTAATAAAGCTTTCCAAGGTGGCTGTTATTTTATACATAAATATATACAATGATTTTAATTTAATATTAAACAATCATTGATAATCAAGTAGTATAGCATGACTCGTCACAATAGCCGTCAACAAGGGAGCCGTCAGCAACACATTCAATTCAAATGCAACAATGACGACTATAACTGATTTGAACAACACACCCTAAATTCACAAGGACTATATTCCAATGACATATTTTATCTAAATAATGCATCCTAACAGTGTGTGACGAAATTTATGGTGTCATATTGTAATTAAAATTCAAGATTATAGTTTAAATAGAAGGCCATCAACTTGTAGGTACAATTCATACATTCAGAACATACATTATTAAAATAGATCTCTTAAATCATATTTCAAAACATTCAGTGTCATTATTAAAATTAATTACCTTTTCGCTGTATAATAACTCTGAGGAGAGGTTTGGCTGTCAGTAGTGCTCTTGCAAGGTTGTCATCATTATTTATTGGTAGTAGGTCACCGTCCCGAGGATCTGTGTAACTAATGAGGAAGGTTACATCATGGAGTCGGTGAAGTTTTTCTATTAAGCCTTTAAAATCTTCATATTTTAATTTTTCTGATTTATTCAGTGCAAATCTTCTGAATTCTGCATCAAACTGTAACAAACAATAAATTTTTCTTTATATTTGTAAACATATTATTTCATTTTTAAGAGATTATGGTATCAGCACTGAGAACATGTCCAATTATTATAGTTTTGTCATTACTCAATAAAACCATAATTAAAAAATGTGTTTAAATAAATACAATTTTATCACCCTAATTTAAATAAACCAATAGTTAAAAATATGAATGAATCATTAATAATGACTTATGGAAAATATGAATTTATGTTTGGGATTTCATCAGAAAAGCCCAGTCAGAATTGATATTATAAAATATTTTTTATTACGATTAAACACAATTTTTTACTTTCTTGTACAAAGTTCCACTTTATTTAAATATGTAAAATATATTCATAGAGCATATGATGTGATGTGACTTATAATAATTATGAGATTCTTAAATTATTTTATTACAAGCAATTAGGTGTTTATAGGATAATAAAATAAGAAGATCATTTATAAATAATATATAAAAACAAGCAAAAAAAACCATAGCCCAGTTAGCAGAGCGGCAGAACCATAACTCTAATGTTGTAGGGTCACAGATTGCAACTTTCAATTAAAACTTATCTTTGTTATTCTATACTATTAAATTAGAAGAATTTTTAGGATCTTAGAAAGAAATCTAATAGATGTCACCTTTATTCCGATAAGGACAATTTCAAATAGAATGCTACACTATCAAAGGATCTAACAGTTTAGTAGTATAACATAAACACAAATGAACCTCTTGAGCACTTCCAATTTAATCCTTAACTTATTTAATGACAATTATAAAAAGGAAATGCATTATATTTTTAGTATTACTTATCAAATTAATTTGGCATTTCTTCAATCTTATATATCTGACTGAAAAATATAATGACAATGATAACTTAAAACAAATCTATAAAAGATATGATTGAAGCAGATAGATCTAGAATTTAAATCAATATGTGTTCAATTTCTAATAACTTGTGGAGGTATGTTACAATCCAATTAATTAATTAGACAAGAGTGTGTTTATAAAAGGCCTCAGTGGCAGGTAAGGAAGTTCTGGTATTTGTTCTTCTAAATTGAATAAGTTTCTTTCTATAAAATATTTGTATTATGATTAAAGGAAGAGACTTTGATGATTATAATTTATTGAAGTTAGGATTAACATCTTAGTTAATTAGTCTTCATTACTTCCATTACTGACAAATTACCAATTGTTATTGATAACATTTATTTTATGCAGTTAGAAAATTTCTCATTCATGATTCACGTTTACAATATTGTAACTTCAAATTATTAGTGACACTAGTTATAAGTTATAAGTAAGGAAATTAGAAATTTTGCTCCCACATACCTTAGTTTTAACTTCTACACTTTGGCTTTCAATACGAGCGGCTATTTTGTTTTTCGACATTTTGAAAGCATTTAAAACTACAACACTATCACAGCAATTCTATTTTAAAACATTTAGGCACTTATTTTGCAAATAAACATTGTAAATTATCAAAAGTTTCAAATAAATGAGGCTGTTCATTCAACACTACTCTCGCGTCGTAATTTCTGACAGTTCGGTTTCATTTACAAAATACTTCATGCATTAGTAATAATTAACAAATGGTAAGCCTTTATTTTCCAAAACTATTTTAAAACCGCTTGTTCATTGGTCATTACAAAATACTAACTGTGAAGTATAGGAAAAATTAATATTGTTTCATTTTACGCAGAATTTGTGTAGAGACTAAAAAAATTTTATTTTCTCTCTATTGTGAAGTTACTTTTCATCTAACCCTTCATATTATCTTCGAGTTTTAAAATACAAAAACTACGTAAAACTGAATTAAATTACCTATCCTTTTAGGCTTAAGTTCCAAAACGAACTAGGTATTTTACCGTCAGGCGTCAGCCCATGTGTTGGTGATGCCAGTTGCCTGTTTTAAAGTCCACAGATTCTTATCAAATTGTTCTCCTAAAAATTTGACATTGAACGTTGACAATTGAAGTCTGACAGGTTTTAGTTGACACTAGACTAAAAAATTTTAAATTTTTGACCTGGAAAAACAAAATATAGAAATAATGATAGAATAGTTTAAAGTACTAAGTTATTTTTGTCAATTATAATAAATAACAATTAAGAACACCTTGCTAAGATTAGAAAATGACCAATTTAAAAAACAGAGACGCCGAACGCCTTAATCCATGTCTAAAGGTTTATAAAGTTTACCTCTTTTACTACTACCTAAGTTATTGACTAATAATTATATAATACCCTTTTAAGTAATTCATGTATGTTTTAAACAATCTTCCAGGAGCAAGAAAAATCTTATCAATGTCTTAATCACAATAATTTTCAACAAGAAAAATGTGAAGCATATTTTGACAATTACAATACTTGTAAGAAATTTTGGGTAAGTATATAAATAGCGACTAAAGACCGAATTTCCGATATTTTGGATTTTTGTTGAACTCAAATCACTTATCTTGGTAAAATGTTCATTATTGCTTACATTATATCATTGTGTTTTTCTTTTAATAGGGCAAAGTATTCAAAGACAGAAGAGCCAAAGGAATTACACCATATTTACCAGATGTTGAGAACAGAGAACAAGTTAAAGAGGAATATATCCAAAAAATGAAGGGATTCTAAAATAAATTACGATATTATTATTAAATGACTATTTAAATATTATGTTAGTACTACAATAGTAATATAAAGAAAATAAGTGCTGTAACAAAAGAGAGTTTTTTTTTTTAAAGATAGGTGTTTTAGATAAAGTATTAAAATATGATTATTGAGTTTTATATATTACTAGCTTTTGTATGTGGCTTCGCACATCTTAAATTTGTAGTAAAACAATTAGTCTTTTTGTATTTGCTTTTATATGATTTATTTTAAGTAATACAATCAAAATTACAACCTCGGCTGACATTGCTCACTGTCAAAAATATATTTAAAGTTATTAATAAGGACACAATATTAGGTACTGTAATTTTTTTTATAAATTCTTTTATTTTTCTTAAACATCCGTTTAAATACTTTTTAAACAGAGTACACATATAAATATATAGATATATCACACTTATAGATTGTCATTGAATATAATCAAAATATGACTATGTAAACTTGAGGAATTCTGATCTACAATTGACATTATTTTGACCATCAACTTACAGGTCTGATTTTATTAAAAATATAAATCTGTTTTAAATGCTAAATAATATGTATTAGACATTCAGTTAGCTATATGCATTAACAACATTTTTAATACTGAACATTCACAAAAGCCATTTTTGAGACTGTTTGCATGGTTCCATATCATAGTGCACTCGCCGCGGCAAACGCGATGTCCTTATATTTTAAATCTGTAATATCTTCGAAAATAAGCATTAAATTACATGCTATAAGGTCTATATTGTTCGATATTAACTGTAAAATGTATTTACGGTACTTAATTAGATAAGGATTAATGCTGTATTGCTTAAAATCGCACCGTAAATAAGCGATTAGTTCTTGTAAAAAGTAAAGGATAAATATTGGCTATTGTGGGTTATCCCTAAGAGATAAACCATCGCGGACTTTCTTGTAGAACTTTTTAAGGTATACAATATTTAGTACATTATTTTGTTCTATCTTGTAGAGTTCAGCCAGCGTTTGCATTGTAAGCGCAAAACAATGTGTTTGTTTACGACTTTGCATTAGAAATCTTGAAATAATCAGTGGTTCTCTAATATATTAAGCATGTTATTATACATATAAACCTTCCTCTTGAATCACTCTATCTATCAAAAAAACTGCATCAAAATCTGTTGTGTAGTTTTTAGATCTTAGCATACATACAGACATATCGACAGATGCAGAAAGCGACTTTGGTTTATACTATGTAACGATACTATGTAATGATGGTTTGCAATCTGTGCATATTTCAATATCCTCTTTCATTTATGACAAAAAACTATATGACTTTTACGAATGAAAGAAAAAGAAACTCCATCCTCTACATTTAATCTAAATTGTTGCAAACTGGAATACTGTCAACTACCATAGTCAGGCTTCTAAGCCCAGCTAGGTTTTTCCTATGGCGATGCCTATTTTTAACCTTTCAACTCATTATATCTATATTACCGTGGGTACAGACTTGAACATGTCTTTTTTCCCGGGCAGGTCTTGAGTTGACAACAAATATGTAACAATGCAGTATTATTATATATTTATTGGCATATATTTGTTGTAACTTCTAGACAGTTTACAGTAAAGAGAACTTTCCATTTAATAAGTGCGGAGTAATTCACGGTGTAAGAATGCAATGCACACTTAGTAGGCAGTTTAGTTTTTCTCCGAAACTTAATTTGTTCTACGCTGACTAACGTTTATTAAGCAAAAGCTTCATTCGTAACAATGTTTGTCATAATGGCGTTGAACCTTGGTAACGTCATCGGAACATCAGGAAGGACCCAGACTTAACCGACCATAATAAGTCAGAATTACTATGCTGCTCTGAGGTTTTCCAAGAATTATACGATCAAGGTGAAGAATACGCACATTCGGGAAAATGGCGAGTCACTGTTAGATATTCATTTAAGAAGAGAAGTTGGCTTCTGCTCCTTCAAAGGAGCAGAAGCCAACTTCTGAAACTGACCGTGCTCTCTTTTTGACGTGAAAAACACAACATACGATACTAATACGCAAAGCTTACTGCGTAGTGGTTTATATTCTCTCAAAGACAAGAAGTTCAGTGGTATGGCCGTTGTGCATAGGATTACTCTAGTATTAACTTCTGTGTTAAAGAGCCTAATCTTGTTTTCATTTACCATTGGGAAAGATCGGTCTTCACCCTATACCCAAGACAATCCTGACTGCCCAAGACAATCCTGACTGCCCAAGACAATCCTGACTGCCCAAGACAATCCTGACTGCCCAAGACCATCCTGACTGCCCAAGACAATCCTGACTGCCCAAGACAGTCCTGACTGCCCAAGACAGTCCTGACTGCCCAAGACAGTCCTGACTGCCCAAGACAGTCCTGACTGCCCAAGACAGTCCTGACTGCCCAAGACAGTCCTGACTGCCCAAGACAGTCCTGACTGCCCAAGACAGTCCTGACTGCCCAAGACAATCCTGACTGCCCAAGACAATCCTGACTGCCCAAGACCATCCTGACTGCCCAAGACAATCTTGACTGCCCAAGTCAACCTGTCTTGGGTGTTGATCTATTAACAGGCGTATTGATTTATTAACCAGTAACCAGTTTATTAGTGACAGACAGCATGGATTTCGTCAAGGTCGAAGCTCTTGTGGTTTTTGAGTATGCCGTATGCGCCACTTACCAAAGGGCAGTCACAATTGAGAGCAAAAGAGAAGTCATGCCAGTAAGCCTCGACATCGCAAAAGGGCTCTCATAGAGTCTGGCTGCTGGCCATATAGTGCTTTTATCATAGTTAGCATCCATACCCAAATATCCTGGTTTCTTTTAGAGTTAAGCCATAAAAATCGTGGTCAAAGCTAGCGCGCTCCAAGATTCATTTATATCGGCGATACTTATCTACATATCAACGACATTTTCAAAACAAACAAAATTCGTTGCTAAATAGATGACTGTAAAAGCTATATTTTTTATACTGTCCGAGCAAATATCCCTCGGGTAGATGTTGAAGACGGCAAAAAAAAATTCTATCTGAAATCGAGACTTCCTTGGATCAGGTCTTAAAAAGGCATAGGCAGAACTTTGTTCAATTCAATGCTAAAAAAGAGACGAGTTTGCACGTTTGCAAAAAAAAGCAAATTTATTGGTGCTCCACAATTCCAGAACATTTCTCTAAAAGTCAGTAAATGTTTCTTTTTTAACGTAGCTATTAAACGTATTTCATTTATAACAATCTGTAATTCCATATTGGGTAATTATAATATATGTATTTTACAATTTATTTTTGGTTGGATAACTTTATTAAATAAAACGCCATAATTTATTTAAGTTATAATTCACATGTGTCTTGCGAAGCGATGACAGTGTTGGTGTAAAAGCTATGTCCTAGCTAATTTAAGCTATCACATCAACAATCAAGGCAAATCGGGAAGAACTTGTTTCATTGCATTAATGTCTAAACCTTAAGATATAGTGTTTATTATTATTTATGACTACAGCAAAAATGTCTCATGTTAAGAAAATAAATTGCTGAAAAAAGGGCATGCACATAACCAATGGTAAATAAAAATAAAGGCATAATGTTGCTTTCCTGTATCTAGATTTATTTTAGGTTCTATCTAAATCAATTTGTTCCACAACACATCGAGCACACATTTATCTTCAATAATTAATATTTATTAAGGGCCTACCCCGCAAACCAATGGTATTAGGAAACCAGATCATAAAGACATATAGCCAATACAATTAGCTATGTCAATTGTGTCTATGTTTATTAGTTATATAGTGCATACATTATAGTTATATACAATAAAAATACCTACAATAAAAAAAAATAAGTAAAATGTATATAACAAATAGTAAAATATTCCTATGACTAAAATTTCTCAAAAAACAATAAATTCTCGGTGGTACAACAGAGGTATTTCACAACATATAATACTGGGACAAATTTAAAGTACATAATCTCGTGTTTTTTCTGCGAGTAGAGAGAACCAGATGGTATTGGTTTTCAAATATAAATATAAGTCTATTCTAATAAACAGGCTTAATTTGTCTGGATATGAAAACACATTAATTTAATTATATGTTCATAAATATTGTTCTGATTCCCATCTACTAACATTAGTAATATTCCAGTCCAGAAACAAAGAGTGAAAAAAGGTCAAAGGAATATTTATTTTGTTCTTTATTACAATTCTTTAAGCATGCTTGTATTAACCATTTCTTAATATTAAAATAAACTTACAAAAATAAAATATACATCGATAACTTAATGACATAATTATTGCCAAAATGTAAATAATTTATTACATCAAGTTAATCAGACACTTAATTTGTTAATGTGATGGTCAATATATAAATATTCTCGTCAACTAAAATTATACGATTATAAGAGTTATACCATATTTGATTAATTATTTTAGAAAAATTATAAATACTACAAGATATAATTAACCTACAGTTTTTAAGACCACAGATTTTTCAAGGTTTGCTTTTACAAAAAAAAAAAAAAATACAAATTTACAGGAAAATAGATTTGTTATATATTAATATATATACAAATAAATAAAAAATACACATCTTTATAATGTTACTTTAATAAATCTAAAAAAAAATCTAATATACTTTCCAGGAAAGTAAAGACAACGCGTGCTGAATATTAAAACTAACAATGTAACTTCTTTTTAAGGACTAGGTGTCTTAGTTTTGTACCTACGATCTATTTTGCAACCTTAGTATTACAATGGATGGATTATAATTTCAAACACATAATTAAAAAAAATCACCATCAAACTGCTGAAAAAAACATATACTGTAGAAAATAAAAGTTGTTTCCAAAATATTCATATATTATAATGGTTTATAAGACATCGTATATTTTTGATGTATTCCTCAGCACATGATAGGTGATGTTTAATGAAAAATCTACATTCTTTATCATGAAAGGATGATATTAAGCATCTAGTCAAAATTTTGCATAATGCCAATGAAATGAAACCGTTATTACATAATCAACCTTTTTCCATAGCAAATAAAGCACAATTTTCCATGTCTCAGCGATGTTAGCTCAGCACGCACTGTCGGCCAGGAGTCAATCGTCACGCTGTTTAATGTGGAAGCATCTTATTCTGAAGTGTTCGCACATTTGACGCACCTGTTACCAAAATAAAAATGTATAATTTTATTATGTAACTACGTATTTGTTCAATATTTAATAGTTTTATGACGTATTTTTAGATTTAGCTATATTAAAATAAAAACAAATCTTAAGTCATTCATGTCACTATGGGTCAAGAGCTCAGCAGAGTCACCCGGTCACCCAGGTCTCTATGGTCCAAAAGTTATAAAATTCGCCTCTGTATCTGTGGTTCAAAAGGTCAGTAGGTGGATTCGGATCACTATGGTTAAAATGACAATGTGGTCTAGTCGGTTTATAATGGTTCAATCGCTAACAAGCTGTATTCAGGTCCTTCTGGTTCAAAAAATTAGCAGAATCATCTGGGTCATTATGATTTTAAAGTACAGTAGGTTCATTCAGATCATTATGGTTTAAATGCCTATTTGGGTGAACCGGTTTACTTTAGTTAATGAGGGTCATATGGTTCAAAAGTTCAGTTTGGTTCAAGCCTACAGCCAGGTCATTGTGGTTCAAATGTTCATTCGCTTACCACGCAGGCGCCGTAGTGCACGTGTGCCAGTACACTTAGCGCGGTTACAGCGTAGAAGAGCAGCGGCTCGTAGCGCGGCACCGCTAGTGACGTCACGGCGCACACCGACAGCGGCCACAGCAGCCAGTTGAAGAACTCGCAACGTTGGTTACTCATCTGACAAACTATCAGACGACACTGTAAAGGTAGTCAATATTATATAACATAGTTTGATAGAGCTTTTATTATATAACATAATTTTAAATAGTATGTACACTAAAGAGAACTAGTATTAGAAAGTGCGAATATTGTTGTATCTTTTTCGAGTTAGATCAGTAGAATTATTATTACGAGCGAATGACGTTCAACACAACGGAGGGGTCGGGAATAGCAACGTAACGTATACACGATAAAAGCCAGTATTACAAACATAAATATACCTGTAAGGAAAATTAAATACTTGACTGAATAATTAGAAAAATTTAAGTAGAACAATATTTTTTTTTTATTCAAACCTGAGTGGGCATTTTTTTGTACAGACATTAAATCTGATCATTCTGTATGGATTAATAGCCATCAACGGCCATACAACATGACCCACTCACCGCAACGTTACTAAAGAGGGATCCGATGAGCAAGAACAATGCTCGTGGGTCACTATCCGGCAACCGTTCTGACTTGTGAACCCAAAGAGAGCATACCACGAACATACTGAGCAACGACCACAGCGGTCGCACGGCCTCTACGGGAGATCGCATTTTGCCAGTCTTTAGTTTGTATGACCTGAAAAAGTATACATTATATGAATATCTTTAGTTCTACCCGCATTCTCTTCTAGATAGTTTTCGACATGTATTCATACAAAAATTCCAAATTGTATTAAATACAATCAAGATCAAATACAGCCTTTAATAACTTACAAGTATATATTATAAGCCGCTACTGGCAGGTTAGTAAGCACGCCGGTCCCATATATAAGCCACTCGAAGGCGTCGGCCAGTGTGTTTGTGTTGAAGACGTACTTCTTGTAGTATGCTGTACCACGCGCGCCCGTCCACAAGAAGATGAAGGTGGATGTCTGATTTATATGATGGTTTGTAAGTTTTTGAAAATCCAAACTATTTACTCTTAATGTAATTATTAATATATAAATATTAATTATTACATGTTGTGACCATTCGGTCATAAATCATACGCTAAACATGTAAGAATGTAGACACTTTGTATTAAGTATATGTATTTTAGTAAACACGTGAAAATTTATACTCCTTTAGTATTATTTTATTATAAATTGCTGTATTAAAAAACATTGTTGTTTCATAAAATCGTAATTCATATTATTTTGACCAAATAGTGACTCATTGATACGTTAGATTATGATAGTTTTTATCTTAAATGTTTTATCCACTCGAGAACCTAAAAATAGTTGTAAATAACGTGCACTCACCCACATACTGAAGTCATAACCCCATGGTAAGAACAAAACGCCAGTATTGTACTTTTCCCAGTGACTTAAATAGAAATTCAACAATAGATTCCACATAACGTAGTACATTCTGAAATGTAAATACATAAATAGCATAGCGTTCGCAATCTCTAGTTTAATACGTTTCGGTTGAATATTTCAAGTTATTAAAATAGTATGTTATTAAAATACGTCAGTGCAAATCGGTCATCGTCATCGGTTTTACTTTTTACATGTATTTCTTTCTTAATTAATATGTCGATTATTTTTTCAATTATAGTAAAAATCACATAAAAATATGTCCATTTAATAGAATTTGAGGATCAATTAAACTGTTCGTTTTTTGATGGATTGCGAATACATATATGAATTATATGAATGGATAATATATTAATATCTCGAAAGAATTAAATCTCGAAGATAGCAAACCGTTTTTTTGTGTTTCATAATAATAAACATAATTATTATTTAGTCGTATAATACATGCATTACGTAGATAGCAGATAAATGTTAACAACAGGGTTAATATTAATTGATTAGATAAGTTAACTTATATCGTTCAAAAGTTTATTAATACATATGTATATAAAATTACATAATACACTTTTAGACTACTATTAGTTATGTATTTATAGTTAAAGATAATGAATTGATTTAAGTCAAAAGCATTTTCGCAAAATGTTTAAATTTTATAGCAAATAATTGTATAATTTAATTGAGAGCAGCGACAAGAAGCTCATGCAGTTGGCTTCAATGCGATCTCCCTGATGCTTCTTCTCCTGAAGTACTGAACCGATTATCATCGGGGTTTATTTCTTTGATAGCAGTATTATTATTGATGGTTTCGCAATAAAAAAATCAATGATCGGTATATACGCCCATACTTAAGGAATAATTACCGAAAATCAAAATATCCTAAAATGTTCGAGAATCATTGAATCTGCGCTCAACTAATAATTAGAATTGTTATCATCCTAGTTTTTTTATTAGGTTGCTATAAATATCTTTTGAATTAACCTTGGACATTAAAAAAATGCAAAAATTAAACTAATAAACTTAATTAAAAATTAATGAATTAATTTAAACTAAAAAATCGTAAAAGCGGGGCAAATTTTCTTTAACCTCTAGGTGTATATATCATAATATATAGATTACAAGCGCAAAAAACTAAAATTGAAAAAAAAATTAGTATAGTTTCGTATTCCTATAGGTACCTATATGTTTGTAACATTATAAACTCACCTAATCGGTGCAATTGAATAGTCCAGTCGTCCAAAGATAGAGTAAAGGCATGCTGGTATAAAAAATACTGAATACGAGTCTAGCCCGTGGTCAAACAGTTCTCCAAGAGGTCCCGATGTCTGAGTCCTGCGCGCTTGTTTGCCGTCAATACCATCTGAAACGTATTTATTAGTTTACGTTTAATTAATAAAACAAAACACATTTTCTTTTGTAAGCATTTCGAAATGACCCAAGATTTGAATTTTCCACTCATCTGAAAATACACTTATGGGTCACTTTCTATTTTTGGGTCATAATTTATAAAGCACAATATTCAAATAAAATTGTCAGTACATACCTAAAGTATACGCTAAGAAAAGGAACACAGCCAGTAAATACCATAATGACTGAGGAATGACCTCCGCATGACCATTCAGTGGTTCAGTATCGGTCCTGTTGTGTACTTTTGTACTAGCTGCTAAATAATCATAATCGTAAAACGACAGCAATGCAAAATCTAGCACTGTCAGTAGAAATCCAGCGAACGTTAGAGCATTTGGCGCTACCCAGCGTGGTACTAACTGCAAAAAAAAAAATACCAAAATATAACTATATGTTTATATTTTGTATTATATTTGACTGTAGGGACTGTTGCTATGGATGGATGGATAAAAATGATTTTTTAAAGACACTGACGGAAAATACGTTTGACGACGAGGTACGTCACAACCAGATTTACTTTGTAATCAGATATATTCTTATTAGAACTCGAGAATAACTACCCTATGTGAAAGAAGTTACTGCCTGAATAGGGAACATGCAAAAAAAATTAAATGGTCTCAAATATTTTTTTTTCGATTACTTTTTATCATCTTATTAAAATAAAATCATTTTTTTAAAATTTACTAATCATTTAAGGCCATAAAATAATTTATGAAAAGTGTAACTTTAGGGAGCGAAATTCAAAATTCCAAAACGCGCCACCATTGGTCGAAAGGAAATGTGACGTCATTTGACACACCATTCAATATATCGGCGTTTAAGTTCATACTGTGGTATCAGTGTGACTGAGAAAAATAAATAATTTAAACCTATATTTTCGTGCTTAAAGGTTTTATTAAATGATACAATTCTTAAGGTAATCCTAAAAACATTTTTTCAATACTCAAACAACTCTAACAAAACAAATACCTACAAACTCTTTTTCAATAGCACTTAGCATGCTACTACACATTACATTTTTAAAATGTTTCTTCCTCTGAATCATTTTCCACTTCACTTGACTGAGATAAATAACTTGGTTGATAATCAGCAGATATAGAAGATATATGATGCTATAGAAGTATTATCAGCTGTGTTTTCGGTAAACAATTTTCTTTTTAAAACAGATAGTTTTACTGGTAAAACTGTTGTGTAACAATGTTGTGTGTTAAATGAGGAAATGGTGACAATGCTACATTTTGTTTTTCAGCAGGTATATTTACATTGACACCTTTACTTCCATACTTCGGTTTAATATTAACTTGCACAGCTTAGTCACTTGGTAATTTATTTTTAATATGCGAAAAGCAAGGCTCTGCCTTATGATCATCACATTCAATAGGAGAAGTACTGAGTCTTGGCTGATTAATATCACAGACATTTGTATGGGCAGTACTAGGACTTACTACCTATATCACTTCTTCGTAAAGGTCACCAATTTTTTTAAAAACTACTTTTGATAGCTAACTCATTAACCGATGTCAATCTTTGCCTTTTGACTATGCACATTCTCATTCTATCAGCTGTTGTTTTTGCCACAAAAATTTATAAGGAACAACTCCTTTCTTCAAACTTAGATTACATCTTTCTCCTTGTTGTTTCGTTACACATATTATATTCAATACAATTTGCTGTATCTTCCTTAACCTGAAATAAATCGACAGACCATAAAAATTGCGTAAAACAAAAAAAGATTACGGTTTTTATAGAAAGTTATACTGAAATTTGTAAGATAGGTTAGGTTAATTTTAAACTCAAATTTTCTAATGTTTAATACTTACTATAAATTTAAACTATTAGATTAAACTTATTATAAATAAAGTATACTTACGTTAAATTGATCTTCACAACCATATAAACACGATTTAGGACATATATTATCCCTTTTAATTACCGTACACCATTGTTTTTGTATTTTCGCATCTCTTGGAATACAAAAAACACTTTGTCGGGTGTTTTTCTAATACTATTTTTGCACTCCGGTACTATACAATACTCGTAAGATGATTTTTATCTTCTTCCATGACTTGTAAAGCAATTAAAACTTAAAATATCTATGAAATTGCTAAAAAGTTCATAGTAAACATTCACTGGATGTATCATTTGACGTCACGCAAAGCGCGCGCAAAATGGCGGTGTTTAAACGGGTCAAATTTACTCAATGTTTTAATTTTCACTTTGAAAAAAAACTAGAATCTTTTCAAGCCTATTAATATTTTTTTCTACGACATAGAGAGGTAAATGATTAATTTACGTCAAAAAAAAAATACGTGAATGTTCCCTATTAGCAACTGTACAACAAAATGTAAAAAATCTATAAAAAACTATTTATAAACCTCACAGGAAAACAAACCAATACTTAAGAGTAATTAAAAGTAATACTCATTTAAAATGTACCAAGGTATTTAAACTTGACTCTGATTGTGGATTGCCACACATCAGTCAAACATAGAGGAGAATTGATACAAGAGGTAAATAACACATATTGGATATCAAAATAGGTGTACATCGAAGGCGTCAGCAGTGAACATACGATAGATAAGCCCAATCATTATATCAGATTTGATAACCCACAAATCCTCGCTAAGGAACACAGTTACATACCAAGAAAAAACATCCTTATTTGAATAGAGAATTTCTAAAAAGCCTTTAAAACATTGTATTAAATTTAAAGTTTATAATGTAAATTTTAATCCTATTATTTGAGAGTTAGAGCCCTAAAAAATATAAATGTAATGAAAATAATGTATATGAAAATTTAAGAAAATACTACATTAAATTCGTTTCTAACATAAATACAAGCAGATCAAGGCACTAGTTTGTAGATAGAATAAATAATAATATTAAAATAAAGTGCTATATGATAATTAACATTTTCAAGGTGACATTATCTTTATTTCTTAAATGTAGGTCATCTTTTATCTTGACACAAAGCGGCTCACTCTATTATACAATCCACTCTTGTTCTTAATAAGAAATATTCATTATTAAAACAACAAAAATATTAGAATAATATATAATAATGTAATATTAATAAAAAAAATCAGTATGCATTTTTTATTATTTCAATGCTTATGAAAAAATAAGAGTAATTTACAATATTGTTACAAAATTCTTGTATATGTAGATTTTGCTTTTTTGAATAATAAAATAAATGTATTATATATTCTCGATCCACCCAGAATTGTTATTTTATTTAAAATACTTATTGTCCTGGGTTTGATAGATAATAGTGTATGTGTACAGTTGCAGGTGTTAAAGGAAAATCTAGAAGGTAGGGTTAGCATGGTTTTTCAAGCTCTGCATCCTCTTTTTAATTGTAAAGGAGATCTATGTCCAGCAGTAAGACATTGTATAACTATACTAACAACAATTTATCAATAATTGATAATAGGTTTTCCCTCTTTTTATTATATATTTTTTAATGCTTGTAATAGAAGTCTAATATTCTTCTTTACATTGAAGATGGAACACCAATTTAAAAATAAATATAGAATGTTAAACAAATACAGGCAGGTATTTAAGACCGCAACCTCTAGGAAATCTTCCCGTTTATTTTTCATTCTATATTTATTGTTAATTTAATTAAGCTTAACATGGCTATACCTGTTTATAGATATTTACAAATATGAAGTATCAAGTACACGCCTTGCATTCAATTAAATAATTTAAATTTCAAGATTTTTAATTCCTATATTGCAAGTTTACAAAGTGTATACAATGAAAACATAACTCTTATGTAGCTTTCTATTAAAATATGATTCTAACAATTAATTTCTCCATACCAAAGTTAGGACAGATTATTGATGAATTTTAGTAAGCATATTCGCTACCTGTCAATATGAACATGTATGATATAAAAATTGTAAGTCATTTTTATTTTTGAACTACAGACCTTGTTAAATACTTACTATTTTTAAATATTTCATTCAAAATCTAACAAATCTGCTGAATGTTTACAGCAATGTTTAGAGTTTTCATCAATATTTTTTTATTATACTTCTATGCTTATCTTAAACAAGTCTTTATTCCGATGGCAGTTCTATGTTTGTGTTAGCAATTAAAGAAAAGTTTACATTTAATTACAAGTGACATATCATATCTTTAGGACTTCTTACCTCTACAACTTTGTTCCAGAAGGGATGCATAACATATACACTCAACGGACTTGTATCCTTTGCCATATACTGAAAAAAAATTGCATTATAAATATTTATGGTATGTATTTGGTAATCTATTTACTAACAAGGTACAAATATAGATATGACTAAAAAGCAAAATATTTTTTAAAAAAATTTTATTTTTAACAGCCTAAAAAAAATAATGTTTTGATTTATATGTATAAGTATAACATTTTCCCAATTTTAAATCAATATTGAATATTTCATAATTTATAAGTTGTTGTGTAGAAAGGGAAAGTAATACACGTTTTGTTACTGAACAATCAATTCGAACTGTATTTATTAAAGCGTAAAAGTTGCGTAAAAGATTAATGTGTTTTAGGTTATATATAAGAATATGTGTAAAATTTTATTGAATTTTACAACTGTCTTCAATTATCAATCTTATAAGAAATTTGTCTTACATTTACATTGTTTTAAAAGAATTACCTTGTAATTATCGAAGCCTTCTAGATGTTCACGTCCAAGGTATTTATAGTTAAACATTTTTATGATTTCACCGCTAATACACAAACAAAAATAAACACTGTAATTTCTAACAGCTTCTTAAACAGAAAAAATTCTTTCGTTTTGCATTTTTCTATTTACTTTAGATAACTAACGATCATTTTTAATTTAACCGCTTTAAGCAAAAAATACGAATAAAAATTAGACAAATGGCAATGTGACCACACCATGAACCTCACCGATGCAGCACTACTACCAAAGTCATGCATGCATATTTAAATTATGTATATGAAATAGACATATAAAAAGATACCAGATAGAAAGAGACAGCTCATCGCTTTATCATTCAATATATTTTTCAGCAAATAACGAAGTATACAGTTCTAGATTTTATTCCATGGGAATAAGGCTATCTTTATAAGAGTGTCATTTAAGGCTTTAATGTAATGTGTTGTTACTTGTTAGATAAAATAAGGCAGTCAACACATAAAAACAGAATTGCCATAATCAAAAAATATAAAGCTGGTTCTAAAAGACTCAATAAGCTACTCCGTTATTACGGCAGATGTAAAATGTCTTCAGCATTGGCGAAGTGATTTATATTCACTACTAGAAGTCGATAATGAGTGTTTATAATATTTAGTTTAGGTTGTTATGGTTACCCTTCAGACGTAGAAGGCTTGGATGGGAGGAAGGGGATTCCTCCACAATCTATCAAGCCTGCAAAAAGGGATGGGTACTCCTCGTTGCGGGGTGCCCTCTCTGTGTTTCATGTCGGAGCATCGCGTCAGGTTTAGTGAGTAGGAGTCTCACATAACCACCTCCATCATCCTCTGGATGGAGGTGTGTATCCATTAGGATTCCTGACGTTAAAAAAAAAAGTTGTTATGGTTAAGGTCTGTCTTTGTTGAAATGAATGCAAAAGCAGTAACATGGATTCACTGTAAGTATTGAGGCTTCCGTACCTACTACCTCCTTTCAATTCCTGTTTCATACCCTCATCAATGCCAGTTGTTGCAACGACGAAAAAAATGTGTTAATTATTTTTATTATTATTTTTTGAAAAATTGTTAACTGCAAGCTTTTATGTCAACAACCAGAAACAGAAGGTCAGCCTCCCTTCTTTATGATCATGTTAAAAAAAAGTTAGTAAGGGACGAATTTATGTAACGTTTCCGAAGGCAGAAGCAAAGGTTGAAATAATTATATGGATGGCTGAAAAGTCAAATGACCCAAAATTATTTGCGAAAATAAAAAGCTTTCAATCTATTGTCTATCATTAAACTTGTTTGTCTTTATATAAAATTTCACTAAAACGGCAAGGTGAGGAACATTCAGAGCCAAGGTACTGGCACAAAAATCGTCAATTTCATAAGTCAGCATTCAATGTGATTCCGAAAATTATAAAAGCAGAAATTATTGAGAAAAAATTCCATTATGTGTCTGATTGACTTGGTATTTAAGCATAAATCGTTGCGTTTACATTTTGCTAAAGGTCAAATACACGCTGAAGCCTTACATGCATATCGTACTGAATTCGTCTGGTTAGAAAATAAAATTATAAAAGCCTTAGGCGATAAAAGCTTTTGACCAAAAAAGAAAACCATCTATCAGTATGGCATGGAAACGTTATGATTAACCAGCAACCCTTATTTATTAAGGTCAGATTAAATTAAGCAGACGTACCTATATCATAATAAATAGAAAAAAATGGCTTTAAGTCAATGTTGTACCAATGTACCAATATAATACCTGTTAAACCTGGCTGCGAAAAGGTGCGGCCGAGTGCACAAAGGCAAACGTTATTTTTCAGACACTTTATAGTGCCGTGAAGTGGACGATTTTTTATCTACACAACAAATGGGTACAACTTTTCCGAAAAATAATGTTTAATAATTTAATAACAAATATTAGCGGCCCCATTTCGATGAGCAGGTTTGATGAGAAAATTTAGTTTTTACTAAACACCCGATGGGTGCACTAATTTGCAGTCGTATCTCGTATTATTAGTAATATTAGTATAAGCAAGTTTTTTTTCTCTGATCGATAACGTCCATACATTCGAACTTGCAAACCCAATTTTTTTGTTGGGATCTGCATCTTTCATCACTTGCGCTTGCTGATGCTGATTTAGCTCGTAACGATGTAGTGTTAAAGTCTTGATCAGATATAGTGGCGCTCTCTTTCGAGAGAATTATTGAACTATCCTGCGTTGAGCTCAATGAACATATTATTTTATGCGTGTACCGACCCCCCCCCTAGTGACTTTGTTGAAAACAAAATGGAAGACATTTTTACTAAGCTTTGTCAAAAAAATCAAGTCCGTGATTGTGTGCGGTGACTTCAATGTCGATATATTACAAGAAACTTCATCTAGTGTACGTTTATTAAAATTGTTTAAATCTTTTAACTTATTGAACGTCTTTTTTGAACCTACTCGCATTACTAGGATTTCCGCGACTTGTATTGATAAAGTGTTCTGTCACTGTAATATTTATGATGAAACAGTAATGACGAATTTAAGTTCAGATCGCTGTGGTCTAAAATTTTCTCTATTAATTAATCACGAAAATGAAAAGCCCCAAAAGTTTACTTGTAGACCAATTAGAAAAAACCGGATCCCTACATTTAAGAATACTGTTGAACAAAAAGTGGGTAAAGTAGACATGACCGATGATAATCCAAATAATTTAAATATAATAACATTTTCGATTTTTTGTTACAAAAATTTTATAATGTTTTTAAGCAAAAAACTATGACGAAATACCTAAAACATAAATTTAGTGATTGGGCTACCGTGGAAATATATAAAAGTACAGATAATTTATATAACTTATATGGTGAGAGGCAATGGAATCATGATTCGGTATTCTTGAATAAAGTTAGGATTTTTTTTAAATACTTAAGAGCGTTTGCGTATAAGCTAGGTCGATTTATATATGAAATAAAATCTAAAACTAAAAAAATAAAATAAAGACAACTTGGAATGTTTTATCTAGTATTTCTGGGAAAAGTAAGGCTGCTAATGGATCTATTAAGTTAAAAATTGATAATATTCAAATAAATTCAGATTGAAATGTGGCGGCTATTTTTAAGACTTTTTTTAAAGAAATTTCTTTAACAGTCACGCGTAATTTAAGTTCTTCACCATGTGATGCAATCGTCGAATTAACGAATAACGTAAGAGTCAGTAATAAATGTTTTGTTTTTAAACCCCTGTAACATCATATGAAATTGTAAAAACTTTTAGAAACCTAAATATGAAAAAAACCAGTGATCCTTGGGGTATGTCAATAAAATTACTAATAATTATTATAAATGATTTTGCTCCACAATTATCCTTAATCTACAACAAATGTATTGAAACCGGTACATTTCCAGATTTAATGAAAAATAGTAAAGTAGTTCCCTTGTTCAAAAGTGGCGATAGACTAGAACCCGGAAATTATACATAGTCCTTTTGGACTATGTGACATTGTACTTTTTGCTGATAATACCTCGCTTATTTTTAAAGTTGAGCGTAATAAAGCTAATTTTGACAAAGTTAACAGTGCTCTGCCACGTGTTCTTCATTGGTTCGAAATTAATAATTTGGTATTAAATACTAAGAAAACTAAATGCATGGAATTTCCACTTCCAAATGTAAAAAGTCAAAATTGTAGTTTACTCCTTAAAAATGTAGTGTTAGAACCGACTGACTCAACAACTTTCTTAGGTATAACTTTAGATAGAAAGCTCCGGTGAAACCCCCATCTCTCGACGATCGCAAGCAAACTCAGCTCAGTCGTCTATGTAATTAAAAAAATAAAACAATTAACAGATGTTAATAAGGCTCGTCTCGTTAATTTTACTTTTTTTCACAGTATTTTGTCTTACAGTATTTTACTAAGGGGTGGCGTTGCCGAAATTAATTCTATATTTATTTTACAAAAAAGAGCTATTTGTAACTTAAAAGCTAGAGACTCCCTAAGAGATGTTTTTAAGGAAATCGGTATTGTTACGGTCGCTTTTCAATACGTTTTTTATAACTTACTATAAATACGACAAAATTTAAATGACTATATTAAAAACAGCGACAGACATACGATCAATACAAGAAATAATAGGCTCGTAACGCCTAAGTTTCGTCTTCAAAAAGTTAAAAAATCATTAATGGGCTTGATTGAGTATACGCATATATAATAAAGTTCCACAAGATATCTTAGAGCTTCCTTTTCTTGGTTTTAAATCTAAAATTAATGGTATATTAATTAATAAATCTTACTATAACATTCAAAAGTTTTTGGTTGATCGAAATGTGTGGAACTTGGTCATCAACTCATTAGCAGGGTTGATGTTATAATCAAACTAATCAAAATGTTTATAGTCAAACATTGTTAAATTTCATTTAAAAAGAGTTGTTGATTGAGTTTCTGGCCAGCTCTTCCCAGCAGAACAGCATTCCGAACTGGTAGTAGCTTACTCACAGACTGACTATACTGACCAATTTAATGTAATTGACGATTCAAAAGTGCGTGTAAATGCCTACTTGAATAAAGATATTTTGAATTATCGATGTGACAACCGTAGTACATTTCTCACAGGAACTGGGTCCTGCATCTGTGGCTAAGCCCAAAAAAAAAAATATCAGGCTTATTTTTTCTCTTTGGACAGGTTGCCAACCCGGTGTCAACCCTCCTTGATTTTCGTTTGTTTTACTATTTGTTTGATTACGCTTCAAGCAAAAACTACTAGACCTATTTTGATCAATTTGGGTATTTATGATTTTAGCAAATTATCAGTGTCAATATTTTGGAAGTTTTTGAATATGAAAAATTGCCTCATTTTGACTTGTAAGCACTACAATTTGTTAGGGCCAATTGCTATAATATAAATAATTGATGGCTATAATTATAACATAAAATAAAATAGTTTTTTTTTATGCTCATGTCAATGCTGTTAGCCCTGTCGGCTATTACAGCGTCACCAGGGGAGGATAATAAAATAGTAGCGAGAGAAACCATGTAGGTACATTATATATTTTGTTTACGGAGCAGTATTTTTGTCTTTGGTAGTGTTACCAGAAACTAATAATTGTTTAATTGCTTAAGCAAATACTCCCTTTTGTATCGTAGTGTGAATGAAATATATAAGACAATTAGAATTATTGGTCTATAGGATTTTAAATTAAAGTCGTACCAAATCTTATATTTAAAAATCGCCTTGTATAAAAATATAGCAAAATTCATAAAATTAAGTTTACTTTTTTATATTAGTAGGAGCAAAAAATATATAATACTTCGTACAAAAAATAATCGCAAACATAAATAAGATAGAAACAAACAACAAACAGAAATATTAATGTTTGTGTTCATGAAACCAAGGTTCCATAAATGTTTTTAAACCAATCACTGTCAGTTTTACTACACCTAACATTATAAATAAACATGAATTATAAAGTCCCGTGTGGCAACTCAAATGATAGTATCGAATGATTGTAGGCAATATAATATAATGTTTTCTTTTAATAGAAATATTAAAAGGAAAAAATATTTTGATCAGTTTAAAATAGGAACGGTACTAAAATGCACTTACTGAACAATTCAATTAAAATGATTGTATATTTAGATAATACGAGTGGACCTGCTTCTATGTTATTTTTGTCTGTAGAAGGGAATCTAGACTGTGATTTGTGTCCATTGATAGTGTCAGGATATCTTTATATATTTTTATAAATAGCAAACATGAAGAAGAAAGGCAATTAAAAAGTTTATATTTTAGTCGTTATAGCTTAACTGTAAGTAATTTACTGCAGTCGTGTACACACTAGCTCGTGGTGGTAACTAGTAGTATACACACCATATTACAACTTAACTTAACTTAAGCCGAGTAAAAAAAAGGGAACATCGAGTCTGTGAGCAATTGATGTTGCTGCTGCATTTATGGTGTATGAATTCTTGTTGAGTTTACTGAAGCCGCGTAACAAATTTGTCGGCTAGGCAGATCAGGCGAAGACCTTATCGTAGCTAAATGTTACGAGTTCAGGCTCTGTCAAGTATCGAATATAGAAGATGCATGATTATGTAATCATATTATAGATAGAATGATGTCATTCTATTGAATAAAATAGCAGTAGGGCATAAATTAGCCCTGCGATGTTGTAGAAATTGTCAAAGCTAGATGATCCTGCTAGAACTTAGTGCGGCTACATCAAAATAAAACTGCAAAATCACCGAGCTATATTCCGAAACCAATAATGTTTAAGTATTGCCCTTTATATTTAGAAATGAACATTTAGGAGAAAAAATAAAAAAAATGGCAAGTTCCTATGTAACATCTATACAGGGTTATTTTTAATTAGTCGTGGAACAAATGTTGTTGGGATTGATAAAGAGAGGCTGCTTGCAAGAGGTGGTCAACTAATTACAAATAACCCTGTATATGTTTGTTTTGGTATGCATTATACCATATCTGTTTTAGAATTGATGATACCTTCCCATTAACGTATACTCATGTCAATAAAAGAACACGCACATCGGAAGACATGTATCAAATACTAAATAGCGAGATAAGCCCAACGATGATACGTGATAAATCATTGAATCACTAGTCATTATCAATATGCTCTCATAATGCATCTAATAACTGAGTCAAGGTGACACATATGTAAGGTTCTGTCCGAATGACATCACTTGGTGGGTGGTGATGCAAGGTCAGATAAGGATGGCCAGAATACTCAGGAGCGCCGTGAAAATGGATTTGGTTTATTTTATTTTATTCAATTAGCGATAATAATATGTGGTTTGTATAACAGAAGCGATACATTGAGGGACGGTATAGAGATTAGATCTAAGTAACTGAATGCATCTACTATAAGGGTCGTGTTATGTGACTTACTTTCCATTCACCATTTCACCCAGGATAACCTTGAAATACTCTAGTTCCTTTATCCTACTCTCAATTATCCTCTTGCTTCTAAAAGGTGGAAACGCATCTGCAATGTCCCATATTTGGAGATGGCAAATTCCGGGATCCATGGGTAACAGCAGAGTACTAATATGAATAAGTTTTTTTCTAATCTTTACCTTTTCTTTAAATGCTCCAAGAACGTACTTCAAGATAAGATTAAAATTTTAACAAAATATTTTACTAGAGATATTCCAAAGTTTATGTTTTCTCCGGATTGATATGTCTGTCTATGATCGACGCTCTTGGTCACTTAGAGTAGTACTCTATTTCCTCTGGCGTTTTCGCTAAAACATCAGAGACGTGTCGCACTGAAATCAACAGCATGAGATAGATATATAAAAACGACCCATCATATGTATCGTGTAATTAACAGAAAAAAAAAATACTTTTACATTAGTCTATACTAATATTATTAATTCGAAAATTTAGATGATTGGATGGGTGGATGTTTCCTATTCAATTACGCCAAAAATACTAAACGGATTTTGATGAAACTTAGCAATGTACCAGAATAAAACGTAGACTATAGAATACTAATACTAATAATACTAAACTACGCGATTACGTTGTTGCCACGGGAATTCCTGTTTGTAATCGATCGGATCACTAAATTTTATAAAAGTATTTGGACTTGTTACTCGACTGCTGTAGTAGGAGCGTTATGTTTTTTTAATATATGTATATATGTTCTTAATAGTTGGTGCCCGTTACTCCGTCCACGTCTAAGATAGGATAGTAACCGAAAGTATATAGGTTAGAACTGCATTTCGTAAATCTATTAACATAAATCTACTAAAATAAATATTGATTTCATTTAAACAATAGCAGGTGGGTGTAAAACGCGATTTTCTAATGGTTTCAAAAACAAAGACCAGTTTACAATAGGTTTGCGATAAAACTTCTAAATCAGGAACTTACCTAGTTAAGTACCTCTTAAAACCAATTTAACAGACGCAACTGTATCTACAGTTACCGTCCGTATGTTTGTGTAAAAACAATCCAACAAATTAACCCTAAACATGCCAGTGTCTTAAAATCGTATATTAAAATGAAAAAAATATTTTAAAAGTAGTTTAATAGTAGGTAGGTACTTAAGTTTAAATTTACGCTACTTATTCATGAAATTATTGTATCTACATAAAATAATTTCTGTTTCGAATAAACGTACATTTCCAACTTGCGTAAACTAAAAAATATTTTTATGTACCTATTAACCTTCTTCGAACACTTACCAAAATATAAACTTGATTCAAATCACTTGTAACACTGAAAACATATTTAAATGACCTAAATTGCTCATTATTACTCAATATTGCCTTGAGTCATCTGAAATCTCTTTTATCTCATTTCTCGTTATAGGAATTATTCAAGGAATACGTGACAGAAATAATTTATAGTATTTCATAGTGAATTGTGACATGTTTACGAAGACGATTGCAGAGTGACGTATTTATTCTACTTTAATTATTACAAAACAAGTATTCATGAATGCTATCTATTTAAATTATGTTTCAGTAAATGTAATAGAGTAACGTAAATGTAGTTGGCAAAAATTTAATGAAATATTCAATGGCCTTTTGCTAATTGTGCCTTTATGCTATAGTCGTATCTAACAAATCGGATTCAAGGCTCTTAAAAAAATATTAGAATTTTTAAGTTTTTTAACAAAAATAAGGAATGAATGTAATATTGTGTTTTGTCTATTTTTGAGTAACCTTCGTTATTATAAAGGTATATCTTGTGTACTAGGTATATCATACTTTTCTTTAATCATACTTGCTTCTAATCTTGGAAGCAGATTTTTGGGTAGGTCTGATGAAAACGTTGGCACGACCTAAAGACCCAAAGCGGGCATACTTACAGCTTCTGTTTGCCCTCGGTGTCATATTTATTATGCCTTCGGTTGATTACTTTAAAATGATGGAAATTTATTGTTTTTTATAAATAAGGGGACTGGATCCAATGCAATGATTGTAAAATGTGGCCCATGATAAACGCACATCATACTCCGGAATTGGGTCATGTTTGTGATTTTGTCAAACGATTTTACTCTTGATTCTTTGAGTCAAAGGAGGAAAATCTATTTATGTGGTGATTTATAATTATGACTGATTAAATCAAATAAAAATTTGAAGGGAGATAAGAATCCAATTCACGTTGTTGGATTTTAAGTTTAATAACTTTTTAGTTTTGTAAAAAAATAATATTAATTTACAAGTTTGTTTCAAAATTGAGATTTTATTGTTTAATTTAATTTTCTTTCATTGCTAAATTGATGAAAATAGGACTGCAATATTTCTAAAGACGACTGAGGAATTATAAGAATGTTGATGTCTCTGTACTCTGTCCTTTCATCTCGTCCTTCGAATATACATTTATGATTTAAACCGTTTTGGTTTTATTAGACCATTCGAAAGACTCATTCATGTGAATATACATAAAATTTTAAATGGTCTCAAATATTTTTTACTCGAATACTTAGTAACACCTTATTATAATAAAGCCTTTTTTTATTTACTTATTATATAAGGCCATAAAATAATTTGTTAAAAAATATAAATTAAGGGAACGAAATTCAGACTTCCAAAACGCGCCACCATTGGTCGAAAAGAAATGTGAGGTCATCTGACACGCCATTCAAATTATTGGTGTCTTAGTTCATACTGTGGTATTTCTGAGAAAAATAAATAATTTAAACTCATATTTTCGTGCTTAAAAATTTTGTTAAATGATACGATTGTTTAGGTTATCCATATGCTAGGGTCATTTCGCCTGTTTGCGTCCATTTAGTGGAATTGCTGACTTTGAAAGAGAAAATAAAAATGATTTAGCACTAGTTTTGAATAAAAACTTATGTACAGTGTTAATAATATAGTCTTTTTTATATTCATTCAAAGCTTTGGTGGAAAGATATAACGATTTTAATATAAAAGTGATAAATATCAGATTTGGGCGATTTACCCAGTTTGGGTCCATAAAATCTAAATTGCGTCCACTCATGGACCAGTTTGCGTCCACCAACTTATATATAGAATGTAGGGGAGATTTTTATTAATTATTATTCAGAAAGATTAGATTTTAACAATTTATTGTTTTATGTCTAAATATTTAACTAATTAAATTTTAAAATATTTTTAATAACAAATATATCATCTTATATATTTGTCACAGCCAATGTTTTCTTCGCCGTCTTCATCTACATCTGATATAAGTATGTCATTACATTCAGCGCACTTTGTACTATCCACGGCTGGTAAATTTTCTTTTTAGAGTATCAGTATCTACTGTGACTTTAACAGGAAGTGTCTTTTTCCTACGTTTTGGAGCAGTTCCTTGAAGTTTTTTTTCTCTATTCGTTGTTAATTTCTTTTTCTTACTGCTTTGTTTTTTTTTCTCCATCTGCTCTTATGTTCATAATACTTTCTCGATGCAGACGAAGATATGGCCGCTGGAGTTCTTTGATTAAATTTTCTTGCTATGCTAAAAATTTCAGCCAACATCAGGTGGGTTTTAAATGGATCAAAGGTTTCTGAATGTGAAATGCCTTGAATAAATAATGAAGATGATTGTAAACTAGGAGGCTTTTCTATAGGTGAAATAGATGGTGATACAGTTGATGCTAAATGAATAAAAGCAGTCGGAGGGGGTTTTGATATTTGTTGCTTAGTTTTCTCAAGACTTGGTGTAGTATGAGTTGCCATATCTTCTAGTGGTAAAATAAGAACTTCATCTGAAGACACTATTGAACTAAGCTACAGGTAACTGCCAAAAAGGTGTATAGGCAAAATCATTTTTATTCATGTCATGAGTTTCAGAGTTGCACCTTGATACACTGTGATTTCACAATTTCTAAATTGTTCAATCAGGAGCCGTTAATAAATTACGTTATTTTTTTTATTATAATTACATTAAGATATTATTGATCGTAGGTATATACAATTGTATTAAATTTAAATAAACTATACATTTTTAATTACTTTTATAAATAGATAACAAGAAAACAAAGGTGGACGCAATCTGGTCTGTCCTAAATAATAGGTCATAAAATTCGCGTCCACTGCGGACGCAAAGTGGAATTTTTAAAATTTGTATGTGGTAGTTCGCGTCCACCTTATTTTAACTGTCAACAATTAAAAAACTTAAGTAAATTCATAATTATGTTTTTCCTTTCTTTATTATTAAGGCCTAGAAACATCTATGTATCCTTAACTTCACATAAAACAATGTAAAACTAACCGTGAGTGGTGTTGCTGCTCACTATTTTTTTACTAACATTTAAGACATTCGCAGTCTTTTGTCCCGTGGCTCAGATAAATTATTTTTTTTTAAAGGGAAGGATTGCGCTCAAGGAAATTGTCTATGACTGTGTATCTCCTATATATTGAGGTATTGGCAGAAATTACATTTGGTTTTGTTAGAAAGTTCATGAACTTATTTTCGAGTATTTTATGAAAGGATAGCCGTCGAATGGACGCAAACTGGCGATGGACGCAAACAGGCGAAATGACCCTATATAGAAGTACTATCAGCTGTGTTTTCAGTAAGCAATTACCCTTTTAAAACAGATAGTTTTACTGGTAAAGTACCAATATTATGTGTTGAATGAGGAAATGGTGACAATGCTACATATTGTTTTTCAGCAGGTATATTTACATTGACACCTTTACTTCTATACTTTGATTTAATATTGACTTGCATAGTTTAATCATTCAGTAATTTATCTTCAATAAGAGAAAAGCAAGGTTGTGCCTTATGATCATCACATTTAACAGGAGCAGTACTGAGTCTTGGTTGATTAATATCACAGACATTTGCATGCAAATTTTCATTCTCTCTATTGTCCAATTCTACTAATTTATTTTTCTAATGTTCAATTATTCTAATTTACACTAAGCTGTATATAAATAAAGCATAATTACGTTAAATTGATCTTCACAACAATATAATCACGACTAAATTATATTACCCTTTTACTATACTATATTATCCCTTTGAATTACCATACACCATTGTTTTTGTAGTTTCGCATCTCTTGGGATCCAAAAAAACAGTCTGTCGGTGGTTTTTATAATACTATTTTTGCACTACGGAACTATTTAATACTTGTAAGATTGTTTTTGTCTTCTTCCATGATTTGTATAGCAATTAAAATTTCAAATATGTTATGAAGTAACTGAAAAGTTTAGAATCAACATTCACTGGACGTGTCATTTGACGTCATGCAAAGCGCGCGCAAAATGACAGCGTTTGATTTTTTTTTTTTATAATTCATCCCTCTTGAGCGGGATAGGCAAAGGGATAACCCATACAGCCAAGTCAAGAATAGTCCAATCAGCTGTGACAGCGTTTGAACGGCTCAAATTTACTCAATGTTTTAATTTTCACTTTATAAAAAAACTAGAATATTTTCAAGACTATTTATATTTTTTTGATATAAAGAGGTAAATGATTATTGTAAGTCTTAAAAAAATAAATATTCCATATTATCGTCTTGTGGAATAGACTGAGAACAAAATTCATAAAAACTTTTAAATCATTTGTACTTTTTTATCATCTATATATTATTGAAATTCCTCACGCATAAGCAAAAAAGTATATAATATGTACTGTTTATCTAATTATTTATGTTGCTTTATCCATTAACATATTATTCCTTAAGGCAAATTTTCTGTTCTCAGATAAATTAAATTTTCTCACACCAAACCTTAAAATGTTTTGATGGTCCAAAAATAATCCTGTGATTATTTTTGGACCATCAAAACTTTTATATATGACCACTCTTATATATGATACGTTCCTGATAATGTCTAAACAGCAGGATATATATAGAGTAAGGAAGTAGATAACCAGATATTTCATTTATATATATATATATATATATATATATATATATATATATATATATTAGGAAGTAGATAACTACTCTACTTCCTCACTAAAGTACTAAAGTAGATCTACTTCCTACTTCCTCACTCTTGTTTCTATATATTTCATATTTAATATTTGTTTTTATATTTAATATTTCTATATATTATTTATTTATGTATATATTTTTTATTTATTTTATTTTATAGTACATATAAATGAATTGAGCCACTTTGATTATTTATCTAAATGTATGAAATGTGTAGGCCAACTTGAATAAAAGTGAACCAAACTCTGAGAGGGTCATGACAATTAACAAGTCACAAGAGCTTATAAAGTGTTATAAATATACAAAACGGTTATTACAGTTGAATTGCACAAAAATAGGATCAATAATTTCAATATATTATAAAGAAAAATTACCGATTTATTAATACTTTTTAATTAAACTGGACCCTTTGAAAAACTTATGGTTGATTCTTAACTTGTATAATCTACTCGGAATTAAAGTCGTAAATATATATATATTTTATTAATATTATTTAAAAAATGTGTATTATATTATCATACTAGGTACATTTGAGCCTAATTATGTCATTTATTTATTTATCCAAATATCTTTATGTACCTACTTACGTAACATTTCTGTATCCTGATTATGTAGTAAATCCCGGTTAAAAAAAAACCTATTCTATGATATTCTTACTATTCTATTACTGGAGTACTGGCCAGTGAAAGCGAATTGTAACGTTTATTCGAACCACAGGTCATGTGATTTAATATCAAGCGGTTAGACAGTTCGACGTTTTTACATGAATTTATGGTAAGTATTTAGAATAGAGATTTGAATTCCTGAATAGTTATTACAATATGTAATTCATAATAAAACTAGTTGTAAAGATAATTTGTCTGTTAAAGATATCTGAGAAGCAAGCTTGACATTTTGGCACAATGAAGACTCACCCAATTTACGAAATAGCTGGAGGTCTTGCTTTTTAACTGTGCCAACATATCTCTAGATTATTTTTTGGAGTAACACGATATAATTGTGCATCGGTTCTTTTTTTGAAATTGATGATTGAAACTACTAACAAATTAACGAGGTATTTGATAATTATCATTGACTTTGAGTAAGGATATTGTTTTTAAAGGTGACTTATACTTTCGAAAACTGATGTATTATAACCTTCAAGAAAATTGTTAATTAGGCAGACTATTTCTCACATAACAACTTGTGTTTAGAATTCTAATTATAGATCCAGCTCAACCATCGCTCTTCATAACTCAAGTATTGCTTAGCAAATAGCGATTGTGATCGCGTGAGATCATAGCATAATATGATTAAAATTAATATGAATGGAATCAACTATGTACTATTTAAATAATACACATGAATAAATGTTATATTTTTAGACTGTGGCATTTTATAAATGTATAATATTTTTATATAGTTTCATTATTCATACTGACCGATCTATTTTCTGAAATACATCATGAAGACTGTCTTGTGTCATTTATGTACTATACTAGTTTTTGCCCGCGACTTCGTTCGCGTGGACTTCAGGTTCGTCCCGTCTAGTCTAGTAATAAGTAAGAAATACGGTAACTAAGCACTGCAAAGCCCTAATCATAGGCCTATAGGTAGCTACTGCAGTATGCTCCTATAAACTACATTTTTCTTTTTCCTTCAGCATAAACATGCAGATTCTTCGCTTTGGAAACACGTGAGCAAGCCACATAGAGCTGACCGTGAGAAAAACATGGCGTGCCCAAATGTAGGCCTGCTACCTTCAAGGTTTGACCCTGCGATTTGTTGACCCTGACCTTGACCCTGATGTATAAGCTATAGCCTATGTGTTATTCTGATGTATAAGCTATATTGTGGTAAAGTTTCATTCAAATCCATTCAGTAGTTTTTACGTGAAAGAGTAACAAACATCCATACATCCATACTTACAAACTTTCGCCTTTATAATAGTAGTAGGATGTATTATAAAGCGCATACATAGATAATGTATGTATTAGTAATACATGTTATTTTGCGGTTTTAAGACTAATCTCTGTAAATATCCTTAGAATTACCTAAATGAATCAGAATTGAAAATAGAAATCTTCTGAATTGTCTCTGGAGATAATGCAGGGCACTTAGATGACCGTATTTATTACAAACAATGCTTCGTACAATTTATTGCTATTCTTTTAGATATATACGGACTATAAAATTTATGTAAGTCAAAAACGTTACTAGAATTATAAGTAAAGCTTGAATGACAAACAAAACATTTGACATGACTATTAATTTTTTATTTCTATTTTAATGACTGGTGATTAATTCTATAAGATTTTTAATTCTTTAATAAAATAATACGTCATTTTATTGAAATGACCTAACTTGAACTTCTAAATTACTTAACTTGGAATTCTTCAAAGGGATGTCCGGTGTGGTTGAGTCCAGGATATTTTTTTAAATACTCTAGGTCCTCAAGCAGATCCTTTTTTAGATCAAGGATATTCTTTTATTTCATTTTATTTTTTAATTTTAGTTTATTGTACATATTACCGTCCAGTTGATTTGGCCATTATTTAACATCATTTCACACAGAATAGACAAGACAAGCTGAATGAGCGATTCCTTTCAATATTTTGAGTATTTTAAACCTTCTTTTATTACTAAGGTCTTTATCCTCAGATAAGTATAAACTAAATTGCCAAATATGACTATTTCATTGTTTATTTAAAAGTCGTCAGTCAAGTGCTAAACGATTATCAAACACATTGTTATTCATAACTAAAGTTACTTTTGGTTAAATAAACACTTTAGACGCTATAAACAGTTTTATAACTGCCGACAGATTTAATGTTATCATTTTCAATTGATGTCAGTATTTTGTAAGTAAATTAGAATATATGTTATTGTTTCCTTGTGTGGGTAGTTGTAAAACAGTGGTGGCTCGGTAGTTCTTATGACTAATAAATCAATCATATACCTAACCTCTAGATCTATCAGGTATTACTGCCTGATTTGTTTATTTTTATCTTATCGTTCACATTTTCGCTTAAGATATAAAACTATATTTCTATGTGACTCATAATTCATACTTTATACAGTATCTCATAATCTTAAACTCATGTATGAGCTACAGATAATTTATTAAATACTTAACTTTGCAAATATAAAAAAAACACAAGTTGAACAATTTGGTTTCTATATTGGTTGGTCGAGTGGTTAGCGCAGACGCCTAACGTGTCACGGCGCAACGGGGCTCGGGTTCGATTCCCGGCAGAGACAGGCATTTATGTGATGAGCATAGATGTCTGTGTTTATGGGTTTGGTGGTTTATTAAATATATTCTCAGTATTTATATATGTATTTCTATGTATTTGTATCGCTGTCTAACACCCTTAACACAAGCAAATAATTTGCTTTCTTAGGAGTTAGATCAATGTATGTAATTTGTCCTGATATTAATATTATTATCATTATTATTATTATTATTATTATTATTATTATTATTATTATTATTATTATTATTATTATCAATATAAAATCCTTTTTTTTAACTCTCTACCAAAAGAGAGGGGTGTTATAAGTTTGACCTGTGTATCTGTGCGTCCGTCTATCTGTGCGTCCGTCTATCTGTGCGTCCGTCTATCTGTGCGTCTGTTTATCTGTGTGTCTGTCTGTGATATCGTAGCAGCGGTTTTTAATCGAAAACCTGGTTCGTCGAAATGGTTTTTAGCTAGGTTTGGTCGAAATAAAAGTAGTCGTCTCCAAGATATTGAGCTTTATTGGTGATGGAGAAAGATTCTTATGTAATATTAAGAGTAAATACCTAAATAAGTGAAAGTCAGAGTGTTTGTAGGTTCATTTAGTAGAATATAGAAACCAGTGGCAAAACTTTAAAAGGGAGAAAAAAATAAAAAATAAAAAAACCCCCGATACAAAAAGAACTCTAAAAAGGAAAAATAAATATTATTATGTACTTCGTTGCGCCAGGGGCCGCTAAACAAATAAAGAAATCAAAATGCAAGTTACAAAGGCAAATAACCAAATAACAATATCTAATTGCATAGTTTCATAGGTTTTTAGAGGTCTTTTTATATCAGGGGGTTTTTTAATTTTAATACTATTATTTTATACTTAATTAACAAACAAACTGCCTCAATATTAACACTTTAAGCAATACAACACAAATAAACCACCTCAAAAGTTTAAACATTTAGTTCAAATATTGATAATTTACATTCCAAATAAATATTTATATGCTTGATTGCTAGAGGACATTAGAAGCTTGTTTTTATATATTGGTACGGATCACCCAATAAAACACGTATTAGACTAACTATCTTAATTGAATTTCCCTAGTACTAACAAAAGAACTGGCTAACATTAACCAATATACATTTTTTGTTTAAATAAAATATACCTGGTTGTACAATTAGTGGCAACTGGTGAAGTCTGCATTGTCATCGTAACTGTCAACTGTCACTGCTCTATAATTTAACCAATAAATATTTTCGAGAGATATCAATGAAAGATTAAAGGTGTGACATTACAATATTAAGAGACGCGTTAAAAAGTACGGAAAAGAAAGCACGAAACGATGGCGTGCGATAAGGATAATTGAATTTACGTTTTATTTTAAACTCCAACAAGTAAGCTTTCTCCAGGTAATGTTACACTCAAATATATATCGTGATACAGATTAAAAATGGGAAAGTGTGAAAGTTTAATGTAAAGGATTAAACGGACTTTACAACATTTGTATCCTATATAAATATATTTAATTCTGTCTTAATATTGAACGAGTTGAAGTTTAATTTATATGAAGTGTCTAAAAATTACAGGAAGCAGATTTATGAAATGCTAAACAGCATTCTCTACCAATCTGTTAGAGTACTGCATTCTTTACTCTTATAATCCATTGGTTGCAATATTCCATCTGTAAGCATTGAATGATGTATTTTAAGATTTTACGTTAGCAGTTGCCAGTTGCCATGTTGATCATATTTCAATATTCTAACTATTTCGAGTGTGAGACTTAAGATCCTGGCTGGTATTAGTTTCATAATATGCACTTATGTTTCTCGCCAGTTCCGCCGTCATATTTTTTATTTTAAATTTAAATGTTATTAAATTTAGGTCATCATTTGAGAACGGTTTTAAAGATTTGGATATGTCTGACATAATTTAATTTGTGTTTCCTTTGGTCAAAATAAGAAGTGTCGTAAAAAAACATATATAAAATTCTAATTTCTTACCTATTCCTTAACCCTATATGAAGTCAGAACAGTTTGCTATTAAATATATGTTTTTAAAATAACCGGGATCTTAATATAAAAGAGTAAATGTTATTAAACAGCCTTAGGTTTACAATTTCAGACAGTCAATTTTAAAATGTCTGACCTAAAAGCGTTACAATTTGCCAGTTAAACAGATTAAAAATTTAATTAAACATGTCACCACACTCACTTGATGTCCTCTCGTACAGCAACCATAAATCAATTAAGGTACGAATAATATTTTATTTGCATTATTCAGCGTACATAAGAATTTAGTGGATTTATTTTTAAGATCAATTAAAATGAATCTTCAATAAAGCATGTAAACATACCTATTAAACTAATAACTATAAAATAACTTTTTTTACTGCTTTGTTTTCTTTTCTAAGCTTATTATTATATGTAAATAGAAACTTTGATACCAGAATAGCAAATTCCATGAATACTTCGTTTTCAAGGTTCATTTTCAAGATCAATGTTTACAATACGCCTACTAAGCATATTATTAATGAAACGTTGAATAAATCGACAGTAATATTGATATATTGTTAGCTAATATTGTTTATATTAGTATTCTATGTAAATATTTTGATTCCTTTGGTCCACTACATCGTGGAACATGTCTGGTAAAATATATTATATACAAATATGAAATCAGTATTTGCAATAGGTATAAAGGCCGAGAGCAAATCAAACAATATCTTGAGAATAAGGAATCATTTTCCTCTGGTTTATTTGTAATGTTGATAATACAATTCTAACAAATTCTATCACAAGTGACAGTTTAGTGAATGTTTATAATGAAATAGAAATGACTCATTTCGATTAGTTTAATGACCTCAAACTTTAAACGTTTGCCAAAAAACTACCAACGGCGCCTCACTTCTTTATCAGTGACGCTTGATATTTAGCACAGATCTATTCAATAATTTATTGGTTACACAAGTGCAGAACAAAATTAACGGCTAAGTAAATTTAGTTATTGTAATGTTTTAATTTTGTTATGAGCATATTATTTGGTTCAATTTTATAGGAATAAAGTTACTACTTACCTTAACAATATCAGGTTGTCAAAATAAACCGTAATGCGTTCATTTCCTTATCCAAATAACAGAGCACTGTTTGACCCCAGAAAATATAGACTCGCGTAAGACTCCAATCAGAAAGGAGCAACTAGCTGACTAACAGTCTTTTAACAAAGCGATGTTAGTGCACTATTTGACCTAGCGACTAATAAATTGGATAAAGAGATGGCACCATAAGGGACTCATGATAAAGGATATGTTATTCTCGAATAATATTTTTTTTCATAGAAACAACAAGTAAATTTCTATTTGAGAATATCTGAGAAGCTAATGTACACAATAACTTCCTTGGTAATAATACAATGTATGGCTTCGCTCTGGTTCGAATACCTGCAATTTGGTTCATTTTGACCTCGATCTGTTTATCACGATTTATAAAAGGAATCGTGATGAATGATCAGGTATTCAGATCATCTCGTTCGTATATTTATAACCACTAAAATATTATCAGACTAGGTCGTGTTTGGAAAATTTACATCGGAGGTAAGATGTTAGGTCTTTTTTTTTAAATTAATAGACAAGCTTTAAAAAGAGTCGTCAATATTGTTTTTTTTAGGGAAATATTTTTAAATCTATATTTAAGTTATTTTTGAAACCAAAACTATATTCATAAAATCTATCGCATGTAAGTAAGTAAATAAGGAGATATCATTTTATCAAAATCTGTCCAGTGGTGACGCTTGGACAAATGAGCAAAGAAATAGAGACTAACAAAAATGAAATAAAAACAATTGTTTCGCCTTGCCATATTCTTAAAACGTAACAGAAATAATAAAACAATATTTTATGTACTTTTCAATTAAATATATAAATTTCCGATCAATCAAACCAATCAAATAAAAAAAAATCAATCCTGACGTTTTTTTAATATATAATTATTCCCAATGTCATTTAATAAATTCCAGGTGACACACTTTGTTACGAAAAGCTGCCAAATGTGTAAAATCGATGATGACAACACAAGGAAATTTTGTGTGGTTCTTAAAAATATTTATCAGAATCTAACAATAGTTTATTATCTATAGTATTTAAATTCTATCTTGGTACGGTTTTAGCCTACCTATATCCGTCTCTATTAATATGCTTGAGAGTTAGTGACTTTGTCACAAATAAAGATTTGTTGTATGCTTTAAATATCATTCTTCATGAGTGTAGAACTAAAATTGATTTAGTACCATAATATTGTCGGTTCACCTGAAACTTTACGACTGACTCTCTGTTGCCAACGATCAAACTATTTATAGACGCTGATGGAATGCATTTCGCGCTCATTGACATTCCAAATTCAAATATGACGTATATTATAATTGTATTTGTATTTTCAGACGAAGGCACAACACCAAACAGCTTTAATGCTTCGTCTGCCGAGAGCGTAGATATGCGCTCGAAATGTGATTCCGACGTTTGCCGAGAACGCGATCTACGTTCTATACAAAATAATAAATTCTCCAATAATATACAGTTGTTTAAGTTTTTCAAATTATGTAAATTCGAAATTTCAATATGATATTTTATATGTTTAGATGTAGTAGAGTGTGAATGTGATGATGTGTGAAATTTAGCAATTCAATTATAACTAGATCCTGTGACTCGATTGAACTGATCCACTGCATATACATTTAGTTCTTAATAAAATGCACGACGACCCGATTTAAAATCCAATATGGTGGACGTAACAAGATGGAAAATATAAAATGGAATAATTCGAAGTATGGTCAACTCAACGTCATCATGAAATTATAAAATCCTTACTTTTATTAACTGTTATACTTATTTTATTGGATGTAGCCCGTGTAGCCCGTGGCAAAGTTAGCCTGTCTACATTTTTTTTTACTAGTCTAAATATCATCAACAACGTGATGGTAAGATTTTACAGCAATTATAGAATCTTTAGTGATTTTTTTAATTCCTAATTCGTTCAGAATAAACCATGTGTTTGGTATAAATGTAATTTACGGGAGGATAACATAAAAGGCCAATTTTAAAGTGGGGTTTTAGTAACATATTTTTTACAAAATTATTTGTTATGAATGAATTTGTAATAATCATATTATAGAATTGTTTAAAAAATGGCAATAACAACATTTCTGGATTATGGTGTTTTTATTAAAAACATGTATGTATATTATTGTACAGAAGCTACTTATCGTAACAGTCTTTATTATATTACATGGATCAATAGACTAAACCGTTACCTTCAACTGATTAAAAAAGTTTTCTGCCACAAATTTATTTTTAAATCGGCAATGCCGCGAAGTTGCGATTATGAAAATTATTAATTTATGAAAAGCACTTATTATTAGAAAACAAAACTAAGACTCTCCTATTTTGTGCCTACGCTCTCAAAATGTAATAAATGTAACAAAGAATTATCATTGCGTAAGTTTTGATAATTCGATCCTCAAAGAAAAAAAGTAAGTTAAAAAAATATCTTGAAACTGATAACTTTACAAATAGTTTTTTAAGTATAATATTATAGTTATGTTATTTTACATGTCTTGCAGCTTTTAAATTTGATAGTTTGAACGAAACGAAGTTATAACATAAAATTTATTCAAATATTTTATACATTTTTAGACTTTTTTTTTATATTGTATTGTTTTTCCCAACAGTTTTATTCTTTAAAAAGTTGACATCATTAGGAAAGGTTCCTTGTAAAGATAATTTATAGAGCTCATATTATTAGTCCTCCTCCTCCTCCTCCCTTTTTAAGGGTGGGTCTCCTGACCCACCCTTAAAAAGGGAGGGCCAGATGGGCCCCCATGGGGTACGACGTCCCGAGGGCGTCTCAGATTGAGACACGGACCTTGGCTCGGGGCGTCGTTAGTCAAGAGGGAAGCTAAGTAAATTCGGACAGTACGTTCGGAGCAACGGAGCATTTACTCAGTTGGGACCTCGTCTATACCGGTATAGATGGTGTGTGTCTATATGTTGTGTGGTGTCACTTATGCTTACGCGTACGTTATTACTTACTGTGAACGCGTCGTCGGGATCAACGAGTACCGACTTGGGTCTTCGTGGACTACGTGGTCTATACTCTGCGGTGTCAGCCACCAGTGGGTTCGGGTGTCACTCAGCACGTTTAAAGTTCTTTTGGGAAAGCCTCTTGAAGTACTGAATGTTGGTCGGAAGGTCTAAGTCTTTATGGAGATCGATGTTGCGTACGAACCACGACGCCCCGGTTGCAATCCGTGTAAACCTGTTCTGAATCACCTGAAGGGGTTTCAGATTAGCGTACGCAAAAGCGGGACTCGCATAGGACATGACGGAACGTATGCAAGCTTTGTAAAGTGTCACCTTATTGCGAAGGGACATTTTACTCCGCTTGCCTAAGAGCGGATATAAACGACCTAATATGTAGGCCGCTCTGCTACGAACGGTCCTAATATGCTCAGTGAAAACTAACTTTCTATCTAACGTTACTCCTAGGTATTTTGCCTTGTCTTTCCAAGTTATCGGTTTATCAAAGAGTTTGATTCGCGGGAGGATCCTTGGGGGGCCCCGTTCGAAGAGCACCGAAACGTTCAGGGTTTACCTCGATCCGCCATTTCCGCAGCCAACTCTCGAGGGAGACGACTGCGGATTGGACACGTTGGTATATCTCCCAGTGATCTTTAGAGGACGTGTAAAGCGTGGTATCGTCCGCGTACATGGCAAGGTGCACTTTAGATCGCGGCCTAGGAATATCGCTAGCGTAGATGGAATAGAGGATGGGCGAGAGAACTAAACCCTGGGGGACACCCGCCCTGATAGGGTGGGAGGTTGACAAAACGCCTTCCACTCTGTAGCGAAAGGAGCGATTCGACAGATAGTCCCGTATGATGAGTACGAGTCGGTCCGACACCTTGAACTGGTATACCTTGTACACCAGTCCTATGTGCCAGACCCTGTCGAACGCCTTATAGTAGGGGAGCCCAGGATGCTAAATCGGGATTTACTCGAGCGTCGTAGAGGCCTATTGGGTTGCGAAGCTTAGATAATAAAAATAAAAAAATGTCATATAATATATACCTTTTCATTGGTGGGGGGAGCGGCAATAAATTTTCAAAAAAGTAAAAAAAAATTGTGGCATGGACATACTCGAGCGTATCAGATATTGATATCATAGATGTCAAACGTATTTAAAAAAATGTACGTATGTTAATCTGATGGTTTCCATGATGGGGGTGGTTGTACGGAAGCGTTGAAAATGGAACAAAAAAAAAACTTTTCGAGCGTGTCAGATTTTTTAAGGGAGTGTTAAATGAACCTAAAAGAAAGCTCTAGTATAATAATCTGACGATTTGAATGTGACGAAAACTCGCGGCTATTTTTAGAATGTGCAAAAAAAAATCGCCATTTTGAAATACTCAAGCGCGTCAGATTAAGATATATATGGTTCATCTTGATGCCGTAGACATGATATTTCATAATCTGACGATTTTCTGGAGGGATTCGCCTAATCTGACAATTAAAAAATTTTTTTTTTACTTTTTTTAAATTATTGAATTAAATTGATTTAATAGCTTAAGAAATAGCATGCAAATAAAATAGAGTATATTTTTTAAGTAAAGTACTTGTATTTATAAGAAAATAATTATAAAAAATTAAGCGTTTTGAGAATTTTTTTTTTTTTTAAATATCATCTTCATCGGTAGAATCATCTTCTTGGGGACGGAGTGAAAGAGTAATATATAGAGAAAGAGTGAGAGAGGAATAGAAACGCGGAGAGGGGAATACAGGTATCACGTTGCTGCACGTATTAAACTTTATCGATGAATTTTTGTTACTTCGGCTTGTGGAAATCGTCAGATTATATATTTTTCGTAATCCTTGAATCATTTCCTTCAAAATAAAAAAAAAAATTGTCACGCTCGAGAATGTCGAGATGACGTTTTTTTTTTACAGCTTCGTAGCCCTGCCCCTTCTTTACGTCACTCTCAAATGGCCAGATTAGTGAAATATACACGTTCTAACATGTAACTAACTCACCCTACCTTAATCTGACGCGCTCGAAATTTTCTGATGACCAATTTTTTTTTACTAATATGATCCTTTATCCTTGACGGGCGGCCATATATATAAGGCTCGTAACGGGTGGAAGTACTTAACTGGGTACAAGGTATCCCCCTGTATATTAATCTGCCGCGCTTTAGTAACTCCCGAAATCCCCTCCTGGGCTCCCCTACTATTAGCTACATCGAGGAAAAGCGCTCCTCTCCTATGCTTCTTGGCCCTCATAGTGGCCCTTTTTTTTTTTTTTAAGACTACCCACTAAAAAACCAACGGTTGACCTCATCGCCATAGTGGAACGCCACGGAATCGCTTTCGCACTCACCGTGACGCCCCGGTCCTCATAGTGGCCCCTATCAGTATGTGCACCTGATGGGAACATGAATGGTTGGCTCTAAAGCCGAACTGCTCATTTGGGATGATTTTGAGTCTTACTTCCGATCTAAGTCTACAGAGGATGATTCTCTCATATACTTTCCCTAAGGAACTAAGAAGGCTAATGGGACGGTAACTACTAGGCAGATGCCAGGGTTTGCCCGGCTTATGGAACCCTATCACTATAGCCTCTTTCCACTGGGCCGGAAACGAGCAACCGGCAGTAGAGCGTTAAAAATGGTAACTAATAGGTAAATTAAAGGAGGCGGAAGGAGCTTTATCACTTTATTAGTGAGCCTATCGGTACCTTACGATTTCTTGGCGTGAAGCGCCCTAACTATAGACGTCACCTCGTCTAGGTTCGTTTCCTTGATTGGCGGACCGACCGGTGGCTGAGAACACATTATATTGATCGATTTGTCGACTATTTCGACATGATCGCGATCAACCGATTGAGCAGACAGACGGCACTGGCTCTCTAGACTGTCGGCTAAGCCCTCAGCTTTGTCAAGGTCGTCAAACGCGATGGCGGAGTTAGGTCCAACCAAGGGAGGCATATCTGAGACAGTGTCCGCCTTCAACGCTCTCTGCAACCGACAGATTGCCTGGTGTGTTGGAGAGGGCGCCGCAAGCGTCCTATCCCAGCCGCTATCTCTGAAATCGTCGAGAGCTTGTCTTGACTCCCTCTGGAGACGGCGCAGCCTCCGTCGGTTGTCATCTGTCAGTTATCGGTCAAGGGCTCTAATCACGGCGTTTTTACGAATGACGAGAAGTCTAATGTCCAGAGGGAGTGCTCGGTAACCCTCGAAGTTCACTCGGACCTCCCTCGAGGACTTTCCTATGCTGTCTACCAAATGTTCTGTGAAGTTAGTCGCGGCTGAAACAGCTTCCTCGACCGATGTAAACTGGTCAGGAATTTTGTCGAGGTGCGCTGATACGGGGGAATGGAGTTGCTCTCGAAGCTTCGTCCAGTTAATAATTGTTTCTGTCGCGGGTTCCCTAGGCAGAGGAGGTCCTAGCTGAAATAGGACCGGTCTATGGTCAGAGTCTAGCTCGGATAGCGTCTCGATAGAACGTAACTGGAGTATCACGCCCTTCAAGAGTACAATGTCGGGTCTGTCATGTCGGAAGTCTATGTCGCAGTATCGCGTGGGACTCAAAGGCGAGGTGATCTCGAAGTCGAGACCAGCCTTGTAACTTAGTCTATCAAGAAGATGTTTGCAATTTAGGTCGCCAGCCAGAATGGTTGCGTTATCTAATTGGAGTAAGGACTTAAGGTCCCTCTCAACTAAGGCTTTATTGGGAGAAAGATAGACGGATGCTAGTACGATCGACTGATGGCCGGTCATACCCACCTGACATAATGACGCTTCTACGTTAACTAGTTGAAGCGGATCGAGCGGAGTGAAATATAAACCAAACATTATTATATCGATACGGAATGTTTTATCTGGATATTTGTAAAAAAATAGTAACGAGATAAAGATTTAAAGCATTTTTTTTTATAATTAATTTCTACGTTATACCTACGTTTTCATGAGAAAACGATAGGTTTTACTTTTTAGTAGTTTTTACCTACGTTTTATTTTTAGTCTGCTTATCTATTGTGTTTGTTTCCGAATTATAAAAAATATTATAATGCACAATAACCTTTTGATCCTTTCAATATATACAAAACTTTTTTTTTAAAAAAAAAACAAATAAATGTATAGATGTAAAGGTTATATTAGGAATATGTGTACCAAAACTACCAAGCAGATTTAGATGTAATTTAGTGTGTGTGTTTGCTTGTTATCTAAGTATCTTTCACTCCCGAAAAAATGTAATTTCCGGTTGAGGAAATAAATAAAATAAATATTCGAACGAATAACACAAACAAATATATCACCAAAGTGCTTAGATTAGATTCGGGACACTCTCAGTTTTTAATCTAAAAATCAATAAATATCCCTAAACTTTTAAAACAATATAATATTTTTCAATTCTTCTTTTAACTATATTTATATTATATATGCATATATATAAATATGTTTTTGTCACATTTTCCTTTTAATATATGATCATAACGTAGTAATTTTGTGTTAAAAAAATAGCAACAACCCGATAGTTCCTACCTAACGTTTTTACTAGTATTGAAAAATATTTTTAAGGAAAAGTATTAAAATTTGCTTCTCTTGTATGTTTTATTTGCATCAATGATTAGTTACAGTTAATATTAAGATTCACCACAATTCAACTTCCAATTAAGAATAAAAACTTAAAAAAAAACATATTTTTCGTGCAAAAAAAAAATCTTGCTCTAATATAGGCGGCAGACAAAGCATTTTTATTACATTTTGCGACGCGGCATACTAGGGTTTGATGATCTTTTTTTTCACCACAGATATTCAAGTGTTTAAATGGTTTATGGCACTTGAAATTAGTGTTTCTACGCTATAAAATTCAATTGTCTTTATGTATAGAGTCATTTGCGTCAGCAAACAGGCGTTTAGATTTTTCCGTACGCTATAAAGAAATTAGTGATTTATGGTAAATCTTGTACACTAATTTTTTTTTACGTACTTTTTTTAATATTTATATTTTTAGTTAGTTTAATATAATCATAAGATATTATTTTTTTCATTCAATTCTATGTTATTATTAATTAACATTTTATTTTTAATTTACTTATTCATATTATAATAGATAAACTATACTACTATATAAAAAAACTATAGCGATATGACCGTTATTTCAGGGATTTAATTTTATCTGAGCATTTGACGTCGTTTAAGAATACCATTCATTTAAATATACCTACTACTTTGGCTTCAATCGTTTACGTCTCGTTCACACTTATTAAATTCGTTTACATTAACGATATTTTCAGGGGCACAGCCATGACGGTGACTTTGACATATATGACCTCAACTGCACAATTTAATAGACACATTGTATTTCCATTAAATTGCGTTCAATTCGAACATCTGCAAGTAATTGTTACAACATGACGACATCCTACAATTGGTAGATTTGTTACCTAATCTCATTTGTTGGATATAGAAATGGACTTTTTTAATTGATATAAAAAAAAAATAGCAAACAATTATTCTGTAATTCGTCTGCTGCGTCCATAATGCCTTCAGGGTAAGTTGTGTTTCAGATCGCGAATCTATAAGGAGCACTCAGATCTACATCCGTAGCCTGTAGCATAGTAATGTAACGGTTAATAGTTGATATACTTTAGCACATGTTTAGTATTAAGAGAACGAACAGGCTCCCTCTTCCCCGGAATTTGTTTCTATTTGTGGAACTATACAATAACTAAACGAAGTACAATAATACTGCAAAAATTCGGTTATAAATGCGTTGTTTCTTTATATTATGGTATTATAAATAAAACATTTTTTACGGATCTAACTGGCGTATAATTGGATTTATTTTACATTGCAAAAAATTTTATAATTTGTATTTATCGAATTCTTTGCAGCAAACCGTGTAGTTACATAATTCTTTTACGTTATTTCCTTATTATTTTTATTCCTTGCGTAAGTGTTTTAATAATACGCTGTGAAACTTCAATGAGGGTATTGAGAACGGTGCAGTTTCAATTACTTAAGGAAAAGGTCAAGTGTTTAGGGCTTACGAATTGGGGCTAACATAATACGTTTTTATTTAGAACAATCATTATTTTGCTTCATAATTTTTAACGGCTTTAGTGATTGGTAGCTGTTAAAATATAGTTAGGCGGTTTTATAATTATGAAGCATTTTAATATTTATATGTGATACAAATTTAAAGTCAGCATAAATTTAAAATACTAAAAAAAAAAAAAAAAAAAATTTAAAAAACCCCCAGTACAGAAAAACGTCTAAAAAGGGTAAAAATGACATTATTATGTATTTATTGAAGTCGTTGCGTCGTGGGACCGTTGTATGTACGTTGACGACGCGACGGTGTCAATCTTATAAAATTTTCGGAGCTGGTGCATGAGGACTAGACTATACGATTTGATATTGTTATTTCGTTATTTGCCTTGGTAACTTACTTGCATTTTGAATACTTCCTTTTTTAGCGGTCCCCCGACGCAACGACTTCAAAAAGCTTTCGATTAAAAAAAACCGCATTCAAATCCGTTCTAGCGTTTGGATGCTAGGTTGCCACAGAAATATATATACTCTGTTTTTGGGTCTGGGCTTAAAAAAAAGGGTTTTTGAACAGTAGAATATTTAATTAAGTTAGAAACTTTTGTAAGTTTGTCTATATAGACATTACAAAAAGAACAGTTTTCTCTCTGTTTTTAATGAATTTGGTCTAGTTTTTTTACCTGTTCAAAATATAGATTTCTTTTTATTACGGAAAAATTTCGCATTTTCACGAAAAAACAACCAACCAACGTAATCGAAGCAACCAAGAAAATATAACATACCTATGTTATATTCTTTTTACAATATTAGATCAAAGTGTTATCAATTGTTATAGTCAATTGAAGGCATGGTAACCATTTATTATTGATCGCCCATCAATGTTTGGTAACTGATACACAAGTTGTACTTAATTATAATTCATTCAATTGTTACAGTACGCCTATCTTCAACAATAGAGTTATTTTATTGTTTACTTCATTATTATTTAAAAAAATAGAAATATTAAAAAAGCAAAGATTTAGTGTTTCGGAATTTAAGAATTAACTGCGGGAATGGCATAACTTTTTGATTTAGTAGTGTTTGTGATACACCCACAAGATATGCGAAAATAATAAAACTTATTAATTAAATAGTTTGTTTTTCCTATATTCAATATGAATATAGTTGATTGTTTCTGTGTTTCTAAATTTCTTTTGAAATTGACCCTAATATTTTTTTACATACCTACTCGTACTTTGAGCTACCTCTGAGATGATTTCTCTTTGGTGATTCTGTTATTTATTGACAAATATTCTCTGCTTACGTCGATAAAGCAGTTAATGGTGCTATTTTGGTGGGAGAATTTTCAAATATCAAGATTACGTATTGAAAACTATTTTACAAAACAATATAGCCTGTAAATAACTTATATATAGCTTTTTAGTGGTGAAAAGATTTTAAAACGGAAATGTTTCAGTTACAGAGTTTACCGATCTCAAATCTTATCATAATTTTATAGAAAACATTGATCTATCCATATTTGATAAATTTATTGCATTTTACCAATGTAGATTATTTACTTCAGAAAAGACTGTGTCACCAACATTGAACAATTTATAGGGAGTATATTTTGGGACGAATGACATAGTGACATAATGACGTGGCTAATTCTAACTTTCTAAAATTAAACTTGTGACTTAACTAGAAGTGAACTTATCCCATATTAAACTGACTGATTAGTGAGACGGCTATACAGATTGATGTTACATTTCAAGCAATGTTTTTTTATATATGATAAATAAAATAAGTGACCAAATCGGGGAAAAAGAAATCATATTATTTGGGAACACTACTATTGGACTATTTGGGACGTTAATTTGTTGTTACTTAGCATTTCTATTTTCTTACAGCGGCTGTACCAAAATAACCAATCAGCGCTCGTATTGTTTATAAACTATTGTACATTACATTGAATGAACATTTTCTGAATGGGTGTTATATTGAGTGATGATTCAATGAGTCAAGTTAGAATCTCGTTATATTCATAACGTGTTAGTCTATACTAATATATATAAGCTGACGAAATAATTCCTTTTGAATTAGTAGTTTTTTATGCGCTTGACACCAAATTTGGTGAGGAAGGATCGGTCAAAATCAGAGAGTTCTAGAGTATCAGGGGCTATTCAAGTATTTGGTCAACACTAAAGATGGTCGTCAGAATCTTTGCTTTGCTTATATTTATGAAATGGGGCATAGGTCACCTATAACCATCCCCCATTTCATAAAAAGTCTGGATAGTTATTAGTTCCCCAAATTTTTTTTTTACTTTTTAGTTGTCACCCGCCACTTATTAGTTGTCACCCGCAAGTAAATAAAGAAATCAGAAGTCTACGAAAACTTAGGTGTGTTAATAAACTTTACTGAAAAGAATCCAAACCAAAAAAAAAAAATATTAGAAGTAAGTAATAAGTAACATTAATGGTAGGACTTCAAAATTATTAGGTTATCAGGATCTAAATAAAACTATTTTTATCGTATCTCGATTACCTACCTATAATTCGTAATTTATATTTTACATTATAAACCTAGAACTAAACCCGACGTTTCGAATTCTTTGCAGCAATCGTGTTCACGGTAAGACGAGGAGTGTCTATCAGTAAGTCACTTAATTGGTCAACTACCTTCAACGGTTTCTTAATTGCCGAGCATATAGTTTAGGATACACACAAAATTCACTAACAGTATCATGAGGTCTCACAGTGGAATTTGACATTGATTATGAGTGGTTTCCAAATGTCAGAAAGTCTCCAACCATTTTCTCTATTAAAATAAGGATGTTTTTAATTTCAATAGCCTCGAGTACCATTCTTGAAATGTAACGATGTTCTTTAGCGAGGGTTTGTGATTTATCATATCTGATACCTATAATGATTAGGTTTTTTTATGGTATGTTTTCACACTGCTGATTTCGATGTACAAATATATTTTATATCCGATATGTGTTTTTTAACTCTTGTACTGATGTTTCCTCTATGTTTGACCAATGTCTGATAGTGTACAAAATGAAGTTGACTATAGGAAATTCAACCGACTGTAAAGTCCTACGAATCTGTGCATCTGTTATAGGAAAGTACAGCCATGCCTAAGATCAACACTTGTGAATGTGTACGTCTGTCCCAGGGATTTATTTGTCGTTATAGCAAGATAAACGCCTAAAGGAAACTAAACACGTTGAATGGCATGTGAAACACGTAGCTTAAAAAAATATTAAGTGTACAATTTTTTTCCTCGTTACTATTTTAGTATAGTGTAGTATAGTATATTCTGCATTTGTATTTTTAATAGTATTTTTGAATTATGCATTGTATTTGTAATGATGTAAATAAGTAAGGTTAAAATAGGTATAATTATCAGCATATTAAAATTAAATTCTAATTATGGATTTATTTTCCGTTCGTTCGTTCCGGCGTTCCATGAAACAGAAACTATTATATTTCAGACATGAAAATGATATGCTATTCCAAAATTATACTTTAGGAGAATTAGAAACATGTTTAATGAGATTAATCATGACCAATACAAATAAGACTGGTGTCTCTATGTATAACATCATTAAAAGTGTTTGTATAGGTGAAGTTCTACATACTGTACCAAAGCAATAAAAGCAACGGAAACATTTTTTAAATTTGGGTTTAATTTAATTTTTTAACAAATATATCATCATTTTGGTAAATTTAAAAATATTATTGAGACTAATTCACTATAGTGATTTTTACTTCACTATTTTTTCAGTAATTGTAACATATATGGTATATATATTTAATTAAAAATGGTGGTCGAGGAATTAAGTATTAGGAGCAAATTATTCTGGTCTTAATCGAAAGACGTACAATATGAAAAGAACCTCATCTTATCTTTTTCGCAAACTATATATTTCTATGCAATTTCTCTAGTTGACTGTTAAGGTTTATATAAGTAAGCTATAGATAGAGTACAAATATTTCATATTTATTTTTACGAATCTATCTTATATAGCCTAAATATATTTTCTACCCTATCTGCTTGATTTGGATAATTTCTAAATAACATATTTGACCAATTCTTTGTGTCAGTACTTTCCATTCACGGCTGTTTGTAGTTCCTCTTTTCTCTTTTCAAAAACTATCATTAGGTGAGTTTATTTCACAGTAAATTATCTAGGTATACATATAAGAAAAATGTAATGGTGCATATACATTAAAGGTATTAAAAAAAATACAATTATTTTGCGAAATACCTTCAGTTTGTAAAAGAACCAATTTTTAAATTTAAATTTTTAGATAAGATACAGATAAGACAAAGACAAATTTCATCAATGTTTATCGCTTTATCTGTCCTCACATGAAGCGATAGCTACTAAATTGTCTTCTAAGAAATTAAGTGTCAATGAGTAGGATTTTTTAACTTTGTAAAATTCTCATACCCTTACGGCAACACATAAAAATTAGGTTTAGGCTATAATACTAAAATGTATGATTTATACATATATGTAAAACATGTATATTTTTAAGTGGTACATGGTTTTGATTTTAATCTGAATGTATTATTTATATTACTATTAACACAATACATACTTTCAAAATACTATTAAAAAAATACAAATGCAGAATGAACTATACATACTGTACTAACATAGTAACGAGGAAAAATCTGTATATAAATTTAAAAAAATATATAAAAAATCTGTACATGTAGTAGAACACTATGCAACAGTTATCAAAATGTTTGTCTGTTTGTTTGTCTAAACATCAGTCAAACATTCTACTAGACACATTTTGATGAAATTTTGTGTGGTTATTGGTTATCCTATTGGGCTGATATATATAGGCAGGATATTTTATCCAGGCATTCTCTAAAAAAAGAATTACGTACATACGTTGTTTAAAAAAACTTTTCCTGATTTCCTGAAAAAGGACTTAAGCGTACGATGTTAAAAGAATGTGTTCCTGAAAAATTTCTGATGATAAAATCTTCATATATGTGATTTATGTCTATTGTTATTGTCTATTTCTTCGTTATAACCGCAAAATAAATATCACAACGTAAATATGTTTTTCACATAAAATTTACATAATTCAAGCCCCGCTACATTACATACCTACTACACTCTTCTAGTCGTCGTTTATAATGTAATGACAATTACAATGAATGAATTAATACCGTAAATAGATCAATGGGATTAGTTACATGCCTCATTACTTCTATTCATTTCGAACCAATTTAACTATGACGTCAATACTTATCAAGTTCCAAGTTCTGACTGAATATAACGGAAAGCTACGTAAGATGTGAATCACGCTTTAAAAATTAAAACATTACATACCTCTTCAGTAATACAAAGATGTTATAGTATATATTTCCCGCAATATTAAATCAGGTGGACGCTAGCACCGGACGCAGTTTGATTGTAACACTCGCGCCAAACTGACGCCCTTACGTTCGAAATTTAAATTGTCGCGAAGTGACAGTTCGAATTATTGTAAAAAATAATTTGATATAAATCATTACCAGCCGGTGATTTGTATTCATTTAAAATGAATTATAGTTAATTTAAAAAATAATAATTTTCCTTTAATTTGCAATATTAGGAACCTATTTTTGGCTAAGTTTTCTTATTAGCATTTTGGCCTTTTCGGGTGTGTTTAGTTAATAACAGAAGCTGTCATGACAAATACGTGAGTAAAATATTTTTGCATAAATTTTATTCAATGTTAGTTAAACTTGTATATTATGAAAAAAAAAATGTTTTCCAAGATTGTATAAATAAATTTATTTTTTTAATACGGATACTTATTAAGATTTAAGAAATTCATAAAAAATTTCGCTATTAAATTTTTTATAACTCTTTGATTAAAATATATTTTAACAAATGAATATCTTTTGTTAAAATATGATTTAAGATATATAATTTATTAAGACAAATATTACAGCATATTTTAAATATAATACTGTCAATTTTTTAAATAATAAAAGTAACGATATTGAGAGTAACAAAAACATTGATTATTACTATATACAAAAAAAAATATTAAGAAAAAATTACAATAAATTAATTATTTATTTAACTGCATATGTAATATTGTATTGTATTACAATACTACCATCGCGTATTACCATAAAAATATTGTTAATAAATAATGCATATTTGCAAAATCATAAAAAAAAACAAACTGTGACATCATACCTATTGTAAAGTGACATCAACACTTAAAAACTTGAATTAGTTTTACTCATTTAGGGTAACAACAAATATAGTCTCAAAAAAGTATTTATAACATAATTTAAGAGCAATTCAGCTATAAACTGAAATACTGTTTATGTATTTCAAAAAACTAGTAAACCTACCCAGTATACCTACTATTTTTTAATTGTCTAGTTAGAATATATAGATAATGAAAGTCAATAAAAAATATATTAATAAGGTTATGTTATCTAAAATTTCAAATTCAATAAATTTTTAAGCGTTAACTAAATATTTGTATAGCCTTGCCACAAAAATGTTAAAACTGTGAGTTAAATAATAATACGTAATACTATAAATAAGGTTAATTATTCATATAACAGTAAATCCTCATTAGTTATGTTACAAACTCTATGATTATCTTTAATATATATTAATTATATATATAAGACAACCTACGTTTCATTGATTTCGCATAAATTAAAAAATTATCGGTTGATAAACAAAATAAAATATGATAAAAAAGTGGTCAATTATAAAGATAAGGTGCATTCACCAATGTACATAAAAAAAGTAAATCCTCATTACTTACGAACTCTATGACTGGCTTGTAAGACAACAACGTCATTTATTTTCCAAGTAACTGTATTTTCGTACAGATAAAAAATTTTTTGATCGATAAGCTGAAATGAATAAGTTTCAGATAAAGACCAAAACATATTTTCCTTTGTATACAAAACGGGTAATCCCAAAAGTTCTTAAGGTTTTCTATATCTTACTAGCTATTGGCTAAAGACTCGCTGTGTTTAATTAAAAAAGAGTGTGGGCTTAAAGAGTTTGCATTATAATTTTAAATTGGAGTCCTCAATTATCTATGCGTTTTCAATTTATTCTGTAAAAACAACAAAAATCGGTACAACCCTTGTAAAAAAAACAATATGTTACCGCGTGAGCTAATAGGTAATACATACTAAAAGAATTCTGATACTACAGATATATTTTCCCTCAAAGTATGTAAATATTAAAGGTTATATCCATAAAACTAATTGTTAATTATATATCCGTGATCTGAGATTAATAGGCTGTTTGATTTATATTTATTTCCTCAATTAGACTGATTTGAGATATCTTTAATATGATGTCATCGGCGTATTCATTGAAAAACGTCGAAATTCCAAAATATCTATTTCTCATAATATATTTTGGACTTTAAACGACAAATTATTTTTTTTATTCATTATTTCGTAATACAATACTTTGTAGAATCAGGTAATATAAACAGATTTAGGTTTATTTCTTTGGTAGGTTAAAATGAGTAGTCTATTCACTTTTTTGTAAGTTTTACCCCTTTTCCCTTTAGACTTTCAAAAAGAGAGAGAGAGAGAAAGAATTTTGCAGACTAAGTTTGTAAACTATGACTCCACTGACAAACAGATAAGGAGATATAATAATGTGGGAAAGGGGTAGAAAGGGTTGTGGTTCACTTATTGTATGAAATACAGGTACCTATATTAACTTTATCACACCGATCTTCTGGGTTCTGAAAAGTACTATTCGAGCCAGTCCGCGATGTATAAGAAATGCAGATAAATTACTGAGACAAGGTTCTACTTCTCTTACCGTTGCTTAAATTTAAGTAAAATTAAAAAGAATAAAAAATAAAATAAGATATAGAATACAGATTTTTTTTAGAAAAAGGTTCATAACAAAAAAATATGAATTTGACATAAGGTTCCATTTATAAGAAAGAGTTATAAGATAGGTCTCATATTTTATGAAGCTAATTATCTTTTATTAGCATTCCAATGGATGTCACCTTGACATTACGATGCGACGGTTACGTATCTAATCTGCCCAGATTATGATAGATATAATTTCCATACATCTTTCAGCGGCCTTATCTTAAATGCATATAATGTGAATTTCGCATATTATGATAATATGTATGTTTAGATAATTTCCGACTATAACAGGATATTTGTCATAGAGAAAAATGACTCTAAAATGTGTTAACTCTAAAATGTTCATAAAAAAGAGACAGCAAAAGAAGGCTTTCTATCTGTCTCTATCTCTCTTTTTTTGTATGATTAGACTAAGATAAGTATCGATCTTTCATGTTCCCTTTTTTATTATTTATAAGACATTTGCACACACAGTACTGCCCATGGCTATCCCTACTCCATGTATTATATATAATCACAAGAATATATTATAATTCTAAGATATTTCTTAGATTTTAAAATCCATAGAGCTTCACCGGTGAAATCATAATAAAGATGAAATAAAGTCAATAAAACTTAAATGATATATTTTTTCCGTCATAACTAATGACTGTCGTTTTAAAACTCGTTCCATAGGTTTTACATTTTATTTGAATATTTTTATATAAAATCATTTAAATGTTTGAAAATATCTATAAACATGTATAGCCATGTTAAGCTTGTTTAAATATAAATATATGATTGATGCTTGATTCACCGAGACTAGACGGTCAGCAACACGGTGACTCAATTGCTACAACGACGGGACGGTTTCCCAGAGGTCGCGGGTTCGAATCCCTGCCCGTATCGGTTTATTTTTTATTCTATAATTATATAAGACATTTAAATTTTGCTATGCCGTGATGTCCGTGAGAAGTTAATGAGGATGGAAGTATCTGGTGGCACCTTGCAAGATGTGTAGGTACCGTCTGCCCGACTACCAAACCACAAACAAGAAATATACCTTATAACTATATTATATATAATAAGAAATTAAAAAATAAATATTAAGTAACTACAAAAAAAAGATTTATGTTTGAAAATAATTTTATAATTCATAGAACATTCATATTTGTTTTGGACTAAAAATATATTGAATATACATATTTAAACGACAGATGATATAATGACTTTTTAATTAATTCTACTGTCTATAGGATTTGTTTGAAGTAGCTCAATGGATATTTATTATTATTAGTGACATGCACGTTATGGTTGACCCAAATGCATGGAAAGTGTTTGAATCTGACAGCATCAGACATCAGTCATTACGAGAAAGCAGAACGTTTAATAATTGTCGTTATCTGGCGCCTGTATGCTTCAAGAATTCGTCTTTGATAATATATTAATTGTTATACTTTACTTGTGTTATAATAGAATATAGGAATATAAAAAAAACACACAAAAAATAATCTTTATATGTAGAAGTTTTTTTTTTAATAAAATTCTGTTTTGCTGAGATTTAACTGACATTTAGGGTGAATTATATACGTATTCTATGCAAATGGAGAAAATAAAATAATTTTTAAGTAGGGTGTCCTAAGAATTTCAATAGCTAGATAAAGCGAAGGTACTGTTATATTTAGTCGTTTATATAATAATATAACCAGCTTGCGCATCCTTGATAATCACAGCACTAGCAAAGCATACTTTATGTTTCCGTTAGTACATACACACGCAAATAAGACAGCCTCAGTCTTAAAGTAATAATTTATATCAATAATTAGCTTATCATAATATCAACTTGACTGTATACCCTCAACATTGAGGTCGCACTAAAAAAATAAGCAATACACTATTTAATTTTATTTGATGCTTTTGCTGTCAGATAAATACTCTTTAGGTTGTGAAAAACACTTAAAAATATTTATATCATGACACAATTTAGAATATGTAAAAAAAATAAATGGGATTACTTTTAAACAACGTGCGTAAACAAGAATAGTGTGACTTTAAATAAACTACTTATTTAGTTCACACTTCACAACATATAGGAATGATTACATAAACATTCCATATTATTCTTTTAATTGATCATTCAAATGCGTTCATTCTTTAATCCGTCAAGTGTTCCCGAAATCGATAGTTATTATTTTTATGCTCACCTTGGCTCCGATTCCGATTATGTGATGTATTAAGTATCATTTTATAAAATCATGCAAGATTTATTGTCTTGTTTTTGATATCTGTATTATAAGAATAAATATTTTGAAATTAGAACTCGACCCATTTTTTGTTAGAGAACGTTTTGATTGATTGTTGAACGCGTCGGTTAACTAGTCTTATTTGACAGGTTAATTAAAAAGAAAAACATATCATTATCTCTGTGGACTGTGAAGTCTTTTTCTAAAATGTAGATTTAAATAATATATTCGAAACATTCTAAACAATAAAATAAAAATAACGTATAAAATAAAATTTAGAGAACATAAAGTTTAAAATGTATTTATTACGTACGTATTTATTATATTTAAGTATTTCAAGCTTACAGTATATTGAACTAAGAGCTAGTTTCGAGACTTTTTTAATAACTGGACTACATTGTCAAGATGTCTAATGACGGCGCCAAAGAGATTATTAGTTTAATAAAGTAAATAGAATTTGTTTAAATAGTTTTTTTACAGCCATTACTTTAATATAACAGGTATATTAAAATTTTTGAAGTGTTTTTTTTAGAATATTCAATAACGGTTCTCTTTCCTGTTACTCTATATTCAGATTGGAGAGATTGATTTTTTTTTAATTTTTCTCTGGGTTTTAGTAGATTGGATTTTTTTTTCTCCATGACTCTTACAAATACCTACAAGATGTACAGTCTTAAGGATACATAATATAATAAAACAACATCTAAAATATAAAAAAATAATATTATTGAAACATCAGCTACTTAGTAGTAGTAGGAACTTTTAATTACAAATAAAATAATTTTAATATTTGGCCACAATATTTTTAACCAGAGTTTATTATTCGGATTATTTAGCAGATACTTGCAAACAATATAATGTAATACCAATATAAAATTCATTAAAATTGATAATAAAAAATAATCTAAGTGTAAAATAGATATGAAAAAATGTCATCCTTTTAAATTTAAAAAATATAATTATATTCAAGTATTATAAATATAAAATATAATAACTTATCACAATAAAATCCATATCTTCATAAGTATTCAAACTGTAAACTGAATAATTAAATTATTTTAATCTTGATGACATTGGATTTATACCGTAGACAAAATATTGACATACTACATTTTTCAGCCTACGCAGCCTGTGATAACAGTGTTGACACACGAGACAAATTATAGTCAATTGTGGCCTTGGCATTTTTGACAGATGACAGCTAGATTTTAGATAACCTATAAAAGCTATTTAGATGAAAAAATATATGTTCATATATTCATATTAAAAAAATATAACTTTTTTTGTTTTTAAGAATATCGTTCTGCTATATGTTTTACCATATAAAGAACAGCCACGCATTCTGGGTTCCATATTAATATTATTATTAAGTAAATTTAACTTATCGAGTTCAACGAACTTATTTGAGTCATATTTATTTAAGCGTTTGGTTCTTTTCACACGTTTTGTTTGATTTTTGTTTTTAATGTAATGATCTTCTGTGACAGGATTCACAGGGTGGTAAAAACTCTGTTAAGCTAGCAAGTATTTAGTATACTAACAAAACTTTAGTAGACTTTACTAACAAAACGTTGGACATTTTGTTTCCATATTCTTCCCATATTCCATATTTCGTATATTAGTTTAAGTATATTTATAACGTAGGTAGATATTTTCATTAGTCAGACAAGCAGGTATGAAAATATTTGAACAGTTGCCATCTGTTTAAAATCGAACAAATATCTTGTTCTAGATCCGGTGCATTGTTTGAATATAAAAACTTTTGTTTAGTCTACTTAGTTCTAGTAGTTCTTGTTTTGGTAATTCTCTATTTTTCGCTAATTACATATCATTCTTGCAAAATTGCTTAGTACAATCTTCTCTATTGTTACTACTAACTAATATTATTTGCGGAAATTATACGATTGTTACTATGAACCTTAATTTAATTCATTGGTCGTTGAATGGGGATTGATTTGGTATTGATATTTATTTTTTACCCCTTCACTAAGGGTTAACATTAAACAAACGTCAATCTCAGTTAAAAAAAAAATGTTTTTTAAATGTCCCAATGTCTCGCAACATTACTAATAGGAAAAAAAATCGAATTTAACGTAAAATCCTGTGTTATCCTTTCTGATTGGTTTGGATTGGTCAAATTATTTTTACTTTTATAATCCTTCCAGAAACTATCCATCTGTTACAGTTTAATAAAGGTATTTGTTACGCATTTGTGAAAATATAAGAACAAAATCTAATTACAACAATATGTCGAAAAGTTGATTTTTTTGTTATATTGCGGCCATTAATATTACTTTTTTTGGGATTAGACCATTAAATAACTGCTAGACTCATAGAGATTGTATATTAATTCTATGACTAGATTGCCTTGAAATATAAATACATTTTAATTCAGTCAGAAAATCCTGCTAAAAGATATGACCTAGAGTCTAGAAGATGATTAGTTAAGATCTAATTTTTCTAATTGTTCATAAACACAATGATCACATAGAAACAAAAATAGCTTAAACTGTCTCTTGTCCACTCAAATTAAAGTTGTCCTTTTTGCTTTAGATAATAAAAAACTGGAACAATACAAGTCTGTGTGCTCTCAACCGACTAGAAAGTGAGTTACCCTCTACATTTGAGAGACATCTAATTAAAATGCTAATACAAATCGTTATTATTTATATAAATTAAAATCTGTAATATCAAATCCGTTTGATCTAAATCACTTGTCACTTGTCAGTGAAAGCTATCAAAACTTTATATCGTCTGTGTGATTTATGTTGAATCCGACACCAGAAAGCTTTGATGCAAATCTTGAATGATTTATTAAATGTACAATAATATTTTAGATCTTATTTCTTTTGAAATTTGAGTATATCTTATCAACGCTAAATTGTGATAAATTACGAGAGGAAACTCATCAAAACTTTATATTGTTCCGCTCGGTGATTTATGTTGAATCAGAATCTTTACACAACTTGTTTCAATTATGCAATATTATTTAAGGTTTATGGTTGAAATGCAAATTGGGGATCGAAGTCACATTGTTAAAGTGACTTTTAGTATTAGATAACGTGATTTATGGTCAAATGTCGTTCATCAATCTGATAGGCGTCTACTTTCAAAGACTTTAATTTAAAAGATGTTGTTAGGAATTTATTAATTGTTTTAAAAAATATATACTTACCATTGATTAAAAATATCTATAAACGTATAGTCATGCAAGGTTATTTTAAATTAAAAATAAATATCTATTCTCTGATCTGGTAGCGATACTGTAGCCCAATTGGTAGAGGGATAGGATGGTTTCCCAGAAGTCACGGACTCGAATCCCTGCCTGTATCGCTTTGCGTTTTATTTATTTAAAGTGTAATTACTACTGTATTAGATTATTATATTAATGTAAGTCCTATTTGATTATCTGGATCAAAGCAATGATCATTAAATTAGAAATCGTGGAGCACATTATCGTTGTCTAACATTTGCGCACCATGTGTTGTAATGGATTTATATTTCTTACTTATTATGGTTTGTTTCCAAATCTAATGATTTATTACAATTTATAACCAAATAGACAAACATATTGTGTTGTGAGTATAATTCAGATAAATCATCTAAATGGGAATTTAAATTCGTTTTTATACTTAAGTCTTAACTTGTGTTATAATATAATTATATAAATTGCAATTTGTAATAACTTCTCATAACAGGAAAATTCATAAACATTTCAAGATGTCGTCAAGAAATAGCATCTGAAACCGATATTTAGCTGAATAAAAAACACTTTTACGATATCCTTTTTGTTAGTTTAACAATAGAAAAGATAAATAATTTTATGCCGTACATTTATTATGTTTTTAATAATATATTTTTTTTACACTTTGCTTTTATTACGAACATTCTAGAATTAAAATCTTAAAATATTAGAAATTCATACAATGTTAAAGAAACATTCATTCGAAATCATTGGAACTGACTTGAAAATTGATTTACTTCTTATCAGTGTCACGATTTGCAAAGGGTCATTGGACTGTAGTCTAAAGTATAGACAGAGGCCACATCGTTGTAACTGTTCTATTTACTGATGTCCTGGTACTTTTGCATAATATTTAAAGTACTAAATAGCTGTCAAAATGAATATTCAAGTATTGTTTGTGTACATAGATATTTATGACATATATATATTTAAAATATAAACACCAGTAACCTAGATAGAATCAATATACATATTTTGAAACGCGGTTAAAACTAGTAAAAATATAAAAAGAACCGTTTAATTACTCTGTTATTTAACTGCTTTATAAATTGGCTAATCGAAGATAACGGTTTTAATTATAGTTCGAGTGTATTGTTGTGACGTTATATAATGATTTTATAGGAAACGAATTGCAGCCTAACGTAGAATTGACTAAAATCTGACACAAAAATATACAAGCACTAACTTTTATAATGTCCTTTAAACAAATGATCTATTTTATTGTAAAAACTTGGTTACAGACTGAACATCCTCGTCTTCTGCGGCCTCCTAGGAGTAGCGACCGCATACTGGCGCCCTGGTTTGCCTCCTGGACCGTACTGCGGTAGCAACAACCAGTGCTGCACCGACCGGAAGGATGAATGCTCACATCGGATAAGAGGTGATAAGCAGAAAAGTTTTAACGGTTCTGCCATCTTTAAAAAAAAGATGATCTATTTTCTAGCTAAGATGCCAAAAAATAAATCTCTAAAAATGACCACACAACGGAAACTGCTCTTGGTGCAATTGAATAAAGATTGAAATTCAAACCCTTCTCTTGATTTATCAATGTTAATATGCAATCCGTGGGTTGCATTTATAGGAAAGCCATGTAAGGTTGATCAGGGATTTTAATTTCGAACTTTAGTCTAAACTAATAAATAATATTTATGTTTATTAGTTACAGTCATTCCAATAATTCGGGTTCTTCTAAACAAAGTAGACTTCCTTCTCGTATATTATTTTTATTTATTCATCCATAATCGATTTTATCAACTAGTTGTTTATTTAATCCATGCTGTATCGATTTACTTGGCTACTATCGAATAAGATTTTGTATAACTAATATGGAACGGATATTAATAGTTATGATTTCACATCACTAAATTATTTCATGAAAATATTAAAATGTTTTTATTTTCATGCCAAATCTTAAAAGAGGACAAAAGTAAGTTCTTAATATTAACTCGGGGACTTTATAAATAAGTATCTTCTTAAATAGATATATCTAATATTATAAGTATACATAGTATCATATATTATGTAAAACATGAGTCAACGACATTGACTTATCCGTTTATTACAAAACAAAGTAATTAGTGTTGTTGCTAAGATCTGAATGAATCATAAAAGAATGATTAGTGAACGTATTACTACAATATTAATGAATGAATAACAGAAGTGGTATAATTTAATGATTGATATGTCATTGGGTTTTAAAAGCATACACAGTGTATTATGATAGCTTGACATGTGGGTGGCGGAAGATTTTTTCTTATACTATCTTGGAGTGAGATCATGATTATATGTTTTATGCATCCTTACGTTTTAATATTTTATTGAAAATGTCTCAATTAGTTTTGAATATATACAATTTGAGGCATTTTTTAAACTATTTTCTCAAGCAAGATTTTTTAAAACATCAATAAAAATACTTTCAGTCATCTTTGATCGTTTCATAGCTCAAAAAAATGTTGACTTATTTGTGTACTAATAGTGCAAATCTATTTTTTTTACGAATGAAAACATAAAAGACTACATAGATTGAACTTTGTGGTCGGCCCTGATCGTAAACCTACCCTGCTTATGGAACTGTATAACCAGAGATTGATTTCATAAGCACAATTAGAACCTACTTGAAAAAAAAATAATTTTGAATTTTATTCATAGACACACTCTGCTACTGTGATCAGTTCTGCAACCGGACCCATGATGACTGTTGTCCGGACTATGAAGAGGTCTGCCTTGGCAAGCCCTCCAATATCCTGCAACCTTGCAAACACAATGGGAAGCTGTACTTTAAGGGAGAAAAAATGACAGACGACTGTAATAGTTGGTAAGTGCATATATTTCAATTCAATATAAAAAAATCAGTGATTTCTACAAATGTATGGTATATTATACTATAAAAATACGATAAAGGATTGGATGGTTTTTAGTTGGTAGAAGCTATTTATTTAAGTAGACGGTAATAGAAAGAGGAAAGATAAGGAAATTTTGTTATACCTAAGTTACTCAATATGTCGAAATATTTTGTTAATCTTATTTTTCTCATTACTCTAATGGAAGTGATTTTCGAACATAATTTTGAAAATATCTTTAAACATGTATAGCCATGTTAAGTTTTTTTTTTTTTTTTAATCATATTTTTTTTAATTTAAATTTGGAACATAATGTTTTTACTCAATGTTAAACATTTTTAAGGTATCCCCAAATTTAGTTACTCTTTATCCTCTGCTTTAGATAACAATTCATTATTTTTACCCTTGATAATATTTCACACTGTTTAAAGGTCTTTAGTCTATTTGTAGTCTATTTGGCACAATGTACAATTAACGTCAATCAGAAGACGTCTGAACTATTGAAGGTGAAATTTGTTTGAAAGTAACGTTATAAGTATTTAATATTTTTCGAACATTTTAATTAAGCAAGGGATTTCCAAATATAAAAAAAAAACGAGATGATAATGAAGAATGGAAAACTAAGATTTTGATTGTTCTTGATTATTCCTCAAGGATATGACTGATTACGAATTTTAATAGCCTATAATCATCTTAACGATGACATTCATTTTTTAAAACAAACATATTGTCAATAGATTCAGTAGGTTTGGAGAAGAAGCTTTACAAAAAATGCATTGATCCTGACTACAGAGAGCTTCGCTCCTTACTCGATAATGGAAAACAAGAACAACCGTTTCGAAAGCATCATACAGACATTTCTTAAGACACATGAGTCGTTGTAAATACTATTTCTCAATTTTTCTCTAGTTATTATAACTTTTCAAGCATCAAAATGCCATTTATAATTTACTAGCTTTTGCCAGCGGCTTCGCACGCCTTCAATTCGTAGTAAAACAACTCCCCTTTCTTTTTTTTTGTACTGGTTTCTATACGACTTGTTTTCAATGATACAATCAAAACGACATCGGCAGACATCGCTCACTGTCAAAAATCTATTTACCTAACTCTCTTGTTTTTACTTAAACGTCCATTTAAATACTTTTTAAACAGAATACCTAATAACCACTCTAACCATATATCACACTTATAGATTTTCATTGAAAATAATCAAAACATGACCATGTAAACTTGAGCAATTAGCTAGCAATTAGCAAGTTAGCTATATGCATTAACAATTTTTTTTTAAATTTTTTTTTTTAACAAAATTTAACTGAACATTCACAAAAGCCATTTTTGAGACTGTTTTGCACGGTTCCATATCATAGTGCACCCGCCGCGGCAAACGCGATGTCCTTATATTTTAAATCTGTAATATCTTCGAAAATAAACATTAAATTACATGCTATAAAGGTCTATATTGTTCTATATTAAATGTAAAATGTATTTAAGGTATTTAATTAGATAAGGATTATTGCTGTATTGCTTAAAATCGCTTCGTAAATAAACTATTATTTCTCGTAAAAAGTAAAGGATAAAAATTGGCTATTGTGGGTTATCCCTTAGAGATAAACACAAACCATCGCGGACTTTCTTGTAGAACTTTTTAAAGTATACAATATTTAGTACATTATTTTGTTCTATCTCGTAGAGTTCAGCCAGCGTTTGCAATGTAAGCGCAAAACAATGTGTTTCTTTACGACTTCGAATTAGAAATATTGAAATTATCAGTAGTACTCTAATATATTAAGCATGTTATTATACATATAAACCTTCGTCTTGAATCAATCTATCTATTATAATAAACTGTATCAAAATCCGTTGTGCAGTTTTTAAGATCTTAGCATACATACAGACATAGGGACAGACGCGAAAAACGACTTTGCTTTATTCTATATAATGATAGTAACATAATATCCCGTTCTCCCACGTGCTTTAATTACCAGTTATCATTTCTTACACAATTGAGAAATTTCATTAAAGTTAGTTGATATTTAAATTGATATACAAACTTATTATTGATTAATATTCTTATAGATACATAATTTCACAGACTGAAAAAACCTTCGATATTAATAATTAGTTTCAAATCTATTATTACTTGAAAAAAATAATGTTTTTTTCCAATTTGAATGTGTTTCGTAATCTTTTGTTAGAAAAACCTCATGAATAATTTAAACGAGTTTGTTTACGTGTTCATTCCTAGAAGGCCGAATTTAAGCCCTTTTGTGACATAGAAGATTATTATCTCAATGTTGATCTATTCTTAGGGCAGACTTCAAAACAATTATTGCCGCCATGACACGTGCTAATTTATATACTCGTATATAATCTCGCCAAGAACGATTAATCGGAATCATTTAATGAGAATCATTTGAATATTCTAGTTTATTAGACAAGACGACTATCAAAACATACATATGTATGTATATTCGTGTATATGTAAGAGCATGTCCCGTATGAAGGGAAGAGTAGTCTAGTAACATTTTTCTGAACGTCATGGGATTTGACAGAAATGCTGGGCAATTTACGAGTTGATTTGACAGTTAAATTGACATTCGGAAGGAGATTGATGAAATACTCAACAAGAGCCAATTGATAAAAAAACAGACACCGCGAGTCAGGGACAAAGCAATTAGTTTACCAAATTAATCTGCCGCGAAATTGTTCATGTCGCTTTTCATAACAAGTTTTAATAGTTCGGTTGCCTGGCGCTTTGTTTTTATTGAACTGAGCGAAGCGAATCGCTTTACCAGTCAACTTGATTTTTTTTCTCCTACTTATCCTAAGATTATTACACCATAAGAACTACATGAATAAAATGTTAAAAAGCATCTTCTTCCGTGGTTCCACTTTCTACTCACTAATTTTTAAATGAATCCTGATTGTAGTTTTTGAGATAGAGATCAAAATGTGTTCTATAGTTAACATGTGGAACGAGATCGCACGCGCGAACTCTTATTAGGCTTGAGAGAATAACCACAATTTACATTTTGTACATAAACAAGAATATTATATACCACTAGTATAATATACTACCACTAGTATAATATACTACCACTAGTATAATATACTACAGAACAGTGATAAGTTAGTATTGCCCGGTAATAAGTATGACAGTTAAAATTCAAATAGAGTTTTCCAAAATTTCAAAAATAGAAGCCCAGTGAATGAGCTTCCAGTATAAGGAAAGCTTTCCCACAATACTTTATGAAACTAAAGACAAAGACTGCATTCACTTAGGCGTTGTGAAAGGCGTTTAATTTTAGCTGACCCAGGTGTGGTGAGTCTGGCTCGCAGCCATTCTTATCGAATGTCAATGCTGCACGTTTTGTTGGTAACTATTATATATCTAGAAAATATGTTGACGTCTAAATATCGTAAGTTGGCTACACTTTGTCTCATTGGTGTATTTGATAAATTATTTGTGTAATTATAGTAAAATATATAATAATATATAATAATAATATTAGGACAAATTACACACATTGATCTAACCCCTAAGTAAGCAAATTATTTGCTTGTGTTAAGGGTGTTAGACAACGATACAAATACATAGAAATACACATATAAATACTGAGAATATATTTAATAAACGACCAAACCCAGAAACACAGACATCTATGCTCATCACATTTATGCCTGTCTCTGCCGAGAATCGAACCCGAGCCCCATTGCGCCGTGACATGTTAGGCGTCTGCACTAACCACTCGACCAACGGGGCTATATATATATATATATATATATATATATATATATATATATATATATATATATATATATATTTATCGTATGTATGTAGTAAAAAAAATATTTAACATAACAATGCCAATTCGAACGCAATGATTTTAGAAATTGCTTCATTTATTAAACGACTCTTACGACAAAATACATTCTGTACGTGCGATAAATATATATTTTAGAGCCTTACCTGTATAGATAGTTTCGTTTTCTGGGTTTACTCGCTAATATTTAAACAATTGTCAATAAAAATTAGAAAAATAATATGGATCTTTACGAGCTTTTTTGTAGCTTTGGTGAGGCACTTGTCAAATAATAAACTCATTACGTTTAATTTACCGACTGAATTAAATTGGTTAAAGTAAAAACTAAACTTATCAATTATCAAATTTATATAACAATAGCAGTGAAACAATCTTATTTTACCTTGATTAAAGATTCGACGTCGATTCAAAACATTGCTACAGACGCTAGACGGTTGGATAAAAATCATTGACATTATTGTATATAATAAAAGAACACACATAGACAATGTGTTTACATTATGTGGAAATAAAAAACTAAGTCTATCGAAAGAGACCCGAATACAAATTTAAATAAATAGTTATTTAAAAATATATACATTCCACTCGTAGGTATCAATATTATTCAGTAAAGAAAGTATTATATGAAACAATGTGTATAAATATATTTCACTTTATAAATATATAAATAGGACTTAATAAATATATGTCAAATTAGACTATTTAGCAAATTAAAGGAATGTCCTTGATGAAGACATCAACGCGCTTGAAATATAGGGCAGAGATGGATTCATACAAAAAAGTATATATAAAGTCAAAAGTTGTCTGAATTAGTAATAAGTCATTAGTAGAATACTTCCTAATTAATATATTTGTATATAAATAATATAGGTATGGTAATACAAATGTAAAAAAAAAAAATAACAGGTAAAATATTTTTAGCTACGGTTACAGATGATATAAACAAACATGTCACGTAAGATTAGTTTATTCTTTTGATCTATGGTTGACCATGGTCGTTTTGTTGAAGTCATTTATTAACTCGTTAGGAAACCCGATTTTCTTTATTATATTTTATTTTCATCTGTTAACTGTGAATAAAATAGTATTTTTTTATTAATTAATGTATAAATATAAATGAATGAATGAATACCATAAGAATAAATATCTATTTTAAAGTTCAAAACAAAAAAAAAAAATGTTTCATTGTAATTTTATTTAATTCATGTCAATAAAATATATTGAATATAAATTAGGAAGGCAGTGGAATAAACATCGAATTAATGATTTATGTTTTTAAGTGTTTATTTGCGATTGCGTCATCGCTAAATATTTAAGGTCGACTTCAAGCTAATCCTAACGACACTATCAATGTAATGAAACAAAAGGTCACTTATGAATTATTATTAATATAATGTACAATTTTTATTTATAAAATTTAAGGAATTTTCTTAAGCCTTAATTAATGCAAAAAATATATATCTACCAATATTACATAAATTTATTGAATATATTGATTTGAATAAGAGATCAAATTATTTTGTTTAAATACTTGTATAGATTAAATATTGTTTTATACTTAGTAGACACGTATAACATATAAAAACTTAAATTTATTGACAGAATGTTGTTAGGAATATTTTTAGGAATCCGTAGGTAAAAAGGAAAAAAGGAATCCTTATAGAATTATCTATCCTGCTGTTTTTAGGGTCTGTACATAGGAACGCGTTGTATCGTTCAAGTTATATGAAAATATTACATTATAATTTTTCACAAAATTATTTGGTATACGTATGTGTACTGATTAACTATGATTGGAAAATTGACTGCGAGAAATTATGAATTGGATAAAGCTATACCAACTAGAAAGTTAAAGGTGTCAAAAATATTTAATATTCGATTTATGTAATGGACTAGCGACATATAAATTCATACGGAATTCTCAGTGCGAGTGGGACTTACACTTGTCCGGTTTTTTGAGCTTAAGCAAGTCCTGCTGTTTGCTTTATTTCCATTCTTGTGCATTGAATGACATCAGCGTTTTAATTAATTTGCATTTAAATGTTCTGTACGAATGTCAAGCTTTAGTCTTTGTTTAATATTAGGAATGCTTCTATGACACAATCAGTTTTCAAACCATATTCGTCTTAAAAGAATAATAAGTCTAGTTGAACAAGATAAGAATAAAAGATAAGCATAGCATCAAATATCTTATGCAGAATTAATAAGGACATTATGGTTTTATGGATGCGAGAATTAGTCTGTTAAAATATATATTGAATTAAAACACATTGTAACTTTGACTTGAGATTCAAACATTCTTAGTAGTTAATAAAATAATAATGATAAATAATGATGAATAATAAATTATGATGAATGAATAATAATGATATTATTATTATATCATTATTATTATAATGATAATGATATAATAATAATATCATTATTAATAATGATATAATAATAATAATAGCCTAAAGGCTAGCTCATTCTACTCTATGCATAACATATCCATGACATTTTTAACATATTATTATTATACCGGCGCTTGAAATTTTTTCCCATACAAAGTAGGTTTGATATAGCATGACTACTAGCAATAAATAAAAAATAATAATGAAGCAATAAATAAAAAATAATAATGATGATAAGTAAATCGCAAAATAGTTAATAATCACAAAATAACAATTTCAATTTCAATATCAATTTTTATTTATGTATTTATAGTTTAAACAGTTTTATTTATATTTAGTTATTAATTCTGAATGTATTAATCAATAATTAATTAAATATATTATTATTTAAAAAATCGGGAACTAACGGGTAAGAAAAAGTATTACATACCTATTCTTACGCGGCATAAATCGCGTTAATTCCCGATATATATATATTTTTTTAATAATAATATATAATGAAACGCGATAGTTTAAAAGTTAGTAATTAATTAAATACTCTGTCATATATCATCTCATTTCTTATTAATTTCTTGACCTCAACTCATTTATCTCGTTACGTCTTCAACTTCAATATAATAATGACATAACAGAATAAGGAAAATTCTAAATTGTGTCATTTGTTTACAAAATGTAATGTATTCAGAACCCAATTCCATTTGCCTTGCATTGACCTTTGTTATATTATTAGACATCGTTATATATATTTATATGACATTGTATTTTCTTCTATATACCCAAGATATTATATTCATCGCAATCTGAGACCTAAGATGATGTACCTAATACCTATCTACCGGGACTCTACTAACGTTGATGTGTTAGTCTTATGACGCTACGTTAGTTGTAGTCTCTACTAAAACTAACGTGAGGACAATAACTATCGATTAGTTCATTCTAATCCGGTCCTTGCGTTCTTTTATATCTCATTGATTGATTGATGAAATTAATATATGTATAATAAACTTTATCAATACATATCAATTATTAAGTAAAATTCCATCGAGATTGCTAAATTTCCCTTTTGGGCATATTTTTGACCATGAATTATGACTATATTTATATAAATTTAAATAAACTTAACATGGCTATACATGTTTATAGATATTTTAAAACATTAATTTCGGTAGTGGCATCTTTTCAATATTTATCTATACTGCAAAATTAGAAACATTGGTTAAGATTTTTAAAAGAAACCTAATAGATGTCACTACCTTCCCGATAAAGACGATTACATATAGAATGCTTAATTCACCGAGGCAGACAGCGACACGATGGCTTAGTTGATAGCGCGACGGGACGGTTTCCCAGTAGTCGCAGGTTTGAATCCCTGCTCTTATCGGTTTATTCTTCATTCTATATTTATATAAATCTCTACGAACATATTGGTTTAGCCAAAGAAAGATACTTTACCTAAGTCTAAAGTCTAAGTCGTAGAAAAAATGTTATTTGGATATATGTAGAGAGGCTGCCTGCAAGAGGTAGCCAATTTATTACAAATAACCCAGTATATTGTTCATTTATATATGTTAAACCAAAGAAATATCTTGTTTTATAAAACACGTGTACTAAATGTTTAATATTTATTAATATATTTATATTACAGCAAAATTATTTGTCATGTATTTTATTTGCAATGTATTAAAAATCAATTAATATATTTATCATATATGAGGTATACTGAGATTAAATTAATAATTTATTATTCTTAAGAATGACTTCATTTACGTTCATACAGAGAGTGATATTACAATATATTACTAATATTTTATTTATTATTAATTTATCTGAGAAAAAAAGCGTGTTATTGAAATAATAATGTAACGAAAACCCAAATCACTTTTTGAAATTTCGGGAAAATATTGCGTTTTATAACAAAAAAAAACAAAAAAGGTATACTTATTTTTTGGTTTATATACTGTATCTGTGGCCTATTATTTAAAAAACAAAGCTTTATTTATGTTTCTTTAGATTATTTTTTAATATATAAGGTTTGTTTCTAATAATGTATTATAAAAGTAATATAGCAAATGTATGTGTTAATTCATGAAGCTTTAGTTACCATAGGAATGACCATTTATATTCCAATGTACTTTAATAGTAGGTATGTAGACATAATTGAAGGTAAATGCTTATTACATAGCAACATAACAATGATATGACTAATAATACATTACTATTTATTATATATCAACAATTTTATTATTTTTCTTTTTATCAATAAACAAAACAATCATTATTTACTTGCATTATCAAAACGTAACTCTTACGTAATTATAACAAGTAATTTTTTAATAACTTACGTTTGAATTTTAAAATTTAAAAATTTGATTTAATATAATAGTTTGCCAAAGTGAATACGAAACTCATCACTCTTCCTTATCAAAATTACTAAGTAATTGTAAAATTATCTGATTTATAGAATTGATAGCAACGTAAGTCAGTAATTATACCGACAGTTGAATAGAGTCAATAAAATGAATATATATGAATACTAGTACTAGTACTATTAATAGTAATATATTAACAGGCGCTAGTATCTTGGAAATCTACAAATCAGATAGGTAATGCTCTCATTAATAGAGTCGTTTTAGTTATTCCCTGACAATACATTTAGAAAGTGCCTTTTGTAAAAGAAAATGTAACGGGTGGAGTCGCGGGCCACCAACAGTTTTATATTAGTTTTTAAATTTCAGTACATTTTATTCTGCTATAGATTTTATAAATTAAATGAGTAAAATATGAGTATTTTTATAACAGGAAGTAATCATAGAATACTATGTATAAAAATTTAATAGTATTGAATCATATATTATTTATATATTTTACTTTTTCGACTTGATTTCTCTCTGGTTCTCTCCTTCTATTATTGTTGCAACATTTTAATATTATTATATAATCAGAGCTTATATAGACTAAGCTCAGACTATACTGAACTTATATTTACGTTGATGTTTACCTAAAATGGTAATGAAATCTAAATGTAATCAAAATAAAGCTTACTTTTGTTTGACCAAAACAAAACGATAACTGATTTCTTACTTCACAGCGAATGCGTTCAAGATCCATATACTAAGGAGTCGAAATGGAATTGCGAAAATGATCCTTGCATCAACAGTAATGATGTCATCTTCGGAGTCAACCGCGGCAACACCTGGAGAGCCGCAAACTACAGCCAGTTCTATGGCAAAAAGCTCAAAGAAGGACTGAAATATAAGCTGGGTTAGTTAACTATTTAAATGCAATTAAATGTTTAAGTGGACTTTTTACATTTGTTATTTTATTGTAAATAAATTATTATTAGTTTTAATTAAAAATGAAAGTAGAGCGCTAGATAGTCAAGTGAAAGTTAAACACTAACGGTGTTCGAGCTCATACTTTCTTTGTTGATCGAATTATCCAGTTACATTGTGCCTTGTATTGTTGTGGAAGTTACTATCCTTTATACGCCTTCGGCCAACGTTGGCCCAACGTCGGCCAAGCCATACAGGGCTTTTATTTATACCAATGCCAATTTACCACAGGGTTAACATTTTTGAGAATGCAACTTAATATTAAAATATTGTACTACCAGCCTCTCTAAGAAGATAACAAATATGTTATCTTTAAAAATTAATGAGGCAAAATAAATGCCTCAGTATGTCAGTGAGACAAGGTAATAAATTAATGATACAGCTACAGATGTTTTACTTTATTTTTGTGTTAATTAAAATACAAACGACATAATGATCCAATTAAACCGCGATAGCCTAGAAATGAATACATTTTTTGTAGCAGATATATTTGTCACAAAAACGTAGATTAGATTTTTCTTCAATACTATACATCTTCCACAGGCACATTCCCGTTAAGTCGCGAAACTAGAAGATTGGGGCCTATCAGATACGACAAAGACATACCGTATCCAGCGAACTTTGATGCAAGAAAACGTTGGCCCAACTATATCTCACCGGTGGTTGACCAAGAGTGGTGTGGGTCGGATTGGGCCATCGTCATCGCCACTGTATCATCCGACAGGTAAGATTTTTGTATTATTATTAATTAGGTATAGATACTTCATATAAGATAAGACTTAAGACTAATATTATTATAAAGTTGAAGAGTTTGTTTGTTTGAACGCACTAATCTCGGGAACTACTGGCCCGAATTGAAAAATTCTTTTTGTGTTGAATAGCCCGTTCATTGAGGAAAGCTATAGGGTATATGTTATCTCGCTGTGACTTATAGAAGTCGAGCAGCAATGAAAAATGCTGCAAAAACGGGAAAAGATTTCTTTTTTGAGAGCTTTCCTCGCGTGCGATAAGGAAACACTAAAAACCGCGCGGACGGAGTCGCGGCCGACCCCTAGTATAAGATAAGATTAAACTGCATTTTTTAGATTCAAATAATTTCATTATTATTAATATTTTATATTATGAAACAATAGAAACTGTTTGTTTTCAAATATGGCGTATATTAAAATTATAATAATTTTAAATGGTGTCATTTTTAATTCGGTACTAAAAAAATAAGGATAGATAAAACAACAGGATGAATAAATAAAATTAACACCGAATTCCCACTGGGATAGAGTTTCTGAAACTATTTATTATAACCTCCTGTATCCAGTGGATCGTTAAAGATCCAGTTCATTATAAATATAGAATGATGATATTGAATATTTTCTGGTCATTTGATAATGAATATTAGATTTCATTAGACGTACGTTACAGCAAATTGTTTTGTACTTTTTATCTAAAAGCTTAAAAAAATAATTTAATATTCGTAACTTCCATAACACTTAATATAAATGTAGATCGATTTAACAAAATGGTACAATATTTATTGATTGCTCGCACAGTGGTAGGCACTCGATATCAGGCATAAATACTTATATGTATTTGTCCGGGTATAGACCGGACTGCAGAAAAAAGAATTATTATACAATACCTCTATGGGTCTATGCCGTTAGAACGTAGTAAGAAAATCGACCTATAATAAAATAATCTATGGAGCTTTTTAAGCCACATGTGAGCAAAATTGCTTTAAGTTTGCGTTAATAAATCAAACAACACAACAGCAATAATATATATATATATTATTTGAAGTTCAAAGATGTCCAAAAAAGGCTGTAAACAAAGCGTCTTTTAATTTAAAAATCTTTCACGTTCCTCATATTAAAAGTAGTATGCAGCTAAAATGCAAATTCCATTGTCACAGTAACAAGGTGTCTTTGCATCACAAAAGTATGCAAATACGAGAACACTTCGTCTAAAAATATAACGCTAGGGGCCAAGATGAAGATACTCTAACATCTTAGAACTTTAAATTTGCGGATTTCGAATTTATAACGTAATTATATCAGCATAAGGTTGGGTTTTGGTTTGAAGATTGTGAACCATATAAACCTTCCACAGTTCGAGGTCTTACAGTATACAAATATTAAAACACTCTTTTTTTACCACAACAAGAACTTAAGTATATGTATTTGGGACAGAAACATCTAGATTATTATTTTTTTTTTTTAAATATATGACATATAAATTAAGCATATATAGTATTGCGAACATGTTAATAGCAAATTTCAAATAATTAATTAATTCCTCAAAACTACATCCTTGAATTTAAATCTGCATCTAATTTTAAATTAATTTAAGGAGTTTTTTTTTAAAACACTGGCTGCCGGTCATTTTTAAAGAATTAATAAATGAATTAATAATAAATACTAATATTATGTTTCAATTAATGATGACATTTAAAGGTTGTATCTGCTGGAGGTTTTACTTTATACAAGACTCAAGCTATGTTGGCCAAAATATTACGAGTTAATATTAAGAGTTAATACTATATTACTTACGTAATTAGCAACAATTTTTGACTCCAACCCTTAATAATTCAAGTAACTTTGAGTTCTAGAATACAATACGGGCAGGACATTTATTTAAAGTATAAATAAGTTAAAAAAATAATTTACATGCTAACATTTAGCTGTTTAGGAACCATTGCAAACGTAGATATAATCATTTTATGGGACCGCAAAGTATATGAACTATTGCAACTACTTACCTCCACTTACAGATTCGCGATCCAGTCCAACGGTGCTGAAAGCATGGTGCTGTCGCCTCAGGTGCTGCTGTCCTGCAATATCCGCCAGCAGCAGGGCTGTCGCGGAGGAAACATTGACGTCGCATGGAGCTTCGCTAGCGAACACGGGTAAGAAGACATTGATCTAAAAGAGAGAAGTTATGAGAGAGAGAGAAGTTATAAGAGAGAGAGAGAGAGAGAGAAGTTATAAGAGAGAGAGAGAGAGAGAAGTTATAAGAGAGAGAGAGAGAGAGAAGTAATGAGGGAGAGAGTGTAGTTATGATTGAATAATGACATGTGGATGACAAAGGAGTTTAGGTGTAAGTAGAGGCCTTGACGAAAATAGGAGGAACTGCAAAATATGTTCCGCCCACCGTACTTAAAAGTAGGAAAAGGGTACGAAAAAGACGGTGATGATGAATTAACGTAAACTATATTTATGTATCTTTATTTTTTAATGTGTTTTGTTTTTGTTTTATTTCCAAATAAACATTTTGATTTATCTATTTGTAAAATAGTGTAGATGTTCAAGCCATTTCAGTGTTTTATTAAATGTACCTAAATCAATTACTTTTACCAGCATAAAAAGAGGTAGTTAATGGTGTTATCTAATTATTTTTAATTAAACATGTTTTCTTTTGAGATTGATTAAATAGCAATTGAGTAAAAACGAACACAGTAACTCTTAGGTGTTATGCAGACTTTAATTTATTATTATTGTAGAAGAATTGCCTTTGTACTCTATTATTATAGATTTAGTTCAAGGTTCTTTTAAATATTCTTTTCTTATGTAAACTTGTTCCACAGACTCGTAGATGAACAATGCTTTCCATACAAGGCCGCAACCACAAGATGCCCATTCAGACCGAAAGCTACACTAATAGGTACATATTTGATATACATGGTGCTTTATAGAATGGTAAACAATAAACAAAAATATTTTTCTAGTATGTAACCTATTTGTTAAACTCGTGACTAAAGTATACCAGTTGTAAATAAGGTCCTATGTTCGAATCCCAGAGGATCGTGCCTGGTTTGCGAGAAGTTCACAATCTAACACATACGAGAGATTATTGTCGTTAGAAAGTTCATTTGTATCTCCAATTATCGGGAAATTTATCGGGAACTAAGTCTATTTTACGGACTGTTTTATTATATTCCAATACTAATTTTCAAACCGTGTCAGAGGACGGATGCCGTCCGCCGGTGCGCCAGCGCACGTCGCGCTACAAGGTGGGTCCGCCCGGCCGCCTCGCGCACAACAACGACATCATGTACGACATCATGGAGTCCGGACCCGTGCACGGTCAGTACATTTTTATTTATATGAGTTTGACATTTGTGATACTAGTGGGGCATTAAAGGCATGGTGGAAGCTGTACGCTTGAAGGATAAGTATGACTAAAACTCGCTTTTGTCTGTTTATATGTTTCCATTTATTGTGAATAAGAAATCAATGAGTATTTATGCCACAGTTAAGACTTTACTTTTTGTCCTAAGTTCTAACACTAGGCGATCAATTCTATTATTATGATTGCATTATGATGAACTATTATATTTCAATTCTTTTATATTGATAGACTACTTATTATTATGATAAATAATCATTATTAAAAAAAATATTATAATAATATTTCGCTTTAAAATAAAATATACTATAAAATTAAACTCTAAAATTTTCATAATGCTGGAAATGTTTTCTAAAAACTAATTTGGTATGTCCTTGTCCAATATGTTTATCTATGAAAAAACAAATACAATTCCTCTTACGAATTTGATAACATTAGCCAGATAGCATCAATTAAAATATAGTTTGCCGTCGCTCATATGTTCTCGCTATCAAGTTACAGAATAAATGTCTGTTTTACAATAGAATATATAATGATTTTATCAATAAACCATTTAGCTTCTTTTTTTTTTGCGTTGGAAAAATTCGTAAAAAATCAAAGGTTGCCCTCATTGCCTTCGTGGTTCGCCCCGGCGGTACCCTTCATATGAGGGTGCCCCGAGCAGCTTAGGGCACCCTCACGGCGCAGGCCTATGGTTGGCGAGAGGAGTCACCCTTCCCTCCCATCAAGTCACTGGACTACTATTTAGCTTCTTTAAGACTAACTTTAAGACTAAGATTTTCTCAGATGGAAAATATTAGAAAAAAAAACATGAATAATTTTTGAGCGCGGTTTGGGCTCAAACCTGACTGTCTGAAAGTCCGTTGCCGAAAGTCGAGCTCGGTTCTTGTTGATATTTTTTTCATATCTTTAAAAAAAATAATAATCATAAGCACCTAACATGTTTAGGTACACTATTAACGTTAGAAGCATCATCGATCATCGACCGTTCAATTTGTCAGTTCCAATTATAAATAAAAGTACTAATAATTAAAAACAGATATGTTTACTACTTCCTTATTGGAGCATGTAGGTAATACCTCTATGTGTGTGGCTTCACAACATGTAAATGACAGGCGCAGAGTACGCTGGGAGGTCTACTTGGTTTATTTTACAACAATCTATCGATAACTCAAAAAATTATCATGCATGGAAATCAAATCCACAAAATTTGGTTTAGGAGCCACTAATATCGTTAGATCAACAGGCTACATTAAAGAAAATGTAATCCCTGTGTGTGTTATTCATTACAAAAACAGACCGTTAAATTACTGGGTATTTTTTATACTGGGTACACTTTTCAGGAGTTTGTAATCTACATTGTATATATAATTTACTGAAGTTAGCCATTCACTTGCGGAAGAGCATTCCATAGCTAAGTACGTTTAAACTACTGATAAACTTATCACAAGATTAATTGGTAATAACAGACCAACATACTGTCAATATCACGAGATTTAATGACCACTTGTAGACCAATTATCAAGGGTGTAATTAAAAAGGGCGATGAATGATAAATCACTTGAATGTTCTGAGAATTTAAGCTATTAGCACACGACATAACAACACATGAAGTGGTGATATCCTAGTGTTTGTTTTAAAAGCACTTAACCTTAGAAGTTGATGTAACTCGAGTGTTCTTCATCACATGGTGTACATGTCTTTAAATATTTTGTGATTACTTCTGACCAATATTTGAAGGTTCTCTGATTGTTTAGACTTTACTTCCATTAATATTGATTTTAAAATCAACATAATGGTAGTTGTCCACTTGAAAAAAGAACGAATTCTTTAATTATAACGAAGCAAGAATTTTGTAATTATAATAATGACTTGCAATGGTTATTACATATTTACTCGGATTACAGATTTTAAACCTAATTAAAAATAATATAAGTATCAACGTTCTTACATTGATTATTTATCACTTTATTATATTGTAAGTTTAATTATATCACACGTGTTATTGTAAGCGACATTGTAAAAAGAATTTTGTGGCCATCTGAGATTTTGAGATCCAAGTCTTTTTTATCAGATATGATATCTGGATTACTTTTTTTAACGGTATGAATATAATAACAGTGACTTCATCTATACTAACCGTTTAATATTCTTTCAGCCATAATGACAGTGTATCAGGACTTCTTCCACTACCGCGACGGCATCTACCGCCACTCACCTTACGGAGACAAGACCCTCAAGGGATTACACAGCGTGAGAATTGTGGGCTGGGGGGAGGAAAGGGGGGATAAATACTGGGTAATAGAGCCACTATATTATTACAAGTTTCTAACATATATTCCATGGTTACTGGTTAGTTCAGATAAAAACGAGCCTAATGTAGAAATTTGAAATTAAGACAATACGTTCCTTTACTGCGTTTTGCTTTGCTGCTTTCCTAAGGTTGAAAAACGGAATTTTCTTATTAATTTCCAAAGAAGTTAAAAGCTGGTAATTTCCCAGCCGGAGATAGGTATTGTAAGACAATTAAATAATAAATTGATATTTCAACAAAGAAGGAATAAATTTTAGCGGTTAACAAATTTTTCTTAAACATTGTTTATCATGTTCTAATTCTTAATCTGATGCACATTCTAGATCGTTGCCAACAGCTGGGGCTGCGACTGGGGTGAGAACGGTTACTTCCGCATCGCGAGAGGCTCCGACGAGTCCGGGATCGAATCCTTCGTGGTGACAGTCCTCAGTGATGTCACGGAGGCCTACCAGAAAAAATAACACCCGAGCTACTTGATCACCCCTCTGTGCGTGCAAACGAAATTCGTCAAAACCAACAGGGGCTGGATCTTGTTGAATACCACCAGGATTTTAGGTGATTTTGTTGGAAAGTGATTAAAAAAACGAATTTTTTGAACCTTGAATTGAATCTTAAAATTGGTATCAGTTAAAACCAGTGAGATCGAATTATGCACTATATAAATCTAATATTTTTGTTGTTTAGGACAAATGAGGTTTGTTATTTTTATGACTGGCAGCATATAAAATAAATTATGTATATTCTTGGAATATAAAAAAAAAATACGTACTATATTACTTATTTTTATATTTAAGTATTTTGTAAGGCATATAATGTCGTTAAATGATTTGGGGACATAAAATCAATGATTTTTTATTTATAGAACTATTACAATAAAACTAAATAAAAGTATACGTAATCATTCTAAACCAGTCACTGTGTTCGAATGATTAAAATTAGAAGCTTTTATCCACTTTTAGAAGTGAAACTCAAACTGCCATTTATTTTAAGTATTAAGTAATATTTTTGGAAAACGTTTGAAGAATCAGAATTTAAATTTCGTAAATTAAATAAAAAAAACTCTCAGAACTAGTCTTAGTGAAACTAATTTTATATATTAAATAACTTTATTCTTCTTATTATAAATATAGATAGATATATTTTTAAACATACATTTAAAGCTATAGAATAATTATAAGACTTCAGAAATAACATTTACAAAATAATCTGAATCATATTTTTACATTTAGTGCAAAATATTTTTTTTTAAGAAAAAAATGTATTCTATAGCTTTTAATGTTGCTTCGAATGCAACATTATATTAAATAAAGGTTTACGTCAAATAATTTTTATCTAATATTATATAAAAGTATTTTTCATAGAATTCTAAGAATTTCTCAGTGTATACGGCAAGTTTTAAACTTAAGCAACAACAATTGTATTTATTATTAATAATATTTTAATTGTAACAATGTTAATAAATGATAAAAATCATTTGTATTTTTTTTTAAGTTGGCAATAATTATGCACCTTTTTTTTTGTAAATAATTTACACTTAGGTATTTTAATTACAACAATAAAATCTTCAGAAGTATAGAAAATCCAGACATTATTTCAATAATAAAAAATATGTAAGTTGATCTTATATAGATTATCACAATATCTATTTATAACTTAGAGTAAAAAAATATAATTTCAATAAAAACTTTCAGTTACTATTTTATCTCTTGTCTATTATAATAAGTAGACAGCAGTAAGATTTACTTAAAATAATATGTTCCAGGACATAAAAAATGAAATAAATTAAATTCTGTAATCCGATTTATACTAACTACTTGCAGGTTTCTGGTTTGCTTTATTTTTAGCAACCTTTTCTATATTTGCCGCTCTCATCTGCAATTCATAATTTAGTTTAATAATAAAAATATCTGAAAATATGTAAAGAAAAAATATATACATAAATCTTCCTGAACTTATATTTTATAACTCATAACAAACTATTAAATCAATTATTTTTTTATAAGTCAAACATATCTCAATTAAATCAAGTAATCAAACATTTATCAATAAACAACTTAAAAGAAAAAAGATGTGTATTTTTTTTTTAATGATAACTTCACCTGTAAAGCCTGTACTCGTTTGTGAAGACTCATCATGCTGCTGCTGATAGATGTCAGCTTCTCCTTGTTGGTGGCAATATCTGCTAACTAAAAAAAAACACTACATAATTTGATAAGAGTCTCAATCTGAGACACCCTCGGGACGTTGTTCTCCATGGGGGCCCATCTGGCCCCCCCTTTTTAAGGGTGGGTCTCCTGACCCACCCGCTCCCCCGGTGACGCTGTAATAGCCAACAGGGCTAACAGTATAGACATACAAAAAAATAAATAAATAAATAATTTGATAAGATATCTAAAAATATACTAATGCAGTCTAATAAGCCTAAATTCAATGTATATTTATCTATTAATAAAATTTTTAACTTCCTGACTCTACTACCAAACTCTTTATGTGAAGGGAGAGTTTATCATATAAAAAAAAAAATATAGACTTGAAACTAATGAATGAATCTCTCAATGGTTTATTACTAATAATAGTAAAATTCTAGTAAATTAGTGATTGTAGTAACTACAAATTTGCTAGTGGGTTATTTTGTGTTTTTTTACAAACCATAAAAAAGCAGGTTATAAATATTATTATTAACTTACTAAAGCATCTAACATGACATCATTCTGCAGATCCTCTAGCCGCCTCCGCTCTGAACACATCATAGTGTGCACAGCTTCTTGTTTGTCACTACACATAAATTATACAATAAACATAATTTAATACAATTTATAACTTTTTCACTTTATTTGAGATCAATTTATATAAAGAAAAAAAAACAATATGGCCTTATACAGAAGAAATTACAATTACATCAACCAGAAGAACTATATGATCTAAACAAAGTGGTGAAATAAATTGATTCTTAAAATGTTCAAAAAAATTTTATTGGAGAAGATTGGAACCAACAGTCATATATTAGTTTAACTAGGGATCATATCATAACAACTTTGAAGTTCCCTCTTTATTTTTTTTAAGCAATAAACTTATTTGTTGTTATTGAAACACTTACGTTAGCTCTTTTAAGTGTGTATTCAATGACACTAAGGGCGGTTCGTATATTTCCAAGAGACCCTTTGCAAGTAGTTGTACAGTTTTTAACTTGTTTTCCTCTGGTGTTGAAATTTCTTCAGCACTGTCAAATAATTTGTATTTATAATAAAATGTTTATCATGAAAACAAAAAATAAGAGATTTATTAATTATATTACATCTTACTTATCAATAGTAGACATTTTCAGCAATACTTATAAAATATTTCAATAAAATGTTAAATGGTCGATTTAGTAACCATATGTTCGGTACAATAATTCACAAATCACCCTATGAAATATAAATTAGCCTGAAAAAAATGAGAAGGTAAAAAAATGAAAAATGAAAGTATAGCAAGTATAATGACAACCTTTTTCAATTTTACTGTTTTATTCCCTTTTACCTAGAGCTGTCAAATAGCTGTCAAAAGTATTTTCAATCTTACCCCCAAATCTCCATCCATAAAATTATATACGGTATGGACAATGTAACACTTATCAAATGTATTATAACTGTTATAACTGTAGAAATTGAACGACTATTCAAATTAATTAAAAGACTAACAACAAGTGCACGTCGTCTTAAAATGAGTTGATTAACATTTTAATAAGAAAATAAATAATGTTTAAAGAATACGTTAAATGGAGTGTACAATTTGATGGCCGCCAAATTTCTTGTTTATTTGACGTTTCTTGATCTTTCATTTTCCGTTGTTCAAGGAGGGGATTTACTGAAATATATCGCATCAATTGTGACTATACTTTCATATAAATTGTAAAATAACGTTATCAATCTGGAAGTCCTACAAGTTAATCACGGCGAAGGCGAGATGACGTCTGTTGCTAGAAGACGAGAGCAGGACGATTCGGGCGAATATTCGGACGCATCACAAGATATCGAGCAAAACAACTCGGGGATTGTGAGTCGAATAGCCAAAGAGCTCACACTAGAAAATAAAGAATATAACTTTCATTTTGGGGTTATAAGTATTACAATCGCGCACTTTCTCCGGCGCATTCGCGTGTCGGAATTCCCATTTCTTTTCGGCAAATTGAGGTCACGATTTGAGTGACCGTTCTCTCTAAATCTACCGGTGGACGTCTTGTTGTTCAAAACAATAAGCTATTCCTGCTTACTATAGCAACTTTTTACTTAGTGAACTTAATAAGTGTTGTGATATGCAGTTATTAAAAGTTGGTGTTGATTTGCAGGAAGGCGCCCCACACGAGTCTGATTATGACTCTCAGGGAAGTGATTCTGAGCACTCTGATGGGGATCCCGAAAAGCAGGTAAGATCATTTCACAGTCAAAATTTGAAACATGTTTTGCCTATGCATATGCAAAATATTGCAATTCATCAAAACCTAGCTCATTCTAAGAGGTAGTCATTCTCTTTAGTTACATAAATATTTAAAGATAAACCTGTAAAGGAATCTAGCCTGTAAAAAATTAACACATCTAAATTACCAAAAAGTAGAAGCATAATTTCATTAATTTCATGATTTCTTAGTAACATTGTATAAGGTGAAAGCAATATCATTGTTATTCATGTAACTGTATAAATTAATTTATATTTAATTAATCCTATTGGAATCTAAATATTATACTGAACAATGTGTATAAGAAGAATGTATTTATTTAGAGACAAAATATTAAAAAAATATGCTATTATAATATATAGTTTACATAATACTAATATTTGTAGGAGGCAGAGCGTCGTGTTGATGATGATGAAGATCGTAGCAACCCCCAGTACATTCCTAAAAGAGGCACCTTCTATGAGCATGATGACCGCACAGCTGCTAGGTAATTTTATATGATATTTTTTGTGAGTCATAATTTTGTAATATAGACCAGATTTATGATCCAGTTTTTAATATCTGGTAAATTATTCTAAAAACATATTCTTGCTGAACATAAGCTCTAAATGAAACAACTTAAAAAGAATAATTTTTGAAAGTTGAAAATGAAAATAGTTTTTTTTAACAAAATCAAGATCAATGCTATTAAAATTCGATTATAATATCAATACTTATTCTATAGTCATTCGAGTTATTATTGATTTTATTGGTCAATATTAAAATAAAACTTATTAGCATTTTCATAAGGTGCTGTTTCATTCAAATAATTCATTTAACTTAAAGGTTTAATATTAATGGAATCAAAATGAACTTTATATCTATTAAAATAAAGACTATTACAATTCTATTATAGTCATAATTGACCAACCTGACCAGTGATGTGTAAAGTCCACATTAATGTAATATCCAGCTATCATTTAGAAAGTTTGTATTTACTTGTTTTTATCTACTATAATGGCTGTAATGGATGTTATGTATTAAAATATATGTAAATATACTTTTTATTGGAATATACAGTCAACAGAATCTTCTTAATTATTAAAAAAAAAGACATGTATCATGTTAAGTGCTTTCTTTTAAAACATTGCAACAGAAAAAATATATTATTAGTACATACATACTCAATATATGTATATATATTATATATAAATATATATTTTATTATGCTGATGATCAGAACTAATTATTAATAGTTAATTCTCCAAATAACATAAGATGTGTGTTAAACTGTTTCTGGCCTTCAAAACCTGATATATAATATTATACCATACTATTAAATCATTAAAGATAGTTCTGAATATAATGATAACATATAATGTATAATATAATTATAGCGGTGAGGAAACCACCAACACGACATCAGAGACTGTCTCAGAGAAGAAGGAAGGAACTGAGGCACCAGCAGAGAGACGACGACCACCAAGGAAGTCGGAGACTACCAACAAATGGTCGCACGATAAGTACAACGAAAACGAACAGGTAACAACAATACCTAAAACATTGTGCATCTACATTTACAAAGTACACACACGCATACACCAACTATGCACATATATAATATATATAATCTGTGCAAATAATATAACATATACCATCTTTACAAAAATATGCATGCTGCATGCATACATAGTAACACCTATGTACATACACATCCTCATGCATTTTATTTATTATACAAAATTCATTTTATCTTGATTACATATTACCAAATCATATCATCATCACAGTCATTTTATTTTACAAATTTATTACATATTATTGCAGTTTTTTTATATATAAATTGAAATATTGTAAATATTCTATCTTTTATATGGCATTATAATAATAAAATTGTTCTAGATACCGAAGTCCCGTGATGAACTAGTGGCTATATACGGATACGACATCAGGAACGAGGATGCGCCGCCGCACGCCAGGAGGAACAGACGATATGGGTAACATTGTGTATTAAAGAAACTACCTGTTTCAAATACAGAAAAAATAAGATTAATTTTAATTTAAAATATGGTTTATTAACATAATTATTAGTAATGAAAATGGGTTCTTTATGGCCTTTCATTTAAAAGTTTGTTTCATCCAGTTATTTCATGGAAATTTACTATGATGTTCTGTTAGCTTTTCGTTTAGTATCTATGACTACTGAGAGATCATAGGTTTGATTCCCACACAGAACTTCAGTGTGTTCTTGTTCAGAATTGATATATTTGTAGCATTAACTATAGAAAGATTTCTATGAAAAATAAAATTATTACATAAATATTATAATTAAAGATGCACCGAATATTCGTTTGGTATTCGGCTTATTCGGCACCTTAAAAGTGTCATTTGTACTCGGTCGAATTGTTCGGTTTTTGTGACAATAATATTCGATTCGAGTATTTCTATTTTCTCAGCAACACTACATGAAATATAACTAAAAACAAAACTTTTTAAGGACGCGTTTACAAAATTGATAGGTAGAAAATCGCATCACTACATAGACAAATCTCGAGTAAGCACACTTACGCATCTGTTGTGCGATAAAATTGTGTGAATGAAACAATTTTGTGACTTTTGATATATATTTTTTTTCTCATATATTATAAGAAGTAATAATGTTTATTTATAACTTCTTTAAATTATTTTTATATTATTGATAATTAAGTATGTACATATTATACATGTGATAAAATTACAGATTATTATTATTTATTACATATATGTTATATATATTAACTATTCTTTGACCTAAAATAGCTGAATACTTCGGTGGCTATTACTTGATCTTTAAGACCAAAAAAAAGCAAGGTTAGTCGAGTTTAGGCCCGTTGTGTTAATCATAAAGAGATACTACCTCCAGGTTTGGTGGAGGGGACCTGAAGGTATACTGATGGATGGATGCCAGTGGATCTCCTAGATAATTAGAGCTTGCTGCGCCGAGTATAGGCTTGTTTCATTCATCTGGGCTTCTCATCAAAAGATCTCATCAAAAGCAATCAAACGAGCCCATACTTGGAGCACCCAGCTCCATTCGTCTATGAGATCCACAAGCATCTATCCATCAGGGCGGGTACCTTCAGATCACTCCTTTAAGTCTGACGGTAAGATCTTATCAAAAGCAACAAAACAAGTCCATACTCGGTGCACCCATTCGTCTAAGGGATCCACAAGCATACATTTATCAGGGTACCTTCAAATCACTCCATCAAATCTGATGGTAAGATCTCATTGAAAGCAACAAAACAAGCCCATACTCGGTGCAGCAAGCTCTAATTATCTAGGAGATCCACTAGCATCCGTCCATCAGGGTACTCTTGGGTTACTTCATCAAGTCAAAACAAATCGGTAAAAATCCGTACGTACTAGAAGCAAAATCAAATAAAAAAAAACACTGACGAATTGAAAAAAAGTATATAAACTGTAAAGTATCAAGTTAGGTTTGATTACATATTTCGTCTTCATACAGCGATATTTACCAATAGACATTTTTGCTAACAAGCGATACAGTGACCACTCCCGACAACGGCCTCGCGCCGACTGAGGTGATAATTGATAATTCATATTTCATAATTGAATTTTAGAAATATTTGTTAAAAAGGATCAACTAAAATAGCACATAAAATGAACCTTACTTTCTTACATTAAGAGTCATGTGTAACTACAGATACATGATAAAAATTATTATTTTTTTGTTATCTTATATATTACGTAACTTATTAAGGGTTTTTTTTGTCACACATTTTTAGTTGAGTATGTCTTCTTAGCTAAGGTATTTTTTATGCTTAAATATATTATATATTATAATATTTACGACAAAAATGTACCTAAATTCTCCCGATTTAACTTCCAATCAATATTTAAATTGAAACCTCAAGTCAAGATATTAATTATTTATTTCTTAATTTATATAAACAATCCTTATAGTTAGTATAGCTAGCTAACATTTATTTCAAACCTTAAATCAGTATTTACTTTAAAACCTCAAAACCCTACTTGTAACTACAAATAAACATAAATTCATCTATTCAGCAGTGACACGTACCTCATAACAATATTTATTAACCGCAAATCAACATATTTATTCATATACCCAACAACAACACTTGAGTATGTACGTAATACGTACATACGTATACGTACATACGTATACGTACATATGAACATACTTAAGTATGTACATGTGTTAAAACCTGTTTACTAGTCAAAACAACGAAATCGTAAATCGAATAATTCGGCCGAATATACGGTTTGGTAACGGTTAAACCGAATAGTATTCGGTGAAACCACTATTCGGCGCATATCTAATTATAATATACCTTATAATATTAACCTATACCTATTACTGTTACTGCAACATGGAGATATCGACACTGGCGGTTAGTCTGTCAAGAATGTATTGCATGTAAAACATATGCTTTGTCAATATTATTTTGAAATACATTTACGATTTACTTATTGATTGAAATTACGTTATAATGTTTATCTTTATAATATTTATAATTTGTTTGGTTTTACCATAGCTGTTTTTGTTATAACACTAATCCCCATATAATAATTTTTATATCCAAGTACGAGCATGACTTCATTCTAACTCCGACACCAAAGCTCAGCAGCTTTAATGCTTTCAGACGTCACAGATTCGAGTCCTGTTTGTAATTTCTAATGTTATACAAATACTACATACTATAAAGACAATACTCATGACATGGTCCACATATAATTGGTCCTGTAATATAAATATTGTTTTATTTATTTTTCTATTATTATATGTGCAACTTATGCTCAAACGGTTTCATATTAAAAATATTACTTCCATGAGTTTTGATGTTATTGCTTTTAAAACATCTTGTACAAGAACATTACACTTAGTTATATAAAATATAATTTGCAGCTTATATATATAGCCTATATACGTCTTTGTAGTCTTTCTGAATGCAAAATATTTGTTTTAGTTTTGGTTCTTCAAAATCCTTTGTGTAATATCTTGAAGTTGGTTTTGATTATTGTTATTGCATAGTGTTAATTAATTTGTTAATATTGTTAATTGTAATTAAGATATTGATAAACCCTGAGTATACATAGAGTAATTGTTTTTGTTACATAGAAATAAATGAATGTTATATGAGAGTTTGTTTATAAATGAGCATGTTTTATTATTAGTGAACATTGTGTACTAACTTTCTGTATATTCCAGTCGCGGTCCTAATAAGTACACTCGCACTTGGGAGGACGAGGAGGCCTACCGTCGTCAGCTCGCTCACAAGAAGCCTCCCAGCCCAGGAGACTTCCCTGAACTCACTGCTGTCAACAAACCTGGGTAACTTGTATTCAAAAAAATACTTATTCAAACTAAATGGATTATAAAATATACTCTGTCAATGATCGTTATGATGTTGGTGTTTGTCTATAAGCAGTTCTGTTTTAAATTTTGTTGATGGAGTACCCAAATAACATAACACCTTTATTTGCCTTGACTGCAAATTGAAATTATAACATGTATTTTATTGATAATCAATGCATCAAGAAATCGACAAGCTTTGAATTCAAGCTAATTAAACCAATTTACATATATAAATTATTCCATTAAAAAAAAACTTTTTTCGTATTTGTATCTTAATACTTATCAAATGTGTCTCTAAACAGCAGGAAACCCCGAGCAAGACCTCGTTCAAAATCTCAGCCAGCTTCCAACGAATCCTCAGAGAACGGATCCCAGTTACGTAGAAACGCGTCAATTAAAACGCCTAAACAAAAACCGATCAAACAGAACACACCTAAACCGAACGTGAAGCAGGCTGTGAAGGAAAATGTTGTGAAAATGGAAAATCTTACTATTTCGACTCCGGTTAATAACAGCACGTAAGTTGACTTTATACCTTTTTCTTCATATATTTTTTTAATTTCATATTTTCATGATCGATACCTTGAATGATTAATAAATAAAATCATTCTCTATTCTATCTCTATCTAAGCTAAAACTTCAAACAACAACTAACAAAATTTTGCAAAAGACAAACAGTACCAGTGCAGTTTATTAACTATAAACTCTAGTTCTATTAAGTTATTCAACTGCCTTTGGTTGTGTTATTCATATCTACTTTTCAGTAAAATATTGATTGATGATATTGTATAAAGTATTTTAAAGCAAAAACTTACTTTATATTTTAGGAGCTGAAATTAATAATTGATTTTGACAAATTTTTTTGCTACTCTAAATGGTATTTACAATAAATTCTTGGGTTATAAATTTATATCCTAACTTGTATTTTTTCTGAGGCCATTTAAAGTTAATTACGATCTCGGATTGTAGGTCGATTATTAATTTCTTTGGTGAGTGTAAGCATCCACACTACAGTATCCTTATTGCAGACAGCGTCGAGTGAGCGCGCAACAACGTCCAGTGCCTTCTGACACCAGACACTCACAGGTATCTAATAATTATAGACATTATAGCCAGTATTGTGATAGCAATTGGGTCTAATATTTTTTGGCCTAATTATAGATTGAAATCCTCTATCTAGTGATCCACTCATACATAAAAATGATATCAAATTCGCTCACGAGTTTAGCAGTAGCTAAGTGACAATAACTTTTAAGGAGGAGTGGTCAATTATGTTTATAAAAAAAAAATCTATGTAATACGCAATATAAAATACGTTAAAGTCGTAAAACATTTGTTTTAACGTGTATTATGATGAGGATTTTTTTTACTTTTCTGAGTACTTTATTTAAAGAGTAATAATATATATAACATCACAGATAAAATGTTGCAAACGGTACTAGGAATAGTTTCAAAAACCAAACTGTTCAAATCATATACGTATGTCTAACATTACCCTTGTGTAATTCACTAGAACGGAATCACCGTTCAAAGTGTTTAAATTCTGAATGACTTTGATAGCGTAGACAAATCACACCTATAAACTATTATTTAGAATTGTATGTTTTATTCTTTGTATAATTTGGATTTTAATATAACTTTTGGAATTTTGACTTACTAGTAATTACTGTAATTTATAGATAATGTTATTACCTGTTCTTTAACATAATAAAATATATGTATAGATCACTGTATTGACAAAGTTTAATTATAACATATTTTATTTACAGCCACCAATGCAAAACAATTCACCAAAACCTCAAGCACAACAGAAACCTCAGCAAATACAACCTGCACCTGGTATGATATTTAATTGAATATTATGTAAATATATACAATATTAATCATTCGCTTGTTTTGTTATTATGACTTTCAGGACTGTTCAGAACTTTTGTGGGTCCCAATCCCACACAGGACAAATCTCTGTGAGATCCATAGTTGTCCAGAGTCTGGTTGTTCTTGATTCTTGGTGTTTATTGTATTTATGTTTGTGAAAACTACAATACTATGATGGTTTCCTAATGTGGGAAATACTATATGTAATAAAACTCTGTTATAGCAGGGCTTTTATTCGCCTTATATCTTTGAACCCAGGGGTTCAATTAGGTGTTCAATTTTAATTGTCTCTTCATTACCTCAGGATCTGAACCGCGCATCAAGCGCTATAGCAGTCTCCGCCAGCGCCCTCTTGCGGAACCGTATGCGCCTCAACAGACGCAGCAACAACAGCAACCACAGCAACAACAGCAACAGCAACAACCACAGCAACAGCAACAACCACAACAACAGCAGCAACCACAGCAACGATACCATGGTGGTTTGTATAGTGTATTTTTCATATTTTCTTCATTTTCTTCCCAGCAGCAGTATCAGAACACTGATATCCGATAACATATTAAATACTAAATGGTTTTTTTTGGAGTGCATATACTATTATGCAAAATTTTTCTTCAAATAAAGAAGAGTAATATTTATATATTAAGAGTATAATTTAAATGTAATCATGTTATTATGTGTTATTATAAACTCGAATAATTATTTTAGAGTTTGTATCGGGACAACAAACACAGCACCAAGGCAGTGCAGGGCCACAGATGCATTCACAACAAATAATTCACTCTGTATGTATATTTTTATAATCTTAAATTAAGAAATATAAAAATAAAATGACTTCAGAACGCATACTTACCTTACTTAGCATTATTACAAACAAAAAATAACATATTTCCATATAATTTTAACTTTACCGTTTTTTTATGTAACATATAGCAGCAAATGCACAGAAACGCACCGAACCAACCGCAGCACGGTCCCTCACCGCCGCACCAGCCGCCGCAGCATCCGCCGGGGCAACACCCACCGGGACAACATCCCCCCGTACAACACCCTCCGGGACAACACCCACCGGGTCAACATCCTCCGGGACAACACCCGCCAGGACAACTCCCGCCTGGGCAACTTCCGCCAGGACAACTCCCCCCGGGACAACACCCGCCTACCCAGCTCCCGCCGGGGCAACAACACACGCAGCAGGTATGTTGTTTGAACGCACACATTTAATACGAGACTCAATTATGTTGTGGATTGCGATGGTTGAAAATAATGCGTAAATAAGTTTCATTTCAATATAGATTTGGATTGTCAACAGAGGCCATGCTCTCTCTATCAATGTCATAATGTATGCTTGTCTAGCACTATTTGTATGTAATTCTTATTTTGGTTCATAACTTTCCTTGTTTCAGCGTCGCGGGCTGCACGAGCACCACGCGATACACAACTTGCCGCAGACGCATAACATAGGTATTAGCTAACTACTACTATGTACTTATTCATAACTTAAGATGAAGATAAATCCTTAAACTGTACTGAACTTTTCTTTACAAATTTTTGAAATATTTTATTCTTTGAATCGTTTTTTATATTCTACATTCTTACTTTTATAACATATACATACATATATATATACTCCCTCTTCTCCCATTGCGGTAGGCAGAGACAGAAATCACGGTTTAAACGCACTTTTTTCGATCCATTCTCATTTAATTAGACTTTTCGTACATGCAAGCTTTTTATTGGGCATTCTTCGCCAATTTTATCGGGGAATGTCCGTCTCGGCTGGCCTTTCTAACAATTGTCATTAATCTTTCCTTAATGCATTTATTTCTTTATTCTTCTAAAGTCCATTCTTTCCAATTAAAATGCATAGCGAAGCACGTATAGGGTCGCTAGTTATCTATAAATATTACTGCATACATACTTCGCAAAGGTCTCGTTTTTACTGCATTCATTTAAATGGATTTGGATTGACATTTAACTTAATGAGCCCAAGTTTGATTAAAAATTAGTTATTAAAAAATAATAAACTGCTTTATAACTGAAAAAAATATAATTATCAGGTCAATTACCACCAGCTCAAGGATACGCGCCGCCGGCTATGATGCCGGCCCAGTACATGCAGGTAGATATATATGAAATGTTAGTGTAATAACGTAACTTTATCGTAATCGAAATTAAAGACATGGGACCATCGAAATATCATTTAAGTTGTAAATAACGATTGCTGAAAATTACACTACTTAATGAAAAACTATTTAATCTATAAATTGTATTAAGGAAACAATAATACCCATGGTTTTTTATTTTCCTTACTTATAATAAATAGGAAGACATAGATATGCAAAATCAAAACAAAGTTTATTTTATTTCAAGTAATTATTATAAACATACATTGCCTCAAATCTCAGACTTTATTTACACAGTTTGAAGGGGAAAGTTCTTTGGAGAAGAAGCGACAATAAACTCAATAGAAACTTTAAAGTTATTTTTATATCACTCTCCAGGGCGGCTCGTCGGGCGCCGTGTATCCCGCGCTGTACCCGCCCGCCGCCTATCCACCGCTCTACCAACACCATAACTTTGTGAGTCTTAGAGTTGGCGTATTACAAATATAGATAAGTATTCGCGATAGACATGGTGATTTTAATAAAACATGGTCGCAGTTGACCGAAAATTTACTTAATTTGTTACTGATAAAACAAAAAACAATATAAAGTACAAGTAAGTAAAAACAATAAGTAAAAACAATAAAGGGTAGTTTTTCATTGTCTCATATCGCTGCAGATTTGACACCGTGCGGCCTCGTTATAATAAAAAAATAAATTCTTAACCTTCTTAACCTGTGAACTGTGGTCACACGTGTGTGTGTGTGTGTGTGTTGCAGGCGGGCGGCGTGACGTACTACAGCTGTGCGGAGCAGGAGCAGGCGCCGCGTGCGCTGCGCCGCCCCACCGCCGCCATACCCATTGTGCGACCCGACCGACCCGCCGGCGACAGGTCACACCACTATATCATCGACCGTCCACTTTAAACATTTATTTAAAATTTGTTGACGTTATTCGACGACGTTTAGGATTCATTCTTTTCTAATGTATATTATTGCATGTAAAATTTTCTTTTGATTTAATGTAAAACTTCAATTTTTTTCTCGCGTCCATACTGAAAAGGTAAACATTATGGAGAATATATTGACACGATCACATAACTAACTTATTCTTATATTTTTTTACAGGCCGGCTAACTCAACAGAAAAAGACAACATAGATAGAATTGTGGAAAACATGTTTGTCAGAAAGCCCTGGCCTGCTCATGGGGCCGGTGAGTACACTTTTTTTTTTATATAGATCAATTTAAAATACTTTAAAAGCGAAAAAATAATAATTGGACACTTAAAAAGTCCTGTCTCTAAAACGCTTATGTACAAAAAAAAAGATTATATTTATTGAAATTCAAATTAAAAGTATTAAATTTTTATATTTTTTCAATTTGAAAAAAAACAACCATATATTTTCATGCATCAATATTAATTTAATAAGCATTTCTTTTATAATTACTGTAATATACTGTCTCAGCAAGTATCTACATACCAGAATGGAACCTAGGGGGAGGTTCTATTCTGGTGTGTAGATACTTGCTAACACGTTCAGAGTAATAATAGTTAAGATAATTCTTTATTGCCACATAAAACAATACAAATTAATGCTTAGATTAAGACTAACACTAATATTATGTTCAGCTGATATTAGCAATAGTTATTAGTAATGTCTTACAAGATTGTTCCATTGAGTGGCAGGTTTTTTTATTATTGATAAATATTTGGTTTATAAGATCTTCGTTGGGCGGCGCTGAGAGCTTGGTTTGGTTCGCGGTTTAACAATAAGTAAGAGGTTAAAAAACAAACGAAAAAAAAGAATAGAAGATTTGTTGAAAAGTTATAAATAAGAAAGGAGGTTCTATTTTACGTTTAAATTTTTATGTTGGTATTACTTTTTATTTTCACTTAATTTAGTCTAGTTTTAGTGAAAGTTGTTTTTATTATATATGGGTAATTTAGTTCAATACATACAAGACGTATCAGTTGTGTCAGAGCAAACGAAGTGAGAAAAGATCATGTATTATCCTAGTTATTTTTAATGTCATCAGTTGAATTAGCTTATGAATTATATGAAAAATATACTAGAATAACATCGAGTAAATATAATATTATAAAAAACGTGTTAAAAAGAGGATTTCATCATTAAATTGATTATTTTCAGATGGTAAGGAGAAGCAAGACAGAAATTCTCAAGAACCACAAAGCAAGGAAACTTCACAACCAAACAGTCTAACATCCAGTTCGATATCAACAGATTCGAAAACAGAGAAAAATGAAGAGAAAGCGGAGAAAATAGAGACGCAGGAGAATGTTGACAGAACGGAGAGTGAGAATCCAGAGATTGTGGAAGCTTGACTGCGGATGTATGGACATTATATTGAAGTGACTTGATATTAAGTAAATAACTTTATTTTCAGTGTAATAAAGTATTTTTTTGGTAGCGGCGACTATAAATTGCTCACATTGTTTTAAGAATCGGATAAATATTAAATATAAATCACTCTTAATAGTTATTCGACGTTGATTGAAATTTACTTTATACAAAAACTCTTATTGGTTAAGGTATTTCTCTTAACAAAAATAAGACATTTATCAGCAAGGCAATAAAACTATAGATATAGATGTCGCCACTAACAAAAACTTCCAAACTCGTTGTTCCCATGGTCATATTATTGTTGATAATAATAAAACTATGCAATAATCAAATTATATTTTTATAGCGCCTTAAAGAACTAGGTATATAGTATACGTTGTTTGTTTGACCGTCATTTCCTAAAAATATTCTAACGTGCGGCTGTGCCCTATCCGGGTTGTATAAATTATCGATTATATATAAGTAATATAATGATATCAAAATCGAAAAAATATTGTATCAATAATAAGACTCCATTTACTGAAAATTTTACTAAATTTAATTTATTGCTTTTGTGTTTTTTTTTGTATTTTTTAATAAATTTGACAAAACAACTATTCATTATAATTAAATTGAATCCATTGTGTCGAATATGAATGGAGTCGAGAAATATTACTAGTATATAAATTAGATTATTAAAATAATAAATTTGCGATTGTGTTTTATATATAGATTTATATTAAGACTTTGATGATTCTATCTCCGTCTTTCAACATATGTCCTGTATTTTTTTCTATATATAATTAGGAAATCCTCATTATATTGATTGGTATCGTGTAAAAGTAAATCCTTTTTCAAATTATGTTTCAAAGGACGTAACTCAGATAAGAACTTGTGTGTGTGTTGACTAAATAATGAGGTGTAGGTATGTAATTGTGGCCAAATAAAAAAGTGTATGCTTTTGATAAATATCGTTTGGAATTAGAATGATGGCGCTTTTTCGAAGCTAAAGGACCAATCGCCGGTATAAAAAACAGAAAAAAAATATAGTCTTCTAAGACAAATTTATCATTTTAATGTTCTTGATACAGTTTTGCCGGAGTTGGTTGTAAGTACTTGGTAAGTAAGAAATCTTTAGGGCAAATAATATATAAATCTTAATATAAATGATGACTAGTCCTTATTTAAGAATCGCGTCATTTAAAAAAAAAAACAAAAAATTCAAATTAAAAATAAAGTTATTACTAAGTTTATAAAATATTTTCAAGAAAAATAATATTAGTAAAAAAAAAAAACAAAATAAAGCTTTTGTAAACTAGGCTGGTTATTTATTATAAGTAAAACTTCTCAAACTGTTTCATGTTTTTTTTTTTATTTTACCTCCCAACAATTTACGAGGTTTTATTAACTTTTTATGAAAGAGCTTCACTGATAAATATTCTAATCATTTATTCCACTTATACAATTTTAGCTCACCGCTTTGCTACGTGGAAGTAAGATTCAGTGTTCATACAGTTATATATACAGTATTGATAATAAAAGTAACGAGTAGTTCCAGATCCCTTTGACATTGAAACGTTATTTAACATTTTTTTTATATATTTTTAACTAAAGCTGGACGTCTATTCCGAAAGCTACTTCGTCTTTCGTTTCGTCCTATTCCTATTCTGAACTTACTTCGCGATCAAAATCGAGACGTCGTTCGATGCTGTGGCAACGTTTTTCGTAATTTGCTATTCCCAAAACACGAAACGAAGAAGAAATTGTCACTTTTGTCAAACTCTTGTGCGTAATTTATAGCGAATATGAAGGTTAGAAAAAGAGTTGCCGTTTGAGTTTCGTAAGTAGTATTTTTTACATTATAGCTATTGATTTTATTTGTTTTTAGGATTTTATCAAATATGTAAGAATGTATATCATTCAATTTACTTAGAATTATAGCGGAACTCTCAACAATTGAGATACCTTTAAAGAGAAAACTAATGAATGGCAATAGTGAGTGTATTGGTTAAAAAATACTTTTAATATTGATAGTATACCCGACGTTGAGTTTATTTCTTTAAATAGACTCAACCGACAGACATTCGAAAATTTAGTAGTATTATTACTTGGAACAACAAAAAGTTGACGAACTTTACGTACGATAACAAAGGTAATTCATTCCTTATTTGCCTATTTTCTACTTTCCTTAATCATCATTTATTTTTATGTAGGTTTTAATCGCTTTAAAACTGCTTGGTTGCGGCTCGCAACTGGGTGATGTGGCGCTATACATTCATCCATCTCTAGTATGTATCAATAAAGTTTTGTATGCTTAAAACTCTCCACTTGTATTATTAAAATATAATAGATTCTCACAAACCCGACCAGAAAGACAAACATTAAAAATCAAATAATCAACTATTGTCTTATTTCCAACCAAGTGTGGCTTTTCCATTTTCATAAAAAAAAATAATGTTTTAATACTTATTTTGAAATATGTACTTTATTTATGAGTATTTAATAAAAGTTTGAATGTTTTGGATTTTTAAATAAGAACAATATTCTTGGAGCACTTGGCTGCATCAATTTCACAGATGTTGCAATTACGTACAGAACAATTATTTAAAAGGAAGATTACAGTTTAGTATATTTTACAAATGATAGGTCTTTTTTTAATTATATTATATAATCAAATTATAAGCCTTTTTTTTTCTTTGCATTCCTTTTCTAATGTTTTATAGTCGCGCCAAATCAAGTTGTTATTTTTATAAATTTGTCATTTTTGAAACGTCAAAAAAACCTAAAATACATTTTATACAGCCGGAATAAACTATTCGTATCTAAAATAATAAATACATATATTATATTATTTGATAGGATATCAGTAAAGATATAAATAATCAATAATTATATTTTTTTGGAACCTTCAAATGTACTATTTTGTATTTTAATTGTTTTTTTGTTCTATAAAGCATGCTCTTATAAACGATCCTTTTATAACATGGCCATATAAACGCATCTTCTTATTTCAAAAGACGTGTGTGAAACCGAAATAGGTTCAGAATAGCTTTGGCATCTTTGTTTCGTTCGTACCGTGTTGCGGCCGAATTTCGTATCTACGTATATTCAGCATAGGCCCCCTGGTTACTGTTATCCAAGGATATATTCTAGAAAGTAGGAGCCAAGCTGAAAGAGCCCCTTTTGGCTGTGAACGGACACGTCTGCAATTTGACAAGATTGGCATTGCCCCATGCGGAGACTGTCTGAAGTTGGTCACTCAATTACACCATGGCTTCTCTATCAGACTGTACTTGATCTCTACTAGCTCGAGTACTCGGCAGATACTTTTCTACAACTGTGCTGTCATCTGCACAGTGGTATAGTGAGCTTAACTCGTGTCCGGGGTAGAATATTTATATAATATATAATTTTGGCGTCCCTAATTATATTTTAGAATGCTCGGAAATGAATAAATAAATAACAAAATAAATATTTTTTTAGGCTCAAGCTAGGCTTTGAAGAGACAAAAAATTCAGTAGTAATAGTAAACAAGCTTAGATTTGGTAATATGATTATCTAGAATTGGTTCAAGAGGTACAACGACAAGCGGAAATGGGCAGGACAGTTGCTCGTTATCCAGAGGAGTGATGGTCAAAACGCCCAACGAAGGGAAAAGAGAGAAAAGGGGCCGACCCCAAGTTCGCTGGACCGACGACAAATTCAAAGTAGCGGAGTGAATATTGATGAGAGAGGCGATTATATAAATATATATATATATATACGCAACCTTTTTTTATTGTAACTGTATTGTAATATGTTATATGTATGTCTTGAAATTTAAAGGCTTAATTATTAGTATAATTATTTTTTCAATATGGCCACGTAGCCAAGATTTTGTATATTTTGCCATCTTTCTTTTTCGGACTGAATGTTTGATTCTAATGAAAAATCAATTCCCTTTCTACTTATTAATCTTCGTTTTGTTTCTTTCCAAACCGTAAGGGACTTTTGGTGATTAGTACTTCTATCGTGGCTAATCAAATTATCTTTTTTCTTCCATTTATTAAAACCAGCAGATGATTGTGTAGCAGAACTTGATGTAATGAATAGTAAGCAACAAAAGCAGTACGCTGCCTTATTTTTTCAATATACCTAATAACCAAGATCGATTTACTTTAGTTTCTTCTTCTGCATTACCCACTCGTCGAAAAAACCAAGATTAGTTAGACGATTAGTTGGTGTTATTGCTGTATTTAAACTGGCTTCGTTTTGAAAAGTGCTAGATCCAAGAATAATTATTTATTATCGAAGTTTTTTCGATATTATTGGAAGTTCGTTGTTAAAATTTAAATAAGCAACATTCTTGAACTCCAGGACGTCCGCAATTACAACAAATGTTTCTTTTGTATTTTTAGAGCTTTTCGTAAATATGAATATGAATTTATAATTTCTGATGTACCTACTTGGGTCACCAGAGCATTGTATTTGTTGAGTTGTGTTATTTGTTCATAAAAGTTTAGCAGAAATAGGTGAATGATCTGAATCTGGTTCTGAGTCTGAATTTGATTTTATATCTTTTTTTTATGTATCTTCGGGCGTTTTTATTTGGGATTATTTTCCCAAGTTTTCCATTGTTAAAAAAACGTCCGGAATTTTGGTGACCGCTAATACCTTTCCTAACCTTGCGCACAAATAAAACACTTAAGTTAAATATATGCATGCCTTAAAACTATAGAGGGTCGATGTGTATTCTACCCTCCATAATTAAAACATTTTTAAAAAGACTTCTACCATAACATAATAGCAAATACTTAGTAGGTAACGCTAATAAGTATAACAAAACATCAGGATATTTAATTAATTAATTAATTAATTTGATTAATTAAAAGGTCAAGAAAGGGTAGAGTCTCAAAATATATCTTAACTTTATGTCCGTGAGCTACACATTCGAATGGTAACTCAATTATATTATACAGGGTTATTTGTAATACCATACTTACCAAGAATATCTACACTCGGCGTCACAAAAATCGCACCTTTTAAAAAAGCAACTTCAAAATAATTTTACTCAAACATTGTGAATTGTAAGGATATGATTGTAGGATATCATTGGAAAGGTAATTCAATTGCCTATTAGAAAATAAAAAACATGTGTATGCATTTTAATTCTTTAATAACAAAAAACTTAAAACATGACAAAGTGACAAAAAATAAAATTAATAACATCATAAAAAATTACAAATAAGGCCTTAAAATCTAGTGTTTCCACCCCTTACTGTGATGGTAGCTTCCAGCCGATCCTTCATGGAGCTCACGAGGGTCACCACTCTTGCTTGGGGTATGTTGTCCCATTCGTCTTTCACGGCATCCTGGAGCTCTTGTAGAGTGGTGGGAGCAGGATCTCGTGCTCGTACGTGCCTCTTTACATCGTCCCAGAGATGCTTGATCGGGTTCAGGTCTGGACTTCGTGCTGGCCACTGCATAACAGGGATCTTAACCTCTTCCAAATAGTCCCGCACAGCAAACGCAGTGTGGCAACGGGCGTTATCATGCATTAGCATGAACCCATTGCCAACAAAACCAGCATACGGAACCACATGGTCTTGTAAGATCTCCGTTATGTACCGCCGAGCATTCAGCGACCCTTGCCCGCGACCACCACCAGTCCGAGAGACGCACACAAGCTCCGTTTTCCCTTCGACGGATATGCCACCCCAGAACATACAGGAACCACCTCGGTATTCGACGGATTCCTTTATGCAAGCCTGGGCAAATCGCTCTCCTCGTCTTCGGTATACTCTTCTGCGTCTGTCGTTGCAGAAAAGACATACTCGTGTCTCATCGGTGAAGAGAACGGCTTTCCAATGTTCACTCGTCCAGTTGACATGCTCCTGGGCAAATCGTAACCGCTCTCTTCGATGCTGCACGGTCAATTTTGGGCTCCTAGCAGGTCTGTGAGCTCTCAATTCATTTTCTTTCAGTCTTCTTCTAATCGTAGAAACACTCACAGACGTTCTGCAAGCTGATCGGAGCTCTTGTTGCAACTCAACAGCATTGCTGAAGCGGTGCCGCAAGGATGTGGTAACAACGAAGCGGTCGTCTCTTTCTGACGTGCAGCTTTTTCTTCCGGATCCACGTCTTCGAGTATAGCCACCAGTCTCAAGGAACCGTTGGTATATTCGTCGAACTGAGAATCGGCTAAGGTTCACCTGTCGAGCAACGTCAACCTGTCGCAGTCCTGATTGCAATAGCGCAATGATTTGAGCGGCTTTATCAGGGGTTATATCCATCTTCAGGTACTGTTCTCTTGCGTATGTTGTTCCGGTGTGTTCACTCTGAAGTCTGAGTAGCGACTGACCCATTTTTTACCTTTACATGAGCTTTTATACCCTTATAAGGTAGCACAAGTAGTGCTCCTTAAGTGCGCATTTTTTTAAACATTTTTTTGATTGGTCCCTGGTTAGAAATGGTAATTGTTTTTTTAATGATACAGGTAATTAATATAAAGGTATTGAAGTGCACTTTAGAATGATATATTTTTTTCATACGTAGTACTTATGTGCTAGATTCTAGGAGCGATTTACTGAAAAAAACATAGAGGAGCGATTTTTGTGACACCGAGTTTAGAACTTGAAAGGTAGTATCTAACACACTGAAATATTCACTATAATTTATGCTAGTATTAAAGTTATAACATGTAACTTTATATATTTATTATAAGCAGAACGCGATGACAATGGTCAAGGACACAAAAGTGAAAAAAAAACACGCACGAAATAATTTAAACGTTAATATTTCGGGTATTTCCCAATTTATTGAGAACTTCCCCAACCTGCCGCAAATGGCACGGATAGGGTAGCCATGTGTCCAGCTTTGGTCGGACATGTTTACCTTTTTTAGGTCGTATCCGGCTAAGTATTTATATGTCCGGTCTGTACGGAAACAATTGCTAAAATGATGGATGATTTATGGTGGACTTGTATACACATTATATTATAATGTATAAAAGTTATTTTAAAAATTAGCGTACGTGCTGTAACTTTATTTAAGAAGACGGTTACCCTAGTCACGGATACATTCACGGAAAAAGTAGTAAAAGTAACAAAATAAAAATTCAACACAATAAAGACATTAGAGTGTTATTGTTATCAAAACTTTAGAAAAACCCTATACAAACGCACTTCTAAAATGAATAAAAAATATATTAATATGTACTAATTGAAGTCGTTGCGTCGGAAGAGCGTTGTACGCGGTGTTTATTTTGCTAAGTTATTGAAACTAATTAGGTAGGTAATGAAGACTAAAACTATTCGATTTGATATTGTTAGTTTGTTATTTACTTTGGTAATTTACTTGCGTTTCGTATTGTTCCTTTATTTAGCGGTCATACTTATAAATATTTTTTTAATTTATTTTAGAGGTGATTTAGTATCGAGGTTTGTAATTTATTTTTTACTTTTTAAAGTTTGTTAATGTTTACTGGTTTTTATATTGTACTAAATGAACAAACGAACTCATGAACATAATTATTTGCACTTGTTTAGGTTTTTACTATTAATATATTAATATTAATAGTAAAAACCTAAACTTATTATTAAATATTAAGCTCAATATTTTAGCTAAGAACCATCTCGACGGACCAGGCCTCTGATTAACTTTATCTGATAAACTGATTAACAGATACACAGGTCAAACTGATAACACCCGTCTCTTTGGGAAGGGTGTTAAAAATAACAAGCGTAAGATTGCGTTTATAGAAATAAATAATATTCAGAAAGAATGTTTGCACTTTGTACCCACACTATAAACATTTATTATAATATATTATTTTGTCAGACAAATCCTGAAAGCAGAAAATTCACGTAACCACATAGCGTAGATGCCATGAGGAAGAGCTGACTCATCGAGATAATAATTATGATTCAACCTGAATTTCATTTTCTTCTACTCGTTTCTCTAGCTTGTACATGGATAGTGTCATAACGTTATAACTGACCTTAAATAGTTTGATGTAAAAAACAATATCGGAAGTAAAAAAACTGTCACTGATAGTTCAATAAAAAATGCTCCGATCGTCACCAAACTTTACAGGATTACCTGCTGGGTCAATCTAAAGATTATCTGAAAATTTGGTTAAAATCGGTCAAACCGTTTCGGAGTTTATGGGGAACAAACATAAATACTTTCTCTTTTATAGGTATAGATATTACAGTGGTAATAAATTTTAAATATACTTTCCAGAAATCAATTACAATAAAAATTATCGGACCTTTCGGACCGATTCCAAATTTGTGAAGACTATGACCGGAAAACTATGAATGTAAACGCTATTATGTGTGGAAGGGACACCTACTAACAGAAACTTCTTAATTAATTGGTAATAGAATTCATTGTCCTCAATTCCTAACCGATCTGGAATTTAAGCCAAAAATACTATAACATTTTAAATGTAGCAATGAAAAGGAAGTTAGTTTTTATGTATGATAGATAATTAATATTTATCGTGAAAAGTATTTGAGCTTTTACAATCGGCAAGAATGAAGGTTTTACTTAACTTATGAGTTCGATGTACCTACATATAAGTACTTCACAAAAATTTTAACTTTTAATTTAACCTATAGACTGGGAGATGTCTCAAAAGCTTTCTTAGCACCGACAGGTTTATCGTTGGCAAGTTAGTGACTCAGTGAGAATTAGAAACTTTCGCCAATTCTGTCTAACATTTGAATAGCTGTTAAAGTTAGCTAATTAGGCAATATCGTGTTTAAATATACCTAAAGGTTAAATATCTTTTTGACGTGTCAGTTAAATTTCACCGGCCCTAGTGGAATTCCAAGCCCTAATGCCGGAACCCCAGTCATACCTACATCACGATCCCCTTTAATTATTAAATGGAAGTCTGCAACCTTGGACTGACTACTTGAGAATACATTGTAAACGAATATAGTGCAGATGTACTAAGACTGGGCAGGATAAATTGCCATTCGATCGATTTACTGTGGCAAGTTCGCCATGCATACGAAAATTCGAATCACACTACTATTTCATGCCTATATAATTTATTATATTACTAAAAGGATACGAGGCAAGAGAGACTAAGCGAGCCATAATTACTGATAATTAGTTTCTGTCTTTTATTACCATTTTGAATACATATCTTAAGTAGAAGAAACTGACATTCGAAGCAACTAACTAATTCGGAGTATTTCCCTAACCACTATGTTCTATATTTTTATAAATGCTCAATAACGATAATTTGTTTTATGGATTAATACTAACATAATTCAACCACCCCGTTGGTCGAGTGGTTAGCGCAGACGCCTAACGTGTCACGGCGCAATGGGGCTCGGGTTCGATTCCCGGCAGAGACAGGCATTTATGTGATGAGCATAGATGTCTGTGTTTCTGGGTTTGGTCGTTTATTATATATATTCTCAGTATTTATATGTGTATTTCTATGTATTTGTATCGTTGTCTAACACCCTTAACACAAGCAAATAATTTGCTTACTTAGGGGTTAGATCAATATGTGTAATTTGTCCTGATATTATTATTATTATTATTATTATAATAAAATACAATTTTTATATATATACAATTATTAAATAAATGCTAAAGGGCAAGTTTACGTTGCGATGGTCCTTTTATGACGCAGGATAGTGAGTATTGCTTTATTCGATATAGTGCCAAACAAATTTCAAAATATAAACAAATTACAAAATACAAAAACCGCATAATGGAGAAAGCTGGGAGGGTAATAATGAAAAAAAAGATGTCTTTTTTTTTAGATGATTTTTAACCCCAGACTAAAAAGAGGGGTGTTGTAAGTTTGACCTGTCGATCTGTGTATCTGTGTACCGGTCTATCTGTGTGTCTGTATCTGTGTATCAATGTAGCAGCCAAACACATGGACGCATTTGAATGCAGTTTTTTTTCATTGAAAGCTATGTTCGTCGAGATCGTTCTTATCCATGTTTGATCGTAATAGAAACATTCATCTCCAAGATATTAAGGTTTTATTGGTGCGGGTGAGAGGTTCTTATGCAATATTGATAGAAATACTTATACAACTGAAAATGTGTGAGTTCGTAGGTTTATTTCTTACAATAAAGAAATTAGTGACATGAATTTACGAAACAGAAAAAAAATTTATCGGGGGGTTTTTAAATTTTTAATATTTTTTTTGTTCATATCTTTGTACAAGCAACCCGACGCAAACAAAACAAACAAAAACAAAACAAAACATACGTTCATTTGAAACACGTTGTATCTAAGTGTCTATAAAATATCAGAATTTGCCTCAATTATCCTGGAATCTGATCATTAGACCCTTACTTAGTACATTTGGGAAATCTTAGGAGTTTATTCTTTTGAATGAAAAAATATTTACAAAATGTAACAACAAATGACGGAGAAGTCGGTAAACATACATAAATATATAAAAAATATTTTCGGAACTTATACGAGTACCTACATATCCAACATCTAAAAACAAACTCCTTTTCAGAAGTTGGTTAACGTTTTAATATCTGTATATTATTAAAAAAAAACTGCTATGTGAAATAGCAACCAATAAATATTTGTTTGTGCATCGGTGGTTTATTAAATAATTCATGATATAAGAAGTTTTTTATTGCCGACGAAGATAAATTTTTTTACGGTTATAACCCAAAATTTGGTTTGGCTTAAATGTAATTCGAATGACAATGTATGAAATCCTATAGATATTAAATAATGATGGAAAGCTTATTTGGGTCGGGGAAGAAAGCAAACGATATCGCTGGCAACATCAAGTCAATCATATTATAGGATTCCCAACTTTACACGAAACCACGGCTCAATACACTTAATACAAAAAATAAATAAAAAAACCCTGATACAAAAAGACCTCTATAAGAATAAAATAATATTAATATGCATTTATTGAAGTCTTTGCTTCGGGAATCGCTAAATAAAGGAACAAAATAAAATGTAGGTAAATTACAAGGCAAATAGCGAAATAACGAAAAATCGTAATGTGTAAATCTTCATTACTTATTGGCGCAATAACGGCCCGCAAAACTTGGTAAGCACGGTAAAGCTCAATATCTTGGAGATGACTGCGTCTATTTTGACCAAACATAGCTAAGAACCATTTGGACGAACCAGCCTTTCGATTAAAAAAACCGCAATAGAATCCGTCCACGCGTTTGGCTACTACGATGCTACAGACAGACGCATAGATACTCAGGTCAAACTTAAAACACCCCTCTTTTTGGGTTGGGGTTAAAAAAAAGCATCAACACATTGTTAATCTAAAAATGTCAGGTTTTTACTTAGAATTATCTCACATTACAATCTTGTCTTTGTCTTTCCCTTTTTTAGATTTTGTATTTATTTAGATTTTTACTGTTTTTAGAATAAGTAGGTACATTTGCTACTGTTTTATTAGAGTTTTTAATTCGTGAGTTTAAATTAACAACTTGAATAAAAACAATTAGCACTGCCCAATAAGTTAAATAATAAATTAATCCTAAATAAGCATAACGTATATAGGGGTCTAGAAATAATTTTATTTTATTTTAAAATACTCCTCTTTTCTGACAAGGTTTTTGTAGTAGCCAAATAATTGTTATATACATTTTTGTTAATATAATAGCCGTAGTCGTCGTCATAGTCGTAGTCGTAGTCGTATTCGTAGTCGTATTCGTAGTCGTATTCGTAGTCGTAGTCGTAGTCGTAGTCGTAGTCGTAGTCGTAGTCGTAGTCGTAGTCGTAGTCGTAGTCGTAGTCGTAGTCGTAGTCGTAGTCGTAGTCGTAGTCGTAGTCGTAGTCGTAGTCGTAGTCGTAGTCGTAGTCGTAGTCGTAGTCGTAGTCGTAGTCGTAGTCGTAGTCGTAGTCGTAGTCGTAGTCGTAGTCGTAGTCGTAGTCGTAGTCGTAGTCGTAGTCGTAGTCGTAGTCGTAGTCGTAGTCGTAGTCGTAGTCGTAGTCGTAGTCGTAGTCGTAGTTGTAGTTATGAAGTTATTTAGTGAAATTTTCCAATGAAATGTCTTAATCGAATCTATGACTTATTATGATGCATTTATTAATTTATGTATATATTTTCCGTTATAATAGTATAATGCTGAATTAATAAGTGTTAGTAATATTTATTTATAATAATTTAAATGGTAAATACATTGCAATATAATGATTAATTAATAAGTGTTAGTAATATTTATTTATAATAATAGGGAACATGCAAAAAAATTTAAATGGTCTCAAATATTTTTTTTTCGATTACTTTTTATCATCTTATTATAATAAAATCATTTTTTTTAAATTTACTAATCATTTAAGGCCATAAAATAATTTATGAAAAGTGTAACTTTAGGGAGCGAAATTCAAAATTCCAAAACGCGCCACCATTGGTCGAAAGGAAATGTGACGTCATTTGACACACCATTCAATATATCGGCGTTTAAGTTCATACTATGGTATCAGTGTGACTGAGAAAAATAAATAATTTAAACCTATATTTTCGTGCTTAAAGGTTTTATTAAATGATACAATTGTTTAGGTAATCTTAAAAACATTTTCTAAATACTCAAACAACTCTAACAAAACAAATACCTACAAACTCTTTTTGAATAGCAGTTAGCATGCTACTACACAATACATTTTTAAAATGTTTCTGCCTCTGAATCATTTTTCACTTCACTTGACTCAGATAAATAACTTGGTTGATAATCAACAGATATAGAAGATATAAGATGCTATAGAAGTATTATCAGCTGTGTTTTCAGTAAACAATTTTCTTTTTAAAACAGATAGTTTTACTTTTAAAACTGTTGTGTAACAATGTTGTGTGTTAAATGAGGAAATGGTGACAATGCTACATTTTGTTTTTCAGCAGGTATATTTACATTGACACCTTTACTTCCATACTTCGGTTTAATATTAACTTGCACAGCTTAGTCACTTGGTAATTTATCTTTAATATGCGAAAAGCAAGGCTCTGCCTTATGATCATCACATTCAATAGGAGAAGTACTGAGTCTTGGCTGATTAATATCACAGACATTTGTATGGGCAGTACTAGGACTTATTACCTATATCACTTCTTCGTAAAGGTCACCAATTTTTTTAAACACTACTTTTGATAGCTAACTCTTAAAAGGCTTCATATAAACACGATTTAGGACATATATTATCCCTTTTAATTACCGTACACCATTGTTTTTGTATTTTCGCATCTCTTGGAATACAAAAAACACTTTGTCGGGTGTTTTTCTAATACTATTTTTGCACTCCGGTACTATACAATACTCGTAAGATGATTTTTATCTTCTTCCATGACTTGTAAAGCAATTAAAACTTAAAATATCTATGAAATTGTTAAAAAGTTCATAGTAAACATTCACTGGATGTATCATTTGACGTCACGCAAAGCGCGCTTAAAATGGCGGTGTTTAAACGGGTCAAATTTACTCAATGTTTTAATTTTCACTTTGAAAAAAAAATAGAATCTTTTCAAGCCTATTAATATTTTTTTCTACGATATAGAGAGGTAAATGATTAATTTACGCCAAAAAAAAAATACGTGAATGTTCCCTATTTTAATGGTAAATACATTTTAATTTACATGTTTTAGTTCATAAGTTTCAACAGTAGCGCCACCTACGCAATTAATTATGGAATGTTATTTAGTATTTACTGTTAAATGTTTTAAGAATTAGAAGCATAAGAATTAGAAGCATATTTTAACAATTAATTATAATTTAATGTTTAACCTTTTATTAATTATTAAAACTTATTATAAGGTATAAATAATAGCATCTGTAAGTTGGTTATGAAATTGTAAATTACCCTCACTAAATATTATGGTGTTAAAATATTATAAAACGAGTTGTAAGGGCTGCTCTCACTATTCTATTACAAATGGTTGGATATTAAACATTGAAGTGCAAGTACTATGTATTACTGAAACAAGTTCTAACATAAGTTATTGTATAAAAAATTCAAATCAATATATGTCAAATTCGTATTCGTATTCTCTTTGAAAACTTGCACTCTGCAAAATGCTTTATCGTTTATCGTTAGAAATTCACAAGACAAGACAAGAATTTTATGAACTGTACAATAAAAGAGAATTCAATCGTAGTGACTCAGGTAGGTATTTAAAAGAATATTTTTTATTTTTTTTTAAAGATTTTTTTTACATGGACCAGTTCATAATAAAGTTAATACTTACAATCAATTACGAGTAGGTACTAGCTTGGTAATAATAGGTCAGGGAAAAGTGTTTTTAATAATAATTAAATTTCTTCAATAACATAATATCATAAACTGTTATAATAAATTCTTTGTGCTTTACTATTTGTGTCTGGCTGGTTAAAATTAAATTAAATCTTTTACATTTTAGAAAAGGAAACAATTAAGTAAAATGTTGTTCCCGCCATTTTTCATTTGAAAAGAGCTGGGTACACAAAAAAAAGTTAGGGTGCCAGACTCACTGAAAGGAACTTAATGTAATGAACCGTGTATTATTATTTTTTTGCAAATAAGGTTTTTAGAAACGATGCGTCTATCTTATTGCAGCTTCTATCCCGGTCTTAACCAAAGTGTTAAAAGTAAGTCATCACCAGATAGGGGTCTATCTAACAAGACAACTGATAAGTTGAAGTATTATAGTTATTTCCATAGCATAATGTAGTACCGTATTCTGCTCTTGAAAAGAGCTTATATCATTCCCCCTTTCTAGAGTAAACTTAAGTAAAAAAAGCAATAAAAAAATATCGAATGCAAGTTATATATATACGCAATACGTATGAAATATCGAAGCTTGTTACACCCTTGGGGGCCAGAGTCAGACATCAAAGCTATCTAACAAATAGCCCTATTCAGTTAAATTAATAGAAGGTCGTGGTTAGAGACAGATAACACAGAGCACATAAATTAAAGTAAGATATAGAAGTATGATTACGAAATGAATATGAATAAAGTAAAATAATTTATTATATAAATGTAATGTCAACCATCGATTTTTTTTATTAAGTAATGATAAAAAAAGTTAAGGTGCATAATTTCTGTATCTGATAATAAAATAGATATTTTTTTTATACTCGATGAGATAGTTCTGTGTCTCCGGTAATCTCAATAGAATACAGAAGTGAATCAATGAAACAACCAATAGTAATCCTGGCGTTATTTGAAAGACAAGCTAGTTAAAATAATATATAACTCTACTTATATATCGATCAACGTTATTAGGTTTTAAAGAGAATAATATTTTTTATCTCTAATTAATTTTAAAATTTTACACTTCTGTACAATTTAAATGACTGTCGTTTAATTTACTCAGTTATCTTCAGAAATATTAAACCAAAATTATCATGTCTTACCCATCAGTCCATTATACCTGGCATTTACTAAGTAATTGTTTTCTAACCAAATTCTCAATTTGAGGCAATAGCTAATTTGTCTTTGAAAATCTGGAAAATACTTTTTCTTTAACTTAGCTATAAGAAGACAATAATCATTTCAGTAATGTTAATGCTGTCCCACAAATTTCTTTTACACATAGCGTACAGACCACAAAAGTGCCTTCGGCGCGACACCAATCAGCACGAGGAATTTCCGAAGCGATTCGGTGTAAGTACATTACCTTTATCGAATTAGCCATCTGAAAAAAGTAAATGATATTATAGTATTTTTTTATTTGGAGTGAATTTATATCAACATGTACATTTTATTTTTGTAATAAATAAAAAATAAAATATATTACAAAAAATATTTTAAGTGTTTATCCTACCGACATATGAAAATAACACACTATAACGTTGTTTTTTTACAAATATTTTGATTGTTGCTTCATTGAATACAGCTAGGATGTAAATATGAATAGTAGAAGCAATTTAAGATCCAAGAGAGAGTTGAGGTGAGGTAGCTATAAAACAAAAAATATAATCATATTTTAATCCAAGTAGGTCAAGTAGGTCAATATCAAAAATGAATGAAATATGGTTTATATTATTAATATAAGACATAAGCTTAAAGAAAAATAATAATTCAAGTCAATGGAATAAAATTAAAGACTAGGTACATATGGTATTACTAATTGAATTATTGTTTTTAAGTTCCTTTAAGTATTTTAAGATAAGTCCAGTTAGGTGGTTTAAGAAGTAATTAATAAAAACATGTCTTCTTGGAGATATCTTCATCTTTATAAAAAAGGTTCTTAGGGATATTTGTGTAGGCCATTTTATATATCATGTTCCTACACTAAAATATGTTAATAAACACAATATCCAAATATATCGCGCAATTCAATGACGCGTTTACTGTTATGCCCAAAATTATCAATTTTCGGTACATATTGTTACAAACAAACTTAATGTAATGAAACTAATAATTGGAACGCATAAAATGTTTCTTTATCTTTAGTTTCCGCAGAGAAAAAAATATAATATCGTAGTTTTTAATATTAAAAAAATGATTTCCCGTAACTTGTTCGCAAATACTTTACGAAATCGGGAGAAGTTTAGATAAATTTTTCTCGATATTGAGCTAATGGAACTACAGTCTTAACACTTCATAACAGCTTTTGGCTAATGATGGGAGAACTAGAATCAGCATTGGAAACAAGTAACTAGCTGTGTAACCGTAATGATTGGCAGAATGAAGACGTGGGAAAGACTTAAAACTCATTTTAGCTTCAACTTCATTGGATAAAACTTATGCAATTAGGTTTATGATCAGAAGTTTGGGTTCTTTTAATAATTATGTTTGTGATCCATTTATAATCAATCCTAGCATTTTCGTTATTAATTTTGTTTCTGTGATAATGTCACACTATAAACGGGGTTAAGGGAATAAGGCATAGTTAAGATAGAGGAAATAATGGTTGAGTGTTTAAAATATTCTATTTAAAAGAATGAAGGCAAAATAACAGTAATAAAAACAGTATTCGTATATAGGAAGCGAAGATAAACGTTAAATAATTATATCTAGCATACACGAACTTAAGGACTAACTATATATATATATATGTAAAGTTTTAAAATATCAATAAACTTGTATAGTCATGTTAGGCATATTTAAATTTATATAAATGTAGAACGAAAAATTAACCGATACGGGTAGGGATTTGAACCCGCGACTACTGGGAAACCGTCTCGTCGCTCTACCAACTGAGCTACAGTATCGCTGTCCGCCTCGGTAAATTAGGTATTCTATATGTGATCGTCTTTATCGGGAAGGTACTTTAATGCTATAAAAAACATTTTTATTATATGATGTAAATAAATAAATAATAATATCGCAATTTTTTCTTATATCTACACTATAAGACCGTGTTTGGTACCAAATTTCAAGATTCTGAGTTTTCAGGAAGACCCTGTACATTTTTATTCCCTTACGGGTTTCGAAAAATTGGGAAAATTTTGGTTGTATTTGTGATTGCGGTTTTTTAGAAGTTTGATTTTTTTCGCAACTCAAGGGAAAGTAAGCTTGAGTGTTTGATATAAATTTCACCTTGATACCTCCACCCGTTTCTAAGGATTTCTACATGGAAACATTTTGAGCAACAATATAAATGAAATATTCTGATTATATTGAAATCCGATTAAGTTATTAATTAAATTAAATATCTCTATTGTATGCACCCACTTTATACCAACTTATTAATATTCATAGGTGAACTTATGAATTAATGATGTTTATGATGCCAGTAATATGGAAAATTACACAGTGGTACTTATCTTCTCGATGGTTGTAAATTACTAAATTATGAATAAGAATAAATATTTTAAATAATGCTATTTTACTGATTTAATTTGCATATATTTGATCAGTATTTAATTATACGTTGACGCTTCTAATAATTTTTATTCTTTAACCTTCGAATATCTAACTTTAATATCTAAAATTATACAGTCACAAATAATCACTTTTATATGAAATGTACGAATAACATTTTGTGATTTAATTTAATCTTGTAGGCTAAAAGTCAACTAGTAGTCAGGCTCTAAAGGAAAGATTAACTATAATATATTTTTTTTATTTTAATTTTCCATTTTCTATTTAATTTTGGGTAATTTTTATCCTAGTTTAACTTTTCCATTGTGGCAAAATAAAATAAAATATATTTTTATGTATGACAAACAAACTATGCGTCACAACCAAAATCACTGGCGAAAACGCTAAACTGTCAGCCTCATTCGAAAGTTTCTGAGGAAATTATTGCCGACGCGCAATGAGTGACGATAGTATCATGGTGGATGAGGAGTGAGGTGAGAACTGAGTGCAAGTTATCGAGAGACTGATTTGAACAGTACAGACGTACATTTGAATCAGTAATACAAATTGTATGTTTTTATTGTATTATATATGTCTTAGATAAAATTGTACCTAATCTTATTTTTTGTAGTCCTATAACTACTTAGTTAAATAACTTTATTTAGTTAACGTTTTAAGAATGTGTAATAAATGTACAATAGGTAATTCGTTTCTTTGCGTGATTATTAGAAAAATTGTTCTTTTATTTATAAATAAATATTTATTTTTATTATTATTTTCATACCCTATATACTTTCGTATATAGGGTATATAGGGACGAGGTTTTAGCTCGCATAATTTTGATTCAAACACGCTTAACAAGCATTTCTCTAATATTGTAGCTATTGATAATGCGACTAAGTTAAATACTCTTAATCATCTTTCTACAATATCCACTCCTGACTTAATCACTCAATTTACTAATAGTGATGTTAAGAATAATATATATTGGCTATCAGACGCCATTGGATTCAACAGCATTAGTCGTATAATGATTCTCTATGCTTCATTAGCTTGTTCCCGTAATCACTTTTATTTTTAATCATTCCATAAGCACCAATACATTTCCGAATATATGAAAAGATGAACAAGTAATTTCTTTACCAAAGAAAATAACTCCTTCCTCATTATTCGTCCCATATCTATATTTCTTTTCCAGTCTAAAGTCCTTGAACGTCTAGTGCATCACCAACTCAGCACTTTTCTTTCAATTCATAACAAATTAAATCTTCTCCAATCTGGATTTCGTATCAGTCATAGTACGACTACTGCTTTGACGAAATTAACTGATGATATAAGATATGGTATGGAATGCCAAAAGCTGACCGTTATTATTGCTGGATTTTGACATTTTACTGGCCATTCTGAATTCTATTAACTTATCTCCTGCAGTACTTGAATGGTTTCCTTGTTACTTGCATGGTTGAAGCCAACGAGTACTACTTCGTGAATTTTTATCAAATAGGTCTAATATTATAGCTAGCATACTAGATGGTGGCATGTTATCTCCTCTTTTATTTACAATATTTATAAACCCTATCAGTGAACATATTTTTTCTCTTTACCATATTTACGTCGATGATCTTCAATCCTATGCGGAGTCAAGTTTAGCTGATTTACCTGAAACTATTAATTATATAAATAAAAACCTTGCTCAGATATGGCATTAGAGCATTTCCTTTAGATTGGCTGTAAATCCAGGTATTATTGGGCAAAATTACCAACTGTGACTTTTGTTGGAATTCATATACCTTATTGTGAAAAGGTCAAAGATCTTGGGATAATTTTAGATCGTTATCTTTCTTGGACACCACCAATAAGCGAAGTGAGCCGAAATAATTTTTTGTCTGTAGGAAGATTGCGTAATTTTCTTCCAATATCCTCTAAAATTGCGTAAGTACAAGCTATTCTCTTTCCTATATAAAATCTGGTCAAGAAAGCAAATACCGGTATCATTCGGAAAAGCCCTTTTTGTCCTCATTCCGAAAAACGACAATGTCAATAATCCTAAGGATACTAGACCGATAGCCCTAACAAATACAATTTCTAAAATATTTTTCTTTTTTTTACAAACAAAAATGACGCAATTCTTGATTAACAATAGATATTTCAGGCCTAACCACCAGAAAGGGTTCTTGCCCGGAATTTCTGGATGCCTGGAACATAATACGTTAATATCGGAAAGCCTTAAAGATGCTAGAACTAGCGAGAGACAAATTACGGTTTGTTGGATAGACTTAGAGAAAGCCTTTGGGTCGGTACGACATGAACTGATGATGTTCGCTCTTAAATGGTACAACTTTCCTACGGTAGTCCGCGACATTATTGCATCATATTATTCAAAACTAAAATTCTCTATAATTTTTAATGAAAACCATTCAAAACCACTTAATTATAACGTTGGTTTATTTCAGGGCTGTTGTATTTCTCCTATTATATTTAATATAGTTATTAATATTTTAATAGACAAATTAATTAAAAATGAAAAAAAGTGGGGTTATCGGTTTAAGTTCAACAACAAATATACAGAATCCATACTAGCTTTTGCAGATGATCTCGCGATACTGACACGTAATCCGAAACAATGTCAGGTACTTTTAAATGTAGTTGAGGATTTCTGTACGTGGACGGGCGGATTGAGGACAAAACCAAGTAAATGTTTTAGTCTGTGTCTGGGTAGACGGAATACCAAATATACCTCTTACGATCCGGGTCTTATAATAGGCGGTCAGTGCGTTAGTACGGTTACGGAAGCAGCTCCGTTTAAATTTTTAGGTAAAAAAATCGATTACCAAGGCCGTACTCCATCGTTGGAAGTAATAGTCGATAGCTTTTTAAATGATCTCAAAAAGGTAGACAACCAACCAATAAGTAACGTCAAAAAAGCTTGGATTTACGATAATTTTTTAACATCACGTCTAAATTGGCCTTTCCTCGTTTATGATATTAATAAAACCCTTTTGTCAAAGTTAGATGCAAGCGTCATAAAGACATTGAAGTTATGGCTCGAGTTAGCGCACTCAGCGGACTCTTCAACCTTATTTAGAGACCGAAACAATTTTGGATTAAAATTAAAGAAACCATTGGAGCTCTACAAACATCTAAGAGTTACCAAAAGACATATCATCGGAAAATCTAAAGATGATACTGTAACTTCTCTCCCAAAAGACAAAGTTGCCTCAGACCTCGAGTCACGACTTCAATTCAATAAAAAGTTTATGATAGGTGCTCAAACAAATAAAGTAGGGCTAGGATCAAGTAGGAAAGTTCAAGACATAGACATAACAAAATCTTTTATTCGACAAGACGAAAACGATAATTACCGACTCCACGCGATGAGCCTAGAAATTCAAAACGAATGGGTGACCATAGGAGATTTTTGTATTCCACTAGCTTTGAAGTGGCGCACCTTAATTTATGATTGGTCCCCGGCATTATTAAAATTCTATCTTAATGCATTCCAAATGACTCTCCCAGATCAAAGTAATTTAGTAAGATGGGGCAAAGCCACCGAAAAGTCTTGCAACATCTGTGGGGAGGCAATAGGAACCGCGAAACACCTATTAGTAGGGTGTAGGGTACTTCTAGATAAAGGTCAATACTCGCGTCGCCACGATAAGGTATTAGAAATTATACGGGAAGCGGTTAGTCTTTCAGTAGCAAGAGCGCGGAAGGGTATAACAACCACCAAAGGATCTGTAGAATTCGTAAAAGAAGGCTCCTCCAAAAAATCAATAGCGAAGCCTTATTCAATATTAGGCGCGGCTCCTGATTTGACTCTCATGATGGACACGTATGAAAAGCATTACAAAATCCCTGGGGATGTTGGTGTTTCGTCATCCAGACCATACTTATTCCTGTATTCGAAACATCTGAGGCGCGTGATACTTGTGGATCTTACTGTTCCTTGGGAAACAAACATCCCAAGGGATCACACATTCAAGCTCAATAAGTATTACGAACTGACCAACGAACTGATCAAGAATAAATTTATAGTTAGTTTGTATGCGGTAGAAGTAGGAGCGAGAGGTATAACAACAAAATCTCTCTATAGCCTACTTAAAGACCTTGGCCTTTCTAGAACAAGCATCGGTTCATTTCTAGAACGTATTTCAAAGGCGGCATTAGTAGGTTCTTTCCAAATTTGGTTAGGTAGGGCGAGGAGTGTGGAGGGTGAAGGTGAGCGTTTTTGCGCATACTAAAGGGGCCCCTTAAACCTACTCCTGGGTCGCAAGTCCCAGGCACTGCTTGCACTCCTCTCCTTGCAACGCGATGGGCCCGGCACCCGCACGGTGAATCCATGGAATGCTAAGAAGCTTCGTCTACATATACACATATATATATACACATAAAAATTCATTATTATTATTAAATAATAACTATCTTATTATTAACGTTAATACTTTTTACTTAGGGAACAGTTCCATTAATTAAATATAGTGTATCGTTATTACATTTACATACTTACTTTGCTAATATCTTGCATAGTTGTATCAGCAACCTGTGCAGATGCACAAGTTTGTAGTGTTGGTCTTGAAGATTAAAATTTAATAATGACATTACTTAATCAACTCCTTTCTACCGCTATAAGTGAGTATTTATTTGTTTTTTATAACTATATAATAACTATATTTCTTAGCCTAAGGCTAATATATTTCTCTGTTTATTGACATAGAATTGGCTATGCCAATAAAATTACAAAAAAGACGAGTTTTTTGACGGTCATTCATCGTTGATCCTAAATGTAGGTATCACAGTTTGACAATAAGAGCTAACCTAAAAAACAATCCTTCGCAAAACAAAAAACGTTTTTACTTGAATAAGTTACATAGAGATTTAAATTATTTTGTTTTTAATTATATTATTAGATTATGGATTTGAAACATAAAACAATCTTATTAGATTAGTTTCCAAATATTTTATTAAAGAGATAGACGCCTCGACAAGAATACAGAGTAAACAAAAAAAAACTTATTGGTGAACACTAGACCTATAAGAATAGAGCTAAATTTTCTTATCTTTTATTTATTAACTGTAACATATATATTTATGTAATTTTTTTAGACAAGAAAATACAATACAAATATATTTTATATCGAAAAACATATCTATTTAAGAGATCTGTATTAGTTGCGATTTGACTGACGTCAAATAATAACAAACAAAGACGTCAGTCTTTATTCTATGCACTTATTTTTATTAATTATTATGTTAATAACATATGAAAATATAAATATTAAACAGATAATATAAATATAATTTACCTGTCATTAAACTCCATAAAGTACTTAGACTTACACGAGTTACATATAAAAGATAATATATATATATATGCACACACAAAAATTGACACAAGATTTACATACATACCTACCTATATATACATTGAAATTTACATAAATTATTAAAAAAGACAGGATATGCAGAATAGTTTCTGTACTGCAGAAGAGAGCTGTTCCAGCAATAACATAAAGCAAGGAGAATCGTTAGCACCAATGACGCATATTATCAAAAATATGAATGAAAAAATAATATGTGTATATACATATATTATATTTTTATAGACAAGAAATTTTCATTTATTCCAAAAATAACTCCAGAAACAAAATATTTATTTTCTGGGTTACTAAGCTCCTTCAGATAGGTACCTAATGAGTTGCAATTGTATGTTTTTATAAAGTGTTAAATTTGTCATTAAATAAATTTAATCTTACGTAAAAAATTATTAAAGAAGAAAATCATACCATACTCTAAAATGAATTAACAACAGTATGGCCTAGGATTTAATTATATCTTAGCGATTTGCTAATTGTTCTTGTTTAATTAATAGTCTTCTCTTTCTCTGATCAGTTCGCGTTTCAAATCCTCTAACTTTAATTTTTTGCTTAGGAATTTCATTACAGAAGGGCTTATATCATTTCAATAAGTATGGAATCAGATTACGTTCTCCTGATGCTTGTATTTGATGTATACAAAGAATCACTGGACAAAAATCTAAAAGATATAAATAAAGAAATCATTAAAAAATATATTTTATTAAATTGTGTATATTTAAAAAGTCATTATTGACAATTATTTCAGTTTGACTTTTCTTAAAATATATGAAAATCAGTATTTTTTTGAAATTATAGAGTCCTTTAATTAACTTTACTCTGCCATATATTTTATAGTATATCAATTCACCCAGCATTTTTATGAATGAAAATCTACAGAATAATAATTAAAATGTCTATTTAAATGTTTTGTGTGTATACTTATTCTTATAAGACGATGCTTCTTAGCATTCCATGGATTCACCGAGCGAGTGCAAACAGTGCCTGGGACTTGCGACCCAGGGGTAGGTTTAAGGGGCCCCTTTATTGTGCGCAAAAACGCTCGCCTTCACCCTCTACACTCCTCTAGCTACCTAACCAAATTTGGAAAGAACCTACCAATGCCGCCTTTAAAATAGGTTTTAGAAATGAACCAGTGCTTGTTCTAGAAAGGCCAAGGTCTTCAAGTAGGTTATAGAGAGATTTTGCTGTTATTTCTCTCGCTCCCACTTCTACCGCGTACAAGCTAAGTATAAAACTATTCCTGGACAGCTCGTTGGCCAGTTTGTAATACTTATTAAGCTTGAATGTGTGATCCCTGGGGATCTTTGTTTCTCAGGGTACAGCGAGCTCCACAAGTATCACGCGCTTCAGATATTTAGAATAAGTCCGGTCTGCATGACGAAACACCAACATTCCCAGAGACTTTGTTATGTTTTTCATACGTGTCCATCTTGAGAGTCCAATCAGGAGCCGCGCCTAAAATTGAATAAGGCTGCGGTTTTGATTTTTTGGAGAAACCTTCTTTAACGAATTCTACAGTTCGTTTGGTGGTTGTTATACCCTTCCGCGCTCTTGCTACTGAAATACTAATCGCTTCCCGTATAATTTCTAATACCTTATCGTGGCGACGCGAGTATTGACCTTTATCTAAAAGTACCCTACACCCTCCTAATAAGCGTTTCGTGGTTTCTACGGCCTCCCCACAGATGTTGCAAGACTTTTCGGTGGCTTTGTCCCATCTCACTAAATTACTTTGATCTGGGAGAGTCATTTGGAATGCATTAAGAAAAAAATTTAATAATGCTGGGGACCAATCATAAATTACGATGCGCCACCTCAAAGCTAGTGGAATACAAATTATTATTTGTATTGTGAATTAATATGTATATATATGTATATATTTATGTATGTGTGTATGTTTATATATGTATTTGTGTAGATATGTTGATTTATTGAAAACAAGTATTTACGATTTATAGTTTATATTATGTGTAATGTGTTATATGCACCTACGTTTTATTTAATTTATTCTACTGTTGTTTTCTCAATTGCTTTTTCTTGTATTAATGCTTTATGTTTTAAGCGCCTTATTCTATGTTTGTACTGTATTTTCGGGTTGTCCGGTAGAGAATGCTTTTGAGCATTAAGTCCATCTATTGTACTAGTTTTAAAAATTAAATAAATACGTTACCGTTAAATACGTTATACGTTAACCGTCTTTGGACTTTACATTGCATTATGTGTTGGACAATCTTCTTTTAACATCATCATAAATTTTGTGTAATTGTTGAGTGTGTCTATAGTAAGTTTGAAGTCGAAGCTGTAAGTGTCATGGTTTTCCATTAAATAGACCTAGCAAGACAAAGGTAAAAAAGATTTATACAAAATATCAGATAAAATACATATAAAATACTTACACATATATTACACATATGGGATTTTAATTTTAAACTTTTCAACAGTAGGATTTTCTTGTACAACGCTTGGTATACAGTTCGTACTCCCATCTTCTACGTTAAAACTCTTAAGTTCTGAAAACACAACACTAGATCGAATAATGACTGAAACTGAACAATCATTAATGGGAAGTATATCATCTGCAAGTACTCTTATAGTTACACCATTTTGTGGTTACCTACTGGATAGATATGGAAGAAAGCGGACACTGATATTGTTCTTTATACCACAGCTCGTGAGTTACTTTTATATTTAGAGCATGTACTAAAAAATTAGGAATAAAATAAAATTAATTATTAACTAGACCTAACCTAAAAAACCCATTTTAGCTCAGCTGGTTGGTTTTAGTAACCTTATTTACAGTGGAGGCATTCATATTTGCCATGTCTCTTTGTGGGTTAAGTGGCGGTGTCTTACTCGTTGCATTTGTTTACGTCAACGAATTTTGTGACCAATCCATTAGAGGTCGAACGAGCTCCACTATTGTTATCTGCAACGGCATTGGTATGCTGCTGTCCTATCTTTTTGGAGGACTTTTGGAGTATAACACCTTGATATATACGGGCCTAACCTTAAGCGTCATTGGTCTTGTTTTAATATGCTTCTTAAAGGAATCACCAATTTATTTGATGATGAGTGGTTTGAAAGAAGTAAGTTTGTTAACTTTTGTATAGTCTTTATAAAAAAACAGTACTAAATCGTTGAACAAGAACTTTTAAGTGTCTGATATTAATTTTAAGGGGACTTTCAGAAACATAATTTTAGAGTTCATAAAATAATTCGATTAAAAGAGTTATTTTTAAAACAATATTATTAATTTTGCAGGAAGCTGCCCGATCCATTGCATTTTTTAAAGGAACTAAGTTCAATTCCGAAGAAGTTATTAATGAAATGGAAAATATTAAACGACTTATTAACGCAGATGTAGAAATAAGTATGATTTCGTTTAAATATTTTATATAGAAAATATATTTTTTACATAAACTTCTTGTTTTCAGGGACATCTTCAGAAGAGGAAAAATTTAATAAAGAAGAAAACAAATCTAAGAAAAAGCTCTCTATAAAGAAATTTTTGAGTAAGTAGATACTCTTATTTACACTTGTTATATAGTAAATTATGAATTAGAAAGTAAAAGTAATTCAAATCCGTTAGAAGAATAGCTTCTTCTTCGAAGATTGTTTTACGCATTTATAAATAAGATTGCACATGAAGTTCTAAATCTATCGCGGCTCCAAATCTGCCAGTATTGATTTATTTTTTATTCTATATTCCTTTATTTATAATTCTAATTGATTACGAATCAACGCGTACGAACGCCTCGAATTCTTAATTTAAATAGTATCTATAAATTTGTAATCGTAATAATAGGTACTTTTGATTTTGTGAGTTTTCATAAACCATTCTAATCGATTGTTATTTTTAATAAAATTATATTTCTTAAATAGTAATATAGCTAGATATCTCAATCATGTCACCAGTTGAAAATCTTAAAAAGTACTTCAGTGATTATATCTATTTATGTAATAAATTTCAGTCAAATCTCGTTCATCTCGTCGTGCACTAATCATTCTGCTCATTTTATACATCCTATGTATATTCCAAGGGATAATAGTAGTACAGATGTATGCTGGACCATTATTCGAAGCAGCAGTTCCAAATATCACCGCAACTTTAACAACTGTTTTGTTTGCTGCTATAATAGTGATAGGGGGATGTTTTGGCGCGTATTTAAGTGATAAGGTTGGACGGCGAGTAAGTAAAGATTTAATAAAGTAAGCTTTTGAGTACGTACACATAACTTAAGCACTCAAATTCTATTTGTTCCAGATATTATTAATAACGGCTTCAATCGCTACCGGATTTGTCTGTTTGTTTGTGGGCACAAATATTCAATTCCATTGGGCACCTAGGTTGTTGTCCGCTGTATTAATATATTTATATACTTTTACCTACACATTGGGAGCCGGCACAGTACCTTTTATTTTACTGGGAGAAGTGTTTCTACCAGAGGTAGCAAATTGGGCATTTTTTAAATCTTTAAACTCTTCTTTAAATTAAATATTCCGTAAAAGAATATAAAATAATAATTTTATAATGATATATTTTTGAAAAACTTTATTTAAAACTTTTTGTAATTAATATAAAATCTAACCTATTTACGACTTTTTTTATCAATGATAAGTTAAGATATAAAGGGCTGATTATTTTTATTTCAGATTAAGGGCTTTGCTGCCACATTGTGTATTGAGTGGACTTTTTTATGCAACTTTGTTATGCTTTACATTACCATCCCGATTTTTAACGCTTACGGTAATATATACAATTTTTTAATATTTTTAATTAAAACGCTTAAATGAAAGTAATATTTTTGTTTTATAGTAAAGAAATATAAAAAAAACTGTACATACATTATTAATGTTTTCCATATCAACGGTTAAAATATTTTATTTTATCAAAATGAACTTGTTTCTTAGACTTAATTAATTTACAAATAAGTTAATCTAATGATTCTTTTCATTATTTTTGTTTTCTAATTTATGCTTAATTTTATTTTTCATTTGTTTATATCTTTTCCACTTTGAATCCATATCAGAGATTACTTGTGTGCTTCAAAAGAAAGTATCAAGAGTTAAAATTTAAATTACGAGGAAAGGTCTGAGGAAAACCACACATTTATTGTGATTACTTATTTACCATATTGGTATTTTCATTGTGATTATTTTTTCACAATCAATACAATATTTTGTAACCCGATTCACGAAATATTAGAACCATGATTAGCCATGGCAAGCCTTAACCGTTCATATGCTAGGGAATAACATATGTATCTGACCTTCATTAAACATATATTTTTTTATTATTTACAGGACTCGGACCACTTTTCTATTTATTTGGCGGAGTGAGTTTTTGCACAGCGTTTTTCAGCTTTATTTATCTTCCAGAAACTAAAAACTTGGCCACGGATGTTATTCAAACAAAATTTGTAAAGAGATTTAAATAATACCCCTTAAGTTTAAATCTTGTTTTATTAAATATTATAACTGTGCAAAAGAAAAATGACAAACTCTTAGACAATATTTTTACTTTTTTTGAGCGATAGCCATAAAAATATATTTGAAAATAGAGTTTGAACAACTTAAATATTGTTTATAAGTTTTCCGATAAGGAAAGTCTCAGAAAAAATGATTCTTTTTAATATTAATTTAATAAAATCTGATAAAATAGATTTAAGTTGTTTGTTGAATTAAAAAAATATATATATTGAATGTAAGTTATTAATTGCTACAGACTTGACAAAATTCGGCGAGCTTTTCTTGTGTTATTTTGTAATGCCATTACTTAACGCCTAAATTACATAAAATCATTATTATAATCTATCAGCGATAACTTTGTATGTGATCATCCCCTACATATTCGGGAATACTGTAATGTCAGGTAAATCACAAATGTTCCTAAATAGTTTTGTAATCCTAGAAAGATATTTTTTTTAATATTTTTTTTTATATAATCTACGGCAATGCTTGACTGCATTCCACCTGATGATAAGTGGAATGTAGTCTTAGATGGTAAGGCGCATTACCCTAGCAACCTATTCACTCTTCGTATGACTTCGTTGACTCATGCGTGTACGAAATATAGCTAGTATATTTCGTACACGCATTATATAGTCTTTTTTGGCTATAGACTTTTTCCCAATAGTGTGAATCATCTTTTTAGTCACTTAAAACGCAAGTCCTTCCGTGAGGTGCATTTATCACAGAGATAAGTGTGCTATAGAAAATGCGTTATATAACAACCGCACGAGTCAAAAGAACGCATGATTATCTATTGTGTGGCTAATAAGGTTTTATGCTAAAGGGCGTAGACTGTTTACAAAACGTACGTACGTACATACATAATAGTTCTTACAAAATACAGAGTAATAAATAAAAGAGGGAGCAAACATTTTATTGTTTAAGTTTTTTGTGTTATTTGTCAAGATTTGTAAAAAGTCGTAGAATAAATGTTATTGGAATTGATGTAGAGAGGCTGCCTGCAAGAGGTGGCCAACTTATTACGAATAACCCTTTTTTTTTTTTTTTTAACGTCAGGAATCCTCATGGATACACACCTCCATCAAGGGGATGATGGAGGTGGTTATGTGAGACTCCTACTCACTAAACCTGACGGTTGCCGCCGCGCCGCCGTCATAATGGGACACCACGGGATCGCTTTCGCACTCACCGCGATGCCCCGACGTGATCCACGGAGAGGGCACCCCGCAACGAGGAGCACCCATCCCTTTTTCGCAGGCTTGATAGATCGTGGAGGGATCCCCTTCCCCCCACCCAAGCCTGCTGCCTCTGAAGGGGGCCGAGACCCCCTTCTAGCTGGACTCAGTCTCAGAATCGAGCCAGTTGGACAGACCGACTCGACCATTGACCGTGTCCAGCTCCGCCGCCGGTTATCTCCCCGAGAGGAGACCACCGGTCAGACCCCCTGGAAGAGCACACTCCCATAAGACCCAGTGATGCGCAGACAGCCTCACTGCAACACACTGGAGTTGAACGTGAGTCCGCTCACGTAGGGGGCCCAACGTCGAACCCGACAGGCCTTTACCGCCGGCCACGGTGATCAGCCGAGACCAGCAAGAAAAAGGCATAAGTCGGGAACCCACCACGCCCAGACCAACCATCACCAAGCGCAACCGTGGCGTCGCGCTCGGCAACGATTAATCCAGGCAACGTGTCGGACCGTCTCCCCACCAAGCACCCTCTCTAAAGTGCTTGGTGGAAAGAGGTCCAGACCCTAACCGCCGCAGGCAGCCTCTCCCTCAGCAAGAAAGCGACCGCCGCGGACCCCCCCCACACAGCCGCCCAACGCCCAGGCTAACTTTCCAAAGTGATCAAACGATGGAAAGAGGCCCGAGCCCCCCCGCAGACAGACCACCCCGAAAGGCAGCCTGCCCGCCAGCCAGCCATGAACCGGGCACAAACCCCCATGGCCGACCCCCACCGTGCCGAGTATTAGCCAACGGCTAATGCAAACCCGAAGGATCACATTAACCGTTATTGCCCAGGGAGCACCGGCCCGTACCGCTTCCGATGCCACCGGACGAATCCGAGCAACAAGGGAAACAGACGGGCACACGAGGAGGTTCCCGGCGACGGCCCCCCATTACGAATAACCCTGTATACATATTATTTTAATTTTGTATTTTAATTTTCTTAAATTATTTTTATATTATTGATGTAAAAGTATGTATATATTAAACATTAAATTAAATAATATATTATTATTATAGGATAAAGCTATTAATATAATAATAATAGGTGAACACCGAATTCACTATCTTTAGTATCTTCGCGATCCGTAGATAAAACGAATGCACAGATTTTGAAGTCGATCAAGCTTATTAGGTAACTCCTCAGAGACGTCTAAGTAGCAAACGTTGGCGTAATCAAGAATAGGAAGTATTAGTAATTTATCCTCCTGAGCTCACTATTTAGTGCGTCCATAGTAGTAGCAAGATCGTTGACAGATGTATGTCGATAAATCTACAAGACATCTGCATAGAGGTGGTAATGACAAGAAATTACTTTTGTGATTTCGTTGATAAATAAAGAAAATAGAAGAGGATATAACACGCCGCCTTGAGGAACACCGGTAGAGATAGCTGCCCAGTCCGGGTTTTTCTCATCCGTACAAGTTCCCTGCCAGCGTTCATGAAGGTAGGAATTAAACCATTCGATTATTGGAGGTGAGATATTAAGAGAGCTTCACCACCAATCAATACATGGAAATCAACTGAGTTGAAGGCGTTGCTAAAATCAAGTAATATAACAATTGTAACTTTTTTTAGTGTCCATAGCAAAACGGATATCCTCAGTCACCTTATGTAAAGCAGTTATGGTGCTATGGAAAGAACGAAAACCAGATTGGAAAGGATTAAGGAGATTATTTTATTTAAAAATAAATAAGATGTGGGCTATTTATAAACAGCGTTTTCAATTTTCGTATAGATAAAATAGGTAAAATTGAGATGAGATGAAATTGTTAAACAGGTTTAGCGGATTTCGGCAATGGAATGACATGAACCAGTTTCCAAGTATGAGGATAAGATTTGGTTTCAAGGGGAAAATTTACAATGAGAGTAATTAAAGGACCCAACATAAAATATCTAGTATAATGTTATCGCTCCCAACTACTTTTGTTGAGATGGACAGAATATCCTTCCTAATATTAGTCTCCGTTATATCCCGAAAGCAAAAAATATCACAGATAGGTAGAGTGACAAATGCCAATTTAAAAGTTTAAGAGAGTTATTTCTTTTGAAAGTAGGAGAGCATAAATTAGAATTTATTGAGTTTTGGTTAACATCATTTTTAATGTTGACAGATGGTTTGCCCACACCAATAAATAATGTTTAAAAAATCTCCATTTTTGAGATTGAGAAAAACATTCAGAGGAAGATAGAATGTAACGGCACTTTGCATCCATAGTTATCCTATTGCAGAGATTACGCAGATTTTTATAAACAGCTAGACTATCGTCGCTACGATTTGTTTTAAATAGCATAGCTTTTTTTATCAAAGGACTTAGTCAAGGCGCAGAAAAATGTTTACCTTTACCGGTTTTAGTGGTGCGTGTCAATCAAATAATAAGGATATAAAATATAAGCATTTAGGGTTGAGGTAAAGAAAATAACATTATCGTCTAAAGAAGAAACACTGTAAACGGAAGACAGCGAAGCGCGTCTTGGTTTAAAGCTTTGAGATTAATTAACTTGAGGTTACGACGCAGAATTACCTTTTTTAAACTTTTTGGGACAGTCAAATTATGTTTTAGGAAGAGGAGATCGTGATAAGAAAAAGGAAAATCGAGTTGACTGAATTTGAGTACATTCTCTGATTTGGAAACTATAATAATATCTAAGAGTGATGCATCATATACTGGGAAAAAATGTGTTGCCTGAAATGTGTAGCATTGACATATCATAAGAGGAAATAATAGATTTTAATTTTCTAGATCTGTAATGTTTTTTTTAAGAAACAGTTATTTAAGTATCCCATAATTAAAAAATGTTCATAGATGGGAGAAAAGTTGAGAATAAGGAATTCCAAGTCATTGAAATAGTTAACGTTAAGAGATGTTCTCTTAACAACCCCGATAAGAAGTTTGGAATGTAAGGAGGAAATTTCAAGAAACAAATATTCAAGTTTATCAGGAACGGTGTTTGGGGACTGAACTTACGACGCTGAACGAAATGGTATTTTTGAGGTAAATACCCACTCCACCACCTTTCTTATTAGGACGATCATTACGTATCAGCGTTAAGCCAGGAAGAGAATAGAGAGTGGAAGAAAGGGAAGGTTTTAACCAGGTCTCTGAGACCAGTACACCATCTACTGCAACGTTACTAAAAGATGCCAGAAGGTCAGGAAGATGTGCCGAAATGTTTGTGCATTTATATGAATGAAATTTAGACGTTTCTTACTATTAAAAAAAAATAATGAAGTTTATAATCTAAAGGAGAAAAAGAGTCATCGTCTAGTGATGAATTACTGTTATCGCTAAGGAAAACATTCGAGAAAGAGCATGTAAAATAGTCATCGCCTACGGTATTTAAAATGGATGAATTGAAATGAATGTTTTTATACGAATATTAATATAAAATAAATTTACTACAATATACTAAGATATACTAATAATAATAAGATATACTATTAATAATAAAGATGACTTAGTTAATGACATAAACTTATCCTACATTCTTTCTTTCTTTATTTAAATTATGGCAATCTCGAAGATTCCAATTCTGCCAATGTCCAGTCAGTCATGAGAGCATCGCTTTAGATCGTTGATCGGTAATTTTTGTGACTACACTATTTAGGTTCCTAAAACAACATAAGGAGTTAAACCATCACCATAGTTAGTAAATTAACAATATTTATTTACAATTTTAATTGGTTGTGTTTAATAAAATTACACAGAACTATAATAAAAGGAGTAAAATAAAGAGCAAGAAGTGATTTGAAATCAGAACGACGTCGGATATAGGGAAGGAGTACGTCATACAGTGAGAAATCAAGGTTAGGACAATTAAAAATATATGTTTCGGGGTACCTTCGTCAAGACCACATTCGCAAAGGGAACTATCTCTGATATGTAGTTTAGCGAGGTGTATAGGCGTACATACATAGCCTAGTCTTAACCGACAGACGATGGATGTTACTTGCTTATCAGCTCCGCGATATTTAAAAAACCAAGGCTTACTGGGTATATAACTTTGGATGTGGCTATAAAATCTACCTTTTAATATTTTTGAAGTCTCCCAATAATCTTTCCAAGTATATTGTACAGTTTTATAAGCTGTGACTAAAAGATCATGGGCAAAAACAGTATCATATTTATTACAACCAACAGAGGAAGCCTCCTTAGCTAATTGATCAGCGATCTCATTACCCTCAATTCCTGAATGGCCAGGAATCCAGGCCAGAGTAATCTTAATATGTTGAGAGTGGACAAACTTTTAAGAGCGGGTCTTCTGACCCACCCGCTCCCCCGGTGATGCTGTAATAGCCAACAGGGCTAACAGTATAGAGAGAACAAAAAAAAAGAAAGAAAACTGTCTCAAAAATGGCTTTTGTGAATGTTCAGTATTGAATATTTTGTTAATGCATATAGCTAACTGAATGTTTATCATTTAAAATAGTTTTTTTTTAATAAAACTGCAAGTTGATGGTGAAAATAACGTCGATTGTGTAGCTCAGAATTCCTCAAGTTTACATGGTCATATTTTGATAATAGTCAATGAAAATCTATAAGTGTGATATATGGTTAGAATGGTTATTAAGTACTATATTAAAAAGTATTTAAATGGACGTTTAAGTAAAAACAAGAGAGGTATAAAAAAAGTTACAATATCTAATATTGTATCCTTATTAAAAACTTTAAATAGATTTTTGAAATTGAGCGATGTCTGCCGATGTCGTAATTTTGATTGTATCACTTAAAACATCAACAAAGTCTTAAAACATCAACAAAGTCATATAGAAGCCAATACAAAAAAAGGAAAAGGGGAATTGTTTTACTAAGAATTTAAGGCGTGCGAAGCCGCGGACCAAAGCTAGTATTATATAAAACCAGTAACATCCGTCATATTATGTATGCATGTTAAACGAAATATAAGCAATTTCCTTTAACAATATTTACCTTTCCTGCGTCTTAATAAAGTTTTAGTGTTAGATAAAGTCATAGATAGAGTTAGACTTTTAACAACAAATATCATATTTTGTCTATTACATATCTACTATAAAAGAATTATTTGATATATAAAATCTTTAGTTTGGGTTATTTTTTTTAGGCGGTTAAATTATTATGCATATATCCATTAGCACCTATAGATGCGCATGCGCGGATCGGTTTTAGATCAGGTAGTGCGTTCGTGGTCTGTTTGTTGTAGGAGATTAGCGAAGACAGTATCAGTGGTATGACAGGAAGGTACATATATTTCAGCAGGTTAGCATTCTTTTTTATATAATGGTATCATATCATTAACATATCATGTGAAATATGCTATGGTACTATAGAAACAATTACATAAAACAAATTTTCTATAAACAAAAACACATTCTTATTAGATACTTATTAATCAAATTTAGTATTAAACTCTTGAAAGGTACGAAATTTCTATCTCTTCAATCTAATTTAATTACTAGAATATTCTAATTAATATAAATTTATATTATATTATAAAGAATAAAGAAGAAGTAGGCAATAAAACAAATTTAATAAACCTTTGATATATTAAACTACGTCTGAAGAAATCAACGTTTTATTATTTATAATGAGAATTCAAAGTTATCAAAGAAAATATAAAAGGGAAAATTCCTATGAAAAAAAAGAACATTTTGCAACTAATGAAGATTTGTTTATTGTTTAAATCGTTTGATTTCTGTTTTTTAATTTATACCTAGCTACGTTTGTGCGCTTGGGGTGAATGTCTTATAATTTATTTTCCTTGGTCGTGTTTATCTTTTACAGTAATATAAAAGTATCCGATAAAATATTTTAAATTAAAAATAAATAATACTTTTAATGATTGTTCTGGATAAATACGTCAATATATTACATAGTGATAATTTAATAACTAAATGAATTCTCTTTTTTTACAATAAAATGTAAATTATGTTAATCAATATTTTCTTAATACTATTTGTTAAAATTTTATAATGACTTATATTTTATATTTTATTTAAAATATAAAAAGGAATTTAAAATTTATGAAAGGAAAAGTGATGAAAGAATGAAGCGACTATATCATTTGTCAGTCTACACATCTAATTAAATATTGACTTGGCAAAACCTAGTTACATCGTCCCAAACCGCTGACACGGCGCAGGCAGGTGAGTTAGCATCTACCATACCAAACTTATAAAAAAATATATTAGAAAAGTTGACTACATTACCTGGCACATACATTTTCTATTGTTGATTAAGTATAATGGATTTAAACACGGAACTTAATAAGAACATGGAGGAGATAGTAGCACTTTTTGAAAAACGTGTGTGTGAAGTTGACACTGCACTGGCACAATTCCAAACTTAACTTCCGAAGGCGTCTAAATTCGGTCATGGAAATTTGCAAGCACTGGTTTCCGACTTCAAGATCTTCAAGGAGTTGATGTGGAAGACCCTCACCATGAAACGACATTGATCTTATCTCTTAAAAGATTAATGACATCCTGCACAATCAGATGAAGTTGTCCAATCTGGGTGATACTTGTATTGATACCTGTCATTGTCTTGGTGTTAAAAAACTTAATCCGAAACCAGTTTTGGTAGGCTTTACTAGCATGAAATTAAAACATCTTGTTTGGAATGGTAAAATAAAAATTTTAATAAATATAGAATGAAAAAATAAACCGTTACGGGCAGGGATTCGAACCCACGACTACTGGGAAATCGTCCAGTCGCTCTACCAACTGAGCTACCGTATCACTGTCCGCCTCGGTATTAAATAAGCTTAACTTGGCTTAAATTGGTTGAGATTTTCGAAAGAAACCTAATAGATGTCACCACCGTCCCGAAAAAGATTATCACATATAGAATGCTTAATTCACCTATAATAAACTGTATAATTAAAATATTTACAAATACATAAATTACAAATAAAATAATAAATAAATAGTATATATAATACATACACGTACATACATACAGGTACACATATACACATACATATATTACTTAGACCATATGAATATACTTAACATGAACAAAATACTAAAATAATGACACTATTACAATATAAACATTAAAACAATGAGTAGGGACAATATTAAAAAATAGTTTATTCTAGGGAAAGATAAAATTTAAATAAATAAATTTTAAATGTATGCAAGGATGTTAAACTACGATTATCTGAAGGAAGCATATTCCAGAGCATTACTGCTTTTATCGTGAAGGATTTGTTATAGTGTTTAGTGTGAGCATTTATTTATTATCGCTTCTTGACCTGAGCTCAAGTTGACTTGAACCTTCAGTACCCAAAAAACTAAATCATTTCTTTAAATAGTAGGGAGATAGAGGATTGTAAAGAAAAACGTATAAAAGGGATAGCTTATGTAAGTTGAGGCTTTGTCCAGTGGTATTAGGTAGACTAAAATGAAGCATACCTTTTATTTATTTTTACTGAGTGTTATAATACAAATAAGTTAGAAATAAACCATTTATTTAATGTGACATTAGAAACGTTTTTCCGTTTACATTGAAACACTAAACTATAAAAACATTAAATGTATACATATAATAAAATTGTCACTGATCCATTTCTATACATGGAAAGTATTAAAAAAAAAACATCATAGGGGGCCTTTATAAGAGCAAGAGAACCCAAAACAAGGGTTTTTCAGTTTGTCTGTTTGTCTGTATGTCTGTATGTGTGTATGTCTGTACGTCTGTATGTTTGTGCACGCTAATCTCAGAAACGGGTTAATCAATTTGAATGCGATTTTCAGGAATATATTAATACAGTCTTAACATATTTCATCTAAATCGGACAAAAAATAAAAAGTTATGTCAATTTATGTCAATCACGTAATAGGTACCATGCAAATCTTTTTCTATACATGTAATAAATTTGTAGAGGAGTAGTCTTTGTACATTGAAAATATTAAAAAAATATACCATGATAAGAAGTTTTTTTTTTTAGCAATCTAGGTTAATGCTTGACTACATCGAACCTGATGGTAAGTGGAATGTAGTCTTAGGTGGTAAGGCGCATTAAAACGTGAAAACTATCAGAATCCATTCTCAGCATTTTTAAAATCTTTGTCTGTTTATCTGTTTGTCTTTTAGTTTTGCACATAACACGAAAAAAAATATTTCAAAAATTCATATAGGGGGCCTTTACAAGAGCAAGAGAACCCAAAAACAATGTTTTTTCCTTTTGTCTGTTCGTCTCTATGTCTATAATTTTGTGCACGCTAATCTCAGAAACGGATTAATCGATTTGGATGCAGTTTTCGGGAATATATTGTCATATTTTGTTTTTTTTTTTAACAATAGGTTAACAAATAAAGAAGTTAATAATCTCTTTTTGTCGTACCATTGCTGCTTACCAATTTGAAGGTTTATAGTTTTTACATACATTGGTAAGTACAAAGGGTACGTTTTATCAAAATAGAAATCTACGCGTACGAAGTCGCAGGCACAGCTAGTTAATAATAATAACAATATATTTAGGAAATTTTAACAACATTAGTATTATCATTTTATTGTACTATAGATACTACAATTTACGCTACTTAGAGATAAATTAAATTATAATAATTTATGCTAATTTTATTAGAATTTTTAATCTGAATTGTCTTGTTATGTAAATTTGTATTAACTTACAAGCTATTTTATAGTACGTTGGTATATTTTCACTATAACATCACAAGGTTCTGCACTGAACCAGTAACAATAACTTTCTTTATTTGAAATTATAATTTGTTATCACTTATTAAACATACGAAATACCGTATCTCCGAAATAAAACAAAATTTTTGCCTTTATTTATAAGCTTGATAACAGGTGACCTTAAAAAAATATAAAAATAAGGTAGGATGCTTCTTACGATCGCTCCAATTATCTTAGTGTCTTGTCTAATCTCGTAAGTATTATCATCAGTAAGTTAATGATTGTGGGTCAATTGCGACATAAAATAAATACATTGTTTGTCAAAGCAAAATTTACAAATCTGATATTTGCTAAACATAAAAAACTCTCCCGCGTAATTGCATGTATAAAGTGATAACAAGTAGTCTATAGCATTATCTATAAAATGATAACGACTTATTTATTATAAATCATTATCTTTTTAATTAATAGTAACAATTATATTCCGAAACGATTATTAAAATTACAGAACTAGAACATGTGAGGTATGATTGTTGTAGTATTTACTTAAATTTAATGATATAGATGTTTAAATTTTTTTTATATTACTTCTTCAAAGCAAGTAGTAGAACCAAAAGCAGCTATTTTGTTTTTTTTTCCTTTATTCTTTATAGATTTTTTTATAGATAGTATTAATTTCTATACAGTGCATTTTTTTTTTCCTAAGATAGATCAATAATAAAATGTTAGTAAATATAACAAAAAAAATATATATATATATATTCTATCAGAAAAATCGTTCATTGAAAATTAAGGATGCAAGTCGAAAAATGTTATCAACCGTGTTTGATTAAACATATCTTGAAAATTGAAATATGTATTTAAAAATTTAATAAACCCCCGATACAAGAATTCCTCTAAAAAGAATAAAAGTAATATTATTATATACTTATTAAAGTCGTTGCGTCGCGCGGGGGACTGTTATACGTACGTTGACGATGGTGTTTATTATACGAAGTTAATCATTGAGGACTTAGACTACGATTCAATTTTGTCATTTCTGTATTAGTCTTGGTAACTTACTTGCGTTTTAATTTCTTCCTTTATTTTAAATGGTCCCCAATAAAAAAAAATATTTTGCCTTTAGAATCCCACATTATACTTTTGATGAACATATGCTATATTTATTACGAGAAAAAATAAGGATCCACGTGAAAATTTCGACAATGTAATAAATGATAAATGTATTAAGTAACCTGATTTAAGACTTTTTTATATAGGTATAAACGAATATTAATAAATATAAATATTTAGAGTTAAAATGATTTAGAATCACTAATAAAACTATGATAAATCGATATATATTAATAGCTGTTGCCCGTGTCTCTTTATGACTACGATCATAAGCCATATAAATATAATTTTTACAGTCTACGTGGACGGGCAATTGCTATCCCTAATAAAGTACTTCACCTGAGTAAGTAAGTGTAAAAACCTTTTAGCCTACATAATAAGGCTTTTTCTCCTATATAGTGCGGTTGAAGCCGCTGGGAACAGCTGATTATTGCATAAGAAACTTTCTCTTGCTTTCAAATCCGCATTCAAATCTGTCCACGCGTTTGGGCGCTCCATTACCACAGACAGATACACAGATACACAAATACACAGATCGCCAGATCAAATTTATAACACCTCCCTTTTTAGTTGGGGGTTAAAAATAAATAGTTGTTAATAAGATACAAATTAAATAACATACTTTAAAATTGTTATTGCTGCACTATTTTACTATTATATTTAATTATTATAACATAACATAAGATAATTTTAACACTCGCTTTTGTTCTTTTTACATATTAAACGCTACCAACATAAGTAATCTATCTAATTGTTGACAAGTACTCACCGAGCCCCTAAGATAACTGTAATATAAGAGAATTGGGTTTTTGAAAAAAAAAAAATTTATTGCAATAAATACAAAGATCAGATATAAGTTTTATAACAAAACTATATTTTTTTTTTATTTTGCAATAATTCAAAAGTTATATCAAAATTAAAATAAGTTTTTGAATCCAGCACCGAAGACACGCCGATAGCTCCCGAACAAACCCGAGTGCATGTGACGTCATAATGTTTGTTTTCACTCATTGCAGTTTATCCAGAGATAATACGAACAGTGTTTTGATTTATTTAATTCTGTTGTCATTGTTATAAATACACAAATTAATATTGAAAAAGTCGAACCTTAAAAGTTATCGTTCTTGTTTTGTACCATTATGTACGAATACTACAAAAGCAACTCCTGGTAAAATGTTTTTAAATGTTCCCCAAGATGAAAAACGTTGAAATAAATGGTTTCAAGCAGTGCATCGCGATAATCCCAAAACAAAGTAGATTTTTTTTTGTTGTGAAGATTATTTCGATGTATTTCATAACAACATTGTTATTACTCATTATTTATGTAAGTATACAAATCGAATAAGTTGAAATAATAAATAAAAAAAAATAAATAAATAAAAAATAATTAAATAATAAATAATTATATTTAATATAAACGAAGATAAATATTTAAATATTTTTATTTATATTATTTTATAACAGACTTACCTTGATCCCTTGGCACCTCGAACTTCAGCAGGATTGAACCGAACATCATTTGTTAAAAAACTGGTTATCATAAATATATCAACATCAGAAATATTATCAGACATTCCCTTTATAAATCCTTTGTCACACATAGCTAAACGGAATTAATTAACAAATCATTTTTTAGCAATAAACTTTTAATGTTATTATCAAGTCACATGTAATAGCCGTAAACGCTGTACTGTTATTAAATAGCTAGAACATTATGATTTCACAAATATGGTGACCAATCGTGGCGCGTTCATAGTAAAAAAAAAAATCAATAATTTTTTTATTTTCAAAATCCCAATTGCAGATAGTACCTAATGGTGTAAGAGGGTCGGAATAAAGTTAATAATAATAATATACTTTATTGCACACCACAAAGTTGAAAATACCGTCCATAAAAAACAATATAAAAATAAAAATAGGAATTGAAACTACTCATGGGTATACAATAAGGCGGTTAAATTAATGAGGTTTTGAATGAATGTCTGTATACTATCTGAAGTGATTTACAACAGCTGCTTCAGCGTTCAATGTTCTGAGAGGGGATTTAAGTAGTCCAGATGATGTTCGAGCTCTAGTAAACAAGCAACACTTAGGATGTGTTGGTGGGTTTCTTGCATTATAGTATAAAATATTTTCTAGGAAAGTGGAAACTACGTAGTCCGTTTTTTAAACATTTATTAACAAACGAACTTGCGGGTCACCTGATGCTAAGTGATCACCGCTACCCATAGTCTTGCAATATCAGAGGTTGCACAATAGCCTTACCAGCCTTTGAGGATGCCGTGATCTTTTTGAAGAACCCATATCATATCGATCTGGAAACACGGCCGAAGTTAGTTCATTCCACATCTTTGTGGTTCGTGGTAGAAAATGTCTTGAGAACAGCACTTATGAGGAATGTCATACATTCCAGTGATAGGGATGGCGTTGTTGGCAGATATGTGAGTAAGGTGGTGAAAATTGGCGTCAAGAAGGATATTAAATAGTTCTTCGGAACACTTATTTTGATAAATGTCTTAGAAGAAGCATAATGTGTTAACCTAATGCTTTTACGGAGTAGTGGTTCTCCGAAAACTCGATGGGTTCGTCATTGCACGATGTTAAATGAACGATCTTGATCAGAGAAGATAACAATATTCCTGTGTAGCCTGATCTCCGCCTTATATTACATGATTTCTTTCTCGAGCTGTTGATTGATCCCAGATTTTTGAAAACAATTCAACTTTTTTTCTCCAAGTGAATGTGAAACTATCAAGCTCTCGATATATCTAAACCTATTGCTGGAATATATGGTGAGACATTGAAGGGAATGAGTGGGTATTTTTTGGTGGTATCATCTAGGCATTAGATTGAACAAGATTTTGTTTATTCCAGTCCGAAATCTTCCCTAAAGAAGTCTCAACGGAAGAAAAAAAAAAAATTTGATTTTCGTCAACATTTGTAATGTAAGTTTCTGTAAGGTTGAAATATACAGCATTCCAAATGCTGTCATCGTATAACAATTTTGAATTTGAACCAATAAGAGTGCAAAAAAAAATCCATAGGCCACTGGTTCACGCCGGTCCGCAATTTCATTTTACAACATGTTGAACCCTAAGCTACCTCTCATCACACTTATGGGTACCAAAGGTAGGACTTCTTATCCGAGTCCATATCTAGTAATTGTCGATCCATTGACATTTCTTAAAGATATAATTATAAATTGAATATTCGTTTGCAAGTATAAGTAAGTACCCTGTAGCCGGAAATGTCCCCTAGATCGTCTTCTATCGTAATATTTGTTTTAATAGTCCTAAGTAACTCTTTGCAATGGACCATTTCTTGTATAGGTAATGGTTAACAGAATTACTCTATTAATATTTTTTGCCTAGAAATTTATCTTTTATTTTTTCTCGCAGTGTTGTGCATTTTACAATATTAAAAAATAAATATATTATACTAAATTGTTAACAAACGTATTCAAACACCATATTTCGCGAATAGTTACAGACACATTAAAAATATAAATTTAACCTTTAAATAATTTTTTTTTTTTTTTTTTATTTTAATTTTACCTACTTACACATTAAAAATTAATCAAAAAACTATTTTCCAGTGGACCAAATTGTGAATCTAAACATTTTTCAAGTCCCCTTGAACACACACAAAGAATTTCATAAAAATCGGTCCAGTCGTTTAGGAGGAGTTCAGTGACATACACACGCACACAAGAAATATATATATAAAGATGTTGCAGTGATTATAAATATAATATCTGCTCTGTGCTTTCTTTGATTCTTTATTAGCCATTTTTTAAGTTTTTTGCCTAACCAGCAATAAAATCTAGAAATATTAGTTAAAATTTTTCACATATGTTATTTTTAGTAATTTATAATTCATTGAATGATATTTTTTAATGTAGATAGCACATAATGTAGTAGCTACAGTCAATTTCAATCTATACTTTATTGAACCTTAAATCAAAATAACTAGAAAAGTTTTTTTAAGTCGTTTTTTAAGTAGATTTTAGTTGTTCAAAAGCCAAAGCCACGGAGACATTTTCTACCAGCCAACCTTAGAATGTACAGGAGAGGATGTTGGTAGGTGTGCAAAAGATAAAAGAAATAGAAAAAAAATTGTTATAATAATGTTATAAAACAAATAATACATACGATATATATGAAATATAATATTTTATATTTATGAAATATATAACAAATAATGTGGTCTACAGATAAATTCTTTATTATTTGAGACACAGTTCCTTTCCTTGGCGTTTGAACGACTCGCGATTTAGGGCTTTTGATATATGTTCCGGTAATTCGTTTCATAGTCTAACCGCGGTTACAGTAAATGAGTTGTGCAAGAAACCAGCATGATGAAGGGGTGTATGGAGCAATAGGTTGCTGAAAGAACAAAGTAATCTGTCATGTAAATCCGTTAAAAATGAGAAATTGCGTTTTAAATCAGCCGGAGTGGAAGGATTAAATAAAATAGAGTAAAGTATACAAAGAGTCCGTACTTTTCTACGTTTACGAATGGGTAACCATTTTAGCTTTGACCTATAGTTGGAGATGTGGTCAAACTTACGTGGTCCAAAAATAAAGCGGATCAGCATAGTCAAGAATAGGCAGCAGTGACAAGTTAACCAACTATAACTTTGCCCGATGAGGCAGAAAGTGTTTAAATCTTAATAATGGGTATAAAATTAATGTACTATAAAGTTTACAGGATAGTTCCTTAAGTTAACATTGCCTAATAAATAAGTTTAAAGATTTTGAAATCAGTAGAGTCAAGGGGTTTTATAGTTCAGAAGTAAATACCGACTGTAAAAGAGTGCTTATAAATTTTAAGTTATGCATATACAAGCATTCTGATAACTAATACTTGGGATGATTTTACATCGGCTGGTAACCGGATGGCCGGTAAATTTTATAGCGGATAGTAGACCATAACATCGGGTTGCTGGCAAAGTTACCACCCAGCTAAGAACATTACTTTTTCACATAATGTAAAGAACGAAATTTAGAACAATATTTGCATAATTGTCGGGGGTTCTTCTTCCAAATCGGATATTGGCAAATTCCATCAGAACGCAACGAATTTAAAGGCATATCCTAATGTCTAGCTGGAGTCTTTCGTGACTTTTTTGCGGTTATTGGAGAGTCTGGCAAACTGATGGTAGTGCCACCCGGCTAGATGTCGGTGTTCCAAGGATACTGGATGGACGACCACGTTTCTTGGTAATAACTGCTTTCAAGTTTAAAATCATACAAAGGCATGTAGGTGTCTATATTGATTCGGCGCCACAACAACCAACAATTTAGGATATTGAACCAGTTATCTAAACAAATTTTATAGTTTTGATGTCGTGGAACTGTGGATGTCAATCAAGTGACCACATTTGAGCTTACACCAAAATCTGGCGCATCTGAAGGGTACTTGATTTTTTTTAACCCCATTTATGAAGTTTAGTTGGGTTATACTGCTTTAATTCGTGACGACATTTGGTAGGGATTATTTGTTCGTCTACAGCTAAAAACTCTTCTTTAAGGACTAACATTAAACGCTCACGAATTATATCCAATAAAGGCCGAAGTTTAGAAGAATACAAACTTCTCATTATTTTTTAAATATAAAAATCTTTTGACAGATTCGAATCTGTTACCAGTCATAGTTTCGTAAACCTGTGACTGCCCTACTTCTTTAGACCAATACTTTCTTGTTGCCGGTAATTTCACACAGGACATAAATATGACGTTTTCTATAAATTTTTCAATTTCGTTTTTCGTGATCATTGCTGGTTTATGGATATTGTCTTCAATAGACCTTAGGTTAGACTGCTCAGTTATAAAATCAACCATGTCAGTTGTGAATAAGAACTTGATAACGTCTGCCGGAGAATCTAGATGTATTATAGTATCCGGTAAATCTATGCTTTTTATAAATTCATAATTATTAGCATCGTAAGCTGGCATTTTCCCTTTTTTCCAAATAACCTGTTTTTTTAATAGTCTTTCGTTTGATTTTGGACGTTGTTGCAGACTGTAAATTTATCGAAGGCACGTAATCTGCTTAAGAATAATCAGATTCAGACTCGGGTATAATAATGTGTCTTTTTGGAGGTAAACGAATTGAGCTTAGGTCATAATTATCATCACGATCTGAATCAATATCATCATCGCTATGAAGTTACCACCCCCAGGAATAATATTAACAAGCTTAGCAGTGCCGTAGAAGCGTGCTGGGCGCATTTCTGGAATAAGCAATAAGAATTCTTAAATGCCTACCAAGCCGAATATAGCAGATTTTAAAAAGTGAAAAAAAAAGGTAAAAGAAGTAAAGTCAAGCAAACATCAAACTTTTTCCATACTTTAGAAAGTCAAAAGAATCTAAATATATTTTTTCTGCGTCCAAATATGGTTTCGTATGCGGGAAGGAGTTAAGAGAACTGTTTAAAAATGTTCCTTTTTTTTCTTGAGGAAAAAAGAGTATTACAATGGTGTTATAAATTACATTTAGAAATTAATTTTGGTCAATATGTTTTAACTGGCGGTAACTACTAATAATAATTGCTGGACTATAACCTAGGTTTCTTTCTATACCAAAAACATGCGCTTTACACCAGAGTTTAAGGTGTGAATAGCTTGGGCAATTAAATTTACTTCTGTCTGCATGTAAAGCTGTATGTCATCGTCATAACTATCTAATATAAACACGCTTTACTTTGGGAACATTTCCATTAATTAAATATATTTCATGTTACTTTGACATATTTTGCTAATATATCGCACAGTTGTAATAGAAACCTGTACAGGTACACAAGTTTGTAGTGTTCGTCTTGAATATTAAAATATAATAATGACATTACTTTATCAACTCATTTCTACCGCTATAAGTGAGTATTTATATATTTTTTATACTTATAAGATTATATTTAGTGTGAGCTTATATATTTAGTCTTTTGGTACAGAATTGAGTCAAAATTTTAATAATTAATTTAAAAAATAAAATTTATTTATGGTGATTAGTCGTTATTTTTAAATGTAGATATGTATTGAGTTTGAGGCTTTGATATATATGTATGAAAAAAATTGTATGTCAGAATAGACAGTAAAGAATAATAGATTTTTACCAAAGATATATAAATTAAAGACAACTAAAAAAACCCTCCGAAACCAAAGAAAGCAATTAAAAAAAAACAGGCAGAGATTTATTTATTTATGTAATTGTTTTAGACTAAACAAATTCAATACAAATATAATTAAATATTTTACATTGATTTTTTTTAACAAAAATAATTTATCTATTTATGAGATCTATATTTTAATTGCACTAATTTTTATAATTTATTTTGTTATTAACATAACAAAACATAAATATTAAACAGATAAAATATAAATATATATCATTTATCTGTTATTACAATTAATAAAATACCTAGACAAAAAAAAAAGATATATAATATACACACAAACGTTTACAACATAAAATTTACATACATATTTATACAAACATACAAATTTATATACATTATTTATGAAAGAGTGGAGAGGTAGAAGGTATATTATTTTGCTTATTAAGAACGTTTCGCGCTTTTTATGTGATCTTGTACTGAGACAGAACATGAGGCCAGGAGAATCATTAAGAAATAAATTCAAATAAATTAAAATTATGATATATGTATATACAAATATTAATTAAATTTTTACTAACACATAATTTTCATTTACTGCAAAATAACACCTGAAACAAAATATATAACAGATTGCCGTCTATTAACTCTAAAAATAAGAGAATTATCATCAGCAAACAAAACTATCTCATACTTTCGGTCACTAGGTGAGCTAAATCATTTATGTAGGTAAACAAGATAAGCCCTGTGGCACACCTTTTAACCGGACGAACGCTTGCATTTACATCTTCTTTTAGAATTCTATCATTAAGATAAGAATTAATCAAATTAAGGCACTTTTTTCTATCTACATTATGTTCAAACTTTTTTTATAAGGATTTCATGCTGAATGCGGTCGAACACCATAGATAGATCACAGAAAATGCCAAGTGCATCCAGTAATTCCTCCTAGGCTTCAAATATTTTAAGTAATAGCTTAACACCAGCATCTGCTGTAGAGCGACCGGGAGCGAAACTTTCGTATAAAAAATAAATTATTTAAACAAAATATTGAAAAAGTCATTATACATAATATTGAACTTTGAATTTTTCAATAAAGGCAAGTAGTGCACTAAGTCATTTTTAATTTGACTGATAATTTCTACAGTATCTGGTGTAAAACTTATTTTCTAATTTGATTTTTCTCTCTTGTTACAACTGATTTTAATAAATTGGCCACTGTGGTCAGAATCTAATGTATTGAATAAACATTTAAAATTTGAAATAACACTTGTAAAGATGTTTTCAGTACATATGGCTCTAGTGGTTGTGATACTAGTAGGCTCCATAAACATCTGTAAAAGATTATAGGAGTTAAAAAATAAATATATAGTTATTGATTGAAGTCTCCACAAATGTTTACCTTTTTACTACAATGTGATAGTTTAAATAATACATCATCCATAATCTTCTCAAACTGTTCAAAAGTAGATGATGGTGGCCTATAAACATTTACAATAATGAATCCTTGTAAGTCTACTGATGCTAGTTCAATTCTCTACTCAAAAGACCGTCTCACTAAATACTGGAAAAAGAAAATGTTTACCTCCTCTTTATAATCCTTCTTAGAATTTTATCTGTTTAATTAAAATAACCGAAGAGCTACTATGTATGGAATTATTGTTGAACGAACCTTGTTATTGAAATTAAATATTAAATCATTATTTTTGAGCCAAAGCTCAGTGACACAAAAAATATGAATATTAAAAGTATTTAAAAAGAATTCAATTTCTGGTTTTTATTTCTCATACACTGAATATTCTGATGCACCAGGTTATTACAGTTTAGATTATTATTTTTATTATTTATTTAAAAAAAAAAATGTGCTTACAAAATAATCATTATTATTTTCTGGGTTGACTGGTGTCTTTACAGAATGTTGGCTGGCAATTATTGCTGATCACCGGTTTTAAAACCCTCACGGAAAAGGCGGTTTAGCTTTGTAACTATTTAATATATATATATATATATATTTTATTTTGTTATTTTTTTTTCTATTAGTTTTCTAGGAGAAAGTGTTTCCCAAAACTTTTGCTATTGTTGTGGTTGTGTGTATTGTGGTCTGTTTTTGGTGTATATATAAATCTATATGTGCATTTAATTGGTCGTGGTATCGCTGAAGGCTCTTCGTGACTTTCCCCGTGGCTCCAATGACTATTGGTATTATGTATGTGTTAGTTTTTCAAAGTTTTATTATATATTTTCTCAGCAAGTGATATTTGCTTAACTTATCTTATTATTTTGCTCCTATGTTGTAGTCGTGGGTACGGTGACATAAATGAGGTAAGTTTAATTTTCTACTTTGTCTACGTATATTATATCAGGTCTATTTTGAGCTACGATAACATCAGTTTGAACTGGCACTTCCCACATTATTTTTGTTTCTTCGTTCGCTAGAACATTAGGTTGTGTTAAAGCCTCCTTCCAAAAACTATTTCCGTCTATCTTATGCTTGCGGGCGAGACACCAGTAGATATACTGGACGAGATTATTATGTCGTTTGACATAAAAAGTGCCCGCCAGTTTTTCGCAGCCCGATATTATATGCTGGGCTGTCCCGGCTTTAGTAGCGCAGAGACGACACTTGCCATCTACCGGGTCATTGAGAATATCACGCTGATATTGTCACTTCATTACTGCCAGATCCTGTATCGCAAAGATGGACGACACTATTTATGGAAACACTTGCTGATTATTTATCCATTTAAAAGATTGTACTGTATCTATATTAGCCTGATCTAAAATTATTTTTGCAAACTTTCCCTGAAGCTGTTTACCATTTTTCATTCTGTTCCTTAAATTAAATTAAAGAAGCAATTTCTTTGATTTCTTTATCTATATGTCTATTGGTATCTATATCTAGGTTTAGTTTACTTTCTTTTTGTTCTGCTTCTTTGATAATAAAATATTTGTCTTTATTTATATCATGTTGTATTATGGTCTCTATGAGATAGTCTTGCTTTTGTCTAAGATACTGTTTATATTTAATTATTTGTGTTTTGTATATATTTTCTACGTTAAATAAATCCCTCCCGCCTTGTGTAACCTGTAAGTATAAAATTTCTACGTCTGATTTTTGTCGGTGTGCCATTTTAAATGCTAGAAATGTGCCATTTTATTTTCTAGTTTTAGTATCAATTTTTTTAAGATTACTATTTTTGTAATTAATGATGCCAAATCAGTAAAGTGAAACCGGAATTGCATACGAGTTTATCCCTTTAATTAAGTTACCTGATTTTAGATGTGAGTCCAGTAGCTCTTGGATTCTTTTAAAGTTCTGTTAGGTAATCTATTCCCTGACTGTGCTGTGTTTTATAATTCACTTACTCCTGAATATTTATGTTTGCTCCCTATTCCCAATTCAGTAAATGTGTCTCCGCTTAACAGTACGTGGCCTTCTCCTATTGTGCTAGTTCTATGACCTGAATTAAAGTGTATAACATTTTATTGGTCTAGCCCGAATTTCATTCTTATGCCTTCTGTGAAAACTTCTACACTGTCTAATAAAACCTTTAAATTACTTCTTTTGTTGGAATAAATTTTCAAGTCATCCATGTATAGCAAATGATTTATAAAATAACTATCTTTAAGTTTATATTCCTTCAGACTGTACTTTTTTAAAATAAATGAAAGTGGGTTAATGGCTAAACAGAAGAGTAAAGGCGAAAGCGAGTCACCCTGAAATATACCGCGTTTAATAAAAATAGGTTGTTCACCATAAGGTGATCCTTACAGCCTCGTGCACCAAGGTGAAATCCCCGTTGTTCTACCGCTATGATGTTGTTGTTGCTACAGTGACTATATAAAAGTGGGCTAAGACTAAAGTTAAAAAATTATACATACTGGGCATGCACGCTATTGGTCTCCAATTTTAAGGGTTTTCTGTTTCAGAGTGTTTAGGTATCAATATCGCTTGACCTGTAGTGAACCAGTCTTCTAAAAATTCTAGCCTTTGTACTATTTTTGTGAATAATTTAGCTAAATATTTGTGTGTGCTAGTTAAATATTTCAAGTAGTAATTTTGTATTTTATCTATTCCTGGTGATTTTCAATTGTGTAACTTTCTAATTGGAAATTTAATCTGTTCTTCTGTTATCTCTTCTGAAACTTCCGTGTACTCGTGTATTACATATATGGGTTTTTAATCTTTAAACTTTTCAACAGTTGGATTTTCTTGCGCCATACTTGGTATACAATTCGTACTCCCATCTTCAACGCTAAAACTCTTAAGTTCTGAAAACACACCTCTAGATCGAATCATGACTGAAACTGAACAATCATTAATGGGAAGCATATCATGTGCAAGTACTCTTATAGTTACACCATTTTGTGGATACCTACTGGATAGATTTGGAAGAAAGCGGACACTGATATTGTTCTTTATACCGCAGCTCGTGAGTTACTTTTATATTTATAACATGTACTAAATATTTAAGAATAAAGTAAAATAAACTTAATTATTAACTATACATAACCTAAAAAACCCATTTTAGCTCAGCTGGTTGGTTTTAGTAACCTTATTTAAAGTGGAGGCATTCATATTTGCCATGTCTCTATGTGGGCTAAGTGGCAGTGTTATGCTCGTTGCATTTGTTTACGTCAACGAATTTTGTGACCAATCCATTAGAGGTCGTACGAGCTCCACTATTGTTATCTGCAACGGCATTGGTATGCTGCTATCCTATCTTTTTGGAGGACTTTTGGAGTACAATACATTAATATACACGGGCCTAACCTTAAGCGTCATTGGTCTTGTTTTAATATCCTTCTTAGAGGAATCACCCATTTATTTGATGATGAGTGGTTTGAATGAAGTAAGTTTGTTAACTTTTGTATAGTCTTTATAAATAAACAATATTAAATCATTCAACGAGAAAAATATCTGATATTAATTTAAAGGGGATTTTCAGAAACATAATTTTAGAGTTCATGAAATAATTCGATTAAAATAGTTATTTTTAAAACCAGATTATTAATTTTGCAGGAAGCTGCCCGATCCATTGCATTTTTTAAAGGAACTAAGTTTGATTGCGAAGAAGTTATTAATGAAATGGAAAATATTAAACGACTTATTAACGCAGATGTAGAAATAAGTAAGATTTCGTGAAAATATTTTATGCCGAAAATATATTTTTTTACAGAAACTTTTACTTGTTGTTTTCAGAGAGTACGCCAGAAGAGGAAAAACTTAAGTTAGAAGAAAACAAATCTAAGAAAAAGCTTTCTATAAAGAAATTTTTGAGTAAGTAGATACTCTAATTTAAACTTGTTACATAGCAATGGGCCTAATTCTGAATTAGAAAGTAAAAGTAATTCAAATCCGTTAGAAGAATATTTTCTTCTTATAAGATTGTTTTACGTATTTATAAATTTTAAGTAATAAAAGTAAAGTCGGAGCAATATTTAAAAACTGAATATTACGACACATTCGCATACTCGAAGGCAAGTATAATGGAAGTAACAAAGGCGTTGTAAAACTTAAAAAATGTGAAGTGTGATTAAATAAATATAGCATTATAATTTTTTAAATCGATAATTAATATTTTTTCGGTAGTACCATCTTTTAAAATTTTAATCTATATTACAAAGTTAGAAACATTGGTTAGGATTTGCAAAGAAACCTTATAGATGTCGTCTCAATCCTGATAAATGAGATTGTACATGAAGTACTAAATTTATCACGACTCCAAATCTGCCCGTATTTTTATTTTTTATTCTATATTCGTTTATTTATAATGCTACTTGATTCGTACGCCTCGAATTCCTAATTTGAATAATATCTATAAATTTGTAATCGTAATAATAGGTACTTTTGATTTTATGAGTTTTCGTAAACCATTCTAATCGATTGTTATTTTAAGAAATATATACATATTTAAATCGTTATATAGCTAGCTCTATCTTAATCATGTAACCAGTTCAAAATCTTAAAAAGTACCTCAGTGATTATATCTATTTATGTAATAAATTTCAGTCAAATCTCGTTCATCTCGTCGTGCACTAATCATTCTGCTCATTTTATACATCCTATGTATATTCCAAGGGATAATAGTAGTACAGATGTATGCTGGACCATTATTCGAAGCAGCAGTTCCAAATATCACGACAACTTTAACAACTGTTTTGTTTGCTGCTATAACAGTAGTAGCGGGATGTTTTGGGGCGCATTTAAGTGATAAGGTTGGACGCCGAGTAAGTAAAGATTTAATAAAGTAAGCTTTTGAGTACGTACACATAACTTAAGCACTCAAATTCTATTTGTTCTAGATATTATTAATAACGGCTTCAATCGCAACCGGATTTGTCTGTATGTTTGTGGGCACAAATATTCAATTCCACTGGGCACCTAGGTTGTTGTCCGCTGTATTAATATATTTATATACTTTTACCTACACATTGGGAGCCGGCACAGTACCTTTCATTTTACTGGGAGAAGTGTTTCTACCAGAGGTAGCAAATTGGGCATTTTTTAAATCTTTAAACTCTTCTTTAAATTAAATATTCTGTAAAAGAATATAAAATAATAATTTTATAATAATATATTTTTGAAAAACTTTATTTAAACTTTTTGTAATTAATATAAAATTTAACTTATTTACGACTTTTTTTATCAATGAAAAGTTAAGATATAAAGGGTTGATTATTTTTATTTCAGATTAAGGGCTTTGCTGCCACATTGTGCATCGAGTGGTCTTCTTTATGCAACTTTGTTATACTTTACATTACTATCCCGATTTTTAACGCTTACGGTAATATATACATTTTGTTTTCTAATTTATGTTTAATTTTATTTTTCATTTATCTTTTCCACTTTGAATACATATCAGTTATTACTTGTGTACGTCAAATGGAAGTATCAAGAATCACTTATTCACAATAATATGTTTTTTTTATTGTGATACTTTTTCACAATCAATACAATATTTTGTAACCCGATTCACGAAACACTAGAACCAACGCAATTAATTAAACGGGAAAGCTTGTTATGGTTAGTGTTTAAAAAACTAAAAATTGGAAAAAAATAAATAAAAAAATATGTACAAAAAAAATGCAACCATGCAAGATGATCAGCCACGGCAAACCGCATCCATTCATGAGCAATATGCGAGGGTCTATCATCGTCTTTCCACTTTTTTAATATTTGTACATCTAATTTATAGTTTAAGAAGCCAGGTTTATATGTATCTGACCTTTATGAAACATATATATTTTTTTATTATTTACAGGACTTGGACCACTTTTCTATTTATTTGGCGGAGTGAGTTTTTGCACCGCGTTTTTCAGCTTCATTTATCTTCCAGAAACTAAAAACTTGGCCACCGATGTTATTCAAACAAAATTTTTAAAGAGATTTAAATAATACTCCTTAAATTTAAATCTTGTTTTATTAACTATTATAACTGTGCAAAAGAAAAATGACAAACTCTCAGACAATATTTTTCATATTTTTTGAGTTATAGCCATAAAAAAATATTTGAAAATAGAGTTTGAACAACTTAACCATTTTTTATAAGTTTTCCGATAAGAAAAGTCTCAGAAAAAATGATTCTTTTTAATATTAATTTAATAAAATCTGATAAAATAGATTTAAGTTGTTTGTTGAATTAAAAAAAAAAAAGCACATTGAATGTAAGTTATTAATTGCTACAGACTTGACAAAATTCGGCGAGCTTCTTGTGTTATTTTGTAATGCTGTACTTAACGCCTAAATTACATAAAAACATTATTACAATCTATCAGCGATAATTTTGTATGTGATCATCACCTAAATATTCGGGTATACTGTAATATCAGGTAAATCACAAATGTTTTTAATAAGTTTTGTAATCCTAGAAAGATAGTCTACGTAAAGTCATTATATAGTATTTTTTTTGCTATAGTCTTTTTCCCAATAGTGCAAATAATCTTTTTAGTCACTTAAAGCGCAAGTCCTTCCGTGAGGTGCATTTATCACAGAGATAAGTGTGCTATAGAAAATTCGTTATATAACAACTGCACTAGTCAAAAGAAAGCATGATTATCTATTCTGTGGCTAATAAGGTTTTATGCTAAAGGGCGTAAACTACTTATAAAACGTACGTACTTACGTACATAATACTTCTTGCAAAATAGAGAGTAATAAATAAAAGAGGCAGCCAACATTTTATTGTTTAATATTTTTTGGGTTGTTTGTCAAGATTAGTAAAAACTCGTAGAATAAATGTTATTGGAATTGATGTAGAGAGGTTGCCTGCAAGAGGTGGCCAACTTATTACAAATAACCCTGAATACATATTTTAATTTTATATTTTTATTTTTTTAAATTATTTTTATATTATTGATGTAAAAGTAAGTACATATTAAACATTAAATTAAATAATATTCTAAGGATTCATGTAGAAATTTAATTATAAAAAATAATAAGAATTCAAAGTAATTGTCAAATTCACGTATTTCACGCTATTTAATACTACGAAAGCCAGATTACGACGTTATAACTAATTTAGTAATAAAACTATGACATAAAACGACAAATCTACCACAGTAATAAAACGCAGGATAAGCTACTCAAAGATCACATCGACAATCACTATTCACACCTGCAGAGCTTCCGCTCTCAAACGACTATGACACGATAATTAATAAACCTAACACTTGCTTACTAATTTATAGGAGTTGATGCCTACTAATTATTTAGAAATACCCTCGACTCCTAACACGGCCTCTCCTGACAGGAGGTCGTCCTCGACCTCTATCTTTTAATCCTAAAGTTTTATTTTTTAAAACTACCAATGAAGCTTCCAAAAATGTTGTCTCCAAATGAGACCTAAGGCTATGTAGTAAATTCTTCTGGACTCCTGTGTACTGGGTGTGCTGGGTCGTAACCCATCACTGACACGAACGATTACGAGACTCAGCAGCGCCAGCTCCGACCAGCAGCGCCAGCTCCGACTAGCAGCGCCAGCCCCGACCAGCAGCGCCAGTTCCGACCAGCAGCGCTAGCTCCGACCAGCAGCGCCAGCTCCGCGATCAGCAGCGCCAGCTCCGCGATCAGCAGCGCCAGCTCCGACCAGCAGCAACTTCAACAGCCAGCAGCAACCTCGACAGCAAGAAAAAGAACTTCTCAGTTTCCTTTTTTTTTATAAATCTTCCAGTTGACCCAGACCCAGGTTGAGGAGAGGTGCTTGTAAAATGGTCATTACTGGTAAGGGATAGTCTTCAACCGACCCGTTCATCATCATTATCGTCCGGTCCGACTCGCCCATCCTGATTATCACAAAAACAACTGAAAACTCTCCTAAACAAAAGGCATAAAGTTAGAAAAATGTAGTAAGATGTAAATTTGAAATATCAATTTAAGTTTTTAATAAAAAATTAAGAGATATCGTTGCTCTCGGCGCAAGCGTGCACTCAAGCGTCCTCAAGCGACGATTTCAAAATTGTAACAAAGGGATAAGTCTTTAGTGTTTAAAGAGATGTAATGTAACCATATGTACATGTTGTTCGATTGGTAAGATTCCGGACTCTTGCCACTCGATATATTATGATATTAAATAAAACTATGTGTAGCATAGCACTCATTACCGTAGTGCTTCCCACGATGCATTTAGCTAGCAGCTCCGTGAGCCAGAAGCGCCTTCAGCCAGCAGCGCCGTCAGCCGGCAGCGTCGTCAGCCAGCAGCATCGTCAGCCAGCAGCACCGTCAGTCAGCATCGTAGGGCGACGAACGCCATAGTATTGGGACGAACGCTAAGGTACGGCGACGAACGCCAAGCATATTTGCCCGAGTGTCAAAGCACACGATACCTCTCCAATTTAGGCGACACACGCCAAGGTACGGCGACGAACGCCAAGCATATTTGCCTGAGTGTCAAAGCACACGATACCTCTCCACTTTAGGCGACACACGCCAAGGTACGGCGACGAACGCCAAGCACATTTGCCTGAGTGTCTAAGCACACGATACCTTTCCACAACAATGTATTATCGGTAGGGTACAGCGACGAACGCCAGGCTCTGAACCTGTGTGTCTGTGACACATATACCAAAAACAAGGATTAAGCTTGTGTGTGCATAACACACAAGCTTTTCTCATTCGGATTTCACAACTTTTCCCTCTCTCGATTCCTACACCAGTCATCCGTCCTCATGAGACGTCTCAACACTCATCATCTCCGCAAAACACAAAATTATACTAACAGTAAGTAGTCAGTAAATTATACAGTCATTCAGTAAATACGTGCAGTGACCGCAGTATGCACAATGGACAGTGACCGCAGTATATCCCAAACGCAGTAACCAGCCAGTGGCAGTTGCGCTAACAGCAGACTCCAACAGCCGACTCCAACAGCCAAGGCGACTAACGCTGATGCTACTGTGGATGGCCACAGCTGAAGCTGGTCATCCGGAGTCAGCTCTGCGCAACAGCTTCAGGATCACTGGATTGTCTCTGATGCAGTCCTTGTAGGCTAGCTACAGCAGACCGCTCTCCACCATACATGTCACATGGTATGTTTGCCAGAGTAAAGTATCCCGACCAACTGGAAAAACAAATTAAAACAGCAAAATATAGCCAACTCTCTCTTTTGTTTTTCTTAAGCAGTCCTTCTAGAAAATCCACATAGAACGCAATAAGAGCGCTACAGCATACCGGGATCCAATTTACTTTCTAACTTAGTTCTGTAGCTCGGCCTAACCTTACATTTACTTGCGAGCATACCTCCTGACACTAGATCTCCATGTTGGTGATATTGGCATCGAAGTTGGAAATGTAATAAAATTTATTAGATCTTAATGTACTGGACATTTGTAAAACGTATCGCGTAAATGATACGGTGGACCACCGATACGGTTGACGTAGTCCGCTGAATCGCTGAAGTAAGGACACGACCACTGGTATCATCAGCTCTGCATACCTCACGGTACCGAGTATAGTGCTGGCTCTCGAACTCTGCGAAACATTATTTTCGCCTCTAGCATCCCATGTATTGGAGCCTAAGAGCCCCACAGGACACGCCCGACATGACGTAAGCGATGCGTCAAAACGGCAAGCCCAAACCACATTGACTCAGACTTAAAGGCCCGGGCATCAAAGACTCTGGTCTCGACGCTCAGCACCCTTGGAGCTGTAGATGCCGTCGACCATATAAGCGGCGGCGTCCTTATCTGCACACCAGGCTCCCACTTTCGAAGTGGCAGCTAATACTGTTCTTCCAATGGAAACAGCCGTTCTAGAATTTATTTTATTTTTAACAGTTAGAATATTAAAAGGAAAGTTGTTTTATCTGGTACGCTTATCACGTTGTAAGCCAACTGCAATTTCATGAGCGACTCACTACTACTTCATTTAGTACCAAAATGGTTTAAGCAAATTAATAAATAAAAGGGTAGTTTGTTGTAACTACCAAAAGTTACACAAAATGTACGTAAATGTAAATAAACATTCAATTCATTATCCAGCATAAAAAGTTTGGAATATACTCACCAAAACTGTTGTCTTACCACAAGATTTGAACGCGTCTTACCTACACGCAAACCAAGAAATTAATTTCAATGTGTACGACCAAGTTAATAGCAACGAGCCAACGACTCTGCACGATATTTTCGCGAACATTTAGGAGACTACCACGTGAATAGCGATGCTGGGGTGATACTTTCTATGATTTGAGTTTTCGGAAGTTTAGAACTTTTAGTTTAGAACAACTAAATAAAAATAAGAAAATAAAAACGAAAGTGAGGGTATGTTTCATTTTTCCAATCCGAACTAATTTCGATAGCCAAACCGTCAAGGCAGAGAGGCTGGGACAATCCCACTTCTGATCTAAGGATTCATGTAGAAATTTAATTATAAAAAATAATAAGAATTCAAAGTAATTGTCAAATTCACGTATTTCACGCTATTTATTACTACGAAAGCCAGATTACGACGTTATAACTAATTTAGTAATAAAACTATGACATAAAACGACAAATCTACCACAGTAATAAAACGCAGGATAAGCTACTCAAATATCACATCGACAATCACTATTCACACCTGCAGAGCTTCCGCTCTCAAACGACTATGACACGATAATTAATAAACCTAACACTTGCTTACTAATTTATAGGAGTTGATGCCTACTAATTATTTAGAAATACCCTCGACTCCTAACAATATATTATTATTATAGGATAAAGCTATTAATATAATAATAATAGGTGAATACCGAATTCACTATCTTTAGTATCTTCGCGATCCGTAGATAAAACGAATGAACAGATTTTGAAGTCGATCAAGCTTATTAAGTAACTCCTCAGAGACGTCTAAGTAGCAAACGTTGGCGTAATCAAGAATAGGAAGTATTAGTAATTAATCCTTCTGAGATCACAATTTAGTGCGTCCATAGTAGTAGCAAGATCGTTGACTGATGTATGTCGATAAATCTACAAAACATCTGCATAGAGGTGGTAATGACAAGAAATTACTTTTGTGATTTCGTCGATAAGTAAAGAAAATAGAAGAGGATATAACACGCCGCCTTGAGGAACACCGGTAGAGATAGCTGCCCAGTCCGGGTTTTTCTCATCATGAAGGTAGGAATTAAATCATTCTATTATTGCAGGTGAGATATTAAGAGAGCTTCACCACCAATCAATACATCGAAGTCAACTGAGTTGAAGGCGTTGCTAAAATCAAGTAATATAACAATTGTAACTTTTTTAGTGTCCATAGCAAAACGGATATCCTCAGTCACCTTATGTAAAGCAGTTGTGGTGCTATGGAAAGAACGGAAACCAGATTGGAAAGGATTAAGGAGATTATTTTATTTAAAGATAAATAAGATGTGGGCTATTTATAAGCAGCGTTCTCAATTTTCGTATAGATAAAATAGGTAAAATTGAGATGAGATGAAATTGTTAAGCAGGAAGTAGTTTTAGCGGATTTAGGCAATGGAATGACATGAGCATTCAAGTTTCTAAGCATGAGGATAAGATTTGGTTTTAAGGGAAAAATTTACAATGTGAGTAATTAAAGGACCAAAAATATCTAGTATAGGAATAAGCATTTCGCAACTAATGTTATCGCTTCCAACTGCTTTTGTTGAGATGGACAGAATACCCTTCCTAATATTAGTCTCCGTAATATCCCGAAAGCAAAAAATATCACAGATAGGTAGAGTGACAGATGCCAATTTAAAAAGTTTAAGAGAGTTATTTATTATGAAAGTAGGAGAGCAAAAATTTGAATTAATTGAGTTTTGGTTAATATGTTTATTAATTTTGATAGACGGCTGACTCACATTAAAAAAATCTCCATTTTTGAGATGGAGAGAAACATTCCAGAGATGTTAAAATGTAACGGCGCTTTGCATCCCTACACATTTTATTGTAGAGATTACGCAGCTTTTTATAAACAGCTATACTATCGTGTTTTAAATAGCATAGCTTTTTTTATCAAAGGACTAAGCCAAGGCGCAGAAAAATGTTTAACCTATACTGGTTTTAGTGGTGCGTGTTAATCAAATAATAAGGTTATCAAATATAAGCAGTAAGGGTTCAGTTAAAAGAAATAACCTTGTCGTCTACAGTTGAAGCACTGTAAACGGAAGACCAATCACAGCTAAATGCATCTTGGTTTAAAGCTTCGAGATTAATTAACTAAGGTTTCGACGCAGAAATACAATACTTAAACTTTTTGAGACAGTCAAATTATATTTTAGTAAGAGGATATCGTGGTAAGAGAAAGGAGAATAAAGTTGACCGATTTCGAGTATTTTCACTGATTTGGAAACTATAATAATATCTAAGAGTGATGCATCATATACTGGGAAAAAATGTGTTGCCTGAAGAGGTAGGATTGACATATCTTAAGACTAGGTTTTAACCAGGTCGTTGAGACCAGTATACCATCTACTGCAACATTACTAAAAGATGCCAGAAGGTCGGGAAGGTGTGCTGTGAATTTTTGTTTATTTATATAAATGAAATTGAGACATTTCTTACTATTAAGAAAGTTTTATTGAAGTTTATAATCTAAGGGAGAAAAAGAGTCATCATCTAGTAATGCATTACTGTTAGCGTTAAAAAAACCATTCGAGGAAGAGCATGACAAATAGTCATCGCCTACGGTATTTAAAATTGATGAATTGAAATGAATATTTTAACTACTTCTACAATATACTAAAATATACCAATAATAATAAGATATAGTAATAATAATAAAGATGACTTAGTTAATGATATAAACTTATCCTGCATTACCAGGCTTAGAAAATGATAAATACAATCAAGTCCAAAAACAAAAAAAAATACATCTAAGAGAAATAATAATTCAAAACAAGAAGTAAAAAATAAACAATTAAAACCGAGAAAAACAGTTTGTAATAGATTTTAGAAAAAGTAATAATAACATTATTAAAACCATGTAAAACAGATTGTAATGGAAATTAGAAGAAGTTTTGTAAAAATATTTAATATCTTAAAGGTGAATATATATCTTAACTACAAATACAAATTATTATTTAAAGTAGAAAAAAATATCATCATCTATGTGCTATTTGGTTTTAAATCTATGTCTGTGACGAAATTTATAAGGACTTGACGTTGACAGTTAAAAATCAACAAACGACATGTGACAACTGAAGGAAATTATCTCTTCCATGGGTTTATGGAGGGTAGAAGTGTAACGAGGGCCATCTCTGTGTATAGAAAAGTGTTCGTCGAAAGAAAACAAATTAAGTTGGCGCTATAATAGCAAGAACAAAGATTTAAAAAATTAACGTTCAGTTCGATTTTACGAAAATAACTCAGTACGAGGAAATCTCTCTAATATGGTGGTAATATTATCTTCTGTTGTCATGTATTGTTTATTCTTATAAAAAAAAATTTAAAAAAACATTCAAGACAGTAATTTCATTGTTTATAATTGCTGAGTTCGTATCGTTTCCTCTTGCTACATTAGCGCTATTTCAATCAAAAATAATATCTTACATTTAAACTAAAAACGTACTAAACTAAAAAACACAAAAATGAAAACTAAGACTAGATTCTTTCAGTATTATTGTTTAAATATATGAATTAGTGAGAAGTATGTTCACACTGACAGCTACAGGCAAAACAAATTCTTTGATGCTCAATGGATAAACAAATTGTTGGACTATGAAATAAGTAGCATTTATCACAGTTTTTAATAATTCGACGAGATCGTGATGATTCAACAATCATCCATTGGTCCACTCCAATAATTCACTTCAGCGACTGGTCAAGAGATTTCCACAAATAGTCGTATTGTGGAAATCTCTTGACCAGTGGCTGAAGTTCAGTTAAAGAAGTAAGCTTTTTTTTGTGTTGTCGAGCAAAGCAATGACAATAACACCATCAGAAGTCCAACATTTCTTTATACCGAAGTGTATTCTAGTTTCCGCAAATGCTTCTTGCCAAGGCTTTGTAAGGAATTCAGAAACAGTGACACCTGAGCCTTTTAAGGTTATTTTACCATTCCCAAGAAGATGATTTAATTTCATGCTAGTAAAGCGTACCAAAACTGATCTAGGATTAGGTTTATTAACACCAAGACGATGATAGGTATCAATACAAGTATCACCAAGATTGGACAACTTCATCTGATTGTGCATAATGTCATTAATCTTTTAAAAGATAAGATGAAAGATAAGATCAATGTCGTATCATGGTGAGGGTCCTTCACATCAACTCCTTGAAGATTTTGAAGTCGGAAACCAGTGTTTCCAAATTTCCTTGACCGGATGTAGATGCCTTCGAAAATTGAGGTTGGGATTGTGTCCGTGCAGTGTCAAATTCACTAATACGGCTTTAAAAAAGTGCTACTATCTCCTCCATGTGTGTTAATCCATCATTCTTAATCAACAATAGAAAATGTATGTGCCAGGTAATGTAGGAAACTTCTCTAATATATTTTTATAACATTTACTACTATTAACACAAAAAATATAACAAATTTTAATAAAATATAGAGAGTAAAGACTTTTGTTGTTAATTAGAAGACTACCCGCAAAAAAAAAGTAGAGTGATTTACTTTGTCGGTTACTTAAAATATTTTCCTTCCGATTAATGGTAGACGCTAACTCACCTGCCAAGGGAGCAATAGTATGCGCCGTCTCAGCGGTTTGGGACGACGTAACTATATTTTGCCATGAATATTATACCAAGATGGCTGGCTATAAAAGACAGAAACTTTGCTGTCGTGGAGACCTTGCTCGTGATGAGTGAAAAAAAATAAAAAATAACAGTAGGCCACCACAATAGTGTTTTAGTAGGAACGCGTTAATGAGAAAATATAAGAAATTTACGCATACTAACTTTTAATATTATATATTTTTTATTATATATCAAATACTTAAATACTTCATATTATAACATTGTAGGAATTAAAAAATAAGAAAAAAAGAAAAATGTGTACGTATATTTATATATGTATATGTAATTGCTTTGCAAAGGACTTACCTTACTAATATAGTTTTTAAGATACCTGTATTAATGGACTCTTTTTTAAGCATGTTACCTCAAAATTCAACGATTAATCTGCCAAATACAGACTAAATGCAAAAAGGATAGAAGTAAAAATTAATAAAAATAAAAATTAAATATATTTTGCATTTTCAATATTTAATTAGATGTGTAGACTAACAACTAATGTCGTTGCTTCATTCTTTCATCACTTTTTCTTTCATAGTCTTTTTCATTTTAAATAAAATATAAAATCTAAGACATTATAAAATTTTAACAAATAGTATGAAGAAAATATTTATTAACCTAATTTACATTTTATTGTAAAAAAGAAAATTCATTTAGTTATTAAATTATCACTATATATTGACGTATTTATCCAGAACAATCATTAAAAATATTATTTATTTTTCATTTAAAATATTTTATCGGATACTTTTATATTACTGTAAAAGATAAACAGGACCAAGGAAAATAAATTATAAGACATTCACCCCAAGCTCACGAGCGTAGGTACCAAATAAAAAACAGAAATCAAACGATTTAAACAATAAAGAAATGTTAATTAGTTACAAAATTTTCTTTTTTTTCATAGAACTTTCCTTTTTATATTTTCTTTGATAACTTTTAATTCTAATTACAAATAATAAAACGTTGATTTCTTCGGACGTCGTTTAATATAACAAAGGTTTATTAAATTTGTTTTATTGCCTACTTCTATTCTTTATAATATAATATAAATTTATATTAATTAGAATATTCTAATAATTAAATTATATTGAAGAGATAGAAATTTCATACCTTTCAAGAGTTTAATACTAAATTTGATAAATAAGTATCTAATGTCTAAAGGATGTGTTTTTGTTTTCAGAAAATTTGTTTTAAGTAAATGTTTCTACGCCATAGCATATTTTACATGATATGTTATTGATATGATAACATTATATATAACAAAAATGCTAACCTGCTGAAATATATGTACCTTCCTTTCATACCGCTGATACTGTCTTCGCTAATCTCCTACAACGGACAGACCACGAACGCACTGCCTGATCTAAAACCGATCCGCGCATTCGCATCTATGGTTGCTAATGGATATATGCATAATAATTTAACCGCCTACCCGATCTAAAAGTAAGTGAAATATGTATTGTAGTTAAAAAAATATATTATGAAAAAATTCTTTAAGATTATAGCACTTATTAGGATCTGAAAGCCCATAGCTCCGAAGCATCGAACTGTTTTATATAATATTATTAAATATTTTTATGATAAATGGATAGCAATGAAATTGAGAATGAACTTGAACAAATAGAAGTATCAATTTTTTTTCAATGTTCACCAGAGCAATGTAATTTGTATATCCGTGATACTGTCACTTCCATAAATATAATCCATGTAAATATTAGAAGCATCAGTTGCAATTTTGATATTTTTTAAATTTTTATTACGCTATACCGATTGAAATCGATGTTATCATATTAACAGAATGCTGGTTAAGCAAATCTCCATACATTCCTTCTTTACCGGGATTTTTATCTTATAAATCTTCTTATAATAATCAAAATGATGGAGTTGTAATTTATATAAGAATAGAAACTAATCTCACAGTCGACTTTTCATCTTTCGAAGATGCAAATTACTCATTTTTTTATTTATTTATTTATATATATCTGCAATTCTTGTAGTATACAATGGTCTTAATAAGTAATATAACAATTATTTAGATCTAACAAGAATCCTGCAAGGGCACTGCATAACTTTACACTTCAATACAATTACATTTATATAATCACACAAGCAAATGCATTCATATTTTAACGTAAGACAACTAACATAAACTGGGGCTCATCAAACGCCTTAAAATAACAATAAATTATATGTATTAAACTATGTCATAAAATTAATATAATAAAATGGAATTTATATAATTAAGCAAAAGTAATTCATGATTAATAATTGTATAATATTAAATCTTAACATGTCAAATTAACATCAATAAAATCGATTAAAATAACAATAAATTAATTTGAATACAAGAATATGTCTTTCTTTTAAAGTATACCAACTCTATTATATACACGCTATCATCAAAAAACTGCTGCAGCGAGATAACATTTATTCATTAAATACTTTTTAAGTTTATTTTTAAAATTGATTTCTTTATCTAAATCTTTAATATGTTTTTAAACGGTATTGTAAATTTGTATACACATTGAGTGTGGATTATTGCCTACCATTTTTAGCTTTGAAGTCGTTGGCTCTAGTTTATTTTTCCTTTTCCTTAAGTTTTCGGATTGTGAGTACCGAGGAAACCAATCCATATTATTGTTCACAAGTGAGTATGCTTCCAATATGTACAAGGATGTTAATGTTAGAATATTATGTTTAATAAAATAGTTTCTACAGCTAGTCACTTGGTCTGTGTTAGCAAGAATACGAATGCAATTTTTCTGTAATGTAAAAACTTTAGCGACGTCGGAGCTGTTACCCCACAGCACTAAGGCGTAGCGCAGCCATGCGTCTGCGTAAGCGTAATAAGCGCACATTGCTGTTTTTAAGTCGGTAAGTTTTTAAGTTCTAAAAGGGCATATGTAAAACTAGACAGCTTATGGACCACCTTCTCAATATGCCCTTTCCAATTTAAATGAGAGTCTATATTAATACCTAGAAAGCAACAAGAGTTAACGCTTTCCAAATCAATATTTTGATATTGGTAATTAATATTAGTAAGGGGGAGAAGGGCACTAACATCTTGACGGCCCCAACTGTCATCCTCACCTGCTCGCACTTGTGGTTCGTATGAATAGCTAGTGGCGACAGCTCCCGGGCTGTCGCGGTGCCCCTTGCTAGATAACGGACGAGGCTCTGGCGACCGAGCAGTGGCGGTATAACCACATCCCCGACCGGGCAACCGGCCGGAAGAGGCTACAGGGAGCCTTGGGGTCTAAATAACCCCTATAAAATGTCTGGTGTGGAAGGCAACGGGAAACCACCACACTATTTTCCCAAGAAAGTCGTCATGAAGGTTCAGAATAAGATACAACGTTCGCCATTCGATCCGCGTAGCAACCGGCGCCGCCTTGCGTCCGGGGCAGACGGTGTGAAATTGGCTACCGGCCATGCCGATGTCTGAAATCAGGCATCGCATGGAAACTCGACTACTGGAATCTCTTTAATAAAGATGCGGACTAACCAAATGATAGGTACTTGGAACGTACGCGGCTTACTTCAAACGGGTAAACTTACTATTGTAGAGAGAGAAATAGACCGATACCATCTAAACATCTGTGGCCTTAGCGAGACCCACTGGAGAGGTAATGGACACTTCCTTACCGATCAGCACGCTATATACTTTTCTGGGAACGAGGACAAGAGTATAAATGGAGTAGCTTTTGTCATACCGAAGAACATCAATAACTGTGTTATGGGCTACGAACCAGTTAATGACCGAGTGCTGAGTATCAAACTCAATGCGAAGCCGGTCATTTTGAACATAATACAAGTATATGCGCCCACTAGTTCTGCGAATGACCACGATATAGAAAGCTTCTACACACAATTAGAAGCCACCATGGTAAAGATCCCCAAAAGAGAACTCCTCATTATTATGGGTGATCTAAATGCAAAGATTGGTGCGAATGGCGATCAGCTTAGTGACTGCGCAGGGAGGTTTGGACTAGGACAGCGCAACGAGAGAGGTGAGTTGAGGTGAGTTTGCTGCAATTCGCTGCCGAACATAACCTGATAGTTTGCAACAGTTTTTTCCAACATCACCTCAGGAGACTTTATACCTGGACGTCACCAGATGGTAAATATCGAAATCAAATCGACTTTATCATGATCGGATCTAGATGGAAAACGTCGGTAAGGAGCATTCCTTACCGACGTTTGTGCGCATTACCGCATTACCGGCATTTGTGTGTTTGTGCGCATGCACACTCTACCTGGAGCTGATTGTGGAACAGACCACCAACTTTTAATAGCAAAGATACAGTTGAAGCTTAGAGTGGCCAGAAACACTATAAGAACCGCAAGGATTCAACCTACCGATAAACCTAAGTTTGTTGCCGCACTAGAACAGAATTGGGTTTAATGGACTGCGCTAGACTTTGAGTCAAGTACTCCTGACATACTTTGGGCGCAGGCAAAAGATATCCTTGAAACATCAGTTAATGCATCAAAACCACCATTAGGTCGATTACGACCTCGTAAACGGCAACGCTGGATGAGCGACACAACTCTAGCTTTGGTGGAGGAGAGAAGGGTAATGAAAGCGTCGGGAGCTGATGTGAGATGCCTAAATCAAAAGTCTGCTCGCATACAAGAGGCATGTAGGCGTGACCGCAACACTCAGCTTCGCAACATCTGTGCTGAAGTCGAAGTTCACGCCGATAAACATGAAACAAGAGATTTACACCAAAAAATAGAATCACTAACTAAGGAGCTATGAAGTAAGACATGGGCTATTAAGAACTCCTAAGGTGAAACAGTAACTGAGATTGACGCAATATCCGAAACATGGAAAGAGTACTGTCAATCCTTATTTAAAGATCACTTGTCACGCAGTTACGGCCCCACGGAACCTGAAGAGGCAGAGAAAGAACCAAGCATCCTCAGAGATGAAGTTAGAGCCGCTATTACGCATCTCAAAAGCGGTAAGGCCACGGGTGGAGACGCCATACCGATTGAAACCATCAAAGACTCTGGAGAGTATGGTGTCGATATGTTCTTCACTCTATGCAATAAGATCTGGCAAACAGGGACTTGGCCTCGGGAATGGACTCATACCGTGTTTGTTCCCATTCACAAGAAAGGTTCCACGAAAGTATGCAACAACTATCGCCTCATTGCACTCATATCCCACGCCAGCAAAATTATGTTGCATGTCTTGAACGAGAGACTTAAATCTTACCTTTCTAAAGAAATAGCTCCTGAGCAAGCTGGATTTGTAAAAGGTAAGGGCACACGGGAACAGATTCTGACTGTACGCCAAATTATTGAAAAAGCTAGAGAATTCAATAAACCGACATATATTTGTTTTGTTGATTTCTCAAAGGCGTTTGATTCAGTAAAATGGCCGAAGCTCTGGGAGACTCTCTTAACAATGGGAACGCCAAAACACTTAGTCCACTTTTTGCGACAACTATATGAAGGCGGGTCCGCTTCTGTCAGAGCGGATGATGTTCTGTCCAGCTCATTTCATCCCAGTGCTGGAGTACGTCAGGGATGTATTATAAATGAATGTACTAAAAATTATAACTGAAAATATAAAGAAAAATACGTTTATTTCAACAATTTCGAACAGAAAGAGTATATTGAAATTATGGATCGCTCCAGGTCTCTTGCGATGTATGGCGTACATCGAGACGAGACAAATTATTTAAAGTGTTCTGAAAATATGACGATTAAAATTACTTACACAAGATATTGAAATTTCTGTAACAATTTATAAAAAAAGATTAAAAAAGATTACGAACATAATCAATTTCAACGATTAAGATTGGTAACCTAACTAAAGAAACTACGTGTAACTGATCTCATAAATGCATCAACCGATCCTCTTTTTACAATAATATCTATAAATAGTTACTTTCCAAATGTTGGGTAAAATTTTCCATCAAAAATACTTCCTCCAATAAACTGTCCAAAAATGTCATTAACCTCACCAACTCTGATAAATTCAATATCTTTGCTTTAAACAGATAATATAGAAATTGAAGCCCTTATTTTGGGAGAGCTACGGTATGGTTCCCCAGTGGTGACGGGTTCGAATGTCTGCCCGTATCGGTTTTTGTAGCCATATTGCACTTTTTACCAGCTCAGCAGCATATATCCTTCTAACAATATATTATTTTTAATCATGTTTTAGTGGTATAAATTATACTGTATTCGTTAGATTTATATTTTTATTATGTTTATTAGATTTAAAATATGTTTATTTCATCGCATCTAAAGAAGTTTTTTTTTCTACAACTTTCCTGGTTTTTCGAACGAGGGTGAAGGTTATTTGGTGGTAAATTATTGCCGCTGTCCTGGTTTTGAGTTGAGATGTTGTATGTATGCTTAAATACCCTCTAATCTTCTCCCTGTCCTTTTACAGTAACAAAGCATTTGCGACTATAAATAATTGTCATAAGCTAAGCAGTTACTCATTTCTCACTATGTCATGTCAAGGCCATAAGCGGCCACATCACTTACCAACGGGCCCATTTATTAATTTGTTACTATGTCATATCATGGTCATAAGTGGCCACATCGGGCCCATTTATTCATTTGTCACTATGTCATGTCATGGTCATAAGCGGCCAAATCACTTACCATGGGTACTAAACTGATAGTAAAGATACAAAAGAACTTGAACTGAGAAATATACTAAAAGTAGAAAATAACAAAACAGCGGCTACACATATACCAAATTTTTACATAATGAAAAACTTATTCTCCTAACACTAACTCTGTCCATCCATGCGAGGGAAATAGATAACCAACTAAAAGAAAAAGTAGTAAATTACAAAATAGACAAATTAAAAATCTAGATAGAAATAAAATTACTCATTCAGAAACTATCGTGGTGTTAAAACATCTTCATCACTGATTACAAATTATTTAAATTTATTTAATATTTATAATTAAAACATATAAATGTACAACGTATGTCGTAGTAGGCTCACCAGTCTTACATTTGCTTCTGCTTGAAATGCCAAACTATGTTCCACAGCCAAAAAACACTAGCGAAAACGCTAAACTGTCTTGCATAGAAAGCGACTTTAAACCTTCCTTAGGCTGGTCATAAATACTGTTAAAAATAAAAAATATAACATTTGAATTTGGAATTTATCATTTTTATACGATTGTTTATTGTGTTTTCTCATTTTGGCGCCAATACATTGTACATATTTTGCGATATTAAAATGGAATGGGGTGATAAAGAGAACATAATCGCTGTGATTGCATTACACAAAGTAGGTTTGGAGCCAAATGCAACTTTTGAAACTCCATACACTTGTATTAGTTAAATGTTTGTGTACCGGGCTATTAATAGATACAAAGAGACTTCCTCTGTTTGTGACAGAGAAAGATCTGGCCATCCACGTAGTGTTCGTACGAAAAAGGTGGTCAAACAGTAAGGAAAAGAATTCGAAGAAATTCTGTCCGAAAGCAAAAGATTTTATCTCGGGAAATGAAGATAGCACCTAGAACCATGTCGCGTATTTTAAGAGATGACTAAGGATTTTATGGTCAGTTTTAGAGAGTATATCTTGCTCTAAGCGCCATGATAATTTGGAGTCCCAAAACAATCCATACGATTGGCAGTGACGAATTTACCCATGGAAAGAGCGCGTGCTTCTATTGATAACTGGCATCAACGTTTAAAGGACCATATTGCAGCCAATGGACACAACTTCAAATAAGCTTTTTAATTTTTTTGGTCTTGTTGGTAAGAGCAATCTCTGACAGACAATCTTCAGGTGAAAGAACTTAAGTGGAGGAGAATACGGGATTGTGCGATTGAGGAGAAATAAATAGTGAAATAATATTTAAACTTAGGACCTATAATAATAAACTGTTTACTTAAAATACTTACAAATAAATAAATTACACATAAAATAATAAGTACATAGTATATATGACACATACACGTACATACATATAGGTTCACTCATATTCATATATTCTTACATATAGGTACACTCATATTACTCAGACCATATGAATATACTTACTTAACATGAACAAAATACTAAAATAATGGCACTATTACAATATAACACTAAAACAATGAGCAGGGACAATATTAAAAAAATAATTTACTAGGGAAAGATAAAAATTAAATAAATTAATTTCAAACGTATGCAAGGATGTTAAACTACGATTATCTGACGGAAGACTTCAGTACCCAAAAAACTAAATCGTTTCTATTAATAGCAGGGGAATAGAGGATTGTAAAAAATAACGTTGTCTAATGGTATTAGGTATACTAAAATGAGGCATAACTTTTATTTATTTTTAATGGGTGTTATAATACAAATAATTTAGAAATAAACCATCACTTTAATGTGGCATTTGAAACTTTTCTCCGTTTACATTTATACTGCACTATAAAAACATTAAATAAATAATAATAACGATATGTTTAGGAATTTTTTAACAACATTAATATTATCATTTTATTGTATCTACTATATATACTACAATTTATACTTATAGATAAATAATTTACAATTTATGCTGGATTAAACTAAATTTTTAATTGGAATTTTTAATCTGAAGCGTTTTATTATGTAAATTAGTATTCATTTACAAGCTATTTTCTAGTACATTGATATATTTTCACTTTAGCATCTCAATGTTCTGCATTGAACCAGTAACAATAAGTTTCTTTATTTGAAATCATAATTTGTTATGACTTATTAAACATACGAAATACCGTATCCCCGAAATGAAAAAAAAAATACCTTTATTTATAAGCTGGATAACATGTGACCTTCAAAAAATATTAAAATGAGCTAGTATGCTTCTTACAGTCGTTCTAATTATCTTAGTGAGAATGTAAAGGGTTGTCTTGTCTAATCTCATAAGTATTATTATCAGTAAGTAAATTATTGTGGGTCAATTGCGACATAAAACAAATACATTGTTTGTCCAAGCAAAATTTACAAATCTGATATTTGCTAAACATAAAAAACCCTCCCACGTAATTGCATGTATTAGGTGATAACAAGTAGTCTTTAGCATTATCTATAAAATGATAACGACTTATTTAATATAAATCATTATCTTTTTAATTAATAATAACAATTTTGATCCGAAACATGTTCATTAAAATTACAGAACTAGAACATGTGAGGTATGATTGTTGTAGTATTTACTTGAATATAATAATATAGATGTTTTTATTTTTTTTTATATTACTTCTTCAAAATAAAGCAGTAGAACCAAAAGCAGCTTTTTTGTGTTGCTTTTTCCCTTATTTTTTATAGTTTTTTTTTATAGATAGCATAAATTTCTATAAAGTGCGTTTTTTTTCCTTAAGGTAGATCAATAATAAAATGTTAGTAAATGTAACAAAAAAAATTAAAATATATTTTATATCAGAAAAATCGTTCATTGAAAATTAAGGATGAAAGTCGAAAAATGTTATCAACCGAAACCCCGTTCCGTAAAACCGTTATACATACATTGACGATGGTTTTTATTTTACGAAGTTAATTATTGAGGACTTAGACTACGATTCAATATTGTCATTTCTGTATTAGCCTTGGTAACTTACTTGCGTTTTAATTTCGATTTCTTCGATTCGATTTCTTACTTGCGTTTTAAAACGGTCCCCCCCTACGCAACAACTTTAATAAGTACATAATAATAATATTTTTATTCTTTTTAGAGGTCTTTTTGTATCAGAAGTTTATTAATTTTTTCTTTTTTCTCTTTTTGTATCAGAAGTTTATTAATTTTTTCTTTTTTCTGTTTTTTACAGTTATGTTACTGGTTTGTTTATGGTACTAAATGGGTTCATTTATTACGGACACACAAATTTTCAGTTGTTGAAGTATTTCTATCAATCTATCCTAATATTATAAAGAGGCAAGATTTATTTGTTTGTTTGGATTCAATAAGCTTCGAAACTACTGGACCGATTTAAAAAAATATTTTACCATTACAATCCTTTTTTTTTTTTTTTTTTTTTTCGTTGGAAAAATGCTTTTCCGCATCGTCACCCAGGCCAGGAAGGCGATGACCGGGCGGTATGTGCGGCACCCGGCGACTGCCATTTTTAAGGCACCCCACTAAAAAACCAACGGCTGCCCACGACGCTGCCATGGGACGTCACGGGATCGCTTTCGCACTCACCGTGGCGCCCCGGCGTAACTCCTCCGTATAGGGGTACCCCGGGCAACCAGTGTACCCCTACCTCATAGACCTAGTGCAATGGCGAGAGAGGTCGCCCCAACCTCTCACCTAGGCCTACGGCTGGGAAGGAACGGGCTGGACCCTTCTCCTTCGCAGCCTCCTCCGTTGAGGGCAACACCGCCGGTCACGGCGCCATCGCATCGATCCCACGTTTTACGCTGCGCTCCACGCGTATGGCAGCTGCCTTTCCCCGGACGCGTGGAGCCCCGTTCGTTGCTCCCCAACTGTTCGTTGCTCCCCAACTGGTGGCCTGCAGGCAGGCTCCGATCGGCACAAACCGCGCACCGCAACATTCCGGTACAGCCTGAACGGGTGAGACCCGCCACGCCACACCGGAAACAGGCGGTGCTGCGATCCTGCTCGGAAGGGCAATTGGCACGGATGTGCCCGAGCTCCTGGCACTTAAAGCAGCGCAATGGCCGCACCGCCAGGAGCTCTACCCTCACCGAGCTCCACCCCACAAGGACTCCCTGCGGCCACCAATGCTTTCGCCGCATCGACTGGGAGTCGGGCAAAGGTAGCGCCCACACCCCCGGAGCCCCGACGAATCTCCCCAACTTGGAGAGACTCACCAGGACAGTCGGTGATGCGGTGAATCGCATCCACGACGTCGTCTGTAGAGGCAGTGTCGTCCAGTCCCCTAAGCCTCAACGCCACGCGCTTAACGGGCCGGACGACATCTGCCACCCCACTCAACACTGGGCGAAGCTTCGCCGCCAGTGCCTCTGCCTGCTCGGGCGTGCCCTTAGGCAGCTCCAAGAGCCTGGCTCCTGCAGCCGAGCGGCGAATCCTCAGCCCATCTCTGAGGCCGATTTCGCCGAGATTAACCATCTCGGCGGCACGCCTCAGAACATGGGCGTAGGTCACGTCCGCCTCTGCCACTCCGCTCTGCAGTTTTAGTAAAACCGCAGGAGACCGCGGGGACGGCAGCTTCGGGGGACTCGTACCACGGGGGTCGCCGCGACTGCGACCGACTGCCTCCTCTCCGCCGCCGCGAGTGGCGGCTGGTGAACCGGCGCCGGGAGGAGACGCTCTTCAAGTCCTGCGAAGCGGGAGTTAATTAAAACTCCCACCGAGGACAATACGGAGCGTCTCAACTCCTCGACCGCGCAAGGTTCCACCGTCCGCAACTCCGACGACACCCCCTCCGAGGAGACTGCTGTAGGCCCGGAAGTCGCCACGGAAGCCTTAAGCTCCCCGAACTGCTTCCGGACCTTCACAATCTCCTCCCTGAGGAAGGACACCTCGCGACAAAGACGGGCGTTATCCGCCCGCAATTGCCGCGAGTCCTCAGGCTCCCCCCGCGATGCTAAGACGTCCACCACCTCCAGGAGGCTATTGGACGCCTCTTTGAGAGCCTTAATCATTGTGCCCTTAAGATTCTGGCTCTTCTTGCAGACCTCGTGTATCGAGGCTGCACTCCGCATCGCCATCGCGCGCAATTGCTGCGCCTCCAGGAAAGAAGAAGGCTCACAGATGGGCAGCGCCTCCAAGGACAGATCGTCCTCGGAAACCGGCGCACGCTCCACCGGAGCCTTCTTCCTCCCGCGGAGGGCCCGAGCGCTCAGTGCGCGCTCGATATCGGCCTCCTCCGCCTCCTCCTCCATGGCCCGCAACTCGGCCCTGGCCTGGGCGAGCCCACTACCGCGTCCTTTAGGCGCACCCCGTCCACGCCGAGCGGTGTTGCACTTAGCCACTGCAACACCGGACTTGGGATCGGACTCGGTTGCGACCTCGGGGGAACCGCGGATCACCCCATAGGTCCGCTTTCGTCCAGCGGACGGCTGTGGTTCTGACAGATCGTCGGAATCTGTCAGAACCACAACCGGACTCTCTCCTCCACGCCTCACACTATTTTTGTTTAGACAGGTCGGTGTGGACTTGACCTGTGCAGGGACTCCTGCTCCAGAGCGGTTCTTGCCCCCCCCGTAGTACGAGGGGCAGACGGCAACCGGGGTTGCCGTGAGGGATTGTATAGCGTCGTCGCTAACACCCTCCCGGGGACTTATTTTGGGAACGGCTCTTTTCATTTTGATTTTGGGCGCTCTCGCCATTACACGATCCATTGGCAAACGCCGAACCGCCGGACCGACACAAAACACCTAAAAGACGACAGAGAGACAAGAAGAAGAAAAGACAAAACAACGACGACACAACACAAAAATAGGGTGATTTTTTATAGAGGTTGTCTTTCTCGCAGCCAAACGATCAGAGCAAGCTCCGTCAATCCAGCCCTCGTTCCCGCTCAGTGCGGGCTTCCGAGATCTTGTGGCCGTGCAATGCTCGCCCCGAAAGGCAAGCAGCCACACGTGCTAGTAGCTGTCCGCGCCGGCCGAAGCCGGTACCCCTCATATCAGAGGCGACCTCCCCTATCCGCAACCCGGGGGACGCGCCAGATGGCGGCACTAGCAACCGCACACTGGACCATTACAATCCTACATTATCCTTGATGAACATAGGCCGCTATATTTTATCATCATCATCACTAATATTATAAAGAGGAAAATTTTGATTGTTTGTTTGCTTGAGTTTGCAGACAGATAAACAGATACACAGATACACAGATCGACAGGTCAAACTTATAACACCTCTCCTCACCTCTAAAACTAAATTGATGTTAATAAGATAGAAACTAAATAACGTAGTTTAAAATTGTTATCTGCTGTACTATTTTACTATTATATTTATTTCTCATAACATAACGATAATTTTAACACTCGCTCTTGTTCTTTTTACATATTAAACGCTGCTAACATAAGTAAACTATCTAATTGCTGACAAGTACTCACCGAGACCTTTAGACAACTGTAATATAAGAGAATTGCAGATAGTACCTAATGGTGGAAGGGGGTCGGAAGTTGTAGTACTAGTTAATAATAATAATAATATACTTTATTACATACCAAAAAGTTGAAAATACATTCATAAAAAACAATATAAAAATAAAAACAGAAATTGAAACTACTTATAGGTATACAATGAATGAATGCCTGAATACCATCTGAAGTGATCTACAACAGCTACTGCTTCAGCGTTTAATGTTCTGAACGGGGATGTAGGTAGTCCAGATGATGTTCGAGTTCCATTAAACAAGCAACATTTAGGATGTGCTGGTGGGTTCTTACATTCTAGTATAAAATGTTTTTTTGGAAAGCGGAAACTACTAGTAAATTTTTTAAAATTTTTATTAACAAACGAACTTGCGGGTCATCTGATGCTACGTGATTACCACTACAATCGTCTTGCAATATTAGAGGTTGCACAATAGCGTTACCAGCCTTTGAGGATGCCGTGCTTCTTTTGAAGAACCCATATCGTATCGATCTAGAAACACGGCTGAAGTAAGTTCATTCCACATCGTTGTGGTTCGTGGTAGAAAATGTCTTGAGAACCGCACTGTTGAGAAATGTCATCCATCCCAGTGATAGATGGCGTTGTTGGCAGATATGTGAGTAAGGTGGTGAAAATTGGTGTCAAGAAGGAGATTAAATAGCTCTTCGGAACACTTATTTTGATAAATGCCTTAGAAAAAGCATAATTTTTAACCTTTTACGGAGTAGCGGTTCTCTGAAAACTCGAGAGGTTCGTCATTGTACGATGTCAAATGTTACTGGGACGATTTTAATCATAGAAAATAGCAGTATTCAATGTGTGGCTAGACCTCCGCCTTATACTACATGATTTCTTCCCCGCTTTGTTGATTACTCCTAGTTTTTTGAGAACAATTCGACTTTTTTTCTTCCGGGCGAATGAAAAACTAACAAGCTCTCGATATATCTAAACCTATTGCTGGAATATCTGGTGATTTTTTGGGCATTAGATTGAACAATATTTTGTTTATCCGTAATGTCTGTCCATGAGCTTCCCTAAAGAAGTCTCAACAGAAGAAATAAAATGTTTTGATTTTCGTCAACGTTTGTAAGGTAAGTTGTTGTAAGGTAAGTTGTTGTAAGGTTGAAATATACAGCATCCCGGATGCTGTCATCTATATAACAATTTTGAATTTGAACCAATAAGACTGCAAAAAAGATCCATAGGCCACTGGTTCACGCCGGTCCGCAACTTCATTTTACAACATGTTGGACCCTAAGTTACCTCTCATGACACTAATGGGTGATAAAGATAGAACTTCTTATCCGAGTCCATATTATGTCGTCATTGTCCATCCATTGACATTGGTAAAGATATAATTATAAATTGAATATTCGTTGATTGCAAGTTTAAGTATCCTGTAGCCCTGTCCCCTAAATCGTCTTCTATAAATTCTAGAAATAAAAATATAATATCTTCTCTGTGCTTTCTTTGATTTTTCATTACCCATTTTTTAAGTTTTTTGCCTAACCAGCAATAAAATGTAGAAATCTAGAACTTAAATCAAAATAACTAGAAAAGTGTTTTTAAGTCGTTTTTTAAGTAGATTATAGTTGTTCAGAACATTGTCAAGAATCTAGAAAAATCCTGTTGACCTATCATCATCTTATTTAAATGCACAGGCCAAGTGAAAACAGTTATGAACAATTTATTTATTTATTTAATTCTTTATGTCACAATATACAATATAAAGCATAAAAGACTTAATGCCACGGAGACATTTTCTACCAGCTAACATTAGGATGTACAGGAGAGGATGTTGGTAGGCGTGCAAAAGATAAAGGAAATAGAAAAATAAAAAATAATAATATTATAAGACGAATAATAAATACAATATATATGAAATTTAATATACCTTAAGTTGACATTGCCAATTAAGAGAAATGCCTAGAAATATTCCTTTTTTTGTGGGAAAAAGGGTATTACATGTTGTTATAATATTACATTTGATAATTAATTTTGGTCAAAATGGGTTAACTAACGGTAACTACTAATAATAATTACTTGACAATAACATAGGTTTACTTCTATACCAAAATTGTTAGACTAATGCAACATGCGCTCTACATCAGTGTTCAAGGTGTGAATAGCTTGGGCAATTTTACTTCTGCCTGCATGTAAAGCTGTATGTCATCGTCATCACTATCTAATATAAACACGGTTTACTTTGGGAGCATTTCCATCAATTAAATGTAGTGTATGTTACGTTACGTTATGTTACGTTGACTTATTTTGCTAATCGCACAGTTGTAATAGAAACCTGTACAGGTATACAAGTTTGTAGTGTTCGTCTTAAATATTAAAATATAATAATGACATTACTTTATCAGCTCATTTCTACCGCTATAAGTAAGTATTTATATATATTTTTATACTTATAAAATTATATTTAGTGTGAGCTATATTAATTCTGTTGGTACAGAATTGAATCAAAATTTTAATAATTAATTTCTAAAATTAAATTTATTTATGGTGGTTTGTCGTTGTATTTTAATGTATTAAGTTTGAGGCTCTGATATAAACTATTGAAAAAAATCGTATGTCAGAATAGACGGTAAAGAATAATAGATTTTTATTTATTTATGCAATTGTTTTAGACTAAAGAAATTCAATACAAATATAATCAAATATTTTACATTGTTTTTTTTTTACAAAGACTTAAATTATCTATTTAAGAGATTTGTATTCACTCTTTGGCATAAAAGAGTCTTTATAAATTATTATGCACTAATTTTTATGAATTATTTTGTTAATAACATAACAAAATATAAATATTAAACAGATAAAAAATAAATATATAATTTATCTGTTATTACACTCAATAAAATACCTAAACTTACGCGACTTACATATAAAAGATATATATACACACAAACGTTTACACATTAGCTATAACAAAATTTACATACATATCAAAATAAACATACAAATTTACATATATTATTTATGAAAGAGTGGAGAGGTAGAAGGCATATTATTTTGCTTAATAAGAACGTTTCGCGCTTTTCATGTGATCTTCCAGAGAGAAGAGAGCTGTTCCAGCAATAACATGAGGCCAGGAGAATCGTTAAGAAAGAAATTAAAATTATGATGTGGGTGTGGATATACAAATATTAATTAAAATTTTACTGACACATAATTTTCATTTTCTGCAGACTGTACTTTTTTAAAATAAATGAAAGTGGGTTAATGGCTAAACAGAAGAGTAAAGGTGAAAGCGAGTCACCCTGAAATATACCACGTTTAATAAAAATAGGTTGTTGACCTTAAGGTGATCCTTACAGCCTCGTGCACCACGGTGAAATCCCCGTTGTTATACGGCCATGATGTTGTTGTTGCTACAGTGACTATATAAAAGTGGGCTAAGACTGAAGTTAAAAAATGATACATACTGGGCATGCACGCTATTTGTCTCCAGTTTAAGGGTTTTCTGTTTCAGAGTGTTTAGGTATCAATATCGCTTGGCCTGTAGTGAACCAGTCTTCTAAAAATTCTAGCCTTTGTACTATTTTTGTGAATAGTTTAGCTAAATATTTGTGTGTGCTAGTTAAATATTTCAAATATATATATATTCCTGGTGATTTTCAGTTGTATAATTTTCTAATTGGAAATTTAATCTGTTCTTTCGTTATCTCTTCTAAAATTTCCGTGTTCACCTCATTCACTGACTGTTCTTAATCGGATTAGATAAAATGGATCTCCAAAACTGTTCTGTACTTTCCTTACTCCCCTTATTTTAACATCCGTAAAACTGCTATTGCTACCTAAAGTTCGATATAATTTGTGTTCGTTTTCTTTAAACAGTTTGTTTTGATCCCTTCTTTTATTGGATTCTTCGTATCTTTTGATTCTACCGGCAAGCGCTTAAATTTTTTGTTTTAACATTTCTGATGTATCGCTATGATCGTTTTCGTTTTGTATGTTGTATTTACGGAATCAGTAGTTCCTAGTTTTTAAATTTTTTCCTGAATATTCATATCTTGTCTAAATTTGTTCATTTTGTTCTGTATTTTAGTTTTCCAAGGTGGGTTAGTTTTGCGTTTAGCCTTGTTTTTCGATTCATATGATGTTTGATTATTTTCAGTTATTAAAATTTTAGCAGTGGCGTAAAGGATATCGTTAATTTCCCTAAGTGATGTGTTAGTTTCAAGAATATTGGGTAAAAATGTTATTAGCTTGTCGCAGTTATCGATAAACTGTATATTTATTTTAGCTTTAGGTAATAGTGTTCTTTATATAACTGGTGTTTCTTTGATTTTGGATAAGCTATTTAAAAATTGAAGTATGATTGGATCGAGATTTGCCTAGCTTATTGTGTTTTGTATTACTTGATCTATTAATTGACGTTAAGTTTGTGTGAATTGCTGTACATTAGGTGTATATAAAGTGTTGATGTTATTTACCAGTTCAGTAGTTTCTGTGAGTTCTGTACAGTTTTCTGCTCTACGTTGTATTCGATTAAGTACTTCTTGAGATATTATTGATAAAGAAGAACCGGTAAACCTATCTATTTTAGAATTGTTTGTATTTCTTTCTTAAATATTCGTTGTAATCTTTGTACTTCTTGTTTGTATTTCTTTCTTAAATATTCGTTGTAATCTTTTGTTGTATCCTGGACCTACAGAACGTGCTTTCAAATAACAGTACATGAGTTCTTCTAATTCATAATTGCTCCATTTCCTCCTTCGGTCATAATTTACTGGTCAGTCGTTGTGTGTTAATATCTGTGCTTATATTTGAGTGTGGCATCCGTTCACTAGTATGTTGTCGGTGTATGTTTGTTGATTGTATGACATTGTAATTTGAGATAATTCATCTCAAATTGAATCGAAGGGACGAATTGTTGTATGGGTTGCTCTGCTCTATAATTAATAGAATTTAATATATTTTCGGTGAAAACTACGTGCTATAGTATGTCGTACCTGTGTAGATAGTGAATTGCCTGTAAATGTAAGAAATTTTGGGTTATTTGGATTTCTATCTCGGAATAATCATTGTTATCTTTTTATGTAACCTGCTCCATTTACTCTAGTTCTGTAAAAGCAAAATAATAGCTCTGGAAATAATACATTGGAACAAAATAATACATTGGAATCACAGACGAATGTTTATATTTTCTATCAATAGATCCTATATGTTAGACAGTCTTCTTTCAATTATAACGATGACATTATAATACATTTCGTATAATTGTTGAGTATGTCTATAGTAATCACTAACTTTGAAGTGCGTTTATATTTAACGTTAAAGCTAAAAGTGGGATGATTTTACATTAATCAAAAACCAATAGGTAGAAGAATTAGATACCGTATCTGAGATGAAAAATCTAGAAAGTACTTACTTATATTACACATGGGATTTTAATGTTTAAACATTTCAACAGTTGGATTTTCTTGCGCCATTCTTGGTATACAATTCGTACTCCCATCTTCAACGTTAAAACTCTTCAGTTCTGAAAACACAACTCTAGATAGAATTATGACTGAAACTGAACAATCGTTAATGGGAAGTATATCATCTGCAAGTACCCTTATAATTACACCATTTTGTGGGTACTTACTGGATAGATATGGCAGAAAGCGGACACTGATATTGTTCTATATACCGCAACTCGTAAGTTATTTTTATATTTATATCATGAACTAAAAATTTAAGAATAATGTAAATTAAAATGAATTATTAAATAGACATAACTTAAAAAACACATTTTAGCTCAGCTGGTTGGTTTTAGTAACCTTATTTAGAGTGGAAGCATTCATATTTGCCATGTCTCTTGGTGGTCTAAGTGGCAGTGTTTTGCTCGTTGCATTTATTTACGTCAACGAATTTTGTGACCAATCCATCAGAGGTCGAACGAGCTCTACTATAGTTATTTGCAACGGAATTGGTGTGCTGCTATCCTATCTTTTAGGAGGTTTTTTGGATTACAACACATTGATATATACGGGCTTAACTTTAAGTACAATTGTTCTTGTTTTACTATGTTGCTTAAAGGAATCACCAATGTACTTGATGAAGAAGGGTTTGAAAGAAGTAAGTTGGTTACTTTTTATAGTCTTTGTAAATATACTATACTAAATGATTGATAGATATTAAAAAAAATGATGTTAATTGAAAAGGAATTTACCAAAACACAATTTTAGAGTTCATAATGTAATTTTAAGACTAAATCATAATTTTACAGGAAGCTGCCCAATCAATTGCATTTTTTAAAGGAACTAAGTTTAATTCCGAAGAAGTTATTAATGAAATGGAAAATATTAGACGACTTATCAACGCTGATATAGAAATAAGTATGATTTCGTGAAAATATTTTCAGTCGAAAATATATTTTTTTTACAAAAACTTTTAATTGTTGTTTTTAGAGAGTACGCCAGAAGAGGAAAAACTTAAGATAGAAGAAAACAAATCTGAGAAAAAGCTATCTATAAAATTTTTTTTGAGTAAGTACTATACTCTATGCTTGTTCTATTTCAATAAGAAAGTAAAAGAGTTCAGATCCATTAAAAGAAGCTACGAAGATTTTTTTATGCATATAAAATCTTATCTAGAAAAGTTCTAGAGTAATAAAAGTAAAGGTCGGAGGAATTAATAAAAACTAATTATTACGACACATTCGCGTGCTCGAAGGCACCAGAAATATTAGAAAGCCGTATTCTCGATCAGTATACGTATTTACTAGATAGGTAACGAGGTTAAATCTGAACCTTTTTTATAAAAAAATAATGCAATTTATCAAGTAGATGAAGAAAACAATGTTTTTTATTTTTTCATTTTTATTTACCGCCATGTTGTCCATTTTTATAATTTTTGTTTATGTAATCATTGAACGGACTTTACTGAATGTAGGAATTTTGTTTTTTTGGCTTCAGTTAAGAATATGAACCATCACAGGTGTCATAAAAGGAGGAGTAAGGGTGCTTGGCATGTGGCAACATTAAGCTGATGTCATTGGTAATAGAACGAGATGGTAGATTTGAACAGTATTGAACAGTACTTGCAAAGAAGTAAAGTATACAAAAACCGACCATAGCATTATGGAATTTAACATAGAAACATTAGAATGGCATTTTGTCTATCATCTTTAAGATGGCGCGATTGTTTTCAGTCTTTCTTTTCAGTAATATCAGTGTTCAGGTCAGCCCGACTATATAGTGTTCTTATCTCTGATATGGTTTATTCCAGTATCAGCTTCTGCCATGTGACCAATGACCATATACCATGTAGTCATTCCAGTTGGTAGGGTCTGTTGACACCGGTATTTTTTGACGTGCCGTAGAAAAACGTTTCATCTTCCATCTTGTACCTCATTTAAGGAGCTTTATTTCACGAAACTCGAAAACATGGAATGACTTTTTTGTCATTATTGATATGAGTACATTCATATATCTCTTATTGTTTTTAAATTTTTATCTTTATATAATAACCATACATTGACACTACAAAAAGTTGTGCCATTGTACTTTAAATATTGCAGTAATGGAAAACAAAATGTTGTGGGTTTAATATTAGATACTAATATACAAAATAATTTGATACATAAGAATATGCACAACCTAATCTGGTACCTATGTGGGTATGAAATAACCCACTGATGACATAGTTCTTGTCGGTGAGGATGACTTTGGATTCCAGAGCACTTTAAAAGTTGAAACCAAAACGATAAAGTTTTAGTGGATTAGTTTTAGTGAAAATATGATACTTTTGATTTTATGAGTTTTCATAAACCATTATAATCTATTATTATTTTTAATAAAAATATTTTTCTTAAATAGTAATATACGAGTAGCTAGATATCTCACTCATGTCACCAGTTCAAAATCTTAAAAAGTGCCTCATTGATTATATCTATTTATGTAATAAATTTCAGTCAAATCTCGTTCATCTCGTCGTGCACTAATCATTCTGCTCATTTTGTACATTCTATGTATATTCCAAGGGATAATAGTAGTACAAATGTATGCTGGACCATTATTCGAAGCAGCTGTTCCGAATATCACCGTTATTTTAACAACTGTTTTGTTTGCTGCTATAACAGTAGTAGCGGGATGTTTTGGAGCGTATTTAAGTGATAAGGTTGGACGACGTGTAAGTAAAGGATAAATTAAATATGCTTTTGAAAACTTATACAAAATTTAAGGAGTCAAATTCTATTTGTTCCAGATATTATTAATAACGGCTTCGTTCGCTACCGGCCTTGTCTGTGTGTTCGTGGGCACAAATATTCAATTCCAATGGGCACCTCGCTTGTTGTCCGCTATATTAATATATGTTTACACTTTTACCTACACATTGGGAGCCGGCACAGTACCTTACATTTTATTGGGAGAAGTATTTTTACCAGAGGTAGGAAATGATCTATTTCTTATTTTTTTAACTAAATCTTGTTTTAATAAAATAGTCCCTATAAGCATATAAAATAATTTGACGTTTATTGAAATGGTTGTACGTCGTCATGTTGAAATAGCTTTATATAAAAGTTTTGATAATTTATATAAAATCTAATCCATGTTTCTTTTTAATAAATAATAGGTATTAATAAAGGTTTCATTGATTTTTTTTTCAGATTAAGGGCTTTGCTACCACATTGTGTATGGAGTGGTCTTTTTTATGCAACTTTGTTATCCTTTACATTACCGTCCCGATTTTTAACGCTTATGGTAATATATACAATTTTATTTTTATTAGTTCATATACAGTTATAATTTAAATTCTCAAATAAAAGTTACATTTTAGTGAAATAGTAAACAAATATATAAAAAAAAACTATAAATACATTAGTAACTTTTTCTAATTCAATGATTGTAATATTTTTTTTGCATAAAAATAACTACGCTAAAAAAACCGGCTTTAAAACTAAAAGTAAAAACGATTTAGTGTAGGAATTCTGTTGAATACATTTTCGTAATTATTGATTTTTTTGTTTTTCTCCGTATCGATTCAAGCTAGTAATCATATTAAGATTGAATTGCCCTTTTATAGCTTTATTTACGTATCGTAATTTTTTAAATAGGCATTTCATAATTTACAAGTCCTTTTAGTTTAAGAATTCTGTTGAATACATTTTCATTATTGATTGATTGACATTACGTATTGATTGAGCAGCTTATAATATTAGGATTTAATTGCTTTTTATTATGTTTATATATGTATCTTATATATTAAAGAAGGCATTTCATTGTATTAATTTGCTCATATTATGTGGTTAAATATAATTATATTAATATATAATTATATAACAAATAATTATTTGTTTAAGGCTTGGCACCGATTTCAAACCTATTAGTAAATAGGATATATAAATAATAGGTAGTATATAATAAATATTAAATCTTCATTATTTTTTACTTTTTAGTTTTCAAGTCGGTTTTTTTTAACGTAGTTATTTTTATTTAATACTTTTTAGTTTATTGCTACATTGTCAATTAGACATGGGTAGACCTACAAAAGGTGCTGTGCGCCTTAAAAAATACAGATTCCAAGAAACGGGAACGGATAAAAGTAGTCGCCTTAGTAAAAATGCTCTTCGAAACAGGATTTCACGTTCTTATGAGACTATAAAAAATCGTGAAAAACATTGAGTGGCCATGGAGGCATATATGAAATTACGATTACGTCAAGAAACTCTAGATCAGCATAATTCTAGACTCGGTAAGATCCAAGAGCGTCTTGCGAATGAGTATTTTGAGCAGAGAGCTAATAGACTTGACCTCATTAAAGAGCATCTGGCCAATGAGTCAGCTGAGCACAGAACTCATAGACTTGGTCTTATTAATGACCATTTAGAACCAACTGAGCAGAGGACTCTTAGATCTGAAGTGAAACGAAACCGTACAGCAACCGAGTCTGCTCAGCAACGTGAGAACCAGCTAGCAGCAGCGCGTCAGACTTCACAAAGACTTTGTTCAATGAATGAGCATAATCTTATAACCACCATAAATCAATTTGATACTTCAGCATATTGATTTATGGAGGTTATAAAATTCACAGTCCATGCACAGTCTGTAAGAAATTATTATATACAAAACAACAGATGTCTTTAGTCACAGCACGTTTTGATTTCCTTCCGGAGGAGCTACTACAGAACTTGTACAAAAATCATCATAAAATAATAACTAGTGGGCCTACCTAGAATAAATTTTTATGGGACAAATTCAAAATTATACCGCATCAAACAAAAACAAATTACGTAAATCGGTTCAGAAACCGCGGAGAAATCAGTGTACATACATTAAAATAAAAATGCTCATAAAATAAAAACTAATGGGCCTACCTGATTCAAATTTTTATGGGACCAATTCAAAACTATTCCGCATCAAAAAAAAAGAATTACTTAAATCAGTTCAGAAACCTCGGAGAAATCGGTGTATATACATAAAATATATATATATATATATATATATATATATATATATATATATATATATATATATATATATATATATACCGGCCGAATTGAGATCCTTTTTGAAGAAGTCTTTTAAAAATGAAATTAGGAACTTATTTATAAATTTATAAATATTTTCATTTTTTAATTTATAAAAAAGTTTCTATGATTGACTAAACCAATAATCCATTTAATTATTTTTAATTTTTATCTTATGCTTAGTTCTTTTTTATTTATATCTTTTCCTCCTTGTATCAGAGATCATTTTTGTCAAATGGAAGAACCAAGAGGTCCTATTTTGATACCATAATTATAGAAATAAGTCTTCTTATACAACACTCCCAAACTTAAAATTTAAGGTACGAGGGTTTCAAGCAGGCTCTGGCCTGAAAAGAACTATACAATAAACTTAGCCAGGTACTTTTTATGGTCACTGTTTCATAGCTTTAACATTGAGTTGGAAAGTGCATTTAAAGAAGAACTTATTTCAATAGATATATCGAAATAGGCCCTGGCACTTCTATTTCCCGTACACGAACGATCACTGAATCAATGTTTAAAGTGGAAAAGATGTAAGTGAAAAAATAAAATAAATAATAGATAGATTAAGCCATAATTGTATGTAGTATAACATATGTATCTGGCCTTTGTAATTTTTTTTTTTTTTATTAATTACAGGACTCGTACCACTTTTCTATATTTTTGGGGGAGTGAGTTTCTGCACAGCGGTTTTCAGCTTCTTTTTTCTTCCAGAAACGAAAAATTTGGCGACCGACGTTATTCAAAAAAAATTTTTAAAGAGAATTAAATAATACCCCTTAATTTTAAACCTTGTTTTGTTTAAGAAAACTGAATAACATTTATAATTAATTACGGTCCTTGTGCAAAGGTCAATGACAAATATTCAAACAAAAAAAAAATAACATTTTTAAATGTTAGCAATGAAAAGTATTTGAAAATAAACTTTGAACAACTCATATATTTTGTATAAGATTTTTCCGATAAAGGCAGTCTCATATGATTAGTTTAATAATAATTTGATAGAAAATAACCTCAAAATCTTTATTAAATGTAAGTTATAAATTGTCTCAGCCTCGACATAAACTCGTCGAGCTTTTCTTGTGTTATTTTTTAATGCCATTGTTTTAATTATACATTATACATCATCATACACTAAAAATTTGGGAATATTGTAATATCAGTTAAATCACAAATGTTTCTAATTAGTTTTTTAATCCTATAATCATTACCTTCAAAACCTTGTATTATATACAGCTTGTAGGACGAGTGTAAAGGATTTTAAATAGCAAAGCCTTCATGAAAAATCTAAACATAGCACTGTCATCTTCGTTTAAGTTTAAGCGATTAAAAATTTCTATTTTAAAGAATCATCTGTGCGATAATATCTTGAGAAGTTTCCTAAAAAGAATGTAAAATAAATAGTTAAAAACAAAAGAGGAGAACCAATAAAAAAAACGCACTTTACATGTTGGCACAAAAAATATCTTAAGTTATTATTATTATAGTATAAGTTCAAAGATTTTAGTAATTATGTATATGTCGCCGCAAGCTTATTTACTATGAAAATAAATAAGACAATTATTAATTTGTCATATTGTAATTGAACAAAATTAATCATTATAACTGTAAATAATTCTAATTACTTTAAGATATTGATTATGTTATTATTGTTATTGAGTTAAAAAATACAGTTAAAAAATACAGATCTCGAGAAACGGGAACGGATAAAAGTAGTCGCCTCAGTAAAATTGCTCTTCGAAACAGGATTTCACGTTCTTATGAGACTATTAAAAATCGTGAAAAACATTGATTGGCCATGAAGGCATATATGAAATTACGATTACGTCAAGAAACTCTTGATCAGCATAATTCTAGACTCGGTGAGATCCAAGAGCGTCTTGCGAATTAGTATTTTGAACAGAGAGCTAATAGACTTGACCTCATTAAAGAGGATCTGGCCAATGAGTCAGCTGAGCACAGGACTCATAGACTTGGTCTTATTAATGACCGTTTAGAACCAAATGAGCAGAGGACTCTTAGATCTGAAGTGAAACGAAACCGTACAGCAACCGAGTCTGCTCAGCAACGTGAGAACCAGCTAGCAGCAGCGCGTCAGACTTCACAAAGACTTTGTTCAATGAATGAGCATAATCTTATAACCACCATAAATCAATTTGATACTTCAGCATATTGATTTATGGAGGTTATAAAATTCACAGTCCATGCACAGTCTGTAAGAAATTATTATATCCAAAACAACAGATGTCTTTAGTCACAGCACGTTTTGATTTCCTTCCGGAGGAGCTACTACAGAACTTGTACAAAAATCATCATAAAATAATAACTAGTGGGCCTACCTAGAATAAATTTTAATGGGACAAATTCAAAATTAAACCGCATCAAACAAAAACAAATTACGTAAATCGGTTCAGAAACCGCGGAGAAATCAGTGTACATACATTAAAATAAAAATGCTCATAAAATAAAAACTAATGGGCCTACCTGATTCAAATTTTTATGGGACCAATTCAAAACTATTCCGCATCAAAAAAAAAAAGAATTACTTAAATCAGTTCAGAAACCTCGGAGAAATCGGTGTATATACATAAAATATATATATATATATATACCGGCCGAATTGAGATCCTTTTTGAAGAAGTCTTTTAAAAATGAAATTAGGAACTTATTTATAAATTTATAAATAATTTCATTTTTTTATTTATAGAAAAGTTTCTATGATTGACTAAACCAATAATCCATTTAATTATTTTAAATTTTTATCTTATGCTTAGTTCTTTTTTATTTATTTCTTTTCCTCCTTGTATCAGAGATCATTTTTGTCAAATGGAAGAACCAAGAGGTCCTATTTTGATACCATAATTATAGAAATAAGTCTTCTTATACAACACTCCCAAACTTAAAATTTAAGGTACGAGGGTTTCAAGCAGGCTCTGGCCTGAAAAGAACTATACAATAAACTTAGCCAGGTACTTTTTATGGTCACTGTTTCATAGCTTTAACATTGAGTTGGAAAGTGCATTTAAAGAAGAACTTATTTCAATAGATATATCGAAATAGGCCCTGGCACTTCCATTTCCCGTACACGAACGATCACTGAATCAATGTTTAAAGTGGAAAAGATGTAAGTGAAAAAATAAAATAAATAATAGATAGATTAAGCCATAATTGTATGTAGTATAACATATGTATCTGGCCTTTGTAAAATATTTTTTTTTTATTAATTACAGGACTCGTACCACTTTTCTATATTTTTGGGGGAGTGAGTTTCTGCACAGCGGTTTTCAGCTTCTTTTATCTTCCAGAAACGAAAAATTTGGCGACCGACGTTATTCAAAAAAAATTTTTAAAGAGAATTAAATAATACCCCTTAATTTTAAACCTTGTTTTGTTTAAGAAAACTGAATAACATTTATAATTAATTACGGTCCTTGTGCAAAGGTCAATGACAAATATTCAAACAAAAAAAAAATTAACATTTTTAAATGTTAGCAATGAAAAGTATTTGAAAATAAACTTTGAACAACTCATATATTTTGTATAAGATTTTTCCGATAAAGGCAGTCTCATATGATTAGTTTAATAATAATTTGATAGAAAATAACCTCAAAATCTTTATTAAATGTAAGTTATAAATTGTCTCAGCCTCGACATAAACTCGTCGAGCTTTTCTTGTGTTATTTTTTAATGCCATTGTTTTAATTATACATTATACATCATCATACACTAAAAATTTGGGAATATTGTAATATCAGTTAAATCACAAATGTTTCTAATTAGTTTTTTAATCCTATAATCATTACCTTCAAAACCTTGTATTATATACAGCTTGTAGGACGAGTGTAAAGGATTTTAAATAGCAAAGCCTTCATGAAAAATCTAAACATAGCACTGTCATCTTCGTTTAAGTTTAAGCGATTAAAAATTTCTATTTTAAAGAATCATCTGTGCGATAATATCTTGAGAAGTTTCCTAAAAAGAATGTAAAATAAATAGTTAAAAACAAAAGAGGAGAACCAATAAAAAAAACGCACTTTACATGTTGGCACAAAAAATATCTTAAGTTATTATTATTATAGTATAAGTTCAAAGATTTTAGTAATTATGTATATGTCGCCGCAAGCTTATTTACTATGAAAATAAATAAGACAATTACTTATTTGTCATATTGTAATTGAACAAAATTAATCATTAAAACTGTAAATAATTCTAATTACTTTAAGATATTGATTATGTTATTATTGTTATTGAGTTACTAGTGCGGGGTTCTTTTTGGATGTAATTCAATAACATTAAAAGTGAACAATGTGATGGGAAGTTTTGTTATTTCGAATAGTCAAATAAGGAGCTTTTAACTTTAAGCAACTGTTAAAGGAAAGTTTGTCTGTCTTAATTCTACAAATGTTTATTTATTTATTTATGTTTATTTATGGATGACATTTTGATAACGGTTTAATTTAAGAATTTAAATAGATTTTGTTTATGATTACTTTTATAATTGTTTAAACTAAAATGTGTGTAAACGTAAATTACTCTCTCACCCCACCCGCCTAAGTCGGGTGGGGTAAGTGTATTTAAACCGCTGCAGCCAAGTCTTTGACACACTTGAGCTCCAGTGGTCGTTCGGTAAGTGAACTTATAAATATTCGTGTCTTTAAAATATTTTAAATACCATATTTTAGTTATTTATTTTTATTTACTACTTTGTATTTTTGATAGATAATAATTACATTAATAAATTGTTTATAGATAATTATTTCTTGTTTCCATTTAAATTTATTATTATTATGGAAAAAGCTAATACCGGTACTAATGACCCTAATGAGGTCATTGGTACTGGTCTTTTTAAAAATTTAATTTCCAGTCTAAGTCCGACATATATAATTATAAAAATATAAAACCGTATTTATCATTGGTATGGAATATTAGTATCTACGTTAAACGGTTATATTAAAATAAAGATAAACGCTTGATATTACTGCTAACTATACATGCTACAATTATACACATGATTATCTTTTAATAATAGGGTGATGACGTTTTTGTTAAACATAAATAAATGACAAGCATACCTTTAAAAATTAAAAAAACAGTGACATTAACTCCTGCTGTTAAACAGGAGTTAAAATGTAGTATGGCGTCAAAATCTTTTTTATAGTATTAAAGAATGACATCTTTAAGAAAAAAAAAACTTTTCTGTTTCTTTTAAGGCACCCCACTAAAAAAACCAACGGTTGCCCTCATCGCTACAATGAGACGCCACGGGATCGCGTAAGCATTCATCGCGACGCCTCAGCGGAACCCCCCTGATAAGGGTACCCCGGGCAACTAGAGTACCCCTACGTCATAGACCTGTGCAATGACGAGAGAGGTCGCTCCCCCCTCTCACCTAGGCCTACGGCTAGGAAGGAATGGGCTGAACCCTTCTCCTTCCCAACCTTCCGCGCTGTATACAGCGACGGGACCACTCCACAGTCAACTCTGCTATCAGAGAAGTACCAGAAGCAATCCCGTGGCCGACCCCGGTAAAGAGGGCCTGCGTCCTCCCACCCCCATATGTATTTACCCTGATATATTCACATTCATTTAAAGGAATTGTGTCATACTAATTTCCAACCCCTTGCAAACCCAGGCACCCGGGTACAGCTATGCCGGTTATTTTCAACCCGAGAGAAGACCATAGTTCAGGCCACATAGAAAAACAGATCGTCAAGACACTGTATAAAGTCTACACTATTAAGAAACGCCATACATCCAAGTGGTAGGGGTGGCTTTGTAGGCGATGCAGTTGCGTGAAGTGCGATGTTGTAATACAAGAAGGAATACTCTCCGTAATAAGTTCGGTTGACGAAAAGAATACAAATACGATATTCCTATCATTATTCCTTCTTGGAGGACTTTTAAAGTACGTCACTATGAGCTTATATAGGAGAAACTTTGACAAAATGTATTTATTGTAAAAAAAGAGTGGAGAGTTTAACTATTTTATTGAGATTAATGGCCAGAAGGACAAAAAAAGCAAGATTAAAGAAAAAGCAATTCAGAATGGCTGAACAATATTATCTCTTTACTAATACGTAAACAATGACCTTTATATACCTGCTATTATTTTTTTTTAGAATTGGTATCATTTTGGTGTTTCCCAGATAGTAAATAACCAACAATCAAATCAATCTGCTTGGTTCAAACTACAGCTCAGTGACTTGCCCAAAACCAACTTTGGATATACTAATATCAAGACAGATACAGAACATATTGTACAGAAACAGCTGGACTGTTTTTATCCTTAACCCTAACTTGCACAGGTACTGTGACACAAGGATCAAGCCTATGAAAGAGATGTATGTTATATGGATGTGCTAAATTGACTTCTTCTTGCTTCAGACCCCGTAATTATAATGTGGAGTTTGGTGAAACAGCAAAAACAGGCATATTCTCTAGATGTTTTAAATCTTTTGTCAAAAAGAAACCAAACAAATGTAAGTAAGTGTAATTAATAAGATGTAAAATAAATATTTTATTCGATATAAGAATTTTAATTTGTTATTATTTCACGCCCTGGAACAATAATTTACAGTCAATGGACACAAACATGAACAATTTAGAAGATTAAACAATTTTTGGCCGTATTTGGGCCAAATACAATATTGTGACATCAGTTCCTTTTGTTCACGATCCATGTCAATTCCGGGTTAACATAGTTCACATGACCGGGATGTTTAAATTTATATTACCTTTCCTAAGATAATTCATTGAGCAAAATAGGTGGTATTTTAGTGAGTGTTTTACTTTCAGCATCAAAGACCATTATCTCACCTATATTTGCATAAAACATGATACCATGGATATGTACTAAAATATACTATTATAAATTACCATACCAAAGACTTTGCGGAAAGGTCTACATAATACTTGAATATAATTTTCGTTTCTTTGAGCAATCGACCCACTGAACAACTCAGCGTAAGTTGGCGTTGCTTATATTATTCTAAGACTCCTGATTACAGCAAGATAATTACAGCCTACTCAACTATTTTTACACAAAAACGCTTTTTGGACATGTATTTCAAGGCCGAGACATTGACAATGGTTATTATAGTTTTTCAGAAACCCCTGATATCATATTGTTATTAAAAATACAATCTATTGTTAAAAATCACATACTGCAATTAAGTACGGTTGATAGCAATGATACTCCGCCTGACTTAATAAATATTAAGAATACGATGTACATACAAAGCTTTCTAACATAAAGTAGAATAATGATAAGAAATCATATTTACACCAGATAGTATATAATATACTTAGTCACATTTTCCTTCATAGTGTTACATCAAGCAGAAAACTTATTAATCTTAATGAGTTGAGAAATATAGTGAATATATCAGAAAAAATATTTGTATCGACTTTCGTATTGCATGATTTATGACATGAAACATACTCATAGGCTAAATAGAAATGTTATTTCTGGTTGATCTCATTTTTACTAATTTCACAAAGGTTGACAAAGAAGGTTTAATTATTTGTCGGGGCTATAGTATTTGGGAAGCGTCTTAATAAAACGACATGTGAATAACGACTAATATATTCCTTATGAAGCCATGCACACATACCCTCATATATTATTATAATGATACCCACTACATCTCCCCCCTTTACACAAGGAAAACACTATATTATTTTTCCAGAAAACACAATATTATATTTCCATTATTACCCCCTTAAAAATTATGAAAAATAAAAAAAATAAAGAACTTATTTTATAATGAATTAATAACAGTAAAAAAAAATATATAAACATATTTATATATTTTAATCTCCAAAGATTTGAAACTATAACTCATTCATATCCAAATCGAATAGGAGGACGAACAATCCTACCACTCTTAGTCTTTTTTAAAGATTGTGGGGATGGTGTCTGCACCACACTTGGACACTTAGTGTTACTGTTACTGCCTGTTGCTATGTTATGGTCAGAATCAAAATCCCATTCTAATTTATTAAATGGATCTGAATGAATGTTCTTGTGTAATTTAAAATTTTGTGAAAGCGGCGTTTTTATGATATCTTGTCTATTTCGTCTATAAACTCTCCCATTTTCAGTTTTTACCCAGTAAGAACGATCACCTATAGCTGTACCTAAAATATAAGATTTTACCCATTTGTTTTTCTGTTTGATTCTTACAAAATCATTTGCTTTTAATGGAGGCAACGCCTTACACCCTCGGTCATAATAGGTTTTATAAAAATGTATTCGTTTTGATCGGTCTTCGATTACATTTTGATATTTTATAGGCTCTGGTTTAAGTTTTGAATGTTTAACTGGTAATCTCGTGTTCAAACGGCGACTCATTAGTAACTGTGCAGGTGACCAATTTTCCCCTGTAATAGGCGTATTTCGAAAATTTAATAGTGCGAGTTTCCAGTCCTCCCCACTCTCATGTGCTTTACTCATAATCAACTTAACCGTTCTTATATTTCGCTCAGCAAGACCATTAGATCTCGGATACAACGGAGAACTAGTAACATGAATAAATCCCCAAGTCTTTGTAAAATTTTTAAATTGTTCAGACGTGAACTGTGTACCATTATCAGTCACCAATTTTTTAGGTATTCCAAATCTACTATAAATATCTCTAAAAACGTTAATTACGGACTGACTTGTTAAGTTTACTATATTAAATACCTCCACAAATTTTGAATAATAATCAACCACTAAAAGATAATACTTTTGATGAAATTCAAAAATATCCGCTGCTATAACTTCCCACGGCACAGCGGGCACGGGATGCGGCTTCAACGGCTCCCGCGGGTTGTCGGCGCGGTGCCGCTGGCACGTGTCACACACTTGCACTATATTCTCAATATCAGAGTTCATTCCCGGCCACCACATCACATCTTTTGCACGACGTTGACATTTCTCGATACCCATGTGACCTTCATGTATCCGTCGAAGCATTTCTTTACGAAGAGATTTCGGTATGACCACCCTACTATTTCTAAACAGAATTCCTTTAATAAAATGAAGGTCACTCCTAACTACCCAATATTGTCTTACATTTTCTTCGATCTCCCTTTTGTTATTCGGCCATCCCTTAGTATAGTAGCTATAAATATTCGTTAATACGGCATCTTTGGCACTTTCATCCTTAATACGGTTTAACATTTCCGGCGAAGCTTCTACGTTTTCATACAAAGAGTTTGCATGAATCATTACGTCCTTACAAACATCCTCATCTGTTCCTTTTTCCTGTGCAGCGCGAGAGAGTGTGTCCGCTATAAACAATAATTTTCCAGGTTTGTATATTAATTTAATCGAATAATGTTGTAATTTTAACAACATTCTTTGAAGACGGGCAGGTGCATCGTTTAATGCTTTTTTAAAAATGGCCTCTAAAGGCTTATGATCACTCTCCACAGTTATTTTATCGTAACCATAAATATACTGATGAAAACGTGTGCAGCCGAAAACAACAGCGAGTAATTCCTTCTCTATTTGCGCCCATCGTTGCTCAGTCGGTGTGAGCGTGCGCGCCGCGTACGCCACTGGCCGGCCCGCTTGCATCAAGCACGCCCCGAGACCGTGTGCACTGGCATCCACTGATACTGTCACGGTCTCTTTAGGGTTAAAATATTTTAATACAGGGGCTGAAGAAATTTTTAATTTTAATAAATTAAATGCAACATCATGATATCTCAACCATTCAAAGTTAACATTTTTGCAAAGTAATTCACGTAAAGGCGACGATAGTTCCGAATAATTAGGAATAAACCTAGATAAGTAGTTTGTTACTCCTAAAAATCTTTCCAATGCCTTTTTATCCATCGGTTTCTGAATATTTAATATTGCACTAACTCGACTTTTTTCTGGTAACATTCCTTTAGAACTAAAAACATGTCCTAAGAATGTTACTTGCGTTACCCCGAACTCGCATTTATTTCTATTAAACTTAACCCCATTATTTTTCGCTCTATTAATCACCTCATTTAACCGTCTATCGTGTTTTTCCTTAGAACAACCCCAAATCAAAATGTCATCTATGAAAACCTCCACACCGTCCATTTTAAATATCTTACACATTTCGTTGTGAAACATTTCTGGAGCACAATTTATTCCAAAAGGCATTCGTAGAAATCTATATCGCCCATAGGGCGTCGAGAAAGTACGTAGTTTTGAACTATATTCATCTAAATTCAGCATCCAGAAACCATTTTTAGCATCACATTTGGAAAAATATTTAGCACCCGATAAGTTACTCGCAATTTCATCTAGGGTTGGCAACTGAAAATGGCTTCGCTTAACAGCCTTGTTTAAGTTACGTGGATCTAAACACACACGAAGTTTTTTATCCGGTTTTTCAATTACCACAATATTTGATACCCAGTCCGTTGGTCCATCTTCCTTCTTAATAATATTAAACTTAACCATATTTTCTAATTCCACTTTTAACCGACTTTGTAATTTAATGGGAATTTTTCGAGATACGCTAACAACAGGCAGTACGGTTTTGTCAATTATTATTTTACAAACAGACGGCAAACTCCCAATACCTTCAAAAATTGACTCAAAGCCATTCCTTTGTGATGACAATTCATTTAATCTACATATAAGCTTTAAATTTACACATGCCTTTAATCCGAGCAAGTTGTTACAATTGTTATTTAAAACATAAATTTTTTCACACCACTTGTTATCATTAAAGTTTAAGCTGGCATTAAAATATCCTATAACACACAACTGATTTTTACTGATTTCTCTTAAAATTGTTTTACATTTAATTATTTTGTTTATTTTAAAACCGGCTTTTTTAAATGTATATAACGACATTACCGATGCCTCAGCACCACTATCTAATTTAAATTTAATAAAAACTCCATTAACATTAATAGTTTCAGTCCATGAACAACTTGAATCACTCGAAGCTTCAATAGAAATATTATCCATTAATAACTCACCGTCTCCGCTGTAAAATTGTTCATCACTTTTTACCTGTTCAAAACAATCATTATTTTGGTTTATCGTTGAGTCATTGACAATTTCCCGCGTAAATTTAATACGACAACACTTAGCGTAATGACCTATTCTATTGCAACGAAAACATTTAATCGAGTACGCAGGACAACGCACTTTATAACCGTGTCGATAACCACACTTTGCACAAACACTTTCACTGAACCGACGAGGGATGTCAGCGGCTTGCCCGCGTCGCTCCTGCCAACCGGCGTCTACAGCGCCCCCAGGCGCCGGCCGGCCGCGTCCACGCCGCACCTGCTCCAGCGCCGGCGACAGGTCGGCGCGCGCACTGCACGCCGCCGCTTGCTCACTCGCTCGCTCCGCCGCACGACACCATGCACTCGCCTCTTCTAATGTTATTGATGATCGCGCTAATAGTTTTTCACGCATTTGTATGTCTTTTAAACCACGAATCATTTGTGTTAATATTAGACTATTCTTCAACGTACTGAACTCACAACTCGAACTTAATCTTTTAAGCGATCCTACAAATTTGTCGACTGTCTGATCGTTTTGATATGTCTCGAAAAATGTATGACGTTCATAATTAATATTTTTTTTCGGATCACAGTATTCACTATACTTTTTTCGTAATATTTTGTAATCACTTTTCTCGTGTTCTTTTATTTCAATCTCCTCTATAATTTCTCGGCCAAATGTTCCAATGCAATGCATAAATAGACCATATTTTTCTTTTTCACATGACGATTCCTTTCCCGTAGCTATTAAAAAATAGTCAAACGCCGTTTGCCACTCCCTCCAATTAGTAGCCATATTGCCATCTTGTCTCATCGGTGGCGGTTGTTGTATCGCCGCATAAACACTTTTATCACCTTTACTTTCGTACGCCATTATTTATAAATACGTTTAACAAAAACATATAATCAATTTTCAAAACCGTTTGTTAATTTACTCGAGAAGCCACACCTGACACCATATAGTATTTGGGAAGCGTCTTAATAAAACGACATGTGAATAACGACTAATATATTCCTTATGAAGCCATGCACACATACCCTCATATATTATTATAATGATACCCACTACAGGGGCGTAATGGTGAGTGCGAAAGCGATCCCGTGGCGTCCCATTAAGGCGATAAGGTCAACCGTTAGTTTTTTAGTAGGAAGCCTTAAAATGGCAGCGTCTTCTATGCTGCCGGGTAGTCCCACATATCCCCTCGGCCATCACCTTTTCCAACGATAAAAAAAGGAGATTGTATTATTTGCCCTTGAAGACGACAATGTGGGGTGATGTTTGTACAGTGATTCTTTGAAAATACGTCTTCAATCATTAATAGTAAATAGACTTAATTAAAGCTATGGTTTTTATTCTGTGTGACTTATTTGCAGGGTTAATGTTATAATGTATAAGTTAAACATTGTAAAATTTCATTTAAAAAGAGCAACTGTTGAATTTCTGGCCAGCTCTTCATAGTAGAACAGCATTCTGAGCTGGTGGTAGCTTACTCACAGACTGACCAATTTAATGTAATTGACGATTCAAAAGTGGGTGTAAATGCCTGCTTGAATAAAGATCTTTTGAATTTCAATTTCAATTTGAGAAAACAACTTGGAGTCTGAAATAGTGTCAGTCATGTAAATATGTTAGTAGCTTTTTTACTTTTTACTTTTTTAAGTGTTGCAACATTCTTGGACATGTCCATTTTGTATTTCATGTAAGTGATATAACCTAATTAATAAGGAGTAAGGCTAGTGTAGACGAAGCTTCTTAGCATTCCATGGATTCACGAGCGGGTGCCGGGCCCATCGCGTTGCGTGCAAGCAGTGCCTGGGACTTGTGACCCAGGAGTACGTTTAAGGGGCCCCTTTATTCTGCGCAAAAACGCTCGCCTTCACCCTCCACACTCCTCTCCCCACTAACCAAATTTGGAAAGAACCTACTAATGCCGTCTTTGAAATGTGTTCTAGAAATGAACCGGTCCTCGTTTTAGAAAGGCCAAGATCTTAAAGTAGGTTACAAACTAACTATAAACTTATTCCTGGACAGTTCGTCTGTCAATTCGTAATACTTATTAAGCTTGAATGTGTGATCCCTGGGGATGTTTGTTTCCCAGGAAACAGTAAGTTCCACAAGTATCACGCGCCTCAGATGCTTAGAATACAGGAACAAGTTCGGTCTGGATCACGAAACATCAACATCCCCAGGGATTTTGTAATGTTTTTCATACGTGTCCATAATGAGAGTAAAATCAGAAGCCGCGCCTAAAATTGAATAAGGCTTCGTTATTGATTTTTTGAAGGAGCTTTCTTTTACGAATTCTACAGATTTTTATTATATTATGGTTTAGAAGTTACAGTATCATCTTTAGATTTTTCGATGATATTTCTTTTGGTAACACTTAAATGTTTGTAGAGCTCTGATGGTTTCTTTAATATTAACCAAAAATTGTTTTGGTCTCATAAGGTTGAAGGGTCTGCCGAGTGCGCTAACCCAAGCCATGACTTTAATGTCTTTATGACGCTTGCATCTAACTTTAATAAGTCAGTAAATTCACACGATACATCAACGCAAATCGTATATACTTTTATATTGTAACTTTAATGTAATCGCAACTTTATAATCAACCAATAACTAGCTACTTTTTAAACATACTATGGGTATCAGTAGTACCTATATTTTCTTTTATTGAAAATAAAAATGTCATAAATTCATATTAATAACTATTTATATATAATAACTTAAAACTTAAAAGCAGTATAGTTTTTTTTCAGAATTTTTTTATCGGCTAATTTTAATACAAAAAGCTTTTTTCACTTGTTTTTTTCATAATTAAACTTTTTTATAGCCTGTTTACAAAAGTTTGTATGGTAGTTAGTTGAGTAGTTTAGTCGTTACCTCAGTCTTTTACTAATTAGCAAAAAAAGTATATATTCGATGGTAGAAAAGTTTTACTTTAATAAAGCATGGTTTCAAATGAAGAAGTTACATAAATAAATGAGTTCTTCTTTTTATTTTAAAAATTTGTTTTGAATTAAATCGACAGGCAAGCTTTTAGTTTCTGGTAGATAAAAGAAGCTGAAGATGGCTGTTACGAAGCTCATCGCACTAAAAAAGTAGAAGAGTGGTCCGAGTCCTGAAAATAAATTTAAATTAATGGTTTCTCGATTAAAAAATAGCATAAATAACATTTAGAACTTTACTATTTTCAATAAAATCAACATACACTTTTGCAAAATATAACTTAATATAATATATATACAAGCCAAAGCTTAGAAGCTAAATAATTTTAATTATAATTGTATATATTACCATAAGCGTTAAAAAGAGGGACGAACATGTAAATGATAGTGAAGTTACACACAAAAGACCACTCTATACACAACGTGGTCGCAAAGCTTTTAATCTGAAATTAAAACAATCAACTTTAATAAAATACAGTACCTAAAATTAGCATACCTACGTGTCGCATCTTATGACACTGACCGGCAGTGAACAGACGCGTACGCTGCAATAATGTTATATTTTTTATTAGAATTTTAATTTTAATTTAATTTGCTTAATGGTTTTTTTCCATGTTTGTTGTTGAAAATATTTATTACGTGTTAAATTTAGTCTATTGTTATGGCAGCTTATTGCATTTTATTAGCCCTTCAGTATTTTGAATTGCCGTACAAAGGTACGGGAATTTCTGGGCCTAGTTGTAAAAGGTTGAGACATGGTATAATTTTTTTTAATCTTTTCTATTTCAAAATTCAAAAAATGAGCTCTAACCTTGATCAGAAAAAAAGAGAAATTACAAAAATAACTTTTGCTGCACAATAAAAATGTAATCGATTTTTGAGAATGATTAAAAAGTAACGAGAGTTTGTATGTACTGTCTAAAAGTAGTTGTTGATTACAAATGATTAATTTTAAGAGTAAAAATATTATAATCATTTATTATATTCATAATAAATGATTGATAATTATAAAATGAATGAAATTCATAATAAATGATTGATAATTTATTTTCCTTGAATGATAATATCATTAAAGGAAAATAAATTATCAAACTCGAATGTTAAATAAGTCAATTTGACATCTGCATAATCAAAAGCATCTATCAATTTATACATCCTCGAATCTATAATTTTAGTGTTATCCAATCCACGTTTCTTGACTTGTAGTTGCTTGGAGGTTTTAAGGATCCGACCTCGTGTATAACCAATGCGATTTAAAAAACTGTTTCAAATAGCCAATTCGCAGTAAGGTAGCATAGTGATTAATGCTCGTTCCTTCTCATTATCAGAAGATACCTTTGCACAACAGTGGGACAAGCCGATACTCACTTTTATAAACATGAAACATTATTTAACAAATATCAATTGATAGTTTAAAAGTTATTTGTTACGCTACGTATTAACGTAGCCTCCATTTTACTGAGTTTTTTATATCTCTATTCTCAGATTACCTAAATCGCCATTATTTTAGTGATAGTACCTATAATACTATATTAAGTATTAATTGCTACAACTTTTATCTTATTACAGTCTGGGCCCAAAAATGTATGAAAGGGTATCCCTTTCCTTTAAACTCTATAGATAATACTTATTTTAAAGTATTACAATGTTGTACTGTTAATCTGAATGTATATTATGTAATGTATTCAATTTTTTTTAAACCACTTAACGTCATGTGCCTTCACTTAAACTGTAACTAATTTTTAATGTCATTATGCCTTAAGGTATCAACTGACATTTTTTTAATATTTATTATTAAAAAAAACTCACATCTACAAACAAAAAAAAAAAAGAGGTTATTTCTATGAAAAAAATGCCAAATTGTTACCTCTGGTAGAAACACTTCTCCCATTAAAACGTAGGGTACTGCGCCGGCTCCCAATGAATAGGTAAAAGTGTAAACATATATTAATATAGCGGTCAACATGCTGGGAGCCCAGTTGAATTTAATATTTGTAGCCACGATAATACACAAGATGCCGGTAGCTATCGAAGAAGCTATTAACAATATCTGAAATAAATAGAATTTAGTTGTTTTTGTCCTGTTTAAGTATTTAGGACCATTAATCATGAATTTTAACTTACTCGTCGTCCAACCTTTTCAGTTAAATACGCCCCAATAAAACCCGCTATTAATGCCATGGCGCCAAACAAAACTGTTGTTAAAGTAGCGGTGATATTTGGCACTGCTGCTTCGAATAATGGTCCAGCAAATATATGTATCACAGCCATCCCTTGGAATATAGATAGGGTAAATATAACTATCAGGATTATTAGTGCACGACGGGATGACCGAGATTTAACTGAAATTTATAACATGTTTATATAAACAGGGTAGATTTTTGAGGTTTTAAATTAATCTCATGATTTGAGAACGAGCTAGCTATATTTGAGAGGAAAGTAATCTTTATAGTATCAATTGATTAGATCATTTATAAGTGTTTGGTTAGATTTCCTGAAATCAATAGTATCTGTTATTTAAATTTAGAGTTTTTATTTTAATTAAGAAAACATATGTTTAAAGATATTTATTTCTCATGAAGAACACACTGTTCACTTATACAGAGATTAAATAAATACAATTAAGCAAACTTGTTGACGCATGTATTACATTTATTCCGCCGTTATGTTTATACATGCATACTCATACAAACACACATATATATACGTGCATCTATGCAAGCTTGCATGTGCATGCATGCATACACAATTACAATCTTATTTTAACAAAAACATTGTACTTGTACATAATATATATTATATATACTCGTATCTTATAGATCCAATATTTCATGAATAGATTTTTTAATGTAGAGCACTTCATAGAAACAATCTGGGTTTTGATTTGGCTAATCTATTATAAGATAGTTTCTTTTTATTCCTTGGCGTCTACCAAGTTACAAAAGTCTTTATCCCTTTAAAAAGTTATCATGAATTCACGTTACTTAAAAATTCAATAGCAACAAGTCTTCGAAATATTATTATTTTTATTAGAATAGAGGACCTTGGTACTTGAAAACAATATCGATTTTATTTAATGACGCAAACTTGTGGATTTTTTCAGTCAATACTGAATGAGTTAAAAACCGTGTATACCAGGGTCTTCCGAAGCCGCCGTGCATACATTCTAAGTAGCGATTATAGGTCTCATGGCATCGGAAGATGACGTAGTCCAACATCTCTGTCTTCAGTTTCCAGTCCGTTTCTTGAGTACTGCATTTCGACATCGACATATTTTTATGGTCTCTCACTATTAAGTGGTAGTATTTGATCACGATTGTTTTTGGACATCTGCGGAATTGACTTGTGTTTGAAAGATATTTTCCGTTACCCGCATTCAAAGTTTCTTGGTTTATCTTGCTGGAGCTACATTGGATTTTTAGGTTGATGCATAAATGGTTTCCCATTTGTCACATTGTTGTCCCATTGTTGTTGTCCCATTTGTTGGACGGGCGGATTGAGGACAAAACCAAGTAAATGCTTTAGCCTGTCTCTGGGTAGACGGAATAACAAATATAACTCTTACGATCCGGGTCTTATAATAGGCGGTCAGTGCGTTAGTACGGTTACGGAAGCAGCTCCGTTTAAATTTTTAGGTAAAAAAACGATTACCAAGGCCGTACTCCATCGCTGGATGTAGTAGTCGAAAGCTTTTTAAATGATCTCAAAAAGGTAGACAACCAACCAATAAGTAACGTCAAAAAAGCTTGGATTTACGATAATTTTTTAACATCACATCTAAATTGGCCTTTCATCGTTTATGATATTAATAAAACCAAAGTCAAAGTTAGATGCAAGCTTCATAAAAACATTGAAGTTATGGCTCGGGTTAGCGCACTCAGCGGACTCTTCAACTTTATTTAGAGACCGAAACAATTTGGGATTAAAATTAAAGAAACCATCGGAGCTCTACAAACATCTAAGAGTTACCAAAAGACATATCATCGGAAAATCTAAGGATGATACTGTAACTTCTCTTCCAAAAAGACAAAGTTGCATCAGAGCTCGAGTCACGACTTCAATTCCATAAAAAAATTATGATAGGTACTCAAACGAATAAAGTAGGGCTAGGATCAAGTAGGAAAGTTCAAGACATAGACATAACAAAATCTTTTATTCGACAAAACGAAAAAGATAATTACCGACTCCACGCGATGAGCCTAGAAATTCAAAACGAATGGGTGACCATAGGAGATTTTTGTATTCCACAAGTGGCGCACCTTAATTTATGATTGGTCCCCAGCATTAATAAAATTCTATCTTAATGCATTCCAAATGACTCTCCCAGATCAAAGTAATTTAGTAAGATGGGGCAAAGCCACCGAAAAGTCTTGCAACATCTGTGAGGAGGCAATAGAAACCGCGAAACACCTATTAGTAGGGTGTAGGGTACTTCTAGATAAAGGTCAATACTCGCGTCGCCACGACAAGGTATTACAAATTATACGGGAAGCGGTAAGTCTTTCAGTAGCAAGAGCGCGGAAGGGTATAACAACAACCCAAACGATCTGTAGAGTTCGTAAAAGAAGGGTCCTCCGAAAAATCTTTTGTAATTGGGAAACCGTGGGGATATACAGAAGTAGGGAAAAGTTATATGATTTATATTGAGAGGCAATGGAATCATGATCTAAAGTTAGGAATTTATAAAAGATATTTAAAAACGTTTGCGGACAAGCTGATGAAGCTGATTCTTTGAATGATTAATTAATAATTCAAAGTGCGTGGTAGTAACTACTTGAATAAAGATGTTTTCAAATTATAATATTCTATGAATAAACCATGGATAAGACCCACTAGAAATTCCTTGTAAAGCCATATAAATGATTTAATTATTTTTAGTTTTAGTAATTAGATTAGAAGTAGACAGATAAATTAGATAATTATTATAAGATGATTTAAAATAAGATATTTAATAAGGAAAAAACTAGAGCAGCATAAAAATTGTATTGAATACAGAAACAAAAATATTGGTAGGCGAATGAAGTTAACCTCATTGTTTGTCAATAACCTAATTGTTTAATGTCAGTTTCTTCTAGGTCTTTATCCAACACCATCTATTTGAAGAATTGTTGTTTTAACCGACTTCAAAAAGGAGGAGGTTATCAATTCGGCCGGTATATTTTTTATTTTTATTTATTTTTATGTATGTACACCGATTTCTCCGAGGTTTCTCAACCGATTTACGTATTTTTTTGTTTGATGTGGAATAGTATCGAGTTAGTCCTATTAAAAATTGATTTAGGTAGGCCCATTAGTTTTTATTTTATGAACATTTTTGTCCAAGTTTTGTATTAACTCCTCCGGAAGGAAATCAAAACGCGCTACGACTAATGAAATTTGTTGTTTTTGATATAATAATTTCTTACAGACTGTACACGGTTCAGCATATTGATTTATGGCGGTTATAAAATTACGCTCATTTATTGAACGAAGTCTTTGTGAAGTCTGACGCGCTGCTGCTAGTCAGTTCTCACTTTGCTGAGCAGACTCGGTTGCTGTACGGTTTCGTATCATTTCTAATCTATGAGCCCTCTGCTCAGTCGACTCGTTCTATAAATGTTCATAGATAAGATCAAGTCCATGAGTCTTCTGCTCAGCTGACTCGTTGGACAGATTCTCTTTAATGAGGTTAAGTCTATTAACTCTCTGCTCAAAATACTCATTCGCAAGACGCTGTTGGATCTTACCGAGTCTAGAATTATGCTGATCAAGAGTTTCTTGACGTAACCGTGATTTCATATATGCCTTCATGGCCAACCAACGTTTCCTCGATCTTTAATAGTTTTACAAGAACGTGAAATTGGGATTCGAAGAGCATTTTTACAGAGACTACTACATTTATCTGTTCCCGTTTCTTGAGATCTATATTTTTTAAGGCGCGCAGCACCTTTTCTAGGTCTAGCCATAGGCTAATTGACAATGTAGCAATAAACTAAAAAGTATTAAATAAAAACAACTACGTTAAAAAAAACTACTTTAAAACTAAAAAGTAAAAAATAATAAAGATTTGATATTTATTATATACTACCTATTATTTATATGTCCTAGTTACTAATAGGTTTGAAGTCGCTGCCAAGTTATTTAGTATAGGAATTCAGTTGAATACATTTTGGTTACTATTTATTTTTTTGTTTTTCTTCGTATTGATTCAAGCTAGATATAATATTAAGATTTAATTTCTCTTTTATAGCTTTACTTACGTACCTTAATCTTTGAAGGACAATAAATATTTAATCTTCATTATTTTTTACTTTTTAGTTTTGAAGTCGGTTATTTTTAAAGTAGTTATTTTTATTGCTAGATAATTTTTCAATTCATCAGTGTTTTGAACTTACTTACTGAAAAATTTCCTAATTGATAACTTTTCTTTTGGTTTCGTTTCTTCTGGATTAAGCTGTTCCTCTTCCGGACAAATCTCTAAAAAAAACAAGTTTCTGTATAAAATAATATAATGAAATATATTACGACGTAATTGTACGATACCCTACTTGTTTCTACATCAGTGTTAAGTAGTCGTCTAATGTTTTCCATTTCTTTAACAACTTCTACCGAATTAGATTGAATACCTTTGAAATATGCAATTGATTTGGCAGCTTCCTAAAAATTACCATGAAGTGTAAAATTAATTTATGTGAGTTATTTTATGTGAGTTATAAATAGATCATTCATTACATTGATTATAAGCTTTGAATAATCTTAAAATTGAATAAAATAGTCTTAACGACTTACTTATTCCTAAAGACAATATAAACTTACTTCTTCGAAACCTTTTTTCATTAAATACAATGGTGATTCCCTTAAAAAACATAATAAAACAAGACTAATCACGTTTAAAGTTAGGCCTATGTAGCCGATTGTCTTATACTCCAAAAGCCCTCCAAGGAGATAGGATATCATCATTCCGATTCCGTTGAATATAACAACAGTAGAACTCAATCCACCTCTGATAGATGGGTCACAATATTCATTAATGTACACATATACAATGAGCAAAACACCGCCACTGAGACCAGAAAGAAACATTGCAAATGTAAATGCTACAACTCTGAATATCGTCACTAAAATTAACCAGCTGAGCTAAAATTATATTTAAAAATTATTATTTGCATAATAATTAATTTTATTTTATATTCCATTACTTGAATTAAAAATAAACTTACAAAATGTGGGAAAAAGAACAATATCAGCGTCCGCTTTCTTCCAAATCTATCGAGTAAGTATCCACAAAATGGTGTAATCATTAGAGTACTTGTAGATGAAATACTTCCCATCAAAGACTGTTCTGTTTCAGTCATTATTCGGTCAAGAATCGTGTTTTCTGATCTGAAGAGTTTTAACGTTGACGAGGGCAACGCGTATAGTATACCAAGGGTTGTGCAAGCAAAACATACTGTAAAAAGCTTACACATAAAACTCTAAACACATAATCAATTTTATTAATATTTTCTAGGATTATCCCAGACATGTTGTCTGCTTCCACCACCTTAGTTCGTTTAATGTAAAATCATCACACCCACAAACCGTTCTCAACTATCATATGAGATTTTTGACTATGATGAAGTTGATGATATCTATCATCTATGATCGCACATTACGTCATTACGATTAAAAAATAAGAGCTCGTTCTATATATCATTAACTCGAAAGTTTTATTTAAAATTAATTTAGTTGAATCAAAATTTTTAACATGGACTTTCTAAGCGATAGAATTGGAGACCATAGGCTAATAAAGGTTTTTTGAGAATTTTCTTGTTCCAAACAAAGTTATTCTCGCACAATACCACGTTCTTTATATATTTCAAGAATGCCAATAGAATCTGTCTGAGAACCAAATTAATAAACTTCAGAGAGTTCAAAACCTTGATATTCAAAATATGTTTAGCTTTCGCAAGTATAATAAATAGGTGTCTGATTTTAATTCTGTACTTAATTGGTTACTGATTTGATTTCATCGGAATTTATTTATTTTTTCGCTTCCGTACAAGGTGTTATAGAGATTTTAATCTGGTATGCATTACTGATCGATATTTAACAAAACAGTCTTCATAAATTAGAATTAAGAACAAGCATGTACCTATGAATTTATAAGTATATGATTTTTTCCAAAATAATAATAAAATTCGCAGTGTTTCACATTTAAAACTATTTTTCATAGCCTCAATCTAATCTTTATATATATATTTCTTGTGTGCGTGTGTTTGTTACTGAACTACTCCCAAACGATTTTTATGAAATTCTTTGTGTGTTTTCAAGGGGACTTGAGAATTGTTTAGATTCACAATTTTGTCCACTGGAAAATGGATTTTTGATGATTTTTAAAGTGTAAGTAGATGGTGATTTTGGAATGTTTCACATTGCTTCCGACGGACTACGTTACCATGACAATGTCAAATATTAAATAATATTATATTTCAACTAGCGGACCCGACAAACGTTGACTTTTACATGCGTATTTAATTTAAAAAATTCAAACTTTAAAAAAATATATACATATTAATAAGTTATCACAATATCTAACGTCATTTATCATAATTCGACCAATCAATACCGTATGACTATGTAAATAAAGATTTTTTGTTTGAATAAACGAATTTGATGTTCCAATATTAAATTTTTTACGTAGCGAAGCACATATCGGGCCGCTAGTTTATTATATTTTTCGTGTAATACACTAAAATATTATATGTTAGCCCTACACCTACCGTGATAAAAAAATAGAGTTAAATATTTTTTTATAATTGAATATTAATTTTAAATGTAATTTCGACCCAATTTAATGTAAATCAAAATTGTTTGTTTTATTTTAAGACAATACATATGCATCGGTGCAACGGTGTAACGATTGACACCGTGATTTTAACTGTTATTTTTGACTGGCTTCCAAGAAGTATGAGGCTTATATCCAAATATTTCTTACTATTTCTGTGGGGGACAGTTATTTGTGCAGAGATATGTACAAGCCAAATAGGCATTTGACAGACTACGTAAGTATAGTATATTAAAAAAACCATACATAGATTAGGTAGCATACATAACCTAAAATGTGTACATGGAAAAAAAGGGACAGATAATGAGGGTACCTATCTCTTTTTCTTTTTTGCATGTGTGATTAGACAAAGATAACTATGGGTCTCCGAGCTTCCTACTCTGTGTATAATAACTTTTTGACAAAAACTGAAAGATATCGTTGACGGCCGTCTCATTTATTTGATGTGTAATATTGTGGTTGAGGACATTTTTTTTTCCTTTAAGTGTTTTTACTTCTATATAGATTGATTTTTGTACAGCTAAATATTACTTAATTAACTATGAGTAAATTAGTAGACATTATTGCATTTATTTAATTATCATTTGACACAGTCAGATGACACATACATATTTTATATATATATATACTACTATGTTTTCTTAACTAATTAATAAGGACTTAGTGTTATCACTGTCCTCATTAATAATAATAAGACAGAGACCACGTGCAACGGACTTCAACTAGTGGGTACATAATAAGATTTTTATTTTTTTAGAGATCTTTTTGAATTGGAGGTTATTAAATTTTTTATTATTATTTTTTAACCCCCGATGTGGTGATGGAGTTAAATGCGGTTTTTTTTTATCTTAAGCGTGGTTAGTCTCGCGTTCATTCGTGGTGCGTCTCCAAGATATGGAGCTTTTATTGATACTGGTGAAAGGTTCTTATGCAATATTGATAGTAAATACTTTAACAAGTCAATTTAAGTTTGTTTGCATGTTAATTTAGTATAACGAAAGTAAAATAATTTTAGAGCACAAAAAAAAAAAAATTAAAAAAGCCCCGGTTAAAAAGACGTCTAAAAAGAAAAAAATATATCATTATACTTATTGAAGTCGTTGCGTCGGGAGACCACTAAATAAAGAAAGTATTCAAAATGCAAGTAAGTATCAAGGCAAATAACGACATAACAACATCAAATCGTATAGTGTAAGTCGTCGTTCATTAGCTCCAAAAATTTTGTAAAATAGACACTACACTCCACGTACAGGACGATGCACCGAGTCCCGGAGCAACGATTTCAATAAGTACACTATTATTTTTATCACTTAAGGACGTCTTTTTGTATCGGGACTTTTGGAATTATTATTATTATTTTATTTGTTTTGATTTTATTGCAACCAAATATAGCTAAGAACCATATCGACCGACCACGTATCGATTAAAAAAAAACCACAGTCAAATCCGCTCACATGTGGTTGCTACAACACACAGATAGACACACAGATACACAAATCAAAGTTATAACACCCCTCTTTTTGGGTCGGGGAATTAAAAAAATTACGTCTGTACTGAGATAAATAATTTCTTCATGTCTAATTAAGCTTGGAAGTTATTAAATCTACCTAACAACCATAAATCAACGAATATATTTTTTTTGCAGATGTGTTCAATATAGAAACAAAATAAAATATTGACAATTACCTTATTATTGATTTGTTTGAACTTAATTACTTTGGTTTCTTTTGTCATTGAAAAATTTTTTTTTCTACCAATATATCTAATATCGTCTTTCTTTTCAGAATTTTAATCATCTTTTAACTTACTATAACAATTTAAATTAAAAATTATGGTATAATTGTTAGTCAAATATATAATATGAACGTCACCTACAAAAAAGTAAATCGCTGATAAGATTCAGATCTTCATAAAATAGTATTAATTTGTAAAAAAAAAACAACAAACAATTCTTGAAGAATCTTAATCTAAATATAATATTTTATTTAGGTATAAATAATAAAAAAAATAATAAATAAATACTCACTTATAGCGGTTGAAAGGAGTTGATAAAGTAATGTCATTATTATATTTAAATATTCAAGACGAACACTACAAGCTTGTGTTCTCAATGAGATTTCGACTTCAACTGTTCGATTTCAACTAAAGTAGAATGTATGTAAACTTAATGTTCGAAATTTAATAAAATCGAATCCAAATTAAGATTCTGTTTTTCAGAAGCTTAGACTAGATTTATAATAATATATTTTTATTATCGTCATTCACGTTTGTTGCAATTGGGTGTACATTTTTTTCAATAAGACGTGCTTTTGAATGAATTTTATTTTATTTTTCTGTAGTCATGTATTTATTTTTATTTTTTGTTGAATATTGAAAATTCATCAAAAAACTTTTGTTTCTTATTAATTTTATAATTAACCTTTGTTTACTAGAAGTTAAGCGTAAATTTAGTTTTTCCTCTGATAAATAATTAGCTAGCAGTCTTTTCTATTATAATAAGTAAGGGATATGATATGAACATACATAGAACAATTTGAATTTGGAATAAAACAATTTGCACAAAAACTTATTTTACCCATCATTTTGAGGATCTAAATTGCAATAAATTATTAATTTGATTGTGATATTCGTACTAATCTAACCTAAATATCTTAGACATGAATGCTATTCACAACTGGTTATCTTGTAATAATTGGAGTAGGATAGAAGATTTTATTTATTTAGCAATTATTAACCGCCCTGTTGGTTCAGTGGTTAGCACAGACGCCCAACGTATAACGACGCAATGGGGCTCGGGTTTGATTTCCGGCAGGGACAGGCATGTATGTGATGAACATAGATGTCTGTTCTATGGGTTCGGTTGTTTATTAAATATATTCTCAGTATTTATAATGTGTATTTCTATGTATTTGTATCGTTGTCTAACATCCTTAACACAAGAAAATAATTTGCTTACTTAGGGGTTATTCTATGTGAGTAATTTGTCCTGTATTATTATTATTATTAAATTTATTTGTAAATATTGCTTAAAAAACAATATATTATTTTGTTTTGCAATTGACTAATAGTTAATTTTGTATCTGTCATAATGCTTACACATTTCATCCCCATACATTAATACAAAGACAATGTTTGGGACCACATGATATTATATTTTATAATATAAAAATAAAATGTAAAAATATTGTCTCATGTCGGTAGTACGAAACTTACCCTGACCCCTACAACCATTTGTATTTAGTTAAGTTAATACTCTAATATTGCAATGCTATTTCAACTGTCTATCCATAATAATAATAATAATAATAATAATATCAGGACAAATTACACACATTGATCTAACCCCTAAGTAAGCAAATTATTTGCTTGTGTTAAGGGTGTTAGACAACGATACAAATACATAGAAATACACATATAAATACTGAAAATATATTTAATAAACGACCAAACCCAGAAACACGGACATCTATGCTCATCACATAAATGCCTGTCTCCGCCGGGAATCGAACCCGAGCCCCATTGCGCCGTGACACGTTAGGCGTCTGCGCTAACCACTCGACCAACGGGGCGGCGGTCCATATAACAGTACTTCCTTGGTTGCCTGATTTATCAACGGACAACTGTTACGAATTTATTACAAAAAATGTAGACTAACATATAAATTAAAAATGTTAGTAAGACAATTTTGAACTCTTGTATTCAGATAAAATGATATAAAGTATTTTAAAACCCTTTCCATCATATTTTCTCAGAAGACGCATGTTAGCTATTCTTCAATAACATTTTATGTTTACACTATTCTATATAATAGATTCGACTAATTCATTAACGTCAAACTAATGCTTTCTTACTTATTACATTATATTTGGAAATATATCAAAATATTTAGTTATTATTGGTTAATTATTTGTCTGCAGAGCTAAATATCCAGCTAAATAAAATATTATAATATATTAAAAAAATAACTTTAAATTTTTCAAATTGAACCCTTTGCCAATATTATTCAGTATGTCTTTCATACATTTGTCATATTTTTTTTTTTGTCTGTCTATGCTATTAGCCCTGTTGGCTATTACAGCGTCACTGGGGGAGCGGGTGGGTCAGGAGACCCGCCCTTAAAAGGGGGGGCCAGATGGGCCCCCATGGGGAACAACGTCCCGAGGGCGTCTCAGATTGAGACACGGACCTCGGCTCGGGGCGTCGTTAGTCAGGAGGGAAGCTAAGGAAATTTGGACACTAGCGTCCTCCGACGGCAGAACGCCGGAGCAACGGAGCACATCATTTGTCAGTTATTTTCAGATATGCGGCAGATTGAAAACTACCTGTGTCACGTCAACATGAAATTAACGTGAAAAAATTTTCGTACAGTTTTCTTTATGACTTTCGGTCTCATTTAAGTCAAAAAAAAAAAAGTTATGACTATAGACTACAATTGGTCTTTCATGAACCCCCATCTCGTACCACTGATTACAACTAGATACTGGTTTAATGCATTTAAACGTGATCGTACTAATCTTACCGATGATCGACGTGTGGGAAGGCCTTCCACCACGATAACTGAAGGTAACACCAGTGTTGTGTGACTTGCGATAGAAACTAATAAAAGAGGGTTCTATTAGCATATCCTTTATGAACATTTAGCAGTCAGGAAGCTTTGTGCCCTGTTGATACCTTATAATTTGAACAAAGCCCATAAATCCCGTCGTGTTGATTGGTGACTCAAAAGTCACCTCCATTAAATCTTTGAAACATTTCACTACACCAATCAACACCCACCCACTGAGCTGAAGGGCTTCTGTTAAATAAAATAGTAAATACAGCTTCCGTTACCCAACACAGTACAAATACTGTGTTGGGTAACGAAAGCACACACACACACACACAGTACACGGTACACAGTATTTGTACTGTGTTGGGTGACGAAAGCTGTATTTACTATTATAATCTTGAAACCAGAAGCCCATCAGCTCAGTGGGTGTTTCCTTCCGAGGAGTTGCAAACCAAAGTGAGAAGAGGTCGAAGTGTTTAAAAAAATATGGTGCCCTCGTTTTTGGGACGGATTTCGGAATTGTCGCATAATAACCTACATTCCGCGACAATTGTTATAGAGGATCAAAAAAAAAAGATAAAAAAAAACATCTTGGAAAAGTTTTGGGAAAAAACGAACTTGGAGTAGAATCCTCCTTCGCTCCGATAATGTCTCGTTACACACCGCCGCGCCGGGCGAACAGTCAACTATTTGGCGAAGTCAGATATGGAATTACTGGATCACCCGCCGTATAGAGCTAGTCTCGCGAATTTTATTTATTCAAGAAAATAAAAGAAAAACTTCGAGAGCAACGTTTTATGGATGCCGAGGAAGCTGTGGCTGCGATTCGAAATTCCGTCGCAAAGACCCCTAATTACGAGATAACAAATTGTTCTCAGTGGTTCCATCGGATGCAGCGATGTGTTGATATGAACGGACGCAACTTTGAAAAGATATATAAATCTAAAAACTTGCTAATTTCCCTAGTTTGATTTTCTAGCCACTTTTAGTGTTACCCTCGTATATATATTAATTTTTTAAAATGTTATTTATGCTTTAATTATATAATGCTCAATAGTTAATGCTTTAAACAAAATTACCTTTATTTGACTTAATATTTATAAAAATAAAATTAAACAATGATTTTTTTTTTCTCAAGAATCTAATTTAATGCCTCTTTTAGGCCTTAAGAATTTATGAACAAAAGACAATTAATGAAGCATGAGATTTGTATCCAGATTTTATACAAATTAAAGATTTTTTTCTTTCCTATTGAAAATTAAAAACGTTTTGATAATCTATTGGAAATAAAATTATGTCATTGTATATTAGTTTTGAAATAATATTGAGTTTGGATAAAAGAGAATTGTTCAGTGACAATTGACAACTCATAACTCACTATCTACACATAACTAGACTCACTCCAAAAGACACTTACAATAAACATATATACTATACTTCTTCCAAATTATTCTCCATTAAATATGATATGACGAACGACAAGACGAACTACGGTCAAAGTTAGGCTTGCATAAGTTCATAGTGATATAGTCTAAAAATCCACCAAGAAGGAATGATGATAGGGATATTGTATCTTTATTTTTTTCGTCTACCGAATTTATAACAATGGGTGTTCCTTTAATTTACAACATCCCTCTGCATCTCATCGCCCACAAAATCAACTTTATCACCTGGATCTATGGCGTTTATTATACCTACTGATTTTTTTTATATTATGATCTTATTGATGTCAACAAATCACCTTTATGTCCCTTTACTCGAAGAGTTGTCAATAGTACGTGATGATGAGATAAGGTACTGGTAAAAACTATCTAAGGTACAGTGTGATTAAAGCACCTTTACGCCTGACCCCTATTGGGAAAGAGGGTCAGAGAAATTCCAGAAAGCCACGTTATAAAACAACTCTATCGTTTGGCTTTTCTAACAAAAACAAATAACAATGAATTGATCATTTCTTAATATATATTATGAATATTCATATTTTATTTATTAAATAATAGGAATAAATTTGCACGATAACCATAAGATTTCAAGAACTAATTCAAATCAACGTTTTCAATCATAAAAACAACGTTTGGTCAGTTGTTTATGTCAGTACTATTTTTTCCGGGTAACGCTTTATGTAAATATAGTACAATAATAATAAAAATTTATAGGAATTTTAATGGTATTAAAATTATACAAATGATATTGTGACAAATACAAATCCTAAAAATGTTTAAAGGTCAACGAGGCCTAATATGCAAATAATTTACCTAGAAGGTTGAAATACTTATTTAATTCATCATCTTATAATATATCATTCTTACCCGAACATATAGCTGCTACAACTATTTTATAGAATACAGCCTTTTTTTTATATACTTTTTATAGAATAAAGTAATTTTGGAACATTTTGTTTTTGACATTTGTCAGAGTAAAATTATTTTTATATAGAGTAATGCAAACTCGTGCACATGTCGAAATAACGAACTTGTGTAAACATGAGATAAGTCGAAAAAACAAACCAACATTGGTATTGTAATAAATTTCACTTAAATGCTTCTCAGTTTATTTACACCACATTATAATATGGTGAACTTAATTAAATAATGTTGTCGTTTCGTACTAGTTGTATATATTTTTTTAAATTAGGGTTTATTATTTTTAACAAATTATTTTTAAGGTAAAGCTAGAAAATATGCATACCTATCTATTTTATATAATTCGAGTGTCAGGGTGTTTGTCGGGGATGGACTACTAAACTACTTAACAGATTTTAATCAAGTTTACACACCGTGTGCAGTTTCGGTCAACTTGAAAGATAGGATAACTTACATCTCAATTTTAAGTCGCAATATTATTATAATTTGATTGTAAATTATTTGTTTACAATGCAATGTATTTGTTTACAATTATTCTTTTTCCACTTTCGTCTCACCATTTATTATTAATTAATTATAACTAATTATAGTCTTATTAAATATTTTTTGTACTTGTTTAGAATTAAATATCTGATTAACAACACTTTTTGTTGTAATTGCTTTGTAACTCCATTCTCTTGGAACTTTATTATTTTATGTAATAAAATGTATATCTATCTAAAATAGACACATTAAAAATAAATATTTAGTCACAGACTAAAAAGTAATTTGTAATACTCTGTTTATGTAGTAGTGTATTCAGCGCTGGCCATCATATTTCGGAACGATTCACTAGCATGTCGATTTTTGACGTCATCAGCACTGGCCAGTATACTGGCCAATAATTTGTTAGATCCAAACAAGTCTAACAGATGGCACTGTATCTGTTGACTGGATTGAGTTAGTGTTCAACAGATGGCGTAATGTTAAAAGTACAAACAATTCCACAATTCAATACAATTTAACATCATAAGCGCCACGTGATGCTGAGACTAAATTGTAAGTTAATTTTATATGCCCTATTTACCTCATTTATAAATTTGTAATATACTCATTGGTTACTATCTTGAATAAATAAAATGATAAAATTTAAAATTAATTATTTTGCTTAATATGTACGATTATTTTGATCAATCGTGTTCAAAGATCTTTCCCTTCAAATCCCAATCCAGTGAATTTTTATACTAGCTGTGGTGTTTTCGTCTTTTTTAGTTAATAATAATTTCAGTGTTTCAACGCCCCGTTGGTCGAGTGGTGGAGCGCAGACGCCTAACGTATAGCGGCGTAATGGGGCTTGGGTTCGATTCCCGACGGGGACAGGCATGTATGTGATGAGCAAAAAGGTCTGTATTTCTGGGTTTGGTCGTTTATAATGTGTATTTCTATGTATTTGTATCATTGTCACCCTTAACACAAGCAAATAATATGCTTCCTAAGTAAGCATATTATTTGCTAGATCAATGTGTGAAATTTATCGTTGTCGAGGTCGTTTTTTTACAAATTGCATCTCTGTAAAAAAACATGGCGGTCCAGACAACTATTTTTCTAATACCGTTATTCCTTAAATAGTACTGAAATGTAATGTTATATCAAAAACTTTAGCAACCACAGCATCGCGTGGCCGGGTCTGCTAGTACTAATATATATTAAAAATGACGTCATCTTTCGTCGTATTATTTTTATTATTCGATAATAATAGCCCGTACACGAATTGCATTGACTAAAAAAATATTTAGAAATAAATGAACTACACTACTTATAATTTTTCATATAAATTGTCTTTTACTAAATATGGTTTTCTTCCAGGGGTCCGCCCAATCTTCAGCCGGCCCACTTGCACAAATAATTTGAATTTATGTTAAAAAGCAATATTTGCTGAACTTTGATAAGGACATTTGATTATATTCTTTAAGACTGTTACTGTAGCGATAGAAACTTGTTTTATGAACATGTTTGTATTTTATGACATTTTTATGATATTCTTGTCCTTAGATTTATTTTATTGTTTGAGACACCAGGAAAAGCCTCGACTTCGTTTAATTATATTTAACATCTTATTTTGGTATATTATATATTATTCAAAGTAAATGTTCTGTAAATATTTGAAACCTCTACCTGTTACCATTATTAATATCGTGCAAAACAAAAATTGTTTGTTATATGGGAGCCCACCTCATAATTATTGTATTTTGTTTTTAAGTGTTTGTTGTAATATCAGCTACAGATATACATAATCTGTAACAAAATCAACTATCTAGCTCACGGTTCAATTATAATCATGTTCAAAACACAACCTGGAACAGCCAAACAGACGGACAGCGAGGTCTTAGTAATAGGATTCCGATTTTAAAATACAAAACCTTTAATAGTTACAAAATTTCACGGAAGCATTAAACATTTCCTATCAGTGCATCATTATCACTAAGTATTACCTCTAACGGTTACTCTAGAACTAAATGGATTTTGTTTATCAAGCAGTAGTTGTTTCATAAAATAGTTATATTAAACATATTTTATACCTATATAATAGAATTATAACTTTTAAACGACTTTGTTAAACGACTATTTTATAATCATTTGTAATGTTTTGATTCGTTTCAATATTTTGATGGACACTATATTGATCGATATAAATTAATTAATTATTAATTTAACTTAAGAAGAACCAATAAGGTGTAATTATTTAAATCATTGTTTTATTAACTTAAGTAGTAATATTTACAATTGTTATGTCAAGTAATTGTTATTTTCGTATGCTTAAGTAGTTTATTTGACTAAGATGAGGTGAGAGAGATGCTTGATTAGTACTTGAAGTAATACTTGAATGTGCTGAAAAAGTGAGAACCATTAAGACTTCATAATTAAAACCAGTATTTAATACCGTGTTTACCCATACTTACAATTGTTCATTTACGAATAGTTGTTATTTTTGTACGTTTAAAGTAGATGATTTGACTATGATTATTGTTTAAGTGAAGAGGGAGTTAGTAAAGAAGGGTATATAAATTGCGGTTAGAAAATTAATCGGGTGAGATGCTACTGTATAGTACCAAGGAAATGTTAAAACAATTAATTAAAAGTGAAGTGTGAATAGTAGAATCTGTAAAACAATACAATTGGACGTGGCCCTTATAATTCAGAAGTAGGATGACCCAGAAAAGGCTGTCTTTTTCTTGCGTCACGCCCATTTTTGGGAATAATACAGGTGTAACTGGGTTATTTTGTTATAATATACATTGTATTATACATATTACGTTTTATATTTTTGTTTTATATGAAGTAAAATTTTCATAAAATATTGTGAGGGTAGTAAATATACCAATATATTTTTTTAGAGTATTTACAGGACGTTATTGGGCTTTATCCTTTTACTTAAGGGGTGGGTGATGCGATATTGTTTGTTTTTCACTTCATTAACTCTTGAAATTGGTTATTTCACTTATAGACGAATAATCAATTTTGTTCAGCATTTTGTTGAATTTGTACGTTTTCAATGTGGTTCTAACCTGCTGACCAGGATATATGAGTTCGATCGTCTATGACATGGTTTATCCGTCCCTTGCAATTAAATTATAATTTGTGGTAAGGTTTATTTGGTGTTATGTGACGAACTATATTGTATTGTTGAGGGTAGAAATGGTGCAAATAAACGTAAATATTATTATTTCAGACGAGAACAGTTTCCTCAAAACTTTTTTGTAGTGATATCTTTATTTATAGCAAATTTGATCTGTTAGGTGAGTCCTCGGCTGACGAGCGGCGGTGAAATTAATCATTTTGCCTGAAATATAGGGAACATAGATGTATCTAAAGAGGCTATTGCATACGTCTTTAAAGTCTTTTGTATTATACCGCCGTGGTACTAAGTAGGCGGATGACTAGTAGAAAGGGTTTATATTGTTTATGATGTTGTTATAGCTTAATTTTATAATTGTTTTTGTGGATATTTTACGTTACGTAATTTTTTATTCGAATTACTTATAGAATATAATGTTATTGTTATATATTTTACTCTTGTTGGAGCTTGTTTAACAGTTGTGGAGCTAACAATTGATCGTTGATCGTTGGTGATTTGTAATATCCACCACTTGATATTGGTGATAGAAATGGCAGCACTAAATCACAAGTGTACACCGATGATTGCAGCTTGCAATCCCGATGGCGATGAAACTTTGTAGGACTGTTGCGACTACATCGGTTAGGAAAAGGATGACTATATATTGTGTAGAACCGATTGCAAAGGCTCTGAATATTTGTGGCACAGTGATAAACGGCAGAAAGGGTAATTGTTCTGTTGAGCTTCATTTTAGAGTTTGATTGTTCCTGGAACTGACATCGGTAGTATCTGTGGCCTACCGCGCTGCAGATTCCGGCAGTGAAGTTCCAGGCGTGGATGGTCGGGATACGCCCATGGTGTAATGATATAATTTCTTACTTGGAGGCTTACCTCCAAGTAACAACTTATACCTTAAGATACCTTAGTATCTTAAGGGATTCTGAAAATGTAAGTTGTTCGTCCATAATATCTTTATTATCTTATGTTTTGAAATGACTTGTCCTATAAATTTGTTCCTCGAGTTAATTAGTTTCCATTGACGTTAACTTTTGAGTGCGCAGTGAAGTGGACCTCGGCATGAATTCGATTTATCTAGTTGCTGGTTAAAATCCAAACGAAAAGTATAAATAAAACAAGAAGGTAATTTACATAAAATTTAAAACTTTAAAATAAATTACCCGTAAATTATTTATATGGGTACCTACAAATTGGAAAACAATAATTAATGGACACATTCCATTTTGTTTGTGAAGTTCCGTTTAATTGTATATAGAATTTAATATTGCTTAAGTCAATATTTAAAAATACCCACACGTTTATTTTTCGTTAATCAAGGACCGTGCAATTATAATGTAGATATGAGAAATTATCGTAATCATATAGTGACTTGTACTATATCAAATGGAAAGGTACACTACGTAATATAAGTATATATACTATATAAGTATATATACGTTCAGATTAGTTGCGTTCATATAATTTAATAAATGTTTTATAAAATTACATTTTATAAAACATTTATTAACATTTTTAATAATATATTATTTATACGTCAAAATTAGAAATACGTATGATAAATACAAGAAATAAATATACCTACTCGTAACGCCTAAATTTCGACTTCAAAAAGTTAACAAATACTTCATGGGCTTCAGTGTACGCATATATAATAAGGTTCCACAAAATAGCTTGGATCTTCCTTTTCTTAGTTTTTAATATAAAATTAAAAGCATATTTATTATTAAATAAATTTTATTATAAAGTTCAAGAATTTTTGGATGATCGAAATGGAATGGTATGGGTCATAAATTAATTTGTAGGGTTGATGTTATAATGTATAAGTCAAGCATTGTTAAATTTCATTTAAAAAGAGAAACTGTTGAGTTTCTGGCTAGCTCTTCTCAGCATAACAGCATTCCGAGCTGGTGGTAGCTTACTCACAGACTGACTATACTGACCAATTTAATGTAATTAAATTTAATAATTAATTTTGACGATTCAACAGTGCGTGTAAATGCCTTCTTGAATAAAGATATTTTGAATTTGAATTTGAATCGCGTGAGGGTTTTTATGTTTAGCAAATATCAAATTTGTAAATTTTGCTATGACACACAATATATTTTAAAAAATTACAGCTTAAAAATACAAAAAAATATATAGCAAATAATCTGTTTGCTTCCTGGTACAAAATCTGGGTATACCCGTATCCGCCTTGTATGTATTAAAATAGTGATAACATCTTCTTACGATATTTTCAAATATATAAATGGGAAGAGATGGCAAGAAAGAATATAAATTCACAAGCAGAGAAGTAAATAAAAATACGAAAAGCATAGACATTGTTCAGTTGTTTTCCCCTAAAAGAATGGTATTACTCCAACAAGCGAACCTGTGATCAAACTGACACAGATTAAACTGCAGGGTTTAAAGACTATAGTTCATAATATAGGGTCATCATCAGATACAGGTTATTATCAAAACAAGAAATAAATCGGATCGGTTAACCTAGAAATATATAAAATGCGACCACTAAAATATATATTAAAAAAATCGTTTACACTTTTAGGTGTTCTTATTATATTAGAAAAATATAGCTAAAATATTATGCTGTATAATGATAAATGGGCATGACTGATTGCTTATATAATATAATGTTCTATTGAATACTAGCATACCACCCCAATATCAATCAATATCATCGAACATTTCCCAAATATATTAAAATTTAAAATGGAAAAATTGTTACAGCTAAATTTGTTAGAAATTGCAAGGAATTAATACTTCGAAGGTAAGGTATTCAATAATTAATATTTTTTGTGACGAAAATTAATGCAGCAACATTTCCTATAATTAATATTTTAATGGTTGAAAATGTCTATGAGGTATAGTCATGTAAGCTTATTTAGTTTCTAAATAAATAAAGAATAAAAAAATAAACCGATACGGTTACGACAGTTGTGAGTCTTATTAGTTAAATAAATCAATCAATAACGACACTTTTGTCGCGATGTAGTGCGTAAGGTCTCTACGTATTTCTTTTCCTCTGGAAAATTAAAATCGTCAAAAGTTTAATGTCTATTGTTTAGTAATCATCATTCAGTAATAATTTATCGAAAACCAATTATGATATATATATATTTTTCATTTGAGATGCAATAAAAGTATCGCCGTATACGGAGACATCGTAGCAAGCATAATTACGATATGTCTATTCCCCACGGCTCCTTTCACTAATACTTCAAAAGGCATATTACGCTCTGAACATAAGATCTGAAGTTCAGTTCATCAGCAGTAGAAACACAAATTACTATAATAATAGTCATAACTAGTCTTAACTTACAGGTCAAAACTGTTGTATCGTTGTGACACTACTCGTCCTAAAAAAATGAGGGTAGAATATTGAAAATAATAAGAGGATGATTTTGAAGTTTTTGCTTGATATTCGTAAATGCAATTTTCGAGATAATTTATTAAATGTTTCCCTATATCGTTCTAGATAACATCTAGAAATTTTTTTTTTTTAATTCAATTACGTTATTCAATTTAGAAACTGTTCGTAGAACTAAAACTGTTCGTATAGATATAAATTGAAGAGTATTTTAAACGAATAGCCTTAAATTGCCATTTGATAACAGAAAGAAAAGACTCAATAATTTTTTTTAGTAAGAATGTATATTGAGTATATCTACATGAATTGTTAAGCATTCTAATTGGATTTAAAAATTTCAAACTAATAACTTGTACTTCCGGTATGGTCCAATTGTCTCCACCTAACTGTGGTTCGCTCAGCACCTCCCGCCACGGAAGACGGCGGCCTTAGTAATCATAATTAATTTATTGTTTAATAAAACAAACATCAATAAATTATTATATAATCAAAAATATAAGGTTCAGATTTGTCAATGAAGATGATGTGATATGGTAATTAAAGCTGTAATTAGACGAACCGTGGCCTTCGCCGAATTATAAGTTACTATAATGATTGATAACAAAATATAGCTTAACAATATAAAATTTTACATGAAACTCTTAAGGCATATAACATTATACAACATTTTAACAACCTTAAATACAAAAATAATCAAGTTAATAATAACAAAGAAAAAAAGTAAAGTACAGATTATGCTTAAGTTTAATAGTACAAAATACAAATTTTATGAGATTTATTGTCTTGTAGTGATAATTCATTACGTTGATTGTTTAAGAAGACTTTTTTGCTGACTGAGCATGAGTATCGTGATATTGAATAAAACACCTAAGATTTTTTGAAGATAAATATAGGATCACATACGTCATAAAGTAGAGCTGTCGTCTGGCAAATGTGGTAGTACACTTATTGTGGATTCTTTAAATACTATTTTTGATCGAGCAGACACGATTTTTGAGTCGAGTTATTGGTTCTTGTGATATAATGTTAAAATTTTTAAATGAGTTACTGGCGGACAGATCATAATTTCATTCTCGTAAAATAATCATTAGAATACACGTAATTGGAGTGATAATTGCACAAGTCATTAAGAGCGGGTACAAACTGAAAATGGTAGTTTTAGAGTTGATTTTTCCAGCAACACATCATGTTTCAATATAGAGCCCATATTTAGCATCATAATACCAATTCATATTATTACGGGCTGACATTAAAGATTTTACAAACAAATCTATATTTTACGAGTTTTTACATAAAATATATTTATCGTTTAATACATTCATTGAGATAATCCTGAAAAAGTTTAAGCGTATTGCCTAGTCTCTGAAATTACTTTCAAGATCAGCCCTGGTGATGAAGGGCAGATGTCTATTTGAATTAAATAAACAGTCTCCAATCGAACTGACAGTGAAAGTATAGAAATGCATTTTTTCTTGTCATCGAGGTCCGGACGGAAGGGGAAAATTAGTTTTATAAGTTTTTTAAAACTTTTTTAATGTTACATGTCTACCTATAACTTATAACTATTCTTAATAAATGTGATATTTTCATAGCAAAAAGAATTTTTCGATTTTAATAGCTACTTCCAGGGGTTACAGCGGTTAAACAAACTAAAAACTCTTTATCCCTATAATATTATCAAGATGCGCACAGTAAAAAGTATGCATTTTGTTATATTACGATCATATATTATAACCCATTAACAAGATTACTCTTCAATAGAAACATTGAGGGAGGATCAACATTTTACTCTCTTTAAGAATTTTTGTTGAAGTTCATCTACAGGCAAGTTTTTAGTTTCTGGTATATAAATAAAGCTGAAAAACGCTGTTAAAAAGCCAACACCGCCAAAAATATAGAACAGTGGTCCAAGTCCTGTAACAAAATAAGTTTTGTTAGTAAATTAGTTTATTACAACGAATAAAAAATCTAAATGACGATTAAATTACGATAACTTGTAAGTTTTCTTTGATTAAAATTTGAATTTGAGAATTATTAAAGTTTTGCAAAATAAGTAATTGAAGTATAATTTTATACATTACCATAAGCATTGAAGAGTGGGTTAAACATGTATAGTACCATAAAATTACACGCAAAAAACCACTCCACGCATACTGTTGTCGCAAATCCTTTTATCTGAAATAAAATACAATCCCCTTATTTAAATTACAATTAACTATTAATACCCGTACCCTTTTATTGAGTAAAAAACTATCCTAAGGTATTTCATGTTTATAGATATTAGTCAAACACAGGTAAATTTGTTTGAAATCTAACATATTAACTTGAAATTAAATTAACTCAGAATAATAATAAACAAGCTTGCTTAAATTTATATAAATATAGAAAGAAAAATAAACCGATACGGGGAGGGATTCGAACCCGCGACTACTGGGAAACTGTCCCAGTAGCCGCGGGTTCGAATCCCTGCCCGTATCGGTTTATTTTTCATTCTATATATATATTTAAGTAAGCTTAACATGGCTTTACACGTTTATAGATATTTTCAAATAACAAGGTTGCTTTTAATAAAAATAGGTATACAGTTGAGTAATTCATTTTTTTTTAAACTATGTTAGCTCTCTGTCCTCGATGCAAAAACTATTTTACCAACCTCGTAGTACTTAATATACAGAAGTTACGCTATAATTATATATTCTGAGTCTAAAAATGAATATGAAATAGATTGAAAGAGAGAAAATGTTACTTTGTATTTATTTATCGCTTTTATCGAACGATTTTGTAATCATTCAATTAACAGGGAATACCTAGCTAACAAGAAACGGTTATGATATTTTTCCTCATATCTTATAGTTAAAATCTAATACCTACTTTTAATATACGTATATTATTTAGTATAATAGTACGAGAATGTAGGTACCGGTAAAGATGCCTTGTTTCATTTAATTAATGTAAATAATAATGAGTAGGTACTTGACAAGAAAATCCAGTTTAAATATGATTGTTTTATATTGTATATTACAAATTTTCCTATAACCCACATCTGATGAGATCATTATTCACAGCCATCCTACATCTACAATCTTAAAATGATTCCTTTACAAAAGTCTTTTTTCAATAAGTATGGTAACATAATACCACTATCCTGATAAAGAAGATCACATTTAGAAGGTTCAATTCTTTGAGACGGACAGCGATTAAAAAGCAGCTGAAACAGTCTAACCGTTTTCTTATTAGCACTTTGATTTTAAATTAAAGTATATTAAACCGAAACAAAAAAACGTAAATATTTATTTCGGGTTCTTATAAAAATTCAGTTTTTTTATTGCTTTCTGTTTAATAAAAAAAAATATGCTTTTCATTCCGAGAAACTATATTATTTTCACGGTAAAGCACGAAAATAGGTAAATAAAAACATAAATGACGCAAGGCTAGCCAGGTAAATATAAAAAGCTTAAACACAGAAATAGAACAGTGACCGAAATGAATGGTCAATTTAGTACCTCTGGTAAAAACACCTCGCCCATTAAGACATTGGGTACAGCACCAGCCCCCAATGTATTAGTGATAGCATAAAGGTATATAAATACAGCACTCAACAAGCCCGAAGCCACGTTGAATTGTATAAGGATGCCCAAAATCACACACAAGAAACCGGTGGCGGTCGAAGCAACTATTATTAAAATCTGAAAAAAATATTTTTTTGTTCATTTCTATGCTCTTGTAAGTACCCAAGAGTATTAATATAATGTAATGTAAATACTTTACTCACTCGTCTTCCAACCTTATCAATTACATACGCTCCACTGAAGCCCGCTCCTATCGTTATGAGGGCAAATACAATGCAAGACAAATATGCTGTCATACTCGGAACCGCTGCTTCAAATAATGGACCAGCAAATACTTGTACTACTATTATCCCTTGAAATACACACAAGGTGTATAAAATGAGAAGGGAGATTAGTGCACGTCGTGTTGACCGCGATTTAACTGAAATTTCGATAAATATATAGTAGGTACGTTTGTTTTTTGGATAATTCATTAAGAAAAACAAAGTCCTATAATCATTAGCTAAAAAAACTTTCTTTGGTCTGACTGGTGAATGCGGTTAATAAGTCTAAACTGCGATTGACATGATGTACATGAATAATTGTATGTAGGAGTATGATGATTGAACAAGCAGAGGAAGGGACAGTCCATATTACCAAAATTGTAATTTGTGGTAAATAGTGTTGGTGTTATATTAAGTACTATTGCGGAGCCTATACAGTGTAATTCATATATATTATAATGCTGTTTTTTTACCCCAATAAAGAGAAAAAAATATATATATGTAAAAAAACTAAAATGATTAAGAAATCTGGTGTTTTTTAAATTATATTAAATGGTCGAAATTTTCTCAACAACGGTTTTACTACAAATATGGATTGCGCTACTTACCTAAATATGACCACAATGAAAGTCTTTTTTTGTTTTTATTTTTTTGAGGATTTAATGTTTCTTCTTCTGGAATGCCTCCTAGAATTTATATTGTATATTACTATCAAAATCACAATAAAAGATATGCAAGATAACGCATTTTATAAAAACTTCAAAAAACGTACTTGAATCTACATCAGTATTAAGTAGCTGTCTAATATTTTTCATTTGCGCTTTAACTTTTTCGGAATGTATCGTAGTGCCTGCATAAAATGCCAATGATTGGGCTGCTTCCTGGAAAATAAATAACTTTACTATTGCTTTACTATACAATATAAAAAAAAAACATAAACATAAAAAATATAATATAAAATAAATAACTTTACTATACAATATAAAAAAAAGTTTAATATTATTATTAAATAAAATATTAAGTTATAGTATATTTACTTCATTACATTCGCAAAACAAAAATATACTCACAATAAACTTACGTCTTCCAAACCTTTATTCATTAAATATAATGGGGATTCCTTTAAAAAAGAGATCAAAATAAGGCCAACTACCGTCAAAGTTAGGCCTGTATAGTTCATAGTGTCGTACTCCAGAAGTCCTCCAAGGAGGTATGATATCAGCATTCCTCCTACGTTGCTGATAATGGCTGTAGTGCACATTCCACCTCTGATGGACGGATCACAATATTCGTTTATATAAACAAGCACAATTAGAAAAATGCTATTACTGAGACCGCTGAGAAACATTGCAAATATAAATGCTTCCACTCTAAGTAGTGTTGATAACACCAGCCAGCCAAACTAAAATAAGTTTTTATTTGTTATTTAATTTATTCATTGTTTGTAAAATATATAAAGATAACTTACTATTTGCGGCAAATAGAAAAATATCAGTGTTCGCTTTCTTCCGAATGTATCAAGCAGATACCCACAAAATGGCGTAATTAAAAGAGTACTTCCAGATGATATACTGCCCAATAAGGACAGCTCAGTTTCGGTCATTATTCTATCTAGTGTTGTGTTTTCTGAACTGAAGAGTTTTAATGTTGAAGATGGAAGAGTGATGAGTATACCAACCATTGCGCATACATAGCTTACTGTAAAAGAAATCAAAAATAAAAATCCAATACTGCAAGTATTCGTAAAAATATACAGGTCTAAATGTCGTGTTGTAGAATATATGCTAAATAGTAATAATGTACATAAAACATATTGCACATTAACATATTAGACAACAAAAATAGATAAACTTCACAGACTTAATCATACCTACAGTAAACAAGCCCAAGCAAGTATTGTTCGATTGTAATTATAGTTACATGATAATTTAATAGTAATTTATAATCGCTTCAATATGTTATTATTATGTTGATCACTATATTGATTAATGTAAATTAATTAATTATTGATTGAACTTAAATAATCAAAGCCAATAAGGTTTAATTATTTCAAGCATTACGTAGTGATACTTACGTAGTGGTATTAAGAATTGTTATATCAAGTAACTGTTATTTTTGTATGCTTGACTAAGATTATTATGAGAAAAGGGCCAATTACCAACTTGTCGATAATTGTGCAAATATTACTTTACTGTAATAACTTCCGGGGGTTTTGGTCTATTGGCATAGTCAGTACAGTACAAATAAAGTATTTAATTACTATTGTTTTACATGTTAAAAGGAAAAATTAAAATAATTTACGGCGTAAATGTGAGCTTCATGCAACTAGTAGTGGCGTGCTTGAACTTTTAGTCTTTTTTTTTTCGGTACCACATGTTGCTGGGGATTTATCCTCACATATTCGTTAGGGTTGTTATTAAAAAAGTCAATATAGTGAGCACCTAATTGTTTTTTTTTTTTATACAAAACTATGTTAATGCTTGACTACATTCCACCTGATGGTAAGTGAAATGTAGTTTTAGGTGGTAACGCGCATTAACCTAGCAGCCTATTCACCCTCCTCTTGAAGACACCCACATTATATTTTGCCGGAAATACCGACGCAGGCAGATTGTTCCAGTCCTTCGTTGTACGCAAATAAGTTAAATTTGTAATTTTATAAATAAATTAAAAGAGAATCATTGAAGTTTCTTGCCGGTACTTCTACATGGACGGATTTGGAATCGTGTAGAGTTTGACGTTTCATAAGTGCAATGTATGCCATATAAAAAAAAAAATACTTTGACTTGAATGTACTGGAATATAGAGAACCATTAAGAATTCATAATTAAAATCAATATTTAATACCGTATAAATATAAACCGTACATATAATATAGGGATACTTATAATTGTTTATCTACGGGTAGTTGGTTATTTTTGCATCTCTAAATTAGTTGATTTGACTATGATTATTTTGACCAGTCACATGGTATTTTAATTCATAAAAATAGATACGTTTTAATAAACCTAGTACCTATATAAATTATATTAATTTTAATTCAGAAGACAATTGTAATCTTGAGTCACCTAGGACCCTTTGATAAAAATGTAAAATTAAACGTGAATGTAATCGCACTTTGAGAAACAAGTACAAGTTTTGACGTTACGAAAACTATGACAACTTATCAAATCGTAAAATTAAAACAAAGAATTGAATTGAAAGAATTGAATGTATGACATTTTAAGAATCAAAATCTATTGACTTATTTAAAATAAACATAAATATACACACACACACACACACAGAAACGCATATACACACACACACGCAGACACGCACATGCTCACACACGCATGCACGTACGTAAGCACGCTGGCGCCTGGCACACATACACGTACGCACGCTGAAGGGTACACACGCACGAACACACGTACGGATACTGGTGCACACACACATACGCATACACATGCAAACATACACAAATCATCACGCATATCTTCCATTGAGAAAGATAGAACCAGAGACACGACAAAACGCCAGGGATAAAATAGCTTTTTTCGCTTCATCCATATTTAAATCTCTTTCCATAAAACCAATTACAAATTTCTTGATCGTTTCTCTTTATATTCGATTTTTTAAGTAAATATAATACTTAAATTTACGAAAATGTGAATATAATACTGAAATTTCGTATAGTATATACAACATTTTCTGGTATAATGGTATTTTTATGATATTCTATTTAAGGGTAGGTCTGCTGACCCATCCGCTCCCTCGGTGACGCTGTAATAGCCAACAGGGCTAACATAGACAGAACAAAAGAAAAAAAAATGTTCACTTTAAATGTTTGGTTGGCCACACAAGTCAAAATTATAATCACTATAATTAAGCATAAAAAAGGTAACTTACATATGGCGGTGGCAACTAGTTGATAGAATAAAGTCATTTTTATAAAGACTATTAATGCATACTTGTGCACTGGTGCACGCTGCGTTTTAAACTGTAGTCTAATAGACTGTAAAGTATTAGATGAGTCGAAATAAGAATCCATCACTCGAATTACTACTCTAGGGTTTCTACTCAGTTGAAGGAAATTATAGTCTTATGTCAGGTGTAATAAATTATTTTGTGAATACTTATTTTATTCACAATAACTTACTTAATAACATGATATACTTATAAGGAATGTGTATGTGTGTGTCCTATGTAATGTATATTTTAAAAGCACATTTTCTTTCATTGACATATTTTTTTATTGTTATAAAATACTCGATGGACAAGCCTTATACGAGGTATATTAAAAAAACTGCATTTGTTATTTATCCAGTTATTAAAATTGTTATATTTAAAATTTGGGAAGTGTCTTCCACAAAATATGAATAGTTCTTTCTTCGTTTAAGAGTTCTATTAACAGTTCTGAACGAACTTTATGTTTAATTCATTTTCGTGTTCAACACTTCTTTAAAACTGTAGTGTTTTTTTTATTTCTTATCTCATAGAATAATTATAAATTAATTTAAACATATGTGTAAATTAACTTTATGGTTTATAATATTTGATGCATTACAAAATTTCATAAGGGTATAAATAAAAAGAACAAATAAAATTATTACAGATTTTACTTGCGAAATAAAAAATATATAGTATTTTTGGCTTTTCTATAAGATCATTTAATTATATTCTCGAGCAGTTAGAAACTAGTTTTATTTATTTGTTTACCATCCTTAATTTTAAATACCTACTAATAATAATAAGGGCAACGTCGTATTGAATAGTTTCACGGATTTTACTATTAACACTTCACTTTCAATAACTTGTATTTAATTCTTCCTTGGCACTATACAGCTTCTCGCGAATATCGTCCTAAACGCATATGATGTACCCTTCGTTATGAAGTCCCTTGTTGACATAAATAATAATCATATTCAAATCAACTACTTCAAACATAGAAAAATAACAACTACCTACTTGTAAATGACCAATTGTATGTATCCCTATACACAGTATTAAATATTGGTTTTGAATAAGAAGTTCAATGGTTTTCACTTTTATATTTTATTCAACCATTTACTAATGGAGCAAATACCCCTTGTCATTTAAATAACATTTTTAATAAAATTAACTACTTTAAGCATACAAAAACAACAGTTACTTGACATAACAATACTTAATATTACTACGTTATTTTTAATTAAAACAATGATGGAAATAATTACATTTGAAGTTAAAACAATAATTCATTTATTTATATGATTTAATATAGTGACCATCAAAATGTTTAAACTAATCAAAACACTACGAATTATTATTAAATAGTCGCTTAACAATAGGCATGATGACTGCAAGTAAATTTAATTGAAATAATTTGTGTATATAATATACCTAAATAGTGGATGTTAACACACATTTTTTTTTATAATTATAAGCGAGATTATTTTTTATTGATAAAATAAAATCATTAAATACGGCAATCCGCCATGAAATGTTAAACGCCAGTCAGAGCACGTGACGTCTCGTTAGAGTTGTTTTTCAATGTTTACTCGTAATTGAATAGTAAGACAGACACCCGCTTAGTTTTACCATTATACACGCCGTTTTTGTTTTTTTTGTATCTTTAATTTGTTTCGTGTAAATCGATTTCATACACAAAGTCATGGAACAAGGATTTTTAAAGGTCTCCAGCGCAAATTTACCGAGGATCGACTTAATATGATCGAACAAAATATTTTGTTCAGCAGAGTTTAGAAATGTTAAGACTTCCATGTCAGTAGCTTCTTTTAAACGGTTCATTACCTAGTTATTTAAGTCATAAAATAAGTCCAATGCATAGCAGTTGTACCTATTTCAGTATTAGTTCCAATGTTATATTTTGAGGCTATGTATTGTAAATATTTCGTTCTGCGTTATGTATTTACCATTTGCTTTGTTTATTTTAGGTCTGCCAGGGCATCTTATGGTGATGATGCTGTATCCTATGTCCAGCTCAAACGTGAAGGAAATTTCTGCACAATGAAAGCAAAAATCTGCCCAGAACATAAAGTACATGGAAAGTTGTATGGAGTGTCTTTGGTAGTGGACGAGCAGGAAGAAATAGTGAAGTCGAATGTCATGATTGTGTGGCTTCACAAGGAGGTTGCAAACATGCCATGGCATTCCTAATGTGGGTTCATCGCAGGAGTGAGGAACCATCTTGTACATCAATAGAATGCTATTGGAAAACATCCAAGCTTTCCAGAGTTGGGAGTACCCTTAAATACATAACTGCTAAGGAATTATCAAAGGGCAGCCCTAGCTTGCCATCTAACACTGAAGTATTTGAAATGTTTTTAGTGGAAGGAAAGAAAAGAAGGCTTAACAAATGTGAATTGAAAATCAAAATGATTATGTTTTGGACAGACTACAAAGTCTATCAATAGACAATTTAGTGCTAAAATTTAACGAAAGATGTTGTGATACATTTTTGGGAAAAATTATATTGTTTGATGACATCGACAATGTCGAAGAAAAGACAAGGGAGCAACACAAAAGCAGACTTTGGTACGAATTAAGGTATGGCAGAGCGACTGCTTCAAGAGCTTTTGAATTCAGTAGGTGTAAAACTAGTGATGCCACTTTGATGTCAGTAATAATGGGTGGAAAAATTCCTAACAAAACAGGTGGTAGAGTATTGGAGGAAGATTTGAAAAAAACAGTTAGTGCCAACCTGGGAAATACAATTAAAATATGTGGTTTAATGCTGTCTAAAAACTATCCTATGCTAGCAGGTTCACCTGTGAAAATAGTATTAGTATTGAAATATTATGTAAATAACGGGTAACTAACCCAGAAGTTTTATGCGCAAATGCAACTTCAAATGTTATTAACAGGACATAAAAAATGCTACTTCTGTGTAGCTGATTGCAACTATAGTGCCAGTAAGAAAGTAGATATAATGAACATTATATATGATGATAAATGTATCAGATTTTCTTAAGGTTATAATTCCTTTGTGGAAAGATAATGTATATTCAGTATTATATAAAAGTTTAAATAAATAAAAAGCAAGATTGTGATTTGAAGATAAATGTATATTTGTTTTATTTTTTTAGGAATAACCTCATCTGTGGTCACATTATTAAATACCTACAATCCAATATAAATTTTAATATTCACCTACAATAGCTTACATCTATTTTACCTGAAATAGTAATTAATAAAGAGCTAGTAATAGTTTCTAGAGAGCAGTTTACATTAATTACATTAATTACAATTACATTTTAATGTTAGTTTTATAGTTGTAATGATAATAACAAGAATTCATGGTCCTATTTGCTATTTCGAAATTAATCAAAAGAGTCTCAATGTTTACAACTGTTGACTGAACCTCGTACTCTAACGTGACGTAGCAAGTGACGCCATGACACTTTGAAACGTTTTGGTACGAATTTAAAATTTATTAATTAAAAAGTTATTTTTAAATAGTAAACCTACATTTTCAGCAGAAATATTATGTTTTTCGCAATTAATATGTATTTCTGAACATTATAAAAACAGTTTCTCAAAATTTGTCATCATGCCTATTGTGTAATCTAACAGCTCGGCCGTCCTGATCTAAGCAAGTCCCTTTGCTTATAAAATGTGAATAATGAAAACAATTGATAATTACTCGTATTAGCTAGTTATATACTAAGCCATCGCTTGTTTCTTTTCCCTTACGTCGTCCGCCTTTTATTTTTAGCAGTTGAGAAACGTCACTTAAATCTAAAGTTTCTAGGACGGGCTGTCATTAGGCGGGAGCCAATAATGTATGCAAGCCCCCTTTTTTAATATTCCGCGATTTCTGTTTTGACACCATACAACGGGGCTCCCGCCTGAGGTTCCATCAATATGGCTAACTGACCTACCTAACATAGTAGGCTTACGCTGGTCCGTAAATCGAACGCATAACAAACATCTCAGCTCCCAGTTATTCAGTTTACGAACTAGTCCTCTCTCTCGACTGATACGACTATTACCAACCGCCACAGGTTTCATTTCTTCAGTTACCATACCAGTCTTTCCCTTCGACCGGTACGAGCATAACAAACACCTCAGCTCCTAGCTGTTCAGTTTGCGTGCTAGTCCTTGCCCTAGACTGGATAGGACTAATACCCAATAACCTAGGGCTTAGTATTTTCTAAGACTTTCATGAGTATTACACATTAAAATAAAACTATTTACGGATTTAAATTTTTAGTTAATAAAATTAAAATGTAATTAATTATACACGAGATAAATCCGTAAAAATAACCTGGTGTTTAAGTTTATTCACGTGTGCCAGTCCTTTCCCTCGTTTAGCCACACTTGTGTAAAAATGCCTTAAATCTTTTCCTTGGTTTTCCCTTAAACATTTTCCTTAACTTTTTTCCTTAATCTTGGGTTCTCTCAACGCTTTACCTCGGGTTTCCCTTAAAACATTACCTTAAGTTTTCCTTAAAACTTTACCTTTCCACCATTAAATTAGACCGTTTGTCTCATAATTTATTGTAGATGTTTGTCAACAGCTCGTAAGACTAAAAAGAAAGTTTATACATAAATCAGAGATATCACTCTCGAGATATTTATACCTGTAGGTTATACTCGAAGGTTCTTTGAATTATATAATAGAGTTTCTTATCTAATATATTACTTGAAGGTGAGGTCAATCGAGGTTGCGGGGATTACTTCTAACAATCACCTCTTTAGAAATAATACATTTTAGCCACTGTAGGTTGAATCATCGTTTGCCTCGTTCGCTATAGAATCAATTTATGTTGTACCTTTTGAGTATGCAAGCCAATATCAATTCTGCTTTCTGCTTTCAATTTATTTCTTCTTTTATGTCGTAGTTTGTTTACATTACTATTATTAACAAGGTGGATCAAAAATTACAGATGGCATAGAATAACGAATGATAGAAACTAAATACAAGACATTGCGTTCACTATTCGCTAAATTGTTTTCTTCATAGTCTAAACAAACGTTATGGCTTTTCCAACATTTTATAAGTAACACGATTATAGAAAGTTTATCATGTTAAATGCTTGATAATTTTTTTTTCATTGTTTTTAAGATTTCCGACTGATAATTTTATAAAAAAAACACTTAGTATGATTGAAGTTTACTTTTCCTTTTAATATAGTTGACGTCAATATACCATTACGATAATATCTCTTATCTACATAATAATTGCTCGGTTTAACCTGATATTGCTCGACAACATCATACACTTGCTTAAAATAATTTCTAAATAATAGTATTTTTTTAGCAAGTGTATAATATTATAAGAAAACGGTATTTAGAAATATCTGCTTCCTCACAAATAAAATGGAATGTGCTCATGTTCTCTTTCAAATTTCAAGGTACTCATATAATTAATTTATGGGTAATCTCTTTTAATGATTTCAATCTTTAAATTGTATGTCAAGTACCTCCTTGTTTTATTTACATTTTTCATTTAGATTAAAACAAATAAATAGATAAATTGAGTTGACTTCGTCCATAATTGATACTAAGGCCCACTTCACCGCGCACACAAAAGTTAACGTCAATGGCAAATAATTAAGACGGATGTGATCTCTATTAGATCATATCAACACGTTTTAAGATAAACGAAGTTATAGTGCAAGTTGTCTCAGAACATAAGGAAATAAAAAAAAATACGGTTAAAAAACTCGGTGGTAGACCATAACATCGACCATAACATAGATGATGTTATGTGCCGGCGCGCCAGCAAGGTTACCCCTACCGTGCAGCAAAGTGACCTAGTCATGTTCTGGCTCGTTGTTCGATGAAGACGCATATAAAAAATGGGGATCTTTTGGATTGGTTAACCGGTTTGGCGTCGATTTGATATTTGTTGTGCCTATATGTAGAGTGTAACAACGGTATCTAGAGTGATGGCTTTTCGCTGGCCACCCGCATATAGTTAGGGATACAATAAGTGGGTCAGAAACCCACGAATGGCGGCCCCCCCAGCTGCAAAAAATTCCAGGGTGGCTCCATCGTGCTGGTGAGTGACCAGAACAGGAGGCCCGATGGCGATCCCTGGGGAGGTTCGGGCGTCCCACAGCCTCCAGACTAGCCTCTCAGTGTCATGATATTCCATTACCATCACGTTACGAGTTCGATACATACCGCCTCGTTCAACTGCTATTTCCCATCCTATTCACTTTTATATTTTAATTTACGAAGAAGAACATACAAAACTATGGTAGACACAGAAAACAAAAAATCGTGTATTCCTATATCTTCTGCTCTTACAGCGGTGAACAGGAAACCACTAGATTATTTGAGTATTTCAGTGATGCTGTTGATATGGCTCTACGTCAGTACCCTTCAGATTGTCTTTCTTGGGGAATTTAATGCCTGTCTTCAGGGACTGGCTGTACTCATACGAGAAGTCCAATCCTGCTGGAAGAAAAGCGCGGAACTTTGCATTGTCCTTGGACCTCTTTCAGCTGGTGAGGCAAGTGACACGGGTACCAGATATAGTAGACCATAAAGCCTATTACCTGGACCTTCTGCTGCTAACGGCTCCGGACTGGTATCGTGTAGTGGTCACCTCCCCGTTAGGAACCTCCAACCATTGTCTGGTGAAATCTGTGTTTACATATTCCCTACCAGGTTTTGAACCATATGATGATAGGAGATGAACTCGTACATCCTGATCAGCAAATTATAACGGCCACATTAAAAACGTACAAATTGAACAAAATCCTGAACAATTAATAATTCGTCTATGTAATTGAAAAAGTGAAATACCCAATATCAAGAGTTTATGAAGTGAAACAAAAAACAACATCACCTCACCCAGGATAAGTGAAATTGATATGATTTATTTGTTCAAACATTAAGAGGCTATATAAACTGCAACACTACTGAAGCTGTTTACTGTTACCGCCAGTGCTCATTTACACAAACATCCTTACACACATTTCATACGCATATATTATTGACACTTAACAACTCCACCAAATCTCAGTTATATATGTATGAAAAATAGTCCTCTCCAAGTGCGAGAAGAGTGCTAGGATAAATACAAACACCACTGTACCAGCTCACTAACCCTTTAGGTAAACGGATATAGCACAATTACGTCTTGTATATACTTTAAAAATATATATTGGTATATTAACTACCACCAAAGAATGGTAAGCAAATTTAACTTCATACGAAACTCAAATATAAAATGTAATATGTACAATACAATGTATATTATGACAAATTTTATTAGTAATATAGTTGGTTAATAATAAGTTAGTAAAATAGTAAATTAGAAAAACCCCGATACAAAAAGACCTCTGAGAAGGATAAAAATAATATTCGACTTCGATGACGACAACGATTTTAATAAGCGCATAATAATATTATCTTTATCCTTATTAGAGGTGTTTTTATATCGGGGTTTTTGATTGCTTTTTTTTATACATTTTAAAGTTACATTACTGCTTTCTTTGTTATACAAAATGAACCTAAGAACATACGAAATTTCACTTGTTTAAGTATTTCTTTCAATATTAAGACCTTTCATCCGCACCAATAAAACCTCAATATCTTGGATACGACTGCTTCCATTTCAACCAATTATAAATAAGAACCATCTCAACGAATCAGGGTTTCGATTAAACCGCAATCAAATCCATCTACGCGTTTGGCTGCTAGAATGCCACAGACACACAGGTCTTACCTCAGGTCAGGTCAGGCCTTCTTATAACTGGGGGCGAACGCCGGGAACCTTCTCGTGGTGCTCCCTGGGCAATAACGGTTACTGAGAACCTTCGGGTTCTCCCGTTGGCTTAATACCCGGCGCGGTGGGGGTCGGTCATGGGGGTTTGTGCCCGGTCCATGGCAGGCTGCCTTTTGGGGTGGTCTGCCTGCGGGGTGGGGTCGGGCCTTTTGGCCTGGGCAGTGAGGGTGGGAGAGCGCAGGCCCTCTCCACCGGGGTCAGCTGCCGGGTCGCCCCTGGTACTTCTCTGTGCGCAGAGTAGACTGTGAAGCGGTCCCGTGGTTAAGTGGGGGGTACGCGACGGTCTCCTCCTTGCGGAGGGGGAGGTCGTTTGCGCTGATAGGGTGGTGGCCCGGAAAAGTCATCGTCAGGTACAATAGCGCTTGACGATGATTAGTCCTTGCGAGGTGGCTTCGGAGCTCTTCCAAGGAAGGGCTTCGTTGGCGGGGTGGCGGGTCGGTCGAGGTCGCATCTCCTGCGTCATCTGCAGAGGGCAGTTTAAATGCGTCGGAGATTTGCGTACCTCTTCCGCCCCCGTACGTTGGGGTGGTCTTCTCCGGAAGGTCACCCGCGGCGTACACGCCGCTGGTGGCGGCTTCGAGTTCGGACCGGGACCGTTTTCGGACCAGGTCCGGGTTCGGGAGGGTGAGTCGGATCGGCATACCTTCTTCGCCGAGGCTTAAGCTTGCTGGCGTTTCGGTGGGGTGGGAGTCTTGATCTGGCTCGGGCGGCTTGGGTGGAGGGCAAGGGAGCCCTTTAAGATCTTTCAAGCCGGCCACCGGCGTGGGGCGCGTCCAAGTCAAACGGATGAGTCCTTCCATGGGGTTGGTGGCCGGTCACGCGGCCTGCCGTCGGCGCAACGCGGATGTGTGCGCAAGCTTTCCCGTGGCGCTCCACTATGACGGCGAGGTGTTGACCGTCTGGTTTAGTGAGTAAGAGTCTCACATAACCGCCCAATCCATCTATTCCACCTTCTCCTGGATGGAGGTGTGTATCCGTGAGGATTCCAGACGTTAAAAAAAAGGCCTATTTATAACACCTCTCTTTTTGACCCCCGACTCAAAAAATTTAAAAATAAGCGTGACGCAATTGTAAGACAGTCTTTTTCTGGGTAATTCCACTTCTGAATGATAAGGGCCGAGTCGACTTGAATAGTTTCACGGATTTTACTAGTAACACTTCATTTTTAATTACTTGTATTTAATTCTTCCTTGGCACTATACAGCATTTATTATATACCCTTATTTATAAACGTCCCTGTTGATATAAATAAAAATCATAGTCAAATCAACTACTTCAAACAGAAAAATAATAACTACTTGTAAATGACCAATTATATGTATCGCTATACACAGTATTAAACATTGGTTTTAATTATGAAGTCTCAATGGTTCTCATTTTTCTAGTTTATTCAACTATTTACTAATCAAGCAAATGCTCCTCCTCATATAAATAATAATCGGAGTCAAATAAACTAATTTAAGCATGCAAAAATAACAATTTCTTGACATAGCAATACTAAATATCACAACGTTAGTAATTAAAACAATAATTGAAATAATTAGATTTTAATGGTTATTAATATTTATGTTAAATCACAATTCATTAATTTATATGAATCTATATAGTCACCATAATAATATTTAAATGAATCAAAACATTAGTAATTATTATTAAATAGTTCAACAATAATGTAACCTCACATTATTATTCCACTAGTTATTATAACTATGTAGTTTAATACCAAGATATTTAATATTTAGTGGGACTAGAGAATGCCTCGACTCAGTTTACTTAAACAATACAGATTATTTACACTGACCAAGGCATATTTTTGTTTGTACTAGCTTCGTGCATAAAAAGATGGATAAAAATTGCCAAGTTAACAGAAATTCGCAATTTCAAAGAAGCCTTCTAATATTGTTAACGCTGCTGAATATAACTTAGACTAACAGCTCTAATTCAGGTGCTCCAAACTAATCTAGATTAAGCAGAAAGCAATTATCATGTGTAACTTAGAAGCATTTGAGGGAAAATCGCGGAAATACTAAATTAAACAAAATCTCCTGGAGTCGAAACACCACAACCACAGGTACGAAACGGTAATGGGTGGAACGACAACTGGGAATCGTTATCGCTGTAGCGATAATTATAAATATATTCTTATTATATTTAATTATATAAAAAGTAATGGATAAAATAATATGTATGAAGAAAGCAAGGCAGTGCATGACGTAAAATGTAAGAAACACTATGGTTTAGCATATTACTTGATATAAGGAAAGGATGTCTGTAAGTGTAAACAAAACAACAAAACATTGTATAAATTGGCTATGTAATCCATAAACCGATTATCATGGTAGTTGTTTTTTAACCCCCGACTAAAAAGAGGGGTGTTATAAGTTTGACCTGTTGATCTGTGTATCTGTGTATCTGTCTGTGGCAAATTTCCGGCCAAACGCGTGGACGGATTTGAATGCGGTTTTTTTTAATCGAAAGCTATACTCGTCGAGATGGTTTTTATCTATGTTTTATTTAAATAGTAATAGTCGTCTCCAAGATATTGACGTTTTATTCGTGCGGGGGAGAGGTTCTTATGCAATAATTAGCTGTTCCTAGCGGTGTCGCCAAAAGGATGAAGGCCAAAAGGTTTTTACACTTACGTACTGAGGTAAAGTACTTTATTAGGGATAGCTGTTGCCCGTGACTGCGTCCACGGAGACTGTAAAAATATATTTATAAGGCTTATGATCGTAGTCATAAAGAATCACGGGCAACAGCTAGTGATAATGAAAATCCCTTCATAGTGTTATTAGTGATTGTAAATCATTTTAATTTTAAATGTTTATATTTATTAATATTCGTATATACTATATATGAAACCTACCTACCGACCCATATGAAAACGTCTTGAATCATGTTACTGAATACATTTATAATTTATTACATTGTCGAAACTTTCACGTGGATCCTTATTTTATTATATTAAATATAATATATATTTCTCTTAATAAATATAGCCTATGTACCTACATCATAATATAGGATTCTAATGCTAAAAGATTTTTTTAAAAAGCGGTCCCGTAGTTTCGGAGCCTATTCAATTCAAAGAAAGAAACAAATTTTTCCTACTTAAACTTGAATTTTTTTTAAGTTAATTTAGTACAATTCAGAAATTAGTAACATAAGTTTAAAAAGCAGAAAAAAAAAATAAAAATTTAAAAAACCCCCGATACAAAAAGACCTCTAAAAAGAGTAAAAATAATATTCTTATGTACTTATTGAACTCGTTGCGTCGTGGAACCGTTTAATAAAGGAAGAAATTAAAATTCAAGTAAGTTAACAAGGCAAATAAAGAAATTACAAAATCGAATCGTATGGTCTAAATCCTCAATGATTAACTTCGTAATATATATACACACATAATAAATAAATAAATAAATACACTATCAACGTACGTACAACGGTCTCCCGACGCAACGAGTTCAATAAGTACATAAGAATATTATTTTTACTCTTTTTAGAGGTCTTTTTGTATCGGGGGTTTTTTAAATTTTTAATTTATTTTTTTTACATGGAGTTTCTGTTAATTTATTAAATCCATTACAATATTAATTTATTTCGTTTGCAGCGGCACTCGTTAGTTAATATCATTTTAAATGGATTTTGCTACTGTAAAACTGTTCATACCATTAAATTCTTCGAACGGATATCATTTTGCTTTTTGTATTTATGAGTTGTTATTTGTTTATAATTTCAATTTGTTAAGGGATTTTTTTTGTGTTTAAGAGATTAAGATATTTTCAGAAGTATATATAGACTCGGAGGGCTAAATCAGTTATTGAAATAATAAGAATATCACTGCAACATGCATTTAAAGACACAATTTATTTTGTGAATTAAGTTTTGTACGTATATACAAGCAACTTATTTCGTTTTTTAGTATTCCGTACACAAAGATTAAAAACGGAAATCTATTATTAAGACTTTGCTGTCCATCTCTCCGTCTATCGGTCTCCAAGCAGTATCTCATAAACTGTGATAGATAGACAGTTACACTATAATAGCAAAATTAAAATATATATTTATTTAAATCTCCCATACCTACATCAAACGTGGTTCCATTACTCGATTTTAATAACGGCAATAGTTAGGCGCTTGAAATATTCAGAGAATATTTAGTTATGTATTAATTTTAAAACTTTATAATCAAATTAAAATGAAATATATATTAAAGTTTCCTATACGTCAACGTTTTTTTAAATAATGGTACGAAACCCTTCGTGTTCGACTTGTTAAGACTGAGATTGGAAGAGCAGTTCGTAGTACGTACGTAAGTAAAAGACTCTCTTTTAATAAATAGAATTATAACTAGTTAATTGTGAATTAAAAGCTTCAAAATTTGTTGAAATTCTAGACCACCTTGACATATACACTTGTGGGATTATGCATCAGCTGTAAAATATACGGTATGCTTATTACCAGTATTAGATAGTCTTGTGATTTTAAAAAGTCTGTAACTATGCTCAATAAAACGTCTCCTCATCCATCCAAACATAAAATCCTCAAAAAAAAATAAGTCAAATTCAATTGCTACTTTAAGTGATTAGTGCATTAAAAAAACAAATAAAATCTAACACTTTTATTTTAATAAAAACTGTTGTAAAATTAACTGAACGATACATATCAAAATTTTAACTGACATGGTCAATACAATTGCAATTTTATAATTATCACACATTATCTATGCATTTCGTTCTTATTAATTTAGAAAAAAAAAATATGTTATACATGAAAAAAAATAATTTAAACACTTATTAATAATAATAATATCGTAACCACATAGGTACTGATGTTTTGTGCTTAAAGCAGAAATTAATATTTTTGGAAACTGCAATATTCATTTACATAAGAAAATTATTATGAAATAAAATATATGTAATTATTTTCTATCTAAAATTAACTAAACTAGTCTAATGGTTATCATATCGATAATATTAAATTAATCGGAATATTGCTAGAATTGGTTTGTATTAATTTAAATTATTGTTTAAGTTTCTTTGTAAAATGTTTTTATGTTAACTAAAGTTGAAATTATATTATACGATCATATTGCTGTTAAAATAGTTTAGCTTTAATCGCATGAAATATATTTAAGCATAAAATTTAGGTTAAGCAGCGTTTACTCAGGTCAGGTGTGTTGCATAATAAGCAGACGAACGTTGTAGCATGTCTGCAGCTAACCACATTACCACCGCGAATCCTACACCAAAACCGGTACCACAACGATTTACACACGCAAGCGTATGACTTGCCATCGGAGAGCTTAGAAACCGGTGTCCCGCGTAGCCCTAACCTTGACAGATGACACGTAGTTCAGCTATATATTATCTACCGCCGAGTGTCTCTATAGATAAAGATGCAGCAGGAACAATGGTTTTAGTGACGCAACGTGTTCAGATTATTCATAAATATATAAGACACAAGACTACCGCATGTCACGTAATAAAAATGGGATCCTCATTATTACATAATATGTACCTAATATATGATTTCTTTATAACTAAGAACTATTTGAAAAACGCTTGTTAGATGATAAAAGCTCCAAAAGTTACAAATAAAACTCCAGATTGTAATCATATCAATGGTAATAGATGGCCTCTCTTTCAATAGGATAGGATAGAATGTCAATAAACTGCGGTCCAAATTTGCAAATCTACCGAGAAAATATGTAAATATGCAAATTTATACGTATTTGTCCGTCCAGAGAGAGATAAGAATAATTACTCTACACAAATGTATTCATTTAGGGATTTATCTTCGTCCCGTTGTCAAGCTGGTATCGTTGGGAATTATACAAAATTGCAAAAACAATATATGGAATATAAACCATAATTATTATCATTATTAGGTATAGATTGTGTTTTCGAAGTCATGGCAATATTTTCTGAATACGTTAGATTTAAAATGTTTATACAAGACTTATATATACATCCCAGTTCGCTAGGCTTAATTTAAAGATATATATATATTTATTCAAAATACATAATAAATAATAAGTACGAAACCACCGGCATAATAATTACGATTCATTCTCAATTTCATTCTCCTCTACTCATTTCTGTAGCAGGTACACATATAGATTCATGGCGTTATAGATTACCTTAAATACTTCTACGTACATTATAGTGCATCAGTAGTAAAAAAAACCGTGACTAATCTTAAAGAAAAAATCTCCTATTGCCAAAATAAATAAAATGACCTTCTGGGTCAATCTAAAGATTCTCTGTAAAATTCGTTGAAATCTGCCTATCCGTTTCGTAGTCTATGAGGAACATACATACATATTTTTCTTTTATGGGTAACCAAAACTAAAAATTTCTAAAAAATAAACAAACATGTTACCTCGAAAATAATTGTCACTATTTTAATTTTTGAGGACTTGACGTGTGACGCGAGAGTGTGACGTTTGACAGCTGTCACCTAGCAATTCCATTTCAACACGACTTCTCCTGACAGGGGACCCTTTTCGGACTCTTTCTTTTAAAATTGAAGTGTCATCTTCAAAACTTGCAATGAATCTTTCTAAATGTCATCACCAGATGATAGGTAAGGTATCGTAGCAGATTCTTCTGTACTCCTCTGTGTCCTGAATGTACTGAGTCGCAGTTCTTTTCCAAGACAAAGAACTTTGATTTAACTACACTATGCTGCACCAGAAACAGCCAGCAGCTTTAGCACCAGCTAGCTGCAGCATCAACTCCGTCTTAAGCATCAACAGCATTGCATATTACCATTCTCGGGGGATTTGCGCCCTTGACGGGCGACAGACACGATTGAGGGCAAACTAATGCCCGTGCAACTAATTTAATTGATGACGAACGTGAGTGGGAACTAACATTGAAACTACTCTGGATGGCTGCAGTTGAAGTTCATCGTCTGGAGCCAGCTCTGAAATAGCAGCTTCAGGATCACTCGGTGGATTCCAATGCGCACTTTGGAGGTCAGCTCTTAACTTGTTAAGTGTCGTCTTGCCTGTGGGTCCTAGACTTGAGTCTCAACGCCCAGCACCCTTTAAAGCTGTAAGTGCCGTGGACTAAATCCGCGGCGGCGTCATTATCTGCACTTATCGTTCCTTCACTTATCTAGACTAACACTGTGGAGGTCGAGACAGTTGATGCCGTTTTTTCAATGTAGTTCTAGACTGTGTTGAATTTGTTACAGTTAAAATATTAAAAGAAGGACTGTTTTGTCTGCAATTTTTATCACGTTTACTGGATAGCGAACTACAATTTCACGAGCGACTTGTCATTTTTTTACTTCTATTCGCATTGTTTTTCAATAGACACTCTTTGAGAGTACTGAAGCGTATAAAAAGGTAAAACCAAAATATTAACAAAGGGTAGTTTTGTTGTAAATCTCTAAAATATCACGAAATGTATATGCTTTCCATTCACTTTAGAATAAAAATAGATGGTATTCACCAAAACTATCGTTACATGCACAAGATTTAACACTTTTTATTTATGTAGTATACAAACCGAGAAATTAATTTCAATGTAAACGATTGCATTATTAGGAACGACTCCACAACATAGATATAGATAAAAACAGGGCCGGGAACGTCAATCAGACGGACAATCATGTCTATTGATTATTCGTGTAATGTATTCTTTAACGAAAACGGAGGAGGAGGATCTGCTGACGCCTTCGATGTACGCCTAAGTTTGATATCCGATATGTGTTCTCTTCTACCGATGCTCTTTTTGTATTTAACCGATGTATGTCACACAGTCAAGTACATACCCCGGAGCATTCAATTTGAATTTAATCCGTAATTTAAAGTTTATAATGTGATTCATAAAAAAAAGGTTTATTTAAATGTGTACTCCTGTAAATTTATGAAAATACTATGGTACTCTATGTGAGTATTTTTATAAACAAATTATGGAACACTGGTTCTGTTGCTTGTTATGGCTAAGGAAATGTAATTTCCAGGAATAAAAACAGTGTGCATGGATCATTCAAGCGCCTTCGGTTTATGTTGTTTTTAATATGCCTAGTTTTCTTTACAAAGCTTGAGCCCGGAAGTTTACAGGTCTGTACTAGTTTGTTAACATTATTGTATTTTTGTTAGATATTAGGCTTTTCTGGTAATTAGCAATAGCTACTTTCACAATTTTAAATTTAATTTACAAATAATTTACAGTATTTATATGTGTACAGTAAATTGTTGTGAATAAATTTATAATTAAGGTGATAGCTGATGGCTACTGATAATTCTTGAATCAAATAATTTTTCTTTGAAATCAAATATTATAAAATGAGCTCGTATTTTCGAAACTACTTATCCAATGTAAGATAATGTTTTACCAATGTTTTGAATAAGCCGTGGGTTGTATATTAACCTACTAAAATGAAAGCACGGTTCGTTGAAATCTAATTTACAAGGTAATTTAACAAAAACGTTGGAGTATTTGTTTTTCTTAAGACCAATATAATATATATTAATTGTAAAAATTGTTTGTGCATTCGGTAAACCTATTATAACGGTAGCTGTTTTTTTTTATATCGAGTTTCCGTTTATTCATTGAATCCTTTGCAATATTAATTTATTTCGTTTCCAGCAGCACTCGTTATGGCAATATCATTTCAAATGGATTTTGCTATTGTAAAACTGTTCATGCCATTAAACTCTTCGAACGGATATCAGTTTTCTTTTCATTTTTATGATTTGAATAATTTTTATTTGTTAAGGGATTATATTTGCGTTCCGAATATTAAGTCATTTACTTTATATGTATAGGCCCAAATGCTGTGTTTATTCTGAGGAAAAGCATTTCTACTGCAAGGAAATGGAGGGGAATAAAGGATATTTGAACATATATGTAACAAATTAAACCCATACTCAACTCAAAGCCTGTGGACACCAGCGATCACTTACCAAGTGACCTTGACGTTCGTCAGAAGCGTTAAGGTCACTTGGTAAGTGATCGTGACTATCAATAATGGTCATAGGCGACAACATCACTTACCAATAATCTTATTTACGCATTAGTCAGACCTAGTCTGACTACGCCTGACTTGGCTTCTTTTCTTAAACAAATTATTAGGAATTGGAGGAACAAGGGCTTACGCCTTTTAAACAGGAGTACCAAAATACACTAGTTATCACTGGAGTTAATTTTGGATCGCATGTAGAGAGAGGGAAATTTAGCAAAATTTTGAAGAGGATTCTACACAGAGGCAAAAACACCTCATTCACTCATACACTGTCGTAGTGTTAAAACATATTTACTATTGATTACACATTATTTAAAGTTATTAGATATTTTTATAAAAAACTAAAATTTACAACATAATATGTAGTATGTTCGCCAATCTAGCATTGATTTTTATACAGCCGTAACATCGCTGTCCACAAACTATTTTTTCGCTCTCTAAAATTAACTATTTGTATTAATTTAGCCAATTACAATCAAGAATCTTCTTTCTTTTACTGAACATTTGCGGCTGGAGCTCTTCAAAATGAGATAATATTTTTTTTATGTATACCTAGTATCCCATAATCACTAGAACAAAAAGCGGCGTGGTCTATTAATATATAAGATTCAAAGGGTTAACGAAATGGTTGAGTACTTTAATAAAAATAAAAAACTTGACTCCAGATAAGATCTCCAATATTTCTTGTATTCTTATTTACTCTTTGCTAAGGAGTTTTACGGTTATCCCAAATCAATTAATGTTGCGACGAAAAATTTACTAATGTTTTAAGAATCTGTAATAAATTTAATTTGTTAGTGATCTTCAATATATGGGAGAAGTTTACAGTTCATATACATATGAATAAACTGTTTATTATTATAGAAGAATTCAATTTTTTGGGGAGCATGGCAATAAACCTGAAGTGGGTTTTAGATACCGAGTTATTTAGGAATCGCATGGACAAGGTCCTATCCCTTATAAACAGGAATACTAAAATACAAGGCTTATGGCAGGAATCAATTTTGGACCGCATGTACAAAGCACAGTTGGAGAAAAGTCATTCGGTCCGCTCTCGTTTTATGAACTTTTCAGGAGTTGGTTGTATAGATTTTGCCAGATTATAATGTTCGGAATCGAGCTCTATTTTCACTACGCTGACATACCATCTCGGAAATGTCGGCGCAGGTGGTGGTGGTAGTGGTGGTGATCGTCACAGTCACTAGTTTTTCCTAGTGATAAACCATGAACCAGCAAGGAAGAATTGCATTCTACGAAAATGTGGTGACTTGTTGTGTCAGACAAGTCGTAGGTATCCCCGGTTAGACGTTAGCTCGTTGTAATAGCCGTGATGCTCACTAAACTCTACAACACAGTAACTGCGGCGTAAGGGTCAATTTATATGTGGAAGTAAATATATTATCAAAAGAAATAAGATTTTTATTACACTTTAACAACTGACGAATTGAATATAAATGATAAAGAAGTCATTAAATAAATGATATATAACAATCAAGATCGATCATCGAGCTCTTGAACTGTAACCTTGATTCTGCCTTAGCTTCCGTAGCATCACAAATGGAATGATTTTAAAACAATTTTTTAATAGTCTTCAAAAATAAATATGTTTTCATTACCGAAACAATTTTTTTTTAATTTTCATCGTTCTAAATATTTTTCAGTAATTGGGCTCATGTTGGCTTTGAAATTAATGTTATAGTTTTTAACAAGCAGTTTGACTTCGGATTCCTTGCCTTGTATATTTAGATGGACGATACTAAACAACTTGGTCCTATTACTTAGTTTGAAGAAGAAAGATAATTTTTCCATAATAGATTATTATTACTACATTTATTTTTCGTAATATCCCATATATCCTTTACGACGAAGTTATTTAAATTTAATACTATTTTAGTACAAGTAGCAATTAGTTTTCTGTACTAAAAATATTACATATAAAATTATCTATAACAAAATACATAGAATACGTCGCTATGACGGTATAACAGATTATATAATGTCAAATTCAGATTAAACATATATTATTTATTTTATTTAACCATTTTTGCTCCAAAAATAAAAGGTACAAATTCAGACTTATTGCTACAGTAAAAGATAACACAAAGATTCGATATACAAGTTCAAATCACTTAAATAATTAAAACAAAATTAGAAAACCATTAAAATGAATTATATGAAACTAAGATCGTGCACAACAAATACAGTGTACTATAAATACAAAATTTGTTCCAAAACTTTTTACAAATCTTGATAAACAACACAAAAAAAACAAAACAAAAAAATGTTTGGTCGCTCTTTTACTTACTACTCTGTATTTTGTAAGAAGTACTTAAAAAGTCAACGTTCGGGCGCCATACCGAAGCTCAGAGTTAATGCCAGTTCAGAGACAAAAATACATTTTGTATGAAAAATTTATATTTTAAAAACTATCAATTTTAAAAAGTCAAAGTACAAATGTTGTTGGGATTGATGTAAAGAGGCTGCCTGCAAGATGTGGTCAACTAATTACAAATAACCCTGTATTGAAATTAATGCTATATATATATATATATATATATATATACATATATATTTTTTATATGTAATTATAAATATCTGTGTAATAAAACATAATAAACATATATTATATTTTATAATTAAAATGCAGCAAATTTCCAGAGAGGTATTTAAAGACTGATTTCTTAAAGGCTACCTAATTGGGAGGCTCCTTATGGATTCGGGTAAGCCGTTCCAGAGTTTAGTTCAGTGAACAGTGAAAGAACAAGAGAGAGAGAGAGATAAAAGGAAGGCGTCAATATTACAATAATTGAAATTTACATGTCAAGTAGTGGGGAGAAAGTGGATCATTAAGAATAGAGAATAATTGACTTATATATCTAAAAAAATCTTCGCTCCCTTATAGAAAGCCAGTTTGTATTTGTGTGGTAAGGAGATATGTGATGTCATATTTACGAAGAGAGAAAAAAATGTGAATGTAGCTGTTGAGAAGGCGATTCAATTTATTCAAGTTGCTTTCGGAAATGTTAGAGCAGCGGACATCAGCATTATCAATGACAGGTCGGATTAGTGATTGCACTAACAGAGTTTTTTGTCCGAAATTCTTGTTTTGTTTCTGCCCGAATATGTTGATATGGAAATGTTCCAATAACAATATTTTTATTTACTTTATCAATTTTTTCATATTTTGAACCATTATTTTTTCTTAACGGATAATCCGGCTTCATGGAATAGTGCAATAGTAGTATTTTCAGTCAACTTAAAGTTAATAATTTTATATAGATTATGCTAGTAACTGGTTTCAGGCTAGCATATACTACATACAATATTTAATTCCTCACTTTAAAGAGACCCAAAGATTACCTAATTTATCAGAAGAAACAAGTAATTATATTTGAGCAAATTGAAGTTTGATTTGACATGCTTTTATTTGATCATTTGTCGTAATATCTTTGTTATTATTTTAAAAATATATAGCCGAATCACTCTTTTACCTTACAATATATTTTAGTAACAATTAGAATTAAAATAATTTATATAAATATAGAATGAAAAATAAACCTACACGGGCAGGGATTCGAACTACTGGGAAACCGTGCCGCCGCTCTACCAATTGAGCTACCGTATCGCTGTCCGTCTCGGTGAATTAAGCATTCTATATGTGATCGTCTTTATCGGGACGGTGGTGGCAGTGTCCGCCTCGGTGAATGCTTATATGCCAGTGTAGGTTATTTTTCATTCTATATTTATATAAATTTAAATAAGCTTAACATGGCTATACATGTTTAAAGATATTTTCAAACATTGAAATAATTATTTGTTGTTCCATATGTTTTATTTTTAACCAAATCTGGAAAATAAATTTATAAATTTATTAATTAATAATAGAAACATGCTCTATTGATATTTAATATTACATTAACCAACAATTTCCTAATACTCAAAGTTTAGTAATTGTCTTAATTAGGCGTACAATGATAAAACAAGTTTGAACTCTAGTTCCACTCAGACTTTAGTTGCACAATCTTCAAAGACCTGGATAATTGGAAAAGAGCTTATTACCTACATAGATTCTGAATCATAAAAACGCCAGGACTTCTTTGAATCAAATCTTCATAATATATACACTTGTGGAAGATAGAAACTAGATATAGTCATTAGACTTCAGCTCAAATAACAGCAGCCTTGATTATAGTAGCCGCACTTGTTACGAATTCCGAACATAAAATTAATCGCTTTCATAATCCATCAAAAACTTTTTTTTATTCAAGTTTAAAAAGTTTTTTATGCAGTTTTACAAATCAAGCAAACAGAAATAATTTATTTAGACTAAAAAAAGATGATTGAATAAGTTCAAACATATTTCTGATTCAATAAAAATATATATAATAAACATATTACTTTTAAATAACTGATAATTATAAAATCTTTTGAAAAGAAGTATTTCAAGTAGAAACAACCACGTTGAATAATCAAGTAATGAGCATTTTTAATTGAATATAATTATAATCATTACATAAATAATATCATATTTATGCATATAATTAAATTATATAAATTCTAAAATGTTTATCCCCTTGTATGTATATTTTTTAATGTGGGGTTGGTTACGCCTGAAATAAAGAATTAGTTCAAGAGTAAATAAGATATCAAATCATAAAAAATATCATGGTTACTATTCTATATACAAACTTTAAATCTAGTGAGTAAGACGCAAGTTTGATTGACTTACCTGAAGACAAATTAAACAAACTTTAGAGACTTCAGAACCTTGCTATACGGTTCATATTTAGCCTACGCAAATATGACCACATCTCCCAACTAAAGTGACTTCCCATACGTCGACGTCGGGATTTAAATACCTATACTTAAATATTTACATATATTTAAATCGCGGTTAGGCGATATTACCGCCTTTTGTACTTTGCAATATATTTTCTTTACATGTATTACTTTTTTTTCATGTGTTGTAGTGTGCAATAAAGAGTATAAATAAATAAATAAGTAATTCGATTTTATATTCAAATATCAAGATCCGAAGCTATATAGAATTACAATTCGTATATCGTATTCGTATATAAAATATATACCTATATTATCGGCGTTATAAATAGAATGAAAAAGTAAATACACCCCAGTGCGCACACGCACACCGCTAGCAACGCTCGGGCGCGGGAGTCTAAATTAGTGCAAAAAATAGGAAGTGTGTTTTAACTGAAAAAAATAGTTTCTTAAATTATTTCAAAATGGTGAATAAAATATATAAAGTTACTTCTGAAAAATTAGAAAAACGCGGAAGTAAACACAATCAAATGTTAATGTCTATAGTTGGTAAATATTTTAATATCTTATTATTTGTATTATAAGGCCCTTAATAAAAGAGTATAAAAGAAGTTAATTTTAAGTTCCTTATTTTTTTATTTTAAATGCGTAAAAATAACTAAAATTAGAAGTAGTACTACTTCTACAAGCATGTAAAATACAAATAAAAAACAATAAAATATGTGATTATATCATATTAAATAAAAATACAGTGAAAGTTAATTAAAAAATAAATATTTATCATTTAACGCATTCATTATTTTTATCATTTAAAAAAAATATTAAGATATAAAAATATATATCAACATTTTAAGCAAATAAAATGTAGAAATATTTTTTTTAAACAATTGACTAATCAGTATAGCCAAAGTCATGTAAATAAACCAAAGTCATATAACATTTTAAAACACTGAATCGATTTTGATAAAAAAATCCTTAAAAGTTATAAAATGCAATCATTTTAATCGATCAAGTTTTACTCATCTATATGCATGTTTAGCCATGCAAAGCTTATTAAAATTTTAAACAAATACAGAATGAACTTCACCAACCTGAGCGGGATTTGAACCTGCAACCTCTGAGGTACATACAACATTGCCAAAAAATCAAATAGATACATGGATGTCGGTTGTTCTTTTTTTGAAGGCGGTTAAAAATGTTTTTCTCATTTATTTTAAGGTATAATAACACTATTACTTGAAAATTACAGCTGAAAGATGTTATAAAATCTGCAATTGCTTGTTAAGGACAAACATTAATCTTAACAACCACTTGATGTTTTGATTACGGATGCTTGGTTTATTAAGTATTTTTTTTAATCATTCATCTTTAAAGGAGCATTTATGATCGATTTAAATATTGTTATTGTAAACTGTATTTTATTTTAATATTATTTAATTTATGAATAATTTATCTATTTTTTACAAAAAAAAAGTAATTTTAAGGGCATATTTTATATTATATGTGTTTTTTCCATTGACAAAATTTAAAAAGAAGGTCTTATTATTAAATGAAAAAATATCTAAAGCTGTATATTTTGAATTATTTTTTAATTATATTTTAAAACAATACTGATTCTTTAGTTCTACTTACGATATCTGGTTATTAATAAATTAAAATAAACATCATTTATATCTATTTTAAAATATTGCCAATTAATAGATGCGGCATTTATAAATGAAACAACTTATTTGTCTCATGATATAATTCATTAACATTAATGATTTCTGTATTGAATATTACAAATCTATTGCGTTCTAAAATGTTCTTCAATTTAATGATTCGAAATTAATACAGTTATTGGCCTCTTAAAGTAAGACATTGGGCCAATCAATTCAAGAGCGAGCGAGGTTTATCTTCAAATTGATATGAATGTAATAAAAAAAATTATGTTATATTAAAAATGAAAAATAAAAGCAGAACCGCATCCACTTATTTTTCATACATACACAATGACTTGTAGCAGTTTTTTGGCAAGCGTCTTTATTGCAAACACGAGTATCTCATTTAGCTAAGATACTATATGTAATTAATATTATAATATTTACAATTGCTGTTATGTATCAGCCAAGGGGGAGTTTATTTGTTATAAATATATGATTTTAAATTTAGAATAAATGTAATGTTGAAGCACTTATTAATAAATTATATATATATATATACATGTTATGTATGTTCTGGATTATGCTTGCTGCTCCACTACTACATAATTTATATCTATTGTATCTTAATTTTGTTATTTTTTACGGAATAGAATAGTATAATGTTTACTAAAACAAAATTGAGGTTTAGATTAACTAAAAACACACGCTGCCAGCTGCTAAGGTTAAAAAATTAACGCTTCTTTAGCACCAGTCAATTAATTCATAGTTTTTAATATCTAAATGGATTGATCGAATAAATTCATCGAACTAGATGAATTTATCGAATTCTAGACAATCGCAGTCACGACAAAACACCATCGTCCGATTCTGTATCCCAATTATTTGTTATTGATGTAAATCTCTTTAACGATCTTCTGTCACAAGTAATTTTAGCTATGATTTTTTTGCTATAATGTTTTTATCATCTAGTGCTCTTTTCTCTCTCTCTCTCTAATTATTAATGATGACCTCTCCTATTATTTTAATGGTTTATACCAATTGTTTCTAATAAAAAATCAATGCTGTCAATAGTATGTAAAAGTTCGACGCATTCGGAGCAGCGGGCTTTCAGTTAATAATAAATACAGTAATCTTAAAGCCTACACTTTTCTTTTATTTTAGTATGCTTGCCCATTCTAGCCTATGGGACAGCAATGGGGTGGATATCACCTAATAAGGAGCTACTGATGGGGGATAGATCTCCCACTAAACCTCCTTTAACTGAAAGTGATGTGTCTTGGATGGCTTCCATAATATTCATATTTGCCCCCATCGCAGTATTTATTTATGGAACAGCGGCAGATAAGTTTGGGAGAAAGAAAACATTACTGTGCGTGACCACTCCGATAGCGGTAAGTTTTATTAATTAATTAATTATCACAACATACATTTTGGATTCTTATTCTTCAATTAAACGGCTTCACCTATTTCAATTACTTTCAGATCGGTTGGGGGGTTAAGTTAATATGTACACATCCAATAGCACTCATAGCTGCGCGCGCGCTGATCGGATTCGGTTCCGGTGGTGCGTTTGTGGTCTGTCCGTTATATGTTAAAGAGATTAGTGAAGACAGTATCAGAGGGATGACAGGAACGTTTATTATATTTTCACAGGTTAGCATTTTTTTTTATATTATGGTATTATATTATGCAAAAAACATTTTTAGCATAGAAACAATTACATAAAATAAATTTTCTGAAGTCTTATTTATTTATTAAATTATTTATAACCTCCCAAAAGTTACTACTACTACTACTACTACTACTATCTCTTCGGTCTAATATAATTATAAATATATTCTAATGAATATGTTTTTATTATACGTAATTAACAATTAGAGTATTAGTATTAATATATATCTTTAAGAGCTCGGAATAATTTAACAAATTTAATAATGTTTTGTCATATTACGTCTGAAGAAGTTTTTATTTATAAGAGCTGAAGATTGTCAAATCAGTAATTTATTTATTTATTTATACACTTTATTGTATACCACATGAAAATACATATTACAGTTAGAAATGATATACACACAAAAAAAAACACATGGGAAATACAAAGGGCGGTCTTATCGCCTAAAGGCGATTTCTTCCAGACAACCATCTTGTTAGGAGTTTAAAAACAGCTAGTGAATATAGATATGTGGCAAAAAATTATAAACACCGTAATCATACAAACAAATAATTACACATTAATACATAAACATAATACACACATAATTTTATATAATATATTAGCTAATAAACTAAACAATACGAATAAAAATAAATAAATTGACAATACTTTGTAGAATATGAATTAGACGCATAAGTAAAGAACATTATGATAACACTAAAAATAAGTCGTCTCAGCTTTCTTCTGATAAGTAAAGATTTTTTTAAATATTAGCAAAGATTTTGATTTTTTTATAAAGAAAGGCAGCGCGTTCCATAATTTTGTTGCATGGACTGTGTTTGAAAAATATAATGAAAGTACGTATAAAATACTGAATATATGTAATTTGCAAAATTGTGAAGATTTGTTTATTGTTCCAATCCTGCTTTTCCTATTATATTTTGAACCTGTCCTAAGGGTGAGTATCAAATTTCTTATTTTTCTCGTACATATTTATATAGAGCCTAATATAATTAGTTGCATAAAAGTATTTGATAAAATATTTTAAATGAAACAACAACTTGTTTTTGATAAATATGTAAATAAACTGGCCATGACTGTAACTTAATTATTACTAAATAAAATAAATGAATAATTAAAATTCCTTCATAAAAAACATAACAATGTGTTGCAATTATTAAATGTATCGATTAAAATAATCTAAGCAACTGGAAAACCATTTTTGCTTTTTTAGTACAAGTAGGTACCTATGATTAGAATTAATGATATATCGTTTATTTTTATATATTTACATTAACAGATAAAAAATCAAAAAACTGCTATGGAAAACGTCATATCATTATTTTCATACTTATTAACGTTAAGTGAAATTCGATATATATCATTTTACATTTTTTTAGAAAACGCCTTTACTAAGAGATATACTAGTAGTTATATATATTGGACATATGAATGTATTTATATATATATATATATATATAAATATATATAATATATTATATCATCATGAATTATATCATCATTCATCCTTAGATATAGAATATATTATTTTAATAACCTTTTAATTTTTTTTGTTTCATTGTTTCAGACTGTTGGCAACTTACTAGCATTTATACTGGGAGATCTCTTACCATTTCAAACGGTGCTGTGGATACTTTTAGCTATTCCGTTAATTCACTTCTGTATTCTACTGCGATTACCAGAGACACCCTCATATCTTATTAAGTCTGGAAAAAGAGAGGTAAACTTAAACTATTTTATATTATTTTATTTTATTTTTTTGCAATCAGTCAAAATAAAAATATTTATATTTGTTGATAGAAATATGTTTTTGATATTATTATTAAAGCACAACATATTATAGATACAAGATCTTTAATTTTTGTTTTTAACTATGTACTTAGTTTAATTTTGCTCTTTCTTTGCTATTTACCGTCTTCATCCATTGGGTATTTTAATACTGTTCAAATAATAGTATCCCAATTGCCCATTGCATTTTGGCCAAACAGTTTAATGCAATTATCAATTGTAATTAGTAATATAGTGGTATTACTACTATCTCAAATTGAAATACTATAATACTAAAACTTTCCTCATTAAATTAATAAAGACTTATTAAAACTATCTCTCATCATAGCATCAGAGCTATATAGATCCTGGAGTATCGATATTCCAGGATCTGAAGCTTACCAAATTGTGCAACTTAATAAAAAAAACGAACCCCAAGAGATAATACATTAAGAAAATTAAATTTTCTCATTGATTATCAGTTGACAAAATGTATTGATTTTTTTTTCCTAAATTGATGTAAAATGTTTTCTTTTATAAGCGTATTACATCGTAATAGTCTTATTATAACAATATTCTTACTAATTTTGGGTAGTTACTAATAGTCAGGTCAAATATAATTAACAATAAAGTAACAACTAAAATTAACTATTAATAATTAAATATCTGTTCATTTTACAGGAGACCGCCAGAGTATTAGGTTGGCTGAGGTCACTCTCACCCACTGATAAGAATATCACCGATGAAGTTGACAGACTGGTTGTCGAGCAGACCACAAGTGAACCAAAATTCTCACCTAAGTTATTGTGTAAGAAAAGTAATGTTTTGATAATTGGTTTGCTTATATAAAAAATCAATAGTCGAAAGTTAAAAATTAACCTACTATTTTGAATTCGTAATTTTTTTAAAAGGAATTAAGTCATTTCGAAACGTACAAATTCTCACATTTCTCATAACTACAAGTACTTTGATTTCTTTAGAATTATTTTATACTAATACATTCCTAGTATATTTTTTAAATTATACTCAGTTTTTATTTGGACTAGAACTAACACATTGTATAATTCTTACAAAAGAAAGTTTCAAGTTTCAATGAAATTAAACTTCAAGGAATCTTTCTATTTAAGTAGAAAATCCATATTAGCTTTTATTAAATATTTGAAAAGATCCTATTGGACCTATTTAAGTTAGAAGTTAGTAATTAGCCAACTACGAATAATCATCGAAAGGGTTATGTTTGTGTGTGTATCTTATTTTAAATTATACGGGTATAAAAAGCCAATTATATATAAGATAATTATATTTAGCCAAACATAACTCAAACAAAAGTTTTGTTTTTCCAGCGTTTAGTCTATTTGAAGTAAAATATAATCTTTTGGAATATAAAACTGAATTGACTTATGTATTTTCGGAAAGTAGGAAAGCATTATTATTTTTATGTCAAATTGCATCAATTTTTACTAGTGAAATGTACTTACTGTACGCAGTACATGTAGAATCATAAACAGCTTTTTATTTAAACAAAAGCTACAACCGAGCTTATAAATTGAGACCATATATTTGCATTTCACTATATATACAGAAATTGTAGTTTTCTCATACAAAATTTATTTGTTACCTCTGAACTGAGATTAACTTTGAGCGTAGGTACGGCGCCCGGGCATTGACCTTTTAAGCTCTTCTTACAAAATACAGAGTAATAAGTAAAAGTGGGACCAAAAATTTTTTTGTTTCGTGTTTATTGTGCTGTTTATCAAGATTTTTAAAAAGACGTAGAACAATTGTTTTTGGGATTGATGCAGAGAGGATGCGTGCAAGAGGTGATGAACTAATTAGAAATAACCCTGTACATTCTAGGTGTTATTAAAGTAACCTCCGATTTTACGATGTCAACATATTTTAGTAGTCATTGATTTCAATAAATTCTTCTATGCTACAATATTTGAGACGTATCTCTAAAACTATCACAGCACTAAAATAATAAAAAATATCTTTTAAATACGATATATTTAATAGTTTAATTATTTTGTCCAAAGATGATAAATTATAATCTAACTAATGTTATCTGGCCAATTGACATAAATAAATAAAACATATAATAATAATTACAAATAAATGTGACATAATATATAACTATATATTATGTTATATTAAGTAACGATCGTATACCTTGGGGTATATTCATTAAATATAATTACATGTCACTCGTAATTAGACAGTGTCAGACAAGCTAATGTAATATGAAGTAGATTAATGTTCACAAATATTCATACATATGTGTTATTATATATATTACTGAATACTGAATACAGAATACTGAATCGTTGATAAATTTCTAAACTAAATCTACGAATAAAAAAGGACATCAAATTATCGAATAGTTTAATAATTAAATTAATATTAGTGATTGATTTTGATAGAAGATAAAGAAAGTTCCTCAAACCATAACCTATCAATTTTTTTTATCTTATCACGACCCAAATAATACATTAAATTTAACAGTAGTCGTCTTCCATTAGCCGCTTTTTATTTTTGATAAATTAAAACTCTGACTTTAAGACAGAAACTAATTAATCTGGGAACTGATTTATTGGAATGTTCCATTTACGGTTAAAATGGCAAATTAGGTGGATATTTGAAATACAACCAATAAATCAAGGTTATATTGTAACGTCCTTCTATTTATTCGACCCAATTTCTGACCAAACATGAAAATTCCGATTCTTCAGTCTGATAAATAAGTGCGAATGTAAATAAAATAATGTTTTCCAAACAGATTTGTTATTTCAATTGTCTTTGTCCTTGATATTTGAGCCCGACCATCATTTTCAATTTGTTCGCCATTTAATTGGGTTGTTCCTATTTGTTTGGTGTCAAATGCCGCTGTAGGATCAATTGGTTCGTACTTAGTGGTTAAGTGCCTCATTGGAGAAAAAAACTCTTGAATACGTAATGTTTTGGTTCATGTATCATTTTAAGACCATTACGCCTCCATTGATATAAATTATACAATATCTCTATTATTTCTTATACCTACATAAAATATATATTTACCCCGCTATATTTACGTAAATCAAACGAAATTTTGTCTGGTTATATTCCCTAGAGACAACTAGTTCGGCAGAATTCCGATTAAACGTAAATTAACCGGAACTTTACCCGACTAGTTACGAACCCATTCGGGATTTATATTCATGAACTAGCAGGGCAAAATTCCGATTAAATAATATATATAATCATTGTTCGCGAGAATATAGTTACAAGAAAATCTTATATACCTATATATTTTTCTCCACAGTCTCAGACAAGACCGCTCTCAAAGCATTCTGGATAGCTCTCATAGTAAACCTAACCCGTGAGTTCTGTGGGTGCATTGCAGTTCTTGTGTACGCAAGTCACATCTTCAATGAAGCTGGCAAAGATCCAAACACAAGCATATCGCTATCACCTAACAAACAGTCAATTGTTCTTGCTGCTGTGCAAATATTTGGATCGTTTTTAGCTTGTCAGCTTGTAGATCGAGCAGGAAGAAAGGTAAAATGATTTTTTGATCCTCTATGATTAAAATGTTATTTGCCTAGCAATACACTAATTACAACCTATAAAAGTAAAGGATGCGATAGACTCTTATTTATACATACTTTATTTGAGACATAAAATTGGTTCTGTATTTTAGAAATATGTATTAAATATATATTTTTTTGTTGTCATTCAAAACTAATATTAAAACGTTCCTCTAGCCTCTTTTAGCAATCACCAGTGCTCTGGGCGGCTTCGGTATGTGCGTGCTGGGCACGTGGTTTTATCTACAGAGCGTGGGTACGGCTCTGGCTGGCTGGCTGCCGGTGGCCGCCCTGTGTACTTGCATATTCGCCGACGCCTTGGGATTGCAGCCACTTCCGTTTGTTATCATGACAGAGATGTTCAGCTTTCAGGTCTGTATTGATTAAATCTTAATAATGTCATAAACATGTCATAATCGTTAGTGAATGTGGTAAATAAGGAGTATTTTGTGACTTAATATAGATTTATATATATATATATATATATATATATATATATATATATATATATATATGTATCTATATATAATTTTAATTTTGTAAAAAGTTTTCGATGATAGTCGCAATTTTACAAAAATGAACATAAATATTATATGTATAACATTATATGTATAATAAACATGTAAAGGACGGACTGGGAAAAGGAAAATATAACTTACTTAAGAGTCATGAAAAATTTATTTTGGGCATTGAAAATAAAGTTAAGACGTCTTTTGTTAGTAATTTGTAGATAGACTTATTTAAATAAAAGCATTGTCTTGAAAAAGATGATTGAGCGATGAGGGACTGTAAATAAAATGTACAGCGAGTGCGTAGAAAAGCATGTATTAAATTGTCTGTTTACATTACATTTTTTTTATACTTACAGCTGCGTGGTACGGTGGCAACACTCATCATGGCGATATCTTTAGGAACAGACTTTGCGCTTTTAAAGCTTTTTTCTCCATTAAATGCTTTGATCGGATATCACTTCACGTTTTGGGGATTTAGTTTCATATGTCTTGCAAATGTTTTTTATCTTATCTTCTGCGTGCCAGAAACTAAAATGCGATCGCTAGAAGATATTTATGCAGATTTAGAAGGCAGAGGCAGGAAACCAGAAAGTAAAAAAAGTGTAGTTGAAACTAATCATGTTTAGTACTAACTTTGTATATTAAACATATTATAGAGATAACGTATCATGAATCAAAGAAATATGTAAAAAATAAAGTGTATTAATTGATATTATTAAGTTATTATGTATGAAGTGTATATTATCTCAATTGTTGACATGTATGATATGATTTAAGCCCTTAGTTCTAGTCACCGCTAAATAATAAAAGTGAAAACTAACCTTTATAAAAATCATTAATCTTAAATTAGAATTAATTATAAATTAGATTTATGTGTAAATATATATATATATATATTTCTTTTTTAAGAAATAAAGTGATATAGAGAGTTATATTAAATAACAATTCTAATTAAGGTTGCATTTTTTTTACTTTCATAAACTAGGTGGAGATCACAGTATGATAAAAGATTGAAAAAAAAATATTTATTAGGTGCTGTAGATTATACACGAGAATTAATTAACGTGTGAAAAAAGGTTAATTGATAAAAAAATAATATAATAACAGATTTCTTTAGAAAACTAAGTTAATTTTGGTAATTATGTTTGATAATATCTATAAACATGTATAGCCTAGTTAAGCTTATTTAAATTTTATATAAATATAGAATGAAAAATATACCGATGCGGGCAGGGATTCGAACCCGCGACTTTTTGCAAACCTTCCGGTCGGTTTACCAATCGAGCTACCGTATCGCTTTGATATCGTATCGTATCGAAAGGATAGCTTGAATGATAGAGCGACGGAACTGTTTCCCAGAGGACGCGAGTATTTATATAAAATTTGTTAATTATGGATAATTATTTAGATATTTGTAAAAAAATTGGTAATTATGTTATATAATGTTTTTTTTTTGCGGACAAATCATTTACCCCGGAATAATATTCTACAATTGATAAAAACAATTATTTCCAACATTATCAAAGAGACTTGAAAGCAATCAATTTGTCTATTTGAGAGATTGTAATAAGCTAAAGTGATCCAAGATAATATTTATTAATAAAATAGGTACTTCATAAAGAAGAAATATTTAATTTCTATAAATTAAGCTCGTCTTTATTAATATATTTAAGCAATTTATTTATAAAAAGATGCGGATCTTACATAATTTATGTTACTATAAATATTATCAAATAATGATAATTTAATACCTAAATTAATGCTCTTTTTTATAATAAAGTTATACGTTAGCGGTTAGGTTAATAAATATTTTTTAATTATAATTTGATAGTCTTATAATGACTTAGACTTTTATTATAATTTTTTTAATATATTATAAATTAAAAAAAAGGAAAATTTATAGCATCAAACTAGACATGACAAGATTATAGTTACGTATAGGTACGTTTACGATATCGTTATATGTAAATGTGGTACTGTTAGCTGTCACCAGCTTTAGCCATCTGTGTATCTATTGTACAAGTAATTGAATTTGATTAATTTAATGTATATGCCAATTTATATCTATTATTAATCTCATAACATTCATATGGATCATTAATTTTTATATCATTACCGATGTTAATATGATTGAGGTCACAGATTCTGTTAAAAGGATATGCCACTATCTGTTAAAATGATTGTCCACTGAAAAATGTATAAAATAGTAAGATATATATATATAAACAAATAATTATTCAGAGCTCTCACCACAAAGCCATAAAAGCCCAAAATAAACAAATCTGTTTTATAAATATTTTGTTTATTTTTTAAATACTTGAGTAAATATGTCTGAACATAAATATTGCTAGGTCATATCGAGCACAAAGACTGAGTTACTACTCAGTTACTACTGACCATAGCTGTTCATGTTGCCGACTATGTGGCGTCCCAGAACTCCAGGTCAAGCCTCATAGTCCCGGCCAACTCTGGCATTGAAATCGCCCATTCCAGAAAGCAATAAAATTTGCTTTCTGGAATTTATGCTGTTGAGGCATTGAGAAAACTCTTCATGGAATTTTATTCTTAATGTCATCAGATTTGTCTAGCGTTGGAGCATAGACATTGATGACATTAAGGTAGTTGTCTTTGTCTATGTGAAGGCGCAGTGTGGTGACGCTGTCCGAGATGTTTACAGGACGTTCTTTTGCAGTCTCTTTACTAGATGATTTTTGATAGCAAATCCTACCCTTGAACGTCGAGGTTTGTTTTGCATTCAGGGCCAGCGTTGCCATCTCGATCAATGATAATTCTCACGTTCCAAGCGCCAAAGGTCATGATAAATTGTTTCATGCCATTTTTATTTCTTTTGTTGTTTTGACCACAAGTTAAGTTATGCGATAGCAGTCGTGGTTACTACCACGACTGCGAGGAAAGCAGTGCGTCTCTGAATAAGGTAGCACTGTCATCATGGGTGCTGCTGAGTTCGCATTGTCCCCCTAAATTGCAATGCAAAAGCGACCACGGCATGTACCCCTGGGAACTCAGTGGAAAAGAAAACCGCTATGAACGAAGGAGAGGTAAGATGCAGTGTCTGACCGATAGTACCTACACGCGCCCTCTACCGTGGCCCTTGGCCTTGCTGAGTCGCCGTATCCGCAAAGCTTTATTGCATTGTCTGCATTGGGTTACCTTTCACGCCGAAACAGACTTTGTACTATTAAGCTATTAAGGATGAATTGAAATGAACATAGTGGGACAGAGAAAAGAAACACCGGTAACAGGATACAACTGCCTGGAAGATATAATAAAAAAAAAGAAATAGAAAAAAAAAGCAATAAAAAATATATGCAACTAAAAATATCATTAAATACCGTAAAGTGGTCCTACTTTGCCCCAAAATTTGCTCCAAATTTGTTATGAGTAAAACTGTATAGAGACGTTTCACTTTAAAACACATATTTGAATTTATATTGCAAGTGTCATTCTTGGTCTATAGTATTCCAGTGCTGAAAATATAATTCTATAGCGTTTTAATATATATATAAAATAATATATAAGGAGCAAAGTTACCCATCAAGTTGGGCAACTTTGCTCCTAAATTTTATTTGTACTATAATTCAGTCATTTTAGTGATTGGATCAAAGTAGAAACCTTATAAGTTTAACTATGCTCCAATAAATCTCGACAAAAGTGAATTGGCATTCATACTACGTATATTTTAATGGTCTAATGAAAAAAAAAAACGATTTTTCATTAAAACCTCTATATTAATAATAAATCCTCACAAGTTAATAATCAGTCTTTTATTTTTTTATACTTACGACTGCAATATTAGGTAAATACACGTAAATATACGTTAACTGTATTTATCAACAGTATCTTAACATTAAATAGTTTACAGTAAGTTTCTTAGGAAAGCTTAAAAAATATTATTACAAAATTTAAACTCTTCTAAATTCAACTCTATTAATATTTAACAAAGAAATTAAACTTTCTTAGAAATAAACAAAAAAACTCTTATAAAAAATAACTTTGATATTTTATAGCCCCCAAATATGATCGAGTTCAGGAACCGAAAAAAAATCACGACGTCCCATTTTTTTGGGCGGGTTTATACATCCTACTATTTCGTTCCAATCATACCGGATTTCATCCTTTGGCATAGGCCATTTCCAAAACTTAATGGATCGTTTCATAGAAGATATATATGGTCCCTGTTTATCAATCTTTGTAATAACGCCAGGAAAACATTCACCTTCATATGTAAGTGCCACAAATTGACCAACAGCTTTTACAAGTGGCTTAAAATTGGTACTTTTTGTGGTCTCTGGATTCTCATTAACTTCCTCTAATAAATCTGCGAGAGTGCCATCATCGGAGGAATTGTGAACAGAGAAGGTAACACTTCCTGCATAAGTACTCTCACTATCGCCGCGACGACGCGAGCGAGGACGTTTTGAAGAGGATGGCTGAACTAAATCCTCATTTTCTTTATTTTCTAGATTATGAATCTCTTCTGTTACACTTTTTCCGGGTACAATGTTAAGTTTGGTACGGCGTTTCCTCGTATTAACTCCTTTCGTCCATTCTATTCTCTTTGCTTCGAGTGTTTCCAAAAAGCAATCTTGTACCGCATCTTTGTTAACAGGATGTGGTAATCTCTCCAATAACGGCATAACGTCGATGGGATAGATCCCACATTTTTGAAACCGGCTTTTAAATTTTTTTCGCTATTTTCTTCTAAATCAGCAAAAAGTTTAGTCAGTAAAACAGGGAAACTACTTTTCTGAACGACTTTTTCGCGACTGCCTTGTGTGCTGGCTTTCCAGTTAGCAAGAATGTTTCGCCATGCTATTTTGACTGGTCTAAAAAAGGCAACGTCAAGAGGTTGCGTTATGTGTGTGCTGTTTGGAGGGAGACCAACAAATCTAATGTCATTTTCATGACATGCCTGTAATACACTAACAGAAATATGGGAAGATAAATTGTCGCCAATGATAACCTTCGTACCGTCTAGTTTTTTGAGTCTTGGTAGAATAAAAGTGAAAAACCAATCATTGAAAATGTTCATATCGAACCAACCGGAAAGGCTACAATTATATCTGGTCCCTTTCGGTCCACTTTCCGTCCATGTATTCCATAGTTGCTTTGCTTTATAAACCACGTAAAGGGGTAATAACTCTCCAGCAGCATTTCCTGCGAACATTATAAAAGTAGAGCTTTTTGAGGTGTTTCTTATTTGTTCAGGATATTTCGTGCCCCGCTTAGTCAAAATTTTTTTTTGACCAGGATCATCCGAAAGGTTCGTTTCATCAAAATTCCTTAGATTTTCGGGTGGTATATCTTTGACAACCTCTTTCAAATTCTGGATATATTCTGTGAGTGTATTTCGATCAACAGCAGCTCTACTCCGTTTTATATTCGCAGCAAATCGTTGTGATAAACCATCATTTCTTTTTAAAAAATTGGACACCCATTCGACTCCTGGATAATTATCTTTAAACTTGCTCACTTTGCGACCGATTTTATTACAATACGAAGATCGGTGGTCGTCAACGGGAAACCATATTCGCTTAAATTTTGGATACAAGATACGAATAACGCTTCTTCTTCGGGAGTAAACGTGGTTGGAGCACCTGGTGGCCTAGCTGTTTTTTTAGATCGTAAAAGTTTTAAGTGGTTGATGATAGTCCTGCGTGGAATGCCATATTGTTCGCTGGCTTTTCTTTGGGTTAACTCAAGGTTTTCTATTGAAGCTAAACATTGTCTCAAAGTTTCTTCTGTATAGTCTATAATTTCTCGTACCTACTTTTCTTTTGTAATATCTTGGCATGATGTTATCTAACAAAAAAAAACACAATTAACTCAATAAACTAAATGAAAAAAGCGTTAACTGTCGAAATAATATGAAAATAATTTTCGTATAGTAATATGTAATAATATGTTGGGGTATCTTTGCTCCGGAGCAAAATTACCCCAACCTGTGGTGCATAGTAGGACCTTGCACGTAGAAGAGGTTAGGTTTTAATATTAGTGTGTAAAACGATGAAATAGTATCGATTACACATAAATAATTAGATGTACAACTATATTAAACCATTCTTACCTCAATTCTCTGGTTCAAATAAACGATGGACATGGATTTACCCAAACTTCAAATTACACTGCGTCACGTAACATCAACCTCTAACAGATTAAAAAAATGGCGGGGCAAAAAAAAAGATATCAGTGTTGCCAATATAACATTATTTCTACCGATTCCTTTTGAAATTTACAAATAACTTAAAATGAATTAGAGACAGAAGATAGTAAATCTTTTTTTGAAATTGGAGCAAAATTACCACTGCAGGAGCAAAGTAGGACCACTTTACGGTACGTCGTGATGTTTCGATCGTGTGATGTATGTCTAAGTTGTTTGAGCGATCACTTTTCTTTTGTACATGATTCTTTTAAAACTCTTGGTAGGTCGTATCTTCATACGAACCTCAAATTATCTTTACATAAAAGGAAGATTTACCGCAGTCATCTAGTGCATCAGTTCACACGAATTACTTTGAATGAATTCACGTGAATTGTTTTGTGCATTAACTTAAGACACAAAACACAAAACAAATTTTATTTAGTACAATTTTATTTAGTGATAACATTGGAATAAATATGGGTTCAACTTTGAATTCTTATTTATCAGGACAGTTAGCTCTTAGTTTTTGTTTTTGTTGAATTCCTTTAAATCTCTCATGCCAAGGATTTTAAGATATAAATTAAATAATTTCGATAATCTTGTTACATTATCAAGTGATAGGGTAAGTTAGCAAAAGAGAGTTAATTGACTATAGCAGTTTACTGTTAAACTTAGATATAAGTAAAAAAAAAAGTATGCATTTCCTTACTGTAAAACCTTGTCCGAAGCGTAAAATATTCATAGGTATAAGCTGAACACGACACTTCACACTATAATGATAAGATTCATTTAATTGACACTAACATTCTTGTTAGTAATTCTTACTTGTGACTCAAGGTAAATAAGACCTTAGTTCTAGGCTTAAGAGACAGGTTGCTTCTGTGCCATCCTTTGTCTTGGACATCTCTGTCAAGAAGTTGGCTATTACACCTGCTTCTATTGAGCAGACTGATATTGCAATTATTAATTCTTTTGGAAATTTCCCAACATAAAATTACTTTCTAAGACAACAGACAACTTCTATCTTTAAAATAATAGTCACATACATCAAAGCAACTTTCCAATCACAGTAATAATAAAAATAATAATAATAATACGGACAAATTTCCCCCATTTGATCTAGCCCCTAAGTAAGCAAATTACTTGATTGTGTTAAGGGTGTGAGACAACGATACAAATACAAAGAAATACACATTATAAATACTGAGAATATATTTAATAAACGACTAAAGCCAAAAATACAGACATCTATGCTCATCACATACATGCCTATCCCTGTCGGGAAACGAACTCGAGCCCCATTGCGTTGCTATACGTTAGGCGTCTGCGCTAACCACTCGTCTAACGAAGCGATAATAAAACACAAAATGTAAAACTGATGAATCTTGTACACCAGAATATTCGAGGTATGTTGGGAAAAGAGCTGGAGCTGGTGCTGTTCTTAACTGGTTATGGTATAAATATACTCTGTGTTACAGAACATTGGCTGAAGTGGCACCAGTTTCAGTTCAATATAATTAATTATCATGTTGGTAGTTCATACAGTAGAAAATAAGCTACAAACAATTTGACAATACAAATTGACTCCTTAATCCTTTTACATAAAGAACTTAAATATAAGAAACGGAAAAACATTGTAAGCTTCTCAATTGAACGAATTTTTGAAATCGCCTGTGTGAAATTGGAGCAATAATAATGAGTATTTATAGACACTCCTCAGGAGTTTATGATTGTTTTGAAAATGTCATGGAAGACTATTATCTAAGATATGTAGTGAGAATACGCAAATATTCGTCTGCGGAGATTTTAATGTAGATTTATCAATAAAAATGTCTATTTCATTAATTTAATTGTAAAAATACGTTCTTAGAACAAAATAGAGTAATTAGTGATTCAGCAACATGTCTAAATAATGTTTTTACAGACAATTCTTATTCAACTAAAGATAAGTATGTAATAAATAAATTAACTTTGGGCCACTCTGGTCAGTTGATACGAACATAGTTTCTTGGTATAGAGAAGTCAAAAAATATCTGTAATACCAAAAGCCAACAGTCATTTTGAAAGATTTTATAATAATTTTAATACGAATCTGCTGTTTATCTAAGAACACATAAACCCAAATGTTTTATATAATAGGTTCTTCAAATTGTTTAGGACAGAGTTTGATTTAATTTTTTACAGCTTAAACAATGTCAATTTCTGAACAAATTTCTTCTAGTGATTGGGCAACTGTAGGTATGCATATAAGTAGAAAATAGCTCTATGAATTAAATGAGGAAAGAACATTTAACACTACTGACAGATTTGCTGATTATGTAAAGAAATATTCAAAAATATTTTAAAAAGTTAGTGAAATTGCTAAATATGTTTATTTACATAGCAACTAAATTAAAACTACTTGGAATATAGTAAATTCTAAGACAGGAAAATCGGAATCTCACACACCTGACTGTTATCTGTTAACTTTGTCTGCAAAGTTACAGCGCGGCTTGTTGATTTCAGTTACTTCCACAGCGTGATGTCTTATAGCTTACTTTTAAGAAGAACGCAGCTGATAATTAAACTATTTTCATATTACAGAAAAGGACTATTCAGGCAATCTACAACCTGCCTGGTAGGCATCCCTTAAGAGAAATGGTAAAAAAAATATCAAAATCTATTTCATAATGTAATATACGTTCACATAAAAATTGAAAAATTGAAAAATAATGGTTATGTCAGTAAATAGAATTAAAAAAAGACAAACTGGCTCTTATTCATGCCAGGATGGCAAAAATTCATAAGACATTGAAATACAACTATTTTAAAGGATTTAACTCGGGCATAATGAATTAAATTTTAAATCTATCCCGACGTTTCGAAAGCTTTGCAGCAATCATGTTCACCGTAAGATGTAAGTCAGTTAATTAGTCTTACACCGCTAACGGTTTCTAAGCTTCCGGGCTTACAGTCCAGGATTCACACAAAACGGACTAACACTGTTTTGAGATCTTACAGTGCGGACACAGAGATGGGATTTTATATTTTTCAAGAGTGGGTCCCAGGTGTTAGATAATCCCCAACCATCTTCTCTATTAAAATTAGGATGTTTTTTAATTTCAATAGCTTCACGAACCATTCTTGGAATGTAACGTTTTTTTTAAGAGAGGATTTTAGGTTTATTAAATCTTATATAATGAATAGGCTTGTCCATAGTATGTTCACATATTTCGATGCTGACTTTGATGTACGCCTATGCTTGATATCCGAGATGTGTTCCCTAACTCTTTTACGAATGCTCCTCTTTGTTTGACCTATGTATGACTACAAACATTCTCAGTCAAGTTTATATACTTCAGCACATTGTAAAGGAATAATTCTTTTAATAGGTCTCAAGAATTGGCTAACTTTCTTATGAGATAGTTCTTATAGAAATCTTTTTTGAGATGTTGCCGATTCAGTCAGTAACTCTTTTCATATATGGTAGTAGGGCTTGATGTGGTTTCTGCAAAAAAAATGTAATGGGTAGTAGAAAATGAGTTTCTTTATAAGATTCTGCAATTAAAGAACACTAAAATAATATAGTACAAGGTATTAAACTAGGCTATTCCTCACTAAAAAAAATATAATTTATATCAATTGGATTATCTGGATTATCTGGATAAGTTTAAAGATAAGACACAAGTAAAAAAATACATTATTTAATATGACAAAATGACTCAAGTAGATGAGCATAATATAAAAAGTGATGTAGTATTATACAAATATAGCATGAAAAATAAACTAATACGAGCAGGGATTCGTACCCGCGACATCTGGGAGACCGTCCCGTCGCTCTACGAATTGGGCTACCGTATCGCTGTCCGTCTCGGTGAATTAAGTATTCTATATGCGATCGTCTTTATGGGGATGGGGATGGTGACATCTATTAGGCTTCTTTCGAAAATTCTAATCTATATTTCTAACTTTGCAGTATAGATGAACATTGAAAAGATGCCACTACCGAAATTAAAGTTTGAAAATATCTTTAAACATGTATAGCCATGTTAAGCTCATATAAATTTATATAAATACTAGCTAAGCCGACGAACTTCGTACCGCCATATATTATTTTTTCTATTCGCAAATGAGGAAATTAAACCCTTACGGTAAGGTATGATGCCCTACGTGTGGGCAAAATTACAAAAGACGAGCCTGGTTTATTAAACATCTTAAAACACACAATGATGGTGAAGCGTTGCAACCGTGGTTAGATCTTCAGCTTCAACTACAGATAGAGTTTACCCTCATACATCTCATGGAGAGCCATTGAATGAGAACTACGAGAAGTCCATGACCATTCGGACGCGTCTTAGCATTCCTAATATTAAATAATCGACCTGGCAAGTACATGACCAAAATATAGCGGCCCTGTAAGAACACTCGCAATCAAATCAGGTACTCGATGCGCAAGTAGAAACTTTTCAAAATACTATTTATGACTACTTCAATGAGCACTATCCACCTATGAATCGTTATGCTCAAAAAATAAAGAAAACGGTTTTAATTGAAAATGAGGAGGAAAAAAGTTTCGGAAACGAAACGAAGGAACGGAAAGGAAACGAAGTGTCTTTATAAGGTCTCTCTCTACCTTATAAAGAAACTTCGTAGAGCCAAAGCCTTAGGCGATAATCAACTTAGTCACCAACTGTCTAGGGCATTGAGATCCATTCTTAAATTAATCCAAGGTAGTCCAATACAAGTTATTTGACTCGATATGTCAAGTCAAATAACAAAACATCGCGCGATAGCATTGATCGGGCAAAACTTGAAGTAGACTTTGATAGAAATCCTTTTAAATACTCAAAAAACATTTTCAAAGATAAAAGAAGTAAGCTTCTCTTGACCAACGCGAAAATTTTCGAACATTATTAAAGCACATACATACGAAGTGCCAGAAAGTCAAAACCAAAGAATATTATTATATTATTTTTTGATACTGGGGATCCAAATGAACACGAACCTGAGACTCCTACCGCAGATTTTCATGCCAACACAGCAACTCTAGAGGTAATCAATACAATAATTAAAATGAAACCATCTGAGTCGGTCACTGAAAATCAGCGTTGGATCTCGGTAGACGCTAAGCGTCCTTCGGTTTCAACATAGGCTGAGTGATCTACCTTTTTGTGTCGGTACACTGGTGTGAAAAATGTTACTGTTATAAATTGTGTATTGTATTTTATGTTTTTTTTTTTAATATTGTTTTATTATTATTGTTATTTTGTTTTTTTTATTGTGTTCCTTTTAATTTTTTTACCATGTACATAAGCAGTGTTTGGCATAAATAAAGTTTTTGAATTTGAATTTGAATTTGAGTTAGCACCAGGTCCGGATGGTATCCCTTATATAGTTTATAAAAAGTGTCCGTCGGTTTATAAAAATCTTTTAAATATATTCGGTAAAATCTGGTCAAGAAAACAAGTACCGGCATCATTCCGAAAAACGACAATGTCAGTAACCCTAAAGACACTAGACCGATAGCCCTAAAAAATACAATTCCAAAAATATTTTTTTATTTACAAACAAAAATGTATATGTAATGATATTTCAGGTTTAATCACCAGAAAGTGTTTTTGCCCGGCATTTCTGGATGCCTGGAACATAATATGTTAAAATCGGAAAGCCTTATAGTCCGGTCAAGTTAGCATCAAAAATAGGGGTAAGGTTACATTAATTCGCACCTTCCTAAAAATTGGCATGATTGTTGGGAACCCTATTATACACAATTTTTCAATTATCCACATCAATCCGAAGTATGTAAAAAAAATATTCAAGGTCAAATGTTGCAAAAATCGGTTTTTTGAGTTTTCCAGCTAAACGGTAAGATAAAAATGATTCATCATGCAATTATCTATAAAAAAATTTCCTACACATTTTTTTCTAAGAATCACCGTTTCGAAGATACAGCGATGCAAAATGTTGAAAAAGTTGTATTCTTCATAATATGCACACGTTTCCGCGCCACCCGTGAGGTAGTGTACATGGCGCGTTTTCTTTTACGTGCTACAAACTAATTAGCTTGTCTTCCTCCAACCTCTGCTTCTGCTCATCAACATCTATTTCGGGTATATTATCAAGTTCAAGTATGGCTTGCTAATAAACTAAACCCAGAAGACTGGGGTTGGAAATTAATTGACAATATATTGGAGCCAGTTCAGACTTTACTCCTTCCTGCACCGGAAAAACTCTTCAATTCAATTTTTTGCAATTGCGAAAAGAGATGTCATGCTAAATGCGGCTGTAAAAAAGTTTATTTGTTTTATTCATTAGCATGTATCAGTTGTCGAGGCCAATCGTGCTCCAATGTTGAATCGCCAGTAGAAGAGGATTCTTACGATATAGACGAGGAGACATCTGATGCATCGCTCTTTGAACAATTTATTTGTACCCAGCAAGAAGAAGAGCCAGACAGTCTGGATTATGTTCCATTAGAAGAGTATTTATCAGACGAATAATTTTCTCAATTTACACATTACTTACACCGCTCTTGTTATTTACAATAGTACCATTTTCAATTTAATATAATAGCTTTTTAACCTAACAGAAGCACAATAGATCGTGGAATAGGCATACCGGGGAAACCAAGAAAAAAAAAAACGCGCCATGTACACTACCTCACGGGTGGCGCGGAAACGTTTGCATATTATGAAGAATACAACTTTTTCAACATTTTGCATCGCTATATCTTCGAAATGGTGATTCTTAGAAAAAAATGTGTAGGAACAATTTTTATAGATAATTGCATGATGAATCATTTTTATCTCACCTATTTTTATTATAAAAACTTACCGTTTAGCTGGAAAATTCAAAAAACCGATTTTTGCAACATTTGACCTTGAATATTTTTTTTCCATACTCCGGATTGATGTCGATAATTGACAAATTGTGTATAATAGGGTTCCTAACAATCAAGCCAATTTTTAGGAAGGTGCGAATTAATGTAACCTTCAATGATTATTTTGACTGGGCTATTAAAGATGCTAGGATTAGTGAGAGACAAATTGATAGATTTAGAGAATGCTTTTGGGTCGGTACGGCATGAACTGATGATGTTCGCGTTAACATTTTATAACTTTTTCATTATAGTTAGAGACATTATTGCATCATACTATTCAAAATTAAAATTGTCCATAACTTTTCATGAAAACCATTAAATAGCACTCAATTATAATATAGGTTTATTTTAGAGTTGTTGTATTTCTCCAATTATATCCAATATAATAATTAATATTTTAATAGACAAATTAATACATAGAATCCATACTAGCTTTTGCAGATGATCTTGCGATACTGACACCTAATCCAAAACAATGTCAGGTACTCTTAAATGTAGGAGGATTTCTGTACATGCATGGGCGTACATGTTTTAGTCTGTATCTGGAAAGACGGAATACCAAATAGACGTCTTACGATCCGGGTCTTAAAATAGGCGGTCAATGCGTTAGTACGGTTACGGAAGCAGCTCCGTTTAAATTTTTAGGTAAAAAAATCAATTATCAAGGTCGTACTCCAACGTTGGATGCAATAGTCAATAGCTTTTTAAATGATCTTAAAAAGGTAAACCATCAACCAATAAATAACCTCAAAAAGCTTGGATATACGATATTTTTTTAACAGCACGTCTAAATTGGCCTTTCCTCGTTTATGATATTAATAAAACCCTTTTGTGAAAGTTAGCTGCAAACGTCATAAAGACATTGAAGTTTTGGCTAGGGTTAGCGCACTCAGTGGACTCTTCAACCTTATTTAGAGAACAAAACAATTTCGGGTTAAAATTAAAGATACCATCGGAGCTCTATGAACATTTAAGAGCTACAAAAAGACACATCATCGGAAATTCTAAAGATGATACTGTAACATCTCTCCCAAAAGATAAAGTTGCCTCAGATCTCGATTCACGACTTTTATTTCCATACAAAAATTATGATAGGTGCTCAAATGAATAAACTAGGGCTAGGATCAGGTAGGAAATATCGAGACATAGACATAACAAAATTCTTTATTAGACAAGACGAAAACTATAACTACCGTCTGCACGCAATGAACCTAGAAATCCTAAACGAATGGGTGACCATAGGAGATTTTTGTATTCCACTAGCTTTGCGTTGGCGCACCTTGTTTTATGATTTTTCCCCAGCATTATTAAAATTTTTCTTAAATGCATTCCCAATGACTCTCCCATATCAAAATAATTTAGTAAGATGGGGCAAAGCCACCGAAAATTCTTGCAACATCTGTGAGGAGGCAGTAGGAACCGCGAAACACTTATTAGTAGGGTGTAGGGTACTTCTTGATAGCGGTCAATACTCGATAAGGTATTTGGCGTCGCCACGATAAGGTATTAGAAATCGTAGGGTTAGCGTACAACCACCAGATGATGTGTGGAGTTTGAAAAAGAAGGATGCTCCAAAAAGTCAAAACCGAAGCCTTATTCAGAAGCCCTATTTTAGACGCCGCTTTTGATTGGACTCTCATGATGGACACGTATGAAAAACATTACAAAATCCCTGGGGATGTTAGTGTTTCTTCATCCAGACCGGACTTATTTCGGTATTCTAAACATCTAAGGCGCATGATACTTGTGGAGATCACTGTGCCCTGGGAAACAAATATCCCAAGGGATCACATATTTTAGCTTAATAAGCCCAGGAATAAATTTATAGTTAGCTTGTATGCGGTAGTAGTGGGAGCGAGAGCTATAACAGCAAAATCTCTATAGCTTACTTAAAGACCTTGATTTCTCTTGAACTAGCATCGGTTCATTTCTAGAAAGTATTTCAAAGGCTTTAGTAGGTTCTTTCCAAATTTGGTTGGGTAGAGAGTGGAGTGTAGACAGTGAAGGCGAGCGTGATTGCGCATCATAAAGGGGCCCCTTAAACCTACCCCTGGGTCGCAAGTCCCAGACATTGTTTGCACTTCTCTCCTTGTAACGCGATGGGCCAGGCACCCGCACGGTAAATCCATGGTCTCGTTGTCTGTGATGCTATAATACTTACATATATTTATTTTAATAATAGAGATCTGAACACTAAAGCACCAAAAATTTTAAAAAAGTAATTATAATTGTGCGATGGAATATAACAATTGGTTCTCACACCAAGCTGCACACAACGACACATCAGTGGCGAGTCCTACTGGTCAACAAACACATTCAGCATTCCGTTGAGAGTGCCGCGAAGGCGGGCTAAGATAGTGGCGCTCCGTTTTAATAATTAACTATCTTAAGGGTAGCTTCCGGTAGTTTGTCAAATCAATAAATCTTTCTACTTTTGTAATGCCATAATAACAATAATGTATACTTCTAAATATCTCTAAATTCTTAAATCTAATTGCAACGATTTTTTGCACATTTCGATTGTCAACGGAATTATTTAGTTACATAAATAATATCTTTATTTTACCTTTACACCAAATTGCTATATAATAACAATGTTATGTGGTAACATTTAACAGACTTTAAATATATCGTAAACTTACATAAATGCATTTTAATTGATTGTAGAGGGTATTATGAAATGTTTGAATACATTGTATAAGATGATATAAGAAAATGGATTGTGATTTGACAGCAAGACAATTTTAAAAATAAAGTCTGTATGTTAAGATATTCGTTTGCAAACTACTTTCCAGAGTGCTTGTAAATAAAAAATAAATTCAATTATACTTCAAAGTGTTATTATTTCTCTTTAGTAATTATTAAATTCAATTCTCTATAAAGGAAAATATATAACGTTATAAGTAAAATATTGGTGGGCACTATAGTGATTGAGTGAATTGTTCTGTTCGATTATCTTAAAGGACGGTCCGATATCTCATAAGTGAGATTACACTGAGATATTTTTTTTATTTTGGTTTCATCCTACGCTGCCCACATTTATTTAAGGAAATATTAAACAAAAAGTGTAAGTTTGAGTTAAATCATTTAATATTTAAATCTACCTTATAAATAGAGGAATGTGCTCAAATATATAGTTGGCATGAGAAGAAAATTATCCAATATGCTTTGCCTAAACTGCCAGGAGCAGCCAAATTGTGGTATTAGGGGTTGGGGTGGTAGCTTGAGCTTAAATAATCTTTTCCATCGCGAGAAAGTTACGCTGAACTTCTTATTGATATGTTAAACAAGAAGGTTCGGTATGGCGAATCTCTTGAATTATATTATTATTCCAAAATAAATGTTCGTAATCGTTATGACATAAAGGGTAAACGTGCCGTGATTCTTTGATTTTTGGTATAGAAGGTACTAAGGTAAGGTATGTAGGGGTATTCGATTAGGAGCGCAAGTCGTAGACCATACCGAACTAAACAAATTCCTAAATATTTTAAAACTATAAAATTAGGGGAAGAGAGATACGTTTCCAATGACTTACGAAACAAAGACAACGACAAACGAACTCATTCATACTCATCCCAATAGCGGTCCAAATTCTTTAGATGACAAAGCCACTTTACAAAAAAAAAAAAAAATAATGCTCATATAGTATGTTACTGAAATAATGCAATGAAACAGGACACACCTACTTTCGTTGCCCAAAGCCGAAAGTGCAATGTACAGATTGAAATTTATATGAAAAAAGTCAGTTATATATTTAATTGTCAAAAGAAAAATACAGATAATTCAAAATTATATGTCTCCCATAGCGTTGCAAGGAGAGAAGTTCAAACAATGCCTGGGACCTGCGACCCAGGGGTAGGTTAAAGAGGTCTTTTTATGATGCGCAAACACCCTCGCCTTCACTTTCTTTATTCCTCTCCCTACCTAACTAAATTTGGAAAGAACCTAATAATGTCGCCTTTGAAATACGTTCTGGAAACGAACCAATGCTAGTTCTAGAAAGGCCAAGGTCTTTAAGTAAGTTGTAGAGAGTTTTCGCTGTTGTACCCCTCGCTCCCTTTTTCTTTTTTTTTTTTTTTTTTTTTTTTTTTTGTCTGGAATCCTCATGGATACACACCTCCATCCAGGGGAAGATGGAAGCGGTTATGTGAGACTCTTACTCACTAAACCAGACGGTCAACACCTCTCCGTCATAATGGGGCGCCACGGGAACACTGGCGCACACATCCGCGTTGCTCCGACGGAAGGCCGCGTGAGCGACCACCACCTCCATGGAGTGACGCGCCCGGTTGACTTGAGCGCGTCCCACTCCGGTGGCCGGCTTGTTGAATCGCGAAGGGCTCCCCTGCCCTCCACCCAAGCCGGCCGAGCCAAATCAGGACTCCCTCAACGAAGAAGGTGTCCCGATCTGACTCAACCTCCCGGGGCCGGACCCCGTCCGAAAACGGAAGCCGCCACCAGCGGCTGGTGTGCATCACAGGCGACCCCCGAAGAAGACCACCCCGACACACGGGGCCGGAAGAGGTAAACACATCTGCGCCGCAATTTAAACTGCCACCTGCAGACGACGCAGAATATGCGACCTCGACCGTCCCGCCACCCCCCAAAGAAGCCCTCCCTAGGAAGAGCTCCGCCGCCACCTCGCCCGGACTAATTATCGTCAAGCGCTATTGTACCTGACGATGACTATTCCGGGCCATCACCCTATCAGCGCAACGGCCTCCCCCTCAGCAAGGAAGAGACCGCCACGTACCCCCCACACAACCACGGGACCGCCCCACAGTCCACTCTGCACACAGAGAAGTACCAGGGGCGACCTCGCTGCTGTCCCCGGTAGAGAGGGCCTACGCCCTCCCACCCTCAGTGCCCAGGCCAAAAGGCCCGAGCCCATCCCGCAGTCAGACCACCCCGAAAGGCAGCCTGCCCGCCAGCCAGCCATGAACCGGGCACAAACCCCGATGGCCGACCCACCCCGCGCCGAGTATTAGCCAACGGTTAATGCAAACCCGAAGGATCACATTAACCGTTGTTGCCCAAGGAGCACCGGCCCGTACCGCTTCCGATGCCACCGGACGAATCCGAGCAACAAGGGAAACAGACGGGCACACGAGGAGGTTCTCGGCGACGGCCCCCCTACCCCTCGCTCCTATCGCGTACAAGCTAACTATAAATTTATTCCTGGACAATTCGTTAGTCAGTTCGTAATGCTTATTAAGCTTAAATAAGTGATCCCTGGAGATGTTTGTTTCTCAGGGCACAGTGAGTTCCAAAAGTATCACGCGCCTTAGATGTTTATAATACAGGAATAAGTCCGGTCTGGATGACGAAACACCAACATCCCCAGGGATTTTGTAATGCTTTTCATACGTGACTATCATGAGAATCCAATCAGGAGCCGTGTCTTAAATAGAATAACGCTGCGGGTTTGATTTTTTGGAGCAGCCATCTTTTACAAACTCGATAGATCGTTTGGTGGTTGTTATACCCTTCCGCGCTCTTGCTACTAAAAGACTAACCGCTTCCCGTACGATTTCTAATACCTTATTGTGGCGACGCTAGTATTGACCTCTATCAAAAAGTACCCTACTAATAAGTGTTTCGGGATTCCTACTGCCTCCCCACAGATGTTGCAAGGCTTTTCGGCGGATTTACCCCATCTTACTAAATAACTTTGATCTGAGAGAGTCATACGGAATGCATTAAGATAAAATTAGATCTATTCACAGTATACTAATAAGAAACTAAAAATGCACATAAACATGCATACTTGTGAAGCTTTATTGCTATGTATATTATTTAATGCTATGTATATTATTTATATACTCGTTTGAGTGTCGTGCTTGGGAAGTATTTGTGATACACATTTGAGAGCGGAAGCCCTGTAGGTTTGATTAGTGATTGACGTCGTGATCTTTGAGTACCTCTCAGCTAGCTTTATACTTGTGTTAGATTTGACCTCGTTATGAAATTATGTGGAATGTATGATTTTTTTTTATTAACTTCTTCATGATCTCTAAGAATACATATATATTTTGATAATATTATTCTGTACCTTATTCATCTCGTCGTCTTGGTATACAGTCCCTTTTTGTTTTGAGTAGTCATGTATATTTATTTATAATACAAATAAAGCTTCACAAGTATGCATGTTGATATGTATTTTTAGTTTCTTATTAGTATACTGTGAATAGATCTAATTAATTTATTCGTCTTTTGTGCACCGCCTAAAATTCATTAGCATATATAATTGTTATTATTAGTATATTATTATAGTAGTAAGTATTATTTATTTGAGAAATCAAATTCAGAAGATATCCTTAAGATAGTAAATTATTATATTTACACTAGCGGACCCGACAGACGTTGTCTTGTACACGCGTCTTTAATTAAAAAAATCAAACTTTAAAAAAATATATATTAAAAAGTTATCACAATATCTAACGTACATTATATGTACAATTATCATAATTCGACCAATCGATACATAAAGATTTTTTGTTTGAATAAATGAATTTGATGTTCCAATATATTTTATTAAATTTCACTTTTTACGTAGCGAAGCACGTATCGGGCCGCTAGTACTATAATATTTTTCTTATTTCTATCGCAACGCCAACTGTCAGGGCAGACTATAATTAAAATATAATATTATTTAATATTTGACATTGCCATGGTAACGCAGTCCGTCGGAACCAATGTGAAACATTCCAAAATCACCACCTACTTACTCATTAAAAATTAATTAAAAAACCATTTTCCAGTGGACCAAATTGTGAATCTAAACAATTCTCAAGCCCCCTTGAACACACACAAAGAATTTCATAAAAATCGGTCCAGTCGCTAAGGAGGAGTTCAGTGACATACACACGCACACAAGAAATATATATATGAAGATATCTCGTTCTGTAAGTCATAAATGTGTCAAATAAAATTGTGACAACTATATTTAAGAATTTAAAATGGTTGTGTACAATTATATTGTTATTATAACACATTAAATTTCGAATTATCTGTCTATTCTTTTCTATTATTCTATTATCAACCAAAGGATTATTTATTCTATAAACACTATTACCTAACGGCGCTCGGCACTCGGCAGTCGAATCTTATGAGTGTTGCCGAGCGCTCGTGTCTAAACCAATAGTAAACATAATAATTTAAATATTAAGTATTTCAGAAGTCGAATAATTTTTTTTTTTTTAATTTAATAGATGTGGGTAAAAGTATGTGTAGTGGATGGTCTTGACAATCAAATTGTAGTAAGTGCAATATTTATTTTAATACTTATTACTAATAGTTTTTAGTTTCATAAATATAAGATGTCAAATGTAAGACAAGACTGATTTCAGGTTTTTATAAAATTTTATTATTCTTTTAAATTTTGTAAAAGAACTGATTTTTTTTTATCTAAATCATTTAATAATACAAATTTAATCTAATAATGAGACTGCAATATCTATATTCTGTAGTTCAAGACAAAGAAAATCAGTGGAATGTAAACAAATACATAAGGATGCTCTTACATTTAATTTCCAATCTCATTGCTTTCTCTGCGGTAGTTTTTCGTTAATATTTCAACAGAAAAAAATCGATTAGTTCAAAATAATTATACAATATATTACAGCATATTCAAAAACAAAGCTTATTAAATGATTTAGATAAAAAAAATAACAGTTCTTTAACAAAATGTTCCGGATTTATTAACAGTCAAAGCGCATTATCATACTGCTTGTATTTATTTATTTTTATTTATATTAAACATCAAAAAGTAGAGATTTCGACGAATAAAAATCTCACCGATTTTTTACTTAAAAATCAAATATTTTGACGTGGACTTTTTGAATAAAAATTAGGGTGCTTTTTCGTGATTAAACTCAAATAAGGAGAAAAATTAAAGTTTTTTAACCTAGAAAAATATCAGCGCGTTTGGGATATAAAAAGGTAAGTTTTCAACAAATTTCATAAAGAAAAAAAATTTTGGTAAAAGAGAAAAACAAACCAAAAATTAGTTTTTTTGTATTTTTTGCCTAAATTTTGAGGTTATGTTTAACTTTTTTCGTAGAACTCGTAGTTATGCCGGCAATCGCAATAAGCCGTTTTTAATCCTTAAAAGCTCAACCCTAGCCCTTACCCGCACTCAGATAGGTTTTAATTTATTTTTCCTTTTTATTTATTTAATATTTTCTTGCTTTTCCAAAAGGTTTCATCCTGTTACTATTTTTTTCGTTCTAAGAAATTATTGTCACTGGACTATAAAAATAAAAGTCAGCACCAGACTATGTCACTTATCCTACAGGTGATGGACCGCAAACTAATACGGGTTGAAGGTCATTCCTAAAAACTTTTTACCACATCTCCGATCAACATGTGTAACATATTGCTCCGACCCTAAATCATTATGATAAGAGCAGGTGAATGATGAAGACATTAATACCTACATAATAAATAGTGTTTTTTGCCCGACATTCGTAAAGGAATGTTGATGTTAAAATAGCGTGTTAGAAACTGAAATCAACAGGCAATTTTAAAATGATCTTCCATACTACCGAGAATACCAACATTATACATAATATAATTATACATTTACACCATCAAGCTTTCAGGAACAGTGAAACATTTTGATTTTAAAATATATTACGTTCTCCAATATGTTCATAATTTATCCAACTTGTTTTAACTATATTTTTAACTATATAATAAACAAATAATACACCTGCAAGATGATTACTTTAACAAGAACTTCGGTACTGTATAGAGTGAGCATTAGCTCACTACATATATTCAGTACCAAATATTTATATTAATATATGTGACGAAACAAAATAAAGTTTTTATCAATAATTCCACAGGTAATAATCATACGCATTTTTTAATATATCGTAAGTATACTAAACTACCAAACAATACTTAGTTTTGGTTTTTGAAAGAGAGATAGTTTTGGTCTTACGAATTTTACTTTATATTTTCACTGACTGCTGCACAGTGCAGTAATGCAGTAATGAGTTTGAAAATATCTATAGACATGTTAAGCTTATTTAAATTTATATAAATATAGAATGAAAAATAAACCGATACCGGCAGGGATTCGAATCCGCGACTACTGGGAAACCGTCCCGTCGCTCTACCAACTGAGCTACAGCATCGCTGTCCGTCTCTGTGAATTAAGCATTCTATATGTGATCGTCTTTATCGAGACGGTGGTGACATCTATTAGGTTTCTTTCGAAAATCCTAACCAATGTTTCTAACTTTGCAGTATAGATAAACATTGAAAAGATGCCACTACCGAAATCATTTTTTGAAAATATCTTTAAACATCAATAGCCATGTTAAGTTTATTTAAATTTATATAAATATAGAATGTAAAAAAACCGACACGGGCAGGGATTCGAACCCGCGACTACTGGGAAACCGTCCCGTCGCTCTACCAACTGAGCTACCGCAAAGCTGTCCGTCTCGATGAATTAATGAGTTATTTGTTATTTTGTAAATACTCAATTAGTCTTTGAAAATGTCAAATTTTATTTGAGAAGGAAGATGTCATTGTAATAACCTTGTGAGTATATTTTAATAACCCTTTATATAATAAATATAGACACATAATATATAAAATAATAAATATAACTCAATTTTCTAACTATAGAATTATATAATAGTCAATTTACAGTTCTTTATCTTCGGTCTAGAGGGAAAAATTACTATAAATTACAAATAATCGTGCTTATTATTATAAAATTCCCGAAGTCTTAAAATAAATTTGAGTGATATTTAAATATTAGTAATGAAAAATATAAATAACGATACGCAACTGGATAATAATTGACGACTATTTATATATATCATACCATACATATATACACCACAGTCCTAACAAACAATATTTCTTTTTATTTCTCGAGTTGAATTAGTAGGTAGGTAGGTTCCTAACATTTTGCGACCAACTTTTTGTGGTCCAGGATGTAAACATTGCCAATTTTTTCGCTTTTAGGGACTTAGCGCTTCCAAGATGAATTTACTTATTGATAGTTTGAAAACATTTTCAATATAAATATAAAGTTTTCCCTTATATAGATCAAATTCAATTAGAATTGATTATTTATTTATTTAAAATATTCATTGCATTCAAACTATTTCTTTCAAACTTATTTTCCAGTGACAATGTTCTATTCTTGATTCCACTGAATATCTTATCCAAGAAGTCAATGTTGGTATCAAGTTACTTGTTGGAGTTGTGTACTAACCTTCTAATATTTCTTACTTCTCATTGCTCGAGTCAGTTTTCAAAGACTTGATTTCATTTGGAATGCATCTAATAGTTATAAGAGATTTTAATACTTGCTTGCTTTAATACATGACTACAGAGCAAATCAATTACGTTGTCTTGCCCTCTCTCTTAATACAGAAATATTAGCTCTGGATTCTACACACACTTACTTGCACTTTTTCAACTTTGCTCAACCAAATTATGTGTCTAGGGACTTCTCACATAGTTAAGTACGATCAGTAACCAGAGCCTGCATTTTCACACCATAATTTTTTATATATTTCTTACAAAATAAAAATGCCAAAAATACAACTCAAACTTTTAAAGCTTAGAAACTTTAAAAATATGAATAATAGTGATTTAGTGGGTTCTCTACCGGTTAATCGATTGAGTAAACTGAAATCAATAAATTACAAATTATATTTCTCTTTCTCACTATACTCCTCATGAACAGGAACCATAAATTTCTGCACTCTTGTCATTGTATGTATCTTGACTTAGTTTACTTGGTCTTGACCTTTTTAATGCAGTTTTATGAAGGTTGTTCAAGATAATTGTAATCCTAGATATAAAAAGCTTTTATTACTTTGTATAGAAGCTTTTATTACTCTGTATAGAGCTTTTAAGACTCTGAATTAATGGACCCTTTTTATACCGAATGAATTAATAATGGTGTTATCGTAATTTAGTTACTGTGACATGTGAAAGTCAGTTTAGCGTTGTGACTGTGACTAACTGTGGCGATATGTGCAACCAGTTGGAAGGCTAAACCAATTCTAAACAAAGTCATAAATGACCAAAAAGTGTTTACCTTCCTGTGGGTCATCCGCGAGGCTATGCAAGTGGATAACTAGCTTTCTTACTGGGTGGAGCACACAGCTTAATCTCTATGGATTTAGTCTGGATTCCATTCCTGTCAACGCTGGTGTTCACCAAGGTCATTTCTTAGATACTGTGCGGGTATTAAAGAATGTCCCATATTCATGCCTTCTACAGCATTTATTATAGAGAAAATAAGGATCATGGTCTTATAGATCTCATTAAAATTAATATTTAGTGAGCTTAAAACATATTTTGTTGAAACATGTTGTTTTGGACCAGACCGATATGTTAATGCAATTTTACGGCATATTCATTAATTTTATATTGTTGCTTGAATTTATGTGTAAGACCAACTGATATAATGTGTCTTCAGTGCGTTTATAGGCTGGTTTGGTCTGGAGACTGTCATCAACACAGTAGAGATATAATAGCAGCTTCTTAGTGTTTAAAGATTTACATAATCTGAAAAAAAAAACTACATAAGTAGATGACAGGCCAGTACAGCACCCAATAAAGAATTTTACGAAAAAAATATCTAAAATATAATGATACATATATGTCAGATAGACGACCTCCTGTAGTGTTTTTAAAAAGTGTAACGTCAGCATTGTTGCCGTCACTATTGTATTCCTCGATGGTGGTTCACTATTGCGTCTCCAAAATAAAACTTCACAACTAATTATAGCTTTGTTTATTCAACGGGCAGCATTACAACGTTTCAGAGAGATTCGTACTGTTCGACTTCTCGTGCAGCAATTATATGAGTTCTCAATATTACTTTATTATATTCCCTAGATCATTTCCCGCCATAGCAATAACTCAATAACTTGAAGTTATCCTAACATTAAAATTGCAGGTCTTAAATAATAAACAGTTTCTTACATTTCAGTTAATGCAAGACTACTATAAATTATTAATTGATCAATAATTTTCAAATATTTTCATTTAAAATTTACTCAGTAAACACGACAATAATTTAAAGTAATACTAAAACGATTACATTAGCCAATCGTGTTAATGTTTCGTGGAAAATAACAAATAAAGATAGATATATATTTGTCTCATATGCTTTTATTTGGAGACATTTTCGTATACGAAACGTTTTAAATGTAAGAAACAGGAAAAAAAATTAGAGGATTTAACTATAAATTCATTAGGTATCAACGCATGCTATTATAGTGGCGTCTCCCATTGTGACCTTCATGCTACCATAATCATGATCGTTGCGATACACAGTGTATGGTTTATCAAATAATTCGCCGTCAAAAATACGCGGTAAAAGCCATGTCTATATGAAGCAGATAATGTCATGTTAAACTGTGGTTTAATATATTTGAAAAAAATGTTCTTGTATTATAAGGATATTTTTATAATATATCTTTCCACATAATGACATTTAAAATTCCACAAATATGATGAAATTTGAGACCCCTACTGGAGATTTTCATGCCAACCAAACAGGAATCCGATAGGCTTTGGAGGAAATTAATAAAACAAATAAAATGAGACCATCTTAGTAAGCACCAGGTCCGAATGATATCATTTATATAGTTTATAAAAAATGTCCGTCGGTCCATAAACATCTTTTAAAAATATTCGGTGAAATCTGGTCAAGAAAGTAAATACCGGCATCATTCGGAAAAGCCCTCTTTGTCTTCCGTCTTTTTCCGTTATTTCATTCAATACAGTACAATATCAAACACTATTACTAGTTGATGTGTAAGAGAAGAGGAGTTTTCAGTGCATCTAATTATAATGGTACAACAACAAACCAATATGCATAGACTTTGCTTTTAAATTTCGAAGTGGAGGGATCAAAAATTATGAGCTTTCTATGGCGATTGCAATATTTTCATACCATTTCTATCAAAATTATGTTAGCATACTTTCTTCTTCTTTCTATTCTCGATTATATCAGCCACAAAGACCAACTTAATTGGAAATATGTAATTTACGCTCCAAATACGGCCTTAAAATATAATATTAGACAAACCCAATCAACAATCGGTATCATTAATATTTAATTAAAATTTGTGTTCGAAAATAAATATGATTAGAATTTTTAGGAGAAATGTTTTAAATATTTTGAACTATTTAACAAGTATTTCTATTTAAGTTAAGTCTCTTGTATACTAAATTCAAAACTTACAATATTTTTCGGACCAGCTTCCTAACACTCAAATGTTCCTGCTTTTTTAATCCCTCTTTATAACTCTCAAATTAAATTAAGTCATCTCTCCCATTGTAACTTATTTATAAATGCAGATGGCTATGATATTCAACAATCATCAGTTAGAATATCTCCTTGTTTTTCAACAATCAAGAAAAAATAATTCATTCTGAAAACCGTAATAATAGTGAAGTAGATATTACCAAATTTTATTACCAAAATAAACTTATTTACGATAATAATAATGTAGGAAACTTACGGGCGTAGTGGCTTTTTATTGGATACTTTATTTGTTTATTGGTAACTAGAATTATACTCTATGAAGGTAAATAACATTATTTTTTTATTATGAAACATAAGGTAGGAACTCCAAACATGCAATGGTTTGTTTATAACTTACATGAAAAATTCATATAATTGACCGTCATGTTGTGGTGATAGAGAGTAATTAAATTTTGTCAATAGATTAATAATCTCACTAAACATATTTATATATATTTATTAAAGCAGAATAACTAAGGTAATAAATTTGATATTGTTAACATTATTTTGAAAATCAATAAGAATGCAAAATTAAATGAAGTCATTTTGTACATTATACTTGTAAGTAACTATGAACAGTAAAAAATCACGTTGCACTTGGGCAGCAAGTATTGTGGTGCTTGCTACGTACGTTGAACTATATCATACACAAACTAGCGCAAAGCAAACTTTTACATATATAACTAAGCTTCAGCTATCAGAACCTGGTGTCCAATCAGTTATTTAAAAATATCTTGAGTCTCGTTATAAAGATCTTGAGTCGTAAGCCCAGAAATACTTTGATACTTGATAATCGACTGACCGGAAACAAAAATATGAGAGTTTTCAAAATTTTAGTAACGTTCTCCAAGCACATCAGTTTCTTGCCGCCTTTGAATGAAATTTCTAGATTTTATTCAGAAAGATTTCTAGATTTCATTCAGTGATTTAGAAACAACTCTTCAATACTTCATCAACGAGCCTTTAAACGTCAAAATAGGTCTATAAACGTTATGGCTAAAATAATATTTCATGTACCAGCTGAATCAAAATTTTGAGATGATGAAAAATTTTGTGGGTTTGTACGTCAGTCATACTTTAATATTCCGAATCAAACTTCTGGATGTTTTTGAGCGCCGAAAATGGTTAAATTCTGTTCTAAAATTTTTCTATTAGATCACCTCCACCATCTTGAAGTCACCTGGCAGCGATCGCTTCATACCCTAGATGCATCTCCCCTAAATATTCGAAAACATTTGTATATTTTTGCACACAAACGCCCCCGAGTTATTTTCTTAAATGGCATTATATGATATGTACGGCAATTCATTGTCAATATTGTTCCATCAAAGTTTTACCTTCTTACTTTTTATGTACAGTAACACGTAAAGTAAATTGTGTTTGTTCCTCGTATTTATAGTGTTTAACACTGTGTCTAATAAAATAATATGTAAGTATTACTTTTTTTAATAATATGTAATAGTATTTAAGATTTTCAAAAATATATTGACCAGGGACTGTAACTGTAAGAATATTAATTTGATTTATTATTATTATTTTATTATTTAATACTTTATTGCACACAAAACATAAATACAAGAAAAAGAAACAGATAAAAATGCACAAAAGGTGAGTGATTTAACTTTCGTACTCTCGTAATCTCTAGGGCCCAGATTGTAAATTTCACGGATAGCTGTCTTTTGTAAAATGAAAATGCTGTATATATCAGCAGTTGAATACAATAAGATGGTCGCATGTTTTATTATGAAAATAACTATAATAAACTAACTTGATAGTAGTCTCGTCAGTTACAGACCTTATTTTTTTTTACCAGCGTGGTGGCAAAGCTAACTTTACTAGCGGCAAAACTAAGTTTGTATCTGTTTAACATTAGAAGTTGAAAATCTGAGTGGTTTATTCTTTTTGTTATTAGGACCCAAGTTTTTAAGAATATGGACTATTTGCGAGGGAGCCTTGTTTACATCGTCATACATTACTAATATAATAAAATCGTGATCAACCTCCAATATGTGTTTTTTCTCTGCGCAAGAGATTATGAGAGGATACTTTTAAAATGCATGTTTTGATCATGTAATCAAAGTATAAACAATTTTCGATTAGGTAAAGGATTTTAAAGTAATCACTTTATCATACTTATACTTAATAAATCAATACTTAATAAATAATAGATATAAGCATAATAATAATAAAATTGTCACAGATCGTTTTCTGTGCATGGAATGTATTAAAAAAAAAACATAATACAATAATACAAATACATATAGCCTTTATATGGGCAAGAGAACCCAAAACAATGGCTTTTCAATTTGTCTGTTTGTGTGTATGTATGTATGTCTGTATGTTTGTGCATGCTAATCTCAGAAATGGCTTTACCAATTTGAATTCAGTTTTCGGAAATATATTGCAATATTCTTCACTTAAAACTTAACATTTCATCTAAATCGGTTAAGAAATAAAAAAAAGTTATATCAATTTAGGTCAATCACGTAATAGGTACCATGCAAATCGTATTATATACATCTAAAAAATCTGTAGAGGAGTAGTCTTTGTACATGGAAAATATAAAAAAAAATATATACCACGATGTGAAGTGATAACTAATAGAATCCATTTTCCACATTTTAAAATTTTTGTTTATCCTGTTCATCTTTTAGTTGTGCACCCTACACGAAAACATATAGCTAATGTAAACTGTTATGCATAGAAATTTATCGTCACTCTGAGTAACATTTAGTTTTTAACTTTCATAACAGACCTTTCACTTTATCAAAAAATTTATGTATGTGTTAAAACCAGAAACCTATCTTTTTATACATATAATAAAACTGTAACTGATCGCTGTCTGTACCTTCCTTTATATAAGCAAGAGGAACCTTTATATAAGCAAGAGCAAGCAAGAGAACCCAAAACAATGTTTTTTCATTTTGTCTGTATGTCTGCATGTTTGTACACGCTAATCTCAGAAAAACATTACTCGATTTGGATGCAGTTTTGGGGAACATATTGTCATGGGGTTCACTTTACATTTTTTTTGTTGACAACCAGTTAACAAGCAATTATTCTGTTTAGTTTTTATACTTTATAATTGTAATTGGTATACATTCGTATATATGTATTTTTTTATACTTAAATCTTATATTTGTGTTTATATAATAAAGTTAATGGTATACTAAAATATTATATAATACTCAACGCTAGGGCCATGCAAGTACAAACAACGAACCAACGAACAAAAAAGAAGATTAAATTGATAACAAGATCTTTTGTTTACATTCATAAATATTCATTTTCGATATAAATAAATAAAAATCTTAGTACTTTTTGTATGATCATAACAAAATCAGCAAATATCACACGTATTTTCTTTCCTCCAAATTTCAACCAAAAAGATTAAATAAACAAACGAACAATCAAACATTTAACAAAAAATAAATTAATTATAAAAGAAAACATATTTTTGGATTTTTTAAATATATTTCGAAATTGTAGTTAGTTTGTAGTTAATTAGTATTAAAAATTGTCAAACCGCTTGGAACGTAAGTATAAAAAAACATCGTCCCACAACACATGTTACGTACGTTTTTTTTAGATATTCTACATAATCAGCGTATCAAACTATGGGGAGCTGAACAAACATGCGTGCCCTGAATATCATAATGTTTATTCTAATATCTAAGATAAACAGATTATCTCACACATTACAGAAGTCATTTTTGTTATCATCAAGACTTAAAACTCTTTGAACATAAGCCAATATAATAATCTTGTTGGACAAATATTAGGGCTAATATCTAATAATAATAATAATAATAATAATAATATCATTTATTGCCAGAAAATACATTCCATAGAAATAGATTCAATACAATCAATTGCTAAAGATATTACTCATATAGAGATACAAAGTGAATTTAACTTACAACAAAAGTTTATTTCATTAAGTTACATTGAATAAATTAAATTAAGTAATGTCAGTTATATAATATTAAGAAAATATGTTAAAACAAAATTTTATAATTTAAATCTACTATAAATAAATTAAAGGAGAGAAAATGTATTGAAAATATAAATTGATTATAAATATAAATTAAGTCAAGTAAAGTTTAATTAAATATAAATTAATTTAAATTATTAAAACATAACGATAAACACTCAATAAAAAATAAAAATCAAATTAAGTCCCAGTAAAACATATTAAAACAATAAAAATTAATAAATAAGAAAAGAAATAAAAATTTACACAAAAACAAAATTTACATTATTATCCGTCACATACAATGCTCTAATACACTCCTTGTAGGTTTTTATGCACGTGAGACCAGTGTCTTGTCAAGTAACCAACATTCACTTCCACGGTGGCTTTAATAAGTTCGTTTTTACTCCGCAAGTAACGAAGCCATGTTGTAGCCGTAGTCTGTCTCATCAGTGCCCAAAAACCCTGAAGACGAATGACCGCAAACATTTCGGAGGCACTACAATAGCGTGGCAGCCTGAATATTAATCTTAGTGCATTATTATATTGCACTCTGATGGCATTTATGGCAGTTTGCGTGTATTTACACCACAGCACATTAGTGTACATGCTCATACAGAAAGTGCGAAAAAGAACTCTTTTCACCTCTGCACTGCACTTGTGAAATCTACGTGAAATCATATTAGCCCTAACAGTGATTGCTCTTCTTTGTCTATCAATATCATCGATATCTAAGAGATCCTGCCTTATTATGTGCCCGAGATATTTAAAAGAGGCTGCAGTACAGATGTCATTATTATTGAGGCTCACCGGTGGTACAATATCTGGACCTTTACCGTGACGGAAAACAACAAGTTTCGTTATGGTGTTATTATATAGCATATTGTGTTCACGAGCATACTGCTCACAAATGTTTAGCAGTTTCCGCATCGCTCTGATGCTAGGCGTAAGTAACACCATATCGTCTGCGTAGGCAATATGGTTAGCGCACACATTGTTCACGTAACATCCCATACGAGCCTCAATTAATCTCTTGCTTAAGCCATCCATGTAGATATTGAAGAGACTAGGAGACATTACACCACCCTGTCTTACACCGTTTGATAGGTAAAATGGGCCCGACGTATCTAAGTGATATCGAATTTAGAGATTCAGTAGTAGTAAATTTTGGTTACATTTTGTGAAACAAAAGTAGGGTATATAGGTTATCCAGACCAATGTCTTTAGTTGTAACAGCATTTAATTAAGCTTAGCATTTAAAAAAAAATGTAAGGATTTAAATTAAAATAAATATTTGAGTGTATTTTTTTTATTCAAAAATAACAAAAAAAAATAAATTCAAAGATTCGAGGCATATCCGGTGCATTTTATCATTTATATATAAACTGTCTTAAATAAGGTTAGAGTAATATTTCAAACTTCTATATGAATAAAAAGTTCTATATATATTTATATACCTTTTGTTTGTGAAATAAACTAAATATAACAAGATACTTCTAGTTCTTCTTTACATTCATGTCTTAAATCTAAAAACCAATTGTAATAATGCGATCTACTATATTTTTTTAATTTTCCTCTGCTTAAGTATTTTTTTAAATTACTAATCTAATTGAAGGACGAATCGAATTGAATTATTCTTCATGATATTTACTCATTAAGAGTATATAGTATTGATTTAACAACGAAAATGTATATATTATCATTATAGTATGATGAATAAAGAGCACCACTCATCATTTTACCTAATCGTTTGTGGTTTCGACCAGTTTTATATACATTTTAACAAGAATAAAACAATTCTTCTCCACCAATTCTGGGCAACAACCAAGTTTTAGTTATAACGATTTCATATATATGGTATGGTACGATATGCTACGGTACGGTATGGTACGACATGGTTTTATACCATACCATATAAAATGGTTTGGTATGGTATGACATGGTATGGTATGGTAGGGCATAGTATGGTATGAATTGGCAAGCTAAGGTATGCATTGGTATGGTATGGTACGGCATGTTATGGTATGACATGGTATGGTATGGTGTGGTGGGGTATGACATGGGTATGATACGGTTATAAGATAGTTGTTTTGTAAAAGATTTGTTATTAATTTTTTAGTTTTAATTTCTACCGAAATAAATTAATATAATATAAATCAATAAATGCAAGAAAACGAAACATTATTGTATGGTACATCAGTACGTCATATTTATAAATCCACAATAGAATAAGATGACATATGGAAAGGGAACGTGATGTCTCCTCTTTTATTTTCAATATTTATAAACCCTATGAGTGAACATATTTCTTCTCTATACCACTTTTACGCCGGTGATCTTCAAATCTGTACACAGTCGGCTTTAACTGACTTTACTAAAGCTATCCATTCTTTAAATAAAAACCTTTTTCAGATGTTGCAATGGAGCAGTTTTTTGGGTTGGCTGTAAATCCAGACTAATCCCAGGCAATTATAATCGTCAATTCTAAACTGTACTCACCAATTGATTGAAAAAAAAATACTATACTAACTATATACTTAAATATACTTTATTTTGAAAAAGCCAAAGATTAATAGAAGTAAGCAAAAAAAAGACTTTTTCTAAAGGATTTTTAGGAAGATTGCGTAATTAGGTAATCGTTAAAATATCGTTTTTCCTTTGATAAAGCATAATTATTTTGAAACTATCTAGAAATATGTCATTTAGATTTGATTTGATGTTAGGTACCCCAATGCAAATAGGCTGAATCTCAAATTTATCTTCTTTATTTCTATGCAAAACACTCACATTGTTATTAAGGCTTATAAACTTGGTGATCTAATGAATGAACATTAAAGATTTGAGAGCCACATAAAACACTCCAAAGTGTCTTTAGCTTAAGGGTGTGCTTCTTTACTGTGTTTAGTTCTTTATCGTGTTTTTCCATGACCAACCGATGGCCGTTGGAGTCTTAAGGTTCCCAAATGGAGACCACAAACGGGAAAGCGCAGAGTGGGTCGGTACTCACTCGATGGACAGATAACCTAGTAAGGGTCGCAGGGCGCCGTTGGTTGCAGGCCGCATAAAACCGCCTGTAATGGAGGCGCATTATTGAGGCTTATATCCAGCAGTGGACTTCGGTGTACTGATAATAATGTCAATCGTTGTCACCATTAAGTCAATCGACAAATACCCGTGATAAAACCAAACTATAACGCCGAAATAGAAAATATTCGATTACTATACATTAAGAGTAAATTTATACGCAGCTCTCATATTATCTTAATTAAGTCACGCTGACGTTTTGTGAGCTACAGACAACTATCAATTAAAAATGAATAATATTAAAAATCAGTATTTAATTAAATAGTAATAATATTAAACGCAAGTGTTACGAGATACTGTTTCAACACCTCTCTACGATCACATATTGCACCGCTTTTTAAATACCGCAGGGATGCTTAAGATGGATTATCGTAGATGGTAACACTTAGCTATTTTATTGTTTAGTACCGTAACAGTAATAGGTCGGTGAAGCACGTTTCACTCATCCGACAAAAGCTTTGTCATACGTGCTTAGTATGCATAGGTATAATTCCGCCGTTTTCCGAGGTAGTCTCGAATACGTTGCAACGAATTGCTGGAATAACCTTTTGTAATACAAAAAAAACAAGCCTTTAGAAATTGAAATCAAATATATTTATCAATAAATCAAATATAAATAGCAATACAAGAAGAAAACAAATGTTGGCGAGGATGTTAGCCAAATTTACACAAGTTCTAACGATTAACTGATGGGGTAATTGAAAAACATGGAATGGAATATCGGCACGTTTTAAAAGAAAATAAATCAACCGTTGCTAATTAACCTTAGTTCAAATTAAGCAATACCGATATTAATGTATTTCCAAAAGGATTAAATTTCATATCAACATCTCTTTTGGTACGTAAAGAATATTAATATCGTAGACACCGATAGTCATGTCAGTCTTTTACATAGTGTCGCTATTTACTAACATAACTGAAACATTTTGGAACCATGTCTAATACCGCTGATACAGTTTTCTTTGGAAAATGCTTATTTTGTATGACGTGGATTTCTTTTCATACCATTTGATGGAATAGTAAAAGGATCTCCTATTGCCTCTGTGATAGCAAATATTGTAGAGCTGTTTGATAAAAGTTTTATATTTAAACACCCTCTTAGACCTTAATACTTGTGGCGATAGATTGGCAATGTTTCTGCAAAATCTCTTTATAACTTATTTAAACTAGAACCTTCCAGAACTAGCGTCGGTTAATTTCTAGAACGTTATTTCAAAAGCGTCTCCTTCCGAAATACTAATTGATTTGAAATCCCAAAAGTAACTAACATACAATAGTGTAATATAATATACCTTTCAGTAGGACAACTTTTGAAACTTTTAATTTTGGTACCTGTGATTATTAACAGTTTTATATCAGCATAACTATAAAAATCCCATCAATCATAAAAATATTCAAAATATTTTAAAACATAAAATAGACAGAAACTCAGCTTTCAAGATAAAACATTGTCTGGTTTTGTTCACCTTAGTAATACATCATAAAGCACAACGGTTTGAATAGCAGTAGTGTGAGAAAACGTTGACGGAAAGATCTATTATGTTTTTAATGTATTGGGATTTATTAAAATATATGCTAATTTTTCAAGATTTATTTTCAATATATTTTTTTTTACTGTTTGTTGTTGTTATGTATATTTCATTATTTATCTAACTTTTGTGCAAAATATAAATTTATATACAGCTAGCAAAATATAAACAGATTTTACTTGATTTGTCAGATCTATCACAGCCAAGAAAGTAGTTGATTTACTTAGTAACTATTTTTCTTATATACCTTTTAGGGTTTTATAAAGATTAAAGAAACATTTTACCTATAAGATTTTATTTTAAACCTTTTTATTTTCTTTCGCATAAGAAACATCATACATTTTTTAAGGGTTTGGAACGCGAAAAAATTTTATCATCATTTCATTATGAAGTACTTTTTTTGTTTAATTTAGATATTTTTAAGAATCTGTTAATATTTACAAAAAAAAAGTCAAGGTTATATAAATATATCCCCTTGACTTTTTTCTTCAAAAATCAAATGATTTATATGATGATTCATTGTTTCTTACATTTTCCACACAAAAAATTATAATTTAAAAGTTTGTTTGTTAATTAAGTAATACAAGTGTCAATAGTTTTATTTAATTTTGTTAACCTTCCTAATCAATTAAAAATATAAACTCATGTGCTGAGTTTTTCTCTTTATAGAAATTTTAAACTTAAGCGATCATACACAATGCAATGTTCATCAACTTTTTATTGTAATTGTGTTTATTTTGTGTACATTGATTATTTTAAGGTGAGATAACGCTATTATTGACACTTACTTTTATAGTTATGTGTGATGCGACTAGAAAGTCCAAGATTTATTTATTACCAGAAAAGCAAGTATATTTTTGAAATTATGAAGTTTTAAATAAATATAGAATGTCTACCGATTGAGCCGCCATATAGAATCGAGACACACGGTAACACAATTTATGGAGCGACGGAACGATAGCCCAGAGGTCGCGGATTCAGATATTTCACGTTATTGATGTGGTGTTATTGGATCCCATTATACAAAACATTACAAAAATAATATAGTGGTCATTGTAACAGGGTCGTATAAGGATAACTTTCAATCAGATACATAATAAAATAAAAAAATATATAAAATAATCAAAAGGTTTTATTCATTCCAGTTAGTTATGGATCACAGATTTCTGTTAGTTGAGTACAAATAATATAAGAAACAAAAAGGAATTATAAAAATAATTGCAAAATTTAAAGTTGCTTAAATTTTAAAGAAATACAATTTTAAGTTCCTTATTGTTATGGAAAGAAATGATTTGCAAAACAAACTTATTTACCGTCTAAAACACAAACCATACCTTGAAATAAAAATAGTAACACCAACATCACTATGAGCAATACGGTATTTATATTTGTTTGTAGATTTAACGCCAATAAACCATACCCAATTCATAACTATCCAAACAGAAATAACCAAAGAAAAGCTTATATATGTCAAATATGACTGATTTAAAACGTCATTACTAATTCATTAGAAAAGTTAATGAATGTTTTTGTAAATTTTATGATTGTGACTTATTTTTGTTTGAGTTCATAGTAGTATGAAGCTCACATTTAGTAATTAAGAAGTAATTACGACTGTAAATTAAATAGCAATAATTATTTATTGGACAAAAGTTAATAAATGACCGAACATAACACGGCTTTATTATATTCTATGCGGGGTGCCTTTGACATTAAAGAAACCTTATAGGCATGAGTTTTTATATATATATTTTTTAATTATTGTAATATTTTGTAATGATCATTTTTTTATGTTTTTTCTTTCACATTCCTCTTTTACTGAGCTCTGTAATCAAACCTAATCGATCAAAAGTTTTAAACCTAATATTAGACTCAGAGCTGAGCAAGTTCAAAGAAATAATATCTATGGCTTTTTACAATTAATTAGTTTATAATATAAAAAACTACTACTACACTTCCGAAACCCAATATCAATAAGATGAAACAAATCTTACTCGGTCGTAAATTAACAATTTCAACAATAAAAGAAAATAAGATGAAAAAATTTAATACATAAAAAGATATTAAATTTATTTAAAATATGTTAAAATTTTCGCAACATTTTTTTTTATTATTGGTATTATTTTACATTAGCGTTGAGATAAGTATGGTATTTTGATATAGTAAACTAAAAACAACGAAACACATCGTAAATACAGAATAGCAACTTCTTAATGGACATTAGACACAAATGAAATATTTTTTGTGATGTTCTCCCGGAAGGTTTTTATTGCTTAAACGGATATTATTGTTTAAACGGATATTAATGTTTAAACATCTAAAGAACATTAACACTTTTATTTCGGCGGTTTACATATTCGTTAATTCATTCAGATGGAACTACGTCACTTATTAATTTGTTGAAAACCCTTATTTATTTATTAATCAGTTTTTTATTTGACGTTTCAAGCTGTATGAATAAGCGTTTATGGCTTTCTGGTAAATATTTGCTCTGGATGTAGATATGATCAAACGGCTCACACATATACAATCATTATTATCATACTGTCATCCGCCAGCTCATGTTTGCATAATGTAGATCTACTATTATTATAATAAAAGAATATCTTTACATTCTTACTTGTCCTTATGTAGACCATTGTTATATAATAACTATTGAAAAACTATATATTTATTTAACATTAATCTGGAAAATATTTAGATAGTTATACCTATTATATAACTTATAAATTGATGGCTCTTGTTACAAAAGATAAATTTAACAATAAGGTCTAAAAAAATAGTCCATTATTCTTTGTATTATTTCAAGGTTCAATCTTAATATATTCTAGATAATGGCGCGGGGAGACGTACTTTTAGTATGGGTACATCCTAATATTGCATTTAATTTATCGGTTTTTATTTATAGTATTTTGGTACTTACTCAACCTATATGTTGTTCACACATTATGTGTTATTAATCTATGGTTTTATTAAAATAAAACCATGGGTTCCATTGATATTAGTAATGGAAGTGCGCTACATTATTGGCTGGTGTTGCCACATTTTTTGTTGATTTTTTGCTTCTGGATACTTTAAAAAAAAATATTAACTGATTCATTAGTTAAAAAAATACTCTAGGTCGTGCAGAGGTATAACATTTTATTCCAATGTGTAATTTTTATATTACCATTATTTTCAAAATTGTATATTTTTATGGATAAGTTGTAACTTTATTGATGGTAATGGTTAGATGATACTACACTAGTTGAGCCAGTCCTCAAACCAGCTGCAGTCAAGTAATTAGAATAAGGGTCTATCCACTACACTTGTATCATTTTATACTTTGCTTCTTTAGAGCAACAATGTTCTGATTTATAAAGATTCTGTAAATAATTTTAGTTTTTATAGAAACAGTTATAACAAAACCTAACTGGTCTAAACTTCTGTTTGTTTTAGGGTTGTAAATCAAACGAAAGATGTTTACAAATGGTCTGAAAATATAAATCTCACTCGAATACGCGGCTAAAGCTTTGAATGTGTGCCGTATCACTAAATAAATAAACCGCAGAATAAAATAGAGTGTTATGAACATAACATAATTCTAATAAAAAAGGAGGTATTGCAAGCAGAAATATGAAAGCATTTATGTTCCTTAATTGCAGTTTAGATAACCACAGATTCCGTTTTGTGGGATATAATAAGGTAAAGAAAAATAGCTTATAACATCACCATATGATGATATATTTTAGCTAAACACTATTGGACCTCAACGTCTTTCAAAATCACGCACTTCTTTAATTAATTCTAATATGGTTTTTATTAATAAAATAACCAAATTTTTTTTTATTGTTGGCAATTAAGCATAAGAATATTTTTTTTAAACTTAGGTACATTTCAAAGCACCGAATAGATTAACACTAGCTAACAAGAGTTAGAATATAAAAATTAGCTAATCTAATAAAAATAATCTAATGTTTCTGTTCAGGCGCTATATATTACAGCACCTGTAGATACTATAAATAACACTAAAACCTGGCTAAATTATCAAATACATTATTTCATAAAACTTGTTTACTTTATGACTTGTTTATAAAACTTAATACTACAATTTATAAACCTCTATTTATAAGTAGTAGGGCCTATAATTACAAGTTTGTTATTTATATACAATATACATATTCAATTATTCGTTTTACTGGAACATTTAATAAAGTTGAGTTGTTCTATGGTATTTAATTACAAGTTATGTGAATGTACAGTGTATCTATGAATTTCAAATTAATTTGATTAAAATCGAAAACTAACTTATGATTCAAATCTATTAAAGAAACATTTACTCGAATTCCCTATATTTGTCAATGAGGATCAAATATATTTTTATATAGCTATTTTCCATATTCAAATTAATTTAGTTGTTAGGAGAGCACCAACCCCAGTGTATGGGACAAATAATAATAACTCCAATGGTTTTTAGCGTTGTCGCATATAGTCGCAATATGTTTTAATACCAACCTAATCATAAAATATTAAAATATTTATCCTGACCTTCATTCCGATCGTTCACAGGAGAGTAAGATATAATATAAGCGAACGAATCACCTTATCTTCAATATAATCTCACCTTTATACTGTAAACCTCTCAGAGTTTCAGTTTTGGGTAAGTTCAAACAACGCTTCACGAAAATCATCAAACTTAACGACCGCATTTAAAACACTGATTGACAATTACAACGTAAGGTTTGAAACTTACTTTAGTCAGTCTGTGGTATGTTAGATAAAAGTAATTCTAAAACGTACATATGTTATATAATTATTTCTTAGACTGCATTAAAAACTTTATGAAATGTTCTTTTTTTTTTTTAAAATACTTTCTTCATAATATTAAATAAAAATGACAGGATGGAACAAATGGGTTATTCTTTAAGAAATTGCGTATAAAAATTAGACACTTTCATTGTTTTTAACTAATTTTCCGGGTTTTATCTGTAGCTTTCCAAACTTTACGCATTAAACTCGTTTACCGACATTTACACCGAGTTCTTAAAAAATTCTTGCGCTATTTTGGTGCTTGTTTGTTATCTTTGATATTTCTAAAAGTATGAGCCAAATACAATAAATTTTATGCGTTCTCAATTATCATAAATACAAGCTACATAAAAATATATGGATAAGTCCATTACATATATTATATGATAGATATTTTACATCGATGCTTTTACACTTGAAAATAAGATCCGTGTTAAAAAAAAATATTACAGGGTAACTTGTCACATGTAATGACATTCCTTGGTGGAAACGATCTCAGTCAGTCAATGAAGTTATTGATTGCTCCGTTTTATTTCAATGAGAAAAACCTGATGGATGTTGGGAAATGCGGACAGAGAGATATAACTTTTTTCACAAGTCACTTTTGAGGACGTTTAAAAAAATTAAATATAGTGTTTTTATTGTAAGTTTAACAAAAAATATATTTTTTGGGGCAAATGAATGTGTGATTGTTACCTTCCTGTATTTTATTATTGTATTGTACATTATATTACAATATTGCATAATATATTATCATAAAATTGGAATTTGTGACTCATAGATTATTCATGCAAAATAATTTTAATGCGGAAATTATGGATATTTCTGTTAATATTCACGAGTTTATTTTAATTTGAAGACATATTTTATGTAATGATTAATAATAATTTATTTAATTAGTTATTTTATCTATGTGGATAAATACATTTTACGAACAAGTGTTACATAAAAAGCTATCTAATTTATTAAAAGTAAGTACTGACAGCGTTATATGTACCAGTGCTTGTAGCAATAGCAAAACTACTTTAAGAGCAGAATAAAAAACAAGTAAAGATACGCCCATCACTGGACCTCATGACGTCCAGCGATGATATTATGACATCGTTTTGAAAGTTACCCAATTATTTTACGTAAATTTAAGAAATTAAAGAAACAAAAAAAAAGCAGAAAAAGAAAGAAGTGTAAAAAATAAAAGTTCTTGACTTTTGCGTTATAAAAAACAATATGAAAAAGTTTGTAAATCCTTTCTTGATACCACCCAATGGAGTACAGGAACGGTTTAATAACAATAATAAAACAATGTCTATAACACACCACAGAGATAAATAGTAAAAAACAGATTAAATTAAAAACGACGAAGTATAAGCACAAACAAATTTTGAGTACCCAATAAGGCAGTCTCGTCGCTATGTAGCGATCCCTTCCAGATCACTTATTTTGTAAAGATTAAAGTAAGTTAAGTAGGATAATCACCCAGAATAATATATAACAGAAGCTAGTAATATATAAAAAAATATATATACATGCCGGTCAAATCCACGGAATAGCCCGCATGATTCTCAGATATCTTTTAGGCTATATTGGGTTAATTGAGCAGAAGAGCAACAACGAATACACTATAAACACATATGTAAAAAGCATACCTACTACTCAACTTTAACGAAACAAATCACAGACTCTATCTAGGAGACCTAACTATTTGACTTCCTCGACTTAACTGTCTGTTGCTACAGCCTCGCTCCATGATCTAGACTCTGTCGTAACACGAAACTAACATCTCACGTTACGTGAATGACATCTCGCGTGAGTCGTGTTTTTATTTTAGCGTTCGTACTTGGGACTGTTTCTGGCATAATAAGAACAATAGTCTATTCTCTCGGTTTCATCTAAGATTTTCTTTAACCGTTCTAATAAATCTTGGAAAATATTTTGTTTATATTGGAAATCAGCAAGATAGTTCTATAGTTAGAAATATCTTTTATTTTCTCTTTTTATGTTGTTTAATTATAGTTTTCATAAGTCAATGGACCCCACTTCGAATAAACTTTTTATATTTAACTAACACACTGTAAAAATAATAATGTTATTTGCAATTAAAAAAAATATGTTTGTCTTTGTTACAATATTTGTGACAAGACTAGGTACATATGTTTATATAAATTCATACATATGTTTATATAAATTCATAATAAGTGTGAAGGTACTATGGTATATTGCGATGTAGGTAAATTGTAAACAAAAGTAAAAAGATGTCCATTCTGTTATCAACAAGTAAATGTGTAAGATTACAACTGAAGTTTTATTTGAAAGTCTTCAAACACTTAAATTACAACATCACGTTCTATCCTTTTGTCTCTATGACAAATAATTAGGTAGGTGTAAAGGTTAAAAATAAGATATATCAGATTTATTTGATGTTGGAATACCACTTACAAAAAAATATCGGACTTAAAATAATGATAACTTGAAATAATTATATTATTTAAGTCGTGTAGAAATGTATAAAATCTATTTGTTTTTATTTTTCTAAATAATCCAACTTATGTTTATAGATCACAATGTCTTCTATTTGAATAATACAATTAATTATCTTCGTACAGTTAGTAATTAATTTATATTAATTAATTTTAGACAGCGTCTTTTAAATTTTAATGAACACTCTTAATTAATTAGTTACTTGTACTTGTACTATTGTAATTAAGTTTTATATATCCTATTATTATGTATTTAATAAAAATTGATAAATTTTAATAAATATAAAACCTACAAAAGAACTTTGTATATATGTAAGTACCCAGCTATCGTATTCAAAATATATTAAGGAAAAAATGTACCAAGCCTCGAATCTCCTGGGAAACCTGAAAAAGTTACCGTAAATAAATGTGACATCCTCTGTAGAGACAAAATCATAATTTTCTTCATTGAATACCAAAGATAATTCAAGTTTACGTAATTAAAAATCTCTTGTTTTCTTTGACCTCTTAATTATTTACATGTTTATATATTAAAATATAGCTGATATTAATACTCTTAAAATAATTAACAAATGTATATTTTTTATAGATATTTATACTTTCGTGAATAAAGAAAAAATATTTACAAACATATAATTTGTTTGTTATGAAAGATTTGTTATTTCCTATGAAATAAATGAAACGTTTTACGTTTGATTTATATTCTTTCACACTTGTAAGGATCCCATTTGTTCGCTTGTCTTAATAAAAGAATATATGGTAAAAATGTAAGAATTTGAATGTTATATTATTGTTATATAAATCCGAGTTTAGAAAATTTGTTATTTCTATTGTATCGGTCATTATTATCGCAAATAAGATACTCATAGAGCCCATTTGATGATTAATTTGTAGTTTGGAAAAGGAAATCTCTAACATTCAACATTGAACATATATGTCTGTCTACAGATTGTCATTAGTATTGAAAGTGAAACTGAATGTCCTTAAAGCTTTTAAATTAAAATTAAATTAAACTAAGTTAAATTAAATTAATTAATTAAATTAAGAAATGAAGATCAGAGGATCTGTTGAAAAGAATATCTATGTAAGTTACATCAGTTGTAATAGTTATTAATAGTTACCTGAGACCTACATATTATTAATATGTATAAGCAAAACACTGCTAAAACTCCACTAAATCAATCAATTGGTAATAACTTGCTTCAACTATATATACTTTTTGTAAAATAAATTTCTACATAGGTATGAAGTCAACGCTCTTAGTTCTTTGTCTTTTAATTTCTTTTGGTTTAGGTTTCTGTGCGTGAATTTTCTTTTTTATAAAAATAGAAATAAGAAAAAAAAATTAGAAGCGAAAATCGCCTAACGCTAGGTACACATAGACAATTGTATTTATTTACCGATTTTCCCTTTTCTTTTTATAGCAATAATTTTTTAAAAGCTTTTAAAACCAAAATAAAACTCAAATGTAACAATTGGGACTACTACTACGACGTTATTATAAATATATTTATATATATTTAGATATATATAATTTCAATATTCATTGTTACTGATCACTGATAGGTATGTCCAAAAATGGGACAACACCCGTTTTTAATTAATTCAACGGCATGTAGCTTTTGATAAGAGCCTGATATAATATATGATAACACTTTTATGTGTATATTGATAAATTAAAGATATTATCTGTGATGCGAATATAATTATTAAATTTTGAATTATAATAATCTTTAATAATCAATACTAATATTATAAATTACAAATTACAAATATTGAAATAAATGTTATATTTTTGTGACTATAATATTTTATATTATTTCACAGCCGTTTTGGATTCGGCTTTGCGAATCTTATACGTTTTATACAAGTGAAGGATTTTTTTATCTACCAATTGACATATTTCTTTTTGGTTTTGTTTTCAAATAAAACATACTCTTTCACATCATAACAATAACACTGATAAAAAAAGTAATATACATATACATACAGGGTTATTTAAGATAAGTTGACCACCTCTTGCAGGAAGCTTCTCTACATCAATCCCAACAACATTTGTTCTACAACTTTTTACAAATCTTGATAAACAACACAAAAAAACGAAACAAAAAAATTTTTACTTCCTCTTTTACTTGTGTACTCTGTATGTTGTAAGAAGTACTTAAAAGGATTGATGTAGAGAGACTGTCTGCAAGAGGTGGACAACTAATTACAAATAACCCTGTATATATATTAAAATGCTTTTATATATAAGTTTTCATTAAACCAAGGGAGCACTTTATATTATTACGAAAAATTAGCTTCTTTTTCTTTCTACCGTTTTAACTCAAACATAAATATTTCAACTATAAGAACATTTATAACAGGTTTAATAATCCCGCTATAATTAATTTTATACGTTTAACACAATAAAATACATTATACAATATGTGTACAAATTTGAATTTCTGTCTGCCTCAAAATAAAAGCATAAAAACTTTTGGCTAAAATAAATTAATCAAAAACAAATGTTTACCAGATGAATGATTTTTTTTTCTCTTAATTTACACAAATACCACACAATTACTCAAAAAGAGACAGGTAATAAGTCAATGTTAATAAAAATAATACGGAAAACTATTATTTATATTAAAATAATTTATCTTACTAAATATTGTGTTGATTATGTCTGGTATTATAAAGAAAAATTAAATTAAATAAAAATTTTATTCACATAATCTGTTTGTTTGTTGCAGGTCTGACTGAAAAAGAAAAAACCGATATTGAGAAATCCTTTATATTAAATAAAAAAAATGTTTAAGAAACTCTTGATATCGGTGATTATAATGTTAGGAAATGCAAACATCACTGCTGCGAATTTAAAACTAAGTATTGCTGAATACAATTATGTTATCAATACAAATAATGATGAAATCATAAATTTTGACGACGAAATGTGCTTAAGACGTCAGAGAAGTCTGGACCAGGATACAGAAAACATTACATTTGAAAAATATAACAATAGTAAAATGGAATCGCAAAATTCGTCAGAACAAGAAGAATGCGTTGGTGATCCACAATTTTGTAATATGACTAAAGAAGATTACTTACAAATGTTAAATGATTATATATATCCTCAAACATATGAGTGGGTTTTGATTGGTACTCATACTGTTGTGTTTGTCATTGGTTTGCTGGGAAATTCATTAGTTTGTTTGGCAGTATATCGAAATCATACCATGAGAACTGTGACAAATTATTTCTTGGTGAATCTGGCATTAGCAGATATTATGGTTCTATTATTTTGTTTGCCGGCTACTGTTCTTTGGGATGTGACGGAGACCTGGTTTCTAGGAAATGCTTTATGCAAGATACTGCTTTACTTTCAGGTATGATTGCATAATATTTCTTGTCAAGTTCATTAGTTTCCTATTATATATTTCTTCTGGTTTATTATTTTTAATTACAATAGCTAAAACAAAAATTTGTTAAATGAAAACTATATAACACGATGATTGTTCTACATAGCATTCGTATAAATATCTCAATAGCGCGTGCATAAAAAATGCAAATTGAATCAGTTAAACAATTTTTTTTTAAAACCATATAAATATGGCCTGAGTGGGCTGAAGAAGAGGGTCACACGTTTGGAAAATTATACTAATAATAAAATGTTACTCAGTATTTGGCTGATATTATAATGGCCAAATATCACTCCCTATTTCATTTTAATAAAAAGCATAATAGACTAACAAATATTGACATTTTGCGATTCACTAATGACTTGGTATTTATTACCAGAACTTAAGTTTCTGTATAAAAGAATAGAAATGGTTTAGGTCTTATTTGAATAGCTGATTTAATTGACAAAAAACATTACTAAGCACTTTCATATTAGATTTTGATGATTAAATATATAAAATTATACACACTGAGAGCCTAATAACATTAATAAAAAAAACGTACTTAGACTTGAGTAAATACTGTTATAATATTTTATACAATAACATAATAATATAAAATGAAGATCGTTTAAGTTCTGTTCCAGTGGATAAAAAAGTTTATTAAACGTTGACTCTCCATGGGAAACTTCATCTATGGGTCCGTTCAGTTCTTAGTCCGTTGCCTACTAAGCTTGGGTAAATCGAGCGTTTGGCCTAGTGAGCTGCTTAGGGCCTGAGTCTTGCTGAAAAGATCATTCTTTTATAAAATTGTGGCAGAGTCACTTCTTCTTATCTAATACCCCATTAAACTATGACTGATGTCAGATAATTTCATCCTAATACTCTGACAATTAATTGGGAAGATTTTATTGAGCTTCGACTATAGACTCGGTAATTCTGGTGCTTAAAACATTGCTTAAAAGTTTTTTCCCCCGATAATATTTTTTTTCTTTGTTTCTGGTGTCAGATTTTTTTTATTATCCTATTATTTTTTTAATTATCAGTTTCGGCAAGTAGGCAGGTGCAATATTGTTTCCCAATATAAAATCTTTTGCTTTCAAACAGGATTTTTACGAATTCTTTCAATCACTGCTTCGATCGTTCTTTTCGTTTGAGTACAAGAAATGTAAAGCTACTATGCATTGTACATTATTGATTGTTTACTTGTAATTCGTGAATTTTGTTGTGTGATTCTCTGAAATAACCATTCAATTAATAGTGTATCCTACATCCTATATAATGTTTGCCTATAATTTGATAAAAATGTGTTTTCATTTATTAGTACTTGTTCGCTATAACAAGATAAATATATTATAACTAAAATATATATTGAGGTGAGTAAAACTATTGTTTTACCTCTTTATAACGAATTTTAGAACAACTTAACATTAATATAACAAACCTCAATTCAACGAATTACTTGATAAAACGAATATTTACTTGTTCCCTTCCGATTTGTTATATCGAGTTTGCACTGTATATGTATAATTAAATATAATAAAATTAATTAAACAATGTTTTTACTAGTTAAATTGAGTACCTACTAAAATTAAAATAAAATTTTTAAAATAAATTATGTTAATTTTTAATAATATGTAATATTTGTAAGGAAATAAAAACAAGGAAATAAAGAAAAAAGTAAGATGAAAGTTAAAAAAGTTTTTAAGGATGTAGGAATATTAACTTGACAATGGAATGTACACACCTTTTAATAGTATTAGTTACTTTATATCCTTATAGTTTACGTAGTTTTGCTTACGTAGTTAAAAAGTTAGACTTTCCAGTTAAGTGGAAAATATAATTTCTAAAATGGGGTTACATTGCATTACCATGAAAGCCGTGTTAGTTAATTTAGGAGTTTCACTTCAAAATATAAGCTTTTAGGTCATCTGTAGTAGTAAAGAGTGTCCTTAGTTACTAAAATATAATTGAAGAACAGTACAAACTTTTTACTGACATTTTATTAATTTAAATAAAACCTTATTTCATTAGTAAGACTGAAAAGCTTTATCCATATAATTTGTATAATATTTCTATGGCTTCAGTAAAAAAAATTACAATTTCACAGACTTTTTGATCGGATTATGTCGCGTTAACATTTCACCAGATTTTATTTACATATGTTACACAGCATCAAAACTTTTGTTAGTATCAGAAACATGGGTCTAAAATATTAAAAGCCAACCAACAATTCTGATTATTCCTTTCGACTAAAATTATAAAATTTTAAAACTTTTAAATCTTTTCCCGTACTCCAACACTGTACATAACATTCAACTTTAAAATGATATCGCTTTGAATAGTAACGTACAATACCGTCATGCATTTAATTTCAGCGCTGCCTAAAAACTCATTTAGTAATATATGTATACATATAAATGTTTATACGCATAAGTAAGTAAATAGATTTGTATGTATAGTTTACTCCCTGATTGTTACAGTGAAAGTACAACTACAAAACGTCTCTTGTCTTTAACTCCAACTAGTTGCCTTGCCATAGGCTATAAGACCTCCTTTTACTCTTTTTTTGTTTCTATTTTTGTACGATCCTGGGGATCAATAAACATTTTTTATCATTGCTTACATTTTTTTTTAATATTAAGGGATTTACGGGGTTTGCCAACTAAATAAATGTTTGGTTATACATGTGAATGTGAGGTGAGTATTTATATAGATAAGCAAATATTATAGGTGTGTGTTAAAAGTTTTCATCTAGAAGACTCGCAACTCTAACTATTTATACACGATTATACTTAGTATTTCGTTTATTGTATTTGTTCCAGTCAGTATCAGTGACGGTGTCAGTGCTGACGCTGACTTTTATTTCTGTGGACCGCTGGTACGCTATCTGCTTCCCTCTCAAGTTCAAATCTACTATCAACCGAGCCAAGACCGCAATATTTGTTATTTGGACTGTATCTCTAGTCTTTAGTAAGTAAAGCCATTTTAGCCTAGAAAGTGTGTGATTTGATAGAATTAGAAAATCTTTTTTCAATAATATATGTATATTAATTAAATTTACTTACTATTGTTAGCTTTTATACATAGTAGTAGTTTGGTTTTGCCTAAAAATAGGGATGTAAGTTGTTGATTTGACTAAAACAATTGAGTCTCTGTATAGAGGTTTAATTGATAAAATAAATGTAATATTGGATACTGATTTGACTAAGAAAAAGAAGTATATAAATCGCAGCTCGGTTAAGGGAAGGCATTGTGTGAAACGGGAGTACAAGTTGTGGGGTGGTATTATTGTGATAAAAGTGCAACAGTTATAATAAACCGCTGAGTGTGAGATCGAGAAACTAAGTTGTGTAACAGTGATAATTAAGTGTTTAAATGGTAAACGGTTTAGTGTATTTGTGAACAGTGTCATAAAGTGCTTTAAAGAATAGAACGACTGTCATTGGCGATTCTTTGTGGTAAGAGAGTTCCAATAGTTCAGAAGTGGGATTCACTCGGGCATTAAAACCACAAACTACCTACAAGATAAGTTTATTGAAGCTACAAAACCACATCAAGCAAAAAAAATGAAGTGATATTATTATTTGAAACGCATACTACAAGATAATAAGAAAGAAGTTCCAGAATCAATACAATCAATCAATAGTTGATAATCAATGGTTGTAAATCAATCAATCAAGTTAAATTTGTTATCTCAAACCTTCAAAATTGAGATCTACCCACATATCAAGAAAATCGAGTGAAAATACCTATTTAATCGCTTATGCAAGTCGTTTATTAGATTATGTGACAAACCATTGGAAGAATTCTACGAAAGAAGGAATCGTTGCTAATGAAGAAAGAAGGAAATGAGAAATTATGGCGGTGAGAACGTGGCGCGAATGGTGGTAATGGCGCGGTGTGAATGGCGGTAATGGCGCGGCGCGGATAGCGGTGATGGCGTGGCGCGGATGGCGGTGATGGCGCGGGGCGGATGGCGATGAAGGCGCAGCGCGGTTGGCGCTGATGGTGTCGATGTTGCTGATGGTGTTGGTGTTGATGGCGGTCGTGGCGATGGCAGCTATGGTAGCGGTGCTGGCATGGCACGTGGCGAGCAACACGTTGATGTCTGCGCAATTTATCCATCATCGATCACGTCACAGCATAAAGGTGATTCGTTTCGATTTACATCCAATTTTGCGCTAAATACTCAAAAGTTAAAGAAAATTAAGCGATTAAATATAGTGGTAAGCACTTTATTATTATTGTTGAGATAACTAGTATTGAGAATAGCGATCAACCTTCACGATCTTGTTTTTTTAATTTTTACTGATAATTATTTCTCTTTAACTTGACGTATTTTGTTACGTATTATGATAAGGCGTGAAATTATTTTATCCCGGATTTTCGTAAACGTGAGTGTTTATTTTAAACTTGGAAAATAATGTTTTAAACTTTTGTTTTAAATAATTTCGTTTTAAATTCGGTATTCTTAGTTATTATTTGTGCTTATTTATGTATTAATTCAATTCGGTATTCTTTATTATATTATTATTTATGTATTAATTCAATTCGGTATTCTTAGCTATTATTTGTGCTTATTTATGTATTAATTCAATATATTTAATATGTAGAATACATTAAGATGATAAAAGTAATTACTTTGAATAGTTTTCTAAAAAGTATTATATGTGGATGAGGGTTTTGTTGTCTGATCACTCGCATGAGGCCAATAAGCCAACTTCCGAGTAGTATTTGGTACATTGAGGATATTGAACTGACTATGACTAGTGACATCAAATGCTCACATGAGGCCGATAAGCCAAATGATGAGTGTAGCATTTGAGGTATAGGGACATCAAGCGCTCACATGAGGCCGATAAGCCAATTTTTGAGTAGCGTTTGAGAAGATCAAATACTCACATGAGGCCGATAAGCCAACTTTTGAGTAGTATTTGGTACATTGAGGATATTGAACTGACTATGACTAGTGACATCGAATGCTCACATGAGGCCGATAAGCCAAATGATGAGTGTAGCATTTGAGGTATAGGGACATCAAGCGCTCACATGAGGCCGATAAGCCAATTTTTGAGTAGCGTTTGAGAAGATCAAATATTCACATGAGGCCGATAAGCCAACTTCTGAGTAGTATTTGGTACATTGAGGATATTGAACTGACTATGACTATGACTGATTATGATCTATGAGGCAAAATTTTTGTGGCCAGTAGATTTTTTTTGTTTTTTTTTTAAATGAGGCTGCTGAGCCAGATTGAACACGTAATCAGACAACTTATACCAATTGATTATTATAGTTGAAATTGTTAAGTCTATAAATTTCAAAACATTCTCTAAATTGGAGGACCAATTATTTATATATGATGGCCGAAAAATGTATAAATATGAATGTATCATAATATATAGACTTAAGATTAGATTTTGTGAATTTACAATTATAATAATTAGATTTACAAATTACTTCAGAATTAGTATTGTAAGTAAATGGTTTTTGATCACGAGCGGACTCGTTATGTTTAGGATGGCCGAGCTGTTAGCTTTTATACATAGTAGTAGTTTGGTTTTGCCTAAAAATAGGGATGTAAGTTGTTGATTTGACTAAAACAATTGAGTCTCTGTATAGAGGTTTAATTGATAAAATAAATGTAATATTGGATACTGATTTGACTAAGAAAAAGAAGTATATAAATCGCAGCTCGGTTAAGGGAAGGCATTGTGTGAAACGGGAGTACAAGTTGGTGGGGTGGTATTATTGTGATAAAAGTGCAACAGTTATAATAAACCGCTGAGTGTGAGATCGAGAAACTAAGTTGTGTAACAGTGATAATTAAGTGTTTAAATGGTAAACGGTTTAGTGTATTTGTGAACAGTGTCATAAAGTGCTTTAAAGAATAGAACGACTGTCATTGGCGATTCTTTGTGGTAAGAGAGTTCCAATACTATGTTTAATATTTTCTTACTCTCTCTTCACTCTCTTCTTTTTCTTTTGTTAAAAACATTTGCTAATATTTTACTTTATCTGAATACTTCAATGTAAATTGATGGCAGGCTTGTAAATGTAAATGTAATTTGTAATTACTTGATGAATCTAACAGTGTTAATATTGTCTATATAAACACTTAAGGAGAAAATTCTATTACAGAAATCACGGTGTAATTCTAAAGCAGTAATTTTAATGATTATATCAGCATTAACATAAGTTACTTAGTATTGACGACATCTATTTAACTATTATATAAGATATCCATACCTTTTCTTTATCAGCCTTATCCTTTCTTAATTAGTACTTATCGTGCCACTTTCTCCTTCAATGCTTATAACGAGTATTTCGAGTGTTACTCAATATCTTAAATAATATTTTAAAACCCTTGAAAACGCTGTTGATAAGAAATTATCTTATTTTTTTTTCTTTAGTCTCTTTTACTTAGGTTTTCGTACCGTTCATGGTACAATAAAAGATTTTTTCTTGTATTACTGTTTTTTTTTGTTTTAGTTGCCTTACCCTATGTTTGTACTGTATTTTCGGGCTGAGTATAATAGGCGAACTTAATGCTTTCAAGCATTAAGTTCGCCTATTATACTACTTTTCGGAAATGTAGATTTAATAAAAAAAATCTTGAAATACACTGAATACACTAGGTTTAAAATGCATGGCCGATCATTCCTGTCCTTCTAGATTTCAGCAATGCTTTTCATGCTTTATAGCCTATAAATGATGAGTATCCATCTGTTATATTTTGTGTAGAAAAATACTCTTTTTTTAATAATAATATTTTTATAGTCTTTTTATGTACTCCTTTGCACCGTTGTCAACAAAATACATGCTCTGACAACTCATATTCAGACTTTTTTCAATTATTTTTTTTTTTTATGAATGAATAATGTCAGTTCGCCTCATTGTAAATTGGCAAAGTTCGCCCATGGTTTAATACCAAATGTGGTCATGCTGAAAACCGAGAACATTCAGCAAACCTCATTTGGGCTGCTGTTCGAATCCGCAAAACTCCGATCGTAAGTTCAAATAATAGACCCATTAACCAAGCTGTCAAGTCCTTCAAACAGACATTACGGAAGGCTCGTCTTGATCTAATCGCTAAGGATGGCTAAAAGCTATCTATCAGACTAAATGGCAGTCAAACATTCTGGTCTCTTGCCAAAGCGATCATGTCGTACTTCTGCCAACCTGCCTGCTCTACTGTAGCCTGATGGATCCTTGGTAAATAGAGTGACAGAGAAAGTCATTGTATTTGCTTCTCTGTTGGCTTATAATTCGCATCTAGATACTGGCAACGCTTCTCCAGCACATCTTCCTCACTGCAGTATTTGTATGCATGAAATCCGCCTCACCAACAGAGAGGTATGGAGGGCATTGTGTCGTTTATATTTAAATAAAGCCAGTGGTCCTAATTTCCTGACCAGTCAATCTGCTCAAGACAAGCGCAGCTGAGTTGTTTCCTGTATTGATATGTCTATATTGAGCTCGCCCCTTTTTACGTACCTAGAGGGTAACGAACTTCTCAGTGGCCGACAGAACGGGTTTCACCGAAATAGGTCAACTGGGAATCTTCTAGTGTATACTACACATTTTAGGTGAGGTCATAGAGAAGAACGAGGACGCGGTCGCCGTTTTTCTGGAAGTCTTGAGGGCATGCGAGCGTTATAAGCAGGCTTTTATGATATATCTCCTGGTCTGATCGACTGGGTAACAGACTTTCTGAGCCAGAGATCTCTCCGAGTAATTGTCAACGGGTGTTTCTCGGAACACTTGACAATAAATGCCGGAGTGCCTCAGGGGTCTATTTTTCTGCAACTCTTTTTCTGCTGCACATTAACGATATTTAACGATGTCTGCCTAGTACTCGAGCGAGTAAAGATCAAGTACAGTCTGAAAGAGAAGCTAATGTGCAACGTCTGAGTGGCAGTCGCCGAGTAAGGCAATGCTAATCTTGCCACATTCAACGCCACCAAAACGAGCTAAAAGGAGCATTTATACCTTGGCACCTACTTTTTAGAATGTATCCTTAGAATAGTTACCGGTTCCAGTTGCTAGGGTTAGAGAGAACCTTAACTTTGGACGGTGCATTGAGTCTAGAGAAAGAGCAGCTGCTGCCTTGAACATAGACGAATTAAAGTGTATGAAACTATGAATAAAAACATATTTATCTTAGGATTTTCTAAAAGTAACAAAATTACACTCGGCTTTTAAACGTTTTAAAACTCCACAATTTTTTTTAATATAAACTAAAATTTTGCAACAAAAACTTTTTTCTAGCACTGGTCGGCTATTTCAAGTACTTTGGACCTTGCCCCGATATTATATTACGGTGTATTTATGCCAACTTGTGATTCCGTTAAAGATCTTGAATAAGACATTATCTTGGTCTATGTATCTTAAGGATCTAAGCAGAAAAGCATACTGCTATACTGTGTATTATTCTACCATTTGAGTTTGAGAGACATTTGAGGTTTTACGATCTCCCTCCATTTTATGATCATCACAACTACTTATTATCAGAATGTCTGTCCGCAACTGCAAATTTTATAAACACTCTTTCACAATACTTGGAACGCTTCGACCCCTTCTATTAGAACATCAAAAACTAGAAGGAGTACTTTTTAACTAAAGACAACTAAGGCTACTTATGTATGATCACTATTTGTGTAAGTGTAATCATATAAAACTTTTTTTATTATTATATAACTATTATTATGTATCAATCTTCTTGTATTTATAATATATGGATAAGTTTATTATACCTTATTGATTGTAGTTAGCATTTATAATAAATCTTCGTATTCGTGTAGATTTTTTTGTGTATGTATATTATTGTAATTTTACGCCACCTTCCAATATCATTGTCTATTAGGTCTATTCTAACCCTAAATTTCCTGGAATAAATCGCCGTTGGGCGATAACGCCGCCTGTTCTATCTACATCATATGTGTTCAACCTGTGTATGTATTTTTTTTTGGTGCTCAATAAAGAATGTATAAATATATAAATATAAACTATACCTATTTCTACCCTTTAAATTTCTCTCTCTTACGATTGCGATACTTACGAGAAAAAGCCAATCTGATAAATTTTGTTTTTTCTTCATGCTACATATATAAAGTAATAAGTTATTGGAACAGAATTTGATTACCTTTCAAGGTTTTATTTGCTAAATTGGAAATTGGTTACTGTTGTAGACCTATTTTTTCAATCAGAGTAGGAAATCATAAATCATATAATATTGATTTTATATTTTTTTATATACGTTTCATTTTCTTTAGATATACCAGAACTAGTAGTGCTAACAACAGTGAAGATGGTACCACTGAGATTTGAACTGGAATACTTGATCCAGTGCATGCCTACTTGGTCCTCCGACAGTGACCTCGTATGGCACATCATTAAAATTCTCTTTATTTATACGTAAGTGTATCTTCCACATTATTTTCATGAAGTTTATCTTTGTTAGTAAAATTTAATATGCAGCTTCTTCCATATTATAGATGTTACTATAAATTAGTTGGAATATTAGATTCATTCTCATTTATACATATTATATTCATCATAAAGCTGAATTTAGAAATTTTATCTTACAATTTAAATACTCAATAAATATTTTATATGTACTTGGTAAATATTTTACAGAATACCTCTCATTTTGATGATGATAGCGTATTACCAGATTGTCAGGGTTCTTTGGAGTTCGCAGAAGATCCCAGGTTTGGCAGAAACCATCAAACTGCATTCCGCTGAACAAAGTAAGTTTAGTTGAACGACTATAATTATCTAGATTAAAGTTAATTAAGGTCCAGACCAGAAGATCCATAATCAACTAACCATAAAAACTATTTGTATTTTTATAATAACATATATATTTGATGACAACAGAACTTAAATTTGAATAATATTTTTTTTTTTTTTGTTTTTGATATAAAATATTTTGTGTATAAAAATTGTAAAAGAGTCCCTATCTTCTGTTATCTTATGCATTTTTATAAGGATTAATTCATATTTTTATAATACGTTTCAACGTATTTCCCTTTCAATTATATAAAACCCTTAAACCTACTCCTGGGTCGCAAGTCCCAGGCACTGCTTGCACTCCTCTCCTTGCAACGCGATGGGCCCGGCACCCGCACGGTGAATCCATGGATTGCTAAGAAGCTTCGTCTTATCTAAATTGACAGCCCGGAGAGACGGGATGACGCTGGAAAGACAGTTGACGCTGGAAAGACAGCTGGCAGCTGGGAAGACAGCAGACTGCTGGAAAGACAGCCGAGGGCGATGGCCTAGCAAGCCAAGCTCGGGAACGTCGATAAACGCTAAAAGTCCAAATAAGAAAAATACCCCTAGGACAGTCCGAGAGGGGGGGCGGAAGAACTGTCCACCGGTTGACAATTACGGCGAAAACGGCGCGATAACGGAACTGAAATGCCCTACGTGCGGGAAAAATTACAAAAGACGAGCCTGGTTTATTAAACATCTAAAAACACACAATGGTGCTGAAGTGCGGCAACCGTCGGTAAGATCTTCAGTTTTCACTGCGGATAGAGTTTACCCTCATATATCTCATGGTGAGCCATTGAATGAAAACTACCAGGAGTCCATGACCATCCGGACGCGTCTTAGCATTCCAAATACTAAACAATCGACCTGGAAAGTACATGACCAAAATATAGCGGCCCTGTTAGAGCACCCGGGCTCAAATCAGGTACTCGATGCGCAAGTAGAGACTTTCCAAAATACTATTTACGACTACTTTAATGAGCACTACCCACCTAACAATCGTTATGCTCACAAAAATAAAGAAAACGGTTTTAAATTGAAAATGAGGAGGAAAAAAAGAGATCTTATAAAGAAACTTCTTATAGCCAAAGCCTTAGGCGATAATCAACTTAGTCACCAACTGTCTAGGGCATTGCATCAATTCTTAAACTTATCCAAGGTATAACAAATCAAATAACGAAAAATCGTGATAGCTTTGATCGGGCAAAACATGAAGTAGACTTTGATAAAAATCCTTTTAAATACTCAAAAAACATTTTCAAAGATCAAAAAGGTAAGCTTCTCTTGACCAACGAGCAAATTTTCGACCATTATAAAAGCACATACGAAGTGCCAGAAAACCAAAGACTATATGGGGATCCAAACGAACACAAACCTGAGACTCCTACTGAAGATTTTCAAGCCAACCCACCAACTTTGGAGGAAATCAATAAAATAATTAAAATGAAACCATCTAAGTCAGCACCAGGTCCGGATGGTATCCCTTATATAGTTTACACAAAATGTCCGTCACTCCATAAACATCTTTTAAATATATTCGGCAAAATCTGGTCAAGAAAGCAAATACCGGTAACGTTCGGAAAAGCCCTTTTTGTCCTCATTCCGAAAAACGACAATGTCAATAATCCCAAGGATACTAGACCGATAGCCCTAACAAATACAATTTCCAAAATATTTTTCTCTTATTTACAAACTAAAATGACGCAATTCATGATTAACAATAGATATTTCAGGCCTAATCACCAGAAAGGGTTTTTGCCCGGAATTTCTGGATGCCTGAAACATAATACGTTAATATCGGAAAGCCTTAAAGATGCTAGAACTAGCGAGAGACAAATTACGGTTTGTTGGATAGACTTAGAAAACGCCTTTGGGTCGGTACGACATGAACTAATGATGTTCGCGCTTAAATGGTATAACTTTCCTACGGTAGTTCGCGTCATTATTGCATCATATTATTCAAAATTTAAATTCTCTATAATTTTTAATGAAAACCATTCAAAACCACTAAATTATAACGTTGGTTTATTTCAGGACTGTTCTATTTCTCCTATTATATTTAATATAGTTGTTAATATTTTAATAGACAATTAATTAGAAATGAAAAAAAGTGGGGCTATCGGTTTAAGTTCAATAACAAATACACAGAATCCATACTAGCTTTTGCAGATGATCTCGCGATACTGACACGTAATCCGAAACAATGTCAGGTACTTTTAAATGTAGTTGAGGATTTCTGAACGTGGACCGGCGGATTGAGGACAAAACCAAGTAAATGTTTTAGTCTGTGTCTGGGTAGACGGAATACCAAATATACCTCTTACGATCCGGGTCTTATAATAGGCGGTCAGTGCGTTAGTACGGTTACGGAAACAGCTCCGTTTAAAATTTTAGGTAAAAAAATAGATTACCCAGGCCGTACTCCATCGTTGGATGTAATAGTCGATAGCTTTTTAAACGATCTCAAAAAGGTAGACAACCAACCAATAAGTAACGTCAAAAAAGCTTGGATTTACGATAATTATTTAACATCACGTCTAAATTGGCCTTTCCTCGTTTATGATATAAATAATACCCTTTTGTCAAAGTTAGATGCAAGCGTCATAAAGACATTGAAGTTATGGCTCGGGTTAGCGCACTCAGCGGACTCTTCAACCTTATTTAGAGACCGAAACAACTTTGGATTAAAATTAAAGAAACCATCGGAGCTCTACAAACATCTAAGAGTTACCAAAAGACATATCATCGGAAAATCTAAAGATGAAACTGTAACTTCTCTCCCAAAAGACAAAGTTGCCTCAGAGCTCGAATCACAACTTCAATTCCATAAAAAATTATGATAGGTGCTCAAACAAATAAAGTAGGGCTAGGATCAAGTAGGAAAGTTCAAGACATAGACATAACAAAATCTTTTATTCGACAAGACGAAAACGATAATTACCGACTCCACGCGATGAGCCTAGAAATTCAAAACGAATGGGTGACCATAGGAGATTTTTGTATTCCACTAGCTTTGAAGTGGCGCACCTTAATTTATGATTGATCCCCAGCATTATTAAAATTCTATCTTAATGCATTCCAAATGACTCTCCCAGATCAAAGTAATTTAGTAAGATGGGGCAAAGTCACCGAAAAGTCTTGCAACATCTGTGGGGAGGCAATAGGAACCGCGAAACACCTATTAGTAGGGTGTAGGGTACTTCTAGATAAAGGTCAATACTCGCGTCGCCACGACAAGGTATTAGAAATTATACGGGAAGCGGTTAGTCTTTCAGTAGCAAGAGCGCGGAAGGGTATAACAACCACCAAACGATCTTTAGAATTCGTAAAAGAAGGCTCCTCCAAAAAATCAAAAGCGAAGCCTTATTCAATATTAGGCGCGGCTCCTGATTGGATTCTCATGATGGACAAGTATGAAAAGCATTACAAAATCCCTGGGGATGTTGGTGTTTCGTCATCCAGACCGGACTTATTCCTGTATTCGAAACATCTGAGGCGCGTGATACTTGTGGAGCTTACTGTTCCTTGGGAAACAAACATCCCAAGGGATCACACATTCAAGCTCAATAAGTATTACGAACTAACCAACGAACTGATCAGAAATAAATTTATAGTTAGTTTGTACGCGGTAGAAGTGGGAGCGAGAGGTATAACAGCAAAATCTCTCTATAGCCTACCTAAAGATCTTGGCCTTTCTAGAACAAGCATCGGTTCATTTCTAGAACGTACTTCAAAGGCGGCATTAGTATGTTCTTTCCAAATTTGGTTAGGTAGGGAGAGGAGTGTGGAGGGTGAAGGTGAGCGTTTTTGCGCATAATAAAGGGGCCCCTTAAACCTACTCCTGGGTCGCAAGTCCCAGGCACTGCTTGCACTCCTCTCCTTGCAACGCGATGGGCCCGGCACCCGCACGGTGAATCCATGGATTGCTAAGAAGCTTCGTCTTGCACATTAAAATGCTTTTGAGATAACACGAAAAGTTATAAACTGTATATTCATGAGAACTTTTTTTTCTCAATATAAAAAATGTTGGTCTATTCTCCAGTTTTAGTAATTATAGGCATTTTACAAAAAACTGTAAATTTGCAAGCATGGTAGTAAACAAAGGTTTAGTAAAGTGATACCAAATTGTTTTGTTAGCTTTTATATCATTGGAGGGTAGGTTTGATAAAAAAAATAAAGATATCAGTTGATATTTTGGCAGTGTCTGATTACGAGACTAAGTTGTGTAACAGAAATAGTATAATAATAAAGTGTAAAAGCTGTAATAAAGAGTTTAAATAATGAACAGTTTAGTGTGTGTGAGAGCAGTGTCATAAAGTGTTTCTAGAAATAGAACGACTGTCATTGATGATTGTCTGAAGAAAGAGAATTCTAATAGTTTATTGTTTAATATGATGTTATATGTGATATATGTGTTATATGATGCTTATGTAAAATTTATTTGTTTAGCTTTGGGGTAATTATTATTATATAATATTTTGTGTTTACCGTTACGTATTGAAATACATGTTATTCTCTGTTAATTTCTAGACGTAAAGTAAAGTCATAAATCTTAATAATAAAATTATTAACGTACAAAATTATTTACATTTTGGCAACTTTGTGAAAAGTTTATGATTTAAACAATAAATTTTGGGTTGAAAATTGAGTAATCTTTCCAAATACCTATAGACATAAAATTTCAGCATCATCTCATTATACATTAAATTTTATATTCTAAAACACTATTGCATACTTTATTGTATTACATATTATCATTAAAAGCGATTCTATATATAAAATCTGAAATTTAATGTAATATATTTGTACACTCCACTAAGTGGTTCATAAAAATAAACCTTGTTGTTGTTTTGTTAAAATGCTCTTATAAACGAATATAGAGATAATTATAAATAATATAAAGTATAAATAATATATCAATTAAATTATGTTACTTGACTGCAGAAAAAGAAATTCCTTTTATACAATTGCAAATATTATTCGTTTTAAATGTTAACACAGATTATACTCTGTTCATTAAAAAGCTTAAAAACCGACACCCTTAGTTTAACTATAGACTACATGTTAAAAAAGTTGTTGGGGTGAATATTTAAATAAAACTATTTTTTACGGATTTAATTCGCGGATAATTAACGTTTCGAATGTTTTGCAACAATCGTGTTCACGAAATCTAAGACGAGATCTAGATGACGGTCACGGAGATTGGATTTATATTTTAAAATATAAAATCTTATGTCTATGACCGCACTGTGAGACCTTTAGTACCTCTTAGTACGTTTTGTGAGATTCCTGATTAATTAACTGACTTACTGACAGACGTTACCACTAGACTAGTATATATAAAACAATACACTCCTGCATATGTATCATGAGTGCATTGTCTAATTATTACAAAAAAAAATGCGTTATCTCTTTATTAATATAACAAGAACTGTGTTCTCAAATCCGTTAAACTTTTGGATTATGTCGTTCGCATTGAAATAGTTACTACTATCTTATAGATAATTTAATGTCATTTTAACTCACTCTATACCAGGTACTACTATACCCTATACTTTTTATATTATTATTCGTGCTTAAGAATATAAATTAAATATGTATTATTTTAATTTCAGTCCAACTACGCTCTCGTCGTAAAGCTGCCAAAATGTTGGTGGCTGTGGTGGTAATGTTCGCTGTCTGCTACTTCCCAGTGCATCTGCTGTCAGTTCTCAGGTACTGGGACATAGTTCTTTCCTCTTCTTATTAGGTGATAAGAATTTATGATTAACCTTTTTACTTAACCGGCATTTGAGTATGTGCATTTATTTACAACTAACTGTCGTATTTACATATCCTGGTTTGAATAAATAGTAATAAATAAATTAATTCGGATTAAATTTATATTTTAACAATTTCAATTATTCACGAATTAAGAACCAACATTATGCAACGCGATGTAAAAGAATTAAAAAAATGACTTTTAAATGACTAGGTTTTTATGACTTTTTGCTATCGTGTTGTCTATTAGACATTGCTAACGTTTTATTAACTAAATAATACTAGCATAAAATCAATACGGAACTTATGAAAACTATGAATACGTTAATGATATATTAAACAAATAACACAATACAAACTTGCTTGTCATAGCATAATCGTATTAATTTTGACTTATTTGACTTAACATGACTTTGTGAATTCTATTAGTCCAGAGGCAAAACAAATACACACAAATCTGATTTATTATAAACATGTGGGAGAAGATAATAACTATCGTTGTTTCTTTCTGTTTGTTTAATGTAGGATCCGGTGGAAAATTAGTAGACTATATCCGAGATGGATTCGAAAAAAAAAATTTAAAAAAATGTTATAAAAACGATTTTTTTTGATATTGTCCTTACATAAAAGCTACATTTTGCATTTTGACTTGAAATATTATAGTTTTTTTTTATATATAATTTCGGTTTTTCTCAAATCCACGCTCTTTGAATTAAAAGACCTTATTTGACTTAAATGTTTAACCTACCGACATTAATTGAGAGTGTTTATTTTTCATATAATTAGTTAGTGTTAAATAATATGACACTGATGTAGCTGTAATACTTTTAGCTTTATCAAATAAATAATTCATTTCAAAGGGCTTAAATATAGAGACAAGCTTCCACTTTTTGGATGAGTAAATTGGTAGATTAAAATTTGGATAATCACTTACAAAATAATTATTCAGTAATCCACATAAGTATATATTTTACGTAATATTTTAAGTTTGATTGAAATATAAATGTAAAACACCTGTACAGTGTTTTTTTTATCAACAATTCAACATCTAGAATTTTGCCAGAAGACAATGAATATTTTAAAGACAAAGTAAGACGGTATTTTTTGTATATAATATATATATGTTGTTAATATGTGATGTCCAAATAAAAAGAATTTGATTTTGATTTTTGATTTGATTGATGCGACTGGTATTGTTGACCTCTAAGGTAATTCTTACAAAATACAAAGTAATAAGTAAAAGAGGGAGCAAAAATTTGTTTTCGATTTATTTCTGTTGTTTATCAAGATTTGTAATAAGTTGTAGAACAAATGTTTTTAAAATCGCTGTAGAGAGACTGTCAGCAAGAGGTGGCCAATTAATTACAAATAACCCTCTATATGCCTAAAAATTATGTTTACATGCAAATGTAAAATTTAATATGTTTATCTTTTCTCAGATACATGGATATGGAACAGAACGATGTGATCACGTTTTTTGCGCTGGCATCGCATGTTTTATGTTACGCGAATTCTGCTATCAACCCCTTGATCTATAACTTCATGAGCAGTGAGTTTTCATTTTAATTGTAATGTTCCAATTCTTAGTGTTATTTTTAAATTCTCACTAAAAAACAATGATTAATTTAAATAAATATTTTTGACTATAAATAATTGATGTTTGAAAATATCTTTAAATATGTGTAGCTGTGTTAAACTTATTTAAAATTAAATAAATATAGAATTTAAAATGAACCGATAGGCCAGGGATTCGAACTCGAGACCTCTGAGAAACCGTCCCGTCGTCCGTACCGCTACTAATTAACCGTGCCGTACCGTGAATTAGACATTCTATACATGATCGTTTTTATAGGGACGGTGTTGACATTTATTAAGCTTGAATATAAATAATTTTTAAGAGTTACCCACATCTTTTATTGTAAGAGATATTGAATTTATAAATATTATACTATACTATTCATTATCACCCTAAGAACATGTAAGAAATGTGAAAGGTCAATAATTACTTTAAGCAAGCGAAATTTTAAAGTAGGATTTCTATAGGATTTTTTAAACAATTAAAAGAATATTTTTAAAAAGCCTCAAGGAACATAAACACGATTAAGGATAAGCGGCTACCTGATAATGCTGCTACTACGTGTCTTATAATTTTGGTACATTTTATTTTTAATTTAAATATATTTTTATAGATAGCTTCCTTTTATTTGAAACATTGATATATTATTTAAAATATTTTTAATTTCAGGTAAATACCGACGAGAATTTCGCCGTGCCTTTTGTTGTAATCAAAGTATCACCCGTGATACTTTTACCACAATGACTCGACTTACAACATCTCGCAAGAAATACGAAACATCAGACCAAGTTTATAGATGCGGTTCACTAAAGTTTCACGATCGTCATAACTCTTCTTTACGTAGGCAAAATTGTGAAATAACTTTTAAGGCACAACATTTTGAACGAATGTGTTTCAGTCGCCAAAATTGTGAACATTTCAGATTAAGTCAAAAGTGTAGCCATTCATGTGATGTTATTATGAATAATGGTCAAAGGTATTGCAGTAATAATATGGCATAATAAAAGATATATACATAACAAGGCACCAGGTTCTATTTCTGTGATTAGTCTAGTCTGTTTTAATAAACCTTTATATTTTATTATAGCTGACAGTATGCAATCAAAAGACTACCACATGATTACTTTTTTTTAGAAAAAAATAAAAAAATAAAACGAACTGTTTGTTTTGCATTTATAACATTAGTTTGTATATAATTCACAACGTTTTTTGAAGTTATAATGTAGTAATCACAAAATGATAAAGGTATAAGGTAATTAAAAATAAAATCGTCCCTTTTGAGTAGCTTATTCAGACATTGTTATTATTAAGGATTTGAATAATAAATTAAAATGATGTGTAAAATTAAAAAAAAAATTGTAGGCATTGGTTACATATTATTGTAGATAACAGTATAAACACCGTTGAGATACTCGTAATATATAGACATATATTTTTAAATAAATATGGATTAAAAAATAAAATGATACGATATGATGTGGAATACCAAAATTTATGAAGGAGGATAATGATGAGGTAGTAGTCAGTATATTTTTATTCTCTATTTATTAAAAATTTAAAATAAGCTAAGTATGAAAATATTTAAGAATACTTTTAAATGTTAATTGTAGTTGAGGCATCTCCTCAGTTTTGATCCATACTGCAAAGTTAAAAACATTGGTTGGTAAAATACCATATATTAGGTTTTCTTCGTAAATACGAAGAAAACCTAATATATGGTCAATCCACCCCGATAAAGACGATTATATTATATGCTATGTTAGGTAGAGCAAGGTGAACCTCTTGCAAGTCGAGTGCCGAGATGAAAGTCCTGCTTGTGTTAATGTTATGTAATTTTACAATATTTTATTGTCTTGATTGACTATGTTAGGTTAGGTTACATGTTTATGTATTTTTACAATATTTTATTTATTAAAAAAAAAGTTATTATGTATAAATAAAAAATACTTAATGTCAAATAAATATTTTGCTTAGAAAAGTACACAAATGGGGTTTAATTATTAAAATTATTTTTTTCCTTTACAAGTTTAATAATACACAATTTGTAATGAGTTTTACAGTTTTCAAATTTACTTTGAACTATTTTGTATTTGTATTTTGATGATAGCGTTGGCCGCAATAGGATCGTACTGATCCTAGATTTTATCTCTCTTATTTTAACCCATATCTTATTCCGTTGTAAACTATCCTAATTAACTTGGGAACAGTTTTAATAAGTTAAAATATTGCTGTACGATTTATATGTTTAATGTAAGTATTATCAGCATTATTATTATCATTTTTTTTATGCAAACTAGGTTAAAGCTTGACTATATATAACTTAGCAACTTCTCTTCTCTTAAAGACACACATTGTAAACCGCTTCGTTCGGACAGATGGAGTGTCCACAACGTAAGGATGGACACCTGCCGTGCGTCGGAACGTTCGGTGATGGAAAGAGGACGGGGGAATTAGGTTATGTAATTCCGCGCACATTCGCTAAAATGTATCCTATAGAAAACTGAGAGGCTAGCAATTCTACGCCTGTGTTCAAGGCTGTAGAGGTTGGCTTCAACCAGTTCTCGGTTGCCTATAAGAATCTTTACTTGCCTCTCATTTGTATCCAGAATCGCAAGATGATACTTAGCGGCACTAGCAAATATGTGACCACAGTACTGCGTAGACGACCGGATCTCTGCTTTATATAGAATAAGTAGCTGTCCCGATGTAAAGTACTGTCGGACCTTCGCAAGTGCGGCAAGCTTTCCTGCACCTGATTTTGATCTGGACTCAATGCACCGACCAAAATTGAGATTCGAGAAAAATCTCTAAGCCTAGCAATAGAAACCGGTCACTGTATTCCCAGGGTAGATTCTCGGACGTAGGAACCAAGGTGAAAGGGTTCCCTTTAGCGGTGAACAGACACGTCTGCGTTTTGACGGCATTGAATTTGAAAAGATTAGCATTGCCCCATGCGGAAACTGCCTGAGGTTTGTCATTTCAACGTTGCATAATGGCTTCTATTTCAGACCGTACTTGATCACCACTAGTCAAAAAACTCGGCAGATATCTTGCTACAACTGTGCTGTCGTCTGCATACCCATAGATACCAGCCTTAAGGAGATCGTTAATGTGAAGCAGAAAAAGAGTTGAAAAAAGAACGGACCCCTGAGGCATTGTGGCATTTATGATAATTGGTTCCAAGAAACACCCGTCGACGACTACTCAGAGAGATCTCTGGCTCAGAAAGTCCGTTACGCAGCTGATTAGACAGGTGATATACCGTACGCGGAAAGCTTGCTTATATGGCTTGCATGCCAGACCCTAGCAAATGCCCTCGACGTCTAAAGAGACGGCGACCAATTCTCCTTCTCAATAGCCTCAATGGTACACTAGAAGGTCCCCAGAGGATCTTTTATGGCGAAACCCGTACTGTCGATAACTGAGGAGATATTTACTTTCTAGGTACGTTAGACGAGAATTCTATACACTTTCCGTAATCTTGCAGAGTATGGAGGTGATTGAAATAGGCCTATAATTAGCAGGATTAGCACAGCTGTCTTTTTTGGGTAAGAGTTGCTTATTTACAGGATTTCGGCATTATTCCAGTTTTGAAAGAGAGGCGATACAGACGTGCTAATACTGGAGACAACTCAGCTGTGCATGTCTTGAGCAAAATATCATCAGGACTACTGGCTTTATTCACATCTAAACCTTTTTCTTCCATACCTATTTGCTCGTGATGCAGATTTCATTCATCGAAATACCGCAGTGAGAAAGATGTGTTGAAGAAGCATTGCTTGTGTCTAAATGTAAATTATAAGCAAACAGTGAAGCAAATACATTCGCTTTCTCTGTTGCTGTATGGCCAATAATTCCATCGGGCTTCAGCAAAGCAGGCAGTGAGGGTTGGCAGAAGTTCGAGTCGATTGCTTTGGCAAGAGACTTCAAAGCTCGGAGTGAATGAGTGAGCGAAGGTTGTGCTCTATCGAGTAGCCGGTTTAATCCAGGTATGCAGCGCTTTTTTATATTAATAATAAACTTTTTTTTTATATTAATAATAATAATAATAATAATACATTTATTTTTCTCACCACAATACATTCACATTCAACAATAACATTATTTATGTACACAATAAAGCTACAAAATTATATAATATATTGTGGGAGACTGGCACCTAAGCTAGGCTCGAAGCCTGTGTTTCAGGACACCAGGATCCCAACCCTCTACAATTTTCAAACTCATTATGCATTGAAGCGTTAACATATGTAGAAAGATTATGAACACAAAATTAATATCTAAACATATTTATAAAAAAATAGAAGTATGGATGCAAGAAAAAATGTGTCTGTACTAAAAAGTGTATTTAGATGTATGCGTGTGTGTGTGCGTGTGAGTGTGTGCGTGTGAGTGTGTGCGTGTAGTGTGTGTGTGTGTTTCTGTATGCGAGGAGAGAATAAAGTATAGGGTTTCTATTTGGTTATCCTTTTAGTATAAAATGGCGAACAGGCTGGTAGGTAATTTCTTTAGTTATTTTTAATTATTTGCTCAGTGTCCTCATAGCTTAGCGCTTGTAACCAAGCGGTTAATTGTTTTTTACAATTAGACTTTGTTAATTTGTACAATTGTAATTTGGTATTAATTTTATTGTACAGAAAACCTCCTAAATGGCAAAAAAATCGTTTTGAACATGACGTACTAAGGCGCGTGCAATTCCGATCCACCGGACTAAATCGTCTCTTGCCACTGGACAAGGTTGGGTCAAAAGTAAGAAGTACATGTTGTCTCAACACTGTGTTAAGAATAAATAATTGACGCACCGTTAGAACCCCATGGTCCCTATACAGCTGTTCTGTGGGGTAAAAAAACGGTCTAAAAGACGACACCTTCAGGATAGCTCGCTGTGCTCTCTCCAAATTTAATAGGGTGGTTTTTGGCGCACCGCCCCAAGAACTGATACAATAACATATCAGAGACTGTGCAAGAGAAAAGTACATCGATCTTACTAATCCACTGTCTCCCACATGTCTCAAGGTCTTGAAGACGAAAATCAATTTCCGTAATCTATTGCTAAGAGTGTCTATATGTTCACGAAATCTTAGGTGTTGATCGATCGTAATCCCTAGGTACTTAACAGTGTTGATTTTTGTTAGAGGTTCACATAAACATGCACCCTCTCGCGGTTCAGCACATAAGTGAGCAATAAGCGAGCCAGATGACGATGAATTAGTTGCTTTTAAGGAAAAGGTTATGTAGTGGGTTTTACTTGTGTTCAGTGTCAGTAAGTTACAACGAAGCCAACTGGACATAGTGTTTAAGCCTTGTTGTGCATGTTCATATACTTCCTTCCATGTTGGAGCGCTAAATAGAAGGGCAGTGTCGTCAGCAAATGTTATGACCTTTCCCTGAGGAAGTGAGAGCATACCCAGATCGTTTATGTATATAAGGAAGAGAGTCGGGCCAATAACACTGCCTTGAGGTGTACCGTATTTAAGCTTGCGTTCCTCACTAACAAAGTCCCCTATTTTTACTCTCTGAGTACGTTCACTCAAGTAATCTTTAAAAAGATTTAAGGGTACTCCCCTGATTCCCAATCTATCCATCTTTTGTATTAAATTCGGTACAGAAACCGTATCAAAGGCTTTTGCGAGATCCAAAAATATACCCAAAACTCTCTGCCTACTGTCCATTTTTGTGACTGCAAAGTTGATTAATTCATGGACTGCGTCAGACGTCGATTTACCTGAACGGAAACCAAATTGCGTGGAGGATAAAAGATTATTCTTTTCGAGATAATTAACAAGTCTCTTGTTCATGATTTGCTCAAGTATTCTCGAAAGAGCAGGAAGTATCGCTATAGGTCTGTAGTTCTCGACACGGCTTCTGTCTCCACTCTTCTATATTGGGTGAATTATAGCTCTCTTGAAAGAATTAGGAAATTGGCCGGAGGAAAGGGCAAGGTTGCAAATATATGTTAATGGTGGTGCTATAGCCATAATATGCCTCTTTAATAAATTGCTGGATATTCTATCCCAACCCGGTGAACAGCCATTACGAAGTGATCTTAACAATGCAGTTACTTCTTGTTCGTCAGTTGATATCATGACCATTGAATGGGGGGAATTGTTTCTTGGCACAAATTTAATATTTTCCCTCTTTCCATTTATTATTTTTTTGGCAAGTTTTTCACCTACATCTACAAAGAAGTCATTAACAAAATTCACTGACTTTTCAGGTGTGACTGAGGATGTTAAAAGATGCGATGAAGTATTTTCTTGATTTCTTGCTCTACCTGTAATATGATTTATAGCTGTCCAAATCTTTTTAGGGTTATTTCCTGCTTTACTAATTAAGTTTTTTTCATAGTCCTGTTTAACATTTTTCAATAATTTACAACAAAAATTTCTGTACCTACAAAAAGTTATTTTTAACATTTCATTATTAGGATCTTGTTTATTTTTTTTGTGCAAACTGTCTTGGTGTCTGATGCACCGCAGTAGACCAGGTGTTATCCAAGGTTTCACTATCAATTTGCGATTTGGGCATTTTATTTGTGTTGAGTTAGAATTAATCACATCTGTGATTAAGTTAATCATTGTTTCCGATGCTATATGAGGATCTTGTGTCTCGTATACCCTGCTAAAGTCCAGTTGCTTCAATGTTAAGTCAAGCTTTTCATTGTCAATACGTATCGAATACTTTTTTGCTATAAGCTTAGGCACGTGTTTTTTTAAAAATAATAGTACTGTATCATGGTCTGTTAAAGCTGAGTGTGCAACTAAGGTAGAGGCTGGCAGTCTGTTTTTAGCATAAAGTGATCTAGGCATGCTTTCTGCCGTGTTGGGAGAGTGTGAGCAGGTAATAGGCCGTGTAATGCTAGCAAATTTAAGTATTTATGTTTAGTATCATCATGACAATCTGGGTGTATATTTATATTTATGTCACCCGTAATAATTACATTGTTGAAGCAAGCGAGAGAATTTAGGGTTGCATTCAGTGAATTCAAAAAGTTGGCGATGTCTTTGTGGGCAGGAGGACGGTATATGGCTAAAAGAACCGTATTAGAGTCAATAGTAATCTGAAGGCAGTTTGCATCTAGAAATGGAGGCTCCACCCCGGCAGCCATAAGTTGTTTACGAACATAGACTACCACACCTTCATTTTGTGTAAGGTTATTTGTAGTAAAAAAGTGATTATATCCCGTCAAATTAGGAATTCTATAGCTATTAGGGAGCCAACATTCTGTCAAAGCAACTACGTCCCAGTCAAGTTTTGTTCTAGCAAGAAGAGTATGGAAAGCTGGCATATTTTTTGAGATACTTCTAATATTCTGAGTAATTATTTTAAGTGAATGTGTTGGTTTTATTGTTGATGGAACGCAATTATCCAGGTCACATGTTGATGATTCAGACACAGTGACAAAATCAATATTTGTTATACTATTCTGTATATGATCGAATTTTATTGTTATTTTTATCACAGATTTCTTTGCTATTTGTTAAATTTAAGGTAAATCCATATGAGTGAGCGTAAGCTAAAAACAGTAATAACAAAATACAGCCATTCCTGTTCATTCTTGTTTTAAATGTTTTTGTATAGGTATTGTAAAATATTGTAATATGTATTTGTATGGTTTGTGTAGTTGGTATAGTGATTTGTGTAAAAAATAATAATGATTCAATTAAAATTAATGATTTAGCAAAATAAATATAAATTAGTACAAACATTAATAAAATTAGAATTAAGTATGACATACGCAATAAGTTGTTCACCAAAAGTCATTTTTTTTTTCAGTTAACTTCGTTAGGTCTTCTTCATTTCTAATGAGTCGGCTGGGCTTCCCTTCTTTTTCGCGAACATAAACTTTTCCGTTAGCAACCCAACATTGATTAAAGTCACTATTTTTTATAAATTCTCTTGTGAGATAGTGTAGGCGTTTTGTCGTGGAAGTAAGTACTTCAGACACGTATAAGGGAAGTTTTGGCTCTTTATTATTTAAATGGTGCGTGTTGAGTCTATTGGCTGGATTAACTTTATTATATATCTTAATAGACTTGTGAAAATTCTCTTTAACCGTTGTAGACGTAAATTCCAGCAAAACAGTGCCAGCGGAGTTATTCCTTGTTTTAAAGCGAAATATTATTTTGATATCTGTCTTATTTATGGGTTGGTTGACAATACTACCCAATTTTTGTATAGTGCCGATTAAGGTGTCACTATTTTCTGGATTTGATGTTGGAACGTTTTTGAATTCAAGTGATGAGGCCTTTTGCTGTCTCTCCAAGAAATCCACTTTTTCTTCAAGAAATTTTATTTGTTTTTGATTTAAACTACATTCCACCTTTAAAGTATTTAACTTTTGGAGGGCGTCATCATATTTATCGGACAAGAATGTTAAAGTGTTTTGAATTTCATCGTTTTGCTTTTGTATTTCAGAGTTCTGTTTTTTGATGCCAGCATTCTGGCTGAGAATATTTTCAAGAACTGCCTGCAGAGCGTCCGTTTTGTCATTCTGTTCATTTTGTTTTTTTACTAGCTCGGAAAACATACCTCTCATTTCAGTCATCATCGCATCCATTTGCTCCCAATCGTTTTCAGTACGTTTTCTCTTTCTCAATGATATTTTTGAATTGTTGATATCGTTATTTGTGCTTGTCAGGTTTGGTTCAGAAGCGTAGGAGGACGGCGTATTAGGAGGTGTTCGCTTTAACATTATTATAATTTTTCTTGTTAGGATAATATTTCAGAGAGAAACATGCAAGTAAACCTAATCGGTAGTAAAATAATAGTTCCACTCACTAGTATTTTGTAAGCTCACCCGTCCGCAAAAAAGTGTTAAAAATGTCGTGCACAGTGTAATTTAATTCGTAGATATTCAATACGTTCAACTAATAAAATGACACTGTTTTGCTAGTAGAACACAAACCGGTTTTTACTGTTGGTTAGAATATAACTTTATTTTTAACTTCATTTTAAATTGACCATTTGTAAAATTATATGCATGTCTAAAAAATCGAAGATGCGCTATCTTGTATGTACATATTTCTATGTAAATTTCCTTTAGATTTTAGATAACAAATCTTTTGAGGACTTTAAACGGTATTTTTTTTTTATCTTTTCGTGTTTCCAATACAATGGTGTTGATTTTAGGTATAAGAGATGAGACACCCAATGAGGATATTTTAAGACTTAAAAGTCTAGGAGCCGAGTTTAAAAAAACAAACCGAGGTGGCCTGATTACTTTTCACAGTCCCGGACAGCTTGTAGCATATCCAGTTATTAACCTAAAGCATTTTAAAACCAGTGTGAAGTGGTATGTTCATAGCTTAGAAGAAACAGTAATCAAGTTATGCGAAGAATTAGGTGAGTAATCAAAATAATCATTGTTTTTAATATATAACAGTTTGAAATTTATACATTAAAAAGTCATGTTTTACATTTGAAAAGGTTGTAAATTGTAATATAAATATATATTTTTCTTTTATCTGTACATTTATAGTTGAAGTATTGTAAGATATATTTTTTACTCATTGTAACTTACTTTTATCATTATATTAAATAATGTATTAAATTATTTTAAGGATTACAAGCTAAAAGGTCACCTCATACAGGGGTATGGATTGAAAATGACAAAATAGCAGCTATTGGTATCCATGCATCGAGATACGTTACCACCCACGGGATATCATTGAACTGTGACAACGATCTGTCGTGGTTTGAACATATTGATCCCTGTGGTATCGTGGATAAAGGTGTTACTTCTTTATCAAAGGAGACGGGTATTCCTTGTTCTGTTGAGAAGATTACTCCAATATTTATTAATCACTTTGAGCAAGTGTTTGAATGCACGTCTGAGGAATTAGATAAGGATTTGCAAAAAGAATTACTTAATTCTGTTTATAATAATTTGATGGTTGATACACTATAGTGCGAGTTCAAAAAGTAAGTACTAGCAAAACAGCGCTCGAAGGACATTGTATCTGCTAGTCCGTCAAAAAGAGCAATTACGGTTGCTCTGCCTCAAGGTGGTGGTGGACAGGTAATATATTAGAGTGCAAACCCTTGATGTCAGTAAGATGTACTTCAAATAAGGAGGAGTACAACCGCTGTACATACTTGTTCCTTTTATTGTGCTTTTTCATTAAATAAAATATAAAAGTGAATAGGATGGGAAATGGCAGTAGAAGGAGGTGGTACGTATCGTATCGACGTCGAAATTTGTGATGTCATGTCACTGGGAGCCTAGTCTGACGACTGCGGGGGCGCCTGAATCCTCCCAGGGATCGCAATCGGGCTCCCTCATCTGGTTGTTGGCGAACAAGCACGAAGGAGCCACCCTGGGATTTTTCGCACTCAATCTCTAGTGGATTTTTATTCTTTTTAGAGGTCATTTTGTTTCGAGGGTTTTTGAAGTTTGTAAAATTTTTTAAATATATGTATATAATATTTAACACCTATCTTTAATGCAATAGTTTTGAAATTTCCTAATCATAAGATCGTATGAAAAGAAACTCTTTTTGGCGATAAGGCCTGGTTTTGTATTTTTTATATGTTTTTCATGTAATTCTGTAATGTCGTTTTAATAAATAATATAAATAATTAATATAGAAAGCAGATTTAAAAAGAATCAAAATAAAATTTTCTGCGTAGATATTAAAATCATTATATGGAATATCTGACCGAAAAAATAAAGATAGTTTGGAAAAATTTATGATAAGTAACCTTTTTTGATCTTATCTTATATATATTTTTTATAATATATAAGAGAGTAATAGTGGCACACGTTAAGAACTTATATCATATGTTGGTATTAGGGCGCCCTCTTCCTCTCCTTTATGTAAAAACTTAAACTGGTATAGAAGCTACAGGGTCCTGTAGCGACATCTATTTCAAAATGTCTGCATAACATATACTTTATGTATTTTCCTAGAGTACTGTATGTATAAAGTTTCTAAAAAAATTTTATAAAATGGCAAAAGGGAGCGCTTTCTTCAAAAATATTTACCCAAAGAAAATTTTGGCTTAATATGTTATAATAGATTTAAATAAAGTAGATCATATTTGACAGCTACAGTACAGTTTTAAGACTATTTTAGTTTTTTAATATTGATAAATTTCGGTGAAGATAATGTGCATATGGCATTTTTAAATATAATATAATAAAAATAAACACAATTTTCGAATCATTAATAATTAGTTTTGGTTTAAGTCTTAGCCGTATTCTGATTATTGTTTTGTTACTACAATCAATTCAATAAAGGGAATAATTAACTTGAAATCATTTTTTAAATATTTTTTATTTTTCATAAGAAATAGTAACCTATATATAATATAACATTCCAATATGCTTTTATAGTTGTGTCAAATAAACAAGCAATGTCAACAACTGTACATATAGACGTTCCGCATGAGTACATCGCAATCAAGTTATTGGAACAGTCGATCTAGAAAGTGCCATTACCTTTCGAAGATATGTTCTCACGTGTTCACACATGAAGAAGTTTGTAAAAATGGAATAATAAACCTGTTTTTTTATTTATGAAGTTATAAATATTTTTGATTGGTATTATAGGTACATCATCTCATAGAGTTTTTTTGCTAGTCAGTAATCTTTTATAGTTCAAAACATTTATTTTTGTTGGACATTAATACCAATACATAATAAATAATCTTAATAAAAAAATTCAAACTCTCTTTTTAAAAATAAAATATTTTTAATTGAAGAGTATTTTACATTTCGTCAAATGCTGGTTTTCAAAAGTTGTTCAGGGATAGTAACGTTAAAACTTTTTCAAGATTTACTTGTTACTGAATTCCTTAAATTGAAATTCATAATAATTTAAATTGAAATCAATTTGTAGAGAACCATTTTGAGAATTCTTTTATATATGGTTATTATATTTATGGTTTAATAATATGGACCGTATAAGAGTAATTTAAAAAAAAACTTGGTTCGTAACTCATAATCTGAACTAACAATGGTGTTATTAAATACAATTACATCGATAGCTATTCAACGTGTTTACAAAATAAGGGTAATGTTATACATTTGAATGTGTGTGCCCATAGAAATTTAGACCTGTTAAGTGAACCGATTTCTAATAAGATGTATTTTTATCAAATAGTGTAATCAAAGTTATTTCTAAGAAAAAAACTTGTTGTTGCAAACATTTATAGAAGACTTGGTGATTTTTTTAATCTTTGGCCATACATCATATATAAAACGACTGAAATACAAAATGAATCGTATTATAAACTTCATTTTAAGCATATTTATTCTGATGATAATAAAAACGATACATTCATTATCCGGAAACATTACTAACTTAGATATGAATAAACTAGAAAATCATGCCATAGTTACAGACGGTGAGACATTTCCTTACATGGTTGCGATACTAAAAAAGTCTACGTATATCAGTGCCGGTGCCTTGATTGATGATAGTTGGGTTCTCACAGGCGCTGACTCATTGTTTATGTAAGTTTTAAATAAAATTTTGTTAGTAATACCAAACATTCTAATAACTGTAAAAGCTTTTTGTTAAATATCAAATTTAAAAATAGTTTCAAACATTAATTTTCTCCATTTAACTTAAGACACATGGAAAATTTTACGAAGTATCCTGAACTTGATTTACGGTTGAACAAATTTCAGAAGTTAATCACTTCCAAAAGTTAGAAGTTAGTGTAAGTTTTAAGATAGCATTTGTTGTAGGATTAGAGAATCTTCGAGAATTATTCGAGTTCGCCTTGGCAGTGTTAATTACAAGGAAGGGGGTTTTTTAACTGGCATAAAGTTTTTTGAAATTCACCCTTACTTTGATGACAGTAAGCCTTTGTTTGACCTGGCACTGATAAAGTTACCAGAGTCAGTGAGACTTACTCCTCGCCTGAATCCGATAAAACTACAAAATAGACTGCGAAAAGTGATCCCGCCCCATTTCACGGTTACTGCTTGGCCTAGACCTTGGGTGAGAGTTCTTTATTATGATCTGTTACGACTTAGATTAGATTAGCAATGAACATTTATCTTATTCTTTTTGGCCCTAAAAGTAGTATAAAAAATATGATTATATAAATCACACTGATAGTATATACATACAAATAACTTCAGGGTATCAATAAAACTGACCATCAAAAATCAATGGATGATATCAAAAGACAGAGATTGTTAACAGTATCGCACTTGCATCCTTTGGATAGAAAAAAATGTGTCGAGGAAATGGAAATGTGGATTTCGGACTATGGAAATAAAAATCTGATCATGTGTTTGGAGCCCGCTATAAGAAGTAATCCTTGTCAGGTATGTTTTTATTGAATGATATTATGCATTATGCAACAACTTAAACTGATATAATTATTTACTCGACTTTTCTAATGTCAATTATTTTGGAATTGGTTCTGATAAACATTACATTTTGGGATTATAGCACATAAGTTGTAAACATGGTAGCTCAAGTCATGCATGAACTGCAAATATACCTAAATATTTAATATGTTTCAATAACTCTTGTTTGAAAATATCTATAAACATTCCATGTTAAGCTTATTTCAATTTATATAAATGTAGAATAAAAAATAAACCGTAACGGGCAGAGATTCGAACCCACGACCTCTGGGAAACCGTCTCGTTTTCGTCCTGAAATTCATCAAAATCTATCTATTCGTCTCTATTATATAAATTTAAAATAAAATCTTCATAAACGGCATATATTTTAATTTCTTTTCAGAGAGACATTGGCGCACCAGTGGTTCTAAACGGAATACTTTGGGGTATTATATCGTCATGGAAGTCGGAAGATTGTGATATAGTTGGTGAACCAATATTCTTTACCCTGATTTCCTCCATAGAAGTGAGCTCTTGGATACACTCCACAGTCCATGGACATCGGTGGACGAAGAAACATACTGTTGACTACGAGGATAATTTTATTTAAAATATAATTTTCTCTGTGTTACAATTGTCCCTATATTTAATGTATATTTTATTAAAAACTTAAAAAAAATATTTTCAAAAATATTGCATGTATTACAAGTATGCTTTTTCTCAATTAGGATATATAAAAGAATCTGAATTATTCCCATCTCCTACATTATTAGGTATAATTCCAAGTAATGTGACATTTTGTGAATTAATATTTAGTTGTTCTTAATTTATTAAGTTAGTAAAACAGTCATGCAAAAAGTATATTGTTATACATACAATAATTATTTTTTCTCGTCCTTCTGTAGTCATTCTTTACGTAAATTTATTTAAAACCTTACATTGGAGGTACAATATAGTTAAAAAAATAAAAGTAAAATAATCACATAAAAACTGATATTAAATAAATTTCCAATCCGAAATCTTTAGACAATAAAAAACCTTAAATAAATGGAACCATATTAAACCATGTCCAGTGTTGTGTTCTCTTGTTACGTTAAGAAGAAAGATAGGGACTGTAACTTATTATATTGCACAAGCAAGGGATAAACTGCCCGAGCTTTATATTAATGTAGTTATTATATATTATACATACGAAGTAAAATATAAAAAATGGTAAATAAAATTTCCTAGTTTATAAGCCAGTTACATTTATTTTTATTTTTATTTTTATTTTTATTTATTTATTCCATAACATATCGTTTAGGTTAAATTTAGTTCATATGTTTAATATACATAACTGGTAAACAAAACCAAATATAGACTTTACTCCCAATTTTATGAACTACACATTTTTTCATTATTTTGGACCACAAGATACAGTAAATTGTTGTTGTAGGAAGGTAGGAACGCTATTAAATAACGAATTATCTAACCCAGAGTATCCGAGATATTTTGCGTTGTAATTTGCTTCGTCTGAAGTTTACAGCTAAAACATTAGATGCGAATATGTTTTTTTCATAAAAACTTTTTATCATAAAATAAACATTTATTATTTTATGATAAAAAGTGACAAAAGAGCATTTAGTCTACCTGAAAGTAAATTGTAATATTGCCCATAGACTTATACAAACAGAGTTGGAAAAACATTGTTAATCTTGTGAATTGTAGAGGGATTAATAAAACTAGGTTAGAAAGCGTGTTGGGGATCAAAGAACACTGACTCTAATAATTTAGTGGGCACATAACTATAACTACCTTTAGGTCATTTTCTGTGAGATAGGATTGTTCTACCCCGGCTGAACCAGTCCATGCAAACTTATTAAACAAAGTTATTAAATTTCTATTGGCGTACCTTGTAAATATCTTTAAAAACTAATTTATATATTTTCTAACATAACTCAGTATTCTTAGTAACTCAGTCATACTTCGTTAACTCAGTATTCATTACTTTAAATAAACATATCATGTTTCATATAATGCATTTATACTTTCAACTTTCCTATTATTTTTGCCAATTCACCATCCCCGTCAAAACCAAGCCATCAATAGTTTAATAATTAGAAACAGCATTACATGAATTATAGAAACCAAAGTAATCTTATAAATATTTTAAACATAAGTGTTCCGTAAAACAAATTCATTGCTAGAACAATTATCAAGTTCTTTTACTAAAAATGTTTACAACAGAGCTGCTCTCTGTTTTATTGTATCTTTTATGTTCTTTGGTACTTTTTATTAAAAAGGAAATGAGAAAGGTTTTAATACCTATAAAAATTCACCAAGCGTGCAAATAGGTTTGTGCTAAAACGAATAGCTCTTTTAGTGAGGGCTGTCGGTGTGAACGTAAAGTGGCGGGTTTATAGATGATTACAGAAAATCTATTGATGCAAGTTAGAAAGATATTCTCATAAGTTCTTTCTTTATATACCTACTCATGTTAACTAATGTTATCGAACAGAAAAAAACCGTTTAATAAAAGTATACTAAATTCTATAAATCTATTAATTTGAAATAAATTGGGAAATTGTACGGAGTAGGTTTTTTTTTTAATAAAGAAACTTATCAAATCAAAAGTTTTAAGGTCGTTAGACTATATCCATTATAATAACCTAAGCCAGGATAATGACAATGATACCAAAGAATATATCTATTGTTTTTATGAATCTCTATATTATTTAATTAGTTTCAATTTATTTCAGTCTAGTAGAAACTTGACTTTGATTTTGATGTAATTTGAATTTGCGGCTTCGATGAAAGGATTTATTTCTCTTTTGATGTTATATTTTTATTCGGTGCGTTAGACCGAATTGAAAATATAAAATAACAACTCGAACCAAAAAGACAAAGTCGTGTGCAACAGCTTGTTAACACAAAAGGGCTTTTGATATTTTTCAGAATTTAATCCGCGCGATAGATTATCTATGAATATTCGATTGTATTTTACAAACTCAAAATATACATTTATAGTGTTTCGGATGCTCACAACTTTTGATTAAATATTTAATGAAATGACACGTCATTTTGCGTTCTAACAAAATGTAAAAATAATAAGGTTGGATATCTGGAATAAATCACTGTTAGGCCATAAAAAAACCTTTTGTTTTCCACCATTGACAGAATGTTTTATTGTTTTTTTAACCTTAATTTGTATTTTCTAAATGCATTGAGTAATAAGGAATATAAATAAACATTATTGCATAAATAAGAATCTTCTACAATGCGATTTAAAAAAAGTTTATTGTGCTGTTAAGAGGATCTGATATTTTCGCGATAGCAAATTTGCTCGTCTGGCAGTTTCTAACAGTGGCGATAACACTTTAACCCTTTCAGTAACAGAAGTCTTTATTTAGTCTACGTACGGCCTGGATACCTAAATACCTCGAGTTTATAACAATAAAACATTTTTTGATATCCATACGATGTTGTAAGTCCTTATACCCGCTGTATAAACTGTGTAAATCGATTATTTCTTTTAGAAGGGGCCGATTTTATAATTTTTTTTTTATAAGAAAGACATATATGCTGCCTGTCTGTTCAACTGTCGATGCTTGAGTCTCCTACTCATTCATCATTTATATAGATTATATAGATTCTATGTTTTAAAATTTCAAACTGGGAGATACTAAGATATATCAAAATAAAGGTGCTTTATGTTCTTAAAGCAGGTAGATGGATTTTATAAACTAAAATTTGTAGGTAATAAAGGTAATACAACCTATATAGAAGGGAAAAGTTTACGGGTAATGGTATCCATGTACCATTGTTGGACTGTCCATTTTTTACGACTGTCCGTTTTAATATACATAAACAAAAGGACTAGGAGAATATGTTTACTATTACCATTTGCCAGTTGGTAACACTCTCTCACATAAGATTAATATAAAATGGTTTGTTTTCCTTTTTTATAGTGGGTATAGTTTCATAAATAAAACATATATATATGAAATGATAATAATAAAATAATGAAAAACAAATAACCAAGCTTTCTTTACCAAATGAACATGGGTTAAGTATAATTATTTAAGTAACTTAAGCCTAAAGTTTTTAGTTTTAATGAACAAAAACTACCATAGCTTGTGTTAAGTACTCTTTGGGTTAGGACTGAAAACCTTTTAGATGTTGTTCTATTACAGTTTTCGTGTAAATTTTCATTTAAACTTTTCCACTAATATCAAGCAAATTTAGTGCAAAATAAAATCTATAACTTTATGTTAATTGTCAAATAGAAAAGAAATAATTTTAAGTTTATCCATAACGGTCATACTATTTTAAGTAGACTAAGCTTTATTAAGACTTAGATTTATTAAGAGCAATAGCTCTTAATAAATCTTTTATATTAAATTCATGTATTATCTATATTATTTGCAATATTTTTTTGCACAATTTAAGAAGCAGAATAAAGCAAAACTATTCTCAAATAAGGGCTCAGTACAATGAGTAATTATACAACAATTTCAGACTTCCAACGATGATCATTACGTAATATCGCGAACAATAGAAAAAAGCGTTTTAGTATCGTAAAGAATTATAACCGGGGGAACATTTACATAAAAGGTAACTTAAATAGTTTTCAAGACCTATACAATATCGCCCAACGTTAAAATAAGTTGCATCTAAAACGGTGTTACGTTAAGTTACTATGTTATTTGAGAGTTTCTTAATTTCTTAGTAGCATTTTCCACCGATTTCATTTCCATGTCATAGAGAAGTTTTGTGGTTTTACAATTGGATATATTTTGCAATGTTTTGCGATATTTTGCAAAAAAGTCTTCACGAAAAATACTTTGAAAAGAATGACCTTTAGTCTATGTCAAAAAAAATTATTACGGTTTTAAACTTATAATTTCAAGCTTATTTAAGCTTTAAATAGATAAGATCATCCTTAGTTTCATCAATGTTAATCAATGTTGCAAAGTATAAAATATCGACTAGAATTTTCTATAGCAACCTGTACAAATGTTAGTTTTACATATTCTTATTTATTAGTTAGAATGCTGAATTACTAAAAGCGGATCAATCGAGTTTTCTATTGGTCGCAGGTTGGAGAAGATCAATTATTTTATTTTATTCTATATTTATTTGTTAATTATTAAGCTTAAGCAAAACTGTTTAAAAACAATTTTAAACAACATTTCCTATTTGGCCTAATAATCTCTTACTTATAGCTTATTTTCTTTCTCGTTAATATTTATCTATCTATATTTAATATATATTCACATCTGTGCATTTATTCACAGATAATATTAGTGACGGTTATCAAAGAATTAATTTCTAATCTGTGATTCCCGTGAGTAATGCAATACAGACTAGTACGTGTATCAAAGATTATAAAAGCGATCACAACAGGTGGATAAAAGTGCTGCGTCACCTCGTCCAAAGTAGATTATCTTTTTTAAAACTTTTACTTAATTCATTACATTTATTATTGTCATTCTTATAGTAAGTAGTAATATTATTAAAGTTAAATTTACTAAATGTAAGAATTATTGGTGAGTTTTGCTTAAAGCTAGTAAAAAAAATATATATTATACGAATGACTATAGACTATACTAAACTAAAACAACCGCGAACCTTAAACAAGCCTTAATTAGTCTAGAATGAAAAAAATGCAAAATCTTAAAATATTTCCCTTAAATTTCATTAATTCATTAAATTCTTATTTTGCTAATGTAGGAAAAACATTAATGGATATTAGTGGAATAACTGTGAAATAGGTGATAGAAGAATAAACTGTTCTAAAAAACATGCTTCATCATTAGTTTTATAGATATTGACGACATTGAGGTGACATCAATTTTGATGAAATTAAAGGATAAAAAATGATTAAAGGATGATAACAGCGCACCTGGTTGTGATAACGTTTCGATATTTTTTTTTAAAAAGGTCTATAAGACCGTTGTTCCAGTTTTCACTCAGTTCCAGTTATTTAAAAAAAGCAATAATCACGCCAGAGTACAAAAGTTAGGACGTGGGTGATATTTGTAACTACCATATCGGTCCTACCAGAAAATTTCAAAGTTCTAGACCAACTGCTATATAATAATAATAATAATAAATATTCTTTATTGCACACCAAAACACAGAAAATATAAAACAATGATAAGAAAATAAAAAAAAAAAAACAAATAATAAAACATGGTGACACAAAAAGGCGGCCTTATCGCTGAAAAGCGATTTCTGCCAGGCAACCTTAAGGTTAAGGATATGTTATGAAAAAAAATTGCAAAATTAATAATAAATAGATAAAAAATAAAATAAATAAATAATAATCATAAAAATAAATAAACAAATATATATATCTATATAGAATAAAGAAAAGAAAAATAAATAAGTAAATATAATAATGATAAATAAATAAATAAATAAATAAATATATATATAAATAAAAATTAGAGGAACTTCAAAGAGCTAGATAGTATGCAATGACAAGTTTTTTGAAAACAGTCAGAGTTGGAGCACGTCTGGCTTGTAAAGGAAGACTATTCCAAAGTTGAATAGCTCGGACAGTGAAGGAATTAGAGTAGAAAGAAGTGGAGTGCGCGGGAGTTTCTAGTAAAAGGTTGTTTTCAGAGCGAAGGTTGCGGTCGTGACATTCGCCTAGGAACTTAAATCGATTTTTTAGATAGGGAGGAAGGGAAGAATTGAACAGAATGGAGTATAAGAGATTTAAGATATGAGTATTCCTGCGAAGGCGAATCGGGAGCCACTTGAGTTTTTTACGAAATTCAGATATGTGGTCATATTTGCGTAGTCCAAATATAAACCGTATACATAGGTTTTGGAGGCGCTCAAGTTTATTAAGTTGCTCCTCTTTCAGGTCTAAATAACAAATATCAGCGTAGTCAAAAATAGGAAAGAGGATAGCTTGTACTAACGCAATTTTAGTGGAAATAGGAAGAAAATTACGCAATCTACGTAAAGATCCTACAGAAAAAAACATTTTTCGGCTCACTTCGCTTATCTGTGGTGTCCAAGAAAGATGACAATCTAAAACTATACCAAGATCTTTGACTTTTTCACAATAAGGTATATGAATTCCATTAAAAGTCACAGGTGGTAATTTTTCCCAATTAATACGCGCGTAAAGTTTAGGACTGCCGATTATAATTGCTTGCGTTTTACCTGGATTTACAGTCAATCCAAAGGAATTGCTCCATTGCGATATCTGAGCGAGGTTTTTATTTACATAAATAATTGTTTTGGGTAAATCAGCTAAACTTGACTGCGCATAGATTTGAAGATCATCGGCGTAAAGGTGGTAGAGAGAAAAAATATGTTCAGTGATAGGGTTTATAAATATTGAAAATAAAAGAGGAGACAACACGCCACCTTGTGGTACGCCCGCTTTAATGTTAGACCAATTTGAAAAAGAGTCACAAAGTAGTACGCGTTGGCGGCGACCATGTAAGTAACAATGAAACCATTCAAGTACTGCAGGAGATATGTTAATAGAATTCAGAACGGCAAGTAGAATGTCAAAATCCACCATGTTAAATGCATTGCTAAAATCCAGCAAAGTCATAACCGTCAGCTTTTGACTTTCCATACCATATCTTATATCATCAGTTATTTTCACCAAAGCAGTAGTCGTACTATGTCCGGTACGAAATCCGGATTGGAGAGGATTAAATTTTTTATGGATAGAAAGAAAAGTGCTGAGTTGGTGATGCACTAGGCGTTCAAGGACTTTGGAGAGGAAAGGAAGTACAGATATGGGACGAAAATCAGAGAGTAAAGAAGGTGATATTTTCTTTGGTAAAGGAATTACTTGTGCATCTTTCCATATAGCTGGAAATGTATTGGTGCTTATGGAATTATTAAAAATGAAAGTGATTATGGGAACGAGGTGATCAAGGATAGAGAGAATCATTTTACGACTAATGCTGTCGGATCCAATGGCGTCTGATTTGATAGCTAATATATTCTTCTTAACATCACTAACAGTAAATTGAGTAATGAAAAATTGTTGAGTGTCTGGAGTGGATATTTCAGAAAGATGATTAAGAGTATTTAACTTAGTCGCATTATCAATAGCGACAATATTAGAGAAATGCTTGTTAAGCTTGTTTGAATCTAAGTTGTGCGAGTTAAAATCTCGACGGGGCTTCCCAACTCCAAGTGAATGAAGAAAAGACCAAACTTTACTAGAGTCATCTTCCTCTATGATAGATTTATAAATGTGGCGTCGTTGTGCATCTCTACACACCTTATTGCAATGATTTCTAGCTTTTCTGTATTTTTCCCTATTTTTCTCATTGTTAATCTGTTTGTATGTGGCTTTGGCAGAATTTTTTTTAGCTTGTAACTTTCTTATTTCATCGGAAAGCCACGGAGCTGGAAGGTGTTTAATACGAACAGGTCGGATTGGAGCATGTACATCGTAAAGCTTAGTAAGAAGATTGTTAAAAATAGCCACTTGTTCATCCACAGAATAAGCGTCGTATAACGCTGACCAATCTAGTTGGCCTGCGTCTTCTTGCAGTTTCTTTAAATCCAAACCACTAAAATTGCGTAGGTGAAGGACTCTACGTTTAGCTTTAGGAGGTTTAATCTTATAAGAAAGGAAGACGAGATCATGAAATGAAAAAGAATCGGCTGCACACTGACCATGTTTTTCAACATGTTCCAAGGACGAGACAATAATTAAATCTAGGAGCGAAGGAGTGCAGTTGGGAAAAGTATGTGTAGCATTTAAAGGAAGTATGTTTAGATTTACACTGTCAATCACATTCTTTAAGTGAGCAGACCGGTGGTCATTTTTCAATAAGCACGTATTAAAGTCACCCATGATAATGCTGTGGCTATATGGTGGAGTGAACGTATCCAGCAAACATTCAAAGGATGAAAAATAGTCTATAGTAAGACTGGGGCTGTAGTATACCCCCAACAATAAGTTAGTGTTGCCAAATAACACTTCAACAAAAAGGTGCTCTGCTCCACCGGTCTGGGTTTGGGAAAAACTAATAATCTTAGCTGGGATATGAGAGCGAAGGTAAATAGCTACACCGCCACCAACACGTCCAATCCTATCGTTCCGAATTAAATCAAAACCAGGAAGAGAAAATGAAGTTGACGGCAGACATGGCTTTAACCAGGACTCCGAAACTAAAATTGCATGAATATTCAGATTTTCAAAAGAAGTTAACATATCGAGATAATGTGCAGGAATACTCTGTGCGTTGATGTGAATAGCATTAAAATTATTTGGAACGTCAGAGAAGTGGGAAAGCAAACTATCATTCAGTGAGGGAATACTAAGATAACTATCATTACTGCTCAATTCATTCGAGGAAGGGGTTATGGAAAGAAAAGTATCATCTAGTAGAATGTCATCTGAATCATATGGCATATTAAAAATGTATAATTAAAATCAATGAAAAATAAATAAATAAAATAAACAAAATATTATGTGGTAATATATGTATATTTATGTATAAATATATGTTTATATATAAATATATGTTTATATATATGTATAATAACTTAATACGATGAATTAATAATACAAAATAATAAATACGTACTTTTGCAATATAATATCAATGACCAATACATAGTCCATATACCAGCCAGCTGCCTGATCAGTTTGATAGCTACACATATATAGCAAACTTATATGATGAACAATACGAAACTAATACAAAAACGAAATAAAACAAGAAAAGTTATACGTAACAGCAACGAAAAATCACGTTAATGACCTTGTGAATCACGTTAATGATGTGCACAATAAAACAAAAATTTAAGTTCGGATAATATACAAACAAAAAACTACACCAAATGCAGCACAATAAGAAATAGTAATTAGTAAAGTCAAAATAATAACAATAATTTAAATAATAAAAGAACAATAATAAAAAAAAATAAATAAATAAAATAAAAAAAAAAAAAAAAAAAAAAACATAACTAATGACATTTCACAAGGCCCAATGTGACAGATGGTAAAACGTTAAACATGCGTTACAATATACAAAATTAAATAAAAATAACTTGGAGGGCAGTCGGCACTATTTCATATACGATGTTTACAAATTATTCACAAGATTATTTTTTAACAATTCTCTTAGGGCGAGAAACAACAACTTTTGTGTTCGTTAAAACAGGAACGCTTTGTGAAGCTGTTGGTGATTTTGAGCCTGGGGTAAGCGGGATTGCGTTAAGTTCGCCCAGAGTTTCTACTTGGTGTAGCTTATCATCAATACCGATGATATTAATTATCCCATTTCTGGTCCAGCATTTGTTGATACCAAAGCGCTGTCTTGCAGCAAGAAAGGTGTCATGTCTAGGTTTGGTTAAGAACTCAGACTGAGTTATGCCAGTACCCTTAAGTTTTGACTTTGAGAACCACACTTTGTCACGAACGGCAGCCTCAGTGAACTTGATCACAATAGGCCTTACTCTTTTCTCGGACGGGCGACCCAGGCGGTGACACGACTTAATACTGGAGCTCGAAAAATGGTTAACATGAAGATGATCCGAGAGGAGACAAGTCACTCGTGCAGAGAGATCCTCCGATTTGTCATCAGGAACACCATGCAATAATAGCATTCTTCTTCTGCTGCGCATTTCTTGACGGTCTACTTCCCTGGCGAGAAACTCAATTTGCCGTTGCATTGTACTTAGCGCCGAAACTATAAAAGTTCTAAAAGCGGTGAAGTCTGAAGAGAGTGAAGAAGTTGACACGGGGGATTGTTGCTTCTGCAAGTTAAGCTGGAACTCATTCATACTTTTGCTGAATAAATCATTCATAGCAGACAACGACTCTTTTATTGAATCCATTGTTATGTGAAGTTTCAGTTACGAATAAATAGTAGTGTTGATGTAGTGAAGTCGATGAGGATTAAGCTAGCTGGTATGTTGATCACTCACTTATTAATATTCTTCATTTGATTAAAATTAAAAACACTTTAGATAAATGTAAATTAAATTGAATAGTCCGAGAAATAATATCTAAATGTATATATAGTTTTTAAATCTTCAATTATAATTACATAAAAAGAAAAAAAAAATATATAATAAATTAATAAAAAGTTTATGAGCTGAGATTTGAACACTGGTTCGATAATAACAACATTAGAAACGTCTACCACTCTCCCGGTTACACCACTGCAACTTTTACTAGTAATGCTCAAATTGTCCTCATAACTGTTAGAATGCAATAATATGACAGATACAGTTCATTGACCGATGAACCTGTTACTGACACGTTCAAGTCACTGCACTACATTAACGCAATCACAGTAAAAGATTTCGTATGTTAATTTTTGATCTTTCTTCACTTTTTGCCAATAATAACACCACACTAACTTGATAATTGGTTAAAAAAAACTAAATATGTGAACAAAAATTCAAAACTTTTACTGTATCTGTACTAATAAGGAACTTTTTTTAATTAAATCTGCGGAGCACAAAGAAACACGACTAGCTGCAAGCGGAGCAGGGGGGGGTCTTTTCCCCCCCCTGCTCCGCTTTTTGTCTTTATAATCGATTAATCAAATATTTAGAGAATTTTATTAATTTTATTTGGTTTCAGAAGACTTTTATCTACCCAAGATGTTGTGAAATCAGCTACTTTTCTTATAGTAGATCAGGTGGATGGACGAAAAGAATAGTTAGCAGTATTTTTTGATTTACAGACAGCTTTCGATACCGTCTTCGTCCCTATCCTTGTGCGGTGTCTAGAAAATATTGGTATAAGGGGTACTCCCTTAGCTTTATTTAAGAGTTATCTGCAAGATTGTGTACAGTGTACAAAAATTGGTAATTATTTAAGTGATGAGTTAAATGTTGCGGAGTTAAATGTGCGGAGTTCCGCAGGAAAGCGTACTTGATCCAACGTTATTTTTAATTTATGTGAATAGCCTATGTAATATTGAAATAATATTCAATTATTGAGTAATAGAAAAATATTTTTATATGCGGACGATACTGCTAAACTTTATATTGGTACAACATGGGAGAAAGTATAAAAAATAGCACAAAGTGGTTTAGAATAGATTGCAAATTGGCTAAAGATCTATTTACTATCTCTAAAAATTCAAAAACTTAATAGGTTGGTTTCTTATATCATTTGTAATGCAAATGACAAATGATATAAGAAACCAACCTCAATCCGAGTTTAATATTAAAGTGCATTATTGCATCGACAAATCAAATTACGTTTGTATTTCAATTACAAGGACAACGATGGTTAAATACTTAGGTGTTTTAGTTGACCAATATCTAAAATGCCATGCACATACAACTCGTAATGAGTAGAACAAGAAAACTAATCGGCGTTTAAAAAAATACGCCATGTAGCAAATTGACGGCTTTTAAAATTTTACACCGCCGCGCTGTTGAGCGCTGAACGGATCTAGATAATACCTGCGATGAATCGGGTCGTGACTTCGAAACGGAGCGTATTTACTGGAAAAAATTGTAAAAAATTTTCAAGGTACCAGGCAGGTTTTACGTAATACTAATGGTTATATTCTATGCAGTTTTGAACATGGCTGGTATAAATAGCATAATTTTTCACAAATGTAATAATAAGAGTAATATATATCATCGGAATTTTTTTAGAAAACTGGGAATGGGATTGATTTCAGAACACTTTCAAAATAAAAAGGAAAATCAGCATTTACCCCGAGAACTTCTGGCAAAAGAATTCTGGTTCAAGTAGGTGAATCTTCACGCTCGCAACAACCTCAAAATAAAGTTCCTAAACCTATAAGAAGTTATCAAATATGCCCCACTAAAAAGATCGCAAAACTGAATATACTTGTTATAGATGTCATAGATACCTATGTATGAAACATTGTTTTTGCGTGTGAAAATTGCACTGAAACAGAAGACGATTTCGAGAAGTCTGACTAGTAAATAAGTATAAATTTATATTATATTTATTTCCAAATGTTATTAGCTAGGAGATTTTTTTGTTGTTGTTTGTTTATAGTCACTTTTACTATAAAACTTATAATACCAAGTCTTATTTTAAAGTAAAAATTGTTGATTCTTTTAATTGCATAAATAAATCGATATCATTTAGTTTTATTTTGCACCATTATTCTATTTAAGGATGAATAATTAATTTAATGAACTAATGAAAACACAAATAAAATAAAATTAACACACCAACATGAGTAGTACATTTAATGGGTGTGCTACACTCACCTTAAGCTCAATTTAAAGATTAGGAAATTTACGCTCGCCGGGTTAATGTATTGCATCCCAGTTAAGGGCGGTTACACAAAAACAAAAATTTTAGAATTAGAAAGAACACAGAGATTACTCCTAAAAGTTATGCATCTTAAGCCATTTAAATTTTCTTCGCGCAGTCTCTACTTACAGGCAGATTTATTATCAGTGAAGAGCTATGTATTATATGTACAATCCTAAATTTACTCAAAACACTTAAATGTTAGCCTACTGTTAACACTAGAAAAAGAATACAATAAGTAGCTCTAGTTGTTCACAGAAAACCGGTTTTTGATGCTTAGAATACTTAGATCAGTCAGCCCACTTATATAATTTACTGAACAAAAAAAATAATATTTACCCTATGACTTATAAGCAATGTAAAACGTCTCTAACGAATTGGCTATATCCATAAAAATATAATAAATCTTATTAAAAATAATAAATAAGGCATAATGTAAAGTTATAACCAATGTGACTCAAGACTTGTATAAAAATTCTTATCTTTTTATTTATTTTAAAACATCACACTTCACACACACAACACACAATCGTATTTATTGTTGTAATATTTAATTAAAATTGTTATAATAATGCAAGCATTCTGTAGAATTTGTAAAATCCATTTAACGTATCCAGTTATGGAAGAGCGGTGTCTCCTAACACAAGTATCTCCTTACCCAAACGGAAACTCCATTATATTTTTCAATTATATTATGTAAATGTGCTAAAGAATAAATAAACATTATTATTATACTTTTTGTGCAATTATATTTTTTCCTTTTGAATAAGAATGACTTCAGCAAGTAATATTACTGTTCTGACCAGCCATGGCCGTAACTTATTGTTACGTAAGGTCTTTTTCAGAACTGAAGTTCGTGGACGTTTTATTTTTTATTGATATTTTATTTATTTTATTGTTAATTTGTTCTACTTCTGATAGTGACTTAGAATACCTTTTTATTGAAATAATCGTTCATCATTCTAAATTGTTACTTGGCGTTCTTTTTTGCCCCTCTCTCCATATCAACTATTTGAACCGTTGAACTCCTTCTAGACACCTTATCTCCTTCTTATAATTATATTATTTTAATGGGTGATCTAAGATCTACTTGCCTAGTTAAAACCGATACCAGATCTCAAAAACTTAAATCCTTGGCTTCGTTTTTTAATTTTTCTATCCTTTCCTCTCCGAAACTCACTTTCCTCCCAATAGTAGACCATCACTTCTTGTTCACATTCTTGTTTTAAATTCTGAAAATGTGTAAACTCATGGTCAGCTCACAGCATCCTTTTAATATCATGATCTTTTGTTCCTTAGTTATAATTTATCATATAATAAACGTATAGTCAAAAGTATTGTTCGTCGCTGTTAAAAACATAAATTTAAATGATATTATAGCTGACGTATTAGCAATAAATTGGTCCTTGGCATTAAAATCAACGTCTATCGTTAAAAAATTATCAATCTTTAATGCAGAAATTCTTAAACTTTACGATGTCCATGTCCCGGTTAAAAAGATCTTCCCGCACCTTGGCTTACTCCAACTATCAAAACATTTATGGCAAGACAAGACAAAGCAAAAAATATACAGAATATATCTAAAGATAATTTGTCTGTCTTCAAAAGGCTGCAAAATCTCTGCAATAAAATATGTAGGGATGCCAAACGTCGTCATATCTTTTCTTCTATTCATCATCTTTCGAGTGCCCAGATGTGGCATTTCTTAAAATCACTAGGTAAAGGTAACAATCTGAATAATCTTAATAGTACTATTCATCCTAACTCATTAAATACGTATTTCTCTACTCCATAGCTACTTTCTAAAGAACGTAAAGTTAAAACACTATGCAAACTGAAAAATGCTTGTCTTTTTATTCCAGATAAAGAAGGAAAACATTAAGAAGTCACTTCTATCAACCACAGTGGTTCCCTATTCGTTTACGCCGAAATATGCATGTTTTTATACAAGATATTACATTTTATACAATTAATGCCCAAATTACCTCCAGGAACGGTCTCAACCATGTGCCTCTAGAAGTCAACGTGAGCGCTCTTGTGTGACATCAAAATATCTCGAGGTACCAAAGTACAATACAACTTTTTATCGTAAGTCATTTTCTGTTGGTGCTGCTCACCTATGGAACTCACTTCCTTCTAACATTTATACAGATTTCCCTAGTATTACTTTATTTAAATCAAATTACTTTATTTAAAACTAAAGAGATACTTGCTTACACTATTTATAGAATAATCAGCATTATTTATCAAAATGCATTATATTACTTACGTATGTATGTGTGTATATATTTTTGTGTATCTATGTATACTTATTATATGTATTGTATATTATTATTTTTATTTTTAGTTAAGTTTGTTAATACTGCGTACTTATGTACCATACCCATCTTAATATATAATATGTCCTTTACTCTAGGGTTTCTGGTAGAAATATCTTGTAAGAGATAAGTCATACTTTGTGAAAATTGTGTATACTATGTTATTATTAATATTTTATGGTGACCCCATTTCAGTTTATTATACGAGGATGGACCAGAATGTATAAAAAATATATAAAACTAGTGGTTATACAATCTGGTAATTCTGTTTTGGCGTATGAAGAATTTGAAACGGTATAAATTGAAGCTATCTTAAATTCACTCCCGCTATCTCCTCTCTGGTGCGATGGTACTAATCCATATTTATCTCACGTTCTTTCAATTTTTTATTCGGAAACCATATGAATAGACATGAGTCTATTTCCACTATACCATTACCATGTTATCAGATCCAACAAAACCAAGAGCTTATAGAAAAAAAATGGTGAATCTCTCTTGAAGATGTTGCTTGCTGAAGGAAAGGAAAGAGAAGGAGCTTGCTTCTGCTGCTGTTGCTGTTATTATCACTTCAACCACCAGCACTTATACTACTACTACTATTCCTTGAAAACCTTTTCCTTCCTCTCTTTGTCTCGGAGGATGCTTACGTAGGTATTATATTTACATTACACATATCGCATCACAGATAATCGACTCGCCATTATAGATATGACATTTCCAAACACATTCACTTAAATAGTAGAGGTTCACCAAGATGTAATTTAATATAACTTGTTTTAAATTTGTATGCAACAAGTAAAACTTTTATTAAAGTTTTAAATTTTAACAAATATTAATCATAATGAAACTTCTTTTACAATCTACTCCATTACGTCGCTATGTTATGGATGTCTTAATTTTAAGTGGAATATTTTCTCCGGTTATATGATTTTATTGCATAGCATAAGGATAGCCCTTATAGCCAAGCCATAAATATATTTAAGATTAGAAATAGAAATACCTTTCGTAGATACCTAAGAAAAAATTATGTCAATAATATATGTTATTAATCTCTTTTCAATATATTATTATATTCATATATTTAAATAGTTGTAAATTACGTGTGTATAAAGCATTAAAGCGTATTTTCTAAACCATAAACGTGAACATACTTTATTATAAATTCGAATTCTTATACGTAAGACATAATTATTACACGCGTATGACTGTAACATTAAAATCCGACAAAGTATAAAATTACTAATAAACGAGTTTTCTGAAGCATTTATTTAATTAAATTATTGTTTGATGTCTTGTAATTAGCACAGAATACTAATTCATTTTAATGTGGATTCCTTTTCTGTTCTAGAGTAATAATAAACCAGAAAATAAATATTACGTACTCATAAGATAAAACATGTTTGTTCTCTGTCGTCTTATGAAATAACTTATAGGGTAGGTAACCCTATAAAATAGCATGAAAGATAGTTAGAAGAAATTCTAAGATATCGTTTGATCGATAAATCAGATACAAATTTAAAAAATAGAATGATATCACAATGGGGAAAATATTCTCAAAAAGTATAAAAAAATTGATAAAATTTTCCTTTATCAGATTTTAAATTACGATACAATTACAACCATAAATGGCTTAAAATATATTATCAATGAAATAACCTAGTACAGCCATGCACAAAATGATCTTAAACCCAAATATTCCATATGTGATGTTTATTTAATATTACTTTGTAGCTACTACTTATAGATTCGGCTATCATTGTCGTTTTAAAACGAGTAAATATAAGGTTAGAGAAATTAAACGAGACTCAATAGTTATAACATGGCCCACAAACAATACGTAAAAATAAATCCGAAATTAACGCATTTGTGGCGTTAATTTCTTGTTTACTTACCTCACTTTGGACCAAAATCTTAATCAGTCAGTCTTTTAAGTAGCGAGGACGCGTCAGAATATAAACTTTGCTTAAAATGTGTAAAATAAATTATATTTGAGAATTAATGGTCAAATGTTAAATGGCAAAATGTATTTCTTCAGTTATTTTTACTTATTCTAACTAATAATACTAATTGCTTTCTTTGTCGAGGGAAAACTGTAACCGAGAGATGTTTTTAGGTTTTTATACAGCTCGGAGCTCGGATATACATATATTAACTAAACTGGTAGGTATACCTATGTACTAGTTTTTTTACATAATATAAAACACATAGTTAAAATGGCGGTTTATATCTCTGGCATTACTTGCTATGGTAACTTATGTATTTAGAATATTTTATCAATAGGGATTGATAAAATATTCTAAATATATCTTTTAATAACGCGACATAAAGGGTTTAAAAGGGTCTTTCGATTTAAAAGGGTCGTTGCAAGTTCGCAATAAAGCTCATTTACTTCACCAAGTTATTTGGATACAAATACTTTTGACGCAGTAATAAAACCAGTTACTAAATACTTCTACATATTTTTTTAAAAACTTTGTAGGTGATTATGGCCTATTCTTAACTTCTTTAAAAACATACGTCCTGTGCAATAAGTAAGACAAAAAAACCTGTCTAGACACAAATAAACTTTGTTATACTTTAAATATAACTTCAACGAGTTACAGTAAATCAATTCTGTTCGAAATTTGCAGTTTTATCAAAAGACTTGATGAATGCCATAAATGCCATAAAAAGCTTAACTCCCATAAACACGGAATACTTGGGATTAAAAAGCAATAATACCTCAATCCACTGCTCAGAACTTTTAAATCCAAACGTAAATAGATTATACTACTTCGTTAGACCATTTCGTTAGACCTTACTTGTAAGAGTGCTAAATGTAAGGAATGACAATAAATCACCAATTATCAAACTTATCAACGAGTCACAAAAAAGGGGTTGTTTGAGTGCAATATTATTCGTTTAGTTATTTATTGAACATACACAGATAATTCACAAAAATATAGATAACATAAACGACTACAGTAGTAATAATATCCGTCGTAGCTATTTACGCCCACTCCAGGACACGGGGCAAGTACGTTCCAATATTATACACGTATCCAATTCGATAAAATAAATAAATTAATAAATAATACTAAAACAGATCTTGACACAACATATGTAATACTTGATCATAAGATTATAATTAGCGTTCTATCCATACGAAGCGAAATAAGAAAAAATAAATTTATATAAATATAGAAAAAAAAAATAACCCGATACGGGCCGTGATTAGAACCCGCGACTACTGGGAAACCATCCCGTCGGTCTACCAACTGAACTACTGTATCAAGGATACGGTATCAATGATGCGGTGGCTATACATATGGCTATACATGTTTATAAATATTTTCAAACAGAAACAATAATAACAATATAAATTGAATACAAAAAAATTTTAACCGACTTCTTCAAAAAGGAGGGGGTTCTCAATTTGGCCGATTTTTTTTTATGTATGTACACCGATTTATCCGCGGTTTCTGAACCGATTTACGTAATTCTTTTTTTGTTTGATGCGGAATAGTTTCGAATTAGTCCCATAAAAATTTGATTCAGGTTTTAAATTAGTTTTTATTTTATGAGCATTTTAGTCCAAGTTTTGAACTAACTCCTCCGGAAGGAAATCAGAACGTGCTGTGACTAATGACATCTGTTGTTTTGTATATGTGAAGTCTTTAATTGTCTCACAAGAACGTGAAATTGTGTTTCGATGAGATATTTTATTGAGAAGACTACTTTTATCCGTTCCCGTTTCTTGAGATCTATATTTTTTAAAACGCGAAGCACCTTTTGTAGGTCTACCCATGGCTAATTGATAATGTAGCAATAAACTAAAAAGTATTAAATAAAAATAACTACGTTAAAAAAAACGACTTTAAAAATAAAGAGTAATAAATAATGAAAATTTAATATTTATAATATACTACCTATTATTTATATGTCCTATTTACTAATAGGTTTGAAGTCGGTGCCAAGCATTAAACAAATAATTATTTTTAACCACTTAAATGAATACGAGCAAATTAATACAATGAAATGCCTACTTTAATGATTAAGATACGTAAATAAACATAATAATTAGCAATTAAACGTTATTATTAAAAGCAACTCAATCTTCATATGATTACTAGCTTGAATCGATACGAAGAAAAACAAAAAAATAAATAATTACGGAAATGTATTCAACCGATTTCTAATACTAAATGGCTTGGCACCGACTTCAAACCTTTTAGTAAATAAGACATATAAATAATAGGTAGTATATAATAAATATTAAATCTTCATTATTTATTACGTTTTAGTTTTAAAGTCGTTTTTTTTTAACGTAGTTATTTTTATATATTATATATTCAAGCAATTACTAGAAGCTTTTTGTTAACATCTGTGCTTAAAAATGTTTAATAATTATTTTTTATTTATAACTGTTAAATCTCATTTAGTTTCTCTAACCTTATGTTTACTCGTTTTAAAACGACAATGCCAGCCGAATCTATAAGTAGTAGCTAAAAAAGTAATCTTAAATAAACATCACATATTGGATATTTCGGTTTAAGATCATTTTGTGCATGGTTATTTCATTGATAATATATTTTAAGTCATTGACGATTGTAATTGTATTGTGATTTAACATCTGATACTTTATTTTTTCTATGGATATATTTTATAATATTTTGCAAATTGAACAGTGAGTACTATAAAGAGAAAATGTTATCTTCATTTTTATATTTTTTGAGAATATTTTCCCCATTGTGATATCATTCTATTTTTTAAATTTGTATCTGATTTATCGATCAAACGATATCTTAGAATTTCTTCTAACTATCATTCATGCTATTTTATAGGGTTACCTACCCTTTAAGGAATTTCATAAGACGGTAGAGAACAAACATGTTTTATCTTATGAAAAACTTAATATTTATTTTCTGGTTTATTATTACTCTAGAACAGAAAAGGAATCCACATTAAAATGAATTAATTTTCTGTGCAAATTATAAGATATCAAACAATAATTTAATTAAATGAATGCTTCAGAAAACTCGTTTATTAGTAATTTTATACTTTGTCGGATTTTAATGTTACAGTCATACGCGTGTAATAATTATGTCTTACGTACCTATAAGAATTCGAATTTATAATAAAGTATGTTCACGTTTATGGTTTAGAACATACGCTTTAATGCTTTATACACACGTAATTTACAATTATTTAAATATATGAATATAATAATATATTGAAAAGAGATTAATAACATATATATTTTTATAGATAACTACTTAAGGAATTTCGATTTCTTATCTTAAATATATTTATGGCTTACACGAAGGAATGCTATTTTATTACGTTATCTCAGGGCCATCTTTGTGCATAACTAATATCAAAAAATCACATAACCGGAGAAAATATTCCACTTGAAAAGGAAGGCATTCATAGCATAGGGACGTAATGGAGTCGATTGTAAAAGAAGTTTGATTATTAATAATATTTGTTTAATTTAAAAGCTTCAAATAAAAATTGACTTGTTGTATGTTGTAACTTATTTATTTATTTATTTATTGAACATACACAGAAAATTCACAAAAATATAGATAACATAAACGGCTACAGTAGTAATAAACTGTGTCGTAGCTATTTACGCCCACTCCAGGACACGGGGCAAGTACGTTCCAATATTATACACGTGTCCAATTCGATAAAATAAATAAATTAATAAATAATACTAAAACAGATCTCGACATAACATATGTAGTACTTGATCATAGCATTATAATTAGCGTTCTATCTATACAAAGCGAAATCAGAAAAAAATATTATTAAACAATTTTAAACAAATATGTTAACAAAAAAACTAAGAGGTGTCAAGGGACACCCGCATGGAACGAAGTTCCTTTCGATTAATTATTGAATGAATTGTAATATTTTTTTTAAAGTTATAATAATATATATGTTTTTTATTATTATTTTTTTTATTATTAAATATAAACTTAAAAACTTAATCAGTAGGCTTAATTTTAGTAATAATTGTTACAAATTTAATAATTTAATATAATACAAAAAATAATAATGAAAATAATTAATTAAAACCTAAAATATTTATTATTTGTGATGTATGTAAGTAAAGACTTATATTTCCATGTAGGGAAAGATACATTTCTAATTTTTATGGCATTAAATTGTTAATATAAGCTAATATGCTAATGAATAATATTTGTATACTATTTTTGTATGATATTTCGCCGATAATTTATAAAAAAAAATGTAAATAAAATGAATAACTAAATTAAAAAGTATTAATCAATAAACTTATGTGGCTCTGTCACGCCACCTAGCAGTTTCACTTTGTACTGATATGTTTATATAACAGATGTAGTTATGTTTCCCTAAGGTATAAATAGATGGCGTTGTTACAAAACATTACGAATATATTTGATCACAAATATTTGTATTATTATTTTCATTTAAACTGTCTTATTTGCAAATTGATTCTAAAAGGACAAACTCCAATATAAATTAAATAATAAAGAACTACTAAGCAATTTAATATAATACAAAAAATAATAATGATAGAAATGAAAATAACTCGCTTGCTTTCTATAAGAGAGAGAGAGAGAGATAGCAAAACATGTTGTGCCAACTTTTGGTAAGAATTTTTACCGTCTGGCCCCCTTTCACAGCGCGCAATAAGGAACTGCGTTCCAAAAACTTCCAGTAATTGCTTGAATATGTAATATAAAATTGTTAGTATTTAATTAATATTGTTATTATCTTATTTAGGAAATTAAAATATTGTATTAATATTGTTGATAGTAATTGATTAATGGGTATATTTAGGAGTAATAATATGGTAAGTTCATAAAACAATGTACGTGTGAGTTTGTTATGTTTGTGTGTATGCGTAGGTGTGCTTGAATTTATCAAGCTTAAGTGCTTCCGATTCATCATGTGTGAGTTTCTTTAAGTTGTTATTAATTTTCGTATTACAATTCCAATACGTAAGAATATGTATGTTTAATATTTTATTATTTTAGTTTAGTTTAGAAAGTGCAGTATGACATAAATGAATTTCAAATATTCGCTTAGAGCAATGACTAAGCGACCAACTGGTAACGAAAGGTAAAGTCTGATGTTTTCGTAAAATTAATTGTCTAATTTACAATTATCTAGCAGATGGCGTTGACAGTTTTATATAATTCAGCGGTAGGACTTCACGAGGTACTCCACAAGTAATTGGTAGAGTATGGCTTAAATAAGGAAGAATACGTAGCAGTTGATAATTTTTAAATATTAAAAGACTTTTTCAGTGTTTAACAAACATTGTTTTTTGTGTACGCTCCGTTTATTGCCTATTTTATTAAAATTTGTCTCAAGTTAGCTTTTATTTGAAATATTCTTAATGTAACACACACCCTACATTAACATATTATTCAAATACTGAAATTGTGCAATTATTGTATACTAATGTTCATTGGAAACTACTTATAAATGGAAAAAGTTTCTTACTACTTTTCTATCTTCTAACAACAAACAATTTTATTACTTCAAAGCACTGCAAACAAAAATATTTATTATCTCTCCTTATAGTTTATTATCTCTCCTTATAGTTTATTATCTCTCCTTGTCATTCATATTTTCCGTCCCTGTTTACCTATACCTATACCTACCCCGCAAATTGGAAAATTTTATAAGTCGTGATCCTATATAAAATTAATCAAAATTTTTTTAAGTCCCTTTAGTACTAAATTTTGTATTTTCTTTTAAGTCCTTTTTATATTAAGTTATTTTTTTTTTTTGCTGAGTCCTCAGTATCCACCTACACCACCTTCCCACCCACGCACGCCTACACACACCCCCGCAATTTACCATACCCCCCCTCCCCCCCACACCAAAGTTAAACTCCGGATCCCGTCATCCGATCGGGACCGGACTTCTTTCTGCTGCTTTGCCGGGACTGAGAGGTTCTTTCTGCCCCAACACTTTTCCCAAATTCCCCCCCTTCTACCTTCTCGGCACCTTACCTCAACCCCGCGAGCCACTACTCCGGAACCTGTTCCGGATCCGGACTGGACTTTTTCCTTTTGGCAAGTAAGGTCCGGGCGCTCCTTTTTTCCCCAACACTTTCCCCAAATTCCCCTCCCAAGTACTGACTACCCCACCCCCGGAACCGGTCTTCCGATCGGAACCGGATTGGTTTCAGCTGATAGCCCAGGTCAGTGCGCAACTTCCTACCCCGACACATTTCCCCTCCCGCACCTCCTTCTCCTCCCCGCGGTTACCCCAAACTGTTGCCGGTCACGGCGAACCGGCTGTTCCAGGAGGCGAAAGCCCAAATGGAGCAGTCGGGGAACCTTAAAACCAGCATAAAGGAGAAGGTGCTGGAGAATCTTGGGTATCTTTGAAATTGTATTACGGTTGAGCGAATCCAGGCAAACGCTCCAAACTCAACTAGAGTGAACGAAGGCGATGATGGCTAACCAGATGGCCAAGCGGGAGATGGGACACGCTCAACAGATCGCTACCCTTGCCGCCGAACAGAAGCAGGTAGCAGTCACACCCGACTACCAGGAGTTGCTTAAGGAGGTCAAGTCGGTCGGTCAAATCATAACATTTGACGTGATCGATTTGATCTCCAAAAGAACCCAGCAGGAGCAGGTGCAGCAGGCGGTGGCCCTAAATCGTCAGTTGCAGGACACGGGGAATAAGCTCGCGAACATAGTGGAAGAGGCGAGAGTTGCGAAAACTTACGCCCAAGCCGCAGCGACGGGACCTGCGACGAAACCAGCGATGCCCAAATCCTATAACAGCATCATCGTATCTTCAATAATTGAACGCGACACGAGCGAGGACATACTCAAGCGAGTGCGCGGAACCGCCGATGTACGGTCAAGTGGGCTGGCGGTCGAGCGCATTCGCAAAGCGAAGGACCAAAAAACGGTCATTAGCTGCTCCTCGACAGACACGGTGACAAAACTTAAGACACGACTGACTGAGAAGGACAAGAACCTGAAAATTGACTATGCAGTCAACAAGGACCCCCTCGTCATAGTAAGGAGTGTCCTTAATTACAATACTGACAAAGACATTATTGACTCATTGAAGACACAGAACCAGAACCTCGTGGGGTCTATACCCCCCGGGGAATACCTAGCCTCAATCAAGTACCGACGACGCACCAAGAACCCTAATGAGTCCCATGTCGTCTTACAAGTATCGCCGCGCCTCTGGAGTGCACTTACACTCTCAGGAAAGGTTCACACTGACCTCCAGAAGTGCACAGTGGCACCGCCCTCGCCTCCTTCAGTCCTAATACTTATGTATATAGCATCTCAACCTTGTCAACCCTCTGGTTATAAAGAATTGAGCCGCTATTCATGTGGTCAAGGTTTACCCCTGTCACATGGACCCTTATACGGCAGGTCTGACCTCCGAAGTCGTCCGACAACGGCACTATAAGACTAGTAAGCTCGCAAGGCTTTCGGTCATAGACAAGTCCAATCGCGACCACCAAGCTACCTTTTCTCCATGAAAGGTTCCGGAGCTGTAAGGCACGCTCACTTCCCGTGTGATTTCTCGCACTTGCAATTCACTTGCTAAGAACGTCAGAGAGGCTAACTTCCAGTTTCCAGCTACCCAAGCCTACCCTACGATAAAGTCGGGTGACCGGATAGATGCTAGCACATCCATCTAACCTCTAAGCAGGGGGTTACCCGAACTGCAGTGACCCCCGAAAGGATCTTGGAACGGCCCTTAAGCAGAGGCTTAAGGGCCGTTCCAAGCCCCGAAATAAAAGACCACAGCAGCCCTTCGCCTTAGGCTGGTCAATCACCTCTCGCTGCGCACAAGATCCGACGAGCCCCCGACAACTGTGGGGACCCAGACGAACAGCGCCGAATCTCTGCAGCTAACCACATTACCACTACGAATCCAACACCAAAACCGGTAACCCGGCAGTTTACACACGCAAGCGCATGCATCGCTGCCGAAGGGCTTTGGTACCGGGGTCCCGTAGTACCCTGATCTTAGCAGCTGACCCGTATTTCAGCTAGATGCACAGTGGCAGACCAATCGCCCCAAGTCCAGTGCACGAAGTGCCTGGGCTACGGGCATGGGAGGAAATACTGTAAGGCGACAGGGGACTCATGCAGCCTGTGGGACTGTGGCGGTAGCCACATGCGGGCTGATTGTCCTGTGTGGGCGTCACAAGGTAAGCCGACTTGTACTAACTGCCAAACTGCAAAGTTGGAGCGTACTGATCACTCGGCGTTTGATGGGGAGTGCCCGATAAGGATGCACTAGGACGCCATAGCACGGCAGTCCGTGTCGTACTATTAGGTATCGTCCAGCTCAACCTAAACCGGGCAACCCCACCAAATCGACGAGTGACCGACGGACTGACGAAAACTGACCCGCGGACTGCGAATAAAACACTCATACTGGACATTACTTCACGATGACGTGACGGCAAAGCAGCCATGCTGGACAACCGGATGACCAATGACTTCTAGGACTAGACAGACGTCGACACAAAGAATTTATGGATACAAATTGGCCCTGACCCCGTGTGGTTGCACACGGGCCCTCTAGGACTAACTACGACACGATTGAGGGTGGCATCGTGGAGATGCCAAGCTCCACAATCTTACCTTGGCAGCACACACGGCGGGACAGCTGGGAGTTACATCCGGATGCATGCCGCATTGTTCCAATGCGGCCCCGGCATGGCGGGATGAACCGGATATGGAAAAAAGAAGGAACACACCATCAATAGAAGAAAATAGTTGAAGTGAGATACAAAAAAAAAAAAAAAAAAACTACTTACAGTCCTCCGGTCTCCGGAACCTGAAATAAAAGAATATAATAATATAATAAAATATTATCTATTGTAATTGTGTATAAATTGTATGTGTTGTGTGCATGTAAATGTTAATGTGTTATGATGCAATGTTTAATCATTGCCCTATGTGCTGACTGTCTTCATTGTAAATATTGTAAATATTATTAAACATTGTGTCTTACTAAATTCTCATAATTGTTTATTTGATGTTCAATTTGCTCTAACCCAAATGAGAAAATTCAATGTTATAAGTTCAATAAACATACCGCATGCTGATTGTGCTAAAAAGTTATGCAACTGTATATTTAAATTCACTTACCTATATTCACTATGTCTTTTTGATGGAAAGTAATTAAATACTTCAAAATTGTACCAAATTAAGTATAAATTAAGTTTAAAATAGTATGTTAAAACATTCTTCTCTTTAAATCCTAACCTAAATCCAAATTCTTTACTACCACCTATCATTATATTTATTATTTATATAACGATGCTTATGAACCATAACAAAAGGAATTGACTATTGTTTATATTTATTCTTGTAAACTTTATCTGTATAATTTTAACTATAATACTCTTATGGTATCAGATTTATCTTGTTCCAACTCTTGGACCCCAAATGAATTATAACAATACATAACAATAAATAAATAGAAAACAAATAAAAGAATAAATGAACACTAAATACCAAAGCAACTGCCGCATGCATATTTACCACATTACTCCACAAGACTCACCAACTTCGCATAGTAAATATTACATTACTGAAAAACTTATTTCCCGAACACAGATTCCCTCCTCCCATGGGGAAGCACCAGACGAACACTAAAAAAAAAAAACAAAAATATTTTTTAATTAAAGAAAAAATAATTTAAACACATTATAGGACGGCTTCAAACATAATAAAAGGTTTTAGTTGCAGTGCTTTGAAGTAATTACATAAGTAAAAAACCAACAAATTAGTTTCAGAAATGGGTTATCCATAGAGGTTGTATATGCTACTGAGAATATAAATCTACTAGAATTTTGAACTGGCTTAAGCAAAATCTACAAAGTTTATTAAAAAATAATCGAATAATTTTCTTTTTCATTCCTTTCCTTTCATCTTTGACCAACATTGTCCTAACATGGTCCTTCCTTAACAATAAGAAACCTATATATAGGAAACCTATATATAGGTTTAATATTGGTAAAGAAATATGATTTTGATATGTGGATGCGTGAGGATGTTTTATATAAATATTTGCGTGTATGTATCTAATGTCATTTATATTGATATTCATGAAATAATATATATCGATAATTAAGGAAAAACTGTTTAGAGTATTGTTAAAATTATTATGGAGATTTGATAATTCATAAATGTAGCAAATAAAAAATGATGGTTTCTAATACTAGGCTTAGCGCAAACATTCCTAAGCTACTATGTTTTTGCCTTGCGTGGAACAATAGCCATGTCAAAATCCATATCATAACCCTGCAAAGATCCCAGAGACCGTTAAGCCTTAGGAGGACATATATATATGAAACATATTTTAAGTCAGAAGAGAAAGCTGAAGCGGACGAGAAAACCGAGAACGCAATGAAGACGGTACGAACACTCGATCGCAAATATTTCCTTTTGATGAGGCGCACGAACACTTTCTCTCGAAACATTGGATTTGATGAGGCAGAATCGTAAAATGCCATTTTTGAAGTTGCTTTACCAGAATATGGCCCATGTCCAAAACTTCCGCGCCATTATACACAACATATCCCAGATGTTGACATTGGCGAGATAAGTTCGGCGTTAAGGCAGCTTAGTAATGGCAGGGTTCCGGGTGATGACGACATTACAAACGATCTCTTAAAGGCTGGTGGAATACCCGTCCTGAAGGCTTTACTTGAGCTATTAAATGCCGTAATCCACCAGGGAATTACACCGAGACCATTTTTTCATTCAATCAGACCGAAGACGTTTCACGACGAAAAAGTTTTCTTTAAAACGGATGACAAAACTCTCCTAAATATTTATAGACTTGTTACACTTCTGAGCCACGTCTAAAAGCTGTTCTCTAAAACTGTCTCGACACCACACTTTATGCATTTCAAACAACGGAATAGGGCGGGTTTCAACACGGTGACAGCACCTTGGACCACATCCATACTGTTCGCCTCTACAGCTTTTACAGAAGAACGAACAGTATGTCTATGACATTTATAGACTACGAGAAAGTTTTCAACTCTATTGAAACCTCGACTGTTCTTGAGTCTCTGCAGCGAGGACGTATCGAGGTGATGAAATGTCTACTAACTCATTGCAACGAGGACCGTTCCAATCTATTTATCTGCGTCGTGGAGTGAGGCAGGGGGATATCACATGGCCGAGGCGTCGCGGTGAATGCTTACGCGATCCCGTGACGTCTCATTGTAGCGATGAGGGCAACCGTTGGTTTTTTTAGTAGGGTGCCTTAAAAATGGCAGTTGCCGGGTGCCGCACATACCACCCAGCCATCGCCTTCCTGGCTGGTGTGACGATGCGGAAACGCATTTTTTCCAACTGAAAAAAAAGGATGGATATCACATACCCGAAACTGTCAACGACGAGTATATTTTTCTTTATCGTTTTGTGGACGATATTATCATCGTGGCAGAGTCTCCGGAAGAACTTGTTGGAATGCTGACATGATTTTTTAAGATTAAACTATCTAAAAATTAAAAAAAATTGTTTACGAGTGTGATTTTATTGCACCCGAGTGTAAATATAAATATCAAAATTAAATTTAAATAAGCTTCAGCATCAAAAAGCTTGTTATTTTTACATAGATCATATTTTTTTACTCTATAACCTATTAAGTTATGTGTAAAAATGTCAAGGCTTAGTATGTCGATAATGTCAAAACTTTATCATGTTAGAATCTCAGAATAACTAAAGCATAGAAGGAGCTTCATATTTTTAAAGCCTACATTGCCGTAAACAACAATTTTTTTTCTAGTGATGTGACATTGTGTAAACTTATCCGCGATATCAATAGTTATCTTTATCTCTATGGTCGTACCTGACGTTTTTAAAAGGCTAGACGTTTTTATTAGAATAACACTGGTTAAATTATCGATAACTGTGCTTTTTACAACACTATTGCAAAAATATATAGAAAACATTAAAATGATCAAATATCGTAATAAATATTTCATATAGCAGTCTTATAATTGTGCCATAGGACAATTTTCTTTTTATAATTTGTAAACCAGTTAAAAAACACAAATAGGTAGTTGTATTGTAACAAAGAAAATCGTGACCATTTCGGTCACCATTGTGTCATTTATAAATGTACATTTTGCTATTCTGACAACTTTATATTTGTTTCTTTCATCATTTTGTTTTCATATTAAAAAAGAGGACAACTCTTAAGCACAATTAAGTCTTCAAATTTAGGCTATTTCTGTGCTTTAGTTATTGTTCTGAGGTTAAAATAAAACAATATGATAATGTAAAAAACAAAATCGCTGGCATATTCTATATTGGATTTTGTGTCACAATTACAGTATGTGTATTTGAATTGGGAAACCTAATTGAGACGGAAACGTAGGGCGAATAATATTTTGGTCCCGTTCACTGGATTTGACATCCTGGCTTCATTACTTTCGACAGACGTGAAGGTGTATTTTTGTGCACAAATTATATATTTTAAATTATAATGAACATTTTTATCCATTCAAGTTTATCCATCTATTTAATCTTATCATGTCCAAGTTTTCTTCATCGTTTCCCATAACCGTGAATACGTTACAACGTATGCAAATGTAAAACTTCATTTTTGCAGATGTCTATAGAATTGAGCACCAATGACAAAACAAATATGTAATTATTGAATAATATATCGTCCATTATAGTATAATCTATTAAAATAGAAAGTATCTAATGCTGCATGGTTTGTAAGTCGCATAAAGAACTAAGTTGAATTAAGTTATTTTTTACTTAAATTTAGTTATTTTCACAGTCATATGTCGTACTACTATTGGGTAATGTATAAATATTGATACTACTGTGTACTCCATGAGAACGCTATTCGTGCACCTATAATTTAAGGCCACGGGAATCGTTAAGAAACAAAATAAAGAAAACAGAAATGACATTACATAACATGACAGTATACAATCAATATACGTATTAATGAAAATTTTATTTATGTACATAAAAATATAAATAAATTCAAGAAAAACTGTTTTTCGCTCTTTATATGCAAAGTCAAGACATTTTTTTTTAAGATTATTTACATTTATTTATATTTTATAGTATGAACTATCTTGTTCGTTAATTTTTAACCATTTTGTAGATAGACATAATCCTGTTGCTGTAGAAATTTTGAGACTTCTGATAAAAAAAGAGACCAGTAGTTTTGGCAGTCCTCGCTTGATGTTTAATTGACAGAGCCTAATATAAAGACTTTTCCTCGAATGAAAGATTGACTGTATGGAACGAAACATCTGGAAATCTGAAGGTCAGGACTATACGGCGAATGCATTAATACCTCTTAGCCAAACTCTCTTAATTTTTTGCTGAGTGGCTAAAGATGTGTGGTTTAGCGTTATCGTGAAGAAAGACCGCATCTTTTCCATTGATCAATTCCGGCCACTTTCTTTCAAGTTCTGGCTTTAATCTCGTCAGATGTTAGCTCATAATGAACTATACTCTTCCAATCCCACTACACAAACTGCATCACCTGCATTTCGAAATTTTTCATTAGATTTTGACAAAAAGAAAAATTATTAATATAAAATGTAACCTTTTTTATGCCACTAAAACCAGTCAAATATAAATAGTACAGCCAAATATTTTTTATTACAAGTTCATACATACTATTTGCGAAAAGACTTTTCCTCGAAATATTATCTTAGAAAGAGTTTAATAATTTTTTCATTTCTTTTCTAATTATTCACAAATAAATATAAATATTAATTTTTTTATGCAATTTAAAGTTCAAGTTTTTTAAACAACAACCATAGTAGGTCTTCCCTTCAAGTAGGTTGCGAAGGTTCTATATATAAAACAGTGATAACAATAAAAAAATACCTGGCTGAATCTTGTTGAGTGGTTCTTCTCAGACCAAGACGCACTTGAAACCCTTGCAGCTTTAATTTTGAGCTAGGGAGTGACTTTACAGAAATGCTTATTGCGATAAGTATGGTGTCTAAATAAGCCCTCTCAACACTTTACTCCCTTTGATGTACACAGGTGATTGATCTCTGGAATGGATTTAAAAAATTAAAGAGATATAAATAAATAAAGGCTCTGTAACTAAAAGTTAATGTTGCAAGAATTACAGATATAAAAACGGTGGTTTTCATTTAATATATAATTTAATAATACTCAATTTCACTTAATTACAAAAATATATATATTTTTTACATTTTATACGATAATAAGATTTTCCTATTAGAAGTTTAAAATGAAATTTTATTCATGACACAATTTTCATCAAAGGCTCGTTTGGATCAACCAGACCTTTCAGACAATCACCCTGCGGCTTACTCGATTATGTGACCTTAAACTCTTCTTAAATAATTATTGAACTCAAGCACCCAACGTCTTTATAATAGTCTTTGCAAATTCATTTAGTTATAATTATATGTGTTAAAAATTTAATGTACAATATGATGGGTATTACTTTTTAATATGATAATAATTTCGGGGTGAAAGACAAAAATAATTTTGGCTATTTGCAAAAAAAATTAAGTTTACGAATTTGACAACAATTTATATAATTATAGATGCTTCATTTAAATATTTCAAACATTTACCATGTTTGAAATATTTAAATGAAGCGAAATTAAAATACAAAGTGATTGTGAAAAATAATCTATTACAATTGTAAGTCACATAAAAACATTGTCGCTTAAAAAAAATAGAAAAAGTTAAGGAAATATTTTTTTTTTATATATTTTTTGTATTTAAAAACCCATTTAAGAAATATTAGCATTTCATGTATTTATGCGAAAACTTTCATGGTAATATAATATTAATATCTTTTATGCATATATGATGTGAGTGGCATCTGAGGCATTCCTAATTCCATCCTAATAGGTCATAACTCGAATGATAAATCATTCCATCAGGTGGGTTTTAGAATCTTACATTATAATTATTCAGACAATTGAATTAACGTAGCCATTAAATTTATCCTCTAGTAAAGGACTACCATTAATTTTAATATTTAATAAAATTTAATAATGTAAAGGGGTTTCTATTAGGTATGAAAATTTTAAAGTTTATACATTTAATAAGAATTTACTTACAAGTGAAAATCAGTCAGCAGTATAAAACTTTAACTAACTTAAAATTGGCATCGCTATTCTTCTTAATAAATTACAGTATCATTTAAATTAACTACTGAAATTTAATTTTACTTCATTCTGTGAATTTTTAATATTGTACGTAGCCTAGTCTAGATTTTTACATAAGAGGCTATCGTTGTTTACTAAATTTTTACATATCGCTATTTATTTTTACTTAAAAATGTTTTAAACATAAAAATGTTTTAAAATAACAGATAACTTTCATATGAAATGAAAATATGTTGTATTACACAAGAAGAAATAAGTACAAGTGTCTAAGAAAAGGTTTTTCACATTATGAGACGGGATGAAAGTCACGTGACTAGATAAGACATGGATATGAAGTGATATGTAACTCGGAAAGCTAAATAAGAGATGGAATGATTGTGTGAATGATGACATAAGAATGAAAGGAGTGACGGAACATAGATGTTTGCAAAAGGAAGAGATAAACATACGCCCACTTGGAATGGGAGAAGGCTATAAAAACGATTATTTATAAGTTTTGTTATATTTTATATTATATAATTTTGACGTATTTTGAAGAATACGGTATTATACATTTATTGATGCAGGTATATTGTTTGTTTGACTAATGTTGTTGCAGGTACCATTAGTAAAACCGACTATTAAATTATTCTTTTCTTAAAACATTCTAAGATCATTTTTCTATTCAGATTTAGTAACTTTTCCGGTGGTATCTATTACGTCCTAAGACCTTTATGTATCTTTAATAAATGAAAAGCTTTTTCATTTAAACTATGCAATTTTATATAGTTTAAAATGTTTTTATATTTCCATGTAATACTTTTTTGATAATATTTAACTTTTGTTTAAATATGAATTATAAAAGCCTACATTTAGGAGTGCAAAATAAATTTAAAAAAATACTTAAAATAATTTATTAAACTTTGATTACCATTAAAATAAAGTCTACGATACCCTAACTAACCTAATTTACCTAGGTGGTAATAATATGTACGTTTTATATTATTAAATATATTGTGTTTAATATATATTGATTACTAATAATTTTCCTCATATAGTTTTAATTAAACATTTAATATATGCGTAGCTTTATTAAATTTTATAATTGTTTAGTTTTTTATTTTTCTTCTTTGCACGTATAATAACGTTCTCTTATCTTTATATTATGGTTGGCTGGTCTTGGTACCATTAAGTCGCCTTTTGTACATTTATTTTATACTTAATAAATAAATATATAAAAATAAACAGTAATGAAAGAACTATATCCCAACTAGATTAGAATACTTTATTAACTTTTCCGACCGCCTATTATCTCAGGCGGAATACTTTCGTCTTATTTCCCTTGTGTTTATCTAGAAAGTTAATATTAAGTGTATACATTAGATGATGTTTTATATTTTGCTTCAACTGTGTAATGCTACTGGTATAAGGATTGAAAACGTCTATAAATATGTATAGCAATGTTAATTTTAAATGTTAAATAAATGTAGAATGAAAATTAAATCGATACGGACAAAGATTCGAACCCGTGACCTCTGGAATACCGACCCTTCAGTAGTCTCTATCGGAACGATGGTGACAATTATTGAAAATCCTAATAACTGTTTTGAACTATAAATGGTCGTCCTATTTATTTATTTGTCACCACTGCCGGTATCGGTTTATGGTTCATTCAAAATTTATTTCAAAATTTTAATAAGCTTAATATGATTATAGTTATTAATAGATATTTTGTGTTCATTAATTTTAGTTGTGGCATCTTATTGTAAATCTAACATGCAAAGATAGAAATATTTGGTAGCAGTTTCGAAGGAAGCTTAAAAGATGTCACCAACCTCCTGATAAAGAATGCCAGATTCATCGAAGTAGAAACGGTATATCAATTGAAAGATGGAATGGATTCGAATTGTTATCCGTATTGGTTTATTGTTCATTCAACATTTATTTAAAGAGAAGACATAAAGGATCCGTTAAAAATAATAAGGCACACAAGTAAGTCCGCATTCAAATCAATAATAGAAGATAATTATTATTACAGATCAATGTAATTAAAAACTTGCTCCAACTTCAAATAATTGGGATTACAACAGAATGTTTATGACATTTATTTCTATAAATATATAGGTAATTACGTAGTTGTTTACAAGATATTTAATGATATTTAATATTTTATATGAAGTCCCCGCAATATTATATTTTAGTGAATAAGAATGTCCATTTTTTTTTGTAAACACTACAATATTATTTGCTATAACCATTTTTGAAAACTATTCACTTTTCCGAGTGACGTATTGGTATATCCAAATGAAAATATATGTTATATAACATAATATAATATAATATAATATTAACTTTAATATAATTAGATTATTAGTATCGAAATTTCTTTGTTCCATCCATTACAGTAAAATCATTTTTGATATTAAAACTGCATTTCGAATAGTTATTCTAAAATAAATTGTGTCCCTAAGGTTTTTTAACTTATGTATGCTGTATATATATGTATTATTACTTTACAAATAATATATTTAATATATTTATATTATTTGTCAGATTGTTAATTATTATGCAAAAATACCTTTTCCCCCACCTATTATTTTGGATCATCCGGTTGTAAATGCTTTTAAGATAAAAAAAAATCATACAAAATTAAACTACATGAAAATAATATTATAGAGGCCAACCTTTCATTCTAATCTAATGTAACCACAAATATCTTCATAAAAAACCTATTATACATAAAAGTAATTATTTTCATTACCAGAAGTAATTTTCATTCTTAAAAGTCTATTTCTCGGTTGAATGTATTTCGTCAATATCCCACTTAACGAGCACTTCAATCCGTGAGTCCTCGTGAACTGGGTTAATGTTAACATAAAATGCTTGAGATGTATAATAATTATAATATATATGAATTATAAAACTTATATGCTTTACAATATATTAATAATTGTAATCATTAATTCGTTTTTATAACAATTCACTTGTTTAATTTGTGATATTCCTACGTTTTTATATATATAATTACATGTTATTGCATTGTATTCCAAACTATTATTTGTCTTAATCTGTATTGTTTTTATAGCAGATGGTATCGATCTTTGTTGAAAAGCTTTTCTCACTTTTTTATATTATGTAATTTATATTAATTAACCTATATCATAATCTCCTAGTAACTTCAAATCTAAATTTTAATTACTGAGTTTATTTGACTTGCAACTCCACTCAGCTTCTCACACTAGTTTGTTTGTAACTTCGCACTTTTCTCTGTAACTGTATCACAGTATTCTGTATTAAAACCTTAAACGACCTGATTTTTTCGGAAATGTTACCAATTAAGAAGTATTTAAAAAGCATCGGTAGATATTTCTACCATAAAGTATTGTTATGGTTTTTTTTTCAGTCATTAGATTGCGTAGTAATGTTTGTTTTTTTATTTATATTTTTATCGATTTTATGATATACTTTACAAATCATCCTCATTGTATATCTGTATAATATAATATAATAATATTTAAACATATATATTTTTTGGGTCTCGTTTGCAGCAAATATGATGTATGAAAATATAGATTATTAATACATATATTTTAAGATATTTTTTAAATGCTAAATCTGTTTTATATAACCATATATCTTGCTGCAAAATTAAACCGCAGCGAAACTCTCGAAAGCGGAAGCCATCTAAGTTCTTATCAAGTAAGAGTAGCTGCAGAGTCAGTCTGTGTATTGACTATTATAATGATAATTTATTAAACTTTGATTACCATTAAAATAAAGTCTACGATACCCTAACTAACCTAATTTACCTAGGTGGTAATAATATGTACGTTTTATATTATTAAATATATTGTGTTTAATATATATTGATTACTAATAATTTTCCTCATATAGTTTTAATTAAACATTTAATATATGCGTAGCTTTATTAAATTTTATAATTGTTTAGTTTTTTATTTTTCTTCTTTGCACGTATAATAACGTTCTCTTATCTTTATATTATGGTTGGCTGGTCTTGGTACCATTAAGTCGCCTTTTGTACATTTATTTTATACTTAATAAATAAATATATAAAAATAAACAGTAATGAAAGAACTATATCCCAACTAGATTAGAATACTTTATTAACTTTTCCGACCGCCTATTATCTCAGGCGGAATACTTTCGTCTTATTTCCCTTGTGTTTATCTAGAAAGTTAATATTAAGTGTATACATTAGATGATGTTTTATATTTTGCTTCAACTGTGTAATGCTACTGGTATAAGGATTGAAAACGTCTATAAATATGTATAGCAATGTTAATTTTAAATGTTAAATAAATGTAGAATGAAAATTAAATCGATACGGACAAAGATTCGAACCCGTGACCTCTGGAATACCGACCCTTCAGTAGTCTCTATCGGAACGATGGTGACAATTATTGAAAATCCTAATAACTGTTTTGAACTATAAATGGTCGTCCTATTTATTTATTTGTCACCACTGCCGGTATCGGTTTATGGTTCATTCAAAATTTATTTCAAAATTTTAATAAGCTTAATATGATTATAGTTATTAATAGATATTTTGTGTTCATTAATTTTAGTTGTGGCATCTTATTGTAAATCTAACATGCAAAGATAGAAATATTTGGTAGCAGTTTCGAAGGAAGCTTAAAAGATGTCACCAACCTCCTGATAAAGAATGCCAGATTCATCGAAGTAGAAACGGTATATCAATTGAAAGATGGAATGGATTCGAATTGTTATCCGTATTGGTTTATTGTTCATTCAACATTTATTTAAAGAGAAGACATAAAGGATCCGTTAAAAATAATAAGGCACACAAGTAAGTCCGCATTCAAATCAATAATAGAAGATAATTATTATTACAGATCAATGTAATTAAAAACTTGCTCCAACTTCAAATAATTGGGATTACAACAGAATGTTTATGACATTTATTTCTATAAATATATAGGTAATTACGTAGTTGTTTACAAGATATTTAATGATATTTAATATTTTATATGAAGTCCCCGCAATATTATATTTTAGTGAATAAGAATGTCCATTTTTTTTTGTAAACACTACAATATTATTTGCTATAACCATTTTTGAAAACTATTCACTTTTCCGAGTGACGTATTGGTATATCCAAATGAAAATATATGTTATATAACATAATATAATATAATATAATATTAACTTTAATATAATTAGATTATTAGTATCGAAATTTCTTTGTTCCATCCATTACAGTAAAATCATTTTTGATATTAAAACTGCATTTCGAATAGTTATTCTAAAATAAATTGTGTCCCTAAGGTTTTTTAACTTATGTATGCTGTATATATATGTATTATTACTTTACAAATAATATATTTAATATATTTATATTATTTGTCAGATTGTTAATTATTATGCAAAAATACCTTTTCCCCCACCTATTATTTTGGATCATCCGGTTGTAAATGCTTTTAAGATAAAAAAAAATCATACAAAATTAAACTACATGAAAATAATATTATAGAGGCCAACCTTTCATTCTAATCTAATGTAACCACAAATATCTTCATAAAAAACCTATTATACATAAAAGTAATTATTTTCATTACCAGAAGTAATTTTCATTCTTAAAAGTCTATTTCTCGGTTGAATGTATTTCGTCAATATCCCACTTAACGAGCACTTCAATCCGTGAGTCCTCGTGAACTGGGTTAATGTTAACATAAAATGCTTGAGATGTATAATAATTATAATATATATGAATTATAAAACTTATATGCTTTACAATATATTAATAATTGTAATCATTAATTCGTTTTTATAACAATTCACTTGTTTAATTTGTGATATTCCTACGTTTTTATATATATAATTACATGTTATTGCATTGTATTCCAAACTATTATTTGTCTTAATCTGTATTGTTTTTATAGCAGATGGTATCGATCTTTGTTGAAAAGCTTTTCTCACTTTTTTATATTATGTAATTTATATTAATTAACCTATATCATAATCTCCTAGTAACTTCAAATCTAAATTTTAATTACTGAGTTTATTTGACTTGCAACTCCACTCAGCTTCTCACACTAGTTTGTTTGTAACTTCGCACTTTTCTCTGTAACTGTATCACAGTATTCTGTATTAAAACCTTAAACGACCTGATTTTTTCGGAAATGTTACCAATTAAGAAGTATTTAAAAAGCATCGGTAGATATTTCTACCATAAAGTATTGTTATGGTTTTTTTTTCAGTCATTAGATTGCGTAGTAATGTTTGTTTTTTTATTTATATTTTTATCGATTTTATGATATACTTTACAAATCATCCTCATTGTATATCTGTATAATATAATATAATAATATTTAAACATATATATTTTTTGGGTCTCGTTTGCAGCAAATATGATGTATGAAAATATAGATTATTAATACATATATTTTAAGATATTTTTTAAATGCTAAATCTGTTTTATATAACCATATATCTTGCTGCAAAATTAAACCGCAGCGAAACTCTCGAAAGCGGAAGCCATCTAAGTTCTTATCAAGTAAGAGTAGCTGCAGAGTCAGTCTGTGTATTGACATAAATTGTGTTTGAATTGAATTTATAGAACATATTTCATAGTTTCACAAACTTATAAGACGTTTTATTTAAATAACAAACTAATAAATAAATAATATATTCTTGAATTTAAACTAGTAATTTTTGAGTTATAATTACAATTGGAATAAAAAGATTTCCAAAGACTACTGAAATAGACAGGGTTATAAAAAAATGTTTCTTTCTCTCCATACAAAGATGATAAATTCGAAAGTAATCCACATTTTCAAACTCCATACAAATATTATAAATTCGAATGTAACTTTTTCACTTAAAACCATTTAACCGATTTTGATGAAATTTGGCATGAAAATAGATAAGACACAAACTTTTTACATAATTAAGTTGTAATTATTAAAATTCCCAAAAATAAGGAAGAGAAAAATTTAAGAAGTTTTCACTTTTTTATGTAAGAATACTTAACTGTTATATTTTTTTTATTCGTTCTCTTCTTGATTTTACACTTAAATAAATTTAGCTGAATGGTCAGAATCTAGTGTATTGTTAAAACGATTTTAACTTGAAATAAACATGTTAAAAAAAAAAATGTATTTGGCGTCTAGTAAACTCTATAAACATGTATGATAGGTTATATTTAGAAAGTTGAATAAATATTGAATAAAGTTCTAAGGTAATAATATTAAAATCTGCAATAATAAATTAATGTTGTCTTAGAATTTACTAGTTTAGTAAAAACCAACGGTGGACAATAAACACTTACAATCATTAATTGCTACAATTTAATTAAATCACTATAATCAGTATATAGTTCAATTGTCCGTTCCACAGTAGTGTTCACAATATGTTTCCATTGTTTGATTTTTTTGTTTACTTAATTAACTTTGTTTAACGAATTACCAATCTAGTTAAAGTAACATCGTATGCACTTTAAAAGTATAAAAGTATTATAAACAACTCAATTTCTAATTTCATATATCTCATACACTGAATATGCTCATGCACGAAATCGGTAAAGTTTACACTATCATTCTTGTTAGATCCTTTAATGGTAATTGTTTTTCTTTAATAATTGTTATTATTTCAAAAGTTATCTACTTGGCTAGAGATATCTCTACAGTCTTAAAATCTCTTTTAAATTACTGTTCCTTGGAATTTCTTACAAACTTTTCTTACTTAGGTATATCCATCCGTTGCTCAATAGAATCAGTTAGTGTTGCCAAATTATTGACTTGATAAAAAATGTAATGGCAATACAGATATATGTGTCTTAATATATGAGGATAGATGATACCTACCTTCCACAAATCAAATAAAATTCTTCGTATTACTGCAAGATAAGAAAGAGCGAGCGCAGGAAGAGTGACCTATTGAACTGCGAGGGATGCACTGAAGCGTATAATAGCCATCAAATATTATAAAATAAGGAAAACAACATAATCATAAAGTAGAAATTATTATAATATGCAAGGCACAAAATAAAATAAAACGTCTATGATGACATCTATGACGTCTATCATGATCATGTTTTAGTATATTTTCGAAAAATAAATCAGAATCTAAGACAAAAGATTGAAGGGATTCTTGATTTAATTAAACTTAAACAATTTATAATTTACTATTTAATAATCAAAATCTAAGAAAGAACGTTACGATATCGGTGGCATTCTAATTTAAATAATAACTGTATATACATATACATACTAAAATAAATAAATTTATTTATTTTAGTACTTAGACCGCAGGGTCAACTAAATTATCCATGTGGGAACGACAAGACTCCATTAATAACAAACTATCTGACGGAACGCAACCATGACGTGCTACTGAATGTAGTTTATTACACACTTGGGGTTAACGAAAAATAAAAATACATTTCAACACATTGTGGAAAAATTTACAATGATTTAAAAAGAAAAATATAAATTATTATAGAATAAAAATAGCCATGTTTATAGATATTTTCAAACATTAATTTTGGTAGTGGTATCTTTTCAATGCTCGTAAGAAACTGCAAAGTTAGAAACATTAGTTGGGATTTTCCAAGCGAGACTAAAATATATCAAACTATGAAAACTAATAGTCGAATTATTTTTTTCAGATCAACTTTAAACGTGCTAAGCTTGTTAAATATCAAAATGATAACTGATTTGTTGAAAAAGTTGAATAAATGGTTAAAGTAAAATGGTAAAAAAAGTTTCAGGTTTATTGGGATACATTGTTCTCTATTACAGATTTATCGGATTTTTCCACATTGAATATTTATATAAAAAGTAAAAAGAGAACTAAGTTTTGGTCTACTGTACAAAACTATAGTCCTTATTCAGATATATCATAGAATGCATATTCGAAACCACTAAATAAATCTGTGAGAAATAAACTTATTGATTACAATATAAATGCCTACATTATCTTGGGAACATTGAAGTCGTCTCCAATGTATGCATTGAATTGAATTGTGCGTAGAACTTCCTTTATTCTGTCTACTATCAATTTCTTTGCAATCTGTTTATCGTTAAAGTGCACCAGGTGTCTCACCCCCTTTTTAGTGGTCTCAAATCTTTGTCCCCACCAAAAAGTTCTTGTTTGTTTTAGAAAGGATTGAATTCGTTCTTCTGCTTTCACAATCTTATTTTAAGGTTTTCCACTAAACCCACTATTTATTGTACCCCCTTTAATTTCTAATATTAAATCCTCCTATTAATACTATCGTTTGGTTAAGAGAAGGCTCTATTTAAACCAGGACAAATTTTCCCAAATTTGAATAAAATTCAAATATACTTATGCTTTTGTGATATATATAAGGTAGTATAATAATAAATAATTATAATTAGTTGTAAGGTACCTTCTCGTTCCTGTCGTAAATTCTCAGTGTTCACTCAGGAAGCTTATTTTTGTAGGAAGGAATACTTTATGATAATTCTCGTAAATTCAGGCCGATTGTTGTTTAAAAATACTTCGTTAAGTTGGCTCGAGTAAGCCTCGCAAGCTTAACTTATTTATTTATGCAGATATTCTAAGACGTATGCTATACTGATTGAATTAAAGTTTCTCCACTTTGACGACTGTGTGGTGATAATGTAAGCATTTTAACTTATCTGTGTACAATAATTGGTATCGGAAATTTTACTCTATGTAAATGTAATCTGGATGAAGATACTGTTACTTATCCTCTTTTTAACTGTCCTAAGCTTTTTAATACCCTCTAAAATGTTCTTATAAAAACCTTTAACATGCCTAGATATGTTTATAGATATCTTCAAAGATTACTTCTCATATTTACTATTACCGTTGCTACTTTCAAACTATCTCGAACATACTATTTTTTTACTGTATGTAGTAATACATAAAGAAAACAAGAATACAACTTGGGTTGTATTCTTAGAATATATAATAGAATTGGTTCTATAATCAAGTTTATAAATGTGTTAAAATTTTATATTTGTCAACATTTTTTTTAAAGATATACTAAGTGATTTAATATTTAAACTTATATGGTTATTTAAGCAGAAAAATAACAGGGAATATTGTAAAAAAGATAATCATTTAAACAGTAGATTTTTTTTATTTTAAAGGTATTTTTAGGTATTCAATGATTTGGGATATAAAATTAAAAATATATATTTTTTACATATAGTTTAAAGTTTTTTTATCCACAACTCATTTTTTATAGTTAATATGCAATATCCAAGTAATATTCTTTTATTGATAGTTATTATTTTATTTATACCTTTAAGTACACTGTAGACTTTATACTTTATTTTTTGTTTTTTTGTTGTTTCCCTTTATTCATTAATGAAATTGTAGTCCAGATCAGCCTTTGTATCCCCTACATCTTAAAACTAAATCATATAATTGATAACTTACATTTAATTAAGTAAACCAGATTGGATAATAAGACCCTTGTACAAAGATCCAATATAGAGCATCATCGGAGAAATTGGAGCACGGATTTATGCATAGCCTCTAATTTTGCTCTGATTTACATACCTTTGAAAGCGGATATTTTATGGAGTTTATTTTTAAACAGGCCATAATAAAAATATATATGTATAACATATCTCTAAATATTGTATAGACTTTAAATTATTATTAAAATAATTCGTTTGTTTAGGGGGCGATACCTTTTTAAATATAATATTTTTGTCATATAATTGTGGGGTAATTTTTTAATATTTTAATTTTAAATTAAAATGTTAATTACCTAATATTTTTACTTTTTTTGTTTCTTAATACTTATTCGCATAAATATATATTATAAAAATTCATCTAGAGAAACAGCTATACCATAATTAAAAAACAATACAATAATTTTTGAGCAATACAATTTTAGAAAACATAACATATTCCATGATAAGAGTGCTTCTTTTAGTAACGGTTAGTGGGGTTATCCGACGCTTGTTTAAGGCTTATTTTAGTAAGTACAGCGAAGGATTGGAACAGCTTGCCTGCGGCTATATTTCCGACCGAATACAATTTGATGTATTCAGGAGAAGAGTGAATAGGTTTTGAAAACATCTATAAACATGTACAGCCATGTTAAGCTTATTTAAATTTATATAAATATAGAATAAAAAATAAACCGACACGGGCAGGGATTGGAACCCGCGACTACTGGAAAACCATCCCGTCGCTCTACCCACTGAGCTGCCGTATCGCTGTTCGTCTCGGTGAATTAAGCATTTTATATGTGATCGTCTTTATCGGGACGGTGGTGAAATCAATTAGGTTTCTTTCGAAAATCCTAACCAATGTTTCTAACTTTTCAGTATAGATAAACATTGAAAAGATGCCACTACCGAAATTAATATATATATGTGTAGAAATCCCCAGGTATTTAAATTGAAAGTCTGAATTTCACTGTATGGATAAATCAATTACTTTAATGACTGAGTATGATACATATTATTATAGATAAATATTTAATATGATGATTTGGATTGTTTATAAGAACACGGATAAACACTTATTGCATAATAATGGTCCGTGAATTTCGATTTTATTTTACATACACCTCTAGTTTAATATCTACGAAGTTTCAAACTGTGTCGTACTTGGATCGTATTATGCCCTAATCCCAATAGACTATTTATAAATTATCGATCACATTTAGAGTGCTATAAATTGGGGCTTTAGGTTAGTATAACTTTAAACCCCATTAAGCCATAATTGTAGTTTGGTACACTGAAAACATTTGTTTAACACACTACAGTTGTATAAATTCTTAATTATAAAACATATGTTTTGTATAAATTTAATAAGCTTTAACTTTATTATATCTCTCTGTCTTGTTAACTGACTATAAATAGATTTTCAAATGTTTTGTATCAGATCAGCGTATTCATGAAATATTTAAGGCACATCAACAGCTAACGTCATTAGAAAAGATGCTTAGTTCTATGATGCTTTAACATTGGTGAGGTCTAAAAGTGTTCGAAATTTAAATATTCTTAATACTCATTATTATATAATACCTTATGTTGCAACTATGAACGACAATACTATTGGAAGTGGTATAGCAATATATAAAAGTTTATCTAGAAATGGGATGTCTTCTTATAGTTAACACAGTCCTTAGTTGGAAAATTCTCGGTTTATGTGAAGCCTTACATTTTTTTTTAAACAGGTTAGTGAGAAACTTGTGTGATTAATATTTCGAACATTACATTTTATAAAATTTTAAGTGATGGTAGCGAAAACATTGTAACCAATAGTGTAGCTATGAAAAAAGTGTTAAGGGAATTCCGAGGATCCATGCTCTATAAAATAGCTTACAATATAGGAAGTATACGTATATTGTATAGTATACGTTTATTGTATGCAATATACGATTTTAAACTTATAATTATCAATCGATCACGATTGTAAGTAAGATATAGGTAACGGTGGAAAACATCAATATCGTCCTCTGTAACACACATTATTAACAGAATCTAGAATTTCAAGTCAGATATTTGGGGTACTATAGTCCCACTATTAAACATCTTAAATTATTCAGCATTCACCAGAACAGAAAGAAAAGATTTGTCATATATGTTAAACTAGAGTCTAATGCATGCCTATTTCTGAAAATTAAAACAGACGATGCATCGGACAAGGTAAAGTATTAACTTTTTAAGTTGCTGATGATGTTGAGAATTAAAGTTGATTATTAAAGATGATGTTCTAAGTAATTATAAAAATATTAAAACCCCTTTGTCTAAACCCGAATAATTATTTTTTATATAGAAAATAGTTACAATGTACCTACATAAAAATTTTTTGGCTATTACAAATTTTAACAAAAATATGACATGGATTATTTATTAATAGCACTAACGTAGTTTCTAAGTCCAGTAGTTGCTATTAAATCAATGCTGTGGCTATTAAATTATATTATATTATGGTAATTGTGAATATAAGTTACAAATTAACAAGAAACATAATATTAGAATAGATATTTTTAACATTTTGTTGGTGCGTATTTCTTGGAAAAAAATTATGCTAATTTAAAATGCGTCACCTTTTCTCAGAAGCCCATGGAGATTGAACATAATACAATATTACGCACGTTGTTTGAATAATAAGATAATATTCAGAAATTGTTAAATTCATCTAATATTATAATTTTAGAGACGCAATGACTCCCCTATGGATATTGTGTCAAATAAAATTTAATCTTTAATTTTTTTTTATTTTAATAATGTTATATACCTTATCAATAATTTAATTTCTCTTATTTAAATTGTTATACTTGAAAAAAAACTGTTGTATAATTAACAATGTTCATTAAAATCATTTGACTCGGCTTTACAAAAGAGACACGTAACACTATACTACGCTTAAATGACTCAATTTATGGCTCGATGATTATATAAAACAAAGTGGTAGTAATAAAATGAAATAAACGATATTTTATTTTTTGTGAAGTGAACAATGACGATTTATTTTCCACGGTTTTAGTGATGTCACCATGGGATATAATATAGAAATGCTAAGGAAGATTCCAGGATTCTTATTCTCTACGGTTTTTGTTATTTTTCATTGTAACATAATATGTTAAACTTTAAAACACTATGGTAAATTCTTATTCGAACTTAAAGTAGAATTTCTTTGGTCATATGTAGTCTAAAATTATAAGATCAAATTTAAGGTTTTAAGAGCAATGTTGTTGTGTATCATTTGATTTATTGTTTAATGGTCTCTTGAATTACACGAAAACTAAACCTACCAATTATCTCTGTTCTACATACTGATTTAATTTAATTTTTAGAAAAAATATAATAATTTTATAGATATATAAAGATATGTAAATATTATCACGAGGCGGTATATGTTCTAATGGTGATAGGACTTGTTTAAAATTCTTTAAATATCAATGAAGTTCGTATAATTAAATGTACATTTTCAACTTTAAATTTATTCCAACGTTTCATAATCGGGGCATAATTTTTATTTTAATAATATTTAAGATAAAAACAAACTTGCCGCGTAAATTATTTTCAATATCTTTGAACTTACGCCATTCCTAGCAAATATGGAGAAGGGTCGCAATATATTACTTTCAGCTAAGAGTTTGAATATTTCCCATATTATATTAGGTAAACCAACCAATTCTTTGCACAGTCTTATACAAGCATTTAAATCAACAGGATGCGGCAAAAAACAAAACTATATAAAATTAATTTGTACACTCATAATAAAAACCGTCGCTTAAACCGATCGACATGTTAGTCATGTTGTTTTCCTTCCTAATATTTTTTAATTAAATATAGAATTACACATAAATCAATATGAGCGATTCTTGAACTTGCTAGATATACTTGGTACAATAAATTGCTAAAATTTGTCACCGACCTATTGGATTAAAAATTTAAAGTTTACTATAAACCCATTGTTACAAAAACATCTTATTAGACTTCTAAGAAATATCCCGACGATAGATAGGTTAAACAATCAGGAACTTGTTAACAATTTTGCACATGTAACTTTACTGTAATTACTTCTAGGGTTTTAGTGTATTGGCGTTCTCAGTTAATTACTATTTATTTTGAATGTTGAAAGTTAAATTGAGAATCCTTTATCCTTGTCATCCTTTATCCTTGGTTATTCTAGTCTTTGATCGGGGCCCCTCGCAGGGGGTTCCGCCGGGGCGTCACGGTGATTGCGAAAGCGATCCCGTGACGTCCCACTAAGGCGATGAGGTCAACCGTTGGTTTTTTAGTGGGTAGCCTTAAAAATGGTTATTCTAGTCTTGTCTTTCTACATATCAGTTATTAATAGTCACCACTAATTGTAATTTATAAATAAGTTAAAAGAGTCTTCTACATGGATTTTTTTTTCGTTTTTTTTTCAAGAAACCTTTTGGCACTGAATGATATTATGGTGACCCAAATTGTCACCATTATGATGGTAAATTAAAAAGTATAATTCATATTTGACTTATTGGGTATGGACAACGTTTATACATTTTAGTTGTGTTTGATGTCGGCTGTCAGTGGTGTGTACTTGTTTAGTTTTATTTACGAATTCATATACCTAGTTATTTACAAATTTCCTCCGTTTCGTTGAGAAAAACCCTAATAGCATAAGCAATGTCCTACATTATGAGGGAATGTAAATCCCATTCCTCCCGGAAAGAAAATTAAGTTCAAAAGTAACTTTCCATCGGTAAGTGATCTAACTGGTATTTTTTTTACGTATTTCTTCGTTACAATACAACGATTTGTGTTTTTTTAACTGGTTTTCAAATTATAAAGAGAAAATTATCCTATGGCACAATTACAAGATTGCTATATGCAATATTTGTTACGATATTTGATCATTTTAAAGTTTTCTAAATATTTTTGCAATAGTGTTGTAAAAAGCTGAGCTATCGATAATTTAATCCAGTGCTATTCTTATAAATTCTGCAACATCTACATGATATATTCACGGATTATTATTCTAGATTTCCTACGGATGTTAACTGACGACAGACATGGATCGACACGATTGTACAGAAAAAATTGGGAATGAAAACATTTTATGTGTAGTTTAAAAAAATATGGCAGTAGTTTTATTGTAATTTATTTGTCATTTCTTCTATAAGAGGTCCTCGGAGTGGCGATAAAAAAATGTGTTAACTAAATTATATATATTTTTAATTTACTTTCAATAAAGGTTTTTGATTTTGTATTTTTATTTATTTGTCGCATGTATTTTTTTAAATAATACCTAAGTCATTTTTTAAAACGAAATACAACTAAACCTTATCGCACGAGGCAAAATCCTCGAAGTGATAGCACTTTTAGATGTATCTCGTTCTAGCAAGTGATGGACAGCACCTAACTAGCCTTTTAAAAACGGTAGGTGCGACCACGACTATAGAGATGAAGATCACTATCGATATCGCGGATAATTTTACATGTCACATCACTAGAAAAAATCTGGTGTCTACGGCAGTGTGCGCTTTAATAATATGAAGCTCCTTCTATGCTTTAGTTATTATTCTGAGCGTTGACATGTTCAATATATATTTGGTGTAAATAGTCGCACAGGGTTAATAGTTACTTGACGTAATAATAAAAAAAAAATTAATATGCAAAAAGGTGTTAGTCAAAACTTTCGTAAATATTAACACTTTAGATTACGGTCGAATTTCGGGGGTTGGGTTACCACTAGAATATGTTGCTATGTATACATATATGTAAGTATAAATGTTCATCAATTGAGACAATCGGCGGTCAATGTGATGGAATGATTATATGGTTATTGTGTTAATTTGATATTCCTCTGTAAAATGTATGTATGTCTATAAGTAAAAAGAATATTTTAATCGAATGATATATTGTAATATACTATTAAAGAAACAGGTGGTAACCAATAATAAAAACGTAAGCATAACAAAAATAAAATATTACTTTAAAACAAAAAATATATGACTTTTATGCGAATAAAAAAGAACAGATTTCACGACGAATTACGAAGAATTTATATTTCATCTTATCTTATATCTCAATATCAAGAATTCAATATTTAACATTCTTTACCCGATAATATATTTTACGAGTAAGAATATTTATTTTCTACTCTTGGTTTTAATTTTAGAAAGTGATTCTTAGAAGCAGTTCTTATTTGAATGATGTTTACTATTTGTAGAAGTCTTAGATAAAGTATAAAGCTTTGGGGCCTAAAACTTTAGATTTAATTTGACAACGGAAACATAGTATTCATTAAATAGAATTTTGAATTGTTCGTACTTTTTACTAATAGTGAAGGAATATTTAAAAAAATAGTCTCATAAGTAAAACTTATCTTACTTAGTCTTACCTTGATAATAAAGAAAGTTTAAAAATTTAATTTTAATTTGTTAGTCTCACTAATTTTACTGATCGAAGTGTCTTGAGTTAGATTCCAACATACGACAATATATTATGACATCCAGTTTCGATGATATAGTTTGTTATTTTCGAGCAGGTTTTTGGACCTTCTGTAAGTATGTTATTTTCTAAACTATTTCAATATTTCTTGGATAATATACATTTAAGGTTAATTTTTTCATCACTATAATAAACTACAATTAATTTACAGTGTATATCAAAAGTTTATAGTGCAGTATTATTTATATTTCTAATTAAGAGCAATATTAATGAGATTTGCTGCGTAATTATTAGTACCACAAAAAAAAAAATATTATTTTCTAAAGTGGGTTCCAGCTTAAGAGCTGTAAAAAATGTATAATCAGCGAATACGAATAAATGACTTTTTACTGTTTATAAATTAGACATTAACCTATTTTATGGGATTTATAGTTGACATATTGTCTCTATAAGAATTGTTAGTATGAGAATGGTAATTAGGAAAAAGTAAAGAAGACAGCTATCAACTTTTCAACGATGATATATTCCAGAACCAACCGCACAGTAATTTGAGGCGATTGGAAAACATTGTCATAGTGCTCAGGCGTCAGATAAATGGAATAACTTGTTCAAGGACAAGTTGATTATGAATGATATTAGAATACTTGCATGTTCGGTAATAATATTAAGCTAAGTGTAATGAGTTTCAAATATGCTGTATAAAACTTTTGAATGTAGATAATCTTATGCGTTTTTAAATACATCTATGTCATAACTCTATCATCCTATACATAGGTAATGAAATCAATTCGCCCAGAGCCTTCCTCGGAGATGCCTATGTCAGATAATTTTACCCTGATAAGGTTTATTGGCCTTGTTATGTCGCTTCCCGTCGACATTTGATTGAATTATTAAATCATTTAATATTAAAAATGTACAATTTAAATTATCAAAAATAAAGTTATATTTTTAAGTAGTATTTTATTTCATGGATTAAGAGACGTTAATGATTTCAAAAGTTATAACCTTGTGATGTATTTTGTATTAAAAATTAAGGAATCTGAACACCCAAGGTTTCTTGCGAATCAGAGAAATGCATGACTAATTTAATTATCTTCCTAATATCCTTTTCATAGCTTTATATTACCCAAAAGTGACAACATATTTGCCACTTCTTATATTTCATGATTAACTAGGATCACTTATCATCAGATTGACTATCTGAAGGTTGGACCCCTACTTAATATAAAAATATATGTTGACAAAATAAACTGCAGTTTCCACTTAGCAAACAGTTTGAATAGTTTGCAAATAGGTACTCGTAAAATATCGCGGTTATTAATTTTAAATAAGTTTGATAGTACAAACTTTATCACATTTTTTTTATAATCTTAAAAACTAGATTTTAAAATATAATTGGATACTTTTAAAAAACTACATTTTCATAAATATTTTATTGACTAAACAATATTTATCCATACTATTCATACTAATATTACAAATTCGAAAGTAACTCTGTCTGTCTGACTGTCTGATACGCTTTAACGCTTAAACTACTACACCGATTTTGATGAAATTTTGAATAAACATAGATAAAGCATTGAAAAAAGACATAGGCTACTTTTTACAGCGGAAATTATCTCATTCCCGCGGGAAACGACGTAAATCGCTGGCGCATACGCTGGAGTCATAGTTGGTGATACGTTGATACAATGTTCTTTTTAAGTATTTTCTTACGATTTGCGTTTTTCTTATAGTAAAACGCGTTGGTGGGTACTTTTTCTTTATTTTATAAAATAAATAATTATTAAATGATATAACGTAAATAGGATATTTTGAAAATCTCCAGTTCTTTTTATTTTAGTTAGTAGATTCCTTTTAATCTGTTATTAAAAGTGTAAATAGTTACAAAAGCGGTTTAAGTAATTAAAAAGAAATAACTTTTATAAATTAAAGAAGATACCTACTTTTTGTTGTTTGGATGTGTAGTTTCAAAAATAGGGGAAGTTCAAAATAAAATTATTATATATCAATAGAAATACGGGCTTCGCGCATTTCGCACCTCAACATTGGGCGAAAACTTGAATTCCTACTAATAATGTAAGTGTGTAGACTTGGTTATGCTATTGCTAAAAGTGGTAAAAATTGTAAAAAAAAATAAAACAAAAGATTCTTAAATATTATCGATTCAAATACCTGCAAAATTTTAAACCGATTCGACCAATAAAAATGACTCTTAACCCTTTACCATAAGAAACGAGCAGCTTTTCATTAAACAGGAGAGGTAGTAACTTTTCTATCATTCAGTTCACATTTCACACACAAAAAAATATTTACTATGTACGTACTTGACGTAAAAATTAACACTGCTGTCCAAAGAAACTATTTAACGCAGACGAAGTCGCGGGTAAAAGCTAGTATTATAACATAGTAAGAGTAACAAACCAGACTTTGTTTTAATTTTAAAAACCATAATACTTTTTGCGGCTCAGGTTTAACAAAATTGCTAACAACTAGCAGTTATGTTGCACGGATTAACCTGCTGCGTATTTTCAAGATAACTTGATCCTTATTACATTAGGTATTTCATCGTTCGTTTTACTCTTAAGCCGACTATATATATTATTTATGAAATGTACAGAAAGCTTTGGAATCTTAAGATATCGCTTTAAGTGTCCCACGAGTGGAGGCAAAGACTACACACTTCAAATAAATTATTTATTTTAGGGTGAATTAAACAGCAGAGGGTGTCCTTACCGTCATACTGATGATCAAATTAAGTATCTTTATTGAAAGTGACAAGCAAATCGATATATTACATTAAATATAAAAAAAAAATATCTAGTATATAATTATATTATCTAAACTAGCTGTGCCTGCGACTTCGTACGCGTAGATTATTAGATTATTAGATTTTGATAAAACGTACCAATGTATGTAAATACTATAAACCTTCAAATTGGTAAGCATCAATAGTACGACCATAAGAGATTATTAAGTTCTTAATTTGTTAACAGATTGTTAAAAAAAAAAACTAAATATAAAGTGAATCCCATGACAATATATTCCCGAAAACTGCATTCAAATCGATTAATCCATTTCTAAGATTAGCGTGCATAAACATACAGACACACAGACGAACAGACAAAATGAAAAGAACATTGTTTTGGGTTCTGTTGCTTATATAAAGGTCCCCCTGTATGAATTTTTTAAAATATTTTTTTTTCGTGTTGTGTGCACAACTAAAAGACAAACAAATAAATATACAAAGATTTTAAAAATCCTGAAAATGGATTCTGTTAGTTATCACTTCACATCCTGGTATATTTTTTTAAATATAATCAATGTACGAAGATTCCTCTACAGTTTTATTACATGTATAGAATAAGATTTTCATGGTACCTATTACGTCATTGACATAAATTGTCATAACTTTTTTATTTCTTAACCGATTTAGATGAAATAATCACTAAATGTTAAGTAAAGACTGCGATAATATATTTGTGAAAATCGCATTCAAATTGGTTAAGCCGTTTCTGAGATTAGCGTGCACAAACATAATGACATACAGACAAACAGTCAAACTGAAAAACCATTGTTTTGGGTTCTCTTGCTCTTATAAAGCCTCCTTATGATGTTTTTTTTTTTAATTCCATGTACAGGAATGGCTCAGTGACGATTTTATTATATGTGTAGATAAAAGTGTTTAATCCTAAGTGCAATGTATTATGAATTGCTAATATTTATATTAATTTAATAAATGGCTTACATTAAATAATTCATTCATGTTCATGTTTTATTATTAGAATTTTAATAAACTTTTATAGAAAAAATATGAAATATTTAGATTAAAATTTTACAGAACATTTTTTTAGTAAATATTTATCAATTATAATGTTTTTTATCAATTAACCTATTTTTTAACACAATTATATCTTTTTTTTTATTTTTAGGCAAATCGTATTATAATAATTAGTGTTTAGAAAAAAACCATTTGTACTTAACATGTAATTTAAATTAAATAATAAATGACAGAAAAATAAATTTGAAAATTATATTCCTTTAAGATTTTATTTTCAAGTTTCAATAAAATTTACACAGAAAAGTTGCAACGATGAAAATGGTGAAATATATTCTAGATTCAGGATATTTATTTCATTCCTTGCAAAGTTCGCTTAAAAATAAATTAAACGAAGTTTCCAACTTCTACCGACATTTTAATGATGTTTGTGTGATTTTATAATAAAGAAAAGTTATCTAGGGACTCATTCTTAATATAATATAACAAATATTATATTGGGCAATATATTCAAGGGTTTCTCTCTTTTTGCAGTCAGTTAACACAATTGTGCAGACTTTTGAGAGAGACATTTATTTAGATAATATAATTATATACTAGATATTTTTTATTCTATTTAATTAAATATAGCGATTTGCTTGTTACTTTCAATAAAGATACTTAATTTGATCATCAGTATGAATATAAGGACTCCCTTTGCTGTTTAATTCACCCTAAAATAAATAATTTATTTGAAGTGTGTAGTCTTTGTCTCCACCCGTGGGACACTTAAAGCGATATCTTAAGATTCCAAAGCTTTCTGTACATTCCATAAATAATATATAAACTTGGCTTAAGAGTAAAACGAACGATAAAATACCTAATGTAATAAGGATCAACGTTACACTGCTACCTAACAAAAGAAAATATGGCATTTCAAATATCTTCGAAAAAAATCGATCAATTCAAAATAATAATACAAGAGATTTATAAATAAAGAATGAAAAATAAACCGATACGGGCAGGGATTTGAACCCGCGTCTACTTTGAAATCGTCCCGTCGCTCTACCAACTGAGCTACCGTATCGCTGTTCGTCTCGGTGAATTATGCATTCTATATGTAACTTTGCAGTATAGATAAACATTGAAAAGATGCCACTACCGAAATTAATTTTTGAAAATATCTCAGTAACCATATATATTTTAACCATCAAAAATTAGAGATTGTAAAGAATTAAAAGCTCACTTTTTTTTTCAAAAATCAGAAATTTCGACTTTTTCACTGAAAATTAGGGTGCTTTTTCGCCACTTAATTAAAACAACGAAAAAAAATCCAGCCTGTTTGAGATATAAAAAGATAAGTTTTCACCAAATTTCATAAAGAATTTTTTTTTGTAATAGATAAGAAACAAAAAACCAAAACCTGTTTTTTTTGCATTTTTTGCCTAAATTTTGAGGTTGTGTAAAAAAATTGCAAATAGGACGTCTTTATAGGACTTTAAGTTTTGCCGGAAATCCCAATAAACAGTTTTTAATCCTTTAAAGCTCACCCTCACCCCTTTCCCGAAGTCAGATCGCCTTTAATTTATTTTTCCTTTCATTATTTAACGTTTTCTTGCTTTCACAAACGGTTTCATCCTGTTACTATTTTTTGTACTTTTGACCATTTTTGAAGCTATTGGCACTGGACTAGTAAGAATAAACTGCTTTATAACCCTAGTAAAATAAATGATACCTTATAAACATAACATATATTATTCCTGAAGACTAAAATAATGAAAAAAAAAGATCTTTGTCGTGACGACCATTTAAAAAAAAAATTACATATTAAAAAAATATTTATTATATTAACATAACAGATAGGTGTAAAGATATTTATACTATACTATCTATACTATTTATATTATCTATTTAACTTTCAGCAACTATATTAAATAGGAGCGAATTCAAAATAAAACTTGTTTTCCAATTTACAAACTTCCTCCTAATATTATGCATTATATTTGAACGGTTTAATTCCCATATATTTATTTAAAATACTATTTTATTAGAAAATTATACATTATTTACACTACGCCGCCTTAAATAAAGATTTAGTTCACTTAACTAAATCTTTATTTAATCAATCTCTGAGTCAACATTATTTTTTTTTTTAGAAGAAGTAATACTTTTTACTTTTTTATTTGAATATTTTGAATTCAAATCTAGTCTGAGTCGTGGCGTTAAAATCTATAAAGTCCAAAGTCTATATTTAAAAAGTAATTTCATATGAAGTTTATTTATTCTACTGTGATACATTTAAAAGATATTAATTAATGTATATGTATATGTAGTGTATTATCAGAAGGGAAAATAAAATTATATTCCTATTATTGAATAATTCTGTGACGAAAACTTAAAGTATCTCATATCTAATGTTTTTACACTGCAATTACTACGATTTTTTTACATTTGGTTGTACACTTTTAAAGGGTTGGTGGAGAATAAGTGCAATTTTTTTTTTTTACTTTTTTACCTTATTAGTATATTTTATTTGCAAATACCGACTGACTATTGCGATGACAGACTGAATATTAATATATATAACTGAACTGTACTCTATATACTGATCACTGTGAGACTGGTCAGGACAAAATTCACTAAAACCGTGATATTGTGTTAAATCTTACTACCAGCTCTAGTAGTAATAATACAAATTATATATTACCTTATTTTCGGTATAACATTGCTAATAAATAATATCTTAGCAGTGGTTACAGGGACTCATATTACATAATTTGATTATCTTAAATCTTTTCATGTTATTTATTATTATTTAAATTATAAAATCCTGCAATCGATTTTTTTTACTTCTTTTCCTTTATAGCGGTTATACTTCCTTTTTAAAAGAAAATACCAGTGCTGTTGAACTTAATGTAAGATAAAATAAATTTCTTACCAGGTTGTTTGATTTATTCAATTTAGTGTTCTTGAAGTAGTCTTAAAGCTATAACATTCTTTATTGACTTCGGGTACATCACACGTCACCCTAGATCAAGTATGAATGATACTTGATTCTCCTCACGTTCGTTATAACAACATGATAACACAAACTCTCTGAAATCACTGGTATTATTTTATTTAAATGGCTTATCGTTTTAATGTTTGCGCATTTTTATAACACCATTAACGTTAAACTATTCATAAAAATATGATTTAATAATATACGAAGTTACTTAAATATTATGGTTCTGAGAAATATTTTTTGTTCCAATTGAGTCATAATCTATATGTACACAATATTGAAATTAAGTAACATTCAAAAAAATCTTAAAATTAATACCCTTCTTTTAGTTAAATTTCTTAATTTAACTCATTTTAAGCAATAAAAAGTTCAGCCTATTTGTTATCCCGAATTACTAGCGATCTTGAAAGCTGATTGCTTTTGAAAGAAGATATAATCACTCAAGGACACTCGAATAAGTACAATAAAATTGTGTTGTTGATATTATTAATTACCTTTTATTTGAGATAAGAATGTAATAGATGAAAAATAATTACACAAAGTCATGAAGTGACTCCTGTGTTACTTTTTACAATAACATTTCTACATTTATTATTACATCTTTATCTAATAATACCTAAGATTTTGTTTCATATTATGGTTTTTTTCTCACATGATTAAATAAAAAAGTATTTTTTTGTCGCTCTACAAAAAAAACGAACAAGACTCGTATAGTCTACTATTATTAGACTAGTTTTTTAAAAAATGTTTTTAATTTTATTGACGAAATTATATAAGTGATTTTAACGCATATAAATAATTTCGGCATCAACAAGGGCTTAATTCAATTGTCATATGCGAGTTAACTGTTACTAGTTTTAACTAGTTCTGTTTCAAGTAGCACAAACGAAACAAGAAAACGTTGTATAATTTATAAACGCACCGTCGTTCTTTTATTGACTCAATGTAGTATACAATTGGCTTCTAGTTTGACGTCTGAGTATCAGACACAATGTTGAATAAAATACGGTTATCACGGTGTTTTATATTCTATTTTTAAATATTGCACAATCGAAATTAATTTGTTTCCGTCTCAAATTTAAATCTTATATTATCTCAAACATATATATATATCTAAGGATTATAGTTTTAAAGTAAATTATTATTTAATGAAGACCTTTTATTTTCATATTAGTATATTAGGAGTCGTCACAACGTCTACTAGTGTCTTTTGGTGTTTTTATTTTATAATTCTTCATTATGATATTTACGATAACTAGGAATGTGGATGTGAATGAGGAAAATCAGGGATCTTCTTACAAGCAATATGTTTTGACTTTTATAGGTATGTGATGCACTTTTTATTATTGTTTTTTTTATATCGGACCAATTACACACATTGATCTAACCCCTAAGTAAGCTAATTATTTGCTTGTGAAGTACAAATATGTAGAAATACACATTATAAATACTGAGAATATATTTAATTAACGACCAAACCCAGAAATACAGACATCTATGTTCATCACAAACATGCCTGTCCCTGTCGCGAATCGAACCCAAACCCTTTTGCGCCGCTATACGTTAGGCGTCTGCGCTAACCACTCGACCAACGGGGCGGTATATAGTTCATTACATAAAAATGTATTAATTGTTTAATCAACGACAAAAATATGTTTTTTAAATCTTAACTTCTTATTAAATATTTTTGGCTTTATATTATATAATATATTGATACTTATTATATACTGTCAAAACAAGCATCAATTATTTCGTAATAGATTGGCATTACCTTAAATGTTCATAAAATATACACTATGAGTATTTTTTTACAAAAATAATATACTAAACATATATTTGATTCTTAACTGTTATGAATAAATAAAAATGTATTAATAATACGCTTGTAAAATCTTTAAGAGCGAGGCAGTAGATAAGACATTCTTATATGTAAATATAATAATATTTCTTACATTTCTAGTCTTAATCAAATGTATTATTAATATATTTTTTTATTGATTTAATTAAATATAAAATCAAAATTACTAAAGTAAAGTTAAGATAACTTTTATATTCCAGTAAAAATTGCGCTGAGGGTACAATAAACACAAAATGGAAAGATAAATTTAATCCTATTCAATAAAATTTGTTTTTGTTCTAGTAAGTCTATTATTTTTTACACATGGCGTAGAGAGTCATAATCTCACAATATCAGTCCATTCTGGACATTTTCAATCATCTGACGTTGTTCCTTGGACGACTACTGCGTTAATACTTGGATCAATCTTTAGCTCCTTAATACACAGCTATCTCATCGACATTTGGGGAAGAAAGTTTGGGATATATTTAGTTATTTTATTGCAAGGGGTGAGAATTTTTACTATCTAATTTAGAATGACCAAAAATATATATTTTTTTAAATTTATGCTTTTTTTATGGTTGTCATTTTCATTTTCGTCTTAAGGATATGGTTCTTTAATATTTAGTTCAATTTAACTTTTTAATTTCATTTTAAGGACTCTCTTTCTTTCAGGCATCATGTATACCACTTCTAATTCAACCAAATGAAATTGGTGACATAATACTCCATGTTTTGACTGGAATTTCCACTGCGGCTCTATTCCTTTGTGTGCCTATTTACATTCGGGAAATCAGCACAACCGCAAGCCGAGGATGTATGATTTCTCTAATGATGTTGATGACTTCCTGCGGGTACTCTGTAAGACTGGCAATAAGTGCTGATAATATGCTGTATTTGATAGCTGCATTGGTATTGTTCACATTTACGTCATTAATAATACTTTTGGAGTCACCGAGTTTTTATGTAAAAGTTGGAAAACTTGAGGTAAGTAGAAAATATGAGAGCGTTTTATACGAAATTGTGACCATTTGTTATGTGTCTGATCTAGTATGAATCTCTTAACAAAATTACCTTATAATTTAACTATTTAAATGACTCAAAATAACCTTAATAACATTATTTTATAACACTTATTTGTATGACTAATAATTATTAGAGATGCGCCGAATAGTAGTTTCACCGAATAACCGAATACCGATACTATTCGGTTCAACTTTTACCGAACCGAATATTCGGCCGAGTTATTCGATTGACCATCTTTTTGTTTTGAAATAAAACAATTTTTACGGATTTAACTCGCGTATACCGGTATCATTCGGAAAAGCCCTTTTTGTCCTCATTCCGAAAAACGACTATGTCAATAATCCTAAGGATACTAGACCGATAGCCCTTTTTTTTTTTTTTTTTTTTTTTTTTTTGTCGTTGGAAAAATGCGTTTCCGCATCGTCACCCAAGCCAGGAAGGCGATGGCAGGGCGGTATGTGCGGCACCCGGCGACTGCCTAAGGCACCCCACTAAAAAACCAACGGCTGCCCACGACGCTCCACTGGGACGCCACGGGATCGCTTTCGCACTCACCGTGGCGCCCCGGCGAATCTCCTCCGTATAGGGGTACCCCGGGCAACCAGTGTACCCCTACCTCATAGACCTAGTGCAATGGCGAGAGAGGTCGCCCCCCCCTCTCACCTAGGCCTACGGCTGGGAAGGAACGGGCCGAACCCTTCTCCTTCGCAGCCTCTCCCGCTGAAGCTCGATGTGACTATGTTGCCATAGGAGCCGGAGCCGGCTCCGTGCACATCGTCTTTCGTGAAAGAGTCGTCCAGGCCTTTAAATCTTACGGCCACACGCCGAACGGGCCGGACGACATCTGCCACCCCACTCAACACTGGGCGAAGTTTCGCCGCCAGTGCCTCCGCCTGCTCGGGAGTGCCCTTAGGCAGCTCCAAGAGCCGGGCTCCTGCCGCCGAGCGGGGAATCCTCCGCCCATCTCTGAGGCTGATGTCGCCGAGATTAACCATCTCGGCGGCACGCCTCAGAACATGGGCGTAGGTAACGCCCGCCTCTGCCACCTCACTCTGCAGCTTCAACAAAACCGCAGGAGACCGGGGTTTGGGCAGTTTCGGCACGTCCGCCTTCGGTTTTGCCGAAGACGACTTCTGCCCCTTCGAACTGGCCCTGGGAACAACTGGCTTTTGGGGAGGGCCCTTCTTTTTCCCCTTGCCATTACCACCCCTACGGACAACCGTGGTCCAGGCCTCGGTTGTGCCAGGGCCTTCGAGGACGACAAGGACGACATCTGCAGGATCGGCGATTGACACCCCTGCAGATTGTCCTGTGTAGCCACAACTGGCACCTTAGTGCTCCTATCCGCTAAGAGAGGCGGCCGATGAGTCCGCGCCGGGAAGAGACGCTCCTCGCTACCTCTAAAACGGCGGCATCTCCGGGGGAAGCCTCGAAGAGACGGAAGGCCGGGAAGTTTCCACAGAGCTCTTGAGCTCCGCGAACTCGTCCCGGACCGTAACGATCTCCTCCCTAAGGAAGGAGACCTCGCGACGCAGACGAGCGTTATCGGCCCGCATGCGCCGCGACTCCTCGGGTTCACCCCTGCAAGCCAGGACACTCACCACCTCAACGAGGCTACTAGATGCCTCTTTGAGGGCCTTAATCATAGTGCCTTTTAGATTAAGGCTCTTTTTGCAGACGTTTAAAATGGATGCTGCGTGCTTCCCGGCGACTGCTCGCAGCTGCTCAGCATCCATATCCGATGGAACGGGAGCAAGTGGCGCCTCCGAAGAGGGATCCTCTTCGGCGCACTTCTTGCTTCGACCATCTTTTTGCGGCGGATCAGAGCACTCAGTCCGTGCTCAAAAGCGACCTCCTCCGCCTCCTCTTCCATGGCCCGCAACTCGGCCCTTGCCTGGGCGAGCCCACTTCCGCGACCTTTAGGCGCACCCCGTCCACGCCGAGCGGTGTTGCACTTAGCCACTGCAACACCAGACTCGGGATCGGACTCAGATGTGACCTCGGGGGAACTGCGGATCACCCCATAGGTCCGCTTCCGTCCAGCGGACGGCTGTGGTTCTGACAGATCGTCTGAATCTGTCAGAACCACAACCGGACTCTCTCTACCACGCCTCACACTGTTTTTGTTTATCCTGGTCGGTGTGGTATCGACCAGGGCAGGGACTCCTGCACGCGAGCGGTTCTTGCCCCCCCCAGAGTACGAGGGGCAGACGGCAGCAGCGGCCGTGCGGGATTCAGCACCCGCCTGGGGACTCTTTTTGGAATCGCTCATAATCATATTTGTTGGGCGCCCTCGTCCTTACACGGTCCTTCGGCAGACGCCGCACCCTAGGACCGACACGAAACAAAGAAAAGAAAGACGAAGAACACGACGAAGAAGAAAAAGACAAAACAACGACGACACAACACAAAAATAGGGTGATTTTTTATAGAGGTTGTCTTCCTCGCAGCCAGACGATCAGAGCAAGCTCCGTCAATCCAGCCCTCATTCCCGCTCAGTGCGGGCTTCCGAGATCTTGTGGCCGTGCAATGCTCGCCCCGAAAGGCAAGCAGCCACACGTGCTAGTAGCTGTCCGCGCCGGCCGAAGCCGGTGCCCCCCATATCTGAGGGGACCTCCCCTATCCGCAACCCGGGGGACACGCCAGATGGCGGCACTAGCGTGCGCACACTGGAGACCGATAGCCCTAACAAATACAATTTCCAAAATATTTTTCTCTTTTTTACAAACTAAATGACGCAATTCATGATTAACAATAGATATTTCAGGCCTAATCACCAGAAAGGGTTTTTGCCCGGAATTTCTGGATGCATGGAACATAATACGTTAATATCGGAAAGCCTTAAAGATGCTAAAACTAGCGAGAGACAAATTACGGTTTGTTGGATAAACTTAGAAAACGCCTTTGGGTCGGTACGACATGAACTAATGATGTTCGCGCTTAAATAGTATAACTTTCCTACGGTAGTTCGCGACATTATTGCATCATATTATTCAAAATTTAAATTCTCTATAATTTTTAATGAAAACCATTCAAAACCACTAAATTATAACGTTGGTTTATTTCAGGACTGTTGTATTTCTCCTATTATATTTAATATATTTATTAATATTTTAATAGACAAATTAATTAGAAATGAAAAAAAGTGGGGCTATCGGTTTAAGTTCAACAACAAATACACAGAATCCATACTAGCTTTTGCAGATGATCTCGCGATACTGACACGTAATCCGAAACAATGTCAGGTACTTTTAAATGTAGTTGAGGATTTCTGTACGTGGACCGGCGGATTGAGGACAAAACCAAGTAAATGTTTTAGTCTGTGTCTGGGTAGACGGAATACCAAATATACCTCTTACGATCCGGGTCTTATAATAGGCGGTCAGTGCGTTAGTAAAGTTACGGAAGCAGCTCCGTTTAAATTTTTAGGTAAAAAAATCGATTACCAAGGCCGTACTCCATCGTTGGATGTAATAGTCGATAGCTTTTCAAACGATCTCAAAAAGGTAGACAACCAACCAATAAGTAACGTCAAAAAAGCTTGGATTTACGATATTTTTTTAACATCACGTCTAAATTGGCCTTTCCTCGTGTATGATATAAATAAAACCCTTTTGTCAAAGTTAGATGCAAGCGTCATAAAGACATTGAAGTTATGGCTCGGGTTAGAGCACTCAGCGGACTCTTAAACCTTATTGAGAGACCGAAACAACTTTGGATTAAAATTAAAGAAACCATCGGAGCTCTACAAACATCTAAGAGTTACCAAAAGACATATCATCGGAAAATCTAAAGATGATACTGTAACTTCTCTCCCAAAAGACAAAGTTGCCTCAGAGCTCGAGTCACGACTTCAATTCCATAAAAAAAATTATGATAGGTGCTCAAACAAATAAAGTAGGGCTAGGATCAAGTAGGAAAGTTCAAGACATAGACATAACAAAATCTTTTATTCGACAAGACGAAAACGATAATTACCGACTCCACGCGATGAGCCTAGAAATTCAAAACGAATGGTTAATTTCTAGAACGTACTTCAAAGGCGGCATTAGTAGGTTCTTTCCAAATTTGGTTAGGTAGGGAGAGGAGTGTGGAGGGTGAAGGTGCGCGTTTTTGCGCACAATAAAGGGGCCCCTTAAACCTACTCCTGGGTCGCAAGTCCCAGGCACTGCTTGCACTCCTCTCCTTGCAACGCGATGGGCCCGGCACCCGCACGGTGAATCCATGGATTGCTAAGAAGCTTGGTCTTAAATTTTAAAGTTACATTTTAATCAATTACATAAATGTAAATCAATCAATTGAATAAATGTGTAGTACTCGTGAAAACCTTAGAAAACACTAACTTTTTGTTTGTTTTTCATAAACAGGTTCTAACATGCTTCTGGCTCGATGAATAAATATGTTGATTTCTGGTTATAAATATTTTTTTGAGGATTAAATATAAATGCTGATTTAAAGTTTAAAATAAATGTTGACAACACTAAATACTAATTGTAGGTTAAGCATAATAAAATAAGTATGTTGATTTGATATTTTTTGAAATTAATGTTGATTTGAAGCTTAATTGTTTTATATTATTAAGCTTTATTCAAAATATTATTTATTGGATTTCTTTGAATTATAATATGAATATATATCTTAGTTTTGTCGTTTAGTTCTTTACCGTGTCGTGTAACCAAGAAAATAGAAATACTCGAACCGAATATATTCGGTATCAAAACCTAATAATTCGGGCGAATACGAATAGTGAAAAAAATGCGGAATATTCTGAATACCGAATACTTACCCAATATTCGGCGCATCTCTAATAACTATCAAATTTATTATTAATTATCCAATAAACATGAAAAAATCATAAATTCAAATATTTTTGAAATATAGTGCTTAATATTTTTCTGTAACGAAAATAAGTAATAGGTTATAATTCCAACTCAACTTTGGTGGCATAGAATAGACATACTATTTCACAATTCTTATTTACAATTTATATTTCACAATATAAATTACCGACAAGAAAGATATGTATGCATTTTGATTAAAGCTTAGACAAATTAAGACCTCACAGATAAGGCTAGTAAACATCACCATTTTGATCTTTTCTCTGTATTATCACCTCATGTTTATTTAAGGCATGTTATTCACGTACTACGTATCTTATTAGTTTTAATGTATTTATGAACCTATCTCAGATATGAGTGTGTGCGTGTATTCTAACATTATGTTCCATATGGCACGTAGGCTATGAAATGATAACAAACCAATGGGCGTTCAGTTGCTTGTAGGATTATAACATAACATAAGCAGAGATAGAATTAAGATGTACAACGATCGGTAAACTTGCGAAAGATGTTACTAGTTTGATGGAGTACAGAGATGATTTTGAACAAATTATTCATTTCTAAGCATTCAGTATGATTGATGTAATCAATTTTACATTCAGTTTATACTTTAGTAGGGCTAAACATTTAAGTTAAAACTAAATAAACTTACTAACGTATATCATGTAAACTATATTCATATAATTTATTTATATGACGAATTTAGTCTTTTTAATTTTGAAGTTTTTTGGTTTAAAATTAATAATTATTTATTTATTGCTTTTATTGCGTACAATCAAACAATAAAAAAACAGTGCTTCATGTACTAAAATAAAAATACAAAAAATGTCGACCGTGACAGGACTCGAACCTGCAATCTTCGGATCCGAAGTCCGACGCCTTATCCATTAGGCCACACGGTCCCTTGTATGGCTTGCCCAAATTATAGAACGGTTAATAAAGAGGCTTTTTGATTTCTTTAGGTTATGAGTTCTCTATTTAATTTTGAGTTTTCTCTATATCATTTTGAATTTGTTATAAGTTTATATGTATTGCTTTTCTTTTGAAACTATATTCTGTTCGGTTCTGTTTTTAAGGTTACTTTTCTTTTCAGCGGGCAAAACTAAATATGGCGAAGTTAAAATGTTTATCTCCAAATGAATTATATATTACTAACCAAATAAAATTACTAACAGAGGAGAGCCGACGTGCTAAGCCAGTGGAAATCCTAAGTATTTCAGAGATATTATGTAAGTATTAACCAAATTTGACGTTACGGTCTTAGGAAGTACGGTTCACAATCGTTTGAATTAAAAATAAAACAAAGAAACATTTATCAAACGCTTTTCACAAAGCTTTATAAAACCCTTTCTTTTTTCGTCTCATTAAAAATTTTGAAATGTAGCTGAAACACTAAATAAATTGTTTTTATTTCATAAACATACATTGATGTTTGTGAATAAAGAGAAAATGTTTTGTATATTTAATCAATACAGTGTATAATGTGTACCTAATATTTTGTAAGACCAATTAATGTAATATTATACTTTTACTTAGAAGAATATATATTTTTACCTCTCCCTTTTTACGTTTAATCCTTAGAGGCATGTCCCTTTTATATTTTTAATAAACATTTTTAATTAAAACAATGGTAATGAAACTAAATTACTTTTTATTTTTAGTCAAAAACAAAATACATTGGGACGAAATGAAAGTAGGCTTCATGCTATTTACAATAACGGTACTTGGGGGCAGTATTATATTCCTGGATCAGGACAAAACTTTAATCCAACTGAAAAGTACAATAGATCCTGAAAAATATTTGGTACCAGCCTGCTTGACTGCGGGAGCTGTCGTTTCTTTGATATTAATCCGAGTAGTTGAAAGAAAAGTAAGTAAGTATATTTTTTTTTACCATAGACCAATATCGCAATTATAGCACATATTTTTTTTTTAAATCATGATTGTCCAAAATCAAAACAATTTGTGCTTCAATATAACTTCACCAAGAAGCGATCTTTACAACAGTAAAATAGCAATAAATTCAATTTAAGTTCGTTAAATACTAATGCTTAAATACGTATGTTTTATTTTTTGACTTATTATGTGTGTGCTTATTTACATAAATGATTTGATAAGAAGATATGGCTAAACAATATGGTAATAAGTAATTTTATTTTTTACGTCGTTCACATGAAAATGTTTTGACCGTTATTTTTAGGTCCTATAACATTATTTAAACCTCTGATAGAAATTACCACAAATCCGAAACAAATATGCTTATAGTAAAATTACAATAATGTGCAGCTTTTCGTTATCAAATAAATACTAATATATTAGAGATACCACACAACGGAAATGCTTTGCCATTGACAGGCTTTATTTAAATGGATGAAAATGTTTAAAATTAATTAGGAGAAATAAAGTTTATTAAATTAAAATGAAGCATTCAGTCAAGATTTCCATTTTCTGTAAGAAGAGAACAACACAAAAAATATTATATTATTTGTTTTTATTTTTTTTTTTTTGTATGTTATTAGGGTAGTTTATTAAATTTACGACGCAATACTAAATTTATGGCGTCATATCTTTATGCAGGCTTATTATTTTGCTAGTAATGTCAAACGCGTATAAATAGTAAAAAAGAAAAAAAAATAAAAATAAAAATAAAAATATGTTATTACTGTTCTTGTTGTTATTAATTGTTTTGTATTATTTTTGTTATTATTATTATTATTTTTTTTTTGTTAATGTATATTTGTGTACGTGTACATGTATATGTAGATATATACATAAATGTATATATGAATATGTATATATAGTATACATTCATTTCATTTCATTCATTTTATTTGTTATTTTTTTTATTTTATTTTTTTTTATTTAAGCATGACTGTATTTTTGTTGTTTTTTTTATATTTTTTTTCTTTTTTTATTATTATTATTATTATTATTATTTAACTTCTTTTTTTTGTTGAGTTTTTTTTTCTTTGCTTTTACTTTTTTATTCTGTACATGGGTGTGGCACATAAATAAAAAAATTGAGTTTGAGTTTGAGTTTAAACGACAATGTATATTTAACTTTTAATAATCCATTATTACATATTATTATATTCAAAAAATATTTATCTAATAAATGAATTTGATATTGTGATACTTTCTTTATAAATGTTGTCCAAATTTACAAAATATTTCGTAGCCCAAAATGATGAAAGAATTAAAAAGTCAGGCTTTAGATAGTACTATATGTATTTAAATGTTTTCAGTATCTCCTGACATTCACTTATGCAGTCATGGTTCTATCAATGGGCACGATGGCTGTCTTTACCCAAGCTGATCTGACAGTGACGTCTCTAAGATGGCTGCCGGTTGCCGCACATTCCATTCTGGTCTTTGGCTATGGGATGTCTTGGTGTTTACCTGTCGTAATCATGGTGGAAATGCTAAACTTTGAGGTAAAATTTTAAATGTTCATTTTACAAAACATTCTCTTTGTCGAAGTTATCACTAACTCTGAAAGATAATTGCCATATTACTGGAAAGAGCTAGTGACCAAAACTCATGAGGCTTGGCTATTTAGAACCACGCTTAAAGCCTTGATTACTTAAATATAATTTCATAAATCTTGAAGTATTCAAGCAACAATCGTTTCATACTAACTGTGCATCCTTGAAATACTATAGTATTCTTTAGCACGAGCAATATCTTTTAGTTCAATTTTAAGTCTGTTAGTTAAAAGTAATATTTAAAATTTGCTTGTAGCAAAAGAGAATACATGCCTCATAAACAATTAAGAGTTACTTACTTTTTCGAATGTCGAATAAAATGTAACGTGAGCTTGAGTGTGTTCCGCGTATTTATATTATGTTTTATTAAATTATCAGAACTTTTAGGCATATATTATGTATTTTATTTATATTTTAACCTGTGACCCTTAGTACATTAATTTGATAATATCTCAATCGTAAAGAATCTTCAGGCTTAGATTGTAAATTACACGAACTAAATAAAAACAAAATTGTAAATATAACAGCAGCTTTATCCCAGTGTATGACCATTTATACCATATACCAATATGACATAAAATTAGAATTATAATATATTCCGACTAAGAATCTCACGAAATCTTGATGTTTTTCTTTACATATTATTCCTTGTATTCTGATGCACGAGGTGTATTAAATTACTTAAAAAATATTGTCTTCACAATGGCTGTGCTAATGCTTTTAAATATTATTATTATCTCCTTTGTTTTTTTATTTGAAGTAAATTATTTGGAATTGATTACAAATTGATTAATACAAAATTATTATTTTTAAATGTCGTCTTATTATTATACTGATTAACAGAAGAAATAGTTTTATTACACAAATATTTGGCTGCTCTAAAATAGAAATAATAAGATAGCGAGACATAGTAAGACGGCTGCCATTTTAAAAATAGTATAGCATATCATAATAAAATGAAACTTATTTCTTTTTATACAATAATGTCGTAATAAATAAATAAATAAATAAACGTAAGACTTATATTATAACAATGTCATTTCCGTATATACAAGGTATATAAAAGAAAATGTTAAAAATACCATAAGACTGCCATACCTACTTTACTTCTTCTCATCTTGTCATTAGTTTAACTTTTGGATTCTTCTTGGATCAAAGACATCTTCATCTCCCTATATTTACATATATCTATGGGTAACTTACCCATAGATATATGAAAATATAGGTCTGATAATAATATACTGTTCTCCTATCACCTTTTGATGTATCTCTTTTTTTCAAATAGCAATAAGATTAAATAAAGATTATATATATTCCTTTGTTATCCATATTACTTTTCAAACGATTCAAATAATTTTTTTACTTTCCATGTTCATATAACTTCATCAAAATAGTGTTGATATAAATCGCTCATAAAGAACTATCCAGATATATCATTTTACGTTTTACGCTCTAGATATGGTAAATTAAAACTAGGGAGATATATTTTTATTACGTAAGATTTATCGTTTTCAAGTTATATGCGTCTTATAAAATATATATTTTTTAAATTATGATAATAGGTGAGAGTAAAACTGAAAACATAAAAATATTGGGATTTTTATATCTTTTGATATAAAAATGATGAACCCTAGTCAGAAAAAGAAAACGAACCAATAAAACGGTTTTTTTTCTCTCAAGATATTTTCAAGCATTATACTTTTATTTAAATTTAGTTTATGTCTAGGTCAACGAAAAGATAAATATTTATTTTCTTTATTTCAGATCAGAGCAACAGTTTTAGGAATAGTCTACACATACTCCGAAATTTTAAGGCTTATTCACGTCCACACTTTAAAAGATATAGAAGAATTAATGGGAGTGTACACACTTTTTTATGTTTTTGCTTGTATTAATTTATATGGAGCCGTCTATGCGATATCTGTGCTGCCAGACATCAAAAATAAAAGTGTAAAACAAATAGAAAAACAAATGAAAAGGATTCCAATACTTAAATGAATTTAAAAAAATAACGATATTGACCACCGTTCAAAAACGTATTTAAGTTTGAAGTCATCGTTTTACGACAATTTCAAGTGGCATGTTTATAAAAACAATTATATATTAGCTTAAGTAAAATAGAAAATAAAATATGTATTTTTATTGAATGTAGCTCATTATAATATAAGGTATTCTTGGATATTTTGTTATTCAAAGCTGATTTTTCAATCCTCAGTTTTTGCAGATTCTGATTCAGACTTAACATCTTGAATGCTATATCCCAAATAAAAAAAAATAAATTCAGTGAGATCTTTATAATAAACCTTTTTAATAATTATGTATACAAGATTATTAACATGATTATTTTATGCAGCGATTAAAATAATCATATTAATAAACAATTTAACAAATTATATTTTTTACAACTTTTATACAGGGTTTTTGTTTTGTTGACCGTCATTCAATCTTTTTTATTCTGGTTTTGGAAAACTTAAAACATCGCATTATTTACGAGTACGAGTTCTACCGTGGCACCAGAGCTGCGAAAATGGCTCGAAAGGGTTATTGATGTATATGACGGTCGTTGCAAAAAAAAAACAGTTAGTTTTCTGTTCTAACGTTTTCGTTCTGGAAATTTCGACCTGCAGAACAAGCCCCGTGGACGACTGGTGACCCAAGTATATGAAGAATTGAAGACTGTGGATGAAGCAGATCCATCGCAAACCGCGATCGAGTTAGCTACAGGCTTCGGTGTTTGTGATAAAACTGTTTTAATCCACTTGAAGCTAATTGGGAACAATAAGTAATTTTTATTTTTATTAGATTTACAGAGTAATTAATAATCTTCTAGTTTATAAATATGTCACTTATAGTCTTATCAACTTATCTCCTTTTACGTCACTACAAACTATGAAGGTATTACTATAATTATTTTCAATTTTCATACTCAACGACAACGTCTTGATTGCCTGAAATTATACTTAATAGTAATATTTTATTTTGAATTTTAATATGATTTTAAAAAAGTAAAAACAACCCATGTTATATTTACTAACACTAAATAATTTCACCTTTTATTGTGATACAGGCTATTTAATAGAGTAAATTTTATGAATATATATATGTTTATTCAGCTCATTACGGTCTCCTATTATCAGTTTACACTGTCAATTAAAGAGACATGACGTACGTTATCGCCCGTGCTTAAAATGTAACTAACCATCTTTCATTCTTATTTTCGTGAGGCCAAGCGACCTCACGGAAGAGGAGATGACGGACTCGACGGTGGCCAGCGACGTGTCAAATATGTACACGCGCAAACGCCTGCGGGCTCGTGTGTCCGGGTCGTCGAGCTCTTCAACGATCAAGGAGGCAAAGTCCAAGCGCGGCTGCGGTAGCGGGCGCACCCAGGCAGGTGGCCGTCGTGCCGTGTCGACGTCATCTGACCCAGCTGCGGCCAGAGAAAAACAGCAGGAGGCCGAAATCTTGGCTAAAGGCGTGAAGCACGCCAAAGAGGCGCGCGCCAGGTTTTTGGCGGCTAGGAATACCCCAGCCGCCAAAATGGAAATGGAGAGGATGGCCTACCTCTTAAGCAAACAGGCTCAGGTGGAGGTGGACACAATCATAACCGTGGCCACCCAATCATCGAAGCTGCCGAAGGCATGCCAGACGGCCCTGAAGGCGTCGGCGGTAGCGCTTCGAGAGATTGTGGCGGAGGGCATGAACCGAAGCGCCTCTGAGGAGGTCCAGCGACTTGAGGCACAGGTCACTAGCCAGAGCCTCGAGATCGCGGCCCTCCGGGAGGAACTGAAGGGGCTCCGCCAGCCCCAGAAGGGGAAGTCGACGACGTCCCAGGAGCTGCGGGAGGCGCTGCGCGAGATCGCGCAGGAGGAGCGCGCCTTCACTCGCGCCTGCCTAGCGGCGTTGGAGGACCGCCTCCTCCCGGCAAAGACCGTTCGGCCGCCGCTTGCGGCTGACAGGCGCTCTGAGGCACCGACCTCGGTGTCGACCCCAGCGCCTGCTCCAACTTTCGCCGCTGCGGCGGCAAAAAAGAAGAAAGGGACCAAAAAGCAGGCCACTCCCATTGCCACGGTTGCTTCGGCTCCCGTCCCGACAGTCCCGGTCGCTGGGCCGTCCGGTCTTGAGCCGATGGAGATCGGGTTGCCCTCGCAGGAGGACCCGATGCTGCCCTCGGCCACCGCGGCCAATGAGTGGACGCAGGTTAAAAGGAAGGGGAAGAAGAAGAAGGCGCCTCAGCCGTCTTCTTCCTCAGCGGCGCGTAAGGGGCCTGCCAATAAGGCAGCCTCCGTTCCGGCCTCGAAGAAAGGCCGGAAAAAGAAGACGGCAGCGAAAACAGCGGCCGTGGTCGTCACCATCTCTCAAGAGGCCGCGGCCGCTGGCGAGACCTACGAGTCGGTCTTTTTAAAAGCCCGACAAACGGTCCGCCCGGCCGAGATGCGGATCGAGCGGGTGTCGTGCCGAAAAACTCAGACGGGAGCTCGGATCTTCGAGTTCCCAGGGGCCGACCGGAACCAGCAGGCCGACGCCTTCGCCGCCAAGATGGCGGAGGCTATATCAAATGTCGCCAAGGTGACGAGGCCGGTTAAGACCTCGTCCTTGGTCCTGATGGAGCTGGACGACTCCGTCACTAAGGACGAGGTAGCCGCCGCCGTAGCGGCGGCGGGGGGTTGTGGCGTCGCGGACGTCAAGGCTGGGGAAATCCGGCCGGGCAGCAGGGGTATGGGCCGCGTCCGGCTGCAGTGCCCCGCTGTGGCCGCCGAGGCCGTCCTTAAGAAGGGGCGGCTCCTAATCGGTTTCAGCTCGGCTGTGGTCCGGGCTGCAGAGGAACAGCCGAGGCGCTGCTTCCGGTGCTTCCTGCCCGGGCACGCCCGGCCGTGCTGCCCATCGCCGGTGGACAGGTCCGATCTGTGCTTCAGGTGCGGGCAGCCTGGCCACAAGCAGGCCGCCTGCGCAAAGGACCCCCACTGCGCTGTGTGCTCGACCAGCGGAAGGCCGGCGGGTCACGTCATGGGGGGGGCTAAATGCAACCCCCCCGCCAGGAAGGGCAGGGAGCAGGCCACAGTGCGGCCAGCCCTTGCGGATGCCCAGGTTCCACTGGGCTCCTCTGACGGTGCGATGTCCCAATAATGTCAGGACCGGGACATCGCACAATAATGCAGATAAACCTCAACCACTGCATAGCGGCACAGGACCTCATGAGTCAGGTGCTAGCTGAGTGGTTGGGGGATCTTGCCGTGGTCGCCGAGCCGTATTACATTGCAGCCAGCTGGCTGCAAGACAATACCGGAAGGGTGGCCATCGCGCCGCGACCCTCCACGGACTCCCCTCCCCTCTCGCTCATCGAGAGGGGACATGGATACGTGGCCGCCGCGTGGGGGGATGCCGCTCTCCTGGGCGTCTACTTTCCCCCAAGTCGCCCGCGGTTGGAGTTTGAGAGATATCTCCAATCTCTGACCGCGGCGATTGCGCGTATAGGGAGGAGCAAGGTCGCAGTTTTGGGCGATTTAAATGCCAGATCTGCGGCCTGGGAGTGCGAGACAACAAACGCCTGCGGCTCGGCTCTCGAGTCGTGGGTGGCGTCGAACGGGTTGGTGCTCCTCAACAGGGCGACAGTGCAGACGTGCGTGCGGCACAACGGGAGCTCGGTGGTGGACGTTTCGTTCGCCACCCCAGCCCTGGCCGCCGACGTCTGCAGGTGGGAAGTGGACCTGCAGGAGAACCTATCCGACCACAGGTACATTCGGATAGAGTTCTCCACCCAGAGTCCACGGTCGGGGGGGCTGGGAAAACGATCGTCCTTGCCGCGGTGGGCCCTGACGCGGTTAGACCGCGACGCGGCCAGGGAAGCGGCCATCATCCAGGACTGGTTCGCTCCGCCTACGAGTCCGAATATGGACGTCGACGCCGCCGCCCTCCGGCTGAGGGAGGCGATTCCAGCATGCCTCGGTCCCGCCGGCCGCCTCCCAAGCGCGCGGTCTACTGGTGGTCGGCGGAACTCGCCGGCCTCCGGGCAAAATGCGTGGCCGCGAGGAGGTCCCATGTGAGGGCCCGCCGCCGCCGCCAACGTGATGCCACCAATGCGGACCGCCTCCATACCGCCTATATGGAGGCCCGCCACGTCCTCAAAGTGGCAATCCTGGAGGCCAAAAAGGCGGCGAGGGAGGAGATGTTAGGGGGGCTCGATGAAGATCCTTGGGGCAGGCCGTATCGTGCGGCACGCAATAAGCTGCGACCGATCGGCCCCCCCGTCGTCGAGACCCTCGAGCCGGCGCTCCTGTCGGAGGTAGTCTTGGGGCTGTTCCCGGACCGATCGGCGGAGTTCGTCCCTCCTCGGATGACCCCGCCTCGGCGGGTGGGCCCTCCGGCCGACACCGGTTTCGTCCCGGTGTCGGAGGAGGAGTTTTCCTCGGCGGCGCTCCGCCTCCGAGGAAAGAAGACGGCGCCGGGGCCTGACGGGGTGCCGGCTCGGGTGGTGGCGATAACCACCAGCCAAATGGGGCGACGCTTTCGGGACCTCTTCGACCGCTGCTTCACGTCTGGGAGGTTCCCAAGGGTGTGGAAGAAGGGGGTTTTGTGCCTCCTTCGGAAGCCGGGGCGGCCGGTGGACTCACCTGCCGGATATCGGCCGGTCGTCCTCTTGGACGACGCGGCCAAGCTTTTTGAGGCCGTTATAGCTGCTCGGCTCAGGGAGCACCTGAGGGGGACCGGCCTGGACTTATCCGGGGCCCAGTACGGGTTTCGGGCGGGTCGGTCCACGATAGACGCGCTCCAGGAGCTGAAGCGCGTCACAAAAGAGGCGGTGGCGGCGGGGGATGGCGTGTTGGCTGTGTCGTTTGACATCGCCAATGCCTTCAACACCATCCCCCACGCCACAATTATTGAGGCACTCCGATACAATGGGGTGCCTCCATATTTGCGGGCCCTGCTGGCGGACTACCTCCGGGAGAGGGAAGTCCTGTTCGTCGGCGGGGACGGCCGCATGAGACGGCATAGGGTGCAGTTAGGTGTTCCGCAGGGATCGGTCCTTGGTCCACTCCTGTGGAACGTCGGCTTCGACTGATCCGGCAACTGGGGTTGAAAGTGGCGCTACCCAAGACCGAGGCCCTATATTTTCATGGGCCGCGGCGGGGTGCGCCACCTGACGCCCATATCGTGGTGGGTATCGAGAGGGTGCGGGTGAGTGCCACGATGAGATATCTGGGCCTCACCCTGGACGGGCGGTGGAAGTTCCGAGAACACTTTCGTGAACTTTCACCGCGCCTCCTAAAGGCGGCGAGGAGCCTAAATTGGCTCCTCCCGAACGTGGGAGGGCCAGCCACAGCATGCCGGCGCCTCTATGCCGGCGTGCTGAAAAGCATGGCCCTGTACGGCTCCCCTATATGGGCGGACGCCCTGGCAGGGTACAACCAGGTTCACCTGCGTAGGCCCCAACGGGCCATCGCACAGAGGGTGGCGCGGGCTTTCGCTACGGTGAGCCATGGTGCGGCTTGCGCCATGGCGGGCACTCCACCGTGGCACTTGGAGGCCGAGGTGCTATCCGCCGTCTATAACTGGACGGCGGACAAGAGGGCGCGGGGAGAGCGCCCCGCACCGGTGGAAAGGGCCGCCGTCCGGCTGGCGGCCCGCGAGAACGTTCTCCGCCAATGGATGGCGGAGATGGCCGAGGCCAAATTCGGACGGTGGAGTCTGGACGCCATCGGTCCAGTCATGGAGGCATGAACCGACAGGGGGCACGGGTTCCTCACGTACCGGTTGTCGCAGGTTCTTTCCGGGCATGGTTGCTTCGGGAAGTTCCTGCACCGGATAAAGCGTGAGGAGACCCCGGCGTGCCACCACTGTGGCGCGATTGCTGATTCGGCGCAGCACACCCTGGTCGAGTGTCCGGCCTGGGTGGAGCAGCGCCGACGACTCCAGGCGTCCGTAGGCCCGGACCTAACGCTGCCTGCGGTCGTCACTGCGATGTTGGGCAGCGAGGAGGTCTGGGTGGAAGTGGCTTCCTTCTGCGAGGACGTAATGTCGCGGAAGGAAGAGGCGGAGCGGGCGCGCATGGACGATCCCCTTGCGCCCCCGCACCGCAGACGTCGAAGGGGCCGGAGAAGACGGCAATTCGAACTTCTCCAGCCTGGTGGTGGCCAGTGGGCAGGGGGTGTGGGGACACTCCCGCCCACATTGAACATGGCACCACCCGCGTCGGGTGGGAACGACCGGGCGCTCCTGGTCGCTCCCACAGGCCCCCCCACTCAGCTAGAGGGGCAGGTGGGCTCCGTCGTGTAAAAGACGGGCCGTCGCCGGCGGGGTCGTGGATGAAGGGCTAGCCGTACCCACGACTCCGCCAATAAGACGAGGAAGGAGCGCCGCGGGGTTTTTAGTGGGTACACCGTTTTCGGGAGTCCCACACACGCCCCTCGCTTCCCCCGCGAGGGGTACGGTGCGTAAAGCATTTTCCCCGCGGAAACAAAAAAAAAAAAAAAAAAAAAAAAAAAAAAAAAAAAAAAAAAAAAAAAACCATCTTTCATTCTTTGGAACTAAGCAGTAATAAAACTGTACATTTTATGCAACACTCGTTGGCATCCCACTGGACTCCTGTATGATTGTGGTTTATATATTTCATATATATATATGTATATGTATATATATATGTATATGTATATAATTATATAATTTATTAGATTTGATATTTTATGCCATATTATTTTATGGTTTGATTTGATTTAAAAAGTTTGAAAGGTGGATGGATACCTCATGAATTGACTGAAGCAAACCGGCAAACGTGCGTCGACTGCTTCACCGGTACAATAATGAAGGAACTTAAAAACGAATCATTACCTGTCATGAAAAAAATTACCAAAAAAAAATTACTTGTAAGCGTTTGGTGGACTAGTGCCGTTATTGTTCATTACAGTTTTCTCAAATCTGGCCATACTAGTACGGCAGTTGTCTATTGTCAGCAATGGGAAATATTTCTTTTATTTTTTTAAATTAATCATTTATCTCTTTATACCGTAGGAAAAAATATAAATAGTCTTGAAAATATTCTAGTTATTTTTCAAAGTGAAAATTAAAACATTAAATAAAGGAGACGGCGATTTCTAGGTTTTGTTGTAAAAGGTTAAGACATAGTTTAAAAAAGTTGTAACATTTTCTATTTCAAACTTAAAAAAAATGAGCTCTAACCGCAATCAGAAAAAAGAAAGAAATCACAAAATAAGTTTTGCTGCACAATAACAATGTTTTTGAGAATGGTTAAAAAGTAATGAGAGTTTGTAGGTACTGTCTAAAAGTATGTATTGATTGCAAATGATTAATTTAAGCAGTAAAAATATTATAATCATTTTTTATATTCATGACATTAAAAAAAAAAAAATTATCGATTTACTTTAATTAGTAAATTTGACATTCGAGTGACAGTCGAACTGTACACTGCTTTTTTAGTTTGTCATGACAAGCCACCGTCAAAAGCATCCATCAATTTATGCATCCTAAAATCTGTGATTTTAGTATTATCTAAATTACCTTTCTCGACTTGTAGAATCATCGACTTGTGTCTCCCTATCAGAAGATACCTTTGCATAGTACTACTACTCAATTTTATTAACTTGAAACATGATGCCTATTAAAAAATATTAATTGATCCTATAACAGTTACTTGTACGCTACGAAGTAACATTTTACTAAAAGTCTTATATATCTGCTCTCAGATTACCAAAATCAGCAACATTTTAGTGATAGTATAATATTATATTAGGTATTAATTGACTCTTATCTTATTACACGACACGTCCAGTGAATGTTTACTCTAAACTTTTTAGTATCTTTATATATATTTTAAGTTTTAATTGCTATAAAAATTAAGAAGAAGACAAAAACCATTTTTAAAGTATTGTATAGTTCCGTAGCGCAAAATTAGTATTAGAAAAACACTCGGCAAACAAAGCGAAAATTTAAAAACAGTGGTGTATGGTAATTAAAAAGTATAATATATGTCCTAAATCGTGTTTATATTGTTTTGAAGATCAATTTAACTCTTGGTACTGCCCATACTAATGTCTGTGATATTTATCAACTAAGACTCAGTACTTCTATTAAATGTGATGATCATAAGGCAGAGCCTTGATTTTTGCATATTGAAGGTAAATTACCGAGTGACTAAGCTGTGCAAGTCAATATTAAACCTAGGATTAGAAGTAAAGGTGTCAATCTAAATATACCTGCTGAAAAACAAAATGTAACATTGTCACCATTTCCTCATTCAATCACAATATCGGTACTTTACCAGTAAAACTTTCTGTTTTAAAAAGAAAAGTTTAAAAAAAATTGTTTTTAAAAGTTTAGTTCCCTCAATTTACAATTTTTACGCATTATTTTATTGCCTTAAATAATTAGTAAATAAAAAAATATAGTTTTTTATAATAAGATGATAACAAGTATTCGAGAAAAAAATTGAGACCATTTAGAATTTTATGCATATTCCCTATTGCAAACCATGAATGAAAAACTAGCTGCTAAACAACCTAGGCTTGTCAATCGTTCCACAGCTCTGCTGCTTCACGACTATGCTAGACCAGATACTGCACAACAGACGGCTACCAAATTAGAAGAGCTTCAATTTGAAACCTTGCTCCAACAGATTATCATTTTTTTCCGAAATTTGGATGACTTCTTGCAAGGGAAAAAATTCAACTCCAACTCTTCAAAGATTTTATACATTCCCGTCCAACTGGTTTTTTTAGTAAAGGGATCAATGAACTACAGGGCATCGATTCGAATACTTTATTCACCGAGGAGGACAGCGATACGGTAGCTTCATTGGTATAGCTAACATTATTTATAAGATGGCGTCTGATTAAAACTTGCGACCAAATAATAAAAAATAAATACCAAGAGTGCGATTTAATTGTTATTGTATTCTTTGTGGATTCAAAATTTGATTCCTGGTAACTTTGAAACCTAGGATTTCTTAGTGACCGGGAAATAATAAAATTAATAAAATATCTGACAGACCTCCATTTTGTATTTCTGTCGAAACGATTGCTGCAAAACACTCAAAACGTCGATTTTAATGGAAATTAAGAATGTACATAAATAGTTCATTTTATAATTGGAAATAAATCTAAATCTTCGTAGAATGAAGTCCTGACACATACAAACAATATTGAACAACTATGCGCAATTTTGATGAGTTCAGTTGGTGAAAGTTATGTCTACAGGAAATTGCCTCTACGAATCTACGAAGGGTGTTAAGATTTCGATTTTACTTTACATTCATATCTGTAATTCAATGAATTTTAATACATAATAATAATATTTTTAATATTAATAATATTTAATACTTATTATTTAAGAGTATATTTTCAAATTTAGAACTATGATAGATTTAAATTTTAATCAGTCTTACATGCTAAACAACAATTTAAACACCATAAAAGGTGTTTTAATATATTTACTTATTTTACTACTTTCCATATTTTGGTAATCTCAAGTATTTATTTCAAAACCTGAACTTGTGAAGACTTTGCTAAATTATTTTTAACGCTAATTAATTCATTTAACGCTAACAACAGGGTTTGTAAAAAGATGTGTTGTTTTTATATACGTTTAACTTAATATTTCATTTTCTTGAAAACTTGCATCAATACTGTATATATATATATATATATATGTATATATATATATATATATATATATATATATATATAACTATATATATATATATGTATATATATATATATATATATATATATATATATATAGTTATATATATATATATATATATATATATGTATATATATATATATATAGTTGTAGAATAACAGATCAATACGATCTATCTAGACATTAATAATATTTATTAATATTTGGAACTTTTCCTCGAATACCAAATGCATTTAATAAATTTAAATTCTTTGTATGCACTATATAATTTGAGTTTCAAATCACTTTCATTTAATGCCAAAAATCTATAGTTTTATAAAAATCATCTATGAGCTGTTCCGAAAAGCTTTTTATTCATTTTACATTACATTTCATATCCTTGTTTCTAGAGGATTTTTGAATAAAATAAAAATAAAAAAATTTAGCTTCCAATATTTCTATTCTTCTATTTTTTAGAGTTTATCTTAATACATTCAAATTTAAGTTTTGATGTCATTCTTATGCCTTTGGAATTTAAACACTGTAGCGGTAACTTGCAAACGGGCATAGCTCGTGCTACATGAATATCGACCGTCGACTGGTATGTGAATTTATTTTTGCTATCAAATGATGTCATATTAAATTTATATATGTTGTTCATAAAGCACGTTTGAATGCCTAAATTCATTTATTTTCTTTTTAAGGTACAAACAAGCCGGTAAGCAAAATTAAACCAACTTTTATTTTATAATACTTAACCTTTATATTAAGTATTACAGAACTACATTTTTACAGAACTTCCAGATCTGACATGGACAATGAAGTATGATAGAATACTATGAATTTATTTGTATAAATAGAATGTGAACAAAGTCTTACTAATAATGATTTTTAAACCCCGACCCAAAAAGAGGGGTGTATAAGTTTGACCTGTGCATCTGTGTATCTGAATATCTGTCTGAGGAAACGTAGCAGCTAAGCGCGTGGACATATTTGATTTTTTTTTTAATCGAAAGCTTGGTTCGTCGAGACGGTTCTAAGCTATGTTTGGTCGAAATAGAAGCAGTGTGTTGGTGAAAGATTCTTATATAATATTGAAACTAAAAACTTAATGAAATGAAATAAGTATGTTCGTAGGTTGATTAGTACAACATAGAAAAAAAAAATAAAAAACCCACGGTACAAAAACGCGTTATAAAAGGATAAAAATAACATTATTATGTACCTACTTATTGAAGTCGTTGCTTCGCGGCACCGCTGAACAAAGAAAGAATACAAAAAAAAGTTAGTTACCAAGACAACTATAGATATATAATACCAAGGAAATAACAATATCAAATCGTATAGTCTAAGTCGTCATTCATTAGCTTCGAAAATTTTGTTTTGAAAATGGTCCTTCGACGCAAAGACTTCAATAAGTAGGTATAAAAATACCTTTTCCTTTTTAGACCTCTTTTTGCATCGTAGGTTTTTTAAGTTTTTATTCATATAAGATTACACACATTTAACTTATGATTGAGTAATTTAGGTTAGGTTACACTCTTGGGTTTGTCACGGTGAGTGCGAAAGCGATCCCGTCGTGTCACACTAAGGCAATGAGGTCAACTGTTGGTTTTTTAGTGGGTAGCCTTAAAAATGGCAGCGTTTCTATGCTGCCGGGTAGTCCCACATATCTCCCTCTGCCGTCACCTTCTTGGCCGTTGGGATGATGCGTAACGCATTTTTCCAACGACAAAAAAAAGGTTACACTCTTGGGTTAGGTTATTTTCATTCATTCATATCCCTGTAAACAACAGATTGTCCCAAAGATTTTGCTTATTAAGGAAGTCGTATGCTAAGTTTTCCACTGTTGCTGTAATTATTATTATTATATATTGTTAGATTTAAATAAGAACTAAGATTAAATATATAAATATATTAATAAATGTAAAATACGAAGTTACATTAGTTCCTATGATATAATAAAATTTTAAATTTATTTATTCATAGAAAAACGTATACATGTAACAAAAATATTTTATTTTAATTTACATCCAAGAGTGGGTAAAAATTTTAGTTTGGAAACTATTGTGCAAGGAGAAATTATGCCTGTTAAGAAGAACTTTTTATGCGACTTTTTTTATACAGTGAGAACTTTTTTATACCAAGATATTTTTCGGACCAAGTTACGCTTTATTTTATTACTAGCTTTTTCCCGCGGCTTCGCAGGCCTTAAATTTGTACAAAAACAATTTATTTATTTTGTTTTGGGTTCTATATGACTTATTATAAGTGAAACAATCAAAATTACGACATCGGCAGACATCGCTCACTGTCAAAAGTATATATTTTTTTTATTTAAAGTTTTTAATTTTTTTTTTTGTATGTCTATACTGTTAGCCCTGTTGGCTATTACAGCGTCACCGGGAGAGCGGGTAGGTCGGGAGACCCACCCTTAAAGAGGGGGAGCCAGATGGGCCCCCATGGGGAACGACGTCCCGAGGGCGTCTCAGATTGAGACACGGACCTCGGCTCGGGGCGTCGTTAGTCAGGAGAGAAGCTAAGGAAATTTGGACACTAGCGTCCTCCGACGGCAGAACGTCGGAGCAACGGAGCACTTACTCAGTTGGGACCTCGTCTATACCGGTATAGACGGTGTGTGTCTGTATGTTGTGTGGTGTCACTTATGCCTACGCGTACACGTTATTACCTACTGTGAACGCGTCGTCGGGGTCAACGAGTACCGACTTGGGTCTTCTTTTTCTGACTAAAGTAGACTTACGTGGTCTATACTCTGCGGTGTCAGCCACCAGTGGGTTCGGGTGTCGCTCAGTACGTTTAAAGTACTTTTGGGAAAGTCTCTTGAAGTACTGAGTGATGGTCGGAAGGTCTAAGTCTCTATGGAGATCGATGTTGCGTACGAACCACGGCTCCCCGGTTGCAATCCGTGTAAACCTGTTCTGAATCACCTGAATGGGTTTCAGATCAGCGTGCGCAAAAGCGGGACTCGCATAGGACATGAAAAATTCAGTTTTTAAGTACTGTAATTGTTTTTATACCTCTCTTGTTTTTACTTAAATTAAAGCTGTATTGCTTTAAATCGCTTCGTAAATAAGCCATTATTTGTCGTAAAAAGTAAAAGATAAAAATTGGCTATGGTGGGTTATCCCTAAGAGATAAACATGTACCATCGGATTTTCTTGTAGAACTTTTTAAGGTATACAAAACTAAGTACATTATTTTGATCTATCTCGTAGAGTTCAGCCAGCGTTTGCATTGTAAGCGCAAAACAATGTGTTTGTTCACGACTTCGTATTAGAAATCTTGAAATTATCAGTTGTTCTCTAGTATATTAAATATGTTATTATAGATATAAAACTTTCTCTAGTATCATTCTATCTATTAAAAAAATGCATTAAAATCCGTAGTGTAGTTTTAAAGATCTAAGCATACATACAGACATAGGGACAGACACGGAAAGTGACTTTGCTTTATACTATGTAATGGTTACACACCAATCGCAATACACAAAATCTAAAAAATAAATATATGAATTAAAAGATAAAAAAATAAATATCTATTAGACGAGACGATTAGACGATGCTTCTTAGCATTCCATGGATTCACAGTGCGGGTGCAGGGCCCATCGCGTTGCAGGCGAGGAGTGCAAACAATGCCTGGAACTTGCCACCCAGGGGTAGGTTTAAAAGGGGCCTCTTAAACCTACCCCTGGGTATGATTCGCAAACGCTTTCGCGTTCGCTGTCTACACTCCTTTCCCTACCTAACCAAATTTGGAACGAATGTGCTAATGCCGCCTTTGAAATAAGCTCTAGAAACGAACCGATACTAGTTCTAGAAAGGCCAAGGTCTTTAAATAAGTTATAGAGAAATTTTGCTGATATACCTCTCGCTCCCACTTCTACCGCGTCAAAGCTAACTATAAATTTAGTACTGGACAGTTTGTTAGTCAGCTCGTAATACTTATTAAGCATAAATGTGTGATCCCTGGGGATGTTTGTATGTCAGGGCACAGTGGGCTCCACAAGTATCAAGTGCCTTAGATGTTTAGAATATGGGAATAGGTCCGCTCTGGATGACGAAACACCAACATCCTCAGGGATTTTGTAATGCTTTTCATACGTGTCCATCATGAGAGTCCAATCAGGAGCCGCGCCTAAAATTGAATAAGGCTTCGCTTTTGATTTTTCGGTGGAGCATTCTTTTACGAATTCTACAGATCGTTTGGTGGTTGTTATACCCTTCCGCGCTCTTGCTACTGAAAAACTAACCGCTTCCCGTATAATTTCTTATACCTGATCGTGGCCACGCGAGTATTGACCTTTATCTAGAAGTACCCTACACCCTACTAAAAGGTGTTTCGCGGTTCCTATTGACTCCCCACAGATGCTGCCAGACTTTTCGGTGATTTTGCCCTATCTTATGAATTTAATTTGATCTGGGAGATAAAAATTTAATAATGCTGCGGACCAATCAAAAATTTAATAATGCCAAGTGCCAGTTACCATAGGGTAGCGGGATCTGAAGAGACGGCTTTCCGCTGGCCGTCCGCACGAAAGGCTTCCCCCCAGCTGCGAAAAATCCCAGGGTGGCTCCATCGTGCGACCAAAAAAGGAGGCCCGATGGTGATCCCTTGGGGGTTTCGGGCGTCCCCGCAGTCTCCAGATAAGACTCCCAGGGGCAAGACATCATCAATTTCGATATCAGGTTCGATACGTACCGCCTCGTTTAACTGACATTTCCCATCCGTATCCACTCTAAAAAATAGGTATGAAGAAGGACAATAAGAAGAAAAAGTTTTACAGCGGTTGCACTCCTCCTTACTTTAGTGCACCTAAGTGATATCAGGGGCTTGCACTCTAATATCTTACCTGTCCATCGCCACCTGGAAACAGAGCTGTCGCTCCTGTTCTTTTTGGAAAACAGATAAAATGTCCTCTGAACCTTGCGTACCCAGATTATCTCGGTTAAATGTTGGAGCACAACTTTCGCTCACGTACCGGAGTTTGTGTATATGCGCGGAACGGCAACTATATCCAGTGTTTTTGTCATCTTAATGACCCCACTTTTTCTTCCTTGTTGGTTTTAGTATGCAAAACGAAACTTCCTGTATTTCTGTGTCTAAAGTTTACACAGCGGTGACCAGAAGACAACCAGATTATTAAGTATTTCGGTGACGCTGCTGATATGGCTCTGCATCAGTACCCTATAGTGCAGCTCGTCTTTCTGGGGGACTTTAATGTCTGTCATCAGGATTGGTTGTTCTCGCACCAGAAGGTTGACCATGCTGGAAGAGAAGCGCGGAATTTTGCTTTATTCTTGGACCTCTTTCAGATGTTGAGACAAGCGATAAGGGTACCAGATGTTGTAGGCCATACAGCCAACAGCCAATAGCCTGGACCTTATGCTGACAACTCATCCGGATATCGTGTAGAAGTCACCTCCCCCTTGGGAACCTCTGGTCACTGTCTGGTAAAATCTGTATTTACATATTCCCCACCAGCTCTTGAACTACATGGTGTTAAGCGATTATGCAAATACAAGCCAGCAGATTGGGATAAGATGCGGTACTCTTTTGCGTCTTATCCTTGGCGGCAGTTTTGCTTCTCTTCTTTGGATCTGTCGAGTTACGCGGATGTTATTACTCATGTGGTGCATCAGGCAATGGAGTATTTTATTACTTTTGCTGACGTACTTATCGGTGGCAAAGCTCGCCCATGTTTAATGCCAAATGTGGTCGAGCTGAAGACCGAAAACATTCGGCATATCTCATTTAGGCTGATGCTCGATACCGCTAAAACTTCGTATGTAAGTTCAAAGAAGAGAGCCTTCAACCGACAGTACGGGTTTCGCCGTAAAAGGTCCAAAGAGGACCTTCTAGTGTACCCTACATACATTTAAGGGGAGGCCATCGAGAAGAACGGAGAAGCGGTCGCCGTCTCTCTGGACGTCTCGAGGGCTACTGACAGGATCTGGCGTTTTTAATGAGCCCTTTAAGCAAGTTTTTAGCGTTCGGTATATCTCCTGGTCTGATCAGCTGGGTAATGGACTTAGAGATCTCTCCGAGTAGTTGTCGACGGATGTTTTTCGGAACCCTTGACAATGAATGCCGGAATGCTTCAGAGGTCCGTTTTTTCTGCATCTTTTTTTCTGCTGCACATTAACGATCTGACATCTATTGGTATGTAAACGACAGCGAAGTTGTAAAAAGATATCTGCCGAGTTCTTGAGCTAGTAGACATCAAGTACAGTCTGAAAGAGAAGATGTTTAAGTGACAAACTTCAGGTCGTCTCCGCATGGAGCAATTCTAATCTTGTCGAATTCAACGCCACCAAAACGCAAACGTGTCTGTTCACCACCAAATGGAGCTTTTTTACCTTGGCTCCTACTTTCCAGTATGTATCCTTGGAACACAGTAACCGGCTTTAATTGTTAGGCTTCGAGATATCCTTAAACCTCAACTTAGGTCGGTTTATTGAGTCCAGAGCAAGAGCAGCAGCAGGAAAGTTTGCTGTTCTTGCGAAGGTTCAACAGTACTTTACCGGGACAGCTACTTGTATCATACAAAGCACAGCAGCGGTCGTGTGTGGAGTACTGTGGTCACGTTTTTGCTCGTACCATAAAGTCTCATCTTGCGGTTCTGGACTCAATTGAAAGGCGAGCGAAGAGGCTTCTATGCTTCTGGGTAGTCCCACATAACTCCCTCGGCCATCCTCCCTGGTCGAAGGGACGATGCGTAACGCATTTTTCCAACGTTTGAAAAAAAAAAATAAAGGAGCCAAGGTGAAAGGCTCCTTTTGGCGGTGAACAGACATGTCTGCATTTTTGTGGCGTTGAATTTGACAAGATTGACATTGCTCCATGCGGAGACTGCCTGAAGTTTGTCACTCAAACGTTGCATCATGGCTTATCTTTTAGACTGTACTTGATCTTTACTAGCCGGAGTGCTCGGCAGATATCTTTCTACAACTGTGCTGTCGTCTGCAAACACACACACCACTTATCCGATAAATGACGACAATCCCAGATCAGTTAGATAATTCAATCATAATATTTGTGAATATATAATAAGACATTCAATAATTAAGTGTATAAAAAGAGCGGCGCTGCTGTCATTGGCTCATTATTATTTCGGCATTCGTTGCGGCCAGTAGAAAGTGAGGTGATTCATTAAACGTTCAGTACTTTGTTCTTATTATTAATTTATATGTGATTTGTAGTAAATATAAAAGTGATATTGTTAATTGAAGTATTATTCTTGGTTAAAACTAAAACTATATAATTGTGATTACGTAGGGTAGTTATAATTTGTTATTTTTTTTTAATTATTTTTCTCTTTTGATCCTAATATCGTAAGTGGGATAAGGGACTTAATTCACGCCATCTTCATTTCAATTCTGACTAATTATTTGTGTGCAGTGATTATTATTGATTGTGATTATTCGATTAGAGTAGGTAATGCCTCGCGGCAGCAATGAATCACCGCGTCTTTCTCGCGGTAATTTACGGCTCGATAGTAGTGATAGGCCACGTCACCGTAATAGAAGTGATAGCTCGGATCGGTGCAGCCGACGCTCGCGACGCCGCCGTCAAACTCGTTCACGTTCTCGCGAACGCCGAAATCGAAATTCACGTTCACCCTCATATTCTCATTCCGTTAATAACGATCGATTGCAATTAACGCTCGATGCAATTTTACACAAGCTAGGTGAAACCGACAATAAAGAAGTGTTATCCCGAGATTTATCTAATAATACGCGCAGTAATTTAGTTAATTATTCTGATTCAAGTAGTTCTAACGCGATTAACGTTAATAATAATGAAACACGTATAGAGGAGGGCTTATCAAGTCGCGATGACACCGTTCGTAGTCGAGAGGTCGGTTCGTCGGAATTAATAGAGGCTATAAAAAATTTACAACCAGTTAGGTCAAACAATTATTTCGTATCTAACTTTGATCCAACCGTCAACAATATAAAAACTTGGTGCGATGAAGTAGACCGCGCTCGTATTGCTAACAGTTGGTCTGATTGTGATTGCTTATCGAGAGTAGCTTCCTGGCTTAAGGGTGATGCGCGTGTGTGGCTTTCGGAATGGGTAACCAATGATCGTACGTGGTCAAATTTTAAAAAGGAACTTAAACCTCTTTGCCCACAGCGATTAGATTATGCAAACATCCTTTTTGATGTTATGAGTACAACATCCGATAAATACTCAACCTACGCTGAGTATGCGCGACGAACTCTGCTTCGATTGCGGATAGTCGATGGTTTAAGCGACGAATTGCGTACACTAATTGTTATACGCGGAATAGATGATACTCAAGTACGGGCGGCAGCTGCTAATGCACATTTGACAGTCGATAATATAGTGTCGTTTTTATCAATTTACGTAAAGGCAGTTAAAAATAAATCAGATACGCGTAGTAGCGGCCAGTCATTCAAACGCTCGAATCAAAACGTAAGTAATCAAAGCAATGCTAGGTGTTTTAAGTGCGGCTTACGCGGTCATTTCGAACGATCGTGTAGACGGTCAAACGTTGGTGTAGGTCAAACCCGAAGTGGAAATTTTACGCTGGGTCACGTTGAGAAAGATTGTTTCGTGAAAAATCGTTCTAACGCGCATAATCAACGACAGGTAAATTTGTGCAGAGCTCGTTTAAGCTCTTCTTCTCGAGACGTTATGACCGCAGTCGTAGAAGGTATTCCTATGGACGTTCTTATAGACAGTGGTGCGCTTAATGTTTCTCTAATATCCTCCGAAGTTTTACGTTACCTTTCAAGTCAACCAAAGTCTACCTATTGTGTTCTAAAAGGTATTAGCAATCGTGAGATCATAGTTACCTCTTTCATTACCGTTACAATCGAACTGGACGAAATTTCGATTGAAGCAGATCTGATGGTCGTGCCATCGTCGTGTATGAATACGTCTATTATTATCGGTACAGACGTTTTGAATCGGGATGGGGTAGTCTATATAAGGACAATGGATCGACAGTATATTTCACATTCCTCAAATGTGAACGTCATCAATCAGATAGCAATCATTGATTCGATTAAAATAGACACTCCACTAGAGGGTATCGAATATGAGTCCTTATTAGGGGTAGTAAGGGAATACGCGGACTATTTTATTTCTGGCACTGCGACTACAACTGTTAAAACGGGCGAAATGTGTATTAAATTAACGAATTCTGAGCCGGTCGCTTATCGCCCCTATAAACTTTCGTATCACGAGAAACTCAAAGTTAGGGAAATTGTTGCGGACCTTCTTAATAAAAAAATTATCAAGGAGTCACAATCAGAGTACGCCAGTCAAATTGTTCTTGTCAAAAAGAAGGATGGGTCAGATCACATGTGCGTAAACTTTCGTGCTCTTAATAGATTGACTATCAGAGACAGACATCCTCTTCCTCTGATCGATGACCATATTGATAGGTTAGGAAGCTATAAATTCTTCACGACCCTTGATATGGCCACAAGGTTTTATCAGATAAAAATTAAAGGGGGCTGTACGCATTATACTGGGTTTGTAACACCAGAGGACCATTACGAATTTCTTAAGATGCCTTTTGGCCTAACCAATTCACCGGTTGTGTATCAGCGCATAATTAATAACACGGTTCGTGATTTTATTGACTCAGGGCGTGTGTTAGTTTATATCGATGACGTATGTATCATGAGCTCTTCTGTTCATGAAGGGATCGCCCTGCTTCAACAAGTTTTGCGCACTCTGACAAGTGCTGGTTTTTCAATAAACTTAGGTAAATGTTCATTTCTAAAGACCGAAATTGAATATTTAGGTCGTTTAATTAGTGAAGGTCAGGTGAAGCCGAGCCCCCGTAAAATAGAAGCTCTTACAAGGTCCTCTCTTCCTCAAAACGTTAAGCAAGTTAGGCAACTTCTTGGACTTGCGGGTTACTTTCGCAAGTATATTAGAAATTACGAAATTAAAACTGCTAGTCTTACCTATCTTACCAAAAAGGATATTAAGTTTAACTGGGGACCGGAACAAGAACAGGTACGAACGGACTTGATTCAAACTTTAACTAACGCGCCAGTCTTAGCTATATTTAATCCTAAATTTAAGACAGAACTTCATACCGATGCTAGTAGTGTAAGATACGGGGCAATCCTTTTGCAAATTCACGCGGATGATAGTAGGCACGTCGTGGAATATTTTAGTAAAGTCACACAAAACGCCGAACCAAAATATCATTCCTACGAGTTAGAGACACTGGCGGTCGTTAGAGCTCTACAACACTTTCGACATTATCTCATTGGTCTTAAATTTAAATTGGTTACGGATTGCAACGCTCTTAAATCCACGGAACGAAAAAAAGATTTACTGCCTCGTGTGGCCCGATGGTGGTTATATCTCCAAGATTTTGATTTTGTAATAGAGTATAGGCAAGGTGTCATGATGCCACACGTTGATTATTTGAGTCGTAATCCCCCAGCTATTGTAAATCAAATATCGCGTCCACGAAATTGGGCACAAATTGCACAGTCCACTGATGACGAAGTTCGCAATCTAATAGTAAAATTGCAGGAAGGACAGTTAGACTCTAACCATTATGTAGTTCGTAATGGGTTGCTTTGTTACAAATATAGTCAAAGGGGTGAGGAAGCTAGGTTTTTATGTTTCATTCCAAAAGGTCATAGATTAAGTCTACTTAGGCTCTTTCACGATGAACATCAGCATATAAATGCCGAGAAAACTTTAGACCTTACACGAAGACACTTTTGGTTCCCATGCATGCCCAGTTTCATACGAAAGTACATAGCCCACTGTATAACGTGTGTTTCGAAGAAACGTGTACCCCGACAACCTCTACAACAAATTATCTCGTGGCAAAAAACGTCAGAACCTTTTAATACGATTCATGTAGATACTTTGGGTCCTTTACCAACTTCGAAGAATTACAAGTTTATATTAATTGTAGTAGATTCATTTACAAAGTTCTGTCTGCTCTATCCTATACAGCGCCAAGATACTTTGGAATTGAAAGCAAGTCTTTCTAATACGGTTGCGCTCTTTGGTGCTCCGAAATTAGTGATTACAGATCGAGGACGTATGTTCGAGTCTCGTGAATTTTCAAGCTAGATACAGGAGTTGGGTTCGTCAATACACTACATCACTCCAGAGATGCATCACGCGAACGGCCAAGTTGAGAGGTATGTTAGGACACTCCTCAACATGCTACGTGTGGAAGTAGACCTGAACCCTAATTGGTCCGATACCCTCTGGAAACTTCAGTTGACCTTAAATATCACACGTCAGAAAACGACGCAGTCATCTCCATTAAAACTACTGGTGGGTATTGATGGCGCAACACCTTTAATACGCTCCGTGATTTGTGATCTAGCTATTGATGATGCCCGACCAGATAGAGAATCATGGCGAGAGATGTGTAGAGCTAGAGCCAGTGAGTTGCTTGGCTGTAATAGACGAAGACAAGATGATCGTGTTAATCAGAAACGCCAGATTCCAAAGCAGTATAGAGTCGGTGATTTCGCCTTTGTTATTAAGTATTCGCAATCCATTGGCAAGTTAGATCCTGGGATGCGAGGACCTTACCGGGTCACAAAAGTGCTGCCTGGTGGTCGCTACGAGTTGAAGCTCCTGGCTGGTGGTTACGGGAAAACAACCCAGGCTGCAGCACAGTATATGGTACCGTGGAGGGGCGAGTGGTGCCCCGAGTCTTGTGCTTCGTTCTTCAATTGTAAGTATTGGAACGATGGTTCTTGTCGACTTTGGTCGAGCTTATGTATTATTTATGTGATACCTGAATTACCATGTAATTCGGAAGACATGTAGTATTTTTGTGATACCTGAATTGCCAAGTAATTCGGAAGACATGTATTCTTTATGTGATACCTGAATTGCCATGTAATTCGGAAGACATGTATTCTTTTTGTGATACCTGAATTACCATGTAATTCGGAAGACATGTAGAGTTGAATGATTCACGAGTTGAAAGTAGGTTCATACCATGTGTGCCTGTAATGAGTATGTTAAGTTACTTGGGTTGTGTATTCGGTTCCGGTATTTGTGTGGCATACAATGGCGCCTTGTATGTTGTACATGTGTCGGGACGGTGTATGCGACTGAAATATTAAAAAATTGAAGTTTCTTAAATAATGTTTAATCCATAGATGATGCTGATCAGATAGAACAGGATAACCCAGTAGCTGGGCCTAGCCAGGCATTGTCAATGCCGCTACTTGATTGTGATGACATCAGTACTCCAGAAATCATCAACGAAGCCTGTTCATCAAATGTCGTCGAGGACGACTCCACGTCAGGAGAGGCCGAATAAGACATTCAATTATTAAGTGTATAAAAAGAGCGGCGCTGCTGTCATTGGCTCATTATTATTTCGGCATTCGTTGCGGCCAGTAGAAAGTGCGGTGATTCATTAAACGTTCAGTACTTTGTTCTTATTATTAATTTATATGTGATTTGTAGTAAATATAAAAGTGATATTGTTAATTGAAGTATTATTCTTGGTTAAAACTAAAACTATATAATTGTGATTACGTAGGGTAGATATAATTTGTTATTTTTTTTAATTATTTTTCTCTTTTGATCCTAAAAATATAATAAATCAAAAAGAAAATCCAATTACTAGACAGGTCCTGAAAGGTGTTCTATTTCATAATTATAAAAACAATCATATCTATTTCAAACATAATATCATAATAGATTTTCTTTTTATTTCTTTTTTCGATTTATTAAGATAAATAAATTAAAATATGAAAAAGATGATTTAAAAATTTTAAAATACTTTAAAGGAAACTTTACATGGTTTGAGATACAACGGAGACCGAAAAAATATTATTTGTAACATTAAGATACTACACATTAAACACTACTCTATTTCGGACATACCATAACTCTTGATTAATGGTAGATGATCATTATGTTATTGAAGCATGAATAGACAAGATAAATATTTAAAGATAAAAAATGGTGCTTTTGTTAAACTCTTTGTTAAATGAATGAATGGAAAGTAATCAATTACAAAACATAACCATCAATATAAACCATCGACAGGGAATCCACGCTCATACATTGAAGCCTGAATGGACCCGTACAGTGCGGTTTAAGAGAAACTTTCTCCCACGGACCATTCGATTATGGAACGAACTGCCTGCCGTGGTTTTCCCAGTGGGTTACAATATGGAGTTCTTCAAGACAGGAGTAAATAGGTTTAAAAGGTCGGCGAGGCGCATGTGATACCCCCGGTGTTGCAGGCGTCCATAGGCCACGGTAACCACTTACCATCAGGTGGGCCGTGCGCTTTCTTGCCACCATCGTGGTATAAAAAAAAAAAAAAATATATAGTGAAAATATAGGAGTTTTATAAACTTAGAAATGTTCATTTGTTTATAAGTGGTAGCAAAGTCATTTAGAGATTACTCAAATTGCACTTTGGTATTTATGGCGAAGAAATTATTCTTCGGCATTGTGTTCTCTAGTAATTATCGTAAGCATAATTTCAAAATGTAAATTACTTTAATTACACAGGCACACAAAAAAAAGTGTCGCGATCCAAAAAGTAGACCCTTATACTCCTATGTTCTTTGGGCTTCTGAAATCAAATATGACATCCACAACTCGCCAAACCATGCCACTTTCCCTTTATGAACCTCTTATAGGGGGTGTGAAGAAATGAAAATTGGGTTTCGATAAAAAGCGATATGTATATGGATTCCTATGATTTTTAAGGTGCTGAAACTAAGTATGCCCTCTACAAATCACCAATCCACCCCATTATACCTCTATCAACCCCTTATAGGGGGCAGGAAGGGATGAAAATTGGATATCGATACAAAATGGATATGTATATGGTTTCCTGTTACCTACGTTGCTGAAACGGAATTTGCCCTCCAAAAGTTGACAAACTACTCCCTGTAGTTTTAATTTCTTCATATACACATTATTCTTCATATAAACTTTATTGCTCCTGGATGATCTCACGGGATTTATTTTCTTCGCTAGTCCTATTTTGACAGTAACATTCCGTTTGTTTAATATTCTTATAAAGTTTTTCATCATTTTCCTAGTTGTTGTCGTCTGTGGTTTTTGGAAAAAATCTAATTGGGATCCAAGACATTAGTACTTCATTTTTTATAGTTAATAAGATAAGACTAAATTTATATAAATATAGAATGTAAAAAACCGATACGGGCAGGGATTCGAACCCGCGACTACTGGGAAACCGTCCCGTCGCTCTACCAACTGAGCTACCGTATCGCTGTCCGTCTCGGTGAATTAAGCATTCTATATGTGATCGTCTTTATCGGGACGGTAGGCTTTTTCGAAAATCCTAACTAAAGATAAGACTAGTTAGATGATGGAAACTATTATGCAATTACGAAGCAGGCTTTATATTTTAAGCCAAAAAAATATATATTTTGTGTCAAATTAGCTCGTTATATTTGGAAATATTACATAGAAAATTTTAATTATCAGGAGTCTCAGTACAACTTGAGTAATACATCTTTATTCTCTGTGTTCCTGTTAAAGTAACTTGTACTGTTAATATCTGTAAGATTTACAAATGGGACGTAATCACGACTTACCGATAGTTTTATTATAAAAAATAAAACATAATTTTCTATGTGGTTTAAGTAATTTTGGAAAAAAGAGGAATAATAAAAATATAAAAAACTAACAACAATGTTTATATAAAAGAGGTCTCTAAATATCAATACATAAATCATAATGTATTAAATATTAATTGATATTAAAAAATAAATATTCGATATTTCATGTAAAATTATTTAACATGTAGTGTAATAAAAAGAATTTATTTTTGTGAACACAAGTAATTTGTTCAATATTCCAGCTGCATATAGAGCCTACAAGTTGGACACAAAATTAATAGGAGCACAGGGCGAGTAAGAAATTGCTTGAAGAACAAAGTAAGATGAAGTAAAATTCAAAAAGACTGTTTATAATTTATAATAAAATATTTTTTTTTGAAATCGATACAAGGCAGCCTTATTAGTGTGAATCTACAGTTTGGATCATAATTGAGTACAGAAATAACAATATTCACTATGGGGAGAATCATTTTTCGATTAACACAATCGCTACTGAAGGCATTCGATGAGAGGGACAGTATTTTTACCTTAACCTTACATTAAAAAAAAGGAATAAAAGTAAACGGTTGATAGTCAGCTATCGGAAATAAAGAGGTTGAATTTAAAGTTTGTTTTTTATAATATTATCCATAGTATTACGTGATTTATTTTATATTTATAACCTCCATCCTAATTTACAGCTTTTGTTTTATATATAAAACTACCAACGAGAGAGGAAGTTGTGTCTTTCGATGAATATCACGCTAGTAATAAGCATCAAAATATTGACCGGAGCCCGCAGGTTACACGTCCATTATTGGTCTATGAAATGTTTATAAGGACGATTAGATTTATTTTAGATTACATAGTAATAAATGTTAAAAAACAAAAAAGCTGGTAATTCCCTGCAGCTGTCCTGCGACATGTCCAAAAACATAGAATAGAGAGACAGGAGATAGACTAAACAGGTTTGTGTTGGATGTCACAAACCTGTATGTCTCCAAAGTTTTTAGACTACTGTCTATTTTTTTATATTTGTTACCTGAAATAAGAGGTTTGCGTTTTTTAGTTCCTCATATGTGAAATGTCCCATAATTATTGATTTTCAAAATTTCCAAATTTTTTTAATAAGAGTTAATTATGTAAGCACATCATTTTTGTTAAATAATATAACTTTAATATTCAACCAGATTTAAAACGTTTGTATATCATATACCCCAAAATTATTGTATATGGATATAGGAGCCTGTGTGATTCCACGCTCACAGTAGTATTTAAAAAAAAGTGACGTCCACACTCCGAGGTTAAATAAATATTTTAGATTTTTATTGTTTTTTTGTGACTTTCTTTCCTACTTAATTATATAAAAAAACATCTGTTGTATGAAATAGCAATATGATATTGATTTAATAATGTGTTAGTAGTTTTTATTAAAATATGTATTTTTTTGCCTGTAGTACGGAGGGTTTCACAGTACTAAGTGAATCTGTGACTTAGATCAACAGTCCGTGGATCAAACAAAGAAAAGTTCGTCCGGAAATGGAACTCTCATCCTTTGGCTCAATCATCCGAACCACTAACCACTTGACTAATCTTAAATTTATTAAATTTTAATCGTATTGTCCTTTAATAAGAAAATATTTCAAACTTTATTGACAACGAATGTTTATTTTCAAGAAACAAGTAAATTTTATTATAACATTCTGAATTCCAATTGAAACTATTTCATTTTGGTAGTATTGAGGTTGTTGTGGAGATACTAAGGCCAAGGTAGCCCAAATTGCTACATTTATATTGCTTTAAACTAAAGTTTCAAATTAAATTAGAATAATCCAATTATATTGAAATGCAGTGTGTTGGGATCTGCTAGAGTTTATTGCAAACCTAATCTATTACTGACAAAATCAATAGAACTAGATTTTAACACATAGAAGTATTAAAAATATACATGGCTGTTCTACGAGAGAATATCTAATATGTAATGGTAAGACTTTTTTCAGTAATACACAGTACTTGCACTTCAATGTTTAATATCCAACCATTTGTAATAGAATAGACGAGAGCAGCCCTTACAACTCGTTTTACAATATTTTAACACTATAATATTTAGGTGAGGGTAATTTACAATTTCATAACCAACTTACAGATACTATTATAATAAGTTCTAATAATTAATATAAGATTAAACATTAGGTTAAAATATCCTATGCTTCCAAATTTTAAGACATTTAACAGTAAATACTAAATATCATTCCATAATTGATTGGGTAGGTGGCGCTACTGTTAAAACTTATGAACTAAAACAAGTAAATTCCAATGTATTTACCATTTAAATTATTATAAATAAATATGACTAACAGTAAATAAATATGAATTGTAGTTTACTTTGATCCAAGTTTGGTTTGTAATGGATGAACCTTAAACTTCAAAATAAAACTTTATCCTAAAAGAAAACACCGTGGAGTTATAACTCGTTAACGGGGATGTGTGTAATTATTTGATTTCGTGGAAAAGTTTTGCTAATTTAGACGAATAGTCAAGAAAAAAATCTGTATACCTTGCATTTCATTCTAACTAAGAAAATTATTTGTACCTATCACAAAGTCGTAATTGTTTTTATTATATTATATTTATTAATATATAGTTATACTTTCTCATTAGATTAATATCTTAGGTTCATATTAGTTCACATTATTTTATTTTGTTAATGTAAAAACATCGTACCTTGTACTTTCATTAATATTTTTCATAATGCCGCTTTACTTTGTGCCCTCATATTTCTTATGGCTCTTACCTAAAAATCAATACTGTAAGATAATAAATTGTTAATTTACAAAAAAACTCCAGTGTGTTTATATAGTTTTTCAGTTTCATACTTAGTAAGAGAAAAAATATTTAACTTTCGGTTTTCATTATATATAGGTGACATATTTTAAAGCTGCAAATGTTATAATGATGCCTGCAATATAATGTGAGCTGTAGTCATCACTTTTGACTAGTTGAAATATCTATTTTACCCTATTTTCGTATAAGTCCGTAACATCACTGATACAAAACGTTAATTTTTTATTTCAAATAAATATAATTATACGAATATTGGGAGTATCGGAAATCGAAGGAGGATGTTAATTTCACGAGCACATGCGTCATGACATTATCTACTGATCTCGTTATACGAATATGAAAATTTAAAATGAAAATAGGTATTCTATAGAAAATTAAATATGATAGAAAACTTATAATAAAGGTTGGGTTAAAATTCAATTAATAAAACAAATTGCTACAAAAGTGTACTCAGACCTTTCGAGTCACGGCTGACTCGATTAGATGAGCTTAATCCGATGAAATTATGGTGAAAGATATCGTTGGAAGTTGAAGAAACACTTTATTGTAATTATGAACAACTATTACTATACTAAAAAATACATACTCAGTAAAAATGCATATTAAGATTAACTGTCTACCTTTTTAGTTATGTTAATAATATCTTTTTTTAATAAATATGCAATCCTTATTGGTTTATTTATCCAATCCTTAAATTACACATAATCGCTATAATATTTGCTATAATTCATATTAAAAATGTATATATACAAGATTTACGAGCATGCCATTATTTATTTACTCCAGTAAAAGTTGAAATTATTGAATGGAGAATATTCGACGTAATGGACGTAATTAAAGAGGGGTAAATTTATTTAAGGTCCCCGTGGACTTCTAAAATAGTCCCTGTACATTCCTATTTAATGAAACTTAGTACAGCTAGTAAATATATATAATAGTAACCAATATGGTGTACTAAAAATTTGTCTTAAAAACTTTATTATTTTGGAACTTAATTTAAAACATATTTGTTTTTACTTTAATAATTCCTTTACATTTTTTGAATAAAGTTATTATTTAAGTAATTATCGATTAAAATATTAAATATAAAAATTAATATTTAAGTAGTTATCAAAATTCCCAAGACAAATAGGTTTGGAAATATTTATGCGGTCTTTCAGTAGTTCTGATTTTTTTCTCGATAGTTAATCATTCTAGTAGACTCTCCAAGGGTACTAGAAACAAATAATATATAACATAACAATATGTACATCTATGTGAAAGGAAGCTAGCGCAGGTGCTATTTTATTAATAACTTGGTAAATTAAATGTAAGGGAACGTACCCAAACTACGTGACCTATATTTTTCAATTTTTCGACACCCTCACCCCCCCCGGTGACCATCCGTAGTATGTGATAAGACCCCCCCCCCCCCCCGTCCCAAATGTTACGTAGTATAGCAAAAGGTAAATTTTTATCATCCCAAACGCAGAAAATGAAACAAATAAAAATAATGTTTAATTTTTGTTACTATTGGGACGGCATTTATCGCACAAAAATGTATCACACGACTTCAAAGAACCCTGAAAAGCAGACTTTATTAAATGTTAGTAGCTTAAATTGCCTTCTCTAGAATTCGACTACGTGACAATAATCTAAACCCCCCCCTCGCTTCTGTGACACAGCGTAATATTTTAAGGAACCCCCCCCCCCATAAATAGGCCACGTAGTTTGGGTACGTTCCCTAAGGTAAATTAAAATGGTCAAGGAAATTTAAAAGTACAGATATGGTGATTTTTTTGGTTTTTGGCAACGCATCATAGGTTAATTTGAAAATGTCGACAACAATTTTATATACAAAAATAACATAGAGTTCATTGACTTTGCCAGGAAGTTTTTCAACAATTTCAATAATAACAAACGCAATAGGGAATTTGATCCCTATATCAGTCAGTCGTACGTACCACTCAGATCATTACGTACCACTTCATTTTTATTTTTATAGATTTTCTAGACGAATTATTTAAATTGATTATCATTAATCTTTATTCCAACATTGAACTCAAAAAGATAAAAATCTATATTCAAATAAATGTTATCCCAAAAGCTCACAAACGTTTTAAAGCTACTTGCAAAGAATGATCTGAGTTATGAGCCATTAAAAGGTAATTGGCATTTAGCCAGATACTCTTAATATATATCATGTACCTATAAAATACCTATAAATTAATAAACTTTATACCTGAACTGCCTCTGGCAATATTTGACTCCACATATTTTGAATTCAAAATAATATTTACGTATTCATAGAACAGAAATACCAGTCACAAAAATAGCAAAAGCTAGAGATGTTGCTATTTTTGAGATTTTACTTGTCTGAGATTTTATTTTGAATATCTGATTTTTTTTTCGACATCCTTTGATATACACATATAATAAAATTGTCACTGATCGAAAACTGTACTTGGAAAATATTTAAAAAAATCATGATGGGGGCCTTTATAAGAACAAGAAAACCAAAAACAATAGTTTTTCATTTTGTCTGTGTTTTTATATGTTTGTGCACGTTAATCTCAGAAACGGTTTAACCAATTTCAATGCAGTTTTTGGGAGTATATTTCAAAACTATTTTTTTTATATTTTAGGTAAGAACAGGTTTTTTACCTAAAGGAAGACCTTACCTTACCTTCCTTCTTACTCAGGAATAAAAAGTAGGATATTAATATAAAATGTATTTTACATACATAATGGTACATATTGATAGTACGTATTGATAGTACATATTTATAGTACGTACTGATGGTACATATTGATAGTACATATTTATAATACGTACTGATGTACTGATGGTACATATTGATGGTACATATTGATGGTACATATATATTGATTGTACGTATTGATAGTACATAATCATAGATATGGAATAATAATATACTTTACAATAAAAATACGTACATATACATACCAATAAAAAATACAGTATATTAATATTATAGGACGCCAAAAACGAAGACCCATTTGTGATCATCCGGAACCTGCAAAACTACAACACTGATGACGAGATACTGCATTTCCTACGCAAACAAAATGACAACCTGGTGGGAGCGACACCCTCCGGGGACTTTAAAGCCACCAAGTAAGAAATTGTGCAAGGCAGCGGTAGACTCCTGTAGCCACTGTGGCAGCAGCCACTTAAGGGTAGATTGCCCGGTGTGGGCAACAGGGGACAAACCGACCGAGAGCAGATCACTCCGCGTTCGATGGGGACTGCCCCGTGAGGAAGCGCAGGGACGCCATAGCACGATCAACTGTATCGTACTGTTAGGTATCGTCCAGCGTAACCTCAAAAGCGGGCAGTCCCCCTCGTAGCGAGGAGGGTTCGACTTACTGACCATGAACTGCAAAGACCAAAACTGACCTTAGGACTGAGGACTTCTAAATGCTTACTTGACATGAAGGACATAATAATTGACAAGACGTCATGTAGCGATGCCGGATAACCGGAGAATCAAAGACGACCTGACTGACAACGTCGACACAGACAACCTTGGACACGCAATGGCCCTGACCCCGTGTCACACGTATCACACTTTCACGCACACACACGGGTCTTTCAGGCCCGACCGGATATCGATTGGGGGCGGCATAATTCAAATGCTTTGGCCACAATCGAACTCAAGGAGACACACGGCGGAGACGACGAGGAGTTAAATCCGGATGCAGGACGTATTGTGCCAATGCTGCCCCAGCACGGCGGGATGATGGCACAGCAAACATGAAAAAGAAAACAATAAGTATTAAAAAAAAGACGTGTGGCACTCGGATACTTCCTCGGTACAGCAATTCCAAAGAATTTTTTATCAACTTATGCAATGGTAATTATTTATTTATTTATGTAGTTGTTTTATTCTTTGATATTAATGCAAGATTTTTTCTTTGATGTTACTTCAAGTTGTGTAACTTGCATATGCGTTGTGACCTATAAGAAAACATTTTTTTTTCTTTTAGCGAATAAATGACTCATTTATAGGGTTTTCGATATATCGATATGTTTAAATATATCAATATTGGGGTTTGGAAATTAAAAAAAAATATCGATATTTCGATATATCGGCTTTATTTAAAATAATTATTGTAAGTAATGTTAGACATGCAAGATGGTATTTACTTTTTAAGTGAGTTGCTAAATTAGTTGTATTTCCGCTGCTTTTATATTTTTTCCCGCATAAGTTGGATGAAATTTATTTTATTTATTTTTATTTATTTATATCTTTTCCACTTAGAATCATAATCAGTGATCACTTGTGTACGTCAACATGGAAGTGTCAGGAGGGCCTATTACGATACTAGATTTATCGTAATAAGCCCTTCTGAGAAAGCACTTTCCATCTTAATGTTAAAGCTATGAGGGTTCCAAACGCGTCCTGGTCTGAGAAGAACCACACAACAAACTCAGCCGGATATATTTTTTGTTATTGTGATCACTGTTTCACAAACGTCAAACTTAAATGCAAATTTGGAACAACTAGAACCGTCGCAATTAATAGGAAAAGAAGCCTAATGATTTCAGGCAACGAAAATTAAATAATAATAACAGAAAATAAATCTTCGGCCTGCCACACAACCAGTCACCGCAAGCAGCACCCGTTCACGAGCATAACACAAGAGCCAGCCATCACCCCCTTCGCACATATTTGAGGGAGGGAGGCAACCCGACTCCCGATGCTACCGCAAGTAGTGACTTCTAAGGAATCGGTGTGATGCAGAAGGTCGATAAAGCAAAATTAATTTACAACAAAAAACAAATTGCGGAGATTACTAGCTATTCGCAATACAATACAGATTCATTCCCAGGCCATACCGTCATCGATGTAATCCTTTACACTATAGTAGGATTTTTTTATTAAATTATTTTTAACATATAATTTAAATTTATTTAATGATAGGCTTAAGGCTTCATTTGGGAGCTTATTATAAAAACGTATACAATTACCCTTAAAGGATTTACCTATTTTATGGAGCCTAGTGCCGGGCATAGCGAGTTTATTTTTTTGTCTTGTATTAATTTTATGTAAATCACAATTTTTCTTGAATTTTGAAATATTTTTATGAACGTAAATTAAATTTTCATAAATATATTGATTGTAAACAGTCATAATTTTAAATTCTTTAAATTTGTTTCTTAAAGAGTCTCTTGGTCTCATATTATATATTGCGCGAACAGCCCTCTTCTGCAATGTAAATATGGTATCAATGTCAGCCGCATTGCCCCATAAGAGTATACCGTATGACATTAAGCTATGAAAGTAACTAAAGTAAACTAATCGAGCAGTTTCCATATTTGTTAATAGACGTATTTTTTTAACCGCGTATGCAGCAGAACTTAGTCTGCTTGACAAATCAAATATATGAGGACCCCATTGCAATTTTTCATCTAAAGTAATGCCCAAGAAAGTAGTAGATTTGACCATGTCCAAATCCTCATTATTTAATTGTACATTGGTTCTAACATTTTTAACATTTGGTAAACTAAATTTGACACATTTCGTCTTTTTTTTATTGAGCAACAAATTATTGGCGTTAAACCATTGTACAACATCTGAGAGAGCATTGTTTACATCGTCAATAACAGATTGCCGTCTATTAACTTTAAAAGTAAGAGAAGTATCATCAGCAAACAATACTATCCCATGTTTTTCCCTCACTAGGTGAGGTAAGTCACCTAGTGAACACGTGAAGTAGAAACACTTCTTGTATCAACTTTTTTAAAATACATACCATAAAACGGTAGAAATGATTGAAGAATATATATTTTGGCACCAAACTATTTCCATAAAACTAGATATTTAATGATTTACTGTGAATAAATTAGCTTTTACCGCTACGATGAGAGGATTTTCTCTTATTCACTTCGCTTAATGTTAACAGTGATACCAATATATAACTTGTCGCGCATTTAACGCGACAAAGACGATATTATCCACTCCTATAAAGTAGGTACTCCATAGCGTAATTTTTTACCTTATACTTTAAAGGTATATCTATACAAAAATACATTTCGTTTTAAGATAAGAAGTGAACTAGGAATAGAGAAAAAGTAAATAATTTTCAGCATACTATACTACACTACACTACACTACACTACACTACACTACACTACACTACACTACACTACACTACACTACACTACACTACACTACACTACACTACACTACACTACACTACACTACACTACACTACACTACACTACACTACACTACACTACACTACACTACACTACACTACACTACACTACACTACACTACACTACACTACACTACACTACACTACACTACACTACACTACACTACACTACACTACACTACACTACACTACACTACACTACACTACACTACACTACACTACACTACACTACACTACACTACACTACACTACACTACACTACACTACACTACACTACACTACACTACACTACACTACACTACACTACACTACACTACACTACACTACACTACACTACACTACACTACACTACACTACACTACACTACACTACACTACACTACACTACACTACACTACACTACACTACACTACACTACACTACACTACACTACACTACACTACACTACACTACACTACACTACACTACACTACACTACACTACACTACACTACACTACACTACACTACACTACACTACACTACACTACACTACACTACACTACACTACACTACACTACACTACACTACACTACACTACACTACACTACACTACACTACACTACACTACACTACACTACACTACACTACACTACACTACACTACACTACACTACACTACACTACACTACACTACACTACACTACACTACACTACACTACACTACACTACACTACACTACACTACACTACACTACACTACACTACACTACACTACACTACACTACACTACACTACACTACACTACACTACACTACACTACACTACACTACACTACACTACACTACACTACACTACACTACACTACACTACACTACACTACACTACACTACACTACACTACACTACACTACACTACACTACACTACACTACACTACACTACACTACACTACACTACACTACACTACACTACACTACACTACACTACACTACACTACACTACACTACACTACACTACACTACACTACACTACACTACACTACACTACACTACACTACACTATACTATACTATACTATACACAGTATTAAGTAAATAATGTACAGCATACTATATGTATATAGTAAGTTTACGATTGTTGATTTAATATAGTTAAATAATTTACCAAGAAAAAAAATGAAAACGTATTTAAAAGAAATATCAACCACGATATTTGCATTTCAATATCAAACTATCAATATATCGTTCAATAATTTATTTATAATAAATATCGATTTTTTCTAAGTAATAATATCGATATTTCCTATTCCTATATAAAATCCTGTCCTATATAGGATACTACTATACCTACTACTATTTATTTAAATATGACTATATAGTCCTATTTAAATAAATTATCAGTGATATGTAATATCATAAAAAGATTAATAATATTAACAGCTAAAAATGTTTTCAATCTTGACTCTCACGAATAAAGTTCAATTACGATTGTTAAATACCTGAATATGAAAAGGCTTGTTGAAAAAAATAAATTTGTACAAGTAAAATATTTATTTTAAAATGAACCTTAAATGGTTGACAATAATGCTCATAATACATATTATCAACTTGGCGCTTACGCTATTTTTAAATGATAGGTACACAATACTGGTGTGTTAGGTTATTTTCGTTACGGAATTTCTGGATTCGATCGCCACGCTCAAAGCCAGCGATAGAAGCTGAGCAATAGCTTAAAAATAAAAAAAAACTTACCTCAGTCCATGGTTACTGGAATACCTAAAATCAAACATATCATGTCGGCTTATTGGCCTAGTGTAAGTGCTTTATGATTGTTAGATATAAGAATAATAAACAGTACTCACCTTGTTGAAGTTCTGCACCCAGGAACTGTTGACCACGGCGGCGTCCTTGAAATATGGAAATATAAAATTAAGACAATTTTTTTTTTTTATTTAAGAGGAGGGCAAACGAGCTGGCGGGTCACAGATGACTTGTGATCACCCCCGCCCATGAACTCTTGCAACATCCGAGGATTTACAAGAGTGTTGCCGGCCACGTAGGTAGGAGTAAACGCCTTTTTTTAAGGTATCCATGTCGTACCGATCTGGAAATACCACCGAAGGAAGTTCGTTCCACAAGCGAGTGGAATAAGGGAAAAATGTCCTTGAAAACCGCACAGTAGAGGATCGCCACGCATCCAGGTGGTAAGGATGATATTGGAGGCGATGGCGCGCTGTGCGGTGATGAAATTCAGCAGCAGGCATCAGATCGAATAGTTCTTCGGAACATTCCCCGTTGTAAATGCGGTAGAAGACGCACAAAGAAGCCACGTCTCTACGCCAAGGAGTCCAGCCGTTCGCAGAGCACCGGGTCCCCGACAATCCGAACGGCTCTCCGTTGTACGCGGTCAAATGGTAGAAGCTGATATTGGGGTGATCCGGACCAGAGATGAGAACAGTACTCCATGTGCGGCCGGACCTGCACCTTATAGAGCGCAAGTCTTTGGCCAGGTTTGAAATGCCTCGCTCTATTAATCACCCCCAATTTCTTCGAGGCCAACTTGGCCTTGTGGGTGGGTTTTCTTAGTGGTAATCGCGCAAACTTGTGTCTTCAGGGGATTGAACTGTCCGAGGTTCAGTTCACCCCACTCAGAGATCAGCCCCAAGGAAGTCTCTATAGAAGACACAAGTTTCTTTCGGCACTCGTCGACATTTTCCCGAGAGGGACCTGCACGGCCGGAATATACCGCATCCCCAGTGCTGTCATCCACATAACAATGTATGTTGGAGATATCCAGCATATCATTGATGTGCAGGAGGAACAGAGTTGGGGATAGCCTTGGGGTACACCAGCGTTCACGGGCTTAGGGTCCGAGCAAAAACCGTCGATAACGACCTGTATGCTCCGCCCAGTGAGGAAGCTGGTGATCCACTTGCATAAACTCTCGGGAAGCCCATAGAAAGGTAGCTTCGAAAGAAGCCCCCTGTGCCATACACGATCAAAGGCTTTCGTCATATCCAGACTAACTGCCAGACCCTCTCCCTTGCTTTCAATAACAGCTCCCAACGGTGTGTAAGATACAACAGAAGATCACCAGCCGATCGACCATGGCGAAAGCCATATTGCCGGTCATTGACCAACTGGTGATCCTCGAGGTAGGTTAGGAGCTGTTTATTGATGGTGCTCTCCATTACTTTGGAGAGAAGAGAGGTAATGGCGATAGGTCTGTGGTTAGCTGGGTCCGAGCTATCGCCTTTTTTAGGGATCGGATGGAGAAGGGCACGCTTCCATGAGACCGGGACTACGCCTTTCAAGTAAGAGTACCGAAATAGACGCGTGGGCACTGGTGTCAACTCAGGGGCACATGTTCGTAGCACAACTGGAGAGATACCATCTGGCCCACTCAACTTATGAACTTCCAAGGAAAGGAGGGTTTTTCGGATGAGTTTTTGCCGAAAAACTATTTCCGGCATAAAGATCGGACACCGCGGGATAATAGGCGGTGCCCTCCCTTGGTCGTCCAAAGTCGAGTTTGAGGCAAAAAGAGTGCCCAAGAGATCGGCTTTCTCTTTTGCCGTGTGAGCCAAAGAGTCGTTCCCAGTGTGCAATGGCGGCAGGGATGGGCGACAGAAGTTTCCCAGACTGGCTTTGGAAAGCGCCCAGAACTTGCGCGTGCCAGGTGGGTACTTTGCCAACTGATCCCCAATTTTGACGACATGCTTGAACTTTCACACAAATGTAAAGATTAAATCCTACAAAGTTAAACTTCAAAATTTAATATCTATGTTATTTTGAAATTATCACTTACCTTTTCTACAAGTGCATTCCACTATGAACTCTACATATGTGTAATTAAAATTTTAATCTTAAATTTAAATCATAATTTTAATCTTAAATTTAATTTTTATCTATAGCTCAATAATTGCCTTTTTATCGCGTACGTGTAATCTAAATGTATACATATAGTCATATACCTATAGATATATCTATACTATAATATTATAAAGAGGAAAGGTTTGATTATTTTTTTTGTATGTTTGAAATGAATAGGCTCCGAAACTACTGCACCGCTTTCAAAAATTCTTTCACCGTTGGCAAGCTGTTCTCAAGTGACATAGGCTATGTTTAATTTTCAAAAAAATAGGGCTGATTACTAAAACTTGAATATTATAACGCGAGGTGTAAAAAAATAAAAAAAAATTGCGTGCGCTGCGAAAACGGTGAAAGTTACGCAAAAATGATGTTCTATGAAATTGTTTCTCTTTAAAAGTTTTAAAAAGAAGTTCACGACAAGATATTTCTAGCTTTTAAGGTTGACTCACCATAACGTTTTCTATGGTTATGAAATTAGTTTTAAAATAATATACACTTTCGAAGGTGTTTTAATAATTAACTCTAAGTCTATTATAGGTCTGGATAATTGTAGTTTCCACAGATTACGTGAAAAGCGACCTACACGCGGGCGGAGCCGCGGGCAACAGCTATAAAGTATAAAGCTGTCATGACCGTCCTGGACTTTGTTTGACAAAATTTTATATTCTTGGCTTAAAATTGTTATTCCTAGCAATTGCCAACATTTAGAAGATAATTGGTCAAAATACCTAAGTGCAAAGTTTGATTTCAAAACTTTATTATATATAAAGTAATAAAAGAAATTGCCTAGCCTATTGTTCTAATCATATCTATTGCCTTCATTGTCATATCCCATTGTGTAGATAGTCATATATTTTAACTCAATCTTTAGGCATATATAAATATGTAACAAAATGTACTCAGTCAAAGTAATTGTAAAAATATTGTAACTGTTATTCTGTTAATGTTATTGTATGTAATATATATCACCATCATCAACGATAAAATAATTAGCATCACAATCATAAGCGGCAGTTACTAAAAATACTGATTATGAATTATAACGTAGGAAACCATTTAAAAGTATAGAAACTGCCGCAAATGAAACACATCAAAAATCACAAATTGGAAAAAAAAAATCCTAGACACTGTTTTCGTCCACCCATGCGGGAGAAAATAGACAAACAAAAAAATATAAAAAAAAAGAACGTAATTAGACTACCTGCTCAGTAAAAAAATATCTTCTATGGAATCTATGCGTACGAAGTCACAGGCACAGCTATTTTTTTATAAATAAGGTTAAAAACTATGGGTAAATGAAATTTTTGGTTAATTGAAAATTATTTTATATTACATTTTAATTTTGCTTAACCGATCCTAAAATAAAGATAACTTAGGATTTAATTTTATTTAAAGGTTTAGTCAAAATTGCTTTTTAGATATATTTTTTTTAAATAGTAATTATTACTGTCACCTATGAATATAGGACTAAGAAGACCTTACTTTTAATATATAAATATAATAATAGAAAAAACAACGTTAATATTACCAATGTAACTAGTTTCAGAAAAACGAGAAGAAAGCCAAAGATGAGGAAAACGTGATTACAGGATAATGTCTGAATATTTACTGAAGAGTAAAAGAAACCGCATAATATAAAATTATACAATAACAAAAGACCTCCTTCATATTTCGTTTTTATCTTTATGCTAGTTGATGATTTTTTTTTCTTGATAATAACAAACCAGTTTTTGTAAAAAAAAAAACAATAAATAAAATATGTAACAATACCTCATTTTATTAAAATGCAGCAAATAATTTCATTTCAGGATCAATCACAAGTATTGAAATAAAATCTTTAAAAATACTCTTTTACAAGCTGTGTAGTTCTTCAAAAGTAAATGTAGCTTTTAAAAAAAATATATTTAATTCACACAATTTTCCTCGTTATATATTTTAAAAAAATATAAGGACTGCATAATTTTTATTTTATCTTTAAGGTTATAAGAGGTCATTACACTGTACGCCTAATATGAAATACCGATTTGATATTGGTAACATAATATGTTATATATATTTTTAAACTATGAATCTGTCTGCGAATTTATAAATTGAAATGCTTCAATATTTTTCAAGAATTTAAATATATTTTTATTATATTTAATATGTATATTATATTGTGTATATTTAGTTATAGGTTATTGTACTATGATCAATATTAGTAATGGACGTTTCAAAATAATATATTCAAGTATATAAAATATTTCTTCTCATTGTGCATGTTAAGAAGTTGTTTGTCAGAGCACTAAAGTATATTCTTAAAGTATTTGCATTAGAGTACCGCTCCGCATACAAAATGTACGTAATAGCTATTCCAGCATAAATGTAGTTCCACCTGGAATATTTCCAGCTCCTGTAAATACTCATAATTCAGATCAGGTATTTTATGGATATCAGATATAAATGCTGTTATTAAACGTAATATGTGAATTAAATTCCGCAACAAATATAATACTAATGAAAATTAATTATTATAAAACTCTATTAAATATGAAGTAAAACTCTTTGTGTAAATATAAAGATTAACTTATTGCAAAACAAGAAGCATGTCATTAATCAAGTCAAAAACCAAACATCGGATAGCAAAAGTTTGGACATAAATTATACCTTAAAGTTTAACACAACTTGGATTACAAACCAGAAAATCTCGGGACACAAACATATTTTAAACGTATTTACAAACAATAAATGTAAAATCTTATCAAAACAAACTTAGATCAAAAACAAGATTTATTCTAACCATAATAATAAAACCTGATTAATTCGGGTAAATCAAGGTAAAAATATTACTTTGCAATGTGAATGGAATATACGAGTCGTTGGGTCGAGTAACGAAGGCAACCGTTAAAAAGGGGTTTAACAAAATTCCCTAGAGACCGCAAATACGACCTATTAAAGGACAACGTTAAAAAAAATACAATAATGTATAATATTAAATTAATTACCTTGATACTGTAATAGTTTTAAATGGATTATTGAATAATTTTTAACCTGCTTACACAACTATCATGAGATATAGGAGATATTTAAAAAATGCATGTAAAATTTTATGTATATAAAATATATATAAAAAGTAATACTATTTTTATACGTTTAACCTTCAGCAGTTTTCACTATTCGTAAAAATAGTTTTATAAATATTTACCCAAATTAAAATAGTTTTATCATATCCATTCTAAACGCTTCGACCCCAGGTGTTTAGCTATAATTTATGCTCCACTTTACTCCTGGACTCTTCAATATAACGATGCCAATTGCTTGTATTAATAGTGTACTTAAATAATCAGTGACCAAAATAGCGAGAAGTCATAATCTATGTTCTAGTACTTTAAATAAATATTCGATAAATATTGTCCCCGTCTTACAACGATATCACTAATAAAATATAAAATACACTTAAATTATTTTTTAGTATCATTATTTTAAAGATCTGCTAACCATAAAGGCCTAATAAATTATTGAACTGTCTGTACCCACAGCAAAATTACTTTTATAATATACGAAAATGTATCCTAACCGAATTGAGGGAAATCGACTGAGGAAAATCGGAAAGTCAGACTTTGCGCTTCAGTTCATACAATTCATACAAGCATCATTCGAATGGACAAGGTACAACTAGGAAACTGACTCACTACAAAATTGAAAACATAACAATATATTATTTCAGAAGAATCTTTTCTTGTTAAAGCATAGCGTCGTGTACACAGAGCATTTATTATATAAATACTTCGCTGCTGCCACTTTTGGTTATCATCATAAGTTAGAGATTCGTCTACTTCACCTTTGATTTCCTGGTCACATTATGTTATACAGTTTTATCTCACTTTTTTTATTGCGTCACGCCTTCCTACCAATTGGTCAATACGGTTATTTTAGGACTACTCGGTGGTTATCTTTAAGACTAGAAAACAAAAACCAAAAACTATAATATGAATAACAAAAACGTTATTTAAAATTTTTGTCTTTTTCAAATTATTGCTATAATTAAAAGAAAGATTTTTTTTTATTATATCCGATGAATAAAATAAATTATCTTTGGAAATAACAGATGTTTCTAAAATATAAATAGTTTTCGCAACATACTACATATCTTATTGTTTCTTAGTATATTTATCTTACTATTCCTAATTTCCCTAACAGGTAAATTGTTATATAACCTCAACTGAAAGAAGAGTAAAATTGCATAGGCCTATCCCTGTTCTATACCTATCTCACTGCTATGCAGATAACGGTTTTCCAATTATAGAAACGGAGCGAAGCGTAACTGCTCACACTGCCCACGCTGAATAAGATGCTCACGGCTTCCACTACTAGAATAAGTATCCTCGCCTTTACAATTTTTTTGATCTTTTTTCTCTATTCTAATTTCTACGAGGTAACATTTGGGGCGTAGCCCAGAATTTTTGTGACCGCTAAAACCTTTCTTGACCCTGCACACAAATAAAACCATTTTAAGTCATTTTAATAGATACCAGCTGTTGCCCGCGGCTCCGCCCTCGTGTAAGTCGCTTTTCGCGTAATCTATGGAAACTACAATTATCCAGCCCTATAAAAGACTTATAAGTTACACTTCATTCTATAGTATCCTATTCCATTACATAGGCATTACATTGCTACGATATCAAACTGAAAATAATAACATACATACACATCCATCACACACACACACAGCCAGAACATTATTCAGATATACATACGTAATAAAGCATATGAATTCTAAATAATTTTTACCAAATATTATGTTTTTGTGTAATGTTTAATTATAAAATTTCTTTATAGAATTTAAAATGTTATACCATATGCGAAAACATAACCATAGCGAGTTCTAAAAAATGTCAGTGCCATCTATTTAGATTTTATGTAACTAAATTTAAAATGGGCATATGCTCATATCCAATTTGTTATTTTATTAAAATTCATATAAAACAAAGTAGAAATTCTAGCTTTTACACGTTTTCACGCATTAAATACGTTTAAGTAAGCCGCATTCAATTTTGTTTAAAAGTATTGAAACAGTACAAGTTTTGAAAACGCTCGTGACTATATACTATAATCTACCTGGGAAAACGTGCATTCAAATCCGTTGAGTAGTTTCGACGTTATATTGTACCAGACAGACAGAAACACAAACATTCCAAAAAATGTTTTTTTTTAATTTCTGTTACTCGTCTTTAATCGCCCCCTATCAGTTTTTTGGAAAAATATCTAATGTACACCCACTCGACTTAGTAAACTGTCTTATTATATATTTGAGATAGGATATAGAACTCATAACGTCAATAGACAAACACTTGAAAGCAACTTAAGCAGCACCTTCAACTCGTATAAGCTTTGGATACAAGATGGCATTTAATATGACCTTAAAATTTTATTGACAAGAGGTCAGTCGACTTAGACATGATGATGATAACAATAATTTCATAGTGACAAAATTATCACATATACATATATTTCAATATTCATATATTTAAAAATAAATCAAAAAATGTAAATTTTTAATTTATTTTTTTAAGTTAATAATAAAAAATACTAACATAATATGATTTTTAAATTTATTTAAAAAAAAGACAAAATAATAATAATAATTATAACAATAATATGATTTGTTAATAAACAAATCATATCAATGGATAACGTTGTAATTTATTATATTTATAATATTATAGTTCGTAAGCACAAACGTTATCCACCTCTACGTTAATCAACAAAAGTTTTTTAATTAAAAAATACCTCGATATTTATAACCTTTATCTTACACAACGCGTGTTCAATAAATAATGAACATAAAATCACGTACAAATAAATAATATACAAAATACCGATATTTAAGGCTTTGTTTCTAAAAAAGAATAATGACACGTAACAATAATAATTATTATCTACACAAAGTTCCTAGAAAAAAAATGTCAGCCATCCTACTAGTAAAAATGGCTGCTCTCAGAACACCTTCAAGACGTAGGCCTATATTAGGAAAGAGGGGCCACCTTCCCTTCCATCAGACATCCAGGTTAAACAGATTTTCTCTATTTTCCTCCACAAACGACACAAATTTAAAGCTTTTAAAATAAGTAGGAGTACATTGGCATTTCCTAAACATCAGATTCCATTTGCATGATTCAAAAAGACGTTTGAAAAAGACCTTTAAGAAACTTGACTCAAAACATATTAATTAGTTTATCTTTTTTAAATATTGGTATTATTAATAAATTAAATTATTTTCATACCCATGTATCATTAGTATTATTATTAATATCATATATAAAAATAACTCACATTAATTAAACAATAACATTCACAGTCCTATTTGATATGTTAAAAGTTGAAAAGAAGAACATTTAGAGAAGTGATCGTGCAAGCATTGTGCCAAAAGGAGATTGGAATAAGTAACCACGCCTTATCTAATGATTTCTATGACAATCTTTGATTGACAAAGGCTCAAGGAATTCTGGCTTAAAAATTAATATTACAAAATGTTTTGGAAGTATCGAACTTTTAACTAGGTATTTGATAACCCCATGGAATTGGTTACAGTAACATACAACATATATTACTTACTTTTAAATACATTTGTATAACCAGGGTTCGAATACCGGACCTGCTATTACAAATTCAAGCAAGCATACCTTTTTTTTTTTTTTTTTTTATCGTTGGAAAAATGCGTTTCCGCATCGTCACCCAGGCCAGGAAGGCGATGGCCGGGCGGTATGTGCGGCAACCGGCAGCAAAGGAAACGCTGCCATTTTTAAGGCACCCCACTAAAAAACGGCTGCCCTCATCGCTGCAATGGGGACGTCACGGGATCGCTTTCGCACTCACCGTGACGCCCCGGCGGAACCCCCCCCGATAAGGGTACCCCAGGCAACCAGTGTACCCCTACGTCATAGACCTAGTGCAATGGTGAGAGAGGTCGCCCCCCTCTCTCACCTAGGCCTTAGCAAGCATACCTAATACATGCTACGCAAACGTTCTTATCAAAATATTAACCACTATTTATATTTCGTCTATATTAAAACTAGTAGTCCTTAACAACAAATATATTTTTTTATAAATTTACTAGCCGTATAGGATTTTTATACCTTTAAGCTGTAAGTAGACATATTTAATATTATTTCATATTGTATAAATAAATAAAAAGAAAAAAAAAATATAGCAATTATTTCATAACCAAAAATAAAAAAAAGATAAATATACCAATAATTATGACTGCCCTTTACATCTTCATCACTAATAATACGATATCATTAAATATAATGTATTAGTTTTTGTACCTTCACAGCTAACAGACAATTTATTATTATTAATTACTGGTTCACATGACAATCCACAACATATCGAATCCTGATTTGTTTATTTGCAATCAATCGGTTGATAGAGGTTGGGCAAATACTATAAGGCACATGTTATGTATACATGTGTATGATTGGATATTTATCCATCAATTCTGCAAATTATGGCATGGAATAAAAAGAAATTTTTCACACAGATACTATGACCAAAAGATATAGACTACTTGTTATTCCGGAAAAGTCCTCAGCTCTCTAGCTTCTTACCATTCCAGCGGCTTGGCAAAAGCTGGTAATTTATAATATTATATACACTTCTTAAATAATACATATAAAATATTATATAATATAATGCCCGCTAAAGTAACGGTTTCGGAGAAATATTAATATCTTAATACATTTGTTCTAACACTAACATTAATTTATTTGTTGTCTAACCCAATGAGGTCTTAATAATTCTGTAGGAAATCCACGATAACAATGGTTCAAGTAAAATAGTTATATTTTATATCATTAATGTTATGTTAACAAAAAAATGTGATCGTAATAAGAATTCAAATTATTAGTAATATGTATTCGAACATCATACCTTTAAAACCAAAAACCAGACCTTTAAAAATAGTGTCTAATATAAAAACAATCAAAGGAGGTTAAATATTTTTTATAACTCTTGCAAATGATTAAATCTACAATTTAAATTTATTAAATTATTTTACATTACATTACAAATTATCTATAATCTCAGTTCGATAAGATTTTTGCATATAAATCATAATTATAATCTTCTAAAATAGAGTTAAAAATAATAATAATAATAGTATATTTTACAAGAATTTATAATCATACTTCGATAATTCGTCAAAGGCTACTGAGATGCATGGTGACGTTAACATAAATAAGTTAATTTATATTCAGAACTTTTTATTATTTTTTACTTTACTGTATAATTTTTATATTATAATTGTAATCGTATAAAATTATTATAAGTTAATAATATTTCTATACAATTGTATACAAATATTATTAACTTATAATAATCCTATGAACTATGTGAAAATCTTAATAACTTTACGATGTCTCAACGTCAACCTCATAAATTTTTGAAAAATAATCTAATACTGTTATTAAATCTTATCAAATAAATAATATTATCATGAGAATCGCTAGATTTAATAACGTTTTTATGGTATTCGAAAATTCTTGAAATTTCTTAAAGAGCCGTATTGTGTTTCTATCAAAAACAAGAGCAATACATCAAAGTGTAAATTGATTCTGAACATTTAAGATAAAACGGTAATATTCTCAATTCGTAATGGACGATCAATCTAAGTCCAACGTGGCATTTCACGCTGTTCTGTTTAATCTGTGGCGTATTTCTGTCATGGCTCAGCGCGGGAAATCAGTTGTACACCGCTTACGCTTCGCAGTGCATGGCTCATATCGTGCGTCCCGCGAGTGTTTGAATTGCTACGAAAAGTTACAATTTTAAAATAAATATTGACTCATTATTTTTAAGTGTTATTTTAAATAAACAAATATTTTGTGTTTAAGACTTAGTATTAAAAAAATATTTTATAATTTTCTGAATGTGTGATTTATTGAACTTTTGCCAGCTTCTTAGAAAGTAAGTATTGTTATCGTTTTTTTATATGCATAATGTACTTTAACTGAAATCTTAAACTTTTTCAAAACAACTTTCTGACTATCAATACAATTATCGTGAAAAAATACGGCTGCCTATTGCATATTCTTTTCCGCAAAATTCTTTACAAAGACTTTATACCTAAACAATTAAAATGTTTTTATATAAAAACAATTAATTATATTCCCAAAAATAATTTTCGCTTAAGTATTTTAAAGCACTCCTATTTACTTTTATTTGATGTTAAGGAAATTAACAAATTTATTCAATGAACCTACTGTTTCTAAAGCCCAGTACTTCTCTTTGTCCATAAAGTTATTATAAAATAAACTATAGATAAAATTGATATAATATAAATATATTTTTTTAATTAAAATTAATAATGTAATTGAATAAAGGGCTTTTGGATATTTATTTTTGACGTTGCCTCATAACGTATGTATATTTATTTAATTTTTAAGCAGGACTAAAGGTTGGAGATATAATGAAGATGTATAGCAATTAGCAAGATATAAAGCGTCCTAAAATACAAATTTAATACCTTTTAATATTTTATCGTAACTCCGGTGACAATATTTCGTACACTAAGAAGAGACCACAAGAAACTCTGACTTCTGTTAAATTTATGAAAATTAGTTTAAACAAAAGCTAATTCTCTATGATTTCCAGAATATTACAATCTATATGATTATTAAGATTATTTGGATTGTAAAACTTAATACCTTAAAAATCTTATTTTTATATAAATCAATATAGTATAATACGACGTATTAGTGAGTTGACTTGCCACTCTTTCTTATGACTGATGAACCCTAAATCAATTTGGTGTGTCATGACCGAGAAACGAGAATAAATTGTGTTACAATTTTAGCAATTGTCGTCACGTCTGATCTTAATTTTATTATTGCCTTAATAAAAACGCAAAGTGTTTTCTCATAACCTTATAAGAAAATGGGTAATACAAAATTTGATCTCTATTATAGTTCAACAAAATTTTGGTTAATTTAATGTGAGTACCTTTTAATAGTCAAGGACAAAGGAATTTATAATCTGTGATAATCCCTTTAAGTCAAATGTACTTACATTCCTGACTTTTATGAAGCCTTCATACGTTTCGTACAACATTTATGTAATTTTAAATTAAGCAATTATGTGGGGTTTTTACAGATAATATAAACTTATTTTTCAGGTCAATAATTTAAAATATAATACATAATAATAAAAACAAAATTGGTAAATACATAGAAAAAAAATCTGACAATACTTCATTTAATTCTAAAAGGTGGTTGTTTCGTTATTTCCAACTTGATGAAATTAAATGAAATATATAAATAAATTATATTACTTAAATATTGGTAGTAGTTTTTAAATAGCATTTTCTTTATTGAAGGCTAAAATAAATTGATTACAGTGGCTTAAAGATGTGTAAAGTTGTAACTATAATAAATTATTATAAGATTGGAAGTTAACTTAGCGATGTACTGACTAAAATGCAATTGTATACAAATGCAAATCATACCTTGCATAATAGAACATCGTCTAGTATGTGTAGATAATATGCCGTTACTCTAAAGACAGGTCATAAAAGGTCTATAGGAACTACAAATAAAAAAAAAAATAAATGTTTAAGCAATAAACATTTGAACTTTTTGAACAATAAACACTTATTATTATTATTAATATATTTTATACGACTAACCTAATTTGACCTATTTGAGAAATATATGTAGTGTTCGTATAATATACAACCGTCGAACCAGGTAAGCAAGATAACGGTTTATGCATGCAGAATTAGTTTCAAAGACTAAGTAGAACAATTATATCCAGAACCGGAAAGATATACAGACGTAAAATTGATAATGCGAAAATATTACCGTAATAAATATTATTTTAATATAAAATATTAAATAAATACACTAATTTTCCAGTAACTTATTTAACTGTATTAACTTTTACTAGTATAAATATAGATGTTTTATATAAAAACAAATTTGAACAAAAATTATACTCATTATTTTACATTTTCCAAGAATAACGGATGTGTTAAAAGCCGGTTATTATAAATACCAGCTTTTCACACGTCCCTTTTTCTTCATGGTTTTCATAATTGATATCAGATTACACTACGTTATATTAACGTTGGCGTTTTTAATAGATCGTTGTCAGTTAAATTTTAATGTTTTGGAATAATAAAATTGATTTGAAAATATTCATATTTCACAAGTGCATAATGATTTTGTAAAGTGAAGTTTAGAAATGTTCCTGTCCATCATTTTATTGTAGTATCAGTCCATATACGTCACACTGCTGGTAAAAGCTTTTATTTATACTACAGAAAAAGTGAAGTTTAAACCATCCCACCACTCTACCAACAATAACACTCTACAAGACCATGGTTATATATCCTGTAATATTGTCAATCAAAACATTATCTTACGAATTCAATCGGGTCATGTCAATTCAGGACGAAATAACATCTTTGGTATCATAACACTCAATATACGTTCCTTAGTTTCAGTAAAAATCGTAAATATTAAAAAAAAGATTATAATTTTTAACTTTGTGAACTACTTAATGGAATTAGATTTAATTAAACTATAAAATTACTAAAATGTCAGTGTAATTTACTGCTAAAATTCCTAACTATATTGTTCAACACACAGTTTCGCGAAGGCTGCTTAATCAAAAAATAACTAACTTGTTTTGAAATTCTGTGTAAACCTTTTTGATTGGTTGATGGTGTGATAGACAGATAATCAAAATTTGACAGGGTTGTCAAATCATTTTCAATTTATTCATCCTTCCGGAACTCAGCTGTAAATAGACCTTTCATTTGATTTTAATTTAAGGACGATACCAAACATTTATTGACGTCAGACTCATCAATTTGATGGCATTATATAACGAAATAAGATCCTCATTACACGAGTAGGGAGGAACTTTAATTAATTATGAGTCACGTCTGTAGTCCATTAAATAATTATTAGCCTGGCATCACTCTATACTTGTTTAATTAATATATAGTTCTATACAAAATTTTAATCTTTGAATCTTTGGATTATCTGGTCGTGCAAATTAAGAACAAAGGTATTTATAATTAACCTAGTTTGATAACTTACCGCTAGATCTTAAAGCTTTATGACAAAGTACCTAGATTCAATCCTATTTGAAATTTATAAGATTAACCATTAAGATACAATTATTCACAGTACAGGTAGGGTAGGGCGGGGCTAGTTGAGCAGTTTTTCACTTAATCGGTTATAGTTCCTCAACGATAATTCGTAATAGCTTATGATGCATACTGATGAATGAGTAATTTATCCCTTAGCTTAGTTTCCATAATAATTTATTTCTAATAAGTCGAATTTGGAAGCTACATGTATTTTAATGCAGAAAGTCAAGTATGCTCAACTTACCCCATATGTGAGGTAAGTTGAGCAAGGGTATGGGGCTAGTTGAGCACTTAGAAAGTTTACCCAAATCATAGGTCCTATGTTAGGTAGACTTACAATAAAATTCCATTTTGATAATTAACTTTTATTAGTAGGTATCTAAACTTATAGTGACAAAACATCAAATCTAAAACTAGATTTCTTGGAAAAGTAAGGTAAAAACAGAATCTACAAAACAGCAACGTTCCTAGCTTAGCTTAACTATTAGAATCAGACTTTAATATTTGTTTAATTATTTTCAACATAGCTTATAAAATATTTTTTTAAAGAAATCATTGAGTCACGTAGGCCGTTCTTTTTGGGCCATCTTATTTACAGTCCAAGAGGGTGGAACTTTCTTGCCAAATGCCAGCACTCTCAAAGGCGACGAACGTCTTTTGGAGAATATCCATAGAAGATTGATACCGTTTGTAACAAGTATTTTTCAAAGAGTCTGCATGCGTGGCAGAAAATACTGACCTCGGCGTTGCATAACCCATGGACGTATCACCTTCATTTAATTTCTTTAAAAACCTTGATAATATCATCCGTTTGATTTCATATTATTTGGCAGTGGCATAGCCACTTTTTCCCTCTTCACTCACAGCTTTGGCAGCCCCATTTAAGTCTTGACTAATATGGGAACCTCTAGTTGTCTTTTTTTTATAAGTCCTCATGGTAAAAAAAAAACATTTTTTTTTTTACCGTGGGGATAGTTGGGCAATTGTGGCTCAACTAACCCCAACCCGAAATTTTAAAGCAAAACTGAATTAATAAAAAACTGGTTAGAATTATATCCAGATTCTCTATAAATATCAAAACTGCAACAAATTTACCTTAGATTAACACTTGCCTGATTGAAAACGGATGAAATTTGAGTATCACAGACAAAATATCCCGGCTTAGGATGATTTTACTTTTTAATAACAAAATAAACAATGCGCTTGGGTACTTTTCTCGATCGCCCAGTGGCTATTTTTGTTATAGGGATGAGTTCCTTTCCCGGAACCCCTTCTTTTCGCTATATGTTGCGTTCGCGTGCGGTGGATAGTTTTCGAAATATTTTGATTGCCCAACTTACCCATACGCTCAACTAGCCCCGCTCTACCCTACTTCGTTAGAAAAGTAATATCCGTATTTAATTTTAGAAGTTTGTATACTTATTTTTACAATTCAGTCTTTGAAATTCACGGGCACAATTGAATATATTTTCAGTTTTATGGAAAATTAAGAATATTCATCAAGATTGCTATAAAATAGTTTTTCATATAATAATTCAATTTGCAATTGGTAAGAGATATTGTAGTTTTTTTACGGTTGAAAATCCAAAATTTATTTATTTATTTATTTATTACCCCTTATTGTACTAACAAAAGGAGAACTTAATGCCTAATGGCATTCTTTCGCATTTAACCTCTGTGCATGGTGAGAACATGTGTTAGGTGTTTAAAAATAATAACAATAAAAATAAATTAGAAAAAAAGGACATGATATATATTAAATATATACATTCATCTATATACACTTACACACTGACACATATATATGTAATATAGGAAATCTGTTACACTTAAAATGATTATTGTATTTATCGAATTTGGTAACCTTCATTAAATCGCCGAATAGAACTTCGATTATGTGGTTTTATAAAAGAACCTAAAAATAATTAAGAAAGACAAATGTAATTTGAAAAATTATCTAAGAAATTTATTTAGGTAATAGTTTAGTTTTACTTTTTATTACAATGATTTTCTAGAATATTAAAATCTATCGAAACTTTTTGATTAAATCGTTTGGTTTGATTCATCAAACCTTTGTGATGACAAAGAATAATGCTGACTATGACTTTCTTGTATAATTTGTAGAATGTAAGGTTTTATTCCCATCCAAAAATGTATAATTATAACTGCTACTGGACATTCTTTTATTATATTAAATAGTTATTTTATGAAATAACATTAGGAAACATTAACATTTAGACAAGCTTTAGACAAGCTCCTAACAGAAATGTTTTCAAAAACGTTTTTAAAAAACTTGATATCTCAGGCTATTCTTTTGTAAAAATGATTTCTTATGTATAATTTTGTTTTATATTTTTGTTATTAGATTAGTTGTATTTTTATATTTCTCATTTTTTATTCTTACTATTCGGGTTACTTCTTATATTTCGGGTTTTTATGCACTTTGATGTGTTTTTTGTTTTTTTTTTTGAGGGCTTGCTGGAAGAAAATGCTTGTGACAATAAGCTTGCCTTTGCAGAATATGTGCAATTTTTTTTTATATTTAAATAAATACATTATACATTTGACATCTAGTCTTCTATTTTAAATGTACGACGATGTTCATTTGTTCATCCGTTAGACGCTCCTAAATGTTACATGTTAAGGTACAACGTGTTAAGGTTGTTAACAGACAGTTATCAGCGTGTTCTGTAAGTTCAGAAAAATGTTAATTAAAAATTTTAATTATGTTGTTTTGCCTCGCATGTCAAATACAAACCAGTTTTTTTTATCATTTCCTTCTATAGTTTTAATAAATATATGATCACTTTAGTTTTTTGACGTAAGAAACATACAAGTGGAGTAAAATTAAGTCTTGCTAAAAAACGAAATAGCTTGAAAGATTGGTTCTAAACTCATTTCATTGTTACTTATAAAAGGGATAAGACCTTTATGTAAGTCTGAAAAGAATCATTTATTATTAAAGAAGGATCATTTCATTCAAGTGATTGAACTGTTCTTCAAATTTTAGGGTTTAGATACATATATGCGGGAAAAGTATATTCATTCTAAATTAAGGTATTAACTATAGCTTCAAGACTTTATGATCTATGTAAGTGCAGCTTATCTTCTAACTCTATGCTAAGATATTTTTTTTTATATTCAAGTAGTAAAAATAATTGAGCCACAAAAAATACATTTCCATTAGGTGCACTAAGGTCAGTAACAAATTTTCATGCTTTATAAAGAAGTTTATTATATAATGATGGATAAATGCAATGCAATGAATTGTAGTCTTTGAACACCATATATGAAAACCCAATATTCAATACAGCCTTAACGTTCAATTATTTTTTTTCCACAAAGCTATTTTAAATACAAAAGGCTTTATTTAAACTTTCTATGAAAAGTGGATTTTTAATATATGTAGGCATTGCGGGTTTTGTAACTATGTACTTCAAAAAAATACTAACATTATTTTGAAATAATTTGAAATACGATGGAATAGTTAATATTAAGAAAATAAACTTAATTTTAACTTCCTTTAAAGTAAATTGTTAAAGCTAGAGCCCCACTAAAGTTCAATACTGTTGAATTACGACCTTAATATTTCTTTGGTTCCGTAACAATTTACATTTATATGTATAATTGTAGCCATATTACTTAAATTTAAAATAATAACATGGCTATATGGCATGGCTAACATTGTTCTGTAGCATCTCTTTAATGTTTATATATACTGCAAAGTTAGAAACATTGGTTAGAATTTTTAAAAGAAGCCTAATAAGACTCCGTGTCGATAGAGATGATGTATAGAATGATTAATTCACCTAGACGGGTAGCGATAAAGTAGGTCAATTGGTAGAGTGACGGGACGGTTTCCCATAGGTCGCGGGTTCGAATCCCTGCCCGTATCGGTTTTATTTTTCATTATATATTTTATTAAAATCTAAAAAAGTTTAACATGTTTATAGATATTTTCAAAGATACAATTAAATACTTTAACATGATTTCGTAAATACATAGCAAAATAACTAAATTGTTGAAATAACGAAGCGACACGTTTCACATTGTTAACTTCGGTCATAATTTTTATGTTAAGAACAGTCACGTAGATGTTAAACGCTCCTTTTGTAATCCAAAAAAAGTTTATATACACTGAGCAATTCGAAAATAGCTTTTAATGAAAGACTAATAAAATAAAAAAAAAAGATATACTTACTGCAGTTTATATTATAGTTGAACCATATAACAAAACAGATTTTAGACAAAAAGAATAAGTTTTCCGCTAAAGCTTTTACCGTCCATTTCATTCTGAAATATTAAAGTTTGTCCTAGAGTATTTTATCCGGTTTAGTTACGTATATTATAATAAATACAACTGTAATAACTTAAGCAAAGACTCTCGTTAAACTGTTTTATGAATAACTATAATGCACTAATGTATTATTAACTTAACACGTAGCACGTGTTCTAGTTTTATACTTTTACATAAATTATGTTAGTATTTTACGCTTGCAAAATTATTGTTGGTAATAATTCCTTTTTTAACAAGCGCTTTAAAGCATTATCTGTTAATTTAGAGTTATGTTAAATCATCACTTTTATATATTTAAGTAGAACATGTATGTAGGCAAGTCACAAAGTTTTGCAAAATGAAGTTTTGTGTATGAAAAAACCCTAGAGAATTATAATTTATGAGTGTTTTAAAAACTTTGTTATATAAGAGTAAAAATATTATTGTTCTAAATATTATTTATATTATTTTAAAAATATATAATTATGTTTTATTTAAAAATATATATTATGTCATAGAAAAATCGATCCAAGTCGGGCACATGTAGTAATAAGTATTTACTTAAATTATTTAGGTCCCCTATAAGCTTACTTTCATTAATTTAATAACTCTACTTTAATCACCTAACAAAAACTTATTAATTAACTTATTTCAGAATGATAATATATTCTATACGTTCCTTTAAATCCTACTTAAATAACGTTTTGCCCAACATTAACCATGCAATTGATTTAGCTGAAATCTTATAAACCGCAACATGATGATTTGTTGTAAACGATTAGCAAGAACGCTACAAATCTCGTCTTACCGTGAACAAGGGTTTATTTTTAAAATTTGTATTGCAAAATATTAATTATATGCGAGTTAGATCCTTAAAAAATATATTAGTTATGTTTAGTTTATGCAAGTTTATACAATTACCATTTTCATATGTTGCTAAACGCTACTGAATAATGTTTTAATATATTATTTATCAAATGAATTATGGAATTGCATTAAAATTATACGAGGATACAAAGGAAATACAAAAAAGGTTTTAGGAGGCAGTAAATTCTTTTATTGATACGCGCCAATCTTATTTGCGTTTTTTGAAAGGTCCTTTTACGCTCATACAAATAACGATGTCCTATCTTTAGGAACAAAAAGGTTTCAATTGGGCTCAGTCTTGACTTATATCTTTCTATTGACTTTGTTAGCAAGTATCTTTACTTAGGATGCTTATAAAATATATATTTATTTGTTTTTTAGGATATTCACAACTTACCACTGAACATTTATGTTATGTAAGCCAGTTTTAAACGTGCTTTATTTTTTAACCCACATAACAAATACACTGACTGACTGTTATAAACTAATAATGACAACGTTAAAGTTGCGTTTTGACAGTTATTTTATAGATTAGTATGATATATTTTATTTATATTATTATGATATGACATTACAATAAGGTCAATACATATCTACCTTATCCCAATTACAGCGTAACTCTCCGACACTCTTCTATCTTACGAGTAGGTCTTTGCAGACAAGCAGACTTGCGTCTTTGCCATATCATTTTTCACAAACTCCTTCTTTTCTTATATAATCTAGATAAGGATCAATATTTCAGTTTGGTGTACTTTACTAATGATCTTTCATTATTGTTGTTCGATTACTGCTTCTAGCGTATTTAGCCCATCAATAAATTTCATGAAAACAACAGATCTGTAAATAAATTCCATAGTTTTATTTTATAACTAGCTGTGCCTGTAACTTTGTACGCATAGATTTCGAACATACCCGTTCAAAGTTTCACGAAACTGCGACAAGTAGATTTTGCGTGTAGGAAAATTTATAGTTTATTTATATACATTATTTACTTTTAATAACAGATTTTTTTCAGAGATGGTAGTCAAATTTCGTATTTTTTTTTGTAATAAATTTTGAAAAAATGTCATACCACTATGGATAACACACAAACACAAAATAAGAGATTATTAACTTCTTTAATTGTTAACTGATTTAATTTTAAAAATATACTTAATGCAAAATGAAGCCCATGATCATATATTCTCAAAAACTTCATTCAAACCGGTTAATCCATTTCTGAGATTAATGAACACCAACATACACGTATGCATACAGGCAAAAAGAAAAACCATTGTTTTGGGTGTTCGCGTAAATGTAATTTTCATATAAAGGCCCAACATTATATTCTTTGTTAATATTTTCCATGTACAGAAATCGATCAATAACAGTTTTATTATATGTATAATTGATAATAATAAAACAATAAATATATGTTATTTAGATTATTCCCCACGCGTCGTATTAATTAAACATTAATGGGATATTATTACTTTTTGTTCAGTAATCATTATGAGGTACCTAATTCTTATAATTTACTGTATGCTATATATCCGAACATGTACGGGGTATACTTGTATTTCTGGTGTACAGTATTCCGTAGTTTGAAATACGTATTTTTTAATTGATAAGTAATGATCTCACACTATTGACGTCCATTAAACATTTAAATGGTAATTAATACTGAATTCTATTTAATAACTTAATAAACATGACAGTCTATTATATTTTTAGTTATACGTACTAAAAATGATATGTTTGTATAAAAAAAAATAAAGCTGGTATCCCACAGTTTATATATTCAAGTGAAGACCTTAAAATCGACATAAAGTTCGCCTGTCATCAATTTTGATTGTTGATTCTTACATTACCAGCACCAAAAGTTAGTGTTCCTAGCAGAATCAATTAATGAAAAAATATTTAAAAATGTAATAAATAACTAGTTTCTGAATTATAGCTTTGTAATTACCCAAATACTAATCTAGATGCTAATCTTGAACTTTTAGGTCACCTGGAACTGGGTTACAATTTTGGTCAGTCAGTGATAAATGGCATGATTTTTAGGTTAATATCTAAATATTCGTTTGAGGTGTGTATAAGAAGCCAATTAATTTGACACTTTATGTTAAATAGTTTTTGAATTATGAGAGAATCAATAGTTGCTCCAAAGGTTCCTGTAATATTCTAATTTTATTAGCTTGAACTTGGATTAACTCGCGACAGCGTGTCAAGATATATAAAAATAAATTAAATATCTGAGTTTTTATATCACATTATTAATCATCACAAAACATCACAAAACGTCACTTTATATTTCACAAATGGAAATAGGTATTACACTTATATTACTAACTTATTATTCATATTAAGGGTTTACCTTTCCCATTTCGATAAAACAAACATTGGATGGCGTTTGTACTTACGGGATTTTGTAAAATCTTTGATGCATTGTGCTTTTAAGTTAAGTGCTTTTAAGTTTTTTCTATTTCAGGTTCCGTTATGATAATTTCTATAAACACAATTGAAATTCTTTATTTTTCTTTATACTTTTACATTACATCTAGCGGATGTACGTCTTTGTTATGTTTGAGCATTTAACACAAGTTCTTTTCAGTTTCATTTCTATAATAAAAGAGGGTCGCTATGATTTATTTCGTGTGAGAGACTCATACAAATGTGGTATAAAGCTGACAAATTAGGTGTTTAGAATATAAATATATAATATCTGTTCAAGTACAAGGGGAATATTTTCATTATAAATCATATTAATTAATGCATTGGGCATTAAAACATACCTACTTTAAATTAGAGTTACGGACAGTTTATTGATGATAACTGATTATTATCAATTTTAATGCTTTCGACAGCCAATATAATTATTATAATATTATAATAAATTATATTAGAATATTATTTAACATTGTCTTCAAACATGTTAGGCATATTATGCTTGTTATTTTTTATAACAAATATAGAATGAAAAATTCTATCAACATGAGTAGTTTTCGATCCTTCGACATCTGGTATCCCTCTATCTACTAAGGGAGCTTCTGTCACGAGCTTATCTGTTTTGATGAATTTAACATCAGTCATGTCTTATGTTATGTTAATATTTATCTTCTGAAGTGAAAATGTATACATTACATCCGGCTCTACCTACGTGTTATAAAAATAAAACAGAGTTTAAAATCGTGTTAGTACTTACTCAGGTTTAGATTATCATTTTATATCAGAATATATAATAACTAGATATTCTCAGCGTCTTCGCCTGCGATATATGAGAAAGAAAGCCTTTTTATGTATAACAATACAATTAATAAAACGTTGTTTGTTGTTTCGCCATTTTTCATGTTATCTAATGAAGAAATGCGATACATTTTAAAGTTTTATGACAAAACAAAATGCGTCGCAAGCTGCGAAAAACATTGTGACATTTATGGACTTAGTCTTATTAGTCTTATTGACATGCAGTGTCAATAAGACTAGCACAAAGTTGGCTTAAGCGTTTTCAGTCCGAAAATTTTGATGTTAAAAATGCACCTCGCTCTGGTCGACCTGTTAGTAATATAGTGGATGCAAATTTTGAAAAAATAGACCAAGATCGGTACGTCAGTAGTTACGTAACCTACCTAAAGAACTGGAGATTGACCACAAAATAATTTTCCCTATTTGAAAACGAACCTAATGAGCCGTGTACTCATTTGCGATTCTTTATCTTTACTGAAACTGACCCGTTTTTGAAAAGAGTCATAACTGGCGATCGTCACATACGATAACAACCTGCCACAAAGGTTGTGCTCAAAGTTGGATCAGGCTTCACAGATTGTGGCAAAACTTGTAACAAGGTAGGTGTGTGTATGGTGGGACTGCACAAGCATTGTTCATTATAAACTTTTACTCCCAGGCAGAACCACCGATTCGGATCTTTACTGCCAAAGCTGATGAGATTAAAGCAAGAGCTAGAAAGAAAGCGGTCGGAATTGATTAACAGAAAAGCTGTGGTCTTTCATCATGATAACGCTAAACCACATACATCTTTAGCCACTCAGCAAAAATGAAGAGAGTTTGGCTGGGAGGTATTAATGCATCTACCGTTTAGCTCTCATCTTACTCCTTCAAATTTCGTCTGATCTGTCTCGTTTTTTTATCAGAAGTTCTAAAATATCAAAAATGGTCCCATTTTACATCACTAACTACATGATGATAAAAAGTTATCGAACTAAATTGTACATATATGTACCACGTAAGTCAAAGTATTTAATGTCGAAGTTTATTTATATTAAATACTTTGACTTTTCATATAAAATGCGAAGAAACTTCCCTCTCCTTATTTAACCTTATGATTTATATATTTTTTTACGCTAATAGCCTTCGGGTCATATTTGACCCGTAAGTATAGGTTGATTGTCGTTTATTTAGTTTTGGTATCGAGTTACCCACTATTAATTTTTTAATAATTGCATTGTTCTACCCACATCACACTGTACTTATTCAACAAACATTGAACGACTAGAACGTCAATGGTTCAAAATCAAGTAATCGTAAAAATCAAAAATCAATAAATTTGTATTTGAAAATGAGAGACAGTGAAATCGAAAACATTTTGAATCAGGTGTTTGACGAAGAAGAATCATGTTCTGAGTTTGAAGATCATGAGATAGTGAGGGTGAAAGTACAGTTGTTCCTGCTGAAGGATTGATTTCAAAGAATGGTCAAATAATTGGAATGGAAGAACTTCGAGGGAAAATATTATCAATATGATGATAAGATTGACGCGTCATTCTTCGTCGAGAGTCACAGAAGAAGAAAATTCAAGTTTTGAGTTATTTTTTCCGCCTGCGATTTTTTCATCAAATTTTGCTTTTACCAAGGAGACATTTTATATAAGACACGAGAGTAGTATACTCTCGTGTCTTATATACCTAAATAAATTAAATCTATAAATCTTCTGAGCACATTGCATCATAACTCGGAAGTTAGTAATCGTACAGATAAGAAGCCAGTAATAATATTAGACTATAACAAATGTAGAGGTGGTGTAGATACACTGGATAAATCTGTGTCTTGCTAGACTTGTAAAAGAAAGACAAAACGATGGCCTCAGGTAGTTTTCAGTAATATAATTGATGCTCATAATGCTTTTGTCTTATTCACATCTGCTAATAGCGCCTGGAAAAAAGGAAACCTTGCTAAACGCCGTTACGTTTTAGAAAATCTGGGTATGTTTGTTACTTCTTAAGTAAAAAAACGGCCAACCTTGCCCCGAGCATTTTTTCACTAGAAATTGCAAAGAATATGCGAGATTCGTCTCAAGAAAATCCTCAACCATCAACCTCATCCCAGTCTGAAAGTAATACAGTTAAAAAAACAACTAAGAGAGATCGATGTCAATTATGCCAAAAAACGGACAATAAAACAGGGTTGGCGTGCCTTACATGCAGAAAATTCATATGTCACTCGAAAACAATTACTTCGTGTCTCGATGTAATAATTGATATTTTTTTTTATTTTGAACATTAAAACATTTTAACATCAAAACATCTTATTTAGTTATTAAAGCGTAATTAAGTACTATGCACGTAACAATTATAAGTGTTATATGTTTAAAATATAATTAAGTATAATAAAAATTATAGTGACTAACTGTTGTTTCCTTTGTCTATTATTAAAATGTATATAATTGTAAGGTTAAGTTAAAGTTTTACTATTAAACTGTCGTAAAGATTAACGGAAAATTTTAATCAAGTATTTTTTTTATATACCAATGACTGAGCTTGAGTAGCGCTATCTATCTAATCTGTTTAAAATCTATTAATATATTAGGAATTCATCTTGCCTTAATTCGATCTAACCCCAGCTGGGGTTAACGCATGACTAGCCTGTCTTGTTGCCAGGTCAAATCAGTTGAAGATAAACATTCAAATTTTGATGAGTTTGTATAGGTTGATGGGACAAATTTTTAATTGGGTCGGATTGGATTTAATTGGATTGGTAGATGGTGCTGCTATCACTTTTCAGGTTTTTTAATATTTTCAGGTCAAAACATATTCTGTCAGGCCCATATACTTCACGGTGTGTATTAATTGTATAAAAAACACAAATACCATTAGATAATCCAAATATTTACGTATGTTAAATTGTTACATTACATATTATAGAAAGTTTGATATTATTAATAAAACTTCATCTTTTCTTAAAAAAATTGGTTCATACTTTTATTCTACAACTCTCCCTACTCTGTTATATTTTTACTTTACAAACATGTTATTTAAATAACAGTTATATCCAAATTATGAGTGGTTTTCATTTAGATGTCATAAATCGGAAGCATATACGAGTATATACCGTTTTGTATATAATTTTGAAAAAAAAGTTTTGTTTCTGCTGTTAAAATTGACACATACCTCAATCAATATATTATTTTAGGCTAGTCACTCAAGAAAAGTTCTAAATAGGTCGAAAGGTTTTAGAAAGCAGCGGATATAAGCTGCTTCAAAGCCTAATAGACGTAAGCCTAAGAAATGGAAAATATTACATTACTACATAAACGAAGTATTAAAATTCTGGACAGCTATGACTCAGCGATAAAAGAACACAACATAACATCCTCCCCGTCGCGTCACGGCCAACACCCCCCCCCACCCCTTCGCACCCACTCGTCGCACCCAAAGAACTGCTGCACGCAACTCACGACGTGATTCCGCCATTTTTCGAATTCATAAAAATGATTTTAAAACTAGTCGGACCACTTCCAAAGTTAATTATCGTGAGGGTGTATATACATCTATTTATAATAGTAATTATAAACTAGAAAAGTTCAAATACATTTATTTTTTATATATTTATTATTTATTTGTATTGTATCGTACCTACAATTAAAATTAATGTATAAAACCCAATACTGTATATATTTCGAGACAAACACCACATAAAGCTGATATAATTCTTCCAAATCACGTTTATGTGAATTGTATTTAAGTTTAATTAAATATATTATATAAGAATAATTCCAAAATACGTTTCGTTAGAGATACATGATAACTAAATTAAATACTCGATTCGGATCACCGGATCAAGTGACAAATACGCTGTGATAAGGTTTTTTAATTTACCTTACCTTATAACGGTAAACGTTTCTCTTTTAATTAAGTTTTTTTAATTATAATAAATATAAACTTTTAATTTAAATAAATATTCTTAGAAATATACTCAGTTTAAAATCTATCGAAATGAAAGCTTAAAAAAAATGTTACAAGAAATTGTATATTTGATTTTACAAGATATTAAGAATATCATTATTAGTGATTAGTTAAAGACGCGATTACAGTTGTCCTAAAATAATAAAGTTTACGGCATATATAGTTACAAAATCAAACTTGAACTTGAACCAATATTTGCAAAGAGTAAAATGTTTTTTTTTATTTTTATTCCTTCAAATTTTATAAGTTTTTTAGTATTGAAATAAAAAACCTGTTTCTGTCACTTCGACACATCTGTTTTCAGTTATCTTGAGAAGTTTCTGTTCATTTATCGTATATATTAAAAACATCGTCGATAAGAAGACATACTCAAGTGAAAACATGTGAAAATTAACTTTAGATAATATCTCAGAAAATAGATCAAATTCTTTTGTTTTTTTTATGATACTACTAAATATCTTAGGCGAATGGAACTCAGTGCCCTCAGCTTAGACTCGTTTTGTTATTTTTGCCAGTGGTCTAAGCGCTTGGTCTAAAGCTTTTTTCGTCTAGGAGAGCAAGTAGCAGCCACTGAAATATCACTTTTCAGGTCCAAGTATAAATAATACTTGTTTTATATAATAGTGATATTTAACTGTACATTGTTATAAAAAAAATAACACAAAAATAATGAAAGCATTAAAAATATATATGTATGTTTTACATATATATTTTTAAACTAAATTATAATTATTAAAACATTAACAAAGATATGAGAACGAGTGAGTAGGCAAGCTCAGACTGTGTAGTGATGCGATTTGATACCTAACTATTTTAACAACGCGCCATAACCACATTTTTTAAAACTTTTTGGTTAATATTTAAGTATCTTCAAAAAATATATATCTATGATTCTTTATTTATATTAGAATAAATTTAGGAAAGTAATAAACCAGGAAATTTAAAAGAAATAACCGATTATTTCTAATATATAAATGTACCATAAATTAGACAATTTAAACATTTTTCCTGTTTGAATCCTGAATTGACGAACCACAGATGATGAGACGAGACGTAGGTGAATTATGATGTATAGACGTAGGTGAATTTTATACATAGATAAATGACTGACGCCTACGAATAAACGTTCTGTAACGAGAAATTTTATATTTATAAATATTGACGTGAACCTATTTATTTTCATCAATTGTTTAGGTCTTATTTAACTGAAAAACCGTTATAGCATCTTAATAATAATAATATATTACGAACATTAAGGAACTTATAAAGAAAAATATCTCTTACAGATATTTTTTTTATTGCAACGCAATTACATGATATATAAATGGGCAAAGGTCTTAAAAGTTATGAAGATATAGTTTCAGATTTTATATTTTATAGAACTAGCTGTCGTCGGTAATTCCATCTACGTGGACTATAGCGTTCGTAACAAAGGCTTTCGCTCGACTTAGTTTAGATAACTTACTTTTCAAAATTGATGTCTAAAGGTTTTTTTATTTAATTACAAGCTTTTAGTATTGAGAAGCTTTTTTATAATAGTAGTATAGTGAATGTTTAGCCAAGAGGTCCACTCCAAAAATTCCTAAAGATTTTTTTAAAAACGGATGGAAATTTTCGCAGATTACCTCCTACAAACCAATTTACTACCTTTCTAACCTTTTTGTAATATTGGCGTAGATTTTTTTAGGATAATTTATATTATAATTTATATTTAAAAGAACTCGAATATAAAAAAATACTTGTAAATATAAATGTACTAATATATATATTATTTAAATACAAATATAAGGTGTTATTGTATTATAAAAAAAATTAAAAATACATACATAGATTTCTGTCGTATGAACATTTTAAATAAAAAAAATATTCAAATTACATTATATTATTGTCTGATTTATTATTTAGTAAAGTGATTTATATTTAGAAATCTCATTAGCTAGGCTACGCACGGCTCCGTACATTGTATAAATATTGTTTCCTTAATTCGATTTCTTATGTAAATATTTATATTAAAGTGTTTTGTTTGCATATTTTCAACTAATCTTTAAAAGCAAAGAAATCTTTACAAAATACTCGAAGTAAATTAGATTAAATAAAAAATCTATACCCTTTTTTTAAAGTTTTAATATTCTCTTTACGTATTTATAAAAAAAATCTTTAATGTTTGCTATGTTTTTTTTGTTTAATATCCTATACAGCATTCATACTGTTTAACTATGCGAAACAAACAAGAAAGTAATTGATTCGTTATGAAGTTTTTCATAATCGAATGAATACTAAAAGAAATATCTCAAGTTTTATTTCCTTTTCATATTATTTACTCGTTTTGAAATAACAGAAATCAGTCAGATGTGATTTGATTCTGACAGGAGATAAATGTGTACGATAATTTAAAAGAAACCGTGAGTTTGAAGAATATTAATAAAAACAAAACACCAAAAGCTAAATAAAATTGCAAAACACAGGTCATTATAACATTTATATATTATGATATTAACACAAAAAGTGTTTGTGTATCTGCTTGTGTCATCCTAGCTTCATAACGGGGGTTTTTCTATATGACTTTAATAGAAAGGAATAAGAATAAAAAAATCTGCTTAGCAATTTCAAGATTTCAGCTTTTTTCTGGTTAATGAGTGTATTAGATGAGAGCAACACCCACTTGACTGATTGGTTTTTTAATTTTGTATTACGTCTATGGTATGGTATTTAGTAAAAAATCTTGCACAGATAAGCACCGTAGGTGAATATCAAAATAATTCATAATTTAATCTGAATGTTGAGTATTACCAGGAACAGGAAAGGTTTAACTTCATATAAATAACGAAAGTATGCTAGTATAAAGAGGATAACTGCTGTTTACTACTGCGTCCTCAGATGTGACACTTGGATAAAATAATATTTTTTACTAATACTTTTAACTTCTCAAGTTCTGAAAATATCTTTAAACATGTATAGCCATGTTAAGCTTATTAAAATTTATATAAATATAGAATGTAAAAAACCGATACGGGCAGGGATTCGAACCCGCGACTACTGGGAAACCGTCCCGTCGCTCTACCAACTGAGCTACCGTATCGCTGTCCGTCTCGGTGAATTAAGCATTCTATATGTGATCGTCTTTATCGGGACGGTGGTGACACCTATTAGGTTTCTTTCGAAAATCCTAACCAATGTTTCTAACTTTGCAGTATAGATAAACATTGAAAAGATGCCACTACCGAAATCAATGTTTGAAAATATCTTTAAACATGTATAGCCATGTTAAGCTTATTAATAGGTGTCACCACCGTCCCGATAAAGACGATCACATATAGAATGCTTAATTCACCGAGACGGACAGCGATACGGTAGCTCAGTTGGTAGAGCGACGGGACGGTTTCCCAGTAGTCGCGGGTTCGAATCCCTGCCCGTATCGGTTTTTTACATTCTATATTTATATAAATTTTAAAAAATTTTAATAAGCTTAACATGGCTATACATGTTTAAAGATATTTTCAAACATTGATTTCGGTAGTGGCATCTTTTCAATGTTTATCTATACTGCAAAGTTAGAAACATTGGTTAGGATTTTCGAAAGAAACCTAATAGGTGTCACCACCGTCCCGATAAAGACGATCACATATAGAATGCTTAATTCACCGAGACGGACAGCGATACGGTAGCTCAGTTGGTAGAGCGACGGGACGGTTTCCCAGTAGTCGCGGGTTCGAATCCCTGCCCGTATCGGTTTTTTACATTCTATATTTATATAAATTTTATATAAATTCTCAAGTTCTAATATTTTACTAATATTCTCAAGTTCCCTAATATTTTAAGAAGGAATTATAATAATTTAGTTTATAATTTTTTAAATCAATTTATTATTTTAACTTATTAACATTGATAAATATTGTTGAGTTTTTAAAACGAAATCTTGAAAGAATGCCACCTCCTTCCTAAAAGTTTTCATAAAGAATATTAAATATATCTAACTGGATAAAATTACATGGTAGTTCAGTTGCTGGCGTGACGAGTACGCTATCCTAGAGTTCAGATATTCGAGTCCTGTCTATTGATTTTTTTATTCCATATTTATTTAAGAATGTAAATATTTGTATTAGACATCGTTTTACAATTTCAAAATCGAATCCCTAATTTTCTCATTAAATATAGCTCCCAGAAATTTTTACCTTCATCAAAGGCATGAACATACATATAACACTCACAAGGTTATAATGAATACTTTGACCCAAAAAAAAATGTCACGCTAAAATAAAAGTAGAATAAGTACCTAAGTTTGTAAGGTCATATTTATATAACATAACATCTTTAACAATATAACGTATAATCTAATAATCCGAAATTTAGTGAAATAATATAGAAATAATAAGAATAAATATGTAATACACAATATTTGTCTTCTTTGGGAATCCTTTTTTTCTTGCAAACAGTGGTAAAATAGTAAAATGCGAACTATACTAATAAATAATTGGTTATAACATTTTTAATATATAGGAGCTTCTATATACGTTAATAACCCTTAGAGAGGAGTTTTATATTAGTTTTAACATTTTGTATAAATTCGTTTCTTAACACACACTAAGTTATTGATATTACTTTTATTCTTTTTTTTAAACAAATGTGTTTATAATTTTTCTTATATTTGAATTATCTATTGTTACCTAAAATTGTAAAAATATATAATCAATTTTACGTATAACACAGCCATAGATATAATGTGAGACTGTAATAATAAAATACGAATATAAAGATCCGTACTACAATAATATATAATACTAATATATAATAATAATGATAAATACTAATATATACTTAAGAACAAAAAATGCTTTTGCATAAATTTTCCTAATGAAACCAGAATATCTTTAGTTTTATATATGTAAAATTTAAAAGGTATTTTGCGTATAAGTATTGGTTTAATATACAACAACCAAATTTTTAAATATAAGAGCTAAGTTTGTAGCACAATTTCGACTTAAATAAGCAAAATAATCTTCATGTACTTAATTATTATTAAATATAATGAATTATTACATATAATGAACTAAAATTTTGTTATCGTCTTTTAAATAATTATTTAGAAACACGTTGCTTAAACTTTTTTTTAATGTTATGTTTATTTATATCGACTCTCTTTCTGGGATCTATTATTATAAAAATTGCTTCTTAGCAACTTTGTAAATATAGCAAAATATTCTTGTTTTTAATAGCGTCCAACTCCGAAAATTTAATTTGTCGATATTTGCATTTTTTTGGCGTTGTCTAAAAAAATATCATAAATCAATAAAAAAAAAAAAAAATCTTATTTTTTACTATACTTTGCTGAATTGGATAACAATAATCTCATTGTGACCTATAAAGTCGAGTGTAAATATTTTTACAACGCCACTGTTAACTCTGACCTCATAAAGCGCTCTTTGCTTAATGTGTTAATATTTGATGATGATTCTTAAGAGAAAGCATTTTTATGAAATTTTTTATAATAACTAATTAAATTCATTAATTGTGATATGATGTAAGATATTAATCATAAAGTGTATAAAAAAAAACACCTACTTATATAATTTAAACAGTTCTTAGAAAAATTCAAAAAGAATATTTATTATAAATAAAAAAGTATATGAATGATAAATATATACAAATAAAAATTGTTTTTAATTTTTAAATAAATACAGAACGAAAAATAAATCGATACGGGCAGGGATTCGAACCTCTGGGAAACCTTCCCGTCGTTTTTCCAATTGAGCTACCGTATCGCTAATAGTTTAGGTGAATTATTTTTATTCTACTTTAGTTTATGGTTCGCAGTTTAGAAAATATTTTTTAATAAATGGAACATTTACGTTTTTCATATACTTATTTATATTTTATTTGTAACTTTTCTCTTACTATTTTTTATTGTAATTATTACAATTCTAAACAAAGGATTCTTATTAATTCAAAGAAAAAACATATATTTAGGAATACTTTTGTCGTTATCAATTATACCATGTGTTAGGACGGTAATAAATCTATAAATATAAATCTACCGATAGTATCTAAACAAGTAGATTAGACTTAGTTTTATCTCCCCTAATCCGCTTTACGTATTAGGAGTCCAAGATTAATCAAAACTCCACGATAAACGAGGCATAAAATAAAGACTTACCAAAAATACATATATTTTTGTGTATTTAAAAAACGCACTTCAATAATATTTTATTTAATCAAGCGGAAAATATTTTTAAAACATTTGGAAATTTATAATATTGGACAGTTTCCAATGAGTGTTATAAAGTCACTTCCTAGTTCTTGAAAGACTTTTACGGAATAGGAACTGCTATTTTTAAAGTTAAACAAAAGTATTAGAAGCTTAGCTTAGTATAAAACAAAGCGACACAAACTATAATGTTATATAATGTTTTGTTTAGATTTTGTCTACTATTTACTAGATTCTGATACTAGAATATATACTTTAAATACATATTTTTTGATAATAAATCTAGCTTTAATCATTACATGTCGAATTATTGAAGCTCTTTCTACTAATATATTGATAGCCATTAAATAATTATAACCTCACCAACTTAATTAAATTTCTGTGATATGTATGATGATGAATACTATCAATTATAATACGTAGTTTCATTATGAAAATTAATTGAAAATTGTTGTATAATTTAAAGCTTTTTTGATAAGAACGATTTCAATAGCAAACAATAGTATACTTGTACTCATTCTACATACTATATGCTATCTTCGTTAATAAGAAAATTCGTTTCTTTTTTGAGAAGTTTTTTTTTATACTGCCCAATTAAAACATATTTGGGAAAATATCTGTAACGTAGCATTAATAAGTAAAAGCTTTTAAAATGTGTCCTAAAATATTTATAATAAATATAATTGAATTCTTTTTTTTAGTTTTTCATCACACATTTGTTCCGTTCAGAAAATGTTTAATATCAAAAATATACAGATTGCTTTGAGACGCCCTTAACAATCAAGCAAGTTAAAATGTAAATTACACATCACCTATCGCAGATTAGTCAAAGTAACGACAAATTAGTATTAAATTTTCTTGGTGACCAGGTTAATATTACTTTACAAGTCAAAAACAATAATATAAAGTTTTGTTTATATTAAATATAAATATACTGTGTTTCCGTTTGTATCCACTTTTGTTTCTTTTGTGTTTTATAATCAACAAATTTTGAAATTTTTGTTGTTGAAAGTATAAGCAAGATCATTTAAAAGACAGATTGAGCAGTAGACAACTTGTATATCCTTTTATACGAAATGATTCATTTGGTATAATAATTTCTACTATTGCTACAAAAAATATGAGATATATAAAACTATTTGATTTTCATAACATTAAAATGAATTTTATTACATTTTAGTCTGATTTTTTTTTATCTGAAATACTTTTTTTTCAATAATAGTTACTTTCATAAGAGCTTATGAAAATTTAATGAACTCCAACTCAAGATACAAATAAATGCTTTATGCTACGTTTTGACGTCCTACCATTGGATTGCTAAATAATACTATTTCACAGTACATGTCATATGATACTAATAACAGCGTTATAATGTATATATATGATACAAGTGAAACGTGAATGTCTCTGATGGAAAAAGCGTTTTACTTTGTTTTTATAAAAAGCCGAGAAGTTGTGAGATATCATGTTGCCTTGCGGATATTACAAGTCGTCTGACTTTTTTCGTTTGTCTTTTCAGACACAAGAGCACAGTTTTCATAATTAAAGCCTGAATTTCCTAACGTATTATAATATGGCTATATAACATTGATGTAGATCATTATAATTATTGTTTTATAGTAATTTATTTCTGATTACTAATTTCGGAATACTTCCTATGTTTTTCTGTCTTCTGTTTTATGCTCATTCCAAAGTTTTACAAAGTGTGTTTGTAAATAATAAAATTTATTATTTATTAAATATTTTACCTGTTTGCTTTATTATACTTATTTAGTCGTTATTTGTGAGGTATAAGTAACCCTTGTTTATAGATCTAGTACATAATTATGAAGAGATTAATTTAAAAAAAATCACCTATAAGTTAATTAATATATAAACAGTAAAATATCTTTTATAAGTAGAACACTCTTTTATAGAAAGCTTGTTTCCTTGTTTGTATGTTATTTAATAAAAAAAAATACAATAGTCAGTTTTTGCAAGTCTGATGTAATATATACCGCCAATTTGAACTAATTTAAAATGGTTTCCATAAATAATATACCTTTATAAATTTTATAATCTAATACGACATTAATTATTAACATCTTTATAAGAATGATAAATTTAAATTAAATTAGTGTATGTAATGATTGTGTATTCAAATCTGTAAAAAGCAAGATTAATTTCTGACATAGAACAGTGTTCATCACTCTGGCATATTGGAAAACAATTTCCAACCCAATTCACCATAGAAAAATTTACGTTGAATTCGACAATATATCGTATGCGACTCGATTGTGTTCTAAATACAATTTACTTCAGTTTTTCTCATAAATATTCAGAACAAAACACATGCTATTGTATCGGTAAACGATTGATATTCTACATGGGTTGCAGTACGTATCCTAGGTGGATTTTGAACTGTACATAAATGAGTGGAATGTTATATACTAATTACTATTAAGCTATTAATGTTTCTCTGACATTCAATTGACGTAAATTCTATACAAATGACATTTAATAATTTCAATATGAATGGCTGTAGAGTCAAAGATCAAAATAGTGCAGCTATATTTATGTTATTTGTTTCCCTGCTGAATATATTTTTGAAGATGATAGGGATCTCTGAGTTTTGTTATTTAAATGGCATGAGTCAGCAAGTTTATACTTTACCAAATACACTAATGATTTTTTTCCAAGTTTGTGGACTTTTGTACACTTTTCTTTAATAGGAAGTTGAAGGTGAATAAATACATTTTAAAGAATTTTAAATTTATTTTAATATGAATTTGGCTAGTAATTATGTATTACATAATATTATCTGCTTCTATCATTAGATATTTTTTTATTTACTAATTACACTAATTAGTTTTTAACTTAACTTATATCTGTATTTAGAAATTGATAACTTTGTGAATTATTATTTCAAACTATGATTGGAATTGATTTGAAAAGCTTTGTTATGAGAGACCTATATTTATGAACAATAAATCCAACAAAAGCCACAGAGTTTCTCTTGAACTTTATTAACATTGTTTTTGAACTTTATTTTATTGTTTCTAACCTATTGTTTTTAAAGTAGTTCTCTTGAAGTACATTCTCAAGCACATGTTTTCTTGTTTTAATTATGTATGTTTACCAAAATATTAATATTTTATAATATTTAATTCTCTGGTAGACTTTTATTTATTATAATTTTTATATCTTATGATAATCTTATGAATTACATCTTTTGTAGTTACAAAATAATAGTTACTTATATTTTATTTAAACACAACTACTATTAAATTACTTGTTGATTATTAACGTTTCTGAAATTAAAACCTTTAAATCATAAAAAATAGAACGTATAATTCTTGTAAGATATGTTATTAAAACTCTTTGGGATATAAATATAGATCTTAACGTGTTCAAAAGCTGTTTTTACTGATAAGGGCCGCTTTGTTTGCGCATTACCATACAAATTACATTCTCTTGCATATTGCTTACTATTCTTGGATGTCATCCGATATTCTCGTTGCTTATTTTTCTAGTGACTTTATTTATTACAAGCTAATCCGCCCCGATATCATTTGTGTGGAAATATTCAAATAAAATTTTTAATTGTATCAAATTATTACAAATATATAAAAATAATAGTTAGTCAATATCAAAAAAAATATATCATTAAATATATGACACACTGTTTACTTACATGACTACATTTCAAACAGAAATTACATGTGTAGAAGGAAAAAGTTACACATAAAGGAAAGTCAAGAAATCTCTGAATCCATAATGTAACTTATCAAACAAAGGGACACCCAAGAATATAATTTTAAACTAATGTGTTCTTTAAATTTTTACTTTTTTACGTTTTATAAAATTCAAGTGTACGAGTGTGTTTTGTTATTTCTTTGTTTGTTTTTTATTTATAAACTGGCAGCGCTTACGATAATTTAAAAATAATCAGTAACTTAATTGATATTATCATAACTGTAGGGTATGTGTTCCGTGGACGTAACGAGTAACGTGATCGGAATCGTTTGAAGAGTAAATGTTACACTTTCAATATTGGAGAGCAGTGAGTCGGTGGCGGAATTCATTAGAGAGACCGATACAGTTCGCACCCTCTAAACGGGACCAGTGGTTCACGTAACTTTGTTTATATTAGTAGTAGAAATTTGCGATAGCTGATTACCCACATTTAATACAAGAATTATCATACTATGTCTTTGTGGTTTAATTTTCCGAGACCTACGCCACGTATTCTGTAACTGACGACTTCATCAATAACGAGAAAGCCACTAAAATACCTCGATATCCGACAAACTTATACATTTCAATTACTTATATTTAGTACATGAATTATCATACCGTGTCTTTGTGATTCAATTGTCTGAGACCTACGCGACAGATCCTGTACTAGATGACTCCATCAATAACGAGCAAGCCACTAAAATACCTCGATATCCGACCAACTTATACATTTCGATTACCCATATTTAGTACAAGAATTATCATACTGTGTCTTTGTGGTTTAATTGTCTGAAATCTACGGCACGTATCCTGTACCTGACGACTCCATCAATAACGAGCAAGCCACTAAAATACCTCGATATCCGACCAACTTATACATTTCGATTACCCATATTTAGTACAAGAATTATCATACTAAGTCTTTGTGGTTTAATTGTCTGAGACCTACGCAACGGATCCTGTACTAGATGACGAGTAAGCCATTAATATACCTCTATCTCGGACAAACTTGTATATTTCCTTTTCATTTATAATTAAGCGACTAAAGGAGTTTCAAATATACGTTTTGTTCCATCTAATTCATATTGCGTTCAACAAATGTTGAATAATTCGTTTTTAATCAATTGTTTATTTAGTACAATTTTAAAAATTTATTATTTTGTTTGTTCTTATTGACTTGACAGTAATCTTATAAAGTAGTTAAAATTAACATTAATTTATTTGAATTATCTCAAACATAATATCAAATAAAAATTAGAAGGAAGTCTTACAAAGGAAACAAAATATATTTTCCTTTTACAAATTAAAGTAAACTAATGAATTATCAATATTGTGTTTTCTACTTTTCCGGAGAAAACTAAAATGCTTTATAAATTTTGTACCTTAGGTACGGAAAGATAATAAGTGGTTTTATTTTAATAATGTTGTCTTTGATCAATTTATAACAGTTTATATTAATTTATATAGTTTAGATATTGAAAATATGAAAAAAATCCCTTTCAAAATAAAAACAAAAAAGCAGACAATTTGCATCCTTATTATTCATAGAATTTCGATTGTCACAATATGTTATTATCAGTAAAGTAGTGCTAGCGCTGCGAGGATTAAAACTATTTTGTGACGGGTTTAACACATTATTTTTATAAATTAAATCAGAGATTTGATTGAAAACTGCATAAGAACCTAGCATAAGAAATACAAATATGGGTGGATATTAAAAAGGAGAAGGAAAAGTTAGTTATTATTGGTAATATGTCATGTAATTCATGACATATTTTCAAATGGAAAATTAGTATAATGGTTCTTATACAGAATGAAAATTATCAAATACGCAAACGACCAGCGATATCTCAAAAATGCATATTAATGCATTCGATGTGCTACGTGATGGCTTCGGCAGTATGTGATTGCGAGTATTATTTTAAATTTAACAGTTTTTTTATGAATTAAAAAACGAAGACGAAGATTACAATATTTACAAATTAAGACGTAAACATAAAAATAAATATTATGTGTTATAAGATATTGACCAAACTTAAATTGAACAATAACTTAGAATACATACTTGTTGTTTCTTTACTCATTTACTTGAGATGCAAACAATAATTAAAAATAGGAAATAAACAATCTTACATAACACCAACCAAGTTTCCACGGTTTTAATGGATATTATTTTAAATATAATATCTTTTTTACCTTTAAAAAAAACTTTAAAAATAAGATACAAATAATATACATTGAAACTTTTAAAGTAGATTTAATTAAAATTCAGAAATACATATAATATCACTCAAAAATTGGGAACATTATTACTTTCCAAAATTCCTCTCTAAAATACCATTTTTCAAAGGCAGTTATGACAACGAAAAAAGTAAAAAAGACTACCAACGCAGTATATCAATATATTGCTGGTACATCTATGTTAAGATAATACATTTTTTATTTACCTATGATTTTTTTATTAACATATTTTATTATTTCATGATTGGAATAATATTTATTTTATTATATTACAATTACCTTTATAAAGATAATGATTCAAAATACTGAAATTATTTAAGTTTTAGCTAAACTTGTTAAAATATGGTGGTCGCTATGGCATATCGTGACGACTAACTTAGCAGTTCACTGAAACGAATTATAAATGTTATCGTATTTGTATACGTGCTAAATAAAAAGTAATAAGTGAATAATAGTAATAATGTTTATAAACATTGTTATAACAAACATTTTGTTATAACAAATTTGAGATCGTCTCTCTGTGTGTATGTTCAAAAAAGTGGGTGCGATATAATAGAACAATTATCTTTACTTACTGCATACTGCTTAAAAGAATACTGCTAGGTGCATCCTAATTATTCGTGAAAACACACCGTATTTGATATACCATTATTAATTAATATTATTACACTTTTATTATTATTATTTGAAAAATAATTAAATTTGTATATGGAATAATGAATAGTTATTAACAATTTTAGCATGAACCAGAAAATATAAAGATTTTATTGACAAAAATGTCACAAAGCAACTCGTCGATAAAACGACCTTGCGCATAAAAATCACGAAGGTCCGAAAGTTTAATGTAATATACGCATGACTTCATTTGAATTTTATTTTCATGTCTGGCATTAATAAATGTGGCATTAATAAGTGTTTTCCAGATCACTTAATATATTTCTGATTTAAATATTGGAACTGGAATATTATTAAAGAATTATTATGGAGCTTTACCTATTTGGCAAATCATCAAAGTTCGTTTGATTGCAACTAACATTAAAAATATATATATATTTATAAATTATTTTTGTCGGTACTCTTACAATCTTAGGAATCATTGAAATATTAAAGTGTTGATTATGGTAGAAAGTTTCATGGTAACCGCACTGTTAAGTTATGGTAAGAATAGTGTTTCAAAATTCAGTGCGATAGTGGAAATCGGCGACAAAAATAAGATCTGTTCGGAAAAAGTCCCGTGATAAAAGCGTTACAAAAGTTACAGCGATCCTATGCTACCCCAAAGCATCCAGCTTTTACAGAGTATGGGTTAATTGACAATCCGAATGTCATTTTACTGAACGAGGCCAAATGGTATATTGGTTCTGGAGACACTCGACCCAGGGATAAAAGCTATTCCATATGTGACTTCGTACCGTATTGCCCACGCTTTTTTGAGCATTAGAGCAGTGATATGATGAATAGGGGTTTCTAAGTGGTAAAAACGCAATTTTCTTTCTTCTTGATACTAAAATGAAGAAATATCAAAATCTATTTCAAAATTTTTCTTAGGAAGCTGACATCGGCAGCATCAATCCTGTGACAATAGCAGCGTAGGTCATCAATAAAAAGAAATTAACTCTCCCGTGGGAAAGATGCAAAAGAGGATCGCTTTTCATCATCTATCCATAATACAAAATTTTAGAAATTTTCTTAGATTTCTTAAAATAATCTCTTAAAACATTTTTTCTTAGATAAACTCGTAATCTCAATTGCCAGTTGTACCACATTCTCAACCTTATTGTTAAAAAAGAAGGTATGTTTTGCAAAATTTATTTATTTCTTATCTTTTAAATCGAGTTGGTCGTAAAAATATCCAGAACTACAGTTTATTTCAAGGTAATTCTTACAAGGTACCTACAATTTGTATTCTTTATCTTCTAAAATTTTAATAATTTATAGAACGACGATACAATAAAACTTAAACTAATGTTTTAATAATAATAATTAAATCAATAAATAAATAAAATAATATGCTATTAATAATTAACTATAAATTAAAACAAAAACTATAAACTGATTTAAATCTTTGTAAGCAGATAATATTTTAGAACTCTAAGATACAAGTATATAGTTTATTGCTGTTGTGGTTCTGGCAATCTATAGTTTTATGCAATCATGAGTTCCTGGATTTATATATCCCTTCCTCGTTTTAACGGTACAGTAATATAACGCAACTCCCAATGCGTGTTTGTTGGAGTGATTCGCTCAATTCATGCGATATATTTTTTTTCGCTGTGTTTGAAGTGAATATTTTTTTGACTCCTGCCACTGGCTCACATATTGTTGGAAGGATTTCCCTCTTCCATGATCACCTTTAAGTCTTCATAATCAACTAAGTCTTCATAATAAACTACAGTCTCCAATCGTCCAAAGGATTTGCAGAACGAAAACATTAGAACAAAAACTTAATATTTTACAGTAGCTTCCCCATACAAGTCATTAATCTTAATAAATCTTCGGGCTGATTCTGCGCGTGGAAACGCGATACTCTAAATTTTCTATTTTAGAAACAAAATAATGTCGACGAAAAATCATGTTTTTTGAATCACTAAATCACTAAATTCAAAAGAAAGAAAGAAAGAAAGAAAGAATTTCATACTAGACCCTAAGTGAATATAAAATTTGAATTTTAAATTACAAATAAAACGCCAGAAATTTGAGATCAAAGTAGGCAAGTGCCATAGATCAACTATTCCCTTTATGCTTCTTACAGTAAGTAAAATCACTTCTCTTGCTTACGATAATGCCAACCAAGTAGTGTTACTATTAGGCAAAAAGCCGTCTTATTTGAAAGATTTCCGGCGCATTATACATATTTTAAAAGATCTCGCGTTAAAACCACATGAAGTCATGGTAAACTTTGATGCGGAATCGCTTTTTACTAACGTTCCAATAAAAGATTGCTCAGTAGCTGTGAGAAACTTACTAGGTAATAACGAACTACCATTAAGTGATATTGATCACTTTCATAAATAAATGACATAAATAGAATCACGTCGTTGATTTACTGAATACGAAAACTGTCAGTGCTGGATGTTATGGTACATGGCGAAAGACATTAATAATATCATAGATGTAAGAATGAATGAAAAAATGTCTACCTCACAGATTCAACAGCGGATGTTGTGCGAAGCAAAGCATAATCAGCCTTACGCTAAGGCCATTTCAATCTGGCTAAAAAGTGTATGTGACACCTATTTTCTAGCGCAATTCCTGTTAATACGTTAATAAAATAAAAAAAGACTATAGTGACTTAGGCAAGTTAATAATATATTAATATTCATTATTATAGACTATACAAATTCAATATAATATGTGATGTCCTATTAATAAAATATTATGGTGAGCTCTCCTAAAGTTGCCAAATGACTACCAACCAACTATGTTTAGATCTTGTCTCTTAGCAAACTTACCCTTTGATAAACTTTACCAACCTTACTTAGCTTAACGTTTGGTTTTAAGTTATGACTACATGCCATGACTTTAATTTATTTTATTAATAATCAAAAACAAGTTTTAGCTGCAAAGAAGTTAAAAAGGTCAAGGAGCACCTATTGGATATTTAAATGATAAAGTTAACTAACGGACAGAATCGTAATAATATTTATTGATAATTGATTATTAATGATTATTTATAAGACACATGCTAGTTAGTATACTTGTCTTAAACATAATTTTACAGTTTTAATTAAATAGCACAGTTAGTTTTTTATCAGAAAAAGGGTACATGTGCTTTAGTGTGTTCGGTTATTTTCAAAGTTTTAGTCTAAAGGGTAATTTGCACCAAATTTCGTTTAATAGATTGTATCATATGCTCAAACCAGAACATCGCATATAGTGAGTGTGATCTGAACAGTGTTTATAATTGGTACTGGTTCTTTCGATATTGTCATGAAAATATCAATAACGAATCTCGCTGCACGCTCTACTCATTTAATAACAACATGAAAACGTTGAAGCAGTGAAAAGAGTTCTTTGTTAATTAGTCAAACCACTGTTGCTGAGGATGTTTAAATCTAAGACGTGTTTCAGTGAAGTTTTTTCAGAAATTTCTTTATTTTAGAAGGATAAGATTTCCGTTCTATAAGAATGGTTCAAAGCTTTAAAATGACGTCTAGGACAATAATGAGTTTCTGAAAAGGGTCATTATATGTGACCAGTCATGAGTGGATGGTTCCGACGACCAGTTGGATCAAATGTCAAAGTTGCTGTTATTTTTTATTTACAATGGCGTAATGTCATGCCATAATGCCGGCAACAAGGATTATTGTCTTGCACCGTTTGCAAGAAGTAATACCAAAAAATAAAGGAAAGAATAATTCATTGCTTTTGCATCACAATAAATCACCAGCTCATTTGTCCTTGCTTGAAAAAGTTTTCTTTATCTACATGGTCAAACCCCACAATCGTGCCTGCTGCTTTTACACGGCTGCAATTTTATCCATTTGCCATAACTAAGCAGAAATATGAAAACGTGCAGTTTTGCAAAAAATAGATTGATAAGTTATACATAACGATGCAACAATAGAAGAGCTTAAGGCTCTACCAAACTGTACTTATCACAAAAATATTGTACCTTGAAGGGATTATAAATCATAATCTGTCATATATTATCTATTATCTCTATCATCTATCATAGATATCTATAAAACATATTAAATCAACATATATTGTATAACCGATAATGATTATTAAATAAATACAACTTCATAAAAATAAAAGTCATATTATTTTTTTGACACACCGTGCGAGTATATTAATCATACCACTTTCTCAATCTAATTACATTCGCGGCGAATCGCAGATATTGTGAAAGTTTAATGACCAATCAAGAGCATATATATCCTATTATGAATTTAGATTGACTTCACAAGTAGTATAGCAGTGAGTGTTCAAGTAAACTTCAAGTTACCCTGTTTCATTGCCAATTTCCGAACATTTTCCTTCGAGACAAATTTAAGTCCATGCAAAAGATTTTTTTTCGTCAAAAATGGTTAACGACAGAAAATCGATTGTAATTAAAAATAAAATTCGTTTCAGTTAATGATTCTTAAATCAATTTTCAAGTTAATTGGTTCTACCACTAAGAGATTTATCTTTTCGGTGATAGAACCAATTAACTTTATATTGATATAACCAGTTATATCCATTATAACTTTAATCACACAAACACAGTATATCATCTAATGAATAATTTTCTCTCATTCGTGGAAACGTGAGGAGAATCTTATTTAATTGCTTACAAACTTCTAATAGAATTAATTTAAAAAGTTCCGGTATATACATTTTAAGTATATACTTAAAATACTGATATAATTTTATATTTATATAGATTATAATTTTTGTTTATACAATGCTTTCTAAAACTAAGGTAAAAATTCGTCATTTAAGAACATTATATAGCACCGTCAATTTTTAAGATATTTTTTAAAAGAAAAAAGTTTGAAACCTTAGCGTTTCAATGCTATAAATATTTTTTTGACAAAAGAAATATAAATATTTTTACACTACAAGCCTTGCGGCTTGCATTCAATTGCATAAACAAATATATATATAATTACAAATAAATAATATTATTTGATTAAAATTTATATTACAAAAAAAAACAGATTCCACAAAATTTTAATATTGACACACACACACATGTACATACAATCACAAAATTATAAATACATAGAATGGTTTTTTAATTTAAATTTAGTATAATATGTTTTAACATATTTATAAACATGGTAAGCTTATTTAATTTAAATTTATATAAATGTAGAATGAAAAGTAGCGATACGGTAACTCAATTGGTAAAATAAAGGGACGGTTTCCCAGAGGTCGCGGGTTCCAATCCCTGCCCATATCGGTTTTATTTCATTCTATATTTATATAAATTTCGTATTATACTAGCAGGCTACATAATATGAAGTACGGAGTAATACAGATAACTTATTCGTTAATTGCTATTCTTAATAAATATTTTTTATTACAAAATTATTAAAATAAAGTTACTTGAAACATGCACTATCTTTAAATTATTTTAATGAACGTGGCTTATCTAATATTCATTTTTTATTACAAGGAAAGCGATACCACGGGTTTCAGTGATTGTTAGGATCAGGTTGCGAAACAATAAGTAGGTTACGTACACTTCCTAATGGATAAAATTTCTTATCTTTTTACTTGTTATAACTCTATAATACAAATGAACAATTATTTTTCATATCATTTGAGATTCCCTTGTTATTAAGAGTGGGAATTAACATGAAATAGAGAAGCGAAAATGGACAGTAACCGGCTAATAATATTATTTGTTAAGTTTTTATTTTAGTAAAAGATTTAACATACTTATTTACATTTCCTTACCATTTTGAAGAAAAAGAATACAAGAAAACAAACAAGCTTAAAATCTCATATTGTTATTAACATATGATTTTATACATTAGTATAAACCTATATATATTTACCCGGCTATAATTATGTTGTATTAATCGGAAATTGCCCGTCTAGTTTTGCACCCATTCTGGATTCTTATTCATGAGCTTGAGGCATGGTGGACTCGCGGCGTGAACTGCGTGCAGCAGCTCGCAGAGGGCGTCGCGACGGTGGTGGTGAGGGGAGGGGGAAGATGAAGTCTCGTCTTCAGAGGTTTCGTGCAGGTCTTCGTTACTCGTCGTTAACGTTGACGTCGTTCGTTGTTACTTGGAATTTCAAATCCAAATTTGGTAAAAACTATTTTATTTTTGCTTAATATCATTTTGTTCACAAAATGTAAACTCACTTTATTTGCGAATACGATTTTCACCGTGTTACCAACGATATGGAAAATGCTCGAAGAGAGGGGATATATTATAAAATAAAACACGTTAAATTTCCTTTCTCTAAATTCTAACATACGAACAAACCCCAGAGTTGTCGACCAGAGACTCTTATTGATGAATATAAAAGTGATCGTGAAGTGGGTTTATTCAAAAAACCTAGCTGCATTCTTCGGTGTGGATAGTAAAACAATTTTAATTCACTTGAAACAAATTGTAAATTTGAGAAAGTTTAAAAAATGTTTACCACATGAACTGAGTTACGTACACAAACAAATACATTTTAAGTGCTATTATACTCAATCACAATGGTTGAACTCAAGAGAAGCGGCTAAATTCATCTCCTAAAAAATATTGATAAGTTTGGTAATCTAATGCTGGAGTCATATACACCAGCCATCTATGATAATATACCCAGACGAATACGGAAAAGCTGTATTATCAGCTAACATAAGCCATAATGGAAAAGGTAGTTGATGAACAAGCTAGATTGGTTAATTGTTCTGGCCCACTAATCTGCTTTTTCCGGACAACGCTTGACTCCATACTTCTAACTTCACGACATCCGGTCGTTATATAAGAGGAGCTGCAACTAGAATGTTTGACACCTACCGTATTTTACTATTTTATTGTTTATTCCAACTTCTTGGTAGTATAAAAAATTTATTCTAAAAAGGCAGTAAAATCCAGCTTCAAAGATTTAATTGGCTATCGCTGTCATATTTTTTCTGCGATGGAATCAATAATCTACCTATATAATGGCATAAGTATATAGATAATAATGATACATACCTTGATTATTTTTTTTTCACGTCAAACATAATACAAAACGTAAGGAAATTCTATATGACCTTACGTTATTAATAAGAGAGCTTGTTTGTTTATCTGTATTAGGTAGTCAAATCCGTAAGGGAATATTAATAAATATACTAAATAAAAGCTTACCAAAAAAAATGTTTTTTATCTAAAGGAGTTTTTTATGCTGCTATAATCGAAGATAAGATGTTGACATGGGATTCATTAAAAACATATTTTGTTTAATAACATTATTACTATTAAACAAACTATAACTATATTCGAAGTTTAACTTACCAATATTAGTTGCTTTGAACTAATATTGGTACTGGAATGATCACAGCGATAGACATAATATTTCGTGTCAATTGGGTCGCCATCACGCGGCGGTAGAATGCCCACAGGAATATGCTCAGTCGGTATTTGCCGCTATATTTGCCATTAAGTCTGTGTTAAATTATAAATCATCCAATCTTGACATGTCGTGGCTCTTCATATTTTTGTTTTATATTTTAATTCCAAAATAAATCAAAACTATACTAGCTTAAAAAATAATTAAAATCTGTGTTTAATATTACCGAATAAATCTATAAAAGTCTTTATTCCATGTTGACTAAGACCATGTTCCATGTCTAGTGCAAAAGCTTCGAATATTTTTATACATTTGTAGTAATCTTTCTAATAATTAAATATATATATATATATATATATATATATATATATATATATATATATATATATATATATATATATATATATATATATATATATATATATATATATATATATATATATATATATATATATATATATATATATATATATATATATATATAATTATTAGAAAGAAAGTTTGTTTAATAGTAATTAAAATTAAATCAATGCATGTAATAATATTATTCGTAAGATTACTGAGACAAATATATATATTATCTTTATATATAAATTTCTAGTGTGCGTGTGTATGTCACTGAACTCCTCCTAAACGACTGGACCGATTTTTACGAAATTCTCTGTGTGTGTTCAAGGGGACTTGAGAATTGTTTAGATTCACAATTTGTTCCACTGGAAAATGGTTTTTTGATTAATTTTTAATGTGTAAGTAGGTGGCGATTTTGGAAAGTTTCACATTGGTTCCGACGAACTGCGTTACCATGGCAATGTCAAATATTAAATAATATTATATTTTATTTGTAGTCTGCCCTAACAGTTGGGGTTGCGATAGAAATGAGAAAAATATTTTAGTACTAGCAGCCCGATACGTGCTTCGCTACGTAAAAAGTGAAATTTAAAAAAATATATTGGAACATCAAATTCATTTATTCAAACAAAAAATCTTTATTTACATATTCATACGGTATCGATTGGTCGAATTATGATAAATGTACATGTAATGACGTTAGACATTGTGATAACTTTTTAATATATTTTTTTTTAAGTTTAATTTTTTAAATTAAAGACGCGTGTTCAAGACAACGTCTGCCGGGTCCGCTAGTATATAAATATATATATATATTTGTTACAGTAATCTTACGAATAATATTATTATATGCATTGATTTAATTTTAATTAAAATCTTACTGATTGAATTTTATTATACTTATTATTATAATAAAATTCAATTTCCATTCGAATTCATATGAATTAGAATTCATTCTTTATTCAATTGATAGCTATCATTACCAGTCTTAGTACGATATCAGACAATGGTGGATATTCTGGATATGTCAGATATGGTTCTCTATTTAATTTCATTCAGACAATGTTCTGATACTTATATTATATGGGTGTTGTCAATTAACTTTATTTAATTATAATTTAAAAAACGATCGAAAATGTATTAACCAAAAAGACAACAAAAAATACAAAATTTACTTTACCAAACGTTAATTCGAATTAATCGCGTTTAAAAGAATACGCCGCTTGACGAATGTTGAAACCAATAGGTTAGTTTATTTTAGTTATTTTCACTTATCATGTCGTATGGCATACTATCATGGGGTAATGAATATAAATAAAATATCTATATCTTAATATAGACACTATATTTGTAAAAATATAGTGTCTATATTTCTTTGTCTATACCTATATAGTATATATCTATGCAGTATTGCAGAAGAGCCATCTGTAATATGAGGCCACGTGAATTGGTAAAAGATAAATTCAGGAAAATTGTAATTATAACGTATACAATCAATATATTTACGAAAATTGTATGTATGTGTATAAAAATATTAATAAATTAAAAAAAAAGTGATTTACATAAAATTAACACTAGAAGTAATAAAAATTTAAAAAACCCCCGATTCAAAAAGACCTCTAAAAAGAATAAAAATAATATTATTATGTACTTATTGAAGTCGTTGCGTCGGGGGACCGTTGTACGTACGTTGATAGTGTATATATTACGAAGTTAATCATTGAGGACCTAGACTATACGATTAGATATCGTAATTTCTTTATTTGCCTTGTTAACTTACTTGCATTTTAATTTCTTCCTTTATTAGACGGTCCCCCGACGCAACGAATTCAATAAGTACATAATAATATTATTTTTATTCTTTTTAGAAGTCTTTTTGAATCGGGGGTTTTTTTAAATTTTTAATTTAATTTTTCTGCTTTTTAAAGTTATGTTACTAGTTTCTGAATTGTACTAAATGAACCTACAGACACACAGTATTTTCAATTGTTTAAGTAGGAATGATTTGTTTGTTTGTTTGAATTGAATAGGCTCCGAAACTACGGGACCGATTTTTAAATACATCTTTTAGAATTAGAATCCTATATTATGATGTACAAAGGCTATATTTAATACGAGAAATATATATTTTATTTAATAAAATAAGAATCCACGTGAAAGTTTCAACAATGTAATAAATTATAAATGTATTAAGTAACATGATTCAAGACTCTTTCATATGTGTAGGTAGATAGGTAGGTTCCATATATACGAATATTAATAAATATAAACATTTAGAGTTAAAAAGATTTACAATCACTTATAACACTATGATGAAGGGATTTATAATATCACTAGCTGTTGCCCGTGATTCTTTAAGACTACGATCATAAGCCATATAAATATATTTTAACAGTCTACGTCACGGGCAGTCACGGGCAGTCACGGGCAGTCACGGGCAGTCACGGGCAACAGCTATCCCTAATAAAGTACTTTACTTAAGTAAGTGTAAAAACCTTTTGGCCTTCATGACAAGGCTTTTTTTCCTATATAGCGGGCGAAACAGCTGGGAACAGCTAATTTTTGCATAAGAACCTCTCCCCTGCAGTTATAAAACGTCAATATCTTGAAGATGACTATTTTTATTTCAATCAAACATTGATAAAAAACATCTCGACGAGCATAGCTTTCGATTAAAAAAATCGCATTCAAATCCGTCCTCGCGTTTTGCCGCAAACAGCTAATTATTGCATAAGAACCTCTCCCCCGCACGAATAAAACGTCAATATCTTGAAGATGACTATTTTTATTTCAATCGAACATAAATACTAACCATCTCGACGAGCATAGCTTTCGATTAAAAAAAACCGCATTCAAATCCGTCCACGCGTTTGGCCGGAAATTTGCCACAGACAGCTACACAGATACACATATACACAGATACTCAGATACACAGATAGACAGATAGACAGATACACAGATCGACAGGTTAAACTTATAACTCCCCTCTTTTTAGTCAGGGGTTAAAAATAAACTAGTTGTGCCATCCACCAGACTCCATAAAATAAACAACTCCTTTATTGTCAGTTGTATACGGTTTTACAATAATTCTTAAATAAAGCCTTAGAATTGTGCTCAAATAAATATAATATATAATAGTTTGATAAGAAAATCCTATTATAGTTCAAAGGATTATATAAACGACGGTTATGCCCTTGGAATGATTTGTATTTTAGCGACTGACTAATAACCTGACATTGTTATTTACTCTTGTTCGATCAGCTTACTGCATCACACCGTTTCTTTTATAAGTCACTACTTGCAGTAGCGTTGGCCGCCGGTTGCTCCCCTCCCTCAAATATGGCGAAGGGGGTGATGGCTGACTCTCGCGTTATACTCGTGAACGGGTGCTGCTTGCGTTGACTGATCGTTTTGCTGGCCGCATTTTATAAAGATGTATGTTATTTAGGTTTTTTTAATTGTTAATGCTGTGTTTATGCTGTTAATGCTGTGTTTATGCTGTTAATGCTGTGCTAATAATTTGTTTTAACCCTCGTAACTTTAATTTTAAGCAAGGGAAAGTCTTTACAGAAGGCTTTTTTCGATAAGTATGGTTTCAGAATAGGCCCTCCTAACACTTTAATTTGACGTAGGTACACAAGTGATCTCTTGTATGGATTCAAACTGGAAAAGATATAAATAAATAAATTGATCTAAGATATATGAAAAGTTGTAATCATTTTGAAGAAACTGCTTAAATGCTGTTAAAATAAAATATGTTAAACGGTTTGCAATAAAACAAATTCATATACATACAGATTAACATGGTTATACACATGTATAGCCGTGTTAAGCTTTGCTCTGTGTTTGAAAATACATAAAATTATAAACTTTTATATACTTAGTCTAGCCATAAATATGGTTACAATTAAAAATAAAAAAATATTTCATTTGAATTTTGAATCTGTCATTTTTATACGATTGTTTATTGTGTTTTCTCATTTTGGCGCCAATACTTTATACAATATTTTGCGATATTGAAATGGAGAGGGGTGATAAAGAGAACAGAATCGTTGTGATTGCATTACACAAAGTAGGTATGAAGCCAAATGCAAATTTTAAAACTCTCCATACACTTGGTATTAGTCAAATGATCGTGCTATTTTAGCTAACAATAGGCACAATGAGACTTCTTCTGTTTGTGACAGAGGAAGCTCCGGCCGTCCACGTATTGTTTGTACGAAAAAGGTGGTCAAAGCAGAAGGGGAAGGATTCGAAGAATCCTGGATTATTATTTAGGGTCAGTTTTAGAGAGTACAGCTTGCTCTAAACGCCATGATAATTTGGAGTCCCTGAAACAATCCATACGATTGGCAGTAAAAATTTCCCCATGGAAAGAGCGCGTGCGTCTATTGATAATTGGCCTCAACGTTTAAATGGCTGTATTGCAGCCAATGGACACCACATCTAATAAACTTTTATATTTTTAATTGCTTTATATTTTTGTATTAAACTAACACACTGTAAAAGTAATAAACGTTTTTTGAATTTTCAAAAAAAAAATTTTTTTCTTTGTTACAATATTTATTGTTTGTTTTTGTATGTTGGGAATATACTAGGTATATTTCCAACCTACAAAAACAAACTTTATGTTATAGCGAGAACATTCAATTTCAATTTATATCTCAATAGAGGACAAAATTGCAAACTTCCGGCCAATATAGACCTATTGATATGACAGTTAACAAGCACTTACAGAGTTGAATCTGTTTGTAAATTTTAAACAATAAATACAGCTACTAAAAGTAAAAAATAAATATTTTTTGGATCAATAATAAATTAGAACAGATTATTAAACGCTTCTTAATGTATCCATGAAATTTATTCGTTCACGAAATGATTGTATTGTATCTGATTTGATAAGCCGAAGCTCTATTCATATAACCTTTACGGAATAATCAATATTATGGCTATTTTCTATAAAAAAAACTAAAAAGTGTACAATCAATCACTTTGGTATTTACAATATTATGCATGCATTTGCATGATGCATGATATGCATTTTTCGTAACATAATTTACGAAACTTTACACAAGTATTGCTCTATAATATTTTGTGTATTTTTTTATAAAATAGAAAGCATGATCTATTTTTATTCTCTGAATTAACCCAGTAAATTTACGACAGTATTTATTTTTATGCCCTCATTTTGTGCGTGCAAACATTCAATATCACACACGACATCATGCGAACTTTGAAGGCAATGCTTTCATCGCAAATGTTTTCTCAAATATCCGGATGTATGTTAGTAAAAAGGGGCTATTGAATCCAATAGTTATAATATTTAGGGTATATTAATTTAGTATTATATAGTTAGTTATATTAAAGTTAGTTTAAAAAAAAAAAAAAAAAGAACTATATTTTTATATGTAGGTTTTAGTATAACTATAGGTTTTCTTCAAGCACGTAGTATTAGTATTAATTTCCGTCTTAGTAAAAATTTCAAAATCATATATCTCAATAAATATTAAGCAAAACAAATAATTGTCAAAGTATTTATTATTTTTGCTTTTCTCTAAGGATAAAAAATTCGAAGCAATAAAAAAACTTTTAAAAATTTAAGTCTGTTAATTAGAACACATTATACATATAAAAATAGTAAGATTATTTCAAAATATATATTTAAAATCTAATTAATATTATTATTATAAAGAACCGCATGCCACTCATTTAGAATCAGACCGCCACCATTGCTTTAAGAGGGAGGAGGTGTAGGTACGCTTGCGCTTTAATAAAAATTATACAAAATAGTCCGACTTAAAAGTTTTGATACTTAGAAAATTTTAATATATTTTTTGGAACGTAGTTCCTTATCGCGCGTTGTGAAAGGGGGTTGAACGCAAAAATTCTTACCAAAAGTTGGCACGACATGTTTTGCTATCTCTCTCTCTCTCTTATAGAAATGCATGCATTATTTTTTGTATTATATTAAATTGCTTAGTAGTTCTTTATTATTTATTTAATATCGGAGTTTGTTCTTTTAGAATAAATTTGCAAATAAGACAGTTTAATTGAAAATAATAATACAAATTTGTAATCAAATATACTCGTAATGTTTTGTAACAACCCCGTCTATTTATACCTTAGGGAAACATAACTACATCTGTTATATAAACATATCTGTACAAAGTGAAACCGCTAGGAGGTGGGACAATAACTCATGGGTTTATTGATTAACACTATTATAAATTATCGGCGAAATATCATACAAAAAAATAGTGTACAAATATTATTCATTAGCATATTAGCTTATATTAATAATTTAATATTTTTTTATTACAATGGGTCATATTCATGTTTTTTTTGACGTAAATTAATCATTTACCTCTATACATCGTAGAAAAAAATATAAATAGGCTTGAAAAGATTCAAGTTTTTTTTTCAAAGTGAAAATTATTTTTTTTTTTGTGTTATGGCTAAGTGAAAATTATAACATTGAGTAAATTTAAGCCTTCAAACGCCGTCATTTTGTGCGCGCCCTGCGTGACGTTAAATGACAGGTCCTGTCAATCTTTACTATGAACTTTTTATTTACTTTATACATATTTTAAGTTTTGCTTTACAAGTCATGGAAGAAAATAAAAACCATCTTACAAGTATTGTATAGTACCGGAGTGCATAAATGTTATTAGAAAAACACCCGACAAAGTGTTTTTTATATTCCAAGAGATGCGAAAATACAAAAACAATGGTCTATGGTAATTTAAAGGGATAATATATGTCTTAAATTCTGTTTATATTGTTGTGAAGATCAATTTAACGTAAGTATACTTTATTTATAATAAGTTTAATTTAATAGTTTAAATTTATACTAAAATTCTTTAACTATTGAAGATTAGAAAATTTGAGTTTAAAATTAACCTAACCTAGTTTACAAAAGTTCAGTATAAATATTTATAAAAACCGTATAATTTTTTTGGTTTGATGAAATTTTTATGATTGTCGATTTACTTCAGGTTAAGGAAATAATACAGCTAATAATATTGAATATAATATGTATAACGAAACAACAAGGAGAAAAATGTAATCTAAGTTAGAAGAAAGGAGTTGTTCCTCATATATTCTTGTGGCAAAAACACAGCTGATAGAATGAGAATGTGCGTAGTCAAAAGGCAAAGATTGACATCGGTTAATGAAGCCTTTTCAGAGTTAGCTATCAAAAGTAGTGTTTAAAAAATTGGTGACTCTTACAAAGAAGTGATACAGCAAGTAAGTCCTAGTACTGCCCATACAAATGTCTGTGATATTAATCAGCCAAGACAATATTAAATGTGATCACAAGGCAGAGCCTTGCTTTTTGCATATTAAAGATAAATTACCAAGTGACTAAGTGTGCAAATTAATATTAAACCGAAGTACAGAAGTAAAGGTGTCAATGTAAATATACCTGCTGAAAAACAAAATGTAGCATTATTACCATTTCCTCATTCAACACACAATACTTTTACTTTACCAGTAAAACTAACTATTTTACATAGTTTTACTTTACGAGTAAAACTATGTTTTAAAAAGAAAATTGTTTACTGAAAACACAGCTGATAATACTTCTATAGCATCTTATATCTTCTATATCTGATAATTATCAACAAAGTTATTTATCTGAGTCAAGTGAAGTGGAAAATGATTACCTAAACAATCGTATCATTTAATAAAACCTTTAAGCATGAAAATATAGGTTTAAATTATTTATTTTTCTCAGTAACACTAATACCGCTGTATGAACTTCGACGCCGATAGTTCGAATGGCGTGTCAAATGACGTCACATTTCCTTTCGACCAATGGTGGCGCGTTTTGGAAGTTTGAAGTTTGAAGTTTAAAGTAACCGAAAAAGAAAGTATTTGAGACCATTTTAAATTTTATGCATATTCCCTATTCCTTCAATAATTAATCGAAAGGAACTTCGTTCCATCCGGGTGTCCCTTGATACCTCTTAGTTTTTTTATAATAGCCTCTATATTCACTTCTACTAAGTATTCTAATATGTTTAATGGTATTTTAAGAAATGGAAATAATAAAAAAAGGAAAAATAATAAGATATTTATATTTAAAACTGGATTGTTACATTTTTTTTAAATCATCTACAGCTTCAAAGTAATTAATCTAAAAGGAAAAAGTATGGAAATAATAGAAACATAAATAAAAAACAAAACAATTAAAAAACATTGCGTTACATAAAAAAAAATCTAAAACTAAATATTATGATAGAAAATTCTAAGTAAGGAGATAAATAGCATTGATTAGACAAAGACAACGGATATGTCGTGTCCACATAAAATATATAATTTCATAAAATCAGCTTTTGAATCTGCGTATCATAAATCCTTAAGAAGTAAAAATAAATATACAAAAAAATATAAAAAAACAACCATGGATTAAAACATTTATGTTAAAATTAGCAGATCAGAAAGATAATATATACAATAAATGAAAAAAAGACCCCCAACAGATTAAATCCTTCGATTAAAATATAATACGATACGAAATAAGTTGAATAAATTATTAGTTAATAACTATGAAAAATAGCAAAAATAATTATTAACAAAATAAAATTAATGATCACAGTAAAATCCACGTGTTCTATGGCAAATAATTAACAAAATCTGTGGTAGCATAACTAAATCAATTGATGACGCAATTTCAAAAGCTTTCGACATAAAGAACCAAAATTACAACGAAATTGCCAACAAATTCGCCATAGCATTTAAGGATGCTGTTAAAAATAAATAAATAAAAACCAACGTGTTCAACCTTTTTCCTAAATAAGGCTGAGTACAGTAAATCAGTCGATGTAACTATTTATCTTAAACGAGCAAAGCCAAAAAATATTGAAAAAATAATTAAAAATCTTAAATTTAAAAAGGCGCCCGGGAACGATGGAATAAAAATAATATACGTCAAAATTTAAATGACTATAAAAAAAACAGCGACAGACATACTATCAATACAAGAAATAAAAATAGGCTCGTAACGCCTAAATTTAGACTTCAAAAAGTTAAGAAATTCTTCATGGGCTTGAGTATACGCATATATAATAAGGTTCCACAAGATATCTTAGATCTTCCTTTTCTTGGTTTCAAATCTAAAATTAAAGGTATATTATTAAATAAATCTTACTATAACATTCAAGAGTTTTTGGTTGATCGAAATGTGTGGAACTTGGGTCATTGACTCATTTGCAGGGTTGATGTTATAATTTATAAGTCAAACATTGTTAAATTTTATTTAAAAAGAGCAACTGTTGAGTTTCTGGCCAGCTCTTCTCAGCAGAACAGCATTCCGAGCTGGTGGTAGCTTACTCACAGACTGACTATACTGACCAATTTAATGTAATTGACGATTCAAAAGTGCGTGTAAATGCCTACTTGAATAAAGATATTTTGAATTTGAATTTGAATTTGAATAGATATTAAATTAGCTACCAAAAAACATCAGTAAGTATCGCCCAATTAATTGGCGCTAATATAAAATCAGGATCCTATCCAAATGAACTAAAATAAAGCTGTGTACGTCCTACTCACAAAAAGAACTAAACAAGACGATATTAATCATTACCGTCCTATCTCCCTCATACCCTCTTTCGATAAAATAATTAAAAATACTTTAGTGCTCAAATTTATACATTTTACGGCGACCATGGAAAATAATTAGTAAAAATAAATTCGGATTCCAGCCAACGAAATATACCACATCACTCTTATCTAGGTTCGCGGTTGAATTAAATAAACATCTACATAGAAGAAGAAACAATTAAGCTCTTTTCATAGATTTTTCAAAGGAATTTGATAACCTAGATCACAACACCTTTATAGAAAAGCTCTACAATACAGGTATAAGAGCCCCGAATTGAGATGGTGTGAAGAGTACTTGAGAAACAGATCCTATTTTGTTAAAATAGGAAACGTAACGAGTGATGTAGTATCTGTTTGTCAAGGTACAGCACAGGGATCGGTGCTTGGACCGCTGCAGTTCATAGCATACGTAAATACTGTGAATAACATATTTAAATTATGTTCATCGTAGCAGTTCGCCGACGATATTTGTCTCTTAATGCAGATTCAAACGTTAACAAAGCACTGGAAAAAATACAGCAAGACTTTAATTTTCTAAATAAGTGGTGTCATGACAACGGGCTTGTGCTAAACTCATCTAAGATAAGATTTGTTCATATACTTTCGCCATACACTAAGACGTTCTGTGAAACAAATAATAGATTAAAGACACATAATCACAATTGTTTCCATCTAAATACCCACCAATGTTGAAAATCACACTTATCTTGGATTAGTGGTGGACTATTATTTCAATTGGAAACCTCATATAAGTACTGTACTTGACAAACTCTGAGCTTTCTTGGCTAATATAGTAATCATTAGGAAGAGAATACCATTTAATATCCTACTTATGCTATATAATGGTTTATCTGATTCAATCAGAAGCTATGCTATCACGACTTATGGAAGAACTTTTAAAACCTATCTTAACACTATAAAAAGTTTGCAAATTAGAATCCTAAAAAAATGTTAACTTTCAAAATGAAAGAACAATATAAAAATTATGAGAACAAAATATTTAAGTATTGCAATGTGTTACCGGTAGAATATAATTTTCAATTTAACCTCTTAAAAGAAAACTTTTTTAATATGGACGTACAGCACAAAATCCACCATCAAATTAATACACGACAAATAACAAACCAAAAACGAATAAGAACTTCAGCCAAAAATTATGTATATGGGTAAAGGACCACGAGATATTTGACTCCTCACTTATTGAATGGATTGGATGTAGGCTTTAAGTATAGAACCACTATAAATAATTTAAAAATCGAATTGAAATCTTATTATCTAAGCATAACTGGGTCTCGGTCGCATTCCCTCATGCATTTACATCGAACTAAAATATTGTATCACCTTTTTTTGTAGAATTACCCTCCTTGTTGTGATTGTCTAATTGAATTGTAATCGTGTAATCTTAATTTTTGGAGAGTAATCCTATGTCATCTATTACAGAAGTTTAATAAATAAAAAAAAATTAAGTATGTTACAATTTATTAAGTATGATATTATTTATTATATGTATAGATTAGTCAGATCTACAAATTATTAAAGTGCATTTGTTTGACTATAGTCAGAGAGATGGCGACACTTCTACGCCAGCATTCATACTCCCATTTGTATGAGTTACTATTTTCGCCGAAATACTTAAAATAATAGTATTAAAAAATGTTTAATATACATAACAATAATAATAAAATACATATACATATAAAGTTAAGAATCGAATCTCGGGAATATTAAATTATAAAAAAGACATTCCCTAAATAAAAACCATTTGATATAGTAAATAGATCAAATTTACATGTGAAATATAAATTAAGCATACTTAAAATACTAAACGTGACTTTAATTGATTTACAACTCTCCCAAACGTTTGTAAAAGCTACAAATGTCCCAACGTTTGAATAGCTGAAATATACATAAAACTGATATTCCAAAGTTATTTAATTAATGTTTACCTTTACAGTTTATAAACACGAGATCTCATTTTTATTTAACTGTTATCTTATGTCAAATTTTATAACTATAAATTTTATAACTATATATAATGAGTCCAATTCGTTATGATTTTAAGAATTTTATATACAGGTAGCTTTTCAGGGTCTTCGTCTTTTTCCTCTTTCCCCTGACTCGAATAATAAGCCATCAATCATCACTTAAAATTCGGGTTTTGTTGTAATTACAGCAAAATATTTTTTTGTTTCACATGAAGACCAGATCGTGTTTCCATAGAAATCCAGGAGAGACCTAATTTTCTCAGAATGTCTTAATTCAACTAAAGTAAATTCTGGTATCGTAGACGAACTATCTATGATTACTTTGATTATATATTTATCTTATTATATAATCATAAAGTACAGTAAACACAAGAGATACTATTAGGGTACCGTTCAATGGTATTATATTACGTGCATATTTATCAGATATTATGTTGTATATGTAGCAGTTGGTGTATTTATTAAAGTACGTATATTTAGTATATTTTATGTAAAGTATAGGTTTAAGTTTGTTTACTTATGATATTTTAAATTGAATACGTATTTTATATTTTGACTGGTAGAGAAAGCTTTAGCATTAAGTTCGCCAATTGTATATATTTTTTTTGTACAATAAAGTTTAAGTGTAAATATTATATAAATAAATACGTACGATACATGCTCTTATGAAATGTCACTCTACTCTTAAACATAGAATTGAAAGTTATTATCTTTATATATATATTTCTTGTGTGCGTGTGTATGTCACTGAACTCCTCCTAAACGACTGGACCGATTTTTCTGAAATTCTTTGTGTGTGTTCATGGGGACTTGAGAATTGTTTAGATTCACAATTTGGTCCACTGGAAAATGGTTTTTTGATTAATTTTTAATGTGTAAGTAGGTGGTGATTTTGGAATGTTTCACATTGGTTCCGACGGACTGCGTTACCATGGCAATGTCAAATATTAAATAATATTATATCTTAATTATAGTCTGCCCTGACAGTTGGCGTTGCGATAGAAATAAGAAAAATATTTTAGTACTAGCGGCCCGATACGTGCTTCGCTACGTAAAAAGTGAAATTAAAAAAAATATATATTTGAACAAATTCATTTATTCAAACAAAAAATCTTTATTTACATATTCATACGGTATCGATTGGTCGAATTATGATAAATGTACATGTAATGACGTTAGACATTGTAATAACTTTTTAATATATATTTTTTAAAGTTTGATTTTTTAAATTAAAGACGCGTGTACAAGACAACGTCTGTTGGGTCCGCTAGTATTATATATAGAATTATCAAAACTAATATAATGGGTATATTTCACGACACGAATTACAGGTTAAGTACCTTTTTTATTTACTGACTTCTTTTCTGAAATTCTGTCCTGCTCTGTTCCTTTTTTCTTACTTTTAAACTTTGGTTTTTTTTTTGTTAGGATCTTAATCCATTTTTATCTTATGATCAGAATATTGTGTTAAGGAGAATTTATGAAGATTTGTATTTGGTTTTCGGTGTTGTTTTAAAATATTCCCGTCGGAGAGGCATAACAAAGATAAATTAAGAAAGAAGTAGCCTATCTAAGTTAATGCTTGACTACATTCCACCCGATGGAAAGTGGAAATGTAGTCATAAGTGGTAAGTCGCATTAACCTATTCACTCTTCTCTTGAAAACACCCACATTGTATTAGGAGGGAAATACCGACGCAGGCAAGCTATTTCAGTCCTTCGCTGTACAAACTAAAAATGACGAAGCAAAGCGCTTCGTTCGGACAGGAGGAATGTCCACAACGTAGGGACGGATACCTGCCGTGCGTCGGAACGTCCGGTGATGGAAGGGGAACGGGGGAATTAGCTCGTGTGAATATTGTGCACACTCACCAAAATGTATTCTATAGAATACTGAGAGGCTAGCCATTCTAGGCCTGAAAATACATTTTTCGTCGCTGTATTTTTTTTTACAGAAACTCATTACAGGTTCATTTCCTTAAATTATTATATTATTTTTACATATGTTCTACGACTTTTAAAATTTAAGTTTTTCCATACAAAATTTATTTGTTAACTCTGGTATTAACTCTAAGCGTAGGTATGGCACCCGCTCGTTGAACTTTTAAGTACTTTTTACAAAATATAGAGTAATGAGTAAAAGATTTTCAGCTTGGTTTGGGAGCAAACATTTTTCGTTTTGTTTATCAAGATTTGTAAAAAGTCATAGAATAAATGTTGTTGGGATTCATGTAGAGAGTCTGTCTTCAAGAGGTGACCAATTAATTAAAAATAACCATATATATATATATCAAAGATTGCACTAAATTTTAACATTATAAACAACAGACAAAAAAAAATAATAATAATTAAAATAAAATAAAAAAAAGACACAATTTAACATGAGAACATATAAAGACTAGGCATAAAAGTCTTAACCAAGCCATAACAAATAATCAAGTCTTAACCTAAAAAACAGGAGAAACAAACTTAAATAAACGAAAGATTTATTATACAAGATTTATTGAGGCTTTTAATCATTAATCGTAAAACTAATTATCAGTGTAAGTTTGTATATATATATATAGCTCATGAGTTAGTTGTAAAAAGATGTTATTGTGATGTCAATTAAAAGTGCGAATTGTTGGGAGTGAACACTAAGACAGCAATGCATTACTGCTCTTAGGGACTTAGTGTATGTTGCACGACAAACAAACCGCCTCTGTGCTTGTTGGACAAAACTTCAAAGTAAGTAACCAACAATTTTAAGTAATTTTTTGTATTTCTAAAAAATATTTCTTTAAAATAGTTTTAATATTTTTTATTTTCAGGTTCCGCATTGGAGGAGGGAGGTTGTTCCAGCATTTGGAAGCTGCATACCTGAAGCTGCCCCGAAATGCCGCTGTCTTGTGAGGAGGAGTTAATATCATATGCAAAGATGCCCTAGTGTGATATGTAACATTACTCTGTGATGCCCATTTAATTTTACTGAATAAGTACTCTGGCTTCTGAGAAGATACAACTCCAGAGAGCAGTGTGATAAAATGTAATTGTCTACGAGCTGCCATCTTTAATAAGTTAGATTTATTGAGAAATGGTGTAACATGTGCACGAGAGGGAATTGAGAAGCAAAATCGAGCACATGCATTCTGAAGTCTCTGAATAAGCCTTTCAGTGCGAGAAAGCAAACATGGACCATATACAACATCAGCATAATTAATTTTAGATAAAATTAATTGTTCACATAATCTAATCCTAAGTTCTACTGAGATGTATGGTCTAATATTATATAATAACTTAAGCCTATAAAAGCTATTCTTGATGGCATCCAGTACGTGTCTTTCAAAACGTAGATTACTGTCCACAATCACACCTAGGTTACGGGTTTCTTGTACATAACTGATGGTTTCACCTAGCATTGATATTATTGGAGATTTTGTAGTAATTTTCTGTATCTGTTTTTTTGATCCAAGGATCATATACTTAGATTTACTGGCATTTATGACAAAACAGTTCATTTTAGACCATATTGCTATTCTATCTAAATCTTTATTCATGAGTTTAACAGAACTAATAGTGTCACAGGGTGAAGAGTGTACATAGATTTGTACATCATCAGCATATAGTTGATATTGGCAATGTTTTATGCAATCAGTTAAATCTGCACTGTAAAGAATAAATAGTAACGGTCCTAGGATCGAACCTTGTGGGACACCACGTAAATTGAGATATCGGGGAGAACTCACTTTTATTCCTGAAGCATTTTGCAACTGTACAATCTGTGTTCTATTTTTGCGGAACCCAGATTGATGGTCTGGTAACAAATGTTCTGTCTCTAGGTACTTTTTTGTTTGTATGCTTACAACCTTTTCTAGAATTTTTGAGAGGCAAGGTAAGATGCTAATTGGTCTCACATCATTTAAGCCTGTCACATTTGTCTTTTTAGGTATTGGAGTAATGAGGGCTACTTTCCAGAGATCGGGGAATGAAGAAGTTAAAATAGATTTATTAATGATGTGGGTTATGACAGGAAGAGTATTTGGTAACGTTTCTACAAGCATGGTAAGTGTTATCTGATCGATACCCTCAGCATTGGATGTTAGAGACCTAATTATACTAGCTACACTCTCCTGACTTACAGTTTCTAAGCAAAAGGTACTAGTAGTTGACCGATGAAACTCATAGTAAGTTAGCTGTGAGATGCTGACGTGATCTTCCCCAGGGACATTTAAAAAATGCTTGTTTAGTAGATCTGGGTCAGCAAGAGATGGAGGTAGTTCATTTTTTGGTCTATTGTTCTTGAGAATTGTAGTTTTTAGGTTTTTCCAGAGAATTTTAGGATTATTTAAATTACAATTAATATTTTTGTTGTAATAGGCTGCCTTTTCCTGATGCCTAGCAGCTATGACTAAACTTTTCATCTCCTTATAGAGTTTTTTTGAAGCTTCACACCTTGTGTTTCGGTATTGATTATGGTAGACACCTCTGAGCCGCATCATCTTTCTCAAAGTATCTGTATGCCACGGTATTGGCATACAGATACTTTGAGTAGATAATGGTCTTACACCGCTCTCCTTAGCCAAAGATAACTGGCATAAACCGGTAGTACTTAGCACTGACGACCGTATAAGTATATGGAAGAGTAAGGAGCTTCATGGACGGTTCCACCAGGCACTCTATGGGACTGATGTAGACCTTCTGGCGTCCGTGGCTTGGCTACGATTTGGTGATTTCTTTGGTGAAACCGAAGGTTTTGCTTGTAAATTGCTGACGAAGTTGTCAAGACGAACAACTATCGGAAATAAATTATAAAGGAAGGTACTGTTGATATATGTCGTGCGTGCCACCAGTCTGGTGAATCCATCAGACATGTTATTTCCGGTTGTTTTCGTCTTGCCAATGGAGAGTATTTGCACAGGCACAACCAAGTAGCCAAGATCATTCACCAACAACTTGCTCTTCGATACGGTCTTGTCTCTTTTGAAGTGCCCTATTATAAGTACACCCCGGAGCCAGTTTTGGAAAATGGTCATGCTAAGCTCTATTGGGACCGATCTATCATCACGGACAGGACTATTGTAGCCAATAAGCCTGATATCGTGTTGGTAGATCGGTTAGAGCGCCGGGCATTTCTTGTTGATATCAGCGTCCCGTGTGACGCTAATCTTGTGAAAGCTGAGAAGGACAAACTATCAAAATACTTGGACTTAGCTCTCGAGATTACCGATATGTGGAATGTTGACTCAACAATAATTGTCCCGATGGTAGTTTCCGTAAATGGTCTTATAGCGAAGAGTCTCGATCATCATCTCAAGAGGCTCTCATTAAACAACTAGATCAATGGTCGGATGCAAAGAGCAGCAATTTTGGGTACGGCACGCATTGTGAGGAAGTTTCTTTCGCTGTCGCCCTAACCACCGAAGGACTGGTCGTAAAGCCCACGTCGGGGGAATACTATTTTTATATTTATATTTATAATGTTATTTTTTTGTATGTTATATATATAAATGTAAATAATAAGATTAAAATGAAATAAATGATTATAATAATAATAATAACAAAATTATCGAATGAATTTAATAAAATGTTGGTCTACCACCAAAAATTCTTATAGTGGTAGACCATAACATCCGGTCGCCGGCAAAGTTACCACCCATCGGGCAGAGTCGTGCCGCAAAGCGATCTAGTCGTGTTCCGGCACGTTGCTCGATGAAGCCGTTAATGGGAAATGGGTCTGAACAGTTGCGGTGCGTTGGCGAATCGGTCTGACGTCGGGTTGGTGTTTGTTTTGTCGGGTGTCTAGTCGAGGGAGGGAGCGGGATCCAAAGCGACGGCTTTCCGCTGGCCGCCCGCAGATAGTTGGGGGCCCAATTAGTGGGATAGCCAACCACGAAAGGCTGCAACGCCAGCTGTGAAAAATCCCAGGGTGTCTCCATCGTTCTGGTTGGCGACCAGACGAGGAGGCCCGATGGCCATCCCTGGGGGGGTTCGGGCGTCCCCGCAGTCTCCAGACTAGCCTCCCAGTGGCAAGACATCACCAATTTCGACGTCGGGTTCGATACGTACCGTCTCGTTCAACTGCCATTTCCCATCCCTATTCACTTTTATAGTTATTTTTTTTTTATGAAAAAGTTAAGAAAAAGGAACAAGGTTACACAGCGGTTGCACTCCTCCTCTTATAAAGTGCACCTCACTAATATCAGGGGTTTGCACTCAAATCTTTTAACTGTCCACCACCACCTGGAGACAGAGCAGCCGCACTTGCTCTTTTTGACGGAGACGCAGATACAATGTCCTTTGAGCGCTGCATACTTAGATTATCCCGGTTACTCGTTAGAGCACCACTTTCGCTCACGGGCCGGAGTCAGTGTGTACGCGCGGAACGACCTCTGTGTTCAGCGTCTCCGTCACCTTGAAGAACCCACTTTTTCTTCCCTATAGGTTTTAGTGGACACAGGAAACGAAAAAATCCTGTATTCCTGTGTCTACCGTTCGCACAGCGGTGACCAGACAACTCGTTTATTTGAGTATCTCAGTGAGGCTGCAGATATGGCTCTGTATCAGTACCCTTCGGCGCAGCTCGTCTTTCTGGGGGACTTTAATGCTTGTCATCAGGACTGGCTGTTCCCGTACCAGAAGATCGATCATGCTGGAAGAGAAGCGCGGAACTTTGCGTTGTCCTTGGACCTCTTTCAGCTGGTGAGGCAAGCGACAAGGGTACCAGATGTGGTAGGCCATACAGCCAATTGCCTGGACCTTCTGCTGACAACTGATCCGGACAGGTATCGTGTAGAGGTCACGTCCCCCTTGGGAACCTCCGATCACTGTCTGGTAAAATCTGTATTTACATATTCCCCACCAGCTTTCGAACCACATGGTGTTAGGCGAGTATGGAAATACAAGTCAGCAGATTGGGATGAGATGCGGCACTTTTTTGCGTCTTATCCTTGGCGGCAGGTCTGCTTCTCTTCTTTGGATCCGTCGAGTTGCGCGGATGCTATAACCGATGTGGTGCATCAGGCAATGGAGTATTTTATTCATTTTGCTGACGTACCCATCGGTGGCAAAGCTCGCCCATGGTTTAATGCCGAATGTCGTCATGCACATGACCGAAAACATTCGGCATACCTCATTTGGGCTGATGCTCGAAGCCGCAAAACTCCGGATGTAAGTACAAAGAAGAGAGCCTTTAACCAAGCTGCCAAGTCCTATAAAAAGGCATTGCGGAAGGCTCGTCTTGATCGGATCGTTAAGAATGGCGAAAAGCTCTCTGTCAGACCAACTGGCAGTCGAGCTTTCTGGTCTCTTGCCAAAGCGATCGAGTCGAACTTCTGCCAACCCTCACTGCCTGCTCTGCTGAAGCCTGATGGATCCCTGGCCCACACTGCAACAGAGAAAGCGAATGTATTTGCTTCTCTGTTTGCTGAGAATTCGCATCTAGACACTGGCAATGCTTCTCCAGAACATCTTTCTCACTGCGGTATTTCGATGCCTGAAATCTGCATCACGAACAAAGAAGTTTGGAGAATATTGTGTCGTTTAGATGTGAATAAAGCCAGTGGTCCTGACGGTATACCAGCCAGTCTGCTCAAGACATGCAGGTGAGTTATCTTCTGTATTGACACGTCTGTATCGCCTCTCTTTCAAGACTGGAAAAGTGACGGAATCCTGGAAGCTTGCCAACGTGCAACCCGTGCCCAAAAAAGGCAGCCGTGCCGATCCTGCCAATTATAGGTCCATTTCAATCACGTCCATACTCTGAAAGATTATGGAGCGTGTATGGAACTCGCGGCTTCTAGCATACCTAGAAGGTAACGATCTCCTCAGTGACCGACAGTACGGGTTTCGCCGTAATAGGTCTACTGGGGACCTCCTAGTGTATGCTACTCACATTTTAGGCGAGGCCATCGAGAAGAACGGAGAAGCGGTCGCCGTCTCTCTGGACGTCTCGAGGGCATTTGACAGGGTCTGGCATGCGAGCCTTATATGCAAGCTTTCAGCGTACGGTATATCTCCTGGTCTGATCGGCTGGGTAACGGACTTTCTGAGCCACAGATCTCTCCGAGTAGTTGTCGACGGGTGTTCCTCGGAACCCTTGACAATAAATGCCGGAGTGCCTCAGGGGTCCGTTCTTTCTGCAACTCTGTTTCTGCTGCACATTAACGATCTGCTGAAGCCCGGTATCTATGGGTATGCAGACGACAGCACAGTTGTAGAAAGATATCTGCCAAGTTCTCGGGCTAGTAGAGATGAAGTACAATCTAAAAGAGAAGCCATGGTGCAACGTTTGAATGACAAACTTCAGGCAGTCTCCGCATGGGGCAATGCCAATCTTGTCAAATTCAACGCCACCAAAACGCTGACGTGTTTGTTCACCGCCAAAAGGAGCCCCTTCACCTTGGCTCCTACTTTCCAGAATGTATCCTTGGAATACAGTGACTAGCTTCAGTTGTTAGGCTTAGAGATCTCCTCGAACCTCAACTTTGGTCGGTACATTGAGTCCAGAGCAAGAGCAGCTGCAGGAAAGCTTGCCGTACTTGCGAAGGTGCGACAGTACTTTACACCGGGACAGCTTCTTGTATTATACAAAGCACAGATCCGGTCGTGTGTAGAGTACTGTGGTCACATATTTGCTGGTGCCGCAAAGACTCATCTTGCGGTTCTGGACTCAATTGAGAGGCGAGCAAAGAGGCTTATAGGCGACCCTAAATTGGTTGACGCCAAACTCCACAGCCTTGAACACAGGCGTAGAATTGCTAGCCTCTCAGTATTCTAAAGGATACATTTTGGTGAGTGTGCGCAGGAATTGCACGACCTAATTCCCCCATCCCCGTTCCTTTGCCGGACGTCCCGACGCACGGCGGGTATCCATCCCTACGTTGTGGACACTTCACCTGTCCGAACGAAGCGCAATGCTTCATCTTTTTTAGTGCGTACAGCGAAGGACTGGAACAATCTGCCTGCGTCGGTATTTCCGGCAAAATATAATGTGGGTGTCTTCAAGAGGAGAGTGAATAGGCTGCTGGGTTAATGCGCTTTACCACCTAAGACTACATTTCACTTACCATCAGGTGGAATGTAGTCAATCATTAACCTAGTTTTGTATAAAAAAAAAAAAAAATGCTGTACACAGTGTTAAAATTTTTTCTCATCTTTACGTGAAAAATTTATAAATAACTTAAAAAATATATTTTTTTATACATCGAAGATGATAAAAAATGATGATGATTGGTTTATGATTTCAGTCTGAAGGGATTAGGGCAGATTGAAGTTACTGTCAACTGGTCGTTTTTAAATAATTTTGCTTAGTACAATTGTAGAGTACCTACTACTAATTTAATTTCCCTTCACTCTATTGGAACAATGGAAATGCGACGATAGCTGAGTGGCACTGAAACGGAATATAAAGGTATGCATAAAAATGATATTCTTCAGACAGACAGACCGATAGCTTTTTAAGAGAATGATTGTTTCAGAAGAAAATAAATTGAAAATATTATTATTACATTATTTTCTACACAACCTACGAATGCAGTTGTTTTCTTCAACTAAATAATTTGATCCCTAAATAAAACCTATTATATAATAATAAAAACGTGTTCAACATTTTTCGGGGTTCTTAAAATATTTTCATATTTGTTACGTAGGTATATTTATCGTTTTTTTTTTTAATATTTGTAACAATATTTAATCGCTTTACACTGTTCATGAATAAAATACCTATTAGGATTTTCATAAAACAGTAAATGTTATCATATTAAAGTAAAGTAATAAATAGAGTTTTCCAATCTCGTAATTTATTATAGTTAAATATTATTTTTTACTGATTAAGAAGTTTTTGTTGTAATATAGAACGAAAATTCGCCAAGTAGCTCATCTGATTGGACGACAAACATATTATCAAAGAAATCGTAGTTCCAACTTCCAAGCCGTGTCTATGATATTTAATTTTCTCTTCCATATTTATTTAAACGGTTATTATAAACACATAAATAATAATTTTAAGCATGTATTTAATTATTAACATTTAATTGTTATAAAAATGTAAATTAATTAATGTCTAACATGATTTTTTTTTAAATAAGTATATTAAATATGTTCTTGCAAAACAAGAACGGATTATACCAAAATACATACATTTTTCAGTTTCCGTATTGTATTTAGAAGTACAATACACGTACTCACTGACGATGAAGAGCATAGTTCTCGTGGCCTATTTCCAACAACCAATCTATCTCAGCCTTTTTTTTGGAACTAACATATCTCACTTTGAAAACTAAAAACTAATTTGTATAAAACTAACTATAAATCTTATCCACTTAAAGTTTCAAATAAAATACATCATACTTAGACCGAGTTTGGAAATAATAAATTACATCAGAAGTTGAAAATTATGTTTTTAATGGAAATGTAACGATAACATAAAATTTGTGTTTCTTATTTTTTTTACAAGTACAGGGTACAATTTGATAGAAACATAAAAACTGTGTGGTTAGTCATTTTCTTTTATTGTGTACTCTTTGAGGCATACTATTTTTAACATGCGAAACAGATCTAAAATATGTATATAATTTGAATATTCTTATTCTTTAAAATTGCCTATAATAGCAATCAAAAAGTTCATTAATGATAATATAATGAGTTTTATTAATATGATAAGTATTTTTTTATTTTTTTTTTGGTTTCACAGTTAACTATTAAGTTTTTAAAATATTTTGTCTACAACTTCTGAATTGTATATAAAACTATTAAAATTGTAAAAAACAATCATTTATAGGAATTCAATAAAGGTTTTTTCAGTTACTTCTATTGCTAAACACAACTTATGTTCAGATGATAAAGATTAGATTTCTTAAATTTAATTAATTATTTAAAATTTAAATACTTATTTGTCCAGCGGTATGTTATCCAGCATCAATGTATATTAGACTGAAGTATTTTTTTTCTATTTACCTGACTGTATACATATAAATTAAATCGGAAGTTGTCTGACTCGGAATTTAGTTCTGGGATCTTTTTCATAAGTTCGAAGCATAAAGTTCTTGCAATGTGTACTGTTAAGTTAAAAATAAGTGAGCAATTTACAGTATTAATAAACGCTTCGAACTCATTCTATTTTATATATAGTTTTTTTATTAATTATTAATTAACCGTGCGGTTGAAGTTACTAATTTAGTTTTCTGTTGCTCATGTTAAGTAGAACCGGTTAATTAATAAGGGGAAAGGGTCACGTTCGTATCGGTTCGATTCAACGTGACCTCTTTTTCCCTAGCAATTACACTTATTTGCATCACATAGACTTTTTATGTGTACCGCCACGTAAAAAAAAACTTTATTATTTTGATGGATATCGTTATTACCTTGGAAATTTTAATTTTATGAGCTGGTGTAGAACAATTGTACTCCGTTTTAAAATCACGTGAAGTATCATCAAATTTATTAAAAATCCTTCGGTAGATACGACCATGTAATTAACTAGCCAAATCATCGCAGATTCCACAATAATCAATGGAATCATTGGAAGCATGTATATTATTATATTTTACATTTCCAATAGTTATAGACATTGTTATATCATGTTTTAAATTTTGATCAATTATTTCTTTAAAATATCAAACATATTTCTGCGTATTTGAAAACAAACGGCCAATTTCATTTTCTACTGGCTTCATGCCAACGCCGGCCACTTTCCTTATGTTTGTAAAAATGGTTCGTACCAGAACTATGATACAGACAGACAGACAGTCTTACAGATATTTCAAAACATTTATTTGGGTTGTGGCATCTTTTCAATTGTAATCCATACTGCAAGATTAGAAACATTGGTAAGGTTTTTTTAAGAAGCTTCATAGGCGTCTACATGATGCGTTTTTATTCTAGTTATCTATCTTAAAGATTATTAGATAATCATGTTACCCTACTTTTAAGCGTCAGCGTATTCATTAAGAGTTTGGATCTATAGAGTCTGTGTTAATAGAAGCTTCTATTAAAATACTTTAGCTGCCCATACTCTTAATAATTCTTATGGTTGACACTTTAGTTTCAGTTATTGATATATCAATTGATATAATCGGGAAGCATATGATTTGATTATGCTAAAGCTTAGGTTTAGGTTTTTTTCAGGACGTCTAATTGACACGGTTAAATGCTTTCACGGATTATTCCTTATTTTTAAATATGATTTTTTTTTATTTCAAATTTGCTTACACAATGTAAGCAAATTTGAGATTGATTGAGAGATGTTTTGATTACTTGTATTTTGTAACGTTATAGAGGTGTTGCGTGTGTGTGTGTGTGTGTGTGTGTGTGTGTGTGTGTGTGTGTGTGTGGAGGTCAATCTTAGATTATGTTTCGATAAGTCATTTATTATTTTTAAAACCATCCTTACATACAATAGAACTTATATATATGCTTAAATGATAAAAAGATATATTTAAGTTTTAATTTTATACATCGACATTCAGAGGGTTTGATGCATGCCTTTAATCATAAGTCACTAAAATAAAAAAGAAGTAAAAAATTGAAAAAAGAGGCTATGAATATATAAATACTATGAAGTTATGAAGCATTAGTAACAATATTGCTATGAATATATAAATGCTATGAAGCTATAAAGCTATGAAGCAGTAGTAACAATATTAAAATTTCATTCTAGCATGTATTTCCTTAATAATAAGTAAGAAACAAAATAAAACCAAGAAAACGTTATATAAATGTACTGAGTAGTCTTTTTCTTGTTCTTCATCACTTTGACTTTTATATTGTATATTGTAAAATGAGCTCTGGTTTTACTCTTTCGGTTGATTTTTCCCAATTCTATAATTTGTTTTATTAGTACTTTGGTTTCCATCCTCAGATTTTTGTTTTTCTCTATGAACGGTTTTATTTCCTCATCTATGTATAGCACAATTTTTTTCTGAATTTGTAGTAATAAGGTTAGCCTGTTTTCCATTTCTTGTTTCAGAAAATTGACATTTCTTTCGATATGTTATGCCTTTATTTGTTGGTGCTATAACAAAACTATAATTATTTATTTTAAGTTTACATCTTTGTCAATACTAAGTATTCTTGCTTTTTTAAACTTTGAAATTTACACTCTATAGTTTGTGGTATGATTTTAACAAAAGTTGTCAATTCGCAAAATCTTTTATTTCTAGTTTTTAACGTATTACACTGAGTAAAACTGTGGTAGTACTTATTATTATTATTTTTTGCAAATCACTCATTATTCCCTTGAATGAACTGAAGTTTTAATTATTTAGGTTTTTTTTCGGGAGCACAAAAATACGTTGTTTATTGTCCAAGCACAGAAACCGGAAAAAATCAAAATCTTAGCAAATATTTATTATGTACTTATAGGTTCATAGTATTAATTATATTTTTTCTCATTTCTTACGTGTGGGAACTGCTCCTCCCTCTTTCGAATTGCGTGGAAATAACCCTTCACTAAGCGATTTATGAAAAGTGGAAAAATAAGGGCATAAATAATCAACTGCCAAATGAATTGAAACTTTAAGATTTACTGCTTAATGTCAAACAACTTTTTATATAGTATATAGTAAAGTTATTTCCAAAATATTTGCGAACTGATTAAATATATCTCGACTGTTATAATTTATGAGGGCGTTACATTCTACCCATTCGCATAAAAACTCTGCTAGTGCAATCTCTGACTTTACCCCTCCTTGACAATGCTGATGTTTGTTTCTCTTACAGCTCTAAATATCTTCTAAAAACTAGATCGTATTCTCAATAGCTTCATCCGCTTTATCTTCAGCCTCCGTTAATATATATCCTGCTACCGTTCTCAGCTGAAATGGCTTTCTATTCGTAAGCATCAATCATGCTATCAAAATTTTAAGATATTTACGTCAATTATTCTCTATTGTCAACGAACCACTTTCTCCCCTGTATTTACAGCATAATTTTAAATTATTTGGTAAGTGTCCATAACTCCGCAATTTTTTGCGCAAGTTCCTTCACAGTTTACGTAATAAAACTTGTTAGACGGTCTCCAACTAAAATAGTTTTAAAGAAATCCGTGTATAGTTTATCTTTGGAAGAGTATTAAGGATTAACATTACATGTAGGGTATACATTTACTTATATAAGTTTTATGTATTTGTCATCAAATAATTAATATTCTTAAGATTTCTTCGAGACAACCCAAAAAGTATAGTGTTGTGATAGAATATTGGAAGGCATCGTGTGCAATATATAACTGAGAAAAAAGAAAACAATAAAAAAGAAAAGATATTAAAATATATATATATATCTAATACCTAATAAAACAAAAATGGTATATATACAAATGTTATGTATTTAAGTATGTATTAGCTTGTATGTATAGATATAATAAATATTATAACCACAATAGTAATGTAAAGTAATTATACATTCTATTATTCTAGTTTTACCGTCTTATTGTTCATGTTATTTTAAAAAAAAAATTCGGGTTGACTGGCAGAGAATGTCTTATTGCAATAAGACCGCCAGTGGTACATCTTTTATTTTGGCCAATAAATATTAAATAAATAAATAAGTAAATAGGCTTGTTATCACGTTTATTCTATATAATATATGAAAACAAAATTTTAGGCATAGTTTTTTTATTTAAAATTTATTTGTTCAATTTAATTTAATAAATCTGTCTGTAAACTTAAATCTTATATGTGTCTAGTAATATTTTAAACGGAACAAAATATATCGAATATCTTTACCTTTTATATAAAATTCTATTCTATCTTTTCGCATATCTTTTACTTCAATTTATGGAATATCAAATAAGAATTTTATATTTACTTACTACTTTTCTTCTACGTTCTTATTTTTCCTGGACCATTTGCATTGAATTATCGCAAAATTCTGTATTTATCCTTTTCATTAAGTATCTATTCTCCTAGTCGTTAATTCGTTAGAGTACTAATCCATATTTTACGGTGCTGAATTAATTACATATTTTTTATCAGATTGAATATTTAAAATAGATGAGTGAATCATTGTAAATATTTAAAATAGCAGCAGGGGAAATTAGACATTTATTTCACGAGTGTAAGTTAAGTTAATGTTCTCCATCTTAATCATCTTTTCCCATCTTGGATCAATGCAGGACTTTTTCGTTGGATAATGAAAACAATGGGGCATTTCTTTAATTTTTGTACACACAGTTCTGTATGCAAACCATCTTTAAAGGCAGTCAAGCCTTAAAAACAAAGCCTTCCGAGACACTAGTCATTATGAATGGTGGTTCACTGTTTATTTAATACATTGCCGAATATCAACTATCTCACATTGGTTTTGAAAGTGTAGGCTTTTTAAATTAAAGAACGATTTGAGTTACAATACAGTAATGTATTTTTTTTTAATTGCTTAAAAGTATAATTTTTAAACTTATATATTGTTGGTATTTTTTTTGTTTATGTGGATTTAATATTTTTTATTTTAATATTTTTATTTTTTATTTTGTTTATGTCGATTCTTATTAATAAACGGATGCGTGGATATGTATTATATATCCACGCATCCGTTTATGTATTATATATATATATATATATATATATATATATATATATATATATATATATATATATACCGCCCCGTTGGTCGAGTGGTTAGCGCAGACGCCTAACGTGTCACGGCGCAATGGGGCTCGGGTTCGATTCCCGGCGGAGACAGGCATTTATGTGATGAGCATAGATGTCTGTGTTTCTGGGTTTGGTCGTTTATTAAATATATTTTCAGTATTTATATGTGTATTTCTATGTATTTGTATCGTTGTCTAACACCCTTAACACAAGCAAATAATTTGCTTACTTAGGGGTTAGATCAATGTGTGTAATTTGTCCTGTTATTATTATTTTTATTATTATTATTATTATTATTATATATATATAGATATAGATATCTCTTTTCCCGTTACAATGTAAATATACCCTATCTACGTCCTGTATGCTTTCTAGTACATTTAATTAATTTTTAGAAAGAAATTTTCATTAGCGATAAGGCCAGCAAATATTTTTTTTTTCTCTTCCTATTTTTATAATTATTTCATCTACAATAATTAATGCTTTAAGACCATTAAGAGACAATTAGTCATATATTGTTTTGAAATAAAAATAGATTCAATTTAATATGATTAGTTTTAATGGAGGAAAAATTTCCATAATTGGGCAGAAATCAGGTAGCCCGAAAAAATCTAATGTATTCTTTAACATTTATAATACTTGGTAAACTTTTATCATAAAGAATTATAAAAAAAGTTAGATTGTTCCTACGGCAAAACTAATTAAAATATGTATTTTATATCTGATATAGATATATTGTATTAACAATATAAACTCTTAGACAATTAATAATATTAATTTTAAAAATATAGTACGTAAGTATATGAAGAGTAAAAAAAATATTCCGAATATATATAATACTAGTGTAATAATAGACACGTCTATTTAAGAAAAATATTCCTTACATCTCAATATCATCAGGATTTTCGTCACAATTTACTGTTTATTTTTTACATATTAATGAACACAAAAACCTTAAAAACTTGAATAACAGTAAATGAATAATTCAACAAGACATCAGACACTCGAAAATATTTTTAGTAAGTCTTCCAAAATAATAAAGTCCAAGGTTTTCTTTCGTAATGGAAAATGATATTTGAAACTCCATTTGTTTTGCGTTAACAGCCGACAAAGACGTCATTCACACTGAATACGGATTCCATAACAGATAGTAAGATTTTATTTATAATGGGTTTAGTTTTGATTAATGGGATGTTTTAATAATTAAAAAATAACGTAGTTTAAAATAAGTAATAAAAGGAATTCTATATCCTCGTGCTCCATGCTCAACTTTTCTAATACATCATTTAAAATTATAGATATAGGGATTCATTATTATTTTACTCTTAATATTTTTCTTATACTTCGAAGGCTTTTTCGTATTTGTATCTTACAAATACGAAAAAGATATGAAATGTTGACTTGAGGAAACCAAACTTTTAGAATTACTTAAGTATTTACTTTACTGTTACAAGATTCGTATTGCAAGATATGATGAATGACTTGATTAACTTGATGCTTTTATTTTTATAAAATAATACTGATATCTTGTTATAACTTTTAATGATTTAAAAATATATACACAAAAAATAGTTGTCAACGATAGGTATTGATAATCATATCATTATTTCAAGATAATCAAAATAAAGTTTCTAAAATGATATTCAGAAAAGAATATATAAAATGTTCAATACAAAACCTTTAAATAAAAGAAATCTGTAAACTGATATAACCATAATGCTTAGACTAAATGAGTAGACCTTAACATTTTTTGGAAAATAAGGTAAAAAAAGTTTGAAGTTGTCTTTTTGGACAAATTAACTAATAAAATGATATCTCCAATTAAAAACCAATAAAAGCCTTTTAGCGTCAGATAAAGTGAAAGCAACAAATAGAGACATAATTGAAATAAATAATTGAATGATATTTTTCAAGAAAAAAGAGCAAATTATAAAAAAAATGACTTTATCTATACTAATTATTAATTTACTAATAATATTATAAAGCTGAAGAGTTTGTTTATTTGAACGCACTAATCTAGGCCAGTAGTTCTACTGGCCCGAATTGAAAAATTCTTTTTGTGTTGAATAGCCCGTTTATTGAGGAAGGTTATAGGATATATCTTCTCGCTGTGACTAATAGAAGTTAAGCAGCAATGAAAAATGCTGCAATTTTAATATAATGTAGTAGGTTCTGACTGACTTAGTTATAGCATACAGTCTAAACCGCAGGTCGTAGAGATAGTAAAATTGGAGGATACATTTGTTTTTCTACGTAGTGGTGTTCTAAGAAAAGATTTTTAAATCCCATCCTTAAGGGTTTTAAATATCAATTTTGTATGGAACTCGGCGGCAACACTAAAATCACGCGGATGAAGTCGCGAGCGACCCCTAGTGTTTAATAAAACCTTTATTCAAACCAAACAGGCTGCCTTTATCACGTCCGCTTTTAAATTTAAAAGTTGGCAGTTACTGCTGACTATCTTGTCGTTCCTTTTTATTTTTCATTTAATTATAAGCATCTTTTTTAACATCTCCAACGTTAGAATAGTTTTTTAATTAAGTTAGTTTTTTAGTACCATGTTGAAATTTGTTCGTGTAATTTTACCAATTCGCAGTTAAAGTGTGCGACTTTAAAAACTTATGTTAAGAACTTGTCCAACTGTAAATCCTCGAATCATATAAGATAATTTAGTCTTTGTCAGCATCATTTTTTTAACACTAACATTTTGTTTCTTGCAGATGGTGATTTCAAGTCTAGACATGAAAAGATAATTCCAACAGCGAACAATCTATAAAAAATGTTGATATAAATTGTTTATAATAATGGCCCTTAAAAACTTTATGCTATTTTTCTTTGTACTTCTCATATGTATTTTTTGCTCCAATGCTAATGGGCAGAATCCTAAAGTTTATATTAATTACAATGAAAGTATTTTTAATGATATAGTTAGTTTAATAAATAATAAATATTTAAAGACTAACTACGATCAAGAAAACATTTCGTATATTGACAAAGTAAACATCATTAATAGAGAAAGACGAAATATAAGGAATATCTCCATAGACACAATTACAAAACAATATAGAAAAAGTGATAATCAATTTGTAAATGATTCAATAAATATCAGAGATTTAAATAATAAAGATAAAATGGTATCTAATAGATCCGAAGATATAACAACAGAGTTTTTAGATGCATACGACTTTACCGAAGAACCATGTGTTGGTGATCCAGAGTACTGTAACATGACAGAAGAAAACTATTTGGAAATGTTAAAAGATTACATATATCCACAGTCATATGAATGGGTTTTGATTGCAACACATGCAGTTGTGTTTATTATTGGATTAATCGGAAATGCCTTGGTATGTATCGCAGTATATAGAAATCATTCCATGAGGACAGTTACCAACTACTTCATTGTGAATCTGGCCGTGGCAGACTTCATGGTGATCCTCATATGTTTGCCTCCAACAGTTCTATGGGATGTTACTAAGACTTGGTTCTTTGGAACTGCGATGTGCAGAATAGTCTTGTACTTTCAGGTAAGTTAAATTTGAAATGCATTATTATTGTTTTATTTTTTTTTATTACTTTAATGCTCTATACAAAATATTTATTTATAGTATAATATTTATATGTATATAAATATTTTATCATAGAATATAAAGAAAGAAAAAAAATAGAATATATTATCTACGTCTGTTTATTAATACTAAAATATATTGATTCTATGATTTTTACTATTGAAATACATTTTTCATTCTATATTTAATTAAAAATCACTGATGTGAATGCATCAGTTTGCTCTCCCACCAAATAATATGGCATTTATCCTCTCTTATAATTATAACAAACTATATTTTTTTAGTATAATTGCCTTCTGCCTTTTATTTTATTTATTTTAGCTGGTAAAAAATTTTAAATATCCGGAGCGAGAAGCACTTAATATGTTGACTAAAATAATATTATTATCTTAACCACACCAAATGTCATCAAAATTCTTGTACTAGTTTTCAAGACACACAAATAAAAACGAAATAACTATGTAATCATAAAGAGATTGGTTTTTAGTCTACCTAAACTACCTAGAAACCTAAAATGTTTGATATAGATCTATGAACTTATCATGAATGATAGGAATTCAATAGAGTGCCCCTAACAGATTTCATATCAGAAGATTTTTTAAGAAAAATCTTTTTTATCCAATCTTTTTGAAGAAAGTTTTAATATTCAAGAAAATAGTTGGTAATTACGAAATTCATTTTTGATGATATAAATGTAAATGTAATATGTTGACGTAAATGTAAATGTAATATAATATGTAATAATGTTTTTTTACATTAAGATATGTAGGTTATATATTTGTCCAAAATGTCAATTCACCATTTCTTTTTTATTAAATATTAAGATTGATGGTTTCCGTTTGTCCGTCTTTCGATCCCTCACCCGTCGAAGGATGACTAGGAAACCTTTTTGATACGTCATCTTAATTGACAATCTAGTAAAAGGTATTTAAGCACAAATAGAATCTAAAAAGAGACTTTAAACCTAAGTAAGAATTAAATATCATAGGTGACGGTTTTATATTTTTACTAAACAATCTTTTTGTAACGTCATTTAAGGTGATAAATTATATGTTATTACATAATAAACATCAGTTTGTGTGACAATAAGATATTATTTTCGTTAAAATTACTCATAACCTTTATTTTGTTGTCAAAAGCGATGTATGAGTTTTTTTGCGAACATATATTTTATTCCAAAATTAAAAAAAGGTTTTCAGTATTCTGCTCTGTACAACTTCTTTGTAAATGCTAAGAAATATTTGGTCATAAATGATACTAAGCAATGATATGAACCGTTATACCGTTATTATTTAATGTAAATAATTATACGCAATTAATATGAAGTATTAATACAACTTAGGTTGTACTAATTAATTAGGCTCATTAAGTATCTTCATATTAATTGCGTATAAAGTTAGCTTTATGCTGGTTTTTTTCATCTAATGATATTACTATTTACACAAACATAAATATAGAGAACCTATCTAAGAACCTACCTAAGAACCTACATAAATATATAGAGAAATCTCTTAATATATATTTTTTTAACGTTCCTTACGTCAGGGTTGGAGGACATAGGGATTTTGCTTCTCGACCAAACTGAAAAAAATATGATAGTAAAACCGTAAGAAAAACTTATAACGGAAGTGCTATCCCCTCTTTCTCACCGTTTCCTCATACCTTCTCTTTCTAATATCACTCAACCTCGCCAATGCATAGTATTTATAAGGGAACCTCTACACGCAACCTTACAGTCTTTTAAGTTTAAAATTAATTTTTTAATTTGTGTTGTGTGTGTGCATGTGTTTTAATTATGTTTGTTTTGTATAATTCCTTTTTTTCCTCCTCAAAACTGTTTTAATTTAGCGTTTATTTTCCTAGTTGTGCCACTCAAAAGTATTTAAAACCTTTTAAAATCTTATTATATTAACTATATACTTATTCTTAATAAAATCTTCTCTTTTTCTCTTCATCATCATATGTTTTTAATTTAATAATTTATAATTATTATAGCTAGCAATTTTCAAATATGTTTTAAAAATTAAATATTCAAGTGTACATGGTAACCTAAATAACGTCGACCATCTCAGCCATTGCTACTCGTTAAAGTTCCATACCACGTTTTATATATTTTAATATTAATTCTCACATATTATTAAATAATTATACAGGTTTTATAAAATGTTCTGTAGTTTTCACGTTGCCATTTAATTCTCAAATATTAATAATTGCCTTAAATATATTTTTTTATTTTACATGTTTCTCTCAATTTGTTTTTAATATTATATAATTAAACTCCGTTGGTGCGGCAGCACCTCGCTTTAATGAGTAGCGTTTTCTTCAAGGTTCCAGCCATTGCTATTCATTAAGACTCTTGCTGCTGCTCCTTGCTGTTTAGCGTGAAAATGTCGTCTTTCAAAATTGTTTAAGTCCCAACCACATGGGCGAACACGTGGTTCCCTGATATCCTCGTTCCTCCTTACAACCCTCAAACCTGGGAACTTATCCCCTCCCATTCCAAATCTTCCAAATTACTTATATTAATAATACACTTTTTATTTGTTGTATGTATTTTCCTGTTATCAAAAATAAAGAGACATATTTTTTTATTTTACTTAATAGTTTGAATAACTATTTTTTTTATTTAGCTTATTTTTTGTAATTTGTTATTTTCTAAAATACTAAGTTTCCTAAGTACTTTCATGGACTTAAACCAAAAAATTGTGACGGGTTTATATTAGCCGAAGGAACTTCGTTCCTTTCTTGGTATCCCATGCCACCACAGTGTTTTAATCTCTAAAAACACCCGTACATACTGTATTACACGATATATAGGATGGTTATGTCTTGTTACTGTTATAATTTGAGATACAAACAATTAAAAAGATTTGAAAACAATTATGATACTATAGGAGTAACAAATTTTCTAATTGAGATGTCTGAAATTTTATACGAAATATAGTATATAGTATATATATATAGTAAATAATTATAGTATATAGTATATATATATAGTAAATAAATATAGTATATAGTATAATAGTGCGTAAGTGGATTATAATCTCTCAAAATTCTCTAACCATATTTTCCTCACTGTAATCATAACCATATTTTACTACTAATACAACTGTGCGCTTTGAAGCTTATCCGTTAAGTTTATTAGAACCTCATTTTGTGATAAGCAACCTTGTTTTGAAACGTGACTCCTTTAATGTTTACAGGATAAGTTTCATCTAGAATATATCTGCTATTAATTTAAATGCAATAAATTTAGTATTTTGTCTCTTGATGAAACTAAGAATAATATCCATCAATGTCATCAAAACTTACAATTATTTTATTCAGAGTTATATATTCTTTAACTCATTTAAGTGTGATGCAAGTTTATGTGATGATTATATAAATTTTAGCCGCTAAGAATACTGGAATAGTAATTTGTCATTGATGAGTTAAAATTACTTCTTACTTATATTATGTAATAATAATATTATTTTTGTTCTTTTAAGAAGTCTTTTTGTATCGGGGGTTTTATAAATTATTAATTTTTTTTTTCTGCTTTTTAAAGGCATGTTACTGGTGTCTTAAATGTACTAAATGAACCTACAGACACACAAATTTTCAGTTGTTTTAGTATTTCTTCTATCTATCCTAATATTATAACGAGGAAAGATTTGTTTGTTTGTTTAAATTGAATAGGCTCCGAAACTACTAGACCAATTTTAAAAAATCTTTTAGCATTAGAATCCTACATTATTCTTGATGACCATAGAATATATTTTATAATCATCATCGTCATCATAACTAATATTATAAAGAGGAAAGATTTTATTGTTTGTTTGTTTGATTTGAATAGGATCCGAAACTGTTGGACCGATTTAATAAAATATTTTACGTTTAGAATCCTACATTATCCCTCTGATGAACAAAGGTTATATTGAATACGAGAAAAAATAAGGATCCGCGTGAAAATTAAACAATGTAATAAATTCGACAATGTAATAAATTATAAATGTATTAAGTAACATGATTCAAGACTTTTTCATATAGAGTTATCTTTTTTTTAGAGTTAAAATGATTTACAATCACTAATAACACTATGATGAAGGGATTTATATTAACACCAGCTGTTACCTGTGACTGTTTATGACGATACGATCATAAGCAATATAAATATATTCTTTACAGTCTACGTGAACGTAGTCACGGGCAACAGCTATCCCTAATAAAGTATTTTACCTCAGTAAGTGTAAAAACCTTTTGGCCTACACAACAAGGCTTTTTTTTCTACATAGCGTAGGCGAAGCCTCTGGGAATAGCTAATTATTGCATAAAAACCTTTCACCAATTAAACGTCAATATCTTGGAGACGACGGTATACATTTCGACCAATCGTAACTAAAAACCATCTCAACAAACATAGCTTTCGATTAAAAAAAACCGCGTTCAAATCCGACCACGCGTTTGGTCGCTACATTGTCACAGACAGACACACAAACACACAGATACACAAATACACCGATCAAACTTATAACACCCCTCTGTTTAGTCGGGGGTCAAAAATAGAACTTTTTTGGGATAAAAGATGTTTTTTGTATTTTTCTGTAACCCTATCAATGAATGTGTATGATTCCGTTATTAATAATTGAATTGTGTAGATTTGTAGACGTAACAAGTAATCAAACTCACATTCACATAAATGATAAATAATTTATTAAAATAACCTAGATTTTTTTTAGTTTCAAATCGAGATAAAGATTATGGTTCCAATACGTATATAATTGTTTTTGTTTCAGTCAGTATCAGTCACAGTATCGGTGTTGACGTTGACCTTCATCTCCGTGGACCGTTGGTACGCTATATGCTTCCCCCTGAAGTTCAAATCAACGACTAGTCGAGCAAAAACCGCCATTCTTATTATATGGGTGCTTTCTTTATTATTCAGTAAGTTTTATCGTTATCATTTTATACACTAATAACATAAGATCATTATCGTGTATTATTATGATTTATAATCATTCATGTAACTAAGATTTATTAGGATTTAATTGTATTTGCTTTCTATAAATTATATCAAGCATTAAATGGTACGTATTTCAACATGAATACGCAATTTGCTTTAATATCAACCTCACTCCTTGAGTAGCAGCAGGTTCTGTATCTACGCCTCAGTTGGTTGGATTAATCATTGAATTTTGTAATTTATGTAACGAATATGAACATTACCATAAGATAAAGAAAATATCTATTCAGCTGAAAGAAAAAACATTACCAACAACAAAAATAGCATAAAATATTAAGTATTGAATCATTTTATTCAAGATATTTTTAAATATAGAAAATAGTCCATTTAGCTGAAAAGTGCAAAGAAAATGGAATAGAAGTCCCTACTCTCTTTAGGCTTTACGATAACGCATAAAACCATTTTAACGATTCTTAGAGAACTCTAAATGTAAAATGGGTTTTTAGTGTAACATAGAGTTGTTAGCTTTTATACATGTGGTAGTTTGGTTTTGACTAAAAATAAAGATATAAGTTGTTGAATTGACTAAAACAAATTGAATCTCTGTATAGAAGTTTCATTGATATAATAAATGTAATATTGGATACTGATTTGTCGTTGGCAATTCTTTGATTAAGAGAGCTCTAATAGAGCATTGTAGGAAAATAGCTTATTATTTACATAAGACATGCTAATACTTATTACACCTATTTTATATTATATTATTCTATTATGCCCATATTATATAATATTATTATCATTCTCAACAAATTCTTACTTTATTTTAGAGATTCACATTGCTAACTTAATGATAAGGAAAATTATCAATATTATAAGTTTTTGTATCATATTATCATTGTGTAAAATTTTGTTTATTTTATACGTTTACATATATGTGGTTCAAAAATCTATCTTAAAGCTATAATTTCTATTTACTGTATATACAAAAAAAAATATACAGATAACTTTCCAATATCCTCAGAAATTGTATAACATTTATTTTTATAAGTGACACGTAGGGTAGAGCGGGGCTAGTTGAGCGTATGGGTAAGTTGGGCAATCAAAATATCTCGAAAACTATCCACCGCACGCGAACGCAACATACAGCGAAAAGAAGGGGTTCCAGGAAAGGAACTCATCCCTATAACAAAAGTAGCCACTGGGCGATCGAGAAAAGTACCCAAGCGCATTGTTTATTTCGTTATTAAAAAGTAAAATCATCCTAAGCCGGGATATTTTGTCTGTGATACTCAAATTTCATCCGTTTTCAATCAGGCAAGTGTTAATCTAAGGTAAATTTGTTGCAGTTTTGATATTTATAGAGAATCTGGATATAATTTTAACCAGTTTTTTATTAATTCACTTTTGCTTTAAAATTTCGGGTTGGGGTTAGTTGAGCTACAGTTGCCCAACTATTCCCACGATGAAAAAAAAATTGTTTTTTTTCTTTACCATGAGGACTTATAAAAAAAAGACTACTAGAGGTTCCCATATTAGTCAAGACTTAAATGGGGTTGACAAAGCTGTGAGTGAAGAGGGAAAAAGTGGCTATGCCACTGCCAAATAATTTAGAATCAAACGGATGACATTATCAAGGTTTTTAAAGAAATTAAATGAAGGTGATACGTCCATGGGTTATGCAACGCCGAGGTCAGTATTTTCCGCCACGCATGCAGACTCTTTGAAAAATACTTGTTACAAACGGTATCAATCTTCTATGGATATTCTCCAAAAGACGTTCGTCGCCTTTGAGAGTGCTGGCATTTGGCTTTAAAGTTCCACCCTCTTGGACTGTAAATAAGATGGCCCAAAAAAAACGGCCTACGTGACTCAATGATTTCTTAAAAAATATATTTTATAAGCTATGTTGAAAATAATTACACAAATATTAAAGTCTGATTCTAATAGTTAAGCTAAGCTAGTAACGTTGCTGCTTTGTAGATTCTGTTTTTACCTTATCATTCCAAGAAATCTACTTTTAGATTTGATGTTTTGTCACTATAAGTTTATAAATAAAAGTTAATTATCAAAATGGAATTTTATTGTAAGTCTACCTAACATAGGACCTATGATTTGGGTAAACTTTCTAAGTGCTCAACTAGCCCCATACCCTTGCTCAACTTACCTCACATATGGGGTAAGTTGAGCATACTTGACTTTCTGCATTAAAATACATGTAGCTTTCAAATTCGACTTATTAGAAATAAATTATTATGGAAACTAAGCTAAGGGATAAATTACTCGTCCATCAGTATGCATCATAAGCCATTACGAATTATCGTTGATGAACTATAACCGGTTAAGTGAAAAACTGCTCAACTAGCCCCGCTCTACCCTACATCATAAGAGTTTTCTTTACGAGTTCATGTGTACCATTTTCACTGTCTGTAAAAAAAAATACTCGTATAAATCTTAGATAGTACTATTTTCTCTGTCTTTGTTAGTTAATTCTAATGTTATTGAATTTTACTGGTTTTTATACTTTGATACGGCAAACAAAACTTCAATATAGAAATATGAGAGAGAGTAAGAGGAATATATATATATTTATATATATATATATATATATATATATATATATATATATATATATATATATATATATATATATATATATTATATACCTGTCGAATTATTCACGTTATGAGTTCTTATTCACGTTATGAGTTCTTATTTATTAAACTTGATTTACAAAAAACATATTCTATATATGTCACCCGCAATAATTCAAGACCCAATGACACTATTATTGTATAAGCAATTTTAGTAATTACTTCTTTCGCATTTGGCTAAGCGAGCGAAGCCATTATTAGATGTTATAAAAGCATCATGAACCATTATAGCGGTTTTACTTTTGTAATCTTAACATGCTATAATATATTATATTTAAAGTAATGAATTCTTTAATGAATAAAGATATTAGAGGTTATCAGTTCAAAACAATCAAAGTTAATAATTGTTGTTTTAATTGAACTTTTTGTATTTTTATATGTTTTGTCTCTATTTGTTTAATGTCTATTAAGCTGCAGTAATAGTATGAATCGAAAGTTAACACTTTTAGCTATCGACTGGCAGTTTAAGTGAGATGGTAGATACATCTTAAAACAGGTGGGCCTACTATAGTTCTATACTATATACTATATCTTAAAACAGTAACTATTATAGTTGAATATTGTATTCCATTTCCTTCTTCGCAACTTATACCATATTTACCGATGTTTACGTGCGATCACCATTTGCCATCAGATGAATCCGTTCGTTTGCAATTTGACTTGATATAAAAAACTTGTGTATTAGAATAAAATGTTAATTGCATTTTTTTTTCGTAGATGTACCAGAGTTTGTAGTACTTCAAGTGCAAAGAAGAATGCAGTTGCGTTATAACGCGCAATATTTTATGCAATGCACCCCTACCTGGTCAGACGAGAGTGACCTCAAGTGGCATATAATAAAGGCGCTTTTCCTTTATACGTAAGTTGTCTTTTCTGTAAAATAAGAAACTCCACTTACAAGTTGGCTAAGTTAATTTAAAAAAAAAGGAAACTTTTTCTAAATTATTGTGGGTATGCTTAATTTTTTTTTTATTATTATTTATAATTAAATATTTCGCTACAGTCAATGAATTTCATCTTATATCAGTATTTTCAATAAAATACAAATTGGAAGCTGAATTGAATCCTTCTCAAACAATTCAAAATAGTTCAAGCAACCTAATCAAAACTTTGTTCATTACGAATGTAAAACACCGAATCGTTTCGAAGTGTTCTTTAATCTTTCTTTTCAATAACCAATTCATCATTTTTTTTTAAATACCAAGATAAGCGTAAGGTATATAAAGTACAATAAGAAGACATAAAAGTATATCTTAATGTTAAATCCTTTTATGTTACTATTCAACCTTAATATATGATTAAATAAACAAACCTTTTTTTTAATGACACATTATATGAATAAACAAACAAATCTTTTTTTTCTAATAATACAGATACTATTTTGATACTGAAATCGTTTATACCAACTAACTGGACATGTCAACTTCATTGTGATTTCTTCATCGTGCTGTTTGGCTACCAGACCAAGTTGCAAAAAAATGTCATACCCGTATCTATCAATCACTCCATTAAGTCCACTGGAAAATAAATAGTGGGCAAATTAACAAATTGAGTTTATTTAAATTTTTGAAATACTTAATTTATTTTACATACTATACATGTCATTTAAATATTATTGTATGGTAAAAAAAATATTCACTGTGACCGGAAAATGCACTTTTCTGTGTCTGTCAAAGGAAAAAGAGTCTCCTAGAGGGAAAAAGCTGAGTCTTCCGTGCTTAGGCTATAGTGTTAATGATGATATATTATCTCCGCACATGGTGGAGCTGTATATATGCACCTAAACGTATACTTCGGTAGCTGTTGCCTCTTCAACAAATTGAGCTTTATGCGGTTTTATCCCTTATTGAGGTTATATCCGTTTTTTTTTATTTTTGTTTATTTTTGATAAGATCTTACCGTCAGCCTTGATTGTTTGACCAGGAGAGAATCTTAAGAAAAAGAATCATTCTATCGGTTTACATCAATGGTTTCATTACATGGATTTTGATAATTTGCAGCATATCTGTAAAAGCGTGCTCAAACCCAAATCATTAATTATGGTTTGACAATGTGATAACATCACAGGTCAATTGCCGTAGATAATCATTTTACGAAAATTCGGATCTGACAAGAGCCGGCATCATTGCTTTAGCGGAATAATACTTCTTTTAGTTTAGTATATAGTTATATATATTATAAATCTAAATATATATATATTGTTTATATTTTAGTTTTGTTTCATAAATATTACCAATTTTGTTTTAGAATTATAAACCTCTTATTTTTACCAGTAGGTAGGTAGATATATTAATGTTAGAAATTATCATTAGTGTTTTTAATGTTACTTAAGTTTTCAATGTCTGCCCACAGGTTCCCTCTTCTCTTGATGATGATAGCCTACTGCCAAATCGTGAGGGTGCTTTGGAGGTCTGACAACATCCCGGGTCATAACGAGTCCCACAAATTGTGCCAAAGTGGACAGAACAATTGTGAGTAATATACTTGATAATGTAAAACTTTTAGTTTTAATGTAGTCACGAAAATACATATTCTTTGTCTGTATGTTCAAACTTGAACGATCTTTAATAATCAATCAGATCATTGTAATCAAAATATTTTTACATAATTCTAACACTAATATAAGTAGGTAAAGCAAAATTTATTAATATTTTTTATTATTAATTATACTCCGCGCAATGTTTCAAGGGATGACAAGTAGCAAGTCACTTCCCGGCGCTTCACATGGTTTTATGTTAATTAAAATAAATATAGATTCATACATTTGTATCAAGCAAGCAAGGTCAACCAATCTGAAATCTCATATCTCATATAAATGTGGATTTATCAACCATTAAAACTGGCTACTTTGAGATAACTTCTAAAAACAGATTGGCAAAATCTATTTATTAACAATTTGTCGTGATTTAATAAAACCAATAGGAAATTTTCCAAATAAAAGTACCTAACATTAATTACATTATAAAATTGATGTATATAGAAATTAGAAGTTTGTAAGTTGTAATCTGTAATAATTGTAGTTATTTTAAGTTTTTATTTAGGATCAAAATATTTATTTTGGATGTTTAAATCCCTACGTACCTTTAAATTATTACTTTATTTTATGTTAAACATTATCAAAGATGTCGCGAGTTCAAAGGAATCCCTGTTATATAACCCGATAAAGTAACTAGAAACTCTAGTTACTTAGAGTTAAGATACGTTTGCGTTAATTATTTGATTGTACCATTTTCAAAGTCATTTAACACTAAAAGTATTTACATCAACTTATTATTTCATCACACATTAATACTATATAAAATAATTAATAAATATTTAGTAAAAAACGAATGTCTAATATATATTTTTTTATATTAGAAGAAGGAATTACAATTGACCACTAGTTATATCTAGAATTCAGTTATTCTCTAAACCTAACTTCGATAAGAACAATGCAAATAAGCTGAACTCATTTTAGTGAACACCATCGCTCACTAGTCTCAGTTACAAACTGTCCAATTAGACCGCTTGTAAATGTGATACGGGTTTTTAATTAAGGCCTATTTACAAATATTGAGATCACCCTAATTAGTTTCGGATTTCATGGAGGACGTCACTTTGTTGCAAACAGAAAACATATATATATATATACACGAACTTCTGCCCGCGATTTCGCACGCCTTAAATTCGTAGTAAAACAATCACCTTTCCCTTTTTTTGTACCGGCTTCTACGTAATTTGTTTTAAGGGATACTATTACTACTATTAGATACTGAAATGTTTTTTATACCTCTCTTGTTTTTACTACTTCACATATTTTTTAAACAGAGTACTTAATACCCATTCTAACCATATATCACATTTATAGATTTTCATTGAAAATAATCAAAATATGATCATGTAAACTTAAGGAATTCTGAGCTACACAATCAACGTTATTTTGACCATTATATTGCAGGTCTGGTTTTATTAACAAAAAAAAACTTTTTTAAATGCTACATACTTAATATGTATTAGACATTCAGTTAGCTATAGGCAATAACAAAATTTTCAATGCTGAACATTCACAAATTAATTTATACATAAATATATATTAATATACATGTGTATATATATATATATATATATGTATTATGAATATATATTGAATACTATGTATATATATATATATAGTATTCAATGTGTGCTATAAATAGAATGCAGCAGATATTACAAAAGAAAAAAATATGTTGTTCAATATACAATATATTGTACACAAAAATAACGGTCATCTTTTGATCTTTAATTTAAAAAACAACTGTGACAGGGCTCGAACCTGCAATCTTCTAATCCGAAGTCCGACGCCTTATCCATAAGGCCACATGGCCACGTCACTCTATCCAATTTATAACTCCTTGATATTAATCTTAAAGCGTTGAATCATATTGCCGTTTTAATATAATTTTCTTAGTCTGAATTATTTCTAAAATACAATGAATATGAATCGGTACATCGGCAGTAATATATATAAGAAAGAAATACTGTCCAAGATTTTAACACACTTATTTTGTTCATATTTATTTTTCCCAAAAAAAAGTTTCTTTCAGAAAAAATCTAATATTATTAATTTGCGTGTCGCCCTACTTTGGGCCTCTTTTAAAGTCAAACTCAATTAGGCATTTTTTAATGGAATCCTTCTCATCACGCTTTTCACCTTGTTAGTTGAAATTGTATTTATTTTTTATTGATAATTATATGAAAGAGTCCTTGGAATTATCCAGATTCTTTCACCGTACGTACGTACTTTTACATAAGAGTACCAGATTTTTTTTGTACATCTAGGGCTAGCTGCTAGCAGACGAACAACTCCATCAATTCACGCCAACGCATCAACAGAGGGACAGCTAAGGTCTCGTCGCAAGGCAGCCAAGATGCTGGTAGCTGTTGTCATTATGTTTGCTGTTTGCTACTTTCCAGTTCATCTCTTATCTGTACTCAGGTAATATTTTTTTTTTATTTATTTTTTTTTAATAATAATATGTTGTTAATTCTTAATGGAACTGCATTTTTAATTACGATTAAGAACACAATTTTTCTTGTACAAAGTTCCACTATATTTAAATATGCGATACAATTTTATTTGCGACCGGTTTCGTACATCATCATCAGGCGACTACAGTTAATTAGAATGCCGGTGGATAGGCTCGGGAGTATTAATATTTACCTACATAATATAAAAATAGATAAACATTACAATGTCTCTAAGATTCAAATTAATGTCAATATACAAATATAATTATGTCAAAAGAATAAATAAATAAATAAATTTCTAGTTATTTAAATAAAATTAAATGTCATTAAAATACAATAATAAGGGTGAATTGAACAGGTGGTCTGGTTCGTTTAGAAGTATTTCTAGTTTAACCTTAAGCTTATTTACTTCAAGTGCTTCTAGGGAATTTAATTTTCTGCCTTTATTGCATACATGTAATATTTTAAAATTCTTATCTGGATCAAAGTTATAGTTCTCTTTTAATAAATGATTTGCGAATGTTGAGTTAGTCTTTTTATTTTTCCAACAAGAGGTATGGTCCTTTATTCGGGTTGCAAATTTTTTTCCGGTTTGACCAATATAGACTACCCGACATGTATTACAATTTAGTTTATATATTCCGGATTGGTATTCGACTGGAATCTTATCTTTATTATTAGTCAATAAACTTTTAAGTTATCTTTTAAGTGAAGTGTTATAGGTTTCTTTTTGGTGACGTTATTACCACTGTACACTAGTTTTAATGCAAGTTTTTTTAACTATTTCAAATATAATGAAACATACTACCTACAAACTGATGGCTTAGCTATGGGCAGCCCACTATCACCTCTGTCCGATTTATATATGGATAGTTTAGAAAAAATTATAATGGTTTCTCAATTCAAAAGAAGAATATTTAAATATAGTGGAACTTTGTACAAGAAAAAATTGTGTTCTTAATCGTAATTAAAATGAGTTTCTGTATTTAAAATGTGTTTTGTATATATATATATATATATATATATATATATATATATATATATTTGAGATGACAATCAGGGGATGTCTCGTTTATATGCATACCTGGTAGTACCTATCATTCAGCAATGAAAACATTTAAAGCCATTCAACGATCAAAACCGACTGGGACATACCTACGTTTATAACAGTGTCCTTAGAGGATTAGGTTAGTTAGTTAGGTTAGTAAAGTCAGCCTGTTATGACACAACTATTGTATAAACCAGTAGTTCTCAAATACGGGCCGCAATATTTTAGGTCCCCTAGTACTACTCGTAGCTACTCAGAAAATAAAGTGATATTTTATAATACAATTTAAGAGTTTCATGTTGTTTGATATATGTTAAGCAAAGAACAAACAAACATTTTGTGGAAAAAGAAATCAAATTCAGCGTGTTCTTTTAATTCACTCATAGTAGAAATAACAAAGAAACATTGGTGAAACTTTAACTAACTAAGCTAACTAAGCCATAATTTCACAAAAAATATTTATTTTTAGTTTAGTTTAAAAAAATATTTATTTTTAGTTTACTTTCACCAAGATTTTTTTACGAAATTCTTTCAAAAAATAAAATACTTTCGTAATGTTGACTCTTCCACAAAGGCAATGTTGACTTTCATTCATATTTCTCGACCTCCGACTTCTTTACGAAAAAGCAATTACTTTCGTAGGTTACATTTATTTTGTTACTTATAATATTAAATATTGAAATTAAATTATATCCCACATTGTCATTGCCTTGAAGGGTTTCATCCACTTACATTTTTTCATTACTTACTGTATGTACCTATGTATCTATGTATGTATGATATACATTTAATATGTTTAGAGTGGCCTACGAGGTACAGCAAAGTGAAGTCATGACCTGCATAGCTCTCATCTCCCACGTCTTGTGTTACGCCAACTCCGCTGTCAATCCCTTAATTTATAATTTTATGAGCGGTAAGTACTTTACTATTCTTAAATTACTCTCATTCTCAGTCCGTTATACTTAAAATAGCTCAAATCTATCGTTTCTTCACTCTATTATTCCCATAAATAAATATTCATTTTGGATTTGGATTCGCTTGTATTATTATGATATTTGCAACCATCAGAGAGCTTAGGCTCTTTAGATTTGTAGCTGATGTAGAAGCGCTTTGCACACTGTTCATAACGAATGCCTTGGTAATTTTATTAGAATAAAATGGAAACTAATAAGCGTCAAAGGTGTCAATATCCTCACGAAATGTATAGAAGTGGAAACTTAGAGTAAGTCTTATTAATTTATGTAGTGTTCATTCACTATTTTATAATATGTTATTTCTTTAATTAGGTCTTGTTGACACTTTCTTTGATAATAATTATTACAAGCTATATTTTTTCAACCCCCGATTAAAACGAGGGATGTTATAAATTTGACCTGTCGGTCTGTGTATCTGTGTGTCTGTGGCAATGTAGCGAAAAAACGCATAGACGGAATTGAATCGCATTCAAATCCGTCTGCGCGTATGGAGTCTTTTTTTAATCGAAAGCTTTGTTCGTCGAGATGGTTCTTCGCTATGTTTGGTCGAAATAAAAACAGTCGTCTCCAAGATATTGATGTTTCTTTGGTGCGGGTTAAAGGTTCTTATGCAATAATTAGCTGTTCCCAGCGGCTTTACCCGCGCTACATAGGAAAAAAAGCCTTGTTATGTACGTCAAAAGGTTTTTACACTTACTTACTCAGGTGAAGTACTTTATCAGGGATAGCTGTTGCCCGTAATTGCGTCCACGCAGACTGTATAAAATATATTTTTATAGCTTATGATCGTAGTCATAGTTTTATTAGTGATTGTAAATCATTTTAATTCTAAATCTTTATATTTATTAATATTCGTATATACCTATATGAAAAAGTCTTGAATCATGTTACTTAACACATTTATAATATGTTACATTGTTGAAATATTCACCCCGATCATTATTTTTTCTCGTATTAAATATAACATATATTCATCAGAGGAATAATGTAGAAATCTAAAGGAAAAATATTTTTTTAAATCGGGTCAGTAGTTTCGAAGCCTAATCAATTCAAACAAACAAACAATCAAATCTTCCAATTTATAATATTAGGATAGATTAATAGAAATACTTAAACTACTTAAAACTTGTGTGTCTGTAGGTTCATTTAGTACAATTAGGAAACCAGTAACATAACTTTAAAAAGCAGAAAAAAAAAATAATTAAAAATTTTAGAAACCCCCAGTACATAAAGGACCTCTAAAAAGAATAAAAATAATATTATTATGTACTTATCGAAGTCATTGCATCGGGAGACCGTTTAATAAAGGAAGAAATTAAAATGCAAGTAAGTTACCAAGGCAAATAAAGAAATAACGATTTCGAATCGTATAGTCTAAGTCCTCAATGATTAACAGTTTTTATTCTTTTTAGAGTTCTTTTTGTATCTCGGGTTTTTTTTAATTAATTTTAAAATATATAATATCGGGGGTTTTATTTTAATTTTAATTTTAATTTTATAATATATAATATCTTTTGCAAAACTCGATGTTTATAAACATTTTAGTTTATGTTACTGATAATAAACTATTTTTCTTTCATGATGAGATGAGATGAGATGAGATGACTAGAATAATAATATAATTCAAATTCCAAAACATTATTTTCATTCTGAAATTAAAAGTATATCATTAAATAAATCTTATTATAACATTTATAAATGTTTGGTTTGTCAAAATGTTTGGAACTTGGGGTGTTGACTCATTTGCAGGGTTGATGTTATAATGTGTACGTCAAACATTAATAATTTATTTTCAATTTGATCAATTGTTCAATTTCTGGCCATCTTTTCTCAGCAGAGCAGAATTCCGAGCTGGTAGCAGCTTACTCACGGACTAATAAGTAATCAAATAGATCTTAGACATAATCAGATCTATCTTTATTTATAAGACTGCGGCGAATAACGGTCTTCTGAATGTTATATTTTCCTGTTGTAATATTTAATTCTTTATTGCAGAACAAAGTCTTAAGTATATTTATTGTAACTTTGAATATAGTTAGGTAGTTTTTATGAAAGTACAAAAATAGGAAGAAAAAGATTAATACAACACAGCCCAGATAGTACTCTGGCTTTATTGGAATCATCATTATATATAGATTATAGATGAAGAGAGGGTTCGGGATTAAGAAAAGCACATACATTAACTACCTCCTGTAAATCGTATTAAGGTTCGACTTATTGAATCTACCTCCTTGAGTAACTTCGGGTGATCTTCAAACCAAGGAGAGAACATCGCGTGCATACTAACGATAACTGTGGTATGGCTGGACTTCTCGTGATAATTATTGTTGTTGTATAAGATTTATAGAGTGCTTTAACCTAAATATACCCAAATTACAATAATTTATTGTTTTGATAAGCAAGAGATGAAGGTATTAATTTTGTATATTTTTCAATTTTACCAAATTTGTTATGATGTAAAGTTGTATCTATGAAATGTCACAGTTTAGATGAGTTAGTCGACATTATACATGGATTACTTAATTTGTGCTATGTTTACTTTTATAAGATAATGACTTAATTTACATATATATAAAAGATTTGAAACGAATGTAGTCATACACATTATAGCTTTTTTACGGATATTTACTATGTATTTATTAAAGTTAAATATAAGAAATATAATCATCAAGAATTACATATAATATTATTTATATTTAATTAATATACTAATATAAGCTTGTTAGCTATAAACCTTAAGTACTGTTTTCTTTAAGCGATTATAGTAATGGGAAGAGAATGAAATCCTTATGTCAGGAGTCTAACTTAACGTTTCACTAAAGCATCTAGACAAGCTTTCAGAGACGTTAATATAATAAATCTACTAATATTATAAATGCGAATGTAAGTTTGTTTGTTACACTTTCATGCAAAAACTACTCAACCGATCATTATGAAACTTTTTACACATACTTTTGGAGGTATTAGAAGTAACATAGGATACCTTTTATTTAAAAAGATTAGAAAGATAAAAACACAAGTGGACGGAGTTGCGGGCAACAGCTAGTTTAATATAATTTTAAGCTCGTTATATGAATACGTAACGCTATAAGTAATGTAAAAAAATCTATTAGCTAATTAGTTTAGATTTTTTATATTTTATTATTATAGTATGATAACATCATAACATAGAATAGATACTGAAAAATTAAATTGTTTTTTTACAGCAACATACTGAAATACTATAAAAATAATTAAAAATAATATAGTAATAGAATTTACTTTTATTTATTATTAATACAATAACTTTGTAAGATATATATATATTTTCGGATATTGAAAATAATATTCTCAATTATAATAAAACATTAGTAATATAATATAAGGTTAAAATAAATCAACAATGATAAGCATGATATGTGATATAAACCAATCAAGTACTTCATCAGTTGAAAGTCCTGAATTAAATATTTTTTTAACTTCAAATACTAATAATTAAAATTATATTAATATATTATATTATATTTCATAAAAACCAGAAGTTAAAACGCAGTTTCAAATTCTATTCACTCTCTTACAAGTCTCTTTATACTATATTTTATTTGAAATACGCCACAGAAATATTTTGCTTGCAGGATTCCCGGGGTTTTCAGGTCAGTAAATTCTACCCCAAAAAATATTTTTACGAAATATTTTATTTTTCTTTTGGGAACTGCATGCATTTATTTTTGAACACATCTGCATGTATTTTGTAAACCACTTGACACGAATTTAAAATGTGTGTTAAATAAATTATTTTCCTACACCAATATACCTTTTGTTGCTATACATAAAACATTTATCTATAATTAATTGGCAAAAAAAATATCTACTTCAAAAAATTGTTGTGTTACTCACTAAGAAAAATGAGATCCACATTGATTTTTGTGAACCAATGCACAAAAGCTTGAAGCTCCAAAAAATATCTGCAAGTTTAAATATGCTTAGTTTGCAAATTATTTAAAAAGTAATTTCATATTTCCAATGCATCATTATATTTATTTGAAAAAATAACTTTGTTACAGGAAAATTTCGGCGTGAATTTCACAGGTCTTACTTCAAATGTCTATGTTGCTGCTGCACTCCTCCTCCAGAACAAAACGGAACTTCATTCGCTCCCATCGGTAGTTCCCGAGCTTGTACAACCAGAACAGTGGTAAGACGGAATGACTCTTGCGTGAGTTACAGACTTACCCATCTTTCGCCATCAAACCATAACAGCATACATCGAGACGTGGGTAGAACAAATACTTCATTTATTGAAAATATAAACGGCAATCGCAGGCTCAAGGGACGGGATGATTCCATCAGCGAATCAGCACGCTTCACGATGAACTCCGATGTTAGAGATTGACGCTTGGGTAGAGATCTTCTCGTACACTCAGATAGAAACCGTGACATTGGATATATAGCTAGAAGCACAAATAGTATTGATTGTAAACCGTATTACGACTGTTTTAAGGGCCAGGCCTCAAGCGGATGTCCAAAACAAATATGCTTTGATAAAATTGAGGTCGAGAGACACAGTGACACATATGCTGATTACCGAGAATGTGATAATGACTTTAAAGAGTTTTTCACTGTCGATGAAACCAAAAACGGGTTTAAATTTAAGTTTAATCGTAGTCTTAATAGCTGTCAAATTAAGGATAAAAAAAAAGTTAAAAGTGTATTTTAAATGGTCGTCTGTGTACTGAGTTGTTTTTAATGTTCTCCCTATTTTTCTAAAATATTCTAATTTCTAGTGAATAATATTGTATAAAACATAGACTCTCAGTAACATAACAGGTGTAAAAATATTATTAAAGTTCTGATGATTAGTATAACAAGTTAGAGAAAGTTAATTCCATTTACTTACCTTACACATATATTACAAAACGGTAATCAGGGTTTAACAATAAAACTTTTAATTAAATAAAAATCATCAAAATAAGGGCTCCCAATAAAATATATTTAAATTTTAAACATTGCCAATGAGTTTATAAAACCATATTCCAAAATATATATCTGACAACACCATCAAAAGTCATTGTTAAAAACGTCATAAACCAGAAAATTTAAGAATGAATTTGACGGCAAGTTCATTATTTTTGTTAAATTAGATTCGAGAAATTAGCTGTAAGAGTATTTAAATGATATATTTTTCTGAAACACTTATATTTAATGTATGTAGAAAAAGCACTAAAAATTTAATATTAAGGGAACCCTTCCAATCCTCAATATAACGTCAAACAAATTTACGTCTATTACTTTAATGCATCGTATTTATACTACTTTGTGGATATTTGTAAAGTATGCTTCATCCTATACTTGTATACAAAAACAATCCTAAATCTAAGCTTCTGTAAGAATATAAATTAAAAAGTTTAAAAATATATATTCTAGTTGCTACGAGACGTTAATTAAAATATAACTAAGAATAGTAGTCGAAATAGTTGGATATTATATTTCATTTATTAACCACAGATCCCAGGTATTGCAATCGACTAATGAACGAACGACCGACGATAAATTTCAATATAAATAAATATATCTGCTAGGGTTCGTCAAATATTATTTTTATCGAAAGCGTTTTAACATTTTAGATTTTCTATCGAAAGATCTGGATTTTTTTTAAATATCTATTAAAATCAATTAAATGTATTATTATATATTATTATATGTATTGTCATAATTATCTGTTTTCTATTTTAAAGTTATGTTCAATTCTATCATTATACTTACACACATATACACAAGCTTGCGCAGACGAACACATAATATGAACCAGATGTGATTAATTTTAAAAGTAAATAATGAATTAATCTTAACACTTTTATTAACTGATTTCGAACTGGTTTTGAAATGTATTTAGTTACTTGTCTACTTGTTCATGATATTTCTATATGATATTTCACAATGATAAATGCAATACAAGCCACCACAGCAGTATAATTACATACTTCCTCATTATATTTTAATTATTATTCATTAACGTAAACCTTACATATTTATGGAGATTAATTATTTATGTCAGAAGAATGAGAATACATATTAAACATAAGGCTTTGTTAGCAAGTATATTTAGGATAAATATATAATTAAATTAATTTATTACCTTCAATGTTAATATTTTGAGAGTTAATAACTTTTTTTATTAAAAAAAAATGTTTAATATTCAAAGAGCCGGATGCGCAAATCCTTTCCTATCCTCAAGGGCGGCAAGGCATCAGCTACAAGTAATATTTGTACTTAAGATCAGATAGACCGTTTGCTCCCTGCCAATATGAAAGTACATTGACCTTATTTAGTGAGTTTATTACGATATAAAATAATTTGAAGGGAAGATTTTTTAAATATTTCTAATACATCACAATCCGATAATAATAATTTGTTTTTATTTAAGATTCTTAGTTTATTTGATGATCTACTAATAATGTTCAAGCACAATTGCATGTAAAAATGTAGGTACATCAAAGTAAACAAAAATGTACTTGCCCCTGAATTCTTTCTCATAGAATACTTGGAATTGTTTGTTACCCTGTGAAGTACCGAATTAAATGTGTATAAAACTCTCTTGGATAAAAATGCAACCTTGTGGTGCAAAATTCACACAGAGATATAAAAACTAAATTTGATATATAAGAAATGACATCTCAATTTTGTACAGTTATATAGTGCTATTCTATTTTGCTATGTACATTTTTTGCTTGACTTAAATAATATATATGTGGTAAAACCACATATAAATTTTGTGAGATATCATCTTACACATTAATTTATTCGAATAAAAGCTAGATGTGCATTTGGCTAAAATAATAACAGGAGTATTTTAGACAGATAAGTAATTTACTAATTAGCACGAAATATGATCCAAAATATATAAAGATGTTTGTAAATATTACACCCGAGAGCACAGGAAATGGTCTGTTTACTCAAATGTATTCGGTGTGTACATTTTAGTGTAATAAAGCGGCTTAACATTATTTATAGAATGCAATGAAGTGTACGCTTTTATTAGATTTTATAACTGTATAATATATAACTTACAATAGAAATATGGATGTGTGAGGTAATATTTTTAAATAACAATACGTGTATTAATAATATATTTGTACAGGCACATTTTTGTCAAGTTTATATAAGTTTATATCGTAAACGATTCTGGATTTTATATAGTTTTTATATGTTTAAATGTTTTTTTCTATAATTCTTTCAATTTGAACAGTCAGTTAATGGAAAAATGCAAAAACTGAATATGACGGCACTGCCAAGAATTATGTTTGATTAACAATCAAAAAGGGATGAAACCTTAAATTGGTTAATTCTTTTTTCACTAGACTTACCAGAACTGGGTATGAATCGAACAAAATTTGCTTTGTTACTTTCATAAGATATATTAAATTTAGTTAAATTAGAATATATGAAACTTATTATTCGTAGAATATATCCACCAATTTTTCGTCTCCGTTCAAAGTTTAAGTGAAAGTGAAATTATTTTTATATTTACGTATGAAATGGGTTTAGTTACGAATATGAATGAATATTTTTCTATTAATGTACCTAATGGAAATCATGAATTTGTTAATAATAATTATGCTATAAACAGAAATATAGGTAATATTATAAAATAGTCTATAAGATAAAATAGTCAGATTTCGTTTTTTATTCTATAAAAAATATTATGTAATTTTTTTTGTGTCATAGTCATAGTATTTGTAAATAGAAATGTGTAAATAAATGTATTAGAGTTTAATTATATTTCAACGATCTTTATACTTACTTACTTTACTTGAATGTACAAATAAATATATTATCTAATTGCTTTTCTATACTTTAACCCTTTATAAATGATATTTTTTTAAGTATTCAAATGATTAGTAATATACTCAATGATAAGTACCTACATGATACAGAACTCAAAATAATACTAAATAAATAATGAATTAAATATCTGTTTTGTACCTAAAATCACATGAACAGATTTTGATAAATTTATTTCAAACATACACATATACATTATTTCATGTATTACTTTTACATGTATTCATTACATATTATTGTATTTTGCAATACTCTTTTGCTAATTTTAAATAATGCTAAGAGATCGCAACCACACACGATTTTATGCCATATAACGTGATGCAAAACTACATTGTCGGCCTTTGATAAGGAGGTAGGCGTTCTTTGTGAAAGCACCTATCTGAGATAGATCTGATAACACCGCTGTAAGAAGTTTATTCCACATCTCGGTTTGTGAGATGAAATAGATTTATGAGAAATCCCCGTTCTTTAACTAACCTAAATTTGTCTATCCCTTCGCACCATACTGGTTATACGTATAATTCCTTCACAGTACACAACATAAAACTGTGGAATAGCCGTCCTGATGTTCTTCGACCTGCTCCCAATAGGTAGGTAAGTATTTAAGAAACGCATCGGAAAATATCATCATATATGTTAATTCTGTTCTAATCCTGTTATTACATATATTTGTTCTAATCCTCTTATAACATATATTAACTATTAACCTATACCTACAATTATTGCTTAAGGTGTATTAATAATTTATGTACTTAGTTTATTTTATTTTAATGTTCGTATATATTTATGTATTATTATTGATTTATGTAAGTTTATATTATTGATCTGTACGTATATTTTTATTATATATTAACACTGTTCCCGTTTTTGCATTCCTATTATTTGTATGTATATTACATGTAATTTTGAATTTTAATTATATATAAAATGGCAAAAGTAATTATTTTTCCTATAACACATCTAATTCAGTCTAAAGTCAAAGTAGAATGTGAAGCAAGCTCTCATTCCATCCCAATCTCAGATTTTGTTCCTTACCTTCCTTAGTTTTTTGAGACATGTTTAAGTATATAATTGAAAAACACAAAAGTACCAATAGTCAGAAACCTTACTTCACACTACAAAAAAAGACGAAACATAAATATGACGACTAGTTATTTGCTTATTAAAATATTATCGCCAATAACACATTAACAGATCAATATCACCAAAATTTATTGGCTTGAGATATAAGGTTGACGCCTGTGACGTCCAATTTCCCATTAAAGCGTCATAAAAGTTATAACCGAGACCTTTATATGTGGTGCCATGAGATTTATAGCACTATAACGTTTTATAACGTCTTGTAGCAACTTGTGGTGTCATCAATTGTCAATTTGTTCTAGATGTTGGTGGTTTTACAATCGTACATTATTTTCCTAGTTAAAAATAATAATAATATCACAAGACAAATTACACACATTGATCTAACCCCTAAGTTATCAAATTATTTGCTAACCACTCGACCAATGGTGCGGATGTCTATTCATTAAAGGATAAAAAAAGATTAAAACCAATTCAAAACTAAAAAAAAAGTCTCAATTCATTTGTCATATCATATCAGGAAATATTTTAAAATGTTAAATAAACTATTATCTGTTTTCGATATAGTTTACGTATGTCCAGTATAACTACAACGTATCGATTTATTGCCGATATTCTATTTGATATATTTTTTTTTTAATTGCAAACATAACACGGATTTATAATATTTTAACTGAAAGGCAGCAATATAAAATAAATGAAGTCGTTTGAAATAGCTAGCTACAATAAATAAGATAAACGAAATCCTTGGATCCGTAAATCATCTTTTACTGACTGACACATCATATACTGTTTTCCCCAGGGAAGTTAAAATAAGGCCAGTTTTGAAAGTTTAAACATTAATGCAATTCGTGCCGGGTAACCAAGTCATAAGTACGATTATCTTTGTTATGATAGAAGTTTGTACTATTTAATCTGAATACAGTGTTCCCGCAAAATTACTCTAATTTTGAGCTTAAATATATTACGTTAAAATAAATTTACATTTGAAAACTGATATTAATAAATATATTTATTAACATTCTAATTACAATAAAATGTAGAGGAATAATAAAAAAAAACAGATCATAATGGTGAATATAAAAGGGGTCATGTCAATAAAAAGCCAGGCAATTTTAAGAAGTACCTACTTTGAAAACAAATAAAAAGATAAATATACATTTGAATAAATATATTATGACAAATGCTTACTATATCTAAATTTAAACGTGGTAAAAAAAATATAATAATCTGGGATACATAAGTTCTGGGAAACACTAAAGAAGGCCCTCAAAACTTTTGCCAGTCGTCTCTCCTCACTTTGCAATTTAGGAATGATTCTAGAGAACATACGCAAAAAAAAAATCTATCTCTTCACTTCTCCTTGCGATCCCTTTAAAAACAATGGCTCATTCATGGCTTTGTTGTTTGTTTGTTTTGCAAGTTTATTGCAGCTACCGATAGTTAATATAGTTAATATCAAATAATAGACCATGATAATACCAAGAGTATCAAGCGATAGCTTTTGGGTTGATAAGACATGGAAGATAACTATTTGATCAATGATCGACAATATGTTGATGATGGCTATTGCCATAGCTCATGTGCTGGTGATCTTCTTCTTTACGTTACTTTACAATTAATCTAGATAAAATGAAAATTTTGTGTAGTGTATAGCACAAAAAGTAGATTTTTTTGGGATAATTCGCATGTAAATTACGATTTTTGGTCTGGACGAAGTATACAAATCATTGTTGACGGATTTGGATGGATTTGGACCATGAGTAACGGTAATCTCTTAACTAGGTGGTACAGTTAGCAACCGGTATGCCTATTTACCTTTCTTATAAAACAATAATTAAAAAATATTCCTATTGAAACATATGAGACGTTATCTTTATTTAAAAAACTAATTTAAATATTTCAATATGATTTTATTCCCATTTTATTTTATTTAAAATTGTAATAAATAGAAATGTATAAATATACTGTTAAGACTTGTTTCAGTAATACGCAGTACTTGCACTTCAATGTTTAATATACAACCATTTATAATAGAATGAATGGGCGAGAGCAGCCCTTACAACTCGTTTTATACTATTTGAACACTACAATATTTAGGTGAGGGTAATTTACAATTTCATAACCAACTTACATATGCTATTATTATTTATACCTTATAATAAGTTCTAATAATCAATTAAAGATTAAATATTATGTTAAAATATCCTATGCTTCTAATTTTCAAAACCTTTTCACAGCAAATACTAATAACATTACATAATTAATTGCGTAGGTGGCGCTACTGCTGAAACTTATGAACTAAAACATGTAAATTCCAATGTATTTACCATTTAAATTATTATAAATGAATATTACTAACAATATACACAAGACACTTCTTATACAAGGAGCAAGTTTGAAAATCCTAAAACAATATGTACATCCGTTCTTAACATAACCACTACCACATTCATTAGCGTTATTCCCCAAGGATCATAAAGAAATAAATTGGTTTTATACAAATTCTATGTAACACAGTATTATGGTAAAAACGTATCGAGTTAGTTCTAGAGTTTATAATTTAATATTTGATAACGGGTAAGGCTTTTAGGATCTTTTAAGTTGTTGTTGCAATTGTAACGGGACTTGGTTGATTTATCATTCTATATTAAGTTTAATTTTTTGGGACCTAGGAGAGTTTTACAAGTTTTCTTTCGATATGTAAACCAATTCAAATTTAACAGTATAAAACAATATTTAAAATTTTGCATTGTATCGATTTTTTTTGATTTTGTAACAAACATCACAGACAAAACCACGTGCAAATGTTAATTTGTCTAAGGCGTATGTGTATTCTACATTAGTTATAATATTGCTAAGTTTTATAAAAATCCGTTTAGTAATTTTTGTGTGATTGAGTAACCAACATCCATCCATCCAAACATCCATACAGATGGGAGAAGTCCAGACTGTTTTGTAATAAGAGGACATTGCAAAAAGCAAAAATCATCGAAATTATCAAAGAAAATATAGTAATTAAAAAAAAGAGAATCATCATTATCCTTTTTCAAAATAGATACATCACCACAACGGAGAACGTAAATGAACGTCCCAAAATAAGTACCAGATAAATGAAATTGAAATGGTTATCTAAATGAAAGCTACTCCCAAGTAAGTAAGTAAAACACAATTATAGTTAAATTTTTTCTTTTGCTTTGAACTCGTAGTTCACACTCAAAAGAAAAAAAACACTATTATGGTATGTACCAAATCCATGCTACGAGCACGAGAGAGATCGGATTGGTGTTGCGCTGGAGTTGAATCCGCTTGGATTACCATCCCCAAAGACATTATTGGACATAACCAAAATCTTAACATAGGCATATTTTATATACCGCCAGATGATTATCAAATAAAAAGGTTGGAATCAGTGACTACTTTTTTGGCATTAATTTTAACGTCAAAATCTGAAGAGTGCTTTATAATTACTGGTGACTTTAATCTCCCTAACATTGAGTGGAATGAAGTACTTTTGCATATTAATCGCGGACCCACAGTATTGCGGACTGCATTCATTAATTTTATGGAAACATGTTGCTCCTTTAACTTAACACAATTTAATAAAATACCAAATCTATAATACTCTCGACTTAATTTTTAGTAATATCTACTTAAATGTTCAAAAATTCAATAAAATTTTAGTTAGAGGACAAACATCTTCCTTGCTTAGAAATAGATGCTTCTGATTTGCTTTTGAAAGAACTTTTGATACCACCTTTATGTAAAAAGAATTTCAAGAAGGCTGACTATAATGACATTCTGAGTAAATTGAATTGGCAAAATATATTGAGGGGTAGTGCAACTTCAAAATATATTGCAGATGATAATAAAATCTACAAAACTATAAACACAATTTCGGACTGTATGGAATTACAGCTTGACTTGATTAACCTTACCAATTACTACAAAGAAAATAAAATCTGCGTCAACACTAAGAAAACAGTTACAACATTTTCTAGAAAAATAAAAAATATTGAGTTTATGTACAACATTGATAATAATTCTGTCCAAGAAGTTAATTCAGTGAGAGATCTTGGTATTCAATTGGATCATAAATTATTGTTGATGGAACATATAGAAAATATAACTGACAAAGCTTATAAACAACTAGGATATATAAAACGTGTATGCAAAACATTTAACGATACTGATTCCATAAAAATATTATATTTTTATATTTTTGATTTCACTTGTTTAGATTTTTAGAATCAACATTGTATAATAACCTTTTAAAATAAAATCCATATCTCATCATAAGCTCATAACATAGCTAAGAACCTTCTCGACGAACCAAGCTTTTCATTAAAAAAACAGCATTCAAATCCGTCTACATGTTTGGATTTTTTCAGTGTACAATGGGATTATTTACAATTAAGTTTATTTCTATCAAGGAACCATATTATTACTCTGTGCGTGCCATATTACAGTATTGAATAGCGTAAGTAAGAATAATAAACCCTCTGTCAAAATCAAGTACTACAGGATTTAAAATATGATTTTTGAATGTTACGAAGGAGAAGTATGTATATTACATATTGTATAATAGGGTTAGCGAGTTATGTAGTTTTTGGCGTATCTAAAGAAAGTAGTGCAACACACAAGTATATATGGTGGTGGAATGAATAGATACAAACTGTGGTAAGCGAAAAATACATTTAAAAAAGTCACAATATTGATTAAAAAATTAAAGTGTAAAAGAGGAGTGCTACATAGTATAAAGAATGTGACAAGCAACAGATAGACAAGATATACTAACCGGTTCTCAGTGTTAGTGCCTCATATATTATAACTTCCTTGTATAAATGAGCATAATTTTGTAGACAAATAATATGAGATTGTATTGTTTGATTATCATACTTCTTTAATATTTAAAGTGAAAAATCATCAGGTCATCATGTTGACGATTTAGACAATGCTCTCTCTCGAAGATAAGACGAAGCTTCTTAGAAATCCATGGGTTCACCGTGCGGGTACCGGGCCCATAGCGTTGCAAGGAGAAGAGTGCAAGCAGTGCCTGGGACTTGCGACCCAGGAGTAGGTTTAAGGAGCCCCTTTATTGTGCGCAAAAACGCTCACCTTCATCCTCCACACTCCTCTCCCTACCTAACCAAATTTGGAAAGAACCTACTAATGCCGCCTTTGAAATACGTTCTAGAAATGAACCGATGCTTGTTCTAGAAAGGCCAAGGTCTTTAAATAGGATATAGAGAGATTTTGCTGTTATACCTCTCGCTCCCAATTCTACCGCGTACAAACTAACTATAAATTTATTCCTAATCAGTCCGTTGGTTTGTTCGTAATACTTATTGAGCTTGAATGTGTGATCCCTTGGGATGTTTGTTTCCCAAGGAACAGTAAGCTCCACAAGTATCACGCGCCTCAGATGTTTCGAATACAGGAATAAGTCCGGTCTGGATGACGAAACACCAACATGCCCAGGGGTTTTGTAATGCTTTCCATACGTGTCCATCATGAGAATCCATTCAGGATAAGCGCCTAATATTGAATAAGGCTTAAAACATACATTAGTGTTAAAAACCTGTATCTTAATAATGAAAAAACATCTTTTTAGTTTTTCTATAATTAATTGTAAACTAATAAAATTTTAGTCTTTCTAGGAATCACTGTCGATACTAAGCGCAATATGATCCTCATATAGCTTGGATTGGTAAGTAAACTTAGCTCTGCCTCGCACCTTGTTAAAATAATAAAATTCCTTAATGACGAGTTAGTTTACTATAAATACTTACTATTATGCTATATAATATCGAATGGTATCCTATTATAAGATAGTGCTGCCGATATAAGTATTTTCACTTTACAAATGAAAGCTACACTTTCTATTTAAAATCTGGGCCCTGGAGATTACGAGATAAATTTAAGCAAATTAATGTTCTTATCGTCATCGGTCTTTTACTTTTTATAATGTGAAATGGACCGGCCATTTCCATTTTAATAAATTAAAAGGTAATTAAGGTTCGGTATTTAATATCTATCATATTAGTTCGTTTCCTTATTGTTGCTAACATAATTTTATCTTTTAGTTTTATGTGGAGTATACTCCTTTTGATTGTGTGTTGACAAGTTACTAATGCTTTGATATTTTTGTTTATAATTTTTATTTATAAAAATTCTTAGTAAATATAGGTTTTGTACTGTTTTAATCTTAAAAGTTTCTGAATCCTAATTCTAAAGTGGTTTTACTTTCCCGCTGTGTTCAGACCTCGAACTGATCACAGCATTCTATCGTAAGCTTTGATCAATTTTCAATTTAAAATACTTTGAGGAACAACCCTATACTCTAAAGCCATTACAAGCTATCATTCACTGTAAATAATTAAAAATATATAGTTGTATGAAACTTCAAGGTATGGATGGATATCTAAATAAATATTTTATAAAAAAGATGAACATAATATTCTTGTATAACTGTAATATAACTGTTTTGGTAAATGTACACATGTGTTATATTCTGTTGTATATACTTTTTATTGTGATTTTATATACATTTTAATTATTCAAAACAAAAATAAAATTTTCAATATGTTTAAGAACGTAGTATGATGCTGTCTTCTTTACATAGGCTATGTATAATCGCTACTCGCATATGTATGTCTAAGAGATACGCTGGTTGTATTTTTTTTCTTTTCATGAATTTGAAGGACTAATTTAAATGTAATAAAACAATATATGATTACCTGAGAAAAAAATTCTCACGCTTAAATTGAAAGAAAATAATTTTTAAAAATATGTAACGGGAAAATAATGATATTCAATAAAATGATCATTGTTTCTCTAAGGGTCACTAATTTGTGAAGCATATGTTGAGTTACGAAATTAACACATTTTTAACTTTAAGATAATAAGGCTCCATTTCTCTATTCAGGCGCTTTTTTAACTCCCGGCTAAAAAGAGTTATAAGTTTGACCTATCGATCTATGTATCTGTGTGTCTGTCTGTGGCAATGTAGCGGCCAATCGCGTGAACGGATTTGAATGCGATTATTTTTTAATCTAAAGCTATGTTAGTCAAGATGGTTCTTAGCTATGATTGGTCGCAATAGAAACAATCGTCTCCAAGATATTGACGTTTTATTGGTGAAAGGTTCTTATGCCATAATAGATGTTTCCAGCGGCTTCGCCCGCGGTATATAGTAAAAATGGCCTGGTTATGTAGTCCAAAAGGTTTTTACACTTATTTCCCAGAGGTTAAGTACTTAATTAAGGATAGCTGTTGCCCGTGACTCCGTTTACGTAGGCTGTAATTTTATTAAATAGGTCCAGTAGTTTCAGAGCCTATTTAGTTCAAACAAACAATCAAATCTTTTCTCTTTATAACATTAGTCATTTAGTAAAATTAAGAAACCTGACCTTGAGAAACATAACCTTAAAAAGCAGAAAAAAAAAAAACCCCGATACAAAAGAGACCTTTAAAAAGAATAAAAATAATATTATTATGTATTTATTGAAGTCATTGTGTCGATCATGTAATATATTGATTCATGGACGACACTTGCTACTTACCACTAGGTGGCTGAAGTCACATGCCATGTCTTTCGATTGTAGATATTGGACGTACCCCACGATTTTATTTTTGTTTAATCAATGCATATTATGTTTAAAATTTTTGTATTTCAAAAATTACATCTTTTTTCATAAGTGTTTACATAAATGTAAATTGTATTTTTAGGAATTTATGTGACCATACATATCTAAAGAAAGTGAGTAGGTTACGAGTTACTTTATTTTGAAAATATAACAATATATAGATATTGGTATCAATGAATGTACCCATGAAATTATTTTTTATTTTTTAGTACATTTATCTGCAATATAAAACCGTTTATCTTAAATATAATCTCGTGTTCCAATGTTACTCGAGAATTCATTATTATTACTAATTATTTCTAAAGTCTGATAAAACAATACATTGGAGCAGTAACAAGAAACCTATTCTGGTCTCACCTAAGTTTCTATTGAGGTGATTGTGTACCTAAAAGTTATGACTTTCATCTTAATTTTAAATATTTATTATTAACATCCGTTTTGTAATTGTTATGGCTTTGTCGTAGAAAACTTTGAAATGAAATGAATGAAACTTAATATGCTAAAACTTTGAAATGAAATGAAAAATAAAAATTGATACCATCGACTGAATAAACACACAAGAAGTTTTTTGCAATCAGCAGACCTATGCAAATATATTCATATCAGATCAAATGAAATACCATACTTAAATTATATATACAGGTTTATTTGTAATTAAAAGGCCATTTCTTGCAGTGAGCCTCTCTACACCAATCCCAACAACTAGGGTTCTAAAACTAGGGTTGTAAAAACAAAAAAAAATTGTGTCCTCCGAACTGGCATTAACTCTGAGCGTATAACCGAGGCAGCAAAGATTTGTTTGTTTCGTTTTTTTGTGGTGTTTATTAAGATTTGTAAAAATCGTAGAACTTATGAATCGTAGAGCATATGTTGTTGGTATTAATGTATAGAGGCTGCCTGCAAGAGGTGGCCCATTAATTACAAATAACCCTGTACATATCCCTTAATTAGAGTACGACTACTACTTGTAAGAACTTAACGATATTTTATTCATTTTTTTTATTATTTTATAAAATATTTGTTTTTAATAACCTCTCACGGTTCGTCATGTGTTTATCAAACGCTGCGTCGGCTAGTATAAAGGACTTCAAAGTACGTGCAGCTGCCATTTTTGGTATGCCTATCATCCTGATTTCTAGCAAAGACGATTAAAGCTAATGCATATTTTGACAACTACATAGATTTATTTAAATTTAATTTCGATAGAAAATATTAATATTATATAATATTTTAACTAGTTCAATTATATGTGAAAATGTGTAAGATATTTTATAATGAATACTAGAAATAATATATATATGTATGTACGTAACTATCAATAATAGTTGAAGTTTCCCAATGAACTTTACCAAACGACGAGTGGATTTGGTTTTTAATCACGACGCCGCAAACACGCTTTGGTAATAAAATTACATTGTGACGCACGGTGACACAAAAACCTACAGTTTATAAACGAAGCGTGCGTAAGTAGATATATTCATATATTATAAACAGTTTTTTAATTAATTACACGTTGCGATCTAATTACCTAAGTTACACTTCGTTGTAAAACTATTAATATCTTATAATGATCTCTAGATACAGAGGAAAGAATTAAGCTTGGAATTTGTGACCCTTCTTGTCTATGTTCTAAATGTTTAGTTGACTCCGCCTTATGGCGCTATGGCGTCTATGGCGAAAGTCATGTAGTCAATCAGAAAAGAAAATTCTGTAACATAATTTTGTTTTTCTTGTGTGTGTGTGCGTGCGTGCGTGCGTGCATGCGTGCGTTCGTGCGTGTATGTATGTGTGTGTGTGTGTCAGATAATGCGTGATTTTTAATACTATAGAATACCTTTATATGGTGCTGCATCTTGGTAATCGCATTTTTTAATTTTTGACACCGAATAATGTTTTCTGGGTTAGTGTATAGGTACTATATAAGTTTTTATATAGTAAAATATAGTAGTTTAAAATTATTAACAATAGCATTGATACGCCGTTCCTTCTTAACAACGTACATTTGAAATGCCCAAGACTATGTTCTAGAAGTGACTCATTATTTTATATATCCATTTGTAAATCAAATTTTGCTAAAACTTGCTTTTAAAACCCTACTTGCAGAAATTAGAATAAATTTTATAATCACATACATTTTTCATGATAAACTTGGTTTTTATAAGATTAAATTAAGACGTAATGTATAAGATGATTGTTATTTACAAAAAGATAGAGGAAGTAAAATATATACTTTTTATTATATACATATTATAACAGTTATATTTTAAAAGTGATAGTTTAAATGTTAATTTTATAATTTTTAATGTAGTTTTTAACTTTTTCTAACTTAACTTAATAAGTATATATTTTTTAATTATTTTAGTTTTTATAAATGTTCTTTATTTGGTGTAAACTTCACTGATTTCTGTGTTAAGTATTTGTTTTAAGTGTTATGTAATTGTTTATTTCCCTTAAAAATAATTAAATAAATAAATAAGTATTGCATCCGCCTGACTCCAATACAAATACCATATTTAAGAGTTTAACAATAACAAAAATCGTCGATCAAATAAAATGTTACTAAAGAATTTGGTGTGAGCAATAATATGAAATATTTTAATGAAAACATTTCACTCTTTCATTTGTTATCTTTTTAATGATATTATCTAAGAGTGATTTATGGATTTTTCTTCCCATACCCATAATAAAACTCTGACTAATCACTTTCTAGATATTATATTCATTAGTTATATTGAATGGTGATAGATTAACAAGCATTGATTTTTATCTAATTTGTCTAGCGTTGTTGTCTAATCGATTTAATTCGACATTAATAAATATTTTTCTCTACTAGTTACAAACTAGGTAAGAACTAGGTAACCAGTTAATAAAATATTATTTTACATTTGCTTTGTACCATTTTCAAGTATTCCCACGTAGATTTGTTTTAAATAGTTTACATATATAACTTATCTAAATTATTTATACAAGTTTTCCATTAGGTTACTTTAGGTGTTTTATTTTCTGTTACTGTTCAGTGCTGTGTTGATTGACTAGTAGAAAATGCTTTAGTATTAAGTTCAAGTCTGCCCATTATATTTATGGTGTATGATAAAGTATTAATACATAAATAAATAAGTTAGGACCTACGTACTTGCTAATAAATTTAATGAAAAGGATCACAATAACAAAAAAAATAAAAATTAAATAATTTACAAAAACAACCAAGTGTCATTAGCGTTTGGTGGAAAAAGGATCAAAGTAAAATATTAACATAAACAAGTTTAAAAGTTGTAATTAATTTATCTAGTAGCATTTCTCCCTCCACTAATGGTGTGCGGCAATTAAAAGTTTTTTAAATGTAAATTGATAATTTTGATACAAAAGAAATCTCATATTATTTATTTATATTAGTGAAACTGTACATTTTCTGCCTTGGCCGCTTGTTTTAACATTTATCTTAAAAAACCTTTCTAGAATTCAAACAAAAGTTATATTTATTGGATCGTCGGAATTTAGTAAGTTTAATGGTTTCATTAAAAACGTATATACGTTTATACATATATATATTTTTTTATTTCAGTTATATAAAGAGATTACATGATAGGTAGAAACATCACTCCTGAGATAAAAATATTCAATAAACCAAAACATACCAAAAAATATCCGATATTCGATTATCTGTTATGAGAAAATTTATCAACATTTGTGATATCTGATAAATTTAGTTATTACCGTGATTTAATTAAACCTCTTGAGATAAGAAATATATGAATGATATCGATCGATATAATTTACTAAATATTATATTGTAACGTATAACAAGTCTTATTTTATTGCACAATAACAATTATGTATTACACTTCTATATTTCCTATAGCGACATGCCAGGATTTTCTTCCTAGCCAGATTCTTCGCCAGCCCAAAGAAGCCTTCTAAGCCTCCAAATCCAATCGAAATCCTTTTCGAAGCCTTGACGGCAATGACCCCGGGTGAAACGACACTACTTAAGCTTTCAAATATGATCAAATATATAATAATAAAGAAAAATTAACAAGTTGATTTAAATAAAATTCATAAAAAAAATAAAAACCAAAAGTCTCATATTTTTATGAAATAAAAAAAAACAGTTTTGCATACCTAAGAAACATTAAATTATTTTTATTTCTAAATACTACAATATTTATCTACAAACGATAACTATTAATACAAATTATATGTTAGTACATATTTAAAAAGTATTATAATATCTACTAAAATAAACTTTATTTAATATAATCTTTTCTCAACTTTTTAATATTTATGATTTAAAGCAAGGTTCGCTTCATACGATACAATGAAGTGGTGCTATTGTGAGATCACTTTAACTTCGACCTCAAAAACTTTACAAAAGACACATATAAGTTATTCAGCCATGATATTAAAACGAAAATGTAAAAAATACACATTTAACGAAAGTAATAAATATTACATTTAATGAAAGTAATAGGTACAATTAAAAAAATCATATTTAATAAAAATAATAATAATAATGATCTGGTAGAAATAGTAGGAAACTTCCTATGAAAAAAGTCTTCAGATGAAAAAAAGTCTGTCTTTTTTTTTTTTTTATGTATAATCTAGGGCAATGCTTGACTACATTCCACCTGATGGTAAGTGGAATGTAGTCTAAGGTGGTAAGGCGCATTACCCTAGCAGCCTATTCACTCTTCTCTTGAATTTAACCACATTGTATTCTTTCGGAAATACCGACGCAGGCAAGCTGTTCCAATCCTTTGCTGTACGCAGTAAAAAAGACGAAGCAAAGCGCTTCGTTCGGACAGGTGGAATGTCCACAACAAAAGGATGGATTCCTGCCGTGCGTCGGAAAGTCCGATGATGGAAGGGGGCCGGGGGAATTAGATCGTGTAATTCCTGCGCACACTCACCAAAATGTATCCTATAGAATACTGAGAGGCTAGCAATTCTACGCCTGTGTTCAAGGCTTTGGAGATCGGCTTCGACCAACTCGGGATCTCCTATGAGCCTCATTGCTCGATTCTCAATTGAGAAATAATTGTCTATTATATACTAGAAAGAATTTTCTATCAGTATCAATATTTAGTACTTCGTCGAACTGTTTGAATATATCAAAAAAAATCCCATCAATCTCAACTTAAAGTTTTATGTAAACAAAGTCAAATTTGCATAGTTAATGCAGAGCTTATAATTAGTTTTGGGGTTAAGGTAAGGTACCGAGTTTAAAGTCAATTAAATTGAAAATAAATCAAAGGGAACCACTTTACCGACGAGCCACGCTCTCAAGACCGTTTTAACGTAAATATATTCAACATTTTGTCGAAGCTTTGATGAATTTAGGTGAAAGTTAATAACATCTGTCTAAAGTGTCCAGACACTTGTAATAGCACTCTTCGCTTTTTGGGGTCATTAGAGTATTTGTGTCAAAAGTGCGGCTGTGTTGTTTGATTGGAAGAAAATGATTTAGCATTAAGTCCACCAATTGTACTTTATCTTTACAGTGATGTATTAAATAAGTTAATAAGTAGTTTTAGATATCTTGGTAGAACAACGAATAACTGTTAGGAAGGAAACAAATAAAATTGTTTAAATTTTGAACGGGTAATTAATATGTCATCTCTAACTTATAGGGCAATGTGGATTAAGTTGTTAAAACTATCATCACTTTTATAAGAAATTTTGTAGGGATTTTTGTTATTAAGAAATATATATATATTTATTTATTTTATTACGGTTAATTTTATTAAAATTACTAAGCGAAAATAATCCAATCCTCTTAATATACAATACAAATAAAATACAATAACTTCTATAATACCATTAATAAGAAAAATATTTTTCTTGGCTATATTTTCGGCTTCTAACATATTTTAGTATATTGAAACATTTTTAACATCAATGGGATTACAAACTTCAGCTGAGACATTAGGCCGCAACTGTACTGAGAGAAATAACTTTATTCAACATTGTAAGCATTCACAGCAAATAGACGTTTACTATAAATATCTTTTTTATTTTTTTTACTGTTTACTACGCTTGCACATACCAAAATGAGCCTTAAAAGAACACCTACTAAAGGAAGTAATGCCAGCCAAAGTCACACTAGCTCGCAGCCGGATTTGTCAAGATGTGACTCACCTGTATCTGACTCGTCGCTCGCCGCCGCCGTAAAGTCGCAAAGAAACAAACGAAGATTTACGGATGATCGCGATGAAATAAGGCAAGTTTTATCTGATTTTCGTGTTGAAATGATGAATTTTTTACAAGACTTTAAAAACGCACAGTGTCAGGAAATGAAAAATATACGTTCCGATGTCTCAGAAATCAAAGATCAGCTAAACACCATGGCCTCGGAGCAAAGCAAGCTCAAAATAGAGATACAAAATATAACTCAATCATTAAATTTCCATACCAAAAAACATGATGAACTAGTATCTCGTGTCGACGCCATTTCGAAGAAGACAAAGAAAATTGAGTTGTTAGAAAATAGCCTTACCGAAACGAGAAAGGAACTAGAAAAGCTACGGAACGAACGATACATATCCGAGCAACGAGAACGTCTCACCAACATTGAGATATCAGGTATCCCTGAAAAAAGAAACGAGGATGTGTCCCAGTACCTAATCGCCATAACCAATGTAATCGGAGCGCCGATCTCCAGCGAGGACATAATTCATATTCACCGAGTGCCGACTCGAGTCCCCGGTAGACCAAAAAACATCATAGCCAAGTTAAAATCGTTTCTGTTAAAGGATACCATTATTTCTGCAATGCGAAAAAAGGGAGGGGTCACGACGACCGATTTGGGCCTCGCCGGTGAGCCGGCTAGAATCTACGTGAATGAACATCTCATCCCCTTCTACAAAATGCTTCACAAGGAGACCAAACAGGTGGCTAAGGAGGCCGGGTTTGTCTACGTATGGATTCGTAATTGCAAAATATACGTGAGGAAGGATACTACGTCCCCATTTTTCGTAGTATTAGATCGTAACGATTTATCAAAAATAAGAAAGTGACTATACTTTTATATACTTAATTCATGTCCAATTTTTAATATATTATTGATAAAAAATACTGTTACACGCGCATCACACACAACATGCACCCTTGAACCTTTTATTCACATACATGTACACGTACTTCCAAACAAGGACCATAATAATCGAGGAATGTCTTTAATATATATTTTCTCATTTTATTATAACCTAACTGAAGAAAAACTATTATATGTTTCAAAAATTGCAGGTTGCGTACATCTGGTAAATGTTATCAAAACCACTCCTTTTTGTCGCCTGGTAATTGTACTAATTATTATTGTGAAATCCACATATTTAACTAAAATCATCTTTTTATTAATTCACGTATTAAAAGTTTCCTACACTCGATTTTCTACACACAGCCACAATAAATTATTATCTTGTCACTCAGTATTACTCAAAACATCAATAATACACCAGTTCGACTTTGTTAAGTATGTCAGAATAGTACACAAATGTTATAATAATATTTTCGATGGATACTGATACGCTTAAAAGATTGAAAGTATACTATCAGAATGTTCGTGGCCTGCGCACTAAGTGTTTGCAATTATTTAACAATATTTTAATAAACGATTATGACGTAATATGTATAACCGAGACCTGGTTGCAGCAGGATATCTCAGACACCGAACTCTGTGATAGTAGATATGAGGTATTTCGCTGTGACCGGAACTTGCAATTAACCAACAAAAAAACAGGCGGCGGCGTGATGATCTGTGTGCGCCGCGAACTCAGTGCCACCCTGAGAAACGACTGGTCACACGCGGGCACCGAGTCCCTATGTATCACACTACCTTCGCGCGTGCTGCGCTCGTCCGTCGACTTGCATATAGCTTTAGTATATATACCTCCCGATTATGCCGACTTGCCATCTCGAATGGATAACATTAAACACAATGTGTTACGCATTATGAATCAATATTCAAGCGACAATTTTCTTTTAGTTGGCGATTTTAATCTACCTTGTTTAAAATGGAATAACAGTACTTATAATATTTTACAATCGGGATCTACGATAATCTATAACACAGCCATTTCTTTAATGAATGCTCTTGCATACTCCGGTCTAAGACAATATAATGATCACAAAAACGCGCATAATAATACACTCGATTTATGTTTCTGTAATCTTCCGTTATCACTCGAAAAAGTCTCTTCGCCTATGATCAATGAAGATTCGGCGCATCCGACCTTGCTACTTACTATTTTAGATTTACACTTAAAACCCTTAATTGAAAAAGTTGAGCCTCGTTTTAATTTCCGTAAGTGTGATTACAATATAATGAATTCCTTTTTAAATCGAATCTCCTGGCAGGAACTTTTACAAGCAGATACGATAGATGACGCTGTCGATACTTTTTATACAAGACTGAATGAATGCATAATGTTATTTGTTCCTTTATATACACCAAATTTAAATAGTCACTATCCTATCTGGTACAGCTCGGCCCTTATCAAAATAATTCGTGAAAAAATGAAAATGCACCGTAAATGGAAGAAATTCAAAAACCCGCTCGACTATGATGAATTCTCATTACTCAGACACAGAGAAAAACAGGTTCAGGCCGAATGTCTTAAAAGTTTTACTCTTTCTGCGGAAAAGAACATTCGTTATTGTCCTAAAAACTTCTGGAAATATGTAAAGTCCAAAAAGGGAGGGTCCACGTATCCCAAAAAAATTTTTCAGGATGACCAAGAGTTTTGCGATGGCCCTAGTATTTGTTCGGCGTTTAACGACTTCTTTGAAAGCGTCTTTATTAATCCTTCACAAACAATACCTTCCGACACAATTATACCTACCACACATGATAGTACTGATATTGTGGGATGCATAGAAGTTAATGAGGATATAGTGCGCAGATTACTACGCTCTTTGGACAAAAACAAAGGATCGGGATCAGATCAGTCTTGCACTGCCGATATCGATTTTATTTCGTAGATCATTAAAAGAATGTGTCTTTCCGCAAGTATGGAAAAAAGCTCACGTCGTTCCAATACATAAAAAAGGTTCCAAAAGTAATATCAAAAATTATCGACCTATCTCTATTCTCAATTGCATAAGTAAAGTTCTCGAAAAATTAGTACATACTAATATTTATCCCTTAATATCCCGCAGTATTCCACAAACTCAACATGGTTTTTTGAGAGGTCGCTCCACCACCTCCAATTTAGCTTTGTTCACAGATTATGTTATCAAAAATATGGAGGGCGGAGGACAGGTTGACGTGGTCTATACGGATTTCGAAAAAGCTTTCGACCGTGTAGATCACGACATACTACTTCATAAACTTCAAACACATGGCATCCATGGTGACCTACTTCGCTGGATTCGCTCATACCTCACCAATCGATCCCAAGCTGTTGTCCTGGGAGGTTTCAGGTCAGATTTCATATCTATACCTTCTGGAGTTCCTCAGGGCTCCCACTTGGGCCCTCTCTTTTATAACGCTTATATCTTTGACATAAATACCGCTATAAATAATGCTAAACATCTTTTGTATGCAGATGATAAAAAGATATTTTTACGGATACAATCAATCTCTGACTGCGAGCTATTACAACAAGATTTAGCTTCACTTTACAATTATTATGAACTTAATAGGATTACTGTCAGTGTCGGAAAATGCCAGTGCATAAGCTTTACGCGGAAAAAGAAGCCAATAGAATTTCTATATAATTTCAATAATGTTGTAATTGAAAGGGTCAAAGTGGTACGCGATTTGGGTGTCCACTTGGATAGTAAGATGTTGATGTCTAACCACATAAATATTATTACCAACAGAGCATATCGTAATCTCGGCTTTGTCATGAGAACCTGTAAACCGTTCAGCTGTCCTTTTACTCTCAAAGTAGCTTATTATGCTTTTGTTCGCAGTATATTAGAATATACTAGCCCAGCCTGGTCCCCAATGTACAGCAAGTACATCGACCAAATTGAAAGTATTCAAAGGAAGTTCGTTAAACACCTGAACTATAAATGTCACAAACCTACAATCCCATATCTAGAAAGTTGCCGTGAATATAATATTTTATCATTAGAGGAACGCAGATGGATGATTGACATGTGTTTGCTTTATGATGTACTGCATGGTCGATTGGATAGTTGTGAGATGGCGGGAAGAATATCTTTTAATGTACCTAGGCGCCGTACCAGGCACACACGCTTATTTCAAATCCCGGTGTACAAAACCAACCATGGTAAAAATGCTGTATTCACCAGATTATTTGAAACATATAATAAATAGTAAATTTAACAATATAGATCCATTTAATCAATGTAAGAGAAAATTCAAAATCACAATCAAAGAACTACTAAGTAAAGTGTAAAGATTTCAAAGTTTTCTTTCTGTACTTGTATAGGTTTTGAATCTTGTTGAATCACTTAAATTTCACCACTCTCTCTCAATTTTCTCATAGTAACATAAATTAACTCACCATACGCTCAACTTCAACATACATACATACACTCGCATTCTCTCATTCTCTCTCTCATACACACGCACACACACATTCATACTCATTCACACTCACGCATGCACACACACGAATTCTCGCACACTTGCACACACGCACATGCACATACACTCACACATACACAAATAACACAAACTATTTTTAATTAGAAAAATTAAGTTATTTGGAATCTTTTTGAAAATTGTTATAATAAGTCTACAGTTAACCCGTGGACAGCGTTAACTGGCTCTTCACATACTTAATTCAAAATGTTGTACTATTATAATAAGGCTGTTGCTGTTCCGAATAAATAAAAAAAAAAAAAAAATACTAATATAGATAGTATAAAATATTTAATAGTTGTCCGTGTATCTCACCATAAAACATTATTGTGTTAAGTTTTTGTGTATTTCTGATATAATCTTAATATACTTTGCTATAAACAAAACAGATGACATTTAGAAATAGTTTTGAAAAATAATGAATAAATATATTCAGATGAAAGCAAAAATATGCATTATCTTTATAGTTATGAATTATACTGAAGTGTTAAACTAAATCAACCATTATCAAAGCAAAAATTTCTCGTGTATTCTCAAATTGTTCTATATTTATTTATTCAAGGATTGCAAACATAATAATTTTATCTGGAGATAAAATTATTTCTATTGAAAAAAATAATGAGATGTATCATGTATGTATGATCTTATGGATGCCAGGCCTTATTAAGAATTCTATTCTGGGATAATCTTATATAGTCGCTTCTACGCGCAAAAGAAAATTTTATATTTTTAAAAAATTATCAATTCCGATAATACTGATACCTAAGGCATACCGATAATCGGTACACTAGAGGGTTAGTATTTACAATATTTATCTAATAAATCCGGCTAGAAATTTTTCTACACATTACAATTTTTTCTACACATTTCAAAAAAACAAATTGCTTGTTTTTTTTTTGTTGCATCGTACTCTTAGTATCTTTTTCATAGTCCATCATAACATCATTAATGGAGATTGTGAGAAGAGAAATATAAGAGGTTCTTTATAAGACCGATGAATAGTCCTTTCGATTATTCGAAGTAAAACTCTTCGAATGAAATGAATAGGAATTAGCGGTTGAACTGTAAATAAAAGTTATAAAAACAAGCCACCATTTTTTTTCAGACACCCAAATTGTCTATGTGCCAGTTAAAGAATATTTTGTTAACAACACCAAATTCTATGAAATAGTTTTACATTAAAAAAGTCGTGAATCCTGTTAGCTACATCATTTACCTATAACTCAAGAAAGCCAGTGCAGATTTCAAATTTATTAAATTTTTTCATATTGTTTTGAGTTCCGAACCGCAGACTGACAGTCAAATTATGTTGTAATTTCGCGGAAAAAATCAAATAATAATGTCATATATATTACATAGACGTGTTATTCATTAGAATAGTAACGATTTTAACAACCATTTACATTTTGAAATAATGAGGTACAAAACAAAAAAGTATCGTTATTGCCCATTTATACAAAACATTGTCTTTTATAAACCCTTCAATATCCGAACTAGTTTTTCGTATGTTATTCATCAGCAAGCAGAATTTGTATAAAGCTTACTAAGCCACATCAGAAAGAACCGAATACCGAAACCAATTTTTTTGTAAGTTTACATCAACACTTCACGTGTGTAAAACACCACTCAATCAGATCATTGCGGTGATCTGATTGCGTGGTCAGGGGATCAAATATTTTTTCGAATAAAGGATGTCATGTAATTTATTGGACAGACATTTTTCAAATCTAGCATGAAATTATTTTTACCAAATAAATAATATATAAAATACAAAAAAACAACTAATGCTTACTTTTATAATAACATTTTGTAATCAAAATAATGGATATTGTTATATATTTTTCAAAGTGCTTTTCAATAACCTTGGTTATTAAAGATTATCAATATTGAACACAATAATTTCTGAATATATAAACGAGCTGATTAATATACGAACCGATATTGATATCCTAAACATTTTAACACTCAGTACACTTCAATACTTGTTATACTAAATATTATTTATATATATATATATATATATATATATATATATATATATATATATATACATATATATTAGAAAAGCAAATCTAGTTTAAAGATGTAGGCATATCGATTTTATAAAATACTACTTTCCTACAGATTAGATAATGCCGTGTCGTATTTCTCTTTACTAGAGATAATTTTTGTGATGTTAATATTTATTTATGTAATAAATTATTGTACCATAATAATAAGTGAATGTATACAGATTACGATATAGTAAATAAATATATATATTTATATATACATGTATATATATATATATATATATATACAATATGTATACATTTTTCTTAAGATTAATTTCCAAAAAAGCAGTATTAAGTATTACCTACTTGCAAGAGCGATTAAAATCTTCATTAACATTTTTATGAAATGATTTCCAACAACACTCTGAATTACAAACAAAAACATTTAATTTTAATCATTAATTTTAGACACACATTTATTTATTTTCTAAAAACGTATATTTTCTATATACATATATTTTCTAGAAGGTTCCATTTCTAAAAGGTTTAAAATAGAACTTGTATCTGCACTTGTGGGGTTTGGTGGAGAAAAAAGGTGAATGTCCAATTCGTGTAGTGTTTACTTTTTCGTAGTCCAATTATAAACTCAAGGAACAGAGCGGCAGAAAGACAAATTCAAATTAAACTGCCAAAATTTACAGTTCAATCAGAAAAATTAAGATTTTGAAATATAATCTTAATAAAGTAAATGTAATGTAATGTAACATAGCGTAACGTAACGTGATGTATTGTAATGTAATATATAATAATTATAAATAGTTCATTGTAATATAAACATGTATAACATAAATGACTTTTCAGACAAAGTTTTAAAAAATTGAAATTATATATATATATTTTTAAATCGACAATAATTTACACACACATTTGTTCATGATTTAAAAAAAAACCTTATCTTCATCCCACCTTGTTATGTTTCCCTGGAATGGTTCACCTAATATAATCGAAGTGGGCATAAATAAAATACATATTGGCATGCAAGTACCTACACAGACATCACCGTTTCTATTAGTAAGAACCAAATATTAAGAAACATTGACGAGGCTTTTACAATACAGAGGGATAGATCTATTAGTAAGAACCAAAATAGTCTTCATGTAATATTAAGAAACATTGACGAGGCTTTTACAATACAGAGGGATAGAAGTCCATAGGGCATCCATCATCCGAAAATTCAAGGCGACTATCCTTTTCGATAGGGATAGATGTCCCTTTATATTTGGAGTAAAGTATAATTTTGATGTATTCTCAATGAACCAATGTATCTTTGTTAATAATCTAGAATTAATACCACTACCATTTAGAAAGATATGGTGCGGAGAATACTAACGTTTAAAGGGACGTTGCGTCAGGGGACCGCTAAATAAAGGAAGAAATTAAAATGCAAGTAAGTTACCAAGGCAACTAATGAAATGACGATATGATATCGTATTATAGTCTAGGTCCATGAGGACCTTACTAAATGGAGGTAATGAATGATCATTACCTCCGAAAACTTCGTAAAATAGACACCATAGTCAAAAACGGTCCCCCGACGCAACGACTTTAATAAGTACATAAGAATATTATATTTATCCTTTTTAAACGTCTTGTATCAGTTTTTTACCTTTTTTATTTTTTTTTTCTTAATATAGTGTTATAATATAAAAATTCAGGTTGACGGTGTCTACTTGTAAAGGTATTTTAAATACTTATCTATCATATACAGGAAAATGACGATGTATAAAAAATACCTGACGACCGCATAAATATTCTGTTCCTAAAATTATCTCTTATATTAAATTAGATCTTATGTTAAATTTTATGCAAGAAAGTCAAAGTTCTTTTGCCACACTTAACTAAGCCTTATAGTAACTTTTGTGCACGTGTAAAACAAAATTTAAGCTACTCATAAAATTTTGAGTATGGCATAATCAGTAAAACATTCACAATGTTCTACTGATCATGCCAACCTAACAAAAAAATATATAATTATTAATCTATCCCTTGTTATAACACATATGTATTACAAATTGTTAATATTAATGCTCAAGGCTTAAAATTGTAATTTTCATACTCAAATCGTGAACAACGAAGCCGTAGTATTGTGAGATCAATTCTAACTTCGACCTCAAAAGCCTTATAAAGACACATCTACTTAAAAGTTATATCATATGCAGAAATATAGAAGCCAGAAAATTTTCGGATGTAGACGTCATTAAACCTACGTTTTATTTAGTATATACAAATTTTTAACCTGGAAACTAACTCATATATCTTTTAAATAATTTTTCTTACTTTGATAATTCTAAAGTTACCATATGTATAAATTTTCATCCTCCATGTAACATATAAAACCTACTTGTTAAAAAGTACTTTCATACAAAAACTTATAATCTTAGGTCCAGTAGTTTCTGTGTTTTACTTGATTATCAAGGAATGGTATTTCGTTTAAATATAAAGATATAAATAAACAGTTTTTTTTTGTTTCATATTTAATCGCCATGGGAATCTCACACCAATAAGTCCGCTGTGCTCCGAGGCACACCCGCAAGTGGGAGGAACTCAACGAATTACTACACCTGAGTTCACCCCAACAATGCATTCGAAGTGAGATGCCCGGCCCTCCACAACCCCACTTTACCCCACATGACAGCCACGAGTTACCGCCCGGCATATGAGATACCTGAGAACACCCATGACTTTGACTGTTTTCTTCTCTTTGGACTTTTTTGTATAATCAAAATAAAAAAATACTCCGTTTATACCAATTGAACTACTATAATATAAACAAAAACTAATAGAGCAGCTAAAATCTTAATATTATTACGGTAATGAAAGTTTATTTCAATTTTGAAAACAATGGGAATGAAAAAAAACCTGATCAAAAGTGGTAAGTAAAACTGATCATAAATCTTAACCGAGCGGAATAAGATTGAGACTATATGGCGGTCAGTTTTTAGCTCTGATGAAGTCCAAAACGTTTCCAACCTGGTTTGGGAGGATCGAACTTAATGATTCGATTCTAGGTCTTGCTGTAAAGACCATTCTTGGTTATATAATATTGAACTGTTAAGAAGATTAATCATATTTTCAAGTAAAGCCACACACTTGTGCCGATGTTTTGACACCTTTTTCACTAAAGATATTGCTCAGTAACTCCCTGGTAGCTAACACTTCCCCATACCATCACTGAAATCGGATGATGTTCACATTGTATTCTGCCGACTAATTGGGAAGTTTCAATATAACGTTGAGTATAAATCTTGGTCATTATACAAAAACAAATTTTGACGCGTATCTTAAATTGGAGTAAATGTTTTGGCCTTAAAATAAATCCTTCCAAACTGAGGTCGTAATATCATTGGCAGTTCAATGCTCATCTCACGCACTTGCGGATTTCAGATACCTCATAGTTTTGAAGGTGTAGTTATTCCGTATAGCACTAAATTTTAAAATCTTGCGATATTTTTCTACCAAACTTTATCCTGTAATCCGCAGATTAGTCAGGATGACAGGAAAATATTTGCAGACGTGGAGTCTATGAAAAGATTACGTAATTTTCTCCCAATCTCTAACAAAGTTGTTTTAACTTAGCCTTTAACATATTTTGATGCCTGCTATCCTGATATACCAGAGGACAGGAGAATTGACGGCGGAATTTTTGAGTAATTCATATAACTGGTCTTTCCGTTCCTCAATCATAACCTTATCCTTAAAGTTCCTACCAATCCATCATCTATTTACTCGAACTTTTTAAGTATGCACAGTAATGCGATTCGATTAAGTGTTGCCTAAAAACTCACTTTTATTGTCTGTATATTTTTTTAATTAAATGGATAATGTAAACATACATTATCCATTTAATACACACAGACTATGCTCCTATATGCTTTTTCTTCCATCAAGTTGGTTGCCTGTAAAAGATGGCTGTTAAGCGATAAATTCACTAAACTATTTTTAATTATAATTTTTGATAAGGGTGTTCAAAGAATAATAAGTATTATAATTATTTTTGTTATATACATAGGCAATAAGATCTTCATAAGATTATTATGAGAATTTGGTGATCCACAGAGACTAATTATTTTTGTTAAAAATCTTAGCAAATCGACAGTAACTGTTAGTTTAAAAAGCACAAATTCTTTATTGATACACATTTTTTTATATAGGAATTGTTTATTGACTGAATAATTTAAACTTCTAATAAAAAACAAAGCTATTTGAGAATTTACAATATTTTTAAATGTCAGAAAATCAACTTTTCAAGCATCGTTAGTTCGTTCAGCTGTTGGAAAAACACTTAAGAAAAGTTAAAAAGCAGTAGAAGGTGCTTTTTAACAGCCATTTTGCTTCTCTTATAGATAATGAGATCGTTTATTAAGCTCTGTCTACAAAATAAAGTGACAATGAACATTGTTTTATTCTACTTAGTGCTGTAAAAGAATTTATGTTTATTATTAATAAAAAGAAATGAGAGATCAGTTCTATTTCGAATAGCGGGAACTCTATATTTATCGTAAACACGCACTGCATAAAACATTTTTAATAACGTTTTAACAAAATATACACCTGCTTTATTTTGTGTAGTTACTTCACTAATTTTACAAAATTTTTATCAAAAATGGAACCAACGTTTCGATACACCTTTTTTTTTTAAAGTTGAATTTAATAAATTTATCAATTAACTACAGTCAGCGCTTTCTTCTTCTCCCCTTTATTTACGATTTAAATACTAATGTTTATAAAAACCCAGACCAAATAATGAATCGATCGAACAAATCGAAAAGAGTTATAAATATTCAGTTTGTGGAATTAATCAACAGAAAAATTAATATGTTTTTACTATATATATATATAGGTGCAGAATATGTTGCAAATTATTATAGTCATTTAAATTTATTTAAATATAGAATGTAAAAAACCGATACGGGCAGGGGTTCGAATCCGCGACTACTGGGAAACCGTCCCGTCGCTCTACCAACTGAGCTACCGTATCGCTGTCCGTTTCGGTGAATTAAGCCTTCTATATGTGATCGTCTTTATCGGGACGGTGGTGACATCTATTAGGTTTCTTTCGAAAATCCTAACCAATGTTTCTAACTTTGCAGTATAGATAAACATTGAAAAGATGCCACTACCGAAATCAATGTTTGAAAATATTTTAAAACATGTATAGCCATGTTAAGCTTATTTAAATTTATTTAAATATAGAATGTAAAAAACCGATACGGGCAGGGATTCGAACCCGCGACTACTGGGAAACCGTCCCGTCGCTCTACCAACTGAGCTACCGTATCGCTGTCCGTTTCGGTGAATTAAGCATTCTATATGTGATCGTCTTTATCGGGACGGTGGTGACATCTATTCAATGTTTATCTATACTGCAAAGTTAGAAACATTGGTTAGGATTTTCGAAAGCAACCTAATAGATGTCACCACCGTCCCGATAAAGACGATCACATATAGAATGCTTAATTCATCGAAACGGACAGCGATACGGTAGCTCAGTTGGTTGAGCGACGGGACGGTTTCCCAGTAGTCGCGGGTTCGAATCCCTGCCCGTATCGGTTTTTTACATTCTATATTTAAATAAATTTAAATAAGCTTAACATGGCTATACATGTTTTAAAATATTTTCAAACATTATAGTCATTGCTTATATATTTTATACAGAGCGACACGTAAAATAAGTAATGTTAAAAATATAATGTTGCAGTAATAATAAATGTTTCGGTTTAAAATTCCAAATTAAAAGTCATTACGAGACTTTTGTAAAACAAAATGAAAACAAATTACATATCATACAAGGATATATAAAAGATTAATAAAATGTAATAAATGTGATTTATTTAAAAGTTATATAAATGTTTTATGTAACAAAAACAAACGATAGACCTAACAAATTATACAATTCATTTTAGTAATATTATAAAATGTTTTAAAAGCAACTTGCATTACCACATTATCTATATTGATCAAGACATAACGTTGCTCGCCCTAGATAAGTAAGAGCCTCTTATTTATAGAAGAGGCTGTACGCTTAATCTCTAGGGAGGAGAAAAGTTGGTAATATAATGTATAACATTATCATCTAATGTTTGTATGTATTACTAAGTATATAGTTGTAAGGTCACGTGAATATAACGTAATGAAACAATTTATATTGTTTGGCTTCTTAAATATGGACGAGTGTAATAAGAATACTAAATACAGAATCATTAAAATCTGTCTAAAGTTTATTTTAGTAAGAACATTTTCAATTTGGTATCTTTACTATAATTCACAATTGAATGTTTATGGGCACTTAGTCTTACATCCGTAATATTATTAAATCAAAACTAATCCATGAATAAATATTTTCATTACATAAACTTCGCTGTAAAGTAACCTTCACCTACATTTATATATCAAAGCAAGCGTCTCTTCGTTGATAGTATTTTCAAAATTTCATTCTGAAAGAACAGAAAACTCTACGTTTTATCATTTACTATCACATTTTATTGAAATATTTCTTATACGGGAATATTTGTTGACTATTTTTTACATACAGCCTGATTAAACATGTCCAATTTATTTTTGACAAAATTAGATCGAAGTAAATCGAACAGATTTATCAGATTAAAATCTATAACGGCCTTGAATTGATAGCTCAGGGAATAAAATATGTTCCCTAGAGTACGGTTATCAATGTATGGGATATCGTAAGTAGCTATTGTTCAATCGGATCATTAGTCGACTTTAATGGCTTCCACAATGAAATGTACGTATTCAATCTTTAATAATATTGAAAAGATGTCTTCGAAAATTATAATCTTTTTATAGCCTTATATAATTTGGACTTCGTTATTAGTTTCATTTTACAATTTTATGTTATTTCTATCATATTTATAAAAAAAAAAACAAAACCTCATAGTACCTACTATATATATATAAAACTACTACTATATATAAAATAAATATAACTATTTATATTATCACTACTTACAACAACTATTTACATTAAAATCACGAGTAACTAAACTTGTAAATAATTATAATTATTTTCTCAGCGATACCTTATGTAATACTATATTCTTTTACTATATTATATTCTTTAAATTTTTGGACCATTATAGTAGTAGTATAATAAATCAGTATATTCGACCAATCTATTTTTTTATAAAATATTTTAAATTATTATATTAGTATATTTGAAAATAACTATTAACATGTATTGCGATGTTATGCTTATTTAAATTTTGAATAAATATAGAATGAAAAATAAACGAGCAATTAAAAATATCCCGCGACTTCTACGGGACGGTTTCTCAGAGGTCATGGGGTTCAATCCCTGCCCATATCGTTTTATTTTTCATTCTATATATTTATTATTTACATTAGTATGTTTATAACTCCATATAGAATATAAAAAGATGGTTCTCTCCGTGCTAGGATCTTTTAACAGTCGTTAATAGTAATTAGTTAGTAATTGTTAAAAAAAATATGGACATGTTTTGATGCCATTCGGTATATGGTGTATAAGGTACGACGGTCTTGAGCTGTAATATATCCCAAAAAATAAAAACTTATTATTACAAAAAAAAAACAAATATTTTTAAAAGTAACATTTGTGAATATTAATGATACAAACTTTAAAAACCTTTTAGTAATATTAATAAAAAATTTTGTAAGTACACATTTTCGTGGTAAAATTGTTGGTTTTTGAAATAAAGAATCTGAGTTTTCTTAACAACCGTTTGAAGTATATAAGTGTTAGCTTTTATACATGTGGTAGTTAGTTTTGACTAAAAATAAAGATATAAGTTGTTGATTTGACTAAAACAATTGAATCTCTGTATAGAAGTTATATATATTTAACTTTTAATTTATATAGTAAATAAATGTAATATTGGATACTGATTTGACTAAGAATAAGAAATATATAAATCGCAGCTCGGTTAAGAGAAGGCATTGTGAAATTGGGAGTAAGAGTTGTGTGGTGGTGCTATTGTGATAAAAGTGTAACAGTTATAATAAACAGCTGAGTGTGAGATCGAGAGCCTAAGTTGTGTAACAATGATAGTAAAGAGTTTAAATGGTAAACAGTTTAGTGTATTTGTGAACAGTGTCATAAAATGCTTTAAAGAATGGAACGACTGTCGTTGGCGATTCTTTGCGGTAAAAGAGCTCTAAAAATAGGTATTAAAAACAATAAGATGATGTCGTTCTTATTTATACAAATTAAATAAACAACAAAATATTAAGATGTTTTGTAACTATGGTTCTAGTTTTCAGAAAAATTGCATTACGTGTTATCTTTAAAATCGATACGAGGCATTTTGCCTTTTATAAAAGAATAGCAAATGCAGATTCTGACGATTCTTGTCGGTATAGAGTTATTATATATTTAAAAGTAGGCGGACCACTAGGTAATAGTATTCATAGTTATTTTCCTAAATGATTTTTGTTTTCTTTACAATTCCTTCAATATAAGTATTACAATCACCAAGGTGAAGAATTGGTTAAACTAGCAATTTAATGTCTCAAATCTGAATCTGTTCTAAAGATATGTTTTATTTTTGTAGCGTTATATTGGCACACATGTATCTGACGTATAAGTTCAGCCATTTGGAAGCTGATTTGCATGCACGTGTTGTTTTTCGTCTTCGGTTTTTGCCTTTTCAAAAAAAAATATGAAAGAAATTTTGTGTTAAAAACGAATTAATGCAAAGCTACCTTGCACAAATGCAACATTCTCAGGGGACCACGAAGATGTGAACGACTAACAGTCTTCCGGACGCTCACAACAGACAAAAACATTTATGAAGTGAAGGAAAAAGTATTGGCATGATGTCGAATCTCGTAATAGCTCGTGTCAATCGATTTTTTCAATGATTTGGGCGTGAGACAGGTCGCCTCTAAATTTGTACCAAAACTGCTTAATTTGACAGCAACCATTGCTAATGGGATCTTGAACTCTGTCCGCGATGACCCAAATTTTTGCCAGTGGATCATACCCGGTTATGAATCATATATTTTATGGTTATGATGTGAAAATCAAAGCTCAATCATCTCAATGACAGCTGCCGCGCGAGTCGAGACCGGAAAAGGCACACCATGTTGAATTGAATGTGAAAGTTTTGCTTACGGTTGTCTTTGAACATGGGCGTGGTCCATCTTATACTCTTGCCACAGGGTAGAACTATCAAACAATGAATATTATCTGGAAATAAAGAGCAATTAGCGAGAAGCATTCCGCCAAAAACGCAAGGAATTGTTGAAGAGCAAAAAATGGCTAAACACCGCAACTGGCGTAGTCGCGGAGATAAGTCAATTTTACACATCGTTACTTGTACCTAATTTTTTGGCCAAAATAAACAGACTAATGATGCCATAGCCACCACATTTTACAGATCTAGCCCCTGTCTATTTCCCTTGTTCACGAAACTGAAGAGGCCCATAAAAGAAAGACGATGAGGTATTCTTGACGAGATAAAAACGCCATGGAACGAGGAGCTGAACAATATCGCAAAAAACTTTTTGAAATGCTTCGAGTATTGAAATAAACGTTGGCACAAGTATATAATATCCAAAGCAGGTTACTTTGAAGGGTACAAAATTGTAATTGATGAATAAATAAATATTTAAAGAATAGAACAAAACAAAAAATCCGATATTTTTATAACAAACCACGTATAATGAAGATTGTTTTAAAAAAACTAAATACAGACTCACTGGCTGGCTGACTGGCTAATTAAGACTCATTCGTCAATTTTCAACTTTACCTTTTAAATAGGTCACAATATTATTATCCTTCAGAGAAATAAATACTTAAGTAGTTACATCATACGTTAAAATATAATGGTAAGACTAGGTGGCTTCTATCGGCATTTCTTACAATATAAAAGATTTTTTTTATTTGTTAATTTAATTATAAACCAGTCATTTTTTATAAATATTCTTCTAATAGTTATAGTAGCTAGATAAGAATGAAACGCTTATTATTTTATAATCATTAACTAAATATATGTTGATATATTTATATAGATAAAAAATATAGTTGCAATATTATAATAAATTGGGCAACAAATTATATAAATTATAATAAACAAACAAACAACTTGATTTGAAGTTCGTTTTTGTAAATATTTGTACATATTATAATTTCGTAATTTTAAGTAATTCTATAAAACCTTAGATATAACATTTTTATTTTATTCGATTCAGACCATGATATTCTAATCTGAATATTTATTATTTATTTTACTAGAAGAGGGTCGTAAGTTTTTTTTTCAGAGGACAATAAAAGTTTTTCAACAATCTTCAAAGTGCTCGTAAATTTCTTGCGCGACTCAGAGAGCAAAGTGCGTGAAGTTAAGAGATCGAGGTTACAACTTTTACAAGAAACTTAGCAATTATGTTCTAAAAATATTTTTAATACAAAACATTGTCATTCCTATCTCAATAATACTAACGAATATGCAATATTAGAGATATAATATATATGTTGTACATTGTAAATAATAAATATTATATTATATTTATTCAGGATTATTTATAATTAGTTGACCGTCTCTTACAGGCAGTCTCTTTACATCAATCCCACCAAAATTTTTTCAACGACACGAAACAAAAATGTTAATGTAACACTATTTTACTGAAAAAATTCTTATAAATGTAAAAAATTTCAAATATCATTGGGGTTATGAGTAATGGTACTTAAAACAGAAAGAAATGGTGTGGTGGTAAATTATTTTATTTTCACGTGAAACCACACAGTAAGTAGTTGGTTAATGCTGTTATCACAGTTAAACCTAAAATGTATTGCATTGTATATAATTTAAATAGCATACTATTTGAGTCGGAAATTTATATGGCATACAATAGGGAACATTCATGTATTTTTTTTTGACGTAAATTAATCATTTACCTCTCTTTATCGTAGAAAAAAAATATAAATAGGTTTGAAAAGATTCTAGTTTTTTTTCAAATTAAAAATTAAAACATTGAGTAAATTTGAGCCGTTAAAACACCGTCATTTTGCGCGCGCTTTGCGTGACGTCAAATGGTACGTCCAGTGAATGTTTACTATGAACTTTTTAGTTACTTCATACATATTTTAAGTTTTAATTGCTTTACAAGTCATGGAAGAAGATAAAAATCACCTTACAAATATTGTATAGTACCGGAGTGCAAAAATAGTATTAGAAAAACACCCCACAAAGTGTTTTTTGTATTCCAAGAGACGCGAAAATGGTATGGCGAGTATTGTAATTAAAAGGGATAATATATGTCCTAAATCGTGTTTATATGGTTGTGAAGATCAATTTAATGTAAGTATACTTTATTTATAATAAGTTTAATCTAATAGTTTAAAGAATATAGTAAGTATAGAACATTAGAAAATTTGAGTTTAAAATTAACCTAACCTAGCTTACAAAAGTTCAGTATAAATTTCTATAAAAACCGTATTCTTTTTTTGGTTTTACGAAATTTTTATTTTTGTCGTTTTATTTCAGGTTAAGGAAGATACAGCTAATTGTATTGAATATAATATGTATAACGAAACATCAAGGAGAAAAATGTAATCTAAGTTTGAAGAAAAGAGTTGTGCCTCATTTATTTTTGTGGCAATAACACCAGCTGAGAGAACATTCTCATGAATGTGCATAGTCAAAAGGCAAAGATTGACATCGGTTAATAAAGCCTTTTCAGAGTTAGTTATCAAAAGTAGTGTTTAAATAATGATGACCTTCATAAAGAAGTGATATACTCTAAGTAAGTCCTAGTACTGTCCATACAAATCTCTGTGATATTAATCAGCCAGGACTCAGTACTTCTCCTATTGAATGTGATGATCATAAGGCAGAGCCTTGCTTTTTGTATATTGAAGATAAATTACCAAGTGACTAAGCTGTGCAAGTTAATATTAAACCGAAGTATGGAAGTAAAGGTGTCAATGTAAATATACCTGCTGAAAAACAAAATGTAGCATTTTCACCATTTCCTCATTCAACACACAACATTGGTACACAACAGTTTTACCAGTAAAACTATCTGTTTTAAAAAGAAAATTGTTTACCGAAAACACAGCTGGTAATACTTCTATAGCATCTTATATCTTCTTTATCTGCTGATTATCAACCAAGTTATTTATCTGAATCAAGTGAAGTGGAAAATGATTCAGAGGAAGAAACATTTTAAAAATGTAATGTGTAGTAGCATGCTAAATGCTATTGAAAAAGAGTTTGTAGGTATTTGTTTTTTTAGAGTTGTTTGAGTATTGAAAAAATGTTTTTAGAATTATCTAAACGATTGTATCATTTAATAAAAACTTTAAGCACGAAAATATAGATTTAAATTATTTATTTCTCTTAGTAACACTGATACCACAGTATGAACTTCGACGCCGATAATTTTAATGGCGTGTCAAATGACGTCACATTTCCTTTCGACCAATGGTGGCGCGTTTTGGAAGTTTGAATTTCGCTCCCTTATTTTACACTTTTCATTAATTATTTTATGGCCTTAAATGGTCAGTAAATTAAAAAAAATGATTTTATTATAATAAGATGATAATAAGTAATCGAAAAAAAAATATTTGGAACCATTTTAAATTTTTTGCATGTTCCCTATTACATGTATATAATTAGATAAGTATTTCTCGCATCATAGACCGTTATTATTATTTTTTTATTTTTATTTTTTTATTAAGAATAACTGAAGCGATTTGAATATTTTTTTTTTAAAGAAGCGATATGAATGTTTTATATGGTATACAATTACATGTATATAATTACATAAATAGTAATAATATATTAAATACATTAAAAACATTGCGTTTGAGAGAGCATAAGTTATAAACAGGGATATTCCTTGACTTTTTCGAATTTTCGAATTCCTTTTTTTTTTTGAAAACAACATTCAAATCGCTTCAGTTATTCTTAATAAAAAAAATATAAGTAAAAAAATAATAATAACGGTTTATGATGCAAGAAATACGATACATAATGCGTAGTAGGTATCTATTTGTGTCTGTACATGCCTTATTTCTAATCGTTATTATATTTTTATTAGTTAAACAAAATAAAATAAAAATATAAACCATTTTTAATGTAGCGTTGAATGTAATAATGGATATATAATCTATCTCTTAAGAAATATACTTTTGTATAAAATTTTAATTTTTGTTACATTGAACGCGGGCACTAGCCAGCAGTAAGTCGATAATTTTCGTTACATTGAAATAACAGGAGTGAAATGGCAAAGGGCACGTTATACGCACAGAATATGCCTAGATCGATCGTAAAGATATATTCATGTCGTTAATAAACCAGAAAATAAATATTTACTAACATCCGTCAGTAAAATGGTTTAAAATAAGATTAAAATGTTTTCAAAAATAAATAACGTTCCTCGTATTTTTTAAGTTTACTAGTTGAGAAAAATGATGATAAGATGCTAAAGATAGCTTTCATCTCAGCACAATTACTGCCATTGTTCTGACGTTCTTATTGAAGAAAATGACAAAACCAGAATATAATCCACACTTTACAAAAAATATAAAAATAAAAACAGTGCTGAAAATTAAGTCATGACTATAGTAACATTTTGATATATTCATATGTTTATTTATATCTGAGAAAATGAAAGTAAAAAAAGAATGAAAGAAAAGCCAATGTTTTTAACATTTTAATTGAATAAGCGTAACATTGCTAAAAATGGTTATAGACAATATCTGATTAAAAAATAAGATATCAGCATTGTCTTATTGAATAGACTTCTATAAAGTGATTTTGATATTACAGCCAAAAGTTGATTTAAATTCTTTCCTACTTGATGTTTATAAATTAAATCTAATAACATTTTGAACTTCTATCTTAACCTAACCGGTTTTTTGAAAACCAAAACTAGATACTACAATCACTTGATTCTATAATCTTATGAACTAATGATTCATAAAAATGTAATAATAATGAGAGAATAACTTTATAAAAAACATCGTGGAATTCACACCTAGCCAAGGGCTATATCATATTTGTCCGTCATAAACCGTATAACCCTTATAAATAACACACAGTCCGTCATTAGTCCACTGAAATAATAAAAAACATAAACATGAATGTTGATTTTGTGGAAGCCCTATAATCAAACCTTAATTTGTATATTACACGCAATTTGAGAACATTACAATATTATATGAAATTTCAGTTTACCTTCTTTTATGGCCTCGTTTCTTTTTCTAACTTAAAAATTTCATAACCGTTCAATATTTACATTATTTTTATTTATTTATTATTATTAAGTTGTTTTTTTTAATTTTTTACCTTGAATTTTACCCTACGGTAAACGATGAAGTTGGTATCAGGACTAACATTGTTAAGTCCTGAAAGCTATACCTACTAAAGCACCAGCAGCGGCCCATGCTTTAGAAGGTTAATAAATTGAATTCTTTTAAAATATTGTACTACTACTACTACTACTATTGTGGTTATTGAAGTAAGTTGTCCCATTATCACATTTTTTTAACCTATCTATTGAATAATAAGTTACGAATTAGTATACACTATCATTAGAAGTAGTATTGACCAATTTAATGTAATCATAGACGATTCAAAAGTGCGTGTAAATGCCTACTTGAATAAAGAAATGTTGATTTTTCCATTTTGTAATTTGTACGTTTTTTTTAGTCTTTTGTTTGTGTGAATTAAATAAGCATAAGTGTTAGAGTATTCTATAAACATTTGTAAAAGTTCATAAAAATGATACATAAAATATGATATTAGGATATTTTTGCTTAGAAATTATCGGCTCCATAAAGCTGGCAAACCCAAATTAGCAGAACTACTAAAAAATAGTAGTATAATTTAGTGCCATTTCATTGTAAATTACTTAATTACCGTGATAAAAAAAATCGCTTTTTTTTTTAAACAATTACAGCCCTTCAGCTGATTTGAAATCAAGTTGGCTGGACCATTGAAAATTCGCAATAAAAACCGAAAACAAAACGTAACATAGTTTAATGCTATTTAATTACCGCCATAAGTAATGTTTTGATTTTTTTACACAATTACTACGTTTCAGGTATCTTGATATCAAGATGGCTGATCCACTGAAAAAACGCTTTAAAAACCAAAAACAAAACGTGGTATAATTTAGCATAACGTAGCATAATTCTCATAAAATGTTAGTAAATAGTATGCTATTTGGTAAATATATAGTAATATTACAATCCTCAGTTACGCTATTGTAGCAAATATAACTTAAAATCTGCACATTAAATATTCTTTGAACAAAATGAATTCGAATTATCTGTTAGTGCACGCATCATGGAATAATTATTAGACAACTATTAAAGAAATTTTATGTAGCTGACCAAGGTAAAAAAGTTTTTATACTAGTTCGAAAAAATCTTTGATTTTATGGGAAAAAACAAAAAGTAATCAAGACCATAATAACAATACAAAAAAATAATGATCTTGTGTCTAACTCAACTTTTTTGTCTGGAAAAAAATACTATTATTCAAGGGGCATATTATTTTAGGATAATGAATTATACGTTATCATTTTTATTGTTTTGTTTGATTGTTTTCAAATTATGGATGATAAATCATAATTTTAACTTTTTATTAACTTATTTTATTTATTATAAATCATTTTTGGAAACATATGATTAAAATAATTTAGCGTTGTAAAATATATATAGATTTTGTTAAGCGACAAACACTGTTTCAATAAAATTGTTACACAAACTTTTAATTAATTTAATTAAATCCAAAAATATTAGTAGTACCAAAAGTTATCGTATTATAATCTATAATATAAGTATAAAAGTTAGAGTATTTCGAATTTAAAGAGGTATTAGTTTTGTTTGAATTTAAAATTTAATGGAAGTAATATATCATCCCAGTCTCAGCTTCTAACGTTTGACCACGTGCCGACGACGACGACGACGACGAGCCGGTGGAGTTCTCCGAGACCCAGTACTCTGTGAGAGAATTGGTCCTTTGGTGTTGAGGAGGGATATAGCATCTTTATGACTCCTTCAAAGAGGTTTTTAATCTGATTTTTGCAGTCTATTTCACCTTTTTCACTGCATGCCACCACCTACAATACCCCTGAATGCATGTCGTTCCTCAGTAAGGTTCTCAAAGAAGATTTCTTCCTCCCAGATGAGGAATGAACTTTCTTCGGAGGTGTTTCTATATCTTTACTACATGGGTATCTTCCTAAACAGTACCTGCTACCTCTTTATATTAATTCTTTAACTCTCATTTAAAATATATTTAGAGATTGTAGATACGGATCCTAAATACACGATGTTTTATTTGTTATAAAATAGATTGGATAGAGGGTCCGCTTTTATTGATATAAGAAAAAATATGAAAGTATGTTTTTGAAAATGTAGACGTATTTATGTAAGGGGTATGATGATTTATCTAAGCTTTTGACATTAGAAAAAAATGATTATTAAAGTCAATTCTTTTGCGACAGAGTTAGGCGTTTAAGACAGGATTTGGATGGGTGTTGTACAAACATTAAAATCGTATTCTTTAGCAAGCAAATTTATATGTTTCTTTAATGGATTAAAAAACCTGAAGTTTGTTATTTTTTGTTTAAAAATAACACTGTTTTTTTGTATGAAAAATATTATAATGAGTTTGTCCTGTAAACAATAGCATGACAAAAAGTTATTACTATTTCGAATCGAAGACAAAAAAGTAGAATAGATAAAATACAATCTCGAATTAGTTTCTTACTTTTTTTTGTAACTTTATAAACCGTAAACACATAATATACTTTAAATACATTTATATAGTCTGTAGGTCTAGTGTTGAGTGATCCTGGTGACCCAACTTATCGTAATGGATTTAATTCTTCGCGTAATCACAGATTATTGTATCAAGTATGCGTATACTTTGTGTCCGTTATTTATGTTTGTGAAACGTCCCGCGACACAGGTATTACCTACTTACGTTTTATGAAAACAGGTGTAAAGGACTTATTGATATCAAGAGGAGAAAAATATATTATATAAGTTGAGTAACTAATTGTTCTTGGAATTAATGAACGAAAAATAAGAACAAAGGCTACAATTCTTTTGATGAGAGTCAATAATTAAAAAACAACATGGTTTTTCCCGAACATTTATTTTTAAAGAACAGGTAAAGTTTTAAGATTATTTTTCTCTTAATGTAGCTCATAATTGAATTTTTAATAGCAAAAATCATTTGTTAATTAAAATTAATTTCTTTGTTTGAATTTATTTTCATTATTTAGATTTTATTAAGTTTTAATGTTAAGAGATTCTCAATATTTTACTTAGTCTGGCCATAAATACTGTTACAATTAAAAATAAAAAACATATTACATTAGAATTTGGAATTGGCCATTTTTATACGATTGTTCAATGTGTTTTCTGATTTTGGCGCCAATACATTGTACAATATTTTGCGATATTAAAATAGAGTGGGTGTTAAAGAAAACAGAATCGCTGTAATTGTGTGTGGAGCCAGTGTAACAAAGTGTGTATGGAGCCAAATGCAATTTTTAACACTCTCCATACACTTGTATTAGTCAAATGTTTGTGTACAATGAGACTTCCTCTGTTTGTGACAAAGAAAGATCTGGCCGTCCACGTAGTGTTCGTATAAAAAAGGTGGTCAAAGCAGTAAAGGAAAGAATTCGAAGGAATCCTCTCCGAAAGCAAAAGATTATTTCGAGAAATGAAGATAGCACCTAGAACCATGTCGCGTATTTTAAGGGACGACTTAGGACTTGCAGCCTATAAGAGATGCACTGGTAATTTCTTAACTGATAAATTAAAGATGGATAGGGTGGTAAAATTTAATTAATTAATGAAGCGGTACGTAAAGAGAGTAAAAAAATGTTTACGGATGAGCTATTTTTTACAATTGAGCAAAATTTTAACAAACAAAAAGACTCTATTTACGATCAAAGATCTAAGGAAGCTTCCCAATTAGTCTACAGAGTGCAACGTGGGTATTATCCGACTTAAGTTTGGTAGGGTATTAGCCATGAAGCCATTATTTTTGTAAAAAAGGTATCAAAAAATTGGCACAAGTTGATCAAGATCTCATTCTTGAGAAAGTATTTAAGCCCCTTAACACCATGTTCAATAACCAAGTACGTTTCTTCCATCAAGACTCGGAGCCGTCGTCTTAGTCTTCATCAGAGCTGAAGACTTGCCGTCGCCTAGATCTTAATTCGCTGGATTATGATTAATGGTCAGTTTTAAAGAGTACAGCTTGCTTTAAATGCGATGATAATTTGGAGTCCCTAAAACAATCCATAAGATTGGCAGTGAAGAATTTCCCCATGACATGAAAAGATTGCGTGCTTCTATTGATAACTGGCCTCAACGTTTAAAGGACTGTATTGCAGCCAATGGACACCATTTCGAATAACCTTTTTATATTTTGAATTGATTTATATTTGTGTATTAAACTAACACACTGTAAAAGTAATAAGTGATATTTGCAACTAAAAAAAATTTTTTTTCTTTGTTACAATATTTATGGCAAGATTAGGTATAATATTATGTATTGTGTAGCTTTAAGTATGGTAACGATAAAATATAATGTTAATTATTTCAATTTATTAATATATAAACAAAAAGTACATCGTTTCACACAGAAAAGGAGAGAGATTCAATGGGGTAATAAAATTCACCATGTTTCAGTGTATTCGTTAATTTTACATAAGGCAAACTGAGTTACTGGCTTTGGAAATTAAGGTGATTGTTTGTCTAATCACAACAGACAGACAAACGAAAGACAAATCTAAAAGACAAGTGAAGTAATTATACCATTTAAGCTTACAAAATTGTGCATAACAAAAAAAAGGATTTGATATCTCTAAGCATATCGAAGTATTGCACATTCGTTAGATTTCTTATTGTTGTATATTTTAATGGAAAATAGGTGTTTTGAGAAACTGAATCTTGTTTTACTTTATAAAACCAATGGTTTTACATTAGTAAGGATTTTATTTATAAAATATTAACCACATAATAAAGCACAAACCGAAATTAATATAAAACGGATTATAAACAGCAACGTTTAAAATAAATTTATCTCTATACATTAGGTTGTGAGTGTTATAGTGTTCATCTGGTCAGTACAACGTTTTTTACGTTTTTAAGATCATATTGAAAAAAACTTTTTAATGTTATTCAGCCATTGTCACTTTGACAATGGTCCAATAAACATAAGAACTGTTATTCTTTTAGCTATTGCCACATCGAGGATGCTATTGCCACTCTATGAGAATCTAGAGTAATTGGTGGAAAAAAATATTCTTAAACAAGTTTGTATAGAATAAAAACTGAAAAGGGTTGCGGCCAGGTTCTAAAATATATATGTTTTCTTTACAAACAAAATCATAATAATATATATTTTTTCTAATTAAGTTCATTAATTTTTTAATACATATATCAAAATATGTAGAATCAAGTATATAAGTGAGTAAGGATAGTATCTAAATGAAACTTGCAAGACTGTATCAACAACGCTGCTAGGAGTGTGTGGAGTGTCACATATCTATAATCGATAATTGGAAGCTTAATTGCGCAATATGTAATTAGCTCCATCAGGTAGTTAATCAAAATTACTTTATGTTATATTATGTATCATTAATAAATATAAATAATATTAATAAATATAATTAATAAAAATATAGAACTGGAAATATATATTTTTAATATTTTAACCTCTGGAACTAACCGAATATTAAAAATATTTTTACTTTTGATAACTTAATTTTATCCTCCGACGACTCTTACCACCAAATAGAATTTTATGTATTTTTGAACTAGAATTGAATTGAAGATCTTTCGTTCATAAGGGACTGGAGGAATAGATAATTCCATAGTTTAGTATCAACCCGTAACTCATCTAATGATTTAAATCGGTCTAGATAGTTATATAAAGCAGTGGACAGATATTTGATTCATTCTTTATTCATTATTTGTTATAGTTAATAAGGCTTACTATTATCAGTCCTGTAGTCATGTAGCCTTATAGTTAATAAGGCTTATTATCCCTAGAAGCATTGTCGAGTCCAATACGACTAAAATGCTTCACTTTGCAAAATTGAATTAAGCGAAAATTTCGAATTGTACAGGATATTCTACACTCGCTTTAGAAAAATTTCAACAATAAACTCATGTTTCTGTTATAAATTCCCGAATGACTCTTATTCCAGAATCGATTTCTTCGATAAAATAAAATATAACAATAAGATTACATTATTTTGACTAAATATTTTTTCGTACTTTTATTGTATTAAAGAGTACTACACATCAATTTGGAGTGTATTTAGAATTTTTCTCCTTTTCGTATATCCATCCATATTAAAATATAAATAAAATCTATACGTATACAAAAAAATTAAGTGTCTGTTTGTAATATTGAAATAACCGCTTTTTAGTAACTCAAATGGATGTATACACGTTACCTACAAATACCAAATTATTTCTTTTTTTAATTTCGAATTTTTCTGTCTCTCTCTGTTTCTACATGATAATCTTTAAAACGGCTGAACCGATTTTTATGGGTTTTCCACTTGCAGATAGCTGATGTAATAAGGAGTAACTTGGGCTACTTTTATTCCGTGATTTATGATTTACTGGCTGTTGCCCGTGACTCTGTCCACGTAGACTGTAAAAATAATATTTATATGGCTAAGTACATAAGTCAAATACCTAAATATTATTTTTAAAGTTTACGTGAACATAGTCACGGGCAAGAGCTAGTATGATAATAAAATTAATCTAGTATGAACCTAAACATACCCATTAATAACTATCAAAAATGAAATATTTTAAGTAATGCTGCACTTTAAAATGTAAACTCTAGATCTTTTAAGCCCGGTGATATGTAACAGTATAAGTATTCAAGTAATAAATTATAATTTTCCCATCCCGGCGCCTTAGATCATTTTTCATCTTTATATAAATACAAGCGAGGGTCCAACACCTACAGTAAACACATAACCCATCTGAAGATAATTGTAATATATGCGGAGTAGTTTGAAAATAAATTATTATAGTTAGTTCTAAGGTAGCTTTTTGTTTCTGTCTTTTTGTCTGCGATGAAATGTTAATCTGAGCAAAAGTATATTATTTTTTTCCGATACTAATCTTAGTATGTATTTATAAGGTATTTTATTACATATTTACCTATTAGTAAGCATTACTCGAAAATTAGCATAACTCGATCTCCATAACTACGATTGTAATTTTTATATAGCTTTATACGGTATAAACCATCCACAAGAAGCTATGATAAGTTTGATGAATATTATGTGGCGCCAATTTCAATTGTAACCGAGAATTTCGGCAAAACGTTTTAATTATAGACAGCGTTCGAAAAATCTAAGGAGTATATATCCGTATATGCTAAGGAATTAAAAAGATTAACAAATTATTTTGGTTTCTGTTTAAGACATTATTAGAATATTTACGGCAAAATTTAATGAATCAATTTGTGTGTAACCTTAATAGTGAATATTAGACCAAGATTATTTGCGATTGTTTCCATTCTGTTCTGGCTGTGACAGTGGAAGGGACAGAAACAGATTCGGTGTTGGAAGATGGCCGTGCCTGTGCATCACTCATCGGTTACGTCGTGAAGCAAAGACTGAAAGATTTAAACGAAGACTAAGTGATCAAAATGTAAATAAACAAAAAGTAGGTCACGGTACACATTTCATAAGCGGAGCGTTTAATAGCTGGTGGAGCAGATGTAAAAAATATTTTACTTAAGAAAATAAGTTAAACTCGATGTTAAACTAACCCCTAAGTAAGCAAATTATTTGCTTGTGTTATGGGTGTTAAACGATGATACAAATACACAGAAATAAATATTATAAATACTGCGAATATTTTTAATAAATGACTAAATCTAAAAATACCGACGCGAGACGAGAAAAATGCGCAGGTATAATATGTTGATTAAAAAAAAATACGGTAATTAACACCCATAGGTTTATTCATGTACAATAAACTTATATCTTACGCATCCCATGCGCTTAATCGAAAAAATCGCATTCTCAGATATAAAATATAATAGCTGTAGATAGTTTTAGCGATAGAACGAAGAAAGTTCCATCAGAACTTCTATAGTAGGAAGTTTACTTGACACACAAATCACAAACCTTTAATATTTATATTTGAAAAATAAATCAAGAATACTAGTTATGGAGGCAGTAATATTATTAATAGCAATAATATTAGCAAGTTATGATTATGATGTTGAGTACTTTAGGAACAATAAGAATGTTGTCAATACTTTATCGATACTATCAGTAGGCGAAGGAAAACCAGTGTTAGAAGAAAAGACTGAAACTAATTTGGATTAGTTATGAAGTTCGAAATTCAATACTATCTTTTGTACAAAATATATTTGAACTAGAGATATATATTTTTAATATTTTAAACCTCTGGAACTAATGGAATTTTAAAAATATTTTTACTTTTGATTACTTAATTTTATCCTCCGACGACTCTTACCACCAAATTGATTTTATGTATTTTTGAACTAGAATTGAATTGAAGATCTTTCGTTTCGTTTATAAAGGACTATAGGAATAGATAATCCCATAGTTTAGTATCAACCTGTAACTCATCTAATGACTTTAAAACGGTCTAGATGTTTGTATAAAGTAGTAGACAGATATTTGATTCATTCTTTATTCATTATTTGTTTTTTTTTTTTTTGTGGTTCTCTGACATCTTCCCCATGGGAGGAGAGAATCGGTGTTTGAGGGATAAATAATTTTTTCAGGTTGTTTTTATTGTGTGCGTTTTATGAGTTATATAACACCCCACGGTGTTATATAAGTCAATCTGGTGGCAGATAGTTTGTCAAAATTTATGTCTCTAAATATTAATTATTTGTTATAGTTAATAAGGCTTATTATTATTAGTCCTGTATCCGTAAAAGCATTGTCGAGTACAATACGACTAAAACGCTTCACTTTGCAAAATTGAATTAAGCGAAAATTTCGCATTGTACAGGATATTCTACACTCGCTTTAGAAAAAATTCAACAATAAACTCATGTTTCTGTTATAAATTCCCGAATGATTCGTATTCCAGAATCGATTTCTTCGATAAAATAAAATATAATAATAAGATAACATTATTTTGACTATATATTTTTTCGTACTTTTATTGTATTAAAGAGTACACCTACACATCAATTTGGAGTGCATATTTAGAATTTTTCTCCTTTTCGTATATCCATTCATATTAAAATATAAATAAAATCTATACATATACAAAAAATTTAAGTGTCTGTTTGTAATATTGAAATAACCGCTTTTTAGTAACTCAAATGGATGTATACACGTTACCTACAAATACCAAATTATTTCTTTTTTTAATTTCGAATTTTTCTGTCTCTCTCTGTTTCTACATGATAATCTTTAAAACGGCTGAACCGATTTTTATGGGTTTTCCACTTGCAGATAGCTGATGTAATAAGGAGTAACTTGGGCTACTTTTATTCCATGATTTATGATTTACTGGCTGTTGCCCGTGACTCTGTCCACGTAGACTGTAAAATAATATTTATATGGCTAAGTACATAAGTCAAATACCTAAATATTATTTTTAAAGTCTACGTGAACATAGTCACGGGCAAGAGCTAGTATGATAATAAAATTAATCTAGTATGAACCTAAACATACCATTAATAACTATCAAAAATGAAATATTTTAAGTAATGCTGCACTGTAAAATGTAAACTCTAGATCTTTTAAGCCCGGTGATATGTAACAGTATAAGTATTCAAGTAATAAATTATGATTTTCCCATCCCGGCGCCTTAGATCATTTTTCATCTTTATATAAATACAAGCGAGGGTCCAACACCTACAGTAAACACATAACCCATCTGAAGATAATTGTAATATATGCGGAGTAGTTTGAAAATAAATTATTATAGTTAGTTCTAAGGTAGCCTTTTGTTTCTGTCTTCTTGTCTGCGATGAAATGTTAATCTGAGCGAACGTATATTATTTTTTTTGATATTAATCTTAGTATGTATTTATAAGGTATTTTATCAGATATTTACCTATTAGTAAGCATAACTCGATCTCCATAATTACGGTTGGAATTTTTATATTGAGAAGCTTATAAGCTTTATACGGTATAAACCATCAACAAGCTATGATAAGTTTGATGAATATTATGTGGCGCCAATTTCAATTGTAACCGAGAATTTTGGCAAAACGTTTTAAATTTAGACAGCGTTCGAAAAATCTAAGGAGTATATATCCGTATATGCTAAGGAATTTAAAAAAATAACAAATTATTTTGGTTTCTGTTTAAGACATTATTAGAATATTCACGGCAAAATTTTATAAATCAATTTGTGTGTGACCTTAATAGTGAATATTAGACCAAGATTATTTGCGATTGTTTCCATTCTGTTCTGGCTGTGACAGTGGAAGGGACAGAAACAGATTCGGTGTTGGAAAATGGCCGTGCCTGTGCATCACTCATCGGTTACGTCGTGAAGCAAAGACTGAAAGATTTAAACGAAGACTAAGTGATCAAAATGTAAATAAACAAAAAGTAGGTCACGGTGCACATTTCATAAGCGGAGCGTGTAATAGCTGGTGGAGCATATGTAAAAAATATTTTACTTAAGAAAATAAGTTAAACTTGATATTAAAAGAGTATGTATAATGACTTTTTTAGTACTTTCACTAAATTATTTAACTTTGTATTTACTCCAAAAATAGTGGTTATGCGGAATTGATGTTTAATACAAGTAATGAGTTTAGGGATGAGGTATAATTATTTTCCAAATCTTTTAAAAAACAATGTGAAATAGCAAAAAATCAACATATTAAAAATAAAATAGGAAATAGCAATAATAAAATAAAAACAAATTGGACAATAATTAATAAGGAAACTGGAAGAGCTAAATCCCAGAGGATCGACTTTAAATTAAATATAGATAATAAATATGTTACGTCTGTCCTCGAGGTTGCTACTGCTTTTGAAAACTTTTTTATTAATTTTCCAGTGACTACAACGTTATCTTTAAATTCTTCTACCGCTGCAGCTATGGGTTTACTTAGAGAGAATATAGATCAATGTGTTAGCAGTTTTAATTTTGAAAAAGTGAATGCTCAAGAAGTAATCAAAGTATTTAGATCAATTAGTGTTAAAAAGACTAGTGATCTTTGGGGCTTTTCTGTTGACATACTTAAGTCAATAATTGACATTGTAGGTATATTTTCTGATCTAATGAAACAAAGGAAAATAACTCCATTATACAAATCCGGCTGTTCATTAGATCCTAGTAACCATAGACCTATTTCAGTCTTACCCACTTTTAGTAAGATTTTTGAGAAAATAATTCTTAATCAACTTGTTGCATATTTCAGTAAAAACAATCTCTTACACAAAAACCAGTTTGGTTTCACTGCCGGTCGCTCTACACAGATGCTGGTGTTGAACTATTACTAAACATATATGAAGCCTGGGAAGGATCACAGGATGCACTTGGCATTTTCTGTGATCTATCTAAGGCGTTTGACTGCGTTTAACATGAAATCCTTATAAAAAAGTTAGAAAATTATGGAGTTAAAAATAAGTCCCTAGATTTAATTAGTTCATATCTTAATGATAGAATTCAAAAAGTTGATGTAAATGGAAAACGTTCCCATGGTTCTTTGATAAAAATAGGTGTGCCACAGGGCTCTATCTTAGGGCCTTTCTTGTTCCTCATTTATATAAATGACTTACCTCACCTAGTGAGGGAAAAACATGGGATAGTGTTGTTTGCTGATGATACTTCTCTTACTTTTAAAGTTAATAGACGGCAATCTGTTATTGACGATGTAAACAATGCTCTCTCAGATGTTGTACAATGGTTTAACGCCAATAATTAGTTGCTCAAAAAAAAATACAAAATTTGTCAAATTTAGTTTACCAAATGTTAAAAATGTTAGAACCAATGTAAATTAAATAATGAGGATTTGGAATTGGTCAAATCTACTACTTTTTTGGGCATTACTATAGATGAAAAATTGCAATGGGGTCCTCATATATTTGATTTGTCAAGCAGACTTAGTTCTGCTGCATACGCGGTTAAAAAAATACGTCGATTAACAGATATGGAAACTGCTCGATTAGTTTACTTTAGTTACTTTCATAGCTTAATGTCAACCGGTATACTTTTATTGGGCAATGTGGCTAACATTGATACCATATTTACATTACAGAAGAGGGCTGTTCGCGCAATATATAATATGAGACCAAGAGACTCTTTGAGAAACAAATTTAAAGAATTTAAAATTATGACTGTTGATAATCAATATATTTATGAAAATTTAATTTACGTTCATAAAAATATTTCAAAGTTCAAGAAAAATTGTGATTTACATAAAATTAATACAAGACATAAAAATAAACTCGCTATGCCCGGCACTAGGCTCCATAAAATAGGTAAATCCTTTAAGGGTAATTGTATACGTTTTTATAATAAGCTCCCAAATGAAGCCTTAAGCTTATCATTAAATAAATTTAAATTATATGTTAAAAAAAAATAATAAAAAAATCCTACTATAGTGTAAGGGATTACATCGACGACGGTATGGCCTGGGAATGAATTGTATTGTATTGCGAATAGCTAGTAATCTCCGCAATTTGTTTTTTGTTGTAAATTAATTTTGCTTTATCGTCCTTCTGCATCACACCGATTCCATAGAGGTCACTACTTGCGATAGCATCGGGAGTCGGGTTGCCATCCTCCCTCAAATATGGCGAAGGGGGTGATGGCTGGCTCTTGTGTTATGCTCGTGAACGGGTGCTGCTTGCGGTGACTGGTTGTGTGGCAGGCCGAATATTTATATATATATATATTTTTTTCTGTTATTATTATTTCATTTTCGTTGCCTGAAATCATTAAGCTTCTTTTTCTAATAATTGCGACGGTTCTAGTTGTTCCAAAATTGCATTTAAGATTGACGTTTGTGAAACAGTGATCACAATAACAAAAATATATCCGGCTGAATTTGTTGTGTGGTTCTTCTCAGACCAGGAAGCGTTTGGAATTCTCATAGCTTTAACATTAAGATGGAAAGTGCTTTTTCAGAAGGGCTTATTACGATAAATCTAGTATCGTAATAGGCCCTCCTGACACTTCCATGTTGACTGTAATCACTGATTATGATTCTAAATGGAGAATATATAAATAAATAAATAAATAAAAATAAATATAATATTAATAATAATAATAATAAAAATATCACAGGACAAATTACATACTGTTAGTCATATTTATAATTTAAATGGTAAATACATTGGAATTTACATGTTTTAGTTCATAAGTTTCAACAGTAGCGCCACCTACACAATTAATTATGAAATATTATTTAGTATTTACTGTTAAATGTTTTAAGAATTAGAAGCATAGAATATTTTAACATAATGTTCAATCTTTTATTAATTATTAGAACTTATTATAAGGTATAAATAATATCATCTGTAAGTTGGTTATGAAATTGTAAATTACCCCCGCCTAAATATTATAGTGTTAAAATATTATAAAACGAGTTGTAAGGGATGCTCTCGCCCATTCTATTACAAATGGTTGGATATTAAATATTGAAGTGCAAGTACTGTGTATTACTAAAACAAGTCTTAACAAGTCAAAAGTGTTCGACCGCTGTAATATTACGCGCCACGTGTCGATATACACCGTTCGCAAGATATCCTGTCCAAGAATGCTGATGAAGATGGAGTGCTGCCACTGCCGTTGAAAAGCCACGAACATAAGAGACGACGTTAAAGTTACGTCTAAGAATGCTGATGAAGATGGAGTGCTGCCACTGCCGTTGAAAAGCCACGAAAATAAGAGACGACGTTAAAGTTACTATTTGGGCCTTCTCCGAGTGCTGCTGTAGTAACCTCAAGTGACAAGGAGTCGTAGATTTAAAATGATATTGCAAGTGCGAAAGTTTTTTTTTTTTTTTTTTCTTAATACCCACGTTTTGCCATCTGCTTAGCAGGCTAATTATCTAGCTGGTTATTCGGCAGCATGCTCAATATAGAATATTAATAACTTTGTAGCTTGAAGTTAATAGCACTACTATTAAATTCTATTCATCATATATATCATATTCACTATTAACCATATCCTGTTAAAGTTCAATCATATGCGAAATACAATAAGAGCCCGAATATTTACCAAAACTTTACAGTGTTATTAATACAATATCTCTCCATACATGTTTACATCGCTTGGAGTCTTTGGTGAAGACATACGTCGGAGATGGAAAACTCTAAACTACTACTTGACTGCTAATCTGGAAGGGAATTCGTTGCTATGTTATGAAAATCAACAATATATCAACATCTACTGGAAGAAGCGGTCAACCAAGTACTTTCTTCCTGATCGCGGGATGGCAGTGCAAGCAAGCAGCACTATACAACGATGGACCTGAATACAACGACAAGGTGACAGATAAAACTTTATTAAAGAAACTAGCCCTAGAAAAGTTTTGCATAATTAAGTGACCATGTGATTTATAATATTATTGTTACTACGTATACCAACTTTCAAAGCTTTTAAGACCCAGTTGTAGGTTAGAGACGCGATTTTTTTTTTCTTTGCTTTTAGTTAGTTACTAGCTGTAGCCCGCGGCTCCGCCCGCGTGTAGGTCGCTTTTCGCGTAATCTGTTGAAACTACAATTATCCAGACCTATAATAGACTTATAGTTAATTCTATAGTATCCTATTCCCGTGGAAATTTTATATATATAGGCATTACATTGCTACGATATCAAACTGAAAATAATAACATACATCTACATCACACACACACGACCAGGAGATTATTCAGATATACGTATTAAAGGATATGGATTCGAAATATTATGTTTTTGACAATATTAGTATAGATATAGAAAATCAAATGCTGTTTAGAGCAAGGTTGTTCATAATTGAATGTCTGTGACATTTAAATAATTTATTTGGATAAGGAATAATATTGTAATTATTGAAACACCTTCGAAAGTGTATATTATTTTAGAACTAATTTCATAACCATAGAAAACGTTATAGTGAGTCGACCTTAAAAGCTAGATATATCTGGTCGCGGACTTCTTTTTAAAACTTTTAAAGAGAAAGAATTTCATAGAACATCATTTTTGCGTAACTTTCACCGTTTTCGCAGCGCATGCGTTAGAATATTCAAGTTTTAGTAATCATCCCTAATTTTTTGAAAATGAAACATAGCCTATGTCACTCGGGAATAGTGTAGCTTGCCAACGGTGAAAGAATTTTTAAAATCGGTCCAGTAGTTTCGGAGCCTATTCATTTCAAACATACAAAAAAATAAACAAACCTTTCCTCTTTATAATATTAGTATAGATATAGATATAACTGACGCGGTAGTTGAGACTTTGAGACTTGCAATATAAATGTAATGTTAGTATTTTAGATTACGATTTAGGCTTTAATGTCTTTATATATGACATAGAAGTGAACACTCTCAATGAAGGGGTAATATTCGGTTTACAAAATGTATGTAGGTTATTTAAAGAACGATTTCTTAAAAAAAAGAGTATATTCAGTCGTAAATGATTAAAATATAAAACCCAATATTAAACAAAAAGAAAGAGAATAACGTTAGATATTTTATATATATATATATATATATATATATATATATATATATATATATATATATATATATATATATATATTTTAAGTAGCACTTAACATCATAAAACTATTTTCAAATCGTAATGATCCTTTTGTTTAAGATAGTAAATAGTAAGTAGTTCCTTATAGTATATGGATATATATTTACACAATATGAATAGATGAAGTATAATTTTAATTTATACAGATTAAAATGTAGACTTGTCTCCTTTCAGAGAAATTAAAATTCTAGAATATCTTATAAATAGACTTAAATAAATATGACTCGGTAAATATTACACTCCATAAATTTGGTAGGGTCAGATCTAAATGGCCTTGAGGACCGTATGGAAATAATAAGCCAATGCTTTGACGCTATAAGGGGTAGATTTAGATATGTTTACATTTATTAAATAGGTAAAGATTTGAATTCACGATATTATTTTATTACTTCTCCAACTATATTTTATTTTGTTTTGCTAAAACTACTCCATAGATCTTAAAATATTTACATTTAATTTTGAATTTGTAAGTTTAACATCGGGTTGCGATAGACGTTCGTTTTTAAAACCAAGTTGGATACTTGGTTATCCACGAGGATAGGGTTATGCCATATCATGTGGAGAAATTAAATTTTATGTAACCCAATAATATTTGTTTTGAGAAGTTTCATTGGTTACTTTCATAAATCAAATTTGCTTTGAAAAACCATTTTTAGGTGGGTAGAAATAAAGTGGTACTGTCTAAATATTATCCCGAACTAAACAGACTAATTCAATAAAACAATATATGCTAAGGAATTTAAAAAAATAACAAATTATTTTGGTTTCTGTTTAAGACATTATTAGAATATTCACGGCAAAATTTTATAAATCAATTTGTGTGTGACCTTAATAGTGAATATTAGACCAAGATTATTTGCGATTGTTTCCATTCTGTTCTGGCTGTGACAGTGGAAGGGACAGAAACAGATTCGGTGTTGGAAAATGGCCGTGCCTGTGCATCACTCATCGGTTACGTCGTGAAGCAAAGACTGAAAGATTTAAACGAAGACTAAGTGATCAAAATGTAAATAAACAAAAAGTAGGTCACGGTGCACATTTCATAAGCGGAGCGTGTAATAGCTGGTGGAGCATATGTAAAAAATATTTTACTTAAGAAAATAAGTTAAACTTGATATTAAAAGAGTATGTATAATGACTTTTTTAGTACTTTCACTAAATTATTTAACTTTGTATTTACTCCAAAAATAGTGGTTATGCGGAATTGATGTTTAATACAAGTAATGAGTTTAGGGATGAGGTATAATTATTTTCCAAATCTTTTAAAAAACAATGTGAAATAGCAAAAAATCAACATATTAAAAATAAAATAGGAAATAGCAATAATAAAATAAAAACAAATTGGACAATAATTAATAAGGAAACTGGAAGAGCTAAATCCCAGAGGATCGACTTTAAATTAAATATAGATAATAAATATGTTACGTCTGTCCTCGAGGTTGCTACTGCTTTTGAAAACTTTTTTATTAATTTTCCAGTGACTACAACGTTATCTTTAAATTCTTCTACCGCTGCAGCTATGGGTTTACTTAGAGAGAATGTAGATCAATGTGTTAGCAGTTTTAATTTTGAAAAAGTGAATGCTCAAGAAGTAATCAAAGTATTTAGATCAATTAGTGTTAAAAAGACTAGTGATCTTTGGGGCTTTTCTGTTGACATACTTAAGTCAATAATTGACATTGTAGGTATATTTTCTGATCTAATGAAACAAAGGAAAATAACTCCATTATACAAATCCGGCTGTTCATTAGATCCTAGTAACCATAGACCTATTTCAGTCTTACCCACTTTTAGTAAGATTTTTGAGAAAATAATTCTTAATCAACTTGTTGCATATTTCAGTAAAAACAATCTCTTACACAAAAACCAGTTTGGTTTCACTGCCGGTCGCTCTACACAGATGCTGGTGTTGAACTATTACTAAACATATATGAAGCCTGGGAAGGATCACAGGATGCACTTGGCATTTTCTGTGATCTATCTAAGGCGTTTGACTGCGTTTAACATGAAATCCTTATAAAAAAGTTAGAAAATTATGGAGTTAAAAATAAGTCCCTAGATTTAATTAGTTCATATCTTAATGATAGAATTCAAAAAGTTGATGTAAATGGAAAACGTTCCCATGGTTCTTTGATAAAAATAGGTGTGCCACAGGGCTCTATCTTAGGGCCTTTCTTGTTCCTCATTTATATAAATGACTTACCTCACCTAGTGAGGGAAAAACATGGGATAGTGTTGTTTGCTGATGATACTTCTCTTACTTTTAAAGTTAATAGACGGCAATCTGTTATTGACGATGTAAACAATGCTCTCTCAGATGTTGTACAATGGTTTAACGCCAATAATTAGTTGCTCAAAAAAAAATACAAAATTTGTCAAATTTAGTTTACCAAATGTTAAAAATGTTAGAACCAATGTACAATTAAATAATGAGGATTTGGAATTGGTCAAATCTACTACTTTTTTGGGCATTACTATAGATGAAAAATTGCAATGGGGTCCTCATATATTTGATTTGTCAAGCAGACTTAGTTCTGCTGCATACGCGGTTAAAAAAATACGTCGATTAACAGATATGGAAACTGCTCGATTAGTTTACTTTAGTTACTTTCATAGCTTAATGTCAACCGGTATACTTTTATTGGGCAATGTGGCTAACATTGATACCATATTTACATTACAGAAGAGGGCTGTTCGCGCAATATATAATATGAGACCAAGAGACTCTTTGAGAAACAAATTTAAAGAATTTAAAATTATGACTGTTGATAATCAATATATTTATGAAAATTTAATTTACGTTCATAAAAATATTTCAAAGTTCAAGAAAAATTGTGATTTACATAAAATTAATACAAGACATAAAAATAAACTCGCTATGCCCGGCACTAGGCTCCATAAAATAGGTAAATCCTTTAAGGGTAATTGTATACGTTTTTATAATAAGCTCCCAAATGAAGCCTTAAGCTTATCATTAAATAAATTTAAATTATATGTTAAAAAAAAATAATAAAAAAATCCTACTATAGTGTAAGGGATTACATCGACGACGGTATGGCCTGGGAATGAATTGTATTGTATTGCGAATAGCTAGTAATCTCCGCAATTTGTTTTTTGTTGTAAATTAATTTTGCTTTATCGTCCTTCTGCATCACACCGATTCCATAGAGGTCACTACTTGCGATAGCATCGGGAGTCGGGTTGCCATCCTCCCTCAAATATGGCGAAGGGGGTGATGGCTGGCTCTTGTGTTATGCTCGTGAACGGGTGCTGCTTGCGGTGACTGGTTGTGTGGCAGGCCGAATATTTATATATATATATATTTTTTTCTGTTATTATTATTTCATTTTCGTTGCCTGAAATCATTAAGCTTCTTTTTCTAATAATTGCGACGGTTCTAGTTGTTCCAAAATTGCATTTAAGATTGACGTTTGTGAAACAGTGATCACAATAACAAAAATATATCCGGCTGAATTTGTTGTGTGGTTCTTCTCAGACCAGGAAGCGTTTGGAATTCTCATAGCTTTAACATTAAGATGGAAAGTGCTTTTTCAGAAGGGCTTATTACGATAAATCTAGTATCGTAATAGGCCCTCCTGACACTTCCATGTTGACTGTAATCACTGATTATGATTCTAAATGGAGAATATATAAATAAATAAATAAATAAAAATAAATATAATATTAATAATAATAATAATAAAAATATCACAGGACAAATTACATACTGTTAGTCATATTTATAATTTAAATGGTAAATACATTGGAATTTACATGTTTTAGTTCATAAGTTTCAACAGTAGCGCCACCTACACAATTAATTATGAAATATTATTTAGTATTTACTGTTAAATGTTTTAAGAATTAGAAGCATAGAATATTTTAACATAATGTTCAATCTTTTATTAATTATTAGAACTTATTATAAGGTATAAATAATATCATCTGTAAGTTGGTTATGAAATTGTAAATTACCCCCGCCTAAATATTATAGTGTTAAAATATTATAAAACGAGTTGTAAGGGATGCTCTCGCCCATTCTATTACAAATGGTTGGATATTAAATATTGAAGTGCAAGTACTGTGTATTACTAAAACAAGTCTTAACATGTCAAAAGTGTTCGACCGCTGTAATATTACGCGCCACGTGTCGATATACACCGTTCGCAAGATATCCTGTCCAAGAATGCTGATGAAGATGGAGTGCTGCCACTGCCGTTGAAAAGCCACGAACATAAGAGACGACGTTAAAGTTACGGCTAAGAATGCTGATGAAGATGGAGTGCTGCCACTGCCGTTGAAAAGCCACGAAAATAAGAGACGACGTTAAAGTTACTATTTGGGCCTTCTCCGAGTGCTGCTGTAGTAACCTCAAGTGACAAGGAGTCGTAGATTTAAAATGATATTGCAAGTGCGAAAGTTTTTTTTTTTTTTTTTCTTAATACCCACGTTTTGCCATCTGCTTAGCAGGCTAATTATCTAGCTGGTTATTCGGCAGCATGCTCAATATAGAATATTAATAACTTTGTAGCTTGAAGTTAATAGCACTACTATTAAATTCTATTCATCATATATATCATATTCACTATTAACCATATCCTGTTAAAGTTCAATCATATGCGAAATACAATAAGAGCCCGAATATTTACCAAAACTTTACAGTGTTATTAATACAATATCTCTCCATACATGTTTACATCGCTTGGAGTCTTTGGTGAAGACATACGTCGGAGATGGAAAACTCTAAACTACTACTTGACTGCTAATCTGGAAGGGAATTCGTTGCTATGTTATGAAAATCAACAATATATCAACATCTACTGGAAGAAGCGGTCAACCAAGTACTTTCTTCCTGATCGCGGGATGGCAGTGCAAGCAAGCAGCACTATACAACGATGGACCTGAATACAACGACAAGGTGACAGATAAAACTTTATTAAAGAAACTAGCCCTAGAAAAGTTTTGCATAATTAAGTGACCATGTGATTTATAATATTATTGTTACTACGTATACCAACTTTCAAAGCTTTTAAGACCCAGTTGTAGGTTAGAGACGCGATTTTTTTTTTCTTTGCTTTTAGTTAGTTACTAGCTGTAGCCCGCGGCTCCGCCCGCGTGTAGGTCGCTTTTCGCGTAATCTGTTGAAACTACAATTATCCAGACCTATAATAGACTTATAGTTAATTCTATAGTATCCTATTCCCGTGGAAATTTTATATATATAGGCATTACATTGCTACGATATCAAACTGAAAATAATAACATACATCTACATCACACACACACGACCAGGAGATTATTCAGATATACGTATTAAAGGATATGGATTCGAAATATTATGTTTTTGACAATATTAGTATAGATATAGAAAATCAAATGCTGTTTAGAGCAAGGTTGTTCATAATTGAATGTCTGTGACATTTAAATAATTTATTTGGATAAGGAATAATATTGTAATTATTGAAACACCTTCGAAAGTGTATATTATTTTAGAACTAATTTCATAACCATAGAAAACGTTATAGTGAGTCGACCTTAAAAGCTAGATATATCTGGTCGCGGACTTCTTTTTAAAACTTTTAAAGAGAAAGAATTTCATAGAACATCATTTTTGCGTAACTTTCACCGTTTTCGCAGCGCATGCGTTAGAATATTCAAGTTTTAGTAATCATCCCTAATTTTTTGAAAATGAAACATAGCCTATGTCACTCGGGAATAGTGTAGCTTGCCAACGGTGAAAGAATTTTTAAAATCGGTCCAGTAGTTTCGGAGCCTATTCATTTCAAACATACAAAAAAATAAACAAACCTTTCCTCTTTATAATATTAGTATAGATATAGATATAACTGACGCGGTAGTTGAGACTTTGAGACTTGCAATATAAATGTAATGTTAGTATTTTAGATTACGATTTAGGCTTTAATGTCTTTATATATGACATAGAAGTGAACACTCTCAATGAAGGGGTAATATTCGGTTTACAAAATGTATGTAGGTTATTTAAAGAACGATTTCTTAAAAAAAAGAGTATATTCAGTCGTAAATGATTAAAATATAAAACCCAATATTAAACAAAAAGAAAGAGAATAACGTTAGATATTTTATATATATATATATATATATATATATATATATATATATATATATATATATATATATATATATATATATATATATATATATATATATATATATATATATATATTTTAAGTAGCACTTAACATCATAAAACTATTTTCAAATCGTAATGATCCTTTTGTTTAAGATAGTAAATAGTAAGTAGTTCCTTATAGTATATGGATATATATTTACACAATATGAATAGATGAAGTATAATTTTAATTTATACAGATTAAAATGTAGACTTGTCTCCTTTCAGAGAAATTAAAATTCTAGAATATCTTATAAATAGACTTAAATAAATATGACTCGGTAAATATTACACTCCATAAATTTGGTAGGGTCAGATCTAAATGGCCTTGAGGACCGTATGGAAATAATAAGCCAATGCTTTGACGCTATAAGGGGTAGATTTAGATATGTTTACATTTATTAAATAGGTAAAGATTTGAATTCACGATATTATTTTATTACTTCTCCAACTATATTTTATTTTGTTTTGCTAAAACTACTCCATAGATCTTAAAATATTTACATTTAATTTTGAATTTGTAAGTTTAACATCGGGTTGCGATAGACGTTCGTTTTTAAAACCAAGTTGGATACTTGGTTATCCACGAGGATAGGGTTATGCCATATCATGTGGAGAAATTAAATTTTATGTAACCCAATAATATTTGTTTTGAGAAGTTTCATTGGTTACTTTCATAAATCAAATTTGCTTTGAAAAACCATTTTTAGGTGGGTAGAAATAAAGTGGTACTGTCTAAATATTATCCCGAACTAAACAGACTAATTCAATAAAACAATATATCGCGCGTATGAATATGAAGCAATGATACTGGTATTTATTACTAAAACATATTTCTATTATCTTTTATTTGACCGTTCAAATTATTTACTGAGTGTTAAGTTCTCAGTAGTAGGTATTTGTACGAATTTATGATCTTAAACTTCAATCGATTATTGAAAAAGTAAAACGCAATAGGTATTCCGAAATAAATTCGTTAGAATCGACAAATTATTTCATAATGATGATGATATAGGTTTACCATTTAGATCGATTTTAAACTACACCAATAAACGCGTACATTTCGTATTAAATTGTTAAAAAAAAATAAAGCAAGCAATTAGGTCTTCTAAATCCCTATTAAAAAAAAAACTTTAAACGATATGCGTGGCACTCGATTATTTAATGTTAAAGAAGAAAAGAAATAACTACGATGAATTATCTTACACGCATTTTTGAACTGTCAAATCGAGGAATTATATAAATCCACAGTAAAAGTTTTACTAAACAAGAAATAATTGCATACCTAAACAATATACCATAATTGACAGTTCAAATTAGGTATTTCAAATTAATGAACTTTAAAAAAATATATAATTTTCTAGATTATGACTGTTTATTACTTAAAAATAGAATTATTATAAAACATGCCTCCTAAATATCCTTATTAGCAATATGAAACATAAACACGTTAGACTTAAAGAGTCTGGTAACTTGAACTCTAGACAAGAGAAACATAAGAAAATTAGCAAGGAATATATATTGTCGTATCTTAGGGTATAAGAAGTAATATTATATATGGCACGGCCTCCTAAACCCCAAGCCCCAACCCCCTAAATTTCCAAGAATCGTATTATTTTCAGTATAACGTTTGTAAAATTTAATGCAGTTGAATTCTATTAAATAATTTATACTGTAGATAATTATAAAACAAAAAAATAAAATACGTTTTGAATAATTGTATCATTCATTGTTTCGATTATATAGTAAACTAGATGCAGGTATACAATGTACAAAATTACGATTTCAAACTCGGAATAAAATTAATAACGCTTTTATAACAAGTGATTGAAAATTTAATTGACTTACGTTTTAATGCTTTATAAATAAATTAGTTAATCATTAGTTATTGATTTAGTGCAAATTAGAACAATTGGAAATAATAATATAAGTAGTAAACTTCTAAAGAAATATGCTTGGTTTTATAATGTTGTCCAATTGTATGAAAAGTATCGTTACATCTTCAAAATAAAAAAGAGGACTATAAAAATGTTCTATTCCCACTAATGATTATTTTTTTTTTTTAGTATAGAATATTTTCAATATTGATACGGATAGAGTAAATAAAGAATATAAAAATGTAAAAATTTTATTTATATTTATTTATTTATAAAATCTTTATTATACAAAGAAATTTATACAATTGGCGGACTAATTGCTATAGCACTTGATGCCTACTAACTATCTAGAAGTACCCTCGACCCCTAACTTTTTACAATTTCTTAAATAAAAAGAAATATTTATTTTATTTATTTTATTTTAAAAACTTATTGCACATACAATTATTACAAGAAATTACAGTAGTAGGATGTTGATACAGTAAGAAATTTTTGTGCAAAGGCGGTCTTATCGCTTAAAAGCGATCTCTTACAGACAACCCTTGATGAGTAATGAATATTTGCAAGGTCATAGGATAATGCAAGCATACTACAACGAGAATAAGAATTTCTACATAAGGACACAATAAAAATAAAAACTATCGTTTTTAATTATATAAGTAATTAAATAATAATGATTATATATAAATATACACATACGTATATACATATACATACATATATCCGTATATATAAGTAAATAGAATAAAATAGATAACCTATATAATATATGGTATACATACTTATGATAAAAATATATATTGCGTAGACAAATAATATTGTTTCAAACGATTTTTGAAAATTGACAGTGATTTAGAAGTTTGAATTTCTAACGGTAGGTCATTCCAGAGTAATATAGAGAAATATATATAAATATTACAATTGTCGTGAATTTTGAATCGTGTTATGGTTAATAACTAAATGTAGCTTCTTTATTAACTACCGTTAAAGTATTAAAATTTTCTAAATTCGGATGAATAAACATTTTCTTAAGATGTAAAATTTAAAACTGTTTCGATAAGATACCACATCATTTAAAATTATTTTTTTCTTTAAAAAAATATAAAGGAACTAAACAAATATAACAATACAAACGTAATACAAATTTAAAACAACCTGCTACTTCCAACAAAACCCATGCATAGTATAAATTTCAAAGTCATATATCTCTGTAGTCTGATCATTAATATAGCCTAACAAAATGAGCTTGGTTTGCTTTTCTTTAGTTAAATTATCATAACAATGATATTAATAAGTAAATTATTGAATGTGTTGTGTACCAAGGTGGTGTGTTACGTGGTAAAAATAAATGTAAAGTACCACATTGATGTAAAAATGATAACGTAATAACATGTTTGTGTGTCCCGTAGTAAAAATAAGAAATTGATGCCATGTTGGTGTGTCCAATAGTAAAGGTAAGTATGAAATACCATCAAAGGGTGCGTCCCGTGGTAAAAAAAAAATAAGAATAAACTACCATCTGTGTGTGTTCCGGTGGTAGTAGTAAAAGTATAAGAAATACCATCTGTGTCTGTTCCGGTGGTATATAAAAAAAATAAGAATAAACTACCATCTGTGTGTGTTCCGGTGGTAGTAGTAAAAGTATAAGAAATACCATCTGTGTGTGTTCCGGTGGTAATAGTAAAATTGAGATTTATCCCATGTTGATGATGTGTGTCCATGAGCACCAGATCATAACGGCATGTCCGTTGATCTGGCTTTTTGTGAGCAGCCTGGTTTGTCCGGTGCAAAGAGAACAAGCTTGTATAAACATATTATATAGTAATGTATTTTAAAGTTTGTGATGAATTAACGAGTATTTATGATAAAAATTATAATTATATTACGAGGACGTAATAAGATGTCAAAACGGCCGATAGTAAAGTTATATGTTGTATAAATGTTATGTAATTTCGCACATTAAAAGTATAATTGGATGTTTTTTTTCTTGATGCATTGTATTTTTAATAATTTGTTTTTCTCTATAATATTGTAAGATCCTGAATCCAGATGACCATTTGGTCTACTGGTTTCCAGAATGTTTATTAAATTGGAAATTAGTCATTTAATATATGATGGTTGGTAATTAAAGAAATTAATGATACAATTACGAGGTCGTAAGATTACAAATCAGGAAAGGCCGAGTGTTAGTCATATTTATTTATAATAATTTAAATGGTAAATACATTGGAATTTACATGTTTTAGTTCATAAGTTTCAACAGTAGCGCCACCTACACAATTAATTATGAAATATTATTTAGTATTTACTGTTAAATGTTTTAAGAATTAGAAACATAGTATATTTTAACATAATGTTCAATCTTTTATTAATTATTAGAACTTATTATAAGGTATAAATAATATCATCTGTAAGTTGGTTATGAAATTGTAAATTACCCCCGCCTAAATATTATAGTGTTAAAATATTATAAAACGAGTTGTAAGGGATGCTCTCGCCCATTCTATTACAAATGGTTGGATATTAAACATTGAAGTGCAAGGACTGTGTATTACTAAAACAAGTCTTAACAATACATTGAACCTAAGTAAGCAAATTATTTGTTTGTATTAAGGGTGTTAGACAACGATACAAATACACAGAAATACATATTATAAATACTGCGAACATTTTTAATAAATGACTAAATCGAAAAATACAGACGAGAGACGAGAAAAATGCGCAGTTATAATTTGATGATTAAAAACATACACGGTACTTTTATTCATGTACAATAGCCTTATTAGCACATTCTAATATCCAATGAAGTGTTCGCTTATTATACACTTGATGTACCACTAGTTCTATTAATATATTCAAGCAGATTTGGAGTACGAGTACCTCACATAACAACACAAGGGGAGCGAATCATATCTTACGCATCCCGTGCCCTTAATTACGCCAAAAAATCGCATTCACAGATATAAAAAGATAATAGCTGTAGATAGTTTTAGTGATAGAACGAAGAAAGTTCCTATAGTAGAAAATTTTCTTGACACACAAATCACAAACCTTTAATATTTATATTTAAAAAATAAATCAAGAATACCAGTTATGGCCGCAGTAATATTATTAATAGCAATAATATTAGCAAGTTATGATTATGATATTGAGTACTTTAGGAACAATGAGAATGCAATCGATACTTTATCGAGACTATCAGCGAAGGAAAACCAGTGTTTGAAGAAAAGACTCAAATTAATTTTAACAAAGATTTCTTGCCAGTCATACAAAAAATAGTTTTAAACCACATAAATAGAGACAATATTCTTCAAACAGTAAAGCTGGGTGAAGCGAAGCTCGGTCAACTCGATCTTTTTTCGTTAACTTGCTTCTCGTACACCCTTAAAGCTACATTATTAAAATTTTAACAGCATATTCTTCCTTGTTTTAACTTTTTACACATTAATTTTCAAATAAATCCTGATTGTAGTTTACAAGATAGAAATACAATTGTATCCTATTGAGTTAACATGTGGAACGTTTTGAAATCGGACGCGCGAGCTCTCATTAGACTTGAGAATTATTTACATTACGAGATGTCGGAAATTGTATTTGTTAGAATAATTGCGATGGAAAAAAACATTTTAATAAACAAATATTTGATTTTAAATTGTTCTCTTTCGCCATTACATAGAATAACACACAGCAAATAGTTTCGCAATCTGGTGGTGTAAAAAAGGGGGCTCAGCTCAACACCCGCCTTGTACAACACAGTAGCGGCCGCAGTACTATATGTTAGGTCCGGGCGGTCAAAGAGTTGTAAAGTTTGAAATTCAATACTTTCTTTTCTACGAAATATATCTGAACGCAGGATTTGTGATTTGGGGGTACCGCTTAATAGTCCCTAAAACTTTAACCGTTAAAAAGAAACTACTTGTTACTTTTAAAAGAAATGCATGCAAATTCTCAAAAGTATATTGTTAAATATAATAAACCTATTAAACATATAAATATTGCTTAATATAATAAATGCTAAAATAACTTCTCAAAAGTATGTTGTTAAACTAGCTTTCGCGACATACTACGCGACTATTCATCTATTTAATCTTAATCTAAATGTAATACTATTCAAGTTTTATGAAAATGGGCCCAGAAATATTATTTTATATCTACATCAGGCGCGAACGATGAAGCTGAATATAGTCAAACAGACAACAATTTTAAAAGCTGTTATTTATAAATAATCTAAGGCAGTATTTAATCGAAAAACAATTCTTTACTTAAGGCTTCTTTACTTAGAAACTGTTATGTAGGTATAGACTGTCTATGTATATAGATTTAAGAAAGCTTGACTAAGCTTACGTGTTTTTATATAATTATATGAAGTACATAAAGGGTCTTATATTCTTTGTGTCACATAATGAAAATCCGTACAAATATTAGTAAATAGTTACACATTAAGTGTAAACAAAGACTTTCCTCTAAGCAGTGAGATAAAATATTAATAAAAGGCGAGCATGAGTGTCACTTGATTGGAAGTGATCACTTTAGCATTAGAAGCAATAAAAGAGGAAAAAGCAAAAAGCGTTGTCGGCCTTAGATAAAGCAGCTCTTTTTAACGATTCCGACCTTAAAATAACGCCGAAGGATGTTTATTCCAAATCTTATGACAGAAAATTCCTTGAGAAGATTTCGAAAATTATTGTATATTACATTGTTGTCAGTTCTATTCAGCGACTACACATGTTGCAATTAGTTTACAAATTTATTATGTATATTCAAAAAATGAACAGGCTCAAAGAATCTAGAAAATTTAAAGCAAGAGGAGTTATTTTTATAAGTTTCTGTCGAAATCTGAGCCGCACATGTCACGCACGAACATAACCAACATGAAGAAAAAACAAAAAGCCATAAAAAAGTTGCCGAGGTCGGTCGAGGCCTCTCTACTATAGTAATTCCTTGTAGTTAAGCTATCCTTATAAAGCCATAAAAGTATTTTTTAAGCCAACTTAACCGATTACGTGCTTTTAGAATGTTTGTGTTTTTGTTTGAGATATCTAAGAAAAATACCTATAAATCACGTTTGTTGAATGAGAGTCGCTTAAAAATATTTTACTTCATTTTTATTATTTATTGTTACAGTGGCAATGGAAATACATCATCTGTCTAGCTAATCTCGTTTCATAAGGTACAGCCTGGAGACAGATAAACAGACATACGGACAAACGGACAGACGGACAGCGACGTTTTAGTAATAGGGTTTCGTTTTTACCCTTTGAGTACAAAACCCTAAAACAACGGAAAAAATATATAAAGAAACATAATAAATATATTTTTTTACATTATTTTTATTAATTGTTACTTACTATATATATGTATATAGTGCGTTATGAACATAATAATAGACGAAGCTTCTTAGCAATCCATGGATTCACCGTGCGGGTGCCGGGCCCATCGCGTTGCAAGGAGAGGAGTGCAAGCAGTGCCTGGGACTTGCGACCCAGGAGTAGGTTTAAGGGGCCCCTTTATTATGCGCAAAAACGCTCACCTTCACCCTCCACACTCCTCTCCCTACCTAACCAAATTTGGAAAGAACCTACTAATGCCGCCTTTGAAGTACGTTCTAGAAATGAACCGATGCTTGTTCTAGAAAGGCCAAGATCTTTAAGTAGGCTATAGAGAGATTTTGCTGTTATACCTCTCGCTCCCACTTCTACCGCGTACAAACTAACTATAAATTTATTCCTGATCAGTTCGTTGGTTAGTTCGTAATACTTATTGAGCTTGAATGTGTGATCCCTTGGGATGTTTGTTTCCCAAGGAACAGTAAGCTCCACAAGTATCACGCGCCTCAGATGTTTCGAATACAGGAATAAGTCCGGTCTGGATGACGAAACACCAACATCCCCAGGGATTTTGTAATGCTTTTCATACGTGTCCATCATGAGAATCCAATCAGGAGCCGCGCCTAATATTGAATAAGGCTTCGCTTTTGATTTTTTGGAGGAGCCTTCTTTTACGAATTCTATAGATCGTTCGGTGGTTGTTATACCCTTCCGCGCTCTTGCTACTGAAAGACTAACCGCTTCCCGTATAATTTCTAATACCTTGTCGTGGCGACGCGAGTATTGACCTTTATCTAGAAGTACCCTACACCCTACTAATAGGTGTTTCGCGGTTCCTATTGCCTCCCCACAGACTGAGTTGCAAGACTTTTCGGTGGCTTTGCCCCATCTTACTAAATTACTTTGATCTGGGAGAGTCATTTGGAATGCATTAAGATAGAATTTTAATAATGCTGGGGACCAATCATAAATTAAGGTGCGCCACTTCAAAGCTAGTGGAATACAAAAATCTCCTATGGTCACCCATTCGTTTTGAATTTCTAGGCTCATCGCGTGGAGTCGGTAATTATCGTTTTCGTCTTGTCGAATAAAAGATTTTGTTATGTCTATGTCTTGAACTTTCCTACTTGATCCTAGCCCTACTTTATTTGTTTGAGCACCTATCATAAACTTTTTATGGAATTGAAGTCGTGACTCGAGCTCTGAGGCAACTTTGTCTTTTGGGAGAGAAGTTACAGTATCATCTTTAGATTTTCCGATGATATGTCTTTTGGTAACTCTTAGATGTTTGTAGAGCTCCGATGGTTTCTTTAATTTTAATCCAAAGTTGTTACGGTCTCTAAATAAGGTTGAAGAGTCCGCTGAGTGCGCTAACCCGAGCCATAACTTCAATGTCTTTATGACGCTTGCATCTAACTTTAACAAAAGGGTTTTATTTATATCATACACGAGGAAAGGCCAATTTAGACGTGATGTTAAATAATTATCGTAAATCCAAGCTTTTTTGACGTTACTTATTGGTTGGTTGTCTACCTTTTTGAGATCGTTTAAAAAGCTATCGACTATTACATCCAACGATGGAGTACGGCCTTGGTAATCGATTTTTTTACCTAAAAATTTAAACGGAGCTGCTTCCGTAACCGTACTAACGCACTGACCGCCTATTATAAGACCCGGATCGTAAGAGGTATATTTGGTATTCCGTCTACCCAGACACAGACTAAAACATTTACTTGGTTTTGTCCTCAATCCGCCCGTCCACGTACAGAAATCCTCAACTACATTTAAAAGTACCTGACATTGTTTCGGATTACGTGTCAGTATCGCGAGATCATCTGCAAAAGCTAGTATGGATTCTGTGTATTTGTTGTTGAACTTAAACCGATAGCCCCACTTTTTTTCATTTCTAATTAATTTGTCTATTAAAATATTAATAACTATATTAAATATAATAGGAGAAATACAACAGCCCTGAAATAAACCAACGTTATAATTAAGTGATTTTGAATGGTTTTCATTAAAAATTATTGAGAATTTTAATTTTGAATAATATGATGCAATAATGTCGCGAACTACCATAGGAAAGTTATACCATTTAAGCGCGAACATCATTAGTTCATGTCGTACCGACCCAAAGGCGTTTTCTAAGTCTATCCAACAAACCGTAATTTGTCTCTCGCTAGTTCTAGCATCTTTAAGGCTTTCCGATATTAACGTATTATGTTCCAGGCATCCAGAAATTCCGGGCAAAAACCCTTTCTGGTGATTAGGCCTGAAATATCTATTGTTAATCATGAATTGCGTCATTTTAGTTTGTAAAAAAGAGAAAAATATTTTGGAAATTGTATTTGTTAGGGCTATCGGTCTAGTATCCTTGGGATTATTGACATTGTCGTTTTTCGGAATGAGGACAAAAAGGGCTTTTCCGAACGATACCGGTATTTGCTTTCTTGACCAGATTTTACCGAATATATTTAAAAGATGTTTATGGAGCGACGGACATTTTTTGTAAACTATATAAGGGATACCATCCGGACCTGGTGCTGACTTAGATGGTTTCATTTTAATTATTTTATTGATTTCCTCCAAAGTTGGTGGGTTGGCTTGAAAATCTTCAGTAGGAGTCTCAGGTTTGTGTTCGTTTGGATCCCCATATAGTCTTTGGTTTTCTGGCACTTCGTATGTGCTTTTATAATGGTCGAAAATTTGCTCGTTGGTCAAGAGAAGCTTACCTTTTTGATCTTTGAAAATGTTTTTTGAGTATTTAAAAGGATTTTTATCAAAGTCTACTTCATGTTTTGCCCGATCAAAGCTATCACGATTTTTCGTTATTTGATTTGTTATACCTTGGATAAGTTTAAGAATTGATCGCAATGCCCTAGACAGTTGGTGACTAAGTTGATTATCGCCTAAGGCTTTGGCTATACGAAGTTTCTTTATAAGATCTCTTTTTTTCCTCCTCATTTTCAATTTAAAACCGTTTTCTTTATTTTTGTGAGCATAACGATTCGTAGGTGGATAGTGCTCATTAAAGTAGTCGTATATAGTATTTTGGAAAGTCTCTACTTGCGCATCGAGTACCTGATTTGAGCCCGGGTGCTCTAACAGGGCCGCTATATTTTGGTCATGTACTTTCCAGGTCGATTGTTTAGTATTTGGAATGCTAAGACGCGTCCGGATGGTCATGGACTCCTGGTAGTTTTCATTCAATGGCTCACCATGAGATATATGAGGGTAAACTCTATCCGCAGTGAAAACTGAAGATCTTACCGACGGTTGCCGCACTTCAGCACCATTGTGTGTTTTAAGATGTTTAATAAACCAGGCTCGTCTTTTGTAATTTTTCCCGCACGTAGGGCATTTCAATTCCGTTATCGCGCCGTTTTCGCCGTAATTGTCAACCGGTGGACAGTTCTTCCGCCCCCCCTCTCGGACTGTCCTAGGGGTATTTTTCTTATTTGGACTTTTAGCGTTTATCGACGTTCCCGAGCTTGGCTTGCTAGGCCATCGCCCTCGGCTGTCTTTCCAGCAGTCTGCTGTCTTCCCAGCTGCCAGCTGTCTTTCCAGCGTCAACTGTCTTTCCAGCGTCATCCCGTCTCTCCGGGCTGTCAATTTAGATAAGACGAAGCTTCTTAGCAATCCATGGATTCACCGTGCGGGTGCCGGGCCCATCGCGTTGCAAAGGAGAGGAGTGCAAGCAGTGCCTGGGACTTGCGACCCAGGAGTAGGTTTAAGGGGCCCCTTTATTATGCGCAAAAACGCTCACCTTCACCCTCCACACTCCTCTCCCTACCTAACCAAATTTGGAAAGAACCTACTAATGCCGCCTTTGAAGTACGTTCTAGAAATGAACCGATGCTTGTTCTAGAAAGGCCAAGATCTTTAAGTAGGCTATAGAGAGATTTTGCTGTTATACCTCTCGCTCCCACTTCTACCGCGTACAAACTAACTATAAATTTATTCCTGATCAGTTCGTTGGTTAGTTCGTAATACTTATTGAGCTTGAATGTGTGATCCCTTGGGATGTTTGTTTCCCAAGGAACAGTAAGCTCCACAAGTATCACGCGCCTCAGATGTTTCGAATACAGGAATAAGTCCGGTCTGGATGACGAAACACCAACATCCCCAGGGATTTTGTAATGCTTTTCATACGTGTCCATCATGAGAATCCAATCAGGAGCCGCGCCTAATATTGAATAAGGCTTCGCTTTTGATTTTTTGGAGGAGCCTTCTTTTACGAATTCTATAGATCGTTCGGTGGTTGTTATACCCTTCCGCGCTCTTGCTACTGAAAGACTAACCGCTTCCCGTATAATTTCTAATACCTTGTCGTGGCGACGCGAGTATTGACCTTTATCTAGAAGTACCCTACACCCTACTAATAGGTGTTTCGCGGTTCCTATTGCCTCCCCACAGATGTTGCAAGACTTTTCGGTGGCTTTGCCCCATCTTACTAAATTACTTTGATCTGGGAGAGTCATTTGGAATGCATTAAGATAGAATTTTAATAATGCTGGGGACCAATCATAAATTAAGGTGCGCCACTTCAAAGCTAGTGGAATACAAAAATCTCCTATGGTCACCCATTCGTTTTGAATTTTTTGTTTTTTATATACATATATATTTATATGACAAACGAGATTATAACACCAACCAAAAGCTATCAGCTGGAAGGTAAGTTATTAACTTAATAATATTTCTCATCTATACATATAATAAAATCGTCACTAATCCATTCATTCACATGGAATAAAAAAAAAATCATAGGGGGGCTTTATAAGAGCAAGAGAACCCAAAACAATGGTTTTTCAGTTTGTCTATTTGTCTGTATGTCTGTATGTCCGTATGTCTGTATGTCTGTATGTTTGTGCACGCTAATCTCAGAAACGGCTTAACCAATTTGAATGCAGTTTTCAGTAATATATGATAATAGTCTTCACTTTACATTTAGTGTTTATTTGATCTAAATCGGTTAAGAAATAAAAAAGTTATGACAAATTATGTCAATGAGGTAATAGGTACCATGAAAATCTTATTCTATACATGTAATAAATCTGTAGAGGAGTAGTCTTTGCACATTAAAAATATTTAAAAAAATATATCAGGATGTGAAGTAATAACTTACAGAATCCATTTTCAGCATTTTTAAAATCTTTGTCTGTTTATCTGTTTATCTTTTTAGTTGTGCACACAACACGAAAATTGTTTTGATCTTACAATGCAAACGCTGGCTGAACTCCACGAGATAGATCAAAATAATGTACTAAATACTGTATACCTTAAAAAGTTCTACAAGAAAATCGGCGATAGTATATATTAATTATCTCTTAGAATAACCCACAATAGCAATTTTTTTTATTTACTTTTTACGAAAAAACATAAGTTATTTACGAAGCGATTTTAAGGAATAAGGCTTTAATCCTTATCTAATTAAGTAACTTAAATACATTTTACATTTAATATGGAATAATATAGCCCTTTACAGCATGTAATTTAAATCAATATTTTCGAAGATATTACAGATTTAAAATATAGGGTCTTCGCGTTTGCGGCGGTACGGTCTACCGACGCACTCAGGTATGGAAACATGCAAACCGTCTCAAAAATGGCTTTTGTGGATGTTCAGTATTGAAAATTTTGTTAATGCTTATAGCGAACTGAATGTTTATCATTTAAAGTATTATTTTTTTTAAGCAAACTAGACCTGCAAGTTGATGGTGAAAATAACGTCGATTGTGTAGCTCAGAATTCCTCAAGTTTACATGGTAATATTTTGATTATGTTCAATGAACATCTGTAAGTGTGATATATGGTTAGAATGGTTATTAAGTACTCTGTTTAAGAAGTATTTAAATGGACGTTTAAGTAAAAACAAGAGAGGTATAAAAATAATTACAGTACCTAATATTGTATCCTTATTTAAAACTTTAAATATACTTACGAAAGTGAGCGATGTCTGCCGATGTCGTAATTTTGATTGTATTACTTAAAATAAGTAATATAGAAGCCAATACAAAAAAAAGGAAGTGGGAATTGTTTTACTACGAATTTAAGGCGTGCGAAGCCGCGGGCAAAAGCTAGTAGATAATATAATTTGACAATAATTAAAAAGAAAATTGATGCTGTAGTTTGTATTTTTTAATAATACGTTCTGCCTGAAATTATTTTATTTAGAACCCTTATTTATTTAAGCATAAAATATATATATTTAAATGTTATAATGCATTTAAAACTTCATTCATGTTTTTAATATCGATAACAATGATATCCTTTGAATATAATAAGACCTAATACAATGGCGTTATTACTTACCGCGGTCGGGGATTTGAAACTTACTAAACTCAGTATCTAGAAGTCTTTAATGTAATAAGACAAAGGCGCATTAGCGGTTGTTACTAGCTTATTTGTTGATGTGCTTACGAATAAATAGGCTTCGACTCCTCTAAATAATAATAGTGAGTGTGGGAAGTGTAGGTAAGGAAAAAAAATTAACTGGTACGAATTATTTATATTATTTGACCCTAATACAGATTATAGCTTAAATAACTTCAAAGCGAAACCATATCCTAGATATGACTATGGTGTAACCAGCTATAATTAGACATATTTAATTAAAAATATTTTACGTTTGATTGAATATTAAGAAAAATACCAAAACAATAAAAATAGAAAAAAGATTTTAATATTCTTATAAAAAAAGGTTTCCTAAATACAAAAGAAAGAAAATTCTTCTCGAAATTGGTTTAACATGTATTAAAATCCCAGAAAAGCATCTAAAGCTTTCGACATTGGACTAACCCTTGTTCTATGCAAATGTTGTAAATATCGTACGTGTTTTGGCATCACTTTTGGTGCTATTTAATACAACTAAAGTGTTATTTTTGTTTTCCTGCGAAATACTTTAACTATTGCTATATATTTTTATTACGAAAATAGTAAAAATATAGTGTTTAATAATTATTTTGTCATGCATTATCATGTTATTGTGGTAATTAATACCCATTAAGCGAAAGAAAATATTAATTCATAATTATTTAATTATTATCTTTTCTATGTTTGTGTTTAGTATTCCCAAGAGAGTTCCCATTTAACGATTAAAGTTATATTTCAGAATTTATAAAGAAAACGGTAGGTTAATAAAAATTAAACCCTGTTTAGTGCAGCGTATGTTTCGCAATAAGGTTTACAACGTTTCGCATGTTAATATCAAAATAACTTATATTTAAGTGTAGAAGTGATGACATAACTAAAACTAATCACCCGACTCAAGTGAGTTGAGAGAGATAGTACGATATCGAAGAGAAACAAACAAAACTATGTATGTTAAATCTAAGGTGAACTTAATCGGAAGTTTGCATTTACGTTTACTTAACTTGCCTTTGCATAAACCTTTAAGTATTTTATGAAATATATGTATAAGTTGAAACGTTAATGTTTTATTCGTAAATTTTGTTTTGTTCGTAAATGTTTTATCGTAAAAATTTTATGTAAACGTTTGTATTTATGTTTACATTTACATTAACGTTTACGTATACGTATACCTTACTTATATACGTACACGTGTATATATACGTTTACCTTTACGTTTATAAAAAAAAATTAAAACATGAACATTTCCTGTTCTAGAAACAGAATTCTGTATTTTTCAACTTGCTTTTTATAATCTATATATTCCAAACAAACATTTTTTAATAGGTCTTTTATGTCTCTTTTTTATGGTATGCGAATTGCTTGCACAAGTACTAGTAAATATCGACGGTAAACAAATGACACAAATATTGCATGTTAACTATTTTTTATTCCTAGTTTTACAAGCAAACAAAGTAAAACCCGATACTAAAGGTAAATCCACTTTAAATTTATTTTCCGGATTAACCGCCCGAAGTTTTGATTCCGTTTATATGTAAACTCGACAAGTTAGTTAGGAAATCCATGGAATAATTTAACATAGAAGAATGTTTTTTAGAATTAAATTAAATTCATTGCCAAAATGAAAGTCGGAATAATAATTAATTTAATAGTCTTATATTTGTAACATTATTTATTGTTCACATTTAAAATTTTAATAACTTTTATTACTTACATCTCATTTCCCTTTTAATTTAACAAGTTTAACTATGCCGTTCCAACTATTTAGCATTAATTTATTATCTATTGTCTGTAATTAAATGAACAAGGAAATTATCAATTATTATTATTCTATACCTTTATTTATTCCCATTAGTTTTATTTCACATAAACATATTACATACTATACATAATTAATATTATACATAATACAAGACATCAAAACAAAAATGTATATCAAGACTTCTAAATATTAATAATATTGAGGAGCTATTATTCTTAATTTGTATTAAGATTTTGTTATCCAATCAAAACTTTTTATCTTCAAGTCATCCTATCATCTTGTAGCTTGGTTTTTCCTATCGGAAGACATAAAAAACAAAGCATTAATAAAATGGGATTATAGTATTTGTGAAAGACTGCTTTATTTTACAAGATTAGAAGATTTATAGTTGGATGACTTCATAATCTTTAGCTTTCGAAGTCCTCAACTTTAATTTAGTGGTTTAAAAAATAAAAAAGCGTACTGACTTCTGAATCTATTTTATTTTGTAAACATAAATCTTATTATATATTTTTTTGAATAATATTATTCTTATTATATAATTACTATATTTATTAATTTAAACGTTATTATGTTCAGCTGAAAATGTATACATAAGTACCTAATACCACTGGCGTAGGTACTTAACCTCTAGGTAATTATTTATCCATGGTCATTGTGAGAGGTGTAGTAGTGACACACAGTTAAACTATCTTCAAAAACAAAAATATAAAATATAATAGTAAAAACATACTTTCATAAACAAATTACTATATACTACATATATGCAAATATTTTATATCATTAACGTATTATTAGTAATTATTTGTAATAGCGAATAAACGATAGCATTTACAAATAATAACAAAATTACATTTAATTATTTGTAATAGCTTTCACAGATCAGCTGGATGAGATTACATTTTGAAATAAGTAGTGCCTTTGTAAAAATCTATGCTCAAATATGTTTATCTGATAAATATTCTGTGTACATAAATGTTAAATAAATAAATAAATTATATTATGAAGATTATATAAGGTGAAGTTAATATAATTAGGTGATTAATAATGCATATCTATTAAATTATCAGTAAAATTTTCATAATTGATATTTAAATATCAATTATGAAAAATTATACATTACTAGTAGTCAAACAATTTTTAATCGTAACGTGTCACATTTTATAAAGATTTCATAAAATAAAATTTTACAAAATACCTATTTCATTAAAGATTTAGCCTAACTCATTTTAAGTTTGAGCTGCCAGAACATAAAAATCGATAAAATATAACTCCTACAGAATCAACAAGTTGTTATATTCAGCTGAACTGTAACAATATTAAAGGTGGAACTTCTGATATTTTAACTTTAATACTTACTTTAAAATTAAGAATTTGTTAATTTTCGAGAACAGTACATCTAATTCTAACGTTTATCTCTTAAAAAGGGACCATTGTTCAAAATTTCTATCTTATTTTCTTGTCCCAAAATATAAAATTAAAAGATACCCATATAAGTTTAGATCTTCAATAATCTTTTAATTTATATGATATATGAACGCTTAGCCTCAAGACTTTTATAAGTAACAAATACCGGATAACTAATGCCTCGAATTTATCTGATAAATTCAAAAAAAATTCAACCCAGCTCATTCCCTAGAAGAAGTTAAGTTCAACTCATTTATCTCACGAGCCCTGCCATTTTTATAACACGAAGGTAGGGTTTGTATGAAATATTTTATATGACATTGTTGGGGAACTTCTTAATAGTCAATTATGATTACTCGCTTACCTACAATTACCGAGATCAAAAACGGAAATTTACTAAAAGAATAAATTAAATTTGTGTTTCTAATTTTTTTTATCCAAACTTATTTCAACTGGGTTAATTTTTAAATATGTTTGTAACTGTTAGTACGCAATAAGTTGTTATTGCTACCAATCAATAATATGAAACGGAATAATATATTTTTACCTAAATTTACATAAATATAGAATAAAAAATAAACCGAGTCGAGAAGGGATTCGAACCTGCGACCTCTGGGTCCCGATAAAGACGGTCACATATAGAATGCTTAAGTCACCGAGACGGATAGCGATACGGTGGCTCAATTGGTAGAGCGACGGGACGGTTTCCCAGAGGTCGTGGGTTCGAAACCCGGTTATTATTCATTCTATATTTATATAAATTAGAATAAGCTTAACATGGCTATACATGTTTCAAGATATTTTAAAAACTTTATATTTCTACTTTCTCAGTAACATAACTCCAATACCTAGTAACATAACTTTATTTTCATAATGGCGACAAAAACCAATCAGTTCGAAGATTGATTTTTAACAAATTAGGGCCCGGTAAGTTTAATATTCTATAATTTTTTGAAAAGACGGTAACTGTATCGCTATCATATTTATTTTTAATGACAGCACATATTTTGGTTACAGAAACTGCATCTATTGCTTAGATACGACAGTTTGAAAGAAATTCGAGTATTTTAAACTAGATATTATGACCTTTCACCTTAGCTCCTATTTTCCAGAATGTATCTTTGGAATACAGTGACCGGCATCACTTAGGCTTAGAAATTTCTTCAAAAGTCAACTTTGTTTCATTAAGTTCAAAACAAGAGCAGCAGCGGGAAAGCTTGCCGTTCTTGCGGCGATCCGGCCGTACTTTACACCGGGACAGTTACTTGTATTATACAAAGCACAGATCCGGTCGTGTGTGGAGTACTGTAGTCACATATTTGCTAAAGTCTCATCTTGCGATTCTGGACTCAATTGAGAGGCGAGCAACGAGACTTATACGCGACCCGAATAGGTTGAATTTCCACAGCCTTTGAGAACACAGGCGTAGAATTGCTAGCCTCTCGGTATTCTATAGGATACATTCTGGTGAGTGTGCGCAAGAATTACATCACCGGACGTTCCCATGCACGACAGGTATCCATCCATATTTACGTTATGGACATGCCCTCTATTCAAACGAAGCGCTTTGCTTCGTCTTTTTTAGCGCGTACAGCGAAGGACTGGAATAACTTACCTGCGTCGATATTTCCGGCCAAATACAATGTGGGTGTCAATGCAATGTAAAATTAGGATGTTTTTTAATTTCAACCATTCTTGGAATGTAACTTTGTTCCAAAACTATAATTTATGTTTATCACACTGCTGCAATGTACGCCTATGATTGATATATGAGATGTGTTCAATAAGTCTTTTACTGATGCTCCACTTTGTTTCGCCTATGATAAACGAAAATCGCAGTCAAGTTTATATACTCCAGCAAATTGAAAAGGAATATTACTTTTAAATGGTCTCAAGAATTGGTCTCAATTTCCTTTGAGGTTTGTAGATAGTTCTTACCGAAACCTCTTTTTGAAATGTTGCCAATTCTGTCAGTAACACATATGGTAGACATATGGTAGTCCTTTAGGCTTTCCTGAGAAAAGGGTCTTTACAGACGGACGTACGAACGGACGGACAACATAGTAATCCTATAAGAGTTCCGTATTTTTTCTTTCGAGGTACGGTACCGTAAAAATGCACAGGATATATAATTACAGATTTATATCGAGCTTACATTATATTGTTGTTTTGTTTTAGTTAAAAAGCTTATTAACCTAATCCAAAGTATCAATGCCAATCTTAAAAATGCCACATAGTCATTTAAAATCTATTTTATTGAGACTAGTTTTGTTTTCTTATTTGGTTAAAGTTGTCTACTCTCTTTGCTCATCGTGTCAAATTGTGTCGGAAGTTGACAATTTTCTCTACGAGTGGATAGTGCGATTGGAATTGGATGGATATTAGGATAGAATTTATTTTCCTTCCATAGCGTTATGATGCCGTTCAAAATGGGAGTGGTCCAATTGTTCCAACTAATATTGTATCGAAGATATCTGCATAATATTAAAATCTATCCATATGTATATACGCACTAGATTTATAGGCAGTTTTTATTGCTTACTCTAAACCCATTCTTCGGTTTCAAAATTGTCATTTGAGGCTGATTATTTACTAGATTTACTGTTTTCAAACTAAAACAAACATTTTTCTTTTTAAATATTATATCTATGAATTGATACATGAAGAACTTATTCTATTTAAATGAGAATGAGTGCACTTAATATTTTTAACATTTTCTGTGCTAATTATTACTTTCATACTTAAATATTTGCGCAATAAAAGACGTTACGTATCTTTTTCTTTCTTATTCAGCTGTTACATTCAGGTGTATCTTGAAAACTGCATATAATATTTGAGTATCCTCGTATAGACGGGACGGTTTCCCAGAAGTCGCGGATTTGAATCCCATCCCTTATCCGTTAATATTTAATTCTAAATGTTTTTAAAAAGCTTAACATGACATAAATGTTCAAAGATATTTTGAAAAAAAAACAGTTTTAGATAAAGAAAACTGGCATTAATATAAAATATTGATTTAATAAAATATAACATTCCAAATGATATATACATACAATCATTTCAGTGTGCCTTAAAAATGGTATTTGGTTTATCGAACCAAATTTTCTATCCATTCTGGTTGAAGGCAAAAAATGTTTGTTGATAAAAATGTTGGTCAATACTCCTATAGAGAAAAGAATAATTTTATCAAACGTAATATTTACCATTAAGTAACTTAAAATTGGTACACTTAATTATAATTGATCACTTTTATTATTAGTAGAATATTGCTCTGGATCTAATTTGTCGTCCATGGTATTGAAGTAACCCAAGTTTTGACATTTCAATTTTATAATACAAAAGATGTTAGCAGAGAATTAATTTGACACCAGGGTCTTCCCCTGCCAGTGAATCAATTTATAAACTACTCATCATTTATTACAATGTAAGTCTGAAATTTAATTAAAATGTCATCGAATGTTTTACAAAAAAAAATAACGTTTTAAAATTCTGCAACAATAGTTAACTAGATTTAAAATCAATTTGTTACCTGAAATAATATTTCAATTCCCACACTGCTATTATAAATTTATACTCTTTGTATGCCAAAAAAATAACCAATTGTTATACAATTTTTGTTGCAAAGATTGAAATGACAACCCGATCCTTGATTTATCTTCCATTGTTTGTCGCTCGACAATCAACAATTGTTAGATAATAGGGGTGTGGAGCGTTCTCTCGTGGGTATATCAGATTGTATAGTGTTAGGAATTTTTTTGAGTAATATACAGTACTTGCACTTCAATGTTTAATATCCCACAGTTTGTAATAGAATGGGCGAGAGCAGCCCTTATAACTAGTTTTATAATATTGTTACACTATAATATTTAGGTGAGGGTAATTTACAATTTCATAACAAACTTACAGATGCTATTATTTATACCTTATAATGAGTTCTAATAATTAATTAAAGATTAAACATTATGATAACATATCCTATGTTTCTAATTCTCAAAACATTTAACAGTGAATATTAAATAAAATTCCATAATTAATTGTGTAGGTGGCTCAACTGTTGAAACTTATGAACTAAAACATGTAAATTCCAATGTATTTACCATCAAATTTATTATAAATAAATATTACTAACTATAGCCATCACCTAAAATATTCATATTTTGAGGCAAAAAAAGAAAAAAAAGTAATTTATATTAAAAACTTAGTAAAATTTTAAAAGATTTAAAATTTAAATTATGATTTTATAATCGTTGTCATTTTATTTGAAATAAAAGGCTTTATTTTGAAATTAGTTTTGAAACTCCATAAGATATATTTTATGTTATAGTATTCATGTTGTGTGATTTACATATTATCAATTCGTAAATATAAATTTTTATTTCTCAAACTCATTTGTTGAAGGACGCTTTACACGTTCCCATCCATAGTGTAAATATTGTATTCTTAACTGGATTCGTGTGTAAATCTTTACATAATATTTTGTTGTCTGTATATTTATAATACATTTTATATCCTTTAAATTCATTGTTTTCTTTGAAATTTTTTTTATCATTGATGCTGTATTACAAAGGATGGATAGTATAAATGTGGACCAAGTGTATCGCGTGCAATTGTTATAATCATTGAATTAGTCTAAATCTCGTCTAAATTTCTAAATTTAGTTATTATTTTTTTTTAAATATATATTGGCCAAAGTTTGTTTTATTTTCCAAAGAGTTTTGGTTTTGATTATTTTACGTAATATTATTGTTGTTCATAAAAAAAATATGTATAATGTATTTATTTTTCTAAGCCACTAAAACCGCTGAGATATCTTCCCCATAGCTCTCCAAAAATATAAAAAGTAAAAAAAAAATATTACTTATGATTTCACTTTATGATACATTAGTTGATTCACGCAGGCGAGAAAGAACTTTGATTCGGGTTGATTACCGGGAATCCAGACACCCACACGACTTTTTTCTTAGTCAAATAGCAATTATTTTATTGAATCAAACAAACCATTAGATTGATATTTATAATATTGTTAAGTCTTCTTTATTAATTGTAGCATAGTAAAATCACTCAGACGTGATATAGTTCTGACAGATAAATGACTGATATTTCAAAAGATTTTCCAATCGAGGTTGAGGGATGGTGATGGTAAGACAATAATCAAAAAAATATATTTCGACATTTCTCTAATTAAAAATCCGTTGTCCCATGAAAATATTACATATAACTATTATTATTGACAAGTTTTATTTATCAACTAGCTTTTGTCCGCGGCTTCGCACGCATTAAATTCGTAGTAAAACAATTCCCCTTTCCCTTTTGTATTGGCTTCTATATGACTTCTTTTAAGTGATACAATTAAAATAACGACATCGGCAGACATCGCTCACTGTCAAAAATGTATTTAAAGTTTTGAATTTAAAAAAATATTTAAATTTTAGAATTTAATTGAATCGGTGAATTAAGCAATAATCCCGATAAAGACGAAAAAGACGATCACATATTGAATGCTTAAACCACCGAGACGGACAGTGATACGGTAGCTCAATTGGTAGAGCGACGATGGTTTCCCAGAGGTCGCGGGTTCGAATTCCTGCCCGTATCGATTTATTTCTCGTTCTATTTTTATATTAATATACTTTACCTTATTACTTATCACCTAAACTGTGGAACTTGAAAAACTGCGAAGTTTATTCAAAGGCAGAGCTTTATTGGCTAGTATAACTTTGAAGTATTTTGTTGACACCATTCAGGAAAAGTATTTCTGTATATTTTTCCGAGTTCAGGAGTTTATGTTCATTCAGAAAGAGGAAACTGCCAATAAGTTTCTGTTAAACTGGTAAACTGGTATACAGAAATTTATATATTTTAAATTGAGTTTAGAGATGATAATTTAACATAAAGGTTAGTTAAGTAAATTAAAAAAAATTTAAAGTACCGGTCTTGAATATTATATATATTTTAACATAAGTAACTTAAAAATCATTATATAGTAACGTAACTTTAAAATCATTATATAGTATGAACTCTGAACTCTACGAGATAGATCGAAATAATGTACTAAGTATTGTATACCTTAAAAAGTTCTACAAGAAAGTCCGCGATGGTATATGTTTATCTTAGGGATAACCCACAATAGCCAATTTTTATCCTTTACTTTTTACAAGAAATAATGGGTTATATACGAAGCGATTTTAAACAAATCAAGTTTTATTCCTTATCTAATTAAGTAACTTAAATACATTTCACATTGAATATTAAACAATATAGCCCTTGTAATTTAATGTAATCTAGCATGTATTTTAAATAATTATTTTCGAAGATATTACAGATTTAAAATATAGGGACATCGCGTTTGCGGCGACACGGTTGGCCAGAGCACTGGTACGGGTACGGGTATGGAACCATGTGAACCGTCTCAAAAATGGCTTTAGTGAATGTTCATTGTTTTACTACGAATTTAAAACATGCGAAGCCGCGGGAAAAAGCTAGTAAAAAATAAAAATAAGACAACAATGGGTTAAACTTAAATATTATAAGAATTGTAATATATAAATCCAATCTCAGGAGAGTTTATATATTTTGTTGTTTGTTTTTGTTGTTGTTTATAATTTTATGGTCGTGCGATATTAAAAAACTATTGTTGTTTTTAAACTGATTTTAATAATGTTATTTATAAGTATAATATTTTTTTTCTTCGTAACAAAATATCCCAGAAACTCCATAAAGTCAAACTTATAAATATACTAGAATTCCTGACGACTCTAACCTTTCATATTTTAAAATATTTCTCAAGGTTATACTGAGTTCTTAGTCCCCAAGGAAATACAGCGCTAAAGTGCAAATTTTAAGAATATGGACGGTTGTATGTGTTATGTTTAGCTGTATTATAACTTTGATTATATTCTTATTATAAAATGTGTATTGCTTATAATAATAGTTATTATGGGCTAGACACATTTTAACAGGTATGTACAGAACTAATTAAAAATTTAATGACTTTTTGTTATTGTATACCGGCACGAAAACGAAGATCATTCAATAGATAATCAATTTATGAATTTTATAATTTAAAATGACTATTGTTACTAAAATTTTTCTTCAAGTTTACTATATATTTTTTTGGAGTTTACTCCTTAAGAATCGATTTTTGTATATAAGGCGCCCGGTATGAGAAAAATATGAGGAGTAAAATCCACTGAACGATGACCTCGTTACGTTTTTGGTGCGCAACCTATCGTGCGCAACTAGTTTTGCCATCTATCGATGAATAGCAGAACTTTTAATGATTTGAAATATCACGCTTGTCTCTTTAGTTCACCAACTCGCCTCTAGGGGGCATAGGTTGTATCAGCGTTACTGCGCATGAGTAATCCTGCATAATACTTGTACAAATATACTTTTTTCATCAAGGCCTTTAATTTTAATAACTTGCTGTTATTGTGTTACAAAAGACCCTAAGTACAAGTACTTAAGAATCGTAATTGTTCTTTATTCACAGAAATAAGATTGAAAATAGTTTTAGCCGATATTATGAACCTTTTTATGATATTACAAAGCAGTTAAACTTCTCATTTTAAATAGGACTGTTGATAAAATATATATGGAAATATCGATATTATTACTAAGAAATATCGATATTTATTACTAATACATTTTTGTACGATATATCGATACTTTGACATTGAAATTCAAGTATCGTGGTCGATATTTATTTCAAATATTTTTAAGTTATTGCATAGCTTATATCGTGGGATTGGAGTGCAGCGACCGAATCAAGAAATTTCATAACAAAAAAACCTAAAACCCCCACTCCGCCTACTATGTAGCTCGGCCGAGTATTGCGTACATATCATTTAAAAATAGCTTAAGCGCCTTGTTGATACTTGTATTATATACTTTATTGCTTAATAGTTTAACAAACGTAATTAAACTTATTCGTGAGATTTAAGGTTGAAAATATTTTTAGCTAATGATAATCTTAACCTTTTTATGATAGTACATAGGAATGACAACTTCAAATAGTATTTTTTTTTATAACAGAAAAAATTGTTTTCTTATCGGTCACAACATCCAACTTCAATTAATATAAACGCAAAAAAAATAAGTGTGGCACTCGGAGATTGCCGCAGTAAAGCTTGATATATCGACATTTTCAAATACATCAATATTGGGGTTTGGAATTTCAAAATATTATCGTTATTTCGACATATTGGCTTTATTTAAAATAATTATTGCAAGTCATGTTAGACATGCAAGATGGTATTTATTTTTTAAGTGAGTTGCTAAATTAGTTGTATTACCGCTGCTTTTATATTTTTTCCGCATGAATTCGATGAAACACTTCTTGTATCAACTTTTTTAAAATACATACCATGAAATGGTAAAAATGATTAAAGAATAGGTATATATTTTGGCAATGTACTATTTCTATAAAACTAGATATTGAATGATTTAGTGTGAATGAATTAGCTTTTACCGCTACGATAAGAGAAATGATGATGATAATGAATTTGTAATAAATATCGATATTTCTAAGTAATAATATTGATATATCGATACATCGATATTTTATAGACCTATTCCTATTATGACATGATTATATATTATGAAATTATTATATTCCTATTTAAAATATAATCAGTTAAATAAGTTAAATAAAGTTCAATTACGATTGTTAAATTCTTGTACTCTGGACTTTTGTAAAACCATAACAGAAAGTCATTAAAATGAAAAGGCTTTTTGAAAGAAATTCATTTGTACCAGTAAAACATTTATTTTAAAATAAACATTAATTATTATTCAATAAAGATCATAATACATATTATCAACTTGGCGCTTATGCTATTTTTAAATTATAAGTACACAATACTGGTGTGTTAGGTTATTTTCGTTATGGAATTTCTGGATTCTGTCTCCATACTCAAGGCCCGCGATAGAAGCTATGCAATAGCTTAAAAACTTGAATTAACATCAATAAAAAAAAATACTACATAAATAATTATAATTGCAATAGTTGATAAAAATGCTATGCAATAGCTTTACCGCGGCAGACAACAAGTGTCGCACGTTTTTTTTTCATTTAAACTGTCTTATTTGTAAATTGATTCTAAGGAAACAAACTCCAATATGAAATAAATAATAAAGAACTACTAAGCAATTTAACATAATACAAAAAATAATAATGAAAATAATTAATTAAAACCTAAAATATTTATTATTTGTAATGTAAGTAAAGATTTATATTTCCATGTAAGGAACGATACATTTTTAATTTTTATGTTATTAAATTTTTAATATAAGCTAATATGCTAATGATTACTGATAAAAAAATATCAATATTAAAAGATGCCTTAACAACATAGTCAGAACCATACATATTCATCGTATTAATAAAAGCGAATATGCTCATGAATGTTGATAAAATCAATGAAAACATTAAATGTGTGTATAGAGTAATGTATATGCTGCAAAGCGACTATATCTATATGTTATTGAGCTTGTTTATTTCTATCAGTATCAATTTACTTATGTTGCTGTTTTTGTTATATTTATCAATAATTAACATTGTTATTGTGAAGTTATAATCTTTATCATTATATTTGGCTAAAGTGAAATGCAAGTATTTCGAAATAAACTATGGCAGAAAGGGGTGTAGATAATATTTTATAAGGTATCAATCTTTTTTTATTTTTTTTTTCCGTCTGTTTAGACAATTATACTTAAGGAGTAAACTCCAGTCATGCGTCGGAGCTGACACACACATTTTTTTACGATTGTATTTGGGTAATGTAATTGTTTTAGTGTTACTTTAAATTATTGTCATGTCTGCAAACTAAATTATAAATGAAAATCTTAAATAGAGGCGCATCAATCAGCAATGTAGGAGACAAATCAGGTGCATAGGTTTTAGGTAGTATGGCTCGACTACCGTCGGGATCTCTTGCCTTATTCACCTCTAGATTTCACAACACTTATATACCGACACAGACTTCACTAGGCAGTTGTCTGAAGATATTGACACCGTATGTCAATATCTTCACACACACCACAATGATCCCGGTCGGTAATCATTAGAAGGTCCAGGCAATGGTCAGTGTGCTGATATGGGAACAGTCACTCCTGGTGGTTGGCACTAAAATCCCACAGCAACACTAATTGATTAATCGGGTATTTATGTTGAGTGGCTTCCACCGCCTCACTTAACTCAGTGAGCCTACTCTGTGAGCCTGTGTGCCTACTCTGTGAGCCTGGTAGTCTCTTGCTCTTCGCTGTGCAACTGATAAACACGCCTGTGTTTATAAGATTCTCTATGTCTATAGAGATTCTTTTCTATGCCTGTGTCTATCAGTTCTCATAGAATGGAGAAGTTAGGGGTTCGTAGTTTCAGAGACGCTGACAGTAAATGTCGTCGTGGACGTACAGGCAGACACCCTCTGCGAAACCTCTGCTAGCAGTTTATTGTCCAGACTATTGTGCAACTAACAATCTATTGTGGGGAAAAAGTGTACGTCATGTCGGTTACATGCTATAAGTAATTCGACCCATTGTGTTTAATGACAAAACCAACTTTTCTGGCGGAAGGATTCGCATTTAGCGTATCCACCATCGTACGCGGTTAACTCAATCATTATCTATAATAAATTTATGAATCTAATCAACCAATCAATCATTATCTATAATCAATAATTTAATATGAAATTAACTAAAATTTGAGAAACATTTTCTGAAAAGGGTAAATAGATCGGTTATTTTTATTTGCCTTATACCTGCCAGGGGAACCAAATTTCTGCTTACAAGCCTGGGCCTATTTGAATTAGTTTTATATACCCGTTACAATTGAAACACTTAGTTAGCATTTATAAAAAAATACGTGCAATAGATTATAAATGATTAATACTCAATACTCTATACTCGCGTCGCTACGATAAAGTATTAGAAATTATACGGGAAGCGGTAAGTCTTTTAGTAGCAAAGCGCGAAAGGGTATAACAACCACCAAACGATCTGTAGAGTTCGTAAAAGATGGCTCCTCCAAAAAATCAATACCGAAGCCTTATTCAATTTTAGACGCGGCTCCTGATTGGACTCTCATGCCATCATGAGTATAAAAAACATTACAAAATCCCTGGGGATGTTGGTGTTTCGTCATCTATACCGGATTTATGCCTGTATTGTAAACATCTGAAGCGCGTGATACTTGTGGAGCTTACTATTTATTCCTTGGGAAACAAATATCCCCAAGGATCGCACATTCAAGCTTAATAAATATTACGAACTTACCAACGAACTGTCCAGGAATAAATTTATAGTTAGTTTGTACGCGGTAGAAGCGGGAGCGAGAGGTATAACAGCAAAATCTTTCTATAACTTACTTAAAGATCTTGATCTTTCTAGAACGAGCACCGGTTCATTTCTAGAACGTATTTCAAAGGCGGCATTAGTAGGTTCTTTTGGTTAGGTAAGAGGAGGAATCTAGAGGGTGAGGGCGAGAATTTTTGCGCATATTAAAGGGGCCCCCTAAACCTACTCCTGGGCCGCAAGTCCCAGGCACTGCTTGCACTCCTCTCCATGCAACGCGATGGGCCCGGCCGCACAGTGAATGCTAAGAAGCTAGCATGGAATGCTAAGAAGCTTCGTCTTAATTATTATTGTTGGAAGCTTATAAACTCTTAATTATTATTGTTGGAAGTTATGCCGAATCTTACAACTTCTTGTCAATCTAGAATGTGTTCCTTAACAATATATATTTTTTTAAGTTAATTGTGTTTTACGTAAGAAAATGAAAATTGCTTATCAAATATGTATTTCTTTAACTTATCATCACTTAGGATTTCAAGTTTATATTTATTTATTATTAGTATATTTACTTTTCTGTAATTAAACTTCACTGCGCATAAGTGCTTATTTGAAGATGGGCTCTTGGAAAATTAGAATAAAACAAGTCAAGTCAAGTTTTTGTAGACGTAGTCATATCTGTAAAACTTATTTCTTATTAATATAAGAAATAAGTACTGTATTCAGTAGACAACTTTTCTAGATACTTTTCATCTTTTTCGAATGATGAAAAAAAATCAAATTTTAAATGGTAATACTTAATCAATTTTCTATATATTTACTAGTATTAAGTATGTTAGGTACAACGAAAGATCGCCTGCTGATCGACCTGCTGGTCAGATTTGTTACCCTTTTTTAGGGATCAGTTGGATAATGGCGGTCTTCCATCGGTGTAGGTGCAGCTTTTTCAGTGCCCTTAAAATAAGTTTGCCAAAATAGACGCGTTAGCACAGGAGTAAATTTTTGAGCGTATATTGTGCAGAATTGGAAAAATTACATCCGGGCCGCTCAACATATGAACGTTGATTGTGAACGTGAAAAGTGATTAGAGTTCTTCTTATGGATTTTTGTCAATATCTGGCATCTTTCCGTTATTGTCCAAGGTCGGAGAAAACCTACTTTCTTTTTTTGCGGTATGAAGCAGGGAGTCATTCCCCATGTGCAGTGCCGGTTAGAGAAGGCTGGCAGAAGTTTCCAGCAGCAGCTTTTGAAAGCAGTTTATTGCAGTTTTAAAATTTTTGGAAGCATGGTTGTATTTTCTCTTTAAAATTCTAGAGTTTGGACACTTGGTAACTAGCGCCTCCAAACCACGAACGCTGCTTATGTCATTCTAAATACTAGCTGCTTTAACTTACACATTGAATGAGGGCCTTGATCTGCCACTGATTGCAACTACAAAGTTTGGTATAAATATATCCATTCCCTCTAGTTTACCATTATCCATTACCTCGGTAACTATGGTGTAGCAGTAACCATGAAGACGGGAATGGAAACAAACCTGCCCCCATGGGTAAAATGCGAAGAAAGTTTTGCTTCACGCAATGGTCAGACAAATCCAGGGGAGTGTCAACAGTGATCTGGTTGCTCTGAGGATATGTAAAAGATCCAGCAGAGATTAGGATATAATTATATCTATGTCCGGGGGTCGAGTAAATGTATAAATCAATTAGGATAGACAATTTGCTGTTGTAAAGCCAAGTACAGATCCTGATCCAAGTACAGAGCCAGGATCCAGATCCCTGCATAGTCAAGCCAGTCAGTATGATGTTAATTGAGATCTCGAAGGGTTAACTCATTGAAAACCAATTTGACACACATTTCACCTCAGAAAATGTAGGTTGACATCTACAATATATCGAATGCAACCCGATTGTATTCTCAGTACATTTTAACTTCAGTTTTCCATATAAACATGCAGAGCAGAATGCAAAGTATTATGTTAATGATTTTTACATTATACATGCTGATTGATGTGTGTTTTTTTTTTTTTTTTTTTTTTTTTTTTTTTTTTTTTTCAGTTGTTGATGTGATATTTATAAAATATTAGTAAGCCGACGTCATTAATGAGACTTATGTATTTTTACCCGAGTATATGGATAATAATAAAATATTATTCGTATTTGGCAATTAATAGCAGTAGAATTATACATTTATGGATTGATATAAAAGTTACATATGTTGATTTATTTTATGAGTTCGTAATCATGCTAGAAAACCCGGTAAAATATTCTCATGTTATCTACAGTAGAGAAATATGCGATGATAAGCATTCCAGTCTGAAAAGAAGCATTCCATCCACTGTCGTAAAAATTAAAATACCAGTAACGACGACCATATAAATTTATTTATGAAACGAAATGACTGGGTATAAACTATAATTTCAGTTATTAATAAAAAATTAAGAATATTTTTTAAAATAAATACAGAATTATTATTCTCGTTCGAACTCTGTATAATTTATTAATTATACAGAGTTCGAACTCGGGGCGTCTGGGTAAAAGTCAAGTCACTCTACCAGTAGACCTACCGTATCGCTACCCGTTTCCAGGATTTAGTTTTCTTTATGTAATTGTCGTTTAAAAGTTAAATTTGAACAATCATAAATGTATTTAGAGAAACCATTTAATTGATCAACACTTATAATGAATAAGATTTTGTTAGCAAAAAAAAACATTGATTTTTTAAGGAAAGATTTCTAAACGACATTATTATAGTATTTATTTATTAGTTTGACAGTGATGAGATAAATGTTAAATTAACACGGTCTCCAACTTAATATTGATTACCAGATTTTCAAAAAAAAAATACATTTAAAATAATGGTGATTAAAATACTAGTAAATAAAAAATAAAGAGTCGTGTGACGTTGTCTTCTTTATATTAGGGTACAAATTTTGAAATTGATTTAAAAGCTCAAAAATCTTATTAATACGACTTAAACATGTAGGCTTGAAGTCTCGTAATACTTAAACCTACGAGTTAATAAAATATTCCTTGTGAATTGATGAATGAAATGCACCTGACTAAAATCATATCATATCAATAAGAACATTAAACTTAGAACCTCGTTTAGTGCAAAGTTCTGACCTAAATTAAATTAGGTAATTCGTAAGAAACCTAAGATTCATGACATTTTTAATATCTTTGTAATATAATGTACCAAACAATATGTTTAATCCTTTCATAATGGCAGTAAAAGGAACACATAAATTAAAAAATATATATATTTTTTTTTTTTATAATCGAAACTTTTATATTATAGGTATTATAAATTGCTTAAAATTTTACAGGTTCTACAGAATTAAAAAATTACTAGTTTGAATACATTGAAACACAAGTTTTGAAATTCAAAAGAAATGTACCCCATTTAGTCGGTTTACATGTGTTTGGCCTAAATTCTATTTAACCATTGATATTGCGATGATTTTCCGGGCCCATCTGGCCCCCCCTTGTTAAGGGTGGGTCTCCAGACCCACCCGCTCCCCCGGTGACGCTGTAATAGCCAACAGGGCTAACAGCATAGACAAACAAAAAAAAAAAAAAAAAAAAAAAAAAAAAAAAAAAAAAAAAAAAAAAAAAAAAAAGATGATTTTTATTTTTATTTTTGTCTTTAATTAAAAGAAAACTATGTATTAATATGCAAGTAGGTACGTATTTTGTAAACGTATAGATATATTTTTTTTTAACCTAATAAAAAGTTATCATTTAACTAAGGTTAAATGTTACGTTATTGTACAAAATAATTGTTAAAATCACTAACAGACAATTATATAACAAAATAATAAAATAATTATAAATTTTCAATGTGGTAGAGCCTCACTGTAATCACTTGATCATATATGAGCGGACTTGACCAAGGTAGTACGTACTACACCCTTTCAGAAGATTTAAATAAGATATTTCAGCTGCCCTAAACACTTTCCTTTCCTTATGTCTTAGTATTCTCCATGCATCACTATTCCTCGTGGGTGGCATCGTATTTGCATATATTTATTTTTTCTGAATTACTATCGCGTCTGTTTTATATACTCGTAGAATTGCGCTAAAACCTAACATTTTAAATTATTTGTTTGCTTTAACTGAAATTAAAAGTAAAGTAAACGTAGGTAACTTATTGTATTTAAGTTCTATTAAAAGCATGGATGAATCCATTTTTGTAGATGTAAGAGGAAATATTCTAATTTTATGAGCGTCTGATGTATATGCTTCAGCAACAAAGTAAGGACTTTCTTGCACAAATTTTCATATGATATTTTATAAATTAATTATTTTTTTATTAACGATAACAGCCAGTTTCTGAATAATTAAATTAAAATAGATTTTATAACACCACTGATATTTATAATAAACTTTAGATAAAGCCAATTATTCAGACAGGATAAAATGAGATTTGACAGTTCATAAAGTTATATTATTATTCAGTCTTGGAGAAGCGGTATGTACGAGTAATTGTGGGGTAGAGACGCGGATTGAGGCAGCACTTAAATTTAATTTGTCTTTGAAAAGTTGAGATATTGATATGCATATAATAAAATTAGAGTTGAGGAAGCTTATTATTACTAACTTTTTTATACTGAGATTTGACTTATTTAAGATACAAGTGTCTGAAATACAAAAACAGGAATTTTATATTCTGTTATTTTCATCTTTTATCTAAAAACCTTTTTGTAAATTCATTTTGGATCTTGTATTTAGCCATGTGTTCAGTATCTTAGTATTTTATACATACTTTTTCTGATAAAATACTTTTAAAATTATCAATGAATTTATGAAAACGCAAAATCACCAAGATCTCGATGATGATGCGTATCGTATAGATGCGTACCTCGGTGGAACTGTTATTATATTCGCATAGATTTTTCACCTGTACCTTAGTTAAACGTAAGGTTTTTTTTCTTTAGGCGGGTGCTAAATTAAAGGTTGAGTAAACATAACAGGGTAATAAATTAATACTATTAATCTATATCTATAAAAGAAAAAGTATGTATGTATGTACCTCATAAACTCCGAAACGGTTTGAACGATAATAACTAAATTTACAAAGGGATCTTAAGAGTAACCCAGCGCGTAATCTTGTAAAGTTTAGTGACGATCCAAAATTTTTTTATTGAACTGTCAGTGACAGTTTTTTTACTACTGATATGGTTTTTTACGTCAAACTATTTAAGGTCAGTTATAACGTCATGACACTATCCAAGTACATTTGCTAGAGAAACGAGTAGAAGAAAATGAAGTTCAGGTAGAATCATAATTATTATCGCGGTGATTAATAAGTTAATTCTTATATTTAATATATTTTTTAATTCTATTCTAAGTTAAGACATCTTTAAATTAAGCCCGCGAAGCGGGTTGGATATGCTAGTAATATAAATAAATAAATAGACAAAATATATTTCTTTCTTAGCGGTACTGCTAATACCCACTTTTAATCACTAATTTTTAATAATTCTTTTGCTTATGGTTATTATAAGCATATTAAGGCTGCAGTTGCTCCACAAAATATATTATGCCATGTATTTTTTTTAAGTTTGGGTCTAAGATGTTCTTTTTGGATTACGTGTTATTTTTTTATTTCGGTAGATTAGGGCGTATGACAGGGTCAGTTCCTTTATATTTTGTCAAAATAACATTAAAATGGTAGCTGCATTGCTGTATATTTTTATTTGTGTGGATTTTTTCTGTTTCAGTATCTAATGTTTCTCTTGGTATACGTTGCGGGGATGTTATTGTGATTTCCGATATCTACTGAGTTATTAACGATTCCATTTGAGAGGATTCGCCTGTTTAGTCGACTACCACTGCCTACCACTACCACTACCACTGCCGTAACGCCCAGCGATAGCTCCAGAAGTGAACTGGCGATGGTCTCCAGGTAGCGGCGTTAAACGTTTATTCTTGTTTAAGCTCTCCAATTTTTTTGGGTTTTTTGAGTGGCAGTTCCATCACTGAGGGTCCACTCAGGTCCTTCGAGGAGGCTAGTTGAAAGGCGAGCTACCTTAGTTTGGGAAGCGAAGATTGTTAGTAGCTCCCCGATGCTCTTAGCCGCCTCTTGCGAGACCCATGGGCTAAGAAGGGGTGGCACTACTCTACTCTGCCGATGCCACACGGCTGTGTATTATTAATATTTTTATTATTATTATACATTCCAGTGCTACTTATGCTTTTGCTTGTGCTTGTGCTTGTGCTTGTGCTTGTGCTTGTGCTTGTGCTTGTGCTTGTGCTTGTGCTTGTGCTTGTGCTTGTGCTTGTGCTTGTGCTTGTGCTTGTGCTTGTGCTTGTGCTTGTGCTTGTGCTTGTGCTTGTGCTTGTGCTTGTGCTTGTGCTTGTGCTTGTGCTTGTGCTTGTGCTTGTGCTTGTGCTTGTGCTTGTGCTTGTGCTTGTGCTTGTGCTTGTGCTTGTGCTTGTGCTTGTGCTTGTGCTTGTGCTTGTGCTTGTGCTTGTGCTTGTGCTTGTGCTTGTGCTTTTGCTTGTGCTTTTGCTTGTGCTTGTGCTTGTGCTTGTGCTTGTGCTTTTGCTTGTGCTTTTGTAGATCAGGACTTGTGAAAGGGTAATCAGTTCCTTTATATTTTGTCGAATGTTGTGTTACACAATACATACCTTTTACTTTTATATCAAAGTGCAGGGGTAGGTGCAGGTACCATGTAAATAAAAGATGGTTTTTGTGATATCTCATAGTTTTTATTTGCAAAATAGACTAATAGATTTAGGAGATCGTAAAATCACTGCATTGGGATACGGTTGACATCGCGAGGAGATGTTAAAAGTACGAAATAAACTATTTAATTGTAGCGTCGAACCCGATAAGGTCTATATTATATATGTAAAAAGTAGGTAACGATACTGTAGCTTACTAAACCCAAAAATAAAGCAGTATTAGCTAAATTCAATTTATAATTTTTAATTGAACATTTCTTTTTACTTATTCGACGTTTGGTTAAGTATATTTTAATTTAAAGCCAATTTAGGTTACAAAATGATGATACAATGTGAAAAAAAGCGCACTAAATGTTTCCATACATTTGGGAAAACAGCACAACATCACGTTGGTTGTATGACCCCTACGGAGCCTCCTTTAAATATGTATTTTATTTTGATTTAACTGTATATTTTAAAGTGAATAAATAACTTAATATTCTATGTATACTTCAAGCGCCTTCCAGTTTGTGTTATTGAAATCAATAGAAACAAAGTAACGTTTGGTGTATGGAAAAATCGGTCCAGTTCAGGAAGTTTAACTAGATAAATCATGATTATGTATTATTTATTTTTACATAAAGTTTTGGAAAAAAATTATATAAATAAAAAAGTAGAAAAAATATAATATTTGTTTCTTAGCGGTACTGCTATATTTTTCATTGAATCATAATTTTGACGGATCATGTTATGCTTACGCTTACGCTTACGCTTACGCTTACGCTTACGCTTACGCTTACGCTTACGCTTACGCTTACGCTTACGCTTACGCTTACGCTTACGCTTACGCTTACGCTTACGCTTACGCTTACGCTTACGCTTACGCTTACGCTTACGCTTACGCTTACGCTTACGCTTACGCTTACGCTCACGCTTACGCTCACGCTTACGCTCACGCTTACGCTCACGCTTACGCTCACGCTTACGCTCACGCTTACGCTCACGCTTACGCTCACGCTTACGCTCACGCTTACGCTCACGCTTACGCTCACGCTTACGCTCACGCTGACGCTCACGCTGACGCTCACGCTGACGCTCACGCTGACGCTCACGCTCACGCTCACGCTCACGCTCACGCTCACGCTCACGCTCACGCTCACGCTCACGCTCACGCTCACGCTCACGCTCACGCTCACGCTCACGCTCACGCTCACGCTCACGCTCACGCTCACGCTCACGCTCACGCTCACGCTCACGCTCACGCTTACGCTTTTGCTTACGCTTATGCTTATGCTTATGCTTTTTCAATTACCTGTTAAAATTAATTTCGGTAGATCAAGACATGTGACAGGGTAATCAATTCCTTTATTTTTTTGTCAAATGTTGTGTTACACAATATATACCTTTTACTTTAATATCAAAGTGCAGGAGTATCATGTAAATAAAAGATGGTTTTTGTGATATCTCATAGTTTTTATTTGCAAAATAGACTAATCGATTTAGGAGATCGTAAAATCACTGCATTGGGATACGGTTTACATCGCGACGAGATGTTAAAAGTATGAAATAAACTTTTTAATTGTAGCGTCGGACCCTATAAGGTCTATGTTATATATGTAAAAGTAGATAATGATACTGTTGCTTAGTAAACCCAAAAATAAAGCAGTATTAGCTAAATTCAATTTATCATTTTTAATTGAACATTTCTTTTTACTTATTCGACGTTTAGTTAAGTATATTTTAATTTAAAGCCAATTTAGGTTACAAAATGATGATACAATGTAAAAAAAAGCGAACTAAAGGTTTCCATACATTTGGGAAAAAGGCACAACATCACGTTGGTTGTATGACCCCTACGGAGCCTCCTTTAAATATATATTTTATTTTGATTTAAGTGTATATTTTAAAGTGAATAAATAACTTAATATTCTATGTATACTTCAAGCGCCTTCAAGTTTGTGTTATTAAAATCAATAAAAACAAAGTAACGTTTGGTGTATGGAAAAATCGGTCCAGTTCAGGAAGTTTAACTAGATAAATCATGATGATGTATTATTTATTTTAACATAAAGTTTTGGGAAAAAATTATATGTAAATAAAAAAGTAAAAAAAATATATTTGTTTCTTAGCGGTACTGCTACATTTTTCATTGAATTTTAATTTTGACGGATCATGTTATGCTTACGCTTATGCTTACGCTTATGCTTATGCTTATGCTTATGCTTATGCTTATGCTCAGGCTCATGCTCATGCTCATGCTCATGCTCATGCTCATGCTCATGCTCATGCTCATGCTCATGCTCATGCTCATGCTCATGCTCATGCTCATGCTCATGCTCATGCTCATGCTCATGCTCATGCTCATGCTCATGCTCATGCTCATGCTCATGCTCATGCTCATGCTCATGCTCATGCTCATGCTCATGCTCATGCTCATGCTCATGCTCATGCTCATGCTCATGCTCATGCTCATGCTCATGCTCATGCTCATGCTCATGCTCATGCTCATGCTTATGCTTATGCTTATGCTTATGCTTATGCTTTTGCTTATGCTTATGCTTATGCTTATGCTTATGCTTATGATTATGCTTATTTATTTATTTTATTTATTTATTTATATCTTTTCCACTTAGAATCATAATCAGTGATCACTTGTGTACGTCAACATGGAAATGTCAGGAGGGCTTATTACGATACTAGATTTATCGTAATAAGCCCTTCTGAAAAAGCACTTTCCATCTTAATGTTAAAGCTATGAGGGTTCCAAACGCGTCCTGGTCTGAGAAGAACCACACAACAAACTCAGCCGGATATATTTTTTGTTATTGTGATCACTGTTTCACAAACGTCAAACTTAAGTGCAATTTTGGAACAACTAGAACCTTCGCAATCAATCTGAAAAGAAGCCTAATGATTTCAGGCAACGAAAATTAAATAATAATAACAGAAAAAAATATATATATATATAAATCTTCGGCCTGCCACACAACCAGTCACCGCAAGCAGCACCCGTTCACGAGCATAACACAAGAGCCAGCCATCACCCCCTTCGCACATATTTGAGGGAGGGAGGCAACCCGCCTCCCGATGCTACCGCAAGTAGTGACTTCTAAGGAATCGGTGTGATGCAGAAGGTCGATAAAGCAAAATTAATTTACAACAAAAAACAAATTGCGGAGATTACTAGCTATTCGCAATACAATACAGATTCATTCCCAGGCCATACCGTCGTCGATGTAATCCTTTACACTGTAGTAGGATTTTTTTATTAAATTATTTTTAACATATAATTTAAATTTATTTAATGACAGGCTTAAGGCTTCATTTGGGAGCTTATTATAAAAACGTATACAATTACCCTAAAAGGATTTACCTATTTTATGGAGCCTAGTGCCGGGCATAGCGAGTTTATTTTTATTTCTTGTATTAATTTTATGTAAATCACAATTTTTCTTGAACTTTGAGATATTTTTATGAACGTAAATTAAGTTTTCATAAATATTGGTTATAAACAGTCATAATTTTAAATTCTTTAAATTTGTTTCTTAAAGAGTCTCTTGGTCTCATATTATATATTGCGCGAACAGCCCTCTTCTGTAATGTAAATATGGTATCAATGTCAGCCGCATTGCCCCATAAGAGTATACCATATGACATTAAACTATGAAAGTAACTAAAGTAAACTAATCGAGCAGTTTCCATATTTGTTAATAGACGTATTTTTTTAACCGCGTATGCAGCAGAACTTAGTCTGCTTGACAAATCAAATATATGAGGACCCCATTGCAATTTTTCATCTAAAGTAATGCCCAAGAAAGTAGTAGTTTTGACCAAGTCCAAATCCTCATTATTTAATTGTACATTGGTTCTAACATTTTTAACATTTGGTAAACTAAATTTGACACATTTCGTCTTTTTTTTATTGAGCAATAAATTATTGGCGTTAAACCATTGTACAACATCTGAGAGAGCATTGTTTACATCGTAAATAACAGATTGCCGTCTATTAACTTTAAAAGTAAGAGAAGTATCATCAGCAAACAACACTATCCCATGTTTTTCCCTCACTAGGTGAGGCAAGTCATTTATGTAAATGAGAAACAAGAAAGGCCCTAAGATAGAGCCCTGTGGCACACCTATCTTTACCAAAGAACCAGGGGAACGTTTTCCGTTCACATCAACTTTTTGAATTCTATCATTAAGATATGAACTAATTAAATCTAGGGACTTATTTTTAACTCCATAATGTTTTAACTTTTTTATAAGGATTTCATGTTGAACGCAGTCAAACGATAGATTAGATTAGATAGATCACAGAAAATGCCAAGTGCATCCTGTGATCCTTCCCAGGCTTCAAATATGTTTAGTAATAGCTCAACACCAGCATCTGTTGTAGAGCGACCGGCAGTGAAACCAAACTGGTTTTTGTGTAAGAGATTGTTTTTACTGAAATATGCAACAAGTTGATTAAGAATTATTTTCTCAAAAATCTTACTAAAAGTGGGTAAGACTGAAATAGGTCTATAGTTACTAGGATCTAATGAACAGCCGGATTTGAATAATGGAGTTATTTTACTTTGTTTCATTAGATCAGGAAATATACCATATTCTAAACAATTATTAAATATTAATGCTAAGTCTGGCGCTACAATGTCAATTATAGACTTAAGTATGTCAACAGAAAACCCCCAAAGATCACTAGTCTTTTTAACGCTAATTGATCTAAATACTTTGATTACTTCTTGAGCATTAACTTTTTCAAACTTAAAACCTCTAACACATTGATCTACATTCTCTCTAAGTAAACCCATAGCTGCAGCGGTAGAAGAATTTAAAGATAACGTTGTAGTCACTGGAATATTAGTAAAAAAGGTTTCAAAAGCAGTAGCAACCTCGAGGTCAGACGTAACATATTTATTATCTATATTTAATTTAAAGTCGATCCTCTGGGATTTAGCTCTTCCAGTTTCCTCATTAATTATTTTCCAAGTAGTTTTTATTTTTTTGTTGCTATTTCCTATTTTATTTTTAATATGTTGATTTTTAGCTATTTTACATTGTTTTTTAAAAGATTTGGAAAATAATTATACCTCATTTCAAAACTCATTACTAGTATTAAACATCAATTCCGCATACATATTATATAATTTTTCTCTATTTTTGTGTAACTCAGCAGATGCCCAATCACTAAACACTAATTTATCATTAACAACCACTGTTTTTGGAGTAAATATAAAGTTAAATAATTTAGTGAAAGTACTAAAAAAGTCATTATACATAATATTGGGGTCTGAATTTTTCATCAAGGGCAAATAGCGTACTAAGCCATTTTTAATTTGTTCGATACGTTCTACAGTCACTGGTATAAAAATTTAATTTCTGTTTTGATTTTTCTTTCTTGCTACAACTGAATTTAATGAATTGGCCATAGTGGTCAGAATCTAATGTATTGAATAAACATTTAAAATTTGGAATAACACTTGTAAAAATGTTATCAATACAAGTGGCACTAGTGGTTGTGACTCTAGTAGGCTCCATAAACATGTGTAAAAGATTATAAGATTTGAACAAATTTAAAAACTTTATACTTATTGAATTTTGGTCAAGAATATTAATATTGAAGTCTCCACAAATGATTACCTTTTTACTAGAATGTGATAGTTTATACAATACCTCATCCATAATCTTTTCAAAATGTTCAAAGTTAGATGACGGCGGCCTATAAACATTTACAATTATGAACTCTTCTAATTCAACTGAAGCGAGTTCAGTTGTCCGCTCAACAGAGTGGCTCACTATGTCCTTGCGTTCTTTGTATTTTATCTGTTTATTTAAAATAATTAAAGAGCCACCATGTATGGAATTAACTCTGTTGAACGAACTACCAACCTGGTGGTTATTGAAATTAAATATTAATTCATCATTCTTAAGCCAATGCTCAGTGACACAAAAAATATTAATATTAAAAGTATTTAAAAACAATTCAATTTCTAATTCCTTATTTCTAATACACTGAATGTTCTGATGCACCAGGTTGATACAGTTTATGTTATGGTTTTTATTATTTATTTTAACAATTTTTGTATTTCTATGATCATTATTAATATCATTATTTGATATCTTAATTATTGAGCTAGAGGATATCTCTACTGTCTTAATGTCTAGTTTAAACTACTACTAATACTACTATTACTAGTTGGATTTATTTCCAAGCTGTTTTTACTTATACAAGTAACTAAATGCTGTTCAATAGAAACAATTTTAGCCAAATTATTGGCTGTCATAGTAAAATAATATAATAGCGATGAAGCTACCTGTCTTTTAATATATGGAGATAGGTAATACCTACCATTAGTCAAATTATAAAAGTTACTAACATTAGTGTTAGTGTCAATTACATGAAATTTGTCATTATAGAAACATAAATTATATATCAGTAAATTTATCTTATATCTAATTTTATTTTCGGCCTGTGGCAAACCTTGATTATAGGGTAATGAAAACCAGACAATTTTATTAACATCTAAGTTACTTATAGTTTCAAAACATTTTTTAAATTCCAAATGATTTACATTATCTCTATTTCCTACAAAAATTATTATATTAGTTGACTTAGTAAATTGTTTACTTGAATTCTTTATTTGTCTAGTAATATTTATTAAATTATTGTCTGGTGAACAGCTGTTGAATACATTTTGTTTTTCAAAATAAGAATTTAGTAAAGATCCCATTCCTTTTCCAATATTATCGCTAAACATAATATCGCAATAAGTATCAACATAATATCGCAATAAGTATCATATACAGGAGTTATAGCTTATGCTTATACTTATGCTTACGCTTACGCTTACGCTTACGCTTACGCTTACGCTTACGCTTACGCTTACGCTTACGCTTACGCTTACGCTTACGCTTACGCTTACGCTTACGCTTACGCTTACGCTTACGCTTATGCTTATGCTTTTTCAATTACGTGTTATTTTTAATTTCGGTAGATCAGGACTTGTGACAGGGTAATCAGTTCCTTGATATTTTGTCAAATGTTGTGTTACACAATACACACCTTTTACTTTAATATCAAAGTGCAGGAGTATCATGTAAATAAAAGATGGTTTTTGTGATATCTCATACTTTTTATTTGCAAAATAGACTAATCGATTTAGCAAATCGTAAAATCACTGCATTGGGATACGGTGGACATCGCGAGGAGATGTTAAAAGTACGAAATAAACTTTTTAATTGTAGCGTCGGACCCGATAAGGTCTTTATTATATATGTAAAAAGTAGGTAACGATACTGTAGCTTACTAAACCCAAAAATAAAGCAGTATTAGCTAAATTCAATTTATAATTTTTAATTGAACATTTCTTTTTACTTATTCGACGTTTGGTTAAGTATATTTTAATTTAAAGCCAATTTAGGTTACAAAATGATGATACAATGTAAAAAAAAGCGAACTAAAGGTTTCCATACATTTTGGAAAACAGCACAACATCACGTTTGTTGTATGACCCCTACGGTGCCTCCTTTAAATAAATATTTTATTTTGATTTAAGTGTATATTTTAAAGTGAATAAATAACTTCATATTCTATGTATACTTCAAGCGCCTTCCAGTTTGTGTTATTAAAATCAATAAAAACAAAGTAACGTTTGGTGTATGGAAAAATCGGTCCAGTTCAGGAAGTTTAACTAGATAAATCATGATTATGTATTATTTATTTTTACATAAAGTTTTGGAAAAAAATTATATAAATAAAAAAGTAGAAAAAATATAATATTTGTTTCTTAGCGGTACTGCTATATTTTTCATTGAATCATAATTTTGACGGATCATGTTATGCTTACGCTTACGCTTACGCTTACGCTTACGCTTACGCTTACGCTTACGCTTACGCTTACGCTTACGCTTACGCTTACGCTTACGCTTACGCTTACGCTTACGCTTACGCTTACGCTTACGCTTCCGCTTCCGCTTCCGCTTCCGCTTCCGCTTCCGCTTACGCTTACGCTTACGCTTACGCTTACGCTAACGCTTGCTTACGCTTACTCTTACGCTTACGCTTACGCTTACGCTTACGCTTACGCTTACGCTTACGCTTACGCTTACGCTTACGCTTACGCTTACGCTTACGCTTACGCATAGGCTTACGCTTACGCTTAAGCTTACGCTTCCGCTTACGCTTACGCTTACGCTTACGCTTACGCTTACGCTTACGCTTACGCTTACGCTTACGCTTACGCTTACGCTTACGCTTACGCTTACGCTTACGCTTACGCTTACGCTTACGCTTACGCTTACGCTTACGCTTACGCTTACGCTTACGCTTACGCTTACGCTTACGCTTACGCTTACGCTTACGCTTACGCTTACGCTTACGCTTACGCTTACGCTTACGCTTACGCTTACGCTTACGCTTACGCTTACGCTTACGCTTACGCTTACGCTTACGCTTACGTTTTCGCTTACGCTTTCGCTTACGCTTACGCTTACGCTTACGCTTACGCTTACGCTTGCTTACGCTTACTCTTACGCTTACGCTTACGCTTACGCTTACGCTTACGCTTACGCTTATGCTTATGCTTATGCTTATGCTTATGCTTTTTCAATTACGTGTTATTTTTAATTTCGGTAGATCAGGACTTGTGACAGGGTAATCAGTTCCTTTATATTTTGTCAAATGTTGTGTTACACAATACATACCTTTTACTTTAATATCAAAGTGCAGGAGTATCATGTAAATAAAAGATGGTTTTTGTGATATCTCATAGTTTTTATTTGCAAAATAGACTAATCGATTTAGGAGATCGTAAAATCACTGCATTGGGATACGGTTGACATCGCGAGGAGTACGAAAGTAGGATGTTAAAGGTACGAAATAAACTTTTTAATTGTAGCGTCGGACCCGATAAGGTCTATATTATATATGTAAAAAGTAGGTAACGATACTGTAGCTTGGTAAACCCAAAAATAAAGCAGTATTAGCTAAATTCAATTTATCATTTTTAATTGAACATTTCTTTTTACTTATTCGACGTTTGGTTAAGTATATTTTAATTTAAAGCCAATTTAGGTTACAAAATGATGATACAATGTAAAAAAAAGCGAACTAAAGGTTTCCATACATTTTGGAAAACAGCACAACATCACGTTTGTTGTATGACCCCTACGGTGCCTCCTTTAAATATATATTTTATTTTGACTTAAGTGTATATTTTAAAGTGAATAAATAACTTCATATTCTATGTATACTTCAAGCGCCTTCCAGTTTGTGTTATTAAAATCAATAAAAACAAAGTAACGTTTGGTGTATGGAAAAATCGGTCCAGTTCAGGAAGTTTAACTAGATAAATCATGATTATGTATTATTTATTTTTACATAAAGTTTTGGAAAAAAATTATATAAATAAAAAAGTAGAAAAAATATAATATCTGTTTCTTAGCGGTACTGCTATATTTTTCATTGAATCATAATTTTGACGGATCATGTTATGCTTACGCTTAAGCTTACGCTTACGCTTACGCTTACGCTTACGCTTACGCTTACGCTTACGCTTCCGCTTCCGCTTCCGCTTCCGCTTCCGCTTCCGCTTTCGCTTACGCTTACGCTTACGCTTACGCTTACGCTTGCTTACGCTTACTCTTACGCTTACGCTTACGCTTACGCTTACGCTTACGCTTACGCTTACGCTTACGCTTACGCTTACGCTTACGCTTACGCTTACGCTTACGCTTACGCTTGCGCTTATGCTTATGCTTTTTCAATTACGTGTTATTTTTAATTTCAGTAGATCAGGACTTGTGACAGGGTAATCAGTTCCTTTATATTTTGTCAAATGTTGTGTTACACAATACATACCTTTTACTTTAATATCAAAGTGCAGGAGTATCATGTAAATAAAAGATGGTTTTTGTGATACGGTTGACATCGCGAGGAGATGTTAAAGGTACGAAATAAACTTTTTAATTGTAGCGTCGGACCCGATAAGGTCTATATTATATATGAAAAAAGTAGATAACGATACTGTAGCTTAGTAAACCCAAAAATAAAGCAGTATTAGCTAAATTCAATTTATCATTTTTAATTGAACATTTCTTTTTACTTATTTGACGTTTGGTTAAGTATATTTTAATTTAAAGCCAATTTAGGTTACAAAATGATTGGCGTGGGACCGCCAGCGAGAAGAGCTGGCGGTCGTGGTCGGCAGCAGTGTCTCGCTGTCGAGCGTCATTCCAAAGATGCTCGACAGTGAGGACGTTTGGGTCGCCATGGCCTCCTTCTGCGAACAAGTCATTGCCGCAAAGGAGGCCGCGGAGCGGGTCAGGGAGCTAGCCTCTACCGCAGACCCGCTCCGTAGGGTTAGGCTGGGAAGAAGAAAGCGGGAGTATGCCCGCCGCTTCCTTTCCCAGCCGTAGTGCCTGGGCGGGAGAGGGGGGTGACCTCTCCCACCCATTATAGGCCTACGAGGTGAGGGTGTCCCTGAGTTGATCGGGGCCCCTCGCAGGGGGTTCCGCCGGGGCGTCACGGTGAGTGCGAAAGCGATCCCGTGGCGCTCCACTATGGCGATGAGGTCAACCGTTGGTTTTTTAGTGGGTAGCCTTAAAAATGGCAGCGTCCTCTATGCTGCCGGGTAGTCCCACATACCCCTCGGCCATCACCTTCCTGGCCGCTGGGATGATGCGTAACGCATTTTTTCAACGACAAAAAAAAAAAAAAAAAAAAAAAAAAAGGTTACAAAATGATGATACAATGTGAAAAGAGCGCACTAAAGGTTTCCATACATTTGGAAAAACAGCACAACATCACGTTGGTTGTATGACCCCTACGGAGCCTCCTTTAAATATATATTTTATTTTGATTTAACTGTATATTTTAAAGTGAATAAATAACTTAATATTCTATGTATACTTCAAGCGCCTTCCAGTTTGTGTTATTAAAATCAATAAAAACAAAGTAACGTTTGGTGTATGGAAAAATCGGTCCAGTTCAGGAAGTTTAACTAGATAAATCATGATTATGTATTATTTATTTTTACATAAAGTTTTGGAAAAAAATTATATAAATAAAAAAGTAGAAAAAATATAATATTTGTTTCTTAGCGGTACTGCTATATTTTTCATTGAATCATAATTTTGACGGATCATGTTATGCTTACGCTTACGCTTACGCTTACGCTTACGCTTACGCTTACGCTTACGCTTACGCTTACGCTTACGCTTACGCTTACGCTTACGCTTACGCTTACGCTTACGCTTACGCTTACGCTTACGCTTACGCTTACGCTTACGCTTACGCTTACGCTTACGCTTACGCTTACGCTTACGCTTACGCTTACGCTTACGCTTACGCTTACGCTTACGCTTACGCTTACGCTTACGCTTACGCTTACGCTTACGCTTACGCTTACGCTTACGCTTACGCTTACGCTTCCGCTTCCGCTTACGCTTCCGCTTCCGCTTCCGCTTCCGCTACCGCTACCGCTTACGCTTACGCTTACGCTTACGCTTACGCTTACGCTTACGCTTACGCTTACGCTTACGCTTACGCTTACGCTTACGCTTACGCATAGGCTTACGCTTCCGCTTACGCTTACGCTTGCGCTTACGCTTACGCTTACGCTTACGCTTACGCTTACGCTTACGCTTACGTTTACGCTTACGCTTACGCTTACGCTTGCGCTTATGCTTATGCTTTTTTAATTACGTGTTATTTTTAATTTCGGTAGATCAGGACTTGTGACAGGGTAATCAGTTCCTTTATATTTTGTCAAATGTTGTGTTACACAATACATTCCTTTTACTTTAATATCAAAGTGCAATAGTATCATGTAAATAAAAGATGGTTTTTGTGATATCTCATAGTTTTTATTTGCAAAAAAGACTAATCGATTTAGGAGATCGTAAAATCACTGCATTGGGATACGGTTGACATCGCGAGGAGATGTTAAAGGTACGAAATAAACTTTTTAATTGTAGCGTCGGACCCGATAAGGTCTATATTATATATGTAAAAAGTAGGTTACGATACTGTAGCTTAGTAAACCCAAAAATAAAGCAGTATTAGCTAAATTCAATTTATCATTTTTAATTGAACATTTCTTTTTACTTATTCGACGTTTGGTTAAGTATATTTTAATTTAAAGCCAATTTAGGTTACAAAATGATGATACAATGTAAAAAAAAGCGAACTAAAGGTTTCCATACATTTTGGAAAACAGCACAACATCACGTTTGTTGTATGACCCCTACGGTGCCTCCTTTAAATATATATTTTATTTTGATTTAAGTGTATATTTTAAAGTGAATAAATAACTTCATATTCTATGTATAATTCAAGCGCCTTCCAGTTTGTGTTATTAAAATCAATAAAAACAAAGTAACGTTTGGTGTATGGAAAAATCAGTCCAGTTCAGGAAGTTTAACTAGATAAATCATGATGATGTATTTATTTTAACATAAAATTTTAGAAACAAATGATATAAATAAATGAATAGACAAAATATATTTTTTTCTTAGCGGTACTGCAACATTTTTCATTAAATTATAATTTTGACAGATCATATTATGCTTACGCTTACGCTTACGCTTACGCTTACGCTTACGCTTACGCTTACGCTTACGCTTACGCTTACGCTTACGCTTACGCTTACGCTTACGCTTACGCTTACGCTTACGCTTACGCTTACGCTTACGCTTACGCTTACGCTTACGCTTACGCTTACGCTTACGCTTACGCTTTCGCTTACGCTTACGCTTACGCTTACGCTTACGCTTACGCTTGCTTACGCTTACTCTTACGCTTACGCTTACGCTTACGCTTACGCTTACGCTTACGCTTACGCTTACGCTTACGCTTATGCTTATGCTTATGCTTATGCTTATGCTTATGCTTTTTCAATTACGTTTTATTTTTAATTTCGGTAGATCAGGACTTGTGACAGGGTAATCAGTTCCTTTATATTTTGTCAAATGTTGTGTTACACAATACATACCTTTTACTTTAATATCAAAGTGCAGGAGTATCATGTAAATAAAAGATGGTTTTTGTGATATCTCATAGTTTTTATTTGCAAAATAGACTAATCGATTTAGGAGATCGTAAAATCACTGCATTGGGATACGGTTGACATCGCGAGGAGATGTTAAAGGTACGAAATAAACTTTTTAATTGTAGCGTCGGACCCGATAAGGTCTATATTATATATGTAAAAAGTAGGTAACGATACTGTAGCTTGGTAAACCCAAAAATAAAGCAGTATTAGCTAAATTCAATTTATCATTTTTAATTGAACATTTCTTTTTACTTATTCGACGTTTGGTTAAGTATATTTTAATTTAAAGCCAATTTAGGTTACAAAATGATGATACAATGTAAAAAAAAGCGAACTAAAGGTTTCCATACATTTTGGAAAACAGCACAACATCACGTTTGTTGTATGACCCCTACGGTGCCTCCTTTAAATATATATTTTATTTTGATTTAAGTGTATATTTTAAAGTGAATAAATAACTTCATATTCTATGTATACTTCAAGCGCCTTCCAGTTTGTGTTATTAAAATCAATAAAAACAAAGTAACGTTTGGTGTATGGAAAAATCGGTCCAGTTCAGAAAGTTTAACTAGATAAATCATGATGATGTATTATTTATTTTAACAAAGTTTTGGAAAAAAATTATGTAAATAAAAAAGTAGAAAAAATATAATATTTGTTTCTTAGCGGTACTGCTATATTTTTCATTGAATTATAATTTTGACGGATCATGTTATGCTTACGCTTATGCTTATGCTTACGCTTACGCTTACGCTTACGCTTACGCTTACGCTTACGCTTACGCTTACGCTTACGCTTACGCTTACGCTTACGCTTACGCTTACGCTTACGCTTACGCTTACGCTTACGCTTACGCTTACGCTTACGCTTACGCTTACGCTTACGCTTACGCTTACGCTTACGCTTACGCTTACGCTTACTCTTACGCTTACGCTTACGCTTACGCTTACGCTTACGCTTACGCTTACGCTTACGCTTACGCTTACGCTTACGCTTATGCTTATGCTTATGCTTATGCTTATGCTTTTTCAATTACGTTTTATTTTTAATTTCGGTAGATCAGGACTTGTGACAGGGTAATCAGTTCCTTTATATTTTGTCAAATGTTGTGTTACACAATACATACCTTTTACTTTAATATCAAAGTGCAGGAGTATCATGTAAATAAAAGATGGTTTTTGTGATATCTCATAGTTTTTATTTGCAAAATAGACTAATCGATTTAGGAGATCGTAAAATCACTGCATTGGGATACGGTTGACATCGCGAGGAGATGTTAAAGGTACGAAATAAACTTTTTAATTGTAGCGTCGGACCCGATAAGGTCTATATTATATATGTAAAAAGTAGGTAACGATACTGTAGCTTGGTAAACCCAAAAATAAAGCAGTATTAGCTAAATTCAATTTATCATTTTTAATTGAACATTTCTTTTTACTTATTCGACGTTTGGTTAAGTATATTTTAATTTAAAGCCAATTTAGGTTACAAAATGATGATACAATGTAAAAAAAAGCGAACTAAAGGTTTCCATACATTTTGGAAAACAGCACAACATCACGTTTGTTGTATGACCCCTACGGTGCCTCCTTTAAATATATATTTTATTTTGACTTAAGTGTATATTTTAAAGTGAATAAATAACTTCATATTCTATGTATACTTCAAGCGCCTTCCAGTTTGTGTTATTAAAATCAATAAAAACAAAGTAACGTTTGGTGTATGGAAAAATCGGTCCAGTTCAGGAAGTTTAACTAGATAAATCATGATGATGTATTTATTTTAACATAAAATTTTAGAAACAAATGATATAAATAAATGAATAGACAAAATATATTTTTTTCTTAGCGGTACTGCAACATTTTTCATTAAATTATAATTTTGACAGATCATATTATGCTTACGCTTACGCTTACGCTTACGCTTACGCTTACGCTTACGCTTACGCTTACGCTTACGCTTACGCTTACGCTTACGCTTACGCTTACGCTTACGCTTACGCTTACGCTTACGCTTACGCTTACGCTTACGCTTACGCTTACGCTTACGCTTACGCTTACGCTTACGCTTGCTTACGCTTACGCTTACGCTTACGCTTACGCTTACGCTTACGCTTACGTTTACGCTTACGCTTACGCTTACGCTTGCGCTTATGCTTATGCTTTTTTAATTACGTGTTATTTTTAATTTCGGTAGATCAGGACTTGTGACAGGGTAATCAGTTCCTTTATATTTTGTCAAATGTTGAGTTACACAATACATTCCTTTTACTTTAATATCAAAGTGCAATAGTATCATGTAAATAAAAGATGGTTTTTGTGATATCTCATAGTTTTTATTAGTAAACCCAAAAATAAAGCAGTATTAGCTAAATTCAATTTATCATTTTTAATTGAACATTTCTTTTTACTTATTCGACGTTTGGTTAAGTATATTTTAATTTAAAGCCAATTTAGGTTACAAAATGATGATACAATGTAAAAAAAAGCGAACTAAAGGTTTCCATACATTTTGGAAAACAGCACAACATCACGTTTGTTGTATGACCCCTACGGTGCCTCCTTTAAATATATATTTTATTTTGATTTAAGTGTATATTTTAAAGTGAATAAATAACTTCATATTCTATGTATACTTCAAGCGCCTTCCAGTTTGTGTTATTAAAATCAATAAAAACAAAGTAACGTTTGGTGTATGGAAAAATCGGTCCAGTTCAGAAAGTTTAACTAGATAAATCATGATGATGTATTATTTATTTTAACAAAGTTTTGGAAAAAAATTATGTAAATAAAAAAGTAGAAAAAATATAATATTTGTTTCTTAGCGGTACTGCTATATTTTTCATTGAATTATAATTTTGACGGATCATGTTATGCTTACGCTTATGCTTATGCTTACGCTTACGCTTACGCTTACGCTTACGCTTACGCTTACGCTTACGCTTACGCTTACGCTTACGCTTACGCTTACGCTTACGCTTACGCTTACGCTTACGCTTACGCTTACGCTTACGCTTACGCTTACGCTTACGCTTACGCTTACGCTTACGCTTACGCTTACGCTTACGCTTACGCTTACGCTTACGCTTACGCTTACGCTTACGCTTACGCTTACGCTTACGCTTACGCTTACGCTTACGCTTACGCTTACGCTTACGCTTACGCTTACGCTTACGCTTACGCTTACGCTTACGCTTACGCTTACGCTTACGCTTACGCTTACGCTTACGATTACGCTTACGCTTACGCTTACGCTTACGATTACGCTTACGCTTACGCTTACGCTTACGCTTACGCTTACGCTTACGCTTTCGCTTACGCTTACGCTTACGCTTACGCTTACGCTTACGCTTACGCTTGCTTACGCTTACTCTTACGCTTACGCTTACGCTTACGCTTACGCTAACGCTTACGCTTACGCTTATGCTTATGCTTATGCTTATGCTTATGCTTTTTCAATTACGTGTTATTTTTAATTTCGGTAGATCAGGACTTGTGACAGGGTAATCAGTTCCTTTATATTTTGTCAAATGTTGTGTTACACAATACATACCTTTTACTTTAATATCAAAGTGCAGGAGTATCATGTAAATAAAAGATGGTTTTTGTGATATCTCATAGTTTTTATTTGCAAAATAGACTAATCGATTTAGGAGATCGTAAAATCACTGCTTTGTGATACGGTTGACATCGCGAGGAGATGTTAAAGGTACGAAATAAACTTTTTAATTGTAGCGTCGGACCCGATAAGGTCTATATTATATATGAAAAAAGTAGATAACGATACTGTAGCTTAGTAAACCCAAAAATAAAGCAGTATTAGCTAAATTCAATTTATCATTTTTAATTGAACATTTCTTTTTACTTATTTGACGTTTGACCGCCAGCGAGAAGAGCTGGCGGTCGTGGTCGGCAGCAGTGTCTCGCTGTCGAGCGTCATTCCAAAGATGCTCGACAGTGAGGACGTTTGGGTCGCCATGGCCTCCTTCTGCGAACAAGTCATTGCCGCAAAGGAGGCCGCGGAGCGGGTCAGGGAGCTAGCCTCTACCGCAGACCCGCTCCGTAGGGTTAGGCTGGGAAGAAGGAAGCGGGAGTATGCCCGCCGCTTCCTTTCCCAGCCGTAGTGCCTGGGCGGGAGAGGGGGGTGACCTCTCCCACCCATTATAGGCCTACGAGGTGAGGGTGTCCCTGAGTTGATCGGGGCCCCTCGCAGGGGGTTCCGCCGGGGCGTCACGGTGAGTGCGAAAGCGATCCCGTGGCGCTCCACTATGGCGATGAGGTCAACCGTTGGTTTTTTAGTGGGTAGCCTTAAAAATGGCAGCGTCCTCTATGCTGCCGGGTAGTCCCACATACCCCTCGGCCATCACCTTCCTGGCCGCTGGGATGATGCGTAACGCATTTTTTCAACGACAAAAAAAAAAAAAAAAAAAAAAAAAAGGTTACAAAATGATGATACAATGTGAAAAGAGCGCACTAAAGGTTTCCATACATTTGGAAAAACAGCACAACATCACGTTGGTTGTATGACCCCTACGGAGCCTCCTTTAAATATATATTTTATTTTGATTTAACTGTATATTTTAAAGTGAATAAATAACTTAATATTCTATGTATACTTCAAGCGCCTTCCAGTTTGTGTTATTAAAATCAATAAAAACAAAGTAACGTTTGGTGTATGGAAAAATCGGTCCAGTTCAGGAAGTTTAACTAGATAAATCATGATTATGTATTATATATTTTTACATAAAGTTTTGGAAAAAAATTATATAAATAAAAAAGTAGAAAAAATATAATATTTGTTTCTTAGCGGTACTGCTATATTTTTCATTGAATCATAATTTTGACGGATCATGTTATGCTTACGCTTACGCTTACGCTTACGCTTACGCTTACGCTTACGCTTACGCTTACGCTTACGCTTACGCTTACGCTTACGCTTACGCTTACGCTTACGCTTACGCTTACGCTTCCGCTTCCGCTTACGCTTCCGCTTCCGCTTCCGCTTCCGCTACCGCTACCGCTTACGCTTACGCTTACGCTTACGCTTACGCTTACGCTTACGCTTACGCTTACGCTTACGCTTACGCATAGGCTTACGCTTCCACTTACGCTTACGCTTACGCTTGCGCTTACGCTTACGCTTACGCTTACGCTTACGCTTACGCTTACGCTTACGCTTACGCTTACGTTTACGCTTACGCTTACGCTTACGCTTGCGCTTATGCTTATGCTTTTTTAATTACGTGTTATTTTTAATTTCGGTAGATCAGGACTTGTGACAGGGTAATCAGTTCCTTTATATTTTGTCAAATGTTGTGTTACACAATACATTCCTTTTACTTTAATATCAAAGTGCAATAGTATCATGTAAATAAAAGATGGTTTTTGTGATATCTCATAGTTTTTATTTGCAAAATAGACTAATCGATTTAGGAGATCGTAAAATCACTGCATTGGGATACGGTTGACATCGCGAGGAGATGTTAAAGGTACGAAATAAACTTTTTAATTGTAGCGTCGGACCCGATAAGGTCTATATTATATATGTAAAAAGTAGGTTACGATACTGTAGCTTAGTAAACCCAAAAATAAAGCAGTATTAGCTAAATTCAATTTATCATTTTTAATTGAACATTTCTTTTTACTTATTCGACGTTTGGTTAAGTATATTTTAATTTAAAGCCAATTTAGGTTACAAAATGATGATACAATGTAAAAAAAAGCGAACTAAAGGTTTCCATACATTTTGGAAAACAGCACAACATCACGTTTGTTGTATGACCCCTACGGTGCCTCCTTTAAATATATATTTTATTTTGATTTAAGTGTATATTTTAAAGTGAATAAATAACTTCATATTCTATGTATAATTCAAGCGCCTTCCAGTTTGTGTTATTAAAATCAATAAAAACAAAGTAACGTTTGGTGTATGGAAAAATCAGTCCAGTTCAGGAAGTTTAACTAGATAAATCATGATGATGTATTTATTTTAACATAAAATTTTAGAAACAAATGATATAAATAAATGAATAGACAAAATATATTTCTTTCTTAGCGGTACTGCAACATTTTTCATTGAATTATAATTTTGACAGATCATATTATGCTTACGCTTACGCTTACGCTTACGCTTACGCTTACGCTTACGCTTACGCTTACGCTTACGCTTACGCTTACGCTTACGCTTACGCTTACGCTTACGCTTACGCTTACGCTTTCGCTTACGCTTACGCTTACGCTTACGCTTACGCTTACGCTTACGCTTGCTTACGCTTACTCTTACGCTTACGCTTACGCTTACGCTTACGCTTACGCTTATGCTTATGCTTATGCTTATGCTTATGCTTTTTCAATTACGTTTTATTTTTAATTTCGGTAGATCAGGACTTGTGACAGGGTAATCAGTTCCTTTATATTTTGTCAAATGTTGTGTTACACAATACATACCTTTTACTTTAATATCAAAGTGCAGGAGTATCATGTAAATAAAAGATTGTTTTTGTGATATCTCATAGTTTTTATTTGCAAAATAGACTAATCGATTTAGGAGATCGTAAAATCACTGCATTGGGATACGGTTGACATCGCGAGGAGATGTTAAAGGTACGAAATAAACTTTTTAATTGTAGCGTCGGACCCGATAAGGTCTATATTATATATGTAAAAAGTAGGTAACGATACTGTAGCTTGGTAAACCCAAAAATAAAGCAGTATTAGCTAAATTCAATTTATCATTTTTAATTGAACATTTCTTTTTACTTATTCGACGTTTGGTTAAGTATATTTTAATTTAAAGCCAATTTAGGTTACAAAATGATGATACAATGTAAAAAAAAGCGAACTAAAGGTTTCCATACATTTTGGAAAACAGCACAACATCACGTTTGTTGTATGACCCCTACGGTGCCTCCTTTAAATATATATTTTATTTTGACTTAAGTGTATATTTTAAAGTGAATAAATAACTTCATATTCTATGTATACTTCAAGCGCCTTCCAGTTTGTGTTATTAAAATCAATAAAAACAAAGTAACGTTTGGTGTATGGAAAAATCGGTCCAGTTCAGGAAGTTTAACTAGATAAATCATGATTATGTATTATTTATTTTTACATAAAGTTTTGGAAAAAAATTATATAAATAAAAAAGTAGAAAAAATATAATATTTGTTTCTTAGCGGTACTGCTATATTTTTCATTGAATCATAATTTTGACGGATCATGTTATGCTTACGCTTACGCTTACGCTTACGCTTACGCTTACGCTTACGCTTACGCTTACGCTTACGCTTACGCTTACGCTTACGCTTACGCTTACGCTTACGCTTACGCTTACGCTTACGCTTACGCTTACGCTTACGCTTACGCTTACGCTTACGCTTACGCTTACGCTTACGCTTACGCTTACGCTTACGCTTGCTTACGCTTACTCTTACGCTTACGCTTACGCTTACGCTTACGCTTACGCTTACGCTTACGCATAGGCTTCCGCTTCCGCTTCCGCTTCCGCTTCCGCTTCTTCTTCCGCTTACGCTTACGCTTACGCTTACGCTTGCTTACGCTTACGCTTACGCTTACGCTTACGCATAGGCTTACGCTTCCGCTTACGCTTACGCTTACGCTTGCGCTTACGCTTACGCTTACGCTTACGCTTACGCTTACGCTTACGCTTACGCTTACGCTTACGCTTACGCTTACGCTTACGCTTACGCATAGGCTTACGCTTCCGCTTACGCTTACGCTTACGCTTGCGCTTACGCTTACGCTTACGCTTACGCTTACGCTTACGCTTACGCTTACGCTTACGCTTACGCTTACGCTTACGCTTACGCTTACGCTTACGCTTACGCTTACGCTTACGCTTACGCTTACGCTTACGCTTACGCTTACGCTTACGCTTACGCTTACGCTTACGTTTACGCTTACGCTTACGCTTACGCTTGCGCTTATGCTTATGCTTTTTTAATTACGTGTTATTTTTAATTTCGGTAGATCAGGACTTGTGACAGGGTAATCAGTTCCTTTATATTTTGTCAAATGTTGTGTTACACAATACATTCCTTTTACTTTAATATCAAAGTGCAATAGTATCATGTAAATAAAAGATGGTTTTTGTGATATCTCATAGTTTTTATTAGTAAACCCAAAAATAAAGCAGTATTAGCTAAATTCAATTTATCATTTTTAATTGAACATTTCTTTTTACTTATTCGACGTTTGGTTAAGTATATTTTAATTTAAAGCCAAGTTAGGTTACAAAATGATGATACAATGTAAAAAAAAGCGAACTAAAGGTTTCCATACATTTTGGAAAACAGCACAACATCACGTTTGTTGTATGACCCCTACGGTGCCTCCTTTAAATATATATTTTATTTTGATTTAAGTGTATATTTTAAAGTGAATAAATAACTTCATATTCTATGTATACTTCAAGCGCCTTCCAGTTTGTGTTATTAAAATCAATAAAAACAAAGTAACGTTTGGTGTATGGAAAAATCGGTCCAGTTCAGGAAGTTTAACTAGATAAATCATGATGATGTATTATTTATTTTAACAAAGTTTTGGAAAAAAATTATGTAAATAAAAAAGTAGAAAAAATATAATATTTGTTTCTTAGCGGTACTGCTATATTTTTCATTGAATTATAATTTTGACGGATCATGTTATGCTTACGCTTATGCTTATGCTTACGCTTACGCTTACGCTTACGCTTACGCTTACGCTTACGCTTACGCTTACGCTTACGCTTACGCTTACGCTTACGCTTACGCTTACGCTTACGCTTACGCTTACGCTTACGCTTACGCTTACGCTTACGCTTACGCTTACGCTTACGCTTACGCTTACGCTTACGCTTACGCTTACGCTTACGCTTACGCTTACGCTTATGCTTATGCTTATGCTTATGCTTATGCTTTTTCAATTACGTTTTATTTTTAATTTCGGTAGATCAGGACTTGTGACAGGGTAATCAGTTCCTTTATATTTTGTCAAATGTTGTGTTACACAATACATTCCTTTTACTTTAATATCAAAGTGCAATAGTATCATGTAAATAAAAGATGGTTTTTGTGATATCTCATAGTTTTCATTTGCAAAATAGACTAATCGATTTAGGAGATCGTAAAATAACTGCATTGGGATACGGTTGACATCGCGAGGAGATCTTAAAGGCACGAAATAAACTTTTTAATTGTAGCGTCGGACCCGATAAGGTCTTTATTATATATGTAAAAAGTAGGTAACGATACTGTAGCTTAGTAAACCCAAAAATAAAGCAGTATTAGCTAAATTCAATTTATCATTTTTAATTGAACATTTCTTTTTACTTATTCGACGTTTGGTTAAGTATATTTTAATTTAAAGCCAATTTAGGTTACAAAATGATGATACAATGTGAAAACTGCGCACTAAAGGTTTCCATACATTTGGAAAAACAGCACAACATCACGTTGGTTGTATGACCCCTACGGAGCCTCCTTTAAATATATATTTTATTTTGATTTAACTGTATATTTTAAAGTGAATAAATAACTTAATATTCTATGTATACTTCAAGCGCCTTCCAGTTTGTGTTATTAAAATCAATAAAAACAAAGTAACGTTTGGTGTATGGAAAAATCGGTCCAGTTCAGGAAGTTTAACTAGATAAATCATGATTATGTATTATTTATTTTTACATAAAGTTTTGGAAAAAAATTATATAAATAAAAAAAGTAGAAAAAATATAATATTTGTTTCTTAGCGGTACTGCTATATTTTTCATTGAATCATAATTTTGACGGATCATGTTATGCTTACGCTTACGCTTACGCTTACGCTTACGCTTACGCTTACGCTTACGCTTACGCTTACGCTTACGCTTACGCTTACGCTTACGCTTACGCTTACGCTTACGCTTACGCTTACGCTTACGCTTACGCTTACGCTTACGCTTGCTTACGCTTATTCTTACGCTTACGCTTACGCTTACGCTTACGCTTACGCTTACGCTTACGCATAGGCTTCCGCTTCCGCTTCCGCTTCCGCTTCCGCTTCCGCTTCTTCTTCCGCTTACGCTTACGCTTACGCTTACGCTTGCTTACGCTTACGCTTACGCTTACGCTTACGCTTACGCTTACGCTTACGCTTACGCTTACGCTTACGCTTACGCTTACGCTTACGCTTACGCTTACGCTTACGCTTACGCTTACGCTTACGCTTACGCTTACGCTTACGCTTACGCTTACGCTTACGCTTACGCTTACGCTTACGCATAGGCTTACGCTTCCGCTTACGCTTACGCTTACGCTTGCGCTTACGCTTACGCTTACGCTTACGCTTACGCTTACGCTTACGCTTACGCTTACGCTTACGCTTACGCTTACGCTTACGCTTACGCTTACGCTTACGCTTACGCTTACGCTTACGCTTACGCTTACGCTTACGCTTACGCTTACGCTTACGCTTACGCTTACGCTTACGTTTACGCTTACGCTTACGCTTGCGCTTATGCTTATGCTTTTTTAATTACGTGTTATTTTTAATTTCGGTAGATCAGGACTTGTGACAGGGTAATCAGTTCCTTTATATTTTGTCAAATGTTGTGTTACACAATACATACCTTTTACTTTAATATCAAAGTGCAGGAGTATCATGTAAATAAAAGATGGTTTTTGTGATATCTCATAGTTTTTATTAGTAAACCCAAAAATAAAGCAGTATTAGCTAAATTCAATTTATCATTTTTAATTGAACATTTCTTTTTACTTATTCGACGTTTGGTTAAGTATATTTTAATTTAAAGCCAATTTAGGTTACAAAATGATGATACAATGTAAAAAAAAGCGAACTAAAGGTTTCCATACATTTTGGAAAACAGCACAACATCACGTTTGTTGTATGACCCCTACGGTGCCTCCTTTAAATATATATTTTATTTTGATTTAAGTGTATATTTTAAAGTGAATAAATAACTTCATATTCTATGTATACTTCAAGCGCCTTCCAGTTTGTGTTATTAAAATCAATAAAAACAAAGTAACGTTTGGTGTATGGAAAAATCGGTCCAGTTCAGAAAGTTTAACTAGATAAATCATGATGATGTATTATTTATTTTAACAAAGTTTTGGAAAAAAATTATGTAAATAAAAAAGTAGAAAAAATATAATATTTGTTTCTTAGCGGTACTGCTATATTTTTCATTGAATTATAATTTTGACGGATCATGTTATGCTTACGCTTATGCTTATGCTTACGCTTACGCTTACGCTTACGCTTACGCTTACGCTTACGCTTACGCTTACGCTTACGCTTACGCTTACGCTTACGCTTACGCTTACGCTTACGCTTACGCTTACGCTTACGCTTACGCTTACGCTTACGCTTACGCTTACGCTTACGCTTACGCTTACGCTTACGCTTACGCTTACGCTTACGCTTACGCTTACGCTTACGCTTACGCTTACGCTTACGATTACGCTTACGCTTACGCTTACGCTTACGCTTACGCTTACGCTTTCGCTTACGCTTACGCTTACGCTTACGCTTACGCTTTCGCTTACGCTTACGCTTACGCTTACGCTTACGCTTACGCTTACGCTTACGCTTACGCTTGCTTACGCTTACTCTTACGCTTACGCTTACGCTTACGCTAACGCTTACGCTTACGCTTATGCTTATGCTTATGCTTATGCTTATGCTTTTTCAATTACGTGTTATTTTTAATTTCGGTAGATCAGGACTTGTGACAGGGTAATCAGTTCCTTTATATTTTGTCAAATGTTGTGTTACACAATACATACCTTTTACTTTAATATCAAAGTGCAGGAGTATCATGTAAATAAAAGATGGTTTTTGTGATATCTCATAGTTTTTATTTGCAAAATAGACTAATCGATTTAGGAGATCGTAAAATCACTGCATTGGGATACGGTTGACATCGCGAGGAGATGTTAAAGGTACGAAATAAACTTTTTAATTGTAGCGTCGGACCCGATAAGGTCTATATTATATATGTAAAAAGTAGGTAACGATACTGTAGCTTGGTAAACCCAAAAATAAAGCAGTATTAGCTAAATTCAATTTATCATTTTTAATTGAACATTTCTTTTTACTTATTCGACGTTTGGTTAAGTATATTTTAATTTAAAGCCAATTTAGGTTACAAAATGATGATACAATGTAAAAAAAAGCGAACTAAAGGTTTCCATACATTTTGGAAAACAGCATAACATCACGTTTGTTGTATGACCCCTACGGTGCCTCCTTTAAATATATATTTTATTTTGACTTAAGTGTATATTTTAAAGTGAATAAATAACTTCATATTCTATGTATACTTCAAGCGCCTTCCAGTTTGTGTTATTAAAATCAATAAAAACAAAGTAACGTTTGGTGTATGGAAAAATCGGTCCAGTTCAGGAAGTTTAACTAGATAAATCATGATTATGTATTATTTATTTTTACATAAAGTTTTGGAAAAAAATTATATAAATAAAAAAGTAGAAAAAATATAATATTTGTTTCTTAGCGGTACTGCTATATTTTTCATTGAATCATAATTTTGACGGATCATGTTATGCTTACGCTTAAGCTTACGCTTACGCTTACGCTTACGCTTACGCTTACGCTTACGCTTACGCTTACGCTTACGCTTACGCTTACGCTTACGCATAGGCTTCCGCTTCCGCTTCCGCTTCCGCTTCTTCTTCCGCTTACGCTTACGCTTACGCTTACGCTTGCTTACGCTTACGCTTACGCTTACGCTTACGCTTACGCTTACGCTTACGCTTACGCTTACGCTTACGCTTACGCTTACGCATAGGCTTACGCTTCCGCTTACGCTTACGCTTACGCTTGCGCTTACGCTTGCGCTTACGCTTACGCTTACGCTTACGCTTACGCTTACGCTTACGCTTACGCTTACGCTTACGCTTACGCTTACGCTTACGCTTACGCTTACGCTTACGCTTACGCTTACGCTTACGCTTACGCTTACGCTTACGCTTACGCTTACGCTTACGTTTACGCTTACGCTTACGCTTACGCTTGCGCTTATGCTTATGCTTTTTTAATTACGTGTTATTTTTAATTTCGGTAGATCAGGACTTGTGACAGGGTAATCAGTTCCTTTATATTTTGTCAAATGTTGTGTTACACAATACATTCCTTTTACTTTAATATCAAAGTGCAATAGTATCATGTAAATAAAAGATGGTTTTTGTGATATCTCATAGTTTTTATTAGTAAACCCAAAAATAAAGCAGTATTAGCTAAATTCAATTTATCATTTTTAATTGAACATTTCTTTATACTTATTCGACGTTTGGTTAAGTATATTTTAATTTAAAGCCAATTTAGGTTACAAAATGATGATACAATGTAAAAAAAAGCGAACTAAAGGTTTCCATACATTTTGGAAAACAGCACAACATCACGTTTGTTGTATGACCCCTACGGTGCCTCCTTTAAATATATATTTTATTTTGATTTAAGTGTATATTTTAAAGTGAATAAATAACTTCATATTCTATGTATACTTCAAGCGCCTTCCAGTTTGTGTTATTAAAATCAATAAAAACAAAGTAACGTTTGGTGTATGGAAAAATCGGTCCAGTTCAGAAAGTTTAACTAGATAAATCATGATGATGTATTATTTATTTTAACAAAGTTTTGGAAAAAAATTATGTAAATAAAAAAGTAGAAAAAATATAATATTTGTTTCTTAGCGGTACTGCTATATTTTTCATTGAATTATAATTTTGACGGATCATGTTATGCTTACGCTTATGCTTATGCTTACGCTTACGCTTACGCTTACGCTTACGCTTACGCTTACGCTTACGCTTACGCTTACGCTTACGCTTACGCTTACGCTTACGCTTACGCTTACGCTTACGCTTACGCTTATGCTTATGCTTATGCTTATGCTTATGCTTTTTCAATTACGTTTTATTTTTAATTTCGGTAGATCAGGACTTGTGACAGGGTAATCAGTTCCTTTATATTTTGTCAAATGTTGTGTTACACAATACATACCTTTTACTTTAATATCAAAGTGCAGGAGTATCATGTAAATAAAAGATGGTTTTTGTGATATCTCATAGTTTTTATTTGCAAAATAGACTAATCGATTTAGGAGATCGTAAAATCACTGCATTGGGATACGGTTGACATCGCGAGGAGATGTTAAAGGTACGAAATAAACTTTTTAATTGTAGCGTCGGACCCGATAAGGTCTATATTATATATGTAAAAAGTAGGTAACGATACTGTAGCTTGGTAAACCCAAAAATAAAGCAGTATTAGCTAAATTCAATTTATCATTTTTAATTGAACATTTCTTTTTACTTATTCGACGTTTGGTTAAGTATATTTTAATTTAAAGCCAATTTAGGTTACAAAATGATGATACAATGTAAAAAAAAGCGAACTAAAGGTTTCCATACATTTTGGAAAACAGCATAACATCACGTTTGTTGTATGACCCCTACGGTGCCTCCTTTAAATATATATTTTATTTTGACTTAAGTGTATATTTTAAAGTGAATAAATAACTTCATATTCTATGTATACTTCAAGCGCCTTCCAGTTTGTGTTATTAAAATCAATAAAAACAAAGTAACGTTTGGTGTATGGAAAAATCGGTCCAGTTCAGGAAGTTTAACTAGATAAATCATGATTATGTATTATTTATTTTTACATAAAGTTTTGGAAAAAAATTATATAAATAAAAAAGTAGAAAAAATATAATATTTGTTTCTTAGCGGTACTGCTATATTTTTCATTGAATCATAATTTTGACGGATCATGTTATGCTTACGCTTAAGCTTACGCTTACGCTTACGCTTACGCTTACGCTTACGCTTACGCTTACGCTTACGCTTACGCTTACGCTTACGCTTACGCATAGGCTTCCGCTTCCGCTTCCGCTTCCGCTTCTTCTTCCGCTTACGCTTACGCTTACGCTTACGCTTGCTTACGCTTACGCTTACGCTTACGCTTACGCTTACGCTTACGCTTACGCTTACGCTTACGCTTACGCTTACGCTTACGCTTACGCTTACGCTTACGCTTACGCTTACGCTTACGCTTACGCTTACGCTTACGCTTACGCTTACGCTTACGCTTACGCTTACGCTTACGCTTACGCTTACGCTTACGCTTACGCTTACGCTTACGCTTACGCTTACGCTTACGCTTACGCTTACGCATAGGCTTACGCTTCCGCTTACGCTTACGCTTACGCTTGCGCTTACGCTTGCGCTTACGCTTGCGCTTACGCTTGCGCTTACGCTTACGCTTACGCTTACGCTTACGCTTACGCTTACGCTTACGCTTACGCTTACGCTTACGCTTACGCTTACGCTTACGCTTACGCTTACGCTTACGCTTACGCTTACGCTTACGCTTACGCTTACGTTTACGCTTACGCTTACGCTTACGCTTGCGCTTATGCTTATGCTTTTTTAATTACGTGTTATTTTTAATTTCGGTAGATCAGGACTTGTGACAGGGTAATCAGTTCCTTTATATTTTGTCAAATGTTGTGTTACACAATACATTCCTTTTACTTTAATATCAAAGTGCAATAGTATCATGTAAATAAAAGATGGTTTTTGTGATATCTCATAGTTTTTATTAGTAAACCCAAAAATAAAGCAGTATTAGCTAAATTCAATTTATCATTTTTAATTGAACATTTCTTTTTACTTATTCGACGTTTGGTTAAGTATATTTTAATTTAAAGCCAATTTAGGTTACAAAATGATGATACAATGTAAAAAAAAGCGAACTAAAGGTTTCCATACATTTTGGAAAACAGCACAACATCACGTTTGTTGTATGACCCCTACGGTGCCTCCTTTAAATATATATTTTATTTTGATTTAAGTGTATATTTTAAAGTGAATAAATAACTTCATATTCTATGTATACTTCAAGCGCCTTCCAGTTTGTGTTATTAAAATCAATAAAAACAAAGTAACGTTTGGTGTATGGAAAAATCGGTCCAGTTCAGAAAGTTTAACTAGATAAATCATGATGATGTATTATTTATTTTAACAAAGTTTTGGAAAAAAATTATGTAAATAAAAAAGTAGAAAAAATATAATATTTGTTTCTTAGCGGTACTGCTATATTTTTCATTGAATTATAATTTTGACGGATCATGTTATGCTTACGCTTATGCTTATGCTTACGCTTACGCTTACGCTTACGCTTACGCTTACGCTTACGCTTACGCTTACGCTTACGCTTACGCTTACGCTTACGCTTACGCTTACGCTTACGCTTACGCTTACGCTTACGCTTACGCTTACGCTTACGCTTACGCTTACGCTTACGCTTACGCTTACGCTTACGCTTACGCTTACGCTTACGCTTACGCTTACGCTTACGCTTACGCTTACGCTTACGCTTGCTTACGCTTACTCTTACGCTTACGCTTACGCTTACGCTTACGCTTACGCTTACGCTTACGCTTACGCTTACGCTTACGCTTACGCTTACGCTTATGCTTATGCTTATGCTTATGCTTATGCTTTTTCAATTATGTTTTATTCTTAATTTCGGTAGATCAGGACTTGTGACAGGGTAATCAGTTCCTTTATATTTTGTCAAATGTTGTGTTACACAATACATACCTTTTACTTTAATATCAAAGTGCAGGAGTATCATGTAAATAAAAGATGGTTTTTGTGATATCTCATAGTTTTTATTTGCAAAATAGACTAATCGATTTAGGAGATCGTAAAATCACTGCATTGGGATACGGTTGACATCGCGAGGAGATGTTAAAGGTACGAAATAAACTTTTTAATTGTAGCGTCGGACCCGATAAGGTCTATATTATATATGTAAAAAGTAGGTAACGATACTGTAGCTTGGTAAACCCAAAAATAAAGCAGTATTAGCTAAATTCAATTTATCATTTTTAATTGAACATTTCTTTTTACTTATTCGACGTTTGGTTAAGTATATTTTAATTTAAAGCCAATTTAGGTTACAAAATGATGATACAATGTAAAAAAAAGCGAACTAAAGGTTTCCATACATTTTGGAAAACAGCATAACATCACGTTTGTTGTATGACCCCTACGGTGCCTCCTTTAAATATATATTTTATTTTGACTTAAGTGTATATTTTAAAGTGAATAAATAACTTCATATTCTATGTATACTTCAAGCGCCTTCCAGTTTGTGTTATTAAAATCAATAAAAACAAAGTAACGTTTGGTGTATGGAAAAATCGGTCCAGTTCAGGAAGTTTAACTAGATAAATCATGATTATGTATTATTTATTTTTACATAAAGTTTTGGAAAAAAATTATATAAATAAAAAAGTAGAAAAAATATAATATTTGTTTCTTAGCGGTACTGCTATATTTTTCATTGAATCATAATTTTGACGGATCATGTTATGCTTACGCTTAAGCTTACGCTTACGCTTACGCTTACGCTTACGCTTACGCTTACGCTTACGCTTACGCTTACGCTTACGCTTACGCTTACGCTTACGCTTACGCATAGGCTTCCGCTTCCGCTTCCGCTTCCGCTTCTTCTTCCGCTTACGCTTACGCTTACGCTTACGCTTGCTTACGCTTACGCTTACGCTTACGCTTACGCTTACGCTTATGCTTACGCTTACGCTTACGCTTACGCTTACGCTTACGCTTACGCTTACGCTTACGCTTACGCATAGGCTTACGCTTCCGCTTACGCTTACGCTTACGCTTACGCTTACGCTTACGCTTACGCTTACGCTTACGCTTACGCTTACGCTTACGCTTACGCTTACGCTTACGCTTACGCTTACGCTTACGCTTACGCTTACGCTTACGCTTACGCTTACGTTTACGCTTACGCTTACGCTTACGCTTGCGCTTATGCTTATGCTTTTTTAATTACGTGTTATTTTTAATTTCGGTAGATCAGGACTTGTGACAGGGTAATCAGTTCCTTTATATTTTGTCAAATGTTGTGTTACACAATACATTCCTTTTACTTTAATATCAAAGTGCAATAGTATCATGTAAATAAAAGATGGTTTTTGTGATATCTCATAGTTTTTATTAGTAAACCCAAAAATAAAGCAGTATTAGCTAAATTCAATTTATCATTTTTAATTGAACATTTCTTTTTACTTATTCGACGTTTGGTTAAGTATATTTTAATTTAAAGCCAATTTAGGTTACAAAATGATGATACAATGTAAAAAAAAGCGAACTAAAGGTTTCCATACATTTTGGAAAACAGCACAACATCACGTTTGTTGTATGACCCCTACGGTGCCTCCTTTAAATATATATTTTATTTTGATTTAAGTGTATATTTTAAAGTGAATAAATAACTTCATATTCTATGTATACTTCAAGCGCCTTCCAGTTTGTGTTATTAAAATCAATAAAAACAAAGTAACGTTTGGTGTATGGAAAAATCGGTCCAGTTCAGAAAGTTTAACTAGATAAATCATGATGATGTATTATTTATTTTAACAAAGTTTTGGAAAAAAATTATGTAAATAAAAAAGTAGAAAAAATATAATATTTGTTTCTTAGCGGTACTGCTATATTTTTCATTGAATTATAATTTTGACGGATCATGTTATGCTTACGCTTATGCTTATGCTTACGCTTACGCTTACGCTTACGCTTACGCTTACGCTTACGCTTACGCTTACGCTTACGCTTACGCTTACGCTTACGCTTACGCTTACGCTTACGCTTACGCTTACGCTTACGCTTACGCTTACGCTTACGCTTACGCTTACGCTTACGCTTACGCTTACGCTTACGCTTACGCTTACGCTTACGCTTACGCTTACGCTTACGCTTACGCTTACGCTTACGCTTACGCTTACGCTTACGCTTACGCTTACGCTTACGCTTACGCTTACGCTTACGCTTACGCTTACGCTTACGCTTACGCTTACGCTTACGCTTACGCTTACGCTTACGCTTACGCTTACGCTTACGCTTACGCTTACGCTTACGCTTACGCTTACGCTTACGCTTACGCTTACGCTTACGCTTACGCTTACGCTTACGATTACGCTTACGCTTACGCTTACGCTTACGCTTACGCTTACGCTTACGCTTTCGCTTACGCTTACGCTTACGCTTACGCTTACGCTTGCTTACGCTTACTCTTACGCTTACGCTTACGCTTACGCTAACGCTTACGCTTACGCTTATGCTTATGCTTATGCTTATGCTTATGCTTTTTCAATTACGTGTTATTTTTAATTTCGGTAGATCAGGACTTGTGACAGGGTAATCAGTTCCTTTATATTTTGTCAAATGTTGTGTTACACAATACATACCTTTTACTTTAATATCAAAGTGCAGGAGTATCATGTAAATAAAAGATGGTTTTTGTGATATCTCATAGTTTTTATTTGCAAAATAGACTAATCGATTTAGGAGATCGTAAAATCACTGCATTGGGATACGGTTGACATCGCGAGGAGATGTTAAAGGTACGAAATAAACTTTTTAATTGTAGCGTCGGACCCGATAAGGTCTATATTATATATGAAAAAAGTAGATAACGATACTGTAGCTTAGTAAACCCAAAAATAAAGCAGTATTAGCTAAATTCAATTTATCATTTTTAATTGAACATTTCTTTTTACTTATTTGACGTTTGGTTAAGTATATTTTAATTTAAAGCCAATTTAGGTTACAAAATGATTGGCGTGGGACCGCCAGCGAGAAGAGCTGGCGGTCGTGGTCGGCAGCAGTGTCTCGCTGTCGAGCGTCATTCCAAAGATGCTCGACAGTGAGGACGTTTGGGTCGCCATGGCCTCCTTCTGCGAACAAGTCATTGCCGCAAAGGAGGCCGCGGAGCGGGTCAGGGAGCTAGCCTCTACCGCAGACCCGCTCCGTAGGGTTAGGCTGGGAAGAAGGAAGCGGGAGTATGCCCGCCGCTTCCTTTCCCAGCCGTAGTGCCTGGGCGGGAGAGGGGGGTGACCTCTCCCACCCATTATAGGCCTACGAGGTGAGGGTGTCCCTGAGTTGATCGGGGCCCCTCGCAGGGGGTTCCGCCGGGGCGTCACGGTGAGTGCGAAAGCGATCCCGTGGCGCTCCACTATGGCGATGAGGTCAACCGTTGGTTTTTTAGTGGGTAGCCTTAAAAATGGCAGCGTCCTCTATGCTGCCGGGTAGTCCCACATACCCCTCGGCCATCACCTTCCTGGCCGCTGGGATGATGCGTAACGCATTTTTTCAACGACAAAAAAAAAAAAAAAAAAAAAAAAAAAGGTTACAAAATGATGATACAATGTGAAAAGAGCGCACTAAAGGTTTCCATACATTTGGAAAAACAGCACAACATCACGTTGGTTGTATGACCCCTACGGAGCCTCCTTTAAATATATATTTTATTTTGATTTAACTGTATATTTTAAAGTGAATAAATAACTTAATATTCTATGTATACTTCAAGCGCCTTCCAGTTTGTGTTATTAAAATCAATAAAAACAAAGTAACGTTTGGTGTATGGAAAAATCGGTCCAGTTCAGGAAGTTTAACTAGATAAATCATGATTATGTATTATATATTTTTACATAAAGTTTTGGAAAAAAATTATATAAATAAAAAAGTAGAAAAAATATAATATTTGTTTCTTAGCGGTACTGCTATATTTTTCATTGAATCATAATTTTGACGGATCATGTTATGCTTACGCTTACGCTTACGCTTACGCTTACGCTTACGCTTACGCTTACGCTTACGCTTACGCTTACGCTTACGCTTACGCTTACGCTTACGCTTACGCTTACGCTTACGCTTACGCTTACGCTTACGCTTACGCTTACGCTTACGCTTACGCTTACGCTTACGCTTACGCTTACGCTTACGCTTACGCTTACGCTTACGCTTACGCTTACGCTTACGCTTACGCTTACGCTTACGCTTACGCTTACGCTTACGCTTACGCTTACGCTTACGCTTACGCTTACGCTTACGCTTACGCTAACGCTTACGCTTACGCTTACGCTTACGCTTCCGCTTCCGCTTACGCTTCCGCTTCCGCTTCCGCTTCCGCTACCGCTACCGCTTACGCTTACGCTTACGCTTACGCTTACGCTTACGCTTACGCTTACGCTTACGCTTACGCTTACGCTTAAGCTTACGCATAGGCTTACGCTTCCACTTACGCTTACGCTTACGCTTGCGCTTACGCTTACGCTTACGCTTACGCTTACGCTTACGCTTACGCTTACGCTTACGCTTACGTTTACGCTTACGCTTACGCTTACGCTTGCGCTTATGCTTATGCTTTTTTAATTACGTGTTATTTTTAATTTCGGTAGATCAGGACTTGTGACAGGGTAATCAGTTCCTTTATATTTTGTCAAATGTTGTGTTACACAATACATTCCTTTTACTTTAATATCAAAGTGCAATAGTATCATGTAAATAAAAGATGGTTTTTGTGATATCTCATAGTTTTTATTTGCAAAAAAGACTAATCGATTTAGGAGATCGTAAAATCACTGCATTGAGATACGGTTGACATCGCGAGGAGATGTTACGGTAAGGTACGAAATAAACTTTTTAATTGTAGCGTCGGACCCGATAAGGTCTATATTATATATGTAAAAAGTAGGTTACGATACTGTAGCTTAGTAAACCCAAAAATAAAGCAGTATTAGCTAAATTCAATTTATCATTTTTAATTGAACATTTCTTTTTACTTATTCGACGTTTGGTTAAGTATATTTTAATTTAAAGCCAATTTAGGTTACAAAATGATGATACAATGTAAAAAAAAGCGAACTAAAGGTTTCCATACATTTTGGAAAACAGCACAACATCACGTTTGTTGTATGACCCCTACGGTGCCTCCTTTAAATATATATTTTATTTTGATTTAAGTGTATATTTTAAAGTGAATAAATAACTTCATATTCTATGTATAATTCAAGCGCCTTCCAGTTTGTGTTATTAAAATCAATAAAAACAAAGTAACGTTTGGTGTATGGAAAAATCAGTCCAGTTCAGGAAGTTTAACTAGATAAATCATGATGATGTATTTATTTTAACATAAAATTTTAGAAACAAATGATATAAATAAATGAATAGACAAAATATATTTCTTTCTTAGCGGTACTGCAACATTTTTCATTGAATTATAATTTTGACAGATCATATTATGCTTACGCTTACGCTTACGCTTACGCTTACGCTTACGCTTACGCTTACGCTTACGCTTACGCTTACGCTTACGCTTACGCTTACGCTTACGCTTACGCTTACGCTTTCGCTTACGCTTACGCTTACGCTTACGCTTACGCTTACGCTTACGCTTGCTTACGCTTACTCTTACGCTTACGCTTACGCTTACGCTTACGCTTATGCTTATGCTTATGCTTATGCTTATGCTTTTTCAATTACGTTTTATTTTTAATTTCGGTAGATCAGGACTTGTGACAGGGTAATCAGTTCCTTTATATTTTGTCAAATGTTGTGTTACACAATACATACCTTTTACTTTAATATCAAAGTGCAGGAGTATCATGTAAATAAAAGATGGTTTTTGTGATATCTCATAGTTTTTATTTGCAAAATAGACTAATCGATTTAGGAGATCGTAAAATCACTGCATTGGGATACGGTTGACATCGCGAGGAGATGTTAAAGGTACGAAATAAACTTTTTAATTGTAGCGTCGGACCCGATAAGGTCTATATTATATATGTAAAAAGTAGGTAACGATACTGTAGCTTGGTAAACCCAAAAATAAAGCAGTATTAGCTAAATTCAATTTATCATTTTTAATTGAACATTTCTTTTTACTTATTCGACGTTTGGTTAAGTATATTTTAATTTAAAGCCAATTTAGGTTACAAAATGATGATACAATGTAAAATAAAGCGAACTAAAGGTTTCCATACATTTTGGAAAACAGCACAACATCACGTTTGTTGTATGACCCCTACGGTGCCTCCTTTAAATATATATTTTATTTTGACTTAAGTGTATATTTTAAAGTGAATAAATAACTTCATATTCTATGTATACTTCAAGCGCCTTCCAGTTTGTGTTATTAAAATCAATAAAAACAAAGTAACGTTTGGTGTATGGAAAAATCGGTCCAGTTCAGGAAGTTTAACTAGATAAATCATGATTATGTATTATTTATTTTTACATAAAGTTTTGGAAAAAAATTATATAAATAAAAAAGTAGAAAAAATATAATATTTGTTTCTTAGCGGTACTGCTATATTTTTCATTGAATCATAATTTTGACGGATCATGTTATGCTTACGCTTACGCTTACGCTTACGCTTACGCTTACGCTTACGCTTACGCTTACGCTTACGCTTACGCTTACGCTTACGCTTACGCTTACGCTTACGCTTACGCTTACGCTTACGCTTACGCTTACGCTTACGCTTACGCTTACGCTTACGCTTGCTTACGCTTACTCTTACGCTTACGCTTACGCTTACGCTTACGCTTACGCTTACGCTTACGCTTACGCTTACGCATAGGCTTCCGCTTCCGCTTCCGCTTCCGCTTCCGCTTCTTCTTCCGCTTACGCTTACGCTTACGCTTACGCTTGCTTACGCTTACGCTTACGCTTACGCTTACGCATAGGCTTACGCTTCCGCTTACGCTTACGCTTACGCTTGCGCTTACGCTTACGCTTACGCTTACGCTTACGCTTACGTTTACGCTTACGCTTACGCTTACGCTTGCGCTTATGCTTATGCTTTTTTAATTACGTGTTATTTTTAATTTCGGTAGATCAGGACTTGTGACAGGGTAATCAGTTCCTTTATATTTTGTCAAATGTTGTGTTACACAATACATTCCTTTTACTTTAATATCAAAGTGCAATAGTATCATGTAAATAAAAGATGGTTTTTGTGATATCTCATAGTTTTTATTAGTAAACCCAAAAATAAAGCAGTATTAGCTAAATTCAATTTATCATTTTTAATTGAACATTTCTTTTTACTTATTCGACGTTTGGTTAAGTATATTTTAATTTAAAGCCAATTTAGGTTACAAAATGATGATACAATGTAAAAAAAAGCGAACTAAAGGTTTCCATACATTTTGGAAAACAGCACAACATCACGTTTGTTGTATGACCCCTACGGTGCCTCCTTTAAATATATATTTTATTTTGACTTAAGTGTATATTTTAAAGTGAATAAATAACTTCATATTCTATGTATACTTCAAGCGCCTTCCAGTTTGTGTTATTAAAATCAATAAAAACAAAGTAACGTTTGGTGTATGGAAAAATCGGTCCAGTTCAGGAAGTTTAACTAGATAAATCATGATTATGTATTATTTATTTTTACATAAAGTTTTGGAAAAAAATTATATAAATAAAAAAGTAGAAAAAATATAATATTTGTTTCTTAGCGGTACTGCTATATTTTTCATTGAATCATAATTTTGACGGATCATGTTATGCTTACGCTTACGCTTACGCTTACGCTTACGCTTACGCTTACGCTTACGCTTACGCTTACGCTTACGCTTACGCTTACGCTTACGCTTACGCTTATTCTTACGCTTCCGCTTCCGCTTTCGCTTACGCTTACGCTTACGCTTACGCTTACGCTTACGCTTACGCTTGCTTACGCTTACTCTTACGCTTACGCTTACGCTTACGCTTACGCTTACGCTTACGCTTACGCTTACGCTTACGCTTACGCTTACGCTTACGCTTACGCTTGCGCTTATGCTTATGCTTTTTCAATTACGTGTTATTTTTAATTTCAGTAGATCAGGACTTGTGACAGGGTAATCAGTTCCTTTATATTTTGTCAAATGTTGTGTTACACAATACATTCCTTTTACTTTAATATCAAAGTGCAATAGTATCATGTAAATAAAAGATGGTTTTTGTGATATCTCATAGTTTTCATTTGCAAAATAGACTAATCGATTTAGGAGATCGTAAAATAACTGCATTGGGATACGGTTGACATCGCGAGGAGATCTTAAAGGCACGAAATAAACTTTTTAATTGTAGCGTCGGACCCGATAAGGTCTTTATTATATATGTAAAAAGTAGGTAACGATACTGTAGCTTAGTAAACCCAAAAATAAAGCAGTATTAGCTAAATTCAATTTATCATTTTTAATTGAACATTTCTTTTTACTTATTCGACGTTTGGTTAAGTATATTTTAATTTAAAGCCAATTTAGGTTACAAAATGATGATACAATGTGAAAACTGCGCACTAAAGGTTTCCATACATTTGGAAAAACAGCACAACATCACGTTGGTTGTATGACCCCTACGGAGCCTCCTTTAAATATATATTTTATTTTGATTTAACTGTATATTTTAAAGTGAATAAATAACTTAATATTCTATGTATACTTCAAGCGCCTTCCAGTTTGTGTTATTAAAATCAATAAAAACAAAGTAACGTTTGGTGTATGGAAAAATCGGTCCAGTTCAGGAAGTTTAACTAGATAAATCATGATTATGTATTATTTATTTTTACATAAAGTTTTGGAAAAAAATTATATAAATAAAAAAGTAGAAAAAATATAATATTTGTTTCTTAGCGGTACTGCTATATTTTTCATTGAATCATAATTTTGACGGATCATGTTATGCTTACGCTTACGCTTACGCTTACGCTTACGCTTACGCTTACGCTTACGCTTACGCTTACGCTTACGCTTACGCTTACGCTTACGCTTACGCTTACGCTTACGCTTACGCTTACGCTTACGCTTACGCTTACGCTTACGCTTACGCTTACGCTTGCTTACGCTTACTCTTACGCTTACGCTTACGCTTACGCTTACGCTTACGCTTACGCTTACGCATAGGCTTCCGCTTCCGCTTCCGCTTCCGCTTCCGCTTCTTCTTCCGCTTACGCTTACGCTTACGCTTACGCTTGCTTACGCTTACGCTTACGCTTACGCTTACGCTTACGCTTACGCTTACGCTTACGCTTACGCTTACGCTTACGCTTACGCTTACGCTTACGCTTACGCTTATGCATAGGCTTACGCTTCCGCTTACGCTTACGCTTACGCTTGCGCTTACGCTTACGCTTACGCTTACGCTTACGCTTACGCTTACGCTTACGCTTACGCTTACGCTTACGCTTACGCTTACGCTTACGCTTACGCTTACGCTTACGCTTACGCTTACGCTTACGCTTACGCTTACGCTTACGCTTACGCTTACGCTTACGCTTACGCTTACGCTTACGCTTACGTTTACGCTTACGCTTACGCTTGCGCTTATGCTTATGCTTTTTTAATTACGTGTTATTTTTAATTTCGGTAGATCAGGACTTGTGACAGGGTAATCAGTTCCTTTATATTTTGTCAAATGTTGTGTTACACAATACATTCCTTTTACTTTAATATCAAAGTGCAATAGTATCATGTAAATAAAAGATGGTTTTTGTGATATCTCATAGTTTTTATTAGTAAACCCAAAAATAAAGCAGTATTAGCTAAATTCAATTTATCATTTTTAATTGAACATTTCTTTTTACTTATTCGACGTTTGGTTAAGTATATTTTAATTTAAAGCCAATTTAGGTTACAAAATGATGATACAATGTAAAAAAAAGCGAACTAAAGGTTTCCATACATTTTGGAAAACAGCACAACATCACGTTTGTTGTATGACCCCTACGGTGCCTCCTTTAAATATATATTTTATTTTGATTTAAGTGTATATTTTAAAGTGAATAAATAACTTCATATTCTATGTATACTTCAAGCGCCTTCCAGTTTGTGTTATTAAAATCAATAAAAACAAAGTAACGTTTGGTGTATGGAAAAATCGGTCCAGTTCAGAAAGTTTAACTAGATAAATCATGATGATGTATTATTTATTTTAACAAAGTTTTGGAAAAAAATTATGTAAATAAAAAAGTAGAAAAAATATAATATTTGTTTCTTAGCGGTACTGCTATATTTTTCATTGAATTATAATTTTGACGGATCATGTTATGCTTACGCTTATGCTTATGCTTACGCTTACGCTTACGCTTACGCTTACGCTTACGCTTACGCTTACGCTTACGCTTACGCTTACGCTTACGCTTACGCTTACGCTTACGCTTACGCTTACGCTTACGCTTACGCTTACGCTTACGCTTACGCTTACGCTTACGCTTACGCTTACGCTTACGCTTACGCTTACGCTTACGCTTACGCTTACGCTTACGCTTACGCTTACGCTTACGCTTACGCTTACGCTTACGCTTACGCTTACGCTTGCGCTTATGCTTATGCTTTTTCAATTACGTGTTATTTTTAATTTCAGTAGATCAGGACTTGTGACAGGGTAATCAGTTCCTTTATATTTTGTCAAATGTTGTGTTACACAATACATTCCTTTTACTTTAATATCAAAGTGCAATAGTATCATGTAAATAAAAGATGGTTTTTGTGATATCTCATAGTTTTCATTTGCAAAATAGACTAATCGATTTAGGAGATCGTAAAATAACTGCATTGGGATACGGTTGACATCGCGAGGAGATCTTAAAGGCACGAAATAAACTTTTTAATTGTAGCGTCGGACCCGATAAGGTCTTTATTATATATGTAAAAAGTAGGTAACGATACTGTAGCTTAGTAAACCCAAAAATAAAGCAGTATTAGCTAAATTCAATTTATCATTTTTAATTGAACATTTCTTTTTACTTATTCGACGTTTGGTTAAGTATATTTTAATTTAAAGCCAATTTAGGTTACAAAATGATGATACAATGTGAAAACTGCGCACTAAAGGTTTCCATACATTTGGAAAAACAGCACAACATCACGTTGGTTGTATGACCCCTACGGAGCCTCCTTTAAATATATATTTTATTTTGATTTAACTGTATATTTTAAAGTGAATAAATAACTTAATATTCTATGTATACTTCAAGCGCCTTCCAGTTTGTGTTATTAAAATCAATAAAAACAAAGTAACGTTTGGTGTATGGAAAAATCGGTCCAGTTCAGGAAGTTTAACTAGATAAATCATGATTATGTATTATTTATTTTTACATAAAGTTTTGGAAAAAAATTATATAAATAAAAAAGTAGAAAAAATATAATATTTGTTTCTTAGCGGTACTGCTATATTTTTCATTGAATCATAATTTTGACGGATCATGTTATGCTTACGCTTACGCTTACGCTTACGCTTACGCTTACGCTTACGCTTACGCTTACGCTTACGCTTACGCTTACGCTTACGCTTACGCTTACGCTTACGCTTACGCTTACGCTTACGCTTACGCTTACGCTTACGCTTACGCTTACGCTTACGCTTACGCTTGCTTACGCTTACTCTTACGCTTACGCTTACGCTTACGCTTACGCTTACGCTTACGCTTACGCATAGGCTTCCGCTTCCGCTTCCGCTTCCGCTTCCGCTTCTTCTTCCGCTTACGCTTACGCTTACGCTTACGCTTGCTTACGCTTACGCTTACGCTTACGCTTACGCTTACGCTTACGCTTACGCTTACGCTTACGCTTACGCTTACGCTTACGCTTACGCTTACGCTTATGCATAGGCTTACGCTTCCGCTTACGCTTACGCTTACGCTTGCGCTTACGCTTACGCTTACGCTTACGCTTACGCTTACGCTTACGCTTACGCTTACGCTTACGCTTACGCTTACGCTTACGCTTACGCTTACGCTTACGCTTACGCTTACGCTTACGCTTACGCTTACGCTTACGCTTACGCTTACGCTTACGCTTACGCTTACGCTTACGCTTACGCTTACGCTTACGCTTACGCTTACGCTTACGCTTACGCTTACGTTTACGCTTACGCTTACGCTTGCGCTTATGCTTATGCTTTTTTAATTACGTGTTATTTTTAATTTCGGTAGATCAGGACTTGTGACAGGGTAATCAGTTCCTTTATATTTTGTCAAATGTTGTGTTACACAATACATTCCTTTTACTTTAATATCAAAGTGCAATAGTATCATGTAAATAAAAGATGGTTTTTGTGATATCTCATAGTTTTTATTAGTAAACCCAAAAATAAAGCAGTATTAGCTAAATTCAATTTATCATTTTTAATTGAACATTTCTTTTTACTTATTCGACGTTTGGTTAAGTATATTTTAATTTAAAGCCAATTTAGGTTACAAAATGATGATACAATGTAAAAAAAAGCGAACTAAAGGTTTCCATACATTTTGGAAAACAGCACAACATCACGTTTGTTGTATGACCCCTACGGTGCCTCCTTTAAATATATATTTTATTTTGATTTAAGTGTATATTTTAAAGTGAATAAATAACTTCATATTCTATGTATACTTCAAGCGCCTTCCAGTTTGTGTTATTAAAATCAATAAAAACAAAGTAACGTTTGGTGTATGGAAAAATCGGTCCAGTTCAGAAAGTTTAACTAGATAAATCATGATGATGTATTATTTATTTTAACAAAGTTTTGGAAAAAAATTATGTAAATAAAAAAGTAGAAAAAATATAATATTTGTTTCTTAGCGGTACTGCTATATTTTTCATTGAATTATAATTTTGACGGATCATGTTATGCTTACGCTTATGCTTATGCTTACGCTTACGCTTACGCTTACGCTTACGCTTACGCTTACGCTTACGCTTACGCTTACGCTTACGCTTACGCTTACGCTTACGCTTACGCTTACGCTTACGCTTACGCTTACGCTTACGCTTACGCTTACGCTTACGCTTACGCTTACGCTTACGCTTACGCTTACGCTTACGCTTACGCTTACGCTTACGCTTACGCTTACGCTTACGCTTACGCTTACGCTTACGCTTACGCTTACGCTTGCTTACGCTTACTCTTACGCTTACGCTTACGCTTACGCTTACGCTTACGCTTACGCTTACGCTTACGCTTACGCTTACGCTTACGCTTATGCTTATGCTTATGCTTATGCTTATGCTTTTTCAATTACGTTTTATTTTTAATTTCGGTAGATCAGGACTTGTGACAGGGTAATCAGTTCCTTTATATTTTGTCAAATGTTGTGTTACACAATACAATCCTTTTACTTTAATATCAAAGTGCAATAGTATCATGTAAATAAAAGATGGTTTTTGTGATATCTCATAGTTTTCATTTGCAAAATAGACTAATCGATTTAGGAGATCGTAAAATAACTGCATTGGGATACGGTTGACATCGCGAGGAGATCTTAAAGGCACGAAATAAACTTTTTAATTGTAGCGTCGGACCCGATAAGGTCTTTATTATATATGTAAAAAGTAGGTAACGATACTGTAGCTTAGTAAACCCAAAAATAAAGCAGTATTAGCTAAATTCAATTTATCATTTTTAATTGAACATTTCTTTTTACTTATTCGACGTTTGGTTAAGTATATTTTAATTTAAAGCCAATTTAGGTTACAAAATGATGATACAATGTGAAAACTGCGCACTAAAGGTTTCCATACATTTGGAAAAACAGCACAACATCACGTTGGTTGTATGACCCCTACGGAGCCTCCTTTAAATATATATTTTATTTTGATTTAACTGTATATTTTAAAGTGAATAAATAACTTAATATTCTATGTATACTTCAAGCGCCTTCCAGTTTGTGTTATTAAAATCAATAAAAACAAAGTAACGTTTGGTGTATGGAAAAATCGGTCCAGTTCAGGAAGTTTAACTAGATAAATCATGATTATGTATTATTTATTTTTACATAAAGTTTTGGAAAAAAATTATATAAATAAAAAAGTAGAAAAAATATAATATTTGTTTCTTAGCGGTACTGCTATATTTTTCATTGAATCATAATTTTGACGGATCATGTTATGCTTACGCTTACGCTTACGCTTACGCTTACGCTTACGCTTACGCTTACGCTTACGCTTACGCTTACGCTTACGCTTACGCTTACGCTTACGCTTACGCTTACGCTTACGCTTACGCTTACGCTTACGCTTGCTTACGCTTACTCTTACGCTTACGCTTACGCTTACGCTTACGCTTACGCTTACGCTTACGCATAGGCTTCCGCTTCCGCTTCCGCTTCCGCTTCCGCTTCTTCTTCCGCTTACGCTTACGCTTACGCTTACGCTTGCTTACGCTTACGCTTACGCTTACGCTTACGCTTACGCTTACGCTTACGCTTACGCTTACGCTTACGCTTACGCTTACGCTTACGCTTACGCTTACGCTTACGCATAGGCTTACGCTTGCGCTTACGCTTACGCTTACGCTTGCGCTTACGCTTACGCTTACGCTTACGCTTACGCTTACGCTTACGCTTACGCTTACGCTTACGCTTACGCTTACGCTTACGCTTACGCTTACGCTTACGCTTACGCTTACGCTTACGCTTACGCTTACGCTTACGCTTACGCTTACGCTTACGCTTACGCTTACGCTTACGCTTACGCTTACGCTTACGCTTACGTTTACGCTTACGCTTACGCTTGCGCTTATGCTTATGCTTTTTTAATTACGTGTTATTTTTAATTTCGGTAGATCAGGACTTGTGACAGGGTAATCAGTTCCTTTATATTTTGTCAAATGTTGTGTTACACAATACATTCCTTTTACTTTAATATCAAAGTGCAATAGTATCATGTAAATAAAAGATGGTTTTTGTGATATCTCATAGTTTTTATTAGTAAACCCAAAAATAAAGCAGTATTAGCTAAATTCAATTTATCATTTTTAATTGAACATTTCTTTTTACTTATTCGACGTTTGGTTAAGTATATTTTAATTTAAAGCCAATTTAGGTTACAAAATGATGATACAATGTAAAAAAAAGCGAACTAAAGGTTTCCATACATTTTGGAAAACAGCACAACATCACGTTTGTTGTATGACCCCTACGGTGCCTCCTTTTAAATATATATTTTATTTTGATTTAAGTGTATATTTTAAAGTGAATAAATAACTTCATATTCTATGTATACTTCAAGCGCCTTCCAGTTTGTGTTATTAAAATCAATAAAAACAAAGTAACGTTTGGTGTATGGAAAAATCGGTCCAGTTCAGAAAGTTTAACTAGATAAATCATGATGATGTATTATTTATTTTAACAAAGTTTTGGAAAAAAATTATGTAAATAAAAAAGTAGAAAAAATATAATATTTGTTTCTTAGCGGTACTGCTATATTTTTCATTGAATTATAATTTTGACGGATCATGTTATGCTTACGCTTATGCTTATGCTTACGCTTACGCTTACGCTTACGCTTACGCTTACGCTTACGCTTACGCTTACGCTTACGCTTACGCTTACGCTTACGCTTACGCTTACGCTTACGCTTACGCTTACGCTTACGCTTACGCTTACGCTTACGCTTACACTTACGCTTACGCTTACGCTTACGCTTACGCTTACGCTTACGATTACGCTTACGCTTACGCTTACGCTTACGCTTACGCTTACGCTTACGCTTTCGCTTACGCTTACGCTTACGCTTACGCTTACGCTTTCGCTTACGCTTACGCTTACGCTTTCGCTTACGCTTACGCTTACGCTTACGCTTACGCTTACGCTTACGCTTACGCTTACGCTTACGCTTGCTTACGCTTACTCTTACGCTTACGCTTACGCTTACGCTTACGCTTACGCTAACGCTTACGCTTACGCTTATGCTTATGCTTATGCTTATGCTTATGCTTTTTCAATTACGTGTTATTTTTAATTTCGGTAGATCAGGACTTGTGACAGGGTAATCAGTTCCTTTATATTTTGTCAAATGTTGTGTTACACAATACATACCTTTTACTTTAATATCAAAGTGCAGGAGTATCATGTAAATAAAAGATGGTTTTTGTGATATCTCATAGTTTTTATTTGCAAAATAGACTAATCGATTTAGGAGATCGTAAAATCACTGCATTGGGATACGGTTGACATCGCGAGGAGATGTTAAAGGTACGAAATAAACTTTTTAATTGTAGCGTCGGACCCGATAAGGTCTATATTATATATGTAAAAAGTAGGTAACGATACTGTAGCTTGGTAAACCCAAAAATAAAGCAGTATTAGCTAAATTCAATTTATCATTTTTAATTGAACATTTCTTTTTACTTATTCGACGTTTGGTTAAGTATATTTTAATTTAAAGCCAATTTAGGTTACAAAATGATGATACAATGTAAAAAAAAGCGAACTAAAGGTTTCCATACATTTTGGAAAACAGCATAACATCACGTTTGTTGTATGACCCCTACGGTGCCTCCTTTAAATATATATTTTATTTTGACTTAAGTGTATATTTTAAAGTGAATAAATAACTTCATATTCTATGTATACTTCAAGCGCCTTCCAGTTTGTGTTATTAAAATCAATAAAAACAAAGTAACGTTTGGTGTATGGAAAAATCGGTCCAGTTCAGGAAGTTTAACTAGATAAATCATGATTATGTATTATTTATTTTTACATAAAGTTTTGGAAAAAAATTATATAAATAAAAAAGTAGAAAAAATATAATATTTGTTTCTTAGCGGTACTGCTATATTTTTCATTGAATCATAATTTTGACGGATCATGTTATGCTTACGCTTAAGCTTACGCTTACGCTTACGCTTACGCTTACGCTTACGCTTACGCTTACGCTTACGCTTACGCTTACGCTTACGCATAGGCTTCCGCTTCCGCTTCCGCTTCCGCTTCTTCTTCCGCTTACGCTTACGCTTGCTTACGCTTACGCTTACGCTTACGCTTACGCTTACGCTTACGCTTACGCTTACGCTTACGCTTACGCTTACGCTTACGCTTACGCTTACGCTTACGCTTACGCTTACGCTTACGCATAGGCTTACGCTTCCGCTTACGCTTACGCTTACGCTTGCGCTTACGCTTGCGCTTACGCTTACGCTTACGCTTACGCTTACGCTTACGCTTACGCTTACGCTTACGCTTACGCTTACGCTTACGCTTACGCTTACGCTTACGCTTACGCTTACGCTTACGCTTACGCTTACGCTTACGCTTACGCTTACGCTTACGCTTACGCTTACGCTTACGCTTACGTTTACGCTTACGCTTACGCTTACGCTTGCGCTTATGCTTATGCTTTTTTAATTACGTGTTATTTTTAATTTCGGTAGATCAGGACTTGTGACAGGGTAATCAGTTCCTTTATATTTTGTCAAATGTTGTGTTACACAATACATTCCTTTTACTTTAATATCAAAGTGCAATAGTATCATGTAAATAAAAGATGGTTTTTGTGATATCTCATAGTTTTTATTAGTAAACCCAAAAATAAAGCAGTATTAGCTAAATTCAATTTATCATTTTTAATTGAACATTTCTTTTTACTTATTCGACGTTTGGTTAAGTATATTTTAATTTAAAGCCAATTTAGGTTACAAAATGATGATACAATGTAAAAAAAAGCGAACTAAAGGTTTCCATACATTTTGGAAAACAGCACAACATCACGTTTGTTGTATGACCCCTACGGTGCCTCCTTTAAATATATATTTTATTTTGATTTAAGTGTATATTTTAAAGTGAATAAATAACTTCATATTCTATGTATACTTCAAGCGCCTTCCAGTTTGTGTTATTAAAATCAATAAAAACAAAGTAACGTTTGGTGTATGGAAAAATCGGTCCAGTTCAGAAAGTTTAACTAGATAAATCATGATGATGTATTATTTATTTTAACAAAGTTTTGGAAAAAAATTATGTAAATAAAAAAGTAGAAAAAATATAATATTTGTTTCTTAGCGGTACTGCTATATTTTTCATTGAATTATAATTTTGACGGATCATGTTATGCTTACGCTTATGCTTATGCTTACGCTTACGCTTACGCTTACGCTTACGCTTACGCTTACGCTTACGCTTACGCTTACGCTTACGCTTACGCTTACGCTTACGCTTACGCTTACGCTTACGCTTACGCTTACGCTTACGCTTACGCTTACGCTTACGCTTACGCTTACGCTTACGCTTACGCTTACGCTTACGCTTACGCTTACGCTTACGCTTACGCTTACGCTTACGCTTACGCTTACGCTTACGCTTACGCTTACGCTTACGCTTGCTTACGCTTACTCTTACGCTTACGCTTACGCTTACGCTTACGCTTACGCTTACGCTTACGCTTACGCTTACGCTTATGCTTATGCTTATGCTTATGCTTATGCTTTTTCAATTACGTTTTATTTTTAATTTCGGTAGATCAGGACTTGTGACAGGGTAATCAGTTCCTTTATATTTTGTCAAATGTTGTGTTACACAATACATACCTTTTACTTTAATATCAAAGTGCAGGAGTATCATGTAAATAAAAGATGGTTTTTGTGATATCTCATAGTTTTTATTTGCAAAATAGACTAATCGATTTAGGAGATCGTAAAATCACTGCATTGGGATACGGTTGACATCGCGAGGAGATGTTAAAGGTACGAAATAAACTTTTTAATTGTAGCGTCGGACCCGATAAGGTCTATATTATATATGTAAAAAGTAGGTAACGATACTGTAGCTTGGTAAACCCAAAAATAAAGCAGTATTAGCTAAATTCAATTTATCATTTTTAATTGAACATTTCTTTTTACTTATTCGACGTTTGGTTAAGTATATTTTAATTTAAAGCCAATTTAGGTTACAAAATGATGATACAATGTAAAAAAAAGCGAACTAAAGGTTTCCATACATTTTGGAAAACAGCACAACATCACGTTTGTTGTATGACCCCTACGGTGCCTCCTTTAAATATATATTTTATTTTGACTTAAGTGTATATTTTAAAGTGAATAAATAACTTCATATTCTATGTATACTTCAAGCGCCTTCCAGTTTGTGTTATTAAAATCAATAAAAACAAAGTAACGTTTGGTGTATGGAAAAATCGGTCCAGTTCAGGAAGTTTAACTAGATAAATCATGATGATGTATTTATTTTAACATAAAATTTTAGAAACAAATGATATAAATAAATGAATAGACAAAATATATTTCTTTCTTAGCGGTACTGCAACATTTTTCATTGAATTATAATTTTGACAGATCATATTATGCTTACGCTTACGCTTACGCTTACGCTTACGCTTACGCTTACGCTTACGCTTACGCTTACGCTTACGCTTACGCTTACGCTTACGCTTACGCTTACGCTTACGCTTACGCTTACGCTTACGCTTACGCTTACGCTTACGCTTACGCTTACGCTTACGCTTACGCTTTCGCTTACGCTTACGCTTACGCTTACGCTTACGCTTACGCTTGCTTACGCTTACTCTTACGCTTACGCTTACGCTTACGCTTACGCTTACGCTTACGCTTATGCTTATGCTTATGCTTATGCTTATGCTTTTTCAATTACGTTTTATTTTTAATTTCGGTAGATCAGGACTTGTGACAGGGTAATCAGTTCCTTTATATTTTGTCAAATGTTGTGTTACACAATACATACCTTTTACTTTAATATCAAAGTGCAGGAGTATCATGTAAATAAAAGATGGTTTTTGTGATATCTCATAGTTTTTATTTGCAAAATAGACTAATCGATTTAGGAGATCGTAAAATCACTGCATTGGGATACGGTTGACATCGCGAGGAGATGTTAAAGGTACGAAATAAACTTTTTAATTGTAGCGTCGGACCCGATAAGGTCTATATTATATATGTAAAAAGTAGGTAACGATACTGTAGCTTGGTAAACCCAAAAATAAAGCAGTATTAGCTAAATTCAATTTATCATTTTTAATTGAACATTTCTTTTTACTTATTCGACGTTTGGTTAAGTATATTTTAATTTAAAGCCAATTTAGGTTACAAAATGATGATACAATGTAAAAAAAAGCGAACTAAAGGTTTCCATACATTTTGGAAAACAGCACAACATCACGTTTGTTGTATGACCCCTACGGTGCCTCCTTTAAATATATATTTTATTTTGACTTAAGTGTATATTTTAAAGTGAATAAATAACTTCATATTCTATGTATACTTCAAGCGCCTTCCAGTTTGTGTTATTAAAATCAATAAAAACAAAGTAACGTTTGGTGTATGGAAAAATCGGTCCAGTTCAGGAAGTTTAACTAGATAAATCATGATGATGTATTTATTTTAACATAAAATTTTAGAAAGAAATGATATAAATAAATGAATAGACAAAATATATTTCTTTCTTAGCGGTACTGCAACATTTATCATTGAATTATAATTTTGACAGATCATATTATGCTTACGCTTACGCTTACGCTTACGCTTACGCTTACGCTTACGCTTACGCTTACGCTTACGCTTACGCTTACGCTTACGCTTACGCTTACGCTTACGCTTACGCTTTCGCTTTTGCTTACGCTTACGCTTACGCTTACGCTTACGCTTACGCTTCCGCTTCCACTTCCACTTCCGCTTCCGCTTCCGCTTTCGCTTACGCTTACGCTTACGCTTACGCTTACGCTTACGCTTACGCTTACGCTTACGCTTACGCTTACGCTTACGCTTGCTTACGCTTACTCTTACGCTTACGCTTACGCTTACGCTTACGCTTACGCTTACGCTTACGCTTACGCTTACGCTTACGCTTACGCTTACGCTTACGCTTACGCTTACGCTTACGCTTACTCTTACGCTTACGCTTACGCTTACGCTTACGCTTACGCTTACGCTTACGCTTACGCTTACGCTTACGCTTACGCTTACGCTTGCGCTTATGCTTATGCTTTTTCAATTACGTGTTATTTTTAATTTCAGTAGATCAGGACTTGTGACAGGGTAATCAGTCCCTTTATATTTTGTCAAATGTTGTGTTACACAATACATACCTTTTACTTTAATATCAAAGTGCAGGAGTATCATGTAAATAAAAGATGGTTTTTGTGATACGGTTGACATCGCGAGGAGATGTTAAAGGTACGAAATAAACTTTTTAATTGTAGCGTCGGACCCGATAAGGTCTATATTATATATGAAAAAAGTAGATAACGATACTGTAGCTTAGTAAACCCAAAAATAAAGCAGTATTAGCTAAATTCAATTTATCATTTTTAATTGAACATTTCTTTTTACTTATTTGACGTTTGGTTAAGTATATTTTAATTTAAAGCCAATTTAGGTTACAAAATGATTGGCGTGGGACCGCCAGCGAGAAGAGCTGGCGGTCGTGGTCGGCAGCAGTGTCTCGCTGTCGAGCGTCATTCCAAAGATGCTCGACAGTGAGGACGTTTGGGTCGCCATGGCCTCCTTCTGCGAACAAGTCATTGCCGCAAAGGAGGCCGCGGAGCGGGTCAGGGAGCTAGCCTCTACCGCAGACCCGCTCCGTAGGGTTAGGCTGGGAAGAAGGAAGCGGGAGTATGCCCGCCGCTTCCTTTCCCAGCCGTAGTGCCTGGGCGGGAGAGGGGGGTGACCTCTCCCACCCATTATAGGCCTACGAGGTGAGGGTGTCCCTGAGTTGATCGGGGCCCCTCGCAGGGGGTTCCGCCGGGGCGTCACGGTGAGTGCGAAAGCGATCCCGTGGCGCTCCACTATGGCGATGAGGTCAACCGTTGGTTTTTTAGTGGGTAGCCTTAAAAATGGCAGCGTCCTCTATGCTGCCGGGTAGTCCCACATACCCCTCGGCCATCACCTTCCTGGCCGCTGGGATGATGCGTAACGCATTTTTTCAACGACAAAAAAAAAAAAAAAAAAAAAAAAAAAGGTTACAAAATGATGATACAATGTGAAAAGAGCGCACTAAAGGTTTCCATACATTTGGAAAAACAGCACAACATCACGTTGGTTGTATGACCCCTACGGAGCCTCCTTTAAATATATATTTTATTTTGATTTAACTGTATATTTTAAAGTGAATAAATAACTTAATATTCTATGTATACTTCAAGCGCCTTCCAGTTTGTGTTATTAAAATCAATAAAAACAAAGTAACGTTTGGTGTATGGAAAAATCGGTCCAGTTCAGGAAGTTTAACTAGATAAATCATGATTATGTATTATTTATTTTTACATAAAGTTTTGGAAAAAAATTATATAAATAAAAAAGTAGAAAAAATATAATATTTGTTTCTTAGCGGTACTGCTATATTTTTCATTGAATCATAATTTTGACGGATCATGTTATGCTTACGCTTACGCTTACGCTTACGCTTACGCTTACGCTTACGCTTACGCTTACGCTTACGCTTACGCTTACGCTTACGCTTACGCTTACGCTTACGCTTACGCTTACGCTTACGCTTACGCTTACGCTTACGCTTACGCTTACGCTTACGCTTACGCTTACGCTTACGCTTACGCTTACGCTTACGCTTACGCTTACGCTTACGCTAACGCTTACGCTTACGCTTACGCTTACGCTTCCGCTTCCGCTTACGCTTCCGCTTCCGCTTCCGCTTCCGCTACCGCTACCGCTTACGCTTACGCTTACGCTTACGCTTACGCTTACGCTTACGCTTACGCTTACGCTTACGCTTACGATTACGCTTACGCTTACGCTTACGCTTACGCTTACGCTTACGCTTACGCTTTCGCTTACGCTTACGCTTACGCTTACGCTTACGCTTTCGCTTACGCTTACGCTTACGCTTACGCTTACGCTTACGCTTACGCTTACGCTTGCTTACGCTTACTCTTACGCTTACGCTTACGCTTACGCTTACGCTAACGCTTACGCTTACGCTTATGCTTATGCTTATGCTTATGCTTATGCTTTTTCAATTACGTGTTATTTTTAATTTCGGTAGATCAGGACTTGTGACAGGGTAATCAGTTCCTTTATATTTTGTCAAATGTTGTGTTACACAATACATACCTTTTACTTTAATATCAAAGTGCAGGAGTATCATGTAAATAAAAGATGGTTTTTGTGATATCTCATAGTTTTTATTTGCAAAATAGACTAATCGATTTAGGAGATCGTAAAATCACTGCATTGGGATACGGTTGACATCGCGAGGAGATGTTAAAGGTACGAAATAAACTTTTTAATTGTAGCGTCGGACCCGATAAGGTCTATATTATATATGTAAAAAGTAGGTAACGATACTGTAGCTTGGTAAACCCAAAAATAAAGCAGTATTAGCTAAATTCAATTTATCATTTTTAATTGAACATTTCTTTTTACTTATTCGACGTTTGGTTAAGTATATTTTAATTTAAAGCCAATTTAGGTTACAAAATGATGATACAATGTAAAAAAAAGCGAACTAAAGGTTTCCATACATTTTGGAAAACAGCATAACATCACGTTTGTTGTATGACCCCTACGGTGCCTCCTTTAAATATATATTTTATTTTGACTTAAGTGTATATTTTAAAGTGAATAAATAACTTCATATTCTATGTATACTTCAAGCGCCTTCCAGTTTGTGTTATTAAAATCAATAAAAACAAAGTAACGTTTGGTGTATGGAAAAATCGGTCCAGTTCAGGAAGTTTAACTAGATAAATCATGATTATGTATTATTTATTTTTACATAAAGTTTTGGAAAAAAATTATATAAATAAAAAAGTAGAAAAAATATAATATTTGTTTCTTAGCGGTACTGCTATATTTTTTATTGAATCATAATTTTGACGGATCATGTTATGCTTACGCTTAAGCTTACGCTTACGCTTACGCTTACGCTTACGCTTACGCTTACGCTTACGCTTACGCTTACGCTTACGCATAGGCTTCCGCTTCCGCTTCCGCTTCCGCTTCTTCTTCCGCTTACGCTTACGCTTGCTTACGCTTACGCTTACGCTTACGCTTACGCTTACGCTTACGCTTACGCTTACGCTTACGCTTACGCTTACGCTTACGCTTACGCTTACGCTTACGCTTACGCTTACGCTTACGCTTACGCTTACGCTTACGCATAGGCTTACGCTTCCGCTTACGCTTACGCTTACGCTTGCGCTTACGCTTGCGCTTACGCTTACGCTTACGCTTACGCTTACGCTTACGCTTACGCTTACGCTTACGCTTACGCTTACGCTTACGCTTACGCTTACGCTTACGCTTACGCTTACGCTTACGCTTACGCTTACGCTTACGCTTACGCTTACGCTTACGCTTACGCTTACGCTTACGCTTACGCTTACGTTTACGCTTACGCTTACGCTTACGCTTGCGCTTATGCTTATGCTTTTTTAATTACGTGTTATTTTTAATTTCGGTAGATCAGGACTTGTGACAGGGTAATCAGTTCCTTTATATTTTGTCAAATGTTGTGTTACACAATACATTCCTTTTACTTTAATATCAAAGTGCAATAGTATCATGTAAATAAAAGATGGTTTTTGTGATATCTCATAGTTTTTATTAGTAAACCCAAAAATAAAGCAGTATTAGCTAAATTCAATTTATCATTTTTAATTGAACATTTCTTTTTACTTATTCGACGTTTGGTTAAGTATATTTTAATTTAAAGCCAATTTAGGTTACAAAATGATGATACAATGTAAAAAAAAGCGAACTAAAGGTTTCCATACATTTTGGAAAACAGCACAACATCACGTTTGTTGTATGACCCCTACGGTGCCTCCTTTAAATATATATTTTATTTTGATTTAAGTGTATATTTTAAAGTGAATAAATAACTTCATATTCTATGTATACTTCAAGCGCCTTCCAGTTTGTGTTATTAAAATCAATAAAAACAAAGTAACGTTTGGTGTATGGAAAAATCGGTCCAGTTCAGAAAGTTTAACTAGATAAATCATGATGATGTATTATTTATTTTAACAAAGTTTTGGAAAAAAATTATGTAAATAAAAAAGTAGAAAAAATATAATATTTGTTTCTTAGCGGTACTGCTATATTTTTCATTGAATTATAATTTTGACGGATCATGTTATGCTTACGCTTATGCTTATGCTTACGCTTACGCTTACGCTTACGCTTACGCTTACGCTTACGCTTACGCTTACGCTTACGCTTACGCTTACGCTTACGCTTACGCTTACGCTTACGCTTACGCTTACGCTTACGCTTACGCTTACGCTTACGCTTACGCTTACGCTTACGCTTACGCTTACGCTTACGCTTACGCTTACGCTTACGCTTACGCTTACGCTTACGCTTACGCTTACGCTTACGCTTACGCTTACGCTTACGCTTACGCTTACGCTTACGCTTGCTTACGCTTACTCTTACGCTTACGCTTACGCTTACGCTTACGCTTACGCTTACGCTTACGCTTACGCTTACGCTTATGCTTATGCTTATGCTTATGCTTATGCTTTTTCAATTACGTTTTATTTTTAATTTCGGTAGATCAGGACTTGTGACAGGGTAATCAGTTCCTTTATATTTTGTCAAATGTTGTGTTACACAATACATACCTTTTACTTTAATATCAAAGTGCAGGAGTATCATGTAAATAAAAGATGGTTTTTGTGATATCTCATAGTTTTTATTTGCAAAATAGACTAATCGATTTAGGAGATCGTAAAATCACTGCATTGGGATACGGTTGACATCGCGAGGAGATGTTAAAGGTACGAAATAAACTTTTTAATTGTAGCGTCGGACCCGATAAGGTCTATATTATATATGTAAAAAGTAGGTAACGATACTGTAGCTTGGTAAACCCAAAAATAAAGCAGTATTAGCTAAATTCAATTTATCATTTTTAATTGAACATTTCTTTTTACTTATTCGACGTTTGGTTAAGTATATTTTAATTTAAAGCCAATTTAGGTTACAAAATGATGATACAATGTAAAAAAAAGCGAACTAAAGGTTTCCATACATTTTGGAAAACAGCACAACATCACGTTTGTTGTATGACCCCTACGGTGCCTCCTTTAAATATATATTTTATTTTGACTTAAGTGTATATTTTAAAGTGAATAAATAACTTCATATTCTATGTATACTTCAAGCGCCTTCCAGTTTGTGTTATTAAAATCAATAAAAACAAAGTAACGTTTGGTGTATGGAAAAATCGGTCCAGTTCAGGAAGTTTAACTAGATAAATCATGATGATGTATTTATTTTAACATAAAATTTTAGAAACAAATGATATAAATAAATGAATAGACAAAATATATTTCTTTCTTAGCGGTACTGCAACATTTTTCATTGAATTATAATTTTGACAGATCATATTATGCTTACGCTTACGCTTACGCTTACGCTTACGCTTACGCTTACGCTTACGCTTACGCTTACGCTTACGCTTACGCTTACGCTTACGCTTACGCTTACGCTTACGCTTACGCTTACGCTTACGCTTACGCTTACGCTTACGCTTACGCTTACGCTTTCGCTTACGCTTACGCTTACGCTTACGCTTACGCTTACGCTTGCTTACGCTTACTCTTACGCTTACGCTTACGCTTACGCTTACGCTTACGCTTATGCTTATGCTTATGCTTATGCTTATGCTTTTTCAATTACGTTTTATTTTTAATTTCGGTAGATCAGGACTTGTGACAGGGTAATCAGTTCCTTTATATTTTGTCAAATGTTGTGTTACACAATACATACCTTTTACTTTAATATCAAAGTGCAGGAGTATCATGTAAATAAAAGATGGTTTTTGTGATATCTCATAGTTTTTATTTGCAAAATAGACTAATCGATTTAGGAGATCGTAAAATCACTGCATTGGGATACGGTTGACATCGCGAGGAGATGTTAAAGGTACGAAATAAACTTTTTAATTGTAGCGTCGGACCCGATAAGGTCTATATTATATATGTAAAAAGTAGGTAACGATACTGTAGCTTGGTAAACCCAAAAATAAAGCAGTATTAGCTAAATTCAATTTATCATTTTTAATTGAACATTTCTTTTTACTTATTCGACGTTTGGTTAAGTATATTTTAATTTAAAGCCAATTTAGGTTACAAAATGATGATACAATGTAAAAAAAAGCGAACTAAAGGTTTCCATACATTTTGGAAAACAGCACAACATCACGTTTGTTGTATGACCCCTACGGTGCCTCCTTTAAATATATATTTTATTTTGACTTAAGTGTATATTTTAAAGTGAATAAATAACTTCATATTCTATGTATACTTCAAGCGCCTTCCAGTTTGTGTTATTAAAATCAATAAAAACAAAGTAACGTTTGGTGTATGGAAAAATCGGTCCAGTTCAGGAAGTTTAACTAGATAAATCATGATGATGTATTTATTTTAACATAAAATTTTAGAAAGAAATGATATAAATAAATGAATAGACAAAATATATTTCTTTCTTAGCGGTACTGCAACATTTTTCATTGAATTATAATTTTGACAGATCATATTATGCTTACGCTTACGCTTACGCTTACGCTTACGCTTACGCTTACGCTTACGCTTACGCTTACGCTTACGCTTACGCTTACGCTTACGCTTACGCTTACGCTTACGCTTACGCTTTCGCTTTTGCTTACGCTTACGCTTACGCTTACGCTTACGCTTACGCTTCCGCTTCCACTTCCGCTTCCGCTTCCGCTTTCGCTTACGCTTACGCTTACGCTTACGCTTACGCTTACGCTTACGCTTACGCTTACGCTTACGCTTACGCTTGCTTACGCTTACTCTTACGCTTACGCTTACGCTTACGCTTACGCTTACGCTTACGCTTACGCTTACGCTTACGCTTACGCTTACGCTTACGCTTACGCTTACGCTTACGCTTACGCTTACGCTTACTCTTACGCTTACGCTTACGCTTACGCTTACGCTTACGCTTACGCTTACGCTTACGCTTACGCTTACGCTTACGCTTGCGCTTATGCTTATGCTTTTTCAATTACGTGTTATTTTTAATTTCAGTAGATCAGGACTTGTGACAGGGTAATCAGTCCCTTTATATTTTGTCAAATGTTGTGTTACACAATACATACCTTTTACTTTAATATCAAAGTGCAGGAGTATCATGTAAATAAAAGATGGTTTTTGTGATACGGTTGACATCGCGAGGAGATGTTAAAGGTACGAAATAAACTTTTTAATTGTAGCGTCGGACCCGATAAGGTCTATATTATATATGAAAAAAGTAGATAACGATACTGTAGCTTAGTAAACCCAAAAATAAAGCAGTATTAGCTAAATTCAATTTATCATTTTTAATTGAACATTTCTTTTTACTTATTTGACGTTTGGTTAAGTATATTTTAATTTAAAGCCAATTTAGGTTACAAAATGATTGGCGTGGGACCGCCAGCGAGAAGAGCTGGCGGTCGTGGTCGGCAGCAGTGTCTCGCTGTCGAGCGTCATTCCAAAGATGCTCGACAGTGAGGACGTTTGGGTCGCCATGGCCTCCTTCTGCGAACAAGTCATTGCCGCAAAGGAGGCCGCGGAGCGGGTCAGGGAGCTAGCCTCTACCGCAGACCCGCTCCGTAGGGTTAGGCTGGGAAGAAGGAAGCGGGAGTATGCCCGCCGCTTCCTTTCCCAGCCGTAGTGCCTGGGCGGGAGAGGGGGGTGACCTCTCCCACCCATTATAGGCCTACGAGGTGAGGGTGTCCCTGAGTTGATCGGGGCCCCTCGCAGGGGGTTCCGCCGGGGCGTCACGGTGAGTGCGAAAGCGATCCCGTGGCGCTCCACTATGGCGATGAGGTCAACCGTTGGTTTTTTAGTGGGTAGCCTTAAAAATGGCAGCGTCCTCTATGCTGCCGGGTAGTCCCACATACCCCTCGGCCATCACCTTCCTGGCCGCTGGGATGATGCGTAACGCATTTTTTCAACGACAAAAAAAAAAAAAAAAAAAAAAAAAAAGGTTACAAAATGATGATACAATGTGAAAAGAGCGCACTAAAGGTTTCCATACATTTGGAAAAACAGCACAACATCACGTTGGTTGTATGACCCCTACGGAGCCTCCTTTAAATATATATTTTATTTTGATTTAACTGTATATTTTAAAGTGAATAAATAACTTAATATTCTATGTATACTTCAAGCGCCTTCCAGTTTGTGTTATTAAAATCAATAAAAACAAAGTAACGTTTGGTGTATGGAAAAATCGGTCCAGTTCAGGAAGTTTAACTAGATAAATCATGATTATGTATTATTTATTTTTACATAAAGTTTTGGAAAAAAATTATATAAATAAAAAAGTAGAAAAAATATAATATTTGTTTCTTAGCGGTACTGCTATATTTTTCATTGAATCATAATTTTGACGGATCATGTTATGCTTACGCTTACGCTTACGCTTACGCTTACGCTTACGCTTACGCTTACGCTTACGCTTACGCTTACGCTTACGCTTACGCTTACGCTTACGCTTACGCTTACGCTTACGCTTACGCTTACGCTTACGCTTACGCTTACGCTTACGCTTACGCTTACGCTTACGCTTACGCTTACGCTTACGCTTACGCTTACGCTTACGCTTACGCTTACGCTTACGCTTACGCTAACGCTTACGCTTACGCTTACGCTTACGCTTCCGCTTCCGCTTACGCTTCCGCTTCCGCTTCCGCTTCCGCTACCGCTACCGCTTACGCTTACGCTTACGCTTACGCTTACGCTTACGCTTACGCTTACGCTTACGCTTACGCTTACGCTTACGCTTACGCTTACGCTTACGCATAGGCTTACGCTTCCACTTACGCTTACGCTTACGCTTGCGCTTACGCTTACGCTTACGCTTACGCTTACGCTTACGCTTACGCTTACGCTTACGTTTACGCTTACGCTTACGCTTACGCTTGCGCTTATGCTTATGCTTTTTTAATTACGTGTTATTTTTAATTTCGGTAGATCAGGACTTGTGACAGGGTAATCAGTTCCTTTATATTTTGTCAAATGTTGTGTTACACAATACATTAATTTTACTTTAATATCAAAGTGCAATAGTATCATGTAAATAAAAGATGGTTTTTGTGATATCTCATAGTTTTTATTTGCAAAATAGACTAATCGATTTAGGAGATCGTAAAATCACTGCATTGGGATACGGTTGACATCGCGAGGAGATGTTAAAGGTACGAAATAAACTTTTTAATTGTAGCGTCGGACCCGATAAGGTCTATATTATATATGTAAAAAGTAGGTAACGATACTGTAGCTTGGTAAACCCAAAAATAAAGCAGTATTAGCTAAATTCAATTTATCATTTTTAATTGAACATTTCTTTTTACTTATTCGACGTTTGGTTAAGTATATTTTAATTTAAAGCCAATTTAGGTTACAAAATGATGATACAATGTAAAAAAAAGCGAACTAAAGGTTTCCATACATTTTGGAAAACAGCACAACATCACGTTTGTTGTATGACCCCTACGGTGCCTCCTTTAAATATATATTTTATTTTGACTTAAGTGTATATTTTAAAGTGAATAAATAACTTCATATTCTATGTATACTTCAAGCGCCTTCCAGTTTGTGTTATTAAAATCAATAAAAACAAAGTAACGTTTGGTGTATGGAAAAATCGGTCCAGTTCAGGAAGTTTAACTAGATAAATCATGATTATGTATTATTTATTTTTACATAAAGTTTTGGAAAAAAATTATATAAATAAAAAAGTAGAAAAAATATAATATTTGTTTCTTAGCGGTACTGCTATATTTTTCATTGAATCATAATTTTGACGGATCATGTTATGCTTACGCTTACGCTTACGCTTACGCTTACGCTTACGCTTACGCTTACGCTTACGCTTACGCTTACGCTTACGCTTACGCTTACGCTTACGCTTACGCTTACGCTTACGCTTACGCTTACGCTTACGCTTACGCTTACGCTTACGCTTACGCTTTCGCTTACGCTTACGCTTACGCTTACGCTTACGCTTACGCTTGCTTACGCTTACTCTTACGCTTACGCTTACGCTTACGCTTACGCTTACGCTTACGCTTATGCTTATGCTTATGCTTATGCTTATGCTTTTTCAATTACGTTTTATTTTTAATTTCGGTAGATCAGGACTTGTGACAGGGTAATCAGTTCCTTTATATTTTGTCAAATGTTGTGTTACACAATACATACCTTTTACTTTAATATCAAAGTGCAGGAGTATCATGTAAATAAAAGATGGTTTTTGTGATATCTCATAGTTTTTATTTGCAAAATAGACTAATCGATTTAGGAGATCGTAAAATCACTGCATTGGGATACGGTTGACATCGCGAGGAGATGTTAAAGGTACGAAATAAACTTTTTAATTGTAGCGTCGGACCCGATAAGGTCTATATTATATATGTAAAAAGTAGGTAACGATACTGTAGCTTGGTAAACCCAAAAATAAAGCAGTATTAGCTAAATTCAATTTATCATTTTTAATTGAACATTTCTTTTTACTTATTCGACGTTTGGTTAAGTATATTTTAATTTAAAGCCAATTTAGGTTACAAAATGATGATACAATGTAAAAAAAAGCGAACTAAAGGTTTCCATACATTTTGGAAAACAGCACAACATCACGTTTGTTGTATGACCCCTACGGTGCCTCCTTTAAATATATATTTTATTTTGACTTAAGTGTATATTTTAAAGTGAATAAATAACTTCATATTCTATGTATACTTCAAGCGCCTTCCAGTTTGTGTTATTAAAATCAATAAAAACAAAGTAACGTTTGGTGTATGGAAAAATCGGTCCAGTTCAGGAAGTTTAACTAGATAAATCATGATTATGTATTATTTATTTTTACATAAAGTTTTGGAAAAAAATTATATAAATAAAAAAGTAGAAAAAATATAATATTTGTTTCTTAGCGGTACTGCTATATTTTTCATTGAATCATAATTTTGACGGATCATGTTATGCTTACGCTTAAGCTTACGCTTACGCTTACGCTTACGCTTACGCTTACGCTTACGCTTACGCTTACGCTTACGCTTACGCTTACGCTTACGCTTACGCTTACGCTTACGCTTACGCTTACGCTTACGCTTACGCTTACGCTTACGCTTACGCTTACGCTTGCTTACGCTTACTCTTACGCTTACGCTTACGCTTACGCTTACGCTTACGCTTACGCTTACGCTTACGCTTACGCTTGCGCTTATGCTTATGCTTTTTCAATTACGTGTTATTTTTAATTTCAGTAGATCAGGACTTGTGACAGGGTAATCAGTCCCTTTATATTTTGTCAAATGTTGTGTTACACAATACATACCTTTTACTTTAATATCAAAGTGCAGGAGTATCATGTAAATAAAAGATGGTTTTTGTGATACGGTTGACATCGCGAGGAGATGTTAAAGGTACGAAATAAACTTTTTAATTGTAGCGTCGGACCCGATAAGGTCTATATTATATATGAAAAAAGTAGATAACGATACTGTAGCTTAGTAAACCCAAAAATAAAGCAGTATTAGCTAAATTCAATTTATCATTTTTAATTGAACATTTCTTTTTACTTATTTGACGTTTGGTTAAGTATATTTTAATTTAAAGCCAATTTAGGTTACAAAATGATTGGCGTGGGACCGCCAGCGAGAAGAGCTGGCGGTCGTGGTCGGCAGCAGTGTCTCGCTGTCGAGCGTCATTCCAAAGATGCTCGACAGTGAGGACGTTTGGGTCGCCATGGCCTCCTTCTGCGAACAAGTCATTGCCGCAAAGGAGGCCGCGGAGCGGGTCAGGGAGCTAGCCTCTACCGCAGACCCGCTCCGTAGGGTTAGGCTGGGAAGAAGGAAGCGGGAGTATGCCCGCCGCTTCCTTTCCCAGCCGTAGTGCCTGGGCGGGAGAGGGGGGTGACCTCTCCCACCCATTATAGGCCTACGAGGTGAGGGTGTCCCTGAGTTGATCGGGGCCCCTCGCAGGGGGTTCCGCCGGGGCGTCACGGTGAGTGCGAAAGCGATCCCGTGGCGCTCCACTATGGCGATGAGGTCAACCGTTGGTTTTTTAGTGGGTAGCCTTAAAAATGGCAGCGTCCTCTATGCTGCCGGGTAGTCCCACATACCCCTCGGCCATCACCTTCCTGGCCGCTGGGATGATGAGTAACGCATTTTTTCAACGACAAAAAAAAAAAAAAAAAAAAAAAAAAAGGTTACAAAATGATGATACAATGTGAAAAGAGCGCACTAAAGGTTTCCATACATTTGGAAAAACAGCACAACATCACGTTGGTTGTATGACCCCTACGGAGCCTCCTTTAAATATATATTTTATTTTGATTTAACTGTATATTTTAAAGTGAATAAATAACTTAATATTCTATGTATACTTCAAGCGCCTTCCAGTTTGTGTTATTAAAATCAATAAAAACAAAGTAACGTTTGGTGTATGGAAAAATCGGTCCAGTTCAGGAAGTTTAACTAGATAAATCATGATTATGTATTATTTATTTTTACATAAAGTTTTGGAAAAAAGTTATATAAATAAAAAAGTAGAAAAAATATAATATTTGTTTCTTAGCGGTACTGCTATATTTTTCATTGAATCATAATTTTGACGGATCATGTTATGCTTACGCTTACGCTTACGCTTACGCTTACGCTTACGCTTACGCTTACGCTTACGCTTACGCTTACGCTTACGCTTACGCTTACGCTTACGCTTACGCTTACGCTTACGCTTACGCTTACGCTTACGCTTACGCTTACGCTTACGCTTACGCTTACGCTTACGCTTACGCTTACGCTTACGCTTACGCTTACGCTTACGCTTACGCTACCGCTTACGCTTACGCTTACGCTTACGCTTACGCTTACGCTTACGCTTACGCTTACGCTTACGCTTACGCTTACGCTTACGCTTACGCTTACGCTTACGCTTACGCTTACGCTTACGCTTACGCTTACGCTTACGCTTACGCTTACGCATAGGCTTACGCTTCCACTTACGCTTACGCTTACGCTTGCGCTTACGCTTACGCTTACGCTTACGCTTACGCTTACGCTTACGCTTACGCTTACGCTTACGCTTACGCTTACGCTTACGCTTACGCTTACCTTTACGCTTACGCTTACGCTTACGCTTGCGCTTATGCTTATGCTTTTTTAATTACGTGTTATTTTTAATTTCGGTAGATCAGGACTTGTGACAGGGTAATCAGTTCCTTTATATTTTGTCAAATGTTGTGTTACACAATACATTCCTTTTACTTTAATATCAAAGTGCAATAGTATCATGTAAATAAAAGATGGTTTTTGTGATATCTCATAGTTTTTATTTGCAAAATAGACTAATCGATTTAGGAGATCGTAAAATCACTGCATTGGGATACGGTTGACATCGCGAGGAGATGTTAAAGGTACGAAATAAACTTTTTAATTGTAGCGTCGGACCCGATAAGGTCTATATTATATATGTAAAAAGTAGGTTACGATACTGTAGCTTAGTAAACCCAAAAATAAAGCAGTATTAGCTAAATTCAATTTATCATTTTTAATTGAACATTTCTTTTTACTTATTCGACGTTTGGTTAAGTATATTTTAATTTAAAGCCAATTTAGGTTACAAAATGATGATACAATGTAAAAAAAAGCGAACTAAAGGTTTCCATACATTTTGGAAAACAGCACAACATCACGTTTGTTGTATGACCCCTACGGTGCCTCCTTTAAATATATATTTTATTTTGATTTAAGTGTATATTTTAAAGTGAATAAATAACTTCATATTCTATGTATAATTCAAGCGCCTTCCAGTTTGTGTTATTAAAATCAATAAAAACAAAGTAACGTTTGGTGTATGGAAAAATCAGTCCAGTTCAGGAAGTTTAACTAGATAAATCATGATGATGTATTTATTTTAACATAAAATTTTAGAAACAAATGATATAAATAAATGAATAGACAAAATATATTTCTTTCTTAGCGGTACTGCAACATTTTTCATTGAATTATAATTTTGACAGATCATATTATGCTTACGCTTACGCTTACGCTTACGCTTACGCTTACGCTTACGCTTACGCTTACGCTTACGCTTACGCTTACGCTTACGCTTACGCTTACGCTTACGCTTACGCTTACGCTTACGCTTACGCTTACGCTTACGCTTACGCTTACGCTTACGCTTACGCTTTCGCTTACGCTTACGCTTACGCTTACGCTTACGCTTGCTTACGCTTACTCTTACGCTTACGCTTACGCTTACGCTTACGCTTACGCTTACGCTTATGCTTATGCTTATGCTTATGCTTATGCTTTTTCAATTACGTTTTATTTTTAATTTCGGTAGATCAGGACTTGTGACAGGGTAATCAGTTCCTTTATATTTTGTCAAATGTTGTGTTACACAATACATACCTTTTACTTTAATATCAAAGTGCAGGAGTATCATGTAAATAAAAGATGGTTTTTGTGATATCTCATAGTTTTGATTTGCAAAATAGACTAATCGATTTAGGAGATCGTAAAATCACTGCATTGGGATACGGTTGACATCGCGAGGAGATGTTAAAGGTACGAAATAAACTTTTTAATTGTAGCGTCGGACCCGATAAGGTCTATATTATATATGTAAAAAGTAGGTAACGATACTGTAGCTTGGTAAACCCAAAAATAAAGCAGTATTAGCTAAATTCAATTTATCATTTTTAATTGAACATTTCTTTTTACTTATTCGACGTTTGGTTAAGTATATTTTAATTTAAAGCCAATTTAGGTTACAAAATGATGATACAATGTAAAAAAAAGCGAACTAAAGGTTTCCATACATTTTGGAAAACAGCACAACATCACGTTTGTTGTATGACCCCTACGGTGCCTCCTTTAAATATATATTTTATTTTGACTTAAGTGTATATTTTAAAGTGAATAAATAACTTCATATTCTATGTATACTTCAAGCGCCTTCCAGTTTGTGTTATTAAAATCAATAAAAACAAAGTAACGTTTGGTGTATGGAAAAATCGGTCCAGTTCAGGAAGTTTAACTAGATAAATCATGATGATGTATTTATTTTAACATAAAATTTTAGAAACAAATGATATAAATAAATGAATAGACAAAATATATTTCTTTCTTAGCGGTACTGCAACATTTTTCATTGAATTATAATTTTGACAGATCATATTATGCTTACGCTTACGCTTACGCTTACGCTTACGCTTACGCTTACGCTTACGCTTACGCTTACGCTTACGCTTACGCTTACGCTTACGCTTACGCTTACGCTTACGCTTACGCTTACGCTTACGCTTACGCTTACGCTTACGCTTACGCTTACGCTTTCGCTTTTGCTTACGCTTACGCTTACGCTTACGCTTACGCTTACGCTTCCGCTTCCACTTCCGCTTCCGCTTCCGCTTTCGCTTACGCTTACGCTTACGCTTACGCTTACGCTTACGCTTACGCTTGCTTACGCTTACTCTTACGCTTACGCTTACGCTTACGCTTACGCTTACGCTTACGCTTACGCTTACGCTTACGCTTACGCTTACGCTTACGCTTACGCTTACGCTTACGCTTACGCTTACGCTTACGCTTACGCTTACGCTTACGCTTACGCTTACTCTTACGCTTACGCTTACGCTTACGCTTACGCTTACGCTTACGCTTACGCTTACGCTTACGCTTACGCTTACGCTTGCGCTTATGCTTATGCTTTTTCAATTACGTGTTATTTTTAATTTCAGTAGATCAGGACTTGTGACAGGGTAATCAGTCCCTTTATATTTTGTCAAATGTTGTGTTACACAATACATACCTTTTACTTTAATATCAAAGTGCAGGAGTATCATGTAAATAAAAGATGGTTTTTGTGATACGGTTGACATCGCGAGGAGATGTTAAAGGTACGAAATAAACTTTTTAATTGTAGCGTCGGACCCGATAAGGTCTATATTATATATGTAAAAAGTAGGTTACGATACTGTAGCTTAGTAAACCCAAAAATAAAGCAGTATTAGCTAAATTCAATTTATCATTTTTAATTGAACATTTCTTTTTACTTATTCGACGTTTGGTTAAGTATATTTTAATTTAAAGCCAATTTAGGTTACAAAATGATGATACAATGTAAAAAAAAGCGAACTAAAGGTTTCCATACATTTTGGAAAACAGCACAACATCACGTTTGTTGTATGACCCCTACGGTGCCTTCTTTAAATATATATTTTATTTTGATTTAAGTGTATATTTTAAAGTGAATAAATCACTTCATATTCTATGTATAATTCAAGCGCCTTCCAGTTTGTGTTATTAAAATCAATAAAAACAAAGTAACGTTTGGTGTATGGAAAAATCAGTCCAGTTCAGGAAGTTTAACTAGATAAATCATGATGATGTATTTATTTTAACATAAAATTTTAGAAACAAATGATATAAATAAATGAATAGACAAAATATATTTCTTTCTTAGCGGTACTGCAACATTTTTCATTGAATTATAATTTTGACAGATCATATTATGCTTACGCTTTCGCTTACGCATAGGCTTACGCTTTCGCTTACGCATAGGCTTACGCTTACGCTTACGCTTACGCTTACGCTTACGCTTACGCTTACGCTTACGCTTACGCTGACGCTTACGCTTACGCTTACGCTTACGCTTACGCTTACGCTTACGCTTACGCTTACGTTTACGCTTACGCTTACGCTTACGCTTACGCTTACGCTTACGCTTATGCTTATGCTTATGCTTATGCTTATGCTTTTTCAATTACGTTTTATTTTTAATTTCGGTAGATCAGGACTTGTGACAGGGTAATCAGTTCCTTTATATTTTGTCAAATGTTGTGTTACACAATACATACCTTTTACTTTAATATCAAAGTGCAGGAGTATCATGTAAATAAAAGATGGTTTTTGTGATATCTCATAGTTTTTATTTGCAAAATAGACTAATCGATTTAGGAGATCGTAAAATCACTGCATTGGGATACGGTTGACATCGCGAGGAGATGTTAAAGGTACGAAATAAACTTTTTAATTGTAGCGTCGGACCCGATAAGGTCTATATTATATATGTAAAAAGTAGGTAACGATACTGTAGCTTGGTAAACCCAAAAATAAAGCAGTATTAGCTAAATTCAATTTATCATTTTTAATTGAACATTTCTTTTTACTTATTCGACGTTTGGTTAAGTATATTTTAATTTAAAGCCAATTTAGGTTACAAAATGATGATACAATGTAAAAAAAAGCGAACTAAAGGTTTCCATACATTTTGGAAAACAGCACAACATCACGTTTGTTGTATGACCCCTACGGTGCCTCCTTTAAATATATATTTTATTTTGATTTAAGTGTATATTTTAAAGTGAATAAATAACTTCATATTCTATGTATAATTCAAGCGCCTTCCAGTTTGTGTTATTAAAATCAATAAAAACAAAGTAACGTTTGGTGTATGGAAAAATCGGTCCAGTTCAGGAAGTTTAACTAGATAAATCATGATGATGTATTTATTTTAACATAAAATTTTAGAAACAAATGATATAAATAAATGAATAGACAAAATATATTTCTTTCTTAGCGGTACTGCAACATTTTTCATTGAATTATAATTTTGACAGATCATATTATGCTTACGCTTACGCTTACGCTTACGCTTACGCTTACGCTTACGCTTACGCTTACGCTTACGCTTACGCTTACGCTTACGCTTACGCTTACGCTTACGCTTACGCTTTCGCTTACGCTTACGCTTACGCTTACGCTTACGCTTACGCTTGCTTACGCTTACTCTTACGCTTACGCTTACGCTTACGCTTATGCTTATGCTTATGCTTATGCTTTTTCAATTACGTTTTATTTTTAATTTCGGTAGATCAGGACTTGTGACAGGGTAATCAGTTCCTTTATATTTTGTCAAATGTTGTGTTACACAATACATACCTTTTACTTTAATATCAAAGTGCAGGAGTATCATGTAAATAAAAGATGGTTTTTGTGATATCTCATAGTTTTTATTTGCAAAATAGACTAATCGATTTAGGAGATCGTAAAATCACTGCATTGGGATACGGTTGACATCGCGAGGAGATGTTAAAGGTACGAAATAAACTTTTTAATTGTAGCGTCGGACCCGATAAGGTCTATATTATATATGTAAAAAGTAGGTAACGATACTGTAGCTTGGTAAACCCAAAAATAAAGCAGTATTAGCTAAATTCAATTTATCATTTTTAATTGAACATTTCTTTTTACTTATTCGACGTTTGGTTAAGTATATTTTAATTTAAAGCCAATTTAGGTTACAAAATGATGATACAATGTAAAAAAAAGCGAACTAAAGGTTTCCATACATTTTGGAAAACAGCACAACATCACGTTTGTTGTATGACCCCTACGGTGCCTCCTTTAAATATATATTTTATTTTGACTTAAGTGTATATTTTAAAGTGAATAAATAACTTCATATTCTATGTATACTTCAAGCGCCTTCCAGTTTGTGTTATTAAAATCAATAAAAACAAAGTAACGTTTGGTGTATGGAAAAATCGGTCCAGTTCAGGAAGTTTAACTAGATAAATCATGATTATGTATTATTTATTTTTACATAAAGTTTTGGAAAAAAATTATATAAATAAAAAAGTAGAAAAAATATAATATTTGTTTCTTAGCGGTACTGCTATATTTTTCATTGAATCATAATTTTGACGGATCATGTTATGCTTACGCTTACGCTTACGCTTACGCTTACGCTTACGCTTACGCTTACGCTTACGCTTACGCTTACGCTTACGCTTACGCTTACGCTTACGCTTACGCTTACGCTTACGCTTACGCTTACGCTTACGCTTACGCTTACGCTTCCGCTTCCACTTCCGCTTCCGCTTCCGCTTTCGCTTACGCTTACGCTTACGCTTACGCTTACGCTTACGCTTACGCTTACGCTTACGCTTGCTTACGCTTTCTCTTACGCTTACGCTTACGCTTACGCTTACGCTTACGCTTACGCTTACGCTTACGCTTACGCTTACGCTTACGCTTACGCTTACGCTTACGCTTACGCTTACGCTTACGCTTACGCTTACGCTTACGCTTACGCTTACGCTTACGCTTACGCTTACGCTTACGCTTACGCTTACGCTTACGCTTACGCTTACGCTTACGCTTACGCTTACGCTTACGCTTACGCTTACGCTTACTCTTACGCTTACGCTTACGCTTACGCTTACGCTTACGCTTACGCTTACGCTTACGCTTACGCTTACGCTTACGCTTGCGCTTATGCTTATGCTTTTTCAATTACGTGTTATTTTTAATTTCAGTAGATCAGGACTTGTGACAGGGTAATCAGTCCCTTTATATTTTGTCAAATGTTGTGTTACACAATACATACCTTTTACTTTAATATCAAAGTGCAGGAGTATCATGTAAATAAAAGATGGTTTTTGTGATACGGTTGACATCGCGAGGAGATGTTAAAGGTACGAAATAAACTTTTTAATTGTAGCGTCGGACCCGATAAGGTCTATATTATATATGAAAAAAGTAGATAACGATACTGTAGCTTAGTAAACCCAAAAATAAAGCAGTATTAGCTAAATTCAATTTATCATTTTTAATTGAACATTTCTTTTTACTTATTTGACGTTTGGTTAAGTATATTTTAATTTAAAGCCAATTTAGGTTACAAAATGATTGGCGTGGGACCGCCAGCGAGAAGAGCTGGCGGTCGTGGTCGGCAGCAGTGTCTCGCTGTCGAGCGTCATTCCAAAGATGCTCGACAGTGAGGACGTTTGGGTCGCCATGGCCTCCTTCTGCGAACAAGTCATTGCCGCAAAGGAGGCCGCGGAGCGGGTCAGGGAGCTAGCCTCTACCGCAGACCCGCTCCGTAGGGTTAGGCTGGGAAGAAGGAAGCGGGAGTATGCCCGCCGCTTCCTTTCCCAGCCGTAGTGCCTGGGCGGGAGAGGGGGGTGACCTCTCCCACCCATTATAGGCCTACGAGGTGAGGGTGTCCCTGAGTTGATCGGGGCCCCTCGCAGGGGGTTCCGCCGGGGCGTCACGGTGAGTGCGAAAGCGATCCCGTGGCGCTCCACTATGGCGATGAGGTCAACCGTTGGTTTTTTAGTGGGTAGCCTTAAAAATGGCAGCGTCCTCTATGCTGCCGGGTAGTCCCACATACCCCTCGGCCATCACCTTCCTGGCCGCTGGGATGATGCGTAACGCATTTTTTCAACGACAAAAAAAAAAAAAAAAAAAAAAAAAAAGGTTACAAAATGATGATACAATGTGAAAAGAGCGCACTAAAGGTTTCCATACATTTGGAAAAACAGCACAACATCACGTTGGTTGTATGACCCCTACGGAGCTTCCTTTAAATATATATTTTATTTTGATTTAACTGTATATTTTAAAGGGAATAAATAACTTAATATTCTATGTATACTTCAAGCGCCTTCCAGTTTGTGTTATTAAAATCAATAAAAACAAAGTAACGTTTGGTGTATGGAAAAATCGGTCCAGTTCAGGAAGTTTAACTAGATAAATCATGATTATGTATTATTTATTTTTACATAAAGTTTTGGAAAAAAATTATATAAATAAAAAAGTAGAAAAAATATAATATTTGTTTCTTAGCGGTACTGCTATATTTTTCATTGAATCATAATTTTGACGGATCATGTTATGCTTACGCTTACGCTTACGCTTACGCTTACGCTTACGCTTACGCTTACGCTTACGCTTACGCTTACGCTTACGCTTACGCTTACGCTTACGCTTACGCTTACGCTTACGCTTCCGCTTCCGCTTCCGCTTCCGCTTCCGCTTCCGCTTCCGCTACCGCTACCGCTTACGCTTACGCTTACGCTTACGCTTACGCTTACGCTTACGCTTACGCTTACGCTTACGCTTACGCTTACGCTTACGCTTACGCTTACGCTTACGCTTACGCTTACGCTTACGCTTACGCTTACGCTTACGCTTACGCTTACGCTTACGCTTACGCTTACGCTTACGCTTACGCTTACGCTTACGCTTACGCTTACGCTTACGCTTACGCTTACGCTTACGGATAGGCTTACGCTTCCACTTACGCTTACGCTTACGCTTGCGCTTACGCTTACGCTTACGCTTACGCTTACGCTTACGCTTACGCTTACGCTTACGCTTACGCTTACGCTTACGTTTACGCTTACGCTTACGCTTACGCTTGCGCTTATGCTTATGCTTTTTTAATTACGTGTTATTTTTAATTTCGGTAGATCAGGACTTGTGACAGGGTAATCAGTTCCTTTATATTTTGTCAAATGTTGTGTTACACAATACATTCCTTTTACTTTAATATCAAAGTGCAATAGTATCATGTAAATAAAAGATGGTTTTTGTGATATCTCATAGTTTTTATTTGCAAAATAGACTAATCGATTTAGGAGATCGTAAAATCACTGCATTGGGATACGGTTGACATCGCGAGGAGATGTTAAAGGTACGAAATAAACTTTTTAATTGTAGCGTCGGACCCGATAAGGTCTATATTATATATGTAAAAAGTAGGTTACGATACTGTAGCTTAGTAAACCCAAAAATAAAGCAGTATTAGCTAAATTCAATTTATCATTTTTAATTGAACATTTCTTTTTACTTATTCGACGTTTGGTTAAGTATATTTTAATTTAAAGCCAATTTAGGTTACAAAATGATGATACAATGTAAAAAAAAGCGAACTAAAGGTTTCCATACATTTTGGAAAACAGCACAACATCACGTTTGTTGTATGACCCCTACGGTGCCTCCTTTAAATATATATTTTATTTTGATTTAAGTGTATATTTTAAAGTGAATAAATAACTTCATATTCTATGTATAATTCAAGCGCCTTCCAGTTTGTGTTATTAAAATCAATAAAAACAAAGTAACGTTTGGTGTATGGAAAAATCAGTCCAGTTCAGGAAGTTTAACTAGATAAATCATGATGATGTATTTATTTTAACATAAAATTTTAGAAACAAATGATATAAATAAATGAATAGACAAAATATATTTCTTTCTTAGCGGTACTGCAACATTTTTCATTGAATTATAATTTTGACAGATCATATTATGCTTACGCTTACGCTTACGCTTACGCTTACGCTTACGCTTACGCTTACGCTTACGCTTACGCTTACGCTTACGCTTACGCTTACGCTTACGCTTACGCTTACGCTTACGCTTACGCTTACGCTTACGCTTACGCTTACGCTTACGCTTACGCTTACGCTTACGCTTACGCTTACGCTTACGCTTTCGCTTACGCTTACGCTTACGCTTACGCTTACGCTTACGCTTGCTTACGCTTACTCTTACGCTTACGCTTACGCTTACGCTTACGCTTATGCTTATGCTTATGCTTATGCTTATGCTTTTTCAATTACGTTTTATTTTTAATTTCGGTAGATCAGGACTTGTGACAGGGTAATCAGTTCCTTTATATTTTGTCAAATGTTGTGTTACACAATACATACCTTTTACTTTAATATCAAAGTGCAGGAGTATCATGTAAATAAAAGATGGTTTTTGTGATATCTCATAGTTTTTATTTGCAAAATAGACTAATCGATTTAGGAGATCGTAAAATCACTGCATTGGGATACGGTTGACATCGCGAGGAGATGTTAAAGGTACGAAATAAACTTTTTAATTGTAGCGTCGGACCCGATAAGGTCTATATTATATATGTAAAAAGTAGGTAACGATACTGTAGCTTGGTAAACCCAAAAATAAAGCAGTATTAGCTAAATTCAATTTATCATTTTTAATTGAACATTTCTTTTTACTTATTCGACGTTTGGTTAAGTATATTTTAATTTAAAGCCAATTTAGGTTACAAAATGATGATACAATGTAAAAAAAAGCGAACTAAAGGTTTCCATACATTTTGGAAAACAGCACAACATCACGTTTGTTGTATGACCCCTACGGTGCCTCCTTTAAATATATATTTTATTTTGACTTAAGTGTATATTTTAAAGTGAATAAATAACTTCATATTCTATGTATACTTCAAGCGCCTTCCAGTTTGTGTTATTAAAATCAATAAAAACAAAGTAACGTTTGGTGTATGGAAAAATCGGTCCAGTTCAGGAAGTTTAACTAGATAAATCATGATTATGTATTATTTATTTTTACATAAAGTTTTGGAAAAAAATTATATAAATAAAAAAGTAGAAAAAATATAATATTTGTTTCTTAGCGGTACTGCTATATTTTTCATTGAATCATAATTTTGACGGATCATGTTATGCTTACGCTTACGCTTACGCTTACGCTTACGCTTACGCTTACGCTTACGCTTACGCTTACGCTTACGCTTACGCTTACGCTTACGCTTACGCTTACGCTTCCGCTTCCGCTTCCGCTTCCGCTTCCGCTTTCGCTTACGCTTACGCTTCCGCTTTCGCTTACGCTTACGCTTACGCTTACGCTTACGCTTACGCTTACGCTTACGCTTACGCTTACGCTTACGCTTACGCTTACGCTTACGCTTACGCTTACGCTTACGCTTACGCTTACGCTTACGCTTGCGCTTATGCTTATGCTTTTTCAATTACGTGTTATTTTTAATTTCAGTAGATCAGGACTTGTGACAGGGTAATCAGTTCCTTTATATTTTGTCAAATGTTGTGTTACACAATACATACCTTTTACTTTAATATCAAAGTGCAGGAGTATCATGTAAATAAAAGATGGTTTTTGTGATACGGTTGACATCGCGAGGAGATGTTAAAGGTACGAAATAAACTTTTTAATTGTAGCGTCGGACCCGATAAGGTCTATATTATATATGAAAAAAGTAGATAACGATACTGTAGCTTAGTAAACCCAAAAATAAAGCAGTATTAGCTAAATTCAATTTATCATTTTTAATTGAACATTTCTTTTTACTTATTTGACGTTTGGTTAAGTATATTTTAATTTAAAGCCAATTTAGGTTACAAAATGATGATACAATGTGAAAAGAGCGCACTAAAGGTTTCCATACATTTGGAAAAACAGCACAACATCACGTTGGTTGTATGACCCCTACGGAGCCTCCTTTAAATATATATTTTATTTTGATTTAACTGTATATTTTAAAGTGAATAAATAACTTAATATTCTATGTATACTTCAAGCGCCTTCCAGTTTGTGTTATTAACCCGGCGTTCGCACAGTTGGGTCTATTTGACCCGGGCTATTTTCAAATGCGCGTATTTCTAATGTTTTTGGTGCCACACTGCCATAATTCTCAATAGCTGGAGCTAAGGGTCGTATCTTTCCACGGATTATCGATATTTAGTCGTATTGCAATCGCAGCGGTGTATAAACGCTTCTAAACATGACAAAGGGTAAATTTGACCCAACCATACACTTCGTGTAGTAATTTCGCGCCATTGTAAAAAAGTATATTTATTTATTTTATTCGCATGACTTTTGAAATAACGGTTCTCGAAGAACGCGAATGACAGCGAATATTGAGTATCTTGGAGAAATCAGACTCCGATCATGAAAATTCACAAACTGAAGATGTAGAAGTCCATTTGAGCATTGCAGCCAAACTAGTAATACCGACGAAAACGCATGTGAAATGAATAGTGATAATGAAACCCTGATTAAATTACAGAACAGAATCACAGTAGAATTTTGTCAGCACTTACGACAGCCAGGTACAATATATTAATTTTATTGGAAGAGATACAATAAAGTGGCCATAGATGCCTTTAGGCCTAAACATTCGATTTAGGGTTATAAATTTTATAATATATATATATTTATAAATATGGCTTCAATAAATGCACATATATTTCTTAAGATAAATAACAACATTGTTACAAGGTGTTGCAAATTCTCAATTTACGCATTACTCTTGTTCGTGAGCATTTGCGCGACCGTAAAGGCATCCTACAGTTGCTAAGACTAATGTGCCAAACAATACGCGATTATTTTAGGAAACCCTGTTAGGGACCCGTCTGCAAAGATACTGAAGGTCAGAAAAAGATTGCAAGACTGTCCTGCCAAAAAAGACTGAAAAAGTAATTGAACTTGACGGAAATGAAACAAATATTTCTGCACTGAGTTCGCAATATTGTACTGTAGAGACTGCGCATATGTAAGCAATGATATGACTGATTCATAAAACTAATTAATAATTTTATTTGTAGTCTTATAAAATGTGATTTACACGTATCCTAATTATTAATATTTTAGAAAAAAAGTTTATACTTGCTTCAAGTTTTGTGACTTTAAAACAAAGGTTGTTCTTTTTGTTAATATTTTGCTCCACTATCATAAAAAAAATATTAAAAAGAAAGTTTTACTTCAAGTTCTTTTTACTCATACATGACCACTTAAACTATAGTCGTTTTATCCAATTACAGCCATATATTAGTAAATGTCTTGTAATTATTGAAATTATGACGGTTTTCTTCACGGGTCTCCTGGACCCAACCCTACTATCGTTGTAACATATTTTAACTGTGCTGACGCCGGGTTAAAATCAATAAAAACAAAGTAACGTTTGGTGTATGGAAAAATCGGTCCAGTTCAGGAAGTTTAGATTATGTATTATTTATTTTTACATAAAGTTTTGGAAAAAAAATATATAAATAAAAAAGTAGAAAAAATATAATATTTGTTTCTTAGCGGTACTGCTATATTTTTCATTGAATCATAATTTTGACGGATCATGTTATGCTTACGCTTACGCTTACGCTTACGCTTACGCTTACGCTTACGCTTACGCTTACGCTTACGCTTACGCTTACGCTTACGCTTACGCTTACGCTTACGCTTACGCTTACGCTTACGCTTACGCTTACGCTTACGCATACGCTTACGCTTACGCTTACGCTTACGCTTACGCTTACGCTTACGCTTACGCTTACGCTTACGCTTACGCTTACGCTTACGCTTACGCTTACGCTTACGCTTACGCTTACGCTTACGCTTACGCTTACGCTTACGCTTACGCTTACGCTTACGCTTACGCTTACGCTTACGCTTACGCTTACGCTTACGCTTACGCTTACGCTTCCGCTTCCGCTTACGCTTCCGCTTCCGCTTCCGCTTCCGCTACCGCTACCGCTTACGCTTACGCTTACGCTTACGCTTACGCTTACGCTTACGCTTACGCTTACGCTTACGCTTACGCTTACGCTTACGCTTACGCTTACGCTTACGCTTACGCTTACGCTTACGCTTACGCTTACGCTTACGCTTACGCTTACGCTTACGCTTACGCTTGCGCTTATGCTTATGCTTTTTCAATTACGTGTTATTTTTAATTTCAGTAGATCAGGACTTGTGACAGGGTAATCAGTTCCTTTATATTTTGTCAAATGTTGTGTTACACAATACATACCTTTTACTTTAATATCAAAGTGCAGGAGTATCATGTAAATAAAAGATGGTTTTTGTGATACGGTTGACATCGCGAGGAGATGTTAAAGGTACGAAATAAACTTTTTAATTGTAGCGTCGGACCCGATAAGGTCTATATTATATATGACAAAAGTAGGTAACGATACTGTAGCTTAGTAAACCCAAAAATAAAGCAGTATTAGCTAAATTCAATTTATCATTTTTAATTGAACATTTCTTTTTAGTTATTCGACGTTTGGTTAAGTATATTTTAATTTAAAGCCAATTTAGGTTACACAAATGATGATACAATGTAAAAAAAAGCGAACTAAAGGTTTCCATACATTTTGGAAAACAGCACAACATCACGTTTGTTGTATGACCCCTACGGTGCCTCCTTTAAATATATATTTTATTTTGATTTAACTGTATATTTTAAAGTGAATAAATAACTTAATATTCTATGTATACTTCAAGCGCCTTCCAGTTTGTGTTATTAATATCAATAAAAACAAAGTAACGTTTGGTATATGGAAAAATCGGTCCAGTTCAGGAAGTTTAACTAGATAAATCATGATTATGTATTATTTATTTTAACATAAAGTTTTGGAAAAAAATTATATAAATAAAAAAGTAGAAAAAATATAATATTTGTTTCTTAGCGGTACTGCTATATTTTTCATTGAATTATAATTTTGACAGATCATGTTATGCTTACGCTTACGCTTACGCTTCCGCTTCCGCTTCCGCTTCCGCTTCCGCTTCCGCTTCCGCTTCCGCTTACGCTTACGCTTACGCATAGGCTTACGCTTCCGCTTACGCTTACGCTTACGCTTGCGCTTACGCTTACGCTTACGCTTACGCTTACGCTTACGCTTACGCTTACGCTTACGCTTACGCTTACGCTTACGCTTACGCTTACGCTTACGCTTACGCTTACGCTTACGCTTACGCTTACGCTTACGCTTACGCTTACGCTTACGCTTACGCTTACGCTTACGCTTACGCTTACGCTTACGCTTACGCTTACGCTTACGCTTACGCTTACGCTTTCGCTTACGCTTACGCTTACGCTTACGCTTACGCTTACGCTTGCTTACGCTTACTCTTACGCTTACGCTTACGCTTACGCTTACGCTTACGCTTACGCTTACGCTTATGCTTATGCTTATGCTTATGCTTTTTCAATTACGTGTTATTTTTAATTTCGGTAGATCAGGACTTGTGACAGGGTAATCAGTTCCTTTATATTTTGTCAAATGTTGTGTTACACAATACATACCTTTTACTTTAATATCAAAGTGCAGGAGTATCATGTAAATAAAAGATGGTTTTTGTGATATCTCATAGTTTTTATTTGCAAAATAGACTAATCGATTTAGGAGATCGTAAAATCACTGCATTGGGATACGGTTGACATCGCGAGGAGATGTTAAAGGTACGAAATAAACTTTTTAATTGTAGCGTCGGACCCGATAAGGTCTATATTATATATGTAAAAAGTAGGTAACGATACTGTAGCTTGGTAAACCCAAAAATAAAGCAGTATTAGCTAAATTCAATTTATCATTTTTAATTGAACATTTCTTTTTACTTATTCGACGTTTGGTTAAGTATATTTTAATTTAAAGCCAATTTAGGTTACAAAATGATGATACAATGTAAAAAAAAGCGAACTAAAGGTTTCCATACATTTTGGAAAACAGCACAACATCACGTTTGTTGTATGACCCCTACGGTGCCTCCTTTAAATATATATTTTATTTTGATTTAAGTGTATATTTTAAAGTGAATAAATAACTTCATATTCTATGTATACTTCAAGCGCCTTCCAGTTTGTGTTATTAAAATCAATAAAAACAAAGTAACGTTTGGTGTATGGAAAAATCGGTCCAGTTCAGGAAGTTTAACTAGATAAATCATGATTATGTATTATTTATTTTTACATAAAGTTTTGGAAAAAAATTATATAAATAAAAAAGTAGAAAAAATATAATATTTGTTTCTTAGCGGTACTGCTATATTTTTCATTGAATCATAATTTTGACGGATCATGTTATGCTTACGCTTACGCTTACGCTTACGCTTACGCTTACGCTTACGCTTACGCTTACGCTTACGCTTACGCTTACGCTTACGCTTACGCTTACGCTTACGCTTACGCTTACGCTTACGCTTACGCTTACGCTTCCGCTTCCGCTTCCGCTTCCGCTTCCGCTTTCGCTTACGCTTACGCTTACGCTTACGCTTACGCTTACGCTTGCTTACGCTTACTCTTACGCTTACGCTTACGCTTACGCTTACGCTTACGCTTACGCTTACGCTTACGCTTACGCTTACGCTTACGCTTGCGCTTACGCTTACGCTTACGCTTACGCTTACGCTTACGCTTACGCTTACGCTTGCGCTTATGCTTATGCTTTTTCAATTACGTGTTATTTTTAATTTCAGTAGATCAGGACTTGTGACAGGGTAATCAGTTCCTTTATATTTTGTCAAATGTTGTGTTACACAATACATACCTTTTACTTTAATATCAAAGTGCAGGAGTATCATGTAAATAAAAGATTGTTTTTTTGATACGGTTGACATCGCGAGGAGATGTTAAAGGTACGAAATAAACTTTTGAATTGTAGCGTCGGACCCGATAAGGTCTATATTATATATGAAAAAAGTAGATAACGATACTGTAGCTTAGTAAACCCAAAAATAAAGCAGTATTAGCTAAATTCAATTTATCATTTTTAATTGAACATTTCTTTTTACTTATTTGACGTTTGGTTAAGTATATTTTAATTTAAAGCCAATTTAGGTTACAAAATGATGATACAATGTGAAAAGAGCGCACTAAAGGTTTCCATACATTTGGAAAAACAGCACAACATCACGTTGGTTGTATGACCCCTACGGAGCCTCCTTTAAATATATATTTTATTTTGATTTAACTGTATATTTTAAAGTGAATAAATAACTTAATATTCTATGTATACTTCAAGCGCCTTCCAGTTTGTGTTATTAAAATCAATAAAAACAAAGTAACGTTTGGTGTATGGAAAAATCGGTCCAGTTCAGGAAGTTTAGATTATGTATTATTTATTTTTACATAAAGTTTTGGAAAAAAATTATATAAATAAAAAAGTAGAAAAAATATAATATTTGTTTCTTAGCGGTACTGCTATATTTTTCATTGAATCATAATTTTGACGGATCATGTTATGCTTACGCTTACGCTTACGCTTACGCTTACGCTTACGCTTACGCTTCCGCTTACGCTTCCGCTTCCGCTTCCGCTTCCGCTTCCGCTTCCGCTTCCGCTTCCGCTTACGCTTACGCTTACGCTTCCGCTTACGCTTACGCTTACGCTTACGCTTACGCTTACGCTTACGCTTGCTTACGCTTACTCTTACGCTTACGCTTACGCTTACGCTTACGCTTACGCTTACGCTTACGCTTACGCTTACGCTTACGCTTACGCTTACGCTTACGCTTACGCTTACGCTTACGCTTACGCTTACGCTTACGCTTACGCATAGGCTTATGCTTCCGCTTACGCTTACGCTTACGCTTGCGCTTACGCTTACGCTTACGCTTACGCTTACGCTTACGCTTACGCTTACGCTTACGCTTACGCTTACGCTTACGCTTACGCTTACGTTTACGCTTACGCTTACGCTTACGCTTGCGCTTATGCTTATGCTTTTTCAATTACGTGTTATTTTTAATTTCAGTAGATCAGGACTTGTGACAGGGTAATCAGTTCCTTTATATTTTGTCAAATGTTGTGTTACACAATACATTCCTTTTACTTTAATATCAAAGTGCAATAGTATCATGTAAATAAAAGATGGTTTTTGTGATATCTCATAGTTTTTATTTGCAAAAAAGACTAATCGATTTAGGAGATCGTAAAATCACTGCATTGGGATACGGTTGACATCGCGAGGAGATGTTAAAGGTACGAAATAAACTTTTTAATTGTAGCGTCGGACCCGATAAGGTCTATATTATATATGTAAAAAGTAGGTTACGATACTGTAGCTTAGTAAACCCAAAAATAAAGCAGTATTAGCTAAATTCAATTTATCATTTTTAATTGAACATTTCTTTTTACTTATTCGACGTTTGGTTAAGTATATTTTAATTTAAAGCCAATTTAGGTTACAAAATGATGATACAATGTAAAAAAAAGCGAACTAAAGGTTTCCATACATTTTGGAAAACAGCACAACATCACGTTTGTTGTATGACCCCTACGGTGCCTCCTTTAAATATATATTTTATTTTGATTTAAGTGTATATTTTAAAGTGAATAAATCACTTCATATTCTATGTATAATTCAAGCGCCTTCCAGTTTGTGTTATTAAAATCAATAAAAACAAAGTAACGTTTGGTGTATGGAAAAATCAGTCCAGTTCAGGAAGTTTAACTAGATAAATCATGATGATGTGTTTATTTTAACATAAAATTTTAGAAACAAATGATATAAATAAATGAATAGACAAAATATATTTCTTTCTTAGCGGTACTGCAACATTTTTCATTGAATTATAATTTTGACAGATCATATTATGCTTACGCTTTCGCTTACGCATAGGCTTACGCTTTCGCTTACGCATAGGCTTACGCTTACGCTTACGCTTACGCTTACGCTTACGCTTACGCTTACGCTTACGCTTACGCTTACGCTTACGCTGACGCTTACGCTTACGCTTACGCTTACGCTTACGCTTACGCTTACGCTTACGCTTACGCTTACGCTTACGCTTACGCTTACGCTTATGCTTATGCTTATGCTTATGCTTTTTCTATTACGTGTTATTTTTAATTTCGGTAGATCAGGACTTGTGACAGGGTAATCAGTTCCTTTATATTTTGTCAAATGTTGTGTTACACAATACATACCTTTTACTTTAATATCAAAGTGCAGGAGTATCATGTAAATAAAAGATGGTTTTTGTGATATCTCATAGTTTTTATTTGCAAAATAGACTAATCGATTTAGGAGATCGTAAAATCACTGCATTGGGATACGGTTGACATCGCGAGGAGATATTAAAGGTACGAAATAAACTTTTTAATTGTAGCGTCGGACCCGATAAGGTCTATATTATATATGTAAAAAGTAGGTAACGATACTGTAGCTTGGTAAACCCAAAAATAAAGCAGTATTAGCTAAATTCAATTTATCATTTTTAATTGAACATTTCTTTTTACTTATTCGACGTTTGGTTAAGTATATTTTAATTTAAAGCCAATTTAGGTTACAAAATGATGATACAATGTAAAAAAAAGCGAACTAAAGGTTTCCATACATTTTGGAAAACAGCACAACATCACGTTTGTTGTATGACCCCTACGGTGCCTCCTTTAAATATATATTTTATTTTGACTTAAGTGTATATTTTAAAGTGAATAAATAACTTCATATTCTATGTATACTTCAAGCGCCTTCCAGTTTGTGTTATTAAAATCAATAAAAACAAAGTAACGTTTGGTGTATGTAAAAATCGGTCCAGTTCAGGAAGTTTAACTAGATAAATCATGATTATGTATTATTTATTTTTACATAAAGTTTTGGAAAAAAATTATATAAATAAAAAAGTAGAAAAAATATAATAATTATTTCTTAGCGGTACTGCTATATTTTTCATTGAATCATAATTTTGACGGATCATGTTATGCTTACGCTTACGCTTACGCTTACGCTTACGCTTACGCTTACGCTTACGCTTACGCTTACGCTTACGCTTACGCTTACGCATAGGCTTACGCTTACGCTTACGCTTATGCTTATGCTTTTTCAATTACGTGTTATTTTTAATTTCGGTAGATCAGGACTTGTGACAGGGTAATCAGTTCCTTTATATTTTGTCAAATGTTGTGTTACACAATACATACCTTTTACTTTAATATCAAAGTGCAGGAGTATCATGTAAATAAAAGATGGTTTTTGTGATATCTTATAGTTTTTATTTGCAAAATAGACTAATCGATTTAGGAGATCGTAAAATCACTGCATTGGGATACGGTTGACATCGCGAGGAGATGTTAAAGGTACGAAATAAACTTTTTAATTGTAGCGTCGGACCCGATAAGGTCTATATTATATATGTAAAAAGTAGGTAACGATACTGTAGCTTGGTAAACCCAAAAATAAAGCAGTATTAGCTAAATTCAATTTATCATTTTTAATTGAACATTTCTTTTTACTTATTCGACGTTTGGTTAAGTATATTTTAATTTAAAGCCAATTTAGGTTACAAAATGATACTACAATGTAAAAAAAAGCGAACTAAAGGTTTCCATACATTTTGGAAAACAGCACAACATCACGTTTGTTGTATGACCCCTACGGTGCCTCCTTTAAATATATATTTTATTTTGATTTAAGTGTATATTTTAAAGTGAATAAATAACTTCATATTCTATGTATACTTCAAGCGCCTTCCAGTTTGTGTTATTAAAATCAATAAAAACAAAGTAACGTTTGGTGTATGGAAAAATCGGTCCAGTTCAGGAAGTTTAACTAGATAAATCATGATTATGTATTATTTATTTTTACATAAAGTTTTGGAAAAAAATTATATAAAAAAAAAAGTAGAAAAAATATAATATTTGTTTCTTAGCGGTACTGCAACATTTTTCATTGAATTATAATTTTGACAGATCATATTATGCTTACGCTTACGCTTACGCTTACGCTTACGCTTACGCTTACGCTTACGCTTACGCTTACGCTTACGCTTACGCTTACGCTTACGCTTACGTTTACGCTTACGCTTACGCTTACGCTTGCGCTTATGCTTATGCTTTTTTAATTACGTGTTATTTTTAATTTCGGTAGATCAGGACTTGTGACAGGGTAATCAGTTCCTTTATATTTTGTCAAATGTTGTGTTACACAATACATTCCTTTTACTTTAATATCAAAGTGCAATAGTATCATGTAAATAAAAGATGGTTTTTGTGATATCTCATAGTTTTTATTTGCAAAAAAGACTAATCGATTTAGGAGATCGTAAAATCACTGCATTGGGATACGGTTGACATCGCGAGGAGATGTTAAAGGTACGAAATAAACTTTTTAATTGTAGCGTCGGACCCGATAAGGTCTATATTATATATGTAAAAAGTAGGTTACGATACTGTAGCTTAGTAAACCCAAAAATAAAGCAGTATTAGCTAAATTCAATTTATCATTTTTAATTGAACATTTCTTTTTACTTATTCGACGTTTGGTTAAGTATATTTTAATTTAAAGCCAATTTAGGTTACAAAATGATGATACAATGTAAAAAAAAGCGAACTAAAGGTTTCCATACATTTTGGAAAACAGCACAACATCACGTTTGTTGTATGACCCCTACGGTGCCTCCTTTAAATATATATTTTATTTTGATTTAAGTGTATATTTTAAAGTGAATAAATAACTTCATAGTCTATGTATACTTCAAGCGCCTTCCAGTTTGTGTTATTAAAATCAATAAAAACAAAGTAACGTTTGGTGTATGGAAAAATCAGTCCAGTTCAGGAAGTTTAACTAGACAAATCATAATGATGTATTTATTTTAACATAAAATTTTAGAAACAAATGATATAAATAAATGAATAGACAAAATATATTTCTTTCTTAGCGGTACTGCAACATTTTTCATTGAATTATAATTTTGACAGATCATGTTATGCTTACGCTCACGCTTACGCTTACGCTTACGCTTACGCTTACGCTTACGCTTACGCTTACGCTTACGCTTACGCTTACGCTTACGCTTACGCTTGCGCTTACGCTTTCGCTTACGCATAGGCTTACGCTTTCGCTTACGCATAGGCTTACGCTTACGCTTACGCTTACTTTTACGCTTACGCTTACGCTTACGCTTACGCTTACGCTTACGCTTACGCTTACGCTTACGCTTACGCTGACGCTTACGCTTACGCTTACGCTTACGCTTACGCTTACGCTTACGCTTACGCTTACGCTTACGCTTATGCTTATGCTTATGCTTATGCTTTTTCAATTACGTGTTATTTTTAATTTCGGTAGATCAGGACTTGTGACAGGGTAATCAGTTCCTTTATATTTTGTCAAATGTTGTGTTACACAATACATACCTTTTACTTTAATATCAAAGTGCAGGAGTATCATGTAAATAAAAGATGGTTTTTGTGATACGGTTGACATCGCGAGGAGATGTTAAAGGTACGAAATAAACTTTTTAATTGTAGCGTCGGACCCGATAAGGTCTATATTATATATGAAAAAAGTAGATAACGATACTGTAGCTTAGTAAACCCAAAAAATAAAGCAGTATTAGCTAAATTCAATTTATCATTTTTAATTGAACATTTCTTTTTACTTATTTGACGTTTGGTTAAGTATATTTTAATTTAAAGCCAATTTAGGTTACAAAATGATGATACAATGTGAAAAGAGCGCACTAAAGGTTTCCATACATTTGGAAAAACAGCACAACATCACGTTGGTTGTATGACCCGTACGGAGCCTCCTTTAAATATATATTTTATTTTGATTTAACTGTATATTTTAAAGTGAATAAATAACTTAATATTCCATGTATACTTCAAGCGCCTTCCAGTTTGTGTTATTAAAATCAATAAAAACAAAGTAACCTTTGGTGTATGGAAAAATCGGTCCAGTTCAGGAAGTTTAACTAGATAAATCATGATGATGTATTATTTATTTTAACATAAAGTTTTGGAAAAAAATTATATAAATAAAATGTGGAAAAAATATATTTGTTTCTTAGCGGTTCTGCAATATTTTTCATTGAATTATAATTTTGACGGATCATGTTATGCTTACGCTTATGCTTACGCTTATGCTTATGCTTATGCTTATGCTTATGCTTATGCTTATGCTTATGCTTACGCTTACGCTTACGCTTACGCTTACGCTTACGCTTACGCTTGCGCTTATGCTTATGCTTATCCTTTTTAATTACGTGTTATTTTTAATTTCGGTAGATCAGGACTTGTGACAGGGTAATCAGTTCCTTTATATTTTGTCAAATGTTGTGTTACACAATACACACCTTTTACTATAATATCAAAGTGCAGGAGTATCATGTAAATAAAAGATGGTTTTTGTGATATCTCATAGATTTTATTTGCAAAATAGACTAATCGATTTAGGAGATCGTAAAATCACTGCATTGGGATACGGTTGACATCGCGAGGAGATGTTAAAGGTACGAAATAAACTTTTTAATTCTAGCGTCGGACCCGATAAGGTCTATATTATATATGAAAAAAGTAGGTAACGATACTGTAGCTTAGTAAACCCAAAAATAAAGCAGTATTAGCTAAATTCAATTTATCATTTTTAATTGAACATTTCTTTTTAGTTATTCGACGTTTGGTTAAGTATATTTTAATTTAAAGCCAATTTAGGTTACAAAATGATGATACAATGTAAAAAGAAAGCGAACTAAAGGTTTCCATACATTTTGGAAAACAGCACAACATCACGTTTGTTGTATGACCCCTACGGTGCCTCCTTTAAATATATATTTTATTTTGATTTAAGTGTATATTTTAAAGTGAATAAATAACTTCATATTCTATGTATACTTCAAGCGCCTTCCAGTTTGTGTTATTAAAATCAATAAAAACAAAGTAACGTTTGGTATATGGAAAAATCGGTCCAGTTCAGGAAGTTTAACTAGATAAATCATGATGATGTATTATTTATTTTAACATAAAGTTTTGGAAAAAAATTATATAAATAAAAAAGTGGAAAAAATATATTTGTTTCTTAGCGGTTCTGCTATATTTTTCATTGAATTATAATTTTGACGGATCATGTTATGCTTACGCTTATGCTTACGCTTATGCTTATGCTTATGCTTATGCTTATGCTTATGCTTATGCTTATGCTTACGCTTACGCTTATGCTTACGCTTACGCTTACGCTTACGCTTACGCTTACGCTTACGCTTACGCTTACGCTTGCGCTTATGCTTATGCTTATCCTTTTTAATTACGTGTTATTTTTAATTTCGGTAGATCAGGACTTGTGACAGGGTAATCAGTTCCTTTATATTTTGTCAAATGTTGTGTTACACAATACACACCTTTTACTATAATATCAAAGTGCAGGAGTATCATGTAAATAAAAGATGGTTTTTGTGATATCTCATAGATTTTATTTGCAAAATAGACTAATCGATTTAGGAGATCGTAAAATCACTGCATTGGGATACGGTTGACATCGCGAGGAGATGTTAAAGGTACGAAATAAACTTTTTAATTGTAGCGTCGGACCCGATAAGGTCTATATTATATATGAAAAAAGTAGGTAACGATACTGTAGCTTAGTAAACCCAAAAATAAAGCAGTATTAGCTAAATTCAATTTATCATTTTTAATTGAACATTTCTTTTTAGTTATTCGACGTTTGGTTAAGTATATTTTAATTTAAAGCCAATTTAGGTTACAAAATGATGATACAATGTAAAAAGAAAGCGAACTAAAGGTTTCCATACATTTTGGAAAACAGCACAACATCACGTTTGTTGTATGACCCCTACGGTGCCTCCTTTAAATATATATTTTATTTTGATTTAAGTGTATATTTTAAAGTGAATAAATAACTTCATATTCTATGTATACTTCAAGCGCCTTCCAGTTTGTGTTATTAAAATCAATAAAAACAAAGTAACGTTTGGTATATGGAAAAATCGGTCCAGTTCAGGAAGTTTAACTAGATAAATCATGATTATGTATTATTTATTTTTACATAAAGTTTTGGAAAAAAATTATATAAATAAAAAAGTAGAAAAAATATAATATTTGTTTCTTCGCGGTACTGCTATATTTTTCATTGAATCATAATTTTGACGGATCATGTTATGCTTACGCTTACGCTTACGCTTCCGCTTCCGCTTCCGCTTCCGCTTCCACTTCCGCTTCCGCTTCCGCTTCCGCTTACGCTTACGCTTACGCTTGCTTACGCTTACTCTTACGCTTACGCTTACGCTTACGCTTACGCATAGGCTTACGCTTACGCTTACGCTTATGCTTATGCTTTTTCAATTATGTGTTATTTTTAATTTCGGTAGATCAGGACTTGTGACAGGGTAATCAGTTCCTTTATATTTTGTCAAATGTTGTGTTACACAATACATACCTTTTACTTTAATATCAAAGTGCAGGAGTATCATGTAAATAAAAGATGGTTTTTGTGATATCTCATAGTTTTTATTTGCAAAATAGACTAATCGATTTAGGAGATCGTAAAATCACTGCATTGGGATACGGTTGACATCGCGAGGAGATGTTAAAGGTACGAAATAAACTTTTTAATTGTAGCGTCGGACCCGATAAGGTCTATATTATATATGTAAAAAGTAGGTAATGATACTGTAGCTTGGTAAACCCAAAAATAAAGCAGTATTAGCTAAATTCAATTTATCATTTTTAATTGAACATTTCTTTTTACTTATTCGACGTTTGGTTAAGTATATTTTAATTTAAAGCCAATTTAGGTTACAAAATGATGATACAATGTAAAAAAAAGCGAACTAAAGGTTTCCATACATTTTGGAAAACAGCACAACATCACGTTGGTTGTATGACCCCTACGGAGCCTCCTTTAAATATATATTTTATTTTGATTTAACTGTATATTTTAAAGTGAATAAATAACTTAATATTCTATGTATACTTCAAGCGCCTTCCAGTTTGTGTTATTAAAATCAATAAAAACAAAGTAACGTTTGGTGTATGGAAAAATCGGTCCAGTTCAGGAAGTTTAACTAGATAAATCATGATTATGTATTATTTATTTTTACATAAAGTTTTGGAAAAAAATTATATAAATAAAAAAGTAGAAAAAATATAATATTTGTTTCTTAGCGGTACTGCTATATTTTTCATTGAATCATAATTTTGACGGATCATGTTATGCTTACGCTTACGCTTACGCTTACGCTTACTTTTACGCTTACGCTTACGCTTACGCTTACGCTTACGCTTACGCTTCCGCTTCCGCTTACGCTTCCGCTTCCGCTTCCGCTTCCGCTACCGCTACCGCTTACGCTTACGCTTACGCTTACGCTTACGCTTACGCTTACGCTTACGCTTACGCTTACGCTTACGCTTACGCTTACGCTTACGCTTACGCTTACGCTTACGCTTACGCTTACGCTTACGCTTACGCTTACGCTTACGCTTACGCTTACGCTTACGCTTACGCTTACGCTTACGCTTACGCTTACGCTTACGCTTACGCTTACGCTTACGCTTACGCTTACGCTTACGCTTACGCTTACGCATAGGCTTACGCTTCCACTTACGCTTACGCTTACGCTTGCGCTTACGCTTACGCTTACGCTTACGCTTACGCTTACGCTTACGCTTACGCTTACGCTTACGCTTACGCTTACGTTTACGCTTACGCTTACGCTTACGCTTGCGCTTATGCTTATGCTTTTTTAATTACGTGTTATTTTTAATTTCGGTAGATCAGGACTTGTGACAGGGTAATCAGTTCCTTTATATTTTGTCAAATGTTGTGTTACACAATACATTCCTTTTACTTTAATATCAAAGTGCAATAGTATCATGTAAATAAAAGATGGTTTTTGTGATATCTCATAGTTTTTATTTGCAAAATAGACTAATCGATTTAGGAGATCGTAAAATCACTGCATTGGGATACGGTTGACATCGCGAGGAGATGTTAAAGGTACGAAATAAACTTTTTAATTGTAGCGTCGGACCCGATAAGGTCTATATTATATATGTAAAAAGTAGGTTACGATACTGTAGCTTAGTAAACCCAAAAATAAAGCAGTATTAGCTAAATTCAATTTATCATTTTTAATTGAACATTTCTTTTTACTTATTCGACGTTTGGTTAAGTATATTTTAATTTAAAGCCAATTTAGGTTACAAAATGATGATACAATGTAAAAAAAAGCGAACTAAAGGTTTCCATACATTTTGGAAAACAGCACAACATCACGTTTGTTGTATGACCCCTACGGTGCCTCCTTTAAATATATATTTTATTTTGATTTAAGTGTATATTTTAAAGTGAATAAATAACTTCATATTCTATGTATAATTCAAGCGCCTTCCAGTTTGTGTTATTAAAATCAATAAAAACAAAGTAACGTTTGGTGTATGGAAAAATCAGTCCAGTTCAGGAAGTTTAACTAGATAAATCATGATGATGTATTTATTTTAACATAAAATTTTAGAAACAAATGATATAAATAAATGAATAGACAAAATATATTTCTTTCTTAGCGGTACTGCAACATTTTTCATTGAATTATAATTTTGACAGATCATATTATGCTTACGCTTACGCTTACGCTTACGCTTACGCTTACGCTTACGCTTACGCTTACGCTTACGCTTACGCTTACGCTTACGCTTACGCTTACGCTTACGCTTACGCTTACGCTTACGCTTACGCTTACGCTTACGCTTACGCTTACGCTTACGCTTACGCTTACGCTTACGCTTACGCTTACGCTTACGCTTACGCTTACGCTTACGCTTACGCTTTCGCTTACGCTTACGCTTACGCTTACGCTTACGCTTACGCTTGCTTACGCTTACTCTTACGCTTACGCTTACGCTTACGCTTACGCTTATGCTTATGCTTATGCTTATGCTTATGCTTTTTCAATTACGTTTTATTTTTAATTTCGGTAGATCAGGACTTGTGACAGGGTAATCAGTTCCTTTATATTTTGTCAAATGTTGTGTTACACAATACATACCTTTTACTTTAATATCAAAGTGCAGGAGTATCATGTAAATAAAAGATGGTTTTTGTGATATCTCATAGTTTTTATTTGCAAAATAGACTAATCGATTTAGGAGATCGTAAAATCACTGCATTGGGATACGGTTGACATCGCGAGGAGATGTTAAAGGTACGAAATAAACTTTTTAATTGTAGCGTCGGACCCGATAAGGTCTATATTATATATGTAAAAAGTAGGTAACGATACTGTAGCTTGGTAAACCCAAAAATAAAGCAGTATTAGCTAAATTCAATTTATCATTTTTAATTGAACATTTCTTTTTACTTATTCGACGTTTGGTTAAGTATATTTTAATTTAAAGCCAATTTAGGTTACAAAATGATGATACAATGTAAAAAAAAGCGAACTAAAGGTTTCCATACATTTTGGAAAACAGCACAACATCACGTTTGTTGTATGACCCCTACGGTGCCTCCTTTAAATATATATTTTATTTTGACTTAAGTGTATATTTTAAAGTGAATAAATAACTTCATATTCTATGTATACTTCAAGCGCCTTCCAGTTTGTGTTATTAAAATCAATAAAAACAAAATAACGTTTGGTGTATGGAAAAATCGGTCCAGTTCAGGAAGTTTAACTAGATAAATCATGATTATGTATTATTTATTTTTACATAAAGTTTTGGAAAAAAATTATATAAATAAAAAAGTAGAAAAAATATAATATTTGTTTCTTAGCGGTACTGCTATATTTTTCATTGAATCATAATTTTGACGGATCATGTTATGCTTACGCTTACGCTTACGCTTACGCTTACGCTTACGCTTACGCTTACGCTTACGCTTACGCTTACGCTTACGCTTACGCTTACGCTTACGCTTACGCTTACGCTTACGCTTACGCTTACGCTTACGCTTACGCTTACGCTTCCGCTTCCGCTTCCGCTTCCGCTTCCGCTTTCGCTTACGCTTACGCTTCCGCTTACGCTTACGCTTACGCTTACGCTTACGCTTACGCTTACGCTTACGCTTACGCTTACGCTTACGCTTACGCTTACGCTTACGCTTACGCTTACGCTTACGCTTACGCTTACGCTTACGCTTACGCTTACGCTTACGCTTACGCTTACGCTTACGCTTGCGCTTATGCTTATGCTTTTTCAATTACGTGTTATTTTTAATTTCAGTAGATCAGGACTTGTGACAGGGTAATCAGTTCCTTTATATTTTGTCAAATGTTGTGTTACACAATACATACCTTTTACTTTAATATCAAAGTGCAGGAGTATCATGTAAATAAAAGATGGTTTTTGTGATACGGTTGACATCGCGAGGAGATGTTAAAGGTACGAAATAAACTTTTTAATTGTAGCGTCGGACCCGATAAGGTCTATATTATATATGAAAAAAGTAGATAACGATACTGTAGCTTAGTAAACCCAAAAATAAAGCAGTATTAGCTAAATTCAATTTATCATTTTTAATTGAACATTTCTTTTTACTTATTTGACGTTTGGTTAAGTATATTTTAATTTAAAGCCAATTTAGGTTACAAAATGATGATACAATGTGAAAAGAGCGCACTAAAGGTTTCCATACATTTGGAAAAACAGCACAACATCACGTTGGTTGTATGACCCCTACGGAGCCTCCTTTAAATATATATTTTATTTTGATTTAACTGTATATTTTAAAGTGAATAAATAACTTAATATTCTATGTATACTTCAAGCGCCTTCCAGTTTGTGTTATTAACCCGGCGTTCGCACAGTTGGGTCTATTTGACCCGGGCTATTTTCAAATGCGCGTATTTCTAATGTTTTTGGTGCCACACTGCCATAATTCTCAATAGCTGGAGCTAAGGGTCGTATCTTTCCACGGATTATCGATATTTAGTCGTATTGCAATCGCAGCGGTGTATAAACGCTTCTAAACATGACAAAGGGTAAATTTGACCCAACCATACACTTCGTGTAGTAATTTCGCGCCATTGTAAAAAAGTATATTTATTTATTTTATTCGCATGACTTTTGAAATAACGGTTCTCGAAGAACGCGAATGACAGCGAATATTGAGTATCTTGGAGAAATCAGACTCCGATCATGAAAATTCACAAACTGAAGATGTAGAAGTCCATTTGAGCATTGCAGCCAAACTAGTAATACCGACGAAAACGCATGTGAAATGAATAGTGATAATGAAACCCTGATTAAATTACAGAACAGAATCACAGTAGAATTTTGTCAGCACTTACGACAGCCAGGTACAATATATTAATTTTATTGGAAGAGATACAATAAAGTGGCCATAGATGCCTTTAGGCCTAAACATTCGATTTAGGGTTATAAATTTTATAATATATATATATTTATAAATATGGCTTCAATAAATGCACATATATTTCTTAAGATAAATAACAACATTGTTACAAGGTGTTGCAAATTCTCAATTTACGCATTACTCTTGTTCGTGAGCATTTGCGCGACCGTAAAGGCATCCTACAGTTGCTAAGACTAATGTGCCAAACAATACGCGATTATTTTAGGAAACCCTGTTAGGGACCCGTCTGCAAAGATACTGAAGGTCAGAAAAAGATTGCAAGACTGTCCTGCCAAAAAAGACTGAAAAAGTAATTGAACTTGACGGAAATGAAACAAATATTTCTGCACTGAGTTCGCAATATTGTACTGTAGAGACTGCGCATATGTAAGCAATGATATGACTGATTCATAAAACTAATTAATAATTTTATTTGTAGTCTTATAAAATGTGATTTACACGTATCCTAATTATTAATATTTTAGAAAAAAAGTTTATACTTGCTTCAAGTTTTGTGACTTTAAAACAAAGGTTGTTCTTTTTGTTAATATTTTGCTCCACTATCATAAAAAAAATATTAAAAAGAAAGTTTTACTTCAAGTTCTTTTTACTCATACATGACCACTTAAACTATAGTCGTTTTATCCAATTACAGCCATATATTAGTAAATGTCTTGTAATTATTGAAATTATGACGGTTTTCTTCACGGGTCTCCTGGACCCAACCCTACTATCGTTGTAACATATTTTAACTGTGCTGACGCCGGGTTAAAATCAATAAAAACAAAGTAACGTTTGGTGTATGGAAAAATCGGTCCAGTTCAGGAAGTTTAGATTATGTATTATTTATTTTTACATAAAGTTTTGGAAAAAAAATATATAAATAAAAAAGTAGAAAAAATATAATATTTGTTTCTTAGCGGTACTGCTATATTTTTCATTGAATCATAATTTTGACGGATCATGTTATGCTTACGCTTACGCTTACGCTTACGCTTACGCTTACGCTTACGCTTACGCTTACGCTTACGCTTACGCTTACGCTTACGCTTACGCTTACGCTTACGCTTACGCTTACGCTTACGCTTACGCTTACGCTTACGCTTACGCTTACGCTTACGCTTACGCTTACGCTTACGCTTACGCTTACGCTTACGCTTACGCTTCCGCTTCCGCTTCCGCTTCCGCTTCCGCTTCCGCTTCCGCTTCCGCTTCCGCTTCCGCTTCCGCTACCGCTACCGCTTACGCTTACGCTTACGCTTACGCTTACGCTTACGCTTACGCTTACGCTTACGCTTACGCTTACGCTTACGCTTACGCTTACGCTTACGCTTACGCTTACGCTTACGCTTACGCTTACGCTTACGCTTACGCTTACGCTTACGCTTACGCTTACGCTTACGCTTACGCTTACGCTTACGCTTACGCTTACGCTTACGCTTACGCTTACGCTTACGCTTACGCTTACGCTTACGCTTACGCTTACGCTTACGCTTACGCTTACGCTTACGCTTACGCTTACGCTTTCGCTTACGCTTACGCTTACGCTTACGCTTACGCTTACGCTTGCTTACGCTTACTCTTACGCTTACGCTTACGCTTACGCTTACGCTTACGCTTACGCTTACGCTTACGCTTATGCTTATGCTTATGCTTATGCTTTTTCAATTACGTGTTATTTTTAGTTTCGGTAGATCAGGACTTGTGACAGGGTAATCAGTTCCTTTATATTTTGTCAAATGTTGTGTTACACAATACATACCTTTTACTTTAATATCAAAGTGCAGGAGTATCATGTAAATAAAAGATGGTTTTTGTGATATCTCATAGTTTTTATTTGCAAAATAGACTAATCGATTTAGGAGATCGTAAAATCACTGCATTGGGATACGGTTGACATCGCGAGGAGATGTTAAAGGTACGAAATAAACTTTTTAATTGTAGCGTCGGACCCGATAAGGTCTATATTATATATGTAAAAAGTAGGTAACGATACTATAGCTTGGTAAACCCAAAAATAAAGCAGTATTAGCTAAATTCAATTTATCATTTTTAATTGAACATTTCTTTTTACTTATTTGACGTTTGGTTAAGTATATTTTAATTTAAAGCCAATTTAGGTTACAAAATGATGATACAATGTGAAAAGAGCGCACTAAAGGTTTCCATACATTTGGAAAAACAGCACAACATCACGTTGGTTGTATGACCCGTACGGAGCCTCCTTTAAATATATATTTTATTTTGATTTAACTGTATATTTTAAAGTGAATAAATAACTTAATATTCCATGTATACTTCAAGCGCCTTCCAGTTTGTGTTATTAAAATCAATAAAAACAAAGTAACCTTTGGTGTATGGAAAAATCGGTCCAGTTCAGGAAGTTTAACTAGATAAATCATGATGATGTATTATTTATTTTAACATAAAGTTTTGGAAAAAAATTATATAAATAAAATGTGGAAAAAATATATTTGTTTCTTAGCGGTTCTGCAATATTTTTCATTGAATTATAATTTTGACGGATCATGTTATGCTTACGCTTATGCTTACGCTTATGCTTATGCTTATGCTTATGCTTATGCTTATGCTTATGCTTATGCTTACGCTTACGCTTACGCTTACGCTTACGCTTACGCTTACGCTTGCGCTTATGCTTATGCTTATCCTTTTTAATTACGTGTTATTTTTAATTTCGGTAGATCAGGACTTGTGACAGGGTAATCAGTTCCTTTATATTTTGTCAAATGTTGTGTTACACAATACACACCTTTTACTATAATATCAAAGTGCAGGAGTATCATGTAAATAAAAGATGGTTTTTGTGATATCTCATAGATTTTATTTGCAAAATAGACTAATCGATTTAGGAGATCGTAAAATCACTGCATTGGGATACGGTTGACATCGCGAGGAGATGTTAAAGGTACGAAATAAACTTTTTAATTGTAGCGTCGATAAGGTCTATATTATATATGAAAAAAGTAGGTAACGATACTGTAGCTTAGTAAACCCAAAAATAAAGCAGTATTAGCTAAATTCAATTTATCATTTTTAATTGAACATTTCTTTTTAGTTATTCGACGTTTGGTTAAGTATATTTTAATTTAAAGCCAATTTAGGTTACAAAATGATGATACAATGTAAAAAGAAAGCGAACTAAAGGTTTCCATACATTTTGGAAAACAGCACAACATCACGTTTGTTGTATGACCCCTACGGTGCCTCCTTTAAATATATATTTTATTTTGATTTAAGTGTATATTTTAAAGTGAATAAATAACTTCATATTCTATGTATACTTCAAGCGCCTTCCAGTTTGTGTTATTAAAATCAATAAAAACAAAGTAACGTTTGGTATATGGAAAAATCGGTCCAGTTCAGGAAGTTTAACTAGATAAATCATGATGATGTATTATTTATTTTAACATAAAGTTTTGGAAAAAAATTATATAAATAAAAAAGTGGAAAAAATATATTTGTTTCTTAGCGGTTCTGCTATATTTTTCATTGAATTATAATTTTGACGGATCATGTTATGCTTACGCTTATGCTTACGCTTATGCTTATGCTTATGCTTATGCTTATGCTTATGCTTATGCTTATGCTTACGCTTACGCTTACGCTTACGCTTACGCTTACGCTTACGCTTACGCTTACGCTTACGCTTACGCTTACGCTTGCGCTTATGCTTATGCTTATCCTTTTTAATTACGTGTTATTTTTAATTTCGGTAGATCAGGACTTGTGACAGGGTAATCAGTTCCTTTATATTTTGTCAAATGTTGTGTTACACAATACACACCTTTTACTATAATATCAAAGTGCAGGAGTATCATGTAAATAAAAGATGGTTTTTGTGATATCTCATAGATTTTATTTGCAAAATAGACTAATCGATTTAGGAGATCGTAAAATCACTGCATTGGGATACGGTTGACATCGCGAGGAGATGTTAAAGGTACGAAATAAACTTTTTAATTGTAGCGTCGGACCCGATAAGGTCTATATTATATATGAAAAAAGTAGGTAACGATACTGTAGCTTAGTAAACCCAAAAATAAAGCAGTATTAGCTAAATTCAATTTATCATTTTTAATTGAACATTTCTTTTTAGTTATTCGACGTTTGGTTAAGTATATTTTAATTTAAAGCCAATTTAGGTTACAAAATGATGATACAATGTAAAAAGAAAGCGAACTAAAGGTTTCCATACATTTTGGAAAACAGCACAACATCACGTTTGTTGTATGACCCCTACGGTGCCTCCTTTAAATATATATTTTATTTTGATTTAAGTGTATATTTTAAAGTGAATAAATAACTTCATATTCTATGTATACTTCAAGCGCCTTCCAGTTTGTGTTATTAAAATCAATAAAAACAAAGTAACGTTTGGTATATGGAAAAATCGGTCCAGTTCAGGAAGTTTAACTAGATAAATCATGATTATGTATTATTTATTTTTACATAAAGTTTTGGAAAAAAATTATATAAATAAAAAAGTAGAAAAAATATAATATTTGTTTCTTCGCGGTACTGCTATATTTTTCATTGAATCATAATTTTGACGGATCATGTTATGCTTACGCTTACGCTTACGCTTCCGCTTCCGCTTCCGCTTCCGCTTCCGCTTCCACTTCCGCTTCCGCTTCCGCTTACGCTTACGCTTACGCTTACGCTTGCTTACGCTTACTCTTACGCTTACGCTTACGCTTACGCTTACGCATAGGCTTACGCTTACGCTTACGCTTATGCTTATGCTTTTTCAATTATGTGTTATTTTTAATTTCGGTAGATCAGGACTTGTGACAGGGTAATCAGTTCCTTTATATTTTGTCAAATGTTGTGTTACACAATACATACCTTTTACTTTAATATCAAAGTGCAGGAGTATCATGTAAATAAAAGATGGTTTTTGTGATATCTCATAGTTTTTATTTGCAAAATAGACTAATCGATTTAGGAGATCGTAAAATCACTGCATTGGGATACGGTTGACATCGCGAGGAGATGTTAAAGGTACGAAATAAACTTTTTAATTGTAGCGTCGGACCCGATAAGGTCTATATTATATATGTAAAAAGTAGGTAATGATACTGTAGCTTGGTAAACCCAAAAATAAAGCAGTATTAGCTAAATTCAATTTATCATTTTTAATTGAACATTTCTTTTTACTTATTCGACGTTTCGTTAAGTATATTTTAATTTAAAGCCAATTTAGGTTACAAAATGATGATACAATGTAAAAAAAAGCGAACTAAAGGTTTCCATACATTTTGGAAAACAGCACAACATCACGTTGGTTGTATGACCCCTACGGAGCCTCCTTTAAATATATATTTTATTTTGATTTAACTGTATATTTTAAAGTGAATAAATAACTTAATATTCTATGTATACTTCAAGCGCCTTCCAGTTTGTGTTATTAAAATCAATAAAAACAAAGTAACGTTTGGTGTATGGAAAAATCGGTCCAGTTCAGGAAGTTTAACTAGATAAATCATGATTATGTATTATTTATTTTTACATAAAGTTTTGGAAAAAAATTATATAAATAAAAAAGTAGAAAAAATATAATATTTGTTTCTTAGCGGTACTGCTATATTTTTCATTGAATCATAATTTTGACGGATCATGTTATGCTTACGCTTACGCTTACGCTTACGCTTACTTTTACGCTTACGCTTACGCTTACGCTTACGCTTACGCTTACGCTTACGCTTACGCTTACGCTTCCGCTTCCGCTTACGCTTCCGCTTCCGCTTCCGCTTCCGCTACCGCTACCGCTTACGCTTACGCTTACGCTTACGCTTACGCTTACGCTTACGCTTACGCTTACGCTTACGCTTACGCTTACGCTTACGCTTACGCTTACGCTTACGCTTACGCTTACGCTTACGCTTACGCTTACGCTTACGCTTACGCTTACGCTTACGCTTACGCTTACGCTTACGCTTACGCTTACGCTTACGCTTACGCTTACGCTTACGCTTACGCTTACGCTTACGCTTACGCTTACGCTTACGCTTACGCTTACGCTTACGCTTACGCTTACGCTTACGCTTACGCTTACGCTTACGCTTACGCTTACGCTTACGCTTACGCTTACGCTTACGCTTTCGCTTACGCTTACGCTTACGCTTACGCTTACGCTTACGCTTGCTTACGCTTACTCTTACGCTTACGCTTACGCTTACGCTTACGCTTACGCTTATGCTTATGCTTATGCTTATGCTTATGCTTTTTCAATTACGTTTTATTTTTAATTTCGGTAGATCAGGACTTGTGACAGGGTAATCAGTTCCTTTATATTTTGTCAAATGTTGTGTTACACAATACATACCTTTTACTTTAATATCAAAGTGCAGGAGTATCATGTAAATAAAAGATGGTTTTTGTGATATCTCATAGTTTTTATTTGCAAAATAGACTAATCGATTTAGGAGATCGTAAAATCACTGCATTGGGATACGGTTGACATCGCGAGGAGATGTTAAAGGTACGAAATAAACTTTTTAATTGTAGCGTCGGACCCGATAAGGTCTATATTATATATGTAAAAAGTAGGTAACGATACTGTAGCTTGGTAAACCCAAAAATAAAGCAGTATTAGCTAAATTCAATTTATCATTTTTAATTGAACATTTCTTTTTACTTATTCGACGTTTGGTTAAGTATATTTTAATTTAAAGCCAATTTAGGTTACAAAATGATGATACAATGTAAAAAAAAGCGAACTAAAGGTTTCCATACATTTTGGAAAACAGCACAACATCACGTTTGTTGTATGACCCCTACGGTGCCTCCTTTAAATATATATTTTATTTTGACTTAAGTGTATATTTTAAAGTGAATAAATAACTTCATATTCTATGTATACTTCAAGCGCCTTCCAGTTTGTGTTATTAAAATCAATAAAAACAAAATAAAGTTTGGTGTATGGAAAAATCGGTCCAGTTCAGGAAGTTTAACTAGATAAATCATGATTATGTATTATTTATTTTTACATAAAGTTTTGGAAAAAAATTATATAAATAAAAAAGTAGAAAAAATATAATATTTGTTTCTTAGCGGTACTGCTATATTTTTCATTGAATCATAATTTTGACGGATCATGTTATGCTTACGCTTACGCTTACGCTTACGCTTACGCTTACGCTTACGCTTACGCTTACGCTTACGCTTACGCTTACGCTTACGCTTACGCTTACGCTTACGCTTACGCTTACGCTTACGCTTACGCTTACGCTTACGCTTCCGCTTCCGCTTCCGCTTCCGCTTCCGCTTTCGCTTACGCTTACGCTTCCGCTTACGCTTACGCTTACGCTTACGCTTACGCTTACGCTTACGCTTACGCTTACGCTTACGCTTACGCTTACGCTTACGCTTACGCTTACGCTTACGCTTACGCTTACGCTTACGCTTACGCTTACGCTTACGCTTACGCTTACGCTTACGCTTACGCTTACGCTTGCGCTTATGCTTATGCTTTTTCAATTACGTGTTATTTTTAATTTCAGTAGATCAGGACTTGTGACAGGGTAATCAGTTCCTTTATATTTTGTCAAATGTTGTGTTACACAATACATACCTTTTACTTTAATATCAAAGTGCAGGAGTATCATGTAAATAAAAGATGGTTTTTGTGATACGGTTGACATCGCGAGGAGATGTTAAAGGTACGAAATAAACTTTTTAATTGTAGCGTCGGACCCGATAAGGTCTATATTATATATGAAAAAAGTAGATAACGATACTGTAGCTTAGTAAACCCAAAAATAAAGCAGTATTAGCTAAATTCAATTTATCATTTTTAATTGAACATTTCTTTTTACTTATTTGACGTTTGGTTAAGTATATTTTAATTTAAAGCCAATTTAGGTTACAAAATGATGATACAATGTGAAAAGAGCGCACTAAAGGTTTCCATACATTTGGAAAAACAGCACAACATCACGTTGGTTGTATGACCCCTACGGAGCCTCCTTTAAATATATATTTTATTTTGATTTAACTGTATATTTTAAAGTGAATAAATAACTTAATATTCTATGTATACTTCAAGCGCCTTCCAGTTTGTGTTATTAACCCGGCGTTCGCACAGTTGGGTCTATTTGACCCGGGCTATTTTCAAATGCGCGTATTTCTAATGTTTTTGGTGCCACACTGCCATAATTCTCAATAGCTGGAGCTAAGGGTCGTATCTTTCCACGGATTATCGATATTTAGTCGTATTGCAATCGCAGCGGTGTATAAACGCTTCTAAACATGACAAAGGGTAAATTTGACCCAACCATACACTTCGTGTAGTAATTTCGCGCCATTGTAAAAAAGTATATTTATTTATTTTATTCGCATGACTTTTGAAATAACGGTTCTCGAAGAACGCGAATGACAGCGAATATTGAGTATCTTGGAGAAATCAGACTCCGATCATGAAAATTCACAAACTGAAGATGTAGAAGTCCATTTGAGCATTGCAGCCAAACTAGTAATACCGACGAAAACGCATGTGAAATGAATAGTGATAATGAAACCCTGATTAAATTACAGAACAGAATCACAGTAGAATTTTGTCAGCACTTACGACAGCCAGGTACAATATATTAATTTTATTGGAAGAGATACAATAAAGTGGCCATAGATGCCTTTAGGCCTAAACATTCGATTTAGGGTTATAAATTTTATAATATATATATATTTATAAATATGGCTTCAATAAATGCACATATATTTCTTAAGATAAATAACAACATTGTTACAAGGTGTTGCAAATTCTCAATTTACGCATTACTCTTGTTCGTGAGCATTTGCGCGACCGTAAAGGCATCCTACAGTTGCTAAGACTAATGTGCCAAACAATACGCGATTATTTTAGGAAACCCTGTTAGGGACCCGTCTGCAAAGATACTGAAGGTCAGAAAAAGATTGCAAGACTGTCCTGCCAAAAAAGACTGAAAAAGTAATTGAACTTGACGGAAATGAAACAAATATTTCTGCACTGAGTTCGCAATATTGTACTGTAGAGACTGCGCATATGTAAGCAATGATATGACTGATTCATAAAACTAATTAATAATTTTATTTGTAGTCTTATAAAATGTGATTTACACGTATCCTAATTATTAATATTTTAGAAAAAAAGTTTATACTTGCTTCAAGTTTTGTGACTTTAAAACAAAGGTTGTTCTTTTTGTTAATATTTTGCTCCACTATCATAAAAAAAATATTAAAAAGAAAGTTTTACTTCAAGTTCTTTTTACTCATACATGACCACTTAAACTATAGTCGTTTTATCCAATTACAGCCATATATTAGTAAATGTCTTGTAATTATTGAAATTATGACGGTTTTCTTCACGGGTCTCCTGGACCCAACCCTACTATCGTTGTAACATATTTTAACTGTGCTGACGCCGGGTTAAAATCAATAAAAACAAAGTAACGTTTGGTGTATGGAAAAATCGGTCCAGTTCAGGAAGTTTAGATTATGTATTATTTATTTTTACATAAAGTTTTGGAAAAAAAATATATAAATAAAAAAGTAGAAAAAATATAATATTTGTTTCTTAGCGGTACTGCTATATTTTTCATTGAATCATAATTTTGACGGATCATGTTATGCTTACGCTTACGCTTACGCTTACGCTTACGCTTACGCTTACGCTTACGCTTACGCTTACGCTTACGCTTACGCTTACGCTTACGCTTACGCTTACGCTTACGCTTACGCTTACGCTTACGCTTACGCTTACGCTTACGCTTACGCTTACGCTTACGCTTACGCTTACGCTTACGCTTACGCTAACGCTTACGCTTCCGCTTCCGCTTACGCTTCCGCTTCCGCTTCCGCTTCCGCTACCGCTACCGCTTACGCTTACGCTTACGCTTACGCTTACGCTTACGCTTACGCTTACGCTTACGCTTACGCTTACGCTTACGCTTACGCTTACGCTTACGCTTACGCTTACGCTTACGCTTACGCTTACGCTTACGCTTACGCTTACGCTTACGCTTACGCTTACGCTTACGCTTACGCTTACGCTTACGCTTACGCTTACGCTTACGCTTACGCTTACGCTTACGCTTACGCTTACGCTTACGCTTACGCTTACGCTTACGCTTACGCTTACGCTTACGCTTACGCTTACGCTTACGCTTACGCTTACGCTTACGCTTACGCTTACGCTTACGCTTACGCTTTCGCTTACGCTTACGCTTACGCTTACGCTTACGCTTACGCTTGCTTACGCTTACTCTTACGCTTACGCTTACGCTTACGCTTACGCTTACGCTTACGCTTACGCTTATGCTTATGCTTATGCTTATGCTTTTTCAATTACGTGTTATTTTTAATTTCGGTAGATCAGGACTTGTGACAGGGTAATCAGTTCCTTTATATTTTGTCAAATGTTGTGTTACACAATACATACCTTTTACTTTAATATCAAAGTGCAGGAGTATCATGTAAATAAAAGATGGTTTTTGTGATATCTCATAGTTTTTATTTGCAAAATAGACTAATCGATTTAGGAGATCGTAAAATCACTGCATTGGGATACGGTTGACATCGCGAGGAGATGTTAAAGGTACGAAATAAACTTTTTAATTGTAGCGTCGGACCCGATAAGGTCTATATTATATATGTAAAAAGTAGGTAACGATACTATAGCTTGGTAAACCCAAAAATAAAGCAGTATTAGCTAAATTCAATTTATCATTTTTAATTGAACATTTCTTTTTACTTATTCGACGTTTGGTTAAGTATATTTTAATTTAAAGCCAATTTAGGTTACAAAATGATGATACAATGTAAAAAAAAGCGAACTAAAGGTTTCCATACATTTTGGAAAACAGCACAACATCCAGCACAACATCACGTTTGTTGTATGACCCCTACGGTGCCTCCTTTAAATATATATTTTATTTTGATTTAAGTGTATATTTTAAAGTGAATAAATAACTTCATATTCTATGTATACTTCAAGCGCCTTCCAGTTTGTGTTATTAAAATCAATAAAAACAAAGTAACGTTTGGTGTATGGAAAAATCGGTCCAGTTCAGGAAGTTTAACTAGATAAATCATGATTATGTATTATTTATTTTTACATAAAGTTTTGGAAAAAAATTATATAAATAAAAAAGTAGAAAAAATATAATATTTGTTTCTTAGCGGTACTGCTATATTTTTCATTGAATCATAATTTTGACGGATCATGTTATGCTTACGCTTACGCTTACGCTTACGCTTACGCTTACGCTTACGCTTACGCTTACGCTTACGCTTACGCTTACGCTTACGCTTACGCTTACGCTTACGCTTACGCATAGGCTTACGCTTACGCTTACGCTTATGCTTATGCTTTTTCAATTACGTGTTATTTTTAATTTCGGTAGATCAGGACTTGTGACAGGGTAATCAGTTCCTTTATATTTTGTCAAATGTTGTGTTACACAATACATACCTTTTACTTTAATATCAAAGTGCAGGAGTATCATGTAAATAAAAGATGGTTTTTGTGATATCTCATAGTTTTTATTTGCAAAATAGACTAATCGATTTAGGAGATCGTAAAATCACTGCATTGGGATACGGTTGACATCGCGAGGAGATGTTAAAGGTACGAAATAAACTTTTTAATTGTAGCGTCGGACCCGATAAGGTCTATATTATATATGTAAAAAGTAGGTAACGATACTGTAGCTTGGTAAACCCAAAAATAAAGCAGTATTAGCTAAATTCAATTTATCATTTTTAATTGAACATTTCTTTTTACTTATTCGACGTTTGGTTAAGTATATTTTAATTTAAAGCCAATTTAGGTTACAAAATGATGATACAATGTAAAAAAAAGCGAACTAAAGGTTTCCATACATTTTGGAAAACAGCACAACATCACGTTTGTTGTATGACCCCTACGGTGCCTCCTTTAAATATATATTTTATTTTGATTTAAGTGTATATTTTAAAGTGAATAAATAACTTCATATTCTATGTATACTTCAAGCGCCTTCCAGTTTGTGTTATTAAAATCAATAAAAACAAAGTAACGTTTGGTGTATGGAAAAATCGGTCCAGTTCAGGAAGTTTAACTAGATAAATCATGATTATGTATTATTTATTTTTACATAAAGTTTTGGAAAAAAATTATATAAATAAAAAAGTAGAAAAAATATAATATTTGTTTCTTAGCGGTACTGCTATATTTTTCATTGAATCATAATTTTGACGGATCATGTTATGCTTACGCTTACGCTTACGCTTACGCTTACGCTTACGCTTACGCTTACGCTTACGTTTACGCTTACGCTTACGCTTACGCTTACGCTTACGCTTACGCTTACGCTTACGCTTACGCTTACGCTTACGCTTACGCTTACGCTTACGCTTACGCTTACGCTTACGCTTACGTTTACGCTTACGCTTACGCTTACGCTTATGCTTATGCTTTTTTAATTACGTGTTATTTTTAATTTCGGTAGATCAGGACTTGTGACAGGGTAATCAGTTCCTTTATATTTTGTCAAATGTTGTGTTACACAATACATTCCTTTTACTTTAATATCAAAGTGCAATAGTATCATGTAAATAAAAGATGGTTTTTGTGATATCTCATAGTTTTTATTTGCAAAAAAGACTAATCGATTTAGGAGATCGTAAAATCACTGCATTGGGATACGGTTGACACCGCGAGGAGATGTTAAAGGTACGAAATAAACTTTTTAATTGTAGCGTCGGACCCGATAAGGTCTATATTATATATGTAAAAAGTAGGTTACGATACTGTAGCTTAGTAAACCCAAAAATAAAGCAGTATTAGCTAAATTCAATTTATCATTTTTAATTGAACATTTCTTTTTACTTATTCGACGTTTGGTTAAGTATATTTTAATTTAAAGCCAATTTAGGTTACAAAATGATACTACAATGTAAAAAAAAGCGAACTAAAGGTTTCCATACATTTTGGAAAACAGCACAACATCACGTTTGTTGTATGACCCCTACGGTGCCTCCTTTAAATATATATTTTATTTTGACTTAAGTGTATATTTTAAAGTGAATAAATAACTTCATATTCTATGTATACTTCAAGCGCCTTCCAGTTTGTGTTATTAAAATCAATAAAAACAAAGTAACGTTTGGTGTATGGAAAAATCGGTCCAGTTCAGGAAGTTTAACTAGATAAATCATGATTATGTATTATTTATTTTTACATAAAGTTTTGGAAAAAAATTATATAAATAAAAAAGTAGAAAAAATATAATATTTGTTTCTTAGCGGTACTGCTATATTTTTCATTGAATCATAATTTTGACGGATCATGTTATGCTTACGCTTACGCTTACGCTTACGCTTACGCTTACGCTTACGCTTACGCTTACGCTTACGCTTACGCTTACGCTTACGCTTACGCTTACGCTTACGCTTCCGCTTCCGCTTCCGCTTCCGCTTCCGCTTTCGCTTACGCTTCCGCTTTCGCTTACGCTTACGCTTACGCTTACGCTTACGCTTACGCTTACGCTTACGCTTACGCTTACGCTTACGCTTACGCTTACGCTTACGCTTACGCTTACGCTTACGCTTACGCTTACGCTTACGCTTACGCTTGCGCTTATGCTTATGCTTTTTCAATTACGTGTTATTTTTAATTTCAGTAGATCAGGACTTGTGACAGGGTAATCAGTTCCTTTATATTTTGTCAAATGTTGTGTTACACAATACATACCTTTTACTTTAATATCAAAGTGCAGGAGTATCATGTAAATAAAAGATGGTTTTTGTGATACGGTTGACATCGCGAGGAGATGTTAAAGGTACGAAATAAACTTTTTAATTGTAGCGTCGGACCCGATAAGGTCTATATTATATATGAAAAAAGTAGATAACGATACTGTAGCTTAGTAAACCCAAAAATAAAGCAGTATTAGCTAAATTCAATTTATCATTTTTAATTGAACATTTCTTTTTACTTATTTGACGTTTGGTTAAGTATATTTTAATTTAAAGCCAATTTAGGTTACAAAATGATGATACAATGTGAAAAGAGCGCACTAAAGGTTTCCATACATTTGGAAAAACAGCACAACATCACGTTGGTTGTATGACCCCTACGGAGCCTCCTTTAAATATATATTTTATTTTGATTTAACTGTATATTTTAAAGTGAATAAATAACTTAATATTCTATGTATACTTCAAGCGCCTTCCAGTTTGTGTTATTAACCCGGCGTTCGCACAGTTGGGTCTATTTGACCCGGGCTATTTTCAAATGCGCGTATTTCTAATGTTTTTGGTGCCACACTGCCATAATTCTCAATAGCTGGAGCTAAGGGTCGTATCTTTCCACGGATTATCGATATTTAGTCGTATTGCAATCGCAGCGGTGTATAAACGCTTCTAAACATGACAAAGGGTAAATTTGACCCAACCATACACTTCGTGTAGTAATTTCGCGCCATTGTAAAAAAGTATATTTATTTATTTTATTCGCATGACTTTTGAAATAACGGTTCTCGAAGAACGCGAATGACAGCGAATATTGAGTATCTTGGAGAAATCAGACTCCGATCATGAAAATTCACAAACTGAAGATGTAGAAGTCCATTTGAGCATTGCAGCCAAACTAGTAATACCGACGAAAACGCATGTGAAATGAATAGTGATAATGAAACCCTGATTAAATTACAGAACAGAATCACAGTAGAATTTTGTCAGCACTTACGACAGCCAGGTACAATATATTAATTTTATTGGAAGAGATACAATAAAGTGGCCATAGATGCCTTTAGGCCTAAACATTCGATTTAGGGTTATAAATTTTATAATATATATATATTTATAAATATGGCTTCAATAAATGCACATATATTTCTTAAGATAAATAACAACATTGTTACAAGGTGTTGCAAATTCTCAATTTACGCATTACTCTTGTTCGTGAGCATTTGCGCGACCGTAAAGGCATCCTACAGTTGCTAAGACTAATGTGCCAAACAATACGCGATTATTTTAGGAAACCCTGTTAGGGACCCGTCTGCAAAGATACTGAAGGTCAGAAAAAGATTGCAAGACTGTCCTGCCAAAAAAGACTGAAAAAGTAATTGAACTTGACGGAAATGAAACAAATATTTCTGCACTGAGTTCGCAATATTGTACTGTAGAGACTGCGCATATGTAAGCAATGATATGACTGATTCATAAAACTAATTAATAATTTTATTTGTAGTCTTATAAAATGTGATTTACACGTATCCTAATTATTAATATTTTAGAAAAAAAGTTTATACTTGCTTCAAGTTTTGTGACTTTAAAACAAAGGTTGTTCTTTTTGTTAATATTTTGCTCCACTATCATAAAAAAAATATTAAAAAGAAAGTTTTACTTCAAGTTCTTTTTACTCATACATGACCACTTAAACTATAGTCGTTTTATCCAATTACAGCCATATATTAGTAAATGTCTTGTAATTATTGAAATTATGACGGTTTTCTTCACGGGTCTCCTGGACCCAACCCTACTATCGTTGTAACATATTTTAACTGTGCTGACGCCGGGTTAAAATCAATAAAAACAAAGTAACGTTTGGTGTATGGAAAAATCGGTCCAGTTCAGGAAGTTTAGATTATGTATTATTTATTTTTACATAAAGTTTTGGAAAAAAAATATATAAATAAAAAAGTAGAAAAAATATAATATTTGTTTCTTAGCGGTACTGCTATATTTTTCATTGAATCATAATTTTGACGGATCATGTTATGCTTACGCTTACGCTTACGCTTACGCTTACGCTTACGCTTACGCTTACGCTTACGCTTACGCTTACGCTTACGCTTACGCTTACGCTTACGCTTACGCTTACGCTTACGCTTCCGCTACCGCTACCGCTTACGCTTACGCTTACGCTTACGCTTACGCTTACGCTTACGCTTACGCTTACGCTTACGCTTACGCTTACGCTTACGCTTACGCTTACGCTTACGCTTACGCTTACGCTTACGCTTACGCTTACGCTTACGCTTACGCTTACGCTTACGCTTACGCTTACGCTTCCGCTTCCGCTTCCGCTTACGCTTCCGCTTCCGCTTCCGCTTCCGCTACCGCTACCGCTTACGCTTACGCTTACGCTTACGCTTACGCTTCCGCTTCCGCTTCCGCTACCGCTACCGCTTACGCTTACGCTTACGCTTACGCTTACGCTTACGCTTACGCTTACGCTTACGCTTACGCTTACGCTTACGCTTACGCTTACGCTTACGCTTACGCTTACGCTTACGCTTACGCTTACGCTTACGCTTACGCTTACGCTTACGCTTACGCTTACGCTTACGCTTACGCTTACGCTTACGCTAACGCTTACGCTTCCGCTTCCGCTTACGCTTCCGCTTCCGCTTCCGCTTCCGCTACCGCTACCGCTTACGCTTACGCTTACGCTTACGCTTACGCTTACGCTTACGCTTACGCTTACGCTTACGCTTACGCTTACGCTTACGCTTACGCTTACGCTTACGCTTACGCTTACGCTTACGCTTACGCTTACGCTTACGCTTACGCTTACGCTTACGCTTACGCTTACGCTTACGCTTACGCTTACGCTTACGCTTACGCTTACGCTTACGCTTACGCTTACGCTTACGCTTACGCTTACGCTTACGCTTACGCTTACGCTTACGCTTACGCTTACGCTTACGCTTACGCTTTCGCTTACGCTTACGCTTACGCTTACGCTTGCTTACGCTTACTCTTACGCTTACGCTTACGCTTACGCTTACGCTTACGCTTACGCTTACGCTTATGCTTATGCTTATGCTTATGCTTTTTCAATTACGTGTTATTTTTAATTTCGGTAGATCAGGACTTGTGACAGGGTAATCAGTTCCTTTATATTTTGTCAAATGTTGTGTTACACAATACATACCTTTTACTTTAATATCAAAGTGCAGGAGTATCATGTAAATAAAAGATGGTTTTTGTGATATCTCATAGTTTTTATTTGCAAAATAGACTAATCGATTTAGGAGATCGTAAAATCACTGCATTGGGATACGGTTGACATCGCGAGGAGATGTTAAAGGTACGAAATAAACTTTTTAATTGTAGCGTCGGACCCGATAAGGTCTATATTATATATGTAAAAAGTAGGTAACGATACTATAGCTTGGTAAACCCAAAAATAAAGCAGTATTAGCTAAATTCAATTTATCATTTTTAATTGAACATTTCTTTTTACTTATTCGACGTTTGGTTAAGTATATTTTAATTTAAAGCCAATTTAGGTTACAAAATGATGATACAATGTAAAAAAAAGCGAACTAAAGGTTTCCATACATTTTGGAAAACAGCACAACATCACGTTTGTTGTATGACCCCTACGGTGCCTCCTTTAAATATATATTTTATTTTGATTTAAGTGTATATTTTAAAGTGAATAAATAACTTCATATTCTATGTATACTTCAAGCGCCTTCCAGTTTGTGTTATTAAAATCAATAAAAACAAAGTAACGTTTGGTGTATGGAAAAATCGGTCCAGTTCAGGAAGTTTAACTAGATAAATCATGATTATGTATTATTTATTTTTACATAAAGTTTTGGAAAAAAATTATATAAATAAAAAAGTAGAAAAAATATAATATTTGTTTCTTAGCGGTACTGCTATATTTTTCATTGAATCATAATTTTGACGGATCATGTTATGCTTACGCTTACGCTTACGCTTACGCTTACGCTTACGCTTACGCTTACGCTTACGCTTACGCTTACGCTTACGCTTACGCTTACGCTTACGCATAGGCTTACGCTTACGCTTATGCTTATGCTTTTTCAATTACGTGTTATTTTTAATTTCGGTAGATCAGGACTTGTGACAGGGTAATCAGTTCCTTTATATTTTGTCAAATGTTGTGTTACACAATACATACCTTTTACTTTAATATCAAAGTGCAGGAGTATCATGTAAATAAAAGATGGTTTTTGTGATATCTCATAGTTTTTATTTGCAAAATAGACTAATCGATTTAGGAGATCGTAAAATCACTGCATTGGGATACGGTTGACATCGCGAGGAGATGTTAAAGGTACGAAATAAACTTTTTAATTGTAGCGTCGGACCCGATAAGGTCTATATTATATATGTAAAAAGTAGGTAACGATACTGTAGCTTGGTAAACCCAAAAATAAAGCAGTATTAGCTAAATTCAATTTATCATTTTTAATTGAACATTTCTTTTTACTTATTCGACGTTTGGTTAAGTATATTTTAATTTAAAGCCAATTTAGGTTACAAAATGATGATACAATGTAAAAAAAAGCGAACTAAAGGTTTCCATACATTTTGGAAAACAGCACAACATCACGTTTGTTGTATGACCCCTACGGTGCCTCCTTTAAATATATATTTTATTTTGATTTAAGTGTATATTTTAAAGTGAATAAATAACTTCATATTCTATGTATACTTCAAGCGCCTTCCAGTTTGTGTTATTAAAATCAATAAAAACAAAGTAACGTTTGGTGTATGGAAAAATCGGTCCAGTTCAGGAAGTTTAACTAGATAAATCATGATTATGTATTATTTATTTTTACATAAAGTTTTGGAAAAAAATTATATAAATAAAAAAGTAGAAAAAATATAATATTTGTTTCTTAGCGGTACTGCTATATTTTTCATTGAATCATAATTTTGACGGATCATGTTATGCTTACGCTTACGCTTACGCTTACGCTTACGCTTACGCTTACGCTTACGCTTACGTTTACGCTTACGCTTACGCTTACGCTTACGCTTACGCTTACGCTTACGCTTACGCTTACGCTTACGCTTACGCTTACGCTTACGCTTACGCTTACGTTTACGCTTACGCTTACGCTTACGCTTATGCTTATGCTTTTTTAATTACGTGTTATTTTTAATTTCGGTAGATCAGGACTTGTGACAGGGTAATCAGTTCCTTTATATTTTGTCAAATGTTGTGTTACACAATACATTCCTTTTACTTTAATATCAAAGTGCAATAGTATCATGTAAATAAAAGATGGTTTTTGTGATATCTCATAGTTTTTATTTGCAAAAAAGACTAATCGATTTAGGAGATCGTAAAATCACTGCATTGGGATACGGTTGACACCGCGAGGAGATGTTAAAGGTACGAAATAAACTTTTTAATTGTAGCGTCGGACCCGATAAGGTCTATATTATATATGTAAAAAGTAGGTTACGATACTGTAGCTTAGTAAACCCAAAAATAAAGCAGTATTAGCTAAATTCAATTTATCATTTTTAATTGAACATTTCTTTTTACTTATTCGACGTTTGGTTAAGTATATTTTAATTTAAAGCCAATTTAGGTTACAAAATGATACTACAATGTAAAAAAAAGCGAACTAAAGGTTTCCATACATTTTGGAAAACAGCACAACATCACGTTTGTTGTATGACCCCTACGGTGCCTCCTTTAAATATATATTTTATTTTGATTTAAGTGTATATTTTAAAGTGAATAAATAACTTCATATTCTATGTATACTTCAAGCGCCTTCCAGTTTGTGTTATTAAAATCAATAAAAACAAAGTAACGTTTGGTGTATGGAAAAATCGGTCCAGTTCAGGAAGTTTAACTAGATAAATCATGATTATGTATTATTTATTTTTACATAAAGTTTTGGAAAAAAATTATATAAATAAAAAAGTAGAAAAAATATAATATTTGTTTCTTAGCGGTACTGCAACATTTTTCATTGAATTATAATTTTGACAGATCATATTATGCTTACGCTTACGCTTACGCTTACGCTTACGCTTACGCTTACGCTTACGCTTACGCTTACGCTTACGCTTACGCTTACGCTTACGCTTACGCTTACGCTTACGCTTACGCTTACGCTTACGCTTACGCTTACGCTTACGCTTACGCTTACGCTTACGTTTACGCTTACGCTTACGCTTACGCTTGCGCTTATGCTTATGCTTTTTTAATTACGTGTTATTTTTAATTTCGGTAGATCAGGACTTGTGACAGGGTAATCAGTTCCTTTATATTTTGTCAAATGTTGTGTTACACAATACATTCCTTTTACTTTAATATCAAAGTGCAATAGTATCATGTAAATAAAAGATGGTTTTTGTGATATCTCATAGTTTTTATTTGCAAAAAAGACTAATCGATTTAGGAGATCGTAAAATCACTGCATTGGGATACGGTTGACATCGCGAGGAGATGTTAAAGGTACGAAATAAACTTTTTAATTGTAGCGTCGGACCCGATAAGGTCTATATTATATATGTAAAAAGTAGGTTACGATACTGTAGCTTAGTAAACCCAAAAATAAAGCAGTATTAGCTAAATTCAATTTATCATTTTTAATTGAACATTTCTTTTTACTTATGCGACGTTTGGTTAAGTATATTTTAATTTAAAGCCAATTTAGGTTACAAAATGATGATACAATGTAAAAAAAAGCGAACTAAAGGTTTCCATACATTTTGGAAAACAGCACAACATCACGTTTGTTGTATGACCCCTACGGTGCCTCCTTTAAATATATATTTTATTTTGATTTAAGTGTATATTTTAAAGTGAATAAATAACTTCATAGTCTATGTATACTTCAAGCGCCTTCCAGTTTGTGTTATTAAAATCAATAAAAACAAAGTAACGTTTGGTGTATGGAAAAATCAGTCCAGTTCAGGAAGTTTAACTAGACAAATCATAATGATGTATTTATTTTAACATAAAATTTTAGAAACAAATGATATAAATAAATGAATAGACAAAATATATTTCTTTCTTAGCGGTACTGCAACATTTTTCATTGAATTATAATTTTGACAGATCATGTTATGCTTACGCTCACGCTTACGCTTACGCTTACGCTTACGCTTACGCTTACGCTTACGCTTACGCTTACGCTTACGCTTACGCTTACGCTTACGCTTACGCTTACGCTTACGCTTGCGCTTACGCTTTCGCTTACGCATAGGCTTACGCTTTCGCTTACGCATAGGCTTACGCTTACGCTTACGCTTACTTTTACGCTTACGCTTACGCTTACGCTTACACTTACGCTTACGCTTACGCTTACGCTTACGCTGACGCTTACGCTTACGCTTACGCTTACGCTTACGCTTACGCTTACGCTTACGCTTACGCTTACGCTTATGCTTATGCTTATGCTTATGCTTTTTCAATTACGTGTTATTTTTAATTTCGGTAGATCAGGACTTGTGACAGGGTAATCAGTTCCTTTATATTTTGTCAAATGTTGTGTTACACAATACATACCTTTTACTTTAATATCAAAGTGCAGGAGTATCATGTAAATAAAAGATGGTTTTTGTGATACGGTTGACATCGCGAGGAGATGTTAAAGGTACGAAATAAACTTTTTAATTGTAGCGTCGGACCCGATAAGGTCTATATTATATATGTAAAAAGTAGGTTACGATACTGTAGCTTAGTAAACCCAAAAATAAAGCAGTATTAGCTAAATTCAATTTATCATTTTTAATTGAACATTTCTTTTTACTTATTCGACGTTTGGTTAAGTATATTTTAATTTAAAGCCAATTTAGGTTACAAAATGATGATACAATGTAAAAAAAAGCGAACTAAAGGTTTCCATACATTTTGGAAAACAGCACAACATCACGTTTGTTGTATGACCCCTACGGTGCCTCCTTTAAATATATATTTTATTTTGATTTAAGTGTATATTTTAAAGTGAATAAATCACTTCATATTCTATGTATAATTCAAGCGCCTTCCAGTTTGTGTTATTAAAATCAATAAAAACAAAGTAACGTTTGGTGTATGGAAAAATCAGTCCAGTTCAGGAAGTTTAACTAGATAAATCATGATGATGTGTTTATTTTAACATAAAATTTTAGAAACAAATGATATAAATAAATGAATAGACAAAATATATTTCTTTCTTAGCGGTACTGCAACATTTTTCATTGAATTATAATTTTGACAGATCATATTATGCTTACGCTTTCGCTTACGCATAGGCTTACGCTTTCGCTTACGCATAGGCTTACGCTTACGCTTACGCTTACGCTTACGCTTACGCTTACGCTTACGCTTACGCTTACGCTTACGCTTACGCTGACGCTTACGCTTACGCTTACGCTTACGCTTACGCTTACGCTTACGCTTACGCTTACGCTTACGCTTACGCTTACGCTTACGCTTACGCTTACGCTTACGCTTACGCTTACGCTTACGCTTACGCTTACGCTTACGCTTATGCTTATGCTTATGCTTATGCTTTTTCTATTACGTGTTATTTTTAATTTCGGTAGATCAGGACTTGTGACAGGGTAATCAGTTCCTTTATATTTTGTCAAATGTTGTGTTACACAATACATACCTTTTACTTTAATATCAAAGTGCAGGAGTATCATGTAAATAAAAGATGGTTTTTGTGATATCTCATAGTTTTTATTTGCAAAATAGACTAATCGATTTAGGAGATCGTAAAATCACTGCATTGGGATACGGTTGACATCGCGAGGAGATGTTAAAGGTACGAAATAAACTTTTTAATTGTAGCGTCGGACCCGATAAGGTCTATATTATATATGTAAAAAGTAGGTAACGATACTGTAGCTTGGTAAACCCAAAAATAAAGCAGTATTAGCTAAATTCAATTTATCATTTTTAATTGAACATTTCTTTTTACTTATTCGACGTTTGGTTAAGTATATTTTAATTTAAAGCCAATTTAGGTTACAAAATGATGATACAATGTAAAAAAAAGCGAACTAAAGGTTTCCATACATTTTGGAAAACAGCACAACATCACGTTTGTTGTATGACCCCTACGGTGCCTCCTTTAAATATATATTTTATTTTGACTTAAGTGTATATTTTAAAGTGAATAAATAACTTCATATTCTATGTATACTTCAAGCGCCTTCCAGTTTGTGTTATTAAAATCAATAAAAACAAAGTAACGTTTGGTGTATGTAAAAATCGGTCCAGTTCAGGAAGTTTAACTAGATAAATCATGATTATGTATTATTTATTTTTACATAAAGTTTTGGAAAAAAATTATATAAATAAAAAAGTAGAAAAAATATAATAATTATTTCTTAGCGGTACTGCTATATTTTTCATTGAATCATAATTTTGACGGATCATGTTATGCTTACGCTTACGCTTACGCTTACGCTTACGCTTACGCTTACGCTTACGCTTACGCTTACGCTTACGCTTACGCTTACGCTTACGCATAGGCTTACGCTTACGCTTACGCTTATGCTTATGCTTTTTCAATTACGTGTTATTTTTAATTTCGGTAGATCAGGACTTGTGACAGGGTAATCAGTTCCTTTATATTTTGTCAAATGTTGTGTTACACAATACATACCTTTTACTTTAATATCAAAGTGCAGGAGTATCATGTAAATAAAAGATGGTTTTTGTGATATCTCATAGTTTTTATTTGCAAAATAGACTAATCGATTTAGGAGATCGTAAAATCACTGCATTGGGATACGGTTGACATCGCGAGGAGATGTTAAAGGTACGAAATAAACTTTTTAATTGTAGCGTCGGACCCGATAAGGTCTATATTATATATGTAAAAAGTAGGTAACGATACTGTAGCTTGGTAAACCCAAAAATAAAGCAGTATTAGCTAAATTCAATTTATCATTTTTAATTGAACATTTCTTTTTACTTATTCGACGTTTGGTTAAGTATATTTTAATTTAAAGCCAATTTAGGTTACAAAATGATGATACAATGTAAAAAAAAGCGAACTAAAGGTTTCCATACATTTTGGAAAACAGCACAACATCACGTTTGTTGTATGACCCCTACGGTGCCTCCTTTAAATATATATTTTATTTTGATTTAAGTGTATATTTTAAAGTGAATAAATAACTTCATATTCTATGTATACTTCAAGCGCCTTCCAGTTTGTGTTATTAAAATCAATAAAAACAAAGTAACGTTTGGTGTATGGAAAAATCGGTCCAGTTCAGGAAGTTTAACTAGATAAATCATGATTATGTATTATTTATTTTTACATAAAGTTTTGGAAAAAAATTATATAAATAAAAAAGTAGAAAAAATATAATATTTGTTTCTTAGCGGTACTGCTATATTTTTCATTGAATCATAATTTTGACGGATCATGTTATGCTTACGCTTACGCTTACGCTTACGCTTACGCTTACGCTTACGCTTACGCTTACGCTTACGCTTACGCTTACGCTTACGCTTACGCTTACGCTTACGCTTACGCTTACGCTTACGCTTACGTTTACGCTTACGCTTACGCTTACGCTTATGCTTATGCTTTTTTAATTACGTGTTATTTTTAATTTCGGTAGATCAGGACTTGTGACAGGGTAATCAGTTCCTTTATATTTTGTCAAATGTTGTGTTACACAATACATTCCTTTTACTTTAATATCAAAGTGCAATAGTATCATGTAAATAAAAGATGGTTTTTGTGATATCTCATAGTTTTTATTTGCAAAAAAGACTAATCGATTTAGGAGATCGTAAAATCACTGCATTGGGATACGGTTGACATCGCGAGGAGATGTTAAAGGTACGAAATAAACTTTTTAATTGTAGCGTCGGACCCGATAAGGTCTATATTATATATGTAAAAAGTAGGTTACGATACTGTAGCTTAGTAAACCCAAAAATAAAGCAGTATTAGCTAAATTCAATTTATCATTTTTAATTGAACATTTCTTTTTACTTATTCGACGTTTGGTTAAGTATATTTTAATTTAAAGCCAATTTAGGTTACAAAATGATACTACAATGTAAAAAAAAGCGAACTAAAGGTTTCCATACATTTTGGAAAACAGCACAACATCACGTTTGTTGTATGACCCCTACGGTGCCTCCTTTAAATATATATTTTATTTTGATTTAAGTGTATATTTTAAAGTGAATAAATAACTTCATATTCTATGTATACTTCAAGCGCCTTCCAGTTTGTGTTATTAAAATCAATAAAAACAAAGTAACGTTTGGTGTATGGAAAAATCGGTCCAGTTCAGGAAGTTTAACTAGATAAATCATGATTATGTATTATTTATTTTTACATAAAGTTTTGGAAAAAAATTATATAAATAAAAAAGTAGAAAAAATATAATATTTGTTTCTTAGCGGTACTGCAACATTTTTCATTGAATTATAATTTTGACAGATCATATTATGCTTACGCTTACGCTTACGCTTACGCTTACGCTTACGCTTACGCTTACGCTTACGCTTACGCTTACGCTTACGCTTACGCTTACGCTTACGCTTACGCTTACGCTTACGCTTACGCTTACGCTTACGTTTACGCTTACGCTTACGCTTACGCTTGCGCTTATGCTTATGCTTTTTTAATTACGTGTTATTTTTAATTTCGGTAGATCAGGACTTGTGACAGGGTAATCAGTTCCTTTATATTTTGTCAAATGTTGTGTTACACAATACATTCCTTTTACTTTAATATCAAAGTGCAATAGTATCATGTAAATAAAAGATGGTTTTTGTGATATCTCATAGTTTTTATTTGCAAAAAAGACTAATCGATTTAGGAGATCGTAAAATCACTGCATTGGGATACGGTTGACATCGCGAGGAGATGTTAAAGGTACGAAATAAACTTTTTAATTGTAGCGTCGGACCCGATAAGGTCTATATTATATATGTAAAAAGTAGGTTACGATACTGTAGCTTAGTAAACCCAAAAATAAAGCAGTATTAGCTAAATTCAATTTATCATTTTTAATTGAACATTTCTTTTTACTTATTCGACGTTTGGTTAAGTATATTTTAATTTAAAGCCAATTTAGGTTACAAAATGATGATACAATGTAAAAAAAAGCGAACTAAAGGTTTCCATACATTTTGGAAAACAGCACAACATCACGTTTGTTGTATGACCCCTACGGTGCCTCCTTTAAATATATATTTTATTTTGATTTAAGTGTATATTTTAAAGTGAATAAATCACTTCATATTCTATGTATAATTCAAGCGCCTTCCAGTTTGTGTTATTAAAATCAATAAAAACAAAGTAACGTTTGGTGTATGGAAAAATCAGTCCAGTTCAGGAAGTTTAACTAGATAAATCATGATGATGTGTTTATTTTAACATAAAATTTTAGAAACAAATGATATAAATAAATGAATAGACAAAATATATTTCTTTCTTAGCGGTACTGCAACATTTTTCATTGAATTATAATTTTGACAGATCATATTATGCTTACGCTTTCGCTTACGCATAGGCTTACGCTTTCGCTTACGCATAGGCTTACGCTTATGCTTACGCTTACGCTTACGCTTACGCTTACGCTTACGCTTACGCTGACGCTTACGCTTACGCTTACGCTTACGCTTACGCTTACGCTTACGCTTACGCTTACGCTTACGCTTACGCTTACGCTTACGCTTACGCTTACGCTTACGCTTATGCTTATGCTTATGCTTATGCTTTTTCTATTACGTGTTATTTTTAATTTCGGTAGATCAGGACTTGTGACAGGGTAATCAGTTCCTTTATATTTTGTCAAATGTTGTGTTACACAATACATACCTTTTACTTTAATATCAAAGTGCAGGAGTATCATGTAAATAAAAGATGGTTTTTGTGATATCTCATAGTTTTTATTTGCAAAATAGACTAATCGATTTAGGAGATCGTAAAATCACTGCATTGGGATACGGTTGACATCGCGAGGAGATGTTAAAGGTACGAAATAAACTTTTTAATTGTAGCGTCGGACCCGATAAGGTCTATATTATATATGTAAAAAGTAGGTAACGATACTGTAGCTTGGTAAACCCAAAAATAAAGCAGTATTAGCTAAATTCAATTTATCATTTTTAATTGAACATTTCTTTTTACTTATTCGACGTTTGGTTAAGTATATTTTAATTTAAAGCCAATTTAGGTTACAAAATGATGATACAATGTAAAAAAAAGCGAACTAAAGGTTTCCATACATTTTGGAAAACAGCACAACATCACGTTTGTTGTATGACCCCTACGGTGCCTCCTTTAAATATATATTTTATTTTGATTTAAGTGTATATTTTAAAGTGAATAAATAACTTCATATTCTATGTATACTTCAAGCGCCTTCCAGTTTGTGTTATTAAAATCAATAAAAACAAAGTAACGTTTGGTGTATGGAAAAATCGGTCCAGTTCAGGAAGTTTAACTAGATAAATCATGATTATGTATTATTTATTTTTACATAAAGTTTTGGAAAAAAATTATATAAATAAAAAAGTAGAAAAAATATAATATTTGTTTCTTAGCGGTACTGCTATATTTTTCATTGAATCATAATTTTGACGGATCATGTTATGCTTACGCTTACGCTTACGCTTACGCTTACGCTTACGCTTACGCTTACGCTTACGCTTACGCTTACGCTTACGCTTACGCTTACGCTTACGCTTACGCTTACGCTGACGCTTACGCTTACGCTTACGCTTACGCTTACGCTTACGCTTACGCTTACGTTTACGCTTACGCTTACGCTTACGCTTGCGCTTATGCTTACGCTTACGCTTATGCTTATGCTTATGCTTATGCTTTTTCTATTACGTGTTATTTTTAATTTCGGTAGATCAGGACTTGTGACAGGGTAATCAGTTCCTTTATATTTTGTCAAATGTTGTGTTACACAATACATACCTTTTACTTTAATATCAAAGTGCAGGAGTATCATGTAAATAAAAGATGGTTTTTGTGATATCTCATAGTTTTTATTTGCAAAATAGACTAATCGATTTAGGAGATCGTAAAATCACTGCATTGGGATACGGTTGACATCGCGAGGAGATGTTAAAGGTACGAAATAAACTTTTTAATTGTAGCGTCGGACCCGATAAGGTCTATATTATATATGTAAAAAGTAGGTAACGATACTGTAGCTTGGTAAACCCAAAAATAAAGCAGTATTAGCTAAATTCAATTTATCATTTTTAATTGAACATTTCTTTTTACTTATTCGACGTTTGGTTAAGTATATTTTAATTTAAAGCCAATTTAGGTTACAAAATGATGATACAATGTAAAAAAAAGCGAACTAAAGGTTTCCATACATTTTGGAAAACAGCACAACATCACGTTTGTTGTATGACCCCTACGGTGCCTCCTTTAAATATATATTTTATTTTGATTTAAGTGTATATTTTAAAGTGAATAAATAACTTCATATTCTATGTATACTTCAAGCGCCTTCCAGTTTGTGTTATTAAAATCAATAAAAACAAAGTAACGTTTGGTGTATGGAAAAATCGGTCCAGTTCAGGAAGTTTAACTAGATAAATCATGATTATGTATTATTTATTTTTACATAAAGTTTTGGAAAAAAATTATATAAATAAAAAAGTAGAAAAAATATAATATTTGTTTCTTAGCGGTACTGCTATATTTTTCATTGAATCATAATTTTGACGGATCATGTTATGCTTACGCTTACGCTTACGCTTACGCTTACGCTTACGCTTACGCTTACGCTTACGCTTACGCTTACGCTTACGCTTACGCTTACGCTTACGCTGACGCTTACGCTTACGCTTACGCTTACGCTTACGCTTACGCTTACGCTTACGCTTACGCTTACGCTTACGCTTACGCTTACGCTTACGCTTACGCTTACGCTTATGCTTATGCTTATGCTTATGCTTTTTCAATTACGTGTTATTTTTAATTTCGGTAGATCAGGACTTGTGACAGGGTAATCAGTTCCTTTATATTTTGTCAAATGTTGTGTTACACAATACATTCCTTTTACTTTAATATCAAAGTGCAATAGTATCATGTAAATAAAAGATGGTTTTTGTGATATCTCATAGTTTTTATTTGCAAAATAGACTTATCGATTTAGGAGATCGTAAAATCACTGCATTGGGATACGGTTGACATCGCGAGGAGATCTTAAAGGCACGAAATAAACTTTTTAATTGTAGCGTCGGACCCGATAAGGTCTTTATTATATATGTAAAAAGTAGGTAACGATACTGTAGCTTAGTAAACCCAAAAATAAAGCAGTATTAGCTAAATTCAATTTATCATTTTTAATTGAACATTTCTTTTTAGTTATTCGACGTTTGGTTAAGTATATTTTAATTTAAAGCCAATTTAGGTTACAAAATGATGATACAATGTGAAAACTGCGCACTAAAGGTTTCCATACATTTGGAAAAACAGCACAACATCACGTTGGTTGTATGACCCCTACGGAGCCTCCTTTAAATATGTATTTTATTTTGATTTAACTGTATATTTTAAAGTGAATAAATAACCTAATAATCTATGTATACTTCAAGCGCCTTCCAGTTTGTGTTATTAAAATCAATAAAAACAAAGTAACCTTTGGTGTATGGAAAAATCGGTCCAGTTCAGGAAGTTTAACTAGATAAATCATGATGATGTATTATTTATTTTAACATAAAGTTTTGGAAAAAAATTATATAAATAAAAAAGTGGTAAAAATATATTTGTTTCTTAGCGGTTCTGCTATATTTTTCATTGAATTATAATTTTGACGGATCATGTTATGCTTACGCTTATGCTTACGCTTATGCTTATGCTTATGCTTATGCTTATGCTTATGCTTACGCTTACGCTTACGCTAACGCTTACGCTTACGCTTACGCTTACGCTTACGCTTACGTTTACGCTTACGCTTACGCTTACGCTTACGCTTACGCTTACGCTTACGCTTACGCTTACGCTTACGCTTACGCTTACGCTTACGCTTACGCTTACGCTTACGCTTACGCTTACGCTTACGCTTACGCTTACGCTTACGCTTACGCTTACGCTTACGCTTACGCTTACGCTTACGCTTACGCTTACGTTTACGCTTACGCTTACGCTTACGCTTGCGCTTATGCTTATGCTTTTTTAATTACGTGTTATTTTTAATTTCGGTAGATCAGGACTTGTGACAGGGTAATCACTTCCTTTATATTTTGTCAAATGTTGTGTTACACAATACATTCCTTTTACTTTAATATCAAAGTGCAATAGTATCATGTAAATAAAAGATGGTTTTTGTGATATCTCATAGTTTTTATTTGCAAAAAAGACTAATCGATTTAGGAGATCGTAAAATCACTGCATTGGGATACGGTTGACATCGCGAGGAGATGTTAAAGGTACGAAATAAACTTTTTAATTGTAGCGTCGGACCCGATAAGGTCTATATTATATATGTAAAAAGTAGGTTACGATACTGTAGCTTAGTAAACCCAAAAATAAAGCAGTATTAGCTAAATTCAATTTATCATTTTTAATTGAACATTTCTTTTTACTTATTCGACGTTTGGTTAAGTATATTTTAATTTAAAGCCAATTTAGGTTACAAAATGATGATACAATGTAAAAAAAGCGAACTAAAGGTTTCCATACATTTTGGAAAACAGCACAACATCACGTTTGTTGTATGACCCCTACGGTGCCTCCTTTAAATATATATTTTATTTTGATTTAAGTGTATATTTTAAAGTGAATAAATAACTTCATAGTCTATGTATACTTCAAGCGCCTTCCAGTTTGTGTTATTAAAATCAATAAAAACAAAGTAACGTTTGGTGTATGGAAAAATCAGTCCAGTTCAGGAAGTTTAACTAGACAAATCATAATGATGTATTTATTTTAACATAAAATTTTAGAAACAAATGATATAAATAAATGAATAGACAAAATATATTTCTTTCTTAGCGGTACTGCAACATTTTTCATTGAATTATAATTTTGACAGATCATGTTATGCTTACGCTCACGCTTACGCTTACGCTTACGCTTACGCTTACGCTTACGCTTACGCTTACGCTTACGCTTACGCTTACGCTTACGCTTACGCTTACGCTTACGCTTACGCTTACGCTTACGCTTACGCTTACGCTTACGCTTACGCTTGCGCTTACGCTTTCGCTTACGCATAGGCTTACGCTTTCGCTTACGCATAGGCTTACGCTTACGCTTACGCTTACTTTTACGCTTACGCTTACGCTTACGCTTACGCTTACGCTTACGCTTACGCTTACGCTGACGCTTACGCTTACGCTTACGCTTACGCTTACGCTTACGCTTACGCTTACGCTTACGCTTATGCTTATGCTTATGCTTATGCTTTTTCAATTACGTGTTATTTTTAATTTCGGTAGATCAGGACTTGTGACAGGGTAATCAGTTCCTTTATATTTTGTCAAATGTTGTGTTACACAATACATACCTTTTACTTTAATATCAAAGTGCAGGAGTATCATGTAAATAAAAGATGGTTTTTGTGATACGGTTGACATCGCGAGGAGATGTTAAAGGTACGAAATAAACTTTTTAATTGTAGCGTCGGACCCGATAAGGTCTATATTATATATGACAAAAGTAGGTAACGATACTGTAGCTTAGTAAACCCAAAAATAAAGCAGTATTAGCTAAATTCAATTTATCATTTTTAATTGAACATTTCTTTTTAGTTATTCGACGTTTGGTTAAGTATATTTTAATTTAAAGCCAATTTAGGTTACACAAATGATGATACAATGTAAAAAAAAGCGAACTAAAGGTTTCCATACATTTTGGAAAACAGCACAACATCACGTTTGTTGTATGACCCCTACGGTGCCTCCTTTAAATATATATTTTATTTTGATTTAACTGTATATTTTAAAGTGAATAAATAACTTAATATTCTATGTATACTTCAAGCGCCTTCCAGTTTGTGTTATTAATATCAATAAAAACAAAGTAACGTTTGGTGTATGGAAAAATCGGTCCAGTTCAGGAAGTTTAACTAGATAAATCATGATTATGTATTATTTATTTTTACATAAAGTTTTGGAAAAAAATTATATAAATAAAAAAGTAGAAAAAATATAATATTTGTTTCTTAGCGGTACTGCTATATTTTTCATTGAATCATAATTTTGACGGATCATGTTATGCTTACGCTTACGCTTACGCTTACGCTTACGCTTACGCTTACGCTTACGCTTACGCTTACGCTTACGCTTACGCTTACGCTTACGCTTACGCTTACGCTTACGCTTACGCTTACGCTTACGCTTACGCTGACGCTTACGCTTACGCTTACGCTTACGCTTACGCTTACGCTTACGCTTACGCTTACGCTTACGCTTACGCTTACGCTTACGCTTACGCTTACGCTTACGCTTACGCTTACGCTTACGCTTACGCTTATGCTTATGCTTATGCTTATGCTTTTTCAATTACGTGTTATTTTTAATTTCGGTAGATCAGGACTTGTGACAGGGTAATCAGTTCCTTTATATTTTGTCAAATGTTGTGTTACACAATACATTCCTTTTACTTTAATATCAAAGTGCAATAGTATCATGTAAATAAAAGATGGTTTTTGTGATATCTCATAGTTTTTATTTGCAAAATAGACTTATCGATTTAGGAGATCGTAAAATCACTGCATTGGGATACGGTTGACATCGCGAGGAGATCTTAAAGGCACGAAATAAACTTTTTAATTGTAGCGTCGGACCCGATAAGGTCTTTATTATATATGTAAAAAGTAGGTAACGATACTGTAGCTTAGTAAACCCAAAAATAAAGCAGTATTAGCTAAATTCAATTTATCATTTTTAATTGAACATTTCTTTTTAGTTATTCGACGTTTGGTTAAGTATATTTTAATTTAAAGCCAATTTAGGTTACAAAATGATGATACAATGTGAAAACTGCGCACTAAAGGTTTCCATACATTTGGAAAAACAGCACAACATCACGTTGGTTGTATGACCCCTACGGAGCCTCCTTTAAATATGTATTTTATTTTGATTTAACTGTATATTTTAAAGTGAATAAATAACCTAATAATCTATGTATACTTCAAGCGCCTTCCAGTTTGTGTTATTAAAATCAATAAAAACAAAGTAACCTTTGGTGTATGGAAAAATCGGTCCAGTTCAGGAAGTTTAACTAGATAAATCATGATGATGTATTATTTATTTTAACATAAAGTTTTGGAAAAAAATTATATAAATAAAAAAGTGGTAAAAATATATTTGTTTCTTAGCGGTTCTGCTATATTTTTCATTGAATTATAATTTTGACGGATCATGTTATGCTTACGCTTATGCTTACGCTTATGCTTATGCTTATGCTTATGCTTATGCTTATGCTTACGCTTACGCTTACGCTAACGCTTACGCTTACGCTTACGCTTACGCTTACGCTTACGTTTACGCTTACGCTTACGCTTACGCTTACGCTTACGCTTACGCTTACGCTTACGCTTACGCTTACGCTTACGCTTACGCTTACGCTTACGCTTACGCTTACGCTTACGCTTACGCTTACGCTTACGCTTACGCTTACGCTTACGCTTACGCTTACGCTTACGCTTACGTTTACGCTTACGCTTACGCTTACGCTTGCGCTTATGCTTATGCTTTTTTAATTACGTGTTATTTTTAATTTCGGTAGATCAGGACTTGTGACAGGGTAATCAGTTCCTTTATATTTTGTCAAATGTTGTGTTACACAATACATTCCTTTTACTTTAATATCAAAGTGCAATAGTATCATGTAAATAAAAGATGGTTTTTGTGATATCTCATAGTTTTTATTTGCAAAAAAGACTAATCGATTTAGGAGATCGTAAAATCACTGCATTGGGATACGGTTGACATCGCGAGGAGATGTTAAAGGTACGAAATAAACTTTTTAATTGTAGCGTCGGACCCGATAAGGTCTATATTATATATGTAAAAAGTAGGTTACGATACTGTAGCTTAGTAAACCCAAAAATAAAGCAGTATTAGCTAAATTCAATTTATCATTTTTAATTGAACATTTCTTTTTACTTATTCGACGTTTGGTTAAGTATATTTTAATTTAAAGCCAAATTTAGGTTACAAAATGATGATACAATGTAAAAAAAAGCGAACTAAAGGTTTCCATACATTTTGGAAAACAGCACAACATCACGTTTGTTGTATGACCCCTACGGTGCCTCCTTTAAATATATATTTTATTTTGATTTAAGTGTATATTTTAAAGTGAATAAATAACTTCATATTCTATGTATACTTCAAGCGCCTTCCAGTTTGTGTTATTAAAATTAATAAAAACAAAGTAACGTTTGGTGTATGGAAAAATCATTCCAGTTCAGGAAGTTTAACTAGACAAATCATGATGATGTATTTATTTTAACATAAAATTTTAGAAACAAATGATATAAATAAATGAATAGACAAAATATATTTCTTTCTTAGCGGTACTGCAACATTTTTCATTGAATTATAATTTTGACAGATCATGTTATGCTTACGCTACGCTTACGCTTACGCTTACGCTTACGCTTACGCTTACGCTTACGCTTACGCTTACGCTTACGCTTACGCTTACGCTTACGCTTACGCTTACGCTTACGCTTACGCTTACGCTTACGCTTACGCTTACGCTTACGCTTACGCTTACGCTTACGCTTACGCTTACGCTTACGCTTACGCTTACGCTTACGCTTACGCTTACGCTTACGCTTACGCTTGCGCTTACGCTTGCGCTTACGCTTACGCTTACGCTTACGCTTACGCTTGCGCTTGCGCTTACGCTTACGCTTACGCTTACGCTTACGCTTACGCTTACGCTTACGCTTACGCTTGCGCTTACGCTTTCGCTTACGCATAGGCTTACGCTTTCGCTTACGCATAGGCTTACGCTTACGCTTACGCTTACGCTTACGCTTACGCTTACGCTTACGCTTACGCTTACGCTTACGCTTACGCTTACGCTTACGCTTACGCTTACGCTTACGCTTACGCTTACGCTTACGCTTACGCTTACGCTTATGCTTATGCTTATGCTTATGCTTTTTCAATTACGTGTTATTTTTAATTTCGGTAGATCAGGACTTGTGACAGGGTAATCAGTTCCTTTATATTTTGTCAAATGTTGTGTTACACAATACATACCTTTTACTTTAATATCAAAGTGCAATAGTATCATGTAAATGAAAGATGGTTTTTGTGATATCTCATAGTTTTTATTTGCAAAATAGACTAATAGATTTTAATTGTAGCGTCGGACCCGATAAGGTCTATATTATATATGAAAAAAGTAGGTAACGATACTGTAGCTTAGTAAACCCAAAAATAAAGCAGTATTAGCTAAATTCAATTTATCATTTTTAATTGAACATTTCTTTTTACTTATTCGACGTTTGGTTAAGTATATTTTAATTTAAAGCCAATTTAGGTTACAAAATGATGATACAATGTAAAAAAAAGCGAACTAAAGGTTTCCATACATTTTGGAAAACAGCACAACATCACGTTTGTTGTATGACCCCTACGGTGCCTCCTTTAAATATATATTTTATTTTGATTTAAGTGTATATTTTAAAGTGAATAAATAACTTCATATTCTATGTATACTTCAAGCGCCTTCCGGTTTGTGTTATTAAAATCAATAAAAACAAAGTAACGTTTGGTGTATGGAAAAATCGGTCCAGTTCAGGAAGTTTAACTAGATAAATCATGATTATGTATTATTTATTTTTACATAAAGTTTTGGAAAAAAATTATATAAATAAAAAAGTAGAAAAAACATAATATTTGTTTCTTAGCGGTACTGCTATATTTTTCATTGAATCATAATTTTGACGGATCATGTTATGCTTACGCTTACGCTTACGCTTACGCTTACGCTTACGCTTACGCTTACGCTTACGCTTACGCATAGGCTTACGCTTATGCTTATGCTTTTTCAATTACGTGTTATTTTTAATTTCGGTAGATCAGGACTTGTGACAGGGTAATCAGTTCCTTTATATTTTGTCAAATGTTGTGTTACACAATACATACCTTTTACTTTAATATCAAAGTGCAGAAGTATCATGTAAATAAAAGATGGTTTTTGTGATATCTCATAGTTTTTATTTGCAAAATAGACTAATCGATTTAGGAGATCGTAAAATCACTGCATTGGGATACGGTTGACATCGCGAGGAGATGTTAAAGGTACGAAATAAACTTTTTAATTGTAGCGTCGGACCCGATAAGGTCTATATTATATATGTAAAAAGTAGGTAACGATACTGTAGCTTAGTAAACCCAAAAATAAAGCAGTATTAGCTAAATTCAATTTATCATTTTTAATTGAACATTTCTTTTTACTTATTCGACGTTTGGTTAAGTATATTTTAATTTAAAGCCAATTTAGGTTACAAAATGATGATACAATGTAAAAAAAAGCGAACTAAAGGTTTCCATACATTTTGGAAAACAGCACAACATCACGTTTGTTGTATGACCCCTACGGTGCCTCCTTTAAATATATATTTTATTTTGATTTAAGTGTATATTTTAAAGTGAATAAATAACTTCATATTCTATGTATACTTCAAGCGCCTTCCAGTTTGTGTTATTAAAATCAATAAAAACAAAGTAACGTTTGGTGTATGGAAAAATCGGTCCAGTTCAGGAAGTTTAACTAGATAAATCATGATTATGTATTATTTATTTTTACATAAAGTTTTGGAAAAAAATTATATAAATAAAAAAGTAGAAAAAATATAATATTTGTTTCTTAGCGGTACTGCTATATTTTTCATTGAATCATAATTTTGACGGATCATGTTATGCTTACGCTTACGCTTACGCTTACGCTTACGCTTACGCTTACGTTTACGCTTACGCTTACGCTTACGCTTACGCTTACGCTTACGCTTACGCTTACGCTTACGCTTACGCTTACGCTTACGCTTACGCTTACGCTTACGCTTACGCTTACGCTTACGCTTACGCTTACGCTTACGCTTACGCTTACGTTTACGCTTACGCTTACGCTTACGCTTGCGCTTATGCTTATGCTTTTTTAATTACGTGTTATTTTTAATTTCGGTAGATCAGGACTTGTGACAGGGTAATCAGTTCCTTTATATTTTGTCAAATGTTGTGTTACACAATACATTCCTTTTACTTTAATATCAAAGTGCAATAGTATCATGTAAATAAAAGATGGTTTTTGTGATATCTCATAGTTTTTATTTGCAAAAAAGACTAATCGATTTAGGAGATCGTAAAATCACTGCATTGGGATACGGTTGACATCGCGAGGAGATGTTAAAGGTACGAAATAAACCTTTTAATTGTAGCGTCGGACCCGATAAGGTCTATATTATATATGTAAAAAGTAGGTTACGATACTGTAGCTTAGTAAACCCAAAAATAAAGCAGTATTAGCTAAATTCAATTTATCATTTTTAATTGAACATTTCTTTTTACTTATTCGACGTTTGGTTAAGTATATTTTAATTTAAAGCCAAATTTAGGTTACAAAATGATGATACAATGTAAAAAAAAGCGAACTAAAGGTTGCCATACATTTTGGAAAACAGCACAACATCACGTTTGTTGTATGACCCCTACGGTGCCTCCTTTAAATATATATTTTATTTTGATTTAAGTGTATATTTTAAAGTGAATAAATAACTTCATATTCTATGTATACTTCAAGCGCCTTCCAGTTTGTGTTATTAAAATTAATAAAAACAAAGTAACGTTTGGTGTATGGAAAAATCAGTCCAGTTCAGGAAGTTTAACTAGACAAATCATGATGATGTATTTATTTTAACATAAAATTTTAGAAACAAATGATATAAATAAATGAATAGACAAAATATATTTCTTTCTTAGCGGTACTGCAACATTTTTCATTGAATTATAATTTTGACAGATCATGTTATGCTTACGCTACGCTTACGCTTACGCTTACGCTTACGCTTACGCTTACGCTTACGCTTACGCTTACGCTTACGCTTACGCTTACGCTTACGCTTACGCTTACGCTTACGCTTACGCTTACGCTTACGCTTACGCTTACGCTTACGCTTACGCTTACGCTTACGCTTACGCTTACGCTTACGCTTACGCTTACGCTTACGCTTACGCTTACGCTTACGCTTACGCTTACGCTTACGCTTACGCTTACGCTTACGCTTACGCTTGCGCTTACGCTTACGCTTACGCTTACGCTTACGCTTGCGCTTGCGCTTACGCTTACGCTTACGCTTACGCTTACGCTTACGCTTACGCTTACGCTTACGCTTGCGCTTACGCTTTCGCTTACGCATAGGCTTACGCTTTCGCTTACGCATAGGCTTACGCTTACGCTTACGCTTACGCTTACGCTTACGCTTACGCTTACGCTTACGCTTACGCTTACGCTTACGCTTACGCTTACGCTTACGCTTACGCTTACGCTTACTCTTACGCTTACGCTTATGCTTATGCTTATGCTTATGCTTTTTCAATTACGTGTTATTTTTAATTTCGGTAGATCAGGACTTGTGACAGGGTAATCAGTTCCTTTATATTTTGTCAAATGTTGTGTTACACAATACATACCTTTTACTTTAATATCAAAGTGCAATAGTATCATGTAAATGAAAGATGGTTTTTGTGATATCTCATAGTTTTTATTTGCAAAATAGACTAATCGATTTAGGAGATCGTAAAATCACTGCATTGGGATACGGTTGACATCGCGAGGAGATCTTAAAGGCACGAAATAAACTTTTTAATTGTAGCGTCGGACCCGATAAGGTCTATATTATATATGAAAAAAGTAGGTAACGATACTGTAGCTTAGTAAACCCAAAAATAAAGCAGTATTAGCTAAATTCAATTTATCATTTTTAATTGAACATTTCTTTTTAGTTATTCGACGTTTGGTTAAGTATATTTTAATTTAAAGCCAATTTAGGTTACACAAATGATGATACAATGTAAAAAAAAGCGAACTAAAGGTTTCCATACATTTTGGAAAACAGCACAACATCACGTTTGTTGTATGACCCCTACGGTGCCTCCTTTAAATATATATTTTATTTTGATTTAACTGTATATTTTAAAGTGAATAAATAACTTAATATTCTATGTATACTTCAAGCGCCTTCCAGTTTGTGTTATTAATATCAATAAAAACAAAGTAACGTTTGGTATATGGAAAAATCGGTCCAGTTCAGGAAGTTTAACTAGATAAATCATGATTATGTATTATTTATTTTAACATAAAGTTTTGGAAAAAAATTATAAAAATAAAAAAGTAGAAAAAATATAATATTTGTTTCTTAGCGGTACTGCTATATTTTTCATTGAATTATAATTTTGACAGATCATGTTATGCTTACGCTTACGCTTACGCTTACGCTTTCGCTTCCGCTTCCGCTTCCGCTTCCGCTTCCGCTTCCGCTTCCGCTTCCGCTTACGCTTACGCTTACGCTTACGCTTACGATTGCTTACGCTTACTCTTACGCTTACGCTTACGCTTACGCTTACTTTTACGCTTACGCTTACGCTTACGCTTACGCTTACGCTTACGCTTACGCTTACGCTTACGCTTACGCATAAGCTTCTGCTTCCGCTTTTTTTTCCGCTTACGCTTACGCTTGCTTACGCTTACTCTTACGCTTACGCTTACGCTTACGCTTACGCTTACGCTTACGCTTACGCTTACGCTTACGCTTACGCTTACGCTTACGCTTACGCTTACGCTTACGCTTACGCTTACGCTTACGCTTACGCTTACGCTTACGCTTACGCTTACGCTTACGCTTACGCTTACGCATAGGCTTACGCTTCCGCTTACGCTTACGCTTACGCTTGCGCTTACGCTTACGCTTACGCTTACGCTTACGCTTACGCTTACGCTTACGCTTACGCTTACGCTTACGCTTACGCTTACGCTTACGCTTACGCTTACGCTTACGCTTACGCTTACGCTTACGCTTACGCTTACGCTTACGCTTACGCTTACGCTTACGCTTACGCTTACGCTTACGCTTACGCTTACGCTTACGCTTACGCTTACGCTTACGCTTACGCTTACGCTTACGCTTACGCTTACGTTTACGCTTACGCTTACGCTTACGCTTGCGCTTATGCTTATGCTTTTTTAATTACGTGTTATTTTTAATTTCGGTAGATCAGGACTTGTGACAGGGTAATCAGTTCCTTTATATTTTGTCAAATGTTGTGTTACACAATACATACCTTTTACTTTAATATCAAAGTGCAGGAGTATCATGTAAATAAAAGATGGTTTTTGTGATATCTCATAGTTTTTATTTGCAAAATAGACTAATCGATTTAGGAGATCGTAAAATCACTGCATTGGGATACGGTTGACATCGCGAGGAGATGTTAAAGGTACGAAATAAACTTTTTAATTGTAGCGTCGGACCCGATAAGGTCTATATTATATATGTAAAAAGTAGGTAACGATACTGTAGCTTGGTAAACCCAAAAATAAAGCAGTATTAGCTAAATTCAATTTATCATTTTTAATTGAACATTTCTTTTTACTTATTCGACGTTTGGTTAAGTATATTTTAATTTAAAGCCAATTTAGGTTACAAAATGATGATACAATGTAAAAAAAAGCGAACTAAAGGTTTCCATACATTTTGGAAAACAGCACAACATCACGTTTGTTGTATGACCCCTACGGTGCCTCCTTTAAATATATATTTTATTTTGATTTAAGTGTATATTTTAAAGTGAATAAATAACTTCATATTCTATGTATACTTCAAGCGCCTTCCAGTTTGTGTTATTAAAATCAATAAAAACAAAGTAACGTTTGGTGTATGGAAAAATCGGTCCAGTTCAGGAAGTTTAACTAGATAAATCATGATTATGTATTATTTATTTTTACATAAAGTTTTGGAAAAAAATTATATAAATAAAAAAGTAGAAAAAATATAATATTTGTTTCTTAGCGGTACTGCTATATTTTTCATTGAATCATAATTTTGACGGATCATGTTATGCTTACGCTTACGCTTACGCTTACGCTTACGCTTACGCTTACGCTTACGCTTACGCTCACGCTTACGCTTACGCTTACGCTGACGCTTACGCTTACGCTTACGCTTACGCTTACGCTTACGCTTACGCTTACGCTTACGCTTACGCTTACGCTTACGCTTACGCTTACGCTTACGCTTATGCTTATGCTTATGCTTATGCTTTTTCAATTACGTGTTATTTTTAATTTCGGTAGATCAGGACTTGTGACAGGGTAATCAGTTCCTTTATATTTTGTCAAATGTTGTGTTACACAATACATACCTTTTACTTTAATATCAAAGTGCAGGAGTATCATGTAAATAAAAGATGGTTTTTGTGATATCTCATAGTTTTTATTTGCAAAATAGACTAATCGATTTAGGAGATCGTAAAATCACTGCATTGGGATACGGTTGACATCGCGAGGAGATGTTAAAGGTACGAAATAAACTTTTTAATTGTAGCGTCGGACCCGATAAGGTCTATATTATATATGTAAAAAGTAGGTAACGATACTGTAGCTTGGTAAACCCAAAAATAAAGCAGTATTAGCTAAATTCAATTTATTATTTTTAATTGAACATTTCTTTTTACTTATTCGACGTTTGGTTAAGTATATTTTAATTTAAAGCCAATTTAGGTTACAAAATGATGATACAATGTAAAAAAAAGCGAACTAAAGGTTTCCATACATTTTGGAAAACAGCACAACATCACGTTTGTTGTATGACCCCTACGGTGCCTCCTTTAAATATATATTTTATTTTGATTTAAGTGTATATTTTAAAGTGAATAAATAACTTCATATTCTATGTATACTTCAAGCGCCTTCCAGTTTGTGTTATTAAAATCAATAAAAACAAAGTAACGTTTGGTGTATGGAAAAATCGGTCCAGTTCAGGAAGTTTAACTAGATAAATCATGATTATGTATTATTTATTTTTACATAAAGTTTTGGAAAAAAATTATATAAATAAAAAAGTAGAAAAAATGTAATATTTGTTTCTTAGCGGTACTGCTATATTTTTCATTGAATCATAATTTTGACGGATCATGTTATGCTTACGCTTACGCTTACGCTTACGCTTACGCTTACGCTTACGCTTACGCTTACGCTTACGCTTACGCTTACGCTTACGCTTACGCTTACGCTTACGCTTACGCTTACGCTTACGCTTACGCTTACGCTTACGCTTACGCTTACGCTTACGCTTACGCTTACGCTTACGCTTACGCTTATGCTTATGCTTATGCTTATTCAATTACGTGTTATTTTTAATTTCGGTAGATCAAGACTTGTGACAGGGTAATCAGTTCCTTTATATTTTGTCAAATGTTGTGTTACACAATACATACCTTTTACTTTTATATCAAAGTGCAGGGGTATCATGTAAATAAAAGATGGTTTTTGTGATATCTCATAGTTTTTATTTGCAAAATAGACTAATCGATTTAGGAGATCGTAAAATCACTGCATTGGGATACGGTTGACATCGCGAGGAGATCTTAAAGGCACGAAATAAACTTTTTAATTGTAGCGTCGGACCCGATAAGGTCTTTATTATATATGTAAAAAGTAGGTAACGATACTGTAGCTTAGTAAACCCAAAAATAAAGCAGTATTAGCTAAATTCAATTTATCATTTTTAATTGAACATTTCTTTTTACTTATTCGACGTTTGGTTAAGTATATTTTAATTTAAAGCCAATTTAGGTTACAAAATGATGATACAATGTGAAAACTGCGCACTAGAGGTTTCCATACATTTGGAAAAACAGCACAACATCACTTTGGTTGTATGACCCCTACGGAGCCTCCTTTAAATATGTATTTTATTTTGATTTAACTGTATATTTTAAAGTGAATAAATAACCTAATATTCTATGTATACTTCAAGCGCCTTCCAGTTTGTGTTATTAAAATCAATAAAAACAAAGTAACCTTTGGTGTATGGAAAAATCGGTCCAGTTCAGGAAGTTTAACTAGATAAATCATGATGATGTATTATTTATTTTAACATAAAGTTTTGGAAAAAAATTATATAAATAAAAAAGTGGAAAAAATATATTTGTTTCTTAGCGGTTCTGCTATATTTTTCATTGAATTATAATTTTGACGGATCATGTTATGCTTAAGCTTATGCTTACGCTTATGCTTATGCTTATGCTTATGCTTACGCTTACGCTTACGCTTACGCTTACGCTTACGCTTACGCTTACGCTTACGCTTACGCTTACGCTTACGCTTACGCTTACGCTTACGCTTACGCTTACGCTTACGCTTACGCTTACGCTTACGCTTACGCTTACGCTTACGCTTACGCTTACGCTTACGCTTACGCTTACGCTTACGCTTACGCTTACGCTTACGCTTACGCTTACGCTTACGCTTACGCTTACGCTTACGCTTACGCTTACGCTTACGCTTACGCTTACGCTTACGCTTACGCTTACGCTTACGCTTACGCTTACGCTTACGCTTACGCTTACGCTTACGTTTACGCTTACGCTTACGCTTACGCTTGCGCTTATGCTTATGCTTTTTTAATTACGTGTTATTTTTAATTTCGGTAGATCAGGACTTGTGACAGGGTAATCAGTTCCTTTATATTTTGTCAAATGTTGTATTACACAATACATTCCTTTTACTTTAATATCAAAGTGCAGGAGTATCATGTAAATAAAAGATGGTTTTTGTGATATCTCATAGTTTTTATTTGCAAAATAGACTAATCGATTTAGGAGATCGTAAAATCACTGCATTGGGATACGGTTGACATCGCGAGGAGATCTTAAAGGCACGAAATAAACTTTTTAATTGTAGCGTCGGACCCGATAAGGTCTTTATTATATATGTAAAAAGTAGGTTACGATACTGTAGCTTAGTAAACCCAAAAATAAAGCAGTATTAGCTAAATTCAATTTATCATTTTTAATTGAACATTTCTTTTTACTTATTCGACGTTTGGTTAAGTATATTTTAATTTAAAGCCAATTTAGGTTACAAAATGATGATACAATGTGAAAACTGCGCACTAAAGGTTTCCATACATTTGGAAAAACAGCACAACATCACGTTGGTTGTATGACCCCTACGGAGCCTCCTTTAAATATGTATTTTATTTTGATTTAACTGTATATTTTAAAGTGAATAAATAACCTAATAATCTATGTATACTTCAAGCGCCTTCCAGTTTGTGTTATTAAAATCAATAAAAACAAAGTAACCTTTGGTGTATGGAAAAATCGGTCCAGTTCAGGAAGTTTAACTAGATAAATCATGATGATGTATTATTTATTTTAACATAAAGTTTTGGAAAAAAATTATATAAATAAAAAAGTGGAAAAAATATATTTGTTTCTTAGCGGTTCTGCTATATTTTTCATTGAATTATAATTTTGACGGATCATGTTATGCTTACGCTTATGCTTACGCTTATGCTTATGCTTATGCTTATGCTTATGCTTACGCTTACGCTTACGCTTACGCTTACGCTTACGCTTACGCTTACGCTTACGCTTACGCTTACGCTTACGCTTACGCTTACGCTTACGCTTACGCTTACGCTTGCGCTTATGCTTATCCTTTTTAATTACGTGTTATTTTTAATTTCGGTAGATCAGGACTTGTGACAGGGTAATCAGTTCCTTTATATTTTGTCAAATGTTGTGTTACACAATACACACAACAAACACAACATCACGTTGGTTGTATGACCCCTACGGAGCCTCCTTTAAATATGTATTTTATTTTGATTTAACTGTATATTTTAATGTGAATAAATAACCTAATAATCTATGTATACTTCAAGCGCCTTCCAGTTTGTGTTATTAAAATCAATAAAAACAAAGTAACGTTTGGTGTATGGAAAAATCGGTCCAGTTCAGGAAGTTTAACTAGATAAATCATGATGATGTATTATTTATTTTAACATAAAGTTTTGGAAAAAAATTATATAAATAAAAAAGTGGAAAAAATATATTTGTTTCTTAGCGGTTCTGCTATATTTTTCATTGAATTATAATTTTGACGGATCATGTTATGCTTACGCTTATGCTTATGCTTTTGCTTACGCTTACGCTTACGCTTACGCTTACGCTTACGCTTACGCTTACGCTTACGCTTACGCTTACGCTTACGCTTACGCTTACGCTTACGCTTACGCTTACGCTTACGCTTACGCTTACGCTTACGCTTACGCTTACGCTTACGCTTACGCTTACGCTTACGCTTACGCTTACGCTTACGCTTACGCTTACGCTTACGTTTACGCTTACGCTTACGCTTACGCTTGCGCTTATGCTTATGCTTTTTTAATTACGTGTTATTTTTAATTTCGGTAGATCAGGACTTGTGACAGGGTAATCAGTTCCTTTATATTTTGTCAAATGTTGTGTTACACAATACATTCCTTTTACTTTAATATCAAAGTGCAGGAGTATCATGTAAATAAAAGATGGTTTTTGTGATATCTCATAGTTTTTATTTGCAAAATAGACTAATCGATTTAGGAGATCGTAAAATCACTGCATTGGGATACGGTTGACATCGCGAGGAGATCTTAAAGGCACGAAATAAACTTTTTAATTGTAGCGTCGGACCCGATAAGGTCTTTATTATATATGTAAAAAGTAGGTAACGATACTGTAGCTTAGTAAACCCAAAAATAAAGCAGTATTAGCTAAATTCAATTTATCATTTTTAATTGAACATTTCTTTTTAGTTATTCGACGTTTGGTTAAGTATATTTTAATTTAAAGCCAATTTAGGTTACAAAATGATGATACAATGTGAAAACTGCGCACTAAAGGTTTCCATACATTTGGAAAAACAGCACAACATCACGTTGGTTGTATGACCCCTACGGAGCCTCCTTTAAATATGTATTTTATTTTGATTTAACTGTATATTTTAAAGTGAATAAATAACCTAATAATCTATGTATACTTCAAGCGCCTTCCAGTTTGTGTTATTAAAATCAATAAAAACAAAGTAACCTTTGGTGTATGGAAAAATCGGTCCAGTTCAGGAAGTTTAACTAGATAAATCATGATGATGTATTATTTATTTTAACATAAAGTTTTGGAAAAAAATTATATAAATAAAAAAGTGGAAAAAATATATTTGTTTCTTAGCGGTTCTGCTATATTTTTCATTGAATTATAATTTTGACGGATCATGTTATGCTTACGCTTATGCTTACGCTTATGCTTATGCTTATGCTTATGCTTATGCTTACGCTTACGCTTACGCTTACGCTTACGCTTACGCTTACGCTTACGCTTACGCTTACGCTTACGCTTACGCTTACGCTTACGCTTACGCTTACGCTTACGCTTACGCTTACGCTTACGCTTACGCTTACGCTTACGCTTACGCTTACGCTTACGCTTGCGCTTATGCTTATGCTTATCCTTTTTAATTACGTGTTATTTTTAATTTCGGTAGATCAGGACTTGTGACAGGGTAATCAGTTCCTTTATATTTTGTCAAATGTTGTGTTACACAATACACACAACAAACACAACATCACGTTGGTTGTATGACCCCTACGGAGCCTCCTTTAAATATGTATTTTATTTTGATTTAACTGTATATTTTAAAGTGAATAAATAACCTAATAATCTATGTATACTTCAAGCGCCTTCCAGTTTGTGTTATTAAAATCAATAAAAACAAAGTAACCTTTGGTGTATGGAAAAATCGGTCCAGTTCAGGAAGTTTAACTAGATAAATCATGATGATGTATTATTTATTTTAACATAAAGTTTTGGAAAAAAATTATATAAATAAAAAAGTAGAAAAAATATAATATTTGTTTCTTAGCGGTACTGCTATATTTTTCATTGAATTATAATTTTGACAGATAATGTTATGCTTACGCTTACGCTTCCGCTTCCGCTTCCGCTTCCGCTTCCGCTTCCGCTTCCGCTTCCACTTCCGCTTACGCTTACGCTTACGCTTACGCTTGCTTACTCTTACGCTTCCGCTTCCGCTTCCGCTTCCGCTTCCGCTTCCGCTTCCGCTTCCGCTTACGCTTACGCTTACGCTTACTCTTACGCTTATGCTTATGCTTTTTCAATTATGTGTTATTTTTAATTTCGGTAGATCAGGACTTGTGACAGGGTAATCAGTTCCTTTATATTTTGTCAAATGTTGTGTTACACAATACATACCTTTTACTTTAATATCAAAGTGCAGGAGTATCATGTAAATAAAAGATGGTTTTTGTGATATCTCATAGTTTTTATTTGCAAAATAGACTAATCGATTTAGGAGATCGTAAAATCACTGCATTGGGATACGGTTGACATCGCGAGGAGATGTTAAAGGTACGAAATAAACTTTTTAATTGTAGCGTCGGACCCGATAAGGTCTATATTATATATGTAAAAAGTAGGTAACGATACTGTAGCTTGGTAAACCCAAAAATAAAGCAGTATTAGCTAAATTCAATTTATCATTTTTAATTGAACATTTCTTTTTACTTATTCGACGTTTGGTTAAGTATATTTTAATTTAAAGCCAATTTAGGTTACAAAATGATGATACAATGTAAAAAAAAGCGAACTAAAGGTTTCCATACATTTTGGAAAACAGCACAACATCACGTTTGTTGTATGACCCCTACGGTGCCTCCTTTAAATATATATTTTATTTTGATTTAAGTGTATATTTTAAAGTGAATAAATAACTTCATATTCTATGTATACTTCAAGCGCCTTCCAGTTTGTGTTATTAAAATCAATAAAAACAAAGTAACGTTTGGTATATGGAAAAATCGGTCCAGTTCAGGAAGTTTAACTAGATAAATCATGATTATGTATTATTTATTTTTACATAAAGTTTTGGAAAAAAATTATATAAATAAAAAAGTAGAAAAAATATAATAATTATTTCTTAGCGGTACTGCTATATTTTTCATTGAATCATAATTTTGACGGATCATGTTATGCTTACGCTTACGCTTACGCTTACGCTTACGCTTACGCTTACGCATAGGCTTACGCTTACGCTTACGCTTATGCTTATGCTTTTTCAATTACGTGTTATTTTTAATTTCGGTAGATCAGGACTTGTGACAGGGTAATCAGTTCCTTTATATTTTGTCAAATGTTGTGTTACACAATACATACCTTTTACTTTAATATCAAAGTGCAATAGTATCATGTAAATAAAAGATGGTTTTTGTGATATCTCATAGTTTTTATTTGCAAAAAAGACTAATCGATTTAGGAGATCGTAAAATCACTGCATTGGGATACGGTTGACATCGCGAGGAGATGTTAAAGGTACGAAATAAACTTTTTAATTGTAGCGTCGGACCCGATAAGGTCTATATTATATATGTAAAAAGTAGGTTACGATACTGTAGCTTAGTAAACCCAAAAATAAAGCAGTATTAGCTAAATTCAATTTATCATTTTTAATTGAACATTTCTTTTTACTTATTCGACGTTTGGTTAAGTATATTTTAATTTAAAGCCAATTTAGGTTACAAAATGATGATACAATGTAAAAAGAAAGCGAACTAAAGGTTTCCATACATTTTGGAAAACAGCACAACATCACGTTTGTTGTATGACCCCTACGGTGCCTCCTTTAAATATATATTTTATTTTGATTTAAGTGTATATTTTAAAGTGAATAAATAACTTCATAGTCTATGTATACTTCAAGCGCCTTCCAGTTTGTGTTATTAAAATCAATAAAAACAAAGTAACGTTTGGTGTATGGAAAAATCAGTCCAGTTCAGGAAGTTTAACTAGACAAATCATGATGATGTATTTATTTTAACATAAAATTTTAGAAACAAATGATATAAATAAATGAATAGACAAAATATATTTCTTTCTTAGCGGTACTGCAACATTTTTCATTGAATTATAATTTTGACAGATCATGTTATGCTTACGCTTACGCTTACGCTTACGCTTACGCTTAGGCTTAAGCTTACGCTTACGCTTACGCTTACGCTTACGCTTACGCTTACGCTTACGCTTACGCTTCCGCTTCCGCTTCCGCTTACGCTTACGCTTACGCTTACGCTTGCTTACGCTTACTCTTACGCTTACTCTTACGCTTACGCTTACGCTTACGCTTACGCATAGGCTTACGCTTACGCTTACGCTTATGCTTATGCTTTTTCAATTATGTGTTATTTTTAATTTCGGTAGATCAGGACTTGTGACAGGGTAATCAGTTCCTTTATATTTTGTCAAATGTTGTGTTACACAATACATACTTTTTACTTTAATATCAAAGTGCAGGAGTCTCTCAGGTATCTCATAGTTTTTATTTGCAAAATAGACTAATCGATTTAGGAGATCGTAAAATCACTGCATTGGGATACGGTTGACATCGCGAGGAGATGTTAAAGGTACGAAATAAACTTTTTAATTGTAGCGTCGGACCCGATAAGGTCTATATTATATATGTAAAAAGTAGGTAACGATACTGTAGCTTGGTAAACCCAAAAATAAAGCAGTATTAGCTAAATTCAATTTATCATTTTTAATTGAACATTTCTTTTTACTTATTCGACGTTTGGTTAAGTATATTTTAATTTAAAGCCAATTTAGGTTACAAAATGATGATACAATGTAAAAAAAAGCGAACTAAAGGTTTCCATACATTTTGGAAAACAGCACAACATCACGTTTGTTGTATGACCCCTACGGTGCCTCCTTTAAATATATATTTTATTTTGATTTAAGTGTATATTTTAAAGTGAATAAATAACTTCATAGTCTATGTATACTTCAAGCGCCTTCCAGTTTGTGTTATTAAAATCAATAAAAACAAAGTAACGTTTGGTGTATGTAAAAATCGGTCCAGTTCAGGAAGTTTAACTAGATAAATCATGATTATGTATTATTTATTTTTACATAAAGTTTTGGAAAAAAATTATATAAATAAAAAAGTAGAAAAAATATAATAATTATTTCTTAGCGGTACTGCTATATTTTTCATTGAATCATAATTTTGACGGATCATGTTATGCTTACGCTTACGCTTACGCTTACGCTTACGCTTACGCTTACGCTTACGCTTACGCTTACGCTTACGCTTACGCTTACGCTTACGCTTACGCATAGGCTTACGCTTACGCTTACGCTTATGCTTATGCTTTTTCAATTACGTGTTATTTTTAATTTCGGTAGATCAGGACTTGTGACAGGGTAATCAGTTCCTTTATATTTTGTCAAATGTTGTGTTACACAATACATACCTTTTACTTTAATATCAAAGTGCAGGAGTATCATGTAAATAAAAGATGGTTTTTGTGATATCTCATAGTTTTTATTTGCAAAATAGACTAATCGATTTAGGAGATCGTAAAATCACTGCATTGGGATACGGTTGACATCGCGAGGAGATGTTAAAGGTACGAAATAAACTTTTTAATTGTAGCGTCGGACCCGATAAGGTCTATATTATATATGTAAAAAGTAGGTAACGATACTGTAGCTTGGTAAACCCAAAAATAAAGCAGTATTAGCTAAATTCAATTTATCATTTTTAATTGAACATTTCTTTTTACTTATTCGACGTTTGGTTAAGTATATTTTAATTTAAAGCCAATTTAGGTTACAAAATGATGATACAATGTAAAAAAAAGCGAACTAAAGGTTTCCATACATTTTGGAAAACAGCACAACATCACGTTTGTTGTATGACCCCTACGGTGCCTCCTTTAAATATATATTTTATTTTGATTTAAGTGTATATTTTAAAGTGAATAAATAACTTCATAGTCTATGTATACTTCAAGCGCCTTCCAGTTTGTGTTATTAAAATCAATAAAAACAAAGTAACGTTTGGTGTATGTAAAAATCGGTCCAGTTCAGGAAGTTTAACTAGATAAATCATGATTATGTATTATTTATTTTTACATAAAGTTTTGGAAAAAAATTATATAAATAAAAAAGTAGAAAAAATATAATAATTATTTCTTAGCGGTACTGCTATATTTTTCATTGAATCATAATTTTGACGGATCATGTTATGCTTACGCTTACGCTTACGCTTACGCTTACGCTTACGCTTACGCTTACGCTTACGCTTACGCTTACGCTTACGCTTACGCTTACGCTTACGCATAGGCTTACGCTTACGCTTACGCTTATGCTTATGCTTTTTCAATTACGTGTTATTTTTAATTTCGGTAGATCAGGACTTGTGACAGGGTAATCAGTTCCTTTATATTTTGTCAAATGTTGTGTTACACAATACATACCTTTTACTTTAATATCAAAGTGCAGGAGTATCATGTAAATAAAAGATGGTTTTTGTGATATCTCATAGTTTTTATTTGCAAAATAGACTAATCGATTTAGGAGATCGTAAAATCACTGCATTGGGATACGGTTGACATCGCGAGGAGATGTTAAAGGTACGAAATAAACTTTTTAATTGTAGCGTCGGACCCGATAAGGTCTATATTATATATGTAAAAAGTAGGTAACGATACTGTAGCTTGGTAAACCCAAAAATAAAGCAGTATTAGCTAAATTCAATTTATCATTTTTAATTGAACATTTCTTTTTACTTATTCGACGTTTGGTTAAGTATATTTTAATTTAAAGCCAATTTAGGTTACAAAATGATGATACAATGTAAAAAAAAGCGAACTAAAGGTTTCCATACATTTTGGAAAACAGCACAACATCACGTTTGTTGTATGACCCCTACGGTGCCTCCTTTAAATATATATTTTATTTTGATTTAAGTGTATATTTTAAAGTGAATAAATAACTTCATATTCTATGTATACTTCAAGCGCCTTCCAGTTTGTGTTATTAAAATCAATAAAAACAAAATAACCTTTGGTGTATGGAAAAATCGGTCCAGTTCAGGAAGTTTAACTAGATAAATCATGATTATGTATTATTTATTTTTACATAAAGTTTTGGAAAAAAATTATATAAATAAAAAAGTAGAAAAAATGTAATATTTGTTTCTTAGCGGTACTGCTATATTTTTCATTGAATCATAATTTTGACGGATCATGTTATGCTTACGCTTACGCTTACGCTTACGCTTACGCTTACGCTTACGCTTACGCTTACGCTTACGCTTACGCTTACGCTTACGCTTACGCTTACGCTTACGCTTACGCTTACGCTTACGCTTACGCTTACGCTTACGCTTACGCTTACGCTTACGCTTACGCTTACGCTTACGCTTACGCTTACGCTTACGCTTACGCTTACGCTTACGCTTACGCTTATGCTTATGCTTATGCTTATTCAATTACGTGTTATTTTTAATTTCGGTAGATCAAGACTTGTGACAGGGTAATCAGTTCCTTTATATTTTGTCAAATGTTGTGTTACACAATACATACCTTTTACTTTTATATCAAAGTGCAGGGGTATCATGTAAATAAAAGATGGTTTTTGTGATATCTCATAGTTTTTATTTGCAAAATAGACTAATCGATTTAGGAGATCGTAAAATCACTGCATTGGGATACGGTTGACATCGCGAGGAGATCTTAAAGGCACGAAATAAACTTTTTAATTGTAGCGTCGGACCCGATAAGGTCTTTATTATATATGTAAAAAGTAGGTAACGATACTGTAGCTTAGTAAACCCAAAAATAAAGCAGTATTAGCTAAATTCAATTTATCATTTTTAATTGAACATTTCCTTTTACTTATTCGACGTTTGGTTAAGTATATTTTAATTTAAAGCCAATTTAGGTTACAAAATGATGATACAATGTGAAAACTGCGCACTAGAGGTTTCCATACATTTGGAAAAACAGCACAACATCACGTTGGTTGTATGACCCCTACGGAGCCTCCTTTAAATATGTATTTTATTTTGATTTAACTGTATATTTTAAAGTGAATAAATAACCTAATATTCTATGTATACTTCAAGCGCCTTCCAGTTTGTGTTATTAAAATCAATAAAAACAAAGTAACCTTTGGTGTATGGAAAAATCGGTCCAGTTCAGGAAGTTTAACTAGATAAATCATGATGATGTATTATTTATTTTAACATAAAGTTTTGGAAAAAAATTATATAAATAAAAAAGTGGAAAAAATATATTTGTTTCTTAGCGGTTCTGCTATATTTTTCATTGAATTATAATTTTGACGGATCATGTTATGCTTACGCTTATGCTTACGCTTATGCTTATGCTTATGCTTATGCTTACGCTTACGCTTACGCTTACGCTTACGCTTACGCTTACGCTTACGCTTACGCTTACGCTTACGCTTACGCTTACGCTTACGCTTACGCTTACGCTTACGCTTACGCTTACGCTTACGCTTACGCTTACGCTTACGCTTACGCTTACGTTTACGCTTACGCTTACGCTTACGCTTGCGCTTATGCTTATGCTTTTTTAATTACGTGTTATTTTTAATTTCGGTAGATCAGGACTTGTGACAGGGTAATCAGTTCCTTTATATTTTGTCAAATGTTGTGTTACACAATACATTCCTTTTACTTTAATATCAAAGTGCAGGAGTATCATGTAAATAAAAGATGGTTTTTGTGATATCTCATAGTTTTTATTTGCAAAATAGACTAATCGATTTAGGAGATCGTAAAATCACTGCATTGGGATACGGTTGACATCGCGAGGAGATCTTAAAGGCACGAAATAAACTTTTTAATTGTAGCGTCGGACCCGATAAGGTCTTTATTATATATATCGGCGCAACGACAATACTTCAACAATTATAATTATTAAAATAACTAATTCATTGATTAAATATAACGATGATTATTTATCAGTGTAAAAATCATCATAAATTAGAGCATTTCTAGTTGTGTTGTTTTAAGAACATAAACAAAATGTGACTTGGTAAAACTTGTAGCGACATGAACGTGCGACGATCCCAATAAAGGAGCCGCACAGAGAGGGCTACGGGCATTCTCGCTCAAGACGTCGGACGGTGTGGATTTCTATAAGGACACTGTCATGCTGCCAGTTAAATAAATGAAGCTATAATTATTCGTGATGTTTTATTTTGAAGAAGTAATATTGAACAACCATCACGAAGACTACAATACAGTGACGGCAGCAATGCTGACGTCACACTTTTTAAAAACACTAACGGAGGTCTTATCTCCGATATCAGAAGTGGGATGGAACTTAATGTGACTCCGTCATTCCGCGAGGCCTGGGCCAGCTGTATTTAACCCTGCGTTATTTATCTGGACTTGCATATAACGTCATTTCTCGCGACATAACAAAACAGTATGCAGGTATATAACCCATCTCTTTCATGATTGCTTAATTTAAATTAATAAAACTTTCAGCATTGCAACGACCAAGCTTATATGACATCTATATTGCACCGTGCATCGAACGGCGATGTACCTGTACTACACTGGTTCGAGCACGGAAATGAAAGCGACGTACAACGCGGGAGGTGTAGGCAGTTGGAGTTACAGACGTGTGAAACCGAGATGTGCCCGGTGCGTAAGGAAATAGTATTTGAAGCCGACATAAGGTATCTTAAGGGATTCTGAAACTGTAAGTTATACATCAGTTTTAAGGTGACCTACATTTACATATAACTTTGTTCATCTTATGACAAGTTAATGTGATGTGTCAGAGTTTAAAAGTTATTATTGCTTAATTAAAAATTAAAATTGTCTTTAAACTTTTAAACAGGCAGTACAATGAGTCTCAGCATTAGTTATATATGTGATTCGATTCGAGTTACTTACCATTCTGGTTTGAGTTTAAATACATACAAAAAAAAATAGTTTAAATAATAATATTAAGTGGCCAAATTTAATAAATAACACTTTAGTAATGTTATTGTGATGACTGGTATTAGTCAAGCGCTAGTAGTCCGTAATATGATGATATGATATTGGCCACGTCCAATTGTAATGTTTCACAGATTTTATTAACTCCCTCTTCACATAAACAATAATCATAGTCAAATCATCTACTTTAAACGTACGAAAATAACAACTATTGAATACTGGTTTTAATTATGAAGTCTTAATAGTTTTCACTTTTCTAACTAATTTAAGTATTTACTAATCAAGCCAATTTCTCTCCTCACATAAATAATAGTCTTAGTCAAATAAACTTCTTTAAGCATACGAAAATAACCATTACTTGACATAACAATTCTAAATATTACTATTTAAGTTAATAAAAAAAAAGATTTTAATTAAAAAAATAAAATAGTAATTCATTAATTTATATGGATCGATAATGACCATCAAAATATTGAAACGAGTCAAAACTTTACAAATGATTATAAAATATTTGTTTAATAATAATGAAACCTAACAGTAATATGCTTGTACTTTTCAGTACGTGGGTATTCAATAATAGATTTAAAGACGTACAATGATAAGCGATAACCCTCTCGTTGTCTTATTTAATGATTATCTAAAGTTAAGTCTAATTTTACGTGACGCGAAATTTTAAATCACGGTTTTTGAGTAAAGGGTTTAAACGACAAAATTTGTTGAATGATTGCGAGAGAATGTTAAATTTAAAAGCTATCTATTCAGATTCATCCGGGTGTAATAAGACGACACTCATAGAAAGTTGACTAAATTCTATTCTGCAGTCGATTTACTGAATTTTTAATTTTTGGTCTACAATTGAGTCGAATAAAAACGGGTTAACTCAAAAGCAATTATTGATCGTAATGATATGTTATAAAGGCGACTCTTACCATTGCTTATCAGGGCCGATGTTTTCAAAGTAAATAATTTCGCGACTTTGCGAAAGTAAGAAAAGTTAATCTATTTACATGTTTTAGTAACTGGTTAGTTTTGTACTGAAAGGCAGATAGAAAGGTATGAGTGTACTAAAATCAACGTTTATCGCTATAAAGACTAGGGGTAATAGTTTGTGATAAGATGTAGTAGGTAAATTTTATGTTGTGTTGAATTGTATGACAAACCGGATGACGAAAGCTTCTTTTCTAGATAGGTGAAGTTGAGGGACTTATGTTTCTGGTGTGTAACGATGCCTAAAGGCTGTGCGGCTGTGTGGTTAGTGTGTGGCTGGTAGACGACTTGAAGCAGAAGGTCCTTAGGACTCGACATTGACAGCAATGCAATATAACAAACAAGAAGTTTGTTGATAGGGCTTAGTGAAAAGCCATATGTTATGAATGAGATTCATGCTCTGTGGTTAATAATGTTCTTAGAATAATTTGTTGTCTTACTTATTTGAATATAGAATTCTCATAACGATTTTAGATTAATTTGAATAAAAGCAAAATTGTAAAGACAAGTTTATTATAATAACTTTTTCCTTTCTCAATAATTTGTAAATTTTAGTACGATGTTAAAAATATGGATAAACGCGTTTTGACTATATTTAAAAGAAAAAAGTGAAGCTGTTTCCAGTCGATGACCGTATGATCATTACAAAATGAGGAACGTAACTAGACTAAGTAAGATCTAAAATATAAAGGGCGTTTTCAAGTTAAAGATGTTTTAGAGAGATTGTTATAATTTAAAGGCACTTATTTGTAATTGTTCCTATAAGTACTCATGACAGATTATGAGATGTGGAGCAAAATAATATTAATATTATTTAGAATACTTGGATTTGCAAGATGATTGATCGTACCTGAAATCGTGTAGCCGTAGCTCTGTAGAAATCGGTGTCTACTAATTGTAGTCTGTGAGTACGCAGTAAGGGGTCAACTCTTGCGAAGGTCCAATTCAGAAGGAACCATGGATTCCAGGATAGACTTGACGTTAACTTCGTTGGTTTGCATAAGATTAGTAGCTGGAGGTTACTGGGTTATGTTTATATAGAAATGTAGAGCTTAAGTGTTTCAGTGTATCTTATCTGATGGGTATCTCTTGTGAGATACAGTGATAATAAAGTCAGTAATATTTTGAGAGTTTTTAATTTATTTTTTGGATGGTTAGTTTTATATTAAAATGATTGGTATACTTTGAACATTATTAATTTAAAATTATTTTTAATGAAATTGTTTGATATAACGATTTTATTTTTAATTATTTTCTTTTTTTAGCTAGATAATCACTAAATGTTAGGTTATGCTCAGTCAGGAGTGATCGAACGGTTTGATACTGGTCCTGAATATTGTTTCAGAATTATACACAGGGACATACGTCTCAGAGATATTAATAGTACGGGAGCTGAATTGACAATGAGGCGCAAGCCATACCTCATCACTTCGGCAGAGTCCGGTCTTATGTTCGTGAGGACCCAGTCTTTGAATTAACGAAGCAATTCAGGGATTCACTTCGCTTTTTGGCCGACACATGAATAATAAGTTTGAACACTACTATCTTACAACTCGTATTATCTACCTACAAGTTGATTGTGTACCTACCTGCATAAGGATAAAATTTATAATTTCCATAGTTTTTGTTGGTTACAAGCCACCACCACCAAAGCCCACCAAAGCTTGCCAAACCTCAATTCTAACGAGTCATATATGGTAAGAAACTCATTTTTATAGTGCAACGAACCTACGAATAATCTGCGAGAGCCTTCGAGTACAATCTACCGTTATAAATATCTAGAGAGTGGTATCTCTAATATGTGCATTTGCCTTGAGCTAACCACGGATCTTTGATATTACCTTAAGTGAGGCTTGAGATACCATTGGAATATCCTGTGCAACCGTGAGTTATACCTGTTTTACAGACAATAAATAACTAAAATGATATCTGTGAGCTACTTATGTGTTACCCTTGAGCTAACCACGGGTCCTTGATGTATCCTTCAGAGAACCATGAGATACCGTTGAGACGCCTTGTGGAACTGTGAGTAGACACATACACACACATTTACGATAATAAACAACTGGAGTGATACCTCTGAGCTACTCATGTGTTACCCTTGAGCTAACCACGGGTCCTTGATGTATCCTTTAGAGAACCATGAGATACCGTTGGGATGCCTTGTGGAACTGTGAGTAGACAAGTACACACAACAGATTTACGATAATAAATAACTAGTGGTACCTCTGATTGAACCATGTGTTGCCCAGGAACTGGCCGCGTGTCCTTCGTATATCTTTAAGAATACTTTGAGATACCGTTGGAAAGCTTTGTGTAACGCACATACTACAGATCATTCTCTGAGAGTGAGAAGTTATTTTTATTTTTATAAATTACATCCGAGAACAGTTGACCGTATCGGCGGAAAATGAACCACCTTTTCAATGAGATCTTGCTGCAGCATCAACAGAACCTACTCCATTAACTTCAGGAGAAGAACTGGAACTACAGTCGACCAATCGACAGGGTAACTACAAAACATCTGAATAAACGTAAGTAACTCTCTTAAATTATTCAATCTCCGAGAACTCTACGAGAATCTCCGAGAACTCTACGAGAACCTCCGAGAACTCTACGAGAATCTACGAGAACTCTACGAGAATCTCCGAGAACCCTACGAGAACCTCCGAGAACTCTACGAGAATCTCCGAGAACTTTACGAGAATCTCCGAGAACTCAACGAGAACCTCCGAGACTCTACGAGAATCTCCGAGAACTCTACGAGAATCTACGAGAACCTCCGAGATCTCTACGAATTACCCCCGAGACCTTTTCAGACTTTCATCAAAGTCAAATTCTTTATTGAATACGCAAACGTACATAACAGCTGTATGTTTACATAATAATCAACGTAAAAGCAACGTTAGTTGCCTTACAGATGCCAAACTCAAAGTATGGTGTATCTTTGCTTACAGATAGTTGCAACAAAAATCAACGAGGCTGGTGCAGAGCGCGCACCGCCTGTCAGTATGGCCGTATCGGCGCAACGACAATACTTCAACAATTATAATTATTAAAATAACTAATTCATTGATTAAATATAACGATGATTATTTATCAGTGTAAAAATCATCATAAATTAGAGCATTTCTAGTTGTGTTGTTTTAAGAACATAAACAAAATGTGACTTGGTAAAACTTGTAGCGACATGAACGTGCGACGATCCCAATAAAGGAGCCGCACAGAGAGGGCTACGGGCATTCTCGCTCAAGACGTCGGACGGTGTGGATTTCTATAAGGACACTGTCATGCTGCCAGTTAAATAAATGAAGCTATAATTATTCGTGATGTTTTATTTTGAAGAAGTAATATTGAACAACCATCACGAAGACTACAATACAGTGACGGCAGCAATGCTGACGTCACACTTTTTAAAAACACTAACGGAGGTCTTATCTCCGATATATATGTAAAAAGTAGGTAACGATACTGTAGCTTAGTAAACCCAAAAATAAAGCAGTATTAGCTAAATTCAATTTATCATTTTTAATTGAACATTTCTTTTTACTTATTCGACGTTTGGTTAAGTATATTTTAATTTAAAGCCAATTTAGGTTACAAAATGATGATACAATGTGAAAACTGCGCACTAAAGGTTTCCATACATTTGGAAAAACAGCACAACATCACGTTGGTTGTATGACCCCTACGGAGCCTCCTTTAAATATGTATTTTATTTTGATTTAACTGTATATTTTAAAGTGAATAAATAACCTAATAATCTATGTATACTTCAAGCGCCTTCCAGTTTGTGTTATTAAAATCAATAAAAACAAAGTAACCTTTGGTGTATGGAAAAATCGGTCCAGTTCAGGAAGTTTAACTAGATAAATCATGATGATGTATTATTTATTTTAACATAAAGTTTTGGAAAAAAATTATATAAATAAAAAAGTGGAAAAAATATATTTGTTTCTTAGCGGTTCTGCTATATTTTTCATTGAATTATAATTTTGAAGGATCATGTTATGCTTACGCTTATGCTTACGCTTATGCTTATGCTTATGCTTATGCTTACGCTTACGCTTACGCTTACGCTTACGCTTACGCTTACGCTTACGCTTACGCTTACGCTTACGCTTACGCTTACGCTTACGCTTACGCTTACGCTTACGCTTACGCTTACGCTTACGCTTACGCTTACGCTTACGCTTACGCTTACGCTTACGCTTACGCTTACGCTTACGCTTACGCTTACGCTTACGCTTACGCTTACGCTTACGCTTGCGCTTATGCTTATCCTTTTTAATTACGTGTTATTTTTAATTTCGGTAGATCAGGACTTGTGACAGGGTAATCAGTTCCTTTATATTTTGTCAAATGTTGTGTTACACAATACACACAACAAACACAACATCACGTTGGTTGTATGACCCCTACGGAGCCTCCTTTAAATATGTATTTTATTTTGATTTAACTGTATATTTTAATGTGAATAAATAACCTAATAATCTATGTATACTTCAAGCGCCTTCCAGTTTGTGTTATTAAAATCAATAAAAACAAAGTAACGTTTGGTGTATGGAAAAATCGGTCCAGTTCAGGAAGTTTAACTAGATAAATCATGATGATGTATTATTTATTTTAACATAAAGTTTTGGAAAAAAATTATATAAATAAAAAAGTGGAAAAAATATATTTGTTTCTTAGCGGTTCTGCTATATTTTTCATTGAATTATAATTTTGACGGATCATGTTATGCTTACGCTTATGCTTACGCTTATGCTTATGCTTATGCTTATGCTTATGCTTACGCTTACGCTTACGCTTACGCTTACGCTTACGCTTACGCTTACGCTTACGCTTACGCTTACGCTTACGCTTACGCTTACGCTTACGCTTACGCTTACGCTTACGCTTACGCTTACGCTTACGCTTACGCTTACGCTTACGTTTACGCTTACGCTTACGCTTACGCTTGCGCTTATGCTTATGCTTTTTTAATTACGTGTTATTTTTAATTTCGGTAGATCAGGACTTGTGACAGGGTAATCAGTTCCTTTATATTTTGTCAAATGTTGTGTTACACAATACATTCCTTTTACTTTAATATCAAAGTGCAGGAGTATCATGTAAATAAAAGATGGTTTTTGTGATATCTCATAGTTTTTATTTGCAAAATAGACTAATCGATTTAGGAGATCGTAAAATCACTGCATTGGGATACGGTTGACATCGCGAGGAGATGTTAAAGGTACGAAATAAACTTTTTAATTGTAGCGTCGGACCCGATAAGGTCTTTATTATATATGTAAAAAGTAGGTAACGATACTGTAGCTTAGTAAACCCAAAAATAAAGCAGTATTAGCTAAATTCAATTTATCATTTTTAATTGAACATTTCTTTTTACTTATTCGACGTTTGGTTAAGTATATTTTAATTTAAAGCCAATTTAGGTTACAAAATGATGATACAATGTGAAAACTGCGCACTAAAGGTTTCCATACATTTGGAAAAACAGCACAACATCACGTTGGTTGTATGACCCCTGCGGAGCCTCCTTTAAATATGTATTTTATTTTGATTTAACTGTATATTTTAAAGTGAATAAATAACCTAATAATCTATGTATACTTCAAGCGCCTTCCAGTTTGTGTTATTAAAATCAATAAAAACAAAGTAACCTTTGGTGTATGGAAAAATCGGTCCAGTTCAGGAAGTTTAACTAGATAAATCATGATGATGTATTATTTATTTTAACATAAAGTTTTGGAAAAAAATTATATAAATAAAAAAGTGGAAAAAATATATTTGTTTCTTAGCGGTTCTGCTATATTTTTCATTGAATTATAATTTTGACGGATCATGTTATGCTTACGCTTATGCTTACGCTTATGCTTACGCTTATGCTTATGCTTATGCTTATGCTTACGCTTACGCTTACGCTTACGCTTACGCTTACGCTTACGCTTACGCTTACGCTTACGCTTACGCTTACGCTTACGCTTACGCTTACGCTTACGCTTACGCTTACGCTTACGCTTACGCTTACGCTTACGCTTACGCTTACGCTTACGCTTACGCTTACGCTTACGCTTACGCTTACGCTTACGCTTACGCTTACGCTTACGCTTACGCTTACGCTTACGCTTACGCTTACGCTTACGCTTACGCTTACGCTTACGCTTACGCTTACGCTTACGCTTACGCTTACGCTTACGCTTACGCTTACGCTTACGCTTGCGCTTATGCTTATGCTTATCCTTTTTAATTACGTGTTATTTTTAATTTCGGTAGATCAGGACTTGTGACAGGGTAATCAGTTCCTTTATATTTTGTCAAATGTTGTGTTACACAATACACACCTTTTACTATAATATCAAAGTGCAGGAGTATCATGTAAATAAAAGATGGTTTTTGTGATATCTCATAGTTTTTATTTGCAAAATAGACTAATCGATTTAGGAGATCGTAAAATCACTGCATTGGGATACGGTTGACATCGCGAGGAGATGTTAAAGGTACGAAATAAACTTTTTAATTGTAGCGTCGGACCCGATAAGGTCTATATTATATATGTAAAAAGTAGGTTACGATACTGTAGCTTAGTAAACCCAAAAATAAAGCAGTATTAGCTAAATTCAATTTATCATTTTTAATTGAACATTTCTTTTTAGTTATTCGACGTTTGGTTAAGTATATTTTAATTTAAAGCCAATTTAGGTTACAAAATGATGATACAATGTAAAAAGAAAGCGAACTAAAGGTTTCCATACATTTTGGAAAACAGCACAACATCACGTTTGTTGTATGACCCCTGCGGTGCCTCCTTTAAATATATATTTTATTTTGATTTAAGTGTATATTTTAAAGTGAATAAATAACTTCATATTCTATGTATACTTCAAGCGCCTTCCAGTTTGTGTTATTAAAATCAATAAAAACAAAGTAACGTTTGGTATATGGAAAAATCGGTCCAGTTCAGGAAGTTTAACTAGATAAATCATGATGATGTATTATTTATTTTAACATAAAGTTTTGGAAAAAAATTATATAAATAAAAAAGTGGAAAAAATATATTTGTTTCTTAGCGGTTCTGCTATATTTTTCATTGAATTATAATTTTGACGGATCATGTTATGCTTACGCTTATGCTTACGCTTATGCTTATGCTTATGCTTATGCTTATGCTTATGCTTATGCTTACGCTTACGCTTACGCTTACGCTTACGCTTACGCTTACGCTTACGCTTACGCTTACGCTTACGCTTACGCTTACGCTTACGCTTACGCTTACGCTTACGCTTACGCTTACGCTTACGCTTACGCTTACGCTTACGCTTACGCTTATGCTTATGCTTATGCTTATTCAATTACGTGTTATTTTTAATTTCGGTAGATCAAGACTTGTGACAGGGTAATCAGTTCCTTTATATTTTGTCAAATGTTGTGTTACACAATACATACCTTTTACTTTTATATCAAAGTGCAGGGGTATCATGTAAATAAAAGATGGTTTTTGTGATATCTCATAGTTTTTATTTGCAAAATAGACTAATCGATTTAGGAGATCGTAAAATCACTGCATTGGGATACGGTTGACATCGCGAGGAGATCTTAAAGGCACGAAATAAACTTTTTAATTGTAGCGTCGGACCCGATAAGGTCTTTATTATATATGTAAAAAGTAGGTAACGATACTGTAGCTTAGTAAACCCAAAAATAAAGCAGTATTAGCTAAATTCAATTTATCATTTTTAATTGAACATTTCTTTTTACTTATTCGACGTTTGGTTAAGTATATTTTAATTTAAAGCCAATTTAGGTTACAAAATGATGATACAATGTGAAAACTGCGCACTAGAGGTTTCCATACATTTGGAAAAACAGCACAACATCACGTTGGTTGTATGACCCCTACGGAGCCTCCTTTAAATATGTATTTTATTTTGATTTAACTGTATATTTTAAAGTGAATAAATAACCTAATATTCTATGTATACTTCAAGCGCCTTCCAGTTTGTGTTATTAAAATCAATAAAAACAAAATAACCTTTGGTGTATGGAAAAATCGGTCCAGTTCAGGAAGTTTAACTAGATAAATCATGATGATGTATTATTTATTTTAACATAAAGTTTTGGAAAAAAATTATATAAATAAAAAAGTGGAAAAAATATATTTGTTTCTTAGCGGTTCTGCTATATTTTTCATTGAATTATAATTTTGACGGATCATGTTATGCTTACGCTTATGCTTACGCTTATGCTTATGCTTATGCTTATGCTTATGCTTATGCTTACGCTTACGCTTACGCTTACGCTTACGCTTACGCTTACGCTTACGCTTACGCTTACGCTTACGCTTACGCTTATTCTTATGCTTATGCTTATTCAATTACGTGTTATTTTTAATTTCGGTAGATCAAGACTTGTGACAGGGTAATCAGTTCCTTTATATTTTGTCAAATGTTGTGTTACACAATACATACCTTTTACTTTTATATCAAAGTGCAGGGGTATCATGTAAATAAAAGATGGTTTTTGTGATATCTCATAGTTTTTATTTGCAAAATAGACTAATCGATTTAGGAAATCGTAAAATCACAGCATTTGGATACGGTTGACAACGAATAGAGATGTTAAAAGTACGAAATAAACTTTCTTATTGTAGCGTCGGACCCGATAAGGTCTATATTATATATGTAAAAAGTAGGTAACGATACTGTAGCTTGGTAAGCCCAAAAAGAAAGCAGTATTAGCTAAATTCAATTTGTCATTATTTAATTGAACATTTATTTTTACTTATTCGACTTTTGGTGACGTATATTTTAATTTAAAGTCAGTTTAGGTTACAAAATGATGATACAATGTGACGTCTGTATCGCCTCTCTTTCATGACTGGAATAGTGCCGAAATCCTGGAAGCCTGCTAATGTGCAACCCGTGCCCAAAAAAGGCAGCCGTGCCGACCCTGTCAATTACAGACCGATTTCAATCACCTCCATACTCTGCAAGATTATGGAGCGTGTATTGAATTCGGCTCCTAGCATACCTAGAAGGTAACGATCTCCTCAGTGACCGACAGTACGGGTTTCGCCGTAATAGGTCTACTGGGGACCTCCTAGTGTATGCTACTCACATTTTAGGCGAGGCCATCGAGAAGAACGTAGAAGCGGTCGCCGTCTCTCTGGACGTCTCGAGGGCATTTGACAGGGTCTGGCATGCGAGCCTTATAAGCAAGCTTTCAGCGTATGGTATATCTCCTGGTCTGATCGGCTGGGTAACGGACTTTCTGAGCCACAGATCTCTCCGAGTAGTTGTCGACGGGTGTTCCTCGGAACCCTTGACAATAAATGCCGGAGTGCCTCAGGGGTCCGTTCTTTCTGCAACTCTGTTTCTGCTGCACATTAATGATCTGTTGAAGCCCGGTATCTATGGGTATGCAGACGACAGCACAGTTGTAGAAAGATATCTGCCGAGTACTCGGGCTAGTCGAGATCAAGTACAGTCTGAAAGAGAAGCCATGGTGCAACGTTTGAATGACAAACTTCAGGCAGTCTCCGCATGGAGCAATGCCAATCTTGTCAAGTTCAACGCCACCAAAACGCAGACGTGTCTATTCACCGCCAAAAGGAGCCCTTTCACCTTGGCTCCTACTTTCCAGAATGTATCCTTGGAATACAGTGACCGGCTTCAGTTGTTAGGCTTAGAGATTTCCTCGAACCTCAATTTTGGTCGGTTCATTGAGTCCAGAGCAAGAGCAGCAGCAGCAAAGCTTGCCGTTCTGGCGAAGGTTCGGCAGTACTTTACACCGGGACAGCTTCTTGTTTTATACAAAGCACAGATCCGGTCGTGTGTAGAGTACTGTGGTCACATATTTGCTGGTGCCGCAAAGTCTCATCTTGTGGTTCTGGACTCAATTGAGAGGCGAGCAAAGAGGCTTATAGGCGATCCCCAATTGGTCGGAGCCGACCTCCAAAGCCTTGAGCACAGGCGTAGAATTGCTAGCCTCTCAGTATTCTATAGGATACATTTTGGTGAGTGTGCGCTGGAATTACACAATTTAATTCCCCCGTCCCCCTTCCATCACCGGACGTCCCGACGCACGGCAGGTTTTCATCCTTTTGTTGTGGACATTCCACTTGTCCGAACGAAGCGCTTTGCTTCCTCATTTTTACTGCGTACAGCAAAGGATTGGAACAGCTTGCCTGCGTCGGTATTTCCGACCGAATACAATGTGGGTGTCTTCAAGCGAAGAGTGAATAGGTTGCTAGGGTAATGCGCCTTACCACCTAAGACTACATTCCACTTACCATCAGGTGGAATGTAGTCAAGCATTGCCCTAGATCATATAAAAAAAAAAAAAAAAAAAAAAAAAAAAAAAGGGGAAGAAAGGTTTCCTTACATTTGGGAAAACAGCACAACATCACGTTTGTTGTATGAATCCTACGGAGCCTCCTTTAAATAAATATTTTATTTTGATTTAACTGTATATTTTAAAGTGAATAAATAACTTTATATTCTATGGATACTTCAAGCTCTTGCCAGTTTGTGTTATTAAAATCAATAAAAACAATGTAACGTTTGTTGTATGGAAATTTCGGTCCAGTTCAGGAAGTTTAACTAGATAAATCATGTGAACTTATATTTATTATTATTATTTAGTGTGTTTCAGTATTCCGGACTCCATTTTATACTGGACAATAATTTTTAAGTGATATATAAGACAATCATGAAATGTAATACGTACTTAGAATTCATCATAAATACAAACGAAATCATCATTAGTCGGCAAAATTTCATTATCAAAACTTGTATCTCAAGTGTCAACAGAGTCTAGTTGTCGTCTTATCGAACTTTGTTGGAGAGCTTGTAGATACGAAGCTGACTTGAAATATGTTGCCAAATTCTATGATATTCGTTTAAATATTGGAATATTTGTTCATTACTATTTCTCATTTTGATTAAGCATAAAACGTGAAATCCAAAGTTTGTTTGTTTTATTACAAATGTATGACTATGCTGGAACTCACAAATTAATCGTATTAAATATCAGTGAAGTCGTTGAACTTCTTTGAAATTATTTATTGCTTGTTACAAGTTTAAGTATCCTTGACTACTTGCCCTTATTTTAATTCCATAAATTAAGTTAGGGGCTAACCCCTAACTTAATTTATGGAATACGAGTAAGACAACTTACGTTCATAATCTGTAGACAAACTTGAAAATTTGTTTTGTTGGTAATAAAATATTCAGTATTAATTTACCGCCTCGTTGGTCGAGTGGTTAGCGCAGACGCCTAACGTGTCACGGCGCAATGGGGCTCGGGTTCGATTCCCGGCGGGAGACAGGCATATATGTGATGAGCATAGATGTCTGTGTTTCTGGGTTTGGTCGTTTATTAAATGTATTCTCAGTATTTATATATGTATTTCTATGTATTTGAATCGTTGTCTAACACCCTTAACACAAGCAAATAATTTGCTTACCTAGGGGTTAGATCAATGTGTGTAATTTGTCCTGATATTATTATTATTATTATTATTATTTATGAATTTCAATCAGTTAAAGACAAGAACATTTTTTATATTATAGGATCATTTTTATAAGTTTGTTATAAACTAGTGCTCATATTAAAAATAAGTATTCAAATACCTAAACTCAAATGACGAAGCGTGACTGGTGATTCTCAAATCCGTCCTCTAAATTTTTTGAGGTACTGTTGATTCTGGAGGAACCTTGATGAAATTTTAAAATGATTTTTTTTACCTCAGTTAAAGTATTTTGCTGAAAAAGAGGTGTGATGGGAAAACACCTTCCTCAACATTGTATAAGTACTAACTAACCGGAACACTCCTCAACATAGGTTTTCTATTTAAAATAATAGGTACTTTGTAGATATTACCCAAATGCATGACACACCAGTTTGTACCCTAAACGCTATAAACGATAGCCATTATCGTTATAGATGTCTGAACCAGTACTTGTTAAACTAGGATTTTGCAAAATTTTACTCTTGAATGATTTAAACAGGGGATTAAATGAGTTTGTTTTGCTGGTACAATATGGTCCTTAGATTGTTAGTTCAAATAATAATAATAACTACAAAAAAAAAACTATGTTGTTATCATTGTAACCGTTTTTGTTCACGGGCCGGTCGCAGGTGATTAGTCTTTAAATGTGTAGAGTATATAATTTGTATGATTTCATTTCAAAAAGCAAAAACATAATTATTAAAAAGATTTCTTCAATTATGTTTAATGGAGTCTACAGTTTCCATAATAAAACAACATTTCAGTGGCTATTAATCATTCACGCCTTTATGAATGACTAGATGAACCCTCTTAACTTCAATTACTTAAAAATAACTCACTCCTCCTCTAACTCCTTAGAAAACACAAAAATAACTCATTTTGTAAAACTCAAATTAATGAGTGGTCAAATGGATTAATCCGTTTTAAAGTGAATATTATTGTTTGTTATAGTCAAAAAGCAACGTAAATAAATATTAAGTTTATTCGATTTTATTTTTGACATTAAAAAATACTAATGTTATATATTAAAAAGTAACCCTGTCTGTCTGTTACGCTTTGACCACTGAACTTTTTTATGAAATATTTTTATGAAGCATAAATATAAATAAGACGCTGAGTAAGGACATAGGCTACTTTTTGAAGCGGAAAAAAAAAATACATTCCCACGGGAAACAACGTAAATCGGAAGATTAGCACCGCTGCGTCACTTTATATGGATGCGCGAGCTGGCGATATGTTGATGCAATTAACATATTCTTCTTTAATAGATCTAAAAATATCTTTACATATAATTTCTTGACACCACACTTGTAATAGGCCATAGGACTATTGTAATACATCATACAAAATAAGGCATTTTATAGAAAAAAATTAAGAGATGTATAGTTATTTTCAAACATTATAATTTAGCAAGACATATCTAACCTTATGAAATATAGTAACTTCAACATCAAGACCATTGTACGAAGAAAATTTTTTCCTTTTAAAGTATGTTGTTTGTATGCATAGTTTAAGAAATATGGGAAAATGAATATAATCGCGGGCTTTGCGCTCCACCCCCCTCCTTCTTGGGCGTAAACTATAGTCCCAACTAATAATATGAGTGCATAAGCCTAACCTAACCTGTATCTGTAGACCTCCAAAAGAACATAGACTGTTTTTATCGCAAAAGACGGGGCTAAAATAATAAGATATAATAATAAACTGCTAACCAATATTAAATTAAAATGGATCATATTTCTTTACCATAAGACGTTTCTAATCAATCAATCAAGCAGGTTATCTTGAAACAGGAGACCTTAGAACTTTTCTTACATCCTGTTCGCAATTCACAAAAAGAAAAAAGTCATTCACACAATTAACCTTTTGCACAAAGAAAATATTTAATGTGGATGAAATTGCGAGTAAAAGCTAGTTGTTAATAATTCAGACTACTATACATAGGTCAAATTTAAATATAATTAGTTAATAATCCTTCCTGTCTCTTCAGGCTTCCTATATTGGAAAGTTAAATTTTCTAGGAATTTGAAATAGGTATAAAAAGTTTTTGGTGATGCAATCATTTCTTTAGTTAGATATATAAAAAAACATATAATTGGAATTATTGTGCTGAAAATTTTGTATAATAATTTGTTTTTGAGTAATTAGAATCGTTTGTCCTAGGATAGACTCGCAGGCATCTGATATAATAATATAAACATAAATATGCATTGAAATTAGTAAAAAGAAATGTCAGGATTATAGATTGATATGACAGTTTATAAATTATGTTTTTGTGTTTAAATAAGGGAGTCGTCTGTCGCCTAGACTAGCGCAAGCAGTAGTTTTGCACGATAGTGTTTTATTTTTTTTCCTTTTAAAATCTTAATATGTAGTAGTAGAGTTTGTATATTTAATTTTTTTCTGACCAAATAATTTAATAAACATAACTGCATATAAAATAAGCAAAAAAACAAATTTTATGTTCATTCTTTATTGCATTTTAAAAAATACATAAGCATAAGACATGTAAATAAAAAAGGTTGGCAAGGGGAAACTTATCTCTATAAGAAATATCTGCCAGTCGACCCAGGGTAGAGAGAAAGATGGTATCGAGTGGCATACCAGTGCAAGAGTAATAAGCAGTAAGGGAAAATATTAATTATATAAACAAATAAACTAGTTTTTAAACTTATACATGCATTACAAATTTATTAAATACAATACCTCAACATACACATTCATAAACTTATACACAAATAAAACGTATTCAAACATATATAGTTATGAGAGGTTCTTCGTGACTTCGGAGTAAAGATGAGTCCTAAGCAAAAGAAAGCATAAATTTAAGTGCTTTCTTGGATTGCTTTCGGTAATCGCTTTGCAGCACATATTGTGGAGGAATTCAGTAGGAAAATGGTGTTGTATCTTGGGACTTCAAGCATCGAAGTAATGCAAAAACTCTTAGAATGTGTAGGAGTGGAAAGATGATGGAAACGAGACTTAACGTAGGTGGGAGAATTTTGGTTGACGTTGAAGTATGTGCATATTACGGCGAAGGTGGATAGGGAGCCACTTAAGTTGTGCACGATATTGGGATATGTGATCATATTTTTGTAAGCCGAAGACGAAGCGTATCGCAAGATTTTGTAGACGCTCTAGTTTTAAGTAGCTCCTTCGTCACATCTAAATAGCAGACAACTGCAAAGTCGGCGATAGGTAGAAGAAGTGATTGCGCAAGCAGTATTTTGGTTTTAAATGGAAAAGTATTGAAGATGCGTAATATAGTGGAATGTACAGAGCATTTTTCTGTTGACTTTGCGGGCATGATCCATTCAAGATAGGTTTTTTCTAGAAAATTAAGACTAGTTTTCTCACTTTGTCGTAGTAAGGTATATAGATACAGTTTCCCAGACAACGCAGCTTCTCAGACGGCTACTACCGATAATTATTGCCTGCGATTTTGCAGACAGTCCAAACGATTTGGACCATTAAAGGATTGCAGCAAGGTCTTTGTTTACGCGGTCGATAGTCTCATGCAGCTCAATCAGCCCAAAATGACGATAGGCTTATAAATTGTTTGCATACAGGTAAAAGGGAAAAGAGATAGAATTTTAATTATTGGTAATGAAAATAGAGAAAAGTAACGGAGAAAGTACGCCACCTTGGGGATACCAGCAGTAAAAGTCAACCAATTAGATGAGTTATAATCAGTCTTTACTGACTGCTGACGCCCGGAAACATATGAGAAAAACCAGTCAATGCAAGTAGATGAGATGTTAACAGCACGAAGAGTGCCAAGAAGTATGCCATGGTCTACCGAATTAAAAGCGCGCCTAAAAATAGTAGAGGGGAAGAAATGAGGAGAGAATGAAAGTTGTTGGTGAACTATAGATTCTAGCACTTTGGATAAAATGGGAAGGATAGATATAGGGGGATATTGAACAGGGCAGGAGGAATTCGAGATTTTTGGTAGTGGTATGACAACTGGTTTTTTCCAGAGCGATGAAGAAACATTCCATGACAGTAAAAAGTTAATGATGTATGTGATCACATGCAATTTCGTCCAGCACTCGAAGAATCATCTCAAGGCTGATATTATCACCACCAATGGCCTTGGTGGATATAAAGCGGACACCCTTCCTTACCACATCCATATTAACTGATTTAATAAAGAAATAAGGTAAGTCGGATGGAGTCTGACTGTTTATAATAGATTGAGTCGATGTTTTAACAAGGATGTCTAAGATAAGAGGTAGAGGAGTAAAATGAGAATTTAAAGTATTAAGATTTATTGAGCTTTGACAAGCTTCAGAGGATTTACCGTTCTTACGGTCGCCAGGAATCGCCAAACTTGCGCTCTGGTAAGATTCTCTATGGAGTTGGAATAAAGCTACGTTTAGCGTTAGACAAACAAAAAATATGTAAAAAAAGAAATAACCACAAATATTTTAACGTTTAAAAATAAAATTTGAAGAAAAGTGTTGTTTTATGTATTACAATGAGTGTGCTCCGAACTTTGTTGTGAACTTTCGAAAGTAAAACGCATTATGTTAACTACGATAATAACCACACAGCACTAAATTGCATGCAATCCGGCAAGTAGTTTTGTTATCTTTTAATTTTAGTTTAAATATTTTCCCAGCAAATAAAGTAGAAATCGTTTCAAAGTAACCAATATCTTGATAGGAGCAATAACCTATAACTATCATTAACTTTATAGAAATGTGTAAAGCATTTATTGCGTCATGCCTATAAAATAACTTAAAACTCTGAAAATCTTTTAATTTCCGGAGTAAAACCATAAAATAGCAGGTTTAGATTTGTTTATATTTAAAGTAATTATTCATGGTTTGTTACTTAAAAGCAGAATAAGTCGCTGGCAAAAGCAAGTAATTCATTTTTTATTCTCACCAGATACATCTTGATTTTCTAAATATATTCTAATATGTTTTGCTGATTCTTAGTCTAGATACGTTTCAACACCATAAGGTACAAATAAATTCACAGTCTCTAGTTTTCTTTATAACTCACAAGAAGTTCAGTTCACACTCACTGTAATATAAAAAACAAAACATATTTCTTTAAAGTTTTTACTCTTATCTATACTTTTCTCTATAAAAATACGTGACCTACCTAAATATTTTTTATGACCATGTATCTTAGATATTTTGCGTCGTTACTATTTTATTATGCATAAATAAAAATAGATAAAATATAATATTATTGTTTGTTTTAATATATAATTATTATTGTTTGAAACATATTATCTTGTGTCATTGATATCGATTGCACGAAAAATTATTAAGAATCGTCCCAGATACAATTAACACGGTTTTATGGTTATTCTTAGTTTCACAAATCTGTGAAGTCTTCAAAAATCTGATATTATGGCTATTAATAGAATAGCGAGTTCAATCTCCTGTAATTTTTCTAAAGTATTATAAATATCCATCTTTCTCATGGATGGATGGATGGATGGATGATTACAAGTGATTCTACAAACCTATCTAAGTTAGTGAAAATCTTAAGACGAACATCAATCAGAGATAATAACCTAATTGACTTTATGTGAGACTAACTTATAATAGTATTCAAAGATTTACTTTACCAATAAATCAGAAGGATATTAAAAAAAAGAATTATCCAAGGAACCTTTATTTTAACATAATTTTTATATCATTTGAATCATTAGAAAATAAACTTCAGTATTAACTTGGTTTTCAAAATATAAAAAAGGGTAGTAAATATACCTATTCGACTTTATGCAATCAATACAATATCAATAACAGCTCTAATTTATATGTTATTCTTTTAATTATTTTGGAAAACAAGAAGATAAAGGCAACAAATCTATAGTTAGGTGGGCCAAATTTGTCTTCTTTTTTATTGATTGGATGGACAAGACCCCTTGATTTCAGGACTTCGTCTTTTAGATAGGCGCGTTATCACAGTAGTCTATTCAGGATCACTTGATCGGAGGACGATTGGAGAAGTAATATTTTTCTCTCTTGACTTTTGAATATCCAAGGAAAGCAGTATTCATCGTATAAAATTTTGCCGGAACACAATGTCCGTGGTTGAGTTTTGCCACCGTAGAATAAAAAGCAGTGTTTTTACATCATAATCCACAGTCCAGATTGAGGGAAAAAGAGTGTCAAGCAGGTCGATTTTCTTTTTTGCCCTATCAGCCAGGGAGTCATCCTTTATTTGCAGCTAGAAGAACAAAGTAAAGGCTGGCAGAAGTTACCAAGATCAGCTTTTTAGAGCGACTAGAACTTTCGCGTCCAAATGTTCTTTTGTAAGGAGATATTTGTCTTTATTACATATTTAAACAAAATTCCTTAGTTAGTTATTATATCAATCTTATATCTATATATTTCTATACGTAAATTTCCCTTACTCTGTGTTTCAAACTTCAAAAACTTATTTTCAACCAAACGAAGAAATCAGAAAAGTATTTTTCAAATCGAATAATAAATGACTATAATTAATAAATTTAAACACGTAACGTAAATATAACATTCTAATTGAGAACCTTCTCCTTTATTAAATAATTGCAAGAAGACTTAATAATATGATGAGAGTGAACATATAAAGACCACCGGAAAATAAAGGAAAATACAACAATATATTGTTTCAATATTATAAATACTGCAAGTTATTATAATTCATAACTAATGCAAGATAAATAACATGACTTCTAGCCATAACCTTTACGTAAAGTTTATATAATAAATATTAAAAAAAAATGTTTTGGTTTTACGTATTTCTGTCCAGTTATATAGCTGATAGCAGGCGGTTACATAAAACGTCATGAATGCCCCTCACATGTGACCTTGACTTTTTTACGGTTCCCTGATGGCCAACGATTTCACTATAATTAATATTTTTGTTTATTGAAGTAAACATTATTTAAGCTAATTTAATATTTATATTATATTTAATGATTATAAATATATTTAATAACCTATTTTTATTAAAAGTAAATAAATTAGTCTATAAATATTTTTTTGGAATTGTGTAAATGTAATCAGTTTACAATTCTGCTGTAATAAACATTGTGACATTTGTACTAGCAGTTATTAATTTCTTAAACAACATATTTAAAATTATCATAAAATGTCAAAAGTGGTTTAGCACAGTTGAATTCAAACTCAAGTAACTTGATGTAAATAAACTTTCATTTAGTAAAATTTTAGTCTAGTTTACAAAAACAATGACAGTTAAGTTTAAAACGCTTGATTACAATAAGCGAGGTTCTTTAGCATACATACAAGGCTTACAATACAATAGCGTTATACGTTTTTTACCTAAACCTCTTTCAAAACGTATTACTTACAATCGTTGTACATAACGATCGCAGTTAAATGGAAATCCATATTACTGTTAACCGTAGAGAATGAATCGTTTTAAAAACGTTACTAATGGTACTCGATATAATATTCTTATAATTGGTATACTATATCCATAATTATCATAAACAAATTTTTATTATATTTATTATTATTATTATTCTTGTGCTATGCATTTCTTTAGATTTTTTCAAGTTTAGTCCGACGAAATGGGTTTTTGTATGTGGCACTTGAATGAGTTTTCAACTATTGTGAATATTTGTGTTTGTAAGTAGTTAAGCTGATTGAGAATTTAGTAAATCAAATGTTAAATTATTTATCTTAACCATTTGCATTAGCTACATTTAATACTAAATATATAAATGAAAATTCACAAAAAATATACAAAAATAAATAATTAATTGGTACATAAAAATAAAAAAAATCACTACGATTTAAAATATCCCTTATAAAAAGATTTCTTATTAATATTATTATTAGGTTCCGCTAAAAATATCCTCCATATATTGCAATTAAGTTCATACCATAAAAGTAGCCTTGTAACGCAGAATGAGGGTATGTCACGATTGTTTTTATTGCATATTTTATGACGATAATTAAGGAACGTTATATATAATATTTCAAAGAATGAGTAGCTAATAAATCTTTAAATAGTAATTAAACAAAAACATGAACCAAAATATCATAAATTAGTATTAAAAACATCAGTGCAAAAATAAAAAATATGCGGTATAGAAAATAAACAATTATGAAACTTAGACTACAAACTACAAGCCAATTTGATTTGCTCCAAAAATTTGGATGATGTCCTTTTCACTTTTAATATGTTGGACTATAGTTCTGTTGTGTGTCTCTAGTTCACCCATATATAATTTACTTCCAAACTGAATGGTATATTTTAATCGAAAACCAAATACATATACATAATATAAAAATATTATTATTAATAATGATATTACAGTATTGTAAGTGAACAGTTTATAAGTTGAGTAATACTAATAAATCCCACCAAGACAGACTAACTGAAAAGATGCACTGATTTAATTATATTGTCAGGTGTTATTAAAATTGACTATTTTAAATAAATAATAATATAACAATCCAATCCAATGTTAAAATATTAGTTTCTAGTAAATATGTATTAACAAACCAAGCTGGTAATATAAAATTAAATGTTTTTTAAACGAAATCGGATAGTTGGAATAGCTGTAAGTACTTATAATGAATGAGATACAGTGCTTTACTAGAAACCATTTAACATTATTTTGTGAATGGAATAACATTATTTTTATATGTACTACAAATCAACTATGAAGGATAAATGTGGAAAGGATAATGTCTGTCCCCTATCCTTATTAACTTATTTATTATATAAGAAGACATCTCAAGTGACTTGAGACAGTAACTCACGGACAAGCTTAAAATATGACAGCAGTTTCTGAAACTTATGTTACTGGTGAAGCTTTCGAGCTCCAGAAATTTCTTAAAAATAATAAAGGTATTGATACATCACTTAAACCGAAAATGTGTATAAAATAATGCTTACAGCGGATCTCCAGGAATAAAATTTACAAAATAAAAATTAGTATAGCACCAACAGCCTCCTTCTTCATTACAATTTTCCAAGGCTCTCAGAATGCATATAAAGAGTTTAACACCGACATCAGAGGTTGACCTTTCGGGAAATCAAAATGTTGATTATGTTAAATTAAAATATAACATCTGCATAATCTTGTCAAATATTTCTACATTATGATGATAATACCGAAATAGGCCTGTACTTAGAATTCGAGTTGCAGCCGGACAGAAGATATATTACCTTAATATCTTTAGGATGACAAATAAAATGACGGAAATTACATGAAACTGTAACATTTTATTCTTTTTTACTGTTTATCTTCTACAAAGGAAATACTTTTAATATTAAGGTATTACTTTTACTTATATTATAAAAATTAATAATAATATACAAAAATTAAATATGTAAATACAGACGAAGCTTCTTAGCATTCCATAGATTCACCGAGCGGGTGCCGGGCCTATCGCGTTACAAGGAGAGGAGTGCAAACAGTGCCTGGGACTTGCGACCCAGGAGTAGGTTTATTATGCTTAGGCTTTATTATGAGTAAAAACGCTCGTCTTCACCCTCTACACTCCTCTCCTTACCTAACCAAATTTGGAAAGAACCCACTAATGCCGCCTTTGAAATACGTTCTAGAAATAAACCGGTGCTTGTTCTAGAAAGGCCAAGGTCTTTAAGGAGAAGGAGGAGGCTTCACAAGTATCACGCGCCTCAGATGTTTAGAATACAGGAATAAGTCCGGTCTGTCGGTCGGTCTTTCATACGTGTCCATCATGAGAGTCCAATCAGGAGCCGCACCTAAAATTTAATAAGGCTTTGATTTTGTTTTTTTTTTTTTGGGAGGAGCCTTCTTTCACGAATTCTACGGATAGTTTGGTTGTTTTACCCTTCCGCGCTCTTGCTACTGAAAGACTAACTGCTTCCTGTATTATTTCTAATACATTATCTAGGCGACGCGTCACGCGAGTATATACCTTTATCTAGAAGTACCCTACACCCTACAAACAAATGTTTCGCGGTTCCTGCTGCCTCCTTACAGATGTTGCAAGACTTTTCGGTGGCTTTGCCCCATCTTACTAAATTACTTTGATCTGGGAGAGTCATTTGGAATGCATTAAGATAGAATTTTAATAATGCTAGGGACAAATCATAAATTAAGATGCGCCACTTTAAAGCTAGTGGGATACCAAAATCTCCTATGGTCACCCATTCGTTTTGAATTTCTAGGCTCATCGCATGGAGTCGGTAGTTATCGTTTTCATCTAGTCGAATAAAAGATTTTGTTATATCTATGTCTTGAACTTTCCTACTTGATCCTAGCCCTACTTTATTCGTTTCAGCACCTATCATAATTTTGTTATGGAATTGAAGTCGTGACTCGAGCTCTGAGGCAACTTTGTCTTTTGTGAGAGAAGTTACAGTATCATCTTTAGACTTTCCGATGATATGTCTTTTGGTAACTTTTGGTAACCCAAAATTGTTTCGGTCTCTTAATAAGGTTGAAGAGTCCGCCGAGTGCGCTAACCCAAGCCATAACTTCAATGTCTTTATAACGCTTGCATCTAACTTTGACAAAAGGATTTTATTTATATAATAAACGAGGAAAGGCCAATTTAGACCTGATGTTAAAAAAATATCGTATATCCAAGCTTTTTGGACGTTACTTATTGGTTGATTGTCTATATTTTTGAGATCATTTAAAAAGCTGGCGACTATTACATCCAACGATGGATTACGGCCTTAGTAAACGATTTATTTACCTAAAATGAAAACAGAGCTGCTTCCGTAACCGTACTGACACTTTTACCGCCTATTATAAGACCCGAATCGTAAGAGGTATGTCTAACCAGACACAGACTAAAGCATTTACTTGGTTTTGTCCTCAATCCGCCCGTCCACGTACAGAAATCCTCAACTACATTTAAAAGTACCTGACATTGTTTTGGATACTGACAGTATCGCGAGATCATCTGCAAAAGCTAGTATGGACTTTGTGTATTTGTTGTTAAACTGAAACCGATAACCCCACTTTTTTCATTTCTAATTAATTTGTCTATTAAAATATTAATAACTATATTAAATATAATAGGAGAAATACAACAGCCCTGAAATAAACCAACGTTATAATTAAGTGATTTTGAATGGTATTCACTAAAAATTATAGAGATTTTTTAATTTTGAATAGTATGATGCAATAATGTCGCGAACTACCGTAGGAAAGTTATACCATTTAAGCGCGAACATCATCAGTTCATTTCGTACCGACCCAAAGGCGTTCTCTAAGTCTATCCAACAAACCGAAATTTTTCTCTCGCTAGTTCTAGCATCTTTAAGGCTTTCCGATGTTAACGTATTATGTTCCAGGCATCCAGAAATCCCGGGCAAAAACCCTTTCTGGTGATTATGTCTGAAATATCTATTGTTAATCATGAATTGCGTCATTTTTGTTTGTAAAAAAGAGAAAAATACTTTATAAATTGTATTTGTTAGGGCTATCGTGCTAGTATGCCTAGGTTTATTGACATTGTCGTTTTTCGGAATGAGGACAAAAAGGACTTTTCCGAATGATACCGGTATTTGCTTTTTTGACCAGTTTTATGGAGCGACGGACATGTTTTGTAAACTATATAAGTGATACCATCCGAACCTGGTGCTGACTTAGATGGTTTCATTTTAACTATTTTATTGATTTCCTCCAAAGTTGGTGGGTTGGCATGAAAGTCTTCAAAGGGGGCCCGAGGTTTGAGTTCGTTTGGATCCGCATATAGTTTTTGGTTTTCTGGAACTTCATAAATGCTTTTATAATGATCGAAAATTGATCGTTGGTTAAGAGAAACTTACCTTTTTCATCTTTGAAAATATTTTTTGAGTATTTAAAAGGATTTTTATCAAAGTTTACTTCATGTTTTGCCCGATCAAAGCTATCACGATTTTTTGTTATTTGATTTGTTATGCCTTGGATTAGTTTAAGAACTATATAATAAGAATAATTGTATTTTGTAGAGATAAGAAGATTTAATTTTTTAAAAAATCGTTTAGAAGATCGCTTTTTTATCTTTTGCAGAAACAATGTTAAAGTTAGGGACTTTAGAAGCTGAAGATTATGAAGGCATCCAACTGTTAATCTTCTAATCTTGTAAAATAGAGCAGTCTGCTACTGACAATTAAATCTCATTTTATTAATGCTTGGTTTCATATTCAGAGAAAAATTCAAGCTATGACAAGATAAGATGACTTAAATATAAAGGTTTTGATAGGATAACAAAATTCTCATACAAATTGAGAATAATAGCTGCTTAATATTGTTTACTGTCTTGTATTTTGTGTATTATTAATTATGTACTATTATTTCTAGTATAGTTAGGTCTGTATGTACGTAACATCAAGCTAATAGGAATAATTAAAGAGAACAGATTAATTATAATTGATAATGTCCTTGTTATAACATAATAATTAATTACAGATAATACATTAATGCTATATAATTGAAACGTCTGATCATATTCTCTTAATAAAGGAAGTAAAGATGAAATAAAAATTACTAAAATTATAAATGTTAACTAGATGAAATCCCGGCTTCGCTCGGGTGAAATGTGACTCATAATACACGTCTAGGTTTAAAATGTAGGTAGATATTTCTGTAGTCATCGGTTCTCAAGAAATATTAAAGGTATAAATTAGCAAGGCATAGATTCGTATAGCTTCGTTCATTGTGTTTAATAAGTTTACTACATGTAAATAAAAACTGCAAAAGTTTTTACACAAATAATTTATATTTTAAATCCACATTCAAAATAAACTAACATAAATTGATAAAACATATAATTTTTAAGGTTTATTCTCCGTAAACCTCTTTGTTTAAAGCACTTAGTCTTTTCTCTACTTTAGTTTGTTTTGGAAAACAGTTTGAAAGTGCCGGAGCCTTGGTTCTTTTTAACTGCCTCATTGTTTCTAGGCCACAACACTCACAATAATTTAAATTATCTGCAAAAAATATTATATAATTAATAATGTCTATTGTATAATAAGAACCAGCCAAGTTCATGTTGAACTTGTTCATGGGGTCCATTGGGGTACTTGTTGAAGGGGTCCATTTTATTATCAAAAAAAAAATGTTAAAAAAATAGTGTCTGTTTCTTAAGTGTTCATGATGCCTCAACACAGACTGTGTATGTGGTCATTTATTAATATCTGTCGGGTTATAGAGAATTAATTATATTGAGCCGCTTACCGAGTATAATTTTGTCGCATTCCACACTTCCACTGAACATTTGCATTTGCTTGCAAATATTTTGTCATTACAAGAATTGCATGTCACTTGAAGTAAATAAGTACTTATTTTATTTGAATTCAGAAATTCTTATAATCCACACTTTAAGAAGAAAACGTAGAACAGAATTCACTTAAAAACATAACCTGACTATATCTACTATAGTACTACTCACCATCTTTACGAAGAGCCCTTCGCTGCATCCACTTTCCACAATTGTGACAATGTTAACTAAATGCAAAGGGATTCAGCTGTTAACAAAATGATAGAAGTATCATTAAACAAAAGATCAGACGAAAACAGAGACACGACCAATGAAAGATTTTATGAAATACTTACGATTTTCGGCATGATGTGTGTAATCCAAAGAAAATAAATCACTATGCAAAATTAATTGACATTTGAACTAAAACTTCCACTTTTATATGACGGCGCATCCGTTAATGTCATACATCAGGTTGAATTTTAGCTGTCAACCTAGCGAAGTGTCATGGTCGATGGTAGTGAAGGCAGCCATCTTGACACATTTGGTTTTCAAGACGGCTCTTGTGCTCCACGCTTGTGACGAATCGCTTTTGAATTGCAAATATCATACGATCTTGTATTCTAATTAACACACTACTCTATTATTTATTACTGCCTCTTTATATATATATTAAATGTCAACGACTGAAAAAAAAGTATTTAGTATTGTTATGATTCACTCAAATTAGATAGCTTTACCATTTTACTGGTTCGATCTAATATCAACTAATGTAACTAAAATCTCTCAAACAATGTTAATGGGTTGATCTAGCACAGAGATGGAACACTTTCATATATTTGAAACAATTATTGGTAGGCAGACGAAAAATCTGTATCCTAATTATTTATATGATAGTCTAGAAGTTATTAAAACTAAAATGAGACCTATTTTTCAGATAGTGTTACAAACTATAATTTGTTCCCATTGTAAAATTAGATTTTAACCTAAATCAAAACTACACATATCTTACATAAAATAGCTAATAGTTTCATTTATTGAACAAATGATATATTTTCGTATTTTATTTTCTCTGAATATTTTCTCTGATCTGATCCAATTTATTAAATATTTTAGAAACATTAATTTTATTGGTCTCTTCTTAATAATACTTAATACTTGATTTTAAATTGTGTCTAAAATTTGGTCTAATAATTCTAGTATTATACTTATTATTATTTTGAAAGCTGTATTGTTTACCTTGAGTATATTATTTTTTTATAGAAAGTAAGTCAAAATAAAAATGTAAAAGTTTGTATTGTTGTCCCTTCTGTATCTTTTATTGACAGCATTTATAATTTTGTTAACTCGGTTAGTCGGTTAAATTGTTCGCGAAGTACTCAAAATTAATTAAACGATCTTTGACGAAAATCAGTATGGTTAAAGAAAGATACCTTTTGTTCCAAAAAAAACCTCCTATTTTTAAATAACTGAAAATACTAAAAAAAAATTGGACAGTTTTTACAAACATTTTGTGTGATCATGGTTCGTTAGGTAAATTAAAATAATGGATATCTTTTATCTCAGAAAATTCTCCTCCTACTAAAAGGATGTTTACTTGGAACTGAAAGCGTATTGAAGTTTTAATATATCAATATAAAAAATGATTTTATATTTGAACTGAAAGTAATTTGTAATAATAGGAAATCAACATATGCGTTGGGATCGGCAAAGGAAAATATTCGATTTTTTTGGACTATTAGAGTTCGTTTGAATTATTACGCTACAAAGGTTTTTATAATAGAATACAATTGTTGGTACAATGGGAAAAATTGGAATTTTTAAACTTAGATTGGAAAGACTCTCATATCTACTATTTAATATGGCAGATATAAAGATATAAGGTATATCTTTATACACCTATATCTTTATATAGGTTTTAATAAAATGCAGTTTATAGTTGACAGGTAGTGCAAAAATAACTTAAATAAACTCAAATTAAAGTAAGTATTACAAATATAGTTTAAGTAGGTATATACATGAAAAATGGTTATAAAGGATAGCGAAAAATGTTTATGCGCGCATTCCTTTCACACTATCTATATATAACCTCCTGGTTAAGAAACCAGGAATAAAGAAATAAAGAATTTCTTTACATTACTCATATTATGACTGGTATAAATAAATAACTTTTTTTATATTACGTAAATCAAATATCAAAACAGTATTACAATAGTACTGTAAAAAGAAATTTCATAGAAATACGCTTCTCTTTCAAGTGATTATGCTTAGAATCAATTTACACACTGATTTGTGTTAGTAGCCATCTTAAAATAACTTCATATTAAAGTAAAGCTACTGTGAAAGTAGAAATATATTATTCCGTTTCTTATTGTTAATTGGTAGCAATATTATAATTATGATGACATTTAAAAACTGTATTAATTGTAGGTACAGTTGAAATGCAGTGAAATAACATTTTGTAAGATAAAAAAAGAACTAATTACATTTAATTTATAAAAAGTTTACATTTTTAGTTTCAGTAATTATTATTTTATTGTTATTAATATAACAAGTGACGGTAAGTGAGTGATCTTAATTTACTTTAACAAATTTCAACAGCAATGTCATATAAAATATTTCATACACACCCTACCTTCGTGTTATAAAAATGGCACGGCTCGTGAAATAAATGAGTTGAACTTAACTTCTTCTAGGGAATGAGATTGGTGGAAAGTTCTTTTGAATTTATCTGATAAATTGGAGGTATTAGTTATACAGCATTTCTTACTAAAAAACATTCTTGAGGCTAAGCGTTCATGTATCATACAAATATAATAGAGAATGGTTGAAGATATCTTTAAATTTTTATATTTTGGGGCAAGAAAATAAGAAGTTGTGAATGATGGTTCCTTTATGGGAAGGAAACCTAGACATTAGATATAGTATTCTCAAAAATTATACATATTTAACTAGTTGTTGACAGCGACTTCGGTATTAGGTATGATTGTTGTTTGGCTTTTGATACTATAATTCATTAAAAAATCTGGAAGGCCTCAGCAGCTTTCAAAAATTTTTTTCAGTGGAATTTTTTTTTCACTAGAAAATTTTTATCATATCACGTAATAACTGACTGATTCACTGGTTAAATCTAAAAAATATTAAATATTAGCTTTCATCGCTAGAATTCAGAATACAACTATTGTTGCTTAATAAACACCTACTGCAAACACTGGCGCAGCATTCAACATGTTAAATCATTTACATTAATGCTAACTACCAACTTTGGGGCAATTACGTGTTAAGGACTACAATCACTTACATAATCATAATGTATGGATATATTTACTTAAACTTTCGTAACTATGTATTTAAAGTGTTTAATCTACTAAATCAGGGGTGGCCAACTTAATCAAAACTAAGATCGACTTTTTACCGACGAATCGCTGCTAGATCTACTTTATTTATTTTTAAAAATTACGTACTTCCTGATATTCTAAGGGACCGTTAGGGCAGGTAGATCCTAATTTGAATTTTAAAATTTTAAATAGTTTTTGCCTCGCCGCGCTGGAATCGACTCGACTAGTTCGATCGACTGATTGGACACCCCTGTACTAAATAATAACATTATGAATATTTTAACTATTATTTCAATATGTATTGTTAGTTATTTTATGAAAGGGGGCAAGTAGTTTTAAAGAGGAATAAATGGAACTTTGAAGAAATAAAATAGGGAGATTGGAGAGGAATTTCTAAGGTAAAGTTATCTTCAGCAAAGAGAACCATCACGTGACGAGCCCAAAAAAAGAAACGGTCTATTAGGAAGGAAGGAGAAGCGGGCATAAAATAAAGAGTGTTAAGATTATGATCATTCCTGCAAAGTCGAATCGAGAGCCACTGGAGTTTAGCACTTAAATGGAAAACATTGTCATATTTGCGCAGACCAAATATGAATCGGATACATAAGTTCTGTAGGCTTTCAAGTTTTCTTAAAAGCTCCTCACTTACGTCAAGTTAGCATACGTCAGCATAATCAAGAATAGGTAAGAGGAGAGTTTGTATCAAAGCTATTTTGGTAGAAATTAGAGGAAACTTGTGCAATCAGCACAATGACGTGGCAGAGGCAAAAATTCTTCTACTGACCTTGGTTACACGAGGACCCCATCGAAAATATTGGTCCAATGTGACAACTAAACTTACAACAGAGTTGCTGTATGGAATACTAATATTATTTAATACCAAATTTAGCAATTCAAAATGATCAATTTTATTTGACAACTTGGAGTTACCAATTATTATTGCTAAGGTTTTAGACGAATTAATATTTAGATTAAGGAATAATAACTGTAAGCTATCATATATATATCACTATATATCTTACCATACCATAGTGCCAGTGAAAAAAACATTAGTGTTAATGAAACTTACTTTCTAACAATTATTTTTGAACGAAGGACACTATGTATATCACTGTAGTTGAAGTTGCTGGAAATGTTGCCATTGATTCTGTAACTACCGGAACAACTGTCTGCGATAGCCTCTACAAAACCAAAAATATCTGTCACATTTTTCATCTAAATGTTAAAAAAATATTGCTACATATTTATTTTAATATTCAAATATTCGCGCAATAAAAGAGGTTTTGTATATTTCTCTTTCTTATTCGACGGTTAGTTAAAAGTAAAAAAGACTGCATATTTATTACAGTATCTTCATCATAACTATCATTATACCTCAACTCTTACTTAGCACTTTTTATACAACTGTTATGCAATTAAGATTTTTAAAAAACCTCATCGAGGTATATTTAAAAAAAACAAGATTACATTTTTATAGTACATCTTCATAGATTACATCTTTATAGAACAATTACTTAGTAAACGTGGAACAAAATAAAAATTAACTTATAACAATATTTTCTAAATGTTAACAACAACTTCGACGGTCCCCGAATCATCTCTTGAAAATGTAAAGATAATGAAACTGTAAAGATATATCTATATCTATACTATAATATTATAAAGAGGAAAGGTTTGATTATTTTTTTGTATGTTTGAAATGAATAGGCTCCGAAACTACTGGACCGATTTCAAAAATTCTTTCACCGTTGGCAAGCTACACTATTCCCGAGTGACATAAGCTATGTTTCATTTTCAAAAAATTTGCGATGATTACTAAAACTTGAATATTCTAACGCAAGGTGTAAAAAATAAACAATAAACTGCGTGCGCTGCGAAAACGGTGACAGTTACGCAAAAATGATGTTCTATGAAATTGTTTCTCTTTAAAAGTTTTAAAAAGAAGTCCGCGACAAGATATATCTAGCTTTTAAGGTTGACTCACTATAACGTTTTCTATGGTTATGAAATTAGTTCTAAAATAATATCGTCTATTATATAATATAATATAGTATATTATAGGTCTGGATAATTGTAGTTTCCACAGATTACGCGAAAAGCGACCAACACGCGGGCGGAGCCGCGGGCAACAGATAGTATAAGATATATTGAAAAACTTACTATAGTAAGATATAGTGAGGTATCGGAGAGTTCTGACAAAATGCAAGATTTTTTAAAAAGGAGATAATTAATAATTATAATTGCAATAAAATTTACACATACAAAAAAAGCGTATCTTATGCTTTCAAATAAAATTATTCCAAATAGTAAAATAAGAATCCTTAAACAAAACGGTTTAATAAATTCTTCTAATTCATGTATACGTTTTTGTAAAGCTACTTTTGTAAGTAACAAAATTGCCAAAAACTTAAAAAAATCTTAGCGCAAGTAAAACTCGGGTTGTTATTAATATAAAAGTAATAACGTGTCAAATTGTCTAAATTATCTGCGTGGATATTTCTAATTTAATCAAAAATCTTGAATTTTATTGAAAAATTAGTGTTTTTCGGTTTACATACATGGATTGCAGCCTACGTTGTTTTAATGGTCAATATTATAAAATATTATATAATATATGAAGTCATTGTCCCTTACATGTATGTTCTAATCGTCGGTCAGTTTACCGTCCCTTATATTAATAGTACCTATTAATTACCCACATTCAATTTGGAGTTTGTGTGCGTGACAAAACAACTTGCTTAATTTGCATATTATGTTGAATAAGATGTCGTGACCTTTCGAGTCCACCTATTTAAATAATTTTTGTTAACGTATTTCAACTCTTTTTTTTTTATTTAGCGACATAAGTATTTTACTTGTTTGTCAAAACTGTTTTAGAGTAATACATTATTTTATTGTTCAAAAGATAAGATATGCTTAATGTTTAATTTGATAATATTTATATATTTTTACATTACCTATAATTATTATTTTTTAATACAAAACATTAGTAAATAATAATAGTAGGTTATTTAGAAACTATTAAGAAAGCTTGCATAATTTTGTAAGAAAATATTTTATAAGAATAACCTATATGTTAAGAAGCTTACGACATCTGTAAATGTTTGTTAAGCAATTAATACGTTGAAGTTAAATTAATTATTCCCATATTTACGCTAATGTTTCAGATATTACTTTGATATTACAGGGTTAGTTTATGTACGATAACTAACTAACTATCGGCTAATGCAGTGGTATTAATTTGCCTCTGTATTAACGGGTAATTACCTTAATTTGTCCGGGTCTTGTGGAAACCATTGGGAGTAAACCTGCATATTTAAAATTATACGGGTTAAGGTTTTACGATAAAATGCAGAATCTTCAGAAAACATTTTATCATATTTAGTCTACCAATCCACGGTTGAGCTGAAGGTGTTAAGCTTCAAAAAACTTCCATTCTTAAAAAAAGGTTTTCTGTATAACCGAAAAATATGCTTGTATAATTTTATGGTCTTGTATTTTTTTATTATTTTTTTTATTATTTAATTGTCTTGTATATTTTTTTATCTGGATTTGGACTCAAGATCTCTAGGAAACCGTCTTGCTTCTGTACCAATTGATCTCCCGTTATTATGCCGTTATTATGAATTTAGGATTCTAAATATGATCTGTGTCAGGATAGTAATGACAACTACGAGTGCTAAATTTCTCTCATCCTAACCTTGCAATACCACAACTGAAATTAATATTTGAATACATCTATATAAGTGTATGCCATGTTAAGTTTTTAACGTAAATATAGAATGAGAACCAAAATCGATACAGGCACGAGATTTAGACACTACTCTGGAAAACCTCCCGTCACTCTTTCAATTAAGCTACCATATATCTACCATCTTCGATGAATTGTGCATTCTATAATCGTCTTGATCGAGACGGTGGTGGCATATTTTTGACCTCTTTTAAACATCCTGTTCTCCTTTCTTTTCTCTTTATGTTATATATCATCACACAGTTTTTGCAATAGGTAATTACTGAAAATTATACATTAAAATTGATAAAAATCTCTAAAATATTCGCTTATCTAGGATTAGTAGGATTTTCATCACCCGTTAAATACAACAACATTAAAAATACTTTTTATGCCATCAGTCAATCTCGGTCTTTTTTTTTGTTTTTTTTTTCGGTCTTCATATCAATAGTACGCTTAGTTGCAACGTAAACAAAGTATAACTAATCCGAAAAGTAATTAATTTACTGCGTTCGGTAAGGGCTCCTCCATTATTCGGTTTTTTAAAAAAGACAATATTTACCAATTAAATAAATAGCTGAAATCAATTAATTAAATAAAGTGAGAGGAACCGATAAAAGGAGTGTCGCGTAAGACAGTTGGAACTAAACTGAGGATTAGGGTAGTCGGATGCTGTGAGAAGAAAATATACAATTAGGGACTTGTGCTGAGAACGAACAAGGAAGCCGGTAACATAACGGGATTCTAATAGATATTAGTGTGTAGTGTATATATACAAAAGGCAAAAATATATATATTGTAAAAGTAAAAATTATATAAATATCTACACTTCTGTATGATCTTACATTGGAAATTGAATTGTTGTCCTTTGAAGTCACAAGAGGAGAAGTATTTGCCTTTTTATATATCATTTACATTAATTTACATTATTACAAATCAAATATTATAAATCTTTCAGCTATAATTGTTACATAATTGGTCTAAACTTTTTATCAAATAAATTGTATCAAGGTCGAATTGTATAAAATAAATCATTCATATTCATATTCGTACCACAATTATAACCAGATGCTTTCATATATATAATTATTTGGTTTTCATTATTCGTAAAGAAAAAGAAAAATTTTTATTATTACGGAAAGTGCTATTACACATTTTATTGCCTTTGCTGGATGTAAAAACTTTTAAATCATTGTGTTTATTTTTAGTCTCATGAAACCTGTAAGTGAAAATCTCTGTGAATCACTGAAAACACCCCAACCTAGTAGCCGAAGTTATTAGTAGCTTACTTAGGTATTCCCTTCGGTTTACCGCACCCTCTAAAGACGCCCTGAGGGTATCCTCTTAGAGTCTGACGGTTAAAATTTTGAACATAATTGTCAAGGACGGACGTTATCACTTAATGAAACCTACAGGAAACTTACAAAAGTCTTCTCAAAATTTTCTACTGAAATATCACAGAATTTTCTTTCTGTGTGGTCGATTATGATGAAATTGTCTATATTTATAAATAGAAAAAGGCTTGGAATAGGTATAGCATTATATTAGACTTTAGAGGATAAATATTTCCTAGAACACCTATTTTTTTCATAAACTAAGAATATAAAATCTCATTGAGTTTTTTAAAGAATAGAAAAGACAAAAATGAGGTTTCTCATCCTATTTGTAATAAGCTTTCTAAAATGGTGTGAAATTGATAATGATTTTAAAATTCCAATGCGTTGACAGATAATGTTTTCTCTGTCTTGGTTCGTATGTAATATTTTCGTAGTACAAAATTACATGTATTATCAATTTAGTACTAAAAAAATTATTAAAAATAAAAAAAACCACCGATACAAAACCTTTTTATAAAAAGGATAAAAATAATATTATTATGTGCTTATAGAAATTGCGACAATTGCGACCGTTGTACATACGTTGACATTGGTGTCTATTTTATTTTACGGAGTTTTCAGAGCTAATGAATCAGAATATTATATAAGTAATCAGAATATTATATATTATATAAGTTTTATTTAGTTTATTCTAATGTTCCTTTTTCCTGTATTAATGTTTTATATTTTAAGCGCCTTACTCTATGTTTGCACTGTATTCTCGGGTTGACTGGTAGAGAATGCTTTTAAGCATTAAGTCCGCCTATTGTACTATTTTGGGCAATAAAGACTAAATAAATAAATAAAAAATAAATTTGCATTGGTAACTTACTTGACTTAAACAAGAAATAGAATATATTTATGTTTTAAGGGAAAACATTTCAAGCTATTCATATATTTCACACAATACTTAAAGGTCTATGCAAAGGTAAATTATGTAAAGGTAAATGCAAACCAACGATTTGATTCGTCTTAGATTTAAGATGCTTTTCGTTTGTTTGTCTTCGCCATCGTACTCTCTCTCACTCTCAACTCACTCACGTCGGGTGAGATTAGAAAATGTTTTTGTTACGTCCTCACTGCTAACACTCAAATATAAGGTAGTTAAGGAAGGATTTAACAGATTAGTCACGAAATTTTAAGTGAGCATATTAAAATTAGTTTACGTATAAAATATATTTAATTATAACTATATTTTCTATATGTTGAAAACGTGTGATAGTATATGATTTATAAAACACATAACATGATTTGTTTTCAAACATTACAAGATCATTACAAGATATGTTTATATAACCTGAACAATGAACACTATATTTATCTTTCTTTGTCGTGTAAAGTATTAGATGAGTTTTATTGCGAAACATAAATTTCAGTCCGAGATTAAAACAGGGTTTCATTTTTCTTAACAGACAATTTTCTTTATAAATCCTGAAACATTATTTTGTTCAAAAATAATACCAAACCAAAGAGACAGAAACATGTATTTTTTTGTCAAATGGAAACTATTTTTCAAGAATACTATACACAAAAAAGTAATTTCATTAGGAACATATTATATAATCTGTTCTTAGTAACTTATTATATATGACTATATATGTAAATAATTATAAAATAGACGCAATATTTGTTATTCGTCTATTGGTTATTAGTTACCACTGTAACATATATTAACAGAATATTTATCAAGCTCAATATTTTTACTATTAACAATACTATCAACAATAAAAATATTGTAGAAAAACAAGAAATAAGGGCGATGTTTAATACATTAACTATATTATATATCGCCCAGAGTGATGCCAAAACACGTACGATATTTACAACATTTGCATAGAACAAGGGTTAGTCCAATGTCGAAAGCCTTAAATGCTTATCCTGGATCCGAATATATGTTAAGGCAATTCGAAAAGAAATTTCCTTATTTTTTATCTCAAAAAACCCTCTCTTTATAAAAATATTAATAGAATTGTTCCTATTTCTATTGCATTGGTTATTTTTAACTGACTTCAAAAAGGAGGAGGTTCTCAATTCGGCCGGTATTTGTTTTTACACCGATTTCTCCAAGGTTTCTATACCGGTTTCTATACCGGTACAAGGTTTTTCCAAGGTTGTTCTCCAAGGTCTGATGCGCTGCTGCTAAGCGGTTCTCATGTTGCTGAGCAGACTCGATTGGTGTACGGTTTCGTATCACTTTTAATTTATGAGCCTTCTGCTCAGTCGGCTCGTTCTCTAAACGCTCATTAATGAGACAAAGTCTATGAGGTCAAGTCTATTACCTCTCTGTTAAAAATACTCATTTGCAAGACGCTCAAGGATCTTACCGAGTCTAGAATTATGCTGATCAAGAATTTCTTGACGTAATCGTGATTTCATATATGCCTTCATGGTTAAACAACGTTATTCACGATCTTTAATATTCTTACAAGAACGTGAAAATGTGTATCCAAGAGCATTTTTACGGAGACGACTACTATTGTCCGCTCCCGTTTCTTAAGATCTATATTTTTAAAGGTGCCCAGCTCATTTTGTAGGTCTACCCTTGGCTAATTGATAATGTAGCAATAAACTAAAAAGTATTAAATAAAAATATCTACGTTAAAAAAACTGACTTTAAAACTAAAAAGTAAAAAATAATAAAAAAAGATAATACTTATTGTATACCACCAAATATTTAAATGTCCTATTTACGAATAGGTTGGCAGTCGGCGCCAAGCCTTAAACTAATAATTATATTTAACCACTTAAATGAATACGAGAAAATTAATACAATGAAATGCCTACTTTAATGATTAAGATACGTAAATAAACATAATAAAATGCAATGAATTCCTAATTTTATAAGCAGCTCAATCAATACGAAGAATAGTGAAAAAAACAAAATTACGAAAATGTATTCTACCGAATTCCTATACCTACTAAATGCCTTGGCACCGACTTCAAACCTATTAGTAAATAGGACATAAATAATAGGTAGTATACAATAAGTATTAGGTATCTATCTCCTTTGTTATAAAAGTTATAAAGTATTTACTTTAGAAGTTGTTTTTGACATATTTCACAGGCCTTAATCGGATAATTTGTAAATTTTATAGAATAGAATATCGAGATATAGATACAATGTATCTATTTTTTAGATTTCTCTCTCGTAAAGGTACAATTGTTCAAAACTATTTTTATACATATCTTATTTTCTTGCACCGCAATATTAAATTTAAAGATAATTATCCACAACTTCAATCATTCTCTAATTTGGATGATATAAGACTTAGACTATTTTTTAGTGATAAAGGTCGGTTGACAAATACCTCGAATTTATCAGATAAATTAAAAAATTTGGTGGGATTTGTTAGAAGAAGTTAAGTTCAACTGATTATTTCACGAGCCATGACATTTTTATAACACAAAGGTATGGTTTGTATGCAATATTTTATATGACACTATTGTGTAATTTTCAGCATAGTAAATTAAGATCTCTCGCTTACCATCCCTTTTTATATTAAGAAAATAAACTAAAAACATAAATTTATTATAAAATTAAATATAATTAGTATTTCTTATTTAACTTTAACTAACGACCAAAAAATTAATAGATTTACAGATTTTTTTATCATCACATTATTTCTATAGTAAAATTTATAATAATGTGGCATTGGAAGAGATTTGAAATAAGTTAGTATGTCTCCAAAGCTATCTCTATATGAGCAATTTTAGTAATTTTTTTCTAAATACTAAATAGATATTTACTTTAAGAATATATCGTTGACGTACCTATCATTTATTTCAGATAAGATACATACCTTATAATTTAGTTATCGATTAAATAGTAATATTTTTACGTAGCAATATTTTTTTCATATTATAATTGATAAGGAGCAATGAGATGTTTATGAGAAGTTTATGTGAGACGAACTAAGCAAGTTTCTACATTCTAAACTAAAACGTACGTTACTTGCGTATGGAGTAAACTCTATATTTATTTTAACATTAAAATAAAAAAAACAAGGGCTACAATAATTTTAATTACTTTAAGATAAGCTGCGGGATAAAGTATTTTTTTTATTTTGTTTAAATAAAAAATACTTTATTTATTTATTGCATATTAAATGATTACAATAATTTATGTAAATTTTGTAATTTATTTCGTACAAAGGCGGTATTATCGCTTAAAAGCAATCTTACAGACAACTCTTGATGAATAAGGACATTTTGACAAGTCAGTGTCAACTATCAGTTTTTAATTGAATTTCAAATTGATGGATATATACCACTGATTACTGAAGGAATAATGAACGATGTTACCAGAGTTCGGCGATGCTTTTATTTGAGTTAATGCTGTCGTAACTTATTTACGAGTACGAACCCTTGATAAACCAAAAAAACTAATGTAACTTAGAAAAACCCCATAAGCGTTGTTTTAAGAGGTATCCCGCTACTAAAATTAAAAGAATGCAAAGTATGGCGGAAGGGTCTGGACCCTTTCACCATACTTTGCAGTAGTAGTCCAGTGAAGGTTAAATAATCTAGATAGAATAGAAAATAACCTAGATAGTAGATAGAGAGAATAACATAATTGTTACCTTGAAAATTTTCTACTCGAAATTAGTTGAACATTTTACGCATTTTACAAACTTACAAGAAGTATAATGAAATATAATGAGGTGTCCCGTTTGAGAATGAACACATAGACTTTGGTTCAGGAAATAGAGTTAAATATGTGTTCTGATTTTAAGACCATAAAATTAAAGATGTGTTCCGATTTTTTAATATACTTGTTTAAATTGGATCCTTAAAGAAGCAACGATGTTTGTAATTTCTGTTGTTAATCAACAATCCACGACAAACTAAAATATATTTTTTACAAAAATGTAAGTCACTTCAAAAAACTTTAAATAAACATTTATTGCATATTTAAATGAGTTCTATTATTAATAGATTCCATAGTCTTAACTTTTCACTCGTATGATTAAGGCAGTTGATTGTTATAGAATTACGTATAAAATCTTTTCTATCGAGGTATTTTGCTAATAAAGTTTAATTGCTAATTTAATTTAATGATTATAGGGGTCAACATTAAAATATGAAACGATTGTTAGTAGTAGGAATACCAGAGTTCTGCCTCAGCGAGACAGAAACTCTGGTATGTTCTGCCTCACCTCGGTGACCAAAAAAAAAAAAAAGGTTTTGGGGTGCGCTGAATCGATTGGTGCAATCCTTTTTCTGATATCTCATCAGAATTAAGAGATAGCTTCCATAATTTAAACACTCCAATACCTCTCATTAATCTAATGTTAATGACATTCTGCTCGCTCCTTTATTGTTCTCCTAATTACGTCATATTCAATGTTATCATTACCTAATTACTTTTAACATTCCTTAGCTGTAGGTACAATAAAAGTAGTTCTTTTTTATTTTTCGTATCCTTTATTTAAAATAGTATTTGAATAATTCATGTACCAATACATCATTCATTAGCATTAGGTTTATATCGAATATATTAGTAAAATCCAACATGTCATTTCCATGGAACTTAAAATATAAATTTAGCAAGCAGTACTCTCCACATACTGATGTCCATTCATTTTGAATCCTCTTACTGTTGTTAGTAGTTGAGGAACCTTCAACTTCAACAGATACTGCTAAGGTACTATGTAATATATGTAATGTCTTAGCTAGTAAAAGATATTTTACCAATCATATTAAGAGCAATTTACATAAAAATAATATTTTAAACATGTGTCTGTGATAGATTCAGCGTTTAGACAACGTATTATATCTTTTAAAGTTAAAAGTAAGGAACAACCTGGTTTCGTGTTTCAAACACCTGAATTATTTCTGGAATCGGTTAGAAATGATCTATGTACTTTAATAAATGAAACATTAAAACAACATTCCTCTATTAAAGTAAATTTTGTCTTATACGCAGATTTTGTACAGGAAACCAAACATATTACTAATTCCTTTGATTTTCAAACTAATAATTTTATTATTTCTCTTACGGAAATATAAATATTCTCATGCTGTCATTACGAGAGACTTTATCAAATAAAATATCTACTTTTGAAAAGAAAGACAGTGGATGGAGTCTTAAAAAAATTAATTACAAAGAATTAAATGTAAACAAATTCTGTCCACTTCGTGGTACTTCATATATAGATTTACCAAAAGACATTAAAGATAAAAACGCAGTTGTAAATGTTAAAAATTCAGATGAAATTTGTTTTAAATAGGCATTACTCTCAGCGTTATATCCTGTGAGGAAAAACTCAGATCGAGTGTCCTCTTACAACATTCATTGAAATAAATTAAAATTTAATGGTATACCTTTTCCGATAAAATTGAATGACATAATAAAAGTAGAGAAAATAAATAATATTAGTGTGAATGTCTTTGGATTAGAATTTGATGACAAATCAAAAAAAACATTCTGTTGTCGGTCCTCTATATTTCACGAAGGAACGTAAAAATACACATGTAAATTTATTGTATATACAAAATGATAGAAAAGGTCATTATTGCTATTTAAAAAATCTGTCTAGACTAGTAAGTAAACAAATATCTAATACAAACGGTGTAGTACATATTTGTGATGGTTTTTTTGTGCGTTTTACCACTCAAGAAAAATTAACTAACCATCAACAACATGACTGTTTTCACATAACTAAACAAAAAATTTACCCAGCAGTGAGCTTTCATCTAAAAATTGGTACGGACAACCTGTATCAAACAAAGAATTAAAGTTTAATAAATTTCTAAATAAATTTAAAATTCCCTTTGTAGTTTATGCTGATTTTGAAGCATTTTTGAAGCCGATACAGACATGTTCTAATAATCCATCAAAATATCATTCAGAAAACGTACAAAAACATGAACCATATAGTTTCGGATATTATATTAAATGCTCCTTCGATGATAGTTTATCTAAGTATGAAACTTATAGTGGACTTAACTGTGCAGATATAATTTTGAATAGATTACATGATGACTTAAAATTAATATGTGATAGAAATTATTATCAAAAATCAGAACCAAAACCTTTGACAAATTCAGTTAACTTTAATATAGCTAACTCCAAAGTATGTCATATTTGTGAAACTGAGTTAAATGGAGATAAAACAATTGATTTTGACTTTCAAACAGGTGATTTTAGAGGAGTTGTACATGAGTTATGTGGTAAAAAATTTCGTGTCCCTGATTATATTCCAGTCTTTTTACATAATCTAAGTAATTATGATACACATTTTATTGTGCATGCGCTTAACTTCACTGAAGGAGACATTGATTTGATTCCTCAAAATAAAGAGAAATATATTTCATTTACAAAACATCTTACAATTAATAATAAAAAAATCAATCTGAGATTTGTAGATTCTTTTAAGTTTTTATCATCTAGTCTTTATCAGTTGGCTAAAAATTTGAAAGATGATGAATTCCATGAACTCGAAAACAACTTTCCGAACAAAGAAGATTTTGATCGTCTTAGAATTCTTTCTAGGTGTTTACCCATATGAATTCATGAAATCTTTTGAATCCCTAAATGAAACTTCATTACCAAATCAAGATCAATTCTTTAATACATTAACTAGTTCAAAAATTTCAGATGATGATTATAAACGCGCTCAAGACGTTTGGCGACACTTTGCTTGTCAAAATATGTTAGATTATTCCAATTTATATTTAAAGACAGATGTTTTATTGCTTGTAGATGTTTTCGAAAATTTTAGAGACCTATGACTCAAAACTTATAGGTTAGATCCTACACATTACTATACAGCACCTGGGCTCAGTTGGGATGCTATGTTAAAAGAAACTAAAGTGAAATTAGAATTGTTATCAGATATTGAACAAATTGCATTCATTAAGACGGGTATAAGAGGTGGTGTTTCTCAGTGTAGTAATCGTAATGCAAAAGCAAATAATAAATATTTAGAGGATTTTAATAATGATAATCCTATATCATACTTAGTCTATTTCGATGCTAATAACCTTTATGGTTTGGCCATGTCACAATACCTTCCTATAGGGAGACTTTGAATGTGTGAGTCCGGAGACCAATTATGAAGTTGCAGAGGATTCTGAATACGGCTTTATTTTAGAAGTGGACTTGGAATATCCTGATGAACTTCATGATATTCATTCTGACTTAACATTGTGTCCTGAAAATATTTTCGCAGGGGGATCAAAAGAAAAAAAACTCATTCTAAATTTAAATAATAAAGAAAAATATAAAATTCATTACCAAAATCTAAAACAATGTCTTAAAATGGGTCTCAAATTATCAAAAATACATCGAATATTAAAATTTAAACAAAGTCCTTGGTTAAAAAAATATATTGATCTAAATACTGAACTCAGAACACGAGCCACTTCAGATTTTGAGAAGATTTTTTTTAAATTAATGAATAACTCGGTGTTTGGTAAAACTATGGAAAAAGTTTAAAAAAGAGTAAATGTCAAATTACTTACTCACTGGAATAATCGAAATAAATCTTTAGGTGTCCAAGATTTAATAGCAAAACCTGAATTCAAAAATATTTCTATTTTTGCGGAAAACTTGGTAGCTGTTCAGCCTTAAAAAACCAAAGTATTTTATGACAAACCTATTTTATTAGGGTTTGCCATCCTAGATATATCAAAAACATTAATGTATGATTTTCATTATGACTATATGCTAACTAAGTTTGGTAGCAATACTAAATTATTATACACGGACACTGATAGTTTAATTTATCAAATTTTTACGGATGATTTCTATAATGATATTAAAACTGATCTCTTTTCTCGTTTTTATACATCCGATTATCCAACAAGCAATGTGTTTGGTTATCCGCTAATAAACAAAAAAGAGGTTGGTTTTTTCAAAGATGAATATAATGGGAATATTGTTAAAGAATTTGTAGGATTACGATCAAAGATGTATGCCATTCAAACCGGAAATAAATTTACCTCTAAAGCTAAAGGAGTTAACAAAAGTGTTACTAAACGGATGACGCTTCAAAATTATAAATCATGTCTCTTAAATAAAAATAATCAGTATGACACAATGTATAGATTTAGATCACTTAAACACTCAATATTCACTCAACAAATTACCAAAATATGTCTATCTTATAATGATACTAAACATTTTATTTTACCTAATAATGTGGATACATTAGCTTGGGGACATTATAAATTAAGATAAATCTTAAAATTATGTGTTCTTATTTTTAAGAAACAGTGTAAAAAAAGCAGTAATAAATAAATATTTCAATGTATAAACTTATTATAGATATAACTTTAAATAGGTTAATATATCATAATCTAAGATAAATGTAGAATTTATAAGTATGTACTTGTTTATAATTAACAGTGTAAATATGGTTTTAAATAATGTTTAATCAAAACGCAATGTTTAAATAAATCTAACAAATGATTGATTCTTTTCAAAAGTAGATATTTCATTTGATAAAGTCTCTCGTAATGACAGCATGAGAATATTTATATCTTCCGTAAGAGAAATAATAAAATTATTAGTTTGAAAATCAAAGGAATTAGTAATATGTTTGGTTTCCTGTACAAAATCTGCGTATAAGACAAAATTTACTTTAATAGAGGAATGTTGTTTTAATGTTTCATTTATTAAAGTACATAGAGCATTTCTAACCGATTCTAGAAATAAGTCAGGTGTTTGAAACACTAAACCAGGTTGTTCCTTACTTTTAACTTTAAAAAATATAATACGTTGTCTAAACGCTGAATCTATCACATACACATTGTCAAGAGAACAGTGTGACTTTAAAATATTATTTTTATGTAAATTGCTCTGAATATGATTAGTAAAATATCTTTTACTAGCTAAGATATTACATATATTACACAGTACCTTAGCAGTATCTGTTGAAGTTGAAGGTTCCTCAACTCGTGTTCTCTTTACATCCTTGTTCCCATCTTCTAATTCAATACTTCTTTTAACCTTGTTTCTAAGTCCTATCTGTATTGGATATGATGTTGATGAAATAGATATTAATGGTTGTAGTGACTGTCTGTAAATAGAATAAAATGTTATCAATGGAATCTTATAAGAATAATATTTCATATGTTTAAAATTTATTATAAAAAAGTATGCATACCCTTTAGTTTTTTCAACTAACACACAAAGATCGTTGAGTTGGTCATCATATTCAGAATCAAACATTTGAGACTTTTCTATTTTTTCACAATGCTCTATCATCTTAATTTCATCCCACACTTCCTCAATATCACTGTCATTGAAGATCATAGTAGACTCAGAATAATCAAGATCCATTATATTCTTTCGATGGTAAGGTTCCGAAGACACGTTTAGATTATAAATGAAGCTTACTTCCAAATTACAAAGACTACTTATACACCAAGAGTAAGATGATTATAATTAAGGTTTAATGAAAAACAATTATATAATTATATTTAAGCTTTTAATGAAAAATAATTATACTTAGAATTAAATTTTAATTAGTAAACAGCTGACATTATTCCCTGTTGTTAAAATTATATTTTTTATAACCGTCAGTTAAAGAAATATCTTTTGCTATGTTGTATATTATTTTGTTAATAGAAGTCAAATGCTTGTTCCCTTTATTTCCATAATATTTCAATCTAAGTTTAGCATTTTTCCAATGCAGGTTAGTTGGAATATTCACAAGTTCTTTTAACTCGAATATTTCTATTTTAATTAAATGCGTTGACAATACCCCATCTTCCTTGTTCAATGATAAATATTCTGTTGTACCATTAGACTGACAGGAAACAAAAGCGCATTGTTTTTTATTTTTATTTGTTGTTCTGAACTCAAAAATATTTTCTATGTTTTCTTCTTCGTCTTCTCGTTTTCTTTTTAATTTCATGGGTTCTTGTGTAATTATTAATTTATCATTAGTATTACTACCTTCATCTGATAATGTATCAAAGTAATATTGTTTGAATGTATTTTCTTCACTAAACATATTCTAAAAAAAACAGATAAATACTTGTAATCACATGATATAAATTTTTAATAATTTACTCTAATAAGAAACAAAAAAAATGATAAAAGAATAAATAATATCTTACCTCCATCACAGATAAAGAGATCGTACACAATCCACAGAACGTAAGAATGATTATTCACTTTGGTTATATGAGAAACTAAATCAAGTGCAAGATTATATACTAGAAACTGTTATTAAAAAGTAGTCATTGTTATCATAATAAATAAGTATTCACAAACTATAAACTAATGAATAGTTAATAGCATTAACTGTATTATTTACATTGTTATTTGCTTTACTCACAACCCATTTAAGGGTTCTTAAAGCGTCAAGAATTGGCTGCTGAAAGTCAGGAAATAGAAATGCTTGGACATTTGCATGGTGATTTATTCAACCAAAAAAAATTTCTATTAAATGGTGTTAACCTTTCTATAAAATTAGTTCGTTCTAGAGAAACATTTAACTTGATGACTGCTTCGAATGATTTAAAGTTAAAAGTAAGCATTATGGAAGCAACTCTCATAGTTCGTAGAGCTCGAATCAATCCAACTGTTTTACTAGCTCATCAAAAAGTTTAACATCTACTACAGCTAAATACCCTATTACTCGAGCTGAAGTTAAAGTTTTAACGATACCCGCAGGGGTTCAAGGAAAAACCCTTGATAACATTTTTCTGGGTCAAGTACCTAAAAGATGTATAATTGATTTCGTTAATAATACGGCATTCAATGGTACTCTCAATAAAAATCCCTTTAATTTTGACAACTATAATATGAATTCATTTTGTTTATATATTGATGGTTAGCAAAATCTTTACAACCTTCATTCGAGAATAAAATTTTCTCAGCTGCCTATCACACATTATTCTCAAGAAAAGGTATACATTTTCTTAATGAAGGAAATGGAATATCTAGGGAACATTATGCGAATGGTTATTGTCTATTAGCGTTTGATCTAACTCCTGATTTATCAGCAAACTCTTCGAGTCATTGGAATCTAATAAGGAACGGTAGCTAAGATTGGAAGTTCGTTTTGAATCTTCTCTTCCTCAAACTATTAACTGCATTGTTTATGCTGAGTTTGATAATGTAATTGAAATAGATAAGAACCGTAATGAAATCGTAGACTATAGTAGTTAAGATTGAAAATGGATGCTTATGTTTTAAAGACCATACATATACAGATTTATCATTGGTACATAAGGAAGATATCATTTAAGTAATAAAGTTATCAACAAAGCTGTAATCGATGTTTTTTTACAACCTATATACCTTTAAATATCAATGTCACAAAAACATAATGAACATACACAGGAGTAATCGCCTATAGCTAACACATATTATAATTAATCTAATATAAAACATGAATTCTATCGAGATTCAAGAAACTTTGTATAGGAGACACCCATCCTTACAACACAACGTATATGCATCAAACAGATTACCAATTCACATAGAAGTACCTACATTCTTAGTTAGCAATTTGGATCCAGATACACAACCAGGATCTCACTGGGTGGCTATACACATAGATAAAAACGAATTTGGTCAATATTGTGATTCGTTCGGTCGATTACCTACAGGTTTCCATAGAACATTTTTGAATAGAAATTGTAGAGTATGGACTAACAACAGTAAGAGGATTCAAAATGAATGGACATCAGTATGTGGAGAGTATTGATTGCTATATTTATATTTTAAGTTCCATGGAAATGACATGTTGGATTTTACTAATATATTCGATATAAACCTAACGCTAATGAATGATATATTGGTACATGAATATTATTTTAAATAAAGGATACGGAAAAATAAAAAAGAACTACTTTTATTGTACCTACAGCTAAGGAATGTTAAAAGTAATTAGGTAATGATAACATTAAATATGACGTAATTAGGAGAACAATAAAGTGAGCATGTCATTAACATTAGATTAATGAGAGGTATTGGAGTGTTTAAATTATGGAAGCTATCTCCTGATTCTGATGAGATATCAGAAAAAGGATTGCACCAATCGATTCAGCGCACCCTAAAACTGTTTGTTTTTTTAGGCACTGTGGTGAGGTAGAACATACCAGAGTTTCTGTCTCGCTAAGGCAGAACTCTGGTATTCCTACTAGGTACTATTGTTAAATTATTCAAATAAAATGTTGTAATTCATAAAGAGTCTTCAAGGACTGTGTTAATTTTTTTTTATTTCTTACCAAAATGAGAATTAATGAACTAGGTTAAAAGTTATATAAAAATAGAATGAAAAATAAACCGATACGGACAGGGATTCGAACCCGCGACTACTGGGAAACCGTCCCCGGTTTATTTTTCATTCTATATTTATATAAATTTAAATAAGCTTAACATGGCTATGCATGTTTATAGATATTTTCAAACATTAGGTTGAAACTTGAACATACCTAACTAACATAACATTAGTAAGGTGTATCTGCTGTTTAATCATAAATCTTTCAAATTACCAGATATTCGACAAAGTGAATGTTTAGCACTTTGTCGAATATCTGGTTTGGTTTAAATTTACATTTTAAATCTAACCCGACGTTTCAAATGCTTTGCAGCAATCGTGTTTACTGTAAGATTTTATAATTTAAAATTTAATGTATTATAAGCGAGTTAAATCCGTAAAAATAGTTTTATTTCAATGTGTAGTACTCGTGAAAGCCTTAGAAAATACTATCAAAGTATAGTTCAAGATGTGAAATGCTTTTCAAAGGGTGAGTTTGGAAACTAAATATATGTATTGGTTTAATGGCAGTTACTTGACAACTTCAGGATAGATTGGTGTCACTGATGGCGGTAATGACTTAAAATTATATCTTTGAATAAGTCGTTGGTGAACATTATTCTTAATAGTGAATAAAATACATCACCAACTCATATACAATCAAAGATTACAACCACGTCTAGAACATCCGATAATAATTACATACAAATTTAACTGTTTGATTTTGGTTTTGTTCGGTTTTTGTTTGGCTTTTACAACTATAATTTCAATTGGTAAGGCTTTTTAAAACGTACATCACTGCAGATTTTTTTTTTGAATGAAATGAAAAAGAAACCGACAAGGGCAGGGACTCGTACCCGCGACCTTTGGGAAACCGTCCCGTCGCTCTACCGTATCGCTGTCCGTCTCGATGAATTAAGCATTCTATATGTGATCGTCTATATCGAGAACTAAATTACTGACTGAATCAGGGACTACTGAAAAATATTGAAGAAAGGCTTTCATCGTTAGCATTCAGAGTACAACTGATGTTGTTTATTATACACCTACTTCAGACTTTGGCTTAGAACCGCCTTTTCGGTGTCCATTTTGAAGTTAGCGAGTCATTGTTTTGACATGTTAAATCATTTACATTTATGCTAATTACCAAGTTTGGGGCAATTGCGTGTTAAGGACTACAATCACTTACATATTCATAATGTATGAATATATTTACTTAAACTTTCGTGACGATGTAAAAGTGTTTGATCTACTAAATGTTACCATTATAAATATTTAATTTCTTTATTAAATCTTTATGCTACAAAGAAGTTTATACGATAAAATTAAACACGATTTCCCACAATTCTATAAAAACATAAAATACTTATATAAGTAGTATAATATATACAATATATATTAATAAATACTATAAGGCGATAAAGATGTATTTTTTTAATCATTAAGTAATAATATAATATAAATACATAGATATATTCAAAATGTTCACATATATATTAAAGCTATTTTCAAACAAATGTTTCGAGGGATTTCAGAATTCAGCCATAAACATAATTGTTGTGTCATATTTATTTTTATGGGAAGCCATAAAAAATGTTGTGGTTATGATTACAATAAAACTAAACACGTATGGAATTATATACATTTTATGTTATCTTAGGTGAAGTTTTTTTAATAAAGAGACGAGGCTACAGGCCTCGTACCTCAATAGCTACTTAAATATAAATATGAGATTAAATTTAAAAAAAACTAACACAAAGAATTACTTATACGACGATATCAGACTTTACAACAAAAAGCGACTGGACCGATGTTTAATAATATGATTTTTTATTTGTTCATATAAACCACTTAACTTTTTTATTATTGACTTTGGTCTTTAAGGGGACTACTGGGGATTCCTTTGTATGCATAAGAAAATGTTGTACGTATTTTTAAATAAAGCACTTTATAGCGTGATCCTCGGTGTGCTATTGACTTATTAAGTGAGAGTCCTTTATGACTGCACGTCATGCTAACTGACTAACTTAAATAAAGGTTGATAAAAATAGGATTTGGCAAAAAGCAGAAAAAAAATATGAAAATATTTGTGTTCTGTGCAAATGTACATACATATATAATAAAGAGTGTGGTAAAAATTACTAAAAAGTTTATAATTAAATAAATTATAAAAATATTATTAAAAATAAAATATATAATTTTTTTATTATATTTTTTAATAAATAATTAAAGTACCACAACTGAAAATAGTCTCGAAAATTTAACGTGGATTTCGAGTATGATGAGTTTAGTTATTTAAAATAAGTTTGAATTCCAGTGCGAGACAGTACTTACAAACCAACGAGATAAAATTATTAACAATAAATGATGTAGAAAATGTATCTTGGCTGATACACAAATCTTTAGAGATATGGAAACTTCAGAATAAAATATTTAAAAAGGAAAAAGAAGCGGGCCAATTTAAAAATATGCACTAATTATTTTATTAAAGAGTTACATCGAGCTTACATTACATTTTTGTTTGTTTTAGTTCAAAAATGTATTAACCCAGTCATAAGGAATAATACTAGCCATAGTATTTCTATATAATCGTTTAAACTATATTTAATTTTGACTTGTTCTTATCCGGTTAATGTCCACTCTCTTTGTTAATCGTAATAACTTATTGTGTCGGAAGTTGACAATTTTCTATCCGATTAGATAGTGCGATTAGAATTGAATGGATATCAGGATAAAGTTTGAAGACTATCAAAGACATAATCATATATCAAGGATATCTGCATTATATTGAAATCTGTCCAAATTTATGTATGTACCTACTCGATTTAAAGCAGTTTTTATTGCTATATTATATTAATTTACATTTAAAGATGTGTTAATTATGAAATGATGGTTTGTACAACTAAACTCCTTAGATGAATACCTCCTTTCAACTTTATCCCATTCCTCAGTTTCAACATTGACAATTGACAGTTTATTTACTAGACTGGTGTCAAAATATGTAAACATTTTTAGTATTCAAAAATTAAATCTGTTTTTATATCCACGAAACACAGATCAAACGAAGCACTTCTTTTATTTAAACGAGAATAAGTGCCCCTCTTAATACTTTCCACTTTGTTTTTGCTAAAAATTACTTTGATATTTACTGTTGGTTTTACTTGGTTACCTTCGTTTTTATTTGTTTTACTTTCTGTAAAAAGGTACGATCTGCAAAATCTAATGAATAAATTCAATACATTTTAAGGTTTTAATACAAAAGAGGAAAAACTGCAACGCAAGACACGGAAAATAAGTTGTGACATCTATGGGCCCCATGCAGTGTCAATAAGACTAGCAAAAAGTTGGTTTAAGAATTTTATATCCGTAAATTTGGATGTCAAACATGCACACGCCTCTGTTACAAATAAAATGGACGTAATTTTGGAAAAAGTACACCAAGATGGGCATATCAATAGTAAGGATGTAGCTGAAGCTAAAATTGACCACAAAATAATTTTGAACTATTTGAAAAAAGCTCGGTACACTAAAACAGCTCCATATTTAAGTGCCACAGGAGCTGACTAAAAGGACCTAATGAACCGTGTATTGATTTGCCATTGTTCACTGAAATATAATAAAACCGATCCGTTTTTGAAAATATTGATAACTGGTGATAAAAAGTGGATTAAATGCGATAAGAACAGGAGGCGAAAAAGGTCGTGGTGAAGGGTAGGTCGGGCTTCACACAATGTGTCAAAATCCGGGTTAGCTCGCAATTATGAGCTATTACCGCCAGGCAGAATCGTCTATTGAAATCTTTTCTTGCAACAGCTGATGAGATTAAAACAAGAACTTAAAAAAATCGGCTGGAACGGTGTGATCTTTCATCATGATAACGCTAGACCACATACATCTTTAGCCATTTAGCAAAAATTAAGACAGTTTATCTGGGAGTTCCCAGCTAAAGACAGGAAGTTTGACACTAAATACCTATTAATGCTCTATAGCCCTGACCTCTCACCTTCAGATTTCTACCTGGTTCAGTCTCTACAGATTTCTTTAAACTCTGTCGGGTTAACATCAAGAGAAGACTGCCAAAATGAGTAGTCTCGTTCTTTATTAGAATTCCCAAAATGTTTAACGGAAATGTTCAGAAACGGCATTATGTTATTACCTACAAGATGGCAAATTGTTACCGAACAATAAATGGAATGGTACATATCTACATATATATAGAAGGATGTTTGTATATATGAAATCGATGAACTCAGAAACTATTGGACCGATGATTATGAAAATTGGTATGTATATGTATTTTTCCACGGAGAAGGTTTATATGGTATGCCCATTGATGTAACTCGCCACCAGGCGGCGCTGTCAAATATCGACTTCCGCCCCGTTCAACCGATTGTCATAAAAATTGGTATGACCATGTATTTTTCCTCGAAGAAAACGAATATGCTATGTCCATTGATGTAGCTCGCCACCAGGCGGCGCTGTCAAATATCGACTTCCGCCCCGTTCAACCGATTGTCATAAAAATTGGTATGACCATGTATTTTTCCTCGAAGAAAACGAATATGCTATGCCCATTGATGTAACTCGCCACCAGGTAAAGTAAGGGTTAGCCCAGCGAAGCGGGCTGGGTTCGCTAGAATAATATAAATAAATACAAATAAACTTTGAAAAAAAATGTCTTGACTTTTCATATAAAATGAAAAGAAACTTTTTTCCTCACGACGTTTATATACGACGCCAAGACTGACTGCCGTCTATGACCTTGGTATTCATTTGCTTTTACGTTGACGGGTAGGTATTAACATTTATCTGTCCATGTATGGTTGGTAAAGGAAACCATTAGGAGTAAACCTGCATACTTTTAGAATACTCTTTATCATATATATTTCGCCGATCTGCTGTTGCGCCGAACCCCTTTCAAACTTTCAAAGATAAACTGATCTTTACTGTTGCAATTAAATAAATCATGTATGTATGTATGTAATTGTAGCAGAAAATTATAATATATAAAAATATAATTTAATTATGCTGTATATTGTGGAATATAGTATTTTTAGTATAAAATTAAAAATAAACTTATACGGGGATTTGAACTCTGAGCAACCGTCTCGTTTCTTTTCCAATTGAGTTTGATAATTATGAATTTAGGATTATAAATATGATCGTCAATGTCCAGATGGTGGTGACATCTATTAGACATCTTCCAAAAATCAAAACCTGTGTTTTTAAGTTTTCAGTATAGATTAACACCTAAAAAATTATAAGTAATTATAATACTATCTATATGGGTCAAATCTTAAGTGGGCCTCAATCTGAAGGTTTTCCAATTCACATCATTTTTCAAATCTTGAGGTTAGTTGCAAAGGTTAGCGTTGTAAAATCTGTATTCACAGTAATATCTATTTATAATTAAGTAATAACACTTTTCGGCTTAATTCTTAATGTAGAAGATCAACTCAACCTAGCAGTGAGTTTAAAGTGACACAGATCTTAAGAAATTGCAAATTATAAAGGAAAAGACATATTTAAGTAATAAACAATTATCTTGAGCAAGTCAAACGTTGACTGTAATCAAATGTCAAAACAACGTTAACAATTAGTTTTTATTAGTATGAATTTAATTTATACATATATAAAAATAATCTTATCTATACATACCTGGCCATCTACTCCTTAGTTGTTTGTATGTGTAAGATTGGCACTTAAAAACAAAAAGTAAATATAAATGATATTCAAATAATAATTATGTTAAATACTTTTTAGTAAATATGCTTTTTACATTAGTTTATTGTTAATAATCACTTGTTACAACCCTCTCTTTGTGATTCTAACAAAACCAATCGCTCTGCATTAGACGGAAGCTGGCAATTTTCGTCTCAATTCCGTTATGATTAGTTTTACAGTTCAATTTCCACTGCCTTGGATGAGTTGTTCGAATTATTTCAACCTGAATCTGTTTGACTAGGTTAAATATTGTAAAGAGCCAAACGATTTTTGTCTTCGTTATATCAGTTTTATTGATTTTTTACTTCTACATCGAAAATTATATATATAAATTGATAAAATATTACTTATCCCGTACCAGAAGTAAGTGTAAAAAATTGATACTCCTACCTAAGATTTTAAATACCCGTGTGTAATTCGTTGTCTAGAACAAAAATAAACATAGCCTATATGCCATCATTTAAAAATCTCTTTCTTTATATTGATATCACGCTTAGTTGCAAAGTAAAAATAGTAGTAATATTTTTTTATTGTACACCCAGATCAACCATTAAAAAAAACACAGAAAGTAAACAAAAAAGTACAAATTTGGCGACCTAATCGCTAAAGAGCAATGTCTTCCAAGCAACCCATATGTTGTTGTTTACAGAATAACAAGGGAAGAAACAAAAAGATAGCAATACATACAATATAAACATACATACATACTTACATACATATAAATAAAGATATGCTTAATAAGATACGCTTATAAATAAACATACATATATTGACATGAACAAGTAAAAACTAAGACTACAAACACTATAAGTTTAAAAAATGAGTTTGAATGCAACGTTTAAATGATTAATTTACACTTTGTGTTGAAATTTCTTGATGGAACTTCATAACTAAATGTTTTCAATGAAATATATATGCTTGTACTAAGGTCCACTATTTAATGATTTTATATTTATGCTATGCGACCGGTTTCGAACATCATCGTCAGGCATACTAAAATAATATACGAAAATAATATACTAAAATAATAAGTTAAACTTATTTTTAGTAAATTACCCATCAATGAACACAATCTATTTTAGTATATAAATAAATTCTAAATGATGTAAACTTCTGAACATCATTATACATTCTAGTTTTCATTATTAGAATATTGCTTGGTGTCTAATTTATCGTACATAATATTGCAGTAACACAATTTTTCATGTTTTAGTTTAATAATAAAATAGATGTTACCAGAGAATCAATCTGACATCAGACTCAACACCTGCTGCCGAATCAAATTATAAACCGCTCATAATTTATTATAACAATTTATCAATGCAGAAAAGTTTAATTATACTATTATCATCGTCATAAACATTTTATCATTGTCATCGATATACTCAGGTAGAAGTAAATCGTTTTCACTAATTTTAAATTCACTGACATGAGCCAACCAGTATATTACAGTACTAGCTGTACCTTCAACTTTGTACGCGTAGAATTCGCTTTCTATAACCCTTGAAAGTTTCATCAAACTCCGTCAAATAATTTTTCATGTAGGAGTATTTCTGTATTTCTAGTTAGTTTTTATTTTTAATCACAGATATTTTTTAAAGAGAAGGTACTCCTATTTCGTATTGTATTTTTATTGTAAAGGGTATTATTATTTCCTCAGGAGAGAACCACTATTTCAATTTTGAATAAATGTTTTAAGTCAATGGTACGAAAATAAGAGATAATTAACTTCTTTATTTGATTTGTTGATTGGAAAAAGACAACTAAGCCAATAAAAATTAAAAATCGGGTTGTCATTTAAATCTTCGTATCATTTTGAAAGAGTTAAATAAAATAATAACAGCGTTCAAATTAAATTTATGAATTGGGAATATTTTGAAAAAAAATACAGTACCATGCATTTCATTTTCTAGACAGTTTAATTAAAATAAACTTTCAGGTCCAACATTTATTTTGAATCTAGTTAAAATTGTTGTAGAATTTTAAAACGATATTTTTTGTAAAGATTTTGATGATATTAAAATAAAATTCAATTCAGTGACATGTCAATTAAGTTAGCTCGCAACAAAAGATGGTGAAGCGTGTTTCTTTGTTTAACGTTTGCGCTGATCAAATTTTTAATTTAGTGTTTGTGGCGTTAAGTCCAGAACTTTATTTATTATTGTAATTACTTTTCTGCATATTTAAACAATCTTTTTAATGATAAAGTAAACGATTTTTAAGCAAAATATCCTTCTGTTTTCAAATTTAAAGTCGAACCAACAACTTAAGTTTCGGCTAAAACAGCCCAAGTGAGCGTTATTTAGTTACTAAGTTATTAATTTGCTACTTATGTATTTTTACATACTTGTCCAGAAATTACCTAAGGACCACCATCAAAATCTTAATATAACATGCCTTAACATGACAAAGATTTATCTGCAATTTGTGATGTAATTGCAGGTCATACATCCCCTTTACTATCCCATCAGATTAATATAGACCGGACTTGTCCAAGACTGTCGAATATTGTAATGTCATAAAAGTGGTTAATGTTTTAAGATATTTGAATATTCGATATTCATTTTTCTAGACTTAACACAAAGTTGTAGTTGTATAAGCTGGATCTCACATATATTTCCCTTGCTATATTCTCATTTATATATTTAACGGCGTTACCCAGGGCCTGGGTAATGGCGCTCAAACCTATTTTTTTTTAAAGCATCATTACTTTCAAAGGTTCAAAGTAGAATAAGTTTTGTGTTTGTTGATGATTCATAACTAAATAGTTATACACAATATTAATGTTCATAATTATAATAAAAAATAATATTATAAAAAATACAGGTCTTTTTCCTTAAGTGAGCGCCATTTACCCGTCTTCCCCCTCTACAATAGTTATCGTGTTCCGGCACATTGCTCGATGAAGTCGTATATGGGAAATGAGTCTGAACAGCTGCGTTGCGTTGGCGAACGGCGAACAGGTTTGGCGTCAAGTTGGTGTTTATTGTATCGGGAGCCTAGTCGAGAAGAGTAGCGGGATCGAAAGCGACGGGTTTCCGCTGGCCACCCGCATATAGTTAGAGGCCCAATTAGTGGTTCAGTCACCCATGAAAGGCTGCCGTGCCAGCTGCGAAAAATCTCAAGCTCACTCGTGCTGGTTGGCGACCGGATGAGGAGGCCCGATGGCGATCCCTGGAGGGATTTGGGCGCCTCCGCAGTTTTCAGACTAGCATAAAAGTGGCATACCGCCTCGTTCACATGTATGTTCCCATCCTATTTATTTTTTTATAAAAAGTACAAAACAGAAAACAATTTTCTACAGCGGTTGCACTCCTTCACATACAAAATGCATGTCACTAATATCAGGTGCTTACACTCTAATATCTTACCTGTCCACTGCCACCTGGATGTCTCCAGGTGATGTCTCACAGAGCTGTAGCTCTGTCTCTTGAGATGGTATGGCCACGTTGCGCGCTCGCCTATAAACTATGTCGGATGCCTTGATATGTCTGTTCCTGGATTGAGATATCGCGATGTAAAAGTAAGCACTGGATGAATGTCGTGAAGCAGGACATGAGAGCCAATATTCTATCCACAGAGCACGTCGAAGACCATGCAAAGTGGAGAAGGTTGATCAGGAAGATAGACAAGACCTTGACATACGTCATACAGACAGAACATGACATACAGACATGACATACAAAGAAGACATACAGACAAGACCTTGACATACATCTGGATGAATGCCAGGAAGAAGAAGAAGAAGACTTTTAATTATGAAAAGTGATATTACTATTGCTCAATGTTAATTGTATTTTTTTAAATTAAATTAATTCAAATTAATGTTGTAAGGTTACATTATTATTGCTCTTTCGGATAAGATAAGTCTCAATTAGAATAAAGGTTTAATGAAGCGAAAGACGAAACTAATATAGTTAAAGTTTTAAGATGAAAAAAATTGGGGGCATTACAAAATAACTGATTTTCAAAGTAGGCATTGGACGAAAGAAGTTTGGGAACCTTTGGCCTAACACAACACAATGAATAAAATTGTAACTTGGAAAAGAGCCAAAGAGAGAAGCATGCTAGGAGTAAAGAAAGGGGACAAAATAAGTAATATCGTTATTAGGAATAAGATCAAGACGAGAAAAAATACAGGGCGTGACTTTAAAAATAAAAGGCTACAAAAGAAGTAGTCAGGCCACATAGTCACAGGAAACATCAAATGGAGCAAAACAAGAGCACTATGGTATTCAAGGGATATATGGGATGATCACTTTTAGACACGTTAAAGGCCTAACGTAGAGTAAAGTGGCCAAAGAAGGACCAGAGTCGGGTTGATGGGAAAAGGCCTTTTGCCAATTGACAACCGGACTTGTAAAAATTAAAGAAGCACCAAATACTAGACAAAATTTAGTAACATTTATGTCATAACCGTCTTTGTACAAGTGACGTCCGTATTAAAAAGGCTTGTTATTGTTATTACATTGGTGTTTAAAATTTAAATATATAATTCATTTGTAATTACTGTAAATTAGTTTTAGACAATAACTATTATTTAAATGACCAAGTTAGTTTTAAAATCCTATAATAATGTTATTATCAATGTAAATAAAATACAACAGAATATAATTAAACAAATTATGGGGCTCGCTCGATTTCGGCGGTTTTAAAGATGGATGGATAAATATTTCTCTCATTGATTTTAGATAGCTTCCGAATTATAAAAGGACTTGTAATAACCGCCCGTTGGTCGAGTGGTTAGCGCAGACGCCTAGCGTATCCCGGCGCAATGGGGCTCGGGTTCGATTCCCGGCAGAGATAGGCATCATAAGATGAGCATAGATGTCTGTGTTTCTGGGTTTGGTCATTTATTAAATATATTCTCAATATTTATATGTGTATTTCTATGTATTTGTATCGTTGTCGAACACCCTTAACACAAGCAAATAATTTGCTTACTTAGGGGTTAGATCAATGTGTGTAATTTGTCCTGATATTATTATTATTATTATTGTAATCTAAAATTATTAAGAAATAAATTTCAAATGCTCCTTAATTCCAAAAGTAAATAATATAATAATCATGTTCATTCACAATTATATTCAGGTAATTGTGATATTGACTGACATGAGAGACTTCATATATATAATAAGGTTACATATATTATAGTAATGTTATCTTTTTTTATATTATACAATAAAAATGTAATGGAAAAGCGTGCACGACATCATTAGTGTTTAAAGCAAATAGATATGAAATTAATCCCTTTATAAAAGGTAATGTATATTTTTTTTCTTTTTTTTTATTGACGAAGGTTTTCTCTCATAGATACGATACAATGTTAAGGGTATAGAATTAATTAGTCAAATTAATTATTAAAGTAACTAGATTAACTTTGCCTTTACGTTTTCTTTGTAACGTGTTTAGGATTATTTATTTTGTTCTAGAGATACTAGAACTATATTTAAGGTGAAATTTAACTTGTACTTGCACACTTAATTCAAGAACAAAAAAATAAAAAGTTTAAGAATTTATTTGCAAGCTAATCTTTTTATCTAAATGTATATTTTGGTTGGCACATTATGGGGGAACCTTAAGGCTATATAACATTCTTACAAAGTAATAAAATTAGTATTAAAAAGGATCTTTTAAAGAAAATGCAAAAGTATTAGAAAGGCTTTCCATAAAGTTTCCGCCAAGTTAGCAAATACAGGTAAAGCTGTTTCCTTCCCTGGTTCAATAAGTAGTTTCAAACTAATCTTACGAACGTGTAAAATGTTTCTGTAGTTCATGTGGACCTGATCTCGATCAACTTGTTCAAAGATCACACTTTTTTAATCTTCGAAGTGCTATTTTTGGACTGCAAAGTCCGTGGCATCATAAATGTACTAAGTACATAATAAGTTTACTGATTAATATTATAAAATATTAATTAGTATATTATTTACATTAATTTGATTTTTGAACTTTGAAGCGATTTGTGGTTTATTTTCATTAAAAATAACAGATAAACCTAATCTTATATAAACATAAAGAAAAAGTAAACTGCCCTAACTCTTTTCATTATATTATATGCATATCAATGTCTCAACTTTTCAAAGACTAATTAAATTGAATTGGTGCCTCAATCCGCCTCTGTTACCCGACAATTATACCCCGTTACTCGTAGATTTAATAATAATAAAACTTTATGAACTCTCAAATCTCGTTTTATCCAGTCTGAATAATTTGCTTGAGAGCTTATCACATCTGTCAGTGGTCTTATCAAATCTATTCTAATTTAATAATTCAGAAACTGGCTGTTATGCTAAAGAAAAATAATTTGCCCTTAAATTTATAAAATATTTAATAAAAAATTGTTTACGAAAGACTTCATTTTGTTACTTAAGAATATTTGTCAGACACTTATAAAAGCAAAATATTTCCTATTACACTTGAGAAATTCTAAAAAATAGAATCACTTTTATTTTTTTTAAGAACAAGTAATTATCCTACGAAAACTACTTTTTTTTTCCAATTCAATAATTCTATATCAAACTCTAAAAAGGATTACCGAGTTTAACTCTAAAACTTGTAACTCGTAGGTATAGACGTGTATTGGAAAAGTAAAAATAGTTTCTTATTTGTCATAGGTTTATTATATACTTGAATATACAAAAAAATTCTACTCCTGTGTGTTGTGTCTGACTCAGCATATATATTTTTTAATTTCTATAATAAATTTCATGAAGGAGTTGTGAGTAGTGACGGTTATTGTGGTAATAATTAAAGAAATATTATATTTGAATTTATAATATTTACAGAATGGTTTAAATGGAATGAACGTACCAGGAATAGAATAAAGAACTTTTTTTCTGATTCTTATTTAAAAACGTTAGTAGCGGATTGTTGTATGAATATTTAGATTTTGCTGGACAGCAGAACAAAAGTTGATAAAAACTGATGTGACACCTCCATCTCGTCTTATCGTGAACACGATTGCTGCAAAGCATTCGTAACGTCGGGTTAGATTTAAAATGTAAATTTAAAATTTAAGACGAAGCTTCTTAGCAATCCATGGATTCACCGTGCGGGTGCCGGGCCCATCGCGTTGCAAGGAGAGGAGTGCAAGCAGTGCCTGGGACTTGCGACCCAGGAGTAGGTTTAAGGGGCCCCTTTATTATGCGCAAAAACGCTCACCTTCACCCTCCACACTCCTCTCCCTACCTAACCAAATTTGGAAAGAACCTACTAATGCCGCCTTTGAAGTACGTTCTAGAAATGAACCGATGCTTGTTCTAGAAAGGCCAAGATCTTTAAGTAGGCTATAGAGAGATTTTGCTGTTATACCTCTCGCTCCCACTTCTACCGCGTACAAACTAACTATAAATTTATTCCTGATCAGTTCGTTGGTTAGTTCGTAATATTTATTGAGCTTGAATGTGTGATCCCTTGGGATGTTTGTTTCCCAAGGAACAGTAAGCTCCACAAGTATCACGCGCCTCAGATGTTTCGAATACAGGAATAAGTCCGGTCTGGATGACGAAACACCAACATCCCCAGGGATTTTGTAATGCTTTTCATACGTGTCCATCATGAGAATCCAATCAGGAGCCGCGCCTAATATTGAATAAGGCTTCGCTTTTGATTTTTTGGAGGAGCCTTCTTTTACGAATTCTATAGATCGTTCGGTGGTTGTTATACCCTTCCGCGCTCTTGCTACTGAAAGACTAACCGCTTCCCGTATAATTTCTAATACCTTGTCGTGGCGACGCGAGTATTGACCTTTATCTAGAAGTACCCTACACCCTACTAATAGGTGTTTCGCGGTTCCTATTGCCTCCCCACAGATGTTGCAAGACTTTTCGGTGGCTTTGCCCCATCTTACTAAATTACTTTGATCTGGGAGAGTCATTTGGAATGCATTAAGATAGAATTTTAATAATGCTGGGGACCAATCATAAATTAAGGTGCGCCACTTCAAAGCTAGTGGAATACAAAAATCTCCTATGGTCACCCATTCGTTTTGAATTTCTAGGCTCATCGCGTGGAGTCGGTAATTATCGTTTTCGTCTTGTCGAATAAAAGATTTTGTTATGTCTATGTCTTGAACTTTCCTACTTGATCCTAGCCCTACTTTATTTGTTTGAGCACCTATCATAAACTTTTTATGGAATTGAAGTCGTGACTCGAGCTCTGAGGCAACTTTGCCTTTTGGGAGAGAAGTTACAGTATCATCTTTAGATTTTCCGATGATATGTCTTTTGGTAACTCTTAGATGTTTGTAGAGCTCCGATGGTTTCTTTAATTTTAATCCAAAGTTGTTACGGTCTCTAAATAAGGTTGAAGAGTCCGCTGAGTGCGCCAACCCGAGCCATAACTTCAATGTCTTTATGACGCTTGCATCTAACTTTGACAAAAGGGTTTTATTTATATCATACACGAGGAAAGGCCAATTTAGACGTGATGTTAAATAATTATCGTAAATCCAAGCTTTTTTGACGTTACTTATTGGTTGGTTGTCTACCTTTTTGAGATCGTTTAAAAAGCTATCGACTATTACATCCAACGATGGAGTACGGCCTTGGTAATCGATTTTTTTACCTAAAAATTTAAACGGAGCTGCTTCCGTAACCGTACTAACGCACTGACCGCCTATTATAAGACCCGGATCGTAAGAGGTATATTTGGTATTCCGTCTACCCAGACACAGACTAAAACATTTACTTGGTTTTGTCCTCAATCCGCCCGTCCACGTACAGAAATCCTCAACTACATTTAAAAGTACCTGACATTGTTTCGGATTACGTGTCAGTATCGCGAGATCATCTGCAAAAGCTAGTATGGATTCTGTGTATTTGTTGTTGAACTTAAACCGATAGCCCCACTTTTTTTCATTTCTAATTAATTTGTCTATTAAAATATTAATAACTATATTAAATATAATAGGAGAAATACAACAGCCCTGAAATAAACCAACGTTATAATTAAGTGGTTTTGAGTGGTTTTCATTAAAAATTATTGAGAATTTTAATTTTGAATAATATGATGCAATAATGTCGCGAACTACCATAGGAAAGTTATACCATTTAAGCGCGAACATCATTAGTTCATGTCGTACCGACCCAAAGGCGTTTTCTAAGTCTATCCAACAAACCGTAATTTGTCTCTCGCTAGTTCTAGCATCTTTAAGGCTTTCCGATATTAACGTATTATGTTCCAGGCATCCAGAAATTCCGGGCAAAAACCCTTTCTGGTGATTAGGCCTGAAATATCTATTGTTAATCATGAATTGCGTCATTTTAGTTTGTAAAAAAGAGAAAAATATTTTGGAAATTGTATTTGTTAGGGCTATCGGTCTAGTATCCTTGGGATTATTGACATTGTCGTTTTTCGGAATGAGGACAAAAAGGGCTTTTCCGAACGATACCGGTATTTGCTTTCTTGACCAGATTTTACCGAATATATTTAAAAGATGTTTATGGAGCGACGGACATTTTTTGTAAACTATATAAGGGATACCATCCGGACCTGGTGCTGACTTAGATGGTTTCATTTTAATTATTTTATTGATTTCCTCCAAAGTTGGTGGGTTGGCTTGAAAATCTTCAGTAGGAGTCTCAGGTTTGTGTTCGTTTGGATCCCCATATAGTCTTTGGTTTTCTGGCACTTCGTATGTGCTTTTATAATGGTCGAAAATTTGCTCGTTGGTCAAGAGAAGCTTACCTTTTTGATCTTTGAAAATGTTTTTTGAGTATTTAAAAGGATTTTTATCAAAGTCTACTTCATGTTTTGCCCGATCAAAGCTATCACGATTTTTCGTTATTTGATTTGTTATACCTTGGATAAGTTTAAGAATTGATCGCAATGCCCTAGACAGTTGGTGACTAAGTTGATTATCGCCTAAGGCTTTGGCTATACGAAGTTTCTTTATAAGATCTCTTTTTTTCCTCCTCATTTTCAATTTAAAACCGTTTTCTTTATTTTTGTGAGCATAACGATTCGTAGGTGGATAGTGCTCATTAAAGTAGTCGTAAATAGTATTTTGGAAAGTCTCTACTTGCGCATCGAGTACCTGATTTGAGCCCGGGTGCTCTAACAGGGCCGCTATATTTTGGTCATGTACTTTCCAGGTCGATTGTTTAGTATTTGGAATGCTAAGACGCGTCCGGATGGTCATGGACTCCTGGTAGTTTTCATTCAATGGCTCACCATGAGATATATGAGGGTAAACTCTATCCGCAGTGAAAACTGAAGATCTTACCGGCGGTTGCCGCACTTCAGCACCATTGTGTGTTTTAAGATGTTTAATAAACCAGGCTCGTCTTTTGTAATTTTTCCCGCATGTAGGGCATTTCAGTTCCGTTATCGCGCCGTTTTCGCCGTAATTGTCAACCGGTGGACAGTTCTTCCGCCCCCCCTCTCGGACTGTCCTAGGGGTATTTTTCTTATTTGGACTTTTAGCGTTTATCGACGTTCCCGGGCTTGGCTTGCTAGGCCATCGCCCTCGGCTGTCTTTCCAGCAGTCTGCTGTCTTCCCAGCTGCCAGCTGTCTTTCCAGCGTCAACTGTCTTTCCAGCGTCAACTGTCTTTCCAGCGTCAACTGTCTTTCCAGCGTCATCCCGTCTCTCCGGGCTGTCAATTTAGATAAGACGAAGCTTCTTAGCAATCCATGGATTCACCGTGCGGGTGCCGGGCCCATCGCGTTGCAAGGAGAGGAGTGCAAGCAGTGCCTGGGACTTGCGACCCAGGAGTAGGTTTAAGGGGCCCCTTTATTATGCGCAAAAACGCTCACCTTCACCCTCCACACTCCTCTCCCTACCTAACCAAATTTGGAAAGAACCTACTAATGCCGCCTTTGAAGTACGTTCTAGAAATGAACCGATGCTTGTTCTAGAAAGGCCAAGATCTTTAAGTAGGCTATAGAGAGATTTTGCTGTTATACCTCTCGCTCCCACTTCTACCGCGTACAAACTAACTATAAATTTATTCCTGATCAGTTCGTTGGTTAGTTCGTAATATTTATTGAGCTTGAATGTGTGATCCCTTGGGATGTTTGTTTCCCAAGGAACAGTAAGCTCCACAAGTATCACGCGCCTCAGATGTTTCGAATACAGGAATAAGTCCGGTCTGGATGACGAAACACCAACATCCCCAGGGATTTTGTAATGCTTTTCATACGTGTCCATCATGAGAATCCAATCAGGAGCCGCGCCTAATATTGAATAAGGCTTCGCTTTTGATTTTTTGGAGGAGCCTTCTTTTACGAATTCTATAGATCGTTCGGTGGTTGTTATACCCTTCCGCGCTCTTGCTACTGAAAGACTAACCGCTTCCCGTATAATTTCTAATACCTTGTCGTGGCGACGCGAGTATTGACCTTTATCTAGAAGTACCCTACACCCTACTAATAGGTGTTTCGCGGTTCCTATTGCCTCCCCACAGATGTTGCAAGACTTTTCGGTGGCTTTGCCCCATCTTACTAAATTACTTTGATCTGGGAGAGTCATTTGGAATGCATTAAGATAGAATTTTAATAATGCTGGGGACCAATCATAAATTAAGGTGCGCCACTTCAAAGCTAGTGGAATACAAAAATCTCCTATGGTCACCCATTCGTTTTGAATTTCTAGGCTCATCGCGTGGAGTCGGTAATTATCGTTTTCGTCTTGTCGAATAAAAGATTTTGTTATGTCTATGTCTTGAACTTTCCTACTTGATCCTAGCCCTACTTTATTTGTTTGAGCACCTATCATAAACTTTTTATGGAATTGAAGTCGTGACTCGAGCTCTGAGGCAACTTTGCCTTTTGGGAGAGAAGTTACAGTATCATCTTTAGATTTTCCGATGATATGTCTTTTGGTAACTCTTAGATGTTTGTAGAGCTCCGATGGTTTCTTTAATTTTAATCCAAAGTTGTTACGGTCTCTAAATAAGGTTGAAGAGTCCGCTGAGTGCGCCAACCCGAGCCATAACTTCAATGTCTTTATGACGCTTGCATCTAACTTTGACAAAAGGGTTTTATTTATATCATACACGAGGAAAGGCCAATTTAGACGTGATGTTAAATAATTATCGTAAATCCAAGCTTTTTTGACGTTACTTATTGGTTGGTTGTCTACCTTTTTGAGATCGTTTAAAAAGCTATCGACTATTACATCCAACGATGGAGTACGGCCTTGGTAATCGATTTTTTTACCTAAAAATTTAAACGGAGCTGCTTCCGTAACCGTACTAACGCACTGACCGCCTATTATAAGACCCGGATCGTAAGAGGTATATTTGGTATTCCGTCTACCCAGACACAGACTAAAACATTTACTTGGTTTTGTCCTCAATCCGCCCGTCCACGTACAGAAATCCTCAACTACATTTAAAAGTACCTGACATTGTTTCGGATTACGTGTCAGTATCGCGAGATCATCTGCAAAAGCTAGTATGGATTCTGTGTATTTGTTGTTGAACTTAAACCGATAGCCCCACTTTTTTTCATTTCTAATTAATTTGTCTATTAAAATATTAATAACTATATTAAATATAATAGGAGAAATACAACAGCCCTGAAATAAACCAACGTTATAATTAAGTGGTTTTGAGTGGTTTTCATTAAAAATTATTGAGAATTTTAATTTTGAATAATATGATGCAATAATGTCGCGAACTACCATAGGAAAGTTATACCATTTAAGCGCGAACATCATTAGTTCATGTCGTACCGACCCAAAGGCGTTTTCTAAGTCTATCCAACAAACCGTAATTTGTCTCTCGCTAGTTCTAGCATCTTTAAGGCTTTCCGATATTAACGTATTATGTTCCAGGCATCCAGAAATTCCGGGCAAAAACCCTTTCTGGTGATTAGGCCTGAAATATCTATTGTTAATCATGAATTGCGTCATTTTAGTTTGTAAAAAAGAGAAAAATATTTTGGAAATTGTATTTGTTAGGGCTATCGGTCTAGTATCCTTGGGATTATTGACATTGTCGTTTTTCGGAATGAGGACAAAAAGGGCTTTTCCGAACGATACCGGTATTTGCTTTCTTGACCAGATTTTACCGAATATATTTAAAAGATGTTTATGGAGCGACGGACATTTTTTGTAAACTATATAAGGGATACCATCCGGACCTGGTGCTGACTTAGATGGTTTCATTTTAATTATTTTATTGATTTCCTCCAAAGTTGGTGGGTTGGCTTGAAAATCTTCAGTAGGAGTCTCAGGTTTGTGTTCGTTTGGATCCCCATATAGTCTTTGGTTTTCTGGCACTTCGTATGTGCTTTTATAATGGTCGAAAATTTGCTCGTTGGTCAAGAGAAGCTTACCTTTTTGATCTTTGAAAATGTTTTTTGAGTATTTAAAAGGATTTTTATCAAAGTCTACTTCATGTTTTGCCCGATCAAAGCTATCACGATTTTTCGTTATTTGATTTGTTATACCTTGGATAAGTTTAAGAATTGATCGCAATGCCCTAGACAGTTGGTGACTAAGTTGATTATCGCCTAAGGCTTTGGCTATACGAAGTTTCTTTATAAGATCTCTTTTTTTCCTCCTCATTTTCAATTTAAAACCGTTTTCTTTATTTTTGTGAGCATAACGATTCGTAGGTGGATAGTGCTCATTAAAGTAGTCGTAAATAGTATTTTGGAAAGTCTCTACTTGCGCATCGAGTACCTGATTTGAGCCCGGGTGCTCTAACAGGGCCGCTATATTTTGGTCATGTACTTTCCAGGTCGATTGTTTAGTATTTGGAATGCTAAGACGCGTCCGGATGGTCATGGACTCCTGGTAGTTTTCATTCAATGGCTCACCATGAGATATATGAGGGTAAACTCTATCCGCAGTGAAAACTGAAGATCTTACCGGCGGTTGCCGCACTTCAGCACCATTGTGTGTTTTAAGATGTTTAATAAACCAGGCTCGTCTTTTGTAATTTTTCCCGCATGTAGGGCATTTCAGTTCCGTTATCGCGCCGTTTTCGCCGTAATTGTCAACCGGTGGACAGTTCTTCCGCCCCCCCTCTCGGACTGTCCTAGGGGTATTTTTCTTATTTGGACTTTTAGCGTTTATCGACGTTCCCGGGCTTGGCTTGCTAGGCCATCGCCCTCGGCTGTCTTTCCAGCAGTCTGCTGTCTTCCCAGCTGCCAGCTGTCTTTCCAGCGTCAACTGTCTTTCCAGCGTCAACTGTCTTTCCAGCGTCAACTGTCTTTCCAGCGTCATCCCGTCTCTCCGGGCTGTCAATTTAGATAAGACGAAGCTTCTTAGCAATCCATGGATTCACCGTGCGGGTGCCGGGCCCATCGCGTTGCAAGGAGAGGAGTGCAAGCAGTGCCTGGGACTTGCGACCCAGGAGTAGGTTTAAGGGGCCCCTTTATTATGCGCAAAAACGCTCACCTTCACCCTCCACACTCCTCTCCCTACCTAACCAAATTTGGAAAGAACCTACTAATGCCGCCTTTGAAGTACGTTCTAGAAATGAACCGATGCTTGTTCTAGAAAGGCCAAGATCTTTAAGTAGGCTATAGAGAGATTTTGCTGTTATACCTCTCGCTCCCACTTCTACCGCGTACAAACTAACTATAAATTTATTCCTGATCAGTTCGTTGGTTAGTTCGTAATATTTATTGAGCTTGAATGTGTGATCCCTTGGGATGTTTGTTTCCCAAGGAACAGTAAGCTCCACAAGTATCACGCGCCTCAGATGTTTCGAATACAGGAATAAGTCCGGTCTGGATGACGAAACACCAACATCCCCAGGGATTTTGTAATGCTTTTCATACGTGTCCATCATGAGAATCCAATCAGGAGCCGCGCCTAATATTGAATAAGGCTTCGCTTTTGATTTTTTGGAGGAGCCTTCTTTTACGAATTCTATAGATCGTTCGGTGGTTGTTATACCCTTCCGCGCTCTTGCTACTGAAAGACTAACCGCTTCCCGTATAATTTCTAATACCTTGTCGTGGCGACGCGAGTATTGACCTTTATCTAGAAGTACCCTACACCCTACTAATAGGTGTTTCGCGGTTCCTATTGCCTCCCCACAGATGTTGCAAGACTTTTCGGTGGCTTTGCCCCATCTTACTAAATTACTTTGATCTGGGAGAGTCATTTGGAATGCATTAAGATAGAATTTTAATAATGCTGGGGACCAATCATAAATTAAGGTGCGCCACTTCAAAGCTAGTGGAATACAAAAATCTCCTATGGTCACCCATTCGTTTTGAATTTCTAGGCTCATCGCAATATACGCGAGTTAAATCCGTAAAAATAGTTTTATTTCAACTGATAAGATATAAAGCGAAGGCCTTTCATAGTGGAAAAGACTTTTATAAATAAAGAGTGTAGAAATTACAAAATCAATACACATTTATAAGAAATTATTTTATATTTGGTAGTGTTGAATTGAAATTAATTTTAATTGATGACTTTCGATATAATAACCTTATTTATATTTTACGAGGTAACAAAAATAATTCATGTTAAACAAGAATCCTTATGGTGTAACCTTATTTAAATTTCATGTCACCAAACATAAACATAATTATTAATATTTAGATACTGTATCTCTAATATTTCAATGTCAAAAATTTTAATTTACCGAACAAATATTTATAAAATATACAAGCTAATCATATGATATGTACTCAGAATTGATTAGAATTACTAGTCTTCATTAGTCTGCAAAATTTCAGTATCAAATCTGGTATCTCGAGTGTCAACAAAGTCAAGTTGTCGTCTTATCGAACTTTGCTGGAGAACTTGTAGACGCAAATGACGAAACTAACTTGAAATATATTTCCAAGTTCAACATCATCGGTTAAATATTGGAATATTCGTGTATTAATATTTCTCGTTTTGATTAAGATTAAGACGAGATATCCGAAGTTTGTTTGTTTTTATTCAAATGTATGAAAATACTGGAACGCACAAATCAATAGTAGTAAATTTAAGGTAAATTGTTGAGCTTCTTTGAGATTATTTATTGCTTTTTATAAGTTTTAGTAACCTCGACTACTTGTTTTCATTTTCATGCCATAAATTAAGTTAAGAGTTAAACGAGAACCATCTTAAGTTTATACTCTGTAGACAAACATGGAAATTGAATTTGATAACAAAACCGTCTTCACTATTTATTCATTAAGTATTATAAGGGCCACGTCCAATTATATTATTTCACAGATTTTACTTCTCACTCTTCACTTTTATATACTTGTATTTAATCCTTCCTTGGTACTATCCAGCAGTGTCTGTCCCGAATATCGCCCTAACCGCAGTTTATATACCCTTCTTTATTAACTCTCTCTTCACATAAATAATAATCATAGTCAAATCATCTACTTTAAACGTACAAAAATAACAAGTACTCGTATATGAACAATTGTAAGTATAGGTAAACACGGTATTAAATACTGGATTTAATTATGAAGTCTTAATGGTTCCCACTTTTCTAGCTTATTCAAGTATTTACTAATCAAGCAAATGTCCCTCCTCACATAAATAATAATCTTCGTCAAATAAACTACTTTAAGCATACGAAAATAACCATTACTTGACATAACAATTCTAAATATTACTATTTAAGTTAATAAAACAACGATTTAAATAATTACACCTTATTGGTTCTTCTTATTACAGTTAAATTAGTAATTCATTAATTTATATGGATCAATACAGGGACCATCAAAACATTGAAACGAATCAAAACATTACGGATTATTATAAAATAGTCGTTTAACAATAATGTAACCTTACAGCATGCATTTTTAATGAATCTCTAAAAGCATTTAAAGACAACAACAATTTTTATTATCTCAAGGGATTATTTAACAAGTTCATTATAAACTAGTGTAGTGTAACTAAAGTTATTAGTATTCAAACAACGACAGCTTAAGCAGTAAGTTATTCAACAACAGCTTTCTCTTCTCTTATTTTGCTCCTCTTGTTTTGCTATTATTAAGAAAATGGTATTTTGTAGATATTACCCAATTTCATGATACACCAAATTGTATCATCAACTCTATTACTAGCATTACTTGTTTGTTTAGCAGGTACAATATTATGTTTTGATTATTCGTTTAAATTATATTAAATAAAAAAAAAACTATGTTGTTGTTATTGTAACCAATTTTGCTCACAGACAGGTGATTAGTCTTTAAATGTATTAGGGTATATATTTTTAAAGATTTTCTTTCATATAAAATTTTCCATTTATAAAAATATTTCTTTCAATTATTTGTTATGGAGTCTAAGGGTTCCTTAATAAAACAACATGTCAATGGCTATTAATCGTTTATTAACATGAATAAGAACCTCTTAACTTCAATTACTTGAAAAGAAATCATTTTGTGAAGCTAATTTTTTTTGACTAGCCGAATTAATTAATACATTTTAAAGTTTATGTTATAATTTGTTAAAGTTATAAACCATTGGATTTCATTGGATTTTATCTTTGACATTTACGTTGAATAATTCAGACTACTGCATAAAGGTTTTAAATTGAAATATAATTAGTAGAACATCCTATGTCTTTTCGGGCTCCTTTTAATTGACAGTCAAACTTGTAGAGGCTGAAATGGGATATATATTTTTTTGGGTGATACAATAATATCTACAGTTAAATATAAAAAACATACAATTGACAATACTGTGCTGATAAATGTAGATATCTGATACGAGGTGCTATGAGTTAATAAAATTATTTGTCCTGTTTGTTTGTGTTCTGAAGATATATTATAAGTAACTTCGTCAAGTGTACATTTATTAAATCTTTTAACTTATTAAACGTCTTGTCTTTTCTGAACTTACTCGCATTACTAGTGTTTTCGCGACTTGTATTGATAATGTGTTTTGTCCCTGTAACATTTATGAAAAACTATAATGAGGAATTTAAGTTCCGACCACTGTGGTCTAGAATTATCTCTATTAATTAATCATGAAAACGAAAAGCCCCAAAAATTTACATGTAGATCAGTTACAAAAACCGGATCCTTACTTTTAAGAATAATGTTGCACAAAAACCTTATATTGGCCCTTTTTTATTTTTACTCTATATTCATGATTTGCCCTTTTACGTAAAAGGACTATGTGACATCGTACTTTTCACTCATGATGCCTTGATTAATGTTAAAGTTGAGCGTACAAAGGCTAATAATAGCAAAGTAAACGTGTTCTTCATTGGTTCGAAATGAATAATTTGGTCTTAAATACTACGAAAACTAAATGCATGGAATTTACACTTCCTAATGTAAACAGTCAAAATTTTATAAAGTTGGCTTATGAAGCCATCCCAATGAAGTGCTAAAACTGACTGACTCAACAATTTTCTTAGGTATAGCTTTAGATTAAAAGCTCCAGTGGATTCCTATCTCTCAACACTCGCAGGCAAACTCAGCTCAGCCGCCTTTCCAATTAAAAAGCTAAGAAAATTAACAGACGTTAATACGGTTCGACTGGTTTATTTTGGTAATATTCACAGTATTTCGTCTAACTACTTGTCTAGTATTTATGGGGCAGCCGCTGCCGAAATTAATTATTCATTTATTTAATAAACTCGTAACGCCTAAATTTCGACTTCAAAAAGTATACGAATTCTTCATGGGATTGAGTGTACGCGTATATAATAAAGTCGAATTATTTAAAATACTTTTCAGCTAATGATGTAAAACACCGTTTATAATCGTATATAGTTGCTTTGTCAACGTAAAGATATGTTGGTATTGTATAAACACCTATTTTATGTACTCGTAGATTTAAGATGTATATGTATGTAAATACATTTCTCAATTATAAACTTCTTCTTATAAAAAGTTTCATCTCCTATTTTAAACTTGTATAGATTTTTTTTTCTCGAATTTAGAGGAGATAAAGTGTGGATTCAAAAATATTTTACATAATTGGTTATTAAAAGACAAAGTTCTTATATAACACATTCATAAAAAGACAAGTTGAAAATTTAAAAAAAAAGACCAACATATTATTTCAATGTTATGAATAATGCAAAATATTATAATTCATATGCAATGCATTATATTATTTAAGCTATAACCTAATTCTAGTATATTTTGTATGTAATTGATAAATAAAATGAATATATTTTTATAAATCAGGTAAAAATTTAATTAAAAAAGGATTCAAAGCACGTAATTACAACATTTACATATTTCACATAATCTAATTCTAAGGTTACAACGTTAAAACTAATTTAGTAATAAAACTATGACACAAAACAACAAATCTGCCACAATAATAAAAGGCTATCTAGCCTTTTATTATTGTGGCATCTAAGCTACTCAATGATTACATTGACAATCACTATTCAACATACAGAGCTTCCGCTCTCAAATGAGTATGACACAATAATCCATAAACTTACCACTTGATTTCTAATTTATAGGAATTGATTCCTACTAATTATTTAGATATACCCTCGACTCCTAACAATATATTATAATACATTTTGGCATTTGTAACCTAATTTTAATTTTTTATACACATGTAATCAAAAATAAATTTTACAATTTACACAATACGAACCCGCGACTACTGGGAAACCGTCCCGTCGCTCTTCGAACTGATCTGACGTATCGCTGTCCGTCTCGGTGAATTAAGCATTCTATATGTGATCATCTTTATCGGGACGATGGTGACATCTATTAGGATTCTTTAGAAAATCCTAACCAATGTTTTTAACTTTGCAGTATAGATAAACATTGAAAAGATGCCACCACCGAAATTAATGTTTGAAAATATCTATAAACATGTATAGCCATGTTAAGCTTATTTAAATTTATATAAATATGGAATGAAAAATAAACAAATAGTTAAATAAAATAAAATAGTGAGTTAGTTAGTTAGTAATAAAAGTTAAAATAAAATAGTTATTAAATAAAAACTATAAAGCTATAGAAGCACTTTTACTACTTGTTACCTTAAAAAGTACTCTAAACTATATAATATCAAACATACCTTACCCACACCAGACTCATACCACTCACAAACTGAACGCACATAACTAGAAATAAGAAAGGCTATCCTTAAGTGCGTACATAAAGATATAATTCACATGTATGTAATCAATAATTTGGTAGAGCCAGTGTCTTCTTGTATAGATATATTATTACTTGAAAGAAGGTCCGAGCCTAAACTCACAAATATATTATAAGGAGTAATACATAAATAGTAATAAGGATTATTATTATTATAAGTTTTAGTACCTTATAGCACAATACACTTAAAATTATCCTAAGATGTCAAGTGATTTAGCACAGTACAAATGAAACTCAACTAACTTGATGTAAATAAACTTTCGTTTAGTTTAGATAAAGGAACGTACAAAATAAATGAAAATGAAGTTTAAAACATTTAATTACAATATATGAGGTAATTGAGGTAAAACATGCAAACCTTACCATACAATTGCGTTATACGTTTTGTACCTAAACCTCTTTCAAAACGTATTATTTTACAATCGTTGTATAACGGCCGCAGTTAAATGGAAATCCTTTTTACGGTTATCCGCAGAATTGATCGTTTTTAAAAGCAGTACTAATGGTACTCGATCTCATATACTACTTATAAAATATATCAATCATAATAATAAACTACATTGTAATCTAATAATATTTGCTATTACTATTCTGTAGTCTTGTACTATGCATTTCGTGTGAATATAAGGTGGCCAACCATACTTTATAATAAGGTATTATACTTTATTATAGACGATAAGACGAAGCTTACCGACGCTTAGCATTCCATGGATTCACCGTGCGGGTGCCGGGCCCATCGCGTTGCAAGGAGAGGAGTGCAAGCAGTGCCTGGGACTTGCGACCCAGGAATAGGTTTAAGGGGCCCCTTTATTTTTGTGCAAAAACGCTCAACTTCACCCTCCACACTCCTCTTCCTACCTAACCAAATTTGGAAAGAACCTACTAATGCCGCCTTTGAAGTACGTTCTAGAAATGAACCGATGCTTGTTCTAGAAAGGCCAAGATCTTTAAGTAGGCTATAGAGAGATTTTGCTGTTATTCCTCTCGCTCCCACTTCTACCGCGTACAAACTAACTATAAATTTATTCCTAATCAGTTCGTTGGAGCTTGAACGTGTGATCCTTTGGGATGTTTGTTTCCCAAGGAACAAGGAAAAAATCTCCTATACTATAATACTTTGATACTTTTGCATACAAATAAAGTATGTTAAAATACTTTATTTCCAAGCTTTACTGCGATGCTTTGAACAAAACACTTATTATAGGATTTATAGGTATTATACTTTAAGTTAGAACAGATGATGACAACGATTTATAATTACTAAACCAAATGTATATAACATTTTATTCAGATACTTACATGTGACAAAATTGTTTTATTTTAGCGAACTAAACTTGTTCCATACATCGTAACATGTCTTTGAAAAATAAGATTATATTTGAAAAAATAACAAATTTAATTAGAAACGAATTGCTTACTTATTTAAAATTCATGTTGATTATCAAACAAGCTTTGAAACATTAAATATATTAAAAAAATGTTAGCTTGTGCTGAAAGCACACAAAAATACGTTTTTAAAGCAATTTCAGCATAAAATTTTAAAAATACTCGTTTTCCTTGCAAATACTTTATTTTTTCTTACAAATACTTTTTTTTATCCTGCTTAAACAATCTTATACGTTATTTTCGTAAAAAAAGGTTTGCAAACCTCAGTGAATATTTCGACCATCAGTCTGACGAAATAAGTTTTCGTATGTGTTAGTTGATAGTGTTTTCAATTATTGTCAATATTTGTGTCTACGCTAATTAGGATTTTTATAACTTTCATTAGATGTATTTTCTCTTTTACTTAATGAATAACTTAATACCCCTGTTATAAATATAATTCTTAGAAACCTTTGGTAAGGGGTAATAAATATGTGTACAATCCACAACAGGAGAGGTTTGTGGTAAGACCACTGAATCTCAGTGTTTTTTCATCGTTTTGAGCACAAAAACACTTTTTTTTTAAAGCGTGAATATTAGTTTGTTTAATCATATTATTATTAACATAGAAATATATGTTATATTTATAGGTATATGTACTATTTATTTAACACAATCACACTGTAAAAAATACAGCTTATTAGGTATATAGAAAGTCTGTAAATCTATTTTATGAACAAAAAATAATGTACATTCAAACAACACAAACAATGTTTTGTGAAAAAACATTTAGCTCATTGCCTAAAAATTAAAGAATATTTAAGAAAATACAAAAAAAAAATACTAATGAAACTTCACTAATTCAAAACAAGTTACTCTAATAACTAAAACGTATTTGATAGAAATATTAGAAAATATGATGCATTAACAATATCGATATGTTTAAATGTCGGTAGGTCTAAGAAGTTTGTCAGGTTTTTTCCTTCTAAAAATTCAAAAGTGGGTACTATTGATTGTAACCAATAAATAAATACTTTGACTCAATTGACTGGAATGCAAATAATAAAAATATGATTAATTTTATTAAAAAAATGTGGAAAGCTAATAATTGTCTTTTAATTTTTCTATTATAGGTTGTAATTTACCACAGTGTCGACTTTAGTTTTAAACAAATTCTGTAAGTTATAATTGTAATTCCTGATTTAAATTGAATTGAACCTAAATAAAAAGAATGAGATAAATTTAAAGTTGCCAAAAAATAAGACTACGATAACTCGATCTTAATAATTATCAAAAGATGGTTTTAAAAGTTGCTGGTCTTCGAAGAAAATTAATTTAACGGTATGTATGTCGGTATATTTAAATTAATATTTACGATATTTATTAAAAAGTTCAAGGTCTGATGTCTCTTCAATGAGACAATTATAAAAATGTGTTTAAATACAGTTTTTAGTAAATTTCAAAGAGACCGAAAACAACGTCATCGTACAATTCCTCCACTACATATTACTGTCAGAATAAAACCAGGAAGAGAATACTTTTTTTAATTTGCCGCTTTCCGTCTTTGTCGGACAGAAAAATAGCATACACACCTCGGGAAGTAAAATAAAAAAGCCTCAGATCACATGTTAGTCGACCTCAGTTCCACCTCGGTCGACAATTACATGTGATATGAGACATTTCTTATTCTTCCTCCCTAGGTGTGTAATATAAGTACTATTACTGAATAAACACTTGTTAGTTATGGCGATTGGTATCTCTAGTGTCTAGATACCTAGTTCTCTCTTTTTTCGCAGCAACTTGGGTTCCTAAAAATATTTTCCTTTGCGATAAAATAAGGAAAAAAATCCGGATTTCTATTACGAACCAATAGCTTTACGAAGTGTAGAAACAATTTCATAAGGTATTTTAGAAAGCTTTTTTCTCCTAATCTCCAGATATAATTCAACAAATTTCGGTATTTATGTGTTGCGTGAAAACAAAACGTTACAATAGTGCTTTATGGGAGAAAATGAACTGTAACAATTTTACTCATAAGTTCAATAGCACTGAATAAAGTCGTACATATTATACTTATACATACATACTTATTATTAAATCTGGTTGAACTACTAATACTAAAGAAGAATACTTTCTAACCCAGATTGTAAGAAATATTCTCGTTAGGTAGGTATATTTGTAAATAGGTTTGTTACTATTTTATTGAAAAGGACGATACTGAACGTTTTCTGATAAAACTTTGTAAAATAAAATGTAGTTTGTAATAAAAAATTAAAAAAAAAATGGTAATAAAGCTTGGGAACACTTCAGAATAACAAATACCTGATTTAAAATTTTTAACATATTGCGCATATCGATTTAGGTACATTATATAAGCTGTTACACGGGGATGAGGAGAACATTGGTGGTATAATGAAATGGTGATAAAAAGGATTATGTAAATTTGTTTTTGAATACGGAGCTATAAAAATTGGTATATTGCTTTCTAATAATTCATCCATCTACACTTATTCCGATGTTTTGGAGTCGGCGCAATAACCTATGGTTATGCATGTGATTAGGCCAAAGTTTTTGGGACCGACCCGACGTCAACCTTCCTCAGAAATGAAGAAATGAGATTTTTCATCTACATCGGGTACCATCCCACAATACCTATAATGTAAAATGTTAAACACTTTTTGTACCTTAGCCGGCTCTTACAGCATCGTCGGGAATATAGAGGGTGGTTCTGTTCTAAGCCGCCACCACAGTTTAAATGAGAAATATGAAGAAATGAGTAAACCATTAAACTTAAGTGATTATTATGGTAAACAGTTAGCCTTAAAACAATTAGCTGTCTTTAAATAGAAAGATAAACCTCGAGCGAATTTGCCGATCAAAGCTAGTTGAAAATTAATGTTATTTCCTCAGATATAATGTATTCTATTATTTAAATGAAATAAATAATTGTTCTCGTTCTTAATGTATTCAGACAAAAGTATTTGCAATACCTTATTATTAAAATAATACTCTCTTTTATACAATAAGGCTGTTACAAAAATAAGGTCTTTTGTCCCGGCCTTTGTATTTTCTTAAAGCAAAATACAATATTTTTTCCGAAGATGCTATTTTGTGGCTTAAATGAATACTCGAAATTATTTAATCAGATAAAGTTATATTAAAGATTATATTTTATATAATAGACTCTATCGTTGCAAAATAGCAGTAGGTTAGTAAAATATAAAATTACGGACTAATAAAAGGTAATTAACTCTTAAAACATATATGTAGGTACACAATTAACGACACAACAATACTTAAAACTACAGAGTACTTACAGGCACATTCAGAGTTATGGTTTTGTTAGGGACGGTAAATACCAAAATTAATTTAGCAACTCATAACAGCGCAAACGCTTTAAATTTAATAAATGAGTTGTTTGCAGATAGTGTTAGTAAGAACTGTTCAAATTGTTACGGCTTGATTAAAATAACAACACTATAAAGGTTAAGGAAGATTATTTTATTTTTTTAACAACATCCTAGATATAAAAAGAGCATCTAAGACAAATATGGATTCAAACTATTGTCTTATACCTATATCAAAATAGATTGATCGATCGATATGACATTACCAAACGAATGATGTTTTATTATGTATTATATATATATATATATATATATATATATATATATATATATATATATATATATATATATATATATATATGTAAGCATATTTAGAAGTAGGTATATTTGTTCAGAGGAAATCATACGATTAAAAAAACTGGTAGTTGGGTCTATGTACACTATCAATATCTAATTATAAAAAAATCATTTTTTATGACTGAAATGGTTCCTAATATACCTATTTAGAACTTAAAATCTATTTCTTACAAGTTTTATGGCTTCCATATTAACTTTAACCTACATTTTGGAAGATTTAATAGAATTTAGATTTGGATCATGAAATATAAAATAGATTAAGAATATGACATATAACTACCTACTTTATTTCATATTTTATTCGCAAGTATTCACAATAATTATATCGGAAAAAGTAAGTAGGTACAAACTACGAATGGATTCGAAACTTGTCTGACAAATTCCGAAATAATTACCTAACTTGAATATATTCTTGTATATACATATAGATAGTAAAGTATATTAATAGTCATTTCATATCATATTCTATAAATAGTGAAAATATCTATAGAAAGACTTATAATTGCAGTCACTACCACATTTATTATATAAGAAGACATCTATCCTCGCCGAAGTGGCTAGAGACAGTAATTGACGACAAGCTTAAACGATGAAAGCAGTGGCTGAGACAAATGTTAGGTGAAGCTTCGAGCTCAAGTAATTTCTTAAAAATGAATAGAGCTTTTGAAACATCTCTTGAACATAAAATTTCTATAAAAATATTCAAACAGCCGATCTCCAGCAATAAAATTACCAAACAGTTTGGAAACAATTAGTTTTGAAAGCTATTACAATTTCGCATTTGAATGTTAATCACCGTATTTGCTTTTATTTGATTTTTAAATAAGATGTCAATTGTCATTGTCAAATGGTAAAAGGAATATTTTGAACCCATAACTCCTGTATTAGTGTTGTTATGTGATGGTTATTAGAGAATAACTGAGCCATTTAATTTGTGTGGACAAGCTAATAATTTTTACAAAAGCAATATTACATTTTCTTTAAATTTATATATTGTATAAGAGGAAACTTCCGGTGGCGGAGCCCCCGGTTTTTGTTTGTGTTTTAACACCTTTCTTGATCCTGCACACAAATAAAATACTTAAGTAAAATACGTATGCATGCTATAATGCCTTAAAACATTTTAAAAATACGGAGACGATTCCTGCCATAACATAATATACATACCTATATCAAAACATTATCAACGCTAATAAATGTAACAAAACATCAAGACATTTAATTGATTAATTAAAAGGTCAAGAAAGGGTCTAGAGTCGCAAAATATGTTCTAAGTTTGTGTCCGTGAGCTACACATTCGAATGGTTATTCACTTATATTTCTCGAACGTTACATTCAGGCATTTTATTTGAGTCAAAGAAACAGTTTTTAATTCATTATATTCTAGTGAGGACGCTTACTTAAATGTAATTTTGTTTATAATAGGGAAGCTTAGATAAGTAAATAGAATAAATAGAAAAATCCTACAATAAGACACCAACATGCGACTGATTTAATTGTCGGATCCGAAAATGACGTGATAAAATGTAATTTAAAACGTGAATCATATAAAATAACTTCGTTTCACAGTAGATAAGTCGTAGAAGTCTCATATACAAAATATTAACCACAAATTGAAAAGTTTATTTGGAAAATTTCATCAACTTAGGACAAAAATGATTAATGACCAAGCCAAAGTTTTTTATTTGCATTTGGAATACATTGCACTAATTAAAACGACAGTCTCTAACTGCACATGGCTTTAAACGGATTTGAATCCATAAGTACTCTGATTGATAACTTATACTTATATTTAATATTTTTTAAATTAAAGATTATTGAGTCACGGTTATGATTATTTTGTGAAAACAAAATAGAATTCAAGTAAAACGTATGATGCTCTCAAAATTATTAGGCTTTGAAGGATTTTAACTTAAACTATTTAACTTTAAAAATCCGTGCCTATTTTGTTAACTTTGAAAATAAGTACCTATATCTTTGGGAGACCAAATAATATTACATTGAGTTGTTATCTAATGGTGTAGATTCATAATGAATACTAACAAAAAAAGCCAAGAATTAATCACCGGTCAGAAGAGTCAGCACCGTTTCTACTAACTTTCTGTGGTCTATTGGGAAGAATACGAGACTAAAGGATCAGCAGCAGCAGCTATATTACAATCTCCGTAGTTGAGTAGATCACTGATTAAGCTGCTGTACCTACTCAAGTCATCAAATGGACTTAGAAAGATCACAAAAATTTCACAAAAATCCTCCTAAGGTCTCAGAATGCGTTTGAAGAGTCTTATACTTTCATCAGTGGATGATTTTCCCTTCCAGAAACCAAAGTGTTGATTATGTAATATTCCGTAGTCGGTATCTGACAAATAGTTAGAGGCAAGATGACAGACCTATTCTTATAGTTGTGTAATCACATATGCAATAAAATGTTAATAAAACACATTATTACCGCTGGTCCAATAACTTGCGAAAGGTCGCCTGTGGAGACTGGATAAGGATGGCTGAAAACCGGTATATCTGGCGCAAAATGGGGGAAAACTATATCTAGCACAATGATAATCTGACCTTTTTTTAAAGAATTTTAGTTTCATATCCAGTTTCATAACTATAAGTTATATATTTATTGGCAATATAAACTATTGTCCCTATGGCCTATATAACACAATCTATTATTTCCAAAGCATAATACGAATACCAAAATTAAAAATCAGAAACTTTAATAAAAAATTAAGAATGTCATTGTCACATTTGAATATGTCTAAACTCTAAAATCAAAATATGTTTATTTTTATAGTAAATTGTCTATAGGTCATATCGCAATTTCTAAATATTTAAACCTGAAAATCTGACGATTAATACTAACATTTAGCTGTAAATCCTTTCGTATGGTTTGTAATTGTCTCCTGAGATAAATTTACTCTATACTATCTATTAGCACTTCGAACTGTCTGAAAATGTCGATCATTACAATAGTGCTAGAGATTTACTTGTACGTTTTATAATATTTATGTCTTAAAACAGCTTTTACAAAAATGGCAAATGTACAGATATGCAGAATATGTTTACGTACCGATGCAAAAATGTATAACATTAACCAATATCAATTGAAATCATATTATGATGAAGTTTTAGCATTTACTGTAAGTAGTATTTCATTTTATCATAATATAACAATTAGCAATAAATTAAGTACATACACAAATATTTTAAAGTATTAGTTATAAAAATGTATACCTATTTTTTCTCTATTTGATGTTATTATATTTATATATCATGACCTTAACAAGTATTATTGATATAATTTTTCAGAGCTGTGAAAGTGATGGGCTTCCTCAATATTTTTGTTATGAATGTGCTCACATGCTGCATAAATTTCACAATTTTAAAGAAAAGTGTAATATTGGGTGTAATGCACTTACAGAATTATTATGTAGTGGGCCAGTAAGTATCTTTATACTACTACAAATATGTTGACAATACATTGTCAAAGTGTTATTAATCCTCTTGCTTTTTTATTCCTGATCTTGATTTATTAATCATTGTAATACCATAAATTTATATTTTGTGTAATTATCTGTATAGAATTGATTTTGTATGTACTATTTCTATATTTTTCAGATAACTTATAACTCCATTCTCAATTTAGACAAAGTAGGGCTTAAGTTAAAATCTTCCTTACAAGTAGAAACTGTTATAGAAGCAAAAGTTACCGTTAAAGAAGAACCAGATTATGACCAAAATATAACAAAAATAGAGAATGTAGATAGTTATTTATTCTCCGATCAAGAGGATCCGGATATAGGTCCAGGTGATATGGTACTTGAATCAAGTCTGTTTGAACTTAGAAATCCAAATGAATCCACTTCAATAAACAATGGTAAAACTTATAATAGGAATGGAATTTTAATGCATAAAATATCATTGGATGAAAATCACTGGAAAAAATATGAAATGTCTGAAGAAGAAGCATTACAGGTACATTACATATATGTATATAAAAAAATTACAAAATATTTTCAGCAATTCCATCTTCATAGATTGGTGTTGATATAAAAAGTTAAAAAAATGTGAAAATATGAATATTTATAGTTATACAGGGTTATTTTTAATTAGTTGATCATCTCTTGCAGGCAGCCTCTCTACATCAATCCTAACTTTTTAAAATTAATGGTTTTTAAAATTTGAGTTTTCTCATACAAAATTTAATGGTTGCCTCTGAACTGATATTAACTCTGATCTTAGGAATGGCGCCCTGGCGTTGATCTTTTAAGCACTTCAATAGGTGATCAACTAAGTACGATTAACCCTGTATACCTAGAACTATTTTTTTAATTATTTCTATTCTTTTCCACTTTGAATCAATATCAGTGATCACTTGTGTACGTCAGATGAAAATGTCAGGTGGACCTATTTTGTTACCGAATTTAATAAAATATGCCCTTCTGCAAAAGCACTGTAAAAATGAAAAGATTATTTATAACAATTTAAGAAATCAATACAACTGTTTTTGAGAGAATTGTTATACATATATAAATATATATATATCATATATGTAATACATATATGAATCGGATGTTGAACCTAACTAAATTAGAAAACTATTTTTATGATTATAAAGTAAAAAAATATTCTTTTCAGCATTTTAAAGTCAGAGCAGAAAACGACAAGTACATTGCTGCACCATACAAATGTATAGACTGTTTTAAAGGTTTTTCTAAAGAAAACATTTTAAAACGACATCTTATTTTAAGACATAATGACGTAAGTAAATGAAACTTAAATTTCTGTTAAATTTAACACTTGGTGTAAATGTTAATTTTTAAAACTGTAATTTATGTTTTTGACAAAAAAAAATAATTATGATTTATAAATGTTTTCAAAGTTAATTAACTAGGATAAAACCTTTCACAAAATTTTCCTTTGAACTTTAAAATGTACAATTTTGAAAATTTTTCTCTGAATATCTGTAACAGTTTATATTATATATTGATTTTACTTTAAGGCATATAAAGTTGAATGTCCCTTCTGCTGTATGCGGTTCAAATTGAATTGTTTTATGCAAAAGCATTTAAAGAGCCACTACACTAAGTATGAATGTTTGAGATGCAACATTACATATCCTTTAGAGTAAGTAATCTATATATGTTGTATATATATATATATATATATATATATATATATATATATATATATATATATATATATATATATATATATATATATATATATATATATTGTACATTATTTAATAGTAGTTTGTATTGGTCTTTGATCAAGAAAAACAACTAGTCATTTAACAATATGAACGAATTTTGAATTGATTTTCCTTAATTTTTTTACAGAAGTTCGGCGTTATTCCATGAAGAATTTCACAGCGGTGTTATAAGAACTTGTAAGCACTGTAATGAAGAATTTCGGTGTGTTGACTTCTAGAAAGTGTTACATACTAATTTAAAAAATATTTTTTTATGAGTTCCCAATAGTATCTAAAAATTTGTTACAAAATTATAAATATTAGTCCTTATTTTTTTTTTATCTAAAATACAATATTATAAAAGGTGTCAAAATATAACAATAATTTGCCTATTATTTGTAAATCAAAGTTGAACATGAATTATAAATATTTGTAAGGGAAAAACATATCAATATATCTTTTATTGTTTCAGGCACTCATCAACATACTATTCACACATGCGGACACACAAAAGTGAGTTTGTATGCTCTGTATGTGGATCCTCATTTGTGAGTCAGGCTGGCTTGCATCAGCACAAGCGGATCAAACATTGTGACAGTGTTGTGAGTTTCTTTGGTATTTTGATCTGATTGTAACAACAATGATTATACTATAAAATGTATGTAAAGTAATCTGCTTCTAAATCTAGAAGTTCAAAAATATCTGGTTTTATTGATTATTTAGAAATTTCAATGTAGTCTTTTACAGCTATCCAGACAGACTTCTTTGCTGTTAATGTGTGTTGGTCGCGTATATTCCATTTTAGGTATTTGAGTGAAAATTTTACTCACACAAATGTGCACGAGACTGCATGCGGTAGAAGTTTAGCGGTCTCTTGCTTTAATCAAACAAGTTCTTTTTTATACTTAGGAGAACTGACTTACTTATACATACATATAATAATATCATACTTAGTTCGAATCTAGCTAGGTTATATTAAAGTATTAAATGAAATAAACCACAATATTACATAATTTCCAATGTGGTGTAGTGTAGAAAATAACATTTTCAAGTCTCAGATTTCTTATGATGTTTATTGTTGTTAAATTTTCTATAAAGACAAAGTGTATATCCTCTTATAGATTATCTTTAGAAAGCAATATTTTTCTATAATAATTAATCTATAAACTCTCATAATTCATTATAGTGTTTATGTAATGTCATTCATTTATTTTAGTTTAGTGTTGTGGAATAAAAAAATAATTATATTATGCAAAAACAAGAAAATATTCTATCCTTCAACAAAACCTGTTGAAAAAATATAAAAATTACTAAGACTTAATAAATACCAACTTTTAATTTTTACTATTATACTTTATATGTAAGTTGTAGCATTTTAAAACCTTAATGGTTTTGTTTTGCTACTTAAAATTGTTGCCAATAGTTTATTTGATAATCAATCAATAATAATATATATAAATATGTACACTCTTTATAAATTAATCAAATATTTTTTTTTCAAGGACAGTCCGGACGATGAAGATATGAACACATTTTGTTCTAAATGTAATATAAACTTTGAGAACCGGAAGGCCTATGAGGAACATCTGTTTCATTCAATAAAACATATTGAAGAGAGCGAGTGAGTTTTTTGCTTTATTACATATATTTTTTTTGTTTATTGCAAAAAAAAATTTTAAGGTATGTGTAACATCCTCGAGTTTTCGTAAATATCGCAAAAGTTGTAAAGATGGTTGCTATTTTGTATTTCACAAAATAATATGGATTATTTTTGTAGTACCTAAAATTTAGTTATTATACTAGAATATTTTTTATGAACGTACTTATTATTGGTACAGGAACGAAAACGAAGCAGTGTCTTTAGATAAACGGAGAAAAACTTTGGGGAAAAGAATGAAAGAGAAGGTATTATAGAAAATAAAAACAATTATTTTAAAATCCTTTAAAGGACGGTAGTTAATTTTTTTGGATATCTGTTAGTTGACTGTTGTGAGTAGTCTCATGACAAAAGTAAACTTAACATATGGTGATAGCAAACCTCAGTATTTATTGATTACTTACACATGACTATGTAAATCATGACAGATAGTTAAAGAAAAATAGAAAATGAGACATTGACCACGTCCAGACTCGAACCTACGAATTTTTTTATTATTTTCTTGTCTTGTGCTATAGTGTCAGAATTCGCCTTGTTAAGCATTCTGTATGAGTATAGACTACTGACCGAATTTTTATTTAACACGGTGTGGAAGCTTATGTGACTTAAATTATAATAAAAAAACAATGTAAAAAAATTATATTTTCAAAAAAAACTAAATAACTATGAATATTATATACTATTCAAACTAAAGACATGACAAAATATTGTGTGGAGACAGATACTTTATTTGATATTGCTTTTTTTTTTAAGTGAATAAATAAATGATTTATAGTAGTTTTCTCTTTTAGATCAGCGGCCAACTGTCAAAGTAAGTAATTTTTCATTTTTTTTTCTAATTATTAGTACACACATTTAATATAAAATTATGACAATCATTTAGGAAGGCCAAGAACGTGACAGCAAAATCAGAAAGAAAATGTAAAAGAAGAAGACAGCCAAGAAAGCCTACAACCTGTCATCAAGTATGTAAAGAATTATTTTATTTGATAATTAACTTTTTGATAGTTTGGAGTTGATTTTTCCCAGTATCTATCTTACTGTAAATATTTATAGTCGACGAGGAAAAGAAATATGGAAAAGTAAAGGTTTACGTAATCTACTAGCATGATCTAAAATATTTTTTCCTGTTGATAAATTCAATCATTGAAAAATACTTATTTCAGGATGCTTAATTTTTTTTTAAATAAATAATGCTACCCGAATATTTCATCCGTAGCACATCAGATAGTATATTCAAGTATTTTTGTTTAAACACTTAGTGCGACAAACATTTCGAAACTCAAGCGGCGTGTATGAAGCACCACCTCTTGGTACATCCGCGGACGTCATTCTGTGCACCCAACCAGAGACATATCTGTGAAATATGCGGAGCTTCACTTGCTGTGAGTACTTAATAGTTGTCTCATACCACTCTTAATTTAAGCTGTGACTGGTCGCTTAAAAATAATACAGTAAGAAATATTCTAATTTAAACACAATTTAAAATTTTCAAGTATCAATAAGTGTCAATATTTTATGTCTATGTAATATAATCCCAAACAGATTTTTCTAAAAGTATAATGAGTTCAATAATATAAGGTTTTTTTAATCAACACTTTTATATTTTTCTAATATATGCTTACGTGTTAAATGATAATAATAACTTTGGAATTAATTTCTCTAGCCCGGTAGTGTAATAGCGCATCAGAACATGCACACTCGTGAGAGAGTGCATCCGTGTGAGACTTGCGGAAAACAGTTCTATACAACCATCTCACTTAAACGACACTTGGTGGTATGTGTCCTAATCCTTAAAGACTACAATTGATATGTACATTGGTAATATTATAACGGGTTAAATAATCTATTCTTCTGTTTATTTGAATATTTTAGACTCACACTGGAGAGAAACCATTCCCTTGTAGTCTATGTGATAAACGGTTTACACAAAGTAACAGTATGAAACTGCACTATCGGACGTTTCATCTTAAACAACCTTATCCAAAAAGGTAAATCATATATTATATGTAAATAGGTAAATCATATATTAGTTTGTCGTATTTCTCTTTAATTGATGTTTTTTTTTTTTTTCAGAAATAGGAGAAAAAAGAATGTAGATATGAATGAAGGTATGGATGCAGAAAGTCACAGCGAGGATTCCAGTGAAATCTCCAAAACTGAAAAGAAAAAAAATGAATCGAGAATAGAACCTAGTGGAGTGACCGTGGAAGTAATAAGTGAATCTAACGGGCTCTTTAACTTTTGCGGGTAGTAGGTAAAGTTCATTGACGTTGAAGTTAGCGAAGATTCTGTTAATGCAGTATTATTGTTTGTTGTAATGACTTACTTAATAAAATATTCCTAATTTTTTTTTATTGAATACTTATTCGGTAGGATGACCTATCATAATCCTTTTTCGTTTTTACCAATATAAAATTCACCACAATTTGAATGTATTTTTTATCTTTTATTTTATATAACTTGTCAAATTGATTATTTTTTATGTAGGTACAAATATAACATTTTCTAATGAGGTTTCTGGAACAATTACTAAAAATTTAATGACCAGTATTGTTGTCATAAGATCATATTTTTAATTTTAAATACATTCTGCATCTTATATGTAATAGAATTAAGAAGGAAGCAACATGTGCTGCTATTGTGAGATCAATAAAAAACATTATAAATAGAGTTATAACTATAGTCTATTATATTAGTTAATAGTCTATTATAGTAGTAAATAGTCTATTATAGAAGTACATAGTCTATTATAGTAGTATATAGTCTATTATAGTACTATACAGTCTATTATAGTAGTATATAGTATATTATAGTAGTATATAGTCCATTACGTTGTGGACATTCCACCTGTCCGAACGAAGCGTTTTGCTTCGTCTTTCATAGTTCGTACAGCAAAAGACTGGAACAGCTTGCCTGCGACTCCCTCCGCGTGACACAGAAGACAGCTCTTTAATAGGGCATTCGGTTGGTCGTTTTTGGTTTGTTGGTTGGTTTGTACAAATTTGATTGGTAAACAGAATAAACTGAAACTAAGTCTATTCCAAATATAAGTGAAAACAAATTACGAATTAAGATGGATAGTTTCAAAAATCACCTTTTACATGCAAACTCACAAACTGACTATACACAATGGTCATAATATACTCTATGAAAATACGTACAAAATCTACTCCATAAAAGCATAATTAATCCCTTATCAATTGTTCGAGTTTTTAGAAAAACGTTTAAACTTCCAGTTGTAATACAAATATTAAATCGTAAGACTTTATTCCATTTATAATAACCAGGATATGGTAGCCACAACTAAATAAGATGATGATTTAAAACTGAGTTTTAATAGATTTTTATTATAAAGAATATTTTAATATGTACATTTAATAATGAAATCCATATCGATTTTGCAAAATATGTAGGTACTTATATAATTTTTAAAATAATATTTGTAACTAGCAAGACTGGCAAACCTTGTAGTGTCCTGAATATTATTGAAACCGAGAGCGGGATAGCCAGTGAATTGCATCCACGCATGAATTGCATCCACGCAGGGACCCCTTTAAACACACAAAGAATAAAAACAAAAAAATATGTCCCATCACTTGCGAGTTCAGTGAAACAAACGTAACCAAATCAAAAGATAGTCATTAGTTGTACTGAATTAACGACTTTAGTTGCCAGATCAAATGTACGAGGGTCAAACTGAGTTTTCCAGAACTGGCCACTTGTAAACACATATAATAAAAAAAAATGAAAATGAAACTTTCAATATTAATGAGTAAGTATGTATTTCATAGATTTTTAGTTTGTTTTAGGATTTGCAGGCAAATTGAAATTTGTCTATGTCACGTCACTATGAGTATCACACGAGATTTTTTTTTTTTATGGTTTTTAATGTAATTGTCAACAAGGAAGTTATGATAGACGGCCTTCTACGGCGACGACTGAAGATAATTTCAGTTTCGGCGGCGTATGCCACACTGAAAAAAAAAATTACCTATAAGCAGCTTCGGGCAAGCTAAGGCATCGGTATAAATCAACTAAACCAAATCCTCCATGAACATTTAGCAGTCAGAAAGCTTTGTGCCCGGTGGATACCTCTTAATTTGACTGAAGCCCAATAATCCTGACGTGTTGATAGGTGCCGCTTCAAAGATTGAACGGAGGTAACTCTAATGCTGTGTTCTATATACTTATGGGTAACGAAAGCTGGATTTACTGTTATGATCCAGAAACCTAAAGACAGTAAGCTCAGTAGGTGTTTCTTTAAGACTATTAAGCGAAGTCAGACGTGGAATTTCTGAGGCACCCGCCATATAGGCCTGACCTCTTACCTTGCGACTTTTATTTCTTCCCGAAAAAAACCTCGAGGAAAACGTTTTATGGACGTCGAGGAAGCAGTGGCTGTGTTTAAAGGACAGTGGTTAAAGACTTCTCGGTAACACTTTCCAATTGAGTTGTAAGAATAGAAGGGAGAGGGGGATAGGGAGAAAAGAGGGGTCGAAGCCCTATCCCCTGACACCATTTTTATTGTGAGAAAATGTTTAGTTTTGGAGATATTTCGATTTGAAGTTTCGTAAAAACTAACCTAAAATGTAAGTAATTAAGACTTCTGTGACGTCTCAAGCGCTTCAGGATGGCCAGCCCCTTCACCCTTGCGTAACACTGAACTGAAACCCAAGCTCGCCTTCGCCACTCCGGCTTGTTGGTCGCCTTCGGCGACCAGCCTCAGTAGCTACGGCTCGATTGGGTTTCAACTCAGTGTTACGGCGGATGGGGGCTGCCCTCCTTCCGCGCCTCCGGATTTACAAAAACACTCTAGGGGTAGGACAGACAAGACTACGTGGAGTCGGGGTTAACAGAGGCAGTTTTGACAAAAAAAGTAATATAAATATTAATTATTTCAAAAAGCATTTTAAATCACAAACGTCATATGTCAAGTTGCCGCCATTTAACATTAGAGAATCTAAAACAACAAAGTTGTTACGAATTGTGTTTTTCTTGTTAAATTAAAATGAAAAATTGATAATATCATATAAATAATTGATAAACATATTGCATAGATGTGAAGTGTTCTTGTGTTAAATATTGTGTTTTTGTGCTAATATTGGTGAAAACACGGTAAGTTTATTTCACACAAAAAAACATATAAAAAAGAAACTACGCATTTTCTCGGGCTGGGAATAGTATTAAAAGAAAGGGGAGACCAATCCCTTTCAAATGATACCATTTTCAAACCAAAACTCTTACAACTCAAATGGAAAGGCTAGCCGACTTCTCGGATGCAGCGATGTATTGATGTGAATAAACACTACTTTGAAAAGATATAATAAAATTAATAACTTGCTAAATTGCTCAGTTTTGGATTGCCTAAGAAATTCCAGAATTCCAAATCGAAAGGTAAAAATATAATATCTATGTGTAAACTAATGACAATAAAAATATTGCATAAGGTAATTGAATATATTTAGTAAATAACTTGTAAGTAATCCCGCCAAATGGCGTCGTTTCATTTTTTTCAGAAATTTAATTTTTAATTTGTTATTTTTGGAAATAAAACTGACAATCTGAACCAAATATTTTAGTGAAAAAATTAATAACATAAGAATGCAGAAGCTATATGTATACAAAATCTAATGTTAGTTATGTGATAATTTTTTATTTATCCTTTTTCTAGATAAATGTATAATATAATAATGCATATAAATAAAATAAACATAAAATATTAAGAATACAAAACATTTCGTTTGAACTTATATTTAAAAAGATATCCTAATCCAAAACTTACTTAAATCCAGAAACAATTATTTTTTTTGCCACTGGGGCTTTTAAAATATACATTATATAATAATAGTTTAACTTTTATCTGCTTCCTCCTTCCGCTTTTCGGACTGATCCGGTCTTCGGCCCAAGAGATCTCTTTTGTCTGTGCATGTTTCAATCTATAATGAAATGTAATATTTGTTTGTTTATACAGGAATGTTAATTTAAATGTTTAATATCTAAGATAATATTGTTTCTAAATTTTCATACTTTATGTAACAGAAATCAATTGATGTACTTACATCATCAGACTCATCACTGGATTGCTCACTTGATGATGATTCATAGAACCCTAATCCTGGCAGCACTCCAATACATTTCATTGCACCAAGCTTATTTTGTACAGTCTGGCTTTCTGTGTGTCCATTCTTCATCTCTGTTTTAATGCTGTTAAAAAAATATATGTTAGCCATAAATACTTCGATTTTTCAGAGTCTGACAGATTTTGATTACCATTTTTTAGATTATTCTTATTACAGTTTTTTTCACATACAATGTAATATAATAAACAATAATAGATAAAAAATCAATCTTATGACTACTAACATAAATCCAACAGTCAAACATCTATGATACTTTTTAGAGTTCCATACTTAAAGGGCAAATAAGGAAGCCTACTACTAAGACTCCGATGGCGGCCACCAGGCTGTCTCATGCACCATGATAGATGAAATTTTATATACTTTACATATGATGTATTTCTGTAGCCGCTAAAACAACATTTACTAAATAAAGAATAAAATAAATATTTAAGAGGGGATTTCATATAGTAATTGGGATATTTTTGTCGGTTTTTTAGATAATGTTACCGAACCCATCTACTCACACTTTGCTGGTTTTTATACCCCCTTGAAATGATTATTCCAACTTTATTGATCATTGAAAGGAAGTTTAGAACATAAAATTGTATTTGTTTCAAATTGCAGACATGTCACATAAATATTATCAAAGACTTTTCAGTATCTTTACAAGATAAGATGTAGATTCCGTTTTGGATACAGTAATTTCGTTTTTTTTTCTTCTGGTTGAGATTTGGTGAGTTTTTGCAGAAAAATAGGGGTCTTTAAGACTGCGAAGACGCTTTAAACGGAGGTTATTTAGCGCATTCACACAAACCCCGTCACGTGAGAGGAAGTTGCATTCCAAGGTTTTCCCCGAAAATTCAGGCACGCAGCAAAGGGCAATGTAATTGCTCCTCGTACAAAAAGAGCAAATGCGGCTGCGCTGTCTCAAGAAGGTGATAGCGAGATTGGAATACAAGCCTCGGATTAGTGAGGTGCACTAAAAATGAGGAGTGCACCCAAAAAAAATAATAATATAATAATAAAATAAAATAATGTATTGAATAAAATGGCAGTTAAACGAGGCGTTCATTACAAACCCACTGTGAAATTGGTAATGCTATGCAATTAGAGGCCTAGCCTGGAGAATTCGTAGACTATTCTGCCTCCTAATCTGGTTTCTAGTTAGCATGATAAGCCACTCTGGGTTTTTTCACAACTGGCGGATCAAAATATCATGGGTGGCTGACCACTACTTGGGCTCCCAACTAACTGCAGTCAGCCAAGGGTGAAACCGTTGCTTTCCGTTACCATCCTCTAGAAGGAGCCCGATACAACGGACAAGATACAAGGATCTCGCCATCAAGCTTGTTCGAGTTATACGACTGTACAATTTACCGCAACATGACTATGCTTTTGCGGCACAACTTTGTTGATGGGCTACATATGGCTATGTACCTTGCCAGCGTCGCATATCCATATATGGCGACGCCGGCAACCACCAAGATACCAACCCTTTCCTATCCGGACTAAATGATGTAGGCCCCTTCTTTGTCCACATAACAAGAATCGAACCAGACCCATCAGCAGGATTGACACTCCGACCATTTAAAATAGATTTACTTTTCTCTAAAAGTAACACAAATAACATAGCACGGGATAAGGTTAAATCAATTGGCAGAAAAAGAATATTTGTAGAATTTAAAAACAAAGATCACGCTGATTTGTTTCTTTATTATCCTTATCTCCAGTAAAAACTGCTTAAAGCAAACATTCCTTCATACCAAGTTACTCAGATGGGTATCATAAGGCGACTTCCAAAAGAGTGGTCGACTATTGAACTGGCAGAAGTAATTAAATACCTGCAGACCGTGGTATTTTTCTAAAATACACCATCTGTGGTAATTACATTTAATGGCCGAACTTTACCAGAAAATATAAGGCCCAATATAGAATGCTTAATTCACCGACGCGGACAGCGACACGATAGCTTAGTTGGTAGAGCGACGGTACGGTTTCTCAGTAGTCGCGGGTTCGAATCCCTGCCCGTATCGGTTTATTTTTCATTCTATATTTATATAAACAGAAAATATAAACTAAGGTGCGCAACTAAGTTGTCGCTGTTTGTCAATAGATGGCTCCTCAAGTAAAAAGCGTTGGTCGATTTGGACATTTCTAAACGTCATAAGCCAAGCTGAGAGATATGATATACAGAACGAAGAAAATATGTAAATAAATATATTAAATAATTTATAAAACGAACACACCACTAATAGTCGACACCAAACACTACCAAAATATGTAAACGTTGTCAATAACCAATAAGTAAAATATGAAATGTAGGTACTTTCCAATTTACAACCATAATAGTAAATTGGGACTGTTGTACGTATGTTGTATGTATATATATATATTACGAAGTTAATCATTGAGGACTTAGATTATACGATTTGATATCGTAATTTCTTTATTTGCCTTGTTAACTTACTAGCATTTTAATTTCTTCCTTTATTAAACGGTCCCCCGACGCAACGAATTCAATAAGTACATAATAATATTATTTTTATAAGTCTTTTTGTGTCGGGGGTTTTTTTAATTTTGAAGTGAAACTTCTTTAGAATCGTTGTGATTTCAAACCTGATGCAACGGAAAAAACGACAGGTAAGAGACACAAATACAAAAATGTGTAGAATGAAGCCGGTAAAGAATGAGACAGAAATATACACACTGTATGCGGCTGCGTATTACAGCTTTTTAGTAAGATGTCAGCGTGGTTTGTTATTCTTTAACAGTGTGCTTGTCAGTATTTTTATATCTTGTTGAGCTAAATAATAAATTTTATAAGATGCCGAAAACTAATGCCGAAATGTGTCGTCAATATCGACGCAAAAAAATGAAAATAAAATTAAAATTAAAAAAAATCCAGGAAAAAGTTCAACAGAACGTAGTCGCGAGTTTCGTGCGCGAAAAAAACAATTATTGAACAATCAAAATAGATGTTTAAATATAAGTGTTAATGTGACTGATAATAAATGGTAAGTGTAAACGTTTTTTAATCCTGTTTTAAGTATAAACTAATATTTCAATGTTTTTCAATCAATAAATTTGATTTTTATTTTATACTGATCATGGATTATATATATATAACCTCAATACACCACGTGTATAATCTTATTTATTTTATTCTGTTTTAGACCACTCTCAGCAACAAAATAGTGTTCCAACGGGATATAATTTAGTAAATAATGATTGTAAGTACCAATAATTAATACTAACTTTCATCATTTAATTTTAAATAATTAAAAAAAAAATTAAATTTAATAATAATTTAGTTGGAAAAACGTAAATGATGGAGTCCGTGTTGTTACGCCACAAATAGATCTCAATGCACAACAGCTGGAATCATTGTCTGTTCAGCTTTCGAAAGTTGGAGAAATATGTGCCTGTGAAAGCAGAAATGACCAGGGAGATTTAGTTTTGATTGTAGCAATTTACATCTCTCCCAACCAATCAATAAAATCAGTTATTGAATTTATACATGAAAATTTGATCAAATATACCCCAGAGGTATCGCGAATTCTCAAAAAGAATTATGACAAAATTCCGATGATTTTAAGTGGGGATTTTAACATAAATTTTGCATCAGATACAGCGCTTCCTTTGATTGAGTTTCTCGATACAACATTTAATTTAAAAATGTGTAACAATCGCACTCAATCAACTACGAAATCAAAAACGGTAATAGATGCAGTATTCCAAAGATATATCAACCAAATTGAAACTAAAATATTTGTATCGTATTTTAGTTATCATAAGCCTCTTGTATCATTTGTTGAAACTGAAAATATGGAACTTGAGCAATAAATTATGTAACATATGTTAAATAAAATATCTTTTAAAATTAATCAAAATACTTTCATTTTTAAACGAATAAACTTTGTAATTATCCTACCCTTGGTATATATATTCATCTCATTCTTTTCTCGATTTACTGAAGTTTCACTTCTATCGTGTGTGAATCGCACACACACCTTTTTCTTTTTTTTATTTATTTTTTTATTGAAGTATTTACCTCGACTTTCGAAGTTTCGGCTGTAATGCAACGGCCGTGTTCACAAGTACCTGACCCTACTACTGACTGACTCCTCGTAACTCCTCGACTCGACTCGACTTCAACCTCAAGAGTAACTTGTTTCGGTAATAGGAGTTACCCGCCAAGCCATTTCTAAGCGATTGCATGCGTTGGGAATGATTCTAAAACAAGGAACTTGCGTTTTTTATGATTTGAAGCAAAGGGACGTTGAGCGTAGTTTTTTCGCGAATGAACAACTGCTCCAAAGGAAAAAAGGAAGGGTTTTCTTCACCCCTTTGTAACGAATGAAGGGTGTAATATGGATTCACTATAGCAACCCAAAGAAAGTCATGGGGACTGCCCTATCATGCATTTACGTCGTCGGCACGACAAAACATATATGCTGCTTAGGTTATGCTGTGTATTTGGTAGGACCAGGTCGTTGTTATATAATGAGCTCTTGCAACCGAACGCAACCATCATTGGGGAACGCTATCGACTTCCATTGATGCAACGTAGTCGAGCACTGCATGATAAACGGCCAAAATACGAAAAATGACCCCGCGGCATGACAACGCTCAAATGACATTGTGAAGTTCTATCCCTCCTGCCATATTCCAGAGATATTGCGCCATCCGACAATTACTTGTTCCGTTCAAAGGCACATGGTCCGGCTGATCGGCAGTTCCACTCACATGAAGACATCGTATTATGTTTGTATTCGTGAACCGCCTCAAAAGACGAGCACATTTATCATAATGGGATTCGAGCTCTGCCAGAAACATGGAAAACAGTTGTAGCTAGCGATGGGAAATACTTTGAATGATGTGTAAGTGTTTCTTGACAATTAAATTGCAGTTTGAAAATATCTCTAAACATGTATGCCATGTAAAGCTTATTTAAAATTTTCATTCTATATTTATACAAAATTAAGTTGCATTTTAATAAAAGAAAAGAGAGAACTGGGATGCGCACCATTAGGTGCATATATATATATATATATAATTTTATTTTGACAACAATTCAATGTAATAATTGTTATGGTTTAATATGAAAAACCAGTGTAGACGTAACCATATGGATTTGTGTAGTGTAGTCAGAACATTCTGGAGATTCTTGTCAAGCATCATCAACATTTGAAGATTCTTGTTGTATCTTATGTTCAGGCTAGCATTCAGCTATCTATACAGACTACCCTGAACACTGAAGGCATTGAAATATTAAATTAATGATGTCTTTCAACAATTATTCAATAGCTTCATCTAAAATTCCCCAGGCATGTTGGTTTCATACAGATATGGCTGTTCAATATTTGCACCAGTTTCTCAGCCGCAAACATTCCAACCCCCTTCTTCTATAGCACAGAAATTCTATAAAAAACTTTTCTTTGTATTCTCCGTCTTAAAAGAACACAGACTGTTTTTTCAGCTTCCAAGAGCAAAGCAGTAATATCCAATATAAGTTCGATAGCATATATTGAAATAAGACTTGATATGTCTACCAATTCAGATTAAACCTGCTGTAACATTTCTGTGATATTTGATATAAGACTATCAGAGCCGCAGCATTTTAAATATGTACTTAGTATTTTAACTCTGTAAATGTGTGAGCTCTCAAAAGTAACTGTTGTAAATTGTTAACAGCTACAGGAAATACAAAGCTTTACAACAGACCAAATCTTAGTCTTCCGTACTTCGTATGTTTCGATTCACTTGTATTTAACCGAAGATAATTCTTGATTTTGGTTTTTCGAAAAAAGAATGTCAAGCCAATAGAAAAATATAAAAAAAAATGGACTGTAAATTGAAAGGATAGACTACAGTTTTTACATATTCCAAATAATTCTCAGAGAATTAAAGTTCAACAATATGAATATCTAGGTGAATGTAATATTGCTCTACTGTATTCCAAGGAGGAATACTAGGTGACGAGTAAGCTGATCTGTGGTCTAAAGAGGCAGTCACTTCTGGGTTCTTGACACATAAATTTATTTTTACAGGAGATATTCTTCCTTTTGCCAAAACATACAGACTTAGAAATTGTAGTTTGAATGGATCACGTAACAGTGGGCAAACACCCAAGCAAATATTGGAAAACCATTGTAAATATTCAGCGGAATATACCTGGCAAACCTTGTTTGTTTTTAATTTAAACATTTTAATAAAAGAAATACATCAGTACTATGTAGATTATATCTTGGACTTGTATGTTCTCTGGTATTTCTAAGGAAGATCAAGGTGAGGTACAGCTTGCTTTGAAAGTGGTATTGATGAGAGTTTAGTAGAACATATTTTCTTTTTTTATTTATAATTTGTCATGTTCTTTTAATGTTAATATTCTTTAGAAAAGGAAGCCTTCAGTTTTTTTAAGAGCAGATAAAAGAGCACAACTATACAAATTGAATGCTGTTTCGTTCTCCGCATTGATATTTGCGGAATTATTAAGGATCATACACCGCAGTACAAAAAGCCACAAAAAAACAACAAGATAGCTGTAAATAAATGAAAAGCGATTTTTAATCAATTGTTTGCCTAAGAAAAATAAACACTGAACACAACAGTTCTATTTAAAATCAAAATGTAATAGTTACCTATCATTATGATTAATAACACCATTCTTGGTTGGAGGAGCACCATCGTCTACCTCACCAGCCTTCCGCTTCCTCACAACCACCTGTGTTCAAAAAAATTAAAAGACAATATAATCTATACTTATGTAACTGTTTTTCCAGAGTAAGTAAATAGTCCGATTGTTATGACAGTGACAGTGACAAAATGGATAACAAAGTAATAATTCTAAGCAAGCTGGTTCTGGTCTGGTTTATTTAGTAAAGGGATATATTTCTTTATTATTTTTTATTTAGTAAAGGGATATATAAACTACCAATAAGATTGCAAAAGTATAGAAAACAATGGTTCATACTTTGATGAATGAAATATACATTATATTAAAAAAATATTCGTTTTTTTTTCCTCCCCTAAAACACCAATTTCATTTGTAAGGACCTAATATTTAAAAAAGGATTATTGGATTTCTAATTTCATCCCAAAAGATTGCTAATGTAGGATTAAAGTTTATATAAAATTCTTTTAGTTTTCAATTTATAAATATAATTCTAAATTATTATAAGTATGAGATAAAATTATTTACTATGAGAGTTGTCACTATTTATTTCAGAATTCTTACAAAGAGAGCGGGGCGGCTAAACTAGTAGATAATTTAAAAGTTAGATAAAACCATAAGAAAGGTTTGAAAAGATAAATAAAATAAAGATACTACAAAATTGGACACACTAAACAATTCCTAAATAGTAGTTTTAAATTATGCAATATACAGATTTGTATTTTGTTTAGTGTAAATAAAACAATTATGAGTTATATGAATAATTTACAAACCCCTTCCAGTTTATGCCTATTCTGAGTTGGTACTGTGGGCGCTCGGGTTGGTGCCAACTGTGCCCGGAGACGAGTCAACTCTTCACTTTCTGCTAGACTTGATACTCTTTCTCTGTTAATGATCATGAACAAAGGTTATAGAAATTTATTCATTGAAGTAATTATATAGTATTCTAATGCATACACACAGACAAACTGCATTTATGAGTTAGAAATGGCCTAGATGAATATTATGAATATTCCATGGTAAGGTTGGCAATTTGGATTATCATCTTTGGTTTTGGTTTCGTTAGGTTTGACCAACTGATATAAATACCCAAAAAAAATATCCAACGAGATAACAGTCATTTGATAAAAATTAACAAAAACGATATATATATAAAATATTTTCTTAGTTAACACTAACTGCACAAACTATTAGTGTTATCAGAAATTATTATGATTATACTAACTGACCTAAACTCTTGCATCTCTTTTTTCTCCTCAATGCTGATCTGCTGTGCAACTTCTGCTTTGGTCCTCTCTACCAGATCCAAAAAGCCTACTTCATCATCATCCAGACCTCGTATCATATTCTCTGAAATATTCAGAATCTCTGAAGAAGTTATAACATAGCTCTAGTTTTAAATATACAATGACACATCAAATTAATGTACCAATATTAGTTATATCTATAGAATAGACTAAACTGTAGCCTTTAACATTTTTAGCTTAGTATGTTTTATAATTAATTTGAAGATCAACCCTTTTATTCTGGTTATAAGCTTGGAAGTAAGGAGATTAGAGGTAATGTATTGTATGTATTTACTAAGTTTATGAGCCTCTTCATATTCCGCTTCTTTCTTCATGCGCTGCTCTTCTAGTCGCTGGTACAGAGGACGATTATCGTAGGCTTCCTCTGGCGCCTCTTAAATAATAAAAAAAGAACTACGTTATACAAAACCATAAGTATATAGTTAATCTGTCGTTTAAATTAAAGCAAAAAATATATACTAAGAAAATATAGATCCAATTCTATAACATCGTCATTGTGTGATAGAAACTAATTTACCTTTTGGTTGATCTTCTGTTCGCACTTTTTCCCATTCCTCTTGACGTTGGCGTCTCGCTTCTAATATTTCTGATTCTGTTATAAAACCTGAACTCATTTTATGATACTATTGATGTTTCGGAGTATTCACACTTAATCAATTATAAAGAACAACCTCTGTTAATAACAATTTCAACCACACTTGACAAAGTCATTTGTCAATATCTAAAAGTCAATAAGGACCTTGATAACGAATTACGAACAACTGTTTCATTAGTTGCAAGTATAAATAATTTTTCCGATTTTTTTATAATATACATATATTAATTGATTAATAATTATTATTATATAATATATAACATAAAACATACACAAGTCAAAGCCCACATTTTCTTAATTTTGATAAGGCAGATACAATAAGTAACAAAAGTTTCTAAGGTAATTAGAAAATACGTAGTAGGAAGAAAAATTGCTTTAGCTATTTATGCTATATATCTATAATTTTTATGCCCTGGATGTTAGTCGGGTTGAAACGCTATAAACATTCAAGGGATCTAGAGATAGAGTTCAATTCTATAGATAGAGATCACTATATTTTTAGTTTAATTCACTAGTTCCCTTCCTGTAATATAAAAAATGGAATTAGAAGGTTGGAATTAAATAATATTTACACATGTTATTTATTTGAATAATACATCTCTCTATACTAATATTATAAAGAGGAAAGGTTTGATTTTTTGTTTGTTTGTTTGAAATAAATAGGCTCCGAAACTACTGAACCGATTTCCAAAATTCTTTCACCAATGGCAGGCTACACTATTCCCGAGTGACATAGGCTATGTTTCATTTACAAAAAATTAGGGATGATTACTTAAACTTGAATATTCTAACGCAAGGTGTAAAAAGATAAACAGAAAACTGCGTGTGCTACGAAAACGGTGAAAGTTACGCAAAAATGATGTTCTATGAAATTGTTCCTCTTTAAAAGTTTTATATAGAAGTCCGCGACAACATATATCTAGCTTTTAAGGTTGACTCACTATAACGTTTTCTATGGTTATGAAATTAGTTCTAAAATAATATACACTTTCGAAGGTGTTTTAATAATTACGATATTATTCCTTATCCAAATAAATTATTTAAATGTCACAGACATTTAATTATGAACAACATTGCTCTAAACAGCATTTGATTTTCTATATGTATACATGCATAATCAGTATCGTAGTTAATCATATGTATTCTTTTAACTATTAATCTTAAATATATAATAAGACAGTAAAAATCGAGGGTCTGTACATTAATTAAAAACGAGTAACAGAAGCTAAAAAATAAATCTTGGAATTTTTGTCTGTCTGTCTGTCTGTCTGGTACATTATAACGTTGAAACTACTCAACGGATTTGAACGCGGTTTTTCCAAGTATATTATGTATAATCTGGAGTGTAAAACTTTGTTTCGTTAAAATCTGTTAAGGGTAAAAGAAGTTATGGTCAATTTAAAATTTACTTCAAGCACTGTTTCCCAACTTTTATACAGAATTGAATGGGGTTTACATGAACGTATTTAATTAAGATAAAGCTACAATTTTTGTTTTATCTGAATTGTAAAATAATTAAACAAATTGAATACATATTAGCATTTTAAATTTAGTCACATAAAATCTCAATAGATCGCGCTGACTTTTTTTACAACTCGCTATGATTATGTTTTCGCATTTGGTATAGCAGTTTGAAATTCTACAAAGAAATTCTTAACTTTAACATGTCTCAAAAACATAATATTTCGAATCCATATGCTTTAATACGTATGTCTGAATAATGTCCTTGTCTCCTCTTTTATTCTCAATATTTATAAACCCTATCACTGAACATTCTACCACCTTTACGCCGATGATCTTCAAATATAACAGGAGTCCATGACCATCCGGACGCGTCTTAGCATTCCTAATACTAAACAATCGACCTGGAAAGTACATGACCAAAATATAGCGGCCCTGTTAGAGCACCCGGGCTCAAATCAGGTACTCGATGCGCAAGTAGAGACTTTCCAAAATACTATTTACGACTACTTTAATGAGCACTATCCACCTACGAATCGTTATGCTCACAAAAATAAAGAAAACGGTTTTAAATTGAAAATGAGGAGGAAAAAAAAAGACCTTATAAAGAAACTTCGTATAGCCAAAGCCTTAGGCGATAAACAACTTAGTCACCAACTGTCTAGGGCATTGCGATCAATTCTTAAACTTATCCAAGGCATAACAAATCAAATAACAAAAAATCGTGATAGCTTTGATCGGGCAAAACATGAAGTAGACTTTGATAAAGGTCCTTTTAAATACTCAAAAAACATTTTCAAAGATCAAAAAGGTTAGCTTCACTTGACCAACGAGCAAATTTTCGATCATTATAAAAGCACATACGAAGTGCCAGAAAACCAAAGACTATATGGGGATCCAAACGAACACAAACCTGAGACTCCTACTGAAGATTTTCATGCCAACCCACCAACTTTGGAGGAAATCATTAAAATAATTAAAATGAAACCATCTAAGTCAGCACCAGGTCCGGATAGTATCCCTTATATAGTTTACAAAAAATGTCCGTCACTCCGTAAACATCTTTTAAATATATTCGGTAAAATCTGGTCAAGAAAGCAAATACCGGTATCATTCGGAAAAGCCCTTTTTGTCCTCATTCCGAAAAACGACAATGTCAATAATCCTAAGGATACTAGACCGATAGCCCTAACAAATACAATTTCCAAAATATTTTTCACTTTTTTACAAACAAAAATGACGCAATTCATGATTAACAATAGATATTTCAGGCCTAATCACCAGAAAGGGTTTTTGCCCGGAATTTCTGGATGCCTGGAACATAACACGTTAATATCGGAAAGCCTTAAAGATGCTAGAACTAGCAAGAGACAAATTTCGGTTTGTTGGATAGACTTAGAGAACGCCTTTGGGTCGGTACGACATGAACTGATGATGTTCGCGCTTAAATGGTATAACTTTCCTACGGAAGTTCGTGACATTATTGCATCATATTATTCAAAATTAAAATTCTCTATAATTTTTAATGAAAACCATTGAAAACCACTTAATTATAACGTTGATTTATTTCAGGGCTGTTGTATTTCTCCTATTATATTTAATATAGTTATTAATAATTTAATAGACAAATTAATTAGAAATGAAAAAAAGTGGGGTTATCGGTTTAAGTTCAACAACAAATACACAGAATTCGTACAAGCTTTTGCAGATGATCTCGCGATACTGACACGTAATCCGAAACAATGTCAGGTACTTTTAAATGTAGTTGAGGATTTCTGTACGTGGACGGGCGGATTGAGGACAAAACCAAGTAAATGTTTTAGTCTGTGTCTGGGTAGACGGAATACCAAATATACCTCTTACGATCCGGGTCTTATAATAGGCGGTCAGCGCGTTAGTACGGTTACGGAAGCAGCTCCGTTTAAATTTTTAGGTAAAAAAATCGATTACCAAGGCCGTACTCCATCGTTGGATGTTATAGTCGATAGTTTTTTAAATGATCTCAAAAAGTTAGACAACCAGCCAATAAGTAACGTCAAAAAAGCTTGGATTTACGATAATTTTTTAACATCACGTCTAAATTGGCCTTTCCTCGTTTATGATATTAATAAAACCCTTTTGTCAAAGTTAGATGCAAGCGTCATAAAGACATTGAAGTTATGGCTCGGGTTAGCGCACTCAGCGGGCTCTTCAACCTTATTTAGAGACCGAAACAATTTTGGATTAAAATTAAAGAAACCATCGGAGCTCTACAAACATCTAAGAGTTACCAAAAGACATATCATCGGAAAATCTAAAGATGATACTGTAACTTCTCCCCCAAAAGACAAAGTTGCCTCAGATCTCGAGTCACGACTTCAATTCCATAAAAAAATTATGATAGGTGCTCAAACGAATAAAATAGGGCTAGGATCAAGTAGGAAAGTTCAAGACATAGACATAACAAAATCTTTTATTCGACAAGACGAAAACGATAATTACCGACTCCACGCGTTGAGCCTAGAAATTCAAAACGAATGGGTGACCATAGGAGATTTTTGTATTCTACTGCTTTGAAGTGGCGCACCTTAATTTATGATTGGTCCCCAGCATTATTAAAATTCTATCTTAATGCATTCCAAATGACTCCCAGATCAAAGTAATTTAGTAAGATGGGGCAAAGCCACCGAAAAGTCTTGCAACATCTGTGGGGAGGCAATAGAAACCGCGAAACACCTATTAGTAGGGTGTAGGGTACTTCTAGATAAAGGTCAATACTCGCGTCGCCACGACAAGGTATTAGAAATTATACGGGAAGCGGTTAGTCTTTCAGTAGCAAGAGCGCGGAAGGGTATAACAAACACCAAACGATCTGTAGAATTCGTAAAAGAAGGCTCCTCCAAAAAATCAAAAGCGTTAAGCCTTATTCAATATTAGGCGCGGCTCCTGATTGGATTCTCATGATGGACACGTATGAAAAGCATTACAAAATCCCTGGGGATGTTGGTGTTTCGTCATCCAGACCGGACTTATTCCTGTATTCTAAACATGTGATACTTGTGGAGCTTACTGTTCCTTGGGAAACAACCATCCCAAGAGATCACACATTCAAGCTCAATAAGTATTACGAACTGACCAACGAACTGATCAGGAATAAATTTATAGTTAGTTTGTACGCGGTAGAAGTGGGAGCGAGAGGTATAACAGCAAAATCTCTCTATAGCCTACTTAAACAACAAGCATCGGTTCATTTCTAGAACGTATTTCAAAGGCGGCATGAGTAGGTTCTTTCCAAATTTGGTTAGGTAGGGAGAGGAGTGGATGGTGAAGGTGAGCGTTTTTGCGCATAATAAAGGGGCCCCTTAAACCTGCTCCTGGGTCGCAAGTCCCAGTCACTGCTTGCACTCCTCTCATTGCAACGTGATGGGCCCGGCACCCGCACGGTGAATCCATGGATTGCTAAGAAGCTTCGTCTCTGCAGTCAAGTTTAGCTGATTTACCCAAAACAATTATTTATATAAATAAAAACCTCGCTCAGATATCTCAATGGAGCAATTCCTTTGGATTGACTGTAAATCCAGGTTAAACGCAAGCAATTATAATCGGCAAAAAAAAACGGCGAAAAATTACCACCTGTGACTTTTGACGTAATTCATATACCGTATTGTACCGACTTGGTGGTAGACCATAACATCGGGTCGCCGGCAAAGTTACCACCCATCGGGCAAAGTCGTGCCGCAAAGCGACCTAGTCGTGTTCTGGCACGTTGCTCGATGAAGCCGTTAATGGGAAATGGGTCTGAACAGCTGCGGTGCGTTGGCGAACCGGTTTGACGTCGAGTTGGTGTTTGTTTTGTCGGGTGTCTAGTCGAGGAGGGTAGCGGGATCCGAAGCAACGGCTTTCCGCTGGCCGCCCGCAGATAGTTGTGGGGGCCAATTAGTGGGTTAGAAACCCACGAAAGGCTACCCCGCCAGCTGCGAAAAATCCCAGGATGGCTCCATCGTGCTGGTTGGCGACCACACGAGGAGGCCCGATGGCGATCCCTGGGGGGTTTCGGGCGTCCCCGCAGTCTCCAGACTAGCCTCCCAGTGGCAAGACATCACCAATTTCGACGTCGGGTTCGATACATACTGCCTTCGTTCAACTGCCATTTCCCATCCCTATTCACTTTTAATTTATTTTTTTTATGAGGAAAGTTAAAAAGAAGAAAATGTTTTTACAGCGGTTGCACTCCTCCTCATTTAAAAAGCACCTCACTAATATCAGGGGTTTGCACTCTAATATCCTAGCTGTCCATCACCACCTGGAGACAGAGCAGCCGCACCTCTTCTTTTTGACGGAGACGCAGATACAATGTCCTTTGAGCGCTGCGCACCTGCATTATCCCGGATACACGTTAGAGCACAATTTTCGCTCACGTGCCGGAGTCTGCGTGTACGCGCGGAACGACCTCTGTATCCAGCGTCTCCGTCACCTTGAAGACCACACTTTTTCTTTTATACGGGTTTTAGTAGACACAGGAAACGAAAAAATCCTGTATTCCTGTGTCTACCGTTCGCACAGCGGTGACCAGGAAACAAGTAGATTATTTGAGTATCTCGGTGAGGCTGCTGATATGGTTTTGCATCAGTACCCTTCAGCGCAGCTTGTTTTTCTGGAGGACTTTAATGCTTGTCATCAAGACTGGCTGTTCCCGTACCAGAAAACCGACCATGCTGGAAGAGAAGCGCGGAACTTTGCGTTGTCCTTGGCCCTCTTTTAGCTGGTGAGGCAAGCGACAAGGGTACCAGATGTGGTAGGCCATACAGCCAATTGCCTGGACCTTCTGCTGACAACTGATCCGGACAGGTATCGTGCTGAGGTCACCTCCCCCTTGGGAACCTCCGATCACTTTCTGGTGAAATCTGTGTTTACATATTCCCCACCAGCTCTCGAACCACATGGTGTTAGGCAAGTATGAAAATACAAGTCAGCAGATTGGGATGAGATGCGGCACTTCTTTGCATCTTATCCTTGGCGGCAGGTCTGCTTCTCTTCTTTGGATCCGTCGAGTTGCGCGGATGCTATAACCGATGTGGTGCATCAGGCAATGGAGTATTTTATTCCTTTTGCTGACGTACCCATCGGTGGCAAAGCTCGCCCATGGTTTAATGCCGAATGTCGTCATGCACATGACCGAAAACATTCGGCATACCTCATTTGGGCTGATGCTCGAAGCCGCAAAACTCCGGATGTAAGTACAAAGAAGAGAGCCTTTAACCTAGCTGCCAAGTCCTATAAAAAGGCATTACGGAAGGCTCGTCTTGATCGGATCGTTAAGAATAGCGAAAAGCTCGCTGTCAGACCAACTGGCAGTCGAGCTTTCTGGTCTCTTGCCAAAGCGATCGAGTCGAACTTCTGCCAACCCTCACTGCCTGCTCTGCTGAAGCCTGATGGATCCCTGGCCCACACAGCAACAGAGAAAGCGAATGTATTTGCTTCTCTGTTTGCTGAGAATTCGCATCTAGACACTGGCAATGCTTCTCCAGAACATCTTCCTCACTGCGGTATTTCGATGCCTGAAATCCGCATCACGAACAAAGAGGTATGGAGAACATTGTGTCGTTTAGATGTGAATAAAGCCAGTGGTCCTGATGGTATACCAGCCATTCTGCTCAAGACATGTGCAGCTGAGTTGTCTCCTGTACTGACACGTCTGTATCACCTCTTTTTCAAGACTGGAATAGTGCCGAAATCCTGGAAGCTTGCCAACGTGCAACCCGTGCCCAAAAAAGGCAGCCGTGCTGATCCTGTCAACTACAGACCGATTTCATTCATCATTGGACTTTCCGACGCACGGCAGGAATCCATCCTTTTGTTGTGGACATTCCACCTGTCCGAACGAACCGCTTTGCTTCGTCTTTTTTACTGCGTACAGCAAAGGATTGGAACAGCTTGCCTGCTTCGGTATTTCCGAAAGAATACAATGTGGATACATTCAAGAGAAGAGTGAATAGGCTGCTAGGGTAATGCGCCTTACCACCTTAGACTACATTCAACTTACCATCAGGTGGAATGTAGTCAAGCATTGCCCTAGATAATATAAAAAAAAAATTGTGAAAAGGTCAAAGATATTGGTATAATTTTAGATTGTCATCTTTCTTGGACACCACAGATAAGCGAAGTGAGCCGAAAAATGTTTTTTTCTGTAGGATCTTTACGAAGATTGCGTAATTTTCATCCAATTTCCACTAAAATTGCTTTAGGACAAGCTATCCTCTTTCCTATTTTTGACTACGCTGATGTTTGTTATTTAGACTTGAAAGAGGAGCAACTTAATAAACTTGAGCGCCTCCAAAATCTATGTATACGGTTTATATTTGGGCTACGCAAATATGACCACATATCTGAATTTCGTAAAAAACTCAAGTGGCTCCCGATTTGCCTTCGCAGGAATTTTCATATCTTAAATCTCTTATACTGCATTTTGTTCAATCCTTCCCTTCCTCCCTATCTAAAAAATCGATTTAAGCTCCTAGGCGAGAGTCACGACCGCAACCTTCGCTCTGAAAACAATCTTGTACTAGAAACTCCCGCGCACTCCACTTCTTTCTACTCTAATTCCTTTACTGTCCAAGTTATTCAACTTTGGAATAGCATTCTTCTACAAGCCAGACGTGCTCCAACCCTGACTGTTTTCAAAAAACTTGTCATTGCATACTATGTAGCTCTTTGAAGTTCCTCTAATTTTTATCTATTTTTTTATTTATTTATTTATCATTATTATTATTTACTTATTTATTTATTTTTCTTTTCTTTATTATATATAGATCTTGGTATACAGTATATATATTTGTTTATTTATTTTTATGATTATTATTTATTTATTTATTTTTTAACTTTTTTTAAAATTTATATTTTTTATTTTCTTATCATTTTTTTTTATATTTTCTGTGTTTTGGTGTGCAATAAAGAATATTTATTATTATAATTAATGTCCTGGTCGTGTGTGTGTGTGTGTATTGTGTGATGTGGATGTATGTTATTTTTTTCAGTTTGATATCGTAGCAATGTAATGCCTATATATATAAAATTTCCACGGGAATAGGATACTATAGAATTAACTATAAGTCTATTACAGGTCTGGATAATTGTAGATTCCACAGATTACGCGAAAAGCGACCTACACGCGGGCGGAGCTGCGGGCAACAGCTAGTAGTACATAACTTGGTACATAATACACAATTTACCTATTGTATATATCTTAGTGTTTGCTGTATCGCCACTGATTTTGGTTATTCCTTGCAATAAGTCAGGTATCTTGATACCGATTTCTGTCCTGCAGATTGACACCCAATTATCCTTCGCCTGATCTATGTGATTACCAGTCTAGTACAGTTACATCATGGTCGGGATTGTCCGGTGCAATGTAAATGTCACAAAAGCTTGGTCGTTGGAATGATGATACATTTTATTTACCAGAAACTAGCAAAAAACTGTTTTGGATACCCTTATATTTCGTGGTTTGTCGCAAAAGATGTTCTATATACCCTATTCCTTTTCCATATTCTATAACCATATTTTATCTTCTATCTCTAAAGTCTAATTCTTATAACTCTCGGCACGAATCAGCCCTGATGGACATGACTGAGCAGAAGTCTTAATCTGAGGGGACAGCGAGGGATGAAGTACAAGCGCACGTACCACTGATTGGTTCTCCAGACGCGCTAACCCCCTTCCCCACACCCCACTGACTTCCAGGGTGCAGTCAACTACTCAAATGTTATTAACATTTGGTTGTTGTTTTTTGTTATGTTCTTATGCTTCGCTTTTATTATTACATTTTTATTAAGTCTTTTTGTGTCTTTGAACAGTAATCAATTTTGATAGTATTTTTGTTACTATACGTGATACTCATAAACTTAAATAAATCATATTTTAGATACAATAAACAAAAATTTTTTTCAATATAAATTTTAAATTAACACAATAGGCCTTTTACGTAGTTATTACATTACCTACTATTTAAAATAAATAAAAAAATATATATTTGTTACAAAGGTTTTGGTTTGGCATATAACAATCTGTGAATTCTAAATCTTAACAATCTGTATGCCTTGCGACTTGCCGGCTCATAAGCCATAGTTATAAGTTAAATAGCAATATTGACAATTTACCATCACTATTGTTGTATTGGTAACTGATTTGTGTTAATACATTTTAAAAAATGTCTGAAGAAGTAAGCGGATCAACTAAAACATCGGACACATATAGTGAATTTGTAGAAGATGGAAGTAATAAATTAGCTGTAAAATGTAAATTATGTGGTTCTACAATACTAGATATAAAATCTGGTAAATTTGTCCTTCAGGAGGTATGAAATCATAATTATTAATTATGATTTTAGTTTTTTTTTGTTTTACTTAAATACATAAATATTACTTAGTAAATGTACATAGGTTATGTTTATACGACAAGTTATTAAGTTGACTTGTTGTTATTTTCTATATTGTGTTCAAATATGATATATTTAGCTATCTATAAATAACAGAACAGTCACAATTACAATGCAATTTATTCATAACTTGACTTAAAAAATTATAATATTTATCTTCAGATGGACCTTCCCTTAATGCACCAAGACACAAGAAAGGTTGGAGATCCTCAAAGGGAGAAAATAAGTGAATTCTACTATGTAGAAAACAAGTACATGTTTGAGAACATTGGCTTCACTCTCACTGTTGATAATTACAGATATTTAAGTTGTGCGGACTGTGATGCAGGGCCTGTGGGCTATTATGATATGAACACTAAACATAGTTATGTAGCTTTGTCTAGAGTAAAGCATGCTTAAAAAGATTAATAGTAAGTGTAATTTATGTAAAACTTAAAGTTGGCAATCTTTGGTTGGACAATAAATCAATAAAATTTGTCAACATCACATTTGTGTCACATCAATCTTATGAAGCTATTGTATCTTATTTATTCTCTATTATTACCTAAGTAGAATTAAAAAATATATATTATATTAGTCACAATTAATGTACATTATTTCTATAATTTCATAAAGTACAGAGTTTTTTTTTAATACTCAAACCAGTGAGTGATGGAATATGAATTATCGATGTACTGTTGTTGAACTTAACATTTTTTTATTTTATAACTAATTTATAGGCATACCTTCATTTAATTCATTCTAATAAAATAAATATTCCAAATGATAATGTTGTTTGGAATCTAATGTTTTATATAAGTATAGCTGTTGCCCAAGTGTTTGGTGTGTGTTTAATATGAAACAAATCTATGAAGTTAGTCATAGTAGTATGTTATTGATATAATATTTTATACAGGCTATTTTGCTTCACACATTTTTAAGGGGTATTTGCACTTACTATTAAAATTAGGCAATATGTGTTATTGACTAAAAGAGCTTGTAAAATACTTTTGTATGAATATTTATTATGATTAAAATATTTTGAATATATCCTTTTTGTTATTTTCCCTTTATTTGTTACACAATGCTTCGGAATTAATTATTATCAGTTTCTATATGATTTTTCAATGTGAAAAGACAAACACTAATTAAATTTATCGTAACTAGCTGTTACCCGCCACTCCGTCTACGTGTTTATTTATAAACAATGTTTTTATCTTTCAAAATTTTTTCAACTTTCCGCTAAAAAAAATACATTTTTTCTAAATAAAAAGTATCCTATGTTACTTTTATTACCTCCAAAAGTATGTGTACAAAATTTCATAATGATCGGTTGAGTAGATTCCACGCGAAAGCGTAACAAACAAACTTAGATTCGCATTTATAATTTTAGTAGGATAGAATATCCTATATGAATATTGTTACATGGTACAATTAAATAATTAAAAGTATCACTATGTATTTGCAATAGGCAACTATCGTTTCCGTGGTGTAGCGGTTATCACATCTGCCTAACACGCAGAAGGTCCCCGGTTCGATCCCGGGCGGAAACATACTTTTTATTTATTGATATATTTTTAATAACGCAATAACATTTTTAGTTAAAGTAGGTATTATTAAATAATGTTATTATATATAAAATAACTTTTCTATCAAATTACAATTTTGTTTTCATAAAATAGAGTTACTGAACAAAACTCACGATGCAATGATTATTATCTGCTTATTTGCTATATGGTTTTAAAAGGCCTTACCGAACGTAGTCTTTGTAATGATATTTAATTTCTTTAATACACGGAATATTATCAAATGCAAAAAAACTTAGTGAAAGAGCTTATTGTATTTTCAAACAAGCTAACTCTACAATTTAAGTAGGTATATGAGTAATAAGGTAGGCAAGTACCAAGATTTTTAAATATTAGTAGTTTCTACATACTTAATACACTCAAAAATGTTTTTTTAACATTACTTTTTAAATAAATTGCCCGTTTCAGTTCCAGTCCTTCACTGGACGATACCAAAAAGACGAGATGAAACTTTCTGTTTGGACAATTGGGATGTCTACTGCGTAAAGAAATGACAATTTGCGGCACTGGTTAGGTTTTATTTGAGAGCAGTACTCCTTCTACGAGCAGATCTGTGTTTTGTATAATATTAAGTATAGTACCTATTTGTTTATCTTGTTGTTTTTTTACCTTTGTATAGTATAGAATTTCATATCATTGATTACTTCTTGTCTCGACAAGTTACGAATACAAATTTTATTAAACATAAGAAAATTATTTATATAGCAATTTCTGGCATGTGTTTATGCTTGTAAAATCTTTCCCAAGCGAGAATTTAGGTAGGTACTTGACAATAAAAAAAATCTTAATTAAATCTTTTGAATATTCGAACAATTGCAATCGTGACATCTCTTGATCAACACCGGTTATCAGTGTATCTCTATTTACGGATAAGTAATGATTTCAGGTCATCGGTCATTTATCGTGACTTATTATGTATGGAACTGTTATTTTGAGTAGGCACTTCCTATTGTGTAAGATGCTAACTTTCAGATTGTTTAATAATGTGCTCGATATCATTTGTTGCAAATAACAACTCTATTACTAAATTCTTTTCTCAGTATAGTATTTTCATTATAAAATAACTATGTGTTGTAATATTTTTCGTATAAAAGTACTTACACCTTTTACTCTAAAAATATAATTAACATACAATGATATTTGAGACAAGATAAAAATATCTCTCAAACCGTGACCCGAACGACGGTTCATACATTTTGTGTTATTATTTTTATATAATTACGGTATTTCTGTTTACGCAATGATGTGTGAATTATAACAATACTTCGTCGTTTGTTCGTTTGTTGGTTTATCTCGTTGCCAAATAAGGGACAAAATTGTACTGGGATGTTAGAGTTCCTACATATTTTTGTTTAAAATTTACAGGCTTTTGTCTATCTTAACGCAATAGGCAATAAATGTTGATATTTAGTACTTATTTTTAAATTACTTGTTAGTGCAAATCTAATCAGTCTAATAGGTACCAACAATACAACGTAAAGTTGCAATACCCAATTATACGAACATCATGTTAAAAGCTACCTACATTTTCTTATTGCATTATTAAGATTTTAGATTTTAAATAAGGTTGGTAAAGGCTTCTTTATATCATATGGCTATTTGTCATATGAGCGCTATACTTTTCATTTGTTTAAAAAAAGTGTCTTTTGATACAATGTAAACAAATTAATAAAGATTTTAGAAAGTTCTTAAGCTTTCTGCCTTTCATAAGTATCAACCTCCATCCCCGGGGTCAGCCTGGTACTTTAACAGGTAAATATACCACAAAAATTAAATTAAAATAAGTTAAAACATAAAGCCTGGGTAAGTTCGTTCGTGACTAAGTCTACACCAGTCAAACCATTTTTATAAAAAATAGTTATACAAAAACATTATTTCATTGTCAAAGTTACCACCAGATCAGAAAATTAATTCCTACAGAGCTAAAAAGAGCTGGCGACGGAAACTTAGCGGAATTGTCATCTTTACTTTTTTTAAAAGTAGTAATTAAATTCTAAATTACATACAAAAGTAATAATAACAATAAATCTTGAAGTTTTTCACGGTGGTAGACCATAATATCGGGTCGCCGGCAAAGTTACCACCCATCGGGCAAAGTCGTGCCGCAAAGCGACCTAGTCGTGTTCCGGCATGTTACTCGATGAAGCCGTGTATGGGAAATGGGTCTGAAAAGCTGCGTTGCGTCGGCGAACCGGTTTGGCGTCGAGTTGGTGTCTGTTCAGTCGGATGTCTAGTCGAGGAAAGTAGCGGGATCCGAAGAAACGGCTTTCTGGACGTCTGGACGTCTGCAGATAGTTGGGGGCCCAATTAGTGGGTTAGCCACCCACGAAAGGCTGCCCCGCCAGATGCGAAAAATCCCAGGGTGGCTCCATCGTGCTGGTTCGTGACCAGACGAAGATTACCGATGGTTATCCCTGGGGGGTTCAGGCGTCCCCGCAGTCTCCAGGCTAGCTTCCCAGTGGCATAACTCAACCAACTTCGACGTCGGGTTCGATACGTACCGCCTCGTTTAACTGCCATTTCCCATCCCTATTCACTTTATATTTTATGAAAAAATACAAAAAATAAAGGTTTTTACAGCGGTTGCACTCCTCGTCATTTAAAGTGCACCTTAGTAATATCTTGGGGCTTGCACACTAATATCTTACCTGTCAATCACCACCTGGAGGAGACAGAGCACCCGCATCTGTTCTTTTTGACGGAGACGCAGATACAATGTCCTTTAAGTGCTGCGCACCTGGATTATCCCGGATACACGTTAGAGCACAACCTTTGCTCACGTGATGGAGTTTGTATCCAGCGGAATGACCTCTATATCCAACGTCTCCGTCACCTTAAAGACCCCCCTTTTTTTTCTCTATGGGTTCTCTTCTAGACACAGGAAACGTTAATTCTGTATTCCTGTGACTACCGTTCGCACAGCGGTGATCCGGAGACAATTAGATTATTTGAGTATCTCGGTGAGGCTGCTGATATGGCTCTGCATCAGTACCCTTTTGCCGAGCTTGTCTTTCTGGGGGACTTTACTGTCTGTCATCTGCTGGAAGAGAAGCGCGGAACTTTGCGTTGTCCTTGGACTACTTTCAGCAGCAGGTGAGGCAAGCGACAAGGGTACCAGATGTGGGAGGCCATAAAGCCAATTGCCTGGACTTTCTGCTGACAACTGATCCGGACAGGTAGCTTGTAGAGGTCACCTCCTCTATGGAAACCTCCAATCACTGCCTGGTGAAATCTTTGTTTACATATACCCGACCAGCTTTCGAACCTCATGGTGCTAGGCAGGTATGGAAATGCAAGTCAGCAGATTGGGGTGAGATGCGACACTTTTTTGCGTCTTATCCTTGGCGGCAGGCCTGCTTCTCTTCTTTGGATCCGTCGATTTGCGCAGATGCTTTAACCGATGTGGTGCATCAGGCAATGGAGTATTTCATTCCTTTTGCTGACCCACCCATCAGTGGCAATGCTCGCTCATGGTTTAATGCCGAATGTGGTCGTGCTGAAGATCGAAAACATTTGGCATACATCATTTAGGCTGATGCTCGAAACCGCAAAACTCGGAATGTAAGTTTAAAGAAGAGAGTCTTTCATCAAGCTGCCAAGTCCTACAAGAAGGCATTGCGGAAGGCTCGTCTCTATATGTATTTGCGAATGTATTTGCTTTTCTGTTTGCTGAGAATTCGCATCTAAACACTGGCAATGCTTCTCCAGCGTATCTTCCTCACAGCCTGAAATCCGCATCGTGAACAAAGAGCTAAGAAGAGCATTGTGTCGTTTAGATGTGAATAAAGCCAGTGGTCCTGATGGTATGCTAGCTATTTTGCTCAAGAAATGCGCATCTAAGGCGTCTCCTATATTGACACGTCTGTATCGCCTTTTTTTCAAGACTGGAATAGTGCCAAATTCCTGAAAGCTTGTTAACGTGCAACCCGTGTTCAAAAAAGGCAGCCGTGCCGATCCTGCCAATTATAGGCCTATTTCAATCACCTTCATACTATGCAAGATTATGAAGCGTGTATTGTACTCGCGCCTTCTAGCGTACCTAGAAGTTAACGATCTCCTTAGTGACCGACAGTACGGGTTTCGCCGAAAAAAGTCCGCTGGGGACCTAATAGAGTAAGCTAGGCCATCGGGAGGAATGGAGAAGCGTTAGCCGTCTCTTTGGACGTCTTGAAGGTAATTGACAGGGTCTGGCATGCGAGCCTTTTAAGCAAGCTTTCAGTGTTCGGTATATCTCGTAATACGTAACGCACTGCAGCTGTTCAGACCCATTTCCCATAAACGCATAACTTCAGGCAGTCTCCGCATGGGGCAATGCCAATCTTGTTAAATTCAACGCCACCAAACCCCAGACGTGTCTGTTCACCGCCAAAAGGAGCCCTTTTACCTTGGCTCCTATTTTCCCAGATTGTATCCTTAGTATACAGTGCCCGGCTTCAGTTGTTAGGCTTAGAAATTTCCTCGAACCTCAATTTTGGTCGGTACATTGAGTCCAGAGCAAGAGCAGCTGCAGGAAAGCTTGCCGTTCTTGCGAAAGTTTAACAGTACTTTACCGGGATAGCTACTTATATCATACAAAGCACAGAAGCGGTCGTGTGTGGTCACTTTTTAGCTGGTGCCGTAAAGTCTCATCTTGCGGTTCTGGATTCAATTGAGAGGCAAGCAAAGAGGCTTATAGGTAACCCTGAATTGGTTGAAACCAATCTCCACAGCCTTTAATTCAACGTAGAATTGCTAGCCTCTCAGTATTCTAAAGGATACATTTTGGTGAGTGTGCGCAGGAATTACAGGACCTAATTCCCCCGTCCCCGTTCCATCACCGGACGTTGGAAATATATATTGATACAAACAGTATCAGTGCCAGTCAAAGCATTAGATATCTGTATTAGCAGAAAAAGAATCGAAAAATATTTTTTACCTTTTTATTGGGCCGTGAATTAATAACATCAATTTCTAAAATAGGAAAGTTTTAGTTTCCGTAAGTTTATATAATGTATTATTTAGATTTACATAGCAATTTTCAAAGTATTTTTATAATCAATTAAGGAATTTTAACTACACGAAAACACTACCTAATACATACAATTAAAGTTTTATCAAAATCGGACTGCGTGATCGTTACATCATGTTATGTTGATTGCAAAGTAGAATGTTTTGTGAGTTATCTTAATTATATAATTTGAAACATTTAAAAAATACTTCTTTTGTTATTAGCATATTTTGTAGCTCGTTATAAAATCCAGCAAGTACGGAGTTACTAAATGAAAGGTTCCGTCGAAGTGAAATATAAAATGAAATCATAAATTTAAAGTGTCGATATATACATATGTTGTTTTTTCCTATTAAACATATTTAGACCACTTAAACAAAAAAAATAATAAATGACAGACCGTTAAGTTAAAAAAACAAATTATTAAAAAAATATATATTTAAATTCATAAATGCGTATCTCTAATATTTCTAAATAATGCAAATTAAATCACTCGGTGTATAATATTATGATCGCTTCAAAATTGTTACTTATGTATTTAAGAACGTCCCGTATCTTGTGTTTTGATAATTTCGCTACATTTATGAACAGTTAATTAAAAACGTAAGTAATATAAATGGTTTTTTTTTTCATATTTATTCCCTTTTGATTCAGTGTATTCCATGTAAACCAAATTTGACCATAGAGCAAGATCTACCCATAGCGATAACTTTTTAATTCAATAGTACAATGGCTACATCTTATTTCTAACAGTAATTTTAGTAACAGTATCGTAATTCTCACAATCTCTACAAATTTACAAGTTGTTTTTATCTTTACGACTAACTCTTTATTACGCGCCAATCAATAAGTAACAATAAGTAAAAAGGGCAGACGTTATAACACGAAAAAAATAAATAAAAAAGTAAATAAAAAAATGATTTGATTTTATTTTGATGCACTTATATGAACATTTGACATAGATTTAGAATTTGATTCACTCAAATTATTTTACTTAAAGAAAAGGCAGATAGAAAATATATAATGATAGTAATAAAAAAATGGTTATAAAATATCTTATTACATTGTGTTTCAATCCAATATGGATACAAATCGAAATGATGATCATTATGTCTAAACTTGGATGATTTATTATTCTGTGTTTGGCAATTACTCTTTTTCATATTTTTATATGATGTCTTTTTTATATAACTATAACTATTCCATGTAAGGCTATACTTGAAATGGAATAAGAAACAGAAGTAGTATTTAAATAAATGGCTATCTTAGCTTTTTCATTCTGATATTCGCGAACAAAAAACTCGACGAAAAAGACTACTTCAGGTCATAGAAACTTTAGTATGTTCATACTATTTTGTACCTTTAGGACGTTATTAAAGAATATCGAAGAATTGATGCTTCAGAAAGCAAACCATAGAAGTTACATTTATAGCTCAACTCAGTTCAATTCACAAGCTCAGTTCAATTCACACCTCTAAGTTCCAACCAATACCTATTTCTTTGATCATTGAACGTAATGTCCCCATCAATCTTTACATTAAAATTGACCTGTCGGTGCCTACATTATGAATGCCCTTTGAACGCTTTAGTTTTTCATTTTGACGTTTATATTTTGTCCCTGTTTTGTTAGATAAAATGAAGAGCATAAAACCGTTCATGATTTAGCTTGGCACTGGATACTGGGTTAGTGTTAAACGGGATTGTGTCAAGTCTGCTTTTCGTCTTCTAGTCTTTCATAACTGAACGATTATTTACGAAACATAAAGATGGTTGCTTGGTTTTAAACTAACGAAAATGTAAATTAAACTGCCTGTTTTACGCCCATATGCTGCAGTTATCGTGCTTTTAGAGGAACACTCTTTAGAATTTAGTCATCATATCTTTGATCAAGACGATATGATGTAAAAAAAGTTCTGATTGTGATACACAGCGCAGTATTAGTAGATATTACTGGTGTGTGGGTAGATGCTATGTAATGAAACAAAATGGAGACGGATACCCTTTCATACATTCTTAGGCCCAGACTGTAATAAGATGAAAGTGGTGTCAATTAATATTTAATATAGTATTATACTACCACTACAAAATAGGCAAATTTTTACGCTAATACAAATACGCTACGTAGTAACGTAGCGTAACTGATAACTTTTATACGAACAATTGATATGTTTTTAATAGGTATTATGTTTCATGTTTAAAAAAGTGAGTAGTAGTATCGGCCTGTAACTGTCCCACTGCTGTGTAAAGGTATTTTCTGATACGGAGAACGATCGTTAGTATTGACCACTATGCTAGCTTATTGAGTGCTTGTGTGAGTGAAGCTGTTCAAAAATTTCATTGCATAATATTAAAAATTTAATGCTTATGAATAATATTATTTGGAATTAATTAAATCACGAGTTAAAAAGCTTGTAATATTGCATAGACTACAATTTCATGGAGTATTTAACAAATCATATTATTGTTAAATGTTGCATAAAGTATGCTTTTTTGAGCTGAGCGTAAGCGAAGCTCTTAACCGTTTGGGAATCAATTTTTTGAGGCAACATCACAGGAAAACCAATTGACCAATTTTAACCAAAATTAGTACGCATGTCAAGGACGTGACTGGGCTTCTACTCCAAAAAACAAAATAAAAAAATATTGCTTCGTTTTAAAGATATGGTAAAAAAACTGAATCTCCCATAGACTTAAGCTTAACTGAACCTGCGCGCGCTCGCCAATGGTTACTCTTAACCTTTCCGGTGCCAGCAACTTCATTGGAAGTCCTTAGGCGCGGTATTCACCGACTTTAGTAGCATAAAAAAGGGGGAGAGTGCTCAGCTCAACTCCCGCAAGCCATAGTGGCGGATACTAGTTTAATACAATGTACCACTAAGAAACGAATTAATCAACCACCACCGTATCACCACACCAAAGTACCACTACGAAAAGGTTAATGTAAATTTAGTCTAGTGCTAGATTAGAATTAAGTGCTAGACTAGCATTAAACTTGAGGCACTCTATAGCGATTCGAGGCTTTGTTTACAAACAAAGCTTCGAAAATAAAAAGAATTAGTTTCATCTTTCATTGTAATTAATGACAAAGACTATTATTGTTTCTTGTACTACCTACTTTTATTACATTGCTCTTTAATATTAATTTGTTCTGTAATAAATATTGCACTATTGATATTTCGATCCAATATTTCTAAACCATATCGTGCAACTATATGACCTCTACATGTTAAGTCCCAATAGGTACTTGCTAGCACTAGGTTGTGAATTGCAACATAGATTAAGAGATGTGAGCGTGTAATATTAATATATAACTTATTTGTAATAAATGGCTTTATAATTTAACTTTATTATAATATTTGCAATAGCGCTGACAGCAACTCAAAACAAGGTTACATTGAAAATATTTGTTTTGTTGATACTTACAAAACCAAGTTTATCTTTGATTCAATAAAAAGAAAAAAAAAGAACATTTACGGCATAATTTAAGACCACAAGGTTATAATTTTAACTAGTCTAGAAACTGTAGATTCAGATTTTCTTAACATAGCTTTTGATCGGTCCTTAATTTAAATAAATTAATTTAAATATTGTCCAGGTACAAGTCGCACTCGCGCACGGAGGAAGCCGTTCGTGTTTTTCCTTTATATGTATATTAAAGTTTGCTTCATGCCAAATTTCAAGATTCTAGGTTGACTGAAAGTAGTCTTTATGTTTTCATTCCCTTGCGAGTAGTTGCGAGTTTAAAATATGTGAGTTTTATTGCATTGACATAGAAGTTTGATTTTGTTACAGCTTAAAGGCATTATAGATCTGTATAATCTCTGATCTGATCCTGTATTTGATATGAAATTCAATTTATTATCTACGTTTACGTATCTATCTATATTTTATGCGTTATGAGGAAAGGTGTAGTAACTTTAAAACTATTAAGAATATTTTGATTATATGATGTAACTAAAACTTTACGCTTTACGGCAAATTTCAAGATAACGGAAAGACCCTGTACATTTTGATTCCCTAAGGATGTTTTTTGATATAAATATATATTTATATCAAATATGATACATTTGATATAAATTTCAGCTTGATACCTTAACGCGTTCCTGAAAAAAAGGGACAGACGAACGGACGAACGGACAACAAAGTAATCCTATAAAAGTTCCGTTTTTTCCTTTCCGAGGTACGGAACCCTACAAACCCAAGAAAGTGATATAAATATATATATTTTGAATGCTTAAGTTATAGTGAAAGTAAATAGTTATTTGAACGTAGCAAATTGATTTCTTTAATTATCAAGTTCATGGGAGTCTTCAAATACATAAGTCCGTCTTGAAAGTTTTATTTATTAATTAATTATTGGATGTTAATTTTAATTGAGTATTTGCAGTTTTAGTTAGTTCATTATTATTTATTTGTGTGTGTTTTATGTGTGCTTTTATTTTCTACCTTTTTGTGCAGTAAATACATTGATTTATTTAAACTTTTTATTTGAACATTTTACTGATATGAGTTATGTTTTCTATGTTTGTTATTTTTGTGCATATTTACTGTACTTACGTAATAAACCTAATGGCAAATACTGTTACTGTATTATTATAACGGAAATATAGATATATTACTGACAAATGCCAAAAAAGATGTATAACTTTTTTTCGGTTTCTTTATTCAAATCATAAAGACATTTCATTCAATGATAATGAAGTCATTAATTAATATTCTACGTATGTTTGTAATCGATGAATACTTATATAAAGATCAAAAGCATGTTACGAGAAAAGTCTTAAGATCTATATGGATAATACAAATAAATAAATAAATATTATTTTTCGTAAACCCAGATGAACAATTGAAAAAAAAAACAAAGTATCTATATAGACAAGATAATAATAATAATAATATAATAATATCGGGACAAATTACACACATTGATCTAACCCCTAAGTAAGCAAATTATTTGCTTGTGCTAAGGGTGTTAGACAACGATACTAATACATAGAAATACACATATAAATACTGAGAATATATTTAATAAACGACCAAACCCAGAAACAGACATCTATGCTCATCACATAAATGCCTGCCGCTGCCGGGAATCGAATCCGGCGTCGGCGTCTGCGCTAACCACTCGACCAACGGGGCTGTAAAGATAAATAAATATTTATTTTTGTACATCCAGATGAAATAATTACAAAAAAAGCAAAAAAGAATAATAAATACAAATTTGGCGGCCTTATCGCTAAAGAGGTAACCAATTAGTTTGCGGATATACAGCAGACGTAGTGTGGGTATTGCTTTTATAACAAAAGATAAAAAAAAAGTATTGCATACAATACATACATAAGATAGAAGAGCGGCTAAAGAACACATAGATAAAGTGCGTATGACAATAATACTGCAAAGAAGCAAATCTCCTCTCAGATTAAAAGGCGAAGAAAAAATTTGCATATTAAGCTGAACCCAAGTAAATTAGATAAGGGCAGGCAAGAATATATTTAATATAAGATGATGATTTTCCTTAATAATCAAGGGGAAGTATTGTTCAAGTGTTATGTGACATCCCAATTTCCATAAAACTATGTCCAAAATTCAGTATAAAATTGATAATGTCAAGTTTTAGTCTCTGATTATAAGTCTTTTTGTCTACATACCATTCTGTGACAAAACATTTAAAATAGGAGCATATAATTAAGAGTAATTAAGAGCATATAATTAAGAGTAAGTGATTACTGTGTAAAAAATTATAGGAATTAAAATAGGAAAGTTAGATCTTAAAACTTTTCTTATTACTTTACTGAAAGTAGATTTTATTAAAATATGTATGTTGTCTTGTTATTTACCTATCTTGTTCTAAGCTTTAGATGTAGCAAAATAAACTTCTATCGTTCAAGGTATAAAATATAAGAATTTTTATTATTTACGAAAGCATGTATTGAATTCTTTATTAACATGGTCATGAAACTATCCTCAAATATTTGCTAGGTTAGCTTAATTTAATTTCACAATTAGGTTTTAGACAAGTAAATCTACTATGAATGTTTAACTGCCCCTGATATCATTCATTTGGATCAAAGTATATATAGGTAACAATTGTAAATAGCTTTTCTTGTCTTGAAAAAGGCAGTCTAAAGAGTTTCTATTCCCATTCTTGTAAATAAATTGGAACGTATAGGAATAAGGGAAAAACCGCTGAATTACTATCCGCAGAATCGAGCTCAAAAAGTAAAAATTGGCTGATATGTTAGTAAGAAATTCATGATTTAATGTGGAGTGCCACTGGGAAGTGTACTTGGTCCTATTATATTTCTGATTTACATAAATGATATTACGGATATTTGCCTAGTTGAAAAAAATATCTGGTACGCTGATAACATTGTAGTTTTTTTAGCTGGTAAGAGTTGGGAGTCATAATTAAATTATATCTGAAAAAGGGTTGAAAAATATAAGCGTCTGGCTTAGAGTTAATTTCCTCATACTTAACATTTAAAGAACAAGCTACAAGCTTGTTTCTCTAAAACAATGACCACTCAACTGCCAAAGGATTACCAAAAAACTACATTTAATGTTACCTTATATACCCGCCTATGGAAAACGTAAACGTAAGAAAAAAATATACTACTTCCCATGTACCTTTTGAGCAATTCTGTATAAAATAGAAGACCATTTGATGTGCAATCAGCACGTAAACACATAATAATATATAAAATTACAAATATTTAACACTTAAAAATATACGACTGTAAAAACATGCAGATTTTATTTATTAAATCAAGACTATAAAGAGACTGATAGGCTACTATAAAGTATTTTACTTGAGAGCATGTATTGTACTTTTGTTGTCAAATAAATATAATTGTCTTCAAAATACGCGCATGCGTATATCATATCGTATAATTATTTTTGATATGCACGCACATGAATTGCAACTGCAGATATGTTTGCATTTGGTATTTTTTCACTAATTTATTGCACTTATTCAATTAATATTTTGAGGGTAATCTACTACAAAACATTATAAATATTTTAATTTTACAAAAACAACTTTAATTATGTGATCTATAATATTCATTATGCGAGGTTAAGTAGGTTATTATCATTCAGTTTACACGTTTAATCTAACAAAAAAACTTTATAGAATTTACCAAAACTCAGCTATTCAACCCATCTGTTGTTCAGCTACAAACATCTGGAAGATCTAGTCAGAGACAATATTTGTTATTAGGCGCAGTTATTTTCAGAAATGTGATATTTTTTCGCATCATAAATGTTAAAATACTATAGGGCCTCAGTAATTCACAATTGGCGTGTATAATTAAACAGGAGATTACGGATGTCACGGTTTAGGGAATAATTTAATTGATAAACCTAATTGTTTTTTTTATAAAAATAGGCGTTACGGGTATTGGGCAATGGGTGAAAAGTGTTATAACGTAATTTAAATAATAGCAGATTATCCTTTTTTACATTAAGAATGGTTTATGACTATGATCTGAGATTGTGATACCCATAACAACCTCAGGGACAACATTTGCCAAAGTTAGATGCCGTGTTATTGCATTATAGTCAGCTCAAAGGCAGTTAAAATTATAATATATTATAATTACAAAAAAAGAAGAAGCTATATGAGCTGACATTTACCATATTGCGGTAGATGTAAATGATTGGTCCGGATCTGCGTCGTGAAGATAAACGTTGCAGGGAAGCCTACATATCTAAGTTAACGTTCTATGTTGTTGACCAGTGACGGTAGGATATCACCTTCTTACTGTTATGCGTTATAATTATCTTTTTTAAACAAAAAAAAAACTATAAATATTACATATACTATTCTCGTGGGTATTTGATTTTACCCCATTTTTATCAGTCTGATCAAAACTCGATTATCAAAAATTTTGAAAATATGTTGTGGGTAACAAAAAGTAAAAATCATCATGTCACTTACCATATTAATATAAAATACAAGTAAAAAAAAATATATTTAAAATTTTTGTTGTTTCTACTCGACAGCATGACCTGGATAGGCAAGAGTTACGTGACCTAAACGTAACTAAGTTAACACTTATTTCACTTTCAGTTTTCTAGACTCTAAAGTGATTGTTTTCACAAATTCAGGAAATATGCATATGTATGGTAGACGGAAATCCGCGATTATTTTAATATGTTAAATAAGCTTATTTGCAGTAGAAGAACCGTCTATTAGCAGTCTATCATCGTCAAATTCTGTGTGTTTATGTTTACTGAATGTGCAAAATAAATAAAGAATATAGTAACGTTAATAAGAAAAATCGAAAGACAAGGATTATAACACTGCTAAATGCTATAACAACTGCGAAGGAGACAATGCATACAATTAAAATAATAAGATAAAACAACCCAAATTAATGTTTACAATTATATTAATTAATTATTCCAAATCTTAATTTTTTTTACTAAAATTACAATTTTTTTTTACTAAAATTACAAACACAGTTGTAATTTAATGTTTTTGAATATAGTAATTAGGGGAAATGGGTAAGCCGGCTTTTATTTAAAAAGCGTGAAATTAATTACATATATTTTGAATTTAAATATTCAAATTAAAAACATGACTATATTAAACGTTAAGCTACCAGTGCAGTTTGTCATTACGCAAACAATAGAATTTTTAAGAAAAGAAAGTAAAAATAGCAGAAGAATTTTGAATTACTTTAGGTGATGTTAAATTATTGACTAAATAATAATGTTTGGAATAAGTTTATATTATATTTAATTATTCTATTAACGTGAGAGTTATATATGATTTTTGAGTACTAGTAATGAGATGTCCTCAGAAAGGTAGAAAAAAGGTGATTGGTGAGTGTTTTCAACTCTTAGTCATAAACTCTTTGTCACCTGTAAGTTTGAGTACAAATAATAATAACAGTAAACCAATTACTGAACATAATCGAAAATTGTGTTATTATACGAGATCCAAGCTGAAGTGAACTTCCTGTCTCATCTTTAGACTACTTCGGACTACAGAGACCCAATCCCAGCCTTCCTACGTGTATCCTACTATATTCTATCTCATATTTCCTTATGGGTTGGGGAAGACATTTACAGATCTAAATATTTGTAAATGTTTCTAAGTGGTGGCACCACTTAGCACCATGAACCGTTTCTTGGTTTGCTACAGAACCAAAGAATAAAAATAAATAAGAAACATTTTTTCATTTGGCTATAGCTTCTTTACTAAAAATTATATAAACTACTTTTTACAATAATTAATGTTATAGAATTGTTTATTATTATACGCAAAATTATGTATTCACTTAATTTTCTAAGAGAAATTGGTTTTAAAAAAACTATTTTAGTTACATTTGCTTTAAAACGGATAGCTGTAATTCATAATCTGTTAAATTAGCATAATCATAGGGTTGGTGAAAGACATCAATCAAATGTTATTTAACAAAAACTGATTACGTAATCATTCTAAAGCAAAGGAAAATATAGAGATATACAAACAACCCTTAGTGTTTTCTAAGGTTTTCACGAGTACTACACATTGAAATAAAACTTTTTTTACGGATTTAACTCGCGAATATTGCATTAAATTTTTAATTTACATTTACATTGCTTGGTTTGATGGGGATATAACAATTTGTAGAATGATATTATAGATTATAAAGTAAAAAACTGGAGAATTTTAATTCCAATTATGAATACATTTATTGCCTTTCATAGATTTTTCCTTAAGTAAGAGTCCTTATATAAAATCTTTCATCAGATTGAGTATTCAAAAAATATATAGCTCATAATTTTAAGCTTTAGATCAATAATCGTCCATTCTATCCGTTTCATAGAATAAGTATAAGAAAACTTCTTTACCGCAAACGTGACAGCTGAGATTGGCTCTCCTTATCCGAAATGGATGAAAAATCCTTCCTGAATTTGCTAAAAATAAATATTTTGGAGTAATAACAATCTGTTAAAAAATTGTATGATATTAACAAGATTCTTTTGTGAATCAACATTTTGTTCACATGAGCTCTATGTAGAGCTTTGTTCTATGTATAGTTTAAATGATAATATTTAGAGTTCACTAAATTTATAAAAATATCAGAATGCAGAAACATCTATAAAAATAATATTTTATTCTTACAACTTTTTCGGTAACCAGCTAAATTTTTAATTTCTCTTTTCTGCCGTTAGCACGATTGCATTAAAGTATTAAAAACTTAGGATAAATTTAAGGTTTATAATGTAACATAAATTATTTTCTGAATTACATCCGTAAAAAATATATATATATATTTTTTTTAATCCGCACTCGTGATTTTTTTAAGTATTATTAGTTTGAGCACATAAATTCAGTGTTTAAGGAATATGTTAATCGGGACAGACGAAGGATTTTTTTTAATATATTGGACATTAAAACATTTAGTGTACTAATATAATTGGAACAAAAAATATACATTTTCTGATATCTATTATTACTTATACTATATTTGTATGGGTTGTCCCAGCTTGCACTGATACAAATAATTTTTCTAGAATTGCCATGTATTGAAGGTAGAACAATAATGGTTCTCTGATTTGCTATGATATATTTAAAAAAGTACTTAAGTACTTTAACACTTGCATGAAACAAACAAAGTCATGGACTTAACTATTTTAAATCATATTATAGTCTACTAAATGTATTTTCTCTCACATTTATTTAAATGTAAATTGATTAAAATGTATCATTCTGTAGAGTATTATTATTCACGGAACCAACAAATCTAATTGACGGTCAATAAAAGCTGAATTAACAAATACCTCTAATCCGCATTGTAAATGGCGTTGGGAAACTTAGCCTTCTTCATTGTTGTGTAATTTTGTTTTATTTCTCGTAATTAGGTAAAATACGAGCTTTTGTTAAAAGCTTGGATGATAATTGATTAAAATAATTATTTGCATACTAGTTTAATCGTTAATCTGCTGTAGAGTGGCTTGATAGGTGATCTCTGTCAAATGGTTAGGTTAACCACACGTTGGCACACTTGACTGTTTTAAACTCATTCATCTATGTTAAATTCTTTAATTTGGAGTCTATTTTAACTATCATAAATATTTAATTCGTAAAAAAAATATATATTTCTTTTAGCAGGCAATAATTAATTAAATGATGAAAGCAGATGTGATAGAGCAATTTAATAATTTAAATAAATGAATAATAATTTCTTTAGAATTATTTGATAACAAATTGTATGTTAGTCTTCTGCATTTTTTTATAATAAAAATAATTAATGTTGCAATCATAACCATCTAATGCTATGTTTCAAAAGACTTTAAAGATCAAAGTGAATGCTGTGGTGTTTTATTTTTGAAGACTGTATCATGAAATTAAATACGCAGTTAAATTAATGTTATTTTAACATTTAAATCTAAACTTTCCATTAAAAGTTAACGATAAATCAATATATCATGTATTCAAAAACATATTCCACTGATGGGAATACGGTTCTTGTATGGGTGTTTAAGGTATCTCAAGTTATCCCTTTGTGCTGCTTCTTCAATAAGATGAGCCTAGAATTTTGCTTTAAATATTCACAAAAAATATATAGTTTATGTAAGTATATAAGTCTAATACCCATAGTACAAGATTGCGTAGTATGGAAATGTCCGAATATTATTATTATTCCTCAAGATATATGCCTTAACGGATCAAAACCCATTTTGTCACACAGTATTGTGTTTGTAACTCAATTTATCGGATTTGTTTATACCGGAACACTTTGCTAAGTTCCAACGCATGTTACGTTCACCGGAATATCGCTAGAAATAAGATTACGATCGGAAATCTTGGGAGAGAAATTTTTGAGTCTTAGATAAAGCAGAGTATTGTATTTGGATGTTCTAGATAAATTAAATAGGCATACAAAATACGTCTACATTTTACATTATTTAAAGTTAAAATAAACATAACTTAGCTAGCATATTTATCGATATTTTAAAAACAAAAAAGTGATTAGTCTAAAAAAGAAAATACGAATGACGAATCACTAATTTTGTACTTTCGATATAATTTTAATATATAAGGGCTACCATCGTTAGAGATTATTAAAGAATGGAGAAAAAATAGGACTACTTTGATTAAACCACACTAATCTCACACATTTTTCAAAGAACTGCCCAATCCCTTAAATTATTGTGATTGAGTAGTGAACTACTCTTTTCTATGTAAGTGGTCCTCCATTTACGTTGTGTAGCTGAAAAAATATTTTCTTAAAATAAGTATTGAAGATTTGTTGGATCACCCTAGACAAAGGGATTTTTTTTTGGTTTGTAGTCAATCAACTATATAAGTAACTACTTCAATATTTTTGGAAAAATAAACTAATACGTTTATGAAGGGATGAAATATTTTTTCAAATGAATCCAAGTTTAGTTATTTCATATATTATTTAAACGACATTTTTTTGCAACAAAATATTAAACATTAGGTTAAATTGTTAAACTTAAATCTTAGCTGACATTAATTACTTACAATAATGCAAAAATGTCGCCATTATTAGAGAATCTCATATGTAAAACCAAATATTACTCAATAGGAGTCAACTTAGAATGGTGGTAGAGTCTCCAAAGAGGTTAAAAGCGTGAACTATGAAACGCCCGCGAACATTCTCCTTCAACTCTTAGAGCCGGCAAGGCATTTGATGGTTTATTTAGATTTAATTTTTATTTACGGAAATAAATAGTTTTCTGCCAGTGATCCTAGTGTGTGCTTCTTTAGACGATAGTTTAGGAACAGAAAAAATAATGGTAAGTTACTTTTTATAATACAAAATTTATTATAATTTAAGCAACAAAATAATAATATTTCATAAGGTTACTATGTTTATAATCATAGATTTTCTTATTTTATTGATTATAAGAACTAAGTAAATAGGACTTGGTTAACAAATTCTCAGATAGTTTAAAATATAAAACATTCAAACAAAATTTAACCATTTTTTTTTCAAAATAATTGATTAAGCTTTAATAAATAAAATAATCTTATTTTTTATCTAAAAAGTAATATCCATTGTTTTAGATATTGATATTAATTGATCTATGGGAATGATCTTATCGGGACACTAGCTTATTGTCTATTAATATTTTTTTGTGAATTACTTTATCTTAGATAATTTGTTCGCTGTCATATTTTTAATGTTTTTTTAAATATTAAATCTTTCTTGTATAATATAATGAAAGTAAGTATAACACATTTGCATGTATGTGCATTAAAAATGAGTAATTATGTTATTTAAAGAAATGACGAATAATAAAGTTCTGGTTGAGAGCTTATTGTTATTTGAATATTTGTATAAAAAAAATCATTTTAAATTAAAATGGTTACTATAAAACGAAATATTTAGCATTATGGAGACATGAGATATCTATTTTAGTAAACTCGGAAATTTAGATTGTTTCGGTTAAAATATATTTTAATCCAAGCAAGTTTTAAAAATATAATACATTGTTTTTGTAGGGTAGTTAGTTGTAAATAGCATTTTTATGCAAATCTGCTGCAATATTCAGATCTACGAACGAAATAAGATTAAAAATATACTAACGCAATCTAAATTTACAATATTCTTTATTCATTAGTTTGAACATAAAATAATATTATTGATGTAGAAATAGGAAATGTAGAGTTTTTAAAAATATGCACATGTGTTGCGTATTTGTTGTATATCTTCATATAAACTTTAGCTCTACGACCTAAAAACAGTTTTTTGATGGAAATATTTTTAATGGCAAATTTAAAATATTTGAATGAATGAATGAAATGAATGAATTAAATGAAAAATAAACAAATTATTTTATTCAATAAATGATATATTGACCTACATGTGATACATTATTTTATGAAAATAATTTCTGATTAAAGCCCATACAACGACTAGATCAAATTTTGTGAATTTCAATTTCCCAGTGAAAGCTCTCGTGTCACAAACTGTCACGAACTGTGCACAATATTGACATAATAACATCAGTCACGATCACTTAACGACTACAACGATTGTCATAACATATACTATTATTTATTAAAAAGATATTATTAACAAAATACACTCGTCACGAGCCATACCGACTTCATTTCCTTATATGATATATGAATAGATTTCCACATTAAATTTGTATAAAAAACAATTTTAGGAAGCGAATTTAAATTTAAATGTATTTAACTAAATAAAATATTTAACTAAATAAAGAATTTTATAACTCTATTAACTATTAATATTAACTCTAATATTTAGTTTAATGACAATATAATAAGCAATAAAACTAAGACACAAATCAAGTAATTATTAAATTTATAGTTCCGAACTTTACGGTATATTTTTGTTTCTAAATAACATTCTTTACACAATACAGCTTTTTATATCGCACCAGATAAATACAATCTTAAGATTGTATTTATCTGGCGCGATACAAACCAAACCAAAACCAAAAGCTATTGTTAGTTTATATTAACTTTTAAATGTTTAAACTTTTACTCGATACCTAATGTTATAATACAGTAAAAGTAAGCAATTAAAAATACGAAAAATAGAGAGTGAATATTGGTGTTGCGTGAAATTTATAAACGTTATTTAATTATACACAGACATTATACGCCTTTTAATTCTTTCTATAATATTTATTTATAATGAGTAAAGTATATTACAGGACCGTTATGTATAAAAATAGTATTTTTTTTATTGTAATCAACTCATTTGAATGAAACTATTTTGTACGGATCTAACGTGAGTATAATTGATGTTTTACAGTATACATTTAAAATGTATACAAGACATTTTGAATGATTTGGAGCAACTTTGTTGACGAGGAGGACACCTACATCGTCTTGTTGTTTTATTTTTAAATGCCATTCAAAAAGTTGGTTTCTATTAACAAAAAAATGTTTTATTTTATATTTAATTTTATTGAACAACTTAGTTATTCATTTGTATTAGTTCAATATAGCAATAACATAAAAATCTTTATATATTTCTTAAAAATTCCTATAATTACTGTTAACATCCAAATATCTGATTCTTAATTTAAGCAATAAGTTATTTCCATTCATCTTCGCTCATTCTACAGTCCATTGAACTATTAATATATTTATATTTTTTATTAATAAAATTTTAGTTTTAGCCTCAGCACAGGCGCATTGTGTTTTAATGTGTTTTAAGTTAGTACATCTTTATATGTCAAGGTTTAATTAATATTCATTTAGTATAAATTGTATTCAATTTACTTTATACTTAAGAATTTAATGTAATGTTGGAAAGTGTTATGTTGTATTCTCATTACACTAAATTATAATATTGTTTAATATTTATAATTTTAATTATACGGTTTGCTAGACTAAATAAATTAGTCGTTCCACTTCATAAAGTTATATAATTATTATCTTCTAAACATTTAATAATATCATTAGTAAAAGTTGCTCCAACCATCTAACCATTGTTTCTAGAGTTATAAGCGCACAATTAGATGAACGAATATTCTGTTTACATATATTATCTAACATTATCTGTGTATTTTTATAATGCTGATATAAAAAGTTCATGATACGATCACCTGTCATGTAACTAGGGAAGTTGTATTGATACTATTAAATTATGATATCAAAAAGTTTGCATGTAACAAAAAGTAAAAATTCGGTATAAATTTATATTCAAGTTAACCATAGACTGTCTTTTTATTTGCAGACACAAGTACGTATATGGGAGTCCTTTATAATAAATAAAATCGTTAGCCGGACGAAGTCACCTGAGATAGCTAGTACAAATGTAATCTGCTAGGATGTCTCTAAAGATCATCTCGGAACTCATCATTAAAGATTTCTACACATAATAACTTAACGATTACCCTTCCTAACATTGAATATAAGCTAATGAACTATAAATAAACGTGTTATAATAATGACTAATCAGGTTATATACAAACAAATACAAAAGATTATGAACTGAATTCGTACAGAAATCGAACACATGACCCACAAACTGTAAAATAATTATTCATTATACATTCATTAATAACAGTTTTCAAATAATAATTATTAACGAAAGACTTTATTTCAATTGCTTTGTCATTATCTGGGTCAGATGTTGTGTCAAAATTCGGTACAAAGTTGTGTTGTAAAACCTTCAATTAGCATCTCATTGCATAACGATATGACAATAGAGTTTCAGATGAATCCCTCACGTATGAGATTTTATGTTTCTTCTTATTAGAAACGAATTATTGACATCTATAGATAAAGAGCAACTAATTTTATTTACAAAACATATATTTAAAATTTGTTTTTATAAATATATCACTATATTTATTTATTATTTATTTATTTAATTCTTTATTGCATTATATACAATATAATGTACAAAAGGTGTGCTTAATCCCACAATTACAATCTCTACCAGCGAACCTTAATGTATAGAATTTACAGGAGAGAATGTTCGTATTCGTCCAAAATGGTAAAAAAAAATAAATAGTAAAAAAAAAAAGAAGTATTATAAGACTATCTATATAAATAAATATACATATAATAATGCAAAGAATAATTAATAAGTCAGCAAATTTTACCATTTAAAAGCTTTTTTATTTGCATAGCAATAAGAGTTATTAAAGTTATTCGTTCCATTGCTTTTACTTTCTTAGGTCAGTCAAGTTCCGTACATCAATAGTGCACAATGCGTGGAATGTTTATTTTGTTTGTTTGTATAACTAGAAACTGTTTACATTATGTAAGTTTTGCTATTCAGCGTAAAAAACTTCGATTGTTTTTATATTTCTTCATGAATAGTAAAACAAAAGTGTTTATTAAAAATAACGATTTAATAGAGTATTACCAATGTGGAAACTAAATTTGGTTTATTGAGTGAAAGTCTCGTCGAAGGCAGTTCGTGATGCTACAACCTAAAGGTCATTTTGATTTTATATACTACTTAGCTGAGCCGACTTTATTCTGTTATTTTTGTTTTATTGAAATTTATTTTAATTTAAAAATGGAAGCATCTATCTTTTATTACTTGAAAACAACGAAGTTTCCTACAAACTTAAATTTATTACTAATAGTTCCAAATTTTAACTTTCTCAACGCAGTAGGTAGTATAACTGTTTAAAGTCAGTTAAAAAAAATAATTTTATAAGTATGAACAATTAAATTTTCAAAAACATTCAAATTAAATTTCAATAATAAAATACAATAATTACATATACTTACAAATTATTTTATTACAAATAAGACAAACAATACTGAACTTATGTTATTATTATGTTCATTCACTTTAATATTTAACCGTAGGTAGGTACTACCCAGTGGGTAATGGCCATTCTTGAGTAATGTGTTGACGCACTGACGAATAGTTTATGAAAGGATTTTGCTAAAGTTGTGAAATATGTATTAGATTTATAAGAACAGTGTTTCAAAAGTCAAAGCTTGCAAGAATCTCTATGCTACCAACAAATTTGCTAATTTGCTAATGTCAGATCATTAAAGATAAAATAATATATTAAATAATAAAGGTAATTAAATTCATCGGAAATATATTAAAAATACGAACTATTCACTGTCTAAGAATCTTTATACGGATGCGTCTAATGATAGATTTATTTTCACATAAATTTTCTCTGGCCTTCACGGGCTAAAGGTTATAACTGGCGACTAGTTATGCTAAAGACCTAGAACTTTCGCTGAGACCTACAGTTTCTCTGATATAACGATAACTGAGAAGGATTATTTGGAATAGAATTTGACTTGTCTTAATACAAAGTGTATTTAGGTTATCTACATTATTTTTCAATTAAAGTACATAATACTTATATCGGTTTTAAATACGAGCAAGCAAGAAATTCAAAAAGATATCTTTTAAAACAAAAAGAGAGATTATATTGTTGTTCACTTACCAAATAAATAAATTAAAAAACATTTATGATGTTTTTTAAGATTGTATTAAATAATTAAGTCAAATTTATTTCTCTTTAAAGGAACCTCGTCCATATTTATAGTCCTACAATGTTGTAGGTCGTAAAAGAAATATTTTATGTAATAATACTTCACACCTTCATAATGGTTAGTAAATTTAAAACAATGTGGCATTTATTGATTCTATTACTACGTGTGAACAAATAGTGTTCTGGTTTTCATTTAATTAATATTTCTGATTTGTCATATATATCACTATTTGACATTTACATTTTATTATATTCTTAAGTAGCTTTATTTTATTATCAATTTTCTAACCGGTATAAGTTGGTAGACTTTTTCGCTTAGACATACTTTGAAGTTGGCAAAGATTTCTGTTAAACGGAATGTCTCGGAGGACATGTTTGTCAGTATATACGTGCCCCAGATTTAAAATGATATACATCTTTCATCAAAATTTTTGAGTTACTGATTTTTCATAGCCGAGGCAAAAACAACTATTCTATCTAAGTATAAACTTATGGTATTACTGTGACTAAACTCCAATATTTATTGCATGCAATAAAATCAAAGCCTACCAAGTAACACCTATACAAAGTTAAATCAACTGAGAACGCATTATTGACTGCCAACGCCCTAGATACAGAGACAATGTTGATGATATCGCATGGTAAAAACTGCTCACACGCTTGATATTGTTTCAGGTCATTCTCATAGAAATTTAATCTTTAAGCCGTTAATCATAAAGTATTTAGTTACGTAAGCATCGAATTATTAATGTAGACCGTTTTTATTAACTCAATATTGTAATCAATATCATTGATATCGTTTTCATTAGGTCATTATAAAAATATTTTAGGGATGTGACACTATAATACTGTTATTTGTACTTTTGTAACTTTAACTAAAAAAAATAAATGAAGGTTAAGAGATAATCATATTTTATCTTAATGTTGAAGGCTTAGCGCATCTCAAATAATGACTTAGTCTAGCCGGTCTAGGTCTAATATGTTTGCAATTCCAAATCTAGGTTCCATATTTGTTATGTAAATGTTATTCAAGTATTTGTTTTTGTTATTGACCGCGTTTATTGCAATTAGTTAAGATATAAGTAGTGTATTTAGTGGATATGTAAATATAAGAATTTAGACTCAAATATTGTCTGTATGACTTACGTTGTTGATGTTTTTGAAATATCCTTTGAGTGAGAGAAGAAGTATTAATACTTTTTAGGATTGTTAAATATGTTAATTTATGGAATACACATACATATGTACATTTACCTATAAAAATATATCGAAATTAAAGCAAAAATCTTTGCCATTAATGTTTAAAACTAGGAATATTTGGAAAAAATACTACATATATAATAAAAATGTATAAAATGTTATGAGAAGAATATAAAATGGATATTTAGATAAATTATCCTACGTTTGTGGTTACAAAATCATATGAGGAAGATCGAAGCCTGTCGATGGATGTACGATCCATTCTTGATGTTACATCAGATGTCACAGTGAGATGAAATTATGCAATCATCTAGACTCATTCTAGATGCTTTGAGTTATACAAATATAAATTATGATTTCACGTTATTTGTACCTACACCATAACAATGTTTATTTGGTTACGGTTACATTTCCTAATCATAAACATTATACCTATAGTTATTTTTGGATGAAAAATTGAGAGTTAATTAAAGCTTTCACTACATTAAGGAAGAATAACTTAAATGGTCATTTATAATTTAAAATAACACCAATAAACCCAAAAATACTGTTATATACCTTTATTATTTATATAACAAGGGTTTATATTTAAGATAGGCTAGTTATGCTTTAGAAACATCATAACTATAATCGGACTTTTAATTATATTCCAGATTTTACATTAGCTACTGACACTTCGTAAAATAATGATACCATACATAACCTAACAGTGATGGACACAACAATCATAAACAATCGCGATTTTATGTTTATATAATGATAATTAATTATAAGCCAATTAGATAATAAATGATATATTTTTATTAAAATAAATACATTATTATTCATAATAACTAGTAAGTAATTAATGACCGCCACTTATTTTATTAATGCTAATATTTTCTTTTAATAAGATAAAAAACAAAACTTATAATAAAAGAGTCATAACTAAATTAATCGATTCAGAAATATTTAGATTCCCAATTTACTTAGTTTCGAATAAGGTAGTAGTTGTTTAGACACTACTATAAACGAAATGAATCGATTCAGAAATATATCATTTCCGTAACGATTAATTTCGAAGCGTCACTATTTAGTAATTGTCATTACGTGGTAACTCTGAAGTTGTCAAATCTGGAATCTAATTAAAAGTCCAACTATAGTGTAATTTTGATAGAGTATGACTTTTTTTTTGCTTAAAAAAATCCCACTCTTGCATCACTCCGGATACTTGTTGTGAAATTGTGTTAGGTTGGTTAATTAGTTAGCTTTAGTCTCAGGAAATACAGCAAACGCCGCTAAGTCATGGTGAAGACAATTTTGTTTTTAGTTTTAAAAAGTTTATGCGCCAACGTGACATGACTTTTTCAAATGTTACCAGATCATAACTCACTTATAAAAAAACAACATCCTTGAAATCTCTGGTCTCGAGATAAAAAACAATAAAAATATGTTCGGTTTCCTAGGAATCAATTGCCTTACAAATTTTAACGAGTACCTTAATTGGATTGCGAATTATGTAATGTCCAAACAGAGGCTCAGAAGCTTTGTAACAAACATGTAACTTTCACGGAGAAAGCCTAACAAGAATTATTCCCAAACTGGTCGTGAGAATACCGTGTTAGGATGGCTTTAAATAAATCACCCGACGCTTTCATATGCTCGAAGGGACAAATACTGCAAACGTAAATTACGAATATCTCTTGCTTTTGTTTAGAAAAGTAAGCTTCCGGTCTGCATAACTTAATTATTTGATATATTAATTCTTGAGTTCAATATCTAACCTAGTTTTTAATATTTATATATTTTTATTACAAACATAGTTTTGTAATAATATTAATTCAATGTATTCATTAATTACAATGTTATAAGTTTATACTAACTATATATTTTTTTAATTTATTTGACAAATCATTTGAAAAGAGATCCATGATTTCTTACATTATTATTAACACAAATAAAACATAGATCTTAGGATTTGTCTCTTTTTGGTTTAGTATATATACTTTTGATGAATTACAACTAAGTATTCGTTGAAATAGTTTTTTTGTTTATTTAATTATGTAATTTAATATTTTTACTTATAAAAATATATAATAATTCTTATTAAAATATTATTATTTCATACTGTCAAAATTACAATTTCTACTTTAGTAATCATTTGTAACTAGAGACAGCAACCATTCAAAATTGTTGTATATATCCCATCAATACGCGTGACGCAAGCTCTTTTAAAGGTTAAGATGATTTGTGACATACACATAAGAAATTACATAAAATATGCACTTTTCTACTGTTATAATGTACATGCGAAGTTATGCAACATACCTTTGAGTAGAGACCGGCGGTTAAAACGCTAATAAATATTAAGAAGCAAAATCCGATAAACTTTTCGATTTCATTCTTATTTATCAATAAGGTACTGAAATAAACTTTTAAGTAGAATGATATATAAATTATATTTCTTTACAAATTGTAAGCAACAATGCATAAATAGAAACAGCAATAATCTGTTATTTCATAATGTTTAAGCGGTTACAACGCTAACGTTTAGGCGTATAAAACGCAGCGCTTTGCCCGCTCGTTTAAGACACCTTTTATTTGTTACATCAGAGGTCACGCACCTCCGAAACTCTTATAAACTAAAGATCCTCTAATAATGACTGTGTAATTTCGTATCACGACTTGCGAAAGTTCTAACGATTATATGTATTTATGGATTTCCTTTTTTCACTCATTACTATATAGTATATTATATGTATTTTTGTAAACAAACTTATATACATATATATATTTTATATAATATATGAATAACTAATTATAGCATTACTACTTTTAAGATATCTTAAAAGTAATAATGCTATAATTATAAGACATTTTTAGGTCCTGTTTTTAATTTTTACTTCATTTATTAAATTTTGCCCATATTCATGATTGTTGCGCGTTGCAAAATATTACGATAGAAATAATGATTATTATTGTTTAATAAATAGGATAATGTTTACAAATTCATTTCAAATACATGTGTTTATGTATTGGAAGGATACTTTTTGTAGACATTTATTAATATTGATAATAATATGTATCTGTTGTGTAGCTAGTTTATATAAAAGAATTAGAATACAATAACAACTGATGTCTTGAATATACAATAATGTTATATTGACACGAACTAATTTCTTCACAAATGTTATGCAGTCTAGTTTTACAATGTGTATTCTAACTTGTCCGTTCCACGTTTCCTTAACTTAACTTAACTTGATTACCTTGAAACTACGTAGGCAAACGGGGGACCTAATAGAAACCTTAAAATATTAACTGAACATTACAATGTGAGAGACATAACCAAACTCTACATTATGAAACAAAACACTAACTTGAGAGAACATTCAATGATACATACTACATCTCCGTCTGCTAGTAACGATAGAAAACACTTTTTACCAAATCGAGTAGTATCCATGTGGAATAGTTTACGAGAAACCGTAATAATTGCACAAAGAGTGAACAATTTCAAAAACAAACTTGTAAGAATTTAAACACAAGTGCCGTGATATGCACGCATCAGATCAAAGATCTGCTAGTTACAAAATAATAATAATAATAATAAAGTATTATCACAACAGGCTGACTTACAAACAGACCAGCAACACATATAGTATATAGTTCCGGTACATAAAGTACCCTGGCTACGCTTTCGCTACTTAATAAAAGCTTTTTTAAAAGATTCCACACTCTATAATTATTTGGCAATAAAACAATTGAATATTAAAAAAAATCACATGGACGCCGTTGTACTTATATTTATGATTTATGGGTACATTGTATATTGTATTATAAGTTCTACATAATTATTTTAATGTAGTTTTTTTATAATAATGTTTTATTACTAATGTTTTTATGTTTAAAGTCTTCTCTATTTTGTGCTATATTTTTGAGTTGATTGGTAGAGAATGATTTTAATCCGTCTGTTGGACCAGTTGTTTTAGGTATAGGTGTGCATTCTATTCCCTGTGTCAAAATAGGTCAATAAATGTTTAGTGGGTAAATATAACCGGAAAAGCGCTCAGACATACAAGAGACCGGATGTGGCGGTGATCACTTACCATAACACGACCAGCAGACTCGTTTGACCTCTTATTGATATCTTGAAAAATAAATACGTTTGTAGGTCAATGGCTAGGAGATGTTAATTATTACTTATAATATATAAGGGTATATACTATCACCAAGGCCAGTGATCCGTAAGATATAAACTAGCAATTGCTCAACCATTGTAATCGTCATTTTCACTACATTTAAAAATGTACTTTTAATGATTCATTTCTGTCGGTCACTATTTAAAAACGTAATAATGGAGAAAAAATTGTGTCAGCCAATTAATTTAAAGCTCCACTATGTAATAAAATTTAATTTAATTACAAGGAAGACAAGAAAACAATTTACTATGTCAAGGCGTCGGTTAACATATAGTGTTAAGATAAGACTATTGTAAGATAAATCAGCCGCTGGGAATCGAATCTACAATGAACAATTACTTGTGCAATTCTAACATCTTTGCTCATAATGCAAAATAGATGCTGAATAACTTTAGTATTGAGGGTACTTTGAAGATAAATACTAATATAGTATGGGAAATAAATATTTTTCGGAATGGTTTGTTTTCTAAGTGTATAATGTTTTGTAGTAATTACTTATATGATTGTATTTTGTTAAAATATATGAATTCTTGGTTGAAACTCTTGGTTAAACGATTAAGTACTTAAGACAATGTATTTAACAAGGTTTTTAATTATGTAAATTATTTAACATAATGAATTAATAAATTGTAACATTTGTTTTTTATATATTTATATATAATAAGACGCAATTGGTGTAATCCAAGTATTGTACCTTCAGTAAAAATGACTATAGATGACGTAAATTTTATTAACATAAAAATTATATCTTATTATAATATACTTTTGTCTTTTTTCAGATGGTCCGGTGGTGCTTGGTAGCACTATGCGCGGTAGTCGCTTGTGCCAGCGCTGTAGATTCTTCAAGATTCCGTAAGTATTAATAAATCATATTATCAACAGGTCAGGAAAGAGTTATTAGCTTTCAAAATAATAAAATATAGTAAAAAATAGAGTAGAGTTTATTTAATAATGATGAATATATATAGTTAATTGATATAATTAACTAATAATCTTCAACATGTTTTATTCCAGCCATAGATTATAAACATCTTTTCTCAAAAAAAATGTCCTTCCTTCTTTGATTTACTTAAAATTAGTTTAGAAACTTAGGCGAAAAAGTTGCGCCAGCCAGTTGCGTTCATAATAATCTAGTAAATAGTATGCTCTCGATTAAAAATATATACCTACTTAATTTATAAATTTTTGCAGAGCCGAAAAAACCTAGGATTGGTACGTACACTATACCTCTATACTGGCAATAGTGGTTTAATACTTGAAATATAAGACTCAAAAAAAATACTTTTTATGATATTATAATATGATTTATTATATTTTATATAGATTAAGATGATACCAAAACAAAATGTTTAATTTTATTAAAATAACATTTTATTATGATCCCATTATTAATATGAGTCTTATGTTTTATACATATATCGCTGGTACACGCAACAAACTTTAATATAAGTCAATTGCTTATTATACAGGGAGCGCAGATAAATTCAAACTGCAAAACACACATTCACATATTATCCACAGGTTAAAAAAACCAACCTTTGTGTTGTAAGAATATGTAAATAGATATTATTTTATTTATTTAAAAACAGATTTTAATATTTTTCTTGCATGAAAACTTTATTAAAAGATATTAAAACATCACTATTAAGTTTTAGTTTTTTCCAAGCAATTCAGTCCTTGTATGTACATATTTTTATACCTAAATTTAATGGTATCAGGAAAAACAAACACCAAAAATAACTTACTAAACCCCTTATATATATCTAATTAAATACGTATTTTTCCTTTTTAGTAAATTTTTTGTGTTTATTATTTTATTGAAGACCTTAATTTTATTATTTTATTGAAGACCTTAATTGTATTTGAAAATTAATACATTGGTAGAAATTTAGGTATTGCATGTCATGTGTCTATATTTTTGCATGTCTTTTTGTATAGCGTAGGTTTTAGTAACCAACATAGTTATTTGATATATTATCTAATCTATTTTATACTTTTTATAACTTATCATCTTCTTTTCCATTATTAAATGGCAAAAAAATATTCGGTGATAATGAATATTCTAGTAACAAATAACCAAAACAGGATTGGTCTAATTAATATTGGTATGGTCTGTAGTCTATTCTTCTCTCTTAATTGAGATTTATTCTGGTGATGGAAGCCATCTAGTATCTGATGGACTTCTCATGATAAAGTGCTTTCCAGCTGATCTTCAACCGGGCCAGCTTGATAGTGATGAAATGGTCAGCAATCTTCTTCAATGGATTCATGGATTATATCAGCAGAAGAATAGGAAAGGTTAGACGCAAAAGGAACACACTAAATTGTTGAAACGACAAAGAGTGTAGAAAACGTATTGTTTTTAGAGAATCGAATACAGAACGGTTTTTCATTAAGTAGTTATAACATTTTACAGAGTAATATTTAGGACAATAAAATTAACTCATATTTAGATGACAAGTTTAGATTACCAAGAGAAAATGATTTGTACCTGCATTATTTAATTGTTACTGTTTTATGTTTATTTCAGGTTCATTAGCAATTTGTGCATATTTGTTCATATATACAACTTTTAATATTTATATTTCAAACACGCTTTCACGCTGGGTTTAAGAATACACAAACACAAAAACCAACCATTTGTAACATAATAATATTATCTTGTAGTGGCACAAAAGAAAAAGTTATAAATTAAGTTACAACTTATCTTTTCAGCTCGTCAATATTTTGGAGGTAGACCTGAGAAACCAAGACCTTTCGAACCAGCTTCTTATCTTCCACCAGTGACTGGATACCCTCCATCTGGCAGCCGGCCTACACCTTCATATAGTGAAGGACCAAGTCAACCTAGCTCTCCATTTTTACCTAGCCAGCCTCCTTACAAACCATCAAAACCTGATCAATCACCTATTGAACCTAGCCAGCCTCCTTACAAGCCCAGCCAACCTAGCTATCAACCAAGTCAACCAACTTATCCATCCTACCAGCCGAGCCAACCCAATCCTACTCAGTTTCCTTATGAACCCAGCCAACCAAACAAACCTTCGCAAACTCCATACGAACCCAGTGAATCTTCAAAATCTCCCTCGTATCAACCGAGTCAACCTACACGACCTTCCTATGAACCAAGTGAACCTTCAGAGCCCGGTTATCAACCTAGTCAGCCATCACAACCCGACTATTATCCTAGTCAGCCATCTCAGCCCGGATACAAACCTAGTCAACCATCGCAGCCTGATCAACCTACTTCTCCTTCTTACCAACCTAGTCCATCTTATAAGCCAGACACTGCAATTCCGTCTGAACAGCCTCAACGGCCGGGACAAGGTGGAAATAACGAAGATGGGAATAATCCACAGACACCTATTAACCCGGATGATGAAGATCGCCATCCACCACATATTCATGATATAACCGTTGATTGTGGCAAACAAATGATGACAATTAACATAGAGTTCAATAAGGTTTACAATGGTATCATCTACTCCCAAGATCACTTTAAGGATTCTGAGTGTATATACGTAAAAGAGAATTCAAACCAAATCAAATATTCATTTACTGTTAATTTAAATAAATGTGGAACGAGGTTCTTTAGTGACTTTGAAAATGAAGGTCAAGCTTATCTAGAAAATGTATTGGTGCTACAAAACGAGCCGGGGATCCAAGAAGTTTGGGATCATATTCGCCGAGTCAGGTGTCTTTGGGAAGGAAATTTAACAAAGCAGCTAGTATCATCTCTAAGTGTTGGCATGTTGAATCAAATAACAAGTAACTTCAGCGGTGACACTGCAATGGCTCGTTTGGATATTCAAACGGGTAGAGGACCTTTCGCACCTGAAGCAAATGGATTAATTAAAATAGGTGAAATTATGACATTGGTAGTGTCTGTTACTGGCGATGCAGGATTCGATATATTAGTAAGAGAATGTATTGCTCGGGACTCTAGCAATATCAATGTTGTACCTTTAACTGATTCAAATGGTTGCGTTCTCAAACCAAAATTATTTGGGTCATTCCAAAAAACAAGAGAAACAGGAAACACTGGTGCTTCAATTATTGCATATGCATTCTTCAATGCTTTCAAATTCCCTGATGAGATGGACTTGATCATCCAATGCGAAGTTGAATTGTGCAAGACTGACTGTGAAGTATGTCCCAGTGCCGGCAGCACAGAACCCAGGAGAAGGAGACGTGATATCATTCACGTGGGAAATAAAACATATGAACCAGTTACAACGATTGAAAAAAGTTTGAGAGTAGTATTCGCTGAAGACTTGCCTACTGAAACTAGTATTTGCATTTCATCCTATGCAGCATTATGGGGTGGTTTTCTAGTACTTTTTGGATCATTAAGCAGTTTATCAGTTTCTTATTGCTGGCATAGATCGCGTGGTACCGTTAAATTTTCCTAATTTCTTATAAAGATTGTCGAAAAGTTTTCAAACAAACACATAAATTATGCAATTTGTTTATATGATTGTAGATATTATTATTTGAATAATACTTGTTTTGTAGGTCAGTATTAATAAGCACAATATAATTGTAATTTATTATTACTATGATCGTATTATGTAGATATTTATATGTATTTTATGATATTTAATAAATTTATCTTACCACTGAAAGAAATGAACCGGTGAAGATTACCAGGAGTTTAAGTTTTAAGTTTCAATATTACTCATTTTAAATAAATTTCTTTCTTACTGATATATTCAAATGTATCAATTATATTGAAAAGTCTTAGTAAATTCTTCTAACAGACATAGTATTATTTATAATTGTAAATATAATATAAGTTTAATTCTGAATAAAGAAATTAATAATAATATACCATATGTTTACTTTTGAACACGGACAAATAACATTTTAATCTTTTAATTTTTTAGATATTTGGAGATATTTTAGATGTAGGTTGAATCTCGTAATAATAAAACATTAATTTCCGGTTGTTATAACATTTCTCTTAACGTTTCCATGCGTCGCCGTAGTCGTAGACATAAAGAAGAAGAAGGTTCATAACTACTTATTTAACCCAGGATAGAAACAGCCTTAATAGAAACGTTAATACCTACTTAGATGTAGATGCTGGTTTGACTTTTTTTTTAGCAGATTCCCTCAGATAAGACTGTAAAAGATATCTCAGGATTCAATTCTGGTGCATTTGCCTCCATTGGGTGCTTATGTTAACAACTTTCTTCTTTTTAATGGAATATACGTACTGTAGATCTTACTTTTTGATTATTTATATTAATTTTTCATCAATGGTTTAAACACGAGTTATATTGAGAAAGTAATATTTTAAAAACAAATTGTTTTATGGTAAATTGCATAACTTAAATAAAACTTCTAAGCCTTAATGCGTAACAGGTGTAGACTGTTGACTCTTCAATAAGTATTATAAGATAAGGTGTATAATATAAATTAATACCGTCACTATAATAAATGTTACTTTATATTGTATAATCCTAAAATAAACTGTTAAAATCAATAAAGTAGAAGTCATTTACAAAATGAGATAATTTAAACTCGGTATTGCAAAAGTATACAATACACGTATCTTTAGTGTATACTTTCATTTATGATTTAAATATAATGAGTGAAAAAGTAAAATTCACTGCCTTTTTGGTGCAAGTATCCTCAGCATTAATCAGTGAGTTTCTGTGAATAATGGTGTAGTTCATACTCTATATAAAAGAGATATGCAATGTAAATCCCATATTTATTTTTATAATTTAAAATTATAAGCCTTCTTAATTATTGTAATAAAATTGAACTATATTTCGTTAAAAAGGTCTTTAATAATCCACTTAATACTAATAGTCCTACATGTTATAAAAATAATATTAATTTATATCTACTACATTCTTCTATTTTAAGAAATGTTCGACGTAATTTTCATTTCGCATCTATAGCGAGTCTGTATTTTAAAAATATTTTAGTTGGCTCTCTGACAACTTTATCTGGTTTTGTATTCGCCTGGCCATCATATACCTTCCAAGTATTTAAGTCCAATGCCACAGTTCTTGATGCACCGATAACCATCGCCCAAGAGTCTATGCTAGGAAGTATCGTCAATGTAGGTGCATTGATCGCGACACCATTCTGTGGATATGCAGTGGATAAATTTGGGAGAAAGTATTCTGCTATGTTGTTTGGATTGCCTTTTGTAGTGAGTATAATAATGAACTATGTTATTTCAATATTTTTACTTAAATGTCGCGCATTATTAATTACGAATTATCTACAGAGTAGGAGATAGGCTCTTCAAAAAAGATTAAAAATATAGATTTTTTACCTCTTTTAAAAGTTATTATATATATTTAGTCAAATTTTTACTTATACAATTAGAAGCATAATTAATATAAAACTGTTTTATAGATTTCGTGGACCTTAATATTAAATACCACATCTTTCTACGTGGTTCTTTTTGCGGTAGGATTAGCTGGTTTTGGGGCAGCTGGCCAGGCTGTATCATCTGTCTACATATCTGAAATATCTCAAGATTCAATCAGAGGGGCATTGACCTCATCCACAGCTTATGGCTATTTTATTGGATTACTATCGTCGTATACTTTTGGAGGACATATGTTGTACTATAATGTCTTGTATCTTCATCTTGCGCTGTCAATTTTATACATATTGCTTCTGATGCTTTTAAAAGAGTCTGCATGTTTTCTACTTAAAACTGGAAGGGAAAAGGTGGGTTATCAAATTATGTAGGTACTCATTTCACCTTTTAAGATATAGATATATTCCATCCTATAGATATATAAACTAAGTAAGTAACGTTAATTGTTTATTCCTACATAATGTATATTAAATGTATTATATTATTTATCATTAAACTTGAAGATTTGCTTTTGTACAGTTATTTGAATTGTTATTGTTGTTTTTCCAGAAATATAAAAGCAAATCTATTATGAGATATGAAAATGTTATATAATTTAGTAGTTATATTTTAGGTTAAATGGCATTATGTCATATATATTAACTACGTTGATAAAAGTTTTCTCTTAGTAAAATTTAACTATATAAGTATTTACATAGTTATAAAATAAGTAATTATTGTAGGAAGCGGCTGAGTCTATAGCATTCTACCGGCGATATGACGTAAATTCCAAAGAGGTAGAAATCGAAATTAAAAAGCTCAAACTCCAACTACAAAAAAATATCGATAAAATTATTGAAGTAAAAAGTCCAGGTAAAGTTTAAATATATTCCAAATTTACTAGTATAAGTTCTGGAACTTCCCTTATGTTCAATATATATCAAATTATACATAATATTGATATGAATTTGCACTAATCATTGTGAATAATTGAGTCTCAGACTTTATAAGAAGAAACAATTGATCCCTGATCATGATTTTTTAAATTATTTTATTTTAGATCCTCAAGCATCAGTTCAATTGTTGGAGATAAAATCACAGAAAAGTGTGAAAAACAACGAGACAACATGGCAATTTTTCAGTAAGTTGCTGATCAACTTTATGAGTTTTTTTTATAATGAAGGGGCAACTACCTAGTATATACATCGTTTTGCCCTTACTTCTTAAAAATACCCAGCATCAGTAAAAGGAAGATAGAAAAAGAGGCAACAACCCTCATTATTAGAAATCGTGGCGCTGAATCATTTATTTTTATTGCAAAGTCAATACTAAAATTGGAAGGTGGAAATTGAGAATCTTTTATTTTACACATATTTTACTCAGAAGATAGCACAAAATGTTGCTGTTTTTTTTCCGTTATCAATATATCACTCACTCTAAATATTGTTAATAACATCTCGAAATAAGTGACACTCATGAATTTTGTTTATTATTTTAAGGACGATCTGAATCTTCCCAAAGAGAAATGGTTACTGTTTTTATATTAATAACAACAACAAGCTTCATGGGTTCCATAGTGCTGCAAGTCTATGCGGAACCACTATTCAAAGAGGCTGTCCCCACTATGCATTCTAACACATGCTCTATTTTACTTGCTCTTGATTACCTGATAGCATCGTTAGCCTGCGCATGTACTTTGGATAAATTCGGGAGAAAGGTGAAGAAAGAATATTTACGTTCATATTTAAAAAAAAACATTATAACGTGTAGGGTGTAATATTTTTACAGATTAGATTATATTATTAATAAATCGCCCAGATACAAAACCGAATTAGTCTTTTTTATTATTGTTAAGTGAGGTAAAAGAAAAACAAAATCTTCTTGTTGAATTTTCTGGCCTCATATTTTTCATCTGCATTGTAAATATAGTTTAATTATAGCAACATAAACCACTAATCAAATACAAATAATCATAAAATCCATATCGCCTACAGCCGCTTATGACAATAACCTCAATCTTCTCGGGAATATTTGCAATACTTATTGGAACTCAGCTCCATCTGCATTGGGCACCTCATTGGTTCACCGCCTTCACTATTTATGGATATGGTTTTGTGTATAATATCGGAGCTTCAATTGTACCATATGTGGTTGCTGCAGAAGTCTTCCTTCCAGAGGTGAGAAGTGTTTCTGTAAACTTGACTAAGTGACAGTTTATATTTTATTACTTTATTATTCTTCATCACATCGTTAAGGCAATAAAAAATGTCCTAATAAAATCAAATTACTAATAATTCGATTAATATAATTTGTATTAATTCATGCTGTAATTTAGTTTTATTGTTTTAGGTACGAGGTTTTGCCAATAGCCTTTCGCTGGCTACCATGTGGATCACTAATTGGATCAGCCTAGTGATCTTTAATCCTTTAGTCGAAGTTTGTGGACTTGGTCCCACTTTTTATGTATTTGCTTTCTTCTGCTTCCTAGCAGCAGCTTACAGCAATTTCTGTCTTCCAGAAACTAAAGGCCTGTCAACTGTTGAGATACAGCTATTGTTTGTCAAGAAGAATCAAAAGTCACACTCCCGATCTCCTGATCCAATTTGTAATGTGGTGTTAGTTAAAACCCAGAGGTCGCAGGTTTAAGGCCTGCTCCTGTAAGAAATTATTTATTTCATATTTATTAAAATTTTAATGTATTGTATTGCAATTGGACTTTTGCTATTTATTATTCAAATTTCAAACAGATGATATTTAAATCTATCTATAAATAAGTATAGCCATGATAAGCTTATTTTACATTTGTTTTCTATAAAAAGGTAAAGAGCATTGATATAAAATTATATATCAATGCCGGTAATTTGTGATTATTTTATATACCTTATTTCTCCTTATATACCTTATTTCTCTCAACTTAGTCAAATTCAGTTTTTTTATCGTGTTGTGTTGATTTTTTTAAATTTAATATTCATTACAAATATATCTTTGATCTGTATATACTTACATAAATATACAATTTGTAATAAATGTATAAAACAGTACTAAGTGTGTTTGTTACGTAAACATTTTAGAAATATTAAAATATGTTTCCTAGTAAAAAAAAATTTTTTTTGAGAAAATATCTTACACACAATATATTTTAAATAGTTAGGTTTCAATATTTAGACTTAAAATATCTTTACATACTTTAAAACAAAGTTTCTCCACGCCGCGCCGCAGAGTCCCCATGAATGCTTAGATCTTTAAGAATACCCAACGGATTTGGTTTCGTTTTTTTAATAGATAGAGAGATTCAAGAGGAATGTTTATATATAACAAACATATTTTTGTGTTCTTAAATAACAAAAGATGGCTTAATTTTAAGTGTTTAGCTAATTAATGTACTATGGGAATGTATATATTTCAAACATCGATATGAAAGTCCACAATGTTTTATATTTATTAAAGAAGAATTATTAAGTATTATTTACATTTATTTATGTAAATCATACGAAGTCGCTAGTACATTTATAAAGCATAAAAAAATAAAATGTCTAATTAGTACACATGCAGTTTTTCTTGCATCCCACCACTATAGCATTCATTGATGAGAATCAACTAACGCTGGAGCGTAAGGTAAGCCTATGAAAGGATACATAGGATACAAGGATACAAGGATAACCTATATAGGACATTACAGCTGCAACCGGCCCCTACCTCGTCGCCGTCAGAGCAGCCGTCGCCGTCAGTCACGGCCATCGCATCGACCGACGGTTGAGTGCGCTCCACGCTCAAGGCAGCTGTTTTTCTAACTGACTTTTTGCGTAGATCTCTGTAAGTGATCATGCTCCAGACCAATGGAGCTATTGGAGCGGTCACCCCTCCAATAGCTCCATTGAGCAGAACTTCACCCTACCGATAGCCTTCCAGAGTCAAAAAGGCTCTTTGCCACATCCACGGGGCACCGGGCAAAAGTTCAACTCCCGTTGTCCCTGCAAATCTCGACAAGACAAGACAGACAAGATGTAGCAAAATATAAAAGATCATACCCTGCCCCCCCCCCTCCCTCTCCCGACTACCCCCCGGTATTAGTCAACGGTCAATGCGAACCTGAGGGAACTCATTAACCGTTGTTGCGTTTTTGCCCAGGGAACACCACAAGGACGTTTCCGGCATTGGCCCCGCAAAAACATATATCATAATTAAACTAATATTATGTTGTATTAAACGATAAAATAACATTATGTTGCCACGTTGGCAAACTTTACGTGGCTATAATAGTACTGATGACACAAAAATAATTAAATGTAATGTTACTATACTTTTATCGGAATAATTTGTTCTTAACTTTTTAATTTAATTCGGCATATTTCTTAATGTGTGATTAAGTTATATGCCGAATTAGGTGTTAGTTTGAATAACAAGTATATCAATATAATATTCACTATTATTTCATAATAAATAATTATAAAAAAAAAAAACATTACTTATAATTAAATGTGTATACTGTATGTACTTTGATAGTATTTAAATAAATATGAAGTAACACTGTTTACAAAGAACTATTTGCTAAGAGATAACTGTCGCAGTAATTAATTACGGTAGGCAACAAAATAAATAAAAATATAATCCTTAATATTATTAACGTAAGGATAATATTTACAAGGGTAATCGAATATATGGTGAACTATACTGTATATGATAATTGATGAAGCTGTGAAAGGGCTGTTTGTTGTCTCGAAATATGTATATTAAATTAATAAAGTTTGTATGTTTTGTTAAAAATTCAAATTTATAATGTTTGTTGGCGAGGTGGTAACTAGTCGTGGTAAATTAATACGTAGTTCGGTGCCCAAACGGGACTTTATTTTGGATCGAGTAAATTTATTTAAATTTGACAATATAGGTAATATATAAAAAAACATTCTCTGCAACATTTAATAATTCCTGAGTCGCATCATAGGATTTCAAGCAACCAACATAACACCATATCCTTATTTGTCTTTAATGTAAAAAATGCAAAGTAAAACTCTACACATGATATTTGAACGCATAATAAATAATCATCTATAATATTAAGTATAGTGTACAGAAACCTCTTGTTAAGTTACAAAATAGTTACACGAGATATAAGATAAGGTGTAACAAAGAATTGATGAAGTATTTTACTTTATATTAATCTAATCCAGTAGAATATAGTGTTACAACTAGAAGCATTTTAGACTTCGATAAAATATATATAATGAGTGATAAAGGAAAACTAACTCCCCTTTTCGTGCAAGGATTCGCGGCTTTGATTAGTGAGTTTATAAATCAGTTGTAATCGAAATAGGACTTTACTAGTGATTGAGTTGTATTAATAGGTAAAGCGTAATTTGCTTGGTATATTTGAATATATACAGGGTTATTTGTAAATAATTAGCCACCTCTTGCAGTCAGCCTCTCTATATCAATCTCAACAACAATTGTTCTACGACTTTTTAATACAAACGTACAAAATTGATTTAGGCAACAAATCAGAAAGAAAGAAAGTGAACTGGCATTAACTTTTAGGGTATACATGGTTCCCGGGCGTTGACGGTTCAGGTACTTCCTAAAAAATACAGAGTAATAAGTAACAGAGGAAGCCAATTTTTTTTGTTTTGTTCTTTTGTGTTGTTTATCAAGATTTGTAAAAAGTCGTAAACAAATGTTGTTGCGATTGATGTGGAGAGGTTTTCTGCAAGAGGTGACCAATTAATTAAAATAGCTTTGTATACAAATGTGTACCTAATTATAAAGGCCATTTAAATTATTTAATCTAATGTAAGTTTGAACTTTGAAGAGGAGTAGGATAATATCAATGAATAATCAATCAGATGTGTTAAAATATGCAAAAAAATAATATTAATATTTATAAAGGCATGTATATTTTAATATATATTTTTAATTAGATGGTAAAATTTTTGGTCCGCTACACCTTTTTGATTCAAATATCTACAATTCTTATAGTGAGATATTTATAAGAGACTTTAGCTTTAGTTTACGAATTTTTACTGATTAGGTACAAGATATTCTTGTATTATTAAAAAAAGTAGTGCTTTCCGGCTTATGACAGCATTGATCTTCAACCTTCGTTATAAACGTCAATTTTATATTAAATTGCTTTTGAAAAAATTCACATATTTTATTTTTAAGTTATAATAATATAAATGAAATAAGCTATTATTAAAACATCTAATTTGATAAAAAATATTGTTAAAACTCTAATAGAGTTTTAACTAATAACTAAAACTCTAATAGTAACTAACCTTCAAGTTTGATGTTTACCAAAGTTATTTCCTAAGTTAAAATTTAATCTAACGCCAAGACACATATATGTGTATCTTTACACATATATGTGAATAAAGCTCTTATTATTTTGGAAACGTTATTTAAATGCCAATATTGAAATACGTGGAAAAGGCTCAAAGCTGCAATAGAAGAATATTTCTGCGATGCGTGTTCAGAATTCGAATGTAATGGGGCCTACCATGAACTCTTATAGCAGTATTACAATAATCTTACTTTCGATTTTCGTACCATGACATCCTAAAAGTAATATTACTTTAAGAATGTTTCGATAAGAAGTTTTGATGACGTCATCCTAAATCATTCACTCATCATTTCTTGGTGGTAGACCATAACATCGGGTCGCCGGCAAAGTTACCACCCATCGGGCAGAGTCGTGCCGCAAAGCGACCTAGTCGTGTTCCGGCACGTTGCTCGATGAAGCCGTTTATGGGAAATGGGTCTGAACAGCTGCGGTGCGTTTGCGAACCGGTTTGACGTCGAGTTGGTGTTTGTTTTGTCGGGTGTCTAGTCGAGGAGGGTAGCGGGATCCGAAGCGACGGCTTTCCGCTGGCCGCCCGCAGATAGTTGGGGGCCCAATTAGTGGGTTAGCCACCCACGAAAGGCTGCCCCGCCAGCTGCGTAAAATCCCAGGGTGGCTCCATCGTGCTGGTTGGCGACCAGACGAGGAGGCCCGATGGCGATCCCTGGGGGGGTTCGGGCGTCCCCGCAGTCTCCAGACTAGCCTCCCAGTGGCAAGACATCACCAATTTCGACGTCGGGGTCGATACGTACCGCCTCGTTCAACTGCCATTTCCCATCCCTATTCACTTTTATTTTATTTTTTTATGAGTAAAGTTAAAAAGAAGAAAATGTTTTTACAGCGGTTGCACTCCTCCTCATTTAAAGTGCACCTCACTAATATCAGGGGTTTGCACTCTAATATCCTAGCTGTCCATCACCACCTGGAGACAGAGCAGCCGCACCTCTTCTTTTTGACGGAGACGCAGATACAATGTCCTTTGAGCGCTGCGCACCTGCATTATCCCGGATACACGTTAGAGCACAATTTTCGCTCACGTGCCGGAGTCTGCGTGTACGCGCGGAACGACCTCTGTATCCAGCGTCTCCGTCACCTTGAAGACCCCACTTTTTCTTCTATATGGGTTTTACTAGACACAGGAAACGAAAAAATCCTGTATTCCTGTATCTACCGTTCGCACAGCGGTGACCAGGAGACAACTAGATTATTTGAGTATCTCGGTGAGGCTGCTGATATGGCTTTGCATCAGTACCCTTCAGCGCAGCTTGTTTTTCTGGGGGACTTTAATGCTTGTCATCAAGACTGGCTGTTCCCGTACCAGAAAACCGACCATGCTGGAAGAGAAGCGCGGAAATTTGCGTTGTCCTTGGACCTCTTTCAGCTGGTGAGGCAAGCGACAAGGGTACCAGATGTGGTAGGCCATACAGCCAATTGCCTGGACCTTCTGCTGACAACTGATCCGGACAGGTATCGTGTTGAGGTCACCTCCCCCTTGGGAACCTCCGATCACTGTCTGGTGAAATCTGTGTTTACATATTCCCCACCAGCTCTCGAACCACATGGTGTTAGGCGAGTATGGAAATACAAGTCAGCAGAATGGGATGAGATGCGGCACTTCTTTGCATCTTATCCTTGGCGGCAGGTCTGCTTCTCTTCTTTGGATCCGTCGAGTTGCGCGGATGCTATAACCGATGTGGTGCATCAGGCAATGGAGTATTTTATTCCTTTTGCTGAAGTTCCCGTCGGTGGCAAAGCTCGCCCATGGTTTAATGCTGAATGTGGTCATGCTCAAGACCGAAAACATTCGGCATACCTCATTTGGGCTGATGCTCGAAGCCGCAAAACTCCGGATCTAAGTACAAAGAAGAGAGCCTTTAACCTAGCTGCCAAGTCCTACAAAAAGGCATTGCGGAAGGCTCGTCTCGATCGAATCGCTAAGAATGGCGAAAAGCTCTCTGTCAAACCAACTGGCAGTCGAGCTTTCTGGTCTCTTGCGAAAGCGATCGAGTCGAATTTCTGCCAACCCTCACTGCCTGCTCTGCTGAAGCCGGATGGATCCCTGGCCCACACAGCAACAGAGAAAGCGAATGTATTTGCTTCTCTGTTTGCTGATAATTCGCATCTAGATACTGGCAATGCTTCTCCAGCACATCTTCCTCACTGCGGTATTTCGATGCCTGAAATCCGCATCACTAACAAAGAGGTATGGAGAACATTGTGTCGTTTAGATGTGAATAAAGCCAGTGGTCCTGATGGTATACCAGCCATTCTGCTCAAGACATGTGCAGCTGAGTTGTCTCCTGTACTGACACGTCTGTATCGCCTCTCTTTCAAGACTGGAATAGTGCCGAAATCCTGGAAGCTTGCCAACGTGCAACCCGTGCCCAAAAAAGGCAGCCGTGCTGATCCTGTCAACTACAGACCGATTTCAATCACCTCCATACTCTGCAAGATTATGGAGCGTGTATTGAACTCGCGCCTTCTAGCATACCTAGAAGGTAACGATCTCCTCAGTGACCGACAGTACGGGTTTCGCCGTAATAGGTCTACTGGGGACCTCCTAGTGTATGCTACACACATTCTAGGCGAGGCCATCGAGAAGAACGGAGAAGCGGTCGCCGTCTCTCTGGACGTCTCGAGGGCATTTGACAGGGTCTGGCATGCGAGCCTTATAAGCAAGCTTTCAGCGTACGGTATATCTCCTGGTCTGATCGGCTGGGTAACGGACTTTCTGAGCCAGAGATCTCTCCGAGTAGTTGTCGATGGGTGTTCCTCGGAATCCTTGGCAATAAATGCCGGAGTGCCTCAGGGGTCCGTTCTTTCTGCAACTCTTTTTCTGCTGCACATTAACGATGTGTTGAAGCCCGGTATCTATGGGTACGCAGACGACAGCACAGTTGTAGAAAGATATCTGCCGAGTACTCGGGCTAGTCGAGATCAAGTACAGTCTGAAAGAGAAGCCATGGTGCAGCGTTTGAATGACAAACTTCAGGCAGTCTCCGCATGGAGCAATGCCAATCTTGTCAAATTCAACGCCACCAAAACGCAGACGTGTCTGTTCACCGCCAAAAAGAGCCCTTTCACCTTGGCTCCTACTTTCCAGAATGTATCTTTGGAATACAGTGACCGGCTTCAGTTGTTAGGCTTAGAGATTTCCTCGAACCTCAACTTTGGTCGGTTCATTGAGTCCAGAGCAAGAGCAGCAGCAGCAAAGCTTGCCGTTCTTGCGAAGGTTCGGCAGTACTTTACACCGGGACAGCTTCTTGTTTTATACAAAGCACAGATCCGGTCGTGTGTAGAGTACTGTGGCCACATATTTGCTGGTGCCGCAAAGTCTCATCTTGCGGTTCTGGACTCAATTGAGAGGCGAGCAATGAGGCTCATAGGAGATCCCGAGTTGGTCGAAGCCGACCTCCAAAGCCTTGAACACAGGCGTAGAATTGCTAGCCTCTCAGTATTCTATAGGATACATTTTGGTGAGTGTGCGCAGGAATTACACGATCTAATTCCCCCGGCCCCCTTCCATCATCGGACTTTCCGATGCACGGCAGGAATCCATCCTTTTGTTGTGGACATTCCACCTGTCCGAACGAAGCGCTTTGCTTCGTCTTTTTTACTTCGTACAGCAAAGGATTGGAACAGCTTGCCTGCGTCGGTATTTCCGAAAGAATACAATGTGGTTAAATTCAAGAGAAGAGTGAATAGGCTGCTAGGGTAATGCGCCTTACCACCTTAGACTACATTCCACTTACCATCAGGTGGAATGTAGTCAAGCATTGCCCTAGATTATATAAAAAAAAAAATAAAAAAATATTATAAATTATATTTCATAATATCTTCTTCATGTTATAATCTTGAATTTATTTATTAGTTTCAATAGCAAGTCCATAAAGTCGTATTGTCCAGTATGTAATTACAATTCATTATTTAATTATAAAACTCTAATCCGATAATGTTATTTTTGGTTAATGTAAATTGTGTTTTGTAATCCACATTCCTGTCATTTTGATTATTTAGTATTTCCATAGCAACATGGTGTAAAAGAGATGAAGCTATACGAAATAAAAGTGATGTCTCATTCCCTCCTATTGCAGGAATAGAAAAGCATTCGTTCATTTACGTCACTAAGCAGGAATAAAACAATATTGTTTTATAAAGTTCATGGTACGAATGAAAGTAATATTATTGTAATATTGCTACAAAACGTCTTAAAACTATGATAGTTTTTAAGAGTTCATGGTAGGCCCCAATTAGTAACAAATCTTGTGTACGGATTTGTAAAACGATTCAACACTCCAGAAGCAAACTGATTGCAAAAGTAAATTTAATTACAAATATCTGTTTATACCAAAATAATATCTGACAGTAAGTTTTACTATATATATAGCCAATAGTACGTACGTTGGAAAAAAAAAACAATAACATAATTAATATAAAAAAAAAATCTATAATTTTGATCGAAAACTCAACTTCAATAGCAATATTAATATAAAAGTTAACCATTCCAGAACGCAAATTAATAGCAATCTCCTAGATAAAAAATTGGTATTTCTTCAAAAAAACATATTTCACCAAAATTCGATAGCCATCAATAAATAAAAAACCACTACCATTTCCAACGTACACAACACACATACGTAACACATACGTATTAACCGTTGTGAGCATTAGGACTACTAAACTTACTATGGTTTTCGCCTGAGTGATCATATCGATCACGATATGACTAACCAAGATAAACCGCAATCTGATAATTTTAAAAAATCCAAATCAGCAGCTTTTAATTTGTTCCGAGATAATCCATTAAAACATGAGTTCATGATCACATGTAAGTCACTCACATTATCTTTAAATCCATAATATTATTAACATTTAGTCTTTTTCAAATATATTCTTCAACTGTTCTTTTTTTTATTTTTATTTACGATTCTCACGTAGACGCAATGCGTTATTTTTATTTCACATTATAACATACTAAGAATGATTGCATAGTTAAAAATTATTCAAAGTTGAGAATTTATCAAAAACAATGAAATGTGTACACAATCTATACATTGAAAATATAAAAAAGTATTACATAATACTATTTACAAAGACCGTATTCCAAAGAGATAAAACATCACAATGTATTGTTTTAGTTAACAAAGTAATTAAATATATAGTTCTTAATTTTATTCAAATAATGTTAATATTTACAAGAGTAATCAACAATGTTTAAGATAATAGAAGAAGCGATGAGAGGAATGTCATCTTAAAGTATATGTATTAAAAAGTTTGTATGTTTTATGAAAGAATTATATTTTTTTCAATCACAATATAAGACTATTGTAATTTTAAACCTGTTGATCATGTGGTCCCAACTGATAAAGTTGGATCCTCACATGGGAATAATTTTGTGTGATGCATAGATTGTAGTTTTGAGACAATATTCGAAGACTAGATTTCTTTGTGTCCCGTTATTTAGATTTGCGAATCCCCAAGCGTAACAGGAGTTATCGTTTTGTGCAAGGATTGTCATTTGAATTATAATATAATTAATTTCTTTTGTTTACATACGCAAAAATAAATCTTAACACAATAAATGAATCCATGATAAATAATAATCTACAATAATAACAGAAGTATAGAAAAATCCTCTTACAAATATAAAAAAGCCAAACGACATATAAGATAAGGTGCGCTGATTTTACTTTACATTACTAATTTCTAATCCAATATAATAAAGTGTTACTACCAGAATCATTTTAAACTTTGATATAATTTGAAGAAGTAGTGTGAAAAACTTAATCGAAACGAACTCATAAAAATATAGAATGAGTGAAAAAGTGAAGCTGTCTGCCCTTTTGGTGCAAGGATCTGCGGCTTTAATCAGTGAGTTTATAAATGAGTTGTTGTCAAAATAGGACAATATTACAATAGTGATAAAAAAATAGGCAGGGTGTGATATGCTTTCCAGGAGCATACTTCCAATTCAAAATACCAAAACTAAGTAGATATTGTTATATTTCTACTAATATAATGTTAAAACTGCACTGCGAATATAAATAACTTTTTTTATTTACCCGGGGGTACTCCTAAATTATATCGGAATTTGTCAGTCCGTCATACCTATGGTATGGTAATGGACCGCCCTCTCCTAATGTAATATTGTAACTTTTCCTTGTTCAAAAATTCAAAAATTCATAATATCTTTATTCAAGTAGGCGTTTACACGCACTTTTGAATCCTGGACGCCGCCACCACTCTCGCAGTACACTCACATAGCTAATGAGCCCGGTTCACGACGAAGTTACGTCATGTTTCGAGCTTCAAATTAAGGTGCCTGAATAGGTTCAAAGCCAGTCAGTCAATACCTCAAGCTACACTATATTTTGGGACCCACCAACCAGCCGGGCAACAGGGGAGACACGGAACCAGCATAAAAGAATGGTTCGGAATGACTACAGGAGAAAGCAAATGTACAACAACGAGCCGCCCCCACGTCAAAAACCAAGCATCACATCAAACTTATTCATGAAGACCATCACAACCGCCGTATGGTCCACGGTAATTGTATCAAGAACCCCACAAGGTAAGAAAGTGGTGTACGATGACCAGGAAAAAAATATACAACACCTTAGGTCACGTCATACACCAAAGCCTACCAGCCCCATGGCGGCGGCGGTGATGAACTTCATAAAGATAAAATTAAAAATAGCTCTGAATCTATAAAACCTCAAAAAAGAACAAAGCCAAAGATGGACAAATAGTCAGGACTGACTGACTGACAAGGCGTCCGCGTTGTCCTCGTCCGACGGAGGGACCACTGCATCACTTTCTAAATATCTTCCTCGAGGTTCAAGCTTTAAGAAAAGCAACTAAACAGGCCAACTCAATACCGGTTGAAGAAATTATTCAGGTCTATAAAATCGTAAGTTCTTGAAACTGAAACTTAACAACAAAATAACAACAAAACAGATTATTCACTGCACAGTGGCAGGAGAGCATATGACAGCATACAATACGATCAGTGGTTTCGTTATGTTGGATAGGGCGGAGATGAAGCGGATAGGTAAGGCCAAATATGTGACGCCAATTGTCGTCACGGCCCAATGCACCAAGATAATTCTAGAGAATATGATCCTAAGCAAAGCTAGCACTAACAAACTTCGAAGCTTGGACCGTGCCAACACTAAAGCGGGTCAACGGGGTTCGAGGATGTAGCAGAATCATGTGGATAATATCGCACTTTGACGCGGAGAGGGACATCATAAATCAACCACAACTTAGTCAGCCAAGGATTTAAGAAAGAAGATCTCTCAGCGTATAGGTGACGAAGCAAAAAATCGAGGGCGTACTATGTTCTCTGTATAAGTAAATGTTTTCAGAGCCATAACTATAACCGTTTGGTGATAGAAGAGGCTCTTATAAACCATCTCGGAGCCATAGCAATGGCTACGCGGTTGTCAGGCGCTGACGGAATTCTCCTCATTGGTGACGTGAACCATGTACTTTACATCGATAGAGATAATGTATTCGAGATGAGGTACTGTCGTCCCACCCTGGTAACGTACATCAGCCAGGTATTACGGTACACACATCAAAATCCCTTTGATGTCGCGTATGCCTTAGAAGAGGTCTACTCCGGCATCTACTCCAGCAGGAAACTAGTGCAGTCTTTAATAATGCTTAATTACACAGGATCGAAAATTCCCCGATCCCAACCCAAAATCTTCTACTGAGTACACACCCAAGAAGAGAAGACAACATTGTCTAATGAGTTTTTTGCATCAGGCGCAGGGTCGCGTATCCTAACCATATACGAAGCACAAGGGCTCACTTTCGGCTCCGTTTTTTTAATTAACAACAGAACGCGGTTGAGCGTGGGGAAAGCTATAGCAGTGTCGCGTCATACTGAGAGTTGTGTGTATTTTACTGACAGCGAGGACGACGCGACGAGCAGATTCATTAGGCGAGCAAATAAGGCGACACGACATGAGATGGCTATAAAAGACAGAAGCTTTAAGAGAAAAAAAAGCTATCGTGGAAACCTTGCTCGTGATGAGTGAAAAGAGTAAATAAACACTAGGCCGCTACAATATTGTTTTAGTAGGAAAGCGTTAATCAGAAAATCTAAGAAATATATGTATTAAAACTTTTAATAATAAATACTTCATATTATAACATTGTATATATTATGGATGTTATGTAAAATAAATAAATGATAAACAAAAAAAAAATACTGTGCAAAGGACTCACTAATATAGTTAGTTAAAATACTTGTACTAACAGACTCCTTTTTGAGCATGTAATCTCAAATATCAATGTATAATCTGACAAGTACACATTAAATGGGAAAAGTGCACGGGCGTCGTGACCTTGGATAAAAAATAACAAAATAATGGTAATAAAAAATATATAAAGTATATATATATATATATATAATATATATAAATATTTAATAAATAATAAAGTAAAAAAAAATTAAATAAATATAATAGTAATCATGATACAAAAAAATCTTGATAAATATAATAAAAAACATACCAACGCAGGTGTTTTTCTATATGAAATGGATATATTTTTGTATCAAAGAAATACTACTACATATAATTTTAATGTATAACCATTACATATATTTCTATTTCAGTCGGCTCTCTGACGTCACTAACTGGTTTTGTATTCGCCTGGCCGTCGTATACTTTCCTAATGTATCAGTCTAATGACACAGTTCTTGATGCACCGATAACGACTACTCAGGTGTCCCTTTTGGGCAGTATCATCAATGTAGGTGCATTATTTGCGACACCACTCTGTGGATATGCTGTGGATAAAATTGGACGGAAATATTCTGCTATGCTTGTTGGATTGCCTTATGTTGTGAGTATAGTTTAGAATATATTATATTCATTTGCCCTTTTTTATGGGATTACGCTGCATATGGATAGATGGTCTATCTTATGGTAAATGTTGTTATCACCTATGAATAGCTGCAGAAGTTCTGCAAATATTTTCAAATGATTTTCAACCTATGAACATGTTGAAGTTTACTTGAATATAAGAAGAGTTACCACCAGTTATACAGTTTATAGTTAGATGTCACCACCGTCCCGATAAAGATGATCACATATAGAATGCTTAATTCACCGAGACGGACAGCGATACGGTAGCACAGTTGGTGGAGCGACGGGACGGTTTCCCAGTAGTCGCGGGTTCGAGTCCCTGCCCGTATCGGTTTATTTTCCATCCTATATTTATATAAATTTAGATAAGATTAACATGGCTATACATGTTTATAGATATTTTCAAACATTAATTTCTGTAGTGGCATCTTTTCAATGTTTATCTATACTGCAAAGTTAGAAACATTGGTTAGGACTTTCGAAAGAAATCTAATAGATGTCACCACTGTCCCGATTAAGACGATCACATATAGAATGTTTAATTCACCGAGACGGACAGCGATACGGAAGCTCAGTTGGTAGAGCGACGGGACGGTTTTCCATAAGTCGCGGGTTCGAATCCCTGCCCGTATCGGTTTATTTTCCATTCTATATTAATATAAATTTAGATAAACTTAACATGGATATACATGTTTATAGATATTTTCAAACATATTCTCAGTATTTATAATGTGTATTTCTATGTATTTGTTTCGTTGTCTAACACCCTTAACACAAGCAAATAGTTTGCTTACTTAGGGGTTAGATCAATGTGTGCAATTTGTCCTGATTTTATTATTATTATTACAAATGTGGGCAGATCATTTATATAAAAAATGGGACTAAGTTTGAACCTCGAGGGACCCATATCAATTGGAGCCCCAACCAATCTCTTTTCATTCACCTCAACCCTCTGAATTCTATTAGACAAGTAAGAAAAACTGATTGACAGTAGTCTTGTTAGCCAAATATTTGATTTAAACTATTACTTATAAGAATAGATCCCAGAATGGGTGTGGAAACGTGTTTAAAAAAAATATACAATTAACGTGATACAGCTTTTTTGTAGGTGTCATGGGCTCTAATCTCCGTAGCTTCATCCTACTACGTGGTACTCTTTGCATTGGGTATATCTGGTATCGGAGCAGCTGGTCAAACGGTGTCGTCAGTATACATTGCAGAAATATCGCAAGATTCAATCAGAGGGGCATTAACCTCGTCAACAGTATACGGATTTTTAATTGGGCTACTATCGTCTTACTTTTTTGGAGGTTACATGTCCTACTATAACGTTCTGTATCTTCATATGGCGTTATCAATTTTGTATATATTATTGTTGATTCCTTTGAAAGAATCTCCATGTTTTCTGCTTAAATGTGGCAAGGAAAAGGTAAGTTTTACTGTTATTTATATAAGAATTATAAATTTACGTAACAAAAGATAAACTCTGTATTTGTACATAAGATTCCCGCTTCATTTGTTATCAGTTGATGTTAAGACTCAAAACTGTTTTAATTTGCCGATAACAAAAATATTTCATAAATTTTGTTGTTTATAAAAGATATATATACAAGTATTTTTTTTAGGAAGCAGCTGAATCTATTGCATTCTATCGACGAGTAGACGTAAATTCCAAGGAGGTAGAAATTGAAATTAAAAAGATCAAACTGCAATTAGATGGAAACATCGATAAAATTCTTGAAAGCAGAAACACAGGTAACATTATAACATTTATGAAGAAATAAGTAAGCTTAAAATCTAATTGATAAGATTCAAGAATGAATGATAATAATGATTAAAAGTCAGATAGACACTGAAAATCAATTGTAAACTGTTTAATATGTGTTATTCATGCAAGTAAGGTATCAATAGCCAATGTATCCAGATGTCCATCTGATGGCTTTAATATTATATATGATATACTAGCGACTCTAGCCCACTGTGCGGAACCTTACTTTTTTTCCAAAACATAGTTTTTCCTAAAAACTTAAATTTAAATTGAATTAATATTAAACAAAAATAAATTATAAGTAAATGATAAATTGTAAATGAGAGATATAAATATTAAATGATCAAATTTAAGATGAAATTTATTGATAGGTAATTAAAAATCAGTTAAAATAATTTTGGTAGTTATCGATAACAGATTTGTAATTTAAAATGACACAATTAGTTTATATCTATACATATAATAAAACCCTCACTGATCGCTGTCTGTACATGGAAAATATTTAAAAAAATAATTAACGAGGGGCCTTCACAGCAAGAGAACACAAAACAATGGTTTTTCTATTTGTCTGTTTGTCTGTATGTTTGTGCACGCTAATCTCAAAAATGGCTTACACTATTTGGAAGCAGATGTGTATTGTAATTGTTATCACTTAAAATTTAGTGCTTTTTTCATTTAAATCGGTTAAGATATAAAAAAAGTTATGTCAATTTATTTGAATCACATTGCAGGTACCAGCAATTAATCTTCTATACGTGTAATAAATCTGTAGAGGAGTAATCTCTGTACATTAAAAATATTAAAAAAAAAATAGCCCGAATGTGAACGGATAATTAATATAAACTATTTCTATCTTTTTTTGAAATTTTTTTTTGTTTATCTGTTTTTATGTGATGAGCATAGATGTCTGTGTTCCTGGGTTTGGTCGTTTATTAAATATATACTCAGTATTTATAAGGGTATTTCCATGTATTTGTATCGTTGTCTAACACCCTTAACACAAGCAAATAATTTGCTTACTTAGGGGTTAGATCAATGTGTGTAATTTGTCCTGTAATATTATTATTATTATTATAAAACTTATTGATATTATATATTTGAAGGATAATTTTATGCTTCATGACGCTTACTTTGCTTTTTGAATAAAGTTAATCTTTTTGTCGATACATCGCTTTGGTGTAAAGTTGCAACCTTAAATAGCATAATCTGTTTCTTTATAAAAAACATACCATTACAAATGTTCATGACAATCGGTTAAATGATGCAGAAGTTGGCACGTTGCAGCCACACCTGGTGGCAAGTTGCCTCAATGAGTCTAGAATAAAAACCTTCTCCTTAAAGATTTAGGAGTCTAATTTTCAACTATATGTCTAATACTTATAAATTTTCATAACAATCAGCCAAATTATATCTGAGTTTATCGAGTTCATATATATAAAAACAACCTTATATATATTACCGAATTTTCTTCCTGTACCTCTCGTGTTTAATAAATTTGTGTTTTCTAACATAAACCACCAGAGGTCCTCTATTCGGTAATCAGAACGAACTGCAAAAATAAATATATTTAAATACAGAAGTCATGGTACCTAATATTATATATGGGTGCAAATATTAATTATTATTCTTTTTAAGATTCTCAAGCATCAGAAGAGTTGTTGGAGAAAAATGGACAGGAATCTGACGAAAAAAAAGAGACAACATGGCAATTTTTAAGTAAGTATTTTTGACTAGAAACATATTTTTTTTTACTTCTAGAAATAAGCAAGTTAAAAAAAATACTATATTTTTTTAACTTGCTTATTTCTAGGCTTTGAAAAATAATTAGTTCTGTATTAGGCGTCATACTATCTGGATATCCAAATAGTATGACGCGCTTGTTGTTGTACATGTTAGATCTTGTTTCAAAATTTGCTTACTAAAAAAAGAAACAGAAAAAAACATCTCTTAAACAAACTTCAAAGCGTAGCGTTCTCTGTTTTCGCATCAGGGGCTTAATAGTTTTGTCATTATTTCTGTGTGACTTATAGCACTTAGTTTTCTAAAGTATATTTAATATATATTTTTAAAATATGGTCAATTTTAAAAAAATAAGAATAAAACTTAAGCTTACAAAAATAATTATAATATTTAAATGAGAAATACGCCAGACCTCTACAATCATCAAATGAAATAATACGATTATTATAAGTATACCAACTCAATCTTTTTCAAAATAAAATTAAAAATAATGTGTGTGAAATAACTATAAAATTCTATTACAGAAAGATCAGAATCATCCCAAAGAGCATTAGCAGCTGTACTTATATTGATGTCAGTCACAATTCTTATGGGTTCGATCGTGCTGCAAGTGTACGCGGAACCATTATTCAAAGAGGCTGTTCCCACCATGGATCCCAACACTTGCTCTATTTTATTAGCTGTTGACTTTTTAATTGCCGCACTAGTCAGTGCCTCTTTGTTGGATAAATTTGGAAGAAAGGTGAAATTCTCTACATTTGACGTTCTAGTTCTACTCACCCATAATTTATCAATTTTATTAAACGCAACTAATTGTACAGTACAAAAATATTTATGAAATATTTATATTTTTTTATCTTACAGCCCCTCATGACAGTCACCTCTATTTTATCAGGAATATTTACAATCCTAATTGGCACTCAGTTGCATTTACACTGGGCGCCACATTGGTTCACCGCTTTCACTATATACGGATACAGTTTTGTTTTTAATCTCGGCGCCGCCGTTGTACCCTACGTGCTTACTGCGGAAGTGTTTCTCCCAGAGGTAACGATTAATTTGTTTGTAGTGATAGAATACATAAAATACAAATATCAAGTTTTGAAAGACTGATTTGAGATAAAATGAATGGTGTATTCTAATTCATTCAAGACTAGCTGTTTATTAATAGCTGATACATCAATAGCTTTTAATAATAAAACGATATCCCCGTGATTTGTACAGTAAATGCATGCTATGAGGTGTTTATTGTTCTAGGTACGAGGTTTCGGTTGTAGTCTGACAATGGCCACTATGTGGATCATGAACTGGGTTACCCTCATCGTCTTTAACCCTCTAGTTGAGGCCTGTGGTCTTGGACCGACCTTTTATGTATTTTCTATCATCTGTTTCCTCGGAGCAGCTTATAGCCATATCTGCCTTCCAGAAACCAAAGGCTTGTCAGCTGATGAAATACAGTTATTATTTTTAAAGAAGAGAAGAAATAATGATGTAAAAGCTTAAGTGTCTATTATATTTAAGTATTGAACTACAAACGTGTTATTATTATTTTATATTTCTTCTGTTTGGGGTACAAGTGAGAACTAGAATTTCTTTTAAATTATGGAATAACAAAAAAATATATTTTATGCTTTAATAAAAGACTGCTAAAATGTGCCAGTTTTTTTTCTCAGTATACATTACAAATAAACAATAATTAGAATTTTTTATTCCAATTTATATAATATTAGGTGATTACATATGAAATTAGTATTTTTACGAGTTAACTGGCCATTTTGGTCTAGAATCTATAGTTTCTTTGATTTGGTTAGGTTAGTTATAATTTAAAATTTTGCGTTATTCACGGATACTGGTCAGTATTCGTAATTCGAATTGTAATTAAATATATTTTATTTTGTTTACTGCCATTATAAATATAATTAATTATTTCTTATTTACGAAGCTCCTTGCCACTTTCATTATATAAATGTACATTACTATTATAAAATAAGTTGCTAAAAAAAGAGTCACAGCCTGGCATTACAGATTTTGGATTTTAATGTCATATGTTTGGTATTTTAAAACACTTTATCGTTTAATTAGTGACGATTCCAAGATGCAAAGGATTATACCTATTTATCTATTTTGAATAATCATAGAATCGCAAAATATTAAAAAAAAAAACTAAATATGATGCAGTCATCTGAAGAAATAATAACTTAAATTTATAGGGATGAAGGCTCTTGTATAACGAACCATGCCTGTATATATGAACACAGGTTTTACTGAAAGTTGATATTTTTATCTACATTTTGATGAACTATTTCATTTTTGATTACCTTTATAAATGTACCTTGTATTATTAAGGGTTACTCTTTCTTCTTCCATTTCTAGATAGCTTTTGGTTGCACCAAGATTGCACAAAATGTTTCGTTAATGTCACGTATAAATATAATATAAGGTTCTCGAAGGCTTATATTATTTTAACCTAACGAATACAAACATTATATTTATATAAATATAGAATGAAAAATTAACCGATACGCGACTTGAACCCGCGACTACTGGAAAAACGTTACGTATCTCTACCAACTGAGCTACGGGCGTTTTTCATTCTATATCTACATAATTTTTAAACAAGCTATACCTGGTTATAGATATTTTCCAACAAGCATTATATTAAATGCCAACTTTTAGCAATGGATATGTAATTATAATATATTTTAAATTATTTAAAGGAAATTTATTTACGTGGATTAGGTGAAATAACGTCAAATAAAATTACATAAAAATAAACTAACCACATTATTTAAAGATATGAGACACAACCATATTCATAGAGTGCGTTCAATGGGAAGGTGTAATAGAGCAACAAAAAATATATGGTTGTAAAAATCGATCGATCGCCATATTTGAAAAAAGGAAAAAAAAGAACGTGTTAGAATTTCTCGCTTTAAGAATGCATAATACCTTCCCCTCCATTAGTGGAAGGTATTTTGTATTGGATGGTATTAAGGAGCATTAGGTGGTCCAGGATTTATCTGATTGAATTTTGGAGAGAGACATCAAATTCTGAGAGGATTATTTAGAATATTTGCACGATCCAGGGAAAGTGACTGCCTTTACATAAGAGTCTACTGTCTAAGCAAGTGAGACTAGCAGTCCTTTTTGAAAACATTTTTTTATCTTCAACACGTGGAACGAGGGTGGTTTTTTGGTGGTGGTGGTTTTTTATTAAGTGTCAGTAAATAACTAAAGTAGTCAGTTAAATTACGCCTGCGAAAGGTTATGGGAATACGTAAAGCAGACAGCTTTAAGAAGGGTTATAAGTTTCACAAGTAAAAACTGATAAATGCCGCGGAAATGAAAATTGAAGAATTTGTTTAGCCGTGGAAAAAGTAGATGCGTCGGTGTAAATCTCCACAAAACCTTACCAATTTTAGAGAGATATGCATTCGAATTCTCGACTTTCATTTTTTGATTGTAACCAATAAAAATAGATACTTGGATAAATATAGTTTCCTAATTGTACAACATATAATATTTTTGGATAACTATGGACTTCATTCGGGGTAACTATATCATACATACATAAGTACTAGTATATGGCAGAAATATCTTAAGACTCAGACACAGTTGCATTCACCTCATAAACAGATTAGGTTTTTCATTTTGGTTACCATCGTCATATACGTTAGAAGAAGACATGTTCTATTATTTTTAATATTTATATTTTTGTATTAAAACAAACATGTTCTACATTCAGTATGGGGACAAAATTTGTCAGCCTTATGCAATGTACAAAAATCTGTTTTGCTAGATTAAAAGGTAAGTAAGACGTGTTTACAAAGTCATATCATCTTATCAACGGCTTCCATATTTAGTTTTTATACTAATCTTACTTAAACGTATTATTTATCCTAAGTTTAATGTTAATAATATAGTCATAAAGATATTTACATTTTAGATATCTACAAAATCTACAAAAATCTCTGTCAGACTCATCAGACTATTATACTATATGTACAGTTCCAAAGGGTGGGTCCATGAAGTAGAACTTCATCTCTCTTGACTTATTTGTATAATCATGGTTATCCATAGAATTAACTATTTGAGTGACAGTCATAACTAATATGTGAGAATAAATTATAAATCAAATAAATCCTGATAATAAAGCAAAGACATATAACTAACCAGGCCGCTACTTGTTCTATGATGCTCTCATAATTGCAAGGACTTAAAAGATTATTTAGAACTAGAACTAGAACTTCAAACATTCAAAACAATAGTAATTAGATATTGCCTTATCTTAGAACTAAGAACATTAAGATGTGTTGTCGTTTGAAAGTATTTACAATAAAGCAACATGTTCAGAATTATTAACAAGTATTTTTAGGCTAACGTGTAACTATCCTCAGGATAGTGACATTATATTTTTTGAATGACGATAAAAAGGGCTTTACCGAATAATACCAGTAATTCCGAATAATTTAAATTAACTATGCCTAATGCATAATGCTTAAATATTTTATTTTTATTATTTTACTAGGGGTCGCCCGCGACTCCGTCCGCGCCGTTTTTAGTGTTTCCTCAGCGCACGCGAGGAAAGCTCTCAAAAAAGAATTTTTTTCCCGTTTTTGCAGCATTTTTATTGCTGTTTGACTTCTATAAGTCACAGCGAGATGACATATACCCTATAGCCTTCTTCAATAAACGAACTATTCAACACAAAAAGAATTTTTCAATTCGGGCCAGTAGTTCCAGAGATTATTGCGTTCAAACAAACAAACTCTTCAGCTTTATAATATTAGTATAGATTATATTATTGACCGCTTTCATATAATCAAATTAACTAATCACTTTTTTCTGTATATAATCATCTTATCTTAAATAATTTCTATTTGTTATTTATATTATTGATTTGTGTTATTATGTTATGCTTATTGATTGATGACAGATGTGAAGTTATTTGTTTTTAATTTTGGATAATGTTTATTTATTAGTCGATACATCGCTGCGCTACCTGGTGGCGAGTTACATCAATGGGCATAGCATATTCGTTTTCTTCGAGGAAACATACATGGTCATACCAACTTTTATGACAATCGGTTGAACGGGGCGGAAGTCGATATTTGACAGCGCCGCCTGGTGGCGAGTTACATCAATGGACATAGCATATTCGTTTTCTTCGAGGAAACATACATGGTCATACCAACTTTTATGACAATTGGTTGAACGGGGCGGAAGTCTATATTTGACAGCGCCGCCTGGTGGCGAGTTACATCAATGGACATAGCATATTCGTTTTCTTCGAGGAAACATACATGGTCATACCAACTTTTATGACAATCGGTTGAACGGGGCGGAAGTCTATATTTGACAGCGCCGCCTGGTGGCGAGTTACATCAATGGGCATACCATATAAACCTTCTCCGTGAAAAAATACATATACATACCAATTTTCATAATCATCGGTCCAATAGTTTCTGAGTTCATCGATTTCATATATACAAACATCCTTCTATATATATATAGAAGATTACCGAAATTTACAACACATTTGTTAATCACGTACTCCGAGATGGAAAGAACTGTATTCATAAAATTTAGCATTAATCATGAGCAAATACTTGAGCCAGCGTTTGCAATGCAAGCGTAAGACAATGTATTTGTTAACAATTTTACATTAGAAATCTTGAAATAATCAGTGGTTCTCTAATATATTAAGCGTGTTATTATACATGTAAACCTTTCTCTTGAAACACTCTATATATAAAAAAAACTGCATCAAAATCTGTTTTGTAGTTTTAAAGATCTAAGCATACATACATACAGACATAGAAACAGACGCGGGAAGCGACTTTGCTTTGTAAATGATAAGTAAATATTAAGTAACTATATTTACAAAGATCTGTTGACTGGCAGATAACTAACATTGTAATGTAATTTATTACAATAAGCAAATAATAATAGAAAGTGTGGTCCTGAATTTTATTTTCCTAAAGATAGTACTTACGATGCGTTTGCTATCCCGTAGTACCGATATATATTACCATTAAATACTTTGTTTATAAACACTAAATATAAATGAACTCTACACCATATTTGTTCTCATAATAATTATTACTTATAATTATTAACTGAAGCGAACAGAAATATTCATTTAATACTAGAAAAGTCACATAAAAACAATAAGAAGATAATAAGATAAGATGCTATACAACAAAGTATGATACGTTGCATTTATTCTAATGCAGTAAAATTAAGTGTTACAAATAGAAGCCTTTCATACTCTCAGTCAATTTGAACACAGTACTGTGTTAAAAAACTCTTTAAGGATTAATAAGTATACTATGAGTGAAAAAGTAAAACTTAGCGCCGTTTTGGTGCAAGGATCCGCGGCGTTGATTAGTAAGCATATAATTATTTATTTAAAATAAATAGCACATTACTTTTTATTGTGTTGTGGGGATAGATCGAGTGTGACCAATAAAAGTTATAACTATGACTGGATTAGACGATATTATCGATAATTGTAATTTTTTAATATAAAAGTTATAAGAGTATTCATAGATTATAGTCTAGAAAACATAAAATATTCTATATTTCTTATTTTATCGAATCAATATTACCTATAGCATTTGTAGAAATATATTTATACGGAGAATAAGTAACAAAAATGTGTATTTCTTGGTATTATTTGAAATATTAAAATTTCAGTTGGCTCCTTGACATCATTGACTGGTCTTGCATTTGCCTGGCCATCATATACGTTGCAAATATATCAGTCCAATGCTACAGTTCTTGAAGCTCCTATAACCACCGCCCAAGTGTCTTTATTGGGTAGTATCATCAATGTAGGTGCATTGACTGCGACACCAGTCTGTGGATATGTAGTCGATAAAATTGGACGCAAATATTCCGCTATGATCTTTGGATTGCCTTATGTAGTAAGCACGATTCCTAAATTATTATATTAATTATTCGTTTTTGCCTGTTAAATTAAATATAGAATACATCGATTTTGTATTTATTTAAATATACACAATCATTTATTTCTTTCAGTTACTTTAACATTGAGGAATATGATAATCATACTTTTAGTATGTCGTAATATATTATTTGTTTTTTTTAATTCTAATTTTGGAGGGCGTGATTTCGTTTTTTAATATTTTTTTATTTAAATTTCATTGTAAGTAATTATGTTACATTCTGACTAAATAATATATTTTGAAACTCTTAAACTTATAAAAAAGAATATTTTGCCACATGGCGGCCACATTTTTGACATACAAATAAGATAGAATAATAATAATTTTACTTTAAAATGTGACTATAGTTACTATCTAAACCTTTTATATCTATTATTAAAATAGATGTAATAGATGTAAAATTGGATCAAACAATTCGGAGATTAGCTCTGACTAAAGGTTGAACAATGAGGTGAAAGGTTTTTACTGTAATGTTCTATTTTGAAATCAAAACTTTAAAAAATAACCAAGTGTTTTGAATTATCAAAAGTAAAGATAATGTTTTTGTAGTTATCATGGACTCTTATCTCCGTGGCTTCATCGTTTTACGTGGTTCTTTTTGCGGTGGGTTTAGCTGGGTTCGGAGCATCTGGTCAAGCAGTGTCGTCAATGTATATAGCAGAAATATCGCAAGACTCTATCCGAGGGGCATTGACCTCATCAACAGTATACGGTTTTTTAATTGGGCTACTATCTTCTTACATTTTTGGAGGATACATGTCCTATTATAAAGTTTTATATCTTCATATGGCACTTTCAACTTTGTACATATTATTGCTAATGCCTTTGAAAGAATCTCCATGTTATTTGGTGAAATGTGGAAAAGAAAAGGTGAGTTAATTATTCTACATTTAATCTATTCCATTAGAGTATTTTTCAGAACAAGTTGTTGTTACAAAAAGAGTTTAACATGTTATTAATACATATAGTTTCTAATATCTTTCTAATTCTTATAAAAGCTATAATTATTTGTTAACAAACATTAATTGTTAACTTCTTAACTTAGTGGACTATCTTTGGAGTTTAACATGTAGTACATTTTTTTTGTTTTTTCTTCTTTACACCAAGAGAACTAACAAAAAAATATATGATTTTAATTTCCACTCGTACATTAGTAATAAATTGGTTCGTATAAATAAATTTTTAGTTCATATATAGCGTCTAGTTGTTAACTTATAAATACAATTATATCATTAAAAATTTACTTTTCCTAGTTAAAAATTTATGAAGGAGATATTGGAACGTCACTCGTTGGGAAACGGTTTTACTTCTTAAGGAGCTATTGAAGGAACTTTTGAATATTGACTACTTGGTATTCCGGGACAGAGGCCTTCATCATTTCACAGTACCTCTAAACAATTGTATTTTCTCAAATTCGACGTCCAAAACTGCAAATTACTTATGTCAGTAATAGCTAGGTTGGGGTGTGCCACATACTTCTGACCTTCGATGAATGTATTCAGTGTTTTTTCTCTCTTCTTCTCTTGAAAGAGCCTAACCTGTGTTTGCAGTGCCAAAGATCTGTGAGTAAATCTTTGATAAGCAGCTCCGATATCGAAGTATAGAATTAAGTATGCCAGTCAGGGTGCTGGTTCAACAAAATACAAATTGATGCCCTAGAGGCTAGACGTTGTTTTGAGGGCTGAGAATAAATATACATATGTAATTTTTAGGAAGCAGCTGAATCTATCGCATTCTATAGACGAGTAGATGTAAAATCCAAGGAGGTAGAAATTGAAATAAAAAAAATCAAACTGCAATTAGAGGGAAACATCGATAAAATTCTTGAAAGTAGAAATGCAGGTAATATTATAACGTATAAGGGTAAATAAGTAAGTACTAAAATTCATGATATTCAAGAATTAATGATAATAAAGATCAAAAGTCAGATACTAAAATTTAATTATTTATTTAATCATTTAATTTAAGTTCTTCATACAAGTAAAGCCAATATACCCAAATGTCCATCAATATATTTTAATAATTATAAATTATATTATATATTTTTTTTATTAATTTTAAGACTCTCAACCATCAGAAGAGTTATTGAAGAAAAATTTACAGGAATCCTACGAAAAAAAGGAAACAACATGGCAATTTCTAAGTAAGTCTTTCTGACTAGAAAATTTTAGAATAGGCCCAAAAAAAGGCAGTTCTGTATTACATATCCAAATTGTATGGTGTGCTTATAAAATATCTACATGATAAATTTGTTTTCGTAATTTGCTAATTAATGATCAAAGAAAAAAACAGACAAACAGAAAAAAACTTTATTAAACAAACTTCAAAGTGTACACAACTGCTTACTGCTTAGGAGTTAGATCCCATATACCTTCTCAAAATGTTACAGTTAATTTTCAAAACAATATTTAATATACAGATTTGGTCCTCTTACTAATTCATAATATGGACAGTAACCAAAAAAAAAACAATAATTTAAACTTAAATAACACTTAATATTTGAGAAATACGACAAATGTTTGTATAGAAATTCTATCTTCTATTAGATACTAAGTTAAAAACAATGTTCATTAAAATATGTGTATGAAATAACAAAAATATTAATTACAGAAAGATCAGAGTCATCCCAAAAGGCATTAGCAGCGGTTCTTATATCGATGTCAGTAACAATTCTCATGGGTTCAATTGTGCTGCAAGTTTACGCTGAACCATTATTCAAAGAGGCTGTTCCTACCATGCATCCCAATACTTGCTCTATTTTATTAGCTGCTGACTTTTTAATTGCAGCACTGCTGAGTGCCTCTATGTTGGATAAATTCGGAAGAAAGGTGAGAGAGAGTTTAATTCGAAATGAAAACCGTTTACCCATTTTTTTTTATTACTTATGAAATGTAATAATTGCGCGTCTGTCAATTATAGGTATATTGCAGTATCTAGAACCGAAGTTACTAAATTATCTCACATAAATGTTAAAAGTATTTTTTTAAAGAAACTTTGTACATTTAAATCCTTTGTAATTTTTTGTCTTTTTGTATTTTCTAAAAAGTTAATATTTAATTGAACTTTTGACACAAAAACGAGAGACTAGATAAGTTTAACTTGTGTATCTGTCTGTGCGTCTGGTGTGGCATCATAGCAATCAAATGAATTAACGTTTTATTAACCGAATAATGCAGTGTCTGGTATCATAGTTCACATTATTTACTCCTAAAAAACAATATAATATGTATATATATATATATATATATATATATATATATATATATATATATATAATGACTTCAAGTATGTACCTTTGAGCCAAGTAAAATATCTGAACATAAAGTTCGAGATATATAAGTATGTTACCATTCAAATAGCTCTTAGCTCACAGACACAAACTAAAGACATATTTTGTGACTCTAGACCCTTTCTTGACCTTATAATTAACCAGTTACACTTATTAGCGTTGCTAATGATTTGCTATTATGTTATGACAGGGGTCGTCTTCGTATTTGTAAAAGGTTTTAAGACATTTTAGCATGCATGCGCATATTAATTAAATGTTTTTTTTGTGTGCAAGGTCAAGAAAGTTGTTAACGGCCACAAAGTTTACATACATCACATAATGTGTTTATAATATTATTATGAAATGTGTATTATATAATCTTGTAAATAATAAATTTAATAATTAAAATTTGCTTTTTACATAAAAACAAAGATATAACGCATTCGTTTGTGACGTACAACTTCGACTCTATATTTGCATGAAAATTTGCTCTAACGCAAGCCGCGCTCCTTAGGACTTCGTTTTAAAAATCCTTGTTCTCAATACATAATAAATCAACCAGGATTAAACTTCATTTTTAATTTTGACAGTTTTTAGGTGGGGAAATTTTAAATCACTTTTGAAAGAGGCGAATATCATTTGATTTCATCGTTAGTTTAAAATAATTTTCATACATGACAGCATTCTAGTTCTTCTCAACCATAATTTTTATCAAATTTACTAATCGCAATTAATTAAATAGTAACAAATATCAATCTAATGTATTTTTTTTATTTTACAGACCCTCTTAACAGTCACCTCTATTTTATCGGGAATATTTACAATCCTAATTGGCACTCAGTTACATTTACACTGGGCACCACATTGGTTCACCGCTTTCACTATATACGGATACAGTTTTGTTTTTAATCTCGGCGGCGCCGTTGTACCCTACGTGCTTACTGCGGAAGTGTTTCTGCCAGAGGTGATGATTAATTTGTATCGAGTACCAAAATGCAAATAATTATTTAATTAAAATTAATGATGTTTACATATTTCTTTTTAAGCCCATTTGTAAATATATTAATAGCATAATAAAAAACAATGTAATTTGTAAAGTAGTTAAATATAATTAAGTGTTTATTGTTTTAGATACGAGGTCTCGGTTGTAGTCTGACAATGGCCATTATGTGGACCATGAACTGGGTTACCCTCATTGTCTTTAACCCTCTAGTTGAGGCCTGTGGTCTTGGACCGACCTTTTATGTATTTTCTATCATCTGTTTCCTCGGAGCAGCTTATAGCCATTTCTGCCTTCCAGAAACCAAAGGCTTGTCAGTTGATGAGATACAGCTGTTATTTTTAAAGAAGAGAAAAAATAATAATCTAAAAGCTTAAGCGTCTTTTATATTTAAGTACTGAACTCAAAACATAATTTTTATTATTATAATTTTATATTACAAGCGATATAATATTTCGATTACATTATAATACATTTTATACTATGGAATATATATAAAAAGTACGGTTTTTTTATATTTTCCGATAAGAAGAATGTAATAGATTTTTTTTCTCAATTATATAATCGAACAATTATTTGAATCTTATTCCTATATTTTAAATGATATTCAGGACCTGGGTGACCGAACTTTCCTCAGGTTTTTGTAATTGTTTTTGTGGATCATGTTTTGGGAATTTCGATGCAAATTTCATATTAATCAAATATAATAAATATTTTTTAAAAATAGTGTTTTTTTGTTAGATTATGGGGTGTTAGATTTTATAAGTGACTAGGTAGCTAGAGTAACTAGGTTATTACTATAATGGAATATCCAACAAAAATATTAAAGTATACTGTATTTATTAAAACTATTTTACCCTAAAAAGTGATTGGAAACTGTACCGCCCAGGTGTTGTCATATGCTGCTATAGAGTAATAAATAAGTGAGAGAGAAAAAAAAATCGTTTTTTTTGAGTTGTTTATCAAGATATGTTAAAAGTCGTGTAACATATGTTGTCGGGTTGGATGTAGTGAGGCTGCCTGCAAGAGGTGGCCCGTTAATTACAAATAACCCTGCATACTAGTCCGCAAAACTATAAAACTATAAATGGGATGAATTTTCATAAAATACCTACAATTATATAATAAACTTACAATAATAGTTCAGATGAAAGATTGTAGTACGAACAGTTTGTAATTAATGTAAAAAGACTGTTCTCAGTCAGTCTTGTACAATTAACAAAAATGAGGTTGCTACTATGCTTGCTACTATAAGGACAACGACTTGTTGGAATGTGTTGTTGGAGATGGCTGTTGGGGATGGCCGTTGGGGATGGCCGTTGGGGATGGCCGTTGGGGATGGCCGTTGGGGATGGCCGTTGGGGATGGCCGTTGGGGATGGCCGTTGGGGATGGCCGTTGGGGATGGCCGTTGGGGATGGCCGTTGGGGATGGCCGTTGGGGATGGCCGTTTGGGATGGCCGTTGGGGATGGCCGTTGGGAATTGCCGTTGGGGTGGCCGTTGGGGATGGCTGTTGGGGATGGCTGTTGGGGATTTGGGGATGGCTGTTGGGGAAAATTTGCGACCTAGAATGTCTGGGACACAGAGGAATATAGAAGAATCTGCTATGTTGCCTTACTTCATATCTGGAAATTACATTTTGGAAGCTTTATTGTTAGTTTTTATTTTAAATTTCAAAGTTAGAAGAGGAAGCCCGATCCACTAGACTAGATCTAATACTGTAAATTGGAACACTAGTATCCAGTTAATTAATTAATTCTGACAGAAACACATAAAAGCTGAAGCTTTATATGGTGAGTATGAGTGGCGATCTTTGAGTACCTTATCTTAACTATTTATAGATTTGTCCTCATTACTACATTATTTGAATTTTTTTAAAGTTATAGGTAGTTCCTCTGTTATTCTATTCCTCTGATATCTGATTCTTATTTTGTTATTTAAAGTTCTACATGGCTCTTAATAATTTAGAGTTAGTCGACACACAGCACAGGATGATGTACATATAATAAATTAGACACAAGAAAATTACTTCTTGTTGTTTCCTTTACATGCCTACTGAGATTTGCTCTCCTTTCAATTCTGTCTGCCCTCAACGCCTAAGCAATCTAAGTAATCTAAGTAACGCCTGCTACATGCTTTACTGTGAGATCCATAGAATCAAACAAACTGTTTGTTTGTATATATATCCTGTTAAGCTCTGTAATTGATATTATTTAGTGGCGTTTACTTCTGTTACAACAAAAATAACCATTCCGTGTCTTGTTCAACATCTGGGTATTTGAAAGCGTGGTATTGTTGTAACAATTTGTCATATCGTAGCGGAGTCAAAAATTAAGATAGTGTGAACCAGGGTTCACACTCAAAAAAACTCAGGAGTTTTTAGATTTTCTTATGGGAAAGCTCTTTTTTCAGAGACAGATTTCTGTACTTGTAAAGTTTAGGTCTTAGTTTATTTTATACCTAAACGGTGACAGCATTTAAACATCCTCCAGTGCTCAGAATCGTCCAGTATATCTGATTTTTCAGGTGATGGTCTTCTTAGTGGCATTTTTTTATATAATTGCAAAGACGTGTACAAAATTTATAAAAAAAGTATGCCAAAAAAGAAGATACAATAAAAAACGCTTTCCGAATAATACCGATAGCTGTAAATTCATAAGTTATCTAATGCATTTACAATGTTTGAATATCTTTAAAATATACTTTTAAAAGTTAAAAAGCACGACATGCCGTTTTTAAACTTTTGTTGTAACGAGCATGAATCTTGTATTTAAAAAAAAAATTCAAACATATTCAGAATTATTGGTAAGCATAGTCAAATTATCATTTATGGATTAGTATAGGTAATTAATGTTAACAATAATAGCTGTGCGATAGTAAAATATGTATACTGGACCCTGATTCTCTATGAAAGTACGTTTATATTTAAATAAATACGATATAACTATATTTACAAAGATCTGTTGACTGAGAGATAATTATCATTGTAATTTATTACAATAAGCAAAAGAAATAATTGAAAGTAGAGGACAATATATTATTTTCCAAAAGATATTACTTACCTACGAAACCAGAAATATTGGACACTCTACAGTTATCGAGAAGTACGTTTAATGTCCCATTGTATCTATATTACTTCTATAATGTTTGTTTATAAGCAGTAAACATAAATAATTCTGAAGATGATATTTGTACTCATAATAATTATTTTCTATAACAATAACAGAAGCAAACAGAGTCTTCATTCAATACTAGAAAAGTGACATGATAAATAATAGTAAGATAAGGTAAAATAGAACAAAGCATTCATGATACATGATACGTTGTATTTTATTTTATCTAAAGCACAAATTCACGTCTTTCAGAATCTCAGGTAGTTTTAACACGTTACTTTAAAAAAAATCTCTTTTAAAATAGTAATATACTATGAAAGAAAAAATAAAACTTACCGCCGTTTTGGTGCAAGGATCCGCGGCTTTGATCAGTAAGTGAAGAATTATTTATTTAAAATATATAATAACACCTAACCATTAAATGAATTGTAGAGAAAAATTTGTAAAAGATTACAATAATATTTGTAAAAGATAAGATATACTTAGTTTGCATAAAAATACTTCTGTGACAAAAAATATATATAAATAAATATAGTTAAATTATTTTTTTACACCTTTAAACCTTTATTAAATATGTTTCTTTTAAAAATATTATTTTTTATGTTATAAATTCATTAGAAATATGTCAATAGTAATTACTTTCAGGATATTATCTATTGATGTTCTTGGTTCGAAGACAAAGAATTACATAATAAAAATAAATTATGGAATATATATGTAAAATCCTTGAAGCTTTGTAAACGTAAGAGTATTATAAAACTAGTAGTGGCATGATTGGTTATTCTAGCCTTCTTTCCGATTTGATGGGGGTCCTTCGCAGGGGGTTCTGCGGGGGACGTCACGGTGAGTGCGAAAGTGATCTCGGGGCGTCCCACTCAGGCAATGAGGTCAACCGTTGGTTTTTTAGTGGGTAGCCTTAAAAATGGTATGCGTCTTCTATGCTGTCGCGTAGTCCCACATACCCCCTCGGCCATCACCTTCCTGGTAGTTGGGATGATATATACAGGCATTTATATTTCAAAAAGAGTATTCTTTCCGATACCACGATCTACTTGAATTTTAATATATTATTATCACATTTTATTATCATATACAGCTTCGTGTGTCCTATTTATCTCTTATAAAAAGTGTGTTATTTATCTCTTCTCTCTCAGTTACTATCACTTAATAACTTAATAAAAAAGAGAAAAAGAAGAAAGTTATACAAAACATTTCTTAGTTATTGCATTTCTATTGCTATGATAATACTCCTACTATTATATAAAATAATAATTATAATACAATTATATTTATATATATATATATATATATATATATATATATATATATATATATATATATATATATATATATATATAATACCGGTAGTAGTATATGGAAGTTATATATGGAAAATTACAACAAATATGTATATTTCTGGATAATAATTAAAAGATCTTTATTAAATTTTCAGTTGGCTCCCTAACATCATTGACTGGTCTTGCATTTGCCTGGCCATCATATACCTTCCAAATATATCAGTCCAATGCTACAGTTCTTGAAGCTCCTATAACCACCGCCCAAGTGTCTTTGTTGGGTAGTATCATCAATGTAGGTGCATTGATTGCGACACCATTCTGTGGATATGCAGTGGATAGAATTGGGCGCAAATATTCTGCTATGCTTTTTGGATTGCCTTATGTAGTAAGCACAATTTATGAATTATTATATTAGTTATTCGCGGTTGCATACAGGTTAAGTAGATCACATCGAAATTTATATTTCAATAAATACAATAGTCTTTATACACAATAAACACACTGAATAAAAATCAAGTGCAGATATTGACCTGAAATAAAATTCTATTTAAGCTATTAAAGATCTCATGAATCATAAGCAAAATCAGATTCGTAAGCAACATATTCATATTAAACATATTCAGTAAGCAACATATTCATATTCAAGCAACCATAATCTTGCGAATTATAAAAGACTGGTGTATTTTATTTCGGGAACTATTCAGGGTCTCATTTATGTACAAAATCATCTTCGACCTATATATAAACTGAGCTATTCGGAGGTATATCCCTGAATTTACCCCTCAAAATCAGTTCGAACAGTTCGGCTCCAACTAAAGGTTGAACAATTATTTGAAATCAAATGAACAATATCAAATGTACTGATGCTTTTTGTAGTTATCATGGACTCTTATCTCCGTGGCTTCATCGTTCTACGTGGTTCTTTTTGCGGTGGGTTTAGCTGGGTTCGGAGCATCTGGTCAAGCAGTGTCGTCAATGTATATAGCAGAAATATCGCAAGACTCTATCAGAGGGGCATTGACCTCATCAACAGTATACGGTTTTTTAATTGGGCTACTATCTTCTTACATTTTTGGAGGATACATGTCCTATTATAAAGTTTTATATCTTCATATGGCACTTTCAACTTTGTACATATTATTGCTAATGCCTTTGAAAGAATCTCCATGTTATTTGGTGAAATGTGGAAAGGAAAAGGTAAGTAATTTATTCTTTAGTTATTCATTTTCTTTATAGTAATATTTCGAACAAGATTAACTCGGTATCCTAAAAAAGATTAACTCGGTATTTATACATATTATATTTCCTACGATATTTATTATAAGCTATTACTTATTACAATCTTATTCATATTAATGGATTAAATCTTATTTTTTTTTTCTAATTTATTTTTTCTAAATGTCTTTTAAATCAATATAACACCTCCATATACTTTTCTGAGATTATATAAAATCTATGAAAATATGTTTAGGTACTTTAGTTTGAAATTAGAACCGCTTGCAAAATCTTTGATTTGCGATTCCTTACATTTATATTTTTATCAATGGTCTACATCGGTGATATGAATAAGGATATATCTAGTTATGATAACAAGGAAATAAAATGAAGTATTTTAGGAAGCAGCAGAATCTATTGCATTTTACCGACGAGTTGATGTTAAATCAAAGGAAATTGAAATTGAAATAAAAAAGATCAAACTACAATTGGATACAAACATAGATAAAATTCTTGAAAACAGAAATGCAGGTAAAATTACAATTTAAAAAAATACAGCTCCTCCATTGAAGAATAACTAATTATAATAACAAGAATGCGTTATTGAGGGGTTTCATTAACATATAAATAATGGTACAGTCGATTATGTTTTCCGGAATTATAATCTCTTGAGCATACAGACAAAAGATCCGTGTATGATTTGAACTATTACAAATCCATTATAACTTTATTTCATTAGGTAACAAAGGTAAATAAATTAAAAAAAATGAGGTTATATATGTGAAATCTATATGAAATTGCATATATGTGAAATCTGTAGCAGTAGTCTTAAATTTAAAAACGTTAGGTGTGTCCTTCATACCAATATAGATACCAAAATAATATATAGATACCAATATAAATATATCGACATATCCCTCGACTGTAAACAATATTGTTATAAGTTATGTTAAAATAAATTTCATTACTTTTTTAGATACTCATGCGTCTGAAGAGTTGTTAGAGAAAAATTCTACGAAACCGTTGGAAAAGAAGGAGACAGTATGGCAATTTTTAAGTAAATGCCTTATTTTATATACACAAAACATTTATAGTCAACCATTTCAACCCTTTATTAAGAGTAGTATTTAATAACAACAATGTTTTAATTACAGAAAGATCAAAGTCATCTCAAAGAGCTTTGGCAACTGTTTTAATATCTATGTCAATCACTATCCTCATGGGTTCCATTGTACTGCAAATTTATGCGGAAGCATTATTCAAAGAAGCTATTCCAACTATGCATCCAAATACTTGCTCTATTTTATTAGCAACGGTCTTTCTAATTGGATCCCTGGTTAGTGCGTCTTTGTTGGATAAATTTGGAAGGAAGGTAAGAAAGGTTTATTTAAGAATCTATATCCATATCCATGGATATCTATATCTATATCCATGGATATTTCTTTCATATTTGTTTTGAAAGCCCGACTCTACTCGACTCTTAGATCAAGGTCAAGGAACGGATTACTTGGGCACTTATTATTAGTTTTTAATAATAATAATTAATAATATAATACAACTAATAGTATGTATATATTCCAGTATATATACAGGCTCCGTACATCAATCCCAACAAAGTTTATTCTACGACTTTTTAAAATTCAAAGTTTTTAAAATTTATCTTTTACCATACAAAATTGATTGGTTTTTTTTTTTTTTTTTTTTTTTTTTATATTCTCTAGGGCAATGCTTGACTACATTCCACCTGATGGTAAGTGGAATGTAGTCTTAGGTGGTAAGGCGCATTACCCTAGCAACCTATTCACTCTTCGCTTGAAGACACCCACATTGTATTCGGTCGGAAATACCGACGCAGGCAAGCTGTTCCAATCCTTTGCTGTACGCAGTAAAAATGAGGAAGCAAAGCGCTTCGTTCGGACAGGTGGAATGTCCACAACAAAAGGATGAAAACCTGCCGTGCGTCGGGACGTCCGGTGATGGAAGGGGGACGGGGGAATTAAATTGTGTAATTCCTGCGCACACTCACCAAAATGTATCCTATAGAATACTGAGAGGCTAGCAATTCTACGCCTGTGCTCAAGGCTTTGGAGTTTGGCTCCGACCAATTCGGGATCGCCTATAAGCCTCTTTGCTCGCCTCTCAATTGAGTCCAGAACCGCAAGATGGTTGCCTCTAAACTTTCATTAACTCTGTATGGCGCCTGGGCGCTTACCTTTGAGGTACTTCGTATAAAATACAGAGTAATAAGTAACAGAGGGAGCAAATATTTTTTATTTATTTATTTATTTAATATTTATGTACACACAGAATACATATCAGATAAACTTATTCAAACAAACAATCGTACAAAGGCACTGCTTATTTCAAAATGAAATTTCTTCCAGCAGACCTGTGAAAGGAGAGTACAACAATGAATAACACTAAGTGTGTGCACCATATGACAATAATGAAAAAAAAAATAAAACTAATAAAAAATAATAATAATAATTAATTAATAATAACATAAAAATATAAGCATACAAACTCTAAATATTAATCTACATGGACAGATAATGTTCAATCACTCGTTTTTTAAAGATAGATACAGTTTTAGATGATCTTATAGCGTATAGAATTGTGTTCCACAACCTCACTGCTTGAACCGTGAAAGAATGAGAGTAAATTTTACTTTTATTTATGGGGAATTTAAGATTTGTACGAAGGTGCGGCCTACAAGGAGATTCAGAATCATGAACAAAAGAGAAGCGTTGGCGCAAATAATCTGGGAAGGTTGGATTGTAGAGAATATTTTAAAGAAGACATAAAATACGAGTATTTCTGCGAAAGCGAATTGGTAGCCATTTGAGCTGTTTTCGAAAATTAGAAACATGGTCAAACTTTTTTAATCCAAAAATAAAACCGATATAGAGATTTTGTAGACGTTTAAGTTTATTGAGAAGTTCCACCGTGGCATCCAAGTAACAGGTATCTGCGTATTCGATAATGGGTTGAATGAGAGTTTGAGTAAGAGATATCTTAGTTTTTAAAGGCAAAAAGTTTTGTAGATATTTCAGCGAATGAAATGCATAATGCACCTTACGGCTTACCTTATTAACTTGGGAATTCCAAGACAATGAAGAGTTCATAATGATTCCTAAATGTTTGACAGAATTAGAGTATTTGACAGAATTAAGAAATAAACGAGCAAGAAAAGGTACGAGTTCAATTGATGTCGCATACATAAAACTAACGCCTGAGTTTTAACCGGATTAAGTACTAGTCCATAAGATCATTACATTAATCTGTTCAAGATCTAAATTAATTGCAGCTGTAGCCTGGTCAGCATCAGCTATAGCAAAATGCCGGTACAGCTGCAAGTCGTCAGCATAAAGGTGGAAACTAGAAGAAATTACTTTAGTGACAGAGTTGATAAAAGTTGAAAATAGTAGCGGGGAAAGGACCCCACCTTGAGGCACACCGGTTGTGAGATGAGCCCAGTTAGAAAAGGATGAGTCCAGGCAAACACACTGTGAGCGACCTCGTAGGTAAAAATCAAACCAAGTAATTGTGGAAGAAGAAATATTCATGGATTTCAATATAGCAAGGAGAATATCATAGTCAACAGAATTGAAAGCTCTGCTGAAATCCAGTAGTATTAAAATAGTAACATACTTTTTTTCCATAGCCAAGCGTATGTCTTCTGTAACCTTCAAAGGGCAGTTCCCGTACTTTGTCCAGGACGAAAACCAGACTGGTAGGTAGTGAGAAAAGAATTAGAAAAAACGTAAGAAGATAACTGGTGATGCACAGTACGTTCAAGAACTTTAGAGAGAAAAGGTAAAATAGATATTGGTCGAAAATGAGAGATACAAGTGTCGGATTCGAAATTTTGGAAGAGGGATGACATGTGCCATTTTCCAAGTCGAAGGAAAGGTCGAACTCGAAAAAGAATAGTTAAAAATATGCACTAATACTGGAAGGTTAATGGGGAGAATAGATGTAATCATTTTGGAGCATAGTTGATCATTATCCATTGCGTTAGATGAAATAGAGAGTATAGCGGTCTTAACATCAAGTTCACTAACAACACCTAAATTGAATTGAGAACAGTTCGGTGCTGGCAAGTCAGACAAGTTGCGAAGAGTATCCGCCTTGCCAGTCAGATCAGATATCGGTGGAATAGAGAAATGGTCATAAAGTGCATCTAAATCAACATCTTTGCAAACACTGACTGGCATTTTTCCGATACCAATGGACTTTAAAAATTTCCATGTCTTGCTAGTATTTCTGTTAACAAGGGAATCGTGGTAAAAGCATTTTTTGGCGTCTCTGCATAAACGATTGCAGCAGTTGCGTAGGAATTTAAATGCCTCTAGTTTTTATTCAGATGGAGAGCGTTTATACCTCCTTTTAGCTCTATCCCTTTTTGACATCATATCTTTTATTTCATTTGTAAGCCATGGCGCAGGAATGCGTTTTATTTTAAGACGTTTTACAGGAGCATGACAATCGACAAGTTTGGTTATTATTAAGTTAAAAGCATTTACTTTTGAGTTAACACAAGAAGTATCATAAATATTACTCCAATCGATATTACTAGCGTCCCGCTGTAATGAAACCCAGTCTATGTTCTTATAACTACGAAGACCCTGAAAGTGTGGAATACGCTTAGGTGGTCTAATGCGATATGACATGAAGATTAAATTGTGATAAGAAAAAGAAGTTGTATATTGACCATGTGTAAGAACATGATGAGGTGAAGAAACAATCAATAGATCTAAAAGTGAAGGGTTGCAATTTGGAAAGTGATGAGTAACCGAGGTGGGAAGGAGGTTAAGATTAAATGAAGTTATAAGAGATTGAAGTTTATGAGTACGGGAATCATTCTTAAGAATACATGTATTGAAATCGCCCATAATAATTATATGATCATAATTAGGACACAATTCGTTTAACAGGTGTTCCAGGCTACCAAAATAATCTATAGTAAGATTCGGACTGTAAAATACTGCTAGAAGAATCTTGGCATGTCGCAATGTCATTTCAATAAAAAGATACTCCTCTGAATTAGAATATGCTGAGGAAGATATTTTTACAATTTTATAAGGATTTTTTTTTGTTTCGTTTTCTTTGAGATGTTTATCTAGATTTGTAAAAAGTCGTAGAACGAATTTTGTTGAAATTGATGTAGAGAAACTGCTGCAACGGGTGACACCAATTAATTTCAAATAACCCTGTATATTCCATTATCTTAACAGTAAGGTCATATTAGTTGGGTCTTTTTTAACCACTCTTTACTGAGGCATTATTCATGCCAAGCTAAATAATATTAACGTATTAGATTACTGAAATAATCCCCGAGTCAGATATTTATTTGATCACGTTTCTTATAGGGCGACCTTGTTTTCTGTGAATCACTGTACCTTTTCGCTATCCCTATCTACTGATATTCTCTAGTGGGAAGCTCACAGTTCATCTAAGGGTCCGCTGTCAATAACAGAGTACTGATGGACACCGGTTCATAGGTTCTTTCGCCGATGCATGCGAAGTGTATAAGCCGACGGGGTACGGTTTGATTGGCGGTGGATATATTATGACCTGTAGAGGATCGTCACGTTTATCTGGGTGCCCATACATGCTTAAAGATATTTTCAAACATAAATTTCATTAACGTTTTCGCTTTTCGAAACGTTTGCAAAAGGTTGAAATATATCATTTCCTGATGCACAACATTGTTCTTAGCATCTGCGCAACTCGATAAATCCTCAGAAGATAAGCAGATTTACCACCAAAATAAGTAAAAGTGCCTCATCTAATGAAAATCTGTTGACTTGTATTTTCATACTCGTCTAACACCATGTGGATCAAAGTTTGGTGGTCAATAAGTCTACACAGATTTCAACACACAGAAAGTTAATATCTAATATCTACTAAGGCAATATATATATTGCCTTAGGTTATAATCTACCACACCAAAATACGAGAACATATTTCAAATAGTGAAATTCTGAATTTCACAGTGGAAATGAGAAATATTGCATGAGTAAGAATGACCGGTGGATGAGACGTATAGGGTCGTATCGGAGATGTATCGGGGAACCAAATAAATAGTTAGTAGGACCAAGCATAATGCCAAATTTTTGAATTTATTTGAGGTATTTATTTATTGAGGTGACATCATTGTAGTTCTTCCGACTTACCTATATCAAAATCCACTTCAGTCAATTCACTGCACAATTTTATTTGTAGTTTAATAAAATACTTTTTGTCTTACAGACCCTCATGACAGTTACCTGTATTTTATCGGGGATATTTGTAATCCTCATTGGAACTCAACTACATTTACACTGGGCACCGCATTGGTTCACCGCTTTTAGTATCTACGGATTCAGTTTTGTATATAATCTGGGTGCTTCCATAGTTCCCTTCGTCCTTACTGCAGAGGTATTCCTGCCAGAGGTGAGAAGTGCCAGTTGATTTGAGAAAAGTACCTTGAGCACTAATTTACTATGAAATGAATGATTGAAAATATATAAATCCATATAATTTTATTCAAAGCAAGTACATAAATACTCAAAGCTTATATTTTATGTAATAGGTTGCTAAAATATTAAGTTTTTATTGTTTTAGGTACGAGGTCTCGGTTGTAGTCTTACAATGGCCACTATGTGGATCATGAACTGGGTTACCCTCACCATCTTTAACCCATTAGTCGAGGCCTGTGGTCTTGGACCGACCTTTTATGTATTTTCGGTTATTTGTTTTCTAGCAGCAGCTTTTAGCCATTTCTGCCTTCCAGAAACCAAAGGCTTGTCGGCTGATGAAATACAGTTGTTATTTTTAAAAAAGAAAAATAATTGTATTCAAAAAATTTAATAAAACTGATTCTTTTTGAATTCTTGGCCGTTATTCGCTTATTTTATTTTAGTTTTGTTTCTATTATGAGTTTCGTAGTGAAAGATTCTAAATTTATAACCAATTACCAAGTTGCTATTGAAAGTAAAACCAATTTCATTCCTATAAAAGATAAGTTTTTTTAAGATTAATCAGACACTAGACAAGTAAATAAAATTGTGATTAAATAAAATATTTTAATTTTGGTAAATGATCACAAAACATTATCATCGTATTGTAAACTCCTGTATAATAGAAAGGAAAAAACTACTAATATTGTAAATAATTAAAAATTACTGGACATTAAATTGAAAACATATCTCCTTAAGTTAAAATGAAAATAAATCATTGTAAATAAATTTGTTACAAAGTAATTTTGTATATATTAAACTATTCATTTATATTTCATTCAATATAACACCAATAATGGTAAAAATAATATTCTTTATTACACACCACATACAGAAACGATACAAATAAGTTCTTAATAAGAAGTATTGGTTAATACCAATATAGGTGGTAAACAACCTTATGCAGGTGGGAATGAAGAAAGAGAGTATAAAGTGGTGCATTAAAAGTCATATTAAATTGTTTTTATATTAATAAACTTAAATTTATATATATGTATAAACATATATAATAATACTTGTGCATAAATATATATACACATATATTGTTTATAAAATGGAACACATGATTTTACTTGCCTGATGGCTACTCGAAATGAATTCCAAAACGAAACTGCGTGTATGGTAAAACATTTTTTGCTAACAGAATAAGGTGGCAAACGAAGAGTCAGATTTTTGGATGACTTAAATATCTAAGTATGAGGAATTAGAAATTCAAATTTATCTTTTAAGAGTTCGGAGAAAAACAATAGTGATACAATTTGTAGATTCCGGCGAAAACGCCTAGATTCCTGCCAGTACTGGAGAACCACAGTCAAACACTTGTTTTTTATAAAAAATGTTAAATGGAAGTGTTGATTAATAGTATAAATAATTTTGTACCATATTATCGGGATTACAAGAATGATGAGCTTCTTATAGTCAGCTAGTCAGGAACCAGAATACAAGTCAAACAGGACTAAGCTCCGTAGATTCTCGTCTACCCGCGAACAAACCATAAATGAACCCGTCTCTTCTAAGGTATATAAAAAAATAGGGAAAAAGGCCTCCCAGCAATATTATTAGCTTATGTCGACTCAGAGGGTGGAATCAGGACAAATAGAAATATTGTACCGTAATGGGGAAAAGAAAAGGAGTGAAAATTCTTAGGCACTTCCTAAAGGAAGTTAAAAGCTAGGGTCTCTTTCCATAAATCAGGGAACTCTCAAATAAATAATAATAAATAATAATAATAATTTTTATTTGATACTAAATAACTAACATGTATTACATAAACAAGATACAAGTTGACAGCTGCAAAAGTTATAAACTGTAGCTCAGCGTCAACGCCCACTTAATAATATGCAGTATTGCTCCAAATAAAAAAATATAGTGCTGACATTTGTTACAGTTATGGATTAGTTTTTCTTATTATAAATATAAACCCTAAAGAAAACAAAATTGGTATATTATTGCATGTGTAAATAGGTGTGTAAGTGTAATATTTGTGGGTGTGTAAGTGTACTTGTTCGAGTGTAGGTGCGTTGGTATGTTATGTTGTGTCATTTTTGTCACCAGGTCGGTTAGTTATTTATTAAGATTCAAATCAAAGACTCAGTCTCTTTATAAGACAGAGTTGATAGCTATGAGGAACACTTTAATTTGCATTCATATTTTGTAAGTGAATATATATCTAATTTCTTGTTAACTTTATTGTAAAGTGAGCAATTAAGGTTATAAAAATGGCGGCGTGCTAAGACAGAATCACGATATTCTGTGGCACATATTCTGTTGGCCCGACGTTTCGATAGTGCGGCATGATAGTGAAGCTCAGAGTGTTTTTGTATTATGGCCGCCAGTATAAATAGCTGCCTAACTGATAAAACGTGGCATTCTAGGTAAAGGTTTTTCGTGGAAAAAAGAACAGGCTTAAACGTCATCACTTTTAAAACCAATCGTTGAGCCCTTTCTACCCTTAACCTATGACATTTAGCCGCATCTTCCCAAGATGCAATACAATAAGAAAGAACTGGCTGAACGAGTGCATAGTAAATACACTTAAGACATACAAAAACGGCAGAATTTCTAAAAGTCTTACAAGCTACTATCAGCATTCTAACTCTAGAAACTGTGCACTGGATATGTGTTTTCCAAGACAGGGAACTATCTATCCATACACCAAGGTACCTAATAGTTGAGGCACGGTCTATTTGAGGACATGGACAGGAAAAAGAACCATAAATATTTTTATCACAATTATGAGCTTGTAGGGTAAAGGAAACTGAAGCAATATCATGAGTGCGGTTTGTGAAAGTTATATATTGAGTTTCAGAGTAATTAATTGTAAGCAAATTTTTAGCAAGCCATTTTGAAACCAAGGCCAACACAATTTCATTACCATATATTAAAAACAGGGTAGGGCCAAGAACGCTGCCTTGAGGGACAACAAAGAAGAAGAAAAGGAAAGAGAAGGAAATAATCCTTCTCTTCACTGAAATAATCATTAATTTTAACTACTTGGCGTCTACCTGATAAGTAATCACGAAATAAATTTAAAGCAAGACCCCAAACGCCTATGCTGTTTAGTTTTTTAAGTAAGATTGGAATAGAAACCGTGTCAAATGCTTTGCTCATATCTAGAAATATACATAATGTTTTTAGTTTGTGATCTAAATTTTTAACTACTGTAGTAAAAAGATCAAGAACCGCATCATTTGTTGATCTACCTGCTCTGAAGATATATTTATTAAGCTGAGCGTAAGCGAAGCTCTTAACCGTTTGGGCATCAATTTTTTGAGGCCACATCACACGAAAACAACTTGACCAATTTTAACTAAAATTGGCACGCATGTCAATAAAATGACTTGGCTTGTTTTCCAAAAAACAGAATAAAAAAATATTGTTTCGTTTTAAAGATATTGTCAAAAAACTGAATCTTCCATAAAGTTAAGCCTAACTTAACCTGCGCGCGCTCAGCAATCGTTACTCTTAACCTTTCAGTTGCCAGCAACTTCATTAGGTGGCCTGCCTGCAAGAGGTGGTCAACTAATTACAAATAACCCTGTATATGTCGAATATTATATAATTAAAAAACTGAATCTCCCATAGAGTTAATCCTAACTTAACCTGCGCGCGCTCGGCAATCGTTACTCTTAACCTTTCAGTTGCCAGCAACTTCATTAGGTGGTCTGCCTGCAAGAGATGGTCAACTAATTACAAATAACCCTATATATGTCGAATATTATATAATTAATTAAAACTATTTGAATAAATGAAAACTATACACTATGCCCTAAATTATTAGTCTCTCATGATCTGTTCCTTAGAATACGCTCATATTGTTCTTATTAATACTTGTGGAGCTTGATACTTGTGGAGCTTACTGTTTCTTGGGAAACAAACATTCCAAGGGATCACACATTCAAGCCCAATAAGTATTACGAAGTGACCAACGAACTGATCAGGAATAAATTTATAGTTAGTTTGTATGCGGTAGAAGTGGGAGCGAGAGGTATAACAGCAAAATCTCTCTATAGCCTATTTAAAGACCTTGGCCTTTCTAGAACAAGCATCGGTTCATTTCTAGAACGTTTTTCAAACGGCATTAGTAGGTTCTTTCCAAATTTGGTTAGGTAGAGAGAGGAGTGTGGAGGGTGAAAGTGAGCGTTTTTGCGCATAATAAAGGGGCCTTTTAAACCTACTCCTGGGTCGCAAGTCCCAGGCACTGCTTGCACTCCTCTCCTTGCAACGCGATGGGCCCGGTACACGCACGGTGAATCCATGGAATGCTAAGAAGCTTCGTCTGTAACATTATTATTCGATATCAAAGGTATCCCACATTATATAGCCTCGCCATAATTTGTCCATAAATGGTCCGTACATCAGATGACAATGACAATGCTAGACCACACATTGCACAACAGACAGCTACCAAATTAGAAGAGCTTCAATTAGAATATCTAAGACATCCTTACCTTAATTACCTTACTCCCCAGAAAATAATTGCAAGGGAAAAAAATCAACTCCGATGGGGCAGTCCAAATCCCCTTCAAAGATTTTATTATAGATTTTTTTAGTAAAAGGATCAATTAAGATCAAGTTATAAGTAGGTAGTTACCTACTTTAACAGGGCAAAAAGCATAAAAACAATGGGTCATACTTTGATTAATTAAATACATTATATTAAAAAGATTTTCAACTTTTTATTCTTCTCATACAAAACGCCAATTTCATTTGTAAGGACCTAATACTTTACCACTTAAAATGTAAATATCATAGTAAATATATTTGTGATGTAAATATCAATAATATTAACATAAATTACATATAAAATAGTGGTAATTATTATTAAGTTAAACCGTTAAAAAGTGGGGCAAACGGCAATTTTCTTATTGTTTAGAAATTAATTAATTATAACCTTCTTAAATGGGAATAAATAAGCAATTTTACAAACGATGCATATTAAAATAAATTAGTCTAATGGCGGTGATTGTTGTTAAATATATTTTCATTTAGTAACCAAATAATTTATTAAACAAAGTAATATAGTCAAATGATCAACTGTTTGCGTCGGAAATTAAAAAATAATTTTAAGATGACCTTGCTCTAAATAGGTTAATTACAATTTTATATTCATTGAACTATATTGTGCAATGCAATTCTGATCAATGTTATATTAAACATGCATATATGTATATCTCCATACTCATTGCGTCCTTTTTAATTAACAGTGTGTCATCAGAAATAAAATAAATCAGATTTCATTTCAGGAACCAAGAATGCACGAAGAAAACTGAAGAAGAGATAATTAGGCTATATTACTGTAACTCGAGGCCAGGGTTCAGTGTCCAGTGCCACGTATTGCGCACCAGACAGAGCTGTTCCGAACCATCGCGCCGTAACGGAGTGGCAGGGTACCAACTAAGGTCAGTATACAGTACAGTACAGTAGTCGTATAGAAAATTTGCGATTGTTTACAAATCGCTGTTTTTGCTTCGCATTTTTTTTTATTTTCTCTGGTTCCCAAAGTTCTTTTCAGAATATGGCTGCCCGAAAAACTCAGACCGATTACTTGACTACCCATATCGACTTTGATGAGAATTATGATCAGGATTACATTGATTTGAATGTGAAAGAGTGGACCCCGTTGGTAGGCAAATGACTCTGGCAAGCCCAAAGGTTTTAGAGTTCCTTTTTAGAATTGCTGACCAAAAGCAAGTCTAAAACCTTTGGGCTTACACTTTACAGACCTCAAGGGCGCCATGGTAAAGCTAATCAAAGAGTCAAGGAGAAATCTTTTTGAAACAGTAGAGGCTTTAGCAGGCTGCTCAGTCGATAATGAGTCATGTCTCTTCAGGGCAGACAACTCGCGCCTCCACTGTGAAGTGGATAATCTTTGAGCAGAGTTCAAGGTTCACGGGCACGAGTTTGCGGAAATGAGGGCATCAGCGAATACAGCTGCTGCTTCTACTGTAGTGGCACCTTCGCTTTATCTGGACTTTATTGAGGAGTTGAGGCGCTCTATCGTGTTCTTGGTGGGCGTAATGTTTTTAACCCGCTTTTCAGGTACTAAAGAGTGCCTTCTTCCGAAGAAGGTCCTTCGTCCACCCCCGGTTGTGGACAGAATGAGGAAAATGGAAACTGCTGCCAACCAGGACGCGCAATGTATTGCCCGATCGGAATCTCCTATTTTGCAGGCAATGTCACCGGAAAAAGGGTGCAAGTGCCTACCGTGGGGCTGTCCACTCCAGCTAAATGGACAACGATCGTAAAGCGGGGGAAGAAAGAGATTCCTCAGCCTACATTTCCTGCTGTCATGGTTCAGGCCAGTGTTGCAGCTCAGGTCACGAAGCTACCGGGCAAGACAGAGAGCCCAGCCCAAGCTTAGATCCCCTCGGTCGCCAGCAGTGGTGATCACACGCAAGATCAAGCTTGAGGATGGTCTGATAATTTGGCGGTCGGAAACATTCACACATATCCACATAGATGTCGACAACAAAGTCGGGGACCAGGCTTTTGGAGCTCCCGATGTTTGCTCCAGAAAAGGCTGAGTAATTAGCCGCACTATGGTCAAAAACCGGGTCTCAATCAAGTAAAGGGATTGGATGACTCTGCCACGAAAGAGAAATTGGGAGCCCCTATTTGCAGCGTCACGGATTGCTCTAGCAGTTCGATCCACGTTGGGAAAATTCAGAGGGGCAACGGCGCCATTGGCACTACAATTGTAAAGTGCTCTGTTCTCATCATTCACTGCTGGCGGGTATTCGTATCGGACTTTACCAATTCAAGCAAAAAAATACAAGAAAAAAAGGTTAATATACGCCGGGAACCTCCTCGTGTACTTTTGCCATTCGGTTTCCTTCGGTGACATCAAAAACATCGAAAGCGTCACGGAAGGGTGCTCCCTGATAACAACGGTTAATGAGTTCATATTCGGATTAATAGTTGGCTAATAATCCGCGCGTGGGGGCCGGTCGTAGTGGGTTTTAGTCATTCATGGAATGTTCGTGGCTGGTTGGAACGGAATACCTTTGGAGCCTTTCCTGCCTGCCTGATGAGAAGTGCTCCGGTTTCCTTACCTGCCTCGGTCGAAAATTGCCCATGTCAACTTTTGGTGGAGGACACAGGCTCTATTTAGCGGCTCAGCCCCGGGATCGCTCTGGCACTTCTCTGTTTGCAGAGTGGAATAGTCCCAAAAATATATAGGGGGTACGCGGTAGTCTCTTTTATGCTTAGGGAGTTTGCCGTTTGTAGTTTTTAGAATCTGAACCTGTAAGCACTATACATATATAAAAAAAAATATTCAAAAAATGCTCGCGAATTTAGAGAAAGAAAGTTGCAAGGTTTGTAGTAACAAGGTTGTAGGTTTGTTTTGGGAGGATTCATAGTAATGAATCCTCTCAAAACAAAGACCCTAGTACTCTAAGCAATGAACTTATTGCGTACATAAAGTACACGTGCTTGGGACCAGCTCATCTATTCTACCAATAAAATACTCAGAAAAGCTTTTGGCAATTGAGAGAAGTAATAGATACAAGAAAGTATTTTTTTTTCCTCAAGAGGAAGTTTTACAATATCTATACATTACCGATCTTCACTCGTTGTTGCCAGACTTAGGCACTAATCACAGAGTGAAGCACCAAAATAAAGTCCTGGGAGACAGTCATAAAGAGAAATATGCTAAATATAATGAATAGAGACAGAATAAGACACAAAATCATAAGAAAATGCACAGAGATAGAGGACCTAAAATATAGAATTTTTAAATGGACAGGACATAAAATAGACAACATAAAATAAAAATGGAAAATGGCCTCAAAATAAAGGTTTCTGGTACCTCAGAAATCCAAAAAGGAATCGCAGATTTATTATAAGGTAAAAAGATAAGATCAAAACTAACGCAAGATAAACAGATACTAGAAAAGCCTGTAATCGAATTGACTGAAAATACATGAAAGCGGTAATTGCGGTGGTAGGCCAGTTGTCAATATTAACTTGTAAGAACTGTAAATTAACCAAAAAATTATATTTTTGTCTTAAATGTCTGATAATTGGCATTATTATTATTGTTAAGAGCACTATGTTTATAAAATGCTTATATCTAATTGGTTCAAGTAAATGAAATAAATTACATTGTCAATATTGTAGGCGATATAAAAAAAATCGATATACGCGTACCTACATTATAATGTAAATAACAAATAATAAATATAAACTTTTATCGATAACAGCTGACAAATTTACAAATGAATTTCTAATCTTCGAAATTAGTATAACGTAGATTATAGAAACATGTAGATTTTTAGTATAAAATTAAAAACCTATAAAACTATATATTAAAAACCTATAAAACAATACCAAAATAACTAGTAGGCAAATTTATTTTTATTATCAAAACTTATCAAAGTAACAGAAACCATTAAAACAAATATCTAGAATAGTGTCTAATGTTTTTTAAAGACATGGATAGTGTCTTTTTTTAAGAAATAAAGATTGATTTAAATAAATGTTCATTATCTAGTTTAGATTCAGTCTCAGTGTTAACTCTTAGCTCCAAAAGGACGAACGAACCGAATATCATTCAATTCAACACACGTTGTCATAGGTATACTAAAGACATGAAGTAAGCCACACTATCATAGTACCCGAAAAAAAATACTTTTCCCGCAGGATGGAAAAATAAACTTTACGGAGACATAGACAAGTTATAGATTTGAACCGAAAAATAGCATGACAATTAAGTATCACAACAGAAGCCTAGATTACTTTTATAAAAAGATAATGTTATAATTTAGATAATTAATAATCAAGTATACGAACAATAATTATTATTAAATATGATAAAATATATAGATAGCAGATAAAATTCGTTCATTAATGCTAAATTTGTGTACGGTTCTGCATTTTAAATTGTGTCTATAAGTATATATTTAGTGTTTATTTTTTTTATAGTGACGTTGTGTTATTTATTCAGTAGAGCACAAGTGTTTCAAAAATAACATTTATTGTATTTATTACTATAAATAGTTTGTATTTTACCCATGTAACTATATAAATATATATAACACGAAATTTGTGATAGATTAAATTATTTTCTATTCTAATAAATTACGATTTCCATTACTAAGGTTAATATTAAAAATACAAAATATTCAAATGATAAATAAATGTGTTTGCTACAGTCTTCATAGAGTAAACTTAAATAGCAAGAGCAAAGCGAGGTAACTGTCTCAGCAAAGTTCTATATCAATACATAATTAATTAAAATAGTTTATTATCAAAGCAAATATTTTGTAATGAAACCTCACTGTTATAATTAGAATATGGAATAAAAGTTTGATAATGATAACGTACACGCACGGATTTTTTTTTGATAAAACAATAATATCAATTACAGTATTTTTTTACATTACATATTTAAATTTTATTACATCAGAACTACAATTTTATGATAACTATTTAAAATCTATAAACCAAAAAATAATTTTCAATATCAATGCATTCAATTTTTGTTATTTTTTATTACATTTATTTTTCATTAAGTACGTATTCTTATAAAATTACATTTCATTAATGTCCACGAACACTTGAATCTTAACTGCCAAAGAGGAGTGAGGTGAATTATAATTTTAAATAATAACTGTTACTTAAATAATTTTATTCTATTCACCATAATTATGCGTTTTAATATAAATTTACTAGTATTAGTAAAACAAATTCTTACTACTTGGAATCTTATAAAACTGAAATAGCTCTAGTTTAGTTCGAAAATAAAATATAATCTCTATGTCTTCAATCCATACATAGAAAAGAACAGGCAAAACATTGCCTACAGCTGTCCAAATAGTATTTTTCGGCCCAGATAATATTAAAAAAAATACATAAAAATTAAATAATTCTCATAATAACTTTATCAAACAATAAACAAATAAAGTCTTTAGTGATTAGACGTTCAAAATGTTATAGTTCAGTGATAAAGGATAGTATTATAAAACAGTATTAGTTCTGGTGAAGTAAGAAGAAGTCCTTTGTTTGTAAAAATGGGAAAGTTACAACAGGCGCATACGGCCATTTCTTGTAAGTATTTATTTATAATTATATCCTACAGTTTAGTTGCAAATAAAAAGATTTTTTTTTAATAAATAAGACTTTCATATATTTGCATTATTATACAATATATGCTAAAATTATATATTGTTGTATAAAATAATTATAATAATAATATCATAGGATAATTACACACATTGATCTAACCCCTAAGTGAGCTAAGTGATTATTTTGCTTCTGTTAGGGGGTTAGACAACGATACAAATAAATAGAAACACGCACACATTATAAATACTGGAAATATATTTATATATATTTTGTTAATATACCGAATATAACTTTCGCCAGTATAGTATATTATCATTTTGTGTGATTTGGCTGACTGATATCGCAACCCAAACTTCTGGGCCTGGGAATTTTTAGCAATTTGTATAACTCTTCCTTTAGACTTGGATGTGACATATTAAGTCGTTATTTTAGAGTTTTTTTTAGTTTCGCGTTTCACCTGGGATCTATCAAACGTCATTAATTGTATGGCAGTACCCAATACGTTAAAGTAATGAATCTATTCCTATATAATTGTGTAACAAGAAACTGACGTTTTATGATCAATGAAATATGTTATAGTTCCATATGAAACTACTTATAACAAAAAACAATACTTATAACAAAATGTGTTATTTGTTATAAGTGAAACATTTTAAAAGGGTTCTTTTTGTTGCTTAAATTTGCTAGTTGCTGCGCAGCCTTAATTAGCAATGATATTATGTAATAATATTTTATATATTATTATTACAACAATAACTTAGATTCGCTTTCTTATCTGTATTTGTAGATAGGTAACAAAAATAATTGTTATTCGAGTAATATTTACTTATGTTATCAAGTTTTTTATATTCTAAAATGCAAATAAGATAATTTAAAACGTTAATGTGCAGAAAGGAACTGAATATAAACAAATAATTATACATAACTCTGTTTATAAGTAGATTGCGACGCATTTGGCCAATGCAGATTGTAGATCAGCTCACAGGTCAGATTTCTAAGTGGTTATGACCAGATTTTTAAAATATTGGTATTAGTCAATATTCACTGTTAATTAGATACAGCATTTATAAGGAACTACTACAATAATAATAATGTATTTTACTAGTCATCCGCTCGTTAGACGCAGAACACATTTGTAGAACACATTTTATGAATCAATGACTTCTTAATAAATATTTTTGAACGCAGAATGTTTAAATGACATTTACAATATCTTTCGAGCTGTCCACAAATGTTTTGCTTAAATTATTAAATTAAAAATTAAAAAAACCTTGATACAAAAAGTTTTTTAAGAAGGTTAAAAATATTACTAATCACTTATTGAAGTCGTTGAGGCGGGGGACCGTTGTACGTGCGTTGACGATAGTGTCAATTTTACGAAGTTTTCGGAGCTAATGAATGAGGACTTAGATTATACGATTTGATATTGTTATTTTGTTATTTGCCTTAGCAACTTACTTGTATTTTGATTTTTTCCTTTATTTAATGGTATTTCCTTGCCCTTATCGGTTTATTTTTCATTCTATATATGTTAAAAATTTAAATAAGATTAACATACATGTTTATAAATATTTTCAAATATTAATTTCGGCTGTGGCATCTTTTTGTTCTTGTGGTGATCTGAACGGTCACATGGGTGGGGGTTGTGCAGAGTTAAGTCGTGTTTACACGACTAAACTCTGACACAGAACGGGAGAATATCCTCAGAATGTGTGCGGCTGCCGACCTTGCCATCGTGAATACGTATTTCCAAAAGAAATCCGAACACCTCACCATCTATGGGAGCGGCAGGCATGCTACCCAAATCGATTTCCTACTAACTAGCAGACTACTAATCATCAGAAATGTGGCTATCTGCAAGGTCATACCAGAAGAGAGTCTCACTGCAAAATATTGGATCTTTGATATGGACCTCTGTGTGAAGCCCAAAGATATGCCCGTCGAGCGCTGCCAGCGCCGAATCAAGTGGTGGCTACTGGATGCGCCCACATTCGAGAGGTTCGCTTCAGGTATCGGTAATAAAGGCGCCAAATCAAATATGACAAGAACACATGATGGTGGAACGACACAGTCCAAAAGAAGACTAGGGAGTAGAAAGGCCTCTTTAAAAAGTGATATGCGTCCAGATGCTGGAGACCACGATGCGTACAGAGCTACAAAACGCTAAGAAAACTGTTGCCGGAGCCAAACGAGACTACTTAAAACCTCTGTAGTTGGAATCGTTTAAGGGGCAGAAGCTCATTTATAAGTTGCCACGTTCCAGGAATCCAAAGATGTCGTTCTTTCTTCCACGCGCTGCTGAACAAGCAGCATAAAGAAATGCAGCATCTGGACCCCCTTCTGAATCAGGGACTAGTGCCGCTGATTACGCCTGCAGAAAACCAGGCTTACCTTCGCCGCATTAAGAATCTTAAGGTTGTCGGAGCCGATGGAGTCCCGATTGAGGCCTAGAAGACAATGGGTCCCCATGGTGTATGCATCCTTACACATCTTGTTGACTGCGTACTCATCACCAGTAAGCTGCCAAGCCAATGGATGCTGATCATTATGCTAGTCTACAAAAGCAAGGGGTCGGTGCAGGAGTGCGGAAACTACCGCGGTATGAAGGTGATTTTTCACACTATGAAGCTCTTCGAGAGAATTATTGACTCTCAGATCCGAGAAAAATGTACGCTCTTGGATTGTCAATAGCAGTTTCGCCCCGGTTACGTCGCCACGGGACTATAGATCCCGTGTTTGCCCTAAGGATTGTCCCCGAGAAATATAGGGCGAAGAATACGCCTCTGCATTGCCTATTTCTGGCCTTCTGCATGCAGAAGGCTTTCGACTGTGTTCCTCGAAAGATTATCTGGTGGGTATTGCGATCCAAGAGGATGCCGGAATCTTACGTTGACATCTTCCGGGACATGTATCAGGACTCGGTTCCATGGTTCGGACCGCTGTTGGCAACACGAAACCCTTCCCTATCACCGTCGGGGTACACCAACGGTCTGTCCTCAGTCCGTTTCTGTTCAGCGTGATATCAGACGTAATGTCGGACAACATTAGAGGCTCTGATGATATCGCACTGGCAGACGCGGCCAAGGATTTGCTGCGACGATATTGATGCGACGTGTGAATGTGAGTGGGAGGAGACGCTAGAGAACGGTAGTTTGAAGCTTACTGTGACGAAGACCGAGTACTTGGCTCTAAACTGTACAGATCGTGGGATCTGTACAGATGTGGATCAGTCCGCATAGGCGAGGATTTGGTTGAGGATACGGACCAGGATATCTGGGATCTGTACTTCCCGCGACTGGTAACATTGATCACGACGTCAAGGCACGCATTGCTACCGCAAGGGCTAAGTGATGTGAGATGACTGGTGTCATTTGTGACTCCAAAATGCCGGTTAGGTTGAAGGGACAGGTCTATAAAACTATCGTTAGGCCTGTGTTTTTACATGGCTGCGAATCGTGGCCGGTGCTGGAGTAACACAAGCATAAGCTGCGGATCACGGAGATAAATATGCTGCGTTAGATGTCCGGAGTTTCGCGAAAGAATCGCGGGAGATACTACTTCATGTCCGTGACATTGCAGATAAACTACAGTCGCCTTTGCTGGTGCGCTCACGTTTTGCGGAAACAAATGTCTAGCCATGCCGCCTCCGCCGGGCTCCGGTAGGCGTGGGAGATCCAAGAAGTGCTGGCTTGACGTCGTAAAGGATGACATGCGTGCCATTTTCCTGACTATCAAGTACGCCAAGGACCGGGTGAAATGGAGGCATTTCGCCCGGTCCTTGGCGTACTTGATACTTAATATAATCTCGTTTCGTGATTGATTTCATTTGTTTGTAATTCTGATTGATTTGATTGAATTGTAATTTGGATTGATTTGATTTAATTGTAATTCTGATTGATTTGATCTAATTCTTATTGATTTAATTTAATTGTAAATTCGTTTTTTTTATTTAATTGTTATTCTGATTGAACTGATGGGTTGCGTAAGTTTTATCTGTTTAAATAATTAATTATGGTTATTATATTAGTAATTTTAGAATGCACATACGGTTGTGTTAAGTCAATATTAATATTATAATACCGTATGTTTCCACGAGAAATAAATATATAAAATAAATCTAAAATTACAGAAACGGTAACAAATATTTGCTTCTCTCAGTTAAATTGAGAGCTCTGCTATGGAGTACCCGAATTAATAAACTTATCGTTCTAATAATTTCCAGAAGAGTGTTCTGTAGTAATTGGACCCAAAAATGAATGTAGTCTTATATTCAAATGGATACTTTGAATTCTTATAATATCAAAAACATTATAAATACAAATTTTGTAAACGAACACTTTTATAATTTCTACATTGAAACCTTTACACTTACATACTTTGAGAAGTAATAAAAACAACATGAAATAAGTTAAAATATGAGAAGCCTTGGATTTAAAATCCAAATTCTATTTTTGATACGTAGACGAAATAATTGTAAATGATTCTTTCTTGCCATTTTTATCCAACTATTTAAACATGTTACGTAGATATAAGCGTGTATCAATATTAATATAAATGTAAAATATGTGTTTAATTGCTTTGTGCACTTGGCATAGTTAAAACGACATTGCCTGATACAAGAACGACAAAACAATCATAAAGGATTTAAATAGTTATTATTAAGGCCGAATAATTATTGATAAGAATTTAATCAGCTTAGTGATTGATAAAAGTATTTGAGGAAAAGAATTCCAAATCAGAAAATCTTATCGTTTTTTGGAAAAGAGATGATTATATAATGACTTAAACCTGAGTTGATTTATTATTTACTATTATCTACAAGGTTTTTCTTTTTATCCACAATAAAAAAAATATTTCAATTATTTATATATATTACATAAATAGGTGTTGCATCGCAAAATGTTTCGTTGAGTTTTATAAAGCTTATTTAAATATCTTACACATTGTGTACACAAATATATGATAAAAGATCACATGTTTTAGATTATTTTTTCTTAATATTGTGACTTTGTTAGAAATAATTACACGTAGGTATATTTATAATCATTATGATATTTTTATTTGCAATTTACGCGAAGTTGGCCGGCGTTTCCTTGTCCAGAAAAGATTAAAAACTACTACGATCGCAACATAGCCTTACCAAATTCCAAGTTATTTAATAATAATAATAGTTGCGTTAATACGCAATCAAGCAAGCGTAAAATATTACATGAAAACCGGTCCAGCAGACGTACGCTTATATACTACACGAGAAAACTAGGGGTTACCCCTACGCAACGCGAAGGTACAGGTCCCTACGTCTGTATGAAATTAACAATGGTTGTTGTATGCAAAGAGAGAATATAATACCACAGAGAATGGGTGCAATTTAAGAAGAGAATATCTAAGAATGACCATGACCAGTTAGGATGTATGAACTATTACAGAAAAAGAAAGCAAGCTGTCGAATATTCTGGAAACGAACCGTTAGATTATAGTATCGTACTCTTTCTCTCTTTCTTTTATTAATAAAATAGATCGGAAAAAATATGTTGGAGAGTGTTATATTCTAAAATACATTGGAGAGAGAGACAGATACAATTTTGTATAGTAGAAGTAATGGCAAGGGGAATAGAGCGGCTGAGAAGAAACTTGGGTGTATGATGGATGTTAAGAGAAAGATTGATAAAATTAAAGTAGTACAAATCATGAATGCTGATCTGATTATATGGGCCCCGTCGGATTGAATTGTTTCACGGATTTTACTGTTAACACTTCACTTTTAATTACTTGTATTTAAATCTTCCTTGGTACTATACAACAGCTTCTCTCTCGAATATTTTTCTTTCGTTTCAATTTTTCGTTTCCCAAACGCAGTTTTTATACCCTATTTCATAAGCTTCCCTCCTCATATAAGCAGTAATTATAGTCAAATCATCTACTTTAAATATACAAAAATAATAACTACTCATAAATGTATTAAATATTGGTTTTAATTATAAAGTCTCAATGATTCTCACTTCTTATTCAATTATTTTATTCAAGTGTTTACTATTCAAGCAAATGCCCCTCCTAACATAAATAATTATCTACAGTCAAATAAACTTTAAACATACGAAAATAACAGTTACTTGACATAATAATTCTAAATATTCACTACGTCAAACGTACGATAAATCAAGAATTCACAAATTTTTATGAATCAATATAGTGGCTATCAACATTTTGAAATGAATCAAAACGTTGTTTATATATTTATTTATTTATTTTTTTAATTATTATAAAATAGTCGTTTAACAATAAAGTAATCTAACATAATGTAAATGTTAAATATAACTTGTGATGTTTTGGTAAAAAGAAGTTACGAGGTGTGTATAGGATTAGAGAGAATTTTAATTAAATTGAATGCTCAAACCTTCATACACCTTCTCACATTTTTCGTATTAGAAAATGTATGGGAATTCGGGCCTTATTAAGGATTAATATATTCATTATTATTAAGAAGATGATCTAAATTAATTTAGCAGAAAAAACATGAATGCTGGACAAACATCAGCATAGTCAATATTTAGAAATATTAAAGGTTATACTAAAAGTAATTTAGGGTCAGTGGGAAGAAATATTTTTGGTCTGATCAGAGTTTACTTGTTACATACTTTTTATTCTTGATATGCTAATGATAACGCACAATCAATATATGCAGTCCAATAGTGCAGTAAGATCTTTTACTCGCTATATAAATGACATTCATATGAAAAATCTTATTGAGATACTTTTTACCAATTTGGCACGAGCTACTAAGCGTTTACTCATAATATTTTAATAGGTTGACAATTACTTCAAATTTATGAGATCATTCATTAATATTGCATCATTCAATTTGGCAATAGCGGCTCTTATACTTCTTCTGTTTCTATTCTCACAGCGGTTAAAATTGGAATGATGAAATGATTATGAGTTACACTGGCAAAGAAGTCGCATCAATCAAAGTTATTTTCGCCTATGCGAACAGCCTGTCAACGACCCTTACAGTAAAAGGCATTATTTAAAGGCATTAGTATTATAGGCAAGGGCAAAGTGATTTCTTTATAGCTATCCTAGTATCCTACCTTAAGGAGGGCAGTTTATACTTGCTGGTTATAAATACCTCGAACTTAACAGAACAAGAACATCAGGCTAACATGAAATAGACCGCAAACACTAAAATAAAGACCAAACGGAAGCAAAGTAGGGAAGCCAAAAAAAGGACCTGGTGACTAGTGCATGCACACAGACAGTGCAGGACTAACCCGCTTAAAAAAAAAAATAACGACGGCCATACTATATGGCATATCAGTACAAAAAAAACCGGAAGAGCAGCAGCAACCTCAAAAAATTAAATTAAAAATTTAAAAACCCCCGATACAAAAAGATCTCTAAAAAGAATAAAAATAATATTATTATGTACTTATTGAATTCGTTGCGTCGGGGGACCGTGGTACGTATATTGATAGTGTATATATTACGAAGTTAATCATTGAGGACTTAGACAATACGGTTCGATATCGTAATTTCTTTATTTGCCTTGTTAACTTACTTGCATTTTAATTTCTACCTTTACTAAACGGTCCTTTTTGTATCGGGGGTTTTTAAAACTTTTAATTAATTTTTTTTCTGCTTTTTAAAGTTATGTTACTAGTTTTTGAATTGTACTAAATGAACCTACAGACACACAAAATTTTCAATTGTTTAAGTAGAAAAGATTTGTTTGTTTGTTTGAATTGAATAGGCTCCGAAACTACGGGACTGATTTTTAAAAAAAACTTTTAGCATTAGAACCCTATATTATGATGTACAAAGGTTATATTTAATACGAGAAATATATATGTATTATATTTAATAAAATAAGGATCCACGTGAAAGTTTCGACAATGTAATAAATTATAAATGTATTAAGTAACATGATCCAACACTTTTTTATATGGGTAGGTAGATAGGTATGTTTCATATATACCAATATTAATAAATATAAACATTTAGAGTTAGAAAGATTTACAATCGCTTATAACACTATGATGAAGGGATTTATATTATCACTAGCTGTTGCCCGTGATTCTTTATGACTACGATCATAAGCCATATAAATATATTTTTACAGTCTACGTGGACGCAGTCACGGGCAACAGCTATCCCTAATAAAGTAATTTACTTAAGTAAGTGTAAAAACCTTTTGGCCTTCATGACAAGGCTTTTTTTCGTATATAGCGGGCGCAACAGCTGGGAACAGCAAATTTTTGCATAAGAACCTCTCCCCCGCAGTAATAAAACGTCAATATCTTGAAGACGACTATTTTTTTCAATCAAACATGGATAAGAAATATCTTGACGAGCATAGATTTTGATAAAACAAAACTGCATTCAAATCCGTTTAAGCGTTTGGCCGCAAACAGCTAATTATTGCATAAGAACCTCTCCCCCGCACGAATAAAACGTCAATATCTTGAAGACGACTATTTCTATTTCAATCAAACATAAATAACTTGGCGAACTTGGCAGGCGTTTCCTTGTCCAGAAAAAAATAAAAACTACTCGCAACATAACCTTATCAAATTCCAAGTTATTTAATAATAATAATAGTTGCGTTAATACGCAATCAAGCAAGCGTAAAATATATCATGAAAACCGGTCCAGCAGACGTAAGCTTATATACTACACGAGAAAACTAGGGGTTATCCCTAGGTAACGCGCAGGTACAGGTCCCTACGTCTGTATGAAATTAACAATGGTTGTTGTATCAGAGAATGGGTGCAATTTAAGAAGAGAATATCTAAGAATGACCAGGACCAGTTAGCATGTATGAACTATTACAGAAGAAGAAAGCCAGCTTCGAATATTCTGGAAACAAACCGTTAGATTATAATATCGTACTCTTTCTCTTTTTCTTTTATTAATAAAATAGATCGGAAAAAATATGTTGGAGAGTGTTATATTCCAAAATAGATTGGAGAGAGAGAGACAGATACAATTTTGTATAGTAGAAGTAATGGCATTGGGAATAGTGTGGCTGAGAAGAAGCTGGGGTGTATGATGGATGTTAAGAGAAAGAGTGATAAAATTAAAGTAGTACAAATCATGAATGCTGATCTGATTATAAGGGCCCCGTCGGATTGAATTGTTTTACGGATTTTACTGTTAACACTTTACTTTTAATTACTTGTATTTAAATCTTCCTTGGTACTATACAACAGCTTCTCTCTCGAATATTTTTCTTTCCTTTAATTTTTCGTTTCCCAAACGCAGTTTTTATACCCTACTTCATAAGCTTCCTTCCTCATATAAGCAGTAATTATAGTCAAATCATCTACTTTAAATATACAAAAATAATAATTACTCATAAATGTATTAAATATTGGTTTTAATTATAAAGTCTCAATGATTCTCACTTCTTATTCAATTATTTTATTCAAGTGTTTACTATTCAAGCAAATGCCCCTCCTAACATAAATAATTATCTACAGTCAAATAAACTTTAAACATACGAAAATAACAGTTACTTGACATAATAATTCTAAATATTCACTACGTCAAACGTACGATAAATCAAGAATTCACAAATTTTTATGAATCAATATAGTGGCTATCAACATTTTGAAATGAATCAAAGCGTTGTTTATATATTTATTTATTTATTTTTTTAATTATTATAAAATAGTCGTTTAACAATAAAGTAATCTAACATAATGTAAATGTTAAATATAACTTGTGATGTTTTGGTAAAAAGAAGTTACGAGGTGTGTATAGGATTAGAGAGAATTTTAATTAAATTGAATGCTCAAACCTTCATACACCTTCTCACATTTTTCGTATTAGAAAATGTATGGGAATTCGGGCCTTATTAAGGATTAATATATTCATTATTATTAAGAAGATGATCTAAATTAATTTAGCAGAAAAAACATGAATGCTGGACAAACATCAGCATAGTCAATATTTAGAAATATTAAAGGTTATACTAAAAGTAATTTAGGGTCAGTGGGAAGAAATATTTTTGGTCTGATCAGAGTTTACTTGTTACATACTTTTTATTCTTGATATGCTAATGATAACGCACAATCAATATATGCAGTCCAATAGTGCAGTAAGATCTTTTACTCGCTATATAAATGACATTCATATGAAAAATCTTATTGAGATACTTTTTACCAATAGGGAACATGCAAAAAAATTTAAATGGTCTCAAATATTTTTTTTTCGATTACTTTTTATCATCTTATTATAATAAAATCATTTTTTTAAAATTTACTAATCATTTAAGGCCATAAAATAATTTATGAAAAGTGTAACTTTAGGGAGCGAAATTCAAAATTCCAAAACGCGCCACCATTGGTCGAAAGGAAATGTGACGTCATTTGACACACCATTCAATATATCGGCATTTAAGTTCATACTGTGGTATCAGTGTGACTGAGAAAAATAAATAATTTAAACCTATATTTTCGTGCTTAAAGGTTTTATTAAATGATACAATTGTTTAGGTAATCTTAAAAACATTTTCTAAATACTCAAACAACTCTAACAAAACAAATACCTACAAACTCTTTTTGAATAGCAGTTAGCATGCTACTACACAATACATTTTTAAAATGTTTCTGCCTCTGAATCATTTTTCACTTCACTTGACTCAGATAAATAACTTGGTTGATAATCAGCAGATATAGAAGATATAAGATGCTATAGAAGTATTATCAGCTGTGTTTTCAGTAAACAATTTTCTTTTTAAAACAGATAGTTTTACTTTTAAAACTGTTGTGTAACAATGTTGTGTGTTAAATGAGGAAATGGTGACAATGCTACATTTTGTTTTTCAGCAGGTATATTTACATTGACACCTTTACTTCCATACTTCGGCTTAATATTAACTTGCACAGCTTAGTCACTTGGTAATTTATCTTTAATATGCGAAAAGCAAGGCTCTGCCTTATGATCATCACATTCAATAGAAGTACTGAGTCTTGGCTGATTAATATCACAGACATTTGTATGGGCAGTACTAGGACTTACTACCTATATCACTTCTTCGTAAAGGTCACCAATTTTTTTAAACACTACTTTTGATTGCTAACTCTTAAAAGGCTTCATTAACCGATGTCAATCTTTGCCTTTTGACTATGCACATTCTCATTCTATCAGCTGTTGTTTTTGCCACAAAAATATATAAGGAACAACTCCTTTCTTCAAACTTAGATTACATCTTTCTCCTTGTTGTTTCGTTACACATATTATATTCAATACAATTTGCTGTATCTTCCTTAACCTGAAATAAATCGACAGACCATAAAAATTGCGTAAAACAAAAAAAGATTACGGTTTTTATAGAAAGTTATACTGAAATTTGTAAGATAGGTTAGGTTAATTTTAAACTCAAATTTTCTAATGTTTAATACTTACTATAAATTTAAACTATTAGATTAAACTTATTATAAATAATTGATCTTCACAACCATATAAACACGATTTAGGACATATATTATCCCTTTTAATTACCGTACACCATTGTTTTTGTGTTTTCGCATCTCTTGGAATACAAAAAAACAACTTTGTCGGGTGTTTTTCTAATACTATTTTTGCACTCCGGTACTATACAATACTCGTAAGATGATTTTTATCTTCTTCCATGACTTGTAAAGCAATTAAAACTTAAAATATCTATGAAATTGCTAAAAAGTTCATAGTAAACATTCACTGGATGTATCATTTGACGTCACGCAAAGCGCGCGCAAAATGGCGGTGTTTAAACGGGTCAAATTTACTCAATGTTTTAATTTTCACTTTGAAAAAAAACTAGAATCTTTTCAAGCCTATTAATATTTTTTTCTACGATATAGAGAGGTAAATGATTAATTTACGTCAAAAAAAAAATACGTGAATGTTCCCTATTTGGCACGAGCTACTAAGCGTTTACTCATAATATTTTAATAGGTTGACAATTACTTCAAATTTATGAGATCATTCATTAATATTGCATCATTCAATTTGGCAATAGCGGCTCTTATACTTCTTCTGTTTCTATTCTCACAGCGGTTAAAATTGGAATGATGAAATGATTATGAGTTACACTGGCAAAGAAGTCGCATCAATCAAAGTTATTTTCGCCTATGCGAACAGCCTGTCAACGACCCTTACAGTAAAAGGCATTATTTAAAGGCATTAGTATTATAGGCAAGGGCAAAGTGATTTCTTTATAGCTATCCTAGTATCCTACCTTAAGGAGGGCAGTTTATACTTGCTGGTTATAAATACCTCGAACTTAACAGAACAAGAACATCAGGCTAACATGAAATAGACCGCAAACACTAAAATAAAGACCAAACGGAAGCAAAGTAGGGAAGCCAAAAAAAGGACCTGGTGACTAGTGCATGCACACAGACAGTGCAGGACTAACCCGCTTAAAAAAAAAAATAACGACGGCCATACTATATGGCATATCAGTACAAAAAAAACCGGAAGAGCAGCAGCAACCTCAAAAAATTAAATTAAAAATTTAAAAACCCCCGATACAAAAAGATCTCTAAAAAGAATAAAAATAATATTATTATGTACTTATTGAATTCGTTGCGTCGGGGGACCGTGGTACGTATATTGATAGTGTATATATTACGAAGTTAATCATTGAGGACTTAGACAATACGGTTCGATATCGTAATTTCTTTATTTGCCTTGTTAACTTACTTGCATTTTAATTTCTACCTTTACTAAACGGTCCTTTTTGTATCGGGGGTTTTTAAAACTTTTAATTAATTTTTTTTCTGCTTTTTAAAGTTATGTTACTAGTTTTTGAATTGTACTAAATGAACCTACAGACACACAAAATTTTCAATTGTTTAAGTAGAAAAGATTTGTTTGTTTGTTTGAATTGAATAGGCTCCGAAACTACGGGACTGATTTTAAAAAAAAACTTTTAGCATTAGAACCCTATATTATGATGTACAAAGGTTATATTTAATACGAGAAATATATATGTATTATATTTAATAAAATAAGGATCCACGTGAAAGTTTCGACAATGTAATAAATTATAAATGTATTAAGTAACATGATCCAACACTTTTTTATATGGGTAGGTAGATAGGTATGTTTCATATATACCAATATTAATAAATATAAACATTTAGAGTTAGAAAGATTTACAATCGCTTATAACACTATGATGAAGGGATTTATATTATCACTAGCTGTTGCCCGTGATTCTTTATGACTACGATCATAAGCCATATAAATATATTTTTACAGTCTACGTGGACGCAGTCACGGGCAACAGCTATCCCTAATAAAGTAATTTACTTAAGTAAGTGTAAAAACCTTTTGGCCTTCATGACAAGGCTTTTTTTCGTATATAGCGGGCGCAACAGCTGGGAACAGCAAATTTTTGCATAAGAACCTCTCCCCCGCAGTAATAAAACGTCAATATCTTGAAGACGACTATTTTTTTCAATCAAACATGGATAAGAAATATCTTGACGAGCATAGATTTTGATAAAACAAAACTGCATTCAAATCCGTTTAAGCGTTTGGCCGCAAACAGCTAATTATTGCATAAGAACCTCTCCCCCGCACGAATAAAACGTCAATATCTTGAAGACGACTATTTCTATTTCAATCAAACATAAATAAGAACCATCTCGACAAACATAGCTTTCGATTAAAAAAAACCGCATTCAAATCCGTCCACGCGTTTGGCCGGAAATTTGCCACAGACAGATACACAGATACACAGATACACAGATCTCTTTTTAGTTGGGGGTTAAAAAATAAAATAAAATATTAGACATATTAGGCATACACTCCTGATATTACACTTATCTTTAACACAGTATTCGAGATAAGTCCTAGGCGAATTTCACGAAAAAAAAAATCCTCCAACTTAGTAGAGAAAATATAACTGAAGTCAAAAAAATAATATAGGACAAGTTGAGGGATGACAGAATAGTATTGAGACCAAGTCTTGTGTTTATATCTTTGAACTGAAAACTTCATACATATAATATTACGAATTACATCTCTTTTTAATTGCAATTGAGAAAACTATACCTGATAAATAAATGATTGGGACTTATTTTATTTATTTTTTTTTTCTTTTGTCAGGTTCCGGAGGAAATATGCTAACGGGCATGTTGTACGTATGGCCTTCTTATACTCTTAGGCTATATACGGCAAATGACACAATATATCTTAATGCTCCTATGACTGAAATTGAAAGCTCTTTAGTAGGCAGTCTTCCGTCTCTAGGAGCCATGTTTGGAACATTAACCATTGGCTGGCTAATTAATAATTTCGGAAGACAAAAAGCAGGTCTAATCCTAGCTTTTCCGATGCTGGTAAGTCACGTATTTTATATTATGAGACAAATGAAGTTATTTAGACTCCTCCTGCTAGCTACTTAAGTTATACTTTTGTATAATACTACTTCACTAATTACGGTAGTAGTAGAGTTTCGGGAATTCGTCAAAATGTTTTAGCATATTTTTTTTATAATATTTAATAAGTATTGTCTATTTGTAGATTTCATGGCTTACGATAGGTCTGACTAAATCATCAGTGGTGATTTTATTAGCAAGGTTCCTTAGCGGAGTTGCGGGTGGTGGATTTATGGGTCACGCCCCAATATACATATCTGAAGTAGCAGAAGAGTCGATACGAGGAACCTTGACTTCTGGTAAATTAAACTTGAACAAGAGTATCACAAAGAAAATTTCTTACATATTTATTTTCAAACAACTTAAAAACACATACCTAGAAATATATATATATAGTTATAAAGTAATGTAATAAAAAAAAATTATAAGGCTTCAATTTAAGAAATTGTATTATTTCCATTTTTTTCTAGCTCCAATGATATTCTACTGCTTCGGCGTACTGACCTCCTACCTCATGGGATGGTTTCTCACTTACCCTTATGTTATCTGGGGAAATGTAATCTGCTGTGTAGTTTATGCTGGCCTCATAATGACTATAACTGAAAGTCCGGTGTATTTGATCCGGAATAATAGGGATGATGTAGGTATATTATATGGTCTATTTTTGGCATAATTTAATTTATTTCTGATTTTTTTTAGTAAAAATCAAGCTTTTAAATATATTATGACATATATAAAAATATTTCAATACTTTTTTTTTCCAGGCAGCTCGTCTTGCAATAGCCCACTATAGAGGAGGGTCAGTGACCTCTAAAAAAGTTCTTGAAGAGTTTACAAGACTCAAAGTGCAAGTAATGCCTGCTATGGAACTTTTAACGATAGATTCAGGTTAATATTTGATTTTAACTAACCTTATATGATTTTGGTACTAAAAGTATCATAAAATGACATAATTACTTTCGTACATTTGCAAAGAAGAACAAAATAAAGAGTTCTTATGTTAGCGAGAAGAGTAAAAAAAATACAGTACTGTAATCTAGTAATCAGTCAAAAATAAAGAAATAAAGACAAAAAATACTAATATTACTCAAATAGTTAAGCAACTATATCGTTACTAGCAGTATTTGTTTAAGGATATCCTAAACAAACTTTGAACGTTTGTTTTAATACCAGTTTTATTATTTACACTTTGTGATATATAATTTCAACTTTATGTTTCAGATGTAGCTGAAAAGGAAAAACTAAATTCTGAAGTTAATGATATACAGGAACAATCAAATGATATTAAAACTTCTTCATTCAAAATGTTATGTAAGTCATTATTACGTAAACACGTGTAAAATAAAAAAGATGTTGATTGAGTTTTGGTCCAGCTTTCAATGGCCATGTTTATTTTGTCATCCATATAATTTTATAATCCCTCGCCACAGAGGAATGATTCTCTTCTACGGTAGTTTCATTACAATACTTTAATTTTTTGGTGTATAATTTATATATCAATTATATATTACAGTTGTTTCGCCTTCATCTCGACGTGCGTTGACAGTTGTCGGACTTACACTGTCTTTACAGGTATTTTAAAGCCTCTTTACAGTATATCTGAAAGAAGACTAAAAAAAGATATTACAATTATATGTATACGTAGTTATAGCAGTAGTTGCTATTGCATAGTTATAGTAGTAGTTGCCATCTAAATTTATAAAAAAATGACTCAAGTATAAAATAAATAAGAATCAAAATAAAAAAATAAAAAAATACTACTCTGGATCTTATATTATATCTAATATTATATTATATATATATATATATATATATATATATATATATATATATATATATATATACTACAGTGCTTACAACAAGTAGAGCCTTTAAAAATAATATAGCAAATGTGCGAATAACACACTCTGTTTTCTTGGTTCTATCCCAAGGTGTAAAATGTTTTTTAGTACTTTAATGCAGATGAAGTAACTGGAAGTAAAAAAAAAACACTTTTAGCATTGGCTAAATCTGTTTTCTTTCATTTCCAACTGTTTTGGTTAATTAAAAAATAATACACTTATAATATATTATGGTAATGCACATTGCAGGTTCTGATGGGAATGGTTCCGGTACAAGTGTATGCGAAAGACATCTTCACAAAAGCGGCTCCAAACCTCTCCTCTCACTTCTGCTCCGCTATGTTTGCCTCTATTCTACTACTTGGCAGCTCAATTGGGGGCATTTTTGCTGATAGATGTGGGAGAAAGGTTAGTGATTTTATGAACAAAAATCAATAATAGACAACAATTTAAGGAGATTAAATGAACTAAGTAAATTATTTATCTTAAGATTATGGAACGCTAAGACATTTCTGCATGCTTGTTTTAATATACTCATTGGTTAACTGCAAATTGGTTACTGTTGCAAGTTTGCGCGTTTACCACTAAGAAAACCCCATTCGTCGTATCACCGCTCTTCGAGAGCACTCCCCTCGTTGCCTCGCCAAGTATCAGAATACTGGGTCTCGACATTTCGAGCGATTGTCAGTTTCGTGGTCATCTGGAGAGCAAGGCCAAGTTGGCCTCGAAGAAATTGGGAGTGATTAATAGAGCGAGGCAGTATTTCAAACCTGGCCAAAGACTTGCGCTCTATAAGGCGCAGGTCCGGCCACACATGGAGTACTGTTCTCATCTCTGGTCCGGATCACCCCAATATCAGCTTCTACCATTTGACCGCGTACAACGGAGAGCCGTTCGGATTGTCGGGGACCCGGTGCTCTGCGAACGGCTGGACTCTTTGGCATTGCGTAGAGACGTGCCTTCCTTGTGCGTCTTCTACCGCATTTACAACGGGGAGTGTTCCGAAGAACTATTCGATCTGATGCCTGCCGCCGAATTTCATCACCGCACAGCGCGCCATCGCCTCCAATATCATCCTTACCACCTGGATGCGTGGCGATCCTCTACTGTGCGGTTTTCAAGGACATTTTTCCCACGTTCCACTCGCTTGTGGAACGAACTCCCTTCGGTGGTATTTCCAGATCGATACGACATGGGTACCTTCAAAAAAGGCGTTTACTCCTACCTACATGGCCGGCAACACTCTTGTAAATCCTCGGATGTTGCAAGAGTTCATGGGCGGCGGTGATCACAAGTCATCTGTGACCCGCCAGCTCGTTTGCCCTCCTCTTACATAAAAAAAAAAAATGCATACGTTAATATAAATCTATTGGTCGCGTAACTTTTGAACAACTTGACCGACCGAGGTCATATTCATAAAATATATTTCTTTTGTCAAGACACCTGTTAATAACTTTGATAGTGTCTGATATTGTAGTCTAGCGAGTTTTATTGTATTTGTATATATATACACAATAAGAAGCCGCTAGACTAACTGTACTGTGACATGTAATTGATTATAAATAGAAGAACTTTTAACAAATATATTTTCAGATACTTCTCATCTCATCAGCAATTGCCACAGGTCTCTGTCTTGCAAGCATGGGTGTTATTATCCAGACTAATATCGCACCGGCATGGGTGACTGCGGTGATGATATTGTTTTACTGTTTCGCTTTTATGTTTGGCGCTGGTAGCGTGCCCTATGTGCTATTAGCAGAAGCTTTTACGCCCGAGGTAGGTTATATAGTCAAATAAGTGTTCTTAAACTTTAAATCCACATTAATTTTACACTTTTGTGCACCTTCAAACTTACTTTTACACCGTAGGCTTATAAATAAAAAAAATATATAGTTCATCTATAGGGACTAATTCCATGCATAAAAATTTTACTCTGGAATGAAAAAATCCTGAATTATACAGCTTCACTAGGGGTTTAATTAATTTATTCCTATTTTAAACAATTGTACAGCAATTTAAAAATGTATCTAATATAAAGATAAGATAGAGAGTAATGTTTGACAATGTTTAAAACATTAACATATTAAATGTCAGATAAAATACAATTCTCATTGTAATAAATTATTTCGTTGACATTCAAATGATAACAAATGTTTAGAGAGGAAAATCGAAAAATAAATACTAAATCAAGATAATTAATATATTAAAGGGGTTACTAATGAAATGTTTTAGTGTAGTGTAGTGTCACTTTTAATTACATATTCAACTAGTTAGTATTAATATATATAATTCAATCGCAACTCTATTAATTAAGTTCTTGAAATGTGTGAAGATAAATATTATTACCGTTTTAATATTATAAATATTATTTTGCAGGTTCAAAGCTTCGCCTCAATCTTGCTCTTGGAATTGGTGTGGCTTTTAAATTTCTTGATTCTCGGAGTTTTCCCCTTTATGGTAAAGTTCTTCGGCGTACATGGCGCCTTCTACTGCTTTGCTTTCTTTTCTCTTGCGGACTGCTTGGTTGGATTATTCCTACTTCCTGAAACAAAGGGATTAACAAACGGACAAATACAGGAAATTTTTCTGTCTCGGAGAAATAAATAAACTTAGTAATTATGGTTATTACAATAAATATTCAGGAAGTATAGCAGAATGTATATAAATAATTTGTTTTTATATAACAATAATTACTATAACTCCTAACTTAAATTATAAGGAATAAAGCATCGTGTGAAAGCTTCTATTGTAAACTAAACGTCGATGCGTCAATTTCCCATTAATCCTTCAGATAGTTACAAACTATGTTAGCACATTGTTACTATAGATAACAGAGTATTAACTAACCAAACAGATCAACTATTCTCGAGTTAATCCCAAGTTAAGCTAAATTCAATTAAACTCATCCGGTCTTTACTATACAATAGAACCTTTCATATTGTGCTGAAAAGCGCTTTATGGAATATAATAAATATATATTTATTTAAATATAAGATAAATTATTACTTTTTCAAAGTTCATTCATAGTTATTATTGGTAGACCAAAATAAAATTGGCAATAAACGTTTTAAATAACCAATACCAAACTAAAATTGTTAAAGATGAACATAATTGACATATGTTACTAAACTGTTTTTAGTCTTAAGAGCCTTAAACTAAAATAAAACACCGAAAAATATAAAAATATAAAATTAAAAAAAATTACCATTATCAACATAAATCTGAAATTAAATCACTGTAAAATTTGGCTACCATCTCAAACTACTCGATTAATTATTAACACAAAAGAAGAACAAACTAAAAATAACAAAATACTATGTAAGTATTACATTTGACATAAGATTATTAGGTTTTACTCATATATGTATATCATTTTAATCACCGAAATGTATTGTTGAGGTAAACAAAGACCATGGCCTTAGGGTACATTACCACCCCATCAGTTCGCCCCATCTGCTCAGTCTGTGGATTCTGTATATTCGCCTTCTGAATTTTCGTACAACTTTCTACTGCCTCGAGCAAAACGGTATTCAAGTGAATTCAGATTTAAGATTATCGCGGAGTAGAAAAATAATATTATTAATATTAAAACTACTTTTACATCTAAATTCAGTATTATGTTCCGATTTTCATAACAAAAAGCAATAATATATTCTTGTATAAGTGGTGTATATTTTAATTCTTAATGAAAACCGACATGCAATAACCTTATCATGGTAGCCTCTTCTAGACTGCAATAACAGTTAACCGCCCACTTACATCGTTTTAGTGCTAAGTTTATTACTTAACAAAAACGTTTTCAATATTAAATTTCTATTTGTGGAAAACCGCTACAACACTTAATGTATATTGTATATTGAAGGTGTAACATACTGTATATTGAAGGTGTAATTTGGACCCAAAATGTGATAATTTTCTATTCTTGATAACATTATATTGCTATAACTGTTATATGTAGTATATATAATGTTTAAAATATTTTTTTTCTTTCATAAGAATTATAACAATAATCATTTGTACATTCAGATCAATTCCTTAAAAAAATAATAGAAAGATAAAATTTCAGATAGTATAAAATCTCTTAGGATAATATTGAGTTATATTTTAAGTAGCCTAATATTTTTCAAAATTACATCCGGTTCATCGATTAATATATAGTAGATTTGGTGGAGTAGTTACCTTAAAGTTTAGCATAAAAGATTTTAGATATATAAAAAAACCTTTTATATCTACTAGATAAAGACTTAGAAAATAGAGAGTTCAGTTCAAGATGCTGTTTGAATAATGAAAGTGGCGAAGGCTATCGTTAATCTTAAGTACGATTTATCGGCATACCAAGTACATTGGGTATTTTAATAGACAGTCGGCTTATGAATAATTCAAGACGGAAGTGTGACGTGAATGTTATTAAATTATTATTTTATATTTTATAATCAATCTATTAGCATTATTGTTAAAAGTATAGATTACTTTTTTCTAAATTTATCTCGAATTAAAGAAAAGGTATGCTTAATTTATCGAAGCGGGCGTATGTCAAAATATGCTGGTGAAATGGCAAAGCGGCGCTATAGTTTCCCAGATGTCTCAGGATTGTACCGTGATCGAAGAAAATGTTCTGCCTATATTTATTCAAAAGGTTTAAAAAGTATTATTAATAAATAATATAATTAAAAATATATATTTTTGCAAAAATATGATTGTTCATTATTATTGTATTTAAGTTATAATAATTTAAATCTCATATTAAAAAACATAAGTAAGTTTATTTTAGGTATTTAATTTTATGATTAAACGTTTTTTTCCTCTTTGCAGCAGATTGTAAGAAGATATTATTTATAACCTTAATTCAATATATTTAAACATAAGCATATAACTATATATAATATAACTTTAGATAAAAACTATTATATCATTACATTTCATGATAATTAGTTTAGTAAATGTTTGTAGATGCTTATCTATCTTTTAGAGTAAACTGCAGTCTTACAGCAGTTTTTGTTATCAACGCGTAAAGAAAGACATATTGATGCAAAAGATTTAATTTATATTATATGAGGATAAAAAGATGCTTCGCTAAGCTGGCTACCTTTAATCGCCCCGTACGCGATGGTCTAGTGGTTAGCGCAGACTCCTAACGTATAGCGATGCAATGGGGATCGGGTTCGAGGCCCGACAGGGACAGACATCTGATGAGCATAGATGTCTGTATTTCTGGATGTGTTTATTAAATATATTCGCAATATTTATAATATGTATTTCTATATATTGGTATTGTTGTATAACACCCTTAACACAAGCAAAATAATACTTGCTTACTTAGAGGTTATTATTATTATTACTAGCATATAAATACTCTGTATGAACAAAATTAGTTGACGAGATCGATCGAGCATTACAATAGGAACTTTATTTTCAGAATAAAAACAGTACTGTTTCTATATAATGCTATTATATGCTATAGGTTGTGAACTCAGGGATAGTCTTCTCTCTTCTAATAAATATTGACGTTAAAACATATTATTAAAATATACAAAAGGCATTAATTTGAATATTAAGGAGAATTATCAAATTATTTAAGTGTAAGTCTATACTACTTTTAAAACTATGGTAGAGTTTCTTTTTAAAAACAAATTGAAAATTACAATAAAATGTTATTAAGTAAAATGGATAAAATTGCTTTGAACAGACTTCCAAATAATTATTTTGATATAACACGACCACCGAAAGCCTAAGGCTTTATATTGTTCAGACAAATACCAATTCCTGTTTATTGAACTTAAATATTAAGAATATAAAATTTGGACAACCTATAGAAAGTTATGAATATGATAAGTGAAATCGTTTGATGATGAGAATACTTTATGAATATATTTACAATCAATGAAGTACGAAATGTCAAAAGATAAAAACTTTTTGATTTACGAATTGTTCAACTTGTGTGAAGCTTTCAAAGACACGTTCAAAATATTGTAATTTTTTTCTTTATATATAATAAAATGAGGTAAATGAGCTGAAGTTTCATTTGATTATAGTAAATATCGTCAACCATGAATTATTCAAATAGAGATAGTTTCAGATATTTTTTTTCCTTTAAGGGAGAAAAAGGGATAAAAAGTGTAGGACGTAAAGAATAAAAGAAACAAAATTTAAAATCATAACAAATTTAAAAATTGGTTCTATAAATAATTGTCAGTGTCCGTAGATAAATGTTGGATTGCATGCATCGCTTATCGAACAAATAAATAATAATATTTTTCGAACCTTAATTTTGTCAAGGGTGCGGGACAAACTCCAAACAAATATTTATGTAATTATTAAAACTTTATTGTGCAACAGATTTTTTACAAGTTGTGGACTTAATGGTAGAGAGTTCACTACCAATATATCGACAAATTATTCTGAGGAAGAAAAAAAATCTCGAAGTGTACAACATGGAAAAAAATATATCTATGACACACTTTACAAACCAAAATATATAAAACTAGAGGTATTACCAGATAATATATTTTTTTATTTACCAAATAAAATTACTAACATAACCTAATATGTGATATACGTAACATACTAAATTAAGTATATACTAATATAAATATATATCCACATACGTACCATATAATATCACAAAAATAATCAATATTTTCACTATTATACTTAAAAACTTTAATATAATAATTTCTATAAATCTACAAACTTAATTTGTAAAAATATAAAGTATGTATGTTTGAAAATATTTATAAACATGTATAGCTATGTTCAGCTTTTTTAATTTATAGCCCAGTTGGTCCAATCCTTGCCCGTATCCGGTTATTTTTCATTCTATATTTATACAAATATAAAGAATTTAGTTAAAATTTTAAATAGCAACATTACAAGTAACATTATTTACTAATGATTTCTGGGATTAAAAACAACAAAACCCTGCCCTTAACCTTGAACAATATATTTAGCCAGAACAATACGACAAGATAATAGCTTCATTAATTCCTAAAGATAATTATGTTTATCACATCTTCTTTCTAAGTGCATCGCTACTTATGATGGCAACACAAGATACAATGTTATGCAGTTATATAATCGCGAGCTTATTATTATATGGTTCTAAATTTAAAGCTGTGATTGAGAATAAATAAATATATAACGAATTCGACAAACATGAGTTGATAACATTTCGATAACAATATTTGGTTCCTATTATTAAAAAATGTATATATCCCAAGGTGGTAGAGCTTAGCTGTAGTCACTTAACTTTCGCTTGTATACGGGCTGGCTTGGTGAGAATTGTAGATACCACCCTCTCAAAGAAGCTCACCGTAAAGCGCTTATCAAAACTATGTTTCGGACAGTGAGTAAGAGAAACAGATGCCCTCTCTTCCTTGATTAAATATCTTCCTTAATTCCAAACCTTCTTACTAACTTAGTATCCTTCAACCTTCCCCATTTCTCATGCATGCCAGAGCATTAGCAGATCTTATTTTTTATAGACGTCCATAGGAATTGTTTATTATCTCATGAACTAACTATCTACTTAAATTTCATAAAAAAATAATGAACACAATATCGTATAACTTGAACTACAATTCATTTCGTTAAAATGGTTATTATACAAAACATAACGTTTTTAATCAGTGATAAGAATTAAAACCAGTAGGGCAGGGCAATCTTTGTTGTGCATATTATCCTTAAGAATATTTTTAGAACGCATCAATCATTATAACGTATAACTTGAAGCTCGTTTCTTTGAACTGCTTGTGTTGTAATCAAGTTATTTTCTTTAAAGCATCGCCCATTGTAGAAGGTAACTTATCTAATCACGACACTAACTTAGTTTAAATTATTTAAAATTGCCTTCACTTTCACAAAGGCAGAAAATGCCTTTGTTTCATTGGATGGATAAAATGTACTTATGGAGATAAACAAAATCTGTTAAACGGTAGTTAAATAAGAACCCGGCAAAAAATAAGTATCACTAAATCTTTGCTATTAACTTTAAAAGGACACTAATGGTTTCCGCAGTCTTATATTGTTTATGATATTTACAACTCTCGTCAATAAATGTTCTATCAAAAGCAAAAGTTGAAACATTCAAATCTTACTTTTAGTTCCAGATTTACATGTGGCAAAACAAAAAAGTCCTAAATTTAAATATATTAATATAAGTAGACATTTCTTTCATAACGCTATGAATGTATGTATGTTATTTACATCCAAAAAGGTCAATGTCACTAAAATAACAATATTGGACACGGAGGTACCAGGAGAGCATAACACCGAAACCAGCCATCGCGAAACGCTTAGAAAACGGAGAGCAGCCAATGTATCGGGCTCCTCATTAACCCAGAAAACGTCGGTGACTTGACTACTAGTGAAAGACGATGGAAACTAGTATACGAGGTATAATAGCCGATAAAGAGGCAGTCTCCTGTCCAGTTCTCATAGCGGTGCGGATCGGGGAAGACGTGCCGTACGCGTTCGAATATTTCTTTCGTAGTTCAGTGAACAAGCTATTGGTTTCGGAATTGGTTGAGTAAGTTCCTATTCTTTATATTTCAATGTTCAGGCTTTTATAAAATTAATATCCTTAAAAAAAATTAGGTTTTTAGTTCCCATAAAAAAAGTTTTTTTTAACTTCCGTAATTAGAGTATATTATTTTATTTAACAACATAAAAATAATTGATAAATAAAAAATATTTACCATTAAATAAAACGTAATGAAGAATGTTAAGGTATATTTAATACGAAACAATAATTTTAAACCAGTTCTACAGACTTGATCGTTACACTTTTATTTTGAGTTCATCATTGTATTGCAATACAGCAGCACAATCCATGAATATTTTATGGTTGATATAAATTAAAAGAATTCAATCTGATATGGAAAATCCAGTCAATAGTAAAATAACATTTATTAAATATAAAACAAGTTTATCTATGTAATTTATTTATGTAATTAGTTTAAGTAACTCCCAATAATTAGCCCTTTGTTAGTAGTAATATATTCGAATACCTCAATCTTTTAATTGAATATGACTAAATCCGTTTTCATAAAATTCAATAACTTGAACATATTTGAAAATAATAATAATATGAGTAAATTTCGGACTTGTTATTTTAATCAGATAAAAAAGTAAAAAAAAATTGTTCGGGTATCGTAACTTTTTTATATTATTACGAATGCAAATAAACGAAATGCACAAATAATTAATAATGCCAAAGTGTAATTAATTTAGCTTAGTTTGCTGTATAATTTATATTGGAGTCTTATTTCACATGTTGTCACTTAAACCTGAATAACTACACTATACCATATTATCAATTTAATCATAGCTTAAGCTAGTTTAACCTTACTACTTAATAACCGTGATAATGAGCAAGTTAATTTATTTTATTGGATATTAATCTACTAGTGAGATGATTAATCTTAAGAGACCTGCGTGTCCCGAGAGATAATTTTAATTAACGTTTTGCATTTATATGCAAAAGATTGCTAACACTTTGTTCTTTGTATAAGTATTTTAATATGTTTCTATATAGCAAATATACAAAAAATATTAAATTTTGTTATGGATATATTAGACCAATATTTTATTTTAAGTTTTTTCATCTTCTAGCTTATTTAGCATGCTTAAAAATGTTTATGACAGAATATTTAATCCAATGCTATTGAAATATATTATATGATTATTTGTAAAAATAATCTTACAATATAAGCCGATTATTTAACTAAACTACAGTTAAAGTAAACTTAAATAATATTTTTCATCTCCTTTCTCCAATTTAAAAAAATATTGTATGCTTATACTGAACAGTTTTATAAGCTTAAAATTTGCCAATAGTAGGTATATTGGTATTTTTTGTATAACATTTCCAATTATTAACCTACATGTATAGAAAATCAATATAATTTTACAAAATAAAATATTTTTGATCTAAAAATAAATAAATGCGTTAAAAAGATTGTAATGTCAAAAAAAAAACGTTAAATTTCATCTGAGCTAATGATCGGAAAAAGCACACTAAGGACATATAGAGTGCGTTGAGTGATTTAATAAGATCAAATCGATACATAATTTAAGAGATGTATTTATGCGATAATATCAATCGAAATAATATATATAATAATATAAAAATGATATAAGCATTTAAATTTAAATAAAATATTACATCAAATGCGTCATTCGCATCACCATTAAAACGTTATCTCGCTGTTAAATCTCTGGACTGCATTCATTTAGTAAAGTCGCAAAACTCTGTTATCTCACCACCCACGTGGTACCGGTTTCCTAATTTGGATTAATAAGAACATTTAGCTGGCAGTCATTGACCGTTTATTTTTATATCATTGAAAGATCTGGTATTTAAGAGCGGTCTAAGAAACCTATTTATATAAGCTGGATAATACTAGTAAAGCCAGTAAACATTATACCTTCTAATCTTAATTTCTTTTTAAAGAAACGATAAGTCTACAATAATTTAATCTATTTTAAAGTTTTCAAAAAGGTATATAAAAATTTAATATATAAAAAAATTAAAATAAAGTTTTATTTTTATACATCTAGCAATTAAATATTTTGTCATAACACAAACTAGGTTGTTATTTTTTATCAAAACATTATATTCTGGTTTGTTTCACTATTCAGATTAACTAAAAAAATAAACTATTAAACTTACGATTGAAACCGGTTCTATGCAGTCACAATAAGGAGAAAGACCAAAGCAGCACTTTATTTAAAGTCACTTGATTCATCTTGGTTCTGTAAAGGACTATTATTGATAGAAAGCAGTAAAATAAATTAAAAGTTTAAGTACCTTTTGTACGCACAGATGTAATCAGATTTGGGGTACAAAGTATTCTATTGTGACAAATCAGCATCAAGCCCCCTGTGGTGTTAACGGAGTCAAAAAATGATTTTATTATTAAAGGATTATAAAGGACTTTACGAAGTCAGTATTATACTCGATAAAATTAATATGAGAGAGTATTTAATCTTTATAGAATATATAAGAAACAAGGTTTGCTTTTTGTTAACTAGATTTTAGGCTTTACTACTATTACTATGTTTAATCTTTGTCTAATATTTTTTTTAATGCTTCACTCGTTAGGTTAATTTTTACTATTCAGTGTTATATAAATAAAAAAAATAATTTAAAAAAATAAAACATGATACGACTTTTATATTCCTTGTCTATAAGATCTTTAAGTCTTTTTTTTCCTGAGCTTTTGAAGAATAATCATTACTCTAACAAAGTAATAATGAATATACAATATCCTACGGAATTCCTACAGAACACTTTCGTCACATAATTATATCACCTGAAACTGGTATTTCTAGACTTGAATTTAGGTTAAGAGCTTTAGTTTACACCAGCCGTGGGAGCTTATTTCGTCAATAAAATTACAGTTATATCTTATACATTAATTTTTTGAATTTATGGATTTCTTAAGAAACATCAATTTAAAAGTTTTTTAATTGTATAATTATTTATTATAATATGGAAAAGTGGACGAAGAAGGAATACACAACTCAGACTTGTATAAACTCAAACGACTTGTATAAGACTTTATATAAACTTTGTCATTAGATCGTTGTATCATGACGAAATCTATTATCTTATTAATAGAAAATGTGAAAACTTGATTCTCCACAACATATCAATATTTGAGATAATTCAGAGCAATGTTCTGGAAATGAAAATGAAAAACAAGAATTACTTTCAGTACAGAAATTTATCTAAGGATATTTAGAGAGATCAATATTGTCTATTAGTATAGTTTGCATACCTATTAGTCATGAAACACCTATATTTGATCGATACAGCGTTTTTTTCTAATTCGATGAGTTGTATAAATAATCGATCGCTACACCAATTGATGTCAGTAAGTAAATAAATTAATTCTTAACAAGACGTTCAATTGGTTCATTGACCCTGATACCTCTTGAATGGTTAGATTAGGGTCATTTGATTATGTAGGTATGGTGGTAGCAAAGTGTATTGCCAGTTTTGAAGATCAAATATATTTTTTATGTTAAATATACAATTAAGTACCGACGACTTCAAATAGCGTAAGTTGTAATTTTCAGAAATCATTTATCCATACCATTTGACATTTCTCAAAGTAATTATTTTTTAAATGATTTGATATAAATGATTATAATGAAATCCAAATATATATTTGTTATGTTTTATTTTATATTTAGGTTGGCTTAACTTTGGTTTTTAATACCACAGTTAAATTATTATTTTATATCACAAATACGTAATATATTACGTTAATTTGTGCCAATATTATTGAGCACGAGTATACTGTTACATTTAAGGTTAAATTACAGCCTCGTTTTTTAAGTCGGTCAGGTGCAGTCTTGTTTTTGTATCGATTAGATTTAAATTCTTTCACTTTTTGTACACTAAATTGAATGATACTTTTTGTTGAGTAAAAGTGTGAGTTTTGTTGTAGGTTTTTGTTGTTAGAATTTTTATTTAAAGAACTGTAAAAAATGTATCCGGTCTTTTTGAATGGGATAAAAATATAAAAAAAAATATTTTATTTAATAGTTTGTAATTGGAGGTATCTAAAATTTGCGTTTTTTATTTTATTTTCAGAGTCTAGTTGCATGGTTCTAAATAAACACGTCTTAAAAATATTATAGATTAATATTTAAGATTTTTTTTGTGTGTGCTGCCATCAAAATGAATTTAAATTCATTAAAAATAATGTTATTATATATTTATACCTTTTTCAATATCATAAGTGGGCAAACCTGTATTGATTTATTTTTAGATAATTAAAAATAAATACTTGGTACTCCCTTGGCTTCTAAGAACAGCATACCGATTTCATATGCAAGAATACATCTGCTGTGACTCGTTGGGCCAGTTTTATTGCATAAATCAAAGTTACATATATACTAGATGCTATTGAAATAAAAAAATATATTTCCTTTTTTGTTTGGTTGAATGGTTTATTTTTAATTCAAAACAAAAGTTAATACATTATTTACCTTGCATTTCTCTAACTGTATAAATAAAATTGATGAAATCGGATTCTCGACACTCGAGCATATCTACGGTCTTCCATATAACATAGCCATATTGGGTTTATAATGCAAATAAAATTCATTATTCAAGTTTAAACATAATGTTCTGTAAATCTGGGTTTCAAAATGTCCAGGAAGTCTGCAATAAGACATTCACCAAATGATTTATTGGAGGGATTCTTGCATTAGAATGTTCTTGAAATATATATTGTTGTATAAATATATATTTTAACAATTTACCATGACAACTGTGAAAAATACTGTTATTCAAATATCTAAATAGATAAAAAAATAAGTTAAGAATCAAAAAATATCTGTCATTTTAATACACTCAGTATATTTTTTTTATGAAACATGTCGGTACATTCATATGGTAAATTGTGTAGGTTGACTCAAAACGCAACTTGAATTGGCGGGTTACAAATCATTGAAAATATTTCAAGATACCTAACATTATCCAACAATATCTAACTTCCTATAAATATCTATATTTGATTCAATAACAAGCCGCGGAAAAAAAATATAAATAATATAATATATTGTCCTTTCTGAAAATTGAACCAGACCCACTACGGTTTTTTAAAATAAGATTTGTCTAAAATAGTAAACAAGGAGTAGCTTCCTCTTATTCTTCTTTTAAATCTCTATTGTTATAAATGAAATCATTTGGAAATATTTTGTTGACAATAACATAATAGGTAAAAGTGAACACAGATTCAATATCTAAATGCATGGGAGTCAATTATTATACCAAATGAAACTTGATTTGATTTATTACTCAACAAATTTGGGACAGCTAATTAAGTTCAATTTTAATTATGATGTTGTATTCTAACCGGTAAGTCGAAATAACAGTTTTTTTCTTTAAGTGTCCACTGTAACAAGTTTTTCGAGTTTATCGTCACGTATTTTATTCTTGGAATAATCTTTCTGCTAGCATTTTAAATTTTGAAAATATTTCTGTATGAATTAACTAACATAACTATTTTGACAAAAATAAAATGTTACTACATTAGGAACATACCACAACATTCTGGAAACTGCAGAAATTGCTATGGAGATTTTAGGCATTTTAATACAAAACATGTTAGAATATATATTATTAATTGAAATTCCTTTACTCATCCAATAGCGTTCAATGCATACAACTCGGGTCAGTGATCTCACTATAATTGAATTCATGCAGAAACTTATCCAAGCGCTAAATCAGTACCGTAAAGTGTACTTTCCGTTGGCATTTAACAAAACTGCTTATTGTTACGTTTGTTTCAACCAAATAAAAGCTATTAGAATTTGGTCCAAGTGCAGGTCCCTATGGTACACCGGACTATGACTGTTCTTGAATGCAATTAAATGCCACCTCGAAATGTTTTTCCAAATCATAAAGTGGCATTTTGATCCATAGAATTAAAATGTACAAATGATAGTTGAGTATAGAAATATAGAATATAAAATAAAAACTCGTTTCATTTTTCAAAAACATGCTGGTGAAAGATTCCCACTTTTATTGGCACATGCAATTTTTTTATCTGATTTAAAACCTAACTTTTATAGCTTTCGCTTTATATTTGTTCTTATTTCTAATTAAATGTTTTTTGTTATTGACAAGTAGAGATTTTAAAAGTATTACTAAGATAACATCTATATATGAGCAAAATGGGTTTAGAGTTAAATATTGTTTTTTATGAGAAAGTATTTTATAGTACCAGCTACCAGGCCAACATTGTCAAGTACTATATATCTACTATATACTATATATCTATAATCTTATGTTACTTGTATCCTATCTCAAGATACAATAATTTATCATACTCGCACTAGAGGTTACAAATATAACATATGTTACAACTTATACGTTTGAATGTTGGTACGTCAATCAAGTCAGTATCAAGATGTTGCACACAAATATGCCATGGCATGTTCTAAGTGATCATCTGCTTCCTATCTCCTTTCTACACGTACTAAGGTAAAAGATTGTATTTCATAGTAAGACCATATGCAATAAACTTAATCCCAACACTGTTTAAGATTTCATTCGGGTATCAAATACGGGTATAGCATACGATAATTTAAAATTCACCATTGTATAGCGATTTCGACTTAATCAAGTCCCATTGAGTCGTTTCTCCTCGCATTATATTAAGAATTAGCATTGAAATGCAATTTGAAGTAGTTGGTGCTATTGTGACAAATAAAACATTTTTTTGACCCATGTTTATTATTGTGTGAAGATTAAAGAAGGTTTTAAATATTAACGCCAATAAATAAAGCAGCAATGTTAATATAATAGTACGTAATGATCTTTTTATTTCTATCTTCTTCGAATATTAGTTTGTTTAATATCACTGCAAAATTATATGCTATTTTATAAATACCTTCTTTCTGAGAATTGCAGATACCATCCCAAGTACTAGATATTATTTTACTTGGTAACAGAATATAAATGTTACAATCATGCAATTATAACTTTTATGTTTTAACCTTACGATTCAGAATCCCTTGCATTTATATCGATCTAGTTCTTGCAAACGTTTATTGAAAACCTCAGTTATAATCACAATTCAAACTATTGCCATTATTTTGCATCCAAGATATATCATGGTTTATCTGCCGGTTTATAAGTCTCTCAGAAGGCTTGACAACAATAGGGGGTATTATATCAACGTGAACCATTTTATATAGATCTCTTATACTTTGTTATGCTACTGGTGTGCCACGGGTATTAAGACTGGTTGACTGGTGAAATGCCACGGGATATTGGAAATGCTATGGCATTCGTTGCATTGAGTGTCGGGGATTGTATTATTGGAGAGGGTTGAAAAATTGTTTGCCGCGTGTCAAACGAAATATTTTAAGTAAATGTAGACTTTTATTAAATATTTTTTTCAATTGCTACATTCTTTCGGTGTGTATCAATACACAATAAACACTGATATTAATATGTATACTAAAGCAATAGTAACTTTTAATTTAAAAATACACGATAAGCATAATATTTTTAAGCACTGATTCACTTCACTCATTATAAAAAAAAAATATTTTCTATAAATAAAATTTAATAACATGAAATTATTATTTTTTTGCTTCTTTGATTATATACAAGATGCGTTACAACTTCTCTATTTTTATTATTTGATTGATGTTCAAGCAATTCCAGGCTATTTTAAGACAAATGTCATGTTAGTCTTAATAGTTAACCTTTAGAACCAGAACAAGATATATGTTAATGTTCATAGAGTATCTAACACTTGATATTAAATTTAAATACGTACTTTAAAAGCAGCCTTGAAGCGATTTACCATATTTTTTTATAAAAAAATGTATTCATTGCAATGTAAAAATACAAAAGCTAACAAAATAAACAAAGATCGACTTTACGGTCTGCTCGCACTTTTGTCTTCATTGTCTCATATTCTAACGATTACTGCACTCGGTTTTTCAATCTCGAGAGACATGGAATGTAGTATTTCATGTTTCAACTGACTTGATGATTTAAAGTTTGTTTATATACCTACATATAATTTTATAATAATACATTTATACTATCATATCTCATTGTTCGTTAAAATATCGTTAACTTCATTTATCTTAGAAAGTGCATTAGAAAGTTCAATGTTATTAAAATTAATGAAGCAAAAATCGCACAATGTTTCCCATTTGTCAAACATTATCAATCACAATATTTTTTTTAATTAAATGTTAATGTTAAAAAGTCTATGGCACCATCTTTAATATATCAAAAAGGATTTTAATAGTCCATCCATCAAATGATTATTGTTTTTTTTTCTTTCAAAAGATGCAGAAAGTTTAATTATACTTTTTAGCAACAAAAGACATTGTGTATGCTTGTTTAAGATTCTGGCGAATTAAGCATGATTCCATTATTTAAATTAGAGCAACAAAGACATTAAAAAGAAGTAATCGAAATAAGTACATGGTTACAAAATGAATTACATTTTTATAAAAAATAAATAAACTGAGCTATCTAGAACATTCCAATGCATAACGGATCTTAATAGTTCAACAATTACCACTTGACCTCTGCAAGTTGCAAGGTTAACTGCAGTTAAGCTTATTTGTTATGCATTGTGTCAATAATCGTAAAACAATTGTCTGAATAGTAATTAACCTATAGAAATAATTAGCAAGACTAAGAACCAATATAGTTATACCTCCTATATAACACACATAGACAATTTTTAATTTCCTCTTCAAATTAAATAGGTAATAAATCTTAGTTACATCAAATTCGATTAACTAAAGTAACATATTGGTTACGATACATCATCTATAAATTAACGGCTGTCGGTCTGTACATTGACGGCGCCATTAATAGTTCCGTATGATTTCTTTTTATAAATACCTTCATTATCACGTTTCGCTTTCGAATAGATCGTTTGGCTCGCATTGATGTGTACCGTAGACTAACGACTTGATTTATTTCATAGATAAAATGTGTTGTTGTTCTGTTAGTGTCTTATAAATATCAACTTATGAAGCAACAACTTTATTTAACTTCGTTAACTATGGCATTAAAAAAGTAATAAGAAATAAAATATTAATAGACTAAGCATCAGCAATAAAAATATTATTTCGACATACATAATACAATGACAGATTATTATTATAGAACCATATTAAATTAATAAGCGTGAAATATGAAATCACCACGTTTCTTGTCTGCGGTTACCGACAAATGATTCGCAAAAAACTTACTTAATAGCATTAGCAAAAAAAGAGCATTGAATGAAATTTAATAACATTGTAGGTCAGTTTTTTGCATTCATTATTGACATACACCTCGAGCGTTGAACGGTAACGAACGGTAAAGAGTCTGACGTGCCTGAGCTTTGAAGAGTTTAATGTTTTCTTTATAAATATTGATCTTGTATGGTTTTTGTGGGGATATTGGTTGTATATTTTTATCTAGGTTATCTAGTATATCTTGTTATTCCGTTGCAAGCTAATTATATTTCAACTTGAATCTGATTAATAAATGTAAAATAGTAAGAGAAATATATATATATATATATATATATTTATTTTTAATAATTAAAGGTTTGTCAGTGATTTTTAGCGGAATCTTAACTCTACACACATCTATATCGACTAATGCTATATTTGTAACACTACTATCTTCCTACTATTAATCTATAACATTTTAAAATATCAACTATTTTTTATTCTTAAATATTTATTACACACCGAAAAAACAATATTTAGATGTTTTTGTCGGTTAAAAATCAAGAAAAATAAAACCCTAATGATACGTAATTTAGTAACCGCGGGCCAGGTTATAATTACAAAGTTAAATTAACCGTTGTTTTAACAAATCGCTTCACAAATCGAGTTCTACCAGCGGCCATTAAGCGTAAGCACCACATAATTGAGAACGGATTTCAATTGAGGAAGCTATTTCAAAAGTTTCAAGGGAAATTGTGTAATTTAGCTTTTAGAATATTATGTCTTATATACCGTTCATTACATATTTATTTGCTTATGACAGTTATAAATAGCCCTAATTATTAATATAATAAGATTATATTAACAAAAATCTTTACAAACAATCTCTTCCGTTTAGTAGGTAGGTTTCAAATTGTCTTAAATGTATTTGTATCATTAAATGCGCTCACAAGCTTATAGAAAAAATTATCGGGTCTTTATTAAATTCTTATAAATATATAGATAGATAGAGTAATTGACGGCTTAGATTTAAACACATATATTTACGTTTAAACGAAAAAATAAAAATCTTGAGCCATAACTGAAGGTAAAAGCCTTTTAAATTACTTTAAATTATTAGTATTAACATAACTACCTTTATACAAACAAATAATACCTCCAATTGTTGTAATATTGTATTCTAAGATGCAATCGGCGTACTGGTTACAGACCACCCACGTTCTATAAATCGTCGTGAACATAACACTACAAGTTTCAACTATACTTGTGTGAACGACTGTACCGATAACAAAAGACTTGTTCAAGACTATAAAATCATATCAATCTAGACTATAAAATCATTCTATTATAAAATTCTTCATATTTATTATTTATTAACTCAAACATCTTTTTGAATACGTAAGAATGTCTTAAATAAAATCCATTGGCCATGTCTTTTTGTTTGGAATATGTTATCTTCCTCTTTAATAGTTATGACAATCTGTAGCAATAATATATATTTTTTTATATACGTATATTTTTTTTAGTTTTATTAACAGCAAGGGTGCTGATACCGTAAAGCACCGATTCTAATGCAAATGAAATGAATGACAAAATATCACATATAAAACTTTATCGACTGTTCCAAGGCTATTACTTATTTACTTTAGCGAAATTGAGTTATTTACATATTACGTGCATAGAATCAGCAGTTTTTTCTGATTCCAAATATGTATCTCACTCACTATCGTAACAAAAAGTTTTAGACTAATTAGTCCTGAATCCATTATCCGTCCTAAAAACCAAATTTCATATTAATCATTTTTATTTAATATTGACGAGACGTTGACTGGAGTCTCGTTTATAAATATTTCATAAATAATATTGTATCTAGGTACAGAAAATCTTAATAAGCAGTTTTAGTTTTTCTACTAAATAATATTATTTTTAAATGGATGGTTCTAATTCAAATTCAAAATATCTTTATTCAAGTAGACATTTACACGCACTTTTGAAAAGTCAGTTATTACATTAAATTGGTCTGTATAGTCAGTTTTGTGAGTAAGCTACCATCAACTAGGAATACTGCTTTGCTGAGAAGAGCTGGCCAGAAAACCAAAATTAAATTTAACAATGTTTGACTTATACATTATAACATCAACCCTGCAAATGAGACAATGGCCCAAGTCAAACACACTTCTATCAACCAAAACCTTTATATGTTATAGTATTATTTCTTTTATTATAGACCTTATCTATTAATATTATTATCATTATGGACCTTTAATTTAAAACTAAGAAAAGGAAGATCTAAGAAATTTGGGGAAGTTTATTATATATGCGTACATAAATAAATAAATAAATAAAAATAAAATAAATAGTTAAATAGTGAATAAAATTAAAATTACTTACAAAATAATGAACCTGCCAGTTGTGTAGATAACAATAATAATTCAATCTGATTTGTCTTAAGTTCAGGAAAAAAACGATGGAAGAAATCCACGATTTATTGTACAAAATAAGTTTAAGACTAGAGGCTGTTCTTACTGTGGTTTATGGGCTCCGTTATAGAGCGATGATACGGCTCGTTATGCGCCAGTGGATAGAACATTACATTACGGACTTATTCTTAATTGGTTATGTTTCACAAGTACTCCCGTTTTCATGACTATTTTTAATTTTTGTGAATGATGGCATATTAAATATTCCTCATATTCAATTTGTTATTTTATTAAAATTCAGATAAAACAAAGTAGAAATTCTAGCTTTATCTAAATTAAATCCGCTTATGTAAACCGCATTAAAATTCTGTTTAAAAGTTTTGAAACAGTGTTTTAAGTAAATTTTCAATTGACCATAACTTCTTTTTCCCTTAACCGATTTTGACGAAACAAAATTTTGACAACGCTCCAAATTATATATAATCTACGTGTGAAAACCACGTTCAAAGCCGTTGAGTAGTTTCGAAATTATAACGTACCAGACAGACACACAGACAGACAAAAAATCCAAAAATTTTTTTTTTGGTTTCTGTTACTCGTTTTTAATCGCCCCTTATCAATTTTTTGGAAAAATATTTAATGTACAGACACTGGATTTTTACTGTCTTGTTATATATTCAATCGCCCCCTATCAGTTTCTTGGAAAAATATTTAATGTACAGCCACTGGATTTTTATTGTCTTATTATATATTTGAGATGCTACGGAATAACATTGCCATGGTTGCTGAATTGTAGGTATAAGTCTATTGCGGTGTTTGTCATTTTACATAAGGACCTAGATATTTTTATATTAAATATTATAGATTCATAAAATTCATGTGTATAACTGTGTTTCTACCATAAAAAAACTGTTTTTATGTGCTTAATGTTTAAAAAACCTAAGCTAAGTGAATTGACTGTCCCGGGATTTTATCAAAAAACAAGTTGTTGATACAAGTGTCTGACAAAACAATAGCGCAAAATAAAAAAATAAATAAACAATAGAAACTTAATTTAACTGATAATTGGAAAAACATCAAACTATTTAAATAAAACGTGTGATGAATACTTATAATATCTTTGCAAAAAAGTTCGGTCAATTCATCAAACATAACCCAATAAATAAAATCAGACTTGTAACGGTCATAAAATAATCGACATTTCAAACATCAAACTTATTTCTATGCAACAGAGTTCAAATTAACTTTATAATATAATATATGTATGTATGTTTAAAATGAGCACGTGTTTAGGTTTTTTTTTGCATTAAGATATGTATGCCAAGATGAACAAGACAGATTAACATCGTTAGTAAATAATGTCGGTTTATAAATGATCTGCTGATCGTTCAATTTGATGATGTTTTGAAATGTTCTTATAATACAATACAATGATCGCATGTACCAGGTAATCATAAAGTATAAGAGAATAATAGATGTTGCTTTCTATTACAATGCTCTAGGTTACGCCCCTATTTCAAGCTCAAGGTTGTATTCGACGACCTCCTTGGATTTATGTTTTCCTGGTACTGTTGTTAGAATGTGGGTCAGTTTAAGGTTAGGTTAAGGTCAAGAAACTCTGGAATATCCAATAGACAGAGTTCAAAACTTTTTTTGTTTAGGTTCATATTATATAATAATATTATAAACAGCAGTACCCAATTTTATTTTAATATTATTGGTATTTTTCATCTTTATTTCAATGTGGGTAATGGGTGGAAATTATTATTATCATTGCAGTCATAGAGATAAGCTGCATTTAAAACGAAAGTCCGATTGTATTGAGGTCACTGGGCTGAAACGTGAACAATGGTGCCGATTTTAAATTCCGCGCAATGCGTTATTCATTTCGTGCAATTTATTTACAAAACCGTCGGATACTGTTTTTACATGTGCATAGTTTGTTAAAATACTTTTATCTGTTTCAACGCAATACATTTTTGAATTCCAAAAAGTACCATGGAACTGTTTGTTATTTAAAAACAGCTTAAATTTGCGTTTTAACGATTTATGTTCCCGTTAAATTCGTTGTAAAAAATGGAAATCGTGAGTTGGGTTTGTTGATATAAAATAATTGGTCAGATCCGAGTGCGAGTTGCAACCTGATCTCTCGTTGTCTTTACGTAAAGTTGTTTTTAAAATTTCGTGAGTCTTACCATGAATCAATTACAATTAAATTTAAATAAATAAAATTAATTATTAATTATCTTTTGTCATCGATATATTCAAATTTTATCTACAATTTATTTCTCATCCAATTTTTTTTATGAAAAGCGTCTTATGTACATATTAATTACATTATAATAGAATCTTATAACTATTTATCTAAGCTGGGTTATAGTGACGGGTTTATTTAATATAATTTTTATTTTATTTCTGTAATATATAAAAAAAAACAAAAAATAAACATATTTAGTATGCATATTTTGTCAATATTGTTGTGTGTAAATTGTCAATTAATTGGCAAGTCTGGAAGAAGGTGAAAAAAATATTTTAAAGATTCTGTTACATTCATTACAAGTCAGGTTTATGTAAAGTTTTAAAAGGATACTGTTTAATGAATAATGAAGAGTATTACATAGCTAAATATTGATTATCTGACGGTTACTGCTAAGCTAGAGTTCTAATTATGTAGTGCATTTTACTAATATACGAATACGTGAATTCTATTCTGCACTCAATTACTCATTCGTTTAACTACGCGGATGAGGGACGCTTTCAATATTTTAAGTATTATATTATTTATATAACTATTTAAAAATAATCCTTGTGACAACTGATAAAAGACATTTAAATATTTTATTTGAACTATAATTAATTAATTACATTTTAATATTTAAATATTTAATTTCCCGTTTTGAGTTCCACCATATACCATAAGAGAAAAATTGATCATGTAGTACATTTTTTTTTCTTTATTTGTGCTTAATGATTCGCTCTGAAGGAAACTCTTATGATAATTTGTATTTAACGTTATGTACCTAAGTATTAAAGAAGATCCAATTAGGTTTTTAGTAAAATTTCATATGATATTCAAAGACAATCGATTACAAAATCTTATATAGTAAGTAAGTGGGAAGCCATACATTTTTAATTTAATATTATTTTTATTTACATATTAAGCTAAGTTCTTAACTGTATACTTAAAATAACAGTTATTATTTTAACTGACAGTTTAATGTTTATAGTTTTGATAGCATTTAATGATGGATACTTAATTTTATTTTAATTGGGTCCTTTTGACATAACAACCAGACATAACATTAATTAACTTTTAATAATATCTTGTAACTGTTTTACCAGTTATATAGTCGTAGAACATTTGAGAGTCTTTTGCCATTCAAAGTATAATTTTAGCTCTCTAAAAAAAAATGTGGCTCTCCTTCAAGCATTGAAGATATAATAGTTTAAAATATTGTATGGCAGCCAAAATTTAAAAAAATTACAAATCTCTTGTTTTAAAAATGTTTTCCTATCACGACAACATAAATACTACACAGTAATAACGATATTTTGAGCAAAATTGCATACAAAATGTGTGCCATACTTACAAAGTATATAGATTCAAACGGTACAGTACAAAGAGGAAAACTATAGTCACAATTTTCACACGGCCTCCTCCTGACCTCTGTTACCCTGGTCCACCGACATACATTTGAAAACGTCATTATTTTACACTTAGCCTGTACACACATCCGACGAAATATTGCCTTTGGACAAATCTTTGAAATAGAGAAAGTCTTGTCATTTGTTTATTTGTCTGCTATTTCTGGGGACAATGCGTTTTTTAATACGACAAAAATATTTACTTGGAAGCTTGGTTACCTACATATTTTTGTGTAAGTATTTATTATGTATGTCTGGTGTGTGTAGAAACTTAAATTATTGTAAATTTTACGATGCGCTTACGAGATTATAGTGTTCTCGTAGTTGGTGTTTTAAATCTCACTTGAATAATAAATTTTATGTTCTAACTGTTGTTAACTTTAACGGTTTTAAAATATTTTGATTTGAAAATATGTTTTTCATAAATGTTAATCTTATTAGCATAACAATGTTTTCGATACTGCTATTAATAGATCAAAACTTTTTGAAAATGCTCAATTTAAATTAACCATTTACGTCTTTTTGTCAAAAGTAATAGGTTATTTTTTATAATTTTTATATATGTATGTTCAATTTATTTGTAGAATGGTTTAATATTTTTTTTGTAGGTACATAGGATTTTTTAATATTATATCCTATCCTAGCAGTATAATGGAAAGGTGAAAAGATTTAAATGTCTAAGAAGGTGATATGAATATTCAACCTGTCTTAAGCATTCCTGTGAACATTGAAGATGATATCTATTTAATGAATGCGTACTACAAGAAATTTCTTAACTTCAAGTTTTCACAATGAACATTCCTTTTTATTCTGAACGAAATTATCCGACACTAACATTTTATTCGTGTGAAAATAAACCCGTCGAAAATATGTCATTTAATATAAAATGAAGAATATCTGCCGTTTATGGCTCTTTATTCTTAGAACAAGCCGTCATATTTTATTTGGTGAAGAGACAAGGAAGAGCTTTATTTTTCTTGTGAAAGTATTTTTCTCTTAATCTTTAGGCCAGATTATTTGAACAATAACATGGAGATATTATTGGTAATTTTGGTAATATCTTTATACATTTTATTACAGATTTTTTTTAACATTTTCCATGCGGTTTTTTTTTGTTTTTTGTATAAAATTTAGATATGGTTTATGGACCGATCAGTCTTGTGGAGAGTAGTCACGGTAATGTGGGACTCGCCGACATAGAGCGCGCTGGCATAGGTCCTAAAAACCAACCCAAGTGGGACGTTATGGGATCGCATTCACATTCGACTTTGACAGACCGACGAAACTAGGAGGGCCGCGGAAAATTAAATCTTAAAACCGCTAAAAAATGCGACCAGTTTAGAACTCTGGTGCGCGCCTCCACGGAGTTACGATACAAGTCGATGGATTCGTCACAGAGATGGAAAACTGAAATTACCTCTCTCGTGAGTGTTTTTGACCAGATCCAGGCAACATATAGATCCATACTCTGACCTTGTCAGGGCAAAGCCACCAGCATGCAGAAAGCCACTGGATACCGGGCAAAAGCCGCAGTAACAATAACCAGCTTTGGGACCAGGAGAGAGAACTGGGTCCTGAATCAAGGTTAAGGTCCAGATACTTCATCTGGGGATTCATCATTACTTGCGTTCACGTGAAGGAGATGCACGCCCGTCTAGGGCCTCGGAAAAGGTTATAAAATAGGAGTAGGAAAGATCCTGTTTTTCTATGAGAGACTTTTGATTTTAAGTTTAAGGTCCGCTTAGAGCTTAGCGCAGTCAGATGCCAAACATGCTAGCTTCGAAAAGTTCGCTGACTTGTCAACATTAAACTTATACTATAATAAATTTTTATTTATAGTTAACTATTTTTAAAACTACCAAAGTACTTAAAAATAAATAATACTATTAAAACAGATAGAAACTCAATGAAATTAAAAATATAAATTATATTGATTGCCAAAAATTACAAGTTATAAAACAAATAATACCTTTTCTGGCTACTGGCTGTCAGAAGCTGTGTGCATTTCTCAGAAAAAAATTCAAGCTAATAACAGATGTACAGTAAACTATTTCTGAAAAAACTTTAAACAATTTTTACCTTTATATGACGTTAATACGGGATATAATGGCACAGAGGTTGATTGGTTGGGGTTAAATTGGACTTAACAGTTATTCATAATTTTAAAAGATGGCCTCAAATTGCCTGAGCTTACCTATATCATTTCATTAAAGTAATATTTTTAAAATTGACATTATTTTCTTCACTCATAACATTTCTTTCCTTTATTTTCTTCACTTATAACATTCATTTCCCTTACTTTTCTCTTTCTCTTTTTTTATCTTTTATTCTTTTAGATAATTTGTTTGTATTATATTTTTTATTTATTTATTTTAAATATTATTATGTTTAAAATATAATATGAATTTATTATATTTTAAACTTTGGTAAAATGAAGTCGTACATATGAGTTAGTTGTTTATACTCGGTTAGTTATATTAATTGTTATTCGCACGTTAAATTCTCTATAAAATAAACTGGCACTTAGAGTGCCAGTTCATGTTATAGACAATTTAATGTGGGTCGGTGAAAACAATGCATCATCTTTAAACTTGTGAAGCGGCAAAACGTGATGGTGAGGTAAATTATTATAGCCACTTCACATTTTATCTCAAAGATCTTTCTATTATTTTCGAAGATAATAAACTCTACCGTCCCAGAATCTGAACAATTAAAGATTGAGAAAGAAGGCTCTCTAATACTATGAGGATATTATGTATTAGTGCTCATATACTATGAGGCTATTATGTACTATCAGTAGCAACTATAAATCAACCATGTTAATAGACACTATGAAGCTTCTATGTGTTGGTAATAACCACCATGGTCATCATCCACCTACAGCTTTCCAAGTTATTTGGGTTCCTATGATTTCAGTTGCGAGTTATTTTATATTGTTATATATTATAATTATTAAAAAAGACGATACTTTAAAAACAATACGTAATATTTTTGGGGAACGACAATTATAAAAGTATTAGTATTTTTTTAAGCGTGTCACGATATGACGTCATTTGAGATAATGTGGCTTCACGTATTTAGTGTGGGAAGAAAACTCTTTGTCTTCTTAATATGTAAGAGATGCTTTTTAAACTGTATCGAAATTGTTAAACGGGTGAAAGTGAATAATTTTGCATAATATAATTTAACTTGTTGTTTAGCTCTTAATACGTTTTTTACCTTTTAACTGATTTTTGTTATTATCTTTAAAAAAATACATCCAAACATATTAAAACCCAAAATAGTATTTATTATATCGAATTCAGCTCTTGGTTTGTTTGTATATCATTATTATCTTTGTTACAGATCGAAACATCATGGACGACTGATTAAACAAAACAGTGTTGAATATATATTACCGCTGCCCAAAATTCGTATTTAAATAAGTGCTTACACAATGGAACCCACAAAGCACTTCCTGGCACTAACTGTGTTATTAATTGGTGAGTACAGTTTTTATTAACATTTGTATTTGTGTCATATTACATCTTCACGAAGTAAGGGAATATTTTGAATTAAAGTTATGATATGTAAATTTTATTAATATAATTTAATTAAAAACTATATTAGCTTAATTTAATTAAGTTCTATAGCATCTATTTTTCAGATTTTTTATTTTAGCTTTTTTTTAAGTACTTGATTTATTGACCAACCAGTTGAGGAAATTTAAAACGGGATTAATTATATTTTAATTTTATATTCATAATTTTTTACTTAATCTAGTTTATGAATAATAGATTAATAATTTATAACGGAGTTTTAATGCTTGTATCCTCAATTAAACAGAAAAGTATCTAGATTAATTATGATTTACTATCCGGTTATGAATGATTGATACTGCTTTAAAAATAGCAAGGTTTTACGGATATGACCACATTATCTACAATGTGTGAAGTCAGAATTATAAACCTACAGTAATATTTTAAAAAGGCAAAGTTTATAAGTATGCGAGTTATCTTGAAGTGGGTAATTTAGGAAACTTTTAAACGTTAACTATACAGAATAGTTCTTCAAGATGGGTATAAAGTTTGTAAATTAAGTTGAAAAAGCGCTATTTTTTGTAACGAGCTAACGGATAGTAATAACGGAATCAAGAATGTGTTCAAGCAATATGTTTATTTTGTAGTTTCAGGGACTTTTGTGGACAATATTAAATTAGGGATAAAATATTTTTTTGAAAAAAAACACATCTTATATTTTGATAAAGTCACCATTGCATAGTTTTTTGAAATAATAAAAAAAACCAAGTTAGTTTACTATTATAATTTGACTTATTTAAATTATAATAAAACTCATTTTAACTCAATCTGATTAAAATTAAATTAGTTATCTTTAAATTTAAATAAATTATACACATGTAGATAAGTAGTAGATAATATCTGTATTTGTATGGGTCGTTCTTGATGTTATGATATACAAAATCATATGGTTACTAGTGTGACCAAGCCTTAAAATACTATAACACAATTTTATTTAAAAGAAATGAAAAATTATTATATAATTGTTATATTGTTCGTTAATATCTTTCTAAAATTGTTACAAGTATAAAAACTTACTTAGTGGTAGTAGTAGGTGTACGTAAAAATGGTAATAAATATAACAAATGAAAATGAATGTGTACAGTGTGAATATGCTTGTACCTAATTAAATTTAAGTATTTATTTTCTAAAAAGTTTTAAATTTTGGTGAAGCATTGGGATCACATAAATCTTTAATATATTTACATAAATTAATTATGAGAAATATATAAAGTAAAATAAAAAATATAATTAATAATAATACAGTAGTTATGATTATACCTATAAGAAGTTTACCACTTAAGCCTTGGATGACAGAAGGTGTTATAAAATCGATTAAAAAGCGAGATAAAATATACAGTAAACATTTTTAGGTTTTAAAAACAAGAACAATGAACAGCTAAAGCAAGAATTTATAAAATTCAGAAATATATGCAACAAATTAATTAAAACTAAAACAGGAATATTATAATAGAAAATTAGAAGAATGTAACGGTAATATGCTGGAAATGTTTAATATTATTAAAGAATTAGGTAATATAAATAAAAACGTCGTGTTTTCAAATGAACTCCTTAACGATTCGTTCAATGTGATAAATAAATTCATAACTGCAGTCAGATGCATTCTCGCTAAGAATATATTAGAGAAGCTGAAAAGTACTCTCATTTAGAAAATTATTTGTTTTAATGCAATTGATAGATTTCACAAAACTACGAAATTAACGAAAAATATTAAAAGACGCGAAAACATTCATGCATGTACGACGAGAAGCAACTCAGAGTCACATCAACACTGTACAATTATTTTTGAGGATAAAGTTTATTATTATTATTATTAAAAAATCTTGTCTCGAATAATTGAGATTGTTTTGAAATTCAATTGATATCATAATATAGCCCGCAATTATTGCAGTTGTTAGGAGCTTCAAAGCTGAGGAGATAACTGCGATTTTTTATGAGATATAAAGAAAAAAATGTATTGATATTTTACTTACAAAAAGTACATTACAAATACAACTTACTTTAGTGACGTAAAAATATCTAATCTATAAAGCACTAGAATATGTAAGCAGAAAGTACTAAATGTACCGTTCGCTCCACATTTTGTTTAAAATCGTAAAGACAAGGGAAATTGTGATAAGATTTCACGATTAACCAAAATGTTGACTTGAGTGACTTTCAAGAATTTAGGGCGACTTGCGATGGATCGAATCTGTACTCGTTAAAATAAAACTGTACTGAAACAACTTTGGTCATTGAAATTATTGTTCAATATCTTAACTTATTTTTTTTATTTTAACCTTAAGTAAAAATATTATTTATCCCTAATTAGAAATTAATTGATTCAAAATAATTATTATGTAAGTATATATAAGTATACATAAGTATATAAAATGTTATTCTACCTTTTCTTTGAGATTATACTAATTACTTTGTTATTTTAGAATAAACATGTCATTAGAAATAAAGACATGCCAATGACATAATAACAAATCTAATATACAGAACACTGTATAAACATTCTTAAGCTAATTTCTAGTGACTCGGAGAATGAAGAAAAACTAGTCGTAAATAGTGAGAGTGAACGAAACGACGGTGAAACTGAAGTCAATGTAATGTTAAATTACAAAAGATATGATTTTCATTTAAAGCCTCTACTATGATTATATTTTTATTTTTTGTACCTAGACTTTGTAAGTAAGTTGATTATTTGAAGTGAAACTTCTTTATCGATAGATGGGATAAAATTTTATAGCAATGTCAAAAAATGATGACGTTTTTCTGTTACGCGCCATCTTTATTTCTAAGTCACATTTTTCCGTTACGCGCCATATTTGAAGTGAAACTTTTTTATCGACGGATGGGAGAATTTTTTTAGCAATGTCAAAAAATTGTAACGTTTTTCTGTTGCGCGATATCTTTATTTTTGCTTAAACTTTATCTAATTTAGCTTAATTAGCCATTCCTGTAAAGTTGTAATTAGTGAATCATTTTTCAAAAAATTATGTCATAAAGAAGTTTCACTTCTTACATGTGTACACTAATACACACACACATATTTTTTTTTATTAACCGTTTCCATGTTATTAAAAGAAGTTATGTTATATTGCCCACAATTTTAATAAAAAAATAAATAATTAATAATTCATGAACACTCTTTTTCGGTACAGAATAAAGTTGAATGCATTCTATGTTATATCTGTTCAAACATGTTTAGCCATGTTACATCTATTAAGAATTTAAATAAATATTAATGAACCCCGACAGGAACCTGTGAACCTATGAACTCTGAATATATGTTTCCGTTATTCTGTCAATTGTATAAACAATAACCATTTTAATTATACCTCCCAATGGCATGTACAAAAGTAGAAATTATGTATATTTATTTCATGCACAAGGGCCAAAATCAAATATTAGAAATCCTATGTAAGAACAGATATTAGAAAACTACTTTCTCATAAACTCAATTTATAGTTTATAGTCAATATATTTCAAGTAAACAGATAGTATTTGCGATTTCTCTTAGTACAATTTACACAAAATAAGATACACCAAGACAATATAGTTCTCTATACAGCATGTATGGAATTATGAAATGTAATCCGGCCTATCATAAAGACCATATTTGCGTGAGATATTTATATTGTGGACTGTTGTACAAATAAGGCTTACTTTCTCAAAGGCAATTCACAATGCACTTGTGAATTACGAGTACGTGCATCATAGTTATGTTTTAGGGCACATTCACACTAAGCTAAGCGAAGTTGTGATGTGAAACCTTTATTTAGTAAAACTAATTAATGTTAACTGTTAACTGTATATTTTAAGATATATAATACTTGTTCATTCTTTTTAATCAATAAAGGACAATGGAATAAAATCACTCTCTCCCTCATATACTCATTTAACATAGTTCGGTCTCGATAGTTAATGCGTCATTTAGTTACTGTTAACTTCATTCCTTAGAGCAATACATTTAATATTCGTTTTACAATTTTGATATCACCTGCAGTACCTCCAGTACAAAAGTAAAGAATGGTGGCCAAAGTTTCATAAACATTTAAAATATCGTAAGAAACGCTTATATGTAATATATTTATTTTATGTAAATAATATAATAATGTAAATAATGTTGTATAAAAGTAATTTTTACTTTTATAAACCTGTAATTTATGGAAACTACATGTCAGGATAAAAATAGTTTAAATGCTTTCTTCCTGGGCTCGATCAGAAATTTTGAACTAATGATCCGAACGCTTACCCTTGCATGCCCCATGCAACCGGAGTCGTCGGCAACAGTTAGCCATTACTATAAATAGCTGTATATATCATTATCCAGGTCAATAATAACATAAAGAGGGGTACAGTTTTGAACATCCTAACCTCACGATGTGTTTCATGATTAGTCATGTTTCAACACCCGGATATAAACCAAGTGTTTGTTCAAGATCTTGACATGAAAAGACATTTCTCTCTCATTCCCTCTCTAATTTAAATATATGTTTACTGAGTACTGAGTGATTTGCCAATAAAGTATTTTAACATGTGCATTTTGAGGAAGTTCAAAAAAATTTGTGTGTTTGCCCTTAATTGTAAAAAAAATAGATGTATATATTTAATATTTATCATGTCCCTTTTTCTAATTAATTTTTATTTTATTTTTAAACGCCTACGACAATTTTTCACCATATACAGAGGTTAACTGGGAGAGAATGCCATTAGGCATTAAGTTCGCCTTTTGTTAGTTCGATAAAGTAAATAAAAAATTAAAAAAAAATCATTTAGGTTTTTATTACGTTATTTGGGTAGTATATTTGTATTTGGTATTTTTACTGTCTTAAATGAAATGCATTAAAACTATATACGAAAATGCAAATATGCTTGTCAGTGATATTAGTTATTCCGATTAAACCCATAAGCAATTATGCAAATTCAAATTCAGATACAATGAGGTAGCTAGTTGAAACGCGAGAATTATAATAGAATTCGTAACTTACTGTAAGGTACTTAATTACCTTTGTTGTGTGAAATTTAATAATTGTAATATGATTTTATGAGTCTATTATAAAAGGAAAACTAAGATTATTTTTTAGATGAAAATAAAATTAAAAACAAGGCAAACTCAAATCTCTAGGACTTCGACCATATTTTTTCAAATTGAAATATTATATTGGTTAATGGACAGTGCGACAAGATGGATGAACATAGAATATTTACTAAACTGAATTATAAACAAATCACAACAACAAGCAAGCTTTATTATTAGTTTAATAAAATGAATCACTTTATTATCAATGCTAAAATAATAATGATAGTCAACGTATTTTAACATAAGCATATATATATGCAATCAAGCACGCTATACTATATCGTGGCTATTGTAATGTAGAGTACTATGCGCCCGCGCATGTTTGTGCACCCACGGGGTATATGCGATCATTTATAAAGGCTGTTCAAGTAATGTCAGAGATTGATGATTGCTGACTAAGTATTCACAATTTGTCTAAAGTGATCACATAGCTATAAATTCCGTTTTTGGTATTTCGAATATTTTTCGGTCACTTACATATTTTTACATAAAGATAAAATTTCTTATTAAAGTCTAATCATTTATTAAAGTCACTAACTAACTAGGATTTAGAGCTACTGAGTATGAGGTCAAACCAAAATCCCCAAGACATTTACTATGTACATTGAATCTAAACGACACATTTGCATGTTACTTTCACAACGAGAGTGAATAGAAAACGTTGGGTCATTGTTTATTTACCTCTAAAAATTGATAAGATACTTTTGTGAAGAACTACTTACTACTTCACTTAAATTGGTTGTAGTGTTTACTTGGTACTTAGAAAGATAAAACATAATAAAATACTACTTTAAAAAGGATTTTTATTAACTTTGTTCTAGTTCATATTTTTATTCAACTGAGCGTTTAATTTATTTTATTTAATTACATATTTTTTTCATTTTGAATACACGAAGTGTCAGAAGAACTTTTTTATACCATATTTTATTACTAATAACGTACGTTATACTATTTGGATATCGAAATAAACCCTATCGTACATACAGACACTCCCTAACTCAATATTAAAGCTACGAGGATTTCTAGCTCTCCCCGGTCTGGGAAAACCACAATAAACTCAGTCGGGAAATAAAATATTTAAAAAATATTATTATCACAGTGCAGCTACATTAAATAACTCAAACGTATTATATAGTCATAAAATAATGTGTATTTGTTGTCGAAAACAAGATTTAAGAAAAGAAAATTCTATTACAGATTTTAATGCGAGGGTCTTAAATTATTGTATTAAAATTATCTTAATTATAAGAGTAAAGTATAAAATATCATTAAAATCGGCGTTTCCACAGGGCGTAACGAGTTACGGAAACACTTATAAAAACATTCATTTTGAAAGGTAATTTAAAATTTTATTTATTTCTTACGACTACCTAATTGTAGCTTTCTTACGGGTCATTAAAATAATTTACGATCTGGAAATGAAAGTAAAAACCAATAATTATAGGTATTTAAATATTTCATAGTCTTTACATAGTTTAGGTCTATTTTATAAGAGCATACTTGGTTTTATTTACAAAGCAGTATTTTCCTTAGATATATATATTTTTTTTAATTAATGTGAGGAGTAAATAGTCCATACTTTTATTTAAGCTTCAGTCGCAAAATACAGTTCCACTAGAAATTGAGAAGTTGTACGTTTGTTGACACCGAAACTAGTTTACCTATCAACTTGTCATAATGACAGTTAATACATGTGTCATGTTGATGATGTTGCACATGCACAGTGATAGGGATGTGGCCCCATTCCATTCACACCTCAAGGTCTGGAGCCAATCTTAATAAATAGATAAAGGATTTCAACGATACACAATTGTGATAGTCTAGAAAATATTGGAAGAATTTTGATGAATTTTGTAAATGGTAGGTACTTATTTTAAAATTTTACTATATTGATTTCCATGCCAAAATAAACGAACAAAAGGTTATCAGAAAACAGAACAATACACAAAGAATTAGAGTGCAAATATGCTGTCTTATCGATTTTTTAGATAGCCTATGGGAATGGAGAATGCGCATAGAACTAAGATGATGGTGCACACACCAATATGGTAATAAATATGTAGAATATACTACTTATTACCTCATTCGGAATTGAAGTAGTTACACTTCTTCAAATGTTCTTAATGTTATATGAACTTTAAAAATAGTATGTATAATTAATAGTACAGAAAAAAAAACTGAAATAATATGTAATTTTTTCTTTTACCTTATTTTACATGCATGCCCTAATTTAAACTATATTCTCAATATAATAAAAAGTATGATTAAATTGAAATAGTAGATTAAACCAAAAACGTCTGCACGCGCCGCAATGATATTAAAATATATAAAAGAGATACGTTCTTAAATTTATTTAGAAATTGCAAATATTTAAATAATGCATAACGCAAGTAAATTGCGTGGTCGAACAAAGAAGTTCCATTGAATATATATTTTTTAAATTTTGGCAGACTTTTATTGCTTAAATCTTTTATTTAGAACAAAGTTCAATATAAAATAATTAAAGGCATTTGAAACGAAAATTTAAATAATAAATATTGGTCAAAATAATGTTGATATAGTGTAGGTGTTTATTTCGCCAAAGAGATATAATTTTTACGTTTTAAAATACATAACAAAAAATCTTGTTTAACTTGGATTTTTAATTTTTAAATTCATTCAATATTTTTGTACTACTTTGGAACATTCTAAAAATAGTTAAAATTTTCTGCGAGCCAACAACGAGGCAGTCGGTTTAAGTAACATGTTTTTGTCGCTGTTCTGGAATGGTATCGTAATGGAGTTTCCTAGTTGGTACAATGCCGTCAGCCATTTTGTTGGAGATATAAAACACGCGAGAATTTTACTTTAGGCTAGTTGTAGATAACATTTTGGTATAAAAGTTTAGATTTAGAAAATTTTATATAAAATTTTTTAACACCATGTGTGTTTTTAAATTTATTTTCACTTTTCAATCTATCTATAATTAAAAAAAAAATCAAAACCAATGTACGATATAATTAATATTAATAATATCAGGGCAAATGACACAAATTGATCTAACCCTTGAGTCAGCAAATTATTTGTTTGTGTTAAGGGTATTGGACAACGATACAAATACACATTATAAATACTGAGAATATATTTAATAAACGACCAAACCCAGAAATACAGAGATGTATGGTCATCAAATGCATGCCTGTCCCTGTCGGGAATCGAATCCATTGCATTTTATTATAAAAACAAATCTTAGAACTTCTTGGTAATATCTCATACGTGATATATGCAAATAAACTTTTATACTCATACCGTCATAACAATAACGTTAAAGGCAAACACCAGTAAAGCAATACAAAATGTATAAAAAATGTGAATCTGTATACAGCGTCTAGACAATCAATAAATTTAACTGATTTTATAATAAAGTTAAACTTTTATTTACCTAATTACTAAGGTTCTGTTCGCGCTTACTCGACTGAAGAGAAGATTTATACACATTTGGAACAAAATGTCAGAACTGATGACAAGATTAAAGAAATATGTACCATTATCAGGACACGCCATAATTTTGTGTAACGCATTTCTAATACTTTGCATTTTATTTTCTTATACTAAAATAGGACGTTGCGATTTGTTATATATAACCTATAGTTTCAATCGAGAATGGAGATATCCATTGAAAAAAAACAAGAGATAACCTCAAAGAAACAGAAAACAAAATCAGCTTTATTATATTACATTTAGTGTTTACATAAACCACGACTTTAATGGCTCCAACAGATAGGACGTATAGAACGCCAGATTCCTATCGCTTTAGATCTTTAGTAGCTCTATGTGCTCGCGGGCTTTCACGCAATTGTAGAGATATCTTTAAACAAAAATCATAAAATTATATTTTTATAAAAAATTAATAAAACTGCAGTTGTTTACACTGCCATTAGAACTCTCTGGATAATTCAGTACAGAATCAATAGTATCTTTATATACTAATACAATAAAATAAATATATATTACGCGCTTTCTGGTTTCTTTTGTACTCCTTTTGGTGGTTAATATATTGTATATTATTTATCCAAAATATCCATTCAAGTTATCCAGGTTAGTGATTATGACAAAATATTTTTTTAAAATTTAATATAATATTCCGCGTGTCGTATAAAATTGTATTTAAATAATTAAAAGGCTTCTCTATTCTCTGTCTTACTTAATCACATGTTATAGGTGAAACATCAAATAATTTTAAAAATATTTATACTCTGAAATGGAGGTATAGATAAAAAACGTGAACAAAGAACTTTCATGGTCTTTACGTTACATGTCAAAGTATTCCTTCAATAATAATAAACCTTTTATAAATTGGTTTATTTTTTATATTTTACTTTTGAAATGATTATAAATACTTAATATTTATGATAATTTCAGTACAATATAATAATATAAATAATCATTTCATTTTGTTTCTTTTTAAGTTTAAGCATTATTTTATGAGAAATAATCTATGCATATAATCTATACATATAAAAAACTGTCACTGATCGAAAACTGTACATGGAAAATATTTAAAAATTATGATGTTGGTTGTCCTCAGCAAGAGAACCCAAAATAATGGTTTTTCATTTTGTCTATTTTTCTGTATGTCTGTATTTTTGTGTCGTAAGTCGAAATCGTTAAGAAAACAAAAAGTTATGTCAATTTATGTCAATCACTCAATTGGTACCACGCGAATCTTATTCTATACATGTTATAAATCTGTAGAGGACTATTCTTCGTACATTGAAAATATAAAAAAATATTATACTAGGATGTGAATTGATAACTAACAGAATCCATTTTCAACTTTCTTTTTTAAATTTTTGACCGTTTATCTGTTAGTCTTTTATTCTTGTTCGCGATTGTTGCGCGCAACACGTATAAAATAGTTTTTTCTAAGATTTTTTCTTAGAGTTTTTAATATATAAATATAACTATTTTTAAGGAACTAACTCGCGAATAATAAAGTTTTAAATTTACTTTTTAAATTTAACCCGACGTTTTGAATACTTTGCCGGGATCGAAAACACCGTGAACCGTGAACACGGCTGCTGCAAAGAATTCGTAACGCCGAATTAAATTTAAAATGTAAATTTACAATTAAATTTATGTTTTTTCATTTTTTCTGTTCGTCTGTCTGTTTGTATGTCTATATGTTTGTGCACGCTAATCTCGAAACTGATTAACCGGTTTAAATGAAGATTTCGGGAATATATTATCATGGGCTGCACTTCACATTTAGTATTTTTTTTTAAATTTAAATTGGTTAACAAATAAAGAAGGTAATAATAATCTCTTATTTTCGTACCATTGTGTTAAGACATTTTTTCAAAATTAAGTAACTACAAATACTTCTACACCCAAAAACTACTTGAAGGAGTCTGATGAATATTTTATCGAAATCTATGCATACGAAGTCGCAGGCACAGCTAGTAAAGAAAAAAAATTTATAAAGTGTAACATTATTAGTTTATTCGCTGTCACAAGACGTAAGGCTTGATGAGTCTAAATCAGAATTAGTTAGATTTATAATAAAAGTTTGTCGGATATGTTGCCAATGAGGTGATTAAATGACTACCAAAGGTTGTGTGATTCTGTGGAATTGCCATAATAAATACATTTTCGAACGTTTTTTTATTACAAATAACTGAACAGTTTATTTACAAAATAAACGGTAATATATTGTTTTGTTGACACATGCACATATCTCTTGCATATTATTAAAACACATAAAGCTTATTTTAAGCGTTTTAGGATTTGCAAGAAATATTAAATATTTTTTGGTGATGGTAACTCCTTTGATTACATTTTCTATCTATTATTCCATTTCAGAGTATACAATACCATATTTGTATAAAATCCAAAATTAAAATATTTTATTTCTCATGTAATTCATTCATGCATTTTCTTTTTGGATGTAAGTATCTTCTGTCTTTAATCCTTGCCTTTCGTGTAACTTTGTCAGACAATTCTTAAAAACCGTAAGCCTGAGTTAATTGAAATTATATCTCTGACAAGCATAGTTTATAGATTATGATGAAACAAACGATATTTACGTTACACAACAGTAACAATCCTATATTTTTTTGTCTATCTATTTACGGGCCGAACATTAATAAAATATATTACTTGATTTATTTATGCTTTAACAGATCATTTACATTATATTTATATCGAGAGCTTTTTAATAATTTTCTTATTGATATACTAATAGTAACATGCCGTGAAAAGCAGTCAAAATGATGTATTTTTGTCTTGCAGTATCATCATGTGAAGGTGCTCGAGACGCTTCTTGTCCTCGCATCTGCGGACCAGCGTTGCAGGGCGAACCGGTGTGTGCCACAGATGGAGTCATATACCCATCACTGTGTGAAATGAGGAAGAAGACCTGTGGGAAAGGTATATTATAATTTATTAATGCTGATCTGTTTTTCATTTTATAAGCATAAGGTGGTGCATCTGCAGATACTTTTTAAACATGTTGGAACGTAACGTAAGGTGTATAAATTAGTAGGTATGTTTTGCGTTGGTAATTTTTTGTTTCTATAAAAAAGTAAACAGGATGAAAAAATACATGGGTTAGTTTATAATTCTGAGTGTTTTTAAATAAGATTATTGTAACGCTTTTATTAATAGAAAATACATCAAACGTAAATATCTAAAACATTTTGTTAGTGAACAAAATTAAATACAATTGTATATGCTATAGGTACACTTTGCAATCTCATTTGAGATTAATGTACATAATTCAGAATATATTTACCAGTATCTTGATTTTATCGTATGATTTAAGCTACTTTTCAGGCATTCCGCGTGGGCGATTGTTGCGAGCGGAATTTATTGATCTAATCTCGCTAACTGCAGTGTATTTTCTGTAGTCATTGAAAAAAAAAAATATATACATATGGTATAGAAATATTTTGTTAATTTTTGTATCAAAAAAATTATGAGTCCTTAAAAGTGAGGTTAAAAGTAATAAAAGCTTTTGTTGGAAGGATTTTCTTAACTTTATTAAAATAACGGACATATTTAGCATGATTTAAACTAAAAGAACAAATGTAAATTATTTTATCGGTCTTTCAGTAAACAAATATCAGATTCATCGTTTTGCAAAGCAAGTCACTCCAGCAAACGTGCATAGGGCTCTTAATAAAAACCATAACAAACAGTTATAAAAAATTAACCGTTGTTATAACTTTATTATTATACAGGTGTAAGACTGTCACAAGATCAAGGTTCATGTTCCCGTGCACAGGGTAGTAAGTGCGAGCACAGGTGTACTGCGGAGCGGGATCCTGTGTGTGGTACTAATGGACGTACATATCTCAATAGATGCATGCTGCAGGTTGAGATTTGCAGGTATTAAAATAAATATTTGTCAAATATGAGAATGTTGATGAATGATGATGATGATGATGAATGAATAAATAAATATTTGTCAAATATGATAATTTAAGTACGTAACCTATTTTTTTTTGATCGATCAGAAAGTTCAGTGCAAATAAACTGCAAGTACTTGTCCTTTTCAATATACCCATACTGGGTTTTCTATGTAACTAAAATTATTTGAATACTACCTGTTATCCGTAAATTTATTTACTTGGTAACCTTGCTATAGACCACACAAATATGGTTTGTACGTTTTGTTTATGACAGTTTTATTATAGGTATTTCTCAAACAAGTTCATATAATTTGGCTTGAGATCATTCTCGTTCGACTAGTTTGCCTACTGTAAAATATCCGAAATATACCGAGGCAATAATCTTTCACAAAAAACATTTCGTAACTTTTGCGAAACTTAGAAAAACCAAATAGACAAAAAAAAATGTGTCTTCATTTCTTTTTTTAATGTGTTATGTAAACGTTCGGAGTAATTCATAGGTTAATATGATGTTTTACTTACTAAATTATTGGTTTTTCATGGTATTTCAACTTGGTTTCAGAGTTGGCATCGGTCTTTCACACTTAGGCGCTTGTAATAATATCAGCGCACACCGCGAGAACTGTCCTGTGGATTGTTCTCAAGCACCATTCGATGGACCCATTTGCGGATCTGATGGAAATGTGTACAAGAGCACCTGTCAGATGAAACTTTTAACTTGCGGGTTGGTTATTATTTATATAAACAAACAGTGCTAGGTTATCAAAACATAAACTTTGAAATACTTTTTGTTTGTATTTTATTCTAAAACTTATTGATTTAAAAAAAATCCAATTAATTGAAAGAAATTGTTGAATCAAATCAAAAAGAAAATGGACCACTTTGAACTTTTTTAAATTTTAGGCAAGGTGTAGTAAAAACAAGCAAGAAGCACTGCCAGACCACCCGTCACTGCAGGGAGTCCTGTTGGAGAGCGTCGCGACCCACATGTGGTTCTGATGGGAAGTTATATGCTAATGCATGTAGGATGAAGGCTACTAACTGTGGGTAGGTGTTTTTTTAATACATTTTTTGCCGCGTGATTTTGTCCGCGTATACTTCCATTCGATTTTTCGATTGTTTTTTCTTCGAATTACTTTTGCAAATTCAAACTATTATTATACTTACTACATTATACCTATTATACTTATACTTAAACTAATAATTTATAAACTAACATTTCAGTAAACATGTCTTCGAAGTGCCAATGTCATTCTGTGTATCCCAGGAAAGGACATCAGGAGGTGACGCCTGTCCTACCGATTGTTCTGGACAAAGAGAGAAGCTTGTGTGTGGCTCTGATGAGAGTTTATACAGGAATGAATGTGAAATGAAGATGTTAAATTGTGGGTGAGTATCACAAAAACATTTTATTACATGATACATTACGTAATATAAAATATATTTCCGTTATAGAATGTTATTCACTCAATAAATAAATCTCAGAGAGATATGAAATGAAAATTAATGAAAAAAAATTTGAACCACTGAAATACCATATAGTCAAAACAACAACTCCATTTATAACGTTTTGCTTAGAAAAAAATATATAAAAGAACTGAAAAAGGATAGCTGTCATAGTTAAGAAATTTGCAAAATTAAATAAATTAATATTTCTTTCCTTTCAACAACGCCATCTATTTTTACTTAAACCTTCTACAAGTGTGAAACACTTCACTCAGTACAACATGACACCGTTAGGTGGCGCGACTATAACTCATATGTTTAAAAACTAAAATTTGACTATGGCTACCTTCAGAGTGTCGGTTTTTTGTAACGATGTGTGCGAACATCGTAAAAATTACCTCTCATCATTTTTCCCTAACGTGCCAAAAGAATAATAATAATAAATATTGTTATATATAGCTGTCTTACTAGATATATTAGTATACTTTTAATATTTACAAATCTATAACAAAAATTTGAAACTTAAAATAAATGAATTTATTATTGCCGGAGAATATCTCATGTTACATTACAAAAGAAATAAAATATTTATTTTAAGTAACCTCATCCTTCACAGTGTCAGCAACAGAAAGATTGTAAAGAAGGTAGATATGGAGAAGTGTAAGTCCAAAATGAACAAGTGTATGAAAGTGAAATGTCCCATAGAAGAAGACCCGGTCTGTGGAACTGATGCCACCGTATATACCAATACTTGCTCTCTGAAAGTTGCAACATGCCTGTAAGTATATTTTGTATATAAACACATATAATTAATGATATATAAGACATGGATTACTAATATAATGAACAGATTATTACTTTTCTCTTATTGAGTTACTTGTAAGTAATAAATAAACATTAAACTATTTTAGCAAGCGGATTTTTTGTTAAATATCAAATCAAATGTTGTAAAAAGTAAAAGAACTTTCATTTATTTACCTACAGTAAGTACCTACAATATTTTTTACAGTAAAGGAGTGCAACTAGCACATTTTGGCAACTGCACAGTACTGCCGCGGATGGAGACTGATTGTCCTGACACCTGCGACAATGCGCTTGAACAGCCAGTATGCGGTTCTGATGGCAACGTTTACAAGTACATATTGCCTATACACTGATCGCCTAAATATAGTATACTCATGCTAAATAATAGCAGTGTGAAAGAATAATATGAATTATTTATAAACTAATTGAATCCCTCAAAGACTAGTATTTTCTGGTTGAGTCTAACTAACTAAAAAGTCACGGTTGCTACTCATCTGGGTTGGTTCAACCGGGGTAGTACCACTCTCTCAAACAAGATCGGCTTGCAGTAGCCATTACAGTTACGTTTCGTACGAGGAGCCTAAAAACTACATACTTTCATGTGTAGGACTGCGCATCTATATTCAGATATATATATTGACATATGTCTATGGGAGCCTGTACTAGTTATCATCAGTCGCACCGCACCCACTGCTTGTGTGCATAAAATAATAGTAAATGAAAGGGTAAATTTTTTGACCATTATAGAGTTTCCTTTATAAGAGGCAAGAAAGCGTCTTTATATGAGTGTACTATAAATCACTATATCTATTTCGGTACTTAGTAAGGCTTAGTTTTAAAAGAAACCATTGGTTTGCACAGATCCGAGTGCGAGCTTCGTAAGTTGACGTGCGGTCAGCATGTGGTATCTGTGTCGGCGGCGCACTGCCGCACCACAGCGCTGTGTCACGAGCGCTGCCCCGATACTCCCGCGTTTGTGTGCGGGTCAGACAATCGCTTCTATAAGAACGAGTGTATTATGAAGAAGGAGAATTGTGGGTGGGTGTAATTATTATTATTTCTATAATATATAAATCTAATTGCTTTGTTTGCTTATTTAATGTGAATTTTCATATTGATGTCTGAAAACACAGATGAAGAAATCAAGAAAGTAAACCTGGAACTTTTTATTAATATGTTTCTATGACTAATATTGATAACATTCAAAAATTCTTTATAATTTTTTTATAGTAAGCACATCTACGTGGTTCCTCTAAAGCGGTGCCTGTCTCGCTTCCAATACTCAGGCTGTGCACGGGTTTGCTCGCCTGAGTATGATCCCGTCTGTGGGACTGACGACAAAACCTATTCTAATAAGTGCTTTTTGGAAATGGAGAACTGTAGATCGAGGTACGGTTAGATATTTTAATAATTATATTAAAGTTTTCTTCCACTCTTTATTATTTCAAATTGTTTCAGAAGTCTCGTTCAACTCAAACACTTGGGGACATGTACGGAACCTATTGCGGAGGAACCGAAAAACTATCTCTATCGATAAATAAGGACACTAGGTTATAATTAGTTAAAGTCATATTCGCTTTTACTACATATCGATGCATTTTGGACGTATGTCCACTTTAAATTAGTGCCAACATAAAACATAAGCTAACTTATTAGACACCAATACTACGTCTTCCATTGCCGCTTGTTTCTAATAGGCAACTTTATTGGCAAAATTGGATAGTCCACTAATGTGGAATGAATATTGGAGTAGCTTAATATATTCTTACTTTAGTTATTTATTAATATATTTATTCATAGTAGCAATATAACGATCACAGCCTAAAATATTGAAGTTGTGATTTGTATCGAATTTGCATTTATTATAACGAATAATTCTGTTATTATTAGCGTTAAACTTTAATGTCTAAGATTATTTTAAGCTATGACTGTTTATTTATTTTTCTATTTATTCTTAATAGCTAGTGATGTGTAAATAAACAATTGTGATTTACATTCCGCCATTTTGTTGTTGATAAAAAAAATACGCAACAGTCACTAAATAGTAAATTGTGTTAAAAACTGTTTTAGTTATTTATTTAACTAAATAAAAAAGTAATATTGCTTTTCTTTAAAATAGTAATAATATTAATATCGATATAAATTAAGATAAATATCCTTACGTAAAAAATTGGATCGCCTAAAAGTAAATAGCAACAAACATCTATTTAAAGATTTTTTATCCATTATTATGTAATATTCCAGTGATTCTTAATATTATATTCTCAATCACAGATTTGACGTGTAAGAACATAATATTCAATGTTTACTATAAATGATCAAAACTTAATAAAATAATTTGAGCACTTGTGTCTTTCATAATTTAATTATTTGTGGTCAAAAACAAACCGTATCAGGCAGGGATTTTAAACCGCGACCTCTGGGTCTTGGGTCTTTTTTCCCAGAGGAAACCGTCTCGAGGTCGAGTGTTGGAATCGCTACCAGTATCGGTTTATTTTTCATTCTATATTTATTTAAAAATTAAATAAGCTTAACATGGCTAAGCATGTTCGTAGATATATTAAAATATTTGTGGTTATTTATTGTTGATAGAGTATGGAATTCAAGTTATTCTCAAAATATACAAATAACCCAATGAGCAACCATCAACACAATGACACCTAAGTACAGTAAGTAGAATGATTTTAAAAAGTCGACCATTCGACAGTTCTGAAAAAAACAACTCGATACTTTGATACAAGCCTATCTATATGAACTTGTTTACTTGTCTTCTAACATTACTTTATGTTTAAATAATGAATACATGTTATTTTTATTCTAAGTATTATAACTAGCTATGTCAATATATATATTCCGAATGGGTTGTCTAAAAAAAATTAGTCCAGATTATGATTAATGAATAACAATTTTTTTTTATTATTTTTAAAATTTTACTGGCTTGGTCATTCCAATCCAATATATGAAACCTATAGAATGTACAAACGTTAGGTTGACTATTTATTTGCGTCATACTCTTTGGTAGGCAGGTATTAATAGGTAAACTGATACTAGTAACTTGAACCGGTCCGATTAATAATTGAAACTAACGTAAAAAATAAATAAAATTTTATTACAAACACGGTGGTATAGGGTTGTTTGCAAAAAATCTATCCTGAATTGCTGATGTCGAATTTTAAAAAGTGAAATATTGCTGCGAGTGCATACGATAGATGAAAACACAGTATTGCAGTTGTCTACAGTTTGTCGGTTGGAAGAAAGAGACCGCGCATACTATTTGTCGTTGAAAACTAAAAATACAGAGATGGATTAGTAAATACTACGCGTCATTTATGAAGTAGTTTATTATTATCTACTAAGTTTTTAAGCATACGGAGTATTTTATAGAGCCTAATGTTTTAGTCAAAATGTAAATAAATATTTTTTCTAGAAAACAAAAGTGTTCTACAGATTAGGTAGCGTAAAAATAGCATAAGTAGCATTATATTTGAAAAATCTAGATTTAAATTATAATATTTTATTGAATTATATTAAATCTAGATTGTTTGCCCTAATTTTACAAATTTGGGATGATGAGCTTGTTCCGCAAAACTGGAAGGATGCTACTATTGTTAAGCTATACAAAGGCAAAGGAAACCTCTCAGATTGCAGCTCATATAGAGGAATTTTTCTGCTGTCAGTAGCTGGCGCACATCATCAACAAGCGCCTGTGTACGCTAACTGAAAGCTTTCTTCCCGATACCCAGTGTGGTTTCAGACCGAATCGAGGGACGGTTGATGCCATCTTTGTTGTCAAACAATTACAAGAAAAAAGCCTTGAGCAACACCGTGACCTCTACATGTGTTTTGTGGACCTGGAAAAGGCCTTTGATCGCGTACTAAGATTTGCACTTTGGACAGTACTCGAGAAACATGGCTGTCCTGTGAAGTTCGTAAATTTAGTGTGTCAATTTCATGAGGGCATGATGGCCCGTGTACGCCACGAAAACGACTTTACAGAACAGTTTAATGTAACAAGCGGAGTGAAACAGGGCTGTGTAATGGCTCCAACCCTATTTACTATATATTTTGCTGCCGTTATTAAGGATGCCCTTAGGAACTGCAATGATAGTGTTTCATTAAATGTTCCCATGGACAAGAGTGTATTTGATCTTAATCGTTTCATAGCCAAACATAAAGTCCAGCAGACCTCTATACTAGAAATTCTTTATGCAGACGATGTTTGCCTTATGGCTGACAGTATGGAGAATCTACAAAGATACGTTGACCATTTAGACGACTCTTGTCGAAAATTCGGCCTTTTTATTAGCGCGTCGAAAACTCAGATTCTGAAACAGCCCGCAAGGGGAAAACCTGTTGGTGACACTGCTGTTTACTTAGGTGGGAGAAAACTAGACGAAGTCAATACCTTAATACCTTCCGGTATATAGGAAGTCTAGTTCGTAGCGACAATCGTCTCGAGTCTGACATATCTGCGAGCATCGTCAAAGCCGCTGGTGCTTTTGGTAAGTTAAACCAAAGAGTATGGAAGTCCCACGACCTAAAGCTCCACACAAAAATTGCTGTCTATAGAGCAATTATACTACCTCTGCTTCTGTATGCCTCGGAGACCTGGTGTCTTTACAAGGGTGACATCAGATGTCTTGACGTCTTTCATATGAAGTGTCTTCGTGCCATCCTTCGTTTGAAATGGCAGGATCATGTCTCTAACTCTAAAGTTCTTCGTCGGGATAAAATGACCGGTATGGAGAGTCTGCTTACAAAGTGTCAACTACGCTGGTCTGGACACCTAGTGCGTATGGACTCCTCAAGGTTGACAAAGTCAGTCTTTTATTCAGAGCTTAGCTCAGGAAAGCGCAAACCCTGAGGACAATATTTACGATAAAAAGATGTGCTGAAACGCCACCTAACATCCTGTGGAATATCTTGCGATTCTTGGGAGAAGCTTGCTACTCAGAGACCGGAGCGGCGAAATGCTGTCAAAACTGGCATTGACGCCAAACGCCAGCTTCTGAAAACTCGACCCAAGCCTTCCTATAATTACACATATAACGACAGCGGGCAGCTTCACTGAGCTATCTGTGACCGAATCTTTGAAACAAAATTCGGTTTTGCGAGTCACATTCGCGCTCACGAACGTCGAATTAATTATTAATTATTAATTAATTATTAACAGTGTGTCGCCGTCGACGAATACGTCTGGGAGGACATCATCATCATTTGAAAAATAATACTAACCTAAGTAAAGTAGTAATGTCGTAAGACGTACGAGTCTTTAAATCTATAGCTTATCTCAGAAGATAGGTGAAACCTAAGGAATCCCACATTTTATAGTATGAAATAATAATTTGGTTGAAGTTTAAGCGGCAGTCATGCAAGCACGTTGTTCAAGAAGTGTCTATAAGGGGTAAACTTAATCATTGTTTCAAACTGTTAGAGCGACAATTTTGTAACAATACATTATTCCAAGTGTTGCCTCTTGGTGTAGTTGGATTCAAGAGTACAAATTTTACATTTTATGCAAATACACAATTTATGTTCACGCATATAGTGTAAATCCTTTTACGGATAATGGAGAGATAAATCACTGTAAGCTTTAGAAGTACAACGCATTAAGAAAATACTTTCTGATAAAGAATGTGCTTCCAAATAAAAGCTTCCAAGTAAAACAGGTACAAACTATGTAGGTACTGCTAAATGAGAAAGCGATAATAGTGGAGAAATCTACACCTATTTTTGAATTATTGTTAATGCTAAATTACAAGTAGGCACTTATATAGCTTATATTGGCTTGTAAACTTTGTTCTCTCGCATATGTTGTTAAAAATATTAACCCTGATGGGATTAATCATAAGATAGTTAATTTTAGCAATTTTATATATAATTTCATATGATATCCTACTTTGAGATCGACACATTGTTGATATAAATAACATTATTGCTTTAAAACGAGACATATCCGTGCAATTTACGATATGGGTCCCAATCTTTACGAGGCAAGTTTAAGCAAATCCATGTACTCACAATCGGCGGTCATTATAGTTCTGAGAATCTTCATATTGTTCATAAAACTATTGGCAACTTTATGAGGCATATATACAATAAAAATACAAAGAAGAAAACATAGGCTTACGTTACTTGTTATTCGAACAGAAAAATATTGTACTCCTGTATGGATCAACAATGTGTTCACTTTTTAACGCACCGTGAGTATGAGCGATCGCAGCCAGGTCAGTTCAACTTCAAATGTAATTATGTACTTTAGTCTTTAAGTATGGCTTTACAAAATAATAAAAGACAGGTCATGTTGGCAGATTATCATAAAATGTTGATTTGGTTATAGATAATTACCCCAGTCAGAGAATATAACACTTTTTATGAAAAAAATATTTCATTTCATGAGAAGCCACATCCACCCACAGTTGAGCGTCGACCAGCCCTGCCCTACTATATGTGAAAGGTGTTATTGAAAGAATTTGCAACATCTAAAAAACTCTTTAGGAACTATCTACACAGCTCAAGGGAGAGTGAGCGGATTCTTAAAACCAATTTAAAATTAAAATTCCTTTACATCTCTCATATTCGGTAAGTAGGTCCTTATTACACCCAAATGGGGCTTGTAAGTGACCAATTAGCGCTCTAGGTTATTAATGTAGCTAGAAAGGCCCTAGGACGGTAAGTAATTTAAAAAAACAACACTTCACTCTTTCAAAAAGTTCGCGTACTTCTAACCTCCATACAGGCAATAGACATCATGCATTCAGCCCAATGATCAAAGAGGTCGCATCGCTATTCAGCCTTGTCTTCTTATGAGATAATAGCCATCAATTTTAAATATCGAACGGCAAAGCCGCATTTCGTTTATAAAATATTTTACTTCTTTTTAATGAAATAAGGCGGGAATAAAATGTTTTATTCTTGTAATGCTGGTTTTTTTTCTACCTACCTCACAATCGTAATGTAAAGCAGAGTAGTTAGCTCGGGTGTAAGCATCAATTGCACCCTCGAACTATAGACCTCGAAATATCTCGGGCTTCAATCGATGCCTTACAGCCCTTGGCTACTAATCTACTATTACAATAAGCTGGAGTATATAAACTTGACTGCTATTTTCATTTGTCAAACAAATTGTCAAACAAAGAAAAACGTCGGTAAAAGAGTTGCGAAATACATCTCGGATAGCAAGTATAGGTATACACCTATACTATACTATCGATATAGGAAGGTAAGTAAGAATATAAAAAAAAGGTAAGACCAATCATTGTATAAGATATTATAAACCAACGCCACCGAACAGCGTTATATACCTTGAGTCGTTGGCGAGGCCATTCAAATTAAAAAAACACCCTCATTTTAATAGAGAAGATGGTTAAAGACTGTCTAACACCTGACTGTCTAACAGTGGGTACTGTTGAGAAATATAAAAAAATAAATTCAAAATTAAAAAACCCACGATACTAATTCAAGTCGTTGCGTCGAAAGACCGTTGCACGTGGTTGCTATTTCACTAAGTTTTCGGAACTATTGAATGAGGACTTAGACTATATATATATATAGATTTGATATTATGATATCGTTATTTCGTCATTTGCCTTGGTTATTTACTTGCATTTCGTTTTGTACCATTATTTAGAAGTACCCCTACGTAACGACTTTATTGTACATAATGATATTATTTTTATTCTTTTTAGAGGTCTATTTGCATTAGGGGTTGCTAAACTGTTTTCATTATTGTACTAAATGAACCTACGGACACAAAAATTGGGGGTCGGGGTTAAAAAGTAGAAAGATGACTAATTAACTAACTAACTGACAGACCGTCTTTATATCTCGTCTTTACGTGAACACGATTCTTGTACAGCTATTGAAACTGCGGGTTTTAATAATTTTAATTTAATCATACGCAAGTTTACGTTTTCGCGAGTTTCGCATATAATAGTTATTATTCAAAGTTTATTTTTTTGTTAAATTTTTTAAAAGAGCTATTATTAGCCTATATATTAAATAATCATCATATATTGAATTATATACATTAGAATGTATTTTTTTCAATACATAGCAAAAAAAACGAAATTGTTTTCCTTATACTTTTTATAAGTGCTAAACAACACTTTTAGATGAAATTACTTCTTTCTAGCACGATTGCTGCTCGTAACAACCAAGGTACTAAGTTTATAAAAAAACTAGGAGTCGCTCGCGACTTCATCCGCGTGGTTTTTAGTGTTGCCGCCGAGTTCCATACAAAATTGATATTTAAAACCCTTAAGGGTGGAATTTAAAATCTTTTCTTAGTACACCACTACGTAAAGAACTAATGTATCCTTCAATTTTACTATCTCTACGACCTGCGGTTTAGACTGTATGCTAAAACTAAGTCAGTCAGAACCTATTAGATTATATTAAATTTGCAGCATTTTTCATTGCTGCTTAACTTCTATAAGCGAGATGATAAATACCCTATAGCCTTCCTCAATAAACGGACTATTCAACACAAAAAGAATTTTTCAATTCGGGCCAGTAGTCCCAGAGATTAGTGCGTTCAAACAAACAAACTCTTCAGCTTTATAATATTAGTATAGATATGTGTTGTATATATATTTTGGTCTGCTATAAACTAAGTGAATAATAATTCAAATAAAATAAAATTAACCAAAAAAAATATGTCAGTTAGCCAGGATAACTCCGACTTAGTGTAATTTTTTTACAGTCCAAATACAAATTACTATGTTTCTGAACACAGCGCAAAAAGAACTGTTTCTGCCTTTCTACTGTAATAAGTCCGTTAAAATCTTGCATCAATTTAATAGTTCTTTCAATCTTTTACAATCTTGGTCACATGCTTCTTATTGAATTGTGGATTGGAGTGTAGACTGGATTGGCTTGTGTCACAGGCCACAATTTCACAAGGATGTCTTCGTTTAATTTTGCAATAATTAATGGTCTATTTCAATTGGTTGAGAAGTTTACTCTTCTCCTGAATGTGTAAAGTCATATGGCATAGTAACTCATATGCCTTGTTCATCTTCCCCACAACCAGTAAACTTTTTTTTTAAGTTAAGCATTTGCACTTTGGGACGGGTGAACCACCAACTGTTGGTTATTTGCTAGCAACTGTGAAAGTGTATGGTTAAAGATTATTGCGACCTCTCATGTTGTTGTCAAACAAATGCACTTTAAACATTTACAATAGGAATGTACTAACGTTGGTGTTCAAATATTATTAGGTAATCAAATATCCTGACTGAGGTATTGCTTTAAAAAATTCAAATATATTATTTGTATTTTTTTTATTCTGCTTTACAGTGTAGATGGATATTCAAACAATAACGACAACATAAAATAGTAAAGTTTTATTTTCCTTATATGAAAAGTAGTTATTGAGTTATATGTAGATGACGCGGAAACTCAAGCTGGACCTAGTATAAATAACTACTCATTGAGTAAGGATTCAATGGGCTCAATGCGCTTAGGGCTCGCAAATAGTGATTAAGAGAAAGTTTTCCTTCAACGTCGTAAGGAAGGCAAAGCAAAGCAAGACGTTTTAGCAAAATGTTTTAAAGCCTGGGCAATCGCCAGCAAAGCTAAGGAGAACAGAGAAAATGCTTTGAAAGAAGTAATTTCCACAATAGATGTTTTTCTATTCTAGCGGTAACAAAGCTACATTCAATAGAGTTGCTGTCACATCTGTAAATAGCATTCAAAATAAAACAGCACACGTACTGTGACTGAGGTAGCAACTGCCAACGATCATAGAGCACTTACTAAGGAGATGCCCAACGAATAAATAAATCTGTGTCAAGCGTTCTGTCTGTGAGCATTGTAAGACTTTTCTAAAAATATAGAAAAATACCTTTCTAATCATTAGTAGAAAATAGATAGAGAAAGTTACTCGGTTACTATTAATTTAAAATGCAAACATACGTGCGTTATTTGGGAGCAATGATCAATCGTCAATACAGCTTATCGTCAAAAACGCTATGGAAATTGCTAGGAGGAGTAACACTCGGTAGCCATAATAATATTCGAAGTCTCAGATTACAGAGAAAGAGACTCCTGCCTTCGGTAGTCACCTCCGTGCTGTTATATGGTTCTTCATTCAACCCGAGCGTGAAATTGCACCAGTATACACGCACTGTATCTGTGGATGATTCATATGTGCTTTTTAAGAAGTTTTAATTATATGTCTTTACCGAGGCCTGGAACAATTGTTTGATCACAAGAAAACAAACACCGATCAAACCATGGCTAAACATAAAACCGATGAAGGATGGAAAACTATTTAAAAGTACCAAATGTCATAACTCACATCAAAGATCGTATCATAGATCAACAGCAAACACGGTTAGGTTAGCTACATCTTTTTCGGTCTACATAGTTGCTAGCGAGAATACTTGCACCAGTTAAAGCACTAAGATTCTCCAAAATGTTCAGTATACAATGAGAAAAATGAAAATATTCTACATACTATCTTTTTTTATCCAACCTAGCCTGGGACTTTTTAAAACCAGAATTAATAGACTAGTATGTCGAGAAAATCTGATTTAGGTAATTGAATAACCTAAAGCGAAGATCAAGAAAATCGGATTATTTAAGGCAAAGATCAAATAGTTATCAAATATCTGCATTATTTTAAAAGTAGCATTCCATCTGTAAAAAATCTAAAAAATCTTTTTATTTGAACATTATTTAAAGAAACTGTACTTTATTGTTTTATACTTTACAGTGTTCAATGTTTATTATGTTCAGTAAAATTTACAGCTAATCTTCTTATTTCCTGCCCAACATTATCAGTTTGATTCTGGCATCTAGAAGTACAGAAAAAATTACCGTTACTTATCATTCTCTCTATGATGCCAGAAAATATAAGAAGTCAAGAAATACTTATAAATACTATCAATGGGAAAAAAACCACAAACCTTTGAACTAACTCAATAGGAAATCCACAAGGTTCAAAGTAAACCGACATCTCTTCTACTAGATTTTTGAATTTTTTTACAAACTCCGAGAATGTGGCTATATTCAGAGCATTATTTACTTTGAGTATCATAACTGTGAACGATGTGATTTTTTAATTAAATTAAAAATGAAATGCAACATTAAAACAGCTCTCTATTTTTATTTTGGTATTTTAGTAATCTTTTCACTTTTTCGGTGTAATAACATATTTGAAATTAAAAGATTCTATAAATATATTAAAAATATATTATTATGATTAATGGTCATATGATAGGTTAAGTAAATATTTTATGATTTTTGAATAGGAGTTTAAGTAAAAATGATAAATAATATTTTAAATGAAAAAAAGATATATTTTGATATGGCAAATACTAACCAACTACAAATACGTATGTACACAGCCACGCCCATGCCATCAACGAAGGTTAAGCTAAAACACACAACACCTACTGGAATTAAAAAGTACAGTGAGGCTGAATTAAATTTTCCGATCACATTTCTCTCTTCTAATTATAAAAAAGATGATTTTCATTCATGTTTATTCAGCTGATTCAAATCCGTTAACCATAAATACATAGGAAAATTTTGACACTATCATCCAAGATAGAACGATAATTATAAAATTTTAAGTAAATACAAAAGAACTAAGCTCCTAGGTGGGTTACCTTCTCGTTTAAAACGAATGAAACGAGTTAAAAAAAATGCTTTAATGTCATAATCTTATTTGGTAATGTAAACTAATTAGGAGACTTTTGCAAAATTATTGCCTCTTTAAATGGTTTAGTTTTTAATAATATTATGGTTTTAAGTCTACCTGATAATAATTTTAATTCCATTAATCATTCACTTATTGCCATCGAGTTAGAATCATTATTATTGAAATAAATACACTTATTTACTTTGAAATAAAATTGGAGCTTAGTTTTTGTTGTCTTAATAAAATGTCAAAAGATGTCATTTAATACAGTTTTTATATTTAAATTAATTGTCCAAAAAAGTTTGTTTATAAATTATTCTAATATTCATGAGATTATACATAATTATACATTACATTATACAATAAGGCTTAATCCATTGCAACCAAATAAAAGTTAATAACTATTAAGTATTTTTAGCAAACTATTTAATATTTCATGAAATTTCGAAGTATCTAGCAGTAGTTAATTTAACATAATGTACACTATAATAAAACATTTGATATTTGTAAGCTAATCCATATCTATTGGTATTGCATTCTCTCCACTATCTACACTTTCATTATGTTCTCCTCCGTTCAAAATTTTGTCAATCCACGCGCGACTCAGGGAAACCTGTAATATTTAAGTGTGATAACATACAATATTAAATTTCTATATTAAATATGTCAATATAATAATAATATTCGACATATTTCGAGCCACTTAGTTACATTCAAATAAATGTTTTGTAGGATTTAGTAGTAATGAGAATAGCGGTAATTAGTTGAGGAGAATGAATGAGAATCACGTAGGACATGCAATAGTGAGAGATAAATAATGTATACGCAGTGAAGATAATGGGAATGGAATGGGCTGTTTTAATATATTCCATATGATTTTCGATGTTAATCATTTGCTACCATTATATGTTCAATTATATTTAACACTTTGTTATGCAATTTATCCTACCTACCTTAGCATAAACACCAGGCTTAGATTTATAAGCGCATTCCTCAGTACCAGAAAATAGGGCTATACCAAACAACGTGCCCGCTCTGTTCATACCACTGAAATGTACTGCTGGATCTCCTGTATCTCCCTGTAACGTGCGTTATATGCATGAAATGTTATATTATAACGAATTTCGTGGTAAATTTCTCTATATTTTATTTAATTTCTTAAAAAATATCTTTACCGCACATAACGCTACCCCTTTAACCATACTCTGTAAACACATGTGATCGTGCTGTATGTGATAATCATTTCCATAAACTACTCGACAGTCAGATCGAAGAACTGGTTTAACTATCATGCGACGAAGTTCCTGATTAATGCCTTCCCGTATTTGACCTGTTACCTGAAGAAGTTTTAATATAATGCCCTCTTCCAGAAATAATAGTAGTGATTCAAGAATAAAAATTATAAAATACTTTCAAATTATTTAATTATAACATTAAAGCTATTACCACTGATCCATATCCTGTAACAACGACCTCTCCAAAAAGTGGTGGAATCTCCGCATTATCTACAGCAAGTGACACTAACTGGATTCTATTGTTGGGCACGATAAGGATGTTTGTCTGTAATTATTATTTTAAAACTGACAAAACGTAAACGAAAAAATAATTAAAGCAATAATTTTTAAATGAACCGAAGCAATATTTTTTAAATGAATTGAAGCAATATTTTTTTTACTGAATTTGAACAATAAAATTTTAATGAATTGAAGCAATAATTATTAAATGAATTGAAGCAATTTTTATAGTTCTTAAAACTCACATGAAGTGAGTTTGATTTGATATACCTTAATCAAAGCTAAGTTATGTTCAGGATAATATTGATCCATCTTATATTCGGGATGCCGCTGAATATCGACAACTGATACTATTTTGCCTCCAAAGTCTCTAAATACTGATCCCATTCGAACTGTTACTTCTTCTTTAGACACACTTTAAATATAATATTAGGCATTTTCATACTACTAGTATTTAAATGGAACTTAAGCAGAACCTACACTTAAAAACTTTATAGACGAATGCGGCCTTCATTTACTCTGATACACTATACTGACATTCATTATACTACACGATAATTAATATCTATTTCAAAATCAATAATATTGTATCAAATGATACAATGGATATAACTTTATGATAATTACTAATTATTACTTTCTAATAGTATTAATATTATTAAATATTTTTTTAAGATAAATACTGATTATTACATTATAATATTATTAAGTAGTTTATAAATAAGTATTTATCAATCTTTAATCTTAGTAAATAATTTGCCAGTAAATAAATAAACTATACTATGATAACGCACTAGTCAAAACATTGAGCAGCTGACAATATCCACTGATGGCCGACTATAGCGCCGCCGCACCAATGCTTTCCATGTAACCTTCAAAAGAAATGTCGATGTTTATTGTATTACTTGCTTATAAATAATATAATATCTATAAGCTTTAAAAGTATTTAGTTAGTGGGTTAAAAAGATAAAAATACCGAATAGAAACAGTGTACGGATAATCTTCTAAGCAAACAAGTCCAGATTCTGTAGTAAGTCTTTTTTTTCTAACATGAGTAAAATCTTCCTCTTGCTTTGGTGGAAATTCACATTCTAATTCAAATTTTGCTGTCGTTGCTAAAAAATATATTTTATTACTTTTCATGAATTATTATTAACTCTTTACATTTTTTAAGCTTAGCTAGAAATATAAAAGTATTACTTACCACTTAAAACATAACTACATTTAATACAACAGAAAATAAAAAAGTACATAAAATTTATTCCAGCATCCATTACTCATCCATTTTAAGCTAGCAAATGCACTAAAACCGACCACCTGTAGCAATATCGTTAGTTTTGAGAACGGTATGAAAACATTAATTGTTTAAGCCAAACGAACAAAACACAAGAACAATGCTGATATAGTTAAACAAAACAAAAGTTGACAGATCTTGATAACAATTGTATAATATGTAATTTATTTGAAAGTTACAATAATAAATTTGAAATAAACTCGACGTTTTTTTACATACAAAAAAAGTGTTTCTGTCTTTCTTTACATTAATAGATCATTTCGGAATCTATTTAAAATTACTTGGTAGTTATTTATAACCGCTTTACTTTCTTAAAAAATGTTTTCAAGAGATCATTGTTTTTTAGAAACTTATCAATTGTTCACTTTTACTGCAAATGATTGCTATTGTATATGAAGACTTAGGTATGTTTCATTTCCGGAACTGAGATTTCTTTTATTTTATTCCGATTCTTTATTTAACACCTGTATTCGAATTTTAAAGCTTATGTTGTCAGAGACGTTTAAAGGCCCAACTTTTTAGTCATCTTCTTCATATATAAAATATATGAATACAACATGATTTCATTTTAACTCTAATTGATTTATAAATTTTACAATGAATAAATTACTGAGTATAAATATTTTTGCTCTAGTCGTAATATATCTTAAAGTTATAAGAACAGAAGATTATGAAGATAATCTAGATGAAAGTATTGCAAGCACCTCAGTTGATTCTGAGAGTAATGAAGTTTATAACGCTAGTTCCAAAGAAAAACCAGAAAGAGTACCACTTGAAGATATCCAAATTAACCATGGTTAGAATATTTTTTATTAATATTTTTTTTCAATGTGTACTAATTTTCATCCGCTCTTAACTAATTTATGACGTCACTTTTTTAGGTAACGTACCTTTTAATATTACAACAACAAATGCAACAGAATCCACAACAGAAGCTAAGAGTTCTAATTGCAACAATGCGCTACCTAACTATCCATACTCCGTTTCCATACAACGTAAGGGCTCTCATTATGCATCTGGAGCTTTAGTTAATAGGAAATGGATAATAACCGTTGCTAGTGAATTTTATAAGTAAGTGCCATAAATGTGTTTTGGTTTTCGAAATCAAAAAAAAAAAAATAATCTATTTATTCTATTGTATTTATTATTTAGGCACTTTTTTAGTCAGATTTCACTTATCTTATTAATGTAAAACCTTCTAAAAAGTTTGTTTCAATTGTGTATTTTTAATATATTTATTTTTGCAGCATACGTGAAACAATTAAACTATTCAGAGCTAGGATGGGATCTATTAACTGCAAGAGAGGTGGAATATTAGTGCCATTAAAGGAAATAAAGATCCATCCATCCTATATATACAGACAACCAAATTTCGATATAGCAATGTTAAGGATTGGTAAATTTTTAGAGTTTTCCGATTATATTAAACCAATTGCTTTAACTGATGTTACGGATCATATAGTCAGTGGCAAATTTTTGACGACGTATTGGCCAAGATTGATTGTAAGTAATTTAAGACATTTTTTTGTCGTAAGAATATCATTCTAGATTATTTGTGTACGTATAAGTTTTTTTTATAAAGGTAAACGGAAAAGTACTAAAACACACAGCCAAAGAAAGGATGAAACCTAATAGCATGCGAGTCTCAACACAAAAGATGATAGTTTGGGACAAATGCTATGAATTAATGCAAGCACAGAATCAATCTTTAGACCAGTCGTCTCTTTGTTTGACACCGATTATATCACACCATAGCCCATGCATGGTAATGGTAATATTTTATAAACTATTGCTAGGATATATTTGATAAATATTTTAAAGCTAATAAAGAATTTTCTTTATGCTTGATGTCATATATTTCTATCCACTTTGAGGACTTCGTAGTCGATGTTTATTACATAATCTAAGCAAATCTGAAGATAATAATATTATATAACATAGATACTGAATTAGTAAGTTTAGATAACTATTTAAAGTTTCTAGTTTATAAAATCTCTTTATTAAGAAATAAATACATTTATAATTTCAACTATAGCCAGATGCAGGAGCACCAATCACAGCTGAAGATGATCTTTTGGGAATCACGTCTGGATGGATAATGAAAAAATGCCAATCACAGACTAGTCCGACAATTGTTACTAGAACTTCGCTGCCCATTATACGGGTCTGGTTAGACTCACTGCTGTTAGACAAAACCAGATAATGTTTAATGATGATCAATTGTTTATATATTATGTACATAGTTATATTATTTATTTTTAAATGAACATCTACGTGTAATGTAAATAAAAGTATTAACTTGATTAGACGTTTTATAATAAGTAGCTGTGAATCAGACGGATTCTTATCCACCTTACTTCACCCTATGTATTACATGCCATCAATCGTCACGGTATCTTTGTATATCGTACATTCGAACACTATTATAACTAGGATGTCAATAAGGCTAAAATTAGAGTTCTCCAAATCCTCATGAGAAAATAAATTAACATACCGTGAGAAATGAAGATGTTGAACTTAGTCGCGTATAATAAGAAAAATATCTGATGATCGTTGTTTATTGTCGATATAAGAATGCAGGACACATATCCTCAATCAATGTCCGAGGTTTAAATAAAGACACATATATATATTCTGTGTAACAGTGACTGGATGTTTGTTTTGGGTAATTCATGCCATATAAAAAGACGGAACGAAAATTAATCAACTTGCGGTTTCCGCGGTATGATACACAATTTTCACAAAGAGGCTATCAGTTTAGGACACCTGTAGTGAGAGGCTATTACTAATATATACATAAAACAAATAAATATTAACGTTTTTTGAACTAGGGTTAAAAATATATTCTATTAGCAACTTTAAAATACATTAATATTGGATCTAATGTTGTGGAATGGTTTGGCTCCTATCTGCATAACCGTGAACAACGCATACGGCTTGATAATAAATTATCTACATGTTGTAGTGTCAGAACCGGTGTTCCGCAAGGAGGTATTATCTCACCCTTACTCTTCTCTATTTTCATAAATTCTATTTCTAAACTTCTCACTTTACCCTTCCATCTTTATGCTGATGACTTGCAGATTTATATAACAACGACTGTAAGTGATATTTTCCAAGCTTTAGCTAATTTTAATACCAATCTACAAGCTATTAGCGATTGGTGTAAGCCATACGGTTTGTCTGTAAATCCATGCAAGTCACAGTTCTCGATTTTTGGCAAACACCATCAGCTTTCAAAATTAAACCACGCTCTTCTCCCCTCTGTTCTATTTGATGGTTTGGCATTGCATTTCAGCAGTTCGGTGAGGAACTTAGGTGTAACTATGGATTCCAATTTAACCTGGGCTCCTCAAATTTCTGAGTTGAGCAGAAAGATCTTTAGTACCATAGGTAGGTTAAGAAGGTGTAAAAATCTTTTGCCCATTTAAACAAAAATAACCCTGGCTCAAACACTCCTACTCCTTGATTATGCAGATAAATGCTATTTAGATTTAACTCAAACATTATTGAACAAATTGGAAAGACTGCAAAACGTTTGCATAAGATTTATTTTTGGGTTAAGAAAGTATGACCACATCACGAACCACCGCCTTCAGCTCAAATGGCTTACGATGCAACATTGTCGCAATCTCCATTCTCTCAAAGAAGATCTTTACGAAATTATTTTCCATCCTAATACCCCTCCATACCTGAAAGAACGTTTTTCTTTTCTTGGCGCCAACTCTTGTCTTACTATGAATCTTCGCTCCCAAATTGATAACTTGCTTGAGATACCTCTAAGTCTTACGCAGTGTTACAGCGATTCTTTTACTGTTAAATCAGTTAAACTATGAAATGCTCTTCCATTTGAGATCAGACACTCCAAGTCCATTATTAGCTTTAAACGTAACCTTAAAAACCACTTGTTAGCTTTATAAAATTTCTTACATTTATATATCACATAGGAGTAATATGTATTATATGGTGTGTAATAGCATATAAAGTATTTATTAGTGTATATTTAATAATATATATTTAGTATACGTATATGTTAGTATGTATGTGTATGTAATATTGTACAAGTTATCGACGTAATATGTATATAAGTAATATGTTTTTATTTTATGCACTAAATACTGCCTAATATAATAAAATTGTCCTTTTACCGGTGGGTTGAATGTAAGAGATCACTTTTAGTGATAAGGCCGCCTTTGTACCGAATGTTTTGATTTTTCCACTGTTTTTGTTTTATACTTTCCTATTTGTGTACAATAAAGTGTTATAAATAAATATAAATATATTATGAAGGATTAGATTACTGAAATTATTAAAAATTAAATAAACTTTATTTGGACATCACATACATTATTATAAAACAACACAAAATACAAAGCATTAAAACAAAGAAAATGATATGAAGTAAAAAACAAATAGAAAGAATTTATTTATTAATTTTTTTACTTTTTAATTTATTTGTTTGTTTGTTTATTTATTTATTTATTATGGAAACAAACGGTATAATAACATTGAATAAAATTTAAAATATGCATATTTAAATAGTACATAAACAGTTTCTAAAATTAAAACTACACACATAATAAAATTTAAAAAAGAGACGCATAATAATAATGATAATAAATAACAATTCAAATGAATAAAACATAACACAATCAATCAAAACAATGAGAATTACAATAAGATAAAATAAAAAATAATCAGTTTTACAATTAAATCAAATAAATCAAAATGACAATTAAATCAAATAAATTAAATCAATAAAAATTCAAATAAATCAAACAAATCATACTTACAAATTAAATCGAAAAATTATAAATAAGAATTACAGAACATATTCTTGACCTTAGTTTTAAATTTATTAAGAGAGAGATGAAATATGTCAATATTTATAAATAATTTATTGTACTGAGAACAACTTCTATTAATAAATGAGTTTTTAGCATATTTAGTCCTTGTCGTTTAGATGTTAAAGTTATCTTTTGTCTAGAATTATTATAACGTCAACATTTGAAGTTCAATTTGGAAACCAAATATGGTGAATCAATTTTATGATTAATGATTTTGTATAAAAGAACCTGATCCCGTTGAGCACGTCGATCAACTGCCGACATAGGTATCGTTAAATTTCCAATATTGTCAGAACAAAATGAAGTGAGACTTTTAAAAAAATGGTCAAGTATACGTTCGATCTTACGAATATGATTACCATACTGAGGATTCCAAACAGATGAATCATACTCTAGTATCGATCTAACGTAGGCATTAAACAAAACAATTTGTGTTGAAGAATGCTTAAACTCCTTGGATATCCTTAGCACAAAACCCAGCATACAATAAGCCTTTTTATCTATGTAATCGACGTGTTCATCAAAGAGTAGCTTTGAATCAATTGTGACTCCAAGATCTTTTATTATACGAACTCTCGAAATCGTTTCACCACTTAAATTATAAGAAAATTCTACAGGGGAATGTTATCTAGTGAAAGTAATTACAGTACACTTTTTTTAATTAAGGACTAAAGAGTTAACGGAGCAGTAATTACGGAGTCGATATAAATCGTTCTGAAAATGTATGCAATCATCAGTACTCTTAATTATCTTAACCATTTTATTATCATCGGCATACAACAAGAATTTGGAGTGCTTAAAAACAACAGCAATGTCATTGATATAAACGTTAAACAATAATGGGCTCAGAAGGGATCCTTGAGGTACCCCAGGTGGAACTGGAATTGAAAATTGAATATTTTCAGTGGCCGCCGTGCCATGACGTAACGAACACTAGTGACAATTAATTAAGCTAAAAAAATTACTTAAAACAACATGTACAATAAAAAAATATACATATAACATGAAAATTCTATACAATTACATAAGAAATAAAAAATAAAATAAAACAAGAAAAATTAACCAAGCAATGGTATAACAAATCATTCCTACGTTCACCCTATCTAAAGTAAGAGTGGGATGGATGATGTGACCTTGCGACATGTTTTAGTCGTACTGTCGTATCCTTACACGTGGCTGAGACAAACATAACTTAACTCACTTAACAGTAAACTATTATACATTATACATGACAAAGGTAAATATACAAATACATGATACATGATTCACGACTTGACTTATATAATATTAATAATAACATAAAAATCATTTAAAAAACAAATAAGTGCAAAGAATTCTATAATAGGGACAATCTCACAAGAAAAGTAAACTTCAAGTCGCAGAGATTACCTAGTTGCAAATATTGATGTATTGTAGAAATATAATCTATGAAACTATTTACTTACTAAGAATAATTGGTTGATAAATAATTGACATGTTTTACTAATTAAAATTACTGTCACAAGACTAAATCATTTTCAACAAATATATAAACACCGTATTGTTTGTATAGGCTTCATTAAAATTTACATATCTAGGTTGTAAAAACTAATAAACAATTCATATAAATATTGTTATGATATATAACTTGCCATGTTATAGTAGCTAAGTTCAGTGTTTCGTGGGTTAAAACTACAAAAGTAAATTACTAATGAGAGTATCTTAGTATTCCGGAGATCCTATAGTAGGTACTTGTATCAATGTTACGTGTCCAAAAAGTAGCGTATCAAAAAACTTTAACAATAGAACCAAATAGAAAAAATATGACAAGCTATTATTTTGACATCTAGACATTTAAATTAATTTCCAACACATGTATATTTACATAAGCATTTCACAAATATCATAAGCTTTTAAAAATATTAATATTATACGATGTAGATGATGAAATAAACATTGTAATTAGCTTCATTCTTAAAAATAGAAATCTAAAATAGCCGAACTTGTGTAGTTCTACAAATTATGAGAGATAAACAATTCAAATATTCACATAGATAATATTTCTTATCAAACACTAATTCTACATAATTATGAATATTTTGTTGCTTGAATAGTTTTAACTTTAAGCAAATAAAAACTAAATAATTTGAAAAGAATAAAATACCTACTAGTGCCAACTTACATTACATTACCTTTACAAATATTGACAACTAATTAAACTGATTTGATATTTAATATTTGATCAGTTAGTGTATTGGTTAGAGACCCTGACTGCTGTACCAATGGTTGTGGATTCGACTCCTATACCCGCCCCGCGATTTTTGTTCCGAGTTTGGGTGTAATTTGTAACCGTTACTTATTAAGCTTAAATGTGTGATCCCTGGAGCTGCTTATTTCCCAGGGGAACAGTAAGCTCCACAAGTATCACACGCCTTAGATATTTTGAGTACATGAATAAGTTCGTCTAGATGATAAAACACCAACATCCTCAGGGATTTTATATTGCTTCATACGTGTCCATCATGAGAGTCTAATCAGGAGCTGCGTCTAAAATTGAATAAGACATCTGTTTTTAATTTTTTAAGAAGCTTTCCTTTAAGAACTTCATCGTTTAGTGGGTGCTATACCCTTCCGCTCTCTTGCTACCGTTTCAAGTATGATTTCTAAGAAGTTATTGTGGCAACGCGAGTATAGACCCCTATCAAAAAGTACCCTACACCCTACCAACAAACGTTTCGCGGTTAGTACTGCCTACAGATGTTGCAAGATTTTTCGGTGGCTTTGCTTTCTATCTTTTATCTTAAATTTACATAAATATAGAATGAAAAATAAACCGATACGGGCAGGGATTCGAACCCGCGACTACTGGGAAACCGTCCCGTCGCTCTACCAACTGAGCTACCGCATCGCTGTCCGCCTCGGTGAATTAAGCATTCTATATTTGATCGTCTTTATCGGGACGGTGGTGACATCTATTAGGTTTCTTTCGAAAATCTTAACCAATCTAATAAGTTTTTACACCAACTACTTTGGTTTCTATTATTTATATAAAAATGTACATGTGACTAGTCTTATTCTCAAACTATATTACACAAAAGACAAAGATTATAAAGAACATATATATAGCATGTGTCCACTGAGTAAAATGTAAAAAAAAGGTTTACGTTGTTGTCAAAGACGATTGAAATGGAATCAGGTGAAGCAGGTGTTTCATTTCATCTTTTCTGACTACAAGTTATCTGTAATCAGTTAACAATTATGCAAGTCTGTATAATTATAACAAATATATTTCAATTATAGACAAAATTGATTATGAAGCTTATAAAGATTTTTTTTTAATTTATTAAACTTAATTAATTAATTGGTACAAACAAATTTGTATGAAAGGGTTCGAATGCATTCTGCCATACAGTTCAAACATTAGTAATTGTCTATTTATAAATCATAAATTTTGTGCGATATCTCGGCTTAATTACATTGTATCCGACAAATATAAAGAAACAAGTTACTTTTAATGTAATTTATGTTTCTATATACAATATATAGATAAGATAAGAACAAATATTTGACTTTATTAAACATTTTTGTTTAGATTGGTGTGTGCGATAAAAATTACACTGTTTAATTTAAAACGCCCTTAATGGTTTATATAATCTTAAAAAATATACAATAATATTTTGTTGCAGATTACGTGCTCGTAAGCCAGCTGCAGTTCACCGAAGATAATATAAAAAAAAATAAAAACTGAGGGTCAAATTACTAAATACATTGTTTTAGTCAAATAGGCTGGTATTTATAAATATTTTTGACCTTATTTACAAATATTTTTGACCTTAAACCTAATTATTTACGTTTACCAAACTCGATATCTAACAATTTATAAAGTATATTTATTAGTATGGGAAGTTTTAAGTATATTGTTACCACCCATAGGGCAGTCTTTTTTTTATTATTTTAATTAATTTATTTTTTTGTTGACGGTGGGGAAACCCTCATGGGCTTTCCCGCCCCTTGGGGAGGACGGTGGAGGGTATCAGACTCTTAGTAACTAAAACCCCACCGGTGGCCTGCATCCGTGCGTTTTAGAGGGCCCTGGCTACTTTAAAAAGACCTGTCCAAGGGCCCTCAGCACGATGCCTTAGGGCTCATCTCCAGGGGAAGATGGACAGAACATCCCCCCTAGCCATTTTTTGTCACCACAACACGAAGCCACGGGCGTGTTACGGCCCATCCTGGGATCGCTTGGAATCGCCGGTCGGAGGCCCAACTCCAACCGGCAGCGATCCCTCCTAGATGACGGTGTGTTTAGCTACCCCATCTTGCAGGGCGGGCACCAGGTCAACGCCCGCCCCGACTCGAACAGACCTCCAGCGTGTGCGTCATCCTAGTCGGCGTCGCAGTGTTGACACCGCGGTGTTGCCTCGCGTCCAATCCAATGCAAATACTGACCGAAACATCCATGTCCGATCAGTATTTGCGTCAGTTGATAGGTGCGTCGCCCATCTTCCACCTGGACATCGATGTCACCAACGCGAACCACCGAGCTGGGAAGTTCCCTCCTTCGCGGGAGACGATGGATCCATAGCGCCTCAGTTTTCTGGGGCGTTACCCAAAGGCCCAGTTCGGTGATCTTAGCAACAACACAGGCAACCCGCCGTTCGGCGAGTCTGCTATTCCTCTAATAGTCAACCTCCCTGGCCAGGATGAGAGTGTCGTCAGCATAGCAAACTAACTCTATCCAGGCGGGAATCGGGCAAAGTCTTGCCGCAACGCAACTTAGTCGTGTTTTGACATGTTGCTCGATGAAGCCGTACATGGGAAATGAGTCTGAACAGCTGCGTTGCGTTGGCGAACTGGTTTGGCATCGAGTTGGTGTTTGTCCTGTCGGGTGTCTGTGTCTAGTCGAGGAGGGTAGCGCGATCCGAAGCGAAGACTTTCCTTATCTATTGAGACACCTGGCGGTAGATAGGTTTGCAGCTAACCTACGGGTCAGCTGCTAAGATCAGGGTACTACGGGACCTCGGTACTTAAGCCCTCCGTCAGCGATGCATGCGCTCGCGTGTGTAAACTGCCGGGTTACCGGTTTTTGTTTTGGAATCGTAGTGGTGATGTGGTTAGCTGCAGAGATTCGGCGCTGTTCGTCGGGGTTTCCACAGTTGTCGGAGGCTCGTCGCATCTTGTGCACAGCGAGAGGTGATTGACCCGCCTAAGGCAAAGGGCTGCTGCGGTCTTTCACTTCGGGGCTTGAAACGGCCCTTGAGCAGAGATCCCTTCGGGGGTCACTGTTCGGATAGCCCCCTGCTTAGAGGTTAGATGGATGTGTTAGCATCTATCCGGTCATCCGACTGTATCGTAGGGTAGGCTTGCGGCCTGACTGCCTGTCGGGAAGTGAGCGTGCCTTACAGCTCCGGCGCCAGCTGGAAACTGGTAGTTAGCCTCTCTGACGTTCTCAGCAAGTGAATTGTAAGTGTGAGAAATCACACGGGAAGTGAGCGTGCCTTACAACTCCGGGACCTTTCATGGAGAAAAGATTGCTTGGTTATCGTGATTGAACTTGTCTATGACCGACAGCCTTGCGAGCTTACTAGTCTTATAGAGCCGTTGTCGGACGACTTCGGAGGTCAGACTTGCCGTATAAGGGTCCATGTGACAGGGGTAAACCTTGACCACATGAATAGCAGCTCAACCTTTATAACCGGAGGGTTGGTGGGGTTGAGAATTGAGATGCTATAAACATAAGTATTACGAATGAAGGAGGCGAGGGCGGTAGCACAGCGGTTCGCACAGCGGCGACCGGTAGACAACTCAGTTATTTGAGTATCTCAGTGAGGCTGCAAATATGGTTCTACATCATTACCCTTCAGCACAGCTCTACTTTCTAGGGGTCTTTAATGCCTGTAATCAGGACTTGCTATTCTCGTACCAGAAATCCGACCAACGTGGATTTTTGCGTTGTCCTTGGACCTCTTTCAGCTGGGGAGGCAAGCAACGAGAGTACCAGATGTAGTAGGTCATACAGCCAATTGCCTGGACCTTCTTCAGACCACTGCTAACGTTATCGTGTAGAGATCACTGCTAACGGTATCGTGTAGAGATCACCTCCCTCTTTTGAACCTCTGATCACTGCCTGGTGAAATTTGTGTTTACATATTTCCCACCAGCTCTCGAACCACATTGTGCTAGGCGAGTATGGAAATACAAGTCAGCAGATTGCAATGAGATGCGGCTGTTTTTGCGTCTTATCCTTGGCGGCAGGAATGCTTCTCTTCTTTGAATCCGTCGAGTTGCGCGGATGCTATAACCGATGTGGCGCATCAATCAATGGAGTATTTTATTCCTTCTGATGACGTACCCATCGGTGGCTAAGCTCACCCCTGGTTTAATGCCGAATGTAGTCGTGCTGAAGACCGAAAACATTCGGCATACCTCATTTGGGCTAACTCCCGATGTAAGTTCAAAGAGCCTTTAAACAAGTTGCCAAGTCCTACAAAAAGGCACTGCGGAAGGCTCGTCGCTAATAATGGCGGAAAGCTCTTTGTCAGAGAACTGGCAGTCAAGCTTTCTGTTCTCTTGCCAAAGCGATCGAGTCGAACTTCTGCCAACCTATTTAGACGTGAATAAAGCCAGTGTACCTTTTGTTATACTAGCCATTCTGCTCAAGACCTGGTATTTAGGGGTATGAAGATGATAGCACGGTTGTCGGAAAATATCTGCCAAGTACTCTGGCTAGTAGAGTAATACAATAATACAATAATACAGAAGTAGATCAGTACAGTAGTAGAGATCAATACATGAAAGAGAAGCCATGGTGCAACATTTGAATGACAAACTTCAGGCAGTCTCCGCTTGGGGCAATGCCAATCCTGTCAAATTCAATGCCACCAAAACGCACACGTGTCTGTTCACCGCCAAAAGGAGCCCTTTCGCCTTTTATCACACTTTACAGAATGTATCCATGGAATATAGTGACCTCATATAGTGGCTTCAGTTGTTAGGCTTAGATATTGTCTCGAAACTCAATTTGGGTCGGTATATTGAGTCCGGAGCAAGAGCGGCTGCAGGAAAGCTTGCCGTTCTTGTGAAGGTCCAATAGTACCTTATTTATATTTATACCGGGACAGCTATTTTTATTATAAAGCACAGACACCGGTCGTGTGTGGAGTACTGTGGTCACATTTTTGCTGGAGCCACAAAGTCTCATCTTGCGGTTCTGGACTCAATTGAGAGACGTGCAAAGAGGCTTATAGGCGATCCTGAATTAGTTGAAGACAATCTCCACAGCCTTGAACACAGGCGTAGAATTACTACACTCTCAGTATTCTTTACGATACATTTTGTTGAGTGTGCGTAGGAATTACACGATTTACTTACCCCGTCAGGTATCCATCCTTACGTTGTGGACATTCCAGTGTGTGTGTTCGTGCGTGTGTGTGAGTGTGTGTGCGCGTATGTGTGTGTATGTATGTGTATGTGTGTGTATGTGCGCATAAGTAGTGTCTCCGTATCTTCATATGCAAGTTGCAGTCAAAGTAAAGTTAGTAAAGTAGTCATTTAATTTGTTACAACTAGTTTTTTTATCACATTTGTAGAGGTATTTTTATATATGATTTACTTTATTATAAATAACGGGACGAAACTTCGAAAGTCATTTCAAAATCTTTGATTAAAACGGTACTGAAAGAATTTTAGTGTTTGCAGACGGTACCTCTCACTCGTTTCTTACCATTTAGTTCTATCTTTGAGTGTTGCTTAATAAAAATAGAACGTAAATATAGTTGGCGAACTGTAAGTATCAGACAGAGTTTATAGAATGAAGAAACTGGATAGAAAATAGGCTTTGAGTTACATACTTTTAGTATTGTACGTTGAGCAATTTCAAAGAAGTTTTGGTTGCTGGAGCAACCAAAACTTCTTCAGAACTTCTTATTCTTCTTTTAAACTTCAAAACTTCTGGGGTGAACCCCAGGAAGAATAACAGTATCTTAGGTTGGATTGGCACATGGTAGATCTGTTGTATTAATGGTGGGTAAGCAACGTTAGGAAGCATTTAAAATACATAAATTGTTTTTGTAATCTACTCGATAGCAAAACAATGTGGTCTTTAAAATTGAGATGGCAATCAATACTGTCAAAACACATCCAGAAACACCCCCGTATTTAATATTATCAACGCAATCTATTTGTCAGCAAGAACAGACGAGTACTTGCATTGTCCAATAGGACGTACTTCCAAAATTTTGAGAGATTTTGGAGAAGTACCAGATTGAAGACACAGGTCAAATATTGAAGTTAAGATGGGTATAAAATAATGTCTATAAGTTTTAAGAATTTTGTTGAATATTTTGTCCCAATCGCCCAACTATTTTCAGACCTGAAATCATTTGAGCTACTTCCTTCTCCATAGTATTAAACAAAACAACTGATTTAATTGAGATATATAATTATCTTCCTTAATGGTTTTGAGTATTAATTATGTGGGAGTCAACTTCCTCCGCCAATTTATTACCGATGTTTATAAAACATTCATTTACTGTATTTAATGATTAGGACGTTGAGTAGCAAAGATTAAATAAATCGTTCTGGCAGGTTGAATTAGCTTTAGTAGTATCTGTCACAGTTTTAACTACCTTCGATTTTTTTTTTACTATCATTTTCTTGAGTTATTTAGCTGGTTTTTTTCAAATTATCTTTTTTTTTTCAAGATGGAGTTACAAAAATCTCGATGACGAATATAAGAACGTCTTCCGTGTTTTTTTTTTAAATTTTTTGTGCATTTTTTTTCAAAAGTTGTTGACAGACTTTTCAAGATTTCATTTCAAAGTTGGGATCGGGATTCAATTAATGATAATTGGATGATGAATAATAAAAAAGAAATCTCTCTCTCAATATACAAAAGATACAAGCTAAAGTTTATATGTGTTTTAATTTTGGCAAATTTTGAACATATTTAATTTATTTTTTATAGGTGAAAATACAATATGAGTGTAAACATTTGCCTGCAAAAATATAGCAGCTAAAAATTTTATTATGAAATGATTGCCTAATATTACTAAAATTTACCCATTCTAGCCTAAAAATATGACAATGTAGCTAGCTTGACAATAATACGAAAAGGTTAACGTCACAAGTGGCGGTTTGTACAATAATTAAGGCTTGGGCTATAATTAGTACAAATTAAACAAAATAAATGCCATGAACAAAGTATTTACTATTGCTTTTGCAATGTTTGAGTAGTGAAATATTTAAATACAATATCAATATTATGAAAATCACTCTTTAAAAGATAAAGTTATCTGTAAACAGAGTCCATATTATACAAGTTCATCTGACGATGAGAGGTTACTTGTCGGTTTCATAATTTTTTTAATTACTATAAATGTGATATTTATAAAATAAAAAATGGCGAGTTTAGCGAAAGAAATAAAGAAAGGGCATACTTATAGACAATGGATATTTTGCTTACTAGGTAAAAAATAAATATATTATTTTTGCTTCTTATGTCAAAATCAATACTAAAATGGTCTTCTGTAATACTGTTTAACTTATCTCTAAAGATTACACATTCATATGTAATTTTTCAACTTTCAGCAAATTGCACACTTTTAGCTTATGGTATGGATTGTGGCTGGATATCTCCAACAACCAAGATCTTGCAATCAGCAAACTCTCCTACTGGGGAACCTGTTTCTGATAATACTCTTTCTTGGATAGCAAGTTCTATGAGCATAGCTGCCATCTTTGGTGTATCACTTTATATGTATATTTCTGATGTTTATGGGAGGAAATGTGGTGTTATACTAATTGCTATTCCCCAAGCTGTGAGTTTTTATAATTATTAGTTTATTGTTGTGTTCATTCAGTTTCGTCCTATTTCACTAAATCAAATAACATCTACGTATACAATTAAAAGTTTCATTTAATTCAAGTTTTGTGCTTCAAGTAAAAACCCTATTTTACTTCCAGTTTTCTTGGATAATAAGATTGTCCTATTCTACCACTACTACCCTTATCATAGGAAGAGTTTTGGCTGGGTTATCAGCAGGTGGATGTTTTAGCGTAATTCCGATATATGTGAAGGAGATAAGCCAAGATGATATTAGAGGTGTTCTAGGAACACTTGTAATGTTATTACAAACGTCAGGTTTACTCGCTGCGTATATTCTAGGAATGTATCTGAGTTACTTCACGGTTATGTTTATTGTTTTGGCTATACCTATTGTTGTATCAGTAATATTCATAAAAGCCCCGGAATCACCAGCCTTTTTGATAAAAAAACAGAAATTTGACGTAAGTATTTCTAAGTTTATACTGTAGCAATACCTACATATTACGATAAATCTAACATTACATAAAATCCTAAGGCCCACATTATTACTACATTGATAATTTGAATACTACTCATAAATAGTTATTTAAAACCAGTTTAATAAAACCAGTTGGTTTTACTGAAATGCTCTATGGTCATTATCATATTTTTAATTTTGTTTTTATTTTTATAGGAAGCAACAGAGACTGTTGCATATCTAAAAGGCTTAGACAAGGATGATAAAATCGTTCAAAATATAATTGATTGCATTAAAAATGAAGAAGAACAATTTAAATTAATGCCAAACATTACATTGGCTAGCTTATGTAAGTATCTACAAAAGAATTAATATATTTTCTATATATCTATAAAGTGTAAATTTTGTAGAAATACTAGAAAACCAAAAAATAAATAAACAATCTGCATAAACTTTGTTTCAGTAAAAGAAAAATCCTGGCGTCGAGGTCTTTTACTAATTACTGTACTCTTTTTATTTCACGGATTAAACGGAGCTTACGCCATTATAACTTATGCATCAACAATACTTATTTCTACCGGAGTTAAATTCGAAATAAATCCAGAAATACAGACTTTCAGTTTTCCAATCTTTATGATTATTGGTGCACTATCACTCGCCGCATGCGTCGAAAAAAGCGGACGAAAGGTGAGAAGAAACTTATAAAAGAAGTAAAAGTAATTAGATTAGAACTAACGGTGGAAAAATGATATAGTTATTCATTTTTTTTTGTAGCCTTTGCTGGTTGCCGCTTTTCTAATTACAACATGTTGTATGACTATTATAGCTATGCTAATAGTGCTGCAAGAGAAAGGTTGGAGTATACCCTCGTGGTTGCCAGTACTATCAATAACTTTGGCTGTATCTATGTATGGAGCGGGTATATCCCCGTTGCCATATATTATAATGACTGAAATGTTTAGCTTTCAAGTAAGTGTTTTAAAGATTTTTGAAGTGAAACTTCTTTATCGGGGTTGGAAAAAAATTTAGTGTAACATTTTTTCGTTACGCGTCACATTTTTCCGTTACCTAAATAATCAAAATGACAAATATGTGGATTACAAAACACAATTTACATTAACCAAAAATAAAATTATCGGATTAGAGTTTTATAATTAAATAATGAATTGTAATTACATACTGGACAATACGATTTTGTGGACTTGCTATTGAAACTAATAAATAAATTCAAGATTATAACATGAAGAAGAAATTATGAAATATAATTTATAATATTTTTAAAATACATTGATTGTCTGAAATAGAAGAAGTAAGAATGAAAAGGAGCATTGGGGTACTGATCTTTACAAGGTCTGTTTTGCTATACCTAGAACGAACAACAACTCGAAACAGCAGAAACCATGGTGAAGAATAATTTTATTTGTGATATAGTGATGATCCAAGATGTTAAGAAGCCTAAAGTTATTATTTTTAAAGTGGATTGTGTACATTTGTCTGTTTTTATGGTACTTATGTGTTTCTTCTATGAGAATATTATACGTCAGAAACAGTCGATTCACTTCTTACGTTTTAATTAATTAATATTAATGAAAATTATGACGTTTTTCTGTTACGCGCCATCTTTATTTCTAAGTCACATTTTTCCGTAACGCGCCATATTTGTAGTGAAACTTTTTTATCGACGGATGGGAGAAATTTTATAGCAATGTCAAAAAATTGTAACGTTTTTCTGTTACGCGCCATCTTTATTTTTGCTTAAACTTTATCTAATTAAGCTTAATTAATCATTTCTGTAAAGTTGTAATTAGTGAATCATTTATCAAAAAATTATGTCATAAAGAAGTTTCACTTCTTACATGTGTACACTAATACACACACCCATATTTTTTTTAACTGACGCTATAAATACTAAAATTTATATGAAATATATTTCTTTCAGATTCGGGCCAAGGTAACGGGTATTGTAGTGACCTTCGTATGGATAATGACGGCTATTCTAGTCACTATTTACACGCCTTTAACTTATATAGGGCCATATGCTCCATTTGTATTCTATGCTGTTATAAACTGCTTAGGAACTATTTTCACTCTTGTGTACATACCAGAGACGAAAGGAAAATCAGAAGCGGAAATAATGTTGATTTTAGCAAAAGGAAAAAATGATAAAAATGGTCTTACATAAACAATAACATTATCAAGTTTCAACAAAGCATAAATTTAATAATTAGAAAAAAATGTTTTAAAATGGTCAACTATTGCAATAAAGATAAATAAAGAAGCTTTGAACCAACAAATCCTGGAAGTGCCCATTAAATCGAGTACATTATACTTATAATAAAGAAGGCTCTTTCTTTAAAGACACACTCTTATACTCGGCTTTCATTGCTGTTACATAATAATATAGATATTAAGTAACGACATTTTCGTTTTATGTAAAAAAAAGTATTGTGTCACAGTGTGAATTTAATAAGATAATAAATAAACATTTATTACTTTTCACTATCAAATTATAATATTTAAACTTATATATTATAAATATTTGAAGATGAACTACGAGAACTGTTTTTCTAATCTACCTTTATTATTAGTTTATTTTATCAGTTTAATAATTTATTTTCACCCTTAAGATGAATGATATTTTTATTTGGTTTAGAACACAAAATTAAATTATGCATTTATGGAATACTTCCTAAGCCACATTTTTTTTAGATAAAATTATCAATGTATAGTTTTTTAATAGAAACTATACTTTGATAATTTATAACACTAGGACTATTAAGTCCTAGTGTTATAAGTATTATAAAGAATCTCCGATAATTTTAATCTTATGATAAAAGTTAAGCCAAAGTATGCATTTATTATGAAATGTATAGATTGTACAATTTAATCAAGAATTCGAACACTGAAGTATATTAATATTATTAGGAGAGTTACAGTACCTAAGCAAAATAAAATAGGTATATAAATACTTATTACTATAATTTATAACACTGAACTCATTAAATACAATTATAGTTCCGTAAAGACAAAGTCACGTTCCGTTAAACAAATTTCAAACAAATGTTACAGTAATAAATAACCACAAATATAAAAATATATAATGAACATTATCTGTCCTCTTAATAATATTTAAATATATTTATTTATTATTTCATATAATACTAGAAGCTATCTAAATATATATTACGTTATCAGTATGTACAATTTTATAATTTTATAATTCATGTTCAGTTAGGATCGGGATTCAATAAATGATAATTGGATGATGAACTATAAAATAGAGATCTCTCTCTCAAGATACAAAAGATACAAGCTATAGTTTATATGTGTTTTAATTTTGGCAAATTTTGAACATATTTAATTTTTTTTCTTTAGGTGAAAATACAATATGAGTGTAAAGCTACTGACAGAGACATTTTACTTTAATGCAATATCTGGGAGACATTGCTATTTTGGCTAAAAATAAACAAAAACCTATCGGAGAAAAAGATATCATAACAAACTCCCCGACAACATTTGCCTGCAAAAATATAGCAGCTAAAAATTTAATTATGAAATGATTGCCTAATATTACTAAAATTTACCCATTCTAGCCTAAAAATATGACAACGTAGCTAGCTTGACAATAATACGAAAAGGTTAACGTCACAAGTGGCGGTTTGTACAATAATTAAGGCTTGGGCTATAATTAGTACAAATTAAACAAAATAAATGCCATGAACAAAGTATTTACTATTGCTTTTGCAATGTTTGAGTAGTGAAATATTTAAATACAATATCAATATTATGAAAATCACTCTTTAAAAGATAAAGTTATCTGTAAACAGAGTCCATATTATACAAGTTCATCTGACGATGAGAGGTTACTTGTCGGTTTCATATTTTTTTTAATTATTATAAATGTGATATTTATAAAATAAAAAATGGCGAGTTTAGCGAAAGAAATAAAGAAAGGGCATACTTATAGACAATGGATATTTTGCTTACTGGGTAAAAAATAAATATATTATTTTTGTTTCTTATGTCAAAATCAATACTAAAATGGTCTTTTGTAATACTGTTTAACTTATCTCTAAAGATTACACATTCATATGTAATTTTTCAACTTTCAGCAAATTGCACACTTTTAGCTTATGGTATGGATTGTGGCTGGATATCTCCAACAACCAAGATCTTGCAATCAGCAAACTCTCCTACTGGGGAACCGGTTTCTGATAATACTCTTTCTTGGATAGCAAGTTCTATGAGCATAGCTGCCATCTTTGGTGTATCACTTTATATGTATATTTCTGATGTTTATGGGAGGAAATGTGGTGTTATACTAATTGCTATTCCCCAAGCTGTGAGTTTTTATAATTATTAGTTTATTGTTGTGTTCATTCAGTTTCGTCCTATTTCACTAAATCAAATAACATCTACGTATACAATTAAAAGTTTCATTTAATTCAAGTTTTGTGCTTCAAGTAAAAACCCTATTTTACTTCCAGTTTTCTTGGATAATAAGATTGTCCTATTCTACCACTACTACCCTTATCATAGGAAGAGTTTTGGCTGGGTTATCAGCAGGTGGATGTTTTAGCGTAATTCCGATATATGTGAAGGAGATAAGCCAAGATGATATTAGAGGTGTTCTAGGAACACTTGTAATGTTATTACAAACGTCAGGTTTACTCGCTGCGTATATTCTAGGAATGTATCTGAGTTACTTCACGGTTATGTTTATTGTTTTGGCTATACCTATTGTTGTATCAGTAATATTCATAAAAGCCCCGGAATCACCAGCCTTTTTGATAAAAAAACAGAAATTTGACGTAAGTATTTCTAAGTTTATACTGTAGCAATACCTACATATTACGATAAATCTAACATTACATAAAATCCTAAGGCCCACATTATTACTACATTGATAATTTGAATACTACTCATAAATAGTTATTTAAAACCAGTTAGTTTTACTGAAAGGCTTTATGGTCATTACCATATTTTTTATTTTGTTTTTTTTTTCATAGGAAGCAACAGAGACTGTTGCATATCTAAAAGGCTTAGACAAGGATGATAAAATCGTTCAAAATATAATTGATTGCATTAAAAATGAAGAAGAACAATTTAAATTGATGCCAAACATTACCTTGGCTAGCTTATGTAAGTATCTACAAAAGAATTAATATATTTTCTATATATATATAAAGTGTAAATTTTGTAGAAATACTAGAAAACCAAAAAAAATAAACAATCTGCATAAACTTTGTTTCAGTAAAAGAAAAATCCTGGCGTCGAGGTCTTTTACTAATTACTGTACTCTTTTTATTTCACGGATTAAACGGAGCTTACGCCATTATAACTTATGCATCAACAATACTTATTTCTACCGGAGTTAAATTCGAAATAAATCCAGAAATACAGACTTTCAGTTTTCCAATCTTTATGATTATTGGTGCACTATCACTCGCCGCATGCGTCGAAAAAAGCGGACGAAAGGTGAGAAGAAACTTATAAAAGAAGTAAAAGTAATTAGATTAGAACTAACGGTGGAAAAATGATATAGTTATTCATTTTTTTTTGTAGCTTTTGCTGGTTGCCGCTTTTCTAATTACAACATGTTGTATGACTATTATAGCTATGCTAATAGTGCTGCAAGAGAAAGGTTGGAGTATACCCTCGTGGTTGCCAGTACTATCAATAACTTTGGCTGTATCTATGTATGGAGCGGGTATATCCCCGTTGCCATATATTTTAATGACTGAAATGTTTAGCTTTCAAGTAAGTGTTTTTAAGTTTTTTTGTAATTTACCTTATAAATACTAAAATTTATATGAAATATATTTCTTTCAGATTCGCGCCAAGGTAACGGGTATTGTAGTGACCTTCGCATGGTCAATGACGGCTATTCTGGTCACTATTTATACGCCTTTAACTTATATAGGGCCATATGCTCCATTTGTATTCTATGCTGTTATAAACGGCTTAGCAACTATTTTCACTCTTCTGTACATACCAGAGACGAAAGGAAAATCAGAAGCGGAAATAATGTTGATTTTAGCAAAAGGAAAAAATGATAAAAATGGTCTTACATAAACAATAACATTATCTAGTTTGAACAAAGCATAAATTTAATGATTAGAAAAAAATGTTTTAAAATGGTCAGTTATTGCAATAAAGATATTTTTTTTTCGTTTTGTGTAAAAAAGTATAATGTCATAATGTGAATTTAATAAGATAATAAATAAACATTTATTACTTTTCACTATCCAATTATAATATTTCAACTTATTTACTATAAATATATGAAGATGCATTACGAGAACTATTGTTTTTCTTATCTACCTTTATTATTAGTTTATTTTGACAGTTTAATAATTTATTTTCACCCTTAAGATGAATGATATTATTATTTGCTTTAGAACACAAAATAAAATTATGCATTTATGGAATAATTCCTAAACCACATTTTTATAAATAAAATTATCAATGTATAGTTTTTTAATAGAAACTATACTTTGATAATTTATAAAACTAGGACTTAATAGTCCTAGTGTTATAAATATCATAAAAAATCCCCGAAAGTTTTAATCTTATGATGAACGTTAAGCCAAGTAAGCATTTATTATGAAATGTATAGATTGTACAATATAATCAGGAATTCGAACTCTAAAGTATATTGATATTATTAGGAAAGTTACAGTACCCAAACAAAATAAAATAGGTATATAAATACTTATTACTTTAATTTATAACACTGAACTCATTGAATACAATTATAGTTCCCTAAAAACAAAGTCACGTTCCATTAAACAAATTCCAAACAAATATTACAGTAATAAAGATTCAAAAATATAAAAAAATAACAACAAAATTATCTGTCCTCTTACAACTATTTAAATATATTTATTTATTATTTCATATAATACTAGAAGCTATCTAAATATATATTACGTTATCAGTATGTACAATTTTATAATTCATGTATATCAAAATAAATTTAATATTTCAATAAGAATACCAATTTAAGACGGAAAAAATCTTAAAGCTGTAATGTTAAAATAATAATAACTATGCAATAATTATAAAATTTCGTTCACTGGTTCCATAAAGTCCGAAATTCTCCGCATTATATGAAAAATTTAAAACAAATATCATGATTAGACATTAAAATTGAATATTATCATTGTTAATATTTATATTAACGTAACTACCGTAAGTGTAAATATACATCATAAATTATCTCATAATATCATAGCTTAGATTCATTGACGTAATAAACCAAAAATAAACAAACTCTTTCTTGACTTTTATTATGACATATGTTTGTAATGTTACAGAGATCATATTATTATGTCAAAACTATAAATATTAATTAATTTAAACATTAAGAATAATTTTACAATGTTTTGAAATTAGAACATATAAAAATATGAGTATACAATAAGCCTACAAGCAATTTAATCTAATAGAAAACGTTTGTTTTTTTTGCACAAATGCAAAAATGTTGTGTAATATACATTTTCTGTTATACAGAACTATCAACGTTAAGTCAGTTTTAGATAAAGTTATTTATAATAGCCTACATATGAATTTCAGAATCACGATAGTAAGGTAACTGACGAAGTGCGGTTGTTTTTTTTGCTTAAAACTTTCTAAATAATATTTAAAAGTTTAGTATTTATTTTAAATAACTAAAATGTCAAATTTAGAGAAGACATTCAAGAAAGGACACACATATAGGCAGTGGATTTTTTCCCTACTAGGTTGAATTGCTTTAATTTGTATTGTTTTTTTTTAGTTTAGTTTGATAAGCAATCTGTATTATTTATTCATTTGCAGCAAACTGCACGCTTCTAGCTTACGGCATGGAGTGCGGCTGGATTTCTCCAACGACCAAAATTTTGCAATCAGAAGAATCTCCTACCGGCGAATCTGTTTCTGATAATACTATTTCTTGGATAGCAAGTTCTATGAGTATGGCGGCCATTTTCGGAGTATCAATGTACACATTTATTACTGATACATATGGAAGGAAAATGGGTGTTATACTTATTGCTATTCCACAAACTGTAAGTTTTTAATAAATGTTTTCATTGTGTTAGATGAATAATTAAGTTAAATTCAATAATATTAAATATTATATAATCTAAAACAAGTTTAAGTATGGTCAAATTGTAAGTATTTAGTTTATATTTTGAAAAAAATATGTTTTATTCTCAGATCTCTTGGACCATAAGATTATTCAACTCTTCCACTACAGGTCTTATCTTGGCAAGAGTGATAGCTGGTTTATCTGCTGGAGGTTGTTTTAATGTAGTCCCGATGTATATTAAGGAAATTAGTCAAGATGATATTAGAGGGGTTCTAGGAACATTTGTAGTATTATTACAAACATGTGGCTTACTCATCATGTATATTATTGGAGCTTATTTGAGTTACTACACTGTAATTCTGATTGCTGTGACATTGCCAATCATTGTTTCAATATTGTTTATAAAAGCCCCGGAATCACCTGCTTTTCTGGTGAAACAGGGAAAATATGACGTAAGTTGAAATTAAAATTTCATTGAAAATTCCAACTAATATATTAAGTAAAAAGCAACCTTGCCGTAATATTTTATTAAAACAAAAGAAATAAGAAAACAAACTACCCACCTACCTACTTTGTTTTCACCTACGTATTTTATTAAAAAAAAAGTTTCTCAATAATTATGTTATTTTGAAAATAACAAACAATTTGTGGTTTTGTTTTAAATTACAATATTCTAAGACTTTGTTAAAACAAAAGCACTTGAAAGTAAATATTTAATGAAACTTGAAATGAAACAATTTTGTGACCTACATAATCAAATTTACATTTTAAACTTTAAATATAATCTTAAGTTTCAATTTTTTTGCATTAGTCATGTCCACGAGAAGTCGAAATATAAAGGTCTGTTCTTAAAATTTTAATTTAGGTTCAATATTTTGTATATTTTATAATAGGTATCTGTTTTTTTTTACAGAAAGCAACAGAGACTGTTGCACACCTAAGAGGTCTAGACAAGGATGATAAAATCGTTCAAAGTTTAGTGGAATCTATGAAAAACGAAGAAGTTTATTTTAAATCGTTGCCTAATATTACGTTTGCTAGCATATGTAAGTATTTTTACTTTTACATATTTATTTAACTTATCGTTGTTTTAAAACAAGCTTACTAGCATTGATTAGCTTATTTTACTATAAAAAAAAAAAAATAAAATTAAAATAGTTTTCCTTGTAATTTGTCAGTTCAAAAAGAAATAAAATTGTCTATTATAACGATATATCCTTCATTAACGAAACTATTAAAATATGTTTCTTGTGGTAAAGTTAATTAAAAAAAAATGTGATTACAATATTTGTAAATATTTATTGGTTTGATTTTTAGTAAAAGAAAGATCCTGGCGTCGTGGTTTAATTCTTATTTTGGCAACCTTTGTGTTTCACGCGTTAAATGGAGCTTATGCTATTGTAACTTATGCATCAGCTGTTCTTCTTTCGACTGGAGTAAAATTCAAAATAAGTCCAGAAATACAGACGTTTAGTTTTCCAATCTTCATGATTGTTGGTTCACTGTCACTCGCAGCATGCGTAGAAAAATGTGGAAGAAAGGTAAAATATTTAAAAAATAACTTAAATAAGTAACATTTATTTTTAATTCCATTCACCGTTGAGCAGTCGACCGGGACACATGTCCCTCTTACCTGCTCCGCCTATCCGCGCCACCTACCTGGGCCGTCACGCTGACCGCCCAGCCACCTGCACCGACCACCTGCACCGACCGTTCGTACACCTGCGCCAGTCAAGATAACGACCTCCATTGTGTGCAAGCCAGCGGTGTGATTGTGTTTGTGTGTGAGTCATCGCCGCAAGCACACCTGCGGGCCAGCGAGCCTGCATAGGGGTCCAACAAGTCCGACGTCGCCCTAGTTAGGGTACGAAACGCAATTCAAAGACTTCGTCGTAATAGCCTGCGTCGTGTAAGTACACAGTCGTTAGGGTATTAGGCACACCTCTGTCACCTACTGACAGAGATTCGATAGGGTTCACGTTAGGCACTCGCCTCCCTGCTCACGCAGGGAGGACGGCTCATATCTCCGGGCTCCACCATGGACCCCAAATCCGCGGCGGAACCCGAAGATCTGTCCAAGTCGCAGTTCTATGGTTGGGTCCACGGAATTGCGCCTCAATTATGCCTGCGCTACTCTGTCTTGTTAGGCATCGAGTCTCCGCCCTCGACCTCGCGCGCCGCGATCGTGACCGAGAGCACCTCCGACATGGAGGTCGAGGCCGCCACTCCTACGGAGCAGACGGCCTCGGATTCCGAGTCGGGGAGTTCGTCCCCTTCCTCGGACGCTGACGAGGACGACGGTTTCACGACCGTGCAGACCAAATCGGCCAAGAGGAAGGCGACGAAAGCGCTCTCCTCGAACGTCCCGCGAAAACGGGCCTCAAAACCCGCTAGTAGCGAACCCGCGTCGCCCGACCGTTTTTCGGGCCCGGGCCCGACTCGCGAACGCGCGCCGATCGCGCCCGAAGCGCCCGCGTCCGCGTCGCCGTCGTCCGCGCCTTCAGCGCCCGCGGAGGCACCTTCAGCGCCTGCGCCTTCAGCGCCACGGAAGTCCCCCGCGCCGCCGCCGCTTTACATAAGGGACAAGTCTAAGTGGGACACTCTGTCCGCACTTATGACGGAGCACAAGCTCCATTTCACGTCCGCCCGAAATACCGCCGACGGTATCCGCGTTCAAACCGCGTCTTCGTCGGACCACCGTGGTCTGACTCGTCTCCTCCGCGAACGTGGTTACGGATACCACACCTACGCGCTAGAGGATGAACGCCGCTTAACGGTGGTCATCCGAGGGCTCCCCGTGGAGCTCACTACTGAGCGGATTTTCGAGGACCTTAAGTCCCAATCCTTCCCCGTCATCTCGGTGCACCGCATGTACCGAGCGACCACTAGGGTCCCGTTCGATCTTGTTCTCGTCCATCTCGAGCTTTCCCCGGAAGGAAAGCAAATTTTTAACGTTAAGGCAGTCTGCCAACTCTCCGGCCTTAGGGTCGAACCTCCACGTGGTCGCGGTTTTCCTGGTCAGTGTCATCGCTGCCAGCTCTATGGGCATTCCCAACGTTTTTGTCACGCGCGTCCAAGGTGCGTCAAGTGCCTGGACGACCACGCGACAGCCGACTGCTCGCGGAAGGGACCGGTCCCTGAGGATCCTCCCAGCTGCGTCCTCTGCGGACAGAAGGGCCATCCTGCGAATTATCGCGGGTGCCCCAAAGCGCCGCGCAGGACACAGCCGGCAAGGCATCCTCCTCGGTTCGCACAGCCTCCATGGGCTCCTCTAGCCCCTGGGAGGCCCGCGGCCCCTCAGGCATCCCAGGCCCCTCAGGCACCCGCGAACGCGATCGCGAACGCTTGGGTGAAGCCTCCGAGGATTATCCCACAGCCCGTCCCCCAGTCGTTGCCGCCGCCGCCGGTTCGTAACTCCACCGACGGAGTTGCGAGTTCGCTCGCGTGCGTCACGAGCCTCTTCGGTGTAATAGACATCGAAGAGCTCCTAGTCTTTTCAAATGAAATGAGGGATTCCGCGCGGAACCCTCCCGCGAGGATGGAAGTGCTCCTCAAGCACGCCGTCCTAATCAAATCGATATACGAACACACGATGTCAACATGATGACATCGCGTGGAAGGGTAAAACCTCGCTCTCTGACTGTCGCTACATTCAACACGAACGGGCTACTTAAGCAGATAGATCTAGTGCGCGACTTCGTGGTCACGCACCAGATAGACGTCCTGTTAGTACAAGAGACCTTTCTGAAGCCGTGTAATCGTGATCCGCTCATCGCAAATTACCGTCTCGTTAGGAACGATAGGGCAACCGCGAAGGGGGGAACCATCATCTATTACAGAAGGTCTCTTCATTGCACTCCGCTCGATCCGCCCCAACTAGTCAACGTAGAAGCGTCATTATGTCAGGTGGGTATGACCGGCCATCAGTCGATCGTACTAGCATCCGTCTATCTTTCTCCCAATAAAGCCTTAGTTGAGAGGGACCTTAAGTCCTTACTCCAATTAGGTAAGGCAACCATTCTGGCCGGCGACCTAAATTGCAAACATCCCCGCTGGAACTCCACTGTCGCAAACAGTAGAGGAAATCTCCTTGATAGGCTAAGTTACAAGGCTGGTCTCGACTTCGAGATCACCGCGCCTTTGAGTCCCACGCGATACTGCGACACAGACTTCCGACATGACAGACCCGACGTGCTCGACATAGTACTCTTGAAGGGCGTGACACTCCAGTTACGTTCTATCGAGACGCTATCCGAGCTAGACTCTGACCATCGACCGGTCCTATTTCAGCTAGGACTTCCTCCCCTTAGGGAACCCGCGACCAAAACAATTATTAACTGGACGAAGATTCGAGAGCAACTCCATTCCCCCGTACCAGCGCACCTCGACAAAATTCCTGACCAGCTTACATCGGTCGAGGACGCTGTCTCAGCCGCGACTAACTTCACAGAACATTTGGTAGACAGCATAGGAAAGTCCTCGAGGGAGGTCCGAGTGAACTTCGAGGGTTACCGAGCACTCCCTCCGGACATTAGACTCCTCATCACCCGTAAAAACGCCGCGATTAGAGCCCATGACCGATACCCGACAGATGACAACCGACGGAGGCTGCGCCGTCTTCAGAGGGAGTCGAGACAAGCTCTCGACGACTTCAGAGATAGCGGCTGGGATAGGACGCTTGCGACGCTCTCTCCAACACACCAGGCATTCTGGCGGTTGCAGAGAGCGTTGAAGGCGGACACTGTCTCAGATATGCCTCCCTTGGTTGGACCTAACTCCGTCATCGCGTTTGACGACTCTGACAAAGCTGAGTGCTTAGCCGACAGTCTAGAGAGCCAGTGCCGTCTGTCTGCTCAATCCGTTGATCGCGATCATGTCGAAATAGTCGACAAATCGGTCAATATAATGTGTTCTCAGCCACCGGCCGGTCCGCCAATCGAGGAAACGAACCTAGACGAGGTGACGTCCATAGTTAGGGCGCTTCACGTCAAGAAATCGCCAGGTCCCGATAGGATCACTAACAAAGTGATAAAGCTTCTTCCGCCTCCTTTAATTTACCTATTGGTTACCATTTTTAACGCTCTACTGGCCGGTTGCTCGTTTCCGGCCCAGTGGAAAGAGGCCATAGTGATAGGGTTCCATAAGCCGGGCAAACCCCGGCATCTGCCTAGTAGTTACCGTCCCATTAGTCTTCTTAGTTCCTTAGGGAAAGTATATGAGAGAATCATCCTCTGTAGACTTAGATCGGAAGTCGAGAGACTCAAAATCATCCCAAATGAGCAGTTCGGCTTTAGAGCCAACCATTCATGTTCCCATCAGGTGCAACGCCTCACGGAGCACATACTGATAGGGGCCACTATGAGGGCCAAGAAGCATAGGACAGGAGCGCTCTTCCTCGATGTAGCTAAGGCGTTCGACAGGGTCTGGCACAATGGACTGGTGTACAAGTTATACCAGTTCAAGGTGTCGGACAGACTCGTACTCATCATACGGGACTACCTGACGAATCGCTCCTTTCGCTATAGAGTGGAAGGCGTCTTGTCAACCCCCTACCCCATCAGGGCGGGTGTTCCCCAGGGTTCAGTTCTCTCGCCCATCCTCTATTCCATCTACGCTAGCGATATTCCTAGACCGCGATCTAAAGTGCACCTTGCCATGTACGCGGACGATACCGCGCTTTACACGTCCTCTAAGGATCACTGGGAGATATACCAACGTCTCCAATCAGCAGTCGACTCCCTTGAGAGTTGGCTGCGGAAATGGCGGATCGAGGTAAACCCTGAGAAGAGCGTTTCGGTGCTCTTCGAACGGGGCCCCCCAAGGATCCTCCCGCGAATCAAACTCTTTGATAAACCGATACCTTGGAAAGACGAGGCAAAATACCTAGGAGTAACGTTAGATAGAAAGTTAGTTTTCACTGCGCATATTAGGACCGTTCGTAGCAGAGCGGCCTACATATTAGGTCGTTTATATCCGCTGTTAGGCAAGCGGAGTAAAATGTCCCTTCGCAATAAGGTGACACTTTACAAAGCTTGCATACGTTCCGTCATGTCCTATGCGAGTCCCGCTTTTGCGCACGCTAATCTGAAACCTCTTCAGGTGATTCAGTACAGGTTTACACGGATTGCAACCGGGGCGCCGTGGTTCGTACGCAACATCGATCTCCATAGAGACTTGAACCTTCCGACCATCGCTCAGTACTTCAAGGGGCTTTCCCAAAAGTACTTTGAACGTGCTGAGCGACACCCGAACCCACTGGTGGCTGACGCCGCAGAGTATAGACCACGTAAGACTACTTTAGTCAGAAAAAGAAGACCCAAGTCGGTACTCGTTGACCCCGACGACGCGTTCACAGTAGGTAATAACGTGTACTCGTAGGCATAATTGACACCACACAACATACAGACACACACCGTCTGTACCGGTATAGACGAGGTCCCAACTGAGTAAGTGCTCCGTTGCTCCGGCGTTCTGCCGTCGGAGGACGCTAGTGTCCAAATTTTCTTAGCTTCCCTCCTGACTAACGACGCCCCGAGCCGAGGTCCGTGACTCAATCTGAGACGCCCTCGGGCCGTCGTTCCCCATGGGGGCCCATCTGGCCCCCCTTGTTAAGGGTGGGTCTCCAGACCCACCCGCTCCCCCGGTGACGCTGTAATAGCCAACAGGGCTAACAGCATAGACAGACAAAAAAAAAAAAAAAAAAAAAAAAAATTTTTAATTCCGGATTAAAACTGACGTTGGAACAATTTTTATAGTAGAGGAGAATAGGATACTAAATGTGGATATACTCGAGCATCATAGAGACCTATTGCGAAGTTGAGACGATAAAAAAGAGATCTTATTTAATAAATAATAAAAACTGTTGGATATTTGTTTTTATGGTGGGGGTGGTGGAACCTCTCATTTAATAATCTGACGATTTATTTGAATATTTCATTATTGGAATGTTTAAAAAAATCGCCATTTTTAAAATACTCAAGCTCGTAACATTAGGATATACATAATTCATCTTTAAGTTCTAGACGTGGTGTCCCATAATCGGACGATTATCTCGAGAAGTTCGCCTAAGCTAACAATAAAAAAGATATTCCTGATTTTGGAGTATCCTCAAGAACATCAGGTGTTCAGGTGAACAACTACATCTTCAAAGGTTTTCGGCAATTGATCACCTTCAAAACAGATCATTTTTAATTTTCGATAACTTTCCATCTATAGTTCGTTAGTGAAACATCAGTAATTTACGCATTATGAACATTACTCCAAAAGCATGCAATGAATCTTGTGCGTAACACTTGTTGGAGTAACTTTGATTGATAGGGTGACAAGTTGCGGTTGTTGGGTTGGAAGGAGTCTTTTACCTTGTATGGCTTATTAAGGATGACAATACTGGCTCCAAAATCTATTAAATACTATTAAATATTCTATTATATACTATGATTTTTTTTTTGTTTGTAGCCTTTGCTGGTTGGAGCCTTTGTAATAACAGCATTTTCTATGGCTGTTATAGCCATATTAATGATACTTCAAGATAAAGGTTGGAGTATACCCTCGTGGTTGCCAGTGCTAGCAATAATTTTGGCTGTATCTATGTATGGCGCGGGTGTGTCTCCGTTGCCATACATAATAATGACTGAAATGTTTAGTTTTCAAGTAAGTATTTTTGTAATTAAAAAAATATATGCTTAGTTAATTAAATTATGAGTTATAATTTTTATTATATACTTATTTAAATTTATATAAATATAGAATGAAAATTAAACCAACACGGGCAGGGATTCGAACCCGCGACCTGTGGGAAATTGTCCCGTCGCTCTACCAACTGAGCGACCGTATCGCTGTTCGCCTCGATTAATTAAACATTCTATATGTGATAGTCTTTATCGGGGCTTCTTTCCAATTTTAATAATATTTTTTTAATAATTTTTTCATTGTTTATTTATATAAACTTAAATAAGCTTAACGTGGCTATACGTTTATAGAAATTTTCAAATATATAATTATCATTTTAATTTGAGGTTAAAAATGTATATGGTATTGTAGGTATGTATATGAAAACAATATATTTTTTAATTGCACAACTCTCAAATCTAGTTATCTGTATATTCAATGATGTTATTTCATTTTACAATTTTATTAATATTATTTTCAGATACGAGCAAAAGTAATGGGTGTAGTGGTTACCTTCGCATGGACATTGACGGCCGTTCTTGTCACTATGTATACTCCGTTATCTACTTACATAGGACCATACGCACCATTTGTGCTCTATGCCGTCATTAACTTTTTGGGATCTATTTTCACGCTTCTATATATACCGGAAACCAAAGCTAAAACGGAGGAAGAAATCACACAAATTTTATCAAAAGCTAATCATCTTAAAAATGAAGAAGCATGAATTATATTTAAAATAAAACTATCCTGAGCTACGATGACCATTGAGCTCGATGTTTAGGTAACCAACGATCAAGTAATAATTATTTATAGTTGCATTATTTGAAATGTAAGAAACTATTTATTGTTGAGACCTACAATTTTAATGCCAGGACAACTTTGTGTTATTGAGTGATCGCTATGGCGAAAGATGATTTAGGGAATATAATGAAGGAACTTAATATAATTGTTGTTCGAGTAGTCGAACAGTTGGAATCTCTGAAACGTTGTAACGCTGCCTGTTGAATAAACGAGGCTATAATTAATAATAAATTAAGAATAATTAATAGTGATTTTTTATTTCCTAGACGAAATATTGGACCACTAGTTTCAAACCCATTCCGGTTTCCAGATAACGCTAACTTGTGTGTAGTTCCTTGTACTGGGTATATCACTATGCTTAATATAGTTTGAATATTTTTTGTGTACTTTGCCTAATTTAAATTGCTGTTTCATTAGGTCAGGAAAAAATCCACTAGAGATAGAGCCATTAGAAATGGTCGCCAAATAAGACGCAACGAGGTCCACTATTGAATCAATCACTTTTACAAATATCCCTCATATGACAAAGATATTTTTAAAATTTAGGGTCCTAAAGCATTTTGTTAAGTCATAGGATTATTTATTTAATTTAAACTCAATTCTATCGAATAACTGTCTAAAGTTTTTTTACATTCCAATTAATATTTTGGCTAAATACTCATCATTTTGTCACAATATAATTTTAAAGCTTATAATACAAATATAATTTCGTGTTTTTCGTTGCTGCTGAATTTTTAGTAAAATCTATTATTTTACTAGAAATGAAAATATCTATAAACATGTTTAGCATGTTAAGCTTATTTAAATTTATATAAATATAGAATGAAAAATAAACCGATACGGGCAGGGATTCAAACCCGCGACCTCAGGGAAAACATTTCGTGACTCTACCAATTGAGCTACCGTATCGCTGTCCGTCTTGGTGAATTAGGCATTCTATATGTGATGATCGTCTTTATCGGGACGGTGGTGACATCTATTGGGCTCAATTTCTTTACTCATAATTCCGTGAGTATTCTGATGCATCAGGTCTATTAAATTACTATCATTATTATTGACATTACAATGAAAAAGTGATCGATTGTTTTTATGTAAGAAAAATATATATTGCCAGAGAATATCTCCTTTGGTTTATTCATTTAATTAAATAACTGGAAGCGTATTTCGAATTTATTAACGTTTTATTACTATTCAGAAATGTCATTATACTTATCATTATGGCTTGAAGCGTATTCCGAATTATGAACGTTTAATTACTATTTTGAAATGGCATTATTTATCCTGATCGATTGAATCGGTGGCCTTATTAACGAAATATTTGGTACACTTAAAATCAATCAAACTTGTTAGATAAGATTTTGTATGGGCGAATAGAATCTGTTGACACGGAACCAGTAAGCTGCTCAAATTGCCTAAAACCATTAATATTCCTAATTTTATAGCTATCGTTACGTAATAATTACACAACTACGTAAGAGCCGAAGTGTACATCATTCTAACTTAGAGTTTACTTTACAGACGCTATTGGTTTATTCAGTAAAGTAAACTTAGAGTTTACTTTACTGATGCTATTGGCTTCTTCGTAATTTTAGTTCTAGCTATCTAGCGTTTTCGAGCTTTATTAGATCTAGATTGGCTAGACTCTGGTACTAGAATAGGAATAGAAACATATAAAAGGAACTACAGGTATGTGCCCTATATGGTACAAAGCTTTTGGTTTCGATTATGATGTTATTTATACCCCAAGTAATATCAGCTAAGCTCTTACCCAGCAGTAAGGTTGTCCCAGTTATGTGAATTATTAGTTATAAGGTTCTATAGTTCTCATACAGTTTGGTTGGATCACACCTGCAACACAAATTTTGCATACACCGTATGAATGTCATAGTTTGAAACCAGAAATAGTTTAAACCGGTTTACTACAAACTTTTATTTTAATTATTGATAACTTTTTATTAAATCTCAACCCTGGATGTATTTTATTTGCCAGTTCCCAATGACGTGCATCCTAATAAAAAACAAAACACTGAACTTACGAAATAACAACATAAACTAATAAACTGTTTAATTCTATAAACATTAAATGTTGTTGGGTATTGAGATACTGCTGTTTACTTTAGTTCACCTGGTTGAACGCTACCTGGTGATATTTCATCACCAAGATATATGTTATTGTATTTCTTAGAAGTCAATACCTTTTTATGTAAAATTTTTGGTTTTCAGATCGTAACTTGATGAGAACCTTTTTATGTTAAATTTTTAGTTTTCAGATCGTAACTTCATGAGAACCTTTCACTCTAATTCAATACCGTTTGGGATGTCACAGATAGCAGTAGCTAAAAGACTAATATGTGAAAAGCCAGTTAATTTTATGCTATAGTTTATAGAATTGTATCAGGCGCTGCGATCCATTTTCGTGTTGATGTAATTGGAAAACATTTTTCCAATCAATGAATCCATCGCTCGTCGTCATCGATTCTGCATCGTAAAACCTACGAGACTGCTCAAACGGTCCAGAGTGAATTTGGCACGTGCTCGACCCACGGTTGATCCAGTATTTCACATCATCGTCAGTGAAGTCTCCCCATTTACCTGGATTATATGAACAATTGTCATTTGCTGTTGCAGCTTCAGGGGTACACGAATCAGAGGCTCTGACCTCTTCACCTTCGTTCAGATCAAGGTCATGCAGTGTGTTCGATTCATCATGTTGATCCAAAGATTCAGAGGTATTGAGATGATCAAGTTGCTCAGTTACAGATTGGAACTGCAAATTTGACAAAACAATTGTTAATTTAATAATTTTTCGAATAAAATTCACTGCAAAATAATTGTATTTATGATTTAAAAATGCTTCTAACTAATTAATTTATATTATTAGTATTTTATAATTTGATTTTTACATCTACGTTACTAGATTCAGTCTAAACTTTTGAAAAATGCCGTCAGTTTTGGTACTTTTGATAGAACTGCCTCATTTTTTCCCCTTCTCCTTTTCTTTCTTTCTTTTTTGTGCCCCACTCTGATAAGAGCGCTGCATTTTGTAATATACAAACATAAAGAAAAATGTTAATTTGGATAAAAACGTAAACAGATACTTGATTCTGAACAACAAAATTCAAATTGTAAAATGGGATTGCAAAAAAAAAAACAAACTCACAATCTAAAATTATCAGAAAACCTTAAATAATATTAGTTCAAAAAAACAAAATTAAACAACAAGAAGGAAAAGTTTTCCAGAATTTAGAATTTCAAACATACAAAAAACGCTTAAATGGTTATGACGGGTCTTTACAGAATTTTCATAAAATATTTTTTTTTGTCTCTTGATTTTTTGACTCAATTATTTTATTTACATTGGTTCAATTTTTTCGGTTTCGAGTTCAGGTTTCCTCTCAATCATTTTTGATAGAACATGTTTAAATGTTTAAAGAATAGATGTTGCAGTGGGCATTTTCTAGATTTGAAGACGTGAAGACAACATTTTGTTGTCATATTTGCAAATACTATAATTATAACTGGGTTTCAAAGTTAAAGTCTATTTCTTTTATTTAAAATTAGCAAATATTGCCCTTATGAAACCTCAAACTCTGCTAGCACGATTCCAAAGGGTAGATCTAAAAAGAAGAACTTGCAAGAAACTTCGTGTGATTTAGATGCATGTTCACATCCATTATAAATTTATTTAATTATTATAAAATTGTATTAAAACACTAGTATCAAAATAAGTAGTGTCATCTAGCGTTCAAATACCTATTGCTTTATCTGCCTTAATGCCATTGTTGGCAATAAATTAATAGAAACCAAGCGTTCAGTTCTTTACTCCGCTAGATCGGGTAAAGCGTCATTAAATAGTCATCTGTTTCACATAGGGCCTGGGCTTATCTTCCGATCTTTCCTTTAGTGTCGTTGAATTTAAAGGAAGGGGAGGAGGGGGGGATGTGAGGTATAGAATCCCTATTCCCTATCCCCTGAAACCCTTTATATCTTGAGCATTTTTTTAGTTTTAAAGAGAAACCGATTTTAAGTTGTGCAAAAACTAATCTCAAATTTTAGTAATTAGGACTTGTCCGACGTCTGTGGCGCTTCAGCATGGCCAGTCTCTTCACCCTTGCATAAAATTGTACGGAAACCTAAGCTCGTCTTCTTTACTTCACCTTGTTGGACGCCTTCAGCAAACAGCCTCAGTCGCTTCGGCTCCATTGGGTTTCAACACAGTTTTACAGAGGAAGGGGGAGCTACCTTAAGTATAGAATTCCCAACACCAGTAGTGGCGCAATTTAATAATTAAGAACATTTACGTGTCAATGTAAATTTTCTTATGTATCGTTACAAGAAGATAGAAGTTTAATATCTTTTACAATACTACCCTGTAATATTTCAACGTTTATAGCCTGATAATACTTGTGCCATAGGAGGACTAGATTTAGGTCCACTACCTAATATTGATGACCAAAGGTCCTCAATTAGATAGTACTTAATATTTACTATTTTCCTAATCTAGATTTAGCCCAAGGCTATCATTAATTCATGACTTCAACCAAAGAAACTTGTAACTGCACTTGTAAGACCTCAATGGCAATACGAATAAACCGAATAAATCGATTGCCGTTTGGCCTTGTAAATACGCCAGCTGTTTTTATGCGCCTGCAGTGCTAGATTACCCAATAAGCCAGACTAGGCCAAGGCCTGGGGCCCCCACGAAAATTTAATATGATTTTTTTTTCGAATTTGAATTTTTAATTTTAATGAATTTTGTCGTTTCTTTTTAAATTTTTGAAAAAATCTAATCCTTATATTATGTTTATTATGTTATTCTGACAATGTGTTTTTTTGCAAACACAAAATATTATAAAATCTGTATTAATTTATTCTTTCGTTTGTTATTTTATTTCAATTTTTATGCATGAAATTTGCATGAAACATTAATTTTGCATGAAACAGCATTTGCATGATCGAGCTTGTTTATATTATGAACAATAAATATTCCATTCAGTGTTTTGAGTAAAATAAAACCGTCTGTTGCTTTGTCGTTTTGCGGAATAAATTTGTGCGGTTTTCTTAATAATTAAAGTGTGTTTCTTTATTTTATAACGAATTGAAATGTAGTTTTATTTGCAATTGTGATTTTGTTTGAGATATTAATACAGAAAACAACGCATTCGTAACAAAAAGACAGGTTCTGTTTTATTTTTTACCTATTCGAAACAAAATAAACATATCAGTCGAATCGACTACAGTTTTGTTATTTCACTATATTTTTCATGAAGAAAGATTCACTTTTAAGGTAGGGTAGGGCGGGGATAGTTGAGCAGTTTTGCACTTAATCGGTTATAGTTCCTCTACGATAATTTGTAATGGCTTATGATGCATACTGATGGAGGAGTAATTTATCCCTTAGCTTAGTTTCCATAATAATTTATTTCTAATAAGTCTAATTTGGAAGCTACATATATTTTAATGCAGAAAGTCAAGTATGCTCAACGTACCCCATATGTGAGGTAAGTTGAGTAAGGGTATGGGGCTAATTGAGCACTTAGAAAGTTTACCCAAATCATAGCCCCTATGTTAGGTAGATTTACAATAAAATTCCATTATGATAATTAACTTTTATTTAAAATCATATAGTGGCGAAACATCAAATCTAAAAGTACATTTCTAGAAACAATAAGGTAAAAACAGAATCTTAAAAAAAAGCAAGGTTCCTAGCTTAGCTTAACTATTAGAATCAGACTTTAATATTTGTGTAATTATTTTCAACATAGCTTATACCTAAAGTAAAATAGTTTTTTTAAGAAATCATGGAATTACGTAAGCCGTTCTTTTTGAGCCATCTTATTTATAGTCCAAGAGGGTGGAACTTTATTGCCAAATTTAACAGCGCTCTCAAAGGCGACGGACGTCTTTTGGAGAATATCTATAGAAGATTGATACCGTTTGTAACAAGTATTTTTTAAAGAGTCTTCTTGCGTGGCAGAAAATACTTGCCTCGGTGTTGCATAACCCATTGACGTATCACCGCCTTCATTTAATTTCTTTAAAAGCCTTGATAATGTCATCCGTTTGATTCCAAATTATTTGGCAGCGGCATAGCCACTTTTTCTCTCTTTACTCACAGCTTTGGCAGCCCCATTTAATTCTTGACTAAAATGGGAACCTCTAATAGTCTAATTTATAAGTCCCCATGGTAAAAAAAAATTTTTTTTTTCATCGTGGGGATGGTTGGGTAACTGTTGCTCAACTAACCCCAACCCGAAATTTTAAAGCAAAAGTGAATTTATAAAAAAGTGGTTAGAATTATATCCAGATTCTCTATAAATATCAAAACTGCAATAAATTTAACGAAGATTAACACTTACCTGATTGAAAACGGATGAAATTTGAGTATCACAGACGGAATATCCCGGCTTAAGATGTTTTTACTTTTTAATAAAAAAATAAACAATGCGCAAACAAAATAAACAGTACTTTTCTCGATCGCCCAGTTTCTACTTTTGTTCTAGGGATGAGTTCCTTTCCCGGAACCCCTTCTTTCCGCTATAATCTATATGTTGCGATCGTGTACGGTGGATAGTTTTCGAGATATTTTGATTGCCCAACTTACCCCTACGCTCTACTAGGCCCGCCCTACCCTAAATTTAACAAACTCAAATTTTTCAATAAGATAAAATGATCAAATTATTATTTGTTAATAAAATCAATTTGTTTCACGACATTAATAAGGCTAAATATAAAATTCATTGACAGCAATAAGGAAAATGATTCAATATACGATTTCTTGCGAAAATATGAAACATATTTTTTTGCAAAATCTTTGAGTTTTAAACGTACTGTACATATAGTGACCCATCTTATCTTTACCTGGTAATCTTATGACTATTTAAAAGACATAAGTCACTCTTTTCCTTTTTATTGATTGACTGTGAAATGTTACATAGTTTGGATAACTTCGAACGCTAATAATATAGTTTAAAAAAGTAGTACACATTATTGTATTTAAAACTTGTAGGTATCATACATATCTGACCGTGAGCATAAACGGGCGACTTTACCTCACAGTACCTACTTATTTATGTGACACAACTGTCAGAATCACACAGTACAGTATCTATTGTAAGTGCAAGTGTGTAAAAATACCTATATTTCTTTTATTAGGATTTCAACCTTTTGTCAAAAATTATAAGAATATTTTATAAATAACATTTATAACATTTCATTGTCAAAAATTATAACAATATTTTATAAATAACATTTATAACATTTACACACATAACAATCATTACTGTTAGGTTACATTATTGTTAAACAATTATTTAATAATCATTCGTAATGTTTTGATTAGTTTCAATATTTTGATGGTCACTATATTGGTCCATAAAAATTAATGAATTAATAATTTAACTTTAATAAGAAGAACCAATAAGGTGTAATTATTTAAATCGTTGTTTTATTAACTTAAATACTAATATTTAGAATTGTTATATCAAGTAATTGTTATTTTCGTATACTTAAAGTAGTTTATTTGACTAAGATTATTATTTATGTGAGGAGAGACATTTGCTTGATTAGTAAATACTTGAATAATCTAGAAAAGTGAGAACCATTGTAAGACTTCATAATTAAAACCAGTATTTAAAAACGTGTTTACCGATACTTACAATTGTTCATATACGAGTAGCTGTTATTTTTGTACGTTTAAAGAATATGATGCGACTATGATTATTGTTTATGTGATGATGATATTCGGGACAGAAGCTGCTGCATAGTATCAAGGTAGGGTTAAATACAAGTAAATAAAAGTGAAGTGTGAATAGTAAAATCTGTAAAACAATACAATTGGACGTGGCCATTATATTAGTTTACATTATTAATTTTAATATTTTTTTTATGGTTTTTAAATTTTTTATTATTTTTTTAAATATAATTTATTTTTTATTTGTTACTTAGATTTTTAATAAATGCTTCTTTTTGACGTGACGACTTATAATTCGATGAAGCCGGTTGCAAGCATCAAAAAACATGACGTATGCGGCGTTACCTCGCTCTTCGCTCTGAGGCGTTCCATTTAAGGCTTGAAGTGCAAGAGAGAGCGCGGAACGAGCGACAAAGAGGTACAATCGGTCTCCGCGTTCGGCAGCGTTCGACATCTGTCTAAAATATCTATCAAAATATCTGTTTGCTTTTTTTTATATTTTAATACTTAATATTGGACTATAATCGGTTTTTGATAGATAAACAAAAATTCAAATTAATCCGACAATTTGAAGTTGGACAAAATAACGCTCAAAGATTCCGTTATAAAGATACATACATATATCTGAAGCTAATGAAAGCGTATTAAAAACAACAAAATGAGGTCTTATCAGTAGTCGACCTCAGAGTTTAAATAGCTAACTCGACATTACGGCTTAATTACGGTTGACATACATACGTGTCTTTATGTACGAAATACAAAAATATTTATATATTTATAAGAAATAATGCTAATCCAACAGACCACGTAGGTACGTCGTTTTGTCAAAATAAAAAGGCATTGTCTGTCCCGTTGGTTGAGTGGTTAGCGCAGACACCTAACGTGTCACGGCGCAATGGGGCTCGGGTTCGATTCCCGGCTGAGACAGGTATTTATGTGATGAGCATAGATGTCTGTGTTTCTGGGTTTGGTCGTTTATTAAATATATTCCCAGTATTTATAATGTGTATTTCTATGTATGTTTGTATCATTGTCTAACACCCTTTACACAAGCAAGTAATGTGCTTACTTAGGGGTTAGGTCATTGTTTAATTTGTCCTGATATTATTATTATTATTATTGTTTAAATTCAATGTGCTTTGATTATTTTGTTTGCATACTAAGAGTTATAAAGAAGGATGACAAGTTTCATGACGAACACAAGGGCATGTATTTATAGTTTATAGCGGAAAATCTCCATTGGAATGCTAACTTCTGCGTAAATTCTAGGGTCATTATGACGTAGAATATTTATGTAGGCTATAATGAGATATTTACATGTAGCTAGTTTTTGATGTTTAGTGTAACTCTTTTTTACACATTCTTTTTATTCCAACGTGGAAATAATTGATTTTTAATTAAATAATTAAAAATAAAGAAGCAATAAATTTCGCTAATATAGAAAAAAGGTAGGTCGGTCGGGGGTAAAAAAAAAGAATTCCTTGCGTACAATACATACAACTACATTCATACACACATGGTACTACTCAAACACTCAAAACCATTTATTTACGTAGGAAAGCTTGAAAGAGTTGAACAGTATTGAGTATTACTGCAGAAACAAATCGTAAGCCACTATTTTTACGAAAGTGAGAAATATGGTCATAGTTGCGAAAGCCAAATATGAACCTTATGCAACAATTATGAAGACCGTCAAGTTTATTTAAATGATTCTCTCTTAATTCAGGATAGCAGGCAGTAGCATAATCTAAAATTGGAAAGAGTAAATATTGTGCTAAAACAAACTTTGGTAAAAATTTGGAGAAAATTACGTAATCTTCTCATAGATCCCACGGTTGCAAAAATCTTTCTGCTCACCTCACTAATCTTCGAATTCTTTGATAAAGTTTGGTCCAATATGATCCCAAGATGTTTAACTTTAGTGCTATACAGAATAACTTTTTTATTTTATACTGTCTAAGTTATTGCTTGACTACATTCGAGCTAATAAAAGTGGAATGTATTCATAGGTGGTAAAGCGCATTAACTTATAACCTGTTCACTCTGTCCTTTGTATATTACAAGTAGCTCTCCCGATGTAAAGTACTGTTGGATCTTTGAAAGGTTGACAAGCTTTCCTTCAGCTATTCATGCTCTGGACTCAATGCACCGACTTAAAGTTGATATTCGAGGAAATCTTTAGAAATTTAAGGTTCATACCTAACAACTGAAGCCTGTCACTATTCCAAAGATATGTTCCGAAAAGTCAGAGCCAAGGTGAAAGGGCTCCTTTTAGTGGTAAAAAGACATGTCTCCGTTTTGAAGGCGTTGCATTTGACAAGATTGGCCCATGCGGAGACTGCCTGAAGTTTGTCCCTCAAACGTTGCACCTTAACTTCTCTTTCGGTCTGTACTTAATCTCTACTCGCCCGAATACTCGGCATATATCTTTCTACAATTGTGCATACCCATAGATACCGGGATTCAGCAGATCATAATAGCAGAAGATAAAGTGTTGCAAAGAGAAAGGACCCCTGAGGCCCTCCGTCATTTATTGTTAAGGGTTCAGTGGGAAATCCGTCAAAAACTACTCGGAGAAAACTCTGGTTTAAAAATTACCCAGCGGATCAGGTCGGCTGATATACCATACTGAAAGCTTGTTTTTATGACTTGTTTGCAAGACCCTGTCTCCATTCTTCTCGATGGCCTCGCCTAAATATGTGTAGAGTACACTAGAAAGTCGCCAGTGGACCTCTTTCGGCGAAACCCGTACTATCGGTCACTGAAGAAATCGTAACCCTCTAGATACGCTAGAAGACGCCATTCCAATTCACGCTCCATCTTGCAGAGTGTGGAGGTGATTGAAATCGGTCTGTATATGGCAGGATCGGCACGACTGCCTTTTTGGGCACTGGTTGTAGGTTGGCAAGCTTGCAGGATTTTGGCACTGTTTCAGTCTTGGAAGAGAGGCAATACAGAAGTGTCAATAATAGCATGTGTCATAGCATAGCTGCGTAGCTAGTACCAGCGTATGTTTTGAGCAGAATGGCTGGTATTCTATCAGATTCATTGGCTTTATTCACATCTAAACGATATAATGCACACCATAATTGTTTGTTCGTGACACGGATTTCAGCCAACGAAATATCGCAGTAAGGAAGATATGCTGGAGAAACATTGCCAGTGTCTAGATGCGAATTATCAGCAAACCAAGAAGCAAATACCGGTTTCTCGGTCATTGTAGCAGAGCAGAAAGTTCGAGTGTCTCCAGTACCTTGACTCCGGCATGTGAGCGAAAGTTGTGCTCTAAAGAGAAACCGGAATAATCCAGGTGCGCAGCGCTAAAACGACATTGTATCTGCATCTCTGTCAAAAATAGCAAGTCCAGTTGCTATGTTTCTTGGTGGTGATACGGTTCCTGGGCAACAACGGTTAATGAGAACCTTCGGTTTCTCCCTTTCGCTTACCAGCTGCAACGTATCGAGAGACTGCTCTTCTAAGGGCCTTACCGGTGGTCTCCTCTCGGGGAGACAACCGACGGCCGAACTGGAAACGGTCGATCGTCGGGTCGGGTTACCCACTTGATTCCCTGAGACTGAGTCGAGCTAAAAGGACGTTTCGGCCCCCTTCAGGCGTAGCAGGCTTAGATTGGGAGAAGGGGATCCTATCACAATCTATCAGGGATGAATGATTTTCGTTACGGGGTGCCCTCTCCGTGGTTCACGTCGGGACATCGTGGTGAGTGCGAAAGCGATCCTGTGGTGTCTTATTATGATGGCGGCGGCAACTTCTGGTTTAGTTAGTAGGAGTCTCACATAACCGCCGTCATCTTCCCTTGGATAGAGGTGTGTACCCATAATGGGTTTCAGACGTAAAAAAAATTTTTTAAAAGCCCCTTATATTAGAGAACTGTACTTTGAATGAGGAGGAGTACAACTCTCTTAAATAGTTGTTCTTTTTTGCGCTTTTCAATAAAAAAGTATAAAAGTAAATAGGATGGTAAGTGGCAGTTGAAAGAGGCGGTACGTATCAAACTCGACGTCGTAATTGGTGATGTCATGCAGACAGGTCTGAAGACTGCGGGGACATCCGCAGTATGCGCGCAGGCGCCGGAGGGGGCGTATTTAGTCGCCAACGAGCACAATGGAATCAACCTAAGCCACGTTATCTACATCATTTTTGTTGATATTAGTAAATATTTTGAAACATCAAAACAAAGAAGAAACTTCTTAGCATTCTATTTAACTATACGTGCTGGTGACGGGCCTATCACATTGGAGGAGGAAAAACGCAAAAACATTGCCCGAGACTGGCGACCTAGTTGTTAGTTTAAGGGGCCACCTTAAAATACGCATTCATGTTCACCTTTATTTTATGCTCTCGTCTCTCTACTTAACATTTGATAAAAAAATACTAATGCTACCTTTTGAAATATCTTCAAGAAATAAACTAATGATAGTTCTAAAAACGGGGAGATTTTACGTTCATTCAAGAGAGGTTTTATATCTTCTACAATCTACGGCGCTTAAATTAACTATAAACCAATTCCCATTCAGTTCACAATACTCATCTTAACTGGGTTAATCACAAACTCTAAAAATCATTTAACGATTTTTATATACTACTTTTAGATACTAGATTTATACCGATCTAAAAGTATCCTGCACAAATTGCTGTTTCTACTACCTTCCTCAAGATAATGCTGAACCTTTCGGTGGCTTTACTTAACTTATCTACTATTAATAGATTTAGAATTACGACTAGGATACGTATTTTACCTCCTAAATCTTTGCATAGCCTTAATGCCAGATCTTTCGCAAGTAATTTTTTATATGAAGAGATTTAAGTGTAGGTACTTTTATCTTTGTTCTAATTCGTCAACTCCAAAAAGAAAAATGTTTTATTGAGATTCTGGCACTTCAAGAAATCTAGACGTTGCTCTTAGTCATTTACTTGTGATACAAGTAGGTATATTACATTTCTTTTCTATTTTTGAAAGTCTATTTATTGTCTATGGGTCTATTTATTTATGTTATATTTATTTCCATTTCTTTTATATTTTCTTTTTGACTTTGTGTTTATTGATTTTGTCTAAAACGTAATATTAGTTTGAATTCTTCCATGTTGCCATGTTGCCATAAATGAGGCGTAAAATTGTCGTTAGTTGCTATTAGTGGAATGGAAGTATTTAACTCTTTTCAATATTAATGACTATTTATAAATGTTTGAAAATATCTATAAACATGTATAACCATGTTAAGCTTATTTAAATTTATATAAATATGAAATTAAAAATAAACCGATATGGGCGATACGGTAGCTTAATTAGTAGAGCAACGGGACGGTTTTCCAGAGGTCGTGGGTTCGAATCCCTGCCCGTATCGATTTATTTTTCATTCTATATTTATATTTAAAAAAAAGTATTTATAAACCTCTCCAGATATGTAAAGCTTAATAATATTTCAAAAATATAATATACGGGCAAAGGATTCGAACTCGTAACCTCTGAGAATCCGTCCCGTCGCTCTACCAATTGAGCTTCCATATCGCTACCCACTTCAGATAAGTATGTTTTTTTTCGCCCATATCTGGCAGTTTTCCATTATAACTTTAAATAATTACATCGAACAAAACACTGTACTTATTTATTTATTTCTATATGAAATTGTTACTATTCTTGGCTTATTATGTAAGTCAATATCAAGTCAACTTATAGGATGCTTTTCAAATCCAAAAGTTCTGTTAATTACAGGAAAACATCTAAAATAACCATTACAAAAAAAAAATAAAATTGTTTGCAACTATATTAGTAACTTAATATAAAAAATAAATATGAATAAAAGTAGAAAATAAATACAAAAAAAAATACAGATTTTATCTATTTTAAGTAATTATTTGGTAGCTGAATTTAATCTGAGGGGGAGGGCAGAAGAAACCGCTGGTAAAGCTAGTTATTAATAAAACTTGTACATTTGGCACTTGGTTCAATTATCGTCTCGAAGGTCACTAGGTTTAGATAAAGCTATTTATAAACAAAATCTACATCAGACATTTGAGTTTCACAATAGAAGCACATTTGACGAGCGATAGCTTTTCTAATCTTGATTATATTATGTAAATATAATTTTAGAGCTAGTACAAAATGATTAATTTAGATAAAGGATTCAAGAAAGGACACACTTATAGACAATGGTTCTTTTCCTTCTTAGGTACAACCATTTTTTACGGGTACAAATAATTTCGAGTGTGAACGCTTCTGATCCAATATATACTGAAATTCAAATGTTTATATTTTTCAGCAAACTGCACACTGTTTGGGTATGGTATGGAGTGCGGTTGGATATCTCCAACGACCAAAATCCTGAAATCAGAAAGTTCTCCCACCGGTGAACCCGTCTCCGATTATACTATTTCTTGGATAGCAAGTTCTATGAGTATTGCAGCCATTTTTGGAGTATCTCTCTACACATTTGTTACTGATAAATATGGAAGAAAAATCAGTGTTATATTTATAGCTATTCCACAAGCAGTAAGTTCTTCGTTACTTCTAAATACGTACTAATTCAATTTAAATAAATATAGATTAAAAAATAAATGGATAAGGTCAGGTATTCAAATCTGCGTCCTGTGGCAAACCGTCCCGTCGCTCTACCAATAGTACCAACATAATTGGTAGACCGACGGTTATTATAATAAATAAGCCTAACATGACTTAACATGTTTAAAGATATTATCAAATACTTACAAATTAGATAAATTACTACATATAATCTGTACATCATTAAACTGAACTAAAATATTTTTTTCTTCTAATCTAAAAATATATACATTAATATACATTAATGTAAGAAATACTTTTTTAGCTGTCTTGGATAATAAGACTATGTTATTCTTCAACAACAGGGCTTATCGTAGCAAGAGTCTTAGCCGGTTTATCGGCTGGTGGTTGTTATAACGTAGTTCCCATGTATGTTAAGGAAATTAGCCAAGATGATATGAGGGGCGTTCTAGGCACACTAATTATACTATTACAAACAATGGGATTACTCGTCGTGTATGTTGTTGGAGCGTTTTTTAGCTACTACACTGTGATAATTATTGCTTTGGGCTTGGCAATTGTTGTTTCTATCTTATTTTTGAAAGCACCGGAATCACCAGCATTTTTGATAAAACAAGAGAAATATGATGTAAGTTAAACGTATTTTTATTTTTTTTAATATTATACATGTAACATGGTAAAAGTAATAAGCAATCAATCATAATATCGTATATCGTCGATACTTCGATGATGAAATTCTGAAAAATGGAACCTAAAATTTAAAGGACATTTTATTCTTCTTGAACGATACAACATAGGGCAACCAAGAACAAATGCCACATGCTTTTGGACTTACTAAATGTTGATTTCTTTTTAATAAACAAATTGTGATTCACAAAAGAAAAACATGGCTACATGACATTGACATGGCAATTTTCACATATTGGCACTAATTCTAAAATGCCGAATTCATTTCACTATGATCATAATCAATGCGATTATGAATAATAATAACCTTCTTTGGTGTTAAGATCGCAATATAACCTTAAAAAGTTTTAATTATTAAAGTGAGATTACAATATTTTCATTACTGAAAATCAAATGTAAAATCGCTGATGGTCGATAATGTTACTGTACACTAAAATAACTTGTTGATAAGTCTTAACAATTAAATACAACGCTAGAATATTTTATTTTTATAGATAGCCATCGAGACTGTGGCATACCTAAGAGGTTTAAACAAGAATGATGAAATCGTTCAAAAAAATATAGAATGTATGAAAAATGAAGACGTATACTATAAATCACTTCCAAACATTAATTATGCCAGCATATGTAAGTATCTTTACAAAAATATTAAATTTGTATGATATCGAAATTAAACGATTCGATAAGTTGATAAGCTTTTGCTGTCAACAAAGTTAGGGCTTTGTTGCTTCCAAAGTTAATGGGAAAATACCTTTGATTCGATTTTTATAGTTTAGGAGATAACATATTAATAAATATTTAATTAAATGATTTGAGGTATTGACTTCCTCCATTTATTTATTTATATGCTTTATGTATGCCACAATCAATGCAAGTGAATATATATTTTTTTACTTACAAAAAGCGGTCTTACAGAAGAATTTGTGTACCTTTAAGGTTTAACTCTTGAGATATTTGTGCCTTCCATTCTTTACTATCAGCGGCTCATCAAAAATATACATATTACCAGTAAAATGCTGCATTTCGAAATAATATTCTCTTGTATTATTGTTGTGTATTGTTGTATGTTCCAGTCTAGCTCGAGCTGCTCAATTAATGGAATTTTCTCGAAAAACTCGAGTATAGGATTTACCTTTTTCCCACAAGATCTACTATCCTAAGAATGAAGTGCAATAAAAAAAAATAAAAAAATAATATCGCGGGTATAATAGCCACTAATGTTGTTTTACAGTGAAAGAACAATCCTGGCGCCGTGGCTTATATCTTATCACATCAATTTTTATCTTTCACGCACTTAATGGAACATACGCCATTATAACTTATGCATCGGCAATTCTTATTTCTACTGGAGTAAGTTTTGACATAAGTCCAGAAATACAGACTTTTAGTTTTCCAATCTTCATGATGTTCGGTTCGCTATCGCTCGCTGCTTTGGTAGAGAAATGTGGACGAAAGGTAAGAAGTACTTCAATTTTTTTTAACATTATTATTTTTTTTCTAATATAATCTGATAATCTAAGTATTTCAAAAAAAAATATTAATTAAAAAAAATATCAACTTTTGTTATAAATCTCATAATCATAATCAATTTTTAAACTCTATTATTTATTTTGTAGCCGTTGTTAATAGCAGCATTTCTAATATCAAGTAGCTCTATGGCGGTCATAGCCATATTAATGGTACTGCAGCGTCAGGGTTGGAGCATACCGTCGTGGTTGCCAGTGCTAGCCATAATTTTGGCTGTAACTATGTATGGGGGGGGTGTTTGTCCTTTGCCATACATTATAGTTACAGAAATGTTTAACTTTCAAGTAAGTATTGTAATTAATACTATTGGAACTAAATATTTTTACTATGTATGATTGTTATTGCTTTCTGAAATCAGTCATAGAGACGGTTATGCATTTAAAATACACTTTTGTAAAGAAAACTTACGAGATAAATTTATCTCTATTTTAAAACAGAGTTACAATACAATACATTTAAAATATAAGTAGGAAACTGATAATTTTTTTCCAGGTTCGAGGTAGAGTAATATCCATAGTGGTCACCCTAACGTGGACGTTGACTGCCATTGTGGTCACTATTTATACGCCATTATCTAAATACATCGGGCCTTACGCGCCATTCGTACTCTATGCTATTATAAACTTTTTGGGATCTTTATTCACTTTTCTGTACATACCAGAAACAAAAGCAAAGACTGAGGAAGAAATTGCAATAATTTTAGCAAAAGGAAGGAGCTTAAAAAATGACTCGATATGAATTATTATAATTTTTTTTTTATAACAGTAATATAAACAATACATTTTTAAATTTCTTGTGTCTTATTTACTTTTACTTGACAATACTATATAACTGGTTACTGGTTAGCATGCTAAATTTGTATTGATATATAAGTTACTGGTTCTGTGAAATTTCAAAAATCGCTTTAATATTTTGTTTCCAAGAATTAAGGATCACATTTACGTAAGAACCTACTTAGATTTTCAATATATACCATTTTTTTTTTATTTATATTATATTTCATTACCTAGGTCTTTGTTCCTGGATCATATCGGTAAATCCGAGACTTTATGATAACGTAAACACGGCGGGCAGTAGGTACCTGCTTCCAATTTAAAATAAAAATAAAAACGTTTGATTCCAAGTAAATAATCAGGGGACTACATATAAGACGGCCATTCATTCTTTCTTATGTCGTTATATGATGAAAGATTTCCAGTCATAATAATTGTTTAACAACGTGTAACTATTTCAACAATATTGAAAAGAAAGGATTGTGATTTGAAGATATAATATTGAAAGATTGAAAACGTTATGCATCTCTATTCTATCTATGTTTTGGTTACTGTCGTATTAAGAACAAATACCTATATTTGGAACTAACATGGAATAATAAGATTGTTGTATTCAGCTCAGAATGGTGATTAGTGCAATAAACTAGTGCAATAACTAGTTAAATAAGAAAACAATCAAATCAAAAATGTATTTACGTTTCTTTCTCTTTGTGAAAACCCATTAAAAACCCTAAAATATATCTTTTCCTAACCTAAATTATGAGGGTGGGTAACATTTAAATTAAATAACAATAAATGTTGTCGAATGAGAAATTATAGTTTCTCATATATGCTAGACCCTCATCTTAGATTTATTTTGGAAGTGTAAGATAATTAAAAGTAAGATTAAATAAATTCGATTTTCATTAGATTATAGTTATTAAATATGATTGAATACGTCCTTGAAAACATTTTGCAGATTGATAATATTAGAATGTAAAGCATGTTATTCACTTTGCGCGTAGTATTACAAAATTTAAGAAGTACTTTAGAATATGCAGTCTTTGAAGATCTTTGTGTGCTATGGATTATTCAGAAATTACCTATAAAAGGAAAAAACCGAATCAACCTCGTAGATAGAAAAAAGCCATAGCCGGTTATCTTCTATCACATTTACACAAGTATTAGAAAAATATATGCTAGACTCCATCATGTATAGAAACGAGACACAGTTCATATTTTATTCTATTTAGTTGGCGGTATATTCTTTTATTTCTCACAGCCAAAGACAGCTTAAATTATAGATTTATTTTGAAAGTATGTTTTAGGTGATTGTGGTTAAATATTGACAAAATGGTGGAAGCAGTGTTTTAGGTAAAAACCTGATTCCTGATTTATTGGTTAAATTGGTACCTATTTATAAAATTCAACCCTTTTCACCATATACCTAACGGTTTGTATAAATTTATTTATATTTTGCAGATAATACCACATCTATTGTATTTTTACATTGCCTGAATACATTTAATCTATACATATAATAAAATTGTCACTGATCCATTTCTGTACATTGAAAATGTGAGAAAAAACATCATATGAAGCAAGAGAACCTAAATCAATGGTTTTTCAGTTTGTCTGTATGTCTGTATTTTTGTGCACGCTAATCTTAGAAACAGCTAAACCAATTTGAATGCGGTTTTCAGGAATATATTATAACAGTCTTCACTTCACATTTAGTGTTTATTTCATCTAAATCGGTTAAGAAATAAAAAAAGTAATGTCAGTTATGTCAATCACGTAATAGGTATCTACCATGCAAATGTAATGTTATACATGTAATAAATCTGTAGAGGAGTAGTCTTTGTACATTGAAAGTATTTAAAAAAATATACCAGGATGTAAAATGACAACAAACTACATCAATTTTCAGTATTTTTAAAATCTTTGTCTGTTTTTCTGTTTGTCTTTTAGTTGTGCACACAACACGAAAAAATCTAAATATTCAAAAATTCATACAAGGGGACATTTATATAAGCAAGAGAACCCAAAACAATGTTTTTTCATTTTGTCTGTTCGTTTCTATAGACATACAGACATATGTTTGTACACGTCAGAACATATGTTTGTGCACGCTAATCTTAGAAACGGATTAAAGGATTTGGATGCAGTTTTTGGGAATATATTGTCATGGGTTTAAATTTACATTTTGTTTTTTTTTTTAACAATCGGTTAACAAATAAAGAAGTTAATAATCTCTTATTGTCGTACCATTGCTAATTACCAGTTTGAGGGTTTATAGTTTTTACACACATTGGTAAGTATAAAGGGTACGTTTTACCAAAATCGAAATCAACGCGTACGAAGTCGCAGGCACAGCTAGTATATAATAAAATGTTCTGGTTGGGAGAGGTTAGCAATAATTTCATTTTTCCTTTTGTTGATAAATGTCGATTTAAATTCAAGTGATATATATTATTTTTAGAATTTAATTTAAAATGTACAGTTTTCTTACTGATTTACTGTTTTATATAGGTCACTAGTACAAAACCCACGTCTTTTGAAGTACATTAATTATCAGCCGTTGCGCCGTTTCGGATTCTAAAGCTTCTAAGAAATTTGTTTCATGCATTATGTATATTATAAAGGATTGTGCCAATAAGATATTTCATTAAGTAACTTTATCCATAATATTCATATTTTTTTTCTCAGTCTTGTTGCGATTGCCTGTATCTGTAAATGCCAGGAAAGTTTCTGATTTATCATAACTCCCAGATACTTTGTCGAACTAACTTTGGTGACATTAAGATTTTTAAGAAGTTATTGTACCAGTAGTATATTCTCCCAAGATTTGCTTGTAAAAACTATGGTGGTATCGTTTGTATACGAAAACATTTTTAACATTGCATTACTCATTAATTTACCTACACTAAAAAAAAGTAGATCTTAATATGAATGAGAAATGAATGTGAGAAATGAATGAGAATGAGAATGTACTTAATACTTACTTTTACATAAATACAGAATTACTTTTTTGTACTAATAGGAAGGCAAACGAGATAGCGAGCGATCTGTTGTTAAGTGGTCACCGTCACCCAAAATTTCGTAAATATCAGAGAATGCAGCAGGAATAAAATTGTATACCTCTTCGTAAAACTCTCCGTGATAAATTCAAAAGGTGACTCCTAAAGATGCCTCATCCCTCCTTAACGACAAAGGATCAAGCTTCTCCTCACAGAGCACTGGATCTCCGACAATTCGAGCGGCTTGTCGTTAGTAGCGATCATAATAGGGTAGGAGCTGATACTGATATTATTTTGAAGAGAATTGAGAACAGTATTCCATGTGGAGCCGGACCTGTGTTTTATAAAGCACAATCCTTTGGTTTAAGCAAAGTACGGCCTTGCTCTGTTGTTCACTCCTTTTTTCCTTGAGGACACCTTGGCCTTAATTTTTAGATGACCGCTAAAACTTAAGGTTGACAGGTAGAAAATGCCAAATAGCATTAAGTTCACCTGGTGTACACTTTTCTTCTTGTAAAATTGTGGAATAAAAAATAAATAAATAAAACAACATTCGCTCGCGAAATTAACAATTTCTCGATATTACAAGGCTCAGTACGACGATACTTGGCAACACATTGAGGGAGGTCTCAAAGAGCAGTGATCCGGCGAATAGTTTTTACAAGGTACAAGGACAAGGTTTATTTTACCTCATTCTAAAACTTTCTCTAAGGAAGTCTCTACCGAAAACGCGACGTTTTCCCGAGAGAGTCCTACACGGAAGCAATGTGTACGAGTAGTATCCCCGGTATAGTTATCCTTATAACAATTAGCGTTAATCATATGACTAATATACAGATGTAACAGTGTTGTAGTAATGACGTTCGGCCCGGCGGCGACTTACGAACGTTAAAGGAAAGTAAAGTTCGTCGTATGAATTTTTGCCGGCAGACGAGATCTTGCATTGAGTTCTGCTCTGGTAGTCTGGCAGTGGATGTTAAATTGGTCTGGAATTCCTTGATAGCTCAGGAATCCCCATTTTAAATGGAGCGTGAGTGTATCGAGGAGTGTAGGCCTCGATAGCCTTCGGTAATTGGAGGTTCTGTGGCCTCCCCATAATATGAAAAGCGGCCCAAGTAACAATCTAAGTCGTTAGGGTCAGAAGCTTACAATTCACAATATAGGTTTCGGTTAGTATGTAGATACTCATGAAAACAATAACAGTGGAGGTGCAACGTATCTAAATTCTATCATCTCAATTTAATTATTTTACATGGGACACAACAACAAAAGACACTGAGGCCGTGTTCCGAAATACAAACCAGTATACTGGCCAGTGCTGATGACGTCAAAAATCGACGCCATGCTGGTGAATCGTTCCGAAATATGATGGCCAGCACTGAATACTTTGACAGTATAAATTGACACTACTGACAGAGTATTACAAATTTCTTTTTAATCTGTGACTACATATTTATTTTTAATGTGTCTATTTTAGATAGTTATACATTTTATTACAGAAAATAATAAAGTTCCAAGAGAATGGAGTTACAAAGCAATTACAACAAAAAGTGTTGTTAATCAGATATTTAATTCTAAACAAGTATAAAAATTATTTAATAAGACTATGATTATAATTAATTAATAGTAAATGGTGAGACGAAAGAAATAAAATATCTTTAAACCTAATAAGAACGAAAATGAAAAAAAAAAACATCTATTTACCTTAAATTAAATTTACTGCAAAGATACTGTGCATTTATGTTATTGTAACTGTGATAATAATTTATAAAACTTACAAATATAAAGTATATATATTTTTCAAATATTAGAATGACGAAAATTAAGTTGTAATTTATCTCTAATGTATTTTTTAAAAGTGGCATCTCTAATCACTGTTTGAATATTATTCTGCATTAGCCTATATTGCCACAGATTACTATAAAGTTACCTCACCAGTACAATATGGCCGACACCAGTGCAATATGGCGTCGGTGTTATGACGTCATTAGCCCTGGCCAGTGTGCTGGTTTGTATTTCGGAACACGGCCTATAGTCTCACATGCGGCCAGCTAGCTGTTTGCTTATAGAATTCTCATCTGGGATCAACCTGCTTGACAAGCGACAGTTGTCAGTTCAAACTGTCACCTATTAATTTGTCAATTTTATTGATCAACAGACAACAGGACATCTACTGAATATATATACAACATTAATTTTCTTATTTTAAGGAATATTATTACGTCTATAAATGTTGTAGTTGTTAAATATATTAAAAATGGGACTTTTATCAGACCCAGAATACGGATCAGCAAAATGGGTTAGAATACTCAAGAAAGTGCATTCACCGCTTTGCTTCATCTGTTATATTTGTGCAATCGGATGGTTTTTTATGTTAGCGAACAGAGAATTCAATAATGAAACTTATTTTTCTGAAAACGCTTTACTTCCCGGCTTAGTGACTAATGAGTTTGATGCCGAGCATTCTGCCAATCAGTTCTACAAAGAATTCACACAAGAGTTGGAGGTTAGTTTTTTGATAATCAAAAAGCATTAAAAAGCACTCTTTATTGCATAAATCAAATAACTAAAATACACAATTACCTCATATTCTAGGATAAATATGATGACAATGATGAAATTCCAATACCATGGCTGGTTGGAAAGATGTCACAAATGAACTTGGAAGTGTATACACATAACTTTACTCTAAACTATCCTCTTGTATATGGTCAGGTATTATAATCAAGCATATTAATACTTTTGTAGTTCTAAACAGCAATTTAAATCTGTTGATTAAGTCCTATTAGAATATCAAATTCAATCAATTCAATTCAAGAATATCAATTCAATATATATAACAATTTTCTATGTCAATGTTTTTTAGATTTCAAACCACTTTAATTATTTCAAAATTAAATTTTATAATATTTTATATCAGGTTTACAAAGGCACAAATGTATATGGCATCCTCCGAGCTGCTCGCACATCGTCTCTTGAGGCATTGGTTGTTTCTGCTCCATACAGATCGCTGTCTAGTCATGAAAAGGGTACTACTGCTGGAATAGCACTCATGCTTGCCTTTGCACAATTTGCAAGATGTTAGTAGACATATATTATTTATTTATGTGGAGTTATTTGTTTTAATTGTACAATTTCTAATATAAGATCATTTTACTGGTACATATACTGGTAAATATCAACTGTTACTTAATATTGCCAATTGAGAACTATTAATTACTTTTCCTCTTCTAACTTTAGTAACTTTATTATAGTTTTAGAAAAAACTCACTTTTAAGATATATCTATTTTAAATTTTAATTTCAGCACAAAAATACTGGGCCAAAGATATAATATTCTTAATCACAGAACATGAGCAACTAGGAATGCAGGCATGGCTGGAAGCCTACCATGGCTTAAGAAAAGAGTCTGATATATTCTACTCAAGTCTTGGGGGTTTCTGGAACCCTGGTGCTCCTGTAAACTCAGAACCTTCAAAAAATTTTGGATGGTCAATTGACAATAATAAATGCTTGGATCCTGGTACTCTAAAAGGTCGCTCAGGATCCATACAAGCAGCAATAAATTTGGAGTTCAATACACCAAAATTTAGTAAGTTTTGTATTTTATTAAGTTTTAAAATGTAATATCTTATATGTTATATATGTATATATATATAATGAAATATTTCTATGTATTTCAGAGTACATTGAAGTGAAAGTGGAAGGACTAAATGGCCAACTTCCAAATTTGGATTTAGTAAATTTAGTGCATAAATTGTGTATTAAATCTAATTTACATCATTCATATAAAAATAGGTAAAGTAAGCCTAAAATTAAAAGAAAAATGCAATAAATACAAATCTAATATTTTTTATTATAGCTTTTCCTGGATTCGAACTAGAAATAGAATGGAGGAATGGGTTAATAATATTTGGACTATGTTGGGAATGGTTTCAACTCAGATAGCTGGGGTAAGCTTGTGAAAACATATTTTAAAATTGTTTATTTACTTGTAAATGGCATCTGCTCAGAATATGTATATTATGCAGATAAAATTTTCTATGTAGTGAAATAAGAAAACGGTTCCTAGAAGAATTTTTAAATAAAAAATTATTTTAGAATGCTGTCAAGAGTTAGGATTGGTTACACGGAATTTAACATTGAAGCAAATTGTTTCTTATATTATATGTACACTCTTCAGGACAATTACTTTGTAAACTCATTAAGAAATCATCAATCAATATAAATAATAATATTTACAGATTTTTTACTTGTTATAATAAACCATTTAGATTACTTTTAGTTAATTTAACTATGTTTTATAAAATGTTTGAAAATATCTTTAAATATGTATAGCCATGTTAAGCTTATTTAAATTTATATAAATATAGAATGAAAAATAAACCGATACGGGCAGGGATTCGAACTCGCGACAACACGGCCGACGCGCGCGACGGGACGGTTTCCCAGTAGTCGCGGGTTCGAATCCCTGCCCGTATCGGTTTATTTTTCATTCTATATTTATATAAATTTATGTTTTATAAAACCCTGATTTATACTCTTTAAGGTACCAAATGGCAACCATGGTCTTTTTCATCGTTTCAACATCGAAGCCCTGACTCTAGAAGGAAAAGATGCTTCTGACCCCGGTACACCTCCTCGAATCCACTCTCTCCATCAGGCCAACTTCCACCGTTTGGGCATAACCCTAGAAAGTATTCTCCGATCTTTGAACAATCTCTTGGAACGGTTTCATCAAAGTTATTTCTTTTATATGTTAGCTGCTACTAATAGATTTATTTCTATTGGTAAGTAAATTTTAAATTATTAAATATTGTTGTATGTTGTTTCTCTGCTTGAATTAAAGTTAAAATGTTTAGTAGCTTATTTTCAATGCAAAAAAATACTGTTAATATGAAAACTATATGGACAATATGGTTTATAATTACAGGACAATATATGCCTTCTCTGTGTCTACTATGTGGGGCAATGCTTATACGAGCTCAAACTCTCTGGGTCACTATACAAAAAGATGAGATATCAGATAAAATTACAACTGAGCAAAGTGAGAATGAAACTAAAAAAAAAAACAAATCAAACAAAAAGAAAGAAATTGACGATAGTGGTTTAGGTCTCAGCATAGTAAATATGGGTAGTAATTATTTATTTGTGCATCTATTGGGGTATATGTTGATGAATAGTCCGCTACTCATTAGTTATATTGGTAAGTAATATTTTTACGTACAATCCTTGTGTTTATGAAAAATGTAAATCGATTGGATCTGATATTTGTTAGTTATTAATCCAATAATAAATAATTAAATAACATTTTATCCGAAGCTACCACCTAGTAGTTTTGCAAGATACCTAATTCAATAGTGTTTTTTTTTTCAGGGCCCATCTTTGATTTGCCTACTGAAATGTCAGTTTACCACAGTTTACTCGGATTATCTGTTTGTTTTGTTATAATAGGGCCACTATTCATACGACAACGTTCTTCTCCGTTAACATATGAAGAATTATCAATGGTTAATATATTGGTGCTAATAGAACTGGCTACGGCTTGTTTGACGATAGGTGTGCATAATTTTTCATTAGGACTTTGTTTGGCAATTTTATATACGCCATTGGCGTTGATGGTCAGCGTTATAAGCAGAGATAGTCGTGAAAACAGGTAAGATATTTACAGGTTAGATACAGGTTAAATAAGATTTTTATTGAAGTTATTAGTTTAATTAGTTGAGGCTAAATAGGTTTTGATATAATTATCTTTTATTTTATGAAGTTAACCAACCAGACACCAATCCTCACGTCTAATGACAGAATAATTTAATAATGTTACACTGTTGCTTAATTTTATTGCGTTATTATTTCTCATAGAATAATACCTAAGTTAAAAAAAAAACTAAATTAAATGATCATAAATTTATCGTATTGTTCTGAATTTATCATATTAATTATTATCACTGAAGGAATACTTTGACATGTAACGTAATGACACTGAACTTGACAGTTCTTTGTTTAGATTATCTAATTATTATTCCATTTCAGAGTATAGTAAACAAATACACATGTCCTATATCAAATATGTCCTTTAGTAAACAAAAACAATATGAATTGTATTCAATTCATTGTTGGTTTATAATCTATAGTACTTTTTATATCTTTACAGATTTTTTTTGTTCATCAAGCGAGTTATATGCGTACTTCTCCAACCACTTTTTATTTTATCTATCTTAATGATCGTATATTCGCGGGTTCTGTTTCCGGAAGAGGATATATTGCTTATGATGAGTCGCGGTAAAGGCGCCGCTATGCAGGCTGTCATGTTTTCTATTGTGGACTCTATGGTAATTATTGTATTTAATCTACAATATTTTAAAAGATTGTCATTAGTAAGTAAACGTTAAAGAAAAATTTGTAACTTTGTATAGATATAATTGGCGTATATTTGACTACCTGGCATTGTCTGCTACGACCCCCCGATTCCCCACCCCTCCCTCAGTCTTAAATAATGTTTACGATTCATGTCTTCTATAATCCAAAATCATAACATACCTATTTAATAAAAATCAGACAGAAAACCATTTTAATTTTTTTGTTATACATTTAATGGACAGGTGTTGCTTTTAAAATTTTATTATAAGTAGGCAGAGATTTCATTTTTAGGTTTCTACCAGTAGTTCCGTTTATTAATAAAAGATCTCGTCTTCTCGTAAAGATGATTGAAACAAGTCAATCGAAATGTTGGGTTAAAATAAAAAGTAATCTAATATTCGTGAATATTTTTATATTCTTTAAAATAAGCCCAAAAAGTACAAAGACCAAAAAGAAATCCCAGTTATATAATATGATATTGCATTTACTACCTTAGGTACTAAATTATAAAATCCGGAGTTATATATATTTTTTGCTAATGTGTACGTATTAATTCCAGATCTATGGCAATTGGCTCTACAACGTCGTATGTACCGTGATCTTCCCTACTTGGCTATTATTTTGGCAAATATTATGCAATAGAGTACAATCTTAATTATATTTAAGTAATATGTTATTTGATGTGCTGTCATTCCAAATAATACATTTTTAGAAAGAAAGAAAAAAGTTTTATTCGGCCTTGCAAATATACAAAAAAATAAACAAATAAACTATAAAATAAGCATACCAAAAATACTTTAAAAAACGTTATAAAGATTACAAAGAAACAATACATTAAATAAAATAAAAATAAAAACAACTAAAACTAATTAGTTTACTAAGGGTGAATTTTCAAAACTGCACATAATGGGTGTTAATCAATTTTATGGTTCGGGATTCGTATGTAGACAAATTGTATTACCAAACTATTTTTTATGTATTAAGTTATAAGTTGTGTAGATTAAAACTATAAAATAATATGACAAAACATTGTAGTGAAAAAAACAAGCGCTTAAAATCATTCACCGCGCCTGTAATCGTTAATGGTACAATATCTAAAAATATCTCCCTAAATTATGCTTGGTTTTATTTTGGTTGTAATAGTTTTATCGAATTTCTTTTCATAAACAAAAATGAATCTCTTATATTGTTATTCGACTATTAAAAAAAAATCATAAAATTTTCGTCATCACCTTCTGCCACTTTTGTTTAATAAAAATTGTTCAACGAATTAGATAAAACAATTAAGTATCTGGACCAATTTCGAGGGACTTCTCCTGCATAACCTATTAGCAATCGAAAATTGGACGAAGCTGCACGTGTTGCTGGTAAAATAACGTTAATTAGGGGAAGGAAATTTCAGTGACAGAAAAACGTACATTAATACATAAATGAAAAATACTTTTAATGTTTTGAGATGCCAAATTTATTCTGGTTTCATACCCAATATATATATTTTTTTGTATGTGTCAAGAATATTAAACTACGATCCAAAATATGGAACCCTATCGAATGCTCGCTTTGCCCGGAGGCTGGCCTAAAGCGGGCATTAGCATAAGGGCAAAGCGAGCATTCTTTTATTTTATTATCTAATTTACATATAAGAAAAAAAATATATATAAAAACATCAGTAGGTTAGTAATAAATGATAATGAATCCTTTTTGCACATTAACATCATCAGGAATATAATTTTAATATTACCTAATATGAATATTATAACTATTATAGGTAGATATGTAAACCTTATGTAAAATCAACATTCTTATAATTAGTAGTAGTCGTCATTAGTAATATTGCAGTCCTATTTTCATAAATTTTGCAATTAAAGAAAATTAAAATAAACAATAAAATCTCAATTTTGAAAAAACTTGTAAATCATTTTTTTTTACAAAATTAAAAAGTTTAATAAAAACTTAAAATTAAATAAAGGATATTGAATTATTTTCACCCTTAATTTTTTATTTGATATCATCAGTGATAATTAGAAATCACCTCATAAATAGATTTTTCTGATTTGACACTTAAAATCAAGAGTTAAATTTCTTGACAAAATCATAAAAAGTAACCCAATTCTCCGGAATTTGAGCATTTTTATGCACATAAATGCACATCTTACTCCGGTATCATGTGCATTTATTTATTCCACATTTTACAATCGTTACATTAGATATAGTCCCCTTATTTAGAGGAAATAATAAATTAGCATCATTTCAAAGCAATTAACAAAAGGCATAGCAAACTTGACACCGAGGGCAAAAGTAAGCATGCTCGCTTTGTTTTGCCCTCTTCTTCTTTTTGTATAAAAACTTTATAATTATATTTATTTTCCAAGAGTCTTAAAGTTCGTTCGAATTGTTAGGAACGACTATATCATAAAGGGGCGGGTGGGGGTTAAGGGCTATGAGATCTGTAAGGATGCGAGGAGTTTGTTTAGCTTAGAGTTTTTAGCTGGTGCCCACTTTAGGCACCTTTCCCCTTTATCATAAGTATCAAGTTTGTCACAATATCTCATCATTACCCGACGGGTCATATCTTTGTATATTCTCTTTTTTAAATAAATGTTTATAAACAAAACTTTATTTTTATTGAAAAAAGGACATTGTAATTCAATAACTATCGAATAAATGTTCAGGTTACAACGTGTTTTGTATTAATTCGTCATTTATCTTAACATCATTCACCGTATAATTCTACATGAGACGAATGATTTGTTTTGAGGAAAATTATATTTCGCTTGCGTTTAATGATTTATATAATAAATAAATTGGTATTAATATAAATTAATAAGTGATTTATCATAATCAAATCAGCAATCCTCTATTTTATAAGTATCTACTATCCTATTATAGTATCAGCTATTAACATATTATTTGGTACATCTGTTAATTAAATTAGTATTTTATGATAGGTGACGAAATGGCTAAAACCAAAGAACAACCAAATAGCCCAACAAATATAATCACCAACCATCCTCTCTATTAACTAACACTGGCAGCCCACTCTTAAAAAATAGAAAATCCCATGTCTATGACCATACTGTAAGACCTCAAGATACTGTTAGTGCGTTCTGTTTGAATCCTGGACTGTACGCCCTGAAACTTACAAACCGTTGGAGGTAGATGACTAATTAACTGACTTACTGACAGACACCTCCATCTCGTCTTACCGTGAACACGATTGCTGCATAGCATTCGAAACGTCGGGTTAAATTTGAAACGTAAATTCAAAATTTAATTAATTATACGCGAGTTAAATCCGTAAAAATAGTTTTATTTCAATGTGTCTCGGGAAAGTTTTGGAAAATACAATATTGATAAAACCCTTATCATTACATGTGTATAATATTGAAGCCCAATATTTTGCCATGAGACAACTAAAAGAAAATTAAGCAGTGTCAGAAGTTGTTTTTCAGAAAATTACTTCCATAAGTATTTTAAAGAAATACAGGCATTTCATTTTGGAGGAAGTAGACAACATGTTAGTTTGCATAGCGCAGTTGTTTACACTCATGATTTTTCTATAGGGACTATCCGATCAAAATCAGTATGCACCATCAGAAGATGTGTTCGTCAAGATGCAGCAGCTACTCGGTCGCATTTAATTCTCCTAATAAAGGAGGCTTTGAAAATCACTCCGTTTATAACAACATTACATTTCTTATCAGACTCACCAATATATCAGTACTGAAACAAATTTATATTTTATATAATACCACAGATTCGTAATGATTTTAGCAGTATTTCTAGAATTTCTTGGAAATATACAAAGACGGGGCATAAAAAGGGTGCCTCTGATGGTGTAGGTGCCGTTTTGAAGAGAACTGCCGATAGAATTCAGTTTTCAGGGGTACCCCCTCTGTTCACCAGGTTCTATGGAATGTGTTATCTAATAAACTTACTCTAAGAATAGTAAATTGTTTTTTATGTGATCTTGATGAGCATGGCATGCACGGTAAACATTTTGGGTTCTATGAAACGGAACAAAATAATAACGCAAGAGATGATGATCATGAATCAGAAAATGTAATGATGTTAATCTCAACTTCAGGTAGAAGGAGTGTGGAAAATAGCAAAATTAATGTTCTGTAATGGATATAGGGGAAAGGTGTACGAGATGATTCACTTAAGGGAAAATGCTTGTAGTTTATATAATATTCTACTTAGCGCGGATATAAAAACGTATATACATAGTAAATTTATCTGGCTTAATGTTGTCATACTCAAAATTTTAGTTTTATAAGATATTATATTATTTTTGATTACATTTTTAAAACGTTAGAAAAGGATCATCTTGTACACCCCGGTGTCCAAGATGATTCTTGCGGTGGTGGCAAGATGATCCCAGGATCATGTTGCCCCACTCCTATGTCGGAATCTTCATAGGTTCTGGTAGAATTATCAAAATAAAACCATAATCAGAGTTTAGTATATCTTTAATTAAATAAAATCAAAATCCAAAATCCTATTGCAGATAATGAACCAGTCTTATTAATTAATAATCAGTCCCAACTATAATTAAATTTCTTTGAAACAATCATCACAGATATCAGTCGTATAGGCTCCAGAAGCAGACATACAAATTACAGCTGTTGTAGTCTCCCCCCTTTCAGCTGATGTAACTCGTGCTACTTGTTTACGTCCAGTTGTTGCAAACACCTTTGTATTTTTGGTAGGCACTGTAGAAATGCTAGTCTCGTCAACGTTGTAGATACGGTGGGATGGATGGTTTTTCACCTCTTGAACACATTTTAATGTGGCATAAAACTTATCTACCACTGGTTTATTAAAGGCCCGTGCTCGAGCAGTTGAAGTGGATTCAGGCGCCCGAAGCGCTATATCTGGATGCCGTTGACGGAATCCTCTTAGCCAATCATATCCTGCTTTTTCGTTCTGGAAAGGATGGGCGATATTATTTTTTACAGCAAGTTGATATGCTAACGATACAACATCTTGTCGTGTTAATCCATACATTCTCGTCTCCATATCTTTAATGTGCTGCACGAGCTCAATTTCCTGTCCTGCCGTAAAAACTGTTTTTTTTCCACCTAAATATTTTATTGCACCGACAGCCACTTTGTTTTTGCCTTTAGTTCGCCTCTTCAATGACATTATAGGCACTCCAAACTGCTTACTTGCTGTTCTAAATGGCATGCCGTTTTGAACAGCATCCAGCGCTTTGAGCATCGACTCTTCCGACCACAACCCGCGGTTTGTTTTCCTTATATAATTACGAGGCATGGTCTAAAACAAAAGAAGGTATTTTTAAACTTTTTTTTATAATAATGCAGGCAGGTCATATTAATTAGATAAGTTATATTTATTAGAAAAAATACATAAACTGAAAGGTAATAACATACCTACAACAGGTTAAAAAATATCCCCGTAATAGTAGGATGATTATGCTACCGGTGTACAAGATGATCCGTGGGGATCATCTTGTACATCGTTAACATAATCATCTTGCCCCAACATAAACTTTTTTATTCAATGTTCGATAACATAACCTATGCGGTCTCAACTGTTACCATGCTGCTAAAAAAACAAAATAGAGCAGTATCCAAAGCTAACTAATACAACAGCCTCAACAATTAAGTACCTAGAACACATTAGACATGAACTTAAAGTGAACCTTACCTTAGATCGACGTCACTCAATTTTTGTTTTCTTCTACAGAAACTTTGACTGTCACTCATGACGCCATTACGTTTGACTGAGGCGGGGGGACATCGGGGTCTACATTTTACCAATAAAAGCAACTAGATGACGCTACTAGTTTCGTTGCAATCTAAAAGGATCATCTTCCCTCGAGGGATCGTCTCGTACACCTTTCCCCTAATATTGAAAAGTAATGAAAATTTGTGTCATTATCTGAATCAACCGTCTTCATCTAAGCCCAGATATCGTTTCTTTAAGTAAATGATTAATTTGTTGGCCTACTATGTTAATTAAATCGACGAAACATGGCTGCCAAAATTTAAAATTATTTAGCAAAATTTTATTATTTGTATTGTAGATATTTAAAAATATTAACATTTTGTGATTTAAATTCTAATTTACTTTAACAAATCAAAGATTTTGTGATACAAATTTTAAATTAATTTAACAAATCAAAGATTTTGTGTTTTAAATTTTAGGTTAGTTTGACAACTCAAAGATTTTGTTATTAATATTTTAAGTTCAATTCATAAAACAAAGACTTTAAGTTTAGTTAACATATATTTTTTTTGTGATAACTATATTTTATTTGATCAAAGCACAATTGCTTCATATAAACATAAAATAATTTTGATAATAACCGTGTAATTATTATCATTGCCCGAACCATTAATATCATTAACATCTAATTCTATCATTCACGTCAACAATGTGCTATTTTTTGTTCTGTGCTTGTTTTGTTCATTAATGTGCTATTTAAATTATGGGCCAAATAAACATCAAGGCTTAGTTTTCCATAACCATTCCTACCCCTAAATATCACAAACATATTATACAAATATATTAAACATGCACAATACGCGTCCCCCACCCTGTTTCTCCGTATGCAATATGCGCGCGTGTCGTCAGCGCTAAAAAACCGATATTAAAGGTCGAGACGAAGGCGACGCTCTGTGATGTTTTAAGGTGACTTAGCATTACAATTGACAAAAACAAGAAAGTATGGATAACCGTTTTATATTATATAACACCAAATGAGCGTTCAGCTTAACATGTAGGTATGTGCTGCTTGTTTGGGATGATAGGTACTCGTACCAGCAGCGCCGATTTTCAGCTAAAACCCGGTATTTGAAGTGACGAAGGCGCGAGAGCAATATTTATTACTAAAGCAACATTTATTAAAAATGTATTTAAATATGTGTAGCCATATTAGGCTTATTTATATTGAAATAAATATATGAAATCTATATAGAAATAAAAATATGTACAATGAAAAATAAACCCATATTGGCAGGGATTCGAACCCACGATCCACTATCCCGTGGGAAACCATCCCGTCTATCAATTGAGCTACCGTATCGCTACCCATCTCGGTGAAGATCCTTACTAATGTGTCTAATTCACTATACCTGCGCCAGTTATATCTGTAAAAATAGTTTTATTTCAATGTGTTGTACTCGTGAAAGCCTTAGAAAACACTAATATGTCTAACTTTGTAGTACAGATAAACAATGAAAAGATGCCACAACCGAAATAATGTTTGAAAATATCTTTAAATATGTATTAAGCTTATTTTTTTATTATTTGAATTTGCTTATTAGTTGAATTGTTTAGGATTTTTCTAAAGAAGTCTAATTGGTTTATCAGCGTGAGACTAGGGTGCTGTCCAATATAACCCCACAAAGACACAAGTTTGCGCGTTCAACGTTAAACCGTTTGTCGTATCATTTTCGTTTAGAAGCACAAGCTGGTTTAATGCAATGAGCAACCTTGCATTGACAAACCAACCCTAAAGTTATTGCATATCATACAAATATACATATAAAACAAATCATTCGTCTCATGTAGAATTATACGGTGTTAAGATAAATGACGAATCAATACAAAAAACGTTGTAACCTGAACATTTATTCGATAGTTATTGAATTACAATGTCCTTCGTTCAATAAAAATAAAGTTTTGTTTATAAACATTTATTTAAAAAAGAGAATATACTTTCCAAAAATATGACCAGTCGGGTAATGATGAGATATTGTGACAAACTTGATACTTATGATAAAGGGGAAAGGTGCCTAAAGTGGGCACCAGCTAAATACTCTAAGTTAAACAAGAGACAGTAAAAAAACCAAATCAAAATAAGATATGTGAATCTCAATAGATGATCTCCCAAGTAGCTGTGAGCACTATGACTACACAACGTCTAATCCAAAAGTACAACAAGGTATTCTACCTCAACATCGGTCAATATACATAAGCATAGCCTAACATAGAATATGTAATGTCCAGGTTGTATTAATTTAACCTAAAACAGACAGAAAATAAAATAACAAAAATATAGAAAGTTCTCATATAGTGCACTCGTATTTCTGTAATGTTGGCCTAAAGTAAACAATACCTACTGTTTACTTTACTATTATTGTATGCCATCGTTAAAAGTAGCAAGTATTAGGTCCTTACATATTATGAAATTGGCGTTTTTTAGACTGCTCCGCGACGATAATTAGTTGTCTTTAATTAGATGAAATGATTATTATTACAGTACCTACCTATTTATTATGCGTTGACGAGTTTATAAGCATATAAAAATGGCCGTATTAATACAAACATTTTCGGATTATACAAGTTATCAACAAAAAGTATATTATCATCACTGCTATTGTCTGCAGCACGTATTGCATTATCAAATGAATGGGGTCAATATAAACAAATTCGAAATTATTATACTTAATCTTTATTCATAAGGAAATTATTGCCTTATGATCTTATTGAGTTTTAGTGTACCCTTTTAAGTTGAAAATGACCAATTTTATACAAAATACAAGTTTAGAAAAAATAACTATTCTACTACTATTGCTTTCTCTTTCTGCTCTAATTTAAGGGATTACAACTTTAAATATTTCGAATAATAATTATTATATAATTCGTTATGTGTTAAAAATTGTAACAAACCTTTATAATATAGTGCGCGTATTAGTCTGGTTTACTTTCTTATCTCTATTTCTTAATTTATTTATCTTCATTAAAATTTATTTTTATTAACCTTCTAAAAATATGTTAGGTACATAATGAAATAAACAAGATCAAATAAACATTAGGTAAATTAGTGTTTTGAAATTCTTTGTGCGTATTTAACTTGTGGTAATCATTTCGTTTCGTTTGTTTTCGTTTATTTAATCAACAATTTGTGCAGCATGAACGTTATTAAATGTTGCTAATACAAAATAGTAATTACTTGCACATGACCAAATAAATGTCATTTAAAAGAAATCCGTGTATTGCATCTTAAATGAGATTTTTTTTATAACCTGTAGGTACTTATCGCATTACAATTACATGGCTGCTTGTTTATTATTTTCTGTATTTAATTTGTTATGTCATACAATATACATATTAAAATATTATTGACCTGTTTAAAAGCAAGGCACTTTATCGTACTGTCCGAGTTTTTCAATTAGATGATTGTTTTTTTATTTATAGGTCTTAGAGGTCTTTTTGAATCGGGGTTTTGTCTGCTATTTAAAGTTATGTTACTGGTTTCTTTATTGTATTAAATGAACCTAAGGACACACAAATTTTCACTTGTTTAAGTATTTCTATCAATATTGTATAAGAACCCATAAACCAATAAAAGCTCAATATGATGAAGACGACTGTTTCTATATCGACCAAACATACGAGGGGAGGTCAAAAAGTTCGCGGAATGAGAGGGAAGGAGGTGTAAAATAAACACCAAACTATTTTTACTTTTTAACATATTCTTCCTTAACCCTAACACATTTTAAAGGTCTTTCAAATAACTTGTTTATAAAATCGAAAAAAAAAAAACTTCTTTGGTGTCAAAATAGGTCGAAATTGCAGACTTCTCTTCCTTATCGTCATCATTTTTTCCACGCAGCTCTTTCTTCATTTCTGGAAATAAATAATAGTTACTGGGTGCTAAGTCTGGACTGTAGGGTGTGTGGTTCAATTGTTCGAAGTCACATCGGTGAATGGCAGCCGTTGCAATATGGCTCGTGTGAATGCGCACCCAGCGTAGTCGTGCAGAAGAACCTTTTGACAACTTTCCTCTTCTTTTTTCTCTCTTCTCTGCTTCTTTCTCTATTTCCAGTAAACAAGCATAGTAGTTGTTTCGAATACTATAATCATTGCTGCAAGCTGCTACTTCTTCAACCGGCCATCTCCCAATACAAGTTTTTCTACTTTTTCGACGATTTCCGGAGTAGTGGTTTCAATTGCCCGTCCAGAGCGGGGGTCTTCTTCAATCGACTCTCTTTCTTGTTTGAAAAACCATGCTTGGCTTTAGTTGTTAGGCTTAGAAATCTCCTCGAACTTCAACTTTGGTCGGTACATTGAGTTCAGAGTAAGAGCAGCTGCAGGAAAGCTACCTATCCGGTCGTGTGTAGAGTACTGTGGCCACATATTTGCTGGTGCCGCAAAGTCACATCTTGCGGTTCTGGACTCAATTGAGAGGCGAGCAAAGAGGCTTATTGGCGACCCTAAATTGGTTGACGCCAACCTCTACAGCCTTGAACACAGGCGTAGAATTGCTAGCCTCTCAGTATTCTATAGGATACATTTTGGTGAGTGTGCGCAGGAATTACACGATTTAATTCCCCCATCCCCGTTCCATTACCGGACGTCCCGATGCTCGGCAGGTATCCATCCCTACGTTGTTGACACTCCACCTGTCCGAACGAAGCGCTATGCTTCGTCTTTTTTAGTGCGTACAGCGAAGGACTGGAACAATCTGCCTGTGTCGGTATTTCCGGCCAAATATAATGTGGGTGTCTTCAAGAGGAGAGTGAATAGGTTGCTAGGTTAATGCGCGTTACCACCTAAGACTACATTTCACTTACCATCAGGTGGAATATAGTCAAGCATTAACCTAGTTTTGTATAAAAAAAAAAAAAATAAAAATGTATGTTTGTATATAAAAAAGGTGTATCAAATTAATTTAATTTATTCTAATGAGCTCAAGGAAATAGTAGGCAGTTTTTTTTTGTCTGGAGAAAATATATGTTAGAAATTTTGCCATCGTACAGAGATGATTTATATTTAAAAGAAATATATTCATGTAACTTATTTTGACAGCGGTGGATTTTAATTGTTCTTTATACATAATTTTCCTATTATGGTATTTTGAAAGAACAAAAAAATCATTTAATGCATTAAAATGTTGTTCGCTTATTATCGTGACCGTATTAATATAAATTTTTCCCTTATCTACCTATATATCTATCTATATCTGTTTAGAATACGTGAGTTTACTTTGTGTATATAACAATTCGTCTCCCTACGGTTTAATTCACATCGTGCGCGCTGCTTAACTTAGTGTTATTGTTGTTTAGTATCAAATCCAATATTTTTTAAATCATAAAAAAGATAGAAGCAATTTAAACCATTTACTAAGATATTATTTTTTTTAATAAAAGAAATGGCGATACTTAATCAAGTTCTTGCAACATCAATAAGTAAGTGAAAGTTTATTAAAGTGTAACTATTCAAAATCTTTTATTATAAAAGTAGATATTTTGAATAATTAATTAATGTTATTATGTATTTTTTTCTTGCAATATTTAATTGATTTTTTGTTATATTTTTGTTAATAAATAGTATGTGTAATATATGTAATAGTATGTATTACTGCCACGTTATTTTTAAAGCTGAATTTTAGGTAATAATATTAGATTAAATTTTAAATATTGTATGTTTTATTTGTTGTAATGTGTTTGATAGTTGATAATTTATAATTTTTGCTATGATCAAAGTCAAAAAAGGTAATATTTATATTAAATTTTAAAATTTTACGAGCTCTCTTTAACCCCCAACTAAAAAAAGGGGTGTTATAAGTTTGACCTGTCGATCTGTGTATCTGTGTGTCTGTCTGTGGCAAATTTGCGGCCAAACGAGTGGACGGATTTGAATGCGGTTTTTTTTTAATCGAAATCTATGTTCGTCGAAATGGTTCTTATCTATGTTTGGTCGAAATAAAAATAGTCGTCTCCAAGATATTGATGTTTTATTCGTGCGGGGGAGAGGTTCTTATGCAATAATTCGCTGTTCCCAACGGCTTCGTCGGCGCTATATAGGAAAAAAAGCCTTGTTATAAAGGCCAAAAAGTTTTTACACTTAATTACTCACGGAAAGTACTTTATTAAGGATAGCTGTTGCCCGTGAGTGCGTCCACGTAGAAATGTATAATATATATTTATATGGCTTATGATCGTAGTCATAAAGAATGACGGGCAACAGCTAGTGATAATATAAATCCCTTCATCATAGTGTTATTAGTGATTATAAATCATTTTAACTCTAAATGTTTATAGTATTCAGAGGGATAATGTAGGATTCTAGAGGTAAAATATTTTATTAAATCGGTCTAGTAGTTTCGGAGCCTATTCAATTCAAACAAACAATCAAATCTTTCCTCTTTATAATATTAGGGATGATGATAATGATAATTATAAAATCTAGCTAATGTTCATCAGGGATAATGTAGGATTCTAATGCTAAAAGATTTTTTTCAATCGGTCCTGTAGTTTCGGAGCCTATTCAATTCAAACAAACAAACAAATCTTTCATCTTTATAATATTAGGATAGATTAATAGAAATACTTAAATAATTGAAAATTTTGTGTGTCTGTAGGTTCATTTAGTACAATTCAGAAACCAGTAACATAACTTTAAAAAGCAGAAAAAAAATTACTTTAAAATTAAAAAAAAACCCCTATACAAAAAGACCTCTAAAAAGAATGAAAATAATATTAATATGTACTTATTGAATTGGTTGCGTCGGGGGACCGTTTAATAAAGGAATAAATTAAAATGCAAGTAAGTTGACAAGGCAAATAAATAAATAAATTACGATATCGAAACGTATAGTCTAAGTATCTATCATTGAGGATGACTAACTTCGTAAAATAGACACCATCGTCAACGTACGTACAACAGTCCCCCGACGCAACTACTTCAATAAGTACATAATAATATTTTTTTAAATTCTTTTTAAAGGTCTTTTTGTATCGGGGGTTTTTTAATTTTTTTATTTTTATATAATAGCGCTGAAGCGATTTTGTTATTGTTTTTTTGGCAAAATCATTTTTTTAAAGTCAGCCTATGAAAAAGCGTTTGCATATAAAACGCTATATATATATATACAGGGTGTTTTGTAGAGGGTCCGATAAATCAAGTGAGAGTGTTCAGGTACCTATTTAGAGAATACAAGTTGGCTAAAAAAATCCTTGACCTCCTATTTTTTTTTTAAGATTTTTTAGTTAAATTTTTCGTTTTTCACCGAAATTGTACCTAATCACTTAAATAACAATTCTAAAATCCTTTTCAGACCGGATGTTTTTATGTAATTTTAGTCTCAAATGCATGCTTAAGCATCGAAATGCTAAATTAGATACAATCTGAACTACCTAACTGATGTAGAACTCATAAAGTGAAAAAATAAGTTTTAGCTTGACATCTAAGTTCAACTTTCACTACGATTAAAAAAAACTACTTGCGATTCTGGAGGTAGTATGCATTAAAAAAGTTCTCCATTTATCATTTATTACAACGACATAATAAAGTGCTATAATACTTATCGTCTTGTTCAATAAATGAGATACCAACAAAAATACAAACAACATAAATTAATCAAAATTATTTTTATTTCAAATCCTGTTCGAATACAACTCCTCTGTTACGAATACATGCAAGGCACCTACGACGTATTTCTTTTGTGGTGGTGTTTAAAGTCATTTCTGCTTTAATTTTTGCAAATGCTTCGTTAATTCTTGCCACCAATTCTTCTTTTCTTGTGATTTCGACCTCATACACCAACTCATTACCACGTCCCCAGATATAGAAATCGAGCGGTGTTAGATCTGGGGAACGTGCGGACCATTCAATCGGGCCACGTTCCCCGATCCATGAATTGGGGAAACAATCATCTAAATACTCGTACTCGTACTACGTACAATGTTTCGGTAGTGTGTCGGGCAGCCGTCATTCTGAAATATGATTACCCGATCATCTTCAAAACACGGCAGGTGGCTCTTTAATCCCGGTTGGTCATTGATTAAAAGTGCCAGGTAACTTTCGCCATTTATTGTATCTGGGAGATAGAGCGCGCTCTACAATAAAAATAATTGCTGTACCACTTGTCGAAAGTAAATGGCGAAATGTAAATGGCATTTAGTATATCTATAGAGCGCGCTCTACAATAAATATAATTGGTGTACGACTTGCCGAAAATAAATGGCGAAATGTAAATGATTTACCTCTACCTATTAAGATTTAATAGATGGTAGAGACGTTAGTACAGGTCAAATAAGTTTTCAATAGTGGTGATATTAATGGTAGTGAGATATTAACCTTCTTTAATATATGGACTCTCAATATTAAAATATTTTTCAATCGATATACAAATGAAATTTTATCGTCTTTTACACATTGCTTGAAAAGTATAGTATATACTTATTATAATATAAATAAATGGTTGAATGGAACCCATAATCCGAGACCAGCAAGACAGAGTCATAAGTCGGTAACCCACCACGCCCAGACTAATAATCTTCTAGCACAAACTTGGTGTCATGCTCGGCAACTATTTCTCTAGACAACGTCTGTTGTCCGGATGATCTCCCTATAGAGCAGCACTTCTAAGCAACCGCTCGACAAAACGACCGCAGACGACCTCAGCAAGGAAGAGATCACTGCATACCCCACTCTGAAAACAGAGAAGTATCAGGAGCGGCCCAGTGGCCATTAAACAAGGCTTCTGCTCTCCCAACAACAGAGCCCAGGCCAACTTTTCAGATGTAGGCCGATGAAATAAGAACGGGAGCAGGCTGCCCCGAAAAGTAACTCTACTGCCAGCCATGATCCGATCATAAACCGGCAAAGGAGTAGCAAATTTATAATACGTATTATATGAACTAATCTCTGTATATTAATTCATTTTTATGCTTTATCATTTGAATATTAGATAACCTAATTACTATTTAGATTATTCAACATCTCTCGAAATATACTTCTATATTAGGACACTCAAAATATTTTTAGAATTATATAATTAAAAATGTATGGGTTATGTATATATTTTTTGAAAAATCTGATTCTTCACCAGGTTTTATTATTACTTATTGAAGTCGTTTGGTCAGGTGACCGTTGTGCGTACGTTGTCGATGGTATCTATTTTACTAAGTTTTTGAAGATAATTAATGCGGATTTAGATTATACGCAGATCGTATAATCTAAATCCGCATTAATTATCTACAATATTGTAATTTTTAAATTATCTTGGTAACTTACTTGCATTTTAATGTCTTCCTATATTTAGCGATTCCCCAAAGCGATTTTTGTTATGTATCAAATGAAGTAATTAGATCTAAGAGAGTAATTAGATGTCAATTATTTGGCTATAAGTATGCTTTTTTTATCGCAATCATTGGAACAAAAAATATTACTGTATCAGTAATTTACCCGCTAATTGTTTTGATCGAATAATTTTTACTATAATAATAATGTTTATGCCACTACGCAATATATAAATTTCAATCACTGTGATCATTATGAATCATAAGATCGAATTCTTGAAGCTTTTATTGATAATACACGTATTCTGTTAAGATATTGTCAACATGGCACGGCGGGAAGTACATGCTTCGAGCTTATCAATAATACTGTCTGTATCTATAAAAGCCAAATAATCCATAAAAGCTTTAAGAAGTCGGTCATATGATTCATAATGATCAAATTAAATAAAATAAAATGATAAAGATTGAACATTTTCCGAAGTCGAAAAAAAATATTTCCCGAAAACTAGTATCTATTTTTTATGACACACGATGGTTAAAGAACGCTAGTAGTAAAATTAAGGGGGAAATTTATCTTTGGAACATATTTTACTTTTTAGTCATTTAATTAAAGAAAACAAACTAGTGTACATAATATATATAACATTTTATTTTCAAAACTTTCTGAGTGTACTTTATATATCTAATCTAATGTTAAGGAAAGGTAAAGTTTGTCAATAGGGCTGTTGCAGATAGATAGTCGTCAAAACTACCGTTAAACACTATTTAATGCTAAATTCTATTAGTTTTTTAAGGAATAATAATGTTGATATTAGAAGAAGTATGTCATTGGGTACTTAAAAATAAAGATTACAAATAACCGGGACATTCAATGTTTCATTTATAAAGTATTTTATTTTTATTGATAAATAAAGATAACATATGATTAAAAACAAATCGTAATTATAGAACTATTGACCTCAACATGTAAGGATATCTTATATCATATAAGCCGCAGGAAACTTCTTAAATTTCCTCAACTAGATGTACAATTCTTACTTTTGGTTTTTACTGCAACTCATATACTTAGTCTAGCCATAAATACTGTAACAGTTAAAAATTAAAAAAAAATTACATTTGAATTTGGAATCTGTCGAAATTTTTATACGATTATTCATTGAGTTTTTTTATTTTGGCACCAATATATTGCAAAATATTTTGCGATATTGAAATGGAGTGGGGTGATAAAGAGAACCAAATCGCTGCGATTTCATTACCCAATTTGCGTAATGAAATTAGCCAAATTGCATTTGGCTCCATACCTACGTATGGAGCCAAATGCAATTTTAAAATTCTCCATACACTTGGTATTAGTGAAATGTTTGAGTACCGGGCTATTAATAGGTACAATGAGACTTCCTCTTCCTCTGTTTGTGACAGAGAAAGATCTGGCCGCCCACGTAGTGTTCGTACGAAAAAGGTGGTCAAAGCGGTAAGGGAAAGAATTCAAAGAAATCCTGTTCGAAAGCAAAAGATTTTATCCTGGGAAATGAAGATAACACGTAGAACCATGTCGCATATTTTATGAGATGACTTAGGACTTGCAGCCTATTAGAGACGCACTGGTCATTTCTTAACTGATAAATTAAAGAAGAATAGGGTGGTAAAATCGAAACAACTACTGAAACAGTACGCAAAGGGACTTCACAGAAAAAATTTATTTACGGATGAGAAAATTTTTACAATTAAGCAATATTTTAAAAAACAAAATGACCGTATTTATGCTCAAAGCTCTAAGGAAGCTTTCCATTAAAATATGTAAATCCTTTAGGGCCATTTGTATAGGTTTTTATAATAATCTCCTAATTGAAGCCTTAACTTTATCATTAAATAAAATAAAATTATAAATTAATAGAAATGTAATAAAAAATCCAATTATAGTGTACAGGATTACATTAACGACGGTATGGCCTGGAAATGAATTGTACTGTATTGCGAATAACTAGTAATCTCCGCAATTTGTATATCGTTGTAGATTAATTTTGTTTGATTAGAAGCCCTTAGAAGTCATTACTCGCGGTAGCGTCAGGAGTCGGGTTACTCTCCTCCTTCAAGTATAGCAAAGGGGGTAATGGAAATTTGGAAAGCCTTTACAGAAGGGCTTATTTTGATAATTCGATAGCTGGCCTCTGACCTAGAGAGCATTTTGTGAAGTCGTGCTCCCTGAGGCAGATTCTCCACTTCCTCGCAAAGCTTTCTCCACGAAGCTCTCTTTTCTTTCCTAATTTCTTCGTTGTATTCAGTTAAAGCACTTCGGTACTCCTCCCATTTAGGAGTTCGTTTAGCCTTATTGAATAACCTACGAGAGAATTCTCGAAGCTATTACTACTTAAAACTCCATGGTACCCTTCTTCTTTGATGTCTTCATTTTCAGCGAGAAGCTGTCATAGTAGACAGAACGTAGGCCTTCCTCTAAAATTGTCGCCGATATTTCCAGGCCATCAGGAGTCTTGATACTACCAGGTAGGTCCTCAAAGTTATGCTTTAACTTGGCACATTAGGATTCCCAGTTTGAAAATCTGGGATTCCTATACAACTTGTTTGCAAAAGTACATTTTGTAGTTTTAACAGTGATAACTTTATTTTATAATTTATCCTCTTTTTGAGGGTGCCTTTTTGGAAAAAATTGTATTTTTCCACAAGGAAGGTTTTATGTATTTTTAAGACTGCACACAAAATATACAATTTCCTCACACTTAAAATTTGGTTTACGGAACTTAGCTGTTCAGTCGAAAACCTAAAAGGTTTAAAATACATGACTTTAATGAGTGTTCTTTAAGATCTTACCACATCAATTAATTTAGTTTTGCAGCTCCACCCCAAATAGTGGTACAGTAACCAACTAAAGACTGTATTAAGGCGAAGTATATTCAGTTGAGGATAGCCGGTGTCATCAGGTATCTAAGCGTCCTAAAAATCCAAATTAGTTTCCTTATTTTGGAGCTGATTACGTCACTTTGGGAAGACCAAGACAGTCTTTGATCAATCATAACTCCTAAGTACTTAAGCGAGAAGAGCCGATTTAGAGCACTACAGTTACATCTCAAGGAAAAATTGCAATTTTGGTGTATTTTATAAGAAAATGAATTGTCAGGGTGTGTGCTAATATATTTGGTAAAACATAAGAAATTTGTTTTGGATACATTTTGAGCAAGTAAATTTTCCTTTAGCCACTGAGCTATTTTAGAGAGATCTCTTTCAGCTTCCATACGCGTCCTGTCCCAGCTAGTACCGGAGAAAATGACAGCAGTGTCATTGGCATAAAAAGCAATTTTAGCATTTGTAAGATTGCATAAATGATTTACATATATAAGATACTTTCAATTTCTTGTAGTTTCTGCACAAGAATGGGAACACAAACCGTATCAAACGCCTTTTTTAAATCCAAGAAGACTGCAAGGCATTTTTTGCCGCTGTCCACTTAATCCACAATGTAGGAAGTTAAATTACCAACTGCATCCTCTGTAGATTTACCAATTCGAAAACCGTATTGGGCGTCAGTTATATTTATATAAATAATTGATTAACCTTAGGTTGATTAATTTTTCGATTATTTTAAATAGAGATGATAATACAGATATAGGTATATAATTGTTGATATCGCCTTCATCCCCTTACTTGTGCATTGGTGTTACATTAGATTTTTTAAAAGACTGGGAAGACACTCTGCGCAAAACATAAATTACAAATGTGACAGACAATGGGTACATTTTTTTTATTATAATTTCTGTAACCTGGCAATCTGTGTGGATACACAATAAGCTATTTTGTTGGGGTCTAAATGTGTTCGTATTGACGGGAAAACCTTGTGCGAATTCCTGTCATTTATTTTCAAATCTCAGGGCAAGATTAGGCACACTGTGTCGTTTCAGTCTGGAATGTGTCACACTTCCTGTGCCTTTGAGTACTAGTACCAGTTTGTTAACGTGTGTTGATATCCTCGTCTGATATTTTATACTATGTTTAGCAATTTCTTGTATAACTGTGTTAAGTTTAATATCCTCATGAATGTATTTGTTGCTTACGTAATAGGGTATTACTAGGATGGTTCTAAGGGTTTTACTTTAAAATATTTGGAGAATTTCAATATTACTGTTGCTAGCAGTGCCCCACAACTGGATCCCGTATGTCCAGATAGGTTTAATTATGGATTTGTATATAGCCATCTTACTTTCGGGTGAAAGGCTTGATTAAACAATACATTGCGTCCTATTTACCAATACATTGACCTAATTTTTGTATCTCGCTGTTTACGTTTGGTCCAAATGTGTTTTTTCCAGGTGAATCTTCTGTCTAGATGCATGCCCAGATATTTTGAATTTTCGGATTGTTGTATTGAAGTTTTATTGCGGGAGAGGACTGTCTTCTTAGGGTGTAGGTTACATGCGTAGATTTATCCTGATTGGCTGTACACCATTTGTTTAGCCATTTTCCACTTCGTGTACATAGTATTGCAGTTTGACTGATGCTCTAATCGGATCAACATCTACAGATAATAGGTCTGTATCGTCTGCATATGTGGCAGTTAGGGTATCAGCGTGGATTGGTAGATCAGTCATAAAAAGAAGGTACATAATGGAATCCAGTATGCTTCCTTGTGGAACTCCTGAAAGGATTTCTTTTAATGGCGAGGTTTCATTGTTAAATTTCACTTCAACCACCTTTTGAAGGTTAAGGTGTGAGATTGGAAAAAAAGGGAGTGCGGTAGTATCTTTTTGAGCTTGAATAAGAGACCTTCGTGCCACACTCTGTCAAAAGCTTGGCTTATGTCTAAGAAAATTGCAGAGCAAAACTGTTTATTTTCCAGCGCGCGGCTCATAGTGTTCGTAATACGGAAACTGAACTGGTGAACAGGAATAGCCTCTGGTAGGTAGGAGCGTATTCTGTTAAGCAGTATTTTCTCCATGAGTTTACCCAATACCGAGAGCCAACTCATTGGTCTGTAAGAGCTTGGTTCGTGGAGTGCTTTTCCTGGTTTCGGTATTATTCTAGCTGGCGCGATTTTCCACTGTGCTGGATAGTGAGCTAGCCTTATACTAGCATTGATAATGGCAGTAATGTGTACTACTCCCTTTTTCGGCAACTCTTTTAACATCTTTGCAACTTACATTAAATCGTAGCCTGGTGTTTTTCTTTCCAGGAGTGCTAAGATTTCTCTCCAGACTTCTTTCGGGCTCGAACATTTCAGCGGTAGGCACATTTGCAGTAGTGTATCGAGATATTCATAGACTTCTCTGTCATGTTTTGGGTTTTTGCTAGGTTGAGATTGAAAGACATCTTTCAGATGTTCCGAGAATACGATAGCTTTTTCAAGTTCGGTTCTGGCCCATTTACCATCAAAAGTTTTTATAGGCGAGATGTGGACTTTTGGTCTTTTCATCCCTTTTGTTACCTTCCATAGCGAGTAGTTCGAGTCTTTGTTGGAAGTAAGGTTAGCTAACTGACATTGGAATCGCTCATTTTCTGCTTGTCGGATCATAAGGTTAAGCTTTATTGAAATTGATTGAATTAGCTTTATTGAAAGCTCTTTTGTCACAAGGGTATTTTGTGGAGTGCCATCTTTTCCGAAGGTTTCGTCTCTCATTTACTTTGTCTTTTATTTGTTTTGAGTAGTGAGTTTTGTTTGTAGTCATTATCAGAGTCGGTGTACATTCATGATGAGTTTATTAAACGACTCTATTGTTTCCTCCAGACTCTCCGCACTTGTTATTGGTAAGTTCAGGTTGATTGATTCTGTTATTTTAGTTTTATAGGTGTCCCAGTTTGTTTTGAGGTTGTATAGCCTTTTAGGATATTCTGTCAGAATTGCTTTGCAGCGGACATTGATTATTACCGGTGTATGATCTGACGATAGATCGGTAAATTCCTCTATATCTATTTGGCTAGATGCTATATTCTTTATTATGAAGAATTCAAGTAAATCTGGCACTTTGTTAGGGTCCGAAGGCTAGTGGGTAGGAACACCATGTGAGGCACTTTGAAGATTAAGATCGTTCAAAGTTGCAAAGTTCAAATGCAGTTGGCGACCTCTTGGCAAGGTTAGTCTAGAACCCCAAAATACATGCTTGGCATTCCAGTCACCGCCGCAAATGAATCTGTTTCCTATCGTATTGAAATAGATCTTATACTCATCACTCGATAGTATCGTGTCTAGGAGGGCAGTAGATTGCAGATACTGTAGTCTCTGTTTTGTTGTCGACAATGCTTACTGAAGTTGCTTGGATTTTTTCTGTATCATATTTTTCAAGAGCGTAGAGCTTAAAATTTTTCTTTATTATAACGGCAGTTCCACCACGTGAGTTGCCCGAAGGGTGGTTTGTAAAATATACTCTATAATTATTTAGGTAAAAATTAGTTTTGGCTGTAAATTTCGTTTCAGAGATTAAGGCAATGGGTAGAATTAAGTTTTTAGCTATTTTAAGAAAGAATGTTAGTATATGATCCCAACCCGATGCGCTGGTTGATTTAAGGCTCATTAGGATTTTATCTACCTCAAATATATCAATTTCTCTCAATAGAAAAGAGTTGCATTGTTTCTTTTGAACATTACGTGTAGAGTTTAAGTAAAAAGTCTCATTTTCATCTATAGTTCCATTTTTTTGCAATTTTTTTTCCAATTTTAATAAAATAATTATTAATGTGACTAACAGATTCTATGGGCGATGACTTAATATTTAACAATGTTGGGTTATCACTATTTTTATTACCCATAGAGCTTACAGATTTAATGTTCCTCCATAAAACTTTTTAATTATTCACCAATTTGCCGATTAGATCTCTATTGTTATTTCGTTTTAATTTCTAATTAAATTGTTGCAAAAATTGCGATATCTTATATACGTGACTTTTAAGATCGTATTATGAGGTCCTTCCGAAGTTTCATTTGAAGTTTATTTCTATTTTTGATACATTTTAATGTTCCCGGTGTTATCCCGGTGTTATGTTAATGTTTCTTTTGCTTATGGGAAGGTGTATTATATTAGTGTTTTCTTGAAAAAATTGTGTTACTTTATTAATTAATTGTATCGTTACTGTGTTAGGGTTATTAGATAATAGAAGTTCTGGTAAGTTTTATGTCTCTAGGCTTATTAAAGATTTATTAAATTCGGTTCATGTTTTAGTTCTGTTTTTATTTTTAAAACTAGTTTTAGAAGTCATACTAAAAAAAATCATTAAATGGTCCGATATAGAAGTGTTAATTACAGCAATTCTAGGAGTAAATTTACTGGTATCAATTTTTAATATAAAATGGTCTAAGCAGTTTTTTCCCTAGTTGGGAGCGTACGTCCTGGTAGCAGACTATGCATAGATATCATATTCAAATAGTTTAGCCGGTGATTTCGTTCTTGGGTATGCTATTTATATTGATGTCTCCAGTAATAATTATTTTTAGACAAATAAGTTGATTTTAGACAAATAAGTTGATTCTAGATGTTGATTCAGAGAAATAAGAAACTGTTCCGCATTTACATTAGACGGAGACCGGTTAATACCCAGTACAGTGGTGTGGCATGTATGTATCTGAATACAGGATGCGTGAGTGAGCTTAATCTCTTTGATACTATACACTTGTAAATCCTTTTTAACATACGCCACAGAACCATCATTATGGTTTAGTTAAAGTTTTATGGCACAGTAACTATAGTTAGTTAGATGTCAGACATAAAGTTTAGCATAGTTAAATTTAGGTTAAGATCATCAAAGTTTCTGTATATACTTCTAATATTTTGACTTATTATATTTAAATCGTAATTTTTAACAGTAAAAAGACTATTAAGATCATCAATATTGCAATGAACCGATTGAGGAGACGATCCATTATTACGCAAATCAACATAGATTTGAGGATAAGCGGAGTTAATATGTCTGAGCGTAATACATTTAATTCTGTGGAATATATATTGTGAGAGTACAGTGTATTCTGTATTCTGAATTATTATGCAAAAAACTAATATAATATATAACAATTTAGAACTTGTAACCTGTAGGTGTAAAAATGTTTGTGTGAATGTATTGAGTTGCAAGATAGTATGTTAAGTGAACAGTTTAGAGTGAACTGATGTGTAAATTTTACAACATAGCTATAAAAAATTACTGTAAAAAAATACTGGAATACAGCAATGAAACTAAATAGCAATATAGATAATATAGAGGAATTACATTCAAAATTCTGAATTTGTACTTAATTTCTAATTAAAATGATTGGTGAGTTTCCGTCTTTCCTGATGTAGATCTTACCAAAGTTGGTTCAGCAAAACTTAGAAGCTTGTGATCTCGTGAGGTCTCGAGCGAAGAAAAACATCCGGGAAGCCCTGGGAGTCAGGTAGTAACAAAAAATAGGGGATTCGCAATCCTCTGTGACACCAAAATGCTTAACACTCATTTTTTCTGAATTATTTTTGCGATTATAAGATTTGCATGCCTTTAACAATTCTGATATAATCAACGTTGATGTTAGTTCAACAACTATGGTTTTATTATTTTTCTTTTTTTTGGTGCGGTATATGTCTCTTACATTTTTTATTGAGAAATCCGAGCACTTAATATTTGCTGATAAAGGGGTGGCATATTTTAAAAGATCTGCTTTCGATTCTTCTTTCTTATATGGGACATTTTTAATTTCATGTCTTTCGGGATATTCTATGTAGATCCTCAAGCTTATCTTCCAACATAGCTATGCAGTCCCTGTCCTTTTTCCTTTCAACCTCCATCATATTGAGTTTTTTCTTCATAACCTCGTGAGCACTTAAAAAGATTATACTTTTTTCAATATTTATTATAGACTCTCGAACCTCACTAATTGATGGTCGTATGCTCTTTGTTTCCTTTATTTGCTTATCTATGAAAGACTTGAACATGTTTGTCATTTTTTCCTTAAATTATGTCAACTATCTCGTTTTGCTGCTGTGACTCACGCTGCTAGCGTCCGATGACCCGTAACACTTGCCACAATTTTATACAGTATACTTCACGCAGTTATCACTCTAATAGCTGATCAATAAAGTTTTAATTCCATTAAGGTAAATTGCAATTTTTTTTTTAAATATGTTGCGCAAGTCTGCTTACAATCGAGTTATGGACGGAAGAGGATATATATGTATATATAATTATTTATATATATATATATATATATATATATATATATATATATATATATATATATATATATATATATATATATATATATATATATATACAGGGTTATTATTAATTAGTTGAGCACCTTTTGCAGGCAGCCTCTCTACATCAATCCCAACAACATTTGTTCTACGACTTTTAAAAAATCTTGATAAATAACTCAGAATAAACGAAACAAAAAAATTTTTGCTCCCTCGATTATTTATTACTCTGTATTTTGTAAGCAGTCTAAAGTATAGGTCGCGGCAGTCTAGCGCTGTACGAAATTTGTAAGGTACCACGACGCACGTAATACTGTTATAACTTATTATTATTTTTTGTTTTATTTCAAACAGTATATAATAATTACCCAATCGTCGTATTGTGTATTAAAATTGTTAACAATTAATCAAGGTAGAATCAGATTATTTACAATAATACAATGTGTTATTTACAAAAGGATTCAATATTTACAAATTACCTCTTAAATTTATATCTCGTCGATACCGGCGCAAAATAGTCCCCTTCATATCCAACACAAAGACCACACCTAAAAATCAACTGTTCACCGACTCCTCTTACCACACTTAGCCAGCACTCGCACTATCTTGGTGTGCTCGATATTTGTGTTACGGCATCACAGTACTGTTTTCACTAAACGAAATTCGGTTACCGAGTAACGGGAGCTAGCGGGTCGCGCGGCACACGCTTATCTAATTGACCGTGACAAACGACTGGATCAAGTTCAAACGTGCATCGCCGGCGCTGCATCACCCCGCCACCCGCCACCCCGCGCCCCGCTGCTCGTGTCCTTGGCACGTATTTTGCCTACGCAAGGTGCGTGGCCTCTCTTTGCTCAAGGTTGCGAGGTTGTTAAATGCTCGTTCAGAGGCAGTAAATAAATTTTGTATGGGAAAAACTAAATTTTTAAAACTATTAATTTTAAAAAGTCGTAGAACAAATGTTGTTAGGATTGATGTAGAGGGGCTGCCTGTAAAAGGTGCTCAACTAATTACAAATAACCCTGTATATACAATTCTCAATAAAATTACAGGAGCAAATTGTATTGTATGTTATTGTATCATATGTTTGGCGTTCCTCAATAATGTTATGCCGTTTTTTAAGTATTAAGCTGTTTCCTTTTAGTTTTTTAACATAATTTGTATTTAAAGTATTTAAGGATAAATCCTCATTTAAGTGTCAATAATGTCAAGTATATATGTATAGGAATTATTGTTTGTTTGTTACAGTATGTTACATATTTAATACTCTGGGAGTTTTTTATACCCTCCCATCATCGACAATAAAACTCTTCAGATCAGAAAACACAACACTGGATAGAATAATGACAGAAACTGAAATATCATTAATGAGCAGTCTGTCGTCTGCAAGTGCTCTCATCGTGACACCGTTTTGTGGATACTTGCTGGATCGAGTTGGTAGAAAAATGTCTTTGATACTTTGTTATTTACCACAATTGGTAAGTTATATTAAGTATTTAATTATTATCAATAATATTTGATGTTGACTTCTTTAATTTTTACGCTTGTGTCATTTTATTATTCCAAATAGGTACACCATTTTACCATAGTGGTTGCATGGATAACAAATATGAATTTTATGACATTTAATTAAATAATTATAATTATTACCTAAAACATTATAAAATTCGTAAACCGTTAGTAGTAGGTAATTATATTTGTGGTTCGGTGAACTTTAAGTAGAATGTTTGAAGAATGTCTTCAATATTGCTCCAACTCAGTAAGTCATTGGTGTGGATCGCAATTTAAGATCTATATCTTAAAAAATGTTATTTAAACAGTGCGCCCAATCAAATAAGTAACCGGACAATACATTTTTCGTAATTTTATTACTAACCGGTAATTAAATAGCAAAAAAAATATTCAATAGACGAGTAGTTTAATTAGAATGTCCAACATATTATTGCAATATATATTTATGTATATAATTCATATATAATACCAAAGTCTTAAAAGGTTTTTAAAGATTGGAATACAATTCAAATACTGAACACATGATGTCAATGGTTCATCATCGCTCACGATCTTTTCTTTAGTCATAGGAATCACAAGAGCGTTGTCTTTGAATATCAAATAGGCGTATATTATAAGGTACTCACGTCGTATCAACCTGGAAATATCGCTGACGGAAGGTCATTTATTGTTTTGGTAGTGCGTGGTAGTAAGTTTAAAGATATTCGCTTTGTAGTAGAATGCTACACATTTGACATCGTGGTGGTCATCATCGAAAGGTGGACATAACATCGTAACCGATGATTTCTATATCAGGGGACGTGCTAAAGAGTTGGTGTATGAGGTCGAAATAATAACAAAAGAAGAATTGGTGTCAAAAATTAACAAAGCATTTGCAAAATTAAAATAAAATAAATTAATAGCTGACAATTTAATTTTATTAATAAAACATCTAATTAAAAGTGAATATGTATCAGAATAATTAAGTTTTTTTACCGACTAAAAAGAGGGTTGTTATAAGTGTGACCTTTCGATCTGTGTATCTGTGTCTGTGTATCTGTCTGTGACAAATTTACGGCCTAACGCGTGGCCGGATTTGAATGCGGTTTTTTTAATCGAAAGCTATGCTCGTCGAGTTGGTTCTTATTCACGTTTGAATGAAATAGAAATAGTCATCTCCAAGATATTGACGTTTTATTTGTGCGGGGGAGAGGTTCTTATGCAATAATTAGCTGTTTGCGGCCAACGCGACGTCTGGACGGATTTGAATGCGGTTTGTTTTTATTCGAAAGCTATGCTCGTCGAGAGGGTCCTTATCCATGTTTGATTTAAATAGAAATAGTCGTCTCCAAGATATTGACGTTTCATTCGTGTGGGGAAGAGGTTCTTATGCAATAATTAGCTGTTCCCAGCGGCTTCACCCGCGCTAAATAGGAAAAAAAGCCTTGTTATGAAGGCCAAAATATTTTTACACTTACTTACTGAGGAAAAGTACTTTATTAGGGATAGCTGTTGCCTGTAATTACGTCTACGTAGATTGTAAAATATATTTATATGGCTTATGATCGTAGTCATAAAGAATCACGGGCAATAGCTAGTGATAATATAAATCCCTTCATCATAGTGTTATTAGTAATTGTAAATCATTTTAACTGTAAATGTTTATATTTAATCTTCGTATATTTGAAACCCACCTATCTACCTACTCATATGAAAAAGTCTTGAATCATTTTACTTAATAATATTACATTGCTTTGTCGAAATTTCAAATGGATCCTTATTTTATTAAATATAATATACATATTTCTCGTATAAAATATAACCTTTGTACATCATAAAGTAGGATTCTAATGCTAAAAGATTTTTTAAAAAATCGGTCCCATAGTTTCGGAGCCTATTCAATTCAAACAAACAAACAAATCTTTCCTCTTTATAATATTAGGATAGATTAATAGAAATACTTAAACAATTGAACATTTTGTGTGTCTGTAGGGTCATTTAGTAGGTACAATTCAGAAACCAGTAACATAACTTTAAAAAGAAGAAAAAAAATAAATTTAAAATTTAAAATACCCCAGAGACAAAAAGACCTCTAAAAAGAATAAAAATAATATTATTAAGTAGGTACTTATTGAATTGGTTGCGTCACAAAATCACTATCTGTGGGTTGATACTCTATTTCTTATCTGCATCCAGTTGATTAATTCAGGATTACAATGATCAAACCAAATTGCCGCTACAGAGCTTGGTTTAAAAGTATTTATTCCTATTAAAATTACTTCGACTTCATCAGCAGCGCAGGCACAAAAGGCAGGATTGTCGGCAGGGACATAACTTTGCCTGTAACGGTAGGTTCTAAAAAAGACTGCAATCAACACCAATCCGCTGACTTTTAAAGATCGCAAATACCTGTACCTATAAAAAGTTAGAGGCCTATACATGACATCCACCCGACCACTCGTAGTACCTTATGAAATGCGTACCTATTACTGAAGAGTCATAGCAATTATTAAGTTAAGATTAAATTGGCATACATAATATAGTAAATAAGTTATTATTACATTTTTATTTATGTTTATTTAACGTTTGAGTGTGTCTAGAAGAATAACCGCTAATCAAGATAAAGCAATCATTTCATGTCATCTCATAGTCTCAAGAAGCAAAAAAAAAAACGTCTAAATTACATTAACTTTCTTAAAACTCAAGAAATAGGTAACGTACTAAAACGTAAAATTTTATTCATTTCAGTTTGGTTGGATTTTAATAGTTACTTCGAACAAAGTCGAGTCATTTATATTTGCAATGTTTCTTTGTGGTCTGAGCGGCAGTCTATTCCTCGTCGTTCCGGTGTACGTTAACGAGTATTGTCAAGAATCTATAAGGGGTTCAATGACCACTTCTGCCATCATCTTCTATGGAATTGGAATGATGGTGTCTTATATTTTTGGAGGTTGCTTGGACTACGTAACATTAACCTACATGGGCCTTATTATGAGCACGATCGCTCTGATTTTCCTCTGTTTTATGAAAGAATCGCCATTGTATCTGATGACAAAAGGTCTTGAAGAGGTAAGATTATAATTAAATTTAATTTCGGAACTTTTATATTTCTCCTTGTTTAGTACATGACATAGAACTCAAGACAATTGTTTTGATGAAGTTTGCTTATAGGATTTATTATTGGAATAAGTTTTAGTTTTTACTTCTAACATTTCTCTCATTTGGTACAAATGAACAATAATTACCGTGCAATATGTATGTATACAATTTAAGTGATAACAGATGGTTTATGATTTAAATCTTAGGAGGATCTTTATGTAAGCACTGGAGATATATGAAATCAATGGAAATATCTAGTTCATAGATAAAACAGGTAGGGTGTCTTGATATTAATGTTGCAAAAAAAAAAACCAATAACTTTGCAAAGGACTCGCTAACATAGTTTTTAAGATACCTTTTAGTAACAGACTCCGTTTTTGAGCATGTTATCTCAAATTACAATGTATATTCTGACAAATACAGTCTAAATGTGCAAAAGCGAGAATATATTAAATAAACGACCGAACCCAGAAACACAGACATCTATGCCTGTCTCTGCCGGGAATCGAACCCGAGCCCCATAGCGCCGTGACAATCAACCAACGGGGCGGTAAATATATATATGTATACATTAATGTAGCCGTAACCGCCGCGCTGTAAACCGACAACAACTAAACCATAAAATCATCAACTTTTTCGTTGAGAAAGGTTAAACATTCTATATGTTGAATTCATCTGGGTGTAAATTTATTTTATTACATATTATCTTCATTTTAATCCAATACAATAACTTGAAATAATTCAAATATTGATATATGTACCGATAATAGGTTGTTTTTCATAATATATATTTTCTAATTTAATAAGATGAGTGCAATAAGATATTTTATAAATTATATAAATTTATGACTAATAAAAAGGAATTTTCAATACTTCGTCTTTCTATATAGAAAATATAAAGACCATTAATTTTAAAAATCTGATTGTCTTTGTCTGATTTTATCAATAATCCCTTTAACATATTTTTACTTATTACTTCGTAGGAGGCCGCAAAAGCTATTGCATTTTATAGAGGAGGTAAACCAAATTCAAAACTAGTTAATGAAGAAATTAAACACATAAAAAGAATTATTAGTCTGGATATAGACACAAGTAAGATTTTTTAACACTTATGCACGTATATATTTTTTCTTTAATTCTAATAAAATAAATATTTTTTAAGTCGACGGGTTACCAGAAGAGTGTAAATTAAAACCAGAGGAGGGATTGAGTGAAAAATTATCTGTCTGGCAATTTTTGGGTTCGTACTGCCTACAAAATATTTAATGTATTATAACAATAGAGACATTTTAAATGAACAGTGTTATATTTATTTCCAGCCAAATCCCGATCATCTCGTCGCGCACTGTTGATAACACTAATTGTTATTGCAACATGTTTATTTCAAGGAATAGTTGTAGTTCAAATATTCGCTGAACCCTTGTTTGAAGCAGCAATTCCAAGTATGTCACCTACTGTAGCAAGCGTTCTATTTGCTATCGTGTCAGTCATAGGGGGCTTTATTGGCGCCTATTTGATTGATACCGCAGGACGAAGAGTAAGTTATAATAAATTAATCATGGATGTTGTTAATACTATAATATAATAATTTATTGTATAACATTAATTTCAGCTTTTATTAATAATTGCATCTTTTGCAACTGGTCTCTGTAGCGTGGTTGTAGGTACCCAGCTACAATTTAACTGGGGTCCCAGCTGGGTAACCGTTGTATTTATCCTTCTTTATGCTATTTGTTATATAGTGGGAGCCGGATCTGTACCAATTGTATTAATTGGTGAACTATTTCTACCACAGGTAAAAAATTAAATCTCATATTTTTTAAGTCCTGTTACACATTTATTTCACCCTTCATAGAATTGTTAATACACTATTTGCCTATGTTAGCCAGATTTCATTTGTTAAAATATTTAATAGTATTCTATTCTATTTATGTATCAATATCCCACTTTAAATTGTTTTTGAATCTATATATATTTATATTTCTTTTTCAGATTAGAAGTTTTGCATCAATGGTATGCGTCGAGTGGAGTTTTTTGTGCAGCTTTCTTATACTTTTTATTTTCAACCCCCTCTTCAACATCTTGGGTAAAATAATGGCAATGATATATATTTATTGCAACAAGAAGTACATGTTAATTACTTATAAAATTTAAAGCTGTTTAAATGACAATCAACATAAAGATTTTAACCAAAGAAAGTGACAAAATAATTATTCTTTTTTATAAGACATCAACAAAAAATGCTAATCATATGTTTTATTGCTTTATTTAAGAGAAGTATTATTATTAGATATTCAATAATATATTTCCTGAAGAATGATCTATAGACGCATAGAATGAACCGAAAAATAATAAAATTGGATTTTTTCTTGCATATTTTTAACAAAACTTTAAATATAATGTTATATAATATTCACGAGTTAATAATAATTAGAAAACAGTATGTAATATGTATGTAATTAATTCGTCGATACTTCCATTATTCATTTGCTTTGTTCCGTGTTTTAAATAAATACGACTATCTAATCAATTTTGAAAAAAACAATTAGAATATTATTTATCTTAAATAAACAATAGATTTCATTAACTAATTTCAATATACATACGAACATGATATATCTATTATATACACTTCTCGGTTGAACTAAAAAAAACATGTTAACATGATATGTTTTTGAAACAAAAGAACTTTTGGAAGACTATATTTAGATTTTATGCAATATAAGTTAAAGTAGGTAACGACCGGGTGGCTCAGGTAAATATAATTTTTAAAATTATGAAAATTGTTTTTTCAGGCCTCGGACCAATTTTTTACCTCTTCGCTGGCTTTTGTTTCCTAAACGCATTGTTTTGCTTTATCTACCTACCGGAGACTAAGGGATTACAAGTTGATGTCATTCAACAGAGATTCTTAAACAGAAAATATTAATAATCCAGAATATATCATTATAATATTGTTTAATCATTATCATTAGCATAATAAAGCATTATTCGCATAGTTCTTATTTAGGTACATACTTTAGGTGTGTACCTTACAATTATTAATAATGACAAACAAAAATAAATTACGAATTCTGTGCTAGCAATAGTATTAAGATATAAGCAATAGTATTAAGTATGAAGATTTGTGAATATTTATTTTCTATTTCATAGCAAGTACACTTATATACTTTTTGTTAGTAGTTACATGTTACAACTATTTTATATATGTTACTACTTTATGATTTTGTTCAAACAGTTCCACTTATTTGCATAATTAGTATTAGGACAAACTCAGTAATGTAGAGACTGAATAATATATAAGAAAAATAATTATAATACTATTATCGATCAATGTCATGAAAGCATGTTCATAATAAAAAACTATAATTAAAAAAATATTTTGATTTATAATATAATATTGAGACTTTTATTTTAGATATTATTTTAAAAAAATATGTCGTTAAATAATGAGAAGTTGAAAAATAAATTATTATTTTATATAATTTTAAAGGTACTAATATCGTATATTGTGAGAGTAGAGCTTTAAATTGAATGTTGAATTATATTTGTTTAAATTTTCGTAAACTTTTTAGAGATCTCTTCTACTCGAGACAGATTGACAATGGCTTCCTACCCCAAAATCGACTTTAAATCCGAGGATTTTCTTACTTTGGTTCTTGTTGAAGTCTGTGATTAATCGAATACATCTTAAAAGATAAAGAGTAACCTGAGGTTTTGTGTGTATAAGTATTATTTAATTTGTAGACCGTTAAATGTGTTTTTTCATGAATTTTAAAATCATTCAATGTTTGCAGCAGCTGGCCTAGTATTTTTAATAATATACATACAATTCTCATGAGCTAGCGTCAAATTTTCTTATTGAAGTAATCGTAATGTATTTAGTAAAAATATATGTGCCATGGGTAGATAAAACTGTTTATAACGACTTTTTTTCTTGCGTTATTTTATGTTAGACTTTGGACAACCAAATCACAAATCGCAGTAATTAAAATGAATGTATAACAACAATGAAGAGGATCTATGTTCCTTTGTCACCATACAACAAGGTGAATGGCAGACGATTTGGCAAACATTAATAAAAAATTTTTTTTTTAGAACTCTATAATTTATTTTGACGAGTCCCTACATTATTAATGTCTGTTATTATATTTGTGTAAAAGTTTAACTATTAGGTAAACTGCCATTATCTGAATTAAATAAAAAATACATAGTATTTTTTATAAAATCACTTCGGAAAGGTTTGTCAAAGGACCAAGATACAATTTATCGCAAATTGAATCTTAGCGATAGCATCTTGCTACGATCTAATGCTGCTAGTATCTAACTGTAAGTTGTGAAAAACTTATTTTCGTACACTTGCAATGAATTTTACCTGCTGGTTAAAACCACAGGAACTTGTAACAACAAGACTTAAATAGACGTTCATACTATTGCTAAATTAACGATAACCTTTACTTAACCATTTTATGGGCCTTGATAGGTAATAATAGGAATCGCTTTTGCAATACATGATTAGGATAAATGACGCACTCATATTTACTGAAAGACCGTGATTAAAATTTTGCGCCTTATCAAAATGCGTTAAATGAAATGAAAGTAATTTTCAGGCGAAACGTAAAACAAGATACCGAGAGATAGAACGCTAATCTTTTTACATCATGTTTGGGCATAGCCGGATTAATATGAGAAATCTGCCCCCGCGACTTTTTTGACTCATACTCAGGGGATCGATTTAGTATCGAATAAAAATAATTCACACCAATTTTTAGCTCTTTAACTCAAACGGTTGTCGAGATTTCCAAAAAAAACTGTTTTTTAAATTTAATTTTTATTTTTATAGTAAAATTCAAAATCAATGACGATTTTTTTTCTAATTCTTAGGAGTTTAATACATAAGAAAAAAATATAGTCATAATTTTTTAACGAAAAGCCGATTTTTGGCAGACGAAAGAATTTTTTTAACATTTTCTTTTTAGCCTTTTTGAAATATGTCACTCACCAAAATTCGTCAGAAAATGTGTATTATACTCCTCTACATGCAGGATTTTTTTTGTTTTTTTTTAAGTGGTGGAACAATATGAAAAAAATAAAAAACTATTTTTTTTCTAAGGTCTTGCATTTTAAATAACTTTTATTAGCTAAAAAAATTGTGTCCAAAATATTTTTTTGCTTAGAATTTATATTATCGAAGATATTACAGATTTAAATTATAGGGTCTTCGCGTTTGCGGCGGTACGGTCTACCGCCGCACTCTGGTATGGTACGGTGCAAACCGTCTCAAAAATGGCTTTTGTGAATGTTCAGTATGGAAAATTTTGTTAATGTCATATAGCTAACTGAACGTTTATCATTTAAAATAGATTAAAAAAAAAACTAGACCTGCAAGTTGATGGTGAAAATAACGTCGATTGTGTAGCTCAGAATTCCTCAAGTTTACATGGTCATATTTTGATTATGTACAATAAAAACCCGTAAGTGTGATAACTGGTTAGAATGGTTATTAAGTACTTTGTTTAAAAAGTATTTCAATGGACGTTTAAGTAAAAACAAGAGAGGTATAAAAATGATTACAGTACCTAATATTGTATCCTTATTAAAAACTTTAAGTATACTTTTGACAGTGTGTGATGTCTGCCGATGTCGTAATTTTGATTATATCACTTAAAATAAATCATAGAGAAGCTAATACAAAAAAAGGGAAGTGGGAATTTTTTTACTACGAATTTAAGGCATGCGAAGCCGCGGGCCAAAGCTAGTACATATAATAAAGTTGTCACTGATCGATTTCTGTACATGGAACATATTTAAAAAAAAAATTGATGGGGCGCATTTATAAGAGCAAGAGAACCCAAAACAATGGTTTTTCATTTTATCTGTTTGTCTGTATGTTTGTGTACGCTAATCTCAGCAACGGCATAACCAATTTAGATGCAGTCAGGAATGTATTGTGACAGTCGTAACTTAACATTTTGTGTTTATTTAATTTAAATCAGTTAAGTAATAAAAAAAGGTATGTCAATTTATGTCAATCACATAAAAGGTACCAAGCAAATCTTCTTCTATAATGTAATAAATCTGTAGAGAAGTAGTCTCTGTACAATAAAAATATTAAAAAATATACTATATAGACAGGATGTTAGGGGGTACCTAACATCTTGTCTATTTTTAACATTTTAGAAATTTTTGTTTTTTATTTTTTTTCTCTTTTAGTTTTGCATGCAACTTGAAAAAAATATATGGCTTATATAAATAACTTTTATACATAGAAATTGAGCGTCACCCTGAGTAACATTTAGTTTTTAACTTTAAAGCACACTCTTCATTCTATCAAAAGGTATATATATATTTAAAAAGCTCAAGAAATTTAATTTATACATATAATAAAACTGTAACTGATCGCTGTCTGTACATGGAAAACATAAAAAAATATATAAGCAAAGGAATCCAAAATAATGTTTTTTTCATTTTGTCTGTTCGTCTGTAGGTTTGTATGTCTGTTTATCTAATGTCTATGTGTGTATGTTTGTGCATGCTAATCTCAGTTACGGATTGACCGGTTTGGATGAAGTTTCCGGGAAATATTGTCATGGGGTTCAGCTTTTTTATTATTTAAATCAGTTAACAAATTAGTTCGGTTCGGTTAACAAAGAAGTCTCTTATTACTTAGATTTTAGAACGATTTGTATGATTCTTTGTACATTTACTCAAAACATGGGATATACCTACTCGTATGTACATACATATATGTGCCAAAATATATAGATAATAATCTGTTTATTACTTTTACTCACAATTTCCTTAAAGTTTATTATGTATTTATTAAAATAAGTATGGAATGGTATTGATATTTTACTTGACGATTGTATTTTTGTTTTAATAATAATAATATCACAGGGCAAATAACACAAATTGATCTTACCCCTAATTAAGCAAATTATTTGGTTACTTAGGGGTTAATAAATACGATATAAATACTTTGAAACACATTATAAATACTTCGAATATATAATTTTTAACCGACCAAACTCAGAATTACAGACATCTATGCTCATCACATACATGCCTGTCCCTGTCGAGAATCGGCAATCGGTTAGGCGTCTACGCTAATCCCTCGACCGACGCGACGGGGAGGTCATGTAATTAGTTTAATGTTAATTAAAATTGTTTTCATGCTTACCAATTAAACTATAAATGAAAATGGTAAAATTATTAATAATTCCTTATATTTTTATAATATTGATTTTAATATAAGAAACTATTTATTATTGAGTCCTGCGTTTATAATGCTAAGACGATTTTATGTTATAAAGTGAGTACTGTGCCGGGAGGCAATCAAGTGATTATAATGAAGTAATATTGTTGAGGTGAGATTGAGAGAGCTTAAATTATTGTATTTTAAGTTTTTGTTGAGTTGAGGTAAGTTTAAGCTTGTGGGAATTCTTGCTCAAGTAGTCAAATAGAAAGTACCTCTCTGAAAAGTTGTAACGTGGACCGTTATATAAACCAAGCTATAATTTGTTGTGAAGTTTTATATTGAAGATATAATAATGAACTAACCAAGACGATTACGACAGTACTAATTAATTTTTTTATTTATAATTACATAAGATTTATAAAAATATATTATTATTGCACTCGATATAAATAAACACATACCGCCGCCAACACGTGTTGCTAAGTTGCATTTTTTTGCTCCACTTAGATCGAGGTCAAACTATTTATAATTTTGAATATTTTTTAATGGTAAATTAACTTTTGATGGATACGGAAATATATGTTGTTTAATATCACATAACTGGGCAGGTACTACCTTTGCACTAATTAAAACAATAATAATTCTTGTTTATGTAACCAACTTATCTAAATCTCAGTATAGATCGCAATGTGCGTCGGCGCACATCTTTGAGGCATCAGTGTTAAATATAAATGTATATAATGTCTATCATTAATCAAATTGTTACCACGGGATTAAGTGAGTTTTTTATGTATCTTTTATTATTACAATGTTACATATCCAGGATACATCGAGTTTAATGCTGAATGTAACATAAATGTATTTTATGTTTATATTTAACTTTTTTCAAACGATGTTGAAATTTTAACTCATTACTTCAATTAATAATTAAATGTAAAAAACATTTTTTTTCAATGGGTTATTTTTACCACAGTTCGATGACTAAGTTACTTATAATATTTATCAGAGGCCTTAAAAATTGTAGACAAATTGTATTTTTCTAAGGATTTACTCCAAAAAATTAAGAATTAACTATAGACTAATATTTTATATGGTCATATTGGTAATGCTGTTCGTATGGTTACGCTTAATAAGTACGCTTTATTGGCCAAATTCCCAGGTCGCGTAATAATGGTAAATTTCGTTATGGATTTTGTATGAGGGTTGGCGAAGGGCATAGGCTACTTTACATTACCCAATCCTCAATGCAATAATAGAGCACGATTTCCACATTTTTATCTATTTCTTTCTATGAGTTGAGTTAGTAAAATCGTTTATCCATCTGTAAAGCGGCAAATAACAGCTATTTAGTCTAAAAACATGTTATTAGATACATTTAATAATAACTGTGACGATGAAAAATAGGCACTTTTAATATTTAAAACAAAAAATAAATTGGTACCGTGGTAATAATGAATGAGTTCAAAACACAGTTTAATATTTATTTATTTTTGCTTAGGCTATATAACGATTGTAACAGCTCTACAGTTAAAGATTCGCTGTAATGATAAACATAAAACAAATAAAAAATATTTTTAGAGTTGTATGGTTATTAGTTATTGTAATTTATGTTATATCTAAGCCCTTTCTTTATTAAAATGATCAAAAGAATTATAAATTATTGCAATTTATGGATATTTGTAACCTCATAAATTATTCATACATAATTTTAAATAACATCCCTCATCATTTTATAGCACCGCGTTTCACGGTTTCAGAAACAGCTAAGTAATCACATAATAGATATAGTACATTCACAAAGTTTTGATTAGAGCCAAAAAAGAGGTTCATTTTATATTTATAAAAAAGTTAAGCTGATAAGGTTAACATGGTTAATATGTTGTAAACCATTTCAAATTCAAATTCAAAATATTTCTATTCACGTAGGCATTCAAGTTACACGCACTTTTGAATCGTCAATTACATTAAATTGATCAGTATACATTAAATTAGTACATTAAATTAGTCAGTCTGGTGTAAGCTGTTCGGAATGCTGTTCTGCTGAGAACAGCTGGCGAGAATCTCAACAGTTGCTCTTTTTGAATGAAATTTAACAATGTTTGACTTATACATTATAACATCAGCCCTGCAGATGAGTCAATGACCCAAGTTCCACACATTTCGATCAACCAAAAATTCTTGAATGTTATCGTAAAATTTGTTTCATAAAAAAGTTTTAATTTTAAACTTAAAGCTAAGAAAAGGAAGATGTATGATATCTTGTGGAACTTTATTATATATGCGTACACTCAAGCCCACGAAGGAGCTGTTAACTTTTTGAAGTCGAAATATAGGCGTTACGAGCCTATTTTTATTTCTTGTATTGATCGTATGTCGCTGTTTATAATTAAAAAACAACCACTATTTAAAAAAGAGCCACTCTACAGTACAAACGATCGAATAATAAAAATCATTAAAAAAAACTCACAGAACTCTACAAAACTACAAACAAACTACTAAAAAGAGACTATGAAAAACTATGGAGGCTATGGATTATTGCTCGTTGGTTCGTTGAAGTAAATTAAATGTGCTTCTGGTTTTCTTTTGTTTCACTAGGGTTATTGTTTCTCTCAGGAGTCTGTGGTCGCTAGAAAATGATATTTTGTTTATAATTTCTATGTCGGTGAAGAGTTTTGAGTTATTACACAAAATGTAATCTATTTGATTTTTGTTCTGTTGATCTGGTGAAATTTATGTCCAAAGATTCTTTTTTTTTTTTTAATATTGTGTTAGTTTGTTTAGTTTAGTGAATATTGTACAAGCTTTTCTCCTCTTTGATTCCTTATTCTATAGCAGGATGCTCCTATTATATTGTTTTCCTCGGGTCTTCTTTGGCCTATATGTGCATTTAGATCTCTCAGTAGGATTACTCTACCAGTTGTTAGGTTCCAAGCTTTTTCTAATAATTGATATAAATAAAATAAATAAATAAAATAAGCCTTTATTGCTGTTAACATATAAGTACAATTAAGAAACCTAATACTATACATTTTAACTTAAATTCTTATAAATAATTATTTGCAGTACATACTTTAAGAAATTTATTTATAAACAATATATTTATAGTTAAATCGGTAAACGGTTATTTAATGTTATTATTTTGTCACAGCTTGTCCTCTGACAAAGGCCTCCTCCAGTGAATGCCATAAGGTTCTATCTTTCGCAGTCCGAGTCCACAGCGGGCCGGCTACATTTTTTATTTCGTCGTCCCATCGCTAGTTTTGTCTGCCACGTTTTCTCTTTCCATCTCGTGGATACCATTCTGTTATTTGCTTGGTCCATTTCTCTTTTCTTTCTCTCATCATGTGTCCTGTCCAACGCCATTTTAATTGTTTATACTCTGAGACTACATCTTTAAATTTTGTTTTGCTTTTTATTTCATCAAGTTTTACCCTATCTTTTCTTTTCACTCCCATTACACTTCTTTCTATACTATTCTGGCAGACCTTTATTGTGTTTGCAAGCTGGGCTGTTAGTGTCCAAGTCTGGCAGCCATATAATAAGCATGGAAGGATACACACATTAAAAACCTTCCTTTTCTCTTTCATAGGCATGTCTTTGTTTTTCATTATTTCACTAAGAGACCAGAATCTTTTCCAAGTGTTATTTATTCTTCTTGTAATTTCTTTGTGCATGGAAAATTCCGTGGATATCAGTTGTCCTAGATAAATGTACTCTTGAACGTATTCCACTCGTTCGTTATTTACTGTTAAAGTATACGTTTGCAAGGAGTTAGTCATTATCTTGGTTTTATTGTAATTTATTGTAAGACCTGCCCTGGCACTTTCGTAAGCCAATTGTTGCAACATTAATTGTAGAATTTTTGGGGAGTCAGAGAATAGGATCAAGTCGTCAGCAAAACGTAAGTGGGTGAGGGTTTCCCCATTTATATTTAATCCAAACTGAGTCCATTCTAGCCTCCTGAATATATTTTCCAAAACTGCTGAAAAAAGCTTGGGTAAAATAGGGTCACCCTGGCGTACACCTCTTTCGATGGGAAATTGCTGTCCTGAGTATTCCAGCTTTACATGAGCTGTACTCTTAGTATAAACATTTCTGAGTATTCTTATATATTTACTCGGTACCCCTTGTGTTTTTAAAGCGCTCCATATGTGTCCATGTTCCAAGGTGTCAACAGCTTTGTTGAAATCAACATATGCTATGTAATATATTTTGTTGTATTCCTTGTATTTTTGTATCACTTGTTGCAGGGTGTGGATGTGATCTATTGTGGAGAAATTATTACGAAATCCAGCTTGTTCTTTCGGTTGACTTTCTTCTAGCGTGTTAGTGATTCTAGATAGTATAATTTTTGAAAAGATTTTGTAAATATTTGACATTAGACTAATGGGTCTATAATTTGCTATATCTCCCTTGTCACCTTTTTTATGTAGCAGTATGATTGTTGATTTAGTCCAGTCTTCTGGGATTACCTCGGTTGTTATAATTTCATTAAATATCTCCGTGAGTTTCGGGACGAGAACAGGCACTGCACATTTTAATAATTCATTTGTCACATGATCCGACCCCGGTGCCTTGTGTAGTTTTTGTGTACGAATGGCTTTTATTGTTTCTTCCTGTAGTATTGTTGGAATTATTTCTGTTTCTTCTCGTGCATATACCTTTAAGTCTGGATCCGTATTTTTACTCTTGTATAAATGTCGGTAGTAATCAGTAGCCGTTTTAAGAATATTGGGTCTATTAGCCGTAGTTTTGCCATCTTTATTCTTCATTTTTGGTATCCATTCTTTTTTACATTCTAACTCTTTTCTCGCCTTTCTAATTCCTCCAGTCCGTTGTATGTGTTTTTTTAACGTATTGAATCGATATTTTTTTCTATCTTTCCTAAGTTGTTCATAAATACTTTTGCTGATTACTGATATCAATAGGCGCTTATCTTTGCTGTTCATTCTTTCCCGTAAAAGTTCTTTCCGTTTTTGTATTAACTGTCTGCTTTGATGTGAGATTCTCCCCTTCTTATTTGTTTTTATGATTTTTGTTTCAGTTTTTAGTTGATTTAGTAATCTATCGTATTTCTCTTGAACTGATGCATACTCGTATTTTCCATTATCCTTATTTAATGCTAAGCTAAGATTATTAAGAAGTATATCCACGTTTCTAGTGCATTCCAGATCTGTATTCATAATGTGATTGTGGTATTTTCTTGGGTTTTTATAATGTATCCCAGACAATGTTGCTCGAACCATTCTATGGTCTGTATTCATATTAAACTTATTTATAACTGAAACATCTTTAAAAACCTTTTTGTTATTGGATAAGATGTAATCAATTTCATTTCTATAGTTTCCATTTGGAGACATCCATGTCCATTTTCTTGATGGCTTCTTTTTATAAAAACTGTTCAAAATACTAAGTTTATTTTCTAGTGCAAGGTTTACCAGTCTTCTACCATTTTTACTTCTTGTGCCTAATCCATGTTTTCCTATTATATATTCTTCACCTCTATCCTGTGTTCCTATTTGTCCATTAAAATGCCCCATAACTATGATATTCTTGTGTGCATTTTCAATTGCAGTGCTTAGCTCTTCATAAAAATTTTCAACTTTTATTATATCTTCTTTTTTTGTTGGTTCTGTAGGTGAATACGCCTGGATTATTGTCCAATCTTTGTCTTCATTTCTATGCATGGGTAATTTTATGTTGAGAACTGCAATCCGTTCAGATATTCCTCTTATTTCTTCTATGGTTTTAGCAAGATTCTTTTTGATCATGAATCCAACTCCATATTGACCAGGTGTCTCACCAATATGATGCATTATGTATTTTCCGTAATCTTCTATACCTTCGCCTAGTCTTCTTACCTCACTTATACCCAATATATCCCATTTAACTTCTTCTAATGCTAGTTCTAGTTCTTGAAGTTTCTCTTCATTTCTTAGTGATCGACAATTGAGTGTTGATATATAAATGTTCCTATCTTTACTCTTATTTTCATTTGGATTTGTATCGTGGCATGTGTATGTGTTTCTATTTTTATATTTATTTTTCATTATCTCTGGAGGGTGGTGGTCATTTTCCCCCTCGATGACCAATCGGGTTGGGGGAGCTTGATGTTTTTTACTTCCTATATATTCTATATCATCTGATAGTTGTTTTTTCCGTTTACCGTTTTCTAATTGCTATTGTTTGCGAATAATTGATATATGTATGCCAAAATTAGTAATCCGACTCGACTATTTGGTGTGACAGAAAATGTATTTTTCATACTCTTTAATTTTATTTACAATTTCTTGGGACTTCGGCAAGGCTTATAATATCATGTTTAATATTTTTTTAAGGAATACTTTAACAATATCATTCTTTGCGGTGATAGTAATGATTTAATTTTGTATGTGTAGATGTAGAGTTTTTGGCGTTTTGAAGGGTTACAGTCTAGATCTCCCGCAGTGACCAGCTGTATTTTGAGATTGGGAAGGGACGGGGTTGCTTCCTATTTTCGTTTGTTTGGAGTAGTGATTTGGGGGTATTAATTTCGAACCAATGAAGAACACGTGACAGAGCACTGTTTATTTTGTCAAAATTAGCTTTATTACGCTCAACTTTAAAAATAAGCGAGGTATCATCAACAAGAAGTACAATGTCATATAATCCTTTTACGAAAAAGGGCAAATAATATAGAGTAACAATAAAAAGGGGCCAAGAATGGAATACCAATTTTTACGTGAGAACCAGCCGATTTACAATTATTTACATCAACCGTCTAAACTCTTTGATTCAGGTAAGAGGCAATAAGATCAAGCGCAGCACTGTGCACACCATAGTGATTAAGTTTGCATAGTAATGTTTGATGATCCACACAATCAAAGGCTTTAGATAAATCAAAAAACATCCCCATTGCATTCTGTGGTGCGTCATAAATGTGCTTAAGAAGCGTGGCACCCCCATCAGTTGTTGATTTGCTTTTGGTGAAACAATATTGTTCACTATGCATGATTTTATTGCTATAAACGAATGTCATTTGGTTTAGAATATTTTTTTCGAAGATTTTACTTAAGGTAGGTAAAGTAGAGATGCCTGTCGGGTTCGTGGGTGGGACCTCCTTGTGGATTTCCTGCGCGGCAGCTGTGGGGTGTGCATCCGCCGGGTCGCTCGCGGCAGCTGTGGGGTGCTATTGCATCCGCTGGGTCGTAAGCGACAGCTTTGGAGTGTACATCCGCTGGGTCGTGTAGGTATCCTGGGGGTCTGATCGGTGGTCTCCTCTCGGGGAGACTACCACCGCGAAGCTGGTCGAGGTCAATGATGGTCGAGTTGGGTTCCTGAGACTGAAGCCCCCCTTCAGACGAAGCAGGCTTGAGTGGCAACCGTCAGGTTTAGTGAGTAGGAGTCTCACATAACCACCTCTATCATCCCCTTGATGGAGGTGTGTGTATCCATGTGGATTCCTGACGTTAAAAAAAAAAAAAAAGGTAAAATAGAGATAGACCTGTAGTTTCCGCGTTTTAGGCTATCGCTATTTTTGAACAAAGGAATTACTTTACTATTTTTCATTAAATCTGGAAATGTATCGGTTTTAATACATTTGTTAAAAATTAAAGATAATTGTTGAGCAATATCATTTATAATAGTTATCAAGTAGTTTTACTCCAAAGATCAACGGTTTTTTCATAACGTTTTAACAATTTCATATGATGTATCGGGTTTAATAACAAAACATTTATTATTGACTCTTACGTTATTCTTAAATTCAGCGATTACATCAAATGGTGAAGAATTTAAATTACGCGTGACTATTGTAGGAATTTTGTTAAAAAACACTAAGATTTTATTTCTTATATAAATCGATTTTATTTCTTATATAATTATTTGTTTGATATTCCAATTTTATAAACATAAATAATAATATATATAATTATATATATATATATTATAATTTAATAAAAAATAGACCCTTTAAGTCTTCCACTTAGGATACATGGGCAAGCATCAGTCATTATAAATACTACGTATTAACAACAATTAAATTAACATTTATAATTGTATGTATTACTATCTACAGGTAACAATATAACATAAAAACATAGATTTTGAGAACAGGTTACATTATACCTACTACAATATCATACGACGAAATTATAATGTGTTATCGAATTACTGGTAGATGTTATAAATTAAAGAAAGAAAGAAAACACATTTATGTGGAACGTACCAATGACAGGCATAACACATAAGATTACAAAAAAAATGGCCAACACTCAATAAACAAAAATATAATAAAACACCAAAATAATCAATAATTTAAAAAAAAAACAATATTTGTACCCGGAATTAACATAAATCAATAAAAAAAAAGCTGTCTGTGACATTGCGCCCCATAAAGGTGTACCACTCGGCTTTGAGTTGGGCTTCATTAACCCAACACTGATTTTCAGTGATATCCTACCATGACTAGCGCGACAAGTATAATTCAAATATTAAAAATACTATATTCATATAAATAGGCACACTAAAAAAACTAAATACTAGATATAATTTAAATAAATAAAATCGAAGTAAACATTTAAAAAAATATAAATATTTATATTTTTTCTTTGAGGGATGTAATTTTCAATTATCTAAAAATATTATTATACCTATAAAGGTAAAATTATTAAATTATACCTAACCCAACGGTTTGCTCTGTGCAATGGCCTTAATAAATCAAAGAAGAAAAAATAAATAAAAACATACATTGTGTATGATATACTATAAACTAGGAAATCGTTTTTAACCTGCATAACAAAACAAGATGTGTCATAAATTGTTACATATCTTAGGAGTAATAGATACATGCATATTCATAAAGAATATTAATAAAGTAATCTGATTTATAAGAATTCCATTTGTGTACGGTATAGGCGCCATAACGTGTTTATTATACACTTGACAATCATAATGGTGGAGCTTAATACGATGTACGGTACGGCGATAAATTCTAACTAAAATATTCATATTTGATTGAGAAAATATGATTAACGTACTTTCTTGCCTACAATGTTTAAACGCAATCATAATACCACAGGGTGTCACTGCGAGCTCTAGTCCTTAATTATTTTCTAAGTGCATGCGTTTATCACTTTGTGTTCATCTTATTTCGTGACACTTGCATCTTCTCAATGACATTTTTGATCCATAATTTCTTCATTAGTCCTCTTCTCTCATAGCATCATACCACATCCATACGAGCTAGTCCTTAAACAAACAGTTATTACATACATACAGGTGTAATATAAATATTATATATATTCAACAGCAAAAAAGTCATATGTTTCATACATATTTAAAAATTATACTTGTGACATTCAAACATTCAAACAAAATCACCATAAACAATATAATATTAAGTATAAATATTGTTAAAACAATTATAATAATTAGCTTATAAATTGTGTATGCCATTTCAATATACGTGTTACGTGTTTTTACATCAATTATTTCAACTACATTCATTTTATATCATGGTCTTATTAAAGTAATTAAATATAACTTCATAATATCTATATAAAATAGTAATTTAAAGGTGGTTTTTATGTATATTCATGATATATACATTTTTAAGGGTCTAAATAGAAACAAAACTTATTTTTACAATATACTTACAACGTATTCTTACAATTTTTCTTACATTTTTTTTGTTTTAGATAAACTACATTTTTTGTCAGGGCAGGCCGCACCAGAATACTATTAAATGGGAATTAAAGCTCATGTAGTTATAGCTTTTGTCAAAAAGAAATTACTAAATATAATGTTGGCTACAGATACTATACAACAAAACTATTGGGCTTATTTTGATACAATTTAGTGTGGTACTTGTATCAGAGTTTATACCAAGAATGTTATTCATACAGGTAATATTTTTAAATTTAACAGGAAATCTGAATAATTGATTTATGTTACAATAACAACTATAAAACACCAAAGTAGACACGTAAAAAATATGAGATGACAGGTGTCTTATTATTTGTGTCAAGGTGAGGAGAGCGAGCATTCTACATCGCTGGCAATAGTTAGGAATTGTAAAACCATTTTATAGCATGATATGTTGGAATAATATACCTATTGTTTTTAATGTCTATAAATTTAAAATATTAAAATATATATGTAAATAAATTTTAACAATACACCGACACAGTATTTGAAGGGACCACTTTGTTGAATTGTTGATAAAGAGAATGCAACGTAGACATTTCACATAGTGATGGAATGGTATGTTAGCTATCAAAAAGTGAATAATAAATAATAATTGGCCTCAACGTTTAAAAGACTCTATTAAAGATATTAAAGATCATATTTAATAAGCGTCATAAGGTTTTGATGTTATTATATTAATGTATAAGTCAACACATACTGCAGTTATAAATGTTTTATGGCATAGAAATTAAAAAATATTGTTGCTTGTATTAGTTTATCAACAACTTGTTAAGTATTTTATATATATGAATCTTACTTTAAGTCAGGTAGTTAGACAGCTCCTTTACAATCCATCAATTCCTAGGCGATATTATTCACCTCAAAAGTCAATCTTTCGCTTTCGGACAGTACTCCTTCGAATTCTAATATTCACTATATTGTATAATAAATCTACCTTCTGCATAGGTATGTATCAGCCCAAATGAGGTCATTTGGGCTGATGCTTGAAACCGCAAAACTTTGGATGTATCTTCAAAGAAGAGAGCCTTTAACCAAGCTGCCAAGTCCTACAAAAAGACATTGCGGAAAGCTCGTTTTGATCGAATAGCTAAGAATGGCGAAAAAAGCTCTCTCTCAGACCAATTAGCAGTCGAGCTTTCTGGTCTCTTGCCAAAGCGATCGAGTCGAACGTCTGCCTATGCCTATGCCGGATTTATCCCTGGCCCTTACAGTGACAGAGAAAACGGATATATTAACACGCTTTTTATTAGTTTCGGATGTATCTATCTGTCTATCTATGTAACGGAATCTTTCAGAGTGATTTTGACTTACTTTGGAATGTCGGATTAATTTGAATTTTGGCATACTTATCAAGGACCAAAGACAATGCAATAATTTATTAATAATAATTTATTAAAATAATTTATTATTTATTTATCAATTCGTCCCGTTATCCTTGCCAGGATCCTCAGATAAGCGAATTTTAAGTAAAAAGAGACAAACATAATATATCCGTAGCTTGCGCCTTACACATGTGAAAGAATGAGATAGAATATATGAAGCAGCATATCGGATTCTCAGATTCTCCTTTTTGTGCGATGATACAATTTATACAAACAGCAACATAAGATATTTTTTAAATTATTTAATAAAATGATATATATTTTCATAAAAAAAAATATTTCATTCTATTATATAATCAAAAAAATATGAGAAGTATGTCGAATTTGATACAGAAGTATAAAAACCATAAAATAAAAATAGTTAAAAAAAACTAAAAAACACGCTTTAAGAATGAATCGACCTAAAAAGCAAAAAATAATTCGTAATATGAGAATAATGGGCAAAATATAATAAAATTATTGCGGAAAAAAGAGTAGGGCGCTGTGTGCCATATATCTTGTTTCATTTTTAAAACGTGTTTTTTAGTTTTTTTTCTGTTTTAAATTCACATCCATTCACATCGTATTTCGATGCCTGAAGTCGTAGTGTCGTTAAGATGTGAATAAAGCCAATGGTCCTGATGGTACCAGTCAGTCTGCTGTGACTGTACGTCTGTAATGCCTCTCTTTTAAGACTGGAATTGTGCGGAATCTAGCCAAATGCAACCAGTGCCCAAAAAAAGGCAGTCGTGGCAATCCTGCCAATTTAAAGACCGATTAAAATCACCTCGATGCTCTGTAAGAATATGGAGCGTGTATTCTAACTCGCGACTTCTAGCGTACCTAGACGGTAACTATCTCGTCAGCGATAGTAGGGATTTCACCGAAATGGGTTCACAGGAGACCTTCTTTTGTATGCTACTTATATTTGAAGCATGGCTGTTAAGAAGAACAGAGAAGCAGTCGTCATTACTCTGGACGTCTGGAAGGCATTTGACAGGGTCTAGCATGCGAGCCTTATAACATATATAAACAAGCTTACAGCGTACGGTATATTTCTGCTCTTTCTGGTCCGCTCAGCTGGGTAACGAACTTTCTGAGCCAGAGATCTCCCCGAGTAGTTATCGACGGGTGTTCCTCGGAACCCTTGACAATAAATGTCGGAGTGACAAGGGGTCTGTTCTTTGTGTACCTCGTTTTCTGCTGCACATTAATGATCTGCTGAAGCCTGTTATATATAGGCAGAGGAAAGTACAGTTATAAAAAGATATCTGCCTAGTACTCGGGCTAGTAAAGATCAAGTACAGTTTGAAAGAGAAGATATGGTGCAACGTTTGAGTGATAAACTTCCGGCAGTTTCTGCAATGTCTATCTTGTAAATTTCAATGTTACTAAAATGTAGACGTGTCTGTTCACCGTCAAAATAGGCTCTTTTACCTTGAACTCCTACTTTCCAGAATGTATCCTTGGAATACAGTAACCGACTTCAGTTGTTAGACTTAGAGATTTCTTCGAAACACAACTTTGGTCGGTGCATTAGGATGTTTTTTAATTTCATTAGCCGAACCATTCTTGGAATGTAACGTTGTTCTTTAGCGAGGGTTTTAGGTTTATCAAATCTTATATAATGATAGGGCTTGTCTATTGTATGTTCACACACTGCTGTACGCCTATGCTTGATATCCGAGATGTGTTCCCTAACTCTTTTACCGATGCTCCTCTTAGTTTGATCTATGTATGACAAGCATATGTATGCACTCGAATTTATATACTCCAGCACATTGAAAAGGAATATATATATATACTTTCGATAGGTCTCAAGAATTTGCTCACTTTCCTTTGAGGTTAATCCTTATTCTAATAGACAAGATGGTTGGGGTTTATCTCACACCTGGGACCTACTCTTGAAAAATTTAAAAACCCTATGTTTGTGACCTCACTGTAAGACTTGAAGATGCTCTTAGTGCGTTTTATATGAATCCTGAACTGTACGCTCGGAAGCTTAAAAACCGTTGGAGGTAAATGACTAATTAACTGACCTCTCTAATTACTGATTGATTATTTAAGGTAAATGGGTCTGAACAGTTGCGGTGCGTTGGCGAACCGGTTTGACGTCGGGTTGGTGTTTGTTTTGTCAGGTGTCTAGTTGAGGAGGGTAGCGGGATCCGAAGCGAGGGCTTTCCGTTGGCCGCCCGCAGATAGTTGGGGGCCCAATTAGTGGGTTAGTCAACCACGAAAGGCTGCCCCGCCAGCTGTGAAAAATCCTAGGGTGGCTCCAGCTGGCTGGTTGGCGACCAGACGAGGAGGCCCCATGGCGATCCCTGAGGGGGTTCGGGCGTCCTCGCAGTTTCCAGACTAGCCTCCCAGTAGCAACACATCAGCAATTTCGATGTCAGGTTCGATACGTACGGCCTCGTTCAACTGCCATTTCCCATCCCTAGGCACTTTTATATTTATTTTTTTTATGAAAAAGTTAAAGTGCACCTCACTAATATGAGGGGTTTGCACTCAAATCTTTTAGCTGTCCACCGCCACCTGGAGACAGAGCAGCCGCCCTTGCTCTTTTTGACGGAGACGCAGATACAATGTCTTTTGAGCGCTGCATACTTGGATTATCTCGGTTACTCGTTAGAGCACAACTTTCGCTCATGGGCCGGAGTCAGTATGTACGTGCGGAACGACCTCTGTATTCAGCGTCTCCGTCACCTTGAAGACCCCACTTTTTCTGGCCTATGGGTTTTAGTGGACACAGGAAACGGAAAAATCCTGTATTGTACTGTATGTATTCTTGTGTCTACCGTTCACACAGCGGTGATCAGGAGACAACTCGTTCAACTTTGTTCGATGAAGTACAATCTGAAAGAGAAGATATGGTGCAACGTTTGAATGACAAACTTCAGGCAGTCTCCACATGGGGCAATGCCAATCTTGTCAAATTCAACGTCACCAAAACGCAGACGTGTTTGTTCACCTTCAATTCTTAGGTTTAGAGATCTGCTCGAACCTTAACTTTGGTCGGTACATTGAGTCCAGAGCAAGAGCAGCTGCAGGAAAGCTTGCCTTACTTGCGAAGGTGCGACAGTACTTTACACCGGAACAGCTTCTTGTATTATACAAAGCACAGATCCGGTCGTGTGTAGAGTACTGTGGTCACATATTTGCTGATGCTGCAAAGACTCATCTTGCGGTTCTGGACTCAAGTGAGAGGCGAGCAAAGAGGCTTATTGGCGACCCTAAATTGGTTGACGCCAACCTCCACAGCCTTGAACACAGGCGTAGAATTGCTAGCCTCTCAGTATTCTATAGGATACATTTTGGTAAGTGTGTCAGGAATTACACGATTTAATTCCCCCATCCCCGTTCCATTACCGGACGTCCCGACGCACGGCAGGTATCCATCCCTACGTTGTGGACACTCCACCTGTCCGAACGAAGCGCTATGCTTCGTCTTTTTTAGTGCGTACAGCGAAGGACTGGAACAATCTGCCTGCGTCGGTATTTCCGGCCAAATATAATGTGGGTGTCTTTAAGAGGAGAGTGAATAGGCTGATAGGTTAATGCGCGTTACCACCTAAGACTACATTTCACTTACCATCAGATGGAATGTAGTCAAGCATTAACTTAGTTTTGTATAAAAAAAAAACCTTCTGACAGACACCTCTACCTCGTCTTACCGTAAATACGATTGCTCCAAAGCATTCGAAACGTAGGGTTATATTTGAAATGTAAATTTAGAATTTAATTCATTATACGGGATTTTAATCTGTAAAAAAAGTAATAATAACTTCTAAGGAAATCCAATAAAATACATTCTACCTATGTTTATTATTAGGTTAAGGTATATTTCTATATTTATATATAAAATATACTGTTAATATATGGCTATACATGTTTAAAGATATTTTCAATCAGGTTAAGGTATGTCACTATTATAAACCATTTGCCTGTATTGATTGATATTTATTAAATAATATTACAGTAAGCTATGTTTGTACAACCCTGGCTCTTCTCTACACTCTTCCATCATCTACCTTGAAACTCTTCAGTTCAGAAAACACTACGCTCGATCGAGTTATGACGGATACTGAATTATCATTTATGGGCAGTCTACCTAGTGCAAGTTCTATATTGGTTACACCGTTTTGTGGCTATCTACTGGATAAATTGGGCAGAAAACGGACTCTTATTCTGTTCTTATTACCTCAATTAGTAAGTATACAATATTGTTTAAATAAAAAACAATATAAATATAAAATATATAAATATAAATATCTATGTTCAAGATTATTTTATTTTAAATGAGTTTAATTTTATTCAAGAGACCCTTTATTTTAGTTCAGCTGGATAATACTTGTAACTATAAATAGAGTGGAAGCATTTCTTTTCTCAATGTTTCTTTCTGGTCTAAGTGGCTGTGTCTTGCTTGTGGTTCCGATCTATGTTGGTGAATATTGTGAGGTTTCTATAAGAGGTTCAATGACGTCAGGTGCAATAATCTTCTATGAAATAGGAATGACAATATCCTATCTATTCGGAGGTTTATTGGACTACAAGACACTAAGCTACGTGTGTTTAACTATGACTGTACTTGGTCTGATTATGCTCTGTTTTATAAGAGAATCGCCAATGTTTTTAATGAAGAAAGGTCTTGAAGAAGTGAGTTATTTTATTTATGTAACTTATATTAGGCATATATACCAATTAGAAGTATATCTTCTATATATTACTTAATTCATTTAAACTTATTTTTTCTACTAGTATTATTAATCAAAATTGCTAAGTAAAATGGTTTTTGTAAACATTTAAAAATTAATGATCATAATTGTAATTATCGTTGTAGGAAGCTGCAGAGTCAATAGAATTTTACAGGGGCTTAAAACCTAATTCCAAAGAGGTTATTCAAGAAATCGAAGATATAAGAAATATTCTTACTTTGAATATAGAAAATATGGGTGAGGATTTATTATTATTTGTTTGGTGTTGTTATTTTCTTACATTTATTTATAATTGTTTATGATATTTATAGATATTGCACCAGATAAAGAAAGATTGAAACCAGATGAGACGCCACGGGAAATGTTATCTAAATGGAAGTTTTTAAGTATGTACGCTAAAAGAATGCATAACGAATCTCTTAGTTTAGTGTTTACTCTACTCTAAAGTTCGTTGTCGTCTTCATTCTGTCAGATATAAGTCAGAAGAATATTTTTATAAAATCGAAGTCTTCCTCATATAATTTATTTACTTCTGAATATACACATATATGTATATTTCCAGCAAAATCCCGCTCAACTCGTCGTGCACTATTAATCATATTGGCCTTGGACACAGCAGCTATATTTCAAGGGTTAATTGTAATCCAAATATATGCTCAACCTCTTTTGGAAACCACCGTGTCGAGTATGTCATCAACTTTATCGACTACTATATTTGCCTTAGTAATCGTTATATCAGGTTTGATCGGAGCTTATTTAGTTGACACAGTTGGACGTAGAGTAAGTATGCTTATAATAGGTAATAATGATTAAGTATAACTTACAGTGTTTTGTATTATTTTTCTGACTTTTAGCCTTTATTAATTACCGCTGCGATTGCTAACGGTCTTTGCTGCTTGGTATTGGCTACCCAAGTGCAATTAAAATGGGGTCCAAGCTGGTTGACTGCTATGTTTATGAACTTTTACTTCTTATTCTATGTTCTTGGAGCCGGTACTGTGCCATATGTATTGGGCAGTGAGCTTTTCTTACCTCAGGTAACATATTGATATTATTAGACAAGTAAATAATAATAAATAATGCAAACAAATTTAAGGATATCGGAAGAGTTCTTAATTCTTCTCATGCAGATAAACGTTAGTCAGTTTCAAAAAAATATTTAACAACTTTCTCTGTAAGATTTGTAACATAAATATTTTATTTACATTGCATTACTTTGTCCTTATAATACTAGTGTTACTATATACAAATACAAATGTTTTTTTACATTTTAAATGGTTGTAATTTGTTACGTATGAAAACTGGCATGCCTTGAATCGAAATATTTATTTAAAGCACATTCATTAAGTCTTTTAATATATTTATACCAATAACTTGTAAATAATAAAAAAATATTAAATATAAATATGTATAATAAAATGTAATATTTAAATAGAAGCCATTATATAAGTACACAATGAGCTGAATTCACCGAATTAACAACTGTAGTCGAAATCTTAACACTCCTTAAAATGCAATATTTTTTTATTTTCCATTAAATATAAAAAGGAAATAAAAATCTACTTTAGAAATACGTAAAATTTTAACTTTATGTTTGTGGCTTAACTAGTAGATGCTTATCTAAGTAAAGGTATTTATTAGAACTAAGCTATTTTAAATAAATGCTGAGGCTTTCACGGCCGAATATAACTAAGCTATTTTGTTAATAATTTTACCTAATATTTATTAAATTTTATATATATATGACTAAAACTAACAGTGAAAAAATATTTGACCTGTATATATGTATACATACCAAGTCTTATTAATATGATACAAACATTTAATTAACCGGCATTGTGTGACCGAGTGATTAGCTAAATTGACGTAATTAATCAAAGTCGCTATTTCGGAAGTCGCTATGGAAAGTCGTAAATATGTCATTAATTGGTATTTACGCATTTAATTTGTTCCTAAAATAAACGACATAAATGCAATTATACTAGTGTAGTAATGATAATAATAGATAACATTAACGTCCATTAATTGAACATATCTATTTCTTTTATAAATGAAAAATATTAATTATTATTTTTGGTGGTAGAGCCTAGCCGTAGTTATCTGGCTGCAGCTCGTATTGGGCTGGCTCGACCGGGGAAGGACCACCCTCTCACAGAAGACCGACGTGTAGTAACCAAATTCATTTGGTTATGTTTCGTCGGTGAGTGAGAGAATCCGGAAGCCCAAATGGTCTGTCCCAATTGGTACAGACACACACTCGTCTACCGGACGTGGACAGCCATATACCCTCTTTGTTGGATCTTCTGCTGACTACACATCCCGAAAAGTACGAAGTCACTGTCGAGGCTCCCTTAGGGTCCTCTGATCATTGTTTGGTACGGAGTGTAGTGCCCATGGAACGCCCAGCTCCCACAAGACCTGCGACTCGACGCGTTTGGCACTACAAGTCAGCGGATTGGGATGAAATGCGATACTTTTTTGCATCCTACCCATGGGGGCCGATTTGTTTCCCTTCCAATGATCCTGGTGACTGCGCTATGGCCATAGCTGATGTGATACTTCAAGGCATGGAACTATTTGTACCAAGCTCTGTGGTACCACTTGGTGGCAGATCGCGGCCTTGGTTTGATGCGTCTGTCAGGGCTGCAGCAGCTAACAAACGGCAGGCTTATCAAGCTTGGGCTAATGCATTAGTCACGAACTCTAGAGTTCTGAAGAGGAAATACAATCGTGCCTCCAGATTCTTCAAACGGAAAATCGCTAGAGCAAAGTTCAAGCATGTCGTCAAAATTGGGGATCAGTTGGCAAGGTACCCACCTGGCACGCGCAAGTTCTGGGCGCTCTCCAAAGCCAGTCTGGGAAACTTCTGTCGCCCATCTCTGCCGCCATTGCATACTGGGAACGACTCTTTGGCCCACACGGCAAAAGAGAAAGCCGATCTCTTAGGCACTTTTTTTGCCTCAAACTCGACTTTGGACGACCAGGGGAGGGTACCGCCTATCATCCCGCGGTGTCCGAGCTTTATGCCGGAAATAGTTTTTCGGCAAAAACTCATCCGAAAAACCCTACTTTCCTTGGATATTCATAAGTCGAGTGGGCCAGATGGTATCTCTCCAGTTGTGCTACGAACACCTGGTGCCCCTGAGTTGACACCAGAGCTAACGCGTCTATTTCGGTACTCTTAATTGAAAGGCGTAGTCCCGGTCTCATGGAAGCGTGCCCTTGTCCATCCGATCCCTAAAAAGGGCGATAGCTCGGACCCATCTAACTACAGACCTATCGCCATTACCTCTCTCTTCTCTCCAAAGTAATGGAGAGCATCATCAATAAACAGCTCCTAACCTACCTCGAGGATAACCAGTTGGTCAATGACCGGCAATATGGCTTTCGCCATGGTCGATCGGCTGGTGATCTTCTGTTGTATCTTACACACCGTTGGGGAGCTGTTATTGAAAGCAAGGGAGAGGGTCTGGCAGTTAGTTTGGATATGGCGAAAGCCTTTGATCGTGTGTGGCACAGGGGGCTTCTTTCGAAGCTACCTTCCTATGGGCTTCCCGAGAGTTTATTCCTACCTACATGGCCGGCAACACTCCTGTAAATCCTCGGATGTTGCAAGATTTCATGGGCGGCGGTGATCACAAGTCATCTGTCACCCGCCAGCTCGTTTGCCCTCCTTTTACATAAAAAAAAAAATATATACATAATACGTACAATTAATTAATACGTACAATTGTACACATTGGTAACATAACTATTACTATCTGACTTACAATTATACATTAAAATATTTGAGAGCATATCAACCAACTCCTCAAGCGATCTTCCTCGATGGCCCTGGTGGCTCTGATTACACATTTGTGTACAATATCTCATTAACTTGCACAAAGGATTGAGCTAGGTATGCATTCCAGTAACTCGAACAGGAATTACCGCAATAATTTTACTTAGTGTATAGCGGTTCACAATCGCTTCTGCTTTCTACTTGATATTAAAGATGAGGCAATGTGAGGAATCAGTAGCATCAGCAGCGTAGGAAAAAATTGCAGATTATGCAAACGATTAGTTTTGGTGTACATAATAAACATTGCATAATAAACATTAAATGCGTCTGGTATGGCTCTACAAGCTGCCGATTGCATTCTTAGGGACATCCACTATCCGGTGTCGCGTCTGGAAGAAAAGTCTTATTTCTGTTCGGCCAGCTGTACCACGAGGAGGAAGAGGTGCAATGATGTTATACTCAATCAAGTATGGAATATCATTCATGTACGTAATCTTTGCACCAATATGCAAACTAAATCTGTAGAAAATAAAACTAATCGAAGTGTCATTTGCTGAATCTTTGCTGAACATTTTAAATGGTCAAGCCGCCACTTTGCCCGGCACTAATAAAGTTAGTGTCAGGAAAAGTCTTCCATCCTCAATTATGGAAACAGATACTATTGCTGTAGCATATTGAAACAAATTTCAAGAGTGTACTATAAAAGAGCTTACATAATGATACTTACATAATGCGTCGTACTAGAAGAGAAAGAGAGTGACTGAAGCATGCAGCGCTTACCTAATCAACCTCAAAGTGAATCCGCTCACGAAATCAAGGATAGAAACCCTTCAGCACTTCACCCACGTCTTTTACCACTTTGGCACGAACGTCTTTACCGAAATTTACAACCGGGTAATTCCCAAACACGCTAAATTGCATTTATTAGAGTCCTGTTATTTAATTCACAAGAGCTCAAATTCGTTGCACGGCCATATCATTTCAATTGCTACAGTTGTTCTTTGCCGCCAGAGGGCGGCAAACGTCGAGGAGAGCGCTGTTTGTAAAGGGATTGGGAAGGTGGGAATTCGAAAATATACCACGCATGAAATATTTAATTACTTTATATTAACTGCCGCCAAAACCCATGAATGATTTAGTTCTACCAAGATTACCAGCCAAATTATGGACATACCACAATATGTACACTGCTTTCGAGCTAACTAATTATCTGCTTAAATTTCGGAATAGTTTGAATGGCACTGGCTTTTTTCTGTGTGAGCTACCTCGTTTGACAATGCATTTGAGCTCACATATGGCAAAAAAATTCGCAATCATGGATTTAATAAATTTGTAATCAGATTTTTTTCCAGGAGTATCGAGTAAACGACAAGTGTCCAGCAACATCTCAACGTTGCAACTTTGGCATTTTAACTAAATTTGATCGACTTCTACACCAACACGACGTTTATTACTTTCATGAGATCTGAAATGATGTAACAAGTTCAGATTCGTCTGCTATTCAATCATCAAATTGCGTCGACTAATTATTTTCAATGAAGAAATGTCTTAAAATAATTATTCGGACATAGTGCAATTATCCCAAAAACGTGGCAGAATTGCCCATAGAATTCCCTTTTTTCAAGGAAAACCTTCAAGAAATTCCTAAAGTTCAAGTTGCTTTATTTTAAAAAAAGAGTACCTTCAAAAATTTCATTTGACATTTTCACACTCTGAATACAATGCAATATGATCGAACTGGGTTTACGTCTTTCATCGAATCGACCTCAAAAATTAAAAGTTCAGCAGCATCCGCTCAAAGTTCGCCCAAATTATATTACGGACACTTTACCGACTAATGATTTATTTGGAAGCAATTCATGAATCATTAATCTTAAGAAATTATGATTTAACGAATATTTTCTGTATTTATTGATTTCTTTGTTACTCATTTATAATTCCTTTTTTGTAATCTTATTTTCTTTTAACTGAAGAACAATCACTTACATAATCAAATAAATATAGATATGAGTATATACATATACTCACTTTAATATTTTATACGATTTGATCTAATGTTTGTAAGAAATATATTATATTTATTATCACTATCCTCAATTTACATAATAATAATGAATCCTTCCAATATAAGAATGTCTGGAAAAGAACGCTATATAGCGATAAGCCAATTATTGTATTTTAATAATATGCATTTTTACATATTTTTTACTATTATTGTATGTTATGTAACTAAGTATATTTTACGAAATTTGTTTTGTTTTTAGATCAAGAGCTTCGGTACAATGATCTACTTGGAATGGAGCTTTATGTGCAATTTCATTTTACTATTTATCTTTAATCCTCAGGTAAAATTATTGGGTGAGTATTTTAATATCATTATTATTAAAACTTTTAACCTTTCGGGGCATAGAATGTCAATTATATTTATATTTGAAGTTAAACTATAAATAATATTTCGATGACGATGTAATAATTACATTGTAAATATGTAAGTTTTGCGTCTTATATTTGGCGGCAGGTCTGTTTCTCTTCTTTGGATCCGACGAGTTGCTCGGATGCAACAATCGATGTGGTGCATCAGGTGATGGAGTATTTTATTTCCTTTTTCCTGACGCTGCCATCGGTGGTAAGCTTGCCCATGCCAAATACCGAAAACATCCGGCATACCTCATTTGGGCTGATGCTCCAAACCGTAAATCTCCTGATGTAAATTCAACCAAGCTATAAAGTGCTACAAAAACGGCTCATCTCGATCGAATTGCTAACAGTGGCCAAAAGCTTTCTGTCATACCAACTGGCAGTCGACGTTTCTGCCAAAGCGATCAAGTAAAACTTCTGCCAATCCTTAGTGCCTGCTATGCTGAAGCCGGATGGATCCCTGTCCCATACAGCAACACAGAAAGCAAATGTATTTGCTTCTCTGTTTGCTGTCAATTTATATCTAGACAAAAGATAATTTGTTTCGATGCCTGATCCGCATAAGATTGTTTAGATGTAAATAAAGTATATGATCTTGGTATACCACCAGCCATTCAGCTTAAAACATACGCAGCTGAGTTGACTCCTGTATTCGCACGGCTGTATCGCCTCTCCTTCAAAACTGGAAAAATGCCAAAATCCTGGAAGCTTTCCAACGTGTAATCACTTCCCAAAAAAGAGGGCCGTGCTGATCCTGCCAATTATAGACTGAATTCAATCACTTTCATATGCTGTAAGATTATGGAGCGTGTATTAAACTCGCTCCTTCTAGCGTACCTAGAGGGTAACGATCCTCAGTGACCGATAGTACGGGTTTTGCCGAAACAGGTTCACTGGACACCTTTTAGTGTACACTACATACATTTTAGGCGAGTCCATCGAGAAGAACGGAGAAGCCGTCGTCGTCTCTCTGTACGTCTCGAGGACATTTGACAGGGTCTGGCATGCGAGCCTTATAAACAAGCTTTCAGCGTACGGTATATTTCCTGGTCTGATCGGCTGGGTAACGGACTTTCTGTGCCAGATGTCTTCCGAGTTGTCGACAATAAATGCCGGAGTGCCTCAGGGGTCCGTTCTGTGTGCAACTCTTTTTCTGCTGCATATGAACGGTCTGCTGGAGCCCGGTAGCTATGGGAATGCAGACGAAAGCACAGTTGTGAATCCGCCGAGTTCTCGGAACACTAAAATTCAATTGCAGTTTGAAAGGGAAGCAAGAAGTAAGGTGCAACGTTTGAGTAGCAAATTTCAGGCAGTCTCCGCATGAGGCAATGCCAATCTTCTCGAATTCAACGCTACCAACTAATTATTTTGCGACTTTCCATCCGGTGGAATGTAGTCAAGCATTAACTTAGTTTGTACATAAAAATATATATAATACATATATATTGATTTCTTATAAGATACCCTCTTTCATAAAAAAAAGGATATCTTATAAAAAATATATTTTTATGCTAATTTATGAAGACTAATACTGGCACACATCTATTATTATATTTTTTTTTTCATTAAAATATTTTCTCCGTATTAGTTACTTGATTCAGAAAGAACTGAAATGAATATAGTTTAAAACCATATTTTTACTTTATACGATTTGATGTGGTTTTTATAAGATATATAATATATTTAATCAATGAAAATGAAAATTTTAGATGTTAAGCATAAAATAATATTTACAAAATTTGTTACAATTTCTAGGTCTCGAAACAATCTTCTACCTCTTCGCTTTAAGTTGCTTCATAACCGCTTTGATATCTTTTTTCTTCGTACCAGAGACCAAGAGTGTTCCCGCCGATCTTATCCAACTTAAATTATTAAAGGGAAGGAATTAATATCCAAGTTTAGTAAATTATATTAATGGTGGAATATTTTGCCCTACAATACACAGTAACTAATAAATATTATTAAAGAACCAATACAAGGAGTGGGATATTCCAAATATTATCAAATAAAATATATATTTTATGGACATATAAATAAATATATATTGGTAAATAAATTATAATATATAATAAATATATTATAATTTATAATAAATAGTAATATATACATCAAAGGTATATATTACTAGGTTTTTAACTTTTTTTTTGTATTGACTATGTTTGTTATTAAAATTATAATAGAGAGTAGTAGAAGGAATATTAGAGAAGCAAAGTTAGTGTCGATTAGTGTTAATAAATTCTTAACTCTAAAACTATATTGTGTATAACGTTACTATATAAATGTACATTAAATATTAACCACCAGTGTGACTTTATATTTTAACCTTTTTCATCTAGCATGCGGTATTAGAAAAAATATATTTTAATAAAATTACACAATGACAGAATTACATGTAATTCTGTACATTATATTTTGTGAAATTGTCTCGTGGATTATATGCACTATTATTATTATATACCCTTTGAATTATATGCACTATTACCCATTGATACTATGGCCACAATTTTAATAATACAATTTTTTTGATGTTATTTCTCGATTTTATTTTAGTTTTTATTCTTTTTATCTTTTGCAAGTACTGGCATTATATAGTAAATTTAGTTTAAGAAGTTTAAATGTCTATTCTGATTATTAAAAACAAACACATTTCATAGTTTGTATTTAGTTGTGTTATGTATTATCATATTATATTAATGTAGTTTTATTTTTATATTAGATTTTGAATATTATAACAAAATTTATTTATTTTCTATTGGGTATAGATTCTAGTTCAGATTCCTATTACACGGCTGATGAAGATAGTACTTTCGAAATAGTGACTTTGCATCGTATCAAAATATAATAGCAAATGAATTAAAGGCTAGCGTTTCCATTTGAGTCGTAAGAGTTTTGGTTTGAAAATGGTATCATTTGAAAGGGGTTCGTCTCTGTAATGTCGCAGTATTTTATTAAGGTAACCTGGCTCGTCAACACACACACACACTACACAGCATCAACCGACACGTACGTCACGCTCGCCGGTCGGTGTCATCTGTCAACTCACTCACTATATCGCGGCGTGTGCGCTCGAGACTAGGTTCATACACTACATCCCTTTCTTGTTTTATTTTAAATGTATGGATTATTAAATTACCATTTAAAACATGTAAGTTAAATAAAAACAAACATACTTATATTTATTCAGGAATCATAATCCAATATGTGTTTTCTTCTTGATTTACAGATACATACTTACAAAATCCTTTATTTATTTATTTATTTTGTTACTGAAATTTCTGAATTACTTTCACTATTTAATTTATCTCCTTCTTCCTCATCTGTTGGCAAAACTTTCCATTCTCCTTCAACTTTCTTTAAATGTACTATATTTCTTCTAAGTTTCTGCCCTGTTTCATCGTTCCGGATCTCGATATCTCCAGCCGAGCTTTTCTCGATAGTATGTGTAGTCTCATCAAAATTCAATCTCAGTTTGTTGTCCCTAGTCATATTCTTCACATATACTTTGTCTCCTGGTTCCAAGCTGTGTTCTTTTGCTTTCCTCTTTTTATCTGCATATCTCTTTCCTTTTTCTTTCATTTCCTGGTCTCTGTCTCTTACATCAGTAACTTGATCTCTCTTTTGCTCAACGTCTACTATCATTGGGATTTTGTCCCTAAATTTCCTGTTGAAAAATAACTCTGATGGCGTCTTGCCTGTAACGCTATGTGGTGTACTATTATACATAATCATGTATTCCTATAGACTTTCTCGCCAATTCTTTTTTTCAGCTTGGGAGCTCTTTAGTCGCTTTAGGATATCACGATTTTGACGTTCAACTTCTCCGTTTTGTTGCGGCCAGTATGGAACAGTGTTAAATAAGGTAATGTTTCTTTCGACACAGAATGATTTAAACAATTCGCTACAAAATTGCTTCCCATTATCCGCAGTTATTGATGCTGGATAACCCAAGCGGCAGAAAATTTCACTCAAAAGTGATATCATATCCGCACTTGTAATCTTGCGGCAAATTTTGATGTCTTTATATCTACTGAAGTAATCCACCACCACAAGTAGATGATCACCACTTGAAAGTGGACCCATCAAATCTATAGCTATATCAACCCACGGTTCTTGTGGCAACTCTCTACGCTTCAAAGGATTAGGTGGGTTCGGAGCTGAGACTAAAGTGCAACCTTTACAAGATTTCACTAATTTTTCAGCGTCTCTGTCATATTTCGGCCACCACACCTTTGTTCTTAGTCTGCCTTTCATCGCCACAATTCCCGGGTGACCCTCATGTGCCGCATTTAATACACGAGCCCTGAGCTTTGTAGGAATAACAATTCTTGTACCTCTTAATAATATTTCCTCGTAGAAACAAAGCTCACTCTGAAAAATTTTGTACAAATTAACATCTTCATGCCATTTGTTATGATATAAGCCTTCTTTTACTTTTTGTATTTCCGTGTCTTCTAGTGAACTCTCAGTGATTTCTTTTAACGATACTGCGACTGGCCGGGTATACTCCACAATATTATGTATATAGTCATCTTTAACTGTAGGAAGATCTTTGGGAATTTTGCATAACCTTGATAATGGATCTGCTATATTATTTTTTCCAGGTTGGTAAACGACTTTATATTTATATGATTGTAAGCGCAAGATCCATCTTTCAATACGTGCATACGGTTTAGATTTTGGTCCAAAGATTACTTCAAGTGGCTTATGGTCGGTTACAAGCTCGAATTCCTTGCCATATAAGAATACGTGGAAGTGCTCTACTGCCCAAACAAGAGCTAGTGCCTCCTTTTCTGTCTGGCAGTATCTACGCTCGCAACTTGTTAAAGTTTTGTGTCCATATGCAGTAACTCTTGGACCTTTATCATTTATCTGGATAAGAACACCTCCTAGACCTACTGAACTTGCGTCAGCGATCACAACAGTCCTATCCTTTATGTCATAATAGCCTAAAGTTGTAATATTTGTCAGACTTTCTTTCAAAGAGTCAAAGGCTGTTTGTTGTTTCGAGCCCCACAGACTACTAATATTAGAACCCTCGCCTTTGTGACTCCGTATTATTTCCCTGAGAGGGTCAGTCTGTGTTGCAAGGTCTGGAATCCATTTGCTCAAAAAATTTACTAATCCCAAAAAACTTTGAAGCTCTCCCAATGTCGTTGGAGGTCTAAACTGTTGTATAGTTGAAACATATTTTGGCAGTGGCCTTACGCCATGCTCCGAAAGTACATGTCCTAGAAAATTAATCGTCTTGGTTCTGAAAATGCACTTCTCTTTTTTCAAAACTACGTCATATTTCTTTAATACGTTCATTACTTTGTCAAGGCGTTCGTTGTGGTGTTCTAGGTCTTTTCCGTATATTAAAATGTCATCAATGTAGTTAATTACTCCTTCGCAACCTAACAACATCCGTTCCAACGTCTTCTGAAAGATTTCAGGCGCGCACGAAATTCCGAACATTAGTCTTTTGAATCGGAATAACCCCCTGTGCGTAATAAAGGTAGTAATATGTCTAGAACTTGGGTGTATTTCAATTTGATGAAATGCGTCTTTAATATCGAGCTTTGTAAAATATTTAGCATCACGAACCTTGGGTAATAACTTATCCATAGTAGGCAATGGATGATTTTCACGTACAATAGCCTTGTTTGCACGTCGCATATCTACACAAAGTCGCATCTCTCCATTATCCTTAATAGCAGGGACCATAGGCGATACCCATCTAGAAGAACCTTTGACCTCCTCAATTATGTCTCTTTTGAGTAACTCTTCGATTTTAGTGTTAATTTTCTCTTCCAGGGGTATAGGAATTCTCCTAAAATTAACAAAACGCTTAATTTGTCAGGATAGTTATTTATTAAATACAAACAGATCATAACTCTAAAGTAAAAATATTAGATAAAGATGAATGTACAAGAATGTCTAATATCATCGTTAACTCACAATGTTTGTCTGTAATAAATTATGTTTAATAATTTGTAAGTACTCATACATAATTTAGATAGAAGATATATAGGAATGTAATCATCGTATAATAATTAATTAATTAATTAATACCTGTAAGGCTGTGATAACGGTGGAACAGAATCATCAATAGGCAAATCAATCATGATGTTTTTAAATTTGGGGAACTCGCCTGAGTTAATGTGGTTTATTTGCAAATTTAGTCCTATTTTAAGAATCCCCAGTGCCATAGCAGACACTTTTCCTAGCAAGTTTCTTGTACCATTCGTTATTACAAAGAAAGTTGTGTCTTCGGACTTGTCTCCTACTTGTAAACGTGCTTGAAAAGAGCCTTTCACGTTTAGAGGAGTATTACTTCCATAACCCATAAAGTTCACGTTAGGATTTGCAATTTGATTAAAAACTTTTACTTTTTTGGTTTTCATCTTCTCCCACGTCTCTTCAGTGATCAGGTTCTTTTTACACCCTGAATCGACTAAAACCTTTGTTTTCACTCCCCCGATAGTGCAGTCAAATTCTACATCTTCATCGATATGAAAAACGTAATGAGTATCTTCGTCTTTGTTCGGCTCTTCTACATCTTCAATTTGATTGATAGTCTCATTTCTAGCCTTCTTTACGTTGGTCACTACATTGAAATTCTTCTGCTCAGATTTCCTTTTAAAATTTTGCTTTGTTCTACAAAATTGTCGAAAATGTCCCTTAAGTCCACATTTCAGACACTCTTTGTCTCTGGCAGGACAGGCTAGGTCATTTGACTTGTGTCTCCGATTGCCGCATCTGCTGCATGCTAACTCGAAAACCCTTGGTTCCCTATATTTCATTCTAATTTTTGACTCAATTTTATTAATTGTTTCTTCCTTATTTTCAGTGTCGAATTGATTCAGTTGGTTATTTATCACCTCTAAAGTATTCGCTTCAAATATAATTTGATCCAAAGTGATGCTGTCTCCGATTTTTAGGATTTTTTTCCTTAGTTCAGTGCATTTGCCTTTTTCGGCAATCTGGTCGATTATATGTTCGTCTTTGTCAGTGAATTTACATTTATCGGCTTGGTTGCGTAACCTTACTAAAAATTTATCGAATTTCTCGTCGGGTTCTTGTTTAAGAAGCCGAAAGATATGCCGCTCATATACTTTGCTCTGTTTTGGTGCAAAGTATTCGTCCAGTTTTGCTATAGCCACAGTGAACACATCAATTTCATTAGATGGGATCACGTTAGCTCCTGGAATATTATAAAAGATCTCTTGCAATTCCAATCCGCCAAAATGTAACAAACTTGCTCTTCTCTTAACATCCTTATCGATGTTGGAAGCTTCCAGATATATTAGCAAAGCCCTTTTCCACCGTTCCCAGCGCACACCCACTGAGGTGGGGTCACCTTGGCAATCAAATTTGTCCAACGTCAAAAACGTTGAAGAAGACATACTTAATTATTTTTTCCTTGTGTTGTTTATTTTTGTCCTGTAAGATACAATTTAATGAATCAAATTGAACATAACAATCTGCTTATCAATTTAATGATCAGATTTTTCTGCCATGAAATTATCAAAACAATTTAATGATTCAGATTAAACATAATAATCTGCTTATCAGTTTAATAATCACATTTTTCTGCAAAAATAAATAACTAAAACAATTTAATGATTCAGATTGAAAATAATAATCTGCTTATCAATTTAATGATCAGACTTTTCTGCAGTGAAATAACCAAAACAATTTAATGAATCAGATTAAACATAATAATCTGCTTATCAATTTAATTATCAGTTTTTCTGCTAGTCAATATAAAAAAAGTAATTCAATTTAGTAACTCAGGTTGATCACACTTATGTGTATGTGTCAAGTATTAATTTAATGATCAGCATAACTGCTGAACATCATTATATATTTTATTAACTTAACTAAAACTGTTCTACCTTCTCATTTTATGTTTATATCTAAACAAAACAAAAAAAACACCTAACGAATGGTCATAGTTACAATCGTAAGGTATGTGTTTACGTATCTTGTATTTTAGTTACGTGTTATAATTTATTTTAACTCAAGAATGATAATCAGTTTCGTTGTATAATAATGAATATTATGTTTAAGTTTTGTTTGTTTTATTTTGTATATTTCTTATTTTTCCCAACTGAATAAAAAAAATGTACTTACTTTAACCTTCGTCGCCACATGTAATGTCGCAGTATTTGTTTGTTTGCTCAAATGGGACTCAAGGTCAAATCAATTAACAGTCTTTTATATATTTTTTCATTGCCGACTTTGTAAGATTTATTTTTTGCTATGAAATTAAAATGTAAAGAAAATTGGTCAATTACCAAGCCCAACTCTTTTCAAATTGTAACAATTGTAATAATGCCACAACAGCATAAAATGCCAAAAAATAAAACTAATCTAATACGGCATAACTAAAAATGTACATAAACATTAATGACTTCTGACGCCTCTCCATAAAAGTGTATAGTGCCACCGAGGATTTAGGAACAATCAACTGGGCAATGTTGGAATAGATAATTGGGAAAATAGTACTCACTGCCGTTAGTATCTGGATCTTTTGAATAATTACCAGGTCTTTGCTACTTCTTTAGGAAATTTGATGTGTTTTTTAAAGCGGTTCCGGAAGATTGATAACTAGTTGAGAAGTCTCGGAAGATTGATAATTAGTAAATAACTGATCCACCCCCCGCGCTCAACTACACCTATTTTAATTTTATAAAAAAAATAATTTCGTTTAATTCTTTTGTAAGGGTATAACTCAAAAACTACTTAACCGACTTAAAACATTCTTTTACCCAGGGTATCAAAATGTTGCTCATAAAAGTCATTATTTTGCATGCGTAAATTTGATGATACATATTAAACTACAATAGTATTGATTATACGTTTTTAGAAAAATAGCATTACATTTATTAATAGTGCTCATGGTCGCAAAAAAGGCAGCGATGGCTATGCCTACAATATGCCTAACTTTTGTAGATAAGTCACAGCAACGGGTTTTATTTATTATTATTACTATTATTAAGTTAAAATAGGGTAGAATCAAATAGTGATGATAGTTGTAGGTATATAATGGTTTAAAATTAAGATTGATTAAGTACATATACATTCCACTTTAACTTTAGCTCCACTTCAGATCGGTATTTAGTCATATTTTTATAGTTAAAATTATAACGCTTACAAAAAAATTCTAGGTACCTAATGTTTGAAAATATCTTTAAACATTTATAGCCATATTAAGCTTATTTTAATTTAAATAAATACAAAATAAAGAAAAAACCGATATGTGCAATTCAAACCCGCGACCTTTGGGAACCTATCCCGTTGCTCTATCGATTGAGCTACCGCATCGATACCCGACCCGGTGAAATTAAGCGTTCTATATGAGATCGTCTTTATCAGGACGGTGATAGCATCTCTTATAAAATATATGTAATATTATAAATGATTTTTCGATTTGTAAATATATATCACAGTGTTATAAAAGAGCCTTATATTTGAGTTTTAGGGAAATAATGAAGACAGTATTTACATTATTTATAGTTTTGTTAAAATATGCTTGCTTATGACTAGCTGTTATTAACAAAATGTACACGATGGCATACTTTATAAGAGTCATGTATCAGTATATACATAGTTTTGTATCAGTTGTGTATCAGTTGATGATGATTAAAACTTATTAAAAGTACATTAGGTGCCATTTTGTTAAACTATTAACTAACTTAAGTTATAACAAATTTATAATCTGTAACAAGCAGTTTTCTTTTTAAAGGCAAACTGTGTCTAGTTTTTATATTCACCTACTTTATCCTTAAATCATGACATTAGATTAGTAAATTAAATTAATTACTAATAGTCAAAATAAAACATAATCAACCGTAATCAACATTTGACTAAATTGCTTTAGATACCAAAACACTTTAATAATTAATTTCATAAAGTATTTTTTTGTAAACTACTGCTAGTATATAATAAAATAAATGAATGAACTGGAGGACCACTAAAAATAGATCAAATGACAATATTCAATTATAGGTATAATAAATTTTTACTTGAACAGATTGACAGGTGCAAATTTATATAACAGGTATAGGTGCTTTTTTTAACATATACTAATGTATATGTCAATGTTTTTACTTTCTATATACTATATGCTGCTATATTCCAGTTACTACATAGTATTAATATCCGTATGACTTAATAACTGCAATTTTATACTTCGTTATCATTTTTGGATCTTAATAAATAATAATCTTTGTGTTTTTTTCAAGATTTATAAAATAAAATATATCATTATATATAACAAAAAAAGTTATAAAACTACATCTTGATTGTGATAGGTAGGTACTATGTATTCTGGCATGTTAAGAGCTAATATTTTTTTCTTTCCAAGAATTTTTGTTGAATGATGTCGACCGGTAACCCTTTTGTCTCTGGTAAGTAGAAAAACGTAAATAACGCTGCAGAGAAGCTACAACCAGAGAAAAAAAAGAAGAGTGGTCCGAGCCCTGGAATTAGGATAATAATTCAATATAAAATTAAGCCATATTAAAATAAAAAAAGATTTGTTGTTATTGAAATCAAATAAATACTAGAATTTTAAAATTTCTAAGGTCCAAATATGTCGCTCTGTTTTTATTACTTTAGCATATAGTACTAACTTCTTACAGCTCTAAAGAGCATGGAAAACGGGGGACATTTGATTGTAATAAAAACATACCCACACGTTTTACAAAAAATGTAATATTATTATGGATTATTTTTTGAAACACATATTACTTCGCTTTTTGGTTATTGTAATTTTACAAATTCTTCAGTTTAGTTCCGGTAATCAAATAGTATAAAAATAACAGTCAACGCTTGTAGCAGTTATGCAACCTTCAAATATATATTTTTTCAAGTTTCATTTTAATAAAGTATGCATCTCGACAATAAGAAGCTTAAAAATACTTTTTTTGAATAACTCAGGTCTAAGTCACACTTTGCCGACTTTTATTAATCGTTGTCTAACTTAAGAGTCTTATAGACATTTTGTCATTATATTATACAATTATATATATTTTTAAATACTTTACCGTAAGCTTTTAAGACTGGATTGAAGATGAAAAGTATAATAAAGGCACAAAAAAAGGACCATTCCACGCACACCGTGGTTGCAAAGCCCTTAATCTGAAAAAAAAAAGGTTTTTTTATAATTAAAAGTTGTAAAATAACTAATGGGAAGTTTTTAATAAATCTAAGTATGAGGTTTATAATACATTTCAAAGAATGTCGGGTCTTATAAATTTAATTTGTTCCTATAAAGTATAAAAATTGAATTAAAAATTTAAAAAACCTCCCATTAAAAAAACCTCTAAAAAGAATAAAAATAATATTATTATGTACTTATTGAAGTCGTTGCGTCGGGGAACCGTTGTACGTACGTTAACGATGGTGTCTATTTTACGAAGTTAATTATTGAGGACGATTCGATATCGTAATTTCTTTATTTGCCTTGTTAACTTACTTGCATTTTAAATTCTTTCTTTATTAAACGGTCCCCCGACGCAATATTATTTTTATTCTTTTTAGAGGTCTATTTGTATTGTGGGGTTTTAATTTTTTTCTGCTTTTTAAAGTTATGTTATTGGTTTCTGAATTGTAATAAATGAACCTGTAGACACACAAAATTTTCAATTGTTTAAGTATTTCTGTTAATCTATCCTAATATTATAAAGAGGAAAGATTTGTTTGTTTGTTTAAAATGAATACGCTCCGAAACTACGTGACCGAAAAAAAAAAAAAAAAATTAGCAATAGAATCCTACATTATGATGTAAAAAGTTTATTTTTAATACGAGAAATACCTACATGTATTATATTTAATAAAATAAGGATCCACGTGAAAGTTTCGACAAAAGTAATAAATTATAAATGTATTAAGTAACATTCAAGACTTTTTCATATGGGTAGGTAGATAGGTAGGTTTAATATATATCTACGAATATTAATAAATATAAATATTTAGAGTTAAAATGATTTACAATCACGAATAACACTATGATGAAGGGATTTATATTATCACTAGCTGTTGCCCGTGATTCATTATGACTACGATCGTAAGCCATATAAATATATTTTTACAGTGTACGTGGACGCAGTCATGGGCAACACCTATCCCTAATGAAGTACTTTACCTCAGTAAGTAAGTGTAAAAACTTTTGGCCTTCATAACAAGGGATTTTTTCCTATATAGCGTGGGCGAAGCCGCTGGGAACATCTAATTATTGCAGAAGAACCTCTCCCCCGCACGACTAAAACGTCAATATCTTGGAGATGACTATTTCTATTTCAATCAAACATGAATAAAAACTATTTCGACGCGCATAGCTTTCGATTAAAAAAAACCGCATTCAAATCTGTCCGCGCGTTTGGCCGCAAACAGCAAATTATTGCATAAGAACCTCTCCCTGGCACGAATAAAACGTCAATATCTTGAAGACGACTATTTTTATTTCAATCAAACATAAATAAAAATCATTTCGACAAGCATTGCTTTCGATTTAAAAAAACCGCATTCAAATCCGTCCACGCGTTTGGCCGCAAACATTATTGCATAATATTTATTGCATAATATTTATAACATATTTATTGCATTAGAACTTCTCCCCCGCATGAATAAAACGTCAATATCTTGGAAACTACTTTTTCTATTACAATTAAACATGGATAAGAACCATCTCGACAAGCATAGCTTTCGATTAAAAAAAACCGCATTTAAATCCATCTACGCTCTTGGCCGCAAATTTTTCACAGACAGATACACAGATACACAGTTACACAGATCGACAGGTCAAATTTATAACACCCCTCTTTTTAGTCGGGGTTTAATAAAAATAAGGAAAGACAAAATCTCTCTTCTCTCTTTTTTTATTTAAATAAAGAAGTGATAAATTTTAGACTCAAAAACTTTCTAGAGTGTCTGAATTAAACAATGAGTGGTATTTCGGTTAGAAATATTATTTAAAATTTTGATTCTGATTTGATAAAGATTTTTCACTAAATCTTATTGGATATTGGATTTCCTTACATCTGGTAGAAATACTTCTCCCAATAAAACGTTGGGCACAGCACCAGGTCCAATAGTCCAAGTGATAGTGTAAAGATATATAAATGCAGCGCTCAGCCAGTTCGGGCCCAAGTTGAATTGTATAGTGATACCCAGGATCACGCAGAGAATGCCAGTGACAAATGAGGTAACAATTAATAATAACTGGAAAAAAATAAGTCACAATTAAGTTACCCCTTAATAAGCGAATAAATTCAGAATATTTTATAAGTTTATAACTTACACGACGTCCAACAGTATCAATTAAAGAAGCCTCAAAGAAACCGGCTACTACTGTTATAATTGCAAACAAAACGCTAGATACGGTTGCTGACATACTTGGAATTGCTGCTTCAAATAATGGTGCTGCGAATATTTGTACTACTACCAATCCTTGGAATACAGTTAAAGTATATAGAACGAGTATTGCGCACATCGCACGCCGTGTTGACTTTGACTTGGCTGGAAACACATTAAAAATTAAAACGAGCTTTCTGTTTTAAAATATATATATTGACGGTTATTTTAGATATTTATTTTCCGTTTATATTTTAAAAAATTAAACAGGGTAAATTCAACATTTAGCTGTTAAAAGCTTTAAAGAACTTTCAAAAGCTTGGTATCTGCATAGATACATGCCCAACTGAGGTGATGCAAAAACTTTTGCAGAAATTCGCAAACAATATTATAATATCGACAGATGCACAAAAACTTCCTTTTTTTGACAAATTGTCAATAACTTAAGTCCTACATTTTGAAGAGAGACGATTTAAATCTTCGAAAGGCCTGTGCCTTTCAAAGATTTAAATATTTCTGTAAATATTCTATCAGACATAAAAAAGTGATTAAAATCAGCACTATTATAAATTGCAAGCAAACGAAGTGTTTAAAGAAATTAAATTATCTATTTTTATTTTAATTAAATTGGAATTTTGAACTCGAGATGTATCTCTTGGTTAGTCAGTGAATAAGCCATTTTTCTCCAATGGTTACTTTATTTATGGACTTTAAGTTTAGGCCGCACACACCACACACTTACAGTATCCTTAGATATCACATTGCGATCACTGATAGGATTTTTTTTAGAAACAATGTTACAAAAAGCTTCTAACTACTTTCCGTGCACGTTTTCATACATTAACTCAAACAAATATCGTAACAGTGTATATGCATATGTAATATTTTTATTTCGTAAAACGAACTTCATGCTATAAAGGTTAAATATTGTAATAATAGGCTATCACTGATAGGTCCTATATCTTCAAATAGCATATGCTAATACTAACGGTATGCTATCCTATATACATTTAATTTTATTTAAAAAAGTTCATTGCGTGCAAAAAAAATATTCCATTTAGAAGTCTACTATCATAAATTTACCTCAAAAGAAAGTACTTACTGGACTTGACTTTTATTTTGATTTTGTATATGTTTAAATATTTAACTCAGACAAAAGGGTTGAGTCGCTCCTTCAATAAATTAAAATGATATACTCAGAATAAAATAAATGATACCGTTTTCTAAATTAGTATCAGTTCGCAGAACATTCCGGAAATGTAAAATCGATAACAGGGATAGTAAATATATTGATTTTTAAAAAATTTCGCGTTGGACCTGTATAAGATCAAGTTATATATTTTAATTGAAATAAGCCGAGCCATTTGTCAAGACATTGCAAAAAGAAAAACTCATCAAAGTCTAATGTTGTGTTATCACAATCTAATAGTACCTAATTAAAGTTCTTGCGGCACTTTTAGTAATGTTAAATGATATTACTGCCACTAACGAGCTAATTATTCTTAAAACAAAGCGTTACGACTATTGTTGAAATTTAAAATGTACGCTTACAACTTGAGTTATAGGTGATAATCAGACCTGATTTGATATCTTAATAGGATTTACTATCTTTAAAATACATGGTCAAGATGACAATATAACTATTAACCGTGAGTTTATAATCAGTAAATGTTTGAATGTTCAATTAGATACCGACTTTACTGACCAGACACAAATGAATAAAATCTTTAATATTATTAATGTTTTTAAAGATAACTTTACGTCTGAAAAATATTTTATATATTTTAGGATTTCATTAGGTAGAGTTATAGTTAACTTCATCGTTATCAATTTGTGTTTTGTTTGTTTGTTGTTACACTTACTTTGACTGGCCTCCTTAGTAACATCACATGTACTCATCTGGGTATTCATATTTTAAAAAAAGGATTTTTCTATCCTGCGTTTGTTGTTTCTTTTAACATAAAGTTAAAGTTAATTTTGCACTGGATTTTTTTAATGTGAAATGTATGTAACTTTTAATAATTTAATTAGTTTACTTTTTTCCTCGGATATTTGATTGAGATTTGTGATTTCGAAATATAAATTCATTATTGCCTCATGGTCACTTGTCAATTCCTTATGCAGAAGTTCTTTTCGTTGTTTCGAATTGTGATTCATCTATGAATCCATATCTGTATTAGTAGCAAGCTTTTGTTTGTATCTTCGTACATCGTTGAATTTAGTACAGAATATGTTGTCGATCTTAAGTACAATTTTTTAACACATTAGGCAACATTCTAACAAAGCTATTTAGTTTGTGTTTCTCCACTCATTTAGATATGAATGATTTATGGTTCTTATAAAACCCCGAAGTAGGGTTTTTCTTAAGAACTATAAATCAGTCATATCTAAGTGATTGATTGGTAATGCTTATATTTAAAATAACAACAATGATGAATCATACTAAGTAACTGTTATAAGTTAAATTCTGATGACTTATTTGCATTTTAATAGTTGTGCTCATTTATAATTTATACTAGCTGTCCCCGCTCTTATTCATAATAGTTCAAATGTTTAAAAAAGGGGTGTTATTACACAAATTTCTAGTCTTAAGACCTTATAGTTTCAAAAATATCGAGTTAAATCAACGCAGAGGAGGAAATCTCTTATATATACATAATATATAACTTTATGATTATAACCGTCAGCCACGACTACTAACGATCTCATGACATTATGTTTTTAAAATCCATTTTACTTTATCGCCACGTAAGTTAGAAAGATAACAAATACTGAAGTATATTACAATCAAATATGTTTTTCATTTCTATAATATTTTATTTTAATATATTTTTATATTATTTTTATTGATTCAAATTTTTTAGCAAAATGACATTTAATTTATTTTGTTATTATATAGAATGTCACATTAAACACTGAAAAGTGTTGACAAAACATATTTTTTAATAAATGGTTTTATTATTTTTTAATTCTATTCCTGAACGAATTGGTAAATTGAAAGAATTCTTAAATGTTCTCCCGCTCCAAATTTTTACACAGTTGCTTATTAATAATATAATCACCTTTAATTTTTTTAAGTACCACCATTAAATTGTTTCTTTACTAATAATTGTTAGTAGTGGACTAACCCTATTTGAAACTCACTTATTATATATTTTTTATAGATTTTTTCTAGCTTGTATAAACAAATAAGTTTATATATTGTCTAGAAGCTATTGCTTAAGTAAGAAATTAAAATGTTTAAGAATTTTCTTGACTATGTTGCAATAAACATATTCTAATATGAAACTTAAATGAATAACATTTCATCGCTTTTCATTTATTCAAATCTTTATTGTACACAAAAATATATAATTGGCAGACTCAATCTAAAGCAGTCTCTAAAAGTCAAAAAATAAAATAAAAGTAAAATAATACGTACCCAAATACTTCCATATCGGTAATGTTTCTCTTGGTTTCTTTTCAGCTGGTTGCAACTTTTCCTCTTCTAAGGAGTTTTCTACAAATATAACAAATTCTTCGTGGAATAAATTATATAAATATTAAATATATACAAGATCTATCCCTTCTGCTTTAATTAAATTAAATAAAAAGTTAAGAAAAATAGAAGTTACACCCATTCATAAAACTTGATAAAAAAGCATATTGAACATAAAATAATACCTAGGTCTACATCAGCGTTAAGAAGTTTTCTAATGTTTTCTATTTCCGTTATAACTTCTTTGGAATTAGGTTTAGATCCTTTGTAAAAAGCTATTGATTTGGCCGCTTCCTAGAAAAAAAAATTACGAATATTATAATAATAATAATAATAATATCACAGGACAAATTACGAACGTTAATCTAACCATTAAGTAAGCAATTATTTGCTTGTGTTAAGGGTGTTAGACAACGATACAAATACATAGAAATACACATTATAAATTTTGAGAATATATTTAATAAACGACCAAACGCAGAAATACAGACATCTATGCTCGTAACATAAATACCTGTCCCTGTCGGGAATCATCCCGAGCCCCATTGCGTCGCTATCGTTAGGCGTCTGCGCTAAGCACTCGACCAAATACTACTATATTATATCTACTTATACACATATACTACTACCACTGCTGTATATTACTATTTATATCAATTAATTATAGGTTCACTACTATACTAATAGGTAGGTACTTAGCACATGATAGAGAATTCAAATGATAGTTTATAAAATGATTGTTTGTTTATTTAATGAAATGTGTATTGCAGTTTATGAACAGCGCATTAGAAAGGACGATAAGTCCCTTTCTTTGGGGTGTGATGTCTCCGCTGGGGTATCTCAAGGTGGCGTATTATATCCCTTACTTTTCGCAATTTTCATTATTTCTATCACTCAATATATATCTTCTCTCTATCACATGTATGCTGATGATATTCAAATTTACCGCCATTCAGATCTTGAGAATCTTAACACCTCCATTTCTGCCATTAATGATGACTTGAATTCAATTTTAAGATGGAGTAGTCTCTATGGTTTCAAAATTAATCCTGGTAAATCACAGGCTATTATTATTGGCAGCCCTGGCATAATTGCAAGGGTCGATAGACAAAATATTATTATTTTCCAATTCCCCCTGTATTTATTATATAATATATAGTTTAGTCTATTATAGCTTATTTATTGTAGTTAGTATTTAAATTATTTACAAATCTACGTATAAGTGTATAGTTATTTATAAGCATGTTTATTATTTGTACCTACGCCACCTACCCATATTAATGACTGTTTTATATATTCTAAACCCCAGGGTTACCTGGAAGAAATCGCCGTTAGGCAATAAGGCCGCCTGTTGTACTTCTTTTGTGTTACTTGTATGTGTTTAACTTTTTTTTATATTTTGTGGTGTACAATAAAGAATATATGAATTTATTTTGACATTGGAAAAAAAAATCAATCAACATATCCCTAGGTTAAGGGATTTGATGAGTTCTAATAAATATTTATTATTATTTTATTTAAAACTAGGACAGTAGTAGAATAGCTTCAAAATATACTGGTTATTAACGGATGGAAGTCTAAATAATATATAGAGGACAGTTGTATTGTTCCTGATGAAAAGTACCTCATGTTGTCTTCTGTACAACTGACAACATATCTGTAAAGTTTCATGCTGATTGGTTAAGCAAAAACGTAAAACATGCTTAGAATTTATTTGAATGATATATAAATGTTAATATAAAATTAATAATATTCTATTTCGTTTGGATTTTATATACATAAAATGCTTACTTCTTCAAAACCATTCTTCATCAAATATAATGGTGAGTCTTTTAACAAACAGAGTAGAATCAAACCAACTACGCTCATAGTAAGTCCTGTATAGTTTGTAGTTTTATAATCCAGAAGACCTCCTAAGAGATATGATATCACCATCCCCACTCCATGGAAAATTGAAGCACAGGAAGACAATGCTCCTCTTATAGATGGCTCGCAATATTCGCTGACGTAGACAGGCACAATAAGAAAAACACTGCCACTTAGCCCGCAGAAAAACATTGCACAAATAAATGCTTCTACTTTGGATACCATAGCTATTAACCCCCAGGCTACCTGAAAATAATAACGTATTTTTTATTTAAATTATTTGTTATATTTGAATATACTCTATACTATACACTTTTTTATGAATATTATTCTTGTTTTTTATAAAAAAAAAATAGACATTCATAAAACAGTGATTCGTCTGGCATATGGTACATGTGCAACAAAATTTTATTCGCGTAAAATGGAATAAATGATAAAAAAAAAATTAAAACCCCCGATACAAAAAGACCCCTAAAAAGAGTAAAAATAATATTATTATGTACTTATTGAAGTCGTTGCGTCGGAGGACCGTTGTACGTTAGTGATAGTGTATATATTACGAAGTTAATCATTGAGGACTTGGACTATACGATTCGATATCATCATTTCTTTATTTGCCTTGTTAACTTACTTGCATTTTAATTTCTTTCTTTACTAAACGGTCCCCCGACGCAACGAATTCAATAAGTACATAATAATATTATTATTACTCTTTTTAGAGGTCTTTTTGTATCGGGGGTTTTTTAAATTTTTAATTTATTTTTTTTTTCTGCTTTTTAAAGTTATGTTACTAGTTTCTGAATTGTACTAAATGAACCTACAGACACACAAAATTTTCAATTGTTTTAGTAGGAGAGATTTGTTTGTTTGTTTGAATTGAATAGGCTCCAAAACTACGACCGATTTTAAAAAAATCTTTTAGCATTAGAATCCTATATTATGATGTACAAAGGTTATATTTAATACGAGAAATATATATTATATTTAATAAAATAAGGATCCACGTGAAAGTTTCGACAATGTAATAAATTATAAATGTTTTAAGTACTAAGATTTAAGACTTTCTCATATAAGTATATTCGAATATTAATAAATATAAACATTTAGAGTTAAAATGACTTACAATAACTAATAACTAATAACCTCTCCCCTCACGAATAAAACGTCAATATCTCCGAGACAACTTTTTCTATTTCAATCAAACATGGATAAAAAATATCTCGACGAGCTTAATTTTTGATTGGAAAAAAACCGCATTCAAATCCGTCCATGCGTTTGGCCGCAAACAGCAAATTATTGCATAAGAACCTCTCCCTGGCACGAATAAAACGTCAATATCTTGGAAACGACTATTTCTATTTCAATCAAACATAAATAAAAACTATCTCGACGAGCATAGCTTGAGATTAAAAAAACCGCATTCAAATCCGTCCACGCGTTTGGCCGCAAACAGCTAATTATTGCATAAGAACCTCTCCACAGATACACAGATACTACACAGATCTATACACAGTACACAGATACACAGATACACAGATCGACAGGTCAAACTTATAACACCCCTCTTTTTAGTCGGGGGTTAAAAATAAAATAAATATGACATAATCTGAAACAAAATCATCAATTTAATTAAAGAAAAAAAAAATGGTTGTAGTAGTGTAAATACAAACATGTTCAATTTATTAAAAAACGCAACGTATTGTATGTAAAGACGAAAACAGTGGTTTATTTTGCATGGAGAGATAAGCCACTAATCATTTCTTTTCATACGCTTACGGTTTCTTTCATTATACCATTTGACAGAACTAGTTTTTATCTACTTAATGCTTCTAAATCAAAAGGGACTTTGGACCTGTATTAACAGTGAAGGCTTAAGAAGACTTTTTAAATTAGGAGGTGTTTGTGTCTCCCGAATACTCGATTATTTACATGTTAATCATAATTTGCAGTAAATTTAGACTTAATTTCTTCGGTAGTACTTTCTTTTGGGTATGAATTTTTGTGAAATTAAAATAAAGGTAGGTTTGTATTATTTAAACATATGAAGACAAACCATAGCTCAAAGAAAAAAATAAATATTAATATTTTTAACGCTGTCAGTATTACTGACACTATCCACCGCATTCCGATTTTCAAATTTGATTCATAATAGTTTGCTTGGTGGGACGCGATCGATTATATTTTTTTAAATGAATGACAGTTCAGCTGCGTTGACTTGATTTTTGGGGTGCTTTTTGAGAGTGTTTGATACAGTAAATTGCGAAACCGCTTTCTAAGCTTTTATATCAAATGTTTTTTGATAAATGTATTCTCATATTTATATATGTGTATCAATAAAAATACTTATATTATGACAAAAATGCAGAAAAGCAACATAAAAATGTTCAAAATAAGCGTGTCTGAAAGATTTAAAATGTATACAAAATCTAAAATATTTCTTTTTGAAGCTGCCCGTACCGTAACTGATTTAGGATATTTGTCCATAGAATTAGAAATAAATACAAAGTACAACAACAAAGTAGTGTTTATGTCTAAAACAATTGTATTTTATTAACAATATATATTTTTTTTATTAACAAGCGTTTTGTTAAAAACGCTTTTATGTCGAATATTTATCAATACCTATTGCATATATTTTAATTTTTTATAACAAAATTATAATCTTATAAAAGTTTGCATTTTAATTTTATGGCTCTTACAAAATATATATTTTTTGAAGTTTGTAGTTTGTAAAATTTAATTAACCCCCGATTCAGAAGGACCTCTAAAAAGAATAAAAATAATATTATTATGTTCTTATTGAAGTCATTGCGTCGGGGGACCGCTTAATAAAGGAAGAAATTAAAATGCAAGTAAGTTACCAAGGCTAATAGAGAAATTACGATATCGAATCGTATAGTCTAAGTCCTCAATGATTAATTTCGTAAAATAGACTGGTGTCGTCAATGTACGTACAACGGGGGTTATTTTAAATTTAAATTATTTTTTTTCTGCTTTTTAAAGTTGTGTTACTGGTTTCTTTATTGTACTAAATGAACCTACGGACCCACAAATTTGATTTAAGTATTTCTATTAATCTATCCTAATAATATAAATAGGAAAGATTTGTTTGTTTGTTTGAATTGAATAGGCTCCGAAACTTCTAGACCGAATTAAAAAAATCTTTTAATATTAGAATCCTACATTTTTTCTGATGAACATAGGCTATATTTTATCATCATCATCATAACCATCATCACTAATATTATAAAGAGGTAAGATTTTATTATTAGTTTGTTTGAATTGAATAGGCTCCGAAATTACTAGAACGATTAAAAAATATATATCTTTAGAATTCTACATTATCCCTTCGATGAACATAGGTTATATTTAATACGAAAATAATAATGATCCGCGTGAAAATTTCGACAATATTAAGTAATAAATTTAAAATGTATAAAGTAACATGATTCAAGACTTTTTAATATAGGTATATACGAATTTTAATAAATATAAACATTTAGTGTAAAATGATTTACAATCACTAATAACACTCTGAGGAAGGGATTTATATTACTACACAAACAATTGCCCGTAACTCTTTATGACTACGATCATAGGTCATATAAATATAATTTTTACTTTATACGTGGACGCAGTCATAGACAACAGCTATCCTTAAGCACTTTACCTGAGTAAATAAGTATAAAAACCTTTTGGCCTACATAACAAGGCTATTTTTCCTATATAGCGCGGGGGAAGCCGCTGGGAACAGCTAATTATTGCATAAGAACCTCTCCCTGGCACGAATAAAACGTCAATATCTTGGAGAAGACTATTTCTATTTCGATAAGAACCATCTCGACGAACATAACTTTCGAAAATAAAAAAACCATCGCTTTGCAAGGAGAGAAGTGCAAAAATGCCTGGGACTTGCGACCCAGGGGTAATGTAGGTTTAAGGGGCCAATTTATAATGCGCAAATACGCTCGCCTTCACTGTCTATACTCCTCTCCCTACCTAATCAAATTTGGAAATTACCTACTAATGCCGCCTTTGAAATACGTTCAAGAAATGAACCGATGCTAGTTCTAGAAAAGCTAAGGTTTTTAAGATACTTATAGAGAGATTTTGCTATTATATTTCTCGCTCCCACTTCTACCGCGTACAAGCTAACTATTAATTTATTTCTGGACAGTTCGTTGGTCAGTTCGTAATACTTGTTAAGCGTATGACCCCTGGGGATGTATGTTTCTCAGGGAACAGTGAGCTCCACAAGTATCACTTGCCTTAGATGTTTAGAATACAGGAATAAGTTCTGTCTGGATGACGAAACATCAACATCCCCAGAGATTTTGTAATATTTTTCATACGTGTCCATCATGAGAGTCCAATCAGAAGCTGCGTCTAAAATAGAATAAGTTCCGTTTTGACTTTTTTGGAGCAGCTTTCTTTCACAAACCCCTCAGATCGTTTGCTGGTTGTTATACCCTTCCGCGTTCTTGCTACTGAAAGACTAACCGCTTCCCGTACGATTTCTAATACCTAATCATGGCGACGCGAGTATTGACGTCTATCAAGAAGTACCCTATGCCCCACTTATAAGTGTTTTGCGGTTCCTACTGCCTCCCCATAGATGTTGATCCTTCCTACTGTCTCCACACAGATAATCTTACGAAATTACTTTGATCTGGGAGAGTCATTTGGTATGCATTAAGATATAAAATTTTAATAATACATGGAACCAATCATAAAGCAGGGTGCGCCAACGCAAAGCTAGAGAAATACAAAAATCTCCTATGGTCACTCATTCGTTTTGGATTTCTAGCCTCATCGCGTGCAGATGGTAGTTATTGTTTTCGTCTTGTCTAATAAAGGATTTTGTTATGTCTATGTCTCGATCTTTCCTACTTGATTCGAGCCCTACTTTATTCGTTTTAATACCTATCATAATTTTTTTATAGAATTGAAGTCGTGGCAACTTTGTCTTTTGGGAGAGAAGTTACAGTATCATCTTTAGATTTTCCGCTGATATATCTTTTGGTAACTCTTAGATGTTTGTAGAGCTCCGATGGTTTCTTTAATTTTAAGCCGTAACTTCAATGATTTTATGACGTTTGCATCTAACTTTGACAAAAGGGTTTTATTAATATCATAAATGAGGAAAGGGCAATTTAAACGTGATGTTGAAAAATTATCGTATATCCAAACTTTTTGTGAGGTTAATTATCGTTTGATGGTCTACTTCTTTAAGATCATTAAAAAAAACTATCGATTATTGCATCTAACGATGGCGTACGACCTTGGTTATCGATTTTTTATTACCTAGAAATTTCAACGGAGCTGCTTCCGTAACCGTCCTTACGCATTGACCGCCTTTAAGACCCGGATCGTAAGAGGTATATTTGGTATTCTGTCTACAGTCTACACAGACACAGACTTTAGCAATTACTTGGTGTTGCCCTGATTCCGCCCTTCAACGTAAAGAAATCCTCCACTACAATTAAGAGTACCTGACATTGTTTTGGATTGCTTGTCAGTATCACGAGATCATTTGTAAAAGCTAGTATAGATTCTGTGTATTTATTGTTAAACTTTAACCCATATTTTATTTTCATATTATTTGATTTTCATATTTTTTATGTAAATCTTATTAACCTTTTAAACCATCAATTTCTCAAGCTTTTTAACTAATGCATATAGTTCACTCCTAAAAAAACACATATTTTTACTAATCTATGTTAATGTTGTATATTTTTTCATTTTCTAAGTTTCTCAATAAAATCCATACTAATATTATCAATTTAAAAGTAACTCTGTGTGACTGTAACAGGGTAACAGCTGAATCTCTTAAACCACTTTCACGCTTTCACGCTTAAACCACTCAACCCCTTTTTGTTGAAACATAGCACAGACGCAGATAAGACGTTGAAAAAGCAGGTAGGCTACCGCGGGAAAATATCTTATGTCCACAGGAAACAACGTAATTCGGAAGGAAACCACCGCTGCACCACTTTTTAAGGATACGCTAGAGTCATGAATAGTTAATTTCAAACGTTATATTTTTTAGCAAGGCATATTGACTCTTATGAAATATAGTAACGTTATCATCAAAATTATTGCGCAAAGTGAAAGTTTGCCTTTTAAAGTATGTTGTTTGAATAGTATAGTTTGAGAAGTACGGAAGGATAAATATGGACGCAGTTTCGCGGCGCGTGAATGTCTAAACCTAGACCTAGCTATGCTAAGCCTACAAAAAAGACAAACTATTTTTCAAAGAAAAAAAAAAGAACTCTATATATACACAATAATTCCAAATGGACAGACATGTAAAGACAGACAGTCGTTCCTTTTTTTGGTTATTTAATTTATAAGAAGTATTTAAATTATACATTTATTTAGCACATTTACCTATTTTCTGTTTTATATATTTTTTTGTTTAATGGTTTTTGTATATCTTTTGATACTTGAATAATAAGGTCTAAGGTTTTTTTTATAATCATAAGTTCTTTTAAAGTTGCTATTCTGCTTTAATTATTTATTTACAGACTAAAACTAATTAAGAAAGTGTGATTGTGTTTTTGAACTCATATTATGAGTTCACACACAAAAGATAAAAAAACACTATCACAATTACTATGCAAATACTTGATGTAAAATACAAAACTTCTTTTCAAAGAAATAATCTAATCCGGACGAGGTTGCGGTTAAAAGCTAGTGTTTAATATGAATAAGTAAATTATTACTCGAAATTAAATGTTTTACATCAAAATGCTTAATAAATATAAGTAACTTACTACTTGTGGAAAATAGAAAAATATTATTGCACGCCTTCTTCCTAATTTATCCAATAGGTAACCGCAAAATGGCGTTAATAAAAGGGTACTTGCAGAAGATACACTTCCCATCAAAGATATCTCAGTTTCAGTCATTATTCGATTTAATGTTGTATTTTCTGAACTGAAGAGTTTTACAGTTGATGATGGCAGAGTGTACAAAAGGCCCAGAGTTGTGCACACGTAACTTACTGTAAGTTAAAATAAATAAATTAAAACATACAATTTAAATTTATTTTTTAAGGTATACTTAAAAATTTACCATAGAACATATTTATACAGGTTTTGTATTTTTATCTATGTGTCTATCTATGCTCACGTGAAAATTATTTGACTGATTTTGACCAAGTTTGATGTGGTAATACCTATAACAACTACCTACCTATAACAACTACCTCGTTGTAATTTGTAACTATTAACTATAACTTTTCATTCTATAAATTCGATCATTTTTACGAGAAAACACATAAATTGATTGGAACTTAATACTACAAAACTTCTTCAAGGATTTTTATTACTTTATAATAATAGATTATTACTTACTAGGATGTCAACATATGGCACGATAATAATAATAATAATAATAATAAGTTTAACTCACATAACTAACATCTAAACTCACGTAAATTAATAAAAGAGATAAACTCTCGTATGCAATTCTGGTTCTACTATATCCATTTGGTATCAAAAATTACAAAAATAGTGCATTCAAAAAATAGACACTAAAAATAAAATAAATATTAGCAGTTAAAAAAAGCACACCAACAAAAAGCAGACGTAGAAAGATTATACTCACCAGTTCTTATATTTACCAGTTTATTAAACATAGAAAATATATACAAAATACAAATAATTAAATATAAACACTATCTTAACAATAAGCAAGACCATAGAGATTATATGAGATCATAGCAACTATAATACCACATGATATAAATAATGACAAATACTCCATATTTAAAGAAGCAGAAAAAATTGAAACTAAAGTACACCTAAATATAAATAGTAATAGTAATACCGATTAAGAAATAAAAGGAGCAATAATTAAACAACAGAACGAAAAACGGCGTAGTATACAACTTCATGGACAGTTTGCAAAATCAATTTTAGATCGGGCTAATATATATACAGTACAATCTTTAGTAAATCAGTAAAGTGGATAAATAATCAGCAAGTGTCTCCACAACAGTGTCATCTATCTTTGCGATACAGGATCAGGCAGTAATGACGCGACAATATTAGCGTGATATTCTTAATGACCCGGTAGATGGTAAGTGTCGTCTCTGCGCTACTAAAGTCGAGACAGCTCAGCACATAATATCCAGATGCGAAAACTGAAGGGCACTTAGTATGTCAAGCGGCATATTAATCTCGTACAGTACATCTACTGGTGTCTCGCCCGCAAGCATAAGATGGTTGTAAATAGTTTGTGGTGTGGCAAACTAATATTACCGTGGCTCATAATAGTCCGGATATCATATACGTAGATAAAGCAAAAAATAAAACTTACCTCACTGACGTCACTATACCTACAGACTAGAACTTAGGAACAAAGGAAATAGAGAAATGAAGTAAATATCACCTATTCACAAAAGAAATAATAAGACTTTCGAAAACTAACATATCCAAAATACCAATAGTCATTGGAACCAGGGGGATATTAGCGATACTGCGACCAATTAAACGCACATATAGATTTACAAAAACAGAACACAATACACATAATCACAATAATAGCAAAAGTTTTGTTAAACACTACCTTCCTAGAAAAGTAGTAGGAGGTTCAGCTTTCTAGCTGAACCTTTCTACTAGGTGGATATTAATTGTGTTTGCTGTGGACTCAACTTATTTTTTGAGTATTCATAAAGGATAGCCTTTGGAAAAGATATTTTTTTTAAGTGACAAACTCAAAAAAAAAAACGAAGTATTTAATTGTTTTCATTTTAAGTGACGATAGAAGGCTTATTATCTGAGTGTTAATTAGAATTTGTGATGTGAGTAAGTCAAATAATTGAGAACATATAATCCTCCCCAAATCACTAAAGTATTGTAATAAATAGTTTTGTTCAAAACAAAGAAGATTCTTTCCTTACTAAGAACAATAATAAGATATATTTTATTAATAAGAATTCAGCTTTGTTTAAAAAATAACAAAAATATGTCAAATATTTTACAAGATAAGCCAGTTATTTAAGATAGATAGTTGTTCAATTGTCTGTAATTCGTGTAGGACTTTACTTCATCGTCACCAGTATGACTGTTATAAAACGAATAAGAAAGTAAAAGGATTGAAAATCTGTGGAAAAATATTTAGGGCTAGTTTTTTCTCGTCAACGGGTTATGCAGTATCGACTTATTTAAGAAACCTAAGTAGTATTTACACAGATCGGTTAACTACCCAATGAACAACGCATAATGCACTACCGAATGCACAACAACGAATTTATCCACATATTTTTTTTTTATTTTTTTTTTTATTTTTTTTTATTTTTTTTTTATTTTTTTTGTCTATACTGTTAGCCCTGTTGGCTATTACAGCGTCACCGGGGGAGCGGGTGGGTCTGGAGACCCACCCTTAACAAGGGGGGGCCAGATGGGCCCCCATGGGGAACGACGTCCCGAGGGCGTCTCAGATTGAGACACGGACCTCGGCTCAGGGCGTCGTTAGTCAGGAGGGAATTTATCCACAACGGTTAAAAACCCACACCTGCGTAATTCGCCATCAAGATGACGTTCTTCCTAAACACCAAACCAGTTAAACTTTTGGGCTATCTGCCTGACTGTTACAGTCCTGATTTAATTTACACCTTTTTGATTCTTCGTGGTCCCTAAATTAAAAACCGGCTCAATTGGTTTATCTTAGGGCAAACTTAGTGCCAAAAAAAGGAATCTAAAAAAAGTTTCAAATGGCCGTCTAGAATTTTTATTCAGTTTTATATTAATAATGAACTGTATGTGAAATATAAACATAAGAAAATGTTTGCCACAACTTTTCTTATTTTACCATATATTCTGGTATTTTTCAAAATAGACTTAACTGTAAAAAATAAGATCACTTTGTTGTATTTGTTTTACAATCTATATAAAGTATAGGTAATATTTTATGTAAAATAAAATAAATAGACTCAAAAGGCGTCGAAATTAAACATGTTAAATTAAAATGTGAAAATAATAAGCTAAGACATTTTAAATATGTAAAAGGCTTGATAAATCTAAAGATTGTCTACACAAATTAAGAGATTTGAGAGAAAATGGTTATAATTAATGCAGTACGCTATCATTAACCTTAAGTACGTAAAACGTGTTTAGAGTGTAATAAACTGATGACCAAATAAACAGAGACAGAAATAGACAAACAAAGTTTTAAAAACTGTTGATTTGAGTTCTATGTCAAGAAGCACGTAGCAATTAGCTAATTCTAATAATTAACAATTAAAATACAGATTTTACAATGTTACAGTTTAATTATCTATATGTATTATTAATTATAGAACATTCAATTGTAACACAGAAATATATCTTTCTATTAACGACATTTAAATGAAGCAAGTGATAAAATAATAATAAATTCGTTTAAAAAAATAAATATTTTTGTATGTTCTGCAAAACATGTTTTATCGCAAATGCGATTATTTTTTGTTTCCTAACTAAAAAATGATTACTCTAGTTGTGGGGTGATATACTAAATTGTTTAATTTCATCAACATTAGACTATTTTGCAAAATTACTGAGTTATTAAATGAACACTTTCAATCTTAAAACTTTTTCTATATTTATTTTTTTTTATTTATAAAATCTTTATTGTACAAAGAAATTTATGCAATTGGCGGACTGAGTGCTATAGCACTCTCAGTCAACCGATTAAATTAACAGGAAAAAAAATAATAATAAAAAGCGATAAGATTAAACACGATCTAAAATTATAACAAAAGAAAACAAAATACATTTATAAATATTAAATGTTCCATACTCATAAAATACATAAAAAAAATATAATACAAATATCACTAAGCAAGGTTAAAAAAAATAAAAATAGATTATTATATTAATTTCTCGTGAAAATAGATAGCCTGTAACTAATAATAGACAGAAAATCAAAGTTAGAGAGCTGCCTTTGGACAATTACCTCAAGAACTTTGGATAGGTATGGTAGTATGGAAATAGGACGAAATTCATTACATATTTTGGGATTGAGAACTTTTGGTAAAGGAAGGCTTTTCGGCAGATTTTTGGAAATAAACCGGACTATAAAGAAAGGTCAATGATCCTAATAAAGCAGAAAGAATTACATGCAGCAATGTCACAATCATAAATTGGCTAATATCATCATCATCACAAAGTGACACACATTCATTTAATTTCATCATCAAAGACTAAGACAAAAGTAAACGGGTCAGTATAAGAGGTTTTCAGGGAAGATATAAATGAAATAGTTTGAGATTTTACATTACTGTTAAAAATTGAAATGTTAGAAATTTTTTTGATTTAGTTCATTAGGAGAAATAGAAGAGTAATTAGGGACTCTGGTTGAATGAGTAACACCTAACCCTCCAAGAAACTGCCACGTAACTGCAATAGAAGAGTTTAATATTTTTTTATGAACGAATTGCCTTTTGGCAGCTCTTACCAACTGATTGCAGCGATTTCTGACAACTTGGTAATGGCACCAGTTGACTTCATTAGGATTGAGTTTATTTTTGTGAAAAGCATCGTTACGACTACACATTGCTGATCACTCCTATTTGTCAATCCACGGCGGTGGTGAATGTTTTATTGTAACGGGTTTAATAGGTGAATGCTTAGCGTAGAGACCTAAAATAATCTTCAATTCAAATGTAATATCATGCCATCAATGTCAGTCATACTAAGAGTGCCACCCCAATCGACAAATTAAGCATATAATATGTTATAAATAAATATGTTAAAATAAAAATTAAATAACAATAATAGTAACAATATTTATCAAAATCTATATAATAAAACCTACACAACCTGCCATAAAATAAAAGTCGATTAACATAACATGACAAAACCAATACAGATATATATATAAAATAAAAATAAACCTTAGCTTTTAAAACAGAACATCAATTATCAAAAGCATTATTAACATCACATCGAGGTTTTGCTACAATTATGTAAAATCAGAAAACAACATTTTCACAACTGTTAAATAAAAAAAAACAATATTAAAAATAAAACTATGAACAGTTATTAAAAAAGAAAACTCAAACCTTATAAAACAATGAAGTAATAAGATGTTAAAAAAATACAAAATAAAAAAAATACTAAAAACTAAAAAATATTTTTTGGCAATCCGACGAGTACGAGCCTAGCTCAAACTTATCATCGAAATATTTATCATTTTGTAACGTGATTGATTTATGATTATTAACAGAGAATTTGTTTAGTGTGACTAATCATATCTGAGTATACGTCACGCATAGGGCATAAAATCACGTACTAAAATTGTAATTCTTAATCTTTGTAATAATGTGCATCAAGTTTAGCCGACAACTTTTAGCCCGATAATATGGTTTCTGGAAATTGTATGTTTTTTTTAAACAGAGCATAGGTATTATATTATCTGCCTTATAACCACTCGTAATAAATGCGAAATTAGTAGCATTATATTGAGGACCAAGGGGACATAATTTAACAGAACATGCTCACACAAAAAAAAATCAGGAATACTGTAAAACAAGAAAAAAAAATTGCTGACGATATGAAATTGCTATAAAAAGAAGGAAAATCCAATGCATATAATTTTTATTAAACTTACATGTAGCGGTTGCAAAAAGTTGATGCAGAATGGCCATTTTTATATTTGAATATAACTAACACACAAAGTTGTGCGCCGGCTTACGTCGTGATTTAAACTGTAGCGAGATGACTGTATATGTTTGCAAAACGAATCGTTCGCATTGCATTGAATTTGTGTGTACTAGAGCAAAATATAAAAGTTAGAGAAAATAAGTTTATACTTCTATACTTCTTTTTTTAATTTTCACGAGTACACACTTAATTTAAACAATTTTTTCGTAAAGTTCGTGTATGATTTACTAAACTATATCAAATATACTACATAGATATACATATCATCTTTCCATGAACAGGATGGTAGTAAAGCATTCGAAACGTCGAGTCGGGTTTAATTTAAGGCTTATAATGTAAAATATAAATCGAATGACACAAATTTAAAACAAATCAGACAGACATAAGTCTATGCTTTCGTTTTCAATATAGTGAATAAATTGTATATATTTGTATATATACTCCTTAAATACAAAAACACAAAAAAAACTTTTAAACTATAAAACAAAAGATGCATAAAACTCTTGCATAGAATGGGGAACATTCACGTATTTTTTTTTTGACGTAAATTAATCATTTACCTCTCAATATCGTAGAAAAAAATATAAATAGGCTTGAAAAGATTCTAGTTTTTTTTTAAAGTGAAAATTAAAACATTGAGTAAATTTGACCCGTTTAAACACCGCCATTTTGCGCGCGTTTTGCGTGACGTCAAATGATACATCCAGTGAATGTTTACTATGAACTTTTTAGTTACTTCATACATATTGTAAATTTTAATTGTCATGAAACAACTTAACAAGTCATGGAAGAAGATAAAACTCATCTTACGAGTATTGTATATTACCGGAGTGCAAAAATAGTATTAGAAAAACACCCGAAAAAGTGTTTTTTGTGTTCCAAGAGATGCGAAAATACAAAAACAATGGTGTATGGTAATTAAAAGGGATATTATATGTCCTAAATCGTGTTTATATGGTTGTGAAGATCAACTTAACGTAAGTATACTTTATTTATAATAAGTTTAATCTAATAGTTTAAATTTATAGTAAGTTATCAACATTAGAAAATTTGAGTTTAAAATTAACCTAACCTATCTTACAAATTTCAGTATAACTTTCTATAAAAACCGTAATCTTATTTGTTTTACGCAATTTTATGGTCTGTCGATTTATTTCAGGTTAAGGAAGATACAGCAAATTGTATTGAATATAATATGTGTAACGAAACCACAAGGAGAAAGATGTAATCTAAATTTGAAGAAAGGAGTTGTTCCTTATATATTTTTGTGGCAAAAACACCAGCTGAGAGAATGAGAATGTGCATAGTCAAAAGGCAAAGATTGACATCGGTTAATGAAGCCTTTTAAGAGTTAGCTAATAAAAGTAGTGTTTAAAAAAATTTGTGACCTTTACGAAGAAGTGATATAGGTAGTAAGTCCTAGTACTGCCCATACAAATGTCTGTGATATTAATCAGCCAAGACTCAGTACTTCTCCTATTGAATGTGATGATCATAAGGCAGAGCCTTGCTTTTTGCATATTAAAGATAAATTACCAAGTGACTAAGCTGTGCAAGTTAATATTAAACCGAAGTATGGAAGTAAAGGTGTCAATGTAAATATACCTGCTGAAAAACAAAATGTAGCATTGTCACCATTTCCTCATTTTACACACAACATTGTTACACAACAGTTTTAAAAGTAAAACTATCTGTTTTAAAAAGAAAATTGTTTACTGAAAACACAGCTGATAATACTTCTATAGCATCTTATATCTTCTATATCTGCTGATTATCAACCAAGTTATTTATCTGAGTCAAGTGAAGTGAATAATGATTCAGAGGCAAACATTTTAAAAATGTATTGTGTACCTAGTAGCATGCTAACTGCTATTCAAAAAGAGTTTGTAGGTATTTGTTTTGTTGGAGTTGTTGGAGTATTTAGAAAATGTTTTTAAGATTACCTAAATAATTGTATTATTTAATAAAACTTTAAGCACGAAAATATAGGTTTAAATTATTTATTTTTCTCAGTCACACTGATACAACAGTATGAACTTAACCGCCTATATATTGAATGGTGTGTCAAATGACGTCACATTTCCTTTCGACCAATGGTGGCGCGTTTAGGAATTTTGAATTTCGCTCCATAAATTTGCACTTTTCATAAATTATTTTATGGCCTTAAATGATTAGTAAATTAAAAAAAAATGATTTTATTATAATAAGATGATAAAAAGTAATCGAAAAAAAAATATTTGAGACCATTTAAATTTTTTTGCATGTTCCCTATTAACAAAACAAACATCAAAATTATTGTAAAAAATAAGTACACTACTTATATCAAATCAGACTTTTTAAATAGATTTTATTATATAAATAAATACTTACTATTTTGTATTGTTTTACCATACCTAAAACGAAACCAGATTAATTTCTACGATACAGGACTTAAACGCATGTTTTGTAGTGTGCCAGGTAGGTACGCCCTACATAAACACGATAAACATTGAGCGTCTTCTCTAAAAAGTTGTATTAGCTTACTTATCTGAGGTGTGTGGAATGAAGTTCAATAAAGAAATAATTCTAATATTTAGCTGTCTTAACACTTCTAAATGGATTATCAATTATACGAAATTAGTTATCTATAATGACTCGTATCTAAATAGTGTCTCGCAGATCATCATGATCTGCTACTATTTAAACAAAATATTAAGCTAAGTTAATCAACTTGGTCCAGAACATTAGGTTTAAGAAATAGAGGTACTTTTTGTATTAGCAGTTATAGGGTGTCTTACTTCTTAAGTGTCTTATAAAATAAGGCACTTAAGAAGTAAGACACCTTCGAAATTAATTACTGAAATGAATTACATTAATCACCACCGTAATAAATTAAATTAAAATTAAATTAAATAAACTTTATTTGGACGTCACGTAACAGAAAGTACAACAAAAAAAAAATACAAAACAAAATCAAAGAAAATAAATTTAAAAAAATATAAAAAAAAACACAACAAAAAGAAATAGTAACTGTGACATCCAAAACGGTTAACCACTCAGCTTTTGCTGGAGTAAATGATTCCAGCACTGATTATCAGTGGCCGCCGTGCTATGACGGGTCTAACACTAGTGACAGTTAAGCAAAAAAAAAATTTTAAGAAACAAAAAAAAGACAACAACATTCTTAACTATAACTACATAATAATAAGTACACACAAGCATACATGTATACATACATACACGCATATATACACACACATAAACATGCATACACACACATATACCCATATACACTTACTAATAGATATGAGAAAATAAAAAAACAATACATATAATACATACGTACACTATGTAACAACAAACATGATCACAGCAATGATATTAAAGGTCAATCTAATGCTCATCTTCGCAAAAAAGTATCAAATATAAAAATTATAAAGAAGCATAATTTATTTATATGTAAAGTAATATTATGTAATAGTATATTTATGCATATGCATACATTTTGCAACTTAAAAATATTTGTTTGTTTTATCTCTGTTACAGGAACGTACTGGTTAAATCATTTTGAACATTGCACAAAAGTGAAGGAAGGTTGTTCCAGCAGTTGGAAGCAGCATATTTAAAGCTACCCCGGAATGCAGCAGTTTTGTGCAAGGGAATACACAGCATGTTATCTGAAGCTCTTGTTTTGTGGATAGGATTGTAATCACTCAACCATTTTAGCTTATTGTATAAATATGTTGGGATAATAACCCTAAAAAGCAGGCATGCCAGGTGTAATTGTCGTCTATAGTCCATTTTTAATATATTTGCAGCATTAAGGAAAGGATTAATGTGCGTACGTGGCGGAATGTTGAAGCAAAACCTAGTACAGGCATTTTGAACACGCTGGATAAGATTTTTACTACACGCAAGTAGTCTCGGCCCTATCACGGCGTCAGCATAATTTGGCTTAGATAAGATGATAGCTTCACAGAATCTAATGCGTGTTTTGATAGTTAAATATTCCCATATACGATACAGCAGTTTAAGCCGATAGAAACAGTTACAAACAGATTTAATGACGTGTTTTCGAAATCTTAAATTTTTATCCATAATTACACCAAAATTTTTTGCTTCCGTAAAACGTTCAATTAGTGAGTCTTTTATAAATATGTTCGAGTTCTGTGTCGATATTTTTTTAATATGCTTATTTATACCAAGTATTAAAAATATAGATTTATTAGGGTTCAACATTAGATTGTTAGACTCCGACCAAGTATGTATACTATTCAAATCCTGATTAATCATATCAACTGCTAGGGATATGACTTTACGCTTACACGACATATATAATTGTAAATCATCAGCATAAATATGATATTTGCAATTTTTAATGGAGTTAATCATATCTGCACAGTACAAGGAAAAAAGATAGGTCCCAAGATGGAACCTTGTGGGACTTCCCTCACAACGTTTCTTTTTTCAAATGTGGACTTTGAACCATCCTCATTTATAATTTCAAATGTTTGAGTTCGGTTGGTAAGGTAACCTTCAAACCAGTTGATAGTTGTTGAACTAAAGCCGTAAAAATGCATCTTAGCAAGGAGCAGTGATATGTAAATTGAGTCGAAAGCGCGGGAAAAATCCAACAAGACGAGGATGGTGCCCTTGCCCATGTCTTGGGCTGTTTCCACGTTTTAGAGTTATTCAAGTTATTATTGATGTAAGTCGAATAATATACGCTTTTTTCTTTGTGGATTGCAGTCTCTACTATCGCTTTTAAGTTTTTATAATAGTTAATGTGTATAACATTTCTAGTAGGCCTAGCTCTAGTATGTGCCATGTCTCTGATTCTTATTATTTTGCCAATATTGTATGTTAACCAAGGCAGTTTAGAATCTTTGAAAAATCCGCTTTTAAGTGGTGCTAACTGCTATATGTGAATAATTATTAAATGCAGAGACAATATCATGTATACTCTGGAGTTGTGACAGTTTATTCCAGTCAATTGATCCCAAACATCCTTGGAGTGCATGAGAATCTATCGCGTCATATTGTCTGTAGGTGTTTAGCATACTCTTTAATTTAACTTTGCATGTTTTGAGTTCAAACGTTAAAAAGGCATGATTGCTGAGATTTGGGATATAATCAATGTCAACACTATTGATGTTAATATCTGAACATATTAAGTCAATAAGAGATTCACTGTAGCTAGTGAAGTGGGTCGGTTTAGTTACAAACTGTTTTAGGTTAGTGTATTTAAGAAAGTCAGGCAGCTTACCCGTATCATTGTTTGTATCTAAGTAGTTAATATTAAAATCACCCATCAGTACAATGTGGTTATGAGTGGCAAATCCCACCATAGTATTAAGAATATTGTAAATTAGTTTTAATAATGATAAATTAAATTTAAATAATATAATTTTTAGAGGTAGATATATTATTATTATGTATACTCGTATATAGAAAGCAGCGGAATTTGTAAATCAACACAAAATTATGATAAATATAGATCACAGATATGGAGGTCACAGTTCTATCTATTATAGTAAAAAATAAAAATATTTAAAAGTTTACAAAAATAAATAAAATGCATGTACAAATTAACTTAATGCTATAAAATTGTAATGTAAAAAAGACTAAAAAGAATGACCAGAAAAAACCTTAGCAATATCACTATCCGAACGGATGCGGTAGACTGGAGTGTCAGGGGCCTGACGTACAACCTTTGGTCCACACGTAGCGCCAGTTTTTACTTTTACCCTCTTCCCGTGCTTTATAAAGGAGACGACGGTTAATTGATATTAGGTGCTCGTTAATATAGAACCGTAAAAATTAAAAAAAAAAAAAAAAAAAAAGATTTCAGACAAAACAACATTAAAACTAAAAATAGCTATTGAATGTATAAGATACATTCTATCAAGAGATGCTTTTAAAATACAAAGATACCATTTTTCGAATTAAGTTACCTTAGCATAAAGAAATAGAAAAAATAATTCTTATTATATTTTGTAAAACAAACTTAATTCAAAATAATATAGTATTGATGATATAGTAGACTTATAGTAGACTTACTCGCAAAAGGAGGCCATGGCGACCCAAACGTCCTCACTGTCGAGCATCTTTAAAATGACGCTCGACAGCGAGACACTGCTGCCGACCACGACCGCCAGCTCTTCTCGCTGGCGGTCCCACGCCGTACACTCCTCCAGGGTGTGACGAGCCGAGTCCTGCGGCTCATCACAGTGGTGACAATAGGTCACCTCTCTCCTCGCCACCTTGTACAGATACCCTCCAAAGCATCCGTGCCCCGAGAGTATCTGCAAAAGGCGGAACGTCAGAGTCCCGTGCCGCCGCTCCACAAATCTCAACCCTCCGGTTATAAAGGTTGAGCCGCTATTCATGTGGTCAAGGTTTACCCCTGTCACATGGACCCTTATGCGGCAGGTCTGACCTCCGAAGTCGTCCGTCAACGGCCCTATAAGACTAGAAAGCTCGCAAGTCTATCGATCATAGACAAGTCCAATCGCGACCACCAAGCTACCTTTTCTCCATGAAAGGTTCCGGAGCTGTAAGGCACGCTCACTTCCCGTGTGATTTCTCACACTTGCAATTCACTTGCTGAGAGCAAGAGAGAGGCTAACTACCAGTTTTCAGCTGGCGCCGGAGCTGTAAGGCACACTCACTTCCCGACAGGCAGTAACGCCGCAAGCCTACCCTTCGATACAGTCGGGTGACTGGATAGATGCTAGCATATCCATCTTACCTCTAAGCAGGGGGCTACCCGAACTGCAGTGACCCCCGAAAGAATCTCTGCTTAAAGGCCGTTCCAAGCCCCGAAGTAAAAGACCGCAGCAGCCCTTCGCTTTAGGCTGGTCAATCACCTCTCGCTGCGCACAAGATCAGAAGAGCCCCCGACAACTGTGAGGACCCAGACAAACAGCGCCGAATCTCTGCAGCTAACCACATTAGCACTACGAATCCAACACCAAAACCGGTAACCCAGCAGTTTACACACACAAGCGCATGCATCGCTGCCGGAGGGCTTAGGTACCGAGGTCCCGTAGTACCCTAATCTTAGCAGCTGACCCGTAGTTCAGCTGCAAACCTATCTACCGCCAGGTGTCTCTGTATCTGCGTAGTTTAATTTTGATATTACCAATGCGTCACATAATCTAGTACGTAGTTCCGAACCTTTAATAAATAGAAGCAATTATGAACCGATTTAAGAATGTGAGATTTAAATCTAAGATTTTCATCCGTTAATATATCAAGATTTTTGGCCTCCTTAACCCGTTATTTGCACGTTATTAATTTATATTACTAGATTTTTACCTGATATTTTATTTATTTGCTTACTTGACGCCAGAATCAAATATTTAGTTTTATTCGGATTTAATGCAAGACAATGGTCTTCGGACCGTAAAAATATAGTTTTAAGATCGCTGTTGATATTATTCACTGCTTCGAAAGTATCATTCGATTTAAAAGATAAATATATTTGTAAATCGTCGGCGTAAGTGTGAAAACGGCATGATTTTATATGCTTAGATATATCCGGGCAATATAATATAAATAATAATGGTCTTTATATATATCCCTAGGGTAGACCTCTGTTGACTAGATTAGAATTTGATTGATGAACAGATCCGTCTTCGTTTTGTTTCTCAACTATTTGTGAACTACAATTTAATTAGCTGTATAGTACTTGCGGTAACTTTTATAGCTTTATATTATATGTTATTCACGGGTATCCATTGTTTTTAAATGATCGTACTTTTAACGGACACAATGTATCGAAGATCGTGATAATATTAGAATTTAGTTCATGAACAATTTCGTCAATATTTAACCAAGTTTTTATTTCATCCCATCTAATGCTGTTTATAAGTTCATTTAATTCATTCGTTTTAATGTCTTTCGTCTATCTTAAATGTATTCTGTTACTACATGTTTTGTCTTTTTGAACACCAATATTACAGGAAAGCATTGCGTGGTCACTAAGTGTACAAATGTAGTATATACCTTGAGATTGTGGGCAGATTAAATCTATTAAAGTTTCACTGTCCTTGGTAAAATAAGTCGAAAAAGGTACAACAACAACAATTTGTTGCATATCCGTAACTGTTAAAAAATCGTTCAGCAACCGAGTTTGCACCTTATACATCTAAAACATTAATATTAAAATCACCTAATAAAAATATATTGTCCAAAAGTGCATTGAAGAAAATTCGCGGACTAAATTATGGTGGCCTGTAGGCCATACCGACTATTATTATAGTATATGTTTTCTTTTTATTATTTTTCTCATCCACATTTGTTCAATAATTGTATTATTTGGATGGTTAATAATTTGTGAAAATATTTTTCTTTTCTGATGTAAAAACCGACCCCCCTTCCTCGCTTTCGGAACATTTCGCTAGGACGAGGTTTATGACATAAGCGGTAACCAGGTACTATAGGCGCACGTCCTTTCTCGCCATTTTTTAGCCAAGTTTCATGTAATGCCAATATATCGAGGCTATGACGGTCTATTGCAGCTACAAGCTCATCATGACCTGTACCAAGGGAGCTGGCGTTTAAAAATCCTATTCTAAAATTTTGAGTTTGTGGCATAATTAAATAAAAAAACCAAGCTTATGAATAAATTATTTTGAGGCAAGTTACATAGAACTACTATATGGAAACCGCCTACGTTGAGTTTCTGTAATATTATATTTAATAAAGTAATTTGTCGATAAAGCATTTGCATTGTATTCCCATGAGTTTTAATAATTAATATTATTTGTAAGAACGATCATTCCATATTCCCACATCGAGGTGGAATGATCGTTCATAGGGTTAATTTGTAATAAGTTTAAATTTAATTAAAGTTAATTTCTTAAATCATTTCGGTTTTTTTTCAATCCTCTGTCTATCGCAAACGTAATTGGCGCCGTCGGTAGGATATTCGCGGGAGACTTCAAGGCCATATCTTACATCGATAATCGCGTCGCGAGTCACCCGGGTTGGCTATCAAGCACCGTTCCGGATATCCTGAATCTACGGACCTGCAGCAGACCAGGGGAGGAATCTGAAAATCGATTCGAAGAGAAAACCAGAAATGCTGTATATAATCCTCCTAGTAACAACCCTCTCAATGACTCAACCTCAGGAGATAAAACTCGAGAATCTTAACGACGGACCAGGAATACTACCTTTCAAACTCGGACCCATGAAACTGACTACGCACTATCATACATTCATGCAATATATAAATTTAGATAACATTGAGACTAATATTCATTCATTAGAGACTCAACTGCTTGACTGTAAAAATCGCATGAGTAATATAACCTATAACCTATATGAAATTCAAATTAATTATCTTACTAATAAGCTTGGCAATATTTTAAAACAACTACATTCTTTAGAGCCTAGTAGAGTAAAAAGAGGTCTTATAGATAGTTTAGGTACTATGATAAAAAGTTTAACCGGTAATTTAGATCACGATGATGCGTTGAAATATAATGAGGCAATTAGAGTATTAGAAAATAATCAAATAAAATTATTATCTGAATTTAATAGTCACATCAGTCTGAGCAAGGAGTGGATGTTAAAACATGGAAACGTTATTAGACAAATAGTAGATAACCAGATTATGTTAAATAATACCTTAGAATTATTATTACAGAAAAAGGCTATAAGTGACGATAGCTTAACAAAATACGCAAATTTTGCTCAACTTCTAGAGTTAGTTAGTGAAAACATAGAAGATTTATCTTTAGAATTACTTAGAATAGAAAATAGTTTAGCTTTTATCCAGGCTTCTAGTACATATCATTCTATTATAGACATTGAGGTATTAGAATCTATGGTCTTAAAATTAAAAGCAATTTACTCAAAAGAGCAAATATTAGATTTAGAACTTAGGAAATATTATAATATTATTAAACCAGGGTCGTACTTTATTAATAAGCAAATAATTTTTATATTTAAATTTCCAATTTATTCTAAAGAAACTTATGATTTTTATAAATTATCAGTAGTACCGAACAAGCACGACCAGGCTCTTATTCCACCTTTCCCTTTCCTAGCAACAATTGAGATATCATTTGTGTACATGGAGGCTGAATGCCCGAAGGTAAAGAACTGGTATCTCTGTGAGAAGGAAATTCATCATCAGATTCGCAACAGACCAGACTGTATCCAGGAATTGATCATCAATCAAGTCATACAAAAAACCGGTGAATTTACTACAGTCACCTTGACTAAAGAAGCAATGGAGAAACTCGATGACAAGCACTACGCCTTGTCCTTTCCTCAACAAACGAAAGTGCAACTGATTTGTAACCAAAAGGACTACACATCGCTACAGGGAAGTTACCTAGCTACGATTCCTGCTGGATGTCGTTTGAAATCGGAACAATTCACAATAGCAACTGATTACAACGAAATTAAAGGACAACCCCTAAAACTAATGAAAATACCCTATGACACCTTAAAGCAGTCAGCCAAAGCGACTCACATACACTTAAAATCTATTGATCTTCAAGGATTACATGATGTCCAGGACCAGCTTATGATCCAGACTCCTATCAGAATCAACGAAGTGCGAAAAGATGCCTTGTATCATACCACAATACCATTTTATACTATACTATTAGGTACAACCGTCTTATCATCATACCGTCGTATTATTTTGGCAATTCGACGTTACCTATATAAAAACAACAAGAATGTACAAAAAAAAAAGCAGCCATCGCTCGAGATCCTGAAAACATCTGGCAACCCTGAAACCATTCCGGCAACATTTTCACTGAACGTACTGAAATAGTCGCCTTTCTTAGGGGGGAGGAGTTACATAGAACTACTATATGGAAACCGCCTACGTTGAGTTTCTGTAATATTATATTTAATAAAGTAATTTGTCGATAAAGCATTTGCATTGTATTCCCATGAGTTTTAATAATTAATATTATTTGTAAGAACGATCATTCCATATTCCCACATCGAGGTGGAATGATCGTTCATAGGGTTAATTTGTAATAAGTTTAAATTTAATTAAAGTTAATTTCTTAAATCATTTCGGTTTTTTTTCAATCCTCTGTCTGTCGCAAACGTAATTGGCAACTGAACAATGTTTAGGGTAAACATAAACATTAACAAAAATATAATAAAAAAAACTCTCTTCACTCGTTCCCTCATTACTGAGGATCGTGACTCCTTCATCATGATGACATCGTGTGTTCGTATATCGATTTGATAAGGACGGCGTGCTTGAGGAGCACTTCCATCCTCGCGGGAGGGTTCCGCGCAGAATCCCTCATTTCATTTGAAAGGACTAGGAGCTCTTCGATGTCTATTACACCGAAGAGGCTCGTGACGCACGCGAGCGAACTCGCAACTCCGACGGTGGAGTTACGAACCGGCGGCAACGGTATCGACTGGGGGACGGGCTGTAGGATAATACTCGGAGACTTCACCCAAGCGTTCGCGACCGCGTTCGCGGGTGCCTGAGGGGCCTGGGATGCCTGAGGAGTCGCGGGCCTCTTAGGGGCTAGAGGAGCCCATGGAGGCTGGACGAACCGAGGAGGATGCCTTGCCGGCTGTGTCCTGCGCGGCGTTTTGGGGCACCCGCGATAATTCGCAGGGTGGCCCTTCTGTCTGTGAAGCGATTGGCGCGGGTTCGCGAGTCGGGTCCGGGCACGAGGGACTGACAATCGACACAGGTTCGCTACTGGCGGGTTTTGAGGCCCGTTTTCGCGGTAAATTCGAGGAGAGCGTTTTGGTCGCCTTCCTCTTGGCCGATTTGGACTGCACGGTCGTGAAACCGACGTCCTCATCAGCGTCCGAGGAGGGAGACGAACTCCCCGACTCGGAATCCGAGGCCGTCTCCTTCGTTGAGGTGGCGGCCTCAGACTTCCATATCGGAGGTGCACGCGGCTGCGATCGCGGCGCGCGATTTCGAGGGCGGCAACTCGGCACCTAACAACACTCTTGAGTATCGTAGGCATAATTCAGACGCAATTTCGTGGACCCAACCAAAAAACTGCGACTTGGACAGATCTTCGGGGTCCGCCGTGGGTTTGGGGTCCATGGTGGAGCCCGGAAAAATGAGCCTTCCTTCCTACGTGAGCAGGGAGGCGAGTGCCTAACGTGAACCCTATCGAATCTCTATCAGTAGGTAACAGAGGTGTGCCTAATACCCTAACGACTGTGTACTTACACGACGCAGGCTATTACGAAGTCTTTTAATTGCGTTTCGTACCCTAACTAGGGCGACGCCAGACTTGTTAGACCCTGGCCCGCAGGTGTGCTTGCGGCGATGACTCACACACAAACACAATCACAACACTGGCTTGCACACAATGGCGGCCGTTCTCTTAATCTGGCGCAGATGTTCGAACGGTCGGTGCAGGTGGTCGGCGTAGGTGGCTGGGCGGTCAGCGTGACGGTCGAGGTAGGTGGCGCGGGTAGGCGAAGCAGGTAAAAGGGACAAGTGTCCCGGTCGACTGCTCAACGGTGAATGTTGTGTGTGTGATGTTCAGCTCTTCTCAAATAGACACGTTCGTGCGATATGCTGTCCAGGGTATTCGCAATAGATGGTGCTAGCACCACATCTTAAAAGCATCTATCCTTTGCCTCTCTGCGGCTTTTATAGTCCAACTTTCTGAGACGTAGAGAAAAATGGAGAAAACCAAGGATCGAACCATGTAAATTTTTGTACGATTTGTAATACTCCGGTCTCTCCAAATTTTCTTAAGTTGGGTCATTGCAGTTTTCGCCATTCCAATTCGCCGTCGGATATCTGGTTCACAACTTCCTTTGTTATTGATCGCTGATATTAAGTATACGAATTGATCAACACGTTCGTATCGGTCGAGGCAGGGCAAATGCTGGACAGTTTCAGTACGATCGATAGTCATCAGTTTGGTCTTGCTGTAGTTTACGTTTATACCCATCTCTTGGCTTGCTTTTTCAAGGCGATCCAGTAGTGATACTATCTCCTCTTCTGAGCTTGCAAACAAAGTGGTATCATCCGCGTAACGTAGATTCGATACCTTAGCACCTCCCACTTTGATACCTCCCTCCCACCCATCCAGGATCTTGCGAATGATATATTCCCCATATATATTAAATAGGATGGGTGAGATAACACAGCCTTGTCGAACTCCTCTCTGGAATTTGAAACAGTCGGATATAACGTCACCCAACTTAACTGTGCCAAAACCTGTTTCGTAAAGGTTTTTTTATCAATTTGGCTATATGGACCGGGACACCGGCTTCCAGAAGCATTTTCCATAGGTCGTACCACCTGACGCAGTCAAAAGCCTTTTGGTAATCCACAAAGCACATCACAACCGGGGTGTTATACTCATAGCACTTCTCCACTATCAGTCTTACATTCAGTATTTGTTCTCTGGTACCTTTCCCCTTCACAAATCCAGCTTGCTCTTGTGGAATTTGCCAGTCTAGAAAAGCTCTGAGTCTGTTATTAATGATCTGGAGAAGGAGTTTGCTAGTAAGCGAAATGAGTGCTATAGTTCTGTAGTTGCTACAGTTCCTAGCTGAACCTTTTTTGTGCAATGGGAGTATTGTGGAGTGAACCCAATCCGTTGGCCATTTGCAGGTTTCCCAAACAGTCTGGCAGATATTGCGAAGGACAGACAAACCCATCGGTCCTATGGCCTTTAGAGCTTCTGCTGTGATTTGGGCACTACCTGCTGCTTTATTCGTTTTTAGTTTCCGAATTGCGTCTTCCACTTCCGATATTTATGTGAGGAGGGACATTTGCTTGATTAGTAAATACTTGAATGAACTAGAAAAGTGAGAACCATTAAGACTTCATAATAAAAACCAATATTTAATACAGTTTTCACCGATACTTACGATTGTTCATTTACGAGTAGTTATTATTTTTGTACGTTTAAAGTGGATGATTTGACTGTGATTATTGTTTATGTGAAGAGGGAGTCAATAAAGAAAGTTATATAAACTGCGGTTAGGACGATTTTCGGGACAGACGCTGCTGTATAGTACCAAGGAAGGCTTAAATACAAGTATATAAAAGTGAAGTGTGAATAGTAAAATCATTGAAACAATACATTTGGACGTGGCCCTTATAAAAGTATGTATGTATAGTATATTTTCTAAGATGTTTACGAGTACTACACATTAAAATAAAACAATTTTGATTTTACATTTTAAATTTAACCTGACGTTTCGAATGTTTGCAGCAATCGTGTTCACGGTAAGACGGGATGATACCTCCATGTTATTTACTTATACGCCAGTTAAATCCGTAAAAATAGTGTTATTTCAGTATATTAGTTTCATTAAATTATTAGAAATTCTAAAACATATAAGATGTTTTAAACAAACAGGTATTTTTTATTGAATGTGCTTCGTATTTCAATGATTAAAGATATTTTATTATTTTTTCCATGACAGATTAAGTTTCAGTATCTCTTAGAATTCGGCTGGTTTTAAAATGATAAGAATTTTATGTATTTACAAATGAAGATAAAAGAATAGAATACTATATAAAGAAAAAATGTATAATATCAAATGTATCAATATATAAATAAATATAATAGATAACAAGAAAAGTCCATTCAGACAGAACTGGTTTACAACTAAGTATAAATAAAATTATCAATACTTAAAAAAAAATAATTAACCTTTCCTTGAAGATATTATCAACGGCATATTGTTTCGCAGTTTAAAGAATCTGCATGATCCGATATGACTCGTTTTCTTAGTAATAGAAATAATGAACATAAATATAAATCTACAAAAGGTAACCTCATACTGTATGCAAAATAAACGAATATTCATCCTTTGAATTCCATTAGTGTTAATTAAACAGTATAATTAGCACCACTTGAGACAAAACATGATATTGATTATTCAAAAATATTTCGTTTGATAATCCCAAATGCAACTTTAAAGCATTAAACATAGAAAGATAATAAAAGAATAGATGAAGAATATAACGAATCAACAGGCTAGAAGTAGCGCTATACAGGGAGAGCTGGAATTCTCTGGAGGAGGCCTTAGGGGTTTCCGAGGATTAAACATAATCCAAATAGTATTAATTATTTTTTAATTTACTAACTTATTTTACACAATTATGGTTTTTGGAAAATAAAAGGCTTTTTATTTTATTTTATTTTTATCTATACTTATACTATCTATATATATCTATATATATACTAATATTATAAAGAGGAAAGGTTTGATTATTTTTTTGTATGTTTGAAATGAATAGGCTCCGAAACTACTGGACCGATTTCAAAAATTCTTTCACCGTTGGCAAGCTACACCATTCCCGAGTGACATAGGCTATGTTTCATTTTCAAAAAATAGGGATGATTACTAAAACTTGAATAACATAATATTTCGAATCCATATGCTTTAATACGTATATCTGAATAATGTCCTGGTCGTGTGTGTGTGATGTGGATGTATGTTATTATTTTCAATTTGATATCGTAGCAATGTAATGCCTATATATATAAAATTTCCACGGGAATAGGATACTATAGAATTAACTATAAATCTATTATAGGTCTGGATAATTGTACTTTCCACAGATTACGCGAAAAGGGACCTACACGCGGGCGGAGCCGCTGGCAACAGCTAGTTTATTATATAACGAATTAACAAATTAGCTAATCTCATAACCCTATGTAATTTAAAAGTTATTTTAAATTACCTTCATGTAAGTAAACCTTATTAGATACGTCTTAAGATTCCCCTTTAGTAGCATAGCCTATAAATATTTCATTTTCTTATAGTAAATAAAAATAAATCAACTTTATTTAACAATTATTCATAGCATTAAAATAAAAAATACGTATTTTTTTTTGTTGGTCTATACTGTTAGCCCTGTTGGCTATTACAGCGTCACCGGGGGAGCAGGTGGGACAGGAGACTCACCCTTAAAAAGGAGGGGCCAGATGGGCCCCCCCTTTCGTCGTTCGGGAACGACGTCCCTTTTTTTTTTTTTTTTTGTTTCCGCGGGGAAAATGCTTTACGCACCGTACCCCTCGCCGGAGAAGCGAGGGGCGTGTGTGGGACTCCCGAGACGGGGTACCCACTAAAAACCCCGCGGCGCCCCTTCCTCGCCTTATTGGCGGAGTCGTGGGTACGGCTAGCCCTTCAACCACAACCCCGCCGGCGACGGCCCGTTTTTTACACGACGGACCCCACCTGCCCCCCTGGCTGAGTAGGGGGGGCCTGTGAGAGCAACCGGGAGCGCCCGGTCGTTCCCACCCGACGCAGGTGGTGCCCTGTTCAATGTGGGCGGGAGTTTCCCCACACCCCCTGCCCACTGGCCACCACCAGGCTGGAGAAATTCAAATTGCTGTCTTCTATGGCCCCTTCGACGTCTGCGGTGCGGAGGCGCAAGGGGATCGTCCATGCGCGCCCGCTCTGCCTCTTCCTTCCGCGACATTACCTCCTCGCAGAAGGAAGCCACCTCCACCCAGACCTCCTCGCTGCCCAACATGGCAGTAACGATCGCAGGCAGCGTTAGGTCCGGGCCTACCGACGCCTGGAGTCGTCGGCGCTGCTCCACCCAAGCCGGACACTCGACCAGGGTGTGCTGCGCCGAATCAACTTGCGCGCCACAGTGGTGGCACGCCGGGGTCTCCTCACGCTTTATCCGGTGCAGGAACTTCCCGAAGCAACCATGCCCGGAAAGTACCTGCGACCACCGGTACGTGATCGGGAACGACGTCCCGAGGGCGTCTCAGATTGAGACACGGACCTCGGCTCGGGGCGTCGTTAGTCAGGAGGGAAGCTAAGGAAATTTGGACACTAGCATCCTCCGACGGCAGAACGCCGGAGCATCGGAGCACTTACTCAGTTAAAAAATACGTAACACTAACGACACTAGTATGGTTATGTAACATTATAAACCACAACAAAAAAACATTGTTAAATCATCCTTATAAGTGATATATTATTAACGTTTATTTTCAAGAATCTCTCTCTCAATAATCTCTCAATCTCTCAATAAAATAAAAAACTATATTGTAAATAGAGAAAGAATATATACAGCAAAATAACTTTGTCATCTTACCATTTTACTCTACGATTTACGTTTACTAAATCATTGACGATAAGTTTAAACCGCTGCCTATTAAAACCCTTCTATTCCCGCTCCGTTGGTCGAGTGGTTAGCGCACACGCCTAACGTGTCACGGCGCAATGGGGCTCGGGTTCGATTCCCGGCGGAGACAGGCATTTATATGATGAGCATAGATAGACATCTATGCTCATCATATAAATGTCTGTCTCCGAAACACAGACGTGTTTCTGGGTTTGGTCGTTTATTAAATATATTTTCAGTATTTTTATGTGTATTTCTATGTATTTGTATCGTTGTCTAACACCCTTAACACAAGCAAATAATTTGCTTACTTAGGGGTTAGATCAATATGTGTAATTTGTCCTGATATTATTATTACTATTATTATTATTTTTATTATTATTATTATTAGTTTCTACCATCCGTGGAGAGTTTCAACCTTCTAAATTTACAGATTTCTCTACAGATATGAAGTGACTTTTCAGCCCTGTATGAAGGAAACTTCCGGACGTATTGTAACGTATCTTGTTGGTATTCAAAGGCCGTCGTAGAGTGGTTTTTCACGTTGTCCAATAATTCATGTTCGGATTCGGGTTTGTTTCTGAATAGGGTAATCGGATCGGGACTAATAGACTTTAAGTTTAGTTTGCTGTTAGTTTAGTTGGCAGGGGATATCTAAGTTTGACTAGACTTTGGAGGCCGAGTAGCTTTCACACGATATATTGTGTCAACCAGATGTGTTCCCTTTCGGGGAGATGGCCACTCATGTTGCCTACCTTCTGAGCAACGTGATGTCTCCCCATGCGATGTCCATGGCAGACCACTATGAAGGTAAGGTTTGTTGTTTGACATAGTGTGTATATCTCAAATAGTAGCATTTGTTATGCCTTGTATGCAACTTTTTTGAAAATGAAATTATTAAGAAATATCAAGTATAATCATAAAAAAAATCTATTTAACAAATCCTTTACTTTATATATATAAACCAATAAAATCTGAAATATGAGGATAAGATATGAGTATAATCATGATAGACCTTAATATTTAATGTATATTTCCCAAAAATCATAATATTAGCGGTATATATTTTTTTTAATCTTAGGTAAATCAAGACGATGAGATTATGAATGTAAATAATATATTTACAAAACAATTACATGATATGATTGGTATATAATGATGATGAACGGTATGCAACACGATAACTCCTGTTTGAAAATATCTTTAAACATGTATAGCCATGTTAAGCTTATTTAAATTATACGATAACTCCTGCTTCTGAGTCACAGACTGGGACTAAGAGACCCGCATCTGAATGGCTGCTTCGTGGCCGGCTAGACCGGTGTCATGATTCTGGCCTCGGGTGCGGGACGAGAACTCCTGATCTTGGGCTCTTTGGCGGGACTCGTTTCTGGGCCTCTTTCCGACGTAGCAGGCTTGGGTGGGGGAAAGGGGCTCCCTTCACAATCTATCAAGCTTGCAAAAAACTAATGGGTGCTCCTCATTGCGGGGTGCTCTCTCCGTGGTCTCTCTCTACGATTCTTTGGTTAGTAAGCTTTTTAAACCACAGTTTCAATAGCAACGTGCGGCATAGCGCACAACTCGGTGGTGCCAGTTTTAAAATAAAAATATTATAATGACATTACTTTACCAACTTCTTGCAACGGCGATTAGTGAGTATAAATATTTTATTTTTATGTTAGAATAAATGTGATTATTATTTAGACAGGTCAAGCATATTTTTATATATGTTTAACCAAAAAAAGCTCGTTTAATATTAATATAAATTATAAATATCGGATGTAAAGATAATGTGGCAAACAATAGATTACTAAATAGTAATTTCTGTGATTTTTGTTAATGTTAACATTAAACTTGCAAGTTTCAGTTGCAAGACTTTTTAAAAATCTTGATAAACAACACAAAATAAACAAAAGAAAAAAAAATGCTACCTTTGTTACTTCCAACAACAAATAAATTTTGTATGGGAAAACAAAGATAAAACTAATGTTGTTGGGATGTAGGGAGGCTGCAAGCAAAAGGTGGCCAATTAATGACCCTGTTTATATATATATATGTCGCAGATCACGATAATTTAACGATAATTAGTAACTCAATTGATATCATTGTATTAGTGGGGTGTGAACGCCGTGACGTATTGAGTCACGTGATCGGAATCGTTTGGAGGGGCACCGGAGACATTTTAAATATCCGAGAGCATCGAGACGAGAGGATTATTGTTTAGTGTGAGCCTTACAGTCCGGACCCCCCAAACGGGACCGGTGGTTCACGCAACTTTGATAATTGTATACCTACTAAGTAATTTGTGATATCTGTTTACCTACATTTAATACAAGTATTGTCATATTGTGATTGTGTGGTTTAATTGCCTGAGACCTACGCTTCGGATCCTGTACCTAAAGACTCCATCAATACCGAACAAGCCACTAATATACCTCCTAGCTCCGACATCAGAAGTGGGATTCACTCGGGCATCAAAACCACCTACCCGCGAGATAAATTTATTGAAGCTACAAATCACGTCAAGCAAGAAATGAAGTGATTTTATTATTTGAAACGCACACTACAAGATAATAACAATGAAGTTCCAGAATCAATACAATCAATCAATAGTTGATAATCAATGGTTGTAAATCAATCAATCAATCAAAATAAATTTATGTTATCTCGAAACTTCAAAAATTGAAATCTACCCACATATCAAAAAATGTAGTGAAGTTTTTTATGAAAGAAGAAATCGCTGCTGATGAACAAAGAAAAGAACTGAGAAATTATGGCGGTAATGGCGCGGCTCGGATGGCGATGATGGCGCGGCGCGGCTGGCGGTGACGGCGCGGCTGGTGGTGACGGCGTGGCGTGGCTGGCGGTGACAGCACGGCGCTGGCGGTGACGGCACTGCGCTGTTGGCGGTTATGGCGCGATGTGGATGGCGCTGATAGCGCTGATGGCGCTGATGGTGCTGATGGTGGTAACGGCGGTCGTGGCGATGGGAGCTATGGCAGCGGTACTGGTAAAGTACGGTGCGAGCAACGCGTTGAGGTCTGAGCAATTTATCCACCATCAGATACGTCACAGCATTAAGGTGAATTCGTTTCGATTTGCTTCCAATTTTTGGGCTAAATACTCGCTAGTTAAAGAAAATTAAGCGATTAAATATAGTGGTAAGCTCTTTATTATTGTTATTGAGATAACTAACATTGAGATTAGGGATCAACCCTCACGATCTTGTTTTTTTAATTTTTACTGATAATTATTTCACTTTAACTTTACGTCGTTTTGTTACGTATGATAAGAAGCGAAATTATTTTATCCCGGATTTTCGTAAACGTGAATATTTGTTTTAATCTCGGAAAACAATGTTTTAAACTTTTGTTTTAAATAACTTTGTTTTAAATTCGGAAAACAATGGTAACGCGATAGCTCTAAAGATTCAACCGATTAAGACCAGTCAAGACTTTAAAAAAAATGTAATTCGATTTTCGGAATATTTTATTTCTTGTCTACCTACATGTGTAGGAATCACGGGCGAACTTACAATTATTAATTAATCGTATATTATGAATGCGTATTATTGCCGATCAAGGCCCGTAAATGCTTTAAAATAAAGCGGTTAGTTAATTTAGCAAAAGTAATAACTTATTATTTACGTCTTGTAAATGTTTTCCGCAACAGAGACTAGCAATATTCAATCGGGGCAAGACGTCATAGATAAAGTTCAACCCGCGACAAATTATATAATGACCAGGGTTGCAAAAGTTTCTTCTTTAGAGTTTTTGATAGGTAAAGTTAAAAAACCTTTGTATTTGATATATAGCGATGCCAGAGGGTTAATTACCACTTGAAGTAGAGCTTGTAGTAAAAGCGATTTAGTAAAAGTGATAGTAGTGAATCTTAGTTCTATTATGAGTCCGTGGGACTCGGAATTAAAATCAATGCCATGAAACAAACGGGAGATTTGTTGGTAGGGCTTAGTGAAAAGCCATATGTGACGAATAAGATTCATGCTTTTGTGTTTTATTATGTTTTTAAAATACATTTTTGGTTTAAAATGTAATGAAAAGTGGCGCTTTATTTATTTTAGTGGTCATTTATTTTGATACAGAATTCTGATTGTGATGATCAACTTTATTATAGTGGTTGTTTAGATTCAAGTCAGGCTGTTAAGAATATTGATAGGCGCTTTTTAATTCTATTTTCACCATTTATTATTACAAACGTAACCGTATATGAGAAATATAAACAGACTAAGTTAGATCCAAAATATAGAGGAACTTTTCAAGGAATATCGTTATACTTTAAGATAATAAAATTCTAACCGTACCACAGGTTAAATTAAGTAGAAACCACGGGATCTAGGAGAGACTTGACGCCAATGATGGTTGTCTATATCTATCTTGACTTGACGCCTATGCGGGTTGTCTATCTTGACTTGATGCCAATGATGGTTGTCTATCTTGACTTGACACCAATGCGGGTTGTCTATCTTGATTTGACGCCAATGCAGGTTGTCTATCTTGACTTGACGCCAGTGCAGGTTGTCTATCTTGACGCCAATGATGGTTGTCTATCTTGACGCCAATGATGGTTGTCTATCTTGACGCCAATGCGGTCTATCTTGACGCCAATGCGGGTTGTCTATCTTGACGCCAATGCGGGTTGTCTATCTTGACGCCAATGCAGGTTGTCTATCTTGACTAGACACCCTAGGATGTCTATATTGACTCTGAAGTTTTGAATGTTGATCTTGACTCTGAAGTTTTGAATGTTGATCTTGACTCTTGTTTGGGATGTCTATCTTGACTCCAATACGGGATGTCTATTTTGACTCCAATACGGGATGTCTATCTTGACTCTAATACGGGATGTCTATCTTGACTCCAATTATTTGAATCCAATGGAATGACTTTGATTGAGTTATGTTCTATGTAACGGCTTTAGTTACCATAACTATCGATTTTAGAAAGATTCATGATTTTTTATGTGGTCAGAAAGGCCGAGCGAAGCAACATCTACAGTTGTATATTGTTTGGATTTCAGATACATATGCACACGAGGGCGTGTGACTTGTCAGTATGGCCGTGTCGCAGATCACGATAATTTAACGATAATTAGTAACTCAATTGATATCATTGTATTAGTGGGGTGTGAACGCCGTGACGTATTGAGTCACGTGATCGGAATCGTTTGGAGGGGCACCGGAGACATTTTAAATATCCGAGAGCATCGAGACGAGAGGATTATTGTTTAGTGTGAGCCTTACAGTCCGGACCCCCCAAACGGGACCGGTGGTTCACGCAACTTTGATAATTGTATACCTACTAAGTAATTTGTGATATCTGTTTACCTACATTTAATACAAGTATTGTCATATTGTGATTGTGTGGTTTAATTGCCTGAGACCTACGCTTCGGATCCTGTACCTAAAGACTCCATCAATACCGAACAAGCCACTAATATACCTCCTAGCTCCGACATATATATGTATATAGTATGGTTGCAAAATTCATCGTGCTTAAGATCACCTATAATGACAGTTACTTAGTACGTAAAAAAATATTTCAAAGCGTTTCAAAGTGTATTTAGTAATATATAACAGTAAACTTGAAGTTATGGTACGTAAATTGCCTTTGAAATAATAAAGGCAATTTTCATTCCATGCGCTTAATTTATTTGTATTGCTTAAAGTTGACAATAATACCTATCTAATAAAAGAACATTTACTTTTTGATATTGATTTAATTCTTATATTTAAAATGCCGTTTTAGCACAGTTTCACATTTGCGGCAATTAAGACAATATGCGTGACAAACTACACATGATTAGTCACATTCTATTTATTAACTTTATTATCAATGAATTTAGTTATATATTTTTTTATTTAAATCTTCATTGCTTTTTATTACATCATTTTCACTAATATAATAAAACTGAAAAGGGTACAATTTTTAGTTTTTTGTTTGAACATATTCTGGGCCTCTCTGACAATCTTTAAAACTTCCGGTCATACTTGAAGAGTTATACAACAGAACTAAGACCTAGGAGTCCACCTTTACTAGAAAGTACGTTCCTCAAAGATAGTAAACTAATGAAACAGCTTTAAACAAATAGTATAAATATTGATTATGCTATTATTATTATTTACATTAGTTGATAACGAAACATATGTTGTCAGAGAACATCTATTTTATTATTAAGTATACAAGGTAAAGGTTTTCTTATTATAATAATTTAATAAATAGCAATTAATTAATTTAAATTGTCTTTAATCTCAAATAGATTGTAAATCGAATTATCGTTAGTTTTAATAATGTTTAATTGGGTATTAGAGAAATTGACACAAACAACAATATAACTTTCAAAACAATAAAAAAACAACGTCAAAACAATAATAAATATCATAGACCCTACAAATAGTATAACATATAAGATAATATTTTATATGATACAGAAAGAAAACATAATATTTTCATATGTAATACGTTATTTTCGTATGTAATTAAATGTATCACCATATTTTACATCGGCAATCTCTCCCATTTAAGAAAAAATATCATTCGACAATATTCTTCTATCAGTTTGCCCTGAGTTTTTAAAGTGTTAACTCTGCATAATATTATTTGAAAATTTATATGTTACTTTTTCCGACTTTTTTTCAGAACGTTTAATAGCAGTATTTTTGTAAAGGCATAAACAAAGTTACCGTCGATAGTGGTTAACATTTCATTGTAAAAACTTTCTGGTATCTGGCACCTTTGGAACCTTTTATAGGTGTAATTTAAGAGTAATGAATGCATATTTAAAAATAAAAAAAACTTTAAATTTGACAATTTGTAGTTGAATAAATAAAGTCAGGAAAAAAAAATATTAAACTAAACTTAAACTAAAACTAAACTTAACTTTGCCCACAGTGTTTGTAGAATGATTTTAGCTTGTAACATGTATGGGTTTATTAAACCAAGTGGGTCAAAAAATTGTGCTATAGTTGAAAGTATTGTGCGTTTGTTTATGATTTGTTTTTATGTGTCTGAATTGATCACAGAGAATAATAATATATAATCTTTGCAAACCCACTGTAAACCCAATGTTTTTGAGAACTCATTTTTATTTAAGTTTAATAAAATGTCATTATCACTCTCGCCGCCGATTTGATTTAAAATAGGATTGTTTGAATGCCACTTGCGTAAAAGAAATGGAGCGCTTTCTAACTCGCGAATAACGTCCTTACTAGTTCATCGACGTAAAAGTCATTTAAGATTGTTTCATTTACTTTCTTGTCGTTACTGTATTGGCCTAGCTGTAGCAGCCACCTCGTACCTAAATACGACGCTGCCGCGGTTTCTTAGGTGCTTAACTTGTATTGTTTTATCAGGATCAGTATGTGACCGCCAAATAAATTATTGTAAATTATTAATATATAATTTTGATTGTAGGAATGATTAGATCTGATGTGTAACCTTTGTTTACCAGTGATGAAATTGTGGTATCAGATGTATTGAGTATTTCTGATGATTTATTGTTTAATTCTGAAAGTATTATTAAAGCTTTGATAAATAGAAAGACTTGCTTCACGTTTCACGAGTTCGACTGATATAATACTGAAACACATCACGCGATATGCCTGTGGAGCGCTACTGATGAGCGCGCGCATAATCTAATAAAACTGGTTCAAGTTCCTGATGAGAAGTATTTTGCCACGGCAAGACAGCCGCGTAGTCATTACTACGCCTCCGAAATGATCGAATAGAGCCTAGTCTACCACCATACGGTGATAATTTTCTGAATCTTTGAATCCATTTACTAATGCGCACGTCATATACCGCGTCAAATATATACACGTTGAATATATCGGTAATATTTACGTGGTTTTTCATATCCTGAAACCCGTTAACCCGGTTCAGTATTGGGGCGGTCAAAGCTTCGAAGTTTATTATTGTGCTAGCTTTGTCTAGGATCATCTATCCACTTGCATAATCTTGGTAAATCTTCATTTGTTATGGTATTACAAAAATAAATGGCTTTTTGTGTGTTTCGATATTGCCGCTGATAAAAAAGTGGTTCTAGCTAAGATAAATATCGTTTTTTCTCAATTAAAACGAACTCTCACACAGACCTTTATCCCAATTATTAGCTTACAGCAACGATATCCTAGATTATGTACAGAAGTGGGGTGTCCGAAATAAGCTGAAATTTGCTCCTCACAAGACCGGCGCTATAATGACTGTGACGAGAAAGCTAAAGTTTGGCACACCACGGCTAAGCATTGGCGGGGTGGAGATAGCCATGTCTTACAGCGTCTTCATATTAAGGTCACTATAGACAGTAAGTTGATTTTTAACGCGCACGTAGGGAACGTCTGTAGAAAGGCTTTCAATTTTAACAAACAGCTTTGCTAAAGTGCTATGGTGACTATAGCTGGACATTATCAAACCTTGTATATAGCAGTTCTAGAGCCGATAGTCATGTACGCTTCGAGCTCATGTGTACATCTGGACATAGTGCAGTGGAGTTTTTTACAAAGATAATATTAAGGCGTTTCACTCAACTGGGCTCTACTCCTCACGGGGTTGCTTTCTTTAGTCAAGAGGATTCAAAAAGCAGACTCTCTTTATTTCATAAAAAAAGGTCTAACCCAGCGAGTAGTAAGAGATCGAGAAATAGAGAAACCGGTATCGTTTAAGAATTATTTGCACCCGACAAAAACACACACCTTCACCTATATGACTTATGAGGCAGGTCTAAACCAGTGCAAAGGAGACGGAGTCAGGTGCCATACGTTGTGAAGAGATCGGAACCCGTAAGCATAAACTCGGGAATACTGTAATGATATCAAGCTGAACTGCTCGCATTGCTGGAAGCCACTAGCCCAAGTCTGGATTTTACGAGCAAAAGGAAAAAAATAGACCCTGCACTGTATCAAAACTCATGCGGGGCTAGTGCGCAATGAAAGATTGGATAAGATGGATAAAAATGCTGTTCTTCGGATCAGAAATCAATTCAGTTACGATTAGTGTCAAGGTCAAATGTGACTTCTGATTTGCGCTTGAAACTGTTGTTAATAACATATTCCGTCACCCTCTAGTTGCCCACGAGGATATTGATCTTTTTTGGGAAAAAGCAAAAAAACAATGTACCCTGCACTGTATCAAAGCTCACGCGGGGCTAGTGGGCAGTAAAAAAAAGGATAAGTTGGCTAAAAAGGATGTTCTTCAGATCAAAAATAAATACAGTTTAAATATTAAAAGTATGCTGGAAGATTAAGATTATTGCAAAAATATTATTACTTAAACTAAAACCGTAATTAATATAAGTAAATAAAATAAGTTTGGATTGAATATAAGACTATTATTAAATTATTAACATGTAGTATTAACATGTAGTACCATAACATGTAGGCGTAATCATTAGTAAAAAGCAACATTTTATTTCAGAATTAGAACCAAATGAATTAACGGTAAAGTAAAAGAAAGAAACAATAACGGAAAGTATCGGAACGAGTGTTATATAAGTATAAACAACTAAAAAACTGTAATGGTAGCAAAGATTAGAAAAAACTCTAATTCTGGAGAATAACAATTTAAATGTTATATATTGAATATGTTTTTTTTATATTTATATGTTGAATATGTTTAATTAGTTTAATGTACAGACTTTGGAATTGGATTTATTTCTCTTGTGATAAGATAAGAAAAACACAAAATATACTTGATTTCATTTATTTTTTATTAGAAGGGGAGGCAGAGGCACACACCCCAGATATTATAGTAAAAAATTGTAAATTTTCAATTGTCAGATGTTGGAACGTAGTTTTGTTAAAAGTATTGTTTAAGATTTAGTAAAATAAAACTCAAATAAATTATAACTTTATCGAAGGCGTTAATTTAAAAAATCATAATGAATATAGGTATTCTTGACCAACTGGGCAATATAAATACACACGTCTTAGTATATACATATATAATTATGTTCTTCTAACGCGTACTGGTCTATAATGAATATGGATACAACAACACGTTTACCACTATATACCTTTTACAACCATCGAAGTTTTCATGGAACAGTTATTTTTTATTAAACACGTGCTCTGTAATTTGGATTTTTTTCACTAGTAATTATTAACACTGCCCTACGTCAGGTTGTAGCCTGGTAAGCCACGAATATAAACGCAACTATAACTCCATTGTATTACGATACTTTCATAATATATTGTATCCTTTGCGATTATTACGTATTTGATGTGAATTGAGAATATGGGGATGACGTCTATTTATGATGCTATTTATATAGCTTTTACAAAAATAAAAACTATACATTTATTAACTATTATATATAAATTTCTGTTTTCAACTGTAAATGTTTTATGTTTTATAAGGTAAAGCCATATTATGTTGATTTTGAAAAAAAAAATATGCTCCTTCCATAAATAAACGGATATTACATATTTTTTACAGTCAGTTACATATGCGTTACACTGGGCATACTGTACACACTACCATCTTCCACATTCAAACTTTTTAGTTCCGAAAACACAACACTTAATCGAGTAATGACTGAAAATGAGCTGTCTTTACTGGGTAGTGTGTCCTTTGCAAGTACCCTTATAGTAACTCCGTTTTGTGGTTACTTACTAGATATTCTGGGAAGAAAACGAACGATCATACTTTTCTATTTGCCGCAATTGGTAAGCTATAATGGTATAAACCATCAGGTTTACATCTTATATACATTTTTTAACTTATGTTTACCATACACTAATCCAACAAGAAGTCTTTAATATAAAACCAAATATAGACAATATAATAATCACATTCCTTTTCAGCTTGGGTGGGCATTGATAGTGACTATATTCAGAGTGGAAGCATTTATATGTACAATGTTTCTTTGCGGTATAAGTCTGAGTATAATACTCATTGTACCTGTTTATGTCGGTGAATATTGTGATTCGAGGATCAGAGGAACAATGGTCTCTAGTAATTTGATTTTCCTTGGAGTAGGATATATGATATCCTATCTGATGGGAGGTCTTTTGGTTTACAACACAATGAACTATATAGGATTAACTTTAACCATAATTGGATTTGTGTTGCTCAGTTTCTTGAAAGAATCGCCGTTGTACTTGATGAAGAAAGGTTTTGAAGAAGTAAGTTCATTTTAATTTTTTTGTTAATTTTTATAATTTATTTTATTATATGTTTATATATATTCTGTCTTCATAAAAATCATCGATATTCAGAACACAATATTTTTGAAGTTAATTTTATTAATAATTTATTTCTACAGGACGCAGCCAAATCAATTGCGTTTTATAAAGGAGCTAAACTTAATTCTCTAGAAGTTTTAAACGAAATGGAAAACATTAGAAGACTTCTTAACAGCAATATGGGATTTGGTATTTTTTCTACCGTCTTTATAATTTTGTGACTAGTACCTACATTGAAATAGAAATAAATTAACAATTACTATAACTAAAAATATACTTGTATACATTTTATAAACACAGCTAGGTCATAAGTTTTAAATTATTATGGGCATTAAAAATCATTGTCGATAGTATAACGATAACACAATCAAATATTAGCGCCACTTAATACTTCTTCCTATAAATTGCAAAATTAACCTCACGTAATATAGATAGACTTTTTTTAATAATCCTAGTGAGGAAAACCAGATATATTAATTAATACAGTTGGCAATGTAAAAAACCGTGAGGGTTTCTTTCATAAGAGTTATAATATAATTTATGGACTTACTGACTGCCGAATCAAAAGGTTACGGGTTCGAATCCCACACGGGATAACACTTTGTGTGATCCACAGATATTTGTACCGTGTCTGGGTGTACTTTGATCATTATTTATATTTTCGTGAAGCCCCCGCGATACAGGGATAATACAATCCCTAATGCAAGTTATTTTATTTACGAAAAAAAAAGTAAATGTGAAGTGAGTGTAATTATGATAGGGCTTATTTAAAGCACTACACACATGCAGAAATTGCAATTGTATTGTGTATTGTATTGTATATCTTGTTTTAGATAATCAATACAACATAAGTTAATGATTTACTATTCATATCCGTATTAAACGTTTTTGCAGTGGGCACACCCGAAGAGGAAAAGTTAAAAACAGATGAAACGAAACCAGTGAAAAAAATACCAATATGGAAATATTTGGGTATATTGGTTTTAGATTACCAAGACCTACGATACTTTTAACATTATTGTAATGGGAGAAAGTTAAAGTGCTGACTATTTAGCTGTTAACTGACTGACAATTTAACTAGTTAGCTGCTAGGAGTCTCTGATTTGGTCCGATTAGTTCTATTCTTTTCATTAACAAATATGCTCTAAGAATTGAAATAGCTAAAATATATATATATAATTTTTTTTTCAGCCAAATCCAGATCAACTCGTCGTGCTCTAATAACCGTTCTTATTACATTTAACCTATCACTATTCCAAGGCTTAATAGTGATAGAGATATTCGCTGAACCTTTATTCGAAGCGGCCGTTCCTAGTATGCTCGCAACTTTATCCAGTGTTTTATTTGCAATCATAAGAGTTGGAGGCGGTTTTATTGGACCATATTTAGTTGATAAGGCTGGACGTCGTGTAAGTGGGTTTACATATACATTCATAGTGTATATACATATACATTCATAGTGTATATACATATACATTCATAGTATATATACATATAACTAATTTGCAATGTTTCCATAGGATATTAACATTTACATTTTACACATCTTTCAGATGTTATTGATCGTAGCTTCTATTGCCACCAGTCTCTTCAGTGTAATCCTTGGAAGTCAAATACAATTTATTTGGGGTCCAAGTTGGTTGAACGCTGTATTAATATACCTTTACTCTATCACATATACAATAGGACCAGGTACTATACCCCTTGTACTGGTGGGCGAAGTTTTTCTTCCAGAGGTAAGACATTGCATAATATTTGATTATTTTTCTAACTTCACGACCTTTCGACATTTCTCCTTTAATATAATTATGGTATAAAAATTTATTTATTAATCAATTTCCATGAATTAAAGCAAAATAAGCTAAAAATGTACTCTAATATTTATACTAAATCAAACAGTTCTTAATTCAGTATTGTGATTTTAAATTAAGTTAAATATAATTCTATTATTAATCATGTTTAAAAATATATGTAATGTATACATAAAGCATATATATTTTTTTTTATTTTAAATATCGAGTGAATTTTGTTACTTATTTTTTCCTTTACAGATTAAAAGCTTTACATCCATGTTATGCATGGAGTGGGGTTTTATATGTAATTTTATTATACTTTACATATTCAGACCGCTCGTCAAAGCTTATGGTAAAGTATTAAAATTTAATTAAGCTTTTTATGTGAATTTAAGTATTTATATCAGAAAATAAATTCAGCTCAAGTTCAAAATGCAATTTGTGAAAGGTATTCATATTTATTTTAAATTGTAATTTAAACGAAAAAGGTTGTGTCTTTTTCGAATTATAACCCAAATTCCTAATGTTTCTTTTGAAGGATTGCAAATTATATATTTATTGATTGCAGGACTTAGCTTTATCTTCTACTGCTTTGCTGGTTTTAGCCTCCTCACCGCATTATTCGGCTTCAATTTTCTACCAGAGACAAAAAGCTTACCTGCCGACATTATTCAACAAAGATTTTTAGAAACAAAAAAAAATTAAGCCTAACGTTAATATTTTGTTATTATTCACTATCTTAATACATAAATTATTAAATATATTAACATATCATCTAGATTAATGTAATTATCATCTACATCACATCGATTATTATCGATATTCTTTTTCCATTGTATGAATAGATAATTAATATAAGAACAGCTTGATTAAGAATTAAAATCATAAATTTTGTTGATGTGTCTTAATTAATGGTAGAAAATACCCATTTGTTTATAATAGATTATTATATCAGATTATTATATTAGATAAATATATATGTATCAAATATACATGTAACAAAATTAAAAGACAAACTTATAAGTAAAGAGTAATAAACATCGTGTAAGCCGAAACATCAGTTAAATATAAGTCAATCCAAGTTATGTAAAGATAATAGAGGTAAGCATCGGGCATTCTTATCTTCCCATGGAAATGATGAGGACCACAGTGATCCCTATTACAAAAAAGAGAACTGGCAACATTTCAGACAGCGCTAATTATAGGCCTATATCGCTGGCTACCATAATTGCAATAGTGTTGGACAGTCTGTTAGATAGAAATCTTAGCGACGTTATTAAATGAAACGACTTGCAGTTTGGTTTTCAATCTCGATTCTCTACAGAGACCGCCATATTCACTCTGAAACAGACTGTCCAATACTACACTAACAGAAAAACGCCGGTGTATGCTTGCTTCCTCGATCTTACCAAAGCTTTTAATCTAGTTTCCTATGATATGCTTAAGAATAAGATGGAGGAGGCGGGAGTGCAGCCGGAGTTGCTTTGTCTTATGCGGTTTTGGTATGCGAACCAGGTTAACCATGTTAGATGGGGTAAGGAGCTCTGAGTCGTACAGGCTAGAGTGCGGAGTGTCGAGTGAGGCAGGGAGGGTTGACCTCGCCGAAACTTTTCAACCTGTATGTGAATGGTCTCATTGAGGAACTCAGCGGGTCATCAGTCGGGTGCTGGGTACATGGCACATGTATTAATAATTTGAGTTATGCCGACGATATGGCATTGCTGGGTACCACGGCGGGTTCAATCAGAGACTTGCTTAAAATATGTGAGGATTACGCTGCTGGACATGAATGTGAATACCTGAATGTGAATACCTGATCTTTAAGGCCCTTCGTAAGCAAGTGTGGTGTGGTGTGGTGCAACTATCACATTAATAATAATAATAATAATAATAATAATAATAATAATAATATCGGGACAAATTACACACATTGATCTAACCCCTAAGTAAGCAAATTATTTGCTTGTGTTAAGGGTGTTAGACAACGATACTAATACATAGAAATACACATATAAATACTGAGAATATATTTAATAAACGACCAAACCCAGAAACACAGACATCTATGTTCATCACATAAATGCCTGTGCTCTGTCGGGAATCGAACCCGAGCCCCGTTGCGCCGTGACACGTTAGGCGTCTGCGCTAACCACTCGACCAACGGGGCGGTAAAGAACTCAATGGGACATTGCTTAAACCGGTTACACATTATAAATATCTACTTCACAATATAAAGGGAGGACTGTAAGGATCAGATGGTCATCGAGAGTGAACGTAGAGCACTAGCTATGAAGTGTAATATGTTGGCCCGAAAGTTTGCCCGATGTAGTAAGGATACCAAAATAACGCTTTTTAAAGCTTACTGTCAAAACTTACGGATTAACTATAACTTTAACTGTAATTTTTGGGGGTAACTATAGACAAAGAGCGATGGACACACTGAAGGTCCAGTACAATAATGGATTCAGAATGCTTGGCCTTGCCACGTGTTTGTACAGCTTTAGGCATGTTTGATTCCGAAAGGAAAAACGACTTTTATGCGATAATAAGAAATAAAACGTCTTCACTGCTGAAAGGAATGCGGTTAAGTTCAAACATTGTCCTGAGAATGTTAGCCTCAAAAACGGATTCCCATTTGTTAAAGTATTTTATTAGTATATTAGTATCTTAGTTTAATGTGTAATTGACTATCGAAATGCTTAGAACATTTATAGCGTTATAATATGATTAATTGTATATTAAGATAATCTTTTAATTTAAATTTGTGACATTATTAATTTTATTTTAATTTGTATTGTGATTATTTTTTATTTATAATTTGACATAAATGTAAACAAAATGTACCTGTGTTGCTCGGAATAAAGACATTATTATTATATTATATTTCTTAAACGGACACTTTCTTGAATGTTGATCGTAAGTCAAAACCTAGACGTTTTTTTAATTTCCATTTATTTTTTATGGGTGATGGAATTTCGAAATATCATCTCCTAGTGTATTTTAAATTACTATCACTAATAATTTCTAACTTCAAGCTTTAGCGCTTAGTCATGTAATGTATTATTACGTAGATGTACTTAAAAAGAAATATTGAATATAAATAATCCGGTCATGTAAGCACCATTGTTAATGAATTATTTTAAATAATTAATGACCATTGATTATTCATATTATAACATCGTGAGTCGATTATTCAGAGGATTATACACAAATGTTTAAGTATATATTTATACCCCATTTATAAATATTTATTAATGTTTACATGGAATGTAAAGGGAAATTTTCCTTTCTATTGAAAAGTCATTGACGGCACGGAAGAAAGTTCGTTGCAGCTATAATAATTTCATTGTAAAATATCAAAAAATACTAAACTAACCTTTATGTATTTCGAACTCAAAAAAAACTTCTTTTGGCTAATAGTTGTTTTATTCTGCCTTATTAGTTAAAATTAACAACCAAGAAATTTCTTATGTATTCAAATGATGTCGGTCATGGTAATTTATTAACTACATACTATTAATAGCTAATTAGTTTTCTGAAATGTAATTTATAAATTATTTTTTACATCATTCTCACTACACTAAAACTTCTTTTTATATAGTAATTATTTCTAAATTTGCTGGAATTGCTGGTATATTTATGTGATTGGTTAGTTATAGAATTAAAATATTTTTTCTCATTATTTCATTTTTGATGACAATGAAATCAGAAGCCCGAAGATATTTGGATTCTTTTCTTGTAATTATTCAAATTAACGGGATCGATATTTTCTATTATTCTATATTTTTTGAATGGTAGGTAAAGAAGCCGGTTTTCTTACCATAAGCATCGTAACTGACTTAATCTTTATCAGTGTTTATAAAGTTTAATATTTATTTATTTATTTAATCTTTATTGAGGTACAAAAGACGGATTGAATGCTAAGAGCATTCTCTACCGGTCAACCTGAGAATGCAGTATAAGATAACACAAAGAGCATATCGCCTCTTTTAAATCAAGTTTAAATAACTTAAATAATTAAAACAAAATAATAAAAAAAAACATTGGAATAAATATATGAAACTAAGGACGTAGTCAAGTTCCCTACGTAGCAAATAGCTTTTTAAAAAAAGATTTCATTTTAATTACGAAGGTATTTAATTAATTGTCTGGTAAATTTGTTAAGAGGGTCGTAGGTAATTTGAATGTAAAATATAGGGTTTTCTTGGTCAGTATGTACGGAGTCAGTCGAAGTCATTTTCTGAAGGATTTCCTAGTAAAGAATTTAATTCGTCAATTTCTTCAATTAAGGTCCTAGTTTCGTCGTTATGTATCTAACTCTAGAGAGGGCGTCAGCGTTAGTCTTCATTTTGCCCTTTTTTATATTACTGTATAGTCATATTCACTCAGTCCCAGTCGCCATCTAGTAAGACGAGAACTTGGTTCCTTCATATTCAACTACTGTAAAGGTTTATGTTCAGTTAGTATTTTAAATTTTCATTCGAAAAGGTAAGGTCTAAAGTATTTTCTAGCCCAAACTATGACTAAAAGCTCCTTCTTAATTGTACAGTAATTAACATTTAAGGTACGATATGCATAACACAAGGGTCTGTCGGATCCTATTTTACCTTGCGATAAAATGGCACCAATAGCTAAGTTAGAGGCGTCAGTAGTCAAGTTAAATTCTTTAGTAAAGTCGGGATACTGTAAGATGGGGTCGTTTGTAAAGAGTGTTTTACATTTTTCAAAACATTTGGTGTATTCTTGATCCAAATTCGGGCACGATCCTAAGGATTTTATAAATGTTATCCGGATCTTGAGCCATATTTAAATGTATACTACTACTGTTTGAATCAGATAATACATAATTGTTATCTAAATTCCTATTAATATCTAAACTTACGAACTTACGGGCCTGCTGCGATGCAGATTCCTGATGACTATAAACTCTAGGATAATAAATCTTGGAAAGGAATTATAAATAGGCAAAGAGCAACACGAGAATGGTTCAAATGTTCTAACATAAATTTCATATCCGGTTTCTTCCCGTGAATCGAAGTTTGAATTCGCCTCCCGGTGCTGCAGCTGGTCCGTAGATTCAGGATACTAGCGATGACCTAACAGTCCCTATTCTAGTTTCCTACCGACTTCGCCATTTACGTTAGATACAGACGGATAGTTGAAAAAAAAACCAATACTGATTTAAACTAATTATAATAAAAAGAACTACAATTATGTACTTATTAACTAATACAAGAATCTGACCTACTCGATAAAACAATAATGACAAAATTATATTAATAATTAAGACTTATATTATAATTAAACTGCAACTATGCATTCCGTCGCGATGACACAATACACATTTTATTCACACGGAGGGAATGTGAATATCAGCAATCCTCCTGGAGTATGTGTACATAACTACCATGTAAACAAACATTGTTTTTTAAAAAAAACAGCTATTTACTCTTATAGTATTTAAATATAGCTTGTAAACTTTCTCCCAATTCTTGATTTTTTATGTTGTATATATAGACCTCGGGATTTATTGCTTGCATGTGTTCATCTTTTGTTGCTAACAATCCCTTGAATCTGTACGTCCCATTAATTTCATGAAAATATCATATGAAATTTCTGGAATTGGCAGATATTTTCAGTTATAGAGAATCAAAACTGAAATTATTTATTTTAAATTTAATAAATAATTTAACATAGTGGTTGCGTATTTTAAGTTATAGAAGTTTTAGGGTTTGAGGGTAAGGGAACAGGTTATTTATGAAGTTACGGAGGTTTTTAAGTTATCGAAGTTCTACTGTAGTATGATAAATTATTAAATAGCATTTATGGTGTCTTTTTTAATTATTGCCTCAAAGAATCCTTTCCTTTTACTTTTACACATTCTAAAGATTAATGCGATTCTTTAATGCCCAATCTTTAACGCTTTATTTAAACATTATAAATATTCAACTTAATTAATATTATGTTACTATCTTACGCAACCTAGTAATTTACTATGAAGATAAAATAAACTACGTGCTAGGTTATGTATTATCTAATTATTTATAATTAACATATCTTATGGCTTGTTGGTCTGGTTTCGTTGCCAGTGTTATCACCACTAATTGAATATTGCTATGAATTTAACTTTAATATTCATTCTTGCGTCTCATAATTACTTTAGGGAACAATTAAAGTTCAAATGATCTACCTGAAAATAAAGCATAAAATTTGCCAAGAAAACGTTTTAATAAGTTATGTTTATAATGTATATTTTGTTAAGTGCTTTTTCTTACTTTCACATTTAGAAATGTAAATACCTACGTCAAAGTTTATTACTTCACCCTATAAATATCTTTACAATATTGCTATCTAAATAAAACTATTTTTACGGTTTTAACTTGAGCATAATTAATTAAATTTTAAATTTAATTCTACGTTTCGAATTTTTTGCATCAATCTTGTTCACGGTAAGACGATATGGAGGTGTCCGACAGTACGTCAGTTAGTTAGTCATCTACCTCTAACGGTTTCTAAGTGACAGGATTCACACAAAATACACTAACAATATCTTGAGGTCTTACAGTGCGGTCACAGACATGGGATTTTATATTTTTCAAAAGTGGGTCTCAGGTGTTAAATAATCCCTGACCATCAATTCTTTATTAAAATTAGGATGTCTTTTAATTTCAATAGCCACACGAACCATTTTTGATTTTAATTAGGTTTAACCAATCTTATATAATGATTGGGCTTGTCTAGGCTATGTTCACACACTGCTGACTTCGATGTACGCCTATGTTTGATATCCGAGATGTTTTAGCTAGCTCTTACCGATATTCCTCTTTGTTTGACCTATGTATGAGAAGCCACAATCGCAATCAAGTTTATATACTCCAGCAATATTACTTTTAATAGGTCTCCAAAATTGGCTCACTTTGCTTTTCAGGTTTGTAGATAGTTCTTATAAACACCTTTTTTAAGATGTTGCCGATTCTGTCAGTAGCTCCTTTCACATATGGTAGTAAGGCTGGTTGACGCTCAACTATAGGTGGCTTGATGTGGTTTCTGCGATACTGGCAAGAACCACTCGCGTGCAGGAGTCCCTGCCCTGGTCGACACCAAACCGACCAGGTTAAACAAAAATAGTGTGAGGCGTGGTGGAGAAGGTCGTCGTGGAGCCCACAGACTCCGATGACCTGACATGGGCCATGGGGTGATCCGGTCCCCGGGCGGTGCTACGAATTCCGATCCAGAGTCGCTTGTTGGCGTGGCTACGGGCAATACGGCTCGGCGTGGAAGAGTAGCGCGAAAAGGACGAGGTAGTGGACTTGCAAAGGCAAAGGCCGAGCTCGCTGCCATGAGAGTGGAGGCGGAGGAGGCCGCTTTCGAGCGCCCTTTGAGCGTTCGGGTCCTCCGCAGTAGGATGATTACGGCTGGGCGCGCGCCGGAATCCGACGAAGATCTTTAAGGGTACGATGGTTAAGGCCCTGAGGGAGGCTACCCACAATTTGTTGGAAGTCGTGTCAGCCTTGGCTGTTCGGACGGAATCGGAGGAAAGCAGTCGCATTCGGGCGGACAACGCCCGTCTTCAACGGAAGGTGGAGGTCCTGAGGGCGGAAATGCGAGCGATGAACAGGGAGGTCGCTGAGATGAGGGCGTCTGCGGCCAACGCCGCGGTTCAGATGCCTCATTGATTGATTAATTGAGATCATTGGAGGCGGAATCCCTGGAAGAGCTGAGGAGCTCCATTTTAACCTCGGTTGGGGTTATGATAAACTTAGCTCGCTCTCTTGCAGACGGGTACCGCGTCGTCAGCACGTCAGGGGTTGCCTGCTACTCAACCACGGCCTTCGAAAGATGAACCTCTCTGGTCGACGGTTGCCCGAAAGTTAATAAAACTCGGTGACCTAGGCTTAAATGACGGGCTCCGGATTCTGCCTCTGGAGATTCTTCTTCTGGCTTCTGGAGATACCTAAGGGTACTCCAGAACAGGCTCAGAAGCTGGCCGAAAGACTTCGGACGGCATTGGACGGTGTGCCGTTCCGCCGTTTAACCGGTGAAGCGAGTGGCGGTGAGGCTAAAGGGTCTCGACGAAACCGTCCTAAAAGAGGATGTTTTCGATGCAATTCGCCGCATCACTGACTGCCCTGATGAGGCCCTCCATGTGGGGGAGATCCTTCAGGATGGCTACGGGGACATGGGCGTCACCTTTGTCCGACTCCCCGTTGATGCGGCAAAAACGCTCGTTAACGCCGACCCTGGAGGCGCAGCCGCTGCACTACTACAGGTGCCTAGCACCTGGGCATGTGCGTGCGGCGTGCCCGTCCACGGTCGACCACAGCGCCGCCTGTTTTCGGTGCGGTGGTGAGGGTCACCCGCTACCCGAGCCACTTGCACCGAAATGTTGCAGTGCACGGTCTGTGGGGACCGAGGTCTCACAGTGTCTCACCTATTGGGGAGCCGAGTGTGCAAGGCTCCGCGAGTTCGAGGGTTAGCACCTGATGCAACTCTGAGCCGGCTGTGGCTATGGCAATATAGTCACATCAAGCTTCAGCTGGGGAGGTTGGAAGGAGAAGGGTTTAGCCCGTTCTTTCCCAGCCGTAGGCCTAGGTGAATGGGGGGTGACCTCTCTTGCCATTGCACAAGTTTATGATGTAGGGGTACTCTGGTTGCCCGGGGTACCCTTATCGGGGGGGTTCCGCCGAGGCGTCGCGGTGAGTGCTTACGCGATCCCGTGGCGTCTCATTGTAGCGATGAGGGCAACCGTTGGTTTTTTAAGTGGGGTGCGTTAAAAATGGCAGCGTCTCCTATGCTGCCAAGTGCCGCAGATACCACCCGGACATCGCCTTCCTGGCTGTTGTGACGATGCGGAAACGCATTTTTTCCAACGTAAAAAAAAAAAGGTGCCTGTTGAAAAAGGCAGGCTTGACATGCTGCAGTCCGTCCTCTAAGTGTTCAGCGTCAAAGATGTAAGGGTGTTGTGTGATTTTAAATTTAGGTACCTATATGTATGTGTGGGTTACCTATAAACGGTGTGTCCTAATGTGTTCTCAGGATTCTTGATGATAAGAAGATCAAGGCAAACTAAAGTATTATTTGGCTGCAATTCCATTGTGAATTGTATTCTATTGTTAATGGAATTAAGTTATTCTAGAAATGGAGATGTTTGATTTCTAGGTAGTATGGTGAAGTTGTCATCTACGTACCGTTTAAAGTTCTTCGGCATAGCCGGTACAGAGGACAGAGCCCTCGCCTCGAAGTGCTCCATGTAAATAACGGCAACTAAGGGGGAGACCGAGAAACCGGGGACATATTGCCACTCCAACAACTTGTATATAGAATTCATCCTTCCACATCAATTAGCTAGATGTAAAGCAATCCTTCAGTAATTCTGCATGTTTTACTGGCATATTGTTATCCTCCAGCTTTCACTTAACAATATCAGTGCAACCAATCACTGGAAGGCTGGTAAATAGTGATTGTACATCGAAACTAACCATAATGTCATTGTTATTCAATTTTACTTATGGAATATCAATAGCAAACTGATAAGAATCCTTGACATGAGCTTGTGTATGTCCCCGGAGAGGTATCAGTATCGTAGCAACGTGTTTAGCTAGTTTATATGTTGGTGTATCTATCTGGCTTACAGTGGACGTAGTGGGACATTCGGTTTATATATGTTGGGTAACCCATACAATTTTGGTGATTTTGCACATGATAGTACGAGTGATTTTTTTGTCTAAATTTAATATAAGACTGTATTTATTTATTAAATCGGCGGTTTGTTTTAAAACTTTATCGGTAGAATTATTTTCTACCTTTTTGTAGTGTTATTGTTCGTAAAAATATAGTGTTTTCGTCCGTAAAATGTAAATTTGAAGTTTAATTGATTATATATGAATAGTACATCATATGAATATTAACAGAGTACGGTACCCATGATGTTGGAAGATCAATCGCACTTAACTGAAAATTACTGCAACAAATGTCTTGTTTGTATCTTTAATTTATGACAGTTTTGATGGCAACGTACAACAACACACACGTTCCAATAGTAATTAAAATGAATTTACTTTATCAACTTCTTGCTACCGCTATAAGTAAGTTAACTCTGGAAATTGTATTGCTTTTGTTTTTGTGATAGTTACACAGTTTTGTCGGCTAAAAATATGAGATGACAAAGTATATACATTTACATTAGAAGATGAGAGAATAAGTATTGAACCGTATATATTTAGTTTGTAACTTATCCATTTTTGTATTTTGTAATGCCACTTTCCATAATGTACTTTTGAAATATTTATTATTAATATTTCAAATTGGTAACTGTTGTATATTTTGTAATTTTTATTTTTAAACGTAATTTCCAACCAATTTTATCATCACCATCACCGTCACCATCAACCAGTCTTCATCTTATTCTAAAATTACCATGATTACTATATTGGAACTCGAACGTTAACTCTTGCAACAGCTGATCGTGCTCATGAACAACCTGTGTATATAAGTAGTAAAATACTAGTTTTCTTCTTCAAAAGTTTATAAAAAAGTGTTATTGTTTACAGTGATAAAGTGTAATTGAAACAAAAACGTAAGAATAGATAAATAATAAATAGTAGACTCAAATACATTGTTTAAAACAGCTGATCGCAAAAGGTACTCTCAAGTGATAAATATAAAAATATTTTATAGTTATAATTATTGTTTAGCTCGTATAAGTGCAGTGAAACTTGTACTTTGTAGTGAAAGTATTTAATCATTCGAAAACAAAAAGCAATACACGTTATTTTAATTATATAAACAATGAAACATAAAAATTAAATCTAGCTAACAGTTTATTATAACGCCATCTAAGTACTACATATAGAAACTAAGTGAGAGGAACTATCGATCTTATACAATGGCAAATAAATGTTTTAAATGTGGCAAGTTTATTTCGCCAACAGGTGGAGGTAAGTGCATCTCCGGCAAATGGTCTTGTAAAAAATGCAGATCCAAAAATAAAATGTGCTCGCCGGTAAAACCCCAAAACATTAATGAGGGATCGGTTTTAGGCGAATCTTTCCGTGACGCAGACCTAATCCAAAACAACACTAAAGGTTCGTCAAATCAATTACTCATTGACGAAATACGGCTGCAGGATGTAGCAAAGATATCTGTTAAAATGGATATGTTTTCCGAAGAACTTAGTCGGCTACACAAAATTGTTTCGGAACACTCCGAGAGATTAGACGCCTTGGATGGTAAAATAACTGCTCTAGAGATATCCAACAATAAAAAAATACCTGATTCGGTTAGCAGCGCCATAGCCTGGCTCAAATAAATGACCGTGAGCAGGAATATTACGTCAATGATATCGAAATCTCTTGTATTCCAAAAAAAGGCTAGTGAAAATGCGGCAAATATGGTGATGCTTATGGCTAAAAAGATCGAAAAACCTTTAGATGACCGAGACATTATAAGTGCTGAAAGATTGGGTCCGCGACGCATCATTACACCTGGAGATAGCAGCCAACAACGTCCGCAACCTATAGTTGTTCGTCTAGCACGATGTGTGATTCGCGATGCACTACTATGCGCCGCTCGCGTTTGACGTAACATTGACTCAGCCGGTATAACAGAAGGTGTCTCGAGACGACTACATAATATAAATACCGTCTAACTTCGCGTAATCTAAGAGAGGAAGCCAAGCACAAGGGTTGGCGATTTGCTTGGACGAAAAAGGGCCGCATTTATGTAAGAAGAAGTATCGACGATCACGTAAGTCGTATTCATAACGAGGATGATATAAACAGGGTTTTTTGTACTAATGTAATTTGACCTTGCTTTTATTGCTGGTTTCATGTACATCATCAATATTATTTTGTTGAAAACTTAAACTAAAAGTATTAAGTTTATATACTCGCTACAATACAAATATTCATTATATATTATTATTTAAGAAAAAAGGAATTAACGCGTAAGAATAGATATCACACACCTTTTATATGCCTGACGTTTCGACCAGCAGGGCTATTCCGTATCTTTTTTGGCAGTTAAAATGAAAAGCACTATCAGTAAGTGCGGACATAATGGTTGTCAAACAACTAATTTCCTATAGTAACAAACTATGTAACTATAGTAACAAACTGCCATGACGTCACAGCTGATGGTCATTAGAAAAGTCAAAGTTAGCGAATAGCCCTGCAGGTTGCACCGGCCGTGATCACAGGCTGACTGTCTTAGCGGTGCAGGCTCTCCGTCGTCGAATCGGTGGGGAAGAAACTTTTTCATCTACCTGCACATCTTCATTATTGTTAATATTTTCTGTCCGCCACGTACCGTCACAAATTACACTCAAAGTATCCCTATCCAGGTGTTTAACCAAATGCGTAAAAAAGCGAGGTGTTATGGTGTTTATCACTGGGTTCCATGATGCCGATAACTTAAATCCATCTTCCCGATTGAAAGTCCTGTTTTTCTTGATTTCAATCGCTTCACGTACAACTCGAGCATAAAAGTGTCGTTCTGTGGAGAGGACCTGGGTACGATTAAATTTAATCCAGTGATTGGTTCCCGGTTCCAATGCATGTTCTGCGATCGCTGATTTATTCATCTGTCGGTTCTTTACAGAAGCAATATGTTCTTTGACTCTTTTCGAAATAGAGCGCTTTGTTTGGCCTATGTAAGAACTACCGCAGATGCAGTTTATTTTGTAAACACCTGGATTTTGTAGCGGTTATACATCCTTTGGTGTGCCTACGATGTTGTGAACCTTTATAACGGTTTATAAACGGTCGGGATAAAGTATTTCTTTAAGATGGAACCGATCTTATCCGTTACTCCTTTGACATAAGGTATATAGGCTGGCTGTCTGTTCACCTCTAGGTGCTTACGCCTTTTGGTTGATTATTTTAATCGTTCCATAACCTGATATCCGTTATTTTTGAGTACCTCCTGAACATAGTCCAACTCCCGCTCTAGATGTTCAGGGTCATACAGATCATAAGCTCTATTCTTGAGAGAGGTTACAGCAGGCTGCAGGTGTCGGGGATGGTGATGAGACGTGGCATGTAGGTACCTATCTGTATGAGTAGCTTTGCGGTACACACAGTGTGACAAGGACCCGTCTGATCTCACGGATACTTTAACATAATAATAATAATAATAATACTTTTATTGTACTCCACATTACAGAAAAATAAAAAAAAACATCGAAAACAATTATAAAAGTACAATAAGGCGGCCTTATCGCTAAGTAGCGATTTCTTCCAGACAACCCTATTCGAGTAAAGAAATAAGAAATCGTGAAAGATAGGGATGGTGCGAAGTACATATTATTATCAATACATAATATATATAATTTTATAATAAACAAACATTAATTCATAATTTATACTGTATACATATTATATAAATATTAAATAACATATTACATATCTACATAAAATATTAAGCTAACTAACCTGATTAAGAAAGAACAGTTTTAAAGACTTTTTAAAGATAAAAATATTTGGGGATTGTCTGATGCTCAGTGGTAAGTCGTTCCACAGAAGGATAGCTCTAACGACAAATGAGTTGTTGTAAAATTTGGAACTGTGTGAAGGAATTTTGAGTGTAAGGCTTCGAGATGGCCTTACAGCTCTTGTATCAGTTTCCGTGAAAAGAAAAAGGTCTCTTAAATAGGAAGGGCTAGAAGGATTAAATAATAAATTGTACAAAAGTGAAAGAGTGTGTAGATTCCGGCGAAGTCGGATAGGTAGCCACTTAAGTTGTTTGCGAAATAAAGAAACGTGGTCATATTTTCTTAGTCCAAATATGAAGCGGATGCCAATATTTTGGATCCTCTCAAGTTTGTTTAACTGTACTTCAGATAGGTTAAGGTAACTTGCGTCGGCGTAATCAAGTATAGGAAGAAGAAGAGTTTCCGCAAGCATTATTTTGGTCGGAATGGGTAGGAATGAGCTAAGGCGTCTTAAAGAACTAATAGCCGCAAAAGTTTTCTTACTTAGTACCTTAACCTGGTGAGTCCAGGATAACGTATTGTCCAAATAAAGGCCACGGTTTTTAACAGTCTCACTGTATGAAATAATATGACCATTAAATATAGTAGGTGGTAAGTTTGGCCAATCAGCTTTTGAAATAAAATGTGAACTACCAATAATAATTGATTGACTTTTGGACGGGTTAACAGTTATTCCGTAACGTTTACTCCATTCAGATATTAACTCGAGGTCACGATTCAATACAGTAACTGCGTTGGGAAGGTTTTCCAGAGAGGCTTGTGTATATATCTGGATGTCGTCTGCATACATGTGATAGAGAGAAGTAATTGAGAGAGTTATAGTATTTATGAAGATAGAAAAAAGTAAAGGTGACAACACGCCTCCTTGAGGAACTCCGGCACAAATGTCACGCCAAGATGACATACAGTCATCAAGCCGAACTCGCTGCCGGCGACCTCGAAGGTAACTTTGAAACCAGTAATGGAGATATGTTAATAGAGCGAAGCAAACTCAATAAGATGTCATAATCGACCGAATTGAAAGCATTGCTGAAATCCAGCAATGTCAAAAGTGTAAGTTGTTTTTTGTCCATGCCCAACCGAATGTCATCAGTTACTTTGACAAGAGCCGTAGTCGTACTATGACCTAATCGAAAACCAGATTGTAAAGGATTAAGAATTTTGTTGGTATTTAGGAAAATATTTAATTGTTTGAAAATTAATTTTTCTAATACCTTGGATAGAAAAGGGAGGATGGAAATAGGTCTGAAATCAGTATAGATGGCAGGTTTAGGATTTTTAGGTAATGGGATAACATGGGCATTTTTCCAGGCTGCAGGAAAGATACCTGTAGACACTGATTCATTAAGGATATGCGTAATGATTGGAGTAACAATGTCTAGGAGAGGAATGATCATACTACGGCTAACGTTGTCATCACCGACGGCATTGGATGAGATTGACAAAATGCTTTTCTTAACATCACATTCTGTGAATTGACTAAAAGTAAACGGAGGAAAACTAGAAGTTGGAAGAGCAGCTATTGAATTTAATGTGTTCAATTTATGAATAGAATTAAATGAATTTAGTGATAACCTTGGTGGTAGACCATAACATCCGGTCGCCGGCAAAGTTACCACCCATCGGGCAGAGTCGTGCCGCAAAGCGACCTAGTCGTGTTCCGGCACGTTGCTCGATGAAGCCGTTTATGGGAAATGGGTCTGAACAGTTGCGGTGCGTTGGCGAACCGGTTTGACGTCGGGATGGTGTTTGTTTTGTCGGGTGTCTAGTCGAGGAGGGTAGCGGGATCCGAAGCGACGGCTTTCCGCTGGCCGCCCGCAGATAGTTGGGGGCCCAATTAGTGGGTTAGCCACCCACGAAAGGCTGCCCCGCCAGCTGTGAAAAATCCCAGGGTGGCTCCATCGTGCTGGTTGGCGACCAGACGAGGAGGCCCGATGGCGATCCCTGGGGGGGTTCGGGCGTCCCCGCAGTCTCCAGGCTAGCCTCCCAGTGGCAAGACATCACCAATTTCGACGTCGGGTTCGATACGTACCGTCTCGTTCAACTGCCATTTCCCATCCCTATTCACTTTTATATTTATTTTTTATGAAAAAGTTAAAAAAAAGGAACAAGGTTGCACAGCGGTTGCACTCCTCCTCATATAAAGTGCACCTCACTAATATCAGGGGTTTGCACTCAAATCTTTTAGCTGTCCACCACCACCTGGAGACAGAGCAGCCGCACTTGCTCTTTTTGACGGAGACGCAGATACAATGTCCTTTGAGCGCTGCATACTTGGATTATCCCGGTTACTCGTTAGAGCACAACTTTCGCTCACGGGCCGGAGTCAGTATGTACGCGCGGAACGACCTCTGTATTCAGCGTCTCCATCACCTTGAAGACCCCACTTTTTCTTCCCTATGGGTTTTAGTGGACACAGGAAACGAAAAAATCCTGTATTCCTGTGTCTATCGTTCGCACAGCGGTGACCAGGAGACAACTCGTTTATTTGAGTATCTCAGTGAGGCTGCAGATATGGCTCTGTATCAGTACCCTTCGGCGCAGCTCGTCTTTCTGGGGGACTTTAATGCCTGTCATCAGGACTGGCTGTTCCCGTACCAGAAGACCGACCATGCTGGAAGAGAAGCGCGTAACTTTGCGTTGTCCTTGGACCTCTTTCAGCTGGTGAGGCAAGCGACAAGGGTGCCAGATGTGGTAGGCCATACAGCCAATTGCCTGGACCTTCTGCTGACAACTCATCCGGACAGGTATCGTGTAGAGGTCACGTCCCCCTTGGGAACCTCCGATCACTGTCTGGTGAAATCTGTATTTTCATATTCCCCACCAGCTTTCGAACCACATGGTGTTAGGCGAGTATGGAAATACAAGTCAGCAGATTGGGATGAGATGCGACACTTTTTTGCGTCTTATCCTTGGCGGCAGGTATGCTTCTCTTCTTTGGATCCGTCGAGTTGCGCGGATGCTATAACCGATGTGGTGCATCAAGCAATGGAGTATTTTATTCCTTTTGCTGACGTACCCATTGGTGGCAAAGCTCGCCCATGGTTTAATGCCGAATGTCGTCATGCACATGACCGAAAACATTCGGCGTACCTCATTTGGGCTGATGCTCGATGCCGCAAAACTCCGGATGTAAGTATAAAGAAGAGAGCCTTTAACCAAGCTGCCAAGTCCTACAAAAAGGCATTGCGGAAGGCTCGTCTCGATCGTATCGCTAAGAATGGCGAAAAGCTCTCTGCCAGACCAACTGGCAGTCGAGCTTTCTGGTCTCTTGCGAAAGCGATCGAGTCGAATTTCTGCCAACCCTCACTGCCTGCCCTGCTGAAGCCGGATGGATCCCTGGCCCACACAGCAACAGAGAAAGCGAATGTACTTGCTTCTCTGTTTGCTGATAATTCGCATCTAGACACTGGCAATGCTTCTCCAGCACATCTTCCTCACTGCGGTATTTCGATGCCTGAAATCCGCATCACTAACAAAGAGGTATGGAGAACATTGTGTCGTTTAGATGTGAATAAAGCCAGTGGTCCTGATGGTATACCAGCCATTCTGCTCAAGACATGCGCAGCTGAGTTGTCTCCTGTACTGACACGTCTGTATCGCCTCTCTTTCATGACTGGAATAGTGCCAAAATCCTGGAAGCTTGCTAATGTGCAACCCGTGCCCAAAAAAGGCAGCCGTGCCGACCCTGTCAATTACAGACCGATTTCAATCACCTCCATACTCTGCAAGATTATGGAGCGTGTATTGAACTCGCGCCTACTAGCATACCTAGAAGGTAACGATCTCCTCAGTGACCGACAGTACGGGTTTCGCCGTAATAGGTCTACTGGGGACCTCCTAGTGTATGCTACTCACATTTTAGGCGAGGCCATCGAGAAGAACGGAGAAGCGGTCGCCGTCTCTCTGGACGTCTCGAGGGCATTTGACAGGGTCTGGCATGCGAGCCTTATATGCAAGCTTTCAGCGTACGGTATATCTCCTGGTCTGATCGGCTGGGTAACGGACTTTCTGAGCCACAGATCTCTCCGAGTAGTTGTCGACGGGTGTTCCTCGGAACCCTTGACAATAAATGCCACGGCAGGTATCCATCCTTTTGTTGTGGACATTCCACCTGTCCGAACGAAGCGCTTTGCTTCCTCATTTTTAGTGCGTACAGCGAAGGACTGGAACAATTTGCCTGCGTCGGTATTTCCGGCCAAATATAATGTGGGTGTCTTCAAGAGAAGAGTGAATAGGTTGCTAGGGCAATGCGCCTTACCATCTAAGACTACATTCCACTTACCATCAGGTGGAATGTAGTCAAGCATTGCCCTAGATCGTATAAAAAAAAAAAAAAAAAAAAAAAAAAGTGAAGTAAAGGAATTATTGAGTTGCTCAACGTCTACTTTAGACATTAGAGTATCATGAGAAGGTTTTCCAACTCAACTCAACTCAAATTTTAAAGTTACATGCCTCTACAATAGATACTAACTGCTTGGAACGATTATCATCTCTTAAAAGGCATGTATTGAAGTCGCCCATGATTATAGTATGAACATATAAAGGAGAAAGTTTTTCTAAGATTACTTCAAAGGAAGAAAAGTAGTTAACAAGAAGTGGCGGACTGTAAAATACACCTAATAGAACTTTAGTATGACCTAGTAAGGTTTCGGCGATTAAATGTTCAGCTTCATCAGATGGAGGCGGTTGGGTTGACGAACTAACAATATTAAAGGAAATGTGTGATCTAAGATAGATCGCTACTCCACCACCCCCTTTTCCAATGCGGTCATTTCGAAGAAGATTAAATCCAGGAAGACAGTAAGATGTGGACGGTAAACACGGTTTAAGCCAAGTCTCAGACACAAGGATAGCATGAACGTTTTGACATTCGAACGACGCAAGCATGTCAGGGTAATGAGCCGGTATACTTTGAGCATTTATGTGTATGACATTGAAATCTTTTATATTATTAGAGAATAAGGAATTAAGTGTAATATTTAGAGGAAGTGGACTTGTACTGTGGTAACTCAAGTCACTAGAGCTAGAACTTTCAGACAGATATTCATCATTTTGTATAAAATTAGTAAAAGACATAATAAATGAAGAATATAGTAGTAAATATAGTTAAATATAATGAGTTATATGTATGTATATATGTATATATATTATATATGTATGTATAGTTATATATATGTATATGTTTGTATATATTTCTAAAGATAGTAATTATACAATATTTATAAAGTAATTAGAATAACAATAAATAAAATTATATAAATAAATAAGATTTCCGAATCTGTATTTCAATACCCGCCAGCAATATGAAAGAAATCGGCAAATATACAAAACAAAGTTCAAGTAAAAAAAAAACGAGAAAAAAATAATAATAATTAATCTCGTAAAATAAAAAATAAAAACAAAAATGAAAAAGCAGCAACACTTGAAAAGACAATGTCAAACTTCAGTCAAGTGTCAGTTATCAAACTGACTGTCAAAAACTGTAAGACAGTATTGACAAGATAATATAGAATTTCTTTATAACTTTCTTATAACACTTAACACTAAACAAGTACGGTAAAAAGAACAGAAAAAGAAAAAAAAATAATAACATAAAGAATCAACAATTAAATTAGTAAACTATTACTAATGTGTACTGACATTAAAAAGAAAACTGGAGTAAGGTATATCGGCATAAAATAAAGTATTGCTGTTTACTTTCTAGTGTTTCTCTTGGATCTTGACATATACGCGACCATACTTTGACTCGCCCCTGGCAATGTTGACTCCGGAATACTGGTGCTACCAGTACCAGCACAAGGAATGGTGTCCAGTTCAGCAACACTAGACAGACTGTGCCTGCGTCCATCAGACCCGAGGACAACTACTGCGCCATTTTTAGTTCAGCAATTAGACATGCCGAAGCGCTGACGGGCCATAAGGAACGCCTCATGTCTCCCCTTAGTGAGGAACTCTGACAAAGTTATACCAGATCCTTTAAGTTTGGTCTTAGCAAACCAAACTTTATTTCTGGTTTCAAGATCACAAAATTTTACTAATATAGCTCGAGTTTTCCCTTCACTATAGTGATCAAGCCGATGGCAGCGCATGAAGCAGCTCATCTTTATATCTGGTATAAGAAGACGTTCTGCCAATAATTTAGTCACACTTGCTGTTGTATCTTCTTTTTGTGATTCATGTACACCATGGACTAGCAACATTTTTGTCCTGGATCTCATCTCCATTTCATCGCATTGTTTTGACAGCAGTTTTAATTGCATTTGTAGGCTCTCAAGTGCACTGAGTACAAATGAACGGAATGAATTAAACTGTGCCTCAATATTTGAAGTGGTTTCTTTTGGACATGATGATTTTAAATCCTTTTGGAAGTCAGCCATCCTGGCATTGAAGTAATGTGTTAGGTCATCCAATTTATTTTTAATTGAATCCATTGAAAAAGAAAGTAGAAAAAAAAAAATAAAAAAATTTAGTGACGAATTAAAGATGTTTTGTTATTATCTGGAGGATACTATGCTGGTAGGTTTATGAAACTATTCTTGATTTTTCATGTAGATTAAGTTACTCTGGATAATTTTTAATAAAGAAAAACTAAGAGCCACAAATATTTGCTGTCATTCTGTCTTCGTCTCCATTTCATAAGTGAACCGTATCTTAGAATGAATAGAGTTTAGGTGTTGTATATATTGCTCTACTTCCTGTCTATTTCCTTTAACAATACTAAAAATATCATCAACAAATCGTTTCTAAAGTCTTATGATTTTCGGGCCGAAACTTAGCGCCTTTTCTTCAAAGTATTCCATCCAGATGTTGGCAATTACAGGGGCTACAGGACTTCCCATTGCGACACCATAGATAGAAAATAATTGCCGTCTAAACAGTGTTTAAGCAGATCAATATAATTTAACGGTAGTTCGTTGTCCCTCAGCAGGTTTTTCACGACGTCTAAGCACTCTTCTATTGGAACGTTTGTGAAAAGCGATTCCACATCAAAGCAGACTATGACATCATCAGATTCCAATGTAAGATCCTTGATGATCTGAATGAAGTGCCGTGAGTCCTTCACAAAAGACGGTGTTTTGCCTACAAGTGGTTGCAATACTGACGCAACGTGCTTCGCAATGTCGTAAGTAGGAGAGGCGATCTGACTTACAATAGGCCGTAGGGGCACGTTGGGCTTGTGTATTTTAAGCAGACCATATAGTTTCGGTGGCTGACTCGACTTCAGTGCATACAGTCGTTTGTACTCGTCCTCTGAGAACAAGTCCTTGTTATCCCGGATAAACGTTCAAATTTTACGCGTTTCTCTGGCCGTTGGATTATATGATACCGGTTTATAAGTCTTATTATCACTCAGCAGTTCCCGAATTTTTTGTTGATAATCAATAGTATTTATCACTAAAGTGGCGTTTCCCTTGTCAGCATTAAGCACTAAAATATTCTAGTTTTCCCTAATATTTTTTAGCGCCTGACGCTCTTCCATAGTGATGTTACTAATCCAAAGTTTTGCTTTACGAAATATTACCGCGACGTCTTGTCTAATGATATCGGCATCGCCAGGCGGTACATTATTACGTGCAATCGATTCCTCAACCCTACTGATTACTTTCTTCTTCTCGAAAACTTCCGTTCAAAGTTTACACTTCATAACTCGAAGGTACGGCTCGCTTGTAAAAACGTAACCTGATCACACAGACCATAATCCGCTTGAGATAGATTAGAAATACATTTAAAATGCAACGCATATAACTCAATTTGTATACGATCCAAAATCACTGTGTTTATTGCGGATTAATTGTCTCAGGAGGCGCACACTTGCGTTTGTTAGAATTTTACGTGAAAATGCGATGTCACTACGCGTTTTTATATGAACACACGAAGGTAACAAATCCCAATCGCGACATTTAACTAGAAATATTAACGATGTCTCAACTCGCGCACGTTTTTTACGTAAAAATTCTAGATGACGAACTTGTTTTGCAATTTCCGACCCGTAGCGGTTTGCTATACTAACTTTTAAACTATCGGGTTGCATTATATATTTTTATTTAAGAAATCGAGAATTAACGCGTAAGAATAGGTATCACATACCTTTTATTTGCCTGACGTTTCGACCAGATTGCACCCGCCGTGGTCACAGGCTGAAAAATCAGGTCTATAGTATTAACGAAAAGTAAAAACTTAATGCAGCGTGTACAAAATGCTTGTGCGCGATATTGTTTTAAAATTCCACCACGCGTAACGTGATTAACGTTACGCGTCTCTTAAATAGAGAAATAGAGGAAACACCTTGAAAATGAATTTTCGTAGGCAATTGCACTTTCCATATTTGTTGTTTGGCGTTGTAAAATATAAAGTTCCACCTTACCTTTTTGCAAAGTTAAAGTGATGCAATGAAACCAAGGCGAACTCCAACACTAGGGCTTCGTATATTTTACTAGCTATACCATTTCACAAAACTACAACCTTCCGGGGTAGCTTCAGATATACATATTTTTTAAATTATATGACATATTTTTTAAATTTAATTCATTTTTTTTAGCAAGGCCATTGCCATTTGTTAATTAATTAATATTGTTATACATACTAATAAATTTCTTTATTTACTTAATTTTAACTTATTTAATATATATATATATATATATATAGTACTTTCGCACATATTTTTTGCCGTTTATCCTCTTAAGTAATGTAGAACTCTTCTCCGTTTACATCCTCCAATAAATGCACTTTATGATATACATAATTAATACGACCCAAAACAAGGGGTGTTAAAAGTTTGACCTCTGTGTCTGTGTACCTATGTATATAAAAAAAAGATATTTAAATTTAAACCTGTGTGTATAAAAAAGATATATTTTTTTTCTTTTTTATGTTAGAGGTTTCAAAATACTTTTATGTATCATAGGGTTTGTTGTTGTTACTCCGTATGTTGGACTCGAACTGGGAGACCCATACCGACTAAAAACAATCTTCTTTTTTTGACTACCCGGTTCCTACGGGATGGCCGCCAAACATTACTTCGCGGGGAGAGCGATTTAGCCGCAGCTTTTCTTATCATCGTGGCTGTATGCCGGCGAATTTTTTCTGCACTTGCTCTCTTTCAGCATCTGTGTAGGGTACGTGCTAGTTGCTTCTTAGGTTGAAGTCGAGGTAGGCATATCAGGTTTTCAGGATTGATTTTGCATTCCACGTTATTCGTCCAATACCCTCCCAATCTTCTCTTAGTCTTCGCTGTATCGGTGACAAACAAAAAATATATGCTCTGCATCTTCTACAGTTTCGAAATACTCAGGGCAGTTCGGAGAATCTTTGTGATTGAATCTGTGGAGGTACCTCCAGCAGCAACCGTGACTAAAGATCTTCTGGGTAAGGTTGTAATTGAGTTCCCCGTATTCCCGGTTTACCCATGTCTTGACGTCTGATATTAGCCTGTATGTCCATATTCCTTTAGTTCACTTATCCCAGAAAGATTATACCGGAATTATACCCGCAATCACACATGTTGCATCTCCTGAGATTGTGCGAAAGGCGCTAGCTACTCGTAATGTACTGCTGTAAATCGATTTGAGCTTACGTTGCGATTCTTCTTTCGGCAGCATATCAGACCATATCAGTGCCCCATATAAAAGTATTGATGTGATTACCGACGCCACGCTAGCAGCCTCCTTCGATTCTGTCTGGGACCTCCAATATTGGGCTGTTACCAGGGACGCTTTGGTTGCAGTACAATTTACGTGATCCTTAGCGTATATTAGGAACGTATCAGAGAAGTAACTAGCAACCATATCTCATAAATATATAAGTACATTCAATACGCTAGAGTCTTTCATGATGACTTTCCATTTCGCAGAGTTTAAAGCATTTAATGTCCAACTTTGCTATGAGACAATATTTTATGGAGCCTCTTTTTCATATAGTAGTAGAGATTGCCTGTTTTGTTATACTGGTCATTTGCTCAATAGCGTCCAGCGTAGACCGACCTTTCCTGAACCCATATTATGAGCTGGCCAGCTGGGGTTCAATAGCTACTTCGATTTGACTGTATATGATTCGCTCTAGCACTTTCCCCGCTGTATCCAGAAATCAGAGTAGACGAAAAAATGATGGCTCGTTTAGTGGTTTTTAACCATGAGGAAGTAGTACAAGCACCCGGCGCTTTCATAGCGTGGGAAAAGTCTCCTTTAGTAAGCAGCTGTTTTATGTATCCAAAAACGTTTCTGGTGCTGAAGTCATTAAACAGGCAATAGCCATTAGGGAGGATTAATTAGTCATTAAGGATTAGTTAGTCATTAATAAGGAATACATTGGGGACCCCATCTGGCCATGGAGATTTTTTTATTTTCAATTCTATTACACACAATCGTTAGCTTCTTCATACTTCTGGCTGCTTAGGAAACAAGACGCTGACAATTGTTTCAAGAAGAACACGCCATGTAGGTATTACTTTTTGGTGTTTTAATTGTTGTACAACAATCTGGTAAGGAAAAAGGGCAACCCAGGGATCTTTTTCCACCTCTTTCAGCAATCCTCCACAATCCACATATTCCTCTTACTGTCTTTAATGGCTTTATTAATTTTTAGTCGCACCTCCTTGTATTTGTCGTAAAACTGCTCAAAAATATTTTTTTTTCCTGGACCGCTGCAATATACACTCGTGGCAATTGATTTATGTGGCGTTTCTGTGGCATAGTTGCATCGTCAGTGTTCTTGTAATTTCAACCACCTTATCATTAGCCTTTTGATCCAGTCTTGGTTCATCCACGAGCGCTAATATAAGCAAATCGAGGTCATACGAGTTAGTTTTTCTGCCTACTGGTACAGATTTTGTCGGTGTTCCTCCGTTCTTGCTTTCTTGTGTGTTGCTTCCCAATAGATAGCACAGTGATTGCTAGCAGTATTTCGGAGACCTTCCAACTTGAGTTCCCTTTTGCTAATGTGCTGCTAAAAAATTTAAGATCTACAATTGAGCTTGCTTAGCCTTAAGTGAAATTAAGTTGGTCGCCAGTATTATGTAGTGCGACATTTGGTAGAGACATTGCTTCTAGCAATATCAGGTATCTTCTAGTATTTGTGACTTTGCTGACCCAGTCCACTGCCCAGGCATTAAAGTCTCCTGCAATAGCCACAGGGAAGTGATTTAGAGCATCCTCTACTAACTTGCCTAGAAACTCAGTAAACTCTTCGTTCTAGGTGGTGTTTTTCTTGCAAATCAGTCGCCCATTGCACATCGATAAGCTCTTAGCACATAGAACGGTGTCCAGCTTAGCTCTCGCGCAGTCTGCATCAGTAAGTCTTGGGCAGCCTCACAGTGGTTGAGGTTAATTTGTAATACCTTAATCATTTTGAAGGTTTTTTTATCAACTGGAGGGGCATCACAACTCACACAGCGGGCATCTAACACTGCGGGCTTTTTTATTACAGACATAGCGGGCTTCTTTATTACAGTCCCTAATTACTTTAATTACAGTCCCTAATTAACTTTATTACAGTCCCTAATTATCTTAAAATTAGTAATTATCTGTGTATCTATGTGTTCCACTGTGGCATCGTAGCAACCAAACGCGTAGTTGGATTTGATTGCGGTTTTTTTAAACGAAAGCCTAGTTCGTCGAGATGGTTCTTAGCTATGTTTGATCGAAATAGAAGCAGTCGTCTCCACGATATTGAGCATTTATTGGTTATCACCAATAAATGCTTAGTCACTCACTCACTGCTCACTAATGCTTTCACTATCGTGAAAGATTCTTATAGTATTGATAGTGAATAACCATAAGTGAAAATCAGTGTGTTTGTAGGTTTATTTAGTACAATTTAGAAATTCGTAACAAAAGTTTAAAAAGCAGAAAAAAAAAAATAAATTTAAAGACCTCTGGTACAAAAATGCATCTAAAAAGGATAAAAATAATACTATAATATACTTATTGAAGCCGTTATTAAAGGTAGAATTCAAAATGCAAGTAAACCAAACCAAGGCAAATAATGAAATAATAATATGAAATCGTATAGTCTAAGTCCTCATTCATTAGCCCGGGAAACTTCGTAAAAACGATGGTGTCATCGCCATCGTATGTACAACGGACCCCCGACGTAATGACTCCAATAAGGAAGTTTTTATTTTTTATTTAGTTTTTTTGCGTAATATACTTAAATCTCCAACAACAGCGGGTTGTTCTATAAACCACTATAAGTGCATATTATTTCCAACCGAAATAAAATAGCTGGTACAATTGTTATTAAAAGTCAGGTTAAGTAGAGAAATATTTAAAAAGCTTATGCACATTTCCCTGTTCCATAAAACGGATAATGAGATTTTCAAAAGGAGCCTAACAGATACTGTCACCGTCCTGATACGGACGATTATACTTGTAAATAGACTGCAAAACGGTAGCTCAATTGGTAGATAGCTGGGATAGTTTCCTAGAGGTCGCAGTTTCGAATCCCTGCCCGTATTGATTTAGTTTTCTTCAATATTTATTTACATTTAATTAAAATGTTAATAAGCTGGTGTACTGTCAGTTTATCGGCGTTAATTAAAGTATGCGATGCTATTCGTGCTACAGTCGATGAAAGAAATGTTACTATTATAGCTTTGCTTGTCTTTAGTAGTGCTTTTAATAATCTTAATCATTATTTATAGATCATCTTAAAAATAATTAATGTAATTCAGAGTGCAGTACAATGGTTTCATTCTATCTAAGTGATGGTCACCAATGCTTAAAATTAAACAATGCTTTCTAACCTTCTATTTTCCATTTTAATTAACACTGTCACTACCTCTTTGTTCTGCTCTCACAATATTTTTGCAGACGCTTTGCAAATCTATGTTACTAGTTCTCCAGCTACCATTGATGATGATAGTGTAGAAAAACAAAATAATGAACGTAAAAAGTTTTAGAATGGAGTAAAGTATTTGACCTGGCTGTAAATGCTCACAAATCTCAGGTTGCTATTGTAGATAATGCTAGACAAATTTCTAAAATTGGTGCCCATATATTAACTCCAGTAACCTGGAACATTGACATTACACCATATTCAGCACAATTAAAAATCTTGGCTACTTCCAAATTGATAGTTCTCTCTCATGGATACCGCAAGGTGAATATATAAGTATCAAAAAATTTGACAGCAATCAGTGATCTCAGACGATGGAAATATTTTCAAAACTAATATGACTAGCTAACTAACACCCTTCTTCTAACTATTCTAAACTATGCAGATATATGTTACCTCTAAATCTTTCTTAGGAACTCCTAGATAAACTAGAATATTTGCAGAAAAAAATCTTCGGGCTGTGTAAATCATGTTTAACAACAGCGTGCGTAGTTAGGTTGGTTATTTAAAAGGCAACACCGAAATATGCACTTAAAGAAGAGTGCATATTTCTCTTTCTTTCTTTAACTGTCCTCTTTTATAACCAAAACTCCTTATCACTTGAGGTGATTAGCAGAGCTTTACTTTTCTTGGTTCTCAGTCTTTATACAACTCACGCTATTAATTAAATTTACCTAACTACAACCACGCTTTTACACCTTAGCAACTCATACACCGTCAAATCTACTTATTTTGGCCATAAAAACTTTTACAAATGAAAAAAAAAAATATATGTCATTTTTATACGATTGTTCATTGTGTGGGGTGATAAAGATAACAGAATCGCTATGATTGCATTACACAAAGTAGGTTTGGAGCCAAATGCAATTTATTAAAACTCTCTATATATTTAGTATTACGTAGTGTTCGTACAAAAAAAGTGGTCAAAGCAGTAAGAGAAAGAATTCGAAGAAATTCTGTCCGGAAGCAAAAGATTTTATCTCGGGAAATGAAGATAGCACCTAGAACCATGTCGCGTATTTTAAGAGATGACTTAGGACTTGCAGCAGAGAAGCACTGGTCAACTGATACATTAACTGATAAATTAAAGATGAATAGGGTGGTAAAATCGAAACTACTACTGAAGCGCAAAAAGTACGCAAAGGGTACGCAAAGATCATAGAAAAAATTATTTACGGATGAGAAAATTTTTAAAACTGGGCAACATTTAAAAAAACTGAATGACCGTATTTATGCTCAAGCTCTGAGGAAGCTTCTCAATTAGTCAACAGAGTGCAATGTGGGTATTATCCGACTTCAGTGATGGTTTGGTGGGGTGTTAACTATGAAGGCGTGACTGAGCTATATTTTGTGAAAAAGGCATTAAAACATTGGCACAAGTGTATCAAGATACCATTCTTGAGAACGTTGTTAATCCCCTTAATAACACCATGTTTAATAACCAAGTATGGTCCTTCCAGCAAGACCCCATACTCCAGACTTCCAGCGCGCCATGATAATTTGGAGTCCCTAAAACAATCCATACAGTAAAAAATTTCCCTATGGAAAGAGCGCGTGCTTCGTGCGTGCTTTATAACTGGCCTCAATGTTTAAATTTTCTTTGATGGTATTGGAAAGCAGTCTCTCTACATCAGTCCCAACAACAATTGTTCTACGACTTGTAAAAAGTAATAGTCTTTAAAATGTGAGTTTTCCCATACAAAATTTATTTGTTGCCACGGAACTGGCATGAACTCAGAGTTTAGATATGGCGCTCAGGAGTTGACTTATTAAGTGCCTCTATAAAATACATAGTAATAAGTAGAAGTGGGAGCAAACATTTTTTTGTTTCGTTTTGTCGTGTTGTTTATCGCGATTTGTAAAAAAATATAGAACAAATGTTGTTGGGATTTATATAGAGAGGCCGCTTTCGAGAGGTGGCCAATTAATTATAAATAACCCTGTATATCAATAGTATTGTATATTTACTAATTATATTTTATCCATTTCTTTTACAGTATGCTATGTATGCACCACTATGGGCATACTATACACTCTTCCATCTTCTACACTAAAACTTTTCAGTTCCGAGAACACAACGCTAAATCGAATTATGACTGAAACTGAATTATCTTTTATGGGTAGTATATCGTCTGCAAGCACTCTTCTAATTACGCCTATTTGTGGATATTTCCTTGATATTTTGGGAAGAAAGTGGACTTTGATGCTGTTTTATTTACCTCAATTGGTAAGTTTTATTAGATGACTTTTAAAAACAAAATGTTGGAGAAATAGTAACATTTTTTTTTTAGTTTGGCTGGCTGGTATTAGTGACCGTATTAAGAGTGGAAGCATTTATTATTGCAATGTTTCTTTGCGGTCTTAGTGGCAGTATTTTTCTCATTGTGCCTGTATACGTTAATGAATTTTGCGACCCATCTATTAGAGGAGCATTGAGCTCTTGTTCTTTAATCTTCAATGGCGTTGGAATGTTGCTATCTTATCTCTTTGGAGGTCTTATGGAGTACAAAACAATGACCTATACAGGCCTAGCTATGACTACAATCGGTATTATGATGGTGTGTTTTTTAAAGGAATCGCCTTTACATTTAATGAAAAAAGGTTTAGAAAAGGTAAGTTTGTTGTTAATTTTTCAAACTTATTAACGGTAACGTTTTATTCGATCCGGTGACTAAAAATTAAATTATTATTAGCTAAGAGAGCCTAGAATTTTAAGTCTGTGAAAGTTATATGATTTAGCGATATTAGACAGACTATCGAGGGCCAGACTATATAGCGAGCTGTGGCGGGCAGTAGACTCACCGTTCGTCTTGTCATGAGATGCAAAATTGTTTATAAAATGTGTGTTGTTTATGTACCAAGAACAATAATAATATTTATGTTTTTATTATAATCATATACTTTGTAGGAAGCCGCCTTATCAATTGCATTTTATAAAGGGACTAAACCTGAAACTAAAGACGTTATAAATGAAATGGATAATATTAGACGGCTTCTTAACACTGATATAGAACAAAGTACGATTTTATACAGAAATATATATAACAATCAATTTTATGAATATATATTTTGTCATAGCTTTCTTTAATTACTTTCTAGGGGGCACCCCAGAAGAGGAAAAATTGAAACCAGAAGAAAACCCATCAAGGGCAAAAATACATACATGGATATATATAAGTATGCAAAAAATGTATAATATATCATTTGTTATTTTTTTAATTAAACAAATTTAGCTTGTTCTGTGACGAAAAATATAAATGAAAACAATATTTTTGCTGACATGTATTTTTTTCAGCCAAATCTCGTTCAACTCGTCTTGCAATATTATTCTTGTTTATTTTGAATACCTTATGCATATTTCAAGGCATAGTAGTAGTACAAATATATGCTGGGCCGTTATTCGAAGCAGCAGTTCCAAGCATGTCAGGAACTTTTTCCAGCGTTTTATTTGCAATTTTATCAATTGGGTCGGGCTTAATTGCAGCGTATTTAGTTGATAAGTTGGGACGTCGCGTAAGTTATATGTTTGTAATTGTAAACTAATACATTTTATTTAGCATATGAACATTTAAATTCGTATTTTGGTAGAAATTATTAATCTGCGCTTCAATAAACACCGGTGTCTTCTGTCTGATCCTGGGTACACATATACAGTTTTCTCTTGGTCCAAGCTGGTTGGGCGCTGTTTTTATGTATCTGTACGTCGTTGCCTTTACATTAGGACCTGGCACTGTTCCCAACGTTTTATTGGGCGAGATTTTTTTACCAGAGGTAACAAATTAGTCAATTGTCCTCCTACCTAGTTATAAGTCTGAATAAAATGTATAATACATAACAATTACATATTTTATTCAGAATAAGTTATATTATCTAACAATCAATAGCTACATTAATGAAGTATATAATTTATGCTAATTGTTCAGGGTTTAGACGTGTATGACAATTTATTATATTTTTTTTACAATGTAAGAAATACGTGTAGTTAAATAAGAATCAATACCTGGCCGCGGCTTTGACTAGCAAAACTACAACGTAAAAAGTGATAGCTATTCATTTACAAGATTAGTAAAATGTTTATTTATTATATACTTATGAAATTAAAAAATGCAATAATACAATAATAGCACTTTTTAAACCTCAGAAGATTTAGTACTTTTTAAATAAAAGACGAACAAAAATTGGAAAAACAAGTAATACACACTTTTTCTTAGGCCTAAGAATTTTAGCTTGTATATTATATATACATACACAATACAGATACACAATGTAGAATGCAACAGTGCATTATATGTTACATGTTCATCGTATTCTTCGTAATGACATTTATTCTAAGATAACAATTGGAGAAATATTTAGGGCAACAATGGCAATATATTAATAAATTTTCATCCATAATTAAAATTTAAATCTTTAGATTGTAAATTAAGCAATATATTTTTTTTTCAGATCAAAGCCTTTGCAACCACGCTGATTGTAGAATGGATATTTATATGCAACTTTATTATTCTTTTCATGTTCAACCCTTTATTTAACGCATATGGTAAAATGTTTATTTTAATTTACTTTGTTCATAATTGTTGTTATTCAAAAATCTAGTTGTCTAAATTTTATTTCCTTGAATGAAAAAATAATTGATAGGGGCAGGATTCCATTACTCTACCAAAGAAGCTACCGTGTCACTACCGACATCGGTAAATCTAACATTTAATGAATATGTTTAATGTCTTTATGTTATTATAGAATCGACATTTGCTAGTCTTCTTTCGAAAACACTTATCAAATCAATAAATTTTACTTTTTCAGTACAGATCAACCTTGAATTAGCTACAACCGAAATTCATGGCTGAAAATTTCCTAGAAGTTTTGAATTTAAATCCTGGCCGGATAAATATTTTTTTCAATCTAAGTTTACTTAATAAGTTTTTAATGATAATCTTGTACTTTAACTAGCTGTGGCCCGCGACTTCACACGCCTTAAATTCGTGGTGAAACAATTGCCCTTTTCCTTTTTTTAGTTTTATAACTTGTAAGATATGCAATCATCGGCAGACATCGCTGACTGTTGAGAATATATTAAAAGTTTTTAATTAGGATACAATATTAGATACTATATTTTTTAACCATTCTAACCATATACCTATTACACTTAAAGTTTTTCATTGAATATAATCAAAATATGACCATGTAAACTTAAGGAATTCTGAGTTACACAATCGACGTTATTTTGACCATCAACTTGCAGGTCTGGTTTTATTAAAATAAAAAATCAATTTTTAATGAAATAAAACTATTTTTAGAAATTTAAGTCGCGTGTATTGAATTAAATTTTAAATTTACATTTTAAATCTAAGGCCATTAAATCACGCGTGTTAAGTCCGTAAAAATAGTTTTATTTCAACGTGTAGTACTCGTGAACACCTTAGAAAACACTATCTATTTTTAATGCTACATAATATTTGTATTAGACATTCAGTTAGCTATATGCATTAACAAAATTTTCAATACTGAACATTTACAAAAGCCATTTTTGAGACGGTTTTCACGGTTCCATACCATAGTGCGCCGGCCGACCGTGCCGCCGCAAACGCGATGACCCTTAATTTTAAATCTGTAATATCTTCGAAAATATTCATTATATGCTACAAAGGGCTATATTGATTAATATTAAATGTAAAATGTATTGAAGCTACTTAATTAGATAAGGATTAAAGCTGTGTTGCTGAAAATCGCGTCGTAAATAAGCCATTATTTCTTGTAAAAAGTAAAGGATAAAAATTGGCTATTGTAGGTTATCCCTAAGAGATAAGCATATACCATCGCAGACTTTCTTGTAGAACTTTTTAAGATATACAATACTTAGTACATTGTTTTGATCTATCTCGTAGAGTTCAGCCAGCCTTTGCAATGTAAGCGCTAAACAATGTGTTTGTTAACGACTTCGTATTAGAAATCTTGAAATTATAAATGGCTTTCTAATATATTAAGCATGTTATTATACATATAAACCTTCCTCTTGCATTACTCAATCTATTAAGAAATATTACATCAAAATCCGTTGTGTAGTTTTAAAGATCTAAGCATACATACAGACATAGGGCCAGACGCGGAAAGTGACTTTGCTTTATACTACATAATGCTGCTATTTTTTTTAAGAAGAGCATTGTAGATGCTCCGGTTTATGCGTTATTTAATTATTAAAACTTTTTTTTATATCGTAACGCAATTATAGTATTATTCATTTCAGGACTGGGACCACTCTTCTATACCTTCGCCAGTTTCAGCTTTCTCACAGCGATCTTCAGCTTCACCTACCTTCCAGAGACCAAGCGCTTTCCTGTCGACGTCATCCAACAAAAAATATTACAAAGACAAAAATATAAATGTTGATCATTTGATATATAATTAATTTAATTTATGAAGTAAATGAATTTGTAGGATTTAACATGTATTAATTAAAATTATGAATTTGTACCTTATTGAATAATTATTTAAAAAATAATTAAAACTCGACAAGCTTACAATATAACAAATCAATTTAAAAAAAAAATAGGACAGGACCTACAGCGACTTTAATTTATTCAAATGGATATAGAATATTATATAAAGAGGAATATAAGTCATATTATATATAAGTTTAAAATGTTTGTGTACTCTTTTTTCTCTTCTATATGTTCCATGTTCTCCTAATTATTTAAAATCTCGTTTTAATTTTCTTGGTACTAGGAATATTCATAGCCGTCAACTTTGCTCCACTGAAAATTTAACACTTCGAATGCCTCTTTTGCTACACAAGCTATTAAAATGTATTTACTGTTTACTTGAGGGTTTGCTGGAAGAGAATGCTTGTGGCATTATGTTTGCCTTTGCAGGATGTGTACAAAAATATTTAAATAAATAAATATTTATTTATATTTATATATTTATATTGTTTTAAGGAATTATCATGGACTTTAGAGCAAGTTGTACTCTCTAAGACTGGTCATGAATCATAATCTAGCGGATTAAGATCGAGACAAGGCGACGGCCAGTCTTTATCTCTGATAAATTCTGAGACGTTCGCTTCCAACCAAGACTGCGTGGACCAAACTTTGTTACCCAGCACCGAATCTTGCTGGAAAGACCATACTTGGTTTTTGAACATAGTGTTATTAAGGTGTTTAACTACCTTCTCAAGAATCTTGAGACGGTAGGTAAGGTGTCTTTAAGTTAAGGTATCTTGATATATTATATACTTACCCGACTATAATCATGTAGTATTAATCGTAATTTGCCCGACTAGTTTCGAACCAATCGGGGTTCTTATTAATGAGCTCGAAGCATGGCGGATTCGCGGCGTGAATCCGAAACTAGTCGGGCAAAATTTCGATTAATACTACATGATTATAGCCGGGTAAATATATATATTTAATAATCATCATGGTTCACGAAAGTGTAAATACAAAAAAAGTGTATTGATACATTTGTGCCGATGTTTTGATACCTTTTTCACAAAATATGGCTCAGTTACGCTTTGATAGCTAACACCCCACCAAACCATCACTGAAGTCGGATAATACCCACATTGCACTCTGTCGACTAATTGGGAAGCTTCCTCAGAGCTTGAGCATAAATACGGTCATTTTGTTTTTTAAAATGTTGCTCAATTGTAAAAATTTTCTCATCAATAAACAATTTTTTCTGTGACCTCCCTTTGCATATCGCTTCAGTAGTTGTTTCGATTTTACCACCCTATTCATCTTTAATTTATCAGTTAATGTATCAGTTGACCAGTGTGTCTCTTATAGGCTGCAATTTCTAAGTCATCTCTTAAAATACGCGACATGATTCTAAGTGCTATTATTATTTCCCGAGATTAAATCTTTTGCTTCCGGACTGAATTCCTCAGAATTATTTCAATTACTGCTTTGAACACCTTTTTGTCCGAATACTACGTGGACGGCCAGATCTTTCTCTCAGACAGAGGAAGTCTCATAGTACCTATTGATAGCCCAGGACACAAACATTTGACTAATACCAAATATATGGAGAGTTTTAAAAATTGCCTACTTTGTGTAATGCAATCACAGCGATTCTGTTTTCTATATCACCCCACTCCATTTTAATATCGCAGAATATTATACAATGTATTGGTGCCAAAATGACAAAACACAACGAACAATCGTAAAAAAATTACAGATTCCAAATTCAGATGTAATATTTTTATTTTTTAATTGTAACAATATTTATGGCCAGACTAAGTATATGTATACGAATACAATCCAGCTCTCTATATTTTATTATCTATATTGTCAGAAATGGTGAAGGAGTTAATTAAAAAAATAATAATAAAAAAATTAAGTAATTGTCAAATTCACGAATTTCACGTAATTTAATACCATGATGGCCAGATTACGACGTTATAACTAATTTAGTAATGTAAAAGTAAAAAAATCTATAACATAAAACAACCAATCTACCACAGTAATAAAAAGCTAGATAGGCTACTCAAAATAGGTAATCAAAGATTACATCGACAATTACTATTCACACGTACAGAGGTTCCGCTCTCAAACGAGTATGACACGATAACTCATAAACCTAACGCTTGTTTATTAATTTATGATGTAGTATGTTGATGTCTACTAATTATTTAGAAATACCCTCGACTCCTAACAATATTATATTTCTTTTGTTATACCTATAAAATAACAGAAACATATACTTCAGGCTTCTTAGCATTCAATGGATTCACCGTGCGAGTGCCGGACCCATCGCGTTGCAAGGAGATGAGTGCAAGCAGTGCCTGGAATTTGCGACCCAGGAGTAAGTTTAAGGGGCCCCTTTATTAAGCGCAAAAACGCTTGCCTTCACCCTCTACACTCCTCTCCCTACCTAACCAAATTTGGAAAGAACCTACTAATGCCGCCTTTGACATACTTTCTAGAAATGAACCGGTGCTTGTTATAGAAAGGCCAAGGCTAGTAGGCTATAGAGAGATTTGCTGTTATACCTCTCGCTCCCACTGCTACCGCTACAAACTAACTATAAATTTATTCCTGATCAGTTCGTCGGTCAGTTCGTAATACTTATTGAGCTTGAATGTGAGATCCCTTGGGATGTTTGTTTCCCAAGGAACAGTAAGCTCCACAAGTATCACGCGCCTCAGATGTTTAGAATACAGAAATAAGTCCGGTCTGGATGACGAAACACCAACAACCCCAGGAATTTTGTAATACTTTTCATATGTGTCGATCATGAGAGTCCAATCAGGAGCCGCGCCTAAAATTGAATAAGCTTCGCTTTTGATTTTTTGGAGGAGCCTTCTTTTACGAATTCTATAGATCGATATTCTATAGATATTGGTGGTTGTTATACCCTTCCGCGCTCTTGCTATTGAAATACTTATAACCGCTTCCCGTATAATTTCTAATACCTTATCGTGGCGACGCGAGTATTGACCTATCAAGAAATACCCTACACCTTACTAATAAGTATTTCGCGGTTCCTATTGCCTCCCCACAGTTGTTGCAAGACTTTTCGGTGGCTTTGCCCCATCTTACTAAATTACTTTAATTACAAAGCTGGTGGAATACAAAAATCTCCTATGGTCACCCATTCCTTTTGAATTTCTAGGCTCATCGCGTGGAGTCGATAGTTATCGTTTTCGTCTTGCCGAACAAAAGATTTTGTTATTTCTATGTCTTGAACACTTGTCTTTCCTACTCGATCCTAGCCCTACTTCATTCGTTTGAGCACCTATCATTATTTTTTTATGGAATTGAAGTCGTGACTCGAGCTCTGAGGCAACTTTGTCTTTTGGGAGAGAAGTAACAATATCATCTTTAGATTTTCCGATGATATGTCATTTGGTAACTCTTAGATGTTTGTAGAGCTCCGATGGTTTTTTTTTAAATTTTAATTCAAAATTGTTTCGGTCTCTAAATAAGGTTGAAGGGTCCGCTGAGTGCGGTAACCCGAGCCATAACTTTAATGTCTTTATGACGCTTGCATGCAACTTTGACAAAAGGGTTTTATTAATATCATAAATGAGGAAAGGCCAATTTAGACGTGATGTTAAAAAAATATCGTAAATCCAAGCTATTTTGACGTAACTTATTGGTTGGTTGTCTACCTTTTTGAAATCATATATATATAAATATATACAGGGTTATTTGTAATTAGTTGACCACCTTTTGCAGGCAGCTCCTCTATATCAATCCTAACAACATTTGTTCTACGACTTTTAGAAATCTTGATAAATAACTCGAAACAAACGAAACAAAAATATTTTTGCTCCCTCGGTTATTTATTATTCTGTATTTTGTAAGAAGTCTAAAGTATATGTAGCGGCAGCGTAGCGCTGCATGAAATTTGTAACGTACCACGCACCTCATACTATTATAACTTTTTTTTGTTTTATTTCGAATATTATTGTAATAATATTGTACATTAAAACTTTAAAGTTATGATGTAAAAAAAAAAATAATTAATTTCTACTTGAGGTTTATATTTATTTACAACATCCAAAGATTTACTTTTACCAAACTTTTATTGTTTAATGCAGAAAAGTGGAATAAGCTAATAATTTACAATAAATAATCGTTTACAATAGTTCAATGTCTCATTTACAGTTAGGTATTTAGGTAATAGAAAAAAATAATTACAAATTACCTCTTAGATAAAATCTCGCAGATGCCGGTGGACATCACGCACATACCGTTCAAAGTAGTCCCCTTCGCATCCAACACAAAGACCACACCTAAAAATTTACTGTTCACCAACTCGTGACAGTACTTGCGAATTCGTTTTAATTTGGTCAAACGCACAAACAATTTTGTCCATTAACATTACGCGGTTTGCTACTTCACCACCGGAATATACTAGGGCAGGTTTTGCGCACATTGTCACCACACCTAGCTAACACTCGCACCATCTCGTACACCGAGATACTTGTATAATTATACGGCATCGCAATACTATTATCCGTAGGTACACACTAATCGTAATTATCAAATAACAAGTATAATAATATCAAATTACAATAGTTTTGGAGAATTAGTGTTACCATTAATTAAAAAACATCACTGTAAAATATTAATTAACAATATTTAAAATAGCTCCATCTTTGGATCTCTACCAATAACTTCATTCAAAGTTTTAACACCACGGACCGAGCATGGTGTTATAACTTAGAACAAATAGGCTCAAATATTAAACATATAATTTAAATAAACTTCTTATTATTTATATTACTCCTTGTGTTTCTTAATATTTTATTTTGTCGGATATCTGAATGAAGTTTATGGTTCGGATCACAAGATGGAGCTATTTTAATGGTTTTAATTAATAGTAACACCAACTACCAGTACCAAGTCTCCAAAGTTATTGTTATTGCTATTTTATTATCTTTGTTATTTGATAATTGATATTTCACTTGTCTCGTGAGATTTATGGTGATGAAAGTGTGTAGTATTACTGATATTTTATATTAACTACCTGGATTGTTTCTGTATACCGACGCTTCTACTTATGACTGACTGCAATTTCTAGGAACTTCGTAAAGAAATTCGTAAGTAACTTATTGTTTTATTGTCATGGTACAAATATTAACAATCGAGATAAAATGATATGTATAAAGTAAGTTAAAGAGAGCTTATTGTTTTGTAAAAATAATATTTATTTAGTTTCTTATCGAATTCTCAAAGAAAATACGCTATATTAGTTACTATTCCAAATAATATTGGGATCAAACTAGTTCAATTAATTTATTCCTTTTTAATAGGTGTAAATATTGTAATTAGATAATAATGGCTGATTTTGTAAAAATTAAATTGTAAAAAAAAATGTGTTTCGACTATTGTAGAAAATATTTTAATAAATAAAAGTAGAAAACGATCCTATTTTTTATAATACCTTAGAAAATTAGAAATTAAAATCATAGTAGCACTGTTGCTCTAGTCGGCGAATAGTTTCCTGTTCCTGATCAAGAGATGGCGCTTTGCTTGAAAGTACTCTGTGCGGCTGAGATCAAGTTCTAACGTGTATAGCCGCCGCTGCGTCACCCCGCGACCCCGCGCCCCGATGCACGTGGCCTTGGCACATATTTTGACTACGTAAGGTGCGTGGCCTCTCTTTGCTCAAGGTTAATGCACGTTCAGAGGCAATAAATAAATTTTGTATGGGAAAAACTAAATTTTTTAAACTATTAATTTCAAAAAGTCGTAGAACAAATGTTGTTGGGATTGATGTAGAGAGGCTGCCTGCAAGAGGTGGTCAACTAATTACAAATAACCCTGTATATATATATTTTATTTTTTATTTTTTATTTATTATTATTGATATTTTTTTTATTATACAATGTTAAAATGTGAATTATAGTATAAGTATTTGATATTTAATAAAAAAATATTGTTATTTTTATATTTTTCACTCATCACGAGCAAGGTTTCCACGATAGCAAAGTTTCTGTCTTTTCCAGATCTTGGTATTATATTCTATGATGTTGTATTTTGTCGCCTTCATCCCTCTCCTGATAAATCTGCCCGTCGCGTCGTCCTCGCTGTCGGTAAAATACACACAGCTCTCGGTATGACGCGACACTGCTACAACCGCGTGGGGAACGCTGTCCTGCCTCTTACTCCTGGTGTTGATTATAAAAACGGAGCCGAAAGTGAGTCCTTGTGCTTCGTGTATGGTTAAGATACGCGACCCTTCGCCTGATCCATAACCCTCGTTAGACAATGCTATCTTCTCTTCCTGGGTGTGTACTAAGTAGAGGGTATTGGGTTGGGATCTGGGTATTTTCGATCCTGTGTAATTGAACATTGTTAAGGACTGCACTAGTTTCCTGCTAGAGTAGATGCCGGAGTAGACATCTTCTAAGGCATACGCGACATCTAAGGAATTCCGGAGTGTGCACATTAATTTTTGGCTGATGGACGTTATCAGGGTGAGACGACAGTACCTCATCTCGAATAGATTATCTCTATCGATGTAAGGTAACTGGTTCACGTCACCGACGAGGAGAATTTCGGCAGCGCCGGACAACCGCATAGCCATTGCTATGGATCCGAAATGGTTCATAAGAGCCTCGTCTACCACCAAACGGTGATAGATTTCTGACTCTTTGAATCCATTTACTAATACAGAGGCCATCGTACGCACTCGATTCTTTGATTCGTCACCTATACGCTGAGAGATCTTCTCTCTTAGATCTTTAGCCGCCTCAGTTGTGGTTGTAACGATGAAGTCCTTCTCCGCTTCGAAGTGCGATATTATCCACGTGGTTTTGCCACATCCTCGAACCCCGTTGACCCAGTATAGTATTGGCATGACCCAAGCTTCGAAGTTCGTTAGTGTGCTAGCTTTGTCTAGGATCATATCCTCTAGCATAATCTTGGTGCATTGGGCCATGACAACAATTGGGTCGTTAGATGGCGTCGTATATCTGGCTTTGCCTGTTCGCTTCGTCTCTGCCCTATCCAAAATAACGAAACCACTGGTCGCATTGTATGCTGCCATATGCTCTCCTGCCATTGTGCCCTGAATGAACTTTGCAGTTTGGTTGTTGTATATGGCTGCATCTGCTTCCTTGAGTTTCAGCTCCAAGAACTTCCGATTACCGATTTTAAAGGCCTGAAGATTTTCTTCAAGAGGTATTGATTTAGCCTGTTTAGTTGCTTAAGACAAGGCGAACTGACTATTCCCATCTTTGCCTTTGTTTTTTTTTGAGGTTTTATAGATTCAGAGCTGGTTTTGTTTTTCATTTTTATGAGGTTCATTACCACCGCTGCCATGGAGCTGGTGGGCTTTATTGCACGACGTGAGCTAGGATGTTGGACATTTTCCTCCTGGTCATTCATCGTACAACACTTTCTTACCTGGTGAAGTTCTTGATGCTTTTACCATGGACCCTACGGTAGTTGTGATTGCCTTCATGAGGGATTTTGATGTGAGGCTAGGTTTTGACATGGAGGCTTCTGCTTGTTGTTGTGCTTTTGCCTTCTCCTGTAGTCGTTCCGAACCACTCTTTGATGCTGGTTCTGTATCTCCTCCGTTACCGTGGGGGGTTGGTTAGTCCCAAAACATGATGTGGCCTGAGGTATTCAAGGTTTTCCCCTCGGTATACATATACCACTATCTCGTGGTGTATGGAGGCTTTTAAAAGGCCTGCCTGAGGCCTGCTCTCCGAATCTGCCCATATTTTAGGCAGTTCAGACTTGGCCAGATTCTGGCCATTCCAGAAGGACGAACCAAATTGTCTCGCTGATGTTTGACTATCTTTGATATGGAATCTGTATAAGTATTCCTCTATTCCACCGTGTCCCGTGAAGACCTGGGTGAGAGTGGGGTTTGTTTTTATTTTTCTGAGGATGTGGTATGACTCTTTTATATCTGGCCAGAATATTTTAGTAGTGGCCCCTGTGGTGGAAGTTTGGTAACAGTCCTGCCATTTGCGGGCCGTTTCTTTCCTAATGGTTTTTTTGACCGTACACAGAGGTATTTTATCGTATTCTGGATCACTGTTAGTTAGAGCTCCCTTCTTCGCAAGATTATCTGCTCTCTCATTGCCAACAGTGCCCACGTGAGCCCTTATCCAAAAGAGTCTGATTTCTCTACCGTCTGCTTTGGTACTTCCAATGTTTTGTTACATTTGCTAAGGGAAGGGTTGCTTGAAATTTTCTTAGCAGATCCAGCGTAGATTTCGAGTCGCTGAGGATGTTAACAAATTCTCTTCTGCTAGATTTAGCCAAAAGTGTCGCCTTATATAGCACATATAGTTCCGATTGGAAGACCGTACATGAACTGTCCAGACTGAATGTACCGTATTCCATCTCTTTACCATCCTTCCACCCGCGTCAGGGCTGCTCCTACTCTGCCCGATATTTTGCTTCCATCTGTGACTATCAAGGGGCTTGTATTTTGTATAGTTTGGATGACGTCGGCTTGTGATTGATCCAGTTTGGTGTATTCTATATCTAATATTGTGGATGGGTGTGGCTTGTCTAAGTGATTGATGGCCATTTCCAGCTCTCTGTTTGGAGGAAGGTAATCTTTTGTTATTCCCTTTTAGTCCAGAAAAGGTGGGCTGATTCCTGGATTCTCAGGTCCTGGTAGGAGACCTGAGAGTGTTAATGCTTACGTCAGTGAGACCGTTCTGTATGCCTTGCAGATCTTTTGTGCGAAACCTCTTTGGAGGGCATTTAGCTGTTTTTGTATCCTTTGCAGCTCAGTTGTTTGCGACCACACACTTGAAGCATACGTCATAATAGGTTCCACTACGGCAACGTAGATGGAACCGTTCAATCCCCAGGTGACCTCCTCGGCGCGCGCTAGTTGTTTATATCTTCCGCAGCTTTTTTGCACGATGCCGACACATGAGAGGTGAAGGTAAGCTTCCTATCTATCACGAGTCCAAGGAGTTTTATTTCTTTTACAAGTTGTATTGCGGTTCCAGTCATGTAAATGTTTGGTTCATCGTACTTCAGTTTCTTCGTTAAGAGCATGGCGCCGGTCTTGTGAGGCTCAAAGTTGAGCTTATTACGATTTCCCCATTCCACAACCGTTTTCAAGACTGTGTTTGACTTCTCCTCTAGAATAGTTGTTGAGCTCTCCGAAATTATGAATGTCACATCGTCTGCAAACGACTGGCAGTATACGTTATCTGCTTCTAGCTTGTGCAGCAACGAGTCCGAGATTATATTCCAAAATGTTGGTCCACCTCTATAGGATCTATATCCTTGGAAACAACCCTTGTTTGTATGTTTTTCGTATGTTGATCGGGCGTAATTCAAAGTGATCTTCCTGTTGGTAAGATACGATCCTACCAGTTCGTACAGATTTTTGGGACATCTCTTTTTTTGTAGTTGGAGTTTTAGAATTGGCCACCACGCATTATCGAATACGCCCTTTATGTCTAGTGAGATGACGAGTACCAGCTTTTTGTTAGTTATTTCTCGGTGGATATGCGTTACCAGATTATAGAGTGCGTCCTCTGTGTCACGTTGAGGCATGAAACCGTATTGATTTTCGTTGAGTGTGGGAAAAATGTGCCATTGGAGTCTGCCGATAAAGAGTTTTTCGATGATTTTTCCAAGAACTGAGAGGAGACCGATCGGTCTGTAGGACATTGGATGGGTATAGTCCTCTTTACCTGGTTTTCTTAAGATGATCACGTGTGCCTGTTTCCATTGGGTGGAGAAGTGTTTCAGTGACAAACATTTATTTGCGATTGTCATGAAAACATCCATTTCGATTTGGATGGCCGCAGTAATCCCGTCAGGTCCGGGAGCTTTCTTTGGATTTAGGGCTTGCAGAACAAGTTCTAGTTCTGCAGATGTAAATGGTGGATCATCTTCCTTCAGATCCGATGGTATTTTCTCGTTCGTCAGTTCCCGGATTTTTGTGTGACACAGTTGGTCTGTATTGACAGTGTCATCGGGATAGAAGGTCTTGGCTTAAAGCTCTGCCGACATTTCTGGGGTTAGAGTAGAACCTGTATTATCTCTCAAGAGTTGATCCTCTTGTCTTTTGGTTGTGTTCTTAAATACTCTATAGATCTTGTTCCACATACTTTCTTTTTCTTGTGTCGTACAAAACTCCTTCCAACTATCCGTACTAGCTTTATTTGCTTTTTTCTTATACTACAGTACAGCATCGATATAGCAATCAATAACGAGTTGTCTTCTAGATGCCGCTGCATTCCTTATTCTGCGTTTTTTTCTTTTGACCTCTTTTAAAGTTCTTCGAGGTCCGCCGTCCATCAGGGTGGTGTTGTGTTCCCTTTCCATTGTCCTGCCTTTGGAATGGTATTTTCACAGGCCTTGTGGATCGCGTCCGTGTATTTTCCTACTACGGAGTCGAGTTCCTCTGGAGTTTTTATATTGTTAATTTTGTGTTCGGTGATGCCCTCCTCCGCCAGGGCGATTTTGAGGAGTGTTTGAAAATCCGATCACTTTGCATTTCTTGTATTGTAAATGCGCGTTGTGGTTGGTTTTAGGGGCTCTAAAGGTTTCCCTACGCATAGTTCGAAGGTTATTCCGTTATGGTCTGATGTTACTAGATTTTCATTCACCCTCCATTTTTTGATGGCATTTTGGAGCTGCAAGCTGTATGCTGTGACGTCCACGATGCTTGTGCAAATTCTGCTGTTCCTGTATGTCTCGAAGGTTACAGCATCACCAACATTTACGATTTGAAGATCTAGTTCGTTGAGGAATGCATGGTATGCTGCACCACGTTTGTTCTCTATTTTGCTACCCCACCAGTGGCTTCAAGCATTTACATCCCCTGCCACTATGAGGTTTTTGGTGTTTAATTTCCCACACACCTTTTTTTAAATGACATAAGTAAGGCTCTATATCTTGGTCCCCTTCCAGGTAGACTGACACTACTCTTATTCTCGTGCTCCCTCCTACCAACAGTACTGCGGCCTCGGTTTCCGTTACCAGCTGTGGATCGTGTATGACCTCCAGCCGGTCGTCGAAGAGTATGACCGCTGCTTTTGTGGGTTTTTGTTTATTGAGGGTGCATTGTATGACTCTAGTACCGGAGTATTCCTTTAGGATGCCTTTTCCTCCCACGTATGGTTCTTGCACTAGGGCAATCGACACTCCGGTATCCTTTGCGACTTGGAGTAGCTCCAGTGTTGCGAATTTGGAGCGTTGAGGGTTTGCTTGGATGAAACGCAAACCCGTGTCAGTCATCTCTGTTGGACCATATTTTTGATTCTTTTAGGAGCCTTTAGCAATATGAGATCTTAGATCTTGCTGTTGCATCCCATTTTTGACGTACGCTACACTCTTTGCAGAAGGCGTTGTGAGCCAGATTCGTACCATCATCCTTATCTGCTTTGCAGTTTATGCAAACCGGTGGTTCCCCTGCGAGTCTTTTGGCGCAATGACTGCAGAGATTTTCCGCTTCCTGGCAGATCGCCCTTGTATGACCGAAGCCGAGACATCTCACGCACTGTACTAGAGGAGAGTGATCTTGTACCGGTCTCCTCTGGAGGCCTATGTATATCTTTCCGGCCTCTATAAAACTTTTGTACACTGGGGGAGATACCTCTCGTACCGGGTGACAATCGTGGGGGTTCCGGGCTCTCTTGCGGTAACGTATTTTTATAGTCTTTTCCTTCATGCCGATGCCTTGCAGTAGGTGTTTGTTCTGCGCTAGTAGATTTTCTACGATTTCTGCATCCTTATGATAGGAGAGCACGTTCTTTATTGTTACCAAAGAGTTTCCCGGTTTTGCTATCACTGCCTTTAGGATTTTGTTTTTTTTTATTTGGTTTTGTACTAACTTGAGGTCCTCTTTTGTACCGCAACTTAGCACTACCTTTTGGTTTCTTGCCTTCCTTACCCTGTCCACTTTAGCTCCGGTGTTCTTTGTATTGAGGGCATCCCTAATCTTCTCTACAAGGTTTTCCCCTGTATGTTCAGGGTCAGTAAAGGATACGATTAAAGTATGGTTGGGTACAATTTTGGGCGGAATTGATGCCACTTTTGCATATGTTAGTTTTGGAGCCGGTTCGGTTATACATAGTTGGAAGGTTCGGTTCGGTTATACATATGATCGCAAATATTTATAAATTTAATGAAAAGGTATTTAATGCCATCAAAATGAGACAATTATATAATAATCTAATATATATCTTCATGAGTTATGATTCAGTATTGTTTTATTTATTATTTTATTGTTTTTTGTATTTTTTTTTGTTTTTTTTTTATGTATTTAGATGATAATTAGATTCATTGATCATGAGTAATAGTTTTTTTCAATAAAGATGAATCTTGAAAAATCGGAATTTCTCACCTGAACTATTATAATTTTGTAGGTGGGAGCGAAATGTACCTTTATATTCCACTAATGTTTTAGCAGTTTTTCTTAGCTAGGTCGATTTATCATCCCTCAAAACGCCCTGCTGGCAAAAAATCCTAAAAATCGATGGAGCCGTTTCGAAAAAAAAATTGCAATTATAGACTTCAAATCAAATCACATTGCATATTACAAGTTTTATTTCTCTGTAATATATTTTTAAAATATATATATATTTTTTTATAATTTCGTGCATATTATTAAAAGTTATATGTTATCAACATAACCCCATTAAAATTGAATATTTAAAAATAATTATAGTTATTTTGTGACACCGTCACGATTAATTACAGATAGAGGGACATGTTTTACAACTTCAGAAATTTAAATATTTTACGAACATTTACAACATTAAGACATCTTGTTCACAATTCGCTCACATAATTGGACAACACTGAACAATACTATGGGTATCTACCGATTGACCTAAAGAAAATGAAAATACATTTTTGGAAGCCAAATACAGTTAGACATAATAACATCAATTGTATTTTTTATATGTTATATACGTTTTATTCTACTTATTATGTAATAATAATTATTATTATTTTATATTATTATTAGTATTTTTGGGGTTCTTACTCATGAGCTTGAAGCATAGCGGACGTGGGGCGTGAAATAATAATTAAAGTGAATAATTACGTGAATAATAAAACGTAACGCACCGAAATAATTAACGTCAATACAGCAGGTATATAATATAATTCTCAGAAATCTAACATACAGGGAAAACATAAATTAATAATAATAAGGGAAAAAACGATTTGAGCTTAATATTATTCATTGAACTATAGAGAGCATAAACGCTAATAAATTAAAAGATTTAATGAATGAATAAATTACAAAAATCATAAACCGACAAGAGTACCGGAAATACAGGTCCGATGTTTAATAAAGACCGGATAAAAAACTAAAATTTTAAAGTTATTGGGAAACACCAGTTTAATATCTTAGAAAAAGGAAAGCGAACTTACAAAATTGCGTTAATATTTTTATAGTTCAAGATATCATAATAAAATAATTTTAATGTAAAAAAATATTTGATCTTATAAATATAATTATATACATTACTAAAATTAATATTTTTATCTCTGTAATATTTTCTGTTGAATGATGTCGACGGGTAAGCGCTTAGTCTCTGGTAGGTAAGTGAAGCTGAAGACCGCTGTGATGAAGCTAAAAGTAGCGAAACTATAAAAGAGGGGTCCAAGTCCTGAAAGTTAATTACAGTTTTGGAAAATTTCCAGATTGATCTGTTGTGCAAAGCTAAATATATTATTAAGAAGCCTAAAAGATGTCGTCACCATCCAGATATAAAACCATTATATACTAAATGCTAAATTTATGGTTCTAGCAATGCGGTAATATTGGTAATGCTACGGGATTTTTTTTCCAGCGGTCAAATAATTAAATAATCATGTCTCAATCTGCCTCTATCAAATAATTTTTGGATCAATAAAATAAAATTTATAATATTTGATTTTTGAATGAAAAAACATTAGTTAACAAAGTATATTAAAATAAACATAATTACCATATGCGTTGAAAAAGGGATTAAACATGAAAAGCATAACGAAGTTGCATATAAATATCCACTCTGAAACCAGCGTGGTTGCAAAGGCTTTAATCTGAAAAATATTATGTTTTGCTTAAATTACAATGTATATGTTTAATTTTCAATTCAATTGAAAATGTGTAACTACACATTACACATCTTTAGTCAAAAATTTGGTATTTTAATAATTTTTGTTGCTTTTAATATTTTTATAGTAATAAATGATATCTTTTTCTTAAGAATATAAAAAACACCGTTTAGAAATTATTCAAATTATGAATGGCATAACGCATAATGCATCGCTGCATTATTCATTTAGCATCGTAATTCCTGAGTGCAACTAACTATAGTTTATTCACGTTTTTAATATAACAAGTATATACTTCTTGCGTATTAAAAAAAATATATATATCATTGGTAGTTAATTAAGAAGGATATCCGAAAAAACAATATATTACTATTTTTCTGAGCACATTTATGTTTGTTCATTATTTAAAAAGTATTGAGCCATCTGAGGTTGACATCGCGAGATTATTATATTATTGCACGCTCCAATTGCTTAAGTATTTAAAACTTTGATCTTTAATAGCCTTTATACCAGATGACGCAGTTTTTTAGAGGGTTGTTGTGTTGATGTATTGTAAAGAAAATATTTAATAAACATGTCTTTTACAATTATAATCAGAAAGGTTAATAAAAATATGTGCAGTTGATTCATTATGATATTATTTGTCATACAAAATAATTAAATGATGAATTGATGTTTAATATAAGGTAGGTGAATAAATGGTTAATAGGTTACCTCTGGCAAAAACACCTCGCCTAATAAAACGTTGGGAACAGTGCCAGCTCCCATTGTAAAGGCGATGACGTATAGATACATAAAAACAGCGCTCAACCATTTTGGACCAATCGAAAATTGTACATGAGTACCCAGGATCAGGCAGAAGACACCGGTGGTTATTGAGGCCCAGATTATTAATTTCTGTCAAATTAGAATTGAAATGTTCACGTACTGAACGACAATAAAAAGTATACAATACGAATGTATTACTTACTCGACGTCCAAACCTATCAACCGAATACGCTGAAATTAAACCTGACCCGATTGATAAAATTGCAAATAAAACGCTTGACAGAGTTCCTGACATACTTGGAACTGCTGCTTCGAATAACGGCCCAGCAAATATTTGTACTACTACAATACCTTGGAATATAGACAAGATATTTAGGATAAGCAAGAAAATTAGTGCACGACGAGTTGACCGAGATTTGGCTAAAAAAAGATGTATTGCATATAAACACTTTGGGTTTATAGTTAATATTTCATTATTACGAATTTTAATTTATTCTTAGTCTAGAAATAAGATTCTGGATTTAAGGAAGAAATTGATAATAATTGATATGTTTACTTAAATATTTCCATATTTGTATTTTTTCTGTGGGTTTCTTTTTTTCTGGTTTTAATTTTTCCTCTTCTTGGGTACGCCCTGAAAAATCAAATATTTTTTCAAGAAAACTTATTATTATTATATTTATTTGTAAAGTTAGAGCATGAGTTGATTTGTAGGTAAACATAGAAACATACTTTGTTCTATATCAGTGTTAAGTAGCCGTCTTATATTATCCATTTGCGTAATAACTTCTTTATTATTAGTTTTTACTCCTTTATAAAATGCAATTGATAAGGCAGCCTCCTGAAAAAGTAATAATTATAATAAAAAACACATTGAAAATATCATCGTCGCTCACGTTCATAAATTAACATATTACAATAATAATATAGAATTAGCCTACCATCTTGACGACTATAATATCTGCCCTTTCTAAATCTAACTTAGGCTGTCTTGGATACTGATACTTCTTAAGCAATTGCATAGCTTTAATCGCGGGTTTTGAGCGTGGTGACCGAATTAAGAAATTACGTAACGAAAAAAACATAAAGCCTCCCACTCCGCCTACTATGTAGCTCGGCCGAGTATTGTGTACCATTTAAAAATAGAGTAAGCGCCAAGTTGTAATAAGTTTATTGCTACCTGGTTAAAGTTTAGTTTAGAATAAATGTTTAATTGTACAAGGGTATTTTTGTAACAAGCCTTTTTATTTTAATAACTTTCTATTATCGTGTTACAAAAGACCCTAGGTAAAAGTACTTAACAATCGTAATTGAACTTTATTCGTGATGAGGTTCAAAATATTTTTAACTGATGATATTATTAACCTTTTTATGACATTACATAGCAATGATAACTTCTCATTTTAAATAAGACTGTTGATACAAAATCGATTTATCGAAATATCTATATTAGGGGCCATCCATAAATTACGTCACAACAATTTCAGGACTTTTTTCAGGACCCTCCCCCCGTCCTTGTCATATTTGTCACATTTTCAAAACCCCCTCCCCCTTGTTGTTTCCCCCTCCACATTATTCAATTTTATGCATATATTTAAAAATAATTAAAAAGTATCAGCTATTTTTTTTTTTCATTTATTTATCAAATAATCTTTCATAAAATTAACATAAAGGTAAATAAATAATAAATATAGTAATAATAATAATAATAATAATAATATCAGAACAAATTACACACATTGATCTAACCCCTAAGTAAGCAAATTATTTGCTTGTGTTAAGGGTGTTAGACAACAATACAAATACATAGAAATACACATATAAATACTGAAAATATATTTAATAAACGACCAAACCCAGAAACACAGACATCTATGCTCATCACATAAATGCCTATCTCCGCCGGGAATCGAACCCGAGCCCCATTGCGCCGTGACACGTTAGGCGTCTGCGCTAACCACTCGACCAATGGGGCGGCAACGGGGCGGCAAAATAGGTATATCAAGTTCGTAAATTCTCTAAGTTTTTTACTCGCATATAACTTTTGCGTTTAGTACTTTAAATTTTAACATGTGACGTCACAAAGCTTGCGACCCCCAACTCCCCCATCCCCTCTCCCCTAACTCTTGTCACACAATGTCACATTCTGGTGATCCTCCTCACCTTTAAGGTTTGATATAATTTATGGATATTATAATTTATGGATATTTTTATTATTATTATTAATTTATGGATCAATATTTATTACCAATACATTTTTGAACAATATATCGACAGTTTCGTAAACTTAATATACTGTACATTATTTACATTACACTATGTTTTTTCTCTATTCCTAGTTTACTTCTTATCTTAACAATATATTTTTTTATAATATATAATATAATACAATGTATTATGTATATATATCTAAAGTGTAAGGTATACAAATTACGCTATGGAGTACCTACTTTATAAGAATTGGTAATATCGTCTGAGCGAAGTGTAAGAGAGAGGTTATGAAATATATCGATTTTATTGTAGCTGTATAAGCTAATTTATTGACATTAAATCATTCAATATCTAGTTTCATAGAAATAGTTAAGTGCTAAAATATATCTTCATCAATCAATTTCTACCATTTTATGCTATATATGTATGTATAGTGTGTATTTTAGAAAAGTTGATACAAGAAGTGTTTCATCCAACTTTTGTGGGAAAAAATATAAAATTAGCGGAAATACAACTAATTTAGCAAACTTAAAAAATAAACACCGTCTTGCATGTCTGGATAATAATTTTTTAACTGACTTACAATAATTATTTTAAATAAAGCCGAAATATCGATATACTTTTTTAAACACCGTCTTGCATGTCTAGATAATAAATTTTTAAATGACTTACAATAATTATTTTAAATAAAGCCGAATAATAATATCGATATATTTTTTTACATATCAAACCCCGATATTGATATATTTAAAAATATAGTTGTAAAATATCAACCATTAATATATATGAGATATTTACTCAATAAAATATTTTTTTTCTTATCGGTCATCACGCTCAAAAAATGTAACTTGAATTAATATTAAAGAAAAAAGTTGAATTAATATTAAAGAAAAAAAAAACTGATAAATATAAAGATACTAATAAATAAATAATTGTAATTGCGTACGTTGATAAAAAATGCCTTGCAAAAATTTTACTGCGACAGTTTCCGAGTGCCGAGTGCCGAGTTTTTTTAATCAGTTAATTAAATTAAACTTTACCAGAAGACAATAAACAAAAGAATGCATTTTTTTTTGCGTTAATTTCATATTTAATAAAAATTTTAATGTGTGACAATATATATAATTAGGTGCATTTAAAACTAAAAGAATTAACTTACTTCTTCAAACCCTTTCCTTATTAAATACAAGGGCGATTCCTTTAAAAAACAGATCATTATGATACCAATTATGGCCATGGTGAGGCCAGTATAGTTCATTGTGTTGTACTCCAAAATACCTCCAAGAAGATAAGATACCAGCATACCAACACCATTGAAGATTAAAGAACAAGAACTTAATGTTCCTCTGATAGATGGATCGCAAAATTCATTAACGTATATAGGTACAATCAGGAAAATGCTGCCACTTAGACCGCAAAGACACATTGCGATTATGAATGCTTCAACTCTTAACACCGTAATTAATAAAAGCCAGCCGAGCTGAAAATGTTTTTTTATAGTAACTATTTTCCCAAAACTTTTTTCTAGAAATGCATATAATAAAACTAAAATGGACATACCAATTGAGGTAAATAAACTAGCATCAAAGTCCTCTTTCTTCCAAGTTTATCAAGCAAGTACCCACAAATTGGCACAATTACAAAAGTGCTTGCTGACGATACACTACCCAGAAAAGATACCTCAGTTTTAGTCATTATTCGATTTAGCGTTGTGTTCTCTGAACTGAATAGTTTTAGTGTAGAAGAGGGGAGAGTGTACAGTACGCCTACAGTGGTACATAGATAGCTTACTGTAAATGAGAAACATAAATATCAGAATTTGATCGACTAGTTTCGAAGCCGTTCAATGTTCTTATCCATGACCTCCAAGCATAACGGACTTATGACGTGAACTGCATGCAGATAATTACTGCGCAATAAATAATCTATCCTATCAATGACTCCTTTGATATCAAGTTTTCGTACGTATTTGTCTTAGACTTTTGACGCCAATGGTATAATTGGCTTTCTAAAACCTTTCCCACGTGTTAAAGTATCGTTTACGTATTTATCTTAGATGTATTTTGGGTCCAAAAGATACACTACGTTTTGCACTCCGACCACTACATTCATATTTTTGCAGTAAGTTTTAAGTTGGATAAATAAATACGGAGTAATTAAAATCTCAACAGCAACGGCTTTGATGATGGGTTATAACAGATTCGTGAAAAGTTAAATGAATACGCTTTTACAAAGCGGTTTTTATTTTTATTGGGGTAAGTTTTTAGGACCGCTTAAAGTATCTAAAGCATAGCATTCGTAGTGAGCCCTCTATTAAATTTCAATATTGATAGTGATTGTTTGCTACCAATGACGTATTAAACTGGTCTAGGCCCTATAAACAACAAGTCATAAAAATTAAGAAGTGATAAATTAATTTAATAATAAGAAAATTTAGTAACTCAGTGTACTCCACGTGTTACAATGACGAATGACGAAGGCATGCATGGGACCTTAAAGATGACACTACATCTTCCCCGTCACCATCACAAATTGTAAGGCGCACCCAGCGAGCTGCACGCATTTCATGCCGCGAGTCCATTATGTTTCGAGCTCATTAATGAAAATCCCGAGTGGATTCGAAACTAGTCGGATAAATTCCAATTTAATTAACGTTAATATAGGTGGGTAAGATTTAATAAAAAAAATCAATTACTCGTGTCCTAAACATAGTCTTATTTTTAAATTTACTAAAATAATATTAAATACTTTTAAACCAAAGATACGAATAAATAACCAAACCTGTGATACCTACATATTTGTGACTTACCAAATTATTGTAAAAATTACTCGACACTTTAAAAAATTACAAATTCTAATACCAATCCATTAAAAGGCGAATCCTTCAAGGGTAACCAATGTTGATAAATAGACAATACTAAGGATTAATATTCTAACTAATAATATAAATACTGTCTTCATATTTAGTCGACCATATTCTGAATTCCATTCTAAACCTTATTAAACAGAGATATCTGTGTATATCAAAACTGTCTAAGAAAACATAAAGATTATTATTTCATCAGTTCGTCGGTCAATGTTATTAAAATTACTATCCAGTATTAGTACTATTAATATTAAAACAGGTAAGAATTTTTTTTTTACATTTTTATTAAGTATAATGATACAATATATAAACTTAAGAAGTTATTTACCGAAGGTCGTCTTAGTGGACAAGCTACTACACAAGCTACTATAAAAGCAACTACACAAGCTACTACACACAAAAAAACGCTAGAATATTTTGTTGTAGTGACTAGATTTATTGCTTTGTGGTAATGCCATAGCAAATGAAACAAGATATGTGCACAGGTATTGCATTACTTTAAACCGTCTTTGTAATCACGAAATGTTCAATATTTTGCACGTTTACAAAAGATATACCATCTTTAAGTCTCTCTTAGTTATTTTGTTTATTATTATGCATAGGCATACTTAATAGAAACATGTTTTTATCGGTGTTTATCGAACGTTATTTTGGCATGTGGTTCATTTTACAATAGAAAATAATTGTATTTTGGCTATAAGTGAACACGGAACCTAATTAGCATGTGCTAATTAGGTTCCGTGTTCAGTTATAAAAATTAAAACCAATCGGTATTGGATATAGGCCAAAATACAATTATTAATAAGATGTTTCTATTAAGTATGCCTATGCATAATAATAAACAAAATAACGAAGAGAGACTTAAAGATGGTATATCTTTTGTAAACGTGCAAAATATTGAACGTTTCGTGATTACAAAGACGGTTTAAAGTAATGCAATACCTGTGCACATACCTATGCACGGAACCTAATTAGCATGTGCTAATTAGGTTCCGTGTTCAGTTATAAAAATTAAAACCAAAACCTACCACATGGTAGGTATAATGTATTCATCGATATAGTGATGTTTACTACTTTTTTACCGCAAATTATTATTTTTTTGTAGTAGATTATTCATCAAATAATCAATAAAAATAATCCGATAAGGGCATCAATTAATAATCCTACAAGAACCCACGACTTCCGGGAAACTGTTCCGTCGCTCTACCAAGCGAGGTACTGGATTCTACCTATTTCGGTAAATTATATGACAATATCATCTATTAGGCTTTTTTTGAACAAACGAAAATAATGTTTGAAAATATTTTTAACGTGTGTAGCTATGTTAAGCTTATTTTAAATTTTAAATAAATATAAAATAAAAAAAAAACTTTACGGCCATGGATTCGATTAGAATAATTGTTTATAAAATGGCCAAAATGTAATAATAAATTGTAAGTTGTTAAAATTCTGTTATACTAGAGCTATCTCGACTTGTGTAATATTAATCGTTCGTTATATTAGCTATTTGTAATTAAGGGAGATAAACTGTTAAATATCTATAATTTATGATTACAATAATGTATAAACTATTGCCCTTTTTCATCCAACTAATCTATTCTTACAACAAAACGAGTAAAATAATTTAAAAATAACACTTACTTATAGCTGTAGCAAGAACTTGATAAAGTAAAGTCATATTTGTTAATATGAATACTAGTGATCCCTTGCACGTAGCGATCAAAACTGTAAAAGGTAGATAGTGAGTAAAAATATACATAAACAATGTTCTTGGTAATAATTTTCTGTTAAGTGCGATTTAACTTACAATATCATGAGTGCCGTACTCTTAAAAAAATAATAAAATATATTATTCGTATATTTGAAAAAAAGGTATAATATTATTAAGATATTTACAAAACAAATTCGTAGGCTTTTGATGTATCTGCATTTTCAATTAATTAGCGTGGCCCCGTTCGGTTGTATGTCCTTTTATGTACGTTATTTTGCGGACCTAAACTACTACATCAACTTTCTTAAAATGATTTATGAGACACCCTTTTTTCTTCCCTCGATCCATAATATAGGTGGTATGATGGACCTATAGCATGGATACATGTTAATATCCAGTTATTAAAAATTTTATATGTAAATCTTAATATAAATACCGACACAGGCGAATAGTTCCAGTCCTTCGCTGTACGCACTAAAAAATACGAAGCATAGCGCTTAGTTCGGACAGGTGGAGTGTCCACAACATAGGGATGGATACCTGCCGTGCGTCGGCACATCCGGTGATGGAACGAGAACAGGGGAATCAAATCATGTAATTCCTGCGCACACTCACCAAAATGTATCCTATAGAATACTGAGAGACTAGCAATTCTACGACTGTGTTCAGGTCTGTGGAGGTTGGCGTCAAACAATTTAGGGTCGCCATTAAGTCCCTTTGCTCGCCTCTCAATTGAGCCCAAAACCGCAAGATGAGTCTTTGCAACACCAGCAAATATGTGACCACAGTACTCTAGACACGACCGGCTCTGTGCTTTGTATAATACAAGTAGCTGTCCCCGTGTAAAGTACTATCGGACCTTCGCAAGAACGGCAAGCTTTCCTGCAGCTGCTCTTGCTCTGGGCTCAATGTACCGACCAAAGTTTAGGACCAAAATCTCTAAGTCTTATAACTGAAGCCGGTCACTGTATTCCAAGGATACATTCCGGAAAGTAGGAGCCAAGGTGAAAGGGCACCTTTTGGTGGTAAACAAACAGGTCTGCGTTTTGGTGGCGTTGACATTGACAAGATTGGCATTGCCCCATGCGGAGACTGCCTGAAGTTTGTCATTCAAACGTTGCACCATGGCTACTCTTTCAGATTGTACTTCATCCCCCGACAACTACTCGGAGAGATCTCTGGCTCAGAAAGTCCTTTATCCAGCCTATCAGACCAGAAGATATACCGTAGGCTAAAAGCTTGCTTAAAAAGCTCGCATGCCAGACTCTGTCAAAAGCCTTCGAGTCCAAAGAGACGGTGACTGCTTCTCTATTCCTCTCGATGGCATTGTCTCAAATGTGTGTAGAGCACGCTAGAAGGTTCCCAGCCGACTTATTTCAGCGAAACCCGTACTGTCGGTCACTGAGGAGATCATTACCTTCTAGGTACGCTGGAAGCCGCGAGTTCAATGCACGCTCTATAATCTTGAAGAATATGGAGGTGATTGAAATAGGCCTATAATTGGCAGGATAGGCACGGCTGCCTTTAATAGGCACGGATTGCACTACATGTCAATACAGGAGACAACTCACCTGCGCATGTCTTGAGCAGAATGGCTGGTATACCATCAGGACCACTGGCTTTATTCACATCTAAACGACACAATGTTCTCCATACTTCTTTGTTCGTGATGCGGATTTAAGGCATCGAAAATCGCATGAGGAAATGTGCTGGACAAGCATTGCTAGTGTCTAGATGTGAATTTTCAGCAAAAAGAGAAGCAAATACATTCGCTTTCTCTGTTACTGTGTTGGCAGCTTGGTTAAAGGCTCTTTTTTTTGTGCTTGCACCCGGAGTTTTGCGGCTTCGAGCATCAGCCCAAATGAGGTATGCCGAATTATTTAGGTCTTGAGCATGACGACATTCGGCATTAAACCATGGACGAGCTTACCCACCGATGGGTACGTCAGCAAAAAGAATAAAATATTCCATTGCCTGATGCACTACATCGGTTATAGCATCCGCGCAACTTGACGGATCCAAAGAAGAGGAGCAGACCTGCCGCCAAGGATAAGACCCAAAAAAGTGCCGCATCTCATCCCAATCTGCTGACTTGTATTTCCATACTCGCCTAACATAATGTGGTTCGAGAGCAGGTGGGGAATAGGTAAATATAGATTTTACCAGACAGTCATCGGAGGTTCCCAAGAGGGAGGTGACCTCTACACGATACCTATCCGGATCAGTTGTCAGCAGAAAGTCCAGGCAATTGTCTGTATGGCCTATCACATCTGGTACCCTTGTCGCTTGTCTCATCAGCTGAAAGAGGTCCAAGGACAACGCAAAGTTCCGCGCTTCTCTTCACTAAACCTAAGACTAAAAGCCTATCCGTATCTAAAACTAACGCTGTGTCAAAACGTATGTTATGACCCGTTCCCGAAACTAAGACAGTTCTGTTATCACTTGGCCATTGTGGTCCATATTTTTAATAATTCGTATATGTTAAGTTATTATTATATTGGCGTTTCGATGAGTTTCCCCTACGTAACACTTACGGAAATCACAAGAAATCTTGTATACATCCAGGACTTCTAACTGTCTTTTATTTTTAGGTGACCATAACATCGTCTTAATATTATATTTACGGCGTAATAAGTACCCTAACCTAACAGTGACTCCTTTGACATATACTAAATAAAATATGGCAATTGTGTGTATTTATTGCTAAACTTAAAATGATAACTCCATTTGTTTCGGGTCTAATTAATTTGTTTATTAAAATAGGAGAAAAACAACAATCCTGAAATAAACCTATGTTAAAATTGAATGGGTTTGAAGGTTTTTTATTAAAAGTTATGGAGAATTTTATTTTCAATAATATGATACAATAATAACGTTAACTACCGTAGAAAAGTTATATCATCTTAGCGCGAACATCATCAGTACGACATGAACCGACCCAAAACCGACATAAGTCTGTCCAACTAACCATAATTTGTCTCTCACTAGTTTTAGCATCTTTAAGACTTTTTGATATTAACGTATTATTTTGGATAGACGCCTGATCCAGAAATCCCGGTCAAAAATCCTTTCTGGTGATTAGGTCTGAAATATCTATTATTCATCATGAATTGCGTCATTTTTTATTGTAAAAAAGAAAAATACTTTGAAATTGTATTTGTTAAAGCTATTGGTCTAGTGTCTCTATGATTATTCAGAGTCATTTTTCGGAATGAGTACGAAAAAGGATTTTCCAAATGATTCAGATATTTGCTTTCTTCAGTTCATATTTCAAAAGAAAACTTGGAATAGAATTTCAGATGAGCTTGTCATTTAAGGAAAAAAGTAAAGGAAAGTGGTCACTAAAGTGTAAAAAAAGAGGAAAGCAAATTGAGAAGATAAGGAAAGATCAACAGCACATTTAGGGTTTTGAAATGGATACACTTTCCGTGTTGGTGATCCTTAACAATGCAAATATCTACATCCTCAAATATCTACAGCCTAAGTCAAAAAATGTCTACTAGAAGAATACCAAATTTATCGCATAAATGAGAGCCCCATAATTAATTTCAAATCTCCCAAGACGTGTATCGGATGGGGCAGATTAGAAAAATAGATCAAGGGACAGTATAAGAGAACAAAAGGGATGGGGAATATAATAGTAAGAGGTAAAGAAATGTCGAAAGCTATAACAGCAACAACATTAATGTTGGACTAATGGACTAAAAGAAGGAAGAAAATCGGTGAAAAAAAATCGATTTTTCAGAAGCAGCGATGACCGGATTGTGCAATTTAATAAGAGATATGAGTTCATATTTTTTAACCGAATACTATTACAGTTCCACTGGTGGAAATTTATTGGGGCCATTAATAATAATTTGGAACAAGTGAGATAGGTTATGAGCATCGGTGGACGGTAAAAGAATTTCATTACATGTTGTAACAGTACTAATAAGTGTTTGAGTAAGAGACTCTAGAAAGTTAAGATTAAAAGTTGTAGAATCGTTTATTTCACTACTATTAAGAGCACAACATATATAAAATACAAGAAATAGATAATGAAAATTTGTTAATTTAGACGTTGAATGTTTGTGTTGTAGATTGGGCTGGAATTAGGAACAAAGGAAAATATGTATGTTATGAGATAGGTATGTATGTTGTAAAAAGTTATGATTTGTTTTTGATAATATTCTAATTAATTTAATATTTATATTTTAATGATTATTACGTAAAATCAAACTTACACATAATACTTAATGAGTCCCATTAGAATAATATACACCAATTATTATTGGCAATAAAATATGACTAGATTATTAAAATACATTCTTATTTTATGTTTGGCATTTAATTTATCACTATTATGTTTCAGTCTTATATCAACATAAGAAGTATAAGTTGCTGTCGGTGATCAAATAAAAGTTCTTGTTCTAAAATATGATCAATATTAAAAACACATTGGCAATATTTTTAAAGATTTTGTTATAATAGTAAAGTAAATGTTTTTGTTAATAGTGAATATTTATGGCGACTTAACATTTTTAGGAAATATATATATATATATATGTCGCAGATCACGATAATTTAACGATAATTAGTACCTCAATTCATATCATTGTAACGAGGCACGTGATCAGAATCGTTTGGAGGGGCACCTAAGACATTTTAAATATTAGAGAGCATCGAATTGATAAGTGAGAGCCTTACAGTCAAGATCCAAACGCAACGCACGCAACTGTGATAATTGTATACCTACTAAGTAATTTTTGATAACTGGTTATCTACATTTAATACAAGAATCCTCATACTGTGTATGTGTGATTTAATTGCCTGAGACGCCTCGCATCCTGTACCAGAAGACTCCATCTAGAACGAGCAAGACAATAATATACCTCTATCTCCGACATCAGAAGTGGGATTCACTCGGGCATCACATCCACAATCTACCCACGAGCTTCAATTGCGATAATCTTTGAACTCCAACAACAGGAACTTAAAGTTTATCGAAGCTACAAAATCACGTCAAGCTGAAGCATCCAAGAAATGATATCATTTTATAATTTGAAACACACACTATAAGATAATAATAATAAAATGCCGGAATCAACACAATCAATCAACAGTTCTTAATCAATCGTTGACAATCAATCAATCCGTTATACAAGGCAAGATCAAATCGAGCAAATGAAGAGTTACATTTAAATTATCTTGAAACTTCAAAATTGAAATCTACCTACATAAAAAAAATCAAGTGAAAACCTATACGGTTATGAAAACCGTTTGTTAGATTATATGACAAACGTTGGAAAAATTTTACTAAAGAAGAAATCGCTGCTGATGAAGAAAGAAAGAAATGAGAAATTAGGGCAGTAACGGTGCTGATGGTGCTGGTGGTGCTGATGGTGGTGACGGCAGACGTGGCGATGGCATCTATGGCAGCGGTGCTGTTATAACGTGGTACGAGCAACGAGTTGATGTCTGCGCAATTTATCCACCATTGGACACGTCACGATTTACTTCCAACTTTTGTGCTAAATACACGCTAGTTAAAGAAAATTAGGTGATCAAATGTAGTGCATATAAGCACTTTACTATTGTTATTGCGACTGGTATTCAGATTAGCGATTAAACTTCACGATATCTTGTTTTTAAATTTTATACCTGATAATTATTTCACTTTAACTTAACGTCACTTTGCTACGTGTTATGATAAGGCGCGATTTTTTTTATATGGCTATTTTATTTGACAAAGAACTTTGTTTTAAATTCGGTAAACAGTTTTAACGTGATAGCTCTAAAGATTCAACCGGTTAAGACAAGTCAAGACTTAAAAACTGTAATTCTAGTTTCGGAAAATTTTATTTCTTGTATACATACATGTGTTGTAAACACGGGCGAACTTACGAGACAAGACGAAGCTTCTCAGCATTCCATGGATTCACCGAACGGGTGCCGAACCTATCGCGTTGCAAGGAGAGGAGTGCAAACAATGCCTGGGACATGCGACCTAGGAGTAGGTTTAAGGAGCCCCTTTATTATGCGCAAAAACGCTCGCCTTCACCCCCTACACCGCTCTCCCTACTCAACCAAATTGGGAAAGAACCTTCCAATGCCGCCTTTGAAATACGTTCTAGAAATGACCGGTGCTTGTTCTAGAAAGGCCAAGGTCTTTAAGTAGGTTATAAAGAGATTTTGCTGTTATTCCTCTCGCTCTCACTTCCACCGTGTACAAATAATTATTGATCCTAATCGTTTATTGCAAAAGTAACTCGTATTATTGCTGATCAAGGTCCGTAATTGCTGTAAAGTAAAGCGGTTAGCTAATTTTGAAAAAGTAAGAACGTACTTTTCACGTCTTGTAAATGTTTTCCGCAACAGAGACTAGCAAAATTCGATCAGGGCAAGATACCATAGAGAAAGTTTAAATAGCGTCAAGCTGTACAATGACGAGGGTTGCAAAAGTTTATCTTTTAGAGCTTTTGATAGGTAAAGTTAAAAAACTTTTGTTTTTGACATATAGCGATACCAGATGGTTAAGTACCACTTGAAGTAGAGGTTGTAGTAAAAGTGATTGAGTCGTCGATTGAGTAAAAGAATATTGATAGTAGTAAATCTTAGTCCAATTGGGAGTCCATGGGACTCGGCATTCAAAGCAATGCCATGAAACAAACAGGTTTGTTGGTAGGGATTAGTGAAAAACCATGTGTTATGAATAAGATTCCTGCTTTGTGTTTTATGATGTTTTTAAAATACATTTTTGGTTTAAAATGTAATGTAAAGTGGTGCTTGTTTGCTTTAGGCTTTAGTTGAGTGGTCATTTATTTTCATACAGAATTCTGATTATGATGTTCAACTTTATTTTAATGGCTTTTTCCTTTTTCAACAAGTTGTAAAGATTTAAGTCAGGCTGTTAAGAATATGGATAGGCACGTTTTAACTCTATTTTAACTATTTATTATAACAAACGTAACCGTATATTATAAGAAATATAAACAGACTAAGTTAGATCCAAAATATAAAGATGATTTTCAAGGAAGATTGTTATACTTGAAGACCATTAAACTCTAACCGTACCGCAGGTTAAATTAAGTAGGAACCATGGGATTTAGGAGAGATTTGGCATTCACATCAAAAATCGAAAACAGAAGTAAGCTGAAATATGAACTGGAGGGTTTTCGTATATGAAGAAGAAGCTCCCGATTGCCAACTCGAGTGAAGCCAAATGAAGACGTCAAATATTACATCTGCTTCATCATGTTCTACGGGACCAAAGCCCCGTGAAGAAATCTTTTGCTTTCGGTGCAGTACTACTGAAAAAAGGCGCAGGTGCAACGGGGGTTCGAGTGGTTTTGATACAGTGCCAGCGGCAGGCAGTCACAGTGAAATAAGGGTTGAAGTGATCATGTAAGTTACCTCAACGGTACTATACGGCTTTGGTGAGTCATTTTCATTATATTTTGATTCTTGTGCCGAGAGTTCTCTGATTGAAGAATGTGTTGTGAACAATTTTAGTGGGCAACGTTTAAATAATTCAGTAATTCTAACTGGAAACGATTATTAATTATGATTTATAATTTTCTATTGGAAAGTCTATTTTAAATCATTCCGATCACAAGGTCCCTCAGAAACTAAATCTATTAGTCAAAGAAAGTGATATTGCAGTCACTACAGATAACAGCTTGCCCCGCTTGTAGGCGATGGGTCTGTTCTGTGTTGATACACAGTTAGTTGAGAAAGGTTGCCGAAGGACTGGCAGATATTTTACATGACCGAAGGGCTGGTTCATGGTAGTTGTTTGTATATCTGGACTGGATCATATTGCAAAGTATAGAGTTGAGTACGCAAGTCTGATAAAATCATGATTGATTTTGTTAAGTGATGGATCTAATGATCAGAGAAGTTTTAATTGTTGTAAATAAGGTGTAATGCGCACCTTGTGTTACAAGTTACAATTTTCTAAGTACTTAAGATCTGTACCTACATGTCTATAGAGTAAAGACCTGTGATTTGACATACACTGGTTTTATTGTCAGAATAATAGGGAACATTCATGTAATTTTTTTTTGACGTAAATTAATCATTTACCTCTCTATATCGTAGAAAAAAATATAAATAGGTTTGAAAAGATTTTAGTTTTTTTTCAAATTAAAAATTAAAACATTGAGTAAATTTGAGCCGTTCAAACGCCGTCATTTTGCGCGCGCTTTGCGTGACGTCACGATGACACGTCCAGTGAATGTTTACTATGAACTTTTTAGTTACTTCATACATATTTTAAGTTTTAATTGCTTTACAAGTCATGGAAGAAGATAAGAATCATCTTACAAATATTGTATAGTATCGGAGTGCAAAAATAGTATTAGAAAAACACCCGACAAAGTGTTTTTTGTATTCCAAAAGATGCGAAAATACAAAAACAATGGTGTATGGTAATTAAAAGGGATAATATATGTCCTAAATCGTGTTTATATTGTTGTGAAGATCAATTTAACGTAAGTATACTTTATTTATAATAAGTTTAATCTAATAGTTTAAATATATAGTAAGTATTGTACATTAGAAAATTTGAGTTTAAAATTAACCTAACCTAGCTTACAAAAGTTCAGTATAAATTTCTATAAAATCCGTATTCTTTTTTTGGTTTTACGAAATTTTTATTTTTGTCGATTTATTTCAGGTTAAGAAAGATACAGTCAATTGTATTGAATATTATATGTATAACGAAACAACAAGGAGAAAAATGTAATCTAAGTTTGAAGAAAAGAGTTGTGCCTCATATATTTTTGTGGCAAATACACCAACTGAGAGAACATTGTCATGAATGTGCATAGTCAAAAGGCAAAGATTGACATCGGTTAATGAAGCCTTTTCAGAGTTAGTTATCAAAAGTAGTGTTTAAAAAATGATGACCTTTATAAAGAAGTGATATACTCTAAATAACTCCTAGTACTGCCCATACAAATGTCTGTGATATTAATCAGCCAGGACTCAGTACTTCTCCTATTGAATGTAATGATCATAAGGCAGAGCCTTGTTTTTCTCATATTGAAGATAAATTACCAAGTGACTAAGCTGTGCAAGTTAATATTAAACCGAAGTATGGAAGTAAGGGTGTCAATGTAAATATACCTGCTGTAAAACAAAATGTAGCATTGTCACCATTTCCTCATTCAACACGCAACATTGGTACACAACAGTTTTACCAGTAAAACTGTTTTAAAAAGAAAATTGTTTACCGAAAACACAGCTGATAATACTTCTATAGCATCTTATATCTTCTATATTTGCTGATTATCAACCAAGTTATTTATCTGAGTTATTAAGTGGAAAATGATTCAGAGGAAGAAACATTTTAAAAATGTAATGTGTAGTAACATGCTAAATGCTATTGAAAAACAGTTTGTAGGTATTTGTTTTGTTAGGGTTGTTTGAGGATTGAAAAACTGTTTTTAGAATTACCTAAACGATTGTATCATTTAATAAAAACTTTAAGACGAAAATATAGGTTTAAATTATTTATTTTTCTCAGTAACACTGATAGCACAGTATGAACTTCGACGCCGATAATTTGAATGGCATGCCGATAATTTGACGTCATATTTCCTTTCGACCAATGGTGGCGCGTTTTGGAAATTTGAATTTCGCTCCCTTAATTTACACTTTTCATAAATTATTTTATGGCGTTAAATGGTTAGTAAATTAAAAAAAAATGATTTTATTATAATAAGATGATAATAAGTAATCGAAAAAAAAATATTTGGAATCATTTTAAATTTTTTGCATGTTCCCTAATAAACATTGCTTTGAAGTTATTTGTTTTATTTCAGACCCTACATCCGAGGACGAACTTGAATCCAATAGCTACTCGATGGAGGTGGCATAATTATTGTCATTCGATGAAGGTGGCATGGTTATCGTCACTCGATGAAGATGGCATGGGTATCGTCACTCGATGGAAGTGACATGGTTATCGTCAATCGATGGAGGTGACATGGTTATGGTCACTCAATGGAGGTGGCAAACTTACCGTTAGTTATATTTATATAAATTTAAATAAGCTTAACATGGCTGTTTGTAGATATTTTCAAACATTATCGTTAGTTGCTAAGCAGAAAAAAAAAACACATTTATGGTTTGTTTAAGTGACTCGGCGAGTGTTGAGCTTCAACGAAGATGCTGGCATCACTCTACGCAGCTGCATATAAGCAGCTTCTATCCTAGACTTTAGGTTTACTGATGTCACAAGACGATGATGAATTCAAATTTTTTTCAGAGTCAGTCAAATTCGGCAATGTTTCTATCTATCCTAACGATATCATGAACATTTGCCATTATAAATTATTGTGATGTGATATGATATAACAATAGTTTCTTTTTGATTTGGTTATTATTATTATATTATTTATTCTTTTGGCCAGCATTTGGGTTGCAATCTTTTAAAATGGACTACAAATTAAAGTAGAGACCTAAAAAATAAAATTTTTGAACTTTCATAATACAAGATTAACACTTTTTACTATTCATAATGTTAGAAACTATTTAAATAGTTTAAAATATACGAAATTTTTTTTTTATGTATTCAATGTTTGCTCATACCTCCAAAAAAAATAGGAACGAATGAACGTTGTAACAGAATTTATGGCCGTTCTAATATTAGGCCGGTCGTTATGTATGGATCTGAGTGCTGGGCGTCTAAAGCAATGGATAAAAAGCACATGCATGGAACGGAGATCCAAATGTTAAGATGGATGTGGGTAATAAGAAAAATAAGATAAGAAATGAGTATATTAGGGGAGGCTTGGGAGTATCGACAGTGACAAAATAATTAGAGTAAGTCTTTCGTGGTATCTACACTTTATATAAGGAGGTATGAAAGGCATGTTATGTTAGAAGAGTGTTAAATATGAAAATGATACAAATAAAAATACAAAAGAAGAAGACCATCGAAAAAAAGTGGATGGATTACGTGAAAGACGATGTGAAGCAGGAAGAAAGTGTTTACAAAAATGACGAGTGACAGGGAAAATTGGAAAGGAAAAAGACATTGCACAGAACCCGAAAATTGGAGTAAGGGGGAAAAGATGATGATGTTGATTTGGATAGAAAAAACAAGACGAATTCCATTTACACAACAATTCATAAGAAATTTCAATTAATCATGAATTTCGGTAAAATCTTTTTTCGTGGGTAGGTTAAAACAGTTAACATCATTCGAAAGGTTTTATTAAATTAAATATAAAAAAAACATATTTTAATAAATTAAGTATCATTATTGATTTTATTAATAATTTAAATGCAAAATAAGCTTTATAAGTAAACAGTGCCACCTATCCTCAATGAACCCATGCATTATTAACTTTTCTTAATAACTTTCTCATGTTTTACTTCAATAGAGTCTCTTTTTTTTTAGTTTTTGACATTGATGATTTTATTGCCAATATCTTGGCTCTCAATGTTTCTCACATTGTCGTATTAGTGAAATCTTATACAAGGACAAACAACTTAAATGATAGGCAATAGATTTATGATTTTCTATTTTCGATAATAGTTTTGAGCCATTGCATCGATTTAATTGTTTCAACCATTGCTTTTGCCTGCGGGAACGTAACATAAATTTGTCTTTTACCAAATTTTTTTGAACTTGATCACAAAAAAGACAAGTTGAATTTTTGTTTCTGATTTTTGACAAAAAGGTTTGCTGGAATAGAGGAGCAGTAGTTGCCTATTTTTTTTAAAGTAATCAATGATAATATATTTTATTCCAAAATATAACGTTGTGTACAACGAACTCCAAGACCGCGTGGTTTTTATCTATACATATAATAAAATTGTCACTGATCCATTTCTGTACATGGAATATATTAAAAAAAACATCATAGGCCAATCATCAAACGTCCTTATAAGAGGAAGAGAACCCATAACAATGGTTTTTCAGTTTGTCTGTTTAAATGCAAAATTTCTGTATGTCTGTATGTTTACGCACGCTAATATCAGAAACGGCTGAATTAATTGGGATGCAGTTTTCAGTAATATATTGTTACACTCCTTACTTAATTAGTGTTTATTTCATTTTCTCCTTATTTAGTGTTTATTTCATTTGAATCGGTTAAGAAATAAAAAAGTTATGTCAATTTATATTAATCACGTAATATGTACCATGCAAATCTATAGAGTAGTAGTAGAAAATATTTAAAAAAATATATAGCCAGGATGTGAAGGGATAACTAACAGATCTGTATCTGACATAAATCTGTTTATGTGTTTCTCTTTTAGTTGTACACGCAACAAGAAAAAAATGTATGCCTAATGTAAATAACTTTGACCAACGCGCGCGGCAGCGCGCGACCCAAGTTCTAGGGCTGACCGACTGAGCTGCCGCAAGAGAGTATATCTAAACCGCTAGTTTACGCCAAAAACGGAATTTTCTTACCTTCACTGTCAGGCCCCCCTATAACTAAGAGCTACCAAATTTTTTATACAAGCAGCGTTTATCCATGTTTACCCTATATAAAAAAATCAGATGTCTGCATTCAGCCAAACGTGATGTAAATTCTATCCTACTTCCAGGTATGGTAGGACGCTGAAACTCGGTGGGCAGGTTTGATATATACTAAAACCTCCAAAAAAAAATAGAAAATTTTCAAAATTATAATTTTTAGGCCCAAGAGGTCTAAAACATAGACATGCGAAGTTTGAAACAAGCCGCATATCAAAAGATTCGTCTCGTAAAGTGCAATAAAAATGATTCACAACTATTTTTGATTAAATTTTTTGTTAAGTAACAATTAGGCCAAACCAGATATTTTCATCAAAAATGGATTCTCTTTTTTAAAATTTTAAATGTTGTATGAAACAAGTTTTCAATATGTATCGAATTTTCAGGCCCGCAAGCAAGTCCAATGTCAAAATTTAATGATCTAACTTTTATGGCAGGTACAGGGTACATGCAGGGTGATGTGGGCAACGGGCAAAATTCTTGTCAGTTTAATTATCCGGGTTATTTTAGTAGCAAATTCCGGGTGGCTTAACAGGTATCACAAACCACATCGATTCTCTTCATTCTGAGGTAGACACTTGTCGTAATAACTTCTCGACAGTTCTGTACTCTGAAATGAAATGATAGAAAGAAAATATAAACAAAGGAGTTACCATCACCAAAAAATGTAATATTTCGTGCAAATCCAAAAAACTTTTTAATAAGGTTTGTGTTTTTTATATTATGCAAATAATTTAAATTAATTATAGTTTTATTTTTTTTATTATTTCTTCTTTTATGTATTTCGTAAATAATCCCATCAATTACATGTAATAAAAAAACATTCGAAAATATGTTTATTACAATGGCAATGTCACAGGGATACACAACCTTTTGTAATAATTTCATCACCTCATTAACGACGTATCCGATTTTTTTTATAAATGTAACTAAATCTGATTTGGACTTATCAAGTCTTACGTATAATGACAGCAGATAAGTTAATAATATTACACTGTTGCTTAATCTTATTTCCTTATTATTTCTCTCAGAATAATACTTAAACTTAAAGTTTAAAAAAAACAAAGTTAACTGATTAAAATTGTTTTATTGTATTGTTATAAAATGATCATAAATATTAAGTATTTATGATTATTTCAAAAGTATTTTTTTTTATAAAATAATATAGAAAATGTTTATTATAACTAAAAAAATACTTTGACATGTAACGTAATGACTGACATGACCATGACAGTTTTTGCTTACATTTTCACTCTTATTCGATTTCAGAGTATAGCTTAGTATTTTCCTCAGAATTCAGTACCTTCAATAATTACTTCCAACCGTCGTTTTCACGCGACCATAACAACTTATCCTTCTTCGTGTACGTGCACGGAGGGTTCGAGAGAAGGAAACAGATCTTAGTGAGTTCGTTCCATTTTTATTTTTAGTTCTTGTCAATAGGTATGGATATGGAGACGATTTCACTTTTCGGTGGTAGACTTGCTTATAAAGTGAGCATAAAAGTAGATGGTAACTGCCTTTTTAGAGGTATAGCATATCATAAGTACGGTCATCAACGTCATCACGTTCAGGTTCGTAAGGAGCTAGTTCAGATGGTTTATTCGAACTTTGAAGTTTACGGCAGCTCCACCGTGCGGGAAGGTTCTGGTGATGGATACAAGAATAAAGAGCTTTACAGGTTGGAAATGAGTTGTCCACCCTGTGTGTGTGGCTCAGGAGCTGAAATCAAAGCTGCTTGTGATCTCTATGATATTAACTTTGTAGTTCATCAGTTAAATTGTCATGCTGTCCTGCCATTTGGTTCAGGTTTGGAAAAGGGCTTATTGTATCGGGGAGATGGAAGGGGCGGGCACTATGATGCCATTGTTTACACTTTGTCTTCCACCAAAAATACCTCTCACGGCGATTGTTCTGCTATTTCCATTCCAATACTTTCATTGAATAATGCTTCTCAATGCGTTAATGCTGCTAATCCAGGGACATCTGCATTCAATACTAAACGAGGTCGTCCTAAGAAAAATAGGGTAGGCAGGCCAAAGACTTCCATTTCATCGGCCAAAGAGATCCATAGGGCTGCCAACGCGAAGTACCGCAAGAACAACTCAAAAAAAGCTAAAACGTCTGTTTTACAATCACAAGCTAAAAACCCGGAAACAGTTAGGCGGGCTGTTGATAAATACCAGGCAAAAAATCCTGAAGCAATTCGAAGGGTTATTGATAGATGTAAAGCAAAAAACCCTGAAGTAAATCGGAGGGCTGTAAATAAATACCAGTTGAAAAATCCAGATGTACTTCGAAAAGCTGTTGCCCGATGGGATAATAGAAACAGGAATGCTAAGAGTTTGTCTAGTAGCGCTTATAGATCCAGCAATGTAGATCTAAAAGGAAATATAAAAAATCTCACCCAAAATATTAGGAATAAATATCATCATCAACGCTTGCGCTCTTCTCTTAGTTTAAATTGTAATAGTGAGCAAGCTATAGTTAGTATTTTCCCTCACTTGAAAGGTCGAAACCAGGCTAAAAGGTGTTTAGAAGCTGAACGACTCTACATATGGTCCATACAGCAGCGGCATCAGCTTATTCGATTCAATTCTAGTAGGTGCCACTATTTGTCGTCCTTCACCCAAAAAATCCTTTTGAAATACTCACCTTCAGATTTATTTGAGAATGAATATTTTGATGTTTTTATGACATTGTTAGAGCCTAGTATCGATGTACCATCCCAGGAGGCTTTTTTCAGTAGCAATTCTTTTTTTCCCTTTGACCGACAAATGGGTCCTATAGCTGTAAGTAGTTCGGGGCGAGCTAACGAGGTGTTTCCACCTTGTTTCTCTGATGCTAAGCGTTACATGGGCATGCCTAATACATTTTCTTGCTCCCGCAACCTGTGTGCCTTTAATCGTGAGCTATTACAAAAACTCATAGATACAATGGGGGCACTTGCTATCGTCACCCCCAATACGGTTCATTCTTTGGATTTGGCTACTATGATCGAGCGGTTAAAACCCAAGCATGCGCACTTTCCGTCTATTCGTACATTAATTCGACGGCTGTATGAAATTACCCGCACTAAATCTTTAATTGAGCAGTTAGACAAAGCGATATGGAAGCCCGACATTCCACTCTTGGTTAAGTACGCGGAGGAAAATGTGGCAGGTTCACTTCTCATGACCGTAGATAAGGACGAGGATTTGATGTGTGAAGATGATATAATAGCTAGATTCCCCAAAGCTTTTCAAGCACAAAAGAAGGTTGCACGGGATGTACCTACTCCTGACTGCATTTCCTGTCACCGCCTTTGCTGTCGCAAAGATGGCTCCATGTTAGGAAAGTTACGAAAGCCATTGGAAACTGACGAATTTAAGAAGTTACTTATTCATTGTCGCGGTCGGGGGCTGCGGTCTTAGAAGACCGGAGCGGCGTTACGCTGAGGTCGCTAGATTGGACCTCAGCTACCGCACCCTTCCGCTTTTGTAGGGCGAAACGAACCCTGTCCGCAGGAGTGACGTCAAGTCGGGTGACTAATGATCACTCCTAACGGGCGCCAGTGATTCGTGTCTCATAGATATAGGGGTCGAGACCCCTAGGGTCGAAGGGGTAATTAAAACGAGAATGTACGGACACTCAGTTAACCCAGTCACGAGTAGCTTTTCGATCGGGCTCTTCTACGATCCTCCCATACAATATTAGGGCTCTTCTACGATAATCCCTCACGACGTTACTATTCAGGGCTCTTCTACGATATTTCCCTGTTCTTCTTTCTTCAATGTTGCGGTCCGAGGTGAATGGAATACCTCATCCCCATACTAGCCGTTTATTAACCGGCCGGCTTTACCGTAAAGAGAGCCGCTGAATAGCAACGCGTTTTACGCGTATTTTTAACTAGTCACGGGGGCGTGACTGAGTTTCACATAACTTTATTTGTTTTATATACACAGACATTACAATGCAATATTCAAAAAGGTTACAAAATTATCTTTACATACACATATAATGGTTAATGAAGGTTATACAAATACAAAAGTTACGAGGAATAAAATAGTAAAAATATAAGAAACTCTATACAATATAAACAGTTTCAAGTCTTATTTCTTATAAACTATTATTCTTTCACATAAAGTGTAATACCATATTATGTTCGCCCCATTATATACTATCTATTTAATTTACTATTAACAAGTTTTACCTAATTTTATATTCCTTCGGGGTATATTGAGAGCGAAAGAGATAGCCTTCGAATGCTATCTCTCTCTTTCTTATTGTTGCACAAAAGAATGCTCTGTAGCAAGTGCGACAAACGCTTACTATTTAATGTTTCTAAGTGATTCTAAATTTCTAACAAGTTATATAAAAATTAATAAATTATGATTAAAACAATGAAATATCAATAATATTAATGTCGAGAATTGTCGCCGACATTCATCATTCCATTAATAACTGTTGTTACAAAAATAATAATAAAAGTGGGTTTGTGTTTAAATTAATTTATTAATATAATCAAAAATAATACAACCACACATTAAACCTTATAATTTATAATGTTAAACAACAAATAGGAGAATTTCTTAAATAATGACATATTAATGTCAAAATAAATGTTACAAAAAATGCCAGCTAGACTCAGCGGTGGGTTACTTGAGATAACACTTTTAATTAAATTATATATATAAAAATTTTAAAATAGAAATCCTAGGCGCCACTGACAAATAATAAGCGAAGACATATGCATGATCCTCCTGCTTGTCAGTACTGGAGAATCACAGTCAAGCACTTGTTCTTTATAAAACTTTCAAAAATGGAAGTGTTGATTGTTGGTATAAATAAATTTTGTACAATACCATAAATTCGGGATTACAATAAAGACGAGCTCCTTAAACTCAGCTAGTCAGGAAGCAGGATACATGACCAACAGGACGACGCTCCGAAGATTCACGTCTACCCCCGCGAACCAATTATAAATTTACCCGTATCTTCTAGGGTACAAACTAAAAACCTCCTGTAACGATTAAATTACAGGTAAAACTACATAATAAAACTAATCTCACATTGTTCTATTCAAATATTAATAATTTATAATACCTTATGGAGGAAAAAGGCCTCGCAAGCAAAAATATTAGCCTATATCGACTCACAGGGTCGAATCAGGACAAATACTGAAATATTACCATGTAATAACATTAAATAAAGTCTCAAAACCTATAAAACATCTGCTAATATAGAGTAAAGATTCAAATTACTTATGAAATATTGTTCCAACAAACTTTAAAACTGCCCGGGAAGTGCCGGCAATAGGAATTATAATGATTCCATATTAAATTATTAGCCCTGCAAATAGACACGCTAATGAATTTAAGAAACAGCGCTTCAAATGCGTTAATAAGATCACAAATAACTAAAACACTCACCGAAGGCTAATAAGATATTCAATTCGGAAGTGCTTCCGAAAGAAAAGACTCTAAAGGTCACGACATTGAATTTTATAATCAAAATATGCATAATAAGCAAAGAATGTGGCTATGCACACCGCGTTACACGAAATGTGGGTAAAATTGATATTAATCGGAAGAAGGCTAATATTTAAATAATTTAAGAACAATGCCCTAATTATCTAAATGAAGAAACGAGTGCAATAAATTTATAACAAATTGTTATACTAATAAATATAACAATAAAACAACGTTGGCTGCAACTATACTTCTGAAACAATATGACAGCTACTTTTAAATAAATATCTAGCGATATGCTAACCTTAATAATGATTAATAAATGAAATTTAGAATAGTAATTATTAATAAAATGTTTATATTTTTAATAACATTTTGGGGACCATAAAGTTAGCTTAAGCTGGCAACCTTCAATATCTTAAACAAAAAGAAATGTCACAGACTAATTAAGAAATTGTAATTAGCTGTCAACAGATAAATAATTTATCTTGTCTACGAATTTGACAGATAATAATAAATCGATAATATTAAAATTATAAATATTTTAATTATCTACAGAAATGAAATTTCTATGTAACACTGTACATCCAAGAGCGATTTCATTTGTAAGCATTGCTTAGATAAGTTTCGTACGAATGTTATGCCATCTATATGCATTTTGAACGATTTGTATGTCAGTCCAGTTCCACCGGTAATTTCTGCTTTAAGTGAGCACGAGAAACTTCTTATTCAACGTGCAAAAGCGTTTCAAGTTGTAGTTAATATATCTCCAGTTGGAAATAAGGGTATACCTAATAGACAGCATGTGAAAAAGGTTATAAAATACCGACCGTTAGAAAATACTATTAATAAAATTCTTGATGACACAGCAGCAGTAAACTTGTCGAACCGTTTTATTATCCTGCGCAGCATCCCAAACAAAACTAATATTATTTGGGAAAATATAGTTGATGTAAAAAAAGTTTTTTCTGCCCTATTGTATTTAAAAATATTTAACCCCTTATATAATAACATTATTTTACCACAGACGGCAGACAAGCTTGTACCTATCAATTCACTTGATAATATAATTGAAATCATCCAAGAGCAAGTCACCGACAATCCTAACGCATGCGATAGTAATGGGGGTACATCTGCTATGGTCACACAGATTTTTGATGATGAAGTCACGGAGAAATTCCCATGGAACACCAGCAGAATTATATCAAATAAAAAAAGTAATTGCAGCTCCCATGGATTCTCGAGATAAGCTAATTGAGGTAAAATGTTTTCCTGATTTATACCCAGATGGCAGTTTTGGCCAGTTCCATCCCCGCTCATCAAAATTATGTAGTGCCGATTACATAAAGTGTAGGATAAAATCTCGTCACTCCAGGTTTAGGCACAATCATCAATGTTTATTTTTTCTCCTTCATGATGCAAACATCAGAGCAATAAACGCGGGCATCTTTTTCAACATGAATGTCAAACGAGTAGGAGGCAATATAACGGCCAGTGAGTATCTAAGGCAGTTAATGATTATGAGCTAGATGGGGATGTCAATGCTATTTTTAGTAAACTGCAAAACACAGAGGATTACTGGGAAAAAATTAGGGGAGAAGTCAATTGCATGACTAGGCACTATGGGCCGGCCACGTGGTTTCTCACTCTTAGTCCCTCGGAGTGGAAGTGGGAAGAGTTGGGAGAGTACTTAAGAGAAATCAATCCTTTGTCTTGGCATTCAAAGTCCGTAAGTGAGTTGGTAGCCCTCGATCCAGTGGCAGCTTCGCGGTTTATTAATATTCAGTTCGATTTTGTTTCTTCTTTCTGACGATCAGCCGTTAGGAGATATAATGCACTATTTCTGGAGACGAGAATATCAAAGTCGTGGCACAATATCAAATCAATATATAGAGAATATCAAAGTTCATCTCATGCTTTGGGTCAAAGACGCACCAATTCTGGGCCAGTCTACTACGGAGGAAGTTGGTGCCTTCATCACTAAATATTTAACATGTAGCATGCCTGACAAAGACGCATTTCCTACGTTACACAATAGGGTGACAAATTATCAGGTCCACCATCACAACAATTATTGCCTGAGAACCAACAAAACTAGAACAGGCTTCTGTAGGGTTTGCAGATTTTCTTTTCCTAGAACAGTCACGGACCAGTTAATCATCAAAAGCGTCGCTGAATCTATAGCAGCTAGGAAAACTCTGAGTAGTAATAGCTCAAAGCGTTTGTACAGTCTCCCACCCACTGACCGGGAAACATTAATCAATGACTACAATATGGCCGTTTTGTTAGCATGGAATGCCAATATGGACTTGCAGTTTATGGGTGAAAAATCAGCGATCTTGATCCACTACATTACCAAGTATGGCACAAAATCTGAAAAAAGTAAGGCTCAGGGTGACTTTCAGGACATGGCATCGTCAAAATCTGTTTATAGTGATTTGTTTAGTATAGGTATGAAGGGCCTTGCCAATAGGGAATGCGGTGCTATGGAGGCGGCTGACACTTTGTTGGGTTTGCCCCTATACGGCACCGACTCCAAAACACTAGTAAAGTGGTTAGACACGGGCATGAATCGTACTCGTCGCCTTAACCCCAGCCACATTGTTAAAAATTTAAATAATGATTCTACTAATATCTACTACCCGTAATGGGTGGACGACTTTTATCCCCACCGTCCAGTTGAAATGGAAACTATGACTTTGTATCATTTCACTTCATGGTATGAAAAGTTGTACAGGGAACCCTCAAATAAGCAGGCATTATACTCATTGGGTAATGGTAGGTACATACACAAGCGCAAGCATCCTTTCCTCATCAATCACTACCGGCCTAACCCTGATACTAACCCTGAGGATTACTTTTATAGCCTTCTAATCATGTTCAAACCATGGCGTGTTCCTGGGGATCTTATAGGTGGCTCTTTCACCTACAAAGAAGCCTTTAATAATGCCAAGCATTCGTTAGAAGAAGCTGTTACTTACTCCAATGCTCAGCGAGCGTTTAGGGACACCTTAGATAAAGCTTATAAGCTTGTAGAGGAAGCTGTCGAGGCCATGAATTTAGACAATAACAACCCTGCTGCTGACGGTCCGGCACCTCCCCAACTGCTTTCCCCATTTGATGATGATCTAGATGATCTGCGTATGATCAATATCCCAAGTTCTTTATCCAATTTAGATAGCATGGTCACATCCCTTAGTTTTGAATCAGGCTATACTCGACAAAATCAATTCTCCAATTATTTCCCTTAAAGCTATAGATTCCATTAACTGCAACAATTTCTATCACAAACAAGCTGTAGCATTGCTAAAAAACAAGACAGGGGACAGTTCAGTAACAGCAGGTCTTGATGACGTAATAGAGCTGAAGGTAGGTGCAAAGGTTATGCTCCGACGGAATATAGATGTGACGATAGGGTTGGTAAACGGCTCAATTGGAATTTTGCAAAGCGTCAATTGGGATATTGACAATCCCTCGCAGGCAACTTCCCTCGTTATTTTATTTTCAAACGGATTACACTGCATTGAACCAGCAAAGGTTCTTTCTTGGTGGTAGACCATAACATCGGGTCGCCGGCAAAGTTACCACCCATCGGGCAAAGTCGTGCCGCAAAGCGACCTAGTCGTGTTCCGGCACGTTGCTCGATGAAGCCGTTAATGGGAAATGGGTCTGAACAGCTGCGGTGCGTTGGCGAACCGGTTTGACGTCGAGTTGGTGTTTGTTTTGTCGGGTGTCTAGTCGAGGAGGGTAGCGGGATCCGAAGCAACGGCTTTCCGCTGGCCGCCCGCAGATAGTTGGGGGCCCAATTAGTGGGTTAGCCACCCACGAAAGGCTGCCCCGCCAGCTGCGAAAAATCCCAGGGAGGCTCCATCGTGCTGGTTGGCGACCAGACGAGGAGGCCCGATGGCAATTCCTGGGGGGGTTCGGGCGTCCCCGCAGTCTCCAGACTAGCCTCCCAGTGGCAAGACATCACCAATTTCGACGTCGGGTTCAATACGTACCGCCTCGTTCAACTGCCATTTCCCATCCCTATTCACTTTTATTTTATTTTTTTTATGAGTAAAGTTAAAAAGAAGAAAATGTTTTTACAGCGGTTGCACTCCTCCTCATTTAAAGTGCACCTCACTAATATCAGGGGTTTGCACTCTAATATCCTAGCTATCCATCACCACCTGGAGACAGAGCAGCCGCACCTCTTCTTTTTGACGGAAACGCAGATACAATGTCCTTTGAGCGCTGCGCACCTGCATTATCCCGGATACACGTTAGAGCACAATTTTCGCTCACGTGCCGGAGTCTGCGTGTACGCGCGGAACGACCTCTGTATCCAGCGTCTCCGTCACCTTGAAGACCCCACTTTTTCTTCCCTATGGGTTTTAGTAGACACAGGAAACGAAAAAATCCTGTATTCCTGTGTCTACCGTTCGCACAGCGGTGACCAGGAGACAACTAGATTATTTGAGTATCTCGGTGAGGCTGCTGATATGGCTTTGCATCAGTACCCTTCAGCGCAGCTTGTTTTTCTGGGGGACTTTAATGCTTGTCATCAAGACTGGCTGTTCCCGTACCAGAAAACCGACCATGCTGGAAGAGAAGCGCGGAACTTTGCGTTGTCCTTGGACCTCTTTCAGCTGGTGAGGCAAGCGACAAGGGTACCAGATGTGGTAGGCCATACAGCCAATTGCCTGGACCTTCTGCTGACAACTGATCCGGACAGGTATCGTGTTGAGGTCACCTCCCCCTTGGGAACCTCCGATCACTGTCTGGTGAAATCTGTGTTTACATATTCCCCACCAGCTCTCGAACCACATGGTGTTAGGCGAGTATGGAAATACAAGTCAGCAGATTGGGATGAGATGCGGCACTTCTTTGCATCTTATCCTTGGCGGCAGGTCTGCTTCTCTTCTTTGGATCCGTCGAGTTGCGCGGATGCTATAACCGATGTGGTGCATCAGGCAATGGAGGATTTTATTCCTTTTGCTGAAGTTCCCGTCGGTGGCAAAGCTCGCCCATGGTTTAATGCCGAATGTGGTCATGCTCAAGACCGAAAACATTCGGCATACCTCATTTGGGCTGATGCTCGAAGCCGCAAAACTCCGGATGTAAGTACAAAGAAGAGAGCCTTTAACCTAGCTGCCAAGTCCTACAAAAAGGCATTACGGAAGGCTCGTCTCGATCGAATCGCTAAGAATGGCGAAAAGCTCTCTGCCAGACCAACTGGCAGTCGAGCTTTCTGGTCTCTTGCGAAAGCAATCGAGTCGATTTTCTGCCAACCCTCACTGCCTGCTCTGCTGAAGCCGGATGGATCCCTGGCCCACACAGCAACTGAGAAAGCGAATGTACTTGCTTCTCTGTTTGCTGATAATTCGCATCTAGATACTGGCAATGCTTCTCCAGCACATCTTCCTCACTGCGGTATTTCGATGCCTGAAATCCGCATCACTAACAAAGAGATATGGAGAACATTGTGTCGTTTAGATGTGAATAAAGCCAGTGGTCCTGATGGTATACCAGCCATTCTGCTCAAGACATGCGCAGCTGAGTTGTCTCCTGTACTGACACGTCTGTATCGCCTCTCTTTCAAGACTGGAATAGTGCCGAAATCCTGGAAGCTTGCCAACGTGCAACCCGTGCCCAAAAAAGGCAGCCGTGCTGATCCTGTCAACTACAGACCGATTTCAATCACCTCCATACTCTGCAAGATTATTCAAATTCAAATTCAAATTCAAAAAACTTTATTTATGCTAGACACTGCTTAGGTACATGGTAAAAAAAAGAAACGTAATAAAAAAAAAACAAAATAATAATAATAATAAAACAATATAAAAAAAAAACATAAAATACAATACACAATTTATAACAATAACATTTTTCACAGCAGTGTACCAACACAAAAAGGTAGATCACTCAGCCTATGTTGAAACCGAAGGACGCTTAGCGTCCACCGAGATCCAACGCTGATTTTCAGTGACCGCCCAAGAGAGCATATCAGCAACAGTGCAGCTACAATTGAAAAATCAGTTGACAAAGTGTAATAATAGAGTATATAATAATATGTAACCTAATATGTCGTCGCGTAGTCTTGACGAAAAACATAAATTTATATTAGAAATATAAGTTATGTATATAAGTATATAAGTTATGTTTTGGCATTAGATTATAAATCAGTTTCAGTAATTAGCATCAATTCAATTTTTTTTTTAATTTTAAATGGAAACTGAAAGGTGCATAGTGAACGTTCATTGAAATCCAACAGCACTACGATTTTTTTAATAGTACCCACTAATTTTAATAATTTTACATTTTAAAAAAATAATTCAGTAATATTTTCAAATTAAATTATCCTAATATAATAAAAATAATTAATTATTTACAGTAAACAAATAAATAAATGCGTAAGCTAGTTTATTCTGCTTATTGTCTACGTATGGAGCGTGTATTGAACTCGCGCCTTCTAGCATACCTTGAAGGTAACGATCTCCTCAGTGACCGACAGTACGGGTTTCACCGTAATAGGTCTACTGGGGACCTCCTAGTGTATGCTACACACATTCTAGGCGAGGCCATCGAGAAGAACGGAGAAGCGGTCGCCGTCTCTCTGGACGTCTCGAGGGCATTTGACAGGGTCTGGCATGCGAGCCTTATAAGCAAGCTTTCAGCGTACGGTATATCTCCTGGTCTGATCGGCTGGGTAACGGATTTTCTGAGCCAGAGATCTCTCCGAGTAGTTGTCGATGGGTGTTCCTCGGAATCCTTGACAATAAATGCCGGAGTGCCTCAGGGGTCCGTTCTTTCTGCAACTCTTTTTCTGCTGCACATTAACGATCTGTTGAAGCCCGGTATCTATGGGTACGCAGACGACAGCACAGTTGTAGAAAGATATCTGCCGAGTACTCGGGCTAGTCGAGATCAAGTACAGTCTGAAAGAGAAGCCATGGTGCAGCGTTTGAATGACAAACTTCAGGCAGTCTCCGCATGGAGCAATGCCAATCTTGTCAAATTCAACGCCACCAAAACGCAGACGTGTCTGTTCACCGCCAAAAGGAGCCCTTTCACCTTGGCTCCTACTTTCCAGAATGTATCCTTGGAATACAGTGACCGACTTCAGTTGTTAGGCTTAGAGATTTCCTCGAACCTCAACTTTGGTCGGTTCATTGAGTCCAGAGCAAGAGCAGCAGCAGCAAAGCTTGCCGTTCTTGCGAAGGTTCGGCAGTACTTTACACCGGGACAGCTTCTTTTTTTATACAAAGCACAGATCCGGTCGTGTGTAGAGTACTGTGGCCACATATTTGCTGGTGCCGCAAAGTCTCATCTTGCGGTTCTGGACTCAATTGAGAGGCGAGCAATGAGGCTCATAGGAGATCCCGAGTTGGTCGAAGCCGACCTCCAAAGCCTTGAACACAGGCGTAGAATTGCTAGCCTCTCATTATTCTATAGGATACATTTTGGTGAGTGTGCGCAGGAATTACACGATCTAATTCCCCCGGCCCCCTTCCATCATCGGACTTTCCGACGCACGGCAGGAATCCATCCTTTTGTTGTGGACATTCCACCTGTCCGAACGAAACGCTTTGCTTCGTCTTTTTTACTGCGTACAGCAAAGGATTGGAACAGCTTGCCTGCGTCGGTATTTCCGAAAGAATACAATGTGGTTAAATTCAAGAGAAGAGTGAATAGGCTGCTAGGGTAATGCGCCTTACCACCTTAGACTACATTCCACTTACCATCAGGTGGAATGTAGTCAAGCATTGCCCTAGATTATATAAAAAAAAAAAAAAAAAAAAAAAGGCAAAATTCAGGATTATGGAGAATGATTTTGTCCGTCGCATACAATTTCCTATTTCTTTGGCATATGCCATAACAATCCATAATAGCCAGGGATTAAGCCTTAAAAACGTTGTTCTTGATCTAGGCGGCCATGTATTCACGCCAGGCCAAGCATATGTCGCATTGTCAAGGGTGACAACACTAAATGGGCTCAACCTAATCAACTTTGACCCTAAAACAATTAAGGCTTTGCCTTCCGCTATCGTTGAAATAAATAGGCTTCGCTGCAAGTATCATCCTCAATTACCTCAGTTGCCAAATACTTGCAACTCATTCAAGCGTCAATTAGATCGGCCTTGGGTACCTTTACCTGGTCTAGTTCAAGTGCAGGATCATCATCAGCAAGTGCACGGTCGGGGCTCTCCCGAGGCTCTCTCGAGGTTGCTCCCGAGGTAGGACACAGGGAGTTGGACGCGGTAAGTCAGGGAGCAGTTCAAGTAGAGGGGGAAGGAGGCGTGGTAGGCCGAGAAGTAGTCGTAATCGCTAAGTAAATTTTGTAGGGGATAGATAGAGGAGCTTCTTCCTTTTGATTCATACTTGTGTTTAAAATGTCTTTATGAGCAATGCGTGTGCTGACCGCGAGCGCTGGCTGCATTTTTTTTAGGACGCTGTCCCCTTCTTGCAGCAGTTAGGCCTTAATGAGTCACCTAAACAATGATCAAATAGTGGCACCCAGCAATGTCCACAACTCAAGCGCCGTAGTTGGTGGACATTTCTGGGTCCCTTATTTTCTCCAGCCATATCAAATCGTGGCTTTAAAAAAACTAATTAGTAACAAAACACTCATTGAGGGGGCGGAGAGGGCCGCTCAGGTATTAGGGATGAGGTTGTAAGTTTTAATTATTATTACAACTCGTCTCTACCACTTACGTAGTCCCTCTATATCTTCGAGCCCGTGCTGCAAGTACCTACGCATTTACGTTTGAAATCACAACTCTTCTAGCACCATTTACCACCAATGAAAGTCGTAAATTCTAGACACCAACAAAAACAGTCTGATATCAAAACCAAAACACTTGCGTGTTGTAAGGTTAGCCCAAGTTCTATGGGCCATCAATATGATATCAATATGATCCAAGTTTACCCAGCCAATAAAAGTTGTGATATCGGGATGGCCCAAGTTCATCCGATAATTTAAAGTTGTGATATTAGAATGCGCCCAAGCTTCAAGTTTTTTTTTTCAACAGAACTTGGTGTCGGCAATGTGTGCGGCTGGCTGCATTAGCCATGTGACAAACACACAGAGAGTAGTAAAATTTGCCAAGTCTCAGTTCTTATCGGCCACGCGACCTTATGAAAATAACACTTTTTACCTATTGTCAAGTTCTCATCTGGTATATAATTATATCGTATGGCATTTGAATCAGTTAAGAAATAAAAAAGTAATGTAAACTTATGTCAACCATGTAATATGTATTTAAAGTATTCAAGAAATATACCTTTATACAAACTTTATGTAAAACAATCACTAATCGATGTTTGTATATTTTTTTTTAAAAAAATTCATAATAGGAGATTTTTTGCACTTGCTTATATAGCAAGAGAACCAAAACATTGTTTTTTCATTTTGTCTATTCGTCGGTATGTTTGTATGTCTTTAAATTTGTTTTTTTTTTAATTTAAGTCGGTTAACAAATGAAGTTTATAATCTCTTATTTTTGTACCATGGCGGTACGACAGTTTTATAATATCTCAGGTAAGAACAGGTTTCATAATTAATAGTTTTTGTGCTTCATGATGGGGGGTATAATATATCTAAGATGTTTAGCTTCATAAGTAAGTTATTAATTTATAATGTATTTTATTTAATGTATATGGTAATGTATATTGATACATATTGGTACATATTGGTTTTACATATTAATAGTATAATATTGATAGTACATACTGTTGGTACATTTTCATGGTACATATTGATAGTATATAATGATAGTATATATTGATAGTACCTATTAATAGTATTTATTGATGGTACATATTGATAGTACATATTGATAGTATATATTAATAGTATATATCGATAGTACATATTGGTAGTACATATTGATAGTATATATTGATAGGCCTCCCGTCAGGGAATAATAATAAACGTTCCAATAAAAAAAAAATAATTGGTCTACCTAGTCATTAAAAAAATATCTGTGATTAAAAATAAAAAAATATATAAAAATAAACTAGAAATACTCTTACACGCAAAAACTACTTGCCGGAATTTGATGAAACTTTGAAGGGGTACGTTTTATCGAAATCTATATGTACGAAGTTGCATTCACAGCTAATTTTGAAATATTGTTGTAATATCTCAACTAATGACTTTCTACGCAAGTTACTTTACCTGATCCTAACATAAATTAAATAAATAATAAGATCTACTACTATTTGGTCAACTGGCACACAGTATTAATAAAAGTAGTTAAAAAAACCTGATGTATTATCATAACCAGTGTAATATTTATTTTTAAATATAATATAACGTTGACGTAAACTAGTAGATATACCATTAGTCGTAAGAATTCATGAATATTTGAAATGTTTGCGTTTCCAGAAAAATATTTATGTTGCATTTATATTTATATATTTATTTATACTCATATATTGGTAAAACATTTCGGTTTCTTAAGTTTAAGTAAACACCAAATATATTTTATTTAGTAATTTATATGTAAATGCCGAAATATTTAACAACAGGAGTACAAATAGGTTTCTAGTTGAAAAGCTCTGAGACTTTTCCAGATCTAAAAAAAAATATTTTAGTGGGTATTATTAGTAATTTGGGGTAACTGATATTTTACACATATTGTATATAAGTACGATGATAGATATAATTAAAATAAACGCTATTGTATTAAAAGAAATATCACTAAGCTTTATTTTTAGCATTGCATTCCAATATATAAGTTTTTGTTATATTCTGTTTTGTGTTGTTTTGTCACAGTAAATATACCAGCTTTGTGCTTTACTCTACTGATATCATTGGGAAGGGAAGTCCAAAGTCAAATAAGCCAGCGTTGATATTCATTTTCCCATATTTCTTAAGCTATGTATCCAAACAACATACTTTAAAAGACTTTACTTTTGGCTTACCTACCACAAATAGATATATGGTATCAAGGGTTTTTTTAGATTTACTAAAATAAAACAATTTATTACAATATAGTATCAATATCTCACCTATTATGACGAACAGCCGTGCCGTTCTTCCTGTTTGAATGATTTCTTTTCTACTTATTTAAAAAATGGCATATGTCCTTTCTCAGCGTTTTATTTATGTTTATGACAAGTTATATCGAAATAGATTCAGTGGTTTAGTCGTGAAAGTTAAACAGACAGATTTATTTCCGAATTTATAATATTAGTATGGAAGTATGGATGTATATATTTTTAAAGTACAACTTATTATTGTGCGTCAGACACATATTCTAAGCCTGCATTCGTTATTTTCATTAACATTATTGTAATTTATTCAAATCTCTACTCGCTATTTATATTTAATAGCAATGTATAGTACGTGTACATATACAAATCGTCTATATAAGAAAAATATACAATATTAAGCATAAATATGCTTAAAATTGTAGATTTATCTAGTCAAGTCATAGTGAAAGCCATTGTGCCTATTAGTCATCAAATAATTCTTGTACAAATTAATTTAGCAAGTTTGCTAGGATCTGGCGCTAATAAGATTAGATGTTATTTTAGATTTTGAGTGCACTAAGGTAATAATATTATATCTTTTCGAAAATCATGACTCACGAATGGATAGTCGATCTGATACGCGGTACAATAGTAAATACTCATGGGTATTTTCGCAAATAAAAATAAAAGAGCGTTGTCGCCCTATAAAGAGGGATGAAGGGAGATAAGAAAGGGATAAAAAAGGTGTGTGTTTGGCTCTCTCTATCATAGGTAGCTTTAAAATATATTTTATGCCGATTTTTTGAGAGAAGTAAGAAACTGCCCTGATAAAGCCAGTATACAAGATACCCTATATGAGATGCATTCGAATAACTACAGTAGTGATCGAGTGCTATATTTTTATTCTCATTTTTCACTGCATCTAGTACTAATTAATGGTCAAAAAATATTTCTCTGTTGCTTGTATATTGAATAGCTCTATATTTGTTGTAAAATAGTCTCGTTGTCTTGTATATCTCTTGTTGTTGTTTCAATTACTGCGACAACTGCGACAACAACTGCGAAATTATATCTATGAAATTATTTTTAAGATGTATAGCCATCGTACGATTATTAATAAATCCTTGACCTCTAGGAACTCGTTCTGATGCTCTTCAAATTGATATAGCTTAATTAGTCGAATGTAAGAAGTCAGAATATCTCTTTGCAGTTTTTTGTTTTTCATGACTTCATTCTTTTTCTATTCGTTTACAACGAATACTAGGATAGGAATTGCTTTATAGCTTGCTTTTTCCTTACCTATGGGACAATTCTGGTTTACTTCATAATCTACGACATTTAAATTCAGGCCTTTAAAAATATCATTCCTTTTTTGGAAGTGGTTATTGCATACACGGTAATTCAGTATATATTTTAAGAGTAATATAGTCAATTGTTATTATTGTTAAGTGTTTATAAATACAATATGATAAGGAGCATCGCAGTTGCGATGCTTATGGTAAGTCAACCGGAGGCGGGTTCTTTAAATACCATACCGGTAGTACAATTCAGTGTTCTTTCAATTCAGTGCGATTAAAGAAAGAAAACCATTTAAGAACATCCAAATATTTTCTCACTTCTGATTTTAAATGATATAAATATGACTAAAATGTGAAAATGTAAATAAAATACAATAAGAAAATCTATTTTAAATCCACATTTAACCTAATACCAGTAATAAACAGGTTTAGTTATTCCATTTACGACAAAAATACGAGCAATTAAGGAAATATTTACAATGTAAATATTTACTTTAGTTTATGTTAGAATAATCATGAGTAGAAATGTGGTAAATACGGAATAATTTACATTTCCGGAAACTAATTTGCTATTGATAGTAGGTAACGAATTAGCATGATACAACGGAAAGAAACGAACATTTTGAACAGAAATAATTTTTCCTCTTCACGTTGCATTTATAAATAAATTTATAAATATGTACAACTATCTCAGTAATACATACATAAACATATATGTTTATTGAACTTTTGGATAATCTACTCACGTTGTTATAATATGAATAAGCTACGGTCATTAATTATTTAAAATAATTAATTAGCAATTGTGATTACATGACAGTTTATTCATATTTAATATTTTTTATTAAGTATCTATGAGTGTACAAAAAAAATCCATGACTATTAAAGCTAGTTGTTGAAGTTGAAATTATAGCTTAATATCTGACAGAAATTGACACTAAGAAAAGATATTTCGAAATTCTACCTCTCTCTCTCTCTCTCTTTAAAAAAATAACTCACTTTAGAAATTCCATTCTAAAAAGATCGGGCAAGTTAGCTGTGTAATATTCTCAATATGCAGGTGGCATTATAATATAATATGATCAAAATGATCTTAGATGATGTTTCATCAATCTTATATGATTTGTTACATTTGTAGACATCATTAATTTATTAGGTTGTAATTTAATCCTACAATGCGTTGCATATTTTAATGTAATTTTATTTCGTAACTAAAAATAAAAATAAACTTTTTACTACTTCTTAAAATTCTTAAAAAATAACTTATATTATTTATACCATAGTATTCTAAAGCGTAGTTAAAGCGTATTTCTTCGAATGAAATATATCTTATAATATTGGTAAAATTCAATTTAGCAAGTTCACTTGATCATTTATTATATTTATATATTTTAGAATGTAGATATCATTTATTTAGTAGTAACAGATTTATAGCAACTTCAGATTTTTTTGCAACTTAAAAGATTTGTTTTTAAATAAAATGCTTTAAGATTTTTCGAGCTGATTAGCTTCAACTGGCATTTACGAGGATAAGGATTGAAGTTCAATCGATTTTTTATTTTTTTCTTTCATTTTTACTTATTTAGAAGATCTAATGTAGAACAAGGGGATCAACTTAATAACACTACAAAAGAGAGGTATATATATACCCTTTCGAATCCATTTTAAGAGTGCATGATTAGATATAAGTTTTAACAAATATTATAGAATATACTAGAAAATTTACATTTAAATTGGTAATGTACTTTTAATATTTTACAGGGATTATATCAAAATTTAAATCTGTATAAATTTATTTTATTTCTGTTGATTTGAATACATTCAATAACGTGTACCTTATCTAACCAGCAGCAGAATTATAGACGACGTAGAATTATAGATATAGACGAAGTTTATCATCTTTTAATTATAACTTCTTTTATGTAAGTCTAGTATTGGTTTTAAAAAGTGTAACGTCAGCCATGCTACCCTTACTATCGTAGTTTCCTTGATGGTATTTCATTATTACGTCTTTAAAATAAAACTTCACAACTGACCATAGCTTTGGTTATACAACGGGCAGTATAACGCTTCAGAGAGATTAGTACTGTTCGACTACAAGGAGTAACAATTACAATAAGCTTCAATATTACTTCATTATATTCCCTAGATCATAGTTAATAACGATTATTATATAATAGTCATATTACATAATAGTCGCCATAACTTTTTCTTTAACATTTATAGTAACTGTGTAAGCCAATTTGTTTACAAATCTAAATCAGATTTCATGACGTTGATGTTTCGGTTTTGGTATTTACTTGGACCCATATATAAATATTTATTTATTATTAAAAAAAAAACAAAATAAAACTGAAAACATATAACTGATAAAAAATAAATAGGTATTTTCTATATTATTTATTAATTATTGCACATAAGTATTACACATAGCATTATACACATATTTGCACATAGCATTTATCATTTTACAAAGTCTTCAAACTTTTCTTATTTTAATTACTTCAGGTCGTATTATATTACTTATACATAAAATAAACAAGTAACGAGGTAAAACTTGTACATTCAAATGCTAAATCTATAATGAGATGGTATAATACACAATCGTAGCAAATTCACAATACAAAAATAAAATATAATTAACACCTTAAGTATTAAGAATATTGTTTATAATAACTTATGAAATAAAATAACGTTTTTATTATTGTCAAAAGTTTTACTAGGTACTTTGTGTTATACAAAGTTACGAGTATATCAAAAATACCAATGATTTTTAAGACTATAAAAGCTTCATTAAAATTTTTGTAATTGTGCTATATAGCAATTCACAATAGTCGTTGAAATTTATAAATACTTATAAATTTATTCAAAAATACATGAGAATAGTATAATATGGGTTTATTTGATTTCTCACCAACATGACAAACATGGCTTACGAGAGTAAGCCAAGTCTATTTTTACCATAATATTTACATTACTACTATTACATGTCATAAATAATAAAACAAAATAACAAGGGTTAACAACGGTCCTTGTGTTTTTGTCTAACAACAGTAATTCTTCAAATGCTTGCTCTTCTTCAATCACGAAATTTTACCATAACATTTTTTATCAATTGTTATTTGAAAAATAATGTTTTTTTAATGGAAATTTTGTTTATAATTGGATACTTTTTAATATTAACAGGATAATAAACATACAGCTAAAAGTGAAACTAGGACTACAAATTCCTAATTTTAACCTTTCAACAGTAATTACAAAGTCTAAATATCTAGCATTATTACTTACCTGTTGAAAAAAAACTGATTTTAATAATTTAAAATTATCCTTATGAAATCTATCTAAAATATATCTTTTTAAAAAATTTTAGTAGTAAGTTATTTTATACTGAATCAGTATATAATTATAATAAAATTACTTCATCATACGTGTAGTAATAATGGAACAATATCGGTCGGAAAAATTTACATACTCGGATAATCAATTTTTTCTTTGAATTTAATAGCAACTATGATATAAAGATACTATGATTTTCGAGGACATATCATTCAGACATGACATGACTTATATTTCAGATAATGGAAAAACCTTTAAAATGTATTTTATTATAAAATAATATGAAAGACGGTATGTTGTCATGGAAGGAGAAACGTTGGTGCCAATTTTGAAGTTGTTAATGCACCCCCTATCTGAAATTTATGTTTAATATAAAAGTTTGTGTAATTAATTATTTAAGAAAACGTTTTTTGAATAATTTTACTTTACAATTATTTTATTTCTATTGCCGTTGATTTACTGCTTTTCCTACTACCTCATTTATATTATATACAAGTAGTCATTGTAAAATTTACCTAGATACGTAAATTTGTAAAATACCATTTGAATACATTACTATGCTAACTTAATTTGAGTATAAGTTTGAAAGGTAATATAGGTAAAAGGTATAATTAGCTGAAAGTAACGTTGTTTACTTTATTTTACTTATCACTTATCATATTTTCAAATGTCTTGAAAAAAGATTTGAGAGGGAAGAGTTATAATATAATTATAATATAATATAATATAATTATAATGTTGCATTATAATATAATTATATAACTGTTATGGCTTAATATTTTTTTCTATCTAAAAATCTTTGTTGAATGATGTCAGCGGGTATGTTTTTCGTCTCTGGTAGGTAAATAAAGCTGAATATTGCGGTAAGGAAGCTAAAACCCGCGAAGCAGTAGAAAAGAGTGCCGAGTCCTGTAAATCATAATGATGCTTTTATGCCATTAACAATACAACAAAAATAAATATGAAACCTTACACAATTACAATAGAAATAAATATGAAACCTTACACAATTACAAAAGAAATAAATATGAAACCTTACACAATTACAATAGAAATAAATATGAAACTTTACACAATTACAATAGAAATATATATGAAACCTTACACAATTAAAATAGAAATAAAATGAAACCTTACACAAATGGTAATGTTCTTGAGCTAAATTTATTTTCTAAGATAAATACTTAAACCTACCAAAAAAAAAAAACTAAATAATTGTTTAATATCTTACCATAAGCTTTGACGAGCGGGTTGAATATGTAAAGTATAACAAAACAACACGTAAAAGCCCACTCCATGCACAACATAGATGCAAAACTTTTAATCTGAAAAAGAAAAAATAGTTAGCAGCAAAACAAACCGGTTGTCCAGAGGTAGCGTGGTCGAAGTTCTGACTTTACTAACTTATTTTTAACTCATAGCTTTTCAAAATACCTAATTTCAATTATATATTCACAGATATTTTGAAACATTTTCAAACATGAATATTAAGTAAAATAAATCTTTATTTACAATCAGAATACTTAATTCAGTACAGGTTTAATTTGACTTATGAATTACACAATGTTTGAATTCTGTTAAGATTCATTGACTTTTATTATTAAAGACATTTTTATATTATACTGACAATTAAGGAAATATACAGAAAGGTCGAGATGTTAGAGAAATAATTAAAAATTATGTAATTTCTTACCTCTGGAAGAAAAACTTCGCCCACCAAAACGATGGGTATAGAACCGGGTCCGACTGTGTATCCGATAGAGTAGAGGTATATTAATACAACGTTTAACCAGCTTGGACCCCAATTCAATTGTATTTGGGTTGCCAGGATCACACTAAAGAGACCGGTGCCAAAAGAAGCCATGATTAACAACATCTGAAAAAGGTGTAAAATATAAATGTTAATATCCTATGAACATTTTTAAAATATGTATATATATATATATTCACTATGAATTTGTACACACTTACACGTCGTCCAACCTTATCAATTAGATATGCTCCAATAAAACCTGCTCCAACTGTTATGATTGCAAATAAAACACTGGATAAAGTAGCTGACATACTAGAGACAGCCGCTTCGAATAAGGGTTCAGCGAATATTTGTATTACTACTAAGCCTTGGAATATTGATAGGGTGAATGTCATAAGAACGACTAATAGTATACGACGAGTTGATCGGGATTTAGCTGAAAAAATGCAAATATATATTGTTTATCAATTTGAATTAAACGTGCATATTTTTTATTTGAAGTAGAAAACAAGACATAAATAAATAACACAGCTAAATAGGCAGCTCTTAATTTTTTTCCTATGACCATAAAGTAGTTAATAATTTAGGTATTGGTAATTCAAAGCCAAATACCAATATATATAATTAATACATACCCAAGTATTTCCATGTTGATATTTTTTCAATGGGTTTCGTTTCATCTATTTTGAACTTTTCCTCTTCGGGTGTGCCCACTGCAAAATAATATAACATAGATATGAAGATAAGACTATTAAGGTATGTTATGATTATCTAAAATAAGTATATACACACACATACATTTGTGCATTTGGCATCATGTGTGTATTTTATGTTTATGTTTGTTATTTAAATGAGTGTTGCCATAATGTCACATTTTTTAGAGTTTAGTCCTTAAGAATCGATTTTTATATAAGGCGCCTGGTATGAGATGTGTAAAATCTACTAAACGAGTAACTTCGTTACGTTGTTGGGGCTCAACCTATGGTGCGCAACTATCTAATTCGGTTGTCAGTGTCTTAAGACGTACCTGGGGTATGCTGCAAGACAACTATACCTATATGTTATTGGGCTTTTTTATTTATATCAGTATCGATGTACTTATATTGATGTTTTTGTTATAAATATCAATAATTAATGTCGTTATTGTGAAGTTATAATCTTTATCACCATATTTTGTTAATGCAAGAAATGCAAGTATTTTGGAATAATCTATCGCAGAATGGGGTGTATATATATTGCCGGGACATCTAACAAACACGTACCTTTCATAAGGTATCAATCTTGTTTCAGTTAAATATACTTTTTTGCGTCTGTTTAGATAATCGTACTTAAGGAGTAAACTCCAGTCGTGCGTCGAAGCTGACATACACAATATTTTTTTTAATTTTATAGTAAAGGTTGATTTATATTTGTCTGATGTGTCGTAACGTGACGCGTCATAAAGGTATCGGTTTCATACATTTAATATGGTAACGTTAAAACTAGTAATGGCCCAGCTACATCAATAAAATTGATACAAGTAAGTATATTTGTATACATATCAAAAGGTAATTTTTATTTAGTTGTATGTCAATTTACTAGTAAAAAAAATATATAAAACATAAGAAATATATACCAAAAGCTATATCACTGTTAAGAAGTCTCCTTATGTTTTCCATTTCTGTCAAAACTTCTTTAGAATTAAATTTTACTCCTTTATAAAAAGCTATTGATTTGGCTGCTTCCTGTAAAAAAAAATGTTATAATTACTTTAAAAAAATATTGTGTACAGAATATCACGATTTTTTTTATTATGTAGTATGACTTTCTGTGATTTAAACGAACCAAAAAAAATTAATAAAAACTCCTTTAAAATTTAATATAAACTTACTTCTTCATAACCTTTCTTCATCAAGTACAATGGCGATTCCTTTAAAAAAGTGAGCAACACAAACCCAACTACGCTTAAAGTTAATCCTATGTAGTTCATTGTGTTATAATCCAAAAGACCTCCCATCAGATAGGATAGCACCATCCCTACTCCATGGAAAATCATACCACTAGAGGACATTGCTCCTCTGATGCGCGGATCGCAATATTCATTGACATAAACAGGTACAATAAGAAAAATACTGCCACTTAGACCGCAAAGAAACATTGTACATATAAATGCTTCCACTCTGAATAAAGTTACAATCAACGCCCAGCCGAGCTGAAAACATAAGGAATATGATTATTTAATATTTTCTTAGATAATTATAAAAGACGTCTGATTTTTTTTTGTTTTTTTTTTATAATATATCCTTGTGTAAAAACCATGTACATTTTAAACTGTATGTGACATTCAAATAAAGCTTTTTTGATTTTGATTTTGATTTTTATTTTGAATAGATTAGCGTGTTGTAAACATATGTTAAAAATGTAAGCTTATAAACAATAATAACTTACCAATTGCGGCAGATAAAAAAGTATGACCGTCCGTTTTCTTCCCAAGGTATCCAATAAGTAACCACAAAACGGAGTTACTATAAGAGTACTTGCGGAGGATAAACTACCCATTAAAGATACCTCAGTTTCAGTCATTACTCGATCAAGTGTTGTGTTCTCTGAAGTAAATAGATTTAATGTCGAAGATGGGAGAGTGTAAAGTATACCCAGAGTTGTGCATATGTAACTTACTGTAACAAAATATATAACATCAGATTGTTTATCAAAAGAGCTTTTAGTTTTTGTTTTCTAAATCATTATAATTAGAATATACTTAAACGTACATAATGTGCTTAAAAACAGTTTTAAATGTAAAAAATGGGGCATTCCACGGCAAATGGGAAAATGACAATTTTTTTTTTATTGATCTGATTATAACAAATTTAATTTTAACAAAACTTATATTACTTAAATTTACATGATATGTAAAAAAAAATCGAAAAAGACAAGAACAACTATTTTTATCACTATGACAAGTTGTGATTTATTTATAAACAAGTGGTACGGTTTTTTCGCATTATGTTAGCAACCACTATTTTCGTCCATTTTGTTTGGAGAACGGCAGAGACAGCGTCGGAAAGTGAAAAGAATTTTTTAATTTAATTTAACAAAAAAATACAATAGGAAAAGGTAAGAATTTTACCATAAAACTCTTAAATACAATAAGCATGTAGCGTATCCCATCAGTCACATAAAAACATACAAAAGTTTAATTTATAATCTTAACATTTTCCTTACTAAAAGGGAGCTTATCCAATAAGCAAGTAAGAATTAGCTAATTGTTGAATTTTTAAGCATACTTTTGTGGTGCAAAGTCTTAAAGGGTAGGAAAGAGGTGATTTTCATTTTTGTCCCACCAGTCACAGAATGACACTAAAATCGGAGAGCTCATTCTTGTTAAATTAGAGTTAAAAGGAAAGAAAGATGCTAAAAAATTTATATTGTATAAGAAAGGACAAACGATCCAAGCCAAATATTTGAAAACATCCGCAGAAGACTTCACACAATTCGTCATGGATGAATCAGAGACTTTGTACCACATTTCTATAGACCGAGGGCTGCAAATTCTTCAAAAATCACTAATAAACATGTGTAGCAAACGACTTTATTATCAGTTTCCAAGGTCCATTGATTTTTGAATGTGTGACAATAATGATTAAATGGTTAATTTAAAAAAATGATTGAAAACGTCGATTTAGTATAAGAAAGTACTGTTTTGATTTATTCTCTTTGAGAAATTTAATAAAAAATATGATTCGTCTTGAAAAGAAAGAAGAAAAAGAAGTCATTAAAAGAGTTTTTAGCCAATTTCGTATTTGTCCCACCAGTCACAATTTCTTTGGTTGGAAATTTAATTTATTGCTTATTTTTAGTTTATGTAGTAGTATATTTATTCATTTTATACCAAATCTAAAGACATATTGCTATGTAAAGTATTTGGGGTAAAATTTTGGTTGACATTGCGGAAGGCGGATGGGGAGACATTTTTGACTGTCCCACCAGTCACATTCTTTAGATGCTAAAATATCATCCAATTATGTACATCATTTTTATTTTTCGATATTGTTTCCATAAGCTACAAAAGATAAGATAATTGCATTTATATTTACGAGTACCTAGGCAAGGGCCTGACAAATAAAAAAAATACTTGTGTGGTTTTATGAAACCACCGTAAAAGTGAAACTTTTTTTCACATTATAGACATTTAACTAAAAATTTTCGGAATAATATTCCATTAAGGGTATAAAAATTGCTTCATCAATCTTAATTTTATACTTAGAAAATGGGAATGATAATGGGAAATGATAAAAGTAGACTAGGTCTCCAACTAATATTTTTATTGAACTATGTGTCTTAGAGTACGACATACATAATACTTAACAATTATTTAGATGATATACACATATTAAAACACTGAAAACAATATTTTATAATCGTTGAGTCATTTTGATCCGTTTTTCAATTATTTTCAATCATTCTATTATCAATTCCATCTTCATCATGAATTTCACAGTTTATAAATGAAACCAATATTTTTTGGTAACTAAAATACGTGAACAGTGACTTACATTCGATTTTTTCAATGTATCTAGTAAAAACCGCATCGATACGAGCGCCTTTCACTTTATCAATACTCCGCGGCCGACCGTCACGCGACATGCAACACACAGACGAAAAAGTTTGAGACGATGTAATAAAAGTTTAACTTTAAAAAACATTCCAATTATAAATTCCGTTTTTAATATAATATATCTGTTCCGAAAATGTCTCGGCAGTTATAAAAGGTATATGGAAGTAAACATGTTATTGTATCCATGTTCATTTTAAACCAGTACCTATTAGAATAATATATACATATGCATAAAGTTTGAACTTCAAGCACGTCTAAGTGTACCTACCTCTAAAACTTATGTTAATATTATTCATTATATTAAAATATTTCCAGAACATATTTGTTAAAAACTATATTCGTTTAAACAGATCATCGCAATTATAAAGCATAATAAGTAAGTAACAAAAGCTTAGCAGCTTAGAGGTACACTTTAAATTATGATTATGCATAAGTAAAACTTTAAAACGGTATCAATTATTTTTAATAAAATTTTACTGGTTTATTTTTGAAATTGTCTAATAACATGGTTAGTTATGGTATTAGACAATTTACAGACGGTAAATAAATTTAGAATGAAAAATATTCTTCCTGTAGAATTCTTCTTGCCACGTCGTTCACCGTCCCGTCACTTACATTATCATTATTGAGTTACAGTATCAGTACCGCCTTGCATAAAATTATTAGCGATTCACTATACTCGAATAAAAAGTAAATAGAAATTAAGTACATTGGGTTTATTATTTAAAAAAAAACTTGTCATAAGAAAAATAAATATAATACAATAGCTTAGATAAGAACTATTGAATGCATACTAAGTAAATTAGGCATTAGGTTCTTATGCAACAAAATCGTTTTATCGAGGCTAGTACGATATGGTAACTTAATTGGTAAAGAGACCGGTTGTTTTCTCAGAGGTCAGGTTTAAATCTCCGCTATAATCATTTATTTTTTATATGTAAAAGTAAAAAAAATCTGAATAGCGACACATACTTATTTAAAATTAAAATAACCTTAACATAGCAATAAATATTTGTTAATATTTTAAAACATTATAAAAAACCGTTTATAACGATTTGAATTTTACTACAATAAATTGTTTTTATGACACCAGTTCGACTTCTAGAAGGTATTGAGTTAATTGGTGGAATCCATTGTTTACTAGTATAAAGTTATTTTTTTTTGAGACTAGAAATCTTTGTATTTTGAAGTTTGTTCAAATTCCTTTGTTAGTTATTTCAAGCAATTTTTTTTAAGTTTAAGCTTTTCTTCCTGACTCAGATTGTCTTTATTTATTTGTTAGTTTTTTTTTAATTAATTAGATTAGGTTCTTTATCTGATAATTTCAACGTTTCATTGTATTTATAACAAGGTTTTTGTAATAAATAGTGACACTATAAATTGTGGTGGTTTTCTCGGTATTCTAGGTTTTTTTTTATTTTAAGGACTTGTATAGCTTATTAATTTTATTTATTTTTTTGTTAAAATTTTGATTATGACTTAAGGAGAACTTAAGGAAAACGATATGGATATGGTTTCGGTTTTGGTAAAAAAGATATGGTTTTGGTTTTTTTAATATTTACAGATAGTAAAAAGTCAATATTCATATTTGTTTTTCTGTCAAGAGAAAGTCATTTTCATGTAATACTTTGACTTTTTTTTAAATATGTCCTTAATTATAATAATTTAAATTCACAAGCATAAACCAGAGTAGCCCTTGACTTCGTATGTTTATAATAATATATCAATACCATCAGACCTAAAGTCTCCTCTTGCCATTTCTTGATTCTGCCTATATTTGTTATCTTGACAAAAGTGAGGACATATTCAATTTCATATATTATATCTCTCATATATTATAACTAAAATTCCCCATATAGAGCAAGCGCTGTACAGCCAACATTTATAGGGCTGAACCAACAGTTCCAGCAACAGTTTTGTATATTGTAGTGGGAACACGTTGCCGTCGTTTCTGTCATAGCCTAATAGAGCAAAAAGAATGGATTTTTGAGTTCAAAACCATCAACAGTATGCGGTCCTCATATTTTGCATATTCAATTGCCTACATCGCCCAATCTAATAGTACAAATAAAACAAGAGTGTGTCTACCTCTATACTAACTACTATAATATAAGGGATTTATTGGTGTTTTGGTTATAAGAGAGAATATCTTAACTTCTTCTATTTTTAACCTCCGACTAAAAAGAGGGGTGTTATAAGTTTCTGTGTATCTGAGTATCTGGTTATCTGTGTATCTGTGTATCTGTGTATCTGTCTGTGGCAAATTTGTGGCCAAACGCGTGGTCGGATTTGAATGCGGTTTTTTATAGTCGAAAGCTATGCTTGTCGAGCTCGTTCTTATCCGTGTTTGATAGAAATAAAAATAGTTGTCTCCAAGATATTGACGTTTTATTCGTGCGGGGAAGCAGTTCTTATGCAATAATTAGCTGTTTGCGGCCAAACGTGTGGACAGATTTGAATGCGGTTTTTTTAAATCGAAAGCTATGCTTATCAAGATAGTTCTTATTCATGTTTGATTGAAATAGAAATAGTCGTCTCCAAGATATTGACGTTTTATTTGTGCACGGGAGATGTTCTTATGCAATAATTAGCTGTTCCCAGTGCTATGTAGGAAAAAAAGCCTTGTTATGAAAGCCAAAAGGTTTTTTACACTTACTTACTGAGGTAAAGTACTCTATTAAGGATAGCTGTTGCCCGTGACTGCGTCCATAGACTGTAAAAATATATTTATATGGCTTATGATCGTAGTCATAAAAAATCACGGGCAACAGCTAGTGATAATATAAATTCCTTCATCATAGTGTTATTAGTGATTGTAAATCATTTTAACTCTAAATGTTTATATTTATTAATGTTCGTATATATGAAACCTACCTATCTATATACCCATATGAAAAAGTCTTGAATCATGTTGCTTAATACATTCATAATTTATTTCATTGTCGAAACTTTCACGGGGATCCTTATTTTAATAAATATAATACATATATTTCTCGTATAAATATAACCTTTGCACATCAGAGGGATTATGTAGGATTCTAAAGGTAAAATATTTAATTAAATCGGTCCAGTAGTTTTAAGCAATTCAATTCAACTATTCAATTCAAACAAACAATCAAATCTTTACACTTTATGATGTTAGTGATGATGATGATGATTTTAAAATATAGCCAATGTTTATCAGGGATAATGTATTATTTTATAACATATTTATATATGTAATTCCTTTTTGTATTAATATTCTTAATTACTAGATTTTTAATATTATAAATTTAAGTAATAATCTCATATAACTTTTTTATTAACGCTACGTAAGGTTTATAGCATAGCATAGCAGCATACGTAGCCCACTTCGCCAGGTTTAATTTAAAGACATGTAACTTCGAAATATATAATTAAAATATTTTAAATATAGCACAGAAACCACCGCTTTAAAATGTATGATTCAATCTGAATTCCATTTCCACTAGTTTCTCAAGTGTGTACACGGACAGATCCATGGCGTTATAACTAACTTTAAATTCTTCAATGTAAAAAGCAATACCTTTTTGGAGTCTATAAGGAATATACATACATACTTTTTCATATGTTTAGATTTCACCCATTGTTAAGATTCAAAAATTTCCTGCACCACTGTGCTAAATTATAATTGGCTAACTTGTTAAAGTTGCTTATCCTTGATCATACTGATGTGCTATTTCGTCAGCCATTAAACCAAATAATAAATATAACCCTTAATAAATATTAGTTAAACTCTCCCACTTCAGATGAATTAAATCATCATTTCTCTGCAACTTCTTTTCTTGACATTAATATTAAATCTAACACAATCTCTTACATATCTTCCGTACCAACTATCCATAATGACTCGTTTACTTTTTCTCTAGTCTCGGAGGAAGAAATAAGAAGAACTGTGTTGTCCATTAGGTCAAATGCTATTGGTGATGACAAGGTAAGTCGCTTTATGATTGTACAATTAGTTGATGTTATCCTACCTTCTTTAACCTATCTCATAAATTTTTCTTTATCCAACGGATGCTTTCCTTATTCATGGCGACGTGCACGTATACTTCCTTTACCTAAAGTTTCTAATCCCACAACCTGTAATGAATTCCGTCCTATTTCTATATTACCCTAACTCTCCAAAATTCTTGAAGCTATCGAGAATAAGCAACTTACTTATTTTATATTTAAAAATAACCTACTTAGTGACCTTCAGTCTGGCTTTCGCCCAGGACATAGAACTTGCACAGCTCTCCTAAAGGTTACTGAGGATGTACAGGAAGCGATGGAGTGTGGAAAATTAATGGTATTAGTTCTCATTGACTTTTCTAACGCCTTTAATACTGTTGATCATGACATACTCATCGCTCTCTTAGCTCAACTTAATATTTCTTCCAAGGAGCTAGATTGGTTCTCATCTTACACTCGGAATCGCCAACAGGCCGTTAGCATCGATAATACATTATCAGAATGGTGCGACCTGAAAACTGGTGTGTCACAAGGTGGTATTCTGTCACCTATTCTTTTCTCTTTATTATGTGTTGCAAATTCGGTGTCAATGTCAACTGTCAAATGTCAAGCAAAAGTGATTGGAAGCAAGCACAATTTGAGTAAATTTGATATCATTAATGCTCCACCGGTTAAATTTAATAACATCGACATACCGTTTATGCCATCAGTTAAAAATCTATGACTTCACATAGATTCGACACTCAGCTGGAACATCCATATAGTTGAGATAGCTCGTAAAGTAACGTATTCGCTACGTTCACTTTATCGAAACGAAAATTTTGTACCCATTAGGCCTAAAACTCTGTTAGTGGTCTCTCATCTTACCAATTATTTACTATGCTGATGCATGTTACTCTAACATTTTCGAAGCCTTCTTAGACAAATCAGATCGTCTTTTAAACAGTTGTATTCGTTTTATTTTTAATCTTCATAAATTTGATCAATTTTCTCAATACCGTTCTAAGCTTAAATGGCTACCTATCCACAAAGAAGACAACTGAGAACTCTATGTCAGTTATTCTCAATCCTTAATGATCTATCTTCTCATCAGTACTTGAAATCTAAATTCTATTTATTAGCTAACACCCACGATTTGCAACTACGCTCTTCGTTTACCCTCAATTTATGCATACCTTCACACTGCACTGGTTTTTTATCCAACTCTTTCCCACTACACGCTATAAAACTCTGAAACGGCCTTCCTGATTCACTTTGACGAGCCCCCAATAAAGATCTTTTTAAGAAACGTGACCTTCTTGAGATGGTATAATTTTAGTTATTTTTAATTTCACTTTGTTAGCGTAGATGTGTATTATATGTGTATGTAATGTACGTACATGTATTTGTATCTAGTATATGTATATGTGTATATATATATTTGTTTATAAATCTGTCCATATGCAATTAAGATTTTAAATAAATAAATAAAATATGTATATATAATAATATAATAATAATTCTATTAATATTATTTAAAGCATTCCTAATGTAAAGTTGAGTCATACTCAATTAAACACTGTTGTAAACTAACGATAATTTGATTAACAATCTATTATGAATTAGTGACAATACTTATAATTATAAATAGTTCATAGCTATTTATTAAACTGTCCTAATAAAAAAACCTATTAAGTTATATTTGATATAAGAAAAAACCTGTTCTCAACGATATTTTGAAATGCGAATATTAAAACGATATTCTCAAAGTAACTTTGATATCTTTTAAGAAGATACTTTCTGGTAAAGGTTAGGGTAAAGTATATCTTTTAAATATGAATAGAAATTTCAGAGATTGCCAGAAAGTCCCAGAATGAGTTTAAATAATAAAAAACGAAAATGTTGATAAAGTCCGCAGTTTTGTTACATTAGTAGAGATGATGGTGTAATATGATACGTTAATTTTATAAACATGTTTAAAAAACATGTTTATAAAATTAACGTAAGATCAACGAAGCTGAATAATCATGTGTTTTTTGTACAGCACATTTATTTATTACCAAAAGAACTACGGTGTTATTGACATATCTCAATTGTACCAGAAATATGAAATTACAATAAAGCGATATTTTAAATATAAACACTAAATCATAATTAGAGTCTTTAAAATTTTAAACAATAAAAGCTCTTTTCATGTTTTAATGTGAACTTTAAGCAATAACGAATAACTGGCGTGAGATGTTAAAACTGATAAATTATAATTTTTGCTTAAAAAAATATAATATTAAGTTATAGCTATACTCTGAAATAATAGTTAGAAAATGTAAACAAAGCAGTTACCATCACCAAAAAATATTTAATATTTTTTGCAAATCCAAAAACGGTTAAAACAAGAGGGTTGTGTTTTTTTTATATTATGCAAAAGTTATGTGTCAACAAAATTATATATAAACATTTATTTTCTTATCATAATAAAACGTTCGAAAATATGATATTAAAATGTCAATGTTACAGGAACACACAATCTTTGGTAGTCATTTAATCACCTTATTAACGACGTATCTGCTGAATTTATTATAAAAGTTACTGATTCGGACTCATCAAGTATTAAGTATAGTAACTGCAAATAAACTAATAATGTTACACTGTTGCTTAATTTTATTTCCTTATTATTTCTCATAAAATAATACATAAAGTTGAAAAAAAAAACAAAATTAAATGATTATAATATTATTTTATTGTATTGTACTAAAACTATCATAAAAATTAAGTATTTGTGATCATTTCAAAAGTAAAATATAAAAAATAAACCAATTTACAAAATGTTTATTATCACTGAAAGATTATTTTGACATGTAATGTAATGACACTGATCATGACAGTTCTTTGTTTACATTTTCTAACTATAATTCCATCTCAGAGTATAATACAATAGTAACAATAACGATGGATAAAAAACGATCGTGATAGATTTTTAAAAATACATATAGTAGTACAGACTACTATAGTTAAAATAATTATAACCTTAATGTCATTTGAAAATAATCCGTAACTAAATAAATAAATAGCAAATAAATACTGTATAAATATTTGTATTTGAGCATTTAGATTCAATTCAATATTTAGTGAAATTCCAGCATCGGTAAAAATTACGGAAATTACTAATAGGTAATATATAATTTTACAAAAAGATTCTACTATCTTTACTTCCGATATTTAAAAATTATATCAAAGTTTAAGGAGTGTTCTTTGTAAACATAACACCAAATTATACTGGATTTTTTAACAATAACCTTATTTATTTTTATTTTAAAATAAAACACTTATACTCACTTATCGCCGTTGCAAGAAGTTGGTAAAGTAATGTCATTATAGTATTTTTATGTTAAAACCTGGCACCACTGAGCTGTGCGCTTTGCCGCACGTTGCTATCAAAACTGTAGCTTGATAAGCCTATTAAGTATTAACACAATACTCGTATTAGAATAGCATTTTGTTAAGTGTTTTTTTTTCGTACACATTTTTTTAAGTTTATCATCATTATTTTTATATATATTTATTATTTCTAACATAATACATTTTATTATTCTTAGAAAATACGATGAATAAGATACATTTATAGGTACGATTTCGTCGATTATTATATAAAAAAATATTTGGTCTTAACTTTAATATTATATTTTATTTTCAAATATATATATAACTAACTTATACAATTTGGGACATGTACACTGAATATCAAAACCTTTAATGATTATATCTAACCTTAATATTGCAGACTTTAATATAGACATAAAAACATATCTAACTATGTAACTAAACATATAATATTTTTGTATAACGTATCTAACTAAACATATAATATTCTTTTTATGTTTAGACACGAACGTATATCGCATAAGGTCTCCCACGACCTCCCACCCAAACCAACCTAGCCATATTTAGAAATCCCTCAGGATGAGACGCAAGAAATGATACCTCGACCCACCCGCCACCTCGCTACCAAATACTTGCTGATATATAAAAAGCATATGATGATATTACGTCAAACGCAACATGGTGTGGCGTTCGACGATGACTATTTCTGATTACTGCCCCACAAATAACTTCTTCATACCACTATATATATTTAATATTTAATTATAAGAATAACGAAATATGTATGATACATTGGTAAAACAATAATATAATAATTATTATAAATATAGCCATATAACTAACTGATTTAGGCCAACCTCGAAGAAGTTCACTTAGAGTATCACATTAGAGTGAAACTGTAAGACGACTCAGGGCTTTGCTTGTAACATTATTTGGCTAAGGCTTTTTATTGTATTTGACTATGTTACCTAATTTATTTATACTAGATTTAAATAAGTGATAATATGTTAATTGTATTAATTAATTATAATAACGTGGTTATTAATGAGTTTACTAAAGATAAATTTAAAACGCAATTAATAAATGTTTAGCACCACACCTTTTTAAGATACTATTTTTTAAATTATTTATTTTGCTTTATTAATGAAATGTGACTATTCTGGAGCCCCTTCTAAATAAGGATATCTTGTTTATTCACTACAATAAAACAACAAATATTGTTAATATCAAACTGTGAAAGAGCACATTAAATTATTACCTTAAATATGTGATGCTCATTTAATAATATATTACATACATTGATGAATAAGCAATGATTTATTTTTGTGTTGTTTTAATAATGTATTACCATAACCAGTGCCATTACTGAACTGAGTTATTTTATTTTAATGTCATTTATCAACAACAGTCAAATAAAATAGATTTAATTTTGAGTTCCTGGTATTATGTATAATAATAATGATATTTACTAGGGTTATAATAGGGTTCCGTACCCAAAATACTTACTAAGACTTTGTTGTCCGTCTGTCTGTCTGGCTGTATCTCATGAACCGTAATATCTGAAGTTTTTTCAGATATTATATTTCTGTTGTCACTATGATAACAAATAAGTAAAAATAGATTAAAATTAATATTTGAGGAGGTTTCCTATGCAACAAACATGATTTTTTGCTTAATTTAAATAACGTCAACAGGTAGATGTTTGATATATCCACAGAAAATATAGTCATATATTCATAATTATATGATTAGAATAATAATTTCCTGCTATTTTTGTATTTAATCTTTTCTTTCAACTTTTTTCTACCTTTTTAAGTTACCTACATTTTTTTTAATTATTAGGGGATATTTTTTAAACATTGGTCATTAACAATTCTTGTATTCAACACATGATTCTGGCAACTTCAATAAAATCATGGTTTCTTACAATTCTCAATCTTTACACAATATACTACTAAAACATATACATTTGATTCTAATTAAATCATATTTTTTCTATATATTAATTTAGTTTCACAAGCATCAGGAAATCTGTATATGACTTATACAGATGGATCCATGTCAGGTATATGTACATTCGCAACGTTGCTGGTATACCGTGTAATGTTTGTTGCTAATCATTATACAATAATAAATAAACTATCAAATAATAATCAAGTTAAATTAATTATTTTTGTATGTTGTTATTGCTACAAACTTTGAATTTGGGCTTCTCAAACGGAATGTTTTTAGATGATTAATGTCATGTGGTAGAGGTAGGGAAATATTGTGATGTTAATTATACTGCTTAATGGACACTAATGGAATTTGCAAAAATGAATATCCATGACGTTATTTTTTATATGTTTTTGAAAATATGTTATAGATATATGATATGTTTGCGTAAAATCCTGTTTTTTACATATTTATATTTATTAATTTCCTCTGTACTTTCAATAAATAAATAAATATAAATAAACTGTAAAAATAATTATGTTAAATAGGTAGATCTGAATCCTGGGGTAGATATCATGTCAATGTATTCATCGAAGCATGGAGTTTATACAAACAATGAAAGATTTTTGTGTAGTTAATAATTTCAATTTTGAAACGAAATGATTATTTTATATTATATTACTATATAATTATATTATTTTTATTATTTATACTTAGTTTAGTTGTAAATCAGTTATTTTATTTACACAGATTCGATAAATTTAAATATCGTAGAATTAGAGACATTATAAGCGGTTTACTTAATAGAATTCTTCATAAATCAAATGTCAAGACTTATAAAAATATAAGCGAGAGGTTGAATAGAAAAAATAGTTATAATAAGGAACAAGATTAAATATACGATACAAATAACCAAATCAACTAAACTATAAATGATTACATTTTAAATAGATTTCCAGATACATACTATATTTTCTGGCTATACAGTGACCTAATTGTATTAAAAACCTATACATTTGTTATAAATATCTATTTTTGTTATATGAAATTTAATTGTTAACATTATAAACACTTCCATTGACTCTAACTTTTCCTTACAAATGGATAAAGCGATTTTTAGACTTTTAGCAAAAAGAGATAACACTATTAATGGGATATCTACGTTTTATTGCTTAACCTGCCCTGTTTTCTAATATTATAGCAAAAATAGTAAGATTGCTACTCACGCCTTATTTGCAATCAAATAACATAATGCATATATATATATATACATATATATATATATATATATATATATATAGTTTAAATTATGTATTAATGTAATCACAAAGAAAGTGATAAAGCTCCTTCCGCCTCCTATAATTTACCTATTGGTTAACATTTTTACCGCTCTACTGGCCGGATGCTTGTTTCCAGCCACAAACATAAGGTAAATAGACTCACATAGAAACATTGAATAAATTAATACATCAACTCTGTATACAGTTGCTATTAATAACCACCCGAGCTGAAAATAATAAAATTTTGATGAAATAATAATTTGTGATTAATATCTGTTACAACATCATCTACAACTTTATTAAAAATGGTATATATCAAGAGTAAAAATAATTTACCAATTATGCAAACAAATAATATAAGTGTCTGCTTCCTTCTTTATGCATCTTTGAGGTACTCACCAAACGCCTTTATTATATAGGAACTTATAGACGATACAGTAGGTACGCATAACTAGTTCGACTCCGTCATCATTCGACCTAATGCAGTGTTCTCTGAACTGAAGAGATATATTTTAAATATAAAGGTTTATGTGATGTGTGTTTAGATATTATATTTCTTACACTCAATAATTTGTTTTTTTTTTTTGCTTAATTCATTACACCGTTTTTTAGGCGGAAAGTAACATAGACTACTTTTATCTCAAAATTGCACGGTCATAGGTAATAATTTGTACTATGCCTGCATTTCGTAAACGGAGGAAATGATTACTTTCTTATTGTAATAACTACCTATATCTTTGTGTCTTTATATTTAATTCCTATCAAGTACCAAAAAAAAGCAGAAATTATAAAGGATTTATGTAATTAGCACGAGCTAACCCGGCTATATTAATGTAAATTAATCCTAGTTTTGACCTACTTATTTCGAACCCAAACGGGGTTCCTATTTATGAGCAAGCATGGCGGAAGCATATCGGACTCACGGCGTGTACTTGCGTGCAGCAAGTCATTGGGCGCGTCAGAACGGTAGTGAAGAGGGAGGGGAAGTAGTGTCATGTTCTGCTTAGGTTTTTCATACTCACACCGATCATTACATAGATGCCCAGTCGCACCATCAACCGGTCCACCTAGCAGCGTTGCCTCGTAACTTATCAAATAGAGCTCTACAATTACGTGACACTAAATACGTGTATGACAAACTTCAATACGTCAGAAAGATATTAGAAAATCTATCTATACTAATATTATAAAGCTGAAGGGTTTATTTGTTTGAACGCACAAATCTCTGGAACTACTGGCCCGAATTGAAAAAATCTTTTTGTGTTGAATAGTCCGTTTATTGAGGAAGGCTATAGGGTATATATCATCTCGCTGTGACTAATAGAAGTTAAGCAGAAATGAAAAATGCTGCAAATTTAATATAAGCAGGTCGTAGAGATAGTAAAATTGGAGGATACATTTGTTTTTCTACGTAGTGGTGTACTAAGAAAAGATTTTTAAATACCACCCTTAAGGGTTTTAAATATCAATTTTGTATGGAACTCGGCGGCAACACTAAAAACCACGCGGACGAAGTCGCGAGCGACTCCTAGTAAAGGATATAATTGGTGCCACAGTCTAAGACTCGTAAATGAAAGAACTTACAATCCTGCAAAACGTTAAAAAAATAATAGGTGTAGGTTTTGCACGACTGAATTACTAGTGCATACTAATTCAAATTGTCTGCATAGAAATTACTTATTTGCAACCCTAATTCAGCGCTATCTTGTTTTATGTTTTTTAAAGTTAAACTTTTATTACATCGTCTCAAACTTTTTCGTCTGTGTGTTGCATGTCGCGTGACGGTCGGCCGCGGAGTATTGATAAAGTGAAAGGCGCTCGTATCGATGCGGTTTTTACTAGATACATTGAAAAAATCGAATGTAAGTCACTGTTCACGTATTTTAGTTACCATAAAATATTGGTTACATTTATAAACTGTGAAATTCATGATGGAGATGGAATTGATAATAGAATGATTGAAAATAATTGAAAAACGGATCAAAATGACTCAACGATTATAAAATATTGTTTTCAGTGTTTTAATATGTGTATATCATCTAAATAATTGTTAAGTATTATGTATGTCGTACTCTAAGACACATAGTTCAATAAAAATATTAGTTGGAGACCTAGTCTACTTTTATCATTTCCCATTATCATTCCCATTTTCTAAGTATAAAATTAAGATTGATGAAGCAATTTTTATACCCTTAATGGAATATTATTCCGAAAATTTTTAGTTAAATGTCTATAATGTGAAAAAAAGTTTCACTTTTACGGTGGTTTCATAAAACCACACAAGTTTTTTTTTATTTTATTAACTTTTCTGATAGCGAGTATTCTTTGTGTAATTAGCCTTATAGCATCTTTAGGATCCTATCGAATGCAATGGGACCAATTAGCTTTCAACAAATTACAATACTCTGCTTCTTTTCTAGCTAAGACTGAAACAAAACTGTTATGAAAATATGTATGTACTTAATATGATTACTATCTCTGACTTAAGTAATATAATAATAAGAACAATACTTAAAAAGAAAGTATTTTTATTTTTCATTAAAATTAATTAAAATGTCTTTGGTCTTAAGTGACTTACATTATGATTTATAATAGACTTAAACTTATTAATAGAAGTTTTTGTATTTATGAATTAGATAGAAGGAATAAAATAACACACTTTTTTGTACAATATAAATTAATGCATTCCACCTGATGGAAATTGGAAAAGTAGTCTTAAACCGCATGAACCAAGTAACCGGATGAAAATACCGACACAGGCAAGCGGTTCCTGTCTTTCGTTTCGGTCGGACAAGGGGAATGTCCAGAACCGTACACAACCGGACACCTGCTCTCCGTTGGAACTTTCAGTCATGAAAGGGGAACGGCGGAATTAGGTCGTGTAATTTTTGCTCACACTCACCAAACTATGAAAACTGAGAGGCTCACAATTCTACGCTTGTGATCAAAGCTGCAACCAATTTAGGATTACTTATGAACCTCGTTGCTCGCCTCCCAATTGAGTCCAGAATCGAAGATGAGACTTTGAGGCACTAGCAAATGTGTGATCACAGTACTCCACACACAATCGGACCTATGTTTTCTATAACACAAGTAGCTGTCCCGGTGTAAAGTACTATCGGACTTTCGCAAGAATAGCAAACTCTTCTACAGCTGTTCTTGCTCTAGACTCAATGCACCGACAGCAAAGAGAGAAGCAAATATATATATTTTTTTCCGAATCTTGCATTGAGGTAGTTTTGAGTTATCCGGCGAGTGTATGTAAATTCGTTTATATATTGATTATGTTAGGAATTCTAAGCTGACACACACGTAACTTATTTGTAAGTACCAAACAAACAAACTATTGGTCTCAATCTTTTTTCGCATTTGCTGTATGTTTATTTTAGTATTAATATGACCTTGGTCTTGTAATAAATTCTTCTAACTGTTTTCTACCGTTAATTATGTTCAATAAGGTGGTATATGAATACTTCTTTGTAATATAAGATACCAATAAAGCCATGCAGTTTCTTATTGGTTACTTGTATTTGTTCTTAAGTCATTTTGGGTGGTTTTATTATATTTTATTTTTTCAAAATTGTATTAATTTTTTTCTATCCACTTTGCAATTTTATTTTATAAAGCAAAACATAAACTCTGTTGACCATTATTTGCTTTTATCTTAATTTAAAGCTTTAATAGTCCCCTTTAATGAGCTGATTCAGTAAATAATAAGCATAGAGCCCTCAACCTACAAAGACACATTATCTGCGGCCCAAGACCGTTGCTTGATCCTTTTTAGAAATGTTTTTTAATTTTGAATTCAATCTTTAGAAAAGTGAGAATAACCGTTTTTGAGAATGTGAAAAGTACATTATAAATTACATTTCTCAAAACTAGCTATTGATAAAAGATAATTAATTAATATGATAGACTGATTTTAAATACACGAGATACTTCTTAGTTATTAATTTAGTTAAGTTAATTGCATTTTTACTTTTTTGGCTACAAATACCTTTATTTCAGTATTTTTTGTTATTTTTATGGTTACTTTATTATATACTTTATACTTTAACTTTGAAACTAGCAGGCTTCCGTCTGTGCAATAACTTTTAAATGGAAAGAAAAAAATCTATACACGTTCCATGAATATAATTAATAAATATATATAAATAGTGTATATACATAAACATGTATGTAAAATCTTTCAAATAATCTACTCACGATGTTATAATGTGTATAAACAATGGTTATTAGTTATTTAACAATTGTGCTTATATTCAATATTTCGTTTTAATTATATCTTCATGTTTACAAAAATAAATTTCTGACTAATTACTAACGGCCAAATCTTAAAAGTTTAAATTGTAGATAAATTTCTTATGGGACAGAAATTGACACTAATAAAAGATATTTCGAAATTCCATCTCTCATAAAAAGTAAACACATTATTAAAAAAACGTCTTAGTTTTGACTCTCGGTCATCATTTAAGAACAATAATTACCTTTATTACAGTCACACGACTTATATTTTTGCGTACATGACTCTTATCACCTTTCACTTGTAACTTTTTACTTTTTTCTCTCATACTCATATTATTTTCACTGATCTTTTTTACATGTTTCAAGGATGTAATAAATAATTTAAAAAGATTATGAGCGCGTGCGGTCGTCACCTCACATAATAAAAAAAATGTAATTTGTATGGAGTGTTAGGTTTAATAAAATATAAAAATTTACAGTGAAATTTATTTTTGTAACTGAAATAAAAATAAAAAAACCCGTTGCATTTTACACTATAATTATGCTTGCAACATCATTCTCAGTACGATCACATTATAGAAAAGGATCGCAGGTGTTTTTGTATTTGGATGTATGAAGTCTCATATTCAGTCAAATATGAACACAATATAAATGATAATTTGAAAACCAAATTTCCTAAAATATTTTAGCACAACTGTTTATTTATTATCGTAATAAATACCTTTTATTCTGAAGTTTTGTTTTTTCATCGAGTAATATTTATCTATTTAAGTATGAAATAATAACCAAACTCAATTTAATTATTAATATTATATATTAATAGGGCATATTACTTCAACTACAAGATGTCATAAATAAGGAAATAACGTAGAAATAAGTAAATACATAATATATATATTTATGGAGAATATAAATCAATCTACATTTTCAGTAACTGTATAACAAATTACCCTATGCAGTTACTGTAAGTGTCGATTCAATTAAATTTTTCATAAATAAATATGTATGTAAGTATAGCCATATTTCTACGTAATGGCACTATATACATAAATATATAAAATAATATATATATAATAAACCGATGGACATATTTAGCGGAACACAAAAAACAGACTGCAAGATCATATGAAAACACATTTTTGTTGTACAATACATTTGATTATTATTCTGAATTAATTAAATTAACATTTTTGATCATAAAAAATCACAAAATTAAAGCGAAAGAAACGAAATTAAAGACAATAAGGTCAGTGACTTAATTCTGAAGAGTTTTGACCTAACACAATGAAAACTAAATAAAAGTTAATATTATCCAAATTACTGGTTTTTTCGCGATGGGTGATACAATCAGTATTTAGTGTTGCCACCTCTTGCTGTTAAAACTGCCTGCATGCGTCTGGGCATGCTCTCTATTAAATTGTCAATAAAACTTTGCGGCATTGAGTTCTATTCTTCAACCAATGCGGTTTTGAGGTCTCTTACGTTGACAGGTGATGGATTTCTTTGTTTAATTTGTCTTCCCAGTTTGTCCCAAACGTGTTCTATTGGATTTAGGTCTGGCGAGCGTGCCGGCCACCCCAAAACCTGGATTCCGACCTCATTAAGATATTCCGAAACCAATGCCGCAATGTGAGGTCGAGCGTTGTAATGCATTAGAAGAAAATTGTCTCCAATGAAAGGGGCAAAAGGCATCACAATCTGCTCTAAAATGTCGGTTACGTATCGTGCCGCAGTCAGGGAGCCGTTTTCTACGATGTGTAGCTCCGTGCGTGCTCCTAAGCAAATACCGCCCCATACCATTACTGACCCTCCACCATACGGCTCTCTCCCAATAATGTTACACTGAGCGTATCTTTCTCCGGGTCGTCGCCATACTTTGGTCCTTCCATCATCTGGTTTGAGACAAAATCTGGACTCATCACTAAAAAGAACTTTTCCCCAAGCGTCATTATTCCAATTTAGGTGGAAACGAGCAAAGCTGGCCCGAGCCACTCGATGACCTGCGGTGAGCTGTGGACCTCTGGCAGGCAAGTACGCCCCTATACCAGCTGCCTTCAGTCTTCTTCTAACGGTTTTGGTACTAATTATCACTTGTCAAACTTCATGCAGCTGGTTTCGTACCTCAGAAGAAGTCAAGGTACGGTTTCTGAGAACACTGCTGACAATAAATCTATCGTCTCTCTCTCCTGTTACTCTTTTGCGACCTTGTCCTTTACGCCTGGTATACTCTCCAGTCTGCCGGTATCGTTTAACATTGCGGAAAATCACAGACTTGGAAACATGTAATGTTTGAGCTACTTCATTGTAAGTGTAACCATTTTCAATTAAAGTTACAGCTTTAGAAACCAGAGCAACGCTGAGATCCGGCATTATCGCCTAAATTTATCGAATTAAGTTCACTTCACTCAATAATGACAATTTTTTGTCAAAAAAACAACAGAAATAAAGTTTTTGTTAAAAACAACAAAAGCCGACGAAAATTCCATACACTACGTGTCTCAGAAATTAGCAGATAAACAAAAAAAAACAAATAAAATTTAAAATAAAATTATTTTTAAAATCATCTTTTTTTTTTAATACATAATATTGGTATAGTGGCCAGTACGAAAATATGAAAATATTTTCCGTTATTCGACCTTTTTTTGCGTTCCCCTAAATATGTCCATGAGTATATATAATAGAAAATAAATTGGTATTTTATACATTTATTATTGCACATCAACAACATCTATCATTTTACATAGTCATTAACCCGCTCTTATACTGATTATTCGGGGTTACCCGACTAAAATGAGGGGTGTTAAAAGTTTGACCTGTCGATCTGTGTATCTGTGTGTCTGTCTGTGGCAAATTTGCGGCCAAACGCGTGAACGGAATTGAATGCGGTTTTAATCGAAAGCTATGCTTATCGAGATAGTTCTTATCCATGTTTGATTGAAATAGAAATAGTCGTCTCCAAGATATTGACGTTTTATTCGTGTGAGGGAGAGGTTTTTATCCAATAATTAGCTGTTCCTAGCGGCTTCGCCCGCGCTTTATAGGAAAAAAAATCTTGTTATGAAGGCCAAAAGGTTTTTACACTTACTAACTCAGGTAAAGTACTTTATTAGGGATAGCTGTTGCCCGTTACTGCATCCACGTACTGTAAAAAATATATTTATATGGCTTATAATCGTAGTCAATAGGATTCTCTTCATTATAGTGTTATTAGTGATTGTAAATCATTTTAACTCTAAATGTTTATATTTATCAATATTTGTATATATGAAACCTACAAACCTACCCATATGAAAAAGTCTTGAATCATGTTACTTAATACCTTTATAATTTATTACATTGTCGAAACTTTGACGCCGATCCTTATTTTATTAAATATAATATATATATATATATATATATATATATATATATATATATATATATATATATATATATATATATATATATATATATATATATATATATTTTCGAAGCCTATTCAATTCAAACAAACAATCAAATCTTTCTTCTTCATAATATTAGTGATGATGGTGATGATGATTATAAAATATAGCCAATGTTCATCAGGGATAATGTAGGATTGTAATGTTAAAAGATTTTTTTTAATCGGTCCTGTAGTTTCAGAGTCTATTCAATTCAAACCAACAAACAAATCTTTCCTCTTTGTAATATTAGGATATATTAATAGAAATACTTAAACAATTGGAAATTTTGTGGATCTGTAGGTTCAATAAATATAATTCAGAAACCAGTAACATAACTGTAAAAAGCATAAAAAAATATATAATTTAAAAAACCCTCGATACAAAAAGACCTCTAAAAAGAATAAAAATAATGGTGTTATGTACTTATTCTGAATTCTTTGCGTCGGGGGACCGTTTAATAAAATGCAAGCAAGTTAACAAGGAAAATAAATAAATTACGATATCGAATCGTTTAAGTCCTTAATGATTAACTTCGTAAAATAGACACCATCGTCAACGTACGTACAACGGTCCCCCGACGCAACGACTTTAATTAGTACATAATAATATTATTGTTAAGTAATAATATTATTGTCCTAAGGATACTAGACCGATAGTCCTAACAAATACAATTTCCAAAATATTTTTCTTTTTTTTACAAACTAAAATGACGCAATTCATGATTAACAATAGATATTTCAGGCCTAATCACCAGAAAGGGTTTTTGCCCGGAATTTCTGGATGCCTGGAACATAATACGTTAATATCGGAAAGCCTTAAAGATGCTAGAACTAGCGAGAGACAAATTACGGTTTGTTGGATAGACTTAGAAAACGCCTTTGGGTCGGTACGACATGAACTAATGATGTTCGCGCTTAAATGGTATAACTTTCCTACGGTAATTCGGTAGTTAGATGCAAGCGTCATAAAGACATAATACAGTCATAAAGTTATGGCTCGGGTTGGCGCACTCAGCGGACTCTTCAACCTTATTTAGAGACCGAAACAATTTTGGATTTAAATTAAAGAAACCATCGGAGCTCTACAAACATCTAAGAGTTACCAAAAGACATATCATCGGAAAATCTAAAGATGATACTGTAACTTCTCTCCCAAAAGACAAAGTTGCCTCAGAGCTCGAGTCACGACTTCAATTCCATAAAAAAATTATGATAGGTGCTCAAACGAATAAAGTAGGGCTAGGATCAAGTAGGAAAGTTCAAGACATAGACATAACAAAATCTTTTTTTCGACAAGACGAAAACGATAATTACCGACTCCACGCGATGAGCCTAGAAATTCAAAACGAATGGGTGACCATAGGAGATTTTTGTATTCCACTAGCTTTGAAATGGCGCACCTTAATTTATGATTGGTCCCCAGCATTATTAAAATTCTATCTTAATGCCACCGAAAAGTCTTGCAACATCTGTGGGGAGGCAATAGGAACCGCGAAACACCTATTAGTAGGGTGTAGGGTACTTCTAGATAAAGGTCAATACTCGCGTCGCCACGACAAGGTATTAGAAATTATACGGGAAGCGGTTACTCTTTCAGTAGCAAGGGCACGGAAGGGTATAACAACCACCAATATCTATAGAATATCGATCTATAGAATTCGTAAAAGAAGGCTCCTCCAAAAAATCAAAAGCGAAGCCTTATTCAATATTAGGCGCGGCTCCTGATTGGATTCTCATGATGGAAACGTATGAAAAGCATTACAAAATCCCTGGGGATGTTGGTGTTTCGTCATCCAGACCGGACTTATTCCTGTATTCGAAACATCTGAGGCGCGTGATACTTGTGGAGCTTACTGTTCCTTGGGGAACAAACATCCCATGGGATCACACATTCAAGCTCAATAAGTATTACGAACTAACCAACGAACTGATCAGGAATAAATTTATAGTTAGTTTGTACGCGGTAGAAGTGGGAGCGAGAGGTATAACAGCAAAATCTCTCTATAGCCTACTTAAAGACCTTGGCCTTTCTAGAACAAGCATCGGTTCATTTCTAGAACGTATTTCAAAGGCGGCATTAAAGGTTCTTTCCAAATTTGGTTAGGTAGGGAGAGGAGTGTGGAGGGTGAAGGTAAGCGTTTTTGCGCACAATAAAGGGGCCCCTTAAACCTACTCCTGGGTCGCAAGTCCCAGGCACTGCTTGCACTCCTCTCCTTGCAACGCGATGGGCCCGGAACCCGCACGGTGAATCCATGGATTGCTAAGAAGCTTCGTCTCGTCTCTTTAGAGGTCTTTTTGTATCGGGGATTTTAATTTTTTTTTTTTTTTTTTAATTTTTAATTTTCTTACATAAAATGATAAAATAAAAAAAGTTACGATGCAAAATCTGTACATTTAATAAAAAAATATGTAAATAAAAGACATCATAAAAAAACTATTATTATAAGTAAATTTAATCGTATCTTGTAGATGGTAATTACTTTAATCTATATGAAATGTTATTATATTTAATAGCTTAAGTATTAAGATGTATGTGAACATTATCATAGTTAGGGCTTAATATTTTTTTCTATTTAAAAATCTTTGTTGAATAATGTCGGCGGGTAAACCTTTTGTCTCTGGTAGGAAAGTAAAGCCGAATAATGCTGTGAGGAAAATAATACCAGCAAAGCAATAGAAGATTACGCCGAGTCCTGCAATCAATAATAATGTTTTTTTCAAGAAAATATTAGCAATTTATGAGTTTTTATTCAAAAAGGATATAACCTTGTGCGTTTAAATTACAACGTTAAATAAACATGAAAACCTTACGCAAATTGTATTAAACTTGAGATGAATTTAATTACGACATAAATATTTCTTTATAAATAAAATGCAAAATTAAATTTTAAGACTTTACCATAAGCTTTGACGAGCGGGCTGAATATGTAAAGTATAATAAAACTACACATAAAAACCCACTCCACGCACAACATGGATGCAAAATTTTTAATCTGAAAAGGAAAAAAATAATAAGTAACAAAACAAACCAGTTTTCAAAAGGTCGCGGGATGGAATACTAACACGTATTGTTTTATTTTTCATTATACAGGTAGACGCCGCTTATTGCGCCGCGTTTTGATAACAATAACCGAATGATAACGTTATGCGGATGGTACTTTTTCATGCTTGTTGGGGGATTTTTGTGCACATAAAAAATGATCATTATGATAAAATATGAATTGTAATAATTTAGAATTGATTTAAGTACATATTAAGTTTCATAATAAGAAATTCAGTTGTTTGCTCAAATTTTCTACTTATTTACACTATTAAAAATATTCTAACATAAGATTCATTTGAAATATCGATCTATTGTTGTTTGACACTTGTTTTTATTCATAATCATTTGAATATAATTCTCAAAATAGTTTAATTTTCTGAAGTTTGTTGCTCGGTGTTGAACACCACGTCGTATCAAATTGTCGTATCGTCTTCTAAATCGATAACAATAAGCGACTTATGATCACAATACTTTTTTCAAATGTATTGCTAAGGAGAAATTTGGGACCGACCATTTTCGATAACAATAGCCGGCTGATAACATTAAGAGTGATCACAATAAGCGGCGTCCACTGTATAATTAAAAGTATACTTGACAAGTTTATATATATTTCAGATGTTTTCAAACATGAATAATATTATATCTATAGTTAAATTAATTTGCAATAACAATATAGACTTTAGAATTGTTTTATTTGGTAAATTGATTATTAAAGATATTTTATACTATAATCACATTAAGGAAGCGGTGTAGAAATGTCGAGATGTTAAAGAAATAATAAAATATTGTTACATTTCATATGTTTCTCACCTCTAGAAGAAAAACTTGTCCTGCCAGTACAAGGGGGATAGTACCGGGTCCTATTGTATATGCAATCGAGTAGAGGTATATTAATACAGCGTTCAACCAGTTTGGACCCTAAATCAATTGTATTTGTGTTCCAAGGACCACACTAAAGAGACTGGTGGCAATGGAAGCTACGATTAATAACATCTGCAAGACGTGTAAAAAGTATATGTTGATATCTTATAGAAATAGGTAGAATTAGGTTGGTATGTATACTATATGGTATATACTCAGTCTGGTTATGAATACTGTTACAATTGAAAATAAAAAAATATTACATTCGAATTTGAAGTCTGTCCTTTTTATTTATGTTTTGTTCATTATGTTTCTCATTTTGGCGTCAAAAGTGGGGTGTAGAGTGGGGTGATAGAGAGAACAGAATTGCTGTGATTGCATTACACAAAGTAAGTATGGAGCCAAAAGCAATTTTTAAAATTCTCCATACACTTGGTATTAGTCAAATGTTTGTGTACCTCTATTTATAGGTATAATGAGACTTCCTCTGTTGGTAACAGAGAAAGATCTGGCTGTCCACGTAGTGTTCGTACGAAAAAGGTGGTGAAAGCAGTAAGGGAAGGAATTCGAAGAAATCCTGTCCGAAATCAAAAGATTTTAGCTCGGGGAACGAAGACAGCACCCAGAACCATGTCACGTATTTTAAGAGATAACTTAGAACGCACTGGAGGTCTATTCCGAACGTTACTTCGTCTTTCGTTTCGTCCTATTCCTATTCCGAACTTACTTCGCGATCAAAATCGAGACGTCGTTCGATGCTGGGGCAACGTTTTTCGTAATTTGCTATTCCCAAAACACGAAACGAAGAAGAAATTGTCACTTTTGTCAAACTCTCGTGCGTAATTTAAAGCGAATATGAACGTTAGAAAAAGAGTTGCCGTTTAAGTTTCGTAAGTAGTATTTTTTACATTATAGCTATTGATTTTATTTGTTTTTAGGATTTTATCAAATATGTAAGAATGTATATTATTCAATTTACTTAGAATTATAGCGGAACTCTCAAAAATTGAGATACCTTCAAAGAGAAAATTAATGAATGGCAACAGTGAGTGTATTGGTTAAAAATACTTTTAATATTGATAGTATACCCGACGTTGAGTTTATTTCTTTAAATAGACCCAACCGACAGACATTCGAGGATTTAGTAGTATTATTACTTCGAACAACAAAAAGTTGACGAACTTTATATACGATAACTTACTCATCATTTATTTTTATGTAGGTTTTAATCGCTTTAAAACTGATTGGTAGCGGCTCCAAATTGGGTGATGTGGCGCTATACATTTATCCATCAATAAAGTTTCCTATGCTTAAAACTCTTTACTTGTATTATTAAAATATGTTAGATTCTCACAAACCATTAACATTAAAAATCAAATAATAAACTATTGTCTTATTTGCAATCAAGTGTGGCTTTTTCATTTTCATAAAACAAAAAAACGTTTTAATACTTATTTTAAAATATGTACTTTATGAGTATTTAATAAAAGTTTGAATGCTTTGGATTTTTTAATAAGAACAATATTCTTGGGGCACTTTGCTGCATCAATTTCATACATGTTGCAATTACGTGCAGAACAATTCTTTAAAAGGAAGATTATAGTTTAGTATATTTTACAAGGAAAAGGTCTTTTTTTATTATTTTAAATAATAAAATTTCGAGCTTCTCTTTCGTTGCATTCGTTTTCTAATATTTTATAGTGGCGCCAAATCAAGTTTTTATTTTTATTAGTTTGTCATTTTTGAAACGTCAAAAAAAAACAACTAAAATACATTTTATACAGCCGGATTAAACTATTCGTATCTAAAATAATGAATACGTATATATTATTCGATAAGATATTGGTAAAGATATAAATAACCAATAATTATATTTTTTTGGAACCTTCAAATGTACTATTTTGTATTTTAATTGTTTTTTTGGTCTATAAAGCATGCTCTTATAAACGATCCTTATATAACATGGCCATATAAACGCATCTTCTTATTTCGAAAGACGTGTTTGAACTCGAAATAGGTTCATAATAGCTTTGACATCTTTGTTTCGTTCGTGCCGTGTTGCGGCCGAATTTCGTATCCAAGTATATTCAGTATAGGCCCCCTGGTCATTTCTTAACTGATAAATTAAAGATAAATAGGGTGGTTAAATCGAAACAACTACTGAAGCAGTACGCAAAGGGAGGTCATAGAAAAAAATTGTTTATGGATGAGAATTTTTTACAATTGAGCAACATTTTAACAAACAAAATGACCGTATTTATGCTCAAAGCTCTAAGAAAGCTTCCAATTAGTCGACAGAGTGCAAAGTGGGCATTATCTGACTTCAGTGATGGTTTGATGGGGTGTTAGCTGTGAAGGAGTGAGTGAGCCATATTTTTGTAAAAAGGGAACAAAACATCGGCACAGTGTATCAAGATACTATTCTTGAGAAGGTAGTTAAACCCCTTAATAACACCATGTTTAATAACCAAGTACAGTCCTTTCAGCAAGACTCGGCGCGGGATCATAAAGCTCAGTCCACGCAGTCTTTGTTTGTCTTTCTGGTCGGGTTTGTAAGAATCTAATAAGTTTTAAGCATACGAAACTTTATTGATGCATACTAGAGATGGATGAATGTATAGCGCCACATCACCCAGTTTGGAGCCGCAACCAATCAGTTTTGTAGCGATCAAAACCTACATAAAAATAAATGATGAGTAAGTTATCGTATATAAAGTTCGTCAACTTTTTGTTGTTCGAAGTAATAATACTACTAAATCCTCGAATGTCTGTCGGTTGGGTCTATTTAAAGAAATAAACTCAACGTCGGGTATACTATCAATATTAAAAGTATTTTTTAACCAATACACTCACTGTTGCCATTCATTAGTTTTCTCTTTAAAGGTATCTCAATTGTTGAGAGTTCCACTATAATTCTAAGTAAATTGAATAATATACATTCTTACATATTTGATAAAATCCTAAAAACAAATAAAATCAATAGCTATAATGTAAAAAATACTACTTACGAAACTCAAACGGCAACTCTTTTTCTAACGTTCATATTCGCTTTAAATTACGCACGAGAGTTTGACAGAAGTGACAATTTCTTCTTCGTTTCGTGTTTTGGGAATAGCAAATTACGAAAAACGTTGCCACAGCATCGAACGACGTCTCGATTTTGATCGCGAAATAAGTTCGGAATAGGAATAGGACGAAACGAAAGACGAAGTAACGTTCGGAATAGACCTCCTACACTGAAGGATCATCTTCAGTCTTCTTCTGCTGAATTGGGGTATGGTGAGCCTCTACGTTTGCCTGGGGAGTTTTTTCAGGCTACTGAGACCGAAACTACAGACATTTCTGAATTCACCTCTCGCCTACGCCCATTCACTTCTAAACTACAACCTACACCAGCTGCACGGCACAACAAAACTAAAGTCTTTGTATATAAGGGACGACGTAATACGTGGCACCTTACAGCCTCCTTACACCGGCCCCTACAAAGTGCTCAAACGAGGAACCAAAATCTACAAAATATACAAATCAAAGGGAAAAGTGCTACGGTATCCATAGACCGTTTAAAGCCGACCTATATGTTAGCAAAACCATCTTTCGAGCCTACTCCTACTCCCAACCAAAACCTCAGTTCCTCACCTCACTCTGTTCCTATAAAACTTACTGTTTCAGCTCAGGATGACGTAAGAAGAACGCGTTCAGGACGTGTTGTGAGATTTCCTGAATTTTATCGCCCGTAGCGACGGTCTCAGGAGGGGAGTGGTATAGCCTAATTACTTAATATTTCAAATTTGTAAATTTATTTATTTATTTACATGTACTTACATTATTATGCATATACAAGTATTTATTTAAGAATTAATATGCCATATGCGAGTGAAAATAGCGAGGTGATAGTCGGTTCACGCTTTTCCCCCGCGAAGCCCGTGTTTCCGGCTATCACCTCGCTACTTGCACTCGTATACTTTGCCACTCGTTACGCTTTCCGCTTTGATTTGTTTCTTATTTCCTTTATATTTATCGTGTTGTATGTGCTAAATTTTATTTTATGCTACTTCTGTGCTTGTGACTATTTTGTCCTATTGTGTGATTGTGTAATAAACTTTATGTATGTTCATGGACTCCTTATTTACGACGACCCGGCTTACGCAAATGTAACACGACAATTTCTACTCCTTCTGACATCGACCTGGCTATACATTTGGATTTGATCTTTTGCCGCTCGATTGGATAAATTGATAGGACTGGGTTGGTTCAACATAATTACACACTAACCAAACCCACTATACCTACCAAACCATATATTATTTACCCTGAAGTAGTTTCCTAATTTATGGAGCAAAGTGGCGGCCACAGGTAGTTTATTTTTGTTTCTAGTGTAAATTTTATGTAAATCAATAAAAATCTTGAATACAATAATATTTTTAGGTACGACGGCGCAAGCCCTTTTTGGTTTTATGTAACAGCGCCATCTATTATCGCTCGGGTGAAACAGGCCGACAATGAACAAACGCTACGTCACAGTTCCTCCACCAGTCGATTCCACCATATAAGGGAAGCGTAGATGGGACTGAGCATTCATGTCCTATGCGAGTGTCGCCTTCGCTCACGCCGATCTGAAACCCCTTCAGGTGATTCAGAATAAATTCATGCGCATTGCCACGGGCGCGCCGTGGTATATGCGCAATGCAGACCTCCATAGAGACCTAGGTTTACCTAAAATAGCGCAATATTTCAAGGAGCTCTCTCAGAGCTTCTTCGATAAGGCCGAGGTACATCCGAACCCACTGGTGGTTGAAGCGACCACCTACCAGCCTAGAGTCACCCCGTTAGCTTTTAAAAGAAGACCCAAGTCGATTCTAATCGACTCAGATGACCAAATAACGACTGACAACAGACGATTAGCTTACACTGTATAACACACCTACACACACCGCCTTCGCCGGCGAAGGCGAGGCTCTAAACTTTCTGGTTCTGCCGTCGGGGGGCGTTAGTGTCATTATACCTATCTATCCCATCCTATAAATACGCTGTTTTAAGCCGAGGACGGCCTCTTATAGGCACCCTTAAGACAGACGTGTCCCCCGGGCCCCTCAGGCCCGGGTTTTTCAAGGGCAGGTCTCAGTACTCGCCCACTCCTCCGGTGACGCTGTAATAGCCACTTGACTAACAGCATAGTCATTACAAATAAAAAAAAAAAAAAAAAAAAAGAAAAAAAAGGGACTGAGCATCATTCGTTCGTCTACGACAGTCGAGTGCAGATGTCCACAATATTGTTATTGTTTTGATTTGTTAACAAATTACAAATTCTGAAAAATAATAAGCGTGGAAACAAAACTACACAGTCTTTAATTAAAGACTATGTCGGAGCATTCGCCTTTATCAGTACAGACTTCAAGTTCGGAAAGCAGCGTGATACAGCGAATTTTTTTTATTTTTAAGATTTAAAAATATTGAGCCAAATAAAGGTACAAAAGGCGGACTTAATGCTAAGGGCATTCTCTAGCAGTCAACCTGAGAAACCAGTAAAAGATAACACAAAGAGGCGATATACTAGTTTAAGTCAGTTAAATAATTAAAACAAAATATAAAAAAAAAAAATTGGAACAAATATGTGAAACTAAGAACACAACAAATACAATGTATTATTTAGTTTACAATGTTGTTTAAAAAGAAAATAAACTAAAACATATATAAACCAATAATATAAATAAATGAAGATACAGAAATAATAAATTATGATTATATATTAATTATATATATATATATATATATATACAGGGTTAGTTTTAATTAGTTGAGCACCTCTTGCAGACAGCTTCTCTACATCAATCCCAACAACATTTGTTGTACGACTTTTCAAAAATCTTGATAAATAACTCAGAATAAACGAAACAAAATATTGTTTGCTCCTACTACTCTGTATTTTGTAAGCAGTCTAAAGTATAAGTCGCGGCAGTCTAGCGCTGCACGAAATTTATAACGTACCACGCATCTAATACTATTATAACTTTTTTTTTGTTTTATTTCGAATAATATTGTAATAATATTGTGTCTAAGATAGTTTTATTATTTTCAATTAAACAATTTAATACCCGAATGTACAATACCTACTACAACTTCCCCGCGCTTTTTTCTTAGCCGGTCAAATTGAAATTAAATTTACTAGGAAATGAATAACATCTTACAATTTATTCAGATTATTACATTTCACCTCAATTTATGAATTTAGAGAAGTAAGTTTGCTAAGACCAAAGAACGTCGCGATACCTACCTACCAAGCACTCGATCGCACTCTATATCCACTTTCCCTTCATACTTAATCAGGCTTAGGACTGGCTACGTTATTCCTTTAAAAAGTTACTAAACCAAACTTTTATTGTTTAATGCAGGCGTATTTAAAAAGTGGAATCAGCTAATAATTTACAATAATCTAATCATTTACAATAATTCAATGTCTTATTTACAGTTACTTAGGTAATATGAAAAAAATAATTACAAATTACCTCTTAAATTAAAATCTCGCGGATGCCGGTGGACATCACGCACATACCGTTCAAAGTACTCCTCTTCGCTTCCAACACAAAACCACACCTAAAAATTAACTGTTCACCAACTCGTGACAGTACTTGCAAATTCGTTTTAATTTGGTCAAACGCACAAACAATTTTGTCCATTAACATAACGCGGTTTGCTACTTCACCACCGGAATATACTAGGGCAGGCTTTGCGCACATTGTCACCACACCTAGCTAACACTCGCACCATCTCGGTGTACTCGATACTTGTAAAAGTATACGGCATTGCAATACTGTTATCCGTAGGTACACACTAATCGTAATTATCAAATAACAAAAATAATAATGTCAAATTACAATAATTTTGGAGAATTAGTGTTACCATTAATTAAAAAACATGTAAAATATTAAATAACAATATTATTACATAAAATATATATATTAAATTATTAATATTATTACAATATTATTACAATAAAATATTAAAACTGTAAAATATTAAATAACAATATTTAAAAGAGCTCCATCTTTGGATCTCGACAAAAAACTTCATTCAAAGTTTTAACACCAGGGACTGAGCATGGTTTTATAACTTAGAAAAAATATGCTCAAATATTAAACTTATAATTTAAATAAACTTCCTAATTAAATTTAATTATTCCTCCTTGTGTTTCTTAATATTTTATTTTGTCGGATATCTGAATGAAATTTATGGTTGGGATCACAAGATGGAGCCATTTTAAATATTGTTACTACTTTACGGTGATGTTTTTAATTAATGGTAACACCAACAGTTGGTGTCAGTACCAACCAAGTACCAAGTGTCCAAACTCCAACGTTATTGTAATTTGAAATTTGATATTATTATCTTTGTTATTTGATAATTGATATTTCATTTGTCCCGTGAGATTTATGGTGATGAAAGTGTGTAGTATTACTGATATTTTATATTAACTACCTGGATTGTTTCTGTATACCGACGCTTCTATTTGTGACTGACTGCAATTTCTAGGAACTTCGTAAAGAAATTCGTAAGTAACTTATGGTTTTATTGTCATGATATAAATATTAACAAACGAGATAAAATGATATGTATAAAGTAAGTTAAAGAGAAGTTATTGTTTTGTAAAAATAATATTTATTTGGTTTCTTATCGAATTCTCAAAGAAAATACGCTATATTAATTACTATTCAAAATAATTTTGGGATCAAACTAGTTGCATACATTTTAAAGTATTCTTAAATTACTACAGGGATAGTATAGTTATGTTTTTAGTGAATATAAATAAATATAAATGTAATCAAGTATTACAAATTTTCTAAACATAGAAAAGTAGTTCTTATTACTAGGTGGGAAACTTTTTAATAATAACGTAAATATTTGCAGGATCAGAAAAAGTTACAGTGCCCTTATTTCATAAACCAAATAAAACTATTGAGACATTCAACTTGTGGACAACGTCTATTGGAGATTTTGTTTTTCATTAGATTCTTAAACAGTTAGACAATATTTTAATTAATTTATTCCTCTTTGATAGGTGTAAATATTGTAATTAGATAATAAAGGCTTATTTTGTAAAAATGATATTATACAAAAATATGTGTTTCGACTATTGTAGAAAATATTTTAATAAATAAAAGTGGAAAACGATGCCATTTTTTATTACACCTTAGAAAATGATCACGTTCTAACGTCCATAGCCGCCGCTGCGTCACCCCGCCACCCCGCGCCCCGATACACGTGGCCTTGGCACATATTTTGACTACACAAGATGCGTGGCCTCATATTTACGAAGAGAGAAAATAAAGCGAATGCAGCTGTTGAGAAGACGATCCAAGTTATTTAGGTTGCTTACGGAAATATTTGAGAAGCAGACATCAGCATAGTCGATGAGAGGTAGGATTAAGGATTGCACTAACAGAGTTTTTGTCCGAATAGGTAGAAAGTTTTTGTGACGATATAGTGCACGCAAGGAAACGGTTACTTTGCGGCATATTTCACTGACATGGAAATCCCAACTTAAGGTTGTGTCAATGTGGAGGCCGAGATTTTTGACCACAGAGGAAAAAGGAATATCAATGTTGTCATAAGACAGTGACATTAAATGGATTGATTCCAATTTAAATAGCTGTCGCTGACTACCTACTATTATTGCCTGACATTTCTTAGGGTTTACGTTAATATCGTACTTTGTGCTCCAGTCGTGTATTCGTTTCAAGTCCTGGTTTAAAGACGCTATTGCAGTATTTACGTAATACGGCGTAACATGAGTGTAAATTTGTAAGTCGTCTGCATACAGATGGTAAGGGGAGATTAAATCTATAGTAATGAAATTGATAAAGAACTAAAATAGAAGAGGGGAAAGAATACCACCTTGTGGTACACCAGCACTCAGGCCACACCATTCTGACAAAGTATTGTCGATGCGTACCGCTTGCTGACGACCACGAAGATATGTTAAAAACCAATTTAGTTCTTTGGAAAAAATATTTAGGTGTGAAAAGAGAGCAATAAAAATGTCATGGTCAACCACGTTGAACACGTTGGAGAAATCGATGAGGACTAACACGGTTAACTGAACAGCCTCCATTGCCTCGCGGAAATCTTCCACCACCTTAAGTAGGGCAGTGCTTGTGCTATGACCAGGACGAAATCCTGACTGAAACTCTGAGAGAAGATTGTTTTTACACTATTGTTTCCAGGACTTTAGAGAGGTAGGATATATATAGAGATAGGTCGTAATTCATTGAGACTGGTAGGGTTATTTGTTTTGGGAATAGGAATTATGTGTTAACGCCATACTAAAGGAAATATACCGGAGGAAAGCGAGTTGTTAATAATAAAGGTTAATATTGGAAGAAGAACGTTAATCATAGTGACTATCATGTGTCGAGTAATTTTATCCTCGCCAATAGCATTCGATTTAATCGAAAGTACTGCTTTTTTACTTCTTCCTCAGAGACTAAAGAAAATGTGAAGGCTGAAAAGAGTAACCTTGGCATGGAAGATATGGAAGATATAGTGAGATACTTTGTATTAATATCGATTGAGGAGACAGTAGTAAAATGATGGTTTAATACTTATAAAACCAAAGTTGCTAAGAAACTTCCATATTAGTGCCGACGAAGAATCAGAAACATTAGTGTAAATGTATTGGCGTTTAGCAAGTCTTACCATCTGGTTGCACCGATTTCTCAACTTTTCATAATGTATCCAGTTATCCTCGCAACGAAAATGCTTGAACTTACGGAAAGCACAATCTCGTTTTTTCATAGCAGCTTTGATCCGTTCCGTTATCCATGGAGAAGGGAAATGACGCAGTTTGACAGCTCTCACTGGTACATGCTTTTTATAAATGTTTAACACATTTTTGTTAAAGTATTCCAGCATAATATCTAAATTTGTACTATTAAGAACATTAGACCAGTTAATAAGAGCAGCATTTTCAAGGAAACTTTCTATGTTTAATTTAGAGAAACTCCGCAGATGCAATACTGTAGGGCGAGGTTTGGGAGGCTTGAGAGAGTAAGAAATAAATAATAGGTCATGTCTAGAGAACATAGGAGCGGATATCTGACCGTGATGTACAACTTTATCTTTACGGGATACAAGGATTAGATCAATCCAATTGTCGGGAGAATGTATGTTAAGATGGGTAGGATTTAGGGGTAGGATAGTTAGTGAAACCGAGTGAAGGATGGATTTGAGTTTACGGGAAGAAGGAGAATTATTAAGTAGGTTGGTGTTTAAGTCTCCCATGACTATGTGATGTACATACTCAGAAGTGAGACTTTCTAAAGTTGATTCTAAATCAGAAAAATAATCGGTGCTAGGAGGACAATACACAACCCCTAGAATGGCTTTAATACCCTTGAAATCAACTTCAAGGAATAAAAATTCAGCAGATGCAGAGATGGTAGAGGAAGAGGAAACTAAAATTTTGTGTGGAATATTTTGGCGCAAGTAAATTGCAACCCCACCACCCCTTTTATCGACGTGATCAGAACGGATTAATACATAGCCGGGTAAAGAATAAAATGAAGAATCTAGATTAGGTTTGAGCCAACTTTCAGAGATAAGAATAGCATGAAAGACACTATCAGAAAAAGTGTAAGAGAAATCTGTGAAGTGCTGGGGAATACTTTGCGCGTTGATGTGGCAGCACTTGAAATAATTATTATTGGCCCCAAGTTCATTTAAGAACTCATCCCGCAGAGACGGAACTAAGAAATCCGAGTCTATTGAACAAAATGAATTTGAGCTACATGCAGAATAAAATGAATTACTTAAATCAGACACGAATTAATAAATACAGTAATAATAAATAAAAAATATATTATATAGGTTACAAATATAAATATACAAAACACTATATATACTATATATGTTTAATATAATAATATATTAAATACAAACAATAATAAAAGTGTATACTAATAAAAATTATAAAAGTGTAAAAGGTAAAACTACCTGCACAACCAGCCAAATAACATGAGAAAAAAATATCAAAAACTAAAAACAAAAAAAGCATAATCTAAGTTAATACCGTTAGTTACAAATAACTAAACAAAAAATCTAGATTGCACAAAAACTAGTAAAATAATGACAAAGTATTGTGCAAACGTCTCTGCTACAATAAAAAAATAGAATCATAACTAACGGCAATAATATAAAAAATATAACAGCAGTTAAAAACTAATCTACTCCAAATTACAACTACATTACAGCAACAATAGTAAGGAAAAAAGAAGTTATACAAACATAACAAAAAACTAGCTACTTACTAATTAACTATGCAATTATTCTACAGCAGTTTAAAAAGTTAACAAAACAATATAACACACTACAAACTAAAAAAATATAATTATTTTTAGTAAGACGTGAGTAAAAAAGGTTTAATTGTCTATTACAAAATTTTCAATGTCAGATATCTTATGGCAGTATAGCCATAAACCTTAGCTTGCAGTCTGAGATAACAATAAGAATCGTTGAGTCAACTGTCAAGTGACAAGGGACAGATGATGATGATAATAATAAATGATAATAACTGATATGGCTAGCGTTTCTATTTGTGTCGTTGGAGTTTTGGTTTGAAAATGGTCTCATTTGAAAGGGGTTGGTTTTCCCTTTCTTTTAATACTATTACCAGCCCGAGAAAACGCGTAGATTTTTTTAAAATATTTTTTGTGTGAAAGTAACTTACCGTATTTTCACCAATATGAGCACAAAAACACAATGTTTAAATAACAATTCACATCTATACACAATATTTATGAATTATGTATATAATATATCAGTATTTCATTTTAATTTAACTGGAAAAACACAATTCGTATCAACTTTGTTGTTTTAGATTTCCGAATGTCAAATGGCGGCAACTTGACATATGACGTTTGTGATTTGAAATGTTTTTGAAATAAATAATAATTAATATATAAATATATATTATATGGAAGAATTTTTTACCCATCCAAACTAAAATATCCCTGGCTCAAGCTCTTCTACTACCTTTAATAGATTATGCAGATACATGCTATTCCGATATATCACAAATTCATATTAATAAACTTGAACGTCTGCAAAATATGATTATAAGATTTATATTTGGACTGAGAAAATTTGATCATATTTCACAATATCGGGTCCAACTGAAATGGCTTACCATAAAGCAAAGACGTAATCTCCATATCCTCACTCTTCTCTACACCATCCTTTTTAATCCTTATACTCCTCCCTATTTAAGAGAAAGATTCAGTTTCGTAGGAACTAGCCATCGTCTCAATCTCCGTTCCAAAAACGATAACATGTTAGCGTTACCTGTTAGCCACTCTCAAAGTTATGGAGACTCTTTTACTGTCAAGGCTGCTATCTTATGGAATTCCTTATCCCAAGATATCCGAGAGTCAGAGTCAATACACATTTTTAAAAAACGCCTTAAAAAATATAATATAATATCTGACACTATAAGCTTAGGAGTATAGTATCAATAAAATTTCTCCTTCTGTATTTAATACTATGTTTTGTATATTGATATATATTGTATGTATCTATTTATATATATTTATAGTTTATGTAATTTATCGTATATATCCTATCTATGTATACATTTTCTATGATCATTTATATATTTAGTATATATGTCTATAATAATATAATTAAAAATATGTGTTTAAGTATTATTCAACCACTATTACGAAACTTCTCCTTTTATAAGATATGGGTTGCCTGGAAGAGATCAACTTTTTTGATAAGGCCGCCCTTACACCCAATATGTATATTGATATAATAATGTTTATCGATATTTTCTTTGTATAATTTTTTTTGTTCTTTTTACTGTATTTTTTTTTGTTTTTTATTTTTTTTTATATTGTTGAGTGTAATAAAGAATTTTACTACTACTACTACTATATTTATTACTTCTTTGTCAAAACCGACTCTGTCAACCCCGACTCTACGTAGTCTTCTCTGTCCTACCCCTAGAGTGTTTTTGTAAATTCGGAGGCGCGGAAGGAGGACAGCCCCCACCCGCCGTTACACTGTGTTGAAACCCAATCGAGCCGTAGCTATTGAGGCTGGTCGGCGAAGGCGATCAAAAAGCAGATGTGGCCAAGGCGAGCTTGGGTTTCAGTTTAGTGTTACGCAAGGGTGAAGGAGCTGGCCATCTTGAAGCACCGGAGACGTCACAGAAGTCTTAATTACTTAATTTTAGGTTAATTTTACGAAACTTTAAATCGGAATATCTCCAAAACTAAACATTTTCTCACAATAAAAATGGTGTCAGGGGAAGCCCTATGGGCTTCGACCCCCCTTTTCTCCCCCTCCCTCTCTCCCTTCTACTCCAACGACACAAATGGAAAGAGTTACCACTGATATTGTGTAATGTGTTTATAGGTGTTGAATTAAAATAGTATAGCATTATAATTGCAGGATTGATAAACTGCTATGAACACGCAGTGAAATTATAATTAAAAAGTTATAAGTGAAGTAACTCAAATCTCTACTTAAATTATTTCCAACTGATAAAACAAAATACGGAAAAAAAAAGAAACACTAACATTGATAGTACCTACTTTTTCTTAGTAGTGACACGTTTAACACGACTTGAATCAGCTCTCGGTGGATCGGTTGTATGCTGTAGTGGCTGTGCAGATTTAACGGCGACACTCGGAACTTGCAGTAGAACAGCTTCAAGTTCTTCCTGAGAGTATATTTTCTTAATATTACCTGACGGTAATTTGACGACTATGGAGCCATTCTGAGTCCAGGCGTTACGGACACCAAGATGCTTGCGGGCTGAAATGAACCAACCCTGCTTCTGCTTAGTGAAGAATTCAGCCAAAACAAAGTTTGTTCCTTTAAGAGAAGTTTTTTTTCGCCAAATAATTGCCTTAGTCTCTTCATCACAGAACTTTATAAGAATTGGACGGCACTTATTGTCAGGAGAATTTCCCAGTTGTCGACAAGATTTAAACGCAGTTACCTTGATGTCACTAATCTGCAACTTCTCATGGATAATAGATAAAAAAGAGATGGTAGGTCTTCACCCTGCTTCTCAGGGACACCAGAGAGTAACAAAAACTTCTTTCTATATCTTATCTCAGCCATGTCAACGGATTTCAAGAGTTCGGCCAATTGCTGCTGGAGCAGTGTCAATATGTTCCAGACATTCTGCTTAAAATTTAAAAACTCTTCACTCAAGCGAAACATAGTTATACTGCTAGAAGGAGATGCTTTCAGTTGGGTTTCAAACTCTGACATTCGTGCTAATAGTTGAGAATTGACTAACCTTTGGACCTCCACAATAGCGTCTAATGAAGTCATGTTGCAAGTGATGTGGGCAAATATATTAAACAGTTTCTTTTGTTCTTCCTTATAAAAGTTGATGTTATAAGACAGGTGTGTTCAGGTAAAATTTAAATCAAAATTGCACTAATAGAGTGTCAATTATTTATTATAACTATAAAATACTAATTGTTAAATCATAAATAGAAGATTAACACTTAATATAATGATTACTAATTATTTATTTTAAATAAATTGATTAAGACAGCACAAAGTACGTGTACACTTATTCACGCCTACCCACGAAAAAAAAACGAATTTCGATGTTTTCATCCAGCATGGAAGTAATATTCAAGAAAATCGCTGACAATATGATGACCAACCAAACCACCGCGGTCCAAAGTACGCCAACGAGATTGGTCAACTTTGATCCCAATGAACCAGAAGTTGACATCGTGAATTGGTGCGTCCTCAGCGAATTGATCATCAATGAGAAGAAACTGCGAGGAGTTGACTTAATTTTAGCCCTTACTTACACGCTTAAAGGCCGTGTTGCTATATGTTTGTCGAAAATACAACCCGATAACATTTCCTGGACTACCATAAGGGAGATGCTATTATCAAGATTTGTGAGACCAAAGTTGATGCAAGATTACTTCGATTAAATAATCAAGTTTCAAATAAATAACTAAGAGAGTCCAGCTGAAGCAGGTGAGACTTTGGCAGCTAATAGGGAAAGTGCCCGAATGTAACATGCCCGAAAATGTTGTTACTGGATTTGTGATTTCTGTCCTATCACAATGCGACGGCAAAACCGCAGAGAGTTGAACTCTGTCGTGATTTACGACAAATCTCAACTATTCCGTACTCTACGTGGCTTCAGCTTGAAGTGAAGAAATGAAGGTCAAGAGCCCGCTGACACCGACGCGAAGCGTCTTCGTAACAACACTTTTTTTTCGTGGGAACTGTCATTTTTGTGGCAGGATTGGACAACGCTTATTATAGCTTAAGCTAGCTCAGATCAGTCATGGTAAGAACAACTAGGTGATATTTAACTAGTACTCAACAGTACCCGATGTAGAGTAACTAGATTTACACCAATTGAATTAATGTTTGGTATCCATAACAATACATTAGTAATCGCTATGTTGTCCTCAAAAGTAGATAGTCCCACTAGCTTAGAACTCGAGCCTGCTTGAAGGAGTGCATCCGAAAATATCAAAAAGGTAGCTCAGTCCGAATCACTTCGTTTCAATAGGGGAAAAGCTAAAGTGAAACGGTTCTCCATAGGAGATTGTGGCTTCGTTAAGTCTGAAGAAAGCCATCAAATAAAACTTGATAGGAAATACAAGGGTCCCTTTAAAGTTACTGCTGTCCTAGAAAATGACAGATACGAATTAAGACATGTCAGTGGGTCAAATACAATTTACAAGTACGCCCATGAAAATATACGCGCTGTGCTTCGTGGACCGTCGGGTTTTCTTGAAGTGTCTGAGAACTATAATGATAATGTCGAGGATAACGTGACGGCGCAAAGTGGCCACATGTACATTGACAATATTGTTCAAGAAACCAACTATGATAGTGATAGTCTAAATGATACTGTAATTTTAGATAATCATAATACTGATACATACTGAATTCTGAATCTACTCATAACTCTGATTCTGAAGATAATTTATCCAAGTCACAACTACAGCCAACGTACATCAGTAAAAATAGTAATTGAAAGGGGATTAACACTAATAATACTACTATTTTTCCAATTTAGCAACATAAATTTAAAGTTAATTGCTTTGATTGTAAGAATTGTTATAAATAATTACGAAAAAAAAACTTAATATGAAAAGTATTTATTGTATTGATTGTATAATGTCACAATTACAATTTCTATGAATTTATTTTTTATCGATCTACGTGGTTTCGTATAATTGCTCGAACAGCCCTCTTCTGCATTATGAATATTGTTTCAATATCCTGATACCTGATGCAATAAACCATAATTAACTACCATATGACATAATACTGTGAAATAACTAAAGTAAACCAATCTACCGGTTTCAATATTTGACAACCAGAGATTTCTTTGAACCGAATATGCGGATAAACTAATTCTGTTCCACAAATCCATGCAATTTTGCACCTAAGGGGCAAAATAAATATAGAACTGCATAATTAACTAAAAATAATTACGCATTATTTCATTGATCATTGGTTTTAATATTTTGAACGTTTCGTAAAGTAAATTTTATATACTTTGTTTTTTTCTTGGTCTTAGCCGATTTGAACGAAAACTACTATACTCCACACATCCATCTCAACATTCGCATTTCTGCTGCATGCAATCTCATTTTATCTATCCTGTGACCTATCGTCATTTCATCCATCCTGCATTTTTTCTATTTGGCACGATCGGAGATAGTAGATAGAGACCCACATGTACCCTATTTATATTTACCCTTAACACAAGCAAATAATTTGCTTACTTAGGGGTTAGATCAATGTGTGTAATTTGTCCTGATATTATTATTATTATTATTATCCTGCTATGCTCAGGTAGAACCTGGTAGTATTTTTTGTTTTCTAGGAACGGGCGTACTGCCAAAAAACCTAGTCTACATTAAAAATGAATTAATTTGTACACGAAAGAAAATGAATATAATATTATTTTTGAGTATGTTCAATTATTAATGTGTTGCCTAAGAAACGTCGTACTATTGCGACAATGTCCAAAATAACTGATTTTTGTATGCTAATGAAAGAATATTTGTGGAGTTCTTATTCGCCTAAACTATCATGAATACTATTTGGTACGATGCCTGTAGAGGATAAGATGATAGGAATTACTCTTACTTTATTTTGATGCCACATCTGCTGTATTTCGTCTGCCAGGGGAAGATATTTTTGATTTTTTTCTATGTATTTTGATTTAACATTATCGGTATTAGGAACTGAGATGTCTATTAAGTAGGTGGTTTTTTTATCTTTTCTAACTAATGTTATGTCTGGTCTATTGTTATTTATGCTCTTGTCTGTTATTATACCCCTATCCCAGTACAATTTGGCTATGTTATTTTCTAAAACATTTTTAGGTTTATAAATATAATATGGCTCTAAGTTATCTATAAGTTTATATTTTATTGCTAACAATGCATGTATTTGTTTAGCTACATAACAATGTCTGTGTGTGTACTGTTTTATTGCTAAGACTGGGTATCCTCCTGTTATATGTTCTATTGTTTCTTGATACCTATCGCAGAGTCGGCACGCATCTGATGTTAAATTTGTGTTTTTTATTATATATTTTTCATAGTTTCTAGTTTTTATAACTCTATCTTGTATCGCTATCATAAAACCTTCTGTTTCGCCAAAAATATTTCCTTTAGTTAACCACATGTTTGAAGCTTCGGGATCGATGTGACTTTGTTGTAGATGATGGAGATGTTTTCCATGAAGGCTTTTTGATTTCCAATTTTCGTTAATCCTTTTGTATCGTCTTTTACTATTTCATTTACAGAATCAAATTTTGGGTCATTTGATTTGAATGGTTGTGCAAACACATTTGATGTTATTATACCCTTATGTATCGGACTGTTCTGACTTCGTTTAACGTAAACGTAAAGGTTAAAAGTATTCGCATAAATTATGTATTTGGCTATGGTGTAAATTTTTAATGTCGATGATGCCCCTTCCCCCTTGTTGCCTTTTTAATGTAAATCTTTCAACTGCAGAGTGTATGTGATGTATATTATGTCTATTACAGATAGTCCTAGTCGTAATATTTAACGCATCCAATTCTGTGTCTGACTATTTTAAAATTCCAAATGAATATGTTAGTACAGGAACAGCGTATGTGTTTATGGCTTTCACTTTATTTCTTGCGGAAAGTTGTGTCTTGAGTATTGAGATTAATCTGTTTTTGTATTTTGTTTTGAGATCTTTCTTAATTTCTTTGTGAACAATTTCTTGATTTTATTGGAAACCTAAATATTTGTAGTGTTCTTTTTCTTCTAAACATTTAATGACATTATTCGGTTGGTTTAATCTGTAAGGTTCCTGTTCTTGATAATGTTCTTTTATTATAATGCTTATGTTACATTTATTTATACCAAATTTTATCCTTATGTCTGCACTATATTTTTCTGAGATTTTCAGTAAAGAGTTGAGTTCTTGTCTTGACGCTGCAAATATTTTTAAGTCATCCATATATAATAAATGTGTAATTTTATTAAGTTTATCTCTTTTGTATCCATAACGGCTATTGTTAAGTGTATGAAAGTGGATTTAATGCTAAGCAAAACCACAAGGGGCTAAGAGAATCCCCTTGAAATATGCCTCTGGAGATGTGTTTTTTGAAGATGTTAAGTTTTCCCTTTCTGTTCGGATATTTAGTACAGTTGGCCATTGCTTCATTATATGCCGCAGAAATGCTATTAAATTGTAATTTACTTTGTTTAAATCTAAAACCTGCAGAAACCAACCGTGGGGGTACGCTATCAAACGCCTTCTGATAATCTATATAAGCAAAGTGTAAGTTTCTGTGTTTATGTTTACATTGTGTGTGTATTCCTGAGTCTATTATTAGCTGTTCTTTACACCATCTTTCTCCTTTATAGCATCCTTTTTGTTTTTCTGACATAATTTTATTAACTCTAACATGAGTGTTTATTTTAGCAATGATTATTGATATTAGTAATTTGTATAGTGTAGGCATGTTATCGGGCGGTAGTTTGCTTGATTTTCTGTTTCGGAGTTTTTTGGTTGTAAGTATGTTATTCCTTGTGTTAATAGAATTGGTACGTGAGTTGGATTTTGAATGAGTTTGTTGTAAATTTTTATAAGGTGTGAATGGACTTCTGTTAATTTTTTTATCCCAAAGTTGTGTATTTTATCAGATCCTGGTGCTTTCCAGTTATTTTCTTTTTTGATTGCTACATCTAAAATCTTCCACTGCAATTACAAAATCTGCCATGGGTTCGATATTCTTCAATCTCTCCTTTTCTTCTTGGATCCAGTCTGCATTATTGTTGTGTTCGGTTTTGTGTGTCCATATATTTGACCAAAACTCTTCAACTTTAATTTTCGGTGGTTCTTTGATATCTAATGGTTTCTGGTTTAGGGTTTGGAAAAATTGTTTTTGTCTATTTTTCGTTGGTATGATTTTATATATCTGCTTAATATTTTAGCTTTGGCCTGCAATGATTGCTTCTTTTTGTCTAATTAATATAATTAATGGACGTCTAGCTTATAATTATATTTATTATGTCACTTATATTCTTATGAACTTACCTCCTTTTATGTCACGACAAGCTATGAAGATTTTACTATGATTATTTTCAATCTTTCAATCGTTATGTATGAAATATATATATAATTGTGTTTTTCTTGCCTGAAATTATATTTCATAGTTAGCAAACGTCGAGAAACATTATGTAATAAACATTTTATTTTAAACTTAATTTTAACTCTAACAAAAGTAAAAACAACGCTGTCATATTTACTTACACTAAATAATTTCAGCTTTTACTGTGACACAGGCTGTATATCAGAGTAATTAATACACATATCCTTATTCAGCTCATTACGGTCTCCTTTTTGTCAGTTTACACTGTCAATTGAAGCGACATGACGTGCACTCTCGCCCGTGTTTGAAACTCCACTAACCATCTTTCATTGTTTGGATTTTGGAACTAAGCAGTAATAAAACTGTACATTTTTATTTACGTAACACTCGTGGGAAAATATGTATGTGTAGGTGTATGTATGTGTATGTATATATATAAATATATGTATATATATATTTATGTACGTGTGTGTATATGTGTATGTGTATGTGTACATGTGTGCATATATGTGTGTTTTTACGTGTATATGTATTTATATAATGTATTACATCTGATATTTTATAGAATATTATTTTATGATAACAAATATTTTGATATTGCTGTTATTACGGCGCGACGTAACCCTGTAAGTGGCAGCCACAGAATACCAGCGTCGAAGACGTCTTTGCCATTAGCTGAGTGGCTTTCCATTTTGGATGACATATATACATTTTTATTTACTGTGTTTTCTATTTTATTTTATTTTTTATTTTACACCTTATTTAAAGTAACTTTTAATGATTTTTTTTGTTCTTTTTGTATGTTTTTTATTTTCACTTTGTATTTTTTTTTTGTTTTTTTATTTAATGTTTTGGTTATTGTTATTTTTTTTAATGTATGTTGTCCAAATAAAGTTGTTTGATTTGATTTGATTTGATTTGATTTGATTTGATTTGATTTGATTTGATTTGATTTGATTTGATTTGATTTGATTTGATTTGATTTGATTTGATTTGATTTGATTTGATTTGATTTGATTTGATTTGATTTGATTTGATTTGATTTGATTTGATTTGATTTGATTTGATTTGATTTGATTTGATTTGATTTGATTTGATTTGATTTGATTTGATTTGATTTGATTTGATTTGATTTGATTTGATTTGATTTGATTTGATTTGATTTGATTTGATTTGATTTGATTTGATTTGATTTGATTTGATTTGATTTGATTTGATTTGATTTGATTTGATTTGATAATTCTTCTTTAACCTCGTCCATGTTGTTATTAGTAATCTTAAGTTTCCTCTGTTTATTTTAAGATAAATTTCCACAAATTAATTATGTTAGTTGCCCTATTTCTTTTCTTAAAGTACTAGTTTGTTTTTCCAACCGTCGCTGCCAGAGTGGTTTTTGCAAATTTATGAAAGTATTGCTTGTTTTAGGTCTTTGTTTACCATTGACTATTATGGTTAGAGTCGTTGCTGCTGCATATATGACGTCTATTATATATTCTAATGTCGGCTCAGTAGTTCCGAGGTTATCAAAGGTATTTTGAATTATACAATTTACTTTGTTTATAGTTTTAAATGTTATGGAATTAAGTTTTTTTAGTTTTGGAATGGACGGCCGAGCGTCTGGGTTCACACCTTCATTCTTTATAATTATTTCTTGATATTGTTCGTGTATATTGTTAAGGTCTTGGGGTTGGTATTCGTTCTTATTATTGTCATCTTGTGCTGTAGTAGTGTGTACTTGTAAATTGTTGTCATTAATGTTTTCTAAACTTGAATTTTCATTATTGATAATTTTATTAACTGTGTTTGTCGGTTTTGAAATTATCTGTATTGTAGTGTTGTCAATAACATTATCCAATTCTTCTGCCCTTGGTTGGTTTTTTTGTCCTAAGTGTAGTAACTGCTCTATTTCCTTTTGAATAATATCTCTTTCAGAAAGAGTAATTCTATTGTTTTTATATATGACTCTAATTTGATCAGCTAATCTTTGTTCTGTAATGTGGTTCAATTCTGGATATAATTCAATAAATTTTTCGTGCAATAGAGGTCTATATCCCGTGATAGCGGTAGCGGCATTAAACTCAAATCGTTGTCAGTACTTTCCATAATTAAAACGGGTTGCCATTGCCATGTTAGCCGTGTAAGTAAATTATTAATATAATGTCCCGTGTCCGCCCTCCACGTGAGTCAGATGGTCGACTCGGACGAATTATTATTATTATCATTTATTTTATTTTAATCTTATTATTTACATTTATACATATAACATTAAATTAAAAAAAAAACAACATTATAAATATAAATATAAAAAATAGTATCTCGCCGACGTGGGCCTTACGACCAGTCCGTCGGTGGTTAGGGCGACAGCGAAAGAAACTTCCTCACAATGAGTGCCGTACCCAAAACTGCTGCTTTTTGCATCCGACCCTTGATCCAGTTGTTTAGTGAGAGCCTCTTGAGATGATGATCGAGACTCTTCGCTATAAGACCATTTACGGAAACTACCATCGGGACAATCATTGTTGAGTCAATATCCCACATGTCGGTAATCTCGTGAGCTAAGTCCAAGTATTTTGACAGTTTGTCCTTCTCAGCTTTCACAAGATTAGCGTCACACGGGACACTGATATCAACAAGAAATGCCCGGCGCTCTAACCGATCTACCAGCACGATATCAGGCTTATTGGCTACAATAGTCCTGTCCGTTATGATAGATCGGTCCCAATAGAGCTTAGCATGACCATTTTCCAAAACTGGCTCCGGTGAGTACTTATAATATGGCACTTCAAAAGGTACAAGACCGTATCGAAGAGCAAGTTCTTGGTGGATAATCTTGGCTACTTGGTTGTGCCTGTGCAAATACTCTCCATTGGCAAGATGACAACAACCGGAAATAACATGTCTGATGGATTCTCCTGGTTGGTGGCACGCACGACATATGTCAACAGTGCCATCCTTTATTATGTATTTCCGATAGTTGTTCGTCTTGACAACTTCGTCAGCAATTTCACAAGCAAAACCTTCGGTTTCACCAAAGAGATCACCAAAGCGTAGCCAAACCACGGACGCCAGAAAGTCTACATCAGGCCCATAGAGTGCCTGGTGGAACCGTCCATGAAGCTCCTTACTCTTCCATATACTTATACGGTCGTCAGTGCTAAGTACTACCGGTTTATGCCAGTTATCTTTGGCTAAGGAGAGCGGTGTAAGACCATTATCTACTGCAACAATGTCCCGATGCATTCCACACTCAGCATGAAGGAAATATTCCCTAAGATTGCATACCTCACGGTTGTGTAAGTTTTTGGCATTAAGGAAGCTACGACCCCCAAACTTCCGTGGAATATACAATCTCATCACTGATGAGCGCGGATGATGCATGCGATACATTGTCAATAGTTTTCGGGCCTTTCGGTCCAGGGCATCTAATTCAGTCTGAGTCCACCTTAATATGCCGAAAGTATGCATCAGCACGGGCATTACCCAACTGTTGAATGCACGCACTTTGTTACCTCCTGACAAAAGACTTTTTAGAACTTTTGTCAAGCGGTTAAAGAAGCGTTCCTTCACTAGCTGTTTAATGTCCCCACTTAGTATGCCTAAGCATTCCGACATACCAAGGTATTTGTAGCACTCGGTTTCGGAGAGTGATCTGAGGGACGTTGTCTCCGAGAGTTGTAAATATTCGCTATTTACAACTCGGCCACTCTGCACATGTGCGACCGCGCATTTATCTACACCAAACTCCATCCTAATGTCATTACTAAACGTTTGCGTAACGTTTAGTAATGATACCAGATCTGCTTTATTTGGTGCAAATAATTTGAGATCGTCCATATACAAAAGATGAGAAATGATCTCACCCCCTCTGCGAAAGCGATTATTATTATTATTATTATTTGTATCGTACAAAGGGTATCGGTGGACCCCACGACACAACCCCTAAACGGGCGACGTCATCGACTGTTACGTACGCGACTACTATGAGTACATGACTAATTGACTTACCTGCCCGCTCCAGGTGTGGTACAATGAAGGTTGTCACTTAGTCAGTCTGTACTAGTCAGGGATTTGGGAAGATTCCCCAGGAAGTGGAATAAATTGTATACTATATAACTAAAAGGATATAATTAAGGGAAAAAGATTGGATACTCAAGTGTTCCGTTCGTGATCTCCGGTGCCACGCACACTTCGATTGGGAGTCAGTCACTAGTATCCACACTCAATAACACTCACGAAAGTTAATATTTTAGATACCGATGATAATTACTTCGCAAAACTCTAATAAAACAAGGAATCACCGTAAGTCGTTCCGACCGATACGCGTGCAATTATCGAACTCATTTTTTATAGATCACCGTCGGATCATATTCTAATAACATAAAAAATATAAAATGTGCGAATACTCCGTAGGTTGATCGCCTAGCAATTTTTATTAGCAGCTGCACAATTGACCTAATAAGCTATTCCGAACAATCCGTTTTGAGATAGCTGCTGTAGTAGTTCAAAACGCGTGAGTCTATTAACTGGAGTATCCTCAAAAGGATATTCTGGAAGGGCTGTAAGGGGACCGCTCACCAAAAAATGACCTGGAGTCAACACATCCAAGTCATTTGGGTCAGAAGACACCGAGCACAGAGGTCGCGAGTTGAGGACAGCTTCAATTTTACAAAAAACTCTGAAGTTCTTCGAAGGTGAGTACCGTTTCACCAATGATTCGACGAAGATGAGTTTTTGCAACTTTTACAACAGCTTCAAAAATGCCACCCCAGGAGGGATAAGCTGGAGGATCAAACTTCCACTGGATACCTTGCTGAGACATTTTTTGTCCCATAGAATCATTACTATCTAGTAAAAACTTATGTACCTCTGAAAGATACCTATCACATCCCTTAAAATTCGTACCACAGTCGGACCGAATCAAAGAGGGTAAACCTCGCCGGCTGACAAATCGAGACAAACATGCTACAAAAGCCTCAGTACTAAGACTGGAGACCACCTCCAAATGTACGGCTTTAGTAGAAAGACAAACAAATACGCACAGATAGGCTTTAGAGATTCGAGCTTTACGGAGGGACGATGCCTTTACTATAAACGGCCCTGCAAAATCTGTACCAACTCCAGAAAAAGGTCTAGACATCTTCACCCTATCTGGCGGCAAATCTCCCATTTGAGGTTGCGAGAGAGTAGCTTTTAATCTATAACAAGGCATACACCGATAAAGAACCTTTCGAATTGCCCTTCTAGCTGACAAAATCCAAAATTCCCGCTGTAAAATAGCTAAGAGGGTATTCAGTCCCGCATGAGCATTTCTTATATGTCGATCTTTGATTAAAAGTGTTACAAAAGAGTCATCTTTCGGCAGCAGGAGGGGATGCCGAGCCTCATAAGGTAAATCTGCATTACGTAATCTACCTCCTACTCGAACCAAGCCTTTTTTATCGAGAAAAGGATTCAATCGCGCAATAGCACCCTTCAACTTGACACGCTTGTTTTGCAAGGTGAGAATAACCGATTCGAGATGGTCGCGTTGCACGAAGTGAACCCAGAACTCCAAAGCTTGGCATCGATCTTCGGGACCGAGCACCGGAGACGATTGTCTATTACACTTATATCGTAATCTACCTCCCACTCGAACCAAGCCTTTCTTATCGAGAAAAGGATTCAATCGCGCAATAGCACCCTTCAACTTGACACGCTTGTTTTGCAAGGTGAGAATAACCGATTCGAGATGGTCGCGTTGTACGAAGTGAACCCAGAACTCCAAAGCTTGGCATCGCTCTTCGGGACCGAGCACCGGAGACGATTGTCTATTACACTTATGTCGTATATTGAAAATAAACCTCTTTATCCATCCTGTAACTCCTAACAACTTATTAAGAGAACTAAACCGGTTTAGTAAAGTTTTGAAGTCATTAATATGCTCCTTCTGAATAGTCAAACTCGCGAATATGGCTGCCGAGCAACACGCTGCCACTGTAAAACCCGAAATCAATGAGCTGCTGAAGGAGGTGAAATCGGTGCGGCAGATGATCTCCTTCGACGTTATAGACCTCCTCACGAAGACAAGTCAGCACCAGCATGTCCAGCAAGCAGCTGCCCTAAACAAGCAGCTGCAAGACACGGGCAAGCAGCTGGCATGCATCGTCGAGGAGGCAAGCCTGAACAAAACGTATGCCGAGGCGGCCGCCATGGGGCAGAGGAAGAACGTCGACACCCCAAAGCCTAGTTATACGATCATAGTATCGTCGACCGAAGACAAGGATACAAGTGAGGATGTACTAAAGTGCGTGTGCGGCGCTGCGAATGCCAGAGCGAGTGAGGTGGCGGTCAAGTGCATAAGAAAGGCACGCAACCAAAAAGTCGTAATTAGTTGTTCCTCGAAAGAAACGGTCGACAAACTTAAAGGGAAATTACGCGAGGCAAGCAAACTCAAGGTGGAAGACGTTCAAAATAGGGACCCTCTTCTCATCATAAGGAACGTGTTAACGTACAACAAGGACGAAGAGATCCTCGAGTCCATAAAAAGGCAAAACGAGCATCTCGTGAAGGGAATACCGTCGGCGGATTACCGCGCGGTCATCAAATACAGAAGGAAGACCCGTAACCCTCACGAACGCCACGTCGTCCTTCAAGTCTCACCGCAACTATGGAACGTGCTGACAAGTGCAGGAAGGGTCCATATCGACCTGCAACGCTGCACCGTTGCGGATCAGTCGCCCTTAGTCCAATGCACCACGTGCTTGGGCTACGGGCACGGCAAAAAGTACTGCAGCGCAAAAACAGACTCCTGCAGTCATTGTGGAGGCAGTCATGTGAGGGCAGACTGCGCGGTGTGGGCGACGGGAGAGAGACCCTCTTGCGTCAACTACCAGGCGGCTAAAATGGACAGAGTAGACCACTCTGCCTTTGACCTGGAGTGCCCGGTCAGAAAGAGGTGGGATGCCATAGCACGCTCGACAATCTCGTATTGCTAATTGCACCCAGGGTGAACTACGGGTACTCCAGGCCAACCTACAGAGGAGTAAGCTGGCCACGTTAGAGCTCATAAGGGAAGCAAAGCTGCGGAAAATAGACCTGAGCATGGTACAAGAGCCATACGTGGGCAGGGATGGCGAGATGGCCAACTACATGGGAACAAGAACGATCCAGACCACAATGACACGGGTCAAACCAGTCAAAGCGGCCATAATAGTACACAACCATAATAGTGACACATGACCCATCCCTGCAAACAGAAAACGTCGCCTGCGCAAGTATAAAACTCGAACACGGGACCCTCAGCTTCATTGCCGTGTACTTTGAAGTGGACCAACCCATGGACCCCTACCTTGCGCACATTACGACCGTGCTGGGAAAACACAAAACGCGTGGCACTATAGTCGGGGGTGACGTAAACGCGTGGAGCCCATGGTGGGGCAGCGCTCGTCAAAACCTGAGGGGTGCCGAATTGTGCCGCTACATACATGGCTCAGGGCTTAACATTTTAAACACTGGAAACCAGCCAACGTTCGAGGTCATCCGAAACGGGAAGCTATACACGAGCATCGTCGATATTACCACGTGCACGGACGACCTGTATGGAAAAGTGGAGGACTGAATGGTAGACCCAGGCGTCACAAATTCTGATCACAATGCGATCACTTTCACAATAAAAAGGAAAGCAATGGCAGAGATCAGAAAAAGGACAACTAGGATATACAGGAATGGGAAAGCGGACTGGGAAAAATTCGGCCAGGAAACGGATAAAAATATGAAAGACGCCAGGATCACGTTAGGAGAGATAGAAAAAATAGACAATAAAGAGAAGCTGGAAGATATGGTGGATAGGTACGGAAAAGCAATAGGCAGAGCATGTGAGTTGTCCATACCCAAAACTAAGAACCGCGATAAACCCCCGATCCCGTGGTGGAACGAGGAACTCACGAAATTAAAAAAGAACATGACCACTAAAAGGAGAAGGATAAGATGTGCTGCCGAGAGGAGGAAAAAGTACGTATACGAAGACTACCTTGAGAGCAAGAATAAATACGTCGCAGCGGCAAAAGCAGCGCAGACTCAGAGCTGGGTACGGTTCTGTAGTAAACAAGACACAGAATCGATGTGGGACTCAATCTACAGGATCATAAGGACGACGCACAAGAGAACGGAAGACTCACCAATGATAAAGGACAACATCACCTTGAGTGCCCAAGAGTCTGCAGAGAACCTGGCAGACACCTTCTATCCCGCGGACACAACCACTGACGACAAACCGCAGCATACACTAACCAGAAGCAAGGCGGCCACCATATGCCCGCAGGACGTGGACGACCCTCCCATAACTTGGGAAGAGCTGGACGCAGCTGCGTTGTCTTTTAGCGCAAAGAAGGCCCCGGGTGCTGACGGGCTGACAGCCGACATCTGTCGGGAGGCGATAAGACGAACCCCAAAGGAATTTCTCGGACTGGCCAATAAATGCTTGGAGCTGGGGGTATTCCCAGCGCCCTGGAAGATTGCAGAGGTCGTAATTCTGAGGAAACCAGGAAAGCCAAACCACAACGAGGCAAAATCATACCGCCCAATTGGTCTTCTCCCAATACTGGGGAAGATACTGGAGAAAGTCGTTGTGAAAAGGCTCCGGTGGCACCTCCTCCCCAGGCTAAATCCCCGCCAATACGGTTTCACGCCACAGCGCAGTACAGAGGACGCCCTCTATGATCTCATTAACTATATAAGGGACAGACGAGCAGCAAAAGAAATAGTCGTGATGATATCCCTAGACATAGAGGGCGCTTTTGACAATGCGTGGTGGCCAGCCATCAAGATCCGACTGGCTGAGATGGGCTGTCCGAGGAACCTGTGGGGGTTGGTGGAGAGCTACTTCTCGGGATGAGCGGTCATGGTGAACTACATGGGACGGAAAGCGAAGAGGCTGACCTCAAAGGGGTGCGTCCAGGGTTCAGTAGGAGGTCCATTCTTTTGGAACCTCCTCCTGGACTCACTTCTGAATGAGTTGGAAGAAACAGGAGTACATTGCCAAGCCTTCGCTGACGATGTGGTCCTGGTCTTTTCGGGCCAGAAGACCACCACAGTACAAACGGCGGCAAACAACGCACTGGAGATGGTACGAAGATGGGGCACAAACAAGAAACTGCGATTCGCACCGCACAAAATAAAGTCAATGGTGATCACCAGGAAGATAAAGTACGACAACCCGATATTAAGGATGGGGAGGGAATATATAGAGAGAACAAACGAAATCAAAATCCTGGGGGTCACTATTGATTCCAAGCTCACCTTTGCACGGCACATCTCACTGACAACGCGCAAAGCCCTGACCATCTATGGGCAGGTATCTCGCGCCGCAAGGGCGACATGGGGTCTAAACTCGGACATCATCAGGACCATATATACAGCGGTGATAGAGCCTATCATATCGTATGGTGCAACGGTGTGGGCATCAGAACTCTGCAAAGTTTATGTGCAAAAACAGCTGTCGGCTGTACAGAGAGGATTTGCGCAGAAGATTGGCCGAACACACCGCACTGTATCCAAGCACGCGGCCACAATATTGGCAGGCATTCTACCCTTGGATCTGCGAATAAGAGAGCGCGCCCAAATCTACGAGATCCGGAGAGGGCGCCCCCTGGAAGAACTAACGGACGAATACAGCCTGGAACCCCGTGTAGACCACTTCGAGCTTCCCCACCCGGCGCACCGCAGAAAGGTGGAGTATGGATGCTTAGAAGAGCTGACTCCCAACACAGTAAGGGCCCACAATATCACAGGAAAGGAACTTTTTACAGATGGCAGTAAGATCCAAGGCTTAGTGGGGGCGGCCCTTACTGTATGGGAGGACGGCAGAGAAGTCTACTTCAGAAAAGTTCGCCTGGCGAAGCACTGCACGGTGTTCCAGGCAGAAATGCTGGCAATCGCGATTGCCAATGAAACCGTCGTCAAGAAAAAGTGGACCACAGCAAACATCTTTACGGATTCCAGATCCTCTCTGGATGCACTAAATGCGGACCCAGTGCTGCACCCACTTGCACTCAGAACCATAAGAAATATCCAGGAAGTCACCCAACAAGGAAACACCATAAGATTCTTTTGGATCAAAGCGCACGTGGGGGAACCTGGCAATGAGAGGGCGGACAGCCTTGCCAAGGACGCAGCCTTAAATACGAAGAGAAAGCCATGCTATGACAACTTCCCCGTCTCGTATGCCAAAATGGCAATAAGGAAGCACACGATAGACATCTGGCAAGAGCGCTACTCATCGGGAGAGACTGCAGCGGTGACCAAGGCATTCATGCCTGACGTCAGACAAGCTAAAAAGATCGTGACAAGACTTGAAAAAGACTCACTTACCTCGCAGATCATTACCGGACACGGGGGGTTTGCGGGGTATTTACACAGATTTAAACTTACTTGCAACCCGACCTGCAGGTGTGACGACACCACCGAAGAGGAAATTATCCACCTGCTCACCGAGTGCCCCAGGTTCATGACAAAGAGACATGATACAGAAATGGAACTGGACATGACGATAAACAGACAAAACTTAGCCGACATCATGAGGAACCCTGGAGCACTTGAGATCTTCATGCAGTACTGCCGTCACGTAGGAGGAAGAATTATAAACGGAAATAAAAACTGACCGACCTTAACTGACAGACGTGACTAGACGGGACGGGACAAAACTGGACATACACAATGACAACTGGAATACAGGCCCAAAAAGCCATGCGGGACAACCGATGGCAAATTGAGATTCAATCATGGAAAAATAACAAACCCAATCAACCCAAGGACAAGCATGTAGGCCCTGGCTCCATGTGGCACCACATGGTTGCCCCAGGACCTGACACCACAAACAACACAATTGCAGAGGGCATCCTGAAATGCCATCTCTGCAATCGACGATCTGAACGACGGAGGGAGCATCACGATCACGACGCACACCCGGATGCAGGCCACATTGTGCCAATGTGGCCCCGGCATGGTCAGAGGAGCTGTAAATAGCTATCTAGAAATGAACAAAGCAGTAATAGAGTGATATATATACGTAGAAAAAAAAAATAAATAAATAAAAAAAAAATAATAATAATAATATTTAAAAATATATATATATATTAATAATAGTAATAGTAATATATAAATATAATATTTAAAAAAAAAAAAAAATAAATAAAAAAATAAATAAAAAAAAACATATATATAATTACTCACCGTACCACAGTCAACTTCCTGGACTCCTGAAAGAAAAGGAAAATATCAAACACCATGTACATAAATGCAACAAAACGCACAAACTTCCGGAAGACGGCAGACCTGCAAGAAAAACAAACCAGTTAGATATAACACAGAAATATAGATAAGACTATATACAAAGAAAATAGGCACTCGCTAACTGTACATTTTCATATACTAGGCATAAGATAGACATATAGATAAGATTGTATAGAATAAATATACAAAACATACTCACACGATAAGGACAACAACATCAAAACACACCGAAAACACGTGCAAATAAAACATAACAAACTGGAAAACTTATTTCGCCTTTACACAGACTCCGACCTACCCAATCGGAGGAACACTTAAGCACGAACATAAAAAAAAAAAAAAAAATAAAAAAAAAAAAAAATAAACCGACCACATTACCACATTTATGGCCCTAACTAAACAAAAAGAAAACACCCGTTTAAAAAAAATATCTTCTAAAACCGACTTTAACAATGCCCATAATTACTTATTATAGAATAAAATTGAAGACCTATTATTGTGTAATGACCCTAACCTATTAAGTAATAAACTAATACACCTTCTCTCTGAATCCATTAAAGTTAATACCAAAATTCAAAAAATCCCAAGCAGTAAACGTATTATTAAACCCTGGATCACCTCTGGAATATTACGATGTATTAATAATCGTAATAAACTCCAAAAACAATGTCGTAATGATCCCTATAATGAAATACTTAAAATAACATACAATAGATACAGAAATCACCGTAACGCGCTTATAAAAAAACTAAAAAGAAAATATGACAGAGAAGTTATAATAAAATCACTTAATAATAATAAAAAACTATGGAAAAATATAAAAAGTATATCATACACAAATAAAATAAAATCAGAAAATAATGAAATTATAAACATAAAACCTTCACCATTAGAATCAGCTAACTACTTAAATAATTATTTTATAAATATTGGAGAAGCATTGGCTTGTAATATTAATATAAAACAGTGTACTTACCAAAATCATGCTTCTACACAACAAAACAGCTTTGTACTCCTAAATACAGATTGTGATGAAGTCGATGAAATATTAATGAATCTGAAATCTAACAGTGCCCCAGGATGGGATAATATTCCTACTTTATATTTAAAAAGAATAAATAAAAGCATTGTTCCCATCTTAGCACATCTATATAATCTTTGCTTTTATAAGGGGATCTTTCCCGATAACCTGAAAAGGAGTATTGTCACCCCAATTTATAAAGGAGGGGATAGAGCCGATCTCAATAATTATAGACCAGTGTCCGTTTTATCCGTTTTGTCTAAAATTTTGGAGAGGCTGATTAATGTTAGATTACTCAAATATTTAAATAACTTTAACATTCTATCACCATACGGATTTAGACGAGGTATATCTACGGAAAACGCGATTAGTGATCTTACCTCGCTTATTACCAAGCAACTTGATAAAGGTACTAAAAGTCTTGCCGTATTTATTGACCTTAAAAAAGCCTTTGACACTGTCTCTATCCCGATTCTCCTAACAAAACTAGATAAAATAGGTATTAAAGGCACCCCTTTCAATTTATTCAAAGATTACCTGTCGAACAGAACTCAGAGAGTTAAATTGGGTGAACACATGAGCGAGGACATGCAAGTACCATCTTTTGGCGTTCCTCAGGGTATCGTAATAGGCCCTACCCTATTTTTAATTTACGTAAATGAACTTTGCAAAATAAATATAGAACATGCCCAAATATGTTCATATGCAGATGATACCGCTATCGTTTTTTCTGCAAAAAGTTGGTGTGCTATAAAACAAATCGCAGAAAATGGCATGGCTGTAGTAACTAATTGGCTAAACAAAAATGCACTAACCCTAAATATATTAAAAACAAATTACATGTCCTTTAGTATTTATAATCGAACACAGCCATCTCAAGATTTTAAATTGAGAATTCACACATGTGATATGCAGAATATTTCGATCTGCGATTGTAACGCTTTCATTGAAAAAGTTACTAACACAAAATATTTGGGTGTGATTGTTGATCAAAATTTAACTTGGTATCCGCATCTCGAACAGGTAATTAATAGAATTAGAAAATTAAGCTGGATCTTTAAGACTCTGAGACATGTAATACCAAGAAACGTAATTAATAAAAATCAAAATAAAAAAACAAACTTACTAAATCAAATTTATATATCTCTTGCTCAGTCTATCATAATATATTGTATACCTATATGCCGAGGGGCCTCAAAAACAAAATTTATAAGCGTTGAAAGAGCGCAACGTGCTTTACTGAAGATTATGTATTTTAAAGACAAAAAAAAATCTACAAATAATCTATACCTAGAAAGTAATCTACTCTCTGTGAGTAATGAATTTATGATGTACAGCTTGTACATCATAAATTCATTACTAAAAAAACATAAAACAATACCATATCATAGTAATACGGAACTAAAAAGAAGAAGAAAGTTACCTATACAAATTCCCCATTCTAATAAAACATTCTCATGCAGACAATATAATTCAAGAGCGTCTAAGTTGTTTGTCAAAATAGACAAAAAATGAAATATATACGGAAAATCATACCATACATGTAAAAAAGAATTAAAATTATGGTTTCAAACACTCACATACGAGGAAACGGAAACGCTACTCAGTTAAATGTAGCTAAATGGAATGACATAATATCTATCACGCATGCAACACACCCACCTAACCGCATACACAAAATGTGAACATTAATTGTACAATAAAACTTTTCATACTTAGCACCCTAGTGGTCAACAAGTACCGAACCCAAGACTTAGTCGTAGGGCTGGGGTGCCGTAAACAATAAACATATACTACGCACACCCGCACACACACACACACACACACGCGCACGCACGCACGCACGCACGCACGCACACACACACACACACACACACACACACACACACACACACACACACACACACACACACACACACACGCACGCACGCACGCACGCACACACGCATATACAGATACACTTGCTCGCTTTTTGTATATTATAGAATAAGTTTAATAAAATTTAACTTTCGCTTGTTTGTTTTTAAAATGGCTTAGATTAACAATTGCTATGGAAGAGGTGAACCCTCTAATACAAGCATTAAATATGCTTAAAAGAGGGTTCAGGCCTCAGTTTATGTAAAATGTAATTTTTATAACAGAAATAAAGATTATTATTATTTTTGTTATTTTCTTTTTCTCAGCTCTTTGGCTGGTTTTAACTGCATTTACGGGCCTAAACCAAGTAAATGTAGACATATTGTGTATTATGTTGGTGTGTGGTTGTGTAAGTGTTGTGTAGGTGTATTCGAGGTTTCATTTTCCTCTATTTGTAGGAACTTTCTCACAATTCTGCATGTGTTTAGTATGGCAGCTTTTTGAATGTTGATGTATATATTGTCTCTCAGATCTATTAGTTTGATGCTATGATGAAGATGTTCCGGAATAACTCCAGTAGTGGATACGACATCGGCACTATGTATACTTTTTCCTGTCTCCAAATTCGTATTACTTCGTCCTTCAAATCTGTATACTTATTTACTTTTTCGGTTATGGTCTTCTGTAAATTGTGGGTATTGGGGACTGCAATATCTATCAGGTATTTATTTTGTCATGCAGCGTAATGTCTGGTCTGTTATAGTGGATGGTCCTATCGGTGAGTATAGCTCGATCGTAGTATAATTTATTTGAGTCATTCTCTAAAACGGTTTGTGGCTTACTATTTTCTATGAGATTGTGTTTATGTGCTAAACATTGGTGTATGATGTTGGCTATTTGATTATGTCTGTGTGTATAGTCTGTCTGTGTGAGTGTTGTACATGCTCCGGTTATATGTTGTATGGTCTAGGGCGACAGCGAAAGAAACTTCCTCACAATAAGTGCCGTACCCAAAACTGCTGCTCTTTGTATCGGACCCTTGATCCAGTTTTTTAGTGAGAGCCTCTTGAGATGATGATCGAGACTCTTCGCTATAAGACCATTGACGGAAACTACCATCGGGACAATTATTGTTGAGTCAACATCCCACATGTCGGTAATCTCGTGAGCTAAGTCCAAGTATTTTGACAGTTTGTCCTTCTCAGCTTTCACAAGATTAGCGTCACACGGGACACTAATATCAACAAGAAATGTCCGGCGCTCTAACCGATCTACCAGCACGATATCAGGCTTATTGACTGCAATAGTCCTGTCCGTTATGATAAATCGATCTCAATAGAGCTTAGCATGACCATTTTCCAAAACTGGCTCCGGTGTGTACTTATAATATGGCACTTCAAAAGGTACAAGACCGTATCGAAAAGCAAGTTATTGGTGGATAATCTTGGCTACTTGGTTGTGCCTGTGCAAATACTCTCCATTGGAAAGATGAAAACAACCGGAAATAACATATACTATGGATTCTCCAGGTTGGTGGCATGCACGACATATATCAACAGTGCCATCCTTTATTATGTATTTCCGATAGTTGTTCGTTTTAACACCTTCGTCAGCAATTGCACAAGCAAAACCTTCGGTTTCACCAAAGAGATCACCAAACCGTAGCCAAGCCACGGACGCCAGAAGGTCTACATCAGGCCCATAGAGTGCCTGGTGGAACCGTCTATGAAGCTCCTTACTCTTATATACACTTATGCGGTCGTCAGTGCTAAGTACTAAGTACCGTTTTATGCCAGTTATCTTTGGCTAAGGAGAGCGGTGTAAGACCATTTTACACTCAGCATGAGGGAAATGTTTCCTAAGATTGCATACCTCACGGTTGTGTAAGTTTTTGGCATTAAGAAAGCCACGATCCCTACACTTCCGTGGAATATACAATCTCATCAATGATGAGGGCGGATGATGCATACGATACATTGTCAATAGTTTTCGGGCCTTTCGGTCCAGGGCATCTAATTCAGTCTGAGTCCACCTTAATATGTCGAAAGTATACATCAGTAGGGGCATTACCCAACTGTTGAATACACGCACTTTGTTACCTCCGGACAAAAGACTTTTAGTACTTTTGTCAAGCGGTTAAAGAAGCGTTCCTTCACTAGCTGTTTAATGTCCCTACTTAGTATGCCTAAGCATTCCGACATACCATTTGTATGAGGACTCGAATTCGGAGAGGGATCTGAGGGACATTGTCTCCGAGTTTTTTAAATATTCGCTATTTACAACTCGGCTACTCTGTACATGTGCAACCGCGCATTTATCTACACCAAACTCCATCCTAATATCATTACTAAACGTTTGCGTAACGTTTAGTAACGATACCAGATCTGCTTTATTTGGTGCAAATAATTTGAGGTCATCCATGTATAAAAGATGAGAAATGATCTCACCCCCTCTGCGAAAGCGAAATTCCAGTTTTGAGTCCCTAAGCAACGTGCTTAAGGGGTTCAAAGCCAGGCAAAGCCACAAAGGACTCAAGCTGTCACCCTGGAAAATACCTCGCTCAATTTTGCAGTTAGTTTTTCCATCATGGTTTGCAATTGCTGACAAAAGACATCTGCCGTAATAGTCTTGACATATTTGAAAAAAAAATGTGAACAATACCGTCACTAGTCCACCAAACACTTACAAGTAATTTTTTTGGGTCAATTTTCGCTTGGGGCACGATTTAGTTGGTTGATCAGTATCCAACCATTGCGATGACCGCTTTCGATTATCATAGAGAATCTATTTTTCATCACTGGTAATGATTTCATTTAAAGTCCGTTCATTATTGTGCTGGTTCAGTTATGTAACACAGCAATCGAAGCGCATTTGCCGGTTTGTTTCAGTCAGTTCATGAGGTACCCACCTTTCAAGATTTTTAATCTTTATTTGCTTCAAATGGATTAAAACAGTTTTATCTCTAAAACTGCAGCTTGTAGCTGACTTGGACGCGGTTTGCGATAAAGCCGCTTTTACAATAACCTTCAATTCTTCAATATCAAATTATCAATCTCCGACCGTCCACGGGGCTTGTTCTACAGGTCAAAATTTCCAGAACGGAAACGTTGGAACTAAAAACGAACCGTGTTTTTTTTTGCTTTTTTTTTGTACTTCTCGAAGGGTGTATGCTATTTTTCTGTCCTACGAAGGCGGAAGCGGCAACTTCGTTTTGCGCAGCGGGACGGAAGTTATCACTTTCCGCCCGGCGGGCAGAAAAAGTATTAATATGAAACAATTTTTATTGTTTGTATTGTTTAATTTTATTGTTAAAATAAATGATTATGTTTAGAATGCTAAGAAAAACGGTTTCTGAGACTTTCAACCCCTCATGCCATTTAAAAAAGGTCGATCTAGAAAATATTTCGTTTATGCACTAAGTAAACATTTAAGGCACACCATAAAACGCGTCACATAATGGCCCACAACTTTTCCCTCTTCCATTTTTTCATAATTTTAATAATTAAAGAAATAATCTCAAAAACCCGTTTTTTTCACCATTCTTTATACGTTATAATATTAAGAGTAACTAAAGTAATAACAATTAATTATAAAAACTATAACGAAACAAGATTCATGAATATATTGTATAATATAATATTACGTCAAAATAGATTTACATGCTTGTATGTAGTAATTGACATATATATAATTTGTTTTGTATTTAGGGGGATTCCGATAAGTCGATCTAGCTAGGGTTTATTTTCAAATGTCGTTTTAACAGTGTTTTCATGGAATAAATATTTCCTACTATATCATTAGAATACCAAGCTAAATTTCGCCTCTTATTACAAAGTTGGAATCGTTCGATCGGGAAACCGGGCGCCTTAAAATGCAGGAAACCCGGGTTCAAATCTCGGTTTGATTGTTTTTCTTTTTTTTCGAGTTCATTATTTTTGTAAGAAAAACTTTGTCAATTTGATTTACTGAGCTTAATAAAGGTAGTAATACAATAACATTACATTGGTTCCTGCCATCTATTGGCGAGTTACTAAATACCATATTTTCTATTATGAAGTAACTGTTTTATCAACAGTAGTATAGCTATACTAAAGCTATTGCATTACAACGTTTGGCACTTCCTGCCATTTATTAGCGAGTAGTAAACACATTTTTTTTCTATTATGAAGTAAATGTTTTCCCAAAATATATTTCATTACAACATTGTTTGGCTTTTTCTGCCATCTATTGGCAAGTAGTAAATACTATTTTTTTCTATTAGTTATAAGTAAATATAATTCCAAAAAAATATTTTGTGCTAAAAAAAAACACCGAGCAAAGATCGGTCATCCAGGTACTGTATACTTATGTGTCTATAATTTACATCGTGCACTTATTAGCATGAAGAACAACAGAAGTCCTGGAGCTGATGGCATTACTACAGACCAATTAAAAATAGGTGCACCAGCTGTTCTACCACATATCACCAGACTTTTGAATAGTATTTTAAATACTGAAGGAATACCCAACCATTTTTGTCACTCAGAAATAATACTGCTACATAAAAAAGAGAAAAATCTGATATCAATAACTATCGTCCCATCAGTCTTGTTTCACTTTTATATAAAACTTTTATAAAGGTTATTGAAAACAGAATTGCTTTAACTCTGGATAAACATCAGCCGCCTGAACAAGCCAGGTTCCGTCCCGGCCCCTTTACCACCGACCACCTACATTCCATCAATCAAATAATTGAAAAACACTCATAATACCAACTACCTCTTTACTTAGTCTCATTGATTACTTTAAAGCTTTTGACAATATCTCACATAACTCAAAATTTTCTGCATTACGTCAAGGGATAATAAAAAGTAAATACATACAACTCATTCAGAATATTTACAACCAAAGTATACAAATTTCCGCATACAAAAAGGAATGAAGCAAGAAAATCCGCTATCACCAAAGCTTTTCGCAGCCGTACTGGAGGAAGTCTTCAAAAGTAGCAGCCAGCTAGGCAGAAAGGGGTATAATCCTCGGTATCAAGAGATTAACTAATCCCCGTTTTGCTGACGATATTGTCCTTTTCTCGTCTTCAGCGTCCGTATTGACTCTAATGCTAGAAGACCTTAACACAGCAGGCCGCAGGGTGGGCCTATGTATGAACATGTCGAAGACCAAGTTGATGACCAACACCTTTCATCAACCAATTACCGTTCGGAGCGGGAGGCTGGAATACGTCGACGAGTACCTCTACCTTGGCCAAATAGTCTCCTTCCAGGCGAGATAACATAAATAAATACTGAAATAGAGATGTCACTCCGAAGGCTGCTACTTTAAAATGGAATGGAATGGGCTAGTCACGTCTGCCACATGTCAGATGATCTCAGGGCTAAGATCACATATCATTGGGTGCCCCAGAAAGCACGAAGCGCACGTGGCAGACCGCGACGGCGATGGCGAGATAAGCTGGACTCTGGACTGGACTGGATAAGGATTGGCCTTGTCTAGCACAAAACAGAGAGCCGTGAAAAGAGATTAGAGGGGCCTTTGCCCAACAGTGGGACAAATGGCTGAAATATATATAAATATGATAATTGCAATGTTAAATGGAATTAATAATGTCTGCAAGGTATATAGAAAAAAGAATAGGTCTCAAGATGGAGCCTTGTGGGTCTTCTCTCGCAACAATCCTACTTACAGATGTGGATCTTGAGCCATCCTCATTTATAATTTCCATCGCTTGCGTTCGGTTAGTGAGATAACTTTCAAACTAATTGATAGTTGACGAAGTAAAGTTTTAGAAATGCAGCTTAACAAGCTGTGATGTATCTATTGAGTCGAAAGCTTAGGAGAAATCTAACATGACTAGGATTGTGACCTTCTCTAGTTTTTTCGCAGTCAAAATATCATCTACAACATTTACCAAAGCTGTTGTAATGCTTCTTATCCTCCGAAACCCCGACTGGACACAAGATAATATAGTATTCTTCTCAACAAAGTTTATTAACAATTCTTTCTATAACCTTAGAAAGGCAGGGCAAGATACTGATAGGATTCAAGTTACCTATTATTTTTGGGCTATCCATTTTTAGTATAGGCCTATACTATAACAAGAGAATTTTGCTAACATTTTGGAAAATTACCGGAAGTTATAGAATAATTGATCATGTGTTTTATAGGTTCAATAATATAGTTAATGGATAATAATAACATTGACAGAGATATACTATTTGAGCCAACAGCGTTTGAATTAATAGTACCTTATATTTTAGTAACCCTTTGTGCATTAACTGGGAGCAGTGTAAAATTACATAAAAGGCCTGTGTGGGATCTGAAATACTCTAAAAGCAAAGGAAAGGTAGGTGTAGAGCAAGGAATATTTAAGAATTCTAAATTAATTATATTAGGGTTGTTAAGATGACAAGGAAGGCATAAATCTTTATTTGGTTTGTAGGATATATATCGCTGTAGCTGTTTCCACTTTTAGAGTTATTCAAGTTATTATTGATGTAAGTCATTTGGAATATAATCAATGTCAATACTATTAATGTTATTGAAAAAACCTGAGCAATATCACATTTCGAACGGATGCGGTAAACAAGAGTATCAGGGGCCCGTCTTGCAAAAATCTTACCACCTTTGTCCCAGACGTACCATCAGCTTTTGAATTTTTTCCTTTTTCTCGCTAAAGAAGATGACGGTTAATTAAGGGTTAATGCTCGTTGATATAGAACCCCCGGGTCTCATCATCCAATATACCCTTGGAATCAACCAATATACCCGAGCAGCGTTCAGAACGTCAATCCGTACGCTCCGACGTGCCATCCGGAGGACAATTTTGTCAATTCAAATTGTTTACAGTAGTATTAAGACGTAATAGCTCTTCCCTAAATGAATACATTTCTTTGAAAACCGTAGCCATCTCTTGTCTCAACAAACGTATTTCATATATAAGAATGCAGTTATTTTTAGTCAGTATCAAATTATTATTATTTGCATCCTCGACGGCAAAAGAGGGGCTGTCGTCCGATAACTTGACTGGGGTGCAAAGTTTTGTGGTCTTGATTCCCTTACATTCCTGACATTGCCATTTATCAGATACCCATGTATCTGACTGATGTTCATACAAGGTAACGATGTAAGCACTTTGAGCACTTAGCGCCCTCTGTTGCGCTAAAAAAATTACCGCAGTGATTGCACTAGTAAGCCATGTAGTATAATGTAGTATAATGTAGTCAAGAATGTAGATAATAGATTTTTTTCGTGGGTAGGCGTAAATAAGTGTACACGTACTTTGTGCTTTATAAATCTGTTTAATTTAAAATAACTAATTAACAATTAACTGAAGTGGTTTAATTCTACATTATATTATTGAGTCACAGCTGGTTTACATTTTTAATTATTAATAACAGTCATATGAGCTGCTTAACTTAAATCGCCCTGCACATACCTGTCTTGTGACATTTACACCTTCAAAAAGAAAATTTTATTCTACAATAATACCTACAAATCTGACTATTTGTAACCATGGCCACTATCGAGTCTATTGCAGAAGTGCAAAAATCCATTAATACACAACTGTTGGCTCGAAAGGTCGAGTTTGAATCACAGTTAAAAGCTTCGCCATCAAGCAGTGTCAGCATGTTCCGGTTAAGTAAGGACTTCACAAACTTCAAACAGCATGTTTGGAGTATACTGACCCTACTTCAGCAGCAGCTTGCTGAAGTCATGAAGTCCGTTGATTCCATCGAGACTAGACATAGAAGAAAGTTCCTACTTTTATCTGGTGTTCCTGAGAAGCAAGGTGAGGATCTTTCAAGAGTCATTCTGCCTGTTTTTCATGATAAGATGCAGCTTTCTGATATCCAGATTACTTCATTTAAATCTGTTCGGCGTCTGGGTAATGATCCGGATAACAAATGCAGACCTATTCTAATAAGATTTTGTGATGAGGACACTAGGGCACTCATCTGGCGTAAAAAGACCTCCCTTAAAGGAACTAGCTTTGTCTTGGCCGAATTTCTAACAAAGCAGAAACAAAGTTGGTTCATGAGTGCTCGGAAGCGTCTTGGTATTAGAAACGTCTGGACTCAAAATGGATCTATTATGGCTAAACTACCATCTGGCAGTATTAAAAGAATATCTTCTCAAGATGAATTAGATTCTCTGTTTCAACAGATTCCAACCACTTCCACTAGTTCTATGAATTCATCACAGCTTCCAATTGAACAAACTAGAACAGAGTCTAGTCGGGTCAAACGAACTATTAATAAGAAAAAGTAGGTACTGAGTCTCAATTATCTTCCTTTTTGTTTTAAATGTTATAATAGTATTATATTTCTATCTCACATCAATATAAAACTATTGTAATATGACGTGTAAATGATATGTTTTCGTTGTTTTGTTATTTTAAGGCCCGTCGCTTAAACCGTAAAGTTGTTATTGACAAGGTAGCTAGTTGGGTTCCAACACAGACAGTGGTACTTTTACCGGACAAGTTTTAACTTCACATGTTTATTTTTTTTATACTTCTCTTCCTGTGGAACTCTTCCTATATCCAACCATTCAATGCATGAAGTGTTGTCGATTTGGCTACACTATGCGCCAATGTAACTCCAAGGCACGTTGTTAGAAGTGTGGTCAAGAACATATTGGAGACCTGTGTACTGCTCAAGACTCAACCTGTATTTTATGCCAAGGAAAGCATTCAGCTAATGACAAAAATTGTACCGAGCACTCTAGGCAAAGACAGATTAAAGTCATAATGTCTCAGGATAATATTTCCTACTCTGAGGCATCCCTTAGCTTCCCGACAATAAGACGGCCTTATGCCGAAGTTACTACAGATTGGCTTCCAAACAATCCTCCTACATCCAAATTACCACAGACTACCTTTTCCTACAATAAAACTAGTTATGTACCTAAAAAGCAATATAAGTCAGCTTCAGGTCATGGACTTGACCAACAAGCTCATAAAGAAATTATCAGAGAAAGTAGTTCATCTCTCCCAAATGGTTGTGCTCTTATTAATGAAAATCCTCTTAATAATATTGTCCAAATCCTTTTATCCTCCCTTTTAAGTCTTTTATCTAATCATAACTTCGAATTACCGACAGACGTGACAAAAACTTTACATTCCATTTTTAATATTATTAACAATGCTCCCCCAACACAAAACCCGATCACTGCTTCAGTGGAACAGTCGTTCCCTCAAAAATAAAAAACCTGATCTATGTTATATGATGAATTGCCATAATGTTTCAGTTGCTGCCATTTCGGAGACATGGGTTTATCCTAGTTCTCTATTTAGAGTCCCTGGGTTTGCATGTCTTCGGGATGACAGGGATGATGGCTATGGTGGTACCCTTCTATTAATTAACAGACTTCTTACGTTTTCCCGTATTTCACTCCCACCTTTTAACAATAATCTTTCTAAATGCAGTTGCAGCTAAAGTTGCTAACGTTTTTATACTATCTATATACATCCCTCATCCAAGTCCTTCCTGCATCCCAGAACTTAATCTAATCTTCTCTTCTCTCACCCCTCCCTTCATCATTGTTGGTGATTTTAATTCACACCACACAGTTTGGGGTTCACATAAAATTGATTCCTTTGCCACAATTCTCCTTGATTTATTTGATACATTTAATATATGTATTCTAAATGATGGATCCCCAACAAGGAGAGTTCCACCGCAACAAAACACAAAAACCGTTGTTGATCTTTCATTATCCTCTCCTTCTTTAGCCTCTATAATAAAGTGGCAAGTACTTCCAAATTCTTTTGGAAGCGATCATTTTCCTATTGTAATTTCCTTACCTGATTCTTTTTGTCCTGTAAAAATTCTTCCTCCCCTTCTGAAATATCAGGTTAAAAAAGCTGATTGGAATCAATTTGCCAATATTACTAGTATCAAAATTCAAAATTTACCAAATATTTCTGCCACAAATATTTTAGAATGTTATTCTGCCCTTGTATCTTGTCTTAGATACGCCGCCGATAACTCTATTCCCTTAAAGAACATTGGCCGAAGTCGTATCTCTTCCCCTATAATAATGTTCACAGTCAGTTATTAAATGGAAAGTCGCTGAAAATTTATATCTTGAAGACTCGGACTTATTAAAATATCAAAACACAGCAGCACAGACTAAACGACTACTATCATTAAAAAAAAAGTGGATGGATTAAATTTTGTGAAAGCTTATCCCCACGCTCCTGATTCTTCTCTTGTCTGGACGAATATAAAAAAGTTTCGTGGTATTTTTTCTTCAAAAAATCATTTTTCAAATGATTATGCCCAATGGATCTTTAACTTTTTTACTAAACTTGCTCCCCCTTGGGCTCCTTCGAGAGAAGAAGCGGAGGATTTTTTAATAGATTCTACTTTAACGGAGTCCGAAAATAGTAACTTTGTAAATAATAAATTTTCTATATGATAGCAATGTGAAGTTTCTTGGAGTTTATCTAGATTCAAAATTATCTGGTATTCCACATCTTTCTTACGTTGCAAGAAAGTGTGAGAAGAATATTAACATTATGCGTTCCCTTCTGGAGTTTGGTGGGGTTCTCACCCATACTGCCAGAAACTTTTATACAGTGCTATCATAAGGAGTCATTTTGATTATGGTTCTTTTTTGTTGGAACCATGTAATAAATCAGCTTTAAAAATTTGGAATAAGATTCAAGCTAAATGTCTCCGTATTATATGCGGTGCCATGAAATCTTCTACAATAAATGCAATGCAATTGGAATGTAACCTCCTCTTTTTATAAGAAGACAATTTCTTGCTGATAGATTTCTTTTTAGGACTGCTCAGTTGTCTTCACATTCCCTTTTTCCAAAACTTAAAGTCTTGTCAGATCTATTAACCTCTAGTAATTATTGGAAAAATAAGTCTATTCCATCTCTATCTAACAGCTATAATAAACTTATTAATATTAATATACCTATATACCAATCACAAATTAACCCATTATTTGAAATTTCTTTTGACGCTCTAATATTTCAACCTGATGTTTTACTGGATATTGGAATTTCCAAAGGTACTTCAGAAGCTAATTTAGAATTTTTACAGTTATCAAACAAACACTGGCCAGAGTGGTTGTACATTTTCACAGATGCATCTCAATTTGCAGAAAATAATGATGTTGGTGCTGCTGTTTGGATCCCCAAATTCAAAATTATTTTAAATTTTAGATGTCATACCCTATCCACAGTATTTACCGGAGAAGCAATAGCCTTATATGAGGCAATTTTATATGTTGAATCTCATAAATTAAATAAAACAATAATTTTTAGTGATTCCAAAAGTTGTTTACAAGCAATTCTTTCCAATCCTTTCAATAGTAGAAGTAGGTTTCCTATCATCCTCAAAATTAAAGAAGTTCTTTTTCGTTGCCACTCTCAACACATTAAGGTTACTCTGGCCTGGATTCCTGGCCATTCAGGAATTGAGGGCAATGAGATCGCTAATCAATTAGCTAAGGAGGCTTTCTCTATTGGTTGTAATAAATATAATACTGTTTTTGCCCACGATCTTTTAGTCACAGCTTATAAAACTTTACAATATACTTGGAAAGATTATTGGGAGACTTCAAAAATATTAAAAGGTAGATTTTATAGCCACATCCAAAGTTATATACCCACTAAGCCTTGGTTTTTTAAATATCGCGGAGCTGATAAGCAAGTAACATCTACCGTCTGTCGGTTAAGACTAGGCCATGCATGTACGCCTGTACACCTCGCTAAACTACATATCAGAGATAGTTCTCTTTGCGAATGTGGTCTTGACGAAGGTAGCCCGGAACATATATTTTTAATTGTCCTAACCTTGATTTTTCACTGTATGACGTTCTCCCTCCTTATATCCAACGTCCCTCTGATTTCAAATCCCTTCTTGCTCTTTCTTTCACTCCTTTTATTATAGTTCTGTGTAATTTTATTAAACATAACAAATTAAAATTGTAAATAGATATTGTTAATTTACTAACTATGGTGATGGTTTAACTCTTTATGTTGTTTTAGGAACTTGAATAGTGTAGTTACAAAAATTACCGATCAACTATTTAAAGTGATGCTCTCATGACTGACTGGACATTGGCAGAATTCGAATCCTCGAGATTGCCATAATTTAAAGAAAGAAGAAGAAGAATCTAAACAGAAAAATATCTTTACACGTTACCATAATAAGTAACATATTTGTGCTTAAACGATATGTACTGTTTAAGTTTCTTTTTATTCTTGTTTTATTATTATTTTTTTAGCAGAATTTTATTTTTTTTATTATTTTATATTACTGATTATACTAAAAGCATAATCTGCTTGTTTTTAATGTTGCATATTATGATCAATAACAGTAATTAAGCGTTGATATTACTTTTTATCTTTACATATTTTAGTTTTTGTGTAATTTATATGGTTATTATATGTGTGGGTTATTCTAGTGTATGTACATAGATGATTAATTTATTTACACGTACATTTCTTATGCTCCATCTCAAGTACATACCTTTGTCTTTGCATCTTTTTTTTAATAATTACTTTTGATTTTTTTTTATGTTATTAGACTGGTTGTGCAGGTTTCTTTATTGTGTTGTCTGCTTAAATATAATAATTATTGATATAGTTCAATAATGAATATAGTTTTGTGATAATTATTATATTTATTTATAATTTTGTAGTTCTTTTTATATACAGGGTTATTTTTAATTAGTTGAGCACCTTTTGCAGGCAACCTCTCTACATCAATCCCAACAACATTTGTTCTACGACTTTTAAAAAATCTTGATAAATAACTCAGTATAAACAAAACAAAAAAATTTTTGCTCCCTCGATTATTTATTTATTATTATTTTTTTTTTATACAAAACTAGGTTAATGCTTGACTACATTCCACCTGATGGAAAGTGAAATGTAGTCTTAGGTGGTAAAGCGCATTAACCTAGCAGCCTATTCACTCTCCTCTTGAAGACACCCACATTATATTTTGCCGGAAATACCGACGCAGGCAGATTGTTCCAGTCCTTCGCTGTACGCACTAAAAAAGATGAAGCATAGCGCTTCGTTCGGACAGGTGGAGTGTCCACAACGTAGGGATGGATACCCGCCGTGCGTCGGGACGTCTGGCAAAGGAACGGGGATGGGGGAATTAGGTCGTGCAATTCCTGCGCACACTCACCAAAATGTATCCTATAGAATACTGAGAGGCTAGCAATTCTACGCCTGTGTTCAAGGCTGTGGAGTTTGGCGTCAACCAATTTAGGGTCGCCAATAAGCCTCTTTGCTCGCCTCTCAATTGAGTCCAGAACCGCAAGATGAGTCATTGCGGCACCAGCAAATATGTGGCCACAGTACTCTACACACGACCGGATCTGTGCTTGGTATAATACAAGAAGCTGTCCCGGTGTAAAGTACTGTCGCACCTTCGCAAGTACGGCAAGCTTTTCTGCAGCTGCTCTTGCTCTGGACTCAATGTACCAACCAAAGTTGAGGTTCGAGGAGATCTCTAAGCCTAACAACTGAAGCCAGTCACTGTATTCCAAGGATACATTCTGGAAAGTAGGAGCCAAGGTGAAGGGGCTCCTTTTGGCGGTGAACAAACGCGTCTGCGTTTTGGTGGCGTTGAATTTGACAAGATTGGCATTGCCCCATGCGGAGACTGCCTGAAGTTTGTCATTCAAACGTTGCACCATGGCTTCTCTTTCAGATTGTACTTCATCTCTACTAGCCCGAGAACTTGGCAGATATCTTTCTACAACTGTGCTGTCGTCTGCATACCCATAGATACCGGGCTTCAGCAGATCGTTAATGTGCAGCAGAAAAAGAGTTGCAGAAAGAACGGACCCCTGAGGTACTCCGGCATTTATTGTCAAGGGTTCCGAAGAACACCCGTCGACAACTACACGGAGAGATCTCAGGGTTAAAAAGTCCGTTATCCAGCCAACCAGACCAGGAGATATACCGTACGCTGAAAGCTTGCTTAAAAGGCTCGCATGACAGACCCTGTCAAAAGCCTTCGAGACGTCCAGAGAGACGGCGACCGCTTCTCCGTTCCTCTCGATGGCTTCGCCTAAAATGTGTGTTGCGTACTGTTATATCCATGTTATATATGCTATATGACTAGCATCAGTGCAGCATCAGCACCATCAGATTCAGGGAGAATGACAAGTCTGGATCAACCAGTTAGTTAGTTACAAACCTCGGTACGAGTCGGTCATAATTTTAATTCATTTTCTATATCCATTCTATATCATTTTATAATTCAATTTCCTATTTTAAAAAGTGTATTTTGTGTTAATACTTTATAATTGAAGTAATTATATTTTAGCAGTAAATAAAGTTTTTTTAAAAACCTTTCACGGAACTCTCGTATAACATTTTGGTGGCAGCGGTGGGATACGAAAATCCCTTGTAATACCCGAATACGTCTTCGAAAAGTGGTGTGAAATAACTTTTAAATCGTGAACAATATATCATATTATAAATAATTGAAGATCTTACTCATTGAATTACAAAAAGTGAATAATACAAAATACTCTACTTCATTCAAGTGAAAACCATCATATTCTACATCTACTAAGCCCCAGCGAAGAAATAACGAGTGAATTCCGCAATCAAATATCGCAAGACTATCATGTTTTTCTCTACAATTGTTCTGTTCGTGTATCATCTGTAAGTGACTTTTATAACATTTCATTGAACTCAGAGTCTCGTCATAAACTATTTTATTCACATTTAAATCTGTATACAACTAGTTTCTAAAGCGCACATTGTTTATTTAATAACGTCATAACAACGATAAGCATATTTTAAACATTTAGACTAAGTTGCACGGTATAGAGAAGGCTTCTTTTAATTGTTTTATTATTCTCAAATTTTATACTCTGTTTATAATATATTATTAAATATTAATAATATCGACGAAATACGAATCCAAAGAGGAAACTCCCTGTATCTCTAGAACTGCATCCTTGCGTCACGAATCGGAAGAGAAAATTGATTTAGGTGTTTTATTAAAATTTGTAAAATCTTTTGATGGGACAAGAGAAAAATTAAATCCGTTCATTTCAAATTGCTTAAATGCTTATAATTTAGCATCAAAAAATCAAAAACCAATATTGTTTAAATACATTTTAAGTCAATTAGAGGGTCGCGCCGAATCAATATGTAGTATCAAAGAATTCGAAACTTTCGAACAATTCATAGATTTTATTAAACGACAATTCGGAGAAAGAAAACATTACGCTCATCTTTTATCAGAATTACAAGAATGCAAACAAAATTCAATAGAATCAGTAAACCAATTTTCATTACGCATTGAAACGTGTCTAGCTAAACTCCTCACTGAAATCAATATTTCCATACCCACGAAAAGGAAAACAGAACTCACAGGCCGAATAGCAGTCATGGAAGATCTCGCTCTCCATACATTCTTAATAGGCCTACAACCTCGACTCTCACAGATCGTTAGATGCCGTGATCCCGACTCACTCAATTCTGCTGTTAGTTTCGCAGTAGCAGAAGAAAAAATTCTCTCAAGCATTAATAAAAGATCAATTCCAGTAACACCAAGCAACGTTGAGAGACCTAAATTTCCATCTCGCCGAGAGTTCCAATCAAGACAAAATCACTTCACTAACCCACAACATAATCGCACAGATTATAATAAAAGTTCAAATGAACTGTCTTGCCGTTATTGCAAAAACATGGGACATAGTATAGAAAATTGTCGCAAACGTCAATATAATAATAGCAGAAATCAATATGTTAATTCCAATTCCCAGAATTACCGAAATAACACCGAAAACGGTGGCACTCAGAGTACATCACGCAGAGTTTTCGTAGTAAATCCATCAGATTCAATCGGAGTCGATGAAACTGATAATTTAAACGAGTAAAATTTCCCGGTAGGTATCGCGCGGGAAATTATCAAAAAAAAGTCAAAGTCGGTACTATATCCACTGCATCTGCTAATTCCACTGAATCCACTGTATCTGCTAGCCCCACTGTATCCACTGTATCTGCTAGTTCCACTGTATCCGCTGTATCCACTGTATCTGCTAGCTCCACTGTATCTGCTAGCCCCACTGTATCCACTGTATCTGCTAGTTCCACTGTATCCACTGTATCCACTGTATCTGCTAGCTCCACTGTATCTGTTAACCCCACTGTATCCACTGTATCTGCTAGCTCCACTGTATCCACTGTATTTACATCCACTGTATCTTCTAATTCCGCTGTATCCGCTGTATCTTCTACATCCACTGTACCTTCTGGTTCTACCATACCCACTGTATCTGCTAGGTCATTTAGACCGCTTAATTCTCCTAATTATGCTATCAGCACTAAATCTAATTTATCCACTGAATCCTGCAATATAAATTCTTCTCCATTAATTATTCCTCATAAACAGAACAATCTGAAGGTTTACGAAATTAATACAAATTCAGAAAATCGATATTTACCTCATATTAGTATTCAAACTTCAGTATCTAAACAACCTCTTTCTTTCTTAGTAGACACAGGTTCTTCTGTTAGCCTAATAAAATTACATTCAATGTTTGACATTCCAAAATTCAGTAAAGATATAATATCGTTAAAAGGTATTGATCCCGGTAATAAAAGTACTAATACATTAGGCAGTTTTAAACTAAACCTTTATTTTAAAAAAGATAAAACCGTTTCCCACGAATTTCATGTTGTAGAAAATATCAACCTTAATCATGACGGTATAATTGGTAACGATTTTTTAAAATTTTTAGGTTGTCAAGTAGATTACTCCAAAGGCATTTTACAAATACAAAATAATCAAATTAATCTCAACTTTTCTGAACCAATTTATACTATTCCTCGTAGATCTGAAAAAGTCATAGAATGTACAGTAACTAACCCAGAAATTTTGGAGGGCACTATTATCGATCAACACATCTCTGAATCCATACTCGTCGCAAACTCCATCGTAAGAGTTAAGGAAAATAAAAGAATAAATATTACTGTTGTAAATATCTCTGAAGAACCAGTTTTAATACAATCTAATCTCAATCTTACACTAGAACCACTTCAAACTTTGCCTACTCCATATTCTTCTACATGTTCTACTTCATTGCCTCTATTCCATGTCTCATCCAGAACTAACGAAGTCATTAACCAGCTAAGAATTTCTCATCTTAATTCAGAAGAAAGACAAGCTCTTCTACGCATATGTTCCAATTACTCTGACATATTCCAACTACCAGATGATCAACTGACCTTCACGACTGCGACAGAACATAAGATCAGGACAAATTCAGATATACCCATCCAGACTAAATCCTATAGATTCCCAGAATGTCACAAACAAGAAGTTGAAAAACAAATTACCAACATGCTAGAACAAAACATTATCATTCCTTCAAATTCACCATGGTCCTCACCCATATGGGTTGTGCCCAAAAAGAGAGATGCCTCAGGGCAGCAAAAATGGCGAGTCGTGATAGACTATCGCAAACTCAACGACATCACCATAGGAGAAACATATCCAATTCCTCAAATCACTGAAATATTAGATCAGCTCGGAAAGAGCCAATACTTTACCACATTAGACCTGGCTTCCGGTTTCCACCAAATACCAATTTCAAAAGAAGACGCCCCAAAAACCGCTTTCTCTATTCCTAAGGGTCATTACCAATTCACAAAAATGCCATTTGGGCTGAAAAATGCACCATCAACATTCCAAAAACTGATGAATACCTGCCTCTCTGGTCTCCAAGGATCCAGATGTTTTGTTTACTTGGATGACATCGTCGTTTATTCTCCTGATTTACCTAGTCACATTCTTAATTTAACCACTGTTTTCGAGAGACTGAGGGGGTACAATCTAAAGCTACAACCTGATAAGTGCGAATTTTTACGCAAAGAAGTCGCTTATTTGGGGCATATTATAAACAACGATGGTGTAAAACCAAATCCTGACAAAATCCGAATAATTACTGAATTTCCCATACCTAAAAACCCAAAAGACATCAAATCCTTTCTTGGACTCGTTTCTTATTACAGAAGATTCATCCCTGATTTCTCTAAAGCTGCAAAACCTTTAACTTCTCTATTAAAAAAGGATGTACCTTTCTCTTGGAGAAATGAACAGCAACTCGCTTTTGAAATCCTTCAAAAGAAACTTACTACTTCTCCTATTCTCGCCTATCCTGATTTTTCCCAACCTTTTATTCTCACGTGTGACGCCTCCAATTTCGCTGTTTCAGCAATACTATCTCAAGGTCAAGTAGGAAAAGACCGCCCTATCGCCTACGCTTCACGCACACTTAACAAAGCCGAATTAAACTATAGCGTCACAGAAAAAGAATGCTTAGCTATCGTGTTTGGAACAAAAGCCTTTCGTCCTTACCTTTATGGAAATCGATTCACGATAATTACCGATCACAAACCTCTGCAATGGCTTTTCAGCTGTAAAGATCCAGGTTCCAGATTAGTGCGTTGGCGTTTAAAATTAGAAGAATTCGAATAAAACATAGTCCATAAAAAGGGAAAAATCAATACGAATGCTGATACTCTTTCTCGTTACCCCGTAAACCCAGTAGAAACATCTCCAGCAGCCTTACCTCCAGAATTATTAGATGACATTGAAAATCTTATGGAAGATCCACTTTTAGAAACTCCAACACTATTACCTTCTCCTCCTAATACTTGTAATCCAGAAATTTTACCAAATCCATTTCCAATACAAGTTCCATCAACAAATCCAGACATACTCCCTAATCAAAGTCCTGACCTTATTGACTTAGGACCACTTGACCTCAGCCCTGCAAACTCTGAAACAAATGTCGACTTCGAGAGTCTTAATGTCCCTTCACCTTTAGAAGAAAATGCGAATTCAAATACTAATTTAAATAATGGAGATTACTCAACGTTCTTAAAATCTCTAAATAATAAATCACAAGACTTTAACACTATTCTTAAAGAATACAATGAAAATTTACTTAAATCCTCGTGTAAAATCATACTAATTCCCACTTCAATTGACTTAGATGAGTCAAATCCCTATGTTTCTGAAATTTTATCAAATATCGAAAACGCGGAAAATATATTGAATTTCGAAAAAGAATTACACCGATTTAAAAAAATTGACTATTTGGATAAAACTGTTTATTTTATTTTTACTAAGGTCCATCATTTTGATGAAATGCCATATCCTGATGTATTTAAAACTTTGATATCTATTAGAGATGAAATACTTAATACTCAAGTAAAAGATATTGCCATATCTGATTTTAAAAATCCATTTGAAAAACATTCTTATACTAGAATTTACAACATGCTCATATATATTTTCCATAATACGAAAATTACTATTCACGTACATTTAAACAAAATAATATATCCAACTTTAAGTGAAATACCCAAAATTCTTCGTGAAAACCATGATATTCCCATAGCAGGTCATTTAGGTGCTAATAGAATGCTTAACAGAATCCAAGAACAGTTTTATTGGAAAGGAATGAGAAGTGATATTGAGAACTACGTAAAGAAATGTAAATTGTGTCAGGAAAACAAAGCCTTAAGTAAAATAAATAAAGCCCCTATGGAGATAACTACTACTTCCACTGCTCCATTCCAAAGAATTGCATTAGACATCGTCGGCCCACTTCCTGAATCCGGTTCTGGAAAATTAAAGTATATCCTGACCCTACAGGACGATTTGACCAAATACTCTGTTGCTTATCCAATACGCAGTACTACCGCCGAAGAAACCAGCGATTGTCTTATCCATTTCATTTCACTCTTCGGTATCCCTAAAACTATACTAACAGATCAAGGCACAAATTTTACTTCTGATCTTTTCAAAAACACCTGTAATTTCCTAAAAATTAAACAACTCTGGTCTTCACCTTATCATCCCCAAACTCAAGGCGCCCTAGAGCGTAGCCATTCCACCTTAAAGGAATATTTAAAATCTTTTATTAATGAAGATCAAGATAATTGGCCAACTTATGTTTATACATCTATTCTAACTTACAATACAACTATGGATACAACTACTAAGTTCACACCTTATGAACTAGTTTTCGGTCATAAACCATTTATCCCAAACTCTATTTACGAAAATAATTCTGCTACGACATACACAGACTATATCAAGAAACTTCAACATAAACTATCATATTCTAGAGAAAAAGCACTAGAAAATATTACCAAATCTAAAGAATCTTCTAAATCTTATTATGACTCTCACGTTAAAAAACTTTCGAAATATAAAGCCGGAGATTACGTTTATTTAAAAAACCATCTTCGACTTCGAAAAGCATTGTCGCCCATCTGGAAAGGTCCATATAAAATAATTAAAGTACATAATAATCACACGGCTACGTTACTCATAAATAGAAGGCACATAACTCATCATTTTGATCAATTCAAACTTGCTACATCCACATAAGTTTCTTTTATGTTACCTATGTTATTTACTTTCTAATAAAATAAGTTAAGTAGTTTAGAATTTATTATCTATTCACTGTATTAATTTTATTTCAGCGTGTCGATTAGCGCACAGCCGGATCTTGTCCAACCAATCACCTCTAGTTCCGGCATTTACTTCGACAGTGTCGGTAAAATTAGAATAATCAAAGGACGATTAAATGTTTTAAGTCTCGTAGACATATCTTATATCGATTCACATCTTATTAATCTTAATGAAACAATAGAAAGATTGAGACAAATATGTAAACAAACAGAGAACTACCAGTGTACATATAATTTATCTCCCTTTTCTGTTCGATTTCACGACATCTTACGGGAATATGAATCCATTTCCCATCTAATTTCAAAACGTAGTAAACGCTCTGTATGGTTTGCTGGAGTAGGCACCGTATTCAAAAACATTTTCGGTACTCTTGATGAAAATGATGCACTGAGATATGATTCTGCTATTAACTCCATCCAAGAAGATGAGAAAAAACTAGCAAGTTTAATGAAAGATAATATCCTAATAAATAATGTCGCTCTCGAATCCTACAAAAGTATAATAAATAGCATTAAAACTAATGAAAATATCCTAAATCAGACATTAAATAACATTTTTATTCAAATAAATAATATAACTAATTTTATTAACGGAACAATAATTGATATGCAAGTCAACTCCATACTTACCAACCTAGAGAGTTCTTTACTTACATTATCATTTCAATTAGAAGATTTGGTCAATGCTATAATTTTAAGTAGTCAAAACATTCTACACCCAAACGTCTTATCACCAGTTCAACTATACCAGGAATTAGTAAACAATAACAGACACTTGCCTAGAGATACTGAGATTCCTATAACAATAACACTAGATAATGTTCATTTAATTTTAAGTATTTCTAATGTAGTTTGTTATTACTTTAACTATAAGATTGTGTTTATTTTACAAATACCTCTTGTGTCTCACGATGTATTTCAATTGTATCATAATTTACCTCTACCAATTCCACATGAAGCAAAAAACCCAAATACTTATAGTTTTATTGTACCATCTAGTTTATATTCTGCTATTTCTAAGGATAAAATTAGTTTTTGTAATTTAGATAATTTGGATAAATGTAAGACGATAACCTCTGAGTTCTTGTTATGTGATATATCTACAGTGCTACTAACAAATGGATTCCCGACGTGTGAAAGTGAACTATTAACAAAGTCAATAAGTGGTATTCCTAATCAGTGTGAAACTAAAACAATCATTGGTGAATTGGACATATGGAAACCTTTAGTGAATAACCGTTGGCTTTTTGTACAAACAAAACCAAATAAAGTGTCCATAGATTGTGGTACTTCCGATTTTACTGAAATAAATGTATCTGGTTCAGGCATACTAAATATGCCAGAAAAATGCACAGCATATACTAAAAATGTGAAACTTCTATCTTCAAAAAATATAGTTAATATTTCAATTCCTATACCTAAGTTAGATTTTAATATTATTAACGACTCATGCTGTAACTCAATAAACCCTAATGTTATTAATGTTAACCAAACAGCAGTAAAATTAATAAATATTGATTTAATAGATTTATCCAAAACAAATAAAAATGTAGACTTAATCCCCGACTTAGATAAAATAATTAAAAACAAATCTGTATTAGAAAGATATGAAATCCATTATTTAGCATTTACCACCTTTTTCTTTATTCTTATAACTTGTTTTATAATATATAAATTGTATAAGTGTATAAATAATTTTAATTATAATCTTTCTTTACCCTGTGTTAAACCTACCCGTACCGATGAAACAATCGATTTTCAAGATCTAGATGAAACTATTGTTACTGCTACTACTGCACCTAGACTTAGAGAAATCGTTTAATTTTTCAGTTTCTGAAATTCAGTTTTAACCCTGAATTTCAGTCTTAAAGGGGGGTTGTTATATCCATGTTATATATGCTATATGACTAGCATCAGTGCAGCATCAGCACCATTAGATTCAGGGAGAATGACAAGTCTGGATCAACCAGTTAGTTAGTTACAAACCTCGGTACGAGTCGGTCATAATTTTAATTCATTTTCTATATCCATTCTATATCATTTTATAATTCAATTTCCTATTATAAAAAGTGTATTTTGTTTTAATACTTTATAATTGAAGTAATTATATTTTAGCAGTAAATAAAGTTTTTTTAAAAACCTTTCACGGAACTCTCGTATAACAGTACGCTAGAAGGTCCCCAGTGGACCTATTTCGGCGAAATCCGTACTGTCGGTCACTGAGGAGATCGTTACCTTCTACGTAAGCTAGAAGCCGCGAGTTCAATACACGCTCCATAATTTTGCAGAGTATGGAGGTGATTGAAATGGGCCTATAATTGGCAGGATCGGCACGGCTGCCTTTTTTGGGCACGGGTTGCACGTTGGCAAGCTTCCAGGATTCCGGCACTTTTCCAGTCTTGAAAGAGAGGCGATACAGACGTGTCAATACAGGAGACAACTCACCTGCGCAAGTCTTGAGCAGAATGGCTGGTATACCATCAGGACCACTAGCTTTATTCACATCTAAACGACACAATGTTCTCCATACCTCTTTGTTCGTGATGCGGATTTCAGGCATCGAAATACCGCAGTGAGGAAGATGTTCTGGAGAAGCATTGCCAGTGTCTAGATGCGAATTCTCAGCAAACAGAGAAGCAAATACATTCGCTTTCTCTGTTGCTGTGTGGGCCAGGGATCCATCCGGCTTCAGCAGAGCAGGCAGTGAGGGTTGGCAGAAGTTCGACTCGATCGCTTTGGCAAGAGACCAGAAAGCTCGACTGCCAGTTGGTCTGACAGAGAGCTTTTCGCCATTCTTAACGATCCGATCAAGACGAGCCTTCCGCAATGCATTTTTATAAGACTTGGCAGCTTGGTTAAAGGCTCTCTTCTTTGTACTTACATCCGGGGTTTTGCGGCTTCGAGCATCAGCCCAAATGAGGTATGCCGAATGTTTTCGGTCATGTGCATGACGACATTGGGCATTAAACCATGGGCGAGCTTTGCCACCGATGGGTACGTCAGCAAAAGGAATAAAATACTCCATTGCCTGATGCACCACATCGGTTATAGCATCCGCGCAACTCGACGGATCCAAAGAAGAGAAGCAGACCTGCCGCCAAGGATAAGACGCAAAAAAGTGCCGCATCTCATCCCAATCTGCTGACTTGTATTTCCATACTCGCCTAACACCATGTGGTTCGAAAGCTGGTGGGGAATATGTAAATACAGATTTCACCAGACAGTGATCGGAGGTTCCCAAGGGGGACGTGACCTCTACACGATACCTGTCGGGATCAGTTGTCAGCAGAAGGTCCAGGCAATTGGCTGTATGGCCTACCACATCTCGCTTGCCTCACCAGCTGAAAGAGGTCCAAGGACAACGCAAAGTTCCGCGCTTCTCTTCCAGCATGGTCGGTCTTCTGGTACTAGAACAGCCAGTCCTGATGACAGGCATTAAAGTCCCCCAGAAAGACGAGCTGCGCCGAAGGGTACTGATACAGAGCCATATCTGCAGCCTCACTGAGATACTCAAATAAACGAGTTGTCTCCTGGTCACCGCTGTGCGAACGGTAGACACAGGAATGCAGGATTTTTTCGTTTCCTGTGTCCACTAAAACCCATAGGGAAGAAAAAGTGGGGTCTTCAAGGTGACGGAGACGCTGAACACAGAGGTCGTTCCGCGCGTACACACTGACTCCGGCCCGTGAGCGAAAGTTGTGCTCTAACGAGTAACCGGGATAGTCCAAGTATGCAGCGCTCAAAGGACATTGTATCTGCGTCTCCGTCAAAAAGAGCAAGTGCGGCTGCTCTGTCTCCAGGTGGTGGTGGACAGCTAAAAGATTTGAGTGCAAACCCCTGATATTAGTGAGGTGCACTTTATATGAGGAGGAGTGCAACCGCTGTGTAACCTTCTTTCTTTTTCTTAACTTTTTCATAAAAAAAAAATATATAAAAGTGAATAGGGATGGGAAATGGCAGTTGAACGAGACGGTACGTATCGAACCCGACGTCGAAATTGGTGATGTCTTGCCACTGGGAGGCTAGTCTGGAGACTGCGGGGACGCCCGAACCCCCCCAGGGATCGCCATCGGGTCTCCTCGTCTGGTCGCCAACCAGCACGATGGAGCCACCCTGGGATTTTTCACAGCTGGCGGGGCAGCCTTTCGTGGTTGGTTATCCCACTAATTGGGCCCCCAACTATCTGCGGGCGGCCAGCGGAAAGCCGTCGCTTCGGATCCCGCTACCCTCCTCGACTAGACACCCGACAAAACAAACACCAACCCGACGTCAGACCGGTTCGCCAACGCACCGCAACTGTTCAGACCCATTTCCCATAAACGGCTTCATCGAGCAACGTGCCGGAACACGACTAGGTCGCTTTGCGGCCTCCGACTCTGCCCGATGGGTGGTAACTTTGCCGGCGACCGGATGTTATGGTCTACCACCAAGGAAATGGTATGTAATGGTAATTACTCTGTATTTTGTAAGCAGTCTAAAGTATAGGTCGCGGCAGTCTAGCGCTGCACGAAATTTGTAACGTACCACGCACCTAATACTATTATAACTTTTTTTTTGTTTTATTTCGAATAATATTGTAATAATATTGTGTCTAAGATAGTTTTATTATTTTCAATTACACAATTTTATACCCGAATGTACAATACCTACTATAACTTCCCCGCGCTTTTTTCTTAGCCGGTCAAATTGAAATTAAATTTACTAGGAAATTAATAACATCTTACAATTTATTCAGATTGTTACATTGCACCTCAATTTATGGATTTAAAGAAGTAAGTTTGCTAAGACCAAAGAACGTCGCGATACCTACCTACTACCAAATTACCTCTTAAATTAAAATCTCGCGGATGCCGTTAGACATCACGCACATACCGTTCAAAGTAGTCCCCTTCGCATCAAACACAAAGACCACACCTAAAAATTAACTGTTCACCAACCACCACCGGAATATTCAATAGCAGGCTTTGCGCACATTGTCAAAAATAATAATGTCAAATCACAATAATTTTGAAGAATTAGTGTTACAATTAATTAAAAAACATCACTGTAAAATATTAAATAACTATATTTAAAATAGCTCCATCTCGAACAAAAACTTCATTCAAAGTTTTAACACCATGGACTGAGCATGGTGTTATAACTTAGAAAAAATATGCTCAAATATTAAACTTATAATTTAAATAAACTTCCTATTATTCCTCCTGGTGTTTCTAAATATTTTATTTTGTCAGATATCTGAATGAAGTTTATGCTTGGGACCACAAGATGGAGCTATTTTAAATACTGTTACTATTTTACGGTGATGTTTTTAATTAATGGTAACACCAACAGTTAGTGTCAGTACCAAGTGTCCAAACTCCAAAGTTATTGTAATTTGTAACTTTATATTATTATCTTTGTTATTTGATAATTGATATTTCATTTGTCTCGTGAGATTTATGGTGATGAAAGTTTGTAGTATTACTGATATTTTATATTAACTACCTGGATTGTTTCTCCCTTACTCTTCGCAATTTTCATTAATTCTATCACTCAATATATATCTTCTCTCTATCACATGTATGCAGATGATATTCAAATTTACCGCCATTCTAGTATTGAAAATCTTAACTCCTCTATTTCTGTAATTAATGAAGACTTGACTGCAATCTTCAGATGGAGTAGTCTCTATGGTCTGAAAATAAACCCTGCTAAATCACAGGCTATTGTTATTGGCAGCCCTGGCATAATTGCAAGGATCGATAGAGGAAATCTCCCCCCCATTTTATATGACGGTGTAATTTTGCCCTACTGTGATTCCGTCAAAGATCTTGTTCTGTTCTTGGACCAGACATTATCTTGGTCTGTGCATCTTAAGGATCTAAGCAAGAAAACATTTGTCGCAATGATATCTCTCCAACGACTGAGATATTTTCTTCCAATTCCTACCAAAGTTATGTTAGCACATTCTCTTCTCCTTTCTTTTCTGGATTATGCCGATGCAAGCTTCGTAAATGTAACCGAGGACCAATTAAATAAGCTTGAGCGACTTCAAAACATAGCTATACGGTTATTTGGCTTGCGTAAATATGACCACATATCTCAATTTCGACAACAGCTCAAGTGGCTTCCTATTCGTCGTCGCCGGGATTCGCATGTCCTTTCTCTGCTGTACTGTATTTTATTCCACCCAAACACACCATCATATCTCAAGGAAAGATTTGAGTTTTTAGAATCCCCTTCCAATTTAAGATCATCACAGCTATTAATTATAAGAATGCCTGTCCACAATTCAAAATTTTATGAACACTCTTTCACAATACATGCCACAAAACTTTGGAACGCCTTACCTCTGTCTATTCGAAAGTCAAAAACTGTAAATTTATTTAAAAAATCTGTGAAGGAGTACTTTTTAAGTATTGACAATTAAGACGAATTAAGTATAATAATATAAAAAATCTATTATATTCTTATTTACGTACTACTATTATTATGTTATCAATCTCCTTGTATTTATAATATATGGTTTAGTTTATTATAATATCTTATTTTAATTAATATTTATAATAAATCTACGTATTAATGTGTAGCTAATTGTATGTATGTTTATTATTTTTAATTTATGCCACCTCCCTATATCACTCTGTTTTTTAGGTCTGTTCTAACCCTAAGGTTGCCTGGAAGAAATCGCCTTTGTACTACATAATTTATAATTGTCTATGTAACCTTTTTTTTTTCTTCTTTTATTTTTGTTATTTTGTGTGGTGTAAAATAAAGAATAAAGAACATTGTTTCTGTATACCGACGCTTCTATTTGTGATTGACTGCAATTTCTAGGAACTTCGTAAAGAAATTCGTAAGTAACTTATTGTTTTATTGTCATGATATAAATATTAACAAACGAGATAAAATGATATGTATAAAGTAAGTTAAAGAGAAGTTATTGTTTTGTAAAAATAATATTTATTTGGTTTCTTATCGAATTCTCAAAGAAAATACGCTATATTAATTACTATTCAAAATAATTTTGGGATCAAACTAGTTGCATACATTTTAAAGTATTCTTAAATTACTACAGTGATAGTATAGTTATGTTTTTAGTGAATATAAATAAATATAAATGTAATCAAGTATTACAAATTTTCTAAACATAGATAAGTAGTTCTTATTACTAGGTGGGAAACTTTTTAATAATAACGTAAATATTTGCAGGATCAGAAAAAGTTACAGTGCCCTTATTTCATAAACTAAATAAAAATATTGAGACATTCAACTTGTGGACAACGTCTATTGGAGATTTTGTTTTTTCATTAGATTCTTAAACAGTTAGACAATATTTCAATTAATTTATTCCTTTTTAATAGGTGTAAATATTGTAACTAGATAATAAATGCTTATTTCGTAAAAGTGATATTATCCAAAAATATGTGTTTCGACTATTGTAGATAATATTTTAATAAATAAAAGTGGAAAACGATGCTATTTTTTATTACACCTTAGAAAATGATCAAGTTCTAACGTGCATAGCCGCCGCTGCGTCACCCCGCCACCCCGCGCCCCGATGCACGTGGCCTTGGCACATATTTTGACAAGTTGCGTAGCCTCTCTTTGCTCAAGTTTAATGCACGTTTAGAGGCAGTAAATAAATTTTGTATGGGAAAAACTAAATTTTTAAAACTATTAATTTTAAAAAGTCGTAGAACAAATGTTGTTAGGATTGATGTAGTCTGCAAAAGGTGCTCAACTAATTACAAATAACCCTGTATATCTATTTTATTTTATTTTTTATATTTATAATTTTGTATTATATTTAATATATCTATATTATTTTTACTTTTGTTTATAGTTTGGTAGTATATTATTCAAAATGTCAGACAATAGTACAAATTCTTATTATTCTGCATGTAATTCTGATTCCTTTTGCTCGATGAATTCGTTGGATTCTTTAACACCATCCCTTCACGATGAGAACTTAAGTCAACTTTGAACATTTAGAAACTACTTCAACTGTTGCCATATCAACGCGCAAAGCCTTCCTCGTCATTTCTCAGAATTTTCTACTAACTTTTCTGACAATATCTTTCACGCTATCCTTATATCAGAAAGCTGGCTTAAACCAAATTTAGCCTCTACTCTCTATTCGCTTCCTGGGTATGTTTTGATCCGCTGTGATCGCACAGTTAAGGGAGGTGGCGGTGTTGCTATATATCTACAAAGTAATATATCCTACAAAATTATAGCTATTTCCAATCCCACCTACTCAGCCACAGCGGAATTTTTATTTTTAGAAATTGATGTCAAAGGAGCTAAAGCCGTTCTAGGAGTTGTGTACTGTCCGCCTTCTACCGATTATTTTTCAGAACTAGAATCAACTCTTGAATCACTTAGTTCAGTTCAGTGATAAAGTTATCAAACACGGCCAATCATCTGCTCCCTGCTTTTCAAGGCACGACCTAATATTTGTATCTTACTCCCTTAAACCTCCAAAAACCAAGCCTACGGTGTTGCACTTGCGGAGTTTTTCCAAATTAAACCTAGAGGATTTTCAACGTGACGCTTTAACAATTGACTGGTCGAATGTTGTGACATCATCTAATATAAGTGACATGGTTGAACATTTTAACAGATCGATTTTAAATATTTATGATAGACATATCAGTCAAAGCCGTAAAATTAAAGCGCTCACCTTCACCTTGGATGACTGAACAGGTAAGAGCTGCTATGAGAAGACGTGATCGTGCCTTCCCAAATTTTAAGCTGAATCGATGTGAGGTCAACTGGTGTCTCTATAAAAAAATAAGGAATAAATGCAATCAGATGGTAAGAGTAGCTAAACGCAACTTTATACACTCAAATATTTCTAATTCTTCGACGGCTCTGATATGGAAGTTTTTTGCCAACTTTGGCCTAGTTCATCTTACTGACAAACCAAAGTTGACTTTATTCTCCCCCGATGTTTTAAATCGTCATTTCTCTTCTGTTGAATCTCTCAAACCAAATATAAAACGGAACACCATCTCCTTCATATCTTCCATGCCATTATGTGTCTCCACACCCTTCTCATTTTCTTTAGTATCTGAGGAAGAAATAAAAAAAACTGTGCACTCCATAAAATCAAATGCTGTTGGTGAGGACGAAATAAGCCGCCATATGATCGTCACCCTAATTGACGTGATTCTTACAACTCTAACTCATATGATAAATACTTCACTATCCACCGGTTTATTTCCTTTTACTTGGCGTACAGCACACGTCATCCCTATTCCTAAAGTTCCCAATCCTACTGCGCCTAAAGATCTGAGACCTATTTCTATCTTACCCTACCTATCTAAAATCCTCGAATCAACGGTACATAAACAATTATCCAATTTTGTCCATAACAATAAACTTCTTTCGGACTTTCAATCTGGGTTTCGTCCTGGCCACAGTACAAGCACTGCTCTCCTTAAAGTTGTGGAAGATGCCAGAGATGCGATGGAGGGTGGTCAATTAACTGTGCTAGTACTCATTGATTTTTCCAACGCTTTTAACTCAGTTGACCATGACATCCTGATTGCACTTCTTTCACGCTTTAACATTTCTTCCAAGGAACTAAATTGGTACTCATCCTATCTTCGTGGTCGCCAGCAAGCTGTTCGCATCGACAACACCATGTCGGAGTGGTGTGACACAGCTGCAGGTGTGCCACAAGGCGGTATACTCTCTCCACTTTTATTTTCATTATTTATTAATTATATAACAAAAGACTTTAAAGCCTCTTATCATCTGTATGCTGATGACCTTCAACTTTATGCACATACTAAACCTAACACTATTAATACGGCTATAGCTACCATCAACAAAGACTTGCAACATATCTATGATTGGTACCTCCAGTTTGGTATTAAAGTTAATCCGTTAAAATGCCAAGCAATTATTCTAGGCAGTCAACGACAGCTGTGCAAATTGACATCAGTTGTTCTTTCAAACCTCAGCTATAATGGTATACCCATTCCGTTTACGCAAATTGTTAAAGATCTTGGCCTACACATTGACAGCACCTTAAGCTGGAATGCTCAAGTTATGGAGTTGAGTCGTAAAGTGACAGGTTCACTACGTGCATTATATCGACATAAAAACTTATTACCGATTCGAACTAAGACTCTGTTAGTGCAATCACTTATCCTCCCTCTCATTGACTATGCTGATGTTTGTTGCTCTAACATCTCCGAATGCAACTTAAATAAATTGGATCGTCTTCTTAACAATTGCATTCGTTTTATTTTCAGTCTTCGTAAATATGACCATATCTCTAAGTATCGTTCAAAACTTCAATGGCTACCTATCCGCGAGCGAAGATCTTCTAGATATTTTCAGTTGTTCTCTAAACTTTACGATCCTATGTCCACTCAGTATTTAAAATGTAAGTTTCAATTACTAGGAAGTACTCACGACCTTCATCTTCGCTCTTCCTCTAATCTCAATCTTTTTATTCCTTCGCATCATAGCGGTTTCCTCTCAAATTCTTTCACAGTACACACTACAAAACTCTGGAACGGACTCCCGGAAAACATAAGGCGTTCTCCTAGCAAATTAGCTTTAAAAAAATCTGTTCTGACATATCTGTCCCGGCAATAGCAGAATTATTATAAAGAATTGATTTTACGTATGTCTGTATACATTTATATATGTATTTATATATCTTTATATGTATTTATTTCTGTATGTATGTATCTATGTTTATGTAAGTCATATTTATGTTTTTTTTGTTTAATCTATTATATTATTAACGACTACAAATAATTAATTGAATATAACAACAATGTTTTCATTTGTTTGTTTTGTTAGTTTGTTTGCTTTTTTTTTGTTTGTTGTTGTTATTCGATATGGCAATGTTCATATTAGTTATATTTAGGTTGTTTGTATTGCACAGAGAATGAATGTTAAAAATGTATGTTGGTAGTATTGTTTAAGTTACACTTTCTTATTGACCTCAAGTTGTGGAAGTGCATGTAACTCTGAAACCAAATAAATTCCAAATTGATTGAATTATATGTTTTATTCTTTAAAAACAACATCAGGTTATGGGCCCAGTCACATACACCTGCTTGTTGTAGATTAGCGTGACTTGCGGAAGCGAAAGTCGGCGAGAAGAAAAGTGAGGTTATCTCACGAAACTGTGCGGCGTGCTTGGCTTGGGTGGGCACTGAATAAAATCGTCGAAATATACTTGTTCTGGGTTGGGAAGGGACAAGGTGGGAATGGAGGCCATCAGCAATAACAACGGCAATGTCATTAAGTTGGAAGGAGCCAGAAATTGGAATATTTGGAAATTTCAAACAACAGTGCAGTTGCGGAGCCACGGCTGGTTGGACATATTGGAGGGAAAACGGGTGAAGCCAGAAGTTGTAAGTGAAATACCTCTATGGGAAGCAAAAGATGCCAAGGTGCAAACTTTACTCGTTACACGGATGTCGGAAGAGGCTATGTTACATATCATAACATGTACAACTTTAGCAGAGATGTGGCGTAAACTTCAAAGTGTTTATGAACAAAAAACTGAGACAAGTGTGCATATTATACAGCAGAGATTTTTCCAATACAAGTTTGAAAAAGGAACAGATATGTCCGTTTTCTTGTCTAAAATACAAAAAATGCAGAATCAATTGAAACAGATGGGTGAAGAGATATCAGATAAATTTGTAATCACGAAAGTTTTAATGTCGTTGCCAGACGGATATAAACATTTTGTTTCAGCTTGGGAGTCTGCGCCTGACGACAAACAAACCTTTGAAAATTTAGTTGCAAGATTACTTATTGAAGAAGAAAGACTGAAAGGAAAGAATGAAGATATGCAACAATCTTCTGCGTTCTTAATGAAAAATAAAAGAATAGTAAAATGTTTCAAGTGTGGCAAGAGTGGATATTATCAGAGCGACTGTAGGAATACCAAAGGTAACAGTGAAGAGAATGTGAATAGTAATAACTGTTTTTATTGTGGAAAGTTTGGACATTTCAAGGCTCAGTGTCGTTTTCGTAAACAAAGGATGACAAGAACTGAAAATAAAACTAAAAGTAACGCATTTATGATGTCTATTTCCTCGCATCAACTGCAAAAATCTAAGTGGATAGTGGATTCTGGCGCCAACGAGCACATGTGCAATGATCGAGCATTGTTTACATCATTCTCAAGTATTTCGCCCAAACAGGTAATTGTTGGTAATGGCGCGGTGATTGATGCGATTGGTTGCGGTAAGATGGCGGTGCAAGTTTCGAACGGAAGTGAATGGGATCGAAACAGTAATAGAAAATGTGCTGTACGTACCGGAATTAAAAACGAACTTGTTCGCGGTCAATCGCGCTACAGACAAGGGATATGTCATTGTGACAAATGACAGCAGTTGTAAATTTTACAAATTGAACGATCTTTGCGCGGTAGCGGAAAGAATTGGAAACACATATTATTTGGATTTACGCTATAAAAGTAATTGTGAAATCGCGAGTACTGCAAAGTGTGTGCCGGAAGACCTAATTGAGTGGCACAGAAGGTTGGCGCATCAGAATTTTTCTTATGTGAAAGATATTTTAAGGAAAAACAACATTGAGGTTAAACAAACAACAAAGCTTGAGTGTGAGAGTTGTTTGGTCGGAAAAATGCATAGATTGCCATTCCATAGAAGCGAATACAAGAGCACCGAGACATGCGAGTTAATACATGCGGATACCTGCGGGCCCATGGAAGAAATGTCAGTCGGTGGGTCAAGGCTTCAGGAAGGTGTATTTTGTGAAGACAAAAGATGAGATCAAACATTGCATCGAGGATTATATAAATAAGGCGGAAAACATTACTGGGAACCGAGTGAAAATTTTCAGGAGTGACAATGGCCTTGAGTTTGTGAACAGTGGTGTGAAGGAAATATTCTCAAGAAGGGGTATAACACACCAAATGACAGTACCATACACCCCCGAACAGAACGGGAAAGCAGAAAGAGAGAACAGAACATTAGTAGAAGCGGCAAGGACAATGATTCATGAGCGGAACTTACCCAAGAAATTATGGGCGGAAGCAATAAATACAGTGGTGTTTGTGTTGAACAGAACCGGAAGGAGCCATGAAGAAGGAAAGTCTCCATTTGAGGTATGGACTGGTAAAACATTTAATATCCATAATTTGAAAAACAATGGTTCAGAAGTGTTTGTACACATTCCAAAGGAAAGAAGGAGGAAATGGGATAAAAAAGGAGAGAAGGGTGTGATGGTTGGCTATGAGGAAGATGTGAAAGGGTATCGCATATACTATCCTCAGAAGAACACAGTTGAGACGAAAAGGGACATAGTTTTTCTACAGAAAAAGGAGAAAGTAAATCCACAAATAAAGAGAGAGAAAGGTCAAACTGCAGTGCCATTAAATCTTGAAGAGACAATGTCAGAGATTAGTACTGAGACGGATGTGAATGAGGTAGCTAAACCTAGACCCAAAGAGATGACCCATACAAGTACCCTAGAAGAAGATGACTTGGAAAGCGACAATGGCTACCTACCAAGCATTGAAGACCAACACCTACTAGGAGAAAGTAGTCCACACATTGAGGAAACAAGCAAGCGAGTGCGCAAACAAACATCATTCTACAAATGTAACAATGTGCAGTTAGACAAAAGTGAGTGCGAGCCAGTTACATATAGTGATGCTATGAGTAGAAATGATGCTAGTGAGTGGAGTGCGGCTATAGATAGGGAACTTCATACTCTGAAAGACAATAACACATGGACATTCTGTGATTTACCTGTAAATGTTAAAACTGTAAGTAGCAAATGGGTTTTTAAGATTAAAAATGTAAATAATGTCAAACAATATAAGGCTAGGCTTGTTGCTAGGGGATTTGAGCAACAGGATTTATTTGATTTCAATGACATTTATGCCTTTAGATTATTTGTAGTAGTTGCAACTAAATATAACTTGCCCATTCATCAAATGGATGTTACCGGGGCGTTTTTATATGGTGATATTAAAGAAAATGTATATGTAAGGCTACCAGAAGGGGCCTACACGGGTGACAAGAATAATATAGTTAAGTTAAATAAATCATTATATGGATTGAAAACATCATCTAAATGTTGGAATGTAAAGTTTAATTCTGTAATAACTCGAGAAGGTTTTATAAGGTCACAGTGTGATTCATGTTTATATAAAAAGGAATGTGATTCAAATAAAATATTTTTATTAATATATGTAGATGATCTGTTAATTCTTGGTACAAATGAAAGTGAAGTAACAAAGTTGAAAACAATATTAAATAGTGAATTTAAAATTAAAGACTTAGGATTGATTTCAGAATTTTTGGGAATAAGTGTTAAACAAAATTTTGAAAATGGTACAACTACATTATCACAAAGAAGTTACTTAGAAAATGTACTTAAAAGATTTAATATGGAGAATTGTAAACTTATATCGACACCTATGGATATACATTTTAATACAAAAATATTGAATTCTGATTGTGATAAAGAAATAGAAGGAATTTGTAGGCAAATTATTGGCTGTCTTATGTATGCTGTTTCAGGAACTAGACCTGACCTTTGTTTTACAGTATCTTTGTTAAGTAGATATCAAAAACATGCTAATAGTAAATTGTTAAGTGCACTTAAGAGAGTATTGCGTTATGTTAAGCATACCATAGATTATAAATTGATTTATAAATGTAATAGTAGTAGTATATTGCAAAGTTTTTGTGATGCTGATTGGGCAGGTGATCAGAATGACAGAAAATCGACTTCAGGTTATTTATTTACATTTGCAAACAGTTTAATTGTGTGGTGCTCAAAGAAGCAATCTTCTGTAAGTTTGTCATCTACTGAAGCCGAATATGTTTCAATGAGTATGGCTGCAAGTGAGGCATGCTGGCTTGTTAATTTATTATATGATTTCAATTTTCATGAGGTTAGCCCAGTTAATATATATTGTGACAATCTGTCAGCCATTTTAAATGCTAGTACAGAGTCCGTTAGAAGATTAAAGCATGTTGATATAAGGTACCATTTTGTAAAAGATTTAGTTAAAAATAATAAGATAAACATACAATATATAAGTACATCAGAACAAATAGCAGACATGCTAACCAAGTCATTAAGTAAAGATTTATTATCAAAATTTGTAATACAGTGTGGTATAAAATGTTAGATGATTTCTATTGTTTGTGATTCTTTAAATTTAGTTAATAAAAATAATATAAACATTGAGAAGGGGTGTTATTCGATATGGCAATGTTCATATTAGTTATATTTAGGTTGTTTGTATTGCACAGAGAATGAATGTTAAAAATGTATGTTGGTAGTATTGTTTAAGTTACACTTTCTTATTGACCTCAAGTTGTGGAAGTGCATGTAACTCTGAAACCAAATAAATTCCAAATTGATTGAATTATATGTTTTATTCTTTAAAAATAACATCAGTTGTTTTATGCAATGTTTTAGTTATTGTTAAGTTTTGATTGTATAATTTTAGCGCCTGATATAAATTAATTATTTTACTGTTTTTCTGGGTTGACTGGCAGAGAATGTTTTTAGCATTAAGTCCGCCTTTTGTACCATTTTTTTGGGCCAATAAAGATTAAATAAATAAATAAATAAATAAAATAAATAATCGGTGAAAAGATATTGAAAATTGACAATAGATAGCTCCTTACGCAATTGAGTATTTATTAATAAATAAACTCTGTAGGTCCTTCAAAGATTTGTATTTAGTTTATTAAATTTATACACATACAAAACACTATGTCTTCATTTATATTATGCACTGAAACTGAATTTCAACTCGAATAATTCAAAGGTAAATTACGGGGATATTATATGAACAGATGACTTTTACAAGGCGTTTGACAGGGTCTGGCACAATGGACTGGTGTACAAGTTATACCAGTTCAAGGTGTCGGACAGACTCGTACTCATCATACGGGACTACCTGTCGAATCGCTCCTTTCGCTACAGAGTGGAAGGCGTTTTGTCAACCCCCCGCCCCATCAGGGCGGGTGTCCCCCAGGGTTCAGTTCTCTCGCCCATCCTCTACTCCATCTACGCTAGCGATATTCCTAGGCCGCGATCTAAAGTGCACCTTGCCATGTACGCGGACGATACCGCGCTTTACACGTCCTCTAAGGATCACTGGGAGATATACCAACGTCTCCAATCCGCAGTCGACTCCCTCGAAAGTTGGCTGCGGAAATGGCGGATCGAGGTAAACCCTGAGAAGAGCGTTTCCGTGCTCTTCGAACGGGGCCCCCCAAGGATCCTCCCGCGAATGAAACTCTTTGATAAACCGATACCTTGGAAAGACGAGGCAAAATACCTAGGAGTAACGTGAGATAGAAAGTTAGTTTTCACTGCGCATATTAGGACCATTCGTAGTAGAGCGGCCTACATATTAGGTTGTTTATATCCGCTGTTAGGCAAGCTGAGTAAAATGTCCCTTCGCAATAAGGTGACACTTTACAAAGCTTGCATACGTTCCGTCATATCTTATGCGAGTCCCGCTTTTGCGCACGCTAATCTGAAACCCCTTCAGGTGATTTAGAACAGGTTTACACGGATTGCAACCGGTGTGCCGTGGTTCGTACGCAACATCGATCTCCATAGAGACTTAGACCTTCCGACCATCGCTCAGTACTTCCAGGGGCTTTCCCAAAAGTACTTTGAACGTGCTGAGCGACACCCGAACCCACTGGTGGCTGACTCCGGAGAGTATAGACCACGTAAGACTACTTTAGTCAGAAAAAGAAGACCCAAGTCGGTACTTGTTGACGCCGACGACGCGTTCACAGTAGGTAATAACGTGTACGTGTAGGCATAAGTGACACCACACAACATACAGACCCACACCGTCTATACCGGTATAGACGAGGTCCCAACTGAGTAAGTGCTCCGTTGCTCCGGCGTTCTGCCGTCGGAGGACGCTAGTGTTCAAATTTCCTTAGCTTCCCTCCTGACTAACGACGCCCCGAGCCGAGGACCGTGTCGCAATCTGAGACTCCCTTGGGATGTCGTTACCCATGGGGGCCCATCTGACCCCCCCTTTTAAGGGCGGGACTCATGACCCACCCGCTCCCCCGGTGACGCTGTAATAGCGAACAGGGCTAACAGCATAGACAGACCAAAAAAAAAACTTTTACACAACAAAATCTATGTTATATAATCACTGTTACACATAAAAACGAAAACTATTAGCTTGAATATTCATATAAGCAGTCTACATGTTTTTTTGAAAATATCTTTAAACATGTATAGCCATGTTAAGCTTATTTAAATTTATATAAATATAGAATGTAAAAAACCGATACGGGCAGGGATTCGAACCCGCGACTACTGGGAAACCGTCCCGTCGCTCTACCAACTGAGCTACCGTATCGCTGTCCGTCTCGGTGAATTAAGCATTAATTTAACTACTAACTAACTATAACTTAACTTTGCAGTATAGAAACATTGGTTAGGATTTTCGAAAGAAACCTAATAGATGTCACCACCGTCCCGATAAAGACGATCACATATAGAATGCTTAATTCACCGAGATCTATTTTATCTCCTTAATCCCATAATCCCAATAATTTATTTAATAATGTTTTTAAATTTTTGTTACAAGAATTTAATAATATTTTTAAGCCAAAAAGTATAAAAAACCTATAACTTAAATTTAATGAGACGGGAACCATGGGAATATATGAAAATAAAGATAAGTTATATGATTTATATAGTGAGAGGCAATGAAATCGAAATCCATTGTTGTTGAATAAAGTTGGCTATTTCTCTTAAATATTTAAAAACTTTTGCGCACAAGCTAAGTCGATTTATATTAGAAATAAAATTTTAAACTCAAAAGATGAAGAAAAGCAACTTGTAATATTTTATGTAGTGTTTCTGAAAAAACTAGGCCTGATAATCTACAATCTTCAGCAATACATTTTTAATATAAAAAGTTTCGATAAAAATACGTGTAGTGACATGGTGAAATCTATTTACTATCTATGTAAGGACTGCGCACATTGAAAATTGGATTTTTTAACCCCCGTTTCTTAGAAATAGGTCATAAAGAATTTATGATAGCGATGGTCCGACATAATGTAGACATCATGGCACTAAATGAAACCTGGCTAAGGAAGGGGGAAGATAGTGTAAGTGTAAGCTAAGGAAGGTGGTGTAAGCTTTTAAATCCGAAAAGGCTACTCAGTACATATCGTTACCCACACTGAAACTGTAACTGTTGAGCAAATGTGGCTTAGTGTCAGTATTAAAGTAAAGTATTAAAGTAAAGTTTTAGTATTAAAGTAAATACAAAATCATAGGATAAGCACAGTTTATAGACCGCCATGGTTGGATACAAGTATCTTCTTGGAGTCATTAACAGATGCAATGGTAGGATTTACGAATTATGACCCCACCGCACTGCTGGGTGATTTTAATATAAATTGTTTACATGTAAAAAATTATACTAGTAAGCTGCATAAATTCCTTAATTACACTAACTTAAAACAGTTCGTAGCTAAACCGACACATTTCACTAATTACAGTGAATCTCTTCTTGATTTAGTATGTTCAGATATTAATAATAATAATAATAATAATAAAAATAATATACTTTATTGCACACCACAAAGTTGAAAATACAGTCAGTTAAAAAAAACAGGCACAGAGAGTTAAAAAAAAAATAAAACAATATAAAAATAAAAACAAAAATTAAAACTACTTATAGGTATACAATAAAGCAGTCTTATCGCTAGGTAGCGATCTCTTCCAGACAACCTTATTCTGCTAGGATCGGATCATGAGAGAGATTGGAGGGTAGTGCATAATAGAATAATATTAATATAAATACACACATAATAAAATACTTAGTACAATATACATACATACTTAAACATACATACATATACATACGTACATACATATACATACATACATATACATACATACATACATATACATACAATACATATACACACCAACATACATACGTTTATTTATAATAAATTACAACTGAAAAAAAAAAAAAAAACATGTGTAATACAAATAATATAGTAAGAAGTATAGGAAAGACGTTATAACATTATTCAAGAGACGACAAATCATTCCATATAAATATAACTTATATAAAATTATACATAAAACAAGATACATACACAAATGATAAAGTAAATGATATAATAATTATGCCGAACTTAGTGATAGGTGTAGATAGTGGTCTTTAACCAACTTCTTAAAGGTGGTCAAAGACCGAGCTTGACGAATAGCTAACGGTAATGCATTCCATAATAAAACCGCTTGTACACTAAATTAATTTTTAAAGAAAGACGTAGTATGAGAAGGTAATCGCAAACTAAGGTTATCAGAAGACCTTAGTACTTTACTATAAATACCTAGGAATTCGAATTTGTCTTTGAAGTAAAGGGGAGAAGTTGGGATAAATAACACACAGTACAGAAGAGAAAGAATATGTAGATTCCGGCGAAGTCGAATAGGTAACCACTTGAGGCGTGAACGAAATTCAGACACATGGTCATATTTGCGTAAGCCAAATATGAATCGAATACTAAGATTTTGAAGTCTCTCAAGTTTATTAAGTTGGTCTTCAGATATACTAGGATAACTTGCGTCGGCATAATCAAGAATGGAAAGCAATAGAGATTGGGAGAGCATAATTTTGGTAGGAATAGGTAGAAAATTTTGTAATCGACGCAATGAAGACATAGCAGCAAATGTCTTCCTGCTAACTTCATTTAATTGGGTCGTCCAAAATAATGTTTTGTCTATATGTATTCCTAAATTTTTAACGTTATCGCTAAAGGGAATTACAACTCCATCGAATACAAAAGGAGGCAAATTTGCCCATTCTACTTTAGCGATCATTCCTGGAGATCCAACAATAATAGCTTGACATTTTGCAATATTGACATTAATACCGTATGTCGCACTCCAACTTTGTATCGAGGTAAGGTCTGAATTAAGTCTAGTAATAGCACATGGTAAGTCTTTTAGGCCGGACTGTGAATATATTTGTAAGTCGTCTGCATACATGTGATAAGGAGAAGAAATACTGAGAGTGATCGTATTAATGAAGATTGAGAAGAACAGTGGTGACAACACGCCTCCCTGTGGAACACCGGCACTTACAGTACACCAAGATGAGAAGGATTCGTCAATACGAATGCGATGCCGGCGTCCAAACAGGTAAAAAGGTTGTTAAAAGCGTTGCTAAAATCAAGCAAGGTTAACACTGTCAGTTGTTTTTTATCCATTCCCATTCGTATGTCATCAGTAACTTTGATAAGAGCAGTTGTCGTACTGTGACCAGTGCGGAAACCAGATTGAAATGAATTTAAAAGATTGTTTTTATTCAAAAAGGAATTTAGTTGTTTATAAATTAGTTTTTCCAAAACTTTAGAGAGGAGAGGTAAAATAGAAATTGGTCGGTAGTCGGAAAACGAGGAAGGGTTGGATTTTTTGGGAAGAGGAATAACTTCAGCGTCCTTCCACACTGTAGGGAAATCACCAGAGGAAATAGAATAATTTATTATATGCGTTATTATAGCAGTAACAATATCAACTATGGGGAGAATCATTTTCCGACTAATGCAATCGCTACCAATGGCATTCGATGAGATGGATAATATGTTCCCCCTAACATCACATTCAGCAAATGGAAGAAAAGTAAACGGTTGGAAGTCGGGTGTCGGAAGTGAAGAAATAAAATGTAAAGTTTTGTTTTTTGTGATATTATCCATAGCATTACGTGATGGTGAGAATGAAGCATTAAGGCTCTCGATATCTATGTTGTTGGTTTGTGTTGATTTTTTTGATGATTTTCCGGCACCTAGAGATTGAAGAAATTTTCATATTCGTGCAGTGTCGCCGTTTTCGACGGATTGATGGATATGGCGGCGTTGTGCATCCCTACACAATGTATTGCAGGGATTTCGTATTTTTTTATATTTTTGAAATTTTGAGTCTGATTTATTGGCTTTGTATTCTGATTTGGCATAACATTTCTTTAAAATCATTGTTTTTAAGTCATCCGTTAACCACGGCGCAGGAAGATGTTTAATTTTGACAGGTTTAATTGGTGCATGAATATCATAAACCCGAGTTAAGAGAGTTGAATGTATTAACTTTCGAATTCATGCTTCCAATAGTCATAATACTAACCCAATCGCTGTTCCATGCATCATCACAAAGACGAGAAACGTCCATTCCTCCAAAATTACGCCTCAGAAAGAGTTTACTTTTAGGTTTAGGAGGTCGTAATTTATACGACAGATAAATCAAGCCGTGATAAGAAAACCCATCCACGGCACATTGGCCGTGTTGACTTATAAATTCAGGGGATGAAACAATTGCAAGATCGAGAAGAGAAGGTATACAGTTTGGTAAGTTATGAGTAGCAGACAAAGGTAAAATGTGAAGGTTACAGCCCTCCACAACAGATAAAAGTTTTTTTGCTCGGATATCACTTTTAAGCAAACAAGTGTTGAAATCTCACTCATGTATCCAACCTTGTTTGTACTAGGCATGGTTGGATATCATGAGTTGCGAGTCAGAAGAGAGCTCACGCTTACACTATATATCTTCAAATTACTCAGGGGCAAAATATACAACCCTTATATATTGGCCATGTTACACTTAAATGCACCGGATAGCTATGTGTGGCGACGTCGCCAACCACGGCTGTTTGCGGTACCAAGTGGGCGCACCAACCTCCTCAGAGAGGCGCCGCTTTCGCGTGCTATTCGTTCCCTAAACCTTATCGCGGAAGAAATAGATATATTTTGCTGTACACTGACTGAATTCACTAAGGTGGCACTAGATATTATAAGTTATGTTATGTGTTAAATATTTGCTTCACTATTGTATTGGGGTAAAACCTGTAAAGATAGTTGTAAGTATAGATAAATAAATAAATAAATAAATAAATAAATAAATAAATAAATAAATAAATAAATAAATAAATAAATAAATAAATAAATAAATAAATAAATAAGGAGAGATGGACTATAAAAGACACCAAGTAGGATTTTAGTATGTGACAAAGAGATTTCTAAGAGTAAATGTTGTAAATGGCTGAGTTGAGGAACTTATCATAGTAAATGGAATATAGGAGCGAAGATAGATCGCTACCCCTCCTCCACCTTTGCCGATGCGGTCGTTGCGAATAAGATTGAACCCTGGGATCGAATAAGAAGTAGTAGGTAAGCAGGGTTTTAACCAAGATTCTGAAACAAGGATAGCGTGAATATACCGTGACTCAAACGACGCAAGCAATTCGGGAAAATGGGCCGGAATACTTTGGGCATTTATATGAACTACGTTAAAGTGTTTATCAAAACTGGAAAATACATTATTAAGAGAAACATTAAGAGAAGGGAAATTTGTACTGTGGTAACTAGCATCACTAGAAAAGTCGTCAGAAGTAATAGATACAAATGTATCACTGTCATCAGAAACAGACATTATAACTTAGAAATATATAATATTTAAATATATATATATATATATATATATATATATATATATATATATATATACACTCATGGACATATTTAGGGGAACGCAAAAAAAAGATCCAATAACGGAAAATATTTTTATATTTTCGTACTGGCCACTATACCAATATTATGTATTAAAAAAAAAGATGATTTTAAAAATAATTTTATTTTAAATTTCATTTGTTTTTTTTGTTTATCTGCTAATTTCTGAGACACGTAGTGTATGGAATTTTCGTCGGCTTTTGTTGTTTTTAACAAAAACTTTATTTCTGTTGTTTTTTTGACGAAAAATTGTCATTATTGAGTGAAGTGAACTTAATTCGATAAATTTAGGCGATAATGCCGGATCTCAGCGTTGCTCTGGTTTCTAAAGCTGTAACTTTAATTGAAAATGGTTACACTTACAATGAAGTGGCTTAAACATTACATGTTTCCAAGTCTGTGATTTTCCGCAATGTTAAACGGTACCGGCAGACTGGAGAGTATACCAGGCGTAAAGGACAAGGTCGCAAAAGTGTAACAGGAGAGAGAGACGATAGATTTATTGTCAGAAGTGTTCTCAGAAACCGTACCTTGACCTCTTCTGAGATACGAAACCAGCTGCAGGAAGTTCGACAAGTGATAATTAGTACCAAAACCGTCAGAAGAAGACTGAAGGCAGCTGGTATAGGGGCGTACTTGCCTGCCAGAGGTCCACAGCTCACCGCAGGTCATCGAGTGGCTCGGGCCAGCTTTGCTCGTTTCCACCTAAATTGGAATAATGACGCTTGGGGAAAAGTTCTTTTTAGTGATGAATCCAGATTTTGTCTCAAACCAGATGATGGAAGGACTAAAGTATGGCGACGACCCGTAGAAAGATACGCTCAGTGTAACATTATTGGGAGAGAGCCGTATGGTGGAGGGTCAGTAATGGTATGGGGCGGTATTTGCTTAGGAGCACGCACGGAGCTACACATCGTAGAAAACGGCTCCCTGACTGCGGCAAGATACGTAACCGACATTTTAGAGCAGATTGTGATGCCTTTTGCCCCTTTCATTGGAGACAATTTTCTTCTAATGCATGACAACGCTCGACCTCACATTGCGGCATTAGTTTCGGAATATCTTAATGAGGTCGGAATCCAGGTTTTGGGGTGGCCGGCACGCTCGCCAGACCTAAATCCAATAGAACACGTTTGGAACAAACTAGGAAGACAAATTAAACAAAGAAATCCATCACCTGTCAACGTAAGAGACCTCAAAACCGCATTGGTTGAAGAATGGAACTCAATGCCGCAAAGTTTTATTGACAATTTAATAGATAGCATGCCCAGACGCATGCAGGCAGTTTTAACAGCAAGAGGTGGCAACACTAAATACTGATTGTATCACCCATCGCGAAAAAACCAGTCATTTGGACAATATTAACTTTTCTTTAGTTTTCATTGTGTTAGGTCAAAACTCTTCAGAATTAAGTCACTGACCTTATTGTCTTTAATTTCGTTTCTTTCGCTTTAATTTTGTGATTTTTTATGTTCAAAAATGTTAATTTAATTAATTCAGAATAATAATCAAATGTATTGTACAGCAAAAATGTGTTTTCATATGATCTTGCAGTCTGTTTTTTGCGTTCCGCTAAATATGTCCACCGGTTTATATATATATATATATTAATATCCATAATGTTGACATCGATTATATCCCTATTCTCAGCAGTATTTTTTTTCTAACCTTTGAACTTTAAAACATGCAAAGTTGAATTAAAAAGCCCTATAGACAATATGATGCGATAGAATCTCATGCACTTCAGAGAAGTTTTGAAATTATGCTGACGGCGTGATAAGTTCCAGATTACTTGCAATCAGTAAGATGATTGTCCAGCGTTTTCTAAATGCCTGAGATAGATTTTGTCTTAACATCCCACTGCGTACGCACGTAATGCCTTTGCTTAATTCTGAAAATATATTAAATATGGACTATAGAAGACAATAACATTTGGCGTATCTAATTTTGTGGTGATAAAATATAAAATCCCAGTATATCTATGTAATAAGTTAAAATGGTTGAGTGAATACAATAGGATTCTATTCACTTCATAAATCAAGGGCTGTACGTAATAAATGTAATGAACTTTGGTTTGCTGGAGTTATCAGACCTAGCAAATTGCCCTTTTCTAGCCCAATAATATTAGTTAAGAAACGCGATGGCACAGACCGAATGTGCATAGATTACCGTGAGCTGAACTCTTATACAGTTCCTGACTGGTACACCTTATCTCTAATAGCTGATCAAGTCCAAAGGCTATCTGGCGCGCGATTTTATTCGTGTCTCAATATGGCTAGCTGGTTGTATCAGGTTCCTACAAATGTAGAATCAAATTCTATAGAAAAAACCGCATTTATTACATCAGAGGCTCATTATGAGTTTACAGTTATGCCCTTTGGTCTTCGAAATTCTCCTTTAGTTTATCAGAGAGCTATTAATCTCGGCTCTGGTCATACCCGCATATAGTGGAGAGCAAAAACAGAAATTATTACGCGTATTCCTACGCACTCTTAGTGACGCTGGATTTTAATTCAATATAAAAAATGTGCCTTTCTTACAAAGCCAGTCCAGTTTCTGGGATATATAATATCGGTGGGTGAAATAAGACATAGCCCCCGTAAAATAATTGCTTTGACTAGTTCTTTACCACCATAGAAAATAACTCTATTCAGATATTTCTTGGGGTTAGCATCATACTGTAAACAATTTGTTAATACCTTTTCTCTTAAAATGGCATCGCTTTATCGTTTATTATCTAACAATCATTCTAAAATAAATCGGACCACAGAGTATGAAACAATTAGACGAGAAGTAATATCAATATTGACGTCATCTCCGGTTTTATTGCTTTTCGAATCGAAATTACTTATAGAATTACATACTGATACTAGGAGCGAAGGATACGGCGCGATTCTCTTCCAAAGAACGGTTATAAAATTACATCCAATAGAATACTTCAGCAAACGCACTACGACTGCGGAGTCTTGATACCACTCTTATGAGTTATAGACTCTATTAGTTGTTAATTCAGTCAAGCATTTTCGCCATTATTTGTATGGCAAAAAATTCCCAGTAGTAACTGACTGCAATTCTTTAAAATCCTCTCTAACTAAAATAGACTTGACTTCTAGAGTTCTTCGGTGGTGGGTTTTTCTTCAGGCCTTCGATTTCGATATACAGTACAGACTTTTTCTCGAGAAATCATTTACCTGACGCGAACAGTAAGGCAACTAGTGATATTGTCAGTTTAGAAGATAACTTAGTTGAGATTATCATCGAATTGATTACTAGCGGAAAAACGACAGGACTCTGAATATAGTGAAATTATAAGTAAACTAAAAAGTTATGATTTAGACTTTAAAAGTAGTAGGATCTATGAATTACACTCGAATGTACTCTACAGAAACATTTAAAGGAACAATCGCAACATTTAGTTACTGGTTGTACCTAAAGCTTTTTGTTGATCGATTATAAATTATATTCATGAATGTGTTCTCCATTTAGGAGGGGATAAAACTTTAAAAAAACCATATCAATATTATTGCTTTCCTAATAGGTATGTCGAAATATGTCAGAAAATTTGTTAACAATTGCATAATATGTAGTGTAGCTAAGTCGCGAAGTGGTAAACAACAGATAGCTTTGCACCCCATGCCAAAAGCGAACATTCCTTGGTGTACAATCCATATTGATGCCTCAGGTAAATTAAGTGGCAAAAATAATCAAAAGGAATAAGTTTTTGTACTTGTAGACTCACTAAATCTGTGCTACTAAAGTATTTCACAAAAATCGATTCTAATAGCGCGATCAGCGCTCTCTAAGCTTCAATATCTCTTGTCGGAACCTCCGTGCGTGTTATTGCAGACCAGGGTAGGTGTTTTAAGACAAAAGATTTTATTTATTTTTGTGGTAGTCACAATATTGAAATACATTTAATAGCAACCGGCTGTTGTCGTGATTAAGTTGAGCGTATAATGAGTACACTCAAAAATATGTTAAGGTAATATTCATAGAGTAACCAAGGTGAGCCCTCTGGAAATTTTAATAGGTAGGGTAGCTAGACTTTTTAATGTATTAACTATAGACGATCAAGAGGTTGAGGTGGATGTAGACGAGACTAGAGAAAAAGCCAATAGATTGTTGAAAAATAATGCATGCATGGATCAAATTATATAAAAGTAAAGCAAATGTCACGTTTTCGTTAGGGGACTTTTTTTTTTGAAAAGGGGCCATTGAAAGGCGAGGAAGTCATTAAATAGCAAGGTGGCTACTGGAGTGCCAGGTGGATGTTCGGATATGCTCGTCAACGAGTGCTGCTTGCGGTAACTGGTTGTGTAGCAGGCCGAAGATTTGTTTATTTATTTTTTTTTAATGTTATTATTATTTCATTTTCGTTGTCTGAAATCATTAGGCTTCATTTTCGATTGATTGCAACGGTTCTAGTTGTTCCAAAATTGCATTTAAGATTGTCGTTTGTGAAACAGTGATCACAATAACAAAAAATATATCCGGCTGAGTTTGTTGTGTGGTTTTTCTCAGACCAGGACGTGTTTGGAACCCTCATAGCTTTAACATTAAGATGGAAAGTGCTTTTATAGAAGGGCTTATTACGATAAATCTAGTATCGTAATAGGCCCTCTGACACTTTCATGTTGACGTACACAAGTGATCACTGATTATGATTCTAAGTGGAAAAGATATAAATAAAAAAAAATAAAAAAATTATGGCGAAAAATGGAGGCGTACCTGCCCAGGTTTAAGCTTTTTCTGTAGCTAGGGCTCTCTAGATATACCCCGCATCCTATTTTGCGTGAGGTCGGTCTGTAAATACTGCCCCTAGCCACCCTCTGATATGTAAGTCGAGAGGTGGGAGGTCCAGTGGGGCATTCAGAGCCGCTCCTGGGCAACTAGACATGGCGCCAAGTTTTTGAGTTTTTGAGTAGCTCACATAACCGTTCTCTCCGTTCGAATTAAAACCTTCTCTTTTAAGTTCCTTCCCATTCATCTTCTTTTTACACCGATTCCGTCACTGTACAGACCATAAGATTGTAGAATGATCTTCCTCTTAACATTAAATGTGCACAGTCATATGATTCGTTTAAGCGTAGCCTTAAAGTGCACTTTTAAAATTTATAGCTTGTTTGTCTGTATTGCTATCTGTTTATGTGGATATGTATGTTTATTTATAAGCGTATGTATATATATATATATATATATATATATATATATATATATGTCGGAGATAAATGCATATCAGTGACTTGCTCGTTCTTGATGGAATATTCTGGTACAGGATCCGAGGCGTAGGTCTCAGGCAATTAAACCACACACACAATATGACAATTCTTGTATTAAATGTAGGTAATCAATTCTCACAAATTACTTAGTAGATATACAATTATCAGAGTTGCGTGAACTACCGATCCCGTTTGGGGTCCGAACTGTAAAGCTCTCACTAATCAATTCCTCCTCGACTCAAAGCTCCCCAATATTTAAAATGTCTCCGGTGCCCCTCCAAACGATTCCGGTCACGTGACTCGTTACGTCACGATGTTCACACCCCACTGTTACTATGATATCAATTGAGTTACTAATTATCATTAAATTATCGTGATCTACGACACGGCCATTCTGACAAGTCACACGCCCTCGTGTGCACGTATCTGAAATTCAAACAATATACAACTTTAAATGTCACTTCGCTCGGCCTTCCTGACCAACTACAGTTTCAGTAGTAACCAACAAGATTGTTTTAAACAACTTTATAAGCATCAACCAACAACTTTTGGTTGTAAGCAAAGCTCAGCCTACCTACTGGTTGGTATCAACACATTATACCACTAAAACTTTATAACTTATTGTCAAAGCTACTTCTACTCCAAAATATCGACTTTCACACTGTTGTTACTATCACCTATATCGAGTGGTAGTAGTTTATACCACCACCTTCAACTGACAATAACTATGCCACCTCCATAGAGTGACGATAACCTTGCCACCTCCACCGAGTGACGATAACCTTGCCACCTCCATCGAGTGACGATAACCTTGCCACCTCCATCGAGTGACGATATCCTTGCCACCTCCATCGAGTGACGATAACCTTGCCACCTCCATCGAGTGACGATAACCTTGCCACCTCCATCGAGTGACGATAACCTTGCTACCTCCATCGAGTGACGATAACCATGCCACCTCTATCGAGTGACGACAACCACGCCACCTCCATCGAGTGACGATAACCACGCCACCTCCATCGTGTGACAATAACCATGCCACCTCCATAGAGTAGCTTTAGGATTCGCGGTTGTCCTGGGATGTAGGGTCTGAAATAAAACAAATAACTCCAAGGATAACTTGCTCGGCTATTCCGACAATAAAACCAGTGAATGTCACGTCTTAGGTCTTTACTCCATATACACTCTTAACACAAGGTGCGCACTACACCTTATTTACAACAATTAAAAACTACTCTGATCATTAGATCCATCACTTTACTTTACAAAATCAATCATAATTTTACCAGACTTGCGTACTCAACTCAGCTCAACTCAACTCAATACTTTTGCAATATGATACAGTCCATCGATCGTATACAAACAACTACCATGAACCAGTCCTTCGGTCATGTAAAACACACATCAGACCCATCGCCTACACGTGTTACACCACACGTGAGGTGCGGTCAACCAGTATGAGTAGGCAAGCTGTTATCTGTAGTGAATTAAATATCACTTTGTTTAACTAAAACATTTAGTTCCTGAGGGACCTTGTGATCGGAATGATTTAAAATAGACTTTCTAATAGAAAATTATTAATCATAACCTCTGATAAGATCTATAACGTACTCTGGACACTATTATCGTTGCCAGTTAGAATTACTGAGTTATTTAAACGTTACACAAAAATTGTTTGCTAAACATTCTGTGATCAGAGAACTCTCAGCACAAGAACCAAAACAATATTAAAATGAATCACCAAGTTCCTATAGTACCGTTAAGGTAGCTTACGTGACCACTTCAACCCTTCTTTCTCTGTGGCTGCCTGCCGCTGGCACTGTATCGAAACTTCTCGTACCCCTGTTGCACCTGTGCCTTTACAACTTATTGAAAAAGGAAAAATCAGTTATAATAAGTTGAACATCATAATTGAAAATAAATGCCCACTCAACTAAAGCCTAAAGCAACTAAGCACCACTTTTCATTACATTTTAAACCAAAAATGTATTCTAAAAACAACATAAAACACAAAGCATGAATCTTATTCGTCACATATGGCTTTTCACTAAGCCCTACCAACAAACCTCCTGTTTGTTTCATGGCATTACTTTCAATTCCGAGTCCCACTGACTCCCAATTTGAACTAAGATTCACTACTATCACTTTTACTCAATCGCTTTTACTACAAGCTCTATTTCAAGTGGTACTTAACCCTCTGGCATCGCTATATATCAAAACAAATGTTTTTTTAACTTTCTCCATCATAAGCTCTAAAAATGAAACATTTGCAACCCTGGTTATTGTACAATTTGCCTTGGGGGAACTTTATCTATGGCATCTTGCCCCGATCGAATATTACTAGTCTCTGTTGCGGAAAACATTTACAAGACGTAATTAATAAGTTCTTACTTTTGCTAAATTAACTAACCGCTTCATTTTACAGCATTAACGGGCCTTGATCCGCAATAATACGCATTTGCAATAAACGACTAATTAATAATTGTAAATTCGCCCATGATTACTACACATGTAGGTAGACAAGAAATAAAATATTCCAAAAATCGAATTACAATTATTTTTTTTTGTTTTTACAGGTTGAATAAATTAGAGCTATCGCGTAACCATTGTTAACCGAATTTAAAACAAAGAAATGAAACATCCGTAGCACTCAAAATTAGTTATCTTATCACACGTAGCAAAGGGACGTTAATTTAAAGTAAAATAATTTTCAGTAAAATTTAACAAAAACAGGATGGGTTTGATCGCTAATCTCAGTACCAGTCATCGCAATAACAATAATGAAATGCTTACCACTATATTTGATAGCTTAATATTCTTTAACTAGCGAGTATTTAGCCCAAAAATTGGAAGTAAATCGAAACGAATTCACCTTTATGCTGTGACGTATCCGATGGTGGATAAATTGCTCAGACCTCAACGCGTTGTTCGCACCGTACTTTACCAGTACTACTGCCATGGCTGCCATCGCCATCACGACCATCAGCACCATCAGCGCTGCGTCGTCACCACCGTCCCCGCAGTGCCGTCACCGCCAGCCGCGGAGCGCCGTCACCGCCAGCCGCGCAATGCCGTCATCGCCAGCAGCGCAGTGCCGTCACCGCCAGCCGCGCAGTGCCGTCACCGCCAGCCGCGCAGTGCCGTCACCGCCAGCCGCGCAGTGCCGTCACCGCCAGCCGCGCCGCGCCATTACCGCCATCCGCGCCGCGCCATTACCGCCATTCGCGCCGCGTAGTCACCGCCATAATTTCTCATTTCTTTTCTTTCTTCATTAGCAACGATTCCTTCTTTCGTAGAATACTTCCAACGCTTTGTCATTTAATCTAATAAACGACTTGCATAAGCGATTAAATAGGTAATTTCACTCGATTTTCTTGATATGTGGGTAGATCTCAATTTTTAAGTTTCGAGATAACATAAATTTATTTTGATTGATTGATTGATTTACAACCATTGATTATCAACTATTGATTGATTGTATTGATTCTGGAACTTCTTTGTTATTATCTTGTAGTTTCAAATAATAAAATCACTTCATTTCTTGCTTGACGTGATTTGTAGCTTCAATAAACTTATCTTGCGGGTAGTTGGTGGTTTTGATGCCCGAGTGAATCCCACTTCTGATGTCGGAGATAAATGCATATTAGTGACTTGCTCGTTCTTGATGGAATATTCTGGTACAGGATCCGAGGCGTAGGTCTCAGGCAATTAAACCACACACACAATATGACAATTCTTGTATTAAATGTAGGTAATCAATTCTCACAAATTACTTAGTAGGTATACAATTATCAGAGTTGCGTGAACTACCGATCCCGTTTGGGGTCCGAACTGTAAGGCTCTCACTAATCAATTCCTCCTCGACTCAAAGCTCCCCAATATTTAAAATGTCAATATTTAAAATGTCAAATGTCAGATCACGATAATTTAATGATAATTAGTAACTCAATTGATATCATCGTATCAATTGATATCATCGTATCTACGACATATATGTCGCAGATCACGATAATTTAATGATAATTAGTAACTCAATTGATATCATCGTAACAGTGGGGTGTGAACAACGTGACGTAACGAGTCACGTGATCGGAATCGTTTGGAGGGGCACCGGAGACATTTTAAATATTCGAGAGCATTGAGTTGGAGAGGAATTGATTAGTGTGAGCCTTACAGTTTGGACCCCCCCCAACGGGATCGGTGGTTCACGCAACTCTGATAATTGTATACCTGCTAAGTAATTTGTGATAATTGATTACCTACATTTAATACAAGAATTGTCATATTGGGTCTGTGTGGTTTAATTGCCTGAGACCTACGCCTCGGATCCTGTACCAGAAGACTTCATCAAGAACGAGCAAGCCACTAATATGCCTCTATCCCCGAAATATATATATATGAGTGTGTATATATATACGTAAATATGTGTATGTATATAGTAGTAGTAGTTTATAATAGTAGTATGTATTGTATGCAATGCTTTCTTATTGTTTTATTTTTTTTACTATCTAAACAACACCCACACTAAGTCTCGTTTATCTTTAATCTTCCAACTCATTGGTTGCCTGGAAAAGATTGCTCTTTAGATAAGACCGATAAATTTGTATATTTTTTTTCTGTTTTGTTTTTTTTTTGTAATAAATTTATCTAGGTGTATAATAAAGAATATTTATTATTTATTATTATTATTATACCTTTTTTTTAGAAGTACGCGCTCTTTGCATGGGAAAATTCTTCACTGCCAATCGTATGGATTGTTTTAGGGACTCTAAATTATCATGGCGTTTAGTGCAAGCTGTTCTCTCTAAAACTGACCATAAATCATAATCCAGTCGATTAAGATCGGGACTAGACGACAGCTAGTCTTCGGCTCTGATGAAGTCCGAGACCTTCGTTTCCAACCAAGACTGCGTGGACTGATCTTTATGACCAATGCTGAAAGGATTGTACTTGATTATTGAACATGGTGTTATTAAGGGGTTTAACCATCTTCTCAAGAATGATACCTTGATACACTTGTGCCGATGTTTTGATACCTTTTTCACAAAAATATGTCTCAGTCACTCCTTCTTAGCTAACACCCCATCAAACCATCACTGAAGTCAGATAATGCCCACGTTGCACTCTGTCACAAACAGAGGAAGTCCCATTCTACCTAATAATAGAGGTACACAATCATTTGACTAACACCAAGTGTATAGAGAGTTTTAAAAATTGCATTTGGCTCCATACCTATTTTATGTTTGAAGGTTTATAGTTTTTACATACATTGATAAGTACAAAGGGTACGTTTAATCTAAATCGAAATCTACGCTTACGGAGTCGCAGGCACAGCTAGTATTTATTCAAATCCATCAAAAACCCGATATTTTAAAAATATCAACAGCCCTACTCATTTATTCAATAAAAGAAAAAAAATGTTTTCTTATCAGTCATCACGCTCAAAAAGTACAAATTGAATTAATATCAACGAAAAAAAATACTGCATACATAAATAAATAATTATAATTGCAAAAGTGAATAAAAAATGCTATGCAATAGCGTTACCGCGGCAGTCCCCGAGTCCCGCAAGGTTTTTTTGGTATTTATCGTATGTTTGTCAATGATTTTATATAAGTATTTAAATGCTGACTTTTATATAATATGTTATTAAATATGTATTGAGAAGAATCTCTATCTTTTATTGTTTATCACATAAAAGCTAGAGATGCTTCTCATAGCTATTTTTTGTAAAATAAATGTAGAAAAGATTTCCAACAAATTGAAAAAGAGATAGCAATATATATGTTGTTTCTATTGCGATACACTATTCTGAATTTAATTTTTTTTTAATTATTACATATTTTTTAAGTTTATTAAATAAGCTCAACTTTTCTTTACATTTTATCTTTATTATTTAGTAAAAATAGCTGTAACCACTTGGTAACAAGGGTGTCTTTAAAAAGAGTGCCAATCTGATGAAAATAAGGAGGGCTCATAGGAAAAAGAAATATAAGTAAAAGTAATAATCTACATATATTTTATGTTAATCTGTTTTTTTTTTTCATTTAAGTTTGTGAACATAGTTCAAGATGCCCATGTCCAAGTAGGTTCCAGCTATTAGGTAATAACAGAGTTGTTAAATTTGATATTATAATGATTGGGTATGTCTATCTAATGCTAACACTGTTGAATTCGATGTACGCCTATTCTGATATGACCAATTCTGTCAGTAACACTTTTCCACTACTGTAGTTGAACGCGGTTGACGCTGTTGAGCTTAGCTGTAGTTGTGAATTACTATCCTAAACTTTTTTGTTTTTGATGGCCGAAAGTTATGGGAGACCTGGCAGCATAGAAGACGCTGCCATTTTTAAGGCTACCCACTAAAAAAAACATACGGTTAACCTCATCGCCTTTGTGGGACGCCACGGGATCACTTTCGCACTCACCGTGACGCCCCGGCGGAACCCCCCATAGGAGTGCCCCGGTCAACTTAGAACACCCTAATAGCGTAGGACTATGGTAGGCGAAAAAGGTCGCCCCCCTCTCCCGCCCAGGCACTGTAGTGCCTTAGGAAGGAGGCTGCGGGAGTAATCTCGCCTCCTTTGACCCAGCCTACCCCTGCGGAGCAGTTTAGAGGAGGCTGTCTCCCTGTCCTGTATAAGAAACATTTTACATTTTGTTGAACACCACTCAGTCCAAAATATTTTTTTGTTTTTGAGATTATTATTTGACTACTATGTGCATTATGTGTGACAAATATAATGTGTGTAAATTTTTCTTCACGCCATTAACATCTTATTTGTATAGATTACACACACATTCACATAATCTATCTTTTATTAATGTTGACTTTGTGTGTCGCTGTAACAAACGTAAATTAACAAATAATAGTTCGTTTAGTGAGTCTTAGTGTCGATTTGGTTAGGAAACGAGGTAGTCTTAAGTAGAAAATGTGCCTTATCCGGCAGATATATTGCACGTTTATCGGTGAGATATAATATATCTATATTGTGATGATTTATACACTTAAAAAAAAGGATTGTGTGCTGAAGGTTATCTTTTATAAAACGAATTACTTGTTTTGTTTCAGTGAGTTGCCTATGTCTAAATATAGGAATCATATTTGCTTGGCCATCGTCTACACTGAAGCTGTTTTCTTCAAAGAACACCACTCTAAATAGACCTATGACTGAAATAGAAATTTCCCTCTTTGGCAGCTTACCATCTTTTACAGCGCTAATTAGTACTCCTCTGTCTGGTGTGCTTTTAGACATTTTGGGTAGAAAGCGTTCTTGTATTTTATTTGGATTACCATCTGTGGTATGTATATTTGCATCGTGGCAATGTGGTTTACAACCTTCATATAACTTCTAATAATGATTACTTTGAGTAACATACAAGCAATACAAAAAAGTTATATAAATAACGCATAGCGAAAACGATGCTATTGTTATACAAGAATATTAATGAAGACTTCATTAAGCGAACATTTTGTGATGGTAATCGGAATATTTTTTTTCTGGTGCTCGTGTTTTTTAAATTAAATTAAAAGTCAAATGGGATAACCAAAAAATAACTACTTTGATAAAACCGGCTTGAAAACTAAAAAGTAAAAAAATAATGAAGGTTTAATATTTATTATATACTACCTTTTATTTATAAGGCCTATTTACTAAAAGGTTTGAAGTCAATGCCGAGCCAATTAGTATAGGAATTCTTTTATATACATTTTAGTAATTATTTATTTTTTGTGTTTAAAATTTAATCTTAATCATTAAAATTTCATTGTATTAATTTAGTCGTATTCATTTAACTGATTAAATATAATTGTTTGTTTAAGGCTTGGCACCGACTTCAAACCTGTTAGTAAATAGGACATATAAATAATAGGAAGTATTTAATAAATATTAAATATTCATTATTCTTACTTTATAGTTTTAAAGTCGGTTTTTTAACTTAGTTATTTTTATTTAATACTTTTTGGTCTATTGTCAATTTGCTATTGGTAGACCTGCAAAAGGTCTTGCGCGCCTTAAAAATGTAGATCTCAAGAAACGGGAACGGTCAAAAGTAGTCGTCTCCGTAAAAATGCTCTTTGAAACACAATTTCACGTTCTTGTGACACTACTAAGAATCATGAAAAACGTTGGTGGGCCATGAAGGAATATATGAAACTCTTGAACAGCATACTTTAGACTTGTTAAGATAAAAAATGCGTCTGGCGAATGAGTATTTTGAGCAGAAAGCTAATAGATTTGACCTTCTGCTTCTTCTTTGAGCGTCTGGCCAACGAGTCAGCTGGACAGAGGACTCATAGACTTCGTCTCATTAATTAACGTTTAGAGAACGAGTCGGCTAAGCAGAAAGCTCATAGATTTGAAGTAATACCAAACCGTACAGCAACCGAGTCTTCTTAGCAACGTGAGAATCGGCTAGCTGCAGCGCGTCAGACTTCACAAAGACTTCGTTCAATGACTGAGCGTAATTTTATAACCACCATATATTAATTTGCTGAAATTATCTGTATTATATGTCTGTTAGAAATTATTATATCTAAAACAATAGATGTCATTAGTCACAGCCCGTTTTTATTTCCTTCCGGAGGAGCTAGTACAAAACTTGGACAAAAAATGCTCATAAAATAAAAACGGATGGGTCTACCTGAATTAATTTTTTATGGGGCCAATTTAAAACTATTCAGCATCAAACAAAAAAGAATTAAATTAATCGGTTCAGAAACCTCGGAGTAATCGGTGTACATATATAAAAAATAAATAAAAAAATTGCCGGCGGAATTGATAACCTCCTCCTTTTTGTAGTCGGTTAAAAAGTATCTGTAGACAATATTAATAGCCTAATAAGACAAAATGTTTAAAACAATAATGATGTCTTAATATGGAAAAAATGTCTAAAATTTACTAAGTAACTTTTGGAAAAACTATTATTCTTTCCAACTGATTTATTCTCTTAATATATTTTTAGATAGCATGGGCCGTAGCTTCTCTAGCACCTCAAGTAGAAGCTATCTTGGCATCTGTGTCCATAGGCGGATTAAGTGGATGCATGCTTATGGTCGCTCCCAATTTCATAAGTGAATTCTGCCAAGAAACCGTCAGAGGAACTCTTACTTCTTGTGGTATAATATTTTACGGAATCGGGCTCATGGTGTCCTATATTTTAGGGGGATATTTAGAATATGATGCAATGAACTATGTATGTTTGACTATATCTGTTATTTCTTTGACGATGGTGAGCTTAGTTAAGGAGTCCCCAGTGCATTTGATGAGAAAGAGAAAAGAAGAGGTAAATATAGAAGTTCCTTATAATTTATTTATATAAGTTAACTATTATATAATGTTTATGTCACTACTTTTACTGTATCTTTTAATTTTAAAAAAATTAAGTAAAGCGATTTGTTTAAATACATCAAAGTGTATTTGACAGTCTGCAATATGGTTTATTAAGAACATATATTACAGAATTATTAAATAATATATTTAAAAACATAAATTAAAATAATATATTTTTTAGGAGGCAGCCAAATCTATAGCCTTCTACCGATTCACCAAACAAGACTCTTCGATAGTTCGCAAGGAATTGGAAGCTATACGACGAACTCTTTTTGAGCAGACTGATGGTGAGAAAACTTTAACAATACTCAATTTCGCATACTTTATATAAACTAGCAGCACTTTGTATATTGAAGTAGGCAAAGACAAAAACGGAACAGTTTTAAAAATGATTCGTATACATTTTAAATAGTATGATATATAGTCGGTCTTTTGCCGTGATAATCTGTTTATTTAATAATTTTAAATTGTTACTTTATTTCCGGATTTAACTTTTCAAGATGGCTTATAATAAGTAAATTTACAATTTACTTCTACATGGATCAATATTAGATATAAAATTGTTATTTATTGATAACCAACCAAACCCCTCCCCTGTTATTTCGGGATCACTAAGAACTAGTCACAAAGACATAGTCATAGTTGTCATGGATTAACATAGTTTTGATGTTTTGACTAGAAATGAAATCTTACGAGGAAGAAAGGCGAGTCCCTCCGATTCCCGGATATTTTTTTTGGCACATATCATTACACAAAAGTAGGTTTACTACCGTGAAAGTCGCTATTTATCGACCCTCGCTTTAAACAGAAAATCTCTAGTTTGAAGTCAATAGAACTACCGCATAGTGAATCTAGCATTGCATTCATAAGCGTCCTAATCCTAAATTTATTTGCCCCTATCTCGATAAACAGGATTCTGTATTATTTTACACACAGCTATAAACCATCATAAACATCTTTTTCCTATGAGCTCATTGACTCATTGTTAATGCCTTCTCCGTTGCACTTTATTCTATTCGGTCTTTAGCTTTCCGCATCCGCTCCCTGTTATCTTCACTAGGTTGTGGGTCCATCGCATTGATTGCCGACGTTTATGAGAACAGTTCTGGTTCTCCATGCTAATCCTCATCTGGTGTCATTTCTGAGACATATATGGATTGCTCACTTCCACTTCCTTCGAGCTATCATTTTGGCTATATCTGTAATTCGCGTATATCTCCAGATCTCTGTGTACCTCATTCTGTCTCACAGAGACAGACCTAACATGCCCGCTCCATACACAACGGAGTCACTTTCAACTTATGGGATTACTTGCTGAGTGAACTTTCAAGTCTCGACTTCATATCTCAGGACAAGACATATACATTGCTCAAAGACTTTGCGTTTGAGGTCCACTGGTATGTTGCCTTTGAGCACATTGCACAACTTATTGAACGCACTCCATCCTACAGTCTATCTTTTCTAGGCTCATGTTTTGTCTCAGATAGACACACTCATCCAACCTTTCAAAAGTATACCCGTGATCAGTGATCTAAAAAAGAAACTGAATTTCACACAATAAATGTTTAAATGGAAAGAAGATAAGTTAAGCGTAAGGCTTTTTTTAAAAAATCAACCAATGTTTAAGAGTTTAAGTAGCAGTATAGATTATTATTGAAAAAAATGTTTGAGTTTCTCAATCTGTAATATCCATTTTAATGATAATATGTACTATTGTGTCAGCTTATTATCTAAATCTCTATATAAGACGTTTTACACTGCGTAAAAGTATACATAACATTATTTATACATTTAGTGAAGGAGTTTTAAGGCCAAATATCTTATTTAGATATGTACTATTATTAAATTAGTGATGTTTTTTATGAACGTTCTTAAATGAAGTATAGTTTATCTTTTGGTAGGTATATATGAGCTTAAATGAGATTGAGATACGCACTTGGTAATAGATATGTATATTTATAATATTTGTTTCCTGTTTAAAACTTTATCTAAAATAAATAACAAAATTATGTTACATCCTTAAAGATACAGCTCTATTTCTACCTATGGAATATATAAAAATAATATGCACACATGGATCTTCCTTCATATATTTACTATTTATTTATTTATTTATTTATTTATTTCATGTACCAGAAATTTCATAAACAACAAAAAAAATTACATAAAAGTACACATAGGATAAGCTTATCCCTATAAAGAGATCTCTTCCAGCTACCCATGAGAGTTGGAAAAGAACATTTGTGAGGGCAGAAATAGGTACACATAAATTTTAACAATATATACAATACATACAATACATAGACTTACATACAATACAATACAATACAATACAATACAATGCAATGCAATGCAATGCAATGCAATGCAATGCAATGCAATGCAATGCAATGCAATGCAATGCAATGCAATGCAATGCAATGCAATGCAATGCAATGCAATGCAATGCAATGCAATGCAATGCAATGCAATGCAATGCAATGCAATGCAATGCAATGCAATGCAATGCAATGCAATGCAATACAATACAATACATACATACACTCATAAATAAATATTCATTAAAATATATAATGACAAATATAATAGCTATAATACATATATAATTAAAGAATATAGATCGCTTACATAAACTTATATAAACATAAAACTTAAGACAGTGACATAGTGTTGCTTTAATTTTTTTTTTAAAGTAAGGACAGATCGGCTACTTGTAATGTCGTTAGGAAGTGAATTCCATAACCTCGCAGCATTTACAGTAAAGGATTTGGAGAAAAAAGTAGTATTATAAGAGGGGATATCAAAAGTTTTTACTTTGATGCAGGAGCGTTTGGGGCGACTATTAGGCAAGGATAGATGGAAACGTTCGTATAAATAAGGAGGTGATGATTTTTTAAGAACGTTGTATAGCGTGGTCAATATATGCATATTCCGGCGAAGGCGGATGGGGAGCCACTTCAGTTGACGCCGAAAATCTGAAACGTAAATTGTAAACGTAAACTGAAAAATCAAATTTGCGTAAACCGAAGACAAATCGAATGCACAAGTTTGAAAGCGGTCTAATTTATTGAGTAGCTCTTCAGAAGCATCCAGATAGCAAACGTCACCGTAGTCGAGGAGGGGTAACAAGAGGGATTGTGCTAGCAAGATTCTAGTCCGCAGAGGCAAGAAATTCTGCAAACGCCTGAGAGAGTGGAATGACATGTGAACTCGCTTACTAACTTTCATTGACTTGCGCTGACCAACATAAATATTTATCGAAAGTCAATCCCAGATTTATAACCTCTTCAGAAAAAGTTATGACAGTGTTATTGTATATTACACTAGCAAGTTGGTTGAGGTGCAATTTATTAAGAAAAAATCTACTGCCGATTATAATTGCTTGTGATTTTTTCGGATTCACTTGGAGTCCAAAAGACTCTGCCCATTCTCTAATATTGTTCAAGTCATTATTTATTATTCCGATACTGTGGTTAATGTCATTAAGAGAGGAATGCCTATATAGTTGTAAATCGTCTGCATAAAGATGGTAGGGAGAAGATAATATTTTAGATAATTCATTTATAAAAATGGAAAAAAGTAAAGGGGATAAAATGCCGCCCTGAGGAACACCAGCAGATAGATCAGCCCACTGAGAAGAGGAACCATCACAGCAGGTAATCTGTCGGCGACCATAAAGGTAAGTGTGAAACCAGTTAACCACGGGTGGAGATATGTTAAGGCTGCGCAAAACACCTAGTAGTATGTCGAAATCTACAGTATTAAAAGCATTGCTGAAATCAAGAAGGACGAGGATAGTTAGGTTTTTATTATCCATAGCGAGCCGTATGTCATCAGTAACCTTAAGTAAGGCTGTGGATGTGCTATGTGCAGTGCGGAAACCGGACTGGAAAGGACTAAGGAGATGGTTGGATGTTAAAAAGGTAGATAGTTGCTTAAAAACTACTTTTTCTATAACTTTGGACAGGAAAGGAAGGATAGATATGGGACGAAACTGAGAGGGAGAGCTTGGATTATTGGATTTAGGTAGTGGGATAACATGAGCCAATTTCCAAGAATTAGGAAAAGAATGGGTTGCTAAAGAAAAGTTGAGGATATGGGTTATAACAGCCAATATAGTGTCGAGCAAAGGAATCAGCATGTCACGACTAATGTTATCATTACCTACTGCTTTGGAACTGAGATTTATTAGAGCTGCCTTAACATCACACTCCGTAATTTCTCTAAAAGTAAAACTGTCACAGATAGGTGGGGCAACCTTGTTTAATTTATTAAGCACAGCTGATTTCTTTAAATCACTTATGATAAGTGAGGAAGTTGAAAAATGGTCATTTAGTAAATTTAAGTTATAAAACTACTATTGCTAAATATTAATAATAATCTATAACAAGGTGCGGTGGATTGTACCTTTCATTCTTGCATTAAGACCGGTTTGTTGGTTTACTAATAATGCTACCACTAATAATTACTTTTCTATTTGTTTATTAGTTGCTGGATTTTTAAATATATTACGGTATAGTATAGTTAATAATAGTTACTATTGTTAATCATCTTTATCTTTATTTTTACTTTACTATTATGATTCATTTTTTTTTAACCTTTTTATTTTAAAATATTTTTTTTTGTGCTATGATGCCAATGTTTCCTGTTATATTTTTTTTATGTACATTTTTTTTTTGTGTTTTTGTATTTGTATCTCCGTCATTAGCGTTCGAAATGTCACTAAACGGCGGTCACTGAAAATCAGCGTAGGGGACCGTTTCCTCTACAATAGCTGAGTGGCTCTCCGATTTGGGCATCATTTTTTATAACTTTCTTTGTTATTCTATTAATATTGTTTTCTTTTTCCCTTTTGTATTGTTTTTTTTCTTTTTGTTTTATAAAATAGATTTATTATTTTATGTCAGTTTTGATTAATATGTGATGACCAAATAAAGACATTTTGATTTTGATTTTTTTGAACAAAGCGGTAATGACGAGAAACAGATCTAGCTGTCAAGTTCAAAAATATTAATAGACTGTCTATATGTATTACATTTATTATAAACTATATCACTTCAATCACTAACATATTATGTTTATAAAATGATCACTTGAACTAAATTACATATAATCACTTCTTGACGCAAATACTGCCAACGATAGTATCACCTTCGTCAACGTGTATTCTCTTCTCTCCAACCCTTGAGCCGAGAGGGGAAACGGTACCGAGACGTAGCCCCCTGACCGTGGCAATATACGGCGTTTATTAAAATAAACGCGTTGTTGTGTACGGGCGTATAAGCCCTGTGGTATCTATGTGAATAGGAAGAGAGCCGAGTGCCGTTGCGGGCGATCCACCCAGCCAGGTGAGATCCCTGGAAATCCAACCGTAGCGACCGTAACGGCGGCTCTAGGAAGGAAAGTTGTGACAACGGGTATAGAAAGGCCCCTGGGAGCTTTTTCCGGGCTCCTTTGTCAGGCTCCTTTGTCAGGGAGGGCGAGTGTGCCAAGGTGCAATATCCCGGATGTGGACAAAATTCGAGATATCGGCCCGGCCAAACATCCTCTCAACAATGATGGTAATGTGCTGGTAGAGGCTCTCGATACGGAGTTCACGCGCTATTGTGGCGTTCCTCATGCACTAAGGCGCTCCGTAATGCATTTGTTAAACAATTTCGTGGTGGTAGACCATAACATCGGGTCGCCGGCAAAGTTACCACCCATCGGGCAAAGTCGTGCCGCAAAGCGACCTAGTCGTGTTCCGTCACGTTGCTCGATGAAGCCGTATATGGGAAATGGGTCTGAACAGCTGCGGTACGTTGGCGAACCGGTTGACGTCGAGTTGGTGTTTGTTTTGTCGGGTGTCTAGTCGAGGAGGGTAGCGGGATCCGAAGCGACGGCTTTCCGCTGGCCGCCCGCAGATAGTTGGGGGCCCAATTAGTGGGTTAGCCACCCACGAAAGGCTGCCCCGCCAGCTGCGAAAAATTCCAGGGTGGCTCCATCGTGCTGGTTGGCGACCAGGCGAGGAGGCCCGATGGCGATCCCTGGGGGGGTTCGGGCGTCCCCGCAGTCTCCAGGCTAGCCTCCCAGCGGCAAGACATCACCAATTTCGAAGTTGGGTTTGATATTCACTTTTATTTATTTTTTATCATGAAAAAGTTAAAAAAAAGAAGCAAGTTGACACAGCGGTTGCACTCCTCCTCATACAAAGTGCACCTCACTAATATAAGGGGTTTGCACTCAAATCTTTTACCTGTCCACCACCACCTGGAGACTGAGCAGCCGCACTTGCTCTTTTTTACGGAGACGCAGATACAATGTCCTTTGAGCGCTACATACTTGGATTATCCCGGTTACTCGTTAGAGCACAACTTTCGCACACGGGCCGGAGTCAGTGTGTACGCGCGGAACGACCTCTGTATTCAGCGTCTCCGTCACCTTGAAGACCCCACTTTTTCTTCCCTATGGGATTTAGTGGACACAGGAAACGAAAAAATCCTGTATTCCTGTGTCTACCGTTCGCACAGCGGTGACCAGGAGACAACTCGTTTATTTGAGTATCTCAGTGAGGCTGCAGATATGGCTCTGTATCAGTACCCTTCGGCGCAGCTCGTCTTTCTGGGGGACTTTAATGCCTGTCATCAGGACTGGCTGTTCCCGTACCAGAAGACCGACCATGCTGGAAGAGAAGCGCGGAACTTTGCGTTGTCCTTGGACCTCTTTCAGCTGGTGAGGCAAGCGACAAGGGTACCAGATGTGGTAGGCCATACAGCCAATTGCCTGGACCTTCTGCTGACAACTGATCCGGACAGGTATCGTGTAGAGGTCACGTCCTCCTTGGGAACCTCCGATCACTGTCTGGTGAAATCTGTATTTACATATTCCCCACCAGCTTTCGAACCTCATGGTGTTAGGCGAGTATGGAAATACAAGCCAGCAGATTGGGATGAGATGCGGCACTTTTTTGCGTCTTATCCTTGGCGGCAGGTCTGCTTCTCTTCTTTGGATCCGTCGAGTTGCGCGGATGCTATAACCGATGTAGTGCATCAGGCAATGGAGTATTTTATTCTTTTTGCTGACGTACCCATCGGTGGCAAAGCCCATGGTTTAATGCCGAATGTAATCATGCTCAAGACCGAAAACATTCGGCATATCTCATTTGGGCTGATGCTCGAACCCGCAAAACTCCGGATGTAAGTTCGAAGAAGAGAGCCTTTAACCAAGCTGCCAAGTCCTTCAAAAAGGCATTGCGGAAGGCTCGTCTCGATCGAATTGCTAAGAATGGCGAAAAGCTCTCTGCCAGACCAACTGGCAGTCGAGCCTTCTGTTCTCTTGCGAAAGCGATCGAGTCGAATTTCTGCCAACCCTCACTGCCTGCTCTGCTGAAGCCGGATGGTTCCCTGGCCCACACAGCAACAGAGAAAGCAAATGTATTTGCTTCTCTGTTTGCTGATAATTCGCATCTAGACACTGGCAATGCTTCTCCAGCACATCTTCCTCACTGCGGTATTTCAATGCCTGAAATCCGCATCACTAACAAAGAGGTATGAAGAACATTGTGTCGTTTAGATGTGAATAAAGCCAGTGGTCCTGATGGTATACCAGCCATTCTGCTCAAGACATGCGCAGCTGAGTTGTCTCCTGTATTGACACGTCTGTATCGTCTCTCTTTCATGACTGGAATAGTGCCGAAATCCTGGAAGCTTGCTAATGTGCAACCCGTGCCCAAAAAAAGCAGCCGTGCCGACCCTGTCAATTACAGACCGATTTCAATCACCTCCATACTCTGCAAGATTATGGAGCGTGTATTGAACTCGCGCCTGCTAGCATACCTAGAAGGTAACGATCTCCTCAGTGACCGACAATACGGGTTTTGCCGTAATAGGTCCACTGGGGACCTCCTAGTGTATGCTACACACATTTTAGGCGAGGCCATCGAGAAGAACGGAGAAGCGGTCGCCGTCTCTCTGGACGTCTCGAGGGCATTTGACAGGGTCTGGCATGCGAGCCTTATAAGCAAGCTTTCAGCGTACGGTATATCTCCTGGTCTGAATGGCTGGGTAACGGACTTTTTGAGCCAGAGGTCTCTCCGAGTAGTTGTTGACGGGTGTTCCTCGGAACCCTTGACAATAAATGCCGGAGTGCCTCGAGGTCCGTTCTTTCTGCAACTCTTTTTCTGCTGCACATTAATGATCTGTTGAAGCCCGGTATCAATGGGTATGCAGACGACAGCACAGTTGTAGAAAGATATCTGCCGAGTAGTCGGGCTAGTCGAGATCAAGTACAGTCTGAAAGAGAAGCCATGGTGCAACGTTTGAATGACAAACTTCAGGCAGTCTCCGCATGGAGCAATGCCAATATTGTCAAGTTCAACGCCACCAAAACGCAGACGTGTCTATTTACCGCCAAAAGGAGCCCTTTCACCTTGGCTCCTACTTTCCAGAATGTATCCTTGGAATACAGTGACCGGCTTCAGTTGTTAGGCTTAGAGATTTCCTCGAACTTCAACTTTGGTCGGTTCATTGAGTCCAGAGCAAGAGCAGCAGCAGCAAAGCTTGCCGTTCTTGCGAAGGTTCGGCAGTACTTTACACCGGGACAGCTTCTTGTTTTATACAAAGCACAGATCCGGTCGTGTGTAGAGTACTGTGGACACATATTTGCTGGTGCCGCAAAGTCTCATCTTGCGGTTCTGGACTCAATTGAGAGGCGAGCAAAGAGGCTTATAGGCGATCCCGAATTGGTCGAAGCCGACCTCCAAAGCCTTGAACACAGGCGTAAAATTGCTAGCCTCTCAGTATTCTATAGGATACATTTTGGTGAGTGTGCACAGGAATTACACGAGTTAATTCCCCCGTCCCCCTTCCATCACCGGACCTCCCGACGCACGGCAGGTATCCATCCTTTTGTTGTGGACATTCCACCTGTCCGAACGAAGCGCTTTGCTTCCTCATTTTTAGTGCGTACAGCGAAGGACTGGAACAATTTGCCTGCGTCGGTATTTCCGGCCAAATATAATGTGGGTGTCTTCAAGAGAATAGTGAATAGGTTGCTAGGGCAATGCGACTTACCATCTAAGACTACATTCCACTTACCATCAGGTGGAATGTAGTCAAGCATTGCCCTAGATCATATATAAAAAAAAAAAAAAAAAACAACTTAAGATTTTTTTTTGTTGGGTTGTAAACATTTTTAACGGGCTTTTTAATACGGGCTGTAGTATGAACCAGCAAGATTTACTTTAGCACCTATATCAGTTACTTCAATGCTGTGGGGTGGAGGGTAACACAGCGTTTTGGCTGTTGTAAATATTATAACAGACGGCAATATATCGAAATTTCTGTTAATCATACTTGTTCTAAGTATTAATTCCGTATTTTGATTTCGAAAGATCTAAATCAGCAAAAAGACTTAATGCTTCATCCGTCGTAAAACATGTTGCATTGAGAGTTTCACAAAATATTTTTCCTTTATGAGCTTTTTTTCATTTCTATCAGAATTCTTAACTATTTCAATAACAGAAGCTTCATCTATTTCTCCTTCAGACCGCAATCCTTGGACATTTGCATTATGTATAAACACAAGTCCATATTCTTGATTCAATTCCATATTCTTTCTTTTTATTGATTTCTATGAAAGATCTTCGTAAGACTTTGGCGGTCGTCCACATTCTCCAGGTGTAGAAGGTGTGGTATCCATTTATATTTCCTGGAATGGCACCTTAAATTCACCGTCTAACAATTGTATTTTTATTTAGGAAACGTTTTTTGTATGGTTAAATTTGGTCCAGCGATAGTTAGAAGCTGCTATGAGTGATTTTTCAATACTTTTCACAACTAATTCACTTCTTAAAGAGGATAAATGATGGATTTCTTCTAAGTATTTTTTAATATCTTCTGAATTAATGTCATGGACAAGACACAAAAAATTCACTAATTTTGAATAGTTACTTCGCATATATTATTTTTACCAAGGATGTTGAAGGCTGTATGTCGAAGGACAATAAAGCATTGGTAAATAACAATCATCAATCAACAACTTTTATAGTTAAAATCTTTGAGAATTTATCATCTGCGCTTATTTATCACGTTCTTAACCACTATCTATCAATTTGGTTACCGGTACTGATATAATATGCAATAACAAATTTAAACACCACATCCAAAAGAACAAGAATGTTCCTTCATAAAATCAGTGGTGAAGTATTATATTTACATAGGAAATACCAAAAACTTTAACCACATCTTACCGAAAGAAAAAAAATACCTTGCCCAAACATTAATTTAGCTATGATTACGGAATATTATTTAACAATAAAATGTCAAAATAATCCTTTTTCCTAAAATGTTCAGTAACAATTTTTTAAATATTTTCTAATATATTTTGCATTTTATTATTTAAGAAATCTGGAATTAACGCGTAAGAATATATCACATCACAGTATATCACATATCTTTCTTTTGCCTGACGATTCGGCCAGGTTGCACCGGCCGTGGTCACAGGCTGACTGTCTTAGCGGTGCAGGATCTCCGTCGTCGAATCCGTGGGGCAGAAATTTCTTCATCTACCCGCATATCTTCATTATTATTAATATTGTCTGTCCGCCACGTACCGTCATAAACTACACTCACAGTATCCCTATCCAGGTGTTTAACCGAATGCGTAAAAAAGCGAGGTAATAGGGTAATGAGTTTCAAAGATAGACAGCTTGAAAAGTGAAGAAATTAGTGTAAAAAGGGGACGTAAGAGGAGGAAAGGAATTTTCAAGATAATTTTTCAAGCGTCCATGTGACGCGCCCATAAAAATGAAACGGTCTTTGAGGTAGGAAGGATTAGATGAAATGAACAGAATGAATTAAAGAGTATTAAGTATATCACAGTCAGCCTGTGACCACGGCCGGTGCAACCTGGTTGAAATGTCAGACAAATAAAAAGTATATAATACCTATCTCGTACGAGTTAATGCTCGATTTTTGAATAAGTATATATTATGCAACGCGATAGTTTAAAAGTTAGTATATATTTTCATGCATTATAACATTATTATATTTAGCACAGCGGCCTTGCAGCCTACCAGGAGATCAGGTAGCCTTCGAAACACTGCGATTCAAACTATTAATGAATAATATTTGAATCTCATTTTTATAAAAAGAAGAATTCTATACAGAACAGTAGCATCCTTTAAAGTAACCACTTAAATCTAGTAAATATATAATTTATTAAAAAAGAATAGGTTGCACAATAGTAAAATATCTATACTTATGAAGATTTTTTTTAACCTAGGAATTTAAGTTAAGCTTACTTTCTAGACGAAAAGTTAATAAATAGTTTTCAAGTGGTAGATTAGAAACTCGTATTCATAAACTTTTTTAGTGAAATATAAAAGTAGATATAACATAACAATAGTATGAGCTGCCAGACATATTTTATTGTTGTATACTTTCCTATCACATTATTATCCCAAAAAACTTTAGTTTTTAATTTATATTTCATGTACGAGTTTTTAAAAATGTCCTAGTCATTTATTACATTAATAAGCTATGACGCAAAAAGACAATCGAATTAGTTAGTTTATTATTTGTTCATCATCACAAAGTTATAGGGTCAAAACGATCAAAAATGATTATAGCGAAATTATATGAATTTCGCTATAATCATTTTTGATTGACTTTAGGGATGCGGTAAATCAGTATTTTCAAGGAGTAAGAACGCAAATTAATATTAATTAAGTTATTGAAGAAAGTATTGCTAATAATATTGGAGAGCGCCAGTTCCCAGTAATCAACCGCAGTCTGCTACTACACTTATAATAGTTAAGTAATAGACTTCAATAATCGTATAATGTATTGTTATGAATATAATTTATTGTTTTCTTACAGAAGTAACACCTGAAAAACAGAATCTGAAACCAGAAAGTCAAAATCCTAAATATCAGTCGCAGTTACAATTCTTTAGTAAGTTTTTTTAAGGTAGATGCTAAAACGTTAAGAAATTAATTTCATTTAGTCAGCAATGTCCTTTTACTTTAAGGATTGTCTTGCTGCCTTAGAATGATAACTGTAAAAAGATGTATCTACAGCCAGATATTCACCATAAAAATATGATCTGCTTTAAAAATAATACCATATATACCTGTTTCTTGTAAAAACCTCTTGACAGTGCTTCTAATCTAAAGTTCTTTGCTCTTTTGCACTTTTCGGTTATCACATGTAACAGCTATCTCTAAATACACCTTAAGAGAGATTTCGTATTGATATCGAATGGTTTCCAAAGAACCTGAGACTGTTGGATTGATATTATATAGTTGGGAACGGCTGATATTTGTTTTTATGGAAAAAAATATCTATAATATATATATATATATATATATATTTTATATTATAGATATTTATATATATTATATATTTTTTTTTTTAGAAAAATCTAAATCAACTCGACGAGCATTAGCTATTATACTTACTTTATATTCATTATCCATACTGCAAGGGCTTATTGTTGTTCAAGTATATTCACAGCCCTTATTTAAAGAAGCACTTTCGAATATATCAGCAAATTTAACGAGCATTTTGTTTGCTCTTCTAAATACTTTATCTGGATTCGTTGCTGCCTATATACTTGACTGTTTCGGGAGACGGGTGAGCTTGTTTATCCTTTAATTGATTATTATATTAAATATTTAAATAATCGATTGCCCAATTTATGTATATGTCTAATATTATGTGGAAAAATAAAATCTTCTAAGTACCATATTTATAGATCCTAAGAGAATAATGTTTCTAGAGAGAAACCTTTCTTATCCTAAAAAGAAAGTAATAGAAACTAGCAGGATTTTGTGTATATTTTTTTATTATTTTAGCCCGTAATGATCTATCCATCTCTTGGAACATGTTTATTCTGCATCGCTTTGGGTACACAAATTCAATTTCTCTGGGGTCCGAATTGGATGACTGCTGTATTTGTATACGCGTTCTGTATATCTGCTACTTGCGGAGCCGGCACTGTTCCGTATGTTATGATAACGGAGCTGTTCCTTCCAGAGGTACATTTTTCATGCTTTAATTAAATTGATACATTTAGTTTAAATTGGAATTTATTTCGAGTTAATAAAAAAAGAAAACTTGTTTCAGTCCTAAAATATAACTACAACAATATTTTTTTTTAATCTTTTACTGAATATATTCAAACAATAAATATATAATATTTAAAAATATAAGTTCTTTCAGGTACGAGGAATAATGACGATGATAGCAATCGAATGGGGATGGCTATGTAACTTTGTTATACTTTTAATTTTCAATCCATTCGTAGCTGCTGTGGGACTGGGACCAGTTTTTTATGTTTTTGCATTTACAAGTTTTGTTTCTGCGATATTTTCTATATTATATCTGCCTGAAACAAAAGGATTGACGGTCGACGTTATACAAGATGTACTACTGCGACGAAATCAATATAAAAATTCAAGTGAATATTAAATAACTTTTTGATTGTTTACATCAATTTTAAAGAATCTTACAAGATAAATGTTTAAAAAACTGAATAAAGAACGAAAACCGTATAGATCTCATTAAATAGACGCAACAAAAGTGCGCGCTGCAATTATCTTTTGCAAACAAATCTTTTTCATTTCAATAATAAGCACACTATGCAAAAAAAAATATATAATTAAGTGAAGTAAAAAGTATAATTTCTATTTGCTTTTTATGGGTCTATCTATAGCTTTTTTATTTTCCTTTGCTATTTATCCTATAAACAAAAAACCAAAGAGTGCCATGCAGTAGATCTTACTTATTGACCCCCGACCCAAAAACGAGGGGTGTTATCAGTTCAACGTATATATCTGTGTCTGTGGCATCGAAGCAGCCAAACGAGTGAACGGATTTGATTGCGGTTTTTACAATCAATCATCCGTTGAGACGGTCTTAGTTAGGTTTTGATAAAAGTAAAAGCAGAAGTCTCTAAGATTTCTAGCTTTAATTGATGATGGTTAAGGTTTTCATGCATTATTATAATAATAATAATATAATAATAATACAGGACAATTACACACATTGATCTAACCCCTAAGTAAGCAAATTATTACCTAGTTTTAAGGGTGCTAGACAACGATACAAATACATAGAAATATACATTATAAATACTGAGAATATATCTAATAAACGACCAAACCCAGAAATACAGATATCTAATGCCTGTCCCTGTCGGGAATCGAACCCGAGCCCCATTGCGTCGCTATACGTTAGGCGTCTGCGCTAACCACTCGACCAACGAGGCGGTAAAAATCCTAACAAGAGATAGTCCATGTATTCGTAGGTTCATTTAGTAGAATATAGAAACCAGTGACTTTAAGAGGCAGAGAAAAAATAAATAAAAAAATAAATTAAAAATGTAAAAAAAAACCCCGATACAAACAGACCTCTAAAAAGAATAAAAATAATATTATTATGTACTTATTGAAGTAGTTGCGTTGGGGAACTGTTTTACGTACGTTGACGAAGGTGACTGTTTTACGAAGTTAGTCATTGGGGACTTAGACTATTAGATTCAATATTGTAATTACTTTATTTGCCTTGGTTACTTACTTGCGTTTTGCTTCATCAACTTCAAACCTTTTAGTAAATATAGTAAATTTTTAGTAAATATATAATATATTATATACTACCTATTATTTATGTCCTTTTAGGACATATAAATAATAGGTAGTATATAATAAATATTAAATCTTCATTATTTATTACTTTTTAGTTTAAAAGTCGGTTTTTTTAACGTAGTTATTTTTATGTATTTTATGAATTATATAATAAATGTGTCTTAATGATCGGAGAATACACAAACCATGTTATATCTGTTATTATATTTTTTGAATAAACCTCGAATGTAATATTGACAAGCCAAACCCAAAAGGGGTTTAATGCCATTATTATAGTAAAAATGTTAGTCGTATGTAAATGTTATATCTTAAATAAATAAAACAAATATTTACCCATGAAAGTCTTCTAAGGGAATAGGGAACATTCACGTATTTTTTTTTTGACGTAAATTAATCATTTACCTCTCTATATCGAAAAAAAAAATATTAATAGGCTTGAAAAGATTCTAGTTTTTTTTCAAAGTGAAAATTAAAACATTGAGTAAATTTGACCCGTTTAAACACCGCCATTTTGCGCGCGCTTTGCGTGACGTCAAATGATACATCCAGTGAATGTTTACTATGAACTTTTTAGCAATTTCATAGATATTTTAAGTTTTAATTGCTTTACAAGTCATGGAAGAAGATAAAAATCTTCTTACGAGTATTGTATAGTACCGGAGTGCAAAAATAGTATTAGAAAAACACCCGACAAAGTGTTTTTTGTATTCCAAGAGATGCGAAAATACAAAAACAATGGTGTACGGTAATTAAAAGGGATAATATATGTCCTAAATCGTGTTTATATGGTTGTGAAGATCAATTTAACGTAAGTATACTTTATTTATAATAAGTTTAATCTAATAGTTTAAATTTATAGTAAGTATTAAACATTAGAAAATTTGAGTTTAAAATTAACCTAACCTATCTTACAAATTTCAGTATATCTTTCTATAAAAACCGTAATCTTTTTTTGTTTTACGCAATTTTTATGGTCTGTCGATTTATTTCAGGTTAAGGAAGATACAGCAAATTGTATTGAATATAATATGTGTAACGAAACAACAAGGAGAAAGATGTAATCTAAGTTTGAAGAAAGGAGTTGTTCCTTATATATTTTTGTGGCAAAAACAACAGCTGATAGAATGAGAATGTGCATAGTCAAAAGGCAAAGATTGACATCGGTTAATGAAGCCTTTTAAGAGTTAGCTATCAAAAGTAGTGTTTAAAAAAATTGGTGACCTTTACAAAGAAGTGATATAGGTAGTAAGTCCTAGTACTGCCCATACAAATGTCTGTGATATTAATCAGCCAAGACTCAGTACTTCTCCTATTGAATGTGATGATCATAAGGCAGAGCCTTGCTTTTCGCATATTAAAGATAAATTACCAAGTGACTAAGCTGTGCAAGTTAATATTAAACCGAAGTATGGAAGTAAAGGTGTCAATGTAAATATACCTGCTGAAAAACAAAATGTAGCATTGTCACCATTTCCTCATTTAACACACAACATTGTTACACAACAGTTTTAAAAGTAAAACTATCTGTTTTAAAAAGAAAATTGTTTACTGAAAACACAGCTGATAATACTTCTATAGCATCTTATATCTTCTATATCTGCTGATTATCAACCAAGTTATTTATCTGAGTCAAGTGAAGTGAAAAATGATTCAGAGGCAGAAACATTTTAAAAATGTATTGTGTAATAGCATGCTAACTGCTATTCAAAAAGAGTTTGTAGGTATTTGTTTTGTTAGAGTTGTTTGAGTATTTAGAAAATGTTTTTAAGATTACCTAAACAATTGTATCATTTAATAAAACCTTTAAGCACGAAAATATAGGTTTAAATTATTTATTTTTCTCAGTCACACTGATACCACAGTATGAACTTAAACGCCGATATATTGAATGGTGTGTCAAATGACGTCACATTTCCTTTCGACCAATGGTGGCGCGTTTTGGAATTTTGAATTTCGCTCCCTAAAGTTACACTTTTCATAAATTATTTTATGGCCTTAAATGATTAGTAAATTTAAAAAAAATGATTTTATTATAATAAGATGATAAAAAGTAATCGAAAAAAAAATATTTGAGACCATTTAAAATTTTTTGCATGTTCCCTATTGACTATCTTTTCACCGCGTCGCCGGATGTCAATGATTACTCTATTAAACTAGATGTCCAGTTGGACTTTGGTCTCTTTTGGTTGAGTTGTAATTTAAAAAGAGGATTCAGGTAATAAATTTGATAAAAAATATTATTGTAAGATTTTAAATGACTTGTTTTACCTTTTGAGTTCTGAAAAATATTAAAGTTTGGCTCTGAATTTTGTCTTTTTGGGCTATGATATGTTAAATCAATCATCAACCATATAGTAATATTTTTATACTACCCACCACTATTTTTAGTACTACTACCAATACTTTTTACCCATTATTTATTTTATTTAATAGTTTTTTTGTTTACAAACTTGGTCCTCTTGTGGATAGAATTAATACATTCACGTTAGGTATACCAGAATTAAGATTTAAAATTCCTTCGGGATATTTTCAGTAGTCTGGAAAAAGTAACTAACCATACACGAGTCCAACTAGTTAAGTAGCGTAAAGAAGCATATAGTTAAGTAGCATAAAACAGTGCTAATAGAATTTGGACTTGTGGACGAACGTCTGATAGTTAGTAGTAAATCTTTCCTTTAGATATGACGATGTTTTTTGGTTGAATAATATACATAAGAAACATGTAAGAAACATCGTGGCGCCGACGAATAGTAAGCCGATTGAGCTGTTGTCAAAATATTTAGTCTCAATCTTATTAAATTGGTTCTTCTTTAAATTCCGAAGCTTGTATTGGCACAATCAAGAATAAAAAGAATAACAGAATGTGATAACATAATTTTGATAGGAATCGGAAGAAAATATTTCAAACGTTGGAGGGAATTCATTGCTACGAATATTTTCCTAATTTAGTCTTTAATGTACACAGACAAACAAAAGGTCTGATACAATCCAAAGTACTGACCGAGATCCTTAACGAAATCACAATAGTGTATTATTACATCGTTATAAATAATAATCGCCAATAATAATAGCCTGTAATTTATCAGGGTTTATTTTCGGGCCATAGAGATTAATCCATCTTAAAATTGCAGTCAGGTCATCATTAATAGATGCAATGAAGAAGTTCAGATTCTAAAGATTTTAATGGTTTTAAATTTTAATACTATCTGCATAAGTGTGATAAATATAAAAAAATGTATTGAGTGATAGAATTAATGAAAATTTCACAAAGTGAGGAAGATAACATGCCACCCGATCCTAGCCGAGACAATACAGAATAACGAAAGGGACTTACTATTAGAACTCTCTTACTGCAAAGAATCACCAATGACAGTTGTTCTATTCTTTAAAACAATATATAGGCGCTGTTTGCAAACACACTACACTGTTTACTATTTAAACTCTTTACTATCACTGTTACACTTTATTATACTATTTCTGTTACACAACTTAGTCTCTCAATCACACACTGAAAGCTCTTAGCTGGGAGACGATTGATATATTCATAACTCTTAATCAAATCTGTATCCAATATTACAATTATTTATTTAGACAATTAAACTTCTATACAAACATTACATGTTTTAGTTAAACGATCAACTGATATCTGTATTTTTTTTATCAAAACCTATTCTCCAATAAAATCCTCCAAAAATAAAAGCTAACATTACCATCCTTCTAAGAGGGCTAAATCTTGCCAGTAAGTGCTATGTTAAGAACACGTAACTGACTCAGAAGAACCTCATAGTCAACAGTGTAATGCATTGCAAATCTAGCAGTGTAGTAAAGCATTTGTTTTTATCTATTGCTTACCAAATTTTGTCTGTGATCCTGACAAGTGCTGTAACCGTACTATGACCAGTTAGGAATTCAGATTGTAATTCACTTACAATTGGTGCTTGTTAATGAATGCGCTCAACTGCTCATTAATTTTTTTATTAGAATTTTAAAACGAAAGAGCAAAATGCAGATAAACTTAAATCACCAAAGCTTTGATTTTTGGATTTGTTTTTGCATAGGAATAATTTAAACATTTTTCCAAGCATTAGGAATTTTACTACTAGTAACGACATCGTTTAAAACATGACTTAATATAGAAGATATAATATCTACGATCATATCACGCCAACTAAGGGCATTCGAAGAAATTTATAGTACGCCCTCTTAAAAATATAATAAATAAAATAAATAAAATAAAATAGCCTTTATTGCTGAACTTATTTTTACAATGATTTTTTTCTTACAAATATGTTTACTTTATAATAGTTTCATTTCTTTTGCATTATTTAGGTATCGGTAAACGGTCATTTCTATGTTGCAGCTTGTCTTTCGACATAGGCCTCCTCCAAAGATTTCCACTCTATTCTATCTTTCGCTATGCGAGTCCATATTGGACCTGCTATTTTTCTGACGTCGTCTTCCCATCTTCTGGTTTGTCTGCCAATATTTCTTTTGCTATCTCGTGGTTGCCATTCAGTTATTAGTCTCGTCCATTTTTCCCTCTTTTCCCTCATCATATGCCCAGTCCATCTCCACTTTAGGCACCTGTATGTTGTGTATGCATTATTAAATTTTGTTTTGCTTTTGATACATTTTAGTTTAACTCGGTCTTTTCTTTTAACTCCTACTGTGCTTCTCTCCATTCCATTCTGACAAATTTTTATTTTCCTCGCTAATTCTTCTGTCAATGCCCAAGTTTGGCACCCATATAGTAAGCATGGTAGGATACACATATTATATACTCTCCTCTTGTTCCTCATAGACATATCTTTGTTCTTCATGATTTCACTGAGTGACCAATATCTCTTCCAAGCAGTAGCTATCCTTCTTTCTATTTCTTTTTGCATACATTCCTCAGTAGATATTAACTGTCCCAAATAGACATATTCCCTTACATACTCTATTTCTTCATTATTTATTGTTATGGGCTCAGTTTGTGAAGAGTTTGACATTAATTTTGTTTTTGTTAAGTTCATTGACAGGCCTGCTTTCTCGCTCTCTTTCGCTAACTGTTGCAACATTGTCTCTAGGGTTTTAGGGTTTTCTGAAAATAAGACTAAGTCGTCTGCAAAGCGCAGGTGACTCAGATTTTCACCATTTATATTTAGTCCTTTATTCGTCCAATCCAGATTTCTGAATATCATTTCCAGGACAGCTGAAAATATTTTTGGGGAGATTGGGTCTCCCTGGCGTACCCCTCTCTCCACTGGAAATTCCTCACCTATAGATTCCAGCTTTACTTGTGCGGTACTTTTTGTGTATACGTTTTTCAGTATTCGTATGTATTTTGCATGTACGCCTTGCCTTTCTAGTGCATCCCAGATAAATCTATGTTGAAGTTTGTCGAATGCCTTGTTGAAATCCACGAACCCTATAAAGTAAGTTTTATTATATTCTTTAGATTTTTGGAGTATTTGTCTAAGGGCGTGGATGTGGTCTATTGTTGAAAAATTTCTACGGAATCCAGCTTGTTCCTTGGGTTGATTTTCTTCGAGTGTGTTTGTGATTCTAGATAATATTATTTTTGAGAACACTTATATATATACATAATTAATATGTACATATTGGACATTAAACTGATCGGTCTGTAATTTGATATATCTCCTTTATCACCCTTTTTATGAAGGAGTATAATTGTAGACTTTGTCCAATCATCTGGGATCCTTTCCGTATTGATAATTTCATTAAAAATATCTTTAAGTTTTGGAGCGATTACAGGTAACGTTACTTTTAACAGTTCGTTTGTAATAAGATCAGATCCTGGAGATTTATCGAGTTTTTGTGTCTTTATTGCTTTTATGATTTCTTCCTTCATTATTTCCGGTACATATTCTTGATCGGTTGTTTCGTAGTTTTCTTTTATAATTTCATTCTCTTTTTGACTTTGGTATAGGTTTCGGTAGAATTTTGTAGCAATTTTTAATATGTCGAGTCTATTACCTGTATTATTACCATTTTTCTTTTTCATACTTGGTATCCAGTCTTTTTAGTAATTTAATTCCTTCAATGCCTTTTTTATTCCTCCTGATTTTTCTATGTAACTTTTCATTGTATTATACCTTTTAATTTTTCTTTCTTTTCTAAGTTGTTCGGTGATCTTTTTGCTTACTTCTGTTATTCTTTGACGGTTTTCTTTATTTTTCTTTTGTTGTAGAAGTTCTTTTCGTTCTTTCAATAATTGTTTGATTATAAGTGAGACTTCTTTCTTGATATTTTTGTTTGTTTTTCTGGTTACTGTTATTAGTTGATTTAGTAATAGGTTGTATTTTTCTTGTAATGATGGGTATTCTTTCCTCTCCAATTTCATCGTATCTAGAGATGTTTGAAGATTATTAAGTAATATTTTAGGGTCCCCTGTGTATTGTACCGCTATGTGGTTATTTTGGAATCGTCTTGTTTTCTTTAATATTCCTGACATCGTAGCTCGAACCATCCTATGGTCTGTGTAGAAGTTTAAATTATTTATGATAGATACGTTCTTGAAGGCTTTTCTATTATTGGACATAATAAAATCTATTTCGTTCTTATATTGTCTATTGGGTGAGATCCATGTCCATTTTTTGGATAGTTTCCTTCTATAAAAACTGTTTAAAATACTTAATCTGTTTTCCAATGCAAAGTTTACTAGTCTTGTTCCGTTTTTGCTTCTATTTCCATGCCCATAGTTTCCTATAGTATTTTCTTCCCCACTTTTTTGAATCCCAATCTGTCCATTGAAGTCCCCCATCACGATGACGTTTTTATGTGCGTTATCAATGGTGTTTTGGAGGTCCTCATAGAATTTCTCAATTGTTTTTACGTCTTCTTTTTTATCAGATTCAGTTGGTGAATACGCCTGTATAATAGACCATCTCTCTTCTTTTTCTCCGATCAAAGATAGTTTCATATTAAGGATTGCAATACGTTCCGAGACTCCTCTGAGTTCTTCTATGTTGTTTACTAGATTAATTTTTACCACAAATCCAACTCCATATAGTCCGGGCGTCTCTCCTTTATAGTGCAGTACGTATGTGCCATGGTTTTCTATACCTTCTCCAAATCTGCGGATTTCGCTGATTCCTATAATATCCCATTTTAACTCCTCTATTGCCAGCTCTAGTTCTTGAAGTTTTTCCGGTGTTCTGAGTGATCGACAGTTAAAAGTTGCTATGTGGATGTTGTTTACTTTGTTTTTTGTGTTAGTGGTGGTTTTCCCCTTTAGAGGGTCGTGGTCATTATTCCCCACGATGACCAGTCGGCTTGGGGAAGTATATTGTTTTGTTATTTTATGTTGGTTCGTGTTCGGCTGTTTCCTTTTATCGATAGTTAATTGTCATTCTTTGTTACTTGATGTCTTAGTAGAAAAACAGGTAAGAGAATTAGCTCTAATCCTCATTACGTCGAAAGCATTTGGTCTATTGTTATTCGGCGGTATTAGAGTTTGTTGTTTCCTTGGTTGAGCCTTGTTTTGTGGGGATGTTGATATCTCTCTTTTGCGTTTTTCCTTATTTGTGTTATTGGCTTTTCCTTTTACTATTAGTTTGTCGAATTTTAAGTATGCAACATTTCCCTTTTCTCTCTCTGCTTTTAGCTCCGCCTGCAATATTTTCCTTTTTTCTAAAACTTCCTTTGTGTAATCTTCTGTAACATATACATTCTTGAGGTTTTTCTTCTTTTCCATAACTTCATTCTTCTTCCATTCGTTTACAAAGGAAAACAGTATTGGTCTTGGTTTTCCAGAAGACTTTTCCTTTCCCAAACGATGAATTTTGTTTATCTCATGTTCTTGGAATTGTATGTCAAGGTCATTTTTGAAAATGTTTATTATAATTTTTATTAATTCATGTGTAGATCTTTCGCCTTCATTTACGCCAAACATTATCAAATTGTTTTGTTTCCTTCCTCTTTTTAAAGTTTCTATTTCCTTTTCGAGATTTTTTACTTTTATTTTTAAGTTTTCATTTTCTGTTATAATAGGTTGTAGTTTTTCATCTAATCTCTCCATTATATTGTTGGTTATCGAGTCTTTCAATTCTATTGTTTGGTTCAGGATTTCATTCTTAATTTTTTCAAATAATAGTTGAAACTGGTCCTGCATATTTTTTCCAACTAAATCTGCGTGTTATGGAACGTAATTAATAGTACTTTTTATTTCCTTATTCTGGCAACAATAGTCCGCTGTTTCTGTGACTGTGACAGGTATTGATGTCACTGTTCTTTTGTCTATGCTTAATATGATAGGCAAATTTCTAACCTCCGTTTATCACTTTTCGGAAATGATTTTCTGCAGTTCAAGAACTTACGCGATATTGCGTAAATTCGGTAGTTCCACTACACGGACGACACTTCAGTTTGTGTTTTGTGAGGACACTGTCTCAAAAATAGTGAACGAATTTATTTTAACACTCAAAAAAATACGGAGCTACACAACTACGATGCTTACGCTTTGACAGCCGAAACTTGACGCCCTCTTAACACACATTTAATGATAAGACAAAAGGTAAAATTTATAAATTCTGGAGTTGGGAGGGATGAAGCATAATTAAATTTGCAAACTTTATCCACACTATTCATTAATTTTGAAGATGAAAAGTGAAAGAAGTTCAATCTCAATGATATCACTATTTGAAAGTCTGCCAACTCTAAGCCATTTCAAAAATTTCTTTCTTTTTAGAGTATTGTCATTTTCGATGGTTTAATGCGGTTCGTCTCGGAGTTTTTTTAATTTAAACTTGGCTTAGCTTATTTTTGTGTTCCATTAAAGTCTTTTATTTTTCAGTTATCATGGTCATCCATGATAGAGTCACTCGTTCATCTCGATTGAACACACAGAGTACTTGTCGTGCTTTAAAACAAAAGTTAGTGAGGATACCATAGTAAGGTTAAGAAGAGACTCTGCCAGGAAAAAGCTGTGTAGCATTAAGGGGCAGAACCTTCACGTTACAAACTTAAGTTATATTTAATAAATTTTTACTGCGGTACTTTTTTTTGCAAATGTTTAAATCACCCATAAAAATAAAATTATTGTTTTAAAGAAAAAAATATTCTAATAAACTCTCATAGAAATTAAAATAATTCTTGATAGAAGGGGATAGATGACACCATAAAGGATTTTGAATCGCCGGAAGACTACTGGAAGTATAATAATAAATATCTATCTATGTATAATTAAGATAACAGTATATATTATAATATGTTTTTACAAGACTTAAATAATAATATTTAAATTTAACATATTTAAAATCAAACATAACAAAAAAATATATATATATAAAAAATAAAAAACAATTTCACGAAATTACACGAATCACCTGTCAAATTTATGAAAACTTATTACTAGAAAATTATAACTATAATATTCTATCATTAAAAAAAATAGAAGTATTTGAATTAAAATTGAACAAAATATAAAAATACTTAATAGTAACACTTTTAAATGCATGGATCAAGTTAAAGTACTCATATTCCATGATTCATCTGTTTAGTTATCTGCGTAATTATTTATTACCATTGACGTCATTTATCTATTATAATAACAAATTACTGTTTAGATAACACGATTGGAAGTTACATTTGTTTGTAACGCAGACTCCTTAGATGCGAGATAACTGTATGAATAAGGAAGTTAAAATGTGGAAAATTATATTTGACATTAGTTATTCATATTTAAATGATTGATCAAATAATTTCATATTTGTCTCAAGGTAAAAATGGCTTAACAATAGCAATTTGATTCATAGACAGACACCAATTTGGTTCATATCGAAAAGAATGATAGAAAATTTAACAATATTTGTAGTTTCAAAAAACGTCGGCAAACTTCTGCATTTAGTTTTTTTTAACATTTGAAGTCAAATTATGAGAAATATGGTTGTGTTAGGTCTTTGAAGGTTCTTTGAACACTTTAAAATATCGTGGAATTCTGGATACTCTTAAGAACTACGTTAATTGGTTTCCCAGAAAAAAAGCAAAGCCAAATAATTCTACAGCAAGAAGGTGCTCAAGGCCATAACAGCAGAATTACTACTGCCTACATTAATAGCCACTTTAAAATCCGTTTCGGTACAAACTGTTGTAAAATCACCAGGTCTCATCAGTTTAATTTTTTTGTGAGTATATATATAAAAAAATAATATACATTACATCTTATGTGAATGTAAACGTGTTGAGAGTTGCAAGTTTAGTCGAGGATTTATAATATTCACCACAACACGTTATTAGAGGTTGATAGAGCTGAATTTGTTACAAGAATAATTTTATGTATTCAATAAAATGCTTTCCAAGAAATTAAATAGTTTTGTGAATAATTAATATAATTTAAGATTTCATTGGTTTAATTTTATTTAAAGTATCAAGCTCGCTAAAATCTCTATTATTGAACCTAACGATCGATGCAATAAAACGACAGCATGTAAGTATTTTCAGTTTTCGCGTATCCTGGGTGTGGCAAACGAATTTAAAAAAAAATATTTTTAGTTTCATAAATAAAGGAATGATTTCTTTGAGTAATATTTTCTATCTACAGTATAAAAAGTACTTTCCCTTCAGGTAGAATTATACTATACCAACTTGTGTATATATAATTATTTTAGATACAAAAAACCAATAAATATTCTTTTTCATTAATAAACAAACTATTAAAAAAATATATTAAAATTCATTTAAGTTAACTCCAAATAGGAAATTATACATTATATTAAGATATTTTTTGTAATTAAACTTTTGACAGAATTCCGATTAATTTATGTGAACTAGAATGCAGTGTTTTTACTTATATTGTTAATTAATGAATGAAAAATAAACCGATACGGGCAGGGATTCGAACCCGCAGCCTCTGGGAAGCCATCCCGTCACTTTACTTATTGAGCTACCGCATGCTGTCTGTCTTAGTGAATTAAGCATTTTATATATGATCATCTTTATCGGAACGGTGGTGACATCTACTAGGTTTCTTTCGAAAATCCAAACCAATGTTCCTAACTTTGCAGTATAGATAAATATTGACATGATGCCACTACCGAAATTATTATATTTATTATATTACCGTATTGGATAATTCTATATTTATATACATTCATATAAGCTTAACATGGTTAATACATGCTTATAGATATTTTCAAACATAAATATAAAAGATTCAATTTAGTATAAAAATCAATACAAGTATCAATTGTAGTACAATATTTTGTATAGAGCTGAACCTGGATCACTATGAATATAGATAATGTTTCAGTTTAAAATTTATCTTTATCATTGTTATTATTATATTATTATATTATTTTATAAAAAAAAGAAACATAATACATTAAACAATTGAAATAAAGATAGCTCATTCGATATTTGCACGCACATTTACATACATAAAGCATACCGCGTTTTGTTATGTAACGATTTCTACTAATTTGATCCCCGCAAGCCGGGTTAGGGGAAAATTTTAACATTAATATTAGAAAGATTTTAACTAATAAATAAATAAAATAAAATACCTCTAAGCGGGTATATCTATATTCGTATACAAATTTAAAAATCTTTTTGCCCGAGTTTTAGATCAATGGCCTTTGCTTGCTTCACTTCACTTAATCAATTAAGAATCAATATTTGTTCCAGAATTGAAGAAATAAAAAAACCTTTATTTATCTTCCATTACTTTGTAATTTTTACAAAAACATTTTGTAAATTACAAGATTTATAATAACAAACAAAGAAATGTAATATTTATTATTATTACAAAGACGTTTTAATATTGGTTACCTTTTATCAGTAAAGTTTGTATGACGTCAACAGTTAATCCTTTAGTTTCAGGTAGATAAAAGAATGAAAATATTGAAGTCATTAAACTAATAAAAGCAAAAACATAAAATACTGGTCCCAGTCCGACCGCCGCTATAAATGGATTGACCACGCTTAGTATCACGGAAATACAAATCCATCCCCATTCGATAGCTATCATTGTCATTATTCCACGGACCTGGGAAAAAAATCTGTTTAGAACAACATCGAAGCAGGCGATTCAACTAATAAAGTGAATGTAAACTATAAACCTTACAAATCAGAAAAATGTATAAATATACATACTTCCGGTAAGAACAGTTCGGACACCACCACGTATGGCACAGTAGCCGCTCCACATGTAGTAGTAATGCAATAAGTGTATACAAACACTACAGTTAACCAACTAGGACCCCATTGAAATTGGATCTGAGTACCCAATGCTATGCATGTAAGAAATGTCGCAATAGATGGGTAAATCATTGCAGGCTGTACAAAAAAATACCATAAATATTATTTAAATTGAAATATTGTATGTTATAGCTAAAACTACATTACATCTAGCTCCATTTGGGAAAGGAAAGGGCATTAGAGATTCAAAAAATAGTTTAAAACTACAATTTGAAAGGCAGATAGTACTATCTGCCTTTAACATATTTTGAAGTACTTATATTTTAAAGTACTATATAAGTACAGACTTATATCAGGTGCTTACATATTAAATTGGCGTTTTGTATGGGAGGAACAAAAAGTTGAATAAATTTTTAATATAATGTAATTAATTAATCAAAGTATGAACCATTATTGGTACTTTTACTAAAAAAAACCAGTCGGAGAGGAATTATTAAAATTTTTGAAAGCGATTGGGACTGCCCATCGGAGTTGAATTTTTTCCCTTGCAAGAAATTATCCAAATTTCGAAAAAAATGGTAATCTGATGGAGCAGAACTCGGGAAGGACGGTGGATATCTTAGACATTCTAATTAAAGCTTTTCTAATTTGGTAGCCGGCTATTGTACAGTGTGTGGTCTAGCGTTGTCGTAAAGCAGCAGTTGTGTTAAGTGATTGACCAGCCTAGGTTGTTTAGCAGTTAGCTTTTCCATCATGGTTTGCAATTACTAACAAAAGACATCTGCCGTTATAGTCTGGCCAGATTTTAATAAACTGTACTGAACGATTTTTGGTTTAATTTCGCTTGGGGCCGGATTTGGCTAGATCCAATCATTGCAATGAGCGCTTCCGATTATTGAAGAGAATCCATTTTTTATCACAGGTAATGATTCGATTTTAAATCCCTTCATAATTCAGTAAAGCAGCAGTCGACGCGTGTTTGCCGGTTAGCTTCGGTCAATTCATAAGGTACCCAACTTTCAAGCTTTTTAATCTTTTCAATTTGCTTCAAGTGGATTAAAACAGATTTTATAACTAACACCGCAGCCTGTAGCTGACTCGGACGTGGTTTGCGATTTATCCGCTTCCACAATAGCCTTCAATTCTTCAGTATCAACTTGAGTCTCCGACCGTCTACGGGGCTTGTTCTACAGGTCGAAATTTCCAGAACGAAAACGTTGGAACCAAAAACGAACTATGTTTTCTTGTGCAACACGACCGCCATACACATCATTACCCTTCGAGTCGTTACCGCAGCACTGGTGAAACGGTGAACCTCGTACTTATAAATATTGCGATATTTTAAGCTTTCCATTTTGTAAACTCAGTAACGCAAACAGAAAAAAAAATAAATGACGGCCAACAGAACAAAAATACATGTGTAAATAGCTGTAAAAATTTAATTTGTAATTCCTTACCTAAGAGGAGAAATTTGATTGAAATTGATTAAAGTGTCAGTACGCTAAACGACAATTTGATATGTAAGGACCTAATATTAGTTGTTAAAATAGAATAACTTCATTTACAATAAAAAGAACCTTCCTAAAAATAATATGCTAACTATTGCCCGCTACTCTCTTTGTGAAACAAATCATAAAATAAATCCGTACACACATGTAACGGACGTTGTAAAAAGCTCTCAAAAGGCATATTTCAGTTAACATTTATCAGTATATTTATATAAATATGAATGAAAAATAAACCGATAGGGGCAGGGATTCGAACCCGCGACTACTGGTACCGTCCCGTCGCTCTACCAACTGAGCTACCGTATCGCTTGGTATCAGTTCGTAGACCGATGAGACGGTTTCCCAGTATACTTCATTCTACTTATCATCAGGAGACGTACGTCAAGCATTGCCTTAGATTATATTAAAAAAAATAAAAAAAAACATAACATATATAACCTAGCTATAGATAGGTTCACAAAAATTATTAACTTCTGACATATCACATCTATTGTTAAAAATGTCGAGGTTATAGCAGTAGGATTGAAATTACTAAAGTTGGTACTAGTAAATTTATATGTAAAAGACCCCGAAAAACTTACCCGTCTTCCAAAATAGTCAAGTGAATATGCACTAACCAATCCGAAGACAACATTAACTACAGAAAACAGTATGCTGTTCAAATTTGCAGATACGTTTGGAAGTGCCTCATTGAATAAGGGCTCAGAATATACTTGAACTACGACTATTCCTTGAAATACTGAAAAAAAGTTTAAAGCACAGATGATGCCCAAACCCTTGAGCGATGATTTTGATTTTCCTGAAATAAAATAAAATACCACGACCATTAAAACAGAATAAATTTTACGTAAAAAATAAAAAATACTAAAAAAAGACATTCAAAACTGACGTATGAATTGTAATTTCGTATTTTTTTTGGTTACTTTACTATCAGGATTTAATGCTTCCTCTTCGGATTTAACATCTGCAACAAATAAAATTATAACTAATATTACTAACGAATATATTTTACTACCAATATTTATTTTCAGTTTCTAAATCTGGCCGCGTGGATGAATTTTGTAAAACTGAAAATAGTTAGTCAAAATTCGAGTTTTATTTTGATATTTTTTTTTCGTCTAATAAGAACAAGGAGTGTAAAAAAATGAAACCAATTGATGGTTATTGATAATTTCCTCACTTTTACATTAAAACAAATGTTAAGCAACATAATATAGTTTTATACCTTATAAAATATGTTTAAGGTATAAAAAAATATTTATTTATGTATTTATTGATTTTTTAGCAACACCAATGTGTTATGAAAGTGACTATAATTATTGTACAAATAATATAAACTTATACGTCAACGCAGTCAAAACTTAGTTATCTATTATTATTAATAGATCATAACATCGGGTCGCCGGCAAAGTTACCACCCATCGGGTAAAGTCGTGCCGCAAAGCGACCTAGTCGTGTTCCGGCACATTGCTCGATGAAACCGTTTATGGGAAATGTGTCTGAACAGCTGCGGTCCGCTAGCGAACCGGCTTGATGTCGAATTGGTGTTTGTTTTGTCGGGTGTCTAGTCGAGGAGGGTAGCGGGATCCGAAACGACGGTTTATAGCTCCGGAACCTTTCATGGAGAAAAGGTAGCTTGGTGGTCGCGATTGTACTTGTCTATGACCGATAGCCTTGCGAGCTTACTAGTCTTATAGTGCCGTTGTCGGACGACTTCGGAGGTCAGACCTGCCGTATAAGGGTCCATGTGACAAGGGTAAACCTTGACCACATGGTTGGTTGTGGAGGTTGGTTGTTGGTTGTGGAGGGTTGGTGGGGTTGAGATGCTATAAACATAAATATTAGGACTGAAGGAGGCGAGGGCGGTGGCCACCCGCAGATAGTTGGGGGCCCAATTAGTGGGTTAGTTATTACCCACGAAAGGCTACCCCACCATTTGCGAACAATCCCAGGGCGACAGGACGAGGAGGCCCGATGGCGATCCTTGGTAGGGTTTGGGCGTCCCCGCAGTCTCCAGCCAGTGGCAAGATATCACCAATTTCGACGTCGGGTTCGATACGTACCTCCTCGTTCAACTGCCATTTCCCATCCCTATTAACTTTTATTTTTATTTTATATGAAGAAAGTCAAAAAGAAGAAAATGTTTTTACAGCGGTTGCAATCCTCCTCACTAATAACCTTAAAGTGCACCTCACTAATATCAGGGGTTTGCACTCTAATATATTAGCTGTCCATCACCACCTGGAGAAAGAGCAGCCGCACCTGTTGTTTTTGACGGAGACGTGGATACAATGTCCTTTGAGCGATGCGCACCTGGATTATCCCGGTTACACGTTAGAGCACAACTTTCGCTCACGTGCCGGAGTCTGTGTGTACGCGCGGAATGACCTCTGTATCCAGCGTCTCCGTCACCTTGAAGACCCCACTTTTTCATCTCTTTGGGTTTTAGTAGACACAGGAAACGAAAAATTCCTGAACTTTGAATAAAGTTTTTGGTCGTGATTCAAAGATGGAGCTATTTTAAATATTGTTACTTAATTTTTTACAGTGATATGCATCTGCGAGATTTTATCTAAGAGGTAGTTTCTAATTATTTTTTTCTATTACCTACATAACTGTAAATGAGACATTGAATTATTGTAAACGATTAGATTATTGTTAATTATTAGTTGATTTCACTTTTTAAATACGCCTGCATTAAACAATAAAAGTTTGGTAAAATCTTTGGATATTGTAAGTAAATATAAACCTCAAGTAGGAATTAATTATTTTTTTTTACATCATAACCTTAAAATTATAATACACAATATTATTACAATACTATTCAAAATAAAACAAAAAAAAGTTATAATAGTATGAAGTGCGTGGTACGTTACAAATTTCGTGCAGCGCTATATACTTTAGAGTCCAGACCAGACCAGAGTCGGATCGGAAATTCTTCTTCGCCGAGACGTCAGCTTGCAGCTTGCTGGCGTCTCGGTGGGGAGGGAGTCTTGATCTGGCTCGGGCGGCTTAGGTTAAGGGCAGGGAAGCCCTTCACGATCTTTCAAGCCGGCCACTGGAGTGGGGCGCGACCAAGTCAACCAGGCGCGTCACTCCATGTGGGTGGTGAACGCTTACGATGCCTTTCGTCGGAAAAACGCGGATGTGTGCGCAAGCGTTCCCGTGGCGCTCCACTATGACGACAAGGTGTTGACCGTCTGGTTAAGTGAGTAAGAGTCTCACATAACCGATTCCAACTTCTACCGGGGTGGAGGTGCGTATCCATGAGGATTCCAGATGTTAAAAAAAAAGGTTTAAATTTACGTACTTCGGCAGATTCTGTATTGACTTTTGATTTTTTTCGGTAGTTTCTCATTATAGTATTTCATTTATTTTTTACATTAGTACATAAGTTAGTTACAGTCATTCTTAGTTAATTTTTCTATTTTCTTTTTCATTATTTCATTTAGTTTAGGTAATTTTTCAATTTAAATTAGTTAGTTTCTATTTATATTAGTGCTTAGTATTTAGCTGTACTTTTTTCTTTTGTTTTCAATTCTTTAATTAATTGGCCTTTTCTCTTTATTATTAATAGGGTCATTCCCATTGGTAAGTAGTTTCTGTTTATTTTATATTTTTTTCTTTATTGTATTTTTTTTGTTTTTTGTTCTTTTGACAAGAGATCCCTTTATTTAAGTTATTTCTTATCCCTTCATTTTACTCCATATCCCTCCACTTGGCGAGCATGGCGGAGTAACACTAAACTCCCTAATTTTTAAGGTAGTGTAGGCTTAGGCATTAAAATGCCTAAGGTTGTAAATACCCGCAGTAGGGCTCAATGGAGCGTTATGAGCTCGGGTGTGTCTGAAGCGTCGGGAATGTCGTTTGCTTCCCGAGAGTCAACTTTCCGCAAAGGGGCAATTGTTGGGGAAACCGAAAAGTCAGGCGCAAAGCGCCACTCTAAGAGAACCCCCCAACCTGAGGAGAACCCAGACAAGGGAGGGAGGGGGATAAGTTCCCAGGGTGAAAGGTTAGTCACCCAAGTAGTTGGGACTTAAGAAAAAAATTGAAGGGCTTGGAATATTTTCTAGTATTATTTATATTTTTCAAAATTTCGCGCTAATAGACATAGACAGATTTCAGCAGACGACAAAAAGAGACAGAGAACAAATATATATATATAATATTTTTCTAATAACTGTAAATAAATAATACATATATATTATATTAGAAAAATAAATATTTGTAATAATAAAAATATTAAATATAATAGGTTTTTAACATTTTAAACTCTTTATCACATTTCAAGGTAATTCTTATTTGTATCTTTATGATCGGGTCTTCTGATAAGTTTGTTTAAATATAATAAGAAAAAAAATATTTGTATAACGTTATATCATTGTGCTCATATTATGTACAATAAAAAAGTAGTTTCTGTGAGAACATTTAATCATTTAGTCGTACAAACACAATAATAGTTACGGTAACCGGATCCTGTACCTCCGACTGAAATTCTTCGGTGTAGTAGTTAGCTATAAGATACATTTTATAGCTAACTACTACACCGTATATGAGTACACGTGTATATGAGTTGAGATTGCAAATTATAAGTAGCGAACAAGGAGCTATGTAGGTATTTATTGATTTTGGTATGATAATTTTAGAGATGGTATAAACACAATTTGGTTTATTTTAATCTTTTACACAATATTGGCACTTCATTCATTAGATAATAATAATAATAATTTATTTATTGAAATAGGCTTTACATATATTCTTACAAAAATCAGTTGACCCCCAAACTAGGTGAAAACCTGTATCTTGGGATTCAAATACAATATTTTAGGGTTACAGCCCGTATTTTCCAAATTTTCTGTTAAATTTAATTAATTTCAGTAAAAATATTATTATGTCAGTTGAGCATATGATTGTCCGTGTATTATTAAGTGTGTGTGCTTGTGTGAGAGAGATTGTATGTTTAAGAGTGTGTGTAAGTTTGTATGTATGTGTATGTTTTTAGCGTAAAAGTTTCTCTGTTTCATCGTAATCTAATTTCAATAACCAGTTTATTAACTTTAATTTGCATTCGTATCATAAGTTATTTTATAAATGTTTACTAAAAAATACATGTTTTATTTGGTCCATTATATTACTCTTTATAAAAAAGACATCTATTCTAAGTAATTATTTGTTTTGGGAGATTTAGAAATAATAATTAATTAAAAACGGAAGTAAATTACATTCAGACCATGATCTATAGTTCAGCAGTGAGGGTCACTATATAATAACCATAAGTTAATTAATGTGTATGTAATTTCTTCAAACATCAAAATACTCCTATGGTTTTTGGCTTTTTCTTATCAAGTTTGTAAATATACTCTTACCAATTATCTGCGGTGATAGTAGTCTTCGTAAAATTTCCATTTCCTGCAGTACCATCTTTGAATCAGACTTTGCAGATCTGTAAAACGATATTGACTGGACTGCGGCCTGTAAAAATATATCAACTGTTAATATTCATTTCTTAAAATAATATATATCACTAATATTAAAAAAGGAATATTGATTTGAATATTAAAAGGAGTAAGTAATAACAATAATTAATTTAATAACAGATTACAAATAAATATACTTTTGTTCCTTCATTTATTTAGTTACCTCATCCAATCCTTTTTTCAACAAATGTACTGGTGATTCCTTCACAAGACTCAACATAGCCAATGTAGTAATAGACATCGTCAAGCATACATAAATCATCTTATGATATTCTAAGCACCCTCCTAATATATAAGATAACGTGAGCCCAACGCCATAGAATATTATATTCCCAGAAGTTAAGATTCCTCTGATATTTTCTTGACATAATTCACTAATAAAGTTTGGGACGATCATGAAGACACATCCACTTAACCCAGATAGAAATACGGAAATTAAAATGGCCTCTACTGTAGGTATTAGTGACACAATTGTCCATGCAATCTGAAAAAAACATAATAATAGTATATATATATAACTAGTCTTGCTATAAATATTGTAACCAAGAAAATATTTTTTTATTGCAAATAACATTTATCACTTTTACAGTGTGTTAGTTTAATACACAAGTATAAAATAATTAAAAATATAAAAAGCCAGTCAGTGCCAATCGAATGAAACAATCCATAGGGACTCCAAATTACTATGGCGTTTAGAGCAAGCTGTACTCTCTATAACTGAGAATAAATCATAATCCAGCGGATTACGATCGGGACTAGACGTCAGACAGTCTTCAGCTCTGATTAAGTTCGAGACGTTCGCTTCAAACCAAGACTGCGTGGACCGAGCTTTATGACCCGGCGCCGATTTTCGCTTTAAGGACCATACTTGGTTATTGATCATTGTGTTATAAACGGGCTTAACTACCTTCTCAAGAGTGGTATCTTGATACACTTGTGCCGATGTTTTGGTACCTTTTTCACAAAAATATGGTTCTGTCACTCCTTCATAGTTAACACCCCACCAAACCATCACTGAAGTCGGATAATGCTCACGTTGCACTCTGTCGACTAATTAGAGACTTTTAGCAAAATATTTTAGTTTTAGTTTGTTTGTTAAAATGTTATAAAATTTTTAACATTTTCTCATTCGTAAGCATTTTTTTTTCTGTGACCTTTACGCACCGCTTTAGTAGTTGTTTTGATTTTACCACCCTATTCATCTTTTATTTAAGAAATTACCAGTGCGTCTCTTATAGCCTGCAAGTTCTAAGCCATCTCTTAAAATACGCGACATGGTACTAGGTGCTATCTTCATTTCCCGAGATAAAATCTTTTGCTTACAGACAGGATTTTTTCGAATTCTTTCCGTTACTGTTTTGACCACCCTTTTCGTACGAACACTACTTAACAGCAGATCTTTCTCTGTCACAAACAGAGGCAGTCTCATTATACCCATTAATGGCCCGGTATTAAATCATTTGACTAATACCAAGTTTATGGAGAGTTATAAAAATTGCATTTGGCTCCATACCTACTTTGTGTAATTCAATCACAGCGATTCTGTTCTCTTTATCACCCCATTCCATTTTAATATCTCTAAATATTGTACAATGTATTGGCGCCAAAATGAGAAATCACAATGAACAATAGTATAAAAATGACAGATTCCAAATAACAGTAACAGTATTTATGGCCAGGCTAAGTAACATGGCACGTGTGAAAGGAAACAAGACAAATAAAAATGCAAACTTTTTTATCTATATTATGTAGGATATGTTGCTGATAAAATTTTACAATTGATATAACGATAACATTCAATATCATACCAATATGGGCAAAGAGCACAAAATACAGCAAAACTTTCGTCCCAACATATCTAGAAGGAAACCACAGAGCGGAGTGCTTAATAAAGCTGCATATGAGGACAAACTGCCAAACAGTGATATTTCCGTTTCAGTCATAGGTCTATTTAGAGTTGTATTAGAAGAAGCAAACAGTTTGATCGTTGACGATGGCCAGGCGAAAATAATTCCTAGATTTAAACAGATACAGCATACTGAAAAAATAAATAGGAAAGATTAAGTTACAATAATTTTCTATGATTGTATAATCTCGCAATACTACTGAGCTATTGAAGATTTTGCTAGACTATTTAAATTTGATCTACAATAGTATTCTATGCTACGTTAACTATATTTATATTAAAAAATAAAACGCTTTTAAAATAATAAACAATATCGTACTGATGTATCATTACCATAGCCAGGCAAAATATAAATTCATTAGGATTTTTTATATTAATCATCTTTATAAAAACACAAAATAATGCTAGACTTTCTTGGTCCCTCACAGAACGAGTAGAGCAATAAAGAGTAGAGCAATAAATACATCATACACTATGTGATATCCCAGAGAGAATGGGTAGAACGTTTTTAAATAAAAACTATTCTACAAAATAATAATCAACCATGATAAATTTTGCAAAATAAATTAAATACATAGGGTTTTTTTTTAATTAGCTGACCACTTCTTGTAGGCAGCCTCTCTACATCAATCCCAACAACATTTGTTCTTCAACTTTTTAAAAATCTTGATAGACAAGACAAAAAAACGAAACAAAAAATGTTTGCTCCCTCTTTTACTAATTACTCTGTAATTTGTAAGAAGTACTTAAAAGTACTTAAGTAAGTAAGTAAGTGTACGCCCGGGCACCATACCTACGCTCAGAGTTAATGCCAGTTCAGAGACAAGAAATAAATTTTGTATGCGAAAATTAACATTTTAAAAACTATTAATTTTAAAAAGTCGTAGAACAGATGTTTTCAGAATTGATAAAGAGAAGCTGCTGCAAGAGATAGTCAAATAACTACTAACCCTGCATATACGCTGGAAGGTCAAAAAGTTCGCGAAATGGAGGGATTGGTGGGAGTAGGTTTACTCGACCAGGTAGTTACTAGTTTAACATCTCATTAATAGTATATATATATACCAAGTTTGAACAAAATCAGCTCATTAACTTTTGAGTTATTGACCTGTAAATAACTGATTCGGGAAGAAGTCTGCCAGTATGAAGAAAATTGAAGTTCCTTACCAAGCAGAGAAAATCCACTCAGATAATTTTTCAAGAGCTGTTGGCGGTTTACGCGGACTCTGCCCCTAGTAAACCATGGTTTACATGTGGCATGGTCTATTCAAATAAGAGAGTCGCTTGAAGACTGCCACCCCCGCTCTGGACGGCCAATTAAAACCACTACTCCAGAAATCGTCGAAAAACTTGTATTGGAAAATGGCCGGTTGAAGAAGAAGCAGCTTGCAGCAATGATTAGAGTATCCGAAACAAGTATTTTGAATATTCTATATCTTTTTTGTTTCATTAAATATTTTTTAGCTTAACTGTCACTAGTGTAGTCCCGTCATGGCACGGCGGCGACTGAAAATCAGTGCTGAAGTCATTTACTCCAGCAAAAGCTGAGTGGTCAACCGTTTTGGATATCACAGTTACTATTTCTTTTTGTTGTGTTTTTTTTATATATTTTTTTTTATTAATTTTTTTTTTATTTTATGTTTTGTTGTTGTACTTTCTGTTATGTGACGTCCAAATAAAGTTAATTTAATTTAATTTAATTTAATTTAATTCAGTTCAGTTCAGTTCAGTTCAGTTCAGTTCAGTTCAGTTCAGTTCAGTTCAGTTCAGTTCAGTTCAGTTCAGTTCAGTTCAGTTCAGTTCAGTTCAGTTCAGTTCAGTTCAGTTCAGTTCAGTTCAGTTCAGTTCAGTTCAGTTCAGTTCAGTTCAGTTCAGTTCAGTTCAGTTCAGTTCAGTTCAGTTCAGTTCAGTTCAGTTCAGTTCAGTTCAGTTCAGTTCAGTTCAGTTCAGTTCAGTTCAGTTCAGTTCAGTTCAGTTCAGTTCAGTTCAGTTCAGTTCAGTTCAGTTCAGTTCAGTTCAGTTCAGTTCAGTTCAGTTCAGTTCAGTTCAGTTCAGTTCAGTTCAGTTCAGTTCAGTTCAGTTCAGTTCAGTTCAGTTCAGTTCAGTTCAGTTCAGTTCAGTTCAGTTCAGTTCAGTTCAGTTCAGTTCAGTTCAGTTCAGTTCAGTTCAGTTCAGTTCAGTTCAGTTCAGTTCAGTTCAGTTCAGTTCAGTTCAGTTCAGTTCAGTTCAGTTAATTTTAATTTTTATTTTAATTTTAATTTAATTTAATTTAATTTAATTTAATTTAATTTAATTTAATTTAATTTAATTTAATTTAATTTAATTTAATTTAATTTAATTTAATTTAATTTAATTTAATTTAATTTAATTTAATTTAATTTAATTTAATTTAATTTAATTTAATTTAATTTAATTTAATTTAATTTAATTTAATTTAATTTAATTTAATTTAATTTAATTTAATTTAATTTAATTTAATTTAATTTAATTTAATTTAATTTAATTTAATTTAATTTAATTTAATTTAATTTAATTTAATTTAATTTAATTTAATTTAATTTAATTTAATTTAATTTAATTTAATTTAATTTAATTTAATTTAATTTAATTTAATTTAATTTAATTTAATTTAATTTAATTTAATTTAATTTAATTTAATTTAATTTAATTTAATTTAATTTAATTTAATTTAATTTAATTTAATTTAATTTAATTTAATTTAATTTAATTTAATTTAATTTAATTTAATTTAATTTAATTTAATTTAATTTAATTTAATTTAATTTAATTTAATTTAATTTAATTTAATTTAATTTAATTTAATTTAATTTAATTTAATTTAATTTAATTTAATTTAATTTAATTTAATTTAATTTAATTTAATTTAATTTAATTTAATTTAATTTAATTTAATTTAATTTAATTTAATTTAATTTAATTTAATTTAATTTAATTTAATTTAATTTAATTTAATTTAATTTAATTTAATTTAATTTAATTTAATTTAATTTAATTTAATTTAATTTAATTTAATTTAATTTAATTTAATTTAATTTAATTTAATTTAATTTAATTTAATTTAATTTAATTTAATTTAATTTAGCATGACTAAAGTCAGTGCAAGATGAGTACCGAGAACGGTCAAGCCCCTTCAAAAACTTGGGCGTGTCGAGTGTTCTCGTCAGTTTTTGTAACTCTGTGGAGAGAGAAAGGAAGTAGTTATGAACCGAATCGTTACTGGTGATGAAACCTGAATTCATCACTATGAACCTGAGTAGAAGAAAGAGTCCGTTCACACGTGCCATTTCTTCGAACTATTGAACCAAACACCTTACAGTCCAGACTTGGCACCAAGTGATTATTATTTATTTCCAAAAATGAGGAAAGAGCTGCGTGAGAAAAAAAAGGATGAATATAAAGAAGTGAAGTCTGCATTTTCGACCAATTTTGACACCAAAGAGAATTTTTTTTTCTATGGTATAAACAATATTTTTGAGAGATCTGAAAAAAATATTAGGGTTTAGGGAGAATATATTGAAAATGAAAAATAGTTTGGTGTTTAATTATAACCTTCCCTCTCCTTCCGCGAACTTTTTGACCTTCCTCGTATATATATTATAATGACAAAAATTCATGTTGCTTACTGATTATAGTGCAATATATTTGCCGGATGACACCCATATTTAATGAGTTAAACTTAATTCTTTAAAACTTAATACTTTAGCACTTTTACTACTTGCTTTCTTCGACGCTAAAATAATCCTACTGGTAAAATATATTAATAATACCAAGTTTTTGTTAAATCAGAAGTATTTATAATATAACAATAAAATAAATACAACGTAGATAAGTATAATTGTATGGATTATGTTTTATTTTTGTGACATAACTATACTTTCGTGATTCATAAATCGTATCTGTTTACCCGGCTCTACTCACCTTATTAAAAAAAAAATGTCTCTTTTCTAGAACATATTATTGTATTTATTACTACTACTAATTTATATACACAAAATATTTATTATTTGAAAAATATTATTAAACATTATCCATATAAACCAATTATAGTCTGACCATAAATACTGATACAATTGAAAATTAAAAAAAATACATTTGAATTTGGAATCTGTCATTTGTATACTATTGTTCATTGTGTTTTCTCATTTTGACGCCAAACATTGTACAAAATTTTGCGATAAAATGGAGTGGGGTGTTAAGAGAAAAGAATCGCTGTGATTGCATCACATAAAATAGCCAAATGCAATTTTTTAAACTCTCCATAAACTTGGTATTAGTCAAATGTTTGTGTACCGGACTATTAATAGGTAAAGGACTTGCTGCCTATAAGTCGCACTGGTCATTTCTTAACAGTCAAATTAAAGATGAATAGGGTGGTAAAATATTATAATGGAATAGGTAAAACTACTGAAGCGGTACGCAAAGGGAAATCACTGAAAAAAATTGTTTAGGGATGAGAACATTTTCACAATTGAGCAACATTTTAACAAACAAAGTGACCGTATTTATGCTAAAAGCTCTAAGGAAGCTTCCTAATCAGCCGGTAGCGTGCATTGTGGGCATTATCCGACTTCAATGATAGTTTGGTGGGCTGTCAACTATGAAGGAGTGACTGAGCCACATTTTTATTATTCATTGCATATGACAAACTAACTAAAAAAATGAAACATGAAGATTTTATTTTTAAGTTGTTTATGGTTTCTAAGTTCTCTACGCATATTGTTACTATAAACAAAAGTTACTACTAATTTTTACTCTGAGATAGATATTCCACACAGGTTTTTTAAATGACTAATAATTATCTAAATGAGTCGTATAAATAGTTTGTATGGGAATTACAAATTAATTAAATGCCATAATTTCATGGAAAACCAAATACAAATACATAATATAAAAATTAATAATAATATTGGATATAGTTATTAATAAATTCATACACAAATTAATTAGAAATTAAAAAAGTGGGGTTTTCGGTTTAAGTTTAACAACAAATACATAGAATTCATACTAGCTTTTGCAGATGATCTCGTGATACTGACACGTAATCCAAAACAATGTCAGGTATTTTTAAATGAAGTTGATGATTTCTGTACATGGACGGGCGGATTGAGGACAAAACCAAGTAAATGCTTTAGTCTGTGTCTGGGTGAACGGAATACCAAATATGCCTCTTAGGATCCGGGTCTTATAATAGGAGGTTAGAGCGTTAGAACGGTTACGGAAGCAGCTCCGTTTAAATTTTTAGGTAAAAAAATCTATTACCAAGGCCGTACTCCATCGTTGGATGTAATAGACGAGAGCTTTTTAAATGATCTCAACAAGGTAGACAACCAACCAATAAGTAACATCAAAAAAGCTCGTATATACGATATTTTTTTAACATCACGTCTAAAATGGCCTTTCCTCGTTTATGATATTAATAAAACCTTTTTGGCAAAATTAAATGCAACCGTCATAAAGACATTGAAGTTACGGCTTGGGTTAGTGAGCTCAGAGGACTTTTCAACCTTATTTAGAGACCGAAACAATTTTGGTTTAAAATTAAAGAAACCATAGGAGCTCCACAAACATCTAAGAGTTACCAAAAGACATCATCGGAAAATCTAAAGATGATACTGTAACTTCTCTCCCAAAAGACAAAGTTGCCTCAGAGCTCGAGTCACGACCTAGTGAAAATACACGTCCGCATTTTGGTGGCGTTGAAATTGACAAAGATTGGTATTGCCTCATGCGCAGACGGCCTGAAGTTGATCATTCAAACGTTGCATTGCAGACTGTACTTGATCTCTACTAGATCGAAAACTTGGCAGATATCTTTCCACAACTGCGCTTTCATCTGCACACCCATAGATACCGGACTTCAGAAGATCGTTAATGTGCAACAGAAAAAGGGTTGCAGAAATAACGAACCGTAAAGGCATTCTGACATTTATTGTCAAGGGTTCCGAGGAACACCCGTCGACAACTACTCGGACGGATAAAACTGGAACTGGAAGTAAGTTAAACCTCGGGAAGGTTACACTTGAGAACGGCGGTTAAACTAAATATGTTGAAGATCGAGTACATGGTTTTGCGGGAGACCAGACTCGAATTCTATCTATATAAGACCTGAACCAGCCGTTAAGTCGGAAAACTTCAGGTAACCTGGATCAGTTATGCACGAGTCTGGAGGCATTTACTATGATGTCTAAGGCCGGATAAGAGCCTTGATCAAATGACGGGAGGTCACTGGTGTAGTCTGTGATTGCAGAATATCGTCCAAACTCAAAGGGCTGATATAAAACAGCGTCAAGCGACCGGGTCTTATATACGGCAGCGAATGCTGGCCAGTACTGTCTCGGCACACCCAGCCTTGATATGTCTTTCCCTAGAGTGAGATCTCCCAGACATACAAGGAAGCGCTGGTTGGAAGTCGTGTAGCAGGGCATGTGAGACTATGGTCTAACCATAGAGCACGTCAAAGATCGTGTAAAGTGGAGTAGGTTGATCAGGAGGACAGACCCCAACATACTCCGGAATGAATGCCAGGAAGAAGAAGAAGAAGACTTTTCATTATTAAAAGTTGTATTAGTATTGCTCAATGTTAATTGTTGTTAATTTTTTAACAACAGATACTTTTAATTATGAAAACATGTATTACTATCAATGTTAAAGGTTATTTTTTGATAAAAGATACTTTTAATATTGTAAGGTTGCATTATTATTGCTCTTTCTGGTAAGATAAATCTCAATTAGAATATAGGTTTAATCAAACTACAAACGAAACTCATATGTTATTAAAGTTCTTAAGATTAAAAAAATTAGGGGCATTACAAAACAACTGATTTTCAAAGTGGGCGTTATACGAAAGAAATTTGGGAATCGCTGGTTTAAGGTATCTCATATTGCCATCGTCTGTGGTTGAAAAAAAATAAATCCCAACCAATACTGGTACTGTTCACAACTTTAAAACAGAAATCTAAAGTATGGGACTCTAAAGTTCCTCTAAAGGGCTCTGGAGTTACTACCTCTGAGTTATTAACAAAACCCAGGCAAGAGATCTTTGCAGAGGCGAGGCGTTACTTCGGTATCAGAAACTCATGGACTTCTGACGGTATCATTATTATTTCCCTGTCTGACAAGTGCCGTAAGAGTATTCAAACAATGAAAAAGCGGCTGTTCTTACTGGCTATATTTTCTTTACCACAAAATACTCAAAAGAGACAAATGAGACCTCGACGTGTGCCTAAAAAAGTAGCTAAGTATGATTATTTTGTTTTACAACAACAATTCAGTGAAATAGAAACTGTTTAGGTTTTCAATGTCCATTATTCTTCTTTATGTTCTTAAAAACACTTCTTATTTTTTGCCGGTAAACGTTATTTTAAATTCTTTAATTTTTGTACTACTTTTACTTTTTTATTTTTCAGATATTAATAGTCTTTTATTAATAGTCTTTTTCATTTTACTAATTATTGTTAAAAACCTCATTTAACTTTTTGACAACAGAATATTTAGATTTGACAGCTATATTATCTTTGACCTGTCACTTGTTTAAAATCCGCACCAGTTTTACGATTTATGTTATATTTAATTTAAAGTATATCTTTTAATCTTTATTTATTCTACTAAAGCTTTTTATTTTTTGTAAAGATGTTTTCTTAATGTGCCAGTGAGTCTGGGATAATAATAGTTATTATCTTTTTTTTTATAGTTAATAATATTCAATTATATTTCTCTAGAGACATTTGTTTAATAGTTTTATTTGAAATAAAACTATTTTTACGGATTAACTCGCGTATATTGAATTAAATTTTAAATTTACATTTTAAATCTAACCCGACGTTTCAAATGCTTTGCAGCAATCGTGTTCACGGTAAGACGAGATGGAGTTGTCTGTCAGTAAGTCAGTTAATTAGTCATCTACCTCCAACGGTTTCTAAGCTTTCGGGCGTACAGTTCAGGATTCACACAAAACGCACTAACAGTATCTTGAGGTCTTACAGTGCGGTCACAGACATGGGATTTTATATTTTTCAAAAGTGGGTCCCAGGTGTTAAATAATCCCCAACCATCTTCTCTATTAAAATTAGGATGTTTTTTAATTTCAATAGCCTCACGAACCATTCTTGGAATGTAACGTTGTTCTTTAGCGAGGATTTTAGGTTTATCAAATCTTATATAATGATTGGGCTTGTCTATGGTATGTTCACACACTGCAGACTTCGATGTACGCCTATGCTTGATATCCGATATGTGTTCCTTAACTTTTTTACCGATGCTCCTTTTTGTTTGACCTATGTATGACAAGCCACAATTGCAGTCAAGTTTATATACTCCAGCACATTGTAAAGGAATATTACTTTTGATAGGTCTCAAGAATTGGCTTACTTTGTTTTAAAGGTTTGTAGATAGTTCTAATAGAAACCTTTTTTAAGATGTTGCCGATTCCGTCAGTAATTCCTTTCACATATGGTAGTAGGGCTGGTTGACGCTCAACTGTGGGTGGCTTGATGTGGTTTCTGCGACGCTGGTGAGGTACGGGTAGGTGGTTGTTGAACAAGGCTTGCTTGACATGCTGCAGCTCGCCCTCTAGGTGTTCAGCGTCACAGATGTGTTGTGCTCTCTGAAACAAAGATTTGCCAACGGTAGCTAACTGGCTAGGGTGGTGGTGTGATTTACCATTGAGGTACCTAACGGATATCAAGCATAGGCGTACATCGAAGTCTGCAGTGTGTGAACATACCATAGACAAGCCCAATCATTATATAAGATTTGATAGACCTAAAATCCTCGCTAAAGAACAACGTTACATTCCAAGAATGGTTCGTGAGGCTATTGAAATTAAAAAACATCCTAATTTTAATAGAGAAGATGGTTGGGGATTATCTAACACCTGGGACCCACTTTTGAAAAATATAAAATCCCATGTCTGTGACCGCACTGTAAGACCTCAAGATACTGTTAGTGCGTTTTGTGTGAATCCTGAACTGTACGCCCGGAAGCTTAGAAACCGTTGGAGGTAGATGACTAATTAACTGACTTACTGACAGACACCTCCATCTCGTCTTACCGTAAACACGATTGCTGCAAAGCATTCGAAACGTCGGGTGAGATTTAAAATGTAAATTTAAAATTTAATTCAATATACGCGAGTTAAATCCGTAAAAATAGTTTTATTTCAATGACCTAATACATGTCTTGTGAAAAACAATTATAGGTCTCATAGACTCACATCTTTAGTTGCCTCTTATAATCTCTCTTTACTTGCCCCTTCTGCAACCCATTATTCAATTCTTTCTGAACCGTCTCTTCTCGATTTAATAATGGTCCTCAACTCAGCAAACGTTTTCACTCATGGACGGCTTACTGCTCCTTTCTCCTACCATGATCTTTTTATTTCTTCGCTATAATCTTTTTACACCCAAACGCTATTCGTAACGCGTAAGGCTATTCTGCGTCGCAACTTAAAAACTATTAATTGAGATAGACTTTTGTGCGATGCTACAAATATTGGTTGGTCCATGGTATACAATGCCACTGCACCACTACAATGGACTCAAAGGTAGGTTTAACTCACTCGTGCCTTGCTTATATGATTCCCATGCACCTTTTAAGCGAATCGAAGTAAAACATTATCATGAACCGTGGCTTACCACCCACATCAAAACAAACAAACTATGAACAAACGCAACAAGACTAAGATACGATACAAAAAGTTTCCTATCGATGAAAACTTCGCTACCTTCAAAAAAGTTGCGCAATAGTTGCAATAGAATGTGTAGAGATGCAAAACGCTGTTATATTTTCAATTGTGTTAATAATTATATCCATCCTCAATTGTGGAGGTTTTTCAGTCGCTAGGTGTGGGTAAATCTCTACCTTCTTCAAACCGTTTTTTTAAATTCAAACGCACTAAACAATTATTTCTCGACTTCGCCACTTATTACAGATTATTCAAGAAAATCCGCAGTTATAAATCAATTAAATAATACCAATCCACCTAACTGTGACAGTTTTTCTTTCATTGAAATTGCTCAGTATGATGTTAAGACAGCCATAGTTAATATCAGTTCCAGAGCAATTGTGACAATATTAGTCGTGACATGTTGATTAAACTCCGTGACATTATAATGGATGTTAAAACACACATTTTGAACTTTTCCTTGACATCCAATTCCATTCCATCTCCTTGGAAATCGGCACATGTGTTTCCCCTTCCTAAAATCAACAATCTCAGTTCTCCTTACCACTTTCGTCTCATTTCCATACTTACATTTTATCCAAAGTCCTAGAAAGCATTGTATCCAAACAATTGACGATTTTTTAAACCATAACAATATCCTTAATCCTTTCCAATCCGGTATCCGTACAGCGAATAGTACTTAAGATATTTTGCTAACTATCACGCGGAATCTTAACATATTTCCACCCGTAATTACTTGGTTTCATACTTACCTGTTTAGACGTCGACAGATTACTTGTTATGACTATTTATCCTATGAATGGACAGACGGACTTTCTGCTGGCGTCTTTGAAGGCGGCGTATTATCTCCCCTACTTTTCTCCATGTTTATAAATAAAATCATAAAAATCCTTTCTTGCAACTACCATCTCTACGCTGACGATTTACAACTTTATAGGCATTCATAACTTCAACATCTCAATAGTACTGTTAATCTTTTAGATGACGACATAAAATTATTAAAATAAATGGGTTCAGTCTTTTGAACTTTTAGTGAATCCCAAAAAATCCTAGGCAATTGTTATTAGTGGCAGACACTCACCGCCAACAGAGTTATAATAAATTAATAAATACAATACAAACTAAATCCGACGAATGATCCATGGATATGCCATACGCATTCATCAATCATTGCCAGTGTGTCAATCAGTGGCAATGTATCATTCAAGGTGCCAGTGTATCAATCAAGGTTATAAGATAAGGTAGGTAATAAAATATATTCTATAACTAGTTTTAGAATAGAGAGAATGTTACAAAATGGGGAGCTTTGTAACAGTATTACGTAATAAAATTATATTATGTGTATGAAAAATGTCTCTATACAGATTTATGACTTAATTGAATAGCACGTTTTAAAAATTATACTTTTAAATTAACCAACAATGTTATTATCTATCTAAGTATTTAACATAGGTATTTGTACTAGACATAATATATTCATACGTACTTATTATATTACAACAACTGATATAGAGATCTATTTTCTGTAATCTTCACATTGAATATAGCTTAAAAGTACATACAAGATGTATCAGAACTTTTCGTAAATTTAATTAATTGATAATCTATATAAATCTATTTTAAAATCAAGTATTTTTTTGTGTACCTACTTACTGTTATATAATGTTGTGTTATTATATTGATAAGTTTCTTTTAATTATTTAATTGTGATTCTCTATTGCTTGTTTTATCTTATTTTAATGTCAAAGGTCTCAAACGACAATGATCATTTGATCACTTGTCGTTTATTTTTTAGCAAATGAATTAATTATGGATTAAAAATAAGTGAAATATTATTAAATCCAACAAACGCTTATGTTCAAACTTAAAAGTTTTTTAGGGCTCCAAACAATGTCTCTTACGGGCCAGTTCTAGCATTTTAAACAAAGCAATTTATAAATATACTACTTTGTAATTTCATGAGAAAAAGCATAAAAAAGGAAAAAAAACATTTTTCATAATACACAACAAACATACAATCTACATTTTATTTATATTAGCCTAAAATGAATATTAATGGTATAATACAGTCAGCGGCAGCAAAACATTTAGTGTACACGTGGACATTAAGCGGTTAGGACTTAAAAATACAAAATAACTAAAATTGTGAAAATAATTAAGATGAGTGTTATAAGGCAGATTTACTGCACAGTTATAAGTAAGTATAAAAATTAAGAAATACTTATTGATTATTTTGATCGTCGTAATAATAATTAAGGTAAGGGTAATTACAATTATATATTTCAATTTCAAAAAGCTCCATGAGAATTCATTTTATGCAAACACATTAACATACTTTTATATTTGTGTAGTATCTGAATAATGTATTGTTATACTGTTAAACTCATGACCATTAAAACATTACACTTTTGTTATGAATTTAATATATATTTTTTTCCCTTTTACATTAGGATTAAAGGTTTAAGAGCTCTTAATTTGCAAACTTATCTGTTAATGTATTTAAATCAAACAAAAGAACGTAACAAATCTTAACGACAATATTAATCTATTAACTTGTTCAAGCAGTATTCCGTTGCCTCGGTGATAATATCATATTAAATGTTATCAAGAGCCTTTATCATGTTTGCTGCGTATAAACCTTAGGTATTTTAATGCAAAATTCACTCACACAGACCTACGTATTAATATTGCGTGAACGTATTACGCTGTTTATTGCTATAGTCAAATAAATGCACGTTTAATACTTTGGAGATTTGATTATTTTATATATAATATTTAATATGTTCAAACGTTTTCCGAAAGTTTTCAGAAAAGATTGCTAAATGTTCTAAAAGGTTGAACGAATAGGGATTAAAATTTGGACGGTTCTAGCTGAAACTGAAGGAGACAGATGGCGGACTATACAACAATTAAAAAGCCGAAATCATTTACTACACAATGGCAGGAGAACATATGGAGCAGCATATGGTGGACCAGTGGTTTAGTTATAGACCGGGAGGAAATGAAGCATACAGAATAAGCCAAATATGTGATGCCATCTAATGACCTAATTACTGTTACGGACTAGTGTACCGTGTAGAACGTTATAAATTATTTCGAAGCTTGGACCTTACCAATATTAAAGTGGGTCAACAACTGATTCTAGGATATGGGAAAACCATGTAGTGTGGTGTCATACTTCGACGCAAAGAAGGCCGTCGTCTTGGTGCTTTACTACCACCATGGAGGCAGCCCAAGATCTAAGAGAAAAGATCTCTCAGCGCATAGGTGACAAAGCCAAAAGCGAGTTCGTAATATTAGCCTCAGTATTTGTAGATGGATTTGAAAACTCAGAAAACTTTCACCGCTTGGTAGTAGACAAGGTTCTCATGAATCATTTCAGAGCCATTATGACTTTGCTGAGAAAAATTTCAATACCTACACGCCACCCACGACAGAATACTCCGATCATCCTCCAACCTTACAACCATCATTCATTCTCATTCCAGTGACTTCTTCCATAAATCCTTTACTATCCAAGCCTCACTCCTATGGAACCAACTCCCCGAAATAGTAAGAAGAGCACCCTCAAAGAGCAATTTCAAAAAGTTAGTTAGAGCACACTTCCTAAAGACGTCATGATATTAACTGATTATATTTGTCATTATCATTTGTAATTTTTAAACAAGCATTATATTATAAGTATGTATTTGTATGTATGTATATGTATATATATATATATATGTATGTATGTAGATATATAGATATATGTAGATGTGTATTGTAATATATTTGTGTACCTTCGTATATGTAAGTATATATATTATTTGTATAATGTGTATTTGTTTAATGTTTATTATTGTTATAGTCTACATTTTCCGTTTCATTTTGGATAATTACTATTTTTTTTTCTTTTTTTTTTATATTTTTTTTAAATTTTAAATACGCCTACCACAATTTTTTCACCATACGCAGAGGTTAACTGGGAGAGAATGCCATTAGGCATTAAGTTCGCCTTTTGTATTTATGCAATAAAGGGTAAATAAATAAAAATAAATAAATAAATATTATTCTCATAAAGTACTAAAATGACTATAGTCAGAACTAACATTAGACATTTAAAATTCGGAATTGTATTTGTAAATGATGTCTGTCACTGCATGTTTCACTAACAGCCAGCGGTCAATTAATTCATAAAACTTTCATAAAACTATTATACAAGCTCCATGAATCTAATACGTTCTAAGAACATGTACTATGGATTATGAATCTATAGATAGATTCATTCAGTGTCATTCAGTAGATAGTTTATTTCAGTATATTGATCAGTAGATAAATAAATAGTAGATAGATAGTAGTGATTATTCAGTAGATAGTTTTTTTCAGTATTCAGTATATTTCTTAATGAAATAAATAAGTATATATACTTATTATATAGAAGGAGTTTGTCTAGCCAAATTATGTAACACCTGACATTGTAAGAATATCTAAAAGTGATTCAGCACACAATATCTTTATTTATGAACAAGATTACTACAAGTCTATTACATTTTTGTTTTTGTATTAAAATAAACAACATAAAATCTTTTTTATTTTTAAGTTTTCGTGAGCTATTATGATTATTAAATATATTTTGCTCGGCTATAATCAGGTAATTTAATCGAAATCAAATTCAATACATGAAAACTTTTATTATATAAGCATGAGTTATAAATAAATATATTAATCTAATACTAATTTATCTCAGCTTGTGGGCAACTTTTATTAAATGAGAAATGTCATCCAAATAAATTTATATTTCAATTATATTTATATTTCAAATAAAAATATATATATATATACAATATTTTGTTTCAGTATGTTCTCTTTGTATGAACTCAGAGTTAATGTTTGCCTGGCCGTCATCGACACTGAAACTTTTTTCTTCAAATGCCACAACTCTAAACAGACCTATGACTGAAACTGAAATATCTTTTTTTGGAAGCTTGTCATCTATCGCGGCTGTACTAAGCACTCCATTAACTGGAGTACTTTTGGATTTATTAGGAAGAAAGTATTGCTGCATATTGTTTGCTCTGTCTCCTGTGGTATGTTTCTATCAATTTAATATGTTTATTTTATTTGAGAGACACATAACGGTTATTCTCCATGGAAATGCACTATTTTAGTTTAATATATCTTTAAAAATAAAGTTTCACATTGTGTCTGAGTACAGTACTTACTAGGTTCCTGACTTAACGGGAGCATGACCTACCGTCTTAAAATCTGACAACTTGTCTAACTTTGAATAAATACAGTGTATGTCTACTAGTTTTTAACTCAAAAAGTAAATTATTTAATTTACTAATGGGTAAAAAAAGTGAGACAAATATTCACTTCATATTTATAAAAAAACTGCAATAAAATCAGATACTATACTTTCAAAGATAGTATCCAGTTCAATACCTTCTTTTTGTTTCAGATTGCTTGGACGTTAGTATCAGTGTTACCTCGAGTAGAGGCTGTTCTAATTGCCGTATTCCTTTCTGGCTTAAGTGGATGCTCTTTTATGATAGTTCCAAATTTTGTGAGTGAACTAAGTCAAGAAGATTTTAGGGGAGCTCTTACTGCATGTGGAATGATATTCAGCAGCATTGGACTCTTATTGTCATATATATTAGGAGGGTTTCTAGATTATAACGTGATGAATTATGTGTGTTTAACGATATCTGTAGTTACTTTAATTATGTTAACTCTGGTAGAGGAATCACCGGTGCATTTGATGAGAAAAGGCTTAGAAAAGGTATGTATGAGTCTACGTAAAAGTATATATACATATATGTACATGTATATATATGTATAATAATATTTATATACATCACTCTATATATTAACAATACTAAATAAAACAAATAATTAAATTATAGAGTACTATTTCAATTAGGAGCCTGGAGCACTAACAAATCAGATCATATCGTTACTTTTGTTCTTTTTAACAAGTAAGATTAAGATATAATATACAAAAAAATATATGCCAAAGAATAATATGTGATGTACAAAACAAAATTGTTTTTATTGGAATTTAGGAGGCAGCTAAGTCAATATGCTTCTACAGATCTATAAAACCTAACTCGGAAGCAATTGTTCGGGAAATGGAAGCCATCAGAAAAATTTTAACTCCAGTAGAGCAATGTAAGACTATTTTACTTGTTACTTTTTGCGGTTGCTTTGTGTAAAATAATATTAATATCGGTAATAATAATAATAGCTTTATTTCATTCCATGTATATTACGTGAAAGCAGTAATAGTTGTTTACATAATTAATATAAATTATAATCAATACATTTCAATTAATGCGCATACTTAAATTTCTTAATAGATTTATTTATTATATATTTTATTTATCAGTTATCTATTGATTTATTGCATGGACCCCATTCGGGTAAAAGCCTCCCCCAAGGAATGCCAATTTTCTTTATCTTGAGCTTTGTCCATCCAATTTCCGCCCGCAGTTGCTACAATTTCATCTGTCCATCTGGTCCTTGGTCGACCTCTTGATCTGGTACCTCTTGGCCCTGATCACTTTACTGACCTAAGGGTCCATCTCTCATCCTTGTAACAAGTTAAGTGACCCGCCCACCTCCACGTAGCCTTCATTGAAAAATAAAGGCATCGCATACTTTTGTCTTTTTGCGAATGTCAACGTTCTTTACCTTATCTAACAGTTTTAGTCCTAGATAACTTCTTTCCATTCTTCTCTAGGTAGTTTGAATTTTATTCTTAGTTTTTAGATCGAAGATCCAAGTTTGGCACCCATAGGTGAGGCACGGTCGTATTCCTATATCGATTACTATTTTCTTGGTCTTTAGTGTAAGTTTGGATTTTAGTATTTCCCTATGATTCCAGAACTCGTTCCAGGTAATCGCCACTCTTCGATTGAGTTCTTTCATATTCCTTTCCTTGCTAAAGGATATCTGTTTGCCTAGGTAAATATATTGATTGACAAACTCAAGAGATGTGCTATTTACTAAGACATTATTTTTGTTTTTTCCAGATTCATTTCTAGTCCAGTTTTTATGCTAGCTTGATTTATTTCATTTACCATTTTGTTTAGTTGAAGGGGGGTTTCCGAAAATAAAATTACGTCATCAGCAAATCTAAGATGACTTAGGAAGTTCCCATTTACAATAATACCTCGATTCGACCATGGTAGTTTTTTCATTACGTGCCGTAAGACTGCTATGAATAATTTTGGTGACAGTGGGTCTCCTTGCCGGACTCCTCTCTTTATATTGATTACTTCGCCGACTCTGTCAAGCTTAACTCTGCTTGTGCTGTTATAATAGATATTTTTTAAGATAGTTATATACTTTTCTTTTGTGTTTAGTGCTTCTAACGAGTCCCAAAAGATTTCGTGTGAAATTGTATCAAAAGCTTTTTTGTAGTCGATGAAAGCTATAAACAGGGGTTTATTAAATTCTAAATATTTTTCTATAATCTGCTTAACTACTTGGATATGGTCCATCGTGCTGAAAGCGCTTCTGAATCCAGCTTGTTCCACTGGTTGGTGTGTCTCGATGGCCAAAGTTATCCTTTCAAGTAGACAGGAGGCAAAAGTTTGTAAAAACAAGGCAATAGGCTTATATGGCGGTAGTTGTTAACATCAGTTGGGTCACCTTTTATATATATTAATACAATTTGGGATTCTGTTCATTGATGGGGCACAACTTCTTCCTCAAGAATTTTATTCCACAGAATAGTGATTGGTATTAGCAGTAGAGTCTTCGCAATCTTTATACACTCATTTATGATTCCATCTGGTCCTGAACTTTTTTCTAACTTAAGATTCGCTATTTGTTTTAAGATTAAATTTTCTGTAAACTTGAGTATAGGGAAGGTATCTGTACAGCTGTACAATACTATGTTTTGTTTTCGTGTAGCCCCACAATTTAGGCTGTACAGATGAGCGTAGAAGTCAGTAGCAGTATTTATAATATCAGTACGAGATTTGCATTTGTTGTTGCCAGACTTAAAATATGGAACCCATGTTTTGGCTTGATTTAATTCTTTATAAGCTTTTTTAACGGATCTATTATTATCGAGATGTCCTTGTATAGTTGTTGTTTTGTAGGTATTGTAGCATCTTTTTATTTTTTTGTTGGTAAGTTTATACAGGGCTTTAAGTTTTTCTTTGTCCGTTACGTTTAGTTTAGGCCTATTTTGTAGTTCACTCCTTTCTTTCATGAGTTCTAAAACTTTCGTATATAAGATTTGTTTTTTTTGTGGTCCCTTAATGTTTTGTAAACTTATCTTGATGTAGTAAATGATTAGTTGGTAGTATTCCTCCACATTATAGTTGTTTTGATTCTTAATAAGTTTTGGTATAAAGCTATAGAGGTTTGTAAAGTATATATCCTGCTCCGCTATAGTTTTTAGCTTATTGCATGTATTAGAGAAATTACGTCTGTTCTTCTTTTTTGATTTTAGGTATAGTGTTGTTCTTAGTAGTCTATGGTCCGATCCAAAAGAGAAATATGGAAGTACTTCATATTTGGAAATCATATGGTGCTTCGTGGCCATAATATAATCAATTTCATTTCTTGTGTTTCTATCTGGAGAGATCCATGTCCAGCGTTTTTTTGGTTTTAGTTTGAACATTGTATTTATAATTTTCAGGTTATATTCTTGTGCATATTGAATTAATCTCGTACCGCGAACACTTCTGGTATCGTAGCCATACTTACCAGTAACAAGGTGTTCATACTTTACAGGAACTCCGATATGAGCATTAAAATCACCTACAGATAATATGCAGTCAATAGATGTGGAATCATGAAGTTTCGCTAAGTCCTCGTAAAAACTGTCTATTTCTTCCTGAGATGAATATTCGGGGGCATACGATTAAACTATTGCTAAATATAAGTTTTCCATCTTGATTTCTAGTATGCTTACTCTTTCCGATATACCAGTAAATTTAATAATGTTGTCTTTGTGTTTCTTCCTTACTAGAAAACCTACTCCATATAATCCCTTTGTTTGGCCTATGTAGTAGAAGAAGTATTCGTGGTCCTCGATTATTTTTTCTCCTAGTCGACGAACTTCACAGAGACCTATTATACCGAGGTTAATATTTTTTAGTGCTGCTTTAAGCTCAATATATTTTTCATTAGAAGATAATGATCTTGCGTTCAGGGTACAAATATTGTTATTTTTCTCTTCGTAAATTGTTCTTGGGGGGTTTTGGTCGAACTCTCCCGCGGTGACTGGCTGTACTGGGAGATTAGGGGTTGGGGAGGGATCCGCTGTTGATTGCTATGCTGTATTGTGCTCTAATGTCTTCGTCTGGCGTTGAGTTAAGTCTGACTTAGCAATGTTCAGTTTGGGCTTTTGTAAAAAGTAATTTTTCATGTCTCCTTTATTTCTCTTAGGTGGTTGTTTACTAGTGTGTGTGTGTGTGTGGTGAACATTTTGACTGCCAGATCGAGGTGTGTCCTGGGATTCTGATAGGTTTCTTTTGCCTTGTGTTGGTAGGGGTTTTTTTTTGTTTAATATAATAGTTTTATCATATTTAATAAAAGCCGTGTTACCTGCCTCTTTTTCTTTCTGCAGTTGGACTTGTAATTTTTTACGCTTAACTAAGAGTTCCATTGGATAGTCTTCTTTTTAGTAATAGGGTGTATTTTGTAAGTTTTGTTATTTTTTTTGTATTTTTATGTTCATGCCTAAGGTGTTGAATGTTATTACAATCGGTCTCACTTTATTACTTTTTTTCCCCAATCTTCTAACAGCCTCAATGTTGTTAATATCGCATGCAGTTTTTACATGTGTATTTATTATGTTTATCACCATTCCTTCCAATTCACTGTATGATTCTTTTATCTCTTCAACGCCAAACAAGATTAAATTTTTGCGTCTACACTGTCTTTCTAGGTTACTAATTATTATTTGATTGTTCCTCAATTTTTTTTTCTAAATTCTCATGATTTAGTTCCAAGGTAATGAATTTCTCGTTGAGGCTGTTAATTATTGTACCTTTAATATCTTCTCTCATCTCGAACCTGTCTTGTTTTTGCTGTTTTATATCCTGCTGCATGTTTATTAGCATATTTTTAATTTCCTCCATGTTCGGTTGTGATACTCTTTGCGCCCTATATAGAAACAAATAAATAAGTACTTGGCTAAGTTACGATCGAGTGGTCCAAGCCTACTTATTATCGCTAGATGGAGGAGTTTGCTTCGAGCTAGAACATTGCTGGATGTTCTGATGAATAATAATAGATGGCGCCAGAACAGACTTTGATCGATGGTTATTTCAAAAACCGAGATAATATCATAATTACTTAGCACTTTTGAGGTTATGATTTCCGATGTTTTAATAACGCACTCTTTTAATGGAGTTGAGTTCCGGTTCTGTCGTTAAGTTATTACACAAATATATTGCACTCGGATAATGATATTATTTCTGGTATTTTAACGATATTCGAGTGATATTTCATAAAAGGTTTCTGTACACTTTTTAAGAACTGCGTTGCTTATGCACTATACTTTATGTATTGTTCGAAATAGCTTCTGCACTAGTTTTATATTTTGAATGTATCACTTTATTTTGGAACACTTATACAATTTTAAAACTTAATTATTAGCGAGTACGATGTTGACAGTGGCACAGTGGCTCCTCCCTCCTCTCTTCTAATTTTAAATTAATATCGGTATTATAACTAAATCATAACGGTCACAAGACGTGGCTTAATAATTTTTATTTAAAAATGAAACAAAAGTCATAGTTCGTATGTTATTGTATACCTCAATATAGATAAAGCTGAAGTAGGTATAGAAACAAAGTTATCAGGTACAAGAATATATTTTTATTGTTTGTATTTCGATTTGTTTTTGCATTAGTGTCTAAAAAAAAAAATATTATACTAAGTAGCTGTTTAGTAAGTTGATAAACATAGACGATTATTTTTTTATAACTATTTTTTAAGAATTATTTATAACAGACAGAACGAAGATTCTTAGCATTCCATGAATTCACTGTGCGGGTACCGGGCCCATCGCGTTGCATAGAAAGGAGTGAAAACAGTGCCTGGGACTTGCGTACAAGGTGTAGGTTTAAGGGGTCCCTTTATTATGCGCATACACGCTCGAATCCACTATCCACATTCCTCTCCCTACCTAACCAGATTTGGACAAAACCTACTAATAACCGCCTTTGAAATACGTTTTAGAAATGAACCGGTGCTTGTTCTAGAAATACCAAGGTCTTTAAATAGGTTATAGAAGGATTTTGCTGTTATACCTCTCGCTTCCACTTCTACCGCATACAATCTAACTGTAAATTTATTCCTGGACAGTTCGTTTGGCAGTTCGTAATACTTATTAAGCTTAAATGTGTGATCCTTAGCTCTCTACTGCTATTACTAATATGATTGTATTTCAATAAGTTTATTAATAATCGATAACATCATACTTTTTGGTTGGTGACTTTATGTGAAAGCGTATCATTTGTTTAATTTGCAGTCATGAGGATTTATGAGTTTTAAAAGTAGGCATAAGGCTGTAAAAAAAAAATCTTAATAAAACAATAGAAAGTTATAAAAAGTCAGAGTTAAACTATTAGTTCAAGAATATCTTATTATCAATAATATGAGTATATTTAAACGAAACTAAAAAATGTAATATAAGCTGCGACTGCAAAAAAATATTTAAACTGTTCAATTTTGTTTACTTACTACATGTTTAATTATTTTCTACACGATTTGTTTTCTTTTAACTAGCGCTAGAGTAACTTATACCTTACCTTACAGGGTACTTGTATATAAAGAATTGTGGTCCTAATTTTCGTATTCGACATTATAACCACGGTCGCCTTTTTAACTAAAATATTTAAATACAAATTATAAATATGTTTAAACTTACAAGTAATTTTACTTTCTTTCAAGGTAAGCAACCGGAAGAGGAAGCATTAAAACCTCAAAGTCGAGAATTAAAAAGAAATACTAAATTACAATTCCTAAGTAAGTTTGGGCTATTTTTACAAAACATGCCAATTAAAATATGGTAAACTCGGTACTGATGATGAAAATAAAATCAGAATGATATAAAGCTTATTATATTATAGGATAAACCTAACTTTACTAAGTAGGTAGTAAAGTTTTAAGTAAGTAAATCTTAAGTATAAAAACATCCATAATTGAAAATTGAAATAATCATTTACTTTACAGAAAAATCCAAATCAACCCACAGAGGTCTAGGCATTATAATAACATTATATACATTAGCAGCATTTCAAGGGTTGATCATTGTTCAAGTATATTCTAAGCCCTTATTTGAGCAAGCACTTCCTAACATTTCAGCTAACTTGATAACTATTATGTTTGCTCTCGTAAATGTACTCTTTGGATTTGCAACCGCATACCTACTTGATTATTTTGGAAGGCGCGTAAGTTTCTTATATCAACATAATTGTCTAGTTTTGTTCATATTACATATTTTTTAATACATATATTTTTTAATACTTACTAACACTATAGAATCCTGAAGCAAAAGGGTCATGTAACTTACCCGGATTTATTTTTATAATAAAATCCATAATAATCTTATTCTTATTTCTTTTCAGCCAGTAATTATATACTCATCTCTAGCTACATTTTTCGTATGTATAGCTCTAGGTACACAAATTCAATTTTGTTGGGGTCCACGTTGGCTATCTATAGTCTTCGTTTTTTTATACTGCATCACGACAACCTGTGGAGCTGCCAATGTGCCAGCCGTAATGGTATCAGAATTGTTCTTACCTGAGGTGTGTAAATTTTCCGAAATTTGTTTGAAAATATTTATAAAGATGTATAGCCATGTTAAGTTTATTTAAAATTATATAAATATATAATAAAATTAAACCCATACGGTCAGGGATTTGAACCCGCGACTACTGGGAAACCGTCCCGTCGCTATACCAACTGAGCTACCGTATCGCTGTGTCCACCTCGGTGAATTAAGCATTCTATATGCGATCGTCTTTATCGGGACGGTGGTGACATCTATAAGGTTTCTTTCGAAAATCCTAACCAATGTTTTTAACTTTGCAGTATAGATAAACATTGAAAAGATACCACTACCGAAATTAATGTTTGAAAATATCTATGAACATGTATAGCCATGTTAAGCTTATTTAAATTTAAATAAGTAAAGAATGAAAAATAAACCGATACGGGCAGGGATTCGAACCCGCGACTACTGGGAAACCTTCCCGTCGCTCTACCAACTGAGCTACCGTATCGCTGTCCGCCTCGGTGAATTAAGCATTCTATATGTGATCGTCTTTATAGGGACGGTAGTGACATCTATTAGGTTTCTTTCGAAAATCCTTACCAGGTTTCTGACTTTGCAGTAGGGTAGGGCGGGGCTAGTAGATCGTATGGGTAAGTTGGGCAATCAAAATATCTCGAAAACTATCCACCGCACGTGAACGCAACATACAGCGAAGGGGTTGCGGGAAAGGAACTCATCCCTAGACCAAAAGTAGCAACTGGGTGATCGAGAAAAGTACCCACGCGCAATGTTTATTTTGTTATTAAAAAGTGAAATCATCATGATACTCAAGACTTAAATGAGGCTGCAAAATCTGAACGAAAAGAATTTGGAATCAAATGGATGACATTACAAGGTTTTTAAAGAAATTAAATGAAGGCGATGATAAGCCCATGGGTTATGCAACACCAAGGCAAGTATTTTCTGCCACGCAAGAAGACTCTTTAAAAAGTACTTGTTACAAAAGGTATCGATCTTCTAAGAATATTCTCCAAAAGACGTTCGTCGCTTTTGAGAGTACTGTTAAATTTGCCAATAAAGTTCCCCCCTTTTAGACTGTAAATAAGATGGCCCAAAAATAACGGCTTACGTGACTCCATGATTTCTTAAATATTTAATTTCACTTTATGTACAAGCTATGTTGAAAATAATTTCACAAATATTCAAGTCTGAATCTAATAATTAAGCTAAGCTAGAAACTTTGCTGTTTTGTAGATTCTGTTTTTACCTTATTGTTCCAAGAAATCTACTTTTAGATTTGATGTTTTGTCACTATAAGATTATAAATAAAAGTTTATTATCAAAATATAATTTTATTGTAAATCTACCCAACATAGGAGCTATGATTTGGGTAAACTTTCTAAGTGCTCAACTAGCCCCATACCCTTGCTCAACTTACCTCACATATGGGGTATGTTGAGCATACTAGTTGACTTACTGCATTAAAATACATATAACTTCCAAATTCGACTTATTAGAAATAAATTATTATGGACACTATGCTAAGGGATAAATTACTCGTCCACCAGTATGCATCATAAGCCATTGCGAATTATCGTTGAGAAATTATAACCGATTAAGTGAAAAATTGCTCAACTATCCCCGCCCTACCCTATTCATAAACAGCGAAAAGATGCCACTACCAAAATCACATATAGAATGCTTAATTCACCGAGGCGGACAGCGATACGGTAGCTCATTTAGTAGAGCGACGGGTTTCCCAGTAGTCGCGGGTTCGAATCCTTGTCCGTATCGGTTTATTTTTCATTTTTTATTAATATAAATTTCCGATTTATATTTGTATAGTTTAATACAATTAGTGTTGACAAAACTTAATTTAATAAAGGCAAGCAGTTATTCACGATTACGACTACTGTAAGGAAAAGCAGTTGCTTATCTGCTTTTCGCCATCTTTTAATGAAAAAATATCTTCTTTTTCATTTTCTTATTCATTTTGTTACAACCTATATACACTCTGAGTATCCATTGTATATTCTCCTCAGAATTTCGTGTTCAAGTTTTTTGAAATCTTATACCGATAAGATTTATGCTTTAGATTTTGCACATTTGGCACTTAATAACAACTACTACAACTCTTTTCAGATACGAGGAATAATGACAATGTTAACCATAGAATGGTCATGGATTTGCAATTTCTTGATGCTCTTCATTTTTAATCCGTTGGTAAATGTGATTGGACTCGGACCAGTTTTTTATATTTTTGCAATTCTTAGTTTCATGTGCGCAATATTTTCCTTATTTTATGTACCTGAAACAAAAGGATTGACTCTGGACGTAATACAAACTGTTTTACTTAGAGGGAAGCAATTTTAAACTCGTTGATCGTGATACGTAAAATGATTACATTTTAATAAAGAGGAAAATATGTACTCTGAATATATTGTATAAATATCAAATGATTATATTAAATATAAAATATTCTGTGTAATTTTGTAACGAAAAAGTTTTGAAAAAGGTAATAAATAAATATATGATTTATACTATTTCGGAATGAATTCTACTTCTTTCAATCCTTCATTTAAAATCATTAAGTTAAAAACCCATATTACTAATATTATATTTATCTAATGGAGTTTTGAATTTAAATTTGAATTTATGTTATCGTGAAATTGCCTCTACTTTGGTTAGTGAAATCCAGAATTTTTATAATGTCTAAAATACATATACTGATATTATTATATTGCATACAAAGTTAGAAAAGAATGACATCGAGGGAATCATTCTGACTGCTCCCAGAAACGTCGGCATTAAAAACAAAGTGTGACCGTTTTTCTATCCCAAACATACCTACATTCTTTAAAAAACCCAGGTACACTCCAGCGTGGAGTACTGTTCGGCAGTACTTATTAGAGGCTCTGGACAGAATGCACAGTTAATTGTGAATGACCAGAGGTAATTAAAACCTTGGAGCCTCTGTAATTGAGCAGGACCATTGATTTGGTCTACCTTATTTACCATAGCGAATGCTCTGGAGAATTTTTCCATCTCATCCCAGTCTCTTCCTTCCTTCAAAGGAACACATGCTCTGGCTTTTGATTCCATCCTCGCTCACTTTAATCTCCACCTGTGCGTAGGGTAAATTTCAAAAGATATTTCTTTACCGGACAATTAAGTTGTGCCCCTCCCTCTAATAATCCCAGGCAAGGCATGTAAAAATATTTATTTAGGCCAGCGTAATGTTGATAAATGAATGAATGAATGAATGATCAACCACTTTCTATCAGGCAGAGTGGCAGTCATTGTGGCCACAATTAAAAAAAAGAAAAATTGGTTAGGGTTTAAGGAATAAAAAGTTAAAGCAAACAATGCTACACTTAAGTAGGAAGAATTGTAAATGGGCGGAATGACAGGTCGATATTCTAGAAGTCTCAGGTAATAGTAATAGTCAAGTAGAAAGTTTTTAGGTTAAACTATCATGGACGAATGATCGTTCAGTTTTTATTTAAAAAATTACAATGTCTTTAAACTAGGTTTAAATTAAGAATGTTTCATAAAAACATAAAAGTAAACTTTATCATTACCATAAACAGTCTACTTCTTTTGATGTTTTCTACATGATTTAATGTAATCATCATGAAAACTATACTTTTCGAAAACGATAATTCTTCATTATTCTAGAAAATAATCCGATCTAGAATAACAAAAAACTTAAATATTATAACAAAGTAGAAATACAATTAGAAGCCCTTATAGATGATGTTAATAGTATCGATCCCATCAAAAATAATAAATGTTAAATGAGAGTCTAATAACTAATTCAATATTGTAATATATTAATTGATTGTTGACTTCAACGACAAAAGAGTTGAAATCTAAATGGATGACAAGTTCAATGATCAGGCCTGAAATATATTTTTAACGACAAACTTTCTTCTCATAACTTAGGTTAATATATCAAAGTAAAAAAAATAACTTACTAGCTTGTAATAATAAAATATATACAAATATTCAAAGTATTTTTTAAGAATATCTATGAATTTCAAAAGATAAATAGCAAAATTATAGTTTTGATATACAGAGACAATAAGAGTTTTATAGCACCTGTCCTCACCTTCCTTTTCTATGGCCGCCGCACCATGCGCCCTAGTCCAAATAAGGTTTACCTATTATATATAAACAATTAAGTAATAGGTTTACCTATTACTTAATTGTTTATAAATAATGTTACTAATACAACACTAAATATATATATATATATATATATATATATATATATATATATATATATATATATATATATATATATATATATATATATATATATATATATATATATATATATATAGTCCTAATTATTACCGTTATAAATATGAAAGTCCTGTTTAAAAGTAGTTATTAGTTGTAAAACTAGTATGTTTGGAGAAAATAAAATAAAGTTTGGTATTCTACCCCTTATAAACCCGGTTGTCATATATTTTGATTGATAATGCTTTCATTACATACACTATAATTAATTGTTCCTAATAGAATCAAAATTAGGTTTGTCTAATTAATAAATTTCCTATTTTAGAACAATATGATTTTACGTGGTTCGGATCCATTCCATTGATGAGTGTTTCAATAAAAGATGTGACGTTCCTCTCTCGGTATAGAAACTGTAAACTCTCTTAAACAAAATAAAATCACATATTTTTTACCCTAGAATAAACCTTAAATAAATTTAATGTTTTATATGGTGGGTGTATTATTTAGAAGTGATCTAGCGCATTCAGGTATAAAATGCTACTAAGTGTTTACTCACGATATAGTGCCTGATCACAATTTGATTCACTAAATATATCATTGAAAGTTAATGCTGTAAGATTTAAGTATTTTTTTTTATATTGTCCATAGAAAAATCACGTTTTTCTTTAAATAAAAAAAGAACGCTTACTTCTTTTGTTATGAAAAACGATTAATTTTTTTCTAATAATAGATTTTAATTTAATATAAGAAAAAGATATAAAATATTTTTAAAAGTATAATAATAATAATAATAATTGACAAAAGTCCTAAAAAGTCTTTGTTAGGAGGTAACAAAGTGCGTGCATTCAACAGTTGGGTAACGCCCCTGCTGATGTATACTTTCGGCATATAAAGGTGGACTCAGACTGAATTAGATGCCCTGGGCCGAAAGGCCCGAAAACTATTGACTACTATCGTATGCATCGTCCCGCTTATCAGTGATGAGATTGTATATTCCACGGAAGTGTGGGTTCTTGGCTTCTTTAATGCCAAAAACTTACACAACCGCGAGGTATGCAATCGTAGAGAATATTTCCTACATGCTGAGTGTGGAATGCATCGGGACATTGTTGCAGTAGATAATGGTCTTACACCGCTCTCCTTAGCCAAAAATAACTGGCATAAACTGGTAGTACTTAGCTCTGACGACCGTGTAAATATATGGAGCTTCGTGGACGGTTCCACCAGGCACTTTATGGGCCTGATGTAAACCTTCTGGCGACCGTGGCTTGGCTACGATTTGGTGATCTCTTTGGTGGAACCGAAGGTTTTGCTTGTGTAATTGCTGACGAAGTTGTCAAGACGAACAACTATCGGAAATACATAATAAAGGATGGCACTGTTGATATTTTATTTATTTATTTAGTCTTTATTTCCTAAAATAGTACAATAGGCGGACTTAATGCTTAAAAGCATTCTCTACCAGTCAACCCGAGAATACAATGCAAACATAGAGTAAGGCGCTTAAAATATAAAACATTAATACAGGAAAAAGCAACATTAGAATAAATTAAATAAAACTTATATGCATATAACACATTGCACATAATGTATACAATAAATCATAAATACTTGTTTTCAATAAATCAATACACTTACACAAATACATACCTTATACAAACATAAACACATTATACAACATATACATATATTTAAATATATACACATACATATAAATATATACATATATACACATCAATTCACAATATAAATAATGATATATATAATAGGAATAAGTATACACAAAACGTAATAAATACACATTTTAATTATTATTCTGTAGATGTTCATAAAAAAACAGATAAACTGCCCTCTTAAAGGCCATGCTGCTGGGTGATCGTCTAATGGTTTCAGGTAGGCTGTTCCAGAGTTTAGTTGTGTGAACTGTAAAAGAGCTTGAGAGAAACCCAGTATGGTGAATAAGGGTGAAGAATTTTAGATTTGAGGTGGAGCGAAGATGTAGGCCATGAGTATTTCCCAGTAATCGAAATTTAGATTTCAAATACTGGGGACAAAGTGGATAGTTTAGAATAGTGAACAATTGACACAAATATCTGGAGGACTTTCGCTCTTGTATAGGAAGCCATTTAAGTTTTGAACAGTAAGGAGATATATGGTCATATTTGCGAAGACCAAAAATAAAGCGTATACAGCTATTGAAAAGACGATCTAACTTGTTTAAGTGGCATTCAGAGATGTTAGAGCAGCAGACATCAGCATAGTCAAAGAGAGGAAGGATAAGTGATTGCACTAGCAGAGTTTTAGTCCGAATGGGTAGAAAGTTCTTGTGACGATACAATGCCCGTAGAGAACTAGTAACTTTGCGAGAGATTTCACTTACATGAACATTCCAGCATAATGTAGAGTCAATGTTTAGGCCTAGATTTTTTACAGCAGATGAAAAATGAATGTTTATGTTGTCACAAGACAGAGACATTAAATCGATAGATTCCAATTTAAGTAGCTGTCGCTGACTACCTAATATTATAGCCTGACATTTCAAAGGGTTAACTTTAATACCAAACTTTAAGCACTACTCACAAATATGTTGCAAGTTGGAATTTAAGGAAGCAAAGGCATTATTAACGTTGTCAGGCTTAGCATGTTGTAAATTTGCAAGTCGTCAGCATAAAGATGGTAAGAGGTAGTGAGATATGTTGTAATAAAGTTGATAAATAAAGAAAATAAGAGTGGAGAAAGTATACCGCCTTGTGGTACACCAGCATTCAGGTCACACCAATCAGACAGAGTACTGTCGATGCGTACCGCTTGCTGGCAACCGCGAAGATAGGATGAGAACCAATTTAGTTCGTTGGAAGAAACATTAAGGTGGGAAAGGAGAGCTACAAGAATGTCATGATCAACCGAGTTAAAAGCGTTAGAGAAATCGATAAAGCGTTATATATGTCGTACGTGTCACCAACCTGGAGAATCTATTAGACATGTTATTTCCGGTTGTTTTCATCTTTCCAATGGAGACTAATTGCACCACCAAGTAGTCAAGATTATCCACCAACAACTTGCTCTTCGATACGGTCTTGTATCTTTTGAAGTGCCATTTTATAAGTACACACCGGAGTCAGTCTTGGAAAATGGTCATGCTAAACTCTATTGGGACCGATCTATCATCACGGACCGGAATATTGTAGCCAATAAGCCTGATATCGTGCTGGTAGATCGGTTAGAGCGCCGGGCATTTCTTGTTGATATCAGCGTCCCGTGTGACGCTAATCTTGTGCAAACTGAGAAGGACGAACTATCAAAATACTTGGTCTTAGCTCACGATATTACCGACATGTGGCATTTTGACTCAAAAATAATTGTCCCAATGGTAGTTTCCGTAAATGGTTTTATAGCGAAGAGTCTCGATCATCATCAATATTTTTTATATTTATATTTATAATGTTGTTTCTTTATGTTATACATACAAATGTAAATAATAAGATAGATATCAAATAATAATAATACAGGACAAATTACATACATTGATCTAACCCCTAAGTAAGCAAATTATTTGCTTTTGTTAAAGGTATTAGACAACGATACAAATACATAGAAATAAACATAATAAATACTGAGATTACATTTAATAAATGACCAAACCCAGAAATACAGATATCTATGTTCATCACATACATGCCTGTCCCTGTCGGAAATCGAACCCGAACCCCACTCGACCAACAACTGCAACGGCATAATAATATTACCTAACTAAAAATTTAAGCATTCTCTGTATAATTTTATCTACTCAAAATTATTAATTTAACCCCTACCTTCATCCAGGGGAAGAAATGACTTTCGAATCTAAGCTAATCTTATATAACTTAATCTTATAAATCATAAATTAGAAAAATCATGTTAAAACTATATTAAACTTACCTCACTCAGGTGTATTGATTTTAATAAATTAGTATATAAGTAATAAGGTGCTAATCACCCCAAAATATTCTACAGCATATACTTGTTGATTTTAGGTATATATATAAATTGTGAAACAGATATACAACCGTTAGAGTAAATTCGGCACTAAAAACTAATGTAAACATAATATACACAAGCTGACGCATATATACATGTGGCAGCCTTCAAGCCGGTAAAATAAATAAAAAAATAATAAAATGAATTATAGAAAAAAAAAATCTAAGCAACTGTATTTAAAAAGATGGAACCGTAAAAATTAGAACCGATATTCAATAGAAATGTAAATTGCTGCCACATGAATAGTCCTACACTTCACAAAATTCACCACACCCTCTCACAATAAAGGCAACAAACTGAATAAATTATTAACCCAAACACTGATTCCTTCCTCCCATGCGGAAGAAAAACGGGAACCACAAAAAAACAACTGCAACGAGGCGGTTAAATAGCAAAGATACACATTGGATGTTACTTAAAATTACATACAAGATATGCCAGAGCTTTTTGTAATTTGAATATATCGATAATCGATATGAATGCAAGTATTGTTTTAATTACATCACTTATTGATATTATTTTGGTTTTGTCATGTTAATAGATTTGTTATAATTGACTAATTAGTCTTTATTACTTGTTTTATCTCGTTTGCGAGTCAAGGGTTGGAATACACATTTGATCACCCGTCGCTTAATGTTTTTATAAATTAATTGGTTATGGCTTACATATGAGTCAAATATTATCAAATCAAACAAATATTTTAGTTAACACCTTAAAAGTTTTCTAACACTACAATCGATATCTATTAGGGATAACTCTAATATTTTATACAAAGCAACTCTAAACTAACATGTTCGTACAAGAAGCTTTATTTTATTTTATAATTAATCGAAAATAACAAACATACATATACCATACCATCTGCTATAATCTACAATTTACTTATAATATTTTATTGAATCATTAATATTAATAATGATACAATCAACGTCGGCAAATCATTTAGCGTACACGTGGACATGAAAAGGTTAAATTTAAAAAACGCATAATAACTAAAATTGTGTAAATAATAAGGATGAGTGTTATACGGTAGATTTATTGCACAATTATTAGTAAGTATAAAATATCAATATTAAGAAATATATATTTATTATTTTGAACATGGCAAGAAATCTTCTATTTATACAAATATGTATTTCAGTTCTAAGAAATCTTTTTTTGGATCCGTTCAACCCTCAACATATGTGTGGAATAGTGAGGTCGCCAAGCTACACTACAATACTCTAGAACGCTAAGTACTAAAGCTTTATAGAGCAACAATTTGGTACTAATCTTAGTAAATTCCTTACCATTTCTTATAATAAACCCTAGCATTTTGGAAGCTCGTTTTATAATATTTTCAATGTGGGGTACAAAAGTTAATTTACGATCAATAATGATTCCTAGATCTTTAATTAATTCAAGTTCTTCAAGACAATTTGGGCCAATATAATATTTTGACGGTATGATATTGCATTTTCTTGTAAATTTGATATGTAGACACTTCTTTATATTTAATTGTAAGTTATTATTATCACACCACTGAAGTATCCTATTTACATCACTTTGCAAATAATTGATGTCCTCCATGCTATTAACTATTCTAATAATCTTTAAGTCATCAGCATACATAAACGGCAAAGAATATTCAAAGCAAACAGTTATATCATTAACAAAAATATTGAAAAGAATGGGACCTAGGTGTGAGCCCTGTGGAACTCCTGATTTAATAGATCTTTGGCTAGATTGATATCCACCTACAACGACAAAAAACGAACGATTTCTTAAATACGAATCAAACCATCTTAATAGTGATCCTGATATGCCATACATGGATAACTTATGCAACAAGATGCTGTGAGAAACCGAGTCGAATGCTTTACTAAAATCCATATATATGGAATCTACTTGCTTATTTTGGTCTACAGCTTCTGATAGTGTTTCAATAAAGGAAACTAAATTAGTTGACGTCGATCTGGATTTTACAAAACCGTGTTGACAGTCACTTAGATATTTCTTAAAATAGCTCTGTAAATATGGACACACCAGTGACTCAAAAATTTTGGCGAAGGTTGAGAGCAGTGATATAGGCCTGTAGTTAGATATTAAGAAATTACTGTCTTTTTTCAGAATCGGAACAACTTTTGCAACTTTCCATAAAGTAGGAAAAACGCCAGTGGCAAGAGATCGATTATATATCATTGTAAGGGGTTTAACTAAATTATGTGCACACTTAGAAATAAACAGCGGAGAAACAACATCTGGTCCAGAGCCTTTGGAGGGATTTATAGACTGTAATTTCTTAAATACATCCTTTTCATGAATTTTGAGAGATGGAAGAGAATCAGCACTTAAGTTAATAGATTTGAAATATGCTTCACTTATGGCGTGTTGGTTTGAGAGTTCTAGTTTAACTTCGTCTTTATATACAGATAAGAAATAAGAAGCAAACATACTACATATTTCCGTACCGTCCGATGTTGAAACTTGTCCGTCAGACATAACAGCCGGATAGGAACTATTTATACCCCTTTTACGCTTTATGTAGGAAAAAAAGGATGATGAACTTTTTTTAATAAGTTCTTCAATGTTATTAAGATATTTTTTGTAGCATTCATGAATCATGATTTCACTGCGCTCTTTTAATAAACGAAACTCTATATCATCTCTAGGGTTTTTAAATTTTTTAAATTTAATTCTTGACTTATTCTTTTCGTTTAGTAATTTAATGAGACTGCGGCTATACCAGAAGGGGTAGCGTTGGCTTTTTGGTTTATACAGTGGGACAAATTTTTGTAAAACATTATTAAGAATTGTATTAAATTCATTTACCATTATATCCACATCTTGGCATTTGTGTAGGGTCTCTCCAAAGTCAATATTGCTTAAGAAATCATTAATTGCCTGATAATTAGCTTTACGATAATCATACCTTTGAAAATTCAAATTGTACGATAAGTTTTTAATATCCTTTATAGCAATATTGACTTCCAGAGGAGGGTGGTGACTGTCAATCTTACATAGAGGGCTATCCGACTCAATAACTAAACATTCGGGAAAATCACATAAAACTAAATCAAGAAACTTTCCATTCTTGTTCGGAATCACGTTGCATTGTAGAAGGTGATTTGTATATAGAAATTCGCTAAAAGCTTGGCCTGCCAAAGAATTACAGTTTTTTAAGGACCTGCTGTGGACATCCCACTCTAAAAAGCTCATATTAAAATCACCAACAATGCAAGTGAAACCTTGTAATCTATCCTTAAGTTTGTTATAACCATCTATAAAGGATTCTAGTTTTTTCTTTTCAAACGGAGGTGGTAGGTAAAGAGCACAGATATTTATGTTTAAAAGAGACTTTTTTACCTTCAACTCCAAAGATATCCAAAGATCCTCACTATCACTTTCGAACTCTTTCAGACGTCGAGATTTTAAAACATTTTTAACGGCCACTATTACACCACCACCTTCGCTTTTTTGGCTATTAGAAGAGTTTCTATCTCTTCTGTAAACCGAATACCTATCATCAAACAATTCAGAACTCAAAATACAATCCTTAAGCCAGGTTTCAGTAAGCACAATTAAATCATAATTAGAACTACATAAAGCTCTATAAAAACTTATTGTTTTGGTGCGTAGTCCTCGCACATTTTGATAATAAATATTTAATGAATGAAATGATATAATTAAAAGGACCAATACAAACAAAAAAAAAAAATACATTAATAAACTACAATAACTAATTAATACTTTTCAACGAATCAAAGTTACGTATAAGACGGTATTCCGAGGTGGCGTCCTTTCTGACGAAAATACGCCCGTTTCGTGTCCACGTGAATGTGTATCCCTTTTCTTTAGCTTTAAGGCGAGTAGCTGCATGTAGTTCCTTATTAAATGCTGATAGATGTTCCATTATATATATGGGTTTTTGCTCTCCCGAATAGCCTATGTGAGAAGAATTAAGCTTTTCTGCTGGTTTCTTACATTTGTTAAATGTTGTCACAGCAGCTAAGACCTTATCACGAGTCAAGGGTGAATCAAATTGGACAATGACGGATCTAGGCCTGCTGCTATCCTTGTTTTTCTTCGCAATTCGAGTACAGTTTAAAATTTGTTCTTCCTTAACATCAGCCCCAACTGTATTATTTAATGTTAGTACCAATTTTACGAGATTTTCCTTACTACTCTCAGGCAAACATTGTATTTCGATGTTACTAGCCCTGGCATTTTGTTCCAGAATATTTATCTGCTGTGAAAGCTCGATTAATTTCGATTTCGATTTTACATTTTCCTGCGTCAGTAGGGTAATAGTCTCAGTTGCCGATTTGTATTCTTTAATGACATCCTCATATTGCTCATTTAAGAATTGTATTGAGTCTTTTAAGGATTGCACTTCGCTCTTAACCTCCTTCAACTTACTATTTAAAATATTACACATGTCTTTGTTCATACGCAACAAGGACTCCTCCATCATAGTGTTTAATTCCTGACGAATTATCTCACGGATCAATCCACCTGTAACGGCAGATTCATCAGGCTGAGGAGGAGAGGACAAAGCCACGCGTTTTTTAGATCGGCTGGTTACATTTTTGCTTGAATCCGAACGAACTGGAGTGTCATCATTTCTGTTTCCTTTTATTTTACCACATAGTGGACATTTCCAGTTGTGACTATTACTTCTTAATATCTCAGCTTCCTTAATATTAGTAGGCTGCAGGCATAGTACATGGAAAAATGTCAAACAGATGCGACATTTGACTCGGTCATCATCGTTGGAATCAGTATTACCTTCACAACAGCCCCATATCATTGGGTCAGACATTTTGTTATCCAGAAAAAAATACCGATAAAAGAATATAAAAAAAAAAAATAAAAAATAAATTTCTGAAGTGGGATTGAACCAAGGATATATCGATTGTAATTTCAAAAGTTTAACACTGTGCCATTCATGCGAACAATGTAACGAACGAAATAGATAATATATACGAAGTAACGTATAAAGTACAATGATTCTGCACACTATAGCTCAGATGTTTCTTTTTGAATACCCACTTTAAGTTATTTATGCACACACAAATCACTTCTAAACTTGGTTAAATATACTTAATACGAACTCTATATATAACTTTCCTTTCATATAATTATAAAAAATGTATAATCTTTAAAGGCTGTACACAAGAAAACGCTTAAAAAATCACTAATCACATTCTTTACACACAAAATAGAGGAACAATATTTCCGTGACCATCTGTCGTAACGACGTTTTTTGCTTCTTTTTTGCGACGTTTTTTAATGCAAGGATATCAACAAATATTTATACTTGCGAAATTTCTAAATAATGTATCGTTTTTTATACCTTATATTATATTATATATCTATTTTTAATTCCTCCCTTAATTTAGGGGTCTTAAGAAATGGACAGTTGATAATAGCTATATATAACGTTTTTTGTGTGAATGTATTTTATCATCTTTTGAGGTCTATGATATGCCTCCTCGGGAGGACCAGTCGGCTGGGGGGGGGGGACAAAATAAAAATAAAATTACACAAAAGCCACTAACATTTCCCCAATTTATGTATCCAATTATAATTACTACATAATATTAATTATTTTTATTTTTTAAGATGTGAAACCCGACATGCAAGCACCTTTAGTGCTTGCATGTCGGGTTCGTCGTGCCTCCAAGTTGAGAATTGCAAAGAAATATAAAATTACAATTCCTAAGTTTGGGCTACTTTTATAAAACATGTCAGTTAAAAAATCGCAAACCCTGTACCGATGAGCAAAATAAAAATGGAATTATATGAAACTTATTATGTAAATCTAACATTATTAATTAGGTAGTAAGGTTTTAAATAAGTATTAGGTATAAAAACTTCCATAATTGACATTTGAAATACTCTTTTTTTTACAGAAAAGTCCAAATCAACCCACAGAGCTCTAGGTATCATAATTACATTATATACATTGACAACATTTCAAGGATTTATTATTGTTCAAGTGTATTCCAAACCCTTATTCGAGCAAGCATTTCCTAATTTCTAGTACTATCAGATCAGAATTCATATATATATATATATATATATATATATATATATATATATATATATATATATATATATATATATAACGCAATAGAATCGTTAAGCATTATCATTTCTTTTCAACTATCAATAATCTACTCATCTCTAGCTACAGGTATCGTGTATATAGCTCTAGGTATACAAATTCAAATACACTGGGCTCCACGTTGGCTCTCTATCGTGCTAGTAATTTTGTAATGCATCACGACAACCTGTGGAGTATCTAATGTGCCTGGCGTAATGGTATCAGAATTGTTCTTACCTGAGTTGTGTAATCTTTCTTATTTTAATATTTGTATAATTTAATACTCTAAATATAGTCTCTTATTGACAAATTTTTATTTAAAAAAGACAAACTCTTGTCTGCGACTCCAACTACGGACAGAAAAAACTCAGTCGCGTAACACGTTTAGCATTTTTTAATAAAAAAAGTATTATAATTAGTATTATTTTCTATTATTTTATTTATTTTGGTACAACATTATACACCAGAATATTCATTGTATGTCCTCTTCAGAAATACGTGTTTTAGTTTTTGAAAACCAATTGGTAGTTTCGAATATTACCCCTTAACTTACAAATGTATAATATTTGTGTATGAATATTTTAAACTTCATAAAAATTGCTATAACCTTTTTCAGATACGAGGAATAATGACAATGTTAACCATAGAATGGTCATGGCTCTGTAACTTCCCGATACTCTTCATTTTTAATTATTTTTTTAAATTGTTCGGACTCGGACCAGTTTTTTATGTTTTTGCAATTATTAGCATATGTGCAATTTTTTCTTTATTCTATGTACCTGAAACAAAAGGTTTAACTTTAGACGTCATAGAAACCGTTTTACTCAGAGGAAAACAAATTTAAGCTCTGTGATTGTGAGTCACGAAATGATTAAATTTTTAATATTAATTTAAATAACAACATGTAGTTCAGAATCTATTGTAAAAATTTTAAATAATTATAATAATAATAAATTTTTCTGCGTACTTTTCTGTAGAGTAAATTATTGAAAAAAGTAATAAATAATTAAATGATTTATTTTCTTACTATTTTAATCATACATATCAAATTATTAAGAAGCCTCTTGTTCTAGCTAACTTTTTTTTGCAGTTCAAACATTATCACGATTGATTTTTATGACGACATTGATTTTTAGAAGAGAGTATTTAAAAATTCTTAGTCTAGTCTCTCCTCTCCATTGATGTCCACTCTCCAATCTTTAATATGTTCACAGTGTCCTCTGTTCATGTCACATTGACATTGTGATTAGTGATTCTTACTTCTGATCCAAATTTAGTAGTTTCTAATACAATAATGGCAAATCCTTTGTTACATTGAGATTTTTCTTATGTTTGTATGCAATTGTGGGCTATTTCAGTTAGGGGAATCCTTGAAAATGTTATATTATGTTTAAAATCCAGTTACTGTAATATTATAATGCAAAGTGGATAGGTCAGAATTTATGGAAGACATTTTGCAGATATCGCCTCCGACCATTGCATCGGAACAAAGATAGTTCAGACAGTGCTATCCCAATGTTTCACCTATGTCGAAAGGCGTTAAAAAAATGCTAGATTTACCAAGGAAGATTGGCAGAGTTTAATTGGCAGAATGAAGGGTCTGTATTCGAGAGTTCTCAAGACCTAGTAAGTAATGATTTAGGACATTGTATAGTTAAATTCAAATAGAAGATCAGTTTTTAAATAAGAAGTTTGAACTCAGATTTATTTAAAATATAATGATTAAAAATTAAAAAAAATATTAAGAATGGTCAAGAATAGTCATTTTATTATTATAATATGTTAACTTTCTCTTCATGATTAAATGTAACCTTATTTAAAAGTATAGTTCTCGGAAGGATAATATAATATAATAGTAGGAAAAAAGATATAACAAAATTGGCAACAGGGACAGAAATGAGAATATTATTCTCGGAAGCTACTCAACTGGGAAAAGAAACGCCAAAGCTGGTTAATTTTGCTCTAGAACATAAACTTTACATAATGAATAGCTACTACAATAATAGAAAATGGAGTTGGGTATCACCTGACAGGAAGACAAAAATTGGAATAGACTATATTCTCACAAACAAACCAAAAATATTCTTGAATGTTGATATTGTTAATCAGCTAAACTACAATAAAGATCATAGAAAGCTTCGAGGACAAATAGACTTATTAGAACCAAAACTATAAAGAAGCAAAATTTATAATGCTAAAAACCTAACAACCATACCTATTACAAAGAGTATCCTAGACACATTAGAAGGCAATGTACTCACAACAAAAAATACCAAAAATGTTCAAAAAAACATAATGCTATTGAAAAAGAACTGATATATTACTAGACGCTATCAAAGAACTATTTAATGATATATTAAAGACTGAATATATACCCCATCAGTGGATAATCTCAACTGTAATACTTTTCACAAAAAATATAATAAACATAATATAGCTAACTACAGGCCCATTAGTCTAATGTCAAATCTTTATAAAGTATTCTCTAAAGTAATGCTAAACCGTATAACAAAAACGCTAGATGAAAATTAACCCCAAGAACCAGTTTTTGCATTTCGCAGCGACTTTTCAACAATTGACCACATACACACGATAAAACAAGTTATTTAGAAGTGTATGAGTATGGCATGACCTATGGATTGAAATTTATTGATAACAATAAAGCTATTGATTTCTTAAAACATGTAAAAATATGGGAAGCGCTTGCATCACAAGCAGTAGAAAGTAAATTCATAAGAATTATACAAAACATATTGAAAAACATGGAAACAAAAATAAGAACTGAAAGAGTAGGTATGCACTTCCCTATAAAAAGAGGATTTAGACAAGGAGACCGGCTTATACCAAACTTATCTCGAGTACATATTTAGACGTCTCGATTGGAGCAAATACGGACTGAATATCAACAGTAAACCACTTCACCATCTTAGATTTGCAAATGATCTAATTTTAGTCTTTAATGATCTACGCAGCTTGCAAGACATGTTAGAATACCTTGTGTACAAAAGTGTGTAAGTAGGGCTGTCAATGATTTCCTCAAAAACTAAAATAATGACAAACCACAATAAAACTTCTGCCATAACCAATGACCTGCATATTAAATATGTTGAAGAATATACGTACCTTTTCCAAATTATTTCACCACAAGACCTTACAACTAAAGAAATTAATAACGGAGTTCAACTGGCATGGAAAAGATATTAGTCTCTTAAAAAAGTGATCAAAAACCCTCAGATACCAATAAAGTCAAAGAAAAAATATTTGACTCCTGTATTTTACCGGTCATGACATTTGAATACCAATCATGTATGGAACGAGTATGGAGCGAAGCATGCTTAATGTTAAACTACGAGTCAGAGTAATACTAGATAGACTAAGAAAGGAAACTAAAGTCAGGGACGTAACATACTGTATTAAAAAATTAAAATGGAGATGGGCAGGACATACGATTAGGTCCGAAAAAGATAAATGGTCGAAAGAGGTAACGGAATGGTGTTCAAGATATAATTAAAGGAAGAAAGGGAGACAACGTCTAAGATGGGAAGACGATATCTGACTAACAGCCGGAGTAACTTGGAATAGAATGGCTCAGGACAGGAGAACATGGCAAGCTCTACCGGAGGCCTTTGCGGGAACGCAAGACAATTGGATAATTAACCGGTGTCAACAATTAGATAATAAACAATAAATTGAAGTAATAAAATAGATTTCAGGTTAAGTATTTTGTATTATAAAGTAATGTTAAGTGAAAAGATTGTAAGATTGTTAATAAAGAATAATAATAATAACAGAGTCGTGAATTTAAACAGCAGGTTTTTAGAGGATTTTAAAGGATTACATATAGAAGGGACAAGTTATGCCTATAGGCTGTGAACGGGGCTTTTAAACAAAATAAAAATGTACATAGGTTAAAGATAAATTCAATATAGAAATTTTGTTATGGAAATTAGTTGGATAGATATTATAAGAATGAAGTGTAATGTAAATGTAGTATTATAAGTTAGTTATCGTAGTACACAAATAATTTAAGTGCAAATATTACTTACTGTCCAAAATATCCAAAATATTCAGTAAACAGCTTGCTATAGTAAGACAATGTTTTAGACAAAAAACTTGTTAAAATTTACTTTACTTCACTGAGCCGGCACATGTAGGGGCCCACTCGTGTTACCCCACGCTACGCCTGGACCGTCGCAGACCTCCTTGGGAGGAACGCGTTCCCTTTTCTAATTCTGTATCTTAATCCATAGTGACACTCCTTCGCCATGATGCGATGACACTGTGAGGTGATTTCAACATCAGCTTACTTGAAACAAATACTAGTAGATACAAATTGGTTGCTGATTAAATATTTCTTGCTGGTACACTCTGGTAGTGTTAGTGAATTAGTATTGTCTTTAACAAGCTGTTTCACTTATTCTACTAACATCCTTTATCAAAAGTTGCATATTTAAACATCATCAAACAATAATGCTTATTAGAAATAACTATAAAAAAATAAACTTATTAAAACAGTAACCAATATAAATTCATAGTTTAAAAATTCATGAAACCAACAGTAATTAGAGCAAAAGAACAAGAATTTTTTTTTTTTTAAACTGCATTAATAACAATGTAAGTAAATTGGGAGGGTTGTGGAAAAATCTCATACAGACAATATTTGCAAATAAAATAAAATGATCTACCTATCTAATGTGCAAGAGATAATTGTCTGTGTTGAGATTATTAGTTTCAGGTAACGGGACCCTTCCTTCATTTCAGTAGGGTTTTCGCGGGCGGCATGGTACAGTAAGTTACTAACCGTAAGTACTAGTCAGTAACTAACTAGTAAGTCAGTAACCGTACAGAACCTGATATATTGAATAATTATCTAGCTGACCAGGATCAAGAAACGGTTAGCCTGTTAATATTACTAGATTTTTCTCGTGCCTCTGACTAAATTAACAATACACCACTGCTATCTAAATTAACTTACCAAAATGCATACTGTGGCTTCACAGTTATCTATGAGATAGCCAGGAGTATGTATAAATAGTCTAAGCATTGATTAGGAGCTCTATCTGTATGCCGTGTCTTCTCTCGGGGTTTCATCCTGGTGCTAATACTATATACATTGTACAATGCCAAAACAGAAAGTATCTCTTCTTGCAAATATCATTTATATTCAATTGACATCCAACTTTACTGCTCTCTCCTGGCATATAATTACGTTACAGCGGTTAATTTATGTTATAATTGTCGAGGAATATAAAGGATAGAACGCGTACACAGTGCCAAAGTTTGGGCCTGATCCTCGAGTGCAGCATGCATTTCGAGAACTACATTGTAAAGTGTGTACATAACTGTTTCTACCGATTGATGTTACAAAACGATATAAGACTCTATAAAAGTAAAAAAATACAAATAACCCTAATATAACCTAAGATAACGAATAAAAAATTACAATTAAGTAAAATGTGGTTTCCTACCATTTATCATTTGTTTTTTTTTTCGTCAAATTGAGTGACGAAATTCAATACATTTTAAAGTTTTATTACAGCAGTGGAAAAATGCTACGCAAGCCGCGATATAAATTTGTGACATTTATAGACCTCATACAGTATTAATAAGACTAACGAAAAGTTGGTTTAAGCGTTTTCAATCCAAAAATTTGATGTCAAACATGCGTCTCGTTCTGGTCGCCTCATTACAAATAAAATTTACGCATTTTTTGAAAAAGTGGACCAATATCGGCATGTCAGTAGTTTTGACGTAGCTGAAGAACAAAACATTTCAAAAAAGCTCTATGTTTGCGTTTCACATGAGCTCACTGAAAGAAACCTATTGAACCGTGTACTCATTTGCGAATCTTTACTAAGACCAAAGTTGGGCACCGTAAATGAAATAATTAACTTCGGTAATCGCTAATCCGCTACTAGAAACATTAACTTCGTTATACTTTAAAGCGTCCCATTTCGTAAGATTTAACACAAGTTAAAGTTAATCGTTAATCCGTTAACACATGTTGAAAATTGGATTTTTAATCATGTCGTAATGATAATGATATACTCATAAGAAAGATTGGTTTGCGTTTTGAAAGTTAAAGGGTTAATAAAAAAACACTAAGTGTATAATTCAAGTGTGTAATTTTGACATCTGGCATATTATGAATATCGCTCTTTATAATCATTAATTTGTTGAAGTTTTCATCTGAAAGTGAGGCTCGATTCGGCGTTAAAATATCTTATCCCGTGAAAAAAAAGACGTTAAACTGCAGCACATGAGGGAATAGCACTATTATATTTAACAATCAGATTTATAAAAATCTGTTCTCCAAGGAGTGCTGCATCGTTGAAAACATCGATTGATCTTATTTCAAGCTACATTTTGAAGAGATTTTGAGCTTTACTTTTTAAAGATCTGCGACAATTAGGTTTTTCTTTACACTAAGTGACAGAATTGAAAAAACATTCTTTCTCATCATTGTCGTTGTTACTCGAGTTGCTGCTTCCGCCATCTAAACTGTCTCTGCCTTTTGAATTTTGCGCAGCTTTTTATCGTAACGCCTCTTCCACCTTTTTTCCATGCATTTTTTACTGCATCCACCCAGCTACTGTCATACGTTTCCAACCATATCAATTGGAACTTTGGATGAAATGCCGCGGAGCAAGTTGTTCATACTTTTCTCTACGTCATTTAATAAGGCATTGGCTTAAGCGGTGCAATTCACTAGGCTTTTAGACTTTATATTTTTTTTAATTTAAAGACTGTTGCTGCAATTGTCGGTAGCAAAGACCCAAGGAATGTTTGAGCTTCTTTTTGAATACGATCGAGGGCATTAGCGATTAAGGCCAGGTATCCCTACAAAACGCATTGTTAGAATTCGTTTTTGAAATAGTAAACATTGAAATTTAAATCTAAAAAAAAAATATTGTTAATTTTGAGGATATATTGCAGGGAATGTACCCGATGAAAACATGATTTAATAAAATTGGCTCGATAGAAAAAAATCACAAAGTTACCTCTTTTCCGTCTTTTTATCTCCAATTTTTCGGTTTTATTTCTAAAATAAGCGATTAAACATTATAGGTCTTTTACCAAAATAATGTTCATTGATTTCTCGAGGCATTTTACCCGATAGTTTTTTTTTATTCAATCTCTTATTTTTTTAATTAATTATTCAAGCGAAATTCGGTCCACAGAGAACTCGTCAGTGTCTCGCGAGACGTTGACAAGGTAAGACGTGTATCAAAATTTTGCAGATGCAATTGTGCGATTATCATGACATATATTATGTCATTCCCTAGTTTACCACAGTCTAGCTTTTTCAGTAGGTCCAAAGAGAATAATAAAAATGTTCAAATTGAAGACGTGTCAATCGAACATTTTGCAAAATCATGAATAACTCTCAAAGTAATCGAATTAAAATAGTAGATCATTTGAGACGTGGTTAGTTTACAACTTTATATCACTAAAAATTTGTATAAACACCAATATACACTCCGAGTAGGAATCAAACCCGCGACCGCAGATGCAGCACACGCACCATTAGACCATAGTGTTTTCTGTAAATTACATATGTTGTCTCTCTGACTGTCGATACATTCAACGAGAACTGGCTGTTTAAGCAGATACATCTAGTGCGCGACTTCGTGGTCACGCACCAGATAGACGTCCTGTTAGTACAAGAGACCTTTCTGAAGAAATGATAAATGATAAAGAAGGTTTTTTCCAACCTGTTACCTGTTGATGACAATTACTTTTTAAGAGAATTACAAGAGAAAGCACGCCACAATAATTTATTTAATTGTAATGCAAGTAATTTATGTTTAGTCGATGAAAGAAGAAATGGACTGATATCGTCTTTTAAATTTGAATGCAATATGTGTAAAAAAAATTATATAAATATAGAATGAAAAATAAACCGATACGGGCAGGGATTCGAACACGCGACTACTGGGAAACCGTCCCGCCGCTCTACCAACTGAGCTACCGTATCGCTGTCATCCTCGGTGAATTAAGCATTCTATATGTGCATTCTATGTGTACTACCAAGTAAAAGTCCAGTTACGTGTAACAGAACTACAAAAGTGTCCTTTGGCAATATGGGCAGACGAGAATGAGAAAATATACACACAGTTCATTGAAAAAGATTTTTTATTTTGGGACACTAAGATGAAACCAAAATTATTAACATTTTATATAAATATATATATATATATATATATATATATATATATATATATATGCAATTTATTTGCAAAATTTTATATAAATATATAGAAATGCAAGAGGTATGCCCATACGAGACATATAAATTCAGAAGGAAAATATGACTGATACAACTAAGCGTAAATCTAAAAACCCTGATAAGGAATCAATACCGGCACAAAATATACGCCGATTAAATTTTATTCAGTTTTAAATTACTTTAATTAAGAGTTACCTATTTTTTTGTGATTATACATAAACATAATTTAAATTAAATATATAATTTGTTTTATTTTTATTCTATATGTACAACTTACACTTTATTTATTTACGAAAATCAATAACATTATTAGCACATAAAAATATATTAAAAATGCATTAATATTTTGAAATGAAATAAATTATTAAACATGGTTTAGTTCTAAACTGTGGCGACAGGATGACGTCACGTCGTCGCTTTGTGCAATGCCCGCTGCGAACGCGCGATGTACCTATATTACGCGGGCGGGGATTGCACTGAATGCCTACTTTTGCAGGGATACCTGGCCTTAATGCCATAATCTATAAATAAATATTAAAAATATTAACAGGATATGAAATAACCAGAGATAAGACGAAGCTTCTTAGCATTCCATGGATTCACCGTGCGGGTGCCGGGCCGTTGCAAGGAGGGGAGTGCAAGCAGTGCCTGGGACTTGCGACCCAGGAGTAGGTTTAAGGGGCCCCTTTATTATGCGCAAAAACGCTCACCTTCACCTTCCATACTCCTCTCCCTACCTAACCAAATTTGGAAAGAACCTACTAATGCCGCCTTTGAAATACGTTCTAGAAATGAACCGATGCTTGTTCTAGAAAGGCCAAGGTCTTTAAGTAGGCTATAGAGAGATTTCGCTGTTATACCTCTCGCTCCCACTTCTACCGCGTACAAACTAACTATAAATTTATTTCTGATTAGTACGTTGGTCAGTTCGTAATACTTATTGAGCTTGCTTATGTGTGATCTTATGTGTGATCTTATGTGTGATCTTATGTATGAGCTTATGTGTGATCCCTTGGGATGTTTGTTTCCCAAGGTACAGTAAGCTCCACAAGTATCACGCGCCTCAGATGTTTCGAATACAACACCAACATCCCCAGGGATTTTGTAATGCTTTTCATACGTGTCCATCATGAGAGTCCAATCAGGAGCCGCGCCTAATATTGGATAAGGCTTCGCTTTTGATTTTTTGGAGGAGCCTGCTTTTACGAATTCTACAGATCGTTGGGTGGTTGTTATACCCTTCCGCGCTCTTGCTACTGAAAGACTAACCGCTTCCCGTATAATTTCTAATACCTTGTCGTGGCGACGCGAGTATAGACCTTTATTTAGAAGTACCCTACACCCTACTTATAGGTGTTTCGCGGTTCCTATTGCCTCCCCACAGATGTTGCAAGACTTTTCAGTGGCTTTGCCCCATCTTACTAAATTACTTTGATCTGGGAGAGTCATTTGGAATGCATTAAGATAGAATTTTAATAATGCTGGGGACCAATCATAAATTAAGGTGCGCCACTTCAAAGCTAGTGGAATACAAAAATCTCCTATGGTCACCCATTCGTTTTGAATTTCTAGGCTCATTGCGTGGAGTCGGTAATTATCGTTTTCGTCTTGTCAAATAAAAGATTTTGTTATTTCTATGTCTTGAACTTTCCTACTTGATCCTAGCCCTACTTTATTCGTTTGAGCACCTATCATAATTTTATATGGAATTTAAGTCGTGACTCGAGCTCTGAGGCAACTTTGTCTTTTAGGAGAGAAGTTACAGTATCATCTTTAGATTTTCCGATGATATGTCTTTTGGTAACTCTTAGATGTTTGTAGAGCTCCGATGGTCTCTTTAATTTTAATCCAAAATTGTTTCGGTCTCTAAATAAGGTTGAAGAGTCCGCTGAGTGCGCTAACCCGAGCCATAACTTCAATGTCTTTATGACGCTTGCATCTAACTTTGATAAAAAGGTTTTATTAATATCATAAACGAGGCCAATTTAGACGTGATGTTAAAAAAATATCGTAAATCCAAGCTTTTTTGACGTTACTTATTGGTTGGTTGTCTACCTTTTTGAGATCATTTAAAAAGCTATCGACTATTACATCCAACGATGGAGTACGGCCTTGGTAATCGATTTTTTTACCTAAAAATTTAAACGGAGCTGCTTCCGTAACCGTACTAACGCACTGACCGCCTATTATAAGATCCGGATCGTAAGAGGTATATTTGGTATTCCGTCTACCCAGACACAGACTAAAACATTAACTTGGTTATAATTAAAAATAAAATATGTAATTAAATAATTATTTTGTGTTTTTGTTAATATTGTTTTATTTTATTTTAGTGAATTAATTTCAATGACATAAAAATAATTTACTTTTGCATACTCCTTAATTACACTCACATCTTGGTCATTGAAGGTCGGGATATTTAGCTGAGACATAAGCCTGTGAAGAAAAGACCTTTCTTTTCCAATATTTCTTTTTGAGACAATAGAATCATACATAGGTTTCATCTCGTTGTATTTGGAAGGAGTAGTCTGCCTAATTCCTCGTGAATACTGTCTCCTGCTACCGTATTCCGTGATTGCTGCACTGGTTACGATTAGGCGTATTAAGTATGAATTCTACTGGAATAAATTTCACATCTTCTGAATTTGAATTTAAAAGACTAGCAATATCTTTTACTAATTTATATTATGTTAGATATTTATTTAATGGTTCAGAAGTTCGCGCCTATATGTATATAAAATAATTTAATTATTATAACTTAGTAAAACTAAAAGAATGAAAAAGAAACTTAACTAATCTTGTAATTTTTTTATCTATGTGAAATTCATAGTGAATATTGATCATTGTCTGCGCCAGGAGCTGTGCACTGTCATGTCGAAGTAACTTTTGTTATAAGCTAACCAACAGTCGGCTATAGTTGTCACCTAATAAATTTTTCCAAGTAACCTGAAACAAAACTAATAAAAAACAATCATACACTATGTAAAAAATAGTCACATATGTTCACTCAGAAAATTTAACTGTTTTTGTATCAGTCATAAGAAAATCCCTGTCCGGCCCGACAGGGGCATACATAAATATATAGGTAGGTATCTTAATAACACCACCAACATAAATATCTAATTTGATTAATTCATGAAAATTAAAATATACCTACGTAGAGTGAGTCACTTTATTTACTTGACTAAAAAAATCATATTGAAACGCCAGTGAAACGCGGTGAGCACTTACTTGACGACAAAACATTATAAACGTCAAAAAAATAACCGCGCTGGCGTTGAGCCTCTGCCGTTTCAATATGAAATTGAGCATAGGTTTGTTATACAAACTAGTTACTTAGGTACTTAGTATCTTAGTATCTTACCTAATCAAGTGTTGCTTCAATTTAATATATTCATCAATAATACGTTTGCCCAAAGTTCTGTCCAAATTACTGCTCTCGGTAACACCGCTATTAGCATTATTATAGGAATGAGAGATGGTCCTCTTTGGCTTACCCTTTTTTTTAACGTCAGAAATCCTCATGGATACACACCTCCATCCAGGGGTGATAGAAGTGGTTATGTGAGAGACTCCTACTCACTAAACCTGACGGTTGCCGCCGCCGTCATAATGGAATCACTTTCGCACTCACCGCGATGCCTCGATGTGATCCACGGAGAGGGCACCCCGCAACGAGGAGCACCCATCCCTTTTTCGCAGGCTTGCAAGATTTTGGAGGAATCCCCTTAACCCCCACCCAAGCCCGCTGCCTCTGAAGGGGGCCGAGACTCCCTTCTAGCCGGACTCAGTCTCAAGGAATTAGGTAAACCCAACTCGACCATCATTGTCCTCAACTAGCTTCGCCGCGGTAGTCTCCCCGAGGAGAGACCACCGGCTTACTTCAAATTGTAGGTATAGGGACTCATGTAGCCTTTTCATGTGTTGTTTAAAATTGTTGAGATTCGATTTATGAGCTTTTATTTTTATTTGTTTAGGTAAGCGTTTACACTCGAAAAGCATTTGTTCTCCCGATTTGGATACAAAATTAAAATAGCCACTAAAATGTTGCCACGGATTTTCATCCATAGTGGCACTGCCATCCAATTCCATAAAAAAAAAACTGGGCAGATGTAAACTATCACAGCACACCAAATCCAAAAACTACGTAGTATAAATTTAAAAAAAAACAAACAAAACACTCGTCACTCTAAGCGCCGACGCTAAGTAATATATAAAATATGTACATACTTAAATATATCAAATTTCTTAGCAGTTTTCTTTATTCCACACACGCACGGCAAGAAATAGGCACTTAACTAGTTTCATTTCACTCATACATATTGCACTGGCACACGTCGCGCCGCCACCGTACTTGTCAGCCGACCTGAACCTGTCAGAACGTGTTTTTCTCGGCGGCGCGCGTGGCCGGCAAGATGCTTGGTAAATAGTAGGTATTGGATTAACGATTAATGAACTTAGGGTAGTTTAATGAATGTTAAGGAGTCCGTTAAAATTTTTTGAAGTTAACCAAAATTTTAACTAATGATTAACGGATTAACAAGCGAATACCCAGCTGGGCATTTTCATTAGAAACCGACCCGTTTTTAAAGAGATTCATAAAAGTCCATGAAAAAGGGATCACATACGATAAGAACGTGCGAAAAAGTACGTGATCAAAGGTCGGTCAGGCTTCCGCTTTGGCACAGACTTTGGCAAACCCAGGTTAACTCGCAATAAGGTGATGTTGTATGTTTGGTGGGAGTGGGACTGAAAGATCATTGTTAATTATGGGCTTTTAACGCGTTATGCCTGAAGGGGGATCTTTACTACCAACAACTGGGGCGATTAAATGAATGAATTTGAAGGAAAGTAGTGGAAATCGGTCAATAGAAATCACTATAACGCTAGACCACACACATATTTAGCCACTCAGCAATAATTAAAAGAATTTAGCTGGGAGATATTAATGCATCCGCCGTACAGCACTGACCTTGCATCTTCAGACTTGTATCGGTTTCGGTTTCTACAGAATTGTTCAGGCTCTATCACGTTAATATCAAGAGAGGAATACTTATCTCGTGGTTAACCAAAACTACTTGTTTCATTTTTTTTATTAGAAGTTTCTTATTGGATTAGCAAAACTAGTAATTTCTTTTAAAAATATATATTTCAAAATTATAATGAATCATGAATAATTTCTGCACCATAAGAAATATGTCTAAGTATAAAAAAAAAATATTAATCGAACTCAAATTTGGGTCTGATAAAACCTAAGTTAGATAGTTAATAAAAAGGTTAAAAGTTACTCACATCCGAAGTCAAAAAGGTACTAATACATCCGAAGCCGTCTTTAGTTAAAAGCAAAATAAAGGGCTTTAAACTGGAAGGAGGTTCTAGTTATGTATGTTGTTACATCGTAACAACAACTCTAAAAACGGTTTTTTCCTTAAAACACTGTAAAGAATATATTTTTATAATATATTTTTTATATAAATTTCCATAGCCCATTAAGAGTATTTATAGGCTCGTAAACAGCTCATTATTGTATAGACTTGTATTAAAATCTTTTACAACAAAACAAACAAAACAAAAATGTTGAGTTATGCGTTGATTAAAATTAACTTAACCCGGCGTTCGCACAGTTGGGTCTATTTGACCCGGACTATTTTCAAATGCGCGTATTTTTAATGTTTTTGGTGCCACACTGCCATAATTCTCAATAGCTGGAGCTAAGGGTCGTATCTTTCCACGGAATATCGATATTTAGTCGTATTGCAATCGCAGCGGTGTATAAACGCTTCTAAACATGACAAAGGGTAAATTTGACCCAACCATACATTTCGTGTAGTAATTTCGCGCCATTATAAAAAAGTATATTTATTTATTTTATTCGCATGACTTTTGAAATAACGGTTCTCGAAGAACGCGAACGACAGCAAATATTGAGTATCTTGGAGAAATCAGACTCCGATCATGAAAATTCAGAAACTGAAGATGTAGAAGTCCATTTGAGCATTGCAGCCAAACTAGTAATACCGACGAAAACGCATGTGAAATGAATAGTGATAATGAACCCCTGATTAAATTACAGAACAGAATCACAGTAGAATTTTGTCAGTACTTACGACAGCCAGGTACAATCTACTAATTTTATTGGAAGATATACAATAAAGTGGCCATGGATGCCTTTAGGCCTAAACATTCGATTTATGTATATAAACATAACTTCAATAAATGCACATATATTTCTTAAGATAAATAACAACATTGTTACAAAGTGTTGCAAATTCTCAATTTACTCATATTTCTTGTTCGTGAGCATTTGCGCGACCGTAAAGGCATCCTGCAGTTGCTAAGACTAATGTGCCAAACAATACGCGATTTTTTTAGGAAACCCTGTTAGGGACCCGTCTGCAAAGATACTGAAGGTCAGGAAAAGGTTGCAAGACTGTCCTGCCAAAAAAGACTGAAAAAGTAATTGAAAATTGAAAAAACTTGACGGAACTGAAACAAATATATCTGCACTGAGTTTGCAATATTGTACTGTAGAGACTGCGCATATGTAAGCAATGATATGACTGATTCATAAAACTAATTTGTAATTTTATTTGTAGTCTTATTAAATATGATTTACATGTATCCTAATTATTAATATTTTAGAAAAAAAGTTTATATTTGGTTCAAGTTTTGTGACTTTAAAACAAAGGTTGTTATTTTTGTTAATATTTTGCTCCACTATCATAAAAAAAATATTAAAAAGAAAGGTGTACTTCAAGTTCTTTTTACTCATACATGACCACTTAAACTATAGTCGTTTTATCCAATTACAGCCATATATTAGTAAATGTCTTGTAATTATTGAAATTATGACGATTTTCTTCACGGGTCTCCTGGACCCAACCCTACTATCGTTGTAACATATTTTAACTGTGCTGACGCCGGGTTAATGAACCTACGTAAAAATGACTTTAATCGGTCATAAAAAAATATATATATTCTCTTCAATATAAAATAAACTCTTTATAATAAAATATCTTTTAAAAAATTTTTAAAAAATTAAATAATTCTTTAAGATTTTTAGATTTTAAATAATTCTTAATAAACTGTTATCACTGGTATAGAAACACTGGAATAGAACAAATGAAACAAAAATTACAAAGGAAATGAACAATTCTAATTTATAGTCCACAAAGTTCATATTTGCATGACTAAATGCCATAATTTAATTTGCTTTATTAGATCTGTCTATCTGATATGGAACTCTACAGATGTTAATTTAGAGCACAATATCTATCAACAATATCTCAAATCTTTTAAGCCGAGAGAAATTTAAATTATACTATTTCAGACTTTATATCATACACGTTACAAGTGCTTTTAGCATGAATTAACTTAAATTCACCGATAACTGGAATGAGAGAAGCTTGACCGATAAACGACACGGCGTAGTGATGTACAAACAATATAAGTGTATTATAATAGTTTAAAATTTATAATGTAATCATAAAAAAACGATTTTTTTATGCATTCTCTAGTTGTTTTACGTTTACCTAATACATATTCTATATAAAAATATTTAACGCGATATATTTTTTATAATTAAAATAGCGATTAAAATATCATTAACTTAAAAAAATGCATAATATTTAAACCTTATCGTATACAATTTTATTAATTATATTTTTTTATCAATGGAAGATATCGTATCATGTTGATATACAAAAAAAATAGCATATTTCTTTCTTATATTTATTATGTTTACATATTTAAACAGAGATTGCTTTTAAAATACTCTTAAGTGTATATTAAAACTGCTTTTATGATGTTGTAAATTTATAAAAACGGGAGATATTTTATAACAAAGTATTCATTGTATTAATATCGATTGTAATCGTTCATCACTACTATACTGTACTACTGTAAATGGCCGGCAACTGAGCTACTGCTCAGTTGTTATTCAACTGACGTTTCACTTTGTATTTATTCTGTGACTCTCATTTGGTCTCATAGTGTTAACGCGATAAAGGTAGATAAATATATATTTTTTAATATTATTCTTAGGTATTGTATACAGATAAACATAAGTAACGAATCAATAAAGGCAATGCCACATGTGTTGATGTTGTAGGTAGTAATTAATATATATTTTATTATTTAAAAATACATTTTAAGCACGTACTTAAGTTTCACTGTGAGTATTTTTAATATATTTTCTACTTCATTATATTTAATATATTTGAATTTGAATTAAACTAAGAGTTCTAATATGTTTGATAATTGTATATTTATTGCACATTTCACAATTATTGTTACTTTTACTAATGTTTAGGTCAATTTAAGTAAATGTGAAATCCCCTTTTAATTATTTTCATTTTGCATTATATACCATTTTGCATATTATACTTGGAAGTAGCATTTCCAAGTACTGATTGAATTCCGACAGATGACCGATTTAGAAACTGAAAATGATGTTTACAATAAATAAAGTATTTAACAAAACTACAGTTTATCAGCGTACGAGTGTACTGAATCTAGTAAATCCATTGAACATTGTTTTTATCATTATCATATTATATAATGTATTACTTTTTATTACGTTTGCCTATTGATTATCTTGTTTTTTTATATAAAAGGTCAATGACGGGATAAAGGTAGATACTGTAGATTAAATTAAAAAATGGTTATTCATTTATTTAATTTACACAAAATATAAACAGTTACCCTGTGGTAGCAATGTATTTGAAAATATATCCACATATAATGAATATGCCAAGTCAATATTAGAAATTTGTTAGTGTGTCTTTATATCAGATTTTTATTTTTATTGCAGATTCTAAAACTATGCTATCAAAGTGAATATTCCAAGATGACTGAAAAACAAGGAGTTCGTTTCGAGGAGGCAGAACGCCACAAGGGTATTATTATTACCGCAATATCTATCGTATGTGTCCTACTAACATGGCTCGTTCGATATAATTCAATATTATTGGGCTTCGTGTCAATCCTGAGTTTATATTTATTAACTGGAGACAGGTATCAATGGGTATACATTTGGAAGAAAACTTTTTACAGGGATATGACGTAAGTAGAAATAACTACAATTTTATATCATAAATAAAAAAGTAAAATAAAATATTTATTAATTAAGAAGATTTAATAAAAAAAGACATTTCAGATACCACCAATTCGTTGTTTCGTGTCAAAATTCCTTAAACAAATGTAATTCGTTGTTAACAAAAATGAATGCACATTAAATAAAAATTTAAAAAACCCTCGTCACAAAAAAACCTCTAAATAAAATAAAAATAATATTATTATGTACTTATTGAAGTCATTGCGTCGGGGGATCGTTTATAAAGGAAGAAATTAAAATGCAAGTAAGCTAGCAAAAAAAGAAATTACGATATCGAATCGTATAGTCTAAGTCCTCAATGATTACCTTTGTAAAATAGACACCATCGTCAACGTACGTATAACGGTCCCCCGACGCAACGACTTCAATACGTAAATTATAATATTGTTTTTATTCTTTTTAGAGATCTTTTTGTTTCGGGGGTATTCCAAATTTATATTTTTTTTTTTTTCTAATTGTTAATGTTATGTTACTGGTTTCTTTATTATATTATTTAAAGGAAAAGGATTTAAACATATTTTTAGGCTATTTTAATGGTGTTCCGGGTATTTAAACATTCATGATATTTTTTTAGCCCCCCACTAAAAAGAGGGGTGTTATAAGTTTGACCTGTCGATCTGTGTATCTGTTTGTCTGTCTGTGGCAATGGAGCGACCAAACACGTGGACGGATTTGAATGCGGTTTTTTTTTAATCGAAAGCTATGTTCGTCGAGATGGTTCTTAACATTGTTTGGTCGAAATAGAAACAGTCGTCTCAAAGATATTGACGTTTTATTGGTGAAAGATTCTTATGTAATAATTATAGGAAAAAAAGCCTTATTATGTAAGCCACAAGGTTTTTACACTTATTTTCTTAGGTAAAGTACTTTATTACGGATAACTGTTGCCCGTGACTGCGTCCACGTAGACTGTTAAAAATATATTTATATGGCTTACGATCGTAGCCATAAAAAGTCACGGGCAACAGGTAGTGATAATATAAATCACTTCATCATCGTGTTATTAGTGATTGTAAATCATTTTAACATTTTTTTAAATGATTATAGCAGTGAACTTTGACGAAGTTAATCATTGAGGACTTATACGATTTGATATCGTAGTTTCTCTATTTGCCTTGGTAACTTACTAGCATTTTAATTTCTTCCTTTAAATAATTAATATTTTTATATATTGTTATAAATAAAAATATATAAAAATAAAATATTTAAATATTTTTATATTTAGAAAAGTTTCTTTCATTACACTCATCATACGAGAAATTATTATTCTATGAGCCTGTGGCGAGGGGGATGGCTTTCTTTACATATATTATATGAATATTTACCCGGCAGCATGTGCTTAACTTTGTTTATACCTATTCTACAACTATTCCTACTTTCTTTACAAATGTTAATTGGTAGACCCATCGTAAACACATATTCATCTCCAAATATTTATTCCAAGTTTCTACAACGATTAATTATCTATGTCTCTATGTATCAACGTTTAACATATAATAAGTCCTCAACGGAAGATAACTTCATATTGGTATGCATAATGGAGAAATATTAAATCTATTTTAAAACTTTAATAATAATTAATTTCATAATTAACTTTTCTAACTAAATTTTCTAACACAGTTACAAAGACTAGGAACACTAACTCTATTGAACAAAATTCTAGAACTAAATTAATATAAAGCAGTATTTTTGTTTAATAAACTAAGAAGCACTTACATTTCATGATAATATTAATATGACTTAGGACTGCTAAACCACAACAGAGTGTTACGATACAAAGGTCAAAAGGTGTTTTATAGCACTCAGACGCTTATTGTGTCCTAGTACATGATATTGTGATCTGCCATTGTTCTTACAAACAGTAACAATATTATTAAACTTTATGAACCATTATGATACTATTAAATATATATTTACCCAGCTAGTCACATTATTTAATAGGAATTTTGACCGACTAGTTTCGAACCCATTCGCGGTTCCTATTCATGAGCTCGAAGCATGGCGGACTCGCGGCGTGAGATGGTCAAAATTCCAAATAAATAACGTAAATATAGCCAGGTAAATATATATTTAATAGTAACACTATTATTTTGTTTCTGCCTGATGTTTTCTAATGTGTATGATATATTTTTGTTATAAGTACAATCTATTTTGTAATAAATACGATAAGAAATTATAGTCTTATCATAATAATGCGATATTTTGTTATGAAGTTCATTATCATACAATTAAAAATAGAATAAATAAAGTCGTTGATTAAAGGTATTCCGTATTTATAATTTTGCACGGACGTTTAATTCAAGTTATTACATATACATTTATTGTTTTAATGACCTTTCTAGGATTCCAGGCTATTATAATTGGCTAGTTTAATTGCGCAACCATGTGATTACACCATAATTTGCATACAAAGTGAATAAAAGTACAATACCAATCATTCAATAATGCACGGATATTAGGCCTCTTATATCCTATCACAATTCTGGTTAAATAATGACCATCAGGTCCACTAAAGAAAATTCTTCAACAAAATTAAATATTAAAATTCAGAAAAATAAAGAATATTTTGTTTTTGAAATTAAAATTAACTCCCTAACGAAAAATACTACCTGAACCTCAATTTTCATTAAAGCCTATCAAAGTTTAAAATATTTATATTTATAATGTTCAAGTGGTTTATATTTATAATGTCGAGGCAGCTATGGATAAACATTTCAAAAACTCATCAGTCTTAGATGAAGTAGCTGACCCTCATGAAGGTGTTGTAAAGAAATTGACTATTTTTCCACCGCATCGCCGGACGTCAATGATTACTCTATTGAACGAGGTGTCCGGTTGGACCTTGGCCTGTTATGATCGCTTGGTATTTGATCAAAACAGAGCTGACTTTTAACTTTTCGGATTGATTTTTCTTTTGCTACATATGTATATATGTAAGGCTAATAAATATGAGTTGTATCTTAACTATTCTTATGTTGCCCAATAAGACAGTAGTACATGTAATTTATTACACATTTTTGTTAAAAAAACTACCTATACGATTTATCCTATTATACGATTTTTACTTAAAGTTATTTTCCTTATATCAATTTGTTAATATTATTTTTCTATCTTTTTACTTTGATGATTGTCTGGTGGTCAAAAAAACTATTAAAAAAATAAATTTATAAAACCTCAGATACAAAAAATCTCTTAAAAGTATACAAAATAATATTATTATGTAGTCATTGAAATCGTTGCGTCGAGGGACCGCTAAATAAAGGATGAAACTAAATTTATATCGGGTTTTTTTTTTTTCCTGCTTAGTAAAGTTATGTTAATGATTTTTATAACCTACAACATGAAACTACACACTAATTTTCACTTGTTTAGGTTTTTATCAAAAATGCATAACCTTTCAGCAGCACCAATAAAAGTTCAAAATGTTGGAGACGGCGGATTTTATTAGACCAAACATGGCTAAGAACCATCTTGACGGGCCAGACTTACGATTAAAAAAACCGCAACTAAATCCGTCCAGTAGTTTGGCTGCTACGATGCCACAAACAGGCACACAGATAAAAAAGATACACTCGTCAAACTTATAATATCCCTCTTTTTGTGTCGGAAGTTAAAAAAAAATAGGATAAAGGCAATTTAAGTCCAACAAATTTAACAATATACGTATTGTGTTATCTTTTGTATTTAAAGTTAATTAATTAAGTAGAATTTGTGTAACACAAAATTTTATTCTAGATCGGAACGCTACGTTATATAAAATTCTTAGAATTGCGTATAATAAATAAAAAGTAACCCGCATGCTATTGCATATTAAGGCCTAATAAGATCTTAAAAAATCTAACTTTATAAAATAATAACTAGGTATCTAAAATGGGGATGATATTTTTCAGTGGTCTCCGTGTACTGCTAGTAACTATGTTCACAATTTGGATATGGGAGCGGAGAGGTATTACAGTAGTAACACGATGGGCGGAAGTTGCACGAAAATCACCTAACAAAAAAGCATTTGTCATGGGGGACCGTTCTTTGACGTTTCGGGAGGTAATTCGATTGCTTATATAAAATTAAATAATTAATCCAAAAACTAAAAATATTTTTTAAACTGTTCATAATTTATTGTGTATAATTTAATATAATATTGTCTATACTTCACTTTATTTACTTATATTTCACATCACACTTAAGGGTGATGAATTTAGTAATCGGGTGGCTTGGTACTTCAAAAGACAAGGCTTTAAAAAAGGTGAAGTTATAGCTCTTTTCATGGAGACACAGCCCGAATATGTGTTCCTCTGGCTGGGTTTAGCCAAAGTAAGAGTTACCACCGCGTTAGTGAACACCAACCTTCGTGGCGAACAACTGATACATTGTCTGCGAATTGTAGGATGCAAGGCTGTTGTGTTTGGTGATGAAATGGCTGATGGTAAGATTATCGATTTACATGTATTGTAAAAGTAATTTATAATAATTAGTTCTAAAATATATTAAATATTATTATTTTTCTTTACTGTTTCAGAGATAAAAGCAATACAGAGCAAAATACCAGATATTCCACTATTCCAATTTAATTCACCAGAAAGAAAATCAGTTCCATTAGTCCAAGACACAACGCCAGTGGCAGCTGAATTAGATGAGATGTCTTCTGATCCATTCACAGACGTAGAACCTGCACAACCAAGAGATACGCTTTTATATATATATACTAGTGGGACTACTGGGTTTCCTAAAGCTGCTGTAATTACTAATATCAGGTATCAGATAATCGATCAATAAATAATTTTCTAATTAAGTAGAAGTCGGATAAAATCCATCTTTTATGTATCAAGTTGACTTTGACTTTATTATTAACATGATCATCAAAATAAGAATAAGCAATAAGAAATGTCATTGTTGGCAGGTGCTGACTCACAAAATTTCATTTTAATGACATTCAGAATACCTTAAAGTATTTCATATAAATCTCAGATACCTCCTTATTCCTCTCGGCGTGCACACGTCAGGTCGCCTCACAAGATCAGATACAATCTACGATCCATTGCCCTTACATCACACTGCTGGCGGCGTGCTTGGAGCTGGACAGTGCCTCATCATGGGCTGCACTGTAGCGCTGAGAAAAAAGTTCTCAGCAAGTAACTATTGGAATGATGTGGCTAAATATGGGTGCACGGTAAAAATAATATATAATAATCATATTATATCAATCATAGTCTTTTAAGTAATATAAGACCCTTAAAAAAGATATAAAAATATTCAGTATAATTAGTTCTGTTTCAGGCTGCTCAATACATAGGTGAAATCTGTCGGTACTTACTCAAGATACCACCTGGTCATAGTGACCGTGCTCATAACGTACGCATCATAATTGGAAACGGATTAAGGCCTCAGATCTGGCAGGAATTTATTGACAGATTTGGAGTTAAACATGTCTTAGAATTTTATGGAGCTACAGAGGGTAACAGTAATTTAGGTAAGTTAAATGTTTTTTTTATTAAATCAATTATGGTGGTACAAAATAATAATAACGAAATGATACTATTCAATGTTTAATTCTAAGAAATTCAAAAGTTTTTTGAAGAAATATATAATGATAATATTCTAGAGGTTATATTTCTTTTATTCAGAATTATCTACGAACAAACTCTCTCAACTAGCTTTCTCGGTTGTATTGAAGTTTAAAATATTAAAACCTAATTAATAATAAAGATAGTATGTTATCTAAGTATCTTGTTTTACTCTTGCTCGTATTTCTATTTTTTTCTATTATATCTAAGCGTTTTATGATACTTTTTCCAGTGAACTTAGATTCTAAAGTTGGAGCCATTGGATTTTTAAGTCGTCTTGTATCATCTATTTATCCCCTAACTTTAATTAAGTAAGTAGATTTTTTGAGTTATATAATGTTTATAATTATATAATTTTATTATTAATAAAGTGATGTAATAATTATTAAGTATTACTATTCTATCTAAGAATTACAGTTATTTACATTACAGTAGATCCAATCATTTGCTATTTTTCTATATATTCTTAGATCTTACTGATGTTTTAGTTGATATATACAAGCAATATTATGTACTATTATCAAAAAGTCTTCTTTATTTTTCAGATGTGATGAGGTAACTGGCGAAATATTAAGAGATGAACGTGGATATTGTATAAGATGTGGTCCTCATGAACCAGGTACGTATATATTTTCTTAATAGTGGTCCAAATAGGTATTTAAAAATCTAAACATTTCATAAAAATACCATTTATTGTGGATATAACATATATAAAACGCTTAATTCACCGAGACGGGTTACTATACGGTAGCAGGGCGGGTAGCTATACGGTCGCAAGACGGGTAGCTACCCGTCTAATCTATACGGCAATCGATAGATGACGGGACAGTTTCCTAGACTTTGCGGGTTGGATTCCCTGCCCGTATCGGTTTATTTCTCATTCTATATTTATTTAAAGTAATGACATACATTGGGGACGTTTTTGTTGTTTTTTTGGTCTGTAATTCTGAATGTAGCTTACATATCGAAAGAAAGATAGTGTTAATATTATAATTCTGATGTACTAAGTACACTTTACCATTACCACTATACCACTACCACTATACCATTTCCTCTGTCCTCCAAGTACATGAAAATAAAATCATACATTTAATATAAAATGAAAACACCTACAAGAAAATAAAGACGGACAGAACAGAACTGCAAATAAACATTATAACAGGCGCTTAAAATTAATAGCCTTTCAAATTGCACATTCCGAAGGTTGAATGGTATCTAAAAATTCATATATAGTATTGAATTTAAAAATTTATTGCAAACCAGATATATTCACCTACATGCAAGGCCGCCCGTTACTTTTAAAAACATTTACAGGCAAAATTGAGACCTATGCAAAAGATTCATGATACCATGTTCAAATCATCAGTGATATTAAAATAAAAAATTATTGATTAACGCTAAGTCGCTATTTCCTAACATCCCAATATATGAGGTTATTAATAATATACACAACATATTTCAAAACAATTTAGAACCATCTCGAATTTCACTAATACAATTTTGTTTCAAAAGTGCTCATTTAGTAGGAGTCGCTATGTTTTTTTTTTTTTTTTTTTTTTTTATATATTATCTAGGGCAATGCTTGACTACATTCCACCTGATGGTAAGTGGAATGTAGTCTTAGGTGGTAAGGCGCATTACCCTAGCAACCTATTCACTCTTCTCTTGAATGTGACCACATTGTATTCGGTCGGAAATACCGACGCAGGCAAGCTGTTCCAACCCTATGCTGTACGCAGTAAAAATGAGGAAGCAAAGCGCTTCGTTCGAACAGGTGGAATGTCCACAACAAAAGGATGAAAACCTGCCGTGCGTCGGGACGTCCGGTGATGGAAGGGGGACGGGGGAATTAAATTGTGTAATTCCTGCGCACACTCACCAAAATGTATCCTATAGAATACTGAGAGGCTAGCAATTCTACGCCTGTGCTCAAGGCTTTGGAGGTCGGCTCCGACCAATTCGGGATCGCCTATAAGCCTCTTTGCTCGCCTCTCAATTGAGTCCAGAACCGCAAGATGAGACTTTGCGGCACCAGCAAACATGTGGCCACAGTACTCTACACACGACCGGATCTGTGCTTTGTATAAAACAAGAAGCTGTCCCGGTGTAAAGTACTGCCGAACCTTCGCAAGAACGGCAAGCTTTGCTGCTGCTGCTCTTGCTCTGGACTCAATGAACCGACCAAAGTTGAGGTTCGAGGAAATCTCTAAGCCTAACAACTGAAGCCGGTCACTGTATTCCAAGGATACATTCTGGAAAGTAGGAGCCAAGGTGAAAGGGCTCCTTTTTGCGGTGAATAGACATGTCTGCGTTTTGGTGGCGTTGAACTTGACAAGATTGGTATTGCTCCATGCGGAGACTGCCTGAAGTTTGTCATTCAAACGTTGCACCATGGCTTCTCTTTCAGACTGTACTTGATCTCGACTAGCCCGAGTATTCGGCAGATATCTTTCTACAACTGTGCTGTCGTCTGCATACCCATAGATACCGGGCTTCAACAGATCATTAATGTGCAGCAGAAACAGAGTTGCAGAAAGAACGGACCCCTGAGGCACTCCGGCATTTATTGTCAAGGGTTCCGAGGAACACCCGTCGACAACTACTCGGAGAGATCTGTGGCTCAGAAAGTCCGTTACCCAGCCGATCAGACCAGGAGATATACCGTACACTGAAAGCTTGCTTATAAGGCTCGCATGCCAGACCCTGTCAAATGCCCTCGAGACGTCCAGAGAGACGGCGACCGCTTCTCCGTTCTTCACGATGGCCTCGCCTAAAATGTGAGTAGCATACACTAGGAGGTCCCCAGTAGACCTATTACGGCAAAACCCGTACTGTCGGTCACTGAGGAGATCGTTACCTTCTAGGTATGCTAGTAGGCGCGAGTTCAATACACGCTCCATAATCTTGCAGAGTATGGAGGTGATTGAAATCGGTCTGTAATTGACAGGGTCGGCACGGTTGCCTTTTTTGGGCACGGGTTGCACATTAGCAAGCTTCCAGGATTTCGGCACTATTCCAGTCATGAAAGAGAGACGATACAGACGTGTCAGTACAGGAGACAACTCAGCTGCGCATGTCTTGAGCAGAATGGCTGGTATACCGTCAGGACCACTGGCTTTATTCACATCTAAACGACACAATGTTCTCCATACCTCTTTGTTAGTGATGCGGATTTCAGGCATTGAAATACCGCAGTGAGGAAGATGTGCTGGAGAAGCATTGCCAGTGTCTAGATGCGAATTATCAGCAAACAGAGAAGCAAATACATTTGCTTTCTCTGTTGCTGTGTGGGCCAGGGAACCATCCGGCTTCAGCAGAGCAGGCAGTGAGGGTTGGCAGAAATTCGACTCGATCGCTTTCGCAAGAGACCAGAAAGCTCGACTGCCAGTTGGTCTGGCAGAGAGCTTTTCGCCATTCTTAGCGATTCGATCGAGACGAGCCTTCCGCAATGCCTTTTTGTAGGACTTGGCAGTTTGGTAAAGGCTCTCTTCTTTATACTTACATCCGGAGTTTTGCGGCTTCGAGCATCAGCCCAAATAAGGTATGCCGAAAGTTTTCGGTCATGTGCATGACGACATTCGGCATTAAACCATGGGCGAGCTTTGCCACCGATGGGTACGTCAGCAAAAGGAATAAAATACTCCATTGCCTGGTGCACCACATCAGTTATAGCATCCGCGCAACTCGACGGATCCAAAGAAGAGAAGCAGACCTGCCGCCAAGGATTAGACGCAAAAAAATGCCGCATCTCATCCCAATCTGCTGACTTGTATTTCCATACTCGCCTAACACCATGTGGTTCGAAAGCTGGTGGGGAATATGTAAATACAGATTTCACCAGACAGTGATCGGAGGTTCCCAAGGGGGACGTGACCTCTACACGATACCTGTCCGGATCAGTTGTCAGCAGAAGGTCCAGGCAATTGGCTGTATGGCCTACCACATCTGGTACCCTTGTCGCTTGCTTCACCAGCTGAAAGAGGTCCAAGGACAACGCAAAGTTCCGCGCTTCTCTTCCAGCATGGTCGGTTTTCTGGTACGGGAACAGCCAGTCGTGATGACAGGCATTAAAATCCCCCAGAAAGACGAGCTGCGCTGAAGGGAACTGATGCAAAGCCATATCAGCAGCCTCACCGAGATACTCGAATAATCTAGTTGTCTCCTGGTCACCGCTGTGCGAACGGTAAACACAGGAATACAGGATTTTTTCGTTTCCTGTGTCTACTAAAACCCATAAAGAAGAAAAAGTGGGGTGTTCAAGGTGACGGAGACGCTGGATACAGAGGTCGTTCCGCACATACACGCAGACTCCGGCATGTGAACGAAAGTTGTGCTCTAACGTGTATCCGGGATAATCCAGGTGAGCAGCGCTTAAGGGACATTGTATCTGCGTCTCCGTCAAAAAGAACAGGTGCGGTTGTTCTGTCTCCAGGTGGTGATGGACAGGTAAGACATTAGAGTGCAAACCCCTAACATTACTGAGGTGCACTTTAAATGAGGAGGAGTGCAACCGCTGTACAAACTTTTTCCTTTTCTGGTTTTACTTCATGATAAAAAAAAATAAAGTGAATAGGGATGGGAAATGGCAGTTGAACGAGGCGGTACGTATCGAACCCAACGTCGAAGTTGGTTAAGTCATGCCACTGGGAGGCTAGCCTGGAGACTGCGGGGACGCCCGAACCCAGGGATCGCCATCGGGCCTCCTCGTCTGGTCGCCAACCAGCACGATGGAGCCACCCTGGGATTTTTCGCAGCTGGCGGGGCAGCCTTTCATGGGTGGCTAACCCACTAATTGGGCCCCTAACTATCTGTGGGCGGCCAGCGGAAAGCCGTCTCTTTGGATCCCGCTACCCTCCTCGACTAGACACCCGACAAAACAAATACCAGCTCGACGTCAACGTACCGCAGCTGTTCAGACCCATTTCCCATAAACGGCTTCATCGAGCAACGTGCCGCGGAACACGACTAGGTCGCTTTGCGGCACGATTTTGCCCGATGGGTGGTAACTTTGCCGGCGACCCGATGTTATGGTCTACCACCAAGGTAAAATACGTAAGGTCTAATTTAGGTCTAATTTATGTCTTCATACAAATTGATGGAGTAGGTATAGGAATTTCTCCCGTGCTATCAAATCATTCTCTACGAACTCGATACCGGTGGCGCTTTGTAATCGTAATTGTACTTAAATATCAGCTCCATATGTAAGAGTATTATTACTTCAAGGTAAAAGGTCAACATAACTGTTGACGGTGCACATAAAAAAAAATTTTCATGGTGGAAAAATAATGTGATGGTAGCTTAGTATTCCTAGTTGGATCAGTGTCCATCAGCTTGGAAAACGGTCATTTACATAACATCTTATTGATGTTTTAGATGATGTATATTTTTAACAAAACGATTCTTTCTAGTTCATGAATAAGAATTCCTTAAGGGGTTCAAATGCAGTCGGGCAAATCCTGATTTAATTAACGTTAATACGACAAAAACAATATCTTTAATTAAAAATCCGCCGCCGCTATATCCATGACAAAGTTTCGAATACTAGCTCACAAGGAATGTGGCGTTTCTTAAAATCTCTTGGCGTAGGGAAGGAGCCTGTTCCTGTTCATTATTCCGTTGACCCTAATTCTCTTAATTTACATTTTTCCACACCCCCTTTATGCATGGATACTGTTACAAAATCGGTTACCCTCAATAATCTCTCTTTAATTTCTCGCCCCTCCTGTTCTTTCTCTTTTACTTCAGTTACTGAGTTAGAAGTTGAAAAACACATTAAATGTATATCCTCTACTGCTGTCGGTTGTGATGGTTTATGCTCCAAGATGTTAGTTACTATTCTCCCTCATATCCTTCCTGTACTAACCTTCATTTTAAATTTTTCCTTATCATCTCAGACTTTTCCCTTGTCGTGGAAAAAGGCGAAAGTCATTCCGCTTCCTAAAAAATCCAATCCTTTAAGTCCGTCAGATTTTCGACCTATTTCCATACTACCCTTCTTATTTAAGGTCTTGGAACATATAGTCCATGAACAATTAGCTCGTTTTCTGCGTCACAATGAGCTACTTAGCCCATTTCAATCTGGCTTCCGGCAGGGGCATAGTACAGTGACGACGTTAGTTAAAGTCTCCGATGATGTTCGTTTTGCAATCGATTCTAAACTCCTTACTGTACTTGTTTTGCTGGACTTCAGTTGCGCATTTAATTCGGTGGATTTTGATTTGGTGATTGGTGTCCTTAGTGCCCTTAATTTTTCACCTTCAACTTTAAATTGGTTCGACTCTTACCTGCGCGGACGCTCTCAATTTGTTTTTATGAATGATGTAGAGTCTGAGTGGTGCAATATAGTAGCGGGCGTTCCGCAGGGATGCGTCTTGTCCCCCTTAATTTTCTCTTTATTTATTAACACAGTCACATCGGTGATTTCGTCTCATTTTCATTTGTACGCCGATGACCTGCAAATTTACCGACATTTTAGTGCTGCGGACGTGTCACAAGCCTTGAATTTACTTAATGACGACCTTAGTGCAATTTGTTCTTGGGCAACTTCTTTTGGTCTTTTAGTGAATCCACTTAAGTCTAAGGCGATTATTGTAGGCAATAGACACATGCTTAAGTCCATAGATTACTCAGATTGTCCCCCAATAGTTTATGACGGCACTCAGATTGCCTTGTCCTCAAGTGTTACCAATTTAGGCGTTGTTTTTAGCTCGGACCTTTCCTGGGAAAATCACATAAATTACGTTAGTAAGAAAATTTACTTCACTTTTCATTCATTGCACTCTTTGAAAAATTTCCTCCCTATAAAGACCAAAATCTCGCTTGTCCAGACTCTCATCCTTCCTATTCTTGATTATGCTGATTCATGTTTTCTTGATGTGACTGAAGCTCTTTTAAATAAACTTGAGAGGCTCCAAAATTCCTGTATTAGATTTATTTTTGGACTTCGTAAGCATGACCATGTTTCGAATTTCAGAGCACAACTCAAGTGGCTCTCTATCCGTCTTCGCATAAATACTCACATTTTATCCCTCCTTTATAACATCCTGTATAATCCATTCGCTCCTATATATCTGCGTGAGCGTTTTGTTTTTTTGCATCCTAGTGAATCTCCTTGTCGGCTTGACCGTAAGTTTGTACTTCGTGTCCCAGTATCTCACACCCATTGTTACTCTCGGTCATTTACCTGTCTTTCCGTGAAATTGTGGAATTCTCTCCCACTTAAAGTGCGCAATAGTACTTCTCTTCCTGTTTTTAAAAAACGATTGAAGGAGCATTATTTTTCATTCACATAATATTATTATATGCCTTCGGATTTGTAAGTTGTAGTGGATATTGATATATAATCTTATATGTAATCTATATATATATATATATATATATATATATATATATATATATATATATATATATATATATATATATATATATATATTTATACTATTTTTGTTTTTTGTAGGTATTAGATATATAATTTTTTTTTCTTTAACATCTTTTCTTTTTTTTTTATTGTTTTCTTTTTTTTTATATATATAAATTGTACACGATGCCTTCCAATATTCTATCACCACATCATATTTTTTGGGTTGGCTGGAAGAAATCTCTGCACCTAGAGATAAGCTCACCTTTTGTGCATTTTTATCTGTTTCTTTTTCTTGTATTTATGTTTTGTGTGCAATAAAGTATTAAATAAATAAATAAATAAAAATAAAATATTCGAACTACTAAGACCAAAATAAGTTTTTTCAGGCTTGCTGCTTGGTAAGATCGACTCAAAGAAGGCTATTCTGACATTCGCGGGTTACGCTGATAAGACAGCATCAGAGAAAAAGATGGTTAGAAATGTGAGGGTTGCAGGAGATTGCTATTTTAATACTGGCGATATTCTTGTTATGGACCATTATGGTTATTTTTATTTTAAGGATCGCACTGGCGATACTTTTAGGTAAGTTTTAATAGACAAGAATTATCATTAAAAATATATTTTGTTCTTAAGAGCTCCAAAAGTATAGTAACATTTTTTCAAGCGTATTCAGATACAATAAAATGTTTTACAGGTCGCTTTTTTTTAAATAAATATTTAACCGCATTGTAATTTGCTACAGATGGCGAGGTGAAAACGTATCTACAGCTGAAGTCGAGGGAGTAATAAGTAACATGGTAGGGTTAAAAGATGCTGTTATTTATGGTGTTTCCGTAAGTATTCAAGGAACTGAACAAAAAAAAAATAACTTTTTCCATCGGACAAAAAGACAAAATCTAATTTTCAGATACCAAACGTAGAAGGTAAAGCTGGGATGGCAGCTATCGTAGATCTGGAACGTAAATTAGACCTTACTTCATTAGCAACGGGTTTAAAATCTTCTCTTCCAGTATATGCAAGACCCTTATTTATCAGGATACTGCCCGAAACTCCCCTTACTGCAACTTTTAAATTAAGGAAAAAGGAATTAATGGATCAAGGATTCAACATCAATTTGCACAATGATCCAATATTTTTCTTAGACCAAAAGTTAGGTTCCTATGTCCCATTCACACAAAAACTTTACGATGATCTAGTTCAGGGTGTTATTAGTCTGTGATCTTTTAAATGATTAGTATAAGTATATTTTTTATAAAAGTGGTATTATAATAATTAGTGAAAATAATAATTATAAAGACTCTATTACTAAATTCGTATTACTTTTAGATAAAGTATTTTATATCTATAAAGTTTATTATACAATTTTATATAATCCTTCATAGCAAATCTGTAAACAAACAAGTATGTATATTGGTTCATTATACTTATAAGAATAAAACAAACTACCACAACACATTGGGGTATGTTAGTATATGATGTATTTTCAATACCTCAATATTGTTTTCTCTAACAAATCTATTGTACTTTTACTATTAAAAGTTTTATTTATCTTGAGATCGTTTTATTTACCTGAAATGCGGTTTTAATAAAGTTATTTTCTTCTAATATGTGTAATATTATTTGTAAAATTCTAATTGTGCTTTTTTGTTAAATATTTGTTTATATTAACCCAAAGATCTTGAGTGTTATAATAAGATTTATTTAATATACTTTAAACTTTTAATTTAAAACTAAGAAAAAAAAGATCTGAGATGTCTTGTAGGTGCATCATAAAATAAAAAGATTAAATTGAAATTGAGGTATTAAATTGATTTTTTTTAGTTCCAACGTTTAACAACGTTTAAAACTTTTAACGATAACGTTTTATATTGAAGATTATAAGGTGATTTTGGAAGCGAACGTGTGGCAAACTACATCAAAGCTAGTGGGAGGCTTTATTGTAACAACTTACATCACACACACTTAAATGTTTGTAAAATTTAAAATAAAATAGTTTAACCACTTAAACCATTTTTTTTTTACAACAGATGGCGGGGTAAAAACGTATTAATATCTGAGTTATAAGTAACTTCATTGGGTTAAAAGATGTTGTTGTATGTAGTAATATTTAAAATTTTATTACTATGACTATTAAATTATTAGAAAAAAAAATATTAACCAGATACCAAACGAAAAGGGCCAGAATAGCATCATTAGCTGATTCGGAAAAACAGTAAATAAAAAGCAGAAAACAATTAAATTAAAAATTTATAACCCTCGATACAAAAAGATCTCTAAAAAGTATAAAAATAATATTATTATGTACCTACTTATTGAAGTCGCTGCGTCGGGGGTCCGTTCTACCTACGTTGATAGTGTACCTATATTTTACGAAGTTATCATTGAGGACTTAGACTACACGATTCGATAACGTAATTTCTTTATTTGCCTTGTTAATTTTCTTGAATTTTAATTGCTTCCTTTATTAAAAGGTCCCCCGACACAACGAATTTAATAAGTTCATAATGTTATTATTTTTATTCTTTTTAGACGTCTTTTTGTATCGAAGGTTTTTAAAATTTTCAATAATTTTATTTCTGCTTTTTAAAGTTATGTTACTGGTTTCTGCATTGTACTAAATGAACCTACAGACACACCCAATTTTCAATTGTTTAAGTATTTCTATTAATCTATCCTAATATTATAAAGGGGAAAGATTTGTCTGTTTGTTGGAATTGAATAGGCTCCAAAATTACGGGACCGATTTAAAAAAAAGACTTTTAGCATTAGAATCCTACATTATGATATACAGAGGTTATATTTAATACGATATATATATGTATATACAGGGTTATTTTTAACTAGTTGAGCACCTTTTGCAGGCAGCCTCTCTACATCAATCCCAACAACATTTGTTCTACGACTTTTAAAAAATCTTGATAAATAACTCAGAATAAACGAAACAAAAAAATTTTTGCTCCCTCGATTATTTATTACTCTGTATTTTGTAAGCAGTCTAAAGTATAGGTCGCGGCAGTCTAGCGAAAGTCAGAAACTGTTAAATGCGCGCGCCAGCTTTTTTCGTATAGCTTCATCTCTTTTACACCATGTTGCTATGGAAATACTAAATAATCAAAATGACAAGTATGTGGATTACAAAACACAATTTACATTAACCAAAAATAAAATTATCGGATTAGAGTTTTATAATTAAATAATGAATTGTAATTACATACTGGACAATACGATTTTATGGACTTGCTATTAAAACTAATAAATAAATTCAAGATTATAACATGAAGAAGAAATTATGAAGAATAATTTTATTTGTGACGATCCAACATGTTAAGAAGCCTAAAGTTATTATTTTTAAAGTGGATTGTGTACATTTGTCTGTTTTTATGGTACTTATGTGTTTCTTACTAATAACGTTTTTTTTGTTTTATTTCGAATAATATTGTAAAAATATTGTGTCTAAGATAGTTTTATTATTTTCAATTAAACAATTTTATACCCGAATGTAAAAGTATTGCGACACATTAAAACGTTTGGCGGCGTCATTGGTACTCGCAGCTGGATTAACTTCAAAAAACTCGAGTAAATCTTCTTCATCGCGCACTGTGTGCCTTCGTGGACGACCAGCGCCGCTAGACCTATGCTGAAATTGCCCGTGATCGCGCAATCGCTGTGTTGCGCTTAACATTGTATAAGGCGCGGGTGTAGGTATGTTAGGGAATAGCCGTGCATACTCGCGGCAGGCTTTGCGCACATTGTCACCACACCTAGCTAACACTCGCACCATCTCGGTGTACTCGATACTTGTATAAGTATACGGCATTGCAATACTGTTATCCGTAAGTGCACATTAATCGTAATTATCAAATAACAAAAATAATAATGTCAAATTACAATAATTTTGGAGAATTAGTGTTACCATTAATTAAAAAACATCACTGTAAAATATTAAATAACAATATTTAAAATAGCTCCATCTTTGGATCTCAAAAAAAACTTCATTCAACGTTTTAACACCATAGACTGAGCATGGTGTTATAACTTTAAAAAAATAAGCTCAAATATTAAACTTATAATTTAAATAAACTTCCTATTATTCCTCCTGGTGTTTCTTAATATTTTATTTTGTCGGATATCTGAATGAAGTTTATGCTTGGGATCACAAGATGGAGTCATTTTAAATAATGTTACTATTTTACGGTGATGTTTTTAATTAATGATAACACCTTGTATCTTGTGTGTCTTTTTGTATCGAAGGTTTTTAAAATTTTCAACAATTTTTTTTTCTGCTTTTTAAAGTTATGTTACTGGTTTCTGCATTGTACTAAATGAACCTACAGACACACCCAATTTTCAATTGTTATATATACAGGGTTATTTTTAATTAGTTGAGCACCTTTTGCAGGCAGCCTGTCTACGTCAATCCCAGCAACATTTGTTCTACGACTTTTTAAAATTAATAATTTTAAAAATTTTGTTTTTCCCTTACAAAATTTATTTACTACCTCTGAACGTGCATTCAACAACCTTGCAACCTTGAGCAAAGAGAGGCCACGCACCTTGCGAAGGCAAAATACGTGCCAAGGACACGTGCAGCGGGGCGCAGGGTGGCGGGGTGATGCAGCGGCGGCGATGCACGTTTGAACTTGACCTCAGTCGTTTGTTATGGTTGATTAGATAAACGTGTGCCGCGCGACCCGCTGGCTCCCGTTGTTGGGTAACCGAATTTCGATTAGTTAAAACAGTACTGTGATGCCGTAACACAAATATCGAGTACACCAAGATGGTGCGAGTGCTGGCTAAGTGTTACCACACTTAGCCGAGTCGGTGAACAGTTGATTTTTAGGTGTGGTCTTTGTTTTGGATATGAAGGGGAGTATTTTGCACTGGTATCCACGAGATATAAATTTAAGAGGTAATTTGTAAATATTGAATCCTTTTGTAAATATCACATTGTATTATTGTAAATAATCTGATTCTACCTTGATTAATTGTTAACAATTTTATACATCGTAAGTTTAAAATTTTAATACACAATACGACGTTTGGGTAATTATTACATACTGTACCGAAATAAAAGAAAAAAAAAAAATAAGTTAGAATAGTATTACGTGCGTGGTATCTTACAAATTCCGTGCAGAGCTAGACTGCCGCGACCTATACTTTAGACTTCTTACAAAATACAGAGTAAAAAATAACCGAGGAAGCAAAAATTTTTTTGTTTCGTTTGTTCCGAGTTATTTATCAAGATTTCTGAAAAGTCGTAGAACAAATGTTGTTAGGATTGATGTAGAGAGGCTGCCTGCAAGAGGTGGTCAACTAATTACTAATAACCCTGTATATGTGGGTATATATATATATAAAATTTAATAAAATAAATCCGCGTGATCCGCGTGAAAGTTTCGACAATGTAATAAATTATAAATGTATTAAGTAACATGATTCAAGACTTTTTCATATGGGTAGGTAGGTTTCATATATACGAATATTAATAAATATAAACATTTAGAGTTAAAATGATTTACAATTACTAATAACACTATGATGAAGGGATTTATATTAACACTAGCTGTTGCCCGTGATTCTATATGACTACGATCATAAGCCATATAAATATATTTTTACAGTCTACGTGGACACAGTCACGGGCAACAGCTATCCCTAATAAAGTACTTTACCTGAACAAGTGTAAAAACCTTTGGCCTTCATAACAAGGCTTTTTTGCTATATAGCACTGCCGAAGCCGCTGGGAACAGCTAATTATTGCATAAGAACCTCTTCCCCGCAGGAATAAAACGTCAATATCTCGGAGACGACTATTTCTATTTCAGTCAAACATAGATAAGAACCATCTCGACGAGCATAGCTTTCGATTAAAAAAAACCGCATTCAAATCCGTCCACGCGTTTGGCCGCAAACAGCTAATTATTGCATAAGAACCTCTCCCTGCATGAATAAAACGTCAATATCTTGGAGACGACTATTTCTATTTCAATCAAACATGGATAAGAATCATCTCAATGACCATAGCTTTCGATTAAAATACATTCAAATTCGTCCACGCGTTTGGCCGCAAATTTGCCACAGACAGATACACAGATCGACTGTCAAACTTATAACACCCCTTTTTTTAGTCGGGGGTTAAAAATATCTTATATCATTATCAAAACTTTTCATTCCCACATGTTATTCAAATAGTGTCTGAATTTGTATTGAAGATATCTACTATTAATTTGCTTTTGGTTAATTTGTTAATTTTTTTTTTGGTTTTGAAGACAACTTTTAGAACCAGTTCTAGGCGAATAAAAACCAAGCAATCAAAAGATTTTTTGAAGTTCATATAATATAATCTAATACATACAAATATAATTGTTCGTAGTAGGTAGTGTGATTTTTTTAATTTCGAACCAACTTTAGCTGCATCTGATCCAAATACAGCAATTATCATATTTTATAATAGGGAACAAACCATAAAATTAAGAATAAAATTCGTAATAAAATAAGATTTTTATTAAATTAAACATCCTGTAGGTACTATCTAAACAACATGGATTCAAAAATAACATTTGGTACTCTGTTCTATATGAATAGCAAAAATATTGTATGAATCTGTGTAAAGCTATGTAAAATGTACTGCCAAAAATGTGCTTATAATTTATAACGTATAAACGTTAGAATAATTTATACATTATAAGTAGAGATATTGTATTAAATAAATCGAATTCTAATGAATTTGTATTGTCTTAAAACATTAATTGTTTTAATTTATTATTTATAATTTAAATAAATCAATACCAAGAAATTAAAAAAAATTACAAAATACAATTCGAAGCACTCGATACACTAAGTTTTTAAATATTATTTTAGTTCTATACTATACAACATAAAGTGAAGTATTAAATGTATATTTTTGTCTGATACTACTATACTCTTCTCTCTCTTGACAAAAAATGGGTATAACATTTTCGATTCTACAAATTAACTTTTACTTTATTGATATTGTAATACATATAATTATTAATAGAATAAAGCAAGAAAAAAGCCTTTTAGTTAAAAGAAATATGTTGGATGTTATTGTTTATTCTAAATACTTATAAAAACTTAACAAAGTTTGAAAATAATGACATAACGAATTTGGAATATATTGTTTTTAAGTTCGTTTTTCAAAATCTGTAACATTTAATATCAATTAAGTTTATACCTTATCCTAATGTACATGTACTATAACATTATTGTTATGAGTGGTTCTAGCCTAATAACATGAACACACGTATAATATAAAAAATGTATTTCTTATATAAATATATCACTTGATGTATGGGTGCATGTAAACATAAAGTAAGTTTCAGTTTTTTTCCCGCACCTTCGCAATCCAGACATCGCTTACAATTAAAATAGTCAGCCTGCCTAAGATCATCCCTTCTATTGTGTATTTGAGACAACTTACATATTATAACATATAAACAAACATTAAAATAGAGCAAACAAGTCTTAAGTTCTTCAAACAATTTAATTTTACAGATATTGTAGGTGAATATGAGATAAATTAAATAAGTTTTTAAAGATTTCTCTCATAATTTAAGATGAAATGATTAAAATATATTTATCAAATCCTTATGTTTAATTGACATAATTTTTACACGATACAATTGGCTAAAATTATAATGAATTTTATAAATAAAACAACTAAAGCTCATATATATATATTTTCTTTATAAATGGTAAAAAAAACTTAGAAATATTTTGATATTATTAATACAAAAGTTACTACATATATGTATATTTCATCTAATATTATGTTTCAAAATATCCTGCCAAACTGACAATTATATTTTGAGCACATACTCTTGATAGAAGCTATTAAATAATTTTCTTAAGCTACATCTAAGATGTCAGTAAACCCGATCTTAATTTGATATTGCACACAGATCACAAAAAAGTCATAGAACTTTTATGTCAAAAACGACATCATAGTGATGTGATGACATAATAGTCACGTGATACCATTTTAGTGACTTTCATGTTGTATCTCATCTGTATTCATATCCTAATGTAATGTTATCTAAAATATGTTAGTACATTTTGAGTTACATATAATATAACTTCATAAGAAACCCTAAAAGTCACTATCAAAGTTTCTACAGTTCTTGAATATTCACCAATAGGGCTATAGTAGTAAATAAGTTATTCATATTATAGTTTTATTATTATGTAATAACCCTATCTAAATAAAGTAAAATTGTGAGTCACGTACTTACTTACTTAATCATAACAACGCCGCTCCATTCCAATTCAGTCGGATGAGACATCGACGTACAAATGTCTACTGAGCTATGGAAACGGAAATCGATCCATTTTCTTGATTGTATTGAAAAATTGGATCAAGGTGCCAAATTAATACTTAGTAACGCTTTGTACTTTCACTGAAGATGCTTTCTTGTCTTTTACCATAAGAATCATATTAATTGATCTCGAGATTTCTTTCTGATAATGTAAAAATATCAGACTGTAACTGTCATCGCTGGTTCTTTTGTTTCCTCGTAAAAAGAAGCCACGGTCCTTGCAAAGCTTCTTCAATTTGGGGCTGACTTTTGCCCTTAGTTTCTGGAATAACGAAGTAAATATACCCGGCGCTCATAAGTGTGATAGCGGCACATGTATAATAAGTGGCGTGAAGACCAAACAGGATAGCAATAGTGCCAAAGTAACGCAGGAGTAGGAAGTTGCTTGTCCACATCCATGCTATTAAGAAACTGGATGCTAAACTGCGAACCTTGAAAGCAAAAGTAAAATTTGAGAAGGATATTAACATATTTACATAGATAGGTAACATTTTTAATTTGTTCCTCCGTGAGCTTAATAAAAACGAAAATACATTAAACTAATTTATATTCATTGTTACATCTAAGAATACTTACATTTAGTGAAAATAAATCCGATATCAAAACATAAGGCACAGAGCCCAGTCCAATATTGTATAAAAATAGTACCATCGATAGCAAAATTACTGGTAGCCATATTGTAATCTCTTCTTTTTCTATGCTCTTATTATAATTCACTGACCAATTAGATATAGGAAAATTATGTTCTTCCGAACTTACTCTATACCATTGTTTTGAACTATCGTTCAAAAAAGGAGCTGTCGTATTAAATAACGTGTAGTTTGATTGTATTTCCAATCTTTCCCGGATTGCTTTTTCCTTATAATTTGTCCTTTTTATGGGTAAAACTCTATGTAGATACCAAGAGTGCATACGTAGCTGAGGATCACAATATACTCCTAGAATTGTTAATCCAAAGGCAATTCCAGAACAGGATAATAAGAGCAGCGTCTAAAAAAAACTAAACTTAAATCTGTAATTGTGGATTTCGTAAACCACAAAACTTTTCTTACTAAGTTTTTGACTTAAATTATTTAATTCATTTCATTAGCTACTCATTAGCTACTTATGTTCAATCAATAACGTCAATAAATAATATCATCTTTTGAAATCATCATCAGAAAACGAACATATTTAAGGTCCAAATAAGTATATATACATGTATTTACATATAGATATATCAGTTAAAATTTCGATACCTATGCTTGTGTTATGTCTAAACCAATAGCATTGTTGATGATTACGATCATGACTCTTGTAATGATCGGAAAAACAGAAAAGGCAACATTCTATTTCCATTCCATTCCCTTGCCAAAAATGAAACTGTATATTCGCTTAAAAATAGAAAATGTATTATCATTTTTACCTTCCTACCAACTTTGTCAACAGTGACAGTAGCGACAGCTGCTCCTAGCACCAATGCGGTTCCGCATAACATTGAGCCCGCTTCCGAGGACTCGAATAGAGCTCTTGGAACTGTACTGTAACATGGTTATTTGATTATTCTAAATCTTGAATTATTCATATGCATATATAGCCGTAACTGATGTCAAGAAGAGTTCACGTTCATATATTATCATAATTTTTTCACTGTTAAGTACCAGCATCGGAAGTTTTAAAATATACGGTCACATTTCACCAAGTTACATCGAAAACTTCATATACCATATAAACATTATCTTAAGATCTTAAAATAAAGCATAAAGTATAGGATGCAACGACTTTTCAAAACTCATTTACCCGTTATAAATAGTAAAATTATAAGCAGTATCATTGAGCATTGGCACTCGGTGGACGGAGTGCTGCACCACAGCTGTCGCAAAGCTGTTGACGGCGCCTGCACCAGAACCCGCTGCTGCTGACATCAGCACCACGCATGAAAACAGCGCACGGCGAGAAGCAGCATTTTGGACTGGGGTGGGAATATACTATTCTATACTATACTATAAAATAAATGAAATATACATGGGCGTACCCAGATTGGTGTGGACCCAGAGTGCTTTGGGGGCAAAGCAGATTTCCTTTATATATTTTTGTGATTTTTGAGCTGTAATTTTAATTTTATGAGCATGGTTTAACAAAGAAAGAGCAAACGCTGGTGTTTTGTCTTTGCCGAATCTCGCTTCTAATAAAGATTTTAGACTTTGAGGTGTTTGCTAAAAGTTTGACTAGAGAATTGTGTTTGTTGGTGATACATAGATCTATTACAACTAAAAAGCCACATTTCTCGTCCCCGACTACCCTTCAAGCATTTCTAAACTTTCTTAAATTTTTAAAACTTAATGATTTTTATTTTTTATTGTAAAATACCAATTTTTATTAGGTATACGATGTCCCGGGGGGGGAAGGGCAGCTGCCCCCCCCCCTGCCTCCTCTCGGTACGCCCATGGAAGTATAATAAAGTATACAGATAAAAATAACCATAAAGGCTAGAACATAAACATTATCAACAAACTAGCTGATTTGCAGTCATAGACTCTGAAGTTATTACTTTGAATCATTTACTGTTATTTAAATTTAATGTCATGTTTTTCTTAAGCATATAATAATCGTCATTTCAGAAACTATAAATCGGTTTAACTGATTTTTTTGTGGTATAAAATAGTAATACAAAACCCATCAAATAGTTTGGATGGTAGTGTTGTCATAACCTATGATAAACTAAATTGGACAGTTTTTCTACCTATACATCTCAGCTGTACACCGCTAAACTCATTGTAATTAAAATAAAAGGAAATGTTCTTGTTAGTACGTAACATATGTACGTGAAATGTACTCACATAGTTCTTTACAAGCTGATTTATCAACTTTGTCTCTATCAGAATTAGACTCCAAGCCACTAATTCTTTTCAGCATTGGTTGAAAAGTATCGGAGTCCTGTCGTCTCATAACTTCCTTCCTTCCGTAACCCTCAGAGATACGAATCCTGACCTCTTGCTGTTCTATAACATCTGTAAGGTCTTCTCTGAAGTCTGATCCATCAAACCAACACATTATTTTCGCTGCTTCCTAGAACAACATTGATTGTTTGAAGACAACATTGATTGAATTAAAATAATTAAGAAACTAATCAGACCATTTTCTTGTTTTGAATGAATAAGTCTTTAACATTTAATTTTATTGATAGCATATAAAGTTTATTAAAAAAGGAATAAATAATAATATATACCTGAACTTTTCCAACACTTATAAGATAAGACGGCGTTTCGGGTAGCCATACCAAGGAAAAGAGAAGGATAATTGGCGGTACTGTCATGGAGAGTGACAACGCGTGTGCTGACAGCAAGCCACCCGCTATATACGCGAACAGAATGCCGCAACTAAAGAAAATTCACAAGAGCATTAATAGTACCACAAGACAAATTACAAATTGATCTAACCCCTAAGTAAGCCAATTATTTGCTTGTGTTAGACAACAATACAAATACAAAGAAATACACATTATAAATACTGCGAATGTATTTAGTAAGCGACCAAATACAGAAATACAGACATTTATGCTCATCATATACATGCCTTCCACTTTTGGGAATCGAACGCAAAGCGCCGCTGTACGCTGCGCTACCCATTAATCGCAACTTTTAATATTTAAAAGTTTTAAATACTAAATTTTTTTCATGCTAAATTTATTTGTTGCCTCTGAACTGGCTTTAAGTCTGAGCGTAAGTAGGGCGTTGACCTTTTAAGTGCTTCTTACAAATTACAGAGTAATAAGTAAAAGAGGGAGCAAATTTTTTTTGTGTCGGTTTTTTGTGTTGTTTATAAAGATTTGTAAAAAGTCGAAGAACAAATATTGTTGGGTTTGATGTAGAGAGTTTAACCCTATATACCAATTTAATCTATTTATTTTTAAAACCCTAACATTATATAAGTTAAACATAATAATAATAATAATTCAATCAAAAGACCGGTACCTGCCAGCTAGCGCCGGCATGGCTGCTAAGCCCTTAGTCCTTGGTGCGATCTCAGCAGAGTATAAGGGAGCCAGCGCTAGTGCGCCTGCTCCACCCACCCCCGCTGCTATGCGCGCCGCCCAGATACCGCGCGCTCCACACCACGCAGCTAGCAACCAGCTTGTCTAGGAAGCATTGTTACTGTAATAGGGCTTATATGGTCCATAGAAGATTGAAATCAATATTTAATTTTAATTGTTAGTGACTATAATTAGTTTTAAAAGTTAATTAAATAATTATGAATGTACATAATTATAAAATAATAAATCGTATTGCATCTTAAACTCACAATAAAACTAATACATATACAAAACGCGCCAGCTTTTCGTCCTTTAGTATCTGCCAGAACAGCAAGCATTGGAGCAGCTGGTAGCGCAACTAGACATGGTAGTGCAGCCAACCAAGCGCCTCCAGATAGTGCCTCGTTGCCGAGAACGCCAGATACCCAACCGGTGCTGCAGCCATGTGTGAAACACGATAGATTGTCTGGAATTTAAAAAATAATTATCATAAATATGTACCTACTCTGCGTCGGTTTGTTCAGAAAAATATTTTTTTCTATCGATGCCTTGGTCATCTCAAAGACCCGACAAAAAAATAAGTATTGTATTTGCAACATTATGATTATTGCTTTTTGATTACTATCAGCCATGTATAGCAGAATAACCCTTTAAATTAATTAAAAATTTAGAATTATTTAACTTCTGAGCTTCGTAATCATTATAAAACATTTTAAATATATTATTTTAATTTAACATGAGCCAAGCCTAGCTTCAGGTGAGGTTTGTATTAATTTTATCTGTGTTTCATTAAGGTGAAAAAAAATCAAATTTAAGGATATTTTCATGTATGTTTGTTTAGATTTATCTACAGACTTTCAATTGGACTTGGTAGGTGGCACTGCAATCAGGTTCTTGGTTATTTTCATAATTCCAGAACGAGTAAAGTCTTCTGTTATTTTGTTAAATAATCTGTCTGTCCGTCCGTCAGTGCAATTGATTGTAAATGCTTAGGTCGAAATCAAATATCCGTGTAAAGACTCAATTAACAGCCAACAATGTGCCATTTTCCTAGGGTGGCAGGAATATAAAAGAACAAAGTAAACCATACTTTTAAAATGGTGACGAAGTTTTAGTCCGCTACTATAATACGTATAAAATTTAGGGTTATGAAAATCGGTTAATTTAAATTTGAAAGTTTTAGCAATAATATAATAAAACAAGGAGATTTTTGGTCTTTATATTTGTGGGTATTGACCCTGGCTGCGTAGGCAAAAGGTCATGGTTTAAATTCCGATACGAACATTTATATTTGTGACCAACAGATTGTAATTCCTAATATATTTTTAATCGGTGCCTACCTTTAAACATAAACATCGTGACTCCAAGTTTTTAAAGTTAAAACACGCCAAAGACGCGTTACTGTGTAATAGTTACAGCAAGTTATATTTTTTATTACTTGCATTAGTAATAAAAAATACTATGTGCAACTAGTGCAAGGTTGTCTTGCTCACTCGAGCGAATGAGCGCATTCGTGGGCAATTGACAACTTCTCGCACTAGTTGCACAATATACTATTCTTATATAAGTAAGCAACGAACATCACACAACCTTAACGAATACCTTAAAAACAAACTTTACGGTCAGACATTGTGTATTGAATCCACGCACGAGAAATTCTTGACAATTGCTAGTTTTAAATACTTTAAGACCAATTCATTCTAATAGATTAGTATAAATCGTATACGTTGGGATAGGGTTTTCGTTCTGAGCCAATTATTGATTAATAAAATATTTTCCAGCTTAATATATCTCAAATAATAAATATGAAAACATATAATATACCTAGTTTAATAAAGGGTTATAAGGTCTAAATGAATGTAAATCCTATTATTCTAAACTTTATAACTAATTTAAAAAAAAGTTTTGAATGATGCATGGATTTTGATTTTTGAAATAAATTTTGGAATAGCCCAACTTGAACACTGTTAAGACTTTAAGAGATAAACAATTGCGTTAGATAAAATTTCAATAATAAATAATTTTTGTTTATCATTTTTATCTATTTCATGTATCACAATTAATTACAAAAATTAGAATAATAACAAAGACGTACACATAGGATGAGCTTATCTCGTTAAAGAGATCTCTTCCAGTAACCATGAGTGTTAAAGACGATGTTATAGACGGCAGAGATAGAAACATAGATATTTTTAATATTCTATAAATTTATAAAGAAAACAGTAAATCTACTATATACTTTATATGTACATAAATACAAAAAAAATATATATACAAATAATTACAACGTATACCAATATCAGGTCCTTATATATAATATGGCGTTTTTCGTACTGGCCACTTTAATAACAAACTCCTCTTTCGTAAGGAATTCCAAATTCAAATTTCTACAGCTATTTACACAAGTATTTTTATTTCGTTGACCGTCATTCATTTGTTTTTTTTTTCTTTTGTTTTTTCTGTTTGCGTTACTCAGTTTATAAAACGGAAAATTTTAAATTTCGATTATTTAAGAATACTAGTTCCACAGTGGCACGAGAGCTGCGGAAACGACTCGAAGGGGAAATGATGTGTATGGCAGTCGTATTGCAAAAAAAAAACACAGTTCGTTTTTGGTTTCAACCTTTTCTTTCTGGAAATTTTGACCTGCAAAAGAAGCTCCGTGGAGGGCCGTAGACCCTAGTTGATACTGTAAAATTGAAGGCTATTGTGGAAGCGGATCCATCGCAAACCACATCCGAGTTAGCTACAGGCTGCGTGGGTAGTGATAAACCTGTTCTAATCCACTTGAAGCAAATTGAGAAAATTAGAAAGCTTGATAGGTGAGTACCTCACAAATTGACTGAAGCAAACCGGCAAACGCGCGTCGACTCTGTATAATATTTAAATCGAATCGCATAATATTGAAAGGACTTTAAATCAAATCAAGCATTTGTGCGGACTAGTGACGGTATTGTTTATTACAGTTTTCTTAAATCTGGCCAGACTATTTCGGCAGATGTCTATAGTCAGCAGTTGCAATCCATGATGGAAAAGCTAGTTGCTAAACAAAAACAACCTAGGCTGGTCAATCACTCCACACAACTGCTGCTTTACGACAACGCTAGACCACAGAGGGTACAAATTAGAAAAGCTTCAATTAGAATGTCTAAGGCATCAACCTTCCCCCCCCCCGGATCTTGCTCCATCAGATTACCATTTTTATCAAAATTTGGATAATTTCTTGCAAGGGAAAAAAATCAACTCAAAAATTTTATTGATTCCCATCCCACTGGTTTTAAAAGGACCAATGAACTACCTATATATAAGATGGCAAAAGTTCATAGAAAACAATGGTTCATACTTTGATTAATTAAATACATTATGTTTAAAAATATCTATAAAAACATGTATAGCAATGTTCGTTAAGCTTTCTTAAATTTATATAAATATAGAATGAAAAATAAACCGATACGGGCAGGGATTCGAACCCGCGACTACTGGAAAAAGTTATATTAATATAATGTATTTATTCTTATTATATATGTATATATATTTATTATAGTATTATAGTTATTTAATATAATGTATTAAATAATACATTATATTAAAAAAATATTCGTCTTTATGTGCCTCCCATACAAAACGTCAATTACATTTGTAGGGACCTAACACATATAATATTAGTTAATATAACTTATGTTTGTGACAAATAATAATTCTTTAGTCTTCTTCTTAGATATCTTGACGGAAGGAATAGATGTAACATGGCAATATATTTCATCTAGTACTTCCGATTTAATATAGAGAATTCCATAACCTGGGTGCTTGTACAGAAAAAGATTTTGAAAAATAGTTGGATTTATAAGCAGGAATATCAAAAGTTTTTGTTAAGGCACAGAAACATTTTGGGCGACTACTGGGTAATGTGAGTTGGAGACGTTGCTACAAAACAAGGGGGCTACATTAGAGAAGACGTTTTAAAAATTACAATCAGATTAGGAAAATACATATTAATTACCATTTATATTTGGACAATTTTATACTGTTATGTATTTTTTTAAAATTTTTAATTTTACTTACACACAGTGGCTGCAACGAGGCGCCGAACGGATCCACGCCATCTTTTAGAGGAAGTTCTTTCTATGCGGTTCCTGAAATTATTTATTGTTTTGTTTACTAAATAAATAAGAGTAGGTAAAAAAAAAATGTAAACATTGTACACTCTCACTTACTCACTTACTCACTCTCACGTACAATATTTATTTTCTAGTAATATTAGCAAGTAATAGAGGAATTAATGATTATAATGTTTTGTGTATACATTGTGTGTATATACGCAATAAATAACCTGGGAGAGCTGATAAGTACTCTAGTGTATACTAATTAAAACATATTGACTTGATTAATTCCAATAGACACCTTTCAGAGTTCACACCAGTGCAGGGCCCTTAATCGCTATGAGCAAATAGACGCGTTGCGTAACGCGTTACGATAAATTCGTGAAATCTTCATAGGATAGTATTCTTTATGCCAGCATTATATTTAAAAACATGTTGTCGTGCGTTAGATGCTTGTTTTAAATTGTCAAAATAACATTGTGACGTCACACGTTATTGGTAAAAAATCTCGTGTATCATACAGAATCAGGGCCCTTGATTCTTGTTGCATTGACACGGAATTTTAATACCAAGCATCTTCGGCTGATTTTTGATGCATTGGTCGCTATGTATGACTCTTATACAAAACATTATAGATGATTTTTTTTACAGTACCTTTTTTTGTTCTCACATTTGCTTGGAAAGAGCAAACAAAACGGGAAATTTTAATTTTTAAAATGAGCCCTCCTTCGGTCATTGAATTGGATTTTTACATTTTTATTTTTTTGATTTTTTAGATTTTACCAAATCAGTCAGTCGTTTATTATTCTTAAAAAAATCGTTATTATTGTTGCATGTGGGAGTTGCGTGTGAGCCTTGTAACAAACACTCGTGTCTTATAAATTATTTATTTAAATTTTTGTTGTTTCAGTCTACCCTCATATTTAAATTATGTTGTTTTATAATGTCCAATAGTGTGGGAAAATTAAGTTTTTTTATAGTAATTTCTTGAAAAGAATAATAATGATGGAAGAAGATAAATATTTAGGTTTAATTATGGGTCGAACATAAATCATAGGATAGAGAAAAAGCTACGATATAGAGAGAAAAGACTGTTCATAAAAACAATATACCAATAATGAGCAATTGATTTTCTACCTGTAAAATGTAATTAGTAAGAAGGTTTTTGAAAAATATTAAGATTTTGAAATTTAGGAATTATGCCACAATGGAAACAATTAAATGATAAAGGAATAAGAATTAAACTAAAACTAAATTAAAGTAAATTAAACGGAAACTATGAGACTTTTAAAAGCTGTAGGCTAGAATTTCCATTTGAGTTGTAAGAGTTTTGGTTTGAAAATGGTATCATTTGAAAGGGGTTGGTCTCCCCTTTCTTTTAATACTATTCCCAGCCTGAGGAAATGCGTAGTTTCTTTTTGTTATGTTTTTTTGTGTGAAATAAACTTACCATGTTTTCACCAATATTAGCACAAAAACACAATGTTTAACACAAGAACACTTCACATCTATGCAATATGTTTATCAATTATTTATATGATATTATCAATTTTTCATTTTAATTTAACAAGAAAAACACAATTCGTAACAACTTTGTTGTTTTAGATTCCCTAATGTTAAATGGCGGCAACTTGACATATGACGTTTGTGATTTAAAATGCTTTTTGAAATAATTAATATTTATATTACTTTTTTTGTCAAAACTGACTCTGTTAACCCCGACTCCACGTAGTCTTGTCTGCCCTACCCCTAGAGTGTTTTTGTAAATCCGGAGGCGCGGAAGGAGGGCAGCCCCCACCCGCCGTTACACTGAGTTGAAACCCAATCGAGCCGTAGCTACTGAGGCTGGTCGCCGAAGGCGACCAACAAGCCGAAGTGGCGAAGGCGAGCTTGGGTTTCAGTTCAGTGTTACGCAAGGGTGAAGGGGCTGGCCATCCTGAAGCGCCGGAGACGTCACAGAAGTCTTAATTACTTACATTTTAGGTTAGGTTTTACGAAACTTCAAATCGAAATATCTCCAAAACTAAACATTTTCGCACAATAAAAATAGTGTCAGGGGATAGGGCTTCGACCCCTCTTTTCTCCCTATCCCCCTCTCCCTTCTATTCTTACAACTCAATTGGAAAGAGTTACCAAGCTGTATCTTATATTTTATTGTATATGGTTTAGGGATTATTTATTTATAAATTTTATTATAAATGAAACATTATGACAGGAGAGAATTGGGTTCGGCCTTCCTATAGCTCTTAGTTTGTTTTAATATTTTTGTAATTTGTTTTATTATTGACAAAATAAATTTCCTCATATATGCAATATATTATATTAGTATTAAATTACATTAAAACTAGAAAATAAAATTCTCATGATATAAATGGTGCCAGGGGATACATTATTTCTTAGAATTTAGATATATTTTTCAAAACCGACTCTGTCAACCCCGACTGCACGTAGTCTTGTCTGTCCTACCCCTAGAGTGTCTTTGTAAATCCGGAAGCGCGGAAGGAGGGCAGCCCTAACCCGCTGTAACCGTGTGGCGAAGTTAAGGCGACGGGCTGGCCAACCTCAAGCGCCGGAGACTTCACAGAAGTCGTGATTACTTAAATCTTAAGTAAGATTTTGCAAAATTCAAAATTGGTGTATTCCTATAACTAAAGATTTGCTCACGATATAAATGGTGTCAAGGCTTAACATCGTGCGGGGAAGAGATTCTTATGCAATAATTGAATATAATAAACTGAAGTCGTTGCATCGGGGGACCGTTGTACGTACGTTGATAGTGGATATATACGAAGTTCAACCAACAATGATTTTCAATGGTTTGCATTGAGTTAAGCTGGCGCACGCTTTTTATTTACATTCGTCGAGCAGTAGGCTCGTATCGGGAGTGAATCTCTACATTAAACTGTATGAAAGTCAATAAACAAAATAATTAGGGAATTAAAACTGCAACCTCACCTGTTTGACAATCAATAAAGAATGGCTGTCCATCTAGTATTTATGTACCTAATCGTTTTATGGATATTCGAAGTTTTATCGTAAATCAGGATAAAAGTACGTTGTACGTACGTTGATAATGTATATTTTACGAAGTTATACATTGAGGACTTAGACTATACGATTCGATATCGTAATTTCGTTATTTTCCTTGTTAACTTACTTGCATTTTAATTTCTTCCATTATTAAACGGTCCCCCGACGCAACTAATTCAATAAGTACATAATAATATTATTTTTATTCTTTTTAGAGGTCTATTTGTATCGGGGGTTTTTAAAATTTTAATTATTTTTTTTTCCTTTTTTAAAGTTATGTTACTGGTTTCTGAATTGTACTAAATGAACCTACAGATACACAAATTGTTTAAGTATTTCTATTAATCTATTCTAATATTATAAGGAGGAAAGATTTGTTTGTTTGTTTGAATTGAATAGGCTCCGAAACCACAGGCTGATTAAAAAAATCTATTAGCATTATAATCCTACATTATCCCTGATGAACATTGGCTATATTTTATAATCATCATCATTATGACTAATATTATAAAGAGGAAAGATTTGATTGTTTTTTTTTAATTGAATAGGCTCCGAAACTACTGGACCGATTTAATAAAATATTTTACCTCTAGAATCTTACATTATCCCTCTGATGTACAAAGGTTACATTTTTAAGACGAGAAATATATATATTTTATCATATATACAACGGATTTTGATGCAAATTTTTAAAATATATAGAGTGATGCAAGAGGAAGGTTTATATGTACAATAACATGCTTAATATGTTAGAGAACCACTGATAATTTCAAGATTTATAATGCGTATACGATTGCAAACGCTGGCTGAAGACTATAAGATAGATCAAAATAATATACTAAGTACTGTATACCTTAAAAAAGTCTACAAGAAAGTCCGGGATGGTATATGTTTATCTCTTAGGCATTACCCACAATAGCCAATTTTTAGCCTTTACTTTTTACGAGAAATAATGGCTTATTTACGAAGCGATTTTAAGAAATGCAGCTTTAATCCATATCTTATATTGAGTAACTTAAATACATTTTACATTTAATATTAAACTATATAGCCCAATACAGCATGTAATTTAAATATATATTTTCGATGATATTACAGATTTAAAATATAGGGTCATCGCGTTTGCGGCGGATTGGTCGACCGGCGCACTATGGTATGGAACCGTGCAAACCGTCTCAAAAATGGAACGTTCAGAATTGAAAATTTTGTTAATGCATAAAGCTAACTTAATGTCTAATATATATAATTTTGCATTTAAAATAGAATCTTTTATTTTAATAAAACCAGACCTGCAAGTTGATGGTCAAAATAACGTCTATTGTGTAGCTCAGAATGCCTCAAGTTTACATGGTCATGGTTCAATGAAAATCTATAAGTGTGTTATCTGGTTATAATATTTGTTAAGTACCTACTCTGTTTAAAAAATATTAATTTGACGTTTAAGTAAAAACAAGAGATGGATAAATAATTACAGTATCTAATATAGTATTCTTATTAAAAACTTTAAATAGATTTTTGACAATGAGCCATGTCTGCCGATGTCATAATTTTGATGGTATCACTAAAACAAGTCATATAGAAGCCAATATAAAAAAAGGGAAAGGGGAATTGTTTTACTACGAATTTAAGGCGTGCAAAGCCGCGTGCAAAAGCTAGTATTTAATTAAATAAGGATTCGCGTGAAAGTTTCGACAATGTAATAAATTATAAATGTATTAAGTAACATGATTCAAGACTTTTTCACATGGGTAGGTAGATTTCATATAAACGAATTTTAATAAATATGAACATTTAGAGTTAAAATGATTTACAATCACTAATAACACTATGATGAAGGGATTTATATTATCACTAGCTTTTGCCCGTGATTCTTTACAGTTACAATTCTACAGAAACATATTTTTACAGTCTACATGGACGCAGTCACGGGCAACAGCTATCCCTAATAAAGTACTTCCCCTCAGTACGTAAGTGTAAAAACCTTTTACCTTCATAACAAGGCTTTTTTTCCTATATAGCGCGGGCAAAGCCTCTGGGAACAGCTAATTATTACAAAAGAACCTCTCCCCCGCACGAATAAAACGTCAATTTTTTGGAGACGACTTTTTCTATTTCAATCAAACATAGATAAGAACCATCTCGACGAGCATAGCTTTCGATAAAAAAAAACCGCATTCATATCCGTCCATGCGTTTGGCCGCAAATTTGCCACAGACAGATACACAGATACACAGATCGACAGGTCAAACTTATAACACCCCTCTTTTTAGTCGTGGGTTAATGAGTAATACTAATTTAACAAGTAATAGAAAAGGTAGCAAAGATTCTTTTGGTGGCTTCCATCATTTATAAATATATCAGAATTGATGAATATTTATTAACTATGTTGAAATAAAAGTCAAGTCTCTAAGTTGGTAAATTGCGAAATGAAAAATATTATTTTAATTTTTGTCGGTATTCGGTTACTTAATTCAAGATGTGATATCATGCCACTTCAGATTGTCTTAATATTTTCTTCGAATTAACGAGTATATATTTGTGTATGTGTTTAATAGTAAGAAATTTCTCCGTTACACTGAATAGTATTACAAAACTGACAAGAGTATAGGACAAGTTTATAACGCTGTTAACATACATGACCGATTTCTATCGCTTAATAATGGTGAAATCTACTTGAATAAAACTTGTGTATAATAATGGGCGAGGATATACTAACATTTAAATCCAGTGATATTGCAGTTAACTTTAATAGTTAAATTTTTAAAGAAATTTGGGTACTTATCACCTGTTTATAAAATAATATTATATTCAAAATATAATTTTATTAATTTAAAATAAACGAAACTTTAAATTGGCCAATTGGAACAATAGTTAGAAAATTAGTAGAAAAGATAACTTAAAATATCAAATCATACCAACAGATTCAGCATTAAAATAACTTCAATTAACATCAAAATAACTAACTAATATAATTTTATTAATTAAACTAATTTACTTTATGTTTAATTGATATATCTCAAGTACCTACTAAAGTCCAAAAAGTCCTAAGTCATAACCGAACACAAATTGATGAAACCTAATATCGTAAGATATTAGAATAGGATATCGGACATAGGATAGGTAGGACGTATCGTTTAGGAATAATTGTATAAATCGTAGGATCGTCTTAAGAACCTTTTAAAAAATTCTACATTAAATAATTGGATAACTGTCGGTCTGAAAGTTAAAAATATTATAAATTTAACGAATACCTTAGGCTGGCAAAACTATAGTAGTAGTGGTAACGAATCAAATACTATTCTTGATAATTTATTCAGAATTGAATGTTTTCCAAGTTTAGAAGACTGAAGTTCTCAGCTAAACCTAAGTGGTAGTAGCTACACCTACTGACTTTGGTATTACTGAATAGCCAAAGTACTTTTCGATCTATTATATATATATTTTCATACAAACAAAACAAAAAGTTTTGAATGATTCTTGGAAAAAAAAGGTTAATATCAATATATTCCTTAAAGTTTAAAGAAGCATTATGTTATCAAGGCTAGATGTAAATTTTATACAAGATTTAAAAATACACATCGAATATTTTAATATAGTTTTTAATGGTAAGGAAACTTTTGAAATTATTTCAGTACAGTAAAAGTAGGTACTCCTATTATCCCACATGAAGTTAACATCGTTATTATGTTCGAGAATTTAACCAATGTTTCTATTTGTCAATATGCTCATAAATACCTAAATATACTTTATAAGTCCTTAGATTTTTTGGCTCTTTAAATTACCTGAGTTTAAAATTTAAGACTGAAAAATACAAATGTTTTAGTATATGAAAATAAATATGCTTAAAAATATTTGAGGTTAGTAAAAAAACAGTTATTCATCAGAATTATTACTAAAAATATAGTGTTTTTCTATGGTAAATGGAAAGTTTACTTCAATAAAGGAATAGATAAAGGAATTCGGTACATAGCAAAATAATAATCGGGACAATGAATAAAATAATAAGGTAATATATTATTGGTTGGTATATTTTCTTGTGGATAGTTAATAATAATAATAATAAACTTTATTCTCAAAAATAATTTTACAGTGTTGAAATGTGGCTCTGACTCCAGAAGTAGTGAAACTGTGTTTCGGGGGCCAGTTTCTTCCTATTTAGCTTAACATAAACTTATGGAATATAAAAGAAAATAATTTAAGTACAAAATTTAAAAATAATAAAAAACAGAGAAACTATATATGTATATGTGTCTATGTGTATGTGTGTGTGGGTGTGTGTGTTAAGTTGTCCATTCAATCACTTTTAAATTTTTTTAGAATAAATATATTTTCGGTGTCTTCGTAAGATAGGGTTTCCAACCATGCTATTACTACAGGTTTTAAAACTTGTGAGACTGCGTATTCTGTGTTTTAAATAATATGTTGTACAGTAGAGGAGCAACAAAATCATAGTATCTTTGGGCATAAACGCTTCTCGTCGTACATACGTGAAAGTGGTCGCGTCTTTTAATATTTTTCGGCAATTTCGTAGTTTTGTAAAATCCTTCAATGCATTTAAAAACAAATTATTTTCTATCTGACAATCCTTTTTCTTTTAGAAATAACTCATTCGTGGGATGTCTAAACGTAAGAGAGAGCGAAACTTTTAAAAGTGAACGCTGAGCGCGTTCTAGAATTATTAACTTTGATTTTACGGTTCTCCCCCAAACAACATATTTTGTTATATCTTAAAATGCGTTCTCCTAGGACCTTATAGATCTGTATTATAATTTTAATGCTAGAAATGATAAATGATCCTAAGATTTTTGAAGATGTATATTAACTTTCTTATATGTTTAATAAGTAATAATGTGTGCTCCGCCCAGATAGTTTGTCGTCAATTGTAATTATTTTATATTTGTAACTCTTTTAACACAATTACTTTTTTTTATGTATCGACATAGAGTTACGATTACAAGGATACATGTGAATGCGAACTGGAAGGTATTTAGGACTACATGCATTTGTTTTACTAAAACATAACAATTTGGTTTTACTACAACATAATAATTTTGTTTTACTAGTATTTAGGGAGAGTAAACTGTCTTCTAGCCATGCTGTTATAGCACTCAATCCCTTTTAAGCGTAAATCCTCACCTCATTCCAGTTTTTACCATAAACCAATAAGACCTTATCATCTGCGAACATTTGTAGATCAGCATTTGTGAGTTTTACGCTACAAAATTCGGTAATATATATTAAAAATAGGGTAGGTCCAGGTGTACTGCCCTGCGATACACCGTATAATGTAGAACTCTAATCGCCAACACAGTTATGAATGCGGATATATTGTTTTCCATCTGTAAAGTAATACTAGAAACCAAGAAAGAACATTCCCTCTAACACCAATATTTTCCAATGGTTTGAGTGATGTTGGTTTGAGTCTTTAAGATTCTTAGTTATTAAGTCTATAGTAATAAAGAGTACAATAGGATCGTAATACATGTTACAATCTTATTGTACTATATTGTATTGTATTTTTACCTTGTCCTATGTACATATTGTAATGTAAAGTATATACATTTTTTTTGGACCTTAATCACAAGAAAATAAAATAAGTTACCTAATGCTATATCGAAGCTTAATTCATAGTTAACATACAGCACCTACTTAAATGTCTCAAAAATAAAAGAGAACACTATGAAATTCCGCATGTCATGACATCTAACCGCTTTATCCTCATTAATATACATGTTGCGACCTACCTCTGGCCGCCCGGTGACAAGCAAGTATTAAGAATCGGACAGGAGCCCGGTCCTCTGAGGCACTCAGTACCCGTGGTGTCGCTACTCACCAACAGCTCGACACATGCCGTCCTGTGGGATTATTATTGAAAGTCACACCTCCTTAATATTATGTATTCAATAGATTAGACGTTTTTAAAAATCTTAATCTAGATCACATGGGCACTGCAAATCTGATAACATCTTAACTTTAGTTAATTTTTAATTTCATAGTAGCGAGAAAAAATAATAATGAATATTAAAGAAAATAAAGTAAAAAATATCACGGTAACAAAAAAATTAATGAGATTTTTTAAAAACCCACGGCACAAAAGTCCACGATAAAAATAATATTATTTTGTACCTACATATTGAAGTCGATGTGTCGGGGCACCGTTGTTGAATACGGTGTCTATTTTAAGAAGTTGTCGGAGTTAATGAGTGAGGACTTAGACTGCACGATTAAATATTTTTATTTTTAACCGCCTTTAAGAAGGAGGACGAGCTTCTCAATTCGGTCGGTATATATATATTTTTTTTTTATGTATGTACACCGATTTCTCCGAGGTTTCTAAACCAATTTATGTAATTCTTTTTTGTTTGATGCGGAATAGTTTCGGATTAGTCCCATAAAAATTTTATTAAGTTAGGGTATTTAGTTTTAATTTTATGAGCATTTTTGTCCAAGTTTCCGAAAGAAATCAAAACGTGCTGTGACTAATGACATCTTTTCTTTTAGATAAAATAATTTCTTACAGACTGTACAAGGTACTTCAGCTAATTGATTTATGGTGGTTATAAAGTTACAATCAGTCATTGAATGAAGTCTTTGTGAAGTCTGACGCACTGCTGCTAGTCGGTTCTCGCGTTGCTGAGCAGACTCGGTTGCTGTACGGTTTCGTATCACTTCTAATCTATGAGCCCTCTGCTCAGTCGTCTCGGTCTCTAAACGCTCATTAATGAGACCAAGTCTATTAGCTTTCTCCTCAATATGCTCATTCGCAAGACGTTCTTGGAACTTACCGAGTCTAGAATTATCAATTCTAGAAACCGAGTCTAGAATTATCTGATCAAGAGTTTCTTGACGTACTTAATCGTGATTTCATATATGCCTTCGTGGCCAACCAACGTTTTACACGATCTTTATTAGTCTCACAAGAACGTGAACTTGTGTTTCGAAAAGCATTTTTACGGAGACGACTACTTTTATCAGTTCCTGTTTCTTGAGATCTATATTTTTAAGTCGCGCAGCATCTTTTGTAGGTCTACTCATAGTTAATTGACAATGTAGCAATAAACTAACAAGTATTAAATAAAAATAACTAGGTTAAAAAAACGACTTTAGAACTAAAAAGTAAAAAATAATGAAGATTTAATATTAATTATATACTACCTATTATTTATATGTCCTTTTTAGGGCTTAACAAATAATTATATTTAACCACTTAAATGAATACGAGCAAATTAATACAATGAAATGCCTACTTTAATGATTAAGATACTTAAATAATCATAATAAAAAACAATTAAATCTTGATATTATAAGCAGCACAATCAATAAGAAGAAAAGTGGAAAAAAATCTTAATTATGAATGTGTATTCAACAAAATTCTTAAAATAAATAGACATATGACTTATGAAATGTCTACTTCAAACATTAAGATACGTAAATAAAGCTATAAAAGAGCAATTAAATCTTAATATTATTACTGGCTTGAATCGATAAGAAGAAAAACAAAAAAATAAATAATTACGAAAATGTATTCAACTGAATTTTTATACTAAATGGCTTCGCACCGACTTCAAACCTATTAGTAAATAGGACATATAAATAATAGGTAGTATATTATAAATATTAAATCTTTATTATTTTTTACTTTTAATTTTTAAAGTTGGTTTTCTTAACGTAGTTATTTTTTGTTATCTGCCTTGGTAACTTACTTGCATTTTGATTTCTTCCTTTATTTAGAGGTCCTCCGATGCAACGACTTGATTTAGTATATAATAATATTGTTTTAATCTTTTTTGGAGGTGTTTTTGTAACGAGTTTCTTTTTCTGCTTTTTAAAGTTATGTTACTGATTTCTTCATTGTACTAAATGAACCCACAAACACACTTATTTTCACTTGTTTTTTTCTATGCAATAGCATAAGAACCTTTCATCCGCACCAACAAAACTTCAAGATCTTGGAGACTAATGCTTTTATTTCGACCAAACATAGCTAAGAACCATCTCGACAAACCAGGCTTGCGAATAAAAAACCTGCTTGTCCGTCCATTCGTTTTACTGCTAGAATGCCAAATACAGACACAGAAACACAAGTCAAACTTATAACACCCTTCTTTTTGAGTCAGGGTTCAAAAACAGCATTACTATACAATAAAAAAACAAAAACATCCATAAATACACAGTTTTTAATTTAAATTAACCGAAATGCTTTCTCCTTTTTTTATTTGTTCGAAATTTTTATTTCTTCGAAAAATTTTGCCAAGACTAGTTTGGAGGCGTAGTCAAATGCTACTATTGCTAGTATCCAATAAATATTCTTGACGTCAGAACAACCATATGACGCTGTCCTAGTCATTATCCAACATTTATTATTCAATGAAGACTACTCCTTTGTGAACTAGCCTTACCATTATTTGTATAATAAAATATATGTAAATCTTATTATTAGTGTGGTGTTCTTAAGAAAATTACAAAAAGTTTATTACTTTGGAGAATTCTACACTTTTGTATATCACTAAAGAAATTCAATTTCTGAGTTTCTTCATAATACTAAGAAGTTGGCATAAGTGTTTTGTAACTTTTTTAATATGACCTTCCAGTGCTTTTTATCTCGTTTTTCTTATCTTAATACCAAATCTTACCAGAGGCCTTTTTATGAAAACTTTTATGTTCAATAATAAATTCCAAATATAAATTTGAAATTTAAATAAAATAAATATATTATTTTAAATGTTTTAAATTCAATATACATTAAATTTGTATTAGTAATAGTAATTGAATATAGTATAAACTAATAAAAAAATATTGAATGAACTGGCCCCGTCGGCTATTAATAAAAATAAAATACAAATTGCCGCGTTTACAGGTATTTTGCGCATCAAAGTCCAATCTTTGAGTTTGAAAATAGGCCTTGTTCTTAACAAGCCTAGCTGAAAATAGAATACACAGTATGTTGTTTTTTTACTATACTTTTTTTTTAATTCTCCAAGATTTGAGTACAGCACCCAGTCTGATTATCTGAAATAAATTACTGTCTTATCCTCAAAGAGGATCTTAGTTTCATAACCATGGTAACATTGTTCTAAATACCGATTTAAATTAGGAAAGTGCCATGATCATTCCATAAAAAGAAGACGGAAATATTAAATTTCTTATATTATAGCATTGTATCAACTCAATTTATACTACAATTTCTTTTGGTTTAATCCCAAAAGCAATGGCTATTTGAATAAATGCATTTCTAATTTTTTCGTTATTAATTTAGTTGACATTATTGACGAGCATTCCTTTTTTATAGATAATATTTTCTAAATAAAAGTAGGCTGATTCACTTTCCGATGTAGTAAAGTAGGAACTAACAACAATAACATTAGTTATAAAGAGGAAGCAAGATAAAACGACAAGGGTTTAGAACATCCCATATAAAGCTAGTGATGTAGCGTGTCTGCTATCAGACGGCTACTTGTATGACTAACAGTGCATTTTTAATGCAAATTGGTCTTATATTGCTATACTAACATTTAATCTATTCACTTAATTTGAATTTAACATAAATAAATATTACCAAAATTTATACTATAATTAAAATAATTATAATATTTTTAGAAACTATGGTACCGTTTATCATGTTTTTTATTTTTGTTAATTTTGAATTCGGGTTTCATGGATTTTTTTTAATATCCTTTGTTAATCTTTTCCATTACCATTATCCAAGGACAGCTAAGGACAGCAACGCATGTGCTTATTACCCATGACTGTATTATATAATTATGATACCCTTTAGCAAGTTAATTTTTAATTTAGATTTCGAACGAATTCTCTATTTTTCTCTCCTACTTTCCTCCACAACAATTTTTTTTTAAGGATGACAACGCTTGTGCTATCCATAACTTTAGATGTACATACATACAATTTTCGAACTGATTTTGTTGTTCTGTCAACTTTGTTATATTTCTCTTTTTTAATGCTTTTGGGGTCCCAATTCTATTCAGGTTTGTTATTTCCATACTATTGATCCATAAGAAATACTAACCGGAATATCATGAAAATAACCAACTCATTATCACTCTATAAACAGACTATTATATTCAAGTAATATTATACTTCAAATAATATGAAGAACGATGAAGACTTGCAAGCGTTCTCCAAAGACAGCAGTATATCCCTAAAGACCATTACATTTCTTCCATATTCTTTCCATCATATACTTTCGTAAATTAATAATATTTCTCCTCAACGACATAAACTAATATTGATATTACTATCTTTATTATTTTTATTATTTACATATAGTAGGTATCTATAGTACCTATATAATGTAAAAAAAATCATACTGTATATTATTTAAGACTGACACAAGATTTTGAAAACAGTAATTTATCGTTTTGTTTTCACAACTTGGCAGAGGTCAGTAGATGTCAGATGACAAATAGAGAAATATTACCATGGTACTGGTTTGGTTTATCATTTCTCAGATCTGTACCTATTAGGAATAGATCCAAGTATGGATACGAGTATATATAAATTTAATTCAGTAATTGAAAGCATAAATGTTTTATATTTATTGGAAAACAAATAGTAAATATAAATCTTCTAATCTAAGATAACTTCTTTCATTTAATTCTTCATTAAGTTGTTATAAGTTATAGTTTGAAATAACAAATTAAGCCCAATCAGAAAAAAAAACATTGATTAGAGTAGGGTTTATTGTTATACATCGTACAACATTCATTTTTTCATTATCATTTAATCATAATCATAAACCATTAGAAAATTGTCTGGACTTTCTGCTTAAATACCTATTTATTTTTACGTAACACATGCAAATTGTAACTTCATATCTTTTTTTTAATATTAACGTTGAGTTTATATATGATGAAAGATATATGGATAAAAACTGCGGGTAACAGATAGTACAATTGTATGTACTAAAAATTGGTTTTATTTAAATATAATGAATAGTTTTATAAATAGTTTTATATAGAACTCTAAAACTTACAATGCCTATATAATAAAACATTTAATTCATTTGAAACCAATATGTGGATGTTCATTTATTAAAAGTGGACGCTAACAGATTCTGTTATAAAATTATGAGTAAATCCCAGCCTCATGTAATAATAATAAGGCATTATGCTAATTTTATGCAACGTTTTCCATTTGCATGCAGTATCACAGCTTCATTATATATTCGGGTGGAACATGTTTGTATATATTTAGTGCTAGTAAAACCTAATTTATACTTCAATATATGCATTTATTAACATTCATTTACGAAGAGTTCATTTGACAAAGGAGATCAATATCCTGACTGTACCTAATAACTTGGTTGAGAACAAACATATGCGTGGCACGTTCTAGCTATCCTTTTACTGTAATATACTGGCACTTCCATTGTACGTGACTTAGATTTACAAAAAAATCGTTTTTTTTTTCATGCCTACTATGATAAAAAAATACGATTTCAAAAACTTGTTTTAAGCCTTTTTATAAATCTTTACCTAAATAACTTTACCTAAAAATCTTTACATAAGTACCTTTTTATCTAAACATTTTGACGGTCTATGTGACATGATACATGAGCATAAAAGTAGGAAAAAATAAATTTACGAAAAATATAATTCAATTTCATAAAAGTTAGCTAAGATAAACATTTATTTAAATTGACTAGAAATAAGGAAATAGTTCATAGAGTTGTACGTAAATATCGATCCTGAAATAATATCAACTTTTATATCAGGTTAATTTTGATTGTGATATTGAAAATATTCTGCCATACATGGAGTCCGGACATGAGTCCGGAGTCCGGATAAATCTGGAATTTAGATTCTATTATGAAAAAATAAATTAAAAATGTAGAAAACCCCCGATACAAAAATACGTCTAAAAATTCTCTAAAAAGCTTTCACCAGTACCAATAAAAGCTCCCTATCTTAGAAACGACTGTTTCTATTTCAAGCAAACATAGCTAAAAACCATCTCAACGAACCAAACTTTTGATTTACAAAACCACATCCAAATCCTTCCACGCGTTTGGTGGCTACGTTGCCACAGACAGAGACACAGATACACAGATACACAGGTCAAACTTGTAACACCCCTCTTTTTGGTTCGGGGGTTAATAAAAAAATCGCATAAAAGGACAAATCTTACACAATTGTAAGCAAGATAGGATGCTCAAAAAGGTACTCACCTTTGAGTACCTTTAATGCTTATGACACAAAAATAATAAATTCTGCCACCTGTTATCTAATGTATAGCAATAGATTCCCACAAGTTGCTTTGGGATATCCTCCACTTCTAACTCATTTTTATTTGAACAATTAGTTATGTACTACACTTTAAATGTTTTCTTAAAGTACTGTTCTTTAGATTTAAATGAGAGATTTGGGAGATAACGGAGGAGATGTTTTTAACATATATAGGATACGTGTTTATATGTGAATATAAATGTGTATATATATGTATATATGTTCTCAGCCTAGTATAAACGAGGTTAGTATATTAAATCGATCGCAACGATTCTATTTATATTATTTATTCAAAACTACTACCCATAAAGCTATTGTATTAGAATACAAAATTATGTCTAACAAATCGTTATAAGATGGTTTATTAGTTTCGTATGTATGTTTTAAAACACGTTTTTATGTATGTTCTAACATTGTAACAAGATTTTAAAAATACATTTGAACCCAAAATCACGCATTTTGTACGAGTAATATGGCTGATGTTTCTTAACTTGTTTAGATGAACATGAACAACCTAAATTATATTCTTATCATCAAGCTAAGTGCTTTTTTCATAATTCAATTTCGTAAGATCAATATGTTGTAATTTATTCATTAGGCTTTCAATGTTTTCCTATTAGCTCTGTTAGATACGGTTCTTACTATGGCCACTCCATTAACGCCTACAGCATAAATATTGTATTTTTGGAAGTCAGTAAAATGCGACTAATAGTTTTTTATGTCTTAGAAATAATTAATGTAGTATGTCATTATAGTTATAGAAAAGCCATGGAAAACAAAATATAACACAAAATCGCTACTCAAAGCAAAAATATAATACGCCTATAAGCAAATACTGCAAAAGGCATATGAAAAGTGCTTATAGCTCGACCTTGAGACACTCCATTTTTCCAGTTGCTGCGCTTTTTTGAAACAATGTTCTGTCAAAGCGCTCTCGTCGCTAAGTAGATTGTAGATGTCCCAGTTTTGTTTACATCTAAGTTTATACCATTATAAAGAGTGTTTTTGTTTTGGGTATGGTCATAAATGGGGAAAAGGATAAAATGAAGCTTATTCCTAGGTTTATTTAGTACGTCATAAAAAATAAACAAATTTAAGTAGTAGAAAAAATAAACGTAATTTGTGTCGGGGGTTTTTTACATGTTTAATATATTTTTTATTAAACTAGTTTTGATGTTGTTTTCTTCGAATTGAAATCCTCACTACTAAACTACCTTAAATATTTAAATTTCGCAAATTTGTAGATTTTTAATTTTTTTATTAAATTTTTACATTATTCCTATTTTTTTTTATTATCCGTATAAAGGACTCATTAATGACAATAAATTCATTCGTACTAGAAAAAATAAAACTATGTTAGTTATTTACCGTGATTAGAAAATTTGCTTTTATTAATCTAATATCAATGTTTTCTTCACAAAATTATCATTATGAATGAAGTCGTTTCGCCCTATATTTTATTAATTGACATTCAATATTAGAAAGACGGAAAAACTTGCTTTTAGACCTCAGCCAAATTGTCTCTCTAAAGTCTCTTGTGAAAAGTTTATCTTAAAACTCACATGGCAGGTTTCAATGCATGAAAGTAAATTATTATTTAATAGAAACCTTAACTATTCGTTTTTTTAATATCGTTATCGTGACACACACCGTTATTTGTTCCGACTAACATTCTATAAACCTATATTGCAAAATATTAAATTATAATAATTTTGAGTCCTTAAGAGCGTTAACTATTGAAATAAAACTATTTTTACGGATTTAACTCGAGTATATTGAATTAAATTTTAAATTTAAAACCGTTAGATTAACCGGGTTAGATTTAAAATGTAAATTTAAAATATAATTCAATATACGCGAGTTAAATCCGTAAAAATAGTTTTATTTCAATGTGTAGTACTCGTGAAAACCTTAGAAAACACTAGCATTAACTATCTCAAATTGTCCTGGGATATTATTAATATTATATATAAATGTAATTAATATATTAGAAGCGCCTACTGAGCTTGACAGCTCAGTTGTCAGAGCGATGTGACGCTATTTCAGACGTTGCAAGTTCGAGTCCAGCAACCATTTTTTGGTGAAGCATAGTATTAAAATCTACATAATATTAAATGTTACAGAAGTATATTTTATATATTATATATTTTAATTGTTTAAATCGTATTTCGACTGATAATGATCGTAACTCACACATGTAACTTGAAAAAGCCAGTGCATTTGCTGCAATTTCCTGTCAAACTGCGACGGGAAATGTGTCTCGTATGTTTGAAAGTTCGTTTTAAGGGATGAGGGTAATGTACATTTCTAGTGTTATTAAAATCTTTAAAAACAGATCTACCACCATTCGTTGTCTTTATTAGCATAAAGTAAATCTTCGGTTTGGGCCTAGTATATAATATTTTAAATAATCTTTGGTTTTGCTGAATGATCATAGACTAAACCACTGGGATTAGAAATTTGATATTTTGAGTGTAAGTATCTTTTATAGACGTTGACTAAGTTATGACTAGAATTTTTACTATTAAATAATTGAAACTTGATAAGTAGATACGTGAACTTATTTTCAAATCAGACTAAACAAATACATTTAATAATTAAGTTCTTGGTAACATATGAATTGAAAAGAAAGATTGAGTTAAGCTACCATAAGAGTAGCTATAAGAAGTTTAACATCGATTCGAGCTATTACCTAAACTTTGATGTTGATGTTACTAATCAATTCCCTTTTAGAGCACTAGATCGATTGAGGTTACGTTCTTTTTATATTTATTTAATCGAATCAAAGTACAAGGTATCCCAAAAAAGTGACGTTTTTTTTAAGGTAATGTGTTAATTGAAAAAATATTGATTATTTATTAAAATGCATTTTTTTAATGACATCTTCCAAACGTAAACTGTTGCTTACGGCATTCATTTAATCAAGCACTAAAATTGGTAAAATTATGCCAGGAAAGCCAGTTTGTTGAAGTAACCTTTAGGATTTGACATAACCCCACAAGAATTTTGTGTGGAGGCCAACTTATGGCACCTCTCCTGGAGATCAATTTTCCAGGTAAAATTTAACGAATTCGTGACAGAGATGAAAATATTAATAAAATGAAGGGATTTTTTATAAATATCACCAGCCTTCCTAACAGAGAACTGCTAATAATTTCTAGTAATACCAATAACATATCAACTACCGGTCGGAAGCAACGTTGGAAGTAATAAAAAATTCAACACCTGTCTCGGTCTGAACGAAAATATACAAGGTATTTATAGAATATTATATGTTGGGAGAAATTATTGTTATTTAGGAGGTATGATTTGTGGTCAAACATGTTTATTATTTTTTTGTTTTGAAAGTAATCAAAGAACGAATAGCTCAATTCATAAAAAATATTCTAGCAGAAGCCACACATCTGCCCTCTAAGTTACTGCTTATAGGCTGGTATTTTGCAATTATAACTCGACCGCGCTTCAAACGTAGGGTACTGGTTTTGTAATTTTCTTTAAAGGTAGTTAAAACAGCTAGGCCGCGCTTTTCCTCTAACATATTCCCGAATATTAAACATTTAGATTGTTTTTATCTTAAAGGTCTTCGTCAGGGACAATATCACTTTTCTGATGTGCGAAAATCACGATTAAGATTAAATAAGGAAACATACTTAATTTAAGTTCAGCATTGCTAAGCTTTATAGCACAATAATAAAATGGATTGATAATACAAATACAACGGAGAATGTGAACTTTTTAAACTTGAGTTTCAAAGATGTCTTGAGAACCGCGGTCGAAAAAAATATACAATAATATATAAAAGTTTATTATTTGTAAAAGCATTTAATATCTTCTTATAGTAAAGAAAGGTTTTCCCTAGACGCTTAGAACTTAGAATTGACATGAAAACATTAAATGGTGTAACGATATTTCATAACGTAATTATATAATATTACGGGTAGCCATTTCATATACGGCCAGCTTTTCCAATCCCATCCGATCTATCGTCGTTTTGACAGTAAAGCTGCTGCAAACTTGATATCACGTCCGAGGAATTTATATGGAATTGAAATTCATAAGCAAATTCGATATCAAAAGACGGAACTACTGATGGAATTGAGGCATAGAAATATCATCGCATATTTGCAATATTTTTTAGAAAGCATTTTGATGCTGGCGGTATTTAATAGTTTTATTAATTTTCTCTTATTATGATACGACTTTAGTGAGATATATTTAAATATACCTACGTTTTGTTTTGTCCATAATAATTAGGAAATATCCAAAAAGTTAATTTTTGTCCAAAATTTAAAATTCATGTTTACCCGTCAAAAGTCCATTAATAATGATAAATCTTTACATATGTATATAAATAAAAATGAATCGCCGATATATATGTACGCGCATAACTTCAGAACGACTTCACCTTATTGGAGGATTATTTTTTTATGTGTTCCTTATTGTCAGAAGAAGAATTTCATAAAAATACATATATAAATATATAAAAAAGACTTATTTTTTTACATTTAAAAAGTTTAGAAAATAAAAGACTAAAAAAGCTAATATAAAACGATATAATACAGATTAATACGACGAAAAGGACGATAATAATACTGACTTCAATTATGGATACTGGGTAGCGGATAAACATACATACAATAATAAATAAATAAGTATTTATAACGATTAAGTGTATGGTTAAATAAGTTTACCTAATTACAAATCAGTATCAGTACTAACGTCACTGTCAACTAATATATATGTTGGGGATACCAGTTAGCTATTAGCAAAAAAGAAAAAAAAAAATATGACAGATAGATCGACAAACCATCAAATTTTTACGCAACCAATTAGAAAAAAAAGATATTCTTTTGATACAAAAACTGAATTTCTGGGTTAAGAACAGACTATGCTGAATTTTCGTATGTGTTGATAAAAGTTTTAAGGATAATCGTTGACTAGAGAAATAAAATATGGTGTTACAAAGTTCGCCGGGTCAGCTAGTATACGATAAAATAGTAAAGAGGACCGGTTACAATATTAATAGAATAAAAATGTATGTTTGAGCAGGTTCATGAACAGTCCTAACTGTCCTAATTTAGTTTCAGATTCTAGAGTTTTTTAGAACAGGACAATTTCTTTCCGATCTGATATTTTTAATATAAATAACTATTCAATTTACACCAATTTTTTTTACCTTTGCAAACTGTTTTCTACGCTAAATTAAAAGTTACTTAGCGTAGAAATATTAGTTTTTCCTAACGCAAATCTATTATTGACTTTATAGGCTTGATATAAATAAGTTATCAATATCAAAATGATCTAAGGCGTTTTTTTCCCAAAGGATGGTACCGCGATATCAAGAGTAGCAAAATGATATTCTGCAATGAATAAACAAAACATACACTATATTGGCAGAAGGTTAAATTTAGTTGACTTTATTCTGACTCAATACTATTCTCAGTATTTACAAGGTATATTTCTATGTATTTGTATCGTTGTCCAACACCTTTAACGCAAGCAAATAATTTGCTTGCTTAGGGATAAGATCAATGTGTGTAATTTGTCCTATTATATTATTATATTTATTTTTATTTTATTATTTTTATCAATAACGTTTACAGGTTAAGACGATAAATGCACAAGACCCTAATGACCTACTATTTAGATTTTGATAATTTATTTATTAAATTATAGCCGTAATTACTAAAAAGTATTTCTTTTATTATTTGGATTTTTTTATGATTATTATTTGATAAAAAATTTCTTGAGTTACTCAAACGCTAAGATAAAATAGTGACGAAAACATATATTATATTAGGGATGGAGAAAACTTTGAAAAAAATTGTACCGTTATCATTTAAACCTTGCTTAAAAACTCTTTCTAAGCCAACCAACCAACTACACCAAGCACATCGATCAATACGTCCAACGGCTTCGGGATTTAGTTATCCTACAAGACAACGATTTATGTGTCATATTTCGACATGCCTGGAATTTTTTCCTTGTAAAACTATTTTTCACAAATTATTTCGACCATTGGAAGTTACTTGAATTGCAAAAGCAGTTGCAGTTCCATTTTTATCATAAAATAGCTGTTGCTGCAATTTCACTTAGGTGAACCATATTTTATCAAGGTGCACATACCTAAAGCCATAGGTATTGTCGTATGTAATATTTTCCCCTTTTTGTTGGAATTTCTTACCATTAACCCAACACACACACAAAAACTTACTACCAATTTTATCAAAAAAACCCTTCGTCAAAAACAAAATAAATAAACAGATTATTTTTCAACAACTTGTATTTTTAGAGGTATTTTTTTTTGTATGTAATATTTATAGACCTTATTTAGCTAGTTGAAATTTGTTTATTGCTCTAAAAGAACGATACTCCCTAGACTTTCATCTGTATACCTACTCTTTCACAAGATAAATACAAATAAAGAATTTAAATCCTGCATAAAATGTTTGATTCTTTTTTGAGTGCTTAAAATAAGGCATGTAAAAGAAGATTTCTAATTAAAAATATTTGTATTGGAAGGGTAATCACATTTTTGCTACGTTAGTAGACGGATGGTTTTGATACTGGTGATAATCTAATTTAATATTTTATGGTTTATTCTGGTTTTTATATTAGTTATATAATGGTCTGTTCCGAAACGAAAAACATCACGATAAAAGTGCACCGTGCACGTCTCGAATTTAAAATAAGTTTGGTCTTCTGTTTTTTTTTCCGGTATAGAAAGGAGGTCGTCTATATGTTATCTAGATTAAAAATTCATTTAACGTGTTGATCAGATCCCGAAAATACTTCAACCTATCTATTTATTTCTGCCTTAAGTCTCAAAAACCTAAAAGTTATATAATTTATTTATTTTGTCTCTTAGTATTTGAAGACCAAGCAAAAGCATAATGTTAGTATGATAATAAAAGTAATAGATTATTAATAATAAATTCGAGTTTCTCTTGTGGTTAAATAGAAAATTAACAAGAATAAATACTTCTCGTCCTTCTCATCTAAGAATTAATCAGAGCATTCTTTTCCACGACTAATAAAAGCCTTATGGAAAAAGAAATAGAATACATCTAATGGATTTTCTTTGTTTTGTAAAAGTTTTTATAAATTTACGATTACTATGCTAATATATTATAAGATATTATATATTGAATTATTTTTAATCAAAAACCATTATAAACCTTTGAATAAAAGCCATAATCTACTGATAATGGCTAAGTATATGAAAAGGAAATTCAAGCCGTAATTGTATGTTGTAGGACATGAAACACAAAAGCACAAAAGGGAAGCACTTGGAATGAAAACTTGAAAGTGAAGCCACGAGTCGTGAGAAAGAAAAACCTCTCGATAGAATAATAAGGCTCTTTCAAGCTAAAGCTTTAATAATCTGATATCTTTGCACTAATTTATAAAAAAAATATTCTCTTAATACATTGTTAAAATTATAGCGAAATAAAGGTTGTGAAAAATTTAAATGTTGTAAAAATTCTCTGTAATATATACAAATGTTAATAGACTATATATAACCACAAAGACATTACTGAAATTTTAAGCCAACACGTAGGTGTCTGTTACAATATGTCATGTAACTTTAACATAATAGAGATTCAGCTTTTAAACTGTGATTACCAAGGATAGTAATTCTATATAAAGTAATACAAACAAACTTCTTTTTAACTACAATTTTGGTGAGACTTACAATTATATGTAACACTCGAATAAAATGACCATATTAAATTAACAACAGTAGCTGTTCAAAATAAAATCATCTAATTATACTTAAATATAATTAGCAAAATAATTATAACTGTAAAGATTTATAAATATGAAATAAATAAACCCACAGTGACGTTATAAACGTAATTTATATATGTCACAAATGAAAAGCCTCTAAACGAACATTAATGGTCGAATCTGTCATTTCTTTAAGATGAATCCCAGCGTAGCCTATATTCTCGGATTAAAATTTAATAATACCAAACAAACTAAATTCTATTAAATTTCTAATACCTTGGTACTTACAGCTTGTAGTAATAGTAAAATATAGATAATTCGAAGGACATACCTGTTCATTATACCACAACACGTCTTCACCCCGAGGAAGCTTCAACCGTACTAATGCTCACGTATTTGTTAGGGGTGTTTTTGGATCTACATTGTGCTGCTAATTTATACAACGTTTATTAATCTATAACCGATTTATTCGTAGGTAAAATTAAACGGATGGTTTATATCGGGTCAACAATTTACGTTTAATTTAAAAACAAAAACTAAATATAGGATACATTGCACAATCTCATAAAATAGTTTATTCCACAAAACAGAAATATCATTAAAGTCTTTTTATTTGGCTATATATCCGCTCTATGCCAATATCAGTATTGAATCAGTAATACGAGCTACACGCCGCCCAACCAGCAACAGTTTGTTAACAGTGTTGCTAGTTCAAACGCTACCCGGTTTACAAGGTAATTAAATCTATATCCTGAAAATACATTATATTAATTGTATATACAGGAACTTAATATATATACTATAATAATCATACCAGACCTAAATTAAGCAAATGTATACATATATATTCTACGAAAAAGAAATAAAAATGTTTATGCTATACTAGCAACATTTTGATTCTCTGGAATAAAATATAATCCTACCAATTCCATATCTCTGTTGAAGACATTCGATTTGTTACATAGAAACGTTACTTTTAAATCGTCCGTATATTAAAGGGTGTACAATATGGCTTAAGATTTCGACGTTACTGATAAGGAATAAGAGTTATTTCACATTAACAACTTTATTAACATTTTTCTTGAACGTATCTAATACCAGGATGGTATATTAAAGATCGTGTAGACTTGTGGAGTATTCTTTGAGGAGCATTTTATTACAGGGTTGAGGGGGTCTTTGAGGGAGAATTGAGGAAAAGAAATGTTTTTTAATCAATGATCCGAAAAAAAGAAGAATATTCATAAAATTGTATCAAAATAATTAATATAATCTTATTTTAAAAGACATCATAATTCTTATTTATTTTCTATATAGTGATAGGTAGTATTCGGGATGATATAGATGAATGATGATGAGTTATGATGAATTATAAGCTTGGCCGTTGTTTTTTTTAAATTATATATTATTTAAAAAAATAAACAGCATACCATGGATTTTTAAGTAAAATCTTATATAATTTGCAGAAATGATAAGAAGGATATCCATTATTACCAACGACTTCTTAAAATAAAAAAATCATAAACAAATAACTACCCTCCTTCTTATTATAATTGAGCAATATCTCTATTAAGCGGTCCCTGGCCCGATGTCAAATCTCCTTAGAAATCCTTATTGGTAAGATTTTGGATTTCGAATAAATGTAAGACAGTCTTTACTTTTATTTTTCCTTTCGCGACGCTTACAAACTCCTTGAATGGGGTTCCACCCTTATGAAAATATGAAACTAAGCACATTTCTTAATTAATAGTATATAATATTTGAAATATTTTATAACACTATTTCTAATACTATTTCTAGTATAGTTTATTGTATAGTTGTTTATATTTTGAGGAACAACACTTTCTCCAGTCCAGCATTGCGTTAGAGCCAGAATGTTAATTAAAACTTTGGCGTATACTTAAAAACATTAAAAACAAATCAAGATTGGAGTTAATACGCCGTATATTAAGATTACGAGATCTTTTTCAATAGTCCTATTTTGTGCTAACAAACATATTTATTCAGTAGGGTCATCCAATTTTAGGCACTTCATTTAATTAGAAGACGTATCTAAGTCATTAACTGGATTATTAGTATTTATTAAATTGAAATTTAAAATAATTTATTACTTGTCATATATATAATGAAACCTTTTTAATATTTTTATTATCATAATATAACATATTATAAATATATATGCGCATGGATATGTAAAATAATATGATTAATAATATGATTTCCATTCTTTAAAAATTGTGAAGAAGGGATTGTAAGAATATGATGATAAAATAAATAAATTGATAAACAAAAACTTATAAAACAATCAAATCGAATTAATAATCTTTTAAGAATCAGATTCTTTGTTAATTCTAATTTGTTGGATGTTTTCTGTAAATCCAACAAACAAAAAAAAAATAAACTGTCACACGCGAAGTCCAACAAAAATACCTATAACAGTTTTTTGCAAACGGGTTATGTAGAAAAGTTTGTGTTTTCTTAAAGCATTTCCGAAACATAAATAGGATGCTTTGCCTGATTTATTCCTAAATGAAGAGTATTTAGTTCAGCCAGCGTTTTTTCCATTGTTAATTATTTTAACTGCTGACAAAAAAAGATATCTTAATAGCTTTACGTAGTTATTTCAAAGAGAATTTCACGTAACTTAAAAAACTGTAGCTGTATGAACGACAAAACCATTTTATATCTTTATCTGTAATATTAATCAATTTTACAAATTTATTAAAATCTATTTATGAAAAATATAATTCAATAAAGAAAAATAACATACTTCATTATTATATCGATACTGATTGAAGGTAATTACACCATCACTGTCAAACTTTCTCGATCAAAACCTTTTTTAAGTGCAAAAATAACGGAATCGAGAAAAACTTCAGATTCCACTTATTAAAGTTTTCCTATAGTTTGAAAAAGTTCAGTGATGTAGTTTATTATTATTATAGATAAATATATTGTTTTTCAATTAATTATCTCGACGTTTCATTATCTGAGCAATCTTGTTACTTGATAAATTAATCTATATTAATGTTTTTAAAAGATATAATTAATGTAATTGAAGATAAGATGAAATTACGACAATTACGTTTCATACATTGTGTGCTCGGATGGGTGCAGTTCTAATTGAATGGCGACCTATTAGTCATAATTGTACTGTGTTTTAATATTACTTCAAATAATAAGTACCTAGTAATATCGGTTTCTGGTAAGGAGTGGGAGTAAAAAATTGTCATTTTAATTAAGAATACTCCTTGGTAAGTGACACGGAATGGTCACGTTTTTAAATGTCAATTTTTGTTTAAAATATTTATTTTCAAAATCCTGTTTTAATCATATTTAAATAATTTCATTCCGTTTGCAAAATGCAAAATAAACGAAAAAAAAAAGAATACTATATACACAACTGTGAACAACTTACAAAAAGTACCTGAAAAAAGTGAACTGTTGACAATGTGAAAATAGATACTATAATAATGATTACAAGGAGTAGAAACATAAACGCACGCCCACCACCGCAGCCCGTCGCACCCAACAGCTCCACGTCATCAGAGGAGGAGTACGCAACTCCTCCTGAGGAAATCGTGTCGAGCAGTGACGACGACAGAGGGTGGCACTAACCTCACTGCGTGGCGAACCCGTTTGCTGTCTTTGTTTCAGGTCCTTGAACCAGAGTTGACCGTTTCGGCCCAACGAGTATCGGATCAGGTGCGGTTTATTCAACGTAATCGTGCATTGGATGATTCCGCACTTGACCGGCTTCGCTCCGAGGTGACAGTCTCTGCATCCACCACCGAAAGCATCCATTCGCGAGCCCAGTTATCGTCCGCTCCTTCGGTGGCAGGGTTAGTGGTTGGAGATGCTGATGTGGGGGGCGTAGAGATTACAACCGTAAGTACCCAAGATAATGAGCAATTAAGGAGGACTTTGGAGGATGCGATTTTGGAATTTAAAGATATACCAGCCCGCGACAGGCCACGGTTGCCCCGTTTTCCCACGCATAGACGTAATATGTCGCTTGTAATGGCTCTAGACTGCATGCTAGACTCTTATCTTCGTTCTAGCAATAGTCTCACTGATACCCATTCAATTCTTTATTGTGCAGCTGTTGCAGCGTGCCGCTCCGCCCGTGTCAGATTTCCTGAGCCTGATAGGGTGGTGCGGTCCACTGAGGACACACCCGCATGGCAGATGAGGATTGAACGGCGTATCAGCGCAGCTAGGGTCATTATTGGCAAGTTAATCTGCTTCAGATCGGGAAACATCCGGCCGAGAGTCATGCGTTATGTTACACAGGCCTTTGCCGGTACTGGCATTAGACCTCAGGATTACATGGCCTATGTAACAGAACGTATAGACTACCTGAAGCAGAAAGTTTGTGCGTGGGCAAATCGTATCCGTCGTTATAAACAACGTGTAAATAGGTATAAACAGAATCGCATATTCCAAAGTGACCAAAGAAAGGTTTATAGAAGTTGGGAGGAATTTGCTACGAATGTGATTGATGGGCAGTTACCAAATATGGAAGAAATGTTCACATTTTGGAAAAATATTTGGTCGGTGCCTATTAATCACAACGATGGTGGCTGGATGCGTGTTGTTGAGCGCGCGTGTGAACACCTGCAGCCAATGGAGGCTATATTTATAAGCCCAGACAATGTCAGGGATGCGATCCGTTCGACCCATAACTGGAAAAGTCCTGGGCCGGACGGATTACATAACTTTTGGCTCAAATGGCTGCGGTCTTCACACGAACGTTTGGCTGGGCAATTCCAGGAAGCCATCGTGTCCGGATCCCTACCATCTTTTATGTCAACAGGAATCACCTTTCTGCTCCACAAGTCTGGTAGTGTCACGGATCCAAAGAATTTTCGACCTATCACGTGCTTACCAACAATTTATAAGCTTCTTACATCCATTTTGACTTCAAAATTAAACACACATTTGTATGCAAACAGCATTTTAGATCCCGCTCAAAATGGATGTAAGATTGGGTCTCGTGGTACTAAGGAGCTCCTCCTTATTGACATGGCCATTAATGAAAAGATTCGCCGAGGTAAGAAGGGTCTCTCCGCCGCCTGGATTGATTATAAAAAGGCCTATGATTCGGTGCCTCATACATGGTTGAGAAAAGTACTAGAAGTGTATAAGATTGACACAGATTTATGCGCTTTTCTTGATTCATGTATGAGGCAATGGACAACGGTCCTTTGTCTTCCAGGGGGCGGAGGAAGTCTTCTTACTTCCGAACCTGTAAGGATTGAGCGGGGTATTTTCCAGGGTGATAGCTTCAGTCCTTTGTGGTTTTGCCTGGCTTTGAACCCCTTAAGCACGTTGCTTATAGATTCAAAACTAGGATTTCGCTTTCGCAGAGGGGGTGAGATCATTTCACATCTTTTGTACATGGACGATCTCAAATTATTTGCACCAAATAAAGCAGATCTGGTATCATTACTAAGCGTTACGCAAACGTTTAGTAATGACATTAGGATGGAGTTTGGTGTAGATAAATGCGCGGTTGCACATGTGCAGAATGGCCGAGTTGTAAATAGCGAATATTTACAACTCTCGGAGACAATGTCCCTCAGATCCCTCTCTGAAACCGAATCCTACAAATACCTTGGTATGTCGGAATGCTTAGGCATACTAAGTGGGGACATTAAACAGCTAGTGAAGGAACGCTTCTTTAACCGCTTGACAAAAGTCCTAAAAAGTCTTTTGTCAGGAGGTAACAAAGTGCGTGCATTCAACAGTTGGGTAATGCCCCTGCTGATGTATACTTTCGGCATATTAAGGTGGACTCAGACCGAATTAGATGCCCTGGACCGAAAGGCCCGAAAACTATTGACAATGTATCGCATGCATCATCCGCGCTCATCAGTGATGAGATTGTATATTCCACGGAAGTGTGGGGGTCGCGGCTTCCTTAATGCCAAAAACTTAGACAACCGTGAGGTATGCAATCTTAGAGAATATTTCCTTCATGCTGAGTGTGGAATGCATCGGGACATTGTTGCAGTAGATAAAGGCCTCACACCGCTCTCCTTAGCCAAAGACAACTGGCATAAACCGGTAGTACTTAGCACTGACGACCGTATAAATATATGGAAGAGTAAGGAGCTTCATGGACGGTTCCACCAGGCACTCTATGGGCCTGATGTAGACCTTCTGGCGTCCGTGGCTTGGCTACGATTCGGTGATCTCTTTAGAGAAACCGAAGGTTTTGCTTGTGCAATTGCTGACGAAGTTGTCAAGACGAACAACTATCGGAAATACATAATAAAGGATGGCACTGTTGATATATGTCGTGCGTGCCACCAACCTGGGGAATCCATCAGACATGTTCTTTCCGGTTGTTGTCGTCTTGCCAATGGAGAGTATTTGCACAGGCACAACCAAGTAGCCAAGATTATCCACCAAGAACTTGCTCTTCAATACGGTCTGGTACCTTTTGAAGTGCCATATTATAAGTACTCACCGGAGCCAGTTTTGGAAAATGGTCATGCTAAGCTCTATTGGGACCGATCTATCATAACGGACAGGACTATTGTAGCCAATAAGCCTGATATTGTGCTGGTAGATCGGTTAGAGCGCCGGACATTTCTTGTTGATATCAGTGTGCCGTGTGACGCTAATCTTGTGAAAGCTGAGAAGGACAAACTGTCAAAATACTTGGACTTAGCTCACGAGATTACCGACATGTGGGATGTTGACTCAACAATAATTGTCCCGATGGTAGTTTCCGTCAATGGTCTTATAGCGAAGTCTCGATCATCATCTCAAGAGGCTCTCACTAAAAAACTGGATCAAGGGTCGGATGCAAAGAGCAGCAGTTTTGGGTACGGCACGCATTGTGAGGAAGTTTCTTTCGCTGTCGCCCTAACCACCGACGGACTGGTTGTAAGGCCCACGTCGGCGGGATACTGTTTTTTATATTTATATTTATAATGTTGTTTTTTTTTAATGTTATATGTATAAATGTAAATAATAAGATTAATATATAATAATAATAATAACCACCGACGGACTGGTCGTAAGGCCCACGTCGGCGGGATACTATTTTTTATAATTATATATATAATGTTGTTTTTTTTAATTTTATATGTATAAATGTAAATGATAAGATTAAAATAAAATAAATGATAATAATAATAATAATAAAGCTTTATTTAAATTCCTAACTATACAGATATTAATTATCTGGACAATTTTTTGCATTGTATAACGTAAGAGTCATTTTGTTCATCATATGGACATGCATTATATTTTTATAAAAGTCTAAGTAGAACCGCATGCTGTCATTAGCCCAAACCTGTATTCAAATAACTTCACCAACAAAAGCATTCCAGTAGAATGAGCTCCAAAAAACGCGAAATATCTGCAAAGCTCTGTTTGCTGAAAACATTTTGTAGCTAAGTGGAACGTGTTTCGTAAAAACTTTTATTTTAATCACATGACAATATTTCAGTCTTTAAGTGGATTATAAACTAGCTTTTTTTTTTCTTGACTTCATAGAGACGTAAACATTATTTAAGTACTTATCAACTAATTCTATAAGTAGTAGAAATTTATTTAATTACTGTACATTTTTACTAACTATCGTATTATATCAAACTGGTTAATATAATAAATACTGCAGTTTGAATACTGGTTATGTTTTGGATGATCACTCCAAATTAAAATAGTTGTGTGTATGTACGATATCATAGCGAAGTGCAAAACACTAATTCGTGTATAGTAATCTTGTGTTTACAGTATTTCTTCTCGGTGACAATAACCAATATTTGCATAATAATGTTTTTTTTTTTTTTAAGATTTTCACTTAGACATAATACAATTTTTAGTAAACTATATTTCACACATAAACACGACAGCTGCAAGGAATTTAAATCGAGGATTCAAAATAAGAAGACAATAATCAACGCGAGTAAAATATATTAATATAAATCCTATTGCCACTATAATTCTCGATCGTTTTTTTTCATAGGACGAGAACTTAGGTAAAATGAGTCATCCAAATGAGACAAGGGTATTAGATAGTTTTAGCTTGAAAATGTCGGTCAGGCTAGTGGAAAATTAAACTATTAGCTAGTGAGTTAGTGGATAACTATATAGCAGTACCTTTTGGATGAGTTTTGACGTTACAAAAACGCTGACAGTTTATTAAATCGTAAAATGAAAACATAGAATTATTATAAACACTATGTATATATGTATGTAATCAAAGTATATGAACGTATTAAAAAAAACTATTATCAACTATATTATTTGGGATGATTTATAGAATGATCTTAAATAACTAAAGGTAAATATATTTTTAACAGATATTTTTTAATCAGTAACACAACAATAAAACTCGAAAATATTGTGAACGCAATCCTTAGGTATACTTTTTTTTGATAAATAAAATATTATATCTCCTTATTATACCTATTTTTCCTGGACAACCTTTGTCAACTCATCCCAAAACGAGCTTAAACCGTTGAGTAAGCAAATCTTTTAATTGTATATCTTTTCATGTATTATTATTTAATTCTTGTTATTAAACACATGGTTAGCAAAAATGCAAAACTTATAACTTTTAGTACCAGGCGAGCAAAAGTATCTGAGCAATCGCTTTTACCGGAGCAGAGCGAACATATTAGCCATTCATAGTTTGTCTCTTCATAGATATGTACCAGGATATCATCCGCATGTCGAAGTAGATACTGTTCTATTGGCTTCCATATGTAGATAATGGAACTTTCTAGAGTCATTATCGATAACAGGATCTGTGTACATGAAATCATGAGATTAAGAGCCGGTTTCTGTAAAAAATATTAAAAAAAATAAATATTAAAAACATTATCCAGAGTATTGGTTATCACGAAGCCATTTAGCAACATAGGATCTGCCTGCATATCAGTTTTTTTTATATTTTATAATTATCTTCGAGAACCATAGCTTAATAAATAAAAATTAAGATACTTTGTTTATATAATAGATTTTTTACCTCAATAATAAAGCATATTGGCCACAACTTTGACCATACGATATTTGGTAACCAATTAATTTTTTTCAAAAGTAAGCAAACACTTGAAATATATACGAGTTTTGATTCAGGATGATTTTCGGTGAATATTTTGGCTGTAATTTTTTTAGTTTGTGTTAAATTGTATTAGTCTTATAACGAAATTATAATATTAAGTTAAATTAACTAACTTTAAATGTATATATTTTTTTATAATTATAAAAAAAAACAATAGCATGTTAAAAAACATGAATAAGTTACAATAGCTTATACACATAAACAAATATGGAAATTTTCAAATACCACCCTTGAGAAATAAGGTGGGGCGAAGAAAATAGGACAGAGAAGAAAGGGGACAGACATCCGGCACTCTCACTCACCGTGTGAAATGCAACTTTAATAGCTACTTTGCACCTTCTGAGAGACTATAGTTCTACTTCATCGAGAAGTTCAGATTATCATTGACAAATAAATTATAATTAATTAGATTAATTAGAACAATTAAAATACAGCGTTTGTTTTGCTTTTAAAGTAATTTTTCTTTTCACTTTAAGTACTTGTGTATTAAAAATGTTACTTGTGTATTAAAAATGTTACTTTGAAATGGATAAGAAAAAAAATGGGACATACAACAGATACTGCCTATAAAAAGTATGCATTCTGGTAAATTAAAAAATCTTATCGTTAATGAATATTCAAAGAGCTGTTAGCTTAATAAACCAATCTTAAAAACTTTGATTGTAAATATGTCTAGATCAAGTATATCGAATGAACAAAATAATATATTTATATGTAGAAGTTCGACGTACGTAGAAGTAACCAAAGTAAAGGACATTTATCTGAGAAATATGGTCGTAAAGGTGATTTATGTGGTCGGAGCAGCTGTTAGGACCTATTTTATCCTAGGAAGAACCTATCCTGTAGAACCTGCTATTGGAATCCTTTTTAAGACCTGGAGGACATAAAAAAGTTGAAGATAATTACTGCCAAGCTCTATTTTTTTCTGTATCTATATTTATTGTCGTTACAAATGACGTAATTCAATGGAACAATATTACAATAGCTCTAAAATTTACCTGACTCTGACTGACTGAGGTATAGCTAAATTAAATAAACAAGAATACTTTTCCAATTTTGATACTCTAAGACTAACTATATGTTATAGAAGCCTTCTATTTTTAAATAGCAATTATAATTATAGACCTAAATTTCTGCAAAAATATAAAAAAATAATCACTTACAATCGTAAACTAATGTTAAATTATGTATAATGAGCGCCAACGAAATTACTATAGCAGCTGCACGTGTCATCTCATTGAAATGGAATTATATTCAAATTCTATATTTCTATTCGAAACTTAGAACAATATTAAGTAATTGTTTTAATTTAAAAACACAGTTTTATGTTATCAAAATATGTTATTTTGATTTTTTAACATTGACGGTTATTTTATAGACATCTGTCAAATTAAAAATAGTAAAAAAGTATGTATTTAAAAACAGTCAGAAGGAAAGTGACTAAATAATATTGATATTTAACTCATAATTACATATGAGGCTATATTAAAAAGTGTGCTAGTTAAATAATAAAGGGCTTAAGTTAGAAATAGTGTTACATAAAGCGAGTGTACGTGGCCTTCTTTTTTAATTGAAACTAGCGATGCGCGAACTAGTAATCGATCAGAAAAAAAAACATTTTCATCTTACGGACACGATATTTATTCTAATAAACTACTTTATTTTAATATATATTTTTTTTAATAATACACCACCCAATACTAGCATTGAACATTTCAATAATCTGAATGGAATTAAAAATAACACATTACATTCTGTATTTAAAAATATTTTTTTTTATAAATAAGTTATGATTAATAGTGTATGTAGCAAATTTGAAACTAGCTTAATTAATTTACTCACTGGCCAAAATTTGTTTTATTATTGAACTTGTAAATATGTGTACAATCTGACGAATAGAAGAATATTACCAACTCTATATTTTGTGCATAAAATATCTATTATTTATGTTTTTAATTTTATTAAAAAAAATATAAATAATAATAAATAATTAATACAATAAATAATTAATACAATAACAATACAATTACTAAATATTGTTGTTGGTCCTTCTATTTTAACAATAAGTTGTTAAAAGTTTCTTGCTTACCTGCAAATTGTGGCGTTATATACTATAATAGATTATTTTTTCTAACTAGAAAATGTACTGTCTTTAGTTTAAACTCATACTTAAAAGTGCCCTGCAGTCAAATATCAATAAAGCAAACAGTTCTGTCGTTGCATATGTTGTCTTTCCGACATCGTTTATTTGTGTCCTAGATACGAATGGTCGCACACATAGACATACTATATTTATTTGTTACCGTATCTTTCAGTTGACATATTTCATGTTTACTCTACTATTATATTCCATATTCATTAGTTAGTTGAAATTTTAGTTACAGGAAACATTAAAAATATATAAATGATAAATATTTTCAATAAGTTGCTTCAAATTTTTCTTTACAGCGCTCCTTAAGTAGATACTACTAGATACAGATAGTTGTATTTTAATAATTATAATTTGCTGTTAACCTTCCAACTGCAACGGCTTCGGTCCCGTTTATAAAATAGTGCCTAAATTCAAACAATGACTAGTGAATGCTTTTTAAATGTATTAAACATATTGGTATGCAATTGGCATAGTACATGATTTCTTATCACACGACATTTTTTTTTATGTAAATTTATTATGCATTCCGCAAAAACAAACGACAAAGTAAATTGTAATAAAAACACATATTTTATTAATTATTGATGATGACTTAAAGAATATTTTTTTTAAGAAAGGAAGACAATTATTGATGTACTTAGAGAATTTAAATTAACAAGTCACTTGTACTTATTCCTTATCTATTTCCAAATTGTAATGTCAAGGTCACAGTAATGGAGAAAAAATAAGTGGATTCTTAAAGTTGTTACTTTCTGCACTCAACATATCTACAGTCCACGTGAGATTTTATACTTGGTCATAAAATGTATCGTAAAAGTCTTGTAGTGAACTAGTGTCTTACTGCATTGTGGATTTCAGGATTTTTTAATACTCTAAAATAACTATAATAAATAAAATAACATGTATAGAAAATAAAGTTATTATTGCCTATCTATTAGAATAGTTTGGTCGTAAAATATAATCCATTTATATATTTACAATTAACATTAATAACATATACAAACAGAAAAATAATACTATTGTATGTATGTAGTATGTATGTATTATATATGCATTGTTTTCATTATAAACTTTGTTAGATGAGTTAAAAAATGTATATGAAAATAAAATAAAGGAAAATATATGGTTTTGTAATTATATTTCTAAGTAAATAATTACATTAATGTGCTAAAAAGAAATATATTTTAATTATATTTAATATATTTTAAAAAATGTTAGATATCATAGTTTATTCATGTTTAGTATTTAATATTCTTATAAATACAATAGTTCATAGTATACCTGTTATCGAATTTAATAAAGAATATTTTCCAATGGAAGGGGAATTAGTGTCTGAAAGAGATTATGACCCTGAAAGTAAGGATGATCTGAGTAGTGAAGATGAAATAGTCAGCATGTTGGAAGAAAAATATAAATTTATAAATGATAATACTACAACAAGATATAGAATCACCAACGATGAGAGGATTGATCCAGGTAACAAACGTTGTCTAACTAAACGGCTAACTACAAACCTTTTGCCATTTCTTATCTTACACCCAAAATAATGTAGAGTATTTTCGTTGGTCAGCTCTGGTGTTACCTGTTAAGGATCACAAGTAGATAAATTATTAGCAATATGGCATACGCGGTGGTCGATCAGATGTTGATCTTATCGCTTATTTTTCACACCGAAAGACATTTTGGCAAAGGGCATTTCTCGGTCAACACTTTGAATACTTTTATATTCACTATTTTTTTCATTTTGTTTTATAAAACTTTGCTTGTAATTGTTAGTACAAAAAACAATAATTAAAACGATGATAAAAGATTTGTAAGTGTATAAGTTGACCCTTAACTGATTTCAAAAAATCTTTTAACAATATTTAGAATTAACATTTTTGGAAAATAATTCCTATGCCAAATTGGCCTTACTGACCAATGTGTAATGTCAAATTGAGGTAATTTGAAATATCTAAGATTATATCTTATAAAAACAATAGACTAATGGTACTCTAAATCAGTATTTCCAAAATCGGAGAACGAGCACCAATTGGCGTGGGCATTCAGGACATATGCTGTGCGGAGGATCGTGGGTGGTATGGAGACCAGCATCAGTATGTATCCATACAATGTGGCGATTTCCAGAAATGGAAAACATTGGTGTGGAGGTAGTATTATTGACGAGCAATGGGTCTTGACTGCTGGACATTGCATGGAGTCGTAAGTTTTATTGATTTGGTGATTTTTTTTAATATACATTAATTCCACTTTATAACGATATAACATTTTTTATTTAAAAAAAAAAATAATAACAATTGTGTTATTTATAAATTTGTCTATAAAATTAAATACTAGAAATTTTAGATGATGATACAGATATAATTGTGATTGCGGTTTTAAAAATGTTTCGCTTGCGAAAAATAATTAGTGTGGTTTCATTACGGTAGAATTATTATTGTGGTATGTTTTGGAAAGTTGCCAGTAAGTGACTCGTAATAAATTGTTTTGTTTTAATAAATGCTTCAAAAATAAATAATTTGTCGTTTCTCACTGCGAAACCTTATTATAGTTCTTTTGTTATGATGAAAATGAGAATACTGCGATATTTATTTCCGTTAAAATATATATTTTAAAATGTTCTAAGTTATACAATTTGTAAGTTATAAACAATATGTTTTGAATGATATAGATGACTGCATTATTTGCAGGGCAAATGACGGAGACAAGAAAAAGCTTCTGCCGTTTATTGTCAGGGCTGGAAGTTCTTTTCATAACCGAGGAGGTTACCAGGCGAGAGTAAATAAGGTTGTAAGATTTTAAGTTATGAAATGAATTGAAATGTATGTATTTATGTACGTATGTATATGTATGTTTCTTATAGACGCCGGAAAGGCTGGACCAATTATAACGAAATATTTAACATTTTTTTTATGTGTCAATAACATTTTTTTTTCTACCAAAATGCTATTATTTTGAAGGTTCTTAATTCTAATAATTATGTTTAAAGCATTTCATCCCACAAACCCTTGGGATTATAAAGGTAAAGCTACTAATTCTTATAAAAGCCACAAGGATCTTCCGACATCGACACTATAAGACTAGTCAGCTCGCAAGGGTCATAGACAAGTGCAATCGCGACCACCCTTCTAGGTTTACTCCTGACAGATCTCGGAACTGTAGGAACGCTCACTTCCCGTGAAATTTCTCGCACTTGCGACATCACTCGCTAAGAACGTCAGAGAGGCTATCAATTTCCAGCTGGTGCTGGAACGGTATCGGTCAGTCCCGTCATGACAGGTGCTCAGGCCGCAAGCCTACCCTACGATATAGTCGAATGAATGGATAGATGCTAGCACATCCATCTATCCTCTAAGCAGCAAGCTACTCCGTTTTTATACATCTTTAATTTAAGCCCGGCGGAGCATGCAGGAGATGCTAGTATTTTATAAAATAGAAAACATTACACGTTTAAAATTTAAACAAACCTTCAAATGGTAATAAATATCAAAATTAAATTGCACTGGAATTAAAAAATCCTTATATTTCTCAACATGGGTCTTAAATTTGATAGTTGACCTTTAAAGTTATAGAATTTAACTAACAATATACTCTCAATTACTCATCAGGTGTTCTTCCCAACTCAGTATGCTCCAGGCAGCGCAGACTTCGATTTCTCTCTCCTTCGTCTAGACCGACCTATGCCTATAGGTAGAAATATCGCTGTTCTAAACCTGCCTGCTAAAGAATATCTCGTTCAGAAAGATGATTTGTTGATCGTTACTGGATGGGGCAGTACTCACGTAAGTTGTACTTGACCTAACACTATTTTGACCAAAGCTTTTGAATTACAACATCGCGCCTTGAAATAATCTAATTATTATATAATAATATATTGGTTCATAATTAGAAACATCTCAGGGAAACTGCATATTTTAAATGCATTTCTTGAGCTTAAGAAGCAATGATGTTAAATGTCAGAACTGTTTTGAATAAATAATAAAACTTACAAAAGCCTAAAACTATATATATATCTAGTATTAACCGAAGGCAGAATAATTTACGTAGTGATTACCAGTATAGCATAACCAGTATTTTAGAGTTTCCTAAGGATTGAATTCGTTTTTCTTTTATATAATATATTTGGAACGTCACTAATAAGAAATTAAATTAAAAATTTAAAAACCCCCGATACAAAAATTCGTCTATAAAGGATAAAAATAATATTACTATGTACTTATTGAAGTCGTTTTGTCGCGTCGTCGTACGTTGACGATAGTGTCAATTTAAAAAAAAATCGGAGCTAATGTTATTCGTTATTTGCCTTGGTAACTTACTTGCATTTTGAATTCTTCTTTTATTTAGTGGTCTCCCGACGCAACGACTACAATAAGTAAATAATAATGTTCAATATTCGTACAATAGATTTATTTGTGTTGACATAAGAATGGTGCAATGTTTTTGCAAATTGGAAGCATTGTATCTGCATGATTAATAATTAATTCTACCAGTAAATGTTAGATAAGTAGAAAACACATATGTTGAAGTTGAATTCGAAATATGAATGAGCTTAAATTTATTTTTAAATTCATATAAGTTTCGATAGATAGCACCATTCTAATAAACAAACTGTTATTCCGATCAATGACTATCAACGTGTTGTTTATTGATCTCGTAACAAACAACTGCGGCGCTTTTCACTAATGGAAGTTACAATACTGCAATACGATATTACTATCTCCATTATATTGTAGGATATATAATATATGTTGGTTGGTTTAACAAATGTTTCTAAATATAAAGAGTTTCTGAGGTCCTTTTATTAATGTTAACAATTTCGAATGATACAAAATAAGTGTGACAAAATATTATGTACATTTTACATTTTAAGTCTTTTGTCATAAGCAAACCTTTCATTTCAGGTTCTAAATCTTGTTTGAGCCTTGAGTTTAAATATCGGTTGATAAATTTTGCGTGAGAATAAGCTGTCTCAAATATTTTTTTCTTACGTTTCCTATCTCAGTTACTAGTCTCAGTTACGTTATTTACTAAATGACCCGCAGTTTTTGGTACTTATTTTATTATCTTCTGTAATACCAGGAGTCTGGCTTCGACCACGTCCCAGACCGACTCAGGTTCGTGCCCGTGCCGGTGATGAGGCTAGAAGCGTGCCAGACGGCGTACCGATTCTACATTACGCCGAGAATGATGTGTGCTGGTTATGCCACTGGGGGGAAGGATGCTTGCAATGTAAATAATTAACTACCTATACTTTTATTTTACTGTTAACATTTACAACAGTTATTAAGTTAATTCTGTATACCAGTTTATGATTGCGGAATTTAAATCAAGATTTATAAATGAGTTAGTTAGTTAAATAAACAATCAGTTAAGAATAATTTAACGTTTGATAATTATAAAATTTGCAATCGATATACGATAAGTAGGTATTTTAAGTAGAGTCAATTTCAGCACGATTCTGGAGGTCCAGCTGTAAGAGATGGAGTTTTGATTGGCATAGTCTCCTTTGGCGGAAAAAAATGTGGTGACCCTCGCTCACCTGGAGTTTATAGCCGAGTCACTGAAATCACTGAGTGGGTGGAAGCTACTGTAAATGACAATGAAGCTTTCGACGTGCCTGAACTGAAACCTAAAATTGAAAAAGCACGACTAAGAGAAAAGGAATTACAAAAGTATTATTTTGTATTACAATTGTTTTACGAGTTGTTTTAATACAGATAAAAATATTGTCTGTTTTTTTACAACTAATCTCATACCATTTATCACATCGCGGCAACTCTAAGTTATTACCGGCGCGACTAACTCCTACAAATTGCCTATTAAGTGTTACTTAATATTTTGGCTATGATATTAAGCAGAAAACGATAAAATGATATACATATATTAACATAAAAGTTGTTTTTAGAGGTATAGAACTTTGAAATGAAATAAAACAACTATATATTTTTTTATATATCATGAAGTTTACTTTATTTGAAAGATAATCTTCTGACATTATAATTTAAATATGCTTGCTAACACATGACTGCCACGGCTGTACAATCAATAACAATAAAATATTACAAAGCAGTGTACCCACACAAAAAGGTAGATTGCAGAAAGGACGCTTAGCGTCCACCAAGTTCCAACATTGGTTTTCAATGAAAGCCTAAAAGGGTTAACCACCAACAATGCAGCTACAAATTAACAAAAAATACTTCGATGACCTTTTTCAAGACTTGTGGTCATTTATTGGCAATAATAATAGTCTATAATTTCAAGCTTATCGACGTAGACTAGTGACTTCACATATCCCTAAAGAAAAAAGTCTAGCTGAGTTAAATCGCACGATATTGGAGGCCAATTCACCGGTCCGAAACGTGTAATTATGCAGACGTTTCCTTCAATACATAAATTTTGGCACGATATTTGTGACTGTTACACCTTGCTAAAACACAGCACACAAGGCTCCAACACATCATGGTTGTTCAATTGATGAACGACAAATTCAGTAACCATGTCTTTGTAAACCACTATAGTCTGAAACATTCTGACCAGCATAGTTTTAAATAAAATAAGGACCAATGGTCCTACCAGCCCATAAAGCACACCAAACAGTAAGTTTTTCAGAATGTAACGGTGTCTCAACATATACCTACTTGAGGTTTTACATTAATCCAAACACAGCATTCAGTCGGTCTATTCATGTTGCCCAATATAAACACAAATCAGGTGCTCACTAGCGCCAAAATAGCAGCTATTTAAAAAAGTGTTGCAAACTTTAAGTTCTCTACCTCTATAAAAACACCCTATATTAAGAGATAACCACGTAAACAAGTTAATCATTGAAAAAACTGCACTAGCCTAACTCGAATACAAATAAAACCAAGTCATCATTACGCTCTCGGAGTGATCTTCTATTTTTTGCATCCGCGATAAATTTACCAATTAAAAATTACCAATTTATACAAATTCTTAACCCTTAACATTTTCTTGTATTGTTAAAAGAAATGTATCTTGATACACTTGTGCCGATTAAGTTTCAATACCTTATTCACAAAAATATGTCTATATATGTCTGTCGTGTAACTAACACGTTGATGCCTAAAACTAATGACTCATTATTGTATTTTATTTCTAGTTCCTGTTTAATATTATAATATTCCTTATAAACCCGTATCGCTTAAGAAGTTGTTGTAATTTTACTACCATATTCATTTTTTATCTTTCATCTTTTTAAAGGTTACGGTAATCGTTATAGGTTCTATATTCAAACAGAAAGGTAAAAGATTCTGCTTTAGGAGATGACTTCTTCGAACATTTAATGCATGGACGATCAAATCTTCTTATAAACAGACTATATTTCATTATACCTCTCAATGGTCTGATACATAAACATTCGACTTACCAAGCGAATTAAAAAAATATATCTGGCTCCGTTTCTATTTTGTTTATTTTTATCATAGCAATTCGGTTCTTTTTATCACCCTGGTCAAAATTTAAATATAATATTATGCATATTATTTTGTAATTGTTATATTATTTACACTAGTATATATAAATGTATCCGTATGTCTTACAAGATTATATATCCATATTAAATTATTATTTTTAGGTTCAAAGCAAGAGTAGAGGAAAAGAAAAATAAAATAAAAGAATGGCTCAGAGACACGCTAAAATCTCCAACCTTTTTAAAATTAGCCAAGAAAAAACTTACCGAATCTGGAAAAACAGTTAGGAAAAGCTTTCGTAGACATTACGAGCCAGAACATTTAGATGATAAAACGTTAGACGAAGTAAATCTATATCATCTCATAAACGAAAGAATTTTAGAAGACAACGAAAGAAACGAATCAGAAGTTATATTGAGAACTTTAGCTATACGAGAAGTAGTTTTGAACGACAGTAGAGAACAGTTTAACAAGAAAGGAGATGAAAGTAATGAACTAGAAGAAATTTTAGCGTATTTAAGTAAATAATTTGTTGAATCTTATTCGTCGTTTATAGTTCTAATATTTAGTATAGTCCAAATGATATTGCTACCTCAAGACCTCGATCCAAGTTTTGTTAATAGAAATATAAATAACAACAATATTGAAAAAATAATCAAATATCAGTATAATTAAAATAAATTGTGGGTAGAGTTTTTAGGAAGTAATATTTGACATTTTTCTTCTGAGTTCATATGTTACGATTATCATTATCAATTACAGATAATATTTGTGTAGTTTATGTTCAGCTCCTGCAACTAAAGCTACCATTTGAAATTTGAATTGAAATATTATAAAATTTAAATAAAAATTAATTAATTTAAATTTGTATTGCATTTCTTGAAAGTTATTTAAGATTTTTCATGCTCATTTTAAAAATATTATCTGGTGAACAATTTTGTTGAATAAATACGGAACCTCATTAATTGGAAGGGGCTGATTTCTTATGTAAAAAAATATTATCTATACATATGGACGTGGCTTCACATTGGATATAATTTCTATTTTAAAAATTATATACATATACCAGTATCGAATACTTGCCAAAAGTTTTTTATGTGCAAGATACTAACTATGGGACTCCTAGCCTTTTTTCCCAATTATGGAAATGCGCCCGTGTACAACGTGATCAAGATGAAGGACTTTCTAGACACCTCAGTGGTTAAACATTTAAGTTACCATCCACACAGCCCTATTTTAACACCATGTCGCTTTACCTTGTTGCCTATAATCCTATTGCTAAAGCGGGTACAGTAAACTTATAACCCTATTGCTAAAGGGGGTACAGTAACCTTATAACCCTATTGCTAAAGGGGGTACAGTAACCTTATAACCCTATTGCTAAAGGGGGTACAGTAACCTTATAACCCTATTGCTAAAGGGGGTACAGTAACCTTATAACCCTATTGCTAAAGGGGGTACAGTAACCTTATAACCCTATTGCTAAAGGGGGTACAGTAACCTTATAACCCTATTGCTAAAGGGGGTACAGTTTTTAATCGCCACAAAATAAACAGTGTTTGAAATATCTGTTCGAGATATATGATGGGTCTGGAAAATATGTGATAAGTACACTTATGTACACCACCTTTTAATTATTTCTTATTTTTATGGAAATTATACTTGGTTTATAAAGAACAAAAAAGAATTTACGCACATAAATGATGAAAGTTTCCTTAAAAATAATTAGAAATAAAATAGGTTTAAAGTAGAGTAAGTGGAGACATCTATTTAAACTGACTGGAACTACTAAGATGAATGTATTCAACATTCAACCAGGTAACTAGTAAAAAGTACATATTAAGTAGCTAACTAAATTGTAGAGTACAAAAGGCAATCTGAACAATAATTCAAAATTAACTTTTTTTGTATACAATATATTTTGATTTACTTCATTACAATAGATTTTATGTAAAAGTAACTGTTATTAATTATCTTAGCCAAAAAACAATAAGAGAATAATACAAAGTGAATTAGGTAAGTCTTTCATAAATACTTTAACATGGATAAATTGGTATATATTCATAACAAAGAAATATATTTATAAGATATATATCTATTTCTTTTATAATAAATTATAAAGTAGTGTCACCTAGTGACAATTTCTGGAACTGATTAAGATGTAGAGTTGTTTAGTTCTAAGTACTGGCGCCATCTGTAGATAGATAATGGTTTATGTTAGTTGTTTTTGAGTATAGGTGGCGGCACCTTTGTACTAGTAAAGTAGCAGTACGACCATAAAATTATTATACATATAATAAATCTACGAGTACAACAGGTACACAGATAAAAATAAAATTTTTAAGCCGTTTAAATATTACTACATACATTACATACTAAATATATATATATATATATATATATCTTTCATAAAATAATTATAATATATCTTCATGTTTGTCAGTAAAAACAACAATATAACATATCACAGAATGCACAAAAATGGTCCTTAAAACCCTTTATTATATAAAACTAACTGTCCTAATATCATTATTGGAATTTTTGTTTAAAATTTAACTAACTCTTTTAATATAGAGATAGGTAGTTAGAAGTACTCAAAATTACGATAATATTGGTAGATACCAATAGATTCAAAACAGTTTTAGTTAATATTATGTATTGACTTAAAAAGCTTTAGTTTTTGCTAGATTATATTTAATTTTTTGGTAACAAAATTTGTTTTTTTTAATTATCCTTAATAATTGACAAGTTATTTAATTACAATTATAACTCACTTTTCAAGCCAATAAAATTAAAAAAAAAAAACAAGGATCAAAGTTTTCTAATAAGACCGCTAGATGGAGATACCTATTATAAATAAATAAATAGTAAACAATAAAACATCTGTTAATTTACATCTCCACCTAAGAGCAAAATATTTCATACACTCTTACAACATTAAAAAAAACTCAAAATCATAAAATAGGTTTAGTTTTTTGAAAAACCTACCTGTAGGAAAAAAAAGGTTCATGAACGGGTTCCAAGTATTTCATTAGTTTTATAAAAATAATCTCAACCTCATTATAATGTGTGCGAATGATTCACTTCTTATCAATGCATTCAGGAAAAACTCACAGATCATCGCACGATATGCACTGATAACAGGTTCAATACACCTTATATGCAATGCTTAATCATAATGCAAATCATTTTAGTTCAATGTATTTATAGAAAATGCTAAAAAACGATATGAAGAGAACCTCATACCCCGCTCATGGCGGCGAGCTCAACCAATAATACCTCGGTCGGCCAGAAAATTTGCGTGGTATATTAAAGGTGGGCTTAGTAATATGACATCACATCACATTTCTTTAGACCTGGAAATACATCTTAAATTTATTTTCTTTTAAGATCGATTATTTTTGAAATATCATCCTTGCAACACTGATAAGATATTAAAAAATATATGTTTTAAAGTTTCTTCTGTCAAGGAATTAATCATATTATAACAAAATTATAGAGTCTTAAGCATAAACGCGTATTATAAGAGAAAAGCTATGTGTACACGCAGATATGGGTAAAAAAGAGTAAAAAATACATTAGTTAATCCACCCAAGGTTAGTTTGGGTAGAATTTCTAAAATACTCTTTTTTGAAATTTTCAAATCTCCTGATAATACGTTTTTACTGATTCTAAAATGAAATTTGAAAAACTCGATTGATGGACATGAAATACCAGAGTTTCATACAAAGTTTCATCCAATATTAAATCTTTAGGGGTGGAATTTTCTGAAATTCTTTCTTAACAATATTTATATTTTAAAATAAAACCTGATTCCTAACATCCGGTTTCTAAACTCAATTATTTTGGATGAGCGTTGACAGTAAATAGGGACAAATGCATACATGTGTGCAATTTGTTTATAATACACAAGTCACACCCACTGATAGCATAGATAAATTAATAATATTCGCAAAGCCTGTAATAGGTTATTGCTTTCAGATCCTTGGACTGACTGATAATGTGGGAGTTATTAACCTGAGGCTAAAGTATCGGACGACGACATTAAATTCTTCTGCATTATACTATATAAGTAAAAATAAGTATAAGTAAGAATAAGAATATTTTTTTAGGAACATTTCATGTCTTACATAACAATTAGTAAGGTAAGGTAAGTAATCTTCATAATAAGATTGTAATTTCTATCCGCGGACTTTTGTTATAAGACTTAAGTTAAGATCCGGTAACTTGCGATTTAACAAATTATATATGTAGAGCTAAATCACTCATAAATTAAAAACCTATAAGCGAAAAAATAACATAACAAGAGTCAAGAAAGAGAAGTACTTGAAATACTTAAGAGGGGGCGATTAAGTTATGAAAAATGTGCCAGTACATACGAAGCCACGAGCAGAAAGTATTATTAAAAAATATATAAAAAAGAGTGGGCTGGAGGTTTTGTTTGTATTGGTTTATATAACTGTTATGTCTAACGATACTGAATGAGGCACGAAAGAAACCAGAATCGGTGTTTCTTTCAAAAAGCTTAAATAATTTACCCAATTATGCAACACGAAACAAAATTTTCCTATTAAACAATAACGTAAAGTTGTATGAAATAAAAACGTTAACTAGAAACTTTTTACGACGTATTACGAGTACGAATTGTATTATCAATAAATTATTTTCTTATTCTTAATCATTCACGGTGACATAAATACGGAAGTGACTTTATTCTTCAATTTGCACGCTTGCGCAAAAGTTGCACAGATACACAGGCTGCTTGGATATAATATAACTATATTTAATTAAAATACATAACATATTACTATTATATGTTAGTATAATTGGAATAAATTTAAAGAAAATGATGCTTCTTATATTTTATTTAAAAAATCCTAGCTATTGTTATTCATAACAGTGCTGTTTTAATGTCTAGTAATTAAAATAATGGGTAAATAATTCTTGTCCAAAACTAAATCCCACTGTACATGTTCCGGTCTACTTGCACAGTTGCCTACAGCTACTTACATAACATTTAAATGATGTATTTTGGTACCAACAAATGGTATCATATAATATATTCGAAACTAAAAGTTTTTATTGATTTGTTAAGTAATATTTGGATTATATTTATTGTATAAAATTGCGTTACTAATTGCGTATTTTTTAAATTAATTTCTGAGAGGCAAATAATCAGACTGTTCATTTGGTAGTTATCTCTTACAATCTTTCATATTTAAATACAATATGAGTAGAATCACATTGTTACCACCCCCGAGACACAGAGTAATGCACAAAATACTTGAAGAGGAAAAGAGGAGCTTAAAATAATAAAGGATATTGTTATCTCATTAAAAAATATATATTTATACAACCCAAAAAAAGGATTTAATTATTTACTAGTAATACCAATGGTGTTATACTACTTATATAATACAAGTACTTATAAAATGTAGTTCCACTTTTTAGTAAGACGACTCCGGGAACAAAGCAATCGCTTCGCATCCAATTTAACCACCTGTGCATACTGTGTGGTCTTTATATTAAAATAATTTTCCGTCTTTTCCTGTCTTAAAGAAAAAATAAAGGCTATGTGTGTATCAATAATTACTTTTTTCATTAGGACTAAAGCTTAGAGAACTTAAAATAAAAAAAAATATGTAAAAGAAATTATATTTTAATAAAAGAAAAAAAATATATTTAATTTTTAATAAGTTTCTTAAAGAAATAATAAACCTAATTAACACGACAAACAAACATAATTAAAATTATATTAGTGATTGTTATTTTCTCAGAAGAAATGGACGGTGGTCTCTGCTGACTCCGCAACACTCGTTCATTCATTCAATTTTATAATGAATTATCATTCACAATGAGTTAGATTGATACGAAGTATATTTAAAAAATGCTCTTTCAACATTGTTTATAAAAGAACATTTATTTACGTATCATCAGTTCAGTTACTATCTGCATAATTCCTATAACAGCCAAGTTTTTGTAATCAATCCACCATTAGAGATTCAAATGAACATTAGTTCCTAGGGTTGACATCCAAATTAATTATTAACAATAATATTGAATTTCTAATATTTTCGTAGCAAACAATAGACCAGGATATATTATTAATTTAAGCTGTTAGATATGAAACTACATACATATGATATAAACAATTTTCAAGACAAAATTCTTGTATCTAAAAATAGTGCAGCTACTTTTCAGGCTCTATAGTTCCGGAGGCTGCATTCGGTCAATAACCCGGCCTTGCACGTGCGTTGTACACCCGCAGGAGGTTCTGGTGCCGCAAATAAAGCCTTGATTTAGATATCTCTTTATAGGTTTAAGCTTACTTTTTTATTAGAAATATTTGATAATAATAAATATGATAAATATTTCAATACATGGATAATCGATTCTGAATAGTGCTTCTGATAAGACAAATATATTAGAAATTAAGAATATAGAAAAAAAATATAGATTTTACGAGAATAACAGAAAGAGAGGAAATAATTAAAAGCAAATAAATTAGTTATCTAAAATATATAGGCTGATACTATTTTTGTGTATGTATATGTGTGTATTTAATATAAGTTTAAATGTTCTTCGTTTATACATGTGCGTGCGTCGACCTCGTTGACATTGCATTTTTTGATAATTATATGTTTTCTATGGATTTGTTCTGCTTTCATTTTCATTTCTTTATTTTTATATAGGTACTTAAGATAATTGACGTATTAAATAAAAAAATCGTAGTAAGTAATTAACAAGTTTGGAATAATATTTTTGACAAAATTAATATCAAATTTGTGTAGTTTGAATAGGTAGGTCTTTAATTAAGAACACTACCAGAGTTACTGTTGTACTACTTTTAAAAAGATTATAAAAATATATAAACTTGGATTATATCTTGCTTTGTTTTAAAAAGGTAATAATATTTTTGACTATAAAGTTTCCATCTTTACATGTTGACGAATTCATTTTTATTACAATATGTAACTCATATCTCAATACTTAACTGCCTTTAAGGAACAACAATATAATTTACACATTTATTATTTATATTTAGCAAGATAGAATCAAAAATAATTAAAAATAGGATCTTAGAAAAATATATTATAAAAAACACTTGAGAAAATAAATTAATAACGTAATTTAAATATAAATAATTAAGCAAATTTATAATTTAAATGCTTAATATTTTGTTTTTATGTGTCCTGTAACGATATGTACTAATAATATATTTAAGCATAGAATAATTCACATATCCCTAATAGGTAAAAACTTCTTTATCTCAAGTTTCTAAATTGAAAATAATTCTTACACCTTAGTGGCGCTTTCAGTGCTTTAGAACAGTTTCAGTGCTTTAGTGTATGCAAACTCTAATTTGAAAAACTCAAATGTTCTAAAATATTTGTCGTTCTATTTTCAAAGCGCTGGAGGCGTCGCAAGCGCAGGCGCCGGTGGATTCCACTGTCGCTTTCCGAGCTTTCTTCCGGACAGCCTTGGAATTTAGGGACAAAATAACTATAGAGACGTCATTTAAATTTTTAATTATCTTCTGCTATAATTCACTTAAGCAAATTCTACATAAGTAAAACAATAGTAGCTTAAGTTATTTACATATAATTCATTTAGATTAAATAATAATATTCGATATTTAATTGAATAATTAAACTGAAATTGCTGATAATTAGACTGGACATTGCTAAATCAAGCCGAGAAGGGTTCGACTGATTTGGATAAAATGCGCACACGCATATTGAAATCGTACACTAAAAATTAAAGGTAACATTACGGTTAAAAAGAATCATTATTATCTATTTCAAATTATCGTTCACTCCACATATGTCCTGTTCCATCAGGAGTGAATGAACTAAATGCGAGAAGACTCCAACTAGTACTTTCACCGGGGTGAAAGCCCTAGCTGAGGCCCTTGGCCCTTGAAAAACAACAATGGTCATCAGCGACAGAAAGAAGGTGAAAATTTTGTATGAGTAATGTTTATCGGAGTAAATTATAAATTGCATGGGCGTTGTTTTGAGATTTTTTAAATAAATTCTTGAGCTTGTATTATTATTTAGTAAAACGACAAAATACATAAATTTATAAGAATATGAAATAAATTATAAGATTATGAAATTTATAGTTGAACTTTGTAGAGTTTTTCGTGTTACCTTCATAAAAGACCATAAAAATTAAATGTAATGAAATATTTAGCTTAACTTTGAATTTAAATTTCAAGTCTTATGTAGTTCCAAGTGTATATTGTGATGAGTCAGCAGTATTTTGAATGAAATAAATAATAATAAACTACATAATATGTAGATAGTTTCCTCTGAATAAATATAAAATAAATATTTAAAACATAATAACTGTAAAGTAAAAGATTTTCAATCGATTGATTTATATAAAAAAAAAGAAGTATAAATCGTTACGAATAATCATGTTTATTGAATTATATTATTAAAACAACTATTTGCATAGTAATTTTCTTTAAAACAATGGCTAGGAAACGATTAAAATTGTTGTGATTCATTTTATATAGTTTTTTTTTATATTTACGGATACCTATTCATTAATTTACGTATTTTTTATTTATTTACTATCCTCATTTGTTTTTGCTATTGTAATATTAGTGTTTATCTATATATAAATATTTTTATCAAAAACTTAAAAACATCATCATCTATCAAACAATATTTTTTTACTCTTAATCCTAATTTCTTAAGCTTATCTCAAAAACCAAGTACCAGGCCAGTAGGAATTGTTAGGAGTTTTTGTTGCTTTGGGAACAATCCCACGAGACCATACCGAGAATCGAGATATCAAAAAACCATATTCATCAAACACTCTTAACTCAAAGATATAGAGTTAAATTTACCCTGAACTTTCGTAATTAATTCACATGTAAGATCACGTAATTGAGTGGGATATCTTAATTGCTGTAACATAAATTTAAGTTTAAACTATACTACTTTTAAGAAGAAACACAATTGTCCCATACTTATTATACAGTAAATTATCAGAATGTCTGTTTAATTTGACATTTTATCCCCAAAAATACAGAATTCATAAAATTACTTTGGAATATTTGTTAGATTTGAGAGAAGAACTTCTTTCTTCTTAAAAGAATTACAATCATAAAAATTACCAATAAACATTTCGTGACTTTTATATCTCACTTAGCCACTTAATGACAAAATTTAAAAGTTATTAGATTGTAAAATCTTCAGTACTCCACTGATTATTGCTTGGGTGCTTACCTTCTACTACATGGGTTATACTCGTATTACCATCTCCGTTTATCAACCTCCATCTTATTGTCAAAATATGAACAACTAATTTCCCTAGGACTATTATTATTTGTAAATTGTGTCTTAGTTTTTTATGTAGTTTCTTTTCTAAAATATTTATGAGTATCAACACTTAACCAGAATTAAATAGAATGTTTCTCATGAGTCCATAGTTTGAACTAAAACGTGACTCAAATAAGATGCAAATATATTAAAATGCTATTCGAACGCGTCGATTGAAAGTAAAATTGTATGCACGACCCATTTCTAGATTTCCCAGAAGATGAAATCCTAGATTAGCTAAAACTACTTGGAGTGATAGTCGAGAGAGTTTATTGATTTTAGGTTAGAAGCAGACTTATATTTATTTCAGAGTACAGAGTAGTATAAGGTAATATAAGGTTATTTTCATTTTTAGAGATCTCTCCGGCATAAAAAAAAATGTTTAAAAATTAAATTTCGATTTTTGTTAACTAGATTGAAAGTGCACGAGTTAGGAATTTTGTTAATTAGATTGAAAGTGCACGAGTTAGGAAGTAAGTTTTTCTTTAGATTTTGTTGTGTGTAGCTACAATACTAATATTACTGGATCAGAGTTAGTGTTAAAGTGTTAATGGACAGGGGTTCGTAACCCACCTTTATTAACCTATATTAACCTAACCCACCATGCTAATTATTATTTGTTAGTTTTAGTACACGTCACTTGTAGTACACATCATTGGTGTAAACATTATTGACTAGAATGCAGATATATAAATTTACAATAAGATAGCAAAAAAAAATCTTTACTATAAAATACCAGGAGATCATAAAGCAAGCAGAGAACATTCCACATAAATATTGAAGAATACGTGTGGGTCATCAAACACCGAAATCCGCATTTACATTCTATTCTGCTCTGGCGCAGGTAACCCCCCTCCCGTACCCCCGTAGTCTTACTTTCACTTTTCATTGTGGGGCAAACTATTCACTTTACAATAGAACCATTTGCACCCATTATTTACATAAAAACCAACCCTGTGGTGATGGTAATAAGAATTAAAATTATTCTAATGAATATATATATTTGGAACTCTGTCGCTTTAAGGATTTTATTCGAAAAATGGCCAAATAGTTGTCTATATGGTAGTGGAAAGTAAATCTTATAATATGACAAGTAAAGGGGATATTTCGTTGTGATCTATAATATTTTAATGCATTTTGGCTTGCACAACATGCTTTGGTTGTTCCGCTAAGAGAGATTCGGAGCCTTATGACGGACTACGTTTTGATGTTATGAAATCGCACTGACATGAACCTTTGTCGATTGTTTTTGTACAGAAATTGCGATTCAAACGACTAATTGTTATTAAAAAGATTAAGAATTTATTTTATTGTTAATTAAAACATCTTTAAAATAATTTCATATTAAATAATTTAAATTACAGTATAAATAAATAAAGAGTTGGAAAATTAAAATTAAGGGCTCTATCTTTTAAAAATTTAATCATTGGACTAATGATAAAGACCAGTTGCTTTTGCTGGCTTGTAAGCAATTAAATTTCAAATTCATATAAGGATAAAAAAAAATACTATTACAACATGTTGTGACATGTTAAAAAAGGAAAAGAAGACGACCTACTTGCATATGAGTCAGAAAATCCGTTACGTCGTCTGTCTCACCGTAGTGAGCTATAGAAGTTATAACTATACTCGAAAAACTATCGATAACATTTAAATTATTCTTTTATCAAAACATCTTGAAAATAAATAAATTAATTATGTTACATTTCCAATACTTTAAATGAAAAGTTTTGATACAAGACACCAAACTACGTTAAAGTAAGACAAATACTAATAAGGATTTATTTTTATTACAACGACAGTATTATTTAGTTTAATAATTTTATTATATTTGAAAAAGCCATTTTTTTTTTATTATTTCATATATATTTTGTTGCACACTCTATCTTGCATGTCTAAAACATAATATTATGGAATGCACATTTTATGTCATAATTTAGCATGGGCTGTTTGCTTGCTTTAACAAACAACTTATGAATATGATTATTTCGGTGTAGGTAACCTTTTAATTTGGAAGCGAACCGGATCCAGGATGGGTTCCTTGCTATTCACTTTCCCCGCAGATTTATTTACATTGTCATTAAAACAACTTCGATAAATCCAACCATCCTGTATATTTATCAAATCAATATAAATATACATATTATTAAGAATGAAATAGGTGTCACACAATAATAAATTAATTATGATAATCTATGAGAATGAAAATTTTTGTTTCAATATCGTGATCCTGAAATGTATAATAATATATATAAAATAACAACTATAACAACAACAAAATCAATAGGATTAAGTAAACATTGAAATATGTAGAAAAAAAAAATAGACATACGTCTTCATTTGACATAGTAAATATATTTATGTTAAATACGGAAATAGGCTATGAGATTAAATTACGTCATGTAATTTAATATTACAAAAATAATTTTTTGGAATTTGTATTTTTTCTTTAATTTATTGACGGAAAATAAATTATATTTTATAATAATTATTTTTTTATATTTATTCATGTACCATAAATTAATTTTACGTCATTTGCGTTTACTATAGCTTACACATGGCCTAAATAATTATTTTAATTAGAAAATTGATTTTGGTCTAATGTTACGGAATTATTATTATCTTATCATTATACGATAGAGTGTTGTTAGCATAGAGTTACTTATGAAAGATATTAAAGTAAAAACCTTTAAAAAATACAACAAAAAAAATATCTACCTTTAGCTTAACTTATAACCACAGCTGCTTTCTACAAAAATGACCCACTATGCGTCATTCATGCATACAAACAGGACATTACGTATCTATCACCGTATCTACTGTTTTACCCCTCTCAAAAAGGGTAATGATAATATGTTACATAAGTCTTTTATTTCCACTTCCCCATGTAATTGGAATCAGTTGATCTTTTACCTTTAATTGTATATTTAAAGTTAGAACTTAGGAAATGTTTCAATGGTTGCAATCCGCTTATAATATTAATTGCACAGCGATCAGATTCTTGAAAAAGCAACAGATAACAATCTTGGAATATCTGAGTACCTACGCACTAGACTTTCATTTAGGCTGTTGGGGATGTATGTAGTAATGGCCTTTTTGAGGGGTTATGCCATATCCATGTCGTATCTTCCTAGAAAGATGGTAAAAGTTCCGTTCATTCCACCATTTGGTTCACTGCTCTTAGACGACTTACCAGTGGTTTAAACCAGCCCTCAGAGCTACTTCAGTGTGTCTTATTAAGTTAGTATTATTAACAGCTCTAACATTAAGTTTTACTAAGAACAGCACTGAAAGAACGGTACCAGGATAGCATAACTTGATGGAAGACCAAGTTATCGCGAGGGGCTAACAATTGATTACATAAGCGAATCGCCAAATGTCGGTCAATTGTGTTGTAAGAGAGAAAGGTTGCATAAGACAACTTAGACGCTGAGATGAGACTTGCGAAATACTGTAGATGAAGTATTGCAGATGTTGCATTTAAGTATTGAATATTTATAAATATTTTAGATTTATAGTCAAAGGAAATATTAATAGTAAAAGTTGAATAGATATTATATATTTTTTTATTTATCATATTCATTACATTGGTAAAGGAGAATTGCAAAAAAATACATAAAAAAATCACGTTTCTCTGATAAAGAGAAAATATTTCGTGCATTATCTTTATTATATCTCTATGAAAAAAATATTTTGTAATAATATTACAAATTCTAATATTATTTGATGTAAACGTAATAAGTAAATAGTAATACTCAACATTATATATTATTGTAATTTGTGCCTACTACAGTTTCTGTAACTTTGACTCTCTATATTCTGTAAAAGGGGGGAGTAATGTAGGTTGCGCTACCCCCACCTGTCTAACTGGTTTAGTAGTTTGCTTATATTTTATTACCTTTTTGCCGATTTTGACCAGGTTTGAAGTCTGATATAATATTAAGTACATTAATATCATAAACTATAAAAAAAAGGGGTTTATTATCTTAGCTACTAAAAATATTACCTATTTTTAATATTTCAGTATTTTTAATCATAACTTAAAAAGGAAAATCGCTAGTTTATTTGGTAAAATTCTATAACCATTAATACGTTAACCAGTAAAACCTCGTCATTCTAAAGCGTCCTTGAGACTTTTGGAATACCATACATTTATGTTCTCCTCGTACTTACATAGAATATCTTGCTCTGTTTTTTCTAGTTTAAGTATCTATCATTTTATTGTTTCATTTTATAAGCCATTTTATTGTTTCATTTATAATAATAAGCTAGCAAACTTATAGCCTATTCAAAAAATCTCAATGTCCTTTAATTTTTACTTAACTTTGAAAAAAAAACTAAATTTGTAATTATTATTTATAAACTAGCTTTAGCCCGCGGCTTCGCACGCCTTAAATTCGTAGTAAACCAATTCCCACTTCATTTTTTTTACTGAACTTTCAATAGTAAACATTCACAAAAGCCATTTTTGAGACGGTTTGCACGGTTCCATACCAGAGTGCGCCGGTAGACCGTACCGCCGCGCCGCAAACGTGAAGACTCGACCTTCGAAAATATTTATTTAAATTACATGCTGTAAAGGGCTATATTGTTTTATATTAAATGCAAAATATATTTAAGTTACCTAATCAGATAAGGGTTAAAGCTGTATATCTCAAAATCGTTTCGTAAATAATTATTAACTAAATAATAGTATTTTTCGTAAAAAGTAAAGGATAAAAATTTGCTACTGTGGGTTATCCCTAAGAGATAAACATCGCGGATTTTCTTGTAGAACTTTTTAAGGTATACAATACTTAGTACATTATTTTGATCTATCTCGTAAAGTTCAGCTAGCGTTTGCATTGTAAGCGCAAAAAAATGCGTTTGTTTACGACTTAGCATTAGAAATCTTGAAATTATTAGTGGTTCTCTGATACATTAAGCATGTTATTATACATTTATTATAAACTTTCCTCTTGCATCACTCTATCTATTAAAAACAAACTGCATCAAAATCCGTTGCGTAGTTTTAAAGATCTAAGTATATATACATACAGACATAGTGACAGACGCGAAAAGCGACTTTGCTTTATAGTATGTAACTAGCTGTGCGTGCGACTTCGTATGCGTAGTTTTTGATTTTGATAAAAAGTACCCTTTGTACTTACTAATGTATGTAAAAACTATAAACCTTCAAACTGGTAAGAAGCAATGGTGAGACAATAAGAGATTATTAACTTCTTTATTTGTTAACCGATTGTTCAAAAAGTAAACAAAATATAAAGTGAATCTCATGACTATATGTTCCCGAAAACTGCATCCATATCGACTAATCCGTTTTTGAGATTGGCGTGCACAAACATACAGACATTTAGACGAACAGACAAAATTAAAAAAACATTGTTTTGGTTTCTCTTGCTTATACATATAAAGGTTATATGCTGTATGAATTTTTAAAATATTTTTTTTCGTGTTGTGTGCTTAACTAAAAGACAAACAAATAAATAGACAAAGATTTTAACAATGCTGAAAATGGATTCTGTTAGTTATTACTTCACATCCTGGTATTTTTTTTTTATATTTTCAATGTACAAAGACTACTCCTCTACAGATTTATTACATGTATAGAATACGATTTTCATGGTACCTATTACGTCATTGACATAAATTGTCATAACTTTTTTATTTCTTAACCGATTTAGATGAAATAAACACTAAATATTAAGTGAAGACTGTGATAATATATTTTTGAAAACCGCATACAATTTGGTAAAGCCGTTTCTGAGATTAGCGTGCATAAAAATACAGACATACAGATATACAGATATACAGACATACAGACATACAGACATACAGACAAACAGACAAACAGACAAACAGACAAACTGAAAAACTATTGTTTTGGGTTCTCTTGCTCTTATAAGGGCCCCTACGATGTTTTTTTTTTATTTCATGTACAGGAATGGATCAGTGACAATTTTATTATATGTATAGATATTAGGTACACAAAATAAAGTCGTGTCTGTTACACTCTTTATAACATATGAACGGCTAAACCGATTTGGCTGAAAATTGGTAGGAACGTAACCTAGAACCAGAGGACGGGGACTTTTTATCCCGTTCGACCGCGTTCGGCATGGAATAACAATAAGCAAAAAGGAGTAACAAGTAAATAAGTATGGTTGAAAATTTAACAATTAGAAAAGTGACAGCTAAACGTAATTTTGTCTATGACTAGGTCTATGGTGGGGATTCCGATGGTCCCAACTGATAAGCCGTTTGAGTTTAATTTCCAATCCGTCCTTCATTCACCATCACCATTAACATATCACAAGGCCAATCCTTGAAAATATATGGTCAGAATCTGGAAAATCAATGTATTTCCCATGGTCAATTATATGTGGCATGTTCACGGTTCGGAAGACCGTATGCGTTGTTTGATTTTGCGCCTGATAATAATTTAAAAAATGTCGTGTATCACAAGGTGTTTAACTGAAGAAAAAAAATAAAGCCTAAAAATTCCATTAAAGTATCGTTAAAATACTAGATTATTTTTATTTATCCTAATCTTAATACAAAAATTAAAACAAGTTCGTCGGATCAGCTAGTTATATATAAATCGAAATCTTTTGTTTTTAATTTTTATATATGAAATTAAATATTTGCCTTCTATTTAAAAAAAAAATCATTTATAGAAATATTTTAATGACCTGACCGTTGAGCGAAAAGTGGGGATTCGATTCCATCATAAGAAAGACCGTTTGTGTGATCCACGTATTATTCTTTCATGTCTGGGTTACTTCGGGTCCATTATTGTATTATTTTTTAAACCTCCATCGACATAAATATTATTCTGTTAAATCAAATAAGTCAAGAAAAAATTACTTTGTCTTTGATTTAACAATGAAAGATTGTTTACCTTAATTTTTTCATAATTTAAGAGGTGTGACAAAAATATACAAAAGTTCTTCTGAAGCGGGTCACATATTTTCTATTTAATACTTGACAAGTTGTTATTTTCTGAATCTCAATTTTCTTGTTTAAGCAAATAAAAAATACGTATGTGTTAAATATATTTGTTAAAAATTAAAATTAGTTAGTATAATAGTATAGTATAATATAAAGATTAAAATTAGTTAGTATAATAGTATAATAATACATTTAGACTTAAGGGTCACTAATAAAAGTAAAACAAATATTTTCTTTAAATAAATTTAGTAATATAAATAATGATTGCTAATTATATAAGTAAATTCCTTGTCTCTTTTATTGTAAATAGATATCCAATTAAAATATTGTACTGATATTATAAATAGAAACTTAACATATATAAATAAATGAAAAGGAGTATTTCACATTTCTTTTTATTATAAGAAATCAAATAAATTATGATATTATACTTATTATTTACCAACCTACATTTAAATGGTAATAGTTATAGCTTTACATATTCTCTTAAACCCGCCATAGAAGAAAACACCATTTTCCTGGTGTTTGTGTGCGAGCGTCCCTTTGTCTGTGTGCGGGTGAACGATCTCGCTGTCGTGCGCCCGCGCACGCACTTTATTACTGTGCTTAGGGCTCGACCTTTACACTTTAGTTAGTTTTTATGAAAATATTTTCATTTATAATTGGTATGGTTAATGTTAGGTAAGTTTGATTATGTAACAAGATTACTTGAAATTATAAGTTACTATACGTTATATGAATATATAAAAATATGTCAATCTTTTTATGAACATCATCAATATCATTACAGAAATGTAATAATAATTATGATAGTTCTGAAATTATTACTTTTAATTCGAAGACAACATTTCATGAAAAATAACGAAAATACCTCGTTATGTAATAATAGACGAATGCACAGTAATAATGGATCAGCCCTCTAACACGTGTCCCTCCTATCTTTGTGACCTACTTACAAACACAAACGAAGCGTCTGTGTGAGCCCTAATGCATCCACATGCAACAGTTTCGTGTGTGTGAGTCAAATTTGGACTAACTAGTTTTGTGTGTGTGCATGAAAACAATTTTGTTAGCATGGAACTGTGGTATAATAAGGATATTGAGTTATCTTTATGTGTTTATTTGTGTGGGTGAATTTTGGAGATTTCCTTTTGTATACGTATGGTTTGAAACGTGTGTGAGTGTGTTATTTTTTATGGCGTTGCGTGGGCGCGCCAGTTCCAAAGCGGAATATTTGCATAGACTTAATTTTTTAAAGGAATTTTGTCTATAGCTCTTGAAATAGTTCGGAATGCATTTATTTTTTTTAAATTTGCATTTTTTGCTTACAATATTTCTTGTGATGTAAAATAAGCATGTTTAAAAGTTTAGAATTTAACATGTATTTTCTATTTTCAATAAGCATTTTAATGCAAAATAAAAATTGTATTATTCGATAAAATTGATTGCTGCGTTCAAACTGTATGAATTTATGATTTTTATTGTAATTCTTACACCTGTTTTTTATTATTCGTACATAAGCACCATATTTTATTGAAATGTTTTATGATATCCAATAGATTTTGTTTTTTTCTTTTATCCAATTTCTATTCTTTTACATACACTTTTTAAGTTTTACATTATAATTAAAGTTATTATAAAATAATATTAACTTTTATATTGTTTTTTAAATATTGTTTTTTACACAATTTACATTCTTGTATTATTTTACTATTAAAATGAAGAAAAAATTCAATAAAAAATATTTCAAAAAAGAGTCAATAAAAAATATTTCAACCTTAATTAGCACGTTATTGGTCAAGGGCAAATGTGAAAGGTCAAAGTAAACCAGAGTCATGAAAAAATAAAGTGAGAAAAGTAGAGAAAATTAACAAACGCAAAAGACGAAGTCAAAGTCTATCGTGCTAGATTTTACTTCGACGGGCTACATACTTGTGCTCGTATAACTACTACAATTTTTTGATCATTATTCTAACGGATGCTGTACAATGCTATACAATTTATAAGCATCAAAGAATTAGTGCTCTAACTTAAAAATTAGATAAACAGAAGATTATTTAGTCTTCCAAAATATTGATGAGCTTTTTCTATATTATAATTATACAATAAGTTACATATATATTTCCCTTAAGAAAAAAATCCTCTTCCCCCCATTGAGATGACAGAGAGATCCCCCCTTAAAGCTTTTGACACTATTGTATAATGAAAAAAAACTGGAATGTGTACGTCGTAACCTACTCCAATAAAAATAATTAACTACAAAACTCCGTTAACACTTTTTCATAATTACCTTAATGAAAGTATACACGTATCATATCGTACCAGCAATAGCAAAATAATTAGTAATGGCAAATTAGGGAACCTACGGAATTCCATAGGGGTAAATTTTGGGTTCAAGACTGTTTCACATAGTCATGTATGACTTGTTCAATTATCACTTCATCAAAAACAAAATAAATACATTTACTGTGTATTACGTAATGCATTGTAAACGTATTATGGCTACCAATGAAATATTTAACAATGAAATACAGCAAAAACAAATTTATGACTTTCGGTATTAGAGAAAATGTGTTATTAAAAGACATAAGTAAAATCCAAGCTTACCGTTGAGCAAATGATCGATACAATGTTTGTAATAGATATTTTAGACGAAGCAAATTCATTTAGGTAAATCGCTTTCTTTATGGATGATAAAGTTTCAAGGATGCAACACAGTAATTTCGTAGCAAAACATAGGAGAAAATGTATTTAAATATAATATATAAAAACTTGACAAATGTATTACTGAAGAATTTACTTAAATCGGTCTATTACACCATACGTAAATCTGGCCTCGTCTATTGTGTTCCAGTTGTCGGTACATCCAAAGCTAAACTTATCATATTTGAGGAGGGCATAAAGATTCCGATACATCACTTTAAATATACTTATGGAATGCCAATTATTTTCGGTCCTCCAGTTGTTCATTTTAAATCTTACAGTACCATTTAACAATTTACTGCTTTGACCCAAATGTTGAGTCTACTCTTTCTAATGTATATATATTATTAAAGAGTCTTCTATGAAATTTGTCAGATAGCATCCCTACTCTTTTACAGCCTGTATGATAATAAACACCCAAATTTTTCCCAAATCTCAAATATTTATTCATTGTTACTATACTTGTGCAAAGTCTCTTTTAAGAAAAAATTTATTTAAAAAGATTATGATTCAACGGATTTAATGACAGCTTTTCGATATTAATTCTTAAAAATTTAGAATATAATATATTTATAACGTCATGCAATTGACCACAACATATTTTATTTTATTGTAACTAACCAATATTTTATAATTACTATATTACTAAAATTAAAAATTTGGTGCTATATTACCCAATATTAACGAACAAAGGGCATTGATATTATTTTTATATGATCTGTAGTCAGTGTAATATCATATTATTTTTTGAAAAAAATAATATTTTTTTGTATTATTAACGTTATAATAGGAAATGTATTGTTTTATTATTAATTTAATACTTTTTACCTTGCGTTGTAATGTTAAAATCCAGTATCTGCTTGACGGCCAAACGAATCGGTGCGCCATCATTACGCTTTATTAACACAGCAAAGTGTTTTGTATATTTACAGTGCAATTATTACACACTGAAATAAATGTTATTTATTATTAATTATTATTATTATTTCCTTGAGACACCTAGATTATAATTTTAATTCAAACTTTAAAGTTTCTCTCTTACTTGAGTACAAAACAAAGAAACATAATTTCTTATATATATGTAAGATCCGTAGTTAAAAAGTTTTATGTTTTGTAGCAAATTGTATTAGTAATTTTATTGTATTAAAATTAAAAAAATATGTAACTTTATTTAAATATATTTTACTAAGTAACTCATTTAATTTCTAACTCTTTGACATAAATCATTCATGAAAACATGTCACAGTAAGGTTCAAAGACTTAACCAGGGTTAAATGTTTGGCAAAAGCTTCTCGATAGGAATGCAGTTATTTTTAACTACGGTTAAATAGGACAACGGTTAGCGAGAAACGGGAAAGTTAGTTTAATGTTGTTACATATTACGTTTATTTTGACTATAAATATAGCAATAATGTTATTTTGATCATAAATATTTGGTTTATCCTACAGTTGCATAATTTAGAATATAATTCGACATAATTCCCTATGGTATGGTGAATATTACATCTAGGTAAAAGAAATTTAAATAATACACCATCCCGATAAAGACGATCATATATAGAATGGTTAATTGTGGTACGACAGAGGTAGTTGGTAAATTGACGGGATGTTTTGCCAGAGATCTCGAGTTCGAATTCTTGCCCGTATCGGTTTATTTTTTATTTATTTCAAACTCGAATAAAACATCAAAGCTATTATAAAATTAATAAAAAATAAATTATGTCTACAAGACCAGGCCTATGATATCAAGAACGTAAGTCAGAGATCTTTAATAATATATTCTGTATGATATCATATCAAATATATATAAAACTAGTAATAATTCTGCGTTGCGTCCCGGTTTGCGTCGCGACGTCAGGACTGTAGGGTTGTCACCTATCTTTATTTACTTGTACTAAAAAATAGATAAAGTTTTATTGTGAGACTGCTGATCTGTGCTGGAGTCAAGCAACTTTCATATTTCTTAGGAGCCATCCTAAGAAATTATTGTGTTCCACCTTGTTCAATTCACTCCAGGTCGGTCAAATAATATTTTTTTGTTTTTAGTTATTTTTATTTTTTAATACTCATATTTTTTATAGACATGTAAATTGTTAATATACAACAATATAAAATGAAATCAGACTGAAAACAGAAATTTGTTTTTTAAAAATATATATAAGCTAGCAACCCTAAAGTCGAGTGCATCGATATATTTAAGCGGCCTAATTTCTAAAGTGGGATGCATTTGTGGGGCAGCCCTGTCCCTCGGCGTACTATGTCTACAGTCACATGTACTTTCGTCGGAAACGATTTGAATAATTCCACCTATTAGGTTTTCAATTTTATATATTTTTCCACAATAATTCAATTTTTTTTATACGGAACACAAAAATTATGCAAAAACTATGTACAGTAAATATATATTAATTATAAAGTAATTTTGTCAATGTCAAAGCTACAAGAATCATCCTTCAAAAGTGATTAAAAATTTAATGTGTGTTTGTTTTATTATTTTTCCTGTATTTATCGAAGTTATTGATTACATAGTCTTACTTGCTATGTTTTTAAACAACTATTTCCAGTACCTATCTATGGTTCGTATCTAACTATATCTCGCTAGAAGCAATCAATATCAAGCTAGAATATTCAAACGCCAATAATAACACAAAGGTTTATATTATATTTATAGTACCATAATTATGTAACAAAAGAAAATCTCCAATTCAATTTGAAGGGCCTGAAAAAACGACACATATTTGGTTTTGATTTTCGTATGCAATAAAATAAAATATTTAACAATTCGAAAACCGACATAAATTCTCAGGATTTTCTAAGAATGTAAACTTAATATTCTGTATTCTGGCCTTCTTAACAACACTAAAATTAAAAGGTTGATTTAAACGACGAGAAATTAAAAAAACGTTGTCAGAAAACATAATGTTAGAACCAAAAACAATAACCTTCTCAGATGTAGAAAAATATTCTTTGAAGAAGATTTTTACTATCACATTTGTCTTCTAGCTTCAAGAAAAACAATACAAATATATAAAAAAACAGAATCGCGTGCTTATAGGAAAATTCATGTTTCTATTGTTCTCATAATTATTTGCAAGGATCTTAGTACTTCCTTACCCTTATTATCGATTGTCTTCCGCAGCGTGGACAACGACTGCCCGTGGGAAAGTCCTTTACTCCCTTTTATTGAATATTATTTTAATATGATGAAAGATTTATAGTATATTACACTTTATAATAAGTTTTTCAAATATATTCATATATGTATACCGGTTTGATATAATTTAATTGTAATAATATAAAGGAAGTGCAATTTAGGTTTCATTTGACGTAATTTGATCAGGCCACAGTGTAATGTAAAAGAATACATGATATTTTTTGTTTTAATACCTTGTTTAGAAAGCTAAATATTTTTAATTTAGCCCTCAATAATTTTTAAATATTTTAAATGATATCCCTATGCTTAACATATACTGTTTTCTATGACTTTACTGTTTTACTTTGACACACACTAACTAAAAACAAACAAAAAAATTACATTTGAATTTGGAATGTCATTTTTATACAATAGTTCATTGTGGCACTCATTTTGGCACCAATACATTGTACAATATTTTGTGATATAAAATGGAATGGGGTGATAAAGAGAATAGAATCGCTGTGATTGTATTACACAAAGTAGATATGAAGCCAAATGCAATTTTTAAAACTCTCCATACACTTGGTATTAGTCAAATGTTTGGGTACCGGGCTATTAATACATATAATAAGACTTCCTCTGTTTGCGACAGAGAAAGATCTGGCCTGATCAGATGATCAAAGCAGTAAGGGAAATAATTTGAAGAAATCCAGACTGAAAGTAAAAGATTTTATCTCGGGAAATGAAGATAGCGCCTAGTACCATGTCGCGTATTTTAAGAGATGACTTAGGACTTCCAGCCTATAGGAGATGCACTGGTCATTTCTTAACTGATAAATTAAAGATGTTTAGGGTGGTAAAATCGACACAACTATTGAAGCTGTACGCAGAGGTCACAGAAAAAAAATGTTTACGGATGAGTATTTTTTTTTTACAATTGAGCAACATTTTAACAAACAAACTGAAAGTTAAATATTTTGTTTAAAGCTCTAAGAAAGCTTCCTAATTAGTCGTCAAAGTGCAACGTGAGCATTATTCGACTTCAGTGATGGTTTGGTGGGGTGTTAGCTATGAAGGAGTGACAGAGCCATATTTTTGTGAAAGAAGTATCAAAACATTGGCACAAATGTATCAAGATACCATTCTTGAGAATGTAGTTAAACCCTTTAATAACACCATGATCAATAACCAAATATGATCCTTAAAGCAAGAATCGGCGCCGAGTCATAAAGCTTTGTCCACGTTGTCTTGGTTGGAAGCGAAGGTCTCGAACTTAATCAGAGCTGAAGACTGTCCGTCGTCTAGTCTCGATCGTAATCTGCTGGACTATGAATTATGGTCAGTGTTAGAGAGTACAGCTTGCTCTAAACGTCATGGCAATTTGGAGTCCCTATGGATTGTTCCATAAGATTGGCAGTGAAGAATTTCTCCATGGAAAGAGCGCGTGCTTCTATTGATAACTGGCCTCAACGTTTAAAAGACTGTTTTGCAGGCAATGGACACCACCTCGATTAAGCTTTTATATTTATATTAATTGTTTTATATTTGTGTATTAAACTAAAACACTGTAAAAGTAATAAATGTTATTTGCAAAAAAATAAAATATTTTTTTGTTACAATATTTATGACAAGACTAGGTGTAACCACTGAAGTTATTTTCAAAACGTAAGTAGTTATATGTTCAACCGAATCTCGGTAACTGCTAGAATGTATATCCTAGTTGGTTCTGATATAATCATAAAAGATGATAAAAAATAAAACAAAAACAAATAAGATGAACTTTACTTTATATTAATATTGTACATTGTTTAGCAAAAAGACCATTTTTAAAACAAAAAAAAGATATATATTTACACCCATTTTAAACTGTCTACTCTGTGTCAAATAAGTATCATATTAATATGAATATAGTGATTTTATAGAATGTCATATGCTGATATGACATTCTATGACCGTTTTGTTAAATTTGAATAAATGTAGTCAAATATATGATTTACTTGTAAGTTATATTTTTTTATCTTTTATGAGTGATACTTAAAAATGTTTAAAGGTTTAAACAGTTACCTACCTACCTGACACCTTATACCTATTTATGTCTTATTTTATATTCATGTTTTAAATGTATTTAAAATATATTCACACACTTTTTTATTTAGAGAAATTGCATAATATTTTTACTGTTTGTATTTACATTAAAAACTATATAAAGTCAGTAATTGAAAAAGTTTAATGTGTTTATGAAATAATTAAATAAGAAATTTTAAATCTCAATTCACTTTTAATTATTTAAACATATAGATCTCTTTGTATTTGTTATCCAAAAAAAGCCTTACAAATGAACTACATAAATTTCTAATTATATATATATACATATACTCATATATATATGTCTATCAAGGTGATCCATACAATAGATTATTTTCATCCGATGTGACTGCCAACTAGCGAGTATTCGGCAAATATTTGTCAAATGTTTGATCCAATCTCACCAAATTTTGCTGGGCATTTGCGATTCCATCTAGGACATATATTGGATTGCGATGCATTTTTTAAGGTTTCGTTCTTTATACAAACTTAATATTTGTAAATTAATGTAACATAAAATAATCGAAATAAAAAATAAAGTGATCTGCAGTTTAATTTTTGATGTGGTTTTTAAATGGTTGATAAATATTTCTATAAAAATATTTTTAATACATTCTTCAACAAGTTTTATCTCATTAAATAAACTGACTGGCTAATTTATTTCTAGTGTGTTTAATTATAAAAATTGGCATACACCTTTCATTACTGTAGCTAATGATATAAAACAATTATAAGTGTCTATTTGATTGTCTGCAAACTTCAGTTAAGGTATGTGACACATTGGTCTTTCAATAAAATACTTTTGTATTTTTTTATTTTAGTACTAGCTTAAACTTTTTTTAATGTTTCTTGTGGACAGAAAATATGATATTTATTTAGCCTTTATACCTACCTGCGTAAAAATTCAATGAACCAAACGATTTAAAACAGGAAATCCCGTGGCAATAACGTAATCGCGCCACAACCTATTTTATGTCACAGACAAAACCACATGCAATGGTTAGTATTTCTTTAGCTTATGTGTTATTCTGGGACATAGGCTACAAGATTATCAAGTTTCATCAAAATCCATTTAGTATTTTTGGCGTGATTGAGTAACAAACATCCACCAATCCAAACATCATATCTTTCGCATTATATTTCGATTTTATATTTTATAGTCAACATACTGATATAAATATCAAGAGCAAAAAACCGTGGATCAAAAACAGAAGTAGCCGGTAGCTAGAATGACTCAATCCGATGCTCGTTGATATTTATCATTAAGTAGTGTGAGAAAAAGAATACAAACATATAATGTGTTATAAAATCATTTGCACGAGATTGTTCTAACCGACTAGAGAATTTTAGTTCCCTAAGATAAAACCTGTATATAAAAAAAACTATTATTGAGATTTTTTTTTCCTATTTCATCACTGTCCACAAAGATTGTAAGATCGATAAGTTGTCCAGAGTTTGCAGTTAATACGAGTTTCCCAATTCAAACACAAGAATGCAAATACACAAATATAAACAAGAATTACCTATATTAAGAGATTTTATTTTTCTTATTTTTTTACACTAAAACATACATCTAAAACCATAACTTATCTGTTACAATTTGTTTTTCATTAACATAATCTAGATATTGTGTACGGAACCTTATCATGTAGGTATATTATAAAAGTCTTCAAGTTTATTTCTGCATCCAAAGAATGCAGACAAACATGAATCACAGACACATACAGATATTAGATATATATAAAGTGATATTTATTGTGCGATGTTGCGAGGAACATAATTTATTATAAAGTAAAACACAGGTCATAAAATTAGTATTATTATTTTGGCACTATATATACCTTTTTGAAAACGTACCTACTATAGTGGTGATTTCTTAAGTTTCCTTTCGTTCCTTCGTCTCTTAAATTTCTTATGTGGTTCATAGGACCATGGAAGAGAGAGTAGTATTGTAAAAGTAGTTGTAGTACCTAACAGTAATTGAAACAAATTTTGCTACATATTATTGTGGTTAATACTGCGGACATACAACAGACGCATACATTTTATGTTGTAGTTGTGATATTTTTAAAATCTTTAAACACATGTCATTTCTCTTAACAGATACAGTTATAACTTAGATTAAATTAAATTCAAGATAACAATTCTGATTGATTGTTCAAAGGAAAAGAGCGTGGGAAAATAATAAACAAACTAATTATCTATAATATCCTGTATGTTATCAATGTTGTCTTTTTTCATAGAATTAGTTTTTTGTAATATTGGAAAAATATCCATGCCAATGTCAAAATATAGTTGTAAAACTTTTTTGTGGTAGAGTACCTACTTCAGGCTATAGATGTAAAAGTGTTGAAGTATAAAATAAAAGATGTTTTATATTAAATAAGTATTTATTATTTTACTCGCACCTACATTTACATTACAGTGTTATTGTCAAAAAGGCCACCTTTAGGAAAGTATAGCGTAACATGAAATAATAAAAAAACATCGGAAACAATAACAAAGTCTTTGGTTCTACGAAGAATGAAGTATAGCACCATTTTGAAAAAAAAATAAAATCAACAATTAAAAATTAAATAAGAAAAAGATTTGAAACTAGGTTTCTTGGCCTTTTACAATTTGGCCGATGCAGACCTGAGACAAGACTGAATTAAGATTTTTTTCACATTGAAATAATTTTACAACTATCAAATCTGAGCTTAAAAAATCAGGGTATAATTAAGAGAGTCTTGTCTTAAGTCTGTGGTCAATCAACATTTTCATCGACATATAAAATAATCCAAATATACAATTTATAAAAACACGATCATTTTTTTAGTCTTATTAATATATTTAAGTAGAAAATATATATTTCGTAGATTCACTTAACTATTAAAACGGGACGGAGTATCAGTTATATCTAAATTAAAATCTACAGACCAATGAACGATTAGACAAGAGCGCAGATTAAATGAATAAATAAAAAAAATGCTTGAAAAAAAAACTCATTGGTTTGCAGATGTCTATTGCAGGACCCACGTGGTAACTATGTTTCGAGACCCGTTTTCTTAATACCAACTATAGAGTCGACTCTATTCTGTAAAATTAACACTTAGCAGCCTTTGACCCGTGCGTTAAGTTTCAGTTTCATTGTACTTTCCATACCGACCGTGTTTTTAGCTTACATCTATTTTAACATCAAGGTACGTAATAGGAATAAACATTTTAGAGTTCAACAAAATAATAATATACCATTTATTTCCTTATCCAACTTATTTACCTATTATGTACATGAAGAAAAATGTCTCGTTCTTATTTTCTAAGTTACAGTAACAATATACAAGTACAGAATATTTAAAGATGGAAAATAGTATAAATAAATAATGAACAAATTCATGTACCAAAACAGTACAAGATTTTTTTAGCATTAAAGAAAAGAAAATTTATGAAAAAATACCGAAACAATACATGGATGTGATTAAGAACTAAAAATTATTTACAACCAATTTACATATCAATTACAATTAACTAATAACGTCTATAATTTACAAACGAAAACACAAGATTAAGTAAATGAACATAGAGTCAATTGAAAATAAAGATGTTTCTTTTTTTGTTTTAAAACATAATCAACACTGTTAGATCTAGCGACATCTATTATCAATTTATCTGTCAAAGAAATTATTTATATGAATTATAATAATTAAATAAAAATAAAATTAAAATAAAATATCTTCGAGACTTTCCCTGGCAGTGCTGGATTGAGCTTGGCTTAAGTTAATTAAGGATTTTTGCCATCAATAAGGTCATATAGTAAAACAGTGTTTTCATCTGACGAATATCAAAGAAAATTGCACATCAAAAATAATATTACTGTATAAGAATAATAAAATGAAAAATCTAGGAAAAATTTGTTTACTACGACTATTGTTTACAGATTAAAAAAACCGGCCAACATAATTGAGATCACATCCTTGAGGCCGTTTTTAAATCTGATATAAACTATGTGTAAATTTATATAAAAGTAAACGGTATAAATCACAAATTATTTCGCTACCTAGCAACCGACGTCACTTGTATAGTCTTGCACTTATCACGGTCCAACTCGGTTCATCTGAAACAAGAATACAACGTTAGTATTGATTTCATCATTAAATTTTAATCATACCTTATAATAGATAACCTATTAACTACCGGATATTAGTTAGAGGTAGTGTTGCAACTGTTTTGGAGTTCAATATCTTGTATAAGAAATTGTAAGCGTTTTATCAGGCATTGTAAGATTTTTTTGCATAGAGGGTATTAGTTTGATAAATTATTTGATTAATAAATAACTTAATGCTAAACTAAACTAATAATCTAATAATATTTGATAGTAAAAAATATATTAAATACACATATCAACAAACCGTAACTGGGTAAACATTTTAAAAAAGAGTGCTGATTAAAAATATACTATCTTTTATCTCAAGACCTAAAAAAATATTTCACGGTTACCAAAAAAATTAATTGACCATTCAAAATTACCCGAAATCTATGTCACTGTATACTTAAGATTGGTTATATAATCGCGGAAGCTTGCCGACCTACTTTCACAGTTGCGCAAGAGTTGCACAACAGTCCCACAGACCTAATGTCCTACTGACGGTGTTACGTCACGATTATTATATTTTTTTGAAGTTGAATGTTATTAGAAAGTAGGACGTGCGAAATGGTACGTAGAGTGATGCAACGTCCAATTTTCCTAAAATATCTGCTAATTTATTCTAAGCCAGGCCAGTTTTAATACTTTGAAGTTCAAGAGCTAATAGAACATGTACTTCTTTGCTTTGTGTCCTAATGACGGAATCGTCCTGCGAAGGTATATAACAAAAATCATAATATTAGATAATAGAATGTTTTGCAACTTAATTTCAATACCGGAGGTTTTAAGAAAATTATATCATTCCTTTACTTATTTGTTTTTCAAGTTTATAACAAAGTTTTTCTGTACTTAACTTGATGATACATAATAAAATTTGGTTAACTTTCAAACACCTTAATTGTTTTCAGATTATTGAAAGGAAAAGTTGTTGATTCTTATTATAATAATTGAAACTTTTAAATAAACTTAATTGAAGTATTACATAAAAGAAACAGGTTATTATATTTAAAAAAATATGAAAAAAATTGAACAAAACTACAAACTAAAATGCATTATAGAAAACAAAGGAACATTTTAAATAAAAAAAACAAAGTTAAAAGAATGCATCATTTATAACGACTGTACAATTATACTACAGAGATGACTCTAGCGTTTCTGTCATAAAAAAATCACAGTTCGGGGCTCAATGACCCGGCAGTGCATGGCCGTTGCACTCTGATCACGTGTATGATAAGAATTTAGTGAAATAGATCATTGTAAATGGAAATTATTTATATTGATTACTAATAACACTTATATCACAACTTTGAAAAAATGATAAATGTTACAATAAAAGCTTAAATAATTAATAACAGTGTCTTAGTTCAATTAACATCAATTCTCGTTTTAATGAAAAAAAATTGAGTATGCTAAAATAGAATATTTTATTCAAAAATGGTATAATGAAAAACCGGTCATAACTTTACATTTAAAAAAAGCTTTAAATTACAAATGCATATTCAATGACGTAACAAATCTTAAATGTAGGTTAAATTAATAAAAAAACATGGCGACTCCTGCGCACGCACACATGCGTGCAGTGAAAGTGGATACGGCTGTATTGTCATTCTGCGTTTGTCCGTCGATGCATGCGGACGTGCTGTGATCCATGCTTCACACTTATACATGATTATAAAAGCCGTTTTCCTTATATACATCCAAAGATTTACCTATGATTGCGTTAAAAAAATGTTAATAAAACGTTAATAACTAAAATGCAATTTGTACTTAAGGACAACAAAATATTGCCTGAAACATTAATTATATGTTAGACTTATTTTTTGTAACTTATTCAGTTACAGAATGCAACATGGTTTAACGTATTCTTATATCTGAATATAAATAATTCCATGAATCAAAATGTATTTATCTAATTGTGATTTGTCTTTGTATATAATTAATATTTATAGACTTTGTATGAAGTTACGCTGTTGGATTCAAGGGGTCTTAGGTTAAAAACGGTTAATTTTTTTCTGCTTATTTTAAAGTAATTCAATAACTAAATTAATAATATAGTCTGTTTTGTGAACTAAAGTTAAAACATTTTTAATGAATTGACAATATTTGTTTAAACAGACAGCGTAACTAGTGGTTTAAAAAACTCTATATAGAGCAACAGAATTTGTAGATCAAAACTATATCTTGTAAGCCGTAAATAATCAAGCGTCAAATTCTAGTTGAACGGTTATAAAGGAAAGGATACTTTCATGGAGAATAACCGCCATAAGTTCACGAATACTCTTTTCAGTAGTTTATACAGTATGAAGTGAATTATTAATAGGAGGGTAAGGTACAAGATTATTCAACAGTGGTAATTATTTTGTATCACTGCGTACATACTATACATCTTGACTGGTCAAAGATTCTATATCTATCAATATATCGTGTTTGTTTGTTTGTTGATAACGCATGTATGTCGATCATATCAATGCCCTAAATATCAACACTCGACATTGTATTTTTTAACTGTAATTGTTGTAACTCACTGGTTATAACTAGAAATAAAACGTCATATTAAATATGGTTTTAAACCCCCTTTTTGTTTTAATAACAAATAGCAAAATAATAGAAATAAACTTTTCGATCTTATATTGATAGTATTAAATTCATTTTGTATAATTTTGTAAGATAATTAATTGTAATTTGTATTCGCATTCTGTCTTAAAGCGCTTAACAATATTACCTAATAGTATCTAACAATAATTATATTTTATATTTTATTTTACCATTAAGCTTATTTAAACACTATTAAAATATTATATTTCATGTAAGAAAATATAAGAAATTGAATAAATGAAAACACAAATTGATAATTTATAAAAAGTGGTAAGAATTAATCCACCCTTGCGTTTTCTTGGTTATATATATAAAATATCTTGCATTTATTTTTTAAAGTATTTTCATCAGATCAAAAAGTAAAAGTTGTGACTAACATTAGTCGCGCTAAGTACGACTTCAAAGTATTACAAATTAAATTGTATTATTAGGAATCCACGTGACAACTTAGGAAGTTCAAAAAAAAAAAGTCTTGAAACTCTTTAACTGGTAGAAATATTTGTAATCTTAATCGTGAAATATACACGTGTATAAGGTTTGTTTTTCTTAAACGATACTAGATTTTATTTACAAATTATTATTATATTTATTAACTATTCGACAACATTACTATTCAACAGTACATGGTAACAGTTATTAGCAAAGTAGTAGTAGTACTGTTCTAGTTATTTGGCACCATCAAACTATGAAGTATTCAAACAAATATGTTTAATTAGCAGTTAATAGTTTGTACTAAAAATATAATACCTTGATATATGGTAATTAAATAATCATAAATTAACTTGTTTTGCTTACATTAAAAAAAGTTACAAAGAAATTATTTTTACGATTTCCCCTAGAAAATTGGTAAATATAGCAACACGTGGACATCCACGGTGTTAAGTATTACTTTAACGTGATTTATATAAACTTAAATAAAACATTGTGACGTATACTTCAAAAACTTACTAAAGATAACGGATAGCTATCTAAGATAAGCAATAAATTTAATCCAAGTTACAGTTATCTATTTCGTAGGAACTGTGTCTATCAATAGATTGTTATTTTACTACCAACAGAGTAGAGTTAAACTAAAAGAAATGAATGATTTAAATAGTAATGTATTAACTTCATTTATTACATGGGTCAATATATTAAATATAGTATATATTTCGCTACTACCCAAAACTAATTTAATAATATGATATCTTTTGAATATATGTTTAAAAAGCTTTTAGAAATTGTATACAGTTCCATAGAAGTATGAAATGTATAGTTCTGGAAATAAGATGTAGTACATAGAATATGTTGTAATACATATAATAATTATTTTTAGCGATATGACATCCTGTTCTTATCAATGATTCAACGCGGAATTAAATAATTATTAATTGAGTTTTATTTAACAAATTAAATATAATTGTATAGTTCTATTTAACAAACTTAATATAATTGTATAGTTGGTACCTACAATACAATTATATTTACTTTTGTTAAATATATTGGTTAATTTACTTACTTTATTAAATTAATTTCAAACATTACTTTGACATTACTCATGATTGTCATAGGTCAAAGATCACCTTAGATTATGTTTCTAAAGCTCCTTAAAACTAATTATCCCAAAAAAAAAATCATTCTATAACATTTCATTTCTACTCCCAACCCAGTCCTAATTATTATAATTATTTTTATTTAGTAAACAAAAATTTTTAATGAGAATAAATTTAATGTGGTTTATCTATAAGGAATATCATGTTTTTATTATTGTAATTTATTAAATTTGGAAGGAATTATCCCAGTAGCATAGTTATATTATTTTATGGTTTATAGCATTTCTTATTTTTAAGTAAGTACAGCCTTTAAGTGAAACAGCTATGAACAAGCTTTACAAATCGAAACAATAAATTATTTAGTTATATAGGTAAATTCTGGTAAAATTCTATTGTATTTGAAGACACCGAGTGGTAATTAGATTTCGTTTTAAAATCCACACACAGTTTAGTTCAGGAATAATAAACTATTTTAAGTTTGAAAGGTCGTATTTCAAAATTTCTCTCGATTTCTCGAACTAACTTTCCAACTCCTGCGACATACGTTATACAATAATGCACCAAAATATATATATTAATTATAACCTCTATTTTTTTTTTATCCCGTTCAGAAAAACAAAAGTAATGTAACTTAGTTAAAAACTACACAAATAGCGTGTCCACGTGACGTGAAGGCGATCGTTTGACACACATACTTGGGTTACGAAACGCGGCTACCTGTCTTACAACATATTGATAATATTTACGATTTTTATATATATATATATATGTATATATATATATACATATATATATATATACTAGAAATTTCCAACACGGCTATAGTTTCAAAAGTAACTACTATTGTTATTCAGGAGTCGGAGGTTGAAAGATTAAATTAATATTAATTCAAATCTAAAAATGCTCCTAATATTCAAATTCTAGTAAAATTAGTTACATTTGATAACTATTTTAGGTTAATACTAATAAATTTTAGTCATTAATTGAAGTACACTACATCGTATATCCATTATTCTTAAAAAATATTTACATTAGAACGTATTATATAATTTATTAAAAATATATAAGTTATTTTTTCACTCTCACATTCTGCCGTCCAAAAATACAAAAGGCAGATAAACGAAAAAAAGTGAAAGCCACGCACTCACACTCACACAACACACGCACACTGAATCATTCCTTGTGTAAATCCTTGTGAGTAATATAAGGGCCGTGACAAACTGTTATCGTTGAAATAAATTGTTTAGTTATTTATTTATACATATAATACTAAATGTACGTGGACATATAACATTACGTAAACTTAAAAAAAATGACATTGCACAGAATCTTTTGATGTGAGGGTACTTTATGTAAAACCTTCATAATTACATAAAAACTTAATTTCTTCAGTCCACAATACGCTTTGTTGGTTTTTGTTGCTTTGATTGTTGTTACGTAACTTTAAAAAATTTTTTTTTTCAGCCACGTTAAATTCGTAATTAATATAACTTATTAATAACGAATTTAACATGGATGAAAAAAAACTAATTTTTTGATGAGATTAGTCTTCTTCTTTTCTTTAATGCATTCGTAATTAATAAGTTATACTAATTACGAATGCATTAAAAGAAAACTCATCATATAAAAAGAAATGCTTAAATTTTTAGTTATAGAAATTTTATTTTAAATTTTTAAGTAATAATTTATCAATATATAGACATAATAGTGTGTGGAAAGCCTTATTTAAATCAGTGCTAATAGACTTAATTTCGTTCGTGTATATAGAGCACATTCGAATAATTAATAAATATTCTGGTCTCCTTTTAAATAATAGAGTATATTGTAGGTTTGAAATTCATAAACACTTATTTTATGTGCGAAATCGTATAGCATTATAAAATTTGTTTGATGGAGTTCAAAAATTATACCAATGATGACAACCATTAAATAAAAAACATACAAACTTAAAAGTTTTGAAAAAAGGGATGGTCGCCTAACGATGTAACTAAATATGGTAGAGTTTTGATGCACATTAGGGTTCGTGAAAAGTGTATAATAATTAGAAAATTGTTATTTATAGCACAAGCTAGTATTATTAAATTTAATAAAAATATTATTATTTAAAAACATAACACTGTTTAAGCTTTTCTTTTTTTAACTCAAAGGGACAAAAGATAGCCTTAAAAAGCCTAATGTTATTGTTCCGTAAGCAAACGTGAAATAGTTAAAATCAACAATTCAATCGAAAGGCTGGAAGTAGGACAGGCGAAATTTCGACCAACCCAATACTAAAACTCACCTTATGTTCTAGCGGTTAAAGTTGAATGTTCTATGAAAGTGTTATAGCGAAAATGAAAGTTATGAACCACGTTTTGCACAAACGAATTTGAATACGAGTTCTCAATTCTGTTCGCGTTCTTATTTTTTTCAAATATTGGTGTAGGTCCGTTTACGCATCTAGATTATTATGATAGGTTCTTTGTTTGTCATTTTTTTTTTATTTTTAAATATTTTTAGACAATTTTCACTTACTAGTTAGTACTTTCTTATATTTTAACAAAATATTCAGTTTAACAATTCAATTAAATGAACCCAAAATTTTAAAATATTAAATGAGACCTAATTCAAATGGAAGCGATACCTAAACGGAACGTAAAGTAGTTCGTATGGTTTGGCCAAAGTTTTGGTTTATCAAACAATTGATAAAAAATCCTCCATTTAGAGGAAGCTGACATGTTACCAAGGCTACGGTGGCCTTTACCCTAAATTATAGATAAGTTAATTGAGCAATGATGATTTGATGTTAATCAAATATTTCTTTCATAAAAGAAAAGTTATAAAAACTTATAATTTATTATAATAAAATCTTAAGTAGTTAATGCCAAATATTTTTTGATTAGATTGAAAGGTTAATCGAAAAACTAGACAATATACAAGAAAATATATATTATGTTTTTATTATACTATATGTAACGAAAGAAGTGACTTCTATGCTGGCCGGTATGCAGTTTGTGTTAATGCACATTCAAGTACATACTAAGATATCATAAACACATGGCTGGTTTGAATGTTCCCTATGGATTGTTAAGATCACAACGTGAAAATATAATACTTCAAAGTACAACTTCAACTTCCTCTTTACTTCATAAGGTTGAAAGTTCAAATTACATTCTAAGTAAAAGGTTTAAAATATCCACAAACAATAATGTCCTCATTGAAAAGATTTAGTTAAAGGTAAAAAAAAGTAAGCAGCCTCTTTAGAAGATACTAAAGTTAAACTAAATGTACCAGGGACACATAAAATTATTTCTTTTAGAGACACAAAATTGGTTTTAGAGATTAAGCAATTTTAATATTAAAAAAAGATAATGTTGTATTTTGTTTTTATCAATAATAAGTATGTTAAGATAAAGAAATGGTTTAATAAATAATTTCTAATCTTTGAATGGCAAGATTTAGAAAACATAAAAGGTGACTCAAAGTAAAACACGTGACGCGGACACGTAAGCAAAAGAAAATTTATAACAAAAGAAAATAATCTAATAAAAGAAAAGCTAATTTAAAACAGGATGTGCTCCAGTAGACTACTACTATTTACAATTTTGTGAATTGTTCCAAAATTAAATTAATTTTCGTGATAGTAATTACATTTTTACAATCAAAGCATAAATTTGAAAATATTGACATTACATATATAATTATACCTACGGTATACTAACGCGAATTCTGTATGCTATTTCTTATTAAGTTATAACATATATATTATTCTTTATTATATAATATTTATGTTATATTATTGACGTAGAAAAGAAAATAAAGAATTATCATAAATAATAAAGAAAAAGAAGAAAGAGTAGGTGAATAATAAATATTCAAAAATTGTCTTTTATTATCTTAGTAATCGATATTCACTTCAACTTCTAGTAAGATGATAATTATAATTGTTGCCTGATGAAGTAAATGAAGCTTTATAAAAAAATATTTATTTCTTGGTAAAATACAAAAAAATTTAAAATATTCGTTGATTTTATTGCGTATATTTTACAAATACTAAAATATGATTTAATACTTTACTATAAATATTATTTAAAAAAATATGTCTTATTGAATGCTACTCTTGGTAGAGTAAGTTTCTATTATTATAAATAAACATTTAACATAAAATATTTGGAGTCAATGTTGATTCTTTTTAACCTCCGAAAAATTGTATTTCATATAATAATGTAGTGATTTATAAAAAAATATTAATGTATAGAAAAACAGAAATTGTTTTTATTTAAAGAAATACATCTGATTTGACATCATAAAATGCTATCACATCAAATATTATTTATAAACATAAATATTAATACAAGATACCATAAATATAACTTAGCCTAAAATATAAGAAACTGTGAAATATCACAGTATTCAATATATTACACATAAAACGCACACTCACCTACGGTCAAAGCGAGTGATCCGGTCCATGAGGAGCTCCCAATTGCAGCATTGACCTGCAAAGTTCTGTTATCTCCGGATGATTCAGGTTGATAAGATGAACGTACATTTGTTTGTGGAGGCTGAGCTCCCCCGTCACTGCTTCGAGCCTCTTAAGCAATGAGTCCTTTTCTCTCAAAAGTGTTTTTACTTTTTCCTCAACTTCCCGGGACCGGACTTTTGCTTTTTCGCGGGATTTTCGAACGGCTATGTTGTTGCGTTCTCTCCTCCTTCTGTATTCGTCTGTGCCTTTATCTAGAACTTTTCCAGAAGAACGCCTTGGCGGAGGTGGCTTGTGTTTTAACATAGGTGGGAGAAGAGGTGCTCCAAGAGGAGGCAAAGGCGTAAAGCCTCCTCCGTATGGTCCACTGACTCCAACGGGAGGCTGAGGATTGTACTGGCCTGTATATTGGGCACACGACACTGATCTTCTGAAATCATGGGGTTCCGGAGGCTCCTCTTTTATGGGAGGCGCCTGTTCATGATTGTTGTTGGGTACAGGTGCGACGTAAGATGCCCCAGAATGTACAGGCTGAGGCATATATGCCAAGGTCCTAGGAAATGATCTCTGCTGAGGAGATCTTGCTCCAGGTAATATTTCCTGGAAAAGAGCCATCGTCTCCTCCCCCCGGAACTGATCCTCAATGAGGTGTTGTAAGTCCAGGCTGATTTCCTGTCCATTGAGCTCATCAAGGTCCGGAGGCGGGAAGGCATTTCGTTTGTCCTCATTGGTTTTTTTGAGGTCTGGTTGAGGAGGCGGCTGCGGCACCGCGGCTTGATCGTACATTTGCGGGGATTCCATACCGCCGGGGCCTAGTGGCCCAGCGGTTCCACTACGAGTCTCCACTTCACTGGTGTACACTAGAGCACATGCACCGTATGCACTCGCGCTAACGTGCGTTCGCTTCGGCGGTCGAGCGCGGACTGACGAAGCGCCCGCGCAAGCCTGCCCGGAAGGAAGCTGTAGCTGAAAGTTCGCAAGTAAAAGTTTTAAGGCTCGCGCACATTGGCGAGATCATTATGCAGACAATATTATCTATTAACCGTTGATTAAATTAAAATATTAAAAGTATTAACGAGATAATTCCTTATTGTCTGATTTTATTACTACTCCTTAATAATAAATAACAACTTAAATTAAATTTATTTTACTTATTAATATATTTATAAATTATAAAAAAGGAGTTTCTTCATTTATTAATTAAATGTTATCTTATAAAACACAATGAAGGAATCTTTATATTTAAAAAAACAAAGAAATCGATAACACTTATCAGTTGGGCTATCATCACGATCAACGATTACAAATACGAGATGCAGCACGGATCTACGTGGTAGCAGCAGTTTACGTAATGTGATAACGACATGTCAGATAGTGTGCTTGTTTGTGTGTTCAGTATTAAAGGCAACCAATTTGTATATATTCTACATTTTGATTACATTTGATAGTCCTCTGGCTTAAAGGCTTCAGGTCTGTCTTTGAATCCACTATTCGAGAGTTTAATTCTCATAATGTTGAATTTCTTATATAATGAATACTTATACGGATTTTAACAGTGAAGGAAAACATTCTTCAAATAATCTGTTTCTCTGGGCATAAATTGTATAATATGTTTGTACCCACCAATTCGCAATAAAGTAGTGGGGTAAATGTATTTCCTTGCCCAGACGTATGGTCATGATTTAGTAAACGTTCCAATTAAATGGAACTTAGGATAGCAATAAATTATTTAAACAAGATATTTCTTTCTCTAATTTTAGTTAACTTTTGAATATTAAATAAATAAATTCAAGGAAACAAACAAATTTTAGAAACATGTAGATCCGCTTATGCAGGTATAAACCGAAATACAAATCTATTAGACAGGAAATTGAATACAATTAATGTAATATAGACCTGTCTGCTGGTTTTGTTGTCGTGAACACGTGTGATTGACCGAGTAAATTTCGAATTAGCAAGTATATGTCATTTGACACCAATGTAAGCAATTATTATAGCGATTAAACATTAACGCATTGTTATTGTTTCATTGAAATTTCTTAGGAAAATTCTTAGTATTCAAAATCTTTTTGCTAATCCTTACCTTTTCATTTTACACTGAACAATGTAAAATTAAAAGATAAAAGTTGGTCGGTGGTTGGTGTTTGTCAGTCCAAACAAACATGAATGAATTATTTGCATTAAGAAAAGAAAACCGAGAGTGCCTTCAGCAGCATCACATCATTTACTCCGAGTATTTTCTTGGAATATATATAAGTGCAAACTTAAATAATGATACTCATTATATTTCATTATGACTAATTACCATTATTTAATTAATTTATAATACGAATTGCATATTTAAGTAAATCTAATCATGATCTCATTAAGTAACTTTCTTTACATTTAATTTTTTATTCATATTTTTATTTTGTAGTCTAAAATTTGTATTTTATAATAAGTAACACCTACTTATGTATTGTATGCCAAAAGTTATGAAGGGGTAAAATCTTAAATTACAATTAACATAGACTATATGAGAGCTCATCCAAGTTTTATGTTATACACTCTCACCGCGAGTGAGATGTTTAAAAAGTACCAATTAATTAATTAAAATCATTTTAGGTATAACAAAAATGGAAAATCATATTTTGACCTGCTCGAAAAAGTTTTCAAAGGAACAAGAAGATTAGTTACGTATTCTGTTTGACCAAAAGAACTTGTATGACTTTTCTGGTTTTTCTTGTATAACTTGCTGAGGCAAAGTACCTAAAAGATTCTAATGGGCAATATATTTGTGCATGGCACTAGGGCGTCATATTTTATGTTCATTTGAGATAAATAGTTTATGTATTCGTATGCTAATCTTTCTCGTTTTTTGAAATATAAAAAATAAGATAATTCAAACAATAACCTGTACTTTGCTTGCCGATCATTAATAACACCAACCTAAATATTTAAATTCAAATCTCTTTCAAATAGACTCTTGATGTCAAAAGTTGAAAAGTTACATAATACGCAACTAGATTAGTAGGTAATCAGACAATCCGAAAATCACTGATCATAAAAATAATACATAATTCCCATTTAAAATTCAAATTCAATCTAGTTCAATAGACTAATATCAAATTTATTTATTTCGATTACATAATTTAGTAAAGTACAAAATGTGCTGTTCATTACAAAAATACAGATAAAGTGAAAAATAGTTTCAATAATAAAAATAGGTTTCGTATTGGTGATACAAAAGTATTCATTAAAAAGTGTACAAGTGAAGTCAGTAATAGCCCACTGGTGGGGTTGCGGTGAACGGGTGTGATGCAATGCGCCGGCGCAATATAGTCGCGCCGCTATGGATTGGTTATTAAGATAATGTATTTATTTTATATCCATCATATTTTCGGAGTTTTTACGTGTTTTTCAATGAAAGTTTCTTCCATAATTTCCCGAGTTTAACGTAATATATCATATTAAATTATGTTTGTCTAGTTTGATTTTAAAAAAGTATAATAATAAAATAAAAATTGCATAATATTTCGAAAAAAAAAATATCAATAATATTAAAAACATATTTTTATAATATGCAGAGATAGGATAAATTTAGTAACACCATTTTAAATTATTAATTAATAATCCAAGCAATCAAACAACGACCAATCCAAAATGCCCGCATGTCTCAATGACTGGGTAAGTAGGCGAGCGACAGCAGAAAGTGGTCGAGTGACGCAACCGCGCTGGTAACCCAGTCCCCGCCACGCAACGCTAAGATACCAGGAGATGGAGAGTAACCTTTAAATCACCTTATGGTAACCTGTGTGAGGTATATGCTAAGTGTTACTGATAGTCCACACTACGCAGAAGTTCCTTCAAAAGTTAGAAGTTAAAAATGTAAGGTAAGGTAAGTAAGTGTTTTAACTAAAACATTGTAATAGCATTTAAGTGATGAATAATAATAAGATTTGTGTGACTGTTTATACAAACAGTCTTACTTTAAATCTCTACATACGTAGAGATTTAAAGTAATAAAGAAGTTTATTGTGTAGCCAAAGTGTTCTTGCTGTTTCTTCTAAATATACCGAGATTTAAGTACATTGTTTAGAACTATGTGGGCAGGGATAGCAAATCATTAAATCTATATACATATATATCTCGACATGTTTAATGGTTAGATATAATTGAGTATTATAGTTTCGGCGATAACATAATTCAGTATATATGTAAGCCTTCAAATATCCCACGTAGACCGAGTCATCACCTAGTGCCATAAAAACGAAGCTAGCCAAAACGTAGGTAATAATCAAAATAACTCTTATTAGTAAAGCTGTTAAGGTTTAAAGTTGAAAATATACTGCCATGGCGCTGGGGCGTCATAAGTTTAGCGCAAGTTACGCAACGCACTCTCACTTTCGCGAATGAGGTCTCTGCGGTCTAACGCCATCTTATACCACCGGACTTAGGGTAACCCAGTCGGTCTGTACAACCTACCTACATTTTTACAGTTATCCGTCTTTATATTATGTCTGGTGGTACTAGAACGATAGAAGGGTAATGACTAGCTTTTCCTCTAAGTCATGAGCGAAGTATTGTTTTGACCATTTGCAGATAACTGCGTTTATTAAAACATATGTAGTTATTCATTGCTTTTAAACAGTTAAAATATTTAACAATTTATATAAATGTGGCCCTTATCAAATACGACATACCTTAGATTACTGTTTAATGATACAAAAAATATATTTCTTCGGCGACATTCATGTGAGTCTCAAACGAAAGTGTGTCAGCGAACCCACACACCGACGAAGTAGGGATGAATTCAAACTTAACTCTTCACGATGAATGTAATCTAGCATGCGTTTAACAGTTTAATTACTCTGTGTATTCTATCTACATTACATGTATTCTATTCTTATAATTTATTTACAAACTGTAAATTTAAATGCAAGTGGAATTTATTTAAGTTCCGGTTAAATATTCCGTAACTTTACATTTTCAAATACCAATGTTGTAAATCATAACGATGTAATTAATAGTGTTCGAATTCGGTGATTTCAGATAGCCAGTTCGATTCTTTTTCTAAATTGAATAAAAGATGGGAAGGTATGACTCATGATTTTAATAATCGAAATATTTATTTTCATTTCTTTGTTTTATAATATTGATAATAATTGGTTTAGAAAATTTTGATTCATGCCATTTAACGTGTCTTTTTATGTATTATTTATTAAATATTTATTTTTAAAACAAATCAAATCGAAAGTACCAGGATGTCATGATTATCGAAGAGATGTTAACAGGACAGACAGCGATTTCCATACAATGTTTGTTTACAAATTAGTTAGTCAATCAGAACTAGTGGCCTATGAACTGCATTGTGAGTGACCTTGGGGCTATTTGGCTTATAATAATTACTTGTTTATATATACTGTCCGTTAAAAAAACGACTATTTTTATATTACAAGTAATCTATTTAAGACATTTAGTTATGTTGTCATATTCAATTCATTGGCATTCATTAAAAATTAAAAGAAATTAAAATGAAGCCAAATTTAAAGAAGATAATAATATGTTTATGCAATGGAGGATAGTAATCTTCGTATTTAAATCAGAAGACTACTCAGATCAAAGAGACTAATCTAACTATTATCTAGTGGTTTTATGTAAAAAAAGAAGCTGATATCTTTCACTAATGTAAATAATAAACACAGGCGTACAACGTCATATAACCAACAGACAGACAAAGATATCAAAAAAAACAATAAGAATTCTTAAATAAAACTATAATGAAGTTATCACACACACATGTATGTGACCTAAAACTGAACTAAAAATGCAAACAGTCTTTTTAACTTTGATGCCAGGGATGAACTCAGCGATCATTTTTGTTTATATACATTTTTGATAGAGTTTATTTTGGGTCACTGATTTGATCGCAAATCCTTTTTTAATTAAATAAATAGTTGCAATATGTCTAAACTAATATATACCGCTGATCCGTACCGTTGGTCTTTGGAGTTTTATCAGTTTCCAATCTAGCTAATCCAGTGGTTAGCAAAGACACCTAACGTATAGCGACAGGGACAGGCATGTATGTGATGAGCATAGTTGTCTGTATATGTAATTTGTCCTGTTATATTATATTATATTTAATTAAAAACATAAGGAAATGTAACAAATACCTACATCGAAAAAAAAAATACAGTAATTGAAAGCAGAAATTACAAAAGTAAATATGCAGCCTAAAAGACGATTCACAAAGAAAATGTATTAAGCACGATAATAAACACACAAGAATAATAACAACCATAGTAGTAAAATGCTAAATGACTATAGGATAGCGTTATTTTATAACAATAAGTCTGTAATGTTCTTAAATATCGTTGATTTTTACAAAGTACAGACAAAATTTATAATTAAAAAGAAACTAGTACAGAAGGTATCTACATATAATTTCGTACAAGTAGAAGCCGGCCCTGCATTTATCTATTAGTAGTTTGGATTGCCCTATTTAAGGGATTGCAACATAGGGACACACACACATGAGCGTTGATAATATAGATATGTATTTACGTTTCTTTTGCATGTGTGTGTTGCAAAATAGGTTTTGTCTTTTAAATATTTATGACATAGAGTAATAAATTAATATTATATTTTGGCCTAAGGTGAATAACTAGCCTAAGATTAATAACTAGCCTAAGGTGAATAACTAGCCTAAGTACCTACCGCTATTTTTGTATATGTTTCTAAGATCATGTATTTTTATAATTGATATACAGAATCTTAAAAAAAAAATATCTCTTCTTCTTAAATATTTAGTATGTTGGTGTAGAATAAAAGCTCAATAACTTCAAATACACCATTGATACAATTTAGATATTATTAATTTTACTTATAACCTCTTTAAGTTAAATTAATAATATCACTGTTGATCCTATAAAATGAATAAAATGTTTATATTATGTTATAACATAAACCATCTATTAATTCCTGTAAATTCGAATGAAATAACTAGAAGTCCACTTTTAATTGATCTGTAAAAACAATAGGTGAATATGCAAGCAATAAATCAAATTAATTAAATTTTGAACATAAAAAACAAAAGTCAAAAGAAATTCTACTAGATATGAGACGAATAATTGCTAAATTTTCTATTTTAAAACAATGTTTGTTTAAGTGGTTCAAATGTATTCCATCTACAAGCATCTTTATAAAACGCTATTATGTCTTTACGATCATTTATCGAGAAATATAGAAATAGAAACATGGTAGATGTGATATTCTCTTCCCTATTTATTATTGATGTTGAACCTTTAAACTCTTTAAAACAAAATATAATCACAGAATCTTTTCAGTAGACTAAACCGTAAATAAATTTAAATTTGTTAATAATTCAATTTGAAAATATTATTTTAATATTCAGCTATTCAGCCTTTCTTCTGGAGCATTCGGGTACAAATAGCTAAGTATTTATTAGCTTAATATTAAAAACTCGATAAGATGTCGATTAGGAATTAAGTTAATTTCTTGTTAATCAAGATAAAATTTTGATATTTCGAGGCATTCATTGCACTTGCGAAACGAGTCCACTTGCCCAGTGCCAAGACAACGCTCTCCAAGAACTCTTCATTGAGAAGAAACAACAATGAATCAAGAAAATGTTACTTTACTATATTACCTATTGATGTGAGATCAAATTGAATTTAAAACCAAAGCCAAGTCGGAGACCAAAAGATGATCATAGATAAGTTTTACTGTGATACTATATTCTATAATTTAATAATAATCTATACTTATATATAGTTACATATCATAATTAGATGTCATTATTGTATTCATTTTAGACTGATTTGTATGATAAAGGTCCATCTGAGACAGGAGTGAGGATGGGGGCGGAATGAAGGTCTACTCTGTGCAGGTAGTATAACCTCTCACAGAAGATCTTCTATGAGATTGCACTACCCCGGCCCGGTCAGTCCATTAGAGGTGCAATCAAAAGACTACACATAGGCTCTACCTACAACCGGAAAAAATGATGTTTTAAATATTTTGTTTTTGACGTAACAACTGCTTACTTTCTATATTATATGTAGGTTAGATTTGTATGTATCCGTTAAGCGCCGTATAGAATGACTTAATTGTATGATCTCACGAGCTATAAACATTGTAAGTTATTTTAATTACAATTTATCATAAGTTATTTTTATAGGTTTTATTTCATAGCTTACATAGTGTTTTAATAAACAAACGTAATATGGTTTATAATTGATTGATATTCAAAGATATATGATAAAATACTATGGGTGACAAAAAAAAAATAATTTATGAAACTTTATTATTTAAATATTCCATCTAGTCAGACTAAAAATATATGAACAGACATGCTGCAATACTTTTATATACATAATAATTAAATAATATATTATATAACTTACTTGTTGCAATCTTAAGATGGTATCTGAGAGCTATTTATAGTTTCGTAATATGTCATAGTATAATTACAATAGTAGGACCATTATATTATTTACAGTAGAAATGAAATAGAATTAAATAAAACCTACATAAAATTGATTTCTGTACATATGGAAAACCTATTCTATTTTGGATTATAATTAAACTATAATTGAACTTCTAAGACGAAATTAATATCAAACTAATTGGAAGTACACCTTTTGATAATTGAAATATATATTTTTTTGCTTTGTCTATTAAGATAGAAGGACCCAGATAATTAATTCAGAATATTAAGGTATACCTAGTATTCTATGAGTTAACTCTATGAGTTAGTGTCAACCTTAACTTAATCAGTAGCTATTTTTGGCTACAACTACACAAAGTTACAGTTAAAATAAACTTCTCAATAAAAGATTTCACTGCTTGAATATTAAATTACTTCTTGTTGTATTTGTTATAATCGGTAAATTTCTTCAAAGTTGCTCGAGCCTTTTTTGAAAATTGCAAGTTATAGTTACTTACACGATTTGCTAGTTTGATAATTTGCAATTTTTTCTTTACTTATTATTTCTATAGTCGTTCTGAGCGATATCACGTATTATGTTTTCGCTTGACCTTATAACGCATACTTCTTACATGCCATGCTACCCTGGTATTTGATTACGCAATAAATACTATAATAATAAAATAGACAGACAAATTCTTATAGTGAATGAATGTACAGAGAGCAGAAAGCATATTTTAATATCTTGAATACCATACTCTTCAGAAAATAATTTTCAATCTATCTAATAATATATAGGTGACGGTGAAATATAAACTGATGGTGAACGTAAATTTAGCCTTATATTTCACAGGAAGACGAGATGTCGGTGTTTGCCAGTAAGTCAGTTTTCTGGCAAACAAAACTATGACACTGTCTTAGTCTCTACTCGGTCTGAGATAAAGCATGACGATACGCCGGCGCAGTCCGCTATTAATACGAGGGACTTCCTAGACACAGCACGTAAAAGTTTTGGGTCATCTATCTTACAGCCATGATTTGAAACAATGTGACATTTTCTTGTTTCTTAAAATAAAGAAAGCTCTAAAACATTCCTTGATTATCCAGTTTAAATGCGCTCACAGCGTTCGAAAAGACCACTTAAACCAGGTTTCTATATATTTTTTTCAGAACTTTCTAATTGTCCTAGTAGATTTAGAGTTAGTCTTGGTATTAAGCTATGTATTAGTTTTGCTCATAGTTTCGGTCTTTCAAAATGAGTCCGGCGATTACCATTTAGCTGTTATTATATTGGCTAAGAAGTACAACCAATTAATTCAGTTAAGTTTTCAATATTTTAAAGAATAGTAAGTAAAGAGTATACATAGTAATAAATTCTCTAATGTAAAATAGAGTTAGAATTTAATAATATACAACACAAATCAAATAAGATTGGTAAAAAGATATAAATAAATAAAATATTATAGTGCATTTATGTAAATTAGACTCTAAGTATGGAAGCAGTAGCTTTCCAGCTCTTCTTAGATCTGTGATTCTAAGGATAATCTTGACTCTGTGACTTGCTGTTAACTTTAAAAACGAAGAAATGTTTTATATAAAAGTGACTTTCCACAAAAGTTTTGATTTAGACTTTAATTCGGGGACGACGACGTTTTTTGACAGGAATGGACTCACAGGTGTTTCAGGTTCAAGTCCTGCTCAGTAAGATACGCTCATCATTTTATAAAACACTATATACATATGCGTGAGTTTAACTTAATTGATAAAACATTTTGGGACCTGAGTATGTTAAACTGGTGCCTCGTGGAGTATTTCTTTCCATTTTTTGTGTTAGCTCATGTGCTATCCTAACTTTACGAAAATGTTTTAGAATTTTTATCACTTGTATAGTTATTTAATTTATGTTATTACATACTATAAAAACCAATACAGAATCATTCATTGTTATAATTAATAACATTATTAATAAGGTACGTCAATAAATACCTATTTAAACCAAATTAATTCTTGGACCTGCATTTTTGCAAGAACTAATTTTGAGTGGAACTAATCTTCAATAATAATATTTGGATGAAATAAATATATGTATATAAATATATAAAAATATATATATATATATATATATTATATTTTACATTTTTTAAGTTAATAACGGAAAATGTTAAATGATACCCTAAAAGTAATTTAATAATATTGAATTTTCCATTTTTTTTTGTATTATTTATGAATATTATTCGACAAAAAGAATATAAATTTATAATAAGGTTTTGTAGAAAAACAAGCTACAAAAACTTGAGGTGTGAGAAAAATTGACATTACATTTAAAATGTGTTCATTTATTGACAGCGCCGTCTACCGGAGACACCCATACTTATTATAATCACTCTACCTTTTCTTATCTCTAGTTCTCGTTGATTCGATAGATGGCAGCATTTTTACTATAAACGCGAATATATTTTATTTTTAAGCATATGGCTATGCATTGCTTAAGTTAAATAATTACAATTTATTTTGATTCTTATAACAGCCCCAATAACAATAAATAAAAATAAAGTAGTTTATTGTAAGAAAATGTTTTGGATATTTTTTGTACTAATACTATATTTATTAGGTTGTTTAGTATTAAGTATTGTTGCTAAAGATTATTTATTAAGTTGTTAATTCAAAATAAGGTCATCTATTGGATTCTTAATTACTAGTTATACGTTTAGTAGTTTTCCTAGTAAATTAGTTTTTGATTTATTTAATAGATGGCACTTCTTTACGTTGTTATTTTTTTTGTCTGATATTTACTTATTATATTAAATATTAATCGATACTTAATAATGTTCTCATAAAAGATACAGAAACTATAGTAAACAAAAACGAAATTAATAAAAGATTTAAAAAGTAGAGACACTTGAAATTATTGGTATATTTCTTTACTTTTTTAAATGGCATAACTTTTACTTGCAAGAACGATTTAATCACTAAATATAATAAAGTTTTTAAAAGGGAACAGGAACGTGTCCTTATGGCACCAGCTGAATGATGTCAATACAATATATGCAAAATTAAATTCACCGATAATAAAGGCCAAATGTTCACTACTAATATTATAAGCCGATAAGGTTGGTTACAATCTTATAATATTTTATAAAAGGAATGTTTAAAACAAACATAGACTATGATGTAATAAAAATTTACCGCTTAAATTAAGATCTACTAGAGACCTCATTTTCAAAACAGGGTAACTTGAAAAACTATCCTTTCTTACGATAGCTGAATTTCACGCAGAAGATGCGGGTAACGGATATTTAAAAATAATATTAAAATAATAGAAAAAGGGAAATAACATATAAAAATATATTGTTTCCGCCCGGGATCGAACCGGGGACCTTCTGCGTGTTAGGCAGATGTGATAACCGCTACACCACGGAAACCGATAACAAGTCCGACATATTTTAGGAGCACACTACTATTTATTTTATACTATCTGAAAGGCATGTGCCATGAGTATATTTAGAAACAATAAAGAAGTTTGAGTTAAGATAGGAGCCATAAAATTCTAAATAAAAAAGTTTATGTTAATAAAAAACTTTATATACTCTTAAAATATTATATGTATTATATTATTTTACGATTTAATAATTAATAGAATATTAGATCCAATTATAAAATAATAAGTATAATAATAATAATTATACTTAGTTTGGCCATAAGTACTGTTACAATTAAAAATTAAAAATATTACATTTGATTTTGGAATCTGTAATTTTTATACGATTGTTCATTGTGTTTTCTCATTTTGGCACCAATACATTGTACAATATTTTGCGATATTAAAATGGAGTGGGGTAATAAAGAGAACAGAATCGCTGTGATTTTTACACACAAAGTAGGTATGGACCCAAATGCAATTTTTAAAACTCTCCATACATTTGGTAAAGTTTGTGTAGCGGGCTATTAATAGGTACAATGAGACTTCCGGCGGTCCACGTAATGTTCGTACGAAAAAGGTGGTCAAAGCAGTAAGGGAGAGAATTCGAAGAAATCCTGTCCAAAAGCAAAAGATTTTATCTCGGGAAATAAAGATAGCACCTAGAACCATGTCGCGTATTTTAAAAAATGACTTAGGACTTGCAGCCTATAAGAGACGCACTGGTCATTTCTTAACTGATAAATTCAAGATGAATAGGGTGGTAAAATCGAAACAACTATTGAAGTGCTACGCAAAGGGAGGTCACAGAAAATTTTCGTTTACGGATAAGAAAATTCTTAGGCTGGCCTTTTCATTCGTGTCGTTGGAGTTTTGGTTTGAAAATGATCTCATTTCAAAGGGGTTGGTATCCCCTTTCTTTTAATACTATTCCCAGCTCGAGCACACGCGTAGTTTTTTTTTATATTTTTTTTTTGTGTAAAAGTAACCTACCGTATTTTCACCAATATTAGCACTAAAACACATTGTTTAAATAACACTTCAAATCTATGCAATAAATTCATATAAATATAGAATGGAAAATAAACCGACACGGGCAGGGATTCGAACCCGCGACTACTGGGAAACCGTCCCGTCGCTCTACCAACTGAGCTACCGTATCGCTGTCCGCCTCGGTTAATTAAGCATTCTATATGTGATCATCTTTATCGGGACGGTGATGACATCTATTAGGTTTCTTTCGAAAATGCTAACCAATGTTTCTAACTTTGCAGTATATACAAACATTGAAAAGATGCCACTACCGCCATTAATGTTTGAAAATATCTATAAACATGTATAGCCATGTTAAGCTTATTTAAATTTATATAAATATAGATTAATGTTTTCCACCGAGTCACTAAAACGATACATACGTTTGGCAATGAAGAATTTCGCCATGGAAAGAGCGCATGCTTCTTTTGATAAATGGCTTCAACGTTTAAAGGACTGTATTGTAGCCAATGGACACCACTTCGAATAAGCTTTTATATTTTTAATTGTTTTATATTTCTGTATTAAACGAACACACTGTGAAAGTAAAAAATGTTATTTGCAATTAAAAAAAAATGTTTTTCTTAGTTACAATATTTATGGCAAGACTAGGTATAATAAAATAATAACATATTGATACTTTTCTAGGTATATGATATTTTTATTAAATAATACTGATTTTAAAATACATATCTTAAATATATGTAGTTACTTAGTAATAAAAAGCTTCCTTATATGTATAATATACTTATTATAAAATAGTTTTCCGAAATCACTAATTTAATTAAAAATATAAAAAATATATTATAATATTTATTAAAATACATAATTTCTTGAATGTTACTTATTACTAGTAATGTAACTATTTAGTAAGTTTCTGGCCGTTACATTTTAAATGCATCAGAAATGTAACCCAAATATTTTTTAAGTAAATGTTTGTATAGTTGTTTTCCAAAACAAAATGGCACTCTGGAAGAACCGTTCACCTTATGTTCATTTTTGTTTGACACCTTCACTCCTGATATTCTGCGAGATCTATTCTAACTCTTCTCGAGGCACTTGCACACAGCTAAAAATTTTTATGTCTCGGCCAAACAGTTCCCCATCACCGAGTGTCTGTGGCAGTGGTTGGTTAAGAGTCTCCGGAAGAAATAGTACAGTTACACCGGCTACCAGGCTTAGGAAACCCATGATAGTCAGCGGGAGGGCTCTTGAGTAGGAAGCCTATATTATACAAACATTTTAAGTTAGTGGTATATTATAAAAGTAAAAAGTACAATCAACCCAATTTGCAATACAGTGGAGTGGATGAGGAACTTAATAACTGTAGATGTAGGAACTTAATAACTGTAACAGTAGAAACTGTAGATTGTATGACCGCTAAAATGTATGCAGATTTCCCCATAACTTTTTTTTTCATTGGGCCGATAAATATTCATCATTTAAATAATTAATTATGTGGTGTATGCTTAATTTTAAACAAGAATAAAAAAATTAAGACGAGAAATTTCAGGAGTTACCCAACTCAAATTCAACGCGATTAAGGGAAGCATCAAGAAACTGTTAATACACAATACAAAACAGTAAAAGATATCTTGAAATCACATGGATTGGACATCCTTTCGCATCCGTCTAAAAACTAACGTGTTTTTAGACATAAAAAATTCAGTCATCGTCTCTTATTTTATTAAGTAAATTACAAAGCATTTGTGGAATTAATATCGCCTTTGTTGTCAATTTAGACTAATACTATTTGCTTTTTTGCTATTCGCTATCTGTATCTTGACTAACAACATGATAAATACCTACCAATGACACGATGTACGGACATGCGAGTAAGCCGATTCCAGATATAAAGGACGCACCCGCCATGGCCTGTGCGCGTAGCACGGTTGGTAAAAGCTCGCCAATTTGAACGTAGAATACTGCGAATGACGCCGCCACGCACAACCTCCCCACCATCGCCAAGAATACTGTTATCCACGGCCAAGCTGGAAGTGTATGACGGATAAGCAGCCATTTCATTATTCAATTTACTAAGCGCTAGATTAACTTGCACACTAATTTAGCTTTTAAGTAGGCGTGTGCTTCAGTCTGATTTGTGGAAATATTTACTCGCCATTTTTTTGGGTTCCTATAGCGCGCTGTAAAGAATTGGTTGATTGGATAAAAAAATAAGCATATAAGAAAGCACTTGGCAAAGCTTATAGCATCCTATCCAGATTTTTGTTTGAGCGGTTAGTGGACATGGCTACTAGGATTGGTCCTTTTTATCGCTAAAGTTGTTTCTGAGAAAAAATACGTCTGTAACCAAATAATGAACCTGTCAGCCCAAATGCTAATATTTGTATTTTCTTAACCAACATGTAGAATACTTTTAGTTCTAAAAATTTGCTTATATTAGCATAGGAAAAAACAAAACCTAAGCTAGGCAATTTTACAATTCAACAATATTTACAAAAAATACCTTCAGGAACCAGAGCACAACTCAAACAAGAAATTCCTCCAATGCTAATAAAAACGCACAGCACCCAGCGCCTGCCGTACCTGTCCATACACTTCCACGCGATGAAGTACGATGGAAGTTCTACTGCCCCTCCTAGACAAATGATAAAAAAATAAAATATATAGAATAATATAATATAACAAGTATATAGAAAAAAAACGAGCCAAGATCTTTAATATGCTGTAATTAGTAAATTTAAAAAAACTAGTCTTTTTTTGAGAAAATGTGTGTGTGTGTAAATAATAAAAAGTGTTTCAAGAACCATAACCATAACTAACTAAATATATAAATGTATTACCGATAAAAAATGCCAGATAGTCGTTTACTCCCAAATTCGATGTGTTATAGCTCAAACTATTATAAACTACGCCAATTGCTATCCAATTAATTGTCAATAAAATGAACTTTTTTCTTATGTTCGGATACCTAAATACGTCTAGTGGCGAAGCTTTGCAGTCACCTTCAGAATTCTGATCATCTACTCTTTTTCTTTCTAATATATCTTCTTCTTGGTCTTTTATAAGAATCCTACTCACAAATTGCATGGATTTTCTTCTAAATGTATGAATTTTTGATGAAGGCTCAGTTTTTGTAGATTTTTCAACTTCGTAGGTAGTATCATTAGGATTTAATTCCTCATTATCTTTACTTTTCGTTTTTCGTATAGGGTTATCTCCATCAGCTTCTATTGCTGGTTCCTTATTATCCACATTACTAACAATAATCGTTGGTGTATATGATAACATATTATTTATTCTTCTGTTCATAAATTCATATATTTCTTGTTGAGACTGAATCTGTCCGTTTTGCACAATTAGAATTTCTGCCTCCTCCTCTTCTGCTCTTACTCTTTTCTGCAAGAGTTGTTTTAAAACAATTTGTTTAGTTGTTATATGCATAATATGTACACATTTATCTACATATAAATTACTTATCCTTAATGCTTACATGTATTTCTAATAAAAACCCTCGTTCTAAGTGAATACCATTCCTTTTTGCAAGGTTCCTGAGTACATTTTCTGCGTCAGCGATACGACCTCTACCTACCAACCAGCGAGGGGACTCGGGAATCAACCAATAGTACCTATAACATTTTTTTCTTTTATTAAAATGCATCTTTTTATCATTTTATATCACCTTGCTTATTTTTACAAACCCAAACAACAGGACAAAAGGCAAACTGGTAGCGAGGGACAAATAAAACCAGTCTTGGCACAAATATGCCAATAGGGCCAGTAAGCACATTCCACCTCCGAACAGCATGCCGACCACTATCCCTGCAATACATTTAACTTAAAAAACCATAAATAAACTAAGAAGACTTTTAAAATATATTTTTTTAGCTTTTAACGTTGAAAAAATTATCATATATTCAATAAAAATAACATAAATATAAATAACAAGATAGCATCACCATTTTTCTATTATGATTGCTTTTTAATAAAACATGTCGTATTTATGATGTACATTTTAATTCAAATATATTAAAAGCCTTATATTTTAATAAGACAAATTAATAGTTTTAATAGCAAATACTATAATTTGGTATCTTATTGAAGCTAGGTAATGTTCGAATATATGATAAAGTTTCATTAAGTCGACCGAAAAACTTAGAAAAACACTTCTACATAGTCATTTTCCAGATTAGTTTATTATGTGTATTGAAAAATATTAATGAAAGGTTTATAAACTTAAGCACTTTTATATATACAATGATAACTCTAAGTCTTACCCGTGGACGTTCTTCGTTCAGGAGGCATTAGCTCCAAGGCTAGTATAAAAGGCTGCTGATATAGTGCAGGGAAGAATAGCCCTCCAGCAACCCTAAGTGTAATGTAGCCCCAGTAGCTTCCGGGAAAGGAAGCCGCTATAGATATAGGTACTTCAAGTGCTATCATAAGAAGAATTGTTGGTCTCCTACCGTATCTGAAAAAAAAAAACTTTGTATTAGGTACGGCTAGTTACATAGATTTTTAAAATATTTGATTTTATAATGATTATTGATAAACTTTTACCTATCTGACAAGAGGCCAAAGAATACATTTCCAAAAATAGAACCCACCCAGAACAATGTGTTGCTGGTCCTTGGTAACCACTCCTTGTCACAAACTAAAGAAAACTAAAAAACAGAAAAAGTACTTAAAATATAAAGTAAAATTAAGCTTAAAAACAAGCCAGATAGTATTTGTTGCTTCACGGTGGATTAATTGCTTTACATAAAATAAAATTCATTCTATAATATAAAGGTTACTTCACAGTGTTTTCACTTTTCGACAATAGATATTTTATTTTCTGTATTTTTTGTTTTAATCTATTATTATATTTATATATTATATATGTAGAATAAGACAAGAGTGAAACTTCTTATACTTTATCAGTTATTATATTTTTTAAGGGAACCAATTGCAGCGTCGCCGTATCAAAAAAAAGAAAAACTATTGCCTCCAAATTAAATGAGTAAACAAATTATTTAAACTTATAATTAAATGTTACATCACACGGTCATCCTTCTTCTTCATCTGTCCCAGATAAATCAGATTTATAGTTTCTCCATAGTTTCATAAGATCAGCTGAGCTGGTAGTATTAATCAGACCTTCAACATTACAACTTTTTTTACAGTATATCTGTTGTTTCCTTTAGTCCTCATTATTAAATGAATGAATTACCTTATAAGGTTTTAAAAATTTTGGATATAACTTACTGTTTTGGGTCAATTGCGTGTTATTAATAGCTACTATATCACCTACATTATCTTCCTACCGTTTTCTATTATAACTTTTCCTATTTTAATTCTATATTTCTTAGATACATAATTTTGCTTTTGCTGTTAGTTCTAATCTATTTTCATCACAATATGCATTTTTTTCCTTTATTAATGTTTATATCTCTTCATCTCTATTTCTCATTGGTACACCTATAAGCAGTTCAAAAAGAGTCATGCTAATACAATAATCGTCATTTATACAAAGTTTACTCAAGACATCTATAATGATCAGGTGAAAACGCTTAACTTTTAAATTTCCACGGGGTTGTCTAGTCGTGACACGGAGGTGTTCAAGAGCTTGTTGTTGCATTATCAGCTTATATCAGGTTTCCTCAGTTTTTAACGTATTTTTTTTTATTAATTTTTACTTCTATCCACGGACACGTCGCCCGTGCACTTTTCGCATTTAGTCTGTATTTGGCAGATTAATTGTTGAATTTTGATAACATACTCAAAAAGGAGTTTATTAGTACAGGTATCTTAAAACACTATATTTGTAAGGTAAGATCTTTGCACAGCAATTACATATACATATACAGGGTTATTTGTAATTAGTTGACCACCTCTTGCAGGCAGCCTCTCTACCTCAATCCTAACAACATTTGTTCTACGACTTTTCAGAAATACCACTTAGATTTTAGATATTTTAGTATTTTACTCGTATTGCAGTTTGATTCGCATAGAAATTATAGTTAATTTTATTGTTAAAAAAATATCAGAGTCTATCATTTTTTTTTCAAGTTACATAAAATTATACTTTGCCTTACCTCGGTTACCAAAGTCCTAGCGTAATGTTCAGTGTTGAACTTCCAACCATTCTGGCATGGCACTGGGTCTCTTTTAATTCCTGATATTACATCTTGTATATGTCCTGTCTAAAACTTAGTATTATTTAATTTTGCGGTGACAAATAATAAGCTTACATAAAGACCACATTCTAAAATAAACTTTATATTTGACTCACTAAAACCGACCGTAACTACAGTACTTATAGAAATTTGAAATCATTTCAGAATTATTATGACAATGTACATTAATACATGTTGTAATTAATCACTTTGATCAAATGGAGACTATTGTAAATAAATTAGGAATATTATTTTGAAAGTAATAATCACCTGTCCGTTACTATCTTCAATTAGTCTAGGTGGTGTAAATTCTTTTACTTTTATCATCTGGGTCTTACCACCATTTTGAATCAACTGTGATCTGAAATAAACAAAATATAAGGCGGAAGATCTAAGACCGTTCATTAACATGTAAAAAGAATGAATGAAGAATGGTTATTTATATCTACTATCTGTAACATTAATATTAATTCTGATACCGCCTAAACACAAAGTGTTTTGCAGCCAAAATGTAAGTGAAGTACCTGGCAGTCGACCAAAGTGATTGCGTACTAGCATTTAAATACTCGAAGTATATTCGTGTTTACATCATGTTAAAGGCCTCATTGTGAGCTAGTACAAGTAGTTTCTTCCAAAAATAAATCAATGTAAACTTCGAACATTGAGTTACCTCTCGGTAATATAACTGCCAAGAGCAGTATATAAAGTTTGGACATCAATATTGTAACTTCTACAGGTTTCGTATACGCCATGCTCCCCTGGTATCGTCAGGTTACGCAGCCATTCATCCGGTAGGGCCAATTCTTCTAGCTCTCGAGGCGGAGCACACCAATGTCCAGGAGTGGCGTTCGTAAAGACCTAGATATTAATTTTAAAAATATTATGACTTTAAAATATTTTATTTAATGTACTTGATTATTTAATCTATACGATTTATATCTTACCCGCCACAATTAATTAGTAGAAAATGACAACATACATACTCATTAATAAAAAAAACTTGCAGAACTACTTCTTATGTTGAAGTTATATTTGTTCTATGCTTTAGATTTACAATACTCGTTTCAAATAATTATTCATTTTATTACACGGCCTCTTATGAAGAGGAAGAGGATATTTATAAATATATATCATTAATGATAAGTAAATATATTGAGTATAATATTAAACTACCTATTTAAAAAAAGGCTCCACTGTTATTCCAGTCCTCCTCCTTCCTCTTCAATTGAACAAATATCTTTTTTTCATTCATAATTTATAATGAAAAAGTATTTAATATATTCACCACTGACTTGTTGATTAGCATAAGAAAACATTTTTTTTATGTTACGTTTAATATATTTCGCAGTAGTCTTAAGTCTCATGCGGTCGTGTTCCCATTAGTAATCAAGACCTCAGTTTAAAGAACAAGAACAAATATACGCAGTAAGGTCATTTTTATTTTAATGTGAAGGTAGGTTAATAAATATCCATGATAAATATCGTCATTAATAAAAACTGACAACTAATGATCGCAGCATATACATAACTAAAAGTAGTTATTTAAGAGGCTACAGCATATTTATTAGAACGTATTTACCGACACTGACATTGTGATGCTAATAATTGTATAGTAAAAATAACTAAGCATTCATTTCTGGTGAGAGATAGCATCTCCATAGTTAATAGGACCGAGTATACATATAGACTTTTCTGTCTTTTTATGAGTAATTATATTTCTATATTTATCAATAAAAAACGAGGAGATGGTCTACCTCATGCCCATACACCATTTGTGAGATGAGATGCTAGTGCGGTCCATTGAGGAACAGAAAGGGAGCACTGAGAGTAGGATACAAGGGATTGAAAAATAAGGTTTTCATCAGAATTCAGGAACCAGCTACCATAATACATGATAAAATAACTTGCAGTAAATTAAAAAGTTTTTGTAATCCTTATTAACTCTTGCATGTTTTTATATATAACTAACAGGCAGAACTTAAACAACTTTACTTCTTCTCTTTATGCAATATCAGCTGATCGGACTTTTTTTTATACGGCTAACTTCTAACCTAACTATAGTTATAAAATAAAATAGTAAAGGAATTTTTAATCTTCATAACATAAAAATTATTTTAAGAAAATGTATAAATATCGTATTTTGTTAAACGATAATATTTATTGAACACCTTCTTTTATACATTGCCCATATGGTGCCTATATGTAGGTTATGATTTGTAATTTCAATTTATTCAGGATACTAAATAAGTTTGAGAAGACTCGAATAATCACATAATAAAAAAATATATGTTATTATGTATATCAAGCTGGATTTACATATTTATGCCTCAAAAATATTTAAAGGAGTTGGTTTCTGGTTATTTATTTATTTATATATTTTCTATTTTGAATCAATATCAGTGATCACTTACGTACTTACTTATTGTACGTCAAATGGAAGTATGAGGAGGGCCTATATCGATACCTGATTTATAGAAATAAGCCCTTTTGTAAAGGCACTTTAAAACTTAATGTTTAAGCTATGAGGGTTCCAAAAACGTTCTGATCTGAGAAAAACTGCACAACAAACTCAGCCGGATATTTTTTTATTGTGATAACTGTTTCACAAACGTCAATCTTGCTAGCAATTTTTTAAGAACTAGAACCGTCGCAATCAGTAGGAAATGAATAATGATTTCAGGTAGCAAAAATAATAAAAAAAATAGTAAAAAAACCAGTTTCCATATTAGTTAATCGCCGTATTTTTTAACCGCGTATGCAGCAGAACTAAGTCTGCTTGACAAATCAAATGAGAACTATTGCATTTTTTCAAGATATGAGAACTATTGCATTTTTTCAAGAAAGTAGTAGATTTAATCAAATCTAATTCCCCATTGTTTAATTGTTCATTGGTTCTAATATTTCTAAAGTTTGGTAAAATAAATTTGACGTTTTTCGTTTTTTTTTATTGAGCAACCAATTGTTACCTTTAAACCTTTGTACAATATCTGACAGATCATTGTTTACATTTTCAACAATAGGTAGTCGTCTATTAACCTTAAAAATAAGAGAAGTATCTATCATCAGCAGACAACACTATCCCAGGTTTTTCCCTCACTAGATGAGGTAAGTCATTTATGTAAATGAAGTACAAGTAAAATCCTAACGTAAAACCCTGCGGCACACCTATTTTAAAGAAAGAACCGGGGAAAGACTTTCTATTTACGTCTACTTTTGGAATTCTGTCATTAACATATGAAATAAACAAATCGAGAGACTTGTTTCTAACTCCATAATGTTCTTTTTTATGAGGCTTTCATGTTGAACGCAGACGAATGCCTTAAATAAATCACAAATGCCAAGTGCCTCCTGTGATTCTTCCCAGGTTTCAAATATATTTAGTAATAGTTCAACTACAGTATCTATTGTAGTGCGACCGGGAGTGATACCAAACTGGTTTTTGTGCAAGAGATTGTTTTTACTGAAATGTGCTACAAAGTGTTTAGGCATTATATTTTCAAAGATCTTACTAAATGGGTAAGACTGAAATCGGTCTATAGTTACTTAGATCTAATGAACTGTCAGCTTTAAATAGTGGAGTTATTTTACTTTGTTTCATTAAATCAGAAAATATTCTAAGCAATTATTAAATATTAATGCTAAGTCTGTAGCAACAATGTCAATTATGGACTTAAGTATGTTAAGCACAACAGTTAAGTATTCCCCAAAGATGACTGGTCTTTTTAACGCTAATTAATTTAAATACTTTAATTACTTGAGCATTACTTTTCTAAAGATAGAACTGGTATCAAATTAATCTACATTCTCTCTAAGTAAACTCATAGTATCATCAACTCATATTATCATTATCTATTATAGAAATATCATTATATCAGAACAATTATCTATTATATTAAGAAATTGCCTGTGTCTGTGTACTATAAAGTTGTTCGAGCGAATTCATAAATAAGCGCTAGTATATTTAATACAAATGCTTATGACGTGCAAGAAAACAGAGTTAAAATATATCACATACGTAATAAGATACGAGTCCTATTGTGAAATACGCACTGTGTGACGTATAAGATCAGATAAATTACAAACAGATTACGCTTTTGCAACCGGACTATGATCACTATCCAATCTTTCAACCACTCAACCACATATCAACACACAAAGTTTATACTAAGATAAAATTTTATGTTTTTAATACGACTATTTACCTACTTGTAAATGTAATATTGGTACGAGTATAACAGCATAAGCTAAATTATCCAGCATATTTATGTATTCAATTATCGTCAATCCTCATAACATATAATAACATTGCATTAAAGATATATTTTTTTATCTGTTTGTGCGTAGTTTATGTATAAGGGAATTTTAATAAAAAAATTAGTTGATATAAAAATATTTTAATTTTATATGAATACTACTTTTACGAATACTCATAACATTGGAAATTTCTCTTTTATTCAATGAAAATCGCAAAAAATATTGGAATATTTTTAAAATTTAATAAAACTGCCAAAAAAAGATGTTGATGAAATTTTCGGTAGTGGTGATTTAGGTTGTATCAATTGGTTCAACATAAAATACACTATGTAGTTTATGGCATAATTTGTTATTTTCAAAGACAATTAAGATTATTAGTTTATCATAATCCAGCTTTGATTATGATAAATTTTAATATGGTTATAGTTGACTTATAACTTGATTCAATTTAAAGAATTTTCAAAGGGAAAAAAAATTAGAATAGCAAATACATTTAACAAAATAACAAGGCCTAATCTATCATGGATATGAATATTTATACTAATATAATAAACTTAAAGTACTGTTGTATTGAAGTTGAGTCAGTTTTTATTTAATTTTTTTTCAATGCGTTCATCTCTAAATAATTGGCAGTACTACAAAATGTAGTAAAACTTTCTTTAAATGTGCATATAAGGTACTGTTTCTTAAAATCGGTATTTGAGATGCTTTATAATTTAATTATTTCTTTGGTGGAAAAAAAACATAACCGGATTTTTATTTTTTTTACTTAATTTTTTTCTTGTTAAAATGGTTTTAAAAATATTTTTAAAAATCTCGATGATTCAAATAGGTGATTTATTCCATGCTTTTATTATTTTTAATTGCCCATTATCCGTTAGAAACAAGTTTTCACAAGCCATTATTCTACAATAATTTAATATAAAAGCACACTTAGATTAAATAATTTAATTTTTAACTAGCAGTATACACAACCTATTTTTACATTTTTACAATCTATTTTATCTAAGAAACGGATTAAATTGTCGTAAATTTCATAATTTATTATAATTTAACTTTTCAATATGTTGTAATAATTGTAAACACGTTCAAAATGACATTCACAAATAATTAATCCAAAAAAAAAATCTTCAATTCTTACCTGTGAGAAAACCAAAAATGATGTAGGTATAGCTGCAAGAAAACAGAGTAAGTAAAAAAGAAAAATGTGCCAATAGCCTTTCCTCGTGGCCAGCACTGCCGCTTGATCCAACTCATGGGTCCAGGTCATATTTGGGTTTTTCATAGAAAAAATTTTACCTCAAAGTTCTGGAGGAAGTAGGTCCAATTTTTATTTCACTCATTTTTTACCACTTAAAATTTAAAAAAAAATCTAAAAATATTTTAAAAACTTTTTTCCTATTGTAATTCACAGTCAATATATAACTTATTGTCGAAATATTAAAAATTATTCAAATATATTTCTGATTTATATATTATACACTTATAAGAAATATCGATAATGTTTAAAGTATGTATATTTATTTTTTAAAGTTAAAACTCAAAACCACAAAATACAAAAACAATATCACTTAATTTAACGAAACGCAAAAACTCATTTGAAGGGCACGTTCACTCGAACATAATAATGGAGTAGTACTAAGCGGCGCAGGCGCAAGTCGTGACACGATTACGTTCTACACATCTTAGACAATGGATACATATCATTGTTCTTGGATTTGCTCTTTCATTTTATTTATGTTGTAAATTTAAACTAAAGTTAATATACTAGCTCATTACATATAAGAAATATTATAAGACGATGATATAAAGATTATTTATTATAACATAGGAATTTTCTGATACTTACAAGAGATTCTTAAAAAATCATTAGACATTTTAATTGCAAGTCTACGTGACTGTCTTACCTATTAAATATAGAGTATAGGTATATATTTAAAATCAACAGAACAGATTATCCACACACAAAATTCGGATCTGTCCTACTAAAAACAGATAGGTACTATAAAATCCACTAGCATCATGGAATAATCAATGCCCACATTTTGGTCCCACAATTTCCATTTGAGAAATGATATTATAGTGTAATAAACCTTGAAATAACATGTAAAAAATATATATTAATACCTACACTAACCTATATATATATATATATATATATATATATATATATATATATATATATATATAATACCTAACACTTAAAAAATATATATTAATACCTACGAGTTATCTGAGATGTGGATAGTTGTGATAACACAACCTAAATTTTGCTAATCACATAATACGATTGAGGAGTCGTGATATATTATTACGCAATAATTATTTTATTATCGTAGTGTAATTGATTTATGCTATTGTATAAAATACATTTGTTTTTTATTAAAATAATAATATTTTAACATTCCTTTTTCGTTTGCATTGTCTTTATAAATAAGTGCTGTTAGACGGCTCTATTCGTGTTTTCGACTGCCATCTCCTGTAAAGCCTAAACAACATACTACTAGTACATGCATAATACTTGGCTTAAGACTAGAATAATATATCTTACATATAGTGTAACTCCTTTACTGTAAGGCATTATAAAGGAAATATCCTTTATTTTGCAACATGCAGAAAACAGATTTCAAATATAATAAAACAAATAACACTTATTGAAATAGAAAACATAATTTTAGAATTAATATCGTGTAGGAAACGAAAATAGAGAGATTATCAAAATAATATTGATAAGTTATATTTGTGAAAATAATCTGGAACACCCTTGATAAGACATTATACCAAAACCTAACTGCATATTACTCAGTATACTAGATACAATAATAGATTTCTTGTCATTGATATGAAAACTATTACTTATCAACATACATATTCTTTGCATATATTTTTTCATTTTGGCTGCAAAAAAACTATTTCTTTGGAGTTGAGATTTTATGTTTTTGAATTGAGAGATTTGTTTATTAAAGGATTTTACATAGAAATGAGCGTGTCAACAATTTTTTATACTTTATTTGTTTTAGAACATGAAATGTTACAATGAAAATTAATCTTTCTTTAATGCTAGCCCAAATTCAAAATCTTGTCACAACATCTTCAATGCAACGCTAAATTATTATAAACACTGCAGCCGTTTCACTAATCCATAAATAATATAACATCAAACTTTCTTAACTGTTTCAATCACCGTTCTTATTTCCCATTGAAAGTCTTTACCATATTTTAAAACAATATCGAACGTATCTAAAGCTTTTCTATATAGAATGCGTCAAACTTTCTGGATGAAAATATCATCTTCAAGAGGTATCTAATATAATATAATTCAATATTATTAGTGACTTAACAGGACGCTAACTGGAAAAGAAAGTAAATTAACGATTGGTGAAGAATACAAAAATTATAACAGTTTTAGCGAAGAAAAACGAAATGGATCGAACATTATTTCAATAGCAATATGAACAAATATGTTAAAAACGTTAAAAGCATAACGACACAGTAATTTTGGTAAAAGTGGAAGAAGAAAAAAATACTAATATTAATATTTTTAATATGGAAGGCTTTGATTCCAAATTTAGTTAATGTTTAAGCACTACACGAGACATTTTGAAAAGTATTTGATGCTTAAGTAGATAATAAAGAGATTTATGTAGGTGGAATTATTTATGGATATGTGGAAGGAATAAATGAAGAATATGGTACGATAACCACCAATACAGATAGTGAATCCTGGCAATAATAAACACTTGGCTTAAAAAAAAGATAAAACCAACTTTATTAGTTAAAATAGTGGAAACAATTGTATTTCTGTGATCACTTTGCGTTATGTTGGCATAAGAATATCCTTAGCAAAAAGCATACACCAAGGAGTCTCCTCTATATCCAGGTTGACGCATCCATTTTATCAATAGAAAAAAGTAAATGTTTAATACCAACCCTTGATGTAGGCCCACTGAGTCACTTACTTAACTCCACATACTCAAAAGGCATACATTCCTCTTATAAAGCACAATACTCCCCAGGGATACGACTTTTCGAGATCCAAGTCCACGTAACATTATATGCAAGATTTTTTACTCTTGTCTGAATTTTTTGCACAATTGACGAAGAACAAACTTGGCACCTGTTATTTTTGAATTACATTTTTTATCGCAGTCGATAATTTTCTCCCATTCTTGTATACAGTGTAAAATATCAAGATTTATTCCTCGACTGTTGGACATCACTCTTATTTTTAAAGCTGTAGTATAAGAGGAAATTCTTGCCGGGTCTTCTCCTTTTGCAACAACTTATTTAAGAACAAAGTCATCACATCCATTTTCTTTATGTAACTACTATACTTATACTTATTTTCCATCTAGGCCCACTGCTTTACCCATTGTTCATGCTTCACACGGCTTCTATTACTTCATCTATACATTTTTCTTTCTACATTTATACATCTAATATGAAACTCATCCCTCGTTCTTTTTTCTCCCTCTTACGTAATTTGGCACAGTTATTTTTGCCCTATAGGTCTGTCTAGTGTCTTATAAGAATTATTTAGTGCTCAGACAACTGTCATCTTTCTTTTGGCTATCTCTTCACTTTTTTTAATGTTTTTATCATTTGTTCTTGCACACTTATAACTCTTTAATGGATATAATGTCATTATTTGCATTAATTCTTATTTTCGTCTTCCATAGCTTTCGCCTTTTCACGCCACCATCATGTATCATTGTTTGTTATATTCGTCGATTTCGATTCGTAGCTACTTCAGACGCTACTCCTCTTATACCATTGCAATCTCCATCCATTTTCCATTTACTTATCCTTTTTTATTCATACACGCTCATATACACCCTACTTAAGAATTTCTCTTATAAGCCTTTTAATTTATGTTCTAACATAGAAACTACCCGCTACAACTTTAACTTTTTTCCCAGTTTTATTTTTAAGTAGTAGTGGAAGTAATCAATCTGTAGATTTAATAGAGATTTACCGTATAATACTTATGATACTTAAATACTTGATTACTTTCTTACAAAATGGAAAAAAAAATATCGGCGGGGATGACTTTGAAGTCTACAGCCAAGTAATTAGGCTAAGGGAAGGTTGTAATTATGTATTAATTAACTCTAAGTCACAAGTCCCAAAATACAACACAAATAGTGTAGTTGTTATATATTGAGTACAGCTATACCCACATAGTAATATACTGGTATAGCTATACAAAAGAATTAATTTTGCAGTAAAGTAAAATCAATAGATTTTAAAATGTTAAAATATGTCCATACCTAACAATCTATACATATAATAAAATCTTCATTGATCGATTTCTGTACATGGAAAATATTAAAAAAAACATAATGGGGGGGACCTTTACATAAGCAAGAGAACCCAAAACAATGTTTTTTTCATTTTGTCTGTTCGTGTGTATGTTTTGTATGTCTGACTGTATGATTGTGCACCCTTCGGGAATATATTGTCATGAGCTTCACTTTACATTTAGTGGATAACAAATAAAGAAGTTAATAATCTCTTATTTTCGCACCATTTTAAATTTCAATAGGTAAGACATTTTTTCAAAATTTAAATAGTGGTCCTCCCCTCCGGGAATAATAATATCCTATCCAATAAAAAATACGAAATTGATCTACTAAGAAACTCCTCGGTTAAAAAATATCTGCGATTAAAAATAAAAAATATATAAAAATAAACTAGAAATAAGAAACAAGGTACGTTTTATCAAAATCGAAATCTAGACATACGAAGTCTCAGGCACAGCTAGTTGGTAACTAAATATGAATGTTTGATAATATCCTTATTGTGAACGCTGAATATAAAAATATTATTATTTACCATTTAATCTTATTTGATCAAGTTCATTATTTATTCAAAGTATAAAGTGGTGTGGCGTGAGTGGCGTGTTGAATGTATAAATTATAAAAACATAGATTTTTTATTCACAAAGCGATAGAAATATTTAGACTTATTACTTTAACTTTAATTTATAAAGCATTGAATGTTATTTTATACATTTAGATAACATTCGTTATAAAAATATAAATAATATTTCTAGCATAAGAAACGCATAAGATAAGTGCGGAGTTGACTTCCAATTGTCTAGGCGGTAAATTACAGTTAAACTTCCGGATATGCCTGACTTATGTCGGTCGGGAGAGACAAAATCAATTGTTTTTTAAATATAATACTCTCTATCCGTTTGTGATTCAATTCTCATAAATTATTTATTATTAGTTTCAATCTGTACTATAAATAAATGTTCCACAATCCACAAAACATGTGTATGTAACTTCACAATGCTTTTCCCTCCTTAGGAAAATATAGATGTGGAGGCACACCTCGTAATTCTTGAAAATTATTTATTACTTGGCTCCTCGTACACAAACATACGCTTTGAATGTTATCTCATTTCCTATCTTAGCGTTTCAGAGCTTCATTTAACGCATTTATCTATTATCGTATATTCTGAGCGCCTTTGCCTTGCACGAGAAATAACACTCTCTTTACCGAATTCACCACAAATAAACTTACGAACAAGAATGTCATAAAAAACAGCAACAGCAGCAAAATTCCAAAAAGCTACTATGTACTTGTAGAATTATGACGCGTCACTCCATATTCTGACCAGCATATTCTGACCCAGAATGACATAGACCGCTATTTGCCGCACACCGACATCTTAACCGTAATCAGGAACAATATATTTTTTATATAATTTTTTATATAAATTTAAAATTATTTTCTAATTTTAATGAACGGATTCCAAATCGTGAGTCAAATTAGATATGAAATTATTATTTTTAAATATCATTATTAGCCAAATTATTAGCTGACTTAAAATGTAAATAATAAGAGAGCGCATTTACTACCAGTTTAAAATGATCATATAAATGGAAACTATACTATTTAATTTTTTTTATTTTTGGTTATACAGATAATATCTATTACATACATTTCTTAAAAAAAATATATTATTGATATAACTGCCATGTGCTTGAGTGATCTTGAAGTTTTCTTTCAAATTTTTCGTATTGTTTACAGTGTAAATAGTAGATTATTGTTGAGTTAGTGGTTAAACTAACGTTTTGACTGTAGGTAAGTATTTAGTCGAATTTTTTATTTTGTTAAGTGTAAATATTTGATTTTAAAAGAAATATCGATCAACCTCCTGACCCCCCTGATGTGGGTAGTTTTGTTGACGAAGACATGGCTATGAAATCCTCATCCTCGCAATAAAATTTGAGAAAAAGCCTTACCTCTGACTCTCCTAGCGGTTCTTTTCCCTAAAAATCCATCGCTCATTGGATAGTGAAGCGGGACAGTGGACAGATAGATATGCGGGTAGTGCCCGCATCATCCGTCATACAGTCTCTATTTCAACCAGCTCGTCAACGCTATTAGATCCTACGTTATCTCCTTTTTTTCTCTGTATATTTGTCATCCTAATCCTACCCTTAATCCTGATGTCCGTCTCTTTTTTCTTTCCTTTCTTACCCTATTCCTGTCATTGTAACTCTCACAACTCTCCCTGGGGATCCCACTCCACGTACAGGTTTGGCCGCTTGTTGTTGGACCTATTTGATGATGCCAATCTCTGTATCTTTAATCCTCTGGTCAGAATCCCAAATCTGCTGTAGACCTGTCGTTAGCCTCTTTTTTCATTGCATTAATATTATATTTGCAATGATCATTTCACCTATCTACTTTTGGCAGTGATAATTTCAATATTATCCTCTCAATGAATCGTCAACTCTCCTCTACCATTGGAACCGTTGGGAATGAACAGGCTGAACCCTTCTCCTTCCCAACGTCAAACTCGTGGAGCCTTGCACACTCGGCTCCCCAAAAGGTGGGACGCTATGAGACCTTGGTGCTCACAGACCGCGCACCGCAATATTCCGGTGCAAGTGAAAAGGAAGCACGGAAACAGGCGGCGCTGCGGCTGGGCGTGTGCGTGCGGCAAGCACGCACGCACGCACGCACACGCCCAGGTGCCAAGCACCTGTAGCAGCGCAACGGCTGCACCTCCAGCAATTCCACCTTGGCTGAGATCCAGCCCACCAGGACACATCCGGCGTTAACCGCATCAACGAGGAGTCGGGCATAGGTGACGCCTATGTCCCCGTTGCCACCCCAACGGATCTTCCCCAACGGATTTGCCGCCACTCGCTTCACCAGTTGAACGGCATCGGACACACCGTCCAACGCCGCCCGAAGTCTTTTAGCCAGCTTCTGAGCCTGTTCTGGAGTACCCTTAGGTATCTCCAGAAGCCTTGCTCCCGCCGCTGAACGCCGAATCCGGAGCCAATCATGTAGGCCTAGGTTGCCGAGTTTTATTAACTCGGCGGTGCGACCCAAACAGCAGGCATAAGTCACCCCCAAAGCCGCTGCTTCGGGCTGCAGTTTTAACAAAACCGCAGGACACCGAGGAGATGACAGTTTGGGGAGGCACTTCCGCGACTTCTCGTCCTTCAGCCTGACCCTTGCCGACTTGGGTTCGGTTCCAGCCACTGGTCACGAAACCGACTTTTGGGAAGGGCTCTTCTTTTTCCCCTTTCCCTTGCCCTTTCGAACAACCGTCGACCACGGCTCATGCACGCACGGCTTCCGAAGGCCGTAGTTGCGTAGCAGGCAACCCCTGATGTGCCGACGACGCAGTACCCGTCTGCAAGACCAGCGTTGAACGGCCTTGTCTTGTCCGCTGAACATTGGGAGAACTCTGCTGAGCCACCGGTCTAGTTGCTGGGATAGATCAGTATCTATTCCAGCAACTAGACCTTACGGCAGTCCTTAGGGTGGGCATCTTTGGGCTTATCCCGTCGCACCACCGTCGTCCACGCCTTCTCATCTTGACGAGCCACAACATCTCCGACAGCAGCTGATATCCTCCGTCTTTCCGCAGCCAACGGACGCCTAAGGTTCCTTTCTGGAAACAACCTCTCTTCGATCCCCTTAAAACGAGCATGTATTATAGTACCCACTGTGGAGATTAAACTACTCTTCAGCTCCTCTATCACTTCCAAAGACGAGATCCCACCAACTGTTAACTCTCAGTGCGCGCTCAAATTCAGCCTCCTCCGCCTCCTCCTCCATGGCCCCCAACTCTGATCTCGCCTAGGCGAGCCTACTCCAACGTCCTTTAGCGGAGCGTTCAAGTCGAGCGGTGTTACATTTGGACGACGTAACACCAAGCTCAGAGTCACTTTCGGACGCTTCGCTCAAAATATGAACAGCCTCATAGAGAGGTCGCTTTCGGCTCTGACTGGCCTCGTGGCCGAAGAACTCAATCGCACCACAAGACCGCAATTTGGTACTCTTATTGAGCATCGCCTGATCATAAGCAAGTCGTAGTTCAGTAGATTTGCCAAGGTCGTTTGTAGAAGAGTTGACAGTTGGGTTCAACTCTTCCGTATCTAGGTCAACGATTTCCTGATCAACAAGAAAATCAAGGTCCGTTAGGGTCGCCAAATCGTTGTAGAATGTACATTTCCTACCTTCTCCATGCCTCAAACTCCATTTAGTTGTACAGGTCGGAGTGGTGTCCACCTATGCTGGGGCTCCTGCTCCAAAGCTGTTTTGAACCTCCCTCCCTCTGCTCCGCCGTAGTACGAGGGGCAGACGACATCCAAGGACGCCGTGAGGGATTGCACAGCAGAGCTGACACCCTCCCGGGGACTTATTTTCGAAACAGCCTTTTTCATAGTTTTTCGTTTTTAGGGGTAAAGGCCCCACGGCTAACATAAAAACACAAACACACATAAAACAAAACAGAACAAATACGACGAGGACTAAACGGGACAGAAGAGAACAAACATGAAACACAAAAACCCTTCCCTCCGACGGAAGCCCCTCCCGCAAAGGTAGGTGACCTCTGCCTTTTCTCCCCATGTTAGTCATAGACCGGGCACGTACCCCCATGACCGAGCCCCGCGCCGGGTATTAGCCAACGGGAGAACACGAAGGTTCTCAGTAACCGTTGTTGCCCAGGGAGCACCACGAGCAGGTTCCCGGCGTTCGTCCCCCAACCTCCTAACCCCTTTTTTTTGCGTTGGAAAAATGCTTTACGCGTCATCCCTTCGGCCAGAAAGGTGATGTGGGACTCCCGGCAGCATAGATGACGCCACCATTTTTAAGGTTACCCACTAAAAAACCAACGGTTGACCTCTGCTCGCCTTAATGTGACGCCACGGTGGAATCCCCCCCTATGAGGCTGCCCCGATCCAACAAAAGGCAGCCTCACCTCGTAGGCCTGTGTTGGACAAGAGAGGTCACCCCCCTCTCCCGCCCAGGCACTACAGCAACAATACCGTCGGTCACGGCGCCATCGCCACGACACCCGGTTTTACGCTGCGCTCCACGCATAAGGTCGCCTTTCGCCGGACGCGTGGAGCCTTGCAATCGCTGCTCCCCAACTGGTGGCCCGAAGAGAGCCCCCGATCGGCACAGACCGCGCACCGCAACATTCCTGTGCAGCCTGAACGGGTGTGACCCACCATGCCGCGGTGTGCGGTCCTGTTCGGAAGGGCAATTGGCACGGATGTGCCCGAGCTCCTGGCACCTAAAGCAGCACTATGGCCGCTCCGCCAGGAAGCTTCACCAAGCTTCACCCTAAAAGGACTCTCCCTGCGGTCAACAACGCTCTCGCCGCTTCGACTGCGAGTCGAGCAAAGGTGGCGCCCATACCCCGGAGCCTCGACGAATCTCCCCAACTTGGAAAGAGTCGCCAGGACAGTCGGTGCTGCGGCGAATAGCATCCGCGACGTCGTCTTTACAGGCAGTGTCGTCCAGTCCCCTAAGCCTCAACGGCAACGGCGGCCGGCGCCGGGAGAAGACGCTGTTCAAGTCCTTCGAAGCGGGAGTTCAAAGCGAGTTCAAGCGGCATCTCAGCTCCTCAACCACGCATAGATCCGCCGACCGCAATTATGACGACAACCCCCTCCCCCTCCCCCCCGAGGAGACTGCTGTAGTCTTTAGCTTCCCGAACTCCTTCCGGACCTTCACAATATCCTCCCTGAGTAAGGACGCCTCGCGACAAAGACGGGCGTTATCTGCCCGCAATTGCCGTGAGTCCTCAGGCTCCCCGCGCGACGCTAAGACGTCTACCACCTCCAGGAAGCTATAGGACGCCTCTTTCAGAGCCTTAATCATCGTGCCCTTGAGATTTTGACTCTTCTTGCAGACCTCGTGAATCAAGGCTGCACTGCTGCGCCTCCAGGACAGAAGACGGCTCCGAGATGGGAAGCGCCTCCAAGAAAAGATCGTCCTCGGAAACCGGCGCACTCTCCATCGGAGCCCTCTTCTTCTCGCAGAGGGCCCGAGCGCTCAGTGCGCGCTCGAACTTGGCCTCCTCCGCCTCCTCCTCCATGGCCCGCAACTCGGCCCTGGCCTGGGCCCACTTCCGCGTCCTTTGGGCGTACCGCGTCCACGGGATACCAGCTCAGGGTACGGCGTACCAGCTCAGGAGCGGACTCCGATGCGTCCGCCGTGGGACTGCGGATCACCCCGTATGTCCGCTTCCTACCAGCGGGCAGGAACTTATGGTTCTGACAGATCATCAGAATCTGTCAGAACTGTCTGCGTGGTAGCGACCTGTGCAGGGACTCCTGCTCCAGAGCTGGTCTTGCCTCCCCCGTAGTAAGCGAGGCGGAGGCGTAGCCGGGGCTACCGTGAGGAATTGGATAGCGTCAGCGCTGTCACCCTCCGGGGATTTATTTTCGGATCAATTCTTTTCATATTTGTTTGGGCGCTCTCGCCATTACCCAGTCCATTGGCAAACGCCGAACCGCCGGATCGACACGAAACATCTAAAAGGGGACAAAGAGACACGAAGAAGAGACAACAAAACAAGACAAAGACAAGACACAAACCCCTCCCCCCCTCCTCCCCCGACGAAAGCCCCCTCCCCGAAGGTCGGTGACAGAAAAAGTACAAAAATAGTAGGTAGTACAAAATCAGAAAAAAATATGACATCCTTCCCTGTGAAATCCCTCGTTCTATAAATGTTCAACGTTAGTCCTCACTGTACATTTTTTTGTAAATATTTTTAAATTAATAACATTAAGTTGTAAATAACCCATGTGTCTGTACTAGGGTAATTTTATAGTGTTGTTTTGTCACGTAGAACCAAAAAGTTATATATTAAAGAAATTCTTATATTTACGCAGCTGTTTGGAATACCATTACATTTTATAGTAGCAGCGGCAGTTCAATTTTATTATTTAATATACCGTTTAATGAGCATAAGGTAGATAGTTCACTACTGAGCAAATTGTTTATTATTATATTATCAGATTTCTACTATTATTGTATATAATAAATCTAGTTAATATATTAAATGCTGTCAAACTCGGGTAAGGTTTTAAGGATTTTAGACATATAAATTGGTTCTTCAGCTACGTTTAAACATATATTACTTGATGTATTTACAGTATAATTAATTTCTAATAATATCTTAATAAACTGCTTCAAAGCAGATTTCCGATGACTATAAGCTATAAATTAAAATAAAGTTTGGAAAATAATTACAAAGAGGATAAGAGAAACACGAAACTAGTTCTAATTTACTCACTTGTAAGTAATTTCTAGTTTCTTCTCTTGAATTAAAGTTTAGATTCGTGGTATCCAATTCCAGCCTTAACTCTATTTTTTATTAAATATTTCATTAAAATGTAAAAAAATATATATAAGTATTTACTTTGTATTTTTTGTTCATGTTCATATGTAGTTTTTGTAGTTATTATCCTATAATTCCTAATTTTAATAAAATACTAATAAACGTTAGGACTTTTTATACAATTTGACATTACGCATTTATAAACTTCGTACTATCTACTTAACACAATCGGTAAGATCGATAAATTTAATTATTAAAGTGCGCATATACAAACAATGCATTAGCAAAGACAATCAACTATAATTTAATGCAATTTAGGACATAGTACAGTAAGGTGTTGCGTAAAAAGAAAATACGTTAAACAATATAACTAAAACAGTTTAAGTGGAGTTCGATCTATATTAAATATGTTATTTATTTGATCACCCAACCAGATATAAAAAATATATATATTGCAGTATCGAAGTACTAGGTCGTAAGACAAAACATGAAACAAAAATATATAAAACAATAGAATGAGATAAGATTATATTACAAGTGTTTTATATTTCATGGTCATTTGGTATTAACTAATACTATCATCATTAATATTAATAAAGTGAATTTAAACCTATTAGTATCAAACTGCAAGTAATTACTAGGAACTTTAGATTATTTCAGCATTATTAAGATACATATTGTATTTTCCCTATCATAGAAAATAACATTTAAAATGAAGTCATTTACCACCACATACTTAGAAAATAATTTTGTAGACCAAAGTTTACAAACTGCCCTCTTGCCTCTTAATATTCTTCAATACATTTACTTTCTTTCCAGATATCGAATTTCTAACAACTTTGTTTATCTCCAAACTTACTTTTATAATGGTCTCAGTTGCTGTTATATTTGTATTTTAATCTACTTACATCATTTTCATGATCGAAAAGAAACTCTTTTTATTGAAAACAGCACATTTTTTTTAGATTTTTCAATAACTTTTAATTTATTGATCTATAGCATCAATTGCATAATTATATTCCTCAACAATATGTATCATAGAAAAACTTTCCTGAATTTTATCCTTAACGTTCAAAAAATTGTTGGTATTCTACCAAAAACTTCCCCGAAAATGTTAAAAATGTGGATGAATTGTAATTGGATTTACCTTGGATTACATTTTTTACTTTATACTGTACTCGTGTCCTTATACATATATATTTCATTCATTACTATTGATATAAAAAGAATAATCAGCATTTTTTATATATTCACTATGATTTATTATGACGTAAATATTATCTGTACATTTCTATACGTTAATTTGCTAAAGAAATGTCTTAAGATGTGGATTTCACATTTACGTTTTTACTCCTTCATGTCATCAAGGGAGATTAATGCAAACATAAAAGAATTTCATTTAAAGGAATTGTTCGACGTTTATTTAATCATTTTGGATACTTTTAGTACAACCAAAATCTTGTTTCAGTTTCCAGTAAGAATATTACTACATTTTTTACCAGAAATGCTGTCTTTTTGAATTTTTTGTACAAAACGTTCTGTTACAGCTGTTACTGCATATTATCGACTCCTTTACTCACAGTTTGGTCTGTGTTCAATTTTTTATAGAGCTGGGTAAATTAAATGCTGAAGGCAATACATTGGTGGGTTCCTGTTTTTACATTTTTGATATCTAATCTGACTTAAAAAGTCTTAACCTAATAATCGTGCTGTTTTCACTCACTTTCAGATATGTGGTTATGTGGAATCTTACATACTTTTTTGGATATTAAAAAATATTTTCCTAATGACATTCTGCATTATAGAGTGTGAAGAGTTCTATACTTATATTCAGGAAGCTGAGAGAACGTCCATCCTTCTCTTCAAACATTGCAAATGCTTAGGTAATTATATAAAAAGTTTGCTAACTTAAGGTCAACATACCATAGAATATAACTTTTACAAGGAAGTAGTAGACAAATTTGAATAGAGTTTTGGTATAAATCATTAAACTAGTTTTTATTTTTCAAAATCATTTGACGTCGAACATATACTTATATTGTTAATCGAAATCTTAAAAATTCTGCTAGAAATAAAAAATAAGTAAATAGGTAATAGTAAAGCAGTCCTAAAAAATAGCGACTGTAGATGGAAAAACATTCTTGAGAAATTTTAGATAAAACCATGACATATGGCATACTTAAATTTTTACTATAATATTATCATTAAACCCTTATTGGTTCTGACTTGTCATATTCAAATTCTGGGTTCATTCAAAAATATATACTAACAGATATAACATGGTTTGTGTGTTCTCCAAGCTTTAAGACACAATTATTTACAAAAGAAAAAGACAAAAAACGTAGTATTTAGGTAAAGGAATATAATAAAATTACAAACAATTAAATGCAATCTCTGTGGTAAAATAAAATTTAAGCGATGCAAGCGTAATACGTGCATGTAACATACAGTAAATCAAGTTTGCTGGAACTCATTTTTAATATGTTGTGTATAACATTGGTTTACTTAATTTTTAATATTGGTTATGCTCAGCATCTTTTAAAAAAACTGGCAATTTATTAGAAATTCTTGTAATCTGGCAGCTACATATTCGTCTACCGTAAAAATTCGTAGTTTTAGTTTCAGTGATCATATCTTTCTTATAAATCTTCCAAGTTAAGATTTTACTGTCTAAAGGTATAAGAAACTGCTGCGTTTTAAAGAATTGATATATCAATTAACACATACTCAACCTTCTCATATATTGAAATTATTTTACAATAACGAAATAAGGCGCGATGGTTTTCGTTTGTTTAACTTTACAAAGTTAGGTATAAATGAAGGTTCTGAACTACATACTTTACTTATTTTTACATAAAGAATGACCAAATTAAAAATTTATTGTTCCACAAAGTTTAGAGAGTATTTCGACGAAAGAAGTAAGGAAAAAGATATATGGTACAAAATTATTCAAGGTCAGCCTCCTCATTTACATTTCATAATATACGGACGGTTTCCCAGTAGTCGCGGGTTCGAATCCCTGCCCGTATCGGTTTTTTACATTCTATATTTATATAAATTTAAATAAGCTTAACATGGCTATACATGTTTAAAGATATTTTCAAAAATTGATTTCGGTAGTGGCATCTTTTCAATGTTTATCTATACTGCAAAGTTAGAAACATTGGTTAGGATTTTCGAAAGAAACCTAATAGATGTCACCACCGTCCCGATAAAGACGATCACATATAGAATGCTTAATTCACCGAGACGGGCAGCGATACGGTAGCTCAGTTGGTAGAGCGACGGGACGGTTTCCCAGTAGTCGCGGGTTCGAATCCCTGCCCGTATCGGTTTTTTACATTCTATATTTATATAAATTTAAATAAGCTTAACATGGCTATACATGTTTAAAGATATTTTCAAAAATGCAGTTTGTTGGACGATGTACAACACATATTAAATACAAGGCGGAAAGAGAATCATTGATCAAACAGTTTGAAATTAATAAATATAATGTAAGTGTATTTTATACGTTTTAAGAGAGCCATTATCTGATGCAGCAAAATGATTAATAAATATGGTCATCAATGATAACCTTTCCGTTTCTTTGATTTAGTAAGAGTTAGAGGATGATGAGTCAGACAAAAGCCCCAAAAAATATATAAAAAACTTTACAAGGTAAAATTTGTTTGAGCATTCTATTGTACGTTCGCCCATAGCTTGTTTTATTGCATATGGTATAACCATATGCAATAAAACAATGCCCTAAAGAAATATATCTATAAATAAAATATATAATTAAATTTATATGACAATACTGGTAGTGGATTATTGGCTACTTTTTAACCCGAAAACATACAAGGTGGGCTACAAGTAACGCAACAGAGTTACTGACAACAGTCACTGGCACACAGACAGTGTTACTGAAATTAATATTTATTTTAAGTAAGCTGATCCCATTGGGCAAAATTAAGCTTTTTATATAAACTTATTTACTCTTACTGATTATGTAAAAAAAGTCTTGTATTAATATTTCATCAGACAAACTTTGTAGACTCAATTCAGTTTGACATAAAATTACGATTCAAAAAATTTTTTATTACAGGTGTCAAGAAATTGTTCAAGAATGTCCGAAGGGTTAACAAAACTAAGTTCAGTAAAATGACAGCATTTGATATTCTGGTAGTAGACGCCACACTGCCTCAGGGCTTTTTGGGTCAATTTGCTGTTTATACCATTGTACTGCTACAATTCACGTTTTAATAAATGCTTCTAGAATTGATCTGTTTTTTTATTATATGATTTATATATAAAATACTATTAAGTTAATAACTAGACACAACAAAGATCCATACTTTTAAAAAAATTATAATAATAAAAAACAACCAAAGACTGGAATCCATGGGACAGTTATTTGTAAAATTTTTGATTCATATTTTTTATCCGCATACAACTTAACTAATAATAATACTGCTGAATACTGGGCACTCTATTCTTAAAAATATATAGCATATATAGTTCTCCTCTCCGATGACCTACAAATTTACTGCTACTCTAATGTCTCTACACTTCCAGAAACAATCAGTAAAATTAAAGATGATTTAGGATGATTCTTAACTGGTGTAAATCATTCGGCCTCAAAGTGAATCCTACGAAGTCTAAGTCAATTATTATCGGTAGCTCTAGATTGTTATCCCCAAATTGACCGCTTAATACTAGCACCCATAATATTTGATGGTATCGAAGTACCATTTAATGATTCGATAAGATATGTGGAAGTAAGTTTTGATCAGAATATTTACTATATTTTATGGTTGTATTTGTACTATACATATTAAGTTGTCTATATATTGCATATGTAAAATTATCGCCTCCTATTTTATATCACCATGCAACTAAAATAATAATATACTGCTGCAGGCACAGATGCGTGCGTACATGCGAGCGATGAAGTTCTGGAGGAGCCTTTATATATGATATTTAATGGGCATTCCCCCAGACTTAGAAGGAGACTTATCGGAATTTGGATTATTTGGCAATCTTAAAGAAAATCTTTTTTAAATATTTAATAAGATAAATAATATTATTATTATTTAGACCATAAGAGTAATAACATGTTATCCTTTATAATTACTTGTATGGTCTAGAAACAATCCTGTAACTATAGGACGACTGGACCATTTGAGATAATATTAATCAAAAATATACTTATCTACTATTCATTACAAACAAAAATATGTAGGTAGGCATAGATGGCACTGTAGTCATGTTATTCATTCTATATGCGTTCCAACATATTGATTACAATTAAAAAATGTGATGCATGACCACGCTGGCGACAATTGAACAATAAATTTCAATAAATAGGAGTACTGATAATTATTACTTCTCGGGTCAAAATTACGCCTAAAAGCAAATGACCCATTTAATTACTTCATATTTGAAGTATTCTCAGCTCCCTTTTTGCTGGAATTAACATTTTACAATCAATAATTCGTAGAGGATAATTGTAATTTTGGAAATCCACAAAAGAAGGTATTTTTTATAAATTATTTTTGGAAAGGTACAGATTATATTTAATAAGTACACATACATAACATACACCTAATGTAAATTATGATACTTAAGTTACCAAAAAGCAGAAAAACATGAAAACAAATTGCAATCACAGTAAATAATCCGAAAATCCATTTCGCTCGATTTATGTCCCTGATAGTTAGGACGACTAAGAGGACTATTTGAAGTATCATGGTTGTAATTGAGTCCACGGAGCAAAAGTAAAACAACAGCTGTACGACAAAACAAAATATGGCCTAAAACATCACACGATACATTCCGGCTATCCATTCATTGGAGAATTTTACGCTGTGACCTGGACCTGACCATTCAACTAACTCAGAAGCTGAAGGTAAACACTATTTAACGCTATTCTGTAGGCTCGCGGTGGAGCTCATAAGAAAAGCGAGGGACCAGAAGGTCGTCGTCAGCTGCTCATCCAGGGAGACCGTGGAGAGCCTACGACGGCGACTGAAGGAAAAGGATGAGAAGTTTACGGTAGAAGATGCAAAAAACAAGGACCCCTTGGTCATTATTCGAAATGTGCTAAATCACAACAAAGACCAAGAAATTATTGAATCATTACGGACCCAGAATGAAGATCTAGTGAGTGGCATTTCCTCGGAGGACTACAGAGCCGAACTTCATTACAGAAGAAGGACCAGGAACCCTTTGGAGAGCCACGTCGCCTTGCAGGTGTCGCCACACCTCTGGAGAGCACTTACCACGGCAGGACGAGTACACATCGACCTCCAGAGGTGCACCGTCGCTGACCAGTCCCCATTAGTCCAATGCACAAAGTGCTTGGGCTATGGGCACGGGAAGCGATTCTGCAAGGCGGCGTCGGACTCCTGCAGCCACTGTGGTGGAAGCCATTTAAGGGCTCACTGCCCGGCATGGACCACCGGCGAGAGACCGACATGTGTGAATTGTCACACCGGAAAACTTGACAAGACTGATCACTCGGCGTTCGATGGTGACTGCCCCGTACGGAAACGGTGGGACGCCATAGCTAGGAGCTCAGTGGCCTACTATTAGGTATCAACCCCCGTGGCCCTAAAACAGGTAACCCCATCAGACGCGCTGACGGATGACTGATGACTGACACAGAATTTTAAAAGGGACCACAGGACAAGGGAAAAAAAACCCTCATATCAACTAGACTAGACTAACTCAATGACAGTTTAGACGCCAACAGCCATGCTGGCAAACCGGAGGACTTACTCTAACATCATGACGACAAATATTGACCCCAATAACCCATAACAGTAGTAGAGCCTCGGTGGTAACAGCATGAATGGGCTGGCTCGACCGGGGGAGTATTACCCTCTCACAGAAAATCGGCGTGAAGTAGCAGTATCCATACTGCTGCGTTTCGTTCGGTGAGTGATGAGTTCCGGAGGCCCAATAGATGCAAGGATGGCATCGGGTGCGGTAAATGTGGGACCAGTAGAGTATCCGTGAAGTCATTGTGTGAATGGTGTGAGTCGACCCACCGAACAGGGAGACCTGTAGAAACGGTGGTGCCGCTGGCCGCCCGCGGCATAGTACAGGGGCCCAACTTGGACTAACCATCCAAGGAGGCTGCCCCACCAGGTCGCGCATAATCCCGGAGTGGTTTGTCGTGCCGAGTGGTGACCGGACGGTGGGACCCGGCGACCATTTCCGAGAGGGTACAGGGGCCCTTCCGTTCGGCGGATCGGCTATCGCCATATCACACAGTCCAATGACAAAACAAAACTTTGCACCTTGTTCCATACTGCTGCAATCGCTGCCATCTTTATCCACTCCCCTCTCTTCAATCTCATGGCAGTACAAAGAAAAGTATTTGGTACAACAGTGGCCCTTTCCTCCCCCACCAACACTCTATTTGAGGTGGAGTTCACTAACATTCGTGGACTCCATTCAAACCTCAATGCCGTCCACCAACATCTGGAGATGGCGCGCCCGGCCTTGCTTTTCTTAACCGAGACACAAATACGCCGTCCTGACGACACTACATACCTAAATTATCCCGGCTATATACTCGAGGAAAGCTTCCTAGCAAAAGCTGGAGTTTGTCTTTTCGCCAGGACGGATGTTTGTTGTCGTCGTCTGCGCTGCCTGGAAGACCCTTCCCTATCTCTCCTTTGGGTACATGTGCATCATGGCTCTCGTAGTCGGATTTACGCGTGCCTATACCGTTCCCACACCGGAGACTTCGAGACAACTCGACTCTTCAACCACCTAAGTCAGGCAGCAGATAAAGCGCAGGAGTGGTTTCCGATATTCAACCGATCCGCAAAAAAGGGGATCGGTCTGATCCAGCAAATTATCGTCCAATAGCCATCACCTCAGTTCTCTCAAAGGTGCTCGAGCGGATTATAAATAAACAGCTAATCCAATACTTAGAAGATCACTCTCTAATAAATGATCGTCAATATGGTTTTAGACCAAATCGATCCACGGGTGATCTTCTTACGTATGTCACGCATCTCTGGGGTGAGGCTATGGATCGGCATGGCGAATCTTTGGCTATCCTATCAGCCTTGATATTGCCAAAGCCTTCGACAGAGTCTGGCATCGTTCGCTTTTATCCAAGCTTCCTGCTTTCGGTCTGCCACCCCGTTTGTGCAATTGGGTCGCCGCTTTCCTCCATGAGCGTAAAGTCCGAGTCCTTTGCGACGGATCGGCCTCAAGTTTTCGGCAGGTAAATGCAGGTGTGCCTCAGGGCTCTGTCCTATCGCCTACCTTGTTTCTTCTGCATATCAATGATATGTTAAACCAGGGCAACATACATTGCTATGCTGACGATTCCACGGTACACGGGCGATATTTCGGACACCCTGCGGCAAAGCAGACCGACATTGAAAGGAAACGACAAGATCTTGTTGTTGAGCTGAACCAGGTCCTTAACCTTGTCTCACGATGGGGTCATGAGAATCGGGTTGAGTTCAATGATAAGAAAACACAGGTTTGCGCATTTTCCGCCAAAAAGTCTCCGTTCCTTCCTCTTCCTTCGTTTCGGGGCACGCAATTAGTCCTCCAGGATAGCCTCAACATCTTGGGCGTAGACCTCAGCCAGGACCTCAACCCAAGAGCTTACATCGAGAGTGTCATTAAAACAGCCTCACGCAAACTGGGAGTGTTGAACAAGGTGAGACGCTTCTTTACGCCGGAGCAGCTGTGTCTTTTAAATAGGACGCAAGTTCGCTCCTGTGTGGAGTACTGTTCTCATCTTTGGGATAGCTCAGCTCAGTACTTGCTTGACACTCTCGATCGGTTGCAGCGGCAAGCGGTTCGTGTAATCGGAAGCCCAGAGGCCACGGGGTTCCTGGAGCCTTTACAATTGCGTCGAGACGTTACCGCTATGGCAGTCTTTTATCGCCTACACAACGGCGAGTGCTCCGACGAACTCTTTCAACTTATCCCATCCTCTCCTTTCCGATCTAGAACAACACGTGCAGGACAGAAGTGCCACCCTTTCACAGTGGATTTTTTGTCATCACGAACCAAACGGTTCAGCACTTCCTATTTATGTCGGTCCATCAAAATGTGGAACTCACTACCACGGCACGTGTTTCCTTCCAACTATGATCCTGGGTCTTTTAAGCGGGGCGTGAAAAAGCATCTCACAACACCGCCATAGTGGAGACCACCATACTGCATTCTATTTTGCGTGAATGAGAATGGTGGCCTCCATTTTTAGACTTCACTGGCTGCTTAAGATCAGGCAGAGTGGGGTCATTTTAGTAGGCAAATATTAAAAAAAAAAAAATAAATAAATAAATAAAATAAAATAACAGCATGGACCTAAAAATGGCGCTAGCTCCCTGTGAGGGCACACGGACTCCTAGGGCCACCAGTACACATCACCGATCTTGGGGGGGCATTGTAGACATGCCCGCTCCCCACAATCACAACAGGCAACTCGGCAAATTGTACCAATGTGGCCCCAGCATGGCGGGACGGCGAGTATGGAAGAAAATAAAATATAATATTAGGAAAAAAAAAAAAAACTTACCTTTGTCACCTGGCCTCGTACCAGGAACGACCTTTAAAAGAAATTATCAAAAATATTTTATTTAGAATTAAGTTATCCCTATAGATAGTGTTGTAGTTAAATATTATGCAGTGGCAAATCACACCGTCATGGATGTCCTTTGACAAAGATAAATGTTAAAATTATGTTAAAAATAATGTAAGTGTATAGCAACCTCTGAACTATCCTTTGAGGAACTATGCTCATGTAAATATCAATGTACAAACCATTTTAAATTTGGGAAATGTAATGTAATGAAATATTATAAGTAACTATCTCTTGCTCACATACCAATGTCCATGTTTTCTTGCAAATGGAAATGTACACAAAAATGAATTAACCATAGAACAACTATTACTATAATTTAAAAAGAATCTCATAATAAAATATATGTAAATATTAAATACTTCATTTCATATTGTGAATAAATTGCCTAATTGACTCAATCGTCAACATATTTAAAATCATGTCATCATTATAATAACATAAATAGCATATAAGCGTAAAGTGTAAATAGTTAGTAAAAGTAAACATACTAAACAATTTATAATGTATATAGATCAAAAGACACCGAAACTATGCAGCTATAAATCTTTCTAATTAACTTAAACTGTACATACTCCTGTAAAAATCCATTTATCACAAGTAATTATAAAATTAGAAAATAAGTGCAAATAGTTAGCAAAGTAATACATAGAATAGATCAATAATGTTTTGGCACAAATAGACACTAAAGTTTTGCAGTCTCATTGTAACTAGATTTAAAACTCACAATTAATGTAAATAGTTAGTTGATTCAAACCAAATACCATAAGGTTAACCGACAAATTGTTAATCGCGAACCTCATAAACAACCTTACAGACCCTTATGGCGGCAGCTATTTTTAACCATCAGATACAAAATGCAGATATAAATAGTAAATTCAAAATAATAACAAAATAGCTGCCGTCTGATGGAAATTACATCACAAAAGAAACATCATTCACCCAATTTTCATTAATAAAATGAAAAGATGAAAAAATTACTAAACACAAACACTGATTCCCTCCTCCCATGGGGAAGAAAGTAGAGAATACAAAAAAAAAAAAAAAAACGCTGTTCTGCATTCTTCCGGAGGTATTGCTGCTACCAAGTCCTTGTTATGACTCTTGATTGACTTGACTATTTTACATATGTCAAATAATAAGAGCAAAACGTTATAAAAATGATTCAATGTTAAATATAAAAATGTGTGATGTAAATGTCTAGACTAAACTCCATTTCAAACTTTCAACTCATGTATAACTTCTGTCAAATTGAAAAATTTCCCGACTTCCTTGACACTATTCACTAAACGAATAGCCGATTATGTAATTGATTGTAAATAATAATGATTAAATTCCAAAGATTTCACCGATGTGTAAAACAACAGTAGATAGTTAAGCAAGCATGATAAAAAAAGAAAAAAACTTGGCAGCTCTTCGCAAAATAAACAACAAAAATAACAAATATTTATAAGTACACTAATGAATCACAATAATTAATAAATTTCAAAATAAAAACGGAAATATAAATAAGAGAATATGAGAACAGCTGCCATAGTAGATACTAAACAAGCGAACACTAAACAGGATACACCACAAGTACATAATAAAATTACAGTACTGAAAAACTTATTTCCCTGAACACGGATTCCGTCCTCCCATGCGGAAGAAAAACGAGAATTTAAAAAAAAAACCGTTGAACCATAAACTTACTGATTTAAATTTAATTTTATATTTACTGTTGAAATCTACTGGTTCAATTTATTGTTCAATTTACTGTTTAAATGTACTGCTTTAATTTACCTGATATAATACCTGTGTAAATAGTTCAAAACATTCATAACTATTATTTGCCCTAATTACTAGCCACAGCATAAGTAAAGAATATACTTTGTAATTGATAAGAACAATAATGCTGTACATCATAAGTGAGAATACCATCCATTTTCCACACGGAGGAAAATAGAGAACTATAAAAAACCGTTGAACCGTTGCCCATTGAGCACCACGGGAATATTCCCGGCGTTCGCCCTCTAAAGCAGATACTAGTATAACATAGCTAAAGTAAGCTTAGGGATACAAAAAAATGTTATCAATTCTGTTTAGAAAGTGGGTAAATTGTATAATTATTTTTTTTCGCCTAAAACCAAGAGATAGGTAAGAGATTGTCTAGGTTATAGAAATAAAATTGTTAACAGAAAAAATATTTTTGGGTGGCTAAATTAAATTTTCTTACTCCACCATATAAAAAACATGACATCAAATTTTAAAGTAATTATTTTATAAAAATAATTAAGAATTGAACGCGCAATCTCTGGTAAATTAATTCCTATCCGTGTTGGTATTTTATATTCAATTAAAAATTGTATTAAATTTTTCGCTGGTTACCATGTTTATAGATTATTTCAAATAAGATGATATCTGTGTAAATTATCCAAACAACTTAAAACAACATATTCACTGGTTTAATAATATATAGGTAAATTTGAAACTTATGACTTCGTTTTATTATTATTATTGATTTGATATTATATAATTTAAGAAGGATATAAAATATACATTAATTTCATGGTATTGTTCAAGTGCGATACACATGACAGTATACCTATAAGTTTTTTTTCATATTAGTAGGGAAACTGAAGAAAATATTGTTCATTCTGGTTTAGGGTTCCGCCGGAGCGTCACGGTGAGTGCGAAAGCGATCCCTTTGCTTTCGACTGAGGCGATGAGGTCAACCGTTATTTTTTAGTGGGTAGCCTTATAAAAGTCGTCTTTTAATTGGCGTCAGCGTCTTTTCTATGATGTCGGGTAGTCAGACATAATCCCCAGCCATCACCTTCCTGGAAGACAGGAATCCGTAACGGATTATTTCCAACAAAAAAAAGAGAAGATTATTCCACATTGATAAATTATGGTTGATTTATGCTTTCTAATGATGTCGAACAATTTCTTTTGCTTTTATTAACAAAATGGTTATGTTACCCATATGCCATTTCATGATTAAATTTATCGATCATAAGAACTCAAATTTAGTTGAGTTCATACGTGGTTTGTCTTTAATGTGCTATTTAGTTTAATTTTCAAAATGGAAAATGACGAACTTTTGAGTATATTAAATCCGATTTACATTATAAGTGTAATATTTTGTACAAAAAAATACAAATTAAATAAGAACAAAATTTCGCAAACCACAATTTTATGTCTTATTCCTACTATTATAGGAAACATTACTGTTTATTTTTTGCTTTACTTTAATTTGAACTCTTTTCAAAATCGTTTGAGCGGTAGTTCCGTTTATATTATTTACTTCACCGTCTACTTCTTGTTTGCTATCAATCACACCGTTTATAGTATTCTCAATATCCTCTACAGTGAATCTCACGTAAAAGTTGTCATGAAACTACAACAAATCGATTTCATTTTGAATGAATTGAATGACAAAAGAAAATTAAAGTTATTGATTCGTATAACCGTGTTAACGTTATTATTACTGTACGTCTTATTATTATCTATGAAATTAATTATCGATCCACTCTGGGCTTGGGTACGAGGTTTGTTTATAATAATGACAGTAGTTTTTGATCTGGAGTTATTTTATACGGCCTATATAATATTCTTTCTCGCTCGGAAAGTCGACCACTGGGCCAGAAATATAACCTTTAAAATAGGAACCATATCTATAAGAGAAATGTTAAGAAACGAAGTTAATGAAAAGGATATTATGTATGATGTATTTAGAAATATACTTGACACAGCAACAATTTTGAACATTAATTCGCAAGTTACGGTAAAGATTTGGAAATATTAATGAATCAAGATCTCGAAACTCGTTTAAAAAATATATATACTTACAGATTTTCAATCATTTTTTGATGCAGTTTTTTTACTCCCTGGCATTCATACAAATTTGGTTAGAATGGTCACAGAATGAAAAGAAAACAGTAAATATTATTTATAATGATTTTAGATATACTTATTGAGTACAGTCATAAATTTACTTCTAAAGTTCATATTTGTCATTAAAAGTCGCTAAATTTAATATTTACCAATTTTTTTTTCTTTATAGCTGTTGGATGACGCACTATCCAGCCATACTTTTGGAGTTTTACTTTGGATATCGAAAGGATTTTTGATAGAGATAGTTCTATGCCTTTGCTGTGAATATTTTTATTGCAAAATTAGACATGCTAAAGTTATCATTCTGTTTTATAGAAGCCGTTCATATACTTGTAAGTTCTAAGTTTATACTGCAATATTCACCAGATATTCTTGTTTTAAAGTTATATCTTTCTGAAGCTTTCTAAGATAAATCTTTCACGTATATTTTTTAGGTACAGACAGACGGTTTGCAAAGAAAATTCTTCGAGTTATAAATATTCACTTTAGAAAGATATGTATCTACGGAGTTTTTACTGTGGAAGCAGTGTTGTTGTTAAATTTGGTGTCATTGTTGGCACATTACACGGTTATATTATTACAAATTGCAATTTAATCATTAATAAAAATTAACTTGCCTTTTTTAATTTTATAGCTTTATCTAAAGTTTTACATACTTTATTTGTTGGTATTAATCAAACAGGCAATATGTATGAAAATAAAAACGTCAAAACTGGATAAAAAATAAAAAAAAATAAAAATAATTTAGAAACAACTAAACAAAAAAACTCAATTTAGAGACATTCAACACAAATAGCGAAATTTAAATCAATACTAGTATTAAGTAGCCGTAAGATATATTTCGAAATTCAGAATTTACAATTGCAATTAAGTAATAACTACAACGACTCAATTTATTTATCATTTGTCGCGCATCTAATATTTGTTTCATTTGATTTTTTTTTTATGTAAGAGAAGGGCAAACGAGCTGGCGGGTCACAGATGACTTGTGATCACCGCCGCCCATGAACTCTTGCAACATCCGAGGATTTGCAAGAGTGTTGCCGGACATGTAGGTAGGAGTAAACGCCTTTTTGAAGGTATCCATGTCGTACCGATCTGGAAATACCACCGAAGGGAGTTCGTTCCACAAGCGAGTGGAACGTGGAAAAAATGTCCTTGAAAACCGCACAGTAGAGGATCGCCACGCATCCAGGTGGTAAGGATGATATGGGAGGCGATGGCGCGCTGTGCGGTGATGAAATTCGGCGGCAGGCATCAGATCGAACATAGTTCTTCGGAACATTCCCCGTTGTAAATGCGGTAGAAGACGCACAAAAAAGCCACGTCTCTACGCAATGCCAAAGAGTCTAGCCGTTCGCAGAGCACCGGATCCCCGACAATCTGAACGGCTCTCCGTTGTACGCGGTCAAATGGTAGAAGCTGATATTGGGGTGATCCGGACCAGAGATGAGAACAGTACTCCATGTGTGGCCGGACCTGCGCCTTATAGAGCGCAAGTCTTTGGCCAGGTTTGAAATACTGCCTCGCTCTATTAATCACTCCCAATTTCTTCGAGGCCAACTTGGCCTTGCTCTCCAGATGACCACGAAACTGACAATCTCTCGAAATGTCGAGACCCAGTATTCTGATACTTGGCGAGGCAATGAGGGGAGTGCTCTCGAAGAGTGGTGATACGACAAATAGGGTTTTCTTAGTGGTAAACGCGCAAACTTGTGTCTTCAGGGGATTGAACTGTACGTGGTTCAGTTCACCCCACTCAGAGATCAGCCCCAAGGAAGTCTCTATAGAAGACACAAGTTTCTTTCGGCACTCGTCGACGTTTTCCCGAGAGAGACTTGCACGGCCGGAATATACTGCATCCCCAGTGCTGTCATCCGCATAACAATGTATGTTGGAGATATCCAGCATATCATTGATGTGCAGGAGGAACAAAGTTGGGGATAGCACGCAACCTTGGGGTACACCAGCGTTCACGGGCTTAGGGTCCGAGCAAAAACCGTCGATAACGACCTGTATGCTCCGCCCAGTGAGGAAGCTGGTGATCCACTTGCATAAACTCTCGGGAAGCCCATAGGAAGGTAGCTTCGAAAGAAGCCCCCTGTGCCATACACGATCAAAGGCTTTCGCCATATCTAGACTAACTGCCAGACCCTCTCCCTTGCTTTCAATAACAGCTCCCCAACGGTGTGTAAGATACAACAAAAGATCACCAGCCGATCGACCATGGCGAAAGCCATATTGCCGGTCATTGACCAACTAGTGATCCTCGAGGTAGGTTAGGAGCTGTTTATTGATGATGCTCTCCATTACTTTGGAGAGAAGAGAGGTAATGGCGATAGGTCTGTAGTTAGCTGGGTCCGAGCTATCGCCTTTTTTAGGGATCGGATGGACAAGGGCACGCTTCCATGAGACCGGAACTACGCCTTTCAAGTAAGAGTAAATAGACGCGTTAGCACTGGTGTCAACTCAGGGGCACATGTTCGTAGCACAACTGGAGAGATACCATCTGGCCCACTCGACTTATGAACTTCCAAGGAAAGGAGGGTTTTTCGGATGAGTTTTTGCCGAAAAACTATTTCCGGCATAAAGGTCGGACACCGCGGGATGATAGGCGGTGCCCTCCCCTGGTCGTCCAAAGTCGTCCAAAGTGCCCAAGAGATCGGCTTTCTCTTTTGCCGTGAGGGCCAAAGAGTCGTTCCCAGTGTGCAATGGCGGCAGGGATGGGCGACAGAAGTTTCCCAGACTGGCTTTAGAAAGCGCCCAGAACTTGCGCGTGCCAGGTGGGTACTTTGCCAACTGATCCCCGATTTTGACGACATGCTTGAACCTTGCTCTAGCGATTTTCCGTTTGAAGAATTTGGAGGCACGATTATATTTCCTCTTCAGAACTCTAGAGTTCGGATCCTTAGTGACTAACGCATTAGCCCAAGCCTGATAAGCCTGCCGTTTGTCAGCTGCTGCAGCCCTGACAGACGCATCAAACCAAGACCGCGATCTGCCACCAAGTGGTACCACAGAACTTGGTACAAATAGTTCCATACATTTACAGACATACAGACCATTTGCCAGAGCAAAGTCAAACACAGATCTCCCCGCGTAGTCGGTGGCACGTGACCCTAGCCAATCGGTATGGTGCGCATTGAAGTCCCCGAGAACTACGACTTCGGCGGAGGGAGTCTGTGAAAGCAGATCGTCAATATTCGCCTGAACATGGCCTAAGAGTTGATCCGTTTCTGCGTTACCACTATGGGACCTGTAGAGGCACGCGTAGGCTCTGACATGGTCGTCCATGTCCACGCGCAGCTAGAGAACAGACTGGTCCCGACCTTCAAAAACCTGAAGGCGATGGTAGCAGATATCGTCCCTTACGAACACAGATACCCCGGCGTGTGGTATAAAATGATGTTCTAGTTTATACCCGGGGTATGATAGGTACGCTGTGTCGCTAGGTTGAGATATCTGCATCTCCGTCAGAAACAACAAGGCCGGCTGCGCCGTCTCTAGATGATGGTGGACGGCGTTCAAGTTGGAATGAAGTCCCCGGATGTTGCAAAAGTCCACAGTTAAAGTGGGTCGGGGTGCCGCTGCGTTGACTCGTCGTTTGCCCTCTAAAAACACAAAAGGCGATACTTTGCCCGCCCCAGATACGACAATTATATATATATTATTGATATATTATGATACCAAGATATGATGATGTTCAAAATAAAATACTGAATAAATACTACTAATAAATATTAATTGGCATCGTGATTCTCTATTTTTCCTACTTTGTTAATAAATTTCTTCTAACTTCTTATTCCTGGTTTCGGATTACTATATTAGTGGTACCCAAAATCAATTAAACAGTTGTCAGAGTGAACATTTCTCTGAAACAGTAAAACACCACTTACCTTTAACAATTTTAACTTATAGGTTAAACAAATTCGTTTTATAATTGAATATCGGAAAAAACTTGCAACCCCACATGGAACATTTCTCAATCAAAATTCATTACTGGGCAGCTCCTTAAAAAATATATATTTAATAAAGTATAAAGTTGGTTTTGCAAAGTTTGTTTTCGGTCATAACAAAAACGGCATAGAACCTTCATATGTATAAAAATAAATATCCTGAATAACATTTCTAACGCATCGATATACCAAGTCGACTGATATTTGGAGGAGAAAAACAGAGGAATAATGCCAAGAATAAAATAATTATCACTGCTATACATGTTTTTCTCTGAAAGAAGAAAAACCACTCAGATATAAGCAACGATGTTGTAAAGATTTGAGATCATTCCAGAATCTTATGGCGAGCATATAAAAAATTGTCGAAACAATAATTTTGAAACGGAGAGAATGAAAACCAACTTATTTAATAAACAATATTTCTTCAAGGCTGCATTGACCGACGATGTCCACATAGTTCATCAAATTCTCAATAAACACAAGGAATACTAGTTTTTTTTATTTTTATTATTAATTCATTAATACATTTATTCAGATGATTAAAATTGTAAAAAAAAACCATGGCTAGAAAAACAACCAGTCATCGCAACCAATACCTGCTTACGAGCATACCACAAGGGTTGAGACGACATCGTGCTCTAAGATTTGATGACGATTTCATGCTCGTATTCCAGAAAATTTTACCTTAGTTAATTTTTCATAATGTGGGACAAAAATATAAAAATGATAACAATGAAGAAAAATGTGAACAAAATTTGAAAACTTTGTAATAAATTGTACTGTAATTGGGACACATTATTATGACCTTTATTTTATAAATATACTTACAAGTATTAACATAGAGGTATAAACATTTTCCGAGGTAATTTTTTGCTTTCGAACAGGAATTCATCGAATTCTTTCCTACATTGCTTTCATTGCATGTATTCTACAAATACTATGTGGTCGGTAACATCTTTTTTCTGTCAAAAGCATTGTCACAAACAGGAAGTTTTATTATACCTGTCAATAGTCCGGTACACAAACGACTAATACCAGTAAAGTTTCAAAAAATGCATTATGGTTATACTTAAACTGGTTATACTTCCTGTATGCAATGCTTTCACAATGGAAATAAATAAACACAATGGAAATTCAACAATATATTACGGATTTTAAACGAAAAGATCATTAATCATCAATCATTATGTTTTTTAATCGTAATAGTAATTCTAGCCAGACTCAGTTTATAATAAAATTAAGGGTTTTGTTGGTCTTTTTTATCTTTTCGAAATAACATTATATATATTACATATATATAATAGCTATGTCGGTAAGTTAGCAAGTTTGAATATATGTGGTGATCATCGAAAATTTTGATCCTTTATATTTTTTAATAATGGATCTGTCAATATTCTAAATTTATCACATTTCTGTTTGATGTTAAAGAAATGTTTACAATACCTAAGAACAGAGATATTTAGCCGGTTAGTACTAAGGACTGCCGTAAGCTTAGGTGTCGGAATGAAAAAAATCAACTACCACGACCAGATGTGTATTATGATAGAGATAAGCGACGTAATATAACTTTTATTCAAACGCAAATTGTAGCAGAACAATGGTATAAACAGCTATTTGACCCAGGAAGTGCAGTGGCAGTGTAGCGTCCACTGCTAAAACTCCAAAAGCTTTCAGTTTTGCGAACTTAACGTTGTTGATCCTTCGGAGATGCTTAAGCATTTTTATTTTACCTTCATTGGAACAAATAGGACTTATATAAAAACCAAACACTTATTATACCATTTGATGAAATATTATAAAATATTATTTAATGGATTATAATTTATTTTAATCTATTTTATAAATTATCTGTATCGTTAGACGCACACACTGGCATAATTACCAGAGTATTTGGGGTTTGTGAATAGAAGTATAGTGATCCTTTCGGCTTCTTGAATGCAGGCATAAAATTTTTCACACTCCCTAATGTAGAAAGTGGTTAGGCAAACGGTCTTGAAGATCCAACAAAATGTATACAACTCCCAAACAATTCCGATTAGCTTACATATAAAAATGAAAGTAATATTATGACACGTGTGTAAACATAATCTACAAAAAGACTTGAAGATTACTGGTTTAGAGATATATAAATGCAAATCTCAAATTTGGAGTAAACAATTTAAACATTTTACTCTCTTTCTTTACAGTAAGCATCATTAAAACAAGTTTTTTTTATAAAAGGTTTAAATAATTTTATCTGAAAGTTATTTTTCTATCATATTCATGAGTGTTGGTAAATAAGCTTTGATTCCAGTCAATTTTTAAGATTCACTTTCGAGAACCAGAATGAAAATTATTTTTACATACTCACAGATGTATTGCTCATTACGCCTAATTTACCCAACTCTATAAAAAACTGAATGTACAACAAACTAGTTATAAAAGTTTGGACAATGGACAGCGAGACCTGAAACAAAATCTTGTATAAATATAAACAGTATTTTGAACGTTAAACATTGAGATTGGTTAATGGATTTAAAAATTATATAACTACCGGTATTTGATATAAGATTTTAATTCTTTTAAAAGCATCCAAGATATTTAAATAAACGTAAAATAATTTCTTTAAACGAAATTCTAACATTGTCGTATCAATTTCCGTCGATGACATTGTTGAACAGAAACCCACTTTAGAAATCCATATTTCAGTACATTGCCGTAATAACTTAATATATAGAAAAGTACAGATTATATGGACATCATAGTAAATGAAACACAATATATAAATAATATAAATTGCATTACTTAGACTTACAGTAACCGAAGTTAAAGAAATATAAGTAGAAAAAAGTAAAACGTAATACATAAAATAAAATGCGAAGAAAACCCAATTATAAATCATCCAACTTTTTAACATCCGTGTAGATTCCTTTGAAAGAGTTTTAGTAATTTTTTGAATATCAAGAATAAAACTTATCGATATTTTATTTTTGTAGATATTATGAATAAGAACAATAACCCCAGCAGTGCTGCTAACCACCACATTGAAAATTACTGAAAAATTTAGATTATTTGTGCTTTGTCCATTTGAAATAAAGTCGATCCGAGCATGAAATTTGTGTAAATAAATTAAGACACAAATAAAACAAATACAGATTCCATAGTAAATGTAACTTTGCGGGTAAATTAAGTTATTACGTATTCTATATCCGGAAAGAAAAAACAAGTATTGAAGAAGAAACAGAGGCCACAAGGCAGTTTGCAAATTTTCATCTATAAAATTATTTTCCAAAAAATTATTTTGATTCATTTTGATATTTAATATGTCACAAAGCGGATAAGCTCAAGTACACGTCTACTACAACTTGTAAGTAATTGGTTGTGTGTTATAAATTCATTGCCTTACATACATTGCCATACATAATAATCAATAATATTAATCAAGTATGTTCATAAAATATAGTCTAGTTAAAGGGTAATCGCGACAACCGGGTATACATCTATACATATAATAAAATCGTCACTGAGCCATTCCTGTACATGGAATCATAAAAAAAAACATCATAGGGGGCTTTATAAGAGCAAGAAAACCCAAAACAATGGTTTTTCAGTTTGTCTGTTTGTCTGTTTGTCTGGTTGTTTGTATGTCTGTATGTCTATATCTGTATGTCTGTATGTTTGTGCACGCTAATCTCAGAAACGGCTTAACCAATTTGAATGCGGTTTTCAGGAATTAATTATCACAGTCTTCACTTAACATTTAGTGTTTATTTCATCTAAATCGGTTAAGAAATAAAAAAGTTATGACTATTTTAGTTTCCTCTTCCTCTTGGACCGCAAAAGCGTATACACATGTGAATCTGTGTCGAAAATTTTAATTAATCATTAAAATATTGTTTGGTTATTTGTAGTGTAAAGTTTGTGAAGTACCAGACAGACATAAATGCTCGAGGCGTCATTGAGTTACGAGTGACAAGGACAACAACAGTTTTACATGCTCTACGCTATTCTCACGACGCGACGCAAAGCTTGAACGGAGTGAGTCATTTACTTTGTCGCTTGCCACAACTCAAAGGCGGTAGCGGTAGCGAGTCTGATTATAAGGGCTTTTCCCATAAATATGTTAATTTTTTTTTTATTTTTTATTTTTACTGACTTTATAAGATGCCAAAAGTTAAACGATCACCACTGTCAACCACACATAGTGCATCTGAATCGAACATCGATAGGATTGAAGCCATTAACATTGAACAGCCTGGTGATAGTACACCACCAAATTATCTTCAACAACGACAAAAGAGAGGCAGATAGCGCGAATTCGAGGACGAACTTTCCAATTTTAAAAAGAAATGAAAGACATGTTTTCCACACTATTTGCGGCATAATAAGCTGAGTTAAAAAAAATTGCAACTGCACAACTGGAGATAAAACAAACCAACACCAATATAGAGAGCACTATTGCGTTCTTAGCAGCGCAAAATGAGGAACTAAAGAAAAAAATTGAACAGCTGGAAACACAAACAAAAAAAGATGGAAATAATATTATTGTTCTAGAAGATTAAATTGAGGCCTTGTAGAGGAAGCATCGTAAATCTAATATCGAAATCAAAAATATGCCAAAATTACCTGAGGAATCAAGAGAAGAATTAACTAACATGGTGGTACGCCTATCGAAAACCTTAAATTGTGACATTAAAAAGGATGATATTAAAGACATATACAGAGTGAAAGCGAAAAGAGACGCAAAAAAATATATAAATAAAAAATATGGTATATTTCCGTATTTCATCATCATTTGTCTACAATTACAAACACCTTTACAACACGAACATTTTTGTATTTTTCATACACTCACAGGGCGTCACAAGTACATACACTAATAGAAACTCTAAGGATGATTCACTTGCTCACTCAACTCTAGGTAACCAGCACCAAATATTAGGAGCCACTACCTATTTTACGCAGCTATCATATACGGTAACTAACATAAATAATATACTAGTAATCTGGCAAAGAACGCATAAACTTAACCACCCCAACTATTATGGATAACTTGTTATTAAACACTAACGACAATAAACAATATACAAATAGCCCATTCTGAAACCGGTCGCATTGATGACTTAACAAGACAGGTACGCGTAAATAGCTCAGACTTCACGATAGTTTCGCAAAACATTAACAGCAAATATATATAATATTTGATTTGCAAGTAAATTTATCCCAATTTAAATTTGATACCGATCTCATAGTACTGAATGAATGTTGGATTGATCCCAATAAACCCGTACCCCAAATGGACAATTACACAAACTTTTCTTCTACTAAACACTTGAATCACAGCGATGGTGTTGATGGCTATATGAAAAATACTCGTAAATGTGATAATAAAGAAATAATTATAATGCATTCATCCTGTCTGCAAGTCACTGTTGACAATCCTACTGTACTATGTTTTTATCGCTCTCCATCTAACAGTAACGCTGAAAATTTCATTAGTTCTCTGGATACTTATTTGACTAATATAAATTCTCGGAAAAATATTATAATAACCGAAGACATCAACATAAATTTAATCAAAAAACCGAAGGAAAAATCCCAGGAACAGAAAAATAGGCTATCTTACCTAAATATGCTGGCCATACATGGCTTACTTCCAGATACTGGAAAGATGTAAAAATACTCCATTTATCACAGTTCTTGATACAACAATTACTGATCATCATATGATATTTTTGAAGCTGTCTCTCACTACAACGACAAATCACATAAATCCTAAAACTAAAACTTCTTTTAATATGGAGAGCGCCATAAACAACTTAAAAGAAAACAACATAACTGACTTTATACAGTATGACAATCCAATATCCTTAAGTAATGCACTAATTAATGTTCTGAGGCAATGCATCTTGTCAAACACGTCTACAAGAGTTATCCCAAACAAAGAACGACTTATCAAACCCTGGATAACCCCTGCAATTGTGCGATGCATTCGCAACAGAAATAATTTGCAGGCTAAACTGCTGTCGGATCCACATAACGATACACTAAGAATCACATACAAGAGATACAGAAATTACTGTAACGGCCTTATAAAGAAAGTCAAACTAAGTCAGGAATCCTCATGGATACACACCTCCATCCAGGTGATGATGGAGGTGGTTATGTGAGACTACTACTCACTAAACCTGACGGTTGCCGCCGCCGTCATAATGGGACACTACGGGATCGCTTTCGCACTCACCGTGATGCCCTGACGTGATCCACGGAGAGGGCACTTCGCAACGAGGAGCACCCATCCCTTTTTCGCAGGCTTGATAGTTTGTGGAGGGATCCCCTTCCCTCCACCCAAGCCTGCTGTCTCTGAAGGGGGCCGAGACCCCCTTCTAGCTGGACTCTGGAATATGTCAGTGATCGAGCCGAAATGACGTACGGCGTCCCGCAGGGCAGTGTCCTAGGCCCGACTCTGTTTTTAATTTACATAAACAGTTTATGTACTATGACTATAGATCAAGGAAAGATATACTCTTATGCGGATGACACAGCTATAGTGTTTACGGGAGGAACGTGTGAAACGGTGTGTCAATCCACAGAATTGGGACTTAGGAAAATAGCTAATTGATTGAGAAGCAACTTATTATCACTTAATGTTAATAAAACTAATTATATCTACTTCACTAAATACAATAGCACTCAACCCACTGCCGATTTTGAAATAAAAACGCACACCTGTAACCTAATAACCTGTAACTGTAACCTGTAACCTAATACTGCTCATGTAGTGTCATTACCAAGTCCATCATACTAAATACTTACGTGTGGTATTTGACCAAAGAATGTCGTGGCATGAGCACCTTGAACTTGTAATGGCTAGGATTCGAAAGCTAATATGGACATTCAAAACTTTAAGACAAATAGCCGACAAAAATCTTTTAAAACAAAAATATATCGCACTAGCGGAGTCAATTTTAACGTACTGTATCCCTGCCTGGGGGGGTGCCACCAAAACAACGCTTTCAGTCGCGAGTGGCATTACAAGCTAGCTTGGATTTTCCCTCCACCATATCTCATTCCCAGGATTCTAGCATATTTCAATCGAGCAACTGGCTCTTACCTGTTGGTGGTTCCGGATTGACAGAAAGTTTTTTGGAAACCAGATCTAGAGACGCGAGCCTTAAGACGTCCATACCAGATTTTACCCCTAGACCACGTTTTGATAGACACGAGAACAAACCTTCCACCTCCTCAAATTTCTCAAATGAGTTTAAAAGTGTGGCTGATACGGGGTGGTCTTCCTTAGTAGAATCATGGAGACAAGATCAATAAAACTACTAAATAGCAGTTGGAGACAATCTTCATTAAATACCTATAAGCCTGCATGCCAACGGTGGTGTAGATGATCTATGCAAAATAATGTAAATTCTTTAAAACCTCCGCCTGAAGATGTCGCTCGTTTCCTAACAGATTTACACTTGAAGTTTAAACTTTCATATAGTACAATAGCCGTTCACAAATCTATTGTCTGTAGTTTTTGTTGTCCCACTATTAGTGCTGGGTTAAGTTCACATATAATATTTAACTAATAATCTTCCCCCTAACTGTTCGTTATTTGAAATATCTAAAAGAGCCGCAATACTACTGCTATTATATTCAGGGCGCAGACTTCATGATCTTACATTGTTAAATATTGAAAAGGATAGTTTTATTTCAGAAAATAGTTCAATAGTTTTATGGCCATCTTTTGGTTCCAAAACTGACAACTCAAAGTACAGACAATCTGGTTGGCGGTTATTTAGATGCGAATCTTACAAAAGTATAGATCCCGTATTTTGAGTAAATAAATTAGTAGAACATTCCGCTTCACGTAGAGTCAATCTGAAAAGTCTGTTTATTAACACATGTGGTACCCCGAAACCAGCAAGTAGAACTGTAATTGGAGGTTGGATCAAATCCATTTTAAAAGAAGCAGGTATCAATTGTAGTCCGGGTAGTGTACGATCTGCAGTCGCTTCTGCCAATTGGTTAGAAAATGTACCTATAGATGACATATTAAAAAGGGGTAACTGGCGCTCGGCACTGACTTTCAATAAATTTTATAGAAAAGAAATTAAAAAATGTACATCAACTCATAACAAATCCTACGAAATGTTTCAAACAATCCCTTAATTTTGGTTTTATAATTAAGATAATTAATAACTGATCACATTAGCGTTCTTACTTAAACAATCTAGAAGACGATAACAAACACTTCTCAATTTATGGTTTAAAGAGAGGTACAGCCAAAGCTTAATAGAACAATTTTACCTGAAAATAAAATTGATATTAAGCATACTTACCTTTCTCTAAGCCAATGTATATTTCTGTCTGCTAATTCATATACATTTAGGCACAATTTCTATTGCCATAAATTGAGTTGCAATGAGTATTTTAGTGAGTTGTGCTACGCAAGCACAATATCCACCCCCACTGTCTGCTAGATTAGACCGGAAGGAATCTGTTTTGGCGCTAAAAGCGGTGCACTTGACAGGAAACGGAGATGTCTCTCTCAATTTATGGCTTAGAGAAAGGTAAGTATGCTTAATATCAATTTTATTTTCAGGTAAAATTGTTCTCTTTTCAAAGATATTACAGATTTAAAATATAGGGTCTTCGTGTTTGCGGCGGTACGGTCTACCGGTGCACTATGGTATGCTATACCGTGCAAACCGTCTCCAAATAACGTCGATTGTGTAGCTAAGAATTCCTCAAGTTTATATGGTAAGATTTTAATTATGTTCTATGAAAATCTGTAAGTGTGATGTATAGTTAGAATGGTTATTAGGTACTCTGTTTAAGAAGTATTTAAATGGACGTTTAGGTAAAAACAAGAGAGGTATAAAAATTATTACAGCACCTAATTACCGCCCCGTTGGTCGAGTGGTTAGCGCAGACGCCTAACGTTTCACGGTTCGATTCCCGGCAGACAGGCATTTATGTGATGAGCATAGATATCTGTGTTTTTAGGTTTGGTCGTTTATTAAATATATTCTCAGTATTTATATGTGTATTTCTATGTATTTGTATCGTTATCTATCACCCTTAACACAAGCAAAATAATTTGCTAACTTAGGGGTTAGATCAATGTGTGTAATTTGTCCCCATATTATTATTATTATTAATATTGTATCCTTATTAAAAACTTTAAATATACTTTTGACAGTGAGTGATGTTTGCCGATGTCGTAATTTTGATCGTATCGCTTAAAATATGTCATATAGAAGCCAATACATAAAAACAGAAGTGGGAATTGTTTTACTACGAATTTAAGGCGTGCGAAGCCACGGCCAAAAGCTAGTTAATAAATATATGCGTGGAATTTTATGCAAGGTTTTTTATCAACAGAACCACGTATTTGAGTGGGTCTCTGAATATTTTACGGTTTCACCATTTAGGCGGCGATATGTGTGCGGTGATGATGTCTGCCGAGCTGAACCTTATGTAAAATTCATATATAAAATTTCGGTGTCCCGTGATCATGTGGTTAATCTTTTCAAATTAAAGAACTTGACCGTGTTTTTCTGATTATTTTGACTGATAAAGTTTTGGTAACATATATTGTTAGTTTTTGTGGTTTTAATAGGGCTCAGTACAAGACGATGTCGATAAAATGAAAAAAAAATGTTCTTGTATATGTTATGACGGCACCCGTCAGAGAGGTGGAGGTGTCGGATTTTTGGGCGTTCAGCTCAGCATGTGCTGCCTGTTCGGGATGATACTCGTTCAGGCAGATTTTCAGCTGAAACCCGGTATGTGCAGTGACGTATCCGCGAGAACAATGTTCATTACTTTAATAAGCAATATTACTCCACTGTACGTGCTTATAATCTGAAGACTGAAACAGGTAACAATATTCCAATACTAATACAAAACAGTTCATTCACTTTTTAAAATACAGTATAATAATAACATAAAAAAAATATTTATATACAATATACTTTACAATAATACAATTCCAAATTACATACTAATAATAATACAATTCCAAATAAGGTAAAATATGTTAATTCTACATAATATAATAATAATAGTAATAATATTTTTGAAAATATCTTTAAACATGTATAGCCATGTTAAGCTTATTTAAATTTATATAAATATAGAATGAAAAAAAAAACCGATACGGGCAGGGATTCGAACCCGCGACTACGGTAGGTCAGTTGGTAGAGCGACGGGACGGTTTCCTAGTATTAATTATTTACTATTTATTACAAGGAATACTAGTTTTTTATTTTTATTATTCATTCATTAATACATTTATTCAGATGATTAAAATTGTAAAAAAAAAACATGGCTAGAAAAACAAACAGTCATCGCAAGCAATACCTGCTTACGAACATACCGCAGGGGTTGCGACGACATCGTGCTCTAAGATTTGATGACGATTTCATGCTCGTATTCCAGAAAAAATTACCTAAGTTAACTTCATAATGTGGGACAAAAAATATAAAAATGATAACAATGAAGAAAAATGTAAACAAAATTTGAAAGCTTTGTAATGAATTATACTGTAATTGGGACACATTATTATGACCTTTATTTTATAAATATACTTACAAGTATTAACATAGAGGTATAAACATTTCGCGAGGTAATTTTTTGCTTTCGAACAGGAATTCATCGAATTCTTCCCTTTAAAGCTTTCATTGCCTGTTGCCGACAGATACAATGTGATCAGCAACATCTTTTTTCTGTCAAAAGCAGTATCACAAACAGGAAGTTTTATTAATCCTGTCAATAGTCCGGTACACAAATATTCGACTAGTACTAGTACAGTTTCAAAAAATGCATTATGGTTATACTTCCTGTATGTAATGCTTTCACAATGGAAATAAATAAACACAATGGAAATTCATCAATATATTACTGATTTTAAACGAAAAGATCATATTATGGTTTTTAATCGTAATAGTAATTCTAGCCAGACTAAGTGTATAATAAAAGCAAGTGTTTTGTTGGATTTTTTACCTTTTCGCAATAACATCATATATATTACATACATATAGTTGCTATGTCGGTAAGTTAGCAAGTTTGAATATATATGGTGATCATCGAAAAAAATTTGATCTTATATATTTTTTATAAATGGATATATCAATATTCTAAATTTATCATATTTCTGTTTGATGTTAAAGAAATGTCTGGAATACCTAAGAACAGAGATATTTAGCCGGTTAGTACTAAGGACTGCCGTAAGCTTAGGTGTCGGAATGAAAAAAATCAACTACCACGACCAGATGTTTATTATGATATAGATAAGCGACGTAATATAACTTTTATTCAAACGCAAATTGTAGCAGAACAATGGTATAAACAGCTATTTGACCCAGGAAGTGCAGTGGCAGTGTAGCGTCCACTGCTAAAACTCCAAAAGCTTTCAGTTTTGCGAACTTAACGTTGTTGATCCTTCGGAGATGCTTAAGCATTTTTATTTTACCTTCATTGGAACGAATATAAAAACACTATATAAAAACCAAACATATACCATTTGATGAAATATTATAAAATATTATTTAATGGATTATAATTTATTTTAATCTATTTTATAAATTATCTGTATCGTTAGACGCACGCACTGGCATAATTACCAGAGTATTTGGGGTTTGTGAATAGAAGTATAGTGATCCTTTCGGCTTCTTGAATGCAGGCATAAAATTTTTCACACTCCCTAATGTAGAAAGTGGTTAGGCAAACGGTCTTGAAGATCCAACAAAATGTATACAACTCCCAAACAATTCCGATTAGCTTACATATAAAAATGAAAGTAATATTATGTCAGGTGTGTAAACATAATCTACAAAAAGGCTTGAAGATTACTGGTTTAGAGATATATAAATGCAAATCTCACTGTTTAAGTAAACAATTAGAACATTTTACTTTCTTCATTTACAGTAAGCATCATTAAAATAAGTTTTTTTATAAAGGGTTTAAAAAAAAATATCTGAATGTGGTGTTGGTAAATAAGCTTTTGATTCCAGTCAATTTTTAAGATTCAATTTCAAGGGCCAGAATGAAAATGATTTTTACATACTTACCGATGTATTGCTCATTACGCCTAATTTACCCAACTCTATAAAAAACTGAACGTACAACAAACTAGCTATAAAAGTTTGGACAATGGACAGCAAGACCTGAAACAAAATCTTGTTTTAATATAAACAATATTTTGAACGTTGAACATTAAGGTTGGTTAATGAATTTAAAAAATATATAACTACCGGTATTTGATATAAGATTTTAATTCTTTTAAATGCATCCAAGATGTTTAAATAAACGTAAAATAAATTCTTTAAACGAAATTCTAACATTGTCGTATCAATTTCCGTCGATGACATTGTTGAACAGAAACCCACTTTAGAAATCCATATTTCAGTACATTGCCGTAATAACTTAATATATAGAAAAGTACATATTATATGGACATCATAGTAAACGACAAACAATATATAAATAATATAAATTGCATTACTTAGACTTACAATAACAGAAGTTAAAGAAATATAAATAGAAAAAAGTAAAACGTAATACATAAAATAAAATGCGAAGAAAATCCAATTATAAATCTTCCAACTTTTTAACATCCGTGAAGATTCCTTTGAAAGAGTTTTAGTAATTTTTTGAATATCAAGAATAAAACTTATCGATATTTTATTTTTGTAGATATTATGAATAAGAACAATAACTCCACCAGTGCTGCTAACCACCACATTCAAAATTACTGAAAATTTTAGATTATTTGTGCTATGTCCATTTGGAAGAAAGTCGATCCGAGCATGAAATTTGTGTAAATAAATTAAGACACAAATAAAACAAATACAGAATCCATAGTAAATGTAACTTTGCGGGTAAATTAAGTTATTACGTATTCTATATCCGGAAAGAAAAAACAAGTATTGAAGAAGAAACAGAGGCCTCAAGGCAGTTTGCAAATTTTTATCTATAAAATTATTTTCCAAATAATTATTTTGATTCATTTTGATATTTAATATTTCACAATACGGACAAGTCTCTATACGCCTGTTTATTTTTACAATGCAGTTGAAGTACACGTCTACTACAACTTGTAAGTAATTGGTAGTGTGATATAAATTTATTGCCCTAACATAATAATCAATAATATTAATCAAGTATGTTTACAAAATATAGTCTAGTTAAAGAGTAAATCGCGACAACCGGGTATACATATATCTATATATATATAGAAGGATGTTTGTATATATGAAATCGATGAACTCAGAAACTATTGGACCGATGATTATGAAAATAGGTATGTATATGTATTTTTCCACGGAGAAGGTTTATATGGTATGCCCATTGATGTAACTCGCCACCAGGCGGCGCTGTCAAATATAGACTTCCGCCCCGTTCAACCGATTGTCATAAAAATTGGTATGACCATCTATTTTTCCTCGAAGAAAACGAATATGCTATGCCCATTGATGTAACTCGCCACCAGGTAAAGTAAGGGTTAGCCCAGCGAAGCGGGCTGGGTTCGCTAGTATAAATATATGCATGGAATTTTATGCAAGGTCTTTTATCGACGGAACCACGTATGGTGTGTGTTTGAATAGGTCTCTGAATGTTTTACGGTTTCATCATTTAAGGTGTCCCGTAATCATGTGGTTAATCTATTCCACTTAAAGAACTTGACAATGTTTTTCTGATTTTTTTTTTAATGATAAATTTTAGGTAACATATATTGTTAGTTTTAAAAGGGCACAGTAAAAGACGATGTCGATAAAATAAAAAATAAAAAATCTTATAAATATTATGTGTTTTCAATACTTTCTTCCATAAAATAATGGATAGTTTAAAATGTTTAGCCTTCCTCCACTTGAAAATACTTTTTATTCAGTTACTGATAAAGTAGTGCCCGGTTCATTTATTCATCATCACTTATATTATAGGATATTTTTATTTGGTTTAACGCTCTCTGATCCGATGCCAATGATAGCTTGAACCAGAGCGCTATGCTTTAACCAACTTCATTTGGTCCATCTGGTTTGACCGCCCTAGCATCCTCTTTTGGTGGTTTTCTGCCCGGAATTTCGGCCCAGGTCTTACGGCATAAGGTTAAGGCCTCTTCAGCGCTTACACCCGATGCTTTCAGCCTTTGAAACCGTTTCCGAGCGGGTCCTGATAGTCAGAGTGGTCGACTTGCAGGGTCTGTCTGGGCGGTCCCAGAAGTCTCTCCGGAGTCAGTACTGCCTCCAGCTGGCTGGAGGCAGTACTGACTCCTGGCTCGTCCCGACGCCTTCTGCATGTTCATTCTCCGAGGAGGCAGTAAGCTCCACTTCCCTTGCAGATGTGTTACCCTCCATTGGCTGGGAGGAAGATAAAAGTAACTTTTCAATGTCAATTTCTTCTATATAAGTCCCACGAGTACCTAGGGAAATAAAGGTCGCAGACCGGCAGACCTCAGCTTGCCGGCCAGAAGGGCATTGGATACAACCCGAGGCGCCCCGGTATCGGGTGGCATCGTTTGCGACTATACTACCCTATAGCCATGCATCCTTGGGCACGGTTTACATGACACCATGGATAGGGTTTTGGAGCGGGTGTTGACAGGAGTTGTGAGATTGTAGGGAGTGGTGGAGGTGGATGGGTTGGCACGTTGGATGTAGAGTTTCGGCTCTGGGTTTTAGTTATGTTTGTTCCTGAGGGGATCAAACCAATAACAGGCAGCACGGGAAGGAACACAGGAAGGAGAACTCCACCAATCTTGCTATGAGGATCTACATGACTTGTGCGCTTCCCCTCATAGCCATTTCGCTAGTCTTATCACTTGGAGGAAAGGTTAATAGACTACGGACGCGTGCATCCTAAGGTGAAAATCATCCTTAGAGTGCACCTGCCCCTGCCCTATCTCATGTATTTTATATATAATATAAATTACATGAGTACACTACAATATTATATTCTTTATGCTTCCGAAATATGATTATTGCTTCCGATAATTTTTATAATAACGTACGGAATAACATAATTTAACTTTTACAGAAATTATAAAAGTTTATGAGTTATATGATAAAGATACACGCAAAATATATACATATGAAAAAATCGTCACTGTCAATTTCTTTACATGGAAAATATAATAAATAATAATAATGCAAGAGAACCCAAAACAATGGTTTTTCATTGTGTCTCTTTCTCTGTATGTTTGTGCACGCTAATCTCAAATCTATTTGGGTGCAGTTTTCAGGAATATATTGTCACAGTCTTTCATTTAAATCGTTTAAGAGATAAAAAAAGCTATGTCAATCACTTAATAGATACCATGCAAATCTTCGTCTTCTATATATACATGTAATCAATCAAAAATATATAGCCAGGGTGTGAAGGGATAACTAACAGAATCCATTACTAACATTTTTGAAATTTTTATCCGTTTATCTTTTTCTCTTTCAGTTGTGCACGTAACACGAGAAAAAAATATGGCTAATGTAAATAACTTTTATACATAGAAACGAGCGTCACTCTGAGTAACATTTAGTTTTTAACTTTCATTGCACACTCTTCACTCTATCAAAAGATGTACATTGATATGTACAATATTTAAATATAGACCATACCTAGAACAAGATATAACAGGTTTTTTTTTTTTTGTTTTTAAAACTGCTCTTAGTTGAAATAATATACAAATAACACACATGAAAAAAAATGTGCCCGGGTTTCATTTAAGTTCAATAACAAGAGGAACGTCTAGCAAAGAAGTTACCAGAAGCAGCTGTGGAGAGCGCCTAGATCTTAGGTGTCCTAGACGGGTAAATTACACGCCATTAGCGGATTGACAACTAGTTGTGATTGAATAACACACACAAACAAAAAGTAAATATTATTCCTAATTAAAAAAAACCATAGTTAGTGATGTTATTTTAAATTGATTATATAGATAGTACATTTATACTTTGAATATTATATTGGTAGGATCGATATATTTAATTATTAAAGTGTATACTACGTACACGAACAAAATAATAGCGAAAGTTTATAATATAATTTTGACGCTCAAGGAAACCTCACATAACAGTTCAGTGTAATATATTAGGAGTGAAGTTCAATCCATAATATATTACATTATTATAATATCAATCGAATAATTATGTATAGTAAAATGCAGTTTATATATATAATAGCTTTGCCTGCAATTACTGAAAAGTACCAGGTTCAAAAATATAAGTTCTGGATCGGAAGACAAAACAATTAACACAATAACACAAATCAGTGGAATAATTTAAGTTTATATTATAAGTTATAAATAGTGTATACTGGAGTGGTATTAATTATCAGTAACACTATTAATAATATTAAAGTAAATTCGAACGTACGAGTTTTAAATTAATTGTTATTTATACAGTACGTTAGACTTTTGCAAGTAAAAATAAATAATAATAGGGTTGATTATAATAATAATTGCAGTATTGCTTATTATTATTGTAAGTAATATTGAGACGGGTATCCTTTCCATTGTATTGTATACAATCGAATTTTCATAAAAAAAATGAAGTCATTTAAAACTACTTACTTAGAAAACAACTTTGTAGATTCAAGTTTACAAACTGCTCTCTGGCCTCTTAACCTGCTTCAATACATCTTCTTTCTTTCCAGATATAGATTTCGTTATAACTTTGTGTATTTGCAAAATTACTTTTATTACGTTATTTGTGGCTGTTTCGCTTGTCTCCAAATGTATTTACTCCATTTCCATAGTCGAAAAGAAGCCATATCTATAAAAACAAGTACAAGTCTAGTAGACTTTTCATTGAAATTTAAGTCATCACTGTCTTGCATAAATTGCATTACTATTTATATCAATACTATTTATAGTAGAAAAACATCTCTGAACTTTATTCTAAATATTCAAAAAATCATTAGTATTCTTTCAAAAACTTCACCTAAGATGTTAAAAATCTGGATGAAATTTAGTCGTATTTATCTTGGATTTCATTTTCTGTTCTATATTTGCCTAGCCGCTTCATTCATATATTTTTCATACTTTGTCGTTAGTGTTTATAGTTCAATCACAGTCTTTTATATATTTTCTATGATTTATTATGACGTTAACATAATTTGTACATTTTTATATATCAATTTATTAAAAGAATGTCTTAAGATGTGGATTTCACATCAAAGTTTTTGTTCCACCATCTCATCAACGGATACTGATATAAGTATAAGAGTATATCGTTTAAAAGAATTATTTGACGTTTACTGCATCATTTTGGATGCTTTTAATTCGATAACAAAATTATTTCAATTTCCCGTAAGCATATTACTATTTTTATCCGCCTAAAAGCTTTTCTTTTTGTTTATTTATTTGATACTGAAAGTTTTATTTCAGGTGTTGCTTCACAGTATCGATTCTTTTGCTGGCAGTTTGGTCTTTGTTCAATTTTTTATAGAGCTTGGTAAAATGAAAGTCACCAGCAATACGTCTGTGGGTTCATATATTATTTTATCGAAACTTTTATTATCACCTATCATACCATTATTCTTATATTTCTTCTAAAACTTTCAGATTATTGGTTCAGTGGAATCTTATGCATTTTTTTGGATGTTGAAAAATATATGCATCTTAACTTTCTGCGTCACAGAGTGTGAAAAGTTCTATACAAGCATCCTGGAAGCCGAGAAAACTTCTATCCTTCTTTATAAAAAAAATAAATGCTTAGGTAATTACAAAATTATATATATTCCTTTTGTACAGAAAATATCTAATGGACCTATTCATTTCATAAAAAATTAAACATTTACACGACAAGGAAGAAAATTGACGACAATTTTCAATGGGAACTGTAACGTTAAACTTAATTTTAATTTGAAGATTATATGAAATTAATTGTGTTTCTCGTAATTAGTACTATACTTATATATTTATAATCCGAATGTCTAAACTCTTCACAAAAATAATTAATTGTATATGATGAATGAATAATGAAATAACACTTGCGTCATTAATAATAACTTCAGACGAGCGGCAAACTCGTCTACCATCAAAAATAGATGTACTATCGATAACGTTTAGTGATTTCAATAAATAATTAATTATTTGGGAAAAGTCAAGTTTACCTTCCCCATGATTAATTGTAAGAACCACATTTCAATGAATAATTAATATTTCATAGAAGTAGCATCGATAAGTGAACAATTATGTTTTATGATATTAGTAGGTTATTGAAACGTCTGAAGAATATTTTTTTACTTATCGACACTAATTCTATAAAAAAGGCTATTATATATTCTATATAAGATAAAAGAAGCTCATGGAGGTACATGAGCTTCTTTTATCTTAAAAAAATACAAAGTTACCACGTGCTAAGTACAGCCACAATTTTAATCAATTTGGTATTTACAATGGCGAGTACTTAATTTACTATTTTAGTATTAAGTAGTAGTATCTACTCCCTATTCACACTCAGAAAAACAAAACTACTGGCAAAAGTTAGTTCCTGACATGTAAATTGTATCATTATATTTACTATAGCATACTATATTATCTAAAAATGTTTTATAAACAAATAATGTCGACCTAAATAAATTTATAGGATTTAATGGAAATTTTATTCTTTTTACAATAACAATCGTTTCTAACATAGGTATCAAGAGATTATTTAAAAACGTCCGAAGAGTAAACAGAACTAAGTTTAGTAAAATGACAGCGTGTGGAATCCTGATAGTAGATGCCACGCTGCCTCTGCGCTTCTTGGGTCAGTTCGCTGTTTATACCATTGTACTGCTGCAATTTACGTTTGAATAAAAACTAAGCGACGAGGTATTTTTGTTTTAGTCGTACCATAAACTATTGAAATTCCAATAATTAAAATATTTTTTATCAATGACTCAGTAATGTAAATTACTTTGTCAATAATAATAGAGATGTTTATTATCAGATATTTACATAATTCAATATATATACATTATTCGATAAACATAATACTATATCAAGTACAAGTTAAATTATTATAGTTAACTCAAATTTGAGCCTCAAAATATTGTAATAAGTATTATATCAAATAGATTATATAAAATAAATTATTGTTATTATTTAGACATAAAATGTTTTTCTAAAAGCAATAACGTTTATCACAAAGTGCATGGCAAGTAAATTAAAATATATTTTACAACTTTAATAAAATTGGTTATCTTATAAAATTAGAATTCTTAAAAAAGCAGTTGCTTTTGAATTCTTTATAATTTAAATTATTGTATTGTACTAAAGTAAAATAATCTTACTGGTTTTAAGTATGAATCGTTTGTAAAAAATAGCTTGTGGTTAAATGAAATAGATATTTTTAGGATTCCTGTAAAAGTTTAATTAAAATAATAAGAATTCAAAGTAATAACAACAATTATATATTTCACATCATTTAATAGCACGAAATCCAGATTACAACATTAAAACTAATTTAGTAGTAAAAGTAGGATACAAACTGAGAAATCCACCACAGTAATAAAAAGCTAGATGAGCTACTCAAAGTAAGTACTCAAACATTGACAATCACTATTCACACCTACAGAGCTTGCGCTCTCTAGGACACAATAATCCATAAAGTTAATACTTGTTTAATAATTTATAGGAATTGCTCCCTACTAATTATTTAAATATACCCTCGACTCCTGACAATACATAAAAGGATGACTTTTTTCGATTGCAAGGAAAATGATTCATTTCATATAGATCATTTACGTCCTTTTCCTAAAAGAAGCAATAGAAACTACAAATTCATATTTATGATACAATTTCAAATTTTTACACGTAGCATATTCTAATGACAAATAGCATTTAGCATCTATGCACTTCCGTTATAACCTTCAATAAGGATCTATTCCTCATACTCACTATTATACCGTTGTTCGTACGTTGACGATGGTGTTTATAAAATTTTCAGAGCTTATTCCTTTATTAAGCGGTCCCCCAAGGCAAAGACTTCCAAAAGTACATAATAATATTTGTATTCTTTTTAGAGGTCTTATTGTATCGGGGGTTTTTTAATTATTATTTTTTTCTGCTTTTAGCTGTTGCCCTTGATTCTTTATGACTATGATCGTAAGTCATATAGATATATTTTTACAGTCTACGTGGACGCAGTCACGGGCAACAGCTATCCCTAATAAAGTACTTTACCTCAGTAAGTAAGTGTAAAAACCTTTTGACCTTCATAACAAGGCTTTTTTTTGTATACATCTGATAATTGCATAAGAACCTCTCCCCCGCACGAATAAAACGTCAATATCTTTGAGATGACTATTTCTATTTCAATCAAACATAGATAAAAACCATCTCGACGAGCATAGCTTTCGATTAAAAAAATCGAATTCAAATCCGTCCACGCGTTTGGCCACAAATTTTCCACAGACAGATACACAGATACGCAGATTGACAGGTCAAACTTATAACACCCCTTTTTTGTTGGGGGTTAAAAATAATTTGATATAAGTGTAGTTAAAAAGATAATAATTTAAACTAATACGAATTGTCCTTAAAAATTAAATAGTGAAAAGAGCTAGGGTAATATTAAATTGTTAAAATAAAACAAAATAATATTTTATATACTCATTTAAGTACCTCATTTTGTTAAGTAGCATAAAAAGTAGTTGTTTTATTTAGTTTCGAACAATAATGTGTAGGAAATTATAACATGAAAGTAGTTTGCATTAATATTAAATAATAATAAGAATAAAAAAAATACTACTATTAATAATAGTAACAATTACTAATTTGCATCTTCATTCTCCATTTCTTTTTTTTCCTTCTTCGTCCTTAAATCATAATAAATCTCTTCTAACTTCCTATTTCTCGTTTCGGGTACTACCAATACCACATACACAGCTGTTAGTAGACACATTGCTCCGAAGCAATAGAATACCACTTGAATCCCAACACTTTTAATAATGGCTTTGAAGAATAAAAGTTGAAAAAAGTCTGCTATAGAAGATATTGACATTGTAGTTGCAAGCACTGAGCCTCGATACTGTAACACAAATAACATTTACTTATTTTGAAATATATCTAAAATTAGAAATTTTTGTTCTTTAAGCTCTTCTAATATTTTAAAACTACCTTAAAAGAGAAGATTTCCCCTACTATCACAGATGATATTGGCAAGAGCCCAGATGCGTCACAGAAAATGCACAAGCACAGTGTAAATACAGGGATCCATCCGGGAGGGTTGAGATGTTGGAATACGAACCAAGTTGCCAGGATACACATACTGAGACCAGAAATAGCGGTGCTTACGAAGAGTAGTGGCTAAAAATATTCTTCACATAATCTTCATTCATGTTAAATAGTGTCATTATTAAAACCAGATTAAATTACTTTAACAATTTATAATTGATAAACGAAGACATTAAAAACAGTAACAAATAATAACCAGAGTAACAACAATATTATCAGATATCAATTTACTGAGTATCAATCAATTACCCGGCGTCCAATTCTCTCAATAGTTCCTGAAGCAAGTATCGAACCACAAAATTGCACAGCTCCAAGCACCATGGCCTGCTGATTGGGACTCAGCTTAAGACCTGTTTGTTCCGAACCCAAGTTAAATATGTCTCCAGCAAAGTTCATTACAGGAACAGCTCCACAAAATTCCCTAGATAATACAGCTACGAAAGATATTTGAAATGCTCGGCGAAGAATTTTTTCGGTCACTGCAAGAAATATGTAGAATAATCATATATATATGTATGTATGTTCAAAACATCTTATATTCAGGGCCGTGAATATAAGACGTTTTGAAAAAGCGAGCCAGCTTGAAAGTTTATAGTAAATAAATAATTCATAATAAGCAATTTAAAAAAATATAATTAAAATAAAATATATTTAGTTTATGACTTGAAAAAAAAACACTTCTAAAGTTGTTGATTTATAACCCTGTAATTATCTTATTGATTTTAATGTTTTGGTTTTGCCTTTTTGTTTTCTATACTGTCGATTAGTTTGCGGTTTTCTCTTTTAGTAACAAATTAACCGTTGACGACTAAAGACGCTTTGTTATAGCAAGTAAGAAAAAAAATAAAAGAAAATGTAATATTAGTCGTAATTGGAAACTACCCTTTCAATATAACATCAAAATTCAAGAAGAATTTAAGGTGATTCCGCTTAAATTTTTAAATTTCTAAAGTTGGGGGAAAAGTATTTCTTGAATAAATAATAATATTTTTGAATATCATCAAACCCAATGTCATCTTATAGATATCATGGTTTCAAAAATTGAATTGAATTGAATTGAATTGAATTGAATTTTAATTCTTGTACTGTGGTTACATATCTATTACATTTATAATATTTTATTTTTATTTTAAAATTTAGTTTTTATTTAGGTTTCGACTATAGATAGAATATATTAAATAAAATTTATTTTCTAAATTATTCTTATTTTAAACCATTGTTTTGTTATTGCAGAAGCAAAATTTTGCTTATTGTTTATTCCAAATTTAAATAAAACTACATATAACTATGTATATAAGTTGATGACAATAAACCTGCACTTACGAATATTTATCATTATAAAATGCCCGCTACCATCATATTTTTTTTGTTCTTTTTTTATTTCCTGTATTTCATCTATGACCGTAAGGTCATGTTCTCTTCTGCATCTAAGCCACATAAGAGATTTTGAAGCTGCCTACAAAATACGAAACATCTAAATTTCACTTAACTGTATATTTGATTGAAATTTTCCTGAGTCAAATTATTAAAAAAAATAATTAGCTGTCGAATCGAATGTTAACCTTTCTGAATGTATGTGTGTATTTTATAAGAATCTATAAACTAAATAAGTCTCACAAATTTAATATATCTTTAAAAAAACAGATGAATGGTTTTTTTTGTCTGGAAAAAATTGTTTCTAACTCACCTCCTCTTTTCCTTGTTTTATCAGATACGATGGGGACTCTGGCATCATTAAAAATACTACAAAATGAACAGCTGGTATGGCCATAAACACTATCAAGACTACTTGGTAACTGCATATGTCTCCGATTACATAAGCAAATAAACATCCTGTGGTGAAGGAAAGAGTTCCCTAAAATTTCATGTATTTGTAAATGGACTGAAATATTTGTTTATGAATTATCATCAAAAGTATTTCGCAAATTAGAAAAAATATATATAAAAAAAAAATATCAGGTTTCTCACCCAGCAGCCTAAAGCACCTCTGATACTATCTTCACTAATTTCCTTAATGTACGTAGGACAAGTCACACAGCTGCCAGCCATAATAATCCCGACCAGACTCCTCGCAGTGAGAAACACCCAAATATTCATCGAACATAATTTTAAAAGCCAGACAGCCTATAAAAAGAAGAAAAATAGTATGTTCAGTATAATTAGCGCAAAACAAATATTTTTATATTGCTATTTTAACACTCACAACACAGATCGCAGACATTAATAGAAGTCCTACTTTTCTTCCATATCGATCTCCAACAGCAGCCATTAAGTAAGTGGTAGGCACACATACTAAATATGGTAAGGATGCCATCCAAGATATCTGATATAAATAGATAATTAGGCTTAAATATAAGACTTTCAGAGCAACATGCATGCACCCATATGCCACGTTTTAGAATCCGTTATAAGTTACACGTTTTAGAATCCGTTATAAGTTATCATATAGGTAATTAAAATTGAAAAACATAAATTATAAAACATTATAGAAACCAAAGGTTTATTAGAGACTTAAGAAAAATTCATAGGTTTGGTTGTTTCAGTTTTTAACATTCATGACAGGTAAAAGTGAGTAAAATCAAAATGAAACACTTACCTCGACGTCTGTCAAAGGTACTCCTTTGGGTGATTTAGTTGATTGTAAGAGAAGCGTCATGGGTGACATCCATCCTATGGTGTTCCCATAACAAAACATTGGTATAGATACTGAAAATAATATCAAAATGTTTTGGCTATCTCATTACATTTTGTAACGTAACGTAAAATAACATAACTTACTTAATAATACGCATAATATTTGGTTACATTGGCTTCCTTCCGGAATCAATGAAAACGGCTTCATATCTAAAGATAGTATATTTTCTCTTCTTAACTTAACTCAATTCTGTCAGTAAAGGTTAATCTGAAAGAAATCATTACTTAACAGTATCTTCAAGACAACCTGTGAATGAGAACAATCCCATAAATAGAAGCAAACTAACTAACCTGTGTGTAACTGGAGTACGTGGACAACACGTGCTGTTTCGGCACTTGGCCTCGGCAGGTACAACACATTTATTAATTTGAATTAACACGTACAATTTAAATTCACCTCTATGTAAGCAAATATTTGTTATTATCTATAAACGTATTAACCATTTAAAAAATAAGTTAGCATAAGTAAAAATCTTCAACACAAACAAATCTGCAATCTGGTCGTGTTGAAGAGGAGTCCGTCCCCCTCGCTCCAATAATTGTACTATTATTGTTTAGCCTTCCTTCCTATAATATTCTATATAAAACCGTTTTTGTCATTATAAATATAATATTATAACACATTTTTATATGACATATTAAAGCTTATACGAAACTCAACTATTAAAATAAAGAAAACAAAAACCATTAAAAATTTAAATGTTCGCACGTTTAAAAAAGTATGATAATTCAATTCAAATATTTTGTATAACAATTTCCTAGTTTACAATGAAAGTATATGAAATGATCTTAAATAAAAAAAAAAAATTATATGGTTTGTTCTGAGAACACTTTTTGTTTTAAAAATGTAAACACGTATGACATTATTTGTTGACACAGTTGTCACCTTTACGTCTGGTTTACATAACACACTCTGATGAATCTTTCATGGTTAGTTATTTAGTTGATAACCACTGCTTTTATATACAATGGAAACAGGAACAGCAGAAACGTGCCTCCGATATTTGAGGTGTTTTTAGAGGCTTCGTAATGATGATTGTAATTTTCATATTTTATTTATATCTTTTCCACTTTGAATCATTATTAATGATCACTTATTTCCGTTAAAACAGAAGTCAGGAGGGCCTATTTCGATACCAGATTCGTAATAACCCCTTCTATTATTGTAATGTTGTATTATTGTATAGCTTATTTACTAACAATATTTCCAACAGACGGGCTATCAAAAGCAATACTATAGTCATATTTTTGTCATATCGTATGCTTACCATAAATAAATAAATAAAAAATAATCAAATAAATATAAATATAAGGGAAGCAAGTATTAACCTTCATAATGAATAATAACATTATTATATTTGAAAAAATAATACAATATATTTTTTGTTAAATAGCAAATGCAAACGCAGAAAAAAAAAAATAATGTTTATAATTTTTTCTGTGATACAATTTGACTTTATAAACTCTCTATCTCTCTATCTATATAACAATCAGTGTTTTCAATCGGTCTACGATAAATATTAAGAGTTTCTTGAAAATATTAGAAATGCTGTGAAACTCGACATTTCATCATTAAAATAAATGCTTCATTAGTAGGGTCGATAAAATTAATTATGGTAGTGCGCAATACATAACGAACAAAGCAAATAAAATGATGGAAAACGACAATAACATGAACAAGAATACAAAACATACTTAAACAAACGTTGGGGTGGTGTTATGTATATTATAGTTTTACGATATATTTTTTTTATAATAATATGAGTAAATAACTTTATTTATGCAATATAGTAGTTTATAGACGATTATAGTATATGACATAGTCTATCTCTAGTAACTTACAAACCAGGGTTCAATACATTTGGATCTGAATCAATCTTAAAACAAAACAATATAAAAAAACATAAATCAATGGAAAGATATAAATACATAATATAACTTAGGTATATTTCATGGTTATGTGGTGTTAACTGGCACTTATACTGGCACCTATTAGAAATGGTGCATAATAAAGTAAATGCAAGCCTATGAGTTTCAAATTGCTAGTCACTATTCAGTCACAGTACTTTAGATTATTACAGCAATATTGAGTTGAGTGGCAACGTTCAAAATGGAGTCGTTTAAAAATACTTACTTAGAAAATAACTTCGTCGATCAAAACTTACAAACTGCTCTCTGGCCTCTTCATGTATTTCAATATATTTTCTTTCATTCCAGACACAGATTTCATAATGATTTTGTTTATCTCCAAAGTAACTTTTATTATATTATCTGTTGTGTTTTTGTTTGTCTCCAGATTTACTTACACCATTTTCAAAGTCAAAAAGAAGCTCTTGCTATTAAAAAAAGCTCTAGCTTCCTAGATTTGTCAATAACATTAAATTTACTATCGACTTCCTTAACTTGTATTACTATTTTTATTAACAATATCTACAATAGCAAAAAATCGCTGAATTTTATTCTTAACATTCAAAGTATCATTAGTGTTCTGCCAAGAACGTATCCTAAAATGTTAAAAATCTGGATGGGTCATAATTGTATTTATCTTGGATTTCATTTTTTGTTTTATATTTGCCTAGCCTCTACATTCATATATTTTTCGTTCTTATCTAATATTTGTAGTATACTCACTGTTTTTTATATTTTCTCTATGATTTATTATGACGTTAATATAATTTGTACATTTTTATATACCAATTTGTTAAAAGAGTGTCTTAAATTGTGGATTTCACATTTACGTCATTGTTCCACTATCACATCTGCATCGATGGAGATTGATACAACCATAAGAAAATTTCATTTAAAAGAATTATTCGATGTTTATTTAGTTATTTTGAATGCTTTTAATACATTACAAAACTTATTCCAGTATTCAGTAAGTATATTATTTTTGATTCACATACAACCTTCATTCTTTCTTATTTATTCTTTCATTTATTTCTTACATACAGAAAGTCCTGTTTCAGGTGGTACTCTACACTGTCACCTCGTTTGTTCGCAGTTTGGGTTTTGTTCATTTTTTTATAGAGCTTGGTAAATTAAGGATAATAAGCAATACATCTGTGGGTTCTTGTATTCTTTATTATATTATTATCATTTACTATTTTATTATTATTCTCATAATTCAATTAGAACTTAGAACTCATGTTGTTTTAAACTTTCAGATAATTGGTTTTACAGTGGAGTCATATGTATTATTTTGGATGTTGAAGAATATTTGCCTTATAACTTTCTGTATCATAGAGTGTGAAAAGTTCTATACACGCATCCAGGAAGCCGAGAGAACTTCTATCCTTCTTTACAAAAAATCAAAATGCTTAGGTAGGCGCTAAAACCATAAGTTATATAACCATAGTAATAAGTTCAACCAAACCAAGTACGGATAAAAAAACAAATGAACATATTAACGTCACAGCAAAGATAATATTCACACTTAAAAGTAGGGAATAATCCACAAGTTTGAAAGGGAGATTCTATGATTCAAATCAATTTTGATCTTCCGACATATACACATGTATTTATAATCTGTAGGACTAAACTCCATTCAACTCAACTAAAAGTATAATGAACTTCCCAAACTCCTTAAAGAAAACGTGTTAAGATATTAGATAGACAGAGACTCAGATTTTTTTTTTAGTGGAGTTACCATGTTAATAGTGATTCCATTTAACAAACCTACCCATGCTAAAGATACGACAAAGTTTATGTATCAGTTTTATCAACTATTTTAGAACATCTTTTGTCCACTGAATGAAATTTATATGATATAATTAAAAGATTTAATTCGTTATTAAATAGCAGTGATTTCTATTAAAGGCATAAAGAAACTGTTTAAGAATGTACGAAGAATAAATAGAACTAAGTTTAGAAAAATGACAGCGTGTGGAATCCTGATAGTAGACGCCACGCTGCCTCTGCGATTTTTGAGCCAGTTCGCTGTTTATACCATTGTGCTGCTGCAGTTTACGGTTGAATAAAAGTTTTTAGCTTTAATTTTTTTGTGTGTTGGACATAGTACTAAGTACCTACATTTTTATAACTTAAATTGTTTGACAGTACCCTACTAATGCATTAAGTAATGCCACAATAATAATTATGTCAAAACTATTAAAGATCTATAACATATTATATTTATTATTATTAGACAAACCTAAACAAACATCAAGATGTGGTAATGATACCACTCTTCTAGATGGTTTAAAAATGTGAAAATTAAAATTCATTTATTCAGTTTAAGGTATCTTTAGAAAACCTTATACACTATAACCCTATACACTTAGTATCAAAAAAAATCTTGATTAATAAAATTAAAGTGCCTTCAGAACAATTATATTAACATGAATAAAAATAATATAAAAGTGTACACTTACACATTTATATAATTTTAGGAGAACCTTTTGACTGCTTCTATCTATGTGTGTTAAATCGATTTAGGGTGAATATTGATTTCTATTCTATACATTAATTGTCGTAATTGTGATCAAATAAAAAAAATATTTTGTTAGTGGCATTAAATAATTTGTATCATGTTAATTGTAATTATACTGACTAGGGTGATATATATCATCTATACCTTTAAAAAAGAAAGTATGTATGTTCCGGATAAACTTCAAAACAGTTTGACTGATTCTAACCAAATTTTCAGAGGATTTTTAGATTGACCCAGCGGGTAATCCTGTAAAGTTTAGTGACGATCGGAGCATTTTTTAATGAACTGTCAGTGACAGTTTTTTTTCCTACTGATATTGTTTTTTACATCAAACTATTTTAGGTCAGTTATAACGTCATGACACTATCCATGTACAAGCTAGAGAAACGAGTAGAAGAAAATTACATTCAGGTTGAAACGTATTTTTTATCGCGGTTGTTAATTCTAAATAAGTTATTCTTATATTTAACATATTTTTGATTCTGTATTTTGAGTTAATACATCTTTAAATTAAGCCCAGCGAATCGGTCTGGATATGTTAGTATTTTATAAACAAATATATGTTTATTTAAAAATTAGATTATTATACTCTAAATTTATTTTCCATGACAATTATTTTCCCATTGATAATAATTTTCCTTTTTCTCTATTTATTTGATTGCACTCAAGTCCGGAGTTATAATTAGTCAAACTAGTTTTCAAACCGTTCTTACCCATGAGTAGGGTAAAGCTGTACCGTGTTCCATTATATTGGATGTGAGTACGGCCAGGTTAATCTATATAAGTTTTCAAATATTCTTTCAAATTTATGCCCAATTTTTTTTCATTTTAAACATATATAGATAAGGATACATGTATATAGATGTATCCTAATCTATCTACGTTTAAAAATCTATCTAAGTTTATCCCTGCCCGTATCGGTTTTTTGTTCATTTTATTTTTATATAAATTTAAATAAGCTTAACATGGTTATACATATTTATGGATATTTTCAAAACATTTATTTCGGTGCTGGCATCTTTTCAATGTTTATCTATACTGCAAAGTTAGAAACATTGGTTAGGATTTTCGAAAAAAAACCCTATGGCTGTCACCACCGTCCCGACAAAAGACGATCACGTGTCGAATGCTTAATTCACCGAGGCGAACAGCGATACCATAGGTCAGTTGGTAAAGTGACGGGACGGTTTCCCAATAGTCGCGGGTACGAATCACTGCCGTTAAAGGTTTTAAATTTAACTAAACATATTTATTAAATTTAACTAAACATATTTATTAAAAAAAATACAAAATGTATCTCAATGTATCATCCATATAATTTGATATTTAGGTAAAACTAAAATATACAAAAACATTTATTCAAACGCAAATTGTAACAGCTCTATGGTATAAACAGCGAACTGGCTCAATAGGCATAGAGGGAGCGTGGCGTCTATTTCCAGAACGCCATACGCTGTTATTTTACAAATCTTAGTTTGGCTCACCCTTCGGAGGATTTTAAACATTTTTTTATACCTTAAAGAAAAAAGAAATTTTAATACAATACAAACAATTAATGTAAATACTTAAAGACTTTTTGAAATTTGTTATTGATGTTTTATATAGTTTAGATGTGGTACACTCAGATCTATCATATGTAAACGAAAATATTTTACATTTTTGAAAAATATTGTTTTATTTAATAAATATTTATAATAATATAATATTTTACGTTTTCAAAGTGTCATATATTTCTTACGACATTAAGAAGACGTTATGTTTTATATTTATAGAACAATCTGATTTTTACGAAAAACCATTTTGGTTTTGTATAAAAAGTAGTCAATGTTTGCACATTTAACATTTTTTCTATCTGCTAGTAACAGCTAGTATTCTACCTAAGCATTTGGTGTTTTTTAAAACTATGATAAATCTTCTTTCACTTTCCTGAACTCAGGCATAAAATAAATCACACTCCCTAATGCAGAAAGTTAAAAGTAAAATATTCCTTAATGTCCAACAAAATATATACAATACGGCTATATTACCATCGTTCTAAAATATTAATAAATATTTCAGAACGATGTGACGTGTCATCAGTCAGTTTTTTTATTGTAGAACTAATTACTGTGGCAATTCTATTATTTTTAGAGCATGTAAGATATATATAGCAAAATAACCTTCGTCATGAATAATACCATTATTATATTTGAAAAAATAATACGATATATTTTTTGAAGCAAATGAAAATGCTTAAAAAATATATAATCAGCTAAAATTCTGACTATAAACAAGATAATCAATAAATTTAATTATGGTAGTGCACAATACATAGACGAACAAAGCAAGTAAAATGATAGCAAACGACAATGACATGAACAAGAATAAAAACAAACTCAAACAAACATTACATTAGAGGGTGGGTTATGTATATTATAGTGTTATGGTATATTTCTTTGACAATAATAATAATCAAATAACTTTATTCATACAATATAACAATTTATAGAAAAATATAGTATATGCCATAGTCTGTCTCCATTAACTTAGAAAACCGGATTACAAAAACTACTTAATCTGAAAACAAAACAATTAAAAAACATCAATGAAAGGATATAAGTTATAACTTATGTATGTAATATTATGGTCATTTGGTAATAATTACTCGCACTTATACTTACACAACACTACTAGTAATAAAGTAAATGCCAGCCTATGAGTTTCAAATTGCTAGTGACTACTCAGTCACAGTACATTAGATTATTACATCAATATTGAGACGCGCTTTTCCACATCGTTGAGTGTCAAAGTGTAAAATGGAATCGTTTAAAAATACTTACTTAGAAAACAACTTCGTCGATCAAAACTTACAAACTGCTCTCTGGCCTCTTCATGTATTTCAATACATTTTCTTTCATTCCAGACACAGATTTCATAATGATTTTGTTTATCTCCAAAGTAAATTTTATTATATTATCTGTTGTGTTTTTGTTTGTCTCCAGATTTACTTACACCATTTTCATAGTCAAAAAGAAGCTCTTGATATTAAAAAAAGCTCTAGCTTCCTAGATTTATCAATAATATTAAATTTACTATCGACTTGCTTAACTTGTATTACTATTTTTATCAACAATATCTACAATAGCAAAAATTCGCTGAATTTAATTCTTAAAATTCAAAGAATCATTAGTATTTTACCAAAAACGTCTCCTAGAATGTTAAAAATTTGGATGGGTTTTAATTGTATTTACCTTGGATTTCATTTTTTGTTTTATATTTTCCTAGCCTCTTCATTTATATATTTTTCGTTCTCATCTTATACTGGTAGCATTGTTACGGTTATTTATATTTTCTCTATGATTTATTATGACGTTAATATGATCTGTACATTTTTATATATCAATTTGTTAAAAGAGTGTCTTAAAATGTGGATTTCACATTTACGTTTTTGTTCCACCATGTCATCGTCGGAGATTGATACAAACATAAGAGAATTTCATTTAAAAGAATTATTCGATGTTTATTTAATTATTTTGGATTCTCTTAATATATTACAAAACTTATTTCAGTATTCAGTAAGTATATTGTTTTTTTTTATACAGATAACATTTATTTATGATTTTTTTTAATACAGAAAGTCTTGTTTCAGGTGGTACTCTACACTGTCACCTCATTTATTCGCAGTTTGGGCTATGTTCATTTTTTTATAGAGCTTGGTAAATTAAGAATCATAAGCAAAACATCTGTGGGTTCTTGAATTTTTATTGTATTATTATTTACTATCTTATCATTATTCTCATAATTTAATTAGAACGTATAACTCATGTTGTTTTAAGCTTTCAGATAATCGGTTTTACAGAGCAGTCAAGTGTATTATTTTGGATGTTGAAGAATATTTGTCTCATAACTTTCTGTATCATAGAGTGTGAAAAGTTCTATACACGCATCCATGAAGCCGAGAGAACTTCAATCCTTCTGTACAAAAAATCAAAATGCTTAGGTAGTTACTAAAATACATCAACCAAACCTGGTATAGATAAAAAAAACAAATGAACATATTAACGTCACAAAAAAATAATATTTACACTTAAAAGCAGGAAATAATCCACAAGTTTAAAGGGCGATTCTATGATTCATATGAATTTTGATTTTCTGAAATAGCGAAATCTGTGTTATACATATATATTTATAATCTGTAGGACTAAACTCATCACGCAAATTATAATTTTATAAAGTTCATTATTTCATTGTTTATGATGAAAGTATAATGAACTTTCCAAACTCCTTAAAGAAAATGACTTAAGATATTAGATAGACAGAGTCTCTGTAATTTTTTGGTAGTGGAGTTGCCATGTTAATAGTCATTCCATTTTACAAACTTACCCATGCTAAAGATACGACAAAGTTTATGTATCAATTTGATAAATATAACTATTTTAGGAAATTTTTTGTCAACTCAATGAAATTTATATGATATATTTAAAAGATTTAATTCGTTATTAAATAGCAGTGATTTTTATTAAAGGCATAAAGAAATTGTTTAAAAACATACGAAGAATAAACAGAACTAGGTTTAGAAAAATGACAGCGTGTGGAATCCTGATAGTAGATGCCACGCTGCCTCTGCGATTCTTGAGCCAGTTCGCTGTTTATACCATTGTCCTGCTGCAATTTACGGTTGAATAAAAGTTTTTAGCTTTATTTTTTTTTGTATTGGTCATAGTATTAACTACCTAAATTTATATAACTAAAATTGTTTGACAGTACCCCAGTAATGCATTAAGTAATGCCCGAATAATAATGTTGTCAAAACTAATACAGATCTATAATATGTCTTATTCTAGATGATTTAAAATCTGAAAAAAATGTCTTCTAGATGATTTAAAATGTGAAAATTCGAATTCATTTATTCAGTTTAAGGTATCTTTAGAAAACCTAGTTAAGTGTAACAAAAAGTTCTTAATTCATAAAATTAAAGTACCTTAAGAACAATTATATAAATGTGAATAAAAATTATATAAAACTGTAAGTGTACACTTTTATATAATTGTAATTTTAGGAAAACCTTTTGACCGATCTATCTATGTGTGTTAAATCGATTTAGGGTGAATATTGATTTCTATTCTATACATTAATTATCTTAATTAGTAAAAAAAGTATATTTTGGTAATGGCAATAAGTAAATTGTAACAGGGTAAATATAATTTATATACTGAATAGGGCGATATATATATTTTTTAATAAAATATATTTATTTAAAATTTAGATTTAGACAAAATATTCTAAATTAATTTTCCATAATAACCCTTTTCTCTATTTATCTGATTGCACTCAAGTCCGGAGTTATAATTAGCCAAACTAGTTTACAAACCGTTCTTACCCATGAGTAGAGTGAAATTGTACCGTGTTCCATAATCCATTATATTGGATGTGAGTACGGCCAGGTTAATCTATATAATATTTTAAATATTCTTTCAAATTTATACAGATTTTTTTTTTATTTTTATACTTAGATAGGATAGATAGGAATGGTCACGGTGAGTGCGAAAGCGATCTCGTGGTGTCCCATTGTAGCGATCAGGGCAGCCGTTGGTTTTTTAGTTTACGATGCGGAAACGCATTTCTCCAACGAAAAAAAAAAAAGGATAGATAGGAATACATCTATATAGATGTATCCTATAGATACATCGAAAAATTACACTACATCAAGCCTAAACATGATATACAGTGATACACAAGTATCACTTACATAAAAAATATCCATCCCTTATTTTATTTTCAAAGTGAAATAATGTGTTGTTTCAGTTCTTAATGTCAAGTTATTTTTTGTCTTCGTTTAATAAAATCCATGAATTATATATTACTCCAAAATTTTTATTTGGTCCGGTTTTTCAAACAAAACAACCTGTATAAAAAATCTGAAATTGAAAATCGTCATCTGTTCTGCATAAAGAATATTATGTAGTATTAACAAAAGTTCAAAGGTATATAGAGAATCACTCAGAAAAGTCTGAATAGTAAAGATACTCTTAAATAATATATTTTTCATGTTCATAAATTTCATGTCAACACAAAACATGCAGTAAAAGTGATAATACTTACTAAACATTTTTAAATAAAACTAAAATATAAAAAAAAAACATTTATTCAAACGCAAATTGTAACAGCACTATGGTATAAACAGCAAACTGGCTCACTAGGCATAGAGGGAGCGTGGCGTCTATTTTCAGAATGCCACAAGCTGTCATTTTACAAAACTTAGTTTTGTTTACCCTTCGGACGTTTTTAAACATTTTTTTTATACCTTGAAGGAAAAAAAAATATAATACAAACTTATAATATAACAAAATTATAATACAATGTTACAAAATTATTTGTAATTAATATACTTAAAGACTTTTGGGATTAGTTATTGATGGTTTATATAGTTTAGATGTGGTACACTCAGATCTACCGTATCTGAACAAGAATATTTTACATTCTTGAAAAATATCGTTTTAATATATATACTAAATAATTATAATAATATAATATTTTACGTTTTCAAAGTGTCATATATTTCTTACGACATCAAGAAGACGTTATATTTTTTATTTATAGAACAATCTGATTCGTCTGACAAACGATTTTGGTTTTGTATAAAAAGTAGTAAATGTTTGCATATTCAACATTTTTTTAGCTGCTAGTAACAGCTAGTATTCTTACCTAAGCATTTGGTGTTTTTTAAAAGCATGATGGATCTTCTTTCAGCTTCCTGAACGCAGGCATAAAATGTTTCACACTCCGTAATGCAGAAAGTTAAAAGTAAAATATTCTTTAATGTCCAACAAAATATATACAATACGGCTATAGTACCATCGTTCTGAAATATTAATAAATATTGGTGTGAGTGATGATTAAATTGTGACAAAATAAGTACATTAAATAATTTTAATTTACAAAATATGTTTCAGTTGTAAAAAAAATTTAGACACTTTAAATCCACTCACAGTTGAATTGGTTACAATCCCCAGTTTAAACAATTCTATGAAAAATTGAACATAGACCAAACTGCGTGCAAACGTATCCCCAATTTGGAACATGATCTGAGAAAAAGAATTTAGTCAGTTTTTAAAGATTTGAGAACAACATTGATAAACCAATTAAACTTCGAAAAAATATATAAATAACTTACTGGAAGCATGAACAAACTTTTGACTCTACCAAAATCATCCAAAATAATTAAATAAACGTCAAAGAGTTCCTTAAAATAACATTGTTTTATGTTTGTATTGACTTCCGTCAAAGACATTGTTGAACAAAAATGCACATTAGAAATCCACAATTCTAGACATTTTTTTAATAATTTTACATATCGAAAGGTACAGATTATATTTACATCATAATAAATCATACAAAATATATAAATAATATACATTGTGTTATTAAAATAACCAGGAAACATTGAAAAACATAAAAAGAATGAAGCAGTCGCAACAAAAAACAAAAAACTTAAACTAATATAAATCCAGTTATATTGCATCCAAATTCTTAAAATCTTTCGAGACCCCTGTGGTAAAATTCTAATGATCTTTTGAATTTCAAGAATAAATTGAATTGACGTTTGACTGTTGTAAATATTGTTGAGAAGAATAGCAATAGCATCTACGCTGTTAGAAAATAAATTGAAATATAATGCAATATCTAGAATGTTTGTGCTTTCACTAAGAAATAGAACCTCTTTCCTACTATAAAAATAGTGTGAAAAAAGTAAGAGACAAACAAAACAGCAACATATGATATAGTAAAAATAACCTTGGGGGTAAACAAAGTTATAACGTATTCTATATCTGGAAAGAAAAAAAATGTATTGAAGAAGATGGAGAGGCAAGAAAGCACTTTCTAAGTTTTGTTCAATAAAATTGTTTTTTAAGTAATTATTTTTAAATGAGTTCATTTTGACTGTTATAGTCCACGATACAAAGACGGTAATATCTTTCTGAATATTATTGTACCTTTCCAAACATTTTGTCACAACTTACTGATTAATTGGTAAAGTCATATACGTTTTAAATTGATTAATTTACCTTCGTTTTATTTTTCCTAATAATGTTGTCATTAATTTATTCAGAGTGGACGTTAAAAAAACATTAGTTGTACCTATTTAATATAAGTTTTTATCACTTATCGTTATGGTTTGTAGTTTATTTGCGTATTAAACCTTGTAGCCTTTAGATTAAGCGTTTTGTAAATATTCACTGATTTATGGTAGTAGGAATGGAGGGTTTGGGAGGGGGTAAATTGCGCATACGGCATAAATACTTTACAGTAACAATGAGTTATTTGAAAAACGTTTACATGTGAAATAAAGAATTACTATCAAATATTAATTTGCATTTCGATCCTCCATTTCATTTTTCTGATTCTTCGTCCTTAAGTCGTGATAAATATCTTCTAACTTTCTATTTTTTGTTTCGGGTACAACTATTACCACATAAATTGCTGTAAATGTGCAAATTGCTCCAAAAATATATAGTATCACGTAAACTCCAACACTTTTAAGCATGAGTTTGAATATTAAAAGCTGAGAAAAGTCTGCAATAGCAGCTAATGACATTGTAATTGCAAGTACTATGCCTCGATACTGTAACAACAAACAACATATAATTATTATTATTATTTTTAAATTTTTAAATTATAAAAGTTTATTATTTAACGCATTTCAAATATGGTAAAGTTACCTTAAAAGAGAAGATTTCCCCCGCTATAACTACTGATATGGGCATGAGCCCAGACGAGTCACTGAAGATGCTCAAACACAGAGTCAGCATAGGAATCCAGGCAGGGGGGTTGAGATATTGTAGCTCAAACCAAGCTGCCAGAACAAACATGCTGAGAGCAGAAACCACACAGGCAAAGAAGAAAAGCCCCTAAAACAAATTCTTGATAGCATCTTTTTAATTTAATTTAATTACTTTAAATTATTGTTGCAGTATTAAGCTATTGCAATCTACATCGTCTATTCCCTTTCTACCTGACTAAAATCATATACAATTAATTATCACTTATAATTAATAAAAAATATGTTTTTGTTTTATTTTAATTATATCTTAAATCAATGTTTGTTTTTTTACTAAAATTATTTTAAAACTAACACAGAAACAATGACACAATAAAAAATAGACTAAGAATAAATTCAATTTTGAAAAAATTACCCGTCGCCCAGTTCTCTCAACGATTCCTGAAGCTAATATCGCACCACATAATTGCACAGCTCCGAGCATCATGGCCTGCTGATTGGGTCTCAAACTGTTTGATGTTTCTCCCGAAGCCAACTGGAACAGATCTCCAGCAAAGTTCATTATTAGAACTGATCCGCAAAACTCTCGAGTTAAGACAGCGACTAAAGAGATTTGAAATGCTTTGCGAAGTATCTGGTCAGTCACTAAAAGAGATATGTAGTTAGTATTCAATTAGTATTTCTATAAACTTTGTAACTCATTTCATGGTTAAAGTTCAGATATAGCAAAGTGATTATGGATCTGTCGGCCAGTTTTTAAATCATTTAATAGTTTTTTCCATGCCCTGTTAATAATATACTAACAATTCCTACATATGTTGAAGATTAGTTATAAAAGATTAAGTAACCGCCTTTTGTCAGAGTTGCAAAAACTGATAATGGTTTTAGAGACAGAATTCAAGGACACCAGGAACGCAAAAGTCATACGGTAAAAACTAAAGATTCTGAAATTAGATTATAAAATTATACCCAATCTGGAAGTTTATCTCTATTATGTAGGATATGCCGTCAACCGATCACTATAGTTCAAAAAGGTGAACTAATCAAAAGGTCTTCGTTTCGATATGCAAATGAGAATAACAAGAATATTCTCTTTATTGATGAAAATAATCAATATCATATAACCCCGACAACAAGCATAATAACAAACAGACGCATACAGTTTACAAAAAAACTGCACAAGTGCAAGAAAAGTACATCAGGGTCATCAATCAGTCATGAAAGATATTCCACCAAGCAGTCACAAAGATTCATTTTGTATTTTTCAAAGAGAATTAATAAACTGTATATACTCAAAAATAAAATATAAAAAAGTAAATTTTAACTTTTATGCACAAAGATGTCGTTCAAACCTTTCTTTTAAATTTAATTCTCCAGTCAAAATGTAATTATTTTTACGAATGCATTTTTCCCCTGTTTACATTTTCCTACCTTATTCACTAATCATTTAACATTTCTCACTAGCAACTATAAATGTAGTTAGTCATAATATTTCCAAGTTTAGGTGTTCTTATTGAGGACTGGATTTACTAATTATTTCCATAAAATACGTTAATAAAGATTTAGTGTTATGGTTCTAATTACTTCAAATTGACTACAAACAAACAATTGACTACAAACAAACAAGTCACACCGTCTAGTTTCCAAATTGAAAAAAATTACAGACATTAAAGATCTCATTTGAGTCTTTAAGATTCTAATAAGAGCTGAGCTGAAAATTTGCCCTTGTCTAAGCTAGATCTTCATCCCTTGGACTACATTTTTATAAGTTAAGTTTTAGAAGACATAATTTGCCTGTTCAATATAACACACAGACCTATAAGGCTCTTAAGAAATCTCGTGATTAGTCTCTCTCAGCTCAATCAGATACTAAGTTTTCCATAGGAATCATGGTAACAAAAATTCGAAAGTCCAAAAATTCTTAACGAGACAGATTAACGGTCTTGTAATCAAACTCAAAGGTAGCCATTTCTAATATGTACTATTTTCTTGTTTATGTGTATGAAATTTAATAAGATTTAATTTTTGGAACGTAGTTCCTTATTTTTTTGTTCAGTGGTCATTTATTATGAAGACACAGGTTATATTTAAGTTACATAAAATTTATATACATATAGAATAAAAAATAAACCGACACGGGCAGGGATTCGAACCCGCGACTACTGGGAAACCGTCCCGTCGCTCTACCAACTGAGCTACCGTATCGTAATCGCGCGTTCGAATTCCTGTCCGTTTCGGTTTATTTTTCATTCTATATTTATATAAATTTAAATAAGCCTAACATGGCTACACATGTTTATAGATATTTTCAAACATTAAGTTACATAAGTTCGTAGAAAAATGAATGAATATATTCCACCTCATAAAAAGTTGAAATGTAGTCATAGGTGGTAGGGCACATTAATATAGCAGCCTATTCACTCTTCTTTTGAGAATCACATTGTATTTGGACGAAAATACCGACGCAGGCAAAGCTGTTCCTGTTCTTCGCTATGCGAATTAAAAAAGATGAAGCAAAACGCTTTGTTCGGACATAAGGTATGCCCTCAACGTAAGAATGCCTGCCATGCGTCAGAAGATTTGGTAATGGAACGAAGACTGGGGAATCAAATCATGCAATTACTATGGTCCCTCACCAAAATATATCCTATAGAATACTGAAAGTCTAGTAATTCTAGACTTGTATTCAAGGCTGTAAAGGTTGGCTTCAACTAATTGGGGATGGCCTATAAGTCTCTTTGCTCGCCTATCAATTGCGTCTAGAACTGCAAGATGAGTTTTTGTGGTACCAGCAAATATGTGACCATAGTACTCCACACAGGCATCGAAATACCGCAGTGAGGAAGATGTGCTGGAGAAGCATTACCAGTGTCTAGATGCAAATTATAATCAAACAGAAAAAGCAAATACATTGAATTTCTCTGTTGCTTAATGGACCGGAGATCCATCCAGCTTCAGCAGAGCAGGCACTGAGTGTTGACAGAAATTCGATTCAATCGCTTTGGCAAGAGACCAAAAAGCTCGACTGATAGTTCTGACAGAGAGGTTTTTGCCATTCTTAACGATTCGATTGAGACGTGCCTTCCGTAATGTCTTTTTATAGGACTTGGCAGCTTGGTTAAAGGGTATCTTCTTTGAACGTACATCCGGACCTTACCGGCTTCGAGCATCAGCCCAAATAAGGTATGCCGAATGTTTTCGGTCTACACCATGACCACATTTGGCATTAAACCTTGGCTTTACCGCCGATGGGTACGTCAGCAAAAGGAATGAAATGGCACCTCTGCACCACATCGGTTATATCATCCGCGGAACTCAACGGATCCAAAGAAGAGAAGCAGACCTGCCACCAAGGATAAGACGTAAAAAAGTGCCGCATCTCATCCCAATCTGCTAACTTGTATGTCCACACTTGCATAACACCATGTGATTCGTAAGCTGGTCTTCAATATGTAAACACAGATTTCATCTGACAGTGAAATCAAGGATTCACCAGATTTCACCAAATTCGATTCGATGCGACCTCTACATGATACATGTCTTAATCAGTTGTCAGGAGAAGGTCCAGGCAATTGTGTGTATGGCCTACTACATCTGGTACCATTTTCGTTTTCCTTGTCTACTAAAACCTATAGGGAAGAAAATGTGGGGTCTCCAAGGTGATGGAGACGCTGGATACAGAGGTCGTTCCCCGCGTACACATAGACACCGGCACGAAAGTTGTGCTCTAACGAGTAACCGGGATAATCCAAGTGCGCAGCGCTCAAGGAATATTGTATATACGTCTCTGCCAAAAAGAGGAAGAGCAGCTGCTCTGTCTCAAGGTGGACAGGTAGGATATTGGAGTGCAAACCCCTGATATCAGTGAGGTGCACTTTAAATGAGGAGGAGTGCAACCGCTGTAAAAACTTCTTCCTTCTGTGGTTTTTCTTCATAATAAGAAAAATAAAATTGATGGGATGGGAAATGGCAGTTAAACGAGGCGGTACGTATCGAATCCGAAGTTGGTTAAGTTGTGCCACTGGGAGGCTAGCCTGAAGATTGCGGGGACGCCCGAACCCCCCACAGGGATTGCCATCGGGCCTCCTCGTCTGGTGGCTAACCAGCACGATGGAGACACCTTGGGATTTTGCACAGCTGGTAGGGCAGCCTTTCGGCGGTGATTTACCCACTAAAGGCTACAACTATCTGCGGGCGGCCAGCGAAAAGCCGTCGATTCGGATGCTACCTTCCTCGATTAGACACCAAAAGAACAAACATCTCGAAAGAACAAACACCAACTCGACGCGAAACCGGTTCGCCAGTTCAACGCAGCTGTTCAGATCCATTTCCAATACACGGCTTCATCGAGCAACATGCCGGAAGACAACTAGTCGCTTTGTGATACGACTTTGCCCGACGGATGGTAACCTTGCCGGTGACCCAATGTTACTGTCTACCACCGAGAAAAACTATTCAGTGATTTCACTTTTACTATGACTGACATCTGATTTGAAAGAATTCTTTAACTAAACCCAACACCAGATAAAATAATATAGACTGGTAATAAACTGATTAAAATAAAATTAAACTTACGAATGTTCCTTATTAAGCAATTTTCTTGGCCCTCGTCGTTACTTTGTTCTTTTTTTATAAACTCTATTTCATCTCCGACCGTCAAATCATACTCATTCCTACATCGTAGCCATACCAAAGATTTTGCAGCTTCCTTAAGAAATTATGTGTATGATTGATTATTTATTTACATCCAGTTTCTTAAGGGCTTATTATTAATAAAATGACAAATTATATGCGAACGCCATGTTCATATTTCTGGCTATTTAATACAATAATCATGTTTCTGACTACTTAATTTAGTGTGACAATCAACCAAACACAACTTTGGAAAATATTGTTTACAATAATTATCTTTCAGAAACTGCAGGATAATGTAGTTTTTACGTAATGACATATATTCAACTCACCTCCTCTTTTCCTTGTTTTATCAAAAACGAAGGAGATTCCGGCATCATTAAAAATAATACAAAATGAGTGGCTGGTATAACCAAAAACACTATTAGGACAACTTGGTAACTACATACGTCGCCGATTATATACGCAAATAAACTTCCTGTGGTGAAGAAAAGTGTTCCCTGTGTAGTGATGTAAAACAAAACATCAAAAACCGTAATTTCTTCTGAACACTAGAATATATTGTTCTTGCAAAACTCTTACAAATTTTAGAGATCTTAATAGTTTCTCACCCAGCATCCTAATGCACCTCTTATATTATCTTGACTAATTTCCTTGATGTACGTCGGACAAGTCACACAGCTGCCAGCCATAATTACTCCAACCAGACTCCTCGCAGTGAGAAACACCCATATATTCATCGAACATAGTTTTAAAAGCCAGACGGCCTAAAAAAGAAGGAAAAGAGATTGTAATTGTCCGAAAAAAGTATTAGTCACTTAATTTTTTTTAACTTCATTCTTAATAAGTTATTATATTTTATTGATTATATAACTCACAACACATATCCCTGACATAAAGAGAAGACCTAGTTTTCTTCCATATCGATCTCCAATAGTAGCCATTAAGTAAGTGGCGGGCACACATACTAAATACGGTAAGGAGGCCATCCATGATATCTGATGGAAATAACAAATAAGACTTAAAAATAACACTTCCAAAGAGAGGACACTTGCATATTGTTAAAAATTTCTGAATTCATAAAGTGAACTAAAACCGGGAAAGCGACATTTATTACATAAACATTTATAACTGAATATAAATAAAAGGAATGAATGATAAATGGAAGGGATCTTAAAAACATTTTTTTCGTAAAGAATAAATACATTTTTTTCATAAAGATGTTTCATTTATAGTTTTTTAACTATCTAATAATTTATTTTATATTTTTTTATAAAACTATGTTCTTAATTTAATTAGGTACATAGTTAAAAAACTATTCTTTTATCTCAATATATCTGTCTACGTAAGCTCATTCTCAAATTTAGTTGACGGTCAGTAATAACGTCACTGAAATATCATTAATTACAAAATAAGGAACTTACTTCAAGGTCAGACAACGGTTCTCCTTTGGGTGATTTATTTGATTGCAAGAGGAGTGTCATCGGTGACATCCATCCTATGGTGTTCCCGTAACTGAACATCGGTACAGATACTAAAAATATTTTCACAGTTACTTTGTAATAATATATATTTATAACCATGTTCTAATTGAATAAAATAATAACTTAGTATAAATAATAACTAATCGCGGTGTGAATAACTAATTCACAAGTCCGCCATGCTTCGAACTCAAAAATAGGAATGGGTTGGGTTAGAAACTAGTCGGGCAAATTCCCATTAAATTACATGATTATAGTATATAGTTATAGTAAATATATATTTAATAATGATCATATTCAAGAAAGATTAAATACAAAAAAAAATGACTTACTTAAAAGTACGCATAATATTTGATTTAAATAACTTCCTTCTCGAATCAGTGAAAACTTCTTCATATTTGCAAATAAATTTTGTTAATATGCCGTGAATAAAATGCAAATATTTAATGTTAAGGCAACTATTATGATATAAACAGGAAAAATAATCATATAATAATAGTTGGTTAGTGTGGAATGACTAAAACAGAAACAAATAAATATTTTTAAAACAAATACATAATATTATTAACAATACAAAATTTGTTTACTGAAAACTGTGGACATAGTACTTTTCTGACTGTTTTGAAATTTTTAAACATTATAAAACTTTTAGATTAGCTATTTTAGTCTTCTTTTGCGCACCCCGCTATAATTAATTGTAATTTATTGTAACATGTTAGAAATGTCGTAAAATTGTGAATTATTAAATAAGTTTAAAAAATATAAATTCAATTACTTATCAGTTCTCCGTGGACCTAAACCTTGGGAACCGTGTAAGTAGAGTAGAATGATAGTTAAGTCATGTTAACTTTATACCATGGAGCTACATATTCATCGACATGTTGCCAACGGTAGAAATCTATCGTTAATACTATGTCACCGTCAATATCAATCACAACTCCTACATATACATAAATACAAAAATCAAGAAATGGAGTAGCTTAGTTCTAATAAAGTATAAAATCCAACAATATGATATAGATACAACTTCAATTGATGTTCAACTCAGTTAAAAAGAAAACAAAGTTTGGTACCTATTTTTGATTGAGTGTTCCTATTACGAATATTACTATTAATTCTAGTTTTAAATCGCAAATTACACTCATTGCAGATTACAATATTATATAAAAACGTTCACATGTTACATAACCTGAAACCTATAAAACCAAATCACTGGTAGCCTGTAGACAGAGAAAAATATAAAAATAACATAAAGAAATTAATTGAGATCACATGAACTCATGTAGAATTAACTTTAAAAATGCTTACATTGAACTCACCGTAACAAATTATAGCTTCCAAAAATAGAATACGTTTAAAATAGTTACTTATTATCTATATTTATTTTTTACAACAACATAGTGTGCGAGACATTATCACACGTTGATATAAAAGGGAGCAGTGAAAGCGCTTATTCTAGATTACGATATATTTTACTAAAATAACTAGTTCCTTATCTAAAATTATAACAATGAAGGTTTTTAATTAGTATTGTTAAAAATTGTTAAGTTAACCTTAGAGAAATTTTATTTTATAATACTATTAAATAAATATCGTGGGGTATACAGTAGGTATATATTGTATATAAAGTAGGTATTAATAACACACAGGCAAAGTTATAAATACACTATTATTGATATTTGTGTCACAAACCTGCCAACACCGGCAAAACGATTTTGAATTACACTATGCTCACTAGAGTAGAGGCCATATAGATATTTTAGTAGGTAGTAGTATATATTTACAGTCTTATTTATTAGTTTTTATTAATAACAAAATTACTCTTTAAATGAATTATTAATTTTCAAATTACCAACATGAAGAGATATATTGAAGAGGATGTGTGGAGTGACAAGAATAGGAAAGTATTTTTTTACAATCCAAAAAAGAAAATTTAAATTCTAAGTCAGGTGATAGTGCTGTTTATCACACTGGTTCAAAACTACCCTACCATTGGTAACCAAAACTCTTTTTAGACATACCTACATCTTGTACCAAGCACATAATTTTAACGTCCTCACTCCAACTTGTTTCATAACTGCCTATTTGCTTACAAACAAGGCTGGATCGATCTTATCCTCTACTATATGTGTGCGACCAATAATTATGCTACTCCATACTTTGTAAAATTACGTTACAAATAATTAGGAAACACTGTAAAACTAACAGTAGCAATAAACGAATCTAGTCATTCAATAAACTTTCACTGCAAATACAGTAAAATAAATATTAAAACTAAGCAATTACCTACGGTACCTAACCGGATCCTTCAAAGAAATTAGTAGACGAAGACAAAACAGAAAGACCATATTAAACTGTTCAAAATAATCGTTCCTTGTAAAATATTTTTTAATACATTACGATTACATACAAAAATAAATTGAAAAATATATAGATATATATTTTTTTATTAAATCTAATGTAAAAAAATCTCCACCAACATTTACACAAAGTTTCATAAGCGTAAACCAGTTTTTATATCATATTTTCAGTGCACATTTTCTTTATAAGACAACGTTATCATGGTTGTCTTTTAATTTTAGGGAACATGGGAAATGGAAGGCCAAATTAGAACTGCAATAATGATGATTCTAGAATTTTAGAGGGTTGGTGTCTAGGAAGTTCCTCTCATCGATGATGGAGTGCGTGTACGTGTTGATGTGGTGGTGCAAAAGGTCTCACATGCAGCGGCTCGTTGGTCGCAGCAACAAAAAACTTATTATAAGAATTCAATATTGTACCACCCTGCATCGATTCTTTTTCGGTATTTTTTTATGCTATTGCTCGCTCTAGATAGTGTGGAGTACAGCGAGAATTCCATCCATAATTGTAAACATTAATTATTTAGTTTTTTTTTTTATATAATATACATTTCTGGCATTAATGTTTCCAAATATAAATTGCCCTCTTTTAACAAATAGTATAGTTTGTAGTCAATTAACCAACAAATACCATATGGTTTTGACTTAAGAATTTGGAAGGAACCTACTAATGCCGCCTTTGAAATACGTTCTAGAGATAAACCGATGCTTCTTCTAAGCCAAATAATATTTCCCGTAAAAAAAATATTTCTATACAATTGTAACGGTTTCAATAGAATTATCACGATAATGTCGTGATGTGATGCATACCAAGCATTAACAAAGCAAGTATTTTTGATCGGGTTTTATGACTAATCATTCGATCATTCAATCATTAATACATTAATAAATAATTAGCGCTATTCTTGAAAAAATATAAAAAAAATATTTTTTAAACATCTAAACCGGTTATAGAATTCATTTAAAATTATAATATAGGTGAATTATTTTATATTTTTGTAATTAGGATTTCGTTTCGCGTTAATAAATCGAGAAATTGCCCGAATAGTTTTGAACCCATTTGAGGTTCTTCTTCATGAGCTCGAAGCATGGGAGATTCGCGACGTGAAGGTGCTCGCTGCCCTGAGGCGGTGATGGTGGCAGGAGAAGTATGTTGTGGCTCTTTTAAAGGTCTCGTGATTGACAGATCCAGCCACAATGCCGCATGTGTAGGCTCATTTACTATAGGCGAAGTCTTAGTGTTTTCTAAGGTTTTCACGAGTACTACACATTGAAATAAAACTATTTTTACGGATTTAACTCGCGTATATTGAATTAAATTTTAAATTTACATTTTAAATCTAACCCTAGATTTAGAATGTAAATTAGATTTAAAATGTAAATTTTAATTTTAATTCAATATACGCGAGTTAAATCCGTAAAATAGTTTTATTTCAAGGCGAAGTCTTATTCATTCAATCATCAAATACCTACCAGCAAAGGTTACTAAGTATTTTTAATAACTAGTTTGTTTACATATTCTTAACAATTATAAAATGTTTATTTTTGCTGTAGTATTTAATACAGGATTCCGTAAATACAATAGACGAATGTTAATGCAATATGACCAATAGTAAAAAAATATTTAAAATATTTTCAACAAGGTTATATTAAATATTGTATTACTTTATTACATTGGAATTTTACATTTAATAAAAATGTAAATAAGTAAATCTTATTCTAGAAGGGTAGGAGGAGGATAGGGAAGTTGAGGTTGAGTTAATACACTTGATAACTGATACGAGAACATGGTTACTATTTAAGTGTACTATAAACAATTAAAAATAATATAAAACTAATTATACACAAAATAATGACATAGTAATAAGTACTATTTATTTCAATACATAAAAAAAATATGAAATAAATAAACATTGTATACATTAATTTATTTTTTCATTTCCATAGCACCCGCCATGACGATTGGTTATCATATATTTTTTTATCTGAGCATTTTCTTTTATTTATTTGATAAAGTTCCAATTACTGTAATTATTATTGTTAATAGGTTTATTGTACCAAATTTAAGGACGGGCAGATAAAAATTATAATTATTTGGAAAAAGATGGTAAATGTCTAAATTATCATAACAATAATTGACATAAAATATGTGTTAATGATTACAGAAGTTATTATCCACCAACCGGTTTTTTAATTATTGCCCTAATACGTATGTGTTTCTTTATTTTTAGCAAGTAATTGATATTTTATATAATACATACAAGTCTTAGAAACATTTTGGGATTGCAGATCATTATTTGATTAACAACAATTCACAACTTCTTTAATATTTTGTGTCGAAAATCTCAGGTAAGGGCCATTATTTTGTTTTTTGGTATGTCGTAGTGTAGATTACGAAATCAATAATTACTATCGAATGATAAATTTCCTTGCCCTTTACTTTTTATTTCTCTTTGTTCTTAAGTCATCATAAATATCTTCTAGAGTCCTGTTCCTTGTTTCGGGTACTACTATTATCACATAGATCGCCGTAAGTAAGCACATTGCGCCAAAAAAATAAAATCCCACGTGAACTCCAACTGCTTTTATCAAGGGCTTGAAGAATAAAAGTTGTATGAAGTCTGCAACAGATGCGATGGCCATTGTCGTCGCTAGCACTGTGCCTCGATACTAAGAAAAAAAAATTTTTTTTTGTTTCATAAGCATGTTAAATTTGTTAAACGTATTTAACCATTCCAAACATTTCAAATCATACAAAAATAGCACTTTGTTATATTAAACATATAAATATGATCATCGATAAAAGCAGCAATTCCGTCACTCTGTTGTGCTTCGAGCATTTTATGTTGTTTAAATAATCTTACCATGGTTAAACGTCTATATAGACAAATAATTTTTAACAATATTCGTTTTATAATTTTCTAGTTGCCTATTTTATAAATATCAATGTCTTAAGAATCTTACCTTGAAAGAGAAAATCTCCCCAGATATAACAACCGCTAGGGGCATGAGCCCAGAGGCATCACAGAAAATACATAAGCACAAAGTGATTACAGGGATCCATGCAGGGGGGTTGAGGTATTGCAGTAAGAACCAGGTAGCCAGAAGACACATGCTGAGACCGGAGACTACGGCGGTGGCGAAGAGGAGTGACTAAAATATGACATAATTTTGGTACTATATTAATTGTATTACTGTCAACAACTTAAAAAAATACTAATTTAAAAAGATACTAACATTCCTAATTGTATTTTATTATTGATTACTTTTATATTTGTATTTATAATAACTAAACGTTTATGACGTAAATAAAAATAAAATCTTTGAATTAAGATAAGAACAGCTTAATACATTATTAACTTTGTATATACACAGAATATAAACCAATCATTTAATTATAATACTGTGTAAAGACAAATAGACTATTTATAATGTTACCCGGCGTCCAGTTCTTTCAACGATTCCAGAAGCTATTATCGCTCCACAAAGTTGAACGACTCCAAGTACCATGGCCTGCTGATTAGGACTCAGCTTCAGACCTGTTTGATCCGAGGCCAAGTGGAAGATTTCTCCAGCAAAGTTCAACACCGGAACAGCTCCGCAGAGTTCTCTGGATAAAGCAGCTACTAAGGATATTTGAAATGCTCTTCGAAGTATCTTGTCGGTCACTAAAGGAATGAATGAAAAATCATTAACAGTGAAATTTTATTAACAAAGACAGCTTCTAGTTCGTTTACAAAATTAATGATAAATCTTATTATTTGGTCTATATGATATGTTATTTGATGAGGTTCGCTGTAATATATATAATTAAACCTTAACTAAAAGAGATAATATTGAAAAAAAATTACTCACTGATATTTTTTAATAAAAATTCTCCTAGACCTTCATCATTCAATTGTTCTTGTTTTATGTAGTCCATCTCATTCTTTATCGTTAAGTCGTACTCACTTCTGCATCTTAGCCACACCAGAGATTTTGATGCCTCCTATAAATATGTCAGGAATACTAAATTGATCCAACCAAAACATTTATTCAATTTATTTCATAAGTTCAGAATTCATGATATTGTAATCATTTTAATCCAATTTTTTAATTCATGTCGCCGTTCCTGTCAGTACCAACAACCCTTTGCATATTTACTTGATAGTATATCTGTATTTTAACTTTATAATATTGTATTTAAATCACCTCATCCATTCCTTTCCTTATTAAATAGGAAGGAGATTCCGGCATCATCAAGAATATAATAAAGTGAACAGCTGGTATAACCATAAACACTATTAGGACAACTTGGTAACTGCATATGTCACCGATTATATACGCAAATAGACTTCCCGTGGTGAAGAATAGGGCTCCCTAAAATATAAAACAGTTAGATAAAATCTGATAATTTAGCTCATTCTGAAAAATAAAATTTGATATGCCTAATTGATCATTGATTCGTATTAATATTGATATAGTTCGTCATTTATGTATAAATATTTATAAAGACTTTCCTAATAATACTTTATTTAAATAAAGACACAAGAAATATTTATACTTTCGATAGCAATCAGCAATATTTATTACATTAAATAAAAAGTATACAAATAAATAGATTTGTTTATGTATACCATAAACATTAATATGAATATGCTTAAGTTTTCTTTTTTATGTGCCAAATTGGCTTTAAATATTTTTTGAGATATTCCAATGGACTGGGATAATAAATAATTTAATTGCTATGATATCGTTACTCAAAGTAGGTATAGAGACGAATGCCGTTTCTGAAATACTCCCTCCTCTTCTGTAATATCTTTATATGATCTCTCTGTTTAGAAAATGGAAAAAGTGGCCGTTCATAAGAAAAGGAGTATCAAAGCTAATTCGAAAAAAACTTTAAAAGTTTATATAAATATAGAATGAAAAATAAACCGATATGGGCAGGGATTCGAAACCGCGACTACTGGGAAACCGTCCCGTCGCTCTACCAACTGAGCTACCGTATCAATACGGTACGTATCGATACGGTGGTTAAGCTTATTTAATGAATTTAAATAAGCTTAACATGGCTATACATGTTTATAGATATTTTCAAACAACTTAAATAGTTAATGTTATGCCAAATATAGTATATGCTAATATTTCAATGGTGTCTGATAGATATCTCATTTATGAGATAAGTCATCTTTTGTGTAAGTTATCTTTGCCACTATATTAATATTACTATTTTATAAGTAAATAAATGAGGTTACCCAGCACCCTAAAGCTCCTCTTATATTATCTTCACTAATCTCTTTAATATACGTAGGACAAGTCACACAGCTCCCAGCCATGACGACGCCAGCCAGAACTCTTGCCAAGATGAACACCCAAATATTCATTGAACAAAGCTTTAAAAGCCAGACCGCCTGAAAGAAGACAAACATCATAATTTTTCTAATGAAGTGTTGCTCAGTACTGATGTCTAGAATAGCATTATCAATGTTCTGCGTGTTTGTTCATAGTTATAAGACTCACAAGGCAGATTCCGGACATTAGGAGCAGGCCGAGTTTTCTCCCAAACCGATCTCCAATAGCAGCCATTAAATAAGTTCCGGGCACACATATCAAATATGGTAACGATGCCATCCAGGATATCTATAACGAATTCATTAATCTGATTAAGCATTATGATTAAATAACACAACTCCTCAAATTATCCGACCTAAATTACTGAGAGGGTATCAAATCACAAAAATAAATGATGTTACATTGTGAACATATTCTTGTTAGAGTTGAATAAATATAAAAACATGGAGTAAATGCCGAGAAGGTACTAAGAAATTCTATTTTATTCGCAACGACAATTAGTTTCAGTGTAGTTTTATTCAAAGTGATAAAATTTAATTTAATAAATTCTGGGGCCACTCTGCAAAAATTTGTATTGGTGATATAATAAAATAGTTGATATTGTTTCTAATAGAATTTTATTTGGTCAATTTATTTCTATAACAGGGGTGAATGAACCGTAAATATAATACTTACCTCAAGGTCAGTCAAAGGTACTCCCTTGGGTGATTTATTTGATTGCAACAACAGGGTCATGGGTGACATCCATCCTATGGTGTTCCCGTAACAGAACATCGGTATAGAAACTAAAAATAATATAGTAACAATAATTGGTATTGTTTGGTAACAATATGAAAGTCAAATTTAACATTTTATAATACCAAATAAAATAACTTACTTAAAAATGCACATAATATTTGATTGAACTGACTCCCTTCTGGAATAAATGACAACTTCTTCATACCTATAGGTAAAAAATAATAAAATGAAACTATTTAACTGATTTACAATATTCCTACGTTGTTGATCTGTCACTGTATTAAATAACAAGTCTTAAATCACTGACGGTAGACTGAAATAACGTAGTTACGGAACAAAATAAAATTCATCAATATATAAACCTTCTCATGTTGCTAATGTAGATTTCCTCCGTATCAAACTATATTTATTTGTATTGTGACTTCATCAATTTTGGAGATTAGAACGAGTGTTACTTGGACTACTGTATTCCGCATTAAAACGGATGTTTTTACTACTTTTAGTAATAAATCCCTTAATACATTACTACTAATAATTAAAGTTTACATTTAGTGGGTAAATTTGGAATAAAAAACTTACGACAACTATCAGATATTTTAAAATTAAATAAATAAGTTTATTTACTCGCCTAACTTTAAATATACACATAATTAAAGTTTCATTCTATGATTGTTTAACCAGAATATTGGAAACTGAACTGAACCACATAAAAAGTGTGACATATTCAGAACTACTGACTCGGTAATCAATTCGGCCACATGTTTATTTTTTATATATATTGCTAAGAAAAAAACTTTGATTATTTAAAAATATTTTATAGAGCAAAATACCCACTTAAAAGTTCTTTGAAGTATTTCTTCTTGGTTCCTAGGATTTTATGGAACTGACATAAAACATAAATATTCCAACACACTAAATCCCAGTTAAAGAAATAAAACAATAAGGTTTAGTTACTGCACTTTTAAAACTCAGCTATGACTGACTGACTGTTGCGAACATAAATAGTTTTGCTACTAAAATCTAAGAAACCACAATACCATAAGCAACTGTCATAAAATTGGTCAATAATTAATATACAATTAAAATGTTATTATAAACCAATAACTTTAATGCACAGAAATAAAATGCTCTGAATATAATATATTTGTGAAATAAATATTAAAAAAAATGATTTTTTTGACATTAATTTGTCAACTATTAATTAAATTAATTACAGTGAATGATAAATATGAAATAAGTATGTAAAACCATTAGCAAGAAGTATGCATAATATATTTAAAACGACGAATAAACAAGTTCCGAATAACTGGTATTGATAATCTGTATCATACTCTAAATTTAAAAGTATCTTTGTTTGAAAGTTTGTCCTTCCAACACAATGTCCATACAGGGATATATAAATTGATTGTGATTATGCATGAACAATTATTTATGGAATGAAACATATAAGACAATAATTGTTAAAAATAAAAAAGAGAAACCTTAATTTTTGTATTCTATTTTCTTATTTCATAATTATAACTGTAATTCATTCATAAACGACTATTTTTATTAATTTAGGACCAGCGGAGTCGGCGGGTAATAGCTAGTGATTTTTTTTAAATTGCCTGAATAAATGCAATTTCTTATCTTTTTGCGGTGCTCACTTGTTTTTAAATGTAAAATGTCCGCAACTAACAAACCGTATCCAGACACTGTAGTCACAAATTTAAAAATAAAACTCACACATACAGACTTATTTATAACACAAAAAATGTTTTAATATATAGGTTATCAATTGATATAATAGATATTTTTCTTTATTTTTTTTATTACGATAAAAATCTCTAAAAAACAGATTTATTGATGTTCTATAAAAAAAACCTACTTCATAAAACTAAGATCCTTTTTTGCCACTTCTATTTCGATTCAGTTTTTCGTTCTTTTTTGATCTTTATTGTCAAAAAACATATAATAGACAAACTTAAAGCAAAAAGAATTATCTGCCAGTCAAATAAGAAAAACAGAAAAAAGTCGCTATGTATGAAGTTTAAATATTCTGTAACTGAACTAAATTAACTAAAACAACTGAACTTACTAATCAACAGTCAAATCAAATAAAATATTTTATTATAATGCATAAACGTAATCTTACTCAATCGGTTTAATATAATATTATAACAATATACTCCTTCAGCAGCTCCATCCATGCTATTTAAATAAAAATAGACTTGTTATATCGGACAGCCTAAAAGTTTAACCCAAGCCAATGCTGAATCTTGTAATTGAATTGATAAGGAAAAAATATATATTTACCAAGATTACTAGATAAAATATACACAAATGCTCGGACGAGCTTTTTTGTATGATAGAACAGTCATTAAACTAATCTTTATATCGGAATAGAAAGTAATTTACTGGGATCATCTCGATAAAAAGTTATATATATAGTTAAAGATAAAGAGCAAGGTTGTAGGGGTTCCTAGTAATTTAAGTTACATTTAAAGACAGCAGGTAGTAAATAGTTAAGTACGTCAAGAAGATCTTTGAGGGTTAAAACGGTATTGTCATATTTACGAAAAATAAACATAAAATCAATGCAGCTATCAAAAATACGATCCAATTTATTAAAAAATGATTCGGACATGTTAGAACAGCAAACAAACGGTTAGGTCAAACTTATAACACCCCTCTTTTTGAGTCGGGGTTTAAAAAGAATCAAAATCACAGACAGAATTATGAGAATTCAAAGAGATTATTATACAAAGTCTCTTACTCTTAATCTCTAAAAATACTCTTAATATTAATTTCTACAAAATTATATAATATAAAAATAATAAAGATATATTAAATATAGAAAAAAAAACAAATAATAACTAAATAATCACAAAACTATATTAAAGAAGGAATATAACAGACTCCTACATATATAACTACTCTAATAAAATAAAAACATGTAGTTGCACAAGACATAGGTATGCACTTAAGATTACCAAGTATAAACCCGATAAGAAATCAATCACCTAGCAGCGCAGAAACTAACCTCATCTCAACGTTAATAAAAAAATACATAAAGGTAAAAATAAAATAATGATTACAATGATATAAAAACATAAGTAGGTACTATTATAAAAGCAATAGTAAAAAGCAATAGATATTTTTCTCAATTTCCGAAAAAAGTAAACAGCTACAAAATATATATCCAAAGAGAAAAGATAAAAGTGGAGCAACATATACAAAATGATTAACAAGTTAGTTATTATCAACATAGTTCCTAATTTTTGTAGTATCCAATAGATTGCGTCGTTGTGAAATTTAGGTGATTTATTAAAAAACTAATTCCATTTTATATTTATAATCAGGGTTGAAATATCCACTTTAAAAATAAATAATAAAATGAAAACAAAATAAATGTTTAAGGGGTATCCTATATAGAGAAAAATGTTTTTTGCCGTTTTTTATAGTTAATGATACAAAAGCCTTCGTGCGCAAGTCCGACTCGCATTTGGCAGTTTTTTTGTTTATAATTGTAGCGTTATATTATGTAAATCTTTCTTTACATGTATAATTTTTAATCTTTTCTGGACGTACATTATAATTATCAATGACAGTAACTATAATATTTTCAAAAATAGTAATTACTTTCAAAGAAGCTATATTCCTTGAATAGCCGAAAACAGGACCCACTGTGTATATAGTTCAAAATGCTCACTTTTGTAAAATATAAAAAAAATTAACATCTGCTCTTGATCCAAAGAGCAAGTGGTGATATCAGTTTTCCTAACCACATATGCTCTGCTATACGGTATATGTTAGTAAGTTGATAATAAGTCGTTACAGTAGTTTTGGTTCACCAAAAAATTAGTAACGAAAAATCAGTTTTCATTAATAATCTCAATGACTTTGTCGTCAAAATTTTGAGACTTGTTTTTTTCATTATTAAACAAAAGGTTATCTACCGCAAACTATTTAGATCCAAAAAAATGGACTAAGAATTAGCCCTTGAAGAATTTTTTTTTTAAATAATTCCCGAAATAACAAAACTGTTTACAATAACTGTCTACTGTAGCCATATCTGATAAATACTAGGCTTCCATATTAGCAACCGAGTCAACCTAGCAAGTCAACCTCTACTATCAATTTGTTCTATTTATATATTAGACAATCTCTTGCCTCAGTCTATGTTACCGGATCCTCGATTCCTTATATATCTTATTTATATAACTTTTTAATTGTAATTGAAGAAAAACGGTTAAATTGAAAAATAAATACATTTTTGTGAAATTTATTTGTAAAAAGCGAGTCATCTATGATTTAAGAATATTGAAGAGTTTAAGTAAACAAAGTAGTTATTTTAATTATACATTGAAATAAATTTTGTTCAAAACTTCAAGCATTCGGGAATGCTTTTTATAATTATAATAAAATACATGCGTATAAAAAATTCAAATTCTATATCCTAAATATACTCACTTCTTAAATTAATTTGTCTCGTGTATTATTATGTGTATATTTATTTACGTCACGACTTAGAAACTGGTATTGTTTAAATAAAAATTGAATGTTTTAATACATACTTCAACCACCAACTGACTAGAATAAAAATATTAATCTGACTTATCTAATAGATTAGGTATCTATTCCAAATATTTGATAGTTTCTCTCAAGTCTAGGTCGTGAATATTAAACAGAGGTTTCAGTAGCGTTACCAATTCATTTTATCCTATTATACAGTGATTCAGAAATAAAATTTATATTATGTATATAAAATATTACTTACTTTACTTTAAATATTAGATACATACACATTTAAAATTTGCTATAGTGATCTTTTAGGTTGGAGAATAAACAAATTCTAAATGACAAATAGTTTGTTAAGTCCCACTTACAAAGGTTTTTAAAATTCGTAAGCAATAAGTCCCACCTTTCATTTCATCAATATGAATTACTATTTAGGTAATTTCAACAATATTATGTTATATAATTATAATTTTTTAGCTAGAATCTATTTAAAAATATTTGTCACTTTAAAGTTTAAATATTAAATTCTATAAATTATTGTATATAAATTAAAAGTAATGAAATTATTACAAATATATATGTTTGCTTTTATTAATAATATTTAAAATAAAACATACATTTCTGTCGTGGAAGTAACGGGTCACGACAATCAACGTCCTCGTTAGCAAAAGACATTGGATATTGTGGTACACTGATATAACAGAACAAAGTATAACAAGTATTACTAATAGTGTTGTACTCATAAATAACATATTATGTAATCCCGGCATTATCAACTACCGGGAATATTAACACAAATTTAAATTTTGAAATAAGCCTTTCTTTAGATTTTTCGGTTCGTTATTATTTTTAAAATATAATTTTTAACATAAACATTTCAATATACATATGCTTATTTAGTTCATCAAATAGTATCTATTCTACAATAATAACATCTTCAATATACATTCCTTATCAAAACAATCATAAAAACGTTTGTTTATTGTACAACTAAGACAATAAATAACAAAAGAATAAAAACATTTGACATACATTCAGTACTTTCAATATCTTATTCTATTTTATTAATATGCACTTTCAGATAATAATTGAACTCCAACTTAGAAATTCCATAATTTACTAAGATTAATTTTATGCCTAGAATATGTTGATTTTTTCTAGGTATTATATTCAAAGAAAAAATGAGTAGGAGATAAGTTATCTATCAGACGATAAGAGATTAGGTATCGACTACTATTATAGATTTCTTTAACCTTCGATGCCGTATAAGTAATATATACAGGCAATTGAATGCACAATTCATTATTATCTTTAGAGACCTTTGACTTACATGCAGAGCTACTGAGATAAAAGATCTTTTAGTGCGAGGCCGGCAATCCCGTTTGCCGGAACAAGGTTTAGTATATTCAATAATATGGTTCACATTGACAGTAGACATAAATAAGTGTTGTTTCATTTGCATCCCTTTTTAATTAAAATTATAAATATTGGCTGGTGCAACGTCTCAGTCTATGACAAACTATTAATTATTTGATCGACTCAATAGTCACCTTGGAAGCGAAATTTTATTTTTTATTTGATATCAATTCATATTTTATGTAACTAACTTGCAGTAGGAAACTAACTAATACAAATTAACTAAGGATTGATTTGTTAGTTTCCTACTGTAATTGATCACCTCTATATTTTTTTATTTGATATTTTTTCAAATGTAATAATATTTTACCTTTACACTAATTGCACTGATTATAACAAACTAAACTTGTGCATCCAAACAAAAGTAATAACTTAAGTAATTAAATGATTATCGTTTATGTTAAGAGCCACCTTACTATCGAGAGTAAGTTGTTCTTGAGCATCAAATAGCTGGTCAACAAGATACACGTTTATATAGTTTCAGTGGCTACACCCACTCCTATAAAATAATATATATTATATATTCTTTAAGAATAAATTGAATTATAAAATACTAGTTAAGTATTAACTTACGTTCAGATTGCATTTGCGTGGAATAGCAATGCTTACTTTTGGGACCACAAATTAATAAGACTTCATGGCCCAAGAGTTTTCCTGTAAACGGTTAGAGTTTTCAAGATTCAGCGTTTACCGTCCGCGGCTCCAGTTCATATTACTAGATATAGGAGAGCCAATGTACGAATTACATCATATTGCATCTCACAGACAAATGCCTCCTTTCTACCTTGAAACCAGAGGCAGGATGTTGTTCGTCTTGCTCTCATAATTATTGAGAAAACAGAAAATTTTAGTGGTAGAGCCCTTTAGAATCACTTTCTATATTTTCCCGTGGATTTAAGAGATTTTTTCGGTGTAAAATGTAGATATACTAAATTAACCACAATATTTTTTCATAACCAAATTTCATCAAATACGGTGCAGTGTTTTTAGCATCATACACGAAAACAAACAAACCAATAAATATTTTTACAAACTATCGTATTATGTATCTCATGTATTGAATATATTGAAACATTTTATTTTAGACAGTATTTACGTACAGATTTGCCTCAGATATTTTGTTATATGTATAGTTCATGTATTTCAAAATACATACTTAAAAGATTAAATGTGATGTTGCTGTCATGATAACCTTGTATACTATTGTACACACTATTATCATCGACTAGTTTTAATGCCTTCAATGTTGATATGTCTTAGATATTGGGAGCTCTTACAACCTCGTGATCATTCGGCACCGCGTGGGAACTCCCTCCCTTGAATATTTATTGCTTCAAGACATAAGGTTTTGTACGTCTTGCTGAGGGTGTAAGTTATATTTATGTTCGTTTTGGGTACGACTATGATCACATAGACAGCTGTCAGCAAACACATTGCCTCAAAAAAAATGCTACGTGAGGACCTAGCTGAAAATACAACAGACACGGGTTGACGAGGTAAAGAAAACTTTATTCGGCGATATGTTAGAAAGGCTTAAATAAATAATATGTTTAATTTTATAACTCACCAAGATAATGTAGAAGCAAATAAATACTTTAAGAATTACTTTTGGGCAAAATAGTGCAAGGAAGGAAAGTTTTTAAGTCGAAGAATTAGGTTATAACTTATAAAAATGTGCTAACTAAAGAAAATCTTAAAAAGGTTGAAAAGAAAAAAAAAAGGTGATTAAGATTCATGGTTCCAATATTTTTGGATAACAACGAATACAGAAAGAAGAGCGGACAAGAAGGAATTCGTAAGAAGTAAAGTAACTAAACAAAAGATATAAAGATGGTTCAGTTTAGACACATTAAAAATCGTCTCTAAAAAGATTTTTTAAATTTAGGAAATGTCTCTATGAGTTACTCCATGTTTACGAGGCTAGCACCTGCCTGAATAGCCCCCCAAAAGACAGAAAGAAAGTAACAGAACCAGATATATGCTTGTGTGTTGTTCACATAAAATTCCAACTTGTGGTGATTGCTCTTAATATAATAAAAGTTATAATATATCAAAAACTTATTCAACGCAGTAATAACGAGTACTTCTATAACAGATTCAATGAAGCATGTTTGGAGAGACAATATGAAGCTTGTGCTGGAAGATTTTTTCCTATCTGCGATGTCTATGTAGACATGACAATTATTTACAAACACTTGTTGGCGTCAAAGGAAACTACAAAAGACATAAATACTAAGAAAGAAAGGCAAGTTTACAACTTTGTTTACAAGTTTGCAACAAATTTGGGAAAGTATCCCCATCACAGCTCAAGAACTCGTTCCGAAATCAAAGGAAGGTCTTAATGCATTTATCTATCATGAAAAAATATTGCTCATCAGTTTCAAGCAATATCAATAAAGAAGAAGTTCTAGTCAGAAAATGAAGCCATGACACATACATTTTTTTCTGAAAACTTCAGAAAAAAAACAGTTTGTTCATTTTGGAACATTTCATACTCAGCTCTCGCTCTACATAATATTTATGTATTTGAAGGATTCTACAAGATCATATTGCACTGTATTATAGGATTTGAGTCACGACGCTCACGATTTTTGGCCACACTTAAAGCCGGTACCAAAATCATGTTCTCCATACCAGCATCTAAAATACACCAGTGGCGGTAGGTGCCATATGCAAAAGAACTGCAAATGATGTAGCAAATAGCTGCAGACTACAGATTGTTGCTAAAATAATTGGGTATGGTGTCTAATATATAAAATTGTACCCAAGAAGAATGTTTTAAAAAAATATATATTCCGATATTCTTCCTGTTCAGGCGATTGTAACCATTGAACAAAAAATAAGTAAAACAAATTCAGAAACATTAAAATGAAAAGACATAAAATAGTGTTAAGAATATTGGCCTGCTAAACATATAACAGTTTATAATATGCAGTAAAATTATGTTTATCAACATACAATTAATTTTACTGTATATATTTTTGAAGTAACTGAAACAGCACTGAAACTAATTGGCGTAACGTGTCGTGGAGTAATGTTTAAAGTTAGTTCCATTATACGTTTAAATAAAGAATGCTACATTTGTAAGGGCATAAGATACGATAGCTTAGATAGCAAAGCAAAAATTCCATTTAAAATAGCAGGTTCCATTTTTTTTATGTTATGTTTATGTTTTGTATTTTTTTTATTTTATATAAAATATAGACTGTGATTAAAAATAATTACAACGACAATGCCAAGGTTGTTTTTGTTTTATACATCGAAATGTTTACCTTTATTTATATGGTGCCCCGTAGCAACGACTTCAATAAGAACCTAATAACATTATTTATATTCTTTTTTTTGTATACGTTTATAGGTTTCTAGGTAAGGTTTCTGTATTATACTAAATTAACCGACGAACACACTGATTTTGTTTTGTGTCATAACCTTTCACCAACACCAATAATAATTCATTATCTTGGAGACGACTGCCGCATACAAAAACACAAATACACACGTTGAACTTATAACTCCCCTCGTTTTTAGATTGGGGGCTAATAAACCAAAAACAAAACGCTTACTTACCTCAAAGTTGGTCGAAGGCCCTGCTCTAGATGATTTATGTGATTGCAACAGAAGAGTCATGGGTGATATCCATCCTATGGTGTTCCCATAACAGGAAATCGGTATGGAAACTGAAAATATTGTTAAAATATGAGAGATTAAACTATATATAGGTTTACTAAAATTAAATCTGATTATAATTTATGACAAAATATAAAATAACTCCCTCAAAAATGCGTTTAATATTTGATTGCACTGACTCCCTTCGTGAATTAACTTCATGTCTATAAATTAAAGAATATACAAAAAATAAATTAAATCGCATTGGTCTGTCCAGTTGCTATGCCTTCATATGATACAAAATAATTGTAGGTTAACTATAAGTAACTCATAGCTATTGAAAGTATGAAAGTTATTTAACATTCATGAATTACTCGGTCATTATAATTTCTGACTCAGGCATTGTAATTTTCTACATAAAAACAGATCAAATATTAGGTTGATTTTGTATGGCTTGTATTATGTTTTATATTCTACTAGCACATCCAGCCCGCTTCGTCAGACTTAATTTATGGATATATTAATTCGGAGGCCCAGCTGCAGAGTCGGTATCGCGAGGCGAAGTCAACTCTGCAGCTCGCGATTCGGAGGGCGAAGGACCTGGCTCGGGAGGAAATCCTGACCGGTCTTGATAGGGCCATGGGGCGACCGTATCGCGTCACGCGAAATAAAATCCACCGGCCACTCTCCTCCCGTGATGGATCCCCCCATTGAAAGGGGGGAGCTGGTTCTGTCCCAAACATCACGGAGGCCGAGCTGGAGGTCGTATTGAATCGCCTGCGAGCCCGCAACACTGCGCCGGGGCCGGATGATATACCGGGGCGGCTTCTGGTCATCGCCCTGGAATACCTGGGAGGCAGGCTTTGGGAACTGTTCAACCTGTTCACTGGACAGTTCCTGAAGGCCTGGAAGGAGGGCAGGTTGTGCCTGTTGTGGAAGGAGGGTCGTTTTGTCTATTCTCCTTCCGCATACAGGCCAATCGTGCTGCTGGACGGGATTGGTAAGCTCCTCGAGAGAGTTATCTGCCCGTCTCGTCCATCACTTCAAAGAAGTGGGTCCGGGTCTTTCAGACGCTCAGTTTGGCTTCAGGGCACGTCGTTCTACGATCGACGCCCGGAGAGCTCTGAAGGACCTGACAGAAGAGGCTGTATCCGAGGGGGATGTCGGCCTGGCGGTTTCGCTGGACGTCGCCAACGCCTTCAACAGCCTACCATTCGAGACATTGGTTGAGGCGCTCCGGTACCATGGAGTACCTCCCTATCTCGGCAGGCTGTTGGGGGCTTATCTACAGGATAGAGAGATCCTGTGGGAGTGGGGCACCGGCGGGTATACCGACGTGGCGTGAGCTGAGGGGTTCCACAAGGGTCCGTGTTGGGACTGGTCTTGTGGAACCTGGCTGCTTCGCTGTCCGCTGCTCCCCCGGACGAGGGTGCTGTGTTACGCAGATGATACCCTCGTCACAGCACGCGGAGGGAGCTTCGTAGAGGCGGCCCGTCTTGCCACGGTTGGCGCTACTTTAATAGCGGACCACATAGGGCTACTGGGACTGGATATCTCCGTTTCCAAGATGAAGGCCTTCCTATTCCATGGCCCTCGCCGGGGTCCCACTCGTCGGGTTTACATCTCCGTCCAGGGTGCGTGAGAGGCGGTGAAGGTCCAAATGAAGTATCTGGGCCTCATCCTGGGCGGTAGATGGAACTTCGGGGCTCACTTCTCCCTGCTGGCCCCGAAGCTGATCTCCACTGCAGCTGCCTTGAGTAGGCTTCTGTGAAGTAGGGACCTAGAGTCCCCGTCGGCCGGTCTTGCGTCAGTGGGGGCTATTTCCCTCCACCTCGATCGTCGGATCGGCCGGCGGCACGGGACTCTAACATTCCGTCTTGTGCAGGTGCTCACGGGGCATGGGTGCTTCGGTGAGTTCCTGTACAAGATAGCATGCAGAGAGGTGGCCCTCTCCTGCCTCTCGTTGCCGAGCGTTGTTTCCGCGAAGCTCGGCGACGAGAGGTGCTGGGTTACTATGGCCTCCTTCTGCGAGCAAGTCATTGCAGCAGAGGAGGCCGCGGAGCGGGACAGAGAGGTAGTCTCCTCTGAACCGCTCCGCCGGGGTAGGCTGGGTCGAAGGAGGCGGGATTACGCCCGCAGCCCCTTCCCAAGCTGTAGTGCCTGGGCGAGAGAGGAGGGTGACCTCTCTCGCCCATCATAGGCCTACGCGGTGAGGGTGTCCCTAAGTTGATCGGGGCCTCTCGCAGGGGGTTCCGCCGTGGCTTCACGGGTCACGGTGAGTGCTAAAGCGATCCCGTGGCATACCACTGAGGCGATGAGGTCAACCGTTGGTTTTTTAGTGGGTAGCCTTAAAAATGGCAGCGTCTTCTATGCTGCCGGATAGTCCCACATACCCCCTCAGCACTTACCTTCCTGGCCGCTGGGCTGATGCGTAACCCATTTGTCCAATGGAAAAAAAGGTTATATTAATTCTATATACAGAAAAAAATATATAATAAATATAAGAATTAACTTATTTTGAATTAACCACCGCGATAATAATTAAATAATTATGATTCAACCTGAATTTTATTTTCTTCTACTCGTTTTTCTCGCTTTTACATGGATAGTGTCATGACATTATAACTGACCTTAAAAGTTTGATGTAAAAAACAATATCAGTAGTAAAAAAAATGTCACTGACGGTTCTATAAAAGATGCTCCGATCGTCACCAAACTTTACAGGATTACCCACTGGGTCAATTTTAAGATCCTCTGAAAATTTGGTTAAAATTGGTCAAACCGTTTAGGAGTTTATCCGGAATATACATACATACTTTCTCTTTTATAGGTATAGATAACAAAAAAGTTTTGATCGTTTCAATCGGAATAAGCCTTTTCTATTGATGTTTTTCAACAAACAAACTAATTAACTTTAACTGGATTTAAAACATTTTCATACCTGAACTAATGGCCTATAAACCACCGGTAGTCAAAGATGTCCTCTGTAGACTGGCCGCAACAAACACAAATTGCTTGGCCATTACATCATTATGTACTGCCATAATAACATGCAAGATACGTTAAATATACTTTATAGCGCTTTTTTCTAGGGTTTGAAGGTGATAATGTTATTGATTTATACATATTATAAAATTGCGGTTTTTCGCGGGACCTAACGTTGGTATTTCCGTTTTGATGTTGTACAGATACTTATGATATGTAATTTTAAATACCTACAAATAACTTGGAACAGAATTAATTAGAAAAATTATTTACATTAATAATATTTATGTTCCAATATTTTTATGTCCAAACTTAAGTACATAAAATAAGTAAATTATGAAACGTTTGGCGTATTACTTATATTATTAATCTTCATTTCCATTCATGTCTAATTATGGTCCAGCTTTTTATATTTTTAAGCATCCTTAGACATTATTTATTGTTGTAAACGTAATATAACGTACGTATACGTATGTAGCAAAAACAATTATGAAAATCAAGGTTACACTCCACACATTATTTTTTTCCATAAACCAAATAGTTACATAACAAGTAAAATTATGTTAAATTAAAAAAATGGTTATATTAGCCCGGAAATATAAAAAAGGCGGTCAAGTGCGAATTAGAAGCAATATAGACGACGAAGCTTCTTAGCAATCCATGGATTCACCGTGCGGGTGCCGGGCCCATCGCGTTGCAAGGAGAGGAGTGCAAGCAGTGCCTGGGACTTGCGACCCAGGAGTAGGTTTAAGGGGCCCCTTTATTATGCGCAAAAACGCTCACCTTCACCCTCCACACTCCTCTCCCTACCTAATCAAATTTGGAAAGAACCTACTAATGCCGCCTTTGAAGTACGTTCTAGAAATGAACCGATGCTTGTTCTAGAAAGGCCAAGATCTTTAAGTAGGCTATAGAGAGATTTTGCTGTTATACCTCTCGCTCCCACTTCTACCGCGTACAAACTAACTATAAATTTATTCCTGATGATATACTGACCAACGAACTGCGTTGGTCAATTCGTAATATTTATTGAGCTTGAATATGTGATCCCTTGGGATGTTTGTTTCCCAAGGAACAGTAAGCTCCACAAGTATCACGCGCCTCAGATGTTTCGAATACAGGAATAAGTCCGGTCTGGATGACGAAACACCAACATCCCCAGGGATTTTGTAATGCTTTTCATACGTGTCCATCATGAGAATCCAATCAGGAGCCGCGCCTAATATTGAATAAGGCTTCGCTTTTGATTTTTTGGAGGAGCCTTCTTTTACGAATTCTATAGATCGTTCGGTGGTTGTTATACCCTTCCGCGCTCTTGCTACTGAAAGACTAACCACTTCCCGTATAATTTCTAATACCTTGTCGTGGCGACGCGACCTTTATCTAGAAGTACCCTACACCCTACTAATAGGTGTTTCGCGGTTCCTATTGCCTCCCCACAGATGTTGCAAGACTTTTCGGTGGCTTTGCCCCATCTTACTAAATTACTTTGATCTGGGAGAGTCATTTGGAATGCATTAAGATAGAATTTTAATAATGCTGGGGACCAATCATAAATTAAGGTGCGCCACTTCAAAGCTAGTGGAATACAAAAATCTCCTATGGTCACCCATTCGTTTTGAATTTCTAGGCTCATCGCGTGGAGTCGGTAATTATCGTTTTCGTCTTGTCGAATAAAAGATTTTGTTATGTCTATGTCTTGAACTTTCCTACTTGATCCTAGCCCTACTTTATTTGTTTGAGCACCTATCATAAACTTTTTATGGAATTGAAGTCGTGACTCGAGCTCCGAGGCAACTTTGTCTTTTGGGAGAGAAGTTACAGTATCATCTTTAGATTTTCCGATGATATGTCTTTTGGTAACTCTTAGATGTTTGTAGAGCTCCGATGGTTTCTTTAATTTTAATCCAAAGTTGTTACGGTCTCTAAATAAGGTTGAAGAGTCCGCTGAGTGCGCTAACCCGAGTCATAACTTCAATGTCTTTATGACGCTTGCATCTAACTTTGACAAAAGGGTTTTATTTATATCATACACGAGGAAAGGCCAATTCAGACGTGATGTTAAATAATTATCGTAAATCCAAGCTTTTTTGACGTTACTTATTGGTTGGTTGTCTACCTTTTTGAGATCGTTTAAAAAGCTATCGACTATTACATCCAACGATGGAGTACGGCCTTGGTAATCGATTTTTTTACCTAAAAATTTAAACGGAGCTGCTTCCGTAACCGTACTAACGCACTGACCGCCTATTATAAGACCCGGATCGTAAGAGGTATATTTGGTATTCCGTCTACCCAGACACAGACTAAAACATTTACTTGGTTTTGTCCTCAATCCGCCCGTCCACGTACAGAAATCCTCAACTACATTTAAAAGTACCTGACATTGTTTCGTATTACGTGTCAGTATCGCGAGATCATCTGCAAAAGCTAGTATGGATTCTGTGTATTTGTTGTTGAACTTAAACCGATAGCCCCACTTTTTTTCATTTCTAATTAATTTGTCTATTAAAATATTAATAACTATATTAAATATAATAGGAGAAATACAACAGCCCTGAAATAAACCAACGTTATAATTAAGTGGTTTTGAGTGGTTTTCATTAAAAATTATTGAGAATTTTAATTTTGAATAATATGATGCAATAATGTCGCGAACTACCATAGGAAAGTTATACCATTTAAGCCCGAACATCATTAGTTCATGTCGTACCGACCCAAAGGCGTTTTCTAAGTCTATCCAACAAACCGTAATTTGTCTCTCGCTAGTTCTAGCATCTTTAAAGCTTTCCGATATTAACGTATTATGTTCCAGGCATCCAGAAATTCCGGGCAAAAACCCTTTCTGGTGATTAGGCCTGAAATATCTATTGTTAATCATGAATTGCGTCATTTTAGTTTGTAAAAAAGAGAAAAATATTTTGGAAATTGTATTTGTTAGGGCTATCGGTCTAGTATCCTTGGGATTATTGACATTGTCGTTTTTCGGAATGAGGACAAAAAGGGCTTTTCCGAACGATACCGGTATTTGCTTTCTTGACCAGATTTTACCGAATATATTTAAAAGATGTTTATGGAGCGACGGACATTTTTTGTAAACTATATAAGGGATACCATCCGGACCTGGTGCTGACTTAGATGGTTTCATTTTAATTATTTTATTGATTTCCTCCAAAGTTGGTGGGTTGGCTTGAAAATCTTCAGTAGGAGTCTCAGGTTTGTGTTCGTTTGGATCCCCATATAGTCTTTGGTTTTCTGGCACTTCGTATGTGCTTTTATAATGGTCGAAAATTTGCTCGTTGGTCAAGAGAAGCTTACCTTTTTGATCTTTGAAAATGTTTTTTGAGTATTTAAAAGGATTTTTATCAAAGTCTACTTCATGTTTTGCCCGATCAAAGCTATCACGATTTTTCGTTATTTGATTTGTTATACCTTGGATAAGTTTAAGAATTGATCGCAATGCCCTAGACAGTTGGTGACTAAGTTGATTATCGCCTAAGGCTTTGGCTATACGAAGTTTCTTTATAAGATCTCTTTTTTTCCTCCTCATTTTCAATTTAAAAGCGTTTTCTTTATTTTTGTGAGCATAACGATTCGTAGGTGGATAGTGCTCATTAAAGTAGTCGTAAATAGTATTTTGGAAAGTCTCTACTTGCGCATCGAGTACCTGATTTGAGCCCGGGTGCTCTAACAGGGCCGCTATATTTTGGTCATGTACTTTCCAGGTAGATTGTTTAGTATTTGGAATGCTAAGACGCGTCCGGATGGTCATGGACTCCTGGTAGTTTTCATTCAATGGCTCACCATGAGATATATGAGGGTAAACTCTATCCGCAGTGAAAACTGAAGATCTTACCGACGGTTGCCGCACTTCAGCACCATTGTGTGTTTTAAGATGTTTAATAAACCAGGCTCGTCTTTTGTAATTTTTCCCGCACGTAGGGCATTTCAGTTCCGTTATCGCGCCGTTTTCGCCGTAATTGTCAACCGGTGGACAGTTCTTCCGCCCCCCCCTCTCGGACTGTCCTAGGGGTATTTTTCTTATTTGGACTTTTAGCGTTTATCGACGTTCCCGGGCTTGGCTTGCTAGGCCATCGCCCTCGGCTGTCTTTCCAGCAGTCTGCTGTCTTCCCAGCTGCCAGCTGTCTTTCCAGCGTCAACTGTCTTTCCAGCGTCATCCCGTCTCTCCGGGCTGTCAATTTAGATAAGACGAAGCTTCTTAGCAATCCATGGATTCACCGTGCGGGTGCCGGGCCCATCGCGTTGCAAGGAATACGTATTATTATTAATTACGTATAGAAATAATTCGAATTAAGAGTACTTAATTTTTTATATGAATTGTGAACATTTTTTTCTTTTTTTTTTTAATGTAAACCTATAATTGTTATCTATATCAGTCAGCAAAACCCATAATGTAATGTATCCTTCTGTAATTAGATAAAGTTAGATTTGAATTCTATCATTTTCCAAAAAAATATATATAAAGATATTATTCATTTACTTTCTGTTTCTGAAATTATAGCAGTGAAGAAATATACAAAGATTTGGGTACTTTACTTTACATGGTCATACTTTATTCTGGACAATCAGAATCAAACTACTGCATACTTCTGCTACTGGGTCTTCATTTTCTAAAATTGTAAATAAAGCTTATAACATTAATTACTCTTTATCTTTAAACAACCTTAGTTTTTATTATTAGGGAAAATGTCAATAGAAATAACTAGATTAAATTATTTAAATATTAAAGTTATTTTCTTTTCTTTATATAAACATTTTGTAAAGTATTATTCTAATGAAAATAGCATAAGATTTTCATTGAATGGTTTTTTATATACTATGATACATGGCAATTATATTAATAATAAATTGTTTCAGAATTCATGTAATAGACAATAATTGTATAAAAAATATAAACTATATAAAATCCATAACTTTTTTCTTAAGTTTTAGTGATTTTAATATATCTTTGTTGCTTCAATATTTTAATCAGGTCATGTTTATTTGTCTATATAGTTCTTCCATATGTCTTATGTTTTTAAATGTTATTTGTTTACAAAGATAAATGTAGCTCTCTACATATTTATACATAGGCGTATCGTTTATTATTATTGGAGTTTTCATGCCGTCGCGTTGGTGGATATTTTTATCTTTAAAGTGTTCAAATGAAGGCCAATGTTTTCGCTGACAACACTTAGTTCTATCAGCATTTGCTCTAGCTGTTTTGATGTTTTAGCGAAGAAGACTATATCGTCTGCGAATCTAAAGTAACTAAGATATTTTCCATTTGTCGATATTTTTCTTATTCCGGCCTAATTCCTTTATTATATTTTATAGAACAGCCTAATAAATATGAGTAGTGAATGTAGAAATGGCATCTTTACTAATGATAATTATTATGTTTTTAGTTATTAATTTTAAGGTAGGGTGATTTGTTCAGAGAAAATAACTTCAATTTATCCAAATTTAGCAATTTTATTCTTAATAATGTCTACACTTTTACAGCTCGTCAAGGAACTCCATCTGACAGATCATTACTCAAGATGATTAAACAAATGGCCTGACCGCCATGACATTATATTTATATCTAACCTTATTCATATTATCTCGCATATCTAATAAGCCATTAAAATCTTTGGTGATAGAGGACCCCCTTGCTTTACCCCTTTGCAGATATTAAATTCTATCTAATTTTACGCGGCTTGTGCTTTTCCAGTAGGTATCTTTTATGATATTGATATATGTGATTGGGAGGTTCTGAATGTTTCCCATAAGCTTTGAGGAGAGATAGGGTCAAACGCTTTACCGTAATCTACATATGCAAGGTGGAGATGGTTTTTAAATTCGACATGTTTTTCTATGATTTGTTCCAAGGTATCTGGTCGATTGTTGAATATCCTTGTCGAAATTCTCCTTGTTCTTCAGGTTGACTCTTATCTATAATTGGCTTTTTTCTTTTCTCTAGGCATATTGCAAACAATTTATATTAAGTTGGTTGTGAATTAATAAGTGGTAAGTTATTTATATCCATGGAGGCGTCTTTTTTATACAAAAGGATTATTTGTGGCTTGACCCATTTTTTAGGTATTTCGTGTAATTCCAGAATTTCATTGAACAGAATGTGGGTAATCAGGTTTCCTCAGATACTATTTCTTTTTTGGTTTTGATAAACTTAACAGATTTCAGGCTTTCTTGCTTGGCTGATTCTATTTTGTGATAGAATGTATTTATATCTCTACCTTCTTGCCAGTGTATTTGTTATTATTTCTAAAGTGGGTAGATATATTTCTTGACATTTCTCACTTGAGAGTAGTTGAATTAAATGTAGAGCGGCTTTTCCTAGGGTTCCCCACAGCTATAGTTCCTCTTAGAAATCTATGATCACTAGGAAAATTGATTTTATTTAGTATTTCGATATTGGTAAATTGTCTTGGGTGGCTGCTCAGAATATAGTCTATTTGGTTTTTAGTGTTTTTATCGGGTGAAATCCAGGTCCATAGGTTTTTAGTATTTTTCTTAAAGAATGTGTTGATAAATTTATGTATTATATATTGTCGTAAATTTATATTATTGTATAACTCTTTCACCTCTTTCATTTCATCTTCCGTAGAAGACTGGACCAATGACTATGCCTTCTTGAGGTTTTCTGCGTGGTGCATTTTCGAGGTGTTCATAGAGAATATCTATTTCTCCTTAGGTTTCATCGGAGGTGGGTGGATGATTGAAGAAAGTCTTGGTAATTGGTTTCGCGTTCTTCTAATCCAAAAATATGTAGGTTTTTTCTCCTCTTCATTGTATAAAAATTGTCTGGAGCAAATTTTTGGATTTCCAGTTTTTGTTCAAAATGTTCATTTTTATTTTCAATTTAATTTTCTCGTTTATGTTATAATTGATAGTATCCTTAAACTCTTCTTTCATGGCTAGCATTTTCACTTTTTGCTGTTTCATTTCCTCTAGCATGAATCTAAGCATGTCTTTAATTTCTTCCATTCCATTCAAGTTTACTACATGTAGCGCCCTCTTCTGGTGTCGGACAGTATTAATAGCTAGTGCTTGATAAATTATCTAAACTGGTATTACGGTCAATAGCTAGGTCTTTGAGAAGCCGCTAGATGGCATTAACGGGGGTAACTGTTGTAGCCTTATCTGACTCGGCCCTTGCATTTCTTCGGGTGTATGTTAGATGGCGCCAAAAAAGAAGTTGTGATTTAAATAATTAACTACAAATACCTTCTTCATAAAATAGCTAATCAAGTTAATCAAGTCAATCAATCAAATATGGCTGATCCGTTACTTGCTGTTTGAAGAATATTCACCAAAGTGATAACAGTTCGGTACAATCACTATCACAGTAAATGTACGCTTTGTAGTTATTATTACACTTATTTTGGTGTTTTCTAAGGCTTTCACGAGTACTACGCATTGCAATAAAACTATTTTACGGATTTAACTCGCGAATGAAATTTTAAATTTACATTTTAAATCTAACCCTACGTTTCGAATGCTTTGCAGCAATCGTGTTCACGGTAAGACGAGATGGAGGTGACTATCAGTAAGTCGGTTAATTAAGGATTTTATATTTAAAAAAATATATAAAATCCCATGTGACCGCACTGTAAAACATCAAGATATTGTTAGTGCGTTTTGTGTGAATCCTTGAACTGTATGCCCGGTGTATGTAGCTTAGAAACCGTTGGAGGTATAACTAATGTTTTCATAAAACTTATTTTCATAAAGATTAAATAACTTATAAAAACTTATTTTCATAAAGATTTAATTTTTATATTATTTGGTCCTTATTATATATTTTTTTATACTAAGTTAATGTTTGACTATATATCACCAGATGGAAAGTGAAAATGTAGTCATATTGGGTAAAGCGCATTAACCTAGTAATCTTTTCACTCTTCTCTTAAAGACACATTGTATTCGGCCGGACATATCGATGTAGGCAAAAACGTACACACTAAACGTACGCACTAAAAAAGAGCGCTGCGTTCGTACAGGGGGGATGTCCATAACGTAAGGATGGATACCTGCCGTGCGTCGAAACGTCCGATGATGAAAGAAGAAGAAGATGGGGGAATTCACTCCAGTAATTCTTGCGCACACTCACCAAAATATCTCCTATAGAATACTGAGAGGCTGGCAATTCTAAGCCTGTGTTCAAGGCTGTGGAAATCGGCTTCAACCAATTCAGGGTCGCCAATAAGCCTCTTTGCTTGCCTCTCATTTGAGTCCAGAACCGCAAGCAAATACGTGACCACCAGATCTGTACTTTGTATAATACAAGTAACTACCCGTGTAAAGTACTTTCAGACCTTTCCAAGAACGGCAAGCTTTCCTACAGCTGCTCTTGATCTGGATTCAACGCACCAACCGAATTCAAGGTTGGAGGAAATCTCTAAGCCTAACAACTGAAGCCGGTCACTGTATTCCAAAGATAGATTCTAGAAAGTAGGACCCTTCTTTCAGACCGTACTTTATTTCGACTAGACCGATAGCTCGGCATACATCTTTCTACAACTGTCTGCATACCCATAGATATTTCAGCAAATCGTCAATGTAAAGCCGAAAAAGAGTTGCAGAAAGAACGGACCTCTGAGCATTTATTGTCAAGGATTCCGAACAACACCCGTCGAAAACTCCTCAAATAGATCTCTGGTTCAGAAAGTCCGTTACCCAGCCGATCAGACCAGGAGATATATACGCTGAAAACTTGCTAAGGCTCAGTAGACACAGGAATACATTTTTTTTTTCGTTTCCTGTGTCGACTAAAACCCATAGGTAGGAAAAACTTTAGGCCTTTAAGGTGACGGAGACGCTGGATACAGAGGTCTTTACATTCCTACATACAGACTCCGTTACGTCAGCGAAACCTTGCTCTAACGAGTAACCAGGATAAAGGACATTGTATCTGTGTCTAAATGAAAAGGTGCAAGTATAGCTAATATGTCTCTAACTAAGAGACTTGTCTGGAGACCAACCGCCCTCGCCTCCTTCTGTCCTATTGATTATGTATATAGCATCTCAAACTTGTCAACCCTCTTGGTTATAAAGTATTGAGCCGCTATTCATGTGGTCAAGGTTTACCCCTGTCACATGGACCCTTATACGGCAGGTCTGACCTCCGAAGTCATCCGACAACTGCACTATAAGACTAGTAAGCTCGCAAGGCTATCGGTCATAGACAAGTCCAATCGCGACCACCAAGCTACCTTTTCTCCATGAAAGGTTCCGGAGCTGTAAGGCACGCTCACTTCCCGTGTGATTTCTCGCACTTGCAATTACTTGCTAAGAACGTCAGAGAGGCTAACTACCAGTTTCCAGCTGGTGCCGGAGCTGTAAGGCACGCTCACTTCCCGACAGGCAGTCAGGCCGCAAGCCTACCCTACGTGACAGTCGGGTGACCGGATAGGTGCTAGCACATCCATCTAACCTCTAAGCAGGGGGCTACCCAAACTGCAGTGACCCCCGAAAGGATCTCTGCTTAAGGACCGTTCCAAGCCCCGAAGTAAAAGACCGCAGCAGCCCTTCGCCTTAGGCTGGTCAATCACCTCTTGCTGCGCACAAGATCCGACGAGCCCCCGACAACTCGACGAGCCCCCGACAACTCGGAGACCACCGAAAAGCCGTGGCTTCGGAACCCGCTAACCTCTTCGAATAGGTACCAGACAAACAGTCTTAACGTCGAATTTTTATGAGCATTTTTTGTTATCCTATCTATGTTACTGTCATTCCTATCTATAACCTATATACATAACACACTAGTTTCTTAACTGTAAGCATTCAAAAATCAAGTTTAAATCTTTAACGTATTTACATAATGAAAAGGCAACTATATATTGTAATACGCATTAATATTGACAGTGATATAGCAATTTATATTGTTATCAGTTTTCAATGACTCAGGATTCAAGTTGACGATATCTTTGCTTTATTAGGACCTCGATGCACCTGCAATCCCATGGAAGGTTAGACCTGGATAGGAAGATTCAACCTTAATTTTCAACTAATAATAATCCATTAATAACCATCTCTAATTACCGTTATGATAAGGTGACCTTATTCTTAAACTAATAATGCTGCTAATAATATATATCCTATTGGATATAGCCGAGCCGTGGAAGATATATATATATATATATATATATATATCTTCCACGGCTCGGCTATACCCAATAGGATATATATTATTAGCAGCATTATTAGTTTAAGAATAAGGTCACCTTATCATAACGGTAATTAGAGATGGTTATTAATGGATTATTATTAGTTGAAAATTAAGGTTGAATCTTATATATATATATATATATATATATATATACTATAAAATACTTCTTACATTGTAAAAAAAAGATAAACTAGTTTATATTATAATTGCAAATTCATAAGTTGTTATGTAGTTAATTAAGGTCATTATAAAACGTCATTATACCTTTTGTTTTTAATATTGAGTCAGCGTCAGTGTTCATCTGACCATAAATGAAGTTTAAGTTTAACATTAGGTATTTATTGTCTGGTTACTGTTAGTCATAATGTTATGTTATGGATATGATCGTATATTAAATTATAAACTTTGAAATATATTCGAAATTACGAATAATTATAGTATTAAATAATATTATCTACCTACATATTATTAACAATTAAAATAATGAAGTAGAATAATTTAATTACGATATTAACCAAATTGTAATTTTTATATTATATATTATTTATGTTATTATTATTTATAATGAAGTAAATACATATTATCATTAATTTATCTTTGTATGAAATATAATATTTTTATTATCATTGAATTTTTGTCATAACCTTTGATGCTAATTTGATTAATTATTAAGATAAACAGATTTTTGTACATTATGTACAAAAGTTCTACATCCGCTTTCATTACAAAGCTGGTAATGTTCATAGGAAAAAGTATCTTTTTGTTTACATTAGTCTTACACTAAAACTCTTTATTTTTTTTATGTAACAGTTTGAAATTAGGCCATTTCATTTGTGACGTCACTCGCTTGACAATCAGTCAGTAATTAATTTCATCACTCTTTTATTATCTTTCTATAACTGTAACATCTCTTACAAACTATTTCACACCAAAGGGTAATTAGGAGAGATTCCTTAGAGATGGGTAGTCTTATCTAAAAGCGATTAGTATTTTTTGTGTATTTTAATATTTGTTTATTTAATAGTATGTAACCAAATGTATCATTAAACCAAAATACCAAATACCAAACTAAACAATTTAATAACATAATTCTTACAATAATTGTCCGTGTTATTGATTTAGATTAGATTTCTTTTTATTGTTATCATTGCTATTAAATTATTCGAAGGTAGTTAGGAGTATTTATACATATTGTGGGGTGATGAGGGTTCCAAAGCAGAGAAAGTTTTGAGGAAAATTAAATAAAGTCCTGGTAAAAATAACATTTCAAAGATAGCTGTTTGCGGACTCTCTGTTATTTCTGTCAATGTTAATTTATGAATATTTAAAGCTGACGAACGAAGGAATTGCTGAAACTTTTTATTTAGGTTCGAAAGAAAATGAGAACTATAATACCAATTCAACTGACATAAACTTAAACATTTTTTTATATAAAAAGGAAATGAATGAATGAAATGCTAGGCACCGGATGGTAAGTTGCTTGCGCAATAACAATCAGTTACTGTCTGTTGCGCAAGACTACAATTCTTAACTGTAAACATGTCTGTGTGTGAAAATGAATATCATAACAACATAGTAATAAGCCCTTATTATTTAGGATTTGCTTAATTTTGGTCCTATATATATAATCTTTAACCATTGCAAAGATTAATAAACAAGAACCATAAAAAACGCCACAAAAACTGGTATGATTTAGTATTTTTTTCTTTGACATCATCTCAGGGGGTCTTCAAAATCAAACAGTGATGATATCGAACGACACATCTCATATTATGATTTCATATACAACAAAACAATTTATATTGTGGATCTACTATTTTAATAACAATCAATATTGAAATACGGAGTAATCAGTATGACTTATTGTAACTCAAACCTTTGAAAAGGTCAGTTTATTGAGTAAATATCATTATAAAAAAATCCTGCTTTGCATATAAATGATGGGTATTGATAAACTTATGCAATGTAACGTAATTTATTGAACTTATAATATAATTTCATTAACTATCAAAATATCTACACTTTGTGTTTTAGGAGAGCGGGGCAGTATTTGTATTTTCCTTATAATTAAATCAGTTTGCATAACAACATCCAAGCTATCATTTAATAACATTTATATGAAGTCAGTCTCAGTGTGAGAGGCACCGCGAACGTGAATCGTCACGGTCCAAACGAGGTTCGAACAAAGAAATATGTGTGTTTGTAATTATTAAATATAAACATTTATTACTGTGTAAGTTATATTTGCTAATGTGTGTGATGCGATCTACCTCGGATATAAGATTTATATAATAAGGTAAATAGGATTTTTGTTAATATATTTTCGTATAACTAACTTTTATCTCCGACTTCACCGGTGAATCATTGGATATTATTTGCATTTACTTCTACATCAATAATACAGAACCTTGCTTAATAAAATAACGTGAACATTGTTTATAAAAGTTGGCTTATCCAATGTCAACGTGTTGCGATTTCTTGTGTTATATATATAATAATAATAACACAAATAAGTTTCTCATAAATTGATCTGAGAAACTGTTATGCTTTATTCGTATATGTTATTTGAAAGTATAAGGTTATTTTATGGAAGGTTTATCTTATAGACTTTTCTTTTACATGAATACTTAGTGAAATACTGGAAATCCCTCTCATTAATCTATTATTATTGATATTATTACATGCTTACAAGTAACAAGGAAATAAAATATGCGAGACAATTTAATACATTTTTGAAGATAATTTTCATACATAAAAAAATAGTGTTCTCATATTACTAAACATTTTTACAATTATAAATGTGTGATAGTCCGGTTTGTTAACACAAAAAAAAATTGTAGTGCGTTTAAATTCGTTCTTAAAATGTAGTTTTACTAGCTATGGTAACTAGAAAACTACAACAGGTTGTACTTTTTTTATAAAAAGAATTTTAAAGTTTCAAAGATTGTGATTGAATTAAGACCTATCTGTAAATCAGTTTGCAGAAAGTAGGTATATCATCACAAGACAAAAGACAAAAGGGAGACGTTTGAGTGTTGAGCCTGTTAGGACTAATACATTCCTATCCCAATTCCTAATAAAAGGGAAACAGTAGGTATAGTATGTAACTAGATAGATAAACCATAGCAACCCAAGGAGAGGCGGATCCATGTGCTACAAGTATATTTTACTTACCCTTTCTTTTCTATCGGTAATACCAAATGGACCAGCTAATGTATAGTAGCGAGTAAATAATAATACGTTCCGAGGAATTGAAATAATTGCTGATGATAAAAAACTCTTTGCAAAATTACTACTCAGTATAGAATCATCATCATTATCAATAAACTTAAGAGGTCAGAGACATCCAAACACTGAAAGAATCAATATACGTTGTTTAGATCTCGTTCACAATGTCTTGTTATTTAAAATCACTTTTGCAATCCTGAACAAAAACAACGTTGCATTTTTTTATGTTCGAAGTTTTAATATTATAGGTAAAATATTTGTATGTCTGTAATCTTAACCAAATATCAACTTATAAATCCTGGATATATCCGTCCCCAAATCAATCATATTTGAGTGACCAGGTAGACGATATTTTGATCAAAGCTGAACAGTTAATTAATTTGGCTTAAGTTAAAATGGGAACTGCTAAATATTATGTTTATCTTACTGAGCCGAGGTGTCTGTTGTTTAATAGTCAAGTCAAAATCAAATTCCAAATATGTATTTTATTTCCAATAGTCTTATATATACACATTTCACTTATGATTCGTCAAACTCTTTTGGAAAAGAAGCTTGTAGAATATGGATCCGGCAAAAATCCATAGGCACTCTTAAACTTATTGATAGAACTACAAAAACTCAGAGCATTTCAGTCAGAGTCATAACTAATATGTAAGAATAAAATAGAATACATGTGAAACCTGATACCCAAAAGAAGACTATGATAACAAATCACGCTACTAACAGTTCTATGGGGCTCGCACATTTATAACACCTTTAGGTATTCTAATTTAACTTAAAACATTGAAAACAAGACTAATAAATTAAGCAACTTAGGTTTTTGTACTAAGAACATCCAAAGACCCTGGAAGATATTACAATAAAATAACATGTGCAGAATTATCAATTTAGTGAATGCGAAACCTCCCTATTATCAGCATGTTCCTTAGCATTGTAATAAGCTTTAGATAAAACAATAAGTTTAAATTTAACTTTATTTTTTTATTTGATAGGTCAGTGACAAATTTTAACAATTTATTGTAAAAATTAAATTAAAAATTTAATAACCCCGATACATAAAGACCTCTTAAATGAATCAAAATAATAATATTATGTACTTATAGAAGTCGTTGCGTCGGGAGACCGTTATTACATGGGATACATGGATGATGGCGTCATGTTTACGAAGTTATGAGGCCTTAGACTATACGATTCGATATCGTAATTTCTTTATTTGCCTTAGTAACTTACTTACATTTTAATTTCTTCCTTTATTTCTTCTAGTTGATAATACTAGAAAGAGCACAAAGAGGCTTATTAAAAGTTATGCTATTTAAACCTGAATTGTACAAGCTTGCAAAGGTCCATTGGGTAAGGCAGTTATTTATTTTAAATACAATACTACGCAAACACCGTGAAGTTCCCTTTAAGTCTAATGCGATTAAATGAAGGTTGCAAAAAGTTTGCAGTATTAACATCAACAGACTAGTAGTCTCAAGAATATAATATTGTTATTTGGCTTGTAGGTTATACAACAAAGTCAATGACATATTAAATATTTATCCTTGCAGTTTAAAACAATGTAAAAAACTTGTTTTGTATTGGTTAAAACGCCTAAATTATGAAGATACAGAAAAAAAAATATAACTTCTTTATGAAAAACCCCGCATGTCACTCATGCACACACACATAGACATAAACACACACACACACGCACATGTACAATTTTGGTTTTTAAAGTATATTTTTGCTGTTGTTCCTGTTACTATAGTTTTCTTTTTTTTGTAATTTTTGTTTATTTTGATCTTTGGCACAATCTTTATTTGGAAGTGGGCGATAATGTTTGCGAAACAGTTATATAACTAATGCAAGCATTTTCGATCACTACCTATATTTTGATGTGCTTTTATACTTTTTTGTTCCAATAAAGATTATTCTTATTCTTCTTTTTACTTCTTGGAGATGACTGCTTCTATTTCGACCATCTTTGCTAATAACCATCTCGACAAACCAGGCTTTCGATAAAAAAAAAACTGCAATCAAATCCGTCCACGCGTTTGGCTGCTACATTGCCACAGACAGACACACAGATACACAGATACACAGATCGACAGGTCAAATTTATAAAACCCCTCTTTTTAAAAAGACTTAAGTCTTCTTCTTTCTTTCTAGACTTAAGTCTAGGGTTAAAAACGAATTCAATTACCCAAAAAATGTGTTTTTATTTCGTTTTTAAGTTTTCGTTTTCGTAAGTGTGAATAACTTCCAACGGTACGCCGAACGGCCCATATGTAAACTATCAATACAAAATTACAACTATACAACTTCGGCATTCCTGTCCTCAACTGACTTAGATCGAAATTATAAGAAACCATAGATGTAGTGTTGAATTTTTAACAATTTTTAAAGAGACCTATGTTATTTAAATAATCACGTTTCCTACTATTCTTGACCTTCTGCAATTTTTTAGAAAGACCGACTCTAAAATCACGTCAAAGCGACCTTTTAAAAATAATTAATATCAAATTTATTAATATGTATAAGAGAAGGCAAGTCATCAAAATTATTTTAATATGCCTCCTGTTATATTAACTGTTGGCTTGGCCGTCACCAAGGGAATAATCATTATTTTCCATTTGTCAGTATTAGTACAAGTTTGAAAGTTTTTAGAGACATATCCTAATAAATTACTATTTTTTTATTCGATTGACGGCTTATTTGTCAGACATTAGAGATTAACTATTTTTTGCGGTTAAGTAGCTTCCAGAGAAGATGCCAGATACGTTACTAATAGTTTGTGCTACTAATGACTCATTAGTTAATCTTTGACCCATAACATGGTTGACATACCATGATACACTTAACGGCATACCTGTGCAAACAATAGGTCGGTGAATCTATGCCCGTATCACGTAATCGTAATATTTACGTACGATTACGTAAATCCCCAATGGCAGCGCCACTGCAAGCGGCTGTCGAACCGGTTTCTTTGACTCGACAGCTCGCGTCTCACAGAACCTCTATATCTCATATTTGTCATATTTTTCTACACGTTATTATTACTCTTTGTCTATATATTGTTCATATATTTTTTGTTCTCACTCCAACACACGTCGCACATTAACAAGCAGTATATTTTTTTTGAGGAAAAATTTCTTATTTTTCTACCTAAAACACAAATAATAATTATCATTTTTTATTACTTTGGGGTCAGGAGGGAGAGAAGATAGAGTCGTTGTCAACAAACTAGTAATAAATAAATAGTCATGATACAATAACAACTCGGAAAAAAGAAATAAATTTCCGTTTTCTATTAAAAAATATTTTGTTATTGTATTTTTGTTGTTATTGTTTTTTTTATTTTGATCGATCTTCGCTTTTTCCAGCGGTTGTGGCAATAACATTTCTGGACCGGTATAGTAGTTTGCACTTTAAAAAACCTTTAACCTAAGTAATAATTTTATTTTCATTTCATACGAACATTTCCCACAGTTCGCGTAGAGGGAATATTGGAATCAGATGACAACTTGAAAAATTAATGATAAAGTCATGGTTTGTCTCTCGACTCATTGTCGACTTCTCTGAATGAACAGTGTTTGTGGGTTTCCCAAAAGGAATTTTATGGTAATTACAGAATAAAAATGTCCTACGTCAATTTTTATGGCGTCTACTTCATCTTACATATCAAGCATGGTTTTTAGATTATTGACGGACTAATATCCAAACCAACAAAAACCTTTACATATTAATATTGGTAGGATTACAATTAGACATATTCATTTTATTTGTATGTATAATAAGTTTATTTTGTCTTCTTTGGCAGATGAGGACGTTAAGCCAAGTGGTGGTGACCTTAACCCTCGCAATGGCAATCAAAGCTGGCCGGATACGTCGCCAAGAATCGGACCGCCTAGATCTTACACCAAATCGTGGTATATTATTTTTCTGATAAGTGTAATAGTTTATATGATATACTATACTGTCCCATAAAAATCAGTACTGGTCGAATTGTAAGTTTATATTTGTGCAAATAATAAAATGTGAAGAGAAAACTGTAGGTGTGGTCTTTCATAGCAAGGGATATTTACCAAGTATTTATTGATTTTTGGATATTTCGACACTGTTATAAGCGCCGTCGTTACGGGATAAATATATTGATAAAATAAATATGTAACTACACTTTTGTGTTCTTTTACTATAATTGTGTCTGTCATTAATAGTGTCCTGTTATTCGTGACTTGCTAAAAACCTTGACATGCTACAGTAACGGTAAATTTATTAAATAAACACTCCTTCGAAACTCCTCATTTCTTGTATGGTAAAAAAGCCGGTTATTAAACTACAATGCAATATTTATGATGTGTCAACATAGGTGAATACCGTTCCTTTCTAAGACCTCCTAAGTGTAATCATTCGGGCTGCAACAACTAAAATATTTTATAAATAATATATTCACTCCTTTAAAAAAAATACAGTTTCTTGGATCGCCAACAGATAGTTTCCCGTTTAAAAATTCTAGGGTCTATAGTTGATTGTAGTACTGGCAGTGCTTTCATTGGTCAAGCTTAAAATTTTGGAATAAAAAACCATAATAAATAATGCTCAACACCTATTGGAAGTATACGTCGACTACTATATTGAGCCTCAGGTGTTATCAATAAAGCCTTATTATACACCAAGGTTTGAAATAGAAGCCATTTGATTTACTAATTATATAAATGTTCCTCGAGAATCTTACAATTTACACAAACGGTTTTTATCCAATGTCAAGAATGACGGTAACATTAATTACATAATAGTAATTACTATTATGTAATTATAAAGGTAACAAAAGAACACGAAAACGTAGTTACATTTATATTACGGCTATATTCAACATCTACCGTAGTTTAGAATACAAAATATGAGGACCGCATACTGTTGACGGTTTTGAACTCAGAAAAAGTTGCAGATTATAATTCTGTATGTTGTCAGAAGCTATATTGGTCCCATTTTTTTTACCCGACTCCCTTGGATATTCATATAAAGACACTGAACAAACGGTTACAAACTTTTTTAATTTCTGTTTTTTAACAGTATCCTATCTTTTATTATAATTAAAAATATTGATGGCCAGGTCATATATAAATAAATAAAAAAAAAACAAAAAAATAATAACTATAAATTAAAAATAATTATTCAAAAGAAAAAATTATAAAAAACATTCTTTTGCATTTTGGCAATCAATATTATAATATCTGCAAAATAAAAAAAAATATATAGCCCAATAACGTAACCTTCTACAAGCCTTGGTTTTACAATTCGAAGAACTCTTACAGGGCTGAACCGACAGTTCCGTATATTGTAGTGTGAACAATTTGTCGCCGTTTCTTTCATAGCTTAACACGTTCCCTGCGACATCATATTTAAAAAACTTTCAGCTGGTGCTTTAGGGATCTAAAAGATCTCGAAACTAATTTATCCCCGGGTGCGTTGGGGACCTAATCAGTCCCCTAAAATTACAATTCTGAAAATAATTTATATCTTCAACAAAAACAGTGACATATACTTAAAAATTTCGTGGGTCAAAGATAGTCTACTGTTCTATATTTTGCTAGGTTCGCACGCAGGTATGACATAAGAATAAGCCACAAATACAAATCAAAAATTAGACATCGATTATATCTCGTTCCGCAACCAGAGATAGAACAACATGTCAAATGACTAGTGATGGGAATAAAATAAAATGTCATTTGTCGATAGAAAAAGTTTAATTTACGAAGTAGTTATTTATTATAAACTACGGAAAATGTTTGTCATTAAAGCAAGCACATCAACTTTTCTCATTGTGAGCAAATCGTAATCATTTTTTTAATTTTATTTATTATTTATGACACACTTAACAGTTTGCGGCCAATATGGTATGAGATAATATGGTAAGAGACAATAATAAAGATCTAGCCGCTCGCCAAAAAATGCTTTTTTAGAAGCTTCAGAGCTCTTTACCGTGCGTCGTAATTTTTCATAACAACCCACGCAACGTCTTTTTTGTTTCCTCGTTGGAAAACATGATCAGCACATCTACCTTCAGGAAAATTTTTTTTTTTGTTTTACTGGATAATGCCGCGGTATTAACCGGCGCTAATTATTCTTTCTTAGAATGCTCACCAAAATTAATTGACTTTTTACACTTTTTTTTTAAAAGTAACTCATTGTTTTTAACAACAATCAAAATAATTTAAAATATAAACACGTCGATATATTTAAGCGAGTGCTATTTTCGAAAGGTGAGCGCGTCCCCTCACATCGATACTTGAACAACACTAAAACGAGACACGCAGCGCTCGCGCCGCCTACCCACCCTGTCTTTCGTCTACGAGGCGTATGATACCACGAATAATAAAATGTCCCCTAACGCAAGTTTAGAAAAAAATTATAGTACTGTGCGTTAGGGACCTAATCCATCCCTAATTTTTTTTATTACACATAAGATGCTCTACATAAACTAAGATCACCAGCAAAAACATACATATGGATTAAACTACAGCTTATTTTTTGGCCCTATCAGGCTATGAAGGCCTTATTAGAAATCTCTTCTGTAATTACTGCGGTAAAAAAATCTAATGACATACAATACAATTTATAGCAACAATAACTAAATAAAAATTGTTTTCTATAACTATTTAAACATTTTTAATTTACTAAACAAATTTCGTTGTAAAATTTCAAAGATCCTCATAAATCCAAATAATTAGAACTCTTTTTCTTTTAAACACTCGGAATGATACCCAAGTAATGAAATCATTAATCACCCGATACATAAATTAAATATAATAATTACATGAGTGAGTAATAATAATTACATGAGTGAGTAATAATAATTACATGACTAAGAATAATTAGAACTAAGATTTAACGTGAGAGAGCCACAAATAAATAACTACGTCGTAATTAAGTGAAATATGGTCCATATTTACCTTTAGTTAGTTATTTATTTACCACCAGACTTAGAATAGAATGTTATCCGTCCACCGGATAAGAATAAGAGGCAAGAAAGTTTTGTAACATATCAGTTTGTACTTACAGATATTAAAAGTGATTTATTAAATTGCGCCTAATATAGTTTGTAGACATAAAAGTATCTACGAAGTGGTCTCTATTCAAAAAACTATTACCTTTATTTTGACAAGTTAAATTTTTGTATCTGCAAAAAATACAGGTGAAATTGACAAAAAAATATTTCTAATATCTAGGTATGTATGTAATGAACATAGATGTCTGTATTTCTTGAATTTGGACGCTTATTAAATATATTCTCAGTATTTATAATGTGTATTTCTATGTATTTGTATAGTTATCTAAAATCCTTAATTCAAGCAAAATAATTTGCTTACTTAGGGGTTACATCAATTTTGTCCAGTGATATTATTATTATTATTATCATGTGAAATATATTTTCAGAATCTCAAAGTTGTACTTCTAAAAATGGAAAGCAAGGCATATGTGTGCCCCATACGTACTGCAACGATGACCACGAGATTTTGCCAGGAGGCAATATCATCAACAGTGACCTTAGGTAGGATTTAATGGCTTTATGATTAAATTTTTTATATAGTAAAAAAATATTCAAGGTTTTAGATTAGGTTAGTTAATTTATTTGAAAAAAAGAATATATTAATTTTAGCAATCGGTTATCGGTTGTTAAATTTACCACATTTTTTTTTATTTACTAAAAGCGAATTAAGTGACCCATTTTCAATAATGGTTTTTATACAAATACATCGTACATACATAATGGTTGCAATAATAAACGCATATAAATGTACATGCGAGTAGGTACATATTCAGATACAAGTAATTCCTATAGGCTACAGCTTTTATCCCCTTTATCTGTATCTTTCCCTATCTAAGCCCTTTATCTTTCTTTATATTTGCGATATTCATAATATTTTAAATGCTCCATAAGGTGTACCTCATATAATAATAATAATAATAATAATAATTTATTCATAAAACCAGTTTACAAACATGAGAACTACAGGTTTAAATTTTTAAATAAATATAATTATAACTTTAGTGTCTGAACGAGGAAATCCTGTATTTCAGACATACTAAAAACATTTATTCTCTTGACTTTTTCAGAGAAAAAAGTCAATGTGTCAGCGAGTTTGAATGGTGTTGCACATTGGAAGAAGTAGATGAGCCACCAAAACTAAATGTTACTACTCATGGTAATAAACTAAACGTATTAGATACAGACGACAGTTACAACAATGATGTTGCCTTTTCCACTAAAACTCTATTATGTCTAAATGAAGCACGCAATTTCAAAACAAGAGATTATTTTTTTATTATCATCAATAGAAAATAATCAATATCTATTAATTAAAACCCTTTTATATTTAAAGTTATTAAAATTAAGTATGCGCATTTATAGTTCGGAAATCATGGTTCGATTATACAAATTACATTGTTAACGGTTCAATTTATTTCCTTCAATTGGACATGATTTGTACCAATCTCATAGCAGCTGCCATAGCTTGTCATATTCTTGTCATAGCTTCGAAACTTTATTCTTTTTTATTTTATTTTCTTTATTAGCGGAAAGTGACAACTTTAGTCCCGCTGCGCAAAACAAAGTTGTCGCTTTCCGCCTTCGTCGGACAGAAAAATAGCATACACATCACGGGAAGTAAAAAAATAAAGCCTTAGATGACATGTTAGTTGACCTCGGTTCCACCTCGATCGACCATTACATATGATCTGAGACATTTCTTATTTTTCCTCCCTAGGTGTGTAATATACTATAGCCGCGGTCATGGCACACTTATTCTTAAAGTCATCTAACACATTCGATGTTAGAATTGAAATAGCATCTTGGGTTCACTTTACGTAATAATACCTGGTGGGACATTTAAAAACAATAAAATATATTTATGCATCGTTAACATTTACTTTTAATTATTGATCAAAAATAAGTAGATAATTTTATCTTTATAATTATTAGGCTGTGGAGATATTTATTTAGTTAATTGTATCCATTTATAATTAAATCCTTTCAGAGAAATGTCTAGCGACAAATGGCGACGAGCATTCGTGGTTTGTAGCGTTGTATAAGTAAGTATATCTACTAGTTGAACATTTCATTTTTAACAGAATATTAATACATACTACAAATGATGATAAATAATACATACTACAAATGATGATAACCTTCAAAAACCATTGAAAGGCAAACTAATCATCAGTTGGAAAAAAAAATACTGAAACCGAAATTTTCTGCAGTTAAAAATCTTACAACATACAACATCCAATACATTGCAGATCGCCAACCAACACTCAGTCAGCATCGCGTCTCTTCTGCTCAGGTGCCCTAGTGACCTCTCGCGTCGTGCTCACTGCGGGCACGTGCGTCAAGTCGGCGCAAAAGCAGATGCTGTACGTGCAAGTACCGGCCTCTAAGAGCCTCCAGAATTATACAGTTCAGAACCGGCGGCTGCATCACAATTATAATTCGGGTAAATTATAAATACATTTTTAATTTTATTAAAAAATCTTATAAAGATTTAAAACACTCAAATTAAGTATATTTTCCGCCCGTTCCCTTGTTTCTGCTTGTGTGGTCAAACTATATATTTCACATAAATCTTATAAAGATTTAAAACACTCAAATTATGTATATTTTCCGCCCGTTCCCTTGTTTCTGCTTGTGTGGTCAAACCATATATTTCACATAAATCTTATAAAGATTTAAAACACTCAAATTAAGTATATTTTCCGCCCGTTCCCTTGTTTCTGCTTGTGTGGTCAAACTATATATTTCACATAAATCTTATAAAGATTTAAAACACTCAAATTATGTATATTTTCCGCCCGTTCCCTTGTTTCCGCTTGTGTGGTCAAACTATATATGTCACATCGTCGCACATATGCAATATAAAAAAAATCTTAAGGGCGAACCAATTGCATCCCGGGCATTATAAATAAAAATAAAATATTTATATAAAAAATAGTTAATGATTGTAAATATTTTTGTTAAAGTATTACATCATATATTTCATGATGTCCTGCCCATCCCTAAACTTCGGAAACACGGAAAATCCACAAGCATATTAATTAATAAAAATTATATTAAAAAAATTTCAGGCACACATATTAATGACTTCGGAATCCTGGTGCTTGATAAAGATGTTGACTGGGGAGAAGAAAAAGAAAGAAGAGTATGCCTCGACTTCCAATCGCAATCTCAGGGATATTGTTTTAGCATTGGGTTTGCCCAAGGTGCTGAAATTGCAACGGTAAACTTTTGTTGCTCAAATTGTTTGCTAAACCATAGGTAGCCAGATTATGGCATGGAATATATTATACGAGTATAATGTTTTAATTTTTTCAACTGCTATTTTGGAAACTTGCACTAAAGTATGCATAATAGGTTCCTTTTCGACATAAGCACACACATTATTAAAAATATATATTTATTTTATTTTTCAAGGTTTTTTTATATATCACTCAATGCAAAGGTTTTTTTAAACAGCTTAATAACATTTTGTATGATTTTCATGGACTAATATTCTACAACTTGATTTAAATGACAAATGGTTTAGATTAGTAGTGAACCTTTTTACTTAACAATATTCAAGGCACTAAGAACATTTAACAAAGATCATGCAAGATCATGCAGGTTTAGAATAATCAATACACAATATGAAATGAAAGAGCAGATGTTTTATATTTTCAGACATTACTAAACGTGGAGACGGGAGGTTGTCGTGTCGAAACGAATGGAACTGGCGTTTCATGTGGTACAAACGCTGATAGTGTTTGTATTGTCACACCTGGAGCACCTGTTCTATGCCGTTCTAAAGTAAGTGACGATTGAAATTTGAAAATAGAACATTTGCAATGTGCTAGCTAACTCACTCATCTTTTTATTGTCGAATAGGTATTTCGATGTTTTGTTCTCCGCATATTATGCTAGTGCTCCGTCATATAAAATGTTTAATTTATTCATTGTCTTATATATCCCATTTATAAAGAACCTCAGCCTTCAGACTAAAGGTTCAGACTACTTGTTTAAAACTACAAAACTTATCAAATACGGATAATTCTGTTTTTTCTTAGATTCGATCTAAAGTTTTTAAGTTACGAGCATTAATTTATTCATAGCTCATAAACACCAAATAATCTTGAAGGATTTACTTAAGAACATGTAGAATACTTTTTTTTTCTAAAAATCTGTTATTGATCTTGAGATCATTTTAATAAAAAAAACTTGTAAAGGTTTGTCAAAATTTTAAGTGACGATAGACGGGTATTAAATTATTATTACAATAAAATACTAATGATTATAATTCGTATATTTTTAGGACGCAGTGTATACAGTTGTTGGTGTGACAAAATCCAACTGTAGAAAAGAAAAAGTACCAATCGGTGACATCTCCTCAGTGTCAACCTGGCTCAAACAAGAGCTGAATGCAATGAACGTTGTACCAAATATTTATACTTATAATAAATCATGATCTTTTATACACATTAGTTTGTGATTGATAACTTTAACAACTCGATTTATTTTCCACCTCCTTGAAACGTGACAAAAGAAGCAAAACAAATAGTGGATTATTTTTCTACTTTATTTATTCCTTTTCCATTACTTGATAGAATGCTACTAATGTCAGTTATTGAATTCCTTTGTAGTATATAAATATGCTTGAAGCAATTGGTTTTGGAATTTATTAGGACTAATAAGATCATAATGTATCTCAAATGTTTTTAATAATAGAATGTCACAAATCCAGTAAACTGGATATTTGTAACTATAATAAGTATAATATTTATTTACAAAAGGTATAGAACCACCATTAAACATCTAAGAACGTATTTGAAAAAAAAATCGGTAAATGTCAATGTATATTTTTTGCGTATTCGGAGCCCAAAAATAAATACAAACTTTATAAATTAAATTTTCATTTTTGCATGTTCATTTTGAAAATCTTTTTTTTTAAACTCTGGATACTTCTGTACACTTGGTTTCATAATATTCTTCATTGACAATTGTCTTCATATCCTTTTCGTTCCCGAGATCTTTGTAAATGTCTTCGAGACTCCTCCCTTTAGTTTCTGGTATCACCAAAATTACATAAAGAGCCACCAAAAGACATATACTACCGAAGATGTAGAATGAGACATGAACCCCAACAAGTTTGGCAAGCGTTTTGAAGAAAAGAACTTGAAAGAAGTCTCCCAAAGATGCACATGACATAGTAAGTGCCATAATGGTTCCCCGGTACTGAAAAATAAATTTTCTATTATAAAATAGTAAGAAAAACAGACATTTGTACATAAAGTATTATTCTTTATATTGAGCATAATGTTGCATTTTTATAGTACATTTATATTCATTTGACCTATTATATTTGTACAAAATGTCAAATATGATATGTTATTATATTTGTAAAAAAACGCTTTAATATTTCCAAAGAATGCTTTACAATGTAAACTCACCCTATAAGAAAATATCTCCCCCGTTATGACAATTGACATCGGCTGTAGACCGGAGGAATCGCAAAAAATGCACACGCATAACGTGGTCAGAGGCAACCAAGCCGGAGCAACGATACCGTACTCACGAAGTAAAAACCAGGATGCAAGCGTGCACATACTAATTCCAGATAATAATGATGTCGAAAAGAGAAGAGGCTGAAAATAATATTACAATATATTAAAGGGCACAGCTTTGAACTTTATGGAGTTAGATATCTAATTAATTCTCATTCACACCTTTGCAATGTGCAAGAACAACAGAAGGAAATAAGTAATTAATATATATCTGTTTGGGATTACCTTTCTCCCAGACTTCTCCACCAAACTCGAAGAAAGCGCCGATCCAAATACTTGCACTCCTCCGATTAACATAGCCTGCTGATTAGGACTGAGTATTAATCCACCATCACCTGCAGCCATACTGAAGATGTCTCCAGCGAAGTTAAGAACTGGCACCGCTCCACATCCTTCTCTCGCCAATGTAATTATCATGGCTATTTTAAAAGCACGGAAGAGATTCTTGTCGTGAACTAAAAAAAATAATTAGTTTTAATATTAGTTATGTTTGAGTTGTCAGTTACTTTAGTCTTAATAACATGCAGTAGCCCCTGTGAGAACACCACTAAATTTTTTAAGATTTTTAAGTTTTTTAAGATGCTTATACCAAAAAAAAGTAACCCTGATTTTTCGTATTTTCATTTAAAAGGTATGTTCCAAGAGAGTGGCTACAAGTCAAAAAGTATAATTATATTAATCAAAACGAATTAAATAAATTCATTCACCAAAAACATACTCTAGTGCCATGATAAATATTACTATGTATTATTATTAATTATATGTCAATGTTAAGAAATGTCGTCGTTCGTGTAATCCTTTTATCTCTTAAATATTTACTTTATTCGATAATGTAATTTATTATTTATTTATTTATGCACCATATTTATAGCAATACTTATCTTTTACTTAATTTACTTTTGTGCATGAGATAACTTATGTCTCTAATGAGATCTGTTCAACTACCCTCGAACAAGAGTGAAATCTAAATAAAAAGCAATCAATTGATAAGAACATCATATTAATTACTAGATAGTTTACAATAAAAATAACTGTATTTGTGTCAATATTTTTAAAATGCCATTATCATTTTGCTTTTATTATAAAGGAATCTACTGAAAGTGAATTGAAATAAAGAGGTTTTCGGTTCAAACAAGGAAACGGTTGGTTGCTGAGTATAGGTTACGTAAAACGCTTTTGTGAGAAGAATCTTATAAAATTGTTTTAAGATAATAATAATTGAGAATCTGTCTATTTAAACTATTAGCCAGGGTTTACTCAAAGATCAAGCGAATTGGCTCACTCATTAACAGATTTGATGCGTTTCAAAACTCTATTTATAACTGATATTTCTACGTCAAGTATTTTTCAGGGTTTTAATACGAAATGGGCTTCCAAATAAAATGATTTCATTTTTACCTAAGACTTCCTACCTAATTCTAAAGCATACCTAACTATTATATCTTGTGAGTTCGTCTATTAGTTTACCTTTTAACATAGCCATAGAAAATTGTAAACAGAAAGATAACAAGAATACAGTTTAGGCTTGAATTAAGTTTAAATAAAATTCGGCATCCCTGTGAGATTCCAGCTTAGTATCCCTAAAAAAACCGCACTATTAAAAAACGCGATGCCCTTAGTTAGTGATGGGTTGGGGTATGGTATGATGCTTTTCGATAATAACCATCAGTGGCACTTGACTTAAATGAAAAGGTTCTTCAGAGATTTTTGAAGCATCCATCCATCATTGAGCAATAACCAGATAGAAATGACATTTGGCACATTTCCATGCTTTGTGGAATAGCTAAACACACATTTATTATACTCCCATGCATCGCAAAATCGCTGATTAGAGCATGATACGCTATATCAAGCTTGTTTCATACGATACTTTGTTTGTTCAACTTGCTTTTAATTATTTCCTTGATTCACTCTTGTTTCGAACTTTGAGCAAGTGGCATATAGCCATGTAAGTTAGTATTACTTCATTATTAATAAATCGTAAGTCATGAGATTGTATTCTTTTGGATTCTCCTTAACTGGTGCAGTAAAAGGAATATCCAAATATTAAAGTCAGTCAATCCGTCACGGACGTTCACGTCACGTTCGTCACGACTTAAATTTTCCCTAAGAAGTTATTGCAATCTATCTTAATATAAGTAATAATAATAGACATATCTATAATCATATACAATCTATTTAAATATAAGTAATAAAAATATACTTTAGATCTAAACCGAAATTTAAATTAAACTTGGTAGCATAGACCATATGGCGCAAATATTTTATTACGATTTATAACAATTTTTGATCAATTAGTTAATGACTTTACTACTGATGACTCAAGTCAATAATTTAAAGACCAAAGAGATTAGACCTCATCATAAAATAATTAAGCTCTGTTAATTAAAGTTTCAGCAACATCTCAAGATTATTATTAATCATATCAATATTTTAAAATCTATTTAGTTTTGAGCTATATCAGTTTGCATAAAACCATCCCTAGTGGATTTTAAACATTTTTTTTTTCTTTTTTTGTTGTTTGTCTATACTGTTAGCCCTGTTGACTATTACAGCGGCACCGGGGGACCTCGGCTCGGGGCGTCGTTGGTCAGGAGGGAAGCTAAGGAAATTTGGACACTAGCGGCCTCCGACGGCAGAACGCCAGAGCAACGGAGCACTTACTCAGTTGGGACCTCGTCTATACCGGTATAGACGGTGTGTGTCTGTATATTGTATGGTGTCACTTCTGCCTATGCGTACGTTATTACCTACTGTGAACGCGTCGTCGGGGTCAACGAGTACCGACTTGGGTCTTCTATAAACAATCTAATCGAATCATAGTCTTCGCGATCTTTTAACACCTAGAATATGGTATATGAGACCTGACACTATGGATAATTTCACTATGAAGCTTCAGAATTTGATAAAAATATGAGTACATTATATTTAATGCAGTGCAGTGAAAATTATACAGAAATTAGATCGCAGCCTAATTACAGAGATACAACTCACGTCTGTCCTAATGTATTTGACGTTGTCTTATATTTCACTACGATTCATTTATAAATTATATCGAAATTGATGATATTACCAATTAATCCTTATCACTAAAATTTCAAATGTCTATAGTTAGATTATATCTCTTAATGAAAATTGGTTCTCTTGATTTCTTAATTGCATTTATAAATACTTTTCAACATCGTAGTACTAATAGTAAGTAATACGGTAATCATAGTAATCGTAGATTCATTGATAACGTCCTCTCCGTTACTAAAAGAATATTAGATTACACTGATGCGATTATATTTAATAAATGTCTTACAATCTCTTCCGAATTATTAAATAAATTTAATATCAAAACGGAACAAACATAAAAAAAATAATCAGAAAAATCATTATGTAACTCCTAAAACTAAAATAGTATAATAAAAAATCCGGATTAAATTACTGGAGTAGGTACCTACTCAAATATATTTTCAACAATTTATTAAGGTAATATGTCCATATGGGTATGTCTCTTACGAGTATGATATTAGTCAATTATATATCTTAAGAAGCATGTCTTTCTTATTTTGAAAAAAAAATATCACCATGGGTTATACTACAACTACTGGGTTTATAAGATCAATATACTTGAACGTACATACTAGAGGATTCTAGAGATCTCTTAATATTATTTTTGGAAATTCCTAATTCCAAACACTGTAATTTATTTAGAATGTAATCTTAGTAAATTTTTGCGTTCCTTATCGACTATTTCAGAGCTATTTGGTTGAAACGACAATTTTTTTTAATGAATTTATATGCATATTTGGGTTACCGTCTTTTTTCTGATTCCAAATATGTATTTAACTCTATTTAAAAAACACATCGATTAGCCTTGGAACCGATATGGACAATTAGGTAACCTTTTATTTTTGATTAATGAAACGAAACAAAAAAGTCAAAGAACAAATGTTTACCGTATTATTTAGTCTATGAATTCGGGGAAGATAAATTTAATTTTACTCCGAAACTAATTATTTACATAGTCATTACTGTTATTATCCATGGCACTGTTCAAAAACTACTTTGCCAAAGATTTTTTCAGCATTAAAGATATAATGAGATATAATATCAATTCAAGAATAATTATAAACATTTTATCAAAAAAATATAAAATGCGAAACTAATAACATACAAATTATTCAATGACAAGCCAACTTGACTCAAGACAAAAATTAGTATATTTTATAATTTTAACGGTAATATGGCTTGTTAAAGTTACGGCTAAATTAAGAGGAAATTTTAACAAACGTAACTAACCATAGTTGGAGCAACTCATATTGTCGTAACAGATTCTTTAACCAACGATTAATAATAATTAATTGATTTTCAAAAGAGAATTATATTAAAGTATGCATAAATGTGTATTTAGATGACATTTTTTTTTTTTGATTTATTGATTGACGTTTGTACAGAGCTTGTATTTGATTTCCTATTCAAACAATGTTATGAATAAATTATTGATAACAATAAGTCTTATGCAAAGATGTCTCTTAAAATATTTAAAATGTATTTACCTACTCTGATATCTAATTATATCTATGAAATTATCTATCTTTAATACTTATATAAAGTAATCTACTTACATATAGCTTTTAGTAAGAATTTGTTAGCCTCGTCGTTCTTCTGTTCTTTTCTTATGAGGTCCAATTCCTCTTGAACCTTTACATCACTTTCTGGTCTACATCGGAGCCAAGATAAAGCTCTTGTGGCATCCTTGGAAGAAATTAGTTACTGGTAAATATATCTTATTGTTATTTTAATGGTTAAAATTTACATATATTTTGTTCATATTTACCTCGATCCTTCCTTTCTTCACTAGATAAGAGGGGGAATCGGGCATACAGAGAAACAGCAACACGTGTATTGCAGGAATGGCCAGACATGTCCATAGTATCACATTATAGGTTAAAATATCTCCTATTATATATAAAAACAGGTTTCCAGTTGTGTGAAAGAGGATTACCTATAAAAAATAATTTATGAAAACAGTTACATTATAAATAATGAGATGAACTTAAAAACCAGCCGTGTGGCTTTAATTGAGATCCTAACGATCACGTAAAATTAACTTAATAATGACATTGAAATATCCAATTACCAAGCATCCCAGTGCTCCCCTGATGTGAGGCTCACTGATCTCCTTGGTGTATATGGGACAGGTGACATAGCAACCGGCCATGCTGAGGCCGACCAGTGCACGACCCAGAACCAACACCCATATCTTGAAAGAACAGAGGAGAAGGATCCAGCTCGCCTGTATAAAGAAATAAATATTCCCAATCAGTAAATTCGAATATATTTTTTTATCCAACAAAAGATAATTATTAAAATAAGCAAAATAACTAGTAAAGAATATGCTTTACTAGTTATTTTGCTTAGTTCTACAAGTAAAAGTAATTTACGCCAAAAAAAATATTAATGCCCTAAGACAATAACAAAAAAAAATCAAAGCGAGAGTACCAACTAAAAGTAACGAGTGGTATTTTTTATGTAACTTATATATATAAATTCATTACCAGTTGCTTTATTATAACTTTAAATATATTTTATGATTTCTCATTTGAAAGTTTATAACGTAATATATTGTTACTTTTAAAAGAACTTAAAAACTGTAAAGTAATTTTGATATGATAAAGATATTTAGTGCAAAGTTAATGTAGAATTTGAAAAATAATTGCAATTTTAGGATTCGATTACTCACAGCTGAAGATATGGAAATAAATATCAACGTTTTTTTCCTCCCAAATTTGTCTGTGAGCCATGCCATAGCCCAGTCACCGAAGATGCAAACCAAATAAGGCACAGCAGCCATCCATGATATCTAAAACATGATCACGTATTAATCCCATACCTTTTTATTTTCGAGGGTCTAATAAATTGATATATAATAGGGAAAATATAGCCAGGACCCTTGATGAAACATTTAGAGAACCTTATTTTACCAATTCTTACTTCAATTGTTATCTCATCAAAGCATAACAATATCTTTCATTTTCTCCATAAAAATAGCAATTCTGATGTAAAATTACAGATCTCAAGTCTTGTCTAACTGATTCACAAACGCCAGAAACTTACTGTTTGATGCTGAAAGCGTATTTCTAGAAATGTATATTTAAATTTAATAAGAAGGTAATAGAAAAAACTATCACTAAGAATTATATATTTTAAATTACTTAAAATGTTTAACATTGTGACAAATAGTAAGTGTATTGGAACTTTTAAGTTAGGAGTTTTTGTAAAATATTAAATAAAATAATTTCTACATGAATAGTGTCGCTGTAAACTACCGGTGCAAACCACCTAGATCTATCTAGAAATGACACACAGCCATGCGAATTTATATACCGTTAGTAAATTAAAAAAAAACTGTTTAAATAAAAAGCTTAAATGATCTCTTCTTACTTCATTACCTTACCTCCATCCCCCCTTCCCATTCCTCCACCCTCTCCCATGACACAATTAATATTTAAAAATTAAAAATATTTCACTTAACCCTAATTGTTACGTTAAATTCCGATGTTAAATATCTTTGATTAAAAATAATTGATAAGGCCGTCAGTCTTTTTTCAAGTGACGTCCGAGTTGTTTAGAAGCGTGTGGAAAACCCGTATTTTTTTTAACAAAATCTATCGATTTTTTCCTTATTAACGCCTCTGTCCAAGGTATGTTATATATAATCATCTTTATTAATAGTTATCTACGACATGGTTTTGATTTGTAAACATTTTCAATAGAGCATATTTAAATTGACTCTAATTGAACTGTTTGTGATGTCGCTAGCAATTTTTAGTATTTAAAGAGTTACTCGTTCGTTTCCTTGTATCACAAACTATAAGAAATAATTACTTTTTTTAATGTAGACCACTAATACAATACCTAATGCATGACATCATGAAAACAAATATTATATGTTATAACAAACTTATTGGATCATTGTTTGCAAAAAAAAAAATATTTAAATTTCCGTATTAACTTTAACGAAACTAAAATTCCGGTAAATCTTATGAGCGGTGATTTGTAAATTTTTTACTACAAACTTGACGGACCAGTTTGCGTTTTTATTCCAAAATATTTACTTTGTATATTATGCATGATTTGCAATGTATAATAACTGGAATTATAACGATATTGTATTTTCATATACGTTTGCTTCAAAACAAATAATATAATAATCTTTAAGAAAAGATTCTTGACTTGGCCTAATTAATTTAACCTTTTATTGACAAAATACGCAAAATAGATATTTAAAATATAAAAATATTATACATATCATGTAACAGGACTATTTAAATTTATTCATTCATTCACCTCGAGATCAGTTAAAGGAATGCCTCTCGGAGTTTTCTCCGACTGAAGCAGCAAGGTCATTGGTGACATCCATCCAATACTAGCACCGTAGGCCAGGACTGGAAGATTTACTATAACAAGAGTTATTCAATACAATAAAAATAATAAATATTCATATCCCGTGCGAGATTACGGTCTATGTAAATTATTTTGATGAGGCATAAAATTTTCAGAAGTAAGTACCAACATCAACAAAGCCGGTGTAGCGACAAATAATCATCGAGAACATCATCTTAAGGTTATATTTATTTAAAACGATTTAAAATTATTATTTAAAAAAAAATCATTTATGTCATAATTATGCTTTGGTGGTCTAATACATTAACTTTAATTATAATTGCATTAAGTTCTGAGTTTTTTTTTAAGTTCTCAAATTTGTTTGAAATAAAATTCCATACAAGTTGTAACTTCTCATATCATGCTATCTTGTATAATTTATTTAAAACTATAGTTATTATATTACGAAATTATTCAAGCAACATATTTTTACAAATTAAAACTTGTTGGAATGATTCCATGAAATATCTTAATTTAAATAATTGAACGTATAACGTTATAATATACTAATAAACCTTCAAAAATATAAATTATTAAACTTTAGTAGAAAATGAACAAAAAATTTTAAGATAACACCAATTACCCGAAAATGGTCACCTGTTTAGGAAATATAAAATTACAATTATGCACCCGCATTGTAGTAATATTTGATTATTTTTTTATATCTCTAATGTTTAAATCGAGAAAGTAAGACATCTTTATGGAATAAAGAAATAAGTGTACTATATCCTAAATCTGTCTAAATTTATTCATATCTTAACATAAATAACAGAAATACACTACTTACTTAAAACTGCACATATAATTTGATTTAAAATGCCTCCATTTTGAAAATGTTTCTTATATAGCATTGTGATATAGTTATAAATCACCACTTTATGATAATTATAATATCCTTATTGTTATATATTTCGCATATTATTTAACAATTGTAAGAGGGCACTGCCACAAAATTACGAGTGTTATGTTTAGATCGATGGACACGCTTGCGCCCGCGCAGTAAATGAACAACTAATTGTGAAGAGCTCAGATGTTCTGCTTTATATTGTTTTACATTCAATCAAACTGAATGTTGTTTGTTTTGTATATCTTTTTCTATAATTAAAGAGATTCGAAAGGTTATGAAGTCAATAACTTTATACCATTCCAACACAGACACTGACAGACTTCACACAAATTAAGGTTAATCGGTATTAATATGAATTCAAAATTTTACAGCAATACTATTGGAATAGTCCAGATATGCACAAGAAAGATTTATCTGAAATTTCATCCTTCTGAGAACAAACAAAAAAACAATGTAAAAAAGGAATCTATGCACACAGAGTAGGTACATTTTCAAAGTAACATTTACAACAACATTAAATTTCAAGTGTTTAATTTAGCTCTTTAAAAAATTTCTTCTTAATACTTATGGATTCCAAATTAAAACGTAATGAGTAAATAACGTTGATTGTTTAAAAGTAAAAATAATTTAATTTTTTATGGCAATTCCCAGCAAGAACCATGTTGTTACTTAATAAAATCGGTCGGGTAGTTTTCTTGCAAGGTTTTAGTGTCACAAATACTCTATAACGATCTACTAGCTTTCAACGCCTTTCGAATAAATCATTCTTTCTCCAGGTATTTCTCAGCTTTATACCTATTAGTTTATGCCTTCAAATAGGCGTACCCACGGTAGGGCACAGTGCAGCAGCTGTCCCACCCTGAGCTGATGTGTTAACGATATATTGATTATTGCAAGATTAGAATCAGTAGTTAGATTTTTGAAAGAAGCCGATGAACACAATTATAATAGTTCGGGGAAAAAGTCTTTTTGCATATAGTATGTAGTAAAAAATTCTTGGGATGTACTATTTGTTTCTGGCTGGTTTTAATAACATTAAAACGGTAACATTTTAAAAAAAGCAATCAATTCGATAAAATGTTGTCTCCCGCCATTTTTTTATTTGTTAATATTTTTCTCAAAATTAGTGAACCTAATAAAAAAATCGATACATTTTAAAGTTTTATTACAAAAAAGGCAAAAATACGACGCAAGCCACGAAAAAATGTTTAACATTAAATGACTTCATGGAATGTTAGTAAGAGTAGCATAATAATTTCGATGTCAAAAATGTACCTTGTCCTGGTTGCCTTGTTACAAATAAAAGATCGGCATGTCAGTAGTTACGATGTATCTAGTAGAATTGGAGATTGAGCAAATCAAATAAAAAAAATCACAAAAGCTTTATTTCAATACATTTTAAGATGCACATGGTTTTTACATGGATTTGATCACAAACAGTTTTGACCCATCTGAAAAGAGCTGGGGACACAAAAATCTCGATATTTGGGCGGCACTCATTTGTGATTCTGAGACCATTCGATTTACTGAAACGTAATGAAACCGGCCCGTTTTTGAAGGGAGTGACGTAACTGGTGATAAAAAGTTGGTCATATGCGCTAAAATCTTGCGAAAAAGGCCGTGGTCAAAGTTCGGTCAGACTTCACAGACTGTGACAAAACCCGGTTTAACTCGTCAAAAGATGATGCCGAGTGTATGATGGGGTTGGAAGAGCATTGTTCATTATGAGCATTTACCGCAAGGCAGAACCATCATTTCGGATCTTTACTATCAACATGATGATGATATTAAGGCATATTAATTGAAACAATGAACAACATGCTAATCCGGTTTATCCGGTTCTTTACATTTCCTGATTTCGCTTCTTTTAATTTTAAGTTAAGAAAATTTTACTGCAACTTCATCTCATTAATTTATTTATTTTTCGGATCCTAGAAGTTTATTTTAAGATTTAAAAAAGATGAATATCTGCAGCAACCAAATTAAGAGAATAGAAAGAATATAAGGTATTCCCAGGTGCTTCGCAGTTCCTTTATTTTTTCCGCTGACTTGTTCTGTCTACTTCTTATTTTCTTTAATATTATGGCAATTACGGAAATTCGAATTTTGCCAGTGTCCAGTCAGTCATGATAGCATCACTTTAAATTATTCATAGATTATTTTTGTAACTAAACTCTTCAGGTTCCTATAACAAAACAAATAGCTACACCATCACGATTGTTAGTAAACTAACAATATTATCAATAAAATATATAGAACTATAATAAAAGGAATAATTAAAAAGAGCAAGAAGCGTTTTGAAATCTGAAGGGCAGGGCATATAAGGAGGGAGAGCAATGTAAATCAAGGTTGGGACAATTAAAAAACATGTGTTACGAATTTTCAGAAACAAACAGATGTTTACTGCAGGACCCCTTGGTGCGTTGTTACCCTAACACACTTGTCTAAAAATATGCATCTACCAAAGCAAAAATCCATGAGTGAAAACCGGATTAAAATCGGACCAGTGGTTTTGGAGGTAAATGGTAACATTGGTTTCTACACACATTTTTCACATCAAACGCATTCACCATCTCCTTTCCGTCGTAAATAAAAATATTAAAATATACCCACTTATGTTTTAAGATATTCAAAAAACTACAGGTATTAGATAAATACTTCCTCGCTCATTCAAATAGAATCATCAATTTATTTTTGGTTTTTATTTAATGTTTATAATTTTAGCCAAATAAGGGACGCAATTTAATACCTGGTGCCATTGTCTGTTACTCGATCCGTTGTGCTAGTAAAAAGGAATAGTAAGGTCATAAGACATTAAATTATATTTTAATTATATATATTTTATATACTAAATAAACACTTTAATAAGGAACATACAACACAATAAATGCATACTTTTGTGATAATTAAATTAGATGTCTACTTCTAAATACAATGATTTAAAAGGTGATATCGGACGAGTCATTTTAATGATGACGTGGTAGGATATTTTTCTAATTTCGATAGACAAAGAGTTAAATAAAAACTAAAGAGTCAGTAGAAGAGGGTAACTTAGAGCCTCTTTCGTGCATTGAGCAGGAAAACTAAGCACTTCTTATTTAAAATTTAAAATGAAGATGAAATGAAGATCTCGAATTACATAGAATATAATATAAAGTAGACAGAATTCTGCAGTTACGGGTCTGTCGAATAAAAAATATGCTAAAATGTGAACGAAATTGAGAAATATTGATTTTTTTATCATTTTTGCATCGCACATTATCAATAATGGGGATAATAAGGTTCTACATCAACAGGAAATTAGTCTTAAGAAGAAGTACATTTTTAAAACGGTTTAGAGATAACCAATGACCTTTTGACTGAGATCAGAAATCTGCCTATGCCAACTGAGTGTAGAGTCCAACAAGATGCCAAATTTTTTAAGAAAATCATGTACAAGAATAAAAGTTTCATTAAAACCGGTTGGAGATTAGAACCATTAACCTTTGAGTATGGATTTACAGTAATTCCTTGTCCCGTTGACTCATCACTTATGGCTATGAGATTAATGAATTCTATGCCTGCTATGATATTAGGACATTGAGTCTATATTATAGTGTTAAATAAATATTATAGTTTTCTATATTATCAACTTTTGCAGGTGAATATTGAAAAGAGGGTTATTTAGAAAATGTAATAAAGCTATGGAAAATATCGTTCTGGGACTGATTGTAAACCATTAGGCATTTAAAAGTTGGACGAAGGTAATTGCAGTCACAGTTATACAAGGACCATAATGCATCAAGAGAGAATTGACAATAACAAGATTGGACAATTTTTAAAAATATATAATTTTAAAACGAAAATCAGCTGAGCACTTATAAACAGCAGTGTTATCTAATCAAGACTAATAAATGTAAAAATACCTAAATGCATGCATTTTTATGGCCACGAATTAATTTCTATTTTATTTAAATAAACAGGATTCAAAATTAAATACAATAGGTGTATAATGTCCTTTTAAGCGCCGAGGTTTTAGTCTTCAGATATTTTTTTATGTTTGACAAATATACAAACTGTTAATAAACGAATTTATCTGAAAATAAATAACCAAAAAGTGATTGTTTATGTTTTTTGAGCATTTAACTTTATGAGCATCTATCATAATCTCTTAATATATCTAAAAGATAGTTATATATAGACCATCCGAGATTGACATTAAGCTTTTTTAAACTCAATAAAAAGTTCACTTAATATTATATTTGTAACTCAGGAAACTGTTTGTTCTTTGATAGTCAAATACGCAAGAGCAATTAAACAATTAATACTATCTCAAGAAAATCTACGCATCAAGAACACGTGCTACATAATACATATACAATACTATAACATACAAGTATTATAAGGAACAATCATTTATGTATCTAAAATAAAATTCAAAGATAACTTCAATACTTACAATAGCAAATACACACAACTGTATGACAACTGTGACAATATCTTTTTCGCAAATTTAAAATTACAGTCAACCAATTCTCAAAATACGTTTTTTTAGAACAGTAATCAAGAAGTATTATTTATAGTTTCAGTTTTGTTGGATAACGCGGTCCTAACTAAAATTATAATAACAATAAGTAAACAAGGGATTTTTATAAAGCAAATAAAATCTGTATTAAATAAATAATGGGTTTAAATTTATATTGTGTTCTTAGATATGTTTGAGTCTCAATGGTTAAAGAGCTGGGTACTGGGGAAAAAAAACGTATTAAACATATTGTAAGTATATTTATACATACAAATTTAATACAAATATACTCAAAGTTACCTTTCTTTTTTGTTTCATTCACTGCGTGACTACATATCTTCATACATGGTAAAAAAACAATGCAATTGTCACCTTTTTGCTGGATAACGTGGTTCTAACCAAAAGTTGTATGTTTATAATAGTGCAAATTTATATCTACTCGTATAAAAGAGAAAGTATGTATGTATGTTCCTTATAGACTCCAAAACGACTGGTCTGATTTTAATGAAATTTTCAGAGAACGTTATCCTGTAAGTTTGGTGGCGATCGGAGCATTTGTTTACGAACTGTCAGTAATAGTTTTTTTTACTACTGATATGCTATTGTTTTTCACATTTAAGTATTTAAGGTCAGTACTTCCCTCGCCTTCGTCAGTCCTAATGATTATATTTATACCCCACCACCCCCACCAACCCCTCTGGTTATAAAAGTTGAGCCGTTATACTTGCCAAGGTTTACTCCTGGCACAAGTTATGGCGTTACAACTTAAATACTTCGAGGGAATTATATAAGGTTAGTTATGACGCCATGGATTTTCCTGTGTACCCGCTAGATAAACAATTAGAAGAAAATGAAATACATGATGAATCATAATTATTAGTGCGACGGTTTCATTTTTATATTTAATGTATTTTATATTATGTATTTCGAATTAATACATTTTTTAATTAGCCCGGCTAAGCGGACTTTGTATTACGAGTATAATAAAAAAACTTAGCCAATTTGATTTCATTAAAATAAAATTAGGTAAGTAATTACTTTAATATATTTATAATGTTAAAAGTAAATGATGATTTAATTATAAAATCTATTATATAATTTGAAAGTAAATTAAAAATTTGAATAACAATTAGTATTGGGATTATTAAAAAGCAATTAAACTGTATATGAAATAAAGAATGTGTCTAAAATTAGATCGTGCTCTTTTGATAATCAGGCTTAATAATAATTACTTGCCTCTTATTTGAATCTTAATGATTCAACAACTGGGTGTATATAAATAAAACATATTTGGAAAATACTTTAAGACTCTCATAATCCCCTCTTCTTAATAAGTTTTTTATTTTAATTGTACAGAGTTATAAAATTTGCATCACTCGTGTATAAAGATGATGTTCTTTTCTAATGAATGTTTTTGTTCCATTATTTTACATAGTTTTCTCAATAATGATTTAAGAAATAAACAAAAGATGCTGAATTGGTTTTATTTTGTAAGGCTATTCTATTTGTTTTGTATTTTAAGAAAATATTTCTGAAATAAGAATGATCGTAACGTATTACCATACAATACTTCTTACTTATATAAAGTATTGATATTAATGCCATCCATAGGCTGTCATCATCCATATTAATATTATATATTCGAAAAAATATTATAAATTAAAGTAACTCTGTCTGTCTCTCTGTCTGTTACGCTTTCACGCTTAAACCACTGCACCTATTATAATGAAATCCGGAACATATATAAATAAGACATTGAGAAAGGACATAGGCTACTTTTTATAGCGGGAAAGTACCTCATTCCGACGGGAAAAGTAAATCGGAAGAAAAGCATCGTTGCGCCACTATTTTGGATGCATTGGCCTCACAGTAGGTAATACGTTGATAAAATATTTTTAAAAATATCTTCTTCTTTAGTAGATCTGAAAACCCTTTTTTAAATAAGGCATTTTATGTAATACAAAAAAGGGTTATTTTTAAATATTACAATTTAGCAAGGTATATGGACCCAATGAAATATAGTGACTTTATTGTCCAGGCAATTCTACGAAAATAAACTTTTACCTTTAAAAGTATGTTGTTTGAATACATAGTTTCGCATTTGAAAGTGACTATGAAAATATTACATACAGGAATAGAGGTATGGGCTTCGCGCATCTCTAGCCTCAGCATTGGGCCAAAACTGTAGTCCCCACTAATAATATGAGTGCGTAAACCTAAACCTGGCTGTGCTATGCCTACAATACAGACACGACTATCGTCTATAGCAGTAAACGTGTTTAAAATAGTAAAAAAATAAAAATACTCTTAAATTTCTCATTTTCATAAAAAGGTAACAGAAGCTGTCCGTAGCATTCTCTGTCTATCTACAATAAGATAGTAAGTAGTCTTTATTGAAAATGCGACTTGTAGTTTTTTAAAGCAGCCAATATATAGTAAAATCTTATAGCACAACAAAAAATAATTATTTTCATGTAGGTATTGTTTTACCATTACCTACCTACTTACTATTAAGGTACCTTTTGTTTTCTTTATAACTTTCAGACTGCTTAATTATCAACAAATATGAATAACTATTATTAACAACCGTGATGAAAATGTATCCGGTTATAATAATGCTTATATTACACACACATAATAACTATTTTAGGTAAATGTTATCTTTGTTAGGGGTGATGGCTGGCTCTTGCGTTATGCTCGTGAACGGGTGTGGCTTGTGGTGACTGGTTGTGTTGCAGGCCGAGCTTTTTAATATATATTTTTTAATTTCGTTGCCTGAAATTGATTGATTGATCGATTGATTCTAGTGGTCCCAAAATAGCTTTTAAGATTGACGTTTGTGAAATAGTGATCCCACTAAAATATACCTAGTCTTGCTATAAATATAATAACAAAGAATATAAATTATTTTTTTAATTTTAAATAACATTTATTACTTTTACAGTATATTAGTGTAGTAAACAAATATAAAACAATTAAAAATATAAAAAGCTCATTCGAAGTGGTGTCCATTGGCTGCGATACAGTCCTTTAAACGTTCAGTTATCAATAGAAGCACGCGCTCTTGCCATGGGGAAATTCTTCACTGTTTTAGGGACTGCGTGGGCCAAGACTGCGTGGACCGAGCTTTATGACCCGGTGACGAGTTCAATGAAGGGACCATACTTGGTTATTAACCATGGTGTTATTAAGGCTAATCTACCGCCTCAAGAATGGTACCTTGATACACTTGTGCCGATGTTTTGATACCTTTTGCATAAAAATTGTCACTCCTTCATAACTAACATCCCAACAAATCATCACTGAAGTCGGATAATGCCCACGTTGCACTCTGTCGACTAATTGAGAAGAGTTTTAAAAATTGCATATGGCTCCATACCTACTTTGTGTAATGCAATCACAGTGATTCTGTTCTCTTTATCACCCTACTCCATTTTAATATCGCAAAATATTGTACAATGTATTGGTGCCAAAATGAGAAAACCAAATGAACAATAGTATAAAAATGACAGATTCCAAATTCAAACGTAATATTTTTTTATTTTTAATTGTAACAGTATTTATGGCTAGACTAAATATATACAGGGTTATTTGTTATTAAATGTCTTGCAGGCAGCCTCTCTATCAATCTATCAATCCTAACAACAATTATTTTACGACTTTTCAAAAATCTTGAAAAACTATACAAACAATACAAAAAATAATTTGTTCCCTCTGTTTCTTATTACTCTGTATTTTGTAAGAAATACCTGAAAGGTGAAAGGTCAACTCCCGGGCGCCATACCTACGCTCAGAGTTAATGCCAGTTCAGAGACAAAAAATAAATTTTGTATGGGAAAACTTATATTTTTAAAACTACTAATTTTAAAAAGTCGTAGAACAAATTTTGTTGGGATTGATATAGCGAGGCTGCCTGCAAGAGGTGGCCAGTTAATTACAAATAACCCTGTATATATATATCTGGCTGAGCTTGTTGTGTGGTTCTTCTCAGACCAAGACGCGTTTGGAAGCCTCATAGTTTTAACATTAAGTGCTTTTACAAAAGGGCTTATTACGATAATCTAATAAAATCTTGAAAATACACTTCCATCTTGACGTACACAAGTGATAACTGATGTTGATTCAAAGTGGAAAAGATATAAATAAGTAAATACGGCAATAGCTAGTTAAAACCATACTCAATGAATATTCCTGTGAAGTTCTTTCCATCACTCCTCCGTTTTATTAGTAACGCATCTGCAACTGCCCATTCTTGCAGATGGATATTGGGGACAAAAATATTGCTAGGTGCCAAACTATCAAACCTGAAATACTAGGCCACTGTGCACGGTGGATGTCACTGTGCACGGCAGGTGTTGAGCTAAGCCCCCTTTTTTGCAACACCAAATTGCGCAACAATGCTGCGTGTTGTTCAGAGATGGCTAAAGAGAACATTTAGAAATCAATTATTTGTCTATACGTATGCTTTTTAATTTGCAATCATTCTAACAAAAAATAGATAGATATTTGTAGAAATAATAATTAACTTGTGACAATATTAGCAAGATATACGTTAAATGTTTATGCAAACAAAGCTAGAATTCTTATCCATATTAGTAAATAAAAGTTACTTTGAGATAGATGGACTATCATGTTACTATTAGCACAGGAAGAGTCTAAAATTTTGAGGTTAGAGTTTTATAATGAACTATGTAGATTCTGACTACGATTTAGTGACTCGTGATGACCGAAATGATGTAGCAGTGGTAAATTTAATTCTTCGGAATATAATATTCAATTTTTTATTATTTATGAAACAATATTTATTAAGGGTTATGTTACATTTCCTGTCTATGTTATTTTATATCACTACCCGAGTATTGCCTAAAGGCTACGACACATCTGATTTTGACATTTGCGTCAATGTCAAAATCAGATGTGTCGTTGTCAAAAAAAGGGGTTATGTTTGATTAAGGTAAATAGTATTCTGTATAAAATTACATCCAAACTTATCTAAAATAGCATCCAAAATTGAAAAAAACTAAACTTTGAGTTCCTATTTCTAGTTTAAGCTTTATTCATATTAGAATGCATTTACAATGACGTTCTATTTTGAGACTAAACTATTTTCTATGGATTGTGGCCAAAGGTTAAATATTTAGTGCGTTTCGCTGCGAAGTCATGAAGTAACAGTGCATTTGGCGTAGGCCGTCCCGCCCCCGTTACTGGTGGCTGAAATGGATGATTTAAAAATAAGAGCTGGTGAGAAAATTGGAGCTTTGCATGTAAGTAATCGCTTTCAATGACACTTCAGTACTTGTTGACTATTTGAGCTTGTTTTGTTTTTATTGTCACGTATTTAGTTTTATACTTAGTGTAGTAGCTTGAGATTTCATATTATGTAACAAAACATAGTTGCCAAAAGTAATTTCAATTACTGTTGGTTCAGGTAGTGCTGTAAATTACAAGCCAACTGTTATGCAAACAAAGTTCTAAAAAAAGATAATACTATTATATATACACCTATAAATGGGATAGTGGGATATGGCAATCTAAAACTTCCTTTTCAAATATTTGACCAACACCAGTTTTACGGATTACAATTAAATGATGCATTTTATCTAATTTAATATATATTTGCAACAACAAAAACATTATTTCATACTTTTTTATTACTATCTTAGTATATAAAATTATAGTATATTATTTTAGCTATTGCAGAGTATTTTAAGATGATGAAAAATATTCATTCATCATAGATATAATTAAGACTGTTCAATATTATCATAACCTTGTAAATTTAGTGAATCAACAAGGAAGTAGTAAGATTTGTACTAATTATAATCTATTAATAATATGTTTTGATCATGCCAAGTCTAGTGTCATTTATAGGATGCAGCACTGGGAGCTGCAAACACCAGCAAAGACCGACTGACTGATGCTGTACAACAAAGTGTGGATGCTGTCAAAAAGGTATACTTGAATAGAACCAACAACAGTTTTATTCTAGGCTAGTTTAGACTGTTGTGTTAAATATAATGAGGTTGTCCAGAGGGACATGGTAGAGTTAAATTAAATATACACTTCGGTTGCTGGATCTCAGAGCTTGAGATTTATGCACTCATTTTAGGCTCATTTTGTAAGTTATGGCAAGGTCTTACAATCCGAATTGATTGGTAGACTTGAAGGTACCATGATGGATGAGTGCTGATCACTCAAAACGGATTACATGTCTACACTAATATATAAGTATATAATACATAGATGAGAAATCTTTCTACTACATCCTTTAGCTTCATGCGGTGTTGGTGGAGCTGTGGCAACACGAGCTGGTGTCGGCAGCGCGCGCTCGTATTTGGTGGTGGACGGGGGAGGCCGCTCGGCGTGTAAGGGAGGGAGCGCCGCCGCTATCGCCAACAATTCTATACAGGGACCTCGTGGACCTGTTGAAGGATAGAGGTAAGGGCAGACCGTGGAAGCATTTAACCATGATTCACTAAGTGGAGTTTGAATTTGTCCATATCATGTTCACTAATCTACAATAGCCCTAATAGCAGACCATTGAATAGATGTGGGATAAATATTACTATAATGCAGTGATGTTTATCAAAAAAATTATTAGAAAAGTTTTTAATATTAAAAAAAAAATCTTGTTTATTTCAGTATGGCGCCGCACCATGGTGATCTTTATCTGCGGTGCCGCCTTAGGAGGTGGCGCAGGACTGCTGGTAGGGCTCCGGGCCGGGACGCGAACTGTAGCCGGCCCGACCGCCAGAGCCCTGCACACGCAGAACGATCAGACTGTCATACTCGTTGAAGATGCCGTTTCACCGGGTAATGAAAACAATAATTGATTTATTAAATTCAATAATTATTAATAAAGAAAAGACAATTTATATTAAAAAAAGGTGTATAATCTGACAGAAATTACCCCATGTCCTTACGGCAGGTGCATGTACCGACGAGGTGCTCGTGCGCGTGCAGGCGTTCAGCGTGTGTTGGTCGGACCGCGCGGTGCTCCGAGGGCGCGGCGCGGCGCTGCGGTCGCTACTGGCGGCGCCGCACGTCACCGTGGGGAGGGGGTTCGCGGGTGAGGAGGGGAAGGACGATCGAAGTCCGAATGATTTAATTTTTGCTTTTTTCAGAATTTGTCTCTCGACAACGCTCCAGTAATGATAGATGATGATATGTTGCTGTAAAGTTTCTTTCACATAACCGTATCTGTAGCTTGTTTTAATGCGATGTATTTTATACGTTTTTTTATATTACATATAAGAGACATCTTCACAATTTTGCAAGACAAAGCGATAAACATAAAGATTCTTCCTCTTTATCAAAATTACTTTCAATCATCTGATAAGGCATAGATGTATGAATGGGGCATATAGTTATATACTTATTAATTCCAGGCGTGATCCTGGACGTGGGTCCTGGGGTCACCGACCTGGAGCTGGGTGACGAGGTATGGGGCGTCGTGAGCGAGTGGGGAGGAGGCGCGGCCAGCGAATTGCTCGCTATCAGGAGGTGTTTATTTTTATGCATGATAATAATATAATAATTATAATAATATCAGGACAAATTTCACACATTGATCTAACCCCTAAGGAAGCAAATTATTTGTTTGTGTTAAGGGTGTTAAAAAACGACTAAACCCAGAAATACAGACATCTATGCATCACATATATTCCTGTCTTTGTCGGAAATCGAACCCGAGCTCCATTGCGCCGCTACACGTTAAGCGTCTGCGCAACGACTTGACCAACGGGGCGGTTAGCCTGATAATAATAAAATGATGCCAACTATGATACTTTATTTCTTATTATGGTTTTATTCTTTGATAATTATGTAATCTTTACATAAATTTGTAAACACTTCGCTTGTGTTGCATAGGGTAGAACACTTTGTATAAATATATCCCCCCAGGAGTCGAGTGTGTCGCCGGCCGCGCGCGTTGTCCCCGACGCACGCAGCGGCGCTGCCGTGGGCCGGGGCGCGCGCTTTGAAGGCGCTGCAAGCTCTAGGAGACGCAGCGGGGGGCGGGGCCCGGTGAGTGCAGCGAAACCTTAAGATACTGCGACTGTACCTAACCTAACCTAAGTCACTTCACAAGAGTATACCCCACTAGTTATCAATTATTATATTGATGTTAAGAAATAAGACATCCAAAAATACAGATTTTGTCTATTTTGTTTATTCAATAAACAAAACTATAAAGGGATATTCTCACAGTAAAATAAACGACGCCATTTGTTTTTGCGAACAAAACTGCAAAGCATTAATTGGTGTTATATATGTCTCCTCCGGGCCAGTGTGTTGGTGGTGGGCGGCCAGTCGGGCGCGGCGTGTCTGTTAGTGCAGTTGCTGAACGCGCGAGGAGCCCGCGTGTGCGTCTCCGAGCCCCCGCAGGCGCACGCCACCATGAAGGAGCTCGGTACAGAACACGATTACTTAAAAACTCGTATGTCATTAAACCAGGATAGTTTTCTCTGGTTAAATTGACACTTCTAAGTATGTTGCACGGTAGCTTATAAGATATCACTGTAAATCTCTTTATCTTATTGTCTTTAGGAGCACACCAAGTCATCGACCTGCCGCAGACCTGGTCCCTGCCCCCCGGCGGGTGGGACGCGCTGGTGGTCGGTGACGGAGCGCCCGGGGACCCGCCTCGGAAACTACTGCGGTTAGTGGACTGGTAGCGCTTTAAAATTGCGATTTCGGTGATTGTCCTTTATGAACAAACACGAGGCCCGTTATGATTGAATTAAAAGGACCATAAAAAATCCGTCATAATTGGTCGGTTAATCAGACTAGTTGCAATAGATTCCCCTAGTTGCCCAGTGTCTAGTGTCGTATGTGGTGTCGCAGTGTCGGTCGCGTGTCGCGCGTGGTGTCGCTGCGTGCGGGCGCGCTGCGGACGGACGCGCTGCCCGCCGTGCTGTGGCCCGCCTGCTACCTCGCCTTCAACGGGTACAGGCTGCTCAGGGTGAGACGCACGCCACACGTGGGAAGGAATTAGGACAAGCAATTTAGATAGAATTGCAATTTAGATATTGAACAAAAAGTGGTATACTAATTCAATCCTAAAACATTCTTAGTAATCGATTAAACAAGTAGACGAATTACAAACTAAAATTGTAGTGCTGTACTTTAAGTTTTGTGTGAAAAAATGTCTACGACTCAGTATTGATATTGTTATGTTTTATGCGCGTCAGTGGGTACTGCGTCTGGGTTGGCACACGGACTGGCTGGACGAGCCCGCGCTTCCAGCACTCGACCTGCTGCGGGACTTGGTGGAAGAGGGACAGCTGGCGCCCGTGCTCGATAAGGTCAGTGAGAGGAGATTGACTGTAGGGGAGCTAAGAGGAGTGAGAGGGAAAGACCTTTTGAAGCCTCCATCAAATTTAAATCATTTCTTAATTGTGAACGACAGGTAAATATTTTTTTTGCTGAAGGTCTAACCGAGTGACATTAAAGTTTGTCGAATACAATGACAAATTTATATATTTGATATACGACTCGTCATACGAGAACAGAGGTTGGGCTGCAGCCTCTGTGCAAATAAAGTTTTTATTTTACAATCTAGACAAAAATTAATTTAATAATTGACAAATTTTATGCGAACTTGAAAATTAAAAGAGACGGCTCATCAAAAAAGGTTTAAAACTCGAGTATTATTCCAGATTCGCAACGTTTTCTAAAATGTAAATAAGGTTAGACCATATATATTTACCTTCCAAGGAGCAACTGCAAATTAATTACAGTAGTATCCATCCACAAAGATAAATTAGAGGAAAGGGGGGTGGGGGGGAACTGTCCTTTAAAACATAAATAATACCTAATGTCTATTCTATAGGTGTACCTCCCTCACGACTTCGAGGCGGCGCTGGCGCACGCGTGCGGCGACCGCGCCCTCGGTACCACAGTTGTGCGCTTCCCGTAGACACGCACGATGATAACACACCAACTACGCTCAATATAGCACACATATATTTTTTTATTACATCTAAAAATTATAACATATTAAACCATTTTGTTATTATTCAATATACATTTTATATATATTTTTGTAAGACAATATTTTAATACGAGGTTCCTTGATGTACTTTACCTCTTATATTACACTTTAAGATTTTTTAAATGTGTACTGATTTTAATACGTAAAGATCACAGATCTGTAAATAATTGTAAATAGTAACTAATAGGTGCTTTCGATGAAAGATTTAACTGGCATTATTTACACTCAAGGAAATGCTTACGATGGGTTTTTAATTTATTTTTGTTGAAAAATTGTTTCCCTACTATTATTTTCTGATTTTAAGTTTTAAGTAAAATATTATAACATAATACTGCCATAGAATAATAATATCACATTTAAGAGTCTTTCTGTGTGATATTGTACATACGTTAGTTACATATTAAAATCGTGAGTTGCTATAGCAACATGGTGTTAAAAAAGATTCGCTGTAGAACTGTTAACGACTGTTACACAGACAGTCATGTAAGTCATCTAAATGGTGTACATTTTTTTACAAAAAATTATTTAATATATAACAAATTATACCTTACCAAATATTATGAAAAAAACCTGTTTAGGAACTAAACCATCCATAGAATAATAATTGTAAATATTTTCTAGTTAATGTAGATAGAAATGAATTGAAAATAAATTGTTTTTTATTTAAATTTCCTTGTACATTTGTAATGAAAAGAATATTCTTTGTTGCTGCTGTACAGTTACCACATTTTAAAGGTTAAAAAATAAAACAATATATTCCAAACCACGTTTATTATTGTTTGAACACAACCTTAAATACTATAGATAATCGTTCGATAATAAATATTGATAAGGTTTATCAGAAAGCAACACAGGCTAACCTACTTTCTATTAATTTGTTCGTAAAATGCATCAGGCCCCTTGTTAAAAACAATTGCTAGAAACTAGATGATTAAAGAAATTCAAGAGCCGAATAAAAGTGATAAATGTTTATTTCAATTATTTATAGCATTATAAGAGAGAAATAAATGTTCCCAATAGTAAAAAAAATCTGTTAAATAGATTTGCAATCTGCAACTTTGCTACAGCCCTTTAAATATTTTTAAAACTTCAAGCTATTACATACTATTGTAAGAATGAACTATTGTTATAAGATTACATTGGTCCTTATCATATATTTGAGCTGAAGGTATAAGTTGTAATTAAACAAATTATATACTTTTTCGTTAAATAGGCAGAATATACAGAGATAAATACTATGGCAGAAATAAATAAATAGAATAGAAAATTCACCAAAAGTTTCGAACCTGTGACTTTGGCGGGTTGTGCGCCTCTGAGTCTGCTGAACTATCGTGTCACTACACATTTTAATACAGTTAACACTCTTTTTGTATAAGACGCAGGTCTATTAAATTACTTTCGAACCCTTAACTATTATTATGTTTTTGTAAACGAAAATAATACTTTTTTCAAAACAGTAAAAAATGGCTACATTGAGAGATTATTGTTCATATAACATTTAATTCATTCAGCAACATTTTCACGATTCAAAAAAACATGTGTATAAATGATAGCATCAATAGATTTGATTAATTTTAAGAGATTCTTTCGCAAATATCAATTAATTTATAAAGTAATGGAATGTCGAATAGCTTTTAAATATTCTGTTTAGTACATAATATGTATGACATTTGGAATTTAAAATTAATACTGTTTATAGAAGTATGATTACATGGCGGTAATTATTCTTAACAAACTTAATCTTAAACAAATTATAATTCCATGATATATAGACAAAATCCAGATTTTAGTGCAGTATAACATGGGCTTTTTATTGAAGGTCATTTTGGTTACGATAAACATAAATGAAAAAAATAATATATACTATGAACTAGAAATATAACATTTAAGGTAAAAAAAAAGGTGAAGATAACAATAAAATTGGACTAAAAAAATATTTATCTAACAATAACCGTCCATACCTCTACAATACAATTTTACCCAAACAATCTAGTATCGTAGTAACAACCCTATTATATATAACAATTATTAACAATAAATTGCATTTAATCCTTTCCCTAAACAAAAACAACACTTAATAATAATTAATTATAAATAATATATAATAAATAATTTTAATAATAAAAGTTTCAAAATTCTCCTAAAACACCAAGTGCAGTGTCAAATAGATTTTTATTAAAAACAATTAAAGTGATAGATAAAAAGAGATATATATGTTGTTTAAATTTTGTAGTAATAAATATCACTATGTTATGATGTGATGAGATATATATTGTTAAATTTTGTAGTAATAAATATCACTATGATTTGAGAAACAGTTACTCGGATATACAGATAATTATTTTCGTCTGAAGTTAAAAAAATATAAAATAGATGTATAAGATAAAAAATAAAACACTACATTTATTTCAATGAATCGATATTTAAAATTGCAATTCCAACCTCCAATATTTTAGAATCAGTCCTAAGTTTTAGATTTCAAATTACAGTTATGAAACATCATACCGTATATGGTTCAAAAATACATGGACAGAACCAAAACTAGACAAGTCTACATTCCTAATACTCCCAACTTCTGAATCCTCATCTCCTCAGAGCTGCAGCTCTTTACGCACCTAATATAGAAATAACTCCGGAAAGTACTTGGTGTAGGGCGGCACGTGCTGGCCCTTGCCCCCCGGTGACCCCGCACCCGGCGCCAGCAGGGGCTCCTCCGACAGGGAGTTGAAGATCTCTTCCAGCTTGTCCTTTATTTCATACTGAAATATTGGAAGGCAATTTCATGAAATTATTACTAATGATTATCAGACTCCTGTGATTCTGATAACCATTAATAATAATGTGTGGCTGTCCACAGTTTACTATCACCGCATTGCATGTTACACATTGTGAGTGTGTGTGCATTTATCTTGGGTCTGCGTGAGTCGTATCAGGCTGCTGAAAGTTCGTCGAACCCTCAGTGCGTGTGTGTTTTTGTGGGTGTGTGTGCGTTTATCTTGGGCTACGTGATTGGCAGCAGTCTGTTGCAGGGAGAAGCGTATGTGTTGTTCAGTGTGTGTGTCTGTGCGTGTACCTTCGGCTGGGTAAGTCTCAGTAGGCTGCTAAAGGGCGCGGTGCGGAAGGCATTGTTGAGCGTGGCTCGTCGTCGCTCGGCGTCCCGTCTCTCGGCCTCACTAGGTCCGCGCGCCGCCACCACCAGCGCCTCCAAGCTCACGCTCTCGCCCTGGCCGGAATGCTGGGATAGGGAATAACGATTTTTAGAGTATTTTTACTGTCATTCTTGTTTTATTTATTTCCATTGACGTTAAATGTAATAGTATCGACATCGTCGGGGAGTGGAAATGGCATGTACCGAAGTCAGATATTAAAATGAGAGAGTGACGAACTGTAGTTTAAATACGGATGGAAATGTTCAAATATTACTAAGATAAATTTATTCATAATTAAAATCTAGATGAAATTGCACTAGATACTGGCTAATAGTTGTATATTTTTGATTTATATTAAAACAACTGCAGTTTTATATTTAAATTATTCTAAAATCATTTTTTATATCACTATGTCCAATGTTAGGTAGAGGAATCTTCTTCCAAGACTTCCAATTACAGTTCCAAATTTGAAATCTACATTAAATTTTGGGTATTGCTTCAGTGTATCACAAGTCGTTTATAAGTCAAAATTACAAGGAAACAAGATATATTGATAAAATAAACAAAATCAGTAATTAATCCTTTAAAAATCCATGAAATAAATCATTATTATTATCATAATTAATCTTCGAAAACCATTGAAAAAAATTATTAAAAGTACGGTCAATACAATATCTTAGTATATTCAAATAAATGAAATAACAAAAATGTGGTGTTCTTCAGGGATCTCATTTGGGTGCTTTGTCTTAAACCAAACGTCGACTACATACAAATTGATAGACCTGACCTTTATTACACTAGATGATATAGTTCCACTTAAAATTAAAAAAATAATTGTAATCGACCAACAGTTAACAAAATCAACATATACAACACATGGGTTATTTTACTAACAAATAAAATACTTTAATTAGGGACTGTTTCATAACAACCGTGTTTACTGAAGCCATTTTTTCTCTCCGCATGTCGTGTAAGGATACATGGGCTTCTTCGTGACCCCAGTTCCAAAATTCGTTATCATTTCCCTATACAAGGAGTAAAGAGGCCATGATTGGATAATTTGAACTATTGCACAGATGAATCCAACAATTCCATACTCATTTTAAATTCAATACAACTTAAATATCACACAGTACACACTTTATATTCATTATTAATAAGTGATTATTACATAGGTTCCAAAATTCGGCATAGAAGGTCGATGGTTGTAATTGTATTTCTCTATAAACATCCTGTACTCTTCGTCTAAGTCATCGTATTGGGTTTGCTGCAAGTTACTTTACAATAAATCAACTAACTTCGATACTGTAATAACCTATAATAAAAAGGGTTCGTAGTAAATGCGAACCTGTAAATATATATGTAATCTTAGTGTATATTATATCTATTAAAGGATTTATTTAAAACCTTTTATAGCAATTTTAATAAATTGGAATTATTTCGGTATAAGTCTTAAGTAATATATTATGTATATAATAGATTGTCTGTGTTATCTTATTTATTGGTACATGTGTGTGTGTATATGTGTTTTATGTTTGTGTGTACTCACTCGTTGCACGCCGGGCGAGCTGTTAGCGCTGTCCATCTCTGTGGCGGGCCCGGCCGAGATGTCGGCCAGACTGTCGCGACCTTGTGTCGCACCTGGAACCACATACACTAACATTCAATAGTATAACACCAGTCTAAAGCAGCCAAAATAGCAGCTCAACCTTTATAACCAGAAGGGTTAGTGGGGTTGAGATGCTATAAACATAATCGTTAGGACTGTGGAAGTCGAGGGATACTATCCAATTTTCCGAACGCTAGGTCAACTAGCGTTAGTACGCCATTTTTTTTATTCGCTTTTCCCAATGCGATATACTAAAATTGCATTGGGATATTAGTATATCGCAAAATATGTCGCAAAGTATATCGCAAAGGCTGTAGCCTAGTGCTACATGTATCTATATTTTATTGGTGGATACCTTAACTCCCAATTATTTTTGAGGGTTAAGTAGTGCCCTGTAGATAAATAGTGAAATGGACGCAGTACCAAGTCAATTATTTAAAATCTATAACTAACATGATCAAAACTAAAGAATAGATAAACACTTTTGACAAAACTCTAACGAAATGAAATAAGTTCAAAAACACTTAACAAATGCCGTATTTGGTATCAACTACTTGCACTTGTTACTAAGGACCATTGAATTTATACATTGTAAATTGACGTTTTTGAGAACTCTCCAAGAATGGAATTTCTATAGTGCGTTATTAATTATTATAGAAATAGACTAGGTATATAACTTTTATAATTTAGATGTGCTATCGGATATGTTGCCAGTTGGTTCGAACCTGTTATTTATGTGTGTGTGTGTACTCACCCGCCTCCACCCAGCTGTGTCTGTGCACGGTCCCGTAGCGGCCGCCGCCCTGCAGCCGCGACGCGTCCAGTCCGCCCGCAGTCACGCACTCACACACTGCCAACTGACACACGGACTCGGTTTAATGAGAACCAAACTATTTTTTTTTGTATCATGCACGTTAATAGCTACGTAATTTTCTTTATAAATATATATTACATCGTTGCGAGAACGATACACTGCAAGATAAAAGGGCATTAAGTACAACATATAGGATATAGTTACATGATCTATCATGAGGTACGGCAGCTTGTTAGGCATCTTGGAAGGAGTAAGCTGTTCGTATTCTTCTCGCAGTGGTGGGAGAAGATGTGGAGCGTCTTCCCGGCGGGCTTCGATTATCTAGAGTTTTGAATAAAAATTTAATGAAAAATTAACCGATTATTAACCGTTTTTTTTTTATTCTATACTTATTTAAAATGTAAATAAGCTTAATATGGTCAAACATATTTATAGATATTTGAAACAAAATATAAAGTAATTATTATTTTTTTTTAAGTTTTTTAGTTGATTTTCACTATTACGAAAAAATATATTATGAGTTGGGTCGGATACTGCACACGTACAAACTACAAACACTGTATCTATTAATATCCCACCTGTCGCACGTAGTCACCCAGCGCGTGTAGCGGCACGAGGCGCGGCAACAGCGCCGCCAGCGACACGCACACTGCCTGCAGCGCGCACTGCTGCCACACTGACAGCACCGGGTTGGACAGCGACGACTGCTGGATACTGCATACACACAACGAACATCATCGATCAATCGATCGAACGATCATGGGCAATGAGGATTTTAAAAATCGGCTTATGCCCTGTATATTAATTGTTACACTGTTGTTTTTTCTATTTACCGCCACGGGGTGGTTATTATTCTTAACGTTAAATATGTTATAGTTTGTTTTTATACTACTGTCTAGACTTTCACATGGCCCGTAGACTACTTTCAATGTTACTTCATCAGACAATATTTTCAACATTCTTCCATTTATCTGAACTTATTCTTAGAAACTAACTTTTCTTAATGTTCCAAACGCTTTAATATTGTCCTCTTCTATTCACAGAACGTCCAAGCCAACCAATCCTGACCCTATGAGCCCTTTCGACGTATCAAATATTTATACAATACTAGAGTCAGCAACCATTCCTAAAACCTGTCTTTCGTTGTACTGTTCACACCTTGTACTGTTGCGAAAATTAAGAAGCATCATTTGGTAATAACATCTAATGTCCTCAACAATGGTATAGTTAATATAACGATCATATTAGCTGTAGATAAATTCATAACCATTTTATGCCACATTTGAACCATTTTCACACAGCTAATGCTCTGCCCACGTCGTAGTCATCCAGAAAATAATACTGTGCCTGCGATCACAACGATATATTTGGTAGATCTTTGTGATCGCAGGCAAAGGATTCCAATGAATGATAAGCACTTTCCGTCATAGAACAGGAGTATCTTCTTCTCTACTTAACCTTCATAACTCCTTTCCTGTTATTCCATCACTCTTTTTAATTATATGCTCACGACATCAACCATCCATGACCTTCAATTATATAGCGAAATTAAATTACGAAAGGAGTTCTCTCAGTACTTGGAGCTTACTTCAACTACTTTTACAAGTCCCATCCAATATCAATTAATTATCTCTCCTGCTTGTGGTATTCGACAGCACTAGTCTTTATTTTTAACATATGGTATGGTAGACAGGTTGAAAAGATTGACGAAATTTTTAAGTTCTAAAATCAAAATATTGCTCTATTTCTTGTAACCTTGATTATCATGTAACGAGGATATATGTCACAAAGTCAACTTAATAGGCTGGAACTGGAAAATATATTAAATTTGTGGTTATGTTTAAGAAATTGGACCGCATCTCCAATTACCAATTTCAACTTGTATTATGACACATTGCAATTTCTGTATATATTTTCTTATCTTATCCTCTTTCTTCTTTATACTCTACTTTTCAGAAAGATTCAATATTCTGGGGTCTCCATCCTCCCGACTTCCGTACGAAAAACGATATGTTTAATGGCTCTCAATATTATTCAACTCTTTCATTATACAGCACAGTTTATTTGATAGTATTATAAAGAATAAATTTATAAACATCAGATGAAAAAATAGATCTAACGCTTTAAATTTATAGTAGATAAGTTTTAAAAAATGTCACTTCGTAATTTATTTCATTACTACTTGTTGCCGGGACTCCGTCCACTTAAGCTTTTAACTCGGAACACAAGCTACAGTAGACTGTAAAAATGGACGGAGTGACGGGCAACAGCTACTTATAATTTAAATTTTATTTTATGAAAACGCTATTTAACGCTCCTGGATGGTTGCTTGCTTGTAAACATAATATGGCGTCCAAAATCCACCATTTTCCTTTTATTAATATATCCAGTGTCACTTCCGCCATCAAGACGTATCTACCGATACATCATACGTCAAAATCCGTTTAAGCCGTTTAGGCTGTAGCAGTGAACATACACATATATAAGAAGTGACAATAAATAATTCATAACTGACATAGTGTGTATTTTTATATAGTTAGAATATTTTGTTCTTTTGTTTTTAGTATACGTACTAGTAAATTGTTTTATATTTTAATTGCATAAACCAGCATAATATCAAATAACAATAACTTTTTCTATATAGTATATACGTACGACAGTATGAGTTGCAGCATGTCGCACACCGTCTCCTCGGAGGCCAGCTCTATGCACAGTAGAGCCAGCGTGGTGTAGATGGCGCTGATGTTCTCTACGGTATTGGACTCCAGCTGCAGACCTGAAGAGGAGGATGGATTTGTAATGGAGATGGCCTTTCTTTTCTTTATCTTCATTACATATATATTTTCTTATAATCAGACAGTATTCATTCAAATTACACACATAGATACTAATATTTTCCTATAAGGAGAGATTGAAATCGGAACCCATAAGGAATGGCTACTTTTATCCCGATTTCATTTTGAAGGATATATGGATGCATTAATGTTTTTTTTTTTGTTTAATATAAATTAAAATATTTTTAATATCATTATAAATACCTTCAAAGAGCGAGTTAAAGATGGCATATCCATGCTTGCTGATGAAGATGAGATCGGGACGAGAACACTTCCCTACTGTCAAACCCAGTTGTTCGTACTCCACACTATAATATAAAAATATTTGATTACACTCTCCTTCCGAGACTGATATGTGTGTGTGTAAGCATGCGTTTTTGTGTGTATCAGTGCATCTTATTATTATCTCTGTGTTTATTAATTTATTTTACCTTAATTATGCATACAGACAAGTCGTACGCCACAGCACAATGGATTGCCATACAAGCACAAGCTTGTGTGTGTGTGTGTATGCCTTTATAGGGTGACATGGCTGACGGTCAAGTGCATGCATATAAGTGACGGTCAATACGTTTACAAATGTGTGTGTTCTTGTACATCACTGTGTGGAATGAGGATAAGTAACCTGTGGTGGCTGTGTGTGTTTACTCACGTGGGATTCAGCAACAGCGGTGCGTTTCCCCTGCGATCGAGCAGCGTGTGCAGTATGCGCTGCAGCAGGGCGCGTGCGGCCGCCTCCCCCGCACCGCCCGCCCCGCCCCCGCCCGCTCCGCCGCCTGAAAGCCGGAGAAGGGCCTCCAGGAACGCGGCCGGGAACGCCTTGCTGAGCTCAGTTGTCTTGTATGTTGTTCCCACCTACGACGAGTCGTAAAGCTTATAAATACAAGCATGTTTTGTCTTATGTACTGTACTATTGGAGTTGTCGGCACAAAATGGTCTCCATGGGAAAAATGTTTGCTTTCACTTTTCCCATTATTAACGGTGTAGAATTTATATATACTTTAAATTGTACCTTCAACAAAGACTTCAATAAAATACTCTGCAGCATGGCGTCCGCTTTGGTGCCCTTCCCTCGAGTGTTAGGAATCTTGCTGACGATAAACATCATTATGTCTATCTTTTGGAAGTCGGGCAGGTGATCTGCAAATTCTCCCAGTGCGTTGATCAGCGCCTCTTGATACAATCGTTCGTCGGATTCTTTCTACAAGTAAATACACGATCAGCTCTATAAAGTTCACTGAATGTATACTTTTAAAGACTAGGAGTTAGACCTACCTCAGAATCTCTAGCCACGGATATCCGTAGATTCGTAAGGAGATTGTTGATGATCTCCAGCACCGACGGACCTGCATCAAAGAACAAGATTGTCAACGTTTAGCTGATGTTTAGATATATATAGAAGTAAGAGCGGTTGGTGGTGGGGTGGAGTGTGGGTGAGGAATAGGTTATAGATTGTGAGATATGAGTTCGGGTTGTAAGTCTGAGTGCCGGGTGTGCGTGTGTGTGCGCGTGTGTGCGTGTCTCACCGACGCTGTCCCCGGCGGCGATGGCCACTATGTTGCTGAGCACGGCGGCGCGTGCGGCCCGCACGGCGCCCCGCGGCCCCGCATCCACGTGCTGCATGAGCGCCTCCACCGCGCTGTACGAGTACTGCGCCTGGAGAACAACATATTAACTCTTATGGAGATTTAAGTTTTATCCTTAAAACTGTGCGTCTATAAGCGCCAATACGTCGCCTAAGTATAAATATATCCCTCTAAACGATTCGAAAGCATACTGATTTGAAGCTCGTAAACTTTCTAATACAGAGTTGTGAGATATACTCCGTTTTTCCCGCCGTTTTCAACATTACTATTTAAATTCTAAATTTGGCGTGTTGATGAGTCGTATTTGATATTATCGAAACATTCAAATAATATTCAAAATATAATAGCAACTCACTTGAATAGAAAACATGATGATTTTGAAGGTGTGCACGGCGAAGTCGTTAGGAACCCACAGTTCGTGGCGATCGAAGTGACTATAACAAAAGAAATATATAGAAAGCCATTGGAACACATTTATAGACCATAAACAATTTCAAGGCCTTACGTGAGCACTGGTCTCAGCACACTCCGGATGTGTCCGAAGGAGGCGCGCCCCACCAGCTCGCGCAAACAAGCCTCAGCCAGGCGAGGAGGGTCATCCTCTAAGCCGTCTCGCGTGTCCGTCTCCATACACGTTACAGTCTCATACTTTTCAGCGCTCTAGAAATTATTTCGACTGTTATGGCACTTATAAAACACCCGGTTTACATTTTATTTTCAAAATTGTTGAATTGGAAACAAATTAAGCAATTGAGACTTTTATAAACTATGGCTTACAATAAATAACTATATAAGCTAATATGATTAACATTACTGCGAGAAGCTTTTTATCTTTCAACAAAGACAGCTATATTGACACAAATAACATTTTCAGCGCAAGTCCATAAACAGTAATAAATGATAACAGTATTAAATAAATAAATAAATAAATAAATAAATAAATAAATAAAACCGAAAAGAACCCAGTTTTGAACCCTTCGATACACCAATCTTTAATAGTTACTATTAAATATATTTTTTCAAAATTCTGTGAAAGTCTGCTTTCTTAACAAATAGTTTCGTAAAAAATAATTTAAATATATATATTTTTTAATACTTACTTCTGAGTAAGTATTAAAATATAAACATATTTAAACTATTTTTTACCATTTATAAACAAATTAAAACATTAAACTATAATTTAAAAAAAATATTTTTTTGTACGTGATATATCAATTATCTTCGAAAAATTAAAGGAACCTAATAACTTTGTTGCTTGTAAATTGTTAGCACATTTTGGGGTTTAGAGTAAATTATATAGACTTCGATTCTGTGATTGTTTAATAATCATTAATAAAATGATGTATACCTGCATATTATAGAGTAGTGATGGTACAATCTTATCCATGTGTTGAGCTTCCCAAATATTCTCAACCAGGTCGTCTGACACGGTCTTCCTTATCACCCCCTAAATCACATGTTCGTTAATATTCCTTCATTCTGGTATAATGCCAACCCCACTTTTTAGTATTCCTAAATTCACCGTCTCACCTGTAAGCCCTGTATGCCGGCCAAACGTATGTTGTCTCTTACTGCTTTATCGCTGTGATTGCTGTGACACATGGCAGAGAATTTGGATACGAAAAAGTCATATCGACGGTGATAGGAAGGCGTGTCTTCTTCTATATTTGCGAATCGAACAAACTGTTGAAAATTTTAGACAGAAATTGAGACATTTAGTTTTAATTTCTTAACATTTTTGTAAAAAAATAAAAGGGAAATAGATACGAACGATTGCAATTCCGTACTATTGAAATATTTTTTAATTCGATAACCTACCTAACTGCACTTTCAATCTATTATATCTCAAAATTACGTTTTAAATAAATATAAAAATATCAAAAGTAGCCCACCCTTTGAGTTCTAGCCAATTTTTATGTGTAATAATATTAATTTAATAAACAGTCCAAGTTGAAACTAATTTAGACTGTAATTTCATTTCATAACACTATGTAAGATGTGCATTTGATAAATTGCCAAAAGTTCAAAGATTGCTTGACGCAAAAATATATTAGACCAAAACATATCAAATAAGAACACTTTTAAAATAAAAAAAATAACTTACACTTTGTGTAGCGAGAATCTGTAATTGAGGATCTGTAGATTCCAGCAGCTTCTGAACCATTTTGAGGAAGCTCTCAACGAACAGATTGAGTGTTTGAGAGTGACAAGCCAAGAGGAGTTGATCCATCGCCTCCATTGCTATAATAACAAACCTGGAATACGAAGATTCAAGTTCAAGTCACAGTTTTTTATTTCATATAGTTTTGCGGCTATGAAGTCAATGGAAGAACTACCATAGATACTCTTCAGTTTTTTTGTTGACTTTTCTATTATTTCATTATGTGAAGAAAGGAGTGATATGTTTTTTTTTTAATATTAGCACTCAGCTGAAACCGGTGGATTTAGAAAATAAACATTTCTAATAAAGGCTCTTTGAAGAACTAAAATATTGTTTTAAATAATAATAATAATAATATCAGGACAAATTACACACATTGATCTAACCCCTAAGTAAGCAAATTATTTGCTTGTGTTAAGGGTGATAGACAACGATACAAATACATAGAAATACACATATAAATACTAAGAATATATTTTTAATAAACGACCAAACCCATAAACAGACATCTATGCTCATCACATAAATGCCTGTCTCTGCCGGGAATCGAACCCAAGCCCCATTGCGCCGTTAGGCGTCTGCGCTAACCACTCGACCAACGGGGCGAGTTGTATATTGCGAGTTAAATATTAAGCCCTAAGAAAAGAAAATCGAAATACCGATTTAAGAAAATAATAAAACTGGAAGAGACATATCAAATACGAATTACGAATTAAATTAGTCAGTAGACCGCTTGGAATGAGTCAGGAAGAGTCAGCACACGGCTAGTTTAATCACATTTTTAAATATCCAATACTTAATATTATTGATGGTTAACTCAAGAATTTCCGTTCTATGCTTGACCTTCAAAATACACAAGTGATAAGTTTTATCTAAAGTATGTACTTTAAATCGATTTGATCTTGACGTTTTGTTACCACAATATCATCTTAAGAAATATGTTACGATGATTTCAACAGTACCACAAAATACATTTAAAAGAACTAATTTCTAACCGCAAAAAAATATTTTTTTAGCCAAAAATAATAAAAGCCTAACCCATGTCGTCTTCTATAAATATCCCTGGAAGCCTTCTGGAACAGGTACTCCCCAATTCTGTCCAGTTTTTCTGGACTGGAGAGGGAGTAGAAGGTCAACTTCTCCATGTTGGACTTGACCAATCCATCCTGAGGAGACGCGGGGAAGATGTTGTCGACCAGTCGCTTGTAGCGTGGTCGGAGTGCAGAACAGCATCCGCAGCAACCTGTAGTTATGGAATTTGGGTTAACAAAATAAATAATTTAGTGAAATGGAATGTAAAACTACATTACAATGATAGTAGCAAAAATACCTAATTTAAAAAAAATAGTAGAGATGAAAAAAACTAAAACCGCGTGTCGCCTATAAGTATTATATATATTTTATAGGATACATATGCCACGTTTCATCTTGCGTCTAGTTTTAGATCAATCCCAAAAAATAAAAATATTTTTTATTATATCTATTAACCTGCAGGCGATTTGTTTAAAATTAGAGTTTAAAGCTGATTTAAACTAACATATAAATAGATCATATTTAATATAACACAAATTATCTTATAGATTACGCTTAACATATATTCAAGTCAATTGTTTTTCTGATATAAATAAATTTGAAAACCTAGTTATTGTCAGTAGTTATGACAATGATATTATGATATAACATATAATGTCATATATATCATAATATATGGTATGAATTTTAGCATAAGTTTTATCTTATATTATAATGTTGTATTGAAATTGACAAGACTCTATCCGTCTTTAGCACCACAGCCGTACACATTTTTTATATTTTCATTGCTATTTTTGTAAACAGAATCGTTTGTTTGATTAAAATCTGTTCAGACGTTTCAAGGTCAAATAGGGGTCTTTCCATGTCTTATAAATTTCACTATTAACTCACACGTCATATACACGGTGCGGCTGATGAAGAAGCATGCCCGGTGGACGATTTTGCGCGTTGGAATCATTTGGTACATATCACTAAAATTTCTTTACACCTTACTTTGACGATATTATTACATATTAAGTTGCTATTTTCTTTTTTAAATTGAAAGTCTTAAATCGAATTCATAATTAATAAACAAGGATAATATGTATGATAATGTAGGTATATTTAGTTCAAATTTAATTAATTTATATTGAAATGGGTCCATTGTATCAAACACACAGTAATAAATTAAAATTTCATACACATATTTTTGGTAAGAATAATCATAATTATTATGTTGATAAAAAAGCAATGGTTTATTTATTTTATTTGTCACAAAAATATGTTTATTTTGTTTTTTTTTGTCCACTTGAATAAATTTCGTAGAAACAAAACAAACTTTATAAAACCGCTTAAAGTCACAACACGTAAATAAAAAATTAAGATACGTTCGCACTACACGTGTGAGGCAACAAAATAAGAAACGTTTGATAACAACTGATAAGCCTAGTGAAGCGTTGTCCGGCTTCGCATGATTGGTTCTTGCCCCACTTGTCTTAGAAAGTACTTACTGCTTATACATATAGATAAAGAATAAACAGAATCAAAAAATAGTTTTAAATATTTGTTTTAATGTGTTATGTATATCAGCCCATCAGGTCTCGCAGACCCACACATCTTCCTTTTTAAATATGGGTATAAAGTTTAACGAATCTCTTCCTCTGGGGGTTGGTGGGTTCAATCTCATGGATTTAAGTTATACAGTTCAAGAATTTCGAACCTAAGACCCGTCAATTAAAAGATGAAAATACATTACATAAATATATTTTTCTTATATATATTTAAGAAAAGAATTATTACGTGACCTGAGAAACCTAATTAAATAATTATTTTAAAATCAAATATTAAACAAGGTGACTGGTTTAAAATAAAGCCCGCTAAGAAATCTTGTAAAAACAGACAATATAATCTAAACTAATCCTATTAAAGATAATTTTGTTTGGAACTCAAGACCAGAAAGTCATAAGTGCCTAATATTTGCAATATATAATAGTTCTCAGATAACATATTTAATTTTGAGCAATTGCTATAATGCTTATAGAAACCTTAGTCGCTGTACAGTGCCGTTAAAAATTAAAAATAAAAAGAAAACCGACTATAGACTAAAGCTTGGAAGATAGAAAAAGAAAATATTAATAAGGAGTTTAGGAAAACAAACCCTAACGATTATAACAATCTAAACATACATATAATAAGTGAATTTGAATTAGATCGCCGAACTGACTCAGATCAGTAAATACAAAGTTTTTAAATTCAATGTTTGGTGAAACGAGGGTGCAGTCTGATCGTATATACAATATGTGGTTATAAACAACACTCAAGTTACTAACTAGGACAATAACGAAATTTGATAATCGATAGAAGTTTAATGTCAATCTCCCAGCGGATGTTGCCCTGACATTTACTGTGGGCGTCCTATTTCTTGAAATAGATTATTGATGACAGGGAAGTCTGCTGAAAACCAACACCCTAAACAAAATAAAAGAAAATATAAATACTTTTAAAAATATTCAAACCTATAACCGTAAATAATTTCCTATATTACAAAGCGAGCATCGTTTTTTCACTTTTCAGATAAGTTCCCTCGTAGTAATCTTAACAAGAGATTGAGTCGAATTTAGAAGTCTACAAGATGTTCGCATTTCAACCCTTATTGTTTATGTTGATATTTTTGCATAAAATATATTTTTATAAGTATTTTATGCTTTTTCTCTATCAATCAATATGCTTTTTCTCTATCAAAATCAATCAATTCAATCTTTTACCTAACCAGTATTTTCTTTAAGAAATGACATCTATCCCCTTAAACCTAACACGATATCCGTGTTAAGACGTATTTAGAAACAAGATTGGTTTACAAAAAAGCAAAGGTTTTTTTACGCCTAACTTCCTGCTTGCAATATAATGTAATGTTAATCTAATACCACAATCTAATAATATCTGAAATTCACCAAATTAATACTTTTTATTGCCATAAAACTAATAATCAGCGTTTTAAACTGTTTTATTGCTTAAAGCTTTTAATTTAGTTTATTGTTGAAACATTTTACCGCAATTTAGTGAGAACAAACTTCGACTTATTTTTTAACGATTAGAATTTAATAATAAAAAACAAAATATCTCAAGAATACTTAAGACTTCGTTTATTTATTGGATTAAGTCAATCTCTGGCGGTTAAAGTCGGATTTGAAAAAAATATTATACTACTCTTGATAGATAGCTAATTATTAATTGGCTTAAACATTTTCGCAAACTATTAAAGGAAACTTCAATACACGGGGATAATGGTATTCGATGCGATATTATCCTTATTAGTGACCTTATCTTTACAAAATTTATACCATTAAATTTTATTAACTTAGCTGGACAAATATGCGTTTTATTAAAACTATTAATAGCTAGTTGTTGTAGACTCAGCTGTTGTAATGGAAATAATTCCACAAAATAATAAATTTTAGCCTTTATATGAATATTAAAATAAATCATGTATCAGAAAAATTAAAAACAACCGCAACTTAAAACAAAAACAAATAACACAGTATACCACAAATATTCTAAAGAGACATTAATATATATTTTTTATTTTTATTTATCAATATTTCATATAATAACCGTTAGCCGTGAACAAACGTGCGCACACTAAGGACGCGCTAAAACCACTGACTCTGAGAAAACTGGGAACGTAATCTATATTTAAACTCCGTGTACTATAGGACTGAATTACAGTGACACTGGAATGGTGAAAGTGCCTAGGGTTACGTAGACCGTAACAGTCAACCTGAAACATCTTTACTATGTTATATACATATAATATTAGTTCTATGATTGCAGCCAATCTGAAAGTGGTCATGTCACAAAAACCGACCGACGCGACTCTATAATGGATATTTCAGCCTAAAAGCCGGATAAACGTTTTCATATTTGCCTATTAGATTTATACTTAAAATAACACGTAACGAAAAGCCTGACAAAAGCTGAACATAGAAAAAATTAGGACAAAATGCCTAACATATTTCAATATCACTGTACGAGATTTTGTGGCTCAATAAAATGTTTTTAAAAATATATTATGGCTACATATTCCAAAAAAGTGTCAACACAAATCTCCGGTGGGTCTTACAATGACTAAAAATAACTCGAAAGATAAATTCTTTTTGAATAATAACACCGTCATGATCTATTTATGGGTGTAATTATTTTTTAGGATACAAGAGTACTATAATTGAAAACCGACCAAAATCTATGCAAAAATTATTTAAAGTAGAACAACATTCACACAAACAAACACACAACAACCTCCCCTTTGATTTATATTACCCCATAAGTAACGACACAATATTTCTTAGGATAAATCAAATATAATGACCTCGCGTCATTACATCGCGTCATACTATATTTCTCATTAAATATAAAACTTGATACTAATATTCTACACGCGATTCTTTCTGTCATACAGCATACTGCACTGTACTCAGTGGAAGTCCGAAAAAAATTATGGGTAAATTACTTATCCTTTTCAAAATCTGTAAAAGGAAAACCTGCTTATCTCATCATTGGGATTAGTGGTTAGACTAAAAAGTATTACTATCTTAAACTTTTGTGTAGACTATACCAATTCTTATTTTTATCTCATCATTGCTTTAGATTTTAGAATAAGACCAGCCTATTTACCTACTTGATATATTACCTACGTGGTATACATTGTTATAATTTCCCAGATACCGTTTGAATATTAAAAAATACTTTGTTATAAGAAAAGAAATAGCTAACTGGCAGAAATTATAGGTTCTAAATTGTATATGTCGGATGTGAACTCCAAATGAGACAAATTGTTCCTAGGATCATAATAATGTATGTCTGGATTTGATGGATGAATAGACAGTCAGAGCAAACCAGTACATCTGTATGTCACAATTTTTTTTAGAATACATAACTCGCCAACCTGCATCTAGTGAGTAAGCTTCAGCTACCTTTTGCATAATAGAAAAGGAGTTATAAGCAACATTTAGAAAATATATACTGACTTTAATGACATATTGAGAAAAAAACAGATTACAAAACTTTTACCAACCAGTACTTATTTGTGTAATTTTTAACCATTATATATATGTATTATTTTCTTTTTTTGTGTTAGTTATTTATGGACTAAAGAGAATAAATATATAGTTTTATTTCATACTTCATATGCAATTAATATTATTTATGTGATATATTATGTTATTATTATTATTCCCTAGATATGTTAACTTATAGTATATTATATATTTATATTTTATTTGACGTCTATTCTGATGTAATTGTAAAGTCCAGTGTCACATATCTTTAAGGTAATTTACCTTTAGCACATGTACAATAACATTATGTACACATAATAAATATTTCTGGCACTAAAGATAAGTAATAAAAATAAAATATAACAACATACCTTACTTTTCCTAGTAAATAATATTTAGGCAGACAGCACAGCAGCAGAACATGAATTTAATATTTAAAATGGGAAAAATTCCAGACAAACATTTTATTATCTGTTAAGATATTTAATATCTACTCATCGTCATAGAATCATTGTTGCCCAATGGTATGTTTGTAATAAGCTTTATTAAATAAACTATAGTCATAAAGTAGGTTGCATCTAACACAGAAGTTTATGTAATTTTATTTGGATTCTAAAGTATATACATGTACATCCCTAGTTAATTTACTATTGGTTAAATGTTGTAGCACGGATATAGAATGCATAATTAATATATGAAATAATTTTAATTTATGGTACTGAAACATTGATTAGAATTAAAGAAAACTCAAACAGAGATAATATTGTACATAAATGTATTGAAACAGTCAAAATTTATGATATTGAAAGATATTAATTAGAGAATGTATAATAAACTGAGAGATAATTTTTACATAAATGTATAAAAAAATGAAACACCCAACTTAAAAAAAGTATTTTTATTATACTAAGTTGTTATAAAACTAATGTTTTCTTTTATCATCCCTATCCCTCACTTTTGATCTATCATAATCATCATACTTTCTTGATGATCCACGATTTCTTTTATCATCTATCCGTCTTTCCCTAGATCTGTCAATATCTCTATCTCTCGATCTAGACTTGTGGCGTTTACTAGAGTATTCTCTTTTTCTATCATATGGTGACCTTGACCTTCTTTCTCTTTTTTTGTGACTGCTATGATATTTGGAAGATAAGGGAGGTGTTTTAGGTGATTTGTCCTTTTTTATATCTCGCTTTGACTCTTTTGATGTAGAAGCAGTGGGTGAGTCAGCTTTTTTTTCTTCAATTTTTGCATCTCGTTCTTTCTGGGCCTGGATATGCTTGTTAGCTTGATAAACCTTTCTTAGTAAATCAACTTTGGTTTCCAGTTCTTCAGGATTGACTTTAAGTCGCTTGTATAGCTGGAGGATTCTTGTACATACATCCTTGATGTCCTCTTCAGACACTTTAAATAGCTGAAACCAATGTGGGTTGTTTGGAAGAGGTAAACCAATTTTACGAGCAGTCAAAAATATACAGGCACAGGCAATTGTTTCAGGTGGAAACCTCATAAATACATCAGTCCGGAGTGCATCATTCATGTAATTCCAAGCCATTTGCATCAATTGCTTATTCTTTTCATATTGCAAGACCTGAAGATAAACTACTATGAGCTTGTGAGGATGTTTCACATGCACACAGAACCCCAACTCCTTCAAAATACGTCTTTCCGCTTTAATTACTTGATTTTTAAGTTCAATATAATTTTGATCAACTATTAAGGGAGATATAGTCTTTTGAGCTCTCACTTGCTTGATGTGATGGAACACATTGATGACGTCACGTATTCGACAAGGTTTCTCTTCGACCTTCGATGCCAAATAGATACTACCCATGGCGGTCGTTTCCATTGGGTAGCGTACAAAGGATTTGGAATAATAAAACCTTTGCAAATACATCTGACCTGTCGCCATAGCGACTTGAGGTAGTTTCAATAATATTCCAGCCGTTTGTATCATTTCACATCCGAGTATACGCAAATCCGTCTCAATGTCAAAATCCAACCCATCAGCCTGGGATGGAGTTTCTTTAAATGCAGCTTCTGGCAGTAAGCAGTTATGTAAAGTGAGGACTATCTTTCCATAAGTTTTTGGCTGTTTCCCTTGGGCCACATTGTTGGTTTTGGTTTGATTTTGTACAGTAGTCGTAGTCATGATGTTTCACTTATTTTATACGTAACGTAACATTAATTTTTATGAAAAAAAAAACACTTAATTCAAGAACCATTTATTTCTAATTAGTCAGTAAAATAACTTTAACATCACAAAGCTTGGGTAGAAAAACGCGACTAAGTGACAGCATAAAAGAAAAGCAAGATGGCCGCTTCAAAAAACATATGTCACCCCTAACAATCATTTAACGCTACTAAGTTAATCAATTATATGGACAAATAGGTAATCTCTACTCACCTTGTGCCATTTTCTAAACTGAGCTTTAACTTTAATCCCAATAGTTTACCATTCCACTATTTCCGAATTGGGCGTTAGTACATCTGACACACAAGTCACAAGTCAACACTTTTTCAAGTTGCTAACTTGCTAGAGTAGTGTTTTGGTTTGGTTGCTAAGTGCAAACGTCAAAGTTTATAATTCAAAATATTATTTAAAATATTATTCAAGATGATAACATTATTTAAAAAAACTACATATTAATATTTTATCTTTTTGTATAATGTAGTTATTTATCCAAATATTATAATGAGCAATAATTGTTAATGTTTCAGAACGAAACCGGAACCTAATTATTATGTTTATTTCGGCGGCACTAGACAAAGTAAGACATTCAATCAATAAACCGGGTGCGAAGATTAGAGCCTAGAGGAATATGACTAGACAAATAATAGTAATCGCAAGTATATTTGCGTTACTTGTTTAATTTAATTAAAAGTCTAAGATTTTTATAACTAAGGTATCTTATATAATATATTAATTCAGAATAAACTTACATCCAGGATCCGTACATTTTTGTAGGAATGAATCCAGAAAATCATGTCCTTCCCCTCCTTCAAAACAACATTTCACAAAAGACATATTTGTATACACGTTATCACACTTTAAAAATATATATTTTTTTTAGTATCGATAAAAATATCTTAAGATTTTTATCTTATATTGCAGTGATAACAGCAGTATATAAAGAGGATTTCTTGTAATTTATGTGTACCGAGAAGTTTATCAAACTTTAGTACTAATAAAACATATACAAAAATAAATAATATAAATAGGATCACATTAAATAATACAACGAATTTAACATATTATCATTCAATAAAGATTTGTATTGTTTTATAAATTGTACACGCTATGAGTATGTTTAAAATATTATCACAACAATTAAATTAGGTCAAGTAATGTCACATTTGACCAACTTATACCTAGCACAGCTAGGTATTGAAGAATAAAATATCAATGGTGTATGGAATGCGAACTGGCCAACTCGACTGTGGGAAATTGTATGACAAAAAGTCATATCTGCCTGAAAATTTGGTACATCTTCATTTAGATGGGTAATGCGCTAAAATATTTCCATTGGTGAACTTACATTACGCAGCTTAAGTTTTAATATTAAAATTGACCAAGAGATGTCTCTACGTTTCTTGGTTCAGATGGTGTAAATAAAATTGTCAGATATTATTTTTTATTTTTTTGGAAATTTGAAACTAATGAGGATAGATCGAAAAAACCTATATGAACTACCATTTTAAATGACATTAAATTCAATAGGTAGCCACAGTAGCGGTAGTGTCCCACTTGCATTTTATGGAATTCAGTAAATACAATTTCAAACTCTTTAACTATGAAGGGAGATTCTACAATTCATATATTATTTACTATTGCACGGGGAATCTCAAACTATATTCAAAATTTCTCTGCTTCAAAGTAGTTTTTTTGGTGCAATATAATTTTCTTTTACCTTAATGAAACAGTGGCTCTATTAGCGCTTCCTAAGTGACAGTTTGATACACGGAGCATTCCTTACCTCTACTCTCGCTTCAATTATTGCGGGTAGAATGGTTAACATAAAATAAATGTACATAAATAATTTCAATAAACATATTGACATTAATTCCCGGGGTCTAATATCTTGTTACAAAATTACTGCTCATTTTATAGGTCATGTAAAAAAGATGTAAAGAAATTTACATTCTAATTGAATTGTTTAATATACATAGGTAGATAATTGACATATTCTTATTCTTTAGCAGATTCCGGTGGATTTTTTTTTATTAGACACTTTATATTAAATTAATGATTCGAACATGCCGCTATGACAGAATTGTGAGCAACATGTAGTATTTTGCCAATGGTAAACAAAAACCTTAACTAGGTTTCCTTAAGTATTTAATAAGCAATATTCCATAGGAATGCACGTTGAAACTAGAAAGATAATATAAGACTCGTATAAACGCTCTGAAGAAACAACATTAAGCCATGAAGTTGTCTCCATATTTACGATGGACAAGATAGATTGCCAGTAATATATTTTTAACCTTTTAAAATATCATTATACTTTTAATTCTTAGCATTAAAAACGATAATGAAGTGCAATCACAAATCGCAAGTGTAATATTGTTGAGTTCTCGAAACATTTCGTGACTGTACCGAATACCGTAGCCGGCGGGCCATTAAATAATGCCCAGATGATAGATAAACCGACCTATTGTTGTTTTCAATTCAACAGATATTTGACTAGAATTATTATTGTAGTCAATTATTGAGAATCAAGCTTTTTTAAATTACAGTCTCTTCCAAACAAAAAGGTTATTCGATTGTCTTATCAAATTGTCTGTAAACATTTTAGTTATGTCATCTTCATATTTTTTAAAAATATATAAACATAAAATTAAATTTCCATCAACATAATCATAACTCGAACCTGCAGCTTCGAAGATTAAATTATAAAAACTAAATTTATCTTTTATTATACTTTTTTTTGATAAACTCATAGAAACTTCTATCACCAATTCTATCTTCTTTCGATAATCTCACAACTATATGAATTATCAGGCTTAACAATGGATAGTATTATGTACGAGGAAGTATAATTTATTAGTTTCAATAAATTTGCAGAAATATGAAGACAATTGTCTAGAACATAGGAAAAAAGCGAGTTGAATTGAGCTTGAGACAAATCATCCACATATACTTAATGCTATCTATAAAAAGCCGAGATTGATTGTTAGTTGCAATAATATGTTACAGATCTACCATATCCTGGTATAATACTTTTTCTCAGTTGTAACCATAGTAGGAGTTTTGACCTATGCTAAACAAAAACAAAAAAACAACAAAAAAGAGTTATCGTATAATAATCATAGAGATGTATAAGCAAGTTATTTGCTTGTGTTAACGGTGTTAGACAACGATATAAATACATAGAAACAAACATTATAAATACTGAGAATATATTTAATAAACGACCAAACCCAGAAATCTATGCTTATCACATACATGCCTGTCCCTGTCGAACCAGAGCCCTATTGCGCCTCTATACGTTAGGCGTTTGCGCTAACCACTCGACCAACGAAGCGATTATTTATTATTATATTATTATTATTTATTATTATACACTCTATGAATCAAAATCAATTGACATATTTTGAAAAATCCCGTTAAAAATTATATTTATCTTTAGTTACTTAATATTGTTTTAGAAATCATCCTAAATAATATAATTTACCAGACATTTTTTAAAAATTATGTCAATAGATTTTGTTTCATAAAATAGATAATAATTCTGTTTTGATTTGACGATTTAGTATACTGTCATAGTTTTAGTAAGGTCAAATGTCGTGATAGGGGCGCTTTTATATAATCGAAATTGGCATTATAAAATTTTGTTCACACAGTGACTCCTAAAACGCAGAGTGTCAAACAATTAGATAGGACATTCAATCTGTTCCTAAGATCTGAAATAATCGACAATAGATATAGCTTCACTTAATAACGCTCTGGACACATTACAACAGAGGATATTTTTATGGATATCTTTATTAGAAAACCTACGGTATAAAGAAAATTGTTGTCAAAGTTTAAAATAACTCATCTTGTCAACGTTAGCTTTATTGCAGAGAATAAAATTTTAAGGCTTTGGAGTTTAGACTTTACTTTTACCTTCATAATTGCAATAAAAGACAGTTAACATTGAAAGTTCTTAATTAAATCAACGTTAACAAGTACATATATGAAAAGTATTTCAAATTGCAAAATTTTTTTAAGTCCAATTACCTTATGGTCTTTTCACCGCAGGATAAAAAATAAGCAGTTTTCCTTGCACCGCGGCCTCCTGCGAAATTATTCGCAAAGCCAAGACTACGTAATATTCTACACTCGCCAATTTAAGTTTTAAGTTTTAAACTCATTCAGTCGACCTCGAGGTATTGAGGAGAATGGTCGTTGGTGGCCATCTTGAATCGCACGTCAAGCTGCGCGCCAAGTGTTGTGATTAGAACTGTAATGTCATATAGAGTGCATTGAGTGCTTTATCGCATGCAGATTATAAAGTAACAAGTGTAATTCATATTAAGTTTTTTATAGTAGTGTTTCCGATTTAGATCTCAGTGATAAGTGAGTGTTACCGTTTTTTAGCTTTTCTACTGTTTTGCTTTTGCCGGATACGTTCTTTCGGTAAGTTTGCTTTAAGTTTAATTAACTCAAATTTTTTATTAGGTATGTTACAATTCTATAATTTTTTACAATAACTGTATATTATATTATGCGATTAATTATTATTATATTATAATTTATAAAACGATTTAAATTAAATGTATTCATAATTATTTGTAATATTAAAATAAACATATTTATGCAAAATATAAATATTATTGCCATTACACAATACCCTATTAGGTACTCTCGCCGCTGTAACCTTTCCGAGTGGATTGAAAGTTAGCCGTGGGTTTCTGTTTCATTTGCTTTTATTGACGTCATTCTATAATATATTACAATCGCAATATAAAATTCTGTTTTTATTAGTTTTTTATTATAGTACACTTATTTCATATAAAAACGGATTCTGAGGTTTCAACTACTACCCAGTAGTTAGTTGAAAACTAGCGCTACTGAAATAGAGGTTATATACTGTACTATCGCGTTTAACGTCAATTTAAATTGCATCTAGCAATGAATTGCATGATAGAATTTATACATAAATTATGATAGATCGTTCTTTTACTTATATTTAAGAAATGATTAATGATTTCTATGAATTGCTTATTCTAACTAGGTAAAGTAATTATTTTATGAAAGCTATTCATATATTTTTAAAAATTTAAGCTACTTTGACCAAAGTAAGGGGTTTGATGTGTAACTGCGGTGATATGATAAGTAGTTAGGGTGTTAGAATCTTTTTGTTCCCTTCATGATTCTGGGAAACATTGATTTTATTAACTATTTTTATATGTGTAGTAGTTTAAATAAGTTTTTCTTTCTCAGTTTAGGTAAGTAAGAACTTAGCTAGGTAAGAACTTAATTTATGGTTAAAAAACTAAAATTATTAAAACAAAAACTACTATTTACCTAAATTTTATCATTTATATAAAAAAAACTGTATTATTTAACCTAATGAAGTGGAAATAAAAAAAAGATCAATATACTATTCTTTCTAAAAACCGGTAGTCCATATTGCATCAGTTCTTAAATTTATTTAACAACTGATTACGCGAAGATGTCGCTGCGGGATTCTTAGAAATTCAACGGGAATTTGATTAAAATAATTTTTTTTTCTTAAATGTACATTTAAACTAATACCAGCTAATATACCCAAAATATTTTGAACAGTCAACATTTTATGATTTATAACTAAAGCTTTGAAATCCACAGCGTGTCCAAATACTTACTGTTTGGAAAGCTAACAATATTGTCGTAGGTATAAATCAAAATAGTTAATTGAAACTTTATATTGAACGCATTTAAATGCTTTAATGCTGATTTATTGAATGCTAAATTCTCAAAAATGTCAGAAAATCCGATAGGTCTAACAGAGCGCTGTCACGCCAAAATTCGTAAGTACGAAGCATTTTTAATTCATTTTTACTAAATTATAAATATAGTAAATTGTAATTAAATAAATGTTTACAAAATAATAATCCAATTTAAAATAAAATTGCTTGGCTTGTACTTGATTATTAATTTTATTTGACTTTTAAAAGACCTCCTATCATTAGTCCGCTCCCTTTTATCAAGGTAACGTCGATATGTCAGCAACTATGGCATTTTCTTGCTTGACTGCCAATATATGCGGAAATATGCTATTTATTATAACAGAAAGGGATACTTTGAAATTATAACACATAAAAGTTTTGTAGAAAAAGTTTTATCTGATACTATATTTTCTTGTGTTTTATTTATTCGATTTTTGTAGTTTTTAGTTCGAGATATATTCTTCCCCAATTTCAGGTCACCCATATGAAGCTGTATATTTTAAACAGCATCAGTATTCTAAAAAAAACCAGGACCTACTTATAATATGAGTATCACAATGAATGTTATAATATAACTAGAGTATTAGTTAGAAAAGTTAAAATTTTCATATACATTATATAAAATCACAGACAAATAATACAATCTGACTAAAAAAATTACTTAACATATATTAAAAATCAAGCTAATCATTATGTTTTATATTAGTGTCAATAACATTTAATGACGTAACGGCTACCTACACTCCGCCTGCGAATGAACACAAACTTCTTCAAATATGGAGAAACACTCGATCGCTTATTTGTTAGCTTAAAGCTGCTAAAGAGGCTCAATGCAAATAACAAAACATTAAAAAATATTATAATATAAATTTATAACCAATCCATGTATCAAAGAGACAAATAAAAAATAAAAAAACACGTTTTCGCGCTTATAAAAGTCTAATATATGGAATAGTAAAATTCTTTGCTTTAAAATAAAGATAAAATTTAATGTACTTATATGTTGTTAAAAATAAATTTATGACCATTAAATATTTATATAAGAACTCTACATGTTTCCTACACAATATATTTTTTATGTTTACTGAATACTCTTTTATCAGTTGTGACCAACCACACTTATTGGACAATATTGAATTGGCGGGTAAACTGTAAAGTCTATGGTTACAAACTTGGTACTATATGGGATTGACCGTTGATGACTTTTTAATAACGAAAGCGTTATAAGCTTATGATTCTTGGCAATCTGCTTTAATAATATGAAATCTTGTAGGTAGGAATATCATTACATTTTGTAATATGAAGATCCTTAAAGATTAATTAACCGGTAAAATTTTCTTTAGTAAGCTAGATCATTTTTAGGACTTCTGGAAACACCTTAAAGGTCAATGAGTTAGTGAGTCTTATATATATTGTATGTAAACTTTCGTGATGAACTTGCTCGATTAGTTTGGCACCCATACCGGATTCTTACTCATGAGCTCGGAACATGGCGAACTCGCTGCGTGAAGTTAGAAAATCAGTGTGTGAGTAAGTGTTATTAAAATTAATAATATGAACATAAAAAAATTGCGTATTCTTCATTACTTAGTAATACCTTGTTCTAAGACGTCTATTCCGGATCATTCCGGAAGACGAATAAGGAATAAAATAGGACTCTTGGAGAATAGTTTGACAATGCTCTGTTTTTGATTTGGGTCTGTTTAGCTAACAATTATAGCTAGGTGACGTTGAAGACCTATTTCAAAGTTATCCCCAGTATTAACAGCTGTGGAAACCTTAATTGGCATTTAGTGTCGCGATAATCCCATCAATCCTATTAAATTCTGATTACTACCGCGTCGCCACTGAAAATAAATCTTATACACAAAACTATTTTATGTAATAAAATGAGTAATTCGAATTCAAAAAATCTTTATTAAGACGTTAATTTAAAACTAATAATTTAGAACAGAACTTTGAAGATCTAAAACAATAAACCTTTCAGCTGTTGCTGCTGCTTGCTGGTGAACGTAAACTTTGCTGAATCCGTAGAGTAGAGATTCTTGAGATTAATTTTTGACTTTACCATAAACAAATAATTACTAACTGCAGCTTATATCACTGGTATGTAGTTGACATCAGTATTATATGTCACGACTATTGAAAACATTTACAAATTATTTATTTTCCCTGAAAGATACCATCATTAAAGAATTTAACCTGTCTTAGTTTGTAGTCTATGCTTTAAAAACCAACCAAGCTGTTACGGATTTCTGATACCAGCACCTGCAATCGAAGGTCGCGTGTCGAAACTATATACATTCGCTGTTGTCTCTTAATTGAGTGAATAACTGGATTGTTGACTTAATACACAAGCAATCATGAATACGTAATTTATCAACAGTGTATTGGTTTTCGCAATGAGTTCCATTGGATAAAAGATGAGAACGGGTTTATTTTTATTTATTTATTTTGTTACAAAACTTTGATAATATATTTTTATATGCTCTGGATTTTGAGCTGTGGCTGATTTATTTTACTGCAGTATCTAAACATAAAAAAATAACATAGATATATTTTTAGTTTTACAATGCGTGTCATATTTATATTTACCTTACTAACAAATAAAAACAAGAAAGTGTCTACTGCAAATGACAGCGATCAAGCCGGCGTGTAATAATGCTTGAAAAATGAATGAATGCAGAACTCTGACCGCACTTTCTATTTTTTGTGTTTTCTTTAGGAAATGTTATTATTACAAACACAATAAGGATACAGTTGACCGAAAAACGTTATTTTATTATAGAAAGAGAGCCGACAAATAACTTACTCGTGTTGCCTTTTTTGATCTTGTTTTAATTATTTCAATTTAATTGTAATTAAAACTTTATTGCAATATTTTTGATTACAATAAGATATAAAATGTTTCGGAAAACTTTGTGAAATTGTGGAAAATAATGTGCAATTGAAATCGTGTAAAATGTGAAAAACAGTGGTCGCGGGTTCGAATCCCTGCCATTATTATTTATTATTTATATTATTATTTGAAATATTGCCTGCGTGTCATTATTATTTATTATTTATATTATTATTTGAAATATTATGTAGCGGCCAGAATTAGTAGGTAAGCAATAATTGTGGACTTAAACAACTTAATGTTGTTCCTCATCTTCCATTATGATTAATGGTAACTATTTGCTTTGTAGCCCATATCTTAGCAACTAGATTGACATAGATATTAAGGATTAGTCGAACCAGTGGTTTCCCAAGCCGTTCCGTTCTATGAGGTCTGCAAGTTTTCCTCATATCAATTTACAGATATGCAAAATAACTTTATATTAGAATCCTTCTTAGAAAAACAATGAGCCAATAAATTATATACCCCAAGGTTATGGCTAAAAGACTGACAATTACTGTCATCTGATAAATTGTATCTTATAAAACCTAATTTATTAACACTAATTTAGCAACGTCACTTGTTGTCTTAAAACGGTGAAGTTTTTGCAAGTTTTTAAATAGCAATCAATTTAACCAAAAAGACATTTGTTTTTTATAATTAGCAACACTGAAAACCTGTGTCAATCTAATAACATAGAAATGACATTGGTTACAGTTTGTCGTAAGTATTCAGACCTACTTCTCATTGTGAAGACCTCACGAAGTACACAAAGCAATTAGTCGTGACAACGCTATGACCAAACTATAAACATCTTCTGATTTCGCAATAGTCGTCTCTGCCCGTACGTTTTGGGAATCTCATTTAGCTCTAGGTCTTTGGTTTATATATTTTTTTAGTGTCAGTAATATTGTTTGTCTGATTTATATATCATCATAGAAATCTTTATTGATATATCAATTATTAAATAACTTATAATTGTAATCTTCTGGTTGATGATCATTTTTATGTCTAAACATTAAAGTTAACATTGATTCTACATTTTATAATATTACATTATTATATTTATGTTCTGTACGACATCGTATATAATATGTTTAAGCTCAATGTTTACTACAAATAACAAAATTAAAGACAAAAATTTACATTCGTTAAAATCCTCAATTATTCGGCGACATGATAAACTACTTATGCCATAAACCATGGCGTACGTGACATTATGTGTAATGGCACGCCATGAAGATAAGAACCACCTTGGCCGGCGTGACACAGTTAGCAATACGAAAAACGACTTTTATAATGCGGGACAACCCCGGTATACCTGACTAGAAGTTAGGTATACCGGCTTATTCTAGACGCTTAAAAATGTTCTAAAACCTTCACGAGTGGAACACATTTAGGTAAGTGGAATTATTTAAAATTGAATGCCAACATCTGTATTCGCAATACAAATTCATTCAAATATTGGTAAAATAGTTTTATTTGAATGTTTGTATATTCTTGTAACATTTCTAGGTATATTTAATTATTTCGTACGTATTTATTGTCATACTATATAACATTGATCGGTCTAATGCTTAGATATACATAATAATCAACTACTCTAAGATAAACTATACACTTATGGGGAAATATTGAAAGGGTAAAACGACTCGTTTGCCAAAATAAAAAAATAATAATACAATATTTTTATAAAATACATATAGGTATCTTATAGTACCCGTTTGCGTTGTAAATAAATCACTTTATTCACAGCAAAAGCCACCCTTAAGAAAACTATGTCAGTAACTAAAAACTGATAATAAAAAAAAGTGTGGCGTGGCGAAAATAAACATTATTCTAATTTTTTTTGTAATGCAATATGATTTTTGTATTTATGAGTTACCAACAGTTCTTTAATCTATTTATATTAAAGGGTGTCACTTGGCCATTTGAGCATGGTCGCTTTAGAAAACTATGTCACATACAAAAAAGTCCTAATAAAGTAAGCGTGGCGACAAATATGAAATAAACATAAAAGTTTATTAAACATTCACAGTAAACATTTTTTAATATATAAAAAAATATTAAGAATTTGACTTTATAGCTTGAAGTTGATAGACCAATTAGTTTAGTTCTAAAAACGTAGGCAAACTTTATTTATGAATCCTTCATACAACCTTTATAAAAAGTGCATATATATATATATATATATATATTACACATATTACAAAGCGAATATAAAAATAGAATTCATACATTATTTATGGTACGTAATTAAAATCGTATAAAATATAACGTTTCTCAGGTTGCGCGCGCGCAGGTCGTGACGTCGTTAAGTTGCCGTGCTCTGATTGGTCGGAATTGTCACCTTGGTATGAACACGAAACGGCGTGTGGTTTTTGCATATTACGCTTTTAAATTACTTGTGGGAAGTATTTAAATCATATTTGCAGATAACTTAAAGAATTTGATTACATTTGCAAAACATTGTTACTACATATAATTATAAATAAATATTAGTTATAACGTTATGAATTAGTTATATCTTTAAGGTAATAACTTCATATGTTCTGCGCAATAACACTTGATACTTTGTCATTGTTGTTGAGTCTAGAAGTTTCTTGAAATGTGTTAAATTAATTTATTTATGTCTATATAAATACTGTTAGAGTAGTTTATTTTGAATTATTCTATATTTTTATATTTTGATTGAAATTAAGCTTTGTAGGTGTTTTCTAGCTAATTAATACGTTCTGAGAATCAACAGCCTCTAAAGGCTTGCAGTTCGGAAATGTAATTCGCCCTTATTTAAAAGGTATTCCAGTGTATATTATGGTTTTTCTTGTCCGTAGGCTTTGTTGACAATCAATTATACTTTACCTCAACAGATCATGCGTGGGCGCAAGGACGTGACGTCATGCGCGGGCGCAGGCCATCTGTGATCACTTGATTTCCGCACCTGTCTTTGTACTTAGTAAATATTTTATTTAAAACACCCACTAATACGAAAATTATTGACATTGTCAAATATGGTAAAGGTATATGAATCATATACCTTTACATTATTTTAAAATAACTTTTCTCATTATGTGTTATTAATATTTAATACCCAAAATATCTTAAGAATCCATAATATATTAAGTATTAGCAACGATAATATTGTATTGTTAAACGAAGTCCAAGAAGTATCCAAAGTTAATAGATGTTTAATTGAACAAAGCTAATTAAAAAGCCATGCTCGCTCGTCATCGGCATGCCGATGTCGTCAAGACCAGGATGTGTGGAGGATCTGTGGGAACGCCAAATATGGTAATAGGTACTTAAAGTACTGACTTACTACATATATGAATGATTATTTTAGGGGTATACGCTATAATTACACTGTATACGCTAGAAATACACTGACATTATTGTTTAGGAACTTATTAGATATACATAGCTATAGATTCTTTCGCGTTTTCTCTAACCATGGGCGAAACTTTCAATTGTTATAGAAGCTTCCAAACCGTTCATTTAATAAAAAATGGAAAAATTACGATATTTTTCCTTAATTTGTAAGTTGATTAATCTGTCACACGACCTGTCACTTTAATAAGCTATCAAATCGCGGGTCAGACGCAGTGGCCTTGAACTGACACTTGACAGCCCACTTCTAAGAATTCACGAATCACGATCCACGATGGATCCCGGCAACACGACAAAGTCGGAACTTGTAGCCAGTTAATAAATAAGTTTATGTGACATATTTTTTAACCGCTACCACAGAAAATACATGATTATTATTTTTAATATCGTTATTACTCTACCTAAAAAAAGACTTGAACATAATTGCTTAAAATTACACAACTATATATAACTTAACTGCAACATACTTACCAGTCAACTGTAACAAGGTAAGTAATACAAACCAACATGTAAATCCTGAGTAAACAACCTTGAGTGTTTTCCCCGTGTTTGGTCATAAAGACTCAAGTGACGATATGGTTACGTTATAGACCACTAACAAGAATAAGACACGATTGACGTGTTCACGGTAATGAGACTAGCATTGAAATGTCTCTATTTTCCCATGGGACTGCTAGGACCAAAATATCAATTTCAATTGTCCCAAGGTACTAGTGGGACGAAATACGGTCAGTTGTTCCATCTTCCCACCATGCGGCTAGTGAGATAGAGCCGGCTACAATATTATTTATAAAATTGATAATTATAGTAAGATAGTAGATAAGAAAATTAAAGTGTTTAAGTTCTAAAGGTTTGATTTAAACTAAGAAAATTAAAGCAAAAAAACGGTGTTTTTAATTGTAGAATTAAATGGTAGATCCATTTAATTCTACAATATTATACCCGGAATATCACGTACGTAGAGTACGAGGAGTAGATTATATTGGTATCAAAGTTTTTTTTAATATAAAAGACAGAAACTTTTTTAATGTGGCAACCTTGCTCATGATGAATGAAAAAAATAACAAGAACAGTAGACCGCTACAACAGTGTTTTGATAGGAAAGCGTTAATCAGAAAATAAAATAAATTATTAAAGTATTAGTTAAAGTATTCAATTTTTTAATAATAAAAACTTTCTTATTTATCAAATACTTCTATTAATATAAAATCATATTATACCAAACATAAATACATATATAAAAATATAAAGAAAATAAAAAACAAAATAAAAATATAAAAAAATAAAAAACAAAATAAAAATATAAAAAAAATAAAAAACAAAACTGTCCAAAGGACTCACTAAAATAGTCTTTAAGATACCTTTTTGAGCATGTTATCTCAAATTCCAATGTTTAATCTGACAAATACACTCTAAATGTGAAAAGTAAACGGGCGACGTGTTCGTGGATAAAAGAAAAAAAATAAAATAAAAATTATATATATTATGCATTAATATATGTGACACAGTTTATCCTTTACTTATCCGGAAAATTTTGTGAGTCACTACGACGCGACGGTTAGGTTGCGGCTGACACTTGAACCTTTGGCCATGACGACGGACAGTCATCGTTAATTATAGTTAATTAAATAGATTATTCGACTTAAGATAAAGGCTTGCAAGTTATAAATGTATAGTTGCTTGCAATTTATATATAAGTTATATATAAATTGTAACATATAATATAACAATAGATTTAAATAGTATTAATATTATGATTATATATCCATTGTAATTAAACTGTTGTAGTGTAAGTACATTACTAGGATATTTATAAATTTTCTATTTGTCAGTTCTCCGGAATTAATTACGATGCAAAATTTTCATTATTTGAAAGACTAGAATAATTAAAAAAGTCGTTTCTGGCAATTATCCCATTACGTAAGTACATGACGCTTTTAACATGAATATTAAATAGCTATAACAATACCGATTCCATATCGAATTATAAGACAAAGAATACCACAACATTAACAATTCAACGGTTTTACTTTTACGGTATGAACATAATTAAATAAATATAATTAAATACTTTATGTATCTATCTATCTAGTAAAACATAAGTATGTTTTTAACATAGCTGTTTTAGTACTATTAAGGTAAGATAAGTAAATAATTATTTATTAAGGATATAAGTAGATATCTATATCCTAAATAAATATTATTATATTCGAACTTACCATTAACTTACTTAAATTGAACTTAACATTAACTTACGTGTAATGAAAATGAAATTAGGTGTACTTTCCCAGGTGCCGGTTATGCTATCTTAAAGTTTTTGTTTCCTTCAGGAACTCTACTTTTTGGGATGAAAGATACCCTACGTCCTTTTCTGGATATCTGTGTTCCGGCCAAAATTTCATGATAATAAATTAAGTAATTAAGGCGTAAAAGTAAAAACAAATATTTTAAATTTTGAATATTATTTAGGACTTGATCCCAAATTTGTCTGTCATCCAAATACACATTTATCCTTACTTGGGGAAATATAAAAGCCCTTTTAATAAATGTTCAAAGCCATACTCAATAGGTAGGTGAGTGTATATACATATAGTTGCAAACTTTTATTAAATCTTTTAAGGAGTTAATATTGGTGCAATACACAACTAGTTGCGCCAATCGACGTCTCCAAATTAGAACTTGTAAAGAATAAAACATTTCCAAGTGACCGTTGACTGCGAAGTATTTATAATTTAATATATTTTTTTATTTAATAAAAACTTACACAAGTGAAATATAACACAATTATTGGATGAGGTCTTCTTTTGGTTATAATAAAATAACTATTGTAATCTGTAGATATTGTGACAACTAGCAATGTATAGGATATTATTGGTATCAGGTACCTAATGTGGCGGTTCGCCAAAAATATTTGCATGTTAACAATAATATAATCAGGTATACATTATCTACCTGCTGGTATCCCGATTATTATATTTACTGGGGTCTGATTCATATGTCAATTCCTTCTACGCTCTTCTATCATAAGTCTACTAGACTACCCTCTTTGAGATATAATTTTCATACCATCCAGACTCACACCAGATATTCATCTAACCCATCGTATTCTATTTATCCAACCCAGCGCATTCATTTCATTTATTAGTTTCAATGCGCAGATTTTCAATCCATACAAAAATGAGTCTCAATTTGTTCTCGTGACCTGCCACCATCACCTCTTTTTATCTTGTGTTTAATGTAGTTCGAGTTATTTCGCCATTATTTTCATTGACTGAGCCAGGGTACCGAAAGTCTAAGTAAAATGGTCAAGCTTTTATTGGTCCAAAATTGGAGAGATTACCGAAATTGCAGAAAATAGCTTTAGTTTTAATACTTTACATGAGCTTCATTCCTCAATAGTTGTTGCAATTCGATATTACATTTGCTTTTAGAGATATTAGTACATTATTACATTATATTATTTCATCTGGTAGAAGTCTATCAACAACTTATTGAGCAACAAATTGGAGATTAAAAACAGTAGGGGTAAACAGAATTTATACTGGATTAAAAATATTGCCAAACCCGAGGAAGCCAATATATCTAAGGTGAGGGACCTTATTATTTATATACTTAGTCTATTTATTTAATTTAGTGTTATATACTTTTGCGAACTTTACGTTAAAAAAATACAATTTGCAACCTAATTCTTTCAAAACTTCTAGTTATCCGAAAAAGACAAACGAACTGAACTTCTGTAAGTAATATAATCTTCTATAGCTTTTTATACTCCTAATGCGCCTCGTGGACAATTTTTTACTTCGAAAACGGCGACGTTTTTTTTTGATGGCGCTGTTTATTCTGAGATCCGGAATACTTTATCTTTTTGTTATCATTTTTTTAACGTTTTAATAATTAGAATAATATTCACAAGGTTGGTTAAAAATTAATGACAATTCAAAAAAGTATAGAAAGTTTTCTTTAATCCGAGGAAAACCCGCTTAAGGGCAACTAGTTAATTTATATATTTAAATTACTTTAATTTATATACTCTGTAGTATTACATAAATGTACTTTGTCATTACTCAACGGAATGTCTCTGTAATGGAAATGCACATTTAATTAAGTAATTTACTTGTGAACGCAATTACATGGAAAAAATCTTCAACATATTTAAAAATGTATTTTTATTTAAAGTATAATTAATCTCAAATACTATTAAGAAGTGACTCTTAACTTTAAACTTATCAAATGAATGAATCTGCTATTAGTAGGGTTGTCAAATATTCATATGAAAAAATAAAAAAATATGACTTTGTTTCTTTTTTTGACTTGTGTCAAACAATTATCAGAAGTAGATGAATTGATTACATTTTGATTTAATTCCAATTATAGTTTTAGGTTTATATCTTGAAATGTTTTGAAGTTGACAACCCTACGCAATGACCTTGAGCAAGCGAATGTAAACCAATTCTGACGGAAATAATTTTGCTAGTGAGAAAAAACAAAATAAAATAATCCTTTTATAAAATAAACTTTATTTTTCTTACATATAGTCCGTGTTTATGTGTGTGAGTGTTTTATGTTTGTGCAATAAATTCTATTTCAAATTAAGTTTGTTTCGAACAAATAAGTAGTAGGTATTATTTGTAATTATAATAATCGTCAGTGGCATTTAGTTTATCAGCAGGAAGCTTATAGACATTTGTCACTCTAATATAAATCCTTGTTATAACTTTTTTGTTTTTTATCAGCTTAATATAAAATTTATATTATAAATATTGTGCTCCGACTTTACTTTAAGTTGATAGGTTTGTTAAAACTACATGTTGATGATTGAGGAAATACATCCTGATTTCATTTTGTTTAATTAAAGTTTACATGATAATTGAAAAAATATTAATTATACGTAAAAATGATTTGTTTTTTTACTTATAATATATAGTAAAATGCCTTATATAATAATAATGTGAGTTTTCAAAGATGTTTTTATTAAAAAAGCACGAACATCTTTAGATTAGACTAGATATTCCATCATTATAATACACTTTGATTTTCTATTTAATGAACTCAGGAAGCCAGTTCTAGATTTATACCTACACCTTCAAATACAGCTTTCTTGGTAAGTCGCTATTGTGTTTGTGATAAATGTCTGTGCTTGTCAGATATCAGAGATCTTGTATCAAACTTGTCTTGAAGAATATATGTATTTGAGGCATTAACGAACATTATTAATGTGTTTTGTGTGTCCTTGTTTGAGATCGTAATAGTACAGCATTTGTTCTTAAGAGGAAAGGGTTGGAATATAGAATAATATCGTCTAAAAACACAGAACTGCTTTACGTACATTATGCGAAATAAGTTATAATAACTTTTAAATAACGAATTAAAGAACCATAATCACAAATAGTATTCGAACCAGTGAACTCTGGGATACCGTTCCGTGGCTCTATCATTTGAGATTCCCTTCTCTAACATTCAAATATAATCGTCTTTAGCGAAACATAAGGATAGATAGGAATAGAAGGGGTTCTAATAGATGTCACCTCACAAGAATAGATGCGAAATTGATATTTGAATTTTGTCCATACTATTTCATTGCGAAATTATTAACAATTTAAATAACTTTAATTTTCTAATTCAAATTTGTACACCAAATTGTCAATGTATATACTTTTAAAGTTCAATATAACATAGGTGTAACATTGAATTGACATTGTCAAATAGTTAAGATCATCGCCTACATAAATACTTGTAGTCTGAAGTTCAATGATGACAACACCTTGCTCTTGGAGGCTGTGTTTAATGTAATAATAATTAGCGGTAGACTGGCGATAGTGCGAATTATCAGACAATGTGGTTTTTTATCATTTTAACACATTGTACCTACTCATTTTTTTTAATAAATTGATTTTGAATCAAGAGTTTGGAGCGTATGGTATGCATACATACATTTTGGTTTAAAATTTAGTATGTGACTTTAGTAGTCTTTAATAAAATTGACTTGATAACTAACTTTTAAAGCAACAAGATGACATTTTTTTTTAGTAATTAATTCTTTACATATTAAGTCCATCACACAGAGACAGGTAAGCAAACGTTTTAGAAAAGTTTATGTTTGTGGCCTGTTTACTAGTTCGCAACTTCGCTCATCGAGCCAAAACCTAAACGATAGATTGTATTAAAATTTATTTTTTTTTCTTTACAAGACGTATTTAATATTTATTTATTTAGGACACATAGCATTAACATTATGAAACATTTATCACCAGCCAATGACTAAAATCAACCGGTCTTTACAAAGGTCGCTCCAATTCTTAGTCTTTATCTATATAAAAACTATATCAACTTCTATATTTTTTTTAATAATATGTTCTCAATATTTGTTTAAAAGTTAGTTTACGAATATGAATTATATACATTTACAAGATTTGTTACTTACATCTTTCCTTATTTTTATTCAAAAATTGTCTGACGTCATCATTATCCACTTGCTCTTATCCCACTTATTTGGGATGGGATACCAGCTCAATTTCTTCCACTCTTTTCTATCCTACGTCATGTAGGTAGAAACTTGCATTTTTGTCATGTCAATTTTCACGCAATCCATCCATATCTGTCTGGCGTACCTACCTAAATTTTACGATTGAACACTAAAAGCACAACAATTTGGAGTTTTTATTTGTGGCATAAAATAATAAATTGATTAATAATTTATGGTTTTTGAACTAACGATTTTATTTTATGTTAGCATCATAAAGCTATTTTTGTTTTTATAATGTCATGATTTGCGGAAAGCTTTGGAAGTCTCCTAAATAAATCGGCCATCTTGTTTGTGTTAATGTCAACATTTTAATAAATTAATGATTAAATAGTTTCGTCATAAATTAGGCTGCGTTTATTAAAGTTCTTGATAATGTCAAGTGACAATAAAAGGCCTTGAAAGTAATTCAATACTTACATATGACTAAAAAAAGTAAAAGTGTTTAAAGTAACAGTGGCCTCCTTTCCAAGTACAGAAAGGGTCTATTTATGGTTTATAGATTTTTTTATTAAAACATATTGCAGGTTTCCTGTTGTTAGGTGACTTTAAATAGTTACTTAGCCTAATCCTACGAAATTCTTTGTGTACGATCGAAATTTAAAAATCTATTTACATTCCGTAGTTAAATTAAATCATAGATCTTCCTTCCTTCCTTTAAGTACCCAACCGCGTACAAGTCAACTAATTGAACTACCGCATACCTATGTATAGATTTATTTTTATTCTATGTTTATTTAAAATAAATTCAAATAATCTCAACATGCCTGTAGGTACATGTTTATAGACATTTTCAAACGTGTTAGCAAGATATTGGGACCTACAGAAAGGAATTAAATATCATCCATATTACTTGCATTAGTGAACCAAAATAACAACTTATTAAATTACAATCAATAAAGTTCTTATCCGCGGTAGTTATAATAACATTATAATAATTGCTTTATAACTGTCAATAAAAACTTAGCACCATAGACATCCCAACGCAAACCGTCACAACTACAATTTCTTGGTATCCAACATAAAAACTATAAATCAGTATTGAATATAAAATAATGTTTTAATACAATGTATTTACGAATTCCGCGAACGTCTAATACAAGAGTTATAGGTGCTGCGTGCGGAATGCGATTATTTCGTATGTGCTTAAAATCTTAATCCCAAGATCTTGAAAGTGTTCAATTTATTTGGTTTAAATGTAACAAAGAAAAAATTAATATTTTTAATATTGGGTAAATTCATTTTAAAATTACCGCATCTGCTTGTCAAAAGCTCTTTCTTATATTATAGTAGGTTTCAATTTTTCTTAGACATACCCTTAAACGACATTTATTGCGTAGATATGGACATGGCACTATTCATTTTCTTTACATCGTATATAACGTCTATCTGTTTATTATGCAAATAAATTACTCAATATAATATAAAAAATAATTATATGCATAGAAAAATGTAATTAAAAGTAAAACGATTATAAAAAACAATAATAGAACAATAAAGCCTTACACGCTTTTGTCTTCAGCTAGCTCTAATGAAGTTTGATTGGCTGCGAGCAATCTCGCTCGCCTTGACCATAACGGTTGACAGGTGAAGTGGCACCTGACTCTTATTATGTAAACAATAGAGGTGATTGTGCAATAACATTATTCATGATTTAGTTAATATGCGACGTTTGACCGTATTAGCGCTTGAGTGCATATTCTAGGACTATAATTGAATTTCAATTGATATTTGCTTTGTTTTGTTTGTATGTTTTAAAAAGGTGACCAACCTTTCATTGATTGATGTGTAACTAATAATTTTCTTTTGTTATTTTTATTGCAATATATAATAATTATATTTACAATTCAAGGAGATCCTATGTAGTAGTTTCCTAATAAATATTTTCTTAATAAACGCCTTTTTGTTAATTAATATTTATTATTTTGATTATCTTTAAGTAGGTACCTTCATAAGATATCTGGCAAGATATGCTTCTTAATGTAAAGATTATGCGTTGACGCACAAACGATCTTAATATGGAATGGGAAGAAGCAGTCCTACCTTCGAATACCAAAACCGGGATAAACTGTGAAATACAAATATATATTCATCAGTCAATAAGCGGTTAACATTGGAGCCCACGGAAATATTTCGACAAAATGGCGGATGTCCCAAAATGGAGACACAAGGTCTGCGACCTTGGACCAAAAGGTTAATAAGTTGCGAAAAGTAAAAATAACTTTTGAATGATAATTTCGGACTGTTAAGATAAAACTTCATTCATTTCTTACTGCAGTCATTTTTTCTGGAAAATGTATTAGTTTTCGCATTAGTGCAGACAGTCTAACCACGAAGTAAATTGTTATTTATAACATTAATTATGAATATAAATGACCATATTAGTTTAAAAAAATAGTCACTCCAGTAAATGGATAATATTAAATACAGTTTTTAACTTTATAAGTCCTTTCAATAAATGAAACAAAACATTCCATAATTAACAAAATATATATATAATATACTCAGTTTTCACAGCTTTTAACATAACCTCATCGTTTAAATGTTGTAAGGTATTATTACTGCTCTTTTAACATTTAAATCTTGACATTCTTGGAATATTGAACTGCTACGTCATAGTTGTGTAATTCCTAGTCAATTCCTAATCCTTGTAAATGTATCAGGTCACTGATACATTTACATCCAAAGCAGGATGCCAGTACCTTATTTGGTCTGCCTTATCCAATAAAGAACCACCTCTAAACGAAACGAAATTTAAACGAAATAGAAAACATATTAGATAATCAAAAAATAAATATGGCAACATTAATCAGGGTAACAGAGTGTCATAATCAGAATATTGAGAGTATTTGAAAAAACCTACTTCATTAGTAACTTCGGTTAGCGCCTTAACTTACCTACTCTTCACGTCTTTTTGCAACTTTTCGTATAGTTAATTAGTTGTTCAAAATAAAAATTAAGGTGTAAGTTTAATATTAAGCAGGTACAGACAGACAAGGGTTAATATCCAAACAATATTCATTTGTGATTTATTTTCGTATTTTCTTAACATTTCCATTTTTTATGAACAACATTTCAGAAATAATAATAACATACCTAAACATATCTTAAGACTGTTTCTTTGATTAAAACCAATATAATTGGTCGTTTCAGAAATATACACATCCATAATAATAATAATAATACATATAAATACTATTCATATGTATTAATTTACAGAAAATGTAGTATGTCCATATTTACTGGGTAGGTAAATATATTTGTAACAAAGCAATTTTTATGGGTCTCTGATGCTTGGACGAGAACACCCTGTCTGAACATCAGTTTAACTAATACAGGGTAAATTCAGAGTAGTGCTTAAGCTAGGACACTCTGTTTGAACCCAGATTAACTAATACAGGGTGAACCCAATTTTAATAATACAGGATGTACTAATGGGCCTATAAGAATAATCAAAAATGTCTCCGCTACTAGTCTTATTCGGCTCAAAGATGAAGAAGATAGTAATTATACCTAATACCTAAGATGTATCAGTAGATTGCTTAATTATTTGCAGCTACATAACTCCTGAAGGTGTAATGGATTTGTGTGGGTGGTGTGATGTCATCCAGTGACCACAGCAATGATTCATTTCTTTCTCCAAGGAAATATTAATTATTCATATCGGTCTCACGATACGAAACAGGTCCAGATATAAATAAACTTGTGTTTTATATATAAACGTAAATACTTCAAGTATCAATATGAACTGCCTCTACAGAAAAAGCAGATAGGTATTTCAAAACTCAACTTCCAAAGATGTTGAAAATAAATTTGTTTATTATTTTTATAAAACCAGATTTGGTTAACATATACATGATTACAGCTATTATTTTTGGAGTCAATCTTTGGACTTGGATCCTTAATACTAGTACTGAAAGAGAAAGCATCATAACATTCGTATTATAAATATTACAAGTGAATCAACAATGATCTAAAGACGAACCTAAATTTGGAAAAGCTTTTATTGACTTAAGTGTTTTGTTTCATAGTGAAAATTATCTGTTCTTAATTCAGTGATAGAGCAGCTGCTGCCGCTCCTTGTCTGAGGTGCTAGAGTTATACAATTGGCAAATATCTAGAGCAAATGTAAAGCAAGAGTAAGAGCAATAAGACGGCAAACTATCCGCCCAGGATTCTAAAGTTCTAATCGACCATAAGATTTTCATAAGCACATGTATGCCAATTTTCTAGACCCTTTATTTGCCTTTAAGTCAACTATAGACTACCATCCACCAACAACCAAAAACCTATACGACGAAGACTTTTTTTCTATTAGACGTTCATAAGTCGAACTGGCCGAATAGCAATTTTCCCATCTTGCTCCTATTCATATGTTAGGAGTTGACTCGTTGTCAAATCAACGTTTGTTTGAGTTGTTTTTTTCGTTCCTATTTAAAAGGTGAGATAACACTCTTATTTATCCGAAATTATGTCCTAAATAATGTTACAACTCAGACTCGTATAACTATAAGCCTATGGCCATTACTGCTTCTCTACTCTCAAAAATAGTGGAGACATATATAAACTGCTAGGTTTTGGCTTACCTCGAAAATTGCCAGTTAACTAATGGCCGCTAATATAGCTTTCACCATGGTTGATCAGCTGGCGATCTTCTAGTGTGAAGTATGTGCACTCCCATAACTGGCAGGCCCACTGGCCTGCCAATTAGTCTGAATGTTGCAAAAGTTTTCGATTGTATGTGGCAAAATGAGCTTTATCTACTTTTCTATAATATACCTAAGCTTATCGAGAATTTACGCAGGTGGATAATCAGTTTTCTCACTGGGCAGGCATATAGGTCGAATTTCGCTTAAAGTCTACATTATATAAGAAACTGTTCTCAGGGCAGATCAAACCAGTATCAAATTTTATCATTTGACCAAGTACAGAGTAAAGTCGTTCGAATCTTCGGGCCCTAGTCTTCTGTGAAATACTAGATCCTTTGGCGTTGCATAGGAACGTCGCAATTTTGTGTTTCTTCTACCTCATTTATATTGAGAAAAGTTCCGAAGAACTATTTGTCGGCACTGGATAATTTCCATTATCACATTTCACGCCACCGCCAGCAATAATAACCACTGGATGCCCACTGGATGCGTAGTATTCTTTTACGGCAATTATCAAGAATAGAACTAAGCGACTAACTAAGAAATAAGCGTTTTTCGACTTCGATATGACATGAGTGCCTTCAAAAATATCATGTATTCCCTCCTCTACAGGCAACGCACTCTACTGTACTCTGATATTGCCCTATTATATTCTGATATTGCTCTGATATTGTCGTACCGTACTCTGATATATTGCCATACTATACAAGAATTAACGTGTATACTAATATAAATATTTAAATTGAGGACATAAGAAAAATAAAATATATGTGTTTTGGAAAAGTTGTGTTTGTACATTGTTTTGTATTATTGGGCAAACCTCTCCTTTCAAAATACAGGCTACCTATCTATCATAGACTGTAACTAGCTATTACCTAATCATTCCTTTTAAATATCTTATTAATGTACGAGTATGCATCTTGCAATTAACATCAAACATAAATTTCGTATCAAAAATTAAATACGAAACTTCAATAGTATATCGTAATATATCGTAAAATAAGTTACATTAAGGCTACGATACAGGTCACAAGCGGTAGCGAATATTCTAAACAGATTTATGTTTTAAAATATATAACAATTATAAAATGTGTGAAAACAAAACCGTTCGTACATCTAATTTATATTTGTTTAAAAGACTTGTAAGTAACTTTTTCCAAATTTATATTTAAATTAAATTTATACTTAAAAATATTAAAAATTAAATTTATACTTAAAACTTATTCTTTTATATTTATCAATACGAAGAATTCTATGATAACAAAATTGATTTCTTGTTAGTCTTGTAGTCAAATTACCAGTCAAAGTCATTAGACTGTTAGTCCACAGATAGGTACGATGCCCATACAGGACAAATGTTTTGTCTTACCTTCAGATTCTTGTATTTTATCTAGCTCAGTCTGAGTGTACTTTGTGTCCGTTAGATCTGTAAGCCCTTGCAACATGAGGTTATTGCCTCTCTAAGTGCTTTCTATTTTTCAAAGTCTTATCACTCGTACCACAAACACTTGCCATCAGAGTAATGTTGCAACCGCTATGACCACATTTGTAACATTGCAATACTAAACTGGTTTGTTTATACAGCCGATCGCTTTTTATGGCTCTTAGATTTGATAAAAAAACTTAACATACATTACTGAATATGTCAATTGGGTCAGACGTTTATTTAATATCATGGCAGCTATGAATATTATCTTACAGCTAAGTTGCTATCTAAAGATTCAGTTATGTAGGTATTATGCAAGAGAGACGAGACGGTAAAAGTAGGTTTAGGTGAGTCGTTTCTCCACGGGGGGTCCAGTTTTTGCCTGCATATGTACGAAATGTCTGTTCAGCCATCAGTCCAAAAACAATAAGTATAACAGCATTATGCTTATCTGGTGTACCCAGATAAGCCAAACCCAAACATAACAATAAAATATAGTTTTAAAAATATGCATATATATGTATTTTTAAGATTATCATTAAGTTGGGTCTACTTTTCAGTTTTAACAAATATTCAAATGTTGCAACTATTATTACAAAATTGTATATACAAAAATACTAAAACATTTTAGAGATTAACATCTCAAATACAGACAGACATTAGCCGCTAGTGACGTGAATACATGATTAATGGTTTATCGATAACCATTATACTAAGATGTTTTTGACAATTTTGACAGATTTAAGAAACGTATCTGTCAAATGTCTGTATTGTAAATGTGTTGTTGCAATAAAAAGAGTACCTCAACATGCCTTTTTTTGTAAATAATGCGAAGAATTACATGTGATTTCTTGGTAGAAGCTACATTATCGAAAACATAAGTCTTTGTTTATATTGGTAGTTAATTATCGTCTTTATGAGGCTATTCGTTGTTACTTACTGTCCGGTTCCTTCAATACTAAAATCATTGTTAATTTGAGCTTACAAGCAAATTATAGGTTGTATATATACGAAATTATAAAATAGAGTCGATAATTAAATAAAATATTAATAAAATCACTCACCTAAAGATTCATATATATTTTTGAACCGCGGTATCATTCTCTTACTTGTCTTCTACAAGGTTGGGATGTCAATAACCCTATCATGAACCCCAAAATAATATTCAATTCAATAAATAATCCGAGGTGCAAAAATTCATCGCAAATGCAGTCCGCTCTTAATTACCGTAAACAAACTAAAATAATATGTAACTAATAGATGTAATAACAAATTTTTTTTTTACAGAATAAAATGCGGCTAGGAAGAACACTTTAATAGAACTGCGACAACATATGGGCGTAATGACTGAGAACAACTTTAGAAGGTAAGCAGAACATTACATCTTATTAGATAAAAAACAGACAACATCGGAAACTCCAAACAGTCGTAAAAACGAATGTATTCAAGAATGCATATAGATAAACAATAGTTACCGTTTACAGATAAATATATCGATCTAAAATCGATACCAAAAGTGATATCGAGGTACCAAAACCGGGGTACCTCACTAACCGATGTCCAATGAAACTGTGCTCAAGGAAACCGCTCAAAGCGAGTTGAAACCTCAAAAAGAAAAGGAAAAAGAGGGTAAACAAAGATCGGTGTCATTTAATAGAGACGTACACGTTAAACGATTCGGTGAGTCGATTAGAAACACGATAAAATTTAGAAAATGGGTCCATTTGTTTGCAATGTTAATATAAACCTATATAATTATAAAAGACATTAGGTCAGAAAACAGTTTCTGAAAAAAAAATAACATAATAGATTCTCAATACGTAACGTCATTTTCTACAATATGACATAATGTTATTTCATGCATTTTTACATAAAATTATTGGTTATGTAAAATATTTCGTTTCCGATTATATTTACTAAGTAGGATAATAACATTTAGACGATGGTTGATTTATTGTTCGATCTTATATATTAATATTTATAAGATGATCTGGTTTGAAATAACTAATATATTATCTATTACAAGTTACATCACTTAAGTTAGTTTACTTTTAAAATTATTTTACGTTTATTTAATATCAACAAAATATATTTCTTCATAAAGTAATATTTTACTTCGATTTTTAAGCTATAAAATATTTTTAGGATTTAGTTTATTGATCGATTTTTTAGACTATTATTTTCATAGCAAATAAATGGATCCGTAAGGTAACGCCGTCTCTAAATAACCGACTAATAAAAACTACATCAAATTATTACGACCTCCACTTTATGACTAACTTATAGACTAATACTGTCCCTAGATACCTTTTTAGCATGCATTGTACTCGAATCTGTCTATGAAACGACAGAATCTATTTTAATATTTTTGTTCAAAACCTTTAATGTTTTTAATCTATAACAATAATCTTCTCTGTTTTATTTTGAATGCTTTAATATTGGAGACAGTAGAGGATGGTAACCAAACAACGTATACCTAATATACTAGAAACAAGGTACAAATAAATTTAAATAACATTCTGTACTTAGTATGATTGCGAAAATAAGGAGACCGAAAAAAGACACAGATAAAACGCGCGAAGGAGCAAGTCTCCACGTATGCTTGAATAGCGTGGAATAGACTAAAATATTACGATAAACCCAAATATTTGTGATTAGGCTAGGGATCATAAAATACTACTGTACAAAGTACCGGAATATTCAGTCATACACTTGTTTAAACCATTATATGGTACTTGTTAAAAAACTTAGATAGATCTGGTCGACGGTTTTAATAGCAACGTTACGTATTGACAATAAATCGTTATGTATTCAAAGCAAAATAATCAAATATACTTATCTTAAAAAAACTATCTGTTTAATTTTATAATTTTCAACAAAAATCCATTGCATCTAAAAATTATTCCTGATACTGAACGTGATTGCAGTGACCTTGACTCGTGTCATGTTTTATCTCATCAATGAAAAACGTTATTTAATTGAAGATTTCACTTTTGCTTTGAGGATAACTTATTGGTAAATAATCGTGTTTTTTTGCTATTATGTTTGAAAATATTTGTATCTATTTTATAAAATGCTATTCATTTATTTTAATTAATCAAATTCATCGTGATTATGTAAGATGTGATGTTATATAATGGTAATATAATATCATATCTGGCTTGGGGCATTTGAAATTGAATGTTCTCGGACTTGAAAGGACCTCAATTACCACAGATTAGGCATTTACCATATATTAATGACTAAATTTATACCGCTTTCAATACCCAGAAGTTTAAATAAGTAATAAAAAAAACATACCGGAAACTGATTATTAACCGTGAAAATGAGTAGAGAATCCAAAAAAAAATGTAAAAAACAACCTCTTTTGCTATTGTTCAATCTTATCTGTATACATTTAAAAGGCGCTAATTACATTTGGACTTAAATGTAGCTTGTTTTGCATGATATGGCATAAAAGACAGATACAAAAACCTAACTAAAGAATATAGATAATATCTATGACGGTATGGCAAGGACATTGGGTTTTGTTTTTAGTTTGCTTTGTGTTGTTTAATATCTGTGGCCTAATTATCATAGACAATACGATTTTCAATTAAATTTTACTTTCATCTTACACTATAATGGGTTCAGAATCAGAAATATTTTTAATAATATATATTATTATAAATATTATTTTGATGATCGTGAAATTTTAATTGATTTATAATTTCGTTGCAAACTATTTTGAAAGTTCTGACTAATATTAAAAAAACCGTATATCCTTACTTGTCAATGTCAAGCTTCATAATAATATATTAAAATATTTAATTGTTGCGAGAGACTAATTTATATTTTTTTATATCGACATTATTTAGAGGCAGGATATCTCATTGAGTCTTGTATGCGAAAGCTTTTATATTTGTGATTAAAAGTAGACTCAGTGGCGTAGCGTAGTGGGGGCGGCGGGGGCGGCCCGCCCCGGGCGGCACTTTATAGGGGGCGGCACAATTTAACAATAAATAAAAAATATATATTTTTATCGTAACTACAAATTTGGACCGATTGAAAGGAGCACGGAATTTTTCATTACTTATTTTGTGACGAATTCGGGGAATTCCTTTTCTTTGAATGATATTTTGTAGCGGGGAATTCCCCGTTTATGACTAACAATCAGCGAGAATGACTTCTATTACATATATATTAAGTTCAATATAGTTTATCACACGTACGAGAAAGCCCCTTTAAGGTACGGGGAATTACGTGCTTTGACAAAGTTTGACAATTCAAAGAAAGTTTTATTGATGGATCGTCAGTTGTCCAATTCACATTGTCTCGTATTTTAATTATGTTACGCTTTCCAAATTGTGATTTTTGTGCAAATAAGTGCGTGTAGTGGTTGTGAAATTATTGAACAACTTTCAACTGCGTGAGTATTAAATATTATATTTATCTAATTGTATGTTGGACTATCTGATATGTTGTTCAAACTTCAAACTTTAATTTATTAAAATAAAAAAGAAACGCCGAAGTGCATAAAAGTATTTTCACATTTCAAAGGGATCTTGATCGGAAACTGTGATATAAATTTCAATTTTATATGTGTAAGTAAGTACTCGTTCCTATGAAAAAAGGTCTTGACAGACAGACGGTCAATGAAATGATTTAATAAAAGTAAAGATAGATAAAGGCTCAATTTTTTTCCTTTTGGGTACAAAACCCTAAAAACGGAAAATTTCAGTAAAGCAAGGTTTTTTTTTAATATCCTAGGTACTTCTTTTGAAATGTTCGATAATTTTGTTTACAACACTAACTTGTACTTTTCTCATTTAATATTTTTTTGATTTTAGCATCAAAAATGAAAAGAGTAAAAGAAAGTGGGGCTTCTTACCGTAATAAGAGAAGAGCTAAGTTGGAAAATATTAGAGCAAATGAAGGAGCTTTACTTAAATATGTGAAAAGTGTTGTTCCTGACACGTCAGATTCCTCGTTAGGCTTAAATTCATCACAGACAACTGGGCCTTTAAACCCAGAACAAGCTGAAAAAATACAAGAACTTGACATTGTTCCTAAAGATCAAATTCCAACAACATCCACTGCATTAGTGTCTCCATCTGTATGTTCAGACATGGACATGCATAGTTCCGAAACAGAGATTGATACAACATCATCATTGTCTGCTATTCAGTACCAAAGACGAAAGGAAAATTTCGACGATATTGGAAAATGGCCTGAACACATAGACGACAATATTCGATTGCATCTCATTCAGCAAGGACAGGAAATTGTTCAGCATATTGATACTAATTTCGCTGAAATGTCAACAGTAACACGCTCAGATTCGTGCTCTTTAAAATCAAAAGGAGAGACAAGAAGGCTTACTAAGGATTGGTTTTATCGTACATTGACTAACGGCGAAAAAGTTTTACGTACTTGGATGGCTTATTCTCCAGCTAAAGCATCATTATTTTGCTTTTGTTGTCGTTTATTTGAGAACGTAAGTACACCGAATTGATCTAAATTTTGCTCATCTGATGGATTTAATACTTGGTGGAAATTAAATCCTAAGGTTTCAAGTCACGAATCAAGTGCACTACACATCCAAAATTATTGCAAATGGAAGGAGTTGGAGAGCAGACTTCAAAAATTACAGACTATTGACAAAAAAGAGCAAGACATAGTGGCAAAAGAAATAAAGAAATGGCAGGAAATTCTTATCAGAATGTTTGATATTATAAGATTCCTTGCCAAACAAAATTTGGCTTTACGTGGACATATAGAAAACGACACCGGTACCAATAAAGGAAACTTTTTAGAATTGGTTAATTTAATTGCAAAATACGATCCTGTACTTCGTGAACATCTTGTAAGGTCTAAAATATCTGGCAAAATTTCAATCACTTACATGTCACCACAAATACAAAACGAATTTATTGCCATTTTGGGAAATAAAGTTCGCCAACATATCATCGGACAAATAAAAAAGGCTAAGTATTATTCAATTATATTCGACAGCACTCCAGATCTTTCTCATAAAGATCAAACAAGTCAGATATTAAGATACGTAGTAATTGAAAATCAGGAAGTAAAAGTAATGGAATCTTTTATAGATTTCATTGAAACTAAAGACAAAACTGCTGAAGGAATTTCAAAGATGATTTTGGACAAAATTCAAGCTGATGGCCTAGATATAAGCAACTGTAGAGGCCAAGCATATGATAATGCTGCTGTTATGGCTGGAAAGTATTCAGGAGTTCAGCAAAGAATTCGAGAAATAAACCCTAAAGCTGAATTCGTACCTTGCTCAAATCATTCGTTAAACCTAGTTTGTTTACACGCTGCCTCAGTTGAGGTGGATTCACTAACTTTTTTCGGCACTTTAGAACGTTGCTATTCTTTTTTTTCCTCATCGACACATCGTTGGGAAGTTCTGATAACAGCTACAGGCAAAAGCTTAAAAAGGGTTCAAGACACGCGGTGGAGTGCAAGAGGCGATGCCGTAAATGTGACATGGCATCATTACAAAGATATTCTCGTCACTTTGGAAGAACTGACGGAGGCAGGTGAAAGCTTAAACACTAGGACAGATGCAGGTACTTTACTAGTTTCGATGCAGTCATTTTCCTTTCTTTGTTTTTTGGGCCTGTGGCAACCGGTGCTACATGAAGTGAATGATGCACAAAAATATTTACAAACAAGGGGACTTGACATAAGATTGTGCACTCAGAAAGTAAATGCTTTGCAGATGATATTGACAGAGAAAAGAGAGGAATGGGCAAATGGCGCTGTAGGTTATGCAAAAAATATGTGTGAAGAACTTGGAATTTCCATAAAACCTCGGAGGCGCATAACAAGAAAGCATATTTTTGATGACGGAACTAGAGATGCTAACTTGTCTTGTGAAAATGAGTTGAGACGAAAGCTGTTTTCTTCGTTAGATAGAGTTATTGCAGAAATTCGTGAGCGTTTTCAACAGCTACAGAATTTAACGGATAAGTTGAACTGAATGTAATCTAGACTACGCATCTGACGAAATTGACGAGCAGGATTTCAAGCTGGAAAGACTTCGACTGCGGACTTTCGTTGTTGCTACAGGCAACGAAAATGAATTGATTAATGCAGACTCACTTGAGTTATTTAAATTTATTGTTAAATCCAAGCTGGAAGATACTCTGCCCAATATTTTAATAATGTTCCGAATATTTTTCACAGTTGCTATAAGCAATGCCAGCTGTGAGAGAAGTTTTTCAAAATTGAAATTGATTAAAAATTATTTAAGATCGACAATGAGTACTCTAAGACTAACTAATTTGGCTATTTTGTCTATTGAGTAAGAGGTGTGTGATGCGATAGACATTGACGGTGCAATAAAAGACTTTGCTCTTAAAAAAAGTAGACGTATAAATTTTTAATTAAAGACGGAAGTTTTGTTTTGTTTTTTTAAGAAATACTCATATTACTTTTCAATAAAAATAAAAATGTTATATAATAGTATCGTTCTAGTTCTAAATAAAAATTGATTTTATTTAATCTTGTCGATCCTCAAGGTGTACCTAATCTTAAGTGATAGGTACCTAAGTTAAATCAATGTATCTAATTGGTTAAAGTAAAAGAATTTTTGTATTAATAAACGTGATTGTAAAACTTAGATAAACTGTTTTTTATTTAAAATCTAGCCTGTATAATACAAAATAATGATGACTGTTCTCTCCGAAAAGTTCTCTATAATTAATGTATGTAATGCATAGTATACATTAAAATAAAATACCTAAATAAGAGGGCGGCAAAATTGTCTTCCGCCCCGGGCAGCCGACACTCACGCTACGCCACTGAGTAGACTGGACTTGTCACTGATTTCAGTAGCCAAGTAAATATTACGTAATATCCTTGCCTTACGAAACGCTAACAAACTTTAAGTACAAATCGTGATTTGTAATTTTAGTTCGAGAACTACTGAATTTGCATATTTGTATGACAGAGTATATAAATATCAATATTATATTAGTCGTGTTAAAATAATATAGCTTGTGATAAATTTCACATACAAATTGATAAAATATTAACGAGCTTAGAATAACTTGTAATTATTTAAATATTTTTTAAAAGTCTTCTATGGTGTTTAGAAATGTTATAATAATTGTAATCTGGAAACCTCTTTCTCTATTTTAGAAGAAAGCTTTTAGACTAAGCTACAACTACGCAATACCTATAAGGAAATTATATGTTTAAATTAAGTTGTGACAGCCCTGTTACTTTAGATAAGTGAAAAAGACATAATTTAGACCAAACTTGAGTGTAGCAATACAAGCACACGTAAAACTGTCAAGTAACAAGCAATTACCTGTCTTATGTAACCGTATTTACATCAATCGAAGCTTGTTGACATCAATTTTACTAGACATACCGTTGTCGTTTAGAATAAATACAAATGTATTAAAAGTAATAATAACATCAATGTAAAAAAAATAACCTTATATATCATCCAATGTAGATCAAAATCAATAGACTATATAAAATAGCACTAAAGCAATATATTAATTGGGATGCAAGCGGTCCAAGGAGAGCGCCCTGCGGCATCTATTACATTATTTTAAGGCGTGGGGCGTAACACTTCTTTATGACACTACTCATTCTTGCCAAAAAAGGCCTGATATGACTGTACTCAGCACAAAGTGGATAGAACGACGACATTGACCTATTCAACCATGACTATTCAGGCACGATCCATATGCGGTCACTTCTGTCGAAAGCTCTACCCAAATCTGATTGAAGATCGTTGATTATAATTTATCAGAGTGTAAAACTAATATTAATAGTTCACTAATGTATCGCAACCTTGTGATTCTGACTAAATAGGTAGTATATTATGTAAAGAGTAGGGTTTGTTTTTTTTCATTTTAAATCCCACATTTTTATAGTTTTGTTTTATTTCTATAAATTATTCAATGATATTCAAATTAACATTAATTAATGAATTTGAAGGTAATCTCTTATTATTTTATGTTTTTACCAAAACAATTAGTTAATTTATGTTATGTTATGTACTTAAAATCGCAAGATACAAAAATAATTTGTATGTAGGTATATACAAAACATATATACCTACATTTATTTTAGAGAATTTGTTCCTAATTTTATATTTGCATTATAAATAAAATCCCATATATTACATAAGTGCTTTTCAATATTCCTAAACCGAAATTAATACATCCTATTACCATTTTGTTCGCATTTCGTTAAAGAAACTAGATTTTTATCTATTTTTTCGTAATGTAGGCCGAATTAATTTACTGTGATTTGTATTGATTGCTTTGAACCTTGCAACGTTACCAATATGTCTGTGCTTCGTTACTTAATTTGGAAATTGCAAGGTATATTTAAGTTTCAATCAACGTTATTATTACTTGTATGAGGCTCAGAGTAACTCAGCTTGAAGTTTGAAAAATAACAGTCACTGACTTTGCTCTACCTCCATTTATTTTTAAATTTGTACCTACACTGATACCGGTACCGTTATCATAAATTATAACAAATTATAAACCACAGTCAATTGTATCGATAATTATATTAATTTTAATCGAACTTACATTCGTGGCGTGGGTTTACATTTTTTTATTCATCACTACGCATGTCACGTGGGCATCTCAATCGAGATCCCATAATAACTGTCTAATTTAAATATCTATTATGACATCGAGGACACCACAAATTCCTCAACATTAGGCCTTCTACACACAGTGTAGAGTGTTGCAAATAAAATAATATGCTTTACTGGTTTTTAAAGTGATTTATTTAGTTCAATTTATTATTAATAAGAATACTTGTTCAGACGGACTAATACTACAACGGATAGCGTAAATCAATGGGGTAAGACACTTCACATTATGATATTTCAGACATTTCTAAGGGGGTTAAATAAGAAATATAGTTTTAAATAGTAGTTTAAATAATATAATTTTTGTTTTTAAAATTATGTTGAACAAATACTTTAAATTCTAAAAATATATCAATAGTTAAACGTTTGACAAGCTCGTCGACAAACAAAATAACTGTGTTATTAATTGTATATTATAAGTATTTGAGCAAATTAAAAAAAGGAAACATTTTATCTTCAACTATTCTTTGTCTGATATAATCACAGATGACATTACAATCATTAAATAAAGTTAATATTAAATCCATTAAACTAAATAAAACAAACGGATATCATCAAATATTCGTGTCAATGTTAACATAACTTTTAAATTTATTAAATAACTTTTAGGTTGATGATATCATTATATATAAGTTTGCTTAATGTTGGAATTTTATTATTAATATATATTTATTTATTCATTAAATTATTGTATATAATTTAAGTAATAAATACAAATAATTGTTTTTATAACCCTGCGAATAAATTGCATTGACCTTGCTGTCAACCTCCTATATTGTGACGAAGCCAGCTGATACAATATTTAGTCGATGATAATAGTGGGGGGCATGGGTGCAAATGTCCCCCAAATGCTGACTAGAGAAGCACTTATATTAATTATGTTGTTATCGATGTAAATACCAGTCCATTCCTATCGCAGTATTAAGTATAATTACAGTGTCACTATAGTACAGATTTCTTTTCATACTAAGGTTGGAATTTGGACTGAAAAAAGCACCTTCTATAAGCTTCACTTCTGATGTTTATTGAGATGCTGCGTCACACTTTGCTCTTATAATCTAAGTTAAAGTTAGAATTAAAGATTTTCTTCGCAAGTCTTATTAAACTTTTAATAAAATCCAGGAATATCCAGAAGCTTCCTGGATATTTTTAATTATCCAAGAACTTTCGTTATCTTCTCATTTTAACCCTCATGGAAGTGGAACCCTCAAGTGACATTTCTTAAATTCAATATTAATACTTTTAATAAAAATATGATATATATTTTATGACTTCTAGATGATTTTGTTTAAAAATTGCTATACTTGAATGCGATACCACATTCATCTTATTAAATGCTCCTAAACGTACGAACGGAAGTTGTCAAGGCCAGTTCTCTTTGTATATCAATCAGTTTTGGGGAAGTCTTATCGCATTGTGCTGCTAATTAACACTTATTATATCTATATTAAGTCTATTTGAAGGTAATGTTATAATTGATTTGTCAATCTTAATACAATCAGACATTGTGGCCATATTGATTGGGACCTTGGAATGAAAAAAAAACATTAACTTATTTTCCAGCCTAATTATATTTTATTATCTTCTTATACATTTATATATATTATATATATTATAATACATGACCAGGTATAGACAACATAATTATCAACACGAGCAGGCCTCAAATTTGCGGTGCTAGCGACAAAACTCGTGTCATAGCTTGCTTTGGTGAAGTCTTATAACGTGTATAATTCATACTTCAAAAGCAGTTGTAAGAAATAACATATTTATAGAAACACAAATAATTCACAACAGAGGTGACGGTTGAGGATAAGAAATCTGGTATTTTCATTGGCCAATATTGGCTTTTTTTTAAACTGTGGCCACAGCATGAATCTGTCGCGTATGAACATCTCCACATAAGAGTAGATAAAACATTGTCAGCCTCAAAGAACAGAAGTTGATAAAGAAGAGTACGAGATAAGGAGACACAGCCATAAGAGCTTCTTTACTATTCTATACTATATCTCTGTAAGAGAACACTACTGTTTTCGAACCAACCCATATATGCAGTGAAATTAACAAATAGCCTTAACCGTACCAAATTTTATCTAAATTCATCCAATATTTTTTGCGTGATTCAAAAACAAACAAACGTTGAAAATTATGTAAAACTATTATTTACATTTTTGTGTTATTTACTCAGCTAATAACAATATTTTATCGCTTTATACTTTAATTTAATGTATTGTAATTTAAAACTGTATAAAAAAACATACATATCATTAATTAAACACCTTTAAAAGGCCATTTTTTTAATTGAGGTTTTTAATTTGTTTTTATTTTCTTTGGACAATAATATTGGAACGAATATATTTAAGAAACTCATGAAATTTGCTCAAAAATACCAAAATTAATTTTCATTCGATTTAATTTAAGAGATAAACTTATAATTTGTGTGGAGAGCATATTTGTTCCATTGTATCATCTTAAAAAATATTTTTTTTACTAAAAATAAAAAGCATTCAGTACATCAAAGATGCCAAATTACTATACAAATGTGAATGTATGTGCTATGATAATTATTAAGCAAACATTGCTCTGACATCATCATTCAATGATTTACACAATTGCAAGTAATAGATGGATAATCAAAAGCATTTAATTTTTAACTTTTCTATAATCATCATTATGGCTATAATACACATAAACTTCATATAAATATTTGCTTGCGAGACCCCCACAATAGATGTTATATAAATTCTATAAATATTATATAAATTACTTTATTTTTTTTTATAAAATGAAAATTAAAACCTGCTGTATTCACGTTAGTCTATCGATGTATCCGATTAGATTTTAAAGCAACCGAGGTACTTAAACATGTTTGGTAAAAGGAGATGGGTATGTAGTGGATGGTCTACCTGGTAGTACCTACCATTGAGAAATAGGTAGCGATGAAAAAACTAAAAGAACGGGAAAGAGATAAGGCCTCCAGCTCTACTATCTCGTCTCAAGTAGACATTCACTAGTTTAAATATTTGTATCCACACTGAATTGAATCGTGATGGTGGAAAATATTTCGTAGATGTCAAGGTCAGTTTTGTCTTTATATAACAAAAGCCTATCTTGCCGTGAAGAAAAAACATCTATCACCAAGAGTACTCAAAACAGGTATAAATCGCGCTATTAGAAATATCTGCAAATACCCAAATTACCGTAAACGGCTTTTACGAACAAATTATTCAACTAGTTTTTAAGGTACTGTTATCCAAACAGGTTTGGAATTACTTTGTGTCTATATATTGTCAATCGAATTCTATTAAAAATTGTACTAAAATGTTGAATCTCTACATATAATAAACGTTATAAAAACTAAATTCCACCCTTTACAATTATATTTTAAATGCAATCTACTCGATAATATATCGGAGGTAAATGTTAATGAATTTTTCGACCAATTGATACTAAAATATACCTTTAATCTAATTAGTACCTTAAAGTAGCCATTTTGTTTTCCAAGTCTAGATATTTCAGGCGCCAAGACATACAGTTACCAAAAAGCCCACGCACGGTCAATAATCTCGGAAGCACAAAAAAGGTGATAAATAAGTATGACTTCATTCGTTTTATCTTCATTAATAAACGCCTTATTTAATTGAAAAGGTTTTTTATTTGTCATTGAATAAGTCTTTGATTATTACTTAGACTAAAGCATTTTCGAATAGATCTAGCTTTAACTCCGTTATCAATGTAGAGTTTGATATTTGTTTATCCATAGAGGTAAAAATATATAAATTTAGGTTAGATACACATTTTAATTTCAAAACAATCTATTTGGCCGATTTTGAGACGCAGTGTCGTTGAAAACTACTTGAATGATAATACTACCCCATCACATTCACACCACCTGGCTTTCATAACTATTAACCCACGTTATTGAAAAATATTACGATTTCAACAAACATTAAATAAAGTCATTTATATAGTTTAGGTATATTATTAAATCTCATGAAAATAATATCATTTTCTGCTTGCGAAAGACATAATGATCCAAAAGTTAAAAACGCTACATTACTTTGTTAAAAAGCTACTTAAATCGAGGGATTCCTTATCAAGACACGCTGGCGACATAAAGAAAAACAGCTTTAGCCAAAATGTAATGACAAACTTCAATATAGGTTTCGTAGAGTTGCGTCCAACTCACTATCAAAAATTCTCCTGTTATATTATGTGCTTATATTAGCCGCATATTACACAATATTTGAGAACCTTTAAGAATTTTCCATTACGATATTATTTAAAAAATAACGTAACATAAAAACAAAAATCACAGCTATTCCTTTTTCGCATTCAATGTTGAACCCTAAAAGACATTGCTAAAATTAAGTCAAAAAACTCTAACGAATCTTGTTTTCCAAAACTCAGTGCTAAAAATAGTGATGATCGGTTGTGACGAAGCCGCACTTGTCCACTCAGTTCAGATTACGTTTTGCTACTTGCTATCACTGTTTCTTCATAAACATTACGACACGGGACAGTTCCCAACTTGTTCAGATATTTGTGATAAACCTATGTCAGTCAAATTACAATTTTTTTTTATGTGTATACCTTTTGTGTAACTAGTTATGGAGAAAAGCCCTCGTTCACCCTCTTAAATTAGTAATGGGACTCGATGGTGACTCGAACCACGCAATTAGATTCACCACGTCCCTCGAGTTGTACACAAGTTTTCGGGTCACTTGAATTAATTAATTTTACTAAATACGTGACAAAAATGGGAAATGATTTAATTAAATCATCTCTTTAAATGCTAACAACAACTAGGTGCGTCAAGTTGGCTCGCTGACTCAATTGTAAACAGACCAAAGTTAACTTTTTTTTCTCTCGAGTGCGAGTTTAACAAATTTACGATTCACTCGTGTAAAAATTGGATTGGAGTTGAGACTCGGTTCCAATTTTGATGAGATCACTAGGCCTTACACTTAACCATTACAATCATTATACTAAGAAAATAATTTGACCAAAAGAAGTGGTAAAAAGTTGCAAAGCATATGGATTCTAAAGATAATTATAAAAAACATATATTTGAAAACTTTTTGTTATTTAACTATAAAAAGTTTAAAATAATATAAACCGGATTTAATACTATATAAAAAAGCCTTTGACGTCTGATTAATGATCTCAAATACCGTCACTAATGTCCTTATAGCAAAAGATTTGATACTTCGTATTATTGTTTTATATTTTTTATCTAGCCATTACTAACAATGGTGTTAAAGACGAGTTTCCAATTTTAAGTTTTATATTCTAATATAGGTAATAAATCAGAATCTAATTTGTCTTGCATAAAATCGGAATTCGGCTCTTCAAAGAACTGCATATCTAATTTCCATGTAACAGCTTTATTAGTTTCTTAATTTGTTTAATATCTTAATACAGAACTTATTTAGCCTTTTTGTAATAAATGTACTTACCTGTTCATATTCTTAATTTTACTAAACTTTCATTATTAAAAAAAACTATTATTAACTTGGTTTTCTTATTTAACTAACTTAGTTCTAACACACATTACCAATTTTCTTTCCAGGTAAACCGCGGGAGCGGGGCACTTCAACAGACCAGCAACCATCGATACGGAAAGAACCTTTTACACATTTATCCGAAAAAGAACTCATAAAAGAAGCGAATAAAGTAATAGCCCAAGCTCAAAGTGTCACATGCACAGCAGATCATCCACCTGAAAAATTCTTCTCTTTACCACATAGAAGAAAAATTAAAGAAGACAAATCTATAAGGCGAAGTAGCGACGACGGGATCTCTTCTGATGGTGCTGGAAAAACTCCACTCGGGAGATCAACGAGTGATGTAAGCCCTAAGAGGAAAAAAGAAAGAACGTCTCTTTCAACTCTTTTTCGAAGAGCCCAAAGAACAAAGAGCCCAGAGTTACCAGTTGTAGTCACAACAAAACCAGCTGCTGTTGTTAAAAGAAGTAAAAGCGATATATCTGATTTAAAATCGAATACTAACCTTATAAAAACGAAACCAATTAGAAAAAGATCCGGAAGTGAAACAGAGGAATTTCTGAAATCGTTGCGTAATAAAAAATCCCAACTATCACCAATAATTGAAAGTTCACCTAGAGCAGATTATTTTAAAAAGACCTCGCCATTAGAATTGCTTCATGAAGAAAAGAAATCTGAAATAGATAACAATAAATCCGATGATCAAATATCAATTGATAGCAAAAAAGTAAACCCTATTGAGAAACCACCCAGATATAAAACTCCAGAGAAACAAGATCCAAAACCACCTTTGAGGAATAAAAGAGGAAAATCTGTCGAAAAAGAAAAATCTCCGCCTATATCAGAAACGCCAAAGCGTAAAATAGATCTGAAAAAGACTATTCTTGTTGATGAAATCGACTCAACAAAGGTAAAAGATAGTTCACTGGAAGTTAAAGATAAGATAAAGGAGAATATCCGTAAAATTGAAGAAAACGTATATGCTGATAAAGAAATGATACATAGTAGTCAAATACCACCTGAAAAACCACCATTGACCAGAGGACAAACAGTTGGTCATCTTGTGCGGATTCTCAAAGAGGACCAACATTCACCTCCGCCTAAATCACATTTGGTTGTACCAATCAATTCTACTAATATTAACCAGCCCTTTTCTTACACAAAACCAAGCACTAGCCCCGATCCGAACTTATTTATAAGGAACATTAGTCCTGATAGAGTACCAACGCCTGTTAACAAAATGACAGATAAAGGTGTTGTTTATGCCCAAGTAATCCGAGATGGTGACACACGTAATCATTTTCAGAAACAAACTATTCACAGACCTTCTAGAGAGAAGTATGGAAATTTATCAGATGAAGACGAAGGCCTTGGTTACGAAGAAAGATACAAGTACTCTGCCGAACGCAATATGGATTATGATTATAAAAAGAATCCAACCAATAACAAGTTTAATAATTCTTACATAAAAGAATCACCCATTAGGCCAAAATTTAAAGAGTATAAGATTATGAGTTTTGACGACTCGGAACCGACATATGCCAATGGATTAAATGAGAAAGAACCAGTTGAGAATTTTAGGGGGAGAGCAGACGGTATGGATACGAAAAAAAAGGTTTATGAATCTGACACTAAACTTGATTTAGATTTTAATGAATTAAGTCATAGACGAGAGTTACTCGAGTCGCGATTGAATGCTAGAAGATTTGAAAGAGAAAAAATAAATTTTGATGAACCAATATCAAAATATCTAGTGGAAAATGATCCTATTTATGAAGCAGAAAAACGTATGAAGCAAACAGAGAAGTATGTAAATGATACCGTAAAATACTATCGCCACACGTTAGAAAGAGATGGTGTAGAAAGCACTGTAACCGAAGATTATAAGTATGATTCAGATAATCACAAAGTTAAATATAATACGGAATCTCGAACTTTTCATAAAGCACCCATTGTTGAAATAGATAGACGCGAGTTCATTGATAGTTTAGGACCTGAAAGATTTAAACAAGAGAGAAAGGTATTTCCTCCTGAACCTGAATATGAACCACCGAGTCTGGAGTCCAACCCTGGCAAGCCAATTTCATCTCCTGTTGAATATAAAGAAAAGAAATATAAAGCCAAAAAGCACTTTGCATCTAGTCACGATCTTGTACAATCTGGCCAAAAGTATAAGATAAGAGATGATTATTTTGGTAAGAGAAAGGGTCACTATGCATCAAACCCTGAAATAGCACAAGAAAGAGAAGAAGATTACGCAAATCTCCATTATAATGCAAAACAAGAATCCTATCACAATTCATTACGTCGCTTAAAAAATAAAGAAAAAGGATCTAGAAACCATAGCATACATCGTCATGATTCAGGCGATAGTAGGGATTATTATCGCGAAGAAAAGTCTCCACGCCGTTTTGACTTTGATAGTAGATTAGTCGATTCCGGTATCGAAAATGATTTCAGGCACAATTCTAGTGGAGAAATTCATAGATCTAGAAGCAGGAGACCAGAAAGTGACGATGATGTAAAAGATACGTCCATGTTTTTAGCCAATGAAAGACAGCATACAGAAGACAACTATGAAAGTGAACAAATATACGCGAATGGTGGATATTTAGCAAATTACAAAGACTACAAAGGCAATGATAGGAAACAATACATCCCAAGGGAAAGAAGCGCTGATGATGGTTCACTTTTGGATCCTAAAGTCCACCGATATGAGAAAAGCCCGAGTAGGCACGATGATAAAGTCAGTGCGAAGCCGCCGAAAGCTACAAAGAAGCTTTCTGGACTTGAAAAGGTAATTTACCTTAATACAAAACTAAAAAAGTATTTTTGTTGTTATAACGATTGTTCATGATTTTTTAAAGATCTATTTTGAACACACATATCACTCAATATCTGTACCTTTTTTTTGTATTTAATATATTATAAAACCCTTAGATGAAACAACTGTTCTCTCGCGACTCTTCCAAGAAGAGCAAAAAAGAGAAGGAAGTAGTCCAACCGAAAAATCGCACTCGGGTGCTCAAGAGCCCTGAACATCTTGCCAGAGATGATCCTGAGTATAAAAGGTAAGGTGCAAATACATATTTCATATAGCGATCTTACCAAGTCATAAGTTTAGAACCTCCCTTAAGTACCTACTCCCTCTTAAAAACACCCACATCGTAGATTGGGCAACAGAGCTCTAAATCAAAGAACTTGTTATGTTTAAAGAAATAAATAATAATTATTATTAAATGAAATATTTTTAATCATAATCTTCATATCATTTTATGTTATTCTAAAATAAGAAATAAAATCGTACTACATATTACATTTCAGATATACTGACCCAGAACCTAGTGATATAGAAGTAAGAAAAAGGGAAGAAGTCAAAAATGTGAAGAGATACACGCGGTCGAGAGAAGATTTAGACAGATACAGAAGTCCAGTACGAGAAAGCGTCGAGAAGAGGAGAGTAGAAATATTCAGAGAACCTGATTTTGAGGGAAGGTAGGATTCCACAGACTTATCTGTTGAGTAGCCGTGTAGTTTCATTCCCGCTCTTAATCACTCTATGTCACCATGAAAATAGAGTCAATAAGGTCTTATATGCTAAATGTAAGTTTTTTTTAAAACCAGATACGACAGAACATTAAAAAGAGATAGTAAGTTCCGAGAGCAGCGAGAGCAAAAAATACGATATTCATCAGAGAGAGACAGCGAGCGAGCGTCGGATACTGAGACCGAGAGACGCGGGGGGCGCGGACGGCTTGACTCACCAGCCCTGGTAAGTTCATAAACCTCTTAAATGTTAATTGACAAGAAAAAGTGATTTCAAACACGTGACAAGCAAACAAAACCGAAACATAAGTAACAGCATCACTTGACAGTTGACTGACCACTTTGCTTAGAGGACCTATAAAAAAAACCAGTCTTACATAAGAATAAGATTTTTTTTAAATTCCGAAATAACATAATAATAATCTTTATAACATTAGCAAGTAAAAGCTTTTGGTTTACTTTGATCAACAAATTGAAATTGCTTGTTTTACCTTTTTACTTACATACATAATAATAGAGTTGTTATAAAAAGCAGTATATCGCAGGTTTTTTCAGATGGCAATTAATTTTCCAATTTTCCAGACCATATTATAAAACTTTGTTTCCAAAATATATAAATTCAACCTGAGATACTAGGTACAAACGTCATTTACTAGTTTTCTCACAACCAAAGAGATAACTTACGTTTTTGAATATTTGAGTTAATTAAATAAGTTAATTGCTATACACCCAAGTCACCTTGACATGAAGGCATATTCTGGATTTTAAAAAGAATATTAGCAATTATCAGTTTTTTAATATCAGCCATAATCTATATATCTCTCAGATTATAACATATTTCAATGAACTGGTCGACAGTGCTTTGAACTAAGGAGACTGCAATTAAGGAAATGAAATCGAATTTTAATCGTAAATCAAACCTTGATACTTTGAAGAGACTTGCTAATTGCAACAAAATCTATTTCCGTTAACTGATCATTAAAATGTAAATAGTTTTAGTTCAAGAAGGAAAATTTGTCTCGTTTTCACTTATTTTCATTCTTTTACTACATTTTACTAAATTTAATTTATTCTTTTACTCGGTGTATTAATATATCTTACTACTCTTACTACTACTCTTAATCCTTTTTTTTGCATGCTATTCTTCACAGCTAATCCAACATTTTCTATTTCTAATTGATCAGTTCAACTTAAACGCGCTGTACCAAATAAGAGTATGAGTAAAAAGAGACTTGATTTTATTATTTCCACAAAAAAAATAAGCTATATTATAGAATTACCAAGTTGTTTATTCCTGAGCTTCCATACTTTATTAGATTTTTTAAACCACTTCAATTACATACATTTTGGACAAATTTATATATTTTTTATTTCTATTACGTACCTTTTTTTAAATCGGTATTAAATATTTGTTAAATTTCAAAAATAATCGCTTTAATTTATCATTTAAACCACAAAATCAAAAGTGAAAGTCAGGTTTCTAGGGATCACACCTCACTACTTCAGAGACCAGATTGTGCACTTACGATACCAGAATATTGGGTTTAATTAAATCTATATAAAATCGTATTCCTTCGTATTCAAAACTTCGCCTAAAATGAGAACAGTCAAACAATAGTTCACTCAGAAAAAAAAAGATAGTTTAAAATTGCATTCAAATAATTTATTTTGTAATATACAAAGTTGTTCCTTTATATTTTACAATGAATAACTATTGTCAATTGTGTTTATAATATTATGGAATTTGATAGTACGTGTCACAACTTTATAAATGTTAAAAACTTATTGGTATTTCATGGTTATACAAACATTACTGGTTGCGTTATTTCAATATCGCTTCTTGCGTTTTTATTGCATTATCTTGCTTGCCATATAAAAAAAATCGTAAGAATTCATTTATATTTCTTTAGTGTTACAAAAATATACCAATATTTGAAAATATCTACAAACATGTATAGCCATGTTAAGCTTATTTCAATTTATATAAATATAGAATGAAAAATAAACCGATACGGGCAGGGATTCGAACCCGCGAATACTGGGAAGCCGTCAAGTCGCTCTACCAAGTGAGCCCGTTTCTAATCCTTGTCCGTATCGGTTTATTTTTCATTCTATATTTATGTAAATATACCAATAATTCAAAATACATATAATTATAATAATAATAATGTTGGTTCACTTTTGGATGCTAAAGTGCACCGATGTGAGAAAAGCCCGAGTAGTCCAGCTGATAAAGTCAGAGCGAGACCGCCGATAGCTACAGAGTCTTCTCCTTTTTTGCTCTTTTTGGAAGAGTCGCGAGAAAACAGTTCTTTGATATAATATTAAAATATTCTATCCCTCAGAAACATAATTTTTCGGGGTAATATGTAGGTACATACCTATATTCTTTACTGTAACCCTGGCAAAGTGTATGCAAAAATTCATAATGATTAGTTGAGTAGTTAAGACGTAAAAGCGGAACAAACAAACTCATGTTCTCCACTATATAATTTTTAATTAAGATTAAACAAACTACATACTCAAAACTGTTTTCAAAATGTCTAAACGTTTTATCAAAATCTCATGAGCCATTCGTCAACACACATGTCGTGAATTCTAACTCTTCTGATCTGTTATTCACACCTCAGGACACACGTATTTCTGTTCTGGGTCATTAACCTCCGTTTTTGTTGAATACCCATCAAAATATTTGGCAATTTCAATAGCTACATACGTTAGAGCTGTTCACTGAATGTATATCCTCAGTAAGTACATATAAACATTTCAGACTAATCAAATAATAATTAGTAAGGACTTCTTAGGATATTATCTGATAATATTGTTCATCCCTTATCAATAGGGTGATCAAATAAATTTCAAAGTTTTAGTTTAGTTGTATATACCTAGCAACTTTTATAATTTTCTAAATTTGTCATGTTTTACATTAACTAGCTTATCGAATATCGATATTCGAATAACCGATTAGGTATATCCAGTTTTTTTTTAATCTATATTAGCAAATAATATACTATGTTAAAAGATACATTCTCAGAGGAACGAAAAGGACTCCTTTTCCGTTCCGTTCAGTTCATGTTTAATAATATACTCATAGCTGCATAAATTATCAAATTAATGAGTTACATAAATGAGATCATTTCTTTGTCTCTTAAGATGAAATTAAACCTGACATGACGTCATGTCACAGATGACGTTGACCCCGGAGGCTGTTGAACTGGATTTTTGGTGTTATTAACAAAACTCTTATGCACAAGTAATAAGAACTAATATTAAATAGCTAATGTTTTTTTTCAACAGCCTCATGTGTAATCATAAATATTGTAATATCGATATTTTTTACATGACACATCTCAAAACATCACTATTTTAATTTAATTTAATTAACTCAAGACGATAAGTTTTTTCATACATGGATTAAGATTTTGTTAATTTATTTTTTGTTAACATAATGTATAATCAGATTCAAAAGGTATTTTTTACCGAATTATAAAAACTATGCTTTTTACAAACATGGTTGATTAGTTGTTCAAATAGTCCCAAAAAACCAAATGCAATTAGAAGGTAAGTGTTAAACGAAAATAAATTAATATCTTAAAAATACAGGTTCATATATCGGTTAGTAGGTGTAAAAAACAGTTACTTTTTTAAGTTTTATTAGTAAATTTTAGAACCTGAACAAAAAGTGAAAATTTAGTTGTTATTCTCGGTCTGCAACTATTCAATTAAATATTATTATATCTTATATTATTATATTATACCTTTAACTAAAAATACAACTAAAATCACATCTCTTACTATTAACATTTTCCATGAATGTAAATACTAACATATACCAATACATAAGCGGTTCTTTTAATTATTTATATTCAAATATTAATTAAAAATTATAATAAATATAAATCGTTTATTGAAAAACTAATAACAGTCTTAAGACGATAGTCTTTTGTCAGATTTACAAAAACCTACATGTTGTCCGCCCACTCAGTAACTAAAACTTGTACGAGAACGAAATAAATAGAAATTTGTTAACCTTATATGGATTTATCGTAAATGAACACATCAAGCCAATGATAATATCAGTAGTCTTTTATGAACAGCGATGGATGCAAACTGAGTCAGTCTGCGACCTTTTATGGCATCGTGATCTTTACGGAATGAGAAGAATATCTTGAGATTCAGACTTCGGATTATGGAGGATTGAACCACATATTAATAATTATTAAATTGTGTCGTATTTGATCAATGAATATGAATATCCACATTAATTTAATAATCACTATTAGTTTAAATAACATACGAGATTATACCTAAATTATACCTATTTTTTTTTTTTTGTCTATACTGTTAGCCCTGTTGGCTATTACAGCGTCACCGGGGGGGGAATTATACCTAAAACTTAAAATATACCTACGTAAAATAGCTTACCTACAGCAAAATACGTACTTAAATTTTAGTTCCCTCTAATGTTTTTTTACATATATAGAAGTGACCACAATCATAGAAAATCGAAAACTATGAGTAGTGAAATAATATTGTATGTTCTAAAATATTTTATTGATTGTCGCTATCAGAGACAACTTGTAGAAATATCTTAAAGATGTATAGACGAGAGAAGTATTTGTTCAGATTTTTAATTGAGTTAAATTAGATTATTTTACTGTCGGATTGAATTTGGATGTTTTGTCTAATTTAATAAAATGAAGAAGTTACTTGCCTGGCGGGGTATCTCGTGTCTTTGCTATACTTGTACTTTTTAGGTTATATTCTACCACATGCTGATACGATGATATGAAAAGACATGGTCCCGGAATCTTTTAGAAAAAGGAACAAATTTAACCCCTGGTATGCCGCGGCTCAAAATGTAAAAAGTGCGTCGTCTGCCGCCTTCATTAGACCAAGAATATATTTTTTGCACGAAAAAAAATTTTTGTTTAGTTTTGTATTCTTAATTGGTAGTTGAATTGTTTTTTACCTTAATATTAACTGTAACTAATCATTGACGCAAATAAAACCAACAAGAGAAGCAAATTTTAATAGTTTTCCTTAAAAGTTAGGTTAGGTAGAAACTATACAGGTTGTTCTTATTTTTTTAACATAAAATTACTATGTTATGATTATATACAAAATAAAATGGAAAATATGATAAAATTTAAAGGGAAATATGACATAATCTTTTTATTTCCTCAAAAAACAAGTCAAATTTAAAGAAATCTATTCATTTTTAATATTATATATAAATATATGTATATTTGTGGGTCTTTGTGGTTTTACCATGAAAATTCCCATATTTTCGGGATTGAAAGATAGACTTAGATAACAAGCAAAGACCACACTAAATAGCATATAAATCCGGTCGGTAGTTTTGATACACATATTCTAATTATAACATATACATTTATTGGTTTTTTCAAAGAAAGGTTTGTATATGTTATTAGTATATTGTGTATTATAATATATTTTTTATAATGCGGAAACAAACACAATAGATAAACAGACTAAAAAAATAAAATCTATTGTTTTCTTGACTGTATAACGTAGAAATTAATTATCAAAAAAAATATTTTATAAATATCGAGATAAAACATTTAGTACCGACATAATATTGTTTGATTCATAGAACATGTCATTAATGTACGACTTATGAGAAATTACTTAGAAACGTCTTAGATACAAAATTATATATTCCACAAATCTCTAGAAGTTTTGTCGGTGTATGTTTATGTATTGCTTGTAAATTTTGTGAAGTCTTCAGAAATTCAATTATGATAAGTTTTCAAATGTGATGGCGACTTTAGTCTCTTGTTGTTATATAAAACATTTTCTTCCTTCATCTTACTAGTCTAGGTTTGAATAGTGTTTTAAGTGATTCTTTCCAGGCAGTTTAGTATAAGCAATAAATTGCATTTTGTGAAGACCTACAAAACAGATTACAGAAACCGATTAATTATATACAAATAAAAAAACAAATAATATACATTTTTTTTATTGAAAATGTATCGAAAAAAGCCGCTGGGAAATATACCGATTACAATATCAAAAATTATTAAAATAAAAAATATTATAAAAATATATATATTAACTTCGTTTTGTGCAAACTAACAAATTTAAAACGTTCAAAATATTTAAAATGTACCTAACTATAACACAATATTTAAATAACGATTTCTAAAGTTATCAATTTCAAAATAATTATTGAACTTACTTTTCTTCTGTGAGAGTCGAATTATTAAAACTTAACCGAAGATAGTTCTTTGTAACATTTATAACATTTTGAAAGAGTAGACACAACATAGAGAGGAGTCTTATTTTTGTTTTCTAATATTTAGTGCTTTTTTCCATAATTGCAACTTCCCGCCATTGTTGATTGAAAAATAAATTTGTGACTGCAAACATTTTTTACTTTTTTTACAGCAAACAGTTGAAGGCAATGGTTTAGTCTATTCATCCATGTAATACCTATAATATAGACTTTAAGGATAAGTAGCTACTGTACATTAATATACATACAGGAATGTTTTTAATTTAAACACCATAGTTCAGAAATGTTGTTTGTATTAAAATTATCTAAAAAACAATCATATTCCTAACCATTATTGCCTTTTTTTTTTAAACAATTCAATAATAATATGACTAACACAAATTGAATCAATACATTATTTAAAAAATAAATAAAACGTATTTTAATAATTTATTAACATTTAACATTTCGTTTTTTTTTATTTAATTTTTTTCTTTTTCTTATAATGACATGTCTTATTTAGTTTATTTTATTTATAAATTTTTATTTTTGTATAAAATATGTTTATAAAACCCTTTAAAGAACTTTTAAAGAGGTTTTATTAGGAGTTTTTCTAGGGGTTAATTCATGACATTTAGAGTGGTTAAAAAAGAAAACTGTAGATTTAGTTAGTTTTTAGTTTTTAATTGTAGACACGCTTTTAAAACCCAATAAGAAGGAAACACCAAATAAAATAAGTAAACACTTATTAAAAATAAGGGTTTTTATAAATTTATTATGAAGTTTAGTTAACAATACTACGACGTACTCCATTTTATATTTCAGACTGAAGATATTTTGTTTATCGTGTTCTTTCCTTCCATTTGTTGTTATTACGCTCGCTATATATAGATGAATTCTCTATGCTCATCTAATAATGTCATTTCGCATATAGTGGCCTCCTTATAAAACCATTTAATTAGATACCCATGTCGTAAAAAATCAAGACGCCACATTGGTTTTGCAAAGACGGCAATTTATAGAGTAATTAAACTATAGTGTTCTGCTCTTTGAGGTCTTCAGTTTGATATCTATGGGAAAAATTAAGTTTGCCGCCATCTTGTTACGTCCGCCATGTTGGAGTTTCAAAAATATATTTTTGCACTTAGTGTGTTTTTCTTGGTAAACCATTTTAATTTGATAACCATGTCAAAAAATCAGTCGCCATCTTGTTACGTCCGCCATATTGGATTTTCAATAATATATTTTTGCACTCATCGTGTTCTTCTCGTTAAACTATTATGTTTGACACCAATGTCAAAAAATCAGTTGCCATTTTGTTTTGACCGCCATATTGGAATTTCAAAAAAATATTTTTTGCATTCATAGTGTTCTTCTCGGTAAACCATTTTATTTGATACCCATGTCAAAAAATTGGTCGCCATCTTGTTACGTCCGCCATATTGGATTTTCAATAATATATTTTTGCACTCATCGTGTTCTTCTCGTTAAACCATTATATTTGACACCCATGTCTAAAAATCAGTCGCCATCTTTTTTTGACCGCCATATTCTATTTTCAATAAAATATTTTTTGCATTCATAGTGTTCTTCTCGTTAAACCATTTTATATGATACCCATGTCAAAAAATTGGTCGCCATCTTGTTACGTCTGCCATATTGGATTTTCAATAATATTTTTTTTCACTTATCGTGTTCTTCGCGGTAAACCATTTTTTATGATACCCATGTCAAAAAATCGGCCGCCGTCTTGTTTTGACCGCCATATTGGATTTTCAATAAAATATTTTTTGCAATTATCGTGTTCTTCTCGTTAAACCATTTTATATGATACCCATGTCAAAAAATCTGTCGCCATATTGTTACGTCCGCCATATTGGATTTTCAATAAAATATTTTTTGCACTTATCGTGTTCTGCGTAAACCATTTTAATTGATACCCATGTAAAAAAATCAGTCGCCATCTTGTTTTGTCCGCCATATTGGATTTTGAATGGGGTTGTCGAGTAATTCAATAAGAACTAAATGTGTATGTAGAGTTTCAGTTCAATCGGGTTACGGGCTTTTGATATAATTGAATTGTTCAATTTCACACTCTACTACATATATACACAAAACATATTTATATTCCAATATAATAAAATAAATTATTAAATGGTATAAATTCGCAAAACTTAAACAACCTGTATATGAATTATTATTTTGTATAGAGCGCAGATCTGCGCTCCCGGCATCCGACGGAGTCAAATTTTGAGCGCAGATCTACGCTCTCGGCAGACGAAGCATTAATGATCCCTAAATAAATCATTTGGCAAACTTTAAAGGGTTATTCCTTTCGTATTGGGATATTTAAAGAACAACTTCTGTTAATATCACAAAGCGAATCCTCTGTGCCGTATAATAATGTTTTTCATCAACTAACCCTAAAGTATATGAATACATCTCATAAATATACCTATTATCACTACTGGGAACGGAACCCATCTCTTTTAATTAAAATGGAAGGGAAATTCAAGTAGTTTTTATAACGTAAATATATATTCTACAATAATAAAATTTTCATACAATCTTTTTATGTTGTTTTAACTATTGGCGCCGATTTGACAAATTAAAAAAACATTTGTTTCATAGTGTACTATTTATTTACTAAATTATTCATATTATCTCATTTTAAAGTGGAACAGTATAACTACCTAAATAATAATAATAGCCTTTTAGTTACTTGATTTATTTTATTTGATAAATGATTTCATGTAAGTGCAGTGGTGACATGACTCGTTGACATTAAGGTCTCGGAGCATATGGTGAAGTTGGTGGCCTTGCTGATCCAATCAATGAGACTACAAGGTTCCGACTCCACTTAAATATTATTTAAAGTTAAGGTAAACTGATATATCCACCGGATATCAATGATGAGGTAGTAGGCACTCGAAAAGAGCTTGAATCTTTTGTTACTTTAAAATATCACACATAAAAAGGTTCCTTTTGATAAATATAAACTTGTTTTTCTGTAAAAACATAAAATTACATTTTTGGCAAAACCATAAATATTGGATTAATCCAAGTAACATATAAGTCCAAAAACCTTAAAAACTTGTCCAAGATATTACTTGAGCTTATCTCAACGCGAGCATTGACCCCACGGCGGATGTTAGGATAACTTAAAATAAACTAAAATTTGCATTTTGGTAAAGAAAACATGGTTTTGTTAACATTTGTCAACGTCATATTAAATGTGTATGCTGTGTCTTGCTAGGGTCAAAGAACATTCTACTTTAAATACCTCTCGATGACAGCTGATGATTGATGATGTGACTTACACGCAGAAGTAGGTACCTGTTTTAGTCTTAAGCAATACAAAACAAATGAACTGCTTGTTCTAGCTCTAACGTTTTGATGATTAAATGGTAACAAAACATACATTTATATTTTATCATTGTCATTTCAATTTAGGTACAATTAAGTTTGCATCCCAACTGTATAGTAACTATATGTAACAGTTTGCATACTTATAAATAATTCGTATTGCGCCATGATCATAACACATATTCGTAACAACAACATACCTATGTAATAAAAAAACTATGTATCTATATATACGTATTGTAAATAGGCGAAGAAAAAACCATTCGCACAGTTTTTTTCTCTGCTCGTCTTATGATTTATTTATTATTTTTTTATTAAACACTTTTATTAAGATTTATGTTTCCCGATATACAATAAACGCCAAAATTATTTAAAATAAAATGAAAATATGCTAAGTCATATACGAGTAGGTTTTCTTTAAATTTTTAATAATGGTTATGGTGGTATTGCGACTATTACTTTTTTAGTCAACTGACTTTTATAATTATTTAACGAGAAACCTAGAAATACTGCAGAAATATATTAAAGCTAGAATTTTGAAGATTGGTTTTTAGAGTTGTCACATCATTACATATATTACATTTGTTAATAGGCTCAAAGATATCGTGAGAGGCGTCGCTTGGCTACCCCTAGCCCGACCCCGAGCCCCCCCAGGAGAGAAGCATCGCAGTCCAGCAACTGGTTCAAATCCTTGGATAGGCTTGGCAAAAAGCGGGATAAGAACATCAAGGTTCTGAATTTATATAAACAATATTTTTTAGTACTGTGAACCAATGAATTCTAATTTCTATTTAATATTTATATTATAAATTTTATTCCTATTGCAAGTTTTAAATTATTTGTTAACAATGGTGTTAAAATGATTTCAGACTGAAAAAGAAAGTGTTATAACTACAGAAGATGAGACGAGTCGCCGCTTGTGGAGCAAGCCATCCAAACCCTTAAATTCCCCGGCAAAGAACCTTAGATTCTTCGGTGACACTGACCATGAATCTGAATCTCATGTCAAAGTTGTGAAAACCAAGAATCGACAATTGAAAAACCATAGTACATTACGCAAAACCATCTCAAACTCCAGCACCGGTTTGGACGAAGTCGATCACAGTGAACTCTCAAACAAAAGCTATTCCCTTTCAAACTTGCATAGAGAGGACAACGAATCACCAAAAACAAAAGAATACTATAAGAGGAATCTCAAAAATATTTCGGAAGCACAGAGCAATTCAGAAACAGAGAGCCAGTTTGGAAAGAAGTTCACAACGAAACCACCTATAAGCCCATACGATAGAAGCAGGAGCCACAGCAGTTCCAAGACGTTAAAAGCCAGCAAGGGTGATATAAAGAGAGTTGGAAGAAGCGATGATAGAGGAAGTTCCACTGAAATGCGGATGAGCAAAAACAATAGAGATGTAAAGTGAGTATTTATCGATTTCTGTATTATTTTTAGTGTAATAATCGGAAAAATAAAATGGAGAAATGCATATTTTTTCAGAGTTTCAAGTTTATCAGTTTACCAAACAACATGTATCATAAATAAGTGGTTTATTTTTTTGGAAATTATTTAGGAGGTCTAACCTAAGCCACTAAAATAACCTCTCGTATCTGTGTTTGCCGCATTCTGCCATGCAAAGCGTCACCTTCCACTAAGTGGATAGACATAAGTATTTCGTTCTAATAGTGTGGTGTACAGGGCGCGCACATCTGACAGCAGCGCAGAGGACTCGTCGCAGCGCAGCGTGGTATTCCTTCATGCCACCACCGGTGAGCCCACATATTTTACGTTAATTTATGGCCTACTGCTACTACTGCTAATATCCATCAGATCTTGTTAATCCACAGTTGCATATTCCATGTAGCATGTGAAGCGGGTGCAAAATATTGATATTCCAATAACTTTATAAATATCCATCTTAGAAATTATTCACACATATGTATTACAGTGGGTGACATTCCCGACCCCGGTCGTATGGTGAGGAACCGCTCACGAGATGACGTGTCGTCTGTCATGTCCTCCAATGTTCAAGTCCGAAGTACAACCAAGAGTTTCTCACTGTTCGCGCCCTGGACTCCGAAGCACATCAACGATCAATACGACGTCCATTACGCACAGAAACCGAGACGATCGAAACCAAAAGACAACGTTTACAAGAAATCGCCAGCAAAAAATTCGACAGATGACAGGCCGTCATTACAGAAAAATAAGTCATACAGTCAAACTACTCTGAGTCGACGACCAAACAGCCAAAGCAATCGATTAACAAGTTCAAGCACCACGCTTTACAGACGTGATAAGAGAGGAAAAGAAAACGATACGTCGCAAAGTACGATTCCCCGTAAAAGTACGGTTGGAAAAAAAAGCCAATCTAGCGAAATCCTGAACAGGGATGATCGAGAACACGTGTCGCGATCAATATCGATACCGAAAGAGAAAAAAGCTGGCTGGTTTAAAATGTCATCCAAGAATAAAAAAGAGACTACGCGTGTACGATAGCTTGGTTATACTAAGAGAAGGGCCTATTAAAACCGAACTATTCAATGTCTGTTAAAAGAAAACATGATTCCTTAAAACACATGGTCCTTAAAACTTAAGCAATGACTATTTTTCTTCATTTCATTCTTTTAACTTACTTATTTTTTTCGGTTTTATATCTTGACGGTACTTATTTTGTCTTATTAATTGTACTTAACTGATTACAATTTGTCTGTTAATATAGAAATATAACTTTTCACATTAATTTCTCGATACTTCTTTAATCTTTGACTTAGCCCTGGAAATTAAATTATTGTTTTAATCTACTTATTTACAAAGACAATACATTTTTCAAATGATACTCTAGTGCCATTTGCGTAAATTGTTTAATGTTACCGTTTAGATCGTAGTGATTATTTTAAATAAAACTACATATAACAAAATGCTTTTATTTCACTAATAAGAATAATATAAAAAAATATTTGTGCATATTACATTTATTTTGCTTTTAAGATTATTAAAAAACCTAATGCTTTGTATGTAAGTAAGTCTATTGGCATTGGGTTGAAATACTGTGTAATAATGAAATATAAATAAAATTTCTAATGAACCTTGCATTTTCATTTTTATCGTTATTTTAAAAAGTGTTGTTTTCCTATGTTTTGTAAATGCCCCATGTAGTGTGCGATCATAATGTAAACGTATAATGCACTAAGTGGCAAAAACTTTCAAAATTATATTTACTTGAGTAATGTAAAGCCGCGACTAAGAATATTAAACCGCCGCATAGTTTCCCGAAGATGCCGTAAATGACATCACGGGAATAAAAATGAAAGTGGATACTATGAAACACTACTAATCCGTACTCCGTAGTGTGGCAGCAGCAATCCCATAAAAAGACATTACACGCTGGACATTCTCAGAGCTCACCAGCTTGGTGTATACGTTAGAATAATTGATACACCAACATATAAACTAGCTAAACACGTTGCTCGGATACTGACGCTTCTCCGAGGCCATACACAAGCTCATGTCAAGGATTCTTACCAGTTTGTTAAAGATATTCAACAAGTAAAAATAAATAACAACGACATACCAGGGGTATATACCAGGGGTGGCCAACTTAATCAGAACTAAGATCGACTTTTTACCGACGAATCGCTGTTAGATTTACTTTATTTATCTTTAAGAATAACGTACTTCCTGATATTCTAAGGGACCTTTAGGGCAGGTAAATTTTAAATTTAACTTTAATTAAATTAATTTATTATTTAAATTTAATTTAACTTTTTGCCTCGCCGGAATCGACTCGACTAGCGGCAGCGATCGACTGGTTGGACACCCCTGCTGTATACAGTCATTATTTACCATCCTGCTAGTGATTGACAGAATTGAAATTGGCAAGAGAAAGGTGGAGGATAACAACATGCCTGTAGAATATGCAGAATTACTGAAGCATTGCTTAACATCTGGCAACTTGATGTGGAAGGATGAATTCTATGTACAAGTTGATGGAGTGGCATTGGGTTTTCCGGTCTCTCCCGTTATTGCCGATATCTACATGGAGCATTTCGAGGCGAGGACCAATTCCTTTTCATTAGCTATGCCGAAGATCTTTAAGCGGTACGTAGGTGATACCTTCACAATAATACCTATGAATCAAACATCTACTCTTCTAGAACTCTTGAATTCCTTTAACAATAAAATACAATTTACAATTGAATTGCAGTCAAAAAATAGTTTAGCTTTCCTTGATATTCTTATCATCAAAAATCCTAACAACACATTAGGAGACTGTTTATAGGAAACCCACGAATACAGCTAGGTACCTCAATGGTAAATCACACCACCACCGTAGCCAGTTCGCTACCGTTAGCAAATCTTTTTTTCAGAGAGCACAACACATGTGTGTCACACTGAAAACCTAGAGGGCGAGCTGCAGCATGTCAAGCATGTCTTGTTCAACAAACACCTGCCCGTACCTCGCCAGCATCGCAGAAACCACATTAAGCCACCCACAGTTGAGCGTCAACCACTCCTATTACCATATGTGAAAGGATTTACTGACATAATCGGCAACATCTTAAAAAATGTTTCTATAAGAACTATCTACAAACCTCAAAGAACAGTGAGCTAATTCTTGAGACTTATAAAAAATTATTACAATGTTCTGGAATATATAAACTTGACTGCGATTTTGGTTTGTCAAACATAAGTCAAACAAAGAGCATCGGTAAAAGAGTTAGGGAACACATCTCGGATATCAAGCATAGGCGTTCATCGAAGTCAGCAGCAGTCAACTCTTAAAAAATAAAACATCCCATTTCTGTGACCGCACTGTAAGATTTCAAGATACTGTTAGTGCGTTTTGTGGGAATCCTGAACTGTACGCCCGGAAACTTAGAAACCGTAGATAACTCATTAACTGATTTACTGACAGACACTTCCATCTCTTCTTACCGTGAACACGATTGCTGCAAAGCATTCGAAACGTCGGTTAGATTTAAGATGTAAATTTAAAATTTAGAGACGAAGCTTCTTAGCATTCCATGGATTCACCGTGCGGGTGCCGGGCCCATCGCGTTGCAAGGAGAGGAGTGCAAGCAGTGCCTGGGACTTGCGACCCAGGAGTAGATTTAAGGAGCCCCTTTATTATGTGCAAAAACGCTCACCTTCACCCTCCACACTCCTCTCCCTACCTAACCAAATTTGGAATTGAATTGAATCATTATACGCGACTTAAATCCTTAAAAATAGTTTTATTTCAGTATAACATCTTTATTTAAAGTAATTACCTTATACTTTATTTTAAAGTACTTACCTAATTACTACACGATCTATTCTTAACATTATGGTTTTTCCAAAGTTTCGTAGGTCTCCTCTTCAAACAATTCTCGAAAGCATTAACGCCATGGGAACGCTTGGGCGATCACCGTGACGCCTCAGCGAAACCCTCTACATGTGGGTGCCCCAAGCAACTTAGAACACCCTCACGACGTAGGCCTATATACGGTGAGAGAAGTCACCCTCCCACTAAGACACTACGGCTGGAGAAGGAAGCGGCGGGCACACTTTCGCGTCTTTCTTCCTAGCCTACCCCTAGACATGACTACCATTTTTTTCTAAATCAACCCCTAAGGATCGGAAATAGAAAATGAACATTTTTATGAAAAATCTAAACCCGCTTAATTGATTGTAATGAATTTTGACATGAATATAGTTGATTTAATATTCTTTCTACAATCTTTACCATAGGGGACTAAAATAGGAGATGAAAATTTGTAAGAAAAATCTAAACCGATTTGTATAAACCAAATGTATATCAAATTCTAATGAATTTTGATATACATTTGGGAACATTAACCATGTTTAACCCTGTTTTATCATATAGTTGACAACCCAGGGTTAAACATATACCAAATATGTATACATAGGGTACTTTTTATATGATATTAGTAATCTTAATGAAATAAATTTAAAAATAAACCGTCTTGGAAACAGTGGGTAATATTTTGAATTAACATGTTTCTATTCTAGAATATTTATCTGCCTGTTACCACAACATAAATTGATTACGAACTTATAAGTCATTCAAGATATTTGAAAAACTTGAGATATATAGTAGAAATATGACTATTATTGAAAAAGACCACCATTTAATTGAATGAATAATGAACACTATGAAATTAATATCAGCAGAGAACTAAGTATATAAAAGTGTAATATTCAGGGTTTTCAAGTTCAGCATTACCACTTAGATCTTGAACTCTTTTGTGGTTAAATTTGTAGTTGTTGTTAGCTAAATAGATTGTGACTTTTGTTAGCTAAATAGATTGAATTTTGGTTACAGCATAAAATATAATATGTTCTTTTTGTCTTTAGACAGCTGGTCAATCTGCTTATAGAGGCAAGTATTAAATATTCATAAATATTAAAACAAAACATTTTTAAATCTATATATATTTTATATTAAATATATGGTCAATAACAAATTATAAATAAAGATAAACAAACATATCCAGATATATTTTTAGCACCTAAATCTAGTAATATACTTGGCAATAAATCCTGTTGATTCATATATATTTTTTAAATAAAAGCCTTTGTTTGATAAAAGGCCAAGGATAAACATGTATATTATATTCATTATCATGTCATATAAAATAGAATAAAAAATTAAATACCCAAGTCTGGCTTGCTGAATTTGTAAATATCAATGTATGTACAGTTTCATTTATATATTATATATTTTGATCTGATTTATTTTTGAAACCTATCCAAGGGTTTGATGTGACTTATTAGTTTACACTTAGTATCTATCCAGGGCAAAAAATCCTGCTTCACAGAAAGCACACATTCCAACAGCATCAAGCAGTCCGCCTCTGATCTGTGTGCATTAATTGCTTCTTTGCCTAACAGAGTCTTGTATAAATTTGATAAAGTATAACTAAACTTGCTTTTATTTTCTATTTTTGGAACACTCATTACTTTACTAAAAGATTCAACAAGATTGTCAATTTTCTCCCAATCCTCTAAGCTTATGTCAAGGTCTGGCCAATCATCTGTGCTTTCTACAGAGGAATCATGTGATGTATTCATATTTGGATTTGGAATTTTTCCATTTTTTAATATGTTTTGGAATCCTGACAGTGAATCAACACACATTAAGTCTGATGGTAAAGATGCATTTGCATCTAAATATTCTGTCTGTAAAATTTTATAATCAAATCTGTTTCCATTGTGAGCAACCAGGCATACTGGTTTTGGTAATTCTAGAAACGAATTTATACTCTTGATTTTGTCTGTAAAAACAGACTGATTCTGTAAATAATGATTTGATAAACCTGTCAGTTGTGAAACCTTTGATGAAATACTTCTTTGAGGATTAAAAAGCAACGACAACTTATTTACTGGGGGCAGTTTTTTGAGATCGGCTTGTTCAAAATCACTTCTCGAAACTGCAATCAATGTGAGTTCTGTTATTTTAGTTCGATTTCTCTCTTGATACGGTAACCCAGTAGTTTCTATATCAAAAAATATGTAAGTTTTTACACCCATGGCTTAACTAATACTATGTAGTATATTATGTATGCTACTTTTTCTTTGTCTACGTGAGAAAATGTAAAATCAAGTGTCCTGTCACAGTACTACAAATATAAATTATCAAATTTAAACTAATATTCTATATTAGTTTATATATATTATAAATACTTAATATATATAATATAAATACTAAGTATATATAATATAAATACTAAGTATATAGTATGTATCTTGATGTCAAAAGTGCCAAGCAGCTAAAATATATATATTTTTAGTCTACTTATGAAAAATATTAAATTATAAAAAAAATAAAAATTAAAACAATTAAAAATATATTGCTCTTATATCTTAGGTATGAAAATTTTATGATTTTTCTGACTGTCAAATCTTAACTTGGACACTTAGAATTCATTTCATATCATGGCAATAAAAAAAAAATATTCCCACCCAATTGTACGCAAATTTTGACGTTGCAAACTGCAGTTGAGATTTAAATTTTAAAATAATCAAACTAATTGTATTAGTCATAATTTAGTTATTTCTCTTTTAAAGAACATTTTGATCTAACAAAATGGAAATCGGCGATATAACAAAAGTCGCCAGTCGTAAAAGAATGAACGCAGACGTAGAACAGCTTCGAGATAAGGTCGCTAAAGAAACTGCGAAAATTATAAAATTAAAGGTAAATAACGAGAACGAGTTTATACATATTTTAATTCTAAGCATTTTATTACATATTAGTTACATTTAGAATATAAAATCACGTCTTACAAAACATAATTGCTACTACGTTGCTAAATTAATGTAAAGTACCCTCATGTTTGAACACCGAAACAAATAGTCGTTTATTATTAGACATATCAAAACAGAAACCGGCGTTATTCTTAGGTGGCTCAAGATACCGCCTACTGGGATCTCAAGGAAAAGTTGCATCAAGTGGAGGGTAACCACGAGCGCCTGCAGCAGAACATGGTCGAGGTTCAGATGCAGCACGAGACGATATCCGGACAGTATCGGGACGAGTTGCGACTGCGACCGGAGACGCTCAATAAGTTTGTCATTCGAAAGTCATCAAAATAATCATGTCATTTTAGGAGGAGGAGGAGGAGGATATACCTGATAAAATTAAATCTCAGTCGAAACTCGACTAAATAATATATAGGGAAACTTCAGTCCAGTCCGTCCGTCCGCAGGCTGGTCGGCACGCGCGAGATCTGCTCGGTGCTGGAGAGCTACGGCGCACGCCTCAAGGACACACTGTCGCGCTGCCGGGCCGACCAGGCCGCGCTTTGCACCGCCTACGAGCGCGCTGACCACGCACTGCGGGGACTAAGACAGCGGGCCACCAGGGGAGAGGACGCCGCCAGGGGACTGGAGCACCAGGGTGAGGGATACTATTGACGAGTTGGTAGGGCTGCTCCTCTATGCTGAGGGTGGGTCCCACTCGAAGGGGCGCTTAACTTAATCAACCTAAATTGTTATAAGGAGTATCTATAATACTTCCTAAAAACAATTTAGGTTATCATATGCATAATTACGAGTAGAAACAAGAAGCTGGCACTTACTGAAATAAATTCTTTGAAATACCAACAGGACTTGTCAACTTCTCCGGTTAATAATCTGTCTAATACCTTAAACTAAAACAGTAAAACTCACATCTGAGCACCAAAACCAGCTGCTCCAGGTGTTTTCGTCCTCGAAACAGCAGTTGGATACCGAAATATCCGAGTTGAAGTTCAAATTGGAAACTGTAACAACCAGTAAAGAAAAACTTATAAACAGCGCCAATGAGATGGCTCGCAAGTTGGACATATGCACCTTTGAAATCGAGAAGGTAATTTGATTAAATTGACTACTGATTGGAAGACTCGCTCGCTCGCTGGTCTCTCATACTGGACTTAGGACATCTGGAATAAAATATATATATCTCGAATATTCAATTCGTATTCCATTCGATTCGATGCGTATCCAAATGTGGTTAGTGAAGGACAGCATCGTGATTAAATGTATATATTCCCAATTGGAGAGAATACATTTGCCACGTCAACTGAGTTTATGGATGGATGTAACATATTACCTAAAGTAAGCTTACTATCAGTAATATTTTCCAGAAAGAGGAAACCATAACGAATCTCCAACGAGACATTAAGCAACTGATTCAAGAGTTTAATACTCAAAGCACAGAGGCCAAGAACACACTGCAGAAACAGGAAAAAGAGTAAGATTTTCATTTCAGTCCTAACTTGTTATATTTTTTTATTAAAATAACATTTTTTTCCAAGTCTTATGGAATCTCTGGAAGCTAATACCGCACTAAAGAATGCTCTTCAAAGCCAAGAATTGTTCATCAAGACTGTTTGCGACCAAAATATCGGTTTCAAAGAGAAAATGGCGGGCTTGGAAGACGAACAAGCCAGTGCTGCTACTAAAATCGATAATATGAAAAAGCAACTTGAGGTATATCAAAATAAATATTTACCTAATATATTTTTGTGTTGTACAGTTAATTTTACAGAAACCCATAATTTTAATAGGAAGCTTCATCAATGTACGAAAAAAATGAATCTGATTTACGGATTCTGCACGAAGAAAAAACATCGTTAAAAAATGATTTAAAGGAAAAAGAAAAGGTATTTATTATATATCTTCAATTTTATGCTATATATTTCCTTCGTGAGTCGTTCTGGATGACGGCGAAATACATTGAAGTGGCATCACAAATGATACTATGTTGTCTTTGTTGGAATATAGTTGCAGGTCACAGGATCGGTTGGCGACTGCGTTTTTCTCCTTAGACTAAGAAGTTTTTCTCCATTCTAAGATAGTTTTACAATCGGCCAGGTACAGCATGCTGTTGTAATGCTATGTTGAGATGGATGTGGCGTGATGAATAGTGGAAAAGAAGGATTGAGTATGTAAGGTAGTTTAGAAGTACCAGTAATAGTATTGTTTGTCGTGGGATGATCATGTAATGCGGAAGGATGAAAAGTATGTAAGGACTTAAGTGTGAATGTAGGTTATACGAGAAGATGGTGGCAGAGAAAGGACATGGATGGAATGCGTAAAAATTATATGATAAAAAAGCAACACTCCACTGAAATGATAGTGTATCACTCTCATTCGGATAGGAGCAGATGGATGATCTTTGATTCGATGATTTGTAAACACCAAAAATATTGACTAATAATGTTTCTTTCAGCTTATTAGCACATATGAAGGGGAAATACAAAATTTGAAAAATCAAATTATAACACTGGAGGCTGATAACAGTGCCCTGAAAACTGATTTCGACAAATGTGCAGAAGAATCTAAAACTAAGACTGAACATATTGATAAGCTCTCTCTGGAGAATCTAACATTGGTTAAAAAGTTTGAGGAGACCGAGAATTCTCTGACGGATTTAAGGTCAGCAGTAGTAGGAGTAGTACTAATAGTATATATTATTTTTACTAGGTTATTACTAAAATATACATGATGAACTAAGGACGCCGTGACTGACTAATAATTAAGTTTGGACTGCCTGATCACATAATATTGATTTTATTAAAGATATTAGAACTAACACTTTTAACAACATAATCGTTCGTTAATATCTTGATTATTAAATGTCTATATTATATTGAATTATAATATTTCTACATATACAGAGATACGTCTGGCGAAAAAATTAAGGAGCTAACATCAACAATTGAAAGTCAAAACAAAGAGTTGGACTCCAAGGCATCCACCATCACCCAGCTTATGTCCGAACTAAAGACCAGCACTGACATACGCTCGAAGTTCGAGACAACTCTACAGCGATTGAGGAAGGAGATGGATTTGGAGAAAGAAAAGGTTATGGAAAAGGAAAGACACCAGAATGGTAGAATTGAGCAATTGGAAGCAGTTGTTAGAGTAAGAAAAAATCTTGGTTTACTTATACTTTTTTTTTCGGATATCGAGCGGTTGATTTTTTTTTAAATGAATTATAAAAATAGGTTTTTTTAGGACAAAGAGGACGAACTGTCTAAGCAGATTTCCATCATACTCGAGATGAGAGACGAGAAGGTAGGTAACTATCAAACCTATTATTTTTTTTCAATATAAATCTAATACATTCCTTTTTACCCAGGAACGACTACAGGAAAAGATCCAAGGCATGCAAAACACCATAGACAACATCCAGAAGGAGCTTACAGGTCGTCCAGCTGTAGTAGAGCCTCGTGAACAACCCGAGCTTGATGATAATGCTGTCATGCTGACTCCTGGTCAGAAGGTGGGAATTTGAACTCGCTATTAATAATGCAAGCCGAATTAACTTAAAGTTTGTATAACAGTTTTCTTTTTTAAACAGACCTGCCAGATGCCAACCTCTCCCATAATTCAGAAGAAGAGCGAGTTTCTAGTTCCACGCAAGGAACCCAAGTTGGACTCCATGCTGTTCAGCTTGTTCAGCGACAGCAGTATGGACGGCGACACGCTAGATGTAAGACACTAGCTAATTAATCTGATTGTTCATTTAGTACATATTAAAATTCCTCGTTGTTGACCATTCTAATTCACCTTTCGAAAAAGTTTAGTTGCTTTACATTTTAGTCACCAAAAACAAACAAATTGCCCATCCGCTTACATGTCGTGGAACATGGGAGTAGATGCATCACCACATTAAATATATATGAGATGGAGGAGTAGACTTGGCCTACGAACTCTCTATAGATACCTCAAACTAATCCGTCAGTGATGCAAGTACAAACATTATCTGGAGTCAGCAGACTATCAAGTCAAGTGTACCAATAATAAATACGTGTAGATAACTAACCACTGTGCAGGCTTCGGAGGTGAATCGTCGCTTCGCGGCCATGTCCCGTGGCGAGCGAGTGTCTCCCGCGCCGCTCACCGCACTTAAAAGACGGGGTGGCGCCAGGCGTGATGTGAGCCTTACAAACCACTTATCACGTATATGAGACGCCGCCCGCGAGTTTATTGCTCCATTCAAGCAAACTCCGTGGAATGTTGTTAGAGTCTGGGTTTATGGGAAGTACAAGAAAATAAAAATAATTAATATCATAATTTTTCCAGGGTTTTCTTTCATTGTCTCAGGTGAAGAAGGATATTACTAAGGAGAGAATCTTCTTCAAGAATAAACGTGATAACAAAACTAAGAAAATTAAATAGTGATTTATATATGGTTATAGATTTTCATTAATTTAGAAATTTTCTCCATGTTTTATTTTCTTTCAATTTAATTGTAACAGTTACGTACAAAGTGGTGATTAGTTGTGTTTTCAATTAAAATAAATTTGTTTCATTATGCATGGGTTGTTATTTTGAAAATCTCTCTACCTTTTAAAGTATTATATTTTAGATTTTTCTCGAATGATGATATTTGTTCCAAATATAATATATTTTTAATCAGAATAGTAACACTTTCTCATAAAAAATTGGCGTTAATTAAATGTTATACTTATGTGGCGTTAATTAAATGTCATGGTCTTGTTTTATTTTGCTAATTCCAAACTGGATGACAGCACTACTTACCATCAGACTGATTTGATTTATTGCAACCCAATACTTAAAATAATAATAATTTTCCTAAATAATAAAATAATATAATAAAACATGTGGACGGAGTCGCGGGCAACAGCAAGTAATTTATAAAAATGTTACATAAACATTGATGATTCCACGCCCGCTCTGATTACAGATAATGTACATAAATCATAATAAGGACATAAATACATTTAATCATTAATGTCAGTTATTGACTATTGTCAACGTCACCGGTTTTCTGTCATTTCACTTTTTCTTCTTCCTAGTCCCTTATATTAATGACTATTAATTTAAATATGTAATCAATGTGTTAAAATAGACATTAACAATGGCACGAAGATACCGTGACGCTGCTGCTAAGTTGCAGCAAAGTGTGCAGAAACACTTGCAAGGCATGAAAGAGTTATCTTCGTCTGAAGATGACGAGCCTTTTGAACCAAGTGTATTAGATGGAATGTTCCAAAGCTATTGGAAAGGAGGTGGAGACACACAGCTTCTTAACAGAACGAAGAATCTTCTAGAAGAAGCGATAAGTGGTCGATCAATTACTTGCTTAATTTGTATAGGCTCCATCAAACGTGCCGATGCTATTTGGACATGTGAGCATTGTTACTCTTATTTCCATTTGTCTTGCATCCAAAAATGGTCAAATGATAGTATCAGTTTACGTAATGAAGAAAATCAAGGCTCTATTACTGTATGGATGCCTAAAAAAGAAGAATGGTGCTGTCCAAAATGTAGGCACTCATATACTAAAGAACAAATTCCTCATAAGTATCGTTGTTATTGTGGCAAGGCAGATGATCCTCCATTACACCCATGGCTCATACCACATACATGCGGTGAAGTATGTGGGAAACTATTATCTGCTGGAAACAATTGCAAACACAAGTGTCTCCTCCTTTGTCACCCTGGCCCTTGCCCACCATGCCCACAAACAGTAAATGGTGAATGCTATTGTGGTAAGGAAGGTAGACGCGTTAGATGCAGTGCTGCTAAATGGTCTTGTAGACAAAAATGTAAAAAAACATTACCTTGCAAATCACATAAATGTGAAAATGAATGTCATGAGAAGGATTGCCCTCCTTGCAATTATACAAGCTTGCAAAATTGTCTATGTGCAGCAGAAAAGACAAAACGTCCGTGCAATGATTTGGTTTGGAGATGCAAAAAACAATGTGCTAAACCATTTACTTGTGGGTACCATATATGTGAGAAAACATGTCATGCAGGTGGTTGTGGGGAATGCCCCAACTCTGGAGTAAAGACATGTCCATGTGGAGCCAATAAGAAATTTATACAATGTCCAGATACCATTGAAACTTGTCTTGGAACATGTAATAAGCTACATAATGATTGTGAACACAACTGTCCAGATAAATGTCATAAAGGATCTTGTCCACCATGCCAGGTCTTAATTGAAAAAAGATGCCAATGTTCCACTCATACAAGATCCCTGCCTTGTAGTAAAGAATATAGATGTGACATGAAATGCAGAGGGATAAGGCCCTGTGGCAAACATGGTTGTGGTCGTAAATGCTGCAATGGCAACTGTCCTCCTTGTGAGAAGGTATGTGATAAACCTCTACAATGTGGGCGTCATAAGTGTTCAACAATTTGTCATCGTGGCCCCTGTTATCCATGCCCACTTGAGTCTAAAGTTACTTGTCGCTGCAAAGAAACATATGTTACAGTACCATGTGGTAGAGAGAGACATACAAAGCCACCAAAATGTAACATGCCTTGCAAAATTAAATATAAATGCGGACATATAGATGAAAATAAACATAGTTGCCATTTTGGTGATTGCCCACCCTGTAAGGCAACTTGTTATAAAACATATGAAAAGTGCGATCATAGATGTGTTTCAACATGTCATGAATATGTGTTGGTTGTGTTTAAGCAAATTGAAAAACCAGCAACTCCTTGGGAAGTACAGCCTCCAAAGACGAAAGTAGTTGCTCTCAAATGTCCTCCCTGTGAAACACCAGTTATGATCACATGCTTTGGTGAACATGAAACTCAGAATGATCCTTGCCATACTGCTGTAAGACGACCTTGCGGAAGAGAATGTGGCCGCGTCCTAGAATGTGGTAATCATAAATGTGAACTTCCTTGTCATTTCTATGAACCTAATTCAGATTATCCAAATGTGCCTTACTCTTGCAAATCATGTAACAGGGAGTGTTCAGTGATCCGTCCTCTGAAATGTACACACAAATGTCCCAAACAAGGTTGCCACAAAGGACCTTGCCCATCATGTAATGTGCTAGAAAGAATACCATGTCATTGTGGTGTAACTGATATTTATTTGCGATGTCGTGAAATAAACACTGCAACAGAAGAAATGTTAAGTTGTAAGCAGCAATGTCCAAAAAGTTTAGAGTGTGGTCATAGATGTAAAAACATTTGCCATTCAGGAACCTGTGGTCAAAATCAAATCTGCACCAAGAAGACCAAGATTCATTGTTCATGTGGAAACTTAAAGAAAGAAGCAGCATGTAATGCAGTGAGGAATTCTGAACAGAAAATTATTTGTGACAAAAGTTGTGAAGCCAAAAAAGTTGCTGCCCGGTTAGAGAAAGAAAAGGAGACCAAAAGACTTAAGGAATTAGAAGAAGAGAAGAATCGTAGAGAATTAGAGGAATATGAATGGAAATTAAGTGGCAAAAAGAAGAAATATAAGGAAAAAAAAGTGATGATAGTTACCGATAACAGAAATTGGATTAAAAAATACTGGGTTCCTATTATGCTTGGGTTAATTGCTATTGGGTCTGCTATTTATTATGTATTTGATGTTTGATATAACATTTATAAATGTTGTAAAAGTATATACTGTAATAAATATGGTTTATACTTTTGTGTATGGTGTATCTTTAATGTAATATTCAGGTATGGACAATAGCAAGTGAAATTTTTATTAAACAATTTAATTATATTGGTATTATTTAATTTCATAGTCACAAGCCTTAATTCTGAAATAATATGATATTCCTGATTACATGAAAAAAATATAAAAGTTGTTCTTAACGATATTGCATCCTCTTTCTACCAGCTAATCAGGATGAGCTAGAAAGGTGTGTAGGCGTGCAAACCTATATCCGTATATATACAGGTAGACGCCGCTTATTGTGATCACTTTTAGCCAGCCCGTTTTAATAACAATAACCGAATGATAACATTATACGGATGGTACTTTTTCATGCTTGTTTGGGGATTTTAGTCCACATAAAAAATGATCATAATGATAAAATATGAATTGTAATAATTTACAATTTATTTAAGTACATATTAAGTTTCATAATAAGAAATTCTGTTGTTTGCGCAAATTTTCTATTTATTTACACTATTAAAAATATTCTAACATAAGATTCATTTGAAATATCGATTTATTGTTGTTTGACACTTGTTTTCATTCATAATCATTTGAATATAATTCTCAAAATAGTATAATTTTTCGAAGTTTGTTGCTCGGTGTTGAACACTACGTCGTATCGAATCGTCGTATCGTCTTCTAAATCGATAACAATAAGCGACTTTTTCAAATGTATTGCTAAGGAGAAATTTGGGACCGACCTTTTTCGATAACAATAGCCGGCTGATAACATTAACCGTGATCACAATAAGCGGCGTCCACTGTATATATTTTCGAACACATACATATATTCAAATAATTACAAATATACTCTTAGACAAGAAGACATAAAATATTCAATAAAGACATATATAAGTATAACAATACATGTAGTCTTCACATGACCTTAATTCTGAAATTATATGAAATTTTTATTACATAAAAAAAATTACGAAAGTTCTTAACGATATTGCATGCTTTCTTCACCAGAAAATCGGGATGATCTAGAAAGGTGTGTAAGCTAGCAAACCTATATCCGTACATACATATTCGAACACATACATAGTATATTCAAATAAATAAACATATACTCTTAAATAAGTAGACATAAAATATTCTATAAAAAATATACATATAAGAATATAACGAACAGAAGCACGATAAAATTGACAGTGTGGTCTTCGATCTTTTAGTTCTGTAGTGCTATTCTCTAAGAATTTTTTATAATCTCACAAGCGAAATTCACGGTGAATTTTTAAATTGGTCTAAAAAAACAAAGGAAAGGAAAACGTCATTCATGAATGTTGTTTACCAACAAGATCGGAATTGAAGAGTGGGGAGGTGTTTTTTTGTAATACAAAACGGAGTATATCAATAATTTTGTTTCTTTCACATTAATAACCTAATTTCATAACAATATGAACAAATTGAGAAAAGATTAATCATGAACAAATATTTTTTTTTATAAAATATTTTTATCAATTATCTCATAACTTGCAACGTATCCGTCAACACGAATCATTCTTACTTTATATGAGTAATTTTTATTTATTTCACGTACCACAATTAACTACAAAAAATATAATAATAACAAAGACCTATACATAGGTGAGCTTATATCTTCAAAGAGATCTCTTCCAGCTTCAAATTAATAAAAAAAAAGTAAATCTATTACATACTTTATATCTACGCTTACTCATACTAATAATTCTTTAATTATTACAATCAAAATACATAATTATAAAATTCGAACTTCAAACTCGATTTAAAAGTAATTCAACTCGAGTTAGTGCGAGTTAAGCCCAACTCGAGTTATCTGGAGCTAGAAGCTCGAGCCTCGAGTGGACCATCACTAATCTGTTATCACTTATCAATGTAACATAAATAACAAAATGGTTTTTCCTTTTATTTTTAGCGTAGTTGAGTTAGAACTAAAATTTAAACAACGCTCCTTAGTCCCCTTGTAACTATGTCTTTAGTGTTTTCACATTGTAAGAGAGTAGAATATTCCTTGATGTGTTGTGAATTGTGATCATCATTCCAAATGTAAATTATTTACATATTATATACTCTTTGTTTTATACCGTGTAACATGACTCGTATACAAACATACGTGTTCTTAGACCTCGAGACATCTGGTAAAGATCAAACTAATAGGACAAAAATAACTGAAATAAGTCTTGTTGCTGTGAAACGTCAACATTTCCTTGATACGCGTATTGGTCATTCTCCAAGAGTTCAGCACAAACTTACTCTATGTGTGAATCCTAGAAAACTGATAACTCCAGATGCAACTGAAGTTACAGGTCTCTGCAATGATCTTCTAGAATTTGAACCCATTTTTAATGAAAACCTGATTAACTTACTTAATATGTTTATAGATCTACTTACAAAACCAGTGTGTTTGATTGCACAAAATGGAATGAATTTCGATTTTCCTATATTAAAAAATCATTTGGAAAAGATAGGACTTAGTTTTGCAGAGGATGTGGTTTGCGCTGATTGCTTATATGCATTTTATGACATAATGGAATCATCTAAAGTAAATGAAACAGAGTCCTCAACATCTTTTAAAGAAAATGACACCAAAATAGAGTCTAATGATGACAAGGGACTTCATAATAATAACACATTGAATATTAAATTAAGAAATGAAAGATCCCCAACTCAATTCCTTAGTTCATCTCTTATGACACCAAAAAAACCTAGTCATGTTAGGAAGTTGGATATTTCAAGATATCCATGGTCAGAGGGTAAGAAACCAAAAGAAAAATATAAATTATCATATATATACAAGCGATTGTTGAATCGACCTGCTCAAAATCCTCATCAAGCTGAAAGTGACTGTTTATTAGCCCTTGAGTGTGCAGTTGCTTTGTCAGAAAAGTTTGTAAATTGGGTTGATGAAAATAATTATTTGTTCTCTCAAATTAAACCTATGACAATTGGTGTTCCACTCGGCATGTAAACCATTGTAAATCTTTAAACCATAGCAATATATACTTTTATATAGTTATATAAAAGCCAATTAAGCCAGTCAAAGCCCAAAAAAGAAAATTAAGAATTTAATGTATATGCAACAGTTACTAATTAGTACATAATTATTTAAGGTAAAGTCAAAATTTAAAAAGTTAAGAACCATTGCAAAGAAAATAGTTTGAGTGTTATTATTCTTATTTATTAAGGGTTATGGATAACCATAATTATATTAGGACTCAGTAGTTGGTTTTTACTGATGGTTCATTCAATTGATTTTACTGTAGATAGGATCTACTGTATTTACACTTAAGTAAATTTTAAAGACTTAAATCTTAATCACAAATATGAATAACTTTTTATGAGTACAGTATATGGTAGATCAAATAACAATAAATATTATTGTTATTATTATTATATTATAAATATATTTAATGACATGACATATAATCTTATATTTTTATACAATATTGTACCTTTTTACAATTTTATTGTAAATTTATTGTCTTAGAACTTTAAAAAGGCTTTTGCTAATTTTTATTTGTTAAAAATGTTGATAACTAACATATTTGTATTATCTAATATCAAGTAAGAAAAATATTATTATACATATGAAGGGTTTTTTAATTAGTTGATCACTCCTTGCAGGCAGCCTCTCTACTTCAATCTCAACAACATTTGTTCTTCAACTTATTACAAATCTTGAATAAAAAACAAAAAAAACGAAACAAAAAAATGTTGGCTGCCTCTTTTACTTATTTCTTTGTATTTTGTAAGAAGTTCTTAAAAGGTCAACGCTTGGGCGCCATACCGACGCTCAGAGTTAATGCCAGTTCAGAGACAACAAATAAATTTTGTATAGGAATATTTAAAAACTATTATGTATTTTTACAATGATTCAGTCTCAAATAAACGAAGACAAAGTTGATTATTATTTATAATTTAATATAAGATTTTTCTTAATATTTGTGATCATATTTTTTCTAGTTATATACTTAAGGTGCTTAAAATAATCTTTGTTTATTATTAGATATAAAATATCATATTATATTGTTTTCAAATATTTTACATAAGGCGCAATATTTTTCAATCTTTTTACATTTAAATAAATCTCACTCTTTAATTTCATCTTTTTTTTATTGCACAAAATGCATCATTCTCCACCTAAATATCATAACTGTACGGCAACATCTGAATGTATTGTTGAACGAACGAATACAATAAAATTCATAACAGGAAACTTGTATTCATTTTTAATTATATTCCAATTACATGAAACATCTAATAGTTGGTATACAAAAACATCGAATAGTTGATATACACGAATCAGCACCACCGAAAGCATATCGAATGAAATCGAATATAATATCGTTTTCTTTGTCTGCCTTCGCTTTTTTGTACTGAAAGTAACAAAAACCTGTCTAAGAGTACTTTTTTGTTCTTGTATCTTTTTGTGTTGTTTATATAAAATAATTAATTTAATTAAGCCAATAACAAATATTTCTTATATAAAAATTCAATAGAATATAATAACATGATAAAATATAATTTCAATTCCTTTTCCTCCCTTTCCTTATTTTGTTTTATATAAAAACATCATAAATTGTTTTATATGATCATATACTTGCTTTATATAATAACCTAATACAATATAATTTTAATTAATTTTCAATTTTTCCTTTTGTGGTTTTCTTTCTTTTCTTTTATTATTGAACACAAGAAACAGTAATAAAAATGATGGTGATATAGTAAAATATCTGATTTTGAATAGAGATGTAGTTGGGATTCAAAAATATATAGTTTCGGAATCCGATATCAATATGTACTTATATAGTTTCAATTCGGAACCCGCAGACAAAAACGATGTAATCCACTTCACAATTACCGAATTTATGCCTTTTTTAATATTTCAAAAATAAATAATATTCACTCATTTTACCGATTTATTTTGTGTACAACAGAGTTTGAGTAGAAGTCGCAACACTGGTCGATATTGTAGTCTGTAGATTTTTTTTATAGTCTGGTTACTGGTAAGTGGTAACGGACCTAACTAGATGACTTTGTAATGACGAAAACTGTTTTTTATATATGTTTATAATTTTGTTTTACATAAAGTGTACGAATTTTAACTTTGTGATTAAAAACTGTACATCTTAGGTTAAATAAATAAGACACATAATACCATGGTTTTATTGATAATGCTATTGGAATTGAACTAGTTACGTCTTTTCAAAGTTGTTTCGACTTAAAAAATATGAAACATCGAAAGGTACCTCCCTAGATAGAAAGAAAACTAGTACCTACACTATTATTTTACCTTATTTTATATTGTATTTTCAATACAATATGTTGATACCTAGGTATGTGTTAATTAAAATAATTGAATTATAGAAAAGTACACTCAGCGATAAGTGATAATGTTGGCGAGTTTAGGTAAGCATGAACTATATTGTAATTTAAAAAAAATCACAAAAGAAATAGATACACTACTATGGTATGTACAATTACGAAAAATCATCGAAAAAAAAAAAGTAGAATTATATAATGAGAGCTAAAAATGAACCCTACTGTTGTAAGGCAAGTTCATAATTACTTAACTTTATTAATAAAGTGAAGATAAAAATTATTTATTTTTGACATAAAATATGAAGTACTTTTATACTTATGTTTGAAATGACAAGTCTTACTCCTCACAACATTTAAATAATTTTTAGACAAAACGACTGCAAATTATTTTAATAACATATTGAAAACTACAACATACCTAATCAAATATTCTATATATAAAAGGTTATGTTTTACAACTAAAGAATAGTGATTTAAAATAACACTTCATAAGAATTGTTTAGTTTGTTTTAATGTGTTTGCACTTGTCATTTACACGATATTGGGCAATTGGCTCTACAACTGGACAATCGAAAATCGCTATTCGCTATGATTGAAAATGTTAAAAGAAATAAATAAAAAGTAAAATTGTAAATTGATAACTATCATTTTGAAAGAAGTGGTCTAGTGTTGCCACTTTAATTTAAAATTAATAAAATGTTACCAATCCTTGGATTACTTTACATAATAAATAATTTAAGGAAGAGTCAAGAGATATACACAAAAACTTATTTAATAATCCTAAAAATCGATTTACCTTTTAAAGAAATTTTATAATTAAGATTTTTTTTCTTATTTTATGCTAATAACTAATAAGTTCTATATCTGGTAACACGAGGAGGTAAATTAGAGTTAATGATTAATGATAAATACTATTAAATACTAGGAGGTAAATTAGAGATAATAATAAATGTATCACGATTCACGATTCATATTATTGAAGGTTGCAGAGGCAAAGGGAGTAATATATATGAAATTATTAATTACTGTGTTTTCAATTTAACATAGTGCTATTACCATGGATGGCATACAAACATATGTGTTCTTGGATCTGGAGACTACTGGTTTGCCAAAAGAACAAAACAATATAACTAAGATAACTGAAATAAGTCTTGTTGCTGTGAAACGTCGACATCTACTTGATACAAGCATTGGTTCTTCACCACGGGTTCATCATAAACTTACTTTATGTATAAATCCTAGAAAAATGATAGATCCAGTCTCCACTCAAATCACAGGTTTATGCAATGATCTTCTAGAACTTGAACCGATTTTTGATAAAAACCTGATTGAATTACTTAATATGTTTATAGACCTTCACACAAAGCCAGTATGTTTGATTGCACAAAATGGAATGAATTTTGACTTTCCTATATTGAAAAATCATTTGGAAAAGATGGGGGTTAGTTTTCCAGAAGACGTGGCCTGTGCAGATTGCTTATATGCCTTTTATGACATAATGGAATCACCTAAAGTAATTAAGAGGAAAAAAGTGGAAGTGTCGACCACTGTTAACCAAAATAATATCAAAATAAATTCTAATGTTGATATGGAATTTTATAATGATAACACCTTGGACATTAAATTAAGAAATGAGAGATCCCCAACCCGTTTTACTAGCAGATATAATCCGGTGATTCCAAGTAAGCGTAATGTTGTTGAGATGTCAAAAGTTAGAAAAAGATTACCATGGTCAGATGGTGAGAAGCCAAAGAATAGTTATAAATTGAATGATATATATGAGAGATTGTTAAACCAACCTGCTGAAAATGCTCATCAAGCTGAAAACGATTGTTTTCTAGCCATTAAGTGTGCAGTTGCTTTGTCAGAAGAGTTTGTAAAATGGGTTGATAAAAATTGTTGTTTGTTCTCCCAAATTAAACCTATGAGAATTGGTGTACCTCTCGGCAAGTAAACTATGTTAGATCATTGAACTAAGTATTTGGTTTTATACATTAATTATATATCAGAAATCAGGGATTTTATATGCAAAATTTACTTTTACTGTAGTACATAGTATGCAGTATTTTTTTTTTTGTAACTCTTAAATTAAAGTTTGGATGAGAAATGTTAAACATACATATATTGAATGTTAGATCTAAATTAAATATTTTTATTGATTTTGTCTTATTAAATGAGCATAATTTAAAAAAGTTTTATTGACATTTTTTTAGAATGAAATTATTTGTCACAAAATATTGTTCAAGCGGCATTAATATATATTTTTAATTGGTAACAATGGTTTTACATATGATTGTTCATCTAAATATTTTTAAGCAAAAATTTTTATATATAATTTTTTTTTAAGATTTTTATAATTATAAAAGTATATTTATTTTTGTTGTTAGAATTCTTGTTCAACATATGAAACTTAAGTTGTTGAATTTTTATCCATACTGATGTGATATATGTTTATATAGTAAATATTGGTGATATTGTTTTTAAATAAAGATTTATTTTTGTAATATTTTCCTGTTTTCTGGTTTTATTGTTTCTTATACTAGACAAAGATTTTTTTACTTTTATAATTTAATAGGTCTTCAAGGACTTAACCTTCACAAGCATAATAAATATCTCCATGACCCTAGAAGCCCTTATCAGATCCACGACTTGTTTTGATCTGTTATAGATTGGCATTAAAGTACATCTATTGTTAAAATAAATTTCTAAAAATAATGTAGATTTTATTAGGTAATAAACTACAACCTAATTTAAACAAATGCCCATTCAAATTGTGTGAAATGTGAATTTGATCATATAAATTAAACACGTTATTTTTCTAATAATAATAATTTATTTAAAACAAAATAGTTACATGTATTATACACAAGCAAGATACAAATGGACAACTGCAAAAGATATAAACTATCGTAGCGTCAACACCCACCTTATTGTGTGTAGTATTGCTCCAAATATTGATATTAATTTGAATTAATTCATTTACTTCAACTAACAAATTTAATAACAAAACTAGTAATATAAAAATTAAACTATATGTAAAAGAAATTTACAGAACAATTAATGACTATCCTACCTCCTTGCCAACCTAATCTAAATTCTAATTTATTTATAATAGTTTTTTAGACCACACGTTTTTACCTATTAATATTTTACTCTAAATACTCTACTTAATAAATACTCTACCGAATAATACTCTACTGAATAAATACTGTAATGAATAAATACTCTACTGAATAAATACTCTACTGAATAAATACGCTACTGAATAAATACTCTACTGAATAAATACTCTACTGAATAAATACTCTACTGAATAAATACTCTACTGAATAAATACTCTACTGAATAAATACTCTACTGAATAAATACTCTACTGAATAAATACTCTACTGAATAAATACTCTACTGAATAAATACTCTACTGAATAAATACTCTACTGAATAAATACTCTACTGAATAAATACTCTACTGAATAAATACTCTACTGAATAAATACTCTACTGAATAAATACTCTACTGAATAAATACTCTACTGAATAAATACTCTACTGAATAAATACTCTACTGAATAAATACTCTACTGAATAAATACTCTACTAAATAAATTATCTACTAAATATTACACTAAAAACTCTACAACATGTTGTAGTAGTAAATTATTGAACTAATTTTCAAATTACAGGTTTGCTCTTAGTGACTGGGATTTTATGGGGCTGTACAAACCCGTTTATCAGACAGGGTACGAGAGGTCTACTTAAGGTACGCGCTGAAACGAGATTAGGTCAAGCGTATGCGGAAATTATCTTCCTATTGGGGAATTGGCGGGTAAATAAATGATATGAAATTAATGATACCTAATTATTCCTATAAATTTAGTGACCCTGTTGAGCTACTATTTTATGTTAATGTAATATTAATATATTTTTGACATAATTTCTACCTATATTTTTCTTGTGTTTCCCAGTACGTATTGCCTTGGCTAATAAACCAAGGAGGTTCGTTGGTGTATCTGTCAGCTGTGCAAACAGTACCGCTGTCTCTTGCTGTACCTACCGCTAACAGTTTAGCGTTTGCTTTCACAGCCCTTACTGGAGCCACTGTGGGTAAAGAGGAACCATTGGACATGGGTAAAGTAATATAAAATATTTAATGGCTATAAGAATCGGCTTATTATCTTTGAATTGCAAAATATTATGTATCGTTTTTTGGTAAAGAAGTTTTGCACTAACTGCTTTTGTGTCCTTGCAAGATGGTATGTTCGGTAGGAACCTACTTTTTTTTTTTTATATTAATTCGGTATATATATTCGGTAACTATATAACATTTAAAGAAACAATGTGTTTTCAGAATGTATAATGGAAATCAATTGCATAATTTACAGATTTGTATGTTTTATGGTCCTTCATAACTCTATTGTTCCTTGTAGGTGTTTAGATCACTAAGATATATTTTTGTTAACAATAACCATGACGTTATAAAATTATATTTATATTAGATATATTTTGTACATCAATATAACTGAGACTATAATTGCTTTCTATATTTATGATTGAAAAGAGTTTCTTTGTTACAGGTTCCATTACGGGAATAATGTTAATAGCAGTCGGAACAGCATTGTGCTGTTGGGATAAAGTTGATTAAAAATAAAATAAGAATTGTTTTTTTTTTTAATTTATAACTTAATTTTCTCTACTGTGGGTATATCGATCTATGAATTACACGAAAAAGATATCATTAAAATAAGTTTTGTTAATATTACCGTTATGAATCTATGCATGTAATAAATAAGTGAAGATGGTATTAATAATACATAGAATACATTTCAAAAATAAGTATATATATATTGGTCTAGTTTTCAGTATTAGAATTTAGAACGAACATTTGCAATGAGATACATAAAAACTTGTTACTACGTGTTCAGTAGGTACCTACTACCGAACAGAGTATTCAAATTGATAGTTTTATTTTTTGTTCTGCTTGTCTGTTCCATGGAGAGGGTTTTAATGACATTTTGTATTATTATAGGGTATTGTAACTATAATAGATATGTAGACATACTAACATACTTTTTGCGTCGGTGAACTCTCTCTTCACGGGAAAACGACTATAATTAGGGCTGTAATTAAAAAAATACAATACCGCTGAACAGCTTGTGAGACGAAATTGTGTAATATATTAAATAAAAAATATTTGGATGTTGTTACATATTTTGTAAATAAATAAGACTTTTTGCTAAAAATATGCTATTTATTTATTTAGTAAATATTAATTTTTATTCTCTTATTGATAGTAAGATGAATTTGGCTATGTGTTAGCTCAAGCAAAATATATTAAACATTGGTAAACGCACCCGACTTTACTGATTCTGAAGATCATTTGATTTCGTATTAAAATAAATGACGTACCTAAGTCTTTTTTCCTAATGAAACGTCCATTATACTTACTCACATTAAATCATTGTCATATCATACCATTAAAACATTAGTCAAGTTATCGGATTATAGAAGATCCTAAGTTAAATGAGGCAAAAAAGTATAAGTTACAATTTTAAATATCAATTATAGAATGCTTAATTCACAGAGATGGACAGTAGCGATACAGTAGCTCAATTGGTAGAGCGATGGGACGGTTACCCAGATGTCGCGGGTTCCAATCCCTGCCTGTATCGGTTTATTTTTCATTCTATATTTATATAAATTTAAATAAACTTAACATGGCTATACATGTTTATAGATATTTTCAAAACATCAAATATCAAGTTTTTTTTTTTTTTGTATGTCTATACTGTTAGCCCTGTTGGCTATTACAGCGTCACCGGGGGAGTGGGTGGGTCAGGAGACCCGTCCTTAAAAGGGGGGGCCAGATGGGCCCCCATGGGGAACGACGTCCCGAGGGCGTCTCAGATTGAGACACGGACCTCGGCTCGGGGCGTCATTAGTCAGGAGGGAAGCTAAGGAAATTTGGACACTAGCGTCCTCCGACGGCAGAACGCCGGAGCAACATAGCACTTCCTCAGTTGGGACCTCGTCTATACCGGTATAGACGATGTGTGTCTGTATGTTGTGTGGTGTCACTTATGCCTACGCGTACACGTTATTACCTACTGTGAACGCGTCGTCGGGGTCAAGAAAAAATATTAAGTATCGTTTACGTACCTAATTGACGAAATTTGAAGATAATGGCTAAAAGAATCCGTTCCTACTTCTTACTATTTTATTATAAGTTAGGAAATATACTCAAAATGTTCAATACTTATTTATATTATGACACATTTGCATAACATATGTAGATACTTCCAAAATTTAACGTACTATATTCGTGACTTATTTCTTATCATGACTACATCCGGTCGCTGGACATCATAATAAATTAATTAACTGAACATTACAAAAAACATACAATGTCAATAATATTTTGTAAACATTATTAGATACAACAACCAAAACAGGTATGACGTAATTATACCCACAGGCCACAACAGACGTACAATATTGCCGTGTGTACAAGACAATCCCGAATCTACTAATATAATATCTAAAGCTAAAAGAAAATATATTTTTACTGGTTTTTATTTACAACTACCAATTCGTTTTTACCGGGTTGCTAATTTGATAAGGAGGTAATATAGGATACAAAAATCACACAACATAATTAAAACCATTATCAAAAAGGACGAAAAGTGTGACTTAATATGGTTTAATACCTACTGTTTCATTAAAAGATCTGAATGAATGTTTCTACTTGTCGCTATAAGCCAGTATACCCAGAAAGAATTGATGGCAGCAATAATTTTATTACATAAACTTTTACAAATTGCAATAAACCATAACAATTAATTCGAGGCCGGAAACATAATATATGTATATAATATTAGGAAGTATCTAGTACCCATAGTTTCTAGTTACCTTTTAAATCTAAAATCATTTCGGATCATGGTTATATTAAGATATATTTTATTATAATATTAAGATATATTTTACAACACAATAGCTGACGTATAACGATGGCAACAATTAAATTGGCCTGTGTGGACTTCTTCTCACAAGCCATTGTAGATACATATGGACATAATATAAATAAGCCTTTTGCCAGATGTTGCTGTTGGAATTCCCAATCCGCAAAATCTCAAGATCATCACACAGATTTGTAAATAATGTTTTTTCATGGTTTAGGAGTAGAATTAGTAAACGGTCACTCTTCAAATAATCTAATTCTATGTCCAAGAGTTAAGACTGTATATTATTGGTCACAGTTAATTTTATTAAGTGAATAATTAGCATGACACATACATACATAGGTATTTATTATCAAAATAATATCTATTTGACGCAGAAAACAAAGTAAACTATGACTTTTTTTTCTTAAGCATTAACCCTTTCTTGGGTCGTATAATTTCTGTTAAAATCTCTAATTGTATGCAGACTTTCATTGGTCCTAGTCTACTTAGTTGTTACAAAAAAAAAAGTTTGTTAGTTGCGTATATTATATTATTACCTATGTATAACTTGTCAGCCTTCACTGAACTTACAAGTTACATCGGATTAAAATAGGTTTAGGCTTTATAAGCTCCCATGGAATCCTCCATATAGGATAGAGAATTCTTAAAAAAATTAAGACGAACTGTGACGGCCCGTTTCTTTCAATGAGTTTGTATTTTTAACCCCCCACTAAAAAGCATAAAATTTATATACATAGAATAGGTGAGCCATAAGTATTCGTATGAGCGTCAGTGAAAGACAGTTAGAAAAAGTAGCAAGATGTCACACTTTGTTTTATTGTCTTTGTCTTATTACACATGCACAAAAAAATATTCATAACGCGTTTTTAATATTTTTAGTTTTAGTTTTTAAACATTTGTGTAAAACATTTTTGACACTCCTTTGGAAGACTATATTGAGTCAACACGAAAATAATCGAAAATAGTCGTATATTATTGATACTCAAATTTGATTTCACACGGTGAAAATGACAACTTAGCTTTCAGAATATTGTTAAAAATGACAATTGCTACGAATTAAACTCGAGACGACGACGACGAAGCACGAGATTTCATAAAAAGTAGAGATAGAGAGGGTTTTTCGATCTACCTATCTCTTTTAAGTTCGATGGTGATATTTAAGGCTGGCTTCCCTACTCTATGCATAATATCACTATGCTAGAAGGGGTGTTATAAGTTTGACCTGTCAATCTGTGTATCTGTGTATCTGTCTGTGGCAAATTTGCTGCCAAATACCTGGACGGATTTGAATACAGTTTTTTTTAATCGAAAGCTGTGCTCGTCGAGATGGTTCTTATCCATGTTTGATTGAAATAGAAATAGCCGTCTCCAAGATATTGACGTTTTATTCGTGCGGGGGAGAGGTTCTTATGCAATAATTAGCTCTTTGCGGCCAAACGCGTGGACGGATTTGAATGCGGTTTTTTTAATCGAAAGCTATACTTGTCGAGATGGAGATTTTTATCCATGTTTGATTGAAATAGAAATAGTCTTCTCGAAGATATTGACGTTTTATTCGTGCGAAGGAGAGGTTCTTATGCAATAATTAGCTGTTCCCAGCGGCTTCGCCCGCGCTATATAGGAAAAAAAGCCAAAAGGTTTTTACACTTACATACTGAGGTAAAGTACTTTATTAGGGACAGCTGTTGTCCGTGACTGCGTCTTCGTAGGCTGTAAACATATATTTATATGGCTTATGATCGTAGTCTCTTAAGAATCACGGGCAACAGCTAGTGATAATATAAATCCCTTCATCATAGTGTTATTAGTGATTGTACCTAAATCATTATAACTCTAAATGTTTATATTTATTAATATTCGTATATATGAAACCTACCTATCTACCTACCCATATGCAAAAGTCTTGAATCATGTTACTTAATACATTTATAATTTATTACATTGTCGAAACTTTCACGTGGATCCTTTTTTTATTAAATAAAATATATATATTTCTCGTACTAAATCTATTTTTTTTTAAATCGGTCCCGTTATTTCGGAGCCTATTCAATTAAAACAAACAAACAAATCTTACCTCTTTATAATATTAGGATAAATTAATAAAAATACTTAAACAATTGAACATTTTGTGTATCTGTAGGTTCATTTAGTACAATTCAGAAACCAGTAACATAACTTTAAAAAGCAGAAAAAAAATAATAACATTTTTAAAAAACCCTCGATACAAAAAGGCCTCTAAAAAGAATAACAATAATATTATTATGTACTTATTGAATTCGTTGCGTCGGGGGCCCGTTTAATAAAGGAAGAAATGAAAATGCAAGTAAGTCAACAAGGAAAATAACGAAATTACGATATCGAATCGTATAGTCTAAGTCCTCAATGATTAACTTCGTAATATATACATTATCAAGGTGCGTACAACGTACTTTTATCCTGATTTACGATAAAACTTCGAATATCCATAAAACGATTAGGTACATAAATACTAGGTGGACAGCCATTCTGTACTGATTGTCAAGCCAGTGAGGTGGCAATTTTAATTCTCTAATTATTTTTTTTATTTACTTTCATATAGGTAGTTTAATGTAGAGATTCACCCCTCATACGAGTCTACTGCTCGACTAATGTAAACAAAAAGGGCGCGCCAGCTTAATTCAATGCAAACCATTGAAAATCATCGTTTGTTGATTATTCCTAAATGATCTATCACCGTTTTTTGCCAGAACTCGCCAGAACCACAGCAATCGATTAAAAATGTGTGAATCAAATCGGTTCTGTAATCATACAGAAGTTCGATGGCATAGAATGCATTTGACCCAACAACACAGCTTCGATTCTCACTCGCTAATTGTTAGTAGGATGCAAGTTTATAAATTAAAATTATAAATAATATTCATAATCGCAAAATTGAGCTCTTATGTCGTCATGTCGTAACTCGAATAATAATAGTTAGTGGAGCTGCTTATCGCCACTTGAATGTTAAGCGAGCCTGCCAATATTTGATTTTGCATTACTGTACCGGGCGTCCTGGCCATTATAACATAAATATAATAAGTGTATACATATAAACATATTTTTTTACTTAAGATACAGAAGATACTTATGAATAAGGAATACAATATTTTATTTTCATGTAGTCGATGGACCTATAGGTACAGGACTATTTTCTTTATTTACTTTTGTATATGAAAATAATAAGTATATCTTGTTCATTGATAAACAGTTTCAAGAAAATTAGTTATCAATTTCACATCAAAAATTCTAGTTTAGGTATATTTGCTTATAAATTATAATTCTTTCACTGATAATAACTTAAAGAATAAGCATCCATATGATATTCAAGAGTTCAGTTTAAAATTAAAAAAGAAAATGATTTCACTGGAATGTCTCTTCTGTAAAAATGAATTATTTGATATTCTTTGACTATGAGTCAAGCATGTCGCATTGTTTTAATCGTACGTAGTACCATCAGTGCGTGTTGCATTTTATCGCGAAGCGGTTCATAAATAATTTGCACAATGATTATTGAAACTTTTGTGTTCTTCGACATAAACACTGTGGGATACAGTATGAAGGAAAAAAAACAAATTAAAATTATGGAGATGACATTAATCGCAGTTTCGCGAAAAGATATAGAAAGATCAGATGGCGGAAGTTCGATTCCATTGGGCAAGCTGTCTCTACTTATTAACCCCGAAAAGACCATTTCAAGTGCCACAGCGAAGTCAACCGGATTATCAAACGATTTTTTAATTAATCAACCTGTTTTTAACGAAAAGATTAATACAATTAATTCATTTCTGGAGCTCCATAAACCGGTTTGTCTCGTAGCTTGTCATGGCAATAGATTCGATTATAAAGTATTGAGATCGGAATATGTTGCAGCTAACGCGATGCTACCTCAAGACCTACTGTGTGTGGATCCTGTAACATTTTTCAATGCAGAAATGAAAAAAAAGAATGCAAGTACATTGAGTGCTAATAATTCACTGTCGGACACCAGCAACGCTAGCTTGAACACCTCAGGACCCCAAGCTGGTCCCAGCGGCGTAGACGATAGTCTCAATGCTTCAATGGCCGAACTGACAACAGAACCTGTTCCGAGAAAAGAAAAAGTTCAGGTTCCAAAGATATACAAGAGTATATTTAATAGAGAGCCGTCTAACTCCCAAAGGACTGAGGTTACGGCCATGATGCTTTTGGAATGTGTAATTGCTACAAAACAGAGCTTCGTTCCCTGGGCTGATAGCAAATGCAAACTCATAAATACCATAGAACCATTCTCAATGGAATAATTAGTATGGTCTTAATTTTTTATTATTTTTTTCTGTATTCATCAATAATTGTACAACGTTAAAAATTTATTCAGATATAAGTATAATAAAACTGTGTGTGTAATTAAAATACCTATCTACGTTTGTATTTTATGTTTTAATAATTAATTTCAGCATCGTTTTTTAATTAATCTGATTTTTTTTAAAAAGAATAAATATTTTTTACTATTAATCTTTTTATTTATTTTGTAATAAGCGAAAGTCACCAATCAATACACTACAATACTGCATAATCCTAAAATCCTTACTATAAAAATAATATTAAAATGCCAGAACATTCGAGGTATATAAGTGAGTTACCATTATGCGTAGCTCCTGACACAAACTTAAGACATATTTTGTGACCCTTTCTTGGTCTTTTAATTAATCAATTAAATATCCTGATGTTTTGTTAATCATAATAGCAAATCATTAGCAACGCTAATAAGTGATTAGAGTTAATAATGATTTGCTATTATGATTAATGAATGCTTTGCTTATGATTATAAATATAATGATTTGCAGGAGTCGTCTCTATCTTTAAAATGTTTAAGGCGTTTTAGCATGCAAACGTATTTAGCTTATAAGTGTTTTATTTGTTAAGTGTTTTATTTGTGTTATTATTAAGTGTTTTATTTGTGTCCAGAGTCAAGAAAGGTGTCAACGGTCACAAAAATTTCCTCGTATACATGATATAACAGACTAATTAACAGTAGATTAAAATAGCAATGACAAATTTATTTTCATGGAGTTACATATCATAGAATTTATTACCATGTCATTTAACTAAATGTATATACCTATAATAATCGGTATATCTAATCAGGTAGGTAGGTGCCCCTAGTACCTACGAGTCTTGACGTTAGAAATTCATGACAGTTTACCAAATTGTAAAATTAAAAACATAATTATTATGAAACCTATAAATCAAAATCTATTGACTAATTTTAAAAATCTGATAAAAAATATATTTATCTTTAGTTATTTAGGATCTTTCTACAAATCACCCTAAATAATATACAGGGTTATTTGTAATTAATTGGTCACCTCTTGCAGGCAGCGTCTCTACATCAATCCGAACAACATTTGTTCTACGACTTACCTTACAAATAACCCTGTATATTAATATTCTTTTTGCTAGATTAATAATTTCGAAAACAAAAAAAAAAATGTTTTGTGTTTAAATATTAAAAAAATCTTTAATTTTTTTTTAAGTTACGAATACTTGTTTCGGAACTTATGTAAACAGGATAGATAATTGTTTAACGAAAAGAATATTGTCGTTTTTATATAATTCTACCGTTGGATTCAAACGAGATTTTCAAACACAGTTTTTTTGTAATATATTTTAAAAAATATTTAATCTTTGAGTTCTTGTTAGAAATGTAGTCTGTAGTTCTTTGCTGCTCCAAGATCTAATACAGTAACATAAGAGGATTTTGGAGCTGTGTAAACATTGAGGACATAAGAGGACTTTTAGCTACAACCCTCAGTTGTTACACAGTGTTATGTAACACATGTATAACACTGTCTGACTAATTAATTAAGAATCTTATGTTAATATCTTTCATCTCTAAAATGGAGAAATTACACATGTGTTGGCTTGGCTTGCCATGTAAAACACACCTATAGTAATGGGTTCTCCACGCTGCGCCGATCCTCCTTGCGCTGCCGTAGCATTTTTAAAACTAGGTTTCCTATTCTTAAGCTAATATTAAGCTTCATCTCAACTCTAGGCAGTTCTAAGATAAGGAATGTCATCATTTTTTATATTGTTTGTTGATAAGTATCTAAATGAACAAATGAAACCCAATTAATCTTGTCTCATTACCTTTAATAAGATAAACCTCATTCCATAAATATTGCACATAGTCTAGGTAATTTTATACAAAAATAATAGGCACTAGAAATACATATTATATTTGCTTAATATGTTAAAAAAGTTATTAGCTATAAACTTATATCCACTTTTAAAGGGGATCAATCGTTACATTTATTTACATTACATTATTTTAAATAAATATAGGACTTTACAATTTGCGGTATATTCGTGAATATTTCGTTTTAGACTGTTAATGTTATCTACGGTGCGTTTGTTTTATGTTTAAGCGTGGAGCCAAATTGGTACAGAAAAAAAAGTAAAATTGGAATACATATATACTTGTACTAGGCCATATCCCGTAAATAACATTTATGTATTGTATATATTTTATTAACTTTACAGAATACTAAGCTTTAAAACAATACATTTAAAGACGTTCTAATGTACCTAAAGAAATGTAGAAAAACTATATAAACTTTTGCACTTTTTGTCACAGATAGCTGAAGTTTACAAGTCACAAGTCACACTTGCAACAATATGAGCAGTTGTGATAACTAATATTAACGAAGGAGACATTATTGCTATACAAGTACATATAATACAAAGTGTCATCTAAATATATACATACAAGAACCGATGCAGTTTGACGAAACAGAGTAAGATAAATTTGACACCAAGATATAATATTAAGAGCGGGTTCAGGACTTACAAATGAAGATTACAAAGCATATAGTACATTTATAACACTTTCAGGGTAGGAACATATACCTACAGGGTTATTTGTAATTAACTGGCCATGTTTTGCAGGCTCTTAACATCAATCCCAACAACATTAATTGTTCTACGACTTTTGAAAATTAATAATCTTAAAAATTTTAGTTAGCTCATACAAAAGTTGTTTGTTGCTTCTGAACTGGTATTAACTCTGAGCCTAGGTACGACGCCCGGGCGTTGAGCTTTTAGGTACTTCTTACACAATACAGAGTAATAAGTAACAGAGGAAGCATTTTTTTGTATTTTTTTTTGTGTTATTTATAAAAAAAAATGAAAATTCGTAGAACAAATGTGGTTGGGAGTGATGTAGAGGGCTTGCCTGCAAGAGGTGGCCAATTTATTACAAATAACCCTGTAGATACCAGTAATTATAAAATGTCCAAAAGTCATTATTTTTTCGTTTGAGTTATTTCTTTTAATCATACACAAATAGTTTAATCGAAATTAAAGTAAGGGTTTATCTTTAGCAGCTAACACATAGAATACAAAATAACTATTAAGAAATTATAATTATTTGTAATGTTATTTTAAAATCAATCAATTGGGTTCGAATCCGCGCGGGGACATTCTCGTCGTCCGTTTATTAAATATATTCTCAGTATTTAATGTGTATTTCTATGGTTAGATCAATGTGTGTAATTTGTCCTGTGATATTATAATTATTATTATATCTAACAGTTATTTTACTGCGTGTGTAACACGTTCAATCCAACTGTGTAATTGTAGGTAGGTGTGTTACAGATGGGATATGCTTAGAAGATTTCTTCGGAGTCTTAAGGATCGTCGATGATTTATTTTAGACCCGAGCCCTTTATCATCTCAAAGCCGACTGGAGTGACCGAGCAAACTGGGCATTCGACATTAGTATGACACCTTTAAATAAGGGGTTCACATGGTGCCCTTAGGAGTGAGATAATATTGGTAAATGTAAAGCTATACATCTGGGCCACGCTTTCTTACTACCTTGGAATTGCTTCTATTAAAATACAATTCTCTTTACATTGTATATTACATAATCTGCTTCAGCGTCTTTTTTAGGACAAACACTTTTTAAACATGACTCGCTTAACTTTGAAATCCCTATGTTACCAAATGGGAAAGTAAGAGGCCTTTTATGCATCGTTTTAGGAAATGTATACGACACTAAGAATGCGTTTAAGAAAACTAAGAAGTTGATATGTTAATAAGAAATAGTCATTTGAGGATCTAGAATTACAATTGCGGCAGTATTGGCTAGCAGAAAATTCTCTCTCTGATAAATAGCTTCCAAGCTAAACTTGGCTAAATTGTGGAACTTTTATCCAAATAATATGTAATTTCAAAAAAATGACCTTAAAAAAAGAATATAAACATGATAACAATTTATGATACTTTTATTAAGCTATTCAATCAAAATGTGGAAAAAAATTATAATGTACATTGTAGTCGCAATACTCAACACACCTGTCTCCTAAACTTGCACCGACTTTCAATTTGTATGTCTGATATATCAATTAATCCGAGCAGGCTAGCTATTTTTATCGTAGTTCCTGACGGCATGAACAACCGCGTACATCCAATGTAAATCAGCAGCGGCTGCGCGTTCCTCGGCGGCGAGGTGACGGCGCTCGGCCAGTAGCGCGCGCGCACCGTCCGCCGAGCGAGACGCCGCGCGCGTCGTGTGCGCTGACTCCACTCGGAGAGCGGTATTGCGTCTGTGCAAATCGGATATTTCCCTTTTTCGAGCTAAAACAGATTGTAATGAATACACAGTTAAATTTGTTTTAAATTTGAAATTATTTGTGATATTAAAAAAAATATGCCCCATGTTTTGTGTATACCACTATGTTTATACTAGGAAAAATTACCTGCTTCGTAATCCTTATAATATTTTATTACGTTTTCGACTCCCGTCCAGGAGCTTGTTAGGTCGACTTGAGAACTGAAATCATTAACTTTGCCCATAGAATTAAACATTTCACTGACGCCGGCAGCCGAGTTCAAAGGTTCATCCATCGAAGTGGCTTGACTAGAAGAGGCGTTACACGGAGACTGCGTTGTCTTAAGAGATATGATTTTAGATATATTAGGTATATTTATATTTTGAAAATATTTGCCGGATGTTAAAGTTTTTTGTATGTTTTCACTGTCAAAACCAGGATTTAAATCACGTTTTTTTGTATTTTGGCCGCTAAAATGTTTAACGCTTCTGTCCGCCATTTTCGAAAGTCGATTGAGTTCTGAGAAATTCTTTTCAGCGAGTACTTTTATGCTTTCGCCGTCGTCCCAAGAGGAATCGATTCTTTTCTTTATAAGGTTGTTATTTTCGTTCACTTGTTTCTTTATTTCGGTTAGTATTTGCAACTGATCGTTGGGGTCCAGTTCAGTTTTTAATTCTAGTTTTGGTAGTTTCAATATGTGAACCGGTTTTATGGGATTGTCTCGACGTTTTCTTTCCTTGATTATTTCTTGCCAAACTTTTTCGTAACCTAAAAATCAAATTATATTTTGCATTAATTGAAAAATTGTTATATAAAAATTTAACTTACTTTATAGAATAAAAACCCATTATACCTTCTTTATATTTTGTGGAAACCTTAATTAAATCTAAACTTGTTAAGAACTTTCTTTTCTTTTGTAATTCAACTATGTCTTCTTCAATTATATCAATGCGTTTTTCTTTTATTACCGGGACGTCTTTAATTATTTGAGAGTATTCTTTTTCATTAACAAGGCAGTCTATCCGACCAACCGCGATGTAGGCGGAGGCTACCGCATCTCGCCGGATGGCTCTTTCTTGACGATCTAATTCCCGTTCTGAAATAATAAATAAAGTTACTTTATTAGTCAAGTACAATCTTGGCAAAAAAAATTAACACAGTATATTAAAATTATAATTGTTAAGCCTTGTAACGCTCACCTTTGCACTCATCTTGGGTTGCCAATTTAAAATTTGCCAGGAATTCGACTTTTCTGCTTTCATTTTCTTCTAGGTTTTTAAATTTTCCATAATCTTCTATAATCGAATTGTATTTCTCTAGATCGTCGTCACCATAATCGCTGTCACTTTCATTGCTTACCTCTGGTAATAATAATTTTGTGTTCGCAAATTCTTTATATATTTCTGTGTTCATTTTTTCAGGGGTTATAATGTTTTTTGAACTATCTTGGCTTTTTTTGTTCTCAATTTTTAGATTATCATTGATATTATTTTTGGAATCTCTATTCGACAAGTATTTTAGTCTTCTTAGTCTTTTTCTTTGTTCATATATATCTAATGAACTCACTTCTTCTAATTTAGCTATTTTAGGCCTAATGTTCGTTATAACGATCTTCGGCTGTAGCTTAGAGTCCATTTGGTATGGACAAGCGATAAAAATCTTATCGTTTGTTTTTGATATCTCGGAAGGCTTTTGTACATCTTTTTTATCGGTTCCCACTGTTTTAGGACATTCACTTTTTACGATAGAGTGACTTAGTTTGTTATCCGCATCCACTATCATAGGAACTTGATAGACTATTTGAGAATTAGTAATAACTTTTTGATTTGGCATTTGAAAGACCACGTCCGATTTATTACTTTTATTTGATATAGTTGGAATTACATTATTGCTTGATGTTGACACGTTTATTTCTTTACTCATAGATATATTTTGTGATTTTGTAGCAATATCCATATTCGATGCGGATGTTACGACATCATTCTGTTTATTTTCATTACAAGAAATTCGAACTTTATTTGGATCAGCACTTATAGGTTTTGAGTTATTTTTAATCATCATTAAATTAGCGGGAAACTGCACGTTACTTAAGTAAACGAAATTTGGTTGCAAAACAACATTTTTTGGTTCAAGTGGACTAGACTTATCTATTTTACATTTATTCTTCAAATCTTGCTCTTGTAAGGTGCCTTGTGACTTCTCCTTCACGACTATCTTATTGCCATAAATTTGATTTTCAGTAATTAAATTCTCGAAATCGTTTTCATCGTAGTTATCTTGGTGCATGCGCTTTAATGACACTACTTTTGAAGAAGTGCCATTTTCTACGACTTCTTCTTTACACTTTTTTGTTTGGCTGGATGGTCGTGAAGGAGCTTGCAGGTTTTTTTGGTCGTAACTAGTTCTTTGAATTAATAATTGAGGATTCTGTGGCTGTATTGTTAGCAGCATTTTTGAATTCGTCGGATTTTTATTCTGTATAAACAAAATATTCTTTGTTTCATTAAAAGATGGGTCCGGTGGCTTTGGAGAAAAGCTAGGTTTACTTGCTTCCAAATTTATTGGATTAAAAATTGGACGGGGAGGTGTGTTTATTATTGATGTAGTAAATTGTTCTTTATTTTCAGTTAATAATTCAGATTTAGGTTCAGGTTTTTTAAAGAGTGTCTCAGTCTTACTAATAGCTTCTGCTGCATTGATAAGGGTACTTATACTGGTACTCGTTGCTGGCATAATCGTAATTTCTTTACTTTCGGATTCTGTTGGTGCATTTTTTATTACAATATTACTCTGTATTTCAATTTTAGGGGCATTGTCTTTTACTACCGGAGTGTGAAATGCAGGATTAAAAGGCTTTTTTGTTAAATTATTCTGAAATAATGATTCCGAAGCATTGCTAACACATTTCATGTCGATTTTGCTTATAGGTATACTAGTTTTCAAGCTGAACCTTTCAATTGGCTTCTTTTTAAAATCTTTGTTTGTTGTTACTTGCGATGGGATAGTAACAATAGCTCCTGATCCTTGAGCCAATGAAGTGACTGTCATTTTTAATTCTGTTGCTTGTATTTTTGCTGCCTCACTCACAGGAGTTGCAGAGGCAGAAATGACTTCAGGAGTAAAATGTTCTTCGAAATCTGTCTGAGGTTTTGGTAATGAAATGGGACCTGCTGTTTCAGTAGCACTGGCATCTTTTTTTTCAATATTTCCTGAAATATCTTTGCCAGAAGGAATAGGATATTGAAGATATTCGTTATTAGTAGATTCGTTTTGAGGTGGTATTGTGGGAGGTGCTTGCACTAGTCCTTGGTACGATACAGGTTGAAAAGCTGAGTATCCAGGTACTGAATACATGTAACCTCCGTAGTTTGGATAACCTGGTTCAACTTGTTTATGGTTTGTGGTTGTTACACTGGGATTCGGATTAGGTATGGAGGAAGGAGATATCTTTGGAGAATGGGATATTGGCTTTGGTGGAGTGAAAGAAGGTTTTTCTAAAAAGGGAGGTGGATCTTCTGGTTTTAATGTTTCCGGTGGTTTGGGTGCAGGTGGCACTGGAGCGGGCTCCGAAGCTGGTTTTTCTTCGTCCACTGGTGCTTGCGGTTGGGTCCCTTTATTTTGTCTTCCTGTAAACATAAAAATATAATTTAAATATATATATATTTTTTGTATTTTCATAAAATCAATAAAATTTTATCTATTGGTTTAAATAAGACAACTTTTGAACATTGAAAAAAGGTTAACAAATTGTATTAATTATATAGGTATAACTTTTATTTTTAAGTTAAATAGTTATTTTTTTTTTTGTTAAGAACGACCAAGAGACGACAAAGCAGTAATTATTCACATTTATTGTTTGTATTCGAACATACAGATATGAAAAAGGATAGGCTTAAAAAAACGCATTTTCAACATATAAAGCTTCTACGAGAATGGTGTACACCAAAAAAATGTTAAAACGCTGTGTTAAGACAGTGTGGGAGTGTTATTTGAGAATTTCTTGTTAAATTACCAAAATTTTCTTATTTTGACTAAAGTGAGATAATATATATATCATACAACTTTTATGTAGGTTACTCAGTGTTTTGTAATTTAAATAAATATGTGAGGAATGCCAGCGAGATATAACTTATTTTTAAAATTCCATTATTCATTAATAGTATATTTGTATTACATTCTAAATTTCCCGCTGATTTCTTTTACAGGTATTTTCCATAGAGATATTATACAAGTTCTATGATATTATGACACTATTGTAGAAAAACATAGTAGAAAAGATCAGCTTCGGAAATACTTTTAATTAAGATTGATTCATCGACAATGATTTTTAAGCCAAGGAAAGCCTGATGAACCGTTTAAATTCTGTGCAGTTGGCCTTTTTTTTGTTTGTTTTGCAAAACTAAATGCGGAATAAGTCTTAAAATCTTTTCATGGAATTCAGTAACTTGTTAAAGATATTTTTATAATAGTAGGTATATGTGTATACAATTAGTGATTTAGTTATGAAAATACATTTAAATTGTTTAAATAGTTACTTTTAGGAATTCGAATGATGAAAAAGTTTTGGAATTTTAAAATGTTAATAAACGGAGAGTTCCCAATTTGTCTTTTTACTTGTAAGTACAATAAGATTTTCATTACCAGTTTAACAGCTTTCAGATTTATTAACATTTATATAGATTTTGCAGATAATACCATATACTTAATTATTATAACATTGTTTAAAATAAGCTTGAATTTGAAATTAAAAATATGAACGATTTGGGATAGCATGATTAAGGTAGGTGCGGCTAATAAGGCCTAGCTAAGCGGGAATTGAAATAAATCGAAAACTATTTATACGAAATAACAAATTTTAATATCAATTAAATATTTATATCAATTACTATCAGTCATAAAAAAAACACGGCAACTTTTGCCTTTATCATTCTTAAAATAAAACATTTAAAAAAACACTATGTTTAGGCCTTATTAAACTATGGTAGTTTAATAAGGCCTATATTTTTAATCTACAGAATTCAACAAAATAAACTTTGGGGTAATTTTTTTATCGAATAGGTCTTTAGTGACTGGAGTTCCTCTATAATTTATGGCTTTTCTGCGGACTGTTGGTGTCTTTTCATTAATTTTAGCTGGTGTAGACATAAGCTCCTTAAACGCTGTTCTTTTAAATTGAACGAGGGGTATATTATCCTCATCATCACAACTAAAACTGCCATAAACCATTCTGTGAAACCCTTTAGATGATCTTTTAGAGGTATGATCAATTTTTTGTTCCTGCTTTGATGTCGATGGATGGGGGGGTCCCGAAATTTTCTTCATCTACAACCTTAGGTAAAGGAGCTGATGTTTCTGTCAATGTAGATGGAGCAAATGCTGTTTCTGGAATAGCGTGTGGATTAAATGGATACAAACCAGTCGCTCTAAACCCACTGGTAATATTGTCATATGTCATAGATTTAGACCCACAGTTGCAAGTATGATGTTGAAGCGTGCCTTTGTGAGTTTTTTGTCTGGGTTGGAGGGCATTGTGATTATAAGTTATCCCTATAATCAAGAAACCAATTAAAAAGTTGGTTGTAATTATTTTTTTTACATTTCTAAAGTCATAAAATAAACATTTAAACAATTAATAGATAACTTTAAGGAAGGAGTTTAATAAGGCCTACTGTCGAATTTTATAGGCCTTATTAACCGCCAACCACTTTGTAAAGAAAAGTGAATACTAATATTATTCGCTCTATTTTATTACTTTTACAACATTACAGGTCTCTAAAGCATGAACTATTGGATACTTAAATAACAAAATAATGTAGAAAAACTTAATATTACAAAAAATACTTAGGTTTGACTAGACCGTTATGTTATAATTCAAGCTGACCGTCCCGCAGGCTACAATGAATGATACCGCACTGGTGACACCACGCGAGCTAGCGAGTCCTAATAAGTTTGGGACACCATCTGGTATTATTAACTACCTATGCTTGCGTCTTTGGTCGGCGGGAATTATTTTAAGTTGTGTTTCTGTCGCATAGGCCTTATTAGCCGACAGGCCTTATTGGCCGCACCTACCTTACATATAGTTTTGTTTGTGTTGCATCTGAAGCTTTTAAAAATTACCCGACTTAGATTGTCTTACATATTTAAATTGTTTTACTTCTAAAAGACAACATTTTTGTTACTGTTTTTCAAAATTTTCAAAATTGTTGTATCTGCTATGGTATACCTACTACATGCGAAAATTAATAAAAACTACTATCTGTAATGATTTATATTATTTATGGTATATATAATTAAAACCTAGGTATATTTTATTTTAGTCCATCTCTCTGATGGTCAGTTCAACGTTGCCAGGAGGAAAGGAGAAATAAAGACGCAAGGAAGGGAAGGGGTGGGATTTTTCAAAGGCAAAGTCAATTAGGTATAGATTCAATTAGATAAAGAAAGACATTTCCTGACTAACAGTTCTATCAACGAGCATTCATTATTTTTTTTTTATGTCATTGGAAAAATGCGTTATGAATCGTCTCTTCGGCCAGGAAGGTGATGTGGGACTACCCGGCAGCATAGAAGACGCTGCCATTTTTAAGGTTAGCCACTAAAAAACCAACAGTAGACCTCATCGCCTTAGTGGGACACCACGGGATCACTTTCGCACTCACCGTGACGTTCGACGTACAGTTTCACCCAGGGTTTCCCAACCCTTTTTTGTCAAGGCTCCCCTGACTATAAATAATATTTTGATATAAAAAAACACAAATCATATATAAAAATAAATACTTAAAATAAACAAACTTTGAAGGTTTTTCAATGTTTTCTACAAAATATTTTTTCATCGAAAAAGAATATTAAAATAAGTAGGTACTAATGATAGTTACTAATCAGACATTTGAGACTGCATGTTCTGAACTGATTAGCTGACTGATTCTAGGTTCTGATTTTGCAGAGCTATCATCCTCAGCTATCATGAGGTGCTATCGACATCAAGACGATTTCGCTGTTTAGTTTTACTTAGAACTAATGCAGAAAAGTCTGTAAGTAAGTTGAAAGATAAGAAACTAGTATTTGTAAAGCAAGAGATTTCGAGACTGTAGGCAATCTTTTGTTCCAAAATTTCTCCAATATCAAGAGATGGAAATCATCTTCCATAGATGAATCAGGTTTCATTTCTAGAGCCTGCAAAAGAGTTTTTATGACAGATTTCCAATTTTTGTCCAGTACTTATGTTATTTTTAATTGCTTTGAAGAGAGGAAAAAAGATATAACATATTCAGAAGATAGTTTTTGATTCTAAAGCTAAGGCTTTCATATGAACCCCTGACTATAATTTATTTTCATTTAAATGTATTATTTTTAAACATTGTGACGATGTAGTTTACAATCCTTATAGACGAGCCCAAAGTCTAGCGTAATTTCTGTGGTAATGTTTTGGAAGCCTAAGCCTAAAGTACTAACCATTGCGGAAATTTTCCTTGATCTTTTTAGCTAAGTCTGATAGTACACCTAAGGTTGCCAACTTTTTTTTACGAAAAAACGTATAAAATTGTTTGAGTAGGAAAAAAAAGTATTTGTTAGAAAAAAGTATTTATAAGAAAAAAAAGTATTTTTAAAATTGGATGCTTATATTGAACTAAAAACGTATTTTTGTGTGTTTTTAGCACAAGCTAACATTTTTTTTTACTATTTTTGAATTTTTCAAAACTTGTTTGATAATTAACATTGAAATTTTAATAAATAAACAATTTGATTCTAATATAATTTATTACCTTTTCAAATTTAATCTAAAAGACATGTTAGGAAGTATGGAAAGCCAGTTAAGTTCGCTAAAATCAAACCATTTTGTCATATATTTTAAGCTCCAATCAATAAAAAGTAGAAAAATATTGATAATTTTAATAAATATTTCGGGTGATAAGTGATGACACTAACACATTAACATGTTACTGACTATAGAAATGTTAGATACATTTCAGTCAGAAATTATAAATCGTTTCCATCATCTACTCTAACTTATGTGTTAAATAGTTAAGTCCTTACCCATACATCCCATAATGAGTGTTTTGTTCTATGCATCGCAGTAAAGGTTAAAAATAAAGTATTTTCACCTACTTTCATTTGTATGCAAAATTTTAATGTATAATTACCAAAAATAAAGTATAATACTTTATTATAAAGTATGGTTGGCAACCCTAAATACACCTATCATTGCAGGTGCGGTCTGTGCAAAGTTCAATGAGTATATTCCAATCAATATTTTGAATTGAATATATCTTTATGTACTAGGTACCTGCTGTCAAAGATTTGGTGTAACGGTCGATGTTACGGCTATTAAGTGTGCACAATTAACAATAATGGTGGATTCATGTAACATGACGATAATTATAATTTGTTACTTATTTGTGTCTTTGTCTGCTGCATTATCGTCGCATCTACGCTCGACGGTGTTATTCGAAAGAAAATAGACATCATTTTTTACGTAAAATTCTTAGCATTTTGTGTCTTAGTTTGTGGCTCATGCGTGTCCGAAAGGTGTACAATAATACACTACACAATTGTTTTCTAATATCATTAATTTAGTAATGTTATTTGTTAATGTTGTTTGCTTACTTATTTTTTCTTTCTAAAATACAAACGCTTTCCGCCCCCCTTGGGTCTTGATATCTCTCTACGCCCCCTTTTGGAGACATGAAGCCTTGGTTGTTAACTCCTGGTCTAAGCCATTAGGGTCAGACACTTATAATTTAAAATATAGGTACGACGTACCTAGACCGAAAATATTGAAGACAGAAACGCAGTAGGGATTGGAAGAAGTGGTAAGAACTAGAAGAACTATATCTTATATGTTTATTGTAACTTTCAGTCTCATACGGTCACCGTATTTGCCGAATCTCGGTCCTAATAAATATTTTAGACTGTAAAGTGTTTTCGACAGGTTTTACTAGAGAATTGCATTTGTACCAGAGAATTGTAAATGTTTTAACATTTAGCTAATATAACAAGTTGTTATATTAGCTGTTGTTAACAACTAAAAAGCCATTTTTTTTTGTCCCCGAATAACCTTCCTGTGAAAGATTTTTTAAGATCCTTCTGCAATTTCCACAAAATGGTTTTGAAACTTTGAAATATTTTTATATTTATGAGACTGCGTGTTTTTAAAACTGTTTTTTGTACATTGTTTTATATTGTTATGTAAAATAAGAATTTTAATTGACAACATAAGGTAGTATAGAGGTATACGATATCCAGAAGGGGTTAGCTGCCCGCCTTGCCCCACTGGGTACAGATGTCGCCCTTCTCACTTGCCTTATAGGTACATATACATATACCTATAATAAATCAACACGACATCATATCACGACTAAAAACTTTAAAAAATTCTCACTTTTTAGTTTTTAGTTTTCTTATTTTAATCCGAATCAGTTTTTCGTATTTTCCCTAATTATTTAAAAATATATTGCTTAATTATTTTTTAAATAGTAATTTCTAAGTACCTAACTAAAAGTTGAAATCTTGTATATTGTTGCTGATGTCGAGGAAGGCCGGCGAAGCAGCGGAAATAACCTGGATAAATTGTACTCTGCCATTTTGATATTATATTTCAGTTTGTTTGTACAGAGAAATAACGATTTCTTTTTTTGTTTGTTATACGAACTAAATTAATAACAAATTAAATTTTGACTTCAAATATATGAGTAATTTCGCCACTAAAGTCATGGTTTTCCTTGTTCTAGTAGTCTGTTTTAGTTTTATTTGTCATGCAAGAAATAAAGGTTTGAGTATCTATATATTTATTTTCTTAATTTTTCAACATGAAATATAATTTGGTAGGTACTAGTAAAATTATGAATGAACGCGGAGCAACACATTTTTTATTTTTATTTTTTTGTGTATGTCTATACTGTTATAGTATAGCCCTGTTGGCTATTACAGCGTCACCGGGGGAGCGGGTGGGTCAGGAGACCCACCCTTAAAACAACACAATAATATCCGATATTGTAATGGTGTATATCAGTTTTAAGCCTCTGGATTTGTTTCAATAGTTTGCCTTTAAAATCTTCTAAACGCGTAGCGGTGTATTGTCTGTAAAACTGGCCTACGGGCTACGACGCACGAGTTGGCAGGACTCGGTGATATCCGTCGGTATTGTTTTTATGAACACGGACGAATACACCACTTGATATCCATGTAGAATCTTCGTCTCGCCTCGAATGAACTCAGGTCCTTGTAATCAATTATTCCAACTCAAGAAATTCTGAAAAAGAACCATAGGTATCCTTTTAAAACGCAGCAGTTATTGGATCACACCTTGGCCACATTTTATTTCAGAAACTTTTGTCAATCTGCTATTTAGGTCATTTCGGCATTTTACGATGGTCATTAATTTTTTTTGGTTAGATATGGAAATTTTTAAATCATTTAGGCAGACTCGCAATGTATATTTAAAAATTAAAGATATGTAACGACAGACATGTTGCCTGAAAATGGTATATCAACGTAAAGACGAAAATCATTCATCAGATACTCAATCTATAAAATTTATAATTAAAAATTATTATTGCTACTAAAAATTTCCTTAAAGTTTACGTAATGTAATTATTAAAATGAGTAATTGTAATCACTTTTTACTGTAGGAATGTGTTTTGGTAATGTAATTATTTTAGTGTTACTTTAAATTATTGTCGTGTTTACTAACTAATTTGTAAATTAAAATGTTTGAATAATTAATGACCAATTAATAATTAATAGTTGTCTTGCATTAACGGAAATGTAAGAAACTGTTTATTATTTGAGACCTGCAATTCTAAGGTTGGACAACTTCTGATCTGATGATCTAGGGAATATAATGAAGTAATATTTAGAGCTCATAATATTTGTTACTTTAGTCTAACAGTACGAATCTCCTTGAAACGTTGAAACGCTGGCTGTTAAATAAACGAAACTATAATCGGTTGTGAAGTTTTATTTTGAAGACGTATCTAATAATAAACACTATCAAGGAATTCGACAGTGACGGCAACAATGCTGACGTTACACTTTTCTTCTCTCCGGCAAGTATTATAAGCATACCATTTACACATTTACATTATTTCGAATCTACATACCTACTTACTGAATGTACCTACACAATAGTAGATACTTGTAGTAAAATGATTATGGCTTTCGATAGATTAAGACTGTAGCCTTATCTCTCAACATATTGATAGGTAAGTAGGTACCAACATTTAATTGTTATTGATTAAGCAAACCTGTAATTTTCATCTATTAATTTCTTAGTCTTTTTTAAAATGGATAAGCTCAAGCTTGGATAGCTTATTTCCTTTTAGTTGTTAATATGATGTTGCATGATATCCTTATTTATTTAATATTATACCTATTTACCATTTATTATATATATATTATTTTACACAAACATAGTTCAAATTCATTCTTGTACAAAGGATGATCTTTTTCTTAAATTAAAAGCTCTCACCTAGTTACACCTTCGGTCCGAGACAGTTTATCAAATATCCCGTCTCAAACCTAGTTATGCCTAAAGAATTAAAACTACATTATTATACCTAATCAGTAATAAATATATGTTAACTTTAGTGTACAAAATTTATTCGTACTATACGTAAAGAATACAATTCAACTAGAAAAAATAATTCAGTTGCACTTCTATTTCTTTATGAAATTAATTTATTTGTAGGTAGCTTAATTAATTTGTAGATACTACTTTTTCCTTGTTATCACCCAGAAAATGAGAGAGAGATTAAATTATGACAATATTACTTTAATGAAAATATATTTGCCTTAAATAAATTACCAAATATTAATTCACGCCGATGCCACGCCGAAAAAGAAGCCACCAACAAATCCAACGGAGTAACAGCTATTTTTCTTCACGAATCTGAGCATCTTATTTATTACTTCTTGACTTTTTCCTATCGTATCCCTAATCCGTTCCCAATTCACCCTAATGTACCCTAATTCGCAGGCATAATGGAAGAGTATTACACTACCACCGAAACCAAACGCAGAAACTTTCCCCACCTTAGCCATACCCAACCCGACGAGCCAACCACTAATTGTACCAAATGTTAAATCTTTGCTTCCACTTCTAGGTACTTTGACAAGTGCATCGTCAAAATAATAATCTTCTTTCGGTTTGATTTCCTTTGATATGTTACGTAAATTAAAATCTGGTATAGGTTTAGCCATTTACATAATATTTTAGGATGAAATATTATAGAATTGCCCTAAATTATTATACAAAACAAATTGTGAAGGTGTATTTTGCTGTGATGTTATTTTGGTATTTTTCTTGTCATAATAAATGTGTCACCTTTGTTAGTCATTGTCTTTTTAGTTGCTTTGGAGTAAAGCTTACCGACTGACATAAGTTCATTAAACCACAAAAAAAAATGTTTTTAAATAAAAAAACTCGAAGTCCTTGTTGTAATGTGGTAATGGAATAAAAAGTATACAGTTCTAAAATTATACATTTCAGAATAAGGAGAAGCGCTAAAAATTTAGAAGTTTAGAAAATAATTGACCGGTAGTTATTTTCTAAACTTACAAGTGATAAATAACAAGATTTATAAGAGAATCAACTCAAGGCTATTCCCAATATTCTTACAACAGTTAGAGATAAGCTCTAATATATTCAGAAACTCTATTTACCTTTTGAATCAGTTTTTTTTTAAGTTTATTTATAGTGTATATCTAATACCTAAAATCGGTTTCCTGTTGCTAGCTAAAGCAGACAAGCTAAAATGACTCTATCTGTATCTCCTGTTCCATAAGAGCGAAATTAAAATTTAACTGTTGCTTGAAGTCGAGTCTTTGTCTTCTAGTGACGACTGACGTAAGAAGGTACTCAAAATTAAAGTGAAACAAGTGTTGCAATCTGTCAAAATTTGTTTAATTTTAAATGTTCGTCCTAATTCATTTCAAGCGATTGGTATTTAATTAACGGACGATACAGTTATTAGATATTGGATAAAAAGTCTCTTTTAGAAAAAAAAATCTTAGTAGGCTATCAGACCTAACGTTAGATCTAATCTTGACAAAACTATTTAGTGCCAAGTTACCGTGGACTTATTCCAAACTTATTCTCGTTAATATTTTTTTTCTTAACAAATAGTTGAGTTTGCTTAACCAAAAAAAAACAAAGGCTAGTAGTAGCTTGCCTGGGTTTTGAGTCAAAGTGAAACTAATTAATTAATTACCTTTTAAAAACCGCGAAGCCAGACTCGACAATGGCTGGTCATCAGGTCTGTCGTACCAGAACAGACCTAATGACACTTATCGGTGCTAATATATTTCGTATTACCCAAAGAACGGGTTGGTTACCACAGTTGGGTAGCTTTCTTTTTAGGAAGAGCATAAGACCAATTTTAGATGATGCATGTTCGGATCTCATGGCTATGACATATTATTATATAATGAGTTATAGTGATTTAACATGGTGACTGCCCTAAAAGGTGTTTTCTTCGACTTAAATTTCACTTATTTGCAAAAATTTAAACAATTAAGTAAAACATTATTTCATACTTTTTATATTTGTATCCACTATTAACTGTTTATCGTTGTACTTACTATGGATTATTTTAAATATTTGTGGCATTGAAGAATTTACAAAAAAAAATGTTCAATAAGAAAAGGCTGGAAAAGACAGCTTCAATCAATAATTTACTCTCAAATAACTTCATTATCAAACCTCCATGAGATTGTATAAAAGTGTATAATATTAATATCTCGTGATGTGTGTGTGTGAGTGTATCTGAAATTGCACACATAAACACCAACTACATGCGCTACCTCAAGCTGTTAGGGAGGGGGAGGGGTAAGGGTAGTAAAAATAAAATAAAAGCATCGTCCGACGAGCGCGTCGCCGGACGACGTGCAGGTCGTCGTTTCAGTGAATGTATTTTTCAATAAAATCATCATTTTCACTTGTTAGGTATTGTCCATATGTCTAACTATATATATGTACACGGCGCGGCGGTTAACGCCTAAATGCTTTGCGTCAGTTACAAATTAAACCGTGAAAAATATTGAACACCTATTAAAAGCTAGAAATTATTAATAACTATCTAAGTTAAACGTACAAAGAGTTATTATAAAATTTCATAATGTTTCAATGTTCAAAGTTCGGACGATCGTCTCCGTGCGACCGACGTCACAGGCACACTCCGGAAATGGTCTTTGTATTGGATAACTATTAAATATTGAAATCATGTTCCACATCAAAGACGATTTTCGTTTACATTATCGTTTGGGAAACTTCTACAATTAGATATTTCGTTCTACCCACACAATTTTCAATTGACAAAAAGAAAAGTGACATCTGTAAAGGGATAGATTATTAGTAGTATTACATAAGGGTGTAGGCGCCCGACCGCCCGCTCCGTAACACTTCACTTGACCAATCGAACTGTCGCCATCTCTGTCACACGCGCGTCGTCCCGCCCTGCCGCCCGCGAGCGAGCGAGACGACACGCGATGTTACATTAATGTTACATGTACATGTACAATGTGATGTACATTAATGTTACACTAAACTGTCCATCTGTTAATCTGTTGACACATGTTTATAGGCCGCATATATCCTTTAAACTACTAAAATACTAAACGCGTCTGCTGGACTAGAATCATACAATTCGAAATAATATATAATTTCCTAAAAAAAATATAGGCATTCTGCCTACGTAATGATTTGTACTGTCTGTACTAGTAATGTTAGTATTGAAATGGGTCTATTAGATAAGTATAAGAAAAGATTTATAAGAACGGCCGCATCCTAAGTATAAATGATTGCAAATGTTCTAAAATAATAAATTCAGGATAATCTTAGTAGAGGTTATATTACATTTGAATTCAATCATAAGTAACGGCCGATTGAAGATTTATAGAGAAAAAATATATATTTATTAAGTTTTCGAAAAGTAGAATCTCGAAAAAGTAAAAGAATAAATTGATTTTTTATCAGATCGAATAGTCATATAAAAAACGATCCACATAACGTCCACGTAAACTGACGTTTCATTCGGTACGATTCGCGTCCGTCGACGGGACCCCGTCCACCCGTCGTCTATCGCCGCTTAAGTATAATTGGTGGGTCATCTTTAACATTTCATTATATTTACAATCTCGTAAAGTACGTAATCGAAGGAGACGCGGGCGTGACGTCACGCAGCGGGCGCGGGCACGCACGTGCCGTGACGTCATCAGACGGGCGCGGGTTGCGGTGTGCGAGGCGCGGGCGCGGCGGCGGGAGCGGGCGCTGGTGCTGACGGCGGCGCGGCGGCCGGCGCTGGCTCACCGTCGTCGGGCTCGTCGTAGTAGGGGCGGTAGGGGCGGTACAGCAGCGGCGGCAGGGCGCGCGGGTAGCCGGGCGGCGCGTGCGCGTGAAGCGGGTGCAGTGCGCCCGCGTGCGCGCGAGATTCCTTTTCCCGTCGCTCTCGTTCTCGCTCCCGCTCGCGCTGCTCCTTTTCGCGCTGCTCTCGTTCTCTGCAATCGCAAAGGGGTGCGATGATTATGGTAGTTGTCGCAATAAACAAAGTTACGTTCAAAAATAGATTACTGTTTACTCCACCTACCTTTCTCGTTCTCTCTCACGTTCCCTCTCCCTTTGTAGCGCGATTTCCTTCTCCCGCTCATCGTGCATCGGGGGGTGTGGTGCGTGCGGCGCGTGTTGCGAATGCGCGTGCGCGTGCGCACCGTGCGGAGCATGCGGCACGAGCGGTAGAGGCGGTGCCAACTGCGGATACAGCGCATAAGGCGGCAGCCAGCCCACCCCCATGCCCACGCCCACGCCGCCGCGAAACATGCGCTCCAGGTACATCTGTTCCTCTGCAGCGAGTCTGTAAACGCCGAGATAATGTCATATATAAGAAGAATATAAAAAAAAATATTTTGAATAAAAAATAAAACAAGAAGACTTTACCTGTGAAACAAGTGTTACGTGTCTTAAGAAGTAATGAAACAAAAAGTTGACAACTCGTCATTGATTTGCGAATTCAAAACTTTTATTGGCTAGACAGTTTACCACAAACGTCCAAACATTAATAAAAATGAATTGAAAAGTTAATAAAATCGTCTGTTAATGTAGTGGTACAGTACGCACCTGTACTGTAGCGCGGCGCTGGAGTACAGCGAGGGGTGTGCGTATGGCGAGTACGCGGCCGGCTCCAGCAGCGGGAACGACGCCGCCGCGGGGTGGGTCAGTCTGGAGTACAAAACACGACGAAATATAATTTAAAATGAAATATAAATACAAATTAAAATGAAATTCAATCGTTTTAGACGGCAAAATATTAAATGAAAATTATTATTGTTTTAAGCTTCAATTATCTTAAGTTAATTTATCTAGTGGGGGATACTTTACCATCCTTGAGTGTATATATTAATACTTTGGAATAAAAGAACAGCGTAGAAATACAGTTGTAGTATTCAGCCTGCTTGCATACGCTCTTCAACCAAATGCCTAGAACTTGATAGTAGAGTTCACTGCTGCATTCTGCTGATCAACTTCAACAAACCCTAAGATTCTCACCTCTCATCTGGTCTGTAGGGCTGGAAGCCGCTGGCCGGCAGGTGATGCGGCGAGGCGCGTTTGGCGGCTGGTGGCGGCTTGTCCTTGCTGCACTCTCGTTCGGCCGCTCCTGCACACTCTCCCAGTCACTAACTGCTGTGGTGGCCTTACTTCACTGTTATATCCTCAGGATATCGCCGTGTCCGTAAGGCCAATTTTATGATAATCCTTTATATTTGCAATAATGTCATTTAGATTAGTTTTATCGGTGTATTTTTTATACAGATAGACAAACAAGAAAAAGTGTATATAGAAACGTTACAGTAAAACTTACGCCTAATTACAATTGTAATTTATAACAATGATTACATGCTAACTTAACATACCTAACGCATCTGAAAGAAAATTTATCTTATACCATACAGGCAACAAAGATATTTTGGCTAAACACTGCCTTAGATATTTGTTTATAATTGTATTATGTACTATTATAAGCAAATCGGAGTCGTTTATTTTTTTAAAACATACATTTATAAATACTTAGTTTGTGTACAATTTGAATGGTATGGACGTTTCAACCCAACAAGTGCTCATTGTGGGAGATAATATATTTATAAAGTAAAAAAAATATATAACTAAAAATAAAAGGAGCCCGAGCAATAAAGAATTTATATTTGGTTTGCAAAATTGAGATAAACCTTTCGACCTGACCAGTGGATATCATCAAATCTAAATTGCTCGAGCTGGGAGATGGTCGTGCGGGATAAAGCGTGTACTCACCGTCTTTGCTGTCAGGACCTGCGTTCTTGGCGAGAGTGCGTAGTGCCGCCGCGAACGGACCGCCTTTATTAGGGGCTAAGTCCGTCCGCTTGGCTATTTTACTAGCACTAACAGCTGTAAAGAAAGAAAAATTATTTGTAGTACACTTACAATTCCAGAATTAATTGGTAAAAAAATTTAACTCTTACTTATATTAAATTGTATGCTCTTGAGAAGAAAACCCATTAAAATATTTTTAAACTTTTTTTTTTTTTAATTAAGAATACATGTTTTTTTAAACATACGAAACTATTTATAATTTACTTGCCTTTTGCACTTATTGATAATTTACTTGTTTTAAGTTACTGTTACGTTAATTGTTGTTATTATTCTTGTTTTATTTGGAGTGCAATAAAGAATATTGCCTATCTATCTATATTGCTCTCTGAATAGCGTTGTTACGAACATCGAAAAACTGATTTTTCAGAAAAGATATTGGTAGAGAAATGTTGTCCGTTGAGCGCATGGGCGTACCCAGATTCTCTGCTAGGGGGGACGGGGGAAGTGGGGGGGGGCGGGTCAAAGCATATTTCTTTTTATATATTTTTGTAATTTTGGAGCTGTAATTTTTAATTTCTGAGCATGGTTTAACAATGAAAGAGCAAACGCTGGTGGTTTGTCTTTGCCGAATATCTCTTCTAATTAAGATTTTAGACTTTAAAGTGTTTGCTAAAAGTTTTACTAGAGAATTGTATTTGTTTGTAATTCAATTCCGACCTATATTAACTGTAAGGCCACAATTCTCGTTGCCACCTTCCTGATAAAGCATTTCTGAACCTTCTTTAATTTTTAAAACTTAATTAGTTATACTGTTTAATGTAAAATACCAATTTTAATTTACAATAGAAGATATTAGAGAGGTATACGATGTCCAAGGGGGGGTCAGCTGCCCCCCTCCCACCTCGGTACGCCCATGGTTGAGCGTATATCATAGTAGCGATGGGTATTATATACGAATGTTCGGTAAAAGAACTGTTGATTTTTACTTCGGCACTTTTCCTAGAAAGAGTCTCTGATGTCTCCTAGGTCATTTAGAATAGAGGCAGCCGCAAGTGACAAGAAAACCTGCCAAGTGTCTCTGATGTTACCAAAACGTAGGTAGTCTCATCTAGGTAGTAGGTAAACTCATTATATATATATAATTTATTTTGAAAATTCAATTATTTCATATTAAAAATATTATCGCTACTAATTCCCGACGGTTAAAAATTTAAATAAATAAAATAAATCTGCTTCGAGATCACACGTACAATGATTTTCGTATGAGTTTAATTTTTTTTTCTCCAACTTCAATTACATTTTGTGGACAAGGTGCCTTCTAAAGTGAAATATACTATTTTCCGTTTCTAGAACAATTTTAAAAGTATAATCTTTTAACATATTTATAGGATGAAGAAAGGAGTGGTAAAGATCCGATGCTGTTACAAGAAAATGTGCTTCAAATGAAAAGTTTGATTCAACAAACCGACGAATCAGATACGAGGGCATGGGCATGAATCATTAAATTTGATTGAAAAGTGTTCATGACATTCTACACAAGAACTTTTCCGGACTTCTACACAAGAACTTTTCCGTTCCGTACACAAGAACGTACCGGAAGATTGTGTCTCTGAGAACCTACATTCTCACCGATGCTTAGAAGGTGCGCATGTAATTTTGCCCTGACATGATGATGTTTCCCGTATGAAAACAGAGGACGAATCCTATATTTTATCAAATAGATCTAGAAACAAAGCAAACGCCACTCAATAGTATGTGAAAGGTTCGAGAGGTGCTGAAAAAACTTAAGAGTTTTCAGAATTCCTTAAACCACACGTTCCAACTCTTAGGTCATCCATCTTACAGCCTTGATGTAACACCATGTGACTTTTGATTGTCCCTTAAAATGATTAAAAGCAGTATAAAGGAATACAGTTTTCATCCGCAGAAGTAGAGTTTTGAGAACGCTGTTGAGTAAGTACCTGTTGCTGACTAGGAAATGTGCTCCGAAAATAGGTTCAGATGCATAAAACATTGCATAGACACGGTGGAAAATTCTTCGAAAATATTTTATATAAGATATATATCTCTCAAACATTTCTAAGTGTTTTATAGTCAATGTCAATTAGCATTCAATAAGGAGGGAACGAGTCGTTATCACTAGAAAGGTCAAAAACTGTCTTATTTTTATTTGGTCTTTGTTTTACAGTATGAGCCTGGTGTCTCTAAATTGCCAAAGAAATGGTTCTTGGGGGTGGTTTTGATTTGTAGGTATATGACAATTTTGTTATATCAATACATTTAAATTACAGGATACTGGTCAAGGACTTTATATATTAGATTTATTAAATTCGTCATTACATGCCTGTGCAATAATTACACAATAATGTCATTAATAAAGAATTTTGTAGTTTCTAGTTTTTGTAGTTTTACATTTTTAATAATGTATTTTTTTCTTCTAAACTTAATTGCCTCATTACTAACCGCACTAACCATTAACCATGCCACCAACTCTTTGTGTTAATTACTAGCAGGTCAGTGCACAAAACTCTGTATTCATTCTTTTAGTTTTAATAACACAAAAAGCTTTAATTGTAATCAGCTTTTGAAAACTTATAAAAGATAAACCCGACCCTTCTTGATGATTACTGTGAAGATTTACGATGAATAATTGAAATGGTTTCAATTTCCAAATATATACATATAACGCTACTTTTTATTGCATACAAAAGCCGGCTCGCTGTCTTTTTGTTGTCATCAACATTAATTTTCTGTGTGTCGTAACATATTCTGACGATAGCAAGTAAGAATTAATTGAATATTAAAGACACTCAAGACTGGCATAAATATTAAAGAGAAATTACTTAAGATTGAGAATGAGACGAATGATATAACATTATACACAACAATCTAACTTCTCGTTAGTGACAATATATTACTAAGAGCTTTAGAATCTAAGGCTGTTTGAATTCTACGAAATTTGCAAGAAATCCTCAGTAATCGAACATGGTCGGATAAGTTATTTAAGAGTTTTACTGCAGTTGCAAACGCCGTTGCACGATGCCCAATTACTTATTCATATACAGGTCGATAGTAACAAATTCTAGGTAGAAGACCTTAATATTAAAAGCAACATTTAGCTACTAAGAAAGGATATATACTTTCGAAAAACATACAATTTACGAAAAATCTTTTCTGTCCAATAAAGGATATAGAATAAGAACCGAATGATAAAACACCCCCACGCTGACAACGAATCGACAAATTGTTTCCGCTTCGAATGCTTTTAGGGCGGTATTCAATCAGCCTTGCGAATAGAATTACCGATTTTGAAACACAATGCGAGTGACGTGTAAATAAAGAAATGACTTCTGTTTACTGCTTGGTTTGGTAGTTTATTTAGTAAGTTAATATTAAGTAAGAATGAATTCTTTGCACTACATGACATTTGTATATAATATTAATTTTTATGTAATAAAATTTAAGTATCTGCTTGTAATTCAAAATAAACAGGTTTTTATTAAATGCATATAAATTATGCGGTACTTAGAAAAAAAATATTACGAACTGGTCGTCTGTCTGTCTGTTTGTCCTGTTGTCCTGGCTAAACTCGTAAACGGTTGAACCGTTTTAACAAGTCTTTTAGATATTATAAGGAGGAACTTGGCAACTTTTAATTTAGAAAAAATAAAATAAAAACTATTTCCGCAAAAACAAAATTGAAATCAATGAAATAATAAATTGTAATTCAAAAAGGTACGGCGTATATAAAAATGAAACAGACGAAGTCGCGGGTACGGCTAGTATGAGAATAATATTTAAAATGTAATAACACAGGATCGTATGTCTGAATCAAAATCAATTTGTATCTTGTAAGAAGACCATGTCATTACAATGGACAATAAGGTTAAATAGCAAGTAACTTTTCCGAGATGACGCTAGAGAATTAATGTGCGGGCGGTAATGAAGAGGTCAATTGGAAGATCGTACCCGTCCGACCCTGTTGCTCACGGCTCTACCAATAACGACTGAGTTATGTATACAATTAAGTGAATTTATTGGATAAGAATTCTAATATAAACGAAAAATGTTTAAAATTTATAAAAATGTTAAGAAACCAATAAAACTTATAAAAAAAATCTGTAGAATAAGGTCTACTCGAAGATTAAGCCTCGTCTACTAAAGCATAATTTACAATAAATATTCTATCCTTTATTCAGTTGTTTACTAAACCGATACTGTTTAATAAAAGACTGTTTTGTTAAGCCAACGGAACCCTAAAATGTAGTATGATTAACTCGGTCACGATCGCTTAACCCTTCAATTGACTTCGTATATTAAATCGACCCGCGCTATTGCATTGTGGATCTCCTCTCACGACCCGTTCGTAATATTTAAACTGACTTTCTGGTTTTGGTTCGGTTTATTTTAAATTAACCTCGTTAAAGACGTAATTATTTCTTTATTACCCACTGCATCATTCATTGAATTAGTTTTAAGAGAGAACCACGATTTTGAATAGATTTTACAATAACGATAAATACCAGGTTTCATAATAAAAAAAGAGGTATTTTTTTTAATATCCTTAATAATATTCTATATGAATTAGCGACAACGCGTTCGTTAACAATTATATATAAAGGTCAGATCCAATTGACCCACAGTTGCCAGTGAAAGAGTTTAATAAATTTTGTAAATCTATTTTGGTAATTCTTACTCAAGGCTTCTCTTGTAGTGTAAGGTCGATTCTTACCTGCAAAAAAAAAAAAACATTTTTAGTAATAAATAAAATCGAATATACACAATAAATTATATGCCTTATAAATTCTATCCGTAACAATCATGTATATGGTTATGTTTGTAATAGTTATCGATATTTGACGAGGGGCGAACAAATTGGATAGCGGGGGACAGTGCACCCCTATATCGAGCGAAAAGGTTTTTTCACAACGTTAGTTTATTATCACCTTAGCTTCAAATCGTGACTCCACTTTCATGATAGGAAGGAGTTTTAAAGAAATTAAACATACACAATAATTAATAACTTATTACAAAAATTGCAGAATACAAATATTAGCATATACTATATTTTACAGGTTTCATCCTTTTTTAGTTTAAGACAATTATACAATTAACTTTTAAAAAATATAACTCCTCATAATATATTTATCAAATAAACAGATAAATCACGGTGTTACGTAAGGTCATAATAACTCAAAAGCGACACCCCTCAGAAAGGGTTGTCAACGAAGCGGCGAGCGGTAATTAATTCAGTCTCGAGCGCTAATTCGACTCCGAGTAACCCCCACCCCCTACAATACCCCCAGCAGACAAGTTGGATACGCTAAATTAGATTAATGATACCGTATAATCGACTGGAGGTCAAGCAGAGACCTTTGGTCCTTGGTTTATGGAGGTCAAAGGTGAGATCCCACCGCTAAACTGCGTAACCTTTTGCGGTGTAGTTGTAGCAGGTGGTTTAGGGTTTATTTTATCAGAGGATAATTTTAAGTACATTTAATGAATTAAAATACAAACAGATATCACGTCACTCAAGTACATCAGTTATTTATACGAGTCTATTTCAGTTTGTTGCGGGAGGGTCGTTATGTTTTTACTGAGGCAATTATGTTTACCTCACGAGATCACTCACATATGCTACCTCGCATGTTGTGTAAGGAACACACAGATAGGGAAAGATGAGTAATATTTTACAATAGCTGTCTGTTTTTAATTCAATGGACATAAATGTGTTTTGTACATATTATTAAATAGTACATTTTCGTAGCTAAATAAAATAAACAAAGTTACTATAAACCGCAATACCGGTCATTATGTCGTTCGTGAAAATTAATCCCCCACTCTTCATACGAGGCAAGTATGAAGTCCCCTCCAAGGGGCTACAGAACTAGCAAACTGTTGTAAGTGCTCACATATTTACCACTCTTTAGTACGAGTGGGCTGAGCACAACAAGTGTATGTATACCCCCATTGTGCGCATGCGCTCTTACTGTCCTGATTCGTAATACGGTACAAGGGATAAGCGGACGACGGGTTTTGAACGACATTACGAAATATAGATGATGTGTGTAATGACATTCATCCCTAAAATTAATCACATATCCTTTTCAAATACATGAAGGTTATGAAACATTTAATACTTTATTTTAAAATATACATAATTTTCATCGCTAGTCGCTTTTAACTCACACTACGGAACAGCGGCATCGTCTACGAATTTCCATTACAAGCCGGTGGCAATACTCCCCCGTCGCTCCCCACACCTCCCGCGCTCGAGCCGCCCGCTCGCCAAACAATAACGTTACAAATGGGCCACTTTCATGCCTACGCGCTAAGTGCCTCTCGCTGACTCAAGTTACACTCGCAATCGAGTGATACTTTCTAAAAAAATACCTAAGCATCTATATCGTGACAATGGTTTATTCTTTGTTTATATATACTCAAGTTGACATACTTTCATAAAAGATCTTTCGAGAAAAATCTTAACCAGATACGTAGGAATCCTTAACATTAAGAACTAAAAAAAAATACTTTAATTAAAAAATAAGACCTAGCATTGTTGAATATTTTAGTCCCTAGAAAGCACTTCGCATCCAACTTCATTGGGATCAAGTCGATTACTGTTAGTAATCGCACACCCTACACTTCAACAGAACAGCGTTTCATGAGCTCCACAATAAAGGACAAACTAATTTATCGAGACCCCTCAACCTCCCGCTCTATAAACAGAATAGTAGCAAACATAAGTGAACTCCGTGAGGAGAGAGATCTAATAAAATTGGACAGACCCGCATCTACAACCTTATTCTTGGCGTCGAATCAATTTCTATCTTGGCGCCTTCATCCCCCAGCTTGGTGAACTTTATACAACAGTAATAGAGTCTAATTTAGATGCATAGGGATTTCTAAGAGATTACCGCAGACTTGTTACGAGTAATACGAGATTTGTGGCGGCATTCATAGGGTGGGGTAGCGTCGAGGTTTCGGGCTCAGTTATCAGGGTTCTTGTTTTGCGGGGTTAAGGATGTATACCTGTGTTGATAATAGGATTATTTAGAAGCCACTCGGTGTATTAATGAAGTTGAGAAGTTACGCTCTTGTGTCTGTTGTCTTGCTCTTTCGTTATATTACGATGGATTTTATTTATTAAGATTCTTTAATCAAGTTTATTAATAAATGAGTTTTTAAGTATTTCCAATTATGTTAATTTGTACTTCAGTTCATTATCACTTTTATTATTATTAATAGGCACAAAATAAAAGATGATTTAATATTTATATAATTTATAACTGTTCAATACCAAATGAAAAATAGTAAGATTCAAATAACAGCCATCACAAAAGTTAATCCGATATAAATCCATTACATCATTCATTTATTCATAAAAGAAATCGGAAAACTATTTCCATACTCATATATCACGCTTTGAAAAGGCTCACTCCATGTAAATAACAATCTTTCGCTTTACGGCGTATTTCCCGCTTAGTGGTTCATCGCACCCGTCGTGGGTGGGGGTGAGACAGGGAGGAGGGTTCGGATATTTTTTTATCGCCTCCGACGATCCGCGGGATAAGGACATCCGCGCTATTTTATACGTTTATCCGCTGGCATGGGGTATCCGTGTATTCTGATGATTTAATTTGAAATTTAAAAAACAATACGAACTTTAAACGTTTACCAAGAATATTTGTGAGTTAGTATTTAAATTATCTAAATGATGCATTTAATCTTAAATTATCATAATAATAAAAATATTCATCGTTTCTACACATTTACACTACGTAATACATACACTTTGAAAATACATAAATTTGTATTGCTTCATTTTGATTCGCTTCGTCATCATATTTACCCTACTCAGAGACTCCATCTGCAAGCATTACCGTATCGTCCCCACCACTCGACACTACGTCGAGCATCGTTATTGCCAGCCATTTAGTGTGATCGTATCTCCTATATGTCAACTCATGCTTGATATAAAATACTTCTATATATTCGTATAAAAACAGGACGCATATATTTCAGGGGTTGAGAGAATAAGAGTTATAACAGTGTTTTATGACAAATATACTTAGAAAACAATATTTTACGTTTTATACTTAGTTGTTTTTTTATTAACACGAAATTATCAATCAATAAAATTATTAAAAACACTTCAAGGACTATCTGGACAATTTAAGTGCATCCCTAGTAAACAGTAAACAATGATAACTAAACACCACATTAAATATCAATAACATATCGAGTGGCAGCAGCCATACAACAATTAAGCAGAGTAAACATTGCGGCCGCAAGGGGGCGGTAATTGTAGCGAACGAGTGGCGCGACAAATCTGACGGTCATTTCCGACCGGATCACGTTACACCCCCCGGCTTCCGGCCCCGGCCACCCGTGCTTCCCCTGATTTACTGCTAGGGGTGTAAAAGTGAGCGTACTGTGAAAGCTTTGTTATGGAGGTGTTAAAAGACAATAAGTCTTTTAAGCCAATGTATTGAAAAAACTGAGTTTTATGTTATCAATTAACATTGCAATTTTAATATTTCAATAAATATCTATAACAATTAAATCTGATACAATTTAACTTTCGTTTATAAGAAACACATTATAAGCAAAGAATGTATTAACATTTATTAAATGCAGAGTACTTTCATATCTATTAAGGATCGTTATAAATAGTAAAAATAAAACAAAATAATAAATATAACCCAACAACATGTTTGTATAACCTCTAGGCGCTTGTGGCAGAACCACACGACAAGCAGCGTCGGGACACCGAGTGCGCGCGCAACGCGGGTGTTCACTGTACACTGAGTTCAGCTACAGACTGTCTGGCTTTTAATAAATATTTCTGAGAACATGCAATACATAGATGCATTTTGTTACTTGAATTAAAATGTATTTTATTTTGTATTTGATTATTTAAGATATTTCATGTTAGTAGCATAAAATAACTATACTGCAAACAAAATATATCAGTCCAAAAATCAGTTTTGTTTTATTCGAATTTACTAAACTACAATGTTCAGTCTTCCCCTATTTGTCTAGGAACAAAACCTTTATCATAGACCATAATTATAAGTGTAGTAAATTGCATCAATCTTGATCATTGCAATCCCGCTAACAGTGCCATGTTCCGAGAAGTGTCGTTACGTAATCCATCACTTCACGTCTCCGTTGCGACTCTAACTGCTTCACGGTAAATTGAGTAACGTCTTTGTATATTGTAGCGATCTTCTTTAGAAATGTTGATGGATTGATTTTATCCAAAACATATTTCAAAACAAAATTTAATTAAATATTTTCAGAAATCATATATTTAAACTCATATAGGACATAAAATGCATGGATGTATTATCTATGAATTTAATGTTCTGAGCAAAAGAAACTCAATACTATAAGAATGAAGCATTCTCTACAAAACATTAATAGTCTATAGGCTGGTACAACGTATCCTACGTAGTCTCATCATGGACTAAACCAACCCTCTTTCTCAAACGCCTCATCACTAGACACAAGCTCCTGTGCCCGCAATCGCAGCAATCCATCACGCCGCGTCGCCGCCTCGCTGTCGTCTTGACGACGTGCCAATTAACCCGTCATGGGACTAGTGATGTGCGTCTGTTAGTCGATATTATATATATTCATCGATAATATGAATATATTTTTGATATATTTAAAATTTTATAAAAATTATTGATGGATTAAATAAATAACCTGTTTTCCGTTGTTGCATCAATTGAAACCGATTATCCCTATTACAATGTTTCAAATATTAACTTATTTAAAATGTTTATTGTATCGTAAGTAATCTATGTAAACTAAGAGTTCCTGTTTTCTTGTTCGCTAATAGAGCACGTCATTTAACTTCTTAGCACTACATTTGCAGAATTTCTTAACTATGTAAATTATAAACATAAATATTATAAAGATCAATTTACACCAACATAGCATACTTATATCATGTTAATTATCTTCTTTGAAAACTTAATCATTAAAATCAAAGAATGAATGTATATGGTTAACGTTTCAACAACATTTCCAATAATATATTACATTACAATAACAGAGATATCGCTTAATCAGAACCGAATATCACTTTATACATAATTAATAAAGCAATCACTGCTAATTATGAATAACCTGTTAATTAATTGAAACCTACCTGGGTGGGGGTAGTATGACGCCCCGACGTTCATCATCGGGTGGGGGGCACGATACTCCATGTCGGCCACTACACGCACATCACTATAGATTATCGATGTAACACACACAACACTAGCCGACTGAGTGAGGTCGGAACGTTCATTTTTTTCACAGCACTTGCAATTTCCTGTGAGATCGTTTTTTTAATTGAACCGAGCGTAGACTTGCTATGCCAACTTAATATACATTCTATGAATGTGTTAAATTTTTGTTTAGACTAAATAAAAGTAGCGACAAAATATAAATTGATCGGTTTTTGTTTTCAAATAGGAACAATATTTATATAATAATACGAATAATGTTACGTATTTTTGAAAACTTAACGAATTGCGTTGGTTAAAACTTTAAAAAAGACCCCCGTAATATTACAAACGCTTAAATTAATTACTTTTAAAAAAACTATATCAGATTTAATATCTAATATAATTACATTCAAAATTATTAAAACCCGTAAGCAGTATACGTAAATCAAAGATAATATAAAGCTATTTCTGTTTACGTTTAGTGAAGTGACATTTAAGATATCTATCGATATAGTCATTGTGGGCGATGTGAAATTTTATCGACGTTTTGTGTTGTCAGTGTTGATTTAACGGCTATGTCTGGCATCGAGTATTATTCTTCACTCTGGAAACGACATTATACAACGGCTCTCATAAATAAATAAACAACACCGAGCGAGCTCGGATCGGCCGGTTATTTACTGGGTATTAACCTTTAAACAATACGTTTCATTACTAAATAAAAACCTGCAACCGTATTTGCTAAAAGAAATGATTTAATGCAACTTTTTAATATAACAAATCATTTTAACTTTAAAACCGTACAACACAGGACCGGCTCAATATCCATTATAAAACATAATCCCATACATAAAACAACGGCGATGGTATTTCCGAGCTTCCCTATGGTATAAAACATACAAAAATATCACCAAGCGATCCGAGTATATCACGTAGGAATAATTGAACGCGTTTTATCCGTTGGCATCTGCGGCTCGGAAAAAACTTCAAAACTATGATAAATAATCGTAACACGAGGACTTATTGATTCTATTACAGATGATTCGTATCGGCGCTTCAGTGTTGTCTGTTTGATTGGGTGTGTTTGTAATAACACTCGATCCGCTCACTTTAGTGTTTGCTCTTCAAAAGCTTGTATTTGTATGTTATTGTATTATTATTCTAAAATAATCTTTAGGTATAGTCTTAATAGATAAGTAAGGTTTATCAGAAACATGTCAAAAAATCATAAATTCTCTTTTGTGGTACAAATCCTTGCAAAAGCGAACTCAAATGGAGCAATTACGGAACCCCAAAAGGAATACAAAAGTGTACGAGAGAAAACGTTCCAGTAGCAAATTACCAAAACAACGCGGGGGCGAGGGACGGACAAAAGCCGTAAAATCCCATATCGAGTGGAGGTGAAGGTATAGGAACTTCACGACGCTATTTTAAGCGAAGTGTGTGTAAAGCGATATAACAGTACAAGTATTGGTAGAGTAGAATAAGATATATATATTTATTATAATGTTAATTTACTCAACAATATATTCACGGTTATCAAATCACGTAGCTAGGTATAATTCCGTCATGCCAGTTATTAATCTGCGTAAACGGTATTGAGTCTCGCTGCGGCATATTGACATTGTTTGATATTGACAAACAGGGATATTCAGATTAGGTTCCGTGATTATTCATCTAATAATTGATTTTAGATTACATCAACTCATAGAAATATTATATCTGTGAGTCGGTAATGGTAATGATAAAAGGTCTGTAAATGCTGTATTTGTGGATAAAACAAGTGGACAAAGGACAGGCTTTGGTGGGTTTTTGGGTTATTTTATATAGACACTTTAGTAAAATCAGAATTAAAATACTTATATAACTCCAAATACAAAGACTCCGGCTTTTAAACGGATATATTTCAGACGCATTGTAAGAAAATATCATAGAACTCTATATTATTAAAAAAGTTTTCCCACAACCAAATAAATATCTATAATTATTTTGTTTTTGGATAGTATATACATATATATATATATAAATTCAAACATATAATATCGATAAAACAGCTTTACAGATGATCAAGGTGGGAAGCGACATTGATGTTATATGGGCAGAGCGACGCCACGGGACGGTGTCCCGGGAGTCGCAGATTTGAATCCTGTCCGTGTTAGTAAATATTAATTAAGAAATAAGATTAATATAGGTATAACATTTTGTACACAATTTCAAATATTATTTTGATAGTACTGCAAAATCTACAGCCTAAAGTACAATTAAATGTTTTCATTGCAAACCGCGGATGGGTTGATATAAATTTTAAAGGATTGATTCGAGAAGCCGCTAAATAAGCGATGAAAATATAAGGTTGAAATTAATTTAGTTATAAATAATTTTTTTTCGCTTCAAACAATAAACTAGGTATATACAATCTATTTAAGGATTTTTTTTTACTACAACCTAAAGCGCGGCGACTCTCAAGAGGCGGGGACGCGACTTAATACCTCTATTATTAAACCAGAAACCTCTACCACTCTACGGCGACTCGCGACCTCACACGCGCGACTATTTGTTTTTTTATTTATATAATTTATGCTTTTATATTAATTTTATAACAGACCTAATATAACATCCATATTATTTTCAGTTATATGCTATAATAAATACAAAAAAATGTAAATAAAACTTAATAATAAAAAATATATATAATCTTAAATGTGGTACACCACTCACAGTATAACACACGCATTACATCACTAAGTTCAACTAATGTCATACAGGAAAACAAACTTCCGTCATATCGATAATATCACATCACTACGACCGCTGATATTCCAGCGCACGTCGGATAAGTACGGTGCACGATCTGCGACTGTGTAAAACAAGCGTCGTAACAACGCGCATGCGCTGAATGACTCCTTGCTTCATTATGATGTGCACCTTATGTGTTCAGCATACGATTGGTTTCAAATCGCCATTAAATTTGGTAGAATGCTATTGAAATGTGAGTCCTACAAAGTGACTCACAAGATTGCTTTTTGATCGTTATTTTATTTGATATAATATCGTTGAAATGTAAATCTTAGTCCATATACATAAGGTTATTTTTCGATTGTAGTGACACAGACACCTGTACAAGTGTGCAGGTCGGAAGTCGGTGCAGTGTCACTTTAGTGTCCCCACATTATTTCCTCATAAAAATAAGATTTGCTAGCAAGCGATCATGATGGCACACGTTGCTGTTATAAAAGCAGCTTATAAAATATTAAATACAAGAATAACGACAATGATTAAATTTATTAATAAGTAATATTTTAAATGATCGGATCATAATAAAATAATCTGTACAACAGCAACATCAAACAAACAAACAAACAAACAAACAAACAAACAAACTCAATATCCAGTACATTAGATGTAATTTAATCTGAGACAGTACAGTAACATTGAAAGCACATCAATAAATAAGATTGACAGTGGAACGTTAAATACGCAAGGTATATCAAAGCGATGGCAGGCAATTTGCACAGACACCGGCTGTTGCGTTTGTGAAGCTTTAGAGATGGATGCGTTTATTATCGACATCGATACATTTTTAAACTATGCAGTAGTGCGTGTTTTTTTGCATAGTATGGAATATAATAACTAAGTTAGAAGACATAAGTAGGTACTACGTTTTTGCATTTCACAAATTATTTTTTGTATCGTTAATCAAGAATCTAATATTAGAAACCATTGTTCCAGATATTTAATAAAATTTTGTTAACATGATACATAATATATTATTTATATCTGTCTATATAAAAGGGATAGTTTTTAAATCAAACTTACATATATTATAAATAGTAGAATTATTGATTACACTTTTGTCCCATCCCTACAATCAAAGCCATTTAATATTACATATAGACAGACAACAGAGAAGCGCGCCCGTTCACTATTGTATATAAGTACTGTGACGTGGCAAACTGAATCTATAAAATATATCGATAACAATAAATAATTAGCTTAGTTATAATGTAATTTACGTATTGGAAAATCGTCAATAATAGATTGATTATACTTGAAGTGAACCATCAAGATGATACCGACAATGTTGATAAGTAAAATATCCATATCAAGCACAGAAATATCTATATCAATTTCGGATAAGGATCATCCCTAGACTACTACGTAGTTGTTAGCTACGCTAAGTTATCCCTACCGGCTACTAACCACTTCGCTTGGCGCATGCGCTCTTCCAGTGCCATAGACTGGTGTAACGAATAAAGAAGACAGAAATATTTTATACTAAATAAATTTAAATATAAAGAAATCATGTATGCCATAAATAAAAAATCACAATTAGGTATTTTTAATGAATAAATATATATTTTTAAAATCAATAGTTAACAGAGTCTTAAATAATTAGACAGTAATAAATATTAATATATTCCAGAAAACCAGATGAAAATATATCACTTTATTGATATAATAATGTGAATGCTCTCCTATATAAACAAAAAACCGACGTACTGAAAATCTCAAAACCACAAAAAAAATTTAAGTCGAGTCTAGTATGTTGTTAAGACTATAATGCTCTTGTATCGGGGTGTGATTGCATTAACCGCGCGCCCTACAGCCTCCGCACTCACCGTGGCGGACATCACACCAATTCTTGCCCCTCTTATAGCGTGACGACGTTATTATGTAGTTTAAGAACTGAACTAGATTAACTATTATTTAACCTAAATAATATTTCTTTTATTAGAAATATTTCTCCAAAAAAAATCGTAACTGAAAAGAAACGTTCTAAAACTCGTACCCAACTATCGAACATACTAATAATAAAACTAGCTCGGTGTTTAAAATAACCCCAGAGTCCACAAACGTTTTCCGATATTGCTAATGTCAGACTAACCCTCACCTACCCTGCCTCCCCCTCGCCCCTAACAACTAAGCTTCCTCGCAAACACGGTGTGTGTGGAAAATTGTTCACACCTATGTTTACTTATACGAAATTGTTTAGTGATGTATACAGAGATTTATAATACCGTTTTGTCGTAAACCTATGATTATATTATTTAACTTATATAAGAAAAATTCACTTTATTTTTATTTGTCATGAATTGTCACGAAATGTCATGATATAACTTTATCTTTTGACATATACAATAAAATAAAAAAAGGAAAATTAGTTCATTAAATATCATATTAAATTTATCGCAAAATCCTGTCAATAAATGTGAAATATTTTCAAATAAATTAAAAACTATTCAAATAAATAAATACTATCGACACATTCAAGTATGCAGCACATCACTGAAGCACACACAAGTTTACAGGGCGCTACGCCCGAGCGCCGCTAATCACGTAACTTTGCGTCGCCCAGATCCGTTTAGTTAAGAGCTTGCATTTATCGACAATAAACTTTATAATTCATTTTATTGTATATGCATAAAATTTATGATCCGAAGACGACAAAGATATCTTTATTCATAATATTATAGCAAGAGGTATTTAAACCATAATCGACATAACACTTTGCACATTTCAGAAAAAAATATATATATTAACAACAGGATTGGTTAAGCGATTAATCCCCAACCATCCTGGTAGTAAGATAAATAGTCAATTACTAACAATCCTACCGATACAACTTATACACAACACTAGCGCTGGCAGTGAGTCGAGGTGTGCTTAATAATTCCGTCTAACTTCGTCCGACAAATAATTCATACAGCGAACGCTCGTCGCATTCAATGTTGAGGACTCATTGATCTCGCTCTTTGTAACTTTTAATGATGTTTATTAATTGGACGTCTTTGTTTAATCACTATTAAGTACATAACAATATAAAAACAAATATACTTTAATTGTTTACAACAAGAAAAACAATCTCTCATAATATAATACAACTAGATCATTAATTGGTTTAAAATATACCATAGAAATAAAACAAATAGAATTTATTCAATAAAAAAACAAGAGAAATCTCCTCCCTAGTATCTACCCTCCTACATATATAACAAAACTCTATTACAAGGGTAAGCAACATCGCAAAGCCCCGTACTGGCCGCAGTAACTTCACGCTTGCGCAGAAAATGCGCATGTTTCCATTACTAGACGTTTCTATTGTTTTTGTTTTGCATGACAGTGATAAATATACTTTTTAGAAAAATACTCACGTTTTCTCACTCATAAATAAACTCTAAAAATAAATATTAAGATTTTATGAGTGCTGTGACTGGGATGTATGTATGATTTACTTTTTTTTAATGGTATGTGTAATTTATATTTTTTTATAAATAAAACCAGTCTGAAAACTTAAAGTTAATACTATAAATTTTGGTCAAACAAACGAAACGTGACGTACCTAACAACGAAAACGAATCGACTGCGACCCGAAGATTAAACGCTCGTAAAAAGGGGGTACCGCAGTAATGTCTTGATACCCTCAAACCTTTATGGGATTAGCACCCTTAACACAGGACATATTAGAGCTTATATTCCGTATGTAACACTTCAGATTTATGTGACATGTGTCCATTTACTAAAGACCTTTCACGAGTTCAGGATGTCGGGGAGTTATGGCGTCATGTCACACCATCGTAGATATATTTATTTAGTTCAGATATTGTCCTAGTCTTTTATGATCATACATTTCATACATTTTATTCCTTTCTTCTTCTAGTACTAAAATAAACTAGTACAAAGTAAAAAAAACCCTCAAATATATTTTCATACTAAGAAAAAAACTAATTGAAAGTGAAATAAAAACACAAGTCAAGCTTTATCTTTAATAGACAATATTAACATTAATTGTAATTGTGGTGCGTACAGACGCATATAGCAAAGTCAAATCATATTATATACGCATTAGGAGACGGCAGCCATTAGCCGTTTGAATTATTCAAGTGGAGCATAACGGACGGTCGAGACGAGAAAAGTTTTGAGGAGAGGGTAGTTGAACAAATATGAACTTAGAAGCACTCAGTACACAGTTTTTTAAACTTACTAAATCAAATTATTGTAATCTGGTGTAAAACAAAATACATATCGCGTGTGTGGTATTTTTAAGTTTTTACTTGTTAGGTACTTTACCGATTTTCATGGGATTTTAACTGAGCCTTAGGTTTATTATATTCATGAATGTATATAAAGAGTCCATGAAATCTGCAAATAACTGCAGTACGAAATTACTGCGACACGGGAAACCAAACTGCTTTGTAGTACATTAATATTTACATACATCTAAGTATAGTAAGTATGTCACTTATGCCTTTGATTCATTAAGAGGGGTGGCTAATTCCTACTTTGGCGTTACAGCTGGTCGGTTACGATACTATAATAATTAACAACTTTGTACTAATTGTGCGGAACCCCGTGAGTTTATCTGGCTTACTTCTGCCAGTGCAATTCAGATACAATGTTAATGCTATGGAAATAATTAGAGATCTGTAGAGATAACTCTAACCAAATCCGGAAACGGAACGTAAAATGAGGAAAAAAATATATCCTCGTAAAAAGCGCTAAGTTCAAGCTAATACGAATAATCCCCCTCAACAGACTCGTATATTTAGGTCCTCGTAAACCTACAGCTACTTGGGGGTGAGCTGGCAAACATTTCTACCCCTTTGTTTGGAAAAACTTACTAAACCGTGCATGGACTGTGAACACGCAGAATTGTGATGGTTTGGCCCCTACTGAACACGTTATTATAAAATAATAAATAATTCATTGTTTTTTATTTTTGCGTTTATGTTCTTCGATTTTGTCCATAGAACAGTGTACAGATGAGGTTGCTTTTTCTTCTTCTTTTCATACAAATCACAATTAGCTCTACCGCAATCGAACTGGTAAAAAAAACTCGTACTAGGCATACAGTAAATATAATAATATTTTGGTTGATTTAAAAACAATTCAATAGTTTCATCTCGTTATCCCGACCCGGTCGTTACATATTCCAGCCACGTTGCGCTCAGTCGGCTTAGGATCGAGCCTGTGATAAGATACTTGTACATGTAGTCGTGATCCGTTAACACAACCTAGTGACATTCAATGTATGATAGTCAAGTTATATAATAAAGAAAACCAACTACTTTTTTGTTAAATAGGCATACATTACTGAAAACCTCATCGATTCTTACTACACGGTCCCAAATTCGATCCCAATATATTTATATTATCTAGAGCATTGATATAATTTTAATATATCCATTTTGAAATCCTACACGATATTGCTTAGTTGTCTAGGTAATAAGTTAAAACTGCAAACTCTAATACCTGATCCGCCCTGTCCCCCACAAAACCCAACGCAGATAAAACACAAAAGCAGTAGCGTTCAAACATTGTATATAAAGCGACATTACTACATACAAACAACCCCCTTCAAGGGGTTAAAATAACGATGTCAGTGTAAAAGCGAAACAAAAAGTCTCGGAACTCTTGGCGGGATAACATCGCAGGCTCTGACAAAACAAAGACAACCGCGCAGTATCAGCGTCGCATGAGAGAGCCGGGAAAAAGGGGTGACGCGACGGGGAAATGTCGATAACTCCATATATCGATATTTGAACGATAAATTTCTAATTACATTTGTCAGTAGTAAAAGTTTTACGTAAAGAAGTTTTAGTGAAGAAATTACTAACTTGATTCTTAGAAATTCACTGATTTCTCTACAATATACTCAACCCCTTGGGAGTTTTCCAAATACTTTCGTTAAATTTCACCTTCTTTATAACAGAAAGTTTGGGCATTTTTTTTTATTTCAAGATGCAGTATTTAAATTGTACATTGGTATATCAAATGTCATAAAATATATGACAAATCATTAATAACAGATAAACAATAATTTATTAAGATTACAAGGGTAAATGAACAGTAAGAATAAAGTTTAATTAAAATAAACAATATTCAATCGACACCAGAACTGCACTAGAGCCGCCCGCCACAGTCCTGTCACAAACCGACTTTTAGCGGATCCGTCGAGTTAATGTACAACTAGTACGTGAGCTCATTCCAATTACGGTTGGAACAAATCTAGGGAAACGTAGTTTAGATTTACCTTCGTTATTTTAGGAAATAATTAAGCAATGTAACTGTGTCGTATAATTTGTACGTTTTTGAAACAAAAGTGATTAATGATAGATATACTATATAAAAGAAACATTAACTAAAATATTTCTTAAAGTGCATTAATAACTTTAAAAGCATCTTATTTTACGTCGTAAATAAAGAGCTAAAAGACTACGCTCGGTAAATAAAAACAAACACATCTCCGGCGAAGCGATTTAGTTACGCAAGAAGAGCAACTGGTATGAATTATATATTCACTATATCGCAATTACGAAAACAATTTTCAATAAAACTGTTAATAAAATTATTTATGATTAAAATATTCTCATGTTTGTTAGTATTATTGTTATAACAACTATATTTAAAGTCCCACGTTGGGCGCCACAATGTAATTAAAATGTCAGTTGCACATTTGTGAAAATGTTAACTGTGATAAGTCACCAGAGACTATAGCACACATATTCACTGTTACACTACAATTAAGTGAAATAAAAAGCCAAACAATCTCCAACTACTATCTTACAACTCACATTAACCCGACTCGATCCACAAACTTTCCAAGTAAGCACTCGAGACCACTGCAACTTCAGCACCGAATGAGCTGTCTCGTATTTTTTGTAACGAAACTTTGTAATTGCTTCCTCGTATTATGAGCTTAAGGAAATAATAGAATACGTTTTTATATTACATTTTGTAACGAACTTTATTTTCTCACTTAAAATACTTAAATGATTTAAACTAAACCTTTCTCGGAGTTAATTGGATCATTTGTTTGTTTCTAATAAAATCCTATATCAAATAACGAACTTAAATATTTTTATTATTCTGTTTGATCCGGTCCACAGACCGTAATACCGAAAAGAGGAAATAATATTCTTGCCAGATTTACACATTAGGATATTAAATGACTTTAAATATTATGTTTGTGATAATATTTTCGACATCCATAGTAGAATTTAGATTTAAAATGTATATAGATGTCTGAAATGTCGTCCCAGTGGGACTTACTAACAACTATAATATTATAAACTAGTTTTTCTCAAGGGATTTATAAGCGACGTAAAATACAGTTAATTAAGCAAAAACTTACCTACGATTTCACGAACAACATCATCTAAATTACATATATATTTTTTTTACAGATTTTTTTTTTCAAGTTATAGTTTAATTATAATAGATGGTACAGATCGAATGTTTTTCACTTTCTCTGAAGTGGCAACAGAACATGTATCTTGTTCATTTCAACGAGACAGCTAGAGCAGAGACCGAAATTAAGTAACATATTGATCAAAAACTAAATATCAATATTATTTATGTATATAACTTATTTGTTTTGTAATGTATTCGTATCAGTAAAGACAAATCGTAGAGTATAAAGGCTCTCTTTGTCCCGCTTTATAAATTATGTGTAGAGTCCGACGTCGTTTGATCCTGTGTAACTTCGAAACTTGCAACTGCATACTTTTATTTATTACTTTACATTCTATTAAAGAGTATTCTTTAATGTATTTTTTCTATTGTTTATAACCGTTCTTTGGTAGATGATATGATAAAATATACGTATTTTTTAAATAACTAATATATGTTGGTCAAAGAGAAAAACCAAAAGTGCTTATTACATTTTTTTTATTAAACACAACTCTGCGGGAGTTGAGAAATAATCTGTGTCGAGAAGGATTTTTTACAGACATAGAAATAACGGACACAAAGAGCACCCAGACTCGAAACAACTAATTATGGATCACACAAACAACTATCCCGGGTGGGAATCGAACCCACGACATTTGGCTTAGAAGCAAGACGATCACTAACCACGAGATCAACAGTCCATCATTAATTGACCTACAGCGGAAAGAATGTTGTAAGACATAAATTATTAGTATGTAATATAATATGTACTTTTTCAACAAGTCATGTTATAACAAAATTGAATTAAAGCTAAATAATAAGTGTATATATAAAAAATATGTGTTCGGTATTTTTCATCGTACACATAATAACGTATATTTCTTTTTAAATATATATAACATTTAAAACATACTTGCTGATCCTATGCCTTGTACCATAATCGCTCAATTTACGAAACAGCAATATGTTGTGATATTCCCGGCTTCCTCTCATATTCGACCAATTCCTCTAAAAGCTTAGTTCATACTTCAAACGAAATTGAACACTAACTTCCTCGCATAAAGCTGTTTTTTACAAGCAGTTTATTGTAAACGACGTAATATTGTCCGCGTATCATAGGTTCCGTAACGGAATGTAGCTTCCAGTTTAAACACAGTATCAATGTACATCAATGAAATTATAAAAATTTTAAATATTTTTTCTGAACCAAAATATAATCGAATAGTCACGGATCGAAACTGTTGTCATTATTTTTTTTCTATTATTTGTTTTTCAAAAAGAAATACCATAAAAATTAATATTATTCAATAAAATAGGTGTTTCCTTTGAACATACATTAAATGCTATAGGTAGTATGTTCGTCCGTATTAAGGCGTAACCGACACTATGGGGCACTTAACTCCGTATCGGGTTACACGCTGTATACAGTAAGTAAAGGGCTCTAGACGTAAGCTATCAAATATCTTGCTTTTGGAAATAACATCTTTGGTAACAAGATTATGTTTATTTGTGAGTTGATAAAATGACGTAATTATAAATAGGGTCTCATCTCTTCGAGTTTTATTCGAGTGAATTCCTTTGCTAGTTATGTGTATTGAATAGGTACTGACCTGCGTCGCTCTTGTCGTTCTTGTGTCGTCTGTCTGGCGGCGCGTGCTTGGGGCTGTGCCGCTTGCCGCGACCCACCACCAGCGACTGCGGGATCTGCATATACGACACGGGATTATACTAGGACGCGTGTGTGCGTGTGTATATGGTGTATTTTGTGCGTTTGGAAAGCGTTGAGGAATCTTGGTGGATATTGGTGGGTGTTCGAAAAATTTGGAGGGCATTAGTTCGAATTGGTGAGCGTTGATGGATGTTGGTAGGTTTTAGCGAACGTTGACGAGCATTAGTGGAAGTTGGTAAGCATTGGTGGATGTAGGTGGGTTTATGCAACAGAGTATGCAAACGGTTGGTGTGTGTGTACCAGCTTGTCGGAGCGGTCGCCGGAGGGTAGTCTCGCGATGGTGACGTCTGCGCTGTCCTCCGGCGGCGGCGGCTGCTGCAGCCAGTTGTACTCGCGCTTGTCGACGGGCACGCCGCGCCGCTCGTAGTCGGCCGCCTGCGTCCTCAGGCTCTCGTAGCAGTCCAGACAAACGACCGCGTAATCGCCGTTTTCAAGAAGCAACGAGTTCTCTGTCCGCCGCCGCATTAGGAAGGGGAATTCCTGAGAACAGGTGATCGGGTCAGTCATGGCTCCGCAAGTGGAGAGAAGGGACGAGGAGGAATGCGAGATGGTACCTTAACGGGCAACGCGCGCACACGCTTGCGGTAGGTTTTGATGCCGCACAGATGGCAGTGGTAGTCGTGAGCGTTGTAGGCGCGTCGGTCAGCCGGCGGCCCGCCCGGAGCCTCGTGGCGGCGCCATTGCGCCAGCAAGGAGTGGTAGCAGAAGGTGCACACCAGCGCGCTGCCGTTCTCGCGGAGTTGCTCGGCGTTAGGATGACTCTGAGGGCGTTACACACCGGACTCCTTTTAGTGTTAAGCCCCGGGCGTAGGATATAATAAAAGTAACGAGTGGCGTGGTAATCTGTAACTGTGATGACGAAAAAGATTTCCTTAGATTGAAAATGTGCTCGGTAATTATTTTATTGCTTTTTAGAAATGAGAGTGTTTTATCGCCACGCAACTATGTCTATAATCAGTGCGATGGTACCTGGTGCGTGAGGAGACAGGGGAAGTATGGCGCGTTCCCTTGCGGCTGACCGAACAGCACGCGCGCCAACGTAAGGTCGGAGTGCAGCCCGCACAGGAAACAGTAGATAGACGTGCACGCTGTGGGAAGTAGTAAATATGTTGAAATATATTCAATAACATATTTTACTGTTATTGAATATATAAACTAATAAATAAAATTAGCAAACACATAAACTCTGTCCCTCCAGAAATAACTATAAATTTTGAACACAATACGTGTATAAGCAGATAAATGAGCGCCCTACCGCTGTTGCTGGCCACAGTGCGGTCGGAGGTGGTGGAGGGCGGCGTGGGGATGACGCGCTCCCCGCTCAGAGACGAGTTGGACGGCAGCGGGGAGGGGATGTTGTAGCTGAGGGAGAGCAGATCGTACGTCATTACTTAGCGAGGCCTCGTACGTGTACTCTATACGGAGGGTCGCTCACCGCCTATGCTCGAGCGGAACGCGCTCGGCGTCCATGAGCTCCCACTGGCGCGCCAGGTGACGCACGCAGCGCGAGCAGGACAACACGCGGCCGCCGCGGGAGCTCCCGGGCGCCGCTCCCGCCCCCGCGCCCGCGCCCGCCAGGCATGGAAAGTGCATGGCGTGAGAGTTCATATACTCCGCGCTGGTGGAGAGCCACTCCATGGACTGCTGCGGGAACAGGCCGGCACACACATAGCAACTGCAAAGGATTGAGGGATTGATAAACTGAACTTCCATATACGATGATCCAAAACTGATCCGGGGATATTTTTTGTTTTATCCGTTAAATTTATTAGCTCCTAATGTGTCTTTTTTAAATATTTCTGTAAATGTTCGCGGGCAAAAGATGTATACGAGTGTAAATAACGGGCAGTAAGATAATGTTGGAGTTTAATAAGAGGATACCGCGCGACCCTGATCGGGGAGCGTCGTACTACTAACCGGTAGAGTCCCATGCCGTTGTCGGCGAGAGCGGCGTGCGGGCTGGGTGCCAGCGCGCTGGACGGACGCTTAGCCGCGCCGGCCTTCAGCTCGTAGGGCTTAAACCTGAGACACATGTGACGAGGAATTAAAAATTAAAAAATATGATTTCTTGCATGTATTTGTGAAATACTTAACAACTAATTTAATTTTAAAGAATTAATATTAAATTTGTGGAATACTTAACAATTAATTTAATTTTAAAAAACTAATATTAAATTTGAGATAATTGTTATTTTTTGCATTCGTTGAGAACTTTTATTATATAATGGGGTCACGCCGAACATGCGTTATTTTGTGTGTCGCCGAAGGTCACCCGGTACTGACCGTATGTGCGGTGCGGTTGTGGCGCTCGCGTCGTCTCCGTAGGCGGGATACTTGTGCGGAATGCTCTTGTAGCACGCGGCACAGATCTGCACCATACCTGCAACGTGAGGTTAGGGCTCACGACTTACAACTTATGTCAGGGTCCGAACGTCTCTATATATCTTGTTGAAAACAAAAAAAATAAAAATAAAGTAAACGAAATCATTATATTCATCTCATTTAGGAATGAGGAAAATTTAAAATATTAATCGATGCGTGTGGACGATCACAGTGATGCGTTTTAATACACGGGAAGTCTCGACTCATTATAAGTGCAGTTCGGTCATCGGAATCTCCGGACCTTGTGGGCTGATGGGGCTGGCGTCGGCGTGCGGCTTGAGCGTGGTTATGAAGGGGTAGTAGGGCTCCCGCTCGGGGTTGGCGCAGCAGTACACGAGGCGCAGGCGGCTGCTGGGCGCGGGCGCGCCGCACACGTAGCACACGAAGCTGGCTGTGGCTTGCGAGGGCGGACGCTCCAGCGAGGGCGAGTGCGCGTGCGCGGGCGCGCTCTTATCGCCGGAGGACGCCAGGCTGAGCGGCGACGGCGGCAACAGCGACGGCGGCCGCGTGCGCAGCGTGTACACGCGCTCGGGTCCGCACACCCCGCGCATCTGATGGACCGACACGACACACTTCAACTTAAGTTCTTAGGACGATTTCACACTGTATCCGATCGGATTCCGAAAAATATCGATTATATTTAAACAACGTTGCTGTATTGCGTCGTTATCTTTTCTTTAAATCTCCGTGAACTTTTGCTTTATTACTGTTGACAGATTCAAATTTATTTGAAGAGAGAAGTTACTGTAAGAAATTACAGGAGAAATAAGAAGTTCCTATTTCTTAGACCGCTGTTTTAGAGATGAACTATAGGTATACATATGATGATAAAATTTGGTTATAAAACATTAACAATTTAAATTGTATACTCAATTCAAGAAAATTATTTATCATTTTAAACCGAATTATAACCAAATAATTTAATATTATTACATAACTCAAAAAATGTAGCGCATATATAGGTATCGACGTTGACGAAAAGCTTTGAGCGAAATTTGGAGGGGATAACTGCGCATCTATACTGTCGCGCACAGCATACTTTTGTGACAAATATATATTTTTTTATTTATTTGAAATAGTAAGTAATGTAATAATTACCTAAAAGTCACATTGTGTTAATTTAAAATTTATATTGTAAAAATTTGTAGATAATTATTGCCTACAAATGGTTTATATTTTTTCTAAGTTATAATTTATAAGGATTACGTATAGTAATATATCTCACTATCAATCAATCAAAATTCAATCAAAATTCAATATTGTTCAAAGACAAACAAACTCAACAAAAATTTTAAAAGTCAAAAATAAAAAAGTATTAAAAAACAACAATAAATTATTAATAGCAATAACAATTGAGTACTCGACTGTACACTGGGAGTGAGCGGGGTGTCGTGTCGGTGGGGGGGACGTAACGCGACTGGAGAGCCAGTCAGCGCTAAGTCCGCCCGTCCATCATCCCTCGCATTCCCCTCAGATACCTTAATTAGACTTCTGCACAGTCTAGTCCGTGAGCGCTGCTTCATACCGATAGTTATAACTTCTACATTATTATTATTCTATTAACACTACTACTAAGACTCGGTTTATTATAAAAACATAACACTAACTGACGTATGTTGACTGACTGTCGGTGACTATGTTGTAGAGCATGAATTGTCACATTTACTTGTAATATATCAAATATAAACTAAAACAAACATATTGAATAGTTTACTAGTATGTCAAGAATATTCTCACGTGATTAAAGCGCGGACGTAACTCCATCGGAGGGTTATCGTAGAGTTGAGAACCCAGGATAACTCATCGTGTCGTTTGATACAAATAAGTTCAATTATTGACACCGACGCATTTATTATCAGATAATATAAATAGACGTGACATTATAACGTCAATAAAATATATTTAATTAAATTACCCACATTATAGCTACTTAATTAAATATTTCTAATTAAACTATCGATATAACCAGCATTACCTCCATTTACCAAATTTTTAAAAGGCACTGTCTAATAATAATTGAGAGGATCGTAGATAATTTTGTAATAATCTATAAATTAATGTTTATTAATTTATAAATAAATTTGTTATATATATAAATAAATTTCTTCAATAAATTTGTAGTTTTGTTTTTAATTCTACTGATAGATTAGAGTAGCTAAGCAAATAAACTGTAAGAATAACTGCAGATTAGGAATACGTTTACATTATTTTAATAAATACATACTTAAGTAAATATCATAATATTCGCATATAATTAATATAAACTCACATAACTAACGCGGAGAAGTAAAATATAGATAAGTAGATATTTAGAGGTTAGCTAATCTAACCACATAAAAAGATATCATAAATTCCATTAAATAGTAGTCCTAATGAGACTAATCTTCATGTTCATAACATTAGACAGTTAGGTATAATTAGTGAACTTGCAGAAATGACCCATGACCCATCTATCAGCAATGAGTTACACCGCACAGAGCACGTGCGTTCGTAGTGGAAAATTTTGGATACTTTTTAGTACATACTATGGTAAATAAATAAAAAGTTTTTTGTAATAATTACTTGATTTAAGAACACTGACCTAATTTATTTTTTTCATAACGGTCTTAATGTACCTACACAAATTATTATTACATCTCGACTAAGCAATGCAATCTCGTTCCCTCGGGATCTCGTCTCGCGGTCTCGGTCTTTTTTAGCGCGATTGGTCTCGGCTAATAAATGGGCTAGTTCTCCAGAGTTTAACGCGATTGCACTAGATGGAAAAAAGAATTTGGAGAAAAAAATATAAATTTACAACTTGTGTGTAAAACTCGATAGTCAAGCCTAGCAGGCATGAATTCTACGTTTACTTTCTAGAATTAAGCTGTGTCAGCAAAGCTTTGGTAGACCTGGGCCTGGATGCTAATTCAAAATATTCTTTGAGTGCGTTCGTTCAAAGAGCCTAGATATATATATTTATTATATTTTTCTAAAAAGACTTGTTTGTATAGTCTTCTTATGGAGAGAAGACTTTCTACTTTTCTCTAACTTATTCAAATAAAATTACGAGATCTCGCCTGAGCTACATTCTCACGAGATTGCATTCCTTAGTTAACGCTTCCAGAGCTATTTGATCTAAGCGATATTTTTAAAAAAAAATTACATATTAGGATTCAGAAAAAGGAGCTTAACTGAGACCAAATGACCTAAAACCCTTGATAAGTTTGTGTCTGTTTCTCGAAGTAGTGAATAGTTTAAATGTTTAGCCATTACGAGGCTTTTTAATTTAAGAAAATTTTAATTTTTATTACAAGGCTCGTCTACAAGTAATTCCAACCATTAATTGCGGTACAAGTCACAAAAGCTAGAGGCGACAGAGTTTAATCAATCAATAGAACCTATTAACTCTTATCGTTTTAAAATTATCATTAAATAAAACGAATAACCGATATCAAGACACGAAAGTTTACGGTGGGTTGTAATAATTATAATTATAGATTTAAGATATCTAATCTATAGATACGCTACATAAGAATCTGTGTGGCAACATTGATCACCGATAAGTTTGAAGTGATCGTTACTGATAAAAGATAACAACTTTAGATAGACTAAAAACTTGACAACTTCTTAAAACAACAAATTGATTTAAATCTAACGGCTATTTTTAATCAAAATTTGCTTCAATAGACGTTACCAGTAACAAAATAATAATAAATTTATAGAAAATATATCGAGTGTTGCGAAGTTTTCTAATTCTAAACACCTGAATATTACTTATTAAAGTTTAACCGACAGTAATAATAAACATATTGATTATATAATATAATAAAAACATGTCGTTCGTGACATTGTTATGATAAGATAATTGTATAAAAACTACGAAGTCCGAGTGCAGTGGCCGGCTGGCTGCTACGAGATTATAACTGACCTCTGCTTAAATATAAATATTGTATGAGGATAAATACTTATATTTATATTTAAACTGACAACCATGACGCATCTTCTCAATATAGTTCATTTGTATACAAACAATAAATATTACGAGAAAAACTGAACACTTAATAATTTAATTTTAGTAGCTGCCGATTCCTTGCACAACGATATAATTGTCCATATTAAAGATGTTAATAGATAGAATATAATAATATAAATAATAAATAAGAGAAGCATTATAAATAATATTTAATCATTGCATCACGCAGCATCTCGAACTTTCTCTCCCAATAACCAATAAAATTATAATCACGAGCAAGTAATGAAGAATAAATAATGTATATATCAGACGGTCAAGAGGCCGTGACTCTGATAACAGCGGATAGAACATCGTTGTAGGATGATATTAAAAGTTCAATGATGTAAGGTTAATGTATTGATATATACAAATTAGGATTATTTTCCTTATTATTATAGTACATAATAGGAATAAGACTAGTATGACAGAAGAGCGTGTCTGTATGTGTAACGAACGCCATGGCGAAAACGATGTAACATTTTAAACAAGTTTGTATATATACAGAGTTACTTTTATTAGTTGACCACCTCTTGCAGGCAGCCTCTCTACATCAATCCCAACAACATTTTTTCTATAACTTTTTACAATTCTTGATAGACAACAAATAAATTTTGTATGGGAAAATTTAAATTTTATAAACTATTCATTTTAAAAAGTCGTCATTGTACAGTTTATATTGACTGTTCATAAACACTTTTATTTACCCTAATTTAATGATTGTTTAGGGATCCTTAAACAATATCGAATTATAATATTTCTTTAAATAAATATAAAATGACATTTCATTACCACTGACAGAGCCTGCGACTTCTGGGATACCGTTCCGTCAATGTGCCAATTAAGTTACTGAGTCGGTACCCGGCTTTATATATGTAGCATTCTATACACGAACATTTTTATCAGGACGCAGGCGACACATTTTTACTTAATTAGTAAAAATATTATTTTTTTTTGCACGTGGCTGTTTACAGCTGGGTTAGAAAAATATCGTCGGTTCCCACTGACATATTCATAACGTGAACCAAATTCCACTTGATGGATATTATACGAAGAACCGGAATATTAAAATGAACATTAGTATATTATATTACATAGAAAAAAACCGAGATAAAAAAATACTACCTTTAACAGATAAATAATATACATTATATATTTAATAATAATAAACGTATCCTATATGAATGTTGGATAACAGAGGTTTTAAAATGCATTTTTATGCTGAGCTTGGTGTCAACACATGAACTAATATTGACACAGTCCGTATATTGTACGACTACACTACACCTATACAAACATTATTAGTATGTCTGTGCGTCACAGTTGCTGTCACCTGAGTTTATTCTAATTGATAAAATTCATGAGAGTAAAGTCGTTTTATGTCGTAGCTATTCATGTTAGGTAATAATCAACTGTCACATAACTAAAAAATATATCGAATTTAAAATTGTTTTAGGCGAATTTTGAATATATACTAAAATATATAAAAAAACAGGTACTTATAGAAGTAATGGAATAAGAAATCGCTTAATGCATAAACAAAAGAAAAACCGATTATATTTAAATGTTAAATTAATTAACTTATTTTTAATAATCTTAAAACGAATGAACGAAACGTAATTAAAATAATTATGAAACATGATATTTATATGAAATACCTCTATCTTTTCAGTAGCAGGTGACATGAAGACACAGTAAAAATAGTTAAAACACAATAGTTAAGACACAGTCATCACTAGAACACGAACACAACCGTCAGTAGACACGCGGCGGGGCGGCGTGCGCGCGCTCGCGTCGACCGGGACCGAGTGCGATGTTCAGACACACAGACATATCAATATTTGTCAATATAACTTAATATTAATATTTTCTTTATAGGTTAGCGTCGTGTACGAGCCACACATCATTACGCACTGAATTAAAACTATATATAACAAAGTACCTAACCTAGGAGTAAAAATAATTCTGAATGTTAAAAAAAAAACGTTAACAAACGTAATATATTTAAGATTCGTTTTTTTCTTATATACTTGTTCTGTTTTACTATTATAATTATTTTTATCTTTATTGAGACCAAGGGGTCACTGAGGCTCAGTTGGGTCCAATAGCGCGGACAACTCGCTAAACAAAAGAAATCAACCTTATTGGAATAGCAATAAAGTAGTAAACACAATAATATTAATAATAAACTAATACTGCTATCAGTCTGGACACCGATGATCCCGCCCTTTAGAGTCAATTTATATCTCGGTATATTACAATCGAAGTAAATAAAGTATGTATTTATCACAATAATCTCGTACAAGATTTGCTTATACGAGTGACTTAAAACCTCAAAAATAAATATAAACCTCAAGACAGTAGACCTATAGACCGGTCTAAATCTATTATTGAAAACTAATTCACTATTGGGGTGTGACAGAGCTGACTATATCAACAAATGTCATATATTTAGAGATTTACTTAATCGAGTGCTGTAAGTGATAAGATATTTTTTATTAACATATTATCAATACAATGATAATATCTGTTACAATGACGTATACGGTCACGCCCGCTCGTAGTGGTTTTTGAGAATTGAATGTTTTAATTATTAAATAAGATTGTGTTTAATGGAAAGTCCAATTTATATAATACGACAGTAGAATAAGAACATTCACAGATTGCAAGTTTAAATATGTTGTTTCCTTATTTACATATTTCAAATTATATTTATAGACAGCTTGCAGTTTGCAATTTTTAACAAATGTATACCATCTGAACATCAACAACATAACGCGATGTAACTATGAACAACATATGAGGCTTTATATATATTCAATGCTGGAGTGCAAGTGTTTATGTACAAGTCTTTGTATGTGTGTGAATGTGTGTGTGCAAGTGTGTGTGTGTGTGTGTGTGTACCTGGTACACGTTCCACTGCTGCAGTAGGTGGTGGTGGCAGGCGGCGCAGGCCCGTACGGTGCCGGCCGCGTCCTTAGGCCGCGAGCGCGCCGGCCGCGGATGCTGCTCGCCGAAGATGGGGAAGTACGCCTGCTTGCTCTGAAATACCGCCCACGTTCAATATTCATTTACTAGACACAATATAACGTTATCAATACTAAAATACTAATATTTAATAATTCATAGCTCGAGATCCGGGACGTATCTAAAATCTATAATGTCATAAAAACAAACTTGTTAACGAAATGACAAAACTTATCTCAATATATCAGATACAGACAGATAGTCAGTCTACTAAACATAAAATAAATATTAATTTAAGAATGGCCCTGAACGATTTTGATGACGTTAAATTGCATTCGAACTATGGAAAGTTTTCTCGTTCCAGCTGATTGACGGACTTGACCCGATTGTGGGTATCTAATAATACGCGATGACCCCCCGCCCCCTGACCCGACGAGCCAATGTTTACATTAAGAGTCAACTGTGACCCAAATGATCCACGCTATCGACGTTTCTTATTATTAAGGTACAACGCACATGTATTTTTATTACATCATTTTTTTACAAGAAAGTGTAAAGTCTAGGTAGACTGTAAATTGTACCGCAGTAATATAAAGCTATTGCTGAGCATCAGCATGTCAGGCTACAGAGGAGATATCCCTTTGCTCTATGATATGTTCCTTACTAAACCATTTTTTTTTTAAAGAAAATCTTGTTTCACAGACGATATCATATATGGGCTATAATTTCAGGTCAGATATAAAATGAAATAAGTATAAACCTTAAAACGTGTACACTATGTATTATTATCAAATGCAGGTTATCAACGACTCACATGATACAATTAGCGTATAAATATTATTATTATCAAGTTGAAATAAATAAAAAATATACAAGATAAAATCTAATCAAGTTTTTCATTATGAGTTGCATATTGTGGATAATCGACTCGAAGGTTCATAGTACTAACAACAGAATAAATATATGGGTATATCCTGTTTTTGGCTATGTACTATACATTAATACAAAATAATGTTGTTAAAGAAACAAAATCTCTATTCTATAGTTCAACTTAAGCAAGAAAGTAATTCTCAGATGAATTTTTTATAGCAGATTTGTTTTGTTATAACACATACTTCAAGATCTCACACCTTCAGCACAGCTCCAGGCAAGAGTCATTTGTTGCGAAAATGTTATACATTCTTCTTGGATGGTGTTATTCGGATGACTTTAAAAAAAATAGAATATCTTTCGGAATCATAATAATAATAATACAGGACAAATTATACACATTGATCTAACCCCTAAGTAAGCAAATTTTTTGCTTGTGTTAAGGGTGTTAGACAACGATACCAATACATAGAAATACACATATATATACTGAGAATATATTTAACAAACGACCAAACCCAGAAACACAGACATCTATGTTCATCACATAAATGCCTGTCCCCGTCGGGAATCGAACCCGAGCCGCATTGCGTCGCTGTCATTAGGCGTTTGCGCTAACCACTCGACTAACGGGGCGGTAAGCGATTAAAGTATTTTGAGTCTCATAAAGTATGAGGTACTTTGCAGAAGTTTTTATATTTATGTCTGGGCTTGACTATCATTCTACATATCACTAATGCATTTATACAAGCAAGGATTGGCCAGCCACAAAGAAAAGTTTCGTTTCGCCGCCGTGATCTAGATGGCGCTAGAAGTTGCGATACAAACTTTCACCTCAAAATGCTTTATAAAATGTATATAATATATAAAGGCAGACGGTATCGTGAGTAGTATCTCCGGGTGAGTGACGTGACCCCACGGATAGCCCCGGTCATAGGTGCTAACATTTGTTACTCTTTGATTAACGTTTATCGACTGTTTTTTTTTTTATATTGAACATATTGATTATGTTTTATGTATATAAAATAGATTTTGAATATTATTTTTACATGTCTATGTGAGTTGTATTTTATTGATGTCGACTTATCTATGTGCGAGTAATTTGGAAATATAGACTAGTCATTAAATGTCTCAAGGTTATTCTGTATCTTGATGATATTAAATACAAGATCTATTCTAGTTAATTATATTTAACAACGTGTCATTGGCCATGTCGACAATAAGTGCAAAGGGAAGGAGGGAGGGAGAGAGTCTCAGATAGAACTTTTTAACATGTCATGTTCAGCTTTACCAAGCAATACATGTTTTCTTTAATATCCAGATGTTGGAAGTGCAAGTAGTTACTTCGAATATGAGGATCGTATATGCAGAAGATCTCGTCAAACGCATCAAAGACTTTGATTTTCTTTTCTTTTATTATCCTTTTCCACTCGACAACGATAAACGTTTGAACCTTTGGCGCTTGCCAAAGCCATATTAATTTTGATATTAATTTTACTGGGACATGATAGAAGTTCTACTGTTATTGTCCTCAAGCTATTATTAAAAATATACCCTTGAAGATACTTAATTCCATGCTACTTAATTTCCCTATGCCCTTCTTTTTGTATATCGCCGGTTCCACTGTTTTTTTGGTCAAAGCAATTTTTTTTTTTGCGAAATGAATTATATACATATGTATTTGGAATCAGCTTTTTTAATCATTTAAATCGCTAAATAATGTAGCTTATACCAAATAGCACAGCAACCGTCGATATATACTTGTATATGCAATAATCTTTTTAAGATATTAAAAAGACACACTACAATAAAAACCTATTCAAATAGCCATAATTCAGCCATCTATTTTTCACAATAGAGAGATGCGCACATGTCCTCTTCCACTCTCTCTCGTCATCCATTAGATGTGGACTCCATCTATTTGGTCTTCCTATAATAGCATATTCTCCAAATTACATTATATTACCACACCACGCTAATCTCGCCCCTCTAATATTTACTGTTTTAAATGCAACTTTAAAACTTCCTTGCTAAACTCAGTTCCTATATTTGTTATAATTGTAAACACCTCTACTTCTCAAATCATTTGAACGCTATCTTCTGTCGTCAATCTTTATGAATGTCTAATCGGTTCCATACATTACAGATTCCATGACCCTCTATAAAAAGAACAATTGTATGATATGTTTACAAGTATTTATGAACCGTATGAAAAAAAAATGTCTTAAGAGTTCAAAAAATATAACGTACACAGAATATTTCAAACAACAGAATCGCTGTTTTTGACTTTGTACAAAAGCTTTTAAACAGCTAGTCCACTCATCGGATAAACGGCTATTTGATCCTGCTAAAGTAAGCCATATCTAAGATAAAGCAGTTAGTGCTCCTGTATAATTCAAAGAAGATCAACATCTCGACTACTAAACGTGTCAACACGACTAGTCGCCTACAGAAGAGTGTTTGTTTTGTGGAGTCATGAGGAACTGTGGTTAGATGGCAAGGGAGAAGTATGACTTCATTTAATTTTTGTGTTAGGTAATTTGTTAAAAATATAATGTTTCAGCTTTAGTGATAATGTAGTAGTGTAGTTTGATAATTATTCAATCATATTCGAATAGTTTTTAAGATTATGATTGATATATACCAGGTGTAGAAATAATTACTTTAAGTCAAATAAACGAGTTAGAATTAAATTCTAATTCTCATTAATTTGATAAATTGAATGTAAATATTACGATTAAAAGATAAAATAAATCATTTTATAAAAAAAAGATTATGTATACACTTAGATAAGAATTGTTGATACGACTTATTATTTTCAGTTATTAGGTTTTTAAATTATTTTACGTTATTATCATTAGATTTGGAAAAATAATCTGTATGAAGAAGTATTAATTTTTTATGGACTTTCTAGAATAAACTTGCACCTTTGTAAAGATTATTCATCTTTCAATATTAGGTCAATCTACATATATTATGTATTCGACAAGAATAATTTATATAGATGTCAAAAGTTTAGGTTGCGTCGATTGTTAAAGTTACAAGAAGTGAAATGAGTTCAAAACTATTGGTATAAATGCACACACCGGGCGCAATCACCTCATGATATCTCATTACATTGGGTCGATACAGTACTCTGTGTTAATTCAAAATACATACCATGATCGAAAACATTATTCTGTCCTAAACAAAAAAGTTTTATCCATAAAAAAGATCCGTACCGCCTTGTCCTTGGGCTCGTTGGTGAGTAGGTTGGCGAGCGAGCCGCGGCGGTACTCGTCCCCGCACACGTAGCACACCTCCGTCATGCAGTTCTTGTCAGGCATGGACAGGTCAAGGATGTCGCGCTCCGACGAGGAGTTGGAGGCGCCCGAGTACACGGAGGCGGTGGAGCGCACCGCGTCCAGGTAGCCCGCCGCCTCGCTGGCGCCCGAGGCCTGCGACCCCACCGAGATCACGGACGGGTCCCGCGCGCGCAGGTCCAGCACGCCCTCCTCCTCGCCGCCCGGGGGGAAGCGCTGCTGAAGTACGTATACAACACGACATGTAATGTTTGCGATTTTATATAGACATGTTTAGCTTTACTTATATGTTTATATAATTTCGTTAAGGTGGATGATACCACGGTATCTCAGTTGGGAGCTCCTACATTCGAGAACTGCCCGTGTTGATAAATTTTTCATTGTATATTATTTAAAATGAACAAAATTGGATAACGAAAAATGGTATTATTTAATAGTCAAATAAATTTATTCTCGACCTTTAACAAATATAATAAATTCTTGGTCCAAATGAGTCTAGAGATATTCTTAAAGTTACATACGGATGTGTGTGACTTGGTGTGGAAGCGCAACTCACGTGTTGGAACTTATCCTTTGTGTCTGTGCGTGCGGGGTCGGGCGCGCGCGGCTCGTCTCGCTCGGCGCCCAGACCCAACACCTGCGCTGCGTATTCACCCTGGAACGACATGTCCGCGCCTGCAACGACACAAACACCTTGAGCAAAGTAATATACATACAGGATGATGTCGCAGATAAAATCTGTATTCTTTAAATAATTACAACTAATACATACATAATTACATTTCTATTTATTATTGAGCGAAACTCATGTAATTACGTTCAAAGCGCTTCTCCCTAATGCTACTTCTACTAAAGTACTGAACCAATTTTTTTGTTTTGATAGCAGCATTATCATCGATGGTTTAACTTGTGATGTATGGTGATCGGTTATGTACTTCAGAAATAGTCCAAATTTCACAAAAAGTATGAATAAAATCATTGAATCTGCGCTCGACTAACAGTCAAAATAGCTATCCTATATCTGAAAAGAAAATTATTTCTAACAGGAAAATTTGAGGAGTGGGGATATTAGAAATAATACCTGTAGACTAAGTATAACCTAATTTGTATCCAGGTCAACCAAACTTACAATTAACAATGCCAACTCATAGTTTACATAAACAAAGGAGGTTTGATACACCGCTTTTACACAAAAGTTTAACATTCAATTACTTCTTGAACTAGTTTAAACTACTTAAAAATAAGAATAATAAAATGGTAGAAATAGATAGCGAACTTTAATGACTGTCGAAAATAAACTATTATTTTCGAAATTTCGCAGAGACCTACTTAACAACTTTGATGTAAGAAGCAAAAGTGCAAGTCATTCTCGGACGCCCACAAAGGCCTCCAATTTGATATCAAGCACTCGCGACGCACGCCTTCGTTGAATTTGTTACAACTGTGACGTAGAACCAATGAAATTTGTTGCAATACTGACAAAATAAAAAGTAACGCCATTTTCGGCCTAGTTAGTGTTCATTATCCGCCATTCACATATTATTTTATAGTCACATAAATAACAAAAAATATTATCGATTTTAAATAGAGCAAAGAAAAAATATCAAGCGAGATTAATACATGACAATAACCTTAAGGTTAAAAGTCGAATAAGACGATCCAAAATTACAAAACAAATGTCCTTAGTAGAGTAGATCTTCAATTTACAAACAAATACGTATGAAACATCACTGGCACTACGATAACATGTCTTAACTGGTTTAAAGCAGTAACCGAAAAATACGTAAACCTATAGATAACCTTCACATTTAAGTTATTTAAAAGATGTATTTTTATAAGTCACCAATAAAACGAGGGAATTTATCGGTTAGCGGGTCGGGACCTCGACATTCGCGAATGCGGCCCTGTTAGCTGCAGCAATTTGTGACTTCGGTACAAAATAATCGATGTAGCCAGAAATATGTTATGGAAAATGGTAAATGTCCCGTTGGACCGTGGTTATTAATAATCAATACAATGATAACACTTGGCATGGTGCTGTTAACAGTGACTAAAATTTATTTTTATTGATGCTGTAATCAATCCCAAAGCACCACAACACATTGTATTCTTTAATGGTTTTTTTTGTACAATGCAGTTGCAATTAATTTTAACACAATATACAACTGAACTACTAAATAAATAATACAGCTATTTAACAGACAGTTAACAGGAATGTGATGTTATCTTTATTTATTGGAGAGCACGTTTAGACAGCAGAAGAGTTAGGTGTGATGTAGAAAAAGAAAGTGGTGATAAATGTGTGTATAAAAGTATTTACAAATATATATAAGAATTAAAAGATTATGGACCGTGGTAGGTCAATGCTTGCCTTTTAATTTAAAGGTTCCGGATTCGATATCTAGCCATGATAACTTATTCAGGTCTAGTCGGTGAAGAACAACACCGTCATGAGATTTTATTTAGAATGAATTACATGTTTTGAATCTAATTTGCCAGTAGTTATAATATAGGCCCGTGCCCGGAAAATTGTCAAGTATAGACTGGTATTTAAATATCAGTAGTATTTCATGTTTTATCTCGTTATCATCAAAACGGGGCGTATTACTGAAGGTAGGTTTGATTAATCATTATTATTTCATTATTTCAATCGTAGCTTAGAAATATTTTTATTTAGTATCATATTAATATTTCAAGCGTCTTTACATCGGATGGGTTTTCTCGATCAAAATTGAAAGTAACAAATAAGAACAAAAAATGGCTTTGATATTTTTAAACATATTATTTAGAAGCGAATTCTTGAGGTATTTTGTAAATTGTGGGTCAAATTTAGTGTTTCACTTTCGAAAATGCAAGTCTGAAATTAGGGCAAAAGCGTAACAGGTTACAGCCTCCCCTCGTACAGGTGGTGACGATCATTTCTTTTATCTTATAAATAACATTTGATGACTCTTTATTCTGACACTGTTTATGGCTGTAGATTAAAAAAGAACACAGCTTTGAACCTAAACCTAAAAATGTACCGGCTTTACCTAAGTTTTACTTTCATGGAAAGTTGAGGGGGAGACGACAGAAATTAAAACCTTGGGAGAGGATAAGACTGCTTTTTTGGGCATCCGATTCTTTTTCATCGCACGCAAACTTTATATGTATACTACAAGGGCCACGCCATAACTAGGCTCTACCGGCCATAGATATTGTATTTTTCCGGCAGTTCGTATACGGGTTAATTCGATCATCGTATTCCTAAGATCTGAAGTAGCTGTTATTGTTACGTTTCGTATTTTGGGATTAGAAAACCGGTGCCTAAACACACGCGTTCACACAGATGCGAGAATTCTAAATCACGTTATCAGTTTTAATGAAAAGCGGATCCAAGACCAACCTAGGGCAAGCAGTCAAACTATGTTTAAAATTTAATCAAAGATGCTTGTGAATATGATGCCTGTATTCGTTAGGGCTTCTTGAGACTATTTTTGTAGAAGTATAAGGAATCGCAAATGATGATGTACAAGTTCCTTATCCAACAATCGGTACTTATCAATATTTGTTTTCCACACACCAGACAAGGAACCGTTCGATATCGACCTTGAACTTAAGAATACATATACTCCTAGATTAAAAAAAAATCCGTTGTTTTGGCTTCTGATCGTAATCTTGTTAAGATGGTGGGATTTGAAAAAATATTAAGCAAATGTGATTGTACGTAACAATAAAAAATATGCATTGTATATTTACTGAATACCGAGTTTATTGTTAGAATACATTCTCAGAGAAAAACTTAAACAAAACATGTTTTCAATGGGTTAAAGAGAATATGGGCTCAAATGACAAATGGGCTGTTATTGGCTTTACAGAATGTATTAAAACAAAAAACTGTCATAATAAAAATAAGAGTAACTAACATAAACTTTAAATAAAAATATATAAATATTACAAAATGTAAATATACCATAATATATATTTTTTAATATCAATAATTGTATCTTTGTGAACCGGTACTGTTATATTAATAAATTAAATTATTTTCGGCACAAACTTGAAAGTTCTGATAGGATTGCTGGTGTTTCGCAAACTCACGAAAAGTTTTTACTCTTTCAATAAGATAATATTTTTTGTTACCATTATAGATATTTTAAATGTCGCAATTGCCTATATTTGTAACATCATTTATATTTGAACTATCTTAATATTCAATCAATCAGGAAATCTAATCAGTTTATAGTTCAGTATCGAATTATCACAATGACGTTATTAATATTTTTTTCTTATATCTGAAAATAACATATTATATATTATTATTATTCTAGACATATAATGAAACTGTAACTTATCCCTATCTGTACTTGGCAAATATATTAAAAAATCTTAATGCCAGAGAACCCAAAACAATGTTTTATCATTCTGGCTGTATGTTTGTGCACGCTAATATCAGAAACGGGTTAACCGATTTGGATGCAGTTTTCATGAATATATTGTGATGGGCTTTACTTAATATTTTGTGTTTTTCATTATTTAAATCAGTTAACAAATAAAACCGTTATGTCAATCACGTAATATGTGCCAAGTAAAATAGAGCAAACTAAACTAAATATGAACTAGTCTGACATCCTGAATCATCACTAAATTCGTTTGGCCCTTTACAATGTCCAATTTCACCTACTTGAAACTATATCATATAAAAGAGATAATTATTAAAACAAGTGATAACACCACGTAGAAATAACTAAAACCAAACAGATCCGTTGTCATCCAGGCCATATTGAAATTCTTTTTAATACCGTCTGAAACAACGGAAAATACAACGGAACCCGCTGCACATTGATTGACCGATTGTTTTGAAATTCAACAAAGGTACTCCCACACGGTTTGTTTATTTCGCTGTCTATTCACGGTATTGATTTTGGTTTTTGCTATCCTATTCACAATAACCAAGTAATACAACTGTGGCTATACGTTGTCGACTATTATTAGTTTCGTTACTTTATTAGTGTATTTCAACATATATTAAACATTGCTTTTTCTTAATTGAATTAATCATTAATATATCAATGAGTACTAAATCTGTACTGTCAAATATTTTTGTATATCACAAATAACATAGGTACTTATAATATGAGTATAAGCAGCAACTTACTTTATAAAATATTGAGTAATATTTATAAAAAAAAATGTTGGGTTTTGTAAACGTCATAATAATTAATATATCAGAATCATAATAATGTTACTAAAACCGCAAATTCTCTAAGAGGATGTGATTTTCAATATATTTCCTAGAAAAGTGTTTCATATATGTATGTGTGTATGTGTACCTGCATCAATTTGACGTCAATGGAAAAATACATTTAACATTATATTATAGTTTTTCATTAACTGAAAACCATTTATATATTAACAATCACTCTACTTTTAGTATCGTAATTCATATAATTATTGCGTACATGATAAGGCATATCATATAATTAATAGATCTAGTAGAAAGATACGCGTACTTTTTAAATACACCCGATTTCATTTACGATAAAACAAAATATAGATAAAATTATCTTTATAAAAATGACGTAATCCAGTGAATAATAAAATAAAACATTTTATACATCCCTTTGAATCGAAAATGGACACGATAACCGGAGGAAACGACATTTCAAAGATCACTGAATGTAAACTACAGGAAGTAGCCGGCGCGAACTTACTGAGTTTCGTATAACGGGATTCGGTAGGACTGCAATTTGGATGGATTTATAGACCGTATTGTAGTTTTTATAACTTCCAGTCAGTTTCGATGTATTGTTACAATTCTTTGATACAAAGAGAAATGACAATGTCACTGTAGCTATAGACGATAATTCGAAATTTAAAAAAAAAAAATAAAAAAAAATAAAAAAAATCGATTTCTACCAAACCCCTGAAAGAGAACGCAGCTCCCGTCAACATACGGGACATTATCAATAGGTATACATAAAACAGCCTAGAAGCGGGCCGGCATGTTTATTGAATGTTTAGTATAGACTTATGTGTCCTACGACTTACACATTGGTGTCAATACTGAATTAATGAATACCCAGTTCTTTTACAATACTCCTTAATTTGTCAATGGCGCGCAATCAATATCATTTATTTTAAATATAACAAATTTAGTTTGAAATTTGAGTGTAGTTTGGCAAATATAATGCACCGTCAATAACGTAAATTACCCAATGAGAAAATAAAAGATTTATAAGAAATTGGCGATTGTTCTTATATTGTGATTGAGAAGAAAGAAATAACCCCTTAAGCCTAAATATATGTTTATCAGTTCTAAAAATTGAAACAACATCTAAAACACCATTCACATGTTATGGATAATTATATTGAAACTAACTTGATTTAAAACAAAGATATAACAAATAGAATCATATTCCATATCATTTTATGGTATTTAATTATTTATGTTTGAAAACATGCACTGTCATGTTAAGCTTATTTATATGATAAATAATAGGATTTATGTTCATTTTTGAAAATATCTTTAAACATGTATAGCTATGTTAAGCTTATTTTAAATTTATATAAATATAGAATGAAAAATAAACGGACACGGGCAGGGATTCGAACCCGCGACTACTGGGAAACCGTCCCGTCGCTCTACCAACTGAGCTACCGTATCGCTGTCCCTCTCGGTGAATTAAGCATTCTATATGTGATCGTCTTTATCGGGACGGTGGTGACATCTATTAGGTTTCTTTCGAAAATCCTAGCGCAGACGACTAACGTATAGCGACGCAATGCGACTGGGGTTCGATTTCCAACAGGCATGTATGTAATGAGCATAGATGTCTGTATTTCTAGGTTTGGTCGTTTATTAAATATTTTCTCACTGTTTAAGTGTATTATTTGTATATTTGTATCGTTGTCTCACACTCTTAACACAAGCAAAATAATTTGTTTACTTAGGGGTTAGATCAATGTGTGTAATTTGTCCTGTATTATTATTTTTTATATTTATTTTTACGGGTCTTGATAGATTATAGTAGATGTGTGAGTGTGAATATGTAAGATATTAAATTACATACATCATTTTAAATGTGTGCGAGTAAATCAGTGATCATCAGCAGTAATGGCTGCCAGTGAGATATGAAATTATGAAATTGTTTCAAAATATAGTGATAATAATTAAGAATCAAGAATGATAAATATATGATTAAGATCGTATACTTGTTATCTGATTACGAACCAATTACTGTAACATAACTGATGTAGTTCCTTCAAACCAGTTATGCTGCTTGGAGCTGTTAGTGGAGTTTAATGTTGATATTTCTAGTTCTTGTTAGATAATTATTAAATTGTCTGTGTGTAATCATATATATCATTTTTTGTTTGATACAGAGAATTTATAGGACGCAGTGTTGTGTCGTAATTCTTTTAGATTTCCATTCAAAGTATTCGATTTTAATAATCTATAGCTTTTAATATTCTACGTAAAACTGACAAATAAATTTCAATTAAAATTAATTATTTAAGCATTAAAAATCTACTTGTATTTTCTTGACATTTGAAAAGATGTATATCAGATGTGTTTAAAAGTCATACAAAAGTCATTCCTAATCGCAACATAACAATTAGACCCCACGTACTTTGATGGTGATTTAAGCTTATTAATAAGTTATTTACAAATATAATAATTTAAATGAATATTAATTCTTATATAAATATCTTTTCTTTATGTATGTACGATTTTCAGTACAATAACCTATATTCAACTTCACTGTCAATTCAGCTTTATTAAAAAATCAATGATGTCAGTTTAATAAAATAAACCTAGACAAACACAAAAGCGATTCGTGCCATTATTCGATTATAAATTTGATAAGCGAGTAACACACGACGTAACTTTAAAACAACGAGCATTCATCATTAAATAATACATTAATACAGAGCGTACAGTGCGACACAAACTAATAAATTATAACAAGATAAATGACAACCGAGCATTTATGGCTATAACAATATCAGACAATTATTTTTCACAATACAAGCAATACAAAAACACGAGACAACGACGTTTACAATATCATAAATATTAAAACGTATTGTTTTTCATCTTTGTCAATTCGACATCAATTCAAATGAATATAAAGCCAGCTACAGACGCGCAGATTGTTTTTAGGTCTTGCGTAATTATAGTAGTCTATAAAAGTTGCTAATACAAAAAAATATATAAAATGTACAAATACCAAACATTATATAAAAGAATGTATAAAATATGACATCCCATCTGGATGTGTATCACGGGATGGCACATAAATATTTTATCGTCCTCATGACTCGTAGTGATATGTTAATTTAGAGACGTTTATCTTTGTACCACAACTACCAAGGAATAGTGATCACACTGCGGTTACTACTGAAGTGATTTTATGATTTCAACTCGAATATAAAGAGGCTTTTAATACTTGTGGGCGCCGGCGGCTTTGGACGCGTTTTATGAAAGGAAGAGGGTCCTTTTACTGAGTTAATGAGAGTTGATTTACTCTATTTAATTTATTTTTATGAAGTAATTTTTCTATCTATAATTGAATACTTTTTTTCGAAAACGACAGACTACTATACAAAGTATTTATATATACATATTTATATTTCCCATTGAATTTCCTAGAAAATTCACTTAGTAGATCTTCACCTTGATGAAGATTTAATAAAGTTACAAAATGTTCCGAAAAGACTTTTTAAAATTCTAATAAGCTTCACTTTTATATAATGGTATAGAATTTAATTTAAAACTAACAATCCGCTGAAAAAGTTACACATAAAATAAATAATCCTTAAACAGCAGGGTCGTACGATTTATTTTAAAACAAGCCATTATGCTTCTTCACAAAGTTGCAAGTTTCTAATACGACTTGGTATTCGCAAATAAAAAACAAAAATCAAACGATGATGACGTAACCTCAAAACAATTAGGTGAGTATACATTAATCAAATTAATAGAACTATAGCATAATATAAAACTACATAAATGACAAATAATTACAAACGTGACATAGCATTTATTAACGCGTCATCTTTAATAAAAAAAACAACAAAAAAAATACTAATTAAATGTTATCATAAAGTTCTTGGTCACGGGTCGTAATTCAATCACATTTCGTAATCTCGAAACAAACAGCAATGAGAAATAAATATTATTATAATATTTACGAATATTAGACACTTTTGGTAATATTACTTTGATAAATTCTCGACGTCGTCGTCTAAAAGTTCTCAGCCAACATCTAATCTGACGGTCTCAGTGTGCGACGTGCTGTATCAGTCGTGACGTGTCTGACAATATTAGGTTTACTTGGATATTTCCCTTGTACAAATAATTTATAATAATAAAATAATTGGTCTGTATATATTAGCCGTCCTGCCAACCAGGCTATAATGTAATTAGAAAAACAGAAATGATGATGAAAAATCTATGTTCTTTATGATCCACTGTTGATTCTCGACAACATTTTTGTTATTTTGTTTTTTTGGGTTCAGTACCTAGAAAAGAAAAAACGGAACCCTTATGGGGTTACTTTGTTGTCCGTACGTCCGTCTGTCAAAACCCTTTTTCTCAGGAACGCGTAGAGACATCAAGCTGAAATTTATTTCGAATGATCAGGCCTCCTGTCCCTTGGAGCTATGAAAAATTCTAAGCCAAAGCAATCAAAAGATACAGCCGTTTATGCTGAAAATTATTGCGATTTTTTAAATCGCATTCAAATCAAAATGTACATAAAGGGTCTTCCCGTTAACTCAGAATCTTGAAATTTGGTGCCAAGTGACGTCTTTTAGCACAGATAAAGGAAATTGCGAAACAGCAATTTAAGCCGCATAATTTCAAACACACAACTACTCGGAATCAAAACCTAAAGGGTACTTCCAGTCGATCTAGGATCTTGAAATTTGGCATGAAGCAATCTTTCTAGTAGATACATATGAAGGAAAACTCAAAAATCCTTATCATTTTCAGTTACAAGACTTTTTTTATATGATGGTATGGAACCCTTCGTGCCCAATCCCGAATCGCACTTAGCAAATATCTTTCAAAGACTAAACCCTCATTAAAGATTATATCATCCCTTTTCACGGGTGATTCCAAAAACATAAAAATCGAATACAAAATAAAACTAGACTCGGAACAAGAATCTGTGGATCACACAAAGCATTGTCCCGTATGAAAATCGAACTTACCAACATTTAGCAGTCAAAAAAAGTATTCAGGTTTATCTTGTAGGTACTATATATTTTGTAACACCATTATGTTTAGATTGTTGTGAATATAGATATTAATAAAACGAAGGTTACGAAGAATTTTGCAGTCATATTATGAAAAGATATTTTTAATGAATTTGTTAATTAATTCAGGTAGCCATGTTAATGTCGTGCCTTTCTTTTATATTTTGCAAATTAATAACGAGCAGGACTTTCAAACTCGTTTTTTTTATAGAAAGTCGTTCAAGGTTCTGTGAATAATTGCCTCAGAGATATGTTTTTTATTTAAATATTCATGTTTGACTTTATTAAAAATAATGTTTTTGTATGTTTTGACGACGACGAATAAACCATTCCAATGTGTAAAGTGCATCCTATGTGACACTAACTGTAATCTATTTTGATTAAGCGATAACAACTAAGGATGCACTTTAATGTGTTCTTACCAGAATAGAACTGCAAAAAAGACATTCATAAATAAATTATACTTTAATATTGGGAAAAATGTTATCGGACACTCACCTATAAAGGGTTTGCCATCGAGCCTCTTCATCCAGTAGAACCTCTGGCTGTGCGGCTTGTTCTCGCGATCGTACTGCTCCCACTGCTGGCGCAGGAAGGTGTAGCAGACGCAGCACGCTCGCACGCAGCCCTCCGCGTCACCCTGCGCCACGTACCCACCCGGCGCTGCGTGCGCGCACAGGAACGGGAAGTACGGCTCACTACTCTGCTGGGGTGGACATTGAATCCTATACGAGCTGCATCACCTTTGCTACATAGAGCCAAAACACATTCGCACGATACGACGTCTCGTGCGTCAAGATATGGACTCGCACAAGTACCAAGATGATAACAAATAATGACAAAATGGCACGGGTCCATGTCGTGGACTTGTTAAGATTGTATTTTATCTCGGATATAGAAAAGAGAAAACCCATTAATGTTGTTAAGTCACAATAAATTTAGAAGCAAAATACTGGAGCCATCCATTTCTCTATGCCATAATGGTGACTAACTTTACGAAGCGAAGTCCTTCCGAACGAATATGTTTTGGCCTTAATCTATATTATTACTTTTAACAAATAAAATACTTCTGCTATTGAACTTTATACATTCTCGTATATTATACACTTTTAGCCGTCAACTAGCGTCACTTATAACAATTGCCTATATACATAGTATTATTGCTAATTGTATTGCTTAGATACAAGTACATCGAAGATAAGAATACTGACAATTGAATAAGACAATGTCAGTTAAAACCAATGATACATCGATATCGATTAGATATAGTAAATCTTGATCCTTGGCAAAGAAACCTTCATTAAAGTAATTTTAAAAGCATTTTCAATGCAAACAAAACAGTTAAAGTAAACTTGACTTCTTGTGAACATAATAAAACGTACTCCAATAGAAACCATAACATGGGACAAACTGACAGCCGACATTGCGACAACTATGTGAAAATTTTATGGGAAAATGTTAACTCGCATGTCTTTCTACACGAGTGTCGCAATACATGTTTTTTTAGAGAGAATTCCACAAGTCCCACGATGGGGTCGATAATTGGTAAACATTATAACGACTTCATTGTATTGAACTGACAGGTGACTTTTATATATTATTTATAATTCTTTGTTATTTCTTCATTTATTATTATTTATAAATTGCTGTTAACTCAATATTCGGCTTGTTTTTATCTTTATTTCAAGGTAATTTAAATTTAAAATCTGTTCCGAAAATAAGTATTAAATATATATACCTACATTTACTTTGATAACTTTAAACTTTTATTTCTTAATTAATTTATATATAAGACAAACTTAAAAACAGCTGGAATATTTGGGTGATCTAAAAATAGCAGCATTAAAGTGTTTATGACTGTGAAGTATTGAATGCGTTATTAAAGTTTCAATTAGTTCCAAGAAAGCAATAAAGACGATAACAAATAAACGACCATAGAGAAAGACTAATAAATCACATTTGACTTCAATCGGATAAAATAATTAAGCTATTAGCCATACTGACTTACTCGTGTCTCAAATTTACTATGAACAATATACAGAGGCTAATTTCATAAAATAACTTTAAATCCAAAATGGCAGCCGACTCACGGTGGGGCAAATAATCAGCTGAGTATAAAACATATTACGAACTAGTCTACAATTATACAACTGTTCCAGAAGATCCCTGAGGAATTAATATCATACAAGTTCTGAATACTATGAATATTTCTCTTTTTATTATGAAAATATTTATAGAAACAGTTTTTTCAAATTATTATACATTTTAAATTTTCATGCCTATTTGTTCCGAAATGTACTTAAAACAGTAAATCTTTTCAATTTAAAAGTTATTAACGTATTTCCGTTTCATATAGGAAAGATTAATATTTACGTTAAATCAAGTTCTTTAAATATGTTTTGGTCAAATCGCATTTTATTTTGGGATTTTTTAGCAAAACTTTAAATGTTCGAAAATCGTGTCTTATAAAACTTGCTATTTATGTGTATGTTTGTTACATCCATTGCATATATAAAAGATGTTTTATGCTTGTTTTGTGTACAAAAAATAATTTATGACACACAACCGAACGAGTTATTTCTAAAATATATATTGGGGAATGTAAATCTTAAATAAATTGTTTAAACAAATTTTAAGCTTATTAATTGAATTTTCTTCACTAAAAAACGGTTATCGAGAGGAAATTAATTAGTTTTTATTGTACAGTATGCAAGCTCATTTAGGCCGCGATGGTTTATGGCTGTGATAGAAGAACAGATCATTACAAGGTACATGATGTTGAAAAAGATCTAGCAACAAGCTACACTACTTAGGACACATTGACACACATTACCTAATTAATTAATATTCAAAGCACATAAAAAACGTGCTAAATAACGTCAGCCACGTTAAATGATGTAATTAATTAGAAAACCAAATCGAAACTATCAGTGTGTTTACATCTGGTGTTTAGGAGTTTACTTAGCCTTGTGACGAATAAATCGGAGATTATCGTTGATTTTCGTACTACTGGTTTAAAGAACACTACCTTTAGAACAAGTTATGACGGTACGAAAAATATCTATTGACATCTAAATTTATTTGAATGTGTCAATAGATTTTTATTTATAGAGTGCATAATGTTTTGATTTTACGATTTGCTAAAATTTTATAGTATTGGTAACGTTAAAACTCTCAGGATTAAGTACTGGTATTTTAATTTAAAACCATGTATTAGACATAACGTTATTATTACATTAATAGTAAATAAAACGAGCAAAACTACCTGTCAAATTTATCAGACGTATTTTACATTTCGGCTATAATATTTCAATATTATTTTTTTTTGTTATAAGCGTCCATATTAGTTTCATTGTCGTTAAGTCGACTTACTAAGGTTACAAAGCGCCCCGTACTTGCTAGGAGAACTGAAGAATCATAAGCATGTAGGTACTGAACAGCAGTGTCCAATGAAGCAAAACAAATTCATTCCGCGAGGTTCCGAGGTCAATGAGGAGGAATTGCCTCGGGATCATATGTCAATCAGTTAGAACGATTCGATTGTACCGGTCACAGGCGGTTACGTGACGTCACACGTCATATTTCTTATCAGTTGCTTTTAGGTAATTTAGATTTATAGGCCTCTCTCAACTCCTATCAATAATGTCGTCCATATCTGACTTTCTTGCTACTGTTTATAGATTCACAGATAGCTAAATATTCCATAATTATTATTAGGCAATTTACTAGGAAACACAGTAATATATTAATACGTACACAATATATTTGCTGTCAAGTAATGTAATATTTATTTAGTTACAAAGGTGTTTAGCGTCAATATTGACTAAAGTTGAAAACTATTTACTACCTGACCTTCGATGTCTGAAGTATCAATTAATACATATGTCTAAATACGTTATCTTAAACTCATAGTTTGTATAATTCAATAGGTACGTCAACGTCTACTTTTAACGATTTATTGTAAGGATTCATTCAACCAGAACAGTGATCCATTAGAGAATTGTTCCAAAACAGACCAGTAATCTGTTTCCTATTACCTACCTGTGGGTCAGGCTTCACCCGAATGGTGTACTGGTCTCCGAAGCCGGCCCCCCCGCACACGAAGCACACCCGCTCTTCAGCGGAGGGCTCGCGGGGCGCGGGGGAGGCGGCCGCACTTACCGCGCCGCCAGCGTTCAGTGAGCTCTTGATATACGCCTTCGCCTTTTCCATTGCCTCGAAACTGGTACAAAAAATATTAACCGATTAATATAATCATTACGTAGAAAATAGTATACAAATGATCAAAATAGAAAGTAATAAACAAAAATACAATTATCTGTTTAAGATTTCAGATGTTATCAATATCAAAGATAAAAGATGCTTTTACAAATTATATATTCTAAAATATTATATTTTATAAAACATTTTCCTTCTGATGAGAACCATTGATAACCTTTCAGATAAATAGATCATAAAGATTCAGATGACAGACACGACTAAATTGATTAAATAAAGAATTATACCTCATCAATAGAGTTTGATACATATTGATGTATAACACAAAACACGTTAACAGCATTATCGGTAAACTACGTTATCGACGAAACAGTAATTGAATACGTGTATGTGTCATACAGCGGGGACTGATGGATGAGGCTTGTTATAAATCGAACCTGATTGAGGCTACAAATTGCATTCGAAACTGCACTCGTAGGAATGTAAGAAGCATACCCACCGTCATTGTGAGGATACCTTTAATAATGAATTAGTTATGCCCTAAAACTTTTTTAATATTTCATACTTTAGTTCATGAAAACAATGTTATCTCCCAAAACCGTCGACTTTCAAAGTGGACGGTAAGAACGCCTCACGGGCCGATCCGTAAAAGCATAATAAATGTTAAAGACTGTGATGGCGGTCTCTGATAATGTTAATGGGATTATGCCATGCTTTTATACACAATACCGCTGAATATGTATCCTTCTTTTCTGGTAAATGTCACATGATTCAAAAACGAAAACGACCACACATCAAGCAGTCATTAGCCTATCACTAACATAGATTGAAATCAACTTAAATGGCTTCCAACAAAATAAATTTACTGTTGTTATTGACATTGTTAATTTAAGAGATTGAATTTGATCTTTGGTAGCAAAAATGGATCAGGATGGATTTTTTGGGCAATACAAGAAGATATCATAAAAGTTTAAAATTATAAAAGGAGAGTCTTAAATAGATTAGGAGTAAATCCAGTAGAAAAATACTAACAAATTTAGTTTCTCTTCAGTACAGTCATTAAAACTACCTACTATTTGTAAATGAAATAAATATATTTTATGCAGGTACATAATATATCACTCATGGTAATATAAACCCCGTAGTTGCTTTCATAACTAAGTCTTGCGAGTTATATTGCTTTCAAAATAAGGCCATTAATATTTTTTATTGTGTACTAAATTATACGGTTGACAACTAGGTCAACCCTATAATTTACTTTTGCGAACGAATATTAAAGAAAATCACATTACTGAGACATATAAATTTCTGTTTAATATACGAGTATTAGTCGAATAATCAAGGTATGACGTAGCGACGAATTTATATATTGTCTGTATTAAGACCTATATTCATAAAAAAAAAACAAATTATAAGTATGTTATCTTAATGTAAGTATAATTAAATAAAATCTATATCAGTAATAGCATTAATCCGCCAGCTGAATGATGGATGCTCCTGATATGCCTTCATCATTAATTTATTAAAGAGATTAGGTCCTTGGATATAATTAAGATACATTAAGAGCGATATTATATTTAGGTATTACGATTGAGATAACATAGATTATTACAAAGGCGTAGATAAAAAATATATCTACATTAAATTCTTTATCAGATTATTTATCGAAACAAACCCAGTAAAAGTAGACTTCATATCTCCCGTTGGCAATAAAATCGTATCCATCCATTGCTATCACAGACACAACACGCATCGCAAAAGCCGAGGGTAGATTAGAACCTGCACCCAATGCTAAAACCTACTCAGTTATGTACAGGGCGGCCGAAGCAATCGATATCCCACCTATTATTGAATATGTACTTTATTTGATTGGAACAGAGATGTATTTCGTTTGATTATAATCACCACAATCAAAATTTGTACAACATTTTGGAGAGGATTATGCCCTTGGTTCCGTACACAAATTCACATACAATTTAATCATACACAAGTTCCATTGACGATATATATAGAGTATTAATTTTGTGCTGACAATAGCGAGTGAGTAGGATTATGTTACATGATATTAGTAGAGGTACGGTATCATATAAACAATATTACTAGTATATTATCAATCTAATTATTATCAACCCCCAGATTAAAATTAATAAAGGTTGACACAAAAGTACTAAGGTCTTTTACATCATAGCATGAGACATTTAGGTACGTTTCAGTGATGTAATCGACCTACAGAAATGACCTACAAGTCGCTATTTTTACTATAAAATAGACTCAAAAAACATAAACTTCGTTAAACACATTAACGGTATTAGGCTGCGCTATAAAATTATACGACGAATTAAATAAATGGTCACAGCGTAAATTAATTCATAAAAGATTTATTAATCGTTTTATATGGCAAGCAATTAAAGACCAGTTTGTTTGTATAATAATATTTATATCCTATATATATTATATTTTACTAATACAACATTTATATTAAAATTGTTACTTACATTTAAAATAGCTTATAATTAAATTTAATTATAAAAAAAAAAAAAACTTTGAAACAAGTTTGATTTTATTTAATCAAATATTCCTAAAATAATAACATCTGACAATCAACAATAAAATCTTATATGATAAGTGAATAGAGCAGAAAGTTATGAATGAGTTTATCTTATAATAATGTAACCGGCTGGAACCGGATTTCATTACTTAACGAGAAATAGCAACTCTGTTTCTATCGAGACTTGTTTACATACATTAGCAGCACTTAAGCATTAGACATGTTATTTTTTATAATTCACCACTTCGGCTATATTTATGATATGTAATTGGTTTATTGTTAGATTTCTAGATTTTATTACTAAAGTGAGGTTGAGATATGAAGCACGATTGATATTATTGGTTGTGTGAAGAAAAAAAACTTTTTTTTTATATAAAACATCTGCGTACATTTTGTACTGTACGGTTACTTAAATAGATTATCTTTTCGAGTCTTAGGTATTTGAATTTAAACAAATAAATCCTGTAGGTTTCTTTTGATTATACTATGTAATGTTTTAATAACTTTTAATATCCAAAACAATATTATAATATTCCATACAGTAAAAGTACTTCTAAATCATTTTTGTACATCCAAAGTTTCCTTATGACATAATAAAGTTTTGAAAAGTTCCGTTATTGTTAATTTAATCAAACCCACTCAAATTTCTGTAAAGCCAATGATTTGGGAAAACGTGATCAAGGCGATTGTTTCCAAGTCACGTGACAAGTAGCGGAAAATTATGATTAGAATAATACAAATAACAAATTCATTTTTAATTAAAAAAAAAACACTAAAATATATAAATATTTAAAATAAGATATGAAGTTAGGACAAACGATTATAATAAACAAGAAATCTAACTCTTAGCTAAATGTAAATTATAAAAATAATGTATTTATCCATAAAATGAGCAATATTTAAAACTTTGTATATATTTATCAAAATATATTAAAATATTTCATACAAATATTTGAGTAGGTAAAGTAGATATGTAATTTTAAAATAAAGTTTACCATCAAAGAGATTAAAATAATTAAATATTAACAAGTGAATGGTACACATAATTTCATTTCAGGATTAAATATTCGTATGTTTTATTGGCTTAACAACCAATATGATAAGATAATATTTTCATGTTTCATTATATACTTAAAAAATGTAAAGTTGATTTTATTAATAACGCGACGAACAAACATTAATAATTCAGATCCAGCCCGTAATCGAATATCGTTATTCATCTTCATCCCCTTTGAAACATTTCAATGTATACATTTATTATATTATGCGCATATTTTATTTTATTTTTATTGGAAAAACAAACAGCATTAATTTAGAAAAAAATATATCAAAATAAAAATATTCAATCCAGTAAAGTATCCACTAAGGAAGTTTACACAGCGGAAGTAAACATTTTAGTATTTAAATTTTTATAAGAGTCTATCCTCTATATATGCATGAACTGTAAAGCCTAGCACTATATATAGCAGGTCATATACTACACGTCTTCATTCCTCAGTCACTTGAGGGTGGGAAAGCACCTGCCATGTTGTCATTTATTATTGGACCGTCTGTTTCGACGCTCTAGTATTTTATACATTTTGGACATTTGTTTCTGCGACGTAGACAAAGTGATAGAATTCTACAAAACCATAGTAATGAATAATGATATGGGAGCGTGTCTAAGCCAATGATATTCATGTTGTTAAATTAGGTTACTATTGTAGTTACAATCTAGTCTGTTGAACAAAATATAATAATATATCGTTTTGCTCGTTTTATTATTAAAAAGCTGGCTTTATTGCAATCGATATGGAATCCAGGTCATTTTTAGAATAGCTGGCAAGTTGCTTTTAAGTGGAATAGATTTCTATTCCAATTGTATTTACAATTGTAATAAAATTGTATTTACAATTTATGGGTTTCCTATGAACCACGAAATGCAAAGGCGTTAAACGATTGAAACCTTTGTGCAGAATTATTCTATACTACGATTATATATTACTTAGTAATCTATATAATAACAGAAACAGAAATAACATTAGAATTTATAATAAGGATTAAAATTAATACATTAATAACAATTCGAAAAAAATATTTGTATATTTTTTACATTGCCTATACAGACGATGAGTCACGAACCAAATAATTATCATAAAATTCTACAAAATAATTAAATAACCAGACTGATACTACAGATATGATACTAGATAAATACTGATATAGTAGCATGTACAGTTTTGTAAGAAGATAACTTGAAATTGTATATTCAGAATATATTTCTTTTAGTTTGATATACATCAAAATATCAAGCTTACATTGTCACCTCTATCTTACAATGTAATTTTGACGAAGAAAATGTTCGTATGTGAAATACAGAAGCATAAAATCTAATTATCACTAATTCTTTGAAACAACTGTACCTATTGTTAACATTAACTTGTTTAAATAAAAGCGCGATTCAGTTCTTATTTTTTTTTTTACTTGGCTATAATTGTTTTTTTTTTATTTTGTATTAGCTATTTAAAGCTGTCTCTATTTTTTTATTAAATAATATTAACAAAAACTTTAGTTCAACTTAAACTCAAGACAAACCCAGATTATTTTTATTTTTTTAAAACCACACCGGTTTTTTTATTAGCTTAAAATTTGGTTTTCAAAATGCACAGATCGTGTCTGGATTTAATGAAATTCGATTCACTTATTTTGAAAGAAGATCTTGGAATCTTTCATTCAAAGTGAATGTTTTTGTGTTTTTGTAAGAGTTGTGTGAACATTCAACCCTTTTATGTAACATGACTTTGAAATATTAATAATACAAAATTCGATTATAAATTTAATAACGGTATTATTATTAATATATTCAGTAAAACATCTATATATACGGTGTTATAGAAAGCATATATCTAACGCTCGTCCCTAGAGAAGAAATATGATTTTAAAATTATCGAATATAAATATCTGATCGATCAAGGTATCGATAAAAATCACCCAACTTAATGTTAAATTAATGATTTGATTGATATGATTTTAAAATTATCGAATATAAATATCTGATACATACACAAGGTATCGATAAAAAAAATCACCCAATTTAATGTTAAATTAACAGCAGGTATATGACTCCATAAGTATTTTTGTGTTAAATGTGAAGGTGCCTTTCCGAGAAACAATTGCAATCAGCGCCAAAATAATTGAGAACGAGTTCATTATCACATGATGTAACAGCATCCGCTCTGAATTAATGGCATTTATAAAAAGGCATATTCCAACTTTATAGTAATTAATATTTTTTGGTCCGTTAAGCGACAAAGAAGCCAAATAACATAAAACTTGTAGAAACGACTTCCTTTACGACAACTCACAGTGATTTAGAGGCGTAATTATTTATATCAAAATATTTTTCTTTTGACATATTTAAGAATTTTCATTGAAACTATTTTGAAAGGTTTACGTCAACCAAAAAACAAAGGGTGCTTTTTCAACTCTGTACATATTTCAAATAACACTTTAGGGTAAGTCTGTATTAAAACAAAAAAAAATACACCTACTATTTTTTAAGCTTTCATTAAACATTGTCAAGTTCAGTTACGTTTTTACACATTATATTAGAATTTATTATGATATCGCCAAACCTCGGCAATTACAAATCGCTTTTCACGTCTTATTGGCCCGAGATGATGATAGATAGCCATGATGCTAAAACGAATGGACGCGTTATAACCGGCTGGCGGTTAATATTTTATAATCATTAATCAGTTTATACCAACTGCTTTATGAGACACTATGTTTAATTTTATGTATATGTTATGTTATGTACAGAAATAATGTGTGTGTTTTTTTTATATACTTTACAATTAAACAATACATGGAAGAAACTATATGAATAAAGAAGTAAGTGAATCTGTGACCTATTTAAAAAAAAAAAAAAAAAAAAAAAAAGTTCAGAAAAATCATGTATATTCTCCTTTATACCTTTGCCTGAGTCTTCGGTTTCTAAAACGATATCAAGTAATGCCCCAAAGAATTAAAATCTCAATTATGTCATTACAACATCTCTTTGAGACGCATTTCTATAACGATTCATTGACCATTTGCATCTAATCTTATCAAGCCAATTTGAACTTTAACATGTGTTCATTATGTTCAAAGTCATTTATCTTAGCCGTGCCTACGCTTGTTCCAAACACGACACTGCAAAGTGGCTCCTAATTATATGGCGTCAAGTATGAAATTACAATAGAGTAAGTCTCAACATAATTAAGGCGGTTTGATCTAAAATATCTCTTATTGTGTATAACATAAGAGTTGCAATGCCATAGTAAGTTTTTATCAGGTACTGCTTGATAACCCGTGACCTAGGGTACAGGGGGGCGCTATGAGGCGTAGTATAGAACGCTAATCTCGTGTCATCAACATAGGGGACGTTCCGACGTTGTTTTATTTATTTCATTACAAAAACACATCATGCAATAATTAAAAACAACTTATCCATAAATACCAAATAGACAAACTAAATACTAAATGTTATCCAGTCAGATTGCAGGAGTAATATGGACAAAAAAACATAAAACTACCTAGAATCTATACTGACGTATATAATATACTGTAAACATATGCTCTTATACTATTAACTTCGTTTTATATCATGTTGGTAAGTTTACTGGAGTGTATATATAACTTTTATTTGATAAACATCAACATCAAACAATAAAGCCATGTTATTACTACTCAGAACTTTGTAACAACAGCACATAAACCCAGTATTCAAACAACAATCTGAATTAAATAAATAACGTAGAAGGCTGTTATAAACTTTAAGCTTACCTAGTATGTTTAATTGTAAACTTTAAACTCAGATTGTCATTCAAATTTACTATGAAATACAGTAAAATATATTGACTGTGTTTTTCACTTGGAGTTACAAATTTCTGTACTATTGGTAATATGATCAAGAATAAACTTCAGTTTAAAGAGTAATTAAAAAACCATCCAAAAGCGAGTCGGAGTCGGACGAAGGGTTCCGTACCATCATTTATAAAAAACGGTAAAAAATCACGATTGTTATATGGGAGTCCCCCTTAAATTTCAACTGTTTAGCTACCACGATTCATGAGACAGCCTGGAGATACATAGAAACAGACAGACAGACAGCGAAGTCTTAGTAATGGGGTATGTTTGTCCTTTTGGGTACGGAACCCTGGTGAAAACGAAAGACATTATAAATATACGTTATTATTTAACAAATATCTTTTATTAATTTCCTTAACTACAATTTGACATTACAAAACATTTATTAGAAATGTCTATAAATTGGCTGACTAGCTGTAGGTAGCTAAACCAAAGAGTTCCTAACAGAAAAAACGAAGATACCTTAAGCCTATTAAATGATAAAATAAAACAGAGTCTATCTTTATTTAAATTATAGGTCAAATTTACCTTCGGACAATAGACAGCGGTTGACAAAAGTAGCTTGAAAACTGCTCTTGAATATCAAAAACCACACAAAGGATAATAAACCAACCGCAAAAGTTCAAATATAATGTTCGCTTAGTCTAGAATAAGTAATTTTAAAGCTGTAAGTAAACTAATATGAACGAGATAGGAACCGCCAAATAATAAACAATGCTCGTAGTTAATGGCCACCCACACATATACAGATATGTATAACAATAAAAGACAGACAGTCCATATAGATATGTACATACATACAAATTGCGTGCGGACGTCCGTCCTGGGGCATTAAAACGGGAATATATCAACGTCACCCCGATGTTACATACATACATACATACATACATACATACATACATATATACATACATTGTGTGAATCGTTTTATTGAATTCATGTTGGGTATGTTTTGTTTCATTTACATCCCAGACCGGGTTCTTTGTGCATTTCAAAAAATAAGTTTAGATTTTTGTATAAAATGTAACAAAATGTTTTGATATTTATAATATACACAGTCTCGAATGTATAATTATCTAATCATGTCAAATAATGTTTATCTGTCTTAATTAAAATACTCGATATGGGCTTTCTCAATTAAAATATTCGAAAAGGTCTTTCTTAAATGGAGACATAGTTTGTTTTCTCCTATGCAAAGAATCAACAGACATCCATAATCAGCAGGCAGATACGATTTTTCTGGTTTCTCGAGGTTTAATTGGCAGTTTCTATTATGGACAGTAATATAATTAAACAAATTTGAAGTAACCTTAGCTATTAGTTTGACTAACGCATCGCAAAGATTTTAAAAAAACAAGTACTCATATCTAGTCATAGACACCACGAAATTAAACTGCCAAAGTGTATACACCATAATTTAAGTAAGCAATACAAACAATGTTAAACGTGTATTAAAGCAAAATGAAACAAGATTTCGCCGCCGTAAAGAATACCAAATTCCCCGAAACACAGACACATTCTTCAACATTAATTACAAAGAACACAAATTGTTCTTAAACAAACCACTGAAAATGGAAATAAAATATCAAATTCTCTTGACGTTTAAGAACGTCGTAAAACTCTCAAGGAGTTTACGAAGAAAACCAATTTCGCTTGAAACCATTCCGCACTGAAAATACCCTGCTCTTACAAGAGACAAGTGATATTTTATATAAAAAATAGAGCTGCGAGATCTACTCACGTCTATCTAGCGCAGACACTAGTGAATGGGGGTATAAAGTCTTTATACCTATAAAAACTTTTACTTCTTAGTAGCGATTGTATCCTTTATTATATGATAAATAAAAAGATTAAATTACCAATTTATTTTTATGAGTACAATTCCAAAGGTTTATAATAGAAGTATAAAATGATTAAACTAATTCAGGTATATGATTCACTTTTCGACAATAGCTTCGAACTCATTGAATGTTTAATATGTTATTTGGAACTGAGAAATTATAAGAAGATCAGAATCACATCATAACGTAATATATTTTACCTACACATATTTATTAGGATGTTACCCTACACATAATTATTTAAGTTTGATTTATCATTCTTTTATGACGTTTTATAAACATTTTCGTGATAACGTCACATTTCTTTAAACTTTTCATTGGTATATAAAATGTTTAAACATCGATCTATTTAAATAATATTCAAGTGTTTTTGTTTTCAGCTATAGAATATATATATTAATTTAAAGAAAACTTGGTTTAACCAGTGTTCTTTAATATTGTATAAATAACACATACATAGGACATACATACATACCTTTATAAATATGGTTTTGGATTGTATGGTAAAATCAAGGTTATCAATGGGTTTACAACATATCGGACTGAAGTCAGAGGTAAAAACTCGTATTTGAGTTATTCGAGTTTTTAATAACAAATAATCATTCATTTAAAAGAATTATCACCAGATTTTAGTTTAATATTGGCTACAGCGACGAAAACCAGTGAGGCTATAATGAAACGATTTTGAAACAGAAGCAGAAGACATCAAACGCATATCGAACGTGGCGATGATAAAACTCCATCCATAAAAGCGAATTTCTCATAAAATTGTTTATGTACCCGCCCTATTTCGCGATACAGTATTTTTTATGTTGTTTTTTCTTTTTATTTTGACAACTAATATTTACTGCTGGCTGGTAAATAATTAAAGGGGACATGGATTTCATATTTTTATTACGAGATACATAGATAAGATTTTTTTTTGAAGTTAGATAGATCTTATTCTATTTAACAGTGGCATAAATAATTTTATTAAAAATATACCTGAGCTCCGGTAACACAATAACAAGAATACGGAGGCTGTATCCAAGGTGACGAATCTAACAAAAGGCTTCTACCATTTAACATTGATCCGCATAGGCCTCAGAGTAACGTTTTTGGCAAGCTGACCTTCGGGTGTGACGAAAGTGGAGACAATGGAACAGCCTGAAAAACAAGCCGTTAGAGAAAGACGGGTGCCGCAAAAAAGTAAATTTGTCTTGCTATTGTGTTGCCATACTTTTCAAAAACATCTCTTGGTTAAAATATTATATCGGTTTTCATATTGTTATTGAAAAGCAATTTTGAAAATACCAATACCAAGAATCGATCCAGAATCTATACAATGAAGGGTTTGAGTCAACTTGAAATGTAAACAAAAATTTGCCAGAATAATACACCCTGTAATTCGGGAAGGTTATTTGTAAATGTGTAATTACATTTGGATGTATTCGCACCACAAAATCGATTTCAATTTAAATAGCGTTTCAGTCCGTTTGCATCAATACAAAGTATAACCGCGGCTCAATTTTATCCGCTGACCCAAATTTCGACTGCCGCAACCGAAACTACGCAGGTCCAATATGATTGCTTATTGATTTTAGACACTGTTAAATTAATATTTTATTTCGTATCAGCGTCATAACTGTTATTTTCAACAAAAAAATCGACAAATAAAAAAAAACAGAAACCGCTTCAGTCGTTCAATGTTTAAGGGCTTCTTATACAAGGAAAAACTTTGTAAATATATTTGGTGTACCAGAAGTAGGTACTCCAATAAATGTAATGCTTTGTGTGAAATGCCGACATGTAAACAAATAACGCCATTGTTAACAGATCAGGATGTGGCACACTACAAGCTATTTCACAAATCAAAACGCCTACAACGCTACGTATAAGTTTATTCCAAACCATGTGGGCTTCTGATGGACAACCCACTTTCTCCATTTTCGCAATCACTCATGGAGGTGCAATTTGTGAATTCTACCCACGCCGAAATTTAGTTATAAGATATTGTGATACGCACGTGTTGGGTAAATATTATTTAATATCTACATAAAATTGGCATAATAAAATAATATGTATAAACAATCTAGTAATTTCATAATGCTTTACAAAAAAAAAACTTTTATATTTTATTTTTCGATAATGTAATGTATATAATAAATAATTCTTTATACGATAGTATTGTACCCTTCAACCAAGTTCTGACGTCTTTAATTTTGGTAAAATCTATCACGTATTTTATCGATTATGATTATTATAAGTGTAATTAAGAAATACCTAATGAAAAACACAGAATTTATTAGGACAACTGAATAATATTAACAAATTCTAGAAATATATCAGCTATAGCTATCAGCTTATCTATCTTAAATAGATTGCTCTATTTCATTTCCACAACCTTGTTCGCAATAACGTAGATTTAAAAGAAAAATATTTCAAACACCGCTTTCAGTTAAAGTAGGTCTTTCTCGAAACTCGTTTCCAAGGTCACCTTTACAAAGTTCAAGCTAACAAGCTAATGGCAGCGTTAATCATTTCATTTTGTTGCGGCTCTCATACGAGGCTCTCTGGACCCCGCCTCGGTGCCGGCCTACGATCTTAACAGTTAGTCGGCCTAACAAAGCTAAGTTTGCGTGCAAATCTTCTTATTAACACATCCGAGGGTCATTTTAACACGAATTATGACGGACTGTATAATGAATCGTGTCAAACCAATAGGCTCGGTTCGTTGTCGTGACGATGCTCACGGAGAGAAGTTCAGTTATGAACAAAAATGTTGTATGTAACCAATTTGTACAACAACTTCGTGGTAATGTTTGTACGTTCGTTTTAACTCTATTTTAAATTGGCAAAATTTTCTAATAGATAAATGATATACATCAATCGTTGCTAGCTCGCTCATTCATCTCACGAGACGCAGTGTGACCAAACGATCAATTGCATAATGCAAATCTAAATATACTGGGAATGTACAGAATGATAAACGGGTCACCAAAAGTATGCCAGAATCGTGAGGTATTCTTGGCACTAGCATCCTTCTTAACGATGCAATACATAATGTATATACCCATATACTGTTTACAGTGTTCAATAATACATAGTAAAGACTTACGTCACAGTACGTGACTAGACACGCCCCCAAACCACTTCACGGATTACATTTAACAAGTTAATACTTATTACAAAAATAATATATAAAAATATTTGCATAAAAATTACATACATTACATTTACAGAAATAAGATAATTTGAAATAAAAATAAAATACATCTATGATAATAACGGATTCCTAAGAAAGATGTAATGATTATTTACTTGCTATATTTTAACAAGGTTATCTATAGGACCAGTATAGTCATAGCTCTGTAATTTAATATTGGTTCGGTAAAAACTCTGTACTGTTTTCAATTAATTGATCATTTCTGTAGTTGCCTATACCTAGTTGAAATTTATAATATTTTAAAAGTATTTCATTTCATAACAATACTCAATTAGTTAACTAGTCGAGACAAGTGATAACACATTGTAATACAACGTTAAAGTTAATTTGAAAGTAAGTGCAACCCTCGAGACATGGTTCGACAACGCTCGAGATATACCTACATAATATATAGCTTTCGATTTCATGACACTTAATATAGGTATCATAGATAATATTTAATTAATGTAATGGTTCAATCCTATGTAATAAGGAAAAATTGTTTTTTTTTATCATAAGTACTTTAAATACAAAAACGCTAAATGATTTTTAGCTAATCATTTTTTTGAAATACTATTATATAATATTCGATTACTCATAATTTGTAATATTTTAAATATTAGATGTCTTATTTAGATTTTGAAGGTTTGATAACTTTCAATTTGAGAATTTTAGACTAGATCGAGTAATATCCAGTAATGCAAGAAGCTGCTTCGTTTAGTATATATACACGAACATCCGTTTTATAATTCGTGATTTATTTACGTACATAAGTATGTCTAAGACATGATTACTCATACCCTAAGCTCTCCAAGCTGAGGGAGTTATGAATGGATAATCCGCTTACATCATAAACATCGGGCTATAAGATAAGCTACATCATTATGGGAATTAAATGTTGATTGAACTAATAACGGACAAAAGATGGCCTCCAGAAGTGTCTTTTCGAACACCGGACAATTAATCTGGGGTTTAAGTGTAAAGATTATATTAAATTAAATCGTTCGATCATATCTTTATTTTGCAAATCATGTAAAATTTATGACAACCTTCAAGGCTAATGTATTGTCACAGATTACTGAAATAATGAATATAATTATTTTCAAATACCTACTTTTCTTATTTGAAAAATGTTATTACGCAAAAGGAGTTTTAAACATAATGTTAAAAAACAGAGAATATGGTAAAATTTAAGACAGTTGAAATTATAATAACATTTACATACAATATATTATATACATATATAAACATTTATTAAACAATAAATTGAAAAAGTTTTATTTTATATCATGCGTTTAATTTAAAATCAATATATTTCTAATTATAATAATTAATGCAGAGCTTCATCACGCTTGTGTAGTGGCCGCGGACACAGCCTCGATCCGTCAGTGTCAGCGGGTGATGAATCGCCCCATTCGAAATATAGGCTACACGATTATGTCTGTTTATATATATGCTGTTACCATGTACTATATTATATTGTATGTACAGCGCTAATTTCGTTTAACGTTGCTCTCTCACAATATTGTTCGTAGTACTCCCATGTCTAGAATTAAGAGCAAATTATTTTAAATTGAATTAGATTTCACCCTTGTATACTACCCGTCGGATATCGACCCAAACCGTGTACAGGGCTTGTAAGGCCCAAATATCACTTAACCCTAACCAGGTGCTTTGGGAGCAGGTGTATACATTTTATACATTTGTCTAAACATCGATTCTGTTTTCTAAGTATTCGGTTTAACTATCATAATTTACGCTTGTAATACAATTACAATTTTAGTTATTAAGAAATATATGTGTAAAAAATGTGTTTTGGTTGTTTGTTTTTATCTAGCAGATAGTGGAAAACAAACAGAACTATCATCAATGGTTACATTGCTTTCATGCAAAATTAAATAGGAAAAAAGATGCGGTACCATATCTGAAGAATAAAACAGGAGAGAATAGAGTAGGATACCGGGAAGGAAAAAGGGGTATAGTTGGACATATTGGTTCATATTATTTGGGGACAGCTTTACAAATAAAACTCCAAATCGTGTTTTATGAAAACTTGATTTTATCAATTAAAAAAAAATAAAAACAAACTGAATTTCAATTCAATTTCAGTTTAAATTTTTGGTAGATAAAATATTCCGCATAAACTGTACTAACAAAATATTTCAAAAAATTCTAACTTCCACAAAGACATCGACATCGTGGCTCCCCTAAGTATTTTTGTACCCTGTGTCTATAATGTACGTAGTAAATTTAGGTGAAACAACATTTACCTCACCATTACTACGTATCAGGCCGCGGTAAGTGCTTAATGCTCTCGGCTGTGCAAATATTGACTCAGCACCGGGGCCAGCAGTGTCAATATTCAGCCCCACTTTTACACTCCAGCTGAGGAAACTACGTTACAATTATATTAGCAATATAATGTATAGATCTGGGTCGTGTATTAAATCGTTAATGTGGATGAATATGTTTATTTCATAAGCATTGTCGGCGGTCGGTCCTTGAATTTAGAAAAGATGAGAAACTCAAGATATTATTCTGCACGATGTTCGCTGTGAACCATGCATTTTCATAACAAAAAGCAAATTTATTTAGTAACTTAATTGAAATTTACATAGTTAAAATATTGGTCTTAAAGAAGAATGGTTGTAAACGCAGGTTTAGCGCGTATGTAAGCCCACGTGAGAAACTTAGGGCAATTAGTCTTATGACTAAGAAGTCATAAAACTTTGGGTATGTGCGCATTTCACGAAATGCAGACCACTCCCACCACCATACTTGGAAAGGAGGTCTTTGGCCGGGTTTATAAGACCGCTATTTAGTACATTTTAAAATTATATACGAACCTGTGGGCAATATTTTATCAATGTAATCGTTAAGCAAAATTTCTTTACTGAAACCAAATATAACAGAATGTACAATTTTTAAAGAATTTCAAGGATAATTCTTTAAACAAAAAGATGTGTTGAAATGAATGTCTATAAGTAATATGATATTTAATATAATAAACATATTGCAATGTTTCTTTAATAAATTTCAATCACTGCCCGTCAGCAATTAAAATGTTACACTAATCAAGTTGATGTCAATGACATTTTTAGAGCAAAATATTTATTTCTCAACTGTTTATTTAAAAATATGAAATGATATTATTTTTTTATACCTACATTCACATTTTTTTATAAGAAATTATAGTACTTATCGATTATTATGTTTTTTCGTATATATATATATATAAAACATTCCAGTTTTAACAAGAACTTTTATTAAACGAAAAAAATAGCGAACGACGCGAAATTTGTGTGGCACTTGCAAAGAAACGTGATGTGTTTTGATAATAATTTAATGCCACATTATATTTGGAATATTTTTAAAGATCCTAAAAAACAATATTATAAAGACAAACAATGTTTTTGATTTTGGTAATGTTTACAAAATTCTTTTACAATAACTTGGTTTCCTAAATAACTCTCACTTTCTCGCTCTCTCCCTTCCTTAATGATGTTAATTATTTTTTTTCATGGCATACCATTATAGTGTTGATTGTGTGTAATGTTTATGCAAATGTTTTTTCAAATCTGTCACTAAGCAGTAGACTAACATTAGTAGTACAATAACATTTTCAAGTACCATTAAATTATTTTTTGTTATCCTTTAGGCTTATATAAGGAGTTCTGATAAAACTATGTTATAAACATATTAAAGTCTAGTGACATATTATTAAAACAGAAACACTATCCCAAGCCACATTTTCTAATAATCTTCTACACTATTCATTCACTTACAAGGGTGAAGTAATCTTCATAAAATAACAGGTAGCATAAAATATTTTTTATGCTACCTAATACAAGAACTTTAACATACCGAAGAAATTAATTAAAATCTACAAAAGAATTACAAAAGGTTAGTATTTTTGTACACCTATATATGTTGTAACATAGGTATTAATTATAATATTAAAACATTTTATACTCATGTTTAACTCAAATATCATTTGATAACAGAATAAATTTTAAACAACTTTACAAATATGTAGAGCACTTGACTCCAATGCAATGTGGGTCATCTATGACCTGTTTTATCATAGACTGAAGTAAACATTCATAAAATAAGTATTCATTTAATGAATAAATATATATATTCATAATATATATATCATATATGATAATTAATTTCTTTACAAGTGAATGATATTAAATATTTAATTATTACATTACTATTATCAAATTATATCTTCTTTATTTGATCACATACAAAAAAAAATCTAGTCTTATTCAATAATCTTCTTTCAATTGAATATTTCATTCATTTTAATATAAAATTTAAACTAAAGTTAATGTTTCTTTGATTAGGACAACCCATTAAGATATCAAATGAAAGCAAATAACTAGTTATATGAGGGAAAATTTTATTCTAACTTGATAAGAAATAAATTTAAACAATTATATCTCCATTTATGTTGTAAATTGAATATGGTATAATAATTATATAGACTACTTCAGGATAAGTTGTCTAACTTAGTAAGACATAAAAGAAGTAGCGATCAGAGGCTCAACTATCATTAGTGTTCTCGTAAAATTATTAAGTATTAATAAAAATATCGAACTGAGTTAGTAAATTAAATTACAACCTTTACAACATTGAAACTCAACAAAACAGAAAATATTTTTTTATTTTCATAGAACTATTAACAGTAAAACATTGCAAGCATTTTTTTATATAATATTGTTTAAAGAGAAATATATATATTTATATGATATAGATAATTAAAATCTATTGAATAATATCAGTAAGTCCTTATTTATCAATAAAAGTTCTGGAAAATAATGACAACTTTTCAACCACTTCTTTGAAAAGGCAATATCTGTTTAAGGACAAATAATAATGACTTCATTCAATATCAATAATCTACTTCAAAGTGGGAAGTTTGAGACTTATTACCCACTGAATATAGAATGTAGAATCTAGTCTCTCAGTTGTAATGACTATAACAGACTTATTATATAGTTTTGGATTACCTATTGTTATAACAAAAAGGTATCCATTATTGCTTATATTTTTTGTATGAGCATTTAAAGAGCACCTGAACGGTGGGGTGGGGGGTTCATACTTTTAACCGTGGGGTGGTTCATACTTTTAACACAATTTTTTTGTCTGAATATAACAAAAAAATAAATTTGTTAAGGAACAAAATTCAAGCAAAAATGTTTATAATATATTAGTTTCTCAAAAAGAAAACCATCTGTTGAATAATGTTCGGGAAAATCCAGTTCTACTATCGAATTACGTGCCTTGGCCGTGCGACAAAGGAAAGATTACTTTCAGTGATCTATGGGGGCGGCTGGCATTACGGGAATCTGGGTGAGGTGTGTGAGCGTTGGCAACGTGCGAACAGAACAGCTGTGATCAACGCCGGCTGACCGGCGCCTGGCGCAGTTTAAAGCCACGCCACTGATACTTCGTACAGCCAAATAGGTTACTGATGCCTACATCTCTACAGTGTAAATCTCTAGCTTTATTTTTTTTTTTAATATACTTACATATTATCACCGGTATCATCCAATCACACGCATTACAACAACCCAGAATCTGCCACTGTTTAAGTAATAATCACAATTCAACACTAAACATTTTAAATGCCTTTCAACGCAATATTGCACATATGACTTGAAAACCATCGATAACTCATAACAAATTTCACGTAAACACATACACAGAGATATTGTTATATTGGTAATGTTTAATAGCACAATTTTAACGGGATTAACAACTACAAACGTAAATAGCTTTTCTACTCGTCCTTGCATTCACATAAATTGGCAGCCATCTTGCGTTCATGCGAATATAAATATGTTGCCATATTATAGAAAATTTCAACCACCCACAACGGTTTGTTAAGTTTTACGGTTAAAGATTATTGTTCATTCATTTTGGATAAATAATGCAAGTAAAAATGAATAAAGAAATTAATTTATTTAAATCAAATACGTCAAAATAAGGTATCATATGACTTCTTTATTTTTTCCGACATATTTTGTCATATACTCACCTAGATAAAAGGGAATATTAGAATATATGGCAACTGGCAATTCATGGCATATAGACAAATGTTTTATTTTCTCTGGCACGAATACCTTGTACATTAGCATATTGTAATATCAAGAATAAGACATGAAGGTTCCTTAAAAACATTCATTATTTACCTTACGATAATCATAGTGTTTTAAAAAAGTATAAATATAAAAAATATATACCTTAATAATTGTACGTATATAAAAAAATATTTAAGTAGTAAATTTATTTATTTAGTATTTTTAAGGCTTTTACGAGCACTACACATTGAAATAAAACAATTTTTACGGATTTAACTCGCGTACATTGGAATTTAATTTTATATTTACATTTTAAATCTAATCCGACGTTAGAGGAGGTGTCACCTCCATCTCGTCTTACCGTGAACACGATTACTGCTAAGCATTCGAAACGTCGGGTTCAATATAAAATGTAAATTTAAAATTTAATTCATTATACGCGAGTTAAATCCGTAAAAATAGTTTTATTTCGATATCTTTATTTTTTTCCCATTTGTGATAATTTTATAATATAAAAAAACTATATGTAGACTCTACATCAAATGTAGGGAATACCATAAATAACTCGTTGTCTTCTAAAACAACATTACTTTTTGCTAAAACCATGAAGTACCTACAAAAAAAAAACAAAAATAAGGTACAAAGTTATTTTTTTTTTTCGTTCTCTCGTCTGCGTGACGATCTTAACCTATACAGTTTTAGGACAAATCAACTGACAAGGGACAAGTGTCAACTGTTCTAAAATCTAATAAACTTTGACAAGTTGACATACCATAAAATCATAATCCAATATTCAAGTGTTGGGAAAAAAATATACATATAGATTTGAATTTGGTATTTACAGTAAAATAAGCTGCAAGTTGATTGAAAAATTTTAGATAATACATTTTTAATGTGAAACCTTTTAATAAAATTAATAGGTAATGAAAAACATCAATAGATTGGTGTATTATTTTGAAATGCAATATTAATAGTGAATGAAACATTTTTAATTCAATGCTCCTAACTAGACAATAGGTTGAAAATAAATGTATATTGACATAATTCTCAGAAATAAGTAAATTTAAATAAACTTAGGATATATTTCTTAATAAAACATAGTTTGCGGATTTATTTTGAGTACATTTAATTCAATTAAAATTTTAACCCCATGATTGAAATGCTTTTCAATAATCGTATTGATGGGAAGATACTAGGTTTGTTAGTATGTTTATTTGTCACTTAATGAACCCATTTTATTATCCAGGCCCCATGATGGGCAATATCAAGATTTCTGTTTAAGTTAATGGAATAACTGCAGTTACAGATAGAGGAAAGGTATTATACATATTAGGGGCTCACACCATTTGATAGTTCCAAGTTCAATAGTAGTATACAAACTGTACCGGTTTGGCACAGTATGACTATAATGATATAAAAAATAGATATTTTCTATAATTGGTGAGTTACTTGGGTGTTTTATAAAATATTTCAGCACACAACATACATATTATCTATAAAAGTAATTAAAATAGAAATAAATCTACAATTCATTATTATTGCATTACACTGAAAAGTGCAACTAGTAACTGAAAACTTACCATTTACTTTAAAAGGGTTATTTGTAATTAATTGGTCAACTCATACAGGCAGCCTCTCTACATGAATCCTAAAAGCATTTGTTCTACATTTTTTTACAAATCTTGATAAACAACAAAAAAAAAATCCCTATTTTTCTTATTACTCTGCATTTTGTAAGAAGCACTTAAAAGGTCAACGCCCGGGCGCCATATCAACGCTCAGAGTTAATGCCAGTTCAGAGGCAACAAATATATTTTTTTTATGGAAAAACATTTTTTTTTAAACTATTGATTTTTTTAAAAGAACAAATGTTGGTATTGATATAGAGAACCTGCCTATAAGAGGTGGCCAAATAATTACAAATAACCCTGTATATATGCTATATCAAAAAATATGTATCTCTTTATATTTAAATCTTTTTTTTTATTGTTTTTTTATTATGGAAGAGGAGGGAGGGCAAACGAGCTGGCGGATCACAGATGACTTGTGATCACCGCAGCCCATGAGCTCTTGCAACTCCCAAGTGTTGCCGGCCATGTAGGTAGGAGTAGACGCCTTTTTTGTAGGTATCCATGTCGTACCGATCTGGAAATACCACCGAGGGGAGTTCGTTCCACAAGCGAGTTGAACGTGGAAAAAATGTCCTTGAAAACCGCACAGTAGAGGATCGCCACCCATCCAGGTGGTAAGGAGGATATTGGAGGCGATGGCGCGCTGTGCGATGTTGAAATTCGGCGGCAGGCATCAGATCATATAGTTCTTAATAATCTTATATATCTTTGATTTATAAACTTCTTTAATATTAGATTTTTCATAAGATACGGTTATTTGATGTCGGTGGCTAAATGATGGCATCATCATCAGTCAACCGACGTCCACTGCTGGACACAAGCCTACCTAATGCGTCTCTAAGACGGACGGTTTTGAGCGGTCTGGCGTCCAACGGCACCCTGCGACCCTTACTAGGTCGTCTGTCCATCTGTCTGTCGTGAGGGCCGACCCACGCTGCGCTTTTTTTTTTTTTTTTTTTTTTATATGATCTAGGGCAATGCTTGACTACATTCCACCTGATGGTAAGTGGAATGTAGTCTTAGATGGTAAGTCGCATTGCCCTAGCAACCTATTCACTCTTCTCTTGAAGACACCCACATTATATTTGGCCGGAAATACCGACGCAGGCAAATTGTTCCAGTCCTTTGCTGTACGCACTAAAAATGAGGAAGCAAAGCGCTTCGTTCGGACAGGTGGAATGTCCACAACAAAAGGATGGATACCTGCCGTGCGTCGGGACGTCCGGTGATGGAAGGGGGACGGGGGAATTAACTCGTGTAATTCCTGCGCACACTCACCAAAATGTATCCTATAGAATACTGAGAGGCTAGCAATTTTACGCCTGTGTTCAAGGCTTTGGAGGTCGGCTTCGACCAATTCGGGATCGCCTATAAGCCTTTTTGCTCGCCTCTCAATTGAGTCCAGAACCGCAAGATGAGACTTTGCGGCACCAGCAAATATGTGTCCACAGTACTCTACACACGACCGGATCTGTGCTTTGTATAAAACAAGAAGCTGTCCCGGTGTAAAGTACTGCCGAACCTTCGCAAGAACGGCAAGCTTTGCTGCTGCTGCTCTTGCTCTGGACTCAATGAACCGACCAAAGTTGAGGTTCGAGGAAATCTCTAAGCCTAACAACTGAAGCCGGTCACTGTATTCCAAGGATACATTCTGGAAAGTAGGAGCCAAGGTGAAAGGGCTCCTTTTGGAGGTGAATAGACACGTCTGCGTTTTGGTGGCGTTGAACTCGACAAGATTGGCATTGCTCCATGCGGAGACTGCCTGAAGTTTGTCATTCAAACGTTGCACCATGGCTTCTCTTTCAGACTGTACTTGATCTCGACTAGCCCGAGTACTCGGCAGATATCTTTCTACAACTGTGCTGTCGTCTGCATACCCATAGATACCGGGCTTCAACAGATCATTAATGTGCAGCAAAAACAGAGTTGCAGAAAGAACGGACCCCTGAGGCACTCCGGCATTTATTGTCAAGGGTTCCGAGGAACACCCGTCGACAACTACTCGGAGAGATCTGTGGCTCAGAAAGTCCGTTACCCAGCCGATCAGACCAGGAGATATACCGTACGCTGAAAGCTTGCATATAAGGCTCGCATGCCAGACCCTGTCAAATGCCCTCGAGACGTCCAGAGAGACGGCGATCGCTTCTCCGTTCTTCTCGATGGCCTCGCCTAAAATGTGAGTAGCATACACTAGGAGGTCCCCAGTAGACCTATTACGGCGAAACCCGTACTGTCGGTCACTGAGGAGATCGTTACCTTCTAGGTATGCTAGTAGGCGCGAGTTCAATACACGCTCCATAATCTTACAGAGTATGGAGGTGATTGAAATCGGTCTGTAATTGACAGGGTCGGCACGGCTGCCTTTTTTGGGCACGGGTTGCACATTAGCAAGCTTCCAGGATTTCGGCACTATTCCAGTCATGAAAGAGAGGCGATACAGACGTGTCAGTATAGGAGACAACTCAGCTGCGCATGTCTTGAGCAGAATGGCTGGTATACCATCAGGACCACTGGCTTTATTCACATCTAAACGACACAATGTTCTCCATACCTCTTTGTTAGTGATGCGGATTTCAGGCATCGAAATACCGCAGTGAGGAAGATGTGCTGGAGAAGCATTGCCAGTGTCTAGATGCGAATTCTCAGCAAACAGAGAGGCAAATACATTCGCTTTCTCTGTTGCAGTGTGGGCCAGGGATCCATCAGGCTTCAGCAGAGCAGGCAGTGAGGGTTGGCAGAAGTTCGACTCGATCGCTTTGGCAAGAGACCAGAAAGCTCGACTGCCAGTTGGTCTGACAGAGAGCTTTTCGCCATTCTTAACGATCCGATCAAGACGAGCCTTCCGCAATGCCTTCTTGTAGGACTTGGCAGCTTGGTTAAAGGCTCTCTTCTTCAAACTTACATCCGGAGTTTTGCGGGTTCGAGCATCAGCCCAAATGAGATATGCCGAATGTTTTCGGTCTTGAGCATGACCACATTCGGCATTAAACCATGGGCGAGCTTTGCCACCGATGGGTACGTCAGCAAAAGGAATAAAATACTCCATTGCCTGATGCACCACATCGGTTATAGCATCCGCACAACTCGACGGATCCAAAGAAGAGAAGCAGACCTGCCGCCAAGGATAAGACGCAAAAAAGTGTCGCATCTCATCCCAATCTGCTGACTTGTATTTCCATACTCGCCTAACACCAAGAGGTTCGAAAGCTGGTGGGGTATATGTAAACACAGATTTCACCAGACAGTGATCGGAGGTTCCCAAGGGGGAGGTGACTTCTACACGATACCTGTCCGGATCAGTTGTCAGCAGAAGGTCCAGGCAATTGGCTGTATGGCCTACCACATCTGGTACCCTTGTCGCTTGCTTCACCAGCTGAAAGAGGTCCAAGGACAACGCAAATTTCCGCGCTTCTCTTCCAGCATGGTCGGTCTTCTGGTACGGGAACAGCCAGTCCTGATGACAGGCATTAAAGTCCCCCAGAAAGACGAGCTGCGCCGAAATGTACTGATACAGACCCATATCTGCAGCCTCACTAAGATACTCAAATAAACGAGTTGTCTCCTGGTCACCGCTGTGCGAACGGTAGACACAGGAATACAGGATTTTTTCGTTTCCTGTGTCCACTAAAACCCATAGGGAAGAAAAAGTGGGGTCTTCAAGGTGACGGAGACGCTGAATACAGAGGTCGTTCCGCGCGTACATACTGACTCCGGCCCGTGAGCGAAAGTTGTGCTCCAACGAGTAACCGGGATAATCCAAGTATGTAGCGCTCAAAGGACATTGTATCTGCGTCTCCGTCAAAAAGAGCAAGTGCGGCTGCTCTGTCTCCAGGTGGTGGTGGACAGCTAAAAGATTTGAGTGCAAACCCCTTATATTAGTCAGGTGCACATTGTATGAGGAGGAGTGCAACCGCTGTGCCAACTTGTTTCTTTTTTTAACCTTTTTCATAAAATAAAATAAATAAAAGTGAATAGGGATGGGAAATGGCAGTTGAACGAGGCGGTACGTATCGAACCCGACGTCGAAATTGGTGATGTCTTGCCACTGGGAGGCTAGTCTGGAGACTGCGGGGACGCCCGAACCCCCCCAGGGATCGCCATCGGGCCTCCTCGCCTGGTCGCCAACCAGCACGATGGAGCCACCCTGGGATTTTTCGCAGCTGGCGGGGCAGCCTTTCGTGGGTGGCTAACCCACTAATTGGGCCCCCAACTATCTGCGGGCGGCCAGCGGAAAGCCGTCGCTTCGGATCCCGCTACCCTCCTCGACTAGACACCCGACAAAACAAACACCAACTCGACGTCAACCGGTTCGCCAACGTACCGCAGCTGTTCAAACCCATTTCCCATAAACGGCTTCATCGAGCAACGTGCCGGAACACGACTATGTCGCTTTGCGGCACGACTTTGCCCGATGGGTGGTAACTTTGCCGGCGACCCGATGTTATGGTCTACCACCAAGAAACTTGAAACTTTCCAGTCCGTGGTCTCCATTCGAGAACCTTATGGCCCCAACGGCTATCGGTTCCTCGAGCTATGTGCTCCGCCCATTGCCACTTCAATATGCTAATCCGCTGGGCTAGGTCGGTGACTTTTGTTCTTCTACGGATCTTCTCATTTCTGATTCGATCACGTAGAGAAACACGTAGCATAGCCATAGCTCCATAGCTCGTTGAGTCACCTTGAGCTTTCTTATGAGGCCCATAGTAAGAGGCCACGTTTCAGTCTCATAATTCATCACTGGTAACACGCACTGGTTGAAGTCTTTCGTCTTCAGGCACTGAGGAATTTTGGACAAGAAGATGTGACGAAGTTTTCCGAAAGCTGCCCAGCCGAGATGGATTCGTCGATTGACCTCTTTCTCAAAGTTGGACTTACCTAGTTGAACAATTTGGCCTATATAAATATAATGGTCGACAACTTCGACAACAGAGTTCCCAACGGTTACAGGGGTAGGCACAACATGGACATTCGACATGACCTTTGTCTTGTCTATATTCATTTTAAGGCCCACCTGTTGGGAGACTCCGCTGAGTTCTTCGAGCATAGTGCTTAAGTTCTCCAGCGATTCTACCATGACAACGATATCATCTGCAAATCGAAGGTGAGTGATGTACTCGCCGTTAATGTTGATGCCGAACCCTTTCCATTCAAGAAGCTTGAAGGCGTCTTCTAGCGCGGTGGTAAACAGTTTCGGAGATATAACGTCTCCCTGTTTTACTCCGCGCTGTATTGGAATAGTCTTAGTACGTTCTTGTTATCGGATCGACATGGTGGCGTTTTTGTACGCCACAAACACTTCAACACTTCGATATATCGGTAAATCGAAGTGTTGAAGTGTTTGTAACAAGTCAACATAGCACCGCTGGAGAGACTGAAGCACAGCCCAAGTCTCGATCGAATCAAAGGCTTTTTCATAGTCCACAAACGCTAAGTTTAATGGTAGGTTATACTCTTCGGTCTTCTGTATAACCTGCCTCAGCGTATGTATGTGGTCCATGGTGGAAAAGCCCTTTCGGAAACCGGCTTGTTCGGGAGGCTGGAATTCATCAAACTTAGAAGCAAGACGGTTCGTAATGACTCTTGAAAACAACTTGTAAACATGAATCAGGAGCGATATCGGTCTGTAGTTCTTCAATTGGGTGTTATCTCCCTTCTTGAAGAACAAGACGACGATGCTCCTGTTCCATGCTTCCGGCGTGGTACCTTTATCGAGCAGAACGGAATTGAAGAGCTTCTGAAGGACTTAAGTACCGGTTTTCCCCTCGCTTTCAGAAGCTCTGAAGTGATTCCGTCCTCAGCCGGCGCCTTGTTGATGATGTCCGGGATATCATCGATAAGGTGTCGGTTAGTTTAGCTCTCGGATCTTTCTCCAAGCCAGCAACAGGTTTGATAGAAGACGTGTACAATTGTCTATAGAATTTTTCTACCTCGCTAGAACGTTGGCCTTTTTCGAGGCTATAGTGCCGTCTTCCTTTTTTAGCTTTGTCAACCGGCTTTGCCCTTCAGAGATGTTTTTAGCGAACACTTATGAGCCTTAGTTTCGCACGATTGCATCTTCAATACATTTAGTATTGAAGGCACGAATGTCGCGTCGCAAAGAAGTTTTAATCTTTCTATTGAGCTGCCTATATGCCCCTGCGTCGTCGGGTGACTGCAGCACCATTGTGCTTCGACTTGCTATGAGTTCGAGAGTAGGGGCGAAAGTTTTTGAGGTCTATCCTTATTACTTTGCGTAAAGAACTTTGCTCCCACTTCATGGATAGTTTCCACAAACCTGTTGTTAACATCGTCCATTGTAACGCAATCCTCTAGACAACTGAAGCGATTCTGCAGTTCTAGTTGAAAGCTCTCGGGGTTTTCGCTATGGGCATTAGATGGTCGGAGCGTAGACTTCATTAGTTGAGCCCTTTCGAATTTGACGTCGATTCTCAATGTGCCTTTTACCATTCGGTGATCACCGGTTTTCACCCTGTGAATCACACACATCATTGTAAACGCGTCTCTTATTGATTAAAATTAAGTCTATCTCGTTTTTTACTGTACCGTTGGAGCTCATCCAGGTCCACTTCCTCTAATTCGGCTTCTGGAAATAAGAGTTGATCACAAAGAGTCCCTCTTTTTCTAGAAAGTCGGCCAGCCTCTGACCCCTATGGTTCCTATGTCCATATCCAAATTGCCCCATCCTCAACTCTAAATCGCCTCAACTGCCGAGTTTGGCGTTAAAGTCCCCCATAACAACAATGAAATGAGTTTTGGAGGTTTGTATGGCTCTACTAACGTCCTCATACATAGTCTCAACCTCTTCATCTAAGTGTGACGAGGTCGGTGCGTATACCTGAATGACCTTAAGCGAATATCTTTCAGATATTCTGAGTAGCAGGTATTCCATCTTGCTCGACACACTTTTAGTGGTTGTTATGTTGCTTTTGGAACCCCCATCTCTCGACACTCGCAAGCAAACTTAGCTCAGCCATCTTTGCAATTAAAAAAGTAAGAGAAACGTTAATACGGCTCGACTCGTTTATTTTAGTTATTTTCACAGTATATTGTCTTACGGTATTTTACTATGGGGCAGCGCTGCCGAAATTAATTCTTTATTTATTTTACAAAAACAAGCTATACGGGCTATTTGTAACTTAAAAGCTAGAGACTCCCTAAGAGATGTTTTTAAAGAAATCGGTATTCTTATGGTCGGTATGCGTATGTTCTTCTCAATACATTTTTAATAACTTACTATATATATATACGCCAAAATTTAAATGACTATAATAAAAACAGCGACAGACCTACGATCAATACAAGAAATAAAAATAGGCTCGTAATGCCTAAATTTCGACTTCAAAAAGTTAAGAAAGCCTACATGGGCTTAAGTATACGTATGTATAATAAAGTACCACAAGATATCTTAGATCTTCCTTTTCTTTTAAATCTAAAATTAAAGGTATATTATTAAATAAATCTCACTATAACATTCAAGAGTTTTTGGTTGATCGAAATGTGTGGAACTTGGGTCATTGACTCATTTGCAGGGTTGATGTTATAATGTATAAGTCAAACATTGTTAAATTTCATTTAAAAAGAGCACCTGTTGAGTTTCTGGCCAGCTCTTCTCAGTAGAACTGCAATTCGAGCTGCTGGTAGCTTACTCACAGACAGTCTTCGTTATCGTAGCGGTAAAAGCTAATTTATTCTCACTAAATCATTCAATATCTAGTTTTATAGAAATAGTTCAGTGCCAAAATATATATTCTTCAATCATTTCTACCGTTTTATACCTAGTATGTATTTTAAAAAAGTTAATACAAAAAGTGTTTCATCCTATTTATGCGGGTAAAATATAAAAGTAGCGGAAATAAAACTAATTGAGCAACTCACTTAAAAAATAAATTACATCTTGCAAGTCTAACATTACTTACAACCATTATTTTAAATAAAGCCGATATATCGATAATTTTATTGAATCCAATATTGATACATTTAAAAATATCGATACATCGAAAACCTTATAAATGAGTCATTTATTCACTAAAAGAAAAAAAAATCTTATGCACACGATTGATTTTAATTCAACTTACACAACTTGAATTAAAATCAAAGAAAAAACTTGTATTAATATCAAAGAAAAAAAAACAACTATGTACATAAATAAATAAATAGTTATAATTGCATAAGTTGATAAAAAATGCTATGCTATGCTATGCTAGCTTTACCGCGCCAGTCTCCGAGTGCCACACGTCTTTTTTTAATACTATTTTTGCACTCCAGAACTATACAATACTAAGATGGTTTTTGTCTTCTTTCTTGATTTGTATAGCAATTAAAACTTAAAATTTGTATGATATAACTAAAAAGTTTAGATTAAACGTTCACTGGACGTGTCATTTGACGCCACGCGAAGCGCGCGCAAAATGACGGCGTTCGAACAGCTCAAATTTACTCAATGTTTTAATTTTCGCTTTAAAAAATGACTAGAATATTTTCAAGCCTATAAATATTTTATTCTACGATATAAAGAGGTAAATGATTAATTACAGTAAAAAAAAAAACATGAATATTCCCTATTCTGATTAAAAGCAGGTTGTTAAGTTTACATCTCTATTAACGATGTTGTTTTATGACAAAGCAAAAATGATAGAATAAATGAAACAGTTTTTATTATTTACAATATTTTTATTTGCATTTTTGTTTGACTTACAGACCATAGGTCTTACACTTATTTTAACTTAGACATTAACTAGTGACAATACGTTTTCATTATTATCATTATATTAAATATCAAAATGCAATTTTCACTTAAAAACACATTTGGTTTTAAATCTATATTTTCTATTGAAAATGAAGACGCTTGTGGGCTGTGGCAGACAATATAAATGTTATCACAAATATAATTCTAAGTTATAAAAAGATTAGCGCCTTCTAAAACGAAGGAAAGTTCACTTATCATTATGTAAGTATAGTTATTTGTTATTTTATGTTATTATATTCGGCAAATACTCAATTTATTCTTAAATGCTAAGAAAAAGTACCGATTAACTTCTGAATATACGTAAGGAATGAATTTACTCTTGGTTCTAAGAACATTCCGTATAAAATTATAAAATTAAAATGCACATTTCCACGTCAAAGTTCTGACTAGACAATCACACACACGTCTCAGTAGTTCTCGCACTTTGTTCTGTCAACTTATTATCAGCGTCACTGAATTTGTGACGGCTGACGTCCATTAAACTTTCGTTCGAAAATTTGTTGAATATCTTCAAGTCCATTCCGATCATCGATAGTCGTCATATCGAGTCATGGGTCTAATTTGTTATTTTATTATTACGCCAGTACTCCTCTGATATTCCATCGGAAGAAATATGTGCATCAGTTTTTCGATCTCGCCGCGGCATAAAGGACAGCGCTCGCACCTGAAATATAAAATGTATGTATTAAATTAAGGTTACAGTGGCAAAATACGAGGATTTAATAAGAAAAGTATATTAAGACTATTCGTCAGTACGTGCGAGTGTACGTACCGTGGCGCGCATTGCTCGCAGCACAAGACATGGCGGCACGGCAAAAACAGCGTGTCGATGGGCGCGTCCATACAAACGCGGCATGCCAGTCCCTCGGCGGAGCGAGAGCGGGGTCGGGGCTGGGGCTCCTGAGGACACAAATAAAGTTATAAATCACGCAAAAATTATTAATTTTATACTCGATATGCGCCGAGTACGACCGTATGGTAAAATCGATTCGGCATGGGCCAGTGTGGGCCAGTACCTGGTGGTGTGTAGGAGCGCGCTCGCGGGACCGCGCATAGGCGTCACGGCGGGCGCCGTCGTGCACCTCGCGACACGTGCGCCGAATGTCGAACACGTAGCGGCGGCCCAGCGTCGACGAGTCGTTAAATATGGACGCAATCGTGCCCTGGAACGGTATAAAGTTATTAGAAATAAAGTTTTTAGACCAATAAGATTTTTGAAGAAGAAAGAATTTGATCGATTTGATGATCGATGATGATGATCGATTGATGACCATCGACTTCCTAGATACTTAATAAACATTCCTACATACATACTTAATAAACATTCATAAACCAAATATATCAAATGTAAATAGCCAAGTAGACCAGCTCATATTCGATTCCATCTCACATTTAGCACACTTGTTTGCGTCGTTTATTAATTTATTATTTGTCAATACAATACAAATTTAGGTAATTACCACAAATAGTGAGTGCGACCTTTGTTTATGCAAATTAGTATATTTGAACCCGCTGACACACCCCCGGCATGAATAATGATTCGTTTTATAATTAGCGAATCAAAGTCTATTTATTGTATTACTTAAAATGTCTACAGTTTGTTAGTCTGATTCTGTTAAAAATGGGAGATTTCTTAATTCAGCCTACTAACTTAGTTCTACAAATTACTCGTAGCCCAATTCAGAAATATTTCGATACTAGCTACAACAAAATACCTAAATCACTTTTCGAGCAGTAAGTTATAAAACCAACACGGCCACCTTAAAAACCTTTCATATTTTAAACATACTTATAGATCGGTGGATTCATATTACCTTCAAATCTCTGATAAATTGCTCGGTGACATCAGTTCTGACAGTCTCGCAGCAGTAGAAAGCGTGTTTCTCGGTGACGGCGCGGTAGAGCGCGGCTGCTTGGCCGGACGTCGCCATCTTGACGTGCAGCATGGCCTCGTGGCCCTCGCCCGTCACGTACGACAGTTGGAAAATGCGCCGGAGAGGTTGCGCGCGATGAATCGCTGTATAGGGTATGCTGGAAACATAACAGATTAAATTTAGTGTTAAGTTTATAGAACTTTGGTATTAGGCCCTCATTTTTTCGTGACTCAACCTAGGTGCTACGATTTCCTTTGTATTTAAGAAGTATTCTTTTAAAAATATATGAAGGATTATTTTGCATACAATACCTAATTTAAAATACCTTCTCACTTATGTACTCGTGTAAACAAAGTATTACTAAATTGTAATTTGTTTTTGCCCGGTGCTGACAAATAAAAGAATCATAGAGATTATCATAGGGTGGATTCAGTTTTGTTAGGGGTTATAACTAAATATTTATTTGGAATAGTTGCGTCAGCAGTTTATGTACATCATCAATAAATAGTTTAAAAAAATCTTGCCCATTGCATATTCTAATTTAATAAATTCTGAATTTTTATCAGTTAAGGATTATTATTTTTAAACATTATTAAATGGACTTTCGACTGCCAACTAAGGCGTTATCAATGATGTTATTTCATTACAATACATACACATTTATCATAAACAACATTAATCTTATTGTATTTAAAAATAATATTACGTAAGGATTATTTAAAAACGATTATCCTACTTAATTGTATTATTTGCTTATTGTTGTTATAATAAATCGCGACTGTCAAATATATAAACACTCAAAGATACTTAAAGTAATAACGTACGAAGTTTAATAAACAATAACTCTTTTATTCTGATATATTATATAGTTCTAAATCATATCAAGCATTCTGTTTAATTATACACCTACCTCTGTTTTTCCACTCCAATTTCATGATCTCCGTTGCAAGCCGGGCGGTACACCACAATGCCACTGGGTCCCACGCCCACGCACGTGCTGAGTCTACAACCACAGCCTCCTCCGCTTTGTCCAGACGTCAGGCAACCGACAGTCGCCCCCCCATCTATCTCTTGTTCATCTCTAGCTCTCGGCTCCTCCACCTGCTGTCTATGGTACAGCAGATGACTGTACAAATTGTAAGCATTGTTACTCTGAGTCACCGGTTTGCAAAAGAATATCTCCTCCCCAAAGGATTCGAGTTTTGATATCTCTTTGAGTAATTTGTATTCAGCTTGGGACGCCTTCATACCGCTGATCTTGCAATGGTACTCAATAATCTTTGCCGTATGATCGTCCGGCTTCTCTCCCTGGGGCCCTATTTTGTGGCACTCTGCGTACACTTGTGTGGGGACTTCAGGGTCACAGTCTCCAGTTTCCGCTTGTGCTATATAAGCGATTAATTTCCGAACCACTTCTTGGTCGGCTACGACTAACCTCCCTTCAATGAGATCTAACTTTGCATGAAGGTAGAACTGGTGTCGGGTTGATTCGTTGATGAGGAGATGGGGAGGGACCCAGAATTTGACGCGCAGATCCAAGCGTCTGCTCGGAATGCGGTGAGGGTCCATGTGGTTCCGAAGATTCAACCATCTTCCTGGACCGGACCCTGAGCACACTCGGAGTCCAAAGTAGTCTGCTTCTGCACCTATTTCCAGTTTCTCACATACCTGTAAAAACAATAACGGTAATGAATAAAACGAGGTTTACAAAATTAACATCATTAATTTGAATTTTTCGAACACAAAGAGATCATAATAAATTTTTTACAAAGCATATTTTTTACCATGACTTCAGTGTAATTAGTTTCGCAACTGTTTTTACTATATAATAGCATCAAAAGTTGTTCTTTCAAATTTCAAAACACATTTTAGTTACATATAATATTAACACACACATTTAATATGACCGTGAAAGGATAATGTAACCTATTATTATAGTATGATAAATATATAATTATAATAATAACCAGCTAGTCACTAAAAGCTTGACGTGAAAGTGGACCGGAATCATAGTTTATTTTGGTTATCAGATTTCTCTTTTTATATAACGTATCTGCGTTATACACTTAAGCTGGGTTATAAGGAGTATCTTTAATTCCTCAGACAGCACGTCTGAATCGGTCATCTGATCCAGATACGAGATATTAGATCGTAGTGTAAGGAAACACCGCATATAACATATAACTCGTGTGTCAATGAGCTGACAAGGTTGGGAAGATCAAACGGTTATCAGATTATGTCCTTGGACTTATATCTACTGTAATCAGAAATTATCAATTCAACGATTACGTTAGAAAATGTATATATTATGTTATTCATACCATAATTGAATAACAACAATGTTTGCAGATGTTATTAACTAAATGTAAATAATTGAGCTATGTAGTCAGATCAGATACACATTATAGCGTATTGTATTATGAACTCTAATAAAAAAGCAATAGATTATAAAATAGTTTGTAGTAATGAGTACACAACACGCAACTCTCGCGTGGCTATAAAAATGAGCAGGCATTGTTCATATTAGTATCAAATAACTTTTAAAAATGCTATTTATATATACTTATTGTTTAATATTATTTTGAACGCAAATCTTTATATAAAAAAAATCGGTTTAAGTATGATATTGCAATTACCGCAGTATATAATAAGTCCATCTTACAAACTACAATATACTTTCCATGTATACGATATATAATTAATAATAATAATTATTTAGGTATACGATATGTGAATTATGCTCAAGATGAAGGCAGGTATAATTATAGAACACGCAGAGAAGTCGTGAACAAAGTACCTAGGTATATAAATGTATTCTACGAATACTTTTATAACATTTTTAGCGGGCAAAAGGACTTTTGTGAAATCAATGAGCCAATTTATATTTAGTGTTTCAGTATTCGATTTAATATTGTTCAAAAGTTTTCTATTGTAGAGAAAACAGTCTTCGTGATCCAACACGTAGCGGCTTGTAAATATGTTTACTCTAAATCTGAGAGTTCAATGACCGCTTTTGTTCTAATTATTATATTTACCTCATTTGACGTGTTATTATGTTATAATTTATGTTCTTAATAACTTGAAACTTTTTCAGTAGTTGTATAAATAGAAATAGTTATTTTTTGTCTAATAGAAAAAATGTATCATCTAAAATTTTCAAGTGAAGGTGATTCACACATTTAAATAAAACTATTTCGGAATAGAATTATCGTTGCTTCACGGAATACAGATAGATAAGCATTATATACATCCACTTAATATCTCGTTATTAGATAGAAAACGAGGATAGTAATAAGGAAACAGATTAATAGTAAATACCTATCACAAAACATACGAATATAAAACATTAATATTACAATATCTAGAATACACAATAATTGCCAGGTCAATTTCTATTTCTAAATATTAAATAGACGTCAATTATAATTTCTATTTTAGTGCATATTGACTCATCAGATAAGACTGTTGATGTATTTTCTTGATTATAAATAATAATAATATCACAGGACAAATTACACATATTGATCTAACCCCTAAGAAAGCAAATTATTTGCTTGCGGCAAGGGTTTTGGACAATGATACAAATACATAGAAATGCACATTATAGGAACTGCCAATATATTTAATAAAACCAAAACCTAAAGATTTAATAAAACCCAAACCTAAAGATACAGACATCTATGCTCAACACATAGGTATATGGCTGTCCCTGTCGGGAACAGTCTTGATTATTGTTATTATTGAACTCGTTAATTAACTACTTTATACCCACTTACCGTACATTGTTATCAGATAATCAATTATTGCCACTCCATCATAGCTCGCTTCCTCTTCCTAGACTAGACATATTTTAAAATCCATAAATAAATCTAAGATCGTAAAATAGTTCAATCTGAATATTAACACTGAGCAGGAAATAATATTTATGTTTTCGCATTATTTTTTTCCTAGTATTTAATCAAGGTAGAAAAGCTGATCCGTAGTTAATAAATAACCTCGGTTTTTTGCGCACAAAAAAAAAAAAAAAAAAAAAATCGTTTAAAAGAATTATATCAATAAAACGAAAACCTGTTTATTACGACGCTATGGACTTTATTTTTTTATCCGCAAAAAAATATCTAGTAAAATAATATTTTCAAATGATAACCACAAAATCTTATCTTTTAAAACAGTATTTTTTATGAAAATCAAAATAACTAATACGTCACAATAAAAATATTTTATTTGTACGATGATGATTGATGATATAGTATGTTATTTGATGGTTTATCTTTGATTCTCTTTTGCGAATTAGTTTTTATATAAATGCAACTCACGTATTCCACATCCTTGCTTGGGTTCAATGACCTAGGACTGTATAGGGAACGATCTAGGTATAAAATAAAACTTACTATGGCTTCCTAAGTAATAGCTTTATCAGATCTAATATTAAGGCTAATATACCTACTTTATAAAACAAAGAACGTCAAATTGCTTTAACATCTTAAACATTGTTCTAACATTTTATCAGTTATTTTTAACAAAAAAGTTTTCCAATGAAACAAAATGATTTTATAATTTATGTACATCATTTGTGAAGCAGACCTCAAATGGAACTTAAATTTACGTTTAAAAAAAATATATCAAACTACAAACGAACGATATAGGTACGATAACGACTTTTAAATCGTATTTTAATGCAATGCTATATAGGTAATATTACTATTGTATTTGCTAGAAATTGTCACAAGAAACTTAATGTTTTATAAATTGAACCTTCTTTCACCCTATAGGTATACGTACAACTATAAAACAATATGGTGTGATAGTTGTTACAAATAATACAGACATAACCAAATGGTTAAATGCATCAATGCAAACTTATTCCTTACCGTCCTCAATAAATATTTTAAGAAAAACTTTTTATTCTAAAATAGGTGGGTACCCTAAAAAGTTAAGGATTTGGTTTCTGTTTCACCACATTTTTTTGCATTTAGAATAATAAAAATATAACATTACCATGATTATGCTGTTACGTAATCAATGTAATATACCTACCTACTAGCTACTTCAAGTAATGGCTTATTCTTATATTTATGTAGGTATTTACGTATAAGTTGTGTAACAAAGGAAATGAATAAAGGAGGTTTTCTATCTACAAACTAGTAATTTTCAACTCTCCAACTAATTTCAATACCCGTATGGTAGAGCTAATGCTTTTGTTTTTATTCAAATTCTTGACTGATTTGTAAATTCCTCTTCAAAATACAATTACAATTTACAATGCCTTCAGTCACTCTTATATAACGATACTTATATATTAGAAAAATGTAATTCAAACTAATCTTATACTGATACAATAATAATAATAACACTAAAAAAGTAGCAAAACAAAAAAGGGATCGTTGACTCACCAGAAGCAACACGTCCTTTCCCAGATGTTTTCTTTACATCCTTTTCTAACGTATACGTTTAACTCTTTCACACCTGAGAGCATGCTTCGATCACGCAAGCGACGCGTGCAACAAAATATTAAACTAGTCTACCAACTAGTCGCAAGTTCGGTAATACAGTTTACATTATTCGCTTGCATGTTTGTGCAGTCGATAAACTAGTCCAGTGACTCGGTATATAATAAACATGGCTGCCAAATCTGTTTGCTTTTGAATTTCTTGGCGAGTTTATATGCCGTTCTATGAGATTGTAGTAGGAAAATTCGTCGAATCACGCAAGGATAGCATCGTAGTATTTCTTATAAGACTGTTTACACCTATTGATATTATTACATTAATAGCAGCTTAAAATAACAAGAATAGCTACAATAATCAATAATAAGTTTAGTAAATAAAAATTATTTTACACGGTTTTTAAGAATATATACAACAAATATTATTATTTTCTAAAGTAATTACTAACGCATTGGTACATTTACATACATTTCTCAATTTCATACTTCTTGACCTGATTAAATATGAAGTTTGTAAAACGGATCGTAATACCTACTTAAGATAACGACTTAAAAAGGGGTCACTTATCTGTCTTCTTTAAAGGTGACTGCACTTTCAAAATAGTCAGTGAGCCCTACTTTCTCCCTATACGAAAATAGCTTCAAGTCCCAACTCATACCTATGTATTAATTTACAACAAGAATTAGGTCATAAAAATATAGATATTTCTAGGTAGGTATTTAAATTTATAAATGTGTAAATAAACTTACTTTAAATGAATTTTAATGAGACTATTAAGATTGTCATCAAAATAAAGGACCTTGTATATTTTAATATTTAAGAAACAAATAGGTATAATACATAATCCTTAATTATGCTTTAATTTAACGTTGTTAACAAAAAAAAATATAAGCACTGAACTGCAATTCAATAAATGTACTTATATTGTATTTCTAAACTAAAAACTAAATTATGGTTAAAATATTATTTAGCAAATAACGCAAGATATTGCTTCAGAACCAAAATAGAGTAGGCATCTTACTTACTTACCAAGTTAACACTCTTAGTGTCATAATAATGTTTCTTTACATAATATGGAAGATATTTACATAGATTTTGCGAGATAAATTTTATGTTCCTGGAATGAAACAATATCAAACTGTTTTGAATTTAATGTTATTAAATTAAGGTTGAATTTACTGTACAATAACATATTTATTTTGCTTATTAGTATATTATGTTTACTTACTATATATGTTTATATGCTATTTGATATACGTATAATTAGGAATGTCGCTATATCTCCATAATACATAAATAATATTTACTCCTTTAATATAAAATTCTATTTTTGATTTGCATAAGTTTAATATAAGTAGGTATTGTCATATTTAATCATATACATGTGGTGTTTTTTTAAATATTTTTTTAGTGCATAGTTTACAAAAGATTTATCTTTGCATAATTTACATCATATAAAAATCTCATAAAAAGTAAATTATGACGAAGAGGTCGACATGATAACCTTTTGTTTTAAAAGTAAAGATTGTTTACCTATTTTTCAAAGTAATATAGGTAAGCAATCTGATTTTAACCTCTGCAACTTTGCCCTGGAAGTACCGGTAACACTTACATAGGTAGGTATTTGCTGTAGGTTTTTTCAAATAGGTAGTAATATAAATTCTACCCTACGAAGAAAGAAAAATTAATTATAAGTATATAAAAAGGAGTATTTTTGACTAAATAAGTAAATATAATACTTGCTAATTAAAAGTATATAATAAATAATTACAAGAGTTCTGTTATTCGTAATTAATAACAATGCAAAGGACCGTGTGTTCATTGCAAATCGTAAACACTTACGATAACACCTACTGCGCAGTTGTAATATTTAAATACAACTTCATATTTTTTTGACCTTCGAATAAATAATTATAACATCTATTTTAAAAGATATTATTATTTTATTGTTATTAATATTAATTTAATATCAAGGAGTTCCAGAGATAAACAAAACTAGTACGGTAATATAAATATATATAAATATAAGGTATATTTGTGTAACCATGTAACAACGTCCACTCCCACTATAGAAGCCGGTAGCAAACTCCTATTAGGTAGGTACTTAGTATGCTTTAGACACGACGTTCCGTTTTACGAAACTCATTTAAATAATCATACTGATATATTAAATACGCATTAAACTTTATATATTATACTTTTAAAAGCGGTTAGTGGAATCCATGATACGAAAACCCAGTTATTTTTGTGGATGAATTAGTTTTTTATAAAAAGTAATACCTATGCTTATACTTTTTTATTTTAATTCACCACAGTAACTTATTTAGAAACTTTAACCATACTTTATTTAGAAAACACATGGTTCTACGTTTTAAAATACATATTCCCAAAATCGCAATCGCGAAGTCAAATAATCATCTTTATATAAAAGTATATTTAATATTTATGTATTTTTGCCTAAAATTGTTTGGTAGATATGAAGTAATTTAGATTTATGTATATATATAAATATTGGTCTGTTAATGGGCTGTCCTTGAAAGTATTATTTTATATTCAAACTGCGCATGCTTGCCGGTTTTCGCGCGAATCACAGCGACCATTTTGTTTACGCATTCTTTCAATTAATAACAGATTTAGATAAAGATTTGTTATAGATATTTATTGTTTACAATGTAGTTAAGTAGGTCACTAGATATTAAGATATCTTAAACAGGTTTTGAGGATACTCTCTGATTAAGATAAAGCATTTATCAATGGATGTCGGTTTTAAGACTTGAAAACAAAAATGCTTCAACTGCAGTGGCCAGAGACGAAGAGTCTGGTTATGGATGTCAAGAGACATAACATTCAACTGAGGTAGCTAATCTTTTCTTATTATCTTATTTAATAGTTTATGGAAGTTGATATCAGTAATTTATCATACTATTAGATGAAGGTTTGTCAAAATTGTTTTGATGAATAGATAGATATGGATTAATTTATAATATTATCTATATTTATATAATGTTAATATGTAACAGATAACAGTGAATATGTGTTGTTATGGTTATAATACAAAGCTTATAACTGAGGTAATATTTACTTAATAGGTTTATAGAAGTTGTGTCTACATATATACCTAATATATGGAGCCTATATATATATTTTGTATATTTAAAAGAAATACATTACAGTTAAAAAAAATGCAAACCTTGTTCTCAAATGCTCTCAGAATATGCTGATTTTCTATGAGAAAAATAACGTTTTAAAAATTTTAAATTATAATTTCTTATTAAAATATCTTTAAAAAGTATTTCTAAGAGGTTTACTTACTATCTTAATTATTTTCTTCTAAATTTATATAAACATTAAACCTGATACTCCAAAGAACCATATTCCTAAATGGCCCCTGACCTTATCTGACCAAGCAGCAGGCAAAACGAGACAGGTTTTGGTACGCCTACATCAAAAACAAGAGCAGGTTTTTTTTCGTACCGGCTGATGACGTCATGTGTTTTATTATGTTCTTTAAGTTGTTAAGGAGTACTTTTTATTCAGATAAGTAATCTATTAGGATTTTAGAATACTATTTACCTAACATTAACCTTATTTTTTTGGTAATTCTAAATTGAGTAAATAATTTTAAAAGGATTTATAATATAGACCTGAATGTTAGTTTTATAAAACCTTAAATTTTAAATGCCAATAAAAACAGTTTTACGTTAACTGCTATTTAAATAACCGTTTACCAAAATAAGCAGCAATATAATATAACAAAGAGACAACGAGAAAGAAACAAAACATAATAGTAATTGCCTATAATAGGGTCTTCAATGGAGAAACAGGATTACATAAGTTATGAATGGTTGACTTGAAGTTATATCCTACCTACCTATTTATTAGAAAATAAAAGTATTCTACTTGCAACGCGTGAAGAAAGAAGCAATCAGTAAGCGGTCGCTGACACTTCTCTGAAAACTTGGACTTTACTCAAGGAATTGTAGATATTATGTAGTTTGAAACAATTGTGGGTTTTTCTTATCGGTAAAGTTCACTTGATCTCTTGTTTTTGCTATATCATGCTTCATGGTACGGAGAATACTGAGTCATAGTAAAATAAGGTACAATTTCGAGTCATATAATGAAAAGGAAAATATCAGTAATAAATCAGAGATAATACAACACCAAATTAACCTGAAGTACTAGAAATAATATAATAGGGTTTTACTTTGTTCATGTACCTACCTACCTATTTGTGAAATAGTCTCACACGTACATTTGGTTTTAACGGTCTGGGTTCTTTACGTATCGTTAATCTTGGAAAATGTAATTATATTACAGAACAAGGAAAATATCACATTAAATTATAATATTATTTTTAAATATGTAAATGTGAAACATCTTCGTGTAAATTACACTCAGCGTGTCCATTGTTATAATAAAATATTTTTTCTCTAAAAAAATATAATTTTTAATAAAAGAATAAATTTCTAAATGAAAAGATAAAGCGGAACTTTTTCATAACTTTATTGAAGGGCCAGCGGGCCTACCATGAACTCTTATTGCGATCCAATTTACGACCTACATTGAATCGTTTTGATATTTCGTACCATGAGGCTGATAAGACGACCTGTTTATGTCGCGACTTTAACAAGTCCCAAAATAAACCGCTAACGCTAATTCGTTCATTCAATTCGTACCATGAGCTATGTTTTCGACCTAAACTGAACCGCGTAAGTATCAAAACTAGCGATTCAATAAAAGTTGCTATTATCGTAGCCTAAACAGAATTGTTACGAATTATATACCGAAAATACTTGATGTTAATCCTTATTTATTAGTTTTAAAGATAATTATAATATTAGTTTTAAAGATAAGTATGAGTATAAACTATAAATTCTTTTAAATAAGTATAAACTATAAAATTATAAACCAACGAAGATCTTTTTTTGGAGCTGTGACTATGACTATGAAGAAAATGTTTCACAACATTTTGTGACCATCTTACAATTGTAGCTTTGTTTTTAATACATACATACCTGTATTTTTTTCAATTAATGAGGTACCTTCCTTAGTATACCTACTAATGGGATTTTATACTCGCTGCAACTAACTTTTTAAATTCGATTTGTGGTTATTCCAATAATAAAAATAGTGCAATGGTTATCTATTGTTATATTTAATGTATATAAAGCTGACACTATTTCTAAATCTCTTTAGTTTAAGGTTCATATTAGAGACAATTAATTAATACTTCCTTTTCATCATTATTTTCAATCTTTTTCTGATTTATATGAGAAAAAATATATATTAACAACAATATCAAATTACTATACATACCTATAATATGCTTAACATAATATGCTAATAATATTTATAACATTTAAAACAGAAATCAATCCTTTGAAACATCACACACGCCATTATAAATGTTTGTATATTCCCTATTGACCTTCAGCTAACACTATTAAAACTTATTCATAATCATAACAACCGCTCTTAAAGTGCTATGTAAACGTTAATTTGTTGCGAGCTGTCAACGACAACTTGAAATAAAAGCGGACCAGCGACAATTTCGTTCATTCTTAGCGATTCATTTTCGACCCAGCTAGTAATAGGTGATGGTACGAAAAAAAGCGATTCACTTTTTGAACCTAAACTGAACTGCATCGGAACAGAATCGCTTACTAAAAGTTGATGGTAAGGCCCCAGTAATGAGGACGGCTACGTGACTGCTGCAACGTTCGAAGTCAAAACTATGTAGGTATATTGAGCAAGGTTGAACCCGATAAATAATAAATATAGACATTTCAATAACAAACCCAAAAAAATGTTTAAGGAATGTTTATATATGTTGGTTTGTTTCTTTTAGATACAAATATCTAGAACTATCTCTTGAACCTCTTCATTGCCAATAACTACAAACACATGTTTTTTTCTTGTAATTATAATTGCAAAGATATCTAAACTTACGATTACAAATGATTATTATTAGATTAATACAATATTAGTTGCTAGTAATATGGCAGGATTAAATTAATTAACGTATAAAACTATTAAACTTAGTTTTTTAAGGAAGTCCATAATCCGTTCAGTGTAAAAAGCATTTTTATAAATTATTTTCTTATATCGGGTAAATAATTATTAATTATATACCCGGAACCCCGGTCTATTGCACATTTCTCACATAAGATTATCATTATGAATCGTTTACTAAGAAGCATACTTGAGAACCCGTTGCCCTAACTGTAGCCCTTACAGGGAAGTCTTATTAGATGGAACATACTAGTAAAACAGGTTTATCTTTGAAGACACATATACCCATATTAGTGGAAAACTCGTAACAGATTAATTAGTTATTTAGGCAAAGGACAGAAATACATATGTTTTGAAATTCAAGTTTTGTTTTATATAAATAGTTCCAATTCGTTCATATCAAGGCTAAATAATTAAGCCCATATGAAAGGAAGTGGGCAATTTTTTAATGTATGTAATGGCGTCGAACAAAAGGGTCCTTGTTCCTTATCCGCTTACAGCGGCCTTTGGAGTTAGAGGATGCAATAAATTAGCTCGACTCATAAGTCGGTAGGTAGGTATTATTACGTTGAATGCTCAAGCAAACCCGTGGCATCTCACTATGGCGATGAGGGCAACCGGTGGTTTTTTAATATATAGTCTTAAAAATGGCAGCGGGTTCTACGCTTCTGGGTAGTTCCACATAATCCCCAGGTCATCACCTTGGCCGACGGGTATTCATAACTGGGTTTTCCAAACTCAAAAACAAAAATGTAAGTAGGTAGTAATGTATCATCCATATTTATGGTTTTGCAATTGCAATTATGGTAAGACATGTTATGATTTAAACTAAATTTTATATTTTGAAGGTATTTATAGTCTGTTTACAATACTATAACTATGAATATAACATCGCCTTATCGAATAATAAAAAATAATTGAACAAACCATCTTGTTCAAAGACAATGTTGAACAATACGTTGGTCTATACGTGATAACAAATAAATTTTGTCATTTCATAAAGGTCCGGTTCAAAGATCACTTATCAAACCGTTATCACTAGCTGATTAGATAGATCTTTTTTATCATTTAAGTCTTTTATATTATAATGAATTATAAATATAATATACTGATTAAGCAATTTCTGTTAACAACCAAATGGCATTCTATTGTTACCCTTATTTTTATTTAATTAGTATTATTACTTAACATGTATTGATAATAATTATTTTATGATAAAAAATGATAACCCGAGAGTATATTTGATCTGTACGTACCTATCAGAAATATATCAAATTATAATTATTATTTACCAAATGATATTTTTATCACATTCGATAGCGTACAATAAAAATATATTAAACAAACAATAATTATTTGCTTCCCATGACCGTGTTTATCTTTTATCAATGACGTGTGACCTGTTATCAGTTACCAGGCCTTATTGTTTCTAAATATGTTTATCAAACTTGTTGCTAGGAAGCCGGCCAATGTTATTTCAAAGTGACCGATGTTAGATGAACTTAAGTGACAACAGCGCGCAGCGCGGTCACACATCTATTTATAACATCACTGTAAAGTTGTTTTCCTTTGAAATTAAGTTTTCCGTGTGTTATCAAATTGTTGATGATTATTTCGTTTTCTTTTGTGTCAATATTTGACATATCTTTATTGCCAGTTATTTGTACTGTGATTGATTTAATCTCAACAGTACAATTACCTTAGCCTGAGATTATGGTATCAGTGTATGTATAAAGATTTTTATTTATACATGATTTACACGCTTGTATGATATAAATTGCTGGTTCGAGTCCTGCTCAGTTTCATGTTATTTAATAAAATTGTAATTTAAAAGATTTATCAGATTCTTTCGATTTAATCTTGTCTAAAGATACTTAGTTTTTTGTTTGTTTTAATGTATGTAATCTTGCTGAGTGATAATTCCTTAGTCTGGATAACTCGAGGTATAGCAAAGTGAGCCAAGGCTGTTCACAAAGCTGTTTGTAGTCACGTAGGTATGCTTAGAAGTAGTACAAACTATTTCGATATTGCAGACCTAAAATCTCATAACTGAGTAATATTCAATACAAAACCTTTCCTAATTAAAATATGTTAATTTCAAAATAAATATACATGAAAGTAAGTGTTTCATTATAACAAAAAGAAGATAAGAAACATGAGAACGGAAACATATGGAGGTGATTTAGATTAAGAGTAAAATTTCTAAAAATAATGACAGATTTGCTAAAGTAGTAATAAAAATGAAGACATAACCAACAGCATATTTGTATTTCAATTAAAAAGAAAACATTAAAATGTATATATTATTTTTAAATGACAAAATAACTGACATGATTGATAAATAACCTTATACAGTGTTCAGTGTTCTGTTCCTTGTTTTGCGGATGTCGAAAGTGAAAGTTTGTAACTGGTCTCTAAAAAGCTCTTCTGTTTTGTAAACAGTTTAAATTATCCTGCATTTACAAATCAATATTTCATTTAACTATTTTTTGTTTTAGTGTTTTTTGATTATAATTTATACACTTTTATAACTAGTATATATTCCAGTATATATGATCTATATCTCGTCTAATATGATCCTATATAAAACCGGAGCGTATCGTATGTAGTAAACAGTCATAATCAATATTGAGAATTAAACATTGTTGTTTTACAAGTATTAAATATTTAACCAACGTTTTTTATTCTCAGACAATTCCTTACTCTGGAATAACTTTTATTATTTAATTGATTGAAAATCAACATTTAATCTATTCTTTAGTTAAATCTTATCTATGGAGTAAAAAATAGACAACAAAAACATCATTAATAACGTTATTTTTATCAGCGATTTGATATTTATAATCTAATGGAATTGTTTGGAGAAAAATACAAAACAACAAAATTAAATTTTACCATATAAATAGGTACTTATTAAAATAATGATCTCACGAGTCACGGTCACCCTCCAGTGGCCATTCGTGACGTCACAGTATAAAGTCCACTGTCTAATTGGGAGATCAAAATTCAAAACACCGAATGATCAAAACGGACTCGACGAGTGTTAGATTATAATCGATGAACATTGTGTATTATCGAAACTATAAAGACTATATTGCTTTCTTGGTAGGTACCTAATAAAAATGCAAATGATTTCCTTTTTAGTTCACTCGTGGCTTTTTAGACGGTTTAAGCAATCATTGTACAAAATATTTGTTTGTTCAAATTATTTAGGTAAATGCCATCGTGTGAAAAATGATATTATTGCAACAATAGTATACTTATATTATAAATATAATTGCGCAATTTATAATTGGTACACCTAGGCGTATGATTGCGAAATGTTATAGTCATTAGGGAACGTACCCAAACTACGTGGCCTATTTATGGGGGGGGGGGGGTTCCTTAAAATATTACGCTGTGTCACAGAAGCGAGGGGAGGGTTTAGATTATTGTCACGTAGTCGAATTCTAGAGAAGGCAATTTAAGCTACTAACATTTAATAAAGTCTGATTTTCAGGGTTCTTTGAAGTCGTGTGATACATTTTTGTGCAATAAATGCCGTCCCAATAGTAAAAAAAATTAAACATTATTTTTATTTGTTTCATTTTCTGCGTTTGGGATGATAAAAATTTACCTTTGCTATACTACGTAACATTTGGGACGGGGGGGGGGGGGGGTCTTATCACATACTACGGATGGTCACCGGGGGGGGAGAGGGTGTCGAAAAATTGAAAAATATAGGTCACGTAGTTTGGGTACGTTCCCTTAAACTTAAGTAAATTGGTACCTAGATTTTAAAATTTTGCACATTTTATTTTGCATGATTACATTCATGCAGATAATGTCTCTTTTATATATAACTGCATGATTACTAAACCACGTAGGTATCTATTTATGTTGTTTTTTTTAAAGTAGAAGGATGTTATGTTAATAATATATTTGTTCATTGTTATTTCAGTTCCCACGATGTCTTTATTAAATGACATATCCTAAGTTAAACCATTCATTAACCATTAATACGAATATAATCATAACATTATTTCTATAAATGAATGCAGTTTACTTAGTAAGTTTTAACCCAAATCTTAAAACATCTTCAGATGCGTGACAGATGGCCTCATTCGAGTTAAGACTAAAGACATTGGAGTTTGAACCGCACGCGGCCGCTACCTGCTGGTGTGATGCAATCAAAAGTTAAACTCTTCATTTTTGTCAATGTACCGCTGTATGGTTTTGTTACTTACGTCACGAGTAACTGTAGTTTGGGTTATCAATGAGAAATTAATATTGAATGGTTATTTAATATTTTAGCAATATCTGATTTCCGTTATCATGGGATTTACTAAACATACATATACAATAACATTTGTTCACAAATAGCAAGTAGTATAACTTTTATATGTAACAAAGAAAGCTAAAATGGCGTCATTGTTCGAATTTTTAAAACACCCCGAACGTTTCGATCACGACGCGCGCACGTGTTTATAGAGAGTCACAGCTGCTTGCTTCGGGTGGACTTTGTACCCGCGTTACAATCACCGGCCGCCGTGTTACAAACGCGAGAATAACGCGCGCCTTGCCTTGATTTGCCTCGAAGATTATTCATTCAACCTACCTTGCTACTGGGACTATTTTTATATTATAATCTATATATATTAATTTGTTATTAATAATATATCTATATATATTATTAATAACAAATTAAAATACTCATTAACAAAGATACAGCAACATATTATTACGGTACAAACGCAATTTGTATTCTATTGGTTTTATTAGTGTTCATTACCTGTACAGTTAAAGAAGTGTTTACACTTTCCGGTTTCACTTCAATGATAAAGTTATGGTTACTTAGTAGTTAGGGAACAGTATATTTTTAAATAGAAAATTATATAATTTGCTTACCTATACTATTAGGTATTATACAATTCCATTTAGAATGATCTTATAAAAGAAATATTTTTAAATCGTCCCAAATATAAAATTGCATTGGAAAATTGCCAATCGTTTAGAATGTTTTGGCGCCATACTGTAAGAGTATTAAATAAATTGTAAATGATAAACTTAAGGTGCATACTGTTTCATTTAATAAATATAATAATATATTTATATTATATATTATAATTTAGCTATATTTTTTTGTGTTAGCCTTGTGTTGCAATAAATTGAATATTTTATTGTAAATAATTGTTAGTATAAATGGTAATCGATAAATAAAATTGTTCATCACTCTATCGAAGGTAAACCGTGAACAATGCCGAGTCCAAAGTCCGCAAGGTAACCTAGAGACGTCATATAATAGAATGTATTGCAATCTTAATGGAAATGCTTGTTAAATTAATTGATATAAATAGAAAATGTTATAGCGATTAATCATAACACTAATTTAAATTTACTAAAAATACATTTTATCACGTGTATGTTACAATCATTTCAATATTCCCTATCGTTCATAGTGATGAGATTATCAAAATGTATTGAAAATACATTCAATCTTTTTCAGGTGTAAGAATAAAATTTAAAAATGAAATATTTTTTGTAAACAATAACGAAGCGTCCCCGAACTGGAAAGGAAGTTACATGAAATATAAATTTAAAATATAATAAAAAAATCTTACTTTTTCCAAGCACTGCTGTCCGATGGAATTAGGTTCCACCTTGATCTCCAAAATCACAGAATTAGGCTGGCTGACTAACCACATTTTGAAGAAATAAGCAAAATATTCGCAAATTTAAAAAGAAACTAGGTTTCAATGATTCTCTTTTAATTTAAAACAAACACTTATGTTTACTATTTATCTCACACGCGCGAAGAATTTATTTAAAAAAGTCTTTCTTAATTCGCTCTGTGCAATGTTTATCGCGTATTCTTTGTGGAAGTAAAACTGTGAATACTTCCAAATGACGGCCATACTACGTTAAGTTTGCCACCGAAATGATAAAGAAACGGTGACGTGCGCTCCGTTGCTAGCGTTTACGGAACGAGGTTGAAAAACCCCGATTGAGGGGACAACATTTCAATCCGCTCACTACATTGACGTTTTTACTTGACGTTTGAAGCAGTCATATTCTCTAAAGTCATCAATGTATTCATCGATCTGATCACAAATATTATTCGTGTTAAGATGGAGAAGGAAGGTGTCATGAGGCGTCTATTTTGCCATTTCATTCGAACTTCTTATTATAGAGAGAGATAGAAATCATAATGACGTTTGATCATACTTCATGAAATATTAAGAAATTTTAGATTTTTTTTTATTTTCTTAATTTTTTTTTGAGTCTTTTGTTCTGAGTAGTATGTTCGTATTTTTCGTATTTATATATATATTTTTATTTTCCTCAATCGCGCCTAAAGGAGACAACATGTTAACCTACATGTCAAAAAGCGGTAAAGTCGAGGTCCTTTATTTTGTACCTTTATGTAACCAACATCCAATAATATCACTTACCATTTTCATAAAGTATTTAAAGTATTTATATTTCTAGAATATATTTTTGCGTCTGGTTAATGTTTTTTTTTATCTTTTCATAATACGTATATATTAGTTCAACTTTCAAGTATATGTTTATAGTTTTATAACAATATTAGCTTTAGTCTTTACTTTTTATTTTAGGCAATACTCGTTAATGCATTGGCATGGTATGTAAACATTTTATAAGTATTGCAACAATTGGTACCGTTGTCAAAACCGTCACAGTTATATATAGACTAATTTCAAATATTATTGTTTTTGGAAAATTCTGATAGGTTTGCCAATAAACATTCCGCAGAAGTACAGCTGATACCGGGATCTTTAAGTGAAGAAACTTGCAATTTTAGCTTCAAATATAAAAAAGAATACCATGATGACACTGGAAATATACTGATCTCGAAAGGACAGTTTTCTTGGAATTTATTGTCAGTTATATACTTATTTTTAAAATAATTTAGTTAATAAATATACGGATTACGACACAAAAATTAGCCCCCATCACTTAAAAATTCTAAAAATGTAATGAATATCATCCTTATTTAACAATAGGAAAACTATACAATGTTATGTATAATCATGTTTAGCCATATTAATGTTTATAAATATACAATGAAAATTGAATCTATACGAGCAGAGTCACCTATCCACATCATATTTTTTCTTTTTACTTATATTTATTTAAAAGGTTTTTGCAATTGTGTGTTAGTGTACATAAATTTATCTTTAATAATGACTGATACGATCAATACGATCAATCAATAAAATCTTCTATTCACTTAATATTCGCCTTAGAGGTTATATTTACAGATTACAGACAGATTTAAAAAAAATAAAAATGAACTAAATGTTACCATCTTCCCTGTGAGCCTACAGCCTGAATATGACATTCAGTTAATTATCCTTTTGTATATTTCTAGTCAAATATTTTTATGAATTTTTAACCCACAGAAGAGATAAAGAAAACAACGGAAAGAAGAGAATAAAACAATAAAATGTATAATAATCTGTGTATATACAACAGATATCTAGTTTTTGTGTATTACCGTGATATCAAATATCATAGAAATTTAGCAAATTGAAAAAAAAGCGTGATGCGCAATACACATAAACAAAGACAAACAGACAAATAATAATAATATTGTTTTGAGTTCTGTAACTTGCATGATTACAAAGGAATCAGTTTTTCAAATAATTTGTTCAGATTATGCTTCCTTATTATATTATTAGAGTTCCGAGGAAAATATTTGTTGTTAATTTAAAAGTGCAATAAATTTTTCATGAAAATATTGAAATCATATTTTTTGGAACGTAGTTCCTTTTCACGCGCTGTGAAAGGGGGCTAGCCGGTAAAAATTCTTACCAAAAGTTGGCACGACATGTTTTGCTATCTCTCTCTCTCTCTTATAGAAACCAAGCGAGATATTTTCATTTATCATTATTATTTTTTTGTATTATATTAAATTGCTTAGTAGTTCTTTATTATTTATTTGATATTGGAGTTTGTTCTTTTAGAATAAATTTGCAAATAAGACAGTTTAAATGAAAATAATAATACAAATTTGTGATCAAATACTCGTAATGTTTTGTAACAACGCCATCTATTTATACCTAAGGGAAACATAACTACATCTGTTATATAAACATTCTGTACAAAGTGAAATAGCGTTTATTGATTAACACTTTTTTTATTTAGTTATTCATTTTTTTTACATTTATTATAAATTATCGGCGAAATATCATACAAAAATAGTATACAAATATTATTCATTAGCATATTAGCTTATATTAATATAAAAGATGATAATAAGTATCCAAAAAAAAGTATTTGAGACCATTTTAAATTTTATACATATTCCCTCTTCCTTCAATAATTAATCGAAAGGAACTTCGTTCGATCCGGGTGTCCCTTGACACCTCTTAGATTATTTTGTAAAATTAGATAGTTACCTACTGTCTTATTTTATGTAAGAAATTGCTATGCCAAAGAACTGAAACTTATTTCTTAAATGACTTATGACCATATCATATGTAGTCACATATCCTTGTAAACTAAAACTTCTAACCTAAATCCTTCTTTACTGTATCTTATAAACAGTGGCGTAGCGTGAGTGTCGGCTGCCCGGGGCGGAAGACAATTTTGCCGCCCTCTTATTTAGGTATTTTATTTTAATGTATACTATGCATTACATACATTAATTATAGAGAACTTTTCGGAGAGAACAGTCATCATTATTTTGTATTATACAGGCTAGATTTTAAATAAAAAACAGTTTATCTAAGTTTTACAATCACGTTTATTAATACAAAAATTCTTTTACTTTAACCAATTAGATACATTGATTTAACTTAGGTACCTATCACTTAAGATTAGGTACACCTTGAGGATCGACAAGATTAAATAAAATCAATTTTTATTTAGAACTAGAACGATACTACTATATAACATTTTTATTTTTATTGAAAAGTAATATGAGTATTTCTTAAAAAAACAAAACAAAACTTCCGTCTTTAATTAAAAATTTATACGTCTACTTTTTTTAAGAGCAAAGTCTTTTATTGCACCGTCAATGTCTATCGCATCACACACCTCTTGCTCAATAGACAAAATAGCCAAATTAGTTAGTCTTAGAGTACTCATTGTCGATCTTAAATAATTTTTAATCAATTTCAATTTTGAAAAACTTCTCTCACAGCTGGCATTGCTTATAGCAACTGTGAAAAATATTCGGAACATTATTAAAATATTGGGCAGAGTATCTTCCAGCTTGGATTTAACAATAAATTTAAATAACTCAAGTGAGTCTGCATTAATCAATTCATTTTCGTTGCTTGTAGCAACAACGAAAGTCCGCAGTCGAAGTCTTTCCAGCTTGAAATCCTGCTCGTCAATTTCGTCAGATGCGTAGTCTAGATTACATTCAGTGTTGTCTGGATCTAATAATATAGCCGGTGTTAGATAAGCAAACTTATCCGTTAAATTCTGTAGCTGTTGAAAACGCTCACGAATTTCTGCAATAACTCTATCTAACGAAGAAAACAGCTTTCGTCTCAACTCATTTTCACAAGACATGTTAGCATCTCTAGTTCCGTCATCAAAAATATGCTTTCTTGTTATGCGCCTCCGAGGTTTTATGGAAATTCCAAGTTCTTCACACATATTTTTTGCATAACCTACAGCGCCATTTGCCCATTCCTCTCTTTTCTCTGTCAATATCATCTGCAAAGCATTTACTTTCTGAGCGCACAATCTTATGTCAAGTCCCCTTGTTTGTAAATATTTTTGTGCATCATTCACTTCATGTAGCACCGGTTGCCACAGGCCCAAAAAACAAAGAAAGGAAAATGACTGCATCGAAACTAGTAAAGTACCTGCATCTGTCCTAGTGTTTAAGCTTTCACCTGCCTCCGTTAGTTCTTCCAAAGTGACGAGAATATCTTTGTAATGATGCCATGTCACATTTACGGCATCGCCTCTTGCACTCCACCGCGTGTCTTGAACCCTTTTTAAGCTTTTGCCTGTAGCTGTTATCAGAACTTCCCAACGATGTGTCGATGAGGAAAAAAAAGAATAGCAACGTTCTAAAGTGCCGAAAAAAGTTAGTGAATCCACCTCAACTGAGGCAGCGTGTAAACAAACTAGGTTTAACGAATGATTTGAGCAAGGTACGAATTCAGCTTTAGGGTTTATTTCTCGAATTCTTTGCTGAACTCCTGAATACTTTCCAGCCATAACAGCAGCATTATCATATACTTGGCCTCTACAGTTGCTTATATCTAGGCCATCAGCTTGAATTTTGTCCAAAATCATCTTTGAAATTCCTTCAGCAGTTTTGTCTTTAGTTTCAATGAAATCTATAAAAGATTCCATTACTTTTACTTCCTGATTTTCAATTACTACGTATCTCAATACCTGACTTGTTTGATCTTTATGAGAAAGATCTGGAGTGCTGTCGAATATAATTGAATAATACTTAGCCTTTTTTATTTGTCCGATGATATGTTGGCGAACTTTATTTCCCAAAATGGCAATAAATTCGTTTTGTATTTGTGGTGACATGTAAGTGATTGAAATTTTGCCAGATATTTTAGACCTTACAAGATGTTCACGAAGTACAGGATCGTATTTTGCAATTAAATTAACCAATTCTAAAAAGTTTCCTCTATTGGTACCGGTGTCGTTTTCTATATGTCCACGTAAAGCCAAATTTTGTTTGGCAAGGAATCTTATAATATCAAACATTCTGATAAGAATTTCCTGCCATTTCTTTATTTCTTTTGCCACTATGTCTTGCTCTTTTTTGTCAATAGTCTGTAATTTTTGAAGTCTGCTCTCCAACTCCTTCCATTTGCAATAATTTTGGATGTGTAGTGCACTCGATTCGTGACTTGAAACCTTAGGATTTAATTTCCACCAAGTATTAAATCCATCAGATGAGCAAAATTTAGATCCATTCGGTGTACTTACGTTCTCAAATAAACGACAACAAAAGCAAAATAATGATGCTTTAGCTGGAGAATAAGCCATCCAAGTACGTAAAACTTTTTCGCCGTTAGTCAATGTACGATAAAACCAATCCTTAGTAAGCCTTCTTGTCTCTCCTTTTGATTTTAAAGAGCACGAATCTGAGCGTGTTACTGTTGACATTTCAGCGAAATTAGTATCAATATGCTGAACAATTTCCTGTCCTTGCTGAATGAGATGCAATCGAATATTGTCGTCTATGTGTTCAGGCCATTTTCCAATATCCTCGAAATTTTCCTTTCGTCTTTGGTACTGAATAGCAGACAATGATGATGTTGTATCAATCTCTGTTTCGGAACTATGCATGTCCATGTCTGAACATACAGATGGAGACACTAATGCAGTGGATGTTGTTGGAATTTGATCTTTAGGAACAATGTCAAGTTCTTGTATTTTTTCAGCTTGTTCTGGGTTTAAAGGCCCAGTTGTCTGTGATGAATTTAAGCCTAACGAGGAATCTGACGTGTCAGGAACAACACTTTTCACATATTTAAGTAAAGCTCCTTCATTTGCTCTAATATTTTCCAACTTAGCTCTTCTCTTATTACGGTAAGAAGCCCCACTTTCTTTTACTCTTTTCATTTTTGATGCTAAAATCAAAAAAATATTAAATGAGAAAAGTACAAGTTAGTGTTGTAAACAAAATTATCGAACATTTCAAAAGAAGTACCTAGGATATTAAAAAAAAAACTTGGTTTACTGAAATTTTCCGTTTTTAGGGTTTTGTACCCAAAAGGAAAAAAATTGAGCCTTTATCTATCTTTACTTTTATTAAATCATTTCATTGACCGTCTGTCTGTCAAGACCTTTTTTCATAGGAACACAGTTTCCGATCAAGATCCCTTTGAAATGTGAAAATACTTTTATGCACTTCGGCGTTTCTTTTTTATTTTAATAAATTAAAGTTTGAAGTTTGAACAACATATCAGATAGTCCAACATACAATTAGATAAATATAATATTTAATACTCACTCAGTTGAAAGTTGTTCAATAATTTCACAACCACTACACGCACTTATTTGCACAAAAATCACAATTTGGAAAGCGTAACATAATTAAAATACGAGACAATGCGAATTGGACAACTGACGATCCATCAATAAAACTTTCTTTGAATTGTCAAACTTTGTCAAAGCACGTAATTCCCCGTACCTTAAAGGGGCTTCCTCGTACGTGTGATAAACTATATTGAACTTAATATATATGTAATAGAAGTCATTCTCGCTGATTGTTAGTCATAAACGGGGAATTCCCACAAGTCAGTATAGACGTTGTTGCCAGTCGCTACAAAATATCATTCAAAGAAAAGGAATTCCCCGAATTCGTCACAAAATAAGTAATGAAAAATTCCGTGCTCCTTTCAATCGGTCCAAATTTGTAGTTACGATAAAAATATATATTTTTTATTTATTGTTAAATTTTGCCGCCCCCTATAAAGTGCCGCCCGGGGCGGGCCGCCCCCGCCGCCCCCACTACGCTACGCCACTGCTTATAAATCATATCATCATCAGGTTCCAAATTTTTCAGTAGGTGTTTCGTTAAACTGATAAAAATCAATTAATAACGGAGTACGATAATTCTGTAATAATTCAATACAGAATTCATTATTACGGAATTATAGTATATAATGTAAACACATTTATTGCGGCATCAAATTATTATATTAGAAAAAGACGAAGTTTCTTAGCATTCCATGGATTCACAGTGGAGGTACCGGGCCCATCGCGTTGCATGGAGAGGAGTACAAACTGTGCCTGGGACTTGCACCCTAGGTGTAGATTTAAGGGGCCCCTTTTATTATGAGCATACACGCTCGCCTCCACTATCCACACTCCTCTCCCTACCTAACCAAATTTGGAAAGAACCTACTAATGCCGCCTTTGAAATACGTTCTAGAAATGAACCAGTGCTTGTTTATACGTTCTAAAAATGAACCAATGGCCAAGGTCTTTAATAGGTTATAGAGCGCTTTTGCTCTGTTATATCTACCTCTCGCTCCCACTTCTACTGCTACAACCTAACTACAAAATTATTCCTGTACCTACAGTACGTTGGTCAGTTCGTAATATTTATTAAGTTTAAATGTGTGATCCCGGGGATTTCTGTTTTTCAAGGAACAGTAAGCTCCACAAGTATCACGCGCCTTAGTATGTTTAGAATACAGGAAAAAGTCCGGTCTGGATGACGAAACATCAACCTCTCCAGGGATTTTGTAATGCTTTACATACGTGTCCATTATGAGAGTCCAATCAGGAGCCGCGAGTAGAATTGAATAAGGCTTCGGTTTTTATTTTTTGGAGCAGCCTTCTACAAATTCTACAGATCGTTTGGTGGTTGTTATACCCATCGGCGCTCTTGCTGCTGAAAGACTAACCGCTTCCCGTATGATTTCTAATTCCTTATCGTGGCGACGCGAGTATTGGCCTCTATCTAGAAGTACCTTACACCCTACTAATAAGTGTTTCGCGGTTCCTACTGCCTCCCCACTGATGTTGCAAGACTTTTCGTCGGCTTTGCCCCATCTGACTAAATCACTTTGATCTGGGACAGTCACTTGGAATGCATTGAATATTGTATAAAATAAAAAGTAAAGTACTACTTAAATCAATCATCAATCAATCAATATAGGTCTATAAATTTGGTGTGTTTTTTTTACCGGAGTGTTTTGTTGTCTGACTTTAGAATTCCGTACCCAAAGAGGCTAAGGCTTCGCTGTCTATCTGACACAAGGCTATATATATCTCGTGAACCTTGATTACTAGCTAGAATTTTTCACTAATGGTGTTTTTTTAGACGTTATTACATCAAATACTAAAAACAGACTAAACACTTAAGGGGGCTTCCATATATCAGATGAGATTTTTGCCATTATTTACAAATAATAATACGGAACTCTTAGTGAGCGAGTTTGACTTGCACTTGCTATAGACAATTTTCCATTGCACACAGACAAGAATGAATAAAATATAAATATACCTACTTAAACCATGTATAAAAAGGAGACTCGGTGATTTGGTTTTATTCCATTCAGCTGACCCTTTTTCGATGGTTTTGTACTACTAAATCTTGACTTGACTCGAATAAATCTCGATTGAACTCGACTTGAATAAATCTTGACTTGTCATGAAATTAATACATATGTGAAAAAAATATATTTATAATGTTAAAAAAAATCAAAAATGTATTTTGTGTGCAAATTGAGGTTACATTTTTATTTGAAGTAATTTGATTCATAAAATATGTAGTTAGTGATGTCCATCCTAATTCCTCAACTCCAGCCATCGGAGGTGTTTGGATAGTACTATTACATCAGTGTCAACTGTCAACGCTAATCGAAAGTTGATTAATTATTTGTGTGGTTTTAAATTTTGGCTTTCGTCTAAGGGAGGTACTTATCATTTCTTTGTGTCATTCCGAGGGTTTGGCTTAAAATGTTGAATTATATGTCTTATATGTTTTATTTATTTATTTTTTTATATTTTTTTATTTATTTATTTATGTTTTTATTTATTTAATTTTTATTTTTTTATTTATATTTGTCTTAAAATGTTGAATTATATGTCTTATATTGACTGGGAATACATTTAGTTTAGAAAACATTGTTTTGAAGAATAATATTATAGGTTACTGTGTAGAATATTTATTGTAAGTAATTATTCGTATCACGTCATCCGGGGCGGATGGAATCACTTTTTAAAATGATTTAATTTTTTTTTAAGTACTTAACCAGTAGAGAACAAGTTAAAGACATTCTCTTTGTGCTCTTGTTTCTACTATTTACAATAATCTTATACAGCCTAATCACCAAGCACTACTGGACTTATAGAAGAGAATTTTCCTTCACCTTTCAATACACTGCAGTTGGTCACAATTAGGAAATCTAGTAAAACTATAATAGCGATTGTGCATTTGACAGCACCCCAGATTACAAATAACCTCTAAAAAGTTTCGTAGAAAAAAACTTAGGACTGATAAAATGATGACTGATGAAAAAAGCTGTAGAAGGAAAGAGAAAGATCAAGACGGACGAAAAGAAACGTGGACAAAAAGAAGCAAAATAAAAAACTCCTTGAATAAAACACAAAGGTTTATGTACCTAATCGAGAGATTGGAATCGTATTTACTGCTTAGAAATATTCATACATCCATCATCACAGGATTTGGTTCAGTGACATGTATGCTACAAGATTAATGTCACAAAAAATGTGCTATTAGGTTTATATATTATGAGCATAGTGTTATTAGGCTTATATCAATGTTATAAGGCTATTATATGATATTTTATTATTTTAACTATCCGAACAATTAGTAAGACTCACAGTCTTAAGTTATTGGATTTAAATAGTAATAATTCACAATCTAAGTACCGGCTACCATGTAGGCACTCCTCCTTTTTTTTCCGTTGGAAAAAATGCGTTTCCGCATCGTCACACCAGCCAGGAAGGCGATGGCCGGGTGGTATGTGCGGCACCCGGCAACTGCCATTTTTAAGGCACCCCACTAAAAAAACCAACGGTTGCCCTCATCGCTACAATGAGACGCCACGGGATCGCGTAAGCATTCACTGCAACGCCTCGGTGGAACCCCCCTGATGAGGGTACCCCGGGCAACCAGAGTACCCCTACTTCATAGACCTGTGCAATGTCAAGAGAGGTCGGCCCCTCTCTCACCTAGGCTTACGGCTGGGAAGGCACGGGCAGAACCCTTCTCCTTCCCAACCTCCCTCTCTGACATGGACCGGGCATGAACTCCCATGACCGACCTCTCCACTCCGGACAATCCGCAGCCCGCCCACATCTACCTGGACAACGGCAGCTATCGGCGGGCTCCCGGACAAACCCACAGGTGCGCCCACGCACTCCTCCCCGCCCGACAGCCACGGCATACCTCCCGGCGATGCTAGATACCTGAGGAGGAATCCATCACTGTTCCCGAACCCCCCGCAAGCAAGTGCGCCCCAGCACTGCACCCGGACCAAGAAGTTCGGCCCACTCTACCCCACACGCCCCCCATCAGACAGCCACGGGATACCTTCCGGTGATGCTGGATACCTGAGGAGGCACCCGTGACTGCGCCCGACACCCCCGCCACCGAATGCGCCCTAGCACCGCACCCAGCAACCGAAATCCCAGACACCGCAAATTGCCTAGACCATTGCTCGGCGGAAAGAAGTCCAGGCCCCTCCCCCCCGCAGACAGGCCACCCCACAAAAAAAAAAAGGGTTACCCGCCCTTGTCAGCCATGGACCGGGCACAAACCCCCATGGCCGACCTCCACCGCGCCGGGTATTAGCCAACGGGAGAACCCGAAGGTTCTCAGTAACCGTTGTTGCCCAGGTGAGCACCACGAGGAGATACCCGGCGTTCGCCCCCCAATCCGTTTGCAACCTTTAGAAACCTTTAGTAAACATTTTATATCACGGATAGGGTTGCTGCCTTCTATTTTTGCAATTAAAGTACATTTGTTATCATACGTTAGGAGCAAAAGTAGGTACCAAAAAAAGTATTTTTTTGTTATCATATTTTAAAACCATACTTTTTATTGCATTTTGCAGTTTGCATTAAATCAAATTAGTATATCTACTATACAATTGCACAGCATCTTTACAATCTATATTTTAATTAAACTAAATAAGTAAATATTTTTTTATCGCATTCAGAATTTTGTGACCGTTGGATAGTCTAAATTTCAAAAGTAGGCTTTATTAGGTGACCAATTTAATAATTTTGTGTGCGTGTAAAAATTTCCTACATGACGTTTAATTTCACCTAAGTCTCCATCAACGGATGCTACAATTTTTTTAGCTCCTCACCAATACCAATCGATGAATGCCGTATCGCTGTCCGTCTCGGTGAATTAAGCATTCTGTATGTGATCGTCTTTATCGGTTCCCCGTATCGATTTATTTCTCATTCTATATTTATATCAATTTAAAATAAACTTAACATGGCTATACATGTTTATAGATATTTTCAAACATTAATTTCGTTAGTGCCATCTTTTCAATGTTTATCTACAATGAAAAGTTAGAAGCATTGGTTAGGATTATCGAAAGAAAGCTAATAAATGTCACCACCGTCCCGATAAAGATGATCACATATAGAATGCTTAATTCACCGAGACGGAGAGCGATACGGTAGCTCAGTTGGTAGAGCGACGGGACGGTTTTCTATTAGTCGCGGGTTCGAATCCCTGCCCGTCTCGTTTTATATAAATTTAAAATAAGCTTAACATGGCTATACATGCCTATAGATATTTTCAAACATTGATAAACATAAAAAAAATGCCCATGTTAAAATAAAAAAAAACAATTATGCAATTGCATAAAGTATTTTACTGTATTATAAAGTACGGGTGGCAACCCTAATCACAGGTTTTCACGTTATGTTACTGCTTATACTCTATATTATTCTCTGCCTACGAATAATACTAATAATAATAGTAATGCTCGTTCTGAAAATATTAAAAATAATAATTTGCTGATCAAAAATAAACTGTCAATATAAAACATCTAAAACTTAAACAAAAAGCAATTTTTTAGAAACTTTTTGCTTTTTTTTCCACTATCCATATTGGAATCTATGCTAACGCAAAGTATGATTCTCAATTACTACTCTTCACTTATACCACTAACATAAATAGAAAATGTTATAATTTATTTTTCAATCAATGAGCTCAGCAATATTAAGAATTCGTGTTTTTGAAAATATATAAAGTTATTTTTTTAGTACTTCTTTTGGCATTTACAACTCTTTAGAACAGTAGCGTCTTCAATTAAATCTGTATTCGCGGACACTTATAAGATGACTTTATATTCCTTTTCTATGGAGGTGTCGGAGATGCCATAATTAAAACATAACAAATAATTTATCAATTTTTCTTGTTTATTTTTGCATACTGAAATAAGTAGAATGTACTCAATATTAAAAAGAAATTTTGTATAAGAATATTGTCTCGAAATGTTACAAAATGTTGGTATTTTTTTCTGTTTGTGTTTACAAATATACTTATGTTAAGATAATATTTACATTTACTTTATTTCACTCTATCTAATATGTTTTAGCACTTTAGTAAGTTATTTTTACTCTCTATGATTTTATATTTCATTAAGATTTTATTGATAGCTTACATCAACATTATTGGAATTATATTTACAAAGTACAAAGATATTTTTCGTCTGTAAACACAATTAGTTTTATCATTATACGCAGTATTCATAATTAGAATAAATTAATTAAAACACGACTTCAGAATTTTATACAAAATATAAAGCCATTTTCTAGTATTTATTTTAAATCCAAAATTTTTGCATATAACATACTGATTTATCTTAATTTATGATAAGATCTATATGCTTTTGTATGATTAATTTTACGCAGCGCTACCAAAGCACGAGTCGATGACAGCGCCAGTCGTGACAACATAACGGAACTAAACCAATCATATGACTCTTTTCGTCACGTCTGGCTTTTGCTATTGATTTGTGTCTTGGTCTTGATTCTCGCTCGACATAGTTTTTGTGTGTATCATTTGAAATGGCGAGTCAGACACAGGGGATCCAGCAATTGTTGGCTGCTGAAAAACGCGCAGCGGAGAAGGTTTCCGAGGCAAGAAAGCGTAAGTCAAATGTATTGCGTATTCTCTTTCATGTTGAAGTAATCAAGATTAATCAAGTAATTAATAAAATTCTGTAAAACATTTAAATTTATGTACTACAAAGATTGTTAGTGAACTGATTTTATTATTGTTCATATTTAGAAGATAAATATAAATTCTTATGTATTTGTAGTTGTATTGTAGATTTTATTCCTTATCACATGATTGTATAGTGTATCAGTCATAATTCTTCTTATAAAACTCATGTTACAGTGTTTTTGACAAAATTATATCACATCTTCAAATTATCCCGTTATTATTGCTTGTTTAAAGCATTATTTCCTATGAAAACATTAAATTTAGTAACATTCTATACATATTCATACCTATATGTAGTAGTTACTTTGAGTTATAGTAACTTTAGCTTATGATTGTTTATTTTTCTTTCTAGTTACATAATTGGTTTTATTTGATGGAAAAATTATGATCAATATATTCACGTCACTTATTTTATCCTACGAACTATATGTGTCTAATCAGTTCTATTAAAAATATTAATAAATATAGAGTTAATTTTGTACCTGTTATGATCTACATATTCTTATAGTTATGATATACTAACCTTTTGTGGTATAATAAATGTTATAACATTACATTGATTCACAGGAAAAGCGAAACGCCTAAAGCAAGCCAAGGAAGAGGCTCAAGATGAGGTGGAAAAGTACAGACAGGAGCGAGATAGGCAGTTCAAAGATTTTGAAGCCAAGGTGAGTAATTAATGATAAGTTAAGAGGATTGTTACTTTTTATGTAAAATATAAAACGATCAACAACATTACGAGTCTGTAACTGAATGGAAGTATTATTTAAAAAATTAAGTAAACATGGCTGAGATGTTTACAGGTAATTGCAAAGATTATGAACCTACCTATCATTAGGAAAACACATATTCTTTATCTGACTTCATCTGGTAAAGAGAGCTGTATATCATTATCTCCATTAGAATTAACATATCTATTGAAAAATTGCAACCATTGTCGGTACATCCACATAGTCTGATGGTTTGTTAAGATGTTATATAGTATTTGTACTATATTTTGTGTCACCATGGTTGTTTTGTATGTTCAATAGTTTTCGTTTTTATGAAATATTTTTCTGCTATGTGTTTTTTTAATTACCAGCACATGGGCACAAGAGAAGGTGTTGCTGCTAAAATTGATGCAGAGACCAGAGTGAAGATTGATGAGATGAACAGAATGGTCCAGGCACAGCAAGAGTCGGTAAGAAACTTTGTTTTTATATTTTATTTATAAAGGCTGTTTACTCAAACTTCATTAATTGAAAACAATGTTTCATAATTACCATTATCTCCAAAATAACAGCGAATTGCAATGGGCCTGTCTTAATTTCAGGTTTTAGTGAGTTGAAACAAAACACTGAAACCTTAGTTTCTGTAAATAATTTGTTTCATGTATATTTTTTTGTCACTAATTAAAATGTAGAGGAAGTATACTTATCAAAATTGTGACTTAGATCCTAAATATTTATTGTTGATTCTTCTTGCTTTTTAATATGGTAATAATTGTAAATAATGGAGACGAGAAAAAAATACCAATGGGGGGTAGTACTACTCAACCAATACAACTTAACAATTTCAGATATTATTGTAGATTAGATACATAAAATGTTGTGTGATTGTTTTCAGGTGATCAACGACATCCTGAACCTTGTATACGACATCAAGCCCGAGCTGCACGTCAATTACCGCTTAGAATAAGCGAAATGTCTTGTTATTACAATTATGTTACTTTTTCGCGTATTAAACCGTTGCGATCTTATAGTTGTCACTGTTATTATGTATTTTAATCTGTAGCTTGCGCTAACGTCAAAATGACGTTTATAACGCGCGTAACAAGACAAAATGGTTGCCATTCGCTGTATATACAGATAGCTTATATTGCCACTTTTAATATTAATTGTCTTATAAACATTTAATAAAAATCAGCTCGATATCATTCCATTTGAGACCTTGGAGGATCCGCTTAAGAACACAAAAAAAATATATATTTAAAAAATTGTATGTTATTCAATGTTGTATGTTGGATAGAAATATATGGAGTTTTAAAAAGAATATTAATGTTTTTATTTTTGCGTGTTACAATTAGTCTCAATTGCTTGTACAGTATTAGAGGAAATATATTAATAAAGTAACATTCTTGTTTTATTCCAATTTGTTTTGCTTCTAGTTCGGGCTATTCATGGCTATTTTGCTGAAAGAAAAAAATGTATTGTTTTTTTTTTATTTTAACACAGTTGTCTAAATCGGTATCTTTAAGATAATACTTCTAAATTTTGGATGTTATCTAACTACTTGATAAGCTCCGAAATCCAAAATCTTGTCAAACATTACAAGATCTATAAATTTCATACGTAACAGTTTTATTCAAAACACACTTTAGTTCGACTTGACATTAGTATATTTGAATTTCAGGAAGGCTTAACTGCAACAATCCTAACAAGTGCTAAAGTAACACATTTGTTTCCATATTTGCCTTTCGTTAATATTTGTGCAATATGAACATGTAAAAAAAGGCCCGCTTGAAAAATTGTTACTTAAGAAAAGTAGGCCTATAATAATATCAATGGTGAGTGGGTGTCTATATATTAACGTACGTCAACTTAATTGGCTTTTCGTCTAGCGTCTCGAGCCACGATGCGACCGCTCCCACGGATGAGAACACGGCAGGCTGATCGCGCTCGTCGCAACGCTTGGACGAGAATGACAACACTCCCACCAGCAGACCATCCATTATAGCAGGACCCCCCGCATCGTGCTACCGTTAATATTGTTTAACAAGAATAAGTCGTTTATAACTATGTCGACAAATATTTTTATAGTAGTTAGAAAACTAATATTCACGTACATTGCAAACGTTCTTAACCAGTGTTATATAACCAGCGCAGAAGTTACTCCTGGTGACAAGGTCTCTGAAAATTAAAGTAGTCTTAGTACAATTCTAAAATGATTGATAAAATATAAAATGACATATAAGAAATAAATTACCTTCCGTAAACGTCCTGGCAATCTGCAAAGTCATAAACTGGTAACACTAGTTTCTGGAGAAGTACTTGACCTCCGAGACCACCTATGCTCTAAAATGATTATTTTAACTGTTTTTTTTCTAATGTAGTGGCGGGTCTACAGCGATTGTCTTGTGTTCGGTCCGATATTTTATATATGGTTGTAAATATATCTAAATGTGTATAAAAGACATCCAAAAACATGTAACCAAAACTAAATAACTGCGCATCTGTACTGTCGACTGTCGCGCACTCAATACTTTAGTAACAGATAGTATTTTTTGGTATTTTTTGATGTGTGATTGTGTAGTTAGTCTCACTTACCATAACAGAACCCCAACCAAGAAACGTAATATTACTGTCAGTTGGAACATTTGAATCAGTAGAATAATCGATCTTTGCTATATTAGTTTCTGTATTCTCTGTTGTTATATTTTTATTAAGTTTTAATACTGCAAAGTTAAACTCCAGCGTGTTTGGTTTGTAATTGGGATGGAAGAATATTTCTGTAACTCTATAGACCTCTCCGCCGTATGTCGCGTTGGAGGAACCTACGCGGACTGTCAACATTTTCACATATTCTCGGAAGAAACGGTTGTTATATTGTCTGAAAAAGATCATGAGATCTAATTAAAAGAATATCAATAATCTTATATAATAATTGTTCAGATAAACAACCTACTAATTGGATATAAATACTATCATTCATCTTCTAATAGTAATTAGATGTTTGTAGGTACAAAGTTATAGAAACAACATAAGATAACAAATTGAAAGCAGACGTGGATTTCCACAGGCTTAATAAAAAATGACAATTGTTATTATGACAGAAATAATAATTGTCATTTTTTATTTTGAAATCCATTTGTTATTATGACACAAATACTTATTGCAATAGTTGATTCAAAGAATTAAACTAAATCTCACAATTGCAAACAATGTGCCGCTGTTAGCACTCTATCTGAATCGATTATTGCGCCTGCGCACCATAGCTCCTTGTTGACGAGGAGTGCCGCAAGGAACGGGTAGTCTTCTATTAAGCCGACTTCATCTGCATTATAAATGCGGCGATATCGACGATTCAGAGGCGGATCGAAGGTAGTTTCTTAAAATATGAAAACTATTATAACATCATCATTGTTTCTTATTCAGGTCCAGGCATTGTGATATACCCGTGTTCGGTGCTTGTCGATGTTATGTTCTTTCAATTTCAATGGGTCAGTAGCAATGAGTGGGTGTATCACTTATAAATAAAATAAAATTCTACAGCCCAAAACTATATAATTGCAAGAACATAAAGTAGATAATGTTTTTTTATGTACTGGGTGCAAACAATCAAATAATCCTGTTGGTAGGTGGCCTTTGCTCATGGATGTCAGCAAGCTTCGGGAATTATGACCTAATTTTCTATTTTTTTTTCTTGTAATTCAAAATGTAGAGAGCTATAAAATGAGCATATTCAAAGAAAGCGAAGATAATTAATAAATGTTCTTACTTATAATTTTAGTAGTTTTTTTCGTGATATCATTAGTTCTTCTAACAGGCATATCAATAGGTATTCCTTCATACTGCCATTCCCTTCTATTTATTCTTTTACGCATGATGTGTTCCCGTTCCACTATGTCATTGATTTAATTAAATAAGTTTTAAATACATTAGAATAATACATTGATAGCTCGGCTCAGCGTTGGTTGGATGTACCTAAGTTTTATCATCAAACAAACTGCAATTAATAGGCTCTTCTTACTCTTTTTTATCCATATAAAATTTATTTTTAAGGTTCCCTACCCCAAGCTTGAAAATGGAGGGTTCCATCCATCCAATACGGTTATTACTAAGATTTCGCTGTCCGTCTGTCTGTCTGTATGTCTGTCTTCATGTTGTATATAACAACCGTGATAGTTGGACAGTTTAAATTTTCAGAAATGATTTATTTATGTTGCCGTTATTACAACAAATACTAAAAACAGAATGACATCAATAATTAACCCCATACAATAAACCTAATTTTCTTTGCTCAATATTAATAATGGCAACAGAAAGACGCTTGAAATATTCACAAAATATTTAGTTGTATATGTAATAGTACGCACTCCTTCTTGGCCGGTTATTATAATTATTGTTAAATAAATATAGGTATTTTTTAATATCTATAATAACTAACATCTTAATTCTACAAGTGGTTTTCGAGTATAAAACTTGTCTCTAAGAACTCTAGAGACAGAGGAAGTTTTAATTAGGTATAAGTTTTAATATAGAAAGAAAAATAGAGAATTCTTCATTCTATATTCACAAATTAAACATTTCAATAAGCGTAACGTGCTTATAACGAATTTCAAACCCAAAAGTCTTCCATGAGCAACTTTTTAAACTGTTACAATCAAGAAGTTACTTCTTAACACGCTTTTATTATCGGATGTTTTTAAGTCTGGTTAGTGAGTCTTACTGTCATCTCCACGACGTGGTTGCATTTCGGCAGAACCAGAGCTGGAGGTTTCTTGATGACTAATCGTATTTTGAGCAGTTATTGCAATCGCGAAAATTATATTTAAGACTGTGTACACCATATTTTAAAACAATAATTAGGTAAGAAAAAAATAAATAATTTATCGTCAAATGGTTTTAGCCTTCAGTTGATTTCTCAAGTGAAATCGGAATAATGATTGTATTGCGAAATTAAACTAGAATAAAACGCTACAGTCATAAATATTTTATTAAGATAATAAAAAACATAACAATTCATGCGTTAGGTTTCGTTAATGTGAAACGTAGCCATGTCCGTATCCGGCCCAGGGGATTGTACTGATAATAGGGGTTATGATGGGGGTTTTGATGATGGGGGTAACGATAGGGGTTATAATAGGGGCTTTGATAATAGGGGTTATTAGAGGGATGTGAGGAAGAGTGATGCCATGGTTGATGTAGCTGGATCTAGCCTCAACAAGCGGTGATATCAGCTGGGATGAGTAGGCTGTGGAAGAAAGTGGAACTTCAGAATGTTACAGCCTAAGCCGAAGCGACGGTAAGAGTGCTTCGCGACGGTTACTAAGCCGTAGAGCGATCGACCCGCCTCAGCCGTGCTCTCTTCAAACTTCCCTTCCCTGCAAAGGGAGGGCTTTACGTCAGATTTTACAGCAATGTGTCGTAGCCGATACTTTTTACTTTGACTCGGTTGTTCTCTGCCTAGCATATACTTAAACCTCGATATTATACTGAATGTCATGTTTATCTATCTGCAGGTTATTTTAATTTTAATTTAAATAACAAAACTTACCGAGACCTCCAAGTCCAGATGGCACAGGGTTGGCTAAGGATAAACCGAGCAGGGCGAGAACAATGGCGACCTGAAGAAAGTAAATTACAAATAATTAAAACATGTTAGTTTTTAAATAATGGATTCGATAAATTTAACACCTCTTATTAATAGGGATGTATTTCTATGCTATTGGTATCAGTAATACTCACAGCGCACTTCATCGTAATATCCTTTACAATTCACTGAAAACGTTAAATTTAGAATTACACTAAAGTAGCGGTTATATAGACACCGGTTAATTAGTTCACGCATGCATAAACGTACATCCTGACAAAATATTTCAAATTTTATTATGTAATGAGGCTTGTGTAGGGTTTGCTCGATCAACTTTAAAATAATCTAGATTATTCTTTGTTTTGGACAGGATAAGAACATATTTTTAAAATTCTGATATGTCTTATTACAAATTTGGTAAGTTTACTATTAGGTACACTTAAGATAGGTAGGTAGATAAAATCTTAATATGGATAATACGAAAAGCTTAGGTAAAGGGGTCTTCTTGAAATTTAAGCTGCATGAAAATTCAAATTACTTTATTTTAGCCTTCGATGTCTTTTGACTAAAGTTATGTAGAAACTACAAAATCAAAGTGGTTTGAAAATGGTTATTTTAATTGTTGTAGTTTAAATAAACAATCAAATTTGTTAATAAATATGACGTGCTGACATACATACACACATACATATTGATTGGTATAATTGGTATACCCCATTTATGCACATTTACATCTATATTACTGGTGAAGAGGTATGAAATACTTAAGATTAAGGATGGAAGGTCTGCAATTCTATCTATTAGTAACAAAAATGTACATTTTGTTTAAAGTTTCATATTGGTTTTGAGATACTGCCAGATGGATAGCATTCAATAAAATCATACATATAGAGCCGACTAATATATTAAGAAATAAATAAAACATTTCATTCTTGTTCAATATTACGAAGTAACGTATAAACTAAAATAATCAGAGTTAAGTAATTAAATGACGAAACTTCTATTTCTTAACCAAATGATTTCACTGAAACAAGAAAATACAATATTAATTATTAAATCAAAAATATGTTTAAGACTATGATATATAAAGAAAAAGAGACTATTTCTGGTTTAGTTCATTTCAATTATTTAGGTTGGGGATTAAAAAGCACAAAGAAAAGAGAAATAAACCCATTTGTTCTTATATGTGCGGAACTAATGATGTAACTAAGTACCTTCCACTTGTCGTTATCATAGTCCCACAAGGAGGATATACCATCGATAGGATTGACGCGTAGCTCCAACATCCGACGCAATTGAGCCTTCTGAGACTCCTTTGAAAGTGAACTTGGCAGCGGATCGTATACTAACCAGATGGAAATATAATGTATTTAGGCCTAGACCAATGACATTAATTCTAATCTAATATAATAAGTGTTTGGGTTTGAAATAACCACATGCACAGCTAATCATTTGAGTTGAATTGACATCAAACAATTTTCTACATATATTTATTTATATACATTAATTAAGTTAATGACATTTAATAAAAACACTTTCGCATTAGAGAATACTCCGTGTAAGGGTTTTAGAAAACCAGAAATAATGGTCACAAAAGTACCTACACTAAGACGCGTAACCACAATCTCTAATGTCTCTATCACAAATATCTGTCCCGTGTGGGATTCGAACCCACAAGCTATGGCTCATCAGCGAGAGTCACTAAATACACTACTAACACTACTCCGATAGGTTGATTTGTTAACTAAAAATATATTTTAATATATACTGAAGTATACCAAAATAATGATAAAACATGCTCGTCCAGAAGGCAAAGGATGTGCCTACGAACACCCATCCCAAAATGAATTTCCACTGGCCGGTCGGTGCCTGGAACTCTGAGAAGGTCTGACAGAAGGAGGCCCGATATAAAGCCTTCTTCTCCTCGCAACACAGCATCCGCCAATCACATCGCTCTTTTTCGCGAAGTGCCTTATTATTAGATTATTACGGAATTTAATTTTGATAGTTTGGCTTAGAGATATTTTTCTGCTATTTCAGATAACTATTTTACTTTTTTGAATAATTAATGTTGTTCAGTGTCTTAATATTCGTCTTGCAATAAATATTTTATACAAGCTTAATCGAATATATAAAATTTCAATTTAAAAATACAGAATGAAAAATTCATCAAGGCGTACAAAACCTTTGACTTTTAGGATACCGTTATCGGCTTTCCACTTCCATATAGTGGGAGGTGCTTTTTACTCTCAGGGAAATTTGGATTTTATACCACCCGGGCCAAGGAAAAGTGGTGACAGTTATGTGTGATTCGTTAGAATAGATACCACCAAGATATCCAAAAAACTCATCACCATAGTGGAAAACTATGGAATTGTTTTCGCACACAACCTTGGGTCCCCGCGGACATTGCCACCCTTATAGGTGTGTCCGGGAAACTTAGAGCTGTTTTTACGGAGTCGTCACAATGGTGTTAGTCAGAGCAACTAAGCTCTGTAAACACTTGCAGAAGACGAAACGTGAGTGTTCCATACCAGTGCCTAATTCAGCAATTAATGTTGGTGCAGACCGCCTTCAATGCCTCTAGAGCCTTCAATAGCTTTGGTTCTTGGTCCTGTGATTAATATCACATTTAGAAAGAGAGAAGCAGAAAGCACCGCGTCTACTATTCCTCACTACGGCTCATCGGAACTTGATTTCTTCTGATTTTAGTTATGCCTCCAGTACTGATATTCCTAGGAGTCTAGGTCTCACATAGCAAAAACGGTTGTTTCATGGAAGGCCCGCGCATCCAACTTCCACATTAATTTAACTCTCAGATCATCTTTCGTCTGTTCAAGGCCGTTACCACTCATCTTGAAAGATAAGTGTCCACAACGAACGGTGTTGCAGTATTAAAAAATGCAATGTCAAACTCATAGTTTCTCCCGGACGCGTTCCTCAGAAATTGACAGATCATTATTATTATTTGCAACATTGAGGTTTTCACAATAATAAAATCACGACTCTTTCGAGAACTCATCAGACTTTGCAAGCAATCCGCCAGATATATCTTGTTATAACATAACCTTAGCTGAATCTGTTGCTTTTAGGTACCTACGCAAAAATTAAGACCTCACTATCATTTATGCAAATAATGGAACGAACTGTAATAAGGGATACAAGTTATTATAATAATAAATAATAGAAATACCTACAAACATGCGAAAAAAAAATCCAACCGATAGAGTTCAAACAAACTACAAATTTTATAAAAATACAATCTTAAATGGAACTTAGACATAAAATCCATCATGCGAAAATGAAAAGCCCCACCAAACTTTACCGTCAGATACATAGATCTACCGACTAGCTTATAGCAAGGATAATATCTATACTTCTTACTGAACAGATAATCCTTGAGACCAGTTATGTACCGGGATCTATAAAATTGACCGTGATTGTGGATTATTATCCATTGGTCAAACAAAAAGGAACATCAAGATCATAATCGGTGCAAGAGTTAGGGAACATATCTCAGATATCATGAATAGGCGTACATCGAAGTCAGCAGCGTGTGAACATAACATAGATAGACTTATCTAATCAGATATAATGATTAGACTCAATCATTATATCTGATTTGTTAGACTAGAAATTCTCGTTAGAGAACACAGTTATATACCGAGAATGTTTAGTTTTTTAATAAATTTATCAACATTTAACACAATTTATTAACATTTAACATAATTAACAAACGCTCTAATTTTAATAACAATTTAATTATTGTTGTATCATTATTATATCGTTGGAGACAATATAACTCCTGGGACAATATAACATGCATGAACAATTTAACATCCCATATTAGTGACCGACCTATAAAACTTCGAGATAGTGCTAGTGGGTTTTTGTGTACATCTTGACAGTTATGCCCAGAATCTTTGCACCTTTGGGATTAGATGACTAATTAACTAACTAACAGACAGTTCCCTATTTCTCATCTCGTCAAAACAATTGCTGCAAAGTAATCGTGTTCAAACGTCACCACAATGGTTGGGTTAATTGAAAACTTTATAATGTAAATCTATCTACATTTTTTAATGGCTTTTACAAGATAGTTAATTCCCTAAAAAAATATGTAAGCTAACCATTTATCACCTCATTCATTTTAACGTTGTGTCTAAGGTATGTCAAATAATACTAATGCTTATAACACAATAGACAGATCCTTTATTTATGTACTTCTCTAATGAGAGTCTTGTTAATCTTGATGAATTTTTCATTCTATGTTATTGAACGATTAAACAAAACTTAACATGGCTAACTTGTTTATAGAAAATTTCAAACATAAAAGCAATTTGTCTGACTATCGAAAAACTGACAACAGTCGATCAAAATAAGGGATTTTTATTTTGCACAACCTTTAAATACGACAAATTTAATGCAACCTACAGGTATGAAAATCAAAATTTAGAAATAAAATTGCTAAAAACTTACACATACGTCAGGAGTATTTTGCTTAAACCTTACAGCTGGGAATGGAAAATGGCAATCATCTTTATAGCTCGGGATGCCATTGACACCATGACCCACTACATCTCTATACCCTATCCTGCAATACCAGTAGGTTGTTCTAATATTTTGGGATAGTGGTTTAAATATACTAGGCGATTTGGCAAAGGAAAACATGTTTCACTGTAATCTCGGTATGATTACAGTGACAATTACTTTTTTAATTGACAGAAGAGGTTTTAATGTAAGTCAATTTGTGTTGTCCAAACGGTAGTGAATACGTTTATTTATTAACAAACTGCTGCCCATAACATCATTTTATTTAGACATGATATTTTTTAAGAATATTCTAATTGGAGTTTTATTACTAACAAAAATATTGAGGAGTATTAAGTAGTAATAAAACTACCTACGTTCTAATCTGGCTTGCAATTTCGCGTGGAAACTGAATATTTTAAATCTATTAAAAAAACAGAACGATAGACAAAAAAAAACTAAGGTTTTGTAAAGTCTTTCTACAAATTTATATAGTATGTCATATACTAGTTCTTAATATAATACATTTAGAAGATGAACAGAAATTAAACAGATTACAAAGTTTCTCTACATACCTACTTAAATAATTATTACTTCAAGAAAACGAAGTCATGGTCGTATCTTGATTATAAATATAGAAAAACTATACAGAGGATTACGTTAACCGTAGAGATTAAAAGTACTTTACTGGATGATTATGCACTGTGTATTACTTATGACAATAATATGACACTTATATAAAAACAATATAATATAGTTTAAAAAAAAATTAAAAAACACGCTTTAAAATGAATTAAACTAAAAAGATAAAATAATTGTAAGTAATATGGTTATCAATAATGGGCAAAATATTATAAAATTTTTGTGGAAGAAAGGGTGGGGCGTTTTATGTTCATTATATTCTATTCTATTCAAATCTATTTTCTCTGGGCATTAAATATCTATTTTTTATGTTCTACTTTTGGAACATATTTGAAATATTTCTAATATATTTTTGATTCTATTATAGAATTGAAAAAAAATGGGAAAAGTAGTTATTTACTGTGCCAATATTTTTTTTTATATCGATTTGTTAAATAATTAAAAAAGCAAATTTTTTATTACTAATTGGATTAAATTTTTTTTTCCGAAAAGATATATTTTGCATATTTTTTTTGAAAAATGTATTACTCTACATTACATCAATAGACATAAAATATCTATTTTTTTTTCAAATTTAGTATCAACATCGTTATACTATATCTTATATGTTTTTGAAATATATAATAGATCTAAAAAAAATCTACTTGAAAATGTAATACATGTCAATCTAATAGATGATTAAAAAAGCATTTTTTTAAATACATATATGTTTTCAGCAATTATTTTTGTTTAGGAAACGTTATATCTTATTTATTATTGTAATATAATCACAAAAGCGATCGTATATTAATATGTTAGTCAGTGAATGTTTATGTTTATTCATTTAAGTGACGAAATTTAGTTAGGATTAATTTAAAAGCTTGAAAAAATAATAAGAAATATAATAATAAAAGTTTAATAATTATAACAAATAATTCTACCTTATCAGCTACAGATACAAAGTTATACAGCAACAATAACAGAAGGGTCGACTAGAGCGAGAAAGTTTTATCTATCTATTATACCACGTGAGTGCTAAGAATCGCAGATAATTATTAATACAGGAGATCCTAATCAGGATAATAAGATAATCTCATCAAAGTTTGAACAAAATCGGTCCGTGGGAAATGAGATAAAATCGCATTTGAAAAAGTCGGTTACAAGCAAACAAACAAACAAACATACACTGAAACTAATAAAAGCGTGTTAGAAATATTGAAGGCTGAAAATGACACTGACTTTAGCAGCATTATGGCTAATATGAGTTTAAATAATAATTTGAGAAATTCATAACAAGTTATTTTATACAATTATTTATACAATTACTTTATTATATCTTAATACTTAAATTGGCGATTTTTTTGTAAATATCAAAATGATTTATTACTCTTGTCGAGATTGTATTTTAAATTTCCCTTTTCCAACTATTTGTTACGAGGCGACCATATTGCATTTGGTGCTTGCTGGTATGTAACGTTCTTTGATTTTGATTTAATTTTTTATACGCCATCTTATATTGTGCTTGTCTCATTATGTTCTTGTAACGATTGCTAGTAGGTATCTTTAATATATTTTCCAGAATATTTATATATTGTTCTTCAATCAACTTTTCTTTTCTTTCCTTACTGATAATAAAATGATTGATTTTCTTGACTCTTGATATATCTGGTTTATTAGTAGTTTTTTCATCTTTTGTAATCTCAATGCTTAAACCTTCGTCATCGGTATAATTGTTTTCAGTACTATAAAATTTATAATTTAATTCTAAATCAATATAATTTTTATAAACACTATTATTATTCTTAGCACCACTGCTTTTGAGATTGCTCAAGGATGTCTTATTGTTGTATTTTTTCAGTGGTTGTAACTTATTGTATTTATGGATTACTTGTATCAGACGGAAATTATTATCTCCTAGTTTAGATTTATTTATCTCGCGGATTTGATTTTTAAGAAAAGGTAGTCTAATAAAATTGTTTTGCTTAGAGTAGTCTTTATTTTGGGTAGAGCTTGAATTATTAGGTCTCGTCTCATAAAAAGGAGTGCCTATATTATTATATGTTTTATTTGCTTCCTAAAAATATAATGGTAAAAGTTTATATTAAATTTTCCATACAAATCAAATAAATTCTGTAAAATGTATGACATTTCGTTTTTTTTATTTTTATAAATAACATATATAAATAATAGAAATACCTCACGAATAATGCTTTGAATCCAGTGATAATAACAGCTAAGTTTGGTAAATACTGTCGGAGAGTTGGGTATTCCGCATACAGCAGAACCAAAACTAACTATTCCAACTAGTACGCCATTGACTATAGCTGGACCGCCAGCATCCTTCTGAAATAAAACTGAACTAACTGAAATTCTTCTTAATACATCTATAATGGCATATATTAAAAATATAACAAAACGGAATTCAGTAAGCAATTCAATTCGCCGAAAAGTTTGTTAGGGTTGGTTGTCATAAAAAAAAAATAGTCAAGAAAATCTTACGTTACAAGCACCACCACTTTTGAATACAAATCCTGCGCAGAAATTGGTCCTTGTAACATATTCACTAAAAATATTAATAATAAGTAACTACTTATTATTTTTAAACTTTCTTCTAATATATTTAAACTTTCTTCTAATATATTTTGTAACTTCAGTTTACCTTGAATAAATGTTTTTGCACATATCATGGTTGAAAATACTCAAATCTGCAAAGGAGATTGGTACAAGGCCAATATCATTTTGATTTGTCTGAAAAAATATAAACATACACAAAGTTAGAAGGTCTACTTATATAATCTTTGATTATAAGTTTATAGTAAATTTACCAACATATTTCGATCCCCAACCCAATAAAGTTACTCGACTTGAATTTACCAGAATTCTTTTACGTTTGTTATCAAATTCAATTCTTCTTATGTTTCTATTTCTTCGAAAATATGTATGTTTTTCCATTTTGAGAATAGCGATGTTATTTTTTAGAAACAAAGGATTATAATTTGGATGAAAAAAAATCGTTACAATCGGAATGACTTCACCATATTTGGAAACATAATCACTTCCAACTCTTATGGACACCCTCGGAAGATTTTCTGGTCTTAAACGATTTTTGTAAGCACTGCAAAGTGAGAGAAATATAAATTCACTTCTGAATGGAAATACTAAACATTCTATTTAAATGTATAAACTTCCTTACATTTGTAAACATGATGCAGATGTTAAAATAAACAGTCTGCTGATAATGGATCCGGCACAAGTGAACTCTTCCCCAACATGGATGCTCACTGTAAATGGATATTCCAATATGCTCGTTGACTTGCCGTTGTAAATTCGTCTTGTAGGTTTGTCTTCCTCTGTGTTTATTGTTGTTCAGTACAAAATATGAATAGTAATTATTATAATGTTAGAAAATTTCTAATACTTACTCCAAATTTTCAAGTCATAATAACGAAGGGGACGGCTGGCTTCCTTGACTAACGTATTATCTGTTTTTTTCATGAAATCATTTAATGTAAGTCTATTAATTTTCTTCAAAAACTCATCTATAAATTCCATTGGTTCCGATGAATCAGAGATGTTTTTAAGTTCAGTTGTATCTTTGTCTGTATTTTCAAATATACGATCTTGTTTCCTATTTGACAATTCGTTTACTAATTTATAATAAACATTATTCATTTTTGTTAAAAATATGTTTTCTAAATATCTGTTAATAACCTCCTCAATATTATTGAAAGTTTTATTATTGGATATACGTGAGTTATTAAATACTATTTCATTAATTACATGCTCTGTTTGAAACAAATCGTCCACTCTTTTATATCTGGGATTCTCCTCGCGTAGATATTTTGTAATTTCAAATATTTCAATGTTTATCTCAGACATATTTCTAAATTTATAATGCATACTTCGCATATACTGTATATTGCCAAAACCATGAAAATGATGTTTTAATCCCAAATTAAAAAACAAACTATTTGTAATAGCTTGTATGTCTTCATTTAGTTGATAAAAAGTATTTACTTCACTTTCAACAAAGATAAGAATATTGACTAAAGTAAATAATGATATGGAATCCATTCGAGTTTTAAACATATCCTAGAATATTTTATTTGAAAAAGATAAATTCTTTTATTAAGCTGTTTTATTGATCTTTTTTATGGCGTAAACTATTGAAAAGAAAATTGGAAGTTTTGTACAACAACAAATAAAAAAGTTATTTTAGATTAGCACTGGATTATATTAGTAACATTTTTGGTTTCTTTTGCATCTAAATACAAAAGTTTTTAAGTTCGGTGTCTTCTCATGTTTTTTCTTAATTCTATTATTTTTGTTTGCACATATTTCAGTATTTATAAATTAAGCTGTTGTCTTGAAGAATTGCCCCCAGTTGTAGAAAACGACATTATCACAACGGAAGCTGTAATTCGTTTAACAATAAATAAGCTTTTTTCTAATCTCAGACTAAATTATACAGTAAAAGCGAAGTCAAAGGAATATTTTACTGTTCACAAATATTTTACTTCACTTTCGTTGCAAGATTACGAAATCTTAAAAGAAATTTCAAGACAAACTAGAGTGGGCTATAAAAATAAAAATAACGCTACAGATTTAATAGCGATAATAAATGAAATACTTGCTGAAGAACATATTGTTGGTGACAAAAATGACACTGATATTGATAACGATGAAAATGTTATCCATTACATAGAACACTTTTTAAAGAAGTTACATGTTCTAAAAGAAATTTATAGCGTTGATAAAACTTATGTTAACATTAATACTGACGTTTTAAAATTACTGAAAGATACGAATTTTAAACAAACTAACTATTCTTTAAATACTGAGTTTAGTTCATATAAATCTGAAGAAAATGATACTGTTTTAGACGAAAATGAGTTTTGGGGTAACTTTTTAAAGTTTTTAATCCTTTGTAGATTTGACCTTATTTGACCATATCTATTGTTTACTATTTTTTTTAATGTTATAGAACCGAGTGGTCGTAGAATCTTTAAAGGGGAAAGAACCAAGATCAAATATTATCCCTTTATGGCAACGATCCAGATATTTAATAATTTCCACTGTGCAGGATCGATTATTAAGTCGGATCTCATTATAACAGCTTCGTCATGCTTGCAATTGTAAGGTTTTCTGTATTCAAGATTAGACCATAGTTTTCAATTTAGTCAATTTGAGTTTGTTTGTAGGGCTTATAATAATCGCCTGTTCCGTGAAAACCCAGCATTTCTCTCTGCTCGAGTAGGCAGCAGTTTTTATGACGGTGGTGGGGAAGTGATTCCAGTACTCGAGGTTTATTTCCATCCTGGTTATGATCCAAAAAGCTTGAAAAACAACATTTGCTTGCTTCGTCTTTCTCGCCATTTGAAATTTAGAAGGAAAAGCAGGAGAGTTAAAAAAATTGACTTTGATAGACATGAATCTAGTCTCTCCTTGACTACCCCGGGGATTACTATTGTTGGATGGGGAGCTAAAGAGGTTTGATACGCAATTTATTTTATTGCTAAACTAATATAGTGCTTTGTATTTCCACCAAATTCAATGGCTACAGAATTTAATATAATAATAATACTGGAACTGGAAATATTTTTCGGTAAAAATAGTTTTATATTTATATTTGCAGAAAAGTCCAGTTATTGGTAACCCTTTTAAGAACATACTGTCTTATGCTGTGTTAGATGTGTATCCAATACAAGATTGTCAAGATGTGTATTCTAAGTAAGTTCAATAAACTTGTACACATTAACAATAATTGTTTTGAATACTTTTTTAATATTAACAATTAATAAAAATATTAAAAAACCATAAATTTTACTATTTCAGAGCTTACGTGACGAATAAAAATTTTTGTGCAGGCTTTATATCTAGAGGAGGAGGAGCTTGCAACGTATGTAAACTATAATATTATGCTGATCACTTTAAAAAAACTATGCATTTTTTATGTTTAAGTGTGCAACTTTGAAGTATTTTGCTGCCTCAAATATAGTAATTTTATCAAAAATTTAACTGTACTTTATTTCAGCGAGACGTGGGTGGTCCCGGGATAGACAATGGTAAACTTATAGGTGTGGTCAGCTTCGGTTCCCCGGTTTGCGGCGCGCCAGATACGCCAACAGTTTTTACCAAACTTGGTTTTTATGCTGACTGGATTGAAGAAATTATGGAACAAGTACTAGATTTGATTAAAAAATGTTATCTCCGTCGGAAAATCGTAAAATGTTTTTGGTCTTATTTGTATTTCACCTCTATGTTTTCTTTTTCTTTCCAGGAAGTTATCCATACTAGGAAAGAAACAACTCAAAAGCCAGACATAGATCCATTTACAGCACCACCATCTTTTTTGCCATCACAAGCAACTACTTTTAAAATAGCACCTTTATCTGGTAAAAAGATGTCTCCTATACCTATTACCCAAATTGATAACCAGCTTAGGATATCTGACGAAGGATTATTTAAAGAATTCTTAGCTGCTATGTTTACTAGTCAGGAAATTTCTGAATATCAGGATATCCTTAATGTTAGTGAGGAGGATACTGCTGTCACAGGAGACGTGGAATTGAGAACGCAAAATGAGATAGTAACTGAAAACAGTCAACCACTTCAAACATACCCTATTACTGCGTTTCCAGAGGACATAGACCAGGAAGAAGAACCACTAGAAAATGTGAAACATCAGACTCAAATAATTGAGTTTTCAAATGAAGAAGTTAATTCAGATTCATTCTCGACACCTATAATTGATAAGGAACTGCCAGTTGTCTTTAATTTGAATAAAGATATCTCTGACTTATTACAAAATGTTCAAGAGAAAGTTATTCCTAACAAAGACCAAATCATTGACGATGGCCGTAAAAATGAAACTGTTTTAACTCTTTTGTATTTATCTGACGATGACAAGCAAATAAAGAGTCCGAAGAAAAAACATCCTGCAGAGGAAATTGTCGAAGGGTTAAGTATTCCAGCAGAAAAGATTGAGGATTTCACCAGAACTAAACAAAATGTTTTAGATACTTTACCAGAGAATGAGTTGTATGCACTATTATCTGAGGTAATACAGGATGAGGTGGAAAAAATAAATGCTGAAGCTTAAGCCTTTTTCCTTAAAAATATTAAAATTTGCCTCTCAAATTACTGGTAATCATTTGAATTGGTTTTTAGTCCGTATACGTTATGAGACTTGTTCTGATGAAGTGTTGACTCTATCAATCCATAGCCAGGGTATATATAACGCAGCGGTGAAATATTGACTCTAACCTTTATTAATTAATTTATATTCTAACATTTGTACAAAAGTCTTTAGTGAAAAACAAGAATAGTGCACAATTGATTTATAATAAAAATAGTTAAAAAAAACTAAAAATGAATCGAACTAAAAAGCATAAAATAATTCGAAATATGAAAATAATGGGCAAAATATATTTCGGAAAAAAGAGTAGGGCGCTGTGTGCCATATATCTTGTTTCATTTTTGAACTCGATTTTGTCTTACTTTAGGTGGTCAGATCCTATTAGAACATTAAAAATTGTAAAAGACAATTGACAGTACAATAACTAGTTAAGATTAATTCATTATCCTCGTTAAGATCACCAGAGTAATTATTACACATACTTTAAGTGAGATACTTTTGTGCATTTATTTTTGTGATCAGCTTATCTCTAGGTGCAGAGATTTCTTCCAGCCAACCCAAAAGATATGATGTTGTGATAGAATATTGGAAGGCTTCGTGTACAATATATAATTAAAAGAAAAAAAAAAGAAAACAATAAAAAAAGAAAAGATATTAAAAAAAATGTATATCTAATACCTACAAAAAACAAAAATAGTATAAATATAATATTTGAAAATATCTATAAACATGTATAGCCATGTTAAGCTTATTTAAATTTATATAAATATAGAATGAAAAATAAACCGAAACGGGCAGCGATTCGTACCCGCGACTACTGGGAAATCGTAACGGTATACGGTAGCTCAGTTGGTAGAGCCACGGGACGGTTTCCCAGAAGTCGCAGGTTCGAATCCCTGCCCGTATCGGTTTATTTTATTTTATTTTTTTTCATTCTATATTTATATAAAGTATAAATATATATGTATATAGATTATATATAAGATTATATATCAGATTATATATCAATATCCACTACAACTTATAAATCCGAAGGCATATAATAATATTGTGTGAATGATAATTAATGCTCCTTAAACCGTTTTTTAAAAACAGGAAAGAAGGACTATTGAGCACCTTAAGTGGGAGAGAATTCCACAATTTCACGGAGAGACAGGTAAAAGACCTAGAGTAACAATGGGTGTAAGATACCGGGACACGAAGTACAAACTTACGGTTTTCACGAGACTCACTAGGATAAAAAAAAACAAAACGCTCACGCAGATATATAGGAGCGAAAGGAATATACAGGATCTTATAAAGGAGGGATAAAATGTGAGTATTTATGCGAAGACGGATAGGGAGCCACTTTAGTTGTGCTCTGAAATTAGAAACATGGTCATGCTTACGAAATCCAAAAATAAATCGAATACAGGAATTTTGGAGCCTCTCAAGTTTATTTAAAAGAGCTTCAGTAACATCAAGAAAACATGAATCAGCATGAGGATGAGAGTCTGAACAAGCGAGATTTTGGTCTTTATAGGGAGGAAATTTGTCAAAGAGAGCAATGAATGAAAAGTGAAGTAAATTTTCTTACTAACGTAATTTATGTGATTTTCCCAGGAAAGTACCGAGCTAAAAACAACGCCTAAATTGGTAACACTTGAAGACAAGGCAATCTGAGTGCTGTCATAAACTATTGGGGGACAAGCTGAGTAATCTATGGATTTAAGCATGTGTCCATTGCCTACAGTAATCGCCTTAAGTGGATTCACTAAGAGACCAAAAGAAGTTGCACAAGAACAAATTGCACTAAGGTCGTCAAGTAAGTTCAAGGCTTGTGACACGTCCGCAGCACTAAACTGTCGGTAAATTTGCAGGTCATCGGCGTACAAATAAAAATGAGACCAACTCACCGATGTGACTGTGTTAATAAACAAAGAGACAATTAAGGGGGACAAGACACATCCCTGCCGAACGCCCGCTACTATATTATACCACACAGACTCTACTTCATTCATAAAAACAAATTGAGAGCGTCCACGCAGGTAAGAGTCGAACCAATTTAAAGTTGAAGGTGAAAAATTAAGGGCACTAAGAACACCAACCACCAAATGAAAATCTACCGAATTAAATTCGCAACTGAAGTCCAGCAAAAGTACAGTAATGAGTTTAGAATCGATTGCAAAATGAATATCATCGGAGACTTTAACTAACGTCGTCACTGTACTATGCCCCTGCCGGAAGCCAGATTGAAATGGGCTAAGTAGCTCAAAGTGACACGATTGTGACGAGCCAATTGTTCATGGACTATATGTTCCAAGACCTTAGATAAGAAGGGTAGTATGGAAATAGGTCGAAAATCTGACGGACTAAAAGGATTGGATTTTTTAGGAAGCGGAATGACTTTTGCCTTTTTCCACGACGAGGGAAAAGTCTGAGATGATAAGGAACATTTTAAAATGAAGGTTAGTACGGGAAGGATATAAGGGAGAATGGTAACTAACATCTTGGAGCATAAACCATCACAGCCGACAGCAATAGAGGATATACATTTAATGTGTTTTTCAACTTCTAACTCAGTAACTGAAATAAAAGAGAAAGAACAGGAGGGACGAGAAATTAAAGAAAGATTATTGAGGGTAACCGATTTTGTAACACTATCACTATATTTGAAAATATTCAATCATTACAATGATTTTAAGAAGCGCTCCACGCTTTTTTCCGTAATAATTTTATTATATTTTTTTGTTCCATTATTCTTATATAACGAATTATTGTTTGCTTTTTAGTTAGATTCATTTTTAGAGCGTGTCTTTTAGTTTTTTTTTAACTATATTTATTTCATGGTTTTTATACTTCTGTATCAAATTCGACATTGTTCTCCCATATTTTTTGATTATAGGTAATAGAATGAAATATTTTTTTATATGAAAAATATAATATATGTCATTTTATTAAATAATTAGAAAAATACTAATTATAAAGCTTGTTAAAAATTTTACGGTTAGGTTGTTGTATATATTGTATAAGTACAATGAGTGTTTTCGGCCAAAATAAGGTCTGTGGTGTCTAAGTTGTACTATGTATGGTCAAAGCATTCATGCTGCTATTATGGTATTCTTGATTTAGTAGTAAAATCTAAATTAAGTATAGTTTAATAAGACTACTTAGTCCAATTTAGACTTCTCAGATCTTAGTTCCATTAAACGAGCCCAATGCTACTAAATACATTTATTACATTATACATACACTATACTCAGCAAGAGTGTACAAATAACTCCACTTTCGCAATACACAGAGGCACACATACGTACAAATACACTCATTCAACACTCGGACCAGTGGTGGGCGATTATGTCGAGAGACGAAGCATCGCACAAAAAGGGGACTCCGAGAATACGATATGCTGCTTCATATATTCTATTTCATTCTTTCGCATGTGCAAAGCGCACACTACATATATATGTTTGTCTCTTTTTACTTGAAATTCGCTTATCCTGAGGATCCTGGCAAGGATAACAGGACAAATTAAATTATTGCTTTGTCATCGGTCCTTGATAAGTATGCCAAAATTCAAATTAATCCGACTTTTCAAAGTAGGTCAAAGTCACGTTCAAGATTTCGTTACATAGATAGATAGATACATCCGAAGCTAATAAAACCGTGTTAAAAAGAGTACAAAAGGAATTAATAAAATATATAGTATAAGTATAATTCTTTAATAACCAACCAATTAATTTGTTTAAGGTAATATTAATAACGACATGAAGGGAGTGTCCAAAGCAAAAAACAAATAACTTTAATCTACGTACATAGGTATTACTTTTGCACATAAAAAATATATTAGATTTAGATAACTAGTCAAATGGAATGCAATACTACATCCGAATTTGGGATTGTTGACGTCTGACGAATCCTCAGAGTCGCAAAAATCAGAATACGTCCCATTGGAGGTCACCACAGAGTACTTTTGAAGAGGGGTGTTATAAGTTTGACCTGTCGGTCTGTGTATCTGTGTATCTGTCTGTGGCAAATTTCCGGCCAAAAGCGTGGACGGATTTGAATACGGTTTTTTTTAATCGAAAGCTATGTTCGTCGAGATGGTTCTTATCTATGTTTAATTGAAATAAAAATAGCCGTTTTCAAGATATTCACGTTTTATTCATGCGGGGGAGAGGTTATTATGCAATAATTAGCTGTTTGCGGCCAAACACGTGGACGGATTTGAATGTAGTTTTGTTTAATCGAAAGCTATGTACGTCGAGGTGTTTTTTATTAATGTTTGATTGAAATAAAAATAGCCGTTTTCAAGATATTGACGTTTTATTCGTGCGGGGGAGAGTTTCGTATGCAATAATTAGCTGTTTGCGTCCAAACGCGTTCACGGATTTGAATGCGGTTTTTTTTAATCGAAAGCTATGTTCGTCGAGATATTTCTTATCCATGTTTGATTGAAATAAAAATAGTCGTCTTCAAGATATTAACGTTTTATTCGTGCGGGCGAGAGGTTCTAATGCAATAATTAGCTGTTTGCGGCCAAACGCGTGTACGGATTTGAATGCGTTTTTTTTTATCGAAAGCCTATTTTGTCGAGATGGTTCTTATCCATGTTTGATTGAAATAGAAATAGTGATCTCTAAGATATTGAAGTTTTATTCGTGCGGGGGAGAGGTTCTTATGCAATAATTAGCTGTTCCCAGCGGCGTCGCCATAAGGATGAAAGCCAAAAGGTTTTTACACTTACTTACTGAGATAAAGTACTTTATTAGGGATAGCGGTTGCCCGTGACTGCGTCCACGGAGACTGTTAAAATATATTTATATGGCTTATGATCGTAGTCATAAAGAATCACGGGCAACAGCTAGTGATAATATAAATCCCTTCATCATAGTGTTATTAGTGTTTGTAAATCATTTTAACTCTAAATGTTTATATTTATTAATATTCGAATATACTTATATGAGAAAGTCTTAAATCTTAGTACTTAAAACATTTATAATTTATTACATTGTCGAAACTTTCACGTGGATCCTTATTTTATTAAATATAATATATATTTCTCGTATTAAATATAACCATTGTACATCATAATATAGGATTCTAATGCTAAAAGATTTATTTAAAAATCAGTCCCGTAGTTTCGAAGCCTATTCAATTCAAACAAACAAACAAATCTTTCCTACTTAAACAATTGAAAATTTTGTGTGTCTGTAGGTTTATTTAGTACAATTCAGAAACAAGTAACATAACTTTGAAAAGCAGACAAAAAAATTAAATTAAAAATTTAAAAAACCCCCGATACAAAAAAACCTCTAAAAAGAGTAAAAATAATATTATTATGTACTTATTGAATTCGTTGCGTCGGGGGACCGCTTAATAAAGGTAGAAATTAAAATGCAAGTAAGTTAAGAAGGCAAATAAAGAAATTACGATATCGAATCGTATAGTCTAAGTCCTCAATGATTAACTTCATAAAATATACCTACACTATCAACATACGTACAACGGTCCCCCGACGCAACGACTTCAATAAGTACATAATACCTAATATTATTTTTACTCTTTTTAGAGGTTTTTTTGTATCGGGGTTTTTTTTAATTTTTAATTTAATTTTTTATAGGTATATGACTATATGTATATGGCGTCACTTTTCATGGAATCAACAGGTTGGAACGAAGTCTGTTATCATTCCTAAAACATATCGCTAAGAGAACAAATAATCAGCAAGGTTTTTTATTGAAGCATTATTATTATGAAAATATTTATGGAACTCACATCTATAAAGCAACTGCTTTAACTAAACTTAGTTAGGATATTAAAAACTGTATGATGTATGGTTCCATTATTCTAAATTTGTTTATAATAATAGCATTTTAACTTTTATATAAAAAATAATATGTATTTTATTATGTATGTTACACACATTATAAAACTTTCAAGTGGCTCAGTAGATTCAAAAGCTTTTATGAAACTCTGTATTTTTCAGGTTTATAGTATTCATGGAATATACATAGATAAGCATTGTGTTAAAAATAAGGAAAAAATCACATTAACAAAAAAGTTAAAAAATCTACACGATCGAAACCAAATAACTGTAATTTAAAAACCATATTTTATATAAAAACCATAAATAACCACTAAATGTACCTATTATTTTTAGTAAAAAAAGTATCATTATAAGTAACAAAACAATAAGGCTATATTTAATTTATATTAATAAATGGATTTTTATATTTATATAAATTTAAATCAACTTAACATGGCTATACATGTTTAAAGATATTTTCAAATATGGAATTTTATAATTCTTTAATTGTATCTTTTATAGTTAAAAATATTTGCAAATAACGAAACGCAATGTCGCAGTCTAATATTGACTTTTCAATTTTCACCAGAGGTCGCTGTTTTTCTTACAAATTACAATTTATGGTGGTTAGTGGTGTTGAGATAATAATATCAAGGTAAAGATTTTTTTACAACCATAGAAATAGGTAAATCATTTATAAGTGAGGCTTTATAAGTGTAGTCTTGGTTAATTAGTGATAGTTAAATCTCCGGTGGTAAGTTACAAATATTTATTGTCTACATGTCATCTTCGTTCGAAATTTAAATTTAATTCATATAAATAATATATGATTTGCTTACTTATTCAGAACGCAAACTTAATTTATTTGTCATTAAATATAATATATCCAAATTCATATGTTTAATCAAATATTTTCATTTGAAAATAATGGTTATGTAACTGGTGATCGATAGACATAATCTATGAGTATTATCATTTTGAAATATCAATTTATCAATAATTGTATCTACAGAGTTCAGAACCCGATAATACCAATGTAGAGTATTGATTTTATAGGTTCATCTTTTAAATGTTATTTATTTGAGATCTTTCAATTGCTGAAAAATAGAAACTACCAACAGAGTTATTGTGTTAATACGTACATAGCTTAACTCTTCCAATTCTTACCCCACCAAAATGCAACAGCAAATGGTTTAAAAGTAGGTCATCTCGTCAACTTACAAAAACTTGAGATTGTAAATAATATGTATATTAATATTCTCGTTCTTATAAAGATGAATAATTTAAATAACAAAATACCATGATTTCTGTAGACAATGGCAAATCTCCTCTTGCGTCGTGCTCTGCTAGATGCTGTCCGTGTTCCAGCTGGAACTCGTGCTGTTAGTGAACTTGCTAAGGTTAGTGAAAATAAATCAAAACATTTTATATAGGTGAAGGAGATGTCTTACTAGCTTAACATTGTAACTTTAAATAATGTATTTAATTCACAAATAAACCCAGAAAACTCATTTTCAAATAGATATATTTATGTGTTTCATACTAAGCTAATTGCAATATTTACTAAGTTTAGAATTTATTTAGTTTAGTAAATTTGTTTTTGGCTTTTTTTAGCTCTTCTAAAAATGTAGAATATTTAAAATGAGTTATATAAATTCTATATAATTAATAATGATGTATAATATTTTAACCATCTTTAAAATATGATATGTACAAAATAGTATTCCATGTAATTCCAGATTGGCAATCGTGAGTGGGTGGGCTATGGATACAATGGCCAACCTAACTATGTAGACAGGAATGACTACCCACTGCCCGCTGTCAGATTCCTTGCTCCCAGCCCTGATATTAAGGTTATTAGTGGGTATATAGTTCTGCAAACATATTTATGTATAATATACAGATATATTATAATACAGATACATAAATATGTATAATTCATAACTCCTTCCATTGTATTTGTCAATCATTTTAAAATAATAGTTTAAACTCTATAAAGTAGTCCAGTAAGTAATTCATTTGAATTAATAATAGATAATGTTTATATTGAAAGATTCAAATTGACTTCTTACCTTAATCAACTCACATATTAAAAAAAATAATAATGTGCAATTGCATAGATCATTACAATACTTTCAATAATTTATCATAGTGCTATGAAACCATGTGCATTTAGAATAATATCCAATCCAGTAATATCCAATTTTTATGATACAATATTATAAATATCAACAATGTTGTGCAGGTTCTCCGTGAAAAAGAAAAGGGAGACTGGCACAAGCTAACAATAGAAGAGAAGAAAGCTCTCTACCGAGCATCCTTTTGCCAGACCTTCGCCGAGTTCCAAGCACCCACTGGCGAGTGGAAAGGAATCTTGGGCTGGACCCTCACCATTGCTTCATTCTCCATCTGGATCTACCTTGGAATGAAGCTGTTTGGTATGTTATGATGAAGGTGATGAAGAAAAGTATTTGTATACATCATTGTTTTCTTTGTGATAATATTGTGATTTACTTACCTTTTATTTTATAGTTAACAAAAGTAAAGTACATGGTGCATTGCACCAAGACATGAAATAAAATTAACTAGGTTTAAAAATATGCACTTTAAATGATATTCTATGAATTTTGTTATATGATTACTTCAATTAGACAGATTAGATTATTAGATAGTAGTGATAATAATAACATTAGAAGGATTTAGTAAATAATAAATATATAATGTTATTTTTAATAAAATAATACTTAATTTAGGTTTTTATTATTAATGTTTATTGCCACAGAAGAATCGGCAACATAATCTTTTATAATCAATTACTTGTTTTTGTGTACAGTATACAGTCCCCTGCCTGATTCCTTTAGCGAAGAGAGTCAAAAGGCACAACTCAAGCGTATGCTGGACCTGAAGGTCAACCCGGTGGACGGTCTGTCCTCCAAGTGGGACTATGAGAACAACCGCTGGAAGTAAACTGTGAGTTTAATATACACTTATTATATATTTAATTATTTATACCAATAGATATGTGGAATTGTTTGATTCAGAATCTATTAAAAAGCTATATTTTTTTGTGTTGTTCAGATGGAGTTGGTGCTAGAAGACGTCTCTATGTAGAGTAGTCAATGTTAACTTATATAAGTGAATAAATCTGTAAGATATAATAAATTGTAATTCCAAATATATTTGTATTATTTATAATAAAAGACCTTATCGTAACTTATCTTGCTTAAACAGGCGCTTTTTCAAACCGTGTGTGATAAGCCGGTCCGGAATCTAAGACATGTTACTTTATCGTTCTTAACACTTCGTATATGCACCCATTTCACTCTCTCCGCAATGCTTCGAGCTCTTTTTTTTTTTTTAACGTCTGGAATCCTCATGGATACACACCTCCATCCTGGGGAAGATGGAAGTGGTTATGTGAGACTCTTACTCACTAAACCAGACGGTCAACACCTCTCCGTCGTAATGGAGCGCCGCGGGAACGCTTGCGCACACATCCGCGTTGCTCCGACGGAAGGCCGCGTGAGCAGCCACCACCTCCATGGAGTGACGCGCCCGGTTGACTTGAGCGCGTCCCACTCCGGGGCTTGTTGAATGGCGAAGGGCTCCCCTGCCCTCCACCCAAGCCGGCCGAGCCAAATCAGGACTCCCTCAACGAAGAAGGTGTCCCGATCCGACTCAACCTCCCGGGGCCGGACCTCGTCCGAAAACGGTCGAGGTCCCGTCCCGCCACCCCCCAACGAAGCCCTCCCTAGGAAGAGCTCCGCCGGCACCTCGCCCGGACTAATCGTCGTCAAGCGCTATTGTACCTGACGACGACTATTCCGGGCCATCACCCTATCAGCGCAACGGCCTCCCCCTCAGCAAGGAAGAGACCGCCACGTACCCCCCACACAACCACGGGACCGCCCCACAGTCCACTCTGCGCACAGAGAAGTACCAGGGGCGACCCCGCTGCTGTCCCCGGTAGAGAGGGCCTGCGCCTTCCCACCCTCAGTGCCCAGGCCAAAAGGCCCGAGCCCACCTCGCAGACAGACCACCCCGAAAGGCAGCCTGCCCGCCAGCCGAGTATTAGCCAACGGCTAATGCAAACCCGAAGGATCACGTTAACCGTTGTTGCCCAGGGAGCACCGGCCCGTACCGCTTCCGATGCCACCGGACGAATCCGAGCAACAAGGGAAACAGACGGGCACACGAGGAGGTTCTCGGCGACGGCCCCCCAATGCTTCGAGCTCTTGAATAGGGTAATATGCCGATTCATTTACGTGAACATGTCCGGGTAAATATATATTTAATAATTATCATTATGGTTCTCGAAAGTTTATTTACAATAAAAAATACTGCCATACATTGTTTAAACTATTGAATACGATAACAGAACAGCGTAATAATAATATATTACTTTATCACCAAAATATTTATCGCTTTTTTGGCTAAATTTAAATGTTGAATTGATGATAGACAAACGCCATATGTTTATTATATTCAATGTTTTAGTGAAAATTGGTTTAAAAAAATATACAATGATATTTAATATTAATCATAATATGTACAATAGCCACTGAAGGAGTATAGTGATCTTATGTAAAAATAATAATATCCTTTATTGTACACCCAAATCAACAATTACAAAAAAAAAAAACAGTAAATGGATGGTATAAATTTGGCAGCCCTATCGCTAAAAAGCGATCTCTCCAGGTAACCCTAATTGGTTGCCTAAAGAAAAACGCGCCCAAGACTTGTTGTGTGGGTCTTGTTCACACAATAACAAAAGAAGAACACCGGAAAAAAAGCTATACATACAATATATATACTACCTATATATGAATATGCTAATAAATAAACATACATATTTCTACATAAACAAATATAAAACAGACGACAAACAAACTATAATTTAAAAAAATGAGATTAAGGCAGCGTTTAAATGATTCGCATGACTGCTCGTTTAATATTAGGAGGGAGATTATTCCAAAGTATTATGGTATGCACAGTGAAGGAGTCCGAGTAAAAAGAGGATAAGTGAGAACTGACTTCAAGGATAAGGTTTAGAGAAATACAAATAAAGTGAAAATGTCGCAGCTTGATATTTTGATCGTTTATAGCATGTTCTGAAACAAGGAAATATTATTCTTTGCATGTACCTCCTTCATCTAATTTATTCTTTCTTTAGTTCTAGTGAAGTTATATTAAGTAACTAGCTGTGCCTGCGACTTCGTACGCGTAGAATTCGATTTTGATAAAACGTACCCTTTGTACTGACCAATGTATGTAAAAATTATAAACCTTCAAAATGGTAAGCAGCAATGGTACGACAATAAGAGATTGTTAACTTCTTTATTTGTTAACCGATTGTTATAAAAAAACACAAGAATCCCATGAAAATATATTCCCGAAAACTGCATCCAAATCGGTTTATCCGTTTCTGAGATTAGCGTGCACAAACATACAGACATACAGACCAACAGACAAACTGATAAATCATTGTTTTGGGTTCTCTTGCTTTTATAAAGGCCCTCTAAGATGTTTTTTTTTTAATATTTTCCATGTACAGAAATGGATTAGTGACAATTTTATTATATGTATAGATTTTTTTTGAAGTAATGTTCATGTTTATGTGTCATGGAGTACCATTCAAAAAGCAGTGATAGGACGAATGGGATTTTAGCAAAGATGCCCCTAATAGTGGTTTCACCAAATAACCGAATACAGAATACTATTCGGTTTAACTTTTACCGGTATTGCATTGTATTATTCGGTTTATCATTTCATTGTTTGTTTTTCATAAACAGGTTCTAACAAGAATGTTACATGTGTCTTCTGGCTGGATAAATAAATATATTGATATCTGATTAAAATTTTTTTTTTTGAGGTTTAAAAATAGATTTATGGTTCAAAATAAATGTGGACCAAATACTAATTGTAGGTTAGGAATAATAAAATAAATATGTTGACCTGATATTTTTCGATATAAATGTTGATTTGAAGCTTAATAGCTTTATATTATTAAGCTTTATTCAACACATTATTCATAGGATTTCTTTGACTTATAGTATAACATAAATCTTAATTTTGTCTGATAGTTCTTTACCGTGTCGTGTAACCAAGAAAATAGAAATACTCGAACCTAATATATTCGTCACAAAAACCGAATAATTCAGCCGAATACGAATAGTGAAAAAGATGCCGAATACCGAATACTTACCGAATATTCGGTGCATCCCTTGTTTTTAGAGCTAAAGAGAGCAAACTTTTGTCTTTCGGGGAATAAACATAACAAAGTTTCGTTTACCCCATCCCGAAACCTTACCTAGGGAAATCTTAACAGAAAGTTGAGATGTCGCACCAGTTTCTTTTGATCACTGGAATATAAAATCCTCATAACAAATTTTCGGTGTATCATCGATATGCAGAAAGGGGTATAGCAAGCAGCCTTGGGGAACATCTGCGATCACGGTCCTGGGGTCCTACCAAAATTTATCTAAAAATACAGTAAGAAAACTAGTGATCCACTTACATCTACTATAGGAAAGTCAATAGAAAGGTAGTTTAAAGATGAGCCTTGTACCATAAACGATGAAAAGCTTTCGGAATATCCAAACAAACTTCCAAAACCTCTACCTTACTTTCAAGCCTACTATCTTTGATTAACTGGCAATTCTCTAGGTATCGCAAGAGCTGAAATAGAGCCAGGACTTACAAGCCAACAAGTCTTTCTTCACATCCTACCCATGGGGTCAGTTTTGTTTCTCTTTTGGTGATCCTAGTGACTACGCTGTTGGTGTCACCGAAGTGATACGGCTGGGAATGGAAATATTTATGTATACCAAACTCTTATTATAACCGTAACTAAAGTTTTAGGATACAGGAAAAACGGAAGACAGGATGCATGAAAACGTAGTGATTTTATTTTCTTTGATTGACTCTTGCCTTTCAGGTGCCTATAACTCACGCTTTAACCATTTAACGACCTTAATAATGAAAAACCATGCCTCCATCGTCGCTTTTTGCGCTGTTAGGTACTGGATAAGGCATGAAAATGCAAATGACGTTCCAAATCCTGCCAATTCCAATCCTGCCAAATCCTGCCAATTATAGACCAATGTCAATCACCTCCTTACTCTCAAAGATTATGGAGCGTGTATTGAACTCGCGCCTTCTAGCGTATCTAGAAGGTATATCATCTCCGAATTAGGTCCACTGGGGACCTTCTCGTGATTGATACACACGTTTCAAGCGAAGCCATCGAGAAGAATGGAGAAGCGGTCGCCGTCCCTCTGGACGTCTCGAGGGCATTTGACAGAGTTTGGCATGCGAGTTTTATAAGCAAGCTTTCAGCGTTCGGTATATCTTCTGGTCTGATCGGCTGGGTAACGGTCTTTCTATACCAGAGATATCTTCGAGTAGTTATCGACGGGTTTTCCTCGGAACCTTTGACAATATATGCCGGAGTGCCTCAGGGGTCCATTCTTTCTGAAACTTTTTTTTTGCTGCACCTAAACGATCTGCTGAAGCCCTGTATCTATGGGTTTGATCATGGGTGACAGCACAGTTGTAGAAAGATATCTGCCAAGATCAAGTTAGTAAATATCAAGTACAGTCTGAAAGAGAAACCATGATGCAACGTTTGAGTGAAAAACCTCAGGCAGTCTCCGTCCTTCCGTCTCCATTATGGGGCAATGCTAATTTTCTCAAGTTCATTACCATCAAAACGACTGACGTGAACAACGTGACGAATAGACGTGACTGTTTACCGACCAAACGAGCTCTTTAACCTTGGCCTCTACTTTCCAGAATGTATCTATGGAATGCAGTGACCGGCTTCAGTTGTTAAGTTTAGAGATTTCTTCGACCCTCAACTTTGGTAGGTGTATTGATTCTAGAGCAAGAGCAGCAGCAGGAAAGCTTGCCGCTCTTACCAAGGTTCAAGAATAATATACACTGGGACAGATACTTGTATTATACAAAGCATAGATCCGGTCGTGTTTGGAGTACTGTGGTCACATATTTGCTGGTGCCACAAAGTCTCATCTTGCAGTTCTGGACTCAATTGAGAGGCGATCAAAAAGACTCATTGACGACTCCGAATTGGTTGAAGACAACATCCACAGTCTTGAACACAGGCTTCAAATTGCTGACCTCTCAGTGTTCTATAGGATACATTTTGGTGACAGTGCGCAGAAATAGCACGACTTAATTACCCGTCCCCCTTCTATCACCGGACGTTCCGTCGCACGGCAGATATCCTGGGATCTATCGATAAATATTCCAGCGGCTCGAACGAAACGCTTTGCTTCGTCTTCTTAGTACGTACAGCGAAGGACTAGAACAGATTGCCCGCGTTGGTGTTTCAATATGGGTTCAAGAGAAAAGTGAATATGTTGGGAATATGTTAATACTAAGGCATTAATATATTGAAACACCAACGCTTTGGTACTAAGCTACCAATGATTACTGTTCCACTTGGCATTAGATAGAATGTTGTGAAGCATTAATTTAGAGAGTTTAAAAAAAGCACTTTAAAGAAGTTGATGTTCTGTAACCGTACATAATAGGATGGCTACACCACTATACCATTCCTGAACAGATAATTAATTCTGTTTATTCACGCATAGTCAGGTGTATATGAAAATATCTATAAACATGTACAGACATGTAAGCTTATTGAAATTTTAAATAAACATAGAATAATTAAATTAAAAATTTAAAAACCCCCGATACAAAAAGACCTCTAAAAAGAGTAAAAATAATATTTTTATGTTCTTATTGAACTCGTTGCGTCGGGAGACCGTTGTACGTACGTTGATAGTGTATATATTACGAAGTTAATCATTGAGGACTTAGACTATACGATTCGATATCGTAATTTCTTTATTTGCCTTGTTAACTTACTTGCATTTTAATTTCTTCCTTTATTAAACGGTCCCCCGACGCAACGAGTTCAATAAGTACATAAAAATATTATTTTTACTCTTTTTATTGGTCTTTTTGTATCGGGGTTTTTTTAAATTTTAAATTTAATTTTTTTTCTGCTTTTTAAACTTATGTTACTAATTTTTGAATAGTACTAAATGAACCTAAAAAAAAAATTTCAATTGTTTAAGTAGGAAAGATTTGTTTGTTTCTTTGAATTGAATAGGCTCCGATACTACGGGACCGATTTTTAAAAAAATCTTTTAGCATTAGAATCCTATATTATGATGTACAAAGGTTATATTTATTAAGATAAATATATATTATATTTAATAAAATAAGGATCCACGTGAAAGTTTCGACAATGAAATAAATTATAAATGTATTAAGTAACATGATTCAAGACTTTTTCATATGGGTAGGTAGGTAGGTTTCATATATACGAATATTAATAAATATAAACATTTAGGATTAAAATGATTTTCAATCACTAGTAACACTATGATGAAGGGATTTTTATTATCACTAGCTGTTGCCCGTGATTCTTTATGACTACGATCATAAGCCATATAAATATATTTTTACAGCCTCCGTGTACGCAATCACGGGCAACAGCTATCCCTAATAAAGTACTTTACCTCAGTACATAAGTGTTAAAACCTTTTGGCGACACCGCTAGGAACAGCTAATTATTGCATAAGAACCTCTTCCCCGCTCGAATAAAACGTCAATATCTTGAAGACGACTATTTTTATTTCAATCAAACATGGATAAGAACCATCTCGACGAGCATAGCTTTCGAATAAACAAAACCGCATTCAAATCCGTCCACGCGTTTGGCTGCAAACAGCTAATTATTGCATAAGAACCTCTCCCCCGCACGAATAAAACGCCAATATCTTGAAGACGACTATTTCTATTTCAATCAAACATAGATAAGAAACATCTCGACGAGCATAGCTTTCGATTAAACAAAACCGCATTCAAATCCGTCCACGCGTTTGACCGCAAACAGCTAATTATTGCATAAGAACCTCTCCCCCGCGAGAATAAAACGTCAATATCTTGGAGACGACTATCACTATTTCAATCAAACATGGATAAAAACCATCTCGACGAGCATAGCTTTCGATAAAAAAAAACCGCATTCAAATCCGTCCACGCGTTTGGCCGGAAATTTGCCACAGACAGATACACAGATACACAGATACACAGATCGACAATCAAACTTGTAACACCCCTCTTTTTAGTCGGGGGTTAAAAATAAACCGAAATGATTCAAACCGGCGCGACCTCTGGGTAACCGTTATTTAAAATTTAATACATTGTAGTACTTAGTATATATGTATGTAAAGGTCTTCCATTCATTTCTTTTTCAAATTAATAGTTTATTGGTTAGAACAAGCATTGAAAAAAATATTAAAAATGTAAAAAAAAACAAACTTATTAAACTATAACTCCGTTCCGATATTTCCGTTGTTTTTGTATTTTTTTGTAGTTTCCGATGTTGTATTAACCATATCATAAAGATATTATAATATTCTATAAATTCGGCACTTTAATATTTTGAATATTTCATCTATCAATTGGTAGCCCAGGTATATAAAAAAAATAATCAATCACTCGAAAATATAGTCAACTATTTACTAAACACTCTGTATTTGGTTCGCATGTAAATAAATAAGTGTAAAAAATAAGTACAAAATCTATTTTAAAACTTTGATAAACTTGACAACAAAATACAAAATATAATATAAAATATAATCCTGGTAATTTTTTAAATATAAAATCGGCATCTTAATTCAAATATAATATACAATTACATTCAAAATATAGGTAAATTGGAATGTGGGCTGTGATTTGTAAAATAAAACATCATATTTTGAAACAATTTTATATAAAACAACATCTTAACATAAACAACACAGATTCACTGAGCATTTAAAAATAAACTATAGATTACGTAATTCATTATAATACATAAAATACATATTGCGATACACTTGAAATAGATTTCTCACATTAAGGTGAAAAGGAAAGTTCAGGAAAAATAATATTATTGAAGAATGAATGAAGATATAATCAATAATTTTAAAACCACTTGACAATTTGACCATTCGTGTTAAAAAAAAATCTTGTAAGGATATTTTTTTTTATATTAATGTTATACGGTTTATCCAAAGTAATATCTCTATCAGGTATTTTAACCTTATATATAATATTGAAACACCGATTAGCATAATTTAATTTATCAAATCGCTGGTGTTTAATTTTAAGCAATACTCACAAAACCATCTGCATTTTCAAAATAATTATACATACTCTAACTTTTTAAACATTTTATTGATCTAATGTGATACGATAAAAAATTAAGTAGATACTGCTTCTAAACGTACAAACCAAAACAATTTTATTTTATAAATATATTACATATTTTACCACTACATTGGACTAGCTGATATCACAAAAAGAATTGTATAAACTCTTCTACTATAATGTTACAAGTACAAGTCAAACAAAAATAGGTTCTATATTAAAAGTTTTAAATTCAATAAAAACATTAATCACATTTATATTTTTCCACTAGCAATACTCGTAAATGGTTGTCTATGTACGGATATAGAAATATTCTGCTCTAGTAACACTTAACATTGGGACAACAATATCTAAATTTTAAACTTTAAAGCTAACTTTACGATGACATTCAAAGCGACATAGAAATATAGGTAAAGGTGATTTTTACACTAAAATATAGAATTTTTATTCCTTATAATAATCATAAGAAAATTCCACAGGAGTAAAACTCCGAAAACGATTCGTGAACCGTTTTTGTAGAAATTGAAACAAATTTTACATTATCTTAGAAAGAAAATAATTATACTTCGTTTTAAGTTATCGTAAAAATAGTTCACGAACTGTTTTAAAAATACATTTAATACTCTAATAATACATCGAGGTAATATAAAACAATTAAAATATTCTTCTAAGACCATCTAGTAAATATGCATATTAGGCTTTAATAGAGAATTCATTACAATTCATAATAATTTATATGCACCATTTTGATCATTAGAATATATTTATTTATATTTCTATAGAGTTTATTTGGTAAATACTTTGGTGCGACATCTTATAATTATTTTCAATAGACATTTTTCTCATAAACAAAATGAAAAGACATTGTTATGGCAGTCCGTTATCGATGTAATTATAATCAAAACATTTAAATTATATAATGCAATGTTATATTAATTATTTAGGTTTTATAAAATAATTTAAATTCGCTTCTTTGTCTAATTTATTAGGGACTTAAAAATGCAAGACACGTCTAAAAACTAGACGATAGATAACCACAACAACATTTCAATTTGAACCTTAAGAAAAGTGAAATGCATATGATTCAATAATTTTTTGAAGATTCATTTTAATCTCATTATTTATAAATAGTTATATATAACAATAACATAATAAAATAATGTTTGTAATAAAGACAGTTTACTATCTGTTATAAAAATATGGTAATTAATTGTACATTTTTGATCAATTATTGTAATAAATGTAAGACTTAAGTCATAACCAAAGAATTTAATATGATAGATTCTATAAGTTTAGAAATACCTAAGAAAGAGATCAAGACGATTATTATACTTACCAATATTTAGGACATATTAGGATCTATTTAGAAGATCCGCCCTTAATAAAGTCACTAGATAAGAGTAGAAAGTGGGAGTAAAATATTAAAGGGTAAAACAAATCCAGACCATGCACGCCTCTAAGCAATAGACAATAGCCATCCAAATAGTTTTGTAAATGGTATGGTAAGTCCTCCTCTTATTAAGTGTATCCCATGTGATGCCGTCTTCTATGTCTAGTCTCTAAACGGGAAGAGTCCCTCTGGTGCAGCATCCCAGTCCGCGACTTCGACCGGCCCGAAGCACTCATCAAAGAACTGCTCCATGGTCTTGTAGACATGAAGGTACGAGCGTTCAAAGTCATGGCCTTCGTCTGGGTATACCTGGAAGTATCAACAAAGTACTGTGTTAAAATTTTATTTGTTAACTTCGTCTGATCTTTATTACTACGGTGATTAAAGATTTATGTTTTCTGAAAGGTCTCTATCTTCTCAAAGAGAATAGACACTATTTTTAATGACTATATTTCTTTTTCTTCGGTTTATATATAAATAGATGTGTTAAAATAAGCATTACATCATTTAGTAATTTTATATCTATGGGCCATGTAAACTGTTTTATCTAACAGCTGTTAATAATAAATTATTATACTTAACAAGGAATGAAGAGAAAATGCGAGAGTACAAATGTTAGACTCTCGAGTGTAGAGGGAATTACCTGGTGTGAGTAGACGGCGTGTGCGTGTATAAGAGCACGCGCTAGTGCGAGCGCGTGCGGCGGCGGCGCTCGCACGTCGGCGGTGGCGTGCGCGAGTAGAACGCGGCGCGGGGGCACGTTACCGGCGCGGCGCCACACTCCCAGCGCCGCGCCCCCACCACCCGCGCCCGATAGACGTTCCGACCAGTATGAGTCTGGGGAGCGGTAATTATTTAATATGAGATGGGTAGCTGGAAAATCTGCTTGGAGAGATGAGTTAATATACTAGTTGTTTATGCTTTAATTTGGATTGTAGTGATGGTAGGTACAGAAATAAAAAATATATTATATTTTTATTTACTGTGGTGCCTGAGGTCAGCGAGTGGAGCCAGTAACGCGATGCAGCGCGTAAGGTTGGCTGCGTCACCGGCCGCCAGTGCCAGCGCTGAGCCCGCCCCGTAACCACGTCCCCACGCACCCGTCCGAGTGCCGTCCACCATCTTCAGGTTGTCGCGCAGGTAGCTGGCGACAAATACGGGTAATTCTGACAGTAGGTCCTTTTTAAGTATCTCACTATGGTACGTTGCACTTTGGCTTCTACTCAAATTAAACCTCAAAACCGATTGTTATAGTAAATATTTAAAATAGTAAAGCTTACGATAAGACGGCGATTTGATCTTCAACATCTACTGACAATAGCTTCTGGTAGATCTCTGTTCTTAACTCTTCTCCCTGTTATGGATTTATTTTTATATTAATAAACGGGAAAAAAGTTTTATAAAGGCCTAGTTCCTTTTATCTAAAAATAATTAAACAGATTGAAAGCTATCTCTCAACATAAATAGAACGTGACCTTTACGAATGCCAGTTAATATTCAGAAATAACTACACTAGTACAGTGTACAAGATTCATACGCGACCCTGAATACAATACCTGTCCCCCGGAACCTCTCGCGTCTATCTCCGCCACAATAAAATTCCTAGCTGCAGCGAGGTACCAGCCCCAGTGTGGCGCCCAACGTTCCGTCACCAGCTGTGATCCCGGAGAAGACGACCTGCAACAGGGGTACTAGCTTTTTATTTCGAGAATATATTTTATAATCCATCTATTCCATCATATTTCGAAGGAATGGAGCTAGGCACTGCTTTATTGTCTATTAAATTTAAAATTTATTTATATGAAGATTTTAATATATTTATATGAAGATCGGCGATAATCTCGCTTATTATACTGATTGTAAAATCAAATAATAAGCGAGGTGGTGTTAGTAAATTGGTTAATGGTGAAATAAAGTTAAATAGTTTACTCACAGTTGCAGCACGAGTGGCAACGGCAGGTCGTCAGTATCGCGTAGACCCGGAGGTAGTAGCAGTCTCACTCGCGCCGACCGCTGGGCTTGCACCTGCAAAGTGTAGTGCTTATTTGACCTGTAAGGTTTTGTACGTCGTAACTTTAAGCCGGATATTATATAAATATAACGTATGCGTCAAGCTAGTGGATCATCCCCTTGTTAACCGATAGATAAACACCACTCTCCCCTCACCTCAACCCGAAAAACCCTGGATTGCGGCGCGGCGAGCGCGGCGAACTTGTGTCTGAGCGCGGCGCCGTCCCATAACACAGCGAGCCGCGCGCCGCTAGATGTACACACGAACACCGCGGGCGGCTCGGGGCCCAGGCATTCCTGCAACGTATCAACACTGATAAGGAACTATCGATTAAGGTCTGCTGATGTAGTTGGGCACAGACGACACCGTTTGTGACATGTTAGTTTTAATTTTTTCATCGACTAATTTTATCATTTAATTATCGAATATTTATTGAACTATACAATGTACCATACCATGTATGATGTATATAACATTTGAGCGAATCTTATTACACTACATCAAAGTTTCATTAAATAATTGTAATTTTGTAGCTCAGTTTCTTTTTCTACTATCATGTTAGCAATGTTTACGTATTTTCTTTTTACGAAACATAAGGATTGAAAAGCAAATTGTTAGATTTTTGATTGGATTCTGTATACAGGTAAATTAAAAATACATAGGTGTAAAATGTTGACACCTGGCAGAATAATTATTCAATAACCTGAACATAGTAAGAAAAGTTCTTGCTGAATATGACTCTGTTGTAGAGACACACTGCCGGTAGCGAGTCGTTTTCGTCGGACACATGGGGTAGCACCGTCGAAGTCGGCCACGCGGGCAATGACGATGTACTATTATCAAACTCCTATAATATAAAAAAAAATGATTATATACGTGATTTAAATGAATAAAAACGAACATATGTCACGCCACCCACCGGTTCCTCAGTGCTGGGCTCGGTTGTTGTAGTTACTCCTCGTCCAGGGCAGGTGAGGCAGGTGGGCGGGGGTGGCCAGCCATCCACCGGCACCGACACGCGGTACAGATGGCGCTCACCAGCTTTGTCAGGTGCAGTACCAATCACGTATCTGAACAGAGTTTAGTGTATTTGATAATAGAATTTTTAAAGAAATCTAAAGTAATCGTAAATTGTATTGTTTTCGCCCCACCGATCGGATCATCCCGTTAAATATTATTGTTCAAAACAAGAATTGAGTATTCCGCTATATTTGTAATACCAAACCCAAATCTGGATTAATTTATGCAATTCTATCAAAAGCAATATGCATATAGCATAAACTATATTGTAACTAAAACTCACAGCAATCGTCGTCTCTCGTCCCATCCAACCAGCTGCGTAATTTCAAAATTTCCCTGGGTAATGGTGGTCCTAGTTTCCGGCGTGAGGTGTATCGCGTGCCTCCACACACCTCCTTGGTCGGTGACGGGGATGGTGGTGAAGACCCCGCTCCTTCCACCTACAAGCGCTCCACCTCCGCACCAGCCACATTCTTCTTCCGGGTCTGAACCTAGACCTGACCACCGAGAACCATCGGACTCGTCGCGGTAAATCTGGTGATGGAAAAAAATTGGATATAGCTGTATTATTTTTTCATGTGGAATATGTCGTGTTTTCTCAAAATATCCTTGGCATTTGATAAATCAATTCTTTAGAAACAAAGACTTGAAATTTGTAGTATTACTTGATACTAATTTAATTTCAAATATGTTTATGGAGCATTCCAAATATGTTTTTGGCCTTTATTAATTTTATAGCATCATAAATGTTATACACAATCGAATATCTTATTTAAAATATTGATGCTTATCTATTCTTCGTAAAAAATGTTTTCAATGTATTTTAGTTTATTTTGATTACTAAATGAGAATAAGGTGTGAAAACTCACATCTTGGCAGTTGTAAGAGACGGCATTGCAAGTGCTGATGATGGACACGTTCTGCGGCCGGTTAAGGAGCAGGACAGCCACCTGCCGCTCCGAGATCCAGCCAGACCACCGCACGTACCAACCTCAAAATAACATATAAGTGATATAAAACACCACATATAATTTTTTACAATTTTGATGACTGTATAGAAATGTATGAATTTTATATTTTTTAATACAACTCACTTGAATCAAAAGGTGAATTAAACTGTATCGCGTGCGGGAAAAGAAATTTAGGAGTCTTCAGACTGACCACGTATACTGTAACCACTGGATTATTTGTGTGCATCTGAAATGACCAAGATATGAAAATTTTATTTGTTTTCATTTGTTTCCAATAACCAAAATATCAATTGACTAATGTATACTAGAACTTACTTTTGGATACCTCAAGGTTCGTATCGTCGGATACGCGGGCGGCTCCTGTTGGTCCAGGCCGTACCACGGATACTTGTGCTGCATGACCAAGGTATCGTTATACGTCATGTACATGAGAGTCTGTCCGTCCGGACTGAACCACAGCGCTCGGTCCAGTCGCAACACTTCCGTCTCGTAAAGAAAGTCTGGGACTCCATTGAAGATTACTCCCGGCACTCCTAAAATATAATTTGGGTTGTAGGTTCTTAAACTGTATTTACTTGAATCAATATTATTTAGAAATCAATTCATCTCTCATATATTTCAAAAACTATTCGTATCTAATATAATTAAAACGTTATTAAATATTAATATATACATATAATCTAAATTACAATAGTTAAGCTTTTGTTAGTTCGAAAACCCCAAAGTTTTAAGCTTAGTCAATAACAAAGCGTTTATAATACTCGTACACACAAGGGTTAAACTTTCACTTTGATAACAACCTAATAATATTAAAATTATTATACTTATCTATTAGAAATATAGAAATCGAAAACCAAAGACGCCAAAAATAAAATACTATTTACAAAATGTTTAACTTAACATAAATAAACATCTAATAATAGAAGAAGCGACATAAATCTGTAGGTGGCAGTTATTCTTGTCGGGTATAGCAAAGGCAATTTACCCAAAGGCTTGTGCAATAAATCGAATAAAGTTGGACAAAGAATGAAATCGCAGATTTAGATTTTGTAAACGTTTAAAGCAACACAAAGGATTGATGTTAAATGTGATTGCAAGGTAGGTAGTTTGAAAGAGAAGTGAACATTGTCCCCAGTTTCAAATAATGAAATTGCCTTTTCGTATTGAAACTTAAACTTCCATTATGAAGTGATATTTAAAGATTTCTATTAATTAAACGTTTATAAATAAACATACATGGTTTAGAATATTTATCTACATACATTTTGTAATTTTCAAAATTCAAACTCGCGTTTCTTTTATTTAACGCACGTGGTAAGGTAATCCATACGTTATGTATAATACCCATGTAATAGAGAAAATATGATACCATAAAAGCGGCCTTTTAAATAGATTTTCTATGCCATGTAAGTTAATAAACACTATATAAGGCTGTTTTAAGCTTCACCAATACTTGTAATTATACCAATATTTATAATGTAATGCTTATAATTAGATAAATTTTCGTATTTGTATCAAAAATTAGATGGATATAGTCAAATGTGTTGCAAAATGTTGTCACCATCTAACGGAAAATCAGGGTATGCTATGCAAGCAGTTTGCGCTAGAATTTACTAAAGTGCCGAGTTGGATGCGCAGATAACTTTATTGGTCCAATTTGCAAGTTTAAGATGCTTTTAGAAGATATGGATACGCTTGCAATGTTTATGAAGCATGTACTGTATATCAAATCAAATAAGTTATAGACGGAGACTGTCCTCGTAAATGTAAATATTGAAGTATGGAAATAGTTGATACAATTTTCTACACACCACAATTTTAAAATAATAATGAATGTTTTAAAATACCATTACTAGTGATCCTGCAGACAAGAGTTTTCAGAACCTTTGGTTTATAGTAAATATCATTGTCATACACGAAGACCAGCCCCGAGCCTGTTGGGGACCACTCCGCGTACTGCAGCAGTGGAGCTGATCTATCATCTTCCCTTGGCGATATGGGAATTTTGTTCCTGGGAAAATAAAGTAGAGTAAATATATTGTTAAATAAAGTAAAGTAAATAAATTGTTTTTTTTTTCAAATTTGTTATGTTAACGATTTAGAACAGTATGATAAATAACCATCTGGTCTATATTTATATATGTACTTTTTCATTCAAAGTGCCATAATTTTTATTCTCTCATATATGTACATTCTTTTTTCAATGATACTTGTTGAATATTGGCCGTTTTAACGAGAATTATCATAAACAAAAATCCTTATTATCACATAATAATATAATATTTTTTCGGTTACAAAGCAGACCTAACTATAAGTGTAATAGTGTATATATAAGTTTATTAACTTACCTAGTAATAATATCATACACGTGGTATCTGGCGAGTCGTGCGTGTCTCCAGCCAGGTCGCACGTCTGAGATCAGCAATACGAATTTCAGATCACCTGATACTTTGAAGTCCACTGCGTTTAGTTCTCTCTATTAAAAAAATCATTTTATTATTTTATAACATTTAATTTTATTAATTGTTTAACCGTATATAAATTATTACCACATTATTAGAATGTTTAAAATATGTTTGAAGACAAAACTAATAATTTTAAATTTAGAAGATTTAAGTATATTTGGAATGAATAATAAACACAAACATAATTGTTCAATATTATTATTATTTATTCGATTCATTATGTGATATTATAATAAATACTAGTAGTCGAAATAATACCCAAATTTTTAGTTTTCATGTTGATGAAGGTTTGGACAATCACCTCTACACATACAAATATTTTGTATTTTATTTTAGTATGTCAGGCGACATTTAACTCTTTACGACAAAAACTAATATAAACTTGACATTGACAATGTCAACATAAATTTAGCTTTCTGGACTATATGTTCATATAAACTACTCCTGAATAACATACTGCTTCGTCCACGTATATTTCGTAAAAAAGGGTTAAAAAGTTTTGCTTGACATCTGACATAATAATTATGTAGTTTTGTGGTTCGATCTACGGAGAACAATCTAATATCTAATCTAATATTCTTATAAGTTATTGTATAAATGTATATGACAGATTTTCTATCAAACTAATGAACTCATGCATTTGTTTGTTGTTACCATGCCATCGAAACCGTAAACTCAATTAGAGGAACGTCAACAAACCGCGGACAAACACCACCTACACTGACTTAATACAATGATTTATTTAAATAATTGGTTGTGGCTTTCGTATAATTATTTAAAGATGATAGAAACTTATAATTAATGTATAGGAAACAAAAAATAATATAGAACATTTCCTATATAATTTCTGCTATTGCGACTAGTTTATCTTTTACATGAAAATATTATGAAACTAATTTGAATAGACACTAATTTAAATTGAAATTGTAACTTTTTGCGTCAGTATTTTCCACCCCCAACTCAAAAAGAGGAGTGTTATAAGTTTGACGTATGAACATGTGTATCTGTGTGTCTGTCTGTGGCCTCGTAGCAGCCAAATGATTGGACGGATTTGATTGCGGTTTTTTTTAAATCGAAAGCCTATCGAGATGGTTCCTAGCTATGTTTGGTGGAAATAAAAGCAGTCGTCTCTATGATATTGAGCTTCTATTGGTGCTGGTTAAAGGTTCTCATGAAATATAGATAGTAAATACATAAACAAGTGAACATAAGTATTATGTAAGTGTTTGTACCATTTAGTACAATATGTACCTAAGCTAATAACATCATTTTAAAAAGACGTCGATCCAAAAGGACCTCAAAAAAGAAGAAGTAATTTAAATGCAAGCAGAATACCAAGGAAAATAAAGAAATAACAATATCTAATCGTATAGTCTAAGTCCTCATTCATTATCTACGAAAACTTCGTAAAACAGACACCATCGTCAACGTACGTACAACAACCTCAATAAGTACATAATAATAATAATAAATTTGCATCACTTTTAGAGGTCTTTTTCAATTGGTCTATTTTAAATTTTTTAAATTTAATTTTTAAATCATTATGTTGTTTTTATAATAATATATATATATTTTTATAACTAAGAAATGTATACATTTTCATCTTATTTTAAACTGTGAAACGTAACGTCTCTTACAATCAGTATTATGAAATACATACAAGAAGTATGATAATAATGTCCTTTGTGATTCAGGCTCGCGGGAAACTGCTAGTAGAAAAAAACAAAATGTGAAAAAAGAACTTGTGTTTCTATCATAATATTTAGGAGTTACAAGTTGTGATTATATTATAGTGAGTGTTACTTTGTAACTGTCTGTCACAAGGAAAATCCATTACGAAAGGACTTTTTCGAACAATATGTGTTAAGCTGTAATACATTACTATATATTTGTATATTTATTACACACTTTTTTAGCTCATATAATAAAAACCTAATGTAGTTACCATTCACTACTGACTCGATACTTTAAGAGCTTTAAGCTAAGGGTGTCATCGGAAATCGATAAATAAAATATACAGTATATTTATAGTTAACAACTTGGGCGATATTGAATATAATTCAAGGAGTGTTTTGACAAACTGGACGATGAACCGTGCGAAAATGGAGTTTGACAAGATTAAATATAGACACATATTAATTAAAGGCTTGTTAATAAAGGCTTATTTAAATTGACTTTAAAGACAACAATGCAACCTTATAAAAGCGAAAGCAATATAATATCTAGATTGCTGTACAAGTCATTTCTAATTTGGTGCCCAATTTTCTTCCATAGTACAATCAGCGAGCCACGCGCAATGAATATTTTACATCCCGTTATAATGCTTTATGTGAGAGCTAATAGAGGTATTTGCTTGGTCTTACACGACAAATGCTGGTTTAACGATATTGTATCTATAACTTATTCCAAGTATATCAGTACTAAAGAACTATTTTTTTTAAACATTATTGTCTTCTGTCAAAATAATGATTAAGTTATATGTCATACGTAACGATACTGCAGAAAACTAGAAAAGTTGAAAGTTTATTTAAAAATATTAACACTTCTTTTTTTCTCCAATATATTTTATATCATAGTAACTTTATTACATATGTGAATTATTATATGTATATTTTTTTATTATAGCCTTAAAGCGCTTCACACCGCTTTAAGGCGATATAAAAATAACAAACATGAACATAACGGGAGATTAATCAAAGGATAATCTAATTAATACACTATGGTTTTGATTAATACACAGCGATGTTGGTTTCCTATTATAATACATAAACAGTGAATAGAAGTGTCTTTTACATCGAGTTGACGACGTAAGCCCATGAGATAGAACAAATACGGAAAGGTAACTCGTAAGTATGTACCTGTTACTATGTATAGGTACACCTAGTCTATACAATATTTCAAACTATTTATAATTTAGACATATATAAAACTTTGGATAGGATTTTTTAATATTATGAAACACAAATTCCGTAACAAGGACTGAAAAACTATAATTAAAAATGTTATAACAAGCCCTGTATGTGAATGATGTCATAGTTGTGCAGAATTTCGGAACATCATAGGGTTTGAAATGTTCATTGTTAGAAAGTGATTATCGCAAAATATGTCCTCATGAGGTCGTGATAACGAGGCCTCATTACGTACAGACGTATTTACTTCGATGATCGATTTTGTCATATGCGAGGCGCATTGTTAGAGACAATTGGTGTTAGAGAGACTGTTTTGTTAACTGAAGTGAATGTTTTTATAGATCATATAGATAAGTATATAACTGTCACGCACGGTATACATGGCGATCCCGTGACATCGCACTAAGATGATACCCTCATCTTGTTGAGTTTATCCCAGGGGTATATGATTATAATCTCTATTCATAAAATATTTGGTGTTTCATTCTAGTAGGTCAAGCTACATTTAACTCATACTTAATTAACATAAGCTTGATATAGACAGTGTCAACATAAATACTTCCTTTCTTCTTACTTTATCTTCATATAAACTTTAACTGTGCTAAATAACACACTGCTCCGTCTAAATATATTTCGTAATTTGATCTACGTAGAACAATATAATATCTAATCTAATATTCTTATAAGTTATTTTATAAATGTATATGACAGATTTTCTATCAAACTAATGAACACATGCATTTGTTTGTTGTTACCATGCCATCGAAACCGTAAACTCAATTAGAGGAACGTCAACAAACCGCGGACAAACACCACCTACACTGACTTAATACAATGATTTATTTAAATAATTGGTTGTGGCTTTCGTATCATTATTTTTAGATTATTGAAACTTATTTTATATATTGAAAATAAAGTTAGATCATTTCCTACATAATTTCAGCTATTGCTGCTACTTTATTTTTTACCTAAAAATATGAAGAAAATAGTTTTGATAGTAATTATTTTCAATACTTCAGGAATTGTATTTGTTTGTGTCAGTATTTTATAACTCAGTTTTTTTATTTTTATAATATTATATGTATTTTTATTACAACCCAATAATATATATAATTTCAATTTATTTCAATCTGTGAAACCTAGTCCTTTTGTGATTCAGGTTCGTGGGTACTGCTCGTAGAAAAAAACATTATTTATAAAACCATGACATAAATTTTTATTGAATGTGTTATTTTTTAATATAATATAATATCCAATATTTATTCAAAATATAATACATTAAACACTGGCTCAAATATGTGATAAAAGAAATTGCGTTCCTATTTTAATATTTAGGAGTACAGACTGTGATTATATTAAAATGTGTTATTTAGTAACTATCTGTTACAAGGAAAATCCATTAGACAGTTTTTTTTTCAACAAAACATGTTAAGATGAATACATTACTATTTATTTGTATAATAAATTTATTGAGCAGAACCTCTTTCAGGAAGCCTCTCTACATCAATCCCAACAACATTTGTTGACGTTGATTATGGAATTGGGAAACAATTAGCTCTAGTCATATCGATTATAAGCTTGTTTTTTATTGGCTTTCGAGCTGGATTGACTTTACATACAACATTACAACCTTAGAAAAGTGAAAGCAAAACATAAAAATACTGATGATAAAATTTACAGACTGCTGTACACGTCTTTTCCTATTTTCGTGCCCAATTTCCTTCCATAGTACAATTGGCGAGCAACGAGCAATGAATATTTAACATTCCGTTATAATGCTTTATGTGAGAGCTAATTGAGGTAGTACCTTGGTCTTACATCAAGACTACTGGTTTAACGATAAATTATATGTGACTTTTTCCGAATATATCAGTACAAAAAAATATATTTTATGTATTTTATTAAATATATGATACTTACTGTCTTCTATCTTTATTAATTTATATTTTATGTATCTAACTAAGTTGATTTCTATCATGTAAAGTTTAGAGTTATACTTCAACCAGTTATGACAAAAGCTTTAAAAGTTAACATGGACTGAAAAAAGATAATTAAAATTGTTATAACAAGCTATGTATGTGAGTGATCTCAAAGTTATACAGAACTCCGGAACATTGTAGTGCTTCAAATGTTCATTGTTAGAAAGTGATTATCGCAAAATGTTTCCTCACTACATATTGTGGTAACGAAGCGTCATTATGTACAGAGGTGTTTATTTTGATGACATGATCGTTATTTTGTCGCATACTATGCGCAGTGTGAGATATGAATGTATTGTTAATAAAAGTGATTTTTTTATACATCGTATATATAACCATCACGGTATATTTAGCGATCCCATGACTTTGTACTAAGATAAGTATATTCGTTGAGTTTATCCCTGGGATATATAAGGGTATCCCAGTGCTCTCTATGTCTGCGAATCCCACATTGCAGTCCCTTAGGCCAGGTGGTATCCGTAATGGGAGGAGGGGGGCTTGGACCTCTTTCCATCGTTTGATCGCGTTGGAAAGTTGGCCTGGGCGTCGAGGGTGGGAGGGCGCAGGTCTTCTTTGCCGGGGTCGGCTGCGGAATCGCTCTTGGTACTTCTCTGATAGCAGAGTGGACTGTGGAGTGGTTTCGTGGCTATTTGGGGGGGTGCGCGGCGGTCGCTTTCTTACTGAGGGAGAGGCCGTCTGCGGCGGTTAGGGTCTGGACCTCTTTCCACCAAGCACTTTAGAGAGGGTGCTTGGTGGAGAGACGGTCCAGGACTTTGCCTGGATTAATCGTTGTCGAGTGCGACGCCAGGGTTGCGCGCTTGGTGATGGTTAGTCTGGGCGTGGTGGGTTCCCGACTTATGCCTTTTTCTTGCTGGTCTTGGCTGATCACCGTGGCCGGCGGTAATGGCCTGTCGGGTTCGACGTTGGGCCCCCTACGTGAGTGGGCTTTAGTGCGGCTCGGCGCGTGGTTCGCGGTTTGAGCAGAGCCACTGAACCCGCTAGGTCATAACGAGAGTCTGCTCTTCCAGGGGGCCTGATCGGTGGTCTCCTCGCGGGGAGACTACTGCGGTGGGGCTGAACAAGGTCGATGATGGTCGAGTCGAGCCAGAAGGGGGTCTCGGCCCCCTTCAGAGGCAGCAGGCTTGGGTGGGGGAAGGGGATCCCTCCACAATCTTTCAAGCCTGCGAAAAAGGGATGGGTGCTCCTCGTTGCAGGGTGCCCTCTCCGTGGATCACGTCGGGGCATTGCAGTGAGTGCGAAAGCGATCCCGTGGTGTCCCATTATGACGGTGGCGGCAACCGTCAGGTTTAGTGAGTAGGAGTCTCACATAACCACCTCCATCATCCCCTGGGTGGAGGTGTGTAACCATGAGGATTCTTGACGTTAAAAAAAAAAAGAAAAAAAGGTGATATCCATAATGGATTTCATAATACTACAAGAAAAAAATAGTATACCTTTATTTTTATTTTATTACTGTATTATATTGAACGGTGAAACAGAGGCACACACTCAATGTTAATAATATAAAAGTAGTACATATACGTATTTTCTAATTACATGTGTTTTATTAATTATTAATCACATATATTTTGTAATCTAAAAACATTTTCTAAATCTACCATAACAAATGGGTCCCATCTTCCATTTTACGACAAGATAGATTTTGTCTTTTAAAAAAATCACTATAATACGAAATACACTGGACATATATAAAAGTGACTATTATCACAGAATACAAAGAGGTCGAGATTTTCAAATAACGAAGAGATCTACAATTGAACGAAGTATACATCCTAATAATACATATTGAATTTGTTAACTGGTGTTTATCTGTTATCATGGTGAAATCTTTCCGAGTTCTATTTATCTATGAGTATTTAGTGAGAGTAAAATAATGTTTTTAAATAAAATGTAGTTTTCATAAAAAACCAGTATTGAAAACATGAAGTTTTAGAAGTTTACATTAGTTTTATTGAAAAAGTCGTTAATCTTGCCTATCCAGCTGGAACCGCCTCGTGTGTAACACAAACGATGACAGCCAGAGACTGCTTTGTACGTAATGATGTCTCATTACTGAGATCATTGACGAATAAAACTTTTTGCGATAATCACTTCGTAACAATGTATATTCGTATCAGTAAGGAGCTATCTTTAGGAGCTACGTGATTTATTATAAAAACTTTTATCGGTACTTTCATCCTTGTTAAATATGATTTAAAGTTTATGTCTTACATTTGTTTTGCCTCAATTCTGTATAATTGTATCAAATTATTAGTTTAGGTAGGTAAAATTATAAGGTTAGGTGTACGGTACACATACAAATAATTTTGATATCGTTTTGAAATTACGAAAATAGGAAAATCGTACAATAATATAAAAATGAAATTGTGAAAGCATTGTTTACTAGTTTTTGGGGGGTTTTAATTTTGCATTTTTCTTCTTTTGCGAATGTATAGTATTTCGGACAATTTCAATACACGATTATTTTATATTTCTTTTCATTATAAGAAGTTTCATTTCTCAGTTTTTTAGTATATCTTTAGGGTTTAATTATACGTTTGTACTGACTTGATAACCATAAGTCCAAGTTAATCCAAAAACATCGTAAAAAGAGTTTCCATTTAATATCCTTGGATTAATTTGACATGTTAATTCATTTTGTACCAATCTTCTTTTTTGTAGGCACTCGGATAAAAATGAATATTTATAACCAAATGATTCAGACTAATACGAGTAATTTCTTTTAAAATATACGAAGTTTATGAAGGATAGTGTATGTATTAAGCAAAAATAAATAAAATATATTATAAAAAGTGCTAGTTCACCAATCTTTTAAAGGTTGTACAACTCACGTTAGAGGCAGAACATCCAAGGAAGAAAGGAGGAAGTTGTCCAAAAATTAAACCAATTGGTACTTTACCCATAACTAAAACTAAATAAAATAAAGTTAATACTATTATTAGCCGTTATAATAACAGTAATCACTTTCACGGAATAGTGATTCATTGCTCGGTGCTGATAGCATTGACAACAGTAAATCTACGGCCTGCGCTTACTCGTCAATTTATAAGTAATGACTTCTAAAATAAAGTCGTTGGAAAAATGATGTTTGAAATATTTAAAAATTATAAGGTTATAATAATATTTAAAAATTATATTTAAAAATTATAAGCTAACATTGTATTGCTACTTCTTGAATTTTCATACAAACTCGAGGACATTTGGTGCATGAGGTTGAGAATTAGAATGTATTAGTTGTCCTCTATTATGATTATAAAAGATAGATCAAATGAAATTAAAGATTAAATATATTTCATATATATTATTGAACAGTGAAAAAAGACAGAGAAAGGAGTTAATGTTAGGAAATAACATATAAGGGAAAGTAAATAACATAAAAGGTTAGGGCTTTTGGATAAAACAGGTATTTCTTTACAGATACTCAGAGGAGTATCTGTAAAGAAATACCTGCTTTATCCAATATTTCGTAAGACACTTGGTTTAGCAGATTGATTTCATAAAACAAGAACAAAAATTTTTAAGTGGTTTTTGTTCTGAGTCTCTTAACGTTCTATTAACAAAATATTTAGATTATGATGAGGAGTAATAAAGAAAATATTATGTTTTTGTCTTCTTTGATAAAAACATATTTAAATATTGGATTCAAATATATTTTGATTCAAAACATTTACAAACAAAAAAAAAAACAAACATTTAAATAGAGAGCAGAGAAATATGTTAAGGCAAAATGTGTATTATATATAAATTACCGCTAACAAAGTCGAAAAAAACGACTTGTTCTCTATAAAGTGAAAATAAATCGATTCAATAAATTCACGCCAACACAAGAAAGCGTTGAGTTATTGCTTTTTTTCTAACAATAAATTTGGATCCAATATTGACTAAGCAAGTATGCAAACAATCAATATGGGTCTTTTCTGTTTTATTTGTATTTTTTTTTCTTATTTTTTGCTTATATTTTACGTTATATAGAAAAACTACAAATATAAACTAATTTAGATTGTTTCGTAATTTTATTTCTTGGTTCATTGCCGTTTTAGTATAATTATTGTGCACTGCGCAATGAATATTGAACATTTCGTGATAATAGAGACCCTTGTAATAGGTAATTGAAGTTTAAACTTAATTTTATGAACTATAACTAGTGTTTAAAAAAGCCTAGATTTTTCATAGTCTTAATTTTTTGCTGGCGTTCTAAGCCTGAAAAATACTATTAATCGATTTATAATACTTTAATTAACGAAGGAACAGTTAAATAATGTTGTAATTAATCAAATGTTCTGTAAGTAATTTATAAATCTATAAGTTAGATATATTTGGATTTGTCATTAACATACCAGTATTAATTTTAACACGTATGACGTACTTTTGAACTTAAAGTGATTATTCACATATCTTAAAAAAACGCATGTTTAGTAAAAATTATTACATTAATAAAATATTTTTTTATGCAGTCTAGAAAACGAATTTAGTAAAAACCGCTTTAATTACTATCCCATTAAAATAGTATTTAAGCAACTAACTTTAATAAGTTACGATTTAATTATAATTTTATTTGATTTTTTACAATATACAAGTATTCCTTATTATTTCACCGACTGTAAATTTAAGAGTATCTCTACAGTCTCACTGGAGTTGTATACGTAGACTCTAGACTGCGTAAATACAGTGTCGAGAGGGTTCTTAACTGACACTTGTCTTTTACGTTGGAGTAGATCTGGTTAAGGAAAAGATCTTACCTAAAAATGCTTAAAATGCATATATACAAATATTTATAAAGGAACCATTAATCATAACTTAATAAAAAGAACGTAGTAAGTAACATTAGAAATCTAATTCTTCAGGTATCAATCCTACAAATATTTTTAAGTGACGTGTTCGTAGCCTCGTAGCACCGTAGCCTTGTAACGTTACGGAAAGATACATTCATGTCAAATGATTATCGCAAAACGTTTTTTCATAATTGATCGCAATATCAAGGTGCCATTACGTACAAAGCCGTTTATCTGATGATGTGATGCATATGTAGCTGTCTGTTACACCGACCTGGATAAAATTACATAAATAATTTTTATGTAATTATATCCCGAATATAAGGGATTTTGTGAAATTTAATTTAATTACAAAGTAACAAATTTAATTCGCTTATAATTGAATTTACATTTTAATTCTGTCTTTTGCATCGTTTTACGTGTTCCTGTAAACATGATTAGTGCAAAGCAATCAAAAAGTAGAAGGGAAATTTAACATTTTAACGCTGACTTTTAATTTTAATTTTATAGTTTAATAAATAGTATTGTTCAGCTTAGAGTTACAACATGCATGGGAAGGCAGGTTATTAAGTAATAATAATAAATAAAATGTTTAAAAAATCTTTCATTGAATATGTCGGAGTAAAACGCAGCCTTATTTGTTGAAATTTCACTTGTTTTTACAAAGGTTGGAAAGTATTTTTGAAATACTGTCAATTCCATTACTGCGGCTTACGAAAAAAATAGTACTAATATTAAACCTTTTGAAGTATAGATAAATGCACTTACGAAAGTAGAATTATTCATAAGTAGCCGTGTGGTGAAGTTTTTGACGTTGAAAAGAGTGAGTCCACCCCAACGGTCGCGGAAGACCAACTCCTCATCTGAAACAATTTTGTTATTCATATATATTTGAAATAATAATAATAATATAATAATAATAATATCAGGACAAATTACATATATTGATCTAACCCCTAAGTAAGCAAATTATTTGCTTGTGTTAGACAACGATACAAACTCATAGAATTACACATATAAATACTGAGAATATATTTAATAAACGACCAAACTCAGAAACACAGTCATCTATGCTCATCACATAAATGCCTGTCTCTGCAGGGAATCAAACCCGAGCCCCATAGCGCCGTGATACGTTAGGCGTCTGCGCTAACCACTCGACCAATGGAGCGGTTAATTTGATGTTTAATATGTATTTATATTTTGTTCTACAGACAACTATAAATATTTATATTTTCACGAGATACTTCTGTCATTCCCTATTTATGTTTGATTATTGCTGAAATTATTTATTTATGTAAATAATAATATAAAGTGGTATGTTTTTCCTATTTACATAATTTATCTCGACGCAAAGTGTGGTAAAGTGTAATCTGGAATGTATTATTGAAAATTAAATTCATAATATCTTTTAAATTATCAATGAATCAGTTAAATCATCATCATTCTTATAAATACCTTTTATTTAAGTAACTGTTTTAATTTTTAAATTCAAATTATTGTTTTCTCTAGTAGCGTGTTCAAAAACTTTTTAGTTTTTATAATATTCAAAATGATGTAGTCAAATAATCTGTAAGGTGAGTGTATTTGGGAGTTGTCCTTTACATACGGCTGAGGCTTTGAAAAGTGGAGTGGAGGAGGGTTTGCCAGTAACCAATCTCGCAAACACAGCGTCGTTTGTACAGTTTGAATAAACCTGGGTCAGAATGAAACGTGATTATGTACTTATATATTAATTAAGAATGATGAACAAATCTGGTGGAGAATTGAATTACGAATAAAAACCCATGTTTCAATATTTTTAATTTATTAAGGCACATGTTACTTATAAAATACTTCTTCGTTCGTGAAAAAAAAACCCACAAACTTTACAAACCAAGGTTTTATTAATTACATATTTGATTTTTGACTATATTAACTGTGTAGTCATATTTGATATCTGAGAATACATAAAAACCTTCATCATCATCCTCCTACCCTGTTCCCATTATTTGGGGTCGGCGCAGTATGTATTTTTCTTCCATTCATCTCTATCAGCCGTCAACTCCTCACCCACGCCTTTCAAACACATGTCATTCATCACACAATCCATCCATCTCTTTTTGGGCCGTCCTCTACCTTTGTATCCTTCCACACGCAGATCTAATACTCTTTTCACAACCTGTCTTTCGTCCCTCCGCATTACATGTCCATACCATGCTAATCGTCTTCCTCTCATCTTATCGGTCACTGGTGCTACTTTCATGCTTCCTCTTATATACTCATTTCGTATCTTGTCCATTCTCTTAACTCCACACATCCATCGCAACATCCGCATTTCATTTGCATGCAATCTCCTTTCGTCCTTTTTCTTAACAGGCCAGCATTCCGATCCATACATGACGACAGGTCTGATAATTGTTTTGTATATTTTCCCCTTCAATTTGATGGGCATTCGGGGATCACAAGTTATGCCTGTGACCTGTCGCCATTTCATCCATCCTGAGCTGATCCTGTGTTCCACAGCGCGGTCTATATCTCCATCACCCTGCAAGAGTGAACCGAGGTACTTAAAATCCGAGCAAGTAGGCAGTGCTACGCCATCTAGTATGATAGCAACAGGACCGGATAATCCGCCAAAGTCACAGAACAAATACTCTGTTTTTGTTCTGCTGATCCTTAGGCCAACCTTCTCCAGTTTCTGTTGCCATAATGCTAGTCTACTCTGTACCTCGAGTCCATCTTCACCAACGAGAACGATGTCGTCGGCGAATAGCATGCACCAGGGTGCCTCTTCCTGGATGTCTGACGTCAAGGCGTCCATAATCAACAGGAAAAGGTAGGGGCTTAGAGCTGACCCTTGGTGCAAGCCTACAGCCACACCGAATTCATCGGTATTGCCAGCAGACGACCGAACGTGTGTACATGATGAAATGTACATGGCACGAATCAGCTCCACATACTTACCTGGCACTCTTTTCTCTTTCAAGGTCCACCACAAAACCTCTCGGGGTACACGGTCGTATGCCTTTTCTAGGTCTATGAACACCATATGCAAGTTTTTGTGAACCCGTCTGTATTTTTCGCATAATTGGCGAAGAGCGAAAATGGCATCCATAGTCCCTCGGCCCGGCATGAACCCGAATTGGTTTTGGGTAATTTCACTCTCTTCTCTTATTCTTTTCTCAAGTATTTTTTCCCACACTTTCATCGTATGTGACATAAGCTTTATGCCTCGGTAGTTATTGCAATCCTGAACATCACCCTTGTTTTTAAAGATGGGCACTAGCGTACTACTGTTCCATTCATCCGGTATCGTGTTCTCGTGCAGCAACTTACCAAAGAATAAAGTCAGCCACCTCCTTCCATCCTCATCACACAATTTCCACACTTCGACTGGTATTTCATCTGGTCCCACCGCTCTTCCATTCTTCATACTCCTTACGGCCACTTTCACTTCTTCCTCACAAATTTCCCTTACCAGACCTATGTTTAACGGCGGATCTTCTAATACTCTGTCCCAATCATTTTCTTCATTCATCAGCCTTTCGAAGTATCCCTTCCAGCGATCTTTTATCTCCTCACCATTCATCAATACCCTTCCACTATCGTCTTTTATGCACTTAATATGTGAAATATCTCTCGCATTCTTCTGCCGTGCTTTAGCTAATTTAAAGAGTCGTTTTTGGCCTTCAGGGCACTCTAGCGACTTGTAAATGTCGTCTAGGTTCGCAGCCTTTGCGGTCGCAACAACTCTTCTAGCTATTTTCTTGCATTCTTTATACTTCTTTGTCTTATCTTCTTTTAATCTTTCGTCTCCTACTTCCACACTCTGCCACTCTTTGAATGCTTTCTTCTTCTCTTTCAATGCTTCTTGTACTTCTTCATTCCACCACCATGTATCCTTATCTATGGTTCCTTTACCTTTAGACTGTCCTAGAACTTCCTTCGCTACACTTCGGATACACTTTGCCATTTCATTCCAACACTCATTCACACTTTTTCCTTTCATATCCTTCATTTCCACCATATTGTCCACTACTTGCTTCCTAAACTCACATGCATACTGATCCTTTCCTAGCAAATGCCACTTTATTTTGGTTGGGGGGCGGTTCTGGTGTTTACTGGCAATGGACTAGTATGTCCATTAGCAATAACCGGTGTTGTGAGACTAGTGATTCTCCTGGCAATATTTTACAGTCCTTGACGCAGTTGATTCTATTTCTTTTTACCAGAAAATAATCAATCTGCGTCTTGTTCAGGCCGCTTTTGTACGTAACGAGGTGTTGTTCTCGTTTCTGGAACCATGTATTTGTTATCGCCAGGTCAAAAGCAGTAGCCGCTTGTAGGAGGGCCTCTCCTTCATTGTTAGGTGTTCCATACCCCCAGCCTCCGTGAACTCTTTCATACCCTCCATTCATTCTTCCTACATGGCCATTAAAGTCACCACCAATATATATCTCTTCGTTGTTTGGTATACTTATTACTAGGGCATCAAAGTCCTCCCAAAACTTCTCTTTCATACTTTCTTCACAGCCTGCTTGAGGGGCATACACACTTACAATATTCATAACCACATTCTCTAGCATCAGTCTGACAACGATCATTCTATCATTTTTCCTTTCAACCTCTGTAACTCTTTCTTTCATCTCTCTATCCAATACAATCCCTACCCCATTTCGCTTCCCATCGCTTCCACAATAATAGAACTTATATCCTTCTCCAATCTCTCTCGCCCTAGTACCTTTCCATTTCGTTTCCTGCAAGCACGCTACATTTATTCTTCGTCTTTTCAAAACATCCGCTAACTCTCTTCCTCTTCCATTCATCGTACCTACGTTCCAACTGGCAAACCTCAACTTAACATTCTTCACACTTCGGGCTCGCTTCTTACGTCGTACCCGCTCCGAGTGGTACGACAACCCTTGTCCATTTCTCACAGGGGCCGGGTGCTGCTCCTGCGCGTCGCCTAGGGGGGACGCCCTAACCCTATCGCGCATCATATTAACTTTTGACATACTGCATGTGTTTTGGCTTTTTCTTTTACAGTCGGCCGCCTGCCTGACACCAACCCTCCTTGGGAATGTATTCGTTATTTGAAAGAAAGGAAAAGGGTGAGGACGTAGGGCAGAGTAGGGGGTAGAGTTTAGGTAGGGATAATAGGTTTAAGGGATACTACTTACTTGGAAGATTAGGTATAAGTCAGTAGTAGCTCGGGGGACCGGGGTCGCATACCCGTATATCATAGCATGGTCACCGAAGTAGTAGACCAGTATGATATCCCCTGAATTAATACATAAAAACCTTAAGACCTTATATTAAAGAAAACCATTAGGTATATATTAGTATATATATCACTATTGCAGGATGTATAATACTCAATAAGATCTATGTGTATATGTTACTAGTCTGTAAACACATATATATATATATATATATATATATATATATATAGAACTCTTACAATGATGAAATAGTATCTACATTTGAATGAAAACTAAGTATAATAAATCGCTGTCCGTGTGTAGGACTGGAACGAGGCAACGGAAGACTGATGGGACCCTAATTAAGATTTAACTAACACAGACTCCGGTAATGAAAAAATATTACACAACACTGTATAATTCTGAAATACTTTATGTACATATATTGTACATAATTGTGGTAGTTATATAAAGTATATAATTATAAAAAATATTTTATCTATTTAAATATTAAGTATTTTTTACCAAATCGAATTTTTAAAATTTTTTACGCGAAATTTAGTCAACTAATTTATCGATAAGTTGTATGATGATATATGGTTGTAATTTATGTACAGAAAGATATAAAAAAAAACAAAAATACGAGGTACCTGTGGCCTTATTGTTAACAGCAATCTCTTCTAGACAATATTTAGATAGACGACAAGAGGTGTGGGCATCGTCTTAGGTACTTAAAAAGAAATTATGATATACCTGTCACAATGCATTATCGAACCAAATGACATTAATATACAAATGATAGTTAAAATCTAACTGTGTAATAATAGATTCAAATTCTTCTTTTGACACCTTAAAAATATAACAATAATATTATGTAATTATGTATATTACATATATAATATTTATATATTTCTGTATCGGTTTTTGATTCTCGGCATATATTGTATGAAATGATTAAAAGCAGAGTTATTGTACCAAGAAATTCAATTACTAAGCTACAAAGGGACTTTTGTAAGTCATTGTTAGCCATCTTTCAATGGATTATCTATTTCAAGAATTATGGAAACATTTATCCATTTCCGGACTTAAAAATATCGAGTTTAAAGTTTTTATAATTGTAGTGGGTATCATTTGCTACGCCTGTCATTATAAATGGTTTGCTCTAAAATTCTATATAAATATATTATAACTATAAGTAATTAAATTTATGTAAGTTTATATTATTGTTATGTATGTATGCATTATTGATATACTTATTTTAATGTTTTTTTCCGGTTTATTAATTTGTTACCCTCATTGTTTTATTTTTTCTGTTTGCCGTTTTGGTTGACTGGTAGAGAATGCTTCAGCATTAAATCCGCCAATTGTACTTTATCTTGTGCAGTGAAATATTAAATAAATAAATAAATAAAATGGTCACAAAACTATTTTCCATAGTTACAACTTATTTTAGTTAGGCAATGGTTTGTGCTAAAAAACTGTGCTATATTAATTTCTTGAATTAATTAAGGTTTGTAAAATTAAATTTTAATTCTCATTACCGTAAATAATTAAGACATATTGAAATTGATTTTACAATCAGATTACATAAACTGTTAGTCTGTGTGTGTGTTTCACTAGACGAAATTATATCTTATAATATAAAGCCATAAAACGTATGCATAAAATTTATATTTAGAAACTACTAATATAAACTTCATATTATATAAACTATGTATATTAATTTTAATTAATATTTTTTTGGTTATTAGTTACCATATAAAATATACTGAAGTAACTCTACATGTAGAGTCCAAATGTAACAAATAAACTTTTAAAGAATAAATCCCTAAACCTCATCTCTCATTTCCAAAAATTCTCCAAATCACCATTTAGAGTGCGATTACCCGCCAAGTTCAGCCACCCGGCAGTATGCGGCTATCAATTTTGCCCGGGCCGCTCCCGGTTATAAATTACCCGGGTTAGGTCAGGGTAAAAATGTTAACACGGCTTAGGTTTAATGGATTTAAATTGCATCCAGCCGTGCCTCAATGTTTTTATAATATTACTTTGTTTCGTTAGGATTACTTTAATATTTTGATACAAACACATATTCATATTTAATATTAAAATGAAAATTGTGCCTGTTTTTGTAAAAGCTGATGAAATATGCAGAATATTTAATTTGTGGAATATTTTTCAACAAAACATTATTTCAATTGACTTAAAAAAACAACAAGAACATAATGAAGATGGATGTATTTGTAGTTACATTGATCTAGTTGTTCATTCATTGCTACTAGCTAGCGGTACAATAATCAATATCCGGAAAACATTCTCACCCGGATATAAATAAGACCCGGGAGAAACCAACCACGGCACTCTGTTCTATACAAGTTAGTTTTACTATTACCACTGGAGCACTCAACGGTCCTAGAGACTATAATTTATTAGCTCCGTATTCGAAACAAATCTGGAATTTATATTCTGTATTTTGACAGTAACAAGATTTTCGTCTCAAATACCTTTGGAGAGATAAGAATTGTTTAAAAAAATATATACAAGTACTTAAAATTGTTTAAAAAGTATATATTATTTATAAACCAGGATAAAGTTTTGTAACAGGCTTCGACATTTTTTGTATGCACTGTAGGTAACTGTAGGCGAGTTGGGCGGCAGAAGTTGTTAGAAGCAGCTTTATTTGATTCTTTATTATGGATAAAAAATATCTTATGCGGTTGAGAAAAAAAAATATGAACACCTTTCATCCGTTCCGATTTTATTGCCCTCAAAGAGCCAGTTTATACTTCACGGAGGACATAACACTCGCACTATATAAAACAGGTCGCAATAAAGACCACTGTTCTCGTCTGTGTTCCTGACAACGACGAGTTTTTCAAATTGTGAGGATTTAGTTCTCTGGGAAAGACTTAATGCTTTTCCATTACATAGGGGTGGGTATTGAAACTTGATGGGATGATATTGCAACAATAATAACGCCACTGACGCGTAGCAATTTTCTTCTGAGCTATCGTTAATGAACTTTCATATACATCACAAATTATAAGCAAACTTTAGTTAGCGGAATTTCATAAATACGTATGTCGCCACCACGTTACTAAAACTGAGACAATATTAATGACAGTACTGGGTACACTGTACTGTCCAACCTTTTCCTCGGGAAAAGGTCAAAAGGTGTCGAAAAAATATTGGGTGTACTTGAGAGGTCCTCAGGAAAAGTTTTGGTATAGGGTTAACTGAATTTTGTCCAGTACAAACCCTAAAGATACATGTTTCAGCGCTCACCCTTAAAAACACAATTAGCTGTATAACACTGTTCTAGACCATTCCCTTTAAATTACTCGTTAAATATCAGAATGCTTGATCAGGATATTTTAAATAATTGTCACTGGTGCTGTCACCGAAAAAGCAGGGCTAAGTTATACTGAAGAAACTGGAAGAAATCATGTTGGTTATTCCAATTGTTGTTTGCGGATGTTAACGCGGTTGAACATATTGTTAAACAAATAATTTAACATGTTTCATTAATGTTTGCGAAACATTTATCAAAATGTTAGCAAAATTAAAAATGTATTATCAATTTTATTTAAAAGTTTGTTTTATCGCACGATTGGAAGAATCAACTACAATTATTTCACATCTCTTAACTTTAATATTCTTGTGTCAGTTTATAGAATTGTTTAAATGTATTACAAATCTGAACTATGTGTGATTTATTGAATCATGAATTGAAAAATGAATTCATGAATATAAGATGCGGAAAATAACAAAATCTTCTTCATTGGCACATTGGAGCTGGAATAGAAAGTTGCTTTTACATTGTTCTCTTCTTACATACCCAACATACCAAGAAGTAATAGTTAATTAGTCTTGATCACTAAAAACCCTTTATCAATAAGGAAATTTCTGGCTTCCGTAAAAGGTAGTACACCCAAAGTATATGTTGGAGAATGTTTTAACCCATGGCTATTCGATATTTTATTGCAATCAGAAATACGTTCAAGTAATGAGGTTCTGAAGTTTTGAAAAACTGTTATTACCGCTTTTCTTTCATATAGCTTTTGCAATCATATCAGACAAAGGTGCATATAATTGTCAACTAAGATCACGGAGAAAAAGCCTATCAAGGTTGTATATAACATGTATCTTTAGGGTTATAAAAAGTAAAATAAAATAGAATGAAATGTTCTGATGCATAATGCATATCTGAGAGTACAATATTTTTTTAACTCAATGTTAAATTAAATGAATTAAAATACGTTCATTGAAAAATACAGCAGTTTTCTGTCAGTCGAGAATTCAAATTTAGTTATTGACCTAATTTTATCTTTAATATATTATGCATACTGAATTTATTGTTACATATTCTATTCAATCTAAGATTATAAATTCAGATACCACTTTAAGATTATATCATTAGCGTAAATCTTTACGTTAACTGTTAGAGGTTATGAATAATAAATTCTACGAATAAAAAAATATCTTCCTTAGTTTATCATTCTTTTTCTTAAATTATAACTCTGCCCCATAACGGCATCCGCATCGGGTCAATATATAGATATATTATGACACTGAACCCACACATTGTAAATAATAATTATCTATAAGATACAATATATCGTGATTATGACTTCAATACGTCGAACCGATCAGAAAATATCTGATCACTAGAGATATGTGTATATATCCGCGCCCATGTATATGTGTATATATTTTTTAGTCTTATGAACGATATTGCAAAATCATAGTTAGCTTATCATCTAATGCAAATATACAACATTGTTTATTTTATGAGACGAGCTTCGTTTACTCGCAATATCCGGCAGATGAGTTTCTGGTTTATTTACAATATTTAAGAAGTATAGCAGATGAAACCGCTGTATCACGAATACAGCTATATCATAAATGTCAAACTTTTACATCACTTTTAAGTAGAGTATTTTACGGTACAGCTATTTTAAATTTGCGGAGGAGACGAAAAATACAAAAATAAAAAAATAATAAATATACAAATGTTTTCATTTTCTGTATATTATTTCATAGAAAAAGTTATTACTTCCATAAATTTAAGACATAAAAATTAAGGTACTTTGAAAGAGAACCCGCAAGAAAATCCATGGATCTTTTTCCTATGTTATACATTTTTAAATAATATTTTTTCCACATTGTCCATTGGTTCAACGAAGAATCCAAGTAAAGCGTGGAAAAAATACAGAATAATTATTTATTGAATTGCACAAAGATTCATTATGATTCTAACTTTAAACAATTTACAAAATATATTGTATATGAAAGTGTGTTTGATGGAAATATATGGCTTTTCATACAGCTCTATCGGAACTCAAGTCTTCGAGGCGTAAACCGGAGGCGGTTGCACAGCTATTAATATTATCCGGCCCATATTCTCCGGTTATAAATACCCGGAACACCACCGGACCGTGCAACGCCATGATGAAGTTTGTTTTATAAAATAAATTGAACATCGAAATATTTACAACATCATGCATAAAGGCTTTATGACTACGAAAAGACTTTTATGGGCTTAAAAAAAAAAGCAATTAAATAAAAAGGAAATTATTAGTAAGATTTTATTCTGAATACTGACGTATACTAATTACGTAAGCTGAGATGGAATGTCACTTCACAGGCTTCTTCAGTTCGCCTTGTATATAGTAAATATGTTATAAATGAGTACATTAGTATATATTCTTAGTAAGGTCTTACTCGGAACATTTACAACTCATGTAGACGACATTAACCCTTATTTTTTAGTTAAAAGTGGATATTTTCATTATTACTACTGGCTTTGTAGAGGGAGGGCCCTGTTATTTATAAGGCTGTTTGGTAGAACATTATAATAGTTAAGTTTAATATATAATGAGTACATCTGGAATAGAAAGAGTTTTGTATGTTAACTTGTAAACAAAGCGTTAACTGATAAATTTGAATATGAATATAGAATGATAAATAAACCGATACGGGTAGGGATTTGAACCTGCGACTTCTGGGAAACCCGTCCCGTCGCTCTACCAAATCAGCTACCGTATCATATCGTATGTTATGTTTATAGATATTATCAGAAGTTAATTGACAATTTGTTTTTTTTATTCATCCAGTAAATGAACACGAAATCTTTAGAGATTATTTTCAGTAATATATAATAATTAGAGTAAGATAGGAAATACAATCAGCAGGATCTGTCCTATACTAATTACAATTAATTCTTTATATGTGTTTTACAAGCATTTTAAAATGGCGCCAGATTCCGCCAATCCTAAATATGTTAAATTGTCATTTAAAATCCTTTTTTTTTTATTTACTATTTTATTTAAAATATCAGATTGCATTTGTGTGATGATATGTTAATGATGACAAATGTGACATTTTCAATGATTTTTTTAAAACCTTTATCAATCTTTTTACTTTAAAATATAATATAATAACGCAATGACTACACTTCTTCTTTATCATTATCATCTTTTACTTTGTTAACATATTTTTAAAACTTCTTTATAATAATAAAAAACAGCAAAAAAAAAAGATTCAAATGATTTATCGCATCGTTTAGATCTAAACTAGTTTATAAATTAACAATACAACACAAACGTAATTCTATACTTTAACTATTATTAAAGACGATATGTTTCTGATGCATCTGAACATGTCCAGCCTAATTTGGTCAAACCAAAATAGGTTTCCTATGTATGTTAGTTTTGTCAGAGTATTTTTTCTCCAATGAACGCCTGTCTAGCGTAGATAAAGTAGGACTTGGCCTGGATAAAAATAGTTCATTCTTGCAACGGAATATTTTAACCATGTTTATTTTCACAAAAATGAACGAAACTGTTATTTTTTTACAAGCAACTTCAATCCCATCAAGGCAATCTGACAAATTAATCACTTGTACGTTCGTTCGTTGAATCCACGATAATTCCGCAGATTCGAGTTTTGCCAGTCGCTGGCACAGCGCCAGTACTCCGCTGCCACTGCAGATACATTGATTTTATACTACATATAATTGTAAATTTTGAACAATGAAAACAATTTTTTAGCGACTCAACATATCGACAGGTATGGCAAGTGCTGTGTTATAAAAAAAATACCAAAAAAATACTACATATATTATATAGTTTCATTCAATAAAAAAAAATGTAAAAACAGATTTTATTAAGAATATACTTTATATACTATAATCAATTTATAGAATTTAAGATAATTAATGTTTTAGACTTCTAGTTTAATTTCAAGTTCTAAAGCTGTTCATCCAACAATTTGGCTTGCTGGTAGAAACTAGCTATCGAACATAGAGCTCTTCCTCAGGGCTTATGATTGTTTAGTAGGTACTTAATAATAATTCTTGATGATAATTAGCCAAGTCTATATATAATAAGCCCATATGCTTCAAAATATTATCCAAAATTATTAGAAGATATAATATTTTAAGTTGTTAAATTTTTTTATGTTGTTATATATAAATATCAGGACCATTGAACTTCGCACCCATTCAGATCTCACTTCTCTTATCTTGGAGTCAACAACCAAGGCATATATTATAATAATGAACTTGGCTCTTATTTCACATTTATATTTTTAATTGGATATTTTATAATAAATTCAAAAATACAAAAACTATAATTAAAAAAAATAAGAAATATATTTCATGTATATTATACAACTTCTAGAAGGAACTACAAAAAGTAAATCATACGTGCAACAATGAATACGACTAACGATAATATGCTTACGATAGGTAAACTTCTCTGTTGAATGATTTATGAAATCTCATCTCGTTTCTTCGACGACTCGTTCCCCATTTACATATAACATACATTTAAATCTTCATTTCTAACTCACTTTCCCTGTGATGTGTAAACGTAAATATTTAAAAGTTTGCAGTATTCACATCAGCAGACTAGTAGTCTCAAGGAAACAATATTGCTATTTGGCTTGTAGGTTATTCAATAAGCCAATAAAATATTAAAACATTTCATTAAACTATAAGGATAAAAACTTGTTTTGGATTTGTTAAAAAGCCTAAATTACGAAGATATAGAAAAATATATAACTCATTTATGAATAACCCCGCATGACATTCTAGCACTCAAACACTTAGATACACAGACACAAATACGCACACACGCACGTAAACACGTATCCACACACATCTACACAAAATTCTTTTTGGTTTTGGTAGTTTTATATTTGCTTTTCTTGTTACTATAAAAAATATATATTTGTTTATTTTATTCTTTGGAACATTCTTTGTTTGGAGGTGGGTGTTAATGTCTGCGACACAGTTATATAACCAATGCAAGCATTTTCGAACACTGCATTATTAAGTACTTTTATAATTTTGGTTCCAATGAAGATTATTCTCCTCCATCAAGCCTCCAGGTTACCTGGTGATAAGTGATCACCGCCGGCAACGGACTATTGCAATATCAGAGTATGCAACAGCGTGACTCGTAGTGAAACGTTTCTTGAAAATCGAACTGTTGAGGAACGCCATACTTCTAGGTGATAGGAATGGAATTGTAGGCGGTGGCGTGGTTGTGGCTCTGATGAAATAGTGGAATTTGGCGGTAAAAATCAGATGAAATTGATTTCGAAATACACTCAGTGAAACTAACTTCTGAGCTGCAATCCCAGTCCCTGGTTGCCTAAGCTGGGCATTCCTAAGCTGGGCCAGGAGTATCACTTGGCTTGGCTGACCGCCTAGCTGATGATACGCTCGTAGCCAAGGAATTAAACAAAGACCAAAACGTCAAGGGCTATAGCCCTTGACGACACGACGCCTATTTTCATGGACGTTGCTAGTTATTACGAAGAGGGAGCCACGCCCTGAATTCATCTTCCATCTCCCCCTTAAGGGTTGAGAGTGATGAAAGGACGCTACTTTGTGAAAAATGCGGTAAAATATTTCGTATATTCTCACATTCTACCTCCAAAAGTATCCTGAGCTAAAATAGTCCTTATTAATATTTTAAAACTTATATAAAATATAATATTTTATATTAGGCTCATGTATAAAATTATTATACTCCTCCTGAACTGGCGAACATGCGTTAATATTATTTTATGTGGTTGAGTTGGCTCAGGTAAATTTGCGTTGACATCAGACTCCGGTAATTTTTATATTCAAAGCATAACAAGGTCAACCTACCTTATAATATGAAATAAATATGTTTCTTAATTGATTTCTCACTTATTCTCTACAACGTAATATAATTTTATAACTTTTATGAGTATAAAATTTAGTCTGGATCTGCAAAGGCGCTTGTTTTCAATGCAAGTTTCTGTAAATACGTACTTTAGACTTTCATAAACGGCGCGAAGGAGAGTCATTTTAGTAGTTGTATTATTAACCATATGAAAAAGGACCTCGTCGCTATTAAGAACCTTTTAATGTAGTTAGTCACGTACAGAAACTTGAAACATCTATAAAAATAACTGTGAAATACACCTAATAGCAGGTAAATATTTTTAAATATATTTATTTGATTTAAAACAACTATTACATTCCAATCCATCAACGATAAATATTCCCAGATTTTAATTTGATTTATCACTAGATGTGTTGTATTTAATATGTTTGTTTTTATTTGATTTTTATATAAAATTAATTTATACAATTGTACATGGAAGACCGTTTAAGAAACCCTCTTCATAGTTTATGCAGTAATATGCACACAAACAAAACATCAGTTTACGAGTAGATAAGTTAACGAAGCTTGAAAACCAAGGTTATACCGGATACGTTAGCTATTATACCGGATACTAGTCCTGAATGCAAACTACAATGTCTAAAGACAATAAAACCGTCTGTATATTTACATAATTACTAAACCAAAAGTCACATGCCATTAGAAATATATGTTCACTATTTCTTCTTGTGGAAGAAATAAAAAAGTCCTTTAGAACAACCAATAGCCACAGCTTATTTCTAGAAAAGTAAGTCAAATATAAGTGCAATATAAATAAACTGAACTGTGAAAATTATTTTAAACGCGGCATGAAAAATCGGATGAATTGCATTTAAAAAATCCGTGATGGTTTTATCTATAGTAACAATTTAAAATCACCTTTGAGACCAGGTTTTAACGGATATATGCATGAACGTTAAAACATGAATTTTAACAGGTATAATAAATTATTACTTTAAAAAAAAGATACTGAAATGGTATATTTTGTAAAAGACATGGCAGGCATATATTAATATACTTACTCTTGCCAAAAATTGTTATACAGTTTCTCAAAAAAATCTATTGCTTTAAGCATTTCTTACTGTATTGAGCTTTTTAATCATTAAAATATATGAAGCTCATTTACAACTACCTGTAGTGACTTTAAACGTTGGGGTCAGTTATTAATAGTATAACACACTCTCTAGACTTATGAATTGTTTAAGTGACTATTAGAATCATGGCATACGGCGTGTGGAAAGTATGGCATGGATCATGCCATACTTTCTAAAACTGACCATGATCAATGGATTAAAACACGCACATGATGACGGCCACTCTTTAGCTTTGATGAAGTCCGAAACTTTTATTTCCAACCACGGTTGATCGAGCCCAATGACTCGGTACTATGTTATGCTGAAAGAACGATTTTTGGTTATGAAATATGGTGTTGTTAAAATGGTTAACCACATTATCGAGAATTATATTATGATACACTAGTCAACTTTTTCACAAGATTATTACTCAATCACCCCTTGGTAGCTAACACTTGTCACTGAAATCAGATAATGTCCACGTTCTACTCTGTTGACTAATGTAGATAGTTATATAGATTTTTGAGAATAAAGTCGGATGTTCGCTGATTAAAAAATTGATCATTAGAAAAAAACTCGTCCGTTTTTTCCGGTGAGCGTTTTTTGTTTATCGCTTAAGAAGTTGTTTTGATCTACCTCCCTTGGACTCCCTCTTAATATTTATATTAATAGTAAATAACGACCACGACTGTTATATGCTGCAAGTCCTAAGTATTTTTTAAACTAAGCGACATGTAGAGGCTGTTTTCATTTCCCGAGACAAAATCTATTGATTCCAGACATTAATTGTCTTCGAATTCTATTCTTCACTGCTTTCATCGCCTTTCTGGATATTTTAATATAACATCGCCTTCTTCAAATAAATAATACAAATTCTTATCTTATCTTCACAAACAAAATAGATTTTACTGTACCTATCAACAGCTGGATTCACAAACGTTCGACTAATATAGAGCGGATGGAGAGTTAATTTGCCAAATTGCATTTGGCTCCATACCTACTAAGTATAATACTATCACTGTAATTCAGTTTTCTTTATCATTCCACTTCATTTTAATATTAGATTATTAAGAAAACATGAGGAAATCTAATCTAACAATGAAAGATTTAAATTACAATTGTAATATTATGTTTTTTGTATAGTTTTTAATTGTTCACATTTAGTCGAACATTTTATTTACGTTTTTCCTTCAGATTGAGACCCCACTCCTAGTTACGATATATATATATACGAATATAATAGTAAATTGAAAATCCCTATTAATATGCAATCATTTTAACGAGTCCATTTCATCGCACTGATGCATCTGATTAACCCAGCTTTTAATAGCACTGACGTATGGACAAACCGTGTATGTAAAATATTGTTATGCAAAATAATGTTTAAGTTAATGACTTGATGGCAATGGGTTTTAATTAAAATATAACAAATTGGTTGTAGAATGGTCGAAATAAAATGGTAAATAAATCATATCATATTTTATTAATGGATAGTTCAATTTTAATTAAAAAAAAGTAGAATGAGAAGATTATAGATTATAGAACAGCAAACGATGTATTCACTATGTATGTATGTATGTTTGTAGCTATGTATGTTTGTAGGTATGTATGTTTGTAGCTATGTATGTTTTGTAACTATGTATGTATGTGTGTAAGTGATCAATGCCGCCCACGTTCTCTTGCCACGTCAGAGGACTCACAAAAGCATTCATGACAATTAGGAAACGAGGAGGCGTTTTGTTGAAGCTAGGTCCATATCGACCTGTAAGCGTCAAAGGAACTGTAGACGTGAAACTAGATAACAGTGACACCTACGCAATTCCTTAGAGAGATATTTTGAATGAAATAGGTTTTAAATTATAAATGCACCTTCGTAAATTCATATTTAGTTAAATGTCAACTTCATTAGCGTTTTGTAAAGTTAAGCGATGTATCTATGAAGCTTGAACAATAATTTTATAAAAATTAAATAAATCGAAAAATCATGAAAGCACTTTGAAGCTTTTAATTTTCTTTTAATAAGAATGATGGCACTTTACAACAGGGATCTGTAGTACAACTGCGATTATATTAGTAAATTCGTGAATAATCACGAATATAAATGATGAATATAAATTCATCAAAAATGTTATTAGCATAATAATAAAAATATTTTGTATTAAAAATACTAATTTAAGGTTCCAATTTAGACTTTAAGAAGTTATACTTTTTAAAAATATATATATAAAACTTAAAAATGCATCTCAATAATTTATAATGAAATATATCCTTTTGTCAAAATATGAGGTCGTAATGATACAACAGATGTTGCAGACGGATTTAATATTTGCCGTATGGAATTAATTAATATTTTAATAAGCCATAGCAACAAAAATACCGGTTTTATTAACATTATTTAATTTTTCATCTTTTATTTGGTTAACCATGCGTCAACTAATGTTTTATTTATCGTTATAAATACTGGAAATCAGCCTTTACATAAAAAAAGCATTTATAGAATGTGAATGATAATAACAAATAATCTTTTCACCTTAACTTTAACTTTATTATGATATACTTAACAAAAGAAATGATAGTTTCGTCGGAATAGCCAAAGAGTTACTTGTTCAAGTGATGCTTACTTATAAACTTAGAATACAGCTTAATGGGTGCAGTAATCGTACAAATAAGTTAGTTAACACTGTGGTTGCTACGAACATTCAAGAAGGTGATATTATACTAATTAATTCATTTAAATGTCATTCACTTAGAAAGATTTCGTTTTAAATCTTGTTGAGAACAAGAACTATGATAGTTTCTTCTTTAATTTGTATTTTTCTAATAAAACTCAGTGTTGATTTACTTTTTCAAAAAATAAATATAAAATTAAAGCAGTATCATGGAATATTATTAAGCATCCGTTTAGAGACAACAATTGCTTTTGACGTAGCTTCTGTTCCATTTCTTTGGTGAATAAAGATTGATTCGATATAGGTTGGATATCTAATATATAGAAAATCATTCAGACAGCAACGTGGAAAAAACTATAGGCTAGTCTGGTTATAAAATAAAAAATCATGGTAATAATTAAATATATTTCACTAAAAATCTACAATCAGACTCTATTCTATGTGAAATTTTAAATATTATCTGATATAGTAAGTAACGTTAACACTGGGTGAAAAACTTCACGTAAAAAGTTTTTCCAATTTCCCTCTCGACTTCCGAGTCATTTTTCATTGTCCAGTCACTGTTCTAACTTTTTATTAGCTTCGAATAAACTATGTATTCTTTATGTAATATATGTAAGTTATTGAATGTTGCATTATTATTAGAACTTAAAAATGTTTACGGAATTAACTGGTAAGTAAGAAATATATTACCTTTGAGTTCTAGTAACAGTTGTATCATTTTAGAGCGGCTCCATTCGCATGAACTACAGATGGCCGTTCTCAGCATGTCCCTAATATTTATTTAGAGCTACTCGAACCAGAGAAATAAATAGTATTTTAATATTGTTTGGTACATTTTTTAAGAGTAACGTTATGTTCCTTTTTTATATGGATTTCTTCAATAGATAGGTTATATACAGATATATATTTTTTAAATCCAATGATAGTTCTAGAGATAAGAGCAACCAAACCAATACTTCAGATTTCTATAATATTACTGAAGTATAACTTTAAAATACTTAATATCCCCATGCTTAATAATTACAAATGCTGATAAACTTTTAAATGACCAAATAATAATGTGCATAAATAATTACATATAATAATTATATATTATTTTTTGTGCAATAATAATTACATATTTTTTTAATACGTAATTAATATTTGATATCGTAACATTGGCTTACGTAAGATAATTTTATAGAATTTCTTGCCACTGCTTGAATTCTAGTACCTGTATAATAGCAGTATATTATTCCGACGGGAATAATATTAATAGCCTTATAACCCATTTCCAACCGTTTTCTATACGGAAAGAGCCTTAAGTGTTGCTTTTTTATAGGTATTATATGTGATACACAATAACAAATTATTAACATTTACCATACTAACCCAATTCTCGAAAATATATTATACAAAGGCGGTTTAGCTTGAGTATTATTATTTATTTTTCGCAATTGTAGATAGTGATATATTTTTAATGGATACTAATCGAATAGCCATGTTCTAGATTGCTCTCTTGTTAAGTAAATCAATTTGCAAACACCATCAATCCATTAAAGTAATGGAACCTCTCTCACTAACTCTTGACTTTAATTGAAATACTATTTTTCATCGCTGCTTTCTATCTGGTTAAAAAATCGAAAGATTTTACATCCTAGTCACTTGTCTTTATAACGTTTAATAAATATTTTATAGATCGAAATAAAGTATGCCTGATTTAAGTTTAATTACTAAAAAACTATTAATACTTTACTTGAATAATACTTTTAAAAATAACTAGTAAGAAATCCAAACACAAGGACAGATCATTATTATATAAAGATAGTTGTAAGCTTAAAATAGTTTTTAACTAATTAGTTTCATACAAAATACTGAGTGGTAATAATATTTAAAATATACGTATATAAGCTTTTGATTTACATCATTACAAAAAAATAGTAAAATACGATCTGCATTCGAATTTGGTTGTGACTTTTATATTGTACTATAAATTATATATATAGCTTATGCAATGTATACTTAAATAATAATAAAGATAAGAATTTCCTCTTAATGCCTTATGTTTTAGATAAATTTAATGTAAGATATTGGCAATCAATTAATACTTTAATAAACCTCATAAACACAGACTCTCGTATCGATTGTTAATACCAAACACAATGGTTCACAAGACGGTCAGCGGACGCCAAGTAATCATTTCCGTTCACGACCTAGAAATCTCTCTCAGATCTAGATCTAGGTCTTAAAATACTAGAGCCACGCCCAGGCCACGCTCTATGGTGGTGTACACTGCAAGATAGACAGAAAGCAGATCAAAAAGTTCTTTGAAGTACTCTCCGCTTTAAATGCGGTAGATATAACTCGCCTGTATGGTCCCATCTACTACATAGTGGAGACTTCAATGTGTACCATACCGTACTGAATCACCAGTTTTCTTACTGGTCTGAGCTTTGAGGTAGTTCTGGTCGAATAGGCCCAGACCCTAAGAACGTGATCGCTGTTATTCCTAAGGATGGGTGCTATCACCAACATGTAGTCTGTCTATCAATAATATATTAAATATCCAAAATTCATTTTCTATGCAGATGGCAACATCGGAGTAGCTGTATATTTTGGCCGTGTTGGACTCTTTTTCAAAAACGTTGACAAGATAGCAAAGCCAAGAGATACTTATGTCTTCTACTGAGATTTGTTTAGGGAAGGCTTTAGAATGTTAGAAGCTGAGCCTTGTTCAGTTTAATATCCAAAAAGACACAAATTTCCCATTTACTAAATCCCTGTACGCTAACATTGTTGGCGATAGTTAGTTTCGCAGTCATCTGTTGAGAATAGGAAAGTTAGCTTCATAATACTGGCTGTAATCATTTGGACCAGACAAAACTTCATGCCGGACTAAAGACTGGCTCTATATAATGGTCAGTAGTATATGAAATACTGTTTTAATCTCTGGGCAAGATCTCCTAAGTATCAGGTACTATCATTATATCATGGGACTGCATGCACAGACGAGCCCCACGAATTATTGATTTAGTGTAAGAGAGTAAATGTTTCGTAATGAAATACATAACGCTTATATATTGTTCTTAAGTATCTATATGATCCACAGTATAAAATAAGTAATGTGGTGTTTTTTTTAATGTTTTATTTTGCCATAATATCTAAAATATTTGTGGTTTAAATACTCCGTTAAAATTCTAAGAATAAATTTCAAGATATTTTGTAAGTTTTAGAAAAATACTGTTTCTATTAGAGCATTTTTAAATTTTTCAATTTATATAATACTTGTATATTATATAAATTACATATAGCAACGCAATTTAAATTATTAAATGAATATTTTATTAATAAAATAAACCTTTCATTAAAAAAGTCAAAATACGAGCTGGCAATGATGCTACAGATGTTGCAGACAAATTTAATATCCGCCGTATGGAATTAATTGATACTTTATTAAAGCAATATAAATAAGGTTAACTGTTTATCCGTTTTATTAAAATAGGTTTAATTTTTATTTGGATTGTTGACTAGTATTCGTTATTTTTTTAATTTCAAGTTGATAGAGATTGATAGAAATATAATCTATAAGCCGGAATATAAAATATATGGAAAGTTAGAGCTTAAAAGAAATAAACTTTCAACTATGTTATAAAATACAGTAAAGCGCTACATTTATAACACAAGTTTCTTGCTGTAATATTCATACAAATCCATTAGTTAACTGTGGCTTAAGAATAATCGAGAAGAATATAATATGTTAATTCATTAATATTGATCTCATGGATTCGGCAGGAGTTGAATTTCAACTTTATTAATAACAGTAATTGTCATAATTTCTTTCGCTTTCTTATCAATCTTTGTGATAAACTCGGATATTAAAATCATAAATCACTACATAACACATCATAAAATCACTACATTAAATCACATGTTATTGAAATTTCTACAGTCAGACTCCATTTCATTTAACATTTGAAGAGTGATTTGAATACCTTAAGTAACTATAACGCTGGCTGAACGACTTTGCTATTGTAAAAAGTTTTGCCATTTTCAGACTTGATATATATTTTCTGTGTTCAGTTAGCAATCTCTGCATGCGGTTCAGTTACTATGTTAACTTTTTATCATCTACCAATAATCGCTTCATTCTCTACTTTATATATTAGTTAAATACTGTTGACTAAAACCTAAATAAGCTTAACTTGGCATGATAATTTCAAACATTAATATCGGTTGTGGTTTCTTTCCAAAGTTGTTGTCCGTCTTGACACCTACATCCCGATGAACTGACGATGAACTGATGGGATTACTAAAGTTTAAATGAACTTAACAATATTTAATGTTACTGTTTATGATATAATTTTGTTCCTAAGTAAATTTTTAACACTTTTGAGAAAATAAAGAATAGACTGAAATTGGGAAAAGAAAGAATAGATAACTAGAAAAGAATACAGATAATAAAATAAAATTATAACCTTAAAAATGTTAATGGAAATTTTTAAATAATAAAAATCGATTTTGGCATCTTTTCAATGTCAACTCTATTGTAGAGTAAGAAACATAGCTGAGAACGATACGATACGATAGCGATACCATAGCTCAAAAGGTAGAGCAGCGGAAGGTTTCGCAAGGTCATGGTTACCAATTTTGGTCGTAGTGATTATTTTTTCTTTATACATTTATTTAAAATGTATTTCAAATTAACATGCCTTAAAACTGATTATTGATAATTTTGAACATTTTATATCTGTACACCGTTGTCAAATGTTATAAGTAAGAACATTTTATGGGATTATACAGGGTATGTAAGTAGGAGCTTACGCTCATGTCTGATCTTAACCGTGCAGTATTTATTCCCGACAGGAAGGATAAAATTAATAGCTTTATAACCGGTTTCCAACCGGTTTCTATCCGGGCCGTAGACTTAAGTGTAATGTCTATAAAAGTATATGTGTAACTTAGGTATAATTTCAATAAATGGTTTATTAATAAGGTGTACATCTTTGTTATTAAACTAGTAATCTTCGAAAATACGTGAAGAGGTTTGTCATATCTGATATTGTTAAATTAAAAAAAAATGATTAAATATCTAAAATGATTACGCAGTACATTGTTATTTATATACGAGTATTAGTAGCAATACTCATGCAATACGTGTTCATAACAGTTAATTTAACAAAAAGTACTTACTAGCATTCTATCTTATTTACGATATAGCTCTTAAGAGAATGGAAAGTATATATATATATATATATATATATATATATATATATATATATATATATATATATATATATATATATATATATATATATATATATATATATATATATATATATATATATATATATATATATATTCATTTAGATAAACTTATTTTGAAAAAGATTATTACTCTGGTTAAACTAACAGTTATTAAGTTAAATTATTATGACAAATCTCTGGAATAGGCTTATACAAGCTTTTTTCAGATATATTTAATGTTCAATGTTGGAAATCAATGAATGTTAAAAAAAACAAACTCAATATAAATATTCAAAATAATGTATACAAATAATAGTAATTAATAAATATACACTTGATTTGATGAGTGGATATTTATTATTCACTACATAGTTTAAAACAAAGTCGCTTTCCGTTGTCTGTCTCTATGAATCCTTAGATCTTTAAAAGTACAAAACGGATTTTGATGCTGTTTTTTTAATAGATAGAGTGATTCAAGAGGAAGGTTTATGTGTATAGAATATGCATAATAGTCGAGAAATACTGATAACATTAGACTGAGAACTGAAGTACATAATCTGTTAGAGTACAATAAGCATAGTCTTACTTATTGTAGTAAGAAGCAAAAATAGGAAAGAACTTAAAAAAGTATACCACTTGCTTAAGTAAAGTCATGTTTTATTTTGTAAAGCTGAAAGTGTAATTTGTACCTTTTATTAAAATTCCTAGCAATTTAGACATTACGATAAAGAATGTGGTTAAAGATTGAAATTAAAATCCAACTTTCTCTAAGGAAAACTGAATTAAAATCTAAATTTCTCTTAATAAAAAAAACTTCTTAAAATACATACGTTTGCTTGCTTACACAAAAGAACTGAAATAGGTCTTGAATAAATTACAAATTTAAAGTAATATCAAATTATACGAACATTTTATGTTAGAACAATAATAAATGAGTAAAAAAGATTAGTAGGAATAGTAGGCTGCTGGATAAAATGTTAAATTATGTAACCTTTGTTCAGAATCTGTAGTTTGGGTTAGTCATCTTTTATTTCTAAATCACCGCACTGGCTTAGCCACACTTTTATTTTATAAAAAAGCTAAACAGAATACAGATCACGAGCATTTGGTAATGCGTGATAGAAATTTTGTCGAGAATCACACTACAGAAGAGAGCTACGCGTCTATAACGTGGGAATGGTATCGTAGCCGGTAGCGCACAGCGGAATCATTGAAGTCAGCGGCAGACTCAGATCAAAATCCTTCAAAACACTTTGCGTGATCAATGCGGTAAAAGACGCACTACCTTTAGATGCAATTTGTATCTCCGTAATCCCAAACGATTATGCCTTTCACAGAGGGTCTTCCACAATTCGAGTGGCTTGTTGTTGCACGTGGGAAAATTAAAAAAAACCGACACTATGGCGATTCGGACCAGATACGGGACGAGTACTTCATGTGTGGTTGGACTTATACTTTATAAAGTACCAGCTTTTTGTATTGCTTGAACATCTGTCTTGTTGTGTGAGATTTTATCACTTTCACTTTTAGCCTTCTACCCCAGGAGATAGCAAAACTGACATTAGCTCGAAATGTTTTCAAAACTCTAAAACTTGTCAGAGCCATCGCCTTTCTTGGAGATCGGATAGACATAACCAACTTGCATTCCATGTCAGGAAGAAATAAAAATGGAACACGGAAATAAGGTCTGGGGCACATGCATAAATAAGGAAATGCCGTTTGGCTCACTATACTTGCAAATGTCCATAGAAAAATAGTTTTCTGTGCAGTAAAAAGAGTGAAAAAAGGGGTTTTTCTTTTGGAGCCAGGACATTGATTGTCCGACATACTTGGGGAATCCCCTAGTCCAACGTTCTTGAAGAATCCCAAGTCAAGATGTGTTGTATTTTAGGTTTGTTTATATTTGATTTTCATATAGGACTAAATTATGATATTGTAAATAAAAGACCATTCGATTTACTGTCTCTACATATTTTATGAGGTCGTATACAAACAAACACATAACATCACTTTACTAAAGTCAACGAAGCTTGAAAACCAACCTTACATAGCTATTACTGCGGATAATATCAGTTCTAAATGCAAAGTATCCATCTAAAGACAATGAACCGTCTGTATGTTTAGATAATTCTTAAATCAAAAATAACATCTCCTTACATTTTTGTTTATCGTATCATTCTAAATAACTACATTATTAAACTTTATTTATTTATTAAATATAAATTACTTTGAACTCGGGACTAAAAACTAAAAAAAAAATAATAACGTTTATGTAGGAACAGTTATTGTAATCGCGTTATCGATACTACCAATTTAAAATCACCTCTGAGACCCGATTTGAAAACTTAATTGCATGAACGTTGAAACATTAATATTATCGAGTACCGTAAATTACTGATTAAAAATGTTATATTTTATCAAAAGCTCTTGTAGATGTATGTTTATGTTTGTGTAATAATATTTGTATATATTAACTAATATTACAATAATTATCTTATTATTATATTACTTTAGTTACACAAATTAAATTTAAAATTGTAATTCAGATTTTTTCTTCAGACTGAGATATATATCGGCGTAAAGACAAATATCAATAGATAATCAATTTATACATTTTCTTATTTTAAATGATTGTTGTTATTAATAATTTCCTCAAAGTGTATTGTGTAATTATTTAAGTCAGTATTTTCCAATCATTTAGTAATTAATTAAACAACAAACGGTTAAAGACAACTTCATGTTTTTGAGTGATTGCTATGGCGGGAAGAGATTTAGTTAATGTGATATTGGGAGTTGTAGTATGTACGGCTCTGACACGTTGTGAAGCTGACCGTTGAAGAAACGAACCTATAAATAGTTGTGAAGTTTTATTTTGAAGATTATAATTGTGACGGCAGAAAAGGTGACGTTACACTTATTGAAAACCCTAAGGAGGTCATTTCTCCGAAAAATACAATCATGCTAGTAAAATAAAATATCCCTAATAATATGCAATCATTTTAATGAATATATTTCATCACATTGATGCATCCTATTAACTCTGCTTTTGATAGTACTGACGTAGTACAGAAGTATTATTATACTCGTATATTTTATAACAATGTTCATGTAAGCGCATTTTGTTTTTGAGTCCATTGTTATTAAAACAGTGTTATTTATGACGCGGGTTAAATTAAAATACATACACGTTGATTGTGTTCAACATGATGGTAGAAAATAAAAGTGTATTATAACTCGTCATATGATATTATTTTCACTGGTAGTTATATATCATAAGAAATAGAATAAACAAAAAAAAGTATTATTATCATAAAAACCCACTAAGCGTTCTGTTAGAGTCATGCATGGACCTTCAAACTCCAAAGGAACTTTAGATGTTACACTAGATGATTCTAACACATTTTTATTTATATCTTTGAAATAATGAAACAATAATAAAACGTTAAGACCGCCAGTCAAGAACGTGGTTATGTAGGAGTGTGCGGCGCATACATGACGCTGTCATTTTTAAGGCTACCTACTAAGAAACCAGTGGTTGCTGCCGTTTTTACGGCTAACCACAAAAAAAAAACAACGGTTGCTGGGATGAGACAGGAGCACTTTTCCGTTGTTGCAAGTAAATTCCTAAAATTGTTGATGAACCCTTGCAATTTCTATAACCTTAGAAAGATAATCATATTTTAATTGATTTAAAAGATTATCACGCCTATAATAAAAGAATGAGTTTTAATTACCTGTATAAAGCTTATAAGTTATAAGCGTAGCTTGAAGTTATAAAATTACCATTGCTATAAAATAATAAATCTTATGTTTTTATTTTTTAAGGAAAAATACCAAATTTTTAAATCCTTTCTGTAATTATCAAAATTTAAGGTATTTTTTCTTTGATTATAATTAACTTTTTTTTTACTATATATAAATAACATATTAATTAACACCTAAAAACAGTAATTTAAAAAAACATATTGCGCTATATAATTTAGATATGATTTTGGCACAGATCAATATTACAATCGTGGAGAATCTATACTATCTTACTTTTGCTACGCGATGCATTGGACTTTTGCTTAACTTTAGAGTAGCAATAGGGCAATAAGTTAGAATGTTTTTTTGTTACTTGCTTATCCAACCCCTTTAAGACCTAACAATATTCTGGAATTATCTACATTGTTTTGGCTTTAAAGTTGACCAGCAATACCTATTCTTAATTCTTATAATCTTCCTTGGCAACCCTATAACTCTAATAGAACCCGATAAAGCATCTAACTGTTCTATAACATTTTTTTCGCCTACGGTCTTATTATCAATCACCATCGAGTCTTTTTCTATCTTTTCACCTTCTATGCTTTACACATCATTATTACTTTCTTGGTCTTCCATTTCGCGATCAATGTCTTTAGCAGGTGCGCTCTGCATGATTCTCTAAAAGATCAGGATAAGGTTCTGAGGTTTCTGTTAGCGCTATAGCACTAACAAGGACCTATATAGATATCTAATCTGCTGAAAGGATGCTTGTACTGATAAAAGCGTTCTTGGAATAACAATAACAATGTTTGAGTTAAACCACTCATTCTGAAAGTTTTACAAAAAAATATATAAATTTAACATTGTAATAGTGAAATAAACCTTTTCATTAAAAAAGTCAAAACGTGAGCTGGCAATGATGTTGCACACAAATCTAATATCCGCCGTATGGAATTAATTTATATTTTTTTAAAGCAATATAAATAACAGTAACAGTCTATCCGTTTATTAGTCTTATTAAAATAATTTAATTTTTAATTTGTATGGAGAACATTTTTTTTATTTGTCATTATAGATACTCGAAATAAGTTGAAATGATAGATATGCCTATTGAAAAAAAATATATATTGAAAGATAAGGTTGAAAAGATAAACTTTAAGTTTTATACACACTTTAAGCTTTATACACTGAGAAAGGCAATGATAGTTTAGTCGGAATAGGCAGTTGAAGTGTCTCATTATCACAGAGCTTACCAGCTGCAGTAATTGTACAAATAAGTTAGTTAACTCTGTGGCTTTTAACAATGTTCAAGAAAACGATATTATATTAATTAATTTAAGCGCCATGCAGTTTGTACGAGTAAGGTTTCAACTTTATTAATAACTAGCTGTGACTGCGACTTTGTATGCATAGATTTCGATTTCGATAAAACGTACCCGTTCATAGTTTCCTCAAACTCCGGCAAGTAGTTTTTTCGTTAGGAGTATTTGCAGTTTATTTTTATATACTTTTTTTATTTTTAATTACTTTTTTACAGAGGAAACAGTCCAATTTCGTTTTTTTTTTGAAAGTATACTGTTATTTCAATTTTTGAAAAAATGTGTTACTGCAATAGTATGAAAATAAGTAATTTATAACTTCTATATTTGTTAACCGATTTAAAGAATAAATTTTAAGTAAAGCTCATGACAATATACTCTCAAAAAATTCATCCAAACCGGTTAATGTGTTGGTATGCACAAACATACAGACATATAAACATACAGATGAATAGACAAAATGAAAAAACACTGTTTTGGGTTCTCTTGCTTATATACAGGTCCACCATTATGAATTTTTGAAAATATTTTCCATGTAGATACAGACAGCGATCAGTTACAGTTTTATTATATGTATAAAGATAAATTTCTGGAACACTTTAAAAAAATATATCTTTTGATAGAGTGAAGAGTGCAATGAAAGTTAAAAACTAAATGTTACTTAGAGTGACGCTCAATTTCTCTGTATAAAAGTTATTTACATTGGGCATATATTATTTACGTGTTGCGTGGACAACTAAAATAGAAACAGATATAAACAGACAAAAAAATCAAAAATGTTAGATATGGATTCTATTAGATAGCTCTTCACATTCTGGCTATATATTCTTAAAAGTATTTTTAATGTTAAGTGAAGAGAGTGACAAAATATTCCTGAAAACTGCATCAAAATTGGTTCAGCCGTTTCTGAGATAAGAGTGCACAAATACACAGACATACAGATAAATAGACCAAATTAAAAACCATTGTTTTGGGTTCTCTTGCCCCTATAAAGCCCCCTCCATTATGTTTTTTTTATGTTTTCCATGTACAGAAATCGATCAGTGACAATTCTATTATATGTATACATTCAAATTATAATTTGTGTCAATCTATGAATCCAAGATGTTTAAAACTTAAATACTATCAATGCTATAATGATTTATGCATTTAGAAAAGAAACTATTTTGTCAAAAAAAAGAAATGTTTCGAAGGAGTATCATCATTTCTTTTCTCTTATTTAATTACATTATTATACACATAATCTATTTTCTATCTATCAGACACAACCAATCATCTTTTGATGCAGTGGTTTATCCTGACTCCTAAACTGCTGACGGTTGTGGATTCGATTCAAGTACGAGGATTTTTTTGAGTAATCCATAGATCGTTGTTTTCAGCCTGGGTATACTTGTATATTTAAGTGTTTGTGAAGCATCCCTCGACGTAGGTATGATATAATCCTTTAATCGGGAGTTTTCTTTTTTAACAAAAAAAAATACATAAAAATGTTCCATTTCTTTGGTTAAAAGTGCCTGCAGTGGTTTAACAAATCGCGTTTTTCGAAAAACATCAAAGATTATGACATCAAATAGCGCCGCCTCAAGGTGAAATGAGAGTAAAAAATTATAATTTATTTACAAAATAGAAAATCATGGTTATAAACATATATTACTAAAACTTTCACAGTCAGACTTTATTTTATTAGACATTTGAAGAGTGAGTTAAATACCGTAAGTTACAATATTGCTGGCTGAATAATTTATATACCGAAAAAAAAAGTGAGTGTCCGTCTCCGACAATTTTTATATTGTTCTGTTACAATTCTACTATTATTATCAGTTGTTATAATGTCTATCACTTGTTTTATATTCAAAATCTTATATATCTTCATATGTAATTGATTGAGGCAATTATTTTAGTTATGTAACAGTATTTTGTATTTGTACATTAGCTTACGTAAGATAATTTCATAGAATTCCTTTCCACTTACGCTCGAGTCGGGTTTTAACCGGACAGTATTTATTCCCGTCGGGAAGGATAAAATTAATAGCCCTATAACCGGTTTCTATCCGGTAGACTTAAGTGTAGCTTCTATAGAAGTCTTAAACGTTATAAATTATTTGTTAATAAGATGTAATTTTTTCATATTATTATTGTATTTTTTTTATATTCATGGGAGAGCAGGCGAATCTGCGGGTGTTTTGCAACATCAAAGGATGCACAAGAGCAGGAAGTAGATCATGTCGTATCAATTAAAGTTCATTCCATATCTTGGTAGGTCTATTCGTTGATATTATGAAATTCCAAGAAAATCTCCCTATTGAGGAATGTCATACATTCAGATGGTTAGGATTGTGTTGTAGATGGTGGCTTGCAGTGCGATTAAGAAAATTGGCAGCAGGAATCAGAAGGAGACCAAATAGCTATTTAGAACAGTTTCCGTAAAAATTGCGGGTTTAGACACATAAAGATATGATATCTCTCCTCAACTCCAAAGGATCGAGTCTTTTACAGAGTACTGGGTTTTCGACAACTCGAGTGGTTCGTCATTGCGCGCCATTATATGATAGAAATCAATACTGGGGTATTCCTGACCAGAGATAAGTACTCCATGTGTCCCAAACTTTCCGGTTTTAAGACCATTAAAGTTAAGACGCATATATATATTACAAAAATTTTATAATTTATTGTTTCTGTAATTATTGTTTATTGTATATTTAGAATGCACTGATACTAAGCAAATATCTATGTACCCGTAAAATTACTTCCTTGTTAAGTACGTAAATCAATTGCCAAACACCATCTATCCATTAAGTAATGGAACCGTTCATTAACTCTTGACTTTAATTGAAATACTATTTTTCATGATTAGATTTCTAAAAATAATTAAGGATTCGAAATATTTGACATTCAAATGATGTTTTTAGAACAAAATACGATATGTCTCATGTATGTCATTATTTTTTATGTCATTACTAATAAATACGATCCGATAAACGATAATTAACACGTTGAATTGAATAGATAAATTTATCAATTTGAAAAATACAATTTTTTGTCTAATTTAAATGAAATAAAAAGAAATGCGTTCTCAATCGTTGTAATGTGAGTGATACCATAAATGTAAATAATATGGATTAAAAAACCAAAAAATTATTACAGATATTAACCGTTTAATTATATAGTAGCTACCTATGGGTTATAAAAAGGAATCTAAGCAATTGTTATTAATACTATAACATATACAATGCCTATCTCTTAACATAATGAAAATAATAATACAGATAATCTTATTTTCATTAAGATTATTACTTATTATTTTAAATTAATGTTTTATTAAGAAAGTTTTGTAGTTTCAAACGTGCAACAGAGTTCTTGTATTTGTTTCATATTGCACTGTTACTTGAATGCTTAACATAAAACATATTTTATTTTTATAAAATGTATATTAAATTATAACAAAACTTTATTATAATTTAACAGATTATGTAGGGTTTAACCTTAAAAACTGTTTATATTATATTAGCTTTTACCCCGGTCCTCGACCGGTTCACATAGTGTTTTTTTTAAAAAAAAGCAAAATAACAAATTAAAAAAGAACTGTAAATAATTATGTAAAATAACTTATACAGCCTTATCGTTTAAAATCCTTACCAAAATATTGTACAAACCCCACGTATTATTAAAAAAAGTACTAAATTGACTAGAATTTCTTTCAGCTTGAATTCGCAAGTGTACTAAATAACTGTGTAACTTAACTATTTCTGGTGAGTTAAATATAACGTGTCTGCCTATTTTTATACCTTGTTCCAGTCCATCTGCTGCGTGCGACGAAGATGGTGCATTACTTATAGGTTTTTCATAGCTAGGTTTAGGTCTAGGTTAGGCACCCATATTATTGTTAGATTACAGTTTGCGCCCAACGTCGAGGCGCGTGGAGCACGAAAACACGTGATATTTCTCTTCCTGTAATTTGTAAACTAAGAATTTAAACAACATACTTTAAAATGCAAAATTTTACTTTGCGCAATGATCTAGACGATAAAATTACCTTATTTTTTAAAATGGTTATATATTTCTTATTCTTTTTCTTGAGCAACCAATTATTAGCCTCAAAGCAGTGTACAACATCTGAGAGAACATTGTTTTCATAGTCAGTTATTTATTACTGTATTAATGAAAAAAAAAACTAAAAAAATATCATTCACAAACAATAGTGTCCCAGATTTATCCCTCACAAACTAAACCAAGCTAATGTAACTGTGATACAAAAATGGTCCTAATATAGGGCACTGTGGTACGCCCTTTTCTATAAATGTACCAGGAGAAGACTTTTTATTTACGTGTACTTTCTGATTTTTTCCATTAAAATATGAACTAATCAAATCAAGGATTTTTAAGTATATATTGCTGTAATTTTCTAACTAGAGTTTACAATTTTTTTAGAGTTTACAAAAAGGAATCACATTTTCTTATTATATATTTTCTGTGTTAGGATACTCCTATAATGTTTATCCAAATATTATAGGAGTATATACATTTTACTTATCACAATATAATTTAATTTCTTTTGCAATACGTATATTTTAATCAGTAGCAGGTTTAAACTTTATCCATTATCTAAGGATCAGAATATGAAAACAGGTGAATTTTAGTAAAAAAGGCTTCCATAATCCTCTTAGCTAGCCCTCTTAGCTAACTTAATCCTTTAAAAAACGTATGGGAGTACTTTGTTACGTAATCTGTTAGAGTACAATAAGTAAAAGTATTAAGTTGCTAAAGTATTAAAGAACCTAGAAAAAAATAAAAAATATTCAAAGTACTGATAAAATAATAAAGCGGCTACGGTGAGATATGCAATATTCACTTAATTAAATTACCTCAATTAAACTATATTAAATAAAGGACACAATATTAATTATTAATTTGTTTATTTCAAATAAACAGATTAATATGAACATCAATTATTATTTTAGTAAAATGACGACAATTACGTATTCACCGATAATTAGAATTTCAAATTAATACAATCAGTTAATATTATTGTACATATTACCGAAAGTTAATTTATTTAGAACTAGCCTTGCACAGCGGCTTCGCACGCTCTGTAAAAAAACAGCTTTGTTATATTGAACTTAAAGTTTGTCTTCTCTCCCTAGGATACAAAACTTTAAGGTATTAATTATTTCCTATATTATTATTTTTTGCCCCTGTCAACCTGTGTGTGAAACAAAGTAAATTTTCGAATGACCATAACTTTCTTTCTCTAAACCGATTTTGACGAAAAAAACAACGTTTTGACAACGCTCCAGATTATATGTAATCCACTAGTGAAAACCGCGTTCAAATTAAGTAGTTTTGACGTTATAACGTACCAGACAGACAGAGAGACAGACAACAAAAATTCCAAAACTTGTTTTTTGGTTTCTGTTAGTCGTCTTTAATCGCCTCCTATCATTTTTTTTAAAGTAATGTACACTCGATTTTTACTGTCTTGTTATATGTATACATTGCGGTAAATAATTAGTTTAAAAGAAACAGTTTCATCAAATTTAGTGAATGTTGTGTATACATATACCTATATTATAATATATAAAGATTAGTGTTTATTTGAGAGATACCGTAGGATATGCGAGATGTTGTCGATTAAGCGATACTTGCATCATTTACGAATCACTAGGATAAGAGTTAAGAAGATTGTGTTTATTCATATATTGAGACATTGTATTAAAAGATTTTGCTTACGCCTTATGAATTCTGACGACTTGTTGGTTTATTATTATAAGTACCTACTGGCTACAATTGATCATAGAATTCCAATTATTGGATTTATAAAACATAAATGTCTGAAGAGGTAGAGAGGGAGAAATATTAGGAAAAAATTAAATTAAAAATTTAAAAATACAAAAAGAATAAAAATAATATTATTATGTACTTATTGAAGTCGTTGGGTAGGGAGAACGTTGTACGTACGTTGACGATTGATGGTCTCTATTTTGAGAAGTTAATCATTGAGGACTTGAACTTTACGATTCGACATCGTAATTTCTTTGTTTGCCTTGGTAACTTTAGTGCATTTTAATTTCTTCCTTTATTAAACGCTTTTAAGATTTAAGAAATTCTTCATAAAATCTACTAGTTATTAAGTTTTGTAAACTTAAACCTTTAGGGCCTTACTTATAATCAAGGTTTAACAATTTAAACCAAATATAAATTCGGAATAGGGAAAATGCTTACTAATAAACTCGATGTAACTAAAAACCTAGCATAACGTAGGTTTAAAGTGCTAATAAATTTAAAACATCGTTAAACCAACTCTCACCCTAGTTTAAGTTCGATATAACTATCGTAACCAAGCAACCAAATAACACTTTTTACTAACGTCAAAAATTCGCTATATTATAGATTCTATTGAATTTACAAATATCAGAGTGCTTAGTATACACTAAAAAAATCAATGGCTTTTATCTCAGTACAAGGAGTTGAATAAGTAATAATATGGTTATTCCAATGCAACAGACTAGGAGAAAAACTAAAATATTAAAAATATTGTTTGGTGTTGATTGTTTGGTTGTGAAACGGGGACGTGACTTATCTTCACTGATTTAGATATTAACAGCGTTAAGATATCGGGGCCGCAATCGAGTAAGATATTCATAATTTTTTATACAATTTTGGAAATAGAAATGTAAATATACCAGAACTTATGTGTTTCTTACATATTTCAGATACAAGAATTTCAGATACTGCAAACATTCATAGGTTATTTCACCAGTCCGTTACTGGAATATTCAGGCGACTTGCTAAATCAATATTTTCAAAAATATTACATTATATTAGAAAAGACTGCACTTACAATGCCTAAAGTACAAGGTTCTCGTGGCCAGTTCTATAAATATTGTAAAGGATATAGTATTTGAATGTTTAGGTAGCTTTATCAGAGATGTAAAATATACTCACCAGAACAAACCATTTCACTCAACCATGAAAAAAGTAGAAGAGAACTAAGGATAGAAAGATTGCTAAGGCAAGAGAGATGCGAATGTATTTTTATTATTACAACAAAAATTTATTTGTCTATACCGACAGGGTTTCAGAACTTCCTTGTAAAACACTAAAATGTAAATTGTAGCTTCAGCAGTGCTAATATAGCTTTATAATAATTGTAATTAAAATAAATATATGAGATATTAAACTATCTGTTTTTTATGTCTTATTATAAATTACAATAAATCTGAAAACGGAATTCTTGTATTGTAGCATAATGCGAATAGGTACTATACAAAACACCAAAGTATATGTAAGTAGAATGTTTTAATTAGATGTCCTTCTCAAAAATGTTATAAAATTACAAAATGAAGCTTAAAAAAGTTTATAATATCTCCTCAACTACTTCAGTCTACGGTTTTAGTCTCGCCTTATTTGTATTTGAATTTAAATGGTTATTTTCTTTAATTAGTATTGTGGCTTCAATAAAATTCTTAGAAGTTGCTGCAACAAAAATATATTAAGCAATGAGAAATACAAGAATTAGAATAGTAGGTGTGGATTTCATATTGTATTAACATTGTAATTATACCTTTTCATGTTTTTTCGTGTTTTTCAGTTAGTACGTGCGTTCTTTTTTATTAGTAATTTTATAATTCTTATTGAATAACACTAATAATTAATTATTATATTCACTACCGAGTTATAGTCATAATACGTCAACATTGAAAGTATTTTGATACTTTACGTATATCACAGAAAAATATAGTTTTTCGTTTTTTTAGGAAGTTTGTATATGAATTCCGACGTTGCCGTTTTGTGCATTTGACATAATGATAGAATAGTTATAACAATGTTATACCGAGTTTATTAGTAAGAAATTATTCTTACATTATTCACAGCTTAAACCGAATATATCTATTCATAGTTTAAATTCGATATAACCATTGCATAGTATTTTTTTATAAGTAAGGCCCTTAAAGTATTAGCCAAAATGCCTTGAAAATAATCACCTGATCAACATTTTAACAATGTCTGAGTTGAATTGCAAGTTAGTAGAACAGCGAAAAGCAATTTAATGGGTTTCTTAGTAACTTATACGTTTATTTCATTCGTTCATCTGTTTGTCTTCGTGTTTCTTTGTCTGTTTCCTGGTATGTCAAGAGTCTATTACGTAATAATTTCTGTAATTAGTTTCTGTATAAAGCTTATATAGTTTAAAAAAAAATAATTCTTATTCTAAAAACACGTCTATTGAAACATTGTTAAGATCGTCAGAGTAAGACTTGTCTTTCTTCATAGTTTTGTAATCAAGACACACAGTGTATTTACTTACGAGAATAGTTTTAATGTTCAGACATAAATTTTAAAATACCTTATGAGGTTTTACATTTAATCCTTATTTTAATTAAATTTCCTACTGTTTCATACATTTTCTTTCTTTATTACAATTTTGATGAAATATTTGAATACATGCATTGATTTAAGTATGATACTACTCAAATGTAAAGTTAGTTGGACTGGCAAATGAATAATACATGAAAGTGAAAGAAAGAAATAATGCATGAAATGAAAAAAAATATTTGCGATGTGCGGTATTCATAATAAATAATGACAGATTTGTACAAATTATTTAGTACAAGGATTAAAATCTGTTTTTAAACGAGATAATAAAAGCTCACGTCAGATTTATTCTTTAATATTTATTTTCTATAACATAACCTTATTCGTGTGACCGATGTTTGATAATCTTTAGTTTGAAAAGAAGTTATCTTTTTCAAGGAGTATCTATTATTATTCAAAAGCGCGGCAGTGCAGGGCTATGGGAACCCAGTATCACTGCGACCTAAAAGATCTATTGTGATGGCCACTGCCTACAGTTCACTGCATAGGTCTGCCACTCTGAAGAATTGCAGAATTTCCATTGCAGTGAGGTGTCGGACATCCACCGGGTCCAGAATGTGTTTCCCCAGGGTATCACTGCGTTTACGCATCAGCGGACCGCACTCGCATAGCAGATGGATCGGGGTTTCATCCGCCTCGTGGCAGTACCTGCACACTTTTTCATCCGCTAATTTGAGGGTCGCTAGGTGCTTATTCAGAGAGCAGTGCCCTGTAAGCGTGCTAGTTATGATACGTAGATTATTCCTGCTCAGCCCAATGCGCTCCTTAGCTGCTTTCGCATCGAAGGGTTTGATGAGGGCTTTGGAATGCTTGAGGCCAGGGATCTCCTCCCATCGCCTTTTAGCCTCACAACTAGTGAGGTTATTCAGGGTCATGCGAGCTAGGCTGTTTGGAACATCACATATCGGTTCTGGACCGTATGTTTTGCTCTCAGCTCCTGCATGGGCCAGCTCGTCAGCAATCTCGTTGCCGATATAGCCCTCGTGGCCCGGGACCCATCTTAGAACCACTCCACCAAGAAAAATGAAGGCGTACTTGCCCAGGCTTAAGCTTTCCCTGTGGCTAGGGCGTTCTCCATATACCCCGCATCCTACTTTAGGCCCCCTTTTCGATCCATCGGTGTACCATACAAGGCAACCGTTCATCCAGGAGAGGCCAGTCGACCATTCCTCCCTTGTCGGTATTTCCACAGAATAGTTCTGCACGAAATTGCAGTGTGGAACCATGCTATCGCCAATCATCGCTAATACATTGTCGTTCATGACCGAGTCCTTAAAGGTCCTCAGCCTGCTCAACATCCAGTTTGTACTGCCCTGGGCCGATACTCTGAGAATACTGCCCCTAGCCACCCTCTTGACATGTAAGTCGAGAGGTGGGAGGTCCAGCAGGGTATTCAGAGCCGATACTGGGCAACTGGACATGGCACCTGTCATCATGCGGCAGGCAGTTCCTTGGAGAATGTTCATGTCTCTGACTGTAACCTGTTGGCACTTGCTCCACCATACCACAGATGCGTAAGTCATCACCGGCCTCACGATCGTGGTATGCAGCCACAGCATCATCTTGGGCTGAAAGCCCCATCTGCCGCATGCCATCCAGCTACAAACTCCCAAGGCCATTTTAGCCTTGGTTATGGTGTTATCAATGTGAGTGTTCCATTTCAGTCTTTGGTCTAAAGTTACGCCCAAATATTTGACCTCACGGGAGAATGGGATCACTTTCCCATTGAAGACCGGGCATCTCAAACCATCCAGACGCCTCTTATTTGTGAATGTTTTGAACAATCACCGTTTTATCCGCATTGATGGATAGCTCATTCTCTGCACACCAGCTTGCAACCAGGCTCAGGGCCCTCTGCATGATGCCAGAGACAATCATTTGGCTGAACCCACGAACGACAATGACAAGGTCATCTGCGTACCCCTGCACATCATATCGGAGTTCAGCCATACTATGCAGTAACTCATCCACCACCAGCGTCCACAAGAGCGGCGACAAAACGTCACCCTGAGGGCACCCTCTGGCGGACGCAAACTCCACAGTCGTATCATTGAGAGCAATAGTTGCCTGTTTGAAAGCATTGACTCTACCCACTTCACTGTGGTCGGGTCTGTTTGTTTACACATAAGGCCCTTGACCAGGGATCTGACAGGCGTGTTGTCAAAAGCACCCTCCACATCTAGGAAAGCTCCTAAGGCAATTTCACGGTCCTCAAGCACCTTTTCAATTTTGTCGACCAAGTTGAGAAGGGCAGTTTCGGTAGACCTGCCCTTGCGATAGGCGTGTTGTGAGGGGTGGATAGGTTTTGCCCTTAGGATACTTTCTCTGATGTGTAAATCAAGTATTTTTTCCAGCGTTTTGAGAAAGAATGAAGTAAGGCTTATAGGTCGAAAGGCTTTCGCTGTACTGTAGTCCTTCCTGCCAGCTTTTGGTATAAAAATAACCTTTGCGTTTTTCCAAGAAGAAGGAATGTAACCACAGGCAAAACTTGCTCTGTAGATTTTGATGAGATGCGGCCGCAGTGTGTCCAGCCCCTTTTGGAGAAGCGCCGGAAAGATACCGTCCAGTCCACATGCTTTATATGGTTTGAAGGAGCCTATGGCCCACTTCAGTTGCTTCGAGCAGATTACTGAAGCGTCTTTTCTCCAGTCCTCAGTGCGAGTTCTATGTTGCAAAGCCTCGTTTGCGGCAGCGCCGCTGCAATCCGCACCAGGAAAGTGGGCTCTAATGAGCTCAATCAGAGTTTCATGCTCACTGGACGCGGGAGTTCCATTTGGTCTATTTAGTATGCCTCTGACTTAGAGAGCATTTTGGTTATTTTTTCGGTTAGAGCACTTTCGGTACTCCTCCCATTCGCGAGTCCGTTTAGCCCTATTGAATAACCTACTAGTCCTCTCTCTAAGCTTTTGCAGCTTAATGCTGCACCATGGTACCTTCCTCTTTGATGTTTTTGTTTTTAGCGGGCAGCTGTCAGAGTAGGCAGAACGTATGCCTTCCTCTAACATTGTCACCGCTATTTCCAGGCCATCAGGAGTCTTGATACTGATAGGCAGATCCTCAAGTTTATGCTTTAACTTGTCTTAGTAGGATTCCTAGTTTGTAGATCTGGGATTCCGATATGACATGGATGGTCAGACATCGAAGTTTCGTCACTCACACGCCAGTCAGTGATATGCCTCGCGAGATTTTGAGTGAGTGAGATTTCGTTACAAAAGTAGGTTTATTGCCTCGGTTCAGTAATACCAAGGAGTAACAGTGACGGTCTCAGTAGTAATAACAGTAAGTAATATAAAACGACAGATTCAAATGGATTAAATGTTTTTGTAAATTGTAAAAGAGATTGTAAAAAAATAGGTTAAATAGAAGATATTGCATAAAGTTTTGCAACTCTTGTTATCCTGGTGTATTTGTGGTAGGAATCTTCCTTCATAGCGACTATACATCCATAATATAGTTATTTTATCAAAATATTAGAAACTTTTACTATAATCTGGCTTAGGAACAAGGTTGAAATCATTCGAAACAATAAAAAACAATAAAACCACAATTGATATCAAATAAATACAAATTATTTTAATAATTAATTCCTTCATTTAATAGAGCCGGTTTGTTTAATTATTTTCTATGAATACGATTCCAATTACGTATTCATTGAATTAGTCAGTAGTGATTTATGTTCAATATATTTGATTGAGCGAGAAATCCTTTGCAAAGGTTATGTTTTTAGTCACAAATTGTTAATCACGAAGTTATAGTTATGTCGCATATTAGTTTATTAAGAAGAGCTTGTTATGTTTGTTTTAACCCTATTTAATCTAGATGTCTTTGTAAGGATATATGCTTGTTTTAATATATTGGTATTTATATTTAATATTACACAAATATTAATTTGTTAAACCTTTCCCGAGAATATTTGTGTAATATTATTTAGACTCAGAAAAGGTATGTCTAATGGACACACCCTTTTGGATTTCAGCCAAGGCTATTTTAGCGTTCGTTTTATTTCATAAACCAAATTTAGCTTATATTTCTTTTCCATTGAATTGCTTTAAAAAATATTGTCGTAGTTTTAAAGCACTTTACATATTTTTTATAGAATATACTAACTCTATTAAATAAGGAATTCATTATTAACATAAGTAAGAAATATATATAATTGGCTTTGTTATTAGGATTCTGAAGAATTGCGCATTATTTTTTTTAAATTAGCCAATTAAAATTAGCGAATTGCTTAGCACAAATATCAAAGCATTATTTATTGTTACTGTTATTATACTTAAATGAAATTATATATCTATATATTTTATATTTCACAAAAATTGCAACAAAGAACGAATATATATGAAACAGTAAGGACATTTAATTTAAATAAGTAGCTATACATTCTTTTTATTTCAACGTTAGTAATTAGAAATTTAATATCAAAATCAATAATAATTCGAAATTCTTCAGAAATCTAATAGCAGAGCCAATTATATATCTTTTTTACTTATAGTATATTTTCAACTTTCTTTTGAAAGAATTTCATCTTTTGAACATTTACAAATGACGGCTTATTCTGAAGTTCAAATAAAATATATTTCAACGAAGAAGGACACTGGCGTTTTGACTTGTTAAAACTAACTTCGTCATCTTTATAATATCTTGGCATTCAAATAATATTTTATGGTAAGAAATATCCTCCTATTTACGTAATGTTAAAGTTAGTGAGACCAAGCATCTAAAAAAAATTGATAAAAAAAGTCAATAATAATATATTATGTTAACATTATTAAATTACTTGTATATAAATGAAAGTATTTTATACCCTACTTATCTTCATACCATATTTATCGAAATAAGCCATTCTGTAAAGATAGTTCAACTTCAAATTAACTTGTGTGAGAACCACACAACAAACTGAGTCTAATATTTTTTATTGTGATCACTATTTCACAAAATATTAATATTCTGTAACAATCCAGCCTTCGCAATTTATTTGATGGGACTGCCTATCACAGTTTCTATTATTATTACTTATTATTATACGGCTATTATTATTATGTTGACATTTAAACGATACTTGCATCATTTAGGAATCACTAGAATGAGAGTTAGGTAGAGTATGTTGATTCACACATAGAGTCTTTGTATGTGATTGAATGTTATTATGCTTTATGAATTCTGATGGCTTATTGGTTAATATTAGTACTTATTGGCTACAATTGACTTGACACTTACACTCTAAATCTAAAGTTTAGTAAACAAAAATTAAATCTCTAAAGTGTGTCTTGAAGGTAATCATCTGATAAACATTTCACGAATGTCTGAGTAAAACTGCAAGCAAGCAGAAAAGCAGAAAGCGTTTTCAAGTATTTTTTTAATAATTTATACGTTTATTTGTGTGTCTGTCTATCTTTGTGTTTCTCTTTTTGTTTTTTGATATGTCAAGGGTCTATTTCTCAATATTTTTTGAAATTATTTTTTGTATAAAGTTATACATATGTCCATAATAAGAAATTAGTAAAGGAAGAGAAATAAATTAAGTTAAACATTACATAGATATACCTAAGAGTGGGACGATTTCTTGTATATTACTTATATTTTATTTATAGTAAATGTTATGTTAAGTCTCTTTTGATGAGTTTACTGTAGCATATTGTATAAATGGCTAATAATTAACATTTTATGTTTAGATTTGTTTACAAGCAGTTTTAGTAAAGTTAAAAAGAAATAATTCTAATCCTAAAAACAATTTCTATAACACTGTTAAGATCACAGTAAGATTTTTTTCCTTAAAGTTTTCTAATTACAACACACACTGTTTTTACTCACGGGAATAGTTTTAATGTTAAAAAAAAAAAATACTTTTTGAGTTTTTTGGTTCAGTAACCTAAAGATCTGTCGTTGCTCAGGTGATTCTTTCAAGGCATTTCGACTCATACTTTAAAGGTTTATATTAAGATTATATTAGTACTATTTTAGTTTATTACAATTTGATTCAAATGTACTTGTTCTATTGTCCTGATAAATTCTACTAATATTACTATAGTCTACTACTACGTTCATGAAGTTACAAATATCTTTCAGATTCAACAATTTATAGGACATTTTCAATTAATTAGATCCATCCAAAATGAACAGAAACAATTTGTATGGAATTTCTATTAAATCTGAAAATACGATTGGGGCCGTAACAAAAAGATGGTAAATGAAGACTTATTTAAAGACATTATTATATACAAGACTTATATAAAGACAGACATAAATAAAGATATATATATAAACGTGAGATTAAATATGAATCATTCGAAAGGATTGCAATTAGGAGAAAAGACAATAAGACAATAATAATAATTAATTGGATTTTTATGAAATAAGTCAATGATCACATTTACAGAGAGTTTGATCCAAAATTATGTCAAAATATTGTCATTAAATTAAAGGTAAAATAAATATCTCATAATTGTCAAAGAAAAAAATAATGTCATTTTTATTAAACTAACTTTAAAACCCCAAGCTACCTAAAGTTTCTCAAAGTAAGTCATGGAGGAGCAGTCAAACTTTTCGAGTTAAGAAACTATAACCTAAATAAGTATTCCATTCTCAAGAGTTCCACGCAATATAAGATCTGAAGTACTTCTTTTGTGATTGGGAGCTATATAATCCGGCTTGTTAAAATACCAAGGAGTAACAGTAACGATTCCAGTAGTAGTAACAGTAATATAAAACAACAAATTAAAAGTTTACGTAAATTGCAAACGGGACTGTAAATAGAAATAGGCTAAGTGAAGGTAGTGTGTAGTGTGTAGTGTGTTTAGTAAAAGTATTTGAAATATGATCATAACAGTTATCATTTTACGCTGTGATCCTTATTACCAGATTATTTCCAAAATGGGCCGGAATTATTACTTAATAAATGTTCAGTACATGATAATAATAAAAATATGTAATAGAGAGATGTTACGTTACTGCGCCAAAACAGAACAATTCTTGCTTCGGGAAGGTGGTAATACAGACTTATAGTGAAGTGATTAAATTATATGCAATACTATGTTATAATTATCACCAACAATCAATAAGATATCATAATCAGTGAGTCCTATTTGTAAAGAGTTAATAATATAATAAAATAACAAATTTATTACTTTGATAGATTTTATATCAGCAATGTATTATGAAGAATGGATCAGATATATATATTTAGATAACTAGTGCCTAAGTATATTCTTTACTAAATCGCAATCATTAATATAAACTGAACTATTAATACTTTGTATTATTAATACGTTTATTCAATTATTTTCACTTTGAAAGTAACAACACCTTTACAAATATTGACTCATATGTTTGCAAGTTTGCTTTTAGTATAACATTCTGTTTCACCAAGTGAAAAATTCAAACTCGTTTTTAGGTCGGTAAAGTAGAAAGAGATGCCAAGTACGATCTTAATTCTATATATAACTTACCTTAAGCTAAATAATTTTAAATTTAAATAGAAATATACAAATTACAGTAGAAGAAAATATCAAGAACATTATCCCCCACGGCAAGATAAAAGGTCACAGTAGCAATTATCGTTGACACAAATTTTATATTTCACTCTCAAACCGGTAAACTTCTTACGACAGGTGATAACTCGTTATTATTAAGTTACGTTATAATGAAAAAAAAATAGACATTTTACTAAAAAGTCTAACGATAAAGGGATGATAATGTCTTAATATTGGGTAAAAGTTTCAGTTCGAAGTTTCTGTATCATACAAACAAAAATTGCTGTGCGGGTTATAAAAATCGAAGTAAATACTATACTTACACTTTTTGATACTTTATCCTAGACTAGTTTATTTTATAAAATGCATTAAAACAACCTTTTATGAAAGCAGTTCAATGGTAAAGCAAAATAAGCTAAATTTGCTTAATGAAATAAAATGAAGGCCAGAATAGCCTTGGATCAAATCTCAATCTATGTGTCCATTTGACATCTTCTTAGTGAGTTTAAAAAATATGACACAACTTTTTCCGCAAAAAGGTACACATTCATATTTGTGTAATTAAATACAGCATATATCCTTATGAATGTATCTAATATGCGACATAACTATTACTCCGTAATTAACAATTTTAGGCTAAAATACCTTTGCAAAGGATTTCTCGCTCAATCAAATGTATTGAACAAGAACCACTGATCCAATGAATACGTAATTGGAATAGTAATTCATAGACAACAATTAAGCTAAACGGCTCTATTAAATGTAATAATTAATTATTAAAATACTGCATTTATTTGATTTAAATTGTTGTTTGCTTCTGAGCCAGATTAAAGTCTAATTATCTAATATTTCTATAAAATAACTAATTTATTGATGTGTAGTTGTTATGATCCTACCACAAATACTTACACCAGAACAATAACTATAATAATAATAATAGTAGCAAAACTTTTTGCAATATGTTTAAAAATATCAAGAAACATTTATAGCCATGTTAAGCTTATTTAAATTAATATAAATATAGAATGAAAAATACACCGATACGGGCAGGGATTCGAACCCGCAACTACTGGGAAATCGTCCCATCGCTCTACCAACTGAGTTACCGTATCGCTGTCCGTCTCGGTGAATTAAGCATTCTATATGTGATCGTCTTTATCGGTGATAGAGCGACGGGATGGTTCCCCAGTAGTCGCGGGTTCGAATCCCTGCCCGTATCCGTTTATTTTTCATTCATTTTAATGAACATAATTATAATTAATAATATTAATAATTATGTTCATTAAAATGTATTTTTTTATAATACATATATCAAAGCAGGAGGTTTCAGCTTTATCCGTTATCTGCGGATAAAGCTTAAACCTATATGAAAACAATTGATTTTTAGTAAAAAAGGTTTCTTTAATCCTCTTAGCTAGCCTTTACAAAAGGGATGGGAATACTTTGTTACGTAATCTGTTAAAGTACAATAAGTAAGAGTATTAAGTAGCTAAAGTGTTAAATAACCTTGAAAAATAATAAATATATACATATACACTTTCGGTGAGATACGCGATATTTATTAAAATTTAATTATAGCAAATAAAGGACACGATAAAATAATAATTTGTTTATTTTCAATAAGTAGATTAATATGAACATCAATTAATATTTTAGTAAACTTACACTTACGAAAATTTAACGATAATTAGTAACTCAATTGAAATTGTTATAACGGTGGGGTGTGAACGCCGTGACGTAACGAGTCATGTGATCGGAATCGTCTGGAGGGGTAACCACTACTCTTTTAAATATTGGAGAGCAGTGACTCGGAGGTGGTATTTATGAGAGAGAGTAGTACAGTTCGGACCCTCTAAACGGGACAGGTGGTTCACGTAACTTTGATAATTATATACCTACTAAGTAATTTGTGATAGCTTATTTGATTCCAACTTAATTTAACCCACATTTTATACAAGAATTATCATACTGTGTCTTTGTGGTTTAATTATCTGAGATCCTGTGCCAGAAGACTCCAACAATAACGGACAAGAAACTAACATACCTTGATCTCCGACAAATAAATAAAATAGAGTTTATCTAAGAGATATGTGTGCGATATCAGATATTGCCGATTGAGCGATACTTGCATCGTTTACGAATTACTAGGATAAGAGTTAAGAAGATTATGTTTATTCATCTATAGAGACTTTGTATCAAGAGTTTATGCTTATGCTTTATGAAATCTGACAGCTTGTTGGTTACTATTATAAGTATAACCCACTGGCTATAATTAATCATAGAATTTTAATTATTGGATTTACAAATTCATGAATGGATAGAAAAAGGGAAGAACGGAAAAGAACAACGTCCAACTAGGTATAGAGAAGATAGTCCATCCAAAACCTTACATGTTTTTAACTTTTATTTGAAAGTCGCATTATCTTGAAAATAATCATCTCCCTAATAATTTAACAATGTCCGAGTTGAAGTACATCAAGTAGAAGAGCAAAAAACGTTTTTAGGTTCTTTATTAAATTTTAGTCATTTCGTTCCAGTTTTTTAGTAACTTACACGTTTATTTCATTTGTTTGTCTGTCTTTCTTTGTGTTTCTTGGTCTGTTTAATGGTATTTCAAGAGTCTATTTTTTAGTCATTACTGCAACTTTCCTTTATATAAAGTTATATATATGTAGTTAAAAAAGTAATAATTCTAATCCTAGAAGCACTTCTATTATAAAATTGTTAAGACCTGTGTAAGAATTGTATTTGTTCAAAGTTTTATAATTAAGACACACAGTGTTTTTACTCACAAGAACTTTTTTAAACACTTTTAACATTTAGCAACCTAAAGAGCTGTTGTCATAAAATGAAGTACGTAGTACTTGAGTTTATTTTAAAAACCTTTGTGTTGAGACTTTTTTTATAAAAATAACTTAAAATACAAATGTATATGTTTTTTTCTGTAATTTTTAATCACAAAAAAAACTTAAATATGTCTGTTATAAATTATTAATCAAAACAAATATTCAATGACAAGAAAATTGGAATTTTAAAAATATATCCAAAAGCAGGCACCACAAACTTATGATTATTAAATTATTTGTATTAATATTAAAAGTCAACTCTCAATTTTAACATATTAGGTATCCATGAGAATTATTAATATTCTTATTCAATAATCATACGAATAATATAAAATATAAAAGTTTCTTACTTTTTGGCACCAATTCTGAATGATGGAAATATGTTAGTAGAAATAGTAGGTAAAAGTTATGCTTAGCTTGATATATTTTAGTATTTTTGTAGCTCGATATAGTAGAAGACTGGTTTTAAAACTGTATTCATTTTAAGCTTTTGATAATCTTTAGATGTTGTTTTTAAATCACCGAGTCAGTTTAGTCCATTATTATTGGATTTTTGTCAAATCTGTGATATTTGTTAATTCCTAAATTAATATAAATAAAGATGAATATAATAAATTCCGTACCCAATAGATACTGACTTTTTATTTTTTTTCTAATGAGTTCATGAAATTACACATTTCTTGCAAGTTGAAAAGTTTATTCAAAATTATACAATTAATTAGTTAAATGAAGAATTAGAAAAAAACATGGATATCCTTTTAAATCTATTAACAATTTTTAATTGTACAAACAGTATATTATAAAGCAAACCTTGATAATTATATACCTAAACACAAATATACGCAATTAACGCCGGAGCAAAATTTTACATTTCACTCTCAAACCGGTGAACTTCTTACGGCAGATGATAACTCTTTATTATTAAATTACTTTGAAATTAAAGAAACAGAAATTTTACTAAAAAGTATAACAATAAAAAGATTATATCAGCTTAACTTTGGGTAAAATTTTTAGTTTACTGTTACCTGTACTATACAGAAACATATTTGTTTTACTGTGTATGATATCAAAGTAAATACAAATCTTACCCTTCTAGATGCTTTATTAGACTCGTTTATTTTATCAAAATTATATAAAATGCTTTCAAAACTAAAACAATCTCTTAGGAAAGAAGTACAATGGAAAAGCAAAATAAGCTAAATGTGCTTTATGAAATAAAACGAAGGCCAGATAGCCTTGGCTCAAATCCAAAGGGTGTGTCCATTTGACATCTTGTTAGTGTCTCTAAGTAATATTACAGAATTATTCCCGGGAAAGGGTACATATTAATATTCATGTAATATATAAAGATATTAATATATTAAAACAGGCATATATCCGTGTAAAGGCATCTAGATGCAAATAGAGTTCAGACAAACATAAGTAACTAACTTGCAATCAAATTATTTTCTGATTAATAATTTGTGGAGTCAAATTTACTGTAACAATACTGCCATATTGCCGAGTCATAAGTGAATATAGTGTGTAGTAAGCAGTAAAAAAAATACAGTAAATATAAACAAAACGTCAACAACTTTATAATTTCTGAACATCATACCATAAATATCACAGCTCGCAGGTTAGTAAATAGTTTTTAATAATTATACTAAAAGAAATCTACCAATATGTGTTTATTTAATAGAAACAGTGATAATCGCAAAATACGTACAGTTTTTGTTAACAGTTGTGACCCTGAGTCGCAAAATTTGGTTTTATATATAATAGTTAATTTTATTTCATTATAGTAGGGATTTATATAATTTTTAATAACATGAGTTAAAATACTTCATTAATTAAAATTACCTTTAAGTCAAAAACTTAAATTAAAATGGTATTTATTTATATTTTTTGTTTATTTATATTATATATAGGTTATTATAATAATGGAATATCAAAATATAACAACATACAATCTCATACAGTTACAAAAGTATGTCCAAGTTAATATTTCTTCAATAATAATATAAATTTGTTCAAAAACCAAATAATAGAGCCAATTATATATCTTGCTTTCTTATCGTACTTTTTAAATTTTCTATAGAAAGAAGTTCATCTTATGAACATTGTACAAATGACGTCTTAGTCCAAAGTTTAAATAAAAGAATTTCAAAGAAAAATGACATTGGCATTGTGACTTATTAGAACCTACTTCTTCGTCTTTATAAAATTTTGGCGTTCAAATTATGTTTTATAAGACGAAATATGACTGAATTAAGTGTTATTACTAATAAATCTATAATTAATTACTCTTGAATATAAAGGAAGATGTCAGCAATCATAAAATTTGCAATACAAAAAAATACCTATTAGAATTAATTATTCGTTGTCTAAATCTCAAACACGCTTCTATTTTTATTTGTGTAAACTAAAAGACATATCAACGAAGCTACTGACTTGTTTCAGCTAACTTCAAACAAATTTGTTTTTGTAATTTATGACAAATAGAGGCTGAGATTGTGGAGCAGGAAAGTTACATTTATTTTTATAGATCTGTCAGTCAGTAGTTGTAACTTGTAAAGTAATTAAGAGTGGGGGTGAATGATTCTCTTTTCCCTGGATTCCCCTCTTTCCTTACCTTCTCTCCCCATTTTTCAGGTAAGGCCAATATTAATAAATATCATTAGGTAATGTTACTACTATTAACTATAAGGTGGACTGAAATACAATATATAACTTTTAATTATTAAACAGAATGAAAACAATATTAAGGAAATGTATTACATTTATCCTTAAAGAAGATAATTAAAAAGTCCATTTTTCTCTTTATCATAAATAATTTGTTTTTTAAAAGCATTACATCAATTTAAACTTTTAAACCAATGCCGAGTAATGTTAAGATCGATTAGATCCAGCACCAAATAGAAGTAATCGTAATTTGTAATTTAGGCTTTTTTTATACATATTTCTTTTTAATTATTTATTATTTATGTCATGTACCACAATTAGTTACAAAAAATATATAATAATAGCAAAGAAGTATGCAAAGGATGAGCTCATCTCTTCAAAGAGATCTCTTCCAGCAATGTTAAAATGGGATCAAAAATGTTAAAACTAGGATCCGCCACAATGCGCTACGGGAGTTGAGCTGAGCGCCCTTTTCCTTTTTTATGTTACTAAAGTTAACTTATATTCTGGGTATGAAACCGTGCGCAGCTACAACCTTTTGAAGTAATTATTATTTAGGGAGGTAGGTCTATTGATTGATAAAATGTCTACTTTTAAAAGTAACGATTGGTGAGCGCGCGCTGGTGTAGTTAAGCTTAAGTCTGTGGGAGAACCAGTTTTTTGACCATATCTTTGGAACGAAACCATATTTTTCAATTCTATTTTTGAAAAAGAAGCCCATTTGCATTTTATACAGATGTGCCAAATTTCGTTTAAATATGTAAAGTAGTGTTGATTTGATGATGCCTTCTTGTCTACATTTAAGATCACCGATTGCCAGGTTGAGTTAAGCTTAAGTCTATTGGAGATTCAGTTTATTGACCACATCTTTAAAACGAAATAATATTTTTTTATTCCGTTTTTTGGAATAGAAGCCCAGTCACGTCCTTGACATGCGTGCCAATTTTGGTTAAAATTAGTCAAGTGGTTTTCATGTGATGTTGCCTCAAAAATTGATTCCCAAACGGTTAAGAGCTTCGCTTACGCTCAGCTCAATTATTTCTAAGTAAAGCCGAAATTATACTCTACTACTCTACTCTCTCTCTCTCTCTCTACTCTCTTCTACTCTTCTAGTATTTGGTAATTGAGAATTCTTTTCTATAATAAAGAGTAACTTGGAAAAAATTTTTTGACTATAAGAATATTTTAATTACATTTTTATATTTCAATACTAAATAACGATTATTACATAGCATATAAAATTATAATTTTTATTTGAAAGTAATTGTATTTGTAATTAATTGTTTCAATTCAAATACTTGAGAATTTATAAATTCCACTTCTGAAATAAAATAATACTAACTTGTTATATGTAAAAGTAACTAACTCAGGCTTACATTAATTATTCCTACCCTTTGCATTTTATACCTTTCATCTGAAAGATTTGCGGTTCCGTATATTCTAGTTTCGCAGTAGCAGTGCTTTAATATGAGACAAACGAATATATGTTTAAATTATGAAATTAACTACTGTTTATTTTTATTGCAGGAAATAGGTTACAGAATTCGGACGGAATTGGTCAATTAGGGTTTTACTTGTCATATTTCAATAGAAAATCTAGCTTAGAAAGAAGGTATTAACGTTTCCGAAATTATTTAATATTACTGTTATTTAACATTGTTATTACTGCTATGTTAATTAATTCCGTAGTGTTTCATATTTATCTTCCTTTATTACAGTTTTGATATAATATAAAATATTTTATTATAAATACAATCTTTTAAGTATGATACTAATCGTGTATAAAATATTTTATATGTATTTAAGTAAGTACGTATTCAATGGTTTGTCGGTATTTATATTAAATAATAAATCATTGGTAAAAAAAAACTTCTCGACCGAGACAGAAATTAAACACATCATGGTCATAGTCTGACCTCCTACCATAACATGGGAAGGAACATTGGTAGAAAGTGAGAATTTCATGTAATGGAGATGTTTGTTGTTATAAAGTAAATTAAAAAAATGTTTCATTAAAAGTTTTGTTTCAAATTTTTTTTATGCATATAATTTATGGTAAATAAGGAATTTCAAGAACAAACGTCATAACTTCGCTGAAATGGGAATTATAGTGGTGTGAACTGTAACTGACTAACTATAGTTTTGAACTAAACTAATCGTTCACTTCAATTATCATGTAGTCTGCTTAATTTCCATTTCAATCAACGTTCCGATATTTGTTTTGTTGTCGTAAAGGTCGGTATGTGAAATGTAGTAACTGTAACAATCAACATATTTCGATTTATCACTGACAGCAAGAATCATAAAATTTTTAACATGGGATTAACCTAAAATATATATTTTATTGATAAATCTCGAGTTAACTTTACAGTTAATCTTTCAAATTTGTAATTCGTATTGCCAAAACTATGCAAATTATAAAAAAAAAATTTTTTACAATTATGTTATTATCTCAAAAAATACATTATGAATGGAAAATTGTTTAAGTAATTGTTAACCATTGTATATTTAGATATTTTTAAGATTGCAGACATCATAAATAAGGACTTTTCAACTATGAATCTCAAATGAATGATACTATTTTTTTCTAACAAATACATTTTGATAGGAAACACAAACAAATAGAATTAGATTTAATATCAAGTGACTTACACACTTGCTTAGATGTTAATTTGAGATAGAATAGTGTAGAATATTAACGACCCTATCAAACTTTTCAAATAACGAAAGTCTTCAAGTCCAACACGAAGCGTCCAACACTAAGTCAATATCTAAGTTTTGGTATTTGTTTTGTGATCTGAAGTTTAAATAAAACATAATCATTCATCAGTGTTCCTCTAACTTTTTATGTTCAAGGTATATCTATGAAAACGAAATTTTCTTTTGACACCACTACACTACAAATTAAAAAGCAGTTTTTAAGTAATATCAATGAACATTTATTATTAAGCGACAAACTCGAACTTTAAAACTTTAAATTGCAGAACAGGTATTAAAAGCGAAAGATGAGCTTGTTTAATTATGCATGAACGGTCTAAACTTGGAGTAATCATTGATGGGTTGGTTAAATTTCTCTTTAAGGCTGAACTTTTTTTTGGTTTTGATTGTGATAAGATTCAAAACATTCTTAATTCGAACGAATAATAACATGTCTATGTCAATAGCATGTCTATAAAGCTGAGGAAGCTTCTTTTTCCCTTTTAATGGTAAATGTCCAAAAGGAAAATTCTAGGAGAATGGATTTCGAACATAATCCATAAGTTGCAGATTACGCTTAGAGAAATAGAAATTCATTTTCTCTGAAAAAGGCTTTGAGTATATGACAATCTTGGTGGTAGACCATAACATCGGGTCGCCGGCAAAGTTACCACTCATCGGGCAAAGTCGTGCCGCAAAGCGACCTAGTCGTGTTCCGGCACGTTGCTCGATGAAGCCGTTTATGGGAAATGGGTCTGAACAACTGCGGTTTCGTTGGCGAACCGGTTGACGTCGAGTTGGTATTTGTTTTGTCGGGTGTCTAGTCGAGGAGGGTAGCGGGATCCGAAGAGACGGCTTTTCGCTGGCCGCCCGCAGATAGTTGGGGGCCCAATTAGTGGGTTAGCCACCCATGAAAGGCTGCCCCGCCAGCTGCGGAAAAATCCCAGGGTGGCTCCATCGTGCTATTTGGCGACCAGACGAGGAGGCCCGATGGCGATCCCTGGGGGGGTTCGGGCGTCCCCACAGTCTCCAGGCTAGCCTCCCAGTGGCATGACTTAACCAACTTCGACGTTGGGTTCGATACGTACCGCCTCGTTCAACTGCCATTTCCCATCCCTATTCACTTTATTTTTTTTTATCATGAAGAAAAACCAGAAAAGGAAAAAGTTTGTACAGCGGTTGCACTCCTCCTCATTTAAAGTGCACCTCAGTAATATTAGGGGTTTGCACTCTAATATCTTACCTGTCCGTCACCACCTGGAGACAGAACAACCGCACCTGTTCTTTTTGACGGAGACGCAGATACAATGTCCCTTAAGCGCTGCGCACCTGGATTATCCCGGATACACGTTAGAGCACAACGTTCGTTCACATGCCGGAGTCTGCGTGTATGCGCAGAACGACCTCTGTATTCAGCGTCTCCGTCACCTTGAAGACCCCACTTTTTCTTCTTTATGGGTTTTAGTAGACACAGGAAATGAAAAAATCCTGTATTCCTGTGTTTACCGTTCGCACAGCGGTGACCAGGAGACAACTAGATTATTCGAGTATCTCGGTGAGGCTGCTGATATGGCTCTGCATCAGTTCCCTTCAGCGCAGCTCGTCTTTCTGGGGGATTTTAATGCCTGTCATCAGGACTGGCTGTTCCCGTACCAGAAAACCGACCATGCTGGAAGAGAAGCGCGGAACTTTGCGTTGTCCTTGGACATCAGCTGGTGAAGCAAGCGACAAGGGTACCAGATGTGGTAGGCCATACAGCCAATTGCCTGGACCTTCTGCTGACAACTGATCCGGACAGGTATCGTGTAGAGGTTACCTCTCCCTTGGGAACCTCCGATCACTGTCTGGTGAAATCTGTGTTTACATATTCCCCACCAGCTTTCGAACCTCATGGTGTTAGGCGAATATGGAAATACAAGTCAGCAGATTGGGATGAGATGCGGCACTTTTTTGCGTCTTATCCTTGGCGGCAGGTCTGCTTCTCTTCTTTGGACCCGTCGAGTTGCGCGGATACTATAACCGATGTGGTGCATCAAGCAATGGAGTATTTTATCCCTTTTGCTGACGTACCCATCGGTGGCAAAGCTCGCCCATGGTTTAATGCCGAATGTGGTCATGCTCAAGACCGAAAACATTCGGCATATCTCATTTGGGCTGATGCTCGAAGCCGCAAAACTCCGGATGTAAGTTCGAAGAAGAGAGCCTTTAACCAAGCTGCCAAGTCCTACAAAAAGGCATTGCGGAAGGCTCGTCTCGATCGAATCGCTAAGAATGGCGAAAAGCTCTCTGTCAGACCAACTGGCAGTCGAGCTTTCTGATCTCTTGCGAAAGCGATCGAGTCGAATTTCTGCCAACCCTCACTGCCTGCTCTGCTGAAGCCGGATGGATCCCTGGCCCATACAGCAACAGAGAAAGCGAATGTACTTGCTTCTCTGTTTGCTGATAATTCGCATCTAGACACTGGCAATGCTTCTCCAGTACATCTTCGTCACTGCGGTATTTCGATGCCTGAAATCCGCATCACTAACAAAGAGGTATGGAGGACATTGTGCCGTTTAGATGTGAATAAAGCCAGTGGTCCTGATGGTATACCAGCCATTCTGCTCAAGACATGCGCAGCTGAGTTGTCTCCTGTACTGACACGTCTGTATCGTCTCTCTTTCATGACTGGAATAGTGCCGAAATCCTGGAAGCTTGCTAATGTGCAACCCGTGCCCAAAAAAGGCAGCCGTGCCGACCCTGTCAATTACAGACCGATTTCAATCACCTCCATACTCTGCAAGATTATGGAGCGTGTATTGAACTCGCGTCTACTAGCATACCTAGAAGGTAACGATCTCCTCAGTGACCGACAGTACGGGTTTCGCCCTAATAGGTCTACTGGGGACCTCCTAGTGTATGCTACTCACATTTTAGGCGAGGCCATCGAGAAGAACGGAGAAGCGGTCGCCGTCTCTCTGGACGTCTCGAGGGCATTTGACAGGGTCTGGCATGCGAGCCTTATAAGCAAGCTTTCAGCGTACGGTATATCTCCTGGTCTGATCGGCTGGGTAACGGACTTTCTGAGCCACAGATCTCTCCGAGTAGTTGTCGACGGGTGTTCCTCGGAACCCTTGACAATAAATGCCGGAGTGCCTCAGGGGTCCGTTCTTTCTGCAACTCTGTTTCTACTGCACATTAATGATCTGTTGAAGCCCGGTATCTATGGGTATGCAGACGACAGCACAGTTGTAGAAAGATATCTGCCGAGTACTCGGGCTAGTCGAGATCAAGTACAGTCTGAAAGAGAAGCCATGGTGCAACGTTTGAATGACAAACTTCAGGCAGTCTCCGCATGGAGCAATGCCAATCTTGTCAAGTTCAACGCCACCAAAACGCAGACGTGTCTATTCACCGCCAAAAGGAGCTCTTTCACCTTGGCTCCTACTTTCCAGAATGTATCCTTGGAATACAGTGACCGGCTTCAGTTGTTAGGCTTAGAGATTTCCTCGAACCTCAACTTTGGTCGGTTCATTGAGTCCAGAGCAAGAGCAGTAGCAGCAAAGCTTGCCGTTCTTGCGAAGGTTCGGCAGTACTTTACACCGGGACAGCTTCTTGTTTTATTCAAAGCACAGATCCGGTCGTGTGTAGAGTACTGTGGTCACATATTTGCTGGTGCCGCAAAGTCTCATCTTGCGGTTCTGGACTCAATTGAGAGGCGAGCAAAGAGGCTTATAGGCGATCCCGAATTGGTCGGAGCCGACCTCCAAAGCCTTGAGCACAGGCGTAGAATTGCTAGCCTCTCAGTATTCTATAGGATACATTTTGGTGAGTGTGCGCAGGAATTACACAATTTAATTCCCCCGTCCCCCTTCCATCACCGGACGTCTCGACGCACGGCAGGTTTTCATCCTTTTGTTGTGGACATTCCACCTGTCCGAACGAAGCGCTTCGCTTCCTCATTTTTACTGCGTACAGCAAAGGATTGGAACAGCTTGCCTGCGTCGGTATTTCCGACCGAATACAATGTGGTCACATTCAAGAGAAGAGTGAATAGGTTGCTAGGGTAATGCGCCTTACCACCTAAGACTACATTCCACTTACCATCAGGTGGAATGTAGTCAAGCATTGCCCTAGATCATATAAAAAAAAAAAAAAAAAAACAATCAAAAAATGTACTCTTTTCTCCGGATCAGTTACGTGCCATTTGGAAACATTTAATTATTATAATTTTTAGCGAGACTCATCCACAGTTCCAATTAAGCGTGCAAGCTTTTTTTAGCTTTAATTTTATCCGACGACGTTAAAATATTGGAATTTTTGCATTGCACTTTTTTATTAAGTTCATTTAATTGAGCAAATATATCCGCATACATAAAAAATTTGATAGCCATTCTTTTTTTTAATAGATATATAAAATCTAAATCTTGGGATTGCAAAAACATCTTAGTCTTATTTTTAACTCATAAATTGGGGAAAGTACTTTACTCCGCGAAGGCCGTGGTACTTCTATAAGAAACAAGAGTGACCAACAAGAGTGAGTGACGTGGTACTTCTATATGAAACAAGAGTGACCAACAAGAGTGAGTGACGTGGTACTTCTATATGAAACAAGAGTGGCTGATGATCTACCCCGTTAACCTTTACATACAGAAAACAGAAAGTGTTATATATTCATGCCATTCCAAATGATGCTCATTAAATTATCGTCCATTTACTTTAAATATTTCTTCACCAGTTGTATGTTAGACCACGGCAGATAAAATAAAAGTTCCTCCTTCAAATCACATCTTTTATTTCTATTCATCTATATCTCTTGCACTTTAAATCCACACCAGAGATATTATATGTACGTCAAAGATTCAAACATCTATTATAGTATCTAACATTTGAGATGAGATGTGCGTGACCACTGTTGTCAGTGGAAACATCAACTTGTAGCGCAAAAACTCCACTTACTGTCAATTTTTCAATCAACATTGATTTAATGTCGTTAGATATGTTATTAATTCGATCGTCGGAATCGGAACTCGTTGGTATCGTTTCTGCCATGCAAGTCATTTTTCAATTTCTTTAGCAGTTTTTTGGCTAATCATTATCTTGATAACTTCTTTGAAGACAGATAAAACTAGAATTTCAGCAAAAGAGCTCTAGCTTTAACTAAATTTTTTTTTGTATTTTTTTGATTTTTTGGTTTTATCTGAAGTTTTAAAAGACCGAATTATAAGATTTATCTGCTTCTTCGATTTATCCCTCAATAGTTGAAAACACGTTCCGTGTTTTTGGGTTACTGATGGATTTTAGCAATTAAATGTCGTATTCGTTTACTGGATGTCATTGAATTATTTCCCAAAGTTTTTCGGCAAATAAGACATTTATCTCTAAGAAAAGAATTGTCTCCATAATATGTGAAACCGTAACTTATGTAGCTTTCGTCATATTTTTTAATTTCGTCACTTGAAAAACTTACCCTTCGTTTTATGAATTTATTTATTATTAGAATATTTTAGTATTGTCGTTTCCGTTACTTATTTACAAAGTAAAAATATATAAGATTTATAAGATATTTTTTTCTGAGCGAACCAACCAATGACTACGCTACACCAGTGCGCTGCAGTACAATTTTTTTTAAAAGATTACATTCGAATTTTAAAATATTTGCATCGTCACATGTTATGTTAGTTACATTAGCTAGAGCAAGTGCCTTCGTTTACTTTTCCTTCTCCGTAGATTCATATAACAAACAATCTATCACTTAAAACATATAGAGATTTATATATTAATACGTATATTGTTATTTTATGTTTTATACATGATACTGGGTATTAATAAATATCTAAAACATGATCATAAAAGCTTTTATTGTGCCAACACAGTATTGTTTTGGCGTAGAAAAGGTGGGCATGTAGACATGCAAGGTAATTCGGGCTTGGCTTTTATAATGTAATACTTTAATTTAAGTAAATTTAATGTATGTCATGAACACATTAACAAATACATTATAAAATATATAAAAATTCTATTACTAATCTTAAAAAAATACCAGGTTATCGTTAGTGATAAATAAAACATTTAACCATCTCTCGTCAAAGCAGATGTTTTAGAGAGTTTAATACTCAAAGCCTGGATTGATATTTTTCTGTTATTGTTTTCGATGTCACAGCTCTTAACATTAAGGTTTTTCAGTCCTAACGTATTATTTGCTACAATTACTTGATAGCTAATAAGCTCAACCAATTATAATTGTATGTACGACTTACATTAAAATAATCGGAAAGAAATAAACGTGAAATACTTAATTATGTCCTGATGCTGGCAAAAATATTGACGGCAAACGACTGCAGTTTTTTATAGAACCGATATTAGTATAGTATATATCGGTTTTATATTTTTATATATATCGGGTTTATATAATACCAGTATATTTTAGGTTGGAATAAGTTAATCACTGTTCATAGCAGTTTAATGCATGTATAATTATTTAAAACTTTTTCCTATTGTTTTGTGTTTCAAACGAGCAGACGGTCCAACTGGCGGAAGTGGTGCCGACATAAGGAATGAAAAGGGTTTGGGCTTCCGTCTCTCACACTGACTCTACGAAATGTAGCATTGTAGTTGCTACTCTGTAGCTGCATTCAATTGACTTTAGTTAGGCTCACATTATAAAGATATAGGCCTCAATTTCCAACTTTTGCTAAATCATACAAAATATCACCAGTTGCGATGAAATGGCAACATTAGTATTTCATAGCATTTTATGAAACGACCTATGAAACACATGAGAAAGAAACAAAGAAAAAAGAAACAAAACCAACAAGAAACTTAGCCTTAAATTCCAAAGGGTTTGTCTATTTGATAGATTTTTGTATTTCTAAGACAGGGTGAAACTACACTTATATATTATCTGGTACGTATATTGTAATATATAATTATTAACAACAAGATATAATTATATGCTATATTATAAATACCCACACATTTTTTTAATAAATTGAATGTTAAATGAATACGCTGTGTATAAAAAGTGTATTTTTTTAATATCCATAGTTATGGTAAGAGATGGGGACTAAGATACAAGGAGAATAAGGGAGGGTATTTGCCAGGAGTCATCGTAAGGAGAGTAGTTGTATAAAAAAGCATAAAAATGCAATTAAAAGAACATTTATCTCTCACTAAGACTAGTCTGTCTTGATAAGTTTATACTTTAAGGAAAAACTTTAATATTATAAGTTTAATAATGAGAAGAAAGAAAGAATGTTTTAAATATTTTCAACAAAAAAAAAAATTATCTTGGTGCTTACTATAAGTTTATTATATATTTTTTTATTAATTATTATTCATTTTTTTAATAAGATTATATTCTAGGATTCGAACCTAACATCTCTAGGACATCCCTTTGAAAATCTATAAAATTTAAATAAGCTTAATATGGTAATATGGTAATATAAATTTTGAAAACACTAATTTCGGTTGTTAAATGTACGTATGTATTTTATATTAAGGAACTAATTGATGCAGCTTCGTGTTCGTCTCCCATTTAAAATAATATGCCGTCTAACATAAAATAGCAGTTATACGTATCCATATTGTTTTAGCATTATTGTAATTGTATTGTATTGTTATGTTTACATTTTGATGTGAGTATAGAACATCGAAACAAACAAAATGTGTTTACAAGTATTTTTAATGTGCATGAATAAAATAATACGTATAGGTTATTTAAAATAGTGTCTTCGTTTTATTAGTCGTTTCTTATTGGTTTTAAAATCAAATAAAACTCTATTTTGTCAAAAGATTTTCAAGACCTCAATAAGGTTTCAATTGAAAGAACAAGTATCCTTAAAGTTAGTTTTAACAAGTTCTCACGATGGCAATTTCTTTCCTTTGTTAAAAATTCACTTTGATTTGAACCACGGACTGAAACCCTTGTGAATATACTATTACTAGTGTTTGTCTTTAAGTAAGAGTTTATATTTTTAAAGATATAAAGGGATATATAGCAAGACTTTAATAATCAAATAATTAAGTATTACTTTCTTAAATTAATAAAATAACAAATCCATTGAAAGATTTATAAAATGTATATAGCCCAATAAGTTGGTCCCCCGTTGGCCCCGTCGCATTGGTCGAGTGGTTAGCGCAGACGCCTAACGTGTCACGGCGCAATGGGGCTCGGGTTCGATTCCCGGCGGAGACAGGCACTTATGTGATGAGCATAGATGTCTGTGTTTGGTCGTTTATTAAATATATTCTCAGTATTTATATGTGTATTTCTATGTATTTGTATCGTTGTCTAACACCCTTAACACAAGCAAATAATTTGCTTACTTAGGGGTTAGATCAATGTGTGTAATTTTGTCTTGATATTATTATTATTAAGTTTAAATATTATGTGAAGATGTTAGAGTAGAGACTTTATAAATAAAATCAAGTTTATCTTTGTATATTTTATGTCCATTAGCAGCTCTCGACGACATAAAATATTTCTGTCCTTTTCATTTCTTGTCATTCAGCTGAAAGGCTTGCGGTGGTGTATAATTTGGGGTTGGGTAAAGGTTCTTTAAATTTTTGAACAATGGAAGTATACTGCGCCTTTCAATTTACTATAGGTCAGAGTTGACCACTTCTTCATTTAAAAATGAAAAAGTACGTGTAAGTGTAAGATTCCTCTATAGTCTATACTGTTTTACTTATATGTCACCTTCCATTTACTACTGTAATGCTTTTGTTGCTATGTAAAATATATGAATGGCATACCTACGTGTGTGTTAATGTGCTTTATGAAGTAACATACATGTTTACATGTAGTAGATCTGACGTAAAAGTAAATATATTATGCTTAAATACTATAAAGTTAAATAATTTAAATTAGAGATTAGTACGATAATTACATTTTAATTTATTAGACATATTTCGTAGTTTATTAACTTATATTAACAAAATTCTCGTTTTGTTTGAAGGTACTCTGTGTTCTGAATGCTCAAAAATATTGAAAAGTTAAGATAGTATGTACAAAATGCTCATCTCAATTATGTTATGTTTATATTATATTATTAAATTATGTTATGTTATAAACTAAATTTGTTTTATGGACTTAAAATTATTATATTATTTCATAAATTTACCTGAGAGCCATGTTCCATTAAACGGCTTGTAATGCTCCGTCAGTATATCGGCAAGGGTTGGTTTTCTTCCCCTCCCTCGACCGTCATCCGCAGCAGGGGTCAGCAGTGCTATACTGAAGACAATCAGGCCCAGAACTGCTGCTATAACCAGCAACGCGATTAGAATCCCACGCCAGTTGCGCTGAGTGGGCGTGGAGGCTGCTAACTCCTGAAAAAGACAAAAAATATATTGATTTGATCGCATATAAAAAAAATATACTGACAACAAAACTATCTCACAATTGAGAAAAAGAAATCGTTTTTTAGTAGTAGTAGTTAGTTAGTTATTTTTTAAGGCATCTGTTTAATAACTAAGCATTACAGTTCTTTTAGCTTTTGTTACTACTAAGATAATGTATATAATAATTGTCAAATCTTTAGAAATTATAAGAATTTTTAATTTGATTTATTTTAAATTGATATTTATGATAAATATTTGAACTGTGCTTATTCATAGGTAGTAGCTACTATGAAAACGAATCTGACAAGTATCGAAATTGTATTTTCCTACAGTGTTCTTAAAAAATCCTTTAAATCATGCTGTGGTTAAGTTTGTCATTAATAGTTCAGTGCTTTCTTACAATAACGCTGCAACAACTCGTTAAGACAAGACGTGGAACCCTCTTTATGCTCAAATAAAAAAAAAGTGGCTAAAACTATTTCTATTAATATTTAGTGAAAAGCGTAACAATATTATTATATTGTCAATATATAAAATATGTATATATGTATGTAGGTATGTATGTACATACATGTATTACATATTTACATACATGTATAAAACGTTTACGATTCAATTTGAATCTTTGTCCAATAATATAATACCAGAAAAAAATACTGAACTTTACATTGGATGAAATATTGAGACAGAAATAATATTTGAAAATAATGAGTTCTGGAAAAGGTCGAGAAAACGCCAACTTACAGAATACTGAATTCTGTTTCAACTTAAATATTATAGAATAATCTACATTTGGTCTAATATAACACAAAACTTCACAAAGGATTCAAATCATTGTTATTCTCAATGTTAGTATGCTTATATAAGTCTAAGAAATGAAAACTTAACATTCCTTTATAATACTTTTAGTGTAACTATCCTCACTAACTCTAGCCTCTAAGTTCGTCCTTCGCGACTACAGAAGAATATTACATGTTGGATATTATAGTTCAGAAATATAAATCGAACTTAAATAAACACAATTGTCATTTTATTATTCGCATCTGTCACATTTTTAAATAAGGAACTTAAAATACTTGTCTATACTCTTTAGCTTTGTACAATATACGAAATCATTATCATTTAGTTTACACAACGATTTTTTGACTGTATATTACTTACTGCCGTACCGCTCCATTGTTCGAGTGGTTAGCGCAGACGCCTAACGTATAGCGACGCAATAGGGTTCGGGTTCGTTTCCCGACAGGGACAGGCATGTATGTGATGAGCAATAGATATCTGTATTTCTCGGTTTGGTCGTTTATTTATATATTTACGCAGCATTTATGTATGTATTTCTATGTATTTTTAGCGTTGTCGAACACCCTAAACACAAGCAAATAATTTGCTTACTTAGGGTCGTTAGATCAATGTGTCCGTGATATAAAAAAAAATACTATTTGAGGTTTCTTAGGCGGCTTATATTGTTATATAGTTAAGTGATACAGTATTAGGACCCCTGAGCTAAGTGTAGTCTCAACGGTCCCGGGTGATCAAATGTAATTTTATTTGTTCATAAAGTCTTGTATAGTGAAATCTAGCCATAACCATTTTGTAAATACAATAAAGATATATAATATCTCAATTGCTAATTTACGAATATATCAACAATAATAACCTCGGCCATCAACGGCTTGGGGCTTAGGGGAAAGGTCAATGCTTAATGGTCAAGGCTCTCTTTTCTTTTTTTTCCTTCATAAATAAAAATGGGACAACTAAGAAATGAGGTTAATCGAACCGGTGAATCATGAGCCATTAGACCACAAACGGATAGATGTAATGTTTTACAACATATATCTGGAACAAGAATAATTGTTTGTTGTAGTTTGTACTTTTAAATTTATATTAATAAGTCTTTGAAATTAGTTCCATTTCTATAGCTCAATTTAGAGCCCAAAAGAAAGAAGCGAAATAGAAAAAGAAAATGAAGACGATCATATATTGTCAAATACATGGAATGCGAACATCGTATTCCCTTTGGTTTCTTTGCTTTTCATCGCAGACCAACTTACCATCAGGAAGACCATATGTTCATTATTCAGTCTGTAAATTATCGCCGGATTATAATAGAAGACAAGTTCCATATTAGTTTAGAGTTCTTACCGTGAACTTATAAATTATAATCTCTATACATAGTGCCATAGTAGGGGGCGCCTTGGTTAGTGTCATATGGCTCGTATTTATAGGGGCGGCACTTATGATCCGGATAAAATTAATAGCTTGCTATAACATAAAAATTAAGCTATACGGAAATGGTATTAACTGACGTAAGTAATACTATACAAATAAAACGTAATAAAAATTATACATTCGAATGTGTTTGTCCTACATGTGAGGTTTTATTATTACTATTTACGTTGGAAGATGAACATAGCCAAATGGATAAATGTTATGTTTTAGAATCAAAACTTAAATAGTGTTAATATTTTTACCCTGACCTGACCCGGGTAATATATAACGGGGAGCCGGGGCAAAATTGATAGCCGCATACTGCCGGGTGGCTGAACTTAGCGGATAATCGTACTCTGAATGGCGATTTAGGGAATTTTGGGAAATGAAATATTAGGTTTCGAGCAGCACGAGGATTTATTTTAGGGATTGCGGTTGCTGTTATATTCTAAATTATTTTCAAAGTTTTGATGTTTTTTTTATTTTCTTTAAATAGTTTTGTTTGATAAAACGAAATTCATTTTACGTGTCGTTAAAACTGTACAAATCATTTATTTTATTTAGATAATTTATTCATTTACATTTAAAACTATTAAGGTGACCAAATTGTACTTGCTTAATAATATTACTTTTTATCTTGATTTTGCTAAACTAAACTAAATGCAGTTTACTAAAAGTTCAATATATATAGGAAAGTTTTTCAAGACAAAAGAAGTGTTAGGTTACATTATTGTTAAACGACTATTTTATAATAATTCGTAATGTTTTGATTCGTTTCAATATTTTGATGGTCCCTATATTGATCCATATAAATTAATAAATTACTAATTTAACTGTAATAAGAAGAACCAATAAGGTGTATTTATTTAAATCGTTAAATTAACTTAAATAGTAATATCTAGAATTGTTATGTCAGGTATTGGTTATTTTCGTATGCTTAAAGTAGTTTATTTGACTAAGATTATTATTTATGTGAGGAGGGACATTTGCTTAATTAGTAAATACTTTAATAAGCTACAAAAGTGAGAACCATTAAGACCATAATTAAAATCAGTATATATATATATATATATATATATATATATATATATATATATATATATATATATATATATATAAAGTTTAAGCATTAATCTCGTTTTAAAATCTGTTTTACTGCAAATTTCTTTATTTGAAGCTGTCTGAGCTCAAGATGATTATTTTGTTCTCAAGTCTTATCTTGTTAGTTTTATTTATAGGAAGAATAAAATGTTTATTTTTTAGCAGCCATAACAGTTTCTATTTATTTTTATTTATGTTATATTTTATAAATGTTATATTTAGTATTTGCCACAGGAGTTTTTATTAAAAATAATAATGAAACCGTCCAAAAACATCCCAAATGTATATAAAAAAACACATACATTTCCTCGTTTCAAAAGTGTTTAAAAACCGCTATTTTGATTCAAAAGGAATTGTAGGCCTCCATCAGTAAGAGTACCACTATTAGTTGTCGATAATATTCAAGTAATTAATCACTATAACTCACTTGTATGTATTTTTTCCAACACATTAGCAACAGTCAATATATTTTTATTATAATTTATACATAAAAACGAATACTAACTATAAAATGTAAACAAAGGAATGTTACACACAAACTGAGATTCTCGTCATTCATTGTCAATCAAATATAGCGGTCTTGCCCAGCTTCCTGTTACACACTTCCGTCTCTATTTATGAAATCACTTCATGAGAAGGAAAGCATAAGATACAAAAAATGTATTAGGGTACATAATGAATAAATGTTGAGTAAAATAAATAAAATGTATAGTTTCGTTTCTTAAACAATTATATTTATTATATTATTTGTTAATGATTACGAATTTTTAAGCACTTCAAACTTCGAACAAAAATATCAATATTACAACACTGCATATACAAATAGGGAGAATGCGTCAAAAATGATGCGGTTCATTCAAAAGTACAGTACAAGCAACAAAAAAAAATACCAATACTACAATACTGCGTATAACAAACGGAAAATGGGTCAAGAAGACTTAAGAAGAAGACGCACAGTACACACGTTTACACTGAAAACAACGAAGTATAAAGTATACGCGGAAACGGAGAGTATCTATGAGGGCCTGAGAAAAAGCCGTGACATCTGTTGGACATGAGTCCATTTTCTCCTAAATATATAACATATAATAAATATGGTTCACATCTAAAATATTACTATCTTTCAAAACACGTATTAACATTTATACTTAAAACATGCTTTGAATGTATGATGATGACTAGAGAAATGTATAAAAGTTCCCTTAAAATGTTTAGATAGGTTAATCAATTGAACGCTTGCCAACAAAGCCGTATAAAAGGTTCTTTGTGGTGTAGTAATTGAATTTTGCGTTACAATAACTCTGCTATTCGTTCCGTATACGTATGTATTGTCGTTATGCATCGTATGTGTTACTGGTGTTATGTTACGTAACGTATAATTAATTTTATTGACACTATTTCAACGAAGTTGTGTTATAATTTGGTCTTTTTAACCCCGATCCATAAAAAGGGGTGTTATAAGTTTGACTCACGTATCTGTGTATTTGTCTGTAGCATCCTAGCAGTCAAACGCGTGGACGGATTTGATTGCGGTTGTTTTAAATCGAAAGCCTGGTTCGTCGAGATGGTCTATGTTTAGTCGAAATAAAAGCACTCGTCAGCAAGCTATTGAGCTTTAACGGTGCCAGTGGTGGTGGTAATTAAAAAGACCCCTCGGTATTTATTAAAGTCGTTGGGTTGGGGGACCGCTAAATAAAGCAACAAAACGAAATGCAAGTAAATTACCAATGCAATTACCGAAATAATGATATCAAATCTTATAGTCTATGTTGTCAGTAATTGGTTCCGACAACTTAGTGAAATAGACACCACATGCAGCGAACCCCCGAAGTGTTGACTTCTACTGTTAAGCAACTACGGTCTACCATGGCCACCTGCAGTCTAAGGAGGGTTGCAGTTGTGATGCAAGACTTACACAACACTAGATATATTCACATTGATATAATTACATTATATATATATATATCGATATATATATATATATATATATATATATATATATATATTTACCTACTCATATACTAAAACCATTACTCATGTTCTAAAAGTTATATACCTACAATAAGCTGAAAAGAATAAGAGATGCTTTTGAAAAAGATTTCTTTTCAATCCTCTAAAACCTAAGTGGTTGAGTAATTATATTTATATGTTATATAAATGTTCTGAACATATTACTGTAAGCTTTTAATTGCGGTAAAAAATTATTTCCTTTCAAAGTACATTGTTTTTTTACCTTCCATTATTTCGGTAATGTCTGTCTTACATTAAAAATGATAATAAAAATATAACAATTATAAATGAATAAAAACAATAGTCAAATTCAAACAAACTTCCCGAAAATTGTATGTATGTACATACAGCGGTTCTGGTCAACAACATTTTTTTAAAAATTATATATCTTAAATCTTTTAAATAAATATTTTAAACACAGACACACATTTTTTTGTTATTACAGTAATCTGTATTTACCTTTAGAAACAAATTTATCACAGCTGAGCGACACATTATCGGATTTAGGTGGAAGTTCATAGTGAACATGCTTTAGCTGAAGTGGTGAAGTGGGAGTTGGCACGTTCTAGAAGTTTCAATTTTAATTTTGAAGACAATTTATGACCTGGACGGCCAAAAACATTTTAATATAAAGAGTTGGAGGATTTACTTAAAGAAAACTCATGTTAAACAGTTGCAAAGTTGTCTACATTAAAAAGGAACCGCCTTTAAAGCTTTGGAAATTACCCAAAATTAAGGAAGTTGGGACCTATGTGAATAAAAGCGCGGGACATTGAAAGGTGATTTTGACTTGTGAATTACTGTTAAAACGGTACAAAAAACAAAATAATTTAGATCAGTTTGTTACTGGTGATAAAAAAATATATATATTGCAATACTAATAGTAGAAATTTATGTATTGATTATCAAGGGAAAATCTTTTTTCTTATGAAGTATGTAAAAATTTAACCGATTTATAGATTGCCTCCAAAGACGATGCATTCATTTGACGGGGTATTCGACTTTTAGCCGAAAGAGCAATATTAGTAGAAAACGACAGGCAGAACGTTCAATAACGAATAATTTTATTTACATATACAACTTATCGTTTTCTTTTCTCAGAAAACGTTAGGAATTAAATCTATCTTAATATTTGATTATGCGTTATAAACGTAGGCGTATTTCAAATCACTGTCATATTCATTTTAAAATAATATATACCTAAAGCTCCTACTGTGGTAAGTCTCATACTTATGATCTTGTTTCAATGAAGGTACGTTGAAATTAATAATCATTGACAAGCATAGCTACACGCACAAAAACTTTAAACTGCTTTTATTTTTAGCTTCAAAAACATGAACAATTGAAAAAAAATTTGTCAATAATATATTTGATAACTTTCAAATATTTTGCAAATGTTTCTGCATTCTTAGCGTGGAAAATATGAAGTGAGTTGCCTCCAAAGATTATCCCTGAGAGCTAAAACAATTTTAAAATATCAATGTGAATATCATATCTAGTGTTGTGTAAGTCTTGCATCACATGTGCAAGCCTCCTTAGACTGCAGGTGGCCATGGTAGACCGTAGTTGTTTAACAGTAGAAGTCAACACTTCGGGGGTTCGCTGCATGCGGTGTCTATTTCACTAAGTTTTCGGAACTAATTAATGACAACATAGACTATAAGATTTGATATCATTATTTCAGTATTTTTATTGGTAATTTACTTGCATTTCGTTTTGTTGCTTTTTTTAGCGATCCCTCAACCCAACGACTTGAATAAATACCAAGGGGTCTTTTTAATTACCACCACCACTGACACCGTTAAAGCTCAATAGCTTGCTGACGAGTGCTTTTATTTCGACTAAACATAGACCATCTCGACGAACCAGGCTTTCGATTTAAAACAACCGCAATCAAATCCGTCCACGCGTTTGACTGCTAGGATGCCACAGACAAATACATCTGGGTCAGGGTTAGAAAGACCAAATTATAACACAACTTCATATATATATATATATATATATATATATATATATATATATATATATATATATATATGTTACGATGTATATATATATATATATATATATATATATATATATATATATACATCGTAACATAATTAGTTAATTTTCATAGTTTATAGTGTTTTTTGGAAAATTAGATTTGCTCAACTACTTTTGGGACTGACAAAACCTAAACAGCGTTGGGTTATATTTTTTCATTATCCGGAGGCCGTGTTAGTTAAATCTTAATTAGAGTCCCATCAGTCTTCCGTTGCCTCGGTCCCGCCTGACACACGGACAGCTAGAAATGTATTGCTATTAACCCTCATTTATAAATCTGGATAGTTATTATTATTATCTTTGTACTAGTTCTTTGTATATAGCGATAGATACATAAAAAGTGCTCTTAGATATATATTGATGTATATTACTACACTACAAGGGTTACATACATGTATAAGTAGCATGTTGCTGATACAAAATTGGTTTTCCGACAGATTGACTCAACGTTCTTCCTCGCTACCTAAGTACATACTGGTGCCCGGACTTACCCACGTCTTCCTTAGTAAAAGCGGACCCGTGTACGTGTGATTGATTACTGCGAGCCCTGTCCTCGTGAATACAAACGACAGCTCCTAATAACTTCGCCTTACAGATCTGTAAAGGCCTTATATATGATCGATATGATGAAAATAAAGTCAATTACCTTATTTGACGGGAAATGAATAACAGTAATAGTATACGAGAATAATAGAAAAGGTATGAGCTTCTCTTGAGATATGCATTATTAAAAATACCAAATAATGTACTCGCAGATTTTCAATCATATTAAACGGCGATTCGTAATCTATTCTTAATAAGTAAAAAGGACTCCTTTTTTCAGAAATAGAACTACGCTTTTAAATAAAAATGTAATATAAATTTCACAAATATAATAAAACAATGATTAATCCTGGCAGAAATATCAGCTTCAGGTTTTCACGATCAGATAAAACATATTTTGTACAATCAAAAAATGTTTTTGTTTTTCCATATCTATATTACCGCGTTTATACGAACGTTTTTAATATTACTATTATAGTTATTGAGTTTCATTTGTTTTAATGTTAAATGTATTTTAAATATAAGTATTACGAATATACAACAATTAGTTCATCTTCGTAGTTCGGATGATATGTGAATACTTATTTCGCCTTTTGTCAAAGATATGTTATATTATCTATGTGTTCAAATAATAAAAATGAAAAGATGGTATTTTCAATTTAATAAAAATATTCAAAAATTATTACTTAGAAGTTTTTTTATAAATAAATAGAAAAAGAAAAGATCAGCATGAGCCACTTCATGGAACGAGGACGCACTCCCTAAGAGAGTCAAAGGTCCTTGTAAAATGTAAATAAAATAAAAACTAACCCATTATTTTTCTGGTTCCTATCTTTCTAGTAATAATTTGTTTCCACATTTTATTTATTTAAATATGCCTATACTGTATTATATTTAGACATTAATCTTATTATAATTATTCACTGTAAGTTCGATTTGTTTCGATCGACTTCTAGAACTTTTCAAAAATATGGTTGTAACTTTTTATTTTTTATCATAAAAAAAAAAAAGATTTTTAATCGTTTTATAATTGTCTTGTAAATGACAAAAATAACAGTATATTATTGAATTTGTTTAAAAGTATTTTCAATGGTAGAGGCTTAGAATTTATAATTTAACATTTAAGTCTACGGTGATAATAACAATTGAGCTCAAAGTTTTCTCAAAGTTACATAATAACTATAACAGTTAAGAATCATTGAAATGTTATTAATACAATAAAAGGGTTCAAAAATATAGAGACATCCGGATTATCGAATCAATTCCAACAAAAATACTGATGACATGTGACATGACATGTTTATTAAAAGAACATATTATGTAATACAGAAATTTAGGTGCATGGACTAATATTATCAATCTGTTCATATTATATTCTGGGCACGACAACTGAGTGACGTCGGTTTCCAATTAAGTATGAACTTTGAAGACGTGAGGAAAATCTGATATATAACTTCATATTTCAGATAGATTTTAACGTCCATACGATCTTGAAAACCGCAGTTTCAATATCTTATATTTGTTACTCAATGTGATTAATAAATTAGGCTACAAAAACTTGATATTATTATTATTATTTTTAAATGAAAACTCGATATTAATAAGATTAAACTTATTTTACATTTCATATACAAATATAAAATTGCATAGGTAGCAAGCACAGTGCTTACAAATTGAACTGTGAAAATTAGTGTGAACTCGGAGCTGTAAATTGGATAAACTTTTATACTTAAAAAGTTATCTGATTGCTTTATCGCTAGAAACGATTTTAAAATCATTCTTCGAACCCAATTTTCAAGTTTTAACTGCATGAAGTGCGAAAACAGTATATTTCAGAAGTACGTAATGCTATAAAGCAAAAACCGATATACCTATTTGGAATATCATACATACCTACAGTAGCATGTATGAGGATGTATGGCACTGGAAAATCCTTGAAGTATTATGAGATTTGGTTGGATTTGGAATAGAAAATAAAATACCTATGTTGCTTAAAACACTACATGCTTTGTAGTAAGATTTATAGTACAAATGTCGTTTCTCATTAAATAAATAATAATGTTTATTTATTTACTTAATTCATAAATCTAATGTAATATGTGCAACATTAAATTAATGAAAATATTTGAACGTACTTAACTTTTAATATTACTATTAAGTTAATGTGTGGCAGTGGTATACAATAAAATAAGAATTAAAATAGATTACTGTAAAAATATGTAATATTATGTGCTTAGCAAATGATGACGAACCACCTAAGGGTAAATAGTGACGTCATTTATAAACATCTATAAATCTGGAAACCATCGTAAATGCCTTGCCACCGTCGAGTAGTAGAAGTAAGATTTGAGCATATATCATTCTCGATTACCCTGGAATGTTTTTATAATAGCTACTTCACACCGATTTATAATAAGCTGGTACTGCCTTGGTGAAATCAACCCTGCTGAGTTGCAATCTAACGACTAAAGGTACATTCCCTATGAGAGATTAGGAACGAAGTACGTAAAAGCAATTTCATTTAGATGCAAATAAAAGTTCATGTGATCTTTATGTCCTACGTTTATTAAGTTAAACGATGTCAAGTCGCTGTGACAGAATCTTACAATCTTCTAAAGCTTAATGAACTCATAAATGAGATGGGAATGAAGTATAAATTCCAAGCTGTTAGACTTGTAATATCATCGTTATTAACAGTTAATGAAGATTGTTCTGTATGATTGATGTTACGTATATAAAATAAATAAATGGATTTAATTTTAGTATTTTAAAGGTATTGAAAATATTTTTTTAAACTCCATGTTTAAATATCTATATCTATAGAGAATTTTTTTATAATATTTATATAATTGTTTTAATATATATTTTATAATATTTATGTAAAAAGGCATTGAAGAGATATATATGAGAAAAATAAAATTTTCACCGCAATTTCTTATATTTGAAAACTTCAGGTTGTGTTTGAGTTTCTGACTGCGTAGAAGTTTAAGCTTTGAGTAACATTATTACTTAAAATTATTTTAATACAACTTTAATATTAATAAAGGTAAGAGAGGAAAAGTGAAGCAAAAATAATATCCATTTAATAAAAGAAATACAAATTGGTACAGCGCGGGCACGGTTTTCCAGATGTCGCGGATTCGAATCCTTGTCCGTATCGGTTTATTTTTCATTCTATATTTGTTTAAATTTAAATATGCTTACCATGGTTATATATTTTTAAAGGTATTTTCAATCCATAATATAATATTAAAGATTCTGTATTACTAAAACTCGAAATACGGTAAAAATATGTACATAAAATAACAATAAAATTACTCATGAAATACTTAGACAACATTCTCAATTATTTTAGAGCTACGAGGTATATTTTGTATATTGCCGGTACAAAATGTTGTTTAATAAAAATTCTAGCCATTGAACAAATTTCCAGATGTCTTTTTGATCAGAAAATATTTGAGAGAGTAGATTTTGATTATACAAAGGCAATAATAATAAAAAGTTATCTAAAAATATCCTTTCAGTTATTTCAAGTTTATTTGTGCAAGTACCTAATCGTTTTATATTTTAAAATATTAAACTTATTGGTTTCATTTATAGTTATGAAAATGTGTTTAACTTGTATTTTGTTGCTTCATTTAAAATATTAAAAATACAATTAAATCAACTTATAAAATCAATGATTCAACAACATTTTGCAGTGACATTGCAAAATGTGGATGTTTCGTATTTACATAATTGCAAAGTATTCACATTAGGGTATCGACCTTGAGACTGACAGAACAAAATTTGACAATATTCGAAAATGTAATTTTAAAAATTGCTACGACCCTTCACAAGTCTAAATACTGACGATTATAATATTCTCCTGGTTTAACCTGAAATTGTATCCGTAGTAATATGGACTTATTTGTTTTAAGTATATATTTTTGTTTAGTTAGTGTAATGTAAATAGCAATTTATTTATGTATAAGGTATTCGGGTTCTTCCTGAATATGTTGGCACGCATTTAGGTAATAGAGTCAAATATAAATTACAGCAAAATAACCTTGGTCGAGCGCCCTCCTAACGAGCGCTCTAGGGTGACCACAATTTTTTAAACTTTAGAAGTTCAGTTCCTCTAAATGGATTATAATATTTTCATCTGCGTAAGCGTTAGTGTACAATTCTTAGGGCGAGACAGAGATATGACCTGTAGGCTGTATAGTATTTGGACTAGAAAGTGTGTATTTAAGTATATTTATGTAATGTACATAAATATACTTAAATACGTTAACATTATGAAATATATAAAAGATATTTGTTTTACAAGTTGGCATATATATATTAAATTATCAAAATTCTGAGGCAATACAGACCTAAAGAGCGGTCGCCTCTTGTGAACAAGTGTATTTTTTTTGTGCAAGTGTTTATTATTTTTGTTAGAGCTATTTCTGCGAAGACGATTCTAACACAATTTATTTAATGCATATATTCGGTACATCATAATTACCGTAACTTGTTTTGATTGACCTTTTACCGACGCAGGTTCGATCTTCATGGGTCTGAGTATGAATATTATTTGACTTCATATAGGCGGTAAAAGAAAAAACGTATTGCGACACAAGAATTTCTATGACCTTCTTAAAATGAAACAAGATAATAAGTTAGCAATGTCAGAAAAAATTATGTATGTATAAGTTCGGTATCCCTTCTCTTTACATTATATTTTGATCTATCTCATTCCTTTGTGGTATACTCTCATGATATTATGTTTTTATTTTTTAAATTTAGAACTACGACAGAATTTACCGTGATTATTACAAAAGACTGCTGTAAAAAGAAGCTATAATCGGAAAATTAGCATATCCTCCATTTATTCTTCTAACCTCCCTCATCTGTCTGTGTTCCTCAAGAGTGTATAAAACGATCACGGTATTATTTAGCGGCCACCACTTACTATCAATGTGCCTTGTGCCAGTTTTTACTAGTTCAATCACGTTAGAGTATGCTTCGATTTGTATAGAAAAAACCAACGCCACCTGGCGCAAATAAGGTGAAATTGATCTAATCTCATGCAAAGCAAAGTTTACTTTATCCCCACTAGACACACCGGAAGTTATAAAGTGCTTGAGATCAGATTCGATGTGATCGCTTATAATTGTTGAAATTGTGTCAACAAAAATGTACATAATACTATTATTCTTAATTGGGTGTTATAAAATGCTATGATATGTAGTGAAATATAATTTTTATTTTCTGTGGCCTTATTCTTTAAGGAAACATAAAAGGTACTTCACTCTGGGTTCACTGTCATATGTAAACTCTTATATATCTTCCATATTAACACACAAGTATCACTAAGTTTTCTATCACAAGTAATTAATGAAGACTTGCTTTTTTTCTGTAATATTTTTCAGGCACTCTGTTCATATCTTCTGCGGCCGCTTTCCTCTGCTACATCTGACCTCTAAGTAACTTCTATATATGTTTGAAAATATCTATAAATATATAGCCATGTTAAGCTTCTTTAAATTTATATAAATATAGAATGAAAAATAAACCGATACGGGATTCGAACCCGCGACTACTGGGAAACCGTCCCGTCGCTCTACCAAATGAGCTACCGTATCGCTGTCCGTCTCGGTGAATTAAGCATTCTATATGTGATCGTCTTTATCGGGACGGTGGTGACATCTATTAGGTTTCTTTCGAAAAACTTCAATATAACTAAGAACAAGAATATTATATCCAAAAATATATATATATATTGCATATTAAACTAATCTATCACATTTTAAATGGGACGAGCATTTTACAAAATTTCACATTTTACAAATTATTTTAATGTAAAATAAGTTATCTAATGGAATTTGATTGTAACTGTAATAATTAGACTCGAAAAAATAGATATGATAATCTTCAAAATAAATTAAGTCTTAAATTGACAAGTTAAATACTAAAATCCAATAAATATTTAGAACTCCTGTAGTAGTAAGGTTACTATTAGCTTATTTCTCTGTTAACAGTACGAAAGACATCGAGTCGGTAAACAAATATATAAAATTACAAAAAACACCACCCTTTCCTAATTATATCTTTATTTTTCTTTTCGCATATTCGTAAATTATGCTGTCGTTTATAGAGAAGTCACGAAAAGTGGGAAAAGTTGTCAAAGTATCATGTTTTCTGGTTCTTATTGTCTTTAAATAACAATAACTTCCATACAGATTCTTATCTGTAACTTAATTTACGTACATCTCATATAGGATATGCAGGTATTGTTAAAAACTTTTTTTTTAAATGAACTCTTAAAATTCTTTACCTTTTTAAATAATCATTTGAAATGAAGAATAACATTAAATCTGTAAAGGTTTGAGGGTTAAAAAATAATATTTCAACCAATCAAACTTAATCTTGAACAGTCAGTGATATATAATAACATTGGGCTTGTACTATGTTAAAAATTTTGGGTGTTTATAATTTTCATGACTTGTTCTAGAATTTTGGTTAATATTTAAAGGCATTTCTTATTTTATAAATTCTAATTATTACTATTTAAATTTATATTTGAAGCTAATACCAGAAAGAGTATTGTCGTTTTTTTATTTCTATTTGTACTCGTAGTATAAAAGATGAAAATTCTATTTTTAAGCGCTTGAGGTTGTCCCGGATAACATTGATTTTCTTTACCCAAGAATTTGTAAGTATTGCTCTGGTCAACATTATAGCCATATAAGTATAAGATCAGATAAAAAGAGCTTTTGTTAAGGAAGGTAATTCATATAAACGTGGATTAAGTATGTAGGATATTATATGTAAATTAAGATAGAAATAGATTATAATAGAACACAGTAAAGAATATGTTTTTATTTTTATTTGTCGTTTTATAGTTCTCAATGAAAAGAATATGAAATAACAGGAAAGCTTCTCATTAAGTGGTCCTTAATGAGTGGTTGATTGTAAGATATTACTTGCCTTCAATATATTGTGAATGGTGACAGGACAAAATATGTAAGACCAAATCAGGCAACAATTAATAAACTGTTACAAAAAAAAACTATAGCTACGTATCACTATTAAGTCTTACAGTCTTCTATATGTTTAATAGTCTTCTGTATGTATCGAAGGTATATCAAAAATTGGCGTCATAATATATTGCAAGAAAATTAAACAGCTGTGGTAATATATATTTTATCCTGGATTTGTCCATCTTTAAAATTTAAGAGTTCACACTTTGACTCGTAATACTATTTACGATAATTATTTAACATCACGTCTAAATTGGCCTTTCCTCGTGTATGATATAAATAAAACCCTTTTGTCAAAGTTAGATGCAAGCGTCATAAAGACATTGAAGTTATGGCTCGGGTTAGCGCACTCAGCGGACTCTTCAACCTTATTTAGAGACCGAAACAACTTTGGATTAAAATTAAAGAAACCATCGGAGCTCTACAAACATCTAAGAGTTACCAAAAGACATATCATCGGAAAATCTAAAGATGATACTGTAACTTCTCTCCCAAAAGACAAAGTTGCCTCAGAGCTCGAGTCACGACTTCAATTCCACAAAAAAATTATGATAGGTGCTCAAACAAATAAAGTAGGGCTAGGATCAAGTAGGAAAGTTCAAGACATAGACATAACAAAATCTTTTATTCGACAAGACGAAAACGATAATTACCGACTCCACGCGATGAGCCTAGAAATTCAAAACGAATGGGTGACCATAGGAGATTTTTGTATTCCGCTAGCTTTGAAGTGGCGCACCTTAATTTATGATTGGTCCCCAGCATTATTAAAATTCTATCTTAATGCATTCCAAATGACTCTCCCAGATCAAAGTAATTTAGTAAGATGGGGCAAAGCCACCGAAAAGTCTTGCAACATCTGTGGGGAGGCAATAGGAACCGCGAAACACCTATTAGTAGGGTGTAGGGTACTTCTAGATAAAGGTCAATACTCGCGTCGCCACGACAAGGTATTAGAAATTATACGGGAAGCGGTTAGTCTTTCAGTAGCAAGAGCGCGGAAGGGTATAACAACCACCAAACGATCTATAGAATTCGTAAAAGAAGGCTCCTCCAAAAAATCAAAAGCGAAGCCTCATTCAATATTAGGCGCGGCTCCTGATTGGATTCTCATGATGGACACGTATGAAAAGCATTACAAAATCCCTGGGGATGTTGGTGTTTCGTCATCCAGACCGGACTTATTCCTGTATTCGAAACATCTGAGACGCGTGATACTTGTGGAGCTTACTGTTCCTTGGGAAACAAACATCCCAAGGGATCACACATTCAAACTCAATAAGTATTACGAACTAACCAACGAACTGATCAGGAATAAATTTATAGTTAGTTTGTACGCGGTAGAAGTGGGAGCGAGAGGTATAACAGCAAAATCTCTCTATTAACTCCTACTTAAAGATCTCCTACTTAAAGATCTTGGCCTTTCTAGAACAAGCATCGGTTCATTTCTAGAACGTACTTCAAAGGCGGCATTAGTAGGTTCTTTTCAAATTTGGTTAGGTAGGGAGAGGAGTGTGGAGGGTGAAGGTGAGCGTTCTTGCGCATAATAAAGGGGCCCCTTAAACCTACTCCTGGGTCGCAAGTCCCAGGCACTGCTTGCACTCCTCTCCTTGCAACGCGATGGGCCCGGCACCCGCACGGTGAATCCATGGATTGCTAAGAAGCTTCGTCTTATACTGTATTATAATGTAGACCATATGGTACAGCTAGGCGGCGGTTTCCCAGAGGTCGTGAATTCGAATCCTAATTCGATTATGGATTTTTTTTATTCTATATTCATTTTAAATTATATTAAATGTTGATAAAGAAAAGTTAGAATTTTCTGTTATGGAAAGTTGGAAGTTTTAAAAAGTCATACTACCGTAAATATGCTAATACCGTTTTCTTGTTTCAAGAATATGAAATATAATTTAAAAAATTTGGCATTAAACATTGCAAAATGTATATACATTTTGTAACATTTTGTATCAGTACATAAGACATAGGCGCAATGCATATTTTAGACATTAATGTACTGTTGAATTTAATAAATTGTAAATAAATACATAGAGATTAATTACATAATATAACTACAATGTTCATCTCTAATTTTACTACTTAGTAATATTTTACGCGTAACAGTAAACAAAACTATCAAACTTTCAACATTCATGACTCTACCGACAAATGTCATGAAATTCATACAACTAAGTAAATAGTAATAATTCTAAATCTGAATTGTTTGCCTTTTGTCCTATTTTAAAGTTTCTTTCTCTTTTTAAAAGCGTATATGTGCTTAACGTTGAATATATTCGAACTAATATATTTATTTATATAAAAAAATTTATGTTAATATAAAGCGTTTTTATTTTCTAGTTTTGTTAGTTGTAGAGAATACATTATCTTTGTACGACAATCCAGGTTAAAATTTTATCCCAATAGATAAGTATTTCTCCTAATATCACCAGTTTTTTTTTTCTGTAACATTAAGGATGTACAAACTTTAAGCAATCATTTATAAATAAAACCTATAGAAAATTTATTATCTTTTACCATATATTCGTCTGCTGGGTAATACTTAAGTTTTTAATTGACAAAGTTATGCTATTTCGATTTGAATATAAACACCTACTTAGGTATTACATGTTTTGTAATTTTGATAAGCGTACTGTGTCCAAAACTTTATAAGAAACTTTAGAAAATGGATTTGATATAATTAATTATTAACTACGATACAGTCAAGCGATCTCGTGTCTACCGTACTTAATATTTTTTTGATTATGAACATTATTTAAAGCCATTATGCCATTTAATCAAATTAAATGTTGGAAATTGTATATAAATTGATATCATGTAATGATAAACACTTTCAGTCTATAATTATTAGACTGAAAGTGTTAATTAATTATCTATCTATAATAATAATATTCTTTATTGTACACCCAGATCAACAATTACAAAAAACAAGAAAAAATAAAGATACAAATCTATCTATCTATCTATCTTTGGATATACAACAATATAATCTATATTGATTTATTGATTATTTATGAATATCATTATATTTTAATAGATTGCCCTAAAAAAATCATTTGCTTATGTTTTGTCTTTTTATATTATTTTGGCAACCGAGCAGACGTTTCACCTGATGATGCAGTCGCCCAAGGACATCTGATAATATATAAAGTTGGAATGGATAACGACGTAAAAATCGGAATACACCTAGAGGATGGGAGGCGGAGTTGTATATCCTTCCCTCTTACTCACTGTACGGAACGATATTATAGCTAATTCTATTAGAAAGAGATGCAAACCAGTTTGAGACAGCTGCTTACTAGCTCCCTTGAGCCTAGCTGTAGATATTTTCCAACAAGATCTACAGGTATATAAATATAAGGCATACAATTGGGTAGTCTTGGAAAATAAAAGGTATTTAAAAAATGTATTGTTTTAAGTTCTTTCAACCGAAGTTATAAAAGGAGAGTTAAAGTATTCACACAAATTTCTTCAGACATTGGCAATTTCCGATAATTTTCTGATAACAAGAAGGGTGCTATTATTAGAAGATCGATTGTCCTTCCCAACAATTGTGAATTCAAAATGTCTTTGTCTTGTGTTTACAGTCTTTAATATTTTGAGAAGTTTGATTTAAGCATAAATGTTGTTTGAGGATATTATCGATAATAATCAATGTATTTAATTTTTGCCTTTTGTATTTAATTATCGTCAACATACGGTAAGTACTCTCTTGTTTTTTAAAGAATTATCATATTCTAACTTTATCTATCACATCAATATCAAATGTTTACTTTTCGCATTAAATATCTTTGTATGTATACTTCAGAAAATACGCCGTTCTGTAACTTCGTATCTGTCATTTATCCGATATCACAATGTATAGTATGTCCATAGTGAAAATTACGCTGTGGTTCAAATAAATTAACTTCTAAGTTTTGAGAAGTCACACTTTCTATTACACACACAATCTTATATAGTTTCATATTCATTGCTGCTTTTCTTAAATAGATTTCCTTTTCAAAAACTCAACATTTTGAAGCTTAAGGTGGTCTTATGATTATCGCTCGTAATGTTATTTTCTTACAGTCTACAACCAAAGGTAAGAAGAGATCTATAAGTATATAACCCTTGCCGGCTTTTCAGTAAGATAATATAAGCTTAAAATAAATACATTTATTGCTTCAAAATCAAATTGGCACTCATAATACACTGTTATTAATTATAATGGAATGACGAGAATCTAATTTTCAAACTTTACCTTCGCTTAACTGAATTTATTTAAAGCCGACTCATATTTTCCACCTTCAAAGCAAATTATTTGCATACTGAAAAATAGACACGCTCTAAGGTAAAATAGAAGGGAGTCTGAATAAACGTGAATACCTTCATTTATTAAGATGCTAGCGCTGAAGATGGAATTTGTTTCATACAACACGTAACCGAGAAGGAGGTCGCGGCATTGTATGGCAAGGAAAAGAGAAATAAATTGCAGCGCATTCCATATAAAGTTAACATCATGTAGTACACTAGGTATCTTGTCTATGTTTAATCGATTTTAAATTATTCGCATCTTGTACTCTAAATACACTAGGTTGAAGTTAGCATAAAATCTTGCAAATAAATCACATTAATATATTTTACTATAGTAAAAATATAATTATTTTAGTGTATCAATTATTGTGTGTAAATAAATGTATACTTTAATTTTTCGAAAAATATGTTATGATGTTTAACATTTCTGAGATGAGAATTAAAAAAAAATATATAACATAAAAATAGGGATTTCATATACATTGGTCGAAACAATAAAAAATCCACGATTCGGGTTGTTTTAAAATCTAGTTGTAATCTGATTGCTTTAAGAGCCAGTAACAAAATCTTCATTAGATTACAGGTTTCTTTTTATTTATTTATTTTTTAAAAAGATGAAAAATGAATGTTACTAAAATAGACTATATCTTAACTTTCACGAAGTCTTATAACATCTAATTTCCGTACCCAGAAATGGCTACGTATCACGCGGTACATATGATACCTTTATATTTAAGATACCGTCAATTCAATTTCTTACAGGATGTTTGCTCAGAAATACGAAAATAAGGAACTTTATAATAGATATTTAATGTTGTAGTTTAAATTACATTTTAGTTCTGTTAAAACGGTTTGTATCAATTTTAGAAGTATTTAAACGCACTATACACAAAACATATTAAATGAAATTAAACGTTTAGTACATTTGATTAGGAATATGCTTAATAATTATTTATAATTTCCAAAAAGAAAATCTCATACAAGTCTCTAAATTATTTTATACGTGAGCTAACACAAATACTAAGGCAAAAAGCTCTTCGGAAGAATGGATCAGACTCTCGTTGGAATCCATGAAAGTTTGATTACTTGTTCCACTCTTTCCTTTTGATTTATTAATGGCAGACATTCTTTTGAAGATGATTCCAAAGAATTTAACATTTATTATTGCTCAAATAAACAATTAAAAAAGATATCATACACTTTAATTTATATTTACAACTATACATAAAAATCATTTCACATAACTGAAAAAAAATACACTTTTGTTTTCAGGTATAAAATAAAATATTAAAAGCTAGTAGAGTCTGGATGTTTTGAGTCAATTTGTTGAAGCTTGTTCGCTGAATGGTTCGTTTTATTAATTAAAATAAAATGTTAAATTTAAATTATTAAAAATTACAATAATTAAATTAATATAATTAAAAATAACAATTAAAGCAAAATGCAACATATTTGTTTTGTTTTCTTTTTATTTAGCTGTTTACGTTATTAGTTTGTTATTCGATAATTTTCGGTAAAAAATAAAAGTAATGTACTTTATGAAAGTGTATAATAATAGTCAGCTGTAAACAATCATTTTGTGGAGCATTTAGGGTTTTCATTAAGTTTCCAGTCATTAATTGCGCGCCATCACACGTCTGATGGATGGAATTCTGACTCGACGTAAATTACTTTTTAATTCAAAAAGAGCCACAATTTTGAACTAAATAAGCTATTACAGATATTATAAGAATATATAAATTGTTTATTTCTAAGTTTAGTTATGTCTTAGTCTAGTTTATTTATTTCTCTTCAGGAGTTAATCAAAAACTTTCATTCGGAGGGATCTCTGATTAATATCTGCCCGATATTTGTTTTTAGGCATACCGATACTAAACCCTGGATCCTCGAGCTACCACTGTACTACGTCCTCTGTCCAGTCCAAAAGACTGGTTCTCTCACCCCCCCCCCCTTTTTCAGAGATACACATCCTTCTACCTATCCTACCCCATTATAATCTACCCTATTTTTTTCCCCACGGTTTTACAATCGGAGTTTTGGAGGTCAGATGGCAATCGCTAAATTAAAATTAAAAGTTTCAACAAAACATGGAAAATTAAATTGAAAAATGGGTACAGCTAGGGCGTAGCCCCTAAATAACATATAAGCACATAGCCTTACACCTGTGATAAGTGATCAAGCAAGCTCACGACCGTACCAAGTACGAGCACGGTTAAAAACGCTAATAACCAGACGGAAACTTCGCTTTGCAACGTGGAATATTGGCTGTCTTATCGAACGATGCCGAGAACTCGCGAATTCACTCATGAGACTCCAAGAAATTTGCTGGAAGGACAATGAGTACCGTAACTTCAGACAGGGTTACCGGCTTGTATAGCTTCAGATAAAAATAGTGTGGCGGTATTACTTTCTGAAGAGCTTCAGACTGGGATTCTTGAAGTTCAATTCAGACGCTGCGACCGCTAGATGCGGGTAAGAGTACTGATTGAGGGAGTTATCACAAAATTAATCAGTGCCTATGCTCCCCAGGTGGGTTGCAGCGTGGCCGAAAAGGAGTCATTCTGGGAGCACTTTCAAGAGATTATAGATGCTATACCGTCTACCGAATTAGTCTTAGTTGGGAGGATTTTAACGGACACGTTGGTGAGGTTGCAGCAATGCATAAACGTGTTCGCGGGGACTTTGGACACGGTCTTCACAATGCAGAAGGAGAATATATCCATAAAACCTGTATTGCGTCTGAATTAGCCATCGTAAATGCGTTGTTCAAAAAAATTTCTCAGCACCGGATAAGCGCTGCCTGGGCCAAATAGCAGGAGTTCACTGGTGTGGAAGAATACCGCCCAATTTCAAGGGGAAGACATGCAAGAGCGTCATCCGACTGGTTCTTTAATAGGGCAGTGAATGCTGGCTAGTGCTATCTCGGTAGCCTCGGGATATTCACGTCACGGAAATGAACTTGCTGAGGTGGATGTGTAGCGTAACGCAGTCAGACCGCGTCAGTATACGTAACACATTCATTCGAAGTAGTCTTGTAGTCCGTGATAACCGTAGTCCGTCCGTGATAGCAGATAAGCTCCAAGAGAGAAACCTGAGATGGTATGGATAGAAATTATGTTGATTTTAAATGCCTTAATATGTCTGTCCCTGGAGTGAGACCTCCCGGATGCCCAAGGTAGCATTGGTTAGATGTTATGAAGCATTACAAGAGAGCCAATTATTTAACCACCCAGGATGTTAGATCGTGCAAAGTGGAGTAGATTGAGCAGGAAGGCAGCTCTTGGCATACGTCGGGATTAATGCCAAGTAGAAGAAGGAGTTGAGGAAAAAAAAAAAATCATGTATAAGATATTATAAAGAATTCATAAGTCCTGACAACAGCTGTCGCTATTTTTAGTATATTATATATTATTATTGGATAATTGCTGGTTAAATAATTATTCGTACCGCGAGTCAGAGAGTCCTTTCTCCCTTCCTCATTTGCAACAATTGTGGTTCACTTTTGCGCAAGTTCATAGGTAAAACTAGGATGAAAAAAAAGTGGACTGTCTACTCGCTGGCAACCGAATCCCTTTAAACAAAAAAAACGATCAAAACTTTTTTTCAATATAAATTATAAAAGAAGAATAAAATTTTCTCTCAAATTTTGGCTGACATTAATAATCCGAACCCTCGTTATCAAATAATGATAACAAGAGGACATGCTATTATCAGAAGATCTATTGTCATTCACAACAATTGAATTGATGATATCTTTGTTTTGTTTTGACAAATTATTTCATATTTGAGTTAACTTTGAATCTACATTTAGAGATTAAGTATATCTGAAATATACATAATATCTTTACAATTAGTAAATTGTAATTTGTCATTTATAGGAAATGTCCTCTCATGTTTTTAAGATAGCGCATTTAAAATACATTCATTATTATATTTATTTACAGCCGAACCGCAATGTTCACACAAATTCCGAACGAAGTTTCAAAAAGTCACGATTTTCTTATACTTAAAGCACTCGAAACCACGCAAAATGCTCGTTACTTTAAAATACTTTCTTATTTGATTTACAACTCAGTTAAAAATGCGTTTACGGATATGTCCAAAATTATCAAGTTTTCAATTAATTAAACCAATAACTGCAACGCATATATTGTTTCTTTATCAATAGTTTCCGCAGAGAATCGTAGAGGATATCGTAGTTTTTAATATTAAAAAATGATTTTCTGTCACTTCTCAGCTTCTCAGCTTGACAGCTTGACTGACTTGACTGCTTGACAGCTTGGTTTGTCGATGATTTTTTAGTTTGACAAATGTAAAAGATTTTTAAGTGTGACAATTTTGTCATAGACATTTTGTTGTGATAGGTATGGGACGACAGATTCAGGTTAACTTAATTTAATTTGATCAATCTGATGTTTACAAGTATAGTTACAAGTATAGTTTAAGCTATTAAGGAGGTATACCGGTGATGTATTTCAGTAGTAACGGCCTACAAATGAAACATAAAATACTCATATTTTTTATACCAACATATGCCTTCTGAAGTCGTTATGAAAAAAGTTCTACTCGAGCCGTATCAGAGTGATTTATATAATCATGTTAATGAAAAAAAGGAAAGAAAAGATAAAAAGGGGGTACTATATGAACTCTTTACCCTTTTCAGGACCCTTTTTTCTGTTTTAATATTATCTTTATTCCTTTAAGAGAAACAGCTCCACCATTAGAGATATAATTTCTGCACCGGAGGGGGTATTTAACAGACACAAAAATAACGGACCCAAAGATGTTCTTTGGGTCCGTTATTTTTGTGTCTGTCCAGATTTGACAGAACCAGATTTGACAGAACCAGATTTGACAGAATAATCTGTGGATCATATAACCAACTGTCCTAAGTGAGAATCGAACCCTCCTGGGTTTGGATCAGTAGTAGGACTGTTAACCACTGGACCACCAATCCGTCTATAGTAACAGAGATAATTGACCTTCATCTAAAATAGTAATATTTCTAATTAAAAACATATATTCTGTTAATTTTAACATGGCATTTCGTTGGTACGTACCGTTTAAGTTATATCTTTACTATACAATAAAAGATAAAATCCTAATTGACATTGGCAAATATATTTATAAACAATTAAGATATAATAATATGGATTTAAGTTCTACTAACTTAACTTATAATACAATAATATGGATTTAAGTTTAGTAGAACTTAAATCCATATTATTGTATACATGTTATATAATAGTTTTGGAGATAAATCAAAGTGGTTAGCTTTTCAGTGCTCATATTTTTTATCTCTGTTCTGTTTTAAGACAATTTATTTTTAATTCCCACCTAGTATTTTAGTCTACACCGAAATTTATATGATAGAGTCCTTTTTATAGGGGAATGATATTTTATCTTATTATATTTTTATGGTTTATAATAACAATTATCTAGTTATTTTCAATTGAAAATAAATAATGTGTAGTAATAGAATTAGATTTTAGCCTACTTATTTAAAATGTAGTTTACGAATACATAAGTTATACAAACAATATACAAGTTTTAAATTCGTCGACTAAATACACATTACTTGGCAAATAAATTTTAAAGGCGGAATTCCCTGTACTATTTTTTAAAATATACAGTTACTGAAATTTAAATTAGGTAAATTAACAATTTATGTTTTATAAAACTTTTGATGCATTTTGAAAGTATTTGCCATTAATATATAAAGTATATATTTATATTTTTATATACTATATGAAGTAGAAATAAAGAAATCATATTTATCCATGTAGAATGTAAGCCTTCAAGGCAACGAAGGCGTTATTTCCTGGTCGCTGACAAAAACAGATAAGTTTATATCTGAAAAGAACATGAGGATGAATGTTTCCATATTATCTCAGTGAGGGCAAAGTGTAACGAATTTTGTTTTTCTAATATTAATTTGTTCATAAAATATATGAAAACGTACCTATATTGTTGATAAGACGCGATTTATGTCCCATTTTTTGTAATAAAATTATTATGACTTTATAATAATAACAAAAAGAAAAATATTTTTATCCAAAAGTTTTATTTTGTAACTTTCAGATTTCCTGGATAGTTCTATATTTATGTTTGAAAATAATAAAAAAAACCGGGAACTTAAATAAATACTTAGGCATAGGTACGCCATTTTAAATAATTATATTTTCTTAAATTATTTTAGAAACGGTCTTAATCTTCTGTGAGTATCATTAACGCGGCAATGTCTATGTTCTTAGATATTCTCTTATATGTTTTTAACGTACCTGCAGGAAGTGTTAGTGGAGTTTGTATAATTCATTTGGATTCCAAACGTTCCGGATATTTTTTTGTTAGTTATACACAGTGAGGAACTAATATTTAATGATCGGTGTTTTTCAAAGAACATAACGTATAACAAATTTTATCAATTTTTTATGAAAGTTAAAACTAGTAAAGCCACAGAAATTGAGACTGCTATTGTTGACAGTAGTAAGCAACAATAATTATACTATTTTTAAAGATCCTATCGAATAACACATTCGAAAAAAAAGTACCTAAATATATTTTGTTATAAATATTATACTCAGGAGAAAAAAAGATGTTCTTTTGTGTAAAAATGATAAATTATTATTTAAATAAATGTTCATATTTAATTTAAAATAACTCACATCAACTTAACTTTTATAAAATAAAGGTTAGTCTTCGCGATTTTGCTCGCAAAACATAAATATTTTGCGATCTTTTTTCCTCAACTTAATCAAACTTTTATTAAAAGTATTTAAAATAAAGGCTTTGATAGTATCAGCCAGTAAGATTGAAATTTCATGACATTAAAAAACATTCTTGTGTGTTATACTTAAATGTGTCAGAATGATTTCAACTTACTAAAAGATATATTAAGTCAAAAGTAAGTAAAAGGTATATAATTACTGTAAATGTTAAAGACTTAAAGGTATAAGTGCTACTTAAAACATGTCTTATCATCATTAACAAATTATAGACTAAGTATTATCCTTCTTAAAAATTTTAATATGCTTTAAAAAATGATTTAATTTTGATCTTATGTTTGAAACGTCCCTAATCTTTTTGGGAATGTATCTTTTTAGGGAACAGGAAACAGCAGTTTGATCTTGTCAGATTTTTATATTATATTTAAATTTTATATTTAAATAAAAATAATGATACATGCATTGAGATTAAGTCAATCATAATAACCTCAATGTAGGTGGCTATATTAATTTTATTTATAATAAGTTGCAGATCAAACCAGTATAATTTAATAAAATCAGTTGTAAGTTATTTTCTTAAAAACTCACCAAACATTAAATATTAGTTCCTTCTCGTTACAGAGAGCATGTGTGTTAGTACACGCTTTATCGGAAAACCGTCAGATATGTCACATTCATTTCACTAAATATAAGAACATTTTCGACAGCGTATGTACTTTGTATAAAGATGTTATTAACATTTCAAGGATTCATCGATTTAGATATATGTATTTGGGAAATACTATACAAAAGTTTGGTTTTGTTTTCATTTACCAACATGACTTATTTATCAGAGCTTTACTGACAGAGACTCTCTTAATACTAACCTAACCTATAAAGATATTAATAAACCTTGATATGACAGATTATCTATAATATCAAAATATCTATCTATTTATAAAAATATAGTTTCATAAGAAAACCAAATGAAATGTGTTATTGAGTTTATCATTAATTTTTAAACAATAGAGAGCTGATGATTTTGTCTCTGCGGTGTCTGTGTCATTCAAGGGTGCACAATGGGTTTTCAGTGCACCAGGCGCGGGATAAAATAATGTACAATGTTTTAAAGAAAATCTTATATATAATCTCTAGTATACCTATAATATAATCTTGATAATTTTTAAGAGAAAATAAGTACATGTCTAAAGTAAAAGTACTCACCCCCATGTATTTTTTATGTTTTGTGATTGTTTTTATTTCTAAACATTAAGTTCCGTAACTGGTAAGTCTAAAAGTAAATATAAAATATAAACTCTGTACAAATTTTAAACCGAAGAAAACCAAATTACAAAATAAAAACAAATACCAAATTGTTTTTATTGTATTATTATATAACATTATAATTCATAATATGTATTATGTGCCCTTATTTTTATCATACCATCATAAAATTAAAAAAAAAAATTTTCGTCAATAATAAATATTTTCATATACATTTACTAATTAATATTCACTTATAAAATTATATGAAATAAAACAAAATGCTTTGTACTCCTTTACTCGCGTCTGCCTTTACTGACTTAATAGAGAAATAATCCTAATTCACGAGGTATCAGGAATGTTCCCTAAGATATAAACTTATCTGCTTTTGTCAGTGACCAGGAAATAGCGCTCTCATTGCTTTGAATGCTTAAGTTCTGTATGGATAAAAATACTCTCTTATTTCTATTGTAGAAGGTTTTACACTGCGTCAGTTGTGTCAAAGATATGTCTTAAAAGCAGTTTTCACGGAGATAAAATAAATGAAATATTTATACTACAAGTATAGGATGTTAATAGTAAATGTTTTTATTCTGTATTCCAATAAAAGTCTTATAAAATATAAATAATTTACCAAAATGATTTACTTCACAAATGTTTGTATTAACTGTACCTTTATAAAAACTATTAAAGGTTACACCACCCTTAAAGTTTATTAGCTTAATATAGTGTATATTGACTCGAACAATTTGATACTTGTATAATGTTTGAATAAATTATATGTTTAAACAAACTTAACTTTTAAATCAAATTCTACTATATATTTTTAATTGAAGAAACATTAGATTTTATCATAAATCAATATTATTGATGCTAACCTTTATAATTTTTTTTTTGGAAAAATAATAATAATATAATAATTATAATAATTATAATAATAAAAAAATGGAAAATGGTCATGCTAAGCTCTATTGGGACCGATCTATCATCACGGCCAGGACTATTGTAGCCAATAAGCCTGATATCGTGCTGGTAGATCGGTTAGAGCGCCGGTCATTTCTTGTTGATATCAGCGTCCCGTGTGACGCTAACCTTGTGAAAGCTGAGAAGGACAAACTATCAAAATATTTGGACTCAGCTCACGAGATTACCGACATGTGGGATGTTGACTCAACAATAATTGTCCCGATGCACAGTGTGTCGTCTAGAACAAGCTAGCTGGACAAAAACAACTTTAAGATTTCCTAGAAACATTAGTGGGGGTAATTAGGGTATTAGTTGGTAATTACACCAACAACAATTGTTTTGACATAAATCATACATAACATCGTTAATGAGGGTAGTATATAAGACAATTGGGTTAAATGCATAATATTATTCGCATTTTTGCTACTGACGCGATTGCATCTCCTAAGGTTATTTTAGTAGTTGTGGTAAATTTTTGTGATGGATTCTATTACTAAGGGTATGTACATTTTTTTATGTAGTTACAATAAAATTATATTCATACTAAATTAGAATCTGAGCGCCGCAAGTTGCGTTTTCCTTTTAGTCGTCGGAAATTCAAATTCAAAAGACTATTACTAAAAACCTCCACGTATCCCCGGTCTGTATTTTTTTCAGTTGATAGACACATTATTCTAAATTATAATAAAACTATTTTTTTTTGCACGTTTTTGCACAAAAGCTGTTATTAATTTTTTTTCAAAGTAGCAGTTTTACAGTCTCAAAAGTCCATATTTTCGAAGAATGGGTGAAACATACAAAAAGTGACCGAAATAAGGCGCTTTTCATGTTTGTTTTACAAGAACATGACCTCAGTGGCATAACTGAAGCATCTTTGAAGGACATCACGACTATAATTTCCCGTTTTTCTTCGAAACTTTCGGAGAAATGGGAGAATTCTAGCCGAATACGGGATCGTTTCTTAGCTTGTAATGCTAAGTGGCTAGAAGGTGAAAACTTACAGTTTAATGTGTCTTATGACCTTGCAGAAGCATCAACGTCATCACATTCACTGCCTGGTCCCGGGAGACCACCAGCGGACCTGGCAAACGCAAGTGCCAAAACCAAACGGCGACGTGTCGATGATTTGGTTCAGTTACGAAGCTCTGAGGAGCTTTTGGTTGCTGCTGAAATAGCGTTTCGTCAATCAGGCAAACGCAACGTCGCAAAACTAATTCGAGAAGTTAGTGAGAATCCTGAAAAGTTCAGTGAACGAAAGTCGAGTGACCTCAAGCAGCAAAGGTGCCTTACAAGTGATGAGGCACTTGCGTGTTACATAGACTCTTAAATCTACTAGTCACGCCTACAAACAGACGCGGAAGTGGAGTATGCTGGCTGGACATCAGGTATTTCCATCATTTCATAGTCTTCGTAAGGCCAAGAAAGCTTGTTTGCCACCGGATGAACGTGTGACGGTAGCTGAGACGCGTAAAAAATGTAAATACTGTAAATATTAATACTGAAGATTATTGTATAGAGGATTCTTCTGAGGATGAACTTAGTGATGATGAATAATTCCTAAGTTTGTCCTCATTATAATCCAATGAATATTCTTTTTTTAGTAGTAAGTTATAATTTAGTCATTATTTAATAGGTTTATTGTGTACTAATTAATTTTTAATTAAAGTTGTAAATATTAATTAGTTTTATTTATTCTTATAATATTAGTTTAATCGTTAGATAATGTATTTAGCTTTAAATACCTATTAGTTTAATTGATATTTCTTACGAATCGTGCAATAAACACCATTATTTTTAATGAATGCATATTATTTTTGAGTTTTGCATCTTTTATGGGTTTCCAAGTATTTTAATTAATAAAATCATTCATATTAGTATCTAGCAGAGGGTTTGCAACCTATATCCATTAAAAAATAATTTTGTCCAGCTAGCTTGTTCTAGACGACACACTGTGCGATGGTAGTTTCCGTAAATGGTCTTATAGCGAAGATTCTCGATCATCATCTCAAGAGGCTTTCACTAAACAACTGGATCAAGGGTCGGATGTAAAGAGCAGCAGTTTTGGGTACGGCACGCATTGTGAGGAAGTTTCTTTCGCTGTCGCCCTAACCACCGACGGACTGGTCGTAAGGCCCACGTCGGCGGAATATTATTTTTTCTATTTATATTTATAATGTTGTTTTTTTATGTTATATATATATAAATGTAATGTGTAAGATAAAAATGAAATAAATGATAATAGTAATAATATCAGGACAAATTAAACACATTGATCTAACCCCTAAGTAAGCAAATTATTTGCTTGTGTTAAGGGTGTTAGACAACGATACAAATACATAGAAATGCACATATAAATACTGAGAATATATTTAATAAACGATCAAACCCAGAAACACAGACATGTATGCTCATCACATAAATGCCTATCTCCGCCGGGAATCGAACCCGAGGCCCATTGCGCCGTGACACGTTAGGCGTCTACGCTAACCACTCGACCAACGGGGCGGTTAAAGTTTTGAAAATAAATCAAGAATGTTTGTTTTTTGGCTATTTTATGTTTTTTATCTCTGTAATCTATAAACTATCAACCGCCAGTACTTACAAATGCTGAATTCAACTAAAAGATAGATTCATTGTAGCCAGTGCACAACAATTCATACAAGAGCTGGCTCAACATTGGTCGTGGTAGTCGTAAAATAGCTATTTTAGCGTTCGTTATATTTGTTGTGTTTGTATTATATATTATTATTGAACAATTGCTGATTAATTAATTATTCGTACGGTGAGTATGAATCGGATGCCCAACTTTCTCCCTTAATATCTTTGTGCCCTAGTATCGGAGGATAATAAAAGTGAATATGAATTTGCTCATATTCACTTATTATGGTATTATTTAATTTGGTGACAACGCATTTGCAAATCTACATTTTTGCACATGTTCTTAGGTAACCATAGAATAAAAAAAATGATCCGAGGGCTCGTTTGTCACCCAATCCCTCTGAACAATATAAACGAGCAAAGCTTAACTCGTAACTTTTTCAATACAAGTTATAAAAGGAGAACAAAAGTTTCCTCTCAAATTTCAGCTTACATTAATAATCCGAACCCTCTTATAAGAAAATGATAACAATAGGAGATGCTATTATCAGAAGATCTGTTGTCATTCACTATAATTGAATCGATGACATCTTTGTTTTGTTTTAACAAATTATTGAATTTTTGAGTTAATTTTGATTCAACATTTAGTGATAAAATAAATCTGAAATATACATAACATCGTTATAATTAGTAAATTATAATTTGTCTTTTAAAAGAAATTTCCTCCAGGATGTACTCAAACGAAAGAAAATATCTGACGTTTTTCCGATAAAAGGTGTAAAATACGACCATAATGACACTTACCTACATACAACCAAACCACAAGGTTTATATAAATTCCGATCGAAGTTGCGAAAAGTCAGTATTTTCTTCTACTTACGACACTAAAGCACTCCAAACCACGTAAAATACTGGTTACTTAAAGAGTCTTACCTTCGTGATTCAAAAACAAGCTTTTTATTAAATTTCTCATTTTACTTATAAGCTCCATGAAGCTATTCATTAGTTTTAACTTATTTAAAAAAATAAAATAAAAATAAACTTATTTATAAAAATTTAACTTATTTATACAAAATACCCATAGCCATAATTGATATATGAGAACAAGTTGGAATTCAAGTAAACCTAGAATATATAATCAAGCCTAGGACTGTAATGATCTCATAACTACAAGGACTTAACTAACTTCAAACTATAAACATTAAAAATAATAATTTTAAAATTGATTATCTTCGAATTAATAAACTAGTTTAATTTTTTACTACTTTGATGACGACAAGTAAGATTTGTGTTGAAAAGCTGTATGAATTTAATATTTTGTTGTGTCATATTTCGAACAGGGTAATTAGAAAATATTGTTAAATCGCAAAGACATAAGTACATAGTATTTTCTTTTAATTATTTTTAGAGGTCTTTTTCAATCGAGGGTTGATAAAACTTTTTATTTTTTCTTCTTTTTAAAGTTATGTTACTGGTTGAACCTACGAACACACTTATTTTCACTTGTTTAAGTATTTACTATCAATATTGCATAAGAATCGTTAACCAGTACCAATAAGAGCTAAATATTTCGGAGACGACTGCTTTTATTTCGACCAAACATAGCTAAGTACCATCTCGACAGAGCAGGCTGACGATTAAAAACAACGCAATAAAATCCATCCACTCGGTTGGCTGTTACGATGCCACAGAAAAACGCACAGATAGACAAGGCAAACTTATAACATCCCTCTTTTGTGGTCGGGAGTTAAAACCATTATCAAATAAAAAAATGTCTTCAAATTTCCACAAAAAAACCGTCATGTTACAACTAAGTTCATTTCTTCATATCAATTAAAATGTCTTCGATTTACTTTTACAAAAATAGCAGCAAGTTGTGAAACAGACAAATTCCCAATTTAGCTAGAAGATAGATTCAGTTGTAGGTACTTGGCTGCAACTCATATACGGTCTAGCTCAACACCGGTCGTACCACCATCTCATAAGAAATCGACCTAAAGAGCTACTAGAGAACTATAGCGGTTGCTATTGTATTATATTTTGTTATTGAATAATTGTTGCTAAAGCAATTATGAGTACGGTAATTCAGAGAATCGGATGCCCGAACCTTCTCTCTTCCTAGCTCTATTCCCTAATATCGAACAGACGAAGCTTCTTAGCAATCCATGGATTCACCGTGCGGGTGCCGGGCCCATCGCGTCGCATCGCAAGGAGAGGAGTGCAAGCAGTGCCTGGGACTTGCGACCCAGGAGTAGGTTTAAGGGGCCCCTTTATTATGCGCAAAAACGCTCACCTTCACCCTCCACACTCCTCTCCCTACCTAACCAAATTTGGAAAGAACCTACTAATGCCGCCTTTGAAGTACGTTCTAGAAATGAACCGATGCTTGTTCTAGAAAGGCCAAGATCTTTAAGTAGGCTATAGAGAGATTTTGCTGTTATACCTCTCGCTCCCACTTCTACCGCGTACAAACTAACTATAAATTTATTCCTGATCAGTTCGTTGGTTAGTTCGTAATACTTATTGAGCTTGAATGTGTGATCCTTTGGGATGTTTGTTTCCCAAGGAACAGTAAGCTCCACAAGTATCACGCGTCTCAGATGTTTCGAATACAGGAATAAGTCCGGTCTGGATGACGAAACACCAACATACCCAGGGATTTTGTAATGCTTTTCATACGTGTCCATCATGAGAATCCAATATTGAATAAGGCTTCGCTTTTGATTTTTTGGAGGAGCCTTCTTTTACGAATTCTATAGATCGTTTGGTGGTTGTTATACCCTTCCGCGCTCTTGCTACTGAAAGACTAACCGCTTCCCGTATAATTTCTAATACCTTGTCGTGGCGACGCCAGTATTGACCTTTATCTAGAAGTACCCTACACCCTACTAATAGGTGTTTCGCGGTTCCTATTGCCTCCCCACAGATGTTGCAAGACTTTTCGGTGGCTTTGCCCCATCTTACTAAATTACTTTGATCTGGGAGAGTCATTTGGAATGCATTAAGATAGAATTTTAATAATGCTGGGGACCAATCATAAATTAAGGTCAAAGCTAGTGGAATACAAAAATCTCCTATGGTCACCCATTCGTTTTGAATTTCTAGGCTCATCGCGTGGATTCGGTAATTATCGTTTTCGTCTTGTCGAATAAAAGATTTTGTTATGTCTATGTCTTGAACTTTCCTACTTGATCCTAGCCCTACTTTATTTGTTTGAGTACCTATCATAATTTTTTTATGGAATTGAAGTCGTGACTCGAGCTCTGAGGCAACTTTGTCTTTTGGGAGAGAAGTTACAGTATCATCTTTAGATTTTCGATGATATGTCTTTTGGTAACTCTTAGATGTTTGTAGAGCTCCGATGGTTTCTTTAATTTTAATCCAAAGTTGTTTCGGTCTCTAAATAAGGTTGAAGAGTCCGCTGAGTGCGCTAACCCGAGCCATAACTTCAATGTCTTTATGACGCTTGCATCTAACTTTGACAAAAGGATTTTATTTATATCATACACGAGGAAAGGCCAATTTAGACGTGATGTTAAATAATTATCGTAAATCCAAGCTTTTTTGACGTTACTTATTGGTTGGTTGTCTACCTTTTTGAGATCGTTTAAAAAGCTATCGACTACTACATCCAACGATGGAGTACGGCCTTGGTAATCGATTTTTTTACCTAAAAATTTAAACGGAGCTGCTTCCGTAACCGTACTAACGCACTAACCGCCTATTATAAGACCCGGATCGTAAGAGGTATATTTGGTATTCCGTCTACCCAGACACAGACTAAAACATTTACTTGATTTTGTCCTCAATCCGCCCGTCCACGTACAGAAATCCTCAACTACATTTAAAAGTACTTGGATTATCCCGGTTACTCGTTGGAGCACAACTTTCACTCACGGGCCGGAGTCAGTATGTACGCGCGGAACGACCTCTGTATTCAGCGTCTCCGTCACCTTGAAGATCCCACTTTTTCTTCCCTATGGGTTTTAGTGGACACAGGAAACGAAAAAATCCTGTATTCCTGTGTCTACCGTTCGCACAGCAGTGACCAGGAGAAAACTCGTTTATTTGAGTATCTCAGTGAGGCTGCAGATATGGCTCTGTATCAGTACCCTTCGGCGCAGCTCGTCTTTCTGGGGGACTTTAATGCCTGTCATCAGGACTGGCTGTTCCCGTACCAGAAGACCGACAATGCTGGAAGAGAAGCGCGGAAATTTGCGTTGTCCTTGGACCTCTTTCAGCTGGTGAAGCAAGCGACAAGGGTACCAGATGTGGTAGGCCATACAGCCAATTGCCTGGACCTTCTGCTGACAACTGATCCGGACAGGTATCGTGTAGAAGTCACCTCCCCCTTGGGAACCTCCGATCACTGTCTGGTGAAATCTGTGTTTACATATTTCCCACCAGCTCTCGAACCTCATGGTGTTAGGCGAGTATGGAAATACAAGTCAGCAGATTGGAATGAGATGCGATACTTTTTTGCGACTTATCCTTGGCGGCAGGTCTGCTTCTCTTCTTTGGATCCGTCGAGTTGCGCGGATGCTATAACCGATGTGGTGCATCAGGCAATGGAGTATTTTATTCCTTTTGCTGAAGTTTCCGTCGGTGGCAAAGCTCGCCCATGGTTTAATGTCGAATGTGGTCATGCTCAAGACCGAAAACATTCGGCATACCTCATTTGGGCTGATGCTCGAAGCCGCAAAACTCCGGATGTAAGTACAAAGAAGAGAGCCTTTAACCTAGCTGCCAAGTTCTACAAAAAGGCATTGCGGAAGGCTCGTCTCGATCGAATCGCTAAGAATGGCGAAAAGCTCTCTGTCGAACCAACTGGCAGTCGAGCTTTCTGGCCTCTTGCGAAAGCGATCGAGTCGAATTTCTGCCAACCCTCACTGCCTGCTCTGCTGAAGCCGGATGGATCCCTGACCCACACAGCAACAGAGAAAGCGAATGTACTTGCTTCTCTGTTTGCTGATAATTCGCATCTAGACACTGGCAATGCTTCTCCAGCACATCTTCCTCACTGCGGTATTTCGATGCCTGAAATCCGCATCACTAACAATGAGGTATGGAGAACATTGTGTCGTTTAGATGTGAATAAAGCCAGTGGTCCTGATGGTATACCAGCCATTCTGCTCAAGACATGCGCAGATGAGTTGTCTCCTGTACTGACACGTCTGTATCACCTCTCTTTCATGACTGGAATAGTGCCGAAATCCTGGAAGCTTGCTAATGTGCAACCCGTGCCCAAAAAAGGCAGCCGTGCCGACCCTGTCAATAACAGACCGATTTCAATCACCTCCATACTCTGCAAGATTATGGAGCGTGTATTGAACTCGCGCCTACTAGCATACTTAGAAGGTAACGATTTCCTCAGTGACCGACAGTACGGGTTTCGCCGTAATAGGTCTACTGGGGACCTCCTAGTGTATGCTACTCACATTTTAGGCGAGGCCATCGAGAAGAACGGAGAAGCGGTCGCCGTCTCTCTGGACGTCTCGAGGGCATTTGACAGGGTCTGGCATGCGAGCCTTATATGCAAGCTTTCAGCGTACGGTATATCTCCTAGTCTGATCGACTAGGTAACGGACTTTCTGAGCGACAGATCTCTCCGAGTAGTTGTCGACGGGTGTTCCTCGGAACCCTTGACAATAAATGCCGGAGTGCCTCAGGGGTCCGTTCTTTCTGCAACTCTGTTTCTGCTGCACATTAATGATCTGTTGAAGCCCGGTATCTATGGGTATGCAGACGACAGCACAGTTGTAGAAAGATATCTGCCGAGTGATCGGGCTAGTCGAGATCAAGTACAGTCTGAAAGAGAAGCCATGGTGCAACGTTTGAATGACAAACTTCAGGCAGTCTCCGCATGGAGCAATGCAAATCTTGTCAAGTTCAACGCCACCAAAACGCAGACGTGTCTATTCACCGCCAAAAGGAGCCCTTTCACCTTGGCTCCTACTTTCCAGAATGTATCCTTGGAATACAGTGACCGGCTTCAGTTGTTAGGCTTAGAGATTTCCTCGAACCTCAACTTTGGTCGGTTCATTAAGTCCAGAGCAAGAGCAGCAGCAGCAAAGCTTGCCGTTCTTGCGAAGGTTCGGCAGTACTTTACACCGGGACAGCTTCTTGTTTTATACAAAGCACAGATCCGGTCGTGTGTAGAGTACTGTGGACACATATTTGCTGGTGCCGCAAAGTCTCATCTTGCGGTTCTGGACTCAATTGAGAGGCGAGCAAAGAGGCTAATAGGCGATCCCGAATTGGTCGAAGCCGACCTCCAAAGCCTTGAACACAGGCGTAAAATTGCTAGCCTCTCAGTATTCTATAGGATACATTTTGGTGAGTGTGCACAGGAATTACACGAGTTAATTCCCCCGTCCCCCTTCCATCACCGGACGTCCCGACGCACGGCAGGTATCCATCCTTTTGTTGTGGACATTCCACCTTTCCGAACGAAGCGCTTTGCTTCCTCATTTTTAGGGCGTACAGCGAAGGACAGGAACAATTTGCCTGCGTCGGTATTTCCGGCCAAATATAATGTGGGTGTCTTCAAGAGAAGAGTGAATAGGTTGCTAGGGCAATGCGACTTACCATCTAAGACTACATTCCACTTACCATCAGGTGGAATGTAGTCAAGCATTGCCCTAGATCATATAAAAAAAAAAAAAAAAAAAAAAGTACCTGACATTGTTTCGGATTACGTGTCGGTATTGCGAGATCATCTGCAAAAGCTAGTATGGATTCTGTGTATTTGTTGTTGAACTTAAACCGATAGCGAACTACCGTAGGAAAGTTAAACCATTTAAGCGCGAACATCATTGGTTCATGTCGTACCGACCCAAAGGCGTTTTCTAAGTCTATCCAACAAACCGTAATTTGTCTCTCGCTAGTTCTAACATCTTTAAGGCTTTCCGATATTAACGTATTATGTTCCAGGCATCCAGAAATGCCGGGCAAAAACCCTTTCTGGTGATTAGGCCTGAAATATCTATTGTTAATCATGAATTGCGTCATTTTAGTTTGTAAAAAAGAGAAAAATATTTTGGAAATTGTATTTGTTAGGGCTATCGGTCTAGTATCCTTAGGATTATTGACATTGTCGTTTTTCGGAATGAGGACAAACAGGACTTTTCCGAATGATACCGGTATTTGCTTTCTTGACCAGATTTTACCGAATATATTTAAAGGATGTTTATGGAGCGACGGATATTTTTTGTAAACTATATAAGGGATACCATCCGGACCTGGTGCTGACTTAGATGGTTTCATTTTATTATTTTATTGATTTCCTCCAAAGTTGGTGGGTTGGGTTGAAAATCTTCAGTAGGAGTCTCAGGTTTGTGTTCGTTTGGATCCCCATATAGTCTTTGGTTTTCTGGCACTTCTTATGTGCTTTTATAATGATCGAAAATTTGCTCGTTGGTCAAGAGAAGCTTACCTTTTTGATCTTTGAAAATGTTTTTCGAGTATTTAAAAGGATTTTTATCAAAGTCTACTTCATGTTTTGCCCGATCAAAGCTATCACGATTTTTCGTTATTTGATTTGTTATACCTTGGATAAGTTTAAGAATTGATCGCAATGCCCTAGACAGTTGGTGACTAAGTTGATTATCGCCTAAGGCTTTGGCTATACGAGGTTTTTTTATAAGGTCTCTTTTTTTCCTCCTCATTTTCAATTTAAAACCATTTTCTTTATTTTTGTGAGGATAACGATTCGTAGGTGGATAGTGCTCATTAAAGTAGTCGTAAATAGTATTTTGGAAAGTATCTACTTGCGCATCGAGTACCTGATTTGAGCCCGGGTGCTCTAACAGGGCCGCTATATTTTGGTCAGGTACTTTCCAGGTGGATTGTTTAGTTTTTGGAATGCTAAGACGCGTCCGGATGGTCATGGACTCCTGGTAGTTTTCATTCAATGGCTCACCATGAGATATATGAGGGTAAACTCTATCCGCAGTGAAAACTGAAGATCTTACCGACGGTTGCCGCACTTCAGCACCATTGTGTGTTTTTAGATGTTTAATAAACCAGGCTCGTCTTTTGTAATTTTTCCCGCACGTAGGGCATTTCAGTTCCGTTATCGCGCCGTTTTCGCCGTAATTGTCAACCGGTGGACAGTTCTTCCGCCCCCCCTCTCGGACTGTCCTAGGGGTATTTTTCTAAAAAGTGAAAAGAAAAAGTGAAAATGAGCAAATGGTTAACTTTATATGGCATATATATATATATATATATATATATATATATATATATATATATATATATATATATATATATAAATATAAAATATTAAACTCATTTGCAAGTCTTTACTTTTGCCCAAGTCAATATTTAAAAACCGTAATAAGAAATATTAGTTTTATTATTTTTAAATCCACTCATTCCATTGTCAGAACAGAATATTTGCTTGTTTTTGTGCTAATCAAATAGCTGAATAACGAAGAATTTCTCTACCTAATAAATCGCTAGCGTAGAGATTTAAATTACTTTATATACAATACTTCAGTGTTCGAAGAAGCTTAAGTTTGTTCGGTTCGGTTTTCTGTCTTCGGCGGTTAATGTATTTAATTTGTATAAGTAGTTAACGAAATAGTAACAAATACACTTATAAGTGATATATAGTGTATTAAAATATTATACTATTATGGCTATATATGTTTAAAAAATATAAAATATCTTTCAAACGTGTATAGCCATGTTAAGCTTATTTAAAACTTAAATAAATATAGATAAAAAAACAGGTTTATTTTTCATTCTATATTTAGTTAAGTTCAAATTCAATGTTTTTTAAGAAAGTTTTTTTTTTCCATTCATCTTTAGAAAGGAAAATTATTAATGATAGAGAGAAAGGGTGATATTATTAATGAATCGCCATGTTCAGAAACAATAGTCGTCATGGCTCTATGATCTCGTTCTAAAAACAATTGTATATTTCTATTGTAAATATTTTCAACTTCTATATATAAGTGACGTAAATTACGATTTATAAGATGTTTATGTTAAGTTTTTGATAGATATTTTAGTAAGTAAAAAGCATAAAGCAGTATTTTGTAAAAATCAAATTTACTAATGAAAAGAACAAAAATATGAAAACTATCACTTAACAACATAGTAATATATATAAATATAAATAGGCCTTGTTATAAGACATTTTTGTATTAATGTAAAAAATATAACTTTGTTCTATTAAAACTTTTTTTGTGATTTTTATAAAAAAACAGACACTATTGGTGTTAGTGGGCGGACCTCAAAAAATATTTAATTGTTTAAAGGCAAAGTGAACTTAAATAGAAAAGCTTAATTTTCTTTAATGGAAAATTATATATATTTAATTATCTTTAAATTTGTTTTAAGTATGGCAATTTTTTTGGAAAAAACAGTTTAATTTCTATATATTTTTTTTATATTAAAGTACATTCTGTGGCTTGTCACTTATCTTGACAGTTATCAAAGTTTTATGAACCCCGAAGTTCCCACGTAAGAGACATGAGAGGAAAAAGGAATTTTAAAAATATACTACAAACGTCGAGTAACTGACTCAAAAACATAAAAGTTAAAATACTTTTAAGACTAGAGGCTTCTAATAAAGTAAGCTTTATATTCATTTTGTCACTAAATATATTCTATGACGTTTGTTCTTGGGCCCAGCTAAGTTCACATATAACCTCTTTAAATAAAAGAAATATACAATCCACGACAGATATAGGATGACAGATTTGGGTTACTCTGGGTACTCGTATTTTCATTTAAATATAACCCAGTCTAACAAACTGACAAGATCAAACTGCTGTTTCCTGTTCCCTTATTATGATCTATATAATAGAGGATATAGATATCTGCAAACATAAAGAGGAAATTAAATCACGTTATGTTTTAAAAGTATAGTAAAAAAGTTTTCGCATGAAAATACTTATTCTATAAGTGGTTAATGATGATATATTTTTTAAGTAGCACTCATACCTTTAAATCTTTGACATTTACAGTAAGGGAATGAAATGTTCCATGAAAAAGATCTTGTAATATAATTTGTCGAAGGTATAGCTTAGAAGATATATCGTTTATAGATTGATATAATTCTGTCACATTTAAGTATTATAATACAATTTTAATGTCATGAAGTATAATTTCTATGGCTGAAACTTTTAATGAATAATGAATTTCAAAGTTTGATTAAGTGATGACAAAACTTTGCAAAAGTTACAAAAGTCGCGGAATTAACTACAATTTTATAAACGCCTAAATAGTTAGTAAAAAAGTTGGGCCAAAAAGGTTTTGGCTTATTCTTACTTAACTACGATTCTATTCTATTCTACTATTATTTCTAGAATATGTTAATATACAAAAGAAAATACACAAGGGTTATTTAACTGCCCTGAGTATAATATTTTTCCCAATGTATAATTTATGTATTCTTCACACACGATATACGTACATTTTTATTCAAATATATTATTCGTTAATAAGTTAGTTAAAATAGTGCAATTAATGTTATTGATTATTGTCAATAACATATAACAATCCGATTTCTGTGGATTTATTGGTTTAAGATAAATTGAAGATGGAACAAGTATATATTAATAAAATGAGTTTTATGTTATTCTCTTAGAGACACACCGAACATAAAATATTACTTACGTCCCAAATCCAAAGAGCATGTGTGTTGGTACACGCTTTATCGGAAAACCGTCAGATATGTCACATTCATTTCACTAAATATAAGAACATTTTCGACAGCGAATGTACTTTGTATAAAGATGTTATTAACATTTCGAGGGTTCATCGACTTGGAAATATGTTTTATTAGTTTGGTTTTATTTTCTTTTACCAACGTGGCTTAGTTACCAAAGCTTAACTGACAGAGACTCTCTTAAAAGTCCCGTCAGAATATACAAAAATAAGTCATAAGTTAAGGAAAATTCGCATAGAGTTGAAAATTGGTAGAGACGTTGACGTCTTTTTTTAAACCATCTAGGTCAATGTTTGACCACATTTCATCTGATGGTAAGTGAAATGAAGTCATAGGTGGTAACGCACAATACCCTAGAAACCTATTTACTCTTCTCTTGAAGACACTCACATTGTATTTGGCCGGAAATACCGACGCAAGCAAGCTGTTCAAGTCCTTCGCTGTAAGAAGTAAACAAGACCACACAAAGCGCTTCGTTCGGACAGGTGGAATGTCCACAACAAAAGGATGGATACCTGCCGTGCATCGGAACGTCCGGTGATGGTAGGGGGCCTGGGGAATTAGATCGTGTAATTCCTGCGCACACTTACATGTATCCTATAGAATACTAGTAGTAGAATAGAATACTAGTACTAGTAGAAAACTAGTAGAATACTAGTACTATGTATCCTATAGAGCTAGCAATTCGAAGCCTGTGTTCATGTCTGTGGAGGTCTTCAACCAATTCGGGATGGACTATAAGCCTCTTTGCTCGCCTCTCAATTGAGTCTAGAACCGCAAGATGAAACTTTCTGGCACCAGCAAATATGTGACCACAGTACTACACACGACCGGATTTGTGCTTTGTATAAGACAAGAAGCTGTCCTGTGTGTAAAGTACTGCCGGATCTTCGCAAAAATGGCAAGCATTGCTGCTGCTGCTGTTGCTCACACTATTATGAATTAATATAAATATAGAATGAAAAATAAACTGATACGAGCAGGGATTCATACCCGCGACCTCTGGGAAACCGTCCCGTTCCAGAGGTCGCGAGTTCAAATCCCTGCTCGTATTGGTTTATTTTTCATTCTATATTTATATAAATTTAAATAAGCTTACCATGGCTATATACGTTTAAAGATATTTTCACATTTTAATCTCTCACTTTATTCTAAAATAAAAAGTCAAAAGTCCCCATATTTGCTTCTGCAAAAAAAAAAGATAAAACTAAGAGGTGTCAAGGGATGGAACGAAGTTCCTTTCGATTAATTATTGAAGGAATATGGAATATGCATAAAATTTAAAATGGTCTCAAATACTTTTTTTTCGGATACTTATTATCATCTTATTATAATAAAAACATTTTTTTTTATTTACTAATCATTTAAGGCCATAAAATAATTTGTTGAAGTGTAAATCCAAACTTCCAAAACGTGCCACCATTGGTCGAAAGGAAATGTGACGTCATTTGACACGCCATTCAAATTATCGGCGTCGAAGTTCATACTGTGGTATTAGTGATACTGCGAAAAATAAATAATTTAAACCTTTATTTTCTTGCTTAAGGGTTTTATTAAATGATACGAATGTTAAGGTAATCATTTTTCACTTCACTTGACTCAGATAAATAACTTTGTTGATAATTAGAAGATATAGAAGATATAAGATGCTATAGAAGTATTAATTATCAGCTGTGTTTTCAGTAAACAATTTTCTTTTTCAAACATAGTTTTACTGGTAAAGTAAAAGTATGTAAAATAGTTAGTTTTACTGGTAAAGTAAAAGTATTGTGTGTTGAATGAGGAAATGGTAACAAAGCTACATTTTGTTTTTCAGCAGGTATATTTACATTGACACCTTTACTTCTGTACTTCGATTTAATATTAACTTGCACAGCTTAGTCTCTTGGTAATTTATCTTTAATATGCGAAAAGCGACTCAACGACTTACCATTTGTGAGATATTGCATTTTAACCATTACAAAAATCATATTTTAGATAATATGCACTTAAATGCAGTCTGTATACTTCGTCGGACGTTCAATATTAATAAGAAACTATTGGTTTGTGTTACTTACCCAATAAAACTTAAATAAATTAAATGAGTATTTCAAAACAAAAGACTATACTGTCAAACCCTTATTCCCTTCGTCGGTTATGTTATAATATATAATGTTATAAAATATAGTATTATGTGACATAATTGTCTTCATGCCATGCCGTAAAAAGTAACTTATAGAGTTATTTACTATAAATATTTCTTTATATATTTACATTACTTTAGCATACCTAATATTCACTTATAAAATTATATTAGACAAAACCAACTCGTAGAACTCCGTCTGCCTTTACCAAGATAATATGGAAACATTCCTAACACCTCATGTTCCCTTCAGATATAAACTTATCTGCTTTTGTCAGCAACCAGGAAATAGCGCCGTATTTGCTTTCAATGCTTTCATTTTACATGGATAAAAATAGTTTCCTTTATCTGCTTCAAATAGTATATAAAAATATAAATATATATACATATAGGATATTAATAGTTAACGCTTTTAAAACGCATCAAAAGTCTTGTTAAGCATAAATTATTAAATTACCAAAATCTTTTATTTTACAAAACATAGAGCCTACCGTATATTAAAAAATATAGTAAAGGAAATCCCGCCTTAAAAATTTATTAGTAAATATATTGTAAGTAATAAAAATGGTTTGTGTAACATATTTGTGCATGCGTAAACTTAATTTTAAATAAAGAAGTGAAAATCAAGTTCTATGATTATTATATATTTTAAGTTTAAAAAAATCGAATAATCGTGATTTGAGTTTAGTAGAACTTAAATATAAATTGATGCTTTTCTTTATATTATTTTGGGATAAATCAAACGTATTAACATTTCGGTGTCTATCTTTTTTCTCTGTAATCTTGATACTATAAATCTCAATTCTCACCTAGTACTTCAGCCGACATTGAAATTTATTTGAAAGAGTTCCGATGTCTTTATAGGTACTATATTTTGTCGTGTTTTATTGTAATAATTTATACATATATTTGTTAATTTCAATGATGACTTTTTTTTTACATAGTAAAGATGTAGCTCAAACGAAATGCCATAGTATCCGAACTGCTCTGTTATAAATAATCAGGGAAGAAGAATTAGATATTTTCTTTTTATCAGGGTTTAAATATCTCGTTATTATATTATACAGATACCAATACAATGGACGTCTTCGATTATCTTTCACTATCTACTTTTCAGCACAAATGGTCAGCACAAATGATGTTTCAGCACAATCAGTTACACAGCCAGTATGCTAATGATACCAAACTGCTATTTTGTTGTCTTTGAAAGGATTCATACAGTAGATACCCCTTTTTTAAACATTTTTTTCTTTTTACATTATTATCATTATATAACTCACGCTGCGGCCGGCTGAGTTGACACTTCTTCCATTAAGGCTTTTAATTTATAGTTGTAGTCTTTTGTCAGTTACAGGGCTTATTTTGACATTAATACAGTGAAACTAAAAACATTGGAATTATCGGTCTATTACGTGTCATCCGTGTGACGTTACTGTCGGAACTCACGGTACTGTCACAGGTATAATACTGTACCCATAGTCATAATACAACTATTATACAAATTCTATGCCAATAGTACGAGTTTTGACGTTACAAAAACTGTCATAGTTTTCCAATCAATCAATCGTAAATAATTATTGTTTATTATTATTTATTATAATTATTTTTATTATTCACTGAATATTTATTTCTACACATAATGTCTGATAGCTATTCTTTAAAATCAAACGATGACACATTTTATCTATTTCATGACTCCAGTAGCTCCTTTAATAGTTGTGATTCTGTGAAGAATAATAGCTTAACTTTATTAAGTGGGTAGTTGGATAGAGTATCTTTTAATAATTAATAATAATAATAATAATATCAGGACAAATTACACTCATTGATCTAACCCCTAAGTAAGCAAATTATTTGCTTGTGTTAAGGTTGTTAGACAACGATACAAATTCATAGAAATACACATATAAATACTGAGAATATATATAATAAACGATCAAACCAGAAATACAGACATCTATGCTCATCACGTAAATGCCTGTCTCTGCCGGGAATCGAACCCGAGCCCCATTGCGCCGTGACACGTTAGGCGTCTGCGCTAACCACTCGACTCGAATTATAACCTTTTAAATATCTGCCATTAACATTCTCAAAGTACTCCGAGCCACTATTCGAAATTAGAGGCTAGTTTCGCACAAAGTATATTTTTCATGCGTTACTTTTCTCTGAAACGTGGCTTAAACCAATATTGCATTCCGCGCTTTACCCAACACCTGGTTTTGTGCTCATAAGAAATGAGAGGACAGTTAAACGAGGGGGTGGGGTACCCATCTATTTGAAAACATCACTGTTTGAAAGAATCAAAGGTGGCATTAGACAGTGTTAAAGCTTAGCAAAGTTAAAATACTGTCCTCCTGCCACTGATTATCATACTGATTTATGCAACTCATCACAATGTTGACTGTAAAGACTCGTTAATAGATCTTATAATCAACTGAGATGTTTCAAGTTTATATAACATGTTAAAAATTTAACTTTCGAATTTATGACTTAAGACTCATATATTTATTAAAAAAAAACCAAAAGCAATGAAATTATAATGAAACAAAGTAAGTATGTCCGCAAATATATATTTTTTTCAACTCACCATTGACAACTTATACACAAAATTATTTTTTGCCGTATGATTGCTATCGTTATATGAATGACGGAGACATTCTTGTGGTTTACTTTTCTTGATTGCACTATTGTCTAGTGGTGCCTATGTCTTTTTCTTTCAATTTTCTAGTGCCGTACATGATAAATGTGTCAATAAAATAGATAAAAAATAGCTACTAAAGACGATAATCATTTATTTTATTACTCCAATGAAATATTACACAAGGCTAAATCGGAATCTCTTTGTAAACTGATCGACATGTCGAAGACATTCAGGATAAATTATTAAGTGTAGCCGGATGTAATTTTAAGCATCCCTAAATTAAGATGTACAAGACTGAATTTACTGTTTATTTAGGAATAAATTAAGAAATTGAACTTAAAAAAAACTAATAAATTGATACTACATTTCGATGCAACTGGCTCAATTATTCGGAAGCCATTTGCTGCGTCGAAAAGGGTATACTATTTTGGAAATGATTACTAATTGCTATACATATATGATTATATGATTGATGATATGATTTTATTGCTAAATTTAGAAGAGAATGGAAAAATAAGTCAGCAATAGTTTTGCCTCTTATTCTAAATAATAACCATGGGTTTTATTTTTTGTTGACTCGGACAACGAAAATGTTTATTATTTTGATTCTCAAAAAGTCAGTGATTTTGAAAAAGGTGATGCATTACTTACTAACTTTAGTTTTTTTTATAATAAAATTTGCCAAAGGACAAAAAAAAATGGATGGTGAAAACAGTTCAATATCCTCTTCAAAAAGATGGTAACAATTCTGGAATCTTTGTAATTCATTATTTGAGGGAAATTTTGAGAGGTAATTTAATTAAAATCAATGAACTTAATCCTCACGAATTGATGAAAGAATTACAAGTTGAGTGTTTGAAAAATTCTTTAAGTGTTTTTGAATTGAGTACTGTGTGGATAGGGTAACAATAAAAAAAAAACATGGTGGTTTGAGTGCGGCTTAGTGAAAACGGCGGTTGAGTGAAAAAATGGACTCATTTTACATGTTTAAAACATTTGAATAAATAAGACAGTAAAAGATATGAAAGACTACTTATATAAATGTGACTTATGTCAAAACTGAACTAAACAATTCTCTCAAAATTTTAAATGATTCTTTGTTAATTTATTTCTTTTTCTGATGAAAAAAAAAAAAGATTCACAATGTTGAAAGTTCATTACACGGTAGATACATTTTGGAAGATTTAAAGTATTTAAACGCATTAAAAATAAGCTGAAATGAATACTTTTTTTTCTTCAGGGTAAATTTGCTAATAATGTGGCGTTTATAAAATATAAAGAAAAAAGAAAAGAAAGTTAATTTTATATAATATTAAAGTAATATTGTAATTTTTTAAAGATTTCGATAGTGAACTTGTCATATGAAAAAAACAATCAGCAATAAAAAAAAATAAGAACGGTCATATTTACTTTAATATATAAAGTAAGTTTAAAACATTTATTTTTTTAACGAAAGTAACTATTTGAAGTTATATGATATGTTAAAGAAACAAAATAATATATTTTTTAATTATTTCAAAATATTTGATAAATGTAATGAAATATAAAAAGGCACCAATAGATAATTAAGCAGCTGAAAATGCTTTTTGAAATGAAAAGAAAAAGTATATTTTTACGAGAGATATGTTTTTGTTAAACTTTTTTTTAAAAATGGAAAGAAAAAGACATGGGCACCACTAGATAATAGTGCAATCAAGAAAAATAAACCACAAAAATGTAAATTCATATAACGGTAACAATCATATGGCAAAAAAAAAAATTGTGTCTAAGTTGTAAATGGTGAGTTAAAAAATGTATATATATTTGCAGGCATAATTACTTTGTTTCATTACTATTTCATTGCTTTTGAATTTTTTTTTATCGTTTTTTGATCAACTTTATATAACATGTTGAAAAATTTTACTTTCGGATTTCTGCTAACTTCAGACTCATATATATTTTAGTAGCCTTCCGCAATTTTTCACCATTCGTAAAGGTTAACTGTTAGAGAATGCCAACAGGCATTATTCAATAGAGGACAAATAAATAAATAAATACATCAATTTATTATACGTTCTATAAATTAAAATCTATTGACATGTTCGAAATAATGCATTAAAATTTATATTAAAATTTAGATTATTTTGAATATGTGAAGCTCAAACTAACTGTCTTTTGACATTACATTAAATCAGATATAAAAAACTATATGCGATTTATTATAAAAAATCTATAGTAAATCGTGAGTCCTCAAGCTTCAAAGAAGCCTTTGGGTTAGGTAGCTGTCGTTTGACCTTTGATTTACGGCAATCCAATCCCATTAATCTCAATTCAAACCTAATAGCTATTTCAGACATTAAGTTAGAATTGATATTAATAGTTTCCATACCAGACCTATTAAAAACATGAACTGAAAATATAGCATTTTAACTGATTTGTAACTTAACTTTGCAAGTCTAAAAGACATTTCTTAAAACATTAAACTTAGTGATTTAAATAAAAATATATTAATAATGAAACTTGTTCCTCAAGCTTTTATTATATTTAAGAGTTATGTTACTAAAATTTATTATTTTTTATTTATATACAACTTATTTACATACTTGTTTGCAATAGGTTGTGGTTGTATGTTAATAAAATAAAAAATATCGTTTATTTATTTATTTATTTATGAACTAGCTTTTGGGCGCAGCTCCGCCCGCGTGTAGGGCGCTTTTCACGTAATCTGTGGAAACTACAATTATCCAGACCTATTATAGACTTATAGTTAATTCTATAGTATCCTATTTTTGTGGCAATTTTATACATATACATATACATACGTAATAAAGTATATGAATACGAAATATTTTTTACCAAATATTGTGTTTTTTAGAAATGTTGAATTATTCGCTTTCGCAGAAATACTCGCATTTTATGTCTTCTTTACAATATTCTCTACAATCCAACCTTCCCAGATTATTTGCGCCAACGCTTCTCTTTTGTTCATGATTCTGAATCTCCTTGTAGGCCGCACCTTCGTTCAAATCTTAAATTCCCCATAAATCAAAGTAAAATTTACTCTCATTCTTTCACGGTTCAAGCAGTGAGGCTGTGGAACACAATTCCATACGCTATAAGATCATCTAAAACTGTATCTATCTTTAAAAATCGAGTGATTGAACATTATCTGTCCATGTAGATTTATATTTAGAGTTTGTATGCTTATATTTTTATGTTATTATTTATTAATTATTATTTTTTTTTTAGATAGAATTTTTGTAATCATTTGTAATTGCTTTTGCTCATTTTAAAACTTATTTTTGTGTTTTGTTATTATTATTATTATTTTTTTATTAGTTTTATTATTTTTTTTTATTGTCATATGGTGCGCACACTTAGTGTTATTCATTGTTGTACTCTCCTTTCACAGGTCTGCTGGAAGAAATTTCATTTTGAAATAAGCAGTGCCTTTGTACGATTGTTTGTTTGAATAAGTTTATCTGATATGTATTCTGTGTGAACATAAATATTAAAATAAATAAAAATAAAGAATTTCCTTGTAGAATTTTAAACTGCTATACCATATGCGAAAACATAATTATAGCGAGTTCTAAAAAAAGTAAGCGCCATCTGTTGCGATTTTATGAAACTAAATTTAAAATGGGCAAATGCTCACATTCAATTTATTATTCTATTAAAATTCAAATAACACAAAGTAGAAATTCTAGCTTTATCTAAATTAAATACGTTTATGTTAACTGCATTCAACTTTGTTTAAAAGTTTTGAAACAGTAAATAAAAGTAAATTTTCAATTGACCATAACTTTATTTTTCCCTTAACCGATTTTTACGTAACAAAGTTTTGATAACGCTCCAGATTATATATAATGCACCTGTGGAAAACGCATTCAAATCCGTCGAGCAGTTTCGCCGATATAAAGTAGCACACAGACAGACAGACAGACAAATATTTAGAAAATTGTTTTTTTGGTTTCTGTTACTCGTCTTTAATCGCCCCTTATCAGTTTTTAAAAAAAGAAAATAGAATAGAAAAGAAAAATATTTAAAGTACAGACTCGATTTTTACCGTCTTATTATATATTTAATATTATGATTAACATTCTTATTAATAACAATTAAATACAATCGAATATAGATAATGGAATAATAGAAAATATATAATAGAATTGCCTTGATGGAGTTTATCGATTACCATACCGTGTGACTCTAACCTTGTGTACTTTATTATTTATCAGCTGAGACCTCTGATATCTTACTAGGTATATGTATAATTCTTAAAATAAATATATTTTCGTGCAAACGAAAACAAAAAAATATTTATTATACGTTCACAAATTACAGAAAAATATTACGGTAAATAAATGTGCTTTTTATGAAAAGCATACACATTTTGCATAATTAAACGATTTGAGGTAAACGAATCGTTTAAGGGATCTGTCGGGGATGGAATGTACAAAGTGGTGTGATGCCAAACTGTTTACCCAATTCAAGGTTATATTTCATTATTTTTAACTACTATATTTTTCATTTATTTTTAAAGGAGGGAAAACCGCTATTAGAAAAATAAATCAATCAAAGTCTGTTTATGGATTAAATATTACTGTATTTACTCACTAACAAAAAAAGTGTACAAAATTTGATTATTCCATTGATGCTTTTTAATTGTGTTAGGACTCTTAAAAAGTTTTAAAGAGTTTAAATTCATGATCATAACAATTTATTAATACAAATTAATATACAACAATAAAACATAGAATGGTATCCAAGCACTAAATATTCTTCATTATTTGTCACATTAATTACCGCATTTACTTAAATCGTTCAAATATTCAATATTAAATATATTAGTACCTAGTAAAATTATGCAATCCCTCTAAAAATATTAAGAATTTGTTCATTCAATTCAGTTTCTTCATTCAATTCAGTTTCTACATTTTATTACTATCGAATAAAAACATATGAAAACACATGCTTCCACAACGCTTCCTATATCCTTCCTTCCTATTCAATAACTAATAATTCTAACCTAACCTAACCTACAATATAGAAATAAATAGTCAGGAAAACATTAAGAGCTCTGCTATTCAAATCGTATAAAAAAATACTCGGATATTTCTTGTAACTAGGATGGTGTATGGGTTCATAAAATAGTACAGTTACTACTTGAAAACGTTGTTTATAGAACTTTGATCAGATGCGCTGACACACCGCCCTGATTACTGAATTAGTTTTTATTACCAATTTATTTGCGTCATTTTTGTATAGCATGGAGTAAAAAATATTATTATTATTTATTTATTTATTTTCGTAACAGAAATTCCAATAATAAGTATATATATATATAATTTTTTACTTCTATCCATGGACACGTCCATGCACTTTTCGCATTTAGTCTGTATTTGGGAGATTAATTGAATTGAATTTTGAGATAACACACTCAAAAAGGAGTCTATTAGTACAGGTATCTTAAAAAAACTATATTAGCGAGTCCTTGGCATAGCAATTACATATATATTATGAAGTACAATGTTATAATATGAAGTATTTAAGTATTTGTTATATACTAAAAAATATATTAAAAGTTAGCATACATACATTTCTTATATTTTCTGATTAACGCTATCTTACTAAAACACTATTGTGGTGGCCTACTGCAAGGTTTCCACGATAGCAAAGTTACTGTCTTTTATAGTCATCTTGGTATTATATTCTACAATGTTGTATTGTGTCGCCTATAATAAGAATATTTGTTTCCTTTCATTTTTATAGTATTCCTGTAGTGGTCCGTTTTTAAATGTTCATCACAACTACATATTATAAATACAGCACATACTATTTCTTGGATTTAGTATCTCTATTGTATACAATGTAACTATTGTACTTTTGAACCATATTTATATTTCCTGTTTAATTATTATATCATCGTTCAAAGAATAAAAGTTACCTGAAACCCTCTCACGCCTGTCTGAAATTGGAGAAGAAGGCTGAAATTTATCAGAATAGATATAGAGGGCAAACACCGGGGAAAAGCAATGAAAATCCTGTACAATCAATACATGACTTGCTCCAAATATGAAGGTTTGGTTATCTTGGTTTCTAGAAAGGCCGTATAGCTCTCAAGCCTAAAATAACACGCCTATACAATTAATTCGATTCGATCTTGACGAAGCCCAGGTAGATGTAGAAGAAATTGATTTATAAGAGCCAAACAAGGATACTTTGCGTCAGGTCACAATTTATAATGTATACAATAGGCAAAGAATTTCAATAACGCAAATTAGTATAAGCACAATTACCATTGCAAGACGATACATTCCTGAATTTGTACGAGCGAAAACGAAAACATGAGTTAAGCATGTACCTAGTAGGTGTAGGCGACTGTTATTAGATAGAATGTAAGATAGACTGTATAGAAACTACCAATACTTATTTTCTTTATTATAATATTCTATAAAATACATACATAGTAGATACATGAATAGTTGCTACTTAATGTATTTAGTTCTAATTTTAGTTATAATATACGATGTAGCTGGCATGTCTTCATTACATAGTATAAAGCAAAGTCGCGTTCCGCACTACACAAGGGATTTTGAAGACGTTTTTTAACAGATAGAGTGATTCAAGTGAAAGGTTTATATGTATAATAAAATTCTTAATATATTAGAGAACCACTGATAATTTCAAGATTTCTAATGCGAAGTCGTAAACAAACACATTGTTCCGCGCTTACATTGCAAACGCTAGCTGAACTCTACGAGATAGATAAAAATAATTTACTAAGTATTGTATACCTTAAAAAGTTCAACAAGAAAGTCCGCGATGGTATATGTTTATCTCTTAGGCATAACGCACAATAGGCAATTTTTATTATACACTTTTTACGTGAAATAATGGCTTATTTACAAAACGATTTTAAGCAATATAGCATTAATCCTTATCTAATTTAGTACGTTAAATAAATTTCACATTTAATATGGAACAATATAGCCGTTTACAGTATGTAATTTAAATGAATATTTTCGAAGATATTACAGATTTAAAATATAGGGTCATCGCGTTTGCGGCGCGGCGGTACGATCGGCCGGCGCACTATGGTATGAAACCGTGCAAACCGTCTCAAAAATGGCTTTTGTAAATATTCAGTATTAAAAATTTTGTTAATGCATATAGCTTACTGAATGTCTAATGCATATTATTCAAAAAATATTTTTTTATTTTAATAAAACTAGACCTGCAAATTGATGGTCAAAGTAACGTCGACTGTGTAGCTCAGAATTTTGTGGAAAAAAAGGTATAGTATGTTGAATTCTCATATTGTCGGAATACAAATTGGGTCATTGTTGATATTGTTCTTAATTTGTGGAAGGAGTGTTAAATATTTTTTCCCCCTATATAAAATAACGTTTTTATGAATAATTAAGAAGTATTGAAACAATATTGTTTTGTGGATATCCTAATACTAATACCGGTGTAAAACTCAAATTAAGTCTTCTCAAATTTGATGATTTTGTATATTTAAAAGATGGTGTAGCTCCTATTTAAAACGGAAGGGTTGTATTTCGTTAAAATAAACTTTGGGAAGTTCAACTTTGAGTCTGCAAGTTAAAGAGGTTATTCTTAGTTACGCAGTAGATACCGGATATAATATTCGTCACACAAACATTTTGTCACGGTCGGGAATAGAACCCGCAATCCGACAATTGAAGGATCCTACCATTGCGATATAATAGTTATTACTTAGATGAATTATAACTATTTGACTATACATGGAATAAGAAAGTAATAATTTTAGGCGTTGTTTTGTTTCTTTTGTAATTTGTATACTTTGTATTTATTATAATGTGTTGTGTGTGTTTTTTGAATTAGAGTTGTAATTGCCAACGAGTCTCAATTACACACACGTGGCGTGTTATTACGTCTTAATGAGTGACAAGTACCTATGTCTGGTGTTAACTGAGGTCATTTATAAAGTTTATAATAATTAAGAATTGATAATTCTTCTTTAACAATAATTTAAATAACAGCGGATCAAAGCCGGACCGGGAATTTAAAATGTTTTTATTAAAACTTTTTCTTAAAACGAAAACGTTTAAGAAACATTATTTTTCGATTCATTTATTATTTATTTACAAATGAGATAAAAACTTTATATTCCTTTTATAATTAATCGCAAAATATTACGAGTCTTATATTTTTATATAATAAGAATTTTAATGTAAAATGTAAAACGTGTCTACAATATATTCCATAAATCCGAAGCGGATACAAATGGAATTTCTAGTAATTTTTTATATTTTTCAAGAAAATAAATTACAAATGTCATCAGGTTTCCTTTATAGTTAAGAAAAAATGTTCTTTACAATCAATAGCTACATTCATGTATATTCGAGCCATCATTATATAATACGTTATCTTAGCTGAAGCTTGCATCTGTACCATATCATTTTCTTACAATCACTCCATCCTCAACGGTCAGCCTCTTCTCATATTTAAGACTCTTATCATTCACATACATACTTAAGGCGGTTCTCGTTACATCCTTATTATTCCTCCGTTTTACGTGACTATACTACGATAGTAGGACGAAGTAACTACATATATAAATACAGGTTTATATAAATATTATTCAACCGCCTCGTTGGTCGAGTGGTTAGCGCAGACGCCTAACGTGTCACGGCGCAATGGGGCTCGGGTTCGATTCCCGGCAGAGACAGGCATTTTATGTGATGAGCATAGATGTCTGTTTCTGGGTTTGGTCGTTTATTAAATATATTCTCAATATTTATATGTTTATTTCTATGTATTTGTATCGTTGTCTAACACCCTTAACACAAGCAAATAATTTGCTTACTTAGGGGTTAGATCAATGTGTGTGATTTGTCCTGATATTATTATTATATTAGATTATTGTTATGATTACCTTTAATTAAAAGAATTTTTAAAGTAGATTAAATATTCCAAAATTTTGGTCACCGAAATGCAATCAGTATATGCTAGCGTTTGCCAGTCACTTGAACTACAAAAGCCGTTTAGTAATACCAACCGAATTGGGAAAATGAAGTATTTTATTTGGATAAAGCTGCTTTCTTTATAAATGTCTTTATTTCTTAGTGTACAATAAACATTGTCATATTATATTTATTACTCTTTCTTAAGCTGGTTTTAAGTGTCTTAGTGTGATGTTAAAAATCTTTATATATATATATATATATATTGCTTGTGTGCGTGTGAATGTGACTGAACTCCTCCTAAACGGCTGGACTGATGTTTATGAAATTCTTTGTGTGTGTTCAAGGGGACTTGAGAATTGTTTAGATTCACAATTTTGTCCACTGGAAAATGGTTTTTTTCATTAATTTTTAATGTGTAAGTAGGTGGTGATTTTGAAATGTTTCACATTGGTTCCAACGGACTGCGTTACTATGGCAATGTCAAATATTAAATAATATTATATTTTAATTATAGTCTGCCCTGACAGTTGCGTTGCGATAGCACTGAGAAAAATATTTTATTATTGTATTATTTTCCTCCAGGTGCTGAATTAAATATTAAATCAAGAAGTACTGAGTACTGAGTTTGTAAAGAGCTTTGAAGTGTGCATAAACAACTATTCATTTTGCGAATTTATTACGGATCGAAGTAAGTATATTTCTTTTAATTTTTTATCATTATTTGTTGTTTTTTATCTACGAATTGCGTTATTAATTTCGCTACGTAAAAAGTTAAATTTAATGAAATACATTGGAACATCAAATTCATTTATTCAAACAAAAAATCTTTATATACATATTCATACGGTATCGATTGGTTGAATTATGATAAATGTACATGTAAAATGACGTTAGATATTGTGACTCATTAATATATATTTTTTTAAAGTTTGATTTTTTAAATTAAAGACGCGTTTACAAGACAACGTCTGTCGGGTCCGCTTGTTATATATGTATATAAATAAAGGTTATACCTCACAAATATGGTTCATTTACTATTGTTAAGTAAATTAGGGTCTTTGTAATAAAATAACAGAAAGTCTTTGAAATGAAAAGATTTGTTGAAAAAAATACCCCTGTACAAGTAAAATATTTATCCTAAACTCAACCTTAACCAGTAAGCAATAAGTTCATAATACATATTAACAACTTGGCGTTTACGCTATTTTGAAATGATATGTACACAATACTCGGCCAAGCTTCGTAGTATGCGGAGTGGGAGGTGTTAGTTTTTTTTCGTTACAGAATTTCTGGATTCGGTCTCCACGCTCACGGCCTGCGATAAGCTATGCAATAGCTTAAAAATACACAAATAGTCTAACTTACATGAACATCTTTAATAATATTTTAATTTATCTAACAAAATTAATATAATTACTTAGCTTGTTGGTTTATCTGAAACTTATAATAGAAGTTTCAGAAATTAGAAAAGAGGCATGGATTAAAAATATATTAAACCTTTAAAGTTTACTTCTTAAAATAGAGTATTACATGAAATGTAATAGCGCTTCTTATGGCAGTAAGCATGTAGTAAAAAGTTTAAAATTAAATACATTCGTGAGTAGTTTAAAATAAAGGCAAGTGAGTACGCTTGTAGAGTAACTACTTTGAAAGTCTATTAACGGATAAAAAACCTTCAAATGCAGAGAAACATCCTCAATTTTTGCAACTTTCAAATTCAAAAGCTTTTTGTTACATGGATGTTTCGTTGACGTATACTTTGTACACTTAAGAGTCAAATATTACTTAATATATATATATATAATAAAATGGTTACTGATCGAAAACTATACATGGTAAATATTTAAAAAATAATGATGGGGAGCCTTTATAAGAGCAAAAGAACTCAAAACAATGGTTTTTCATTTTGTCTGTATGTCTGTATGTTTATGCACTCTAATCTCAGAAACAAATTAATCGATTTGGATGCAGTTTTCGGGAATATATGGGATTCACTGTATAATTTGTGTTGTATTTTATTCCAATCATTTAACAAATAAAGTTAATAATTACTTATTTTCCTACAATTGCAGTAAGACATTTTTTGAAACTATTTTATTTTTTTTTATATTTCAGGTAAGAACAGAAGTTACGTATTGATAGTACGTATTAATAGTAAATATTCATAGTACATATTGATAGTACGTATTGATAGTAAATATTGATAGTACGTATTGATAGTAAATATTGATAGTACATATTGATAGTACGTATTAATAGTAAATATTATTAGTACATATTGATAGTACGTGTTGATAGTACGTATTGATAGTATATATTGATAGTACATATTGATAGTACGTATTAATAGTAAATATTCATAGTACATATTGATAGTACGTATTAATAGTACGTATTGATAGTAAGTATTGATGGTAAATATTGATAGTAAGTATTGATAGTACGTATTGATAGTATATATTGATAGTACGTATTGATAGTAAGTATTGATAGTACGTATTGATAGTAAATATTGATACTAAATATTCATAGTACGTATTGATGGTAAATATTGATAGTACGTATTGATAGTAAATATTCATAGTACATATTGATAGTACGTATTGATAGTAAATATTGATAGTACATATTGATAGTACGTATTGATAGTAAATATTAATAGTACATATTGATAGTACGTATTGATAGTACATATTGATAGTACATATTGATAGCACGTATTGATAGTACGTTTTGATGGTAAATATTGATAGTACATATTGATAGTAAGTATTGATAGTACGTATTGATGGTAAATATTGATAATACGTTTTAATAGTAAATTTTCATAGTACATATTGATAGTACGTATTGATAGTATATATTGATAGTAAATATTGATAGTAAATATTGATAGAACGTATTGATAGTACGTATTGATAGTAAATATTGATAGTACGTATTGATAGTAAATATTGATAGAACGTATTGATAGTAAGTATTGATAGTACATATTGATAGTACGTATTGATAGTACATATTGATAGTACGTATTGATAGTACGTATTGATAGTAAATATTGATAGTAAATATTGATAGTACGTATTGATAGTAAGTATTGATAGTACATATTGATAGTACGTATTGATAGTACATATTGATTGTACGTATTGATAGTATGTATTGATAGTACGTATTGATAGTACGTATTAATAGTACATATAAATAGTCCATATTCATAGTCCTCCCTTCAGGGAATAATAATATAATTTTCAATAAAAAAAATACATAATTGAACGACTCAGTACCCAGTTCTTAAACAGATCTACCTACAAAAAAAATATCTGTGATTAAAAATATATAAATAAACTCCAACTACACGCAAAACACGCAAAAAATACTTGCCGGAATTAGTTGAAACTTAAAACAGGTATCTTTATCAAAATCGGAATCTATGCGTACGAAGTCGCAGGCACAGCTAGTATAATATATTATATCATGATTATATATTTCAAAAAGCAAAATTAAATGGAACAATGATTGTCATATAACAAACGAAAATCTATTTACGCACTGTCTTGACAGCTGCGACGGAACTTAGCATAAAATAAATGCAATGATCACATTATGCATGATTCTGCTATTTACAGTAAATGATCCACTTAAGTCCACGTGGGACGTGAAACAACCATTTATTATTTGCATTTAAATTGTTTCAATTAGTGTTAAAGTGGTTACAAAAAACTTTTCGTAACTGTAATGAGAAACTTTAAATAAAATATAAAAAATATTCTGTTTGTTTGTGTTGTATATATTAATAAATGAGTTTAAATTAAATAAAGTCGTAACATGAGATACGTGACGTCATGTCTTTTAAAGCCTGTTTAATTAAAAAGTCATTAGCAAGCTGGTACCCAGCTACATCAACAATTTAAAGATTTATGAACTCCAGTGAACCCTATGACATATAAAATAACTTTTGATAAGTTTTCTTTAAAATTTTTCCTTACTTTTCAAATATATTAATGACCCAGCAGCAAATTATTTTAATATGCACGAAGCTTATTTTAAAAGGCATTAAAAATGTTAGCTAATATTACTTCATCTTTTTGTGTCGTTTGAAGATTATAAAATAATAGTAAAAGGCAATGAAAAAAATATTTAATCTGACGCTTTTTCAAGAATATGATAAATTCAAACGATATAATATTAATATATATCATATAAATTTATATATATATACTATATTGTATACTATATAATACTAAGTGTTTATATATATATATATATATATATATATATATATATATATATATATATATATATATATATATATATAAATATATGTTAACTTAGTTATTATGCTTTATAGTAATAAAATGTTAATGTATATACGGAGCGAGCAAACGAAGTCGGTGGAAATAGCTGGCTTCAATTTAACAAGAACAGAGTCAGGTTTGAGCTGTAATTAAATTCTAATTATTAATAAAGATATCTGAGACTAAATCTGATTTCCAAAGTAACAATAGTGATAGAAATGTCGAGATCCAGGGAAACATGTTTTATCTGCAACCTTTAACAAAGAACTTCCAAGAAAAGCTTAAGTTTCTTAAATAACCAACGTTTTCTGCAAAAACAACGTTCACTCTTCGCACCCTCTTAAATACGTGAAGAGATTCTTGCTGTGTTATGCTTTTGACTTAAACATTTAAATAATTTTAGAAACAATATGTTATTGCTCAAATAAAGAAAATAGTATATACATCTCCACATACACATAATAACAGCATAAAGCAAATTAGAAATAATAATTTTGTCAAATGAAATCAATATTGATTTAAAATCGATTTATCAATCAATTAAATTACCCATAACAAAAGACACTGTCAGCAGTGTAAACAATACATCCATTAATTATCGTCTTAATATAATATAATATACAATAATTCTTTTATTATTTCATATTGAAGATAAAAGGAAGTTAACGCATTATATTTAGAACCTAGTAGACTAAAACTACGTTTGAGCTTAATATAAACTAATTTTGAAAATAACAAAATTATTTCAGATATGCCGTTTATTTTATGGGTAACAGCTACTTTTACTTTATTTATTAGTTTTTTTAGTAGTCCTGTATTATCCTATATTTTTGCCCTGTGGGCACTGTCGCAGGCAAAAGCTAGTTCTTAATAAAATCAATAAAAGGTTTAAAAGTTTCATCGCTTTAAAGACGATTTTATTTTACTTTATTTTATTTTACGTCCATGTACGAAATAAAAATAAAACTCAACTGATCACTGGAGTGAGCGCTAAATTGTGAAATGGGATGTAAGGGTTTAAAACTCTCCATTGAGAGGTTTCGTTTTATTTTCCCAGAGATACGACGATTATGGTTTTATCTTACATCAAAAGTTTATTAACATTCACATTCGATGATCAAGAACGCTTTTAATGATGAAAAATATGTTTGTGTTTTTAAAAGAACATTTATTTGTAGAATAATATAGAAATAAAAATATCGCTATATATATAAAGCAAAGATTAAACTATAGAGTTTGATTTCCAATAAAAATATAATAAGGGTAAAATTATACCAAGACATATAATACCTTCGTCTATCGTTTCAAACACATAAGAATTTGTATTATAGAAATATAATGAAATATATATATATATATATATATATATATATATATTTGCCAATTATTATTAATTTTATAAAAATATTTGTCAAAATGTTAATGTTTTGTTTATTCTATTCATAATCAAATTAGAAATTTATCTTTTTTTCGTTTTCCTTTCCAGACCCGTGTAGATATTGTCTTCCTAAAAGTCAACGGCATTAGCTGTCTTTCCATTATGAGATAACGAGACCGTCCTTTGTTGAAAGATTCGTAAGCCTTAGGAAAAGGCCTTAGAAAAGATTCATCACTGTTCGATTTTGTCTTTCTAAGATTATGGGTTTTTTCTATCTGGAGAATCTTAAAGATGTCTTATATAAGATAGTTCTGAAAGGATAATATATAGATAGACAGTTTTTAAAACATTGTCCGAGTAAAAAGATGGTATTAAAGAGAGTTATTATTATAATGTTACAAGACTAACCAGAGGCTTAAATAATATTTCTTTATATATTTGAGAATTTTCTCTTGTTAAGTAAGTCCATTGTTAACTTATAAAGGTAAGCATAAACTTCAACATTTGCTTGGCTTTCAAGAGCAGCTTAATAATTCTGTAAGAAGTTGGCTTTTATAAAAGTAAGACCAAATATAAAATAATAATCTTAGTAAATTTTAATATTTTAGTAGTAAGACAGAAAATTGTATTTTACCCGTTAAGTACTGATCCCTTGCAATGGAGCATTTACTTCAGTAATAATAATAACAAATATTTCTAGGGAAACTCAATCTATTGTCAACGCCTTTTGTAGGAGATTTCCGAGCTTAAACTTCCGCAAATAGCAACGCAATCTCAAAAAACAATCTTCTACATTTATCCAAATACGCAAAAGAAAAATTTTTGTTCAAGTTTCCCGTTATTTTCCCTTTATACATGTAACATATAAAGTTTCATGTGTATTGAAATATTTAATTGTGAATTCAGCATTGAATGCAGTATAAAAATAAAAATGTTAGATTTTGAAAACATAAAAATATCATAATCAGAATCAGTTATTCTGTCAGAATAATCGTATTAACTAATAATTTTTTATTATTTTTTTTTTTTTATCGTTGGAAAAATGCGTTACGCATCATCCCTGCGGCCAGGAAGGTGATGACCGAGGGGGTATGTGGGACTACCCGGCAGCATAGAGGACGCTGCCATTTTTAAGGCTAAAAAGCAACGGTTGACCTCATCGCCTTAGTGGGGCGCCACGGGATCGCTTTCGCACTCACCGTGACGCCCCGGCGGAACCCCCTGCGAGGGGCCCCGATCAACTTAGGGACACCCTCACCTCGTAGGCCTATAGCGGGCGGGAGAAGTCACCCCCCTCTCCCGTCCAGGCACTACAGCTGGGGAAGGAGGCTGCGGGCGTAATCTCGCCTCCTTCGACCCAGCCTACCCCTACGGAGCGGTTCAGAGGAGGCTGCCTCTCTGTCCCGCTCCGCGGCCTCCTTCGCGGCAATCACTTGCTCGCAGAAGGAGGCCATAGCGACCCAGGACCTCTCGTCGTCGAGCATCGCGGAAACAACGCTCGGCAACGAGAGGTCGCTGCCAACCACGGCCGTCAGCTCAGTACGCTGACGGTCCCAGGCTGCGCACTCCGCCAAGGTATGACGAGCCGTGTCCACGGGCTCGTCACAGTGGTGGCAGGAGGGGGCCGCCTCTCTGCGTGCGATCTTGTGCAGGTACTCACCGAAGCACCCATGCCCCGTGAGCACCTGCACAAGACGGAACGTTAGAGTCCCGTGCCGCCGGCCGATCCAGCGATCGAGATGGGGGGAAATAGCCCCCACCGTCGCAAGACCGGCCGACGGGGACTCTAAGTCCCTACTCCACTGTCGGATCAGGGCTCGGTGAGCTAAAGCCCTGATCCGATCCACCTCGAGCCTAACCCGCCCGACCCTGGCTTCCACCCGGTGCCAATACACTCCGGCAAGGACCCGCGCCTGTAGCTCCCAGGGCGGATCGCTCGCCAGGAGTGTGGCCGCAGTGTATGACACCGTACGGTACCCTCTGATCACCCTCACCGCTGGGACCCTTTGCGTGCGAAGCAAAAGGGCCCTGGAATCCGCGGTGAGGGCTCCCGACCATATGGGAGCACCGTACAGGGCCATGCTCCTCACCACTCCGGCGTATAACCAGCGGCAAGGAGCCTGCGGCCCTCCGGCGTTGGGTAGAAGCCTACTCAAGGCGACTGCAGTGGAGAGTAACTTCGGGGCCAGCAGAGAGAAGTGGGCCCCGAAGTTCTATGTACCGTCCAGGGTGAGGCCCAGATACTTCATCTGGGCCTTCGCCGCCACCCGCGCACCCTGGACGGAGATGTACGCCCGACGAGGTTAGTATAACCCCATTACCTTAGTAGTAGCCTATTCACTCTACTTTTGAAAACAACCAAGTGATATTTGGATGGAAACGACTCAGGCAAGCTGTTTCATTTTATAATTCCTATATCAATGTCCAGTTAGTAATTTAAATTTATCTTATAACAATCTTGAATATTGTATAAATGATAAAAAACGACACATGATCTAATAAAACAAATTACTAACATTGTGTGTACTTTTTATGACGTTAGTAAGTTAATGAAGTTTGAGCGCAGAGACAAATTGTGTAATTTGTAAATCCAAATCAATAGGCATATTACTTTAATTTTACTTTTTAACTTGCTATAAATATGATATTAAACCGTGGTTTGTTTTTTGTATTTACTGTGAAATCTATATAAGGTTATTTAATACTGCCCCGTTGGTCGAGTTGTTAGCGCAGACGCCTAACGTGTCACGGCGCAATGGGGCTCGGGTTCGATTCTCGGCAGAGACAGACATTTATGTGATGAACATAGATGTCTGTGTTTCTAGGTTTGGTCGTTTATTAAATATATTCTCAGTATTTATATGTGTATTTCTATCGTTGTTTAACACTTTTAACACAAGCAAATAATTTGCTTAGGGGTTAGATCAATGTGTGTAATTTGTCCTGATATTAATATTATATTATCCAATATCCTTTTTCAATTGAAAGGAACACAATTTTTAATTTTTCTCAAAATCTTATTCTTATGACATAAAAGCTCCCTTAAATTAGTAGTTGATAGTAGTTAATTAATCAAGGTCTGTATTTAAAGTGAGCAAGTCAATACTCACACTGTAGATTTTTTTTTCCTTTTTTAACTGACTAAAAAAACGAGCAAGTACTCAAGTCGATAGGTTTTTATGTAACTATGTAACTCGATATCTTTTCCAATTACGAATTGGCTTTGAAAATTAATTTTGTATTGTGTTTGGTATAGCTTTATTGTATTCTCGAATTGGTATCAGATTTTCGACATCGAAGATTAAGCCAAATTTCGTAAAAATAATAAAAATGAATGTTGTTAAAAACAGAATTGAACATTTCTTATTGTATCTCATTATTTATTTATTTTACCGCCGAGACGTCTAGTGATAAAACGTGACGACGAATAATTGTTTTGATAAAGACGTCGATAACAAACGAATACTTTTCTTCTTTTATATGTTCTTTCTTATTTAAGTGTTTTCAAAAGCTCTTCAATAAATTATTTAAGTAAGTGTTTTAAAAAGAATATTAATGTTATCAAATCTTTCAAGTAATATAAAACGACACTCGGGCACTTTATGTGACAGAGTGTGAGACAGACTTTTACCTGATAAATTATACCCAGCTCTCACTGAACTGCATCTTCAAAGATATCGTCTCCCTTTAAAATACAGTTCTCTTTCGAACATTTCTTAAAATAATGTCGTCTTCAAAGTGAATATAAATACTTAAAATCACTTAAAATGTTCACTTCACAATGCAAATAAAAAAATACTGTTACTTTTTCAGAATATTAATATTTATATGGATAAATCATATAAAGAATTATAGAAATCATATAAAATAAAATATAAATATTTTACCTTAACTACAAAAGTTATGGATGGTATACATAGATAGTTCTATTTAAAATAATACAGAATATTATTTTAAATTGAATGAATAGTTTTGATTACCTCCAATAACCTAAAAACTTTAAAAAATACTGTTTGAATTTTAGAAAAGCTTCTCTTGTAAAATGAAAGTCCCCCTGTATGAATTTTTAAAAATATATTTTTAATAAAAAAATATTTTTAAATATATTTTTTTTTCGTGTTGTGTGCTCAACTTATAGACAAACAAATAAACAGACAAAGATTTAAAAAATGCTGAAAATGGATTATGTTAGTTATCACTGGTATATATTCAATCAATGTACAAAGACTACTTCTCTTCAGATTTATTTTATTAATAGAATAAGTTTTGCAAGGTAGGTACCATTGCGTTCCCCCTGAGATATTTTTTTTAATATTTTCCATTTACAAAAATGGATCAGTGATAATTTTATTATATGTATGGATAATATTAAGATGTTTATACTCACTTACTTAAATCTGTTTTCATAAGACTATGTTAAATTTTAGAGGCCTGTTGACTTTTATTTTCTTTTGAAGTGTCGCCGCGTCAGAAATGATGATTTAATAAACTTACCTGAAACAATAAAAGATCTTTAAATATCTTAATGGCTGTAAAATACAATATATAGACAACTTTGAAATAAATACAAATTTTATATAAATATATTTTTATCCCATAGTAAGTATTAAAGGTAGTTTTTTCTGCATACCAACTATTTTGAAATATAAAAGTAGTAACTGGCACAACTTATGCAAAGGAAGGCCACAATTAGGTTCCGAGGCTGCTGGTACCATTTTTACAAATTTCCAAAGTATACGTATACGATATGCAGGTAGAATATATGGGAAACCGTCCCGTCGCTCTGCCAACTGAGCTATTTGATACGGTAGCTCAGTTGGTAGAGGGACGGGACGGTTTCCTAGTAGTCGCGGGTTCGAATCCCTACCCGTATCGGTTTATTTTTCATTCTATATTTATATAAATGTACCATACATTTTTGGTACCAGCCTTTACATACATATTCATAAAAGCAGGCGCATGTAATATGGGTGTATATTCATTCTTTCCTGGTTTTATATTAGTGCTTATTTCTATTTTAAATCATACTAAACTACAATGTGTTGCTTCTATAGAGAAAGTAAGTAACGGAATAAACTAAACATTCTAACTTAGAGCTGAGAGATAGTTATTTAAATACCGAATAATTATTCATAGCCGTAAGACAAGATGGAAACTTATTCAAATGTAACTCATGTAAGTATAATTTCTATTCGATTTCTTTAAGACCTATTATTCTTAAAAAAATGTTAGGCTAATGCCTAGCAACTTAATGCGTTCTAATATGTTAAAAGCCTCACTGTAGTATAAGATTTTTTTATATAAAATTATAAATCCCTTGAACTCGAAATTTGGAAAGTGATTTTCTGAGAACCTTTGACTATATTAATATGGGATTTGAAAACATTGGCAATATATCAGCAATTTGATTAATATTATAGGCGGATAATAATAACAGAGTAGAGAAAACATAATTTTAAGCCCATTTGGATCTCTTGAAATATTTATAAAAACATACATATTATTAATTTATTGTTGTTTGTTAAATTTACTATGTATATAAAGGGTGTTCTATATAGAGGTATAGAACTTTAAGTTGGCAACTTTTTTTTAACTCGCTGCCAATTTGTCAGCTGTCAACAGAGCAATTAATTCGATTAACTATGGCTCGTTTTCGTACCACGTTTATGCTAAATGATAATACGCATCCACAAAGAGATCGTGTAGTGAGTGCAGAAGAAATCCTTGCTGCTATAAAGCGTAGCGCAGAAGAAGACCCTAAACAGCCTCTCCGCCATCGCACAGGAAATGGATGTGTCTATCCACTTTACGGAAAGATCTTGGTTTATGTGCTTACAAAGTCCAACTCGTGCAAGAACTTCAATTCTTGAAAAAGTTGACTGACCTATGACTGCCATTGCGATAAAATAAAATTGCCGTTGATCCCGATATTCATAAGCGAGTTTTGTTTAGTGATAAAGCTCACTTTTGTTTGAATGGATCACTTAATAAACCAAAGTGCTTTATTTGGAATGATAATGATTCTCAAGTGTATGTTTAGACACTGTTACATACAGAATTTTTTTTGTGTGCTTTATGGGCTGATGGCATTATTGGTTCGTACCTCTTTAAAAACGATGCTGGTCAGAACGTTACAGTCAATGGTGACGGCTATAGTCATTGACTTTTTCGTTAATTATTGAACCACCATGATGTGAAGGAGCTGTAGTTTGAATAAAACGGCGCCACATGTAATAAAGCTAGTGCTACATCATGAAGACTGAATGACATGAATGATATGAATTGGTTGTCTATTTTTTGTAAAGATATGTGAAGTCACTAGATCAGTAATAAAATTTTATATTGAGTTCTGTATCATGTACTGGTTTCGCCTTTTTCAATTTTCAACCAATTAAATACTATAAACGTATCTACTGTGTTTCACGTAATCCTTTTATTCATTTAGATCCACAAAAAATTATGAGAAACAACTGTATTTAAATACTCTTAAATATTTGATTTTCGAACATTCCTAATTGGTTTTATGAACCTCGTTTTGCAAAGTTGTAACTTCATTCTAAGCTTATAACTGGCAATTTAGCACTTTGAATGTTCTAAGGTTCTATTGAAAAGTGTTAAATTGAGGCGTTTTAATATATTACTGAATCGTTATCGGACAACCGGAATAGGCCGAGTTTGACTTTCGAGGATTCTTACTTTTATTTTATTTTATTTATATCTATTTCACTTAGAATCATAATCAGTGATCACTTGTGTACGCCAACATGAAAGTGTCAGGAGGGCTTAGATATACTAGATTTAACATTTGGTAAACTAAATTTGACACATTTCGTCTTTTTTATATTGAGTAACAAATTATTGGCGTTAAACCGTTGTAAAACATCTGAGAGAGCATTGTTTACATCGTGAATAACAGATTGCCGTCTATTAACTTTAAAAGTAAGAGAATTATCATGAGCAAACAACACTATCCCATGATTTCCCCCACTAGGTGAGGTAAGTCATATTGATTCCTTTTATCACTTATTGATATATCTTATTAAGATAACGTATTCTGGTCAACATATCAAACAGATTTTACGTCTATAAGATGAAAAGTTATACACGAAAAAACTTTTTTTTAATCTTAACATGTTAAGAACCACCACGCAATATGATGGTAGAAATGATATTTTAAAGGTTGGTGTGAAGTGCAGTTATGGAAATAAGCGAGCGTAATCAGATCCACTTCGACCTTACAATGTCTTAAAGATTTTGTGTTATAATATTTACCATCTGTTTCACGATATGGAAGAATAATAAATCAAGTGAATCGCATTGAATGGTTTTCAAGTACTCAAGTTTACGATGTTTCATTTATTTTGAATACAAACATCTCTTGGTACATAATAATTCCAATAATAATGTTTTCACTTAAGCTTGAGAGTATAAACCATTCTAAAATCACAATAAACATAATGTAAGATAGGACACGAAAATACTTCTATAAGACGTAATTAAGTATGAGTAAGTTAAATCCAGTTTTGCTTATATTACATTATATTTTGTTTAAGGAGCTAAGGAATTAATATTTCTTTATTTATTTAAGTTTTATTGTTACATAAATATATATTTTTTTGAATTGTTGTTGTCTTTATTTTGTTGTTGTTATTCTTTTGTTGTTGTTTTTATTTTGTTGTTTAAATATACATGCTTTGTATCATACACAAATTGATTGTACTAAAGATTTTTGAAGTTATTTAAACAATTATTAAATATATTTAAATTGAAAGATTACTTTGAACTGCAAACTTTCATATCGTCGTATCATAAGTGGTGTATCTGAAAATATGATGTTGTAAAGCTAATGTGATTCTATAATACTAATTTAAGTTCTTGATAGAACAGAATTATATATTTAACATGGTTAAATAAAGACTAAAAGTTATCCAAAAAAATCTAGGAAAAATGTGTTGATAAAGCTAAAAATGTGTTTTCAATATTTTGCAGTTCCAAACATGTGTTATCTTAATTGAAAATATCTATAAACATGTACAGCCGTAAATAAATATTTAAAATTTAATAAATATAGAATGTAAAATTAATAGATGCGGGTAGGGATTCGAACCCGTTACCTCTGGAAACCGTTCCGTCGCTCTACAAATTGAGCTAACGTATCGCTTGGTAACGTATTGAGCTATCACCGTCTCGGTAAATTAAGCATTGTTTAGATCGTCATTATATTGACTGTGGTGATTTCTGTTAGACTTCTTTCAAAAATTCTAACCAATATTTTTAACTTGGCAGTATAATTAAACACAATATTCCACAACCGTTTGAAAATATGTTTTATCTGCTATCAAACTAGGCATGAATGCAGCACCATATTCCAATGTTGTAAACTCCGCTCATATTGAGTTTACACTATTGTTACTTGCGCAGTGCTTCTTTATATTTCAACTTGTAAATATCCGGATCGTAATGTAATAACCACTACTGTTTTAAAGTTGTAGGTAGTCTTAGTGATAACGCGCCTATTCTCTATATTATCATTGACTAACTCTTATCTTCGCGGAAAATATCTAAAGGCTTTCTATTCCATTTCTATCCAAATTTTAATAACATTCGTTTTCACCATTTTCATTTTACCAAATACGATGTTTTATAATTGTACAAATATTTTATTATAATTATCCTAGCTAAAATACAACATCGAAAAATAATGAAACAATAAGAACTACTATGTAACTATTATTAAAAGCTCAGGAGAATAACAGCTCTAAAATTGTGTTTCATGATTTAAGATAATATTAAACGCTAGAACAAACTATTTTCATACATCCTGTTAAAATAATTCGCGCCGGTTATTTCTTTAAAAACTCTTGGCATTTCTCGGCTTTGTATAAAATTTGAAATACTTTAGCATTAAATATGTACATTTTCACTTTATTTGAAGTATATTATTTAAATCCGAATAGAAGAGTGTCTAATGTATATTCGTTAAAAAAATGGTCCTATTAGTTGAAGAGCTACAAATTCATATTTGTATCTATCTACATAAAAATGTTATACCCGTAATTGGTGTATATGCTATCGGGTTGTTTAAAGTCTGGATATAAAAACCATTACAATTTTATATTTTTTAGCGTTACTTTATTTTTTAGACTTAATTTACAATGTTACGATTTGTTGATTAGGATTATATTTAAACAAAACCAAAGAATATGACTGAACAGACCAATAACAAACTTTTTTTACATATTTTATTAGTATCGATTATAACATCAGTATGAGATTGGATAGTATAATGAAAAATATAAGACAATGAGAACCGAATCATAATAAACGAATAATAAAAAAAAAACATAAATTTGTAATAAAGAAAATATTTCACTTGCCCTTACCGCAATTATAAAAGGAAAGAGAAATGTGGCCAAGAGGTATCGCAAATACTTTTAGAACTGGCTGCCGGCCTCAAGTCAAGGAGCCTTGCTAATGTGTGGGATTTCCGCCAAATTTCGGATAAGTGGTGTCAGATGGTATAAATATATGGGGCAGTCCTATTTTAAGCCATGACAGCATTTGTTTTTGATAAAAAATTAAAGAAAAATTAAATATAGGTATGTTGTTTAGATCAGAGGATTTTAAATATAATTATTTTAACTACAATGAACTTTTATAATTGATTTGAAAAAGTTTTATTTACCGGTAATATTCATTTTAGTAAAAAAATAAACTATTTTTTTTATGTCTGTCTATGCTGTTAGCCCTGTTGGCTATTACAGCGTCACCGGGGGAGCGGGTGGGTCAAGAGACCCGCCCTTACAAGAGGGGCCAGATGGGCCCCCCCCAAAAAAAAAAACTAGCCAATATCTTTGCTATACTTCACAATATAACAATATTAATAAGCAAATATTTGAATTCATTTAGGATGTTAAAGTAATTCAAATGACTCTGCTAGGACCAACCGTTGAAAACATTCTAAATTTTTCACAATACTAAAATTATTCTAAACGTTATACAAAAGAGTTCTATAAAAAATTGTAACCTTTGACTTTGCTTTGACTTTGAAGAAAGAAGTAAATAGTAATTTGTTAATTTTCTTTCCTCCTAAAATAAAGGTAGTTATTAAGTGTTGTTACTATATGAAAAGATTTATTTAGAATGATTTAGCTACCCATTTTTCTGCCAAGCTTCATAGATTAGTCAGCTTATGATATGATTATGAAAGTTATAACAAGAATATAAAAAAGAAGAACAGTTACATATTACAAATGTGGTTCATTTATTCAACAACAATTTAGAAACAACAACAATTTAGCAAAATGTTCTCAAAAAATATTTGAGTAATGTTATTTAAAAGCAATTTTGATTTTTTTATTTTTATTTTTTAATATAAAGCGGACTAAAGATAGTTTAAGAGTGTATCAAATAAAATAAAATAGAATTTACCTACAATACATTGAACTCCGTGAGACTGGCGCTAGGTTAACAACCTCTGGGGACAAGTGACCGATTAATGATAGCGTCTTTGTTCTAGGGAGTTTGGGTTAAAATACCATTCACTGATATTAGTTATACTAGTGGCTAAGTTGGTAACAATGATAATGGCGAAAAGTAAAGCGATAAATCATTTAAATTGTAATCGTTTATTTTCCCACCCCAGATAAGAGGAAGGGTGGTTAATTAAGTACTTAAGGCAAACTTTTTAACCATAGGTACTGATTTCAAAGTAAGGAATAAAAAATATATATTGAACAAAATATCAACATGTCTCAGTTTATTTGGAAAAGAATTGTGCTAATTTTTTTTGTTTTAATCAATATTAAAGCATGTGATAATTATATGTAAATACGTTTAGTATTTTTTGTTTGCTCTCTTGGATGGATGAAATCATTATTTGGATTTTCAAAACCACAAAGTTTTATAAATATTAGCAGGAATAAAGGGTGGGATCGTATTTAATTTTCTTAACTTTTATCATCATTACTATTTTCTCCCAAATATAATATATTCAACTAGGAGGTAACACAATTTTGTAGGACGAAGACCGGTTCGATGTCAATGATGATTATTAATCATCAATGCATCAATCAGTTAATAAAATAATATTTAGTAGCTACTTCCTATATTAAACGAAAACATTTTTCTTATGTTTCTTATAACATTAATGTTTCGTAGAAATAATAGTTACTGCACAAATGATCAATATTAAAAAAAAAGTTTAATATATGCAAGTTATAGATTTCAAATACTTTATTCAAAAAGATATATATTTAGTAATTTAGCAAAACTATTAATAATTTTATATTATCTATTTAATAGAACAGAAATATACATAATATACAAAAAAACTAGAACTACTTCAGTATCTACTTCTTAGGCAAAGAACGTATAAAGAAAATAATTCTTAATAATTCTTAATAATTAATAATTCTTAGAAAAAAAACCGTTTTTAATAAAACTTAGTTTTGTATTTGTATACTGCCTAAGTAAAAATAAAAGGCGCTTTTTCTGAGATAGATTTATTCATTTTCCCAGAGCATCACAAAAGGTGATTTAGGATTTTACAACAATACACTCAACATACTGGCCGGTTTTTTTTAATTGGTGTGGTTTTCGCCCACTTTTTAAATTATATTTCTTACTTTAGTCTGATAATCATAATATATTTTTAATATTTTTATTTTCTAATTAATGTTTAAAATATCTTCATTAAAAATATTTTCACACCTAATAGGTAGAATAAGGATACATCTTTTTATAACATATGTATTTGACCTTTATTCGCAAATAAATTATTGATGATGAAATTAATTTGACTAACAATTTGAGTAAATAGAGAGAAATCATTTCATTTCGAAACATTCTGCCATTATATTTGGAACTAGAGCATTATGCGTTCGAAATATTAGCTCAGAGCTACTGATCTAATAATATTAATAATAATACAGGACAAACTCCTAAGTAAATTATTTTTGCTGGTGTTAAGGGTGTTAGACAACGATACCAATACATAGAAATACACATAAATACTGAGAATATATTTAATAAACGTGGGTGGGTGGTAAATTGCGTGGCTCTTGGTTAGGCGTCTGCGCTAACCAATCGACCAACGAGGCGGTAAAGCTGGAATAACACAACAGAACATCTCATTATCAGAATTTATTAAGAGTATTATGCAAAAGTTCAAGAGTTTGGTTCTTTTTTTTTTAATAGGAGGGCAAAAGACCCGCTCTCTCATTTATGAACGCACCTATGTAATAACGATCTACAGACACTTCCGAAGGAAGTTCATATTGGTGGTTCTTAGTCAAAAGTACCGTGACAACTGCGCTGTCGAGCGGCAACAGACGTTCAGGTGGTAGCGATGAAATTTTAGCCGGTGGCAAAGATTGGGACAGTAGCAGGGATCAGCAGGGAGTAGTAAGAAAAAACTTTTAGAAACACTCTCCATGATACATGGGTTAGATGCGATATCCCTCTGCAATGCCAAAGGGTCAAGTCTTTCACACGGCACTGGGTCTCCGACAACTCAAGTTTTGGTTTGTCACTGGATGGTCAAATGGTCCTTGGTGGTAGACCATAACATCGGGTCGCCGGCAAAGTTACCACCCATCGGGCAAAGTCGTGCCGCAAAGCGACCTAGTCGTGTTCCGGCACGTTGCTCGATGAAGCCGTTAATGGGAAATGGGTCTGAACAGCTGCGCTGCGTTGGCGAACCGGTTTGACGTCGAGTTGGTGTTTGTTTTGTCGGGTGTCTAGTCGAGGAGGGTAGCGGGATCCGAAGCAACGGCTTTCCGCTGGCCGCCCGCAGATAGTTGGGGGCCCAATTAGTGGGTTAGCCACCCACGAAAGGCTGCCCCGCCAGCTGCGAAAAATCCCAGGGTGGCTCCATCGTGCTGGTTGGCGACCAGACGAGGAGGCCCGATGGCGATCCCTGGGGGGGTTCGGGCGTCCCCGCAGTCTCCAGACTAGCCTCCCAGTGGCAAGACATCACCAATTTCGACGTCAGGTTCGATACGTACCGCCTCGTTCAACTGCCATTTCCCATCCCTATTCACTTTTATTTTATTTTTTTTTTTATGAGTAAAGTTAAAAAGAAGAAAATGTTTTTACAGCGGTTGCACTCCTCCTCATTTAAAGTGCACCTCACTAATATCAGGGGTTTGCACTCTAATATCCTAGCTGTCCATCACCACCTGGAGACAGAGCAGCCGCACCTCTTCTTTTTGACGGAGACGCAGATACAATGTCCTTTGAGCGCTGCGCACCTGCATTATCCCGGATACACGTTACAGCACAATTTTCGCTCACGTGCCGGAGTCTGCGTGTACGCGCGGAACGACCTCTGTATCCAGCGTCTCCGTCACCTTGAAGATCCCACTTTTTCTTCTATATGGGTTTTAGTAGACACAGGAAACGAAAAAATCCTGTATTCCTGTGTCTACCGTTCGCACAGCGGTGACCAGGAGACAACTAGATTATTTGACTATCTTGGTGAGGCTGCTGATATGGCTTTGCATCAGTACCCTTCAGCGCAGCTTGTTTTTCTGGGGGACTTTAATGCTTGTCATCAAGACTGGCTGTTCCCGTACCAGAAAACCGACCATGCTGGAAGAGAAGCGCGGAACTTTGCGGTGTCCTTGGACCTCTTTCAGCTGGTGAGGCAAGCGACAAGGGTACCAGATGTGGTAGGCCATACAGCCAATTGCCTGGACCTTCTGCTGACAACTGATCCGGACAGGTATCGTGTTGAGGTCACCTCCCCCTTGGGAACCTCCGATCACTGTCTGGTGAAATCTGTGTTTACATATTCCCCACCAGCTCTCGAACCACATGGTGTTAGGCGAGTATGGAAATACAAGTCAGCAGATTGGGATGAGATGCGGCACTTCTTTGCATCTTATCCTTGGCGGCAGGTCTGCTTCTCTTCTTTGGATCCGTCGAGTTGCGCGGATGCTATAACCGATGTGGTGCATCAGGCAATGGAGTATTTTATTCCTTTTGCTGAAGTTCCCGTCGGTTGCAAAGCTCACCCATGGTTTAATGCCGAATGTGGTCATGCTCAAGACCGAAAACATTTGGCATACCTCATTTGGGCTGATGCTCGAAGCCGCAAAACTCCGGATGTAAGTACAAAGAAGAGAGCCTTTAACCTAGCTGCCAAATCCTACAAAAAGGCATTGCGGAAGGCTCGTCTCGATCGAATCGCTAAGAATGGCGAAAAGCTCTCTGTCAAACCAACTGGCAGTCGAGCTTTCTGGTCTCTTGCGAAAGCGATCGAGTCGAATTTCTGCCAACCCTCACTGCCTGCTCTGCTGAAGCCGGATGGATCCCTGGCCCACACAGCAACAGAGAAAGCGAATGTATTTGCTTCTCTGTTTGCTGATAATTCGCATCTAGATACTGGCAATGCTTCTCCAGCACATCTTCCTCACTGCGGTATTTCGATGCCTGAAATCCGCATCACTAACAAAGAGGTATGGAGAACATTGTGTCGTTTAGATGTGAATGAAGCCAGTGGTCCTGATGGTATACCAGCCATTCTGCTCAAGACATGTGCAGCTGAGTTGTCTCCTGTACTGACACGTCTGTATCGCCTCTCTTTCAAGACTGGAATAGTGCCGAAATCCTGGAAGCTTGCCAACGTGCAACCCGTGCCCAAAAAAGGCAGCCGTGCTGATCCTGTCAACTACAGACCGATTTCAATCACCTCCATGCTCTGCAAGATTATGGAGCGTGTATTGAACTCGCGCCTTCTAGCATACCTAGAAGGTAACGATCTCCTCAGTGACCGACAGTACGGGTTTCGCCGTAATAGGTCTACTGGGGACCTCCTAGTGTATGCTACACACATTCTAGGCGAGGCCATCGAGAAGAACGGAGAAGCGGTCGCCGTCTCTCTGGACGTCTCGAGGGCATTTGACAGGGTCTGGCATGCGAGCCTTATAAGCAAGCTTTCAGCGTACGGTATATCTCCTGGTCTGATCGGCTGGGTAACGGACTTTCTGAGCCAGAGATCTCTCCGAGTAGTTGTCGATGGGTGTTCCTCGGAATCCTTGACAATAAATGCCGGAGTGCTTCAGGGGTCCGTTCTTTCTGCAACTCTTTTTCTGCTGCACATTAATGATCTGTTGAAGCCCGGTATCTATGGGTACGCAGACGACAGCACAGTTGTAGAAAGATATCTGCCGAGTACTCGGGCTAGTCGAGATCAAGTACAGTCTGAAAGAGAAGCCATGGTGCAGCGTTTGAATGACAAACTTCAGGCAGTCTCCGCATGGAGCAATGCCAATCTTGTCAAATTCAACGCCACCAAAACGCAGACGTGTCTGTTCACCGCCAAAAGGAGCCCTTTCACCTTGGCTGCTACTTTCCAGAATGTATCCTTGGAATACAGTGACCGGCTTCAGTTGTTAGGCTTAGAGATTTCCTCGAACCTCAACTTTGGTCGGTTCATTGAGTCCAGAGCAAGAGCAGCAGCAGCAAAGCTTGCCGTTCTTGCGAAGGTTCGGCAGTACTTTACACCGGGACAGCTTCTTGTTTTATACAAAGCACAGATCCGGTCGTGTGTAAAGTACTGTGGCCACATATTTGCTGGTGCCGCAAAGTCTCATCTTGCGGTTCTGGACTCAATTGAGAGGCGAGCAATGAGGCTCATAGGAGATCCCGAGTTGGTCGAAGCCGACCTCCAAAGCCTTGAACACAGGCGTAGAATTGCTAGCCTCTCAGTATTCTATAGGATACATTTTGGTGAGTGTGCGCAGGAATTACACGATCTAATTCCCCCGGCCCCCTTCCATCATCGGACTTTCCGACGCACGGCAGGAATCCATCCTTTTGTTGTGGACATTCCACCTGTCCGAACGAAGCGCTTTGCTTTGTCTTTTTTACTGCGTACAGCAAAGGATTGGAACAGCTTGCCTGCGTCGGTGTTTCCGAAAGAATACAATGTGGTTAAATTCAAGAGAAGAGTGAATAGGCTGCTAGGGTAATGCGCCTTACCACCTTAGACTACATTCCACTTACCATCAGGTGGAATGTAGTCAAGCATTGCCCTAGATAATATAAAAAAAAAAAATAATAAATAAAATGGTAGAAGCTGATTCTGTTGCGATCCTGACCAGAGATGAGTACAGTATTCCGGACCTGCGCTTTATAAAGCGCAGGTCCAGACAGGTTCGGCGTGAAGTACTATTTCCTCATGTTGAAAACTGACAATCACTTGATTTTTCCAGAATCAGTACTCCGATAATTGGCGAGGCCTTGAACTGAATGATTGAGATTGAGATGTGATTTGATGAATAAGGTTCTTAGTAGTAAACAGGGGTAAACCTGTGTATTCTGGAAATTAAAGTGAACAAGTTCACTTTAATTTTTAATCAGATTCCAATCCAAAAAATATTTATAGATTGTGTAAATAATGATGATAAGAGATGAAAATATTTTATTCAAATAAATGTTATATATTAAGTACATATAAACAATTAAACCTTCGATATTATTTATGTACAGGATTTATGAATATTTAAGAAGACAACGAAAATATCATTACGTTGGCAGTAATGAGTATGACGTAACTTTTATGTTTGTCATATTAAAAATATTAACATTTCTGGTTGCATGTAAAAAATATGTACTTGTTTTAGTATTTGTACTATTAATAATATTTTTATTAGTATTCCGTTTTTATTATATGTTAAACATTAAACTCATTTAAAGAGTTAATATTAAATGATTATTAATTTATTATCTAATTAGGTAAGAATCTTAATATTATTAATGTTTCCAATTAACCTATCCTTCATCGTATATTAATTTACTATTACATCAAATTAGTATAGTAATATGGTATAATATTGTTCAATATTATATTCGGTTTATAAATTAGATGGATATTGTTCTTGACGTCAGATAATTCTGTAATAATGCTAATAATAGACTTCTCTTCATAGGATTGTAATAATTATGTTCCAATATGAGATCCTATTATATTGAAATGAGATATGTTGTGACAAACTGGTTTCGTCCACTGTAATAATAATAAGTATGTTATGATGACTTGTGTTATATTTAGTTTTTTTTGTGAAAAAATATGCCGAATAGTTTATTCATTTTGTTGTAAATATACATTTTAAGGCATTTTTCAACAAGCTTTTTTTAAAGATATAAAATGTATATTCTTTAAAATAAACCAAAATAAAATCATATTTTGGTACTTGTTGAAAACTTATTACTAATAGGATGCTGTGTTTTGTACGAAATACTGTATTTCAATGTTATATCATTTTAAAATATTGTACCTAGTTTTTAGAGCATAATATTTTTGAGACAATACTCTCAAGTCTCTATGAGTACATGATCTTTAGGTCTTTGTTTGTTATAGATACTGTAGCTCTCTACATTTCTCTCTCCTGTTTCTTTTTTTTTTAAACTAGGAGAACTTGTCCCTCAATTCCATTGTTCAGCAGTTACAAAAAAATCTATATAAATATATAAATATAATATTGTTAGGAGTCGAGAGTATTTCTAAATAATTAGTAGGCATCAATTCCTATAAATTAGTAAATTAGTGTTAGGTTTATGGAATATTGTGTCGTACCCATTTGAGAGTGGAAGCTCTGCAGGTGTGAATAGTGATTATCGATATGATCTTTAAGTACCTACTTTGAGTAGCTTGTCTAGTTTTTTAACCCCCGACTGAAAAGAGGGGTGTTATAAGTTTGACTTGTCAATCTGTGTGTCTGTGTGTCTCTCTGTGGCAATGTACCAGCCAAACGCGTGGACGTAATGGAATGCGGTTTTTTTTAATCAAAAGCTATGTTCGTCGAGATAGTTCTTATTTTCTTCTCGTATTAAATATAGCCTATGTTCATCAGAGGGATAATATAGGATTCTAAAGTTAAAATATTTTTTTTATCTCTTTATATTATTAGGATAAATTAATAGAAATACTTTACCAACTGAAAATTGGAATGTCCGTAGGTTCATTTAGTACAATAAAGAAACCAGTAACATAACTTTAAAAAGTAGAAAAAAATAAATAAATAAAAAAAAATAAAAAACCCCGATACAAAGGGACCGTTTTATAAAGTAAGAAATTAAAACGCAAGTAAGTTACCAAGGCCAATAAAGAAATTACGATATTGAATCGTATAGTCTAAGCCCTCAATGATAAACTTCGTAAAATAGACACCATCGTCAACACACAACGGTCCCCCGACGCAACTATTTCAATAAGTACATAATAATATTATTTTTATTATTTTTAGAGGTCGTTTTGTATCAGGGGGTTTTTTTTTAATAAAAATTTTATTACTGGTGCAGATTCGTCGTTTTGTGTCATAGTTTTATTACTAAATTAGTTTATTACTAAATTATGTGGAATATGTAAATTTCGCAATTACTTTAAATTATTATTATTATTTTTTTTTTAATTAACGTCTTCAGGATTTCTAAGAATATTATAAGAAAAATTTGACAAATAAAGTATATACAGATATTTTTAACACATTAATGAAAATGATTTAGGTACAATAAATATGTTTATACTTATACCAATTTTACATTTATACTTGTATTTGTAACTTTAAAGTAAAAGTTCAAAATATTCAAACACGAAGTTAATACTTGACTTCACTCATCTAAATTACTAAACACATGTTAAATAAAAACTTGTACACCTGTTCGAGACCTATTACACCTGTTCAAGACCTATTACGCCTGTTCGAGCCCTATTTATTACCTGTTCAAGACCTATTACACCTGGTCAAGACCTATTACACCTGTTCAAGACCTATTACACCTGGTCAAGACCTATTACACCTGTTCAAGCCCTATTAAATCTTTATTTTATACGTCAATCTCAAAATTGTCGACCAAATAACATAAAATAATAGAAATGCAAATTTATCCACAATGTTTAGTAAATTACTTTTAATACCGAGTGTCCTTACAGAAACTCATTTTAAATGTCATTGTGAACAGTGAAAGATATGTGGGTAGAAAGTAATTTTAAAAGTTTAAATATCACTACCAACGCGTTTATACCACTATATTCAGGTTGATCGTTTATTTTTGTATAAAATGGTGAGCTACATTCGTATCAGGACCCCACTCTGTCATAACAAACCCAAATTATTATTTTTTTATTTTATCTGTCTGTTTGTATGTCTTACTATAACTCAAAATTTACGAAGTTTATAAGTAGTTGGATAATTGAAATATTCAATAGTATTTCATAATGGTTAGGATTTTAGCAAAAAACTTCATAATCATCAGACCCATTTAGATGAAGATAAAGAAGACATTATATATTAAATTTATTTAGACCATTCAAAACATGATATCTCATTAGCTAGAGCAATGTGTCCGTTATCACAGTGGTTGGAGTTTTAAGCCGTGCCCATTAAAATATTGTATTTATTTAAGAATCATATTAACTTAAACATTTGTTAAAATGTTTATGGAAAAAATTATGAATATAATTGTATAAAACAATTATAAAATAACAGACAAAAGGTTGTCAATCACATTTAGAGAAATGAAAAAGACTCTTCTGATATAAAAATGGTTTGTGTACCAATTTCATAAGAAATATTGAGTTTTAAAATTATTAAGCAATCCACAACTTTACATGCAAACTTCCTCACTGCCCCATATTGTTCCTATAATGACTTTGTAAATTATTTTGGCTATTATCGTTATTTACTCGTTAACTAAATATGTTTTGACTTTGTTCTTAAGTTTCTCGGCAAAGATACAATATTAAATCTCATTTGTACCACGTAACTTGCCACATTGTTTAATATTTTATTTTAGTATTACAGTCACTAATATACTTCTTTTCTTGTCGTACAACAAACTAGAGAACGGCAACTGTTGACATGTTGTATTATACACTTATTTTATAAACTAGGGGTCGCTCGCGACTTCGTCCGCGTGGTTTTTAGTGTTGCCGCCGAGTTCCATACAAAATACATATTTACAACCCTTAAGGGTGGAATTTAAAAATCTTTTCTTAGTACACCACTACGTAGAAAACAAATGTATCCTCCAATTTTACTATTTCTACGAACTGCGGCTTAGACTGTATGCTATAACTAAGTCAGTCATAACCTATTAGATTATATTAGATTTGCAGCATTTTTCATTGCTGCTTAACTTCTATTAGTCACAGCGAGATGACATATACCCTGTAGCCTTCCTCAATAAACGGACTATTCAACACAAAAAGAATTTTTCAATTCGGGCCAGTAGTCCCATAGATTAGTGCGTTCAAACAAACAAACTCTTCAGCTTTATAATATTAGTATAGATAAACCTAATAACGTTATTGAAAACCACACAGTTTGAATTGTTTCTTAGCTTTAATTTGATTTTTTTTACGGTTTTTAATTCTCGACTCATAAAGAGGGGTATTATAAGTTTGACCTGTGGATTTGTGTATCTGTGTGTCTGTCTGTAGATACGTAGCGGCCAAATACGTAAAGGAATTTGATTGCGGTTTTTTTTAATCGAAAGCCTGGTTTTTCAAGATGGTTCTTAGCTATGTTTGGTCGAAATAGAAACAGTCCTCTCTAAGATATTGAGGTTTTATTGGTGCGGGTGAAAGGTTCTTATGCAATATTAATAGAAATACTTAAGCAAGTGAAAATTTGTGTGTCCATTAAATTTAAAAAACCCCCGATACAAAAAGACACCTACAAAGAATATTACTATATACTTATTGAAGTCGTTGCGTCTAGAGACAACCAAATAAAGGAATATATTAAAATGCAAGGCAGTTACTAAGGCAAATAAAGAAATTACGATACCGAATCGTCTAAGCCTTCATAACTTCGTAAAATAGTCACAATCGTCAACGTACATACAACGGTCCCCCGACGCAACGACTTCAATAAGTACATAATAATATTATCTTTATTATTTTAAAGGTATTTTTTAAATTTTTAATTAATTGTTTTTTATTATTATAAATTTTCTAACCCAAGAGTTTTGTTTCTTGATATTTTAACTACATATAAAATAAATAAAACCAGACGTGTCCAAAATAGTAATCTCTTACATAAGTAATGATGAAGGAATTTCAGATAACATTATCAGGGGTTTTTTTATAGGTCCTCCTTAATTTAAAAAACAATATATATTTTATTTTATTAACTTTAAAAGCAATTGGTTATCATAATATAGAACTTAGGTTGCCTACATAGCATTATTCGGTTGAAGTAAGTTCGATCGATAATACGCTTAAGTAAACCACAATCAGCTAAGTTCTAATGAAGCTATTGTGTAGGTTTGAGCTTTGGAGTCTCATCTGACCCCAGTTACTAAGCAAACTTGTTAAAGTAAGGATGATGCATTTAATGTATACAATATATTAATAAAAATAACTACCTTTAAAAAAACCGACTTTAAAACTAAAAAGTAATTAAAAAAACCAACTTTAAAACTAAAAAGTAAAAAATAATGAAGATATAATATTTATTATATACTACCTATTATTTATATGTCCTTAGACAAATAATTATATTTAACCACTTATATGAATACGAGCAAATTAATACAATGTAATGCCTGCTTTAATATTTATTTATTAATATTATTATTAGCTTGAATCGATACGAAGAAAAACAAAAAAAAAACAATAATTACGAAAATGTATTCAACCGAATTCCTATATTAAATGGCTTGGCGACGACTTCAAATCTGTTATAGTAAATAGGACATATAAATAATAGGTAGTAGTAGGTAGTAGTAATAGTAGGTATAATAAATAATAAATCTTCATTATTTTTTACTTTTTAGTTTTAAAGTCGGTTTTTTTAATTACTTTTTAGTTTTAAAGTCCTTTTTTTTAACGTAGTTATTTTTATTTAATACTTTTTAGTTTATTGCTACATTATCAATTAGCCATGGGAAAACCTACAAAAGATGCTGCACGCCTTAAAAATTATAGATCTCAAGAAACGGGAAAGGATAAAAGTAGTCGTTTCTGTAAAAAGGCTCTTTGAAACACAATATCACGTTCTTGTAAGACTATTAAAGATCCCGAAAAACGTTGGTTGGCTATGAAGGCATATATGAAATCACGATAACGTCAAGAAACTCTTGATCAGCATAATTCTAGACTCGGTAAAATCCAAGAGCGTCTTGCGAATGAGCATATTGAGCAGAGAGCTGACAGACTTGGCCTCATTAATAAGCGTTTAGAGGACGAGTCGACTGAGCAGAGGGCTCATAGATTAGAAGTGATACGAAACCGTACAGCAACCGAGTCTGTTCAGCAAAGTGAGAAGCGGCTAGCAGCAGCCGTCAGACTTCACATATCCAAAACAACAGATGTCATTAGTCACAGCACGTTCTGATTTCCTTCCGGAGGAGCTAGTTCAAAACTTGGACAAAAATGCTCATAAAATAAAAACTGATGGACCTACCTGAATCAAATTTTTATGGGACCAATTCGAAACTATTCCGCTTCAAACAAAAAAAGAATTACGTAAATCGGTTCAGAAATCTTGGAGAAATCGGTGTACATACATAAAAAAAAAGAAAAAACATACCGGCCAAATTGAGAACCTCCTCCTTTTTGAAGAAGTCGGTTAAAAACTAAAATTAATTCCGTGTCTCTGTTAAGCTAATGACAACATTAAATAATTCATTTTGTGCTTAAAATTGGTGCTTTATATGGGTTTTAATTGCAATTAATCAGACATGTGTATACACTATACACTTGATTGACATAAATGCTTTTTAATTAATTAATTATAACGCAATTCGATTAAGTTTTCTACCAATTTAATTAAGCAATTGCATCTCTGATTATATGTGCTGGTTAATCATAATGTTATTGTTCCTGAAAGAGAAGTTTGTTCGCAAAAATAAACTTTAGTCCACCACAATAAAGTACAAAATCCTTTGTAATATAAACCTCAAGCCTTACATAAATGAGTTGTGTACATGTACGTATAAAAGGAATATAAAGCGTAGGAGTGATTACTGTTTTATAATAAACTATATTTTAATTGCTAAAATAACAGCCCAAAAGGACAACATTTTACTATATACATAATACTTTAATTTATTGCTAATCAATGAAACTGTAACGAAAATTTCATAAATATTAGGAAAAAATATGTATTTAAGATAAGTTTATATAAATATAGACAGAAAAATAAACCGATACGGGTAGGGGATTCGAACCCGCGATCTCTGAGAAACCGTCCCGTCGCTCTACTAATTGAGCTAACGTATCGATATCCGTCAAGGTGAATTAAGCATTCTATATGTGATCCTCTTTATAGGAACGTTGGAGACACGTGTTAGGCTTCTTTCGAAAATCCTAACCAATGTTTCTAACAAATTTTTCATTCTATATTTATATAAATTTATTTAAATAAACTTAACATGGCTATACATCTTTATAGATATTTTCAAATATTACATATATGATTTGTATATACAAAGTTATTACAATACCCATTACAATATCATTCACCCATTTCACTCAGTATTTCGGAACAATCAACAGACATGAAAAGGATCGTCGTTTGAACAATTAATCCTTGTTCAACCAACATTCCGATATAATTAACAATGAAATATGGATATGGTGGGATTAGATATATCACTCTATTACATATATAGGTTTTATTTATATTTATGATCTGTACGTAATACACTATGTCTTAGTATAAAGTAGTGTCTGGCAATTTTTTTTGCAAGGTACATGTAAACTGCGAAAGGTTTTAAATCGCGGATACAATGAAAGTAGTATTTTTAAAATAAAAATATGATTAAAATGCGCTACTTGCTAGGTATAAAAACAGATAGTTGGATAACTATGCTAAGACCCAAGTAACACCCCCGAAGTTACAATATCAGTAAAGTGAAAAAAACGGTTTTAATATTTGTGAAAGATGTATAATTTTTGACTATAGATTCAAAATCAAGTTGAGGTTTAAGGGATTTAATTATTAATGACAAATATTATTAATCTGAATATCATGACCCGTGGACAGTTTTGCTCTTGGTATTGCAGCCTTGGAAACAGAATAGAACTTTGGATGTTGATGGTTGGTTTTGTTCTTCTTATAAGATAATGTAAAGCAAATTACATATCGAAAAAACAAAAACTTAAAGTACAAGTAGGTACCTACTAAAAGGATTTTTTAAAAAATTGGTATTTCTGTATTATAATAATACCTTTGTGTTTATTTGAATGGTAAGTTCCAATTACTTATTAAAATTATTTATAAAGCAAATACCTACATCAAGCTCTACATGAAGTTTTGGGTATGCTAGCTGAGACTTATTAATATTGTGAAATATGAAACTAGAGTATGAGAAGAATATGTAATGAAAGTTGGAAGAAACATTAATATAGGATTTAAGCGAAATAGGTCGGTTAGGTGGGGGACTCTTTACACGCTACATTTTCCATTTTTATACACTCGTTATTTGTTTTAGTTAGTTTAGTCTGAAGACTATAGTGCAATTTAAGGCTCTGGCCTTCAGAAATCAATAGGGACATATTTTGTTTCCTGCTATTTGATATTAGAATAATATCAAACTGATATTATCAATAATATATGTAATAAAAAAAACCATAATTATACATTAAAGAGTTGAATGTTCTAAATTATCTTAGTACACTTTTAACACTTTTTTTGTAAAATTTACCTGCATAGATGTAATATAAAAGTAATGATATTACAAAAACTTTCCGCGAGGGCTAGTTCTAAGACATAGAAGGTATTTTTATTATTACAGAATGGATTTTTATAAAAATAAAATAAAATTGACCGGATTTTAGCCAATATTATTTATTATTATTTTTTCTATTAAAATGAGTATAGAATTTAAGTAAATTTTACGAGGGGAGGTCCAAAAGTTCGTGGAATGAAAGAGACTTAAATAAAATAAAATAAAACAACAAAACTATTTTTCCTTTTCAATATATTCACCCTTAAGATCAATACATTTATTAGACCTGTAAATTAATTTTTCTAAACCACAAACCAAAACACAAACCAAAACCACACCACTAAAAATATGTTTTATCTTTTCCGTCAAAATGAGTCGAAATTGCCTCCTTTATCTCATTGTCGTCGGAAAATTTCCTTCACCTTAAGTCTTTTTTTAAATTGGGAAATAAAAAAAAGTCCCTTGGGACCAGGTCTGCACTGTAGGGTGGGTGAACTAGGGATTCAAACCCATGCGTGTGCACAGCAGCCATTGCAATTCTGCTCTTGTGAACTTTGTCAATTTTTCTCGCCGCTTTTCCTTGATGGCATCCTTTAATTTTTCTAATATCGTTGCAGAGTATTCTCCGGTTATACTTCTTCCTTTTTTTTTTGTAAACAATGAAGATTATCTCCTCACAATACCAAAATACAGTAGCCATCATCTTTTCAGCCGTCTCCGTAACCTTGAATTTCTTTAACAACTCGGTCTAAAATCTGTGCAGGTTTATCTCCACACAACTCCAAAAAATTATTTGACGCATCGACTGCTGCTGCTCTGCTGCGCTGCTCTTTCGGAAACGACGTGAGCATTCTCGGTACCTATCTTGCAATGACTTTTGCCATACCCAGGTCATGTAGAATTCACAAAATGGTGGTATCTGATACTCCAACTAATACAGATAATTGTTTTTTATTCAAACTATGGATGAGGATGCCCATCTTCTAGTACGATTTTCTCCACTTTTTCGACGATGTCCGATGTGATGGGATCGTCTTCAATTGGCTCTCGACTTGTTTATAAAGATCATGCCTGCACTGTTCCTTATAAATGACTCCCATTTCATTCAAAATGGTTTAAGAGATTTTTCCTTGCTTGGTAAGGCATTTTATCACAGCGCGGTGCTCAAATTTCTCCATAGTTTCAGTTTTCTTCCGGATTGACTTGTTCAGTAGGCGACTGTTCGTAAACGAATGACGCAATCGAGTTGACACTCGGTATAATATAGACTAATGATGAGTCTCCAAATCGTATGACATCGAGCGAACGCCACTACTCCCACTCTACCCTCTCCATTCTCGAACTTTTGGACCTCCCAGCGTAGGTACACTTTTCTTTCCCGGTGCATTCTTAAATTTTTACGGTGAGACTCTAAAATTTGCTTATAGTTATAACAAAAATAAAATTAAACGTATATGTTTTTTAACACGCTTTTATTAGCTTGGGTTGTATGTATGTATGTATGTATGAATGTAACGGAATCTTCGAGCTTAATTTTTTAACACGCTTTTATTAGCTTGGGTTGTATGTATGTATGTATGTATGAATGTAACGGAATCTTCAAGCTTAATTTTCACCAGGTTCCAAAAGCGTGGGGTGCTCGATATTTAAGGTATTACAATCATTCTATTAGCAACTATCTATGAGAGGATAGTTATGAATCACAGTAATATGCACCCCACGATTTTTACTCAGAATTGAATTATTCTGTTAATAACTTAAGTTTTATTATAATTTTATATTAAGGCGATTCACTATGATTAATTGTTCGATCTTCTACTACTGTAATTTTATACTCTTTGTCATTAAAAAATATTTTCTAGTTTTTAGTTCGGTTAGCAATAAAAGCGTGTTTTTTTAGTTTTTTAAACTATTGTTTATTTTATATTTTAAGTTACGACAGGCAGCCTGTTATTTCGAGACCTTATTTCATAGGATCATTTCTGCAGTAAGTTTTTTACGAGATCTACACACTACGTGAGATCTCGGGAAGAATGTTCCTGATAAATGGTCTTGATCCTGGTAACTGGGTCTGTACTCGGTCTCCTTTTAACGATAGATCGTGAAGAGCTCGCCTTCACGAACTTTCGAAAAAGCCTGCGAAAAAGAGAGGGTGCCTCTCGTTGCGGGGTGTCCTCTCAGTGGTTTTTTGTCAGGGCGTCTCAGTTGAATACGAAAGCAATGCCGTTCCGTGGTGTCCTACTATGACGGCAACCATGATACCATCTGGTTTATTGGGTAAGATTGCATTAAAAGAAACAAAGTCACCTATTATTTAAAACGAGAATGAATTCCGAAATCCATATCAATGGCAGCAGCAAGTTTTAAATGAAATTTTAAAATCAATTATTTGCTCATATATCATACTTTAGGAATAAAAGATCAACCAGGATTATAAAAGCCTCATAAATGGAACAAATTCAAACAAATTATACTTTATGACTAATATTTGTATCTTTAATAAAACTGGCACGGCCATGCTAGTGTGCTTTTAAAATCGTTACAACGAACGTCGAAATTTTATTAAAAATATAAAAGAACAAACGAAAATGTTTTTAAATCAATGTTGTAATTTACACGTGAATACTCATACTAAAAAATATGAACTTAATAACTTTGTATACTTTTAGATAATTTAAAATATGTTTGAATGCTTTAGCACAAGGATAATTAGTTTATGAAGGACTGAGGATAGTAATAGTTTGCGACATTAAATTTCAATGTGGCTTTTGAAACCTGTCAACGATTAAGGGGACACAACTCTACTTCTACTTTCTAGATTCTACTATCTAGGAAACAAGTTAATACGGAGCAGACAACTAATGTATCAATTTCCTTGCCTCATTAAATACCGACACAAACTAAGCGGTGACATCATAAGTGAGCGAGATAGCGCATTGTTCATCTCGATGTTAGTTATACGTCTTAGGAAGCTTTATGGATTACCGAGTCTTATAGTGAGCGATAAGAAAAATAGTATCTTAAATGTATTAACCAATTAAGTTAATTTGGAATACCCGCTATAACTTATTCATAATTGGCAAAACTTTTTCATTTATTCAAATATTTAAAATACGGACTCACAAGTAACATTGCGGTTAAAACTCAGTATAACATCCTATCGTGAAGATTTTATAAAATCAATTACATACATGCTCGGGGGAAATCATCGGATATAGTTCAGTGTCTCGTGTTGCGATACTGCGCTGCAACCACAGTATTTATTAGACTGAGAAGGAAACTTCTTTAAAATTTATGAATAAAAAGTAGAAACGTTAGATGGTTTCATGTAAACAATATAATGAAGCAAATAATGTATCAGAATTCAGGAACCAGTAATTGTACCACTGTACTCATAAACAATATACAAAAGTTGTTTTGTTGTATTTACTTAATTTTGAAATGAAATGCTACCCATGATACTAAAAACAAAAACGGCATCTATTATTCTTTTCGTAAATCGTCACCAATATTTCTTATATAGCATGCAATTTATTAAGGCATGTAAAAACTCGGTAGTTTACTTTGCAGACGGAGACGAATTCCTCAAACTCAAAGCTTTGGAGACTTAGTCGTATTAATGATTTTTTATTTTATGTTTTGAGTTTAAAATATCTAATATTATTTAATAGTTATTTCAATAGTATTTTTTAATTAATTTAACTTAGCATTTTAAATGATAATGATTAAGATTGGTTAAGGTATCTTGAATTTAAGATAAAATATTTGCTACTGACCTAGAAACCTATTATTCTGAATTGATTGTTGGAGTATGATATAGAAAAAAAACATGTTTTTTGTCATGTTTACAGTGTGTAAAGTAATAAATATATTAAAAAAGTACCTAAATTGTATAATAATAGAAAAAATATTATTAAAAAAAATCTGTGTATAAAAAATATATAACATTAAACATATGAAAATTCTGAAAGGATATCTCATTACATGAAAAATAAATTTACCAAGCTATATATTAAGAATTGAAGTCAATATATATAAACCATCGTTTATCTCTGTCTGTGTTTTATGGGGCAGTAAATCTATAATCAGGTGCGTTTCTTGCTTTGATAGTCGGTTTACGGGGTATCGAATCGATCTAAAAAAATAAACTTTATTGTGTTCGCCTCTGACGGGTATCATGCGGTGACTTTTATAGCACGTTTGAACTCGAACAATATAGTTACTCGATGTATAGTTAGGCTGTATTAGATCTTTACATTAATTATATTTATCGTGATGTCTATATTATAATAAATGTTTTAAAATTTATTACACACGTCACATATCAACTGGATACGTAGGTGTTGTCACGTTTAGAAGTTTAGTAGTAGTAGATAGCTATGCAATAAAAAGTTTATAGAACATCGAAGTAATGTCATAAGAATTACTACTGATAAGAACAGCAAGTGTAGATGGGATTTATAGGCAAGTATAAATTCTGAATAAAGGACAATAGTACAATGGATAACCATATATTTTTATATTTTTTTATGGGATAGAGCGGCAGTTGAGCAAACAATCCACTTGATAGAATGTGGTTCTAGCAGTATAAAAGCCTTCGTCACCTTAACAATGAATTAAACGTTAGGTTAAAATCTATTATATGATTTATATAGATCTATTACTATAAATTAAATATTAATATAAAATATATGTTTAATCAACAATCTAAACACGGAGCCGTGGGCTACGCTAATGTGTCTATTTTAATCATTTTAGTTTAAATTAATATAAACAGACTCACTAGAATCTCAGGTATTCAAATAATATTTTATTGATCTAAGTATCCTGTTCAGTATAATCCCTAGAAGACACAAGCTTCGGCGTTCATTCATCGTATCTCCGCTCTTCAAGAATACTCCCCTTAATGTCTTGCCAAGTATCGGAGTACTGGGCCTGGAAATATGGAGCGATTGTCGAGCGAGCCAGGCTAAGTTTTCCTCAGTTAGTCAGAGTTATCTGAGTTACCGGGGACCTATTGTTCTATGAAAGTGAAAGTGCTTCCTTTGACGTTGCGGAGAGATATCGCAGGTTTATGCGTGTTCTACGGCATTTATAACGGAGAGTGTTGCGAAGAGCTGTTTAATCTGATTTCTGCAGCCGATTATCCCTATCGCACTGCGCGCCACTGCCAATAATTTCATCGTTACTATCTGAACGCATGGCTTTCCTCTACAGTGCGGTTCTCAAGGTGGTTTCCACAACGAACCACCAACATGTGGAATTAATTTCCATCTGCGGTGTTTACAAATCTTCACGACATAGTTCCTTCAAAAAGAGAATTTACTCCATCCTTGAAGGCCTGCTATGCTCTTGTGATTCGTCAGACACTACAAGAGACTGTAGGTGGCGCATCAGGCGACCCGCAGACATGTTTCCCCTTTTTATATCATAATAAAAACAGAAATTACTTAAACTACGTTTTTTAATTAACGAAAAAGAAATCTGGTAAAGAACTCTTTGTTTACAGACTTGACTAAATATTTACATTGTATTTGGTATTTTATGTCAAATACACAATCGATGTCAAGTTATTAGATATGTATTAATTGTAGTTATTTCACTCGGTCTCAAAAAATAATCTATTATATTTGCGATCGGTAAAATGAGTTCCTCATTTCGTTAAATTTAGATGACTAAGCTTAAATTAAATTTGAATACACATGCATTAACTACCTGAGACTATTATTGCTTAACTCATAATTTCATGCAATTTATATAAACAATAATATTGGCACGTAAAATAAATAGAATGTTACAGTTACATCCAAATGTTTAAAGAAATAACATATAAGCATTAGGTGAAACTAAGTCACAATATCGAAAGAATAACAAAATGATGAAGATGTTAAAATAATATTGTATAACCATTTATTATTATAAAAGTGTGCTCTTAGATAATATTATAAGTCTACTGTCATTTGTCGTTGTCAAGATAAATAAAAGTAATGATATAAAATTATATAAATTATGACCATAAACAATAAATGTAATTGAGACAAGAGGATAAAATACGTACATATATTGCACAGATTGCATGTACGATAAATTACTACATGTTCTACAATAATGTACTTACTTACTTACTTTGTAAGAGGAATAAAGCTGCCACAATCGCAAAAATTAACTTAAAGTTTTTGTAAATATGGTATGGTTCTATCTAATAGAACTGAAATTCTAAACAATCTTTTCTACTAACAATGATGTATGTTATAAATAATAAATATTTATTTAAATGATACCTTGAGATATATATCATAGACGCTTATAAGCTAAATAAACGATAGTTTTACCAATAAACACTTACTTACTCTTCTAATATATATTTTTTTATAACATTTTCCTTGCATTACATTTATTTAACAAATTAAAATTTGTTTAACAAATTTCAACAATAAGTGGGAATGTCAGTTTGACCGTAATATTGATTTATTTACGTATGTGAAATATACAAGTGAATAATTATTAAAATATATATTTTAGTACTTACCTAAGGCTATTTAAAAGATCATTGAAATAAAACTATTTTTTACGGATTTAACTCGCGTATATTGAATTAAATTTTAAATTTACATTTTAAATCTAACCCGACGTTTCGAATGCTTTGCAGCAATCGTGTTCACGGAAAGACGAGATGGAGGTGTCTGTCAGTAAGTCAGTTAATTAGTCATCTACCTCCAACGGTTTCTAAGCTTCCGGGCATACAGTTCAGGATTCACACAAAACGCACTAACAGTATCTTGATGTCTTACAGTGCGGTCACAGACATGGGATTTTATATTTTTCAAAAGTGGGTCCCAGGTGTTAGATAATCCCCAACCATCTTCTCTATTAAAATTAGGATGTTTTTTAATTTCAATAGCCTCACGAACCATTCTTGGAATATAACGTTGTTCTTTAGCGAGGATTTTAGGTTTATCAAATCTTATATAATGATTGGGCTTGTCTATGGTATGTTCACACACTGCAGACTTCGATGTACGCCTATGCTTGATATCCGATATATGTTCCTTAACTCTTTTACCGATGCTCCTCTTTGTTTGACCTATGTATGACAAGCCACAATCGCAGTCAAGTTTATATACTCCAGCACATTGTAAAGGAATATTACTTTTAATAGGTCTCAAGAATTGGCTCACTTTCCTTTGAGGTTTGTAGATAGTTTTAATAGAAACCTTTTTTAAGATGTTGCCGATTCTGTCAGTAACTCCTTTCACATATGGTAGTAGGGCCGGTTGACGCTCAACTGTGGGTGGCTTGATGTGGTTTCTGCGACGCTGGCGAGGTACGGGCAGGTGGTTGTTGAACAAGGCATGCTTGACATGCTGCAGCTCGTCCTCTAGGTGTTCAGCGTCACAGATGTGTTGTGCTCTCTGAAACAAAGATTTGCCAACGGTAGCTAACTGGCTAGGGTGGTGGTGTGATTTACCATTGAGGTACCTATCTGTATGTGTGGGTTTCCTATAAACAGTGTGTCCCAATGTATTGTCAGGATTCTTGATAATAAGAATATCAAGGAAAGCTAAAGTATTATTTGATTGCAATTCCATTGTAAATTGTATTTTGTTGTTAATGGAATTAAGGTGTTCTAGAAAAGCAGATGTTTGATTTATAGGTAGTATTGTGAAGGTGTCATCTACGTACCGTTTAAAGATGTTCGGTATAGCAGGTGCAGAGGACAGGGCCCTCGCCTCGAAGTGCTCCATGTAGATATCGGCAACAACGGGGGAGACCGGGGAACCCATTGCCACTCCATCAACTTGTACATAGAATTCATCCTTCCACATCAAATAGCCAGATGTTAAGCAATGCTTCAGTAATTCTGCATATTCTACAGGCATGTTGTTATCCTCCAGCTTTCTCTTGACAATTTCAATGCAATCAATCACTGGAAGGCTGGTAAATAGTGACTGTACATCGAAACTAACCATAATGTCGTTGTCATTTAATTTCACTTGTTGAATATCATTAACAAACTGGTAAGAATCCTTGACATAAGTTTGTGTATGTCCCCGGAGAGGTGTCAGTATCCTTGCAACGTGTTTAGCCAGTTTATATGTTGGTGTATCAATCTGGCTGACTATGGGACGTAGTGGGACATTCTGTTTATGTATTTTGGGTAACCCATACAACTTTGGTGGTTTTGCACATGATGGTACGAGTGATTTTATGTCTAAATTTAATTTAGGACTGTATTTTTGTATTAGATCGGCGGTTTGTTTTAAAACTTTATCGGTAGGATCTTTTTCAACCTTTTTGTAACACTTACATACACAAACTTATGTCAAGGATTCTTACCAGTTTGTTAATGATATTCAACAAGTGAAATTAAATGACAACGACATTATGGTTAGTTTCGATGTACAGTCACTATTTACCAGCCTTCCAGTGATTGATTGCATTGAAATTGTCAAGAGAAAGCTGGAGGATAACAACATGCCTGTAGAATATGCAGAATTACTGAAGCATTGCTTAACATCTGGCTATTTGATGTGGAAGGATGAATTCTATGTACAAGTTGATGGAGTGGCAATGGGTTCCCCGGTCTCCCCCGTTGTTGCCGATATCTACATGGAGCACTTCGAGGCGAGGGCCCTGTCCTCTGCACCTGCTATACCGAACATCTTTAAACGGTACGTAGATGACACCTTCACAATACTACCTATAAATCAAACATCTGCTTTTCTAGAACACCTTAATTCCATTAACAACAAAATACAATTTACAATGGAATTGCAATCAAATAATACTTTAGCTTTCCTTGATATTCTTATTATCAAGAATCCTGACAATACATTGGGACACACTGTTTATAGGAAACCCACACATACAGATAGGTACCTCAATGGTAAATCACACCACCACCCTAGCCAGTTAGCTACCGTTGGCAAATCTTTGTTTCAGAGAGCACAACACATCTGTGACGCTGAACACCTAGAGGACGAGCTGCAGCATGTCAAGCATGCCTTGTTCAACAACCACCTGCCCGTACCTCGCCAGCGTCGCAGAAACCACATCAAGCCACCCACAGTTGAGCGTCAACCGGCCCTACTACCATATGTGAAAGGAGTTACTGACAGAATCGGCAACATCTTAAAAAAGGTTTCTATTAAAACTATCTACAAACCTCAAAGGAAAGTGAGCCAATTCTTGAGACCTATTAAAAGTAATATTCCTTTACAATGTGCTGGAGTATATAAACTTGACTGCGATTGTGGCTTGTCATACATAGGTCAAACAAAGAGGAGCATCGGTAAAAGAGTTAAGGAACATATATCGGATATCAAGCATAGGCGTACATCGAAGTCTGCAGTGTGTGAACATACCATAGACAAGCCCAATCATTATATAAGATTTGATAAACCTAAAATCCTCGCTAAAGAACAACGTTATATTCCAAGAATGGTTCGTGAGGCTATTGAAATTAAAAAACATCCTAATTTTAATAGAGAAGATGGTTGGGGATTATCTAACACCTGGGACCCACTTTTGAAAAATATAAAATCCCATGTCTGTGACCGCACTGTAAGACATCAAGATACTGTTAGTGCGTTTTGTGTGAATCCTGAACTGTATGCCCGGAAGCTTAGAAACCGTTGGAGGTAGATGACTAATTAACTGACTTACTGACAGACACCTCCATCTCGTCTTTCCGTGAACACGATTGCTGCAAAGCATTCGAAACGTCGGGTTAGATTTAAAATGTAAATTTAAAATTTAATTCAATATACGCGAGTTAAATCCGTAAAAAATAGTTTTATTTCAATGTGTAGTACTCGTGAAAACCTTAGAAAACACTATATTTAAAAGATCGCCGGGGTCCCCCTCGTCGGGCGTACATCTCCGTCCAGGGTGCGCGGGTGGCGGTGAAGGCCCAGATGAAGTATCTGGGCCTCACCCTGGACGGTAGATGGAACTTCGGGGCCCATTTCTCTCTGCTGGCCCCGAAGTTACTCTCCACTGCAGTCGCCTTGAGTAGGCTTCTACCCAACGCCGGAGGGCCCCAGGCTCCTTGCCGCCGGTTATACGCCGGAGTGGTGAGGAGCATGGCCCTGTACGGTGCTCCCATATGGTCGGGAGCCCTCACCGCGAATTTCAGGGCCCTTTTGCGTCGCACGCAAAGGGTCCTAGCGGTGAGGGTGATCAGGGGGTACCGTACGGTGTCATACACTGCGGCCACACTCTTGGCGAGCGATCCGCCCTGGTAGCTACAGGCGCGGGTCCTCGCCGGAGTGTATTGGCACCGGGTAGAAGCCCGGGTCGGGCGGGTTAGGCTTGAGGCGGATCGGATCAGGGCTCTAGCTCACCGAGCCCTGATCTGACAGTGGAGTAGGGACTTAGAGTCCCCGTCGGCCGGTCTTGCGACGGTGGGGGCTATTTCCCCCCATCTCGATCGTTGGATCGGCCGGCGGCACGGGACTCTAACGTTCCGTCTTGTGCAGGTGCTCACGGGGCATGGGTGCTTCGGTGAGTACCTGCACAAGATCGCACGCAGAGAGGCGGCCCCCTCCTGCCACCACTGTGACGAGCCCGTGGACACGGCTCGTCACACCTTGGCGGAGTGCGCAGCCTGGGACCGTCAGCGTACTGAGCTGACGGCCGTGGTTGGCAGCGACCTCTCGTTGCCGAGCGTTGTTTCCGCGATGCTCGACGACGAGAGGTCCTGGGTCGCTATGGCCTCCTTCTGCGAGCAAGTCATTGCCGCGAAGGAGGCCGCGGAGCGGGACAGAGAGGCAGCCTCCTCTGAACCGCTCCGCAGGGGTAGGCTGGGTCGAAGGAGGCGGGATTACGCCCGCAGCCTTCTTCCCCAGCTGTAGTGTCTGGACGGGAGAGGGGGGTGACCTCTCCCGCCCGCTATAGGCCTACGAGGTGAGGGTGTCCCTAAGTTGATCGGGGCCCCTCGCAGGGGGTTCCGCCGGGGCGTCACGGTGAGTGCGAAAGCGATCCCGTGGCGCCCCACTAAGGCGATGAGGTCAACCGTTGGTTTTTTAGTGGGTAGCCTTAAAAATGGCAGCGTCCTCTATGCTGCCGGGTAGTCCCACATACCCCCTCGGTCATCACCTTCCTGGCCGCAGGGATGATGCGTAACGCATTTTTCCAATGTTAAAAAAAAAGGCTATTTAAAGGATGATATAAAATGCTGAACTTATTAGAGATAATTTTAATTCAGATCGACCTAATTTGTTTGGCGAAATTTGTTTACATATCAACAAATATAATATAGTTGAACATGTAAACAGACTAACAGATAACCAAACAAGATGTCAAAATATGCTAGCATTCCATTATTTTAGACTTACACATTTAGACTCGGAATTCGGTAATATTATATTTCAGGTTTGATCAACAGACTTAAAAGGATTACCAATTAATATTCGGTAAAATACCATTCGGATGATCTTGATAATGGAATATTCAAAAGCGTTACAGTCTTAAGATATCCCAGCTTTCTGGAAAGTTTCTTATACTTTTTTAATTTGGCCTATTACTTGGAATTTTATTAGCAGTAAAGACTAACTGTAATAATTTGACCTCAGTTAGTATGTACATCGACTCCATTATGAAAACACAGAAGAAAGGTATATATAAATATAACAAACGTTTTGTTACATTAAAATAAAATACCTGTGAGGAGAAAAATATTCAAAAACTATCCTAGTAGTTTACTATACAGACAACGACGAAGCGCACAACCTTTGGTTTAGCAATCAGGGTCGCCAATCACTGGACGAACAGGCCATCAATTTCAAACCATTATCAGGTACATATTGTTACATATTAACAATTAATTCCAAGGCATCTCTTTGGGTATCATCGGAAATTGGCCTCAGGAATAACATATCAATAGTATGTCAATTAAGAGATTCGAGCAAAAAACTCATAATAAATTCATAATTAGATTTTCTATTCTATTTTCTATTCAATTTTCTTTTATTCTTTTCTATTTTGTCAAACCTAAAAAAAAACGAAACGTTACTACTAGATAGTAATCAGAGGGAGTGAAACCACCACACAATGAAGTGAAGGTGTGTAGATCATAAAAAATACATATTTTTTTTCATATTCTTTATAAAGTGCTAATAGTTTTTCAAACTTTTTTTTTTTTTTTTTTTCATAAACTTAAACTATTTTTTATAGTACTATGAATAATATAAAGAACTTTGATAACTCTAATAAGAAAGTCATTATAGGAATAATAAAAGTCGTGGATATGAAAGTAAAAATCCTATTATCTTCAATTTACGAGTACAAACTTGCATTATCGAAGTAAAATTGTTCGACAGTGAAGGATATATCCAATAAAGGCGTAATCTTTATAGTTTTCCTTTTCACTTTAATGTAATGGTTTATTCTAACTTTATATGGAATGTTGGAAAATAATGCAATATATGTTTACATTTGTTTATATATGTGTTTGACAGTAAAATAGTCTTATTGTGAGAAATGCTCTTTTAATGACAAGAAGATTTTTGATAATCGATTCCACATATCACAAAATTAATTTTACACTAGACTAGAGAATGTATAAAAAAAAAACTTTAGAACTGGTATGTAATACTGTAAATTTATTTCATATAAAGACTTTTAAAACTTATGCCCTAGTTTTAAAGCTAAAAACCCTAATTGAAAGAACAGAGCATTCAAATAGTTGGTGCGAGATTGTCGTCTCGTAAAATGTTGTCTCGTTTCATGACATCGGAATTTCAATTTACCAAAGAATTGATTTGCAATTTACGATAAAACTTATACTGCTTAGTTTTAAAATAATCTACAAGCTCATTATAAAAAAATCATCATAATAAAAAATAAAGTCTTCAACGTAATCTGTTGTTATTTATTTAATAATTCATGCTTTGAATTAATATTATAATATTTAGGATTTTGATTTTATGAAGACTGAGATATTGGATTAACATATAGTAATGATATGAAATGAATTTGCTTATAAATAGTTGTTCCAATAGTTTTGTAGTTTTTTATGGCATGACTTGAAGAAATTTTACCATTAAGTACATTTAAATAAACTCTATATCTTTGATATGATATATATACATATATTGATTAAAACATTGTGTATTATATATATTAAGGTTTATATTCTGGTACTATAGCATAGATGTCTGTGTTTTTGGGTTTGGTCGTTCATTAAATATATTCTCAGTATTTATATGTGTATTTCTATGTATTTGTATCGTTGTCTAACACCCTTAACACAAGCAAATAATTTGCTTACTTAGAGATTAGATCAATGTGTGTAATTTGTCCTAATATTATTATTATTATTATTATTATTATTATTATTATTATTATTATTATTATTATTATTATTATTATTATTATTATTATTATTATTATTATTATTATTATGTTGTTTTATTCTTTTCAATTGATTTTACCTTATGTTATTGCAACCGTTTGCATTTTGAATTTGATTTGATGTTGCCACCTATTCCTCTAATTTTAAGTAATACGCTTATCATAACTTATTTTTATAAAATCCCTAAATTTCTAATATTATTGTAATTATATTTCTGTATCAGATATCTTGCGGTAGAAATCTGAGATAATTTTAAACATAAACACAAATATGACAATATTTAGTCATGTCTATCAACTACAGAGGTTTTTACATCGAGGTTTTACTGTAAAAAAAAATTAAGTTACCCAGACAAAACTTTACATGAATAAGTTAAAGTTAAATTTGAGTTAAATTTGATGATACATGTATTAACTATCTGAGATTATTATGGCTTAATTCATGGCTTGTTGCAATTTATATAGACAATATAATTGGCTCGTAAGATAAATATCATGTTTCAGGTCAATATCATCTATTGTATAAAGAATATCGATTGCATGTACAATAAATTATTACATGTTCTATAATAATGCACTACTTTGTTAAATTAATAAAACTAAAACAACGCCAAAAATAGACTTGAGAGGACTGAATTTAATGGAAGGAATGAAAATGTATTTAACAAATCACAATCGTAATAATATAGGTCAATTTTGTCAATTTTTCTTTTTAGGTAACAGCAGTAATTATTTATAAATAAGTGCGTGCTAACTTCATAGGAACGTGCTAATGTGCTAGAAGAAGGAAGGTTGGTCTCGCTTTTAGCCGTTAGACTGAGGTCGTTATATAAATCACAATAGCTTAAGCTATTTCAAAGTATAACATTCATCTTTTTATTAAGAGACTTTATTCTTCTGTCTGAGGAGATGTTTTACATACATTTATTAAACACTCAAGTGAAGGTTCACATTATATTATCTATAATTTGTTACGATTTAATTACATTTTAAAACCATAATTCCTATTTCCATGGAGAGTTACTTTGTCAATCACATAATACAGAATGCGAAATATATTTAGATAAAAAAGTGATAAATTAGTGATGTAAGTCCGACACCAATAAAGTCGGCGTGTACACAACGGGCCGAATCTAAAACATCGTTTCATAGGTCAGTGTATTCATTAGTTCTAGTGAATTATCTAGCCATTAACAACAAATACATTATAACAGGTTTAACTGATGGTTTGATGCTCAATTTGCATCACAATTGTACATCGGTATAAGTGTATCATGTTACGTATAAATCAAAATGGTTTCTTCAGGAAAACTGAGCACCGGGTTATAAAGCTTGATCCACTTGAGTGTGGTAGAAAAGGAATTTAGTCAGACTTAAGACTTCATCAGAGCCGAAGCCTTTTCTGCATATATTTCTGATTTTAGTCCGCTGGTTTATGAATAATATGCCATACATTAAAAGTAATAATAATTTCTAGACCCTAAAACAATTCATAGGATTGGCAGTGAAGAATTTTCTTTCCCTTTTCTTTTTTGGGGTGTTTAGGAAACGATTGTTTTCATTAAAAGGAATGTAAGCATATAACAGGAAGTAGAGGAACCGTGCGCTAGTTGATTTGAACAATGAGTAAGAATTTCAGTTTATGTAATAAAAAAATAAAGTATTGTATAATAAAAAAAGTGTTGTTGGACTAAATGTTATAATACTTGGATCGATAAGACCAAGATAGTTATTTTTGCATGATCATGACACATCAAGAATAATCTAAAGGCTAAAAATATGTTGATATTTTTTAAATACAGAGATACAAATTTTGGAATCGAAGTACATTCATATTATTATCTATCAACAGTCCTGAAAGGATCTTGGAAAAAAAATATTCCGATGCTCTAAGCAATGGAATATTCAAGTGAGGTGCCGTGTATATGTCCCATCCCAGTATGAAAGGTTTTGTATATTTATGTTATCTGGTCTATCACTTGAAATTTTAAATGCGGTAAGACTAGTATTAATTGTAGTTGAGTTAGTATACATGTGGACTCGATCGCGGTAGTAGTAGACTTCACACAGAAAAATAGCTAGTAGTAAATTTAACCAAATCATAACAAGGTTTCGTTAACATTAAAACATTAAGAATAAAATCTCAGTAAGGAAAAGGAATTCCAACATTATCCGCGTAGTGACGAAAGTTTTTGAAAAGGATATTTATTATACAACGATGGAACCAACAACATTAGATTTAACAATCAGGTCCTCAAAACACTTCACTAACAGGCCATAAAAATCAAGTGCATATTGTTAAATTTTAGCAATCAACCTCAAAGTAACTCTTAATGTGTCAACAGGTTATGTGGTCAGGAATAATGTTTCAATTGCATGCCATTTCAAAGTTTCGATCAAAAAACTATTAATGTAGTCTTAATGACATTGTCTATTATTTTGTAATTTTCTATATATATAATAAAATTGTCACTGATCCATTTCTGTACACGGAAAATATTAAAATAAAACATTATAGGGGACCTTTATAAGAGCAATAGAACCCAAAACAATGGTTTTTCAGTTTGTTTGTTTGTCTGTATGTCTGTATGTTTGTGCACGCTAATCTCAGAAACGGCGTGACCAATATGAATGCGGTTTTTACGGATATATTATCACAGTCTTCACTTAACATTTAGTGTTAAACTAAAAACTAACACTTAAAAACAATGCTCTCTTGTAAATTTGAATATATAATGAATTATTATGACTCAGATTATTATGGCTTGATGTAATTTATAAAAATAATAAATAGTAATATTGACACGTAAAATAAATACATCCAAAGTCTGTTTAAAAAAGTAATACCTAAGCAGTAGGTGAAACTAAGTCAAAGTGAGATCCTATAATACGCTTAGGTCAGCCACAATCAGCTTAATACTAATGACGGCATTGTGTTCTATTTTGGTCCAGCTGGAATATCAACCTTCGTTGTTGATTAGTAGCACCTAATAATGTTGAAATACTAAAATAAAATAAGAAATAAATTAAATAGAATTATTTATTATTATAAAGTGGGTTTTTAGATAACTTTTTAAGTTTGTAGTCATTCGTCGTCAAGACAAATGAAGTTACAGAAATTATGAATAAGAGTAATAAATGTAATTGAGACAAGAGGAATAAATACGTCGTCTATTGTACAGAGAATATCCGATTGCATATCGGCGTACGTAAAATTGTTACATGTTACATAATAATATAATACTTTGTAAGAGAAATAATGCGGTTACAATAGTAGCAAACATAAACTTAAGAGAACTTTTAAATAAGATATGATTTTCTTTAACAATCAAATAGAACTGAAAATATAAACAACCCTTGCTACTAGCAACAATGTATGTTATAAATAATATTTTTTTTTAGATGATGCCTTAAAATACATTTGCTAGATGCTTATACGCCAACTAAATGATCTTTTTATCTATTAACACTCTTTGGATATTAAATTGTTAATAATATTTTTTTTTGCACTTTATTTATTTAATAAATTATTAGTGAGTGAGGATCAAAACTCTGTGTTGTTCGATCAAATGCATTGCTGAATTGAATAAATTCATATTTTTTAATTAATTGCTATGATCTGAGTGTTTCAAGCAAAAAAATCAGTGATAAATCATGTCCTTGTCGAAGAATCAACCAAAAGTAATTTGCAATGCACTTTCAATGCATTGAGTTAATAGGCTCGATTAGCGAGTCAAACACTATATTATACAGTGTAAAAGTTAATAAAAAATCAAATTCGAGTTAAAATTGCGACCAAGTCACTTGATTGACATAACCTAGAATTCAAATGTATATAACAAATCACAGTCATAACAATATGAGGACGCTTAGTTGGTTTTTGTTTTTAGGTAACAGCAGTAATTAGTTATAAATAATTGCGTCCTAACTTCATAGAAACGTGCTAATGTCCTAGATGAAGGAAGGTTGCTCCTGCTTGTAGCTCTTAGACCGAGGTAGTAATATTAATCCAGTTATCAAAATCGTACTTTTTTTAAGGACACGTTTACGGTTATGCCCAAAATTATCAGGTTTTTGGTACATAATGCTACAAATCCAACTTAATATAATGAAACCAACAATTGCAACGCACATAATGTCTCTTTATCTTTAGTTTTCGCAGAGAAAAATATAATATCGAATAGTTTAACATTAAAAACACGATTTTACGTCATTTTTTCATACATTTTTACAAAATCGGGAGGTAGGTAGGTTAGATACTTATTCACGTATGTATATAAAATAGTGAAAAGTAAAAAAAAAATATCTTCACTAAGAAGACATACTAACATAAGAAAAATACTTTAAGTAACTTACATAATGTTTGAGAAAACAAACAAAAATATCATATTTTTTTTAACGTATCAGTAGTTGCACGTGACTATTTATTAATTTATTTTCATAAGGTTTTTTTATGGGCTATTTTAGACGATCCTTTCCAACAAATATTTTTAAAATACAATTATCACATCAAAAAATATATATAACTAGCAAAATTGTTTCATTCAGACATTATTTCCGCACTATACATACGTGCATCTGCGTTAGTCAAGATTTGTCTCTATAGTGATGCGATTTGCTACCTATCAGTTTTGGAAACGCGTCCTAAAAGTATAACGTTCATCTTTTCTTTATGTTTTCTATATTATTTTTTCTTGCTGTATTATTTATCAAAAGGCTCGATGCCATCTCGTAAGATGATGAGATATATCTATACTATTATTATAAAGCTGAAGAGTTTATTTGTTTGAACGCCCAAATCTCTGGAACTACTGGCCCGAATTGAAAAATTATTTTTGTGTTGAATAGTCCGTTTATTGAGGAAGGCTATAAAGGGTATTAAATAGATAGATAGATGGATTTTGCAATTTTGTTTGAAACTCAGCGGCAACACTAAAAACGGCGCGGACGGAGTCGCGAGCGATCCCTAGTTACATATATTTATTAAACGATTAAACTAATTCGTTTGTTTTGATTGGTTATATTTCAAAATCCTAATTTCAAATTTGACACGGAATAAATTTTACCGTCATTACATGGGGAATGTGAAAAGAAATTCACGATATATGTCATTTTCCAATAAAGTGGAACAGCTTAATCGAATCCACAACAGCGCTTCGTAGGTCAGCGTAGTGATTATTTTTTTAATAATCTAGCCATTTATAATAACTACATATTATATCACGTTTTAGGTGATAGTTTGATGGGGTGTTCGCAATCAAGGAGAGTCTGAGCAAAAATTATGTCAAAACATGACGCAAGTATATCAAGTTACAAATCTTAAGAAGGCTGACAACAGCACCATGAGCCATAATCAAGAATAGTTCTTTCTTCCTAGACCCATAAGCAAGACTCAGCACCGGATCATAGAACTTGATTCACCTGAGCGTGATTAGAAACGAACTTAATCTTATAACATTTCGGACGTCATCAGAGCCGAAGATTGGCCTTCATCTATTTCAGACTTTAATCTACTCGATTATTATTTATGGATTATATAACATATTCTACAAGCCATTATAATTTGAAAACCCTAAAACAATTCATAAACGCAAGTTAAGAATGCGCACTCTGGTTGATTTGAACAACAAGTGAGAATGTCAGTTTAACAATAATATTTATTTCACTTGTAAAATATTATAATGATTATTTATTGAACTACTTTTTTTAGCGCATATCTAAGGTTATTTAAATGAGGATCTGATATGCTTCATTTATTAAAGATAATTTTAACTCAAATCGTTGTGATTGTTTTTGCGAACAATTACACAGATGAACATATAAACAGACTAACAGATAATCAAACTCTCAAAATATTGCTTTAATTTGACTTACACATTCTGAATCGAAATTCCGTAATAATATTATTCAGGGCCTTTGAAAGGATCGCCAATTAATCTTTACTTAAATAACATTCCGATGCTCTAGACAATAGAATATTGAAGTACGGTACAATCTTATAATATCCCAGCTTTCTGTAAATTTTATGTAAACTTATTTTATCTCTCCTATTACTTGGAGTTTTAGTAGCAGTGTAGACTAAGCTATAATTATTTGACCTTAGTTAGTACCTACATATATAGTCTCTCACAAAAAATGGCATATATATATATATATAGCAATTGAAATAAAATACATGAAAGGATAGAGATATTCAAACAGTACCCTCGAAGTAGGATATTTATCATATAAAGTTCTAACCCACAATATTTGGTTCGGCAATCATGGCCACCAATCACTTGACTAACAGGCTATTAATATAAAACCATCTGATAAGTATATTTTGCTAGCTATATCTGATAAGTGTCACCAGGAAGTGATCTCAGGAATAATGCCTCAATGGTATTTAAGAGATTCGCGAAAATATCTCTTAATATAGTCATAATGATATTTTCTATTCTTTTTTTAATCTACACTTTATAATTACTAGTTCTTACTAACATGCCATAACATACTATAATGCCACACAATGAAAAGAATGTGAATTTGGATCATAAAAATAATTTTGTTCATGTTTTATTTGTGTAGCAAAATGTATCAAATGTTTTTATAATTGTAAAAGTATATTTTGTAAATTTTTTAGATGTTTAAATAGTGCTTTAATATCAGATTTAGATTTGGACAACAAAACAAGACAAGAAATACAACCATTCAAAGATGATCCAGACAAAAACGTAAATACTTAAAAAAAAAAAATTAATTATAACTATTGGAGAACACCAAATAATTATATTCGAGTCGCCTAAAATTTTGTCAGCAATAGTATTAGCAAAACAAAATAAAAAAACTGCTTCAAAAATATTTTTTAATTTCATAAAGTTGTCGAAAAATTCGATGTCAAAGGAATTTAAATAAAACCTTTGACCATTTGCAGGCAAAAAAAGTAAACAAGTTGTTTATTTATTTTAATCTACATTTTTTTGTGTAGTAATTAGTAATAGTGTTTACATAGTGCTGGCATTTTCTTTTATAAAAGGTAAACTGGACAAAATTTCCAATAAGTTAATATCTTATTTTCCAAATTAAAAAAAAATATGTTTTTTTCTTATAAGTAGCTCATATTGTTTTATAATGTATAATATATATTTTAATTTTTTAGTAAAATCGAGAACTTTTATAATTTTAATAAAAATATCGTTTTCGCAAAAATAAAAGTTTTTGATATGGAAGTAACAAAATAATATTATCTTCAATTTACGAGTATAAACTTGCATTATCGAAGTAAAATTCTTCAACGGTGGATAACATTTCCTAGATCTTTATAGTTTTTCTTTACACCTTATGATTCAAACTTTACATAGAATGTTATATAATAAAAAGGTATAAGGACATAATTTTTTGTTCCAATATGTCAGTTGACTTATTGCCAGAAATGCTCGTAATTAATTTTGATAATCGATATCCTAAAAGTTTATTTTGTTTCAGTTTATTAAATGAACAATGAAGGTTTATAGTTTAAAAAAAGTAGTTTTTATTTACTACTACAAAATACTATAAGGTACTACTCAAATCTATTTTAGACAAAGCGAGGATCATAAAATGTTCACAATAATCTCCTTAAATGTCTATTTAGCTCGCTGGCACAGCACTCATATTTTTTTTGACGTTTTTTTACATTGTAATATGTTAAAAATAAGGTGGCTTTTCTGTTCATGTAAATATTTTTAAAACTTTCAACCTAGTTTTAAAGCATGAAACTCTAATTATAAGAATAGAACAACTAACTCAAATAATGGGTGGTGACAGATTCTGGTTCGTAAAAAGTTGTCTGAATTTAACAAAAAATATAAGTTATATATATCGTCTTTCAGTTGATATAGATATCCCAATAAGTAGTTCGATATTAAAACATCCATTAGTAATATGAGGAACATGGGATAATCATCACGTGTTCATCTGGTTGCCCTGGCAATCTTTAGTGTGTACTAAAGGATTTAATTAAACACATATAACATATTGATCAAACTACTGTGTAAACCTTAAATGACTTTATTTATTTGTTTTTCATTTATGCAAAGATCATAGAGACTATATGTCAATATCTAATAGTTATGATAAACTATTGACAAAATTACAACAATAAATTAAAGATTGTATCATTAAACTCATTATCTATGGACTTTAATTTACGATATCGTTATAATCGTAGAAAATCCAACTTATTTTACCATTGTCAGATTTTAACTGTAGTTGTAAGATACAACAAATATACAATCAAATGTATTGATACTTTTCTTAATGAGCAAAAATAATGAATCTGCAATCTCTCCTTGTCTCTCCAAGTTTTAATAAATAAAAGTGAAATAATATTTTGTAGATATTCAGATATCAAGTTCATTTACACACTACTTTGGTCGTATAACGATTCATTCATAATTCACACGTATTACATATATTAATATATGTATATTTATATATAGTACTGTATTCTATTCATAACATTTGATAATTGTTTTATTATTTTACTAGCTGTGCCTGCGACTTTGTACGCGTAGATTTCGACTTTGTATCAATTTATGTAAAACCTAAATCTTTAAACTGGTAAGCAGCAATAGAATGCAATAAGAGATTGTTAACTTTTTCTTTCTTTGTTAACCGGTTATTATAAAAAAAAACAAAATATTAAGTGAATCCCATGCCAATATATTCCCGAAAACTGCATCCAAATCGATTAATCCGTTTCTGAGTGAGATCTCTTGCTTATTATTTAAAAGTCCCTTTGTTTGAATTTTTGGATATACTTTGTTTTTCGTTATGTGGCCACAACTAAAAGACAAACAGATAAACAGACAAAGATTTTAAAAATACTGAAAATGGATTCTGTTAGTTATCACTTCACATCCTGGTATTTTTTTTAAATATTTTCAATGTACAAAGACTACTCTTCTAAAGATTTATTACATGTACAGGAAAAAAATTGCATGGTACCTATTACGTGCTTGATATAGATTGACATAACTTTTTTATTTTTAACCGAATTAGATGAAATAAACACTAAATGTTAAGTATAAAGACTATGATAATATATTCCTGAAAACCGCATGCAAATTAAGCCGTTACTGAGATTAGTGTGCACAAACATACATACAGATATACATACATACAGACAAACAGACGAACTGAGAAACCATTGTTTTGGATTCTCTTGCTCTTATAAAGGCCCCCTATTGTGTTTTTTATATTTTCCATGTACAGAAATGGATCACTGACAATTTTATTCTATGTATAGATCATTTTGGATTGATTTTACCTTATGTTATTGCAACTATTTTATTTTTATTTATTTTATTTTGATTTTGCTTTTTCGTTTGTCGATTCTTACATCACAGCTACTATTAGCGATTGTCACATATTCCTCCAATTCTAAGTAACAAGCTATATATCATTATTTATTTAAAATAAAAAGGATATTCCTAATGTTATTGTAAGTATTAATAATAATAATATTTTATATTTTCTGGTGAAAATTGGAGAATAACTTACAACAAAAGAAAAAAAAGTTAATAATTAGTCATATCTGGTTCGTGTCATGTGAAATATAAAAATAGTTTTATCAAAAATATTTACTTTTTTATTTATTTATTTTATACTTTATTGCACATAAACCATTAAAAAAAAGAAAAAGAAACAGATAAAAATGCACAAAAGGTGAAAAAATATTTTAATAAGAATTTATGACTACTGGACTCGTTCAACAACAAAAAAAAATGACATTGAATATATAATATAACTCGGAGAATATTATAATTTATCGATAAACTGAAAACAATTATTTCTAGGAGTCACTGCAACAATAGTAAATATTGTTCTAAATATATCGTCCACATTGTTTTAGTGACGGCAGTAAACTGTCTGTGATGTTTTACTGCACAGTTAATACCTTTAGTACTAAGAATTCGTTTCAATATTATGTTATTTATAATAGCTACTTTGTCCGTACAAATTCACAGTTCTCGAAGTAAGAGATTTATTATCAAATACCGTGTTAAGCTTTCGGATTGGTCAATAAGGCGATAAACAGCCAATCAGCTCCTGACAGTTGTCGTTTTCTTATTAGCTGATTCATCGTGCCAGAACATAGAGTTATTATACAAAGAGTAGAGAAGCCATAGGCAAGCTTGTGAGTGTGAGTGTCTAACAAATAATAAAAGAGGGAAGAAGAAAGACCCATACTAATCTTCGTCTTATCACACATGCAAAAAAGAGAAACAGATAGGTAATTTCATTTGATTCCCTTTTTTTTCATTGCATACATTTAGGTTTATAGTTCGTCGTAGAGTTATCATACATAGAGTAGGGGCTCCCTTACTCTATGTATGATAACTTTATTTTTCAGAAACTGCTTTAATACTATAGAAGACGTGTAAAGAAATAAGTGAAAATTTTCACCACAGATTAAAAATAATAATAATAAAACATTACTGATCTTTAAGTATTAAAATATAATATAAAGCTATATTAAATATTTTATACATGACTAGAATAAAATTCAAATTATTATAAATAATATATTATACTTTATTATAGAAAGTTAAATAATTTTCACCATAAGCCAATGCTTAAAACACACACGGTGTAAAAGTATGCGTAACATAAAGACAAGGGTGAGCATCGAATAGAAATTTTATGACACAATTAGTGATGTGTCCAATGAATTCCACCCTAAAGATTATAAAATTTATATTTCTTAGCAGTTTGTTGGAGTGTAGTAAGTAATTTATTATATATATATTATTTTGATAAATCAAAACTAAGTCCGATTATTATCGTTTATGTAAGCATCAATCAGCAAACTTTTAATGAGGCTATTGTGATTGTTGAGTTTTGTGCTTTTGTGAGTTTACAAGAGTTTCGTTATTCATAACCATTTAAGTAATATTAATGCGTTTCAATATATTAAACGATCTGATGTTAAAAACGATTCTACGAAATATATCCTTAGTATTCCAACTTTAGACGATGTTGAACTACTCCTTGAAAGTTGATTGGTGTGAAAGTGTATTATTTTATTTATTTATTATAGGGACTTGAATTCCTTATCTACCAATAATATATAATAATAATATAATATTAAATTATAAATTGAAATGAAGTAAAGCATTGCGAACAAGTAAAATGTACTTTGAAACTGAGAGTCGTCTGCTATAAAGAGAATATCCGATTGCATATATGTCATCATATAATCTGAAATATTACTTGTGTTGTAATATGAGAGACGGCTTAGCAATAATAAACTTTACTTTACCACAGTAAGCTATAAGCATCTAAGTTAAATATTCTAAAACTTTTAGTCGTAATAAAACTTAAACATCAAACAACCCTTGCAAGTTATAACGATGAAAGTTATGTGATTAAGTAATTAAATAAAAGAAATTACAAGTAAAATGTTTTTCCTAATGGTAACGATTACCTGTCCTTAAAGTTCAGTAACATAGAATAGCAATGAATTTTAGGTAGAAATATATGTGCTATGCAATAATCTAGTTTTCGGTCTTACTGCTAGTTCACATCTTTCAATGATAGAAAGGCTTACTTATAATTGTGAAGAGTGGTAATTCAGTAAGGTTCGTGAAGATTTAAAAAGAGGAGAATGGATGTTATACCTTTCAGAAACTATAAATTTTAAAAGTATCTGTAAGTATGCTTGCTACAAGAAGATGTTAAGATGTTTTACTTTTTTGCTGTCTGTGACTACTTACGATGTGAGTCACAAAGTTCTCACATTAATATAACAAGTTAAGAAGTTTCAATATTGATACAGAGTAAAAGATTTTACAAGTATGTTTTACTAGTGTAGTCTAACTTTTAATTTTAACCATTATTATAATGCAGAAAATCTTTGCAGTAACCCAATTTATAAAATATGTATATTTTCTATGGTTGTGATATTGTCATATGTATGAAATACAGACGTGCGCAAAACTTTCGTACGCTATTCGTTGAACTGGAAAAGAACTTCGAATATATACTCCTTAGGGACAAAACCCTACACCAAAAGTGAAAGGTGTGATAAACATGTAAAGCTGATCCGTGTCGTAGTTTCCGGTAACACAGACAGTTTTAATATTTCATTGGGCCGGGGCGGCATCAAGCATTGACATTAAAACAATAATAATGAATAACTCGGTACATGGGTGCATCTATTTTGCTGTTAGATGATCACATTATTCTCGGTGAGAATAACTTAGAGGTTCATAACAGGTTGGAAGTAAAAACAAAAATTTGAGAGTCTTGGCTGAAAATCAGCAGCATTTAAACTGAACACAGGTTCCCAGGTAAGAGGTTGTTTGAAAGTAACGATAAAAAAAAATGAGAAGTATTTTTTGTCGTGATAGGACCACGGTTGCAGAGGGATGAAGAGGATGTAACAAAAAGATTCTAAAGTTTGGATAGTTTTTAGAAAGGAGGTCAAACGATAAGGATATGGATGGAGTATGAGAAAAAATATATAACTAGAAGCTAGTGTCCAATGAGTAAACCCTGAATGTATAACAGAAGAGAACCGAAGAATTTATCAATATGTCTTATGGGAGCATTTAATAATTAATTGTTACTTAATTTATTTTATAGTAAATTGGTTAAAAGGTATATTAGAAATCGCAACGCTATGATTGTATTGCTTGGACAAAACATTTACTTAGTTTATGTTATTTTAAAATGAAAAACTGGTAACAGTTGTAATATGAATGCTGTTTACAAATGTTTAATATTTTAAAAAGCTCTCTAACAAAACAAGAATTTAAATATTTTAAAACTATTGTGAAGAGTTTTTAATTAAAATTGTTGAAAATATAACTGACTAAAACAATATATATTTAAATTTTAATAAATGCTTAGCTTATAAAATAAAAAAATAATTCTTTTTTATATAAGTTACATTTTTAAAAATATTACGTTCTCAATACTACCAGCTTAAAAAGCTTCAACTAGCTTGGAAAGTTATGCTCCATAGACTTGGAAAGGCTGGTTGAAATCATAATAATGACTTTAATATTACTTATGTAATAAGTGTTGAAGTAGCGTGGCAGTATTTATTTTATTTAAATATGTATAAATACAGCACAAAAACTTCTATAAAAATTATTTATATAGCCCATTTTCAAGAATCAGTGGAGCGGTCGTGGATAATTCGTGAGACGCCCAAATTATCCTCATGTTACTATGCGATTACCGTTTTGTAGAGGCCGTTGTTGTTGGCTTGGGGTTCAGTGAAGAATGTTCTCTAGTTATCTAGTTCTGGCTTGGCGGCTATTTGTGGAGGGCAAGGGAGCCATCCCAAGTAATAATAGGTTGGCTAATAGAGGAGACAAAACAAGTCAACAGTTTAGTATAGATTAGGAAAAGTCTAACCCTGGAAAAAGCTTTGTTTTTTATAGAAAAATCTTTCGATTCTCAGCAATGTAGTTGGTTTAGGCAGTGGTTTGCAACCTTTGTATAATAATGTAATAATTGAGTTTTATTATGCCAGGGAGTTATCTACTTTTAATAGATGCTGACATTTTCTGATGAACTATTTTAAAACTCGGTAATGGAGAAAATATCCAAGAAGAATATTATCTTTTTAGTTTTCCTTTACACAATAAAGGTGTTATAAGTTTGACCTGTCGATCTGGGTGTCTGTGTATCTGTATGTCTGTCTGTGGCAATGTAGCAGCCAAATGCATGGACGGATTTGTATGCGGTTAAAAAGAATATTATTATGTACTTATTGAAGTCGTTGAAGTGGGTGACAGCTTAATAAAGGAAGAAATTAAAATGCAAGTAAGTTACTAAGGCAAATAAAGAAACAACGATATCGAATCGTATAGTCTATGCCCTCGTAACTTCGTAAAATAGTCACCATCGGCAGTACGTATAACGGTCCCCCGACGCAACGACTACAATAAATACATAATAATAATATTTTTATTCTTTTATAGGTCTTTTTGTATCGGGGGTTTTTGAAATTATTAATCATGTTTTTGTTGTTTAACTTCTAATAAGACAAAAAACTTAGCTATCAAGAAAATCGTTCTCATTTTAACAAAGTTTAAAAAATAGTTTACAGGATTTTTAGCAAATGAACACATATCTGAAATAAACAATTTATCTAACTAACTTTGTTATCTAACTTTTAAAAAGACATGGTAATACACAAATAAAACATGTGTTGTAAAGCTAACAAAGCTTATAATCAAATAATTCTAAGCATAATATCATACACATGTAAAAATATTTATAACTAAATTTTCTTCTTCTAATTCATCCCAAAAGTCTTTTGTTACTCGGCGGAGCGAAAAGTTAATCACATTTATTATATAGCTGGACAAAAATATATTTAATTTCCTTAAGACTAAATGATTTAATATCATAACCACTGGTATATTACGCAAAGTATGATTATACACTAGCTGTTGCCCGCGGCTCCACTCGCGTGAAGGTCGCTTTTCACGTAATCTGTGGAAACTACAATTATCCAGACTTATAGTATCCTATTCCCGTGGCAAATTTAAACATAAAGGCATTACATTGCTACGATATCAAACTGAAAATTATAACATACATACACATCACACACATACACAGAAATAATTTTTACTAAATATTATGTTTTTGAGTAATGTTCAATAAAAGAATTTCTAGCTTTATCTAAATTAAATATATTTATGTAAACCGCATTCAATTCTGTTTAAAAGTTTTGAAATAGTGCTTAAAGAAATTTTTAATAAACTATAACTTCTTTTTATCTTAACCGATTTTGACGAAACAAAGTTTTGACAACGCTCCAGATTATATTTAATTCACCTGTGAAAATCACGTTCAAATTAGTCAAGTAGATTCGACGTTATAACGTACCACACAGACAGACAAAAAATCCAAAAAATGTTTTTTTGATTTCTCTTAGTCGTTTTTGACCGCCTCCTATAAAAAATATTCAATGTTCAGACACTCGATTTTTACTCTTTTATTATGTATTTTATTTATTTCCCCATAGAAAGAGCGCGCGCTTCTATTAATAACTGGCCTTAACGTTTAAAGGACTGTATTGCAGCCAATGGACACCAATTCGAATAATATTTTTATATTTTTAATTGGTTTATATTTGTATATTAAACCAACACACTGTAAAAATAACAAATGTTATTTGCAATAAAAAAAATATTTTTTGGAACACATAATAATTATACAGCATCACAAGTATCTACTACAACTGTGACTACGGCATGCTGGCGAGAGAAATTCCTAGTAATAAATCATAATATAAATGAATAAGTAGTAAATAAATAAATAAGTAATAAATAAATAAATAAGTAATTAATAAATAAATCATAATATATATAAATAAATAAAAATATTATAAGGGTGCTTTCAATCTAGCATTTAAATAAATGGTTAGTTGTAGTTTTTCTTATTTTGCAGATAGAGGCCTTACAAGAGCCGTGAAGTGTGAACAGTAAAGGTGTTGTGAAAAAATTACGATATGCTTTTAAATAAAGATTTGTGTAGATTTAACTATAATTAAAGATTATTCATCGGATCGTGTTTAAAAATTAAATAAAACTTCCTGTGTTGATAATGAGCCAAAATTTATACAATAGACTTTAAGCAGTTCCTGATATGAAAAATATTTAAAATCAACTTTAACATTGCGATACAACATATTAATTGCGATACAAACCTATCATTATCTATCAGAAATAATTCATAATTTATTCATATTATGCTGCTGCTGATGCTGGTATAGTTGGATCTATAATATCTTATTATAACACAATTAGTAAGCTAACATTTTTCTTTTTCGCTAGAAATAGAGTTACAGCAATTGTAAAGGTTTGACGTATAATAGGGCAAGAATCAATTAATTAATTATTATTTTTGGAGATACACAAAATATAACCCCAACGATTTATAAATCTGTTTTAATGTATTTCAAGAACTTGTGACTTTCAATCTCTTAAAAAAATAAATAATAAACAAAATACAGAAATATTGACAGATATTGAACATTTCTACTTTAAATTTAAGATTGTTTCCTATATAGGTAATATACAATTGTGAATAAACTATACTTTGTTATAACGTAGGACTTATTTCGTAAAAAGAACAAAGCAGCTAAGCAAAAACAAACCTTATTCCATTACAATGAGGTATAAACTTTATTGTGAAACATTAAACTTTTACTCGAAATTAAACTGAAATGTAATTCAACAACTCTTGAGTTATAATGATAAAAGTTATCAGCTTAAATTATTAATTAAAAGTTTCTTTTTAATAATATCTACCTATCTATTTTCTGTTTCTTTGGCTTATCCTCAGTTCAATAACACTAAGGACCAATGATCACAAGGTGGCAAACGAGTAGATGGTATACCCGATGGTAAGTGGTGATGTCGAACATAGACATTTCCAAAAAGGTGCAAATTAATTACCTCCTTTTACAAATAGAGATGAATAAAAAAATGCTAGTTAAGGATGGAAAGGTGGGTGTTATTATTCCTGCTCTCTCACTGATGGTCTTACTACGCCAGTCGTAGCAGTTCGACGAGTCGTAGCAGTTACGAGCAGTAGTCAAATAACGACAGCTAGGCTCTACCATTGTAAATATAAACGATGTTTAACTATGTTATTATATTATGCAAATATAAACTAACTATAATATTTATAACCTCCAGCCGAGTCAACTAAAATCAGATATATTCTGAAGTCTCATATAATAAAATGTCAAATAATTAAAGTTTCTTTAATATTCAACAGCTATTTCTGTATATAAAAATAGTTAATAATAGATTTGCCATATTACATCTATTTACTTACTATCGTAGTACGACTATTCAAGAATTTATAATTAAGCTTGTATTAAGTGTATTGGTGAATAGTTAGTATATTGTACGTTTTCGGTGACAATATATATTATATTAAATATTTGAAATAAATCTTGGTTCATAAACAAAAAGGTTACCAGATAATTTTAATGTATATTGGATTTGAATTTAGTTGGTACGTCTCTATATTCTTAAAGACCAGTTTTGATTGTAATTCTTACAAAATATAAGTACAATAAAATGTATTTCATTTTAATATTAGAATTTTCGTATGTTCGTTATTTCAGGACACTCCTCTACCAAAAATACATCATTATTTTAAAAACGGACTTATTGCTTTCAAAATGGAGGTTTAATTTCAGTTATACGTTTTACATCGACTCAATTTTATTTCCATTTTATGGTAATTAATTTGCTTTATATTTTATCGTAATGTTTACATTTTTATAAAAGCAATCTAAGTGAAATACATGATGTCACGTCATAATACAATTGTTTCTTGATACGAGGCACGATCGTATAGTGTTATTGATAAAGAGCGCTTCAACTGAAATACATAAGGGTAACGAGGCTTATAGAGCCTTTTAAAGATAAGTATATAATACATATACGTACATAATAAAATATTATAAGTCTTAAATATGTTTAATAACTTTAGAACGATAAAAAGACATGGCATTGAAAAATTGAAACTTTTTATTCCAAGATAATAAGATTTAGCAAGACGTTATATAAACATCCTTGAAAGACACTTTTAAGATCACGTACAAAAATGATGACGTCAGCCTATTTACGTAAAATTTCAGAACATAATATCTTCCAAGTTCTTGAAGAGGAGTGCGGTCAAGAAGACTCGTGTTGTGCCAAAATTTTAAGTTGATAGGAAAGTATGTTAAGTTGTTCAAGTAATAGTTGTACTAGTTTTGATTCATATTATATTTTATATACCTAATTGGAATTTCAAACATTATGTGGCAGACTCTCAAAGTTTCCTCGGAGTCTCTGAAATTGTACATTGTTAGTATTTCAAACTTGAGAACCCACTGTTGCTTGTTTATGTTAATTTGATTTAATTATTTCGGTCTAATATGGACTTAAGCTTAGTTATTATGAAGTAAATATACAAATAACGGTTGCAAATTTCATCATCATCTTATGTTATGTTATAATGTAATATTATGCATATAACATCTAACACTTGGACAGAATTCAGACTACAGAAATTAATATTTTATTGTAAGTTTAAAGCTAAATGAGTTATATAGTTTGGTAGTCTCACCCTGTTTTCTTTCAAATGTTTTGAAATGAATTTTATTAAAAAAGAAAATAAGAAAATTTTGTGAATAACATTTTTTATAAGGATCGAACATGAACGAAAACATCACAATTATCTCGCCTTTCATCTCCTTAATGGAAGATGCTTGTAAATACTTAGCAATATAACGCCTTAAGACCTAACGTTTTATTTGTTAAAGTTGAGGTCCTTGTTTGAGAAGTAATATCTTATTTGAAATTCTACAATACATTTAAGGGCTACGAGATATTCTAAACTACGTTTTTAGTTACGTTTTCAGCGATCAAATAAAAACACACATTGCACATTACTGTTTATTATTGCATTTTTTTATTTGTAAGCTTTTATTTTAAATCATGAACAACAACAATATGATAATAGCTGTATATAATAGTACACATGAAGTTAATTTATTATATATATATATATATATATATATATATATATATATATATATATATATATATATATATATATTTCTTGCGTTATGCTCGTGAACGGGTGCTGCATGCGGTTAATTGGTTGTGTTGCAGGCCGAGATTTTGCATAATTATTTTTTGCCTATATTTTGCCTGAAATAATTAGGCTTATTTTCGGATTGATTGCCACGGTTCTAGTTTAAAACTTACAAATTTACAAAACTTTAACCAAAATAGCACCTACCTAAAATAGTTTGTAACTAAGTTCAATAACTTTTAACAGTAATTTTACTGAAATAATACAATACTAGTACCATATGTTTCATTGCCATACTGCTAGGACGAATACGGCAATAAGAAACGAAAAAACGAATGATATCAAAATCATTGATAGATTTGTCATAATAATCGAGTATCGAATAATTTATCAAAGAAGGTTCATATTATCTAAGCTGAACTGAAAATTAACTTAAAAAAAATACAGCAAAAATCTGAACAATCAAAAACAACACATCTAATTCAGGAAGCATCGTCCGGAGTATTTCAGTTAGCAAAATCGATTTCACGCCCGTCCGCGTCTATTTCACTGTCTAAAGTTTAACGTGAGTTTATTCGCATAGAGAATTTTGTAATTATTCTTTAGTAATATAAACCTTTTTTTTTTTGCTACTATATTTTTGTTTAATGTATGTTTTACGGTAGATTATTTTATGTTTCTTGTAATTTTATTATGTTTTCTTTGCACAGTTGAAACTGCTATATAGTTTCTCTATATATATCTTCAAAATCTTACCTCAGTGTTAATCTGCGGGGGCATCACTATCTTCTTCTGTGGAGGAGAACGCAAGACAACGTTCTCATCCCTTATTATTATTTGAGGTTCCATAGCCAACAACTTCTTTTTACACTCTTGCATTTGCAGACATTCCTTGTCCTTCCTGGACAGAACCGACTCTGAGGAGGCATGTTTTGAAGTATTTTTGCTTGATACTTTTAAACTGTCTATCGAAGCTGTTCGTTTGCCACTCTCTTTGCCATTTGAGGAGGCCATATTTAAAAATCCTTTAAGTTTAGTTGGTTTTCACTTATAACAGTTTTCTTAGTTGTTTATATTAGAATACATTTTTGGTAACCAAAGTGGTTGTTACTTAATGTTATTTTTATTAACAGTTCTATTATTAAGAATTTTTTCTTTAAAGAAAAAGATTTTTTCTTTAAAGCCTCTTTCATTTAAAATTTAAATATACATACTACAAAATAAAATATAAAAAGCTATTGTTTTTCACATGATTATTATAAGAATTTCATTCCTGATGTTTTTTTAATTTAAATAAATAATTATGATAAACTTTTTTGTATTATTCGATTACATAAAATTGCGGTAGCTAATTTATTGCATATTCTAATATAGTATTACTATTATAAAGCGAACGTCAGTCGTGAACGTTGATTGACTATCTTCAAACGTAAACAAATTTACGAAGGTGATCAGAAGTATGATTTATATTTTAAACAAAATATTTGCTAAATCCAGCTCGTTTTTTCAATATTTGTGGCGTTTTTGCAGCCCAGATATTTAAGAAAAGATGATTTTGCCACTATTAAAAATTGGCAAAAAAATGCATTTTATAATACATATTAACATTTTAGTAATCTATGATATGTTTTATTGTTATAGTAGTGTTTTCTTTTATTAAAAACGAGCACATTTCTTTATGTTACTAAATTTTTAATTTAACATAACAAAATTTTAATTTAGTTCTCAATTGCTCTTCAATTAATAATATATAAAACTTTTAAACAATAACTTAAACATGTACTCAAAACAAATATTTCATAAAATATAGGTCTAGGTAATTGAATATTAATGGGATAATCAAACACAAAACAACAATAGACAGACGATAGAACCACTAAAGGCTTTATTACCAACACCAATCTTATTTACACATAACACTTAACGCACTAACAGTGTTTTAAACTATACATGGTATATGACTTTTATGTTATTGTCTGGATAGGATGCCATCCATATGACGAAAACGAGAAAGTAGAATTTAATTTATTTCAGGACACGACCGAACTGCACGACGGACGGCGACAGACTGACGGCTTCCAATACACCCCCGGGAGACGCCCTGTAGACTGTAGTGGCAAATCCAGAATTATATTATGAATAAAAAGAACAAACAAATTTTACTTTTTCAGCGCTAGGATTGGTCAAAATTACTTGAATGTTTTGTTATTTTACAAAATGAATCTAGCTTTCTTAGTAACTTTCCTTTTTGTGTGCTTATGATATATATATTTTCAATAAAAGTTTATTCTCATGATTCCATACAAATACAAAAGATATATAATCCGTGAGATTAATAATTAAAAAAAATATATAGTATAAAGGAAAATGAAGACCTAGAGAAATAAATAGTCAAGTCATTCTCAACAACATTTGTTCGCGGTAGATCTTAAATCGATTTCCTTTACGGAATAATCCCTTAGTAATCTATATTACTAAAAACTCTTTCTCTATAAAAAGAATAATGAAAATAACTATTTTTATTAGCAAAGATTTGTAAAACTAATGGATAAAAGATTACTATGGAAACATCTTCGCAAATCATTAAATAATGCTACAGTATAAGTTAGGCCTGGCCTAAAGATGTCATTTTATGTATTGTGTTAAAGTTAATGTTAAATTTTCAAACAACTAAATAACAATATAAAAACTAGAGGTACATAAACATTCTGCCTATGTAATATATAACATAAATGTTTTATATACATACATAAAAAAGCTTTAACAAGAACACTTAAACAACTTTTTAAGATATATGAAGTATTTTTTTCAAATTGCTGTAAAATACCCATTCACGGAAAACGAATGTCGGTATTCAAATGAAATGAAAAGAAGTCATATCTTGAACCCTTTGAAAACATTTCCGGATATCGGAACTATTGTAGCAAATTCAATGCTCTTACAAATTGATCTTCAATGACTCTTATTTTATTTATAAATCAGCTTTACAAATCCAAAGGGTGAGAACCGATTTTTTTATAGCACTAGGATTTTGTTTTAATCAAATACATTTAAAAAAAAAATTGCTATCTATAAAATATTCATTGATATATTATTTCGTTTGCTTTGATCGGTGGTGAAACCCTTCAAAGATGTGTTTGGTTAAGCAATGTTTACTTAAGCTCGACTCAAAGGGATCGCTAAAATTATTGGCAGCCTATAGGATCTATATACAAAAGACGAGTAGGAGGTTTTTACACTGAATTATTTTCAATATGTACTAGTTTTTTCAAAATATATTTAAATTCACTCAATAGAAACCAAAGACTGTAGATATTTATTAAAACTGCTAAAGATAAGATAATAGTCTAGCACAGTTGATTATTTAATCCATAATAAGGTACAGATTGAATGATCAACTGTACTTTACATTACAGAGGTAATTCCTCACATTTCATGAATTATTCAGAATATGAAGTCAAATCATTCGAACCTATTTCCAAAATCCGATGACCGCAGATGTTCTGATGAAAGTGTTTCTATTGGCTGCTATTCAAGTTAGGGAGAATGGTAATTACTCTTGGGTGGAATAGTTCCATTACTAAAATGATATTCTGTGATAATAAAGTCTTCTCAAAGCTTCTAGCTTCGTTCTTATTTCATTTTGACTAAGTAATTAAAAGTCTTTACAAGTCTACAAAGACTTGTAAAGATTTATATATATTATATTTATGTTCTGGTATTATATATATCGTTACCAATTACATTTCAATATAGTTTTATCTTAATCCATTATTTTGTAAATGCATTTAAATATTATCTTAGAAAAGTTTTTGATGAATCAGTTTTAATTAAAAATCTTTGAAAATTGAACAAGGCACTTCAACATCCATTGTCAGAACACAAAAGCTTTGTCAAAAATCTCAAACAATTCGTACAACATTGCATTTCAAATATCAAAGTAATTTCGCCTGAGCCATTCCCGGGACGTTGAAGGCTCCGCAATAAGACATTTAGAGGGACGCTATTTGCTAAATTTGCATATTCCATCTTTTAGTTTCGAGATTACAATCTTTTTAGCGAACCAAAAGGTTTGTGACTTTATTTTTGACCTGTATAGTATGTGTTTTAAACGGAATATCAGATATAAAAATAATGAAAACTAATTCTTTATCTTTTATAGCATCACCAGTAAGAATAAATGTTTTCAAATTTGCCTAATTCTCTTTGCGTATAAGTGCATTTCTATTTCATGTAAGTGTCATAAATGTCAGTGCAATCATTATTGGGAGTTGTATTTGTGATTTGAATAATAATCAGAATGTTCAATCAAACTCAACCTGAATGCATAAAATTACAACAACCTGAAAATGATGATCAACATAGTGGAACCAATGTTAATATTAATGTGGTGATAAAAAATATCTTTCCATTAAAAAAAACTAATGAACCTTTGATTTTAGGGCTTCGTATTAATAAGTATTGAATTTACTTATTATATTAGAGAATGATATGCAAATAAAAAAATTGAGATAATTGATATTTTTGATGTTAAGTAAAATATATTACATGTGAAATATTTTTTTAAAAATCAGAGTATATTCTTATATTAAAACCAATAACTTCGTTTATTTGATTGTTTATATCTCCTACTTTTTTTTAATTAACTTTTCTATGGCAAGTTCTGTAACTGAACAATCAAATAATATTAGTTCCATTATTGAAATCTAATGGATCAAGTTTTTTGTTTGTTGTTTATATAAACTTGAAATAATATTTGACTAGCAGTATAAATAAGTGGTGATAGCCTTGTGATTGGCGATCATCTTGAGAAGGAGTAAGCGGGGAATAATATACATTATAAATTTATTTAAATCTTGACCCAACTTATATAGTAAAATTAATAAAAAATAAAGTTAATGTTCGTTACATAAATAAAATTTTTATTTATTTATAAATTGTTTTAATTAATAATAGTAAGCCCTGAGAGTAATTGATGACCCAACTGGTCAGCATTACAAAACAAACAATGAATACAAAAGTACTTCCACAATTAATATACATAGTTACATCTATTTTACTTTTTTATAGAGGTTTTAGCCACAGCTTTTCTCTTTATCAAAGGACTGTAAATTAATTAAATCTTTTCTCTTCTGACTATTCTATCACTACAGGGTTCACTTTGAATTTAATTTATTTTATTCATTTTCTCCTCATTATACGAAGGTTAATCCAGATTCTAGCTTCAGATATTTAAAAAGAAAAATCTGTTTTTAGCAGATACTACTGTTATCAGATAAAATTTTAATAATAATTTAATTTCGTCTTTAGTCAATGCATATTAAAATGAACAATTTTCCTGTATTGAAACAAACAAATACGTTTTAACAATATATACCTATTATTATATAGTGTATTGTTAGTATAATTGTGAATAAATAATCACTTACTTTTGCATTAAGCAAGAGTTAGCTCGTTGGAAGAAAATTTAAAATAGACGTGTATAGCCAGTCAAGCAAGTGTATTTTGCATTGTTTATATGAGAAATAAACCGATACGGTTAATAACCAATAATTTTGATGTGTTTAACACGGCTGTACATGTTCATAAATAAATTCAAAACATTAATTTCGGTTGTGGCATCTTTTTAGTGTTTACCTGTACTACCAAGTTAGAAACATTGGTTAATATTTTCGAAAGAAGCCGAATAGATGTCACCACCGTCCCAATAAAAGCGATCATGTGTAGAGTGCTAAAATCATCGAAACAGCGATACGGTATCTTATTCGCAGAGGTCGTGACTTCGAATCCCGACCCAAAACTTATTATTTACGATGCAATTAGTTTGAGAATATGGGTCGGAGATAGGTTTATTAACTAATATACCAACAAGTAAATTGGGGACATAACAGGCAGATTACTATGCATGAGTTAGTTAAACGTAGTCTTATAAGCAAAAATAAAATCGTTAAGAGTTTTATGAATATGTATCTAATTTCTTAGCTTCAATTTACATAGCTTCATACGAGATAGTGTTATAAGTTTAAGTGGTTGAGAATAATAAATGTGTTCGTCTCAAAATATCTTATATATGATGTATAAATATAAGTAAATAACGAGCAACATAAAATTATATAAACGTTCGTCTAGAGACTCTCTTATTTATATAAAAGTATCTCACTACGGACGTTTATTGGTCGACGACAATAGAATTAAATTCGCATGTAGCGTGCCATTCCACATGTGACATGTGCGTGCGTGACAACTGAATTATTTGTGCCCTAAGCTTTTGCTACGGTGAATAGTAAATTTATCCATACAAGTATTGTATAAGGTTCTTATAGTTGAGATAAATTTACGCTTGTTGATCGTTGAGCATGCAATCTCGTATATATATTTAATTTTTATCGTGGTGAAAACAGAGTAGATGTTTTTTTTTTTTTTTCTTTTTTTTTTTTTTTTTTTTTTATAGAACGGTTTCTTCATTACAGAGATATAACACCCGTGAGATGCAGTAAAGATGTATTATACTTATTTCGTCTGGATGGTGAAAGGTATAATATCATAAAAACTAAACTGTTAATCGGCTGTGTTCATTCTTAATTGTTTCACCGAATCATGATTTTTTAATTTTTAATCGAACCACAGCCTCCGATGACGTAAAGGACAGTGCTAAAAATCACGATCGGAAGCTATTATCTGCCGATATTTATGAGTATTTAAGTTATTTTTATAACAAATAGTCAAAAAAATTACTTAAGTTATTTGTTATTTTATTGTTTTTTTTTTTTGGTTTTTGTTTTTATTTGTTATTTATTTTTATATGTTCGTTATTTTTAAAAGTTTTGTTTTTTTTAATTCATTTACTTGTGGTTTTTTTAATTATTAATTCCTTATAGTCATATAAATAAAGGGGCTAATCTCTATAATAGATGAAAACATAATAATATTTTTTTCAAAATATCTACAAAGTTCCATCAAGAATTAACAACATATTCTATAAATTACATAAAATATTTTAAATTTCAGTATAAGAGGTGTCGTAGTCTCTACTATTATGATTTATGGACATTGCATAAACCGTTATCCTGCATGTAGCTGTCTTAGTGTCCACTGATGCATTCGAAGTCAAATTCAATTAATCTCAAGCCGGGCGTCAACTTGTCAGAGTGAAGAGGCATCGGTCACTCAAACTCCAAAATGTTTGAACGTTGGAAAATTATACCCTCTATATATCATTCAATGTTATCTATAAAATCAATAAAGTTATCTATAACCTTGATTTCATTGAATTGTTCTACTGGCGGTTGAACGTAACAAAGCAAATCCAGATAAGATATTATTTGTAAAATATTTGTGTATATTTTATTTAAAAATAAATAGCATTAGATTCTTAAAGGGCTTTAATACTGCACATTCCATTAAACCAACAACATTGTATGATACTTATCGTTCGCAGTTGCAGTTTTCATGCGTTCGAACCCACACTACAAAAAATTTTATAAAAAAAAGGAATTTTGTAAGGGTAATGTTTATTTGTGTTATCTTTATATATGTATATGTATTTACGAAAATAGTTATATATGTGTATTAGTTATCTAATACTCATGGTACAAGCTTTGCTGTGTTTGAGGCTGAATTGCCTTGAGTGGAAATGCCCGGATATTTATTTATTTTTACCAAAATGGGTTTAAAATCTAATTTGTTTTGGTTCAGTCAACTTAAGATAGTTTTTAAAATTTATTAATTTCCTAAATCAATGAACAAATTCTTATTATTATATGTGTATTATAAAGTGTCACATAATTTAATGTGTTCTGGCACTTTTCCAACTAAAGCAGGTCTGGAAGAGATTATCAATAAATGATAAATTCGTTCTGACTCTTACTGCTCATACTTGGATCTATTTCCTTTCTTTATTATTGTTGAGTGTAATACAAAAGCAATATCTTTAAAACAAATAAAATATGTAATGCATAGTTGCCTAATAGTGACTTCACATAATAGTTTGACTTATATACTGACTGACTGACTTAAATAGTTTGTTTATGAAAGGGATCAAAAGGCTGCAATTCTAACTGGAATGAATTAGTGAGTTTGAAACCATATTTGTGTTGGCGACTGCAGGCTCTCAGCTGTATACTCTTTCAACGAGCATAGATTAATATAGTTGGAAAATAGCTTGGGTTTATTTAAGCAATTGTGCTTTGTGTTTAAAAGTATTGTTTTCTAATTTATTTTTGTTATGAAGATTTCAGAAATAGTTATGCGAAATTTGAGTTTTAGAAAAAGTTATTTCAAATGAATAAAATGATGAATATTATTTGTAGAGTATTTAAAAAGTAATAAATTTATGTTTTATGACAAATAATTTTGTAATTAAAATATAAAAGAAATAAAAATATAACAAGGAACCTCAGTATTTATATATAAATCGTTGCCTACTACTTTTATGCACTTGAAAACGTGTGTAAAATATTTTAACAAAAATTGTAATTTAATTTTTGTTTATAAATTGTATTATTTATTATAGTCATTATTTTTCGTTCAATACATTTTTATTCCTAAAAGAATCAAGTGTTATGTCAGAGAACCAGATCTAATTACAATGACAGATAGGTTTGCTTTACAACGAGTCTGGAAAATAGTTTTTAAGCAAATGCATTAAAACTACAGAAAATGAAAAAAATAGCATTTTTATTCTTTTTTTACCCATAAAATACGATTACTAATAAAAAAGTTTTAAGAATAAAATGTTATATTCAGTTCGACAGTTCTTCCGTCCCAAGTTTTAGTTTTTATGACAACTTATTAGGTATAAAAGCAATAATGCACTTTAAGCTATTAAGAAGAAAACCATACATTTTATGCTGAATGAACTTTATTGTCTTAATTAGTAAATTGAAACTGAAGCGGGAGCGACTGGCGAGTAATTATGATTTTATAACATTACTTCAATGTTTGTTTTTTATTGCTGGATTAAACAATAAATAAACATAAATGATTTTAAGCAGGTGAGATTATTAGATCAATTAAACAGGCATCCGAAGGTTGCAAATTTGCTACCAATAAGAAAAATACATATTGCTCTATTTAAAGTGGCAAGTAAGATACTATCATAGTTAGTTGTTAAACTGTTCAGATATTGTTTTTTATATACAACTTGGAAAAATAAAAAAAACCTATAATTAGTTTCGTTTGTCTGTTAAATGATGACATGGCATGATTCTGATATTTTAATATTATACCTAATAATATTCTACGATACAGGTATGTCAGATGGTAGGTTTTATTAAATATACATGCTAGGCATTTTAACCAGGCCATCGAGATAGCTTACGTTAAGAGATTTATAGAGCAATCTTCATAATATTATACCGTGATATTTTATGAAGAGGCATAAAACATGGCTTATTAAATCGAACATTTAAAAAGTCATTTAAAGAGACTATAATATTCACAACCATAATTTATATTTTTATTGTGTAAAGTTTTCTTAGTTGTATTCCCAGATAAACATCTCCGAAGGTTTATTTACAATTTAAACAAAACAGTTTTTATATAAATATCAAGATTATAAATAATATTTAGTATAAATAATATTTTGTTTCTTATAAGAGGATGCCTGAGATATGGATTTTTTAGTATGATTGTCAAAATTTAATACGAAAACTTTCTTGCTGGTGTTTTTAAGACTTACCACATAGCATTATTTAATTATATGTTCGAGGCGGGGCGCTAATTTTACAATAAGATAAACGGTGACACAAATAGGTACTAAAGATCAGTTGGATGTCATTTTGTAAACCAGCGCATCTGTCGCAAGTTTGTAAAAATTTAGGATGGGAGTAAAAAGTATAAACTTTTTGTAAGAACCATACCAAGCTTTGTTATAAGTTCCAGCACTAGATGTCGCACAAATACTAAAGTGGTCTGTAATAAGGATGTATTATTGAGGATAGATGGCGCTAGTAGTCAAATCTTAATGTTTTCCGAAAATTTATAAAGATGGCGTTGAAGTATACCTTTTCTTATTCTAATCTAAATTTGTGTTCTGTCTGTAGCCCATCTGTTCAACGAGTTCTCAACTGTCATTTGACATGAAATTTTTGGTGTAAAGCCTTACACGACTAAAAACTTTGCACGCGTTGCCATATTTATTTATTTTATTTATTTATTTAAAAAATTTTGCACATATCCTGCAAAGGCAAGCATAATGCCACAAGCATTCTCTTCCAGCAAGCCCTCAAAAAAACAGTAAATACATCAAGGTGCATAACAAAACCAAAATAAAATAGTAGTTATATATAAAAATGAAAAAAAATATATAAAAAAAGAGAAATAAATGAAAAAAAAAAAATACTAATCTACTAACAAAATTTTCTAAGGAATAATAGGATAAAACATAAAGTTACATAAGAAATTTTTACAAAGGAATAGCTTGAGATAACAAATGGTTTTTGACAAGGCATTTAAAAATATTTCTGTTAGGATCTTTCCTAATGTCGGTAGGTAATGCATTCCAGAGTTTAATAGCTTGTGTAGTGAATGAGTTGAATTGAAAGTCAGTGCGACAGAGAGGCATTCGAAGTGTTAAATTTTCAGTGGAGCGAAGTTGACGGCTATGGGTATCACCAAGAAAATGAAAACGAGATTTTAAATAATTAGGAGAACATGGATCTTATAAAAGAGAAAAGAGAGTGCACAAAATTCTTAAACTTCGGCGATGTTCGACAGAAAGCCATTTAAGTTTAGAACGATAATAATAAGTATATTATAGTTTTGAATATTTTTGATTTATATTTTTCTATAAATGTTTTTTTTAACGGAGTGAATTGATAATCATAATTTGTTCAATGTAAGGTAACCTATGTTGTCGTAAAGTTATATTAATCTTTATAGTTTTACATATTTTAGTTTTATATTTTGGATATTTTAGTTTTTATAAAAACAATTTTAGTGATATAAATATTAATGTTTCAATTTATTTTGTGGCAGGCACCGTGACTTCAAGCAATTGTTTCTGATCCGCTCCATTGCTTTTTAAACAAATATTTTAGGTCCGAGATGTATTGTATACACATAATATATCTCAATGTCGTACGTAAGGGGGTAAAAGAACAGAACGTCAACCTTATGGTTAGTGGTAACGTAGCCCTTATTTTATATTGGGTTTCTACGAAGGTGTGCTTTTACAGCGTAAATCTAATTGAAAACTTCGAGTAGACGAACATTTCACATATTGCTTGAGTGTAAAAGAACATCTAGATGATGTGGGTGATATCAAAAAATGTGATATAGTTGGATGATTAACATGACAAGGAAACATTAAAACAATTCATCAGAACAGAAATTGGTGGTAGGATTCGCGCCTAGTAATGTCTATGTAATTATATTTACTTTTGATGTTGTACTTCTCTTGGCGCGACTAGGAAAAATGTTGCGAGTGTATTGACAGAAAAGCAACGGCCTGAAGTTAGTTTCTAAATCCTTCATAAGTTTTGTAAAAAATGCTACCAACATAATAAAAGTAAAAATATTTACTACCTGTGTCTAAATAGCTTGAGAACCGACCTTATATTATACTTCTTAAACGTTTTTAATATGTTTTATAGTTATAGGAGAAAAATAACTAAATTAACAATTGTTAAACGCATGAGTTACTGTCGCGTCACCTCGCGGCGTTACTTTGTACAGAGATACTTCACAGTTTTAGAAATCTTTTCGTTTAAGTAAAAATAGATGGCGTTGTTAAAAAGTGTGTACAATAATTCTTAGGTAATAATTATAGTATGTACATTCGATCACAAAATTTTATTTATTTTTGATTTCTTCAGGAATGAAATGAATCTACACATAATATGAAATGAATCTAGAAATAATCCTCTGATTTCCATAACACGACATAGCATTACCATAGATGCTGCATTTACCTACAGGATATCTCAACGCTGTTAATATGAATCTTTTCGTATCATATTGTAGTTATCATAAGCCACTGATAATTGAAGTTCCCATTGAGTCATTACCGGGAGATGCAGTAGACATTAATTAAAAATATAAAACATCAATCGGATAATGAGAGAATTTATGTTACACTTAATGTAAGAAAATTAATATTAGTTTATCAAATTTAAACTAAATATTATTGACTATGATGACTATTCTTTTCCAACAAATTATTTTCAGGTATTTAAAAACTATATATTTTAATGACGACAAAGAAGTATAACTTCTTATGTGACGCACATAAGTACCTGCAAGCACATTTTTTTATATGCATATCATTAAGTTCTATTTCATCAGCATTTAGAAAATTCTCGACGATATCAGAAGACACTATATTAATTGTTTTTTCACTATATATATTACATTTTTTTTCTTGACGCAAATTGTTTTACTAATTTAAACTTAATTTAGGTGCTGTAGATAAGAAAGTTAGTAACTAAATACTAATATTCTGAGATAATTATGTAACACTAAATTAAGCTTATATAAAGCATACATTAGACCGTTGTAACGTAACTTGTAATATTATACCCTTGGGGTTCCACTGGGGCTATCTCAAGAGGAATTTATAAAATGTAGGTACAATATTCTTACTGAGATGTTGAAATTAAAATTATTAGTTGCTGTAAATTACTTTACCACAATTTAGAGGACGTGTAAGGATCATTTTTCTCTTTCATTATAATCTTTTTACAGTCCTCGGAGTCCTTTATGTATACTTAATTGGGTGTAACCCACGTTAATTAGACCGACTAGTTTGAAACCCATTAAGTGTCCTTTCTCACGAGCTCAGAGAATCACAGAACTAAAGTAGGTAATAACAGTATTTATGAATATTCTCTGAATTATTTTGATGTTTTATTTTTACATGGTAACTTTGGCGCACGTAGCAAGGCAGCTTTTTTTTATTTTGCTGTCACAATGAAGAAAACTTAATATGTACTTTACACTAATATTCTAGAAGTAGATCTAGCCAGGTTATAAAATCAATACAGATTTATATAAATAGACGGTGGTGACATCTGTTAAGTTTCTTTCGAAAATCCTAACCAATGTTTCTAACTTTGCAGTATAGATAAACCTTTCTGATAAAGATATAGAATGCTTAATTCACCGGGACGGACAACGATACGGTAGCTCAGTTGGTAGAGCGACGGGACGGTTTCCCAGTAGTCGCGGATTCAAATCCATGCCCGTATTGGTATTCTATATTTATATAAATTTAAATAAGCTTAACATGACTATAAATGATTATATTTTCGATATTTACAAACAAATCAATACAGATTTATTTTCAGCACAGATAAATCAGAAAGAATACTTATCAGTGATTAAGTGTATTATACAGAAAAATACACATTAAAATTAAAACATAAAAGAAATTGAACCGTCATTTATGTAATTATTAAACTTTGTTTAAATATCATATTATATCAGTTCCTTCGTAATTATAAAATAATATTTACGTTGCCGGACGAGGTTTTCCCTCATGCCTCTGACACGTGTGATATTTACATAACCAGGAACACACGCAAATATATTTATAACCCAAATATTTGTATCTTATCGGTTACTTATAAAATTAACTTTACATAATATATTTTACTAGCCATTGCCATTATGGTAAATCAGTTGTTGTAGTAAACGTACATTACATTAATTCAGAATCATACAGTGAAGAATAGTAACAGCAATATCAGCTCACAGATTCTAAAATGTTTAGTCAAACAAAAATTAACGTTTGAATAATTTGCGTTTGAATAAACATTTTAGAATATGTGCGGGGCTTTGTTTCATCGCCTTTGATATTCCTGGATAACTACTACAATTGGCAAAAAGATCTTTTATTCAAATCAAATTGATTGTGTTCGAGATTGTGACATTGAAATAATAATAACCAAACCTTAGTTTTTCAAATTGATTACATTAGTAACATAACATTTTACTTGGATACAGTTGCTAATAAATTAATTCGTTAAAAGCTCGTTAACTAAGCGATTCATTAAACAATCACTGACGATTATAATAAATGACTTTACTAATGATTTTTTAGATGATTGTAACTTTGGTCATCATTTTTTATAATCAAATAATTCTCGGTCTGTAGAGATCTAGAGAATATATTTGTACAATAAATTTATTTATATTTATAAGTCCGTTTTCTCTCTTTATATCATTAGTATAGATATAAATAGTCATACCTCTACGGGCAATGGGATCAGTCTTAACAATAAATTTTCTAAAGCAATTACCGACCCCTCGGATAAAACATTTAAATCACACATTAAACGTGTTCTTGAATTCAAAGCTATATTCCCGACAAGGATTGCAAATGAGCAACTTTTTTATTATTCTGCACACGGGGTTTCATTGTAACCAATACCTCGAAAGTCGTCAACATAATGTATTATGTAATTATTATAAATATTTTTTATTATGAATTTTTGGATCCATAATCATTAAACGCCTTGTATATATAAGAGGATTATAAAACTAGCAGTGGCGTAGTTAATAGGATTTTTTTACCTGGTACCAGTTTTTACTTAAATTCTATTTTGTTCTTACTTTAACTAATGTTTTTTTATAAACGAGTTAGAAGAGTGTCCATGATTTTTTTGTTGGTAGTCCTCCATGGCTCCACTTTGCAATCATATAATTAGTATGACGTTTAATTAATGCACTATATATTTTAAATTAAACGCATTTACTTAATGACATTTTTTATTCTATAATAAGATATTTGAATTTGAACTTTATGAATATTACAATAAGAAATACTATTAACTCAATTTCATTATTTTCTTTGTTTTTATTGTTAGTTCTTGTGTGGCTTAAAACGTAAAATTGGTTAGTTAAAACTTGATATTTAGTTTATAATAAAATTAAAACTAGAATTAAAAGGTTCCGTTTATACAGAAATTAATTGAATGTAATAAAAAGTATTGCTCGGTCTTTTCTTGGGTTAATCTATAATACTGTTTTTGAGGTTGTGTGTTCTTTGGGGACAAAGAACCAATACTTATACCATACCTACCATTGTAGCATATACTATTTTAGACTAACTACAATTGTTGGATATAACAATTACAATTAAAATGATTTTATTTAAATATTCAATTTAAATTTTATAAAATTTAATTTTATGTTACTAACTTGAAAATTACCAAATCACCTCGTGGGCTGATTCTATAATTTTCAAATTAACCTCTTTTTTGAATCTACATTATTTTATCTTAATTTTCACCATTACAGTGTAGCTTAAAGTTATAGTTCCTTGATTCATGCAGAGGGAAAAATATAATATATAATAAATATATACTTTTAAACATTCTATCTCAATTCATTTGTAGTTTGCTGCATCCTACAGATTTCAGAAAGATCTTATCTTTGAGTAGTCTTGGTTGACCAATCACTCCAGTCGTATGATGCTCTTATAAAAAACCCCAAATTGCCTTCATAGTACACTAGGTTTTGAATTGTATTTATATATAAATACAGTTTAGGGTACTTCATATTAAAGAGTTATTCATAAGAGTATACTACGAATGTGTTTTAAGTAATAGAAATAAATATATGATTATTTCATATTATTTATATAATAATAAAAATGCCTTTATTATCGGTACGTACCGACACAATATTTCACTATATTAAAACATCTCAGAAGTATTCAAGATAAACATCCTCTCTTCAGCATCCAATCTTTAATGCCGTAAGTAACACTTTCTGAAAATCACTCAGTGAGATGGAACCTTGTCGACACCGAAACTGAAAGGTATTTTTCATCTGTTTCTTTGGAATATAGTTTTCTTCTTTCAGGTTTCTTTTTCTCAGACCAGTGAAGGTTATTGTTTGTGGCACACTCAAATTACAACAGAAATATTCTTTCACCGCTTAGTTTAGTTTAAAAATAAAATTGTATTATCTTTCATCCGTGCAATTCCAATATATTAAATCGATACTTACAAAAAACCTTTTAAACCACATATTGGCAATATGCAATAAAATATATATATGTCATAGGAATTTCAAATACTCAGGCCATCGTTAGAGGATCGTACTTGAGCGATAATGGAAAAAGTTTAATCGAGTACGATCCAAGTGGTGTGATGCGTGATATCGTTAAATGGCATTTGTCTACTCTATAGCAGGGATCAATACCCAAATACGATTTGTAGGAAACATTATTGGATAAATAAATTTTATTAATAAATGAATAAATATTATTTTGAAACACACTATTAACTATTTATTGGTATAAACAAAAAATATGCAACATATATAGACATTTAAAATTAGGTCGCAACAGATATTTAAAATTAGGTCGAATGTATCGTAAGATTGAATTAAATGTATCGTTATTTGATTTTTCAGGATGTTTAATGTAGAAGAATAAAACATAAAAATGTTGGGTAGTATTTATATAATATATACGAATTATTATTACTGTACACTGAAAATATATAACTTTTGAATATAACTCAAAGAGAAAATGCGTAAAAGAAGGATATCCGCATTGCGGTTTCAGTACACTGACGAATTACTGTGTACGAATAATATTATATTTGAATGACATATATGAAAACCACACTTTTCATTTTATCAGCAATCTACTTCGTATCTTAATTAAAACATATCTCCTGTTTTGTGATACCAATTTCTTAGCAAACATCTACAATTAATACAATTTTATCCCTTCATTGATAATAGTATTTTTGTAAATACATTTTTTATTGTATAATCAAGGGTTAATTGATCAATGTTTTTTAAAAAAAATATTTTCTAGACCGACAAAAATTTTTTGACTCTTAATATAATGTATAGTGTAAGAGCTTTATTTACTTTAACAAATATTACTTACTTAAAAACTGCATAATTTTGCAATGCATAAGCAATGTTTTTTTTACTTAGAAATGAGGTTGGGAAACTTAAAAAGTGAATACCACTGCATTCTCAGTGATTTTAGTAAGAATGAAAGATGAAGTATGTTGTTACATTTTATTATTGTGAAAGTAAAAAAGTTAATAAAGAAAAATATTTAGAACCGACCATTAAAATTGAGTTATGGTCCAGTATATATTACAGTACTAGCTTTTACCCGCGACTTCGTCTGCAATAAATAGTTTCTTTGGACAGTAGTATTATTTATTTTATTAAGTAGGTACGTATTACGTAGGCATAGTAAGTATTTTTTGTGTATGTGAAATGTGAACTGGATGTTGTGTGTGTGAAGACGACCTGCTCATTTCTTATGGTAAAGGGATGACAGGATAAAGGATAGATATCTATCTATATATCGATATCTTTTTTAATTAATAAAGCATTTTTTTTAAACCGCTGTTGTAACTATTTTCACTTTACTTTTAATCACAGGCTAAAAGAAACCGAAATAAAAAAGAACTGGATATTTTCATAAAACCTTATTTAAGTTATATCATTAATAATATTTATCATTAATAATATTTTTGTGTAAAATAAAGAAAAAAATACCCAAAAACACGAACTATTATTAACAAAAATAGACAAATGTTAAGAACTTAAGAAGAACATTGTATCAACGTATCATCAATTGCAAGGCCAGCGTATGTCCCAGCGATTTACGCTTTTTCCAAGGAGAATGAGATATTTTACCACTGTAAAGAGTAGCCTAGGTCCTTTGTCAATGGTTAATGTATATTTATTCCAAATTTCATTAAAATTGGTACAGTGCTTTAAGCGTGAAAGCGTAACAGACAGACAGAGTTACTTTCGAGCTTATAATATTAGTATGGTCACCTACTACGACGCCAGCGTAAGCGCCACCGATTAAGGTGATTTTTCCCATGAGAATGAGAGATTTTACCACTGTAAAAAGTAGCCTATGTCCTTTTTCAATGTTTAATCTATATTTATTCTAAGTTTCATTAAAATTGGTGTAGTACTTTAAGCGTGAAAAAGTAACAGATAGACAGACGAAAGACGGAATTACTTTCGAATTTATAATATTAGTATGGATTAAAAATCCAAAGTTGGCTTTTGCAAGATTCTCGCAGATAATAGCAAACTGGCGGATTATTAATATTAATTTATTTATAGGGATTATTAATATTATATTTATTTATCTAAAAAAATATTTATTTAGAGACATTTAAGGCTACTTATAAATTTATCGTATTTATTAGCCTCTATTATATAGATACAATATACATTGAATATTATTAAAAATAGTTAAATTAATTTCATTTTATTCCGTATGTATTTTTTGGGATTGATAAGCTTTCAAACATTGTATTACATTATATTATCTAAGTCCTAAAGGAAAGATTAAAAAAATAGGGTTTTTATCGTGAAAAATCAATTTTAATTCAAAAATATTATTTAATGACAAATATATAATTATAAGTATATTAATGATATAATAAATTAAAGTTGAAATACAATTTTATAAAAACAAAATTAACACATAGGTGGTAGGTAGGTACACATGAATACACATATGACGTAATCATTTATAGTCTGCCTCGCTACTAGCACGCACACACATAGCACACCGCTTTTCATATATGACGATTTATTCCGAATAGCTCAATATCGCAATCTCATTCAAAGAACGTTCGTTCCAAAAATATTAAAATCACAATGTAGATACGTTTAGGGAAAACTGATATTTATAACAAAATATGATAATATCTTGTATCAATTTTCATAATTCTAGGTGTTGAGTAAGAAAAGAGCTCGTCGATTGTGTGCTGTGGCTCTGTTAAAGTGAAATGAATTGTTCTCAAATTGATATTGGCAGTGGCGCCCACCTTAGACTGGCGGTCGACTATTGGGTCAATGTTGTTTATTTATTTCACTAGTTTGTTTCACCGTTGCAAACATACATACCCAATTAAATGTTTTTCCATTCACATTGCTAGTTGTTACCTGTTACTCTCTATGTGTTTTGCTGAACTGGAAGTTTTGGTTCGAGAGAGTTTACACGTTCAAAGTTTTAACAGATTATAGATAGACAGACAGTAAATAACATGATTTTTAAAGATTAGGTATAAGTATGCATTTTTACTTGAGTTTTAATCGAGATATTCACATTTGACAACAAAACCCCGAACGCTTTAAAATGAATCAACAATTTAATGAACAATCTCAAAAAATTACTTAATTTTAGTGAACCCACTTTAAAAATTCATAGTAACAGTAAAAAAGAAATATCCAGTAAGATAATTTTAATCAGATATATAGCATTTATTCAATAACAAGAATAGGGTAATAAATCCTGCCATTTTTCTTTAAGAAAGACATGATGTTGTAAAAAAAGAAATATAGTTCGAGGGTGATATATTGTTGTCGTCTTCCTCATATATACTCCCAGGTGCCATACCTATAGAAAATGATTCGATGGGACGAAGATTGAGTAATAACCCTCGTTGTATAGCATTTCAGCATTTTATTTAACAGTTATCATGAGTTAAAAGTAACTTGCTTTTTTCTATGAAAATATTTTATTATTTTTATATAGTAGCGTCAAATCATTTGACTTTATATTGTATGGAATGACCGGGGAAGTTCACTCCCTCATAAAAGATTGGTGTTCTAGTCATGTTCTTGTGGTGTATGAGCGAACTGGAAGACTCAATACCCACCCTTCCCCGTATTTTCTTAAGGTTGAAATTTATTTGTATCTAGATACTAAACTAGTATATTTACAATTAACTATTATATCATTAAACTATTAATATGCTCAATTACACCACTAGTATGGTTGGATAAGTTCAAGTGAAGTGTTTGATATCGTTGATTGGCTATTAGTAATTGTTTCCAATTTATTAACTTTTATGTATTAATATATTTTGTTAAATATTAAACACATTAAATAATAATTATATTATAGAAATGGATAAAAAATGTTTAACTGCATAAGTTATGTAAATAGCAAAATAACAAAATTAGGGTGAGACCCTCGAGACCTTATCTAGCACTGCGACGCTCCTGTCCTCTGGATTAGCATTTTCACATTTCGATACATTAAAGAATAAAAAAATAAGAAAATAATTTTAACATAGAGAATACGTTGTGATTTTAAATATATGAAGATAATCCTCGATTCTACTAATCGAAATCTTAAAACTTTATACTTACATAAAGAATTAACTTTCAGAGTAGATATATGCTATATTTATATCCCTCAGTGTAAAAAAGCGAATAATGAAGATACAGATATTCCATTATAAGACAAAAAAAAAACAAATCATTGCAATTATGTAAAATACCGCTAAGTGCTTGTATATAACAAAGCTAATATTATTTGTTACACGAAAAGTAAGGTTGTATATAAATAACTTTTGCATGTCTTCCGTTGCGTGAGAGGAAATGCCACTGTATACATTCATTTACTCCCTCGAGACCTACCTTAAAAATATACTATATATATATAAAAAGCTTGGCTTTCTTATCCTTATCACTTGTAAAGTACATTAGAATATGAAATAATAAAAAGATGGCAATTTAAAATATGTATTATAACTGTAGAGCGGTTAAACCGCAAAAATGTTTTTCGCTTGGCTTCTAATTAATGAATACGTTTTATGTATTGCTGTTAGTTGTTTATTCTAACCTTTGATTAAATATAAAATAAGGATCGTTAGATCGATGTCTAAAAAGAAAAATGCGCATTGCGGTTACAAGGAAAACTTACGATTTATGATAATGTGTTATGAATAATAAATATTTAATTTAAAAAAATAATAAGAAAAAGTAACCGTGAGCTGTCGCAATAATTAATTATAATTTACATTGCTGTGATAATTTGCATGTGTGTTTAATACTGCCGAAATGTGTTGTTTCAAGCAATTAAAAATAATTTTTAAATAAGTACATTATTATAATTGAACCTTGTCACCGAATTTAATAGAACATAAAAACATAAAAAGAATTAAAAACCTTTTAAAAAGCATTTCTAAAGCTATCAATCCTAACTATATTACAGATACGAGAGTTTCTATCTTTATTACAAAAAAAAAAATCTTATTATCTTTATTGCAAAATACAGGATAGATTTTTATTGTATTTTTTACACAGGTAGAAGAAAAATTTAAATCTGTGAACTTAATTGTAGCCTACTTTGTATGTTGGAAAATAAGCAGTTTCTATAGAAATAAGAAAAACCTCATTTGTCACTAGTCAACGAAAGTTCCTGTCGCTGTCTGTACTTATTTTTATCTTAAAGTAATGTTATGTTCTATACTAGACTTGCCCCACCCACGCGGTTCATAAAACCATATAACAAATAGTACTTCAACTAAAATGTTTGACTTTATTCTATAGTAAATATATTGCACAAACGAGCTGTTTTCATAGATATAAAGCGTGGGAGAATAAACATTAGATTTTAAAAGGAATTCAAAAAACTAGATAAAACCAGTGTTTCAAGATACTCGTATTTTGCAGTCTTCGTATTTTCATGTAAGCTCTATTCCCTTTTCCTTTTTTCTCTCTTAGTTTTAAAGTTTTATCTCTATCTCTTTATTTTTAAAGTGTATCTTATTTTTAAACTTTAATAGTTATATCCTGTTAATACACCAAGTTGTGTCAACGTTAAGAATATAAATTGTACTGTTTAGTATTTTATATTTATATCAGTATAAGGAAATGGGTCTGAACAGCTGCGGTGCGTTGGCGAACCGGTTTGACGTCGAGTTGGTGTTTGCTTCGTCGGGTGTCAAACAGGATAGCGGGATCCGAAGCGACGGGTTTCCGCTGACCACCCGCAGATAGTTGGGGGCACAATAAGTGGGTTAGCCACCCACGAAAGGCGGCCTCGCTAGCTGCGAAAAATCCCAGGGTGGCTCCATCGTGCTGGTTGCGACCAGTCGAAGAAGCCTGATGGCGATACCTGGGGGGTTCAGGCGTCTCCGCAGTCTCCAGACTAGTTTCCCAGTGGCATAACTAAACCAACTTTCACGTCGAGTTTGATATGTACCGCCTCGTTCAACTGACATTTTTCATCCCTATAAACATTTAAATTTTATGAAGAAAGACAAAAAAAGAAAAAGTTTATACAGCGGTTGCACTCCTTCTCATTTAAAGTGCATCTCAGTAATATCAGAGGCTTGCAATCTAATATCTTACCTGTCCATCACCACCGGGAGACAGCGGAACCGTATCTGTTCTTTTCAATCCTGCCAATTACAAACCGATTTCATTCACCTCCATACTCTGCAAGATTATGGAGCGTGTATTGAACTCGCGTCTTTTAGCATACCTAGTAGGTAATGATCTCCTCAGCAACCGACAGTACGGGTTTTGACGCAATAGGTCTACTGGGATTCTCCTAGTGTATGCTACACACATTTAAGGCGAGGCCATCGAGAAGAATAGTGAAGCGGTCACCGTCTCTCTAGACGTCTCGAGGGAATTTGACAGGGTCTGGCATGCGAGCCTTATAAGCAAGCTTTCAGCGTACCGTATAGCTCCTGGTCTGATCGGCTAGATAACAGACTTTCTGAGCAGAGATCTCTTGGAGTAGTTGTCGACAGGTGCTTCTCGGAACCCTTGACAATAAATGCCGGAGTGCCTCAGGGGTCCGTTCTTTCTGCAACTCTTTTTCTGCTGCACATTAAAGATCTGTTGAAGCCCGGTATCTATGGGTATGCATGCCGATGATAGCACAGTTGTAGAAAGATATCTGAGTACTCGGGCTAGTAGAAATCAAGTACAATCTGAAAGAGAAGACATGGTGCAACGTTTGAGTGACATTCTTGATCGGATCGGATGGAGCAATGCCAATCTTGTCGAATTCAACGCCACTAAAACGCAGACGTCTTTGTTCACCGCTAAAAAGAGCACTTTCACCTTGGCTCTGACTTTCCAGAAAGTATCCTTGGAATACAGTGACCGGCTTCAGTTGTTAGGCTTACAGATTTCCTCAAACCTCAACTTTGGTCGGTTCATTACTCAATGAGCAAGAGCAGCAGCAGCAAAGCTTGCTGTTCTTGCGAAGTTCCGGCAATACTTTACACCGGGACAGCTTCTTGTTTAATACTGTACTGAGTATTGTGGTCACATATTTGCTGGTGCCGCAAAGTCTTATCTTGCGGTTCTGGACTCAATTGAAAGGCGAGCGAAGAGGCTTATAAGCGGTCCCGAATTGGTCAAAGCCGACCTTCATAGCCTTGAACATAGGCGTAGAATTGCTAGCCTCTCAGTATTCTATAGTATATATTTTGGTGAGTGTGTGCTGGAATAACACGACCTAATTCACACGTCACAAGGCACAGACTGACAAAGCAAATGTCACTTTGAATCGAAAAGTCTTAATTGATTTTTTGAGGTTAAGTAATAAAAATACAAATGAATGTAAATTTAGAAACGTAATGCTAATGCAAAAATAGAACCAGACACATTACTGATTATTTAGAAAATAGGTTGCAGACTTTTTGCAGAGTTTTGAAAAATTTAAAATTTAAAATGTAAAAGACCTATGGATTTTTTAGCCACCCACGTGCTCCTTTTATTAAAGGAGGCGACCCAGGCGAGAGGTTGAGACGAAAGTGGCGGCGTTATTTAACTCTTTTTAACCTCATCATAGCATTCTCAGTTTCGCCGCTATTGTCACTATAATTTTTTACCCTTGTCACAGCTAGCTCTGGTCTTTTTCCTTGTTTTAAAACATATTATTTCTTCTATAGATATCAGGATATGCAGATTCTTATAAAAGTTTTTCTTCTTCATAGCCAGAAGCGATAATATACGTAATTCAACATTTTTATCACCGCCAGAAACGAACCTAAAACCAGCCCAATTAATACCATACAGCCAGATAATTTCTTTATGTACATCATAGGTTTAGGTATGTTATTAATTCTTAAACAGAGAGTTGAAGTAATTTCTGAAAAACAGAAATTATATCAATAATTTAAACAAAACCGTAACTTTTCGTAACGTTTAAACAAGGTGGTGGTACTTTGAGACTACTGATAGACGTACAATATTTTCATATTAAGTGAGAAGCTTTACATAATCCGTCACTCAGACACCTTACTTGGTAAACTAGTGGCTTAGATAAGAATATCGATTCGGTGTGTTCATGAGCTTTTAAACACAACAATTGCACACTACCTGGGGCCTTACCATCAACTTTTAGTAAGCGATTCTGTTCCGATGCAGTTCAGTTTAGGTTCAAAAAGTAAATCGCTTTTTTTCGTACCATCACCTATTACTAGCTGGGTCGAAAATGAATCGCTCAGAATGAACGAAATTGTCGCTGGTCCGCTTTTATTTCAAGTTGTCGTTGACAACTCGCAGCAAATTAACGTTTTCATCGCACTTTAAGAGCGGTTGTTATGATTATGAATAAATTTTAATAGTGTTAGCTGAAGGTCAATAGGGAATATACAAATATTTATAATGGTGTGTGTTATGTTTCAAAGGATTGATTTCTGTTTTAAATGTTATAAATATTATTAACATATTATGTTAAGCATATTATAGGTATAGTAATTTGATATTGATGTTAATATATATTTTTTCTCATATAAATCAGAAAAAGATTGAAAATAATGATGAAAAGGAAGTATTAATTAAACGTCTCTAATATGAACCTTAAACTAAAGAGATTTAGAAATAGTGTCAGCTTTATATACCTACATTAAATATAACAATAGATAACCATTTCACTATTTTTATAATTGGAATAATCACAAATCGAATTTAAAAAGTTAGTTGCAGCGAGTATAAAATCCCATTAGTATACTAAGTTACCCATTAGTATATTATTATACCTCATTAATTGAAAAAAAATACAGGTATGTATTAAAAACAAAGCTACAATTGTAAGATGGTCACAAAATGTTGTGAAAGATTTTCTTCATAATCATAGTCACAGCTCCAAAAAAAGATCTTCGTTGGTTTATAATTTTATAGTTTATACTTATTTAAAACAATTTATAATTTATACTCATACTTATCTTTAAAAGTAATAATATAATTATCTCTAACACTAATAAATAAGGATTAACATCAAGTATCTACAGTATATCATTCGTAACAATTCTGTTTAGGCTACGATAATAGCAACTTTTATTGAATCGCTAGTTTTGATAGTTAAGCGGTTCAGTTTAGGTCGAAAAGACAGCTCATGGTACGAATTGAATGAACGAATTAACGTTAGCGGTTTATTTTGGGACTTGTTAAAGTCGCGACCTAAACTGGTCGTCTTATAAGCCTTATGGTACGAAATATCAAAGCGATTCAATGTAGGTCGTGAATTGGATCGCAATAAGAGTTCATGGTAGGCCCGCTGAAATGGAAACAGTTATACTAACGATAATAAGAAATATATAACAATCGTAATAATATAAATACAATATGAAAAAACCATTTTACAAGGAAACATTATTGCACTAAAGAAATAAAATTTGAAACTCAATATATTATATGTTTAGTAACTTATTGCTAAAAAACAAAACATGTCAATTGGTCGTACTAATAATAAAATTATTGAATTAAAATTTGTTGTTATTGTTAAATAAAAAATATAATCTTTCACGTGGATCCTTATTTTATTAAATATAATATATATTTCTTGTATTAAATATAACCTTTGTACATCATAATATAGGATTTTTTTTAATAATAGGTAGTTTTGGAGCCTATTCAATTCAAACAAACAACCAAATTTTTCCTACTTAAACAATTGAAAATTTTGTGTGTCTGTAGGTTTATTTACAGCAATTCAGAAACCAGTAATATAACTTTAAAAAGCAGCAAAAAAAATTAAATTAACAATTTAATAAAACCCCCGATACAAAAAGACCTTGAAAAAGGATAAAAATAATATTATTATGTACTTATTGAATTCGCTGCGTCGGGGGACCGTTAATAAAGGAAGAAATTAAAATGAATGCAAGTAAGTTAACAAGTCAAATAAAGAAATTACGATATCGAACCGTATATAGTCTAAGTCCTCAATGAATAACTTCGTAAAATAGACACCATCATCAACGTACGTACAACGGTCCCCCGATGCAACGAATTCAATAAGTACATAATAATATTATTTTTATCATTTTTCGAGGTCTTTTTGTATCGGGGGTTTTTTTAAACTGTTATTATATATGATGTGTATAGTGTAACTTAATATAAGAAAAAAATAACAAGGACAAAGCTTTTATTTTATTGATTCAGGGAATATTTTGATATTTTTGGCACATATCATATCTTGTATATTCACAATGCCATATGCCATGTCTCGGCTGTCTCGGCTTACTACAAATTAAATTAATTTAAATTAAATAAACTTTATTTGGACGTGACATAAAAGAAAATACAACAAAAAAAAATACAAAATATAAAATCATAGAAAATTAAATAAAAGTAAAACAAAAAAAATTGTGTCTGTAGCATCCAAAACGGGTAACCACTCAACTTTTGCTGAAGTGTATGACACCAGCAATGATTTTCAGTGGCCGCCGTGCCATGACCTAACTAACACTAGTGACAGTTGGACTAATAAAATTATTTAAAGGAAAAAGACAACAACATTCTTAACTACAACTACATAACAATAAAGATGTAAACATATGCACACACACACACGTATACACACATATATACCCATATACACTTACTTATAGATACACACATACACTTTTATATAGATACGAAAAATAATATTTAAATTAATATTATATTAAGCATATAATAAAATTGTCGAAGATCGATTTTTGTACTTGGAATATATTAAAAAAAAACATAATGGGGGTCTTTATATAAGCAAGAGAACTCAAAACAATGGTTTTTCAATTTGTCTGTATATCTTTATTTTTCTGCACGCTAATCTCAAAAACGGTTTAACCAGTTTGGAGTCAGTTTTTAGTTATATATTGTAATAATCTTCACTTAACATTAAGTCTTTTTTTCATATAAATCGGTTAGGATTAAACATTCTGAATAACATTTAGTTTTTCACTATCATTGCACACTTTTCACTCTATTAAAAGATATAAATATTTAAATAATTTAAGAAATGTATCTATACATATATTAAAACTATAACCGATCGCTGTCTGTATATGGAAAATGTTTTCAAAAATTCACCCTTTATATAAGCAAGCAAAAACAATGTTTTTAATTTTTTCTGTTCGTCTGTATGTTTGTATGTCTGTACATCTGTATGTGTGTTTGTGGACACTAATCTCAGAAGGGATTAACCGGTTTGGTTGTAGTTTTCGGGAACATGTTGTCATTGGCTTCACTTTATATTTGGTGTTTTTTCATATAAACAAATAAAGAAGTTAATAATCTCTTATTTTCGTACCATTGCGGTATGACTTTTTTTTCGAATTGAAAAAGTTATCCTCCCCTCAGGGAATAATAACACCCATTCCAATGAAAAAATACGAAATCGGACTAAAAACATAACAATAAACTAATAAATACTCCTACACGCAAAAACTACTTGACGGAGTTTGATGAAACCTTAAAGGTTTATTGCTTATACATGTGTATGTATATCTATGCGTACGAAGTCACAGGCACAGCTAGTTAATAACATAAATTGATCACAAAAAATATAACAAGCCATAATTTTAGAATATATTAAAGAGCTATAAATAAAAATATGATATGTATTATTATATATTTTAATAAAACATAAGAATAACATTTACTTTAAGCTTCTCGCTCCAGTCTAAATCGATCTATCCGGTTATTTTGATATTTATAATATGCATGGAATTTTTAATTGGAATGAAATTCACGATTATTATTGATCCCATCAAACTATTTTTTCAGCTGTAAAAACTTACTTCACTTTTCACGAAATTTGAAAAATATTCTATGTAAAAATAAGAACAATTTATGATACAGTATCCTTCTTTTAAAAAAAGCAATATGAAATAATATTTATTAATTAAAAAGTACCAGTTGCATATTAACATTAGCATATTAAATATTTTTACTATAGTACAAAAGTTTTCAAATAAATTTAATCACATTACAATATTTTTAAAATCCGCATTGCAGATACTACATATAAGAAATAGTAGTAGTAAAAAGAAATAACTTTTAAGAAGTTTTAAGTGAGTTCGTAACTTGTGAAAGTTATTTCTTAAGCTATCTTATTGTTGACCACCTGTAGAGTAAACCACAGTACAAAGACATAACATTTTTTTTTTCGAATAAAGACGATAAAGAAGATATTTCTGAATTTCCATCTTCCCAATGCCTTTGAAAGTAGCGGCCTCTGATACGTTGTGGCGAAGAACAATTATAGCCAGTTCGAAATTATTTGGCCCCGCTACAAACTCGAGCTCTTGTGAATTCATTAACAGGGATCATATAAGTGCGTATTTGGGAATTAACCCATTAAAAATTTAGGTAAAAGAAGGTCATGCCAAAGTAGTAGAAGACATGCGTGAAGATCGGTTTGAACCTCGGTTCCTGAAGCGGTATTCGCCTCACGATGTTTGGGTCAGCGTTACATGCTTCGTCCACTCTCATCTATTATTATGTATTTTCAATTGTAATAAATTTCTTATAAGGTACTATTTTATATTGTATAGTTGAAACAATGAGTATTAAAGCGTGATTTAATTCTCTTTTTTTATCCGTTAATTGGTTTCATTCCCATTATCTTGTATGTTCTGTCAGATCAATTTAAATATCTTGTTTCGAGTAACATATATATGAATACCTATATGTTATTAAAGAATATAATTTAAAGTAACATGTCTTGCAACACTTCTCTATTTAACGAATGCTAGTAATAAACTAATTCAAGACTAATAATCTTCTTTGTATTATTCCTTCTTTGTTTTTAATGTAAATTTAAATAAGAAAAAACATAATAACAAAGACAAACAGTCAACAGAGAGAAGTTATTTAAGGCCAGGTATCCCTACAAAACACATTGTTAGAATTCGTTTTTGAAATAGTAAACATTGAAATTTAAATCTAAAAAAAAATATTTTGAGGATATATTGCAGGGAATGTACCCGATGAAAACATGATTTAATAAAATTGGCTCGATAGAAAAAAATCACAAAGTTACCTCTTTTCCGTCTTTTTATCTCCAATTTTTCGGTTTTATTTCTAAAATAAGCGATTAAACATTTTGGGTCTTTTACCAAAATAATGTTCATTGATTTCTCAAGGCATTTTACCCGATAGTTTTTTTTTTATTCAATCTCTTATTTTTTTAATTAATTATTCAAGCGAAATTCGGTCATCAGAGAACTCGTCAGTGTCTCGCGAGACGTTGACAAGGTAAGACGTGTATCAAAATTTTGCAGATGCAATTGTGCGATTATCATGACATATATTATGTCATTCTCTAGTTTACCACAGTCTAGCTTTTTCAGTAGGTCCAAAAAGAATAATAAAAATGTTAAAATTGAAGACGTGTCAATCGAACATTTTGCAAAATTATGAATAACTCTCAAAGTAATCGAATTAAAATAGTAGATCATTTGAGACGTGGTTAGTTTACAACTTTATATCACTAAAAATTTGAATAAACACCAATATACACTCCGAGTAGGAATCAAACTCGCGACTAATACTATCTTGATATCTTATTTGTTATTGCAGCGAAACTGATGAAGGCAATGATGGGCTTATGATTGAAATGATAAATGATAAAGAAGGTTTTTTCCAACCTGTTACCTGTTGATGACAATTACTTTTTAAGAGAATTACAAGAGAAAGCACGCCACAATAATTTATTTAATTGTAATGCAAGTAATTTATGTTTAGTCGATGAAAGAAGAAATGGACTGATATCGTCTTTTAAATTTGAATGCAATATGTGTAAAAAAAAATATATAAATATAGAATGAAAAATAAACCGATACGGGCAGGGATTCGAACACGCGACTACTTGGAAACCGTCCCGCCGCTCAACCAACTGAGCTACCATATCGCTGTCCACCTCGGTGAATTAAGCATTCTATATGTGCATTCTATGTGTACTACCAAGTAAAAGGCCAGTTACACGTAACAGAACTACAAAAGTGTCTTTTGGCAATATGGGCAGACGAGAATGAGAAAATATACACACAGTTCATTGAAAAAGATGATTTATTTTGGGACACAAATATGAAACCAAAATTATTAACATTTTATATAAATTGCTTGCTGCCTGAAATCATAGACAGTAGAAATGCAAGAGGTATGCCCATACGAGACATATCAATTCAGAAGGAAACTATGACTGATACAACTAACCGTAAATCTAAAAACCCTGATAAGGAATCAATACCGGCACAAAATATACGCCGATAAAATTTTATTCAGTTTTAAATTACTCTAATTAAGAGTTACCTATTTTATTGTGATTATACATAAACATAATTTAAATTAAATATATAATTTGTTTTATTTTTATTCTATATGTACCACTTACACTTTATTTATTTACGAAAATAAATAACATTATTAGCACATAAAAATATATTAAAAATGCATTAATATTTTTAAATGAAATAAATTATTAAACATGGTTTAGTTCTAAACTGTGGCGACAGGATGACGTCACGTGGTCGCTATGTGCAATGCCCGCTGCGAAGGCGCGATGTACCTATATTACGCGGGCGGGGGTTGCACTGAATGCCTACTTTTGCAGGGATACCTGGCCTTAAAAGAAAAATCTTGATACCGACCAATATGTATACATCTCCTAAAGAAAATCAGCGATTTTGTTTCAGTTAATTGTAATGTAAATAATTTCCTCGTTGAAGAGTGGCAAGTATAAGAAATAAACAATAAATAAATTTACATATACATTAAACTTATAAAAAAAAGAATTATTCGGATTATACGAGACGAAAAGTGTGGTAGATAGTGGTAGACCGTTTTATTATATTTATAACGAATTATACCGTGGCCTGCTACAAATATAAATCCAGGGTTTTAATCATAGATTTAATAATATGTTAAGTTCTTATGATTCAATTAAACTAACCCCGGTGAAGTATATTTCAATCGCGAAAGGTTTCCAGTGTAATATTCATATCGTTATATTTTATTACATTTTATATATATTTCAAGTTATATGAAATAATATACAATGTATCTTTACGTTCATTTATAAATACTTCGTTTATTTGTTTTTAATTATTAATACAATTATTGTTATTAAATTTTAAAATTATTTAAGTTATTAAATATTATTGTTATTAAATTTTAATTAGTAAATTGTGCTTTCATATTAATATAGTAAAAATGTAGTTAATCGATTATCTAATTTAGAGTATCGGATTTTAATTAGTTTTTTTGGTGTGTTTTCTTTAAATACTTCAGAGTAAGTGCGATTGGTCAGTATCAATTTTGTTATAGTGTAACCACTACATTTTCATCATGAGGGTATTGTACTGTAAGTATTTTCATTCATAATTGTTTGTTATTAATTTATAATAAGACTAGGGGTCGCCCGCGACTCCGTCCGCGCGGTTTTTAGTGTTTCCTCAGCCCACGCGAGGAAAGCTCTCAAAAAAGAAATCTTTTCCCGTTTGTGCAGCATTTTTCATTGCTGCTTGACTTATATACCCTAAAGCCTTCCTCAATAAACGGACTATTCAACACAAAAAGAATTTTTCAATTCAGGCCAGTAGTTCCAGAGATTAGTGCGTTCAAACAAACAAACTCTTCAGCTTTATAATGTAAAAAAAAAAATATTTAAATATTTATATTTAATTTAATATTTAAAATATTTAATATTTAAAAATATTTATATTTATAATAAGATAAAATAGTGATACATTAAATGAAATCTTTAGGATTTACCACTAATCTTATTATCAGATATTAAAGTCTTATTTTAGGAAACGTTTCAAATATTTAACAAAAGTCGTGTTTCCGGAAAAACAAGATATAGGTCCCATCTTGCTTCCAAACTTTCTGCCTTTTTTAGTATTTGTGCAGAATACAGACGCCATAAAATAAATTATTATATTTAATTTTTTTCTCAAAACACTGAGGCTTAGTGCTAAAGATGAATACATGTTGTTATGATTTGTCTTTTCAGTTATTTTGGGCATATTTTTGTTGTTGGCGACGGCTATGGCACACCAACCATGTGTGTGTACTGCGATATACCAACCGGTCTGCGCCAGCGACGATCACACGTATACCAATGAATGCGTGTAAGTGAAACTAAGTAGTACCTTTTTAAAGTATTTCTCGTAATATAAATGAATAATATATGATTTTAAATATATGTGGTCATTAAAGTGTGTATGAGATGAAGTCAAATTAGTTACCCGTAAGTATGTTTATGTAAGTTTGTATTTCTATCAAAATAAATTCTTACAGAATGGAGTGCAAAGGTGCGTCTATGAAGCATAGCGGCCCGTGTGATGGCGATTGGTGACATTAAATATGGTGATCAAATAACTTGCAGATAACAAATAATTGATGGATTTTTTTTCAAATGTAAAATAAGTAAATAGTATTCTCCATCTGATTGCGAGATAATATAATTCAATTAATTTTATTATTAATCTATCATAATTATTACTGTGTTTGGTCTTGATATAATAAATACTTTCAATATATATATTTTTTATTTCTTTAAATTTAGAATTATATAACTACCCGATAACAAACCTTTTTGTTAGGTAAAAAAAATCGTGATACATAACCAAGTACGTGGACTTGGTTCGTACTTGGTTATGTATCACGATCTACGAGTTGTACGGGATTATCTGGCGGCATAGAGACCGCTGATACTAATAAGGAAGTGAAGTGAAGTAAAGTTTTTTACTCCACTCTTTTACGATTTTAGGGTTTAATTTTTGTATGCTCAAGATACCTATTATTTGGAATTTGTAAAAAAAAATATTTTTCTTCTTTAATCACTTTTCAAAATTCCTGAACACATTAAATCGATACAAAAAATGTTATACGATATGGATTTAAATTTTTTCAGATATAAATATGATATAAATATATTATTATATATTTCTGTAATATAGCAGAATACCCTTAGCTTTCAACTTCTTGCTTCGGTCTTTATCGATCTGTCCGGTTATTTTGATATTTATAATATGCATTTAATTTTTTATTGAAATGAAACTTACGATTATTATTGAAATTTATGAACAGTATCTTTCTTTTAAAAATAAGCAATATGAAATAATATTTATAAATTAAAAAGAAACAGTATCATATTAGTATCATTTTAACTTTCATTTACATTGTAAACTTATAAAACAATATAATATAAATATTTTTAGTGTAGTACAAAAGTTTTAAAATATATTTAATCAAATTACATTCTTTTCTTATATTCGCATTACAGATACTACATAAAAGAAATAGTCGCAGCAAGAAGAAATAACTTTTAAGGAGTTTTAAGTGAGTTCGTACATTGTGAAAATTATTTATTTTATTTATTTATTTAAAAAGAAGCCAACGTGATACACAATAGAAAACATTTGTTTTACTATATTTTATGTAATTATAAGTTACAAAGTATTTCCTAATTATAGGCTAATTTAACATGCACTTTTAGGATGACTGTCCACAAAATTATAAAAATAAACATTTAAGTAAATACCACAGATTTCATTTACAGAAGTTACAATTAAAATTTAAACTATGACTTATAAAAAAAAACAAACAAAATAATTAAAAACTAATAATAAACGTAAAAATGAAAACAATATTAAAATAATGTAAAAATAAAACTTATCCAAACATAAAAAAAAATATATAGAAAAAAAATATTAACTTAAATTGTAAAAACAGTAAATATCAAATAAAATAAATATTCTAGCAAAAATAAAAACAAAGTAATTTTAAGAGTATTATGAATTTTAAGAGGTATCAGTTTTGTTCAAATATAAAATTGAATATAATATTTAATTTAAAACAAACGTTTCAGAAAACCGTTTATTTTTATCTGTTTTGATGACTGTGATATTTGTTAATTTTAATCTTAAAGGTCCTTAATAAATCATTAAATATATCAATATCGACTTTCTTAGAAATATTGTTATATGTTTTGACAATCCTGTTTATTGAGGTAGTTAAACCTATATTAGTTCTAAAGAACCTAGTTTTAAAAATTTACAAATTTTAAAGCCTTGCATTTGGTCTATGTAAAATTAGACTAATATCTAGAAGTATTCTAGAACAGTTAATTACCCCTGATATTATTCTGTGTAAAAAGCACAGGTCGGCTATATCTCTTCGATTTAAGGGCGAGAGCATTTTATAATGTTTTAGAAGCAAGTCATAATTACTTAATTGATTAATTATATAATTTATGTTTATATGCCAAAAACTTCAACATTTTCTTTAGCATTCTTTCTACTCTGTCTTGATAAAAGGGATTCCAAGCAATAGAACAATATTCCAGTTTACTTCTTATCAGAGAATTATATAATATCAATTTAGTATTAGATTTTTTAAAATTTTTCTTGGATCTTATTATAAAGCCTAATGTTTTAAGTGACGATGATATAACTGCATCTATATAAGATGATATATGTGGAATAAAACTTAAAGTTGAATCAACAGTAATTCCTAAATCGCGTATATTATTAATTCTTTGAAGCAAATAATTATTCATGCAGTAACAGAACTCTACTTCGGAAAATTATCTACTAAATATTATGAAATAGCACTTAAGATGATTTAATCTCATATGATTTTTTGTACACCAAATTTCAAACCTATTTAAATCTTGCCGGAAAAGAATCGCATCTTCTACTGTATTTACTCTTTTATAAATTTTTAAGTCATCAGCATATAACTGAAATTTGCTATGAAGAAAACATTGAATGGCATCATTTATAAATATAATGAGCAATATGGGACCTAGCTTGAAACCTTGGGGTACACCGTTATTTCTTAAGACCTTATCTTTTTTGTACAGGTCATCCGTAGAGTGATCCACAGTATAATAACATTATATATTTTTTTTCGAATAAAGACGATAAAAAAGATATTTCCGAATTCCCACCTTCCAAATCCCTTTGAAAGTAGCGGCTTCTGCGACGTTGCCGCGAAGAACAATTATAGTCAGTTCGAAATTATTTGGCCCTGAACTTGAGCTCTTGTGAATTCATTAACAAGAATCATATAAATGCGTGTTTGGGAATTACTCCATTAAAAGTTTCAGTAAAAAAGGTCGTGCCAAAGTAGTAGAAGACCTGCGTAAATTGTTGATCGGTTTGAACCCTCCGTTCCTGAAGCGGAATTCGCTTCGACACTGTTTGGAGAAGCGCTGCGTGCTTCGTCTACTCTCATCTATTATTACGCATTGTCAATTATAACAAATTTCTTATTAGGTACTATTTTCTAATGTGTAGTTGAAACAATTATTATTAAAGTGTGATTTAATTCTGTTATTTTTTTAACCATTAATTGGTTTTGATTTCTTTAATAAGTACATAATAATATTATATTTAGAGATCTTTTTGTATTGGAGGCTTTTAAAATTTTAATTAAATTTTCTTTCTGATCTTTAAAGTTATGTCACTGGTTTATTTATTATACTAAATGAACCTACGGACACACAAATGTTCAGTTATTTACGTATTTCTATTAATCTATCCTAATAATATAAAGAGGAAAGATTTGTTGGTTTGTTTGAATTTAATTGGTTTGAATTTAAGACCGAAACTACTGGACCGATTTAAAAAAAATAATTTACCTTTTGGGATCCTACATCATTTCTTCGATGAATAAAGGCTAAAAAATAAGGAACCGCGTAAATTTTCACGACCATTTATATCATCACTAGCTGTTGCCGGTGATTCTTTATGGGGATGATCATAATCCATATAAATATATTATTTGCAGTCTACTTAGACGCAGTCACGGGCAACAGCTAATCCTAGTAAAGCACTTTATCTGACTAATTAAGTGTTAAAACCTTTTGACCTACAAAACAAAGTTTTTTTCCCTATATAGCACGGGGAATGTCGCTGGGAACAGCTAGTATTGCATGAGAACCTTTCACCAATAAAACGTCAATATTTTGGAGACGGCTGTTTCTATTTCGAGGAAACCTAGTTAAGAACCATCTCGACGAACATTGTTTTCGATAAAAAAAAATCGCATTCACTGTCCACGGGTTTGGCTGGTAGACTGCCACAGACAGACAGACTGACACACAGATACACAGATACACAGATCGACAGGTCAAACTTATAACACCCCTGTTTTTAGTCGGGGTTTAAAAATATATAAAAAATGTTTAACAGCATAAATTATGAAAATAAGATACAACAAAATTGGAGTGAGACCCTCAAGACTTCATCTAACACTCCGACACTCCTCTCGTCTGAAATAGCATTTTTGTCTTCCGATACATAAAAAAAATACATTTACGAAAATACTTTTTAACCGCAAGCTAACTTTTAAACATTGTCAACAGGTAAAGTTTTGACGAGGATAATTCTCGATACTACTAATCTGATTCTTTACTTACATAAAGAATAGACCTTGTAAGTAAATATGCTATATTTGTATTCCTAAATATAAAAAAAACTTTTAAAGATGCTGAAGTTCGATTATAAGAAAACAAAATTATAGACAATTTTTGTATTGCAAGTGTGCAATTTGGAAAATAACGCTTAGATATTACAAAGTTAATATTATTTCTTATACGAAAACTAAGTTTGCATATCAATTCTAAAAAGTTGGCTTTCTTACTCTTATCCTTTTAAGGTAGGTAAATTTTATCTATCAGACCAGGACGCGATGGAACCCTCATAGCTTTAACATTAAGATGGAAAGTGCTTTTTCAGAAGGTAAATCTAGTATCGTAATAGGCTCTCCTGATACTTCCATGTTGACGTACACAAGTGATCACTGATTATGATTCTAAGTGGAAAAGATATAAATAAATAAATAAATATATGATATAATAAAAAGCAATATAACATATATATGTCTCTAAACGTAGAGCAGATAAACTTGCGTATAATACTGTTAAACTTTAGAAATGTTTTTTCGCTTTGTTTCTCATTACTAATTACGTTTTATGTATTGCTGTTAGTTTTTTATAGTTCTAACCTTTGAATAAATATAAAATAAGGGTCGTAAGAACGATTTCTAAAAAGAAAAATCCGCATTGCCGTTACAAGGAAAACTTACGTTTTATAATACTTTTTAAATAATTAACATTTTAGTTAAAAATACTTTTTTAACTAAATAATGTTTTTTTAGTACCGTATAAATAAAGAAAAATAACCCTGAGTTGTCACAATAATTAATTATAATTCGCATAGTTATGATAATTTGCATGTCTATCTGATACACCGAAATATTTAGTTTCATGGATACAAATTAAAAATATTTTTTTAAAAAGGACATTATTATAATTGAACTTTGTCACGGAATTTAAAACAACAGTAAAAAATAAAAAAACATAAAAATAACCTTATCGAAACATTTTTGAAGCAATTTATCTTTATTACAAAATAACGCGCAAAGTCTAGGATAGATTTGTATTGTAATTTGAAGAAAAATCTGAATCCGAGAAGTTAATTGCAGCCTACTATGGTGGAAAATGTGAAGTTTCTTATAGAAGTAAGAGAAACCGAAGTAAGAGAAATTCGTCAAATTTTATTCAAAAGTTAAATTGCACAAACACGAGCTGCTTTCACGAAGATATAAAACGTGGGAGAATAAACATTGGATTTTAAAAGGAATACAGAAAACTAAATAAAACCAGTGTCTTAAGAAATTTTATGTCTTCGTATTTTCATGTAAGCTTCATTTCCTTTTCCGGTTTTCTTTCTCTTATCTTTTATCTTATCTTTAATAGTGTTATTCTCTTGTCCTCAATAGTAATTAATTCTCTTAATAAACCAAGTGGTGTCAACATTAGATGTATAAATTATATTATTAAATATTTTTTTATATATGATGTGTATAGTCTAACTTGACATAATAAAAAAAAGGAGGAAAAAGCTTTTATTTTATTTATTCAGAGAATATTTTGATATCTTTGGCACATGTCATATCTTGGGCACATCAAACGTAGTTGTATATTTATATATTTATTCACGATGCAATATGCAATGTCACAATGTGACAATGTTTTATTTGGATGTCACATGGAAGAAAATACAACAAAAAAATACAAAACATAAAATCAAAGAAATTTAAATAAGAGAAAAACCTAAAAAAATTTTGACCGTGGCATCCAAAACGGTCAGTGTCAGTGGCATCAAAAAAAAAAACCACTCAGCTTTTGCTGGAGTATATGACAGTTAGACTAATAAAATTATTTAAAAAAAGACAACAACATTCTTAACTACAACTACATAAATAAAAAAAAATAAAAAAAAAATATATATACTTTTACTTATAGATACACACACACCCACACATACACTTTTATATAGATATGAAAAATAATATTCAAATTAATATTCTATTAAGCATTTATTAATAACATAAATGTTAATTTAAAGTTACATTTCTTGCACCACTTGTTTATTGAATGAATGCTAGTGTTTGGTTACATTATTATTAAACTACTATTTTATAATAATTCGTAATGTTTTGATTTGTTTTAATATTTTGATGGTCACTATATTGATTCATATAAAAAAATGAATTATTAATTTTACTTAAATAAGAAGAACCAATAAGGTCTAGTTATTTAAAACATTGTTTTATTAACTTCCGTAGTAATATTTAGAATTGTTATGCTAAATAATTGTTATTGTAGTATGCTTAAACTAGTTTATTTGACTACGATTATTATTTACGTGAGGAGGGACATTTGCCTGATTAGTAAATACTTGAATAAGCTAGAAAAGTGAGAACCATTAAGACTTCATAATTAAAACCAATATTTAATACCGTGTTCACCGATACGATAGTTCATTAACGAGTAGATGTTATTTTCGTACGTTTAAAGAAGATGATTTGACTTTGATTATTGTTTATGTGAAGAGGGAGTTTATAAAGAAAGATATATAAACTGTGTTAAGGACGATATTCGAGTTTTAATACGAGTAAATAAAAGTGAAGAGTTAATTGTAAAATCCGTGAAACAATATAAATGGACGTGACCCTTATACTAGTAATAAAGTAACTCAAGAGTAATAATCTTCTTCTATTAAACCTTATTTGTTTTAATGTATATTTTAATAATAAATCTTCTGCTTACAGTCAACAGAGAGAAGTTATTTAAGAAAAAAATCTTAATACCAACAAATATAAATATGTACACATCTCATAAAAAAATAAGCGATTTTGTTTTAGTTAATTGTAATGTAAATAATTTCCTCGTTGAAGAGTGGCTGGTATACGAAATAAACGATAGATAATATTCAAAACATTTTATTTTATTATTTTTTTTATACATTTTTACTTCTATCCACGGACACGTCGCCCGTGCACTTCGCATTCGCATTTAGTCTGTATTTGGCAGATTAATTGTTGAATTTTTAGATAACATGCTCAAAAAGGAGTCTATTAGTACAGGTATCTTAAAAACTACATTAGTAAGGTAAGTCCTTTGCACAGCAATTACTTATTATACATATATAAACATATATACATTTTTAATATATTTTTACAATGTTATAATATGAAGTACTTAAGTATTTGATATACATATATTAAAAAATAATAATATTAAAAGTGAGCATGCATAAATTTCTTATATTTTCTCATTAACGCTTTCCTACTAAAACACTGTTGTGGTGGCCTACTGTTATTTTTATTTTTTTCACTCATCACGAGCACGGTCTCCACGATAGCAAAGTATCTGTTTTTTATAGCCATCTTGGTATTATATTCTATGATGTTGTATTGTGTCGCCTTTATCGCTAACCTGATGAATCTGCCCGTCGCGTCGTCCTCGCTGTCGGTAAAATACACACAGCTCTCGGTATGACGCGACACTCCTACAACCGCGTGGGGAACGCTGTCGTGCAGTTGCATCTTACTCCTGGTGTTGATTATAAAAACGGAACCGAAAGTGAGTCCTTGTGCTTCCTGTATGGTTAAGATTAACGACCCTTCGACTGATCCATAACTCTCGTTAGATAATGTTAGCATCTCTTCCTGGGTGTGTAATAAGTAGAGGGTATTGGGTTGGGATTGATATATTTTAGATCCAGTGTAATTGAGCATTGTTAAGGACTACAGTAGTTTCCTGCTGGAGTAGATGCCGGATAGACCTCTTCTAAGGAATATGCGACATCTAAGGGATTGTGCACAGTAGTTCCTGGCTGATGTTATCAGGGTAGGATGACAGTACCTCATCTCGAATAGATTATCTCTATCAATGTAAGGTAACTGGTTCACTTCACCGACGAAGATAATTTCGCCAGCGCCGGACAACCGCGTAGCCATTGCTATGGATCCGAAATGGTTATAAGAGCCTCGTCTACCACCGAACGGTAATTTTTTCTCTCTTAGATCTTTAGCTGCCTCGGTTGTGGTTGTAACGATGACGTCCTTCTCCGCGTCGAAGTGCGATATTATCCACGTGGTTTTGCCACAACCTGGAACCCCGTTGACCCAGTTTAGTATTGGCAAGGTCCAAGCTTCCAAGTTCGTTAATGTGCTAGCTTTGTCTAGGATCATATCCTCTAGCATAATCTTGGTGCATTGGGCCGTGACAACAATTAGATCGCTAGATGATATTTTATTTTATTACTTTTATATATATTTTAAGTTATATGAAATAATATATAATATATCTTTACGTTCATTTATAAATACATCATTGATTTGTTTTAAATTATTAATATAAATCAATATTATTCCATTTAATTTGAATTAGTAAATTGTGCTTTCCTATCAATAAAGTATAAATGTAGTTAATCGATTATTTAATTTAGAGTATCGGATTTTAATAAGATTTTTGGTATGGTTCCTTTAAATACTTCAGAAGAAGTGCAAGTGGTCATTATTCATTTTGTTATAGTGTTACCATTACATTTTCATCATGAGGGTGTTGTACTGTAAGTATTTTATTTATAATTGATTATTATTCAATTATAATAGGATAAAATAGTGATTAACCACTAACCTTATTATCAGATATTAAAGTCTTATTATATGAAACGTTTTAAATATTTAAAAAGAGTCGTGTTTCTGGGAAAACAAGATATAGGTCCTATCTTGATTCCAAACTTTCTGTCATTTTTTAGTTATTGTGCAGAACTCAAACGCCACAAAATAATTTTTTATCTTTTAATTATTTTTACGGAACAACTGAGAGTAGTGCTAAAGATGAATACATAGCAAACTAGCACTCACATTTTTATTCAATACAAAGTTTTTATGAATTGTCGTTTCAGTTATCCTGGGCATGTTTTTGTTGTTGGCGACGGCGATGGCAAACAGACCATGTGTTTGTCCTTATATACACAAACCGGTCTGCGGAAGCGATGGTGAAACATATCCTAATGAATGCGTGTAAGTGACATTAAGTTTTACCATTTTCAAATATATATCTGGTTAAATAAATGAATATTAGATTTTTAATATATGTGCTCGTTAAAGTGTGTATCAAATGAAGTCAAATTAGTTACCCGTAAGTATGTTTATGTAAGTTTGTATATCTATCAAAATAAACCCTTACAGTATGGAGTGCCAAGGTGCGACTGCGAAGCATAACGGCTCATGTGATGGCTAACGGTGACATTAAATATAATGATCAAATAACTTGCAGATAACAAATAATTGATGGATTTTTTTCAAATGTAAAATAGTATTCTCCATCTGTTTGGGAGAGTATAATATTCAATTCTTTTTTTAATTAATCTATCATAATTATTACTACGTTTGGTATTGATATAATAAATACTTTCATTAATATATTTTAGTATTTCTTTAAATTTAGAATTATATAACTACCCGATAACAAACCTTTTTGTTAGGTAAAAAAAATCGTGATACATAACCAAGTCCACATCTACGAGCTGTACGGGATTATTTGGCGGCATAGAGAACGCTTGATACTAATAAGAAAGTGAATGGAAGTGAAGTTTTTTACACAAAGTTTTTGTCGATTATAGGGTTTAATTTTTGTATGCTCTAGATATTGTGTGGCAATTTGTAAAAAAAAATATTTTTCTACTTTAATCACTTTTCAAAATTCCTAAACACATTTAATCGATAACGAAAAATTTTATACGGCATGGATTTATTTTTTTTCAGATATAAATATGATATATATATTATTATATATTTCTGTAATATAGCAGAATACCCCTACGTGTTTATCGATCTGTCCGGTTATTTTGATATTTATAATATGCGTTTAGATTTTGATTGAGATGAAACTTAAGTTGTGAATCAATTCTGTAAAATTTAATTTTAAAACTTTACCTATTGTAATTAATTATTTTTAAAATTTTCAATCTGAAAAAAAAACTTTATTTTTTTATAAAACTATATATTTATTTTCCTACAAAATTAATTGTAGTCAAAGTAAAACATTATTCACTGGTTTGGTTCAAAAACAAACATTTTCACTTTGACTTTTACTTTCATTATAAATTTATAAACAAAATCTTTTATATATTTATAGTACCGTCCATAAATTATCTAATAAATTCAATGACATCACAATATTTTATAAAATTCGTATTGTACATAATACCATAAAAGAAATAGTAGTAGGTAATATTAAGAAATAACTTTTAAAGATGTTTTGAATGAGTTCGTAACTTACGAAAATCAATAAAACTATCTTTTGTTAAAACACATGTAGTCTAGTAGTCTAACGTGTAATGACATTAGATTTTTCTACATTATAATATTATTATTTTAAAAGCGTTATTTCTTGTATGAATATGAAAAAAGGTATATCTATATTTGGAAATCATTATCAATGTACGCTTTCTCCTGAAATAAGGATTAATGTACCTAGTATCAATAAAAATAACTACATTAAAAAAAACCGACTTTAAAACTAAAAGTAAAAATAATGAAGATTTATTTTTATTTTATACTACCTATTATTTATGTCCTATTTACTAATAGATTTGAAGGCTGTGCCAAGTCATTTAGTATAGGAATTTGGTTGAATACATTTTCGTAAATATTTATTTTTTTATTTTTCTTCGTATCGATTCAAGCTAGTAATAATGTTAAGAGTTTATTGCTCTTTTATAGCTTTATTTACGTATCTTAATTTTTGAAGTAGGCATTTCATACTTCACATGTCCATTTAGTTTAAGAATTCTGTTAAAAACATTCAATAAAGTTTTCATAATTTTGTTTTTTTTTTCATAATTCTTTGTATTGATTGAGCTGCTTATAATATTAAGATTTAATTGCTTTTTATTATATTTATTATTATTATATTATTTATTTTCGTATCTTAATGAAATGCCTACTTTAAGATTTCATTGTATTAATTTTGTTAAATATAATTATTTGTATGAGGCGTGGCACAGACTTCAAACTTATTATTAAATAGGACATATAACTAATAGGTAGTATATAATAAATATTAAATCTTCATTATTATTTACTTTTTAGTTTTAAAGTCGCTTTTTTGTTAACATAGTTATTTTTATTTAATACTTTTTAGTTTATTGCTACCTTGTCAATTATCCATGGGTAGACCTACAAAAATGCTGCGCGCTTTAAAAATATAGATCTCAAGAAACCGAAACGGATAAAAGTAGTCGTATCCGTAAAAATCTTCTTCGAAACACAATTTCACGTTCTTGTGAGACTCAATTCTAGACTCTGTAAGATCCAAGAGCGTCTTTCGAATGAGTATTTTAAGCAGAGAGCTAATAGACTTGGCCTCATTAATGAGCGTCTGGCCAACTAGTCAGTTAAGCAGAGGACTCATAGACTTGGTATCATTAATGAGCCTTTAAGGAAAGAGTCAGCTGAGCAGAGGTCACATAGATTAGAAGTGATACAAAACCATAGAGCAACCAAGTCTGCTAAAGTACCATGTATAATCTGTAAGAAATTATTATATCCAAAACAACAAATGTCAATAGTGTCAGCATTTTTCGATTTCCTTCCGGAGGAGCTAGTAAAAAACTTTGACATAAATGCTTAATGCATATATTTTTATGGAAACAATTCGAAAGAATTCCGCATCAAACAAAAAGTTATTACGTAAATCGGCTCAGAAACCTCGGAGAAATCGGTTCACATCAATAAAAGAAAAATATATATATATATATATATATATATATACACCGGCCTAATTGAGAACCTCCTCTGTTTTGAAATCGGTTAAAAATTAGTAACGCACAATATATAATAATTCTGTAATCATATTTTATTTCGAGATACGTTTGAAATATAAAGCTTAGCGGTAAATGAAGCCAGAGCAGACGTATACTGTTAAGTATTCTCGCTCAGAACAAGAACAGTTTGGCAATGTGCCAGACTTGTTAAGTTTGCAGTTCGTGTCTCAAATTTTACTGAGAGCTTTTAAAGTTTGGTTAAATCAAGGTTTACTAAGTTATATTTTATAAAGGATAACAGTATTGTCTTACAAAAAGCGATGAGAATAATATCCTGTTTATTACCTTATAGTTATTAAATTCAATAACATGAAGGTAAAAATGTTGATGGTAAAAATTTTATATGTTTTAATTCAACTGAATGTGGATAGGGAAAAATTGATTGATAGTGGTAAATTATTTTCCTTGTAAGAATATTGCCTTAATTTAGTCTTCTTTTATTCAATGTAAGTCAAGTAACAACTGTAATATAAGGTTTATATATATACTTGCCGGGTAACCACTTCCAATTGTCATAATTTTTTTATGTTAGTTAATGCTTATATTTTGCTATGCTTACTTTTTAAATAATAAAAAAATATAAAAAAACTAAGAGATGTCAAGGAACACCTGGATGGAACGAAGTTCCTTTCGACTAATTATTGAAGGAATTGTAATAAAAAAATATTAAATTATTAATATAAGCTATTATTCTAATCAATAATATTTGTATACTATTTTTCTATGATATATCGCCGATAATTTATAATAAATGCAAATAAAATGAATAACTAAATTAAAAAGTGTTAATCGATAAACCCATGAGTTATTGTCCCGCCACCTAGCGGTTTCACTTTGTACTGATATGTTTATATAACAAATGTAGTTATGTTTCCCTAAGGTATAAATAGATGGCGTTGTTACAAAACATTACGAGTATATTTGATCACAAATTTGTATTATTATTTTCATTTAAACTGTCTTATTTGCAAATTGATTCTTAAAGAACAAACTCCAATATCAAATAAATAATAAAGAACTACTAAGCAATTTAATACAATACAAAAAGTAATAATGATAGAAATGAAAATATCTCGCTTGCTTTCTATAAGAGAAAGAGAGATAGTAAAACATCTCGTGCCAACTTTTAACTACCTTCCATAAAAAACTACCTTCCAAAAATAGATCGATACATTTACATTTATTATAAATTTGTATAATTAATAAAAAATAAAGTTGTTTTTTCATTTATACTTTGTAGTTACAAAACAATAATTATAAATACTTTCCACTAATATTAAAAGATGTGTAACTGAAAGATTCCAAACTTTTTTTTATTTTTGTCACTGAATTTTCTTTTGGACATACAAAACATATTTATGGTCGGCTGAAATAAATATTCAGTGTTAAAGTTATAAAAAACTCAAAGTAATTTAGACATGTCTTTATTACTTGCGTATTGTGTTTTTCTACATAAATATTAAAAAAATAAATCTGTGGTTGAACCATTTAGCATAAAAGTGTGATTAATTATGTTACTTTTTCACCTATGCAAATAATGATATTTGGTTGCCTTCCAATTTTCTTCTAAGTTTCTGTCAGATCAGTTTTAATAACCTGTTCGATATATCAATGTATAATATTCAAGGATCGAGTCCATGTCTAGCACCACTTGTTTATGCAATGAATACTAGTAACATACTAACTCGAGAGTAATCAATCTTCTTTGAATTAAACCTTCTTTGTTTTTAATGTAAAATTAAATAAGATAAAACATTCTAAATCTTTAGGTAGCAGTCAACAGAGAGAAGCTATTCAAAAGAAACATCGTAATATCAAGAAATATGTATACATTTTAAAAAGAAAATAAAAATAACTACGTTAAAAAAACCGACTTTAAAACTAAAAACTAAAAAATAATGAAGATTTAATATTTATTATATACTACCTATAATTTATATGTCCTATTTATTGGTTTGAAGTCGGTGCCAAGCCTTAAACAAATAATTATATTTAACCACTTAAATAAATACAAGCAAATTAATACAATGAAATGCCTTCAGAAAAATCGGTGTACATACATAAAAAAAATATATACCGGCCGAATTGAGAACCTCCTCCTTTTTAAAGAAGTCGTTGCGTGTAAACAATGCGTGTAAGTAAAACTAAGTTTTACCTTTTTCAAATATTTCTTGTAATATAAATGAATATTAAATTTTTAATATATGTGCTCGTTAAAGTTTGTATCATATGAAGTCAAATTAGTTACCCGTAAGTATGTATATGTAGGTTTGTATTTCTATAAAATAAACTCTTACAGTATGGAGTGTGAAGGTGCGTTTTTGAAGCATAGCGGCTCATGTGACGGCAAATGGTGACATTAAGTATAGTGAACAAATAACTTACAGATAACAAAAATTGGATGGATTTTTTTTCAAATGTAAAATATTTAAATAGTATTCTCCATCTGATTACGAGATTATAATATTCAATTAATTTTATAATTAATTTATCATAATTATTACTGCGTTTGGTCTTGATATAATAAATATAACATTAATATATTTTAGTATTTCTTCAAATTTAAAATTATCCAACTACCCCATAACAAACCTTTTTTTGCAGTTAAAAAAAATCTTTATACATAACCAAGTCCACGAGTTCTACGGGATTATCTGGCGGCATAGAGAAAGCTGCTACTTATAATTAAAAACCCGATACACACAGAATTCTAAAAAGAATAAAAATGTCACTGGTTTCTTAATTATACTTAATGAACCTACAGACAAACCAATTTTCAGTTGTTTAAGTATTTCTATTAATCTATCCTAATATTATAAAGAGGAAAGATTTGTTTGTTTGTTTCAATTGGGTAGGCTCTGAAACTACCGGACCGCTTTAAAAAAATCGCACGGGCAACAGTTATCCCTAATAAAGTAGTTTACCTGAGTAAATAAGTATAAAAATCTTTTAGCCTACATAACAACGCTTTTTTCTATATAGCGAGGGCGAAGCCGCTAGGAACAGCTCATTATTACATAAGAACCTTTCACGAATAAAACGTCAATATCTTGGAGACGACTGTTTCTATTTCGACAAATGATAGCTAAAAACCATCTCGAAAAACACAGCTTTCGACTAAAAAAAACCGCATTCAAATCCTTCCACGCGTTTGGCCGCTAGATTGCCACAGACAGACACAGAGACACACAGACACAGATACACAGATCGACAGGTCAAACTTATAACACCCCTCCTTTCAGTGGGGGGTTATTAAGGAAGTGAAGTGTGTGTATTAAAATAAAAAAGCACAATAACCGATAAGTGCTCACTTTGCATTGCAAAATAAGTTATACCTTCGGATATTACAATTAAAAATATAAATAACGAAAAACATTTGTCATGGAGATAATTATTTAGTTTAAGAATATATATTTTTATACGCAATGTCTCCGAGTTTGTTTTTGTATGATAATATATTTTATTTCATAAATAAATTTAACATTTAAATAGATTCGTTAGAAAAAATAAATATCAATATTGAATAGTCATGAAAATCGAGCTTAAAGAAACAAAATATTTATTTTTGTTTCAAAATTTGTAGATTCATGTTACCATGGTCTTGAAAAAAATGAGCTTCAAAGCATTCTTGGTAACATTAAAAACTTTAATTACTATCTAAAAAAAAAAAAAGATCTAACATGATAGAGATTAGACATAATTGAATTTGAAATGTATCGACGGATATGTAAATTGAAATTTGCCTTTCCGAATGTACCGTTTTTAGAACAATTATATTTTTGTCATTAAATATCAGATTCAGAAGAGTTAATTGGTTATATTTTTAACTATTTTTATTCCATTTGTTGTTGTTGTTGTTCATATATTTGTAATTCAAAGTTTCAGTATTGTACAAATATATAATTTATAAAATTTTAAAAATGAGTGTGATAAGTATGTACTGTGTTCTTCTACAATTACAAATCCAGAGTTTCATTCTTACCTTATCTTTCATTCTTACTTCAACTCTGGTGAAGTATATTTCAATCGCGACAGGTTTCCAGTCTCATTTTCAAATCATCTTATTTTTTTAAGATTTTATTAATATTTTAAGTTCATGGGTTTGTCCGTTACATAAAATAATATATATCTTTACGTTCATTTATTAATATTTCGTTAATTTGTTTTTAATTATTAATACTAATCAATATTATTAGCATTACTATTAAATTTTACTTAGTAAATTATGCTTTCCTATCAATTAATGTAGTTAATGAATTATTTAATTAAGAGTATCGAATCTTAATTAGTTTTTTGGTGTATTTACTTTAAATACCTCACAATAAGTGCTATTGTTCATTATTCATTTTGTTATAGTGTTACCTCTATATTGTCATCATGAGGGTGCTGTACTGTAAGTATTTCATTTATAATTATTTATTATTTATTTCTAATAAGATAAAACAATGCATTAATTCAAATTATTAGGACTAACCACTAACTTTATTATCAGATAATAAAGTCTTATTTTATAAAACGTTTCGAATATTTAACAAAAGCCGTGTTTCCGGGAAAACAATATGTAGGTCCCATATTGTTTCCAAACTAACTGTCATTTTTAGCCGTTGTGCAGAAGACACACGAAATAAAATTAAATCTTACAAATGTAATTATTACCAAAGAACACTGATATTTAGTGTTGAAGATTAATAACATTCAAAATCGCAACCACATTTATATTCAATACATAGTTGTCATAATTTGTCGTTTCAGTTATTCTTGGCATGTTTTTATTATTGGCGACGGGGATGGCAGACGAATCATGTGTTTGTCCTATGATATACAAACCGGTCTGCTCAAGCGACGGTGAAACATTTCCTAATATATGCCTGTAAGTGAAACTAAGTATTACATTTTTCAAATATTTCTTGATAATATAAATGAATTTAAGAATTTTAGTATATATGCTCGTTAAAGTTTGTATCAGATGCAGTCAAATCAGTACCTACCCTGTAAGTATGTATATTGTAAGTTTGTATATCTATCAAAATAAACCCTTACAGATTAAGGTGCGAAGATACGTCTCTGAAGCATGACGGCCCGTGTGACGACGAAATTCAAATTTAAAATAAGTTAATTAATATTTTCTATCTGATTAATAACTTATAATAATCAATTAATCTTATAAATAATCTTTCATAATTATTACTGCGTTTGGTCTTGATATAATAAATACTTTCTTTAAATTTATTCGTTTATATATTCTAGCGTTTCTTTAAATTTATAATTATCTAACTACTCGATAACCAAGCGTTTTTCGAGTAAACAAATTCGTCATACATAATCAAGTCCACTTTCACGACTTGTACGGGATTATCCATAGAGAACTCCGGCATAGAGCTCCGGCAGAGATATCTGCTTATAAGGAATTTTACTTAAAAGGAAGTGTTGTGTATGAAAATAAAAAAGCACAGTAGCGATAAGTGCTCACTGTGTATTCGATAGTAAGTTATACCGACGGATTTTACAAGGAAAATTGTTAACTAATTATTTACTTTACAAGTGTATAATATCATTTGTAATTACTCCGAGTTTTTTTTGTATATGTTTAATTAATAAAAAAAGATATTGTAGTTAGTTATATATATTATATAATAATATAGTGAAAATAAATAACAATAACAGTAATGAAAATCGAGCTTAATGAAACAACATCAACAGTTTTTATTGTTTCCTTTTTGTAGAAAATCTGTAGATACATGTTACCATGAAAATATACATCCAAAGTCACTTACTTGCACGTTCGTTCTAAAATATGAAACATACAAGAATCACGCAATAATTAAAAACTAAGAGGTGTCAAGGGACACCCGGATGGAACGAAGTTACTTTCGATTAATTATAGAAGGAATAGGGAATATGCATAAAATTTAAAATGGTCTCAATTACTTTTTTTTCGGATACTTATTATCATCTTATTATAATAAAAACTTAAATTGAAAAATAATTTGTGAAGTGTAATTATGTTAATTTTTAACTCAAATTTTCTAATGTTCAATAGCTAATGCAACTTCTATAAATTTATACTATTCAATTAAACTTATTATAAATAAAGTATACTTACGTTAAATTGATCTTCACAAATCTTCACAACAATATAAACACATTTAAGATATATATTATCCCTTTTAATTACCATAGACCATTGTTTTTGTATTTTCGCATCTCTTGGAATACCTATAAAAAACACTTTGTCGGGTGTATTTCTAATACTATTTTTGCACTCCGGTATTTTACAATACTTGTAAGATGGTTTTTATCTTCTTCTATGACTTGTAAAGCACTTATAACTTAAAATATGTGTGAAGTAAATAAAAAGTTCATAGTAAACATGGACTGGACGTAACGTTTGACGTCACGCAGGAAGCGCGCAAAATGGCGGCGTTTGAACGACTTAAATTTACTTAATGTTTTTAATTTTCACTTTGAAAAAAAAAGTAGAATATTTTTAAGCCTATTTAATTTTTTTTCTACGATATTGAGAGGTAAATGATTAATTTACGTCAAAAAAAATGAATATTAACTACTGTAATATAAAAATATTAAATTAATAATATAAGCTAATATACTAATTAATAATATTTGTGTATTATTTTTGTATGATATTTCGCCGATAATTTATAATATTTATAATAAATGTAAATAAAATGAATAACTAAATTAAAAAGTGTTAATCAATAAACCCATGAGTTATTGTCCCGCCACCTAGCGGTTTCACTTTATACAGATATGTTTATATAACAGATGTAGTTATGTTTCCCTAAGGTATTAATAGATGGCGTTGTTAAAAACATTACGAGTATATTTGATCACAAATTTGTAAGATTAATTTCATATAAACTGTCTTATTTGCAAATTGACTCTACAAGAACAAACTCAAATATCAAATAAATAATAAGAACTACTAAGCAATTTAATATAATACAAAAAATTATAATGATGGAAATGAAAATGAAAATGAATGAAAATAAATGGAAAATATGTCGTGACAACTTTTGGTAAGAATTTTTACCGTCCGTCGTTCCTTACATAACGCGCGATAAGGAATTACGTTCCAAAAATATTTGAAAAAGGTAATAAATACTTAGTTTTTAACCCCCGACTAAAAAGAGGGGTGTTATAAGTTTGACCTGTCGATCTGTGTATCTGTGTATATGTGTATCTGTGTATCTGTCTGTAGCAAATTTCCGGCCAAACTCGTGGACGGATTTACATGCAGTTTTATTTAATCGAAAGCTATGCTTGTCGAGATGGTTCTTATTTATGTTTGATTGAAATAAAAATAGTCGTCTCCAAGATATTGACGTTTTATTCGTGCGGGGCAGAGGTTCTTATGCAATTATTAGCTGTTTGCGACCAAACGCGTAGACGGATTTGGATGCAATTTTTTTTAATCAAAAGCTATGCTCGTCGTTATGTTTCTTATTTATGTTTGATTGAAATAAAAATAGCCGTCTTCAATATATTGACGTTTTATTCGTGCGGGGGAGAGGTTCTTATGCAATAACTAGTTGTTTGCGGCCAAACGCATAGACGGATTTGAATGCGGTCTTTTTTAATCGTAGGCTATGTTTGTCGAGATGGTCCTTAATTATGTTTGATTGAAATAAAAATAGTCGTCTTCAAGATATTGATGTTTTATTCGTGCGGGGGAAAGGTTCTTATGCAATAACTAGCTGTTTGCGGCCAAACGCGTAGACGGATTTGAATGCGGTTTGTTTTTAATCGTAAGCTATGTTTGTCGAGGTGGTCCTTTATTATGTTTGATTGAAATAAAGTTAGTCGTCTTCAAGATATTGACGTTTTATTCGTGCGGGGGAGAGGTTTTTATGCAATAATTAGCTGTTCCTAGCTGTTTTGCCCGCTATATAGAAAAAAAGCTTTGTTATGAGGGCCAAAAGGTTTTTACACTTACTTACTCAGGTAAAGTACTTTATAAGGGATAGCAGTGCTATTCTTGGTGGTAGACCATAACATCCGGTCGCCGGCAAAGTTACCACCCATCGGGCAGAGTCGTGCCGCAAAGCGACCTAGTCGTGTTCCGGCACGTTGCTCGATGAAGCCGTTTATGGGAAATGGGTCTGAACAGTTGCGGTGCGTTGGCGAACCGGTTTGACGTCGGGATGGTGTTTGTTTTGTCGGGTGTCTAGTCGAGGAGGGTAGCGGGATCCGAAGCGACGGCTTTCCGCTGGCCGCCCGCAGATAGTTGGGGGCCCAATTAGTGGGTTAGCCACCCACGAAAGGCTGCCCCGCCAGCTGTGAAAAATCCCAGGGTGGCTCCATCGTGCTGGTTGGCGACCAGACGAGGAGGCCCGATGGCGATCCCTGGGGGGGTTCGGGCGTCCCCGCAGTCTCCAGGCTAGCCTCCCAGTGGCAAGACATCACCAATTTCGACGTCGGGTTCGATACGTACCGTCTCGTTCAACTGCCATTTCCCATCCCTATTCACTTTTATATTTATTTTTTATGAAAAAGTTAAAAAAAAGGAACAAGTTTGCACAGCGGTTGCACTCCTCCTCATATAAAGTGCACCTCACTAATATCAGGGGTTTGCACTCAAATCTTTTAGCTGTCCACCACCACCTGGAGACAGAGCAGCCGCACTTGCTCTTTTTGACGGAGACGCAGATACAATGTCCTTTGAGCGCTGCATACTTGGATTATCCCGGTTACTCGTTAGAGCACAACTTTCGCTCACGGGCCGGAGTCAGTATGTACGCGCGGAACGACCTCTGTATTCAGCGTCTCCGTCACCTTGAAGACCCCACTTTTTCTTCCCTATGGGTTTTAGTGGACACAGGAAACGAAAAAATCCTGTATTCCTGTGTCTATCGTTCGCACAGCGGTGACCAGGAGACAACTCGTTTATTTGAGTATCTCAGTGAGGCTGCAGATATGGCTCTGTATTAGTACCCTTCGGCGCAGCTCGTCTTTCTGGGGGACTTTAATGCCTGTCATCAGGACTGGCTGTTCCCGTACCAGAAGACCGACCATGCTGGAAGAGAAGCGCGGAACTTTGCGTTGTCCTTGGACCTCTTTCAGCTGGTGAGGCAAGCGACAAGGGTGCCAGATGTGGTAGGCCATACAGCCAATTGCCTGGACCTTCTGCTGACAACTCATCCGGACAGGTATCGTGTAGAGGTCACGTCCCCCTTGGGAACCTCCGATCACTGTCTGGTGAAATCTGTATTTTCATATTCCCCACCAGCTTTCGAACCACATGGTGTTAGACGAGCATGGAAATACAAGTCAGCAGATTGGGATGAGATGCGGCACTTTTTTGCGTCTTATCCTTGGCGGCAGGTATGCTTCTCTTCTTTGGATCCGTCGAGTTGCGCGGATGCTATAACCGATGTGGTGCATCAAGCAATGGAGTATTTTATTCCTTTTGCTGACGTACCCATTGGTGGCAAAGCTCGCCCATGGTTTAATGCCGAATGTCGTCATGCACATGACCGAAAACATTCGGCGTACCTCATTTGGGCTGATGCTCGATGCCGCAAAACTCCGGATGTAAGTATAAAGAAGAAAGCCTTTAACCAAGCTGCCAAGTCCTACAAAAAGGCATTGCGGAAGGCTCGTCTCGATCGTATCGCTAAGAATGGCGAAAAGCTCTCTGCCAGACCAACTGGCAGTCGAGCTTTCTGGTCTCTTGCGAAAGCGATCGAGTCGAATTTCTGCCAACCCTCACTGCCTGCTCTGCTGAAGCCGGATGGATCCCTGGCCCACACAGCAACAGAGAAAGCGAATGTACTTGCTTCTCTGTTTGCTGATAATTCGCATCTAGACACTGGCAATGCTTCTCCAGCACATCTTCCTCACTGCGGTATTTCGATGCCTGAAATCCGCATCACGAACAAAGAGGTATGGAGAACATTGTGTCGTTTAGATGTGAATAAAGCCAGTCGTCCTGATGGTATACCAGCCATTCTGCTCAAGACATGTGCAGCTGAGTTATCTCCTGTACTGACACGTCTGTATCGCTTCTCTTTCATGACTGGAATAGTGCCAAAATCCTGGAAGCTTGCTAATGTGCAACCCGTGCCCAAAAAAGGCAGCCGTGCCGACCCTGTCAATTACAGACCGATTTCAATCACCTCCATACTCTGCAAGATTATGGAGCGTGTATTGAACTCGCGCCTACTAGCATACCTAGAAGGTAACGATCTCCTCAGTGACCGACAGTACGGGTTTCGCCGTAATAGGTCTACTGGGGACCTCCTAGTGTATGCTACTCACATTTTAGGCGAGGCCATCGAGAAGAACGGAGAAGCGGTCGCCGTCTCTCTGGACGTCTCGAGGGCATTTGACAGGGTCTGGCATGCGAGCCTTATATGCAAGCTTTCAGCGTACGGTATATCTCCTGGTCTGATCGGCTGGGTAACGGACTTTCTGAGCCACAGATCTCTCCGAGTAGTTGTCGACGGGTGTTCCTCGGAACCCTTGACAATAAATGCCGGAGTGCCTCAGGGGTCCGTTCTTTCTGCAACTCTGTTTCTGCTGCACATTAATGATCTGTTGAAGCCCGGTATCTATGGGTATGCAGACGACAGCACAGTTGTAGAAAGATATCTGCCGAGTACTCGGGCTAGTCGAGATCAAGTACAGTCTGAAAGAGAAGCCATGGTGCAACGTTTGAATGACAAACTTCAGGCAGTCTCCGCATGGAGCAATGCCAATCTTGTCAAGTTCAACGCCACCAAAACGCAGACGTATCTATTCACCGCCAAAAGGAGCCCTTTCACCTTGGCTCCTACTTTCCAGAATGTATCCTTGGAATACAGTGACCTGCTTCAGTTGTTAGGTTTAGAGATTTCCTCGAACCTCAACTTTGGTCGGTTCATTGAGTCCAGAGCAAGAGCAGCAGCAGCAAAGCTTGCCGTTCTTGCGAAGGTTCGGCAGTACTTTACACCGGGACAGCTTCTTGTTTTATACAAAGCACAGATCCGGTCGTGTGTAGAGTACTGTGGACACATATTTGCTGGTGCCGCAAAGTCTCATCTTGCGGTTCTGGACTCAATTGAGAGGCGAGCAAAGAGGCTTATAGGCGATCCCGAATTGGTCGAAGCCGACCTCCAAAGCCTTGAACACAGGCGTAAAATTGCTAGCCTCTCAGTATTCTATAGGATACATTTTGGTGAGTGTGCGCAGGAACTACACGACTTAGTTCCCCCGTCCCCCTTCCATCACCGGACGTCCCGACGCACGGCAGGTATCCATCCTTTTGTTGTGGACATTCCACCTGTCCGAACGAAGCGCTTTGCTTCCTCATTTTTAGTGCGTACAGCGAAGGACTGGAACAATTTGCCTGCGTCGGTATTTCCGGCCAAATATAATGTGGGTGTCTTCAAGAGAAGAGTGAATAGGTTGCTAGGGCAATGCGCCTTACCATCTAAGACTACATTCCACTTACCATCAGGTGGAATGTAGTCAAGCATTGCCCTAGATCGTATAAAAAAAAAAAAAAAAAAAAAAAAAAAAAAGCTGTTGCCCGTGACTGCGTCCACGTAGACTGTAAAAATATATTTATATGGCTTATGATCGTAGTCATAAAGAATCACGGGCAACAGCTAGTGATAATATAAAACACTTCATCATAGTGTCATAAGTGATTGTAAATCATTTTAACTCTAAATGTTTATATTTATTAATATTCGTTTATATGAAACCTACCTATCTACCTACCCATATGAAAAAGTCTTGAATCATGTTACTTAAAACATTTATAATTTATTACATTGTCGAAACTTTCACGTGAATCCTTATTTTATTAAATATAATATATATTTCTCGTATTAAATGTAAACTTTGTACATCATAATATAGGACTCTAATAATAAAAGATTTTTTAAAAATCGGTCCAGTAGCTTTCGGAGCCTATTCATTTTAAACAAACAAACAAATCTTTCCTACAATAAAAAATGTTGTGTATCTGTAGGTTCATTTAGTACAATTCAGAAACTAGTTACATAACTTTAAAAAGCTGAAAAAAAAAAAAAATTAAAATTTAAAAAAACTTCCGATACAAAAAGACCTCTAAAAAGAATATTAATAATATTAGTATGTACTTATTGAATACACTATCAACGTACGTACAACGGGGGTTTTTTAAATTTTAAATATTACTTACAGGCATTAATTAGGATATGTTCCACCGTCGCGTCGCTTGAGCAGACCGGTTGGCGTATTACAGGACAAACACATAATATGTATTAATGTTTCAGCCATCGCCGTCGCTAATAACAAAAACATGCCCAGAATAACTGAAACGACAAATTATAACAACTATGTATTGAATATAAATGTGGTTGCGATTTTGAATGTTATTAATCTTCAACACTAAATATCAGTGTTCTTTGGTAATAATTACAATTGTAAGATTTAATTTTATTTCGTGTGTCTTCTGCACAACGGCTAAAAATGACAGTTAGTTTGGAAACAAGATGGGACCTACATATTGTCCCGGAAACACAACTCTTGTTAAATATTCGAAACGTTTTATAAAATAAGACTATATTATCTGATAATAAAGTTAGTGGTTAGTCCTAATAATTTGAATTCATGCATCACTGTTATATCTTATTATAAATAAATAATAAGCAATTAAAATAAAATATTTAAAGTAGAACACCCTCATGATGATAATATAGAGGTAACACCATAACAAAATGAATAATGGCCAATAGCACTTATAGTGAGGTGTTTAAAGTAAATATGCGGCCATATTAAACATTCTATATGTGATAGTTTTTATCGGGACGGTAGTCACATCTATTAATTAATTAATTTACCGAGGCGGACAGCAATACGGTAGCTCAGTTGGTAGAGCGACAGGACGGTTTCCCAGTAGTCGCGGGTTCGAATCCCTGCCCGTATCGGTTTATTTTTATTCTATATAAATTTAAATAAGCTTAACATGGCTATACATGTTTTTATAGATATTTTCAAACATTAATACCAAGTGTATCCAGAGTTTTAAAAATTGCATTTGGCTCCATACCTAATTTATGTAATGCAATCACAGCGATTCTGTTCTCTTTATCACCCCAATTCCTTTTAATATTGCAAAATATTGACCAATGTATCGGCGTTAAAATGAAAAAACACAATGAGCAATCTTATAAAATTGACAGATTCCAAATTCAAATGTAATATTTTTTTATTCTTAATTGTAACAGTATTTATGGCCAGACTAGGTATGTACTGTGGTCTTCTACAATTAAAATAATTAGTTGATATATTTGTAATTCAAAGTTTCAGTATTGTACAAATATATAATTTATAAAATTTTAAAAATGAGTATGATAAGTATGTACTGTGTTCTTCTACTTTATTAATATTTTAAGTTCATGTGTTTGTCCGTTACATAAAATAATATATATCTTTACGTTCATTTATAAATATTTCGTTAATTTGTTTTTAATTATTAATACTAATCAATATTATTACCATTACTATTAAATTTTACTTAGTAAATTATGCTTTCCTATCAATTAATGTAGTTAATGAATTATTTAATTAAGATTATCGGATTTTAATTAATTTTTTGGTGGATTCACTTTAAATACCTCACTATAAGTGCTATTGTTCATTATTCATTTTGTTACAGTGTTACCTCTATATTGTCATCATGAGGGTGCTGTACTGTAAGTATTTCATTTATAATTATTTATTATTTATTTCTAATAAGATAAAACAATGCATTAATTCAAATTATTAGGACTAACCACTAACTTTATTATCAGATAATAAAGTCTTATTTTATAAAACGTTTCGAATATTTAACAAAAGCCGTGTTTCCGGGAAAACAATATGTAGGTCCCATATTGTTTCCAAACTAACTGTCATTTTTAGCCGTTGTGCAGAAGACACACGAAATAAAATTAAATCTTACAAATGTAATTATTACCAAAGAACACTGATATTTAGTGTTGAAGATTAATAACATTCAAAATCGCAACCACATTTATATTCAATACATAGTTGTCATAATTTGTCGTTTCAGTTATTCTTGGCATGTTTTTATTATTGGCGACGGGGATGGCAGACGAATCATGTAAGTGTAGTATGATATACCAACCGGTCTGCTCAAGCGACGGTGAAACATTTTCTAATGAATGCCAGTAAGTAAAACTAAGTATTTATTACCTTTTTCAAATATTTCTTGATAATATAAATGAATATCAGATTTTTAATATATTATGTGCTCGTTAAAGTTTGTATCAGATGCAATCAAATCAGTACCCCTTAAGTATGTATATTGTAAGTTTGTATATCTATCAAAAAAAACCCTTACAGATTAGATTGCGTGGGTGCGTCTCTGAATCATGACGGCCCGTGTGAAGGCGAATCATACTGAGCATGATCATTTAACTTGGAGATAACAAATAATGGATGGATTTTTTTTCAAATGTAAAATAAGTTAATTAATATTCTCTATCTTATTGCTAAATTATAATAATAAATTAATTTTATAAATAATCTTTCATAATAAATACTGGGTTTGGTCTTGATATAATAAATACTTTCATCAATATGTTATAGCGTTTCTTTAAATTTATATTTATCTAATTATCTAACAACTCGATAACCAAGTCTTTTGACGTGACAACGTCTTAAATTAGGTTAAGCTGGGAGTCACTTATGAAAAAGTGTAACGCCCGGTAACGTAACGATGAGTCACCGAACGAGAGAGAGGCCCGCCGAATGCCTTGCGTCTCTCTCCCACTCAAACATGATCGGTCCGCCGAGCAATGTTTTGATTTTCAAATTGATTCTTTAAAATTACAAATATTAAGAAAAAGTGGCAGATATAAGAAAACTTGATTTAAAATGTGTTGAGCAAGAATTTTAACATCTAATTTAAGTAAATGTTTTAATTTTCAACTTCATTATTTACAATTACAAATTTTAATTAATTTCAAATTTATTTAGCAAAAATTTGAACCTTCGATCTGAATAAGTGTTTTGATTTTCAAATTAATTCTTTAAAATTAAAAATATTAGAATATATAAAATCAGAAGTGACGTCACATAACATTATCTGTACTTATTATTATTTAATATGTAGGCCAGTACATGTGACCATACTTGGTAGACACAATTGGAAATAGTATTTTTTTATAACTGAAAAAAATAAATATATAAAATACTGGTAGCAAACAATAACTTCAATGATCGATATCTCCGCAACTAATTGATGTATCGAAAAAGTCTGTAAATAAATTTTGTAAAAAATAATAACATCAATAATATAATATAAAATAAATAATATATAAAATGATTTTACGTGACAACGTCTTCATCGTCCTATCCTCAACAAAATCACTCAAATTATTAAAATATTGTGCAATTTAATAATATTCATATCAATAAATATTCTACCGAGAAAAAGACATGGTCACGTAAATCTTCGCCCGTAAAACCGACTTTACAGGCAACCATATTTTTTTTTGAGTAAAAAAATCCGTCATACATAATCAAGTCCACTTCCACGACTTGTACGGGATTATAAATAGAGAACTCCGGCATAGAGAACTCTGCTTATAAGGAAGTTTACTTAAAAGGAAGTGAAGTGTATGAAAATAAAAAAGCACAGTACCGATAAGTGCTCACTGTGTATTCGATAGTAAGTTATACCGACAGACTTTACAAGGAAAATTGTTAATAATGAAAAACTTAAGTCATGGAGGTAATTATTTACTTTACAAGTATATAATTTTATTTGAAATTACTCTGAGTTTTTTTTGTATATGTTTAATTAAAAAAAATATTGTGGTTAATTATATATTATATAGTAATATAGTGAAAATAAATAACAATAATGAATAGTAATAAAAATCGAGCTTAAAGAAACAACATCGACATTATTTATTGTTTCTGTTTTGTAAAAAATCTGTAGATACATTTTACCATGAAAATATCAAAGTCAATTTACTTGCACGTCCGTTCTAAAATATAAAACATACAAGAATCACGCAATAATAATAAAAAAAACATCGAAAAAACAATTCGATCGATTCGATAATTGAATTTTAAATGTATCTTTAATATGGATATGTAAATTAAAATTTGCCTTTCCAAATTGAATGTTCTTACGACAATTATGTTTTTGAAATAAAATATCAGATTCAGAAAGGTTAAATAGTTTTTCTGAAAGGATTGTTGATAGTTTAAATAGACCATTTTTTACTTATATTTATATGTACAGCTTGTAGACTTTCAATTATATGCTTTTAGTATTGTACAATTATATCTATGAGAGTATAATATTATACTTATACATAAAAAAATTATATGTATATAATTTGGTTATCGTTCTTTTTATAATTATTTTGGTTGGTGCTACGAAATCTTTCGTAAACACACTTACAATATTATAACATTTATTATTTTGTATGATAACATACATAACAATAATGTTATGCGTACATTTGATTACTTATTACTTATCCAAAAACAATATCAAACGCTTAAACATATTTTTTTATTATTTCAATAAGAAAAAATACTTCTTTATGCATATATCTGTTGTAAGTAATATTAGGTAACTAATAAAATATTTCTAATAGCATTACGATCATAAGTATTTTTATTTATGTTTAAGTTGTAATAAATTGTAAAAATATGTAAAAGAACAACATGCTTACATTATCTGTGTTATACTGAGTTATAAAGCGAAAGTATTGTATATTTTTTAAATAATATTATAAAACACATTTTTTACATTATATTATAAATAAGGAATTAAAAAAATATAAAAATATTTTTTTACTTATTAGGTATGGAGAGATATTGTATTAGTGACACTGTAAAGTTTTGGTTCGTATTGTATGTCGCATATGATTGAAATTTAACAGGATATGGTTAATAGTGAATATGATATATATGATGAATAGAATTTAAAAGTAGTGCTATTAACTTCAAGCTACAAAGTTATTAATATTCTATATTGAGCATGCTGCCGAATAACCAGCTAAATCATCAGCCTGCTAATCAGATGGCAATACGTGGGCATTAAGAAAAACTGACGCACCGCAATATTATTTTAAATCTACGACTCCTTGTCGCTTGAGGTTACTATAGCAGCACTCGGAGAAGGCCCAAATAGTAACTTTAACGTCGTCTCTTATTTTCGTGGCTTTTCAACGGCAGTGGCAGCGCTCCATCTTCATCAGCAATCTTAGACAGGATATCTTGCGAACGATTCGATACGATAATACTACAGCGGGCGAAAACTTCTGACTTGTTAAGACTTGTTTCAGTAATACACAGTACTTGCACTTTAATGTTTAATATCCAACCATTTGTAATAGAATGGGCGAGGCCAGCCCTAACAACTCGTTTTATAATATTTTAACACTATAATATTTAGGCGAGGGTTATTTACAATTTCATAATCAACTTACAAATGCTATTATTAATACCTTATAATAAGTTCTAATAATTAATAAAAGATTATACATTATGTTAAAATATTCAATGTTTCTAATTTTTAAAACATTTAACAGTAAATACTAAATAACATTCCATAATTAATTGCATTTAAATTATTATAAATAAGTATGACTAACAATAGTTAATGCATTATGTTATTTAGTACAATAAAATTACTTGGCTACTACTTTAGAACAATAAAATTACTAGGTAATTATCGAGAGTGAAGACAGCAGTCTTCTGCTGGATCCTTCCAGTAAAGAGAACGATTAGTTGTCCGCGTTTGAGCTACGAAATAATTGCTAAACCAATTAGTATAAAATAAATGTAAATAACTATGACTATAATTGACGTATTCATATTACTATATTGGAGGATATAGAAATATTAATATGGCTATATACCATAATATAGTCTTTACATTGATAAATAACATTAAACAAACGTATGAATTATATAAAAAAATGAATATTAGCATTGCGGATATAAAACATTAACCTACTGCGAGACCGCATTCTATTATAATTCATATGTCAAGTATTTTTTTCCAGGCATTTACTAGAAAACACCTGTAAAATTATTTTGTTAATACTTTTTTATAATTTGTATTACATGATTTTATTTTAAAACCTACTGTTAAGTAACGTAGATCATACAAACCTTCGTATTTATATTGTTATTTTCATCTTCACAAATCCTACGGCCCACTATGTTGTTACTGTAAGCAGAAACTTGTATATCCTTTTATTTTACCTATAACTAGTACAGTAAAGTCATACTGTCGTCTGCTACAGTAACAAATCCAGAAAATTATTCTCAGATTTAAAAATATAATGGATTTTTATGTCATAGTTTAACTAAATTAGTTGAAGTACATTTCGATCACGGGCAGGGTTTCCATTCTTTTTTTCAAATGGTCTTATCTTATATTATTATTTTATTTGTTTGTCTGTTATATAAAATAATATTTATCTTTACGTTCATTAATCTATCTATCTATATCTTGTAAATTTGTTTTTTAAATATTCTTACTATTAAATATTATCATAATTACTATTAAATTGAACTTAGTAAATTGCGCTTGATAAAGTATTAATGTGGTTAATGGATTATTTAATTAAGAGTATCGTATTTCAGTTAATTTATAGGAGTATTTCCTTTAAATACCTCACCAAATAAGTTGGACTGGCCATTATTAATTTTGATATTGTGTTGCCACTACATTCCTATCATGAAGGTGTTGTCTCGTAAGCATTTCATTTGTTATTGCTTTTTATATTTTTTATATATAGAAAAGTGAAACATGAAATCAAATTATGATTTCTGGTTTGTAGACCATAATATCGGGTCGCCGTCAAAGTTACCATCATCGGGCAAAATCGTGCCGCAAAGCGACCAAGTCATGTTCGTGACGTTTCCCGATGAAGCCGTATATGGGAAACGGGTCTAAACAGCTGCGTTGTATTGGCGAACCGGTTTGGCGCCGTGTTGGTGATTTGTTGTGCCGGTTGCCTAGTTGAGGAGGGTAGAGAGATCCAGAAAAGCTGCCCTGCCAGCTATGAAAAATCCCAAGATGGCTCCATCGTGCTGGTTGGTGATCAGATGGAGTTTGAGTGTCCCTGCAATCTTCAGACTAGGCTCCCAGTGGCATGATATCAACGACTTTGACGTCGTGTTCGATGCGTACCACCTCGTTCAATTGCCATTTCCCATCCTATTCACTTTTTTTCTAATGAAAAAGGAACAAGTTTGTACAGCGGTTGCATTCCTCCTCATTAAAATTGCAAGTCACTTACGTCAGCGGCCTGTATTCCAATATCTGTTCACCACCTTGAGACAGAGCAGCCGCTTTTGCTCTTTTTGACGGAGACGCAGATTCAATGTCTTTTAAGCTGTGCACTGCCCTGGGTTACTTTATTACTGGGGAACTTTGAGTTATCCCTTGAACCTTTTTTTTAGCTGGTGACGGAAGTGACAAGGGTACCGGATGTAGTAGGCCATACAGCAAATTGTCTTGACCTTCTGTTGACAACTGAGCCTGAGTTCTGATTCATTTTCTTTTGTTTGCATAGTTAAAGACTAGAACAGTTTGCCTCCGTCGGTATTTCAGTCCGATTACAATGTGGGTACCTATGACTACATTTCCACTTTCCATCAATGTAGTTAAGCATTAACCTTGATTAAAAAAATAAAAAATAATACGTTTCGAATATTTATCTAGAGTCGTGTTTTCAGGAAAACAAGATGTAGGTCAGGTCCTAAGGTAGCCTTCGCTTCCAAACTTTCCTACATTTCATTTCTAAAACATAGTGCTTAAGATGTATAAGATGTACGCCACATAATAAAATCTTACAATATTAATTATTATTACACAGACTGATATATAATTAGTATTAAATATTAATAAAAAGCGAAATCGCAACCACAATATTTTTTCAATAAAAAGTTGTTGTGATTTGTTGTTTCAGTTATTCTGGGCATTTTTTTGTTGTTGACGATGGCAATGGCAGACTCATGTTCGTGTCCTGGGGATCTCGAACCGGTCTGCGGAGGCGACGGTGTTACATATTACAATGAATGCCTGTAAGTGAAAGCAAGTATTACCTTATTAAAATATTTTTTTATAATTTGAAGAATATTAGATTTTTAATATATGGGCTCGCTTAAGTTTGAATCAGATGAAGTCAAATCAGTTTCCCGTAAGATTGTATATGTAAGTTTGTATTTTTATCAAAATAAACGCTTACAGAATGCGGTGTGATGGTGCGTCTCTGAAGCATACCGGCCAGTGTAAATATAATGATTATTAAATATAGTGATCAAATAACTTGGAAATAACAAATAATGGATGGATTTTTTGCAAATTTAAATTAAGTTAATAAATATTTTCTATGTGATCGCGAAATGATAATATTCAAATAATTTTGTAATTAATGTATAGTAAGTAATACTGGGTTTGTTCTTGACATAATAAATATTTTCATCAATAAATTTTAGTATCTCTTTAAATTAAGAATTATCTAACTACCAATAACAAAGCATTTTTTGGGTTACATTTTATAAATGCATACCCAAGTCCACGGCTGGGATGGAATAAACCGGCGACATAAAGAAAGCTGCCATTTATTATCCACTAAAACAGATACGTTTATTTAATTAGAAGTAATCCGTTAGAAAAACTCTAAAACTACTAGAAAACATATGAAATATTAAATTACGTTTCATTATGATTTTGATACCTGACTGCTTGTTGCAGTGTTATAGAAATAATAAAAGAATTTTACATTTTGAGAAATTATTTTCTGTTAGGTACTAAAGGAGACAACGCTATAATTAAAGTGATGGTGCGGAGAAAAATTACTGGAAGTGATAGCACTAGTATGAAAATATAAATACACAGTAACCGATAAGTGCTCACTCTGTATTCGTTAATAAGAGATACCTTTGAATTTTACAATATGAAAAATGATTTTTATAACGAAAAACACTTGTTTATGGACGAAATTCTTTACTTTACATAATTTCAACCGAGACACTACTTGTTTTGTATTTAATATAATATGTTTTATTTAATAAATAACTTATAGGTTAAAAATATCTTACTTAGGTATATTTAAAATAATATTATATAAAGAAAATAAATAACAATAATCAATAGTAATGAAAATTAAGTTCACAGATACAACCTCAATATTTTCATCCTTTCTGTTTTGTTGTTGTTCATGAAAATATATTATTTCTCAAGTCACTAATGTCTTAAAAAAATTCAAACATCGAAGCATTCCTGCTAATATTAAACAACTTTAATTAGTGGCTCGCGAGCAACGACCGTTCTAAAATATAAAACATTAATGAATCATGCAATAGTTAATATCTCAAAAAAAAAATGATCTGATCCTAGTAGATGCAAGATAATTTAGTTTTTAATGTATCTTAATATGTAAATTGAAATTTGCATTTGAGAATTGAATGTTTTCAGGCTAATTATTTTTTTAACTTAAATATCAGATTCAGAAAACTTAAATGGTTCTTAGTAGTTCTCCTAAAAGGGGTTTTAATAATTTTCTAGATATGTTATTAACTATTTTTCAATATTAAAATATTATATGTAGACTCTAAACATAAGTAACATATTTTATTTTGTAATTTAATGATTTTAGTATTGTACGAATATATCTTTTTACCTTACCGTTCTCACGGCGCTGACCAAAAGATAACTAGATTATTTGAGTTTCTCAGTGAGGCTACTGATGTGGTTCTGCATCAATATCCTTCAGTGCAGCTCATTTTTTTGGGAGACTTTAAAACCTATCATGAGGACTGGCAACAGCCAGTTTAGAGTGGTCGGAAACACCCGTTACAGAAACTTACGATGCTAGAAAAGAAATGCATTGAATGTAAGGCAAGCGACAAGGGTACCAGATGTAGATGCCTTACAGCCAGTTGCCTAAACCTTCTGCTGACAACTGACCCGGACAGGTGTCGTGGAGAGGTCACCCTTCGATCATTGTCTGGTGAAATTTGTATTTACCTACATATTCCCCATCAGCTTTCAAACCACCTCGTGTAAGGTAAGTAAGTACAAGTCAGCAGTTTGTGACAAGGTGTGGCACTTTTGCGTCTTATCCTTTCCTCGAACCTCAACTTTGGTCAGTGCATTAAGTCCAGAGCCAGAGTAGCTGCAGAAAAGCTTGAAAAATACTATAAAACGTTTGTATATATTTTTAAATACTTTAACCTACAGAGTCTACAATTAAGTATCGTAGAACATGTAAACCGATATTGTTATTTCTGTGATCATCTTATAAGCCACTTTATTGTAGTGGTATATCATTATATTATATTTATAACTATTCATACTTTGGTCTGCTACAATTAGAAAACCAGAATTACATTTTCACATTTAACAATGTGATGGGTTCTTCTGACACAATGTAATCAACTCTGGTGAAATACATTTCAATAGCGACTAGGTTTTCGAGTCTTATTTTAAAAATTTGGTATCTATTAAATTTGAGGAGTATTTTGGTGTCATCTGCTTACCCATTGGATAAAATAATATATATCTTTATGATAATTTATATATATATCGTTAATTTGGTTTTAATTATTAATTCTATTAAATATTATTACCATTACTATTAAATTGTACTTAGTAAATTGTGCTTACCTATTAGTATGATATCAATGTAGTTAATGTATTATTTAGTTAAGGATATTGGATTTTAGTTAGTTTATTGGTGTAGCTATACCAAATTTGCTTTAAATACCTCACATTGAGTGGGAAAGGTCATTAATATTTAGTTATTGTTTTACCATAACATTGTTATCATGAGGGTGTTCTACCGTAAGAAATTTATTTATCATTGTTTAGTTATTATATATTTATAATGAGATAAAAAAGCACAATAGATCAAATAATTAGGACTTACCTAATTAAAGTCGTTTTATAAAATTAATTAAATTTTATAAAACGTATCGAATATTTATCAAAAGTCGTGTTTCCGGGAAAGCAAGATATAGATCCTATTTTGCTTCCAAACTGTCCTTCATTGTATTTCATCAATTTATTTTTACACGCCACAAAATAAAATTTTAAAATTTTAAATCTTTTAACAGAACACTTATAATTTTCATTAAAGAACTATAAAAATAAAAATCAAAAGTATATTTTTGTTCAATATATCGTTTCATTTATTCTGAGCATGTTTTTGTTAACGGCGACGGCACACAGTGCATTTTCATGTCCTTTTATATACAATCCGGTCTGCGCAAGCAACGGTCGTACATATAGCAATCATTGCCAGTAAGTTGAACTTATTTTTTACTATATTAGTTTTGTTCCCGTTAAAGTTTCTTGGTGATGAATTAAGTGACAAGTATGTAAGTAGTAGTAGTAGAATTTAATTACAAGTATGTAAGTTGTAGTAGTAGAATTTAGTTACATGTTTACGTAAATTTGTATTTCTATAAAAATGAATCCTTTCAGACTGAGGAGAGCAAGTGCTCTGCTCTGAAACATATCGACCCGTATTGAAAATGACATAATGCATACTGATTATATACTTTTGTGATAACAAATAATGGATGGTTTTATTTTCAAATGTAAAATAAGTTAATCAGTATTTGATACCTTATTGTTATATCATAATATTTTATAGGTAATTTTTCATTATTTGTACTTGGTTTGGTCTTGGCATATTAAGCAAATACATAAATAAACTAAAGTATTTCTAATAAATTTAGGATTGTTTTTCTAGTCTATACCAAGACCTTTGTTTTAGTGTAAAACTTAACCAAGACATAATTATGAAGAGAACCCTGCCTAATAAGGCTATCCAATTAAAAACGGATACTTTTATTGATTCAGTATCCGTTACAGAACAAAACTGAAGAAATATGAAATCATGTTTTAATTGTGAATTTGATATCTGGCAAATAGTCTATATGGGTGCTGTTTTATAAAAATAATAAAAGAACCATTTATTCATAATTTGAGAAATAAAAGTATAAAATAATATAAATTTACTCGAACTTTAAACATTGTTATAAAAATATACAAGGACGTCAACCGACCTCTTTGTTTTCGATAATAAGCTATATCTTAAACTTTTAATATATTTTTGACTAAGAACATTCTATGACTATTAAATTATTTATTTTATATGATTTTGTCCGTAAAAACAGTTCAGATTACCTTTTTATGTCATGTTTTACATATTAAACAGATTATATATGTAGTAAATAAATTTACATCATTGTGTCTATTTAATACTCCCTGTATGTGTCGTTTACTTATAAATTAAATTTATAACTTAATTTTTTTTTAACAAAAGTATATTATTAAAAATTGGTATTTGCCACGGAATTTGAAGGAATATTAAAAATTAAATAAAATACAAATAATTTAAAAAGCCCATTTTATTGATTATATTTGATTTGTATTTTAATTTCATCCCTAGAATCTGAAGAATCTTAATTAGAGAACTTAGTGGTAGGCTATTTTTGATGTTGAAAATATACTCTGTTGCTATAAAAAAAATCGGCTTTTATTATTTGTCTCTTGACAAGGTGAGGTCCCTGTCACTGCCTGTATTCAATTATTGTTCTCTCTACAAACCGTATAAAGAATATTACTCAAACTAAAATATTTTACAAAGCACCACAATGAAAAAACGATTACGAAACAAACAACCAAAAGTTCTTGAAGTAGTTATAAATAATACTGCACTAAAAACTTTTGTAGTACACTTTAAATCGTTTGTAGTTTATTTTAGTGAAAAAAAAAATTTTTATATGTATAATTTCCGAGAAAAATAAAAAATTAAGAAAAAAAATTAAGTTTTAAAAAGTCGGAAAACCTTGTCGAAAACTACAAACGATACTAATGATTGTAGTAAAGTTGATTTTTTTTGTAGTACTAATAAATACGCGGAAAACCTAAAAACGCTGTTCTCAACCAAAAATATAAATAAAACTGCTCTAAAAACTTTTGTAGTACACTTTAAATCGTTTGTAGTTTATTAAAGTGAAAAGAAAAAATATTTTATATGTATCTATTATTTCCGAGAAAAAAAAAAAAAAAAAAAAATAGTTTTTTTTCCCATTTTTTATCGTTTGTAGTTTTAGAAAAAGTTTTTTGACTTTTTAAAAAATTATTTTTTTTATTTATTTTTTATTTTTCTCGGAAATTATACATATAAAAATTTTTTTTTTTACTAAAATAAACTACGAACGTGTACTACAAAAGTTTTTAGTGCAGTATTATTTATATATCTGGTTGAGAATAGTGTACATTAGGTTTGCCGCGTAATTATTATTACTACAAAAAAATCAACTTTACTACAATCATTTGTATCGTTTGTAGTTTAATATGAGCGAAAAAAAGTAAGGATTTTTTTTAGTCGGTGTCCAGCGTGATGGAGCTGTCGCATGGCATAAATATAAAATCATTGAATAGTGGAACTTAGTACAAGCATATATATTTCATTTTAAAAACATTTAGTTATGAAGTTCCATCAAGAAATTTCAACACAAAGTGTAAATTACTTAAAAATACAAATTTTTACTTAATATGTACATAGGATATGTCACTACTGTCGTATTGACAAACACAATAATAAAAGATGAATAACCTTAAACGAACCATAATAAGATAATTTGGTTATCGTTCTTTTTATAATTATTTATGTTGGTGCTACGAAATCTTTCGTAAACACACTTACAATATTATAACATTTATTATTTTGTATGATAACATACATAACAATAATGTTATGCGTACATTTGATTACTTATTGATACATGTGCTGTGTACTGTTAAATATAATGCAATTTATAACAAGTATATCTTTCCAAAAACAATATCAAACGCTTAATAATGTTTTTTTATTATTTCAATAAGAAAAAATACTTCTCTATGCATATATCTGTTGTAAGTATTATTAGGTAACTAATACAATATTTCTAATAGCATTACGATCATAAGTATTTCTATTTATGCTGAAGCTATCATAAATTGTAAATATATGTAAAAGAACAACATGCTTACATTATCTGTGTTATAGTGAGTTATAAAGCGAAAGGATTGAATAACGCCTTTTTTGACAGTGTGTACATTTATTTATCAAGTCTCAAGAAGTAGTTCTATTTTTTTTACATAATATTATAAATACAAACAGGTGGTTAATTAATAAAGGAAGAAATAAGGAATAAAATAAATATAAGAATATTTTTTGAGGTATTATTAGGTATATAATTAGGTATATAATTAAATGCATTATGTTACTTAGTACAATAAAATTACTACAATATAAATAATAAATAAATTGGCTACTTTTTGTAAAAAAAACGAGTACACAGAATTCCGTACAGAATTTTAAAAAAATGCCACCCAACCCAACAAATGCAATTTTGTTTCTTGTTATTTTGGTTTCATTGTTTTTTATAAAATAGTCAAAACCTATGTCTACGAGTATGCAGTAATCGTAGTAAATATATAGATCCTAACATGTTGTTTACGTTTGTGATTCAACTGTGAAATAAGATGATGCTACTATGAGTTTGTTATGTGTGTAAAAGTCACCTACACCATAATCATTTATTTAATATTTTCTTGATGTATTACTTTGGCGTTGGCAGCGGCGTAGTCACTAGGATCTCTGAAACAGAAACAAACCCGCTTGATGGATTAGATGCAAAGAAAGTCAGCATTCGGTCGAAATCTGTTGATTTGTAGTGTTAGAGGCAAATTTTGTATGACATGGCGTTTTAGAAACTTCACTCCATATTCGGCAACAATTAGACGAGCCAAAAGGAATATCGAATTTTGATTGGTAATTATCGAGAGTGAAGACAGCAGTCTTCTGCTGGATCTGCAGTAAAGAGAACGATTGGTTGTCCGCGTTTGAGCTACGAAATAATTGCTTAACCAATTGGTATAAAATAAATGTAAACAACAATTACTATAATTTGACGTATTCGTATTACTATATTGGAGGATATAGAAATATTAATATGGCTATAGGTATACCGTAATATAGTCTTTATTATATCATTGATAATTAACATTAAACAAACGTATAAATTATATTAAAAAAATGAATATTTGCATTGCGGATATAAAACATTAACCTACTGCGAGACCGCATTCTATTATAATTCGTATGTCAAGTATTTTTTTCCAGAAATTTACTAGAAAATACCTGTAAAATTATTTTGTTAATACTTTTTTATAATTTGTAATACATGAATTTGTTTTAAAACCTACTGTTAAGTAACGTAGATCATACAAACCTTCGTATTTATATTGTTATTTTCATCTTCACAAATCCTATGGCCCACTATGTTGTTACTGTAAGCAGAAACTTGTATATCCTTTTATTTTACCTATAACTAGTACAGTAAAGTCATACTGTCGTCTGCTACAGTAACAATTCCAGAAAGTTATTCTCAGATTTAAAAATATAATGGATATTTATGACACAGTTTAACTAAATTTGTTGAAGTACATTTAGATCACGGGCAGGGTTTCCATTCTTTTTTTCAAATTATCTTATCTTATTTTATTATATTTTTATTTCATTTTTTTGTCTGTTATAAAAAATAATATATATATTTCATTAATATATCTTTTGTTAATTTGTTTTTTAAATATTCTTACTATTAAATATTATCATAATTACTATTAAATTGTACTTAGTAAATTGTGCTTGATAAAGTATTAACGTGGTTAATGGATTATTTAATTAAGAATGAAAGAATATAGGTGTATTTCCTTTAAATACCTCACCAAATAAGTTGGACTGGCCATTATTTATTTTGATATTGTGTTACCACTACATTCTTATCATGAAGGTGTTGTCTCGTAAGCATTTAATTTATTATTGCTTTATATATTTTTTATTGATTGAAAAGTAAAACATGAAATCAAATTATGATTTCTTGTTTGGAGACCATAATATCGGGTCGCCGTCAAAGTTACCACCCATCGGGCAAAATCGTGCCGCAAAGCGACCAAGTCGTGTTCGTGACGTTTCCCGATGAAGCCGTATATGGGAAATGGGTCTAAACAGCTGCGTTGCATTGGCAAATCGGTTTTTCGTCGAGATGGTTGTCTGTTGTGTCGGATGCCTAGTTGCCATACAGAAAATTTTCTCGACCTTCTGCTGACAACTGAGCCTGAGTAGTTCTGATTCGTTTTCATTAGTTTGCATAGTTAAAGACTAGAACAGTTTGCCTCCGTCGGTATTTCCGTCCGACTACAACGTGGGTGTATTAGCGTAAGTCTTAGGGTAAATTAATGCGCCTTACCACCTATGACTACATTTCCATTTTCCGTCAATGTAGTCAAGCATTAACCTTGTATGTATAAAAAAATAAAAAATAATACGTTTCGAACATTTATCTAGAGTCGTGTTTTCAGGAAAACAAGATGTAGGTTAGGTCCTAAGGTAGCCTTCGCTTCCAAACTTTCCTACATTTCATTTTTAAAACGTAGTGCTTAAAATGTACAATATTTTTTCAATACAAAGTTGTTGTGATTTCTTGTTTCAGTTATTCTGGGCATTTTTTTGTTGTTGGCGATGGCAATGGCACACAACTCATGTGTGTGTCCTAGGAATTATGGACCGGTCTGCGCAAACGACGGTAAAACATATTACAATAAATGCCTGTAAGTGAAAGCAAGTATTACCTTATTATTTTTTTTTTTATAATTTGAAGAGTATTAGATTTTTAATATATGGGCTCGCTTAAGTTTGAATCATAAGAAGTCAAATCAGTTACCCGTAAGATTGTATATGTAAGTTTATATTTTTATCAAAATAAACGCTTACAGAATGCAGTGTGAAGGTGCGTCTCTGATGCGTAGCGGCCCGTGTGACGGCAGATGGTAACATTAAATATAGTGATGAAATATTGATGGATTTTTTTCTAATTTAAATTAAGTTAATAAATATTTTCTATGTGATCGCGAAATGATATTATTCAAATTATTTTGTAATTAATGTATTATAAGTAATACTGGGTTCGTTCTTGACATAATAAATACTTTCATCAATAAATTTTAGTATTTCTTTAAATTTAGCATTATCTAATTACGCAGTAACAAAGTATTTTTTGGGTTACATTTTTTTTATAGGCACATACCCAAGTCCACGTCCACGGCTGGGATGGAATAAACTGGCGACATAAAGAACGCTGCCATTTATTATCCACTAAAACAGATACGTTTATTTAATTAGTACTATCCCTTATAAAAACTCTAAAACTAGTAGAAAACATATGAAATATTAAATTACATTTCATCATGATTTTGATACCTGACTGCTTGTTGTAGTGTTATAGAAATAATAAAAGAATTTTATATATTGAGAAATTATTTTCTGTTAGGTACTAAAGGAGACAACGCTATAATTAAAGTGATAGTGCGGAGTAAAATTACTGGAATAAATATACAGTAATTTTGTACCGTAGAACTAAAGCACCAGCACCAGATTTTGTACAGTGGTTCTAATGTAGAATCCTGAGCGAGCGAGGGATTCAAAGAACATCAGTCTGAAAGGATTCATTTTTATAGAAATACAAATTTACGTAAACATGTAACTAAATTCTACTACTACAACTTACATACTTGTAATTAAATTCTACTACTACTACTACTTACATACTTGTAACTAAATTCTAGTACTACTACTTACATACTTGTCACTAAATTCATCACCAAGAAACTTTAACGGGAACAAAACTAATATAGTAAAAAATAAGTTAAACTTACTGGCAATGATTGCTATATGTACGACCGTTGCTTGCGCAGACCGGATTGTATACCAAAGGACATGAAAATGCACAGTATGCCGTCGCCGTCAACAAAAACATGCTCAGAATAAATGAAACGATATATTGAACAAAAATATACTATTGATTTTTATTTTTATAGTTCTTTAATGAAAATTATAAGTGTTCTGTTAAAAGATTTAAAATTGTAAAATTTTATTTTGTGGCGTGTAAAAATAAATTGATGAAATACAATGAAGGAAAGTTTGGAAGCAAAATAAACACGACTTTTGATAAATATTCGATACGTTTTATAAAATAGACTTTAATTAGGTAAGTCCTAATTATTTGATCTATTGTGCTTTTTTATCTCCTTATAAATATATAATAACTAAACAATGACAAATGAATTTCTTACGGAAAAACACCCTCATGATAACAATGTTGTGGTAAAACAATAACTAAATATTAATGACCAATCCCACTCAATGTGAGGTATTTAAAGCAAATTTGGTATAGCTATAGCTATAGCTATCCAGAGTGGTCGGGAATACTATAGTATTCCCGACCACTCTGGACTGGCTGTTGCCAGTCCTGATGATAGGCATTAAAGTCCCCCAAAAAACGAGCTGCACTGAAGGATATTGATGCAGAGTCATATCAGTAACCTCACTGAGATACTCAAATAATCTAGTTATCTCTTGGTCAGCGCCGTGAGAACAGTAAGTTAAAAAGATATATTGGTACAATACTAAAAGCATTAAATTACAAAATAAAATATGTTACTTATATTTAAAATCTACATATTATATTTGAATATTGAAAAATAGTTAAAAACATATCTAGTGAAACTATTAAAACCCCTTTTAGTAGAACTACTAAGAACCATTTAACTTTTCGGAATCTGATATTTCAGTTTAAAAAATAATAGCCTGAAAACGTTCAATTCTCAAATGCAAATTTCAATTTACATATTAAGATACATTAAAAATTAAATTATTCTTCATCTTCTAGGATTGGATCTTTTTTTTGGGATATTATTAACTATCGCATGATTCTTTTACGTTTTTTATATTTAAGAACGGTCGTTGCTCGCGAGCCACTAAATAAAGTTGTTTAATATAACCAGGAATGCTTCGATGTTTAAATTTTTTTAAGACATTAGTGACTTGAAAAATAATATATTTTCATGAACAACAACAAAACAGAAAGGATGAAAATATTGAGGTTGTATCTGTGAACTTAATTTTCATTACTATCGATTATTGTTATTTGTTATCTTTATATAATATTATTTTAAATATACCTAAGTAAAATATTTTTTAACCTATAAGTTATTTATTAAATAAAACATATTATATTAAATACAAAACAAGTAGTGTCTCGGTTGAAATTATGTAAAGTAAAGAATTTCGTCCATAAACAAATGTTTTTCGTTATAAAAATCATTTTTCATATTGTAAAATTCAAAGGTATAACTCTTATTAACGAATACAGAGTGAGCACTTATCGGTTACTGTGTATTTATATAGGTTCGAGGAAAGGATAAGACGCAAAAGTGCCACATCCTGTCACAAACTGCTGACTTGTACTTACTTACCTTACACGAGGTGGTTTGAAAGCTGATGGGGAATATGTAAATACAAATTTCACCAGACAGTGATCGAAGGTGGAGGTGACCTCTCCACGATACTTGTCCACGATAATCAGTTGTAAGCAGAAGGTTTGGGCAATTCGTTGTCTGGCTTCTACATCTGGTACCCTTGTCGCTTGCCTTACATTCAATGCACTTCTTTTCTAGCATCGTAAGTTCCTGTTACGGGTGTTTCCGACCACTGATGATAGGCGTTAAAGACCCCCAAAAAATGGGCTGCACTGAAGGATATTGATATAGAGCCATATCAGTAGCCTCACTGAGATACTCAAATAATCTAGTTATCTCTTGGTCAGCGCCGTGAGAACGGTAAGGTAAGAAGATATATTCGTACAATACTAAAAGCAATAAATTACAAAATAAAATATGTTACTTATATTTAGAGTCTACATATAATATTTGAATATTGAAAAGAAAGTAGAACTACTAAGAACCATTTAACTTTTCTGAATCTGATATTTTAGTTAAAAAAATAATAGGGAACATTCATGTAATTTTTTTTTTACGTAAATTAACCATTGACCTCTCTATATCGTAAAAAAAATATAAATAGGTTTGAAAAGATTGTAGTTTTTTTCAAATTAAAAATTAAAATATTAAGTAAATTTGAGCCGTTCAAACGCCGTCATTTTGCGCGCGCTTTGCGTGACGTCACGATGACACGTCCAGTGAACTATGAACTTTTTAGTTACTTCATACATATTTTAAGTTTTAATTGCTTTACAAGTCATGGAAGAAGATAAAAATCATCTTACAAATATAGTATAGTACCGGAGTGCAAAAATAGTATTAGAAAAACACCCGACAAAGTGTTTTTTGTATTCCAAGAGATGCGAAAATACAAAAACAATGGTGTATGGTAATATATGTCCTAAATCGTGTTTATATTGTTGCGAAGATCAATTTAACGTAAGTATACTTTAATTATAATTAGTTTTACCTAATAGTTTAAATATATAGTAAGTATAAAACATTAGAAAATTTGAGTTTAAAATTAACATAACCTAGCTTACAAAAGTTCAGTATAAATTTCTATAAAAACCGTATTCTTTTTTTGGTTTTACGAAATTTTTATTTTTGTCGATTTATTTCAGGTTAAGGAAGATACAGTCAATTGTATTGAATATAATATGTATAACGAAACAACAAGGAGAAAAATTTAATCTAAGTTTGAAGTAAAGAGTTGTGCCTCATATATTTTTGTGGCAAAAACACCAGCTGAGAGAACATTTTCATGAATGTGCATAGTCAAAAGGCAAAGATTGACATCGGTTAATGAAGCCTTTTCAGAATTAGTTATCAAAAGTAGTGTTTAAAAATGATGACCTTCATAAAGAAGAGATATACTCTAAGTAAGTCCTAGTACTGCCCATACAAATGTCTGTGATATTAATCAGCCAGGACTCAGTATTTCTCCTATTGAATGTGATGATCATAAGGTAGAGCCTTGCTTTTCGCATATTGAAGATAAATTGCCAAGTGACTAAGCTGTGCAAGTTAATATTAAACCGAAGTATGGAAATATAGGTGTCAATGTTAATATACTTGCTGAAAAACAAAATGTAGCATTGTCACCATTTCCTCATTCAACACACAACATTGGTACACAACAGTTTTACCAGTAAAACTATCTGTTTTAAAAAGAAAATTGTTTACCGAAAACACAGCTGATAATACTTCTATAGCATTTTATATCTTCTATATCTGCTGATTATCAACCAAGTTATTTATCTGAGTCAAGTGAAGTGGAAAATGATTCAGAGGAAGAAACATTTTAAAAATGTAATGTGTAGTAGTATGCTAAATACTATTGAAAAAGAGTTTGTAGGTATTTGTTTTGTTAGGGTTGTTTGAGTATTGAAAAAATGTTTTTAGAATTACCTAAACAATTGTATTATTTAATAAAAACTTTAAGCACGAAAATATATATTATTAAATATAAATTATATATTTTTCTCAGTAACACTGATACCACAGTATGAACTTCGACGCTGATAATTTGAATGGCCTGTCAAATGACGACACATTTCCTTTCGACCAATGGTGGCGCGTTTTGGAAGTTTGAATTTCGCTCCCTTAATTTACACTTTTCATAAATTATTTTATGGCCTTAAATAGTTAGTAAATTAGAAAAAATGATTTTATTACAATAAGATGATAATAAGTAATCGAAAAAAAAATATTTGGAACCATTTTAAATTTTTTGCATGTTCCCTATTATCCTGAAAACGTTCAATTCTCAAATGCAAATTTCAATTTACATATTAAGATACATTAAAAATTAAATTATTCTTCATCTTCTAGGATTGGATCTTTTTTTTGGGATATTATTAACTATCGCATGATTCTTTTACGTTTTTTATATTTAAGAACGGTCGTTGCTCGCGAGCCACTAATTAAAGTTGTTTAATATTAGCAGGAATGCTTCGATGTTAAAATTTTTTTAAGACATTAGTGACTTGAGAAATAATATGTTTTCATAAACAACAACAAAACAGAAAGGATGAAAATATTGAGGTTATATCTGTGAACTTAATTTTCATTACTATCGATTATTGTTATTTATTAATTTTATATAATATTATTTTAAATATACCTAAGTAAAATATTTTTTAACCTATAAGTTATTTATTAAATAAAACATATTATATTAAATACAAAACAAGTAGTGTCTCGGTTGAAATTATGTAAAGTAAAGAATTTCGTCCATAAACAAATGTTTTTCGTTATAAAATCATTTTTCATATTGTAAAATTCAAAGGTATAACTCTTATTAACGAATACAGAGTGAGCACTTATCGGTTACTGTATATTTATATTTTCATACTAGTGCTATCACTTCCAGTAATTTTTCTCCGCACTATCACTTTAATTATAGCGTTGTCTCCTTTAGTACCTAACAGAAAATAATTTCTCAATATATAAAATTCTTTTATTATTTCTATAACACTTCAACAAGCAGTCAGGTATCAAAATCATAATGAAACGTAATTTAATATTTCATATGTTTTCTACTAGTTTTATAGTTTTTCTAACGGATACTAATTAAATAAACGTATCCGTTTTAGTGGATAATAAATGGCAGCGTTCTTTATGCCGCTAGTTTATTCCATCCCAGCCGTGGGCGTGGACTTGGGTATGTGGCTATAAAAAAAATGTAACCCAAAAAATGCTTTGTTATTGGTAGTTAGATAATTATAAATTTAAAGAAATACTAAAATTTATTGATGAAAGTATTTATTATGTCAAGAACAAACCCAGTATTACTTATAATACATTAATTACAAAATTATTTGAATATTATCATTTCGCGATCACGTAGAAAATATTTATTAACTTAATTTGAATTTGTAAAAAATCCATCCATTATTTGTTATTTCCAAGTTATTTGATCACTATATTTAATGTTACGGGCGGATACACGAGCCTCTGTGCTCCAGAGACGCACCATCACACTGCATTCTGTAAGCGTTTATTTTGATAAAAATACAAACTTACGTATACAATCTTACGGGAAACTGATTTGACTTTATCTGATTCAAACTTAAGCGAGTCCATATATTAAAAATCTAATATTCTTCAAATTATAAAAAAATATTTTAATAAGGTACTACTTGCTTTCACTTACACGCATTCATTGTGATATGAATAACCGTCGCTTCCGCAGACCGGTTCGTAGTTCTCAGGACACACACATGAGTCTGCCATTGCCGTCGCCAACAACAAAAAAATGCCCAGAATAACTGAAACAACAAATCACAACAACTTTTTATTGAAAAAAATATTGTGGTTGCGATTTCGATTTTTAATAATATTTAACACTAAATATATATCAGTCTGTGTAATAATAATTAATATTGTAAGATTTTATTATGTGGCGTACATCTTATACATTTTAAGCACTATGTTTTAGAAATGAAATGTAGGAAAGTTAGGAAGCGAAGGCTACCTTAGGACCTGACCTACATCTTGTTTTCCTGAAAACACGACTCTAGATAAATATTCGAAACGTATTATTTTTTATTTTTTTTATACAAACAAGGTTAATGCTTGACTACATCGATGGAAAGTGGAAATGTAGTCATATGTACCCACACTGTAATCGGACGAAAATACCGACGGAGGCAAACTGTTCTAGTCTTTAACTATGCAAACTAATGAAAACGAATCAGAACTCAGGCTCAGTTGTCAGCAGAAGGTCGAGACAATTTGCTGTATGGCCTACTACATCCGTTACCCTTGTCACTTTCGTCACCAGCTAAAAAAGTTTCAAGGGATAACTCAAAGTTCCCCAGTAATATAGTAACCCAGGGCAATGCACAGCTCAAAAGACATTGTAGGAAGGGAAGGGAAAGGGGCTGCTCTGTCTCAAGGTGGTGAACAGATATTGGAATGCAGGCCTCTGATGTAAGTGACGTGCATTTTAATGAGGAGGAATTCAACCGCTGTACAAACTTGTTCTTTTTTGTGCTTTTTTCATTAAAAAAAAGTATATAGGATAGGAAATGTCAGTTGAACGAGGCGGTACACATCGAACACGACGTCGAAGTCGGTGATCATGTTACTGGGAGCCTAGTCTGAAGACTGCAGGGACACACAAACCCCTCCACGGATCGCCATCGGGTCTCCTTATCTGATCACCAACCAGCACGATGGAGCCATCCTGGGATTTTTCATAGCTGGCGGGGCAGCTTTTCTGGCACCCGGCACAACAAATCACCAACTCGACGCCAAACCGGTTCGCCAATGCAACGCAGCTGTTTAGACCCATTTCCCATAAACGGCTTCATCGGGAAACGTCACGAACATGACTTGGACGCTTTGCGGCACAATTTTGCCCGATGGGTAACTTTGACGGCGACCCGATATTATGGTCTACAAACCAGAAATCATAATTTGATTTCATGTTTCACTTCTCAATCTATAAAAAATATAAAAAGCAATAATAAATGAAATGCTTACGAGACAGCACCCTCATGATAAGAATGAAGTGGTAACACAATATCAAAATTAATAATGGCCAGTCCAACTTATTTGGTGAGGTATTTAAAGGAAATACTCCTATAAACTAACTGAAATACGATACTCTTAATTAAATAATCCATTAACCACATTATTTTATCAAGCACAATTTACTAAGTACAATTTAATAGTAATGATAATAATATTTAATAGTAAGAATATTTAAAAAACAAATTAACAAGAGATATATTAATGAATGTGAAGATATATATCTTGTCTATACATATAATAAAATCGTCACTGAGCCATTCCTGTACATGGAATCAAAAAAAAAAACATCATAGGGGGCTTTATAAGAGCAAGAGAACCCAAAACAATAGTTTTTCAGTTTGTCTGTTTGTCTGTATGTCTGTATGTCTGTATGTCTGTATGTCTGTATGTTTGTGCACGCTAATCTCAGAAACGGCATAACCAATTTGAATACGGTTTTCAGGAATATATTATTACAGTCTTCACTTAACATTTAGTATTTATTTTATCTAAATCTCTTAAGAAATAAAAAAGTTATGACTATTTATGTCAATGACGTAATGGTTACCATGAAAATCTTATTCTATACATGTTATAAATCTGTAGAGGAGTAGTCTTTGTACATTAAAAATATTTAAAAAAATATGCCAGGATGTAAAGTAATAACTAACAGAATCCTTTTTCAGCATTTTTAAAATCTTTATTCTGTTTGTCTGTTTGTGTTATAGTTGTGCACACAACTCGAAAAAAACATATTTTCAAAAATTCATACAGGGGGACCTTTATATAAGCAAGAGAACCCAAAACAATGTTTTTTTCATTTTGTTCGTCTAAATGTCTGTATGTTAGTGCACGCTAATCTCAGAAACGGATAGGTCGATTTGGATGCAGTTTTCGGGAATATAAAGTCATGGGATTCACTTTATATTTTGTTTTTTTTTTTAACAATCGGTTAACAAATAAAGAAGTTAATAATCTCTTATTGTCGTACCCTTGCTTCTTACCGGTTTGAAGGTTTATAATTTTTACATACATTAGTAAGTACTAAGAGTACGTTTTATCAAAATCGAAAACTACGCGTACGAAGTCGCACGCACAGCAAGTTACATATTATAAAGCAAAGTCCCTTTTCGCGTCTGTCCCAATGTCTGTATCTTTAAAACTACGCAAAGGATTTTGATGCAGTTTTTTTTTAATAGATAGAGTGATGCAAGAGGAAGGTTTATATGTATTATAACATGCTTAGTATATCAGAGAACCACTGATAATTTCAAGATTTCTAATGCGAAGTCGTAAACAAACACTTTTGCGCTTACAATGCAAACGCTGGTTGAACTCCACGAGATAGATCAAAATAATGTCCTAAGTATTGTATACCTTAAAAAGCACAAAAAAGAACAAGTTTGTACAGCGGTTGAATTCCTCCTCATTAAAATGCACGTCACTTACATCAGAGGCCTGCATTCCAATATCTGTTCACCACCTTGAGACAGAGCAGCCCCTTTTGACTCTTTTTTGACGGAGTTGCAGATACAATGTCTTTTGAGCTGTGCATTGCCCTGGGTTACTATATTACTGGGGAACTTTGAGTTATCCCTTGAACCTTTTTCAGCTGGTGACGCAAGTGACAAGGGTACCGGATGTAGTAGGCCATACGGCAAATTTTTTTTTAATAATAATAATAATAATCACTTTCCATCAATGTAGTCAAGCATTAACCTTGTTTGTATAAAAAAAATAAAAAATAATACGTTTCGAATATTTATCTAGAGTCGTGTTTTCAGGAAAACAAGATGTAGGTCAGGTCCTAAGGTAGCCTTCGCTTCCAAACTTTCCTACATTTCATTTCTAAAACATAGTGCTTAAGATGTATAAGATGTACGCCACATAATAAAATCTTACAATATTAATTATTATTACACAGACTGATATATATTTAGTGTTAAATATTATTAAAAATCGAAATCGCAACCACAATATTTTTTTCAATAAAAAGTTATTGTGATTTGTTTCAGTTATTCTGGGCATTTTTTTGTAGTTGGCGACGGCAATGGTAGACTCATGTGTGTGTCCTGGGAATTACGAACCGGTCTGCGGAAGCGACGGTTATTCATATTACAATGAATGCCTGTAAGTGAAAGCAAGTATTACCTTAAAATATTTATTTATCATTTAAATTAATATTAGATTTTTAATATATAGGCTCGCTTAAGTTTGAATCAGATGAAGTCAAATCAGTTTCCGGTAAGATTGTATATGTAAGTTTGTATTTTTATCAAAATAAACGCTTACAGAATGCAGTGTGAAGGTGCGTCTCTGAAGCGTAGCGGCCCGTTTGACGACAGATGGTAACATTTAATATAGTGATCAAATAATGAATGGATTTTTTTTTCAAATTTAAATTAAGTTAATAAATATTTTCTATGTGATCGCGAAATGATAATATTCAAATAATTTTGTAATTAATGTATTATAAGTAATACTGGGTTTGTTCTTGACATAATAAATACTTTCATCAATAAATTTTAGTATTTCTTTAAATTTATAATTATCTAACTACCCAATAACAAAGCATCTTTTGGGTTAAATTTTTTTTATAGCCACATACCCAAGTCCACGTCCACGGCTGGGATGGAATAAACTGGCGACATAAAGAACGCTGCCATTTATTATCCACTAAAACAGTTACGTTTATTTAATTAGTATCCGTTAGAAAAACTATAAAACTAGTAGAAAACATATGAAATATTAAATTACGTTTCATTATGATTTTGATACCTGACTGCTTGTTGCAGTGTTATAGAAATAATAAAAGAATTTTACATTTTGAGAAACTATTTTTTGTTAGGTACTAAGGAGACAACGCTATTATTAAAGTGATCTGTAGTGCGGAGAAAAATTACTGGAAGTGATAACACTAGTATGAAAATAAAAATACACAGTAACCGATAAGTGCTAACTCTGTATTCATTAATAACTTATACCTTTGATTTTTGTAACGAAACACATTTGTTAATGGACGAAATTCTTTAATTTACATAACTTCAACCGAGAAACTACTTGTTTGGTATTTGTATAATACGTTTTATTTAATAAATAACTTATAGGTTAAAAATATTTTAATTAGGTATATTTAAAATAAAATTGTATAAAGAAAATAAATAACAATAATCAATAGTAATGAAAATTAAGTTCACAGATTCAACTCAATCTTTTTATCCTTTCTGTTTTGTTGTTGTTCATGAAAATATAATTATTCTCAAGTCACTAATGTCTTAAAAAAATTTAAACATCGAAGCATTCCTGGTTATATTAAACAACTTTATTTAGTGGCTCGCGAGCAACGACCGTTCTAAAATATAAAAAACGTAAAAGAATCATGCAATAGTTAATAATATCTCAAAAAAAAATCTAATCCTAATAGATGCAAGATAATTTAATTTTTAATGTATCTTAATATGTAAATTGAAATTTTCATTAGAGAATTGAACGTTTTCAGAACAATTATTTTTTTAACTGAAATACCAGATTCAGAAAAGTTAAATAGTTCTTAGTAGTTCTGCTGAAAGGAGTTTTAATAGTTTCACTAGATATGTTTTTAACTATTTTTATATATCCAACTTGTAGACTTTAAATATAAGTGATATATTTATTTTGTAATTTAATGATTTTAGTATTGTACGAGTAAATCTTTTTACCTTACCGTTCTCATGGCGCTGACCAAGACATAACTAGATTATTTGAGTATCTCAGTAAGGCTACTGATATGGTTCTGCATCAATATCCCTCAGTGCAGCTCATTTTTTTGGGGGACTTTAAAACCTATCATGAGGACTGGCAACAGCCAGTCCAGTGTGGTCGGGAATACCCGTAACAGAAACTTACGATGCTAGAAAAGAAGTGCATTGAATGTAAGGCAAGCGACAAGGGTACCAGATTTAGAAGCCATACAGCCAATTCCCCAAACCTTCTGCTGATAACTGATCCGGACAGGTATAGGAGAGGTCAGCTCCCCCTTGGAAACCTTCGATCACTGACAGGTGAAATTTGTTTTTACATATTCCCCATCAGCTTTCAAACCACATCTTTCCTCAAACCTCAACTTTGGCCAGTGCATTAAGTCCAGAGAAAGAGTAGCTGCAGGAAAGTTTGGAAATACTATAAAACGTTCGTATATATTTTTAAATGCCTTAACGTACATAACCGATATTGTTATTTCAATGATCATCTTATAAGACACTTTATTGTAATGATATATAATTATATTATATTTATAACTAACTATACTGTACAATTAGAAAATCAGAATTACATTTTCACATTTAACAATTCTTCTTCTAAACAAGTTCTTCTGACATAATGTAACCATCTCTGGTGAAGTCCATTTCAATCGCGACAGGGTTTTCGAGTCCTATTTTCAAATCTTGTTATCTTTTAAATTTTAGGAGTATTTTGATGTCATCTGTTTATTTATTGGAGAAAGTAATATATATCTTTATGATAAATTATATATATTTCGTTAATTTGTTTTTAATTATTTTAATTATTAAAAAATTGGTAAATTGTCTGGGTATTTTATCACCGAAACTGCAAAATCAACTATTAACATGGGGTGTATGTCCATTAAACGTAAAATCAACTCTCCTGCTTATTATCGTTCGTACCAACTTTCACAAACCTAAACGCTTTGTGGTTTCGACATCATAAAAGATTTACTAAACAAAAGGATAATAGAGGAGTCCAAGTCAGATTATGCTAGACCAATCGTTATGGTTAAAAAGAAAGACGGGTCGAATTGGATATGTGTAGACTATGGAAAACTGAATGAGATTACCATCAAAGATAGATTGCCTTTGCTGAAAATGATTGCTTTGATTGTTTAGGTAATAATGAATTTTTTACATTTTAATTATGGCTACTGGATGTCATCAGATACCTTTAGATCTTGGAGCAATTCCGCTAACAGCATTCGTCGCGCCCAAGGGATAATATCAATATCGAGAAATCTCCTACTGTTTGACAAATGCAATAGTAGTCTGTCAACGTATCATCTCGAACACCCTTAGCGAGCTCATAAAATTTGAGGACATTCTAGTATACATCAATGACATTTAAATTATGAGTAAAATCATCGACCAGGGCTTATTTTTGCTTAACATGGTACTTGATACATTAACAAAGGCTGGTTTTTCTATCAACCTAAATATATAATCTTTTCTGACTAATAACACTGAGAACTTGGGTCGCTCGCTTGAATACAGAAAAGGTTATCTTTTGTCTCACGCGGATTACCTTTGCCGGAATCCAGTGAACATATGTACCATCCAAAAGCCGTTAAATTGGGTACAAGTTTCTCAGGCAGCTGATGAGGAGACGCAGTCTCTAAAACAAAGACTAGCAGATTCCTAGTCATTATATTATTCAAAAAACGACATTCTTTATGTTAAGCTTACACCTACGGGTGAAAATTCAAAACTTTTCTGCTATATCCCAAAAGGAGATTGACTCGGGATCACGGGATTGACGAAACTGTTGATTTGACCACAAAACACTTTGTTTGGTTTGAGAATATTTGCACAAAAATATATTTCACACTGTTTTGTTTTTTTTTTTTTTTTTGTTTTCGCGGGGAAAATGCTTTACGCACCGTACCCCTCGCGGGGGAAGCGAGGGGCGTGTGTGGGACTCCCGAAAATGGTGTACCCACTAAAAACCCCGCGGCGCTCCTTCCTCGCCTTATTAGCGGAGTCGTGGGTACGGCTAACCCTTCATCCACGAAAAAAATGTGGAACGCTTCACGATTTTGCGTGTCATCCTTGCGCAGGGGCCATGCTAATCTTCTCTGTATCGTTCCAATTTTAGTATATGTACTGCCGAAGCGAGTACTCACACTGTTTTGTTTGCCTCTCCCACAAAAAAGTACCCCGGGCCTCTTTAGAGCCAATTCATTCTTGAAAAAAATCAGATGCACTTTTTGAAACAATCCTTATGGATACTTTAGGTCCCCTACCAGAAACTGACGGCTACCGCCATCTGCTTAATATTATAGAAGCGTTTTCGTTAATTTATTTATTGTATCCCATGTACCGACAAGATACTGACGAACTAAAACGAAACTACTTACCAAAATCATCTCTCTATTTGGAACTCCAAAAACTAATCATCGCTGATAGGGGAGGAATGTTCCAAAATATCAATTTTCTTGATTGGGTTAAGGAAATGGGATACAACTACTCAATTTATAACACCCGAGATGCATCAGTCCAATGGAAGAGTGGAGCTTTATTACCGTACTGAGCTCAACATGATCCGTATTGAGTGCAATCATCGGCAGCAAAGGTGAGTTATAAGGACGTTACAATTGATCCTGAATATAACAAAGCATAAAAAGACGCAATATTCTGCCTTAAACCTGCTAATAGGTATTAAAACCGCCACACCGCTGATACGTACTTTGGTATGGAATATTACTATTGAAGGCTTCAGCGGAAATCGAGAGGCTCTTCGTGAGATACGTTGTCAGAGGGCCTCCGAACATATTCGTGCTAATTGAACTCGTCAGGATGCTTACGATAACCAGAGACATAAGTCAGCTCACACTTTTGAACTACACTCCTTAGTTTTTCTTTGCAAGCAGAGGAAAGATACTCCCTCACGGTCGTCATGAATTGCAGCTGTCTCATATGGTAAATCAATCTAAGCGGCTGCGGAATATATGGTTCCTTGGCGGTGAGAATGGACTCCCGAGGTATGTTTCGATTTCCTTGATGGTGTTTGCTTTATTTTGAGACTATATACAGACGGACATCCATATTTTTTTTCTTAGTTTTGTTAATTCTAATTGTTTTTTTTATAAAAATGTCAGTCTCGCACTAAAAGCGGGGGGAAGATGAATTAATTGTACCGTGGATAATCATTTGTCTTAGAGTACATCAGATAGTGATTATAGTATGGAGAATTCGCGCCTGCTATAAAGTGTTGAAGTGTATCGGATGGTTGTTCCAGGGGGACTCTGAGCCTGGAATAATTGTTTGTCTTGCAGTGTATCGGATACATTATCCTAAGGAGTCAAGTCCCTTTGTTAGAGAAAGGCGATAGTCTTGGGGTGTGTGTAATGTGCTCGAAAACTTGATTTTGATGATCAGTTGTCATGGAGCTGGGGTATTAAAGGATTATGTCATGGTTTAGCTTATGATAAGTTTATTGGACACAATTGTCTGTACTGTTTCAGATGGTTTGGATTAACGCCTATTTTTATATGGGCCAATAACACACGCAAAAATATGCCTTACGTAATTTCTCTTAGGTTTCTGTCGATTAGTGAGGCGGCGATCTTCCGACATGTCCCGCCCCGGGTGGTTTGTCCATACACATACTGGTGTTGAATTGCCCGCCGATGTTGAGCAATCTTTTGCAGAAATCGAGCTGCAACCAGGCCATTCTGGTTTAAATAAACAATCGGAACTGATCGCCTCTAATATGAACAATGAGAACTCCTTGTCAATTAAGGACACGGATATCTTATCTTATTTTATTAGATTTTCGTTTCCATTATATTAAATAATGTACATCTTTACGTTAATTTCTTTTAAATTATAATAACGATTAAATATTATTTTAATAACTATTAAATTGTACTAAGTAAATTGTGCTTATCTTTTAATATAGTTTTAAAGTCGTTAATGGATTTTTTAATTAAAAGTAGTGGAATTTAGTTAATTTAGTATTTTACACTATCTACTAAATTTCCTTTAAATGCCTCGCAATCAATTAGATTGGTCATTATTTATTTAGTTATTGTGTTACCACTACATTATTATCATGAGGGTGTTGTACCGTAAGTATTTTATTATCATTATTTAGTTATAATTTATGAATGACATAAAAACGTTAAACATAAAATGAGATTATAAGGAATTGTCATATATTAAAGTATTATTTCATAAACGTTTCGAATATTTATCAAGAGTCGTGTTTCTGGGGAAACAAGAAGATACAAGACACAGAATTAAATTTTACAATTTTAATTACTTTCACAGAGGACTTACAATTTTTATTAAAGAATAATAAAAAAAAATAAAACAATATTTTTATTCAATATATCGTTTCAGTTATTCTGGGCTTGTTTTTGTTGACGGCGACGGCACACAGTGCATTTTCATGTCCTTTGGTGTACAATCCGGTCTGCGCAAACAACGGTCGTACATATTATAATCAATGCGAGTAAGTTAAACTATTTATTTACTTACTATTGTGCTCATTGTATTAAGTTAGTATGTTATAAATTTAGTTACCAGTACTACCACTTTACGTAAATTGGTATTTTTACAATAATTAACCCTTCCAGAATGAGGAGTTCAGGGGCGTCTCTGAAACATACCGGCCCGTGTCGAAAGTGATAAAATCAATCTGCTCATACACCATCGGGATAACAAATAAGGGATGGTTTCATTTGCAAATGTAAAATAAGTTAATAAATATTCGATACCTTATTGCTAAATCATAATATTTTATGTGTAATTTATCATAATCTGTACTTGTTTTGGTTCCTTAAATGCATTCATTAATAAACTAAAGTATTTCTATATATTCAGGATTATTTTTCTTCCCTATAGCTTTTATTGGTTGTGAAACTTAGCCGGGACGTGATTATCCGGCGGCATAGAGAGCCCTGCCTTATACGGCTATCCAATTAAAAATTGATTCAGTATCCGTTAAAGAAATGTACAAAACCAGTAGAATTAAAAAATCACTTTATTGTGTTTTTTTTTATAAATTTTTACTTTTATCCACGGACACGTCGCCCGTGCACTTTCACATTTAGTCTCTATTTGGCAGATTAATCGTTGAATTTTGAGATAACATGTTCAAAAAGAAGTCTGTAAGTACAGGTATATTAAAACTATATTAGTGAGTCCTTTGCACAGTAATTATTATTATTATTTATTATTTTGTGTTTTTTATTTTTATTTATTTTTTTTAAACATATTTTTTAAATATATTTATTTATATATTCGTATATACAATCTTGTAATATGAAGTATTTAAGTATTTGATATATAAAAAAGATTTTATTGTTAAAAGTTAGAATGCATACATTTCTTATATTTCCTGATAAACGCTTTCCTACTAAAACACTATTGTAGTGGCCTACTGTTCTTTTATTTTTTTCACTCATCCCGAGTTTTTCGATAGCTAAGGTCCTGTCTTCTATAGCCATCTTGTTATTATATTTTTTAATGTTGTATTGTGTCGCCTTCATCGCTAGCCTGATGAATCTACCTGTCGCGTCGTCCTCGCTGTCGGTAAAATACACAGCTCTCGGTATGACACGACGCTGCTACAACAGCATGGGTAACGCTGTCGTGCAGTTGCATCTTACTCCTGGTGTAAATTATAAAAACGGAGACGAAAGTGAGTCCTTGTGCCTCTTGTATGGTTAGTATACACGACCCTTCGCCTGATCCATAACCCTCCTAAGACAGTGTTGTTTTCTATTCTTAGGTGTGTACTAAGTAGAGAGTATTGGGTTGGGATCGGTATTTTTGATTCTGAGTAATTTAGCATTGTTAAGGACTGCAGTAGTTTCCTGCTGGAGTAGATGCCGGAGTAGACCTCTTCAAAGACATACGCGACATCTAAGGGATACCGATATGTGCACAGTAATTCCTGGCCGATGAAGATTATCAGGGTGGGACGACAGTACCTCATCTCGAATAGATATCTCTATCGAAGTAAGGTAACTGGTTCACATCACCGAAGAGGAGAATTTCGCCAGAACCGGGCAACCGCGTAACCATTGCTGTGGCTCTAAAACTACTGGACCGATTTAAAAAAATCTTTTACCTTTATAATCCTATATTTTATCATTATCATGATCACTAATATTATAAAGGGAAAAGATTTGATTGTTTGTTTGTTTGTTTGAATTGAATAGGCTACTGGACCAATTAAAAAAAATATTTTACCTTTAGAATCCCACATTATCCCCTCTGATGAACATAGGCTATATTTCATACGAGAAAAAATAAGGATCCCCGTGAAAATTTCGACAATGCACCTAATTAATTATAAATGTATTAAGTAATATGATTTTTAATACGAGTTATACTTTCGCATATAGGTATATATGAATATTAATAAATATAAATATGTAGAGTTAAAATGATTTACAATCTTTAATAACACTATGATAAATAGAATTATATTTTCAGTAGCTGTTGTTCGATTATAAGCCATATAAGTATTATTTTTAAAGTCTACGTGGACGCAGTCACAAGCAATAGCTAAATAATGTACTTCACCTGATTAAGTAAGTGTAAACACCTTTTGGCCTACATAACAAGCCTTATTTTCCTGTGAAGCCGCTGGGAACAGCTAATGATTGCAAAAAAAACCTTTCCCCCGCACGAATAACACGTCAATATCTTGGAAACGATTGTTTTCATTTCGACCAAACATGGATAAAAACCATCTCGACGAAAATAGCTTTCGATTAATTATTCGATTATTCGATTAGTTATTTCAATTAAATTCGATTAAAAATAATTTTGATTCGACAAGTCAAACTTATAACTCACCTCTTTTTAGTCGGGGGTTAAAAAAAATACATAACTTTAACAACGTTCTAAGGTACAAAATAAAATAATTATGTAATTCTAATCTATATATATAAAGAAGGATGTTTGTATATATGAAATCGATGAACTCAGAAACTATTGGACCGATGATTATGAAAATTGGTATGTATATGTATTTTTCCACGGAGAAGGTTTATATGGTATGCCCATTGATGTAACTCGCCACCAGGCGGCGCTGTCGAATATAGACTACCACCCCGTTCAACCGATTGTCATAAAAGTTGGTATGACCATGTATGTTTCCTCGAAGAAAACGAATATGCTATGTCCATTGATGTAACTCGCCACCAGGCGGCGCTGTCAAATATCGACTTCCGCCCCGTTCAACCGATTGTCATAAAAAGTGGTATGACCATGTATTTTTCCTCGAAGAAAACGAATATGCTATGCCCATTGATGTAACTCGCCACCAGGTAAAGTAAGGGTTAGCCCAGCGAAGCGGGCTGGGTTCGCTAGTCTATATATATATATAGAAGGATGTTTGTATATATGAAATCGATGAACTCAGAAACTATTGGACCGATGATTATGAAAATTGGTATGTATATGTATTTTTAAAGGGAGAAGGTTTATATGGTATGCCCATTGATGTAACTCGCCACCAGGCGGCGCTGTCAAATATAGACTTCCGCCCCGTTCAACCGATTGTCATAAAAGTCGGTATGACCATGTATGTTTCCTCGAAGAAAACGAATATGCTATGTCCATTGATGTAACTCGCCACCAGGCGGCGCTGTCAAATATCGACTTCCGTCCCGTTCAACCGATTGTCATAAAAATTGGTATGACCATGTATTTTTCCTCGAAGAAAACGAATATGCTATGCCCATTGATGTAGCTCGCCACCAGGTAAAGTAAGGGTTAGCCCAGCGAAGCGGGCTGGGTTCGCTAGTTACATATAAACAATAAATCAACTAGAGGAGATGAAACATTATTCAATGCCAAATATAACATTACCGCGTGGATATGTAAAACGAAATTCGTGTTGGTATTGGTTTTTAGAACAAATATATTCTTTAAATTTAAAAAACATATTCAGAAAAGTTAAATGGTTGCAAAAAATTCATAAATAAGGTTATCATCTGCACATTTCTAGAATTTTAATGATGCCTGTATTTGTAATACTAAATCGCGCCACAATTAATAACTTATTCCAAAACAAGAATACAAGAAGTTCTTAAAGTAATAAAAGAAATCGTCTAGACTCTAGCTAAAGAATGATTTCTTCTAAGCAACCGGATGAAATAAGTTCGAAGGTCTCTTCCCAAATGGTAAATAATTATTTGTTGTATGTTAAGACAACTAAATGTTTCACGAATAGATAAATGTACATTTATAAATATAAATTAAGTTAATTTGTATAAATATCTTCACTTAGCTTCTTATTAAAATTTACGTTTGATGTATTTCTGTTTGAAAATATCTATAAACATGGCTATCCATGTTAAGCTTATTTAAATTTATATAAATATAGAATGAGAATAAACCGACTTGGGCAGGAATTCGAACCCGCGACTACTCTACCAGCTATACCAGCTGAGCTCTACCAGCTGAGCTGCCGTATCGCTCTTCGACTCGGTGAATTAAGCATTCTATATGTGATCGTCTTTATCGGGACGGTGGTGTATTTCTATTAAATTTTGTATAGTTTATATCTTTCAATAAAGGTAAGATGTGGATAATTACTGATGTTTAAAAATAAAAATATCGGTATTGCTGTTATAAATAAAACTTACCGATTTTTTATATTACATCTTTTTATGTCTATTTATTATTATATGTGTCGTTTCAAACTTATAAATGAAAAAAATAATTAATAAACAAAAAATCGAAGTATATTATTAAAAATAAACCTAATCAATGAATTTAAACGAAAAATAAATTTTTATTAATAATTAAATTTAATAAAATAAAAAATATTTTATTAGTATTAAAGATGCGAAAGTTTTTATCTTTATTTAAAAATAATTCTAAAATTACCGGATAATTGGCAAAATCTGAATCTGAGAAGTTATTTGTAGACTATTTATGATGTTGAAAAGATATTCATTTTGTATAAACAAAAAACAGCTTTAACTATTTGTCTCTAAATGAGGTGAGATCCCTGTCACTGCCCATATTTAATTTTTATTCTCTCCACAAACCGTATAAAGAATAATACTCAAACTAAAATATTTAACTTTATTATAAAATAAATACAATTCGCGTTAAATATTTTGTTCCACAATATTAAATTGCACAAACACAAACTCTTTTCACAAAGATATAAAACGTGGGAGGACAAACAGTGGATTTTAAAAGGAATTCGGAAAAGATAAAAACCAGTGTTTTAAAATATTTGTAGTATTTATGCTTTAACGTAAGCTAAATTTCCCTTTCATTATTCATCTCTCTTATTTGTTATAGTCTGTTCATATAACATAAAGTGGTATCAAAATATTAAAAATCCTAATTCTACTGACAGTTGTTTTTTTTGTTTTATCTGTTTTACTTGTGATATTCAAAAATATAATGGGACAAAAATTTTATTTCTTTGGAGAACATTTTGGTAACTTTGGCACATGGAATTTTGTATGATATAGATATTATGTAGGATCTTTCTACTATAATTATTTTTTTAAATTTCTTAACACATTAAACATATTACGAAAAATTGAATACGGTATATATTTAAGATTAATGGATATAAATATGATATATTATTATATATTTTTATAATGTAACAGAATACCATTAGCTTTCAACTTCTCGCTTCGATTCGCTTTTGATCGTAGTCGCAGTCGTTGCAACAGTAATTCTCGATGGAATTGCACTGATAGTCAGAATAATAGGTCCCACGAAAATTTTCACGACGAGAATGATATTTTGAAACGTGAAATGAAAGAAACGATGTCTAGCTTAAGGCATTAGAAACCAATGGCTTCACCCTTACCAGGTCCATTGCCAGGCCGTGTAATGCTGCACTATCGCAACCGCGATAATAAAGACTCGACACCGATATAGCCCGCAGGCCGCGAAGCAAGGGATGCGGGTATACCATAAGATTCGGTACAGGATAGTGTTAACGATAGAATTGTCAAGGCTATTCAATCGATTAGTGCAGCAGGCAAATCGTCTCAACATTACCATATTTCAAAGTTTGATCCAGACTTACATAACAGTGATGATTGATGTCTAAAAGTAGATCGCGCAAAAGTTTCGAATAATTGGAACGGTTTTGAATGTCATTCATTTATAGATAATTTACTACTTGATGCGAAATCATGCTCAGTGAATGGGTTTCCCGCAACCAATTTCAGAAAATAATTTAAACCTCTCTGCCCTAATGTATACAATTTTGCGAATATATTGTTCGAAGTTATGCGAAAAAAAAAATGTAACAATCGATCGTACGCAGAATATGCACGACGGTCGTTACATCGTCTACATCTAGTGAAATGGCTTAGTGATGAGCTTATATCGGCTATAATAATTCGCAGTATCACTGATCCGAATGTCAGAGTTTCAGCAACACTCTGATCTCTGAATGCAAAACTCTGATCGAATGATTAAGCTGTTTTTTTTTTAATTTACGTTAAATTTAATATAAACATCACCTACTAACAATTATTCTCGATTTCTGATTTGCGAAAAGTACTAGGTAGTAAAAAAATTGAAAGCACTTATTACGTCACGTTACCCATTGATTTTGATGGTTTGTAGTAGATTCTTGAAGTAGATTTGTTTGTAATATCTTCCGAGTATATGAATGTTTCGGTAATTATCGGCACAAACGTTTTAAACAGCGAGAGTGTTAGATACGTATTTACTAAGGATTGACAAATAATTACAAGAACTATTGACAACGCGGAGAAGATAATTAATGTTCAATCTAAGAATTCAACACCTATTAATACACCTTTACTAAATCACAATCTAGACACATTACTAGGGACAATTGGTATATCCTCCGAGTACTTTATTACCGGAAATGCAACATCAACGTTTATTACCGTTCGTACCAACTTTCACATACTGAAACGCTTTGTGGTCTCGACATCATAAGAGATTTCTTAGACAAACTGTTAAAAGAGGAGTCTAAGTCAGATTATGCTTGTCATATTCTGCGGGTTAAAAAGAAAGACGGGTCGGATTGGATGTGTGTAGACTATCAAAAACTAAATGAGATTAACATCAAAGAAAGATTTCCTTGCAATTTCTGAGGTAAGATAAATATTTTAAGCTGTATGTAGCTGGCTTGCTACGAAGGCCTATAGTATTTCGACATTTAGTAAGAAGGAAGCCGAGTTTCAATGGGATATTAAATAACAGGCCGCTCGTCAATACTTTATAGTTTGTCTTACAAGTGAGCCAGTACTTGCTATCTACGACTCTTCGTTAACGATAGAAATACTTGCAAGTTCTTTTGGTTACGGAGTTGTCTTTATGCAAGTACACGAGGAAAATCGCAAGCGTGTAGTATCTTATTTTAGCAGACTGACTCAGGGGGCCGAAGGTAGGTACCACTCGTACGAGGTTGAGATACTAATACGAATATTTCAGGTACTATCTTGTGGACATGCACTCCACCGTCATTACTGATTGTAACGCGTTAAATTTAACTCAGCGTAAGAAAGACCTTTGGCCCAGGGTAGCCCGGTTGTGGGTATACCTTCAGGACTTTGGCTGTAGCCTTGAATACAGAAAAGGTTTCTTTTGTTTCACTCGCATTACCTTAGCCGAAATCCAGTGAACATATGTACCATCCAAAAGCCGTTAAATTGGGTACAAGTTGCTCAGGCAGCTGATGAGGAGAGGCCGTCTCTAAAACAAAGACTAGCAGATGGGCAGACTAGAGTTAGATCCTTGTCATTATATTGTTAAAAACGACATCCTCTAGGTTGAGCTTACACCTACTGGTGAAAATTCAAAACTTTTCTGCTATATCCCAAAGGGACATCGACTCAGCCTTATATTTAATGATGAACATGATCATCACTGGATTGACCAAACTGTTGATTTGATCACCAAACACTTTGATTTGATCTCCAAGTTTGAGAATATTTGCACAAAAATATATTTCACATTGTTTAGTTTGCCTCTTCGACAAAAAAAGTATCTCGGGTTTCTTTACAGCCAATTCCTTCTTGGAAAAAATCAGATGCACCTTTTGAGACAATCCTTATGGATACTTTAGGTCCCCTACCAGAAACTGAGGATGTGCTACCGCCATGTGCTTATAATTATAGACGCGTTTTCGTTATTTTTTTTACTGTATCCCATGTACCGACTAGATACTGACAAACTAAAACAACACTCCCTACCGGAACTCCAAAACTAATCATCGCTGATAGGGGGCGGATGCTCCAAAATATTGATTTTTTTAATTAGGTGAAGGAAATGCGCTACTCATTTTATAATATGCGAGATGCATCAGTCCAATAGGCAAGTAGAGCATTATTGCCGTACTGTGCTCAACGTGATCCGTATTTATTTTCAGATTGTATACCCACGGGCACCCATATATTTTGTTCTTAGTTTTGTTAATTGTAATTGGTTTTTTTTATAAAAATGATAATCTCGCACTAGAAGGAACTTTAAGATGAATTATTTGTAATCCGTGTAGTGTAATTAGCCGTGGATAATCATTTGTCTTAGAGTACATCAGGTAGTGGTTATAGTATGGAGAATTCGCACCTGCTATAACTGTTTGTGTTGGAGTGTATCGGACAGGTTGTTCGTCCCATTGCAGCGATGAGGGCAGCTGTTGGTTTTTTTAGTGAGGTGCCTTAAAAAGGCAGCGTTTCCTATGCTGCCGGGTGCCGCACATACCGCCCAACCATTGCCTTCCTGGCCCGGGTGACGATGCGGAAACGCATTTTTCCAACAATAAAAAAAAGGGGGCCGGCGGCACGGGACTCTAACGTTCCGTCTTGTGCAGGTGTTCTCGGGGCATGGGTGCTTCGGAGAGTACCTGCACAAGATAGCACGCAGAGAGGCGGCCCCCTGCTGCCATCACTGTGACGAGCCGGTGGACAAGGCTCCTCACACCTTGGCGGAGTGCGCAGCCTGGGACCGTTAGCGTACTGAGCTGACGGCCGTGGTTGGCAACGACCTCTCGTTGCTGAGCATTGTTTCGGCGATGCTCGATGACGAGAGGTCCTGGGTCGCTATGGCCTCCTTCTGCGAGCAAGTCATTGCCGCGTAGGAGGCTGGGTCGAAGGAGGCGGGATTACACCTACAGCTTCCTTCCTTAGCTGTAGTGCCTGGACGGGAGAGGGGGGCGACCTCTCCCGCCCATTATAGGCCTACGAGGTGAGGGTGTCCCTAAGTTGATCGGGGCCCCTCGCAGGGGGTTCCGCCGGGGCGTCACGGTGAGTGCGAAAGCAATCCCGTGGCGCCCAACTAAGGCGATGAGGTCAACCGTTGGTTTTTTAGTGGGTAGTCTTAAAAATGGCAGCGTCTTCTATGCTGCCGGGTAGTCCCACAAACCCCCTCGGTCATCACCTTCCTGACCGCAGGGATGATGCGTAACGCATTGGTCCAACGAAAATAAAAAAAGGGGGACTCTGAGCCTGGAATAGTTGTTTATCTTGGAATGTATCAGAAACATTATCCTAAGGAGTCAAGTCTCTTTGTTTCAGAAAGGCGATAGTCTTGGGGAGTGTGTAATGTGCTCGAAAACTTGATTTTGATGATCAGTTGTCCTGCAGTTGGGGTATTAAAAGATTATGTCATGGTTTAGCTTATGATAAATTTGTTGGACACAATTGTCTGTACTTTTTTTTTATATGGGCCAATAACACACGCAAAGATATGCCTTACGTAATTTCTCTTAGGTCTCCGTCGAATTGTGAGGTGGCGATCTTCCGACAAGTCCCGCCCAGGTGGTTGGTCCATATACTTACTGGCATTGAATTTCCCGCCGATGTTGAGCAATCTTTTGCAGAAATCGAGTCGTAACCAGGCCGTTCTGGTTTACAAAAGCACTCGGAAGTGTTCGCCTCCAATGTGAACGATGAGAACTCCTTACCAATTCTGGACACGGATATCTTATCTTATTTTATTAGATTTTCGTATCCATTATAAATATCCATTATAAAATGACGCAATTCATGATTAACAATAGATATTTCAGGCCTAATCACCAGAAAGGGTTTTTGCCCGGAATTTCTGGATGCCTGGAACATAATACGTTAATATCGGAAAGCCTTAAAGATGCTAGAACTAGCGAGAGACAAATTACGGTTTGTTGGATAGACTTAGAAAACGCCTTTGGGTCGGTACGACATGAACTAATGATGTTCGCGCTTAAATGGTATAACTTTCCTATGGTAGTTCGCGACATTATTGCATCATATTATTCAAAATTAAAATTCTCAATAATTTTTAATGAAAACCATTAAAAACCACTTAATTATAACGTTGGTTTATTTCAGGGCTGTTGTATTCCTCCTATTATATTTAATATAGTTATTAATATTTTAATAGACAAATTAATTAGAAATGAAAAAAAGTGGGGCTATCGGTTTAAGTTCAACAACAAATACACAGAATCCATACTAGCTTTTGCAGATGATCTCGCGATACTGACACGTAATCCGAAACAATGTCAGGTACTTTTAAATGTAGTTGAGGATTTCTGTACGTGGACGGGCGGATTGAGGACAAAACCAAGTAAATGTTTTAGTCTGTGTCTGGGTAGACGGAATACCAAATATACCTCTTACGATCCGGGTCTTATAATAGGCGGTCAGTGCGTTAGTACGGTTACGGAAGCAGCTCCGTTTAAATTTTTAGGTAAAAAAAATCGATTACCAAGGCCGTACTTCATCGTTGGATGTAATAGTCGATAGCTTTTTAAACGATCTCAAAAAGGTAGACAACCAACCAATAAGTAACGTCAAAAAAGCTTGGATTTACGATAATTATTTAACATCACGTCTAAATTGGCCTTTCCTCGTGTATGATATAAATAAAACCCTTTTGTCAAAGTTAGATGCAAGCGTCATAAAGACATTGAAGTTAACCCGAGCCGGGTTAGCGCACTCAGCGGACTCTTCAACCTTATTTAGAGACCGTAACAACTTTGGATTAAAATTAAAGAAACCATCGGAGCTCTACAAACATCTAAGAGTTACCAAAAGACATATCATCGGAAAATCTAAAGATGATACTGTAACTTCTCTCCCAAAAGACAAAGTTGCCTCAGAGCTCGAGTCACGACTTCAATTCCATAAAAAGTTTATGATAAGTGCTCAAACAAATAAAGTAGGGCTAGGATCAAGTAGGAAAGTTCAAGACATAGACATAACAAAATCTTTTATTCGACAAGACGAAAACGATAATTACCGACTCCACGAGATGAGCCTAGAAATTCAAAACGAATGGGTGACCATAGGAGATTTTTGTATTCCACTAGCTTTGAAGTGGCGCACCTTAATTTATGATTGGTCCCCAGCTTTATTAAAATTCTATCTTAATGCATTCCAAATGACTCTCCCAGATCAAAGTAATTTAGTAAGATGGGGCAAAGCCACCGAAAAGTCTTGCAACATCTGTGGGGAGGCAATAGGAACCGCGAAACACCTATTAGTAGGGTGTAGGGTACTTCTAGATAAAGGTCAATACTCGCGTCGCCACGACAAGGTATTAGAAATTATACGGGAAGCGGTTAGTCTTTCAGTAGCAAGAGCGCGGAAGGGTATAACAACCACCGAACGATCTATAGAATTCGTAAAAGAAGGCTCCTCTAAAAAATCAAAAGCGAAGCCTTATTCAATATTAGGCGCGGCTCCTGATTGGATTCTCATGATGGACACGTATGAAAAGCATTACAAAATCCCTGGGGATGTTGGTGTTTCGTCATCCAGACCGGACTTATTCCTGTATTCGAAACATCTGAGGCGCGTGATACTTGTGGAGCTTACTGTTCCTTGGGAAACAAACATCCCAAGGGATCACACATTCAAGCTCAATAAGTATTACGAACTAACCAACGAACTGATCAGGAATAAATTTATAGTTAGTTTGTACGCGGTAGAAGTGGGAGCGAGAGGTATAACAGCAAAATCTCTCTATAGCCTACTTAAAGATCTTGGCCTTTCTAGAACAAGCATCGGTTCATTTCTAGAACGTACTTCAAAGGCGGCATTAGTAGGTTCTTTCCAAATTTGGTTAGGTAGGGAGAGGAGTGTGGAGGGTGAAGGTGAGCGTTTTTGCGCATAATAAAGGGGCCCCTTAAACCTACTCCTGGGTCGCAAGTCCCAGGCACTGCTTGCACTCCTCTCCTTGCAACGCGATGGGCCCGGCACCCGCACGGTGAATCCATGGATTGCTAAGAAGCTTCGTCTTATCTTTACGTTAATTTGTACATATTTCGTTAATTTATTTTAAATTGTAATTACGGTTAAATATTATTTTCATTACTATTAAAGTGTTCTTAGTAAATTGTGTTTATCTATTAATATAGTTTTAAAGTCGTTAATGGATTTTTTAATTAAAAGTAGCGGAATTTAGTTAATTTAGTATATTACACTATCTACAAAATTTCCTTTAAATATCTCGTAAGAAATTAGATTGGTCATTATTTATTTAGTTATTGTGTTACCACTACATTATTATCATGAGGGTGTTGTACCGTAAGTATTTTATTATCATATATTTTCAGGAATTGTCACATGTTAAAGTTTTATTTCATAAACGTTTAGAATATTTATCAAGAGTCATGTTTCTGAGGAAAGTAGAAGATATACGACACAAAATTAAATCTTACAATTTTAATTACTTTCACAGAGGACTTACAATTTTTACTAAAGAATAATAAAAAAAATTAAAACAATATTTTTATTCAATATATCGTTTCAGTTATTCTGGGCTTGTTTTTGTTGACGGCGACGGCACACAGTGCATTTCCGTGTCGTAAGGTGTACAACCCGGTTTGCGCACACAACGGTCGTACATATAGAAATCCATGCAGGTTAGTTGAACTAATTATTTACTTAGTATTGCGGTAAGGTGTACAACCCGGTTTGCGCACACAACGGTCGTACATATAGAAATCCATGCAGGTTAGTTGAACTAATTATTTACTTAGTATTGCGCTCTTCAAAGTTTGTATGTTATAAGTTTAGTTACCACTAAGTATGTTTACGTAAATTGATATTTCTACAATATTACCTTCCAGAATGAGGAGTTCAGGTGCTTCTCTAAGACACACAGGCCGGTGTCGAAAGTGACAAAATCAATCTGCTCATATACCCTTGGGATAACTGATAAGGGATGGTTTTATTTTCAAATGTAAAATAAGTTAAAAAATATTCGACAGCTTATTGCTAGATCATAATATTTTATGTGTAATATATCATAATTTATACTTGGTTTGATTCCTTAAATGAATGCTCATTAATAAACTAAAGTATTTCTATAAATTCAGGATTTTTTTTTACCCTATAGCAAGACCTTTTATTGTTTGTGAAACTTAGCCGGGACGTAATTATCCGGCGGCATAGATAGCCCTGCCTTATACGGCTATCCAATAAAAAATTGATTCAGTATCCGTTAAAGAAATGTACAAAACCAGTAAAATTTAAAAATCACTTTATTGTGTTTTTTTTTTATTAATTTTTACTTGTATGCACGGACACGTCGCCCGTGCTCTTTTCATATAAATTTAAATAAGCTTAACATGGCTATACATGTTTATAAATATTTTCAAACATTAATTTCGGTAGTGACATCTTTTCAATGTTAATTCTTACTGCAAAGTTAGAAACTTTGGTTAGGATTTTCGAAAGAAGCCTAATAGATATCACCACCGTCCCGATTAAGAAGGTCACATATAGAATGTTTAATTCACCGAGACGAACAGCGATACGGTAGCTCAATTATTAGAGCGACGGGACGCTTTCTCAGAGGTCGCGGATTCGAATCTCTGTCCGTATCGGTTTATTTTTCATTCTAAATTTATATAAATTTAAATAAGCTTAACATGATTATACATGCTTATAAATATTTTAAACATTTATTTATTTATTTTTATTTATATATTTATTTTTAATTTACTTATTTATTTTTAATTTATTTATTCTTGAGTAAGTAAATAAAGTGTAAAAAACCTTTTGGCCTACATAACAAGACTTTTTTCCTATATAGCGCAGGCGAAGCCGCTGGGAACATAATAACACCTCAATATCTTGGAGACGACTGTTTCTATTTCGACCAAACATAGCTTTCGATTAAAGGTTTTTTTAATCAGCATCAGCATTCAAATCCGTCCACGCGTTTGGGCGCTCCGTTGCCACAGACAGACACATTGATAAACAGATCGAAAGGTCAAACTTATAACACACCTCTTTATAGTCGGGGGTTAAAAAAAAATATATAACTTTAACAACGTTCTAAAGTACAAAAAAAATATTATGCGATTCTAATTACATATCAACAATAAATCAATTAGAGGAGATGAAAGTTTATTCTTTGTCAAATATAACTTTAACGTGGATATATGTAAAACGAAATTCGTATTGGTATTGGTTTTTAAAACAATTATATTCTTTTAATTTAAAAACATATTCAGAAAAGTTAAATGGTTGAAAATAATTCACAAATAAGGTTATCATCTGCACATTTCTAGAATTTTAATGATGCCTGTATTTGTAATACTAAATCGCGCCACAATTAATAACTTATTCCAACAAAAGAATACAAGAAGTTCTTAAAGTAGTAAAAGAAATCGTCTAGATGATTTCTTAAAGAACGATTTCTTCTAAACAACCGGATGAAATAAGTTCGAAGGTCTCTTCCGAAATGGTAAATAATTATCTGTTATATTAATATATAGTTAATGTTGCCTTAATATGCAACAAAATGTTTCACGAATAGATAAATGTACATTTATAAATAAAAATAAACTTGCATTATGTTGTACGTAAACTGTAAAAATGTCTTCACTTAGCTTCTTATTAAAATTTACGTTTTACGTTAAATTTTGTATAGTTTATATCTTTCAATAAAGGTAAGATGTGGATAATTACTGATGTTTAAAAATAAAAATATCGATATTGCGGTAATAAATAAAACTTTTATGTCTATTTATATATATATATACATAAAATGTGTCGTTTCAAACATGTAAATAAAAAAACAAAAAAAAATGCAAAAAATCTAAGTATATTATTAAAAATGTACCTTATTAAGGCACTTAAACGAAACATTGAAATTAAATACAGTAAAAAATATTTTATAAGCCCATTTCTGAAATTTTAAATTCAACAAGTATTAAAGATGCGAAAGTTTTTATCTTCATTTAATAATAATTCTAAAATTACCGGATAATTGGAAAAATCTGTATCTGAGAAGTTAATTGTAGACGTTGAAAAGATATTCATTTTGTATGGAAAAACAGCTTTCTTTATTTGCCTGTAGACGAGGTGAGGTCCCTGTCACTGCCTGTATTTAATTTTTATTCTCTCTACAAACCGTATAAAGAGTAATACTCAAACTAAAATATTTGACTTTATTATAAAGTAAATATTTTGTTAAACAATTTTAAATTGCACAAACACAATCTCTTTTCACAAAGATATAAAACGTGGGAGGACAAACAGTGGATTTTAAAAGGAATTCGAAAAAGATAAAACCAGTGTTTTAAAATATTTCAAGTCTTCATGCTTTAACGTAAGCTCCATTTCCTTTTCTTTATTCCTCTCTCTTATTTGTAATGTGTAATATACTATTCATCTATATATATAAAATAAAATTTTCACTGATCCATTTCTGTACATGGAAAATTAAAAAATAAACCATCATAGCGGGCCATCATAAGAGCAAGAGAATCCAAAACAATAGTTTTTCAGTTTGTCTGTTTGTCTATATGTCTATATGTTTGTTATGTTTGCACGCTTAACTCAGAAACGGTTTAACCAATTTAAAAGCAGTTATCAGGAATATATTATCACAGTCTTCACTTTAACATTTAGTGTTTATTTCATCTAATTCGGTTAAGAAATAAAAAGTTATGTCCATATGTAATAGGTACCATATGCAAATCTTATTCTATACATGTAATAAATCTGTAGAGGAGTAGTCTTTGTACATTGAAAATATTTAAAAATATATACCTGGACGTGAATTGATAACTAACAGAATCCATTTTCAGCATTTTTTTAATCCTTGTCTGTTTATCTGTTTGTCTTTTTGTTGTGTAGACAACACGAAAAAAAATATTTTCAAAAATTCATACACCTTATATAGGCAAGAGAACCCAAAACAATGTTTTTTCGTCTGTATGTTTGTGCGCGCTAATCTCAGAAACGGATTAATCGATTTGGATGCAGTTTTAGGGAATATATTGTCATGGGATTCTCTTTATATTTTGTTTTTTTTTTAACAATCGGTTAAAAAATATTGAAATTAATAATCTCTTATTGTCGTACCATTGCTGCTTACCAGTTTATAGTTTTTACATGCAAAGAACACGTTTTATCAAAATCGAAATCTAGTTGTACGAAGTTGCAGGCACAGACACACACGAAAAAAAATATTTTCAAAAATTCATACACCTTATATAGGCAAGAGAACCCAAAACAATGTTTTTTCGTCTGTATGTTTGTGCGCGCTAATCTCAGAAACGGATTAATCGATTTGGATGCAGTTTTAGGGAATATATTGTCATGGGATTCTATTAATATTTTGTTTTTTTTTTAACAATCGGTTAAAAAATATTGAAATTAATAATCTCTTATTGTCGTACCATTGCTGCTTACCAGTTTATAGTTTTTACATGCAAAGAACACGTTTTATCAAAATCGAAATCTAGTTGTACGAAGTTGCAGGCACAGTTATTTATTTATAGTATTTTATTAATTGAAGTTTAAACAAACTCTTGATCTTTTTTTCTCTACGTTATTGACGATTATGGGGTTTAATATTTTATGCTCCAGATATTATTAAGCAATTTGAAAAAAAAAACATATCGTTCTACTATAATATTTTTTTAAATTTCTTAACACATTAAACAGATAACGAAAAATTTAATAGGGTATATATTTAAGATTCATAGATATAAATATGATATATATTATTATATATTTTTATAATGTAGCAGAATACCATTAGCTTTCAACTTCTCGCTTCGATTCGCTTTTGATCGTATTCGATTAGTATTCTTGTTAAAATATCTGAACGTGAGCGTGATCGTAGTCGCAGTCGTTGCAACAGTAATTCTCATCGGAATCGAAGCGATAGTCAAAGTAATACGTCCCGCGAACAATCTCAAGACGAGAACAATATTTTGAAAATGAAGGAAACGATGTCTCGGCTTAAGGTATTAGAAGCAAAAACAAGGGCTTCAACCTTACCAGGTCCATTGTCAGGCCGTGTAATTCCACACTATCGCAACCGCGATAATAAAGACTTGACACCGATATAGTCCGTAGGCCGCGAAGAAAAGGATGCGGATATACCATAAGATTCGATACAGGCTGTGGTGTTAACGATAGAATTGTTAGTGCTATTCCTTCGATTGCTGAAGCAGGCAAATCGTCTCAACATCACCATGTTTCAAACTTTGATCCATACTTACATAACAGTGATGATTGGTGTCTAGAAGTAGATCGCGCAAAAGTTTCGAATAATTGGAACGGTTTTGAATATTTTTCGCATATAGAAAATTATCTACTAGATGATGCGAAATCATCGCTCCGTGAATAGTTTCCCTGCGACCAATTTCAGAAAACAATTTAAATCTTTCTGCCCTAATGTACCTAATTTTGCGAATATATTGTTCGAAGTGAACAATGATGAACAATCAAAAACTGAATGAGATTAACATCAAAGACAGATTTCCTTTACCTCTTATGGATGATTGCTTAGATCGTTTAGGTAAAAATACTTTACATTCCTGGATATGGCTACTGGATTTCATCAGATCCCTTTAGATCTTGGATCAATTCCGCTAACAGCATTCGTCACGCCGGAGGGACATAATTAAAAGCAAAAAATGTCCTACGTTGCGGCAAATGCACTTGTAGTCTATCAACGTATCATCTCGAAGACCCTTCTCTAGCTTATAAATTCTGGGAATATTCTTGTAAACATCGATGACATTAAAATTATTAGTAAAACCATCTATCAGAGCTTAATTTTTGCTTAATATTGATACATTAACAAAGGCTGGTTTTTCTATCAACCTAAATAAATAATCTTTTCTGACTAATAACACTGAGTACTTGGGTCGCTAAATTAGTGAAGGTCAGTATAGGCCGAGTCACGAGGAGGTACGGGCTTGGATTGATTCAGCGGAACCGATAAACGTGAAGTAAGTGAGGCAATTTCTGAGGTTAGCTAGATATTTTAGGCGGTATGCAGCTGGCTTGCTAAGAAGGCCTCTTGTGTTTCGACCTTTACTAAGAACGGAGTCAACTTTCAATGGGATATTAAACAACAGGCCGCTCGTCAATACTTCATAGTTTGTCTTACAAGTGAGCCAGTACTTGCTATCTCTACGATTCTTCGTTACCGATAGAAATACTTGCAAGTTCTTTTGGTTACGGAGCTGTCTTTATGCAAGTACATGAGGGAAATCGCAAGCGAATACTAACTTATTTTAGCAGACTGACTCAGGGGGCCGAGAGTAGGTACCACTCGTACGAGCTTGAGACACTAACACGAATATTTCAGGCACTATCTTGTGGACATACACTTCACCGTCATTACTGATTGTAACGCGTTAAAACTAACTCAGCGTAAAAAAGACCTTTTGCCCAGGGTAGCCCGGTGGTGGGCAAGACTAGCAGAACAAAAAGACAGAACTAAAACAAAGACTATCAGATGGGTAGTTGGATCCTTGTCATTATATTGTTCAAAACGACATCCTTTATGTTAAACTTACACCTACTGGTGAAAATTAAAAAGTCGATGTCCTTTTGGGATATAGCATCATATCCCAAAAGGACATTGACTCAGCCTTATGCGTATATTTCATGATGAACATGATCATCAAGGGTTGACCAAAATGTTCTTTTGGTCACAAAACACTTTTGGTTTCCGAGTTTGAGAATATTTGCACAAAAATATATTTCACATTGTTTGGATTGCCTCTTTCACAAAAAAAGTAACTCGGGCTTCTTTATAGCCAATTTATTCTTGGAAAAAATCAGATGCACGTTTTGAGACAATCCTTATGGATACTTTAGGTCCCCTACTAGAAACTGACGGCTACCGCCATGTGCTTATTATTATAGACGCGTTATCGTTTATTTATATTTATTTTATCCCATGTACCGATAAGATACTTACGAACTAAAACGACACTTTTTATTAATATGATATCTCTATTTCGAACTTCAAAATTAATCATTGCTGATAGGGGACGAATCTTACAAAATATTGATTTTCTTAATTGGGTTAAGGAAATGGGATGCGCTACTCATTTTATAGTACCCGAGATGCATCAGTCCAATGGACAAGTAGAGCATTATTGCCGTACTATGCTCAACGTGATCCGTATTAATCATCGGCACCTTTGCTGCCGATGATTGCACTCAATACAGTCAATTGACCCTGAATATAACGAAGCATAGAACGACGCAATATTCTGCCCTGAACCTGCTAATAGGTATTGAAGCCGCTATACCGCTGATACGTACGGGATATTATTATTGAAGTCTTGATGATGGTCGTCATGAATTGCAGCTGCTAGCTGGCTCATATTGCAAGTCAACCTAAGAGGCTGCGGAATATATGGTTCCCTGGCGGAGAGTATGGACTCCCGTGGAGTGTTTCGATTTCTTGAATGGTGTTTGCTTTTTTTTGAGACTATGTGCCCACGGACACCCATATATTTTTTCTTAGATTTGGTAGTTGTAATTGTTTTATTTTTTTTATAAAAATGATAGTTTCGCACTAAAAGGAGAGGGAAGATGAATTAGTTGTAATCCGTGTAGTGTAATTAGCCGTTGAAAATCATTTGTCTTAGAGTACATCAGATAGTGTGTGATTTTCAGTCTTCGTAAATATGACCATATCTCTAAGTATCGTTCAAAACTTCAATGGCTACCTATCCGCGAGCGAAGATCTTTTAGATATTTGTGTCAGTTGTTCTCTATACTTAACGATCCTATGTCGCCTCAGTATTTAAAATGTAAGTTTCAATTACTAGGAAGTACTCAAGACCTGCATTTTCGCTCTTCCTCTAATCTCAATAATTTTATTCCTTCGCATCGTACCGGTTTCCTCTCAAATTCTTTCACAGTACACTCTACAAAACTCTGGAACGGACTCCCGGAAAACATTAGGCGTTCTCCTAGCAAAGTACCTTTCAAAAAATCTGTTCTGACATATCTGTCCCGGCAATAGCAGAATTATTATAAAGAATTGATTTTACGTATGTCTGTATACATTTATATATGTATTTATATATCTTTATATGTATTTATTTATGTATGTATGTATCTATGTTTATGTAAGTCATATATTTGTATATACATATATATATATATATATATATATATATATATATATATATTTTAATATATTGCATTATTAACGACTACAATTAATTAATTGAATATAACGGCAATGTTTTCATTTGTTTGTTTTGTTAGTTTGTTTGCTTTTTTTTTTGTTTGTTGTTTTATGTAATGTTATCGTTTTAGTTATTGTTAAGTTTTGATTGTATAATTTTAGCGCCTGATATAAATTAATTATTTTACTGTTTTTCTGGGTTGACTGGCAGAGAATGTTTTTTAGCATTAAGTCCGCCTTTTGTACGATTTTTTTTTTGGGCCAATTAAAATTAAATAAATAAATAAATAAATAGTGGTTATAGTAAGGAGAATTCGCGTTTGCGATAACTGTTTGTGTTGGAGTGTATCGGACAGGTTGTTCTAGAGGATTCTGAGCCTGGAATAGTTGTTTATTTTGAAGTGTATCACATACATTATCCTTAGGAGTCGAGTCTCTTTGTTTGAGAAAGGCGATAGTTTTGGGGAGTGTGTAATATGCTCGAAAACTTGATTTTGATGATCAGTTGTCCTGCAGCTGGGGTATTAAAAGATTATGTCATGGTTTAGCTTATAATAAATTTGTTGGACACAATTGTCTGTACTTTCTATTTTTATATGGGCCAATAACACACGCAAAGATATATCTTACGTAATTCCTTCTAGGTCTCTGACGAGTTGTGAGGTGGCGATCTTCCGACAAGTCCCGCCCAGATGGTTTGTCCATATACTTACTAGCGTCAAATTGCCCGCCGCGCGATGTTGAGCAATCTTTTGCAGAAATCGAGTCGCAACCAGGCCCTTCTGGTTTACAAAAGCACTCGGAAGTGATCGCCTCCAATGTGTACGATGAGAACTCCTTACCAATTCTGGACAAAGATATCTTATCTTATTTTATTAGATTTTCGTATCCATTATAAAAATAATATATATCTTTACGTTAATTTGTACATATTTCGTTAATTTGTTTTAAATTGTAATTACGGTTAAATATTATTTTTATAACTATTAAAGTGTTCTTAGTAAATTGTGTTTATATATATTAATATAGTTTTAAATTCGTTAATGGATTATTTAATTAAGAGTAACGGAATTTAGTTAATTTAGTATTTTACACTATCTACAAAATTTCCTTTAAATATCTCGCAAGAAATTAGATTGGTCATTATTTATTTAGTTATTGTGTTACCACTACATTATTATCATGAGGGTGTTGTACCGTGAGTATTTTATTATTATTATTATTCAGTTATTATTTATGAATGTTATAAAAATATTAAACATATTTATCAAGAGTCGTGTTTCTGAGGAAACAAGAAGATACAGGGCACAAAATTAAATCTTACAATTTTAATTACTTTCACAGAGAACTTACAATTTTTACTAAAGAATAATAAAAAAAATTAAAACATTATTTTTATTCAATATATCGTTTCAGTTATTCTGGGCTTGTTTTTGTTGACGGCGACGGCACACAGTGCATTTCCGTGTCGTAAGGTGTACAACCCGGTTTGCGCACACAACGGTCGTACATATAGAAATCCATGCAGGTAAGTTGAACTAATTATTTACTTAGTATTGCGCTCTTCAAAGTTTGTATGTTATAAATTTAGTTACCACTAAGTATGTTTACGTAAATTGATATTTCTACAATATTACCTTCCAGAATGAGGAGTTCAGGTGCTTCTCTAAGACACACAGGCCGGTGTCGAAAGTGACAAAATCAATCTGCTCATATACCCTTGGGATAACTGAGAAGGGATGGTTATATTTTCAAATGTAAAATAAGTTAATAAATATTCATCTTATTGCTAAATCATAATGTTTTATTAAACATAAAGTTAAATACACATAATATATCATAATTTATACTTGGTTTGGTTCCTTAAATGCATTCATTAATAAACTTAAGTATTTCTATAAATTCAGGATTATTTTTCTTCCCTATAGCAAGACCTTTTATTGGTTGTGAAACTTAGCCTGCACGTAATTATCCGGCGGCATAGATAACCCTGCCTTATACGGCTATCCAATTAAAATTGATTCGGTATCCGTTAAAGAAATGTACAAAACCAGTAAAATTAAAAAATCACTTTATTGTGATTTTTTTTTTATTAATTTTTACTTTTATCCACGGACACGTCGCCCGTGCACTTTTCACAGTTAGTCTGTATTTGCCAGATTTTGAATTTGAGATAACATGCTTAAAAAGGAGTCTGTTAAAAACTATATTAGCGAGTGTTTTGCACATTAATTATTATTGTTATTTATTTATTTATTTTTAGTTATTTATTTTATTTATTTATTTATGTTAGTTTTTATTTTTATTTTGGTTTAAATTTATTTATTTACTAGCCTTGCCCAGCGGCTTCGTCCGTTCTGTATAGGTAAAAAACAGCCTTGTTATGTTGAATGGAAAGTTTGTCTTCCCTCCCTAGGATACAAAATTCTTAGGTATTAATAATTACTCCCTAAAATTATTTTTTTTACCCCTATCAACCTGTGTGCGAAACGAAGTAAATTTTCAAATGCGTCTACCTTTCTTTCCCTTAACCGATTTTGACGTAACAAACGCCCAAGATTATGTTAACCACTTGTGAAAACGCGTTCAAATCCGTTCAGTTGTTTTGACGTTATAACGTACCAGACAGACAGACAAAAATTCCAAAACTTGTTTCTTTGGTTTCTGTTACTCGTCTTTAGGGCACATAACAGTTTTTTTTTTAAATATTGAGTACAGACACTCGATTTTTACTGTCTTATTATATGTTAAGATATATCCATATATACAATGTTATATTATAAAGTATTTAAGAATTTGATATATAAAAAATATTTTATTATTAAAAGTTAGAATACATATTATATTTCTTGTTTTTTCTGATTAACGCTTTCCTACTAAAACACTATTGTAGTGGCCTACTGTTCTTTTTATTTTATTCACTCATCACGAGTAAGGTTTCGTCGATAGCTAAGTTTTTGTTTATCTTGGTATTATATTCTTTAATGTTGTACTGTGTCGCCTTCATCGCTCGCCTGATGAATCTACCCGTCGCATCGTCCTCGCTGTCGGTAAAATAAATACAACCTCGTGGGGAACGCTGTCGTGCAGTTGCACCTTACTCCTGGTGTTAATTATAAAAACGGAGACGAAAGTGAGTCCTTGTGCCTCTTGTATGGTTAGGGAACGCGACCCTTGGCCTGATCCATAGCCCTCGTTAGACAATGTTGTCTTCTCTTCTTGGGTGTTAATTAAGTAGAGGGTTGGGATCGGGGTATTTTTGATCTTGTGTAATTAAGCATTGTTAAGGACTGCACTAGTTTCCTGCTGGAGTAGATGCCGGAGTAGACCTTTTCTAAGGCAAACGTGACATCTAAGTGATTCCAATGTGTGCACAGTAATTCCTGGCGGATGAACGTTATCAGGGTGGGGTATAGTACCTCATCTCGAATTGATTATATCTATCGGCGTAAGGTAACTGGTTCACGTCACCGAAGAGGAGAATTTCGCCAGAAATGGTTCATAAGAGCCTCGTCTACCATCAAACGGTGAAAGTTATAGTGAATTTAACACCCGACTATTTGTTGAAGTTTTATAAATATTATAAAAAAAACATTTATTCATAAAATCAGAAATAAAAGTATACAATGGGATAACTGAAGCGATATCATATTCTTATATGAATTATTTGTTTTATATAAGTTTATCTTTAAAAACTCTGATTTCGATTTTTATGTATTTCGAATATTATATTATGTTTTAGATAGAACTGCTCAAGTCACTTTAGTCTTGAAGAAATTTGAAACCAAAAGCATACATGATAATAATAAGTTTAAGTAATGGTCGCGAACATAGCTATAAAAAATTTAAAATTTAATAAACCTCCGATAAAAAAAGACCTCTAAAAAGAATAAAAATAATATTATAATGTATTCTGTTTAATTTTGTATAGTTTATATCTTTCAATAAAGATAAGATGTCGATAATTACTGATGTTTCAAAATAAAAATATCAGTATGGATGTTATAATTAAAACTAACCGATTTTTTATATTACATCATTTTATGTCTATTTTAAATGTGTCGTTTTAAACTTATAAACGAAAAAATAATTTTAACAAAAAAATTAAGTATATTATTAAAAATGGACTTAATCACGAAATTTAAACGCATAATAAAAATTTAATAGAATAAAAAATATTTTAGAAGCCTATTTCTGAAATTTTAAATTCAACAAGAATGCGAAGAATGAATTTTAGATGCGAAAGTTTTTATCTTAATTTAAAAATAATTCTAAAATTATCGGATACGTTTATATTTTAATTTGCCAATCGTTAGAATTGGCAAAATCTGAATCTGAGAAGTTAATTATCGACTATTTTTAGTGTTGAAAAGATATTCTTTTTGCATGAAAAAAAACAGCTCTTATTATTTGTCTCTAGACAAGGTGAGGTCCCTGTCACTTTTTTTAATTTTTATTTTTTCTACAAACCGTATAAAGAGTACTACTCAAACTAAAATATATGACTTTATTATAAAGTAAATACAATGTCGCGTTAAATTATTTGTTCAACAATTTTAAATTGCAGAAACACAAAGATATAAAACGTGGGAGGAGAAACAGTGGATTTTAAAAGGAATATGGAAAGATAAAACCAGTGTTTTAAAATATTAGTAGTTTTTATGCTTTAACGTAAGCTCCATTTCCTTTTCATTATTCCTCTCTCTTATTTGTAATGTCTAATAGTCTGTTCATATAATATAAAGTGATATCAAAATATTAAATATCTTTATTCTACTGATAGTTGTTTTCTTTTGTTTTATATGTTTTACTTGTGTTATTAAAAAATATGAGACAAAAATTTTATTTCTTTGGAGAACATTTTGGTATCCTTGGCACATGGAATTTAACACAGACGAAGTTTGTAAGTTGTATATTTATTTATTTATTCACGATGCGACATGCAATGTCTCGGAGTGCGGACAGTTTGAATTCACGCTTATTAATATTTAATTAAAAATTTAGAAAACTCCCGATAAAAAAAACTTTTCAAAAGTAAATTGAAATAATATTATTATGTACTAATTAAAGTCTTTGCATCGGGGGACCGTCCTACGTACGTTGACGATGGTGTCCATTTTACGAAGTTACGAGGGCTTAGACTATACGATTCTATTTCGACTTATGAACTAAAAACTATCTCGACGAACCAGGCTTTCGATAAAAAAAAAACAAATCTGTCCACGCGTTTGGCTGCTACATTTCCACAGACAAACACACAGAGACACAGATCGACAGGTCAAAGTTATAACACCCTTGCATTTGAGTCGGGGATTAAAAAACAGAAGGGATATACACGTTGTATATTTATTTATTTAAACTATGTATTCTATTATAATTGACTTTTTAAACAAACTGTTGCTCTTTTTTTTACTCTACGTTTTTGACGATTAATTTTTGTATGCTCTAGATATTATTTAGCAATTTATAAAACAAAAATATTTTTGTATTTTAATTACTTTTATAAATTTCTAAACACATAAAATCGATTACGAAAAATTGAATACAGTATAATAGATATAATTATGAGATATAATATTATATATTTATTAATATAGCAGAATACCATTAGTTTTCAATTTCTTACTTTGGTCTATATCGATCTGTCCGGTTATTTGATATTTATAATATGCATTGAATTTTTGAATCGATTCTGTAATATTAGATTTCAAAACTGTACTTAATATAAATGATCTTATGAATGTTCAATTTAAAAAAACTGTTTTTTTTTAAAACAATATAAATATTTTCCTACAAAATTAAAAAAGTATAACATTATTTACAGGTCTGGTTCTAAAAGAAACATTTTCACTTTAACTTTTACTTTCATTACAAATTTATAAACAATATTTTGTATATATATATTTTACTACCGTAGATATATTATCAAATAAATTCAATGACATTACAATATTTCCTAAAACTCGTATTGCACATAATACCATAAAAGAAATAGTAGTAGGTAATAGTAAAAAATATCTTTGAAGATGTTTTAAATGAGTTTGTAACTTTCGAAAGTCACTAAAACTATCTATTGGTAAAACCCCTGTAACGTAGTCCAAAGTATAATAACATTACAATTTTTTTACATCATAATATTCTTATTTATAAAGCTTTATTTCTTTTATGAGTCTGAAAAAAGGCATCTATATTTAGAAATCAATATCAATTTACGCTTTCAACTGGAATAAGGATTAATGTAGTATTTAAAAATTACTAACACACTATATATAATCATTCTGTAGTCATATTTTATTTTGAGATACGTTTGAAATATAAAGCTTAGCGGTAAATGAAGCCAGACCAGACTTACATTGTTAAGTATTCTCGCTTAGAACAAGAACAGTTTGGCAATGTGCCAGACTTGTTAAGTTTGCAGTTCGTGTCTCAAATTTTACTGAGAGCTTTTAAAGTTTGATAAAATCGAACTTTACTAATTTTTATTATGCTGGGGATAACAGTATTGTCTTACAGTGAACGTGAAGAATAATAAAATGACAAAGTTTTCTCTTTAAATTGTAAAATTACAAAATATTTATATATATTTTTTTAATTTATTATGTTGTTAATAATTTATAGCTATTAAACTTAACGCAAAAAGAAAAGCCATTTTAAACTATTACTATTGTTGTATATATCATTTAAAATGTTGTAAGTAAAAATATTACTGGTTTTAAAATTATCATCATTTTAAAAAGCTGACATGGCTAGATGAAATCTTTTGAAACAAAAATAATTAAATTAATAATTTCATTCAACGGATGTTCGTGTCCATGAAAAATCTTACATTTTCACGAAACAGATATGGGGTGTGGTCAATATAGGAATAATAACAAAATAAGTGTTAATAAATATTAAAATAATTGTTACGTCAGGGGAAATGATGTGGCCACCTAGTTATGGGATAAAAGCTTCTAAATGTTAAATAAAATTATAGATATCTTCTCTTATATACCTCTACTTTGCATAAAAAGTGGGTATATAATATTTTAACATAAGAAAGTGTTTTAGAAGTTGCAATTTGAATCATTATTGATAGACATTGATTAATAGTGGTATAAAATTGATATTATGTTATAATTTAAAACAGACTTTCTTTTATTTAATGTAAGTCAATGAACATCTGTGATACAAGGTTAATACTTTTATTGTCGTGTCAAACTTTCTAAAGGTCCATCAATTATCTTCTTAAGTCCACCAATATAAATATATCCATTTAAGAAATCATTTTTTTTCCACAAAATGTAAACAAAGTTTTAAAAGTAATGTTTTAAATCTAAAATTAAAAGTATATTATTAAATTAAACTTATTATAACATTCAAGAATTTCGCGTTGATCGAAATGTGTGGAACTTGGGTCCTTGACTTATTTGCAGGGTTGATGTTATAAGGTCAAACATTGTTAAATTTTAAAAGAGCAACATTGTTAAATTTCATTTTAAAAGAGCAACTGTTGAGTTTCTGGCCAGCTCTTTTCAACAGAGCTGCATTCCGAGCTGGTGGTAGCTTTGCTCACGGACTGTCTGATACTGACCAATTTAATGAAATCAGTAGTGCTACTTAAAATATGATCCTATACTATGTTCTGTAACATAATAATAAAACAATATAACTAATAATATCAAATGTAGACAAACGATAATACAAAGAAATATTTAATATTAAAGAAATAAATTGTGAAACTCAGTATCCTGGACCCTAAATTAGTTATGCCTACAATATGGTAGGTATAAAAAAGTAATAATAATAACTTAATAAAAAAAGAAGAACTTAGTATAAATTTGGATTTATTCTTTAATAAATATATGTATATATATATATATATAATCGATACTAATAATATAAATTTGAAAGTAACCACTGAACTGATTTGGCTCGAAATCGGTATAAACGTAGATAAGACGTTTAAGAAAGGACATATTATACTTTTTACCGCGGGAAAATATCTCATTCTAACGGTAAACAACGTAAATAGGAAGAAAAGCACCGCTGCACTGTTTTTTAAGGTTAAGCTAGGGTCATTGTGAGTGATATTTTGATGCAATGTTCTGATAAAATGTTCTTATTTAGAAGATATAAAAATAAATTCGAGACACGTTACATCTATTTGTGGTAAGGCAGCCAAAATAAGGTATTTTATAAAAAAAAAGATAAGTGTTTAATTTCAAACGTTATTTTTTAGCAAGGCATGTACTCTATTATAAAATAAAGTAACTCATCAAGACATCGAGACCATTGTACAAAGATAAACTTTGCCTTTTAAAGTAGGTATGTTATTTGAACGCATATTTTAAAAAATAAGGGAAGATAAATATTAACGCGGTTTCGCGAGCCACGTGCCTCAACGTTTGGCGCAAACTGTAGTTCCAACTTATTTATGACTTAACCTACGCTATGCTTAAACTACGAAAAAGACATAGACTACTCTTTATAGCAAAATAAACTGTGTTTTAATAGGACTCCACGCGCCATACATAATAAGAAATGCGCTGTCTTCTTGTTGACCGCACGGAGCTGACGAGCGGGGACCGGGTTAACGAATGGACAGACACGTGAGGGCAGAATTACGTGCATTATTTGGTCATTTAATTCATCACAATTAGTAAAGTTGTACATCTATTTAGTACATTTACGTAATCTTTTTTATCATAATACGTGGGTTTTGTGTATTTTTGACACTAAAATGATAAGGTCTTTTTATAATCTTAAGTTCTTTTTTTATTTGTTTGATGTTAGTCTCTAATCTGGAGGAAGACATGATGGAGGCTAGTCATAAATAATTCCAAGGAAGATAATACACCCTCGTAGTATTTTGTATGACACGTAAGTATTGGATAAATTTTAATTGAAATTGATTGCTCTGAAAAGACTTACCAAACCAAGGTGTAATAAACGGTGGATGAACTTACCTGAAATGAAAATATCATTATGATAAATATTTATTTTATTACCTTGTTTAATCTTGCATTGAATTAGTTATCACATTAAAATGAAAAAAATAAGAATGGAATAGTAGAAACTTATATCAAATCCTGATTTTCTATTCTACATTTTAAATTAATCTAGTCATGCATTAGACTACCATACCATACCATACCATACCATACCATACCATACCATACCATAGTTTAAATTAAACAAAAGCTAAAGACTATTATAAGAAACAATAGTTTATGTAATAATAATATAAAATAATAAATAATATAATAAGAGCTTTTAATTTTAGTATAAGCATCCTTCCTTTTATTTCATCTTCCTTATTAAAATGTAAATTTAATTATTCTCATCACATTATGCGATTGTCGTGGCTGATGGTCGGGAGGCAACCCACATTTTACTTAAAGACTTTAAAATGTCTTTCTTCAATCATTAGCATACAAAATGGTCTATAGAATTATAATTAGTTTTAATTACCTATTAATAAAAAAATACTTTAACGTTTTTGAACGTATTTTGTAACTAAATTTATCTATAACAGATATGTATCACATAATTTTATAATATTAAGCACATGCTTGCAGAGCAAAAATTCCAAATAATATAATAATACTTTTATATCTAGGTAATAGGTAATAATTATAAAATTCATAAATCGATACATTTAATTCTATATTAAATAAATATTCATACTATTTTTTAATACATTTTAATATAGTTCAAAACAGAACCGTAATACCATAAATACTTTTTTTTATATTTCAACTTCACAGACAGAAAACAAAATAACCTTCTAAGAAAAAAAAAACATTAAAAAAAAAGTGGAAATACTTTTATATTAAATGGAATCTGGAAGAAAGTTCCCAAACTTTTTCACTCTAACTTTTTGTCACTGAATTTTCTTTTGCACAAAGCATATTTACGGCCGGCCTGAGATAAATACTCAGCGTTAAAGTTAATAAAAGTAAATAAAAACCTCAAAGTAATGAAGACATGTATTTATCACAGTACATCAACAAATAAAAAAATGCACGAGTTAAACAACGAACGTTATAAAATACAATAAAAAATAAAAAAATCGTGCGATCGTTAATTACATAAAAAAAACAAAACGATCCGAGAAGATGAAAGATAATTGAATTTTAAATGTATCTTCAACGTGGATATGTAAATTGAAATTTACATTTTAGAATAGAAGGTTTTTTTGGGATAATTATATTCTTAAAATTTTAAATCAGATTCAGAAAAGTAAAATGGTTCTTAGTAATTTTGCTAAAAGGACTTTGATAGTTTCATTCGTTACCATTTTATTACATATTATTATATATTATTAGAGGCATACTATTATATATTATATACATTATTATATATTACATATTATTATATATTTTTAGAGGCCAGACACTTCGTTCGGACAGAGGGAATGTCCACAACGCAGGAATGGATACCTGCCGTGCGTTGGAACGTCCGGTGATGGAAGGGGGACGGGGGAATTATTTTGTGTGAATTACACGCCAAAATGTATCCTATAGAATACTGAGAGGCTAGCACAATTCGACGCCTGTGTTCAAGGCTATTGAGGTTCGCTTCAACTAACTCTGGATCGCCTATAAGCCTCTTTGTTCACCTCTCAATTGAGTTCAGAACCGCAAGATGAGACTTTGCCACACCAGCAAATATGTGACCACAGAACTCCACATACGGCCGGATCTGTGTTTTGTATTATACAAGCAGTTATTCCGGTGTAAAGTACAGTCGGACCTTCGCAAGATCGATCAAACGAGATTCTGGTTGCGCTTTGGCAAGCTTTCAGGATTTCGGCACTATTCCAGTCTTGAAAGAGAGGGGATACAGACTTTTTAATACAAGAGACAACTCAGCTGCGGATGTCTTGAGCAGAATGGCTGGTATACGATTAGGACCGCTGGATTTATTTACATCTAAACGACACAATGCTCTCTATACCTCTTTATTCGTGATTTGGATTTCATCCTTCGAAATACCGCAGTGAAGAAGATGTGCTGGAGAAGCATTGCCAGTGTCTAGATGCGAATTATCAGCAAACAGAAAAGCAAATACATTTGCTTTCCCCGTTGTTGTGTGGGCCAGGAATTCATCTGGCTGCAGCATAGCACGAAGTGAGGGTTGGCCTAAGTTCGACTCGATCGCTTTGAAAAAAGGACCAGAAAGCTCGACTGCCAGTTGGTCTGACAGAGATCTTTTCGCCATTCTAAGCGATTCGATCGAGACGCAGAGAAGCAGACCTGCCGCCATGGATAAGACGCAAAAAAGTGCCGCACCTTATCCCAACCTGTAGACTTGTATTTCCATACTCGCCTAACACCATGCGGTTCAAGAGCTGGTGGGGAATATGTAAATACAGATTTCATCAGACAGTCATCGGAGGTTCCCAAGAGAGAGTTGACATCTACACGATACCTGACCGGATCAGTTGTCAGAAGAAGGTCTAGGGAATTGGCTGTATGGCCTACTACAGCTGGTACCCCTGTCGCTTGTCTCACAGCTGAAACCAAGGACAACGCAAAGTTCCGCGCTTCTCTTCCAGGATGGTCGGTCTTCTAATACAGGAACAGCCAGTCCTGATGACAGGCATTCAGTTCCCCAGAAAGACGAGCTGCCCTGAAGGGTACTGATGCAGAGCCATATCAGCAGCCTCACCAAGATAATCATATAACCTTGATGTCTCCTGGTCACCGCTGTGCGAACGATAGACAAAGGAATACAGGATTTTTTCGTTTCCTGTGTATTAAAACCCATAGAGAAGAAAAAGAAAAAGTAAAAAATAACCTCGCTTATTTTCTGTCCTAATTCTTTTTTAATAACGAAATAATGCTACGAATAGTAACTCTAGAACGGGCCAATACAATGGGTAATATATCTAACTATAGTCTAATTTCAACTTCCACTTGTTTCCTAGTCGTATAGCTTTCCTTTGTTTAATGTGGACATTTGAAACTGGTATGTTCTCTTCCGTGTTCTTGGTATATTCTTTATCCTCGTTTGTATTTATTGAATACTGTCAGTGTGTAAATTAAATAAATAAAAAAAAAAACATCAAAACTGGTTTGACCCGGTGACCTCGCCGATCCGATTGCGGTCCTTATTAAACAAAATATAATTAATTAATTTATACCTTGATATAACATAATATTAAGTAATATAAGTTTATTCATTTTCTTTTCATCGTTCATTTTGCTGTAATTATTATTTCTAAAACCTATTTTATTTTAATGCAGTAAATAAAGAAAAAATGCCAGTCTTATATTTAAATCTAACACTGTATCTAAGACATTGTTTACGTTTGACATCCAACTGTGAAATAGCGTAAGAATGAAACTTGGCCTACACGTAGGAAAAAGAAAGACAGCATTTCATCCCAAAATGCTGGTTTTTAACGTCACAGGCAAATCTTCTAAAACAAAAACCACACGAATCAAAAGGGTGTCGGCAATTGCCGGGTAATTATCTGGTACATCGAAAGTCAGTAGTCATCTGGATCCAGTAAAAAGAGTGTCTGTTGGCCACAACTAGAAGACGAGATAATTCTTCAACCAATAGGGATAAACTATTTAATATTTTTTTTTACCTTTTAGTTTTAATATAACTTTAATTATATACTATAAAAACGTGTTTATTTACTTTAAATAACTATTAATATAATTACTAGGTTTAAGTCTAGTGAAATGTTCATATAATCTGTAATATAGCTAATAAATTTATAAACGTATTTAACTATTCATACATAGTAATTATAAGAAAATAAATAGATGATTAATTGCATTGCAGATATAATACATTAGGTAACTGAGGGACCGCTTAATATAATTTAAATGCAAATTTAATTAACTCAAATTGCATAATACATGCACAGTAAATGGGGCAGCAGTTATCGTTTCTATATAGATTAATGGATAAAAATTTTATATTACTATTTTTTAATTTAAATTAAACTTTAGTTCCAGATAATTACTAGAAAACATTTGTATATTTACTTTTCTGTTAATATTTTACATTTAAATTACAGTTAATACTTAAATACGTGTTTCATATTTTGTAAAAAAAAAATGTGTTATTTTGTAAACAATTAATATAATTTTGTAAATAATTACAGTAATTTTGTAAAAAAATAAAACAAGATTTTAAAGCCTAGAATTGAACACCTTAGAAAACGCAATCTGTGTTGGTTCCGATATTGTTATTTTCGTGACCATAAATCTTACAGACCACTATATTATTAATATAGGTAGAAAATAGTATATCGAACTGTACTGTTGTCTATTGCAATAACGAATCCAGAATTCCGTAAATATATTCAACAATATATTGGTTGATTATTGTTTAGCTACAGTAAATTACATCTCGATCATCATAGGGTTTTATATTCCTTTTAACAACTTTATTCCGTCTTATTTTCCTTATTACAACTTTATTTTTAATTGTAATTTTATTTTTGTATGTTTGTCCGTCTATTTAAATCAAAAGTAATTATGCGAAAGTTTGTAAATATTTTGTTAATTGGTTTTAAATATTAAACGGTACATAGTGAATCGTACATACTTATTTAATTAATACTGCGATTATTTAATTAAAAGTCGCCGATTTATATTAGTGTTTTTTATATTACCTACCATATTTCCTTTAAATACCTTACAGTAAGTGGCATCGGTCATTCTTGATTTTGTTATTGTGTTACTAAAACGTTTTCATCATGAGGGTGTTGTACCGTAAGTAATTTACAATGATAAATTGTTTAATTCTAATTTATTTACAATGAGATAAAAAACGTGATACATTAAATTTTATTGTTAGAACTAAACTAATTACCACACATTAAAGTTTTCTGTAGTAAAACGATTAGAATATTTATCAAGAGTACTGTCCAGAAAAAAGTGATAGAATTTTCAAAATGTTACTTTTTTTTCATCTTCATCCAATAGTGTCGCAGCTTCTCGCTTTAAGCTTAAGAACATATAAAGTGTACTAACTCGATTTAGATAATTTTGACAGAATACTTATACTTAGTAACAAATATTTTGTAGAATCCCAATCAAGTTCTTATCTAATACAAAGTTGTAATCATTTGTCCTTTCAGTTATTTTGAGCATGTTTTTGTTATTGGCGACGGCTCGCAGCGCATGTGTGTGTCCCAGGAATTACCAACCGGTTTGCTCACGCAACGGTCGCACATATAACAATAAATGCCTGTAAGTTAAACTAAGTGTTACCTTATTAATATATTTCTTGATCATTTAAATTAATATTAGATTTTTATATACTGTTCTGCTGGCTCAAATTTGTAACGGATTAATTCAAATTAGTAAGCCTTGCTTATGTTTATGTAAGTTTGTATTTCTATCAAAATAATCCTTCCAGAATGCGGTGCGCAGGAGCGTCTCTGAAGCATAACGGTCCGTGTCGAAGAAGGCATTAGAATATACTATTTAATATAACTATTATTATATTTGATATCTCTAATGTACAAATAATGGATGGTTTTATTATAAATTGTAAAATAAGTAAATAAATATTTTCTACCCGGTTTTCAAATCATAATATTCATTTCTTTTTTATATAATCATCGTTATCAATACTGGTTTTGGTTTATAAAATATTTTTATTTAGAAGGTATGGAATTTGATTCAAATTAACATTTTTTTACAATCCGATAACAAAACCTATTTTAGATGCAATGAATTGTTGATGGATGATGATCGGGACGGTATTATCCTGTGACATTCAGAACTTTGCCATCTATAAGGCTATCGACTAAACTCGGTTATCTTTATTGACTAAGAATGCGTTGAAAAGTGTAAAACTAGTAGAAATTTTTTCAAATGATTTTGCTGTGAGTTTGCTACCTGACTGCTAGTTGCGACCTTAACTGAAGTGAACTGCAGTGCGGAGAAAATTCACTGGAAGTGTTAACATAATTATGAAAATATGCAAGCACTACAACCTTTATGTGCTCACTCTGTGTTCTGTAATAAGTTATATCTAAAAATTTTTTTAAAGATAGTTCTCGAAACATGTTTTTTAAAGATAGCCGAAATAATAAAAAAAAATATATTACTAATTTTGTATTGACAGATACAAGAGTACAATGTAAGTCTAGTAGAATGATTAGATTCCATCATAATTTAGGTGTCATTTATCAGATCTTTTATTCTAGAGTGAACCAGTCACTTACTGGAAGGACAGCACTTTCGTTAAATCTTACTCTCAAAAAAAAAACAATAATTACAGATATACAACATACAATAATAGCATAAAAAAACAAAGGTTAAACTAATTAAAATTAAATAAGACTGAATAAATACTGATTAAATTTTACTATAGTGCGTTAATTAAATGTCTGTATACGATATTAAAACTAAGGCAAAAAAATATTCTAAACTAAATAAAAACTTTAGAAAAACGTTAGAACTTCATCAACAAAAAAATATATATATATAAAAAAATAACGCTAAATAACCAAATAAAAAAAAAGAAAATAAAAAATAATTATGACCCAATTTTGGTCGAAAGTAATTTGCGATAGTGTACTGGAAAAGATGTTAACGCTATGGCAACGATTGTGAATTTCATTAAGTGTTCTCATGAATAGATTCATCGGTGCCGAATGACCAATTAGTTCGAGCTGTATGGGGATAGAACACATTTAGTTTCCGTTCTGTTCTTGGAGCGCTGTCATGCGGTACCGATATACAAACGTCGCTGGTAAATCTCAGGACTTGTATAAAGCCCTTGATAATTTATGTAGAAAAATTAGATCGTAAACTGGCCTACGATTTTTTAAAGATATCATACCGAAGTGTTCAAGTCTCGGTTTGTAATCGATATCATATCTCGCACACGAATTCGTATTAAATTTTATGCGTACCTACTTGTTCTTACTTATTGACACAAGTGTCTATTGTAAAGATTTTTATTTTAATGCGAAATATATTATCCCTTTCCAAAAGCAATAACAAAAATGTGAGTAAGAATTAAATTTTCTTAACAAAACAAAATCAATTATTTACAAAATGTAAAGGGTATATTACAGTATAATTACAGTACAATACCTAACTACTTTTGGTGTACAAATTCAGGAACAAAGAATTTCGTTTTTTCCAACAGAAATACTCAGGTAATGCAACATTTTCTTTTTTTCATTTTAGTGTCATTGCTATTTTTATTACCCACAAAATATAATAAAATGCAGTATCAAAGTAAAAATGCCAATTCTTTCTTTAAATCTAAGATCCTGTCTAAGATATTGTTCAAGTTTGACATCCAACAGTGATATACCATAATAAAGAAACTTGGCCTAACTTGGCCGAGGATGAAAAGAAAGCCCGCATTCCATCCCAAAATACTGATTTTTAATATCATAGGCAAATCTTCTAAAACGAAAGCCAAACGACTCAAAAGGGTGTTGGCAGTTGCCGGGTAATTAATGGGTGCTTCGAAAGTCAGCAGTCATCTGGATCCAGTAAAAAGAGCGTCTGGTTGTCAACATCTAGGCAACGAGATAATTCTTCAACCAATATTAATTTTAAAAAGTCGTAGAACAATTGTTTTTGAGATTAATATAGAGAGGCTGCCTGCAAGAAGAGGCCAGTTAATTACAAATTACCCTGTAAGGATTATTGGATAAAAATGTAATATTACTTTATTGTTATTTAAATTGAATAACAGTTCCAGACAACAACTTTAAAACTAAAATAATCTACTAAACTTTTGTATATTTACTTTATAAATACGTGTTCCATATTTGGTTAATAGTAAATGTAATTTTGTAAAAAAATATAAAAAAATATTTTAAAACCTAAACTTGAGTACCTTAGAACACGCAATCCGTGTTGGTTCCGATATTGTTATTTTCGTGACCATAAATCTTACAGACCACTATATTATTAATACAGGTAGAAAGTAGTATATCGAACTATACTGTTGTCTATTAAAATTACAAATTAAGTATTCTATTAATTTATCTGACAATATAATGGTTTCTTATGAATTGTTTAGCTAAAGTAAAGTACAACTCGATAGGGTTTTCCACCGTCTTATTTTCCTCATTACAGCATTAGTAATTTTATTTGTGTCTGTTTGTTTGTCAAATAAATTTATATACATTTATACTTAAGTTTGTAAATATTTTTTAATTGGTTTTAAATATTAAACTGTAGTTAGTGAATCGTATTTACTTATTTAGTTGATACTTGGATTATTTCATTAAAAGTCGCCGATTTATATTAGTGTTTTTTATATTACCTACCATATTTCCTTTAAATACCTCACAGTAAGTGGCATCGGTCATTCTTTATTTTGTTATTGTGTTACTAAAACATTTTCATCATGAGGTTGTTTTACCGTAAGTATTTTATTGATCATTATTTAGTTACAATTAATTTACAATGAGCTAAACAAATTACACAATAAATTAAATTTCTAGAAAGATGAATCTTTGTAATTCATAATTTTTATCTTTATCCAATAGTGTCACAGTTTTCTGACTGTAAGCTTAAAATGCATACAAGGTGCACAAACCCGATTTTAATCATTTTGACAGAACACTTCCACTTAATGTAAAGTTATAAACATTTGTCCTTTCAGTTATTTTGAGCATGTTTCTGTTGTTGGCGACGGCACACAGTGCATGTGTGTGTCCTTTGAACTACCAACCGGTTTGCGCACGCAACGGTCGCACATATAGCAATAAATGCCAGTAAGTGAAACCAAGTATTTATTACGTTATAAATATATTTCTTGTTCATTTAAATTAATATTAGATTTTTATATGCTATTCTTCTCGTTGAAGTTTGTATCTAATTCATTCCAATCAGTAAGCCTTAAGTATGTTTGTGTAAGTTTGTGTTTCTATCAAAATGAATCCTTCCAGAATGCGGTGCGCAGGTGCGTCTCTGAAGCATAACGGCCCGTGTCGAAGAAGGCATTAAGCATAGTGATCATAAATACTACATAATATAACTATTATTACATTTGACATAACAAATAATGGATGGTTTCACTTTAAAATGTAAAATAAGTAAATAAATATTTTCTACCTGACTTCCAAATTATAATATTAATATAATTATATATATAATCATCGTAATCATTACTGGGTTTGGTTTATTAAATGTGTTTAACATAAATCCTAGTATTTTATTTTCAATTAGGATTGTTTTATTTCTCGATAACAAAGTCTTTTTTGGATGTAAAATCCTTAATGATCGTTACAGGATTATCTGACGGCATAAAGAACATTGCAAATTAACACGACCAGCGACTGAAAACGGTAACCTCGGTTAAAGAAAATCTAAAAAACGTTAAAGAAAAAAAAACAAAGAATCATATTTTATGATGAATTTGATATGTGACTGCTTGTTGCGACCTTATAGATATAATAAAAATACAAGTTTGTAATAATTTGAGAATAAAATGTGTATGGCGCGATATCTGAAGTGATTTGCATTGCGGAGAAAAATTACTGGTTGTAGTGCTGACTTATTTTCATAAAAAATACTGGACATTATTATGAAAATATACAAGCACTAGAACTTATATGTGCTCACTCTATATTGTATAATACTTTATATCTAAAAAAAATTCCATACAACCAGACGGCAAAACAAAAGTCCGAGGTTCTCTTCGCAATTGGTAAAAAAATATTCCAATTTCATAAGGAAGCAAAATTGTATATAAATATATAAAAAAAAATAATAGATGTCGTTATATTATTTTTTTGTGCAATTTAATCATCATTCAACTAGTTACATTCGCGATTGACCGGTACTTTAAAAGTTTTCACAATATTATAATATTTATTTTTGTGGTTAATATTACTTAGGTACCTACTTCTTAGTACTAGTTCTTATATTTAGTTACTAACTCAAGTGTTGTGTATTGTTCAAATAATATATATGTTAATAAATTAAAATACAAAATCAACTGAGTAAATAACAAATAGACAAATTAAAGCAAACATCAAACTACAAATATTTGTACAAGAACAAAAACACACGCCCACGTTATCTGTACTTTACTGAGTGATAAAATAAACTCTTTTTTTTGGAAATGTACATATTTTTTGAACCAGTTTCAAAAAATAGTTTTAAGTCTTTCTAATAATTAATTAAAAATAAATGTTAAATAACGTATGATAACGGGTTATAGTTACATACATTATTTTATTTAATTTATTGATACTACTAAGTATTATTAGTAAATTGAGATAAAGAGATGCTAAGCGTAAAAAAATACAGTTTTCTAATAAAATGAATACCACAAACATATTATATGTTCATATTTTACTTTATAAATAATATATAAACTTACAGTGAGTTGTGTCTTTTTTGTATTTTAATCCTTAGTTCATAACTTAATAATACCGCGATTATCAACTCGGCCAAACTCATTCAAAAAAGGTCAGTACAATGGATACTATAACTTTTGTGGAATTTCAATTTCCATTTGTTTCTTGATCCTATACCATTCCTTTGTTTTATATGAATGTAAAGATCTGCTTTGTTCTCGTCCGATGTACTTTATATCAGTTGGTATTTATTGCACACCTAAATAAATATATTATGAAAATAATATAAACGATAATTTTGAATAGAAATCGACCCAGTAATATCGGGAACACGTAACGCCGTAATTACTTTAAACAACATAATTTTTATTTATTACATAGATAATATAAATGGTTAGTCATTACATAAAAAATACTTATTATTATTCACTTTTTTTTTTTGAATTAAGAAATAAGAGTTCCGTATTGTTCTTGTTAGCTTTTGTTGTATTGTTACACAGAAAACCTTTTATAATGCAGTAAACAAAGTAAAAATTTCAATAAGATAATAATAAAAAAATATAAAGTGTTTAAGTTTGCGTGTGTGTGTGACAACGTGTGGCCTCAATTTCGGGTAAATCAAACTGAAATAAGAAACAAGTGTGTTACATTTGTTCATATGGTTTAAAAAATATGTTCTATAAAATATTGTGGACAATACTATGCGTTACGAAAAATATATCTAGATTCCCAAACTACTATAAAGTTGGAAAGAATATTGCCTAAGATATGAGAAGATAAGTAGGAGAGTGGGACATTGGAGGAGGAAAGAAGAGAAAGTTAATACTGCCGGTATTGTTTTTTGTAAGGAACGTAGTTAAAATATTTATTTTATACTGAATTTTCTAAGGGACAGTGATACTATATCAGGCAGTTCTAGTGAGTTCTACAGTGACTAGAAGATCCTATTAAATGTAATAAAAAACCATAATATTGATCAAATGGCCTCACCCTATCGGTAGTTGCTTATATTAAGAACATATTTTTGAGGGTCACCTGTGACGTTATTGTGAATTATATTAATAACACCTTACCTGCACAAACTGAGAAAGCGGATATTTAGGATATTAGATTATTAGATACTCAGAAAATAATTAATTATACTATTCCGCTGAACATTATAGTTAATTCTTTTATGAGTAGATTAGACAAATTAAAAGGCTAAAAAAAGCGTTAAAACTCTAAAATAAAAAATCGATCTTTTGTTTATAAAGCTGAAAATAAATGTAAGAGAAACTTATTTATTAACTAAAATAGTATTATTCATATTATTTATTATTATAAAACTTTTAAAAAGGTACTACTAAATAAAACATGAAGGATATAAAAATTATCTTGTTACGGTCCCAAGTAAATGATGTCATCACCAACAGACGTCAAATAAAACAGAATTTAGCCAAATAACTAGTGACGCACTGTTATTGAATTATAATTGTTTTCGAATTCATATATAAAGGCATGCGACGTTATACTATTCATTGTCGATTTTCATACTCGTGACACTATAGTAATCATGAAGATATTATTATGTGAGAAATTGCATATATATAATATTATGAGTTTTTATTTATTACAATTTCTATGTAATAAGCGAGTTAATGTTATCAAAGTACCAAATTGATAAGCATTTTTTTTAAATTTAATATATTAATTGAACGAGGCTCTTGTATTTGCGATCAGGTTTTTGGTTTAAAAATTCTAATGTTTGATTAGTGAATGGAATTCGTTGCAAGTAATCTGATGTTGTTTACTTACTATAAGCTCTATAGAATATTAATTAACGATAATCTATTTTGAATAACAATTTTATAATGTTATTGCTATACTTTTTGTGACTGTTATTATTTCTTTTAGTTATATGTAGTTTGTTCTGCATCTTCGCGATGGTAGTTGGACGTGGGTGTTTCTGTCCTGAGATTTACGATCCAGTAGTCGGAAGTGATGGGAAAAAATATTCCAATTTGTGCTTGTAAGTAATTTAAAATGCCATTAAAAAAAAAAAAAAAAAATTGTTTGTTTCTGAAACTAAATTATGGTTTTGTGATAATATGAAGTTTCTCAGTTTATATAAACTATAATATAATCAAAATAATATAGACAAAACTGTAATGAAAATATTACATCTTTGCAGCGCAAAATGCGCTGGTGCGGCGCCGGTGTAGCTGAGTAAAAAGCTCCGCCTCTGCCCTGTCAAGAAGAATAAGATTTTCTGGTTTCTTTATTTGGTTTTTGTAGACCTTATAAAATAATACAAATAAATAACAATTTAAATTTTTAACTGTCATATAAAGTTTATTCACCAAAAGTTTTTATTTAAAAGTTATTATTACTATATAGTATGCCAGATGAATATATTCATACATTATTTTGAGATACTAGAGACTAATAATGTAAATCCGACCTACCTCTCAAGTCCTTAGAGAATATCAAAAGCCACAGACAGTTTCTCTGCGGATCTCCCCCGGTGACGATGTAATAGCCAACAGGGCTAACAGCATAGACAAACACAAAAAAAAAAAAAAAAAAAACCTGCGTATTATTTATATAAGAATATGACATCTCTTAGCTTAGTTGCAGTTGCAAACAAAATAAGTAAACGCGATTCATATGATGATAAATAGTCCTTACTTTACCTTTACCAATATGTTTTAGATTTATTATTTTCTAAACTACCTTGAAAAACCGGTTGACGCATTAAATAAATGATACGTAGCACAAAACATGCTACAATAGTTATCATGAATACATAATATATTTTAATAACATACATTTTATTTTCAAGTGATAAAAAAATATAATTATTATAAAACTTAAAACAAAAAAAATATATTATCGACAATTATATATATATTTTTTTCAGTTCATTATTACTAGGTTCTTTATTTTATGATAGTTTGACACTGTAACTAAGAAATATGTAATAAATAGTTCCGTAAAAATATTAATTATTTTTATTTGAAGATTCCAGATTGTATTGTTATTACCTAGGTACATCTAAATGCAGTGCTAATGCACAGTGATTGCAATACTTCTGTACCGCTAATATAACGGATAAAGCAAATAGAACTGTCAAGAAAGTTAACTACCGATACAACATAAATTTACTTCATTCTTAAAATAAATCCCCACTACCTTACCATGACAACTTATAAAATGTTGTAATTGACAAGTTATAAAATGTTGTAATACTTCTTGCTTATATTTTCGTGGACAATGGAAGGAGAATATCAGTTAGACGATTTTACTATTAATAGTAACAAAATAGAAAGAAAGTGTGTGATAAAATCATTAATATTTGTGACAAGAAAGTGTCACATATGCGATGATATGATTAATAGCGCTTACATCCATTTCTCAGTGAAGTGATATATCTTGATAAAGTGTGCTATCTTATTGCTTTTTTCAATTTTAACGTTATTCATTACCATTTATTTCATTAAAACACAATCCAAGCCGCAAAATTTATGTCAGACGCTAATCGTTGCTTCATAAATTTTCTTTATCTACTTTTTTTGTAATTGTATAGTTCTTAAAATTCTGAAAATGTTATATTCAAGAATTTTATATTTATACAGTTGTTTTAATGTCTGCGTGTTTTATATAATTATATTACAAAAAACAGTACACCTAAAAATTTTATACAAATGGCCTTATAAGATCAAGATGTTAGTAGCTTAAAAAATCTGCTTATTTTCACCTGAGTATTGAAATATTTATATATTTATATAAATGTGTTATAATAATAATAAGTTATTTTTTAGGTTCAAACGATAATATATTTGAAAATGCTGTCTCAAGTAATCGAGAAGGTCTTTGACAACATTCTGCGAATCAGCCACTCGTGATTTATGAGAACTCTTATGCCCTCAAGAGGGACTTTGAATGAATTTTTTCTTTTTCATAACTGTGTATTAAGTATCACTTACTGGTTAATATTACTAGATCTCAGAATATCAGTAATTCTATTATTTCAAAACATATGGCATAACTAAAAACTATTCTACGTAAACGGAAATAACTAAAAAATTATGCTAGACAAAAATCACCAGAATACCATGTAGAAACTTGTAAACAAAGCTACAGGCTATAGTGAGTGACCTGTTAAAAGCCCTGTTAAATATAAATGTATCTATGGTCCATGGTCATCTATAACGCATTGAGAATATTATTTCACTTAAAAATATTTTAGAAATTGGGGGTGATTAGTATTAATAATACATTGGTACATAAAATCCTTTCATGTTTATTGAAATATAAATATAGAATATTCAAAGCAGTGATTGAAATTAAATGAAAATATTGGATAAATATCGGTAATGAGATGAAGGATAATATTTGTCAGATTAAACATTTAGAGAAAAAAACATTTTTTTTACAATAACTATCTAATCTAAACTAAATTTAATTTTTGATTGGGAATTGGTTTGGGAACTAATTTGGTAATTAATTTCCACAAAAAAAAATCTTTGTATATATATATATATATATATATATATATTGATATATATATATATATATATATTGATATATATATATATATATATATATATATATATATATATATATATATATATATATATATATATATATATATAAATGGTTTTGGCTTCAATAATAAATAAAATTGTTATATTTTATATAACGAACAGAACGTCCGTACTGTGGGTTGTTTCATTGAGTTATATTCGCTTTGAGTAGAAAGTTAACTTTACTCCCGTTGTTGATTAGAGCTCCAACAATTTCATACAATACGTGACTTGCGTGTTTTAGAAATTTTATAAAAGCGGTTTATTCAGGACGTAGGAGGAACCAAGGGTAGTAATATTAATACTTATATTTTATATTTGTATTATAATCATAGTAGTTTATATTCTTATATTTTTATTATAATTTTATTATATGTATTTTGATTTTTTTTATTTTAAAAACTAATAAACTAACATTAACAACGTGAAATAGACATTTTCAAAGAACAATTTAAAAGCACCAGCTGCTTAAAATTATCATCGCATCTTTAAACTGGTTGGAAGGTTAACTATCTAAGATTCGCAACGTTTTCTTTCTCACTGGGTTTTTTGCCTTTTATTTGCCAAATATATAAGTGTTCATCAAGCAGTCTTTTTGTTAGAATCACTATAGTTTATAATTCGGATTAATTTTGCTTTAAATTATTTGCTTAAAAATAGTTACCGATTTTAAAATTTAATTGCTACCTGCGCTACACGAGCAACAGCGGCATTTTAGGTAGCTTTGATTGTACTTGAATTCAATTTAAAATTGTAAAATATATTAATAATATGATAAAAATACCAATAAAAACTTATATTATCAGTAGCTACAACAACTTTTCTCTAATGTTTAAATAGAACAAACACATTTCGTTCTTCGTCCTCTCCATTTTAAGTTTCATAAATTCTAGGATTAGCTATCGCTATTAAACGTTGGGTATATTTCTTTTCATTTTTGATCGAATCCAATTCTTTAGCATTTTGTGCTTTCTTGTAGAATAAAAATTCATTATTCTGAGAGTAAGGCTGGTTTTATTTAATCCATTTTACTGAGGTTATTGAATTTTAAATCGAATTTGGTTTAGATATTCTGATAAGACTTTAAAAAAAGTTTAGTCGTGTATGCATAATATTAAATGTTTAAGAATACTCTATTTATTCGACAGTAATTTTCTTATAAATAATCGTATAATAATAGTCATTCGTCATCCGTTTGCAGTGGTTATATTTAAAAAAAAATAATATAAGAATTTAAAAAAAAACTTGCTGTTAATTATTTTTGTTGTTATAATACTATACCTAATAAGTATCTTTTAATTACAACAAAAGACCATGTTTATAAAAACGTAATGTGGCGCGATGAAAGAATGTAACGAGAAGAGTCTCTAGTATAAAAATGGAAGATTATAAAAGAACAGGGCTACCGAATAAGACATTAATGAAGAGCGTCAAAAATGATAGAATAATCTTTTATAAAACGTCTGTCGAGGTCCCTATAATGATTACATAAGAAATACACCAAAAATAGAACTCTATTGGAAATCACATAAAATAACACGAGGAAAAGATATTGATGTGCGTGAATGTCATAAGATCTAGCTTTAAATGATCCTTTTCCGACTTTTGGGGTTATTGTTATATTTTTTATGATATCCAATCAAAACTACTTTTATATAGAGGGAATAAAATATATATCACAAAATTTTGGCAACGAGTCAATTTGCCTTTTCGTATTAAATAAAATATGTTTTTATCTGGAAGTACATAGCAAGTATTACATATAAGCACCATTACCGTAAGTAGTGCCATCGTTTAAGAACTTCGTCAAAATTGCAAAACAAGTTATCATTCTAGGGTAATGGCGTGGGATGCACAAAACGTAGCTCTAAAAGCTACACATAGATCATACTTAAATTACACTTGGATCTCAGAATTGTTTAGAGGTTATCTTTTTACGTACAGATTACATGAATAATAATATTAGCTTGTTCTGAAATGCGAAGAAACTGCAATGTCCGTTGAATAAATGTAAATAAAATTCTTTGCATAATATAATTATTCATAGAAAAACATACGCGGTCTTACGTGCTAAGTGTTGCAACGCTTAAATAAGCTAATTAAAGTAATTTAAATTTATAAATTAAAAAAATAGTTATAAGTACTACGATTACTCTAAAATATTCAAAAAAATATATATTGGCAGTACACTTCCTTGTTATACAAGAAAATTAATAATAAAGTAGTAAAATGATGAATTTATGTGAATGTGATGTGACGTATGAGATAGAATGTAATGTGAATGTAAGATAGAATGTCAAAGGTATTTTCTTCCCCAAAACACTGCGAAATGACTAGAATAATGTACAATTTTAAGAAGAATTTTAGATTCCAATGCCTCGAAGTTGTTCAACTTCGAGTTCGAACTCTGTTGAGTTAAAACAAAACGTTATAAGAGCAACGATCGTTACTGTGTTAGATGCGTTAATATCATTTTATAATATAAACGAGAAAAATATAATTAGCATGTGTACCTTATATGAGACCCCCGAGCAATCACATAAGAACCTATTGTTGTTGTTATTTAGTGACGATAAAGTAAATTTTATGCCTAAAATTTATTACATAAATTGATTATTTGTTTGAATGTAGTCTATGGATTAAAATACAAAACAAAAATGATATATTCTTAAGAATTGTTACAAAACAAAAATGATTTTAAGAACTTATACATGAAAAATTGTATTTAAATAGTAACAGAAGAAGAAAAGCAAACAATTTGGAAAAAACGAAAATTCAGAAATTGAATTTGGTAGCAGGATAGACAGTGGATCTGTAAATTTAGCCGCGTCCTAAATAGAACAACTGTTTTTTTTTATACACCAGAAACGAAGTAATTTAAACACATCCAAAAACAGCTGTTTATTCAGTTTAAATTTATTCAACGTGTATATTAAATTATTACTGTTATCTACAGTATATTTGTTTTCAGACTCCAAGTAGTATGTTAACAAATCTTTTTCAAGTTCGTAATGTCTGTAAGTATTTTTTATTTGTTTTGCATAACCTTAAAATAAGAAGGTCTTGTGTATTTTTTATTTCAATTATAATTTTAATAAATGTAAATAATCCACTTGACAATTCTCTATGGGTTGCTTTACTGTAATCGCTTCCAAGGTTTTATCCATTAGCATACTTAGTTCTGAAATAATACCTGCATAATGTAATTACTAACAACTTCTATAATGTATAAGGTTAGAACATTGTGTGTGAGAGCATCATAAAAGTAGCCTCGCAATAGCAGCGGCGTGGTTAGTTATTCTAAATTTCGTTTTGGTATTAAACTTTACTGGCATTTTAATTTATCCTCTCCAGTCAATTATTATAATAACATACAAATATAACAGGACTGACTACACAAGTCATTTAACCCCTAAGTAAGCAAATTATTTGCTTGTGTTAAGGGTGTAGACAACGATATAAATATATAGAAATACATATTATAAATACTGCAAATATATTTAATAGTCGATCAAACCAATTCAAACCAAACCAGAAAAACATACATCTATGCTTATCACATACATGCCAGTCCCTGTCGGGAATCGAACCCGAGCTTTTTGCGCCGCACCTTACACACACTTATTATTCAGATGTCAAATATTGAATAACGTATACTACATCTATTTTTCATTGGAATAACGTGTCATGATGTGTATTACTCCTAGCTATTTCTTTAGTGATACCTTATACAATTTAATTTATTCGTTATGTACATCTTATTGGCTAAGAGAGGCAACAAGTGACACGGTTCAACAATTGCACAATTGTTTTAATTAAAAAAAACAGTCTATAAACCACTTTTATATTCAGAAGCATATAACTTAATCCAAACATTACTTTAGTGACGGTTACAAAAGGTTCGTTATATTTTATTGCTCTGTTCAAAGTTGGATATATGCTGATGGATACATAGAGTGTACAATGTTTAAACTATCTAAAACAAGCTACTCGTATACAATGATTTCCGCAGTGTTTCTTATATTTTAGTAAAAATGTCCAGTTTTTAAACTACATAATTTAGTTAAATAATAGAAAATCTATATAATAAAATGTTTTATTGAGCTATTTTCACTCTGAGCAGAAAGTTAAATATACTGTGAACTTCGGTTGCTTTAATAACATAATTTTTATGAGAAATAAGCACAAATGTAACTATTGTCTAATAAGTCTATGAATGTTCGGTTCATCTAAATATGCATATGTTTATTTATCTCAATAATTTAATTGTATGGAAGTTTTCACAGGGTCATGAAAACAATAAGGAAAAAGTAGAATAAAAATATTTGAAGATTATACCAGAAAGTTTAAAGAACTAGACAATATACAGTTACTTTAGATTTAAAATTCGCTGATATTATGTGATCGACCATATTTACGAAACGTTGTTATGAAAGATAAATGTTAAATTGTATAGATTTTATAATTATTTTAAAATTAAATTATCTGAAATAAATTTACTGTTATTTATTTATGAGATTGTCAAGCTTTTAAATAAATATCTTTACTTCATCTATTTAATAACTTTATTAATCACTAATAAGTACATAAAAGTTAAAGGTTCAATAATGTCCAAGATCAAAATCCAAATCCACCAAAGTGACAAAATAATTAATAACTGTTGACAGTTAAATAATTGTCAAATGTAGGTAATAATGAATAATGCTCAAATCCATTTTTCATGAAGTATCATGATGTGTATTACTCTTAGCTATTTTATTAACGACTAGCTTTTACCCGCGGCTTCGCACGCCTTAAATTCGTAGTAAAACAATTCCCACTTCCCTTTTTTTGTATTGGCTTCTATATGACTTATTTTAAGTGAAACCATCAAAATTACGGTTTCAGCAGACATCGCTCAGTGTTAAAAGGATATTTAAAGTTTTTAATAAGGATACAATATTAGGTGCTGTAATTATTTTTATACCTCTCTTGTTTTTACTTAAACGTCCATTTAAATACTTCTTAAACAGAGTACTTAATAACCATATATCACACTTACAGATTTTCATTAAATATAATCAAAATATTACCATGTAAACTTGAAAAATTCTGAGCTACACAATCGAAGATATTTTCACCATCAACTTGCAGGTCTAGTTTTATTTTAAAAAATCTATTTTAAATGATAAACGTTCAATTAGCTATATGCATTAACAAAATTTTCAATACTGAACATTCCCAAAAGAGTTCCTCCATTCCCAAAAGAGATTCCCGTTTTTGAGACGGTCTGCACGGTTCCATACCAGAGTGCGCCGGTAGACCGTACGGTCGCAAACGCGAAGACCCTATATTTTAAATCTGTAATATCTTCGAAAATATTCATTAAAATTATATGCTGTAAGGGGCTATATTGTTCCATATTAAATTTAAAATGTATTTAAGTTACTTAATTAGATACAGATTAAAGCTGTATTTTTTAAAATCGCTTCGTAAATTACTTATTATTTTTCGTAAAAAGTAAAGGATAAAAATTTGCGATTGTGGGTTATCCCTAAGAGATAAACATATACCATCGCAGATTTTCTTGTAGAACTTTTTAAGGTATACAATACTTAGTACATTATTTTGATATATCTCGTAGAGTTCAACCAGCGTTGGCATTGTAAGCGCAAACAAAAAGACAAACAGATAAACAGACAAAGAATTAAAAAATGCTGAAAATGGATTCTGTTAGTTATTACTTTACATCCTAGTATATCTTTTAAATATTTTTAATTTACAAAAACTACTCCTCTACAGATTTATTACATGTATAGAATAAGATTTTCATGGTACCTATTACGTCATTGACATAAATTGTCATAACTTTTTTATTTCTTAACCGATTTAGATGAAATAAACACTAAATGTTAAGTGAAGACTGTAAAAATATATTCCCGAAAACCGAAAACTGTAAAAATATATTCAAATTGATTAAGCCGTTTCTGAGATTAGCGTGCACAAACATACAGACATACAGACATACAGACATACAGACATACAAACATACAGACATACAGACAAACTGAAAAACCATTGTTTTGAGTTCTCTTGCTCTTATAAAGCCCCCCTATGATGTTTATTTTTTTTTGATTCCAAGTACAGGAATGGCTCAGTGACGATTTTATTATAAGTATAGATATAGATACCTTAGATTAGTGAATGTATTGGTTATCTACGTCTTATTGGATAAAGGAGGAGGTCTTATTGAATAAGTCAAAAAAGTATAAAAACATTTTTATATATTATTTTTAGGATCACATGTAAATAATTTTACCTAAACATTACTATAACAACTGTTACAAAAGGTCAAAAGGTCTAGTTCAAACAAGGATGTATATTGATGGATACATAAAATGTTCAATGTTTAAATTATCTTACAACAAGCTACACGTATACATTGATTTCTGGAGTGTTTCTAATATTAAAAAAAAACATTTATTTTAGTTAAATATTATTATTTATTTTAGTAAAATTATTTATTTTAGTAAAAGTTTTTAGGTTTAATATTTTTTAATTTATTTAAGCATAGACAAAAACAATCACATGTGTTGTTTTATTTATTACCTTAACACTATAAAAAAATTACAAATAGTAAAATTAATTCACTTTACGTTCATTTTTATGAAGGACAATATTATATGTAATTATAACATGAAATTATTAGCATTCTGTAAGTATTTCCACTTTTAGATATAATATTGTGTTTGAAAATATCTTTAAATATGGACTTAGTCTGGCAATAAATACTGTTACAATAAAATAAAATATTACATTTGAATTTGGAATCTGTCATTTTTATACGGTTGTTCATTGTGTTTTTTTTATTTTGACGCCAATACATTGTACAATATTTTGCGATATTAAAATGAAGTGAGGTGATAAAGAGAACAGAATCGCTGTGATTGCATCACACAAAGTAGCTATGGAGCCAAATGGTATTAGTCAAATGTTTGTGTACCGGGCTATCATTAGGCACAACCAGACTTCCTCTGTTTGTGACAGAGAACGATGTGGCTTTTCACGTAGTTTTCGTACGAAAGAGGTGGTCAAAGCAGTAAGGGAAAGAATTCGAAGAAGTCCGGTCTAAAAGCAAAAGATTTTATTTCGGGAAATGAAGATAGCACATAGAACCATGTCCCGTATTTTAAGAGATGACTTAGGACTTGCAACCTAAAAGATGAATAAGTTGTTGAAATCGGAACAACTACTGAAGCGGTATGCAAAGGAAGGTCTCAGAAAAATGTTGTTTACGAAGGAGATTTTTTTACAATTGATCAACATTTTAACAAACAAAATGACCGTATTTATGCTCCAAGCTCTACGAAAGCTTATTACTTTATAAAATTACTTGACATTTGGTTGGTATTGACACCAGTCACTAACTGTTGGTGTTACCATTAATTAATAACATCACCGTAAAATGGTAACAGAATTTAAAATGGCTCCATTTTGTGATCCCAACTATAAACTTCATTCAGATATCCGACAAAATAAAATATTAAGAAACACCAGAAGGAATAATAGGAAGTTTATTTAAATTACGTCTAAATTGGCCTTTCCTCGTTTATGATATTAATAAAACTGAAAAAACGAAAACTTTAGTCTTTATTAATATGTGTGTGTGTATTAGTGTACACATGTAAGAAGTGAAACTTCTTTATGACATGTAAATATAATTCACATTTTCTTTTAAATGTGACTTAGAAATAAAGATGGCGCGTAACAGAAAAACGTCATAATTTTCATTAATATTAATTAATTAAAACGTAAGAAGTGAATCGACTGTTTCTGACGTATAATATTCTCATAGTTGAAACACATAGGTACCATAAAAATAGACAAATGTACACAATCCACTTTAAAAATAATAACTTTAGGCTTCTTAACATGTTGGATCGTCACTATATCACAAATAAATTATTCTTCATCATGGTTTCTGCTGTTTCGAGTTGTTGTTCGTTCTAGGTATAGCAAAACAGACCTTATAAAGATCAGGACCCCAATGCTCCATTTCTCAGCCAAAACTCGTATTTCTTTTCATTCTTACTTCTTCTATTTCAGACAATCAATGTATTTTAAAAATATTATAAATTACATTTCATAATTTCTTCTTCATGTTATAATCTTGAATTTATTTATTAGTTTCAATAGCAAGTCCATAAAATCGTATTGTCCAGTATGTAATTACAATTCATTATTTAATTATAAAACTCTAATCCGATAATTTTATTTTTGGTTAAATAAATTGTGTTTTGTAATCCACATACTTGTCATTTTGATTATTTAGTATTTCCATAGCAACATGGTGTAAAAGAGATGAAGCTATACGAAAAAAGTTGGCGCGCGCGTTTAACAGTTTCTGACTTTCGCTAGACTGCCGCGACCTATACTTTAGACTGCTTACAAAATACAGAGTAATAAATAATCGAGGGAGCAAAAATTTTTTTGTTTCGTTTATTCTGAGTTATTTATCAAGATTTTTTAAAAGTCGTAGAACAAATGTTGTTGGGATTGATGTAGAGAGGCTGCCTGCAAAAGGTGCTCAACTAATTAAAAATAACCCTGTATAGAGAGTTCTTTTTGTATCAGAGGTCTCTTTAAATTTTTATTTTTTTTTCTGTTTTTTAAAGTTTTGTTCCAGGTATAAGGATGTAATAAAAGTAAACTTTTTTAATTTATGTAAATAATAATTCCACATAATTTAATATTGAATGAAATAATAATAACAACTTTAGTCACGGCTTTGTAATAAACTTTTACTTGACTAGGTCATAAATAACGTACATAAATATACCTAATGTTTTTTTTTTACCGATCGTAAAATAAAACATGACAGCACAAAAAGTCACAAAAAATAAAGGAGTTCTTTTAATTTTTAATTTAATTTAAATGAAAATTGATTTTTAGTACCAAGGAAGTTATAGTACCAATTTCATACAAAAAAAATAATAATAATTAAATAACCCCGATACAAAAAGACCTCTTAAAAGAATAAAAATAATATTATTATTATGTTCTTATTAAAGTCGTGGTGTCGGGGGACCGTTGTACGTACATTGATGATGGTGTCTATTTTACGAAGCTGATCATTGAGGACTTAGACTATACGATTCGATATCGTAATTTCTTTATTTGCCTTGGTAACTTACTTGCATTTTTATTTCTTCCTTTATTACACGGTTCTTTTTTTCTGCTCTTTAAAGTTATGTTACTGGTGTCTTAATTGTACTAAATGAAACTACAGACACACAAGTTTTCTGTTGTTTAAATATTTTTATTCATCTTTCCTCATTTTATAAGGAGGAATAATTATATTATTTGTTTGTTTGAATTGAATAGGCTCCGAAACTACTATACCGATTTTATAAAATATTTTATCTTTCGAATCCTACATTATCCCTCTAATGAACATAGGTTATATTTAATACGAGAAAAAATACGGATCTGCGTGAAAATTTTTACAATGTTATAATTTATAAATGTATTAAGTAACATGATTCAATACTTTTTTTATTTTTTTTTTTATATGATCTAGGGCAATGCTTGACTACATTTCACCTGATGGTAAGTGGAATGTAGTCTTAGATGGAAAGTCGCATTGCCCTAGCAACCAATTCACTCTTCTCTTGAAGACACCCACATTATATTTGGCCGGAAATATCGACGCAGGCAAATTGTTCCAGTCCTTCGCTGTACGCACTAAAAATGAGGAAGCAAAGCGCTTCGTTCGGACAGGTGGAATGTCCACAACAAAAGGATGGATACCTGCCGTGCGTCGGGACGTCCGGTGATGGAAGGGGGACGGGGGAATTAACTCGTGTAATTCCTGCGCACACTCACCAAAATGTATCCTATAGAATACTGAGAGGCTAGCAATTGTACGCCTGTGTTCAAGGCTTTGGAGGTCGGCATCGACCAATTCGGGATCACCTATAAGCCTCTTTGCTCGCCTCTCAATTGAGTCCAGAACCGCAAGATGAGACTTTGCGGCACCAGCAAATATGTGTCCACAGTACTCTACACACGACCGGATCTGTGCTTTGTATAAAACAAGAAGCTGTCCCGGTGTAAAGTACTGCCGAACTTTCGCAAGAACGGCAAGCTTTGCTGCTGCTGCTCTTGCTCTGGACTCAATGAACCGACCAAAGTTGAGGTTCGAGGAAATCTCTAAGCCTAACAACTGAAGCCGGTCACTGTATTCCAAGGATACATTCTGGAAAGTAGGAGCCAAGGTGAAAGGGCTCCTTTTGGCGGTGAATAGACACGTCTGCGTTTTGGTGGCGTTGAACTTGACAAGATTGGCATTGCTCCATGCGGAGACTGCCTGAAGTTTGTCATTCAAACGTTGCACCATGGCTTCTCTTTCAGACTGTACTTGATCTCGACTAGCCCGAGTACTCGGCAGATATCTTTCTACAACTGTGCTGTCGTCTGCATACCCATAGATACCGGGCTTCAACAGATCATTAATGTGCAGCAGAAACAGAGTTGCAGAAAGAACGGACCCCTGAGGCACTCCGGCATTTATTGTCAAGGGTTCCGAGGAACACCCGTCGACAACTACTCGGAGAGATCTGTGGCTCAGAAAGTCCGTTACCCAGCCGATCAGACCAGAAGATATACCGTACGCTGAAAGCTTGCATATAAGGCTCGCATGCCAGACCCTGTCAAATGCCCTCGAGACGTCCAGAGAGACGGCGACCGCTTCTCCGTTCTTCTCGATGGCCTCGCCTAAAATGTGAGTAGCATACACTAGGAGGTCCCCAGTAGACCTATTACGGCGAAACCCGTACTGTCGGTCACTGAGGAGATCGTTACCTTCTAGGTATGCTAGTAGGCGCGAGTTCAATACACGCTCCATAATCTTGCAGAGTATGGAGGTGATTGAAATCGGTCTGTAATTGACAGGGTCGGCACGGCTGCCTTTTTTGGGCACGGGTTGCACATTAGCAAGCTTCCAGGATTTCGGCACTATTCCAGTCATGAGAGGCGATACAGACGTGTCAGTACAGGAGACAACTCAGCTGCGCATTTCTTGAGCAGAATGGCTGGTATACCATCAGGACCACTGGCTTTATTCACATCTAAACGACACAATGTTCTCCATACCTCTTTGTTAGTGATGCGGATTTCAGGCATCGAAATACCGCAGTGAGGAAGATGTGCTGGAGAAGCATTGCCAGTGTCTAGATGCGAATTATCAGCAAACAGAGAAGCAAGTACATTCGCTTTCTCTGTTGCTGTGTGGGCTAGGGATCCATCCGGCTTCAGCAGAGCAGGCAGTGAGGGTTGGCAGAAGTTCGACTCGATCGCTTTGGCAAGAGACCAGAAAGCACGACTACCAGTTGGTCTGACAGAGAGCTTTTCGCCATTCTTAGCGATTCGATCGAGACGAGCCTTCCGCAATGCCTTCTTGCAGGACTTGGCAGCTTGGTTAAAGGCTCTCTTCTTCAAACTTACATCCGGAGTTTTGCGGGTTCGAGCATCAGCCCAAATGAGATATGCCGAATGTTTTCGGTCTTGAGCATGACCACATTCGGCATTAAACCATGGGTGAGCTTTGCCACCGATGGGTACGTCAGCAAAAGGAATAAAATACTCCATTGCCTGATGCACCACATAGGTTATAGCATCCGCGCAACTCGACGGATCCAAAGAAGAGAAGCAGACCTGCCGCCAAGGATAAGACGCAAAAAAGTGTCGCATCTCATCCCAATCTGCTGACTTGTATTTCCATACTCGCCTAACACCATGAGGTTCAAAAGCTGGTGGGGAATATGTAAACACAGATTTCACCAGACAGTGATCGGAGGTTCCCAAGGGGGAGGTGACTTCTACACGATACCTGTCCGGATCAGTTGTCAGCAGAAGGTCCAGGCAATTGGCTGTATGGCCTACCACATCTGGTACCCTTGTCGCTTGCTTCACCAGTCCAAGGACAACGCAAATTTCCGCGCTTCTCTTCCAGCATGGTCGGTCTTCTGGTACGGGAACAGCCAGTCCTGATGACAGGCATTAAAGTCCCCCAGAAAGACGAGCTGCGCCGAAGGGTACTGATACAGAGCCATATCTGCAGCCTCACTAAGATACTCAAATAAACGAGTTGTCTCCTTGTCACCACTGTGCGAACGGTAGACACAGGAATACAGGATTTTTTCATTTCCTGTGTCCACTAAAACCCATAGGAAAGAAAAAGTGGGGTCTTCAAGGTGACGGAGACGCTGAATACAGAGGTCGTTCCGCGCGTACATACTGACTCCGGCCCGTGAGCGAAAGTTGTGCTCCAACGAGTAACCGGGATAATCCAAGTATGTAGCGCTCAAAGGACATTGTATCTGCGTTTCCGTCAAAAAGAGCAAGTGCGGCTGCTCTGTCTCCAGGTGGTGGTGGACAGCTAAAAGATTTGAGTGCAAACCCCTTATATTACTGAGGTGCACTTTGTATGAGGAGGAGTGCAACCGCTGTGTCAACTTGTTTCTTTTTTTTACCTTTTTCATAATATAAAATAAATAAAAGTGAATAGGGATGGGAAATGGCAGTTGAACGAGGCGGTACGTATCAAACCCGACTTCGAAATTGGTGATGTCTTGTCGCTGGGAGGATAGCCTGGAGACTGCGGGGACGCCCGAACCCCCCCAGGGATCGCCATCGGGCCTCCTCGCCTGGTCGCCAACCAGCACGATGGAGCCAACCTGTGATTTTTCGCAGCTGGCGGGGCAGCCTTTCGTGGGTGGCTAACCCACTAATTGGGCCCCCAACTATCTGCGGGCGGCCAGCGGAAAGCCGTCGCTTCGGATCCCGCTACCCTCCTCGACTAGACACCCGACAAAACAAACACCAACTCGACGTCAACCGGTTCGCCAACGTACCGCAGCTGTTCAAATCCATTTCCCATAAACGGCTTCATCGAGCAACGTGCCGGAACACGACTATGTCGCTTTGCGGCACGACTTTGCCCGATGGGTGGTAACTTTGCCGGCGACCCGATGTTATGGTCTACCACCAAGAAAACTTTTTCATATAGAGTTATCTTTTTCTTAGAGTTAAAATGTTTTACAATCACTAATAACAATATGATCAGCCGTGATGGGTCAGCCGTTTCCGGTAATCATGACATAAACATCAACACAGTGCCGCTCCAAAACAACACTCAAATTAAAAATACTTACAATCAAAGTTTTAACAAACGAATTCATGATAAGAGATTAACTTGCTGTCAAAAAGTGATTTAAGAAATTGTCGTTGTATAATTACTGTCACCGGCAATAATACAAAGACAGAAAAATCGACAGAATTTGGAGGTCAGCTCCTATATTTTATTCTTATGTGGTTTACTCATTCAAGTTGGCACATCTGATCTGACAAACATCATTTACTGTCACGGTCAGTGTCAAGATCTATAAACGTCACGCTTACAGTGTTGCCAACAAATAATTAAAATCTCTGCTATTACGTTCCATTACACGCAAAGATGGATGATCAATTTCAACTTTTATTCAACAAAATGAAAATTGAAATGCAAAACCAAACCGAGTCCATAACCAATAATACAATGGAAAAAAAGGATGAAAAATTAAAACCAGTACTAGAAGAAAAAAGAAATTTAAAGATACAGGTAGAAATATTGGAAAATAAAATAGAATATCTCGAACGAGACAAGAAAAGCAACAACATAATAATATACGGATTGAAGGAGGGTGAAAAATCTAGAACAGAACTGATTAATTATACGAAGCAAAAATTCCAAGAAGAATTAGACATTACTTTGCGAAATAATGACATCAACAAAATATACAGCATCGGGAAAACAACAAACCAAGTAAAACCGAGGCCTACTCTCTTGTCTTTTATTAATAGATAGAAAAAGAAAGAAATATTTAAGAACTCTAGAGAAACTTTGGAGAAAAGGAAGACTTTAGTACCAAAACTCAAAGAAGAGCGAAACAAAGGAAATATTGCCTATTTTAAGTATGACAAACTTATAATCAAAGAAAATTCAACTTCTAACAAAAAAGAAAAAGAGAACCATCGGCCTCTCCAATGCAAACTCGCAACCGAAAAAGCAACAGACACCTTCATTCTCATAAAAGAACAACAGAAGTAATGCATTTGATCTGATGCGAGGTCGCTCTAATTCTCTCACCATACTTCCATTGTCAGGAAAAGAACAATAACAACTAGCTATCGGCGAACGGAAACTAAAACCAAACAATGAACTAAAATATACAACAACTAACAACCCTCCCCCAAGCCGACTGGTCATCGTGGGGTAAAACGACCAAGACCCTCTAAGAAAAATATAAAAAACTACAGATATACGTATAGCAACGTTCAAAACAAGATCATTAAAGACACCGGAGAGATTTCAATAGCTCGAAATGGCCATATCAGAATAAAAATGGGACATAATAGGATTGAGCGAGATGAGGAGATATGGAGAAATAATAAATGACTATGGAAATTACATTCTACACTACATAGGTGAGACACCAGGACTTTATGGAGTGGATTTTCTTATGAAAAAGGAACAAACTGATAGGATTATCGAGATTAAAGGAGTAACTGAAAGACTAGCTGTCCTTAATATAACACTGCCTGTAAACAAAGAAGAAAAATGGTCTACCATCCAAGCATATTCGCCACCGGAATCGAGTAACAAAGAAGATATAGCCAAAATAGAAAAAAAATTACCTCGACTTACAAGAAACAATTCAAAATGCCCACAAACAGATCATAATGATGGGAGATTTTCAACAGCTGTTGCCTATGACTCTTTATGATTACGATCAAAAGCCATATAAATATATTTTTACAGTCTACGTTGACGCCGTCACGGGCAACAGCTATCCTTGATAAAGTACTTTACCTGTGTAAATAAGTGTAAAAATCTTTTGGCCTACATAACAAAGCTTTTTTGCCTATATAGCACGGGCGAAACCGCTGGGAACAGCTAATTATTGAATAAGAAACTTTCACCAATAAAACGTCCATATCTTGGAGACGACTGTTCTGTTTCGACCAATCATAGCTAAGAACCATATCGAAGAATATAACTTTCGATTAAAAAACCGCATTCAAATCCGTCCACGCGTTTGCCCGCTACATTGCCACATACATATACACAGATACACGGACACAGGTCAAACCTATAACAACCCTCTTTTTAGTCGGGGGTTAAAAACTAAAATTTTGATTGCACCCTAAACTGAATTTTAAAAATTTGATAGATGATGCGAGATACATTTGGTTTCACCCCAGACTCTCAATAGTTTTCGCTATATTTGCTGTAAAACTAACGATCAGAAGAAATTTATTTTCTCGTTGTTTGCTGATTTGTAGGTTTGGTAAAAATTAAAGCAGCCTTTGTTGTATGAAAACAACTCAGTAAAACTGACCATTTTACTATACTTTATTTTATTTGTTTTAGTTATGTCTTGTTTTCTGTTTGTAATAATGGGGGCAGCCAATTCTTGTATTTGCCCAACCATTTATAAACCAGTATGCGCGAGTAACGGAGTAATGTATAGTAACGAATGCAGGTAATGTTGAAGAAATATTTAATGAAAAAAAAATGTTTATAACTGCATATAATTTTGAATTTAGTTCAACTCAAATACCAATTAAAAGCTTGTTATTGTTTTGTTGTTGCGAGAATTTATAATTTATAATTATTTCAGAGCTAAATGTGCAGGGGCTGTTGTGAACAAGGGTGGCCAATGATGGTGATAAAATATCTTTACACATACATTCATAATACATATGTCACAGAAGAATTTATGGATTTATAATTGCATTTTAAGTATTATATATAATATTATATTAAGTATAATATAACTTATATATAATTATGATTTTATTAAAAAAAAATACAAGCAAATACCTAAATGTTTCTAAATTTACTAGTGAAATAAGGGTTACGGTACTTAAAAGATTTAAATTTAGTTAATAAATTCTAGGTCTTGTTCTAGTATCTTCATAATTATGAAATTTATGTACTTCTTGGATATATTTTCTTTACTCAATAAAATGTTGGTCTTATTTTATCCTGCGAAACATTTTTTTTTGAAAATACTTTATATCTCGAAATAACATAAATACTTCTTTAAACGTTTTATCTCGATTTATGGTCAAGTATTAATATGACGCAAAACTAGTCGTGTGTATATAACATTAAGGCTTAAAATAAGGATATGGGGCAGAAGAAATTAAAAGCCAAGGAAGCAGAAAGTATCAGAGCTACCATAGATCCTCGAATTTCCACGGATACAAAATATTCTGTCCTTTTTCAGGCAATAATCTATTTGTAAAATTCCACGCAAAGTAATTTTTGCTAAGTTCTAAATATCCCATCTTTAACTTTTTCATTATATTGCCATATAATGAAAAAGATATTATTAGTAGGTACTATTTACGTCAGTAATAAGAATTAGTGATATGCTCGTTGTATTGTCATTTTATTAATATATCAAAATGACTTAACGTTAAACTACGAGACAAAGTAAAACTAGATACACTAAGAAAGGAAACTAAAGTCAGGGGCGTAACATACTGTATTAAAAACTTAAAATGGAGATGGGCTGGACATATGATTAGGCGCAAAAAAGATAAATGGTCGAAAGAGGTAACGGAATGGTGTCCAAGATATAATAAAAGGAAGGAAGGGAGACAACGTCTAAGATCGGAAGACGATATCCGACTAACAGCCGGGGTAACTTGGAGTAGAACCGCTCAGGACAGGAGCACATGGCAAGCTCTAGGGGAGGCCTTTGCGAGAACAAAAGACAATCTATAACCGGTGTCAAATAATTAGATAATAAACAATAAATTTTAGTAATAAAATAGATATTAGGTTAAGTATTTTGTATTTAAAGTAATGTTAAGTGAATAAGATTGTAAGATTGTTAATAAAGGCTATAATAATATGATGGCCAATAAATATCGTTTAATAACAACAAATGACAATTTATTTGTGAACATATAATTCTGCGGGTTGAAATGCATGCAACTAGAAGAGTCTATAATATGAGTTTGGAAGGTTGTAAGAGAAGAGGGCTACCGAATAATGAAATATAGAATGACCTTTTATAATACGCTCGGTCGGCCTCCCTGTAATAATTACACAAAAAATACACGAAAAATAGAATTCTATTGGAGATCACATAAAATTACATGATGAAAAGATATCAATTTCCGTCACAAGATCTGGTTTTAGATGATTCTCTTTCGACTTTTAGGGTTATTGTTAAATTTATTATAATATCCAACAAAAATTACTTTCATATAGAATTGTTATAATATATATAACAAGATTTCAGCAACGAGTCAATATGTCTTTTGGTATTTATAATAAAATACATTTTTACACCTGGAATTACGTAGCAAGTGGATCCTATTACGCTCAGTGATGCCATATTTTAAGGATGTCTTCAAATATGAATATTGCAAAATTGCAAAACAAGTTGTCGTTCTTCAGTAATGGTGTGGGATGGAACAAACGCTTCTCTAGAAGCTACTTCTGAAATACAACGTATACGAGCTGCATTGATAACTGTACAGTCAACATTATCTTTATTTAATATAACACACACAGAATTGTTATAGTCATTTATTTTTAATACAGATGACATGACTAATAATATTAGCTTGTTCTGAAATGCTATGAAACTATGTCTGTTGAATTAATTTAAGTAGAGAAATCTTTGCATAATATAATTATTAATAGTAAAACGACATATGCGGTTTTATATTCTAAATGTTGTAACGCTTACATATTGCTAGTTAAAAGTAATTGCAATATATAAATTTATATATAAATTACAAAATATTGTAACATTATAAGTTTTACGAGTCCCCTACCACTCAATAATTAGCTAATGTTTGAAAATATATTTTAAACATATTAAATTTATTTTAATTTAAATAAATATAGAAGTCTTTTAAAACCAAATAAACTAGTAATACCTTGGCAACTCATAGCTCAGTTGAAAGATAAAGAAAGGATAAAGATACGCTAATATTATGTGATTAAAGTAAATTCACGATATAGTTTTTATAAATGGTATTAAAATTAAATTGTCGTAAAAAACAATTTGGGTTATCTTCTATGATATTGTCAATCTTTAAAATATTATTTTTCACTTAATGTATTTAATATCTACATTTGTCACTACTAAGCACATGAAAATAAAATGTCTGATAATGTCCATGCTCAACATATGTGATAAATTCATTATTATCTGTTGACAGTTAAATAATTGTAAAATATATGTAATGATGAATAACGCTCGTATCTATTTTTCATTGGAATCTTGTATCATGATTAATCTTTAATGATACCTAAGATTAATTTATTATTGTTTATCTACGTCTTGGCGGATAAGGGAGGCAACTAGTAACACGAGGGTGGAATAGTTTTACAATTGTTTCTATACAAAAATAACGTATAAAAACATTTTGATTTAGATTTATGGTCAGATGTATATAACTTTACCCAAACATTACTTTAACGACGGTTACAAAAGGTTCGTTATATTTTATTGCTCTGTTCAAAGTTGGATGTATACTGACAGATACATAAAGTGTACAATGTTTGAACTATTTTACATTAAGCTACTCGTATACCTTGATTTCTTATATATAGTAAAAAAAATCCAAATTATGAAGTTAACCATTCAGTTATAGTAACAGAAAATCTATTTATAACCATACAAGACGATGTATTTAATAGAATAAACTGAAAGAATAAAGGTATCAAGTTCAATTAAGAAATCTTAAGCCATCTTACATTTGCAGACGATATTGTCATCTTTAATAAAAATCCAAGAGAACTACAAACAATGCTTAACCAATTATATCAAGCAAGCGCCACAATAGGCTTAGAAATGAATTTTAGGAAAACAAAAATCATGACAAACGGCCTAGTAGTACCTACACTTAAAGGAAGGAATAGGAATTCGTAGAAGAATACATATACTTGGACAAGTTATTATCTTTTAACAATAAAAGAAATGAAGAGGAAATAAACCGCCGATTAAATCTATCTTGGAAAAAATATTGGAGTCAAAAGGAAATTCTAAAACGCAACTACAGATTAGAAATAAAGAAAACTGTAATGAAAACCTGCGTACTACCAACCATGCTATACGGTTGCCAAACTGGACTTTCACAAACAATATGAAACAATCTATTAGGACATGTCCGCATAGAATGGAAAGAAGCATGCTAAAACTAAGGAAAATAAACAAGATACACAGCCAGACAATAAGAAGAAAAACAAAACTAAACGATGTTTTAAACCAAGCATTTAAATTAAAATGGCAATGGGCCGACTACATTTCACGACTGTCAGATAATAGGTGGACTGTACAAACTACAACATGGAAGGGACCAATAGGTAAAAGAAACGTGGAAAGACCGCAAAAAAGGTGGACTGATGTAATTATAGAGATTGGCGGGACTAATTGGCTTAAAAAAGGAAAAAATAAAAAAGAATGGAAACAAATGGAGGAGGCCTTTACCCAACAGGGATCCATTTGAAACCTAGAAAATATTGATTGTACTAACACAAAATATAAGAAAAAATACTAACACAAATATATGTAAAAAAAAATTAATGAAAATATTAAAGGCTATATTATTATTATTATATTATTATTATTAGCAGAAAATCTATACAACAAAACGTTTTATTCATCTATTTTCGCTCTAAGCAGAAAGTTACTTGTACTGTAAACTTCGGTTGCTTTAATTAGAATTTTAATAACTTTATATTATAAACTTGACACAAAAATTATGAGAAATAAGCACAAATTTATCTTTTGTCTAAATATATTGCATGATCGGTTAATGCTTTTTTTGTTTTTGTATGAATATTTGTATAAGATTTTGGATTTAAATTATATTAAAATTTTCCATTTTTTTTCTTGGACATAATACTATTTGCTTCTAGTTAGAGTAAATTCAAAATAATGTAAATTTAGTCAATTATAAAACCTAAAATCCCTATATGTAATAAAAGATCTCAATATAAGCTTAAGTGATGTATACCAAATCTTTTCTTTCTAAATTTTAAATTTTAATCAATTATAAAACCTAAAATCCCTATATGTAATAAAAGATCTCAATATAAGCTTAAGTGACGTATACCAAATCTTTTCTTTTTATTATATATTAATAGTTTATATCAAAATAACAAAAACACTTTTGCTGTAACTATTAAAATTATTAATATTTCCTCTATATCTTATATTAAACATTTTGTTCAATGTTTAGGAACTTCAAACAAAACTTAGTGAAAAATATTTATTTAAATTATTTGTAATGGCTTTTTAAAATTCAATATTTTCAGAGGTCAGAGGGAAATAGATCAAATAATGTAATTTTGATATAAAATCAACAATTTTGTCAACAAATTTTAGAATTCTATTATACAAACTCAACAAAATATATATAGATTAATTAACATATAGCGCCATGTAGGCTAGGAGGGGCCGCCTACACGGCGCCGTGGATCTATATTTTTTAGTCACGATACGCGCGTGGCCATACGGACATTCGATTAAAATTATATTTTTTTTTTGACCCCTCAAGTGTATTTAATTGCCATAATTGGCACTACATGGATTAATAACAATAAGTATGAATATTTAAATGTATATTATTTATTAAGTGATTAAAAAAGTTTGCAGTCTGGAAGTCACGTTACGTGTCTATTTTTATTTTTTGACGATTTCGTTACTATAATTTAGTTTTTCCCCTATGTCTCTTTAATAAAAATATAACAGACATGAGTAATTTATCAGAGGTATATAACCTGACTAATAAGTCTGTGTCAATTGCCCTAATATTTTTATGTTCTTTATATATTATTATTTTTTTTTGAATAAACCTAATATAACACAGTTTTATTTATAATATATTTTTTTTGTATTTAAGCATAGACAAAAACAATCAGGTTTTTTTTTATTTTTTTACCTAAGCACTATAAAAAATATATAAAGAGTCAAAGTATTTCACTTGACGTTTACTTTTGTGAAGTAGTCACATATAACATGAAATTATTAGCATTCTGTAAGTATTTTCATTTTTAGATGTTATATTATTTTATAGAAATTTCTATAATTGAATTGAAATTATGTTATTTTTTGTTGGGAGTTTCTTAAATGTAGTGTAGGTAAATATGTAATGTGCCTTCATTCAGATATTATTTTTTGTATTTTTTAGCCGAATTCAAAAAGGTACTCAATTTGGCCGGTATATATATTTTTTGTATTATTGTAACGTCTTTAAAGGATTTATATATCCCCAAGGTTTAATGTTAGAGAATGCTTGTTAAAAAATGAATAATAATAATAAAAAGTATATTCTTAAACTAAATAAACTTTTAGATTTTATTCTAGTATTTGTTATTTTTTATATTATCTTTGCCAATCGGCAAAAATCTCCTCCGATCTTTTCCATTCTGTTTTATCTTTGGCCACTCTGTTCCAAGTCACTCCTGCCACCTTTCTGATAGCATCATCCCACCTTTTTGTCCTGTTTTCTTTTTACCATCTCTGGGGTACCATATAGTCACCTTCTATCTCCATTTGTAATGACCTCTCACTGTGTGTCCTGGCCATCTCCATTTAAGTCTTTTAATTTTCAGTACTACGTCTTTGTTTTTATTTTATTCCTGATGACATGGTTATTCATTCTTTCTGAAATCTTGACATTTAACATGCTCCTCTTTAGCAAGTTGGGTAGTTGATAGATTATTTGTGATTTCTGGGGTAAAGTCCATGATTGGCAGCCATACATGAGGACGGGTAATATGCAGGTGTTAAATAATTTACTTTTGATGTTTACCTGAAGTTGTTTGTTTTTCATGATCTATCTTAGGCTCCAATATCTTCTCCAGCTGTTTGTTATTCTTCTCTTTATTTCTTCACGCATATGTTGTTTTTGGTTTATGGGTTGTCACAGACAAACATATTCATCAGTATAGTTAATTTCGGTATTTCTTAATTGCGTTCTAATTTGCTCTCCAATTTTCATCATTCTAGTCTATTCTGGGTTAAGTTTTAGTCCTACTCTGTCACTTTCTATCGCCAGGTCATCTATCATTTGAAATCTTAAATGCGTAAACGGTATGCCGTCTACATTGATTCCAAGATTTTCCCAGTTGAGCTGTCTAGTTTTAGTACTGCCGAGAATGGTTTTGGTGATAAGGGGTCTCCCCGTCTCACACCTTTTCTTACTTTAAACGGTTGAATTTTCTTTTCTAACTGGATTTTGGCTATACTGTGGCTGTACACTTTTTTTTTTAATCGAATATATTTTGATTTAACTCCTTGATCCCTTGATGCTACGCACATGGCTTTATGTACAAGGGATTCAAATGCTTTGTTGTAATCAATAAAAGCTAATTAATAAATACGCTGGTATTTGTTGAATTTCTCTAAAACTTGACGAATAAATGAATACTTCACAAAATTCTGCTCGCTCGATTGGTTGGTTTTCTTCTAGCGATTTTTATATACATTTTAAAATATTCTTAGATATTTGATAAAAGACTGTCATGACACAAGACTGAATGGGACGATAGTTTCCTATTTCATGTTTATCTCCTTTCTTATATGACAGGATAATAATAGACTCTGCCCATTGTTGAGGGATTATTTCTGTTTTTTATGATAATGTTAAACATATCTGTAAGGAAAGGTATTAAAACTTCTTTTCCTTGTCTTAAGATTTCGTTGCTTATACCATCGGGCCCTGTTATTTTATCTAACTTTTGGGAGTCTATAGCTTTTTCGACTTCACCTTAAAGAATGTTAGGAAAGTTACCTCAGTATCTGCTAAAATGATTTCGCTTTCTATTCTGGTATTTTCGTATAGTTTCTTGTTATAAGGTGTTGTTATATTTTGTCTTTCATTTTAGTTAACCAAGCAATTGAAATTTTTAATTCTCTGTTTCCTTTTTTGACCCCACTAGACGTTTTACGTATATACTTTTTAAAAATCTTCATTCTGTTTAGTTTCCTGTAAATTTTTAAGCTATTTTTTACTAGATTGCTATTTTTCGTTATTTTTTTTCTTTTGTCTGGTGTCTCTAGCGTTAATTAAATGGGTTTTCGCCTCGAATAATTTTGTGGTAATTGTTATTAGCCATTTTCTTGGTTCAATTTCAGTATTTGTAGTTATAAGAATGTATCTTTTGTATCGAGGCACGATTGTTCAGTAGGTGAATATTGTACTATTGTTTGAAATTATCTTTTAACATGTATAGCCATGTTAAGCTTATTTAAATTTATATAAATATAGAATGTAAAAAACCGATACGGGCAGGGATTCGAACCCGCGACTACTGGGAAACCGTCCCGTCGCTCTACCAATTGAGCTACCGTATCGCTGTCCGTTTCGGTGAATTAAGCATTCTATATGTGATCGTCTTTATCCGATCCGATCGCCCGTATCGGTTTTTTACATTCTATATTTATATAAATTTAAATAAGCTTAACATGGCTATACATGTTAAAAGATAATTTCAAACATTGATTTCGGTAGTGGCATCTTTTCAATGTTTATCTATACTGCAAAGTTAGAAACATTGGTTAGGATTTTCGAAAGAAACCTAATAGATGTCACCACCGTCCCGATAAAGACGATCACATATAGAATGCTTAATTCACCGAAACGGACAGCGATACGGTAGCTCAGTTGGTAGAGCGACGGGACGGTTTCCCAGTAGTCGTGGGTTCGAATCCCTGCCCGTATCGGTTTTTTACATTCTATATTTATATAAATTTAAATAAGCTTAACATGGCTATACATGTTAAAAGATAATTTCAAACATTGATTTTGGTAGTGGCATCTTTTCAATGTTTATCTATACTGCAAAGTTAGAAACATTGGTTAGGATTTTCGAAAGAAACCTAATAGATGTCACCACCGTCCCGATAAAGACGATCACATATAGAATGCTTAATTCACCGAAACGGACAGCGATACGGTAGCTCAGTTGGTAGAGCGACGGGACGGTTTCCCAGTAGTCGCGGGTTCGAATCCCTGCCCGTATCGGTTTTTTACATTCTATATTTATATAAATATTTGTACTATTGACCAATGACCTTCATATCCAGGTAATTTTAAATTCATTATCGCAGTATGCTCCGATATACCTACAAATGCTTCTTTTTGTGTTGGTTTATAAAAAAAAACCAATTGATTTTGGTTTCTTCAGATTAAAGGTGATTTTATAAAATGCTAAATTCAGTAAAGCATATAGCGATATGGTGGCTCAATTCGTAGAGCGGATAATGTACGAGTATTACCTTGAGTAGGTGCTGTATTACATAGGAAAAAATTGTACTTTTTGAACATCGAATGTGCAGTTTTTACCTTTTTATTTTTTATTAGATGTATATATTAGGAATTATGGACACTGAAATAACTTAGAATTTGACAACTGTACACAAATAACTCAACAAATATAATAATTCTATATTATTTAATGTCAATGAAAATTAAAATAAAAACCTTTTTCATGACTTTGTAATTTTTTATTTGACTACGTCATAGATAAGATAAATAAATATAATTATTCTCACCGATCGTAAAATAAAACACGATAGCACAAAAATGTCATGAAAACTAAGCGAGTTTTTTTAAATAAAATGAATATTTCAACTTATATTTAAAATATTTTCTATGGCTATCTATTAGTGAGTTTTACGTCCTAAGAGTAAGACTTATGATCTCTTAAGCCTAAAAAAATATATTAACAATTTGGTACAAATATTCAAAAAATAATATAATTTTGATTGCACCCTATATTAAAAACTAAGATTGTGATAAATGATGCGGAGTCCATTGGTATATCCCCAGGCTCTCAAAAGATTCTGATATTTGGGTTGTAAAATCATCTGTCTACAGTTCAAGAGAGATATTTGTTGTTTTTAGGTTGAATTTTCGAACAGGTTAAATTATACATTTCTATGGAAAAATTTTAACGACAGCAAAGTAAACTATTCGATAGATAAACTTAGAAAAATAGGATTATATAGCCACTTATCAGTATACATTACTGTATTGTACGCCAGGCAAGTAGAATCGAATTTGTTTAATATATGTGAACAATAGGGAAAATTCCTCAAAATTCAATGGAAAGGCTTAGTACGCCCGTTCCAAGGATTATTTTTCTGGTGATGTGAATGTAGAACGACCACGGTTCTATGCTACAATATGATTGCGCGGAGTTTTGATGGTACAATCAGCTAGTGAAATAAACAACTCTTGAGAAAATACTGTAAATCAAGATTTCGATAGTAAAATAAAACATAACGAACTTTAATGAACCCTTGTAGATATTGCAACGCATCTGGGATTCTTATCGAAGTTGGTGTGCTACGCTACGCTATGATGAAGTCTCGGGCGTTTTTGGATGCGGTTTAGTAGTAGTAATAGTATCTTTGTTCCTATCTACAGGCTATGAGTGTTATCTGATCGAACATTGATGGAAATAGGAAGAAAAAAAACAATTATCCGCTGTATTGCAATTCAAGTGTAGTATATTTTTATAGGTTTTAAGACGTAAAAAAGAACATTGACGTGCTACCTGAACCAGTGCATCTTTTTTGTACTTAATTTAATTAAAGTATTTGTGTTTTTTAATATTGAATCGAGCGCATAATGAATTCTTTAAGATTTTTTTCCAATTTATCAGTGAAACAAACGTCTGATTATTCAAAACTACTTATATACTTTGAATCTAGATATGTTTTCACTATTTAAGTTTATTTAAAAAATAATAAGCCGGAAATTGAGGTATTGTTGTAATGGATTCATTTATTGTCTTTAAAGGTAGTTGTTATTAAAATATTTTCATAAATATACGAGTTCCTATGCCACGAACACTCGGGTAACAATTTTATAAATTAAAGCTGATTTCGTTAGGTGAAATCAACTCAATAATACATTTTACTCTAATGTATTAAATTTCTTTTTAGTTATCTCTAGTGTGCTATTTGTAATCATGGGAACAACCAATGCTTGTTTTTGCCCAATCAAACATAAACCAGTATGCACAAGTAACGGAATAACGTATCGTAACGAATGCAGGTAAAGTTAATGAAATACTTTTTAATGCAAAGTACAAAAATACGAATATATATAAACATAATATTATTCATGCTTACAACAATTATAAATGAATAGAAAGTCAATACTGATGTTTGCAGCTGCATGTGATTTTGCATTAAGTTCATCAATTAAAAGCTTATTCTTATTTTGTTAGCGTATTTTGTATTTTGTCAGAGCTAAGTGTGCAGGCACTGTTGTGGTCAAGGATGGCCATTGTTCGTGGCGCGATTATTTTGGGTAATTTAAAATATACTATTTATTATTATTAACAGTTATTTGTATTTTTTGTCATTGTAATAATATATGTATGTATTTTTTAGTTTTTAATCAAATCTTAAAATAAAGGTATAAGTTTTTTTATCGTTTTACGTTAATATTATATAACATAACTTTTAGCCCGCCGTTTCGCATGCTTAAAAGGAGAATGAAGAGTAGAAAAAATGAAAACCAATGAAACAGATAGTAACAGACGCGTAGCAGCTTTCACACGTCCTCGACTTTTTCTGGATACAATACCAACCCAACTTCAACTTTTTCTTTATATGCTGGAAAATAGTACTGATAAGAATTAGAATTATGCTTGCTGTATTGGCACTCTATTTAAATGTTGAAATTATTTTTGAACTCTTATATATATATATATATATAATATAATTATAACATACATTTGGTTATGTCCAAACCACACAGTTTTTTTGTTTAATATTTTAAGGTACTCATATTGACATTTCCTATTAATGCCAAATTAAACAAACACGATAAAACTGGACGTCAAATCTATTAATTAATTGAATATGATAACAATTTTATTTTACTTAGTAAGCATATATTTTTTTCAAATATCTTATCTGTAGTTAAGTGTATTTAACGGTTTCAGAAAAATATATCTCTTACAATCCTCACCAATAGTGATTTATAACCCATTTTATATTATAATTCTTAAATAAAAAAATGACAATTTATTTCTATTTACCGAAAAACAAAACTATTCCTAATAAAATATATCGAAGATATGATATAATTTTGAAAGTCTGATTTGAATTTAGTTTATAATAATAATATAGTTTATGGCATAAATAAATAAAACATAAAACTAAGGATTTGTTATATACTGACTAATTGTTATTGGACTTTAAATAACCAGTATTGTTTTAAAAACAAATATGATATTGTTATCGTAATGTCATGTTGTCAAAACAAACGAATAGTAATTTTGTGGCGAAGATATACCATGAGTTAAAACACTAACAAAAAGAAATTCATGTTTGAAAAGTGACATTATTTTAAAAAGGCGTACATGGTATGAAATTTAACATATGACTGATGTATTATCTATAGTCATTTTATCTTAATCTTATCTTAATTAATCTAACATTTTAACAGTTTTCACTAATAGTTTAGCAATTATAGAAAGAGATTAGATTTTAAGCGTTTTTGTTATATCTATTTAGTGTTAGTAAAAATTATTTATAATAATTTAAATGGTAAATACATCGGAATATTTGTTTTAGTTCATAAGTTTCTACAGTAGCGCCACCTACGCAATTAATTATGGAATGTTATTTATATTTGATATTTACTGTTAAATGTTTTAAGAATTAGAAGCATAGGATATTTTAACATAATGTTTAATCTTTTATTAATTATTAGAACTTCTTATAAGGTATAAATAATAGCATCTGTAAGTTGGTAATGAAATTGTAAATTACCCTCACCTAAATATTATAGTGTTAAAATATTATAAAACTCATTATTTGTTATAAAACTAGTCGTAAGGGCTGCTGTCACCCATTCTATTACAAATGGTTGGATATTAAACATTGAATTGCAAGTACTGTGTATTACTGAAACAAGTCCTAACACTAGGTTCTTTCCTAAACCGCAAGCAATAATAAAAAAAGAATCAACCTACACGAATACATTTATTTGGAAAATAAGGGTACCCAACCGATTTACATATTTACAAACAAATTGTATAAAAGCTGAAAGTATAATAGAATAAAATAATCGTGTTTTGATTTGATTAACACACAATTCCCATTTGTATATATAGGATTTATATATAGTATATTTATAACATATTAATCGATTGTTGACAACTTATTCGAATACATCGTCATAAGAAGTATTTTTCTGCAACTTTATAGTAGTAGTATCAGTAACCATTAGGTTGCAGCAGGTTTTCTAACATATTACTGTTGAAAATATTATGAACCCACAACTTATTTTGACAGATCAACTAAAAAAAGTTTGCGAGAAAGCTCTGACGACAGCGATATAATAGGAAAATTATAAGTATTTGTAGTATCTATTATGAATAAAGCCTCAAGATCAAGAAAACATAAATAACCTGGAGTTTCATAAGTTCCGGCTTTAAATGATCCATCCCAGAAAAAAATATTTTCATAATATTTTCCTCATTGAATATTCGATCAGAATATTATTTACATATCGTTCCTGATAATAGTAAAGAAACGACGTTAATGTAATTCTCTATGATATTTTATCTAAATGCAGAACATGTATTTAGATTTTCAATTCCAACATTAACCAAATATATAAAGCAAAATTCAAACAAAAATTTGCCAGAAATAAATGTTGATGTCATAAAAAAGAGATTTATCAATAAAATTATGTTGCAATATTTTATGTCATAAAAACTTAAGCCTAATATATTTAATCTTAATAAATTTAAAGAACATTGTCGTATTTTAAAAGTTACATCGTTTGTAATATTGTTACATTTTTCAAAATATGTAAGTCTAATTATTATTTTAATTGTTTTAATTTATATTACTAAATATGAATTGAAAAAATAATAATACTAACAAAAAACTAGCTGTTGCCGGCGTCTTACAAAGTGAATTGATGGAACATCTTAAATTTAGAAAAATATGTGTAGTAGTTTTGGTGTCCCTACTGTAATTAGAGGCTAAATCATTGTCTTCCATTGAATAAGTTTTTCTATTTGTCTTTCACTGAATAAGAGAGCAATATCCAGAATAAGAAAAGAAATCCTGGGTATTAACCTATATCCACAATAAAACTAATCCAAATCTCCGCAATGGTTTTTGTGGTATACGCAAACATACAATAAATTGTGTCATATACTGCAAGTGTAGTGATAAAAAATACAGACTATACCTCGTTCTTATTACCTTATATATTTGAAAATTTAAATTACAAAGAGGTAAATTATTAATAAGATATAAAGTACAATAATATGGTAGATATAAACTATAATTAATTAATTTAAACAAATTACCAAAATTTTGTTTTCGTATTGCTTAAGCTACAAAGTTATATCGTAAATGTATCACACAAAGTACACATAAAATACACACACACAAAGTATACACACAGTATTATGGTAACAGGAAGAGGACTTTCTAAGAGATTGAACAAACCGTCAACAACTGTAGTGTAGATACATAAATCACACCTTCACAAAGCCTCGCCTACATTATACCACACGGGTTCTAAACAACATAAACCAGTAGAGTTTAATTCTAACTTATATTACATTACACTGAATTACTTTTAGAATGTAATTAAACTTATTAATTACATTCTAAAAGAAGTTAGCTACTTTTAGTATGTTATTGAATAAGAGACTATCTATATTCGTATTAAAATATTTACAAAATAATAGAAATATTCAAATTTGTATATATAAATAATATATAAACTGATCACGGGAAACTTATAAAATAGAATATAGTTAACATAGATTTTAAGAACCACTTTACTTTCAACAGTCGAGACCTCTCGACGCCGGACTCCGTTGATATAAAACAGCTAATTATAAGAACGCCGGCAGCTGGCGAGAGTCCAATGTTCGTCAGTATACCATTATTACTTGTTACTGCTTTGTGCTAGTTGTGAAAATATGTCATTTAATATTTCATAGCTTTATCAAAGCCTCCTAATTTAAACATTTTCGTACACATATTATTTTATAATAATTTAAAATTTATAAATCTGATATACATTAAATACTTAGAAAATGTTCCATGTCATGTAAAATACAAAAGTAATATATTATATAATACATGAAAGTTAAAATTTATGTTTTGGTTTTTATCTCAGCGATGATCATCCATACTTTGAAACTATAATAATCATTCATGCTATTTTTACTTATACTTTATACTGTCGCTAAGAAAAATAGTTGCCAATATACTCAATACCTTATGCAGTTAATTGCTAACTAATACTGCATTTTGACAGTATTAGCAACATACCACTAACAGGATCTAGTGAGCTATTCTGTTGAATAATCATGAGATGGAGTAGAGTTGATTTGATATAGTATTATACTTGCAATCTACTCTACAATACACGATTCAATATTCAAATTTAATTTAGATAGTACCTAATTGGAATATGTTCATTTTGTACAACAAAATGTGCTTTAAATTTAAAAACAAAAGTAAATCATTCAAAATAAATATTTTATTACTTTACTTTGAAAGAGTATAATATAAGAATTAAAACTAGATCGAGTATTGAACTATAAAATACAGAAGGCAATTTTTTGGTGAGAAAACGTCACAATTCAACATCCTTAATAAAATGGTAAATAATGATCCCGTAGGCACTGGTTTTAATTTGTACTGGAAATACTGGTATTTGAACTTTGAGTGCTCTTTATACAATACTAACAACAAAACTACAATTTGTTAGCATCTGAAAAATCATATTAATCATATTTATTCGAAAAAGTTGTTGACTTTAATTTGAAACTTATCACCTTGAAATATTAATGGGACTTAGTATATAAAACAAATTTCAAAATCACTTACGTTTAAATCGTTGTCTCTAGCACACTTCAAGCTTTTGATAACACCCCAACATCGAGTATAACTTAAATCGAATTTTCTCACTTTATCTTGGTATTTTTTTATGAAGTATGAACAATTTATAAATAAATCTTTGTTGTTTGATCTTAATAAAAACAAAAATTGTCTTAGATTCTGCAATATTTAACAAGATATTTAAAAAAAGAAGAACTGAAAATTTTATGTTTTCATAGAAGATTGCACTTGTATGGTACAAAACTATGGTTATTAGATACTAAATTAACTAATCCATTCACAAAACTTACCAATGAAGGTGAGCTGAGGTTTCCATTAATACAAAATGACTTACCTGAAAACATATAATGATATTTTAAAACATATTAGACATATAAAACAACGGCGTGCACAGATCTCCGTTCGAAACTTTGTTAAATTGAATAATTAAAACTCGGTGAAATTTTGTAAATTCCAGAAAAAAGAAACAAACAGTAATTTATAAATATCATTTTATATAAAGAGTAAAAGGTATATTTAAAAAGCAAGCTGTACTTAAATAAAATAAAAAATAAACTTACTATATATTTTATATTATATTACTATATATACAAACGTCTAAAACGCTTTTAAAGCTTTTTTCGATCTGGCTCACATCACGCTCAGTGTGTGTACCGCGCGATAAATAACACTGTCCCAAAAATGTTAAAACAGGTTGTAAATAACTCAATTCATCATCCTTGCTCCACGACTGTCCAGGACTGTCAATTACATGTGTTATTAGTGACATGTAATTCCTGGCGGTATATCCTATACATGTAAATTGCTTGTATATAAAACGTTATAAAAAATATAGATGAATAGTCTTTTATCTAAACATCTCTTTATTATTTAATACAATATTGTTTTCCACTTAGGCATAAGTGACACCACACAACATACAGACACACACCGTCTATACCGGTATAGACGAGGTCCCAACTGAGTAAGTGCTCCGTTGCTCCGGCGTTCTGCCGTCGGAGGACGCTAGTGTCCAAATTTCCTTAGCTTCCCTCCTGACTAACGACGCCCCGAGCCGAGGTCCGTGTCTCAATTTGAGACGCCCTCGGGACGTTGTTCCCCATGGGGGCCCATCTGGCCCCCGCTTTTAAGGACGGGTCTCCTGACCCACCCGCTCCCCCGGTGACGCTGTAATAGCCAACAGGGCTAACAGCATAGACAGACAAAAAAAAAACAAATAGCTTCTCTAAAAACCGAGGTGCTGACAATTACCTAAGTTATATCCACTGTCGGACGGTTGCGACTTGGTCTTATTTCCCAGTCCCTCTGATTTTAAATCGATTCTTGTACTTTATTTTATTCCTTGTATCATGATAAACTCCTATTTAAAATTTGTAGATTTGCTAATGCAAATCAACATCAGGATTGCTTTAAAGTTTAAGTCTTTTATGTTATAATACAAGAAGAAAACAATGAAATTAATATTCGAGAAAAGAGAAACAAAATTATTATGAGAACGTTTCTGCATACGTTTATAATAAATAAAATTGAGTTTTAATATGATGTACCCATTCGATCATCGACATATATATATTTTTCAATGCATTTTAAAATGATTAATGTACACTGAATGAGTCAATCATTGTGAATATATTAAACTTGCAAAGTGATTGTTAGAATCAAATAAATAACTGACCTAAAAGTAAGTACAAAGTTAGTTGTTGCGCTTGAATCCTTCTATTTGCTTATTTAATTTTCAGACTTCTTGGAAAGAACTTTTAACTTAGAAAAATACACCCTTTAGTGATCACGAAAATTTTCTTAGCTTTTCGAATAAATCGAGTTTTAGCAAACTTTTACTTGTTTTTTGTTTGAAAATAAAATTCCTAAGTTAAAATGATAGGTAAAATGTTCTAAGATTTAAGGAAAAATCCACAAATATTATTGTCAAAAATATCATCAAAGTTAATTAATTTGGAAATCGGTTTTATAGTTTACATTTTGTTAAGACATCAAAACTGACAATGTAAAATAACCTTTATGTTGAACCCAATATACTTATAACTAAACTCGATCTAATGATGGAAATGTATTCTATGTTTTAATACAATAAAATCTAAATGATTTTTAATAACACAGTGTATAATTATAATAATTTGTACAAAAAATACAGTAATTCAAGGTCTCCGGCAGTTCTTTTAATGTAAAACTAATTTTTATTTCGTGTCTATTTATCTTGGCTTTATTTTTGATTTCATAAACATGTACAATTAATATCTCTTAAAATTAATGAATATTTCAATTAATATCTCATTTGTTTTATTGGTATGTCAAAAAATCCGTCATTAGTATACCCTCAAATATGTCATATGATAATTACTATACACTTTATCCAAAAAGAGATAAATTGCGTGTATAATATTTTCAAGTTAGATGAGAATAAAAAGGTGAGAGGTACCGTCTTTTAAACATATTATAAATTATGACCAAATTTTTTTTAAGGATAATTATTTAATAATCTATAACTATGTTAAGACAACGATAGGTGAAGAACATGGTTTTGTAAGGAATGTTGCTTGGACTCAGCAAGTAAATTCAGTTTACACGGATTTTTCTAAAGCGTTAGATCGAATTAATTATGATTTATTGTACAATAAACTCTTTTCTTTTGGAAAACATGGCGGTCGAAAACGTTGGATACAACCATATCTTGCTAACCGCTCCCAAATAGATTGAAGAGTTTAAATTTTTCAGCATTGGAGATTACTTAAGTTGTTTCTCAAAAATCTTATTTGGGACTAATATCTTTAATTTTATTTGGTAACAATCTGATAAAAATACTTAATAATAAATGCTTACTTTACGCTAATGTTTTCAAGGTTTCAAAAACAACTATTATTAATAAAAAATATTTTTCCGATCTTTAAGGTGATCTTGATATAAAATAATGTGAATAGAATAATGTCAATCTCTTTTCTTTAAATGAAATAAAAGTATCTTTCACGACTTAATAATTATGTTCTAGAATTAATTAATAATTATGTCCTAGAATGTATAAAGGATTTTGGTGTATTCATAGATAAAAAGGAGCGTTACGATAACATTCAAGGAGTATCACGATTAAATTATAAAAAAAAGCTTAAATGTTGTTAGGTTTAATTATAAGAAATTCTATAGGATTTAAAATGGTACAAATAATAATAAATTAATGTAATAGTTTTGTAAGGAGTAGGTTGGAGTATAGTTCTATTGTTTGGTAGCCTTACTATAATGTAATGTACATCCGTACGAATACGCATTGGGGCAATTCAAAAACATTTTCTCTGAATCATGTATATTCGTGATTAGACTTTTCCCGTACTCCGAATGGTACTTAGAAAGATCCACATACTTCAAGGTTATTTCTCTTAATTGGATACGTGATGTTGTTTTCTTCACTACAGTAAGAACTTCTTCCCCTCGTTACTTGAAATCAAAATTTCAACTACTGAGCTCATCTCGTGATTTGCATCTCCGGTCAGGTGACCGGAGACGAGAAAACTAAGGTTAGAAGCTTAGTTTCTGTACCTTCACACCATCATAAATAATCTATTTTTATTTTTTTACCTTCCGTAATGATATTTGTATTATATTTGTAATTAATTTATTATGTCATATTCAAGAAATAGTCATATCACTTCTCTGTGTATATATGTAATATTTTATATATATATATATATATGTATATATATATATATTTATAGTTATATAATTATGTATTTTTGATGTATTTTGTGTGTATGAAACATATAATATTTATAAATATATTTTGTCTTCTTTGGTTATAATTTTAGATCGTGTTTAATCTTGTCGCGTTTTTTATAAACATTTTTCTCCAATGTACCCCTAATTTGTGTTTTTCCGTTAATTTAATCGATTGACTAGTAGAGAGTGCTATAGCATTAAGTTCGCCAATGGTATAAATTTCTTTGTAAAATAAAGATTTTATAAATAATAATATAATAAATAAGAAACCACTAATCCAACCAACCAACCAATCAGAACCGCGCTTGAAGGCAATACCAATAACATATGGGACCACCCTCGCATCTACGCATGCCTATACAGGTCCCATAGCGGTGATGCTGATTTTGACCTTATCTTGGACCACGTCCATAGAGCTGATGTGGTGGCATGATGCAACACTTTTTATGAAGAACACATAATTGTTTTTCAGTTTACCAGTTTTAGATCATTGAGCAGTATATTTTATAGTATATTTAGCGCAAACTGTTAGGTGTATCATACATTTCGCAGATTTAATACATTTCGAATCCACGTGTTCTTCGTTGGAACATGTCCACATGTCTGGTGATGGCGCTGTTTTGGTATTAAATGTCCTCAAAACGCACTACTGATAGACAAAAAATACCCGTGGTGGCGCTTTTTTTACGATTTAAATCACCACTAAAAATAAACACCGTCATACGTTTGTTAAATTTACCATCTCTTAAATAAATAATAAATAAATAAAATATTTTCCTAATACGGATGTTAAAAGTGAGGCTTTACAAATTATTTTGCGTGGTGTTGACGTTTATCATACGAGTACAAATATGTGGACAGTAATGGTGAAAATCCAAAAATCAAACATGTGAACCTTTCATCTATCTGTGAAACAGGACGATAAATCATCAGGCTTTTCATATTTTAGACACAAAACAAATTTAGCCCTATCTCTAAGACTACTGTAAAGCCGAATGATATATAGGCTTGATATGTTAGATGTGCGAAATTTGTTGATGTGTTTACCTCTTGTATGGGTTTAATAAAAATGTGACCCAGAAAGGGTTTTTGTATCATCAGCCTGATTTAACATAGTAAATTTAGTAAATATAATAAATTTAGAAAGAAAAATCATGAAAATGGACAGGAGTCAAACACGCAATCTTCGAAGACTTCGAAGGAAGCGATAAAATTAGGTTTTTTCAATAGATAACAAAGAACATTCTATTTAACATTAAGCTTTGTATGGCCGAGTGATATTTAGTTCAAAGGCTATTTATGTAATAAGATTAATTATATGATATTCGTTACTATAACTTACAACAGCTTTTTTATCGAATAAAATTAATAGTATCGTCGTAATGAAAAAATAGTTTTATGGTGTCAGATAAACTTAATGAAAATAAAATCCTGTTTTATTTTTTTATTACGTCATAAACACGTTATGGGTACACGCGTTCTACCAGAGGCAGGAGGGGCTATGTCAGACTTGAGGCAGCATATATACTGTCATTTTGAAGGAATCTACTCGTACTAAGTAAGACTTACAACGGTACCAACTTATTGACTGGGAAGCTCATCTATTCGACTGCAGCGGCGATTGTCATTTGATACTAAATTTCAGCGAAACCCTGAAGATCATGTCTTATAAAATTTAATTTGTTAATTTGTTAAAAAAATTTAATGATTTAAGTTGTTTCTTTTTAATCTAATAAGTTTTTAATATTCTTAAATTATTTGGTTTAGCGCACATGCACGTGCGTTGTATAATAAATACCAAAAACGAAATATATTAGGTTTAATCAACACTTCCCACAAACATAAATAGCTTTGTTTTTAACCCGGAATATATTGTAATGCATGAAATCGTAATTAATATATCATTTTTAATCTTAATAATACATAATTACATTCTTTTAAAGATACTTATATACGGGTATCCTCGTATTGTTTTCAGTTATCTTAACACATCTCTTGAACCACAACCTCATAACAATGAAAATATTACGTAAGTGTTTTTGTCATTCTTGATGTATCATATTATTATCAAATATTAGAAGAATATGTAAGTCAGATTGTCCTATTTTTCTTTAACCGACTTCTTCAAAAAGGAGGAGGTTCTCAATTTGGTATGTTTGTTTTTTTTTTATGTATGTACACCGATTTCTCCGAGATTTCTGAACTGATTTACGTAAATCTTTTTTTGTTTGATGCGGAATAGTTTCGAATTGGTCTCATAAAAATTAGTTGCAAGTAGGCCCATTAGTTTTAATTATATGAGCATTTTAGTCCAAGTTTTGAACTAACTCCTCCGGAAGGAAATCAAAACGTGCTGTGACTAATGACATCTATCGTTTTGTATATGTGAAGTCTTTATTAGTCTCACAAGAACGTGAAATTGTGTTTCAAAGAGATTTTTTACGGAGAAGACTACTTTTATCCGTTCCCGTTTCTTGAGATCCGCAGCACCTTGTGTAGGTCTACCCATGGCTAATTGATAATGTAGCAATAAACTAAAAAGTATTAAATAAAAATAGTTAACGTAGGTTAAAAAAACCGACTTTAAAACTAAAAAGTAATAAATAATGAAGATTTAATATTTATTATATACTACCTATTATTTATATAAATATAAGGACATATGTCCTATTTACTAATAGGTTTGAAGTCGGTGCCAAGCATTAAACAAATAATTATATTTAACCACTTAAATTAATACGAGCAAATTAATACAATGAAATGCCTACTTTAATGATTAAGATACGTAAATAAACATAATAAATAGCAATTAAATGTTATTATTATAAGCAGCTCAATCAGTACGAAGAATAGTAAAAAAACAAACCAAAATTATGAAAATGTATTCAACTGAATTCTAATACTAAATGGCTTGGCACCGACTTCCAACTTATTAGTAAATAGGACATGTAGTATATAATAAATATGAAATCTTCATTATTTATTACTTTTTAGTTTTAAAGTCGGTTTTTTTAACATAGTTATTTTTATTATAGTAATAAGTTAGTGCGTCATTTTCAGTTTCATTTTGTCGTTTATAGAGTCAATTTTTTTTTTGAATTTGCATACACGTCAGTCACGAAACGTCATTCTCCAGTTGCATGGTTTTAAATATTCAGCCCATGGAACAGGGCCGGCATTTTCTATCGTATAGGTGATGGCTTCAACCAAATTATATTAAAAACCAATTCCATTGTAATTTTGTTTAATTGTTTTTGCAAGTCTAAATTCAGGAACTATATATTTCTATGTCTTAATAATATGGAAGTCGATTTAATACATATTATATGTTTACATATTTTTCTGACTTTATATTTTCTAAGATATAAAGTGATGACAACGAAAGTATTGTGGATCTTTGAAAACAGCTTTAAGAGACTTCCGAGGACCCATGTTGCTAAAGACTCGAATTGCTCTGTTTTGTAAAATAAAATTAGATTCTACATCTGCCCCTAAACCTAATACGTGGAAGGAACCATGCAATAAAAACCTGTGGCGATATCAGTCAGTTGTCCAATTCGCTTAATGGCATAAGGCTCTAAACTCCAATGTTTAACTTATGTGGTGATAAGAGCTCTCTACACTGTGATTTAGAATCCAAAAATATCATAAATAGTTTCAGTTATGTTTTTAAGAATAACAATTTGGACTTATATTTATTATCTTATTTTTTTTCTTTTTTTATTCCAGCATAGACAGACAAAAAAAAATATTATCTGGCTTCTTACACCATCTCAATTTCAAAGTATATGTGACTATGATTTGGTTGGCTGATTGGCAAATATTAGCAAATTTATATATGATGAATTTGCATAGTTATAAAAGTGTAGTCAGTCGTCTTTTATTCAATTGCAATATATTAATATTTTCAAAATAAATTAAACAAAAGTGTAATATTTTAATAACCTTAATTTAAAGTATATTTCAGTTGTAATCTTCAGCCTGTTCTCATTTGTGATGGCTCAACCAGAATGCGAGTGTCCATCAATGTTTGATCCAGTGTGCTCCAAAACTGGTATCACTTTTACAAATCAATGCGAGTGAGTTTAGAGTTTTTATTTTTTATAATATATCTATACATTTTCAATTAAAAAATATATAAACATAACTCAAATTAAATTATAATTAAACGTTGTTTGTTTATACGTAGTATTTAGTTTAATTCGAATAAGTAAATTGAAACTTTTAACTTTTTCTTTGTATCTCACTTTTTCTCCTTGCATAAAAAAATAATATTTGAAAATTTGTTAACCTATTACAGATTGCTCTGTGCTGAAGAAACGCTTTCGTACCGTGGATCATGTATAGAGGAATTGAATTAAATTAAATGGCGAAAATATTTTTTTTTATTATAAGTAATTTAGAAAAAATCGAGGAAATTTTGACAAATTTTGTGAATATATAAACTTTTATTCATTTTTATATGTTTTTTACAATTATATTAAAATGTTTCATAATTCTGACGCATAGTAAAATTCTAAAGAATTTATATTTAGTGTCGAAAATATGTCAAAAAATCTATCAAATGTTTAGTGTCTAAAATACATCAAAAATAAAATAATTTAAACCATTGACGATTGATTGACCATCCAAGAGTGCTTTGTAATGTCTATTTGAATATAGATTTTTTAATCAAGAATTTTATGTTTTGACTTTTTTGCTCTTATTTATGACGTCTTGGTCAAACAAGTTAAAAAACACATTGTATCAAATTTATTTTAATTTTTTTTTATTTGTTCCTGGTTAAAATAAAAAAGCAATTTAATAGTTTTTTTTCATGACCTTGCATTATGTGAAGTCGCTCAAAAATTAAAAGTAATAGACCTACCTCTATAGGTAGGAATATATTATAAATCTATGAATTTTATTAAAAAAAAAATAATTTTAGAATAATTATTTTTTTAGTATATAATGTTACTTTGTTATGATGGAGTGACTTGAAGTTGTATACACTGTATGTATGGATGCTGGATATGCTGCCCAAATAGAACTAGGAGCGCTGAGTTTAGACTCCGGTTTGTTTTTTTTATAAGATCGTAAGATCTGACGGTAACGTCAGACTTGATAGAGTGACCCGAAAGTTCTTTCTTGGATGGATGCTATTGGATTTCCTAGGCAAATAAAAGTAAGTGTGCCGACGTTGGGATCGTTTTGTAATCATTTTGTGTGATAATAGATATTTACATAATGGTCTAAACACGGATGACCTAGATTTTTTCGTCTAGGAGATCAAGTAGCAATCACTAAAGGGTTTATTTTCAGATCACAGAATAATTAATAATAATGAATAATATTACATGCTTAATATGTCCATACGAGTTATACAAAAGTAATTTTAATTAGTTGCAGTATGTGAAAACATTAAATAAAAAGGACAATAATTTAAATTATTAAAATTAACTCATTTACACATTTTACGTACACCTGTGTACTTGAGTATAGTAAAGTTTTGTCAATGTAGTAATGCTATTTGATGCTTATCTGTTTTTAGAACGCGTCCTTAAGTAGCATTATATTTTGTTATACTTTGCAAATGCCACACCTTAGCTACATAGATTCACATCTATTCATCATATAACCAGATTTGATATCCATAAAACAATAAATATAGTTTTGATAAAACCAAACATGTATCAAATTATATATAAATATAATGGAATTAAGATCTATAAAATAATCTGTCAATAGCAAAAGTAAACAAAATAAGTTAAACAAACAATAATACACATTAACAAAATCGTACTACTAGGTACTGTGATGTACCATCACTACTAAGTGATGTACCCAATCATACAACATTCAATAGATTGTTGAATTTAAATAAAAATAACATGAAACAATAACAAACTTTTGAAAAGCATAAATATAGAAATATTTATAGTTACTATAATTACTGAGACTGGATAGTCAAGTCTTTTTATACACTATTAATAAATCATAACATTCAGGTATTTCGTAATTAAAAGTTAATTAATAAATTACTGCATAATTCCATTTTATTAATTAACTATAATAATTGTGCCGTATAACCTCTGGTTATTCCCAAGTCATAATTGTTTTGTTGCTATTTCAAAAAATGTAACTAAATATTATAATTTTAAGATGTAAGATTATTTTACCTTTGATAATACTACATAAAAATGAGTGACGTGTTAAAAACATTAAATTACAATACAATACAAGTAACTTCTAAACATGTTATTTTGTTTTATCTTTGATCTTTATATTTTTTATTTACTTACTTGATTGCCTACAATAGACATATTATATAGATAATAATATTTTGTTACTTATGAATGCACAGGTTTTTCCAGAGTCAACGATGCTCACGGTTTTCCTCATTCATGTATAATGGTTAGGTAATATTGTGTTCTTACAAAATTTAATGACAAAAATAAATTAAAGTATGAATTTAACAACTATAAATATAACAAATATTCAAGTTCTAGGTTATATAGCATCATGTTGGAAATAGGAAGTATGGCAGTTAATTAACACTGCAAAAGAGTTCATACCTATTTTTTTTAAATTAAGGTTCAAAGCCGCAGGAAAGAACAAGTACTTTATACACGTTATATATATCGCAGTCCGGTTTGAGGTAGTCAGTTAGTATTTAATTCTTGTCGATAGAACATTAAAATGAAACTTTTATATTGTAAGTATCATTATATTATTTATACTAATTGATATTTGTGCTATCAGAACCAGATTTCATTTCAAGGTTTATAGTCAGGGTGAATATATATGTTGAAGACAACTTTTTTATTTTTTTTATTTTTATCAAGATTATTTTAGTCATAGGTAAGACTTATGATTAAAATTATCACGGTAACACAATACATATGTTTAATCCTTCTCTGTTTATACTTTTATATTCTCACTTTTTTTTTATATTTTTAGTAATCTTCAGCTTCTTTGTCCTATTCCAAATGGTACGAGGTCAAAGCGAGTGTATTTGTCCTGCTGTGTATGAACCAGTATGTTCCACTGCAGGGACCACTTATGGAAATGAATGCCAGTAAGTTAATTTACTTCTTTCTTTATTTAAATTTCAATAAAGTTCAATACTTAAAGATATAGTTTTTGTCATCATATTTTTTATTTAAATACCAATATATAGCAAGTAAACGTATTGCACTATAACTGATCGTTCTATTCAGCCATAACGAAAAAATAATCACACATTTTTTCAAGTGATTTACGGATGAACATCCAATATATAAGTAACCAAAGTGCACCTTTTATAATCATAAAGAATATATCTACTTAATATTAAGATTAGTCAAAGATAGAACAAGTAATAACTTAGATTAAAAAACGAAAGAGTTTTAATTGTTTTATATGCAATACTCTCTAGAACTACCGGATCTAGTTGGTTTTTAAAAACGTTTCTATTTTAAAGCTTATTTAATATGGATGATTGAGCAATATATTATAACATCTCAAAATAACCATTACACAAAAACCATTTCTAGTGTTTCCTTCTCGTTTAATAAGTGCTATGTTATGCTCTACCGTTACCGTTAAGTTTAATTATAAAAAAAACAATTATTTTTTAATGAATTTTACAGAATGCAGTGCGAAGATGAAACTTTAGATCACGAGGGTATGTGTGTGGCTGATGTGGATAAATTATTTGGCAAGAAAGAATAAAGAACTGCGACAACTTATTTTAAACACTGGACTACTTTTGTTTAATCGATTCGATTCGAATCGATCGATTTGTGTCGATTCCCTTACTTATTTTAATATTCCCTGTTTTTTTTAAATACTATTAAATGGATTTTTAAAAATTTATAAAATTTAAATTTAACTGATAAGATCAATAAACCTGCCCATTCTGTTTTAATATGTAAATCTAAAAGTAAGTACAGATGCCAAATAGGATGTGATAAACTAAGTTAATATACTTTTATTACAGTTATGTAAAATAATAATAATTATAAAATTTATACAGGATGACATACACACATTGATCTAACTCCTAAGTAAGCAAATTATTTGCTTGTGTTAACAATTGCTCAAGCAAATAATTTGTCTAACACCCTTAAGGGTGTTAGACAACGATACAAATACATAGAAATACACATTATAAATACTGAGAATATATTTAATAAACAACCAAACCCCGAAGTACAGACATCTATGCTCATCACATACATACCTGTCCCTCTCGGGAATCGAACCGGAGCCCCATTGCGTCGCTATACGTTAGGTGTCTGCGCTAACCACTCGACCGACGAAGCAGTTTGTACAGCAAATAAATAAAACGTACAGCAAATAAATAAGATTTTAGCATTATACATATATCTAAGCAAAATACAATAAATTGAAAACACTCATCATTCCATTCGTTTACGCGAGTAAACGAATATACGAACCAACGAACATAACGAACGAATATACGAAACGAATAAACGAACATACCGCGCTGGCAGATATACGACTCTATTATTTGCGTTATATCAGTTCATAATTCAAGCCTCTAGCATTGTTATCTATAATAAATGCAATCTAAGTAAACGAATTTGCCTATATTTTGCACGATATTTACGAGATTATAGATTTTATCATGTTATATTTTTGACATATTATCATTAAACTAGCTGTTGCCCGCCACTGCGTTCACCTGTTATTTGACAAACAATCATCATCTATCATCATCATCTATCATTTTTTTTTAATTCTTATTTTTTTTTACATAATAAAAAGTATTATATATAAACACGGCTTAACATAATTAACATGACACTAAATCACATTATCTTTACTGTAAATTAAGAAAATTTGATAATATAAAATAACGCTTAGATTTTTGTCAGGTTGTGGCATCTTTTGAATCTTTATAAAAACTGTAAAGTAAGAAACATTACCTGGGAGTTTCAAAAGCCGCCTATTAGATGTCACCACCTTGCTAATAAAGACAATTATATATTGAATGCTTAATACACCAAGACGGATAGCCGTACAATAGCTCAATTAATGTACGAGATTTCCCAGAGGTCACGGGTTCAAATCAATGCCCGTATCGATTTAGTTTTTATTATATATCAATTTAAAATTTTAATAAGCTAACATAGCTATATATTTTTGTAAATCTTTTCAAACAATATAATAACTCTAATTTCTAAAAATATACCAAAATACAATTGTAGTCGAAGGGACGGAAACCCTGGATATTTTATATACTGTGGTAAGTTTTTCATTAGTAGCTTTTTCATACACTTGCCTTGATATTAAAATAAAATAAATTAGCACTATACATTCTGAGATAAGAATATAATAAATGTTTATGTTATTAAAAATTTATGATGTTTGTACTCGATAGTAGAACTAATATTATTTAACATTTATATTCACGGCTCCTCATTATGATAACCGCTAATTATACAAATTCGATGTTTTCATTGTTAATGACATGCTACTTGCTTTATTTTCAATTAATTTGCATTTTACTGTTGGAAAATCAATTCAAATTGTTCATTAAGTGTTTAAGTATGTGATATATTATTTTTACGCTGCTTTAAAAGTTGAAAAAAAACTACCTTTCGCGTGTGATACCTTTGACGTCACACGCAAGTGAAAAAATATATTTTGTAACTAACTCTTTTGAAACATATATTACTAGTACACAATCTTAATAAAGCTTTTTGTAATTACAAAATTTCAATGAATTATCCTAGTTACATCAATTAAATAATAAAATAATATATATGTAAATTTAAATTACCTAATATGTTCTATATTTCATGTGATGGGTATGTTTTTAAACAATATTGTAAATAATGTTACAAGTAATAGGTAAAATAATACAAAAATATATTTTTTAACTTGGTACCAAAAGAGACCAACGAGCATGCGAGAAGGAGTGGTCACTAGCTGGTAAGTAATTACCACCGCTCACGGTAATATATACTAATACTTAAAGGTGTAGATTTCACAAAAACTTTTTATCGTAGGTCTATCCAAATTAAACAACAAATATCATACGACGTACTATTCTATTATTACAGAATAGTAAGCCGTATGATATTTATACTATATTTTTGTTGAAAAGAAGAGCTGCTTGATCAATTTAAAACATGAGGCGTTGATAATCGTTCGAAGTAAATTCAAAGAATTAAAATTATGACCGTATTTTACCAATGACTATATGACAATTTTATTTGTGTAAATAAATATATTATGAAATGAAAAGAGGCATATACAAAATTAAAACCCGAAGCCAAAATATACTATGCCCACCACCAACTAGGCTACATAAAATAGGTTACTTCTCAAGGTCACTTATAAACGTTTCTACTATAAAGTCCAAAATAAAGCTTTAAGTTTGTCCAGAATCAAAATTTTATAATTTATCATCTAGTTATGGTATATATATATATATATTATATATATGTATATATATATATATTATATATATGTATATATATATATATATATATATATATATATATATATATATATATATATACCATAACTAGATGATATTTTTCTTCAAACATTACAGATGACATATGTAACCCCTGACCGAAAAAGAGTGTATATAAGTTGGACGTGCGAATTTGTGTATTTGTTTTTATTGTGAAATTGTACACGGCCAAACGAATGAACCGATTTCCATTTCGATTTATTTTTGCTGACCTTATTTTTAAGACTGATCGATAAACATTATGATTAAAGAACCTTCGGCGTTACGAGTACACTTGCTTAAAATATAATTTTACTTTCCAAATAAGCATAAAGACCACCGAAATCACAATTGCTTATGATTAAATGACGAATTTATAAATAAACGCCTAATAAATTCCTTATTCTTTGGAACTCTTTTAAGATTTTATAAAATCATACCTCAATATAGAGCAAAACGACCTATGAAGGCCTGTCAGACTCTTTAATAGGCTTTACCTCCAGGCATATAACCTCTCTGTGTCTTTAAAATCTATAAGTTTGTATGTTTACATAGAACCGCATTGTTGATTATTACGCGGAAAAATTATTAATATCGTATATAAAGAGATTTTATAATGACGTAGGTACCGCATCAAAATTAAAAGTTTTGGCGGTAAAAAACACACTCCTATAAGCTGACTGATTTATTACATTTGTCAAACAAAGGCGCGTAATAAAACCGAGTTTCAAGCCGAAAAAGTTACGAGCATTATCTACTACAAAATAAAATTTATACTTTTTGCAGAAAAAACCTGTAGTAATAAGAAAAGCCCGAAGGATAATTCAATATATGGTATATTTCTTTTGTCTAACCGACCGATACAAAAACATATTAACAAAATAAATTTAAAAACCCTCAAGAGGATGAAAAGGTTAAAGGCATAAGTTTGAATCTATAAACCCATTTGAAGATCTATACTACCTTATATCCATTTACTTTAGTAGATTAGTGTTTTTTAATACCTTATATGCTATTTTAGAATTTTGTTTAATATTTATTTATTTATTTTATCTTTATTGCCCAAAATAAAAGATGAACAATAGGCGGACTTAATGCAACAAGGCATTCTCTATCAGTCAACCCGAGGAAAAAAACATTATAAATAACATGAACAATAAGGCGGTAAAACTAGAATAATCGAATTTATACCAAATTTACATTACTATTGTAGTTATAATATTAATTATATCCAAACATACACACATATATATATATATATATATACATACATACACAAAAATATACATATATATATATACATACAAACATATACTAAATAAATATAAATAAGATACGTACGATACTAAGAAAATATACTAATTTGATGACAAATACATACATACATACATACCATACATATAATATTAATCCTTAATACTCTCCCAAAGATATTTGTAGACGGATTTCTTAAAAACTAGTTTATTCGGAGACCGTCTAATATGTTCTGGTAACCTGTTCCAGAGTTTTGATGCGTAAACTGTGAAGGAACTTGCGCGAAAATCGGAGTGATGGGAAGGAACAAAAAGTTTAAGATTAGAAGAGGAGCGAAGATGAAAGTCATGAGTGTTACCTAATAGTTTGAAAATACGCTGTAAATACAAGGGAGAAAGTGGATCGTTGAGAATAGAGAATAATTGCCATAAATATCTTGAGTTCTTCGCTCACGGATAGGAAGCCATTTCAACTGCGAACGGTAGTAGGATATATTGTTATATTTACGGAGACCAAAGATAAAGCGTATGCAGCTATTTAGAAGACGATCTAATTTATTAAGATGGTGTCCAGAGATATTAGAGCAACAGACATCAGCATAGTCAATGAGAGGAAGGATCAGAGATTGCACTAGCAGAGTTTTGGTCTGAATGGGTTGAAAATTTTTGTGACGATAAAGCGCACGTAGTGAGAAAGTTACTTTACGGCAAACTTCAGAAACGTGATCTTTCCAACTAAGGGTGGGGTCGATATAGAGGCCAAGATTTTTAACTGATTGTGCAAACGGAATCGGTAAGTTGTAAAATTTTACTGAAAGAAGGTTCAAATCATCCAATTTGCACAATTAACGCTGGCTACCTAGAACTATGGCCTGACATTTTAGCCGATCCACACTAATTCCAAACATACAGCACCAATTCAGAATGTGATTGAAGTCCTTATTAATTAAATTGATGGCATAATTCAGGTTATTTTCTGTCGGATTAGCGTATGCATAGATTTGTAGGTCTTCAGAATACAGATGATAAGAGGATTTGAGATCATTGGTGATAGAGTCAATAAATAAGGAGAACAGAAGGGGAGAAAGAATACCGCCTTGTGGCAAGCCAGCAGCCAAATTACGCCACCCTGACAAGGTATTATCAATGCGTATGGCTTGCTGTCGACCACGAAAATAAGTGGATAGCTAATTCAGTTCCTTGGAAGAAATATTTAGTTGCGAAAGGAGAGCAATAAGAATGTCATGATCGACTGAATTAAATGCATTTGAGAAATCTGTAAGTACTAACACAGTCAATCGTCTACTCTCCATTGCAACTCGGACGTCTTCAACAACCTTAAAAAGAGCGGTGCTTGTACTGTGGCCCGGACGAAACCCGGAGTGAAATTGGGATATGAGATTGTTATAGTAAACAAATGAACAAAGTTGCTTATATACGATCGCTTCCAGGACTTTTGATAGAAAAGGTAATATGGAGATAGGGCGTAATTCATTAGGAACAGTAGGATTGGCAACTTTAGGAATTGGGATAACATGTGCTTTACGTCAGGATGACGGAAATATGCAGGTGCAGAGCGAGGTATTTACAATTTCAGTTAAAGTAGGCAGTAGAGGGTCAATTAACGAGATAATCATAAACCAAGTTATTTTGTCCTCACCAACAGCATTCGATTTAATCAAAAGCACAGTCTTTTTAATTTCTTCCTCGGAGACTAAATAAAATGTGAATGTGTTGGAAACACTACGTGGCATGGAGGATATGAAGGAGATGGTGCGATGTTTAGTATTAGCGTCCAGAACGGGTCCAGAACAGTAGAGAAATGACGATTTAAACGTCGATAATATCGGTTTCCCACACTGTTGGGGACAATACCATAATTTTCAAGAAATTTCCATATAACTGCCGAAGAAGAATTAAAAACTTTAGTATGAATGTATCGGCGTTTAGCTGCTCTTATCATCTGATTGAATCTGTTCCTCAACCTCTTGTAATGGTTCCAGTGGTCGTCACAGCGATTATGCTTAAAATTACGAAAAGCTTTATCTCTTCGCTTCATAGCAACCCTAATCGGATCCGTAATCCAAGGAGCAGGTAAATGACGCAATTTAACCATTTTTAAGGGCACGTGCTTATCATATATTTTAACAACTGTCTTATTAAAAAGTTCAACCATGGAATTTACATCCAAGGAAGGTAAAATGTGTGATCAGTTAATAACACAAGCATCTTGGAGGAGACTTTCATTGTTCAATTTTGAGAAACTCCGTAAGCACTTACGCTGTGGGTTTAGGTTTAGGTTTAGGGGGCTTAAAGTTATAGGATATAAATAAAAGATCATGTCTAGAGAAACTAGCAGCGGATAATTGACCATATTGGAACGTAGTTCCTTATCGCGCGTTGTGAAAGGGGGCTAGACGGTAAAAATTCTTACCAAAAGTTATCACGACATGTTTTGTTATCTCTCTCTCTCTCTATAGATTATATAGATTATAGATAGCAAGCGAGATATTTTCATTTCTATCATTATTTTTTTGTATTATATTAAATTGCTTAGTAGTTCTTTATTATTTATTTGATATTGGAGTTTGTTCTTTTAGAATCAATTTGAAAATAAGACAGTTTAAATGTAAATAATAATACAAATTTGTGATCAAATATACTCGTAATGTCTTGTAACAACGCCATCTATTTATACCTTAGGGAAACATAACTACATCTGTTATATAAACATATCTGTACAAAGTGAAACCGCTAGGTGACGGGACAATAAGTCATGGGTTTATTGATTAACCCTTTTTGATTTAGTTATTCATTTTATTTACATTTCATAATTTAATATTTTTTTATTACAATAGGTAATATTCATGTTTTTTTTGACGTAAATTAATCATTTACCTCTCTTTAACGTAGAAAAAATATAAATAGGCTTGAAAAGATTGTAGTTTTTTTCAAAGTGAAAATTAAAACAAAAGTCATGGAAGAAGATAAAAACCATCTTACAAGTATTGTATAGTACCGAAGTGCAAAAATAGTATTAGAAATACACCCGACAAAGTATTTTTTATATTCCAAGAGATGCGAAAATACAAAAACAATGGTCTATGGTAATTAAAAGGGATAATATATATCTCAAATGTGTTTATATTGTTGTGAAGATTTGTGAAGATCAATTTAAAGTAAGTATACTTTATTTATAATAAGTTTAATTGAATAGTTTAAATTTATAGAAGTTGCATTAGCTATTGAACATTAGAAAATTTGAGTTTAAAATTAACCTAACCTAGTTTACAAAAGTTCAGTATAACTTTCTATAAAAACCGTATATTTTTTTGGGTTTACGAAATTTTTATGGTTGTCGATTTATTTTAGGTTAAGGAAGATACAGCTAACAATATTGAATATAATATGTATAACGAAACAACAAGTAGAAAAATTTTATCTAAGTTTGAAGAAAGGAGCTGTTCCTCATATATTTTTGTGACAAAAACACCAGCTGATAGAATGAGAATATGCGTAGTCAAATGGCAAAGATTGACTTCAGTTAATGAAGCCTTTACAGAGTTAGCTATCAGAAGTAGTGTTTAAAAAAATTGGTGACCTTTACAAAGAAGTGATATAGTAAGTAAGTCCTAGTACTGCCCATACAAATGTCTGTGATATTAATCAGCCAAGACAATATTAAATGATATCGCAAGGCAGAGCCTTGCTTTTCGCATATTAAAGATCCAATATTAAAGATACCAAGCGACTAAGCTGTGCAAGTTAATATTAAACCGAAGTTTTATAAAATAAAAATATAAATAATTACAAAAAAGGTAATTACTGCTAGATTAGATAGATTCTATTCTGCTTTCTGCTGCTAGATAGATTCCTGCACAACCGGTCCAATGACATTAGTGTCATTGGATCGGTTGGACAAAGCAGAAAATAAATATACAAATTGTGTTATGATAACCAGATTTAACTAATAACATAACTAATAATAAAAAATAGACTTAATCAATATAAAAGTAAAACTAAATTGCATTATTCAACATTAACAAAAACATATGGTAAATAAAAATAAAATTAAACACATTCACATGAAAACAACAGCGTTATAACAATTAAATAACGTCCATCACCACCTGGAGACAGAACAACCGCACCTGTTCTTTTTGACGGAGACGCAGATACAATGTCCCTTAAGCGCTGCGCACCTGGATTATCCCGGATACACGTTAGAGCACAACTTTCGCTCACGTGCCGGAGTCTGCGTGTATGCGCGGAACGACCTCTGTATCCAGCGTCTCCGTCACTTTGAAGACCCCACTTTTTCTTCTTTATGGGTTTTAGTAGACACAGGAAACGAAAAAATCCTGTATTCTTGTGTTTACCGTTCGCACAGCGGTGACCAGGAGACAACTAGATTATTCGAGTATCTCGGTGAGGCTGCTGATATGGCTCTGCATCAGTTCCCTTCGGCGCAGCTCGTCTTTCTGGGGGATTTTAATGCCTGTCATCAGGACTGGCTGTTCCCGTACCAGAAAACCGACCATGCTGGAAGAGAAGCGCGGAACTTTGCGTTGTCCTTGGACCTCTTTCAGCTGGTGAGGCAAGCGACAAGGGTACCAGATGTGGTAGGCCATACAGCCAATTGCCTGGACCTTCTGCTGACAACTGATCCGGACAGGTATCGGGTAGAGGTTACCTCTCCCTTGGGAACCTCCGATCACTGTCTGGTGAAATCTGTGTTTACATATTCCCCACCAGCTTTCGAACCTCATGGTGTTAGGCGAGTATGGAAATACAAGTCAGCAGATTGGGATGAGATGCGGCACTTTTTTGCGTCTTATCCTTGGCGGCAGGTCTGCTTCTCTTCTTTGGATCCGTCGAGTTGCGCGGATGCTATAACCGATGTGGTGCATCAGGCAATGGAGTATTTTATTCCTTTTGCTGACGTACCCATCGGTGGCAAAGCTCGCCCATGGTTTAATGCCGAATGTGGTCATGCTCAAGACCGAAAACATTCGGCATATCTCATTTGGGCTGATGCTCGAAGCCGCAAAACTCCGGATGTAAGTTCGAAGAAGAGAGCCTTTAACCAAGCTGCCAAGTCCTACAAAAAGGCATTGCGGAAAGCTCGTCTCGATCGAATCGCTAAGAATGGCGAAAAGCTCTCTGCCAGACCAACTGGCAGTCGAGCTTTCTGGTCTCTTGCGAAAGCGATCGAGTCAAATTTCTGCCAACCCTCACTGCCTGCTCTGCTGAAGCCGGATGGATCCCTGGCCCACACAGCAACAGAGAAAGCGAACGTACTTGCTTCTCTGTTTGCTGATAATTCGCATCTAGACACTGGCAATGCTTCTCCAGCACATCTTCCTCACTGCGGTGTTTCGATGCCTGAAATCCGCATCACTAACAAAGAGGTATGGAGAACATTGTGTCGTTTAGATGTGAATAAAGCCAGTGGTCCTGATGGTATACCAGCCATTCTGCTCAAGACATGCGCAGCTGAGTTGTCTCCTGTACTGACACGTCTGTATCGTCTCTCTTTCATGACTGGAATAGTGCCGAAATCCTGGAAGCTTGCTAATGTGCAACCCGTGCCCAAAAAAGGCAGCCGTGCCGACCCTGTCAATTACAGACCGATTTCAATCACCTCCATACTCTGCAAGATTATGGAGCGTGTATTGAACTCGCGCCTACTAGCATACCTAGAAGGTAACGATCTCCTCAGTGACCGACAGTACGGGTTTCGCCGTAATAGGTCTACTGGGGACCTTCTAGTGTATGCTACTCACATTTTAGGCGAGGCCATCGAGAAGAACGGAGAAGCGGTCGCCGTCTCTCTGGACGTCTCGAGGGCATTTGACAGGGTCTGGCATGCGAGCCTTATAAGCAAGCTTTCAGCGTACGGTATATCTCCTGGTCTGATCGGCTGGGTAACGGACTTTCTGAGCCACAGATCTCTCCGAGTAGTTGTCGACGGGTGTTCCTCGGAACCCTTGACAATAAATGCCGGAGTGCCTCAGGGGTCCGTTCTTTCTGCAACTCTGTTTCTGCTGCACATTAATGATCTGTTGAAGCCCGGTATCTATGGGTATGCAGACGACAGCACAGTTGTAGAAAGATATCTGCCGAGTACTCGGGCTAGTCGAGATCAAGTACAGTCTGAAAGAGAAGCCATGGTGCAACGTTTGAATGACAAACTTCAGGTAGTCTCCGCATGGAGCAATGCCAATCTTGTCAAGTTCAACGCCACCAAAACGCAGACGTGTCTATTCACCGCCAAAAGGAGCCCTTTCACCTTGGCTCCTACTTTCCAGAATGTATCCTTGGAATACAGTGACCGGCTTCAGTTGTTAGGCTTAGAGATTTCCTCGAACCTCAACTTTGGTCGGTTCATTGAGTCCAGAGCAAGAGCAGCAGCAGCAAAGCTTGCCGTTCTGGCGAAGGTTCGGCAGTACTTTACACCGGGACAGCTTCTTGTTTTATACAAAGCGCAGATCCGGTCGTGTGTAGAGTACTGTTGTCACATATTTGCTGGTGCCGCAAAGTCTCATCTTGCGGTTCTGGACTCAATTGAGAGGCGAGCAAAGAGGCTTATAGGCGATCCCGAATTGGTCGAAGCCGACCTCCAAAGCCTTGAACACAGGCGTAAAATTGCTAGCCTCTCAGTATTCTATAGGATACATTTTGGTGAGTATGCGCAGGAATTACACAATTTAATTCCCCCGTCCCCCTTCCATCACCGGACGTCCCGACGCACGGCAGGTTTTCATCCTTTTGTTGTGGACATTCCACCTGTCCGAACGAAGCGCTTTGCTTCCTCATTTTTACTGCGTACAGCAAAGGATTGGAACAGCTTGCCTGCGTCGGTATTTCCGACCGAATACAATGTGGGTGTCTTCAAGCGAAGAGTGAATAGGTTGCTAGGGTAATGCGCCTTACCACCTAAGACTACATTCCACTTACCATCAGGTGGAATGTAGTCAAGCATTGCCCTAGAGAATATAAAAAAAAAAAAAAAAAAAAAAAAAAATAGATATAACCAAGTTTTGACTAAACAAAAGACGAAACCTAAAACGAACGTATAAGTAACTTAATAACTCGCCAATGTACAAAACGTCACCTGTTGCCTATGACAGCTGTATGACAAATATTTGACAGAAATTGTTGATATTTAGAATTGAGAAGTAGGTACATAAATTATTAGTTGTTTATTATATGTGAGCTAAACTAAACTACAAAAAATATGTGTTATTATTTAAATAAGTGAAATCTACTTGGAAAGAATTTAGAATGCCGTGAATTAGGTTTATGTGATAGCGATAAATGATCTCTTGAAAAACAACAATAACTATTAAATGTAAGAGGCAAAAAGTAGCCGTAACAAAAGTGAAATAAAACGACAGGATAGCAATCGTTGTAGCCACTCTTTTGAGACGATCAGAATCAACCTTAACTTGGGGATTTTCTGTCTTTGTTGATTTAATAGACTCAACGCCACTTGGAGCTTGTTGCAGTACAGAATCAAACTGATCCTGAGAGAAAATCCTTTGAAGACTTCCAGACGGCCGCTTGATCATAATGGCACCATTTTGGGTCCAAACATTTCTAATGCCAAAGTGTTTGCGAGCACTTATGAACCAGTTTTGTTTATGCTTGGTTAAAAATTCAGCCAAAACATTGTTGGACCCTTTAAGAGATGTCTTCTTACGCCAGATAAGTGTCTTCATGTCCAGATCTCTGAATTTTATAAGAATGGGACGGCACTTATTATCTGAAGGTCTTCCAAGTCGATGACATAATTTAAAAGAAGTCACCTTGATGTTAGGAATAAGCAACTTATCACAAAAAACTGATAACACCACTGATGGTATATCTTCATCCTGTTTCTCAGGAACACCAGAAAAAAGTAAAAAAAAAATCCTGCATCTCATTTTAGCTATGTCGGCATTCCTAATAACTCCAGCCATCTGCCGCTGAAGTAGCAACAAGATACTATAAACATTTTGTTTAAAATTAGAGAATTCGTCGCTGAGTCGGAACATGGTGACATTGCCAGATGGTGATTCTTTTAATTGCAGTTCAAAATCATTCTTCCGTGCTAATAATTGTGAATTAACTGACCTCTGTACCTCTGCAATGGATTCAATAGTTGCCATAATTTAGTATCTGAATGGATGCACATAGATGTCACAAGACAGGTATGTGCAGAACAATAATTTTCCACTAACACATAAGGCTACAAATTATTAGTCTGGTTAAATAATAACCTTAAAGTAATAATATGAAATAAATAATATAACTTGTAATAGCTATTTAAATAGATTTTAAATAAAGTAAATTAATACAGCACAAAAAACGTGTATACTTATTCCAGTCTACCCACCAAATCTTTAAGTTACCGTAATATCTTTAAGTTACCGTAAGAGGTTTTTTTTTATCTGACTAAAAGCGCTAGTAAGTTTACGCCACTCGAGATCCATATGTTGTCCAAGTCGTCAATGGCATGTAATTGCTCGTGTATTTTATTGGTAAGTAGTAAACATTTGGGACAGTAGTTGGAAAGAGTGTTATAAAGACGGGACATGTTATAGGGAGAAACGAAATATTGTTTAAGGGAGATATTGTTATAGGGAGAGACGATGTCATTTTCTACAAGAACTACGCAAACGTCTTGGGTATAACTTAAGTAACTTGAATTACTAACACAGTGGAAACTCTCTAGTAAGCAATACTACACTAACGCTTGGAAATTAAAACGGAACGCCAGCTCTTAGCTAAATTACTGACTCAACGGGTTTCTATAGTGTATTAAATTTAGTTTACAAAACTACAAGACAATGCAGTAAAACATAACGTTTATTATACATTGTAATATTTTCTTATTGAATCATTTTTCATTTTTACGACTACACCCATAAACTGAGTGGCAGGAAATTCTAACAATAACTTAAACTAGCGTGAGTAGACAAATTGCTATTTCACATTTATACCCTAACGTGGCAAAATGATATTGAACCAGTTTTAACCAATATTTTGTGACGGAAGTTTTACTTTGTATGTAAATATTATTACTTATGTAATTAACCATCAATCATGTTTTGAACTTATAAAAATAAAACAGCAATAAAATAGGCCATACAACATAAAAATAATACTATAAATATATATATTATTATTAGCTGCTTCAAGTTAAAGCTATCTTCACTTAAAATACAATACATATTTTATGTATTATTGCCATTACAGCCTAAACAATTCTATGAATCTCCTGTGAAAATGACGAGTTTTAAGAATTGAAAACACAAAGTCAACATTTTTTATTTCAAACTAGTTTAAAATTTCACTAATAAAATGTAAGACTTTAGTTGCACGGTTTCAAAGGTTAGGTACTCATATATATAAAAGAACTATTATTCATAGTATTATTATTTTTAACTATAACAGTAATCTAAATGTTGACTTCGATAATTAGCCAAGATCACGCCAGGTTTAACTAAACTCTACATAGTTCTTTTGATTTGTTGTAATTTTGTTTTATATATTTCTACCTGGTTATGAAGATATGTATTACTATTAGGTTGTCATACTAACAAGTTGTTTTAGGGCTGATGCCCTAAAACAACTTGTTAGTATATTATTTATTATTAGTTTATTATTAGTTAGTTTATTATTAGTTAGTATATTGATATAAAAATCAATTTTTTGTTAGTTGTAAATTGTTTGTTATTATAAAAACTCTCTATGCGCTATATTTTTCGTATCTGTTATTTTCAGGCTTCAGTATATAAAAAGAAAACGGCGATTCTCATATACTTGTAAAGTCACCTTCTTTGTTACGTCACCAACAGATTTATAAACTCTATGATTATCGATGGCTGTCGTCTGTACACTAACTTATATAGAGAGAAAAAAATATTTTAGTGATTAAACAATAAATCGTGCCTACCACGAAATCACCGGTAGTAAAAAGACTTTTAATGTTGTTAAAAGTTAATGTTGTCAATTTAAAATCCCTTTTTGAAAAAAATACGTCAAATAAAAACCCCATGCAAAATTTTAAATTTTAAATAAACTTAAGATACGACGTAAAAATATATATAATCTTCTTGAAGTAAAATAAAGGGTAAAATTTATTATTCCTATTATTTTTAACATAATGTAACCATTTCTAAATGTTAACTCAAATATTATTTCATTTCATTTCTTCGGAATGGTAAAATTATCGTGACCTACTTACCAACATGAATATAAATATGAATAATTAGAATGCAAATGCAATTGGGTTTTATAAAATCTTTTTATAAAATTGGTTAAGAAACGACCACTTTCTCCCTGATGGCAAGTGGTGTTTTAGACTACGGACTTCTACATATATCTGGCAATTGCAATTCTTAAGGAATATTAAGGAGTAAAGGAGATTAAGTCCGGGAAAGTCAGGGTTTGACAATGTGACACTCAAGATCCTAGCTATAATAGCCAGTTCTTCATTCTTCTGTGAGCCAGTGGTTATACCAACATGTATTTAAACTGCATTCAAGTAACATAACAAAGCCCTTCATTCGCGTGAACTATTAAAATATGGGTTAAATTATTGCATATAAATGAGTAATACTTAAATACGTATAGGTGTTAAATAAAATACGTATATACGTATATGTGTGTTAAATAATATAGTATTTAAGTTGTAGCATAATTCTACTAGCAATGGTTGATAAGTTTTGTATCTAACATATATGGTTTATTCTGAAATAAAATTATTATTAAAACGAGACTTACTCTAAACCAGGAAATCAAATCATCTGCGATAGATGTATCACTATGGCCTTTGTTATTATTAAATACAATTTTTATTACCAAGTCTTTTTAAATAATTTTCCAGTGACTTCATAATAAATTAGATATTATTAAAAACTGAATTATGGAACTGTATAATATATTAAGTGACAATATTTAATAGAATTTTCTAAAACTTTCTATAACTATTTGCTAAACATAATAATTGTGCATGATCTTTTTTAAATTTACAATTTATTCCAACCTGACTATGGTTATTCCATTATTCTGTTCAGGACAAAATATTAGCACATACGTTAATGTGTGAAAATATCTATAAACAAGTATAGCCATGTTAAGCTCATTTAAATTTTTCTATAAATTTAGGATGAAAAGTAAACCGATACGGGCAGGGATTCGAACCCGCGACCTCTGGGAAACCGTCCCGTTAATTATTACAAAAAGCAACAAATATCGCCAGTAGTTTGGGTGTGGTACATGTATAAAAAATGCAAAAAAAACATGTATACCTATACAAATATGATATTTATAGTACGATGGTTTGTATATTAAATAAGATTTCTATCCATCTCAGAAATAACTTTAAAGAAGCAAACAAATAAATAAAATTAATCAAATAAAAGCTATCACTATTAATCTTATAAAAAGGGACGGAAAAATAAATTATCCTCTTCAGTGCAGTAGACCATTAAATACGAAAGAAATATTTTATTACACGAACGAACAAAATCACGTAGCGACTAGCGAGTTCGTGCCCGTGCACTAGTGCTTGTACAATTACTGTATAATAAATAACATTGCATATAGTTAGGATTTGTTTCAGTAATAATAATAATAATAATATCAGGACAAATTACACACATTGATCTAACCCCTAAGTAAGCAAATTATTTGCTTATGTTAAGGGTGTTAGACAACGTTACAAATACATAGAAATACACATATACATACCTAGAATATATTTAATAAACGACCAAACCCAGAAACACAGATATCTATGCTCATCACATAAATGCCTGTCTCCGCCGGGAATAGCACCCGAGCCCCATTACACCGTGACACGTTAGGCGTCTGCGCTAACCACTGGACCAACGTGCAACGGGGCGGTAATACATAGTACTTGCACTTCAATGTTTAATATTCAACCATTTGTAATAGAATGGGCGAGAGCAGCCGTTACAACTCGTTTTATAATATTTTAACACTATAATATTTAGGTGAGGGTAATTTACAATTTTATAACCAACTTACAGATGCTATTATTTATACCTTATAATAAATTCTAATAATTAATAAAAGATTAAACATTATGTTAAAATATCCTATGCTTCTAATTCTTAAAACATTTATCAGTAAATAATAAATAACATGCCATAATTAATTGCGTAGGTGGCGCTACTGTTGAAACTTATGAACTAAAACATGTAAATTCCAATTAATTTACCATTTAAATTAATATAAATAAATATAACTATATATTGCTGCTAGATATGCTATGTCATTTCAAATGCATCTAGAATAATAGTGTCAAATGTCCCAACATTATAGATAACGTCATGAAATAGTATTTGGTATTTAATTAGTAAAGTGTTCCAAAAATGAAATCACTATTATTTTAAACGTTTTGCAACATTTATTACAATCATGTGATATAACTAATACTCAAGATGATAACCAATTTTTTTAAAGTGAAAACGTATTTAAGCGCATTGGGAACTTTTAGGATAAGGAAAAGACTCTAAACTCGCGTATCTGAGAACTATATGTAGAGATAAGTCTAGTGAGACAATAGTTAGTAAGCTATTGTTGTCCAGACTTGAAGACAGTCTCCAGGTAATATACATAACGCATGTTCCTTAAAGTTTACTATGTGGACAGTGTTCATAATTAAATCATATATTTTTTGAATTGTAAGTAGTAATAATAATAATAATAATAAATATTCTTTATTGGACACACAAAAACACACAAAATATAAAATAATGATAAGAAAATAAAAAAAATTAATAATACATGGTGACACAAAAAGGCCGCTGATAAGTATTTGTTTTTTAATTATGAATCAATCATTCCTTACAATAAATAAGATTGTTTATGGTTTTATTGTTTATAAGTATGTGAAGTTTTAATTTGTTCACTCTTCACGTACAGAATTTTTAACTTTGAAAGATATTTTTTTGAATATTTAAAACCTAATTAATATTAAGAAGAGCTCGATATTTATTCAATGGGACATGTGGACAAGCAACACAAAGGACGGACCATGCCGCAAACACATTAGTGTTTTAGGACGAGCATGGTTAAGAAGCATCGAGCAAGTTATTTAAAAATAATTAATCTTTGTTTTGAGGTACCTTTATCTCTGTTGGTTCAATAATAGGTCACAGTAAGTTGAATTACAATTTGAGTTAAGTTTGTTTTAGATATTTGTAAAAAATAAAGAATTATTAACAGACTTTTTATTATTATATTATTTTAGAACACGTTTTAGAAAGGAATACAAATATTTTTTAATTTAAATCATAAATAATCAGTAACAGAGATATATTATTTTTTAGGGTTCCGTACCTGAAGGATAAAAACGGAATCCTATTACGAAGACTTCCCTGTCCGTCTGTAGGTCTGTCCGTCTGTCAGCCTGTCTGTCATCAAGCTGTATCTCATGAAATGTTAGATAGTAGAAATTTTCGGAGATTATGTATTTATATTGCCGCTACAGTAACAAATTCACCAAAGCAAAAACATAATTAATAAATATTTGACGGGGGCTCACAAACAACAAAAATATTTTTTTTTCTCAATATTAATAACTACAAAAAGTAGACGATTGAAATATTGACGAAATATTTAATTATATATTGACTTCAAAATTAAATAATAAAATTAATATTTAGGGGCGTCCCATACGATATGTAATTTTTTGGCGTTCTTTATACACAATGGTACGGAACCATTTGTGCTTGAGTCGGACTCGCACTTAGACAGTTTCTTAAATATAAATGTAAGTCTATTGGTATAATCAATTCATGACAAAAACTTTAAGCAGTTTAAATTTATTGGCTCATTAATTACTGCGAGATACCAGACAACCCAGTCGAGTTCTTTACTATCATAATGAACATGGGTATTGTAAGCTTATCCGACAATTGTAGTAATTTCAATTCATAAGCAATAAATAAAATGATAAAGTATTATGGATTATTATAGTTTTAAAAAACTTTTAGTAAAATTAATTTGCATATTTTTATTTACCTGGAATTAGAAAAAAATAGTGGTTAGAGTAATGTTAAGTAGATAAGGGATAAGGAATTGAAATGTAATACCCTCCTTCGGAATATCGGAGTCACGAATACAAATGATAAAGGTGATATTGAGCGTTTGTTGCCAAAGCACAGACAGTTTAAGTGATTTGTGGAAGGTTTAAAAAAAACTGACATAAATCTTCTCTTGCGAAGATACTTTATCAAAGCAAGAAAAATGCTCATTTATGTAGGAACATTCTTAGGCATTATTATTATGTATGTGATGTGAAATTGCCAAGTCATGATATTTTTAAATAACACTTGCTGTTGCTCTTGACACCGTAACCATGAATTACAGAAGGCATTGTTCGTAAGAAACACATTTGCTTGAACGTTACTTGTTCAATTTATTTTGTAAGATGTTTTGGTTTCCTTCAAAAGGTTATTTGTTTAAAAAAATAATACTTGGCTTAATCATAAGCCAAGTATTACTTTTTTTATACGATTTTTTTATACATCAGCATAAAAAAAATAAAATTATAATAAAAAGACAATTTTTGATTTCTTACCTCTTATGTTTTTATGAATCTTACGAAATATAGATTTTTTTTTTAAGTTTAATAAAATTAATTTAGGGTATCTAGTAAGTAAAACTATTACCAATTAGTAGGTAAGTAAAAATAACGTTTTAATAATGAAAATGGCTAATAGATAATTTTTTTTCATACTTCTAGATTTTTTTTTTTAAATTTTCCTTTAAATGTTTATTTGTCAAAAATCAGTACTTATTCTTACAGTCAGTATGTTTTGTAAAATTATACAATAATTTAATTGGCATAATTTTCCATAATTTGAGGTAAAGTTCGTTCGTGAATTCAAACAAAAAGCTTTAAGAGGTTCTAAGAATTTCACGAGTGAGTAGAACTGAGGTGCGGAATGACTCTTGACATATATTTCTTCACAAAGCAGTAACATGAGGCTAAATATAGAGATATTACCATTTAAGAAGGGTCTCGTGAATATGTGAGATGTAGAAAATTATTCAAAGAGTTGGCTTCTCTAAAGGTATCCATATCAATCATACTTCAAAGAAAATACGGTAAAGATTAATATCTGTTATTATAAACCTATTAAATTAAGAGATGATTTTGTTGGACTATAAACACGTTCTATCAATATTTGATAGATTATAATATTATTATTAATAATTTAACTTAATTAATAATTTGAAAAATACGTGTTGTTACTTTAGTAAATATTAAACAAAATGTAATATATAAAAGAATGTCAAATATAACAATAATTTGAGGTTCATTAAATAAATGCCTCTGTTCTCACCTCGTCTTTGTGATCCTTCTTGATAGGACCGTGTCCGCCGCCCGTGCTCTGTACTGTGTTCATGATCACACACACGCATACACACTCACATACACAACGCACTGGTTATTCACAGTTTTATACAACTTTTATATTTTATATAGATTTTTATTTTGATTATAACTGTTTTTTATTAAATTAATATTACTTTAAATAATTCTACACCACAATGGACATTTTTCTACGATAGGCACTGTTCCAGTCGTTGACACGGCACTTAATTACTTTATTTATTTTCTTAATAATTATGATCACAACATAAACAAATTAGAAGAATTGAACATTTAACAAACGTTTTTCTTGCAAAGCAAGTTTAGACCGTGGCTTCGTCCGCTAACAACAACTACAACAAAAATAATATGTTGGATATGTGTTTAACATTTGAAGTTTAATAATTGACCTTTTTTATACATATTAGAATTTATAAACTATTATTGAACTCTATCTGAACATCACATTTTTAATTAAGATTTGCATACAAAAATACTATGTTATTTTCTTCCTTGGGTAACTTTGTAAATTTTCTTTTATACAATTCTTATTCTATTAATTACGAATACATCAAAAAAGATTGAGCTAATCGGTAGAATACTTAGTTCTTCAGTTTTTTTATGCAATAAGTATTAATATAGCGAAACCATTTTGTATAACGATTTTTAGGTTAAGTGACAATTTTCAAAAGTACTGTATTTGAAAGCATTTTATATTTCGCAAATATGTTTTAACTGTAAGACATACCATTATAAGAATAAAAAATAAATACAAGAATATAATAACGTAGATTTAATGTTTTAAAATATCTATAACCATGTAAGCTTATTAAAATTTATATAAATATATAATGGAAAATAAATCGACACGGGCAGTAATTCGAACCCGCGACCTCTGGGAAACCGTTCCGTCACTCTACCAATTGACGGGACCGGTAGAGCGATGCGGTGGTTTCCCAGAGGTCGCGGGTTTGAATCCCTGCCCGTGTCAGTTTACTTTTTATTTTATATTTATATAAACGTACATTTATTTTAGTAATTTATTTTTACTCTGCCAGAAATTTGGGACATCATATTAAATTAAATAATTGCTTTTGTTATGTTAACTAGCGTCACGGGTTTATTATAAATGAAATAACAATGAGACACCCATTGTTATTAAGATGTCGGTCATAAATGTATCCGCATCCAAGATATTATTCAGAAACTGTCTCATTAGGTTTGTTTGTTTCGTTTGTTTTAAAAGACAGTTTTATGTTAATAAAGTTAAGTAACTGCGTTTTGCGACCGACATTATTATGTTTTGGTTTATTGAAAAATAATCGGTTGAATTTAAAACATATATTTTATTCCCAATCTAACTTATAAGAACTTTTCTCAAAATATAAAATGTTGTAAGTTTACTATTTGTAAGTTTGTTATTAATTAAAGTTTCGGTTTAATAAGCAGTTAATATATTTTCTGAGGCCTTACGTAAAACTTCAACATTTAAATATGATTAAATACTTAAACCCTTTCTAAGGTAAAGGAAATAACTGTTATGAACAAAAAATATTTTTTGGACTCCTATCTTTTCTAATTAAAGCAAAAACTATACGTTTACTCAGTCATTGATTGAAAACTCAATAGATGGCGTTATTGAAGGTTTTCAAATTTATTCTATAAAATGATATTTATGTTTATTTTTTATAAAATAGTTCGTAATTCAGTCCCTTATTTTGCATGAACTGTTTTATTGTGTATGTTGTGAATAAGGTTTTTTAAAGGTATTTTATAATCTATATTACATTATTTATTTTTTGTTTTTTAAATATCCATCTTCAATGATATATTCATTTTAACAAAGCCATAGTTATTTCATTATACAATGAATACTTAATATTTTATAACTTCAAAATTAAAAAATGAATAAAAATTTATATATACCACAAAAATACATATTATGTTTCATAGAACCTAAGTAAAGCGAAGTATGATCACAAAGGGTTTTGATTAAATGACCTTTTATATTTTATAGGGCTCAACATTGATAAAAAAAGCACTGTTTACATCATTTGAATTTTTATGAAATCTTTGTCTTTCAGATAATCTTTTGAATAATGTATATATTATATGCTTAAGATGATATATATAAAAAAAATACTATTTTAATTTTGTTTATTGATTGTTTAAAAAATCATTATAACTTTATATATTAGAATATGTACGATTTAATTTCTGGGTGAGTAGACAGTTTACTGAAAATTCATCTCAATTAGGTAAGATTTTTTTAATTGCGCTATTTATTTTAAATATACGTTCATCAAACACATTATTTAAAAAAAATATGATTTAGAACGGAGAGAAACAGGTATGTTCTTTTAATATTTGGTTTGTTTTATTAAAGATATTTTATTTAATTATGACATAATATTTATTTATTACCATAGTCTGTACTACATTCTCCAATAAAAGACTTTATTTAGTCTTTATTCTATGTACTTATAACATCAATCTGTATTATTTTTTAGAAAGAATATTTAATAGTCAATCGAATATTAAACTTATTAAAATATTAATATATATTAAATAAATAGCAACTCGAAGTATAAATATAAAATCAACCGCCAATTATTATATACCTCTCGGCTTAAATAAAAATGAAATGGACAAATTGTGGGAATTAATTAATTGTTCAATTAAATTAGTTATATACTTGACAAGGTTATATAAAGCCAAAATTGTAACAACATACGTTTATTAAAATTATATTTATAGTTTTAAACGTTGTATAATACTTGTCCTTAATTATATGGAATGAAAAGCTCGAGGTTATATCCATATAAAAATTCAACAGGTTCAAATCTAAATCTAAAGAAGTTCATATAAAAGTCAATATTCATATCCACGAGTTAAGATTACCATAACTAGTTTTTTATAATGACTAATGTAAGACTCGTACAATGTTTCACATCACTTCAATTTAATAAAAGAAAAAAAAACAATCTTATTTTCAAAAATGTCTAAGTACCTAACTAAAATGCAAGTGTTTTTCACGGACAATACTTTTTTTATATAAAAAAAAATTCGTAAAAAACAGACTAAATCTAAATATTGAAAATAACTATGAGGATTTATATTTTACATAAACGCATGTATTCTGTTTCATTACATATTTTTCGAATGCTTGTTCAGCTTGATAAAGCGATGTCAAAAACTTTAATTGTGTTTGACTTAATTGGCTAATTAATCACTCTACCTCGAAAATACGCTATGAAATTTGTTTTAAGCCAAGTTTTGAGTGTTTAGTTAAAATGACACATTTTTTATGTGTTATTTTTACTTCTCCTGATTACCAATATATATGTAAACTCAAAGAAAGTGTCACCAGGTATTAAATCAGTTCATTATAATTCTTATTTTGGATAATACAAGTTTTAATAAACGTAAGTTTATTAAATAAATTTATAAGTTTTTTTTCTCTTCTAATTATCTAACAATTCTATAAAAATATACAAAACATGTAAAGCATAGTTAACATTATGTTTTTTATCATATGATTATGTTTAGAAAGTTTGAAATTTAGTCAGGATTACAGAAAATAGAAAAAATCTTTTTTTATAGAATTTCTATTAAATTAGTAGCGTAACAACTTTTAAATCCTCTTTGATAATAGTTGTAGACATTTCCAACTTACGCACAATTTAGCCATTGTTCTATTTAGAAGAAAAGATGTATTGAAAAAACCTTTAAAATTATATTTTACAGACAAATTCTGTGTGACAATAAATAATTACAAAGCAAAATTTAATCCAAATTCAAATTACCTATGTTACTCCTATATTGCTTTGTGAAAAATAAAATTTTGTTTGTTTGTAATAAATAATTACAAAGGCATTTGTTTGATTGAATTAACAGTCTGAATTTTATGAGTTACAAATTAAAGCTTTTATAAATATTTAAATAGGGAATATTTTTTTTGTTGAAGCTACTAATTTATTAAAAGATTTTTTTTTAATAAACATCAAATACTTAAAAAGTGGCTGAATTTTTTATACATCCTGGATTATAATAAAATCTAATTATGAAATATTAAAAAAAATACTTTTAAATAATTATGGAAACTCTAACATCTTCGACTAATATCAAGTTAATAATATTAAGAAGTTATTCAGTATAAAAATCACATTTTCATCATTTATGTTTTAATTAAATACTGGCTTTTATACGTTATTTTTATAATATTTTTATAATTTGTTTATATTGTCCAGTGTGCTTTGTCCAAATTTATTACTTTTGTTAAACATTGTTTGTTTTAAAAATAATTTATAATTATACTAGTCACACGACGTTTTAAAATTAGAACGACAAGTTAACTGAACTTTATTTTAGTGAGTTCTAGTCTATAAAACATTCTTTTATTCATTTCATTGAGTTCAGGTTTAGTATAGAACGTTTGTGGAAATAGAAATTAAAATATTAGTACCTCATTTATCGTAGAGAATTATTTTATCATGATTCAATTAAATAACACTAAATAATATCACAGCACACTTAACACTTAGGCCACATGTAATAGAAATTTGTATTAATATGATTTTAAAGAGAATTACTGATATTTTAGTCTTAATAATTTACATTTAATACAAGAAGTACTACGAAAAAGATTTAAAAAGATTTTAAAGAACAAAGAATGATTATATCATCTTTGAGCACGTGAGCCACCTGTGGAGTCTAATTTAGGATTACTTATTATTTTTTTATTGATTATAATAGTCTTGATAGTAATAGAGAAGATAAATGTTTGATTTAAAGGAAGAGAGTTTTTTGAAAAATTAACTAAGGCGAACGTGCGTGACGTCCGATCCTGACGCCGAGCCGAGAACAACTAACCATCTTGCCGCGTGCTCGGTTACCGAAAATTCGGAAGAAAACCTCGATTTATTTACCAATGAGTCTTTCAACTGGTAAAGCAATACATAAAGCGATTGCTAAATTTTCTGAGAAAGAAGTACTTAATCTTCAATATTGTTTTCTTTTATAACGTTTAAGAGTTCATATTGTTACTTATAAAAAACATAATAAATAAAATATTCCTTATTTATATCAACATCTTGTATTATTTTTTTAAGGAAAATACTATTTATAAAAAATCGTAACATATGTTACAAGAAAGAAATATCTGTATCGCAAATAAACTCAACATTTTCCTCTGATTGAGATTGCCACACATTTCATACGTGCGTGTCTTGGGTACGGGATTAGAGTCAGGTTTTTCAAGGTGCATAAAAATTTGCAATTTTGATAAAATTATTAAAACAGATTGTTATCGAGCAAGCGTAAGCCATAAAATAGTAAGTACCGACTCCAAGGATATGGCTTAAGCAAATTGCTTATAAAATAAATTCTCAATAATTCCCATTTTCTGTCTCTTTATGTTGGTTGGCAAAAAGCGATCTTAAAAGTTTGTGTAAAACGCTTTGGTAAGGTGCAAACGGATTTATACGTTTTTAATTGCAGAAGCGTCGTTTTCAGGCGTTCGATTTTCAGAACTAAAACAAAAGCCTTTCAACTATATAAAACGAATAAATGACGTGGTATTTTGATTTGTTATTATCATTTTCTAGCTTCTTACGTAGACGTGCTTTGTAAGAGCTCAGGGCTACGTAGTATATAAGAGACGTCAAAAGAAATATAAAAGTCCTAAAAATCATGAGGTATCCTGTATGAAAAAGTGTCGAAACCACTTACATATATAATGATAATATGATCCGAACATATATTATGTTTTATAAGTATTTAACTAATTTAACCTTATTTATAAAAAACTAGTCACTTTACTAGCAATCTTTTTAACTAGATAGAAGTGGGCTTTGGACTGTAATGAAAGGTGTTTCATTGCATAATGATAAAGGTCCTTACCCTTTGGGTACGGAACCCTATAAAGTGACTCTATATAGCTTTTACAGTTTTTTAGTTAAAAAATCATACAGATTTACAAAATAAATCCAAAAAATTGTTAAGCTTGGAAATATTGATAGTGTATTTACATAATGCCTTAAATTGTTCATTTTATGTATTTATAATAAAAAGAAAATAGAATTCTTTACAGCTCTTATATAATATTAGCGTTTTATGTTTTTAACAACTTCATAAAGTTAACGGTTACGTGTTAAGAATTTGCGAGTGATTGCGACTTGGAAGTGCTTTTTAGAGGAAACTTTTATATTTTTAAGCATAATATTTTGCAAGAGCTAATTTAAAAAAAAATTAAATCAGGAAATGTTAGCCGCTATGTAAAAGTTCAGCATCAGGTTGCAGTAAAAGAGAGAAATTGCAGCCAAATGACTATAACGGGTTTCTACCACCGTTTCTACTACAAAAACTGTTAGTAATGTACATTATATTTGTAGAAAATATTATTTTTACTGATTTCATTTCCGATAAGAAAATTGATTTCGGTTAAAGTTGTTGAGTTACTAAGAATTGTTATTAAAAAAAAATACTGCTAACCAAATAAAGTAAAAAATAGGAGGTGAGGGCTCAAAAGAAAATCACAAAACAGAGCTAATGAGGGTTTGTCGCCAGTTATTCTCCGATCTGTGGTAATCATTTGTCAGAGTTGGTGGTAACTTTGACAGTGAAAAAATATTGTGTATAATACTGACTTTCAGTATTTTTTTATACAAAAATTTTGAATATCTATCTTAAATTTCTATAAGCAATGAAATTCAATTATATTCGGAGTGCGTTTATATTACACAACTATGCAGTCTTTTAAGCTAGATATAAGTAAGTGGAATTACAGAGAGTGGAAACTGTTAAGCAAGAAATGGCACACTAAGACTTTGAAATGAAAGCTAAACGCTATCTTCTAGATAAGTTACTGGCTCAACAGATTTACATAAATTATGTTATTTGACTAAGAGACGACAATAGTGCAGGAATTTTAAATAAATGATATATTTTTTTGAAATCTTCTTTTATTTTTTTTTATTTTTTTTTATATGATTAGGGCAATGCTTGACTACATTCAACCTGATGGTAAGTGGAATGTAGTCTTAGATGGTAAGGCGCATTGCCCTAGCAACCTATTCACTCTTTTCTTGAAGACACCCACATTATATTTGGCTGGAAATAATTTAATTCTTATGCTCCAACCCATACCGGAAATTCAAATAATCATTTAATGTTGCGTGAGCAAACAAGTTACTGTTATTTGATCCGACTGTGGCAAATGCATTGAATACGTTTTGAATATTTAAATTGGAGTCAGATATATGCCATCCTAAATAGGATAATTCCTCCAATTTAAATACATGATGATGATAAGAGAAAGTTACATAATTCATTTTTAATTTATACATTCACACAAGTTAAGCGGTCACAAATATACTTTAACAACTCAGGACGAATTAAAGAAAAATTCAAGAAATAACATAAAATAAGAGACATTTCCTTTTTGAAATTGTCGTTAATCATGTTTTCCAAATTGTCAAAATGGTATATATGAAAAAAAACTTTATATCATAATTTCGTACATTCGTTTCAGTTATGGCATTAATATTATTAAATATTGAAAGCAGGAAATATAATGCGAAAGATTGTATATTGCTAGATTGTAATTCGGATTCGTAAGAGACTTTAAAATATCGATTTAAAAAGATGATTATCTATTTAGTGTTCAACCTCACTGATTGTTACGAGTTGTTAACTCTAATTTATTAAGAGCATTTTACATACTATTAGAAATTGTTTTCGTATGTTACTTAGTCTATTGAACAATGTTACCGTTCAAAATTGTATAAAGATTCAGTGAATGTTGGAACAGACAGTTACGTGTATAAAATCAAATATTTCTTGGTATATTTAATTTTCAAATTTAAAAATTCAAATATTAATCAGTTTTAAGAAATTATTTAAGATACACATTTCATGTTTGTAATAACAACAGGAATTATCAAAACTATTAAAACTATATGTATTTTACGTTTTATTTTCTATCAACAACAATTATTACTATTGCTTATAAACATAAATGATCAGAATCATAGAATATTATCTTACCATACCTCCTGATACCTTCAATACCTCCCGATAAGAAATTTTAAACACTTATGTCACATAGCATATGTATATATGATTAATTTATAAAATTATTATTTTGGCCTAGTTGCAAAAACTACGAATACGTGTCACAGCATTAATAAATCACAAGCTAGCTTAGAATAAATTACTAAAATGTTAAACTTAAATATTCATTTTATTTATTCATTATACTAAAATTAAAATTTATTTATTTCTACATTGCAGGCGGCCATTAAATACTAAAGCTACGTGAGAAGAATAAGAGTTCAGTCGTAAGCCAGTACTGTTTATATCCTATTAGGTAATGTTCTTTCTAGATTTATTGTTTACGAACATTTGCAATTAGAAAACTAGTGTTTTTTATTATAAGCAAATAACAATGATTAATGGTATCTTGTTCAAAGTGACAAGCTATTATTTTGATGTTTCTAATATGTTATTTTTTTTTATAACAAGTACGACATATTAAAAAAGGGAATTTTATTTTGAAGCTTGTGACAACAAAGAGACCCCGCCGCGAGCTTTAACCGCGAGCTTTAACATTGTCAGGAGTGTTGAAGTTCAACATTTAATAGAAGTTTTAGATACGTTACATTTTAGCTTAGAAAGCTAAACTAAAATGTTCCATGACAAAGACATGTTACAAATATGTTGTCTTTTTAATTAATGTTTATATTTTTATATTATTACAAAAGAAATATATAATTTAACTTAAACTAAATTAATAAAACTTAATTTACTGATTACTATAAATTTTAGTAAATAATCTGTCGGTGGGATAAAGATATGTCAAAAATCTTAATATTATTTATTGGTTAATTAATAACTTCGTGACACTAGACTCCATAAACAGTGTCAAAATTGAGAGATTATTAACATAATATCATGAATAATTTCTATGCGTCCTTGAAAATTTACAAATTTATCATAACATCTTTCAAGCAAGATCGTTTATGACCTGGGTAATTTAATAATTAAAGTTAGTTCAAAGGTTGATTAATACTTTTTGAAATTAGATTCGTGAATGTGACAAGGGTAGAAATTTATTAAAAGCGTTGTTAGTTGAATATAATATAAAACTTTGATTCTGCCTTCTTTATTCATCTTGGAAGTCTTTCTTAATAGCTTTTTTCACAGATGGTCACACATGTCTGTCGACCGTGCTCTGTACGATGTTCATGTTAGCACACATGTACACACTAGCACACATAACGCTGTGTGCGTTGTGTGTGTCAGTACAAAAGTTGATAATAATTTTATACAAATGATCGTGTTTATTGTTATTTTATTCTTAATATTTAATTTTAAAACTCTGCTCCATAATTGACGGAATCCTCTACAATAGACGTTTGAATTGTTGACACCTTATAACTTAGTGTATTGGATTTGCCTATTTTAATGTTAGTGTTTTTTTTAGATTGGATTTGTAATTAGTTTAGATCTAACGCTACTAAAATGTTAGAAATGTATATAATTATAAAAAAAATGTTGCAATTTAAATAGAATACAGATGTTATGAACAAATTGTTAACTTTTAAAATTTATTGGTAAATAAATAATACTTAAAAACTACTTTCGTAAACTGTGAACAAAACATTAACTTAAACTAGTTTCTAGAAACTTATTTAAGGTAAGGTATTAACTTTCATACTCTCTTAGTTGGAACTCGGAAGTTAGCTGTTATGTAATATTTCGTAACTTTATCAAATGCAAAAGCAAATGTACAAAATACTTACTTGAATACGAGTAAAGGACTGTTAATAATATGAATAATATAATATGAAGTCCTATTATTTTATTAAATATTGAAATTATATTTCTATCTTTAACTGCTTAAGACTTTATCTTTGACACAATTAAGATAAAAATAGGCATAAATATCCAGTAAAGGAATTTTGAAAACCAAAAAACTTAGATTAAAATAAAACGTTAAAACTTGTTAAAACTCTGTTAAAACGTTTGGTTAGGCACATAATAATCTTATTTTATTTAACATTGTTTCTTATTTAGTTATATTTTAATTGAAATTCTTTACTTTGCGAAAGACGACTGTGTACTCTTACAAAATATTTTGTCATCAATTAACTTTATTATTAGAGACTTTGTCTATTTTTTTATAAAATATCACTATACATGTTTCTACATTTTATAACTAAGAGAGATAACCGTTTCATATATGTATTAAATATTTATTTCCTTACATTTTTATATTAATGTAATTTCATAAGAAAAAATTATATTTTTTAAATCACTTTAAGCAGATAAATGACTATCTTATTTATATTCATCGAAATATATGCTTCATTTTAAGCTATGTTTTAATTTTATGATGTCAATAAATACCACTCTCAATAATTCAGTACCCTTTGAACCTCGAACTTAATTTGCCCCGAAGCATTGTGTGGGATAAAAATATATGCCCCCGACAAATCCATTTCCAAAATATATAAAATAACACCAATCACAACACGCGAACAACTAAAATTAAACATAAGATCTCTTTTTACATATTTAGTCATCAAATAAATAAGATTACTGATCAAGTCAATCAACTAATACTAAAATTATAATTTAAATCTTCTTCTCTTATTCTACTATGTAATTAAAACTAAAACAACGAATTGAAGCCTTAATGAACAACATTTAAGTATGTAAGTTAACTTGTTTAAGTTCGAGAATTGTGTTAAGCTTATACAAAGACATTGTGCTTAAATTAAATTATTGTAACTTAAGCATTCGTAGCACAGATTCGTAACAGACATTCTTGGGCACAGAATATCGGTCCAGTGAATGAACAAATGAAAATAGTTTGAATTATAATATTTTGTATACTGGTATTATATACTATTTTTTATTGGTCTGAGCTAAGATAATATATATGTTTGTAGTGAATGCATACATGTGTTTATCGTCACCATCCAAGTTACATATGCAACATTAAATTAATGTTTCCTGGCTTTGTGCAGTTCACTTAAATGGTTACGGAAAACATCTTTTCCCTTTATAAAATATAATAAATCATAATATAGGCTATATGAAACTATACATAAATAAAACATATATTTGTATAAATTAAATAACTAAAAAGAGTAGGTTAGTTGCAATCTATATGTTTTCTCTACCGATTATTTAACGTATTGTAAGTACGGTCTCGTAATATAACATAATGAATATAAATAAACATTATTCAATCTTTTATCAAAGTTTAGTTTTAATGGCCTACAAAAACATTCACAATATATGTTAGTCTGATATCATAATAGTAAATCATATTTTTTTGGATTTAATTATCATTTTGCCCGAGTTAGTAATGATTGTTTGTTATCGAAGAGACGTATAGCATAATGATTACAAACTCTTACACTGTAGCGTGAGCAGATTTATTAAAAAGTCTAATACTACTATAAAAATAACTTATTAAAAATAACTTTTTAAAAATAACCTATTAAAAATAACCTATTAAAAATAACTTGTTAAAAATAACCTATTGTAAGGTCTCACAAATATATTATCCTAATATATTTGTTACATAATATGTGGATTATTGAGGGCTCAAAAGTTGATCCTAAAGATTATCTTGAGTTTATTTTGATAAATTGAGAAATATAAGAAATTGAGAATATTAAATTTCTTGATTAAATCTTCTAGTTAAAATATTTAAGATCATAAACTAAACTAAATTAATTAACATTAATATAAGACTTGAATAATAAAAAAATCATTAAATAATTGTATTTGGATATCTTTTACCATGTTATCCATATCGAGCTTATGTAGCTTTGTAAGAGCTACGAGCTACGTAGAGATAATGTGAATAAAATATATTATTCTATGTATACATATTTAAGTAAAACTATAATTTTTACGTACTAAAAAAAGGTTCTTAAATTTATGCCTTTATTTATATTATATTTATTTATATTAATCCTTTAATAGTTAAAGATAAAAATAAAGATTATTTGTCTTCTTTTAATAATTAACACTTAAGTAAAAGTTTTTTTTTATATTATCTTATTGTAGAAAGTTATAGTATTAATGTTCTTACAAGTCAAAATACGTTAGTAACATTTTGTACAAGTTATAAAACACACCCAATAAATGTTTTTAACAGACGCCATATCACTACTTACATTTTATTATTTTAATTGTACGCTTAACAGGTTAAAAAATATATATGTCTGTTTGAAAATATATTTTTAAACATCTATAGCCATGTTAGCTTATTTAAATTTTTAATAAATATATAAAGGAAAACATAAAAATATAAAAAACAATAAACCGAATCAATGATACGGTAGCTCCTTCGATACGGCGACAGGACTATTTCCCAGAGGTTGCGGGTTCGAATCCCTGCCCGTAACGTTTTAAATTCCATGCTATATTTATTTAAATTTAAATATATACCAACCTTATAGCACTAAAATACAACTAAATTGCAGATATCGAAAATAAGTGTAATATTTTTATTGTAACATTATTTGTTTTTTGATATTCAATCTTTATATGACAATAAATTCTAATAATAACTTCCAACACCTTCAATAGTCAGATACGTATTATTTTTTCCCTAGCTATCGAAATGCTTTGCATCGAATACGTTTTGAATATTTAGCTTGGGGCCGTTAGCTTAATATTCTATCGTAAAAAAATATACCAATATGTATTTTAAACGACGGATTGTTCAGCTATTATTATTATAAGGGCGTATAGGTGGAATATATTTTCATAGATAAATTTTTTACAAATTTTTTTAGTTACAACAATTGAATAAATATTTAATTTAAAACATCAGTGATAAAAATATTAACAAATAAGAATATAAATAAATATTTTAAACATTTCTTCCTTTAATAAAAGTTATTATACATTTCAAAGTTATATTGGTATTTTCGTAAATGATTAAGTAAAAGCCACTTCAGATCCAATAAAGACCGATATATTTAGAATGTTAAACTTTTTCACGTTGTCCTACGAGCCTCAGTTGGTACAGGTCGCTCTATCAACTGAGGTTCGGCCACGATGGTACAGAGGTAGAGCTCTTTTTTTAATATTTATTATATAGCGTTTGAATAATTCTTGTGTTGTAGTTTTCAAAAGTATACATATATGCACGCAACAAACCGCAAACAAACCTCTATGTTCATATTTCAGATTCATGAACAATGTTACTTTTCAAATTTATGTAAATATTCAGTGAATGTTGAAACAGAGAGCTACGAGTATAAAATCAAATACTTCTTCGTATGTTTAACATTTGTTACATAAATTAGAAGAAAATCTAGAAGATTTTAGTAATCATCAATTTTAAATAGTGTAGAATAATTATAACAAAAAAATTATAATAAACTGGTATTTTAAATATATTGTATAACTAAAATTTAATCAAGAACATTTTTTTTTTAAGTTTTAGATACTCTTCATAATTTGAATACCAACTGCGATTGTCAAGAATATTTTATGTTATTGTTTATATAAATAACAATTTATTTTAAATTAAAATAATAATAATTCCAGATAGGTTAAAATCTCAACCACCTATACCTTTCTTTTAGAAGAACATATCTTAGAAGTTAATCTATTAGTGTAGTATTTTGACGAGAAGATTCACATCATTGACAGTGCACAAAGTTTAGAATAAATAATTAGAAACGTGCATTTCTTAACTTGCTGGTACAAAAACATCATGTAATTGTGGTCAATATATAATGTTTATGTACCAGCTATGCTGTATAATTGTGCTATAGGTATTATTAACTTGTTTATATTATATTTATTATATTAATTTATTAATATTGACTTGATTCAAATGATACACAGTACTTGCACTTCAATGTTTAATATCCGCCAACTTGTAATAGAATGAGCCGAGTACAGCTCTCTTGCACACAGCCGAGCAATTATATCCTATATCCTAATTATATTTTTCAACAGACATTTAATTTATTAATAAAAATATTAATAAATTAATAAAAATATTAATAAATTAAAAATATTACAGGCTATTACGTTTCAGATAGCCTATTTTTTTTCATTATAGTAGTGTTTGTCGAAACTTACATAAAAAATATAGATATTTAAACAATAATAAAATACGTCATTTTATTATTAGATCTATTTACAATATGATGGACTATTTATTACTCAAATGATTGCGTGATTATTTTGTTATCTGGTATATGTATTTAATTCTATTAATTAATGTTGTTTCTAGAAATACTTAATACGGGCCTTATCAACGAATGGAAAACTATTGTTCGTCTTTAAACATTAACTCTTGCATCATATTCGAAGTAACAGACTCTTGTTTTGACGTTTGTAAAAAAAAACCTCAAGACAAAAACTAAATTCATAAAATATATTAAGGATTCGAAGTGTAAAGTATTCAATTCAAAATACGTTCAATGAAAGTTGTTCAAAGTTGGTTATCAAAACAATGAAACAAACAGTAAAAAAAAGTAATTTTGAAATATCAGGTACTTATTTCATACATCTATATCATACTATTTGTATTATATCAAGATCAAAAATATGAAATCCGCAAAATATATGGTAAAGATATTAAGTAGTCGATATAGAACTATTAAGTCTTAAAACACATTTTAGTACTATATTATCCAAGTTAAATTATGTTAACTTCGCGATAAGCTATACTGACAATGTAAGAAACATAAAACTTGTTACAAAGTAGCGATTATGCCGCGAGCTCATACATAGTCAGAATTGTTGAGGTCCAACGTTTAATAAAAGTTTTAGATAAGTTACTCAGGTTAATGTGTTATATTTTAAATTAAAATGTAGGATAGTATTACAAAGACCGCGGCCATTAAAAGCATAAATGACTTTTTCTTTCTGATTAAGGGTGAAAATAATGCGAAGACAATTCTCTGATTATTAAAAAAAATCTCAAATGGATATATACAACCCAATTTAAAAGTATTGTAATGCAATTAATAAATATGTATTAGACTTAAATAGAATCAGAGCTACTACATGTGTTAATTCCCATAAATTGTATAAGTAAATGCTCGGTACGTATGATAAAGTGATGTCAAAAACTTTAAAATAGTTTAAATTTATCGGTTCATTAATTACTGCGTGACATCAGACTCTACAACGAGCGTCAAGTTCATTATGAACGTTATGTTCTTTATATTTTGTATACATCATTGAAAATTTATGTTTTACAATAGATATTTAGTATAAAGCTTAATAAAATCATGCCATGAATTCTTACTGAGTAATATATTTTTAAATGATTTCACGAGTTTATAGAAAATTAGGTATGCGGTGAATTGACATTGATTTTTTTTTAAATTATAATTACTTCATTATGTTTTTTTAAAAATAAGAGTGGCAGATTGTGAATATGTCAAAAGAGATAAAGGATTCAAATGCGTTTTTATCTTTAAAAAATAGTGGGGAATAAATTTGACTACAAAACTGAGAGAGAAAAAAATCCGACTGTCTAACTAACTGGCGCATAAAGCATAGTTACAATACCTTCTTTATACCGGTGTAGAAAGTTGTGATCTTTACCCCGGTAAAGCAAGTTTGTTCACCAACAGTATTCGAGTTAACTTAAGAGTTTATTTAAAATTGGATTTGTGAATGTGTGGGAAGTCCAAGTTTATTTAAAACATTGTCTGTTGTAAATTTGATAAATAAAACTTTTTACAATTCTAATTTCAAATATGAATAATAATTAATTTAAAATAGATTAATTAGGATAAATAACAATAATATATCTTTCAACACAATTTTATTCTTAAAAATTAGTAATAAATAATAAACCAATAAACATATTTATCTTAATTCAATTAACTTGACTATTATAAAAAAGAAATTTCTGGCAAAATGAATAAAAATTAAATAAAGGATTTAATTTTGCTGTAACCATCGTCCGTCTTCTTTCGTCCGTCCATTGCTTTTAAACTCTATTATTAGTCTTGTTTTGTTATCTTTCCGAATAACTACAAACGATACTTGTATATTTTGTAAATACAAACATTTAAATTTTTTAATATTATGTTACTTTTGTATTGACAAATCGTTTGCCTGATTTCAAAACCAAAATAACATTTTATTTTAATATTTCGTAAGAGAAGCATTTAAAATGTTTCTAAAATATTATTAGTTATTTTAATAACGGTTTGAATTAAATTATATTTAAATTTTAAACATGGATTTATTGTGTCCTAGTAACAAACCGTTTGAGCCATTCTCTCGTCCATTTCGAAGAACCGTTTTTGGTGCAAAATCGTCGGTCTCTCAAATTGTATGCTTTATAATAAGTGTAGTGGATCGGTTGACGTATACAGCATGTCTCTATTTGGATTTAAAACATTTTCCCCATAGGTTGATTTTATTCTATTTAAAAACCTATGCATAAAATTAAATAGAATATGGTGTAAACCAATAATAATTATATTACCTTTATCATAGCATCATTTTCGATTCCTCTCTTTAATATTTTTATAGAAATCTGATTAAAATTATATGTTATATCTATTTATTAGACACACTCAATTTATTGAATTTATTTGTTTAATTGTTTGGCAATTTTTCTGAGATTATTTAAACATGTGGTTACAAAAGAACTTGAGTAATAAATGTCATGATAATGTTTAAAATTTCAATTGACAATAATTAATCACTATTATAATATTCATTATTTTTATTATTATTAGTAATATTTATTTATAATAGGTTAAATGTTAAATACGGAATCGGAATTAAATCGGAATTCACATGTTTTAGAGACGTTCAATATAAATATGATTTGAGGTTAGTATTTACATACTTTTAACTAACTTACATTTGTTCTTGTTTGTTCTTTTTAATTTAAGAGGCTAGAAACTGAAATCAGGAAGTGACATCAAGAAAATTACAGCTTTTCAACAATATTCTATCAACTTATATGTACTTATAAATATTAAGAACAAAAGCAAAAAATTTTCTATTGTTAATTTGTTACTCCTTTAAAGTTCGTTAGTTCTTGAACAAATTGTAATTAGACTTAATGACAAACAAGTTAATAATTTGTTTCGTAGACGGTGAACAAAACTTTGACTTTAAACTCTATTTTTCAATAAATAGAAGTTATTTGAGGCAAATCAATATCGGAATATCATCTTAATTGAAACTTTGGGCCGAGCCATGCTATTACGTTTCGGAATAATAGCGAAAGTTTTCACTAAATTTCTTATTAAATAAGTAACAATTTAATATTATACAATTTCTCTAGAACAATAACAAGTAATTAAAAATTCAGGACGAGGTCAGAGGTTACTGTCCTCGTTATAAATCTGATATTTTTTTTTGTAAAAAAAAAACAAAAAATCTTTGAAAAAAGTTGGGGTCGTAAAAATTTTTTACTTTTTTTTTGTAAGAACTAGAACAATTGGTTAGAACTACTGAATAGATTTTGGAAATTAATTCTCTTTTTCAGTGATGGTAGGGTTAGTTTTACTTTTTTTTTACATACCTTAAACTTAGTAATATAATTCAATGTTTTTGTATGTAAATGTTTTTAGTAAGAGATGACTTGAGCATTATCCGTATCAAAGATTTTTATTCATATGAGAAACCCAATCGTAACACACATAGAAGTAATGCGATACACTCAGCGAAATTAAAAGAGTTTTATTAAAATTCTACAATATGCTTTTTGCAGTGCAGTTTTCAGTTTGTGTTCAATTGACTACTTGCGACTTCAAAGACTTTAATGGAACAGTTGTGTTTGCGAAATGTCGCAATTATATTCCCGTAAAATGAGAGGCGAATGTAGAGAGAAACTGAAACTCAATATTAAAATATACACCATTTAATATAAGTATAAAATAATCATAAATTACCTTTCAACATTAAAAATCGATTCAATAACTCACTAAAAAACTTGCTATAAATCAGTACTACTTTATTGTTAAAAGTATTAAAAATTCTTAGAAGTATTTTAAATTTCCTATAAACATGTTAAGCTATTTAAAATATTTATCTTTTAATGAAAAAATATCAACACGGGCATTATAATAAGCTTTAGTTATAAAAAACTGTTAGTCGTATAATCAATAATTATTTTTAGCAATTTCTTGTGAAAATTAATAGCATTGTTCAAAAAGTATTTTTATTTCGGTGAGAATAAATTAAGGAACAAATATTTTATGATTGAATATATTTAAAAAATTAACAAAAAAATATTGTAGTACTACATGGATGACATATTCTATTCAGAGTAAATCCTTCGTAAAAGAAGGAGAGAGAAAAACACCATAGAAACCAATCAAGCTTATCTGTTAAAGTACTTACTACCATTGTGAATTACATTCAATTTATCATTTACAATAAAAAGAGATTAGAATAGTTTATGTCAAGTAACTGGAAGTATCCAACTGAAAACTATCAAGCAAGCAATACGACAATAAAGCTTTGAAATTGAACGCTTGAAACAGAAAGCCAACTTCTAGTTAAGTTACTAGTTTAACAGATATCTATATTCCTTATTTGTTTCTCATAGATTATAGCACTTTACTAAAAAAGGAAGAAGATGCAGTAATAGGACAAAAGTGTAATATTTATTTATATAATTTTTTATTGCACAAAAACAAAATAATGTACTAAAGGCAAGCTTTATGCCACTTAGACATTTTCTATCAGCCATCCTTATTTCTATGAATACATTATCCATTGTTATGATTTTAATTATGAAGCAAAATTCTAATAGTAAACTGTTTAGACACAAAAAGAACATTTTTGTTATTTTATCCCACAGCGGTAGAAGCCTAACATTGAATCCGTTTTGAATAATTACTTTGCAGCAATTTATCGTACGAAAATATGCCATTTTGTATTTATAACGACTAATAGTTACGGTCAAAACCTTTTTGGATTATAGATGGTCAGAATTTTGAATATGAATTTCCCTTGTGGCGTCTTATCAACATTATTATATACTTCGAAGCCAGAAGCGTTGGAAAATATTTTTTGTAAAGGACGTTAAAAACGTCTGCCCCGTACCGATAAAGACTACATTCATATTGTTGAAGCCCGGCAGACGATATTTTAATTGATAGACTGACGGAGTTGCTATCCTAAAGGTCGACCCTCTAAAAAAAATTATATCACATAGTTATTATGATAAAGCTCCTTAAAGTACATGCCATCTGTGTTCATATTTTAGTTTCTAATAACGTTACTGTACAAATTTATGTAAATATTCAGTGAATGTTGAAACAGACAGTTACGAATGTAAAATCAAATACTTCTTCGTATAATAAATACATAGTTGTCTTACAAAGTCGAAGAAAATCTAATGGACCATAAAAGTAAAATTTTAAAATACCATTTTTAAATATTTTTCAAGAGTATATTATGAAAAAAAAAATTTTTTAAATATCGTATTATTTCAATTTAATATTTTTTTTTATAAAGTGGTTTCGTCCGCTCGTTTGCCCTCCTTAACTTAACTATTAGTCGAGCGGACGAAGCCATCTGATGTTTAGTGACCACCGTCGCCCATGGACAACTGCAACATAAGGGAAGTTGCGGGTGCGTAGCCGCCCTTGGAGTAAGTTGGTTTCAAACACCTTTATACTCTTCAAGATTATAAAGCGTGTATTGAACTCATATCTCTCATAAAGAAATATTATTATATCTACTAGCGTACCTAGAAGACGACGATCTTCATAGTCACCCACAGTATGGGTTTCTCCTAAATAGATCCCCTGGGGACCCTCTAGTGTATGCTACATATATTGTAGGCCATTGAGAAGAACGGAGAACCGGTCGCTGTCTCTCTGGGCGTCTCGAGGGCATTAGACAGGGTTTGGCATGTGAGCCTTATAAGTATTAGAGCTCTCTTACCGCAAAGAATCGCCAACAACATTTCTTCTATTCTTTAAAGCACTTTATGACACTGTTCACAAATACACTAAACTGTTTACCATTTAAACTCTTAACTATCACTGTTACATAACTTAGTCTCTCGATCTCACACTCAGCGGTTAATTATAACTGTTACACTTTTATCACAATACTACCACCCCACAACTTGTACTCCCAATTTCACAATGCCTTCTCTTAACGGAGCTGCGATTTATATACTTCTTATTCTTAGTCAAATCAGTATTTAATATTACATTTATTTTATCAATTAAACTTCTATACAGAGATTCAATTGTTTTAGTCAAATCAGCAACTTATATCTTTGTTTTTAGTCAAAACCAAACTACTACATGTATAAAAGCTAACAGCTCGGCCATCCTAAACATAACGAGTCCGCTCGTTATCAAAAACCATTTACTTACAATTTTAATTCTGAAGTAATTTGTAAATCTAATTATTATAGTTGTAAAGTCACAGAATCTAATCTAAAGTCTATATATTATGATACATTAATATTTATACATTTTTTGGCCATCATATATAAATAATTGGTCCTCCAATTTAGACAATGTTTTTGAAATTTATAGACTTAACAATTTCAACTATAATGATCAATTGGTATAAGTTGTCTGATTACGTGTTCAATCTGGCTCAGCAGCCTCTTTCAAAAAAAAATCTACTAGACACAAAAAATGTTGCCTCATAATTCATAATCATAGTCATAGTCATAGTCAGTTCAATATCCTCAATGTACCAAATACTACTCAGAAGTTAGCTTATCGGCCTCATGTGAGTATTTGATCTTCTCAAACGCTACTCAAAAATTGGCTTATCGGCCTCATGTGAGCGGTTGATGTCCCTATACCTCAAATGCTACACTCATCATTTGGCTTATCGGCCTCATGTGAGCATTTGATGTCACTAGTCATAGTCAGTTCAATATCCTCAATGTACCAAATACTACTCAGAAGTTGGCTTATCGGCCTCATGTGAGTATTTGATCTTCTCAAACGCTACTCAAAAATTGGCTTATCGGCCTCATGTGAGCGCTTGATGTCCCTATACCTCAAATGCTACACTCATCGTTTGGCTTATCGGCCTCATGTGAGCATTTGATGTCACTAGTCATAGTCAGTTCAATATCCTCAATGTACCAAATACTACTCGGAAGTTGGCTTATCGGCTTCATGTTAGTGATGAGACAACAAAACCCTTATCCACATAAAATGCTTTTTAGAAAACTATCAAAAGTAATTACTTTTATCATCTTAATGTATTCTACATATTAAATATATTGAATTAATACATAAATAAGCACAAATAATAGCTAAGAATACCGAATTGAATTAATACATAAATAATAATATAATAAAGAATACCGAATTGAATTAATACATAAATAAGCACAAATAATAGCTAAGAATACCGAATTTAAAACGAAGTTATTTAAAACAAAAGTTTAAAACATTGTTTTCCAAGTTTAAATCAAACACTCACGTTTACGAAAACCCGGGATAAAATAATTTCGCGCCTTATCATAATACGTAACAAAATACGTCAAGTTAAAGTGAAATAATTATCAGTAAAAATTAAAAAACAAGATCGTGAAGGTTGATCGCTAATCTCAATACTAGTTATCTCAACAATAATAATAAAGTGCTTACCACTATAATTAATCGCTTAATTTTCTTTAACTAGCGAGTATTTAAGGCAAAAATTGGATGTAAATCGAAACGAATCACCTTTATGCTGTGACGTGATCGATGATGGATAAATTGCGCGAACATCAACGTGTTGCTCGCCGCGTGCCATGCCAGCACCGCTACCATAGCTGCCATCGCCACGACCGCCATCAACACCATCAACACCATCAGCAACATCGACACCATCAGCGCCAACCGCGCTGCGCCTTCATCGCCATCCGCCCCGCGCCATCACCGCCATCCGCGCCGCGCCATTACCGCCATTCACACCGCGCCATTACCGCCATTCGCGCCGCGTTGTCACCGCCATAATTTCTCATTTCCTTCTTTCTTCATTAGCGACGATTCCTTCTTTCGTAGAATTCTTCCAATGGTTTGTCACATAATCTAATAAACGACTTGCATAAGCGATTAAATAGGTATTTTCACTCGATTTTCTTGATATGTAGATCTCAATTTTGAAGTTTTGAGATAGCAAATTTAACTTGATTGATTGATTTACAACCATTGATTATCAACTATTGATTGATTGTATTGATTCTGGAACTTCATTGTTATTATCTTGTAGTGTGCGTTTCAAATAATAATATCACTTCATTTTTTTGCTTGATGTGGTTTTGTAGCTTCAATAAACTTATCTTGTAGGTGGTTTGTGGTTTTAATGCCCGAGTGAATCCCACTTCTGAACTATTAGAGCTCTCTTACCGCAAAGAATCGCCAACAACAGTTCTTCTATTCTTTAAAGCACTTTATGACACTGTTCACAAATACACTAAACTGTTTACCATTTAAACTCTTAACTATCACTGTTACACAACTTAGTCTCTCGATCTCACACTCAGCGGTTAATTATAACTGTTACACTTTTATCACAATACTACCACCCCACAACTTGTACTCCCAATTTCACAATGCCTTCTCTTAACGGAGCTGCGATTTATATACTTCTTATTCTTAGTCAAATCAGTATTTAATATTACATTTATTTTATCAATTAAACTTCTATACAGAGATTCAATTGTTTTAGTCAAATCAGCAACTTATATCTTTGTTTTTAGTCAAAACCAAACTACTACATGTATAAAAGCTAACATAAGCAAGCTTTCAGCGTACGGTATATCTTCTGGTCGGATCAGCTCGGTATCGGACTTTCTGAACCAGAGTAGTTGTCGACGGGTGTTCCTAGGGACCCTTCACAATAAAAGCCGGAGTGCCTCAGGTGTCCGTTCTTTCTGCAACTCTTTCTGCTGCACATTAACGATTTGCTGAAATCCGGTATCAATGGATATGCAGACGACAGCACAGTTGTAGAAAAACCAATTGCGCAACTTTTGAATGACAAACTTCAGGCAGTCTCCGCATGCGGCAATGCCAAACTTGTTAAATTCAATGCCACCAAAACGCAGTCGTGTCTATTCAACGCCAAAAAAAACTCTTTCAACTTGGCTCCTACTTTTCAGAATGTATCCTTACAGTGACCGGCTTCAGTTGTTAGGCTTAGAGATTTCCTCAAACCTCAACTTTGGTCGGTGCATTGAGTTCAGAGCTAAGGCGGCTGCAGGATAGCTTGTCGATCTTGCGAAGGTCCGAAAATATTATACACGGGGACAGCTACTTGTATTATACAAAGCACAGGATTATATTAATTTAGGGTATTAATATTTTTATCTTAAATCTGATTAATTAATAATAAATAATAAACTAATAAAATGATAATTTTATATCTTTAATCAGATACGTAAGATTCAGGTCAGGTCAGACAGTTAATATTATAATTATTAAATTAAAGCGGAGAGCGGTTCAATCACTGTATCAATGCTTACTTTATGTCTATATAATTAGAAGGAGTTGCTACTCCGGTCAATTAAAACCGTATACGAGCTGGATTCTAATTTATTTGAAATTGGATCGTGAATGTGTGCGACATTAAAGCAGTGTGCGATTTTATTGACCTCTTACCTCATGTTTGTGATCCTTCTTTATAGATCCGTGTCCGCCGCCTGTACTCTGTAAGGTGTTCATGTTCACACACACATAAACCCACAACAAAAGGGTACTAAGGTTAATTCTTCTTTTATATAAACGTTACTGTTTATTTAACAATCTTCTTCTTTTTTTGTTTTAATATTAATTTGTAAAATTCTATTCCACAATGGATGGATTTTTCTACGATAGGCACTGTTCCAGTCGATAACACAACACTTAACTACTTTACCGGTTTTACCTGTTTCAATGTGAGTTAAATATATTTTTTGAAAAATAAAATGTAACAAGTGGAACCAGCTTTTTTTTATTTTTATTTTTTTTTATACAAAACTAGGTTAACGCTTGACTACATTCCACCTGATGGTAAGTGAAATGTAGTCTTAGGTGGTAAAGCGCATTAACCTAGCAGCCTATTCACTCTCCTCTTGAAGACACCCCCAATTAAATTTAAATATAAAAAAAACGGATAATATATTAGGAAAAAATATTATAGCGTTTTGTAATACGTAGTAAATACAAAACTATTTTTAAAGACGTCCACTAAAAATTTGTTTATACAAGTGTAGAATAATAATTATGCATTTAAGCAATATAATATTACGATATAAAATTATTATTATATTTCAACAAGGGTTATTACTAATTACTATTTCCTCAGTTGAATTGTTAATTAAAAAGGCATTTCATAAGATTTATAATAGAAGTAACCCACTGACTAATAAAATAAGGCTAAAGAATGAAACTATCCAGCTGTAAAATGTTAATTGTGGAACCAGGATCTGGAACTAGAAACCACCAGCTGGAAAAAAATTGTGTGTCAATCATTAATCAATCATAGTCAATCAATCAATTTAGGCATCCCAATTTTTCTAGTGATTCAAATATTCAAGAGTTAAAAATAAATGATGCTTATATAATATTTTACTAATATTAGTATTAATATTAATACAGTAACAGTTGTAAAATTTACCTATAGATTCCTGCGCCAGTTGAAAATAAATTTGATAAAAAAGGATTTAACAATTATTTTATTAAAAGACCTATTACGAACTTATTATCATATTATTAAATATTAAAATATTGTCTATAGCTATTTTACCGAGAACGCAAGATAAAAATGACAGTCGCTTGTAAGTAAAGTCATATTACGCATTTAAAGTAGTAATTATTATACTCAACCGCAGTAAGTTATTATGGACTTTATATCACTTCAGTAAAGTAATATTTATCGAGAGTATCCAGTATATAAAAAAATATATCATAAATGACAGTCTTTTGAGTCTCTCCTGATCCTTATACAATAAATATACTGTATTGAATATTATTCAATACTCACATTTAATATTCTTTTGATATCTATGGAATAGAACACATTTATCATCACATATCTTCTATATAAATCATTAGATTGTAATATAAATATAGAAAATATTAACAAAATATCAAACAGAGGTCATCAAGAAATATTAAATGAAAATATCGTAATGAATAGCTAGTAATATATAAGAGTAACTAGGTTCTTAGAAATATATTAATTTCATCTTTTTATACATAAGACAAGAATAAAATTAATATACTTGAGGGCGCGCTTGATAAACGAGTAACCGAAGCAGTGTCGGTGTCAACTGACACTTAAGTTGGGAGGTGTCAGTTATCACGGTCGTTTAGCCTGACACAACACTGAGCGCAACAAGAACCGACTAAGTCTTGAAGCGGAAAGCGGTCCAATTCGGATTGACATGCTTCGTGTTTGGTGGGGTGCTGTTGGATTTAGTGTCTAGAACTATGATATTATTAAATTTTAGTTATATTTAATTCTAATTGTTACATCACTGATAGGAATTACACCTAACCACGTATTACGTTTTTTTCTCACCGACTGAATACTTGCTCCTGTCCAAAATTGGTTATGGAATATGAACAGTAAAGACAAAGGAGGCCTAAGATTTTTTTACATTTGATAGTGTTGGTGGTATTTCATTATTAATTACGGTAAAAAAATAGTACAAAACAAAAAAGACAGTCAATAGGAAATTAAAAACCTACTCTTTAATGTACCGAATAGAAATTTGAATATAATTTTTTTTTTTTTTTTTTTTATACAAAACTAGGTTAATGCTTGACTACATTACACCTGATGGAAAGTGAAATGTAGTCTTAGGTGGTAAAGCGCATTAACCTAGCAGCCTATTCACTCTCCTCTTGAAGACACCCACATTATATTTTGCCGGAAATACCGACGCAGGCAGATTGTTCCAGTCCTTCGCTGTACGCACTAAAAAAGATGAAGCATAGCGCTTCGTTCGGACAGGTGGAGTGTCCACAACGTAGGGATGGATACCCGCCGTGCGTCGGGACGTCCGGCAAAGGAACGGGGATGGGGGAATTAGGTCGTGCAATTCCTGCGCACACTCACCAAAATGTATCCTATAGAATACTGAGAGGCTAGCAATTCTACGCCTGTGTTCAAGGCTGTGGAGTTTGGCATCAACCAATTTAGGGTCGCCAATAAGCCTCTTTGCTCGCCTCTCAATTGAGTCCAGAACCGCAAGATGAGTCTTTGCGGCACCAGCAAATATATGGCCACAGTACTCTACACACGACCGGATCTGTGCTTTGTATAATACAAGAAGCTGTCCCGGTGTAAAGTACTGTCGCACCTTCGCAAGTACAGCAAGCTTTCCCGCAGCTGCTCTTGCTCTGGACTCAATGTACCGACCAAAGTTGAGGTTCGAGGAGATCTCTAAGCCTAACAACTGAAGCCAGTCACTGTATTCTCTCACAATGATGAAACGATAACTTAATAAGACTAACCCAGTTCTTATAGTTTATTATTAAAATCCGATGGGACTGAACAATTAATTATTAATTTAAATAAATAAATAAATAAATAATTTTATTTATTTAAATAAATAAATAAATAAATTAAGTTTTTGATAAATATATCATAGTATATATGTAAAAAATAATCTATAACATTTTTATAAGATATAGGCATAACAAATCATGATGAATTTAAAATTATAAAAAAGACTATTCATCATCATTCATCGCCAATCATTATATAATATTTGATAAACCTAAAATCCTCGTTAAATAATAACGTTACATTCTAAGAATGATTCGTGAGGCTTTTGAAATCAAAAAATGTCCTAATTTTATAACAGAAGATGGTTGGGGATTATCTAACACCTGCGACCCACTTTTGAAAAATATAAAATCCCAGGTCTGTGACCGCACTGTAAGACTTCAAGATACTCTAAGTGAGTTTTGACTTTTGTGTGAATCCTGAACTGTACGCCCGGAAACTTAGAAACCGTTGGAGGTAGATCACTAATTAACTGTCTTACTGACAGACTCCTCTATCTCGTTTTACCGTGAACACGATAGCTGCAAACCATTCGAAACGTCGGGTTAGAGGAAAAATGTAAATTTAAATTTTATTCATTATACGAGGGTTATATCCTTAAAAATAGTTTTATTTCAATGTGTAGTACTCGTGAAAGCCTTAAAAAATACTATTGATGTTAGTTTCTATGTCAATGAAGATATACATATTAATATCTTAGTTCGAATAATTTCATTACAACTGTATGTATCATTCGAGTAAAAAATAAAATATTGATATAGATACAGCGAAATCAAAAGAGTTTTGCTACAAGGTACTACAATTTTTTTAGTGCAGTTTTTAGTTAGTTTAATTAACTACTTGTAACTTCCAAGACTTTAATAGAATGGACATATTTGCGAAATGTTACAATTATTTTCTCTCAAAATCTGGAGTGGATTGTTATGGGAGAGGAAGCTATGATCCTTATTGATGACAAAAAAAAAATATTATTATCGATTTGTTGATTTAACATAACATTTAAATATAGAATGAGAATAATATTTTTTTTAATTTATTTATTAGGGAAATACAAAGTGGACGGTATTACTTCAGTAAATGGAAAATACTCAAGAGAAATGGATACATAATTATTTTATATCGTAATGTGACTATTGACTTAATACAACTTAAGAAACCATGTGCAGCCAGAAAAATAAAATTTTTGTTTATTTTTGTAATATTATAATTCCAGTTTGTAATATAGATACTTTAAAACGCAACTTGGTAGACCTTATTAAAAAGAGAAAATAACACCTGGTTAATTGTGGAATTATTACTGTTTTTCTGACCCGATTACATATTACTCTACCATTTTTCGATTCCACACTGATATTATGATCATTATTAATATTATATGTCACCGAATAATATCACAGCATACTTAACACTTAGGCCACATCGAATAATTATTTTTTAAATTATCAATATTCTTCTACTAATCGGTTAAATAGATAGTTAATAGCTAAGATGAATTAATATTATTTTACTCTCAAATATTTTTAATTAAGAATTGAATAAGAATGACTTAAAGAAGGATTTAAGAATTTTTATCATCTTTTAGATGATCACGTGGACCACCTGTGGAATCTAGTTAAATCTATTTTTTATTTTGTAATTTGAATCTAAAATTCTTGATAGTATTAGATTAGTTTGATGAATAGAGTCATTGAAAAATTAAGTAAGGGGGACGTGCGTGACGTCCACTCCTGACGCCGTACCGAGAACAACTGACCATTCTGTTGTGGACTCAGTTACTGAAAATTTGCAAGGATACCTCGATTTATTTTTCAAAGAGACTTACAATGATAGAAATATAAAGATCAAACTTCAAATTAATATTGACTTGCTCTTACATTATAATAAGTTTGAAATTTTGTTTATTGTTACGATATAAACAATTCAACCGTTATAATTTAGTATAGTGTGTATGATATATGTACAGCACTTCACTTATATCATACTTCATATCATACTTCGCATATAATAGAATACCTATAAAAGTGTTCATTTAGAATTAATAAATAAAAAAAGTATTAGTACGAACTCGTATGTTTAATTTAAGAAGTTTCGTGTCATACTTCGTTTCCAAGAAAAGTATAACAATCTTTAAGAGGCTTTATTTGCTTTATTATTTTTCATACATCTTTCAAATATTGTCAATGTTTATTTACACAGTTTACATATACTAATATACCTACAACATTAATATCGACACTACAAGGAAAGTTTGTTTTACAAATAAAATAATATATATATATATATATATATATATATATATATATATATATATATATATATATATATATATATATATATATATATATATATATATACACGTTATCTATCCTACTATGAATAAAGAAAAATAAAATAACAATTACGTTATTCATCCAAACTATCTAGAAAAATAACATTGCACATTATTTATATATTCATATTTCATCCATATTTACATACCTATTTAAAAAAAAAACAATCTTTAATTAAAATAAATATTTTAATATCACCACAGATCTTTCAATTTAATCCAAACCAAACAATGTTATAGCCAAACTGATTTTCGTGGAATGTTTTTTATTTGGGAAAAGCCGAGATGGAACGTTCCTATCAATCGCTTTGGTAAATTCCTATCGAATTTTCTATATTTACTGAAACGTGCAGGCTGCAGCGTCGTCTGAAAAGACTTTTAGAACTATGCTCACTTTAATTTAGATTCTCCTCCATAATATCAGGTGTAATGATATGTCACTGATTGCAATTGTTGATAGATTTCTACAGACATTATTCTGTATAAATTCTATCATATTTAAAATTATATTTAATTTTGTGCGAGATGATGATTATGTGATCCAAACACTATGAATTGGCTTCATTAAAATAATCTGGAATTCGCTTTTATATAACTAATAACTTAAATAATAAATCGAGGTTCTCAGGCCAACAAAATACCTAGTACAATTTCATTTTACATTATCAATAACGACAGCTGATTTGTTTATATTTATTACATAAAATAAAAAATAATAAAAAGGAATAAAAAAGAAACTTCTCACTTTTCTGTATGCTTTCAAATTAATGAAATTTAAATTTATAGTCTGAAAGTCCTAGAGACCTCATTCATTATTTTAGGATGATAAAAAACTTGAAATCCTAAGAGCTGGCGAACTGCCAGAACCGTGCAAAGTGTGAGAATTTATCAAAGATAAGCTTATATATTAATCGGTGTAGTTTGAGATCGCACCAGGAATACATTTTCTGAAATTTAAACTAAATTGAACTTAAATGTGTCATGTATCAAGTTCCAAATATTAGTACATATCATATTAATAATTTATAAAAATATATTCTTATACATATATATTTATATAAATATTAATGTATGTATTATATATAATACACCCATTGATCTAACCCCTATGTAAGCAAATTATTTGATTGTGTTAAGGGTGTTAGATAACGATACAAATACATATAAATACATATTATAAATACTGAAAATATATTTAATAAACGACCAAACCCAGAAATACAGACATCTATGTTCATCACATACATACCTGTCCCAGTCGCGAATCGAATCCGATCCCCATTGAGTCGCTATACGTGGGGCGTCTGCGCTAACCACCCGACCAACGAGGCGGTTTATTTATTTACATAAAGAATTCATTTATATTTTATAAATATTTCTTAATTCTTTACTATTTTAGGAACCTCTAAGATATTTTTAGATTAGATGATTATTTATTTTCTTTTCAACCGCTTACAGTAAATATAAATAGTTATATAAAATTTTAAAAAGTATAAAAGTTGTTTTATAGAAGTAAAAAAAAAATATCTTATAAGTTAATAACTTTTATAAATTATTATGAAAGTGTCTAATTTAATGATAATCTCAATGAACACAGATGTTTCCTTAAAAAATATATATTATACAATCACAACAAAAAACTTCAATCTTCTACTTTAATCATTATTATCCCTCTTAAAATAGATAGCATCATCAATCTAGAAACAGACATCACTTGTCTTCTTTACAAAGATGATAATTAGTTGAAAATATTGTAACATTAAACACTGCGCAGAAATATCTTACATATATATTAAGAAGTTTGTATCCTCAAGAGAAATGATTTATTATTCTAACTCGTTTGAGAGAACAGTTACGAGTCTTGTCATCTCATATTGCTAATGTGAATGAGATAGGAGTACGCTGGTAATGGAGAATTGGCTCAACATTAGATTAAAAAAAAAAACACTTTATTTTCCTGCAAAAAGAATATAAGAATTTTGACATTTCAATGACCTATTCCAGAATACTATTTATCGGGCACAAAATTTACGACGTTTATTTTTATTATCAAAAAGTGTTTTGAGCAAGCATGTCAAAGCGTATTCACAATAAATCTATTTACTATAAGAAAATTTAAAGTTTTCTTACTTTTGATATTCTAACATGATTCTTTTGAAGTAAAAAATTTGGAAGATCATAAGAGGGGATGTAGCGTTTACCATCAATGATATTAAGGTTCCTGGGCTTTATCCGCTTTGCTATTAGAAGCCTAAAAAAGCCTACCTACACCCTTTTATTAAACGACAATTTAAACAAAGATTTTTTTATTCCTACTCGAATATAAGTAATCATAAGAGTTTCCTTGCTTAAACACAATACACACGCACACACGCATGCACGCATCCCCACACACACACACACGCACTCACGCATGCACGCACCCCCACACACACACACACACACGCACTCACGCACGCACGCACGGTTTAGCATTTTGTCGTAGACGCAATTGCATTTTGTCGGTATAAACAGAACTATGTTAGTTTTTAGTACTAGGAACGTCACAGCGACGACTTGACAGAAATACATTAAATAACATTCCAAACTGGAAAGAGGATCAAGTTACTGTCAAATTTCAACGCAAAATCTTTCATAGTATAACATTCACTAATCACTAAATCGTCGTATTAGTGCTCTTAAAAAACCATTAATTAAAAAGTGCACTAAAAATGACATTTGAATAAAAATATATATTTCAAAAATAAAAAAAATTAAAAACCCCCAATACAAAACGAAGTCTAAAAAAGATAAATACACACATACACACACACACACACACACACACACACACACACACACAGGGCTAAAAACTTCACATTTGTTACCCCAGTTTTTGAGAAAGCCACTGCAATACAATGCTAACACATGCGTTTAGATTTTTAAAGTTTTGAAATTGAATTTAAATAAAAAAATATGCTGATACTAATATTGATAAAATGTATACTTATTCATATGTTACATGTATACAATGTATAATATACGGGCTAGCTAATAGTATACTTACTAATTTCTAGTGACGAATTAAATGATTTACAATAAACAATTTTCTTTGACGCTATCTAAAAATTGCGGGCAAAAAAATAATTTTAGTTCATCACTTTTTGGAGTTCCTTCAACTATATTCATGAGTTATTGTAAGGATCAACACTGAATGTGTTAATGACAAAACTGATTACTAAACTACTTATCGAAGGATTAATTATGAACAAGAACTCGGAAGTCCTTTCAGTAGAAAGGTCTCGATCGAAAGGTCATGACATATCTGAACCGCGCCCATTTCGCCGGGGTGTCAAAGATATATAAATAAATATATATAGGATAGACATTTGAGGATTATGTCAATCGAGACCATTATTTTTTGCAGAACAATGAACCTAAATTCCCACTTCTTTTGGTTTTAATTTCTTGAGAATATCGTAATAAATAAAAGATTATGTTACTAGCTGATCTGATTAAGGAAATAAATTTACTTCAAGTAAAAAGTATAAAAATCTGTTCAGTAGTTATTCTTTATTTCTCAAACGTACAAAATGGCCCATTTCTAAAAATTATATACTTTAAACGAACACTTAATGTATTACTTTTAAGTAACTGAACAAGCAGAAACTTCTCAGTTTAAAAAAAATCAAATCAAACTTAATAATCTTAAGCAGTTCTGAATTTCATGGAGCAGCTGGAGGCTTTCGTTACACTCTAGCGGTAATGAAGAATAATAAACATTTCTTTGTTTTGTTTTATCTATTAAAATTTTGTTTTCAATAACTTAATGGTCAAATAGATGTTAAGAAGGAATTAAAACCATTTTTCAAAATATTAATAATTTAGTTTGTTCTGATTTTAAAAAAGTAAATTATTACTGGAAATTAAAAAAAAAATGTCTATCAAAATATAACACTATCAGTTGTTATTGACTAAATACGGTACTAAAATTAAGAGTTAATAATATGAGTTATTCATACCAGTATTTATATCAATAAGTAAAAGCAACAAAAAGATGTAAAAAAAGTTATCATAAAATTTTAGATTTATTGTTGTAGAAATAGTGGTAGCCGAATAATAAACGTTTTAATCTTAATCAATTTCAAATACGTCGAAAAAAGGTTTAAAAATACACGTATACGATTCACAATTATTTTTCCTGACTTTGTTAGAAGGCCTGTCAAAATAAAAATGGTTTTTTTGTATGGATTTATTACAAACAGCACATAGGGATGTGTAAAGTATTTGTAGCAGATATTGCGTAGATAGTCTACGCCTAGTGCTACGAGTGTCGAGCAGTGTTTATGCGATACGTTAAAAATGCTCTATACAATAAACAAAATGAATTGAATTTTTTGAATTGAATTTGAATGAAACAAAACAAATATTTTTTATATGATTTGGTATGGTGGCTTATTATTAAAGACTAGTACTAGTTAAAATAAAGTTAAAGTACTAGTTGATAATTAAGAAATAAGGTCTCAGCTATCTTTTAAATAATTTAATTAAATTAGGGTCCAAAAAACATAGAGTATATATTTATTATGCTAAGCAAAACAAATGACACCAAACGCTCACATGCTAATTATAATTTGTGTTTGGATACTTTATAGTGTTAATGTATCCAAACACGTAAGTACTAGTACTTACGAAATATGCTAAACTAGGGGTCGCTCGCGACTTCGTCCGCGTGGTTTTTAGTGTTGCCGCCGAGTTTCATACAAAATTGATACTTAAAACCCTTAAGGGTGGAATTTAAAAATCTTTTCTTAGTACACCACTACGTGGAAAAACAAATGTGTCCTCCAATTTTACTATCTCTACGACCTGCGGCTTAGACTGTATGCTATAACTAAGTCAGTCAGAACCTATTAGATTATACTAAATTTGCAGCATTTTTCATTGCTGCCTAACTTCTATTAATCACAGCGAGATGATAAATACGCTATAGCCCTCCTTAATAAACGGACTATTCAACACAAAAAGATTTTTCAATTCGGGCCAGTAGTCCCAGAGATTAGTGCGTTCAAACAAACAAACTCTTCAGCTTTATAATATTAGTATAGATAAAAATATATCTTGTACGTTTAAATAAAAATAGTCTTACATATCATATTTTCTACAACAATTGATACCGGGTTTTAATATGAAATTAAACTATTTTTGCGGATTTAACTCGCGTACATTTAATTAAATTTAAAATTTAACCCAAAGTTTAGAGAGCTTTGCTGCAGTCGTGGTTCAAAGCACTTCGGCTACTACGGCATACTTCGTAAAATTCATAGAAATAGTTTTATTTTAATGTGTAGTACTCGTGAAAATCTAAGAAAATACTAAAGTTTAATTATGTAAGTTTGATTGCATTGCATTCAACAGCCAACGACAATCGTATTTGCGAAAGATACTTTTAGAGGTAATGTTAATTGGATTCTCGCTAGTAAAGTCTTTATTAATTATAGATAGCATTATATGTAGTATCAATTATAAATCATAGATTAGTGGTGATTATAGGATAGGGCATTAAAATAAATAACCCCATATTACAAGTAATAATATAACTACTAATAATAATTAAATGAACAAGAATCTTACAAGGTCAATATGTAAACATAATAAAATATGATTTTATTTAGACCTATAAAAATAAACGAGTATATATAATATCACATGTTCTTATACAATTCCGAATAGATGTATTACATTTATAAAAATGAATATTTTGTAAAAAGAAAAAGTTCATAATAATAACTACTGGCACCCATTATAATTTCATAATTAAAACAAGAAATTGTCTTTCAATGTTTAATTAAATGTTGTAGGCTGAAATTAAATTTATATCGTATTATTTTACTAAATAACGTTTTAATTAATAATTAATAGCCTCTTAAATATGAATATTTTGATATTTATGTAAGTGTATAGGTTTCTGTACATTTTAAACTCAATCATAGAAGACTTTAGAAGTAAATGTTTCTATTATTATTTAACAAGCGAAGTTGATTGTTATTTTATTTTCAATATATAAAACCTATTTCAAAATTTAGTAACATAAGACATTTTATTATATGCAAAAGCACCAACAATTTATAACTTATTCGACCAATAACTTAAAAACCCAGAAATCATTTTGCTAACTTCCAGTCTGTTCAAACGGGAGCGCCATTGCCTCGTAATGAAGTATTTCCGTTGAGCTGAAAGAAGGCGAGTCTGTTGGTCTATTGTTAAAGTCTATTATATGTTCCTAACGTGAGATAAATATTAATAAAAACGAAGGCAGAAAAATTACTTTACTCTGTTTAAAAAAAAACTAGAATAATGATTTACATAGTAGTCAAACCACTGTACAAAAACAAAGAAAGGAGGTCGCGTGTGTTCTATTTTCGATACTCTCTGTGTAGTCATTTCTGACATGCTGCTTGCTAGTTTTTCATTTCTCTTAAAAGCGCGTTTGGTTCTTTTTAAAATAATCGTGAGATGAAAATATTTTTTGATAAAAAATGCTATATTTATTATTTGCTTCGGGATCTAAAGAGAGATTCTTGTTTTATGTAATCAAAACTGAATTATATAAATTAAAGTCATTCTGTAGTTTTTGAAAATTATGAGGCTTCGTAGTTTGTGCATAAAAGATAATTTAAGAAAGCCTAAAACTACGAGATCAATTTCAATAATTCTCTAGAAAAATAAGTTTTATCTCTTTTTAATAATAAATATTTTTTTAATATATAAAACAAAAAATATATATGTGAACCATGACAAAGGATGAACAGAATGTTGTAAAATAAAATCTTTTTACCGGGCACGCGTGTTTTGAATTACAGTTATTAGTATTACGACATGTTATAAGAAGAACGATATACAAAGCTTTATGAAGTGTTAGCTCGACTTTTAAGTATGATTTTGCTTTTAGGATCGTGTTTTAAGAGCAGTTTCACTTCGCTTAGGCGTTATGTTTTCAAACAAAGGCATCGTCGTAATTATTGCTTTTATATCATCCAACGGTGTTTGGTTAATTTCAACGACCATGAGATAGTATTTACATAAAAAATTCTAAGACTTATCTTATAATATCTTATTATTTATCCCATTTTTTTAGTGTCTTCTGAAAAATTTAATTTTATGTTCCAAAGTTATTTCATAAATTTATTTTAGCGATAAATATTTTACCCTAAGTCAGCTTTTTTATCAATAAGTAATGTATTATTATTATTTTTATTTGATAAACATATACAGATAACTACATGCTATAATATATATTAAAAATTTAAATGTATATTAACCAGTATACTAATAAAAATATAGTTCAATAGGTTTATTACGAAATTGATTTGAGAATTGAAAATGTATTGAGTTTTCAAATTCACACAGGTATTGACATAGTGTTCTACGTAAGACACATTAAGAATTGCTTCAATGAGATGAAATGTTACAAATTATTTTATTCCAATAAACAAATCGCCTTTTATAAAAAAAAACATTGATTATTATTTTTTTAGATTGGGCTAGACCTTTATATCTGCAAGTGAATTATAGTAAACTTCCAGAGTTTATATAATATTAGTAATGATTTTAACTTAATTTAGTATATAATATTAGTCAGATGAATTACAATTTATTTTCTGAAATGTTGCATTGTTTCCTTATAAGAGTATACTTGCTGTAAGGTTCATAAATAACATTTTACGATACTTTCAAATAAATATTGTATAAGACACTAGGAGTAGTCCGAAGGGATTTCCCATCAGTAATTTTTCTGGAACGTGCAACGTATACGTAAATTGTTAAGAAAAGTCACTTCTTAAGTTATTCTAAGCGTAACCCAAAATATCATTACAACACAACCCAAGATATTTTTATAATAAAATTCTTTTTTGTGTGTTCTGTTTTTTTTGGATCCCTAATTGGTTTAATTACATAATTGTTTTCTGTATATAGCGCTGCTATTAGTGTGATTATAAAAGATATGCAATTTCATTAGCCTACTAGAAGCGTACACAATTTTTCGTATTCATATTTTATAAATGTTTTTAAAATAAAACGACCTTTACATGATTGAATAGAAAGTGTTATCCACGTAATTAAAAAAAAACGTCATAAAAAATTGGTTTACTTTTAATTTTTTTAAGGAGTATTTAACAATGTAAATAACAGGGGAATTCTAAAGTCGAGCTGAGCTGAGAAAGAATAAAAATATATTAATATTGAAATATATATTTTTTTAAGATAGCCGCTTTTCTATAAATCAGTCAGTTCAGTCAACATTCTATAAATACTCTTTATTCTACGTTTATGCAATAACGATGATTTTCGTTTTTTTTTATATATCTTTTAAATTTAACCCGACGTTTCGTGTGCTTTGCAGCAATCCTGATCACGGTAAGACGAGTTGGAAGTGTCCTTTGTCCGTCGGACTAAATTTAAAATGTAAATTTGAAATCGTAATTAATTAACGAAACGAAACGAAACTAGAGTTAAATCCGTAAAATATTTTTATTTCAATGTTTTGTACTCGTGAAATCTTAGAAAATACTATGTTTAGTATCATTCCAATAAATCATTAATTAATTGCAAATAAAGAACCATCAATCATAATTGTTTATAAGATAACGATATTGATATAATCTTAATAGGTTTCCTAATGGATAAGATAACGCACACTACAAGATTGATGATACTATTACTGCAGAAACCCTTCAACGGAACAAGGGTAAAAGTGTAGCGCGTTAATATATATCATCCAAGTAATTGTTTATTTGCAGAGGCAGTTCCGAATAATAATAAGAAGTTTCTATTTTCTTTTACCATCGTAACTTGATAAGAAAATAGAAAGACTAAGAAGTTATGAACTTTTGTAAATAATCAGTAAGCGTCTTCTGAATATCGTGTTATATTTTCGTCTAAAAGTATCTTGTATGTTTGGGTTAATTTCAATATGAGTGCTATAGACAACGAATTGAATCCATCTCCCTTAAGTAAATATATACGAGAAACAGTATGTTCTTTTTTATACTTAGACTGGCCGTAAACACTGTTACAATTAAAAATTAAAAATATTACATTTGAATTTGGAATCTGTCTTTTTATACGATTGTTCATTGTGTTTTCTCATTTTGGAGCCAATACATAGGTACAATGAGACTTCCTACGTTTGTGACAGAGAAAGACCTGGCCGTCCACGTTGTGTTCGTACGAAAAAGGTGGTCGAAGCAGTAAGGGAAAGAATTCAAAGAATCCTGTCCGAAAGCAAAAGATTTTATCTCGGGAAATGAAAATAGCACCTAAAACCATGTCGTTCATTTCTTAACTGATAAATTAAAGATGAATAGGGTGGTAAAATCGAAACAACTACTGAAACGGTACGCAAAGGGAGGTAACAGAAAAATTTTGTTTACGGATGAAAAAAAAATTACAATTGGGCAACATTTTAACAAACTAAGTGATCTATTTATGCTCAAAACTCTAAGAAAGCTTCACAACTAGTCGACAGAATGCAACGTAGGCATTATCCGATTTCAGTGATCGTTTGGTGGGGTGTTAGCTATGAAGAAGTGACTGAGCCATATATTTGTGAAAAATATATCAAAACATCGGCACAAGTGTATCAAGATACCATTCTTGAGAAGGTAGATAAACCTCTAAATAACGCCATGTTCAAAACCAAGTATGGTTCTTCCAGCAAGACTCGACGCCGGGTCATAAAGCTCGGTCCACGCAGTCTTAGTTGGAAGCAAACGTCTCGGACTTCTTCAGAGCTGAAGACCGGCCGTCGTCTAGTCCCGATCTTAATGCGCAAGATTATGATTTATGATCAGTTTTAGAGAGTTTAGCTTTCTCCAAACGCCATGATAATCTGGAGTCCCTAAAACAATCCATACGATTGGTTGGCAGTGAAGGATTTCCCCAAGGAAAGAGCGCGTGATCTATTGATAACTGGCCACAACGTTTAAAGGACTGTATTGCAGTCAATGGGCACCACTTCAAATAAGCTTTTTATATTTTTAATGGTTTTATATTTGTGTATTAAATTAACACAGTGTATAACCAGAATATTTCTGGAACACACTTTATGGCTTAATGTTAATGTTATTTTAGTAATTGTTAATAAATATTAATTCTATTGCAATGATTTTTTTAAATTACTAAACTATCACACAAGCATAAAATTAACTTAATGTTAATATATTAGAGTCAACAGTTAATAAGTCAATTATTCATAAATATATAACACATGTCAAGCAGTTTGGGAAACTTGTATCTTATACCTTTTTTATGTCCATACTTGTATGTACTTATAAATCATTATGTCATATATCCACATATATATTATTTATTGTAAACTTGTCAAGGCTATTTAATCATTATACAAACAAATTCATGCGCTTTTAATAAGCGATTAAAGTTAAATATTACTTAGTTTTGATTATTACATTATATACTAATTAAATATTATAATATTAATTAAATACTTTTTTAATAGTGATTCTACTTGTGTGATTATAGGCAGTCCTCGACTTATGTCGTTTCGATTTACATCCTTTTGTCTTACGTCGAATAGTGTTTTGACACTACTCCATAAGAATATGTCAGTTTCACTTGTCACCCGGTCAACGGTTGTGAGCATAGAATTATGTATAATAATATCTCTATGGTTGTGAGACGGGCGAAATAACTTAAAGAAAATTGTCCTAATTTTGAGAGATGTTTTAATGTTTGTTAATAACAAAATTTGAGCAGAATATCAGTTTTAGCAAGTTTATTATAAACAAGAAGAAAAAAGCGGTCTAGAATGAATAATTCCTTAAGCCAAAAGAATTATTTATTATTTCTACTTACATATTTCAATTATTATAGTTTTATTAATAATATTGACAAAAATATTGCAAAAATAACTAATATCTTAAGTAGGCACTATTTTAAAAACTTGTTTTTGAGAATACACCATATCTTTTGATAAAAATTATTGTGTTTAAAATTTGAATTATTTTGGAACCTTATACTTGAGTTGTAAAAGTTAACATTTAAGAATATATCTCTGTCTAATATCACATATTTCGAAAACTTAACTTGAGTACGAGAACTACCTGTGTGTCATAAAAGCTGCTGCTAACAGTGGTTGGATACAGTAGTTTGCCTTTGAGTATATTTAGTTAGAGAATGAAAACACGGCAACTCATACACCAACCAACACGAAATTTGAATTCACGTGTTTCATCATTGTCTTATGCTTTATATGAAAACGCAAAATTTGGTAAGGTCCACATTTGATTTCTTATTTTTATTTATTTATTTATTTTTTTATTATATTTATTTATTTTTATACCTTATTATATTAATTTTTTTATACTATATTCATTCATACTTTAAATAAGTTTACATGTTAAAGCTAACATATTTTTTATAATGCAATAATAATAATAATAATAAATGCCGTGTGGCACCGGCAGAGCAGAATAGTGCCACCCCTACCTAGCCCGTGGGTGTCGTACGAGGCGACTAAGGGAGTCGAAGAGCAACTCATAATCTTAGCTCCCCGAAATAAAGGCAGCAGACCTTTAAAACTGCCTCCTCGAAGGACCTGAGTGGACCTCGAGTGATGGAACTGCCAGGCTGAACATCTAGTCTGCAAGGGGGGGTACGTGTAATATAGTATCTTACTATATGGAAACTTACACGGTAACAAGGCAATGGTTACCCATTAAATAGGGAGACACGACAGAACAAAAATCGTAATGGACCGCTCCCCGGGGGCGATCGCCGGGGCACATCTGGAGCCGATGCTGGATGTCACAGCATACGAACCATCGGTGACGAAGAGTTGAAAAAGAAAAATGCTACAGCCGGTCGTCGTGTTCTGAGCAGGCGGAGTCACGACGGTAATGCTACAGCCGATGCACCGATAAATTCATCAAATACATTAGTTAATCCTAACATAACATTACCAAATACTTGTAGCACCACTGATCCACCAATCCCAAAATTGGATGTTGCGCAGAAGGCAAACGCCTTTTTATCTGCGCCCACCAAGGCTGGCAAACTGAGAGTACGCATGTCATGGAGTAAAGAAGTAACATATTTATTATGCGTACTTACTACTATATCACCAAATTAGAGACATGACGCTATACAGAATAAGGCTTCATGATATTTTCAAGCAAAAGTATCCGGATATTAATGTAAGTCAACAAAGAGTTTCAGACCAAATGAGAACAATATTAAGAAACAATTTATTAACATTAGAAGTATTAAAGCAAATAAAGGAAGAAGTAAAAACAAAGTTAAGCAAAGAAGAGGCAAATACTGAAAGTTCTGTGCCATACTCTGACACTGAAATCAGTACACATCCTTTTTATGTGCCACACTCTGACACAGAAATCATCACAGAACCTGTCATATTCGACCAATCTAGCAGTTCAACATCAGGCAATAATAATATCAGCACACAAATATCACAATCATTGACAAATCAAATTGAGATCGGGGATCTTACTAACATTACTCCTATCACAGACAGTTCTACTCAAGAAATATTTGTAAAATTTAAAACAACTTTCAATCAATTCGATAAAATTGACGCAATAGTAAGACCTAAGCTTCCCAAAATTATTTATAATCGAAAACTTACTGAACTGATTCATATATTTAATACGCGTATATTACCAAACTTTGTAACAGACAACATGAAACTAAGTGAAATACATACATTAATCTACTGTACAGCTCACATTATATCCGAAGAATTAAACTACAAAATAATAGCGAACACAAATGTTACAAAACGAAAACATAACATTAAACCACCATGGCAAGTCAGATTAGAGAAAGATATAGAAAAATTAAGACAAGATATCGGTCGACTTACACAATACATTAACGGTAACACATCAAGCAAGCTAGTTAAAAAAGTAAAACAGATCTTTAAACACACAACCACTCATACTAAACATGAAGAAAATAATAAAAAACAAACGAATATCTAGATACACTAAAACAAAAATTAGCACTCAAAGTCAACAGACTTAAAAGATATAAATAAGCAGATTTACGCAAAACAAACAACGTACTATTTAGCAATAACGAAAAACTATTTTATAGGCAACTTACTCAACCTAAAACACACGACAGCAAACAAAAAACAGATATACCTTCAAAAGAACAAATTGAAACTTTTTGGTCGGGAATATGGGAAGATGATATACAACATAATTATAATGCAGAATGGATCAAAAAAAAAGAAAGCAGATGGAACGGTTTAGACGAAATGGGTTTTTCAGAGTTAACAGAAGCAGATATTAGAGATACAACTATTAGACTTCATAATTGGAAATCGCCGGGAATAGATAAAATTCATAATTTCTGGTACAAAAAACTAACCTCACTACATAAAATCATAGCGAAGAACTTGACGGAAATAGTACTAGGGGAACAAAGCATACCAACATTTTTTGCAACCGGGATAACATACATGCTTCCAAAAGGGAAACACTCATTAGATCAATCAAAGTATAGACCTATCACATGTTTACCAACCATTTATAAAATACTTACATCAGTTGTCACAAATAAAATCATAAAACATATTGAGAAAAATAACATATTAGCAGAAGAACAGAAGGGCTGTAGGCGAGGTCACATGGGCTGCAAAGAACAACTTATTATAGACTCTACAATTCATAAACATGCCTCTTCTAAAAATAGAAATCTTCACTGTACATATATAGATTATCAAAAAGCATTTGACAGCATTCCACATTCTTGGTTAACTCAAATATTGCACATTTATAAAGTAAACACCTCCTTAGTCCACTTCCTACAAAATATGATGACACATTGGAAAACAAAAATACACTTAAATAGTCCTCACACCTCAATTACTACTAGAGAAATACTGATTAGAAAAGGTATATACCAAGGAGACTCTTTAAGTCCCTTTTGGTTTTGTCTTGCCTTAAATCCTTTATCATATTTACTACATTTTTTTTTTTTTTTTTTTTCTTTGTCTGTCTATGCTGTTAGCCCTGTTGGCTATTACAGCGTCACCGGGGGAGCGGGTAGGTCAGGAGACCCACCCTTAAAAAGGGGGGCCAGATGGGCCCCCATGGGGAACGACGTCTCGAGGGCGTCTCAGATTGAGACACGGACCTCGGCTCGGGGCGTCGTTAGTCAGGAGGGAAGCTAAGGACATTTGGACACTAGCGCCCGACGGCAGAACGCCGGAGCAACGGAGCACTTACTCAGTTGGGACCTCGTCTATACCGGTATAGACGGTGTGTGTCTGTATGTTGTGTGGTGTCACTTATGCCTACGCGTACACGTTATTACCTACTGTGAACGCGTCGTCGGGGTCAACGAGTACCGACTTGGGTCTTCTTTTTCTGACTAAAGTAGTCTTACGTGGTCTATAGTTAGCGGCCTCAGCCACCAGTGGGTTCGGGTGTCGCTCAGCACGTTTAAAGTACTTTTGAGAAAGCCCCTTGAAGTACTGAGCGATGGTCGGAAGGTCTAAGTCACTATGGAGATCGATGTTGCGTACGAACCACGGCGCCCCGGTTGCAATCCGTGTAAACCTGTTCTGAATCACCTGAAGGGTTTTCAGATTAGCGTGCGCAAAAGCGGGACTCGCATAGGACATGACGGAACGTATGCAAGCTTTGTAAAGTGTCACCTTATTGCGAAGGGACATTTTACTCCGCTTGCCTAAAAGCGGATATAAACGACCTAATATGTAGGCCGCTCTGCTACGAACGGTCCTAATATGCGCAGTGAAAACTAACTTTCTGTCTAACGTTACTCCTAGGTATTTTGCCTCGTCTTTCCAAGGTATCGGTTTGTCAGATTTACTACAACAGAGCCAAACTGGATACCGACTAAAACATAATAATAATGCTATTACTATCTCTCACTTAATATACATGGACGATATAAAATTGTATGCGCAGGCCGAAAAAGGAATGAAAAATCTTATCGATATTACTTCACAATTTAGCAAAGACATAAACATGCAGTTTGGTCTTGATAAGTGTAAGACTATTCATATAATAAAGGGAAAAATCCGATCCGGGAATTATAACACAAACAATGACGAAATTATAACTTCACTTGAAGCAAAAGACTTCTATAAATATCTAGGATACCATCAGTTAAAGGGCATTCAGCACACAATTTCCAAAGAAATATTAACATTAGAATACAAAAAACGGATTCATAAAATTTGTATATTCAATAGTTTACTTTCTGGGGGGCGTCTGTTTAAAGCAATAAACACATTTGCAATTCCTATACTTATTTACTCTTTTGGCGTAGTTAAATGGTCCAGAACAGATATACAAAAATTAGAAAGATTAACACGAACAACACTTACTCAACACAATAACTTACATCCAAAATCAGCTATAGAAAGGTTAACTATTAAGAGAAGTATGGGAGGCAGAGGCCTTATTGATATACAACATCAATGGCAGAGACAAATAAAAACATTAAAATCATTCTTTCATAATAAATCCACCTCAAGTGTTATGCATAAAGCAATAGTTACAGCTGACTATAACTATACCCCGCTCTAATTAGGTGATAATACATTCATAGCTGAACATATTTCTACCGACCCTCAAATACAAAAAACCCAGAATTGGAAGAAGAAGGTTCTTCATGGAAGACACCCACACGACTTAGAACAAGATCATATAAATAAAGTATCATCAAACAAATGGCTTAAAGTAGGCACTTTATTCCCGGAAATAGAAGGCTTTATGATAGCAATCCAAGATCAAGTCATCAACACCAGAAACTACCGTAAACACATTTTAAAAGATACAACTTTAACAAACGATAGATGCCACAAATGTCATAATAGTCCTGAAACAATACAACACATAATTGGAGCATGCCCGATACTGGCTTAAAAAGATTATACACACAGACACAACCAAATAGCTAATATCATCCACCAAGCACTTGCTCTTAAACACGACCTAATAAACGACAAAAAAATACTATACTATAAATATTCACCTGAATCAGTCCTTGAAAACAAAGCATACAAACTATACTATGACCGTGCTATCCTAACCGACAAAACCATACATTATAATAGACCTGACATAACACTGCAAGATAAAATACACAAAACCACATATTTAATAGACATAATAAAAAAATTAATATTAAAAAATCAATATCCGAAAAAATCAATAAATATCAAGAACTTAAAGAAGAGATCGCAAGAATTTGGAAACAAGAAAAAGTTTATGTAGTGCCCATAGTTCTGTCTACTACCGGAGTTATTCCCAATCATCTTCATCATAGCTTTAAACTATTAAATATGGAAGATAATTTTTATATTATTGTACAAAAAGCTGCCATACTTAACACATGCAGAATAGTCAGGAAATTTCTACAGAATGAAGAAACTTAAGCAAATTTAAAATCTACAACAGTACAATTACTGGGCGACCGCCCGTATTGTGCTATGAAAACCATTATAGAGATGAGTAAAAGTTTTTATAACAACAACAATAATAATAATATCGGGACAAATTACACACAGTGATCTAACCCCTAAGTAAGCAAATTATTTGCTTGTGTTAAGGGTGTTACAAATACATAGAAATACACATATAAATACTGATAATTATATTTATTAAATATAATAAACGACAAACCCAGAAACACAGACATCTTTGCTCATCACATAAATGCCTGTCTCTGCCGGGAATCGAATCCGAGCCCCATTGCGCCGTGTCTGCGCTAACCACTCGGCTAACGAGGCGATTAAATATACAAAAGAGTGCAAAATAAATTTATTAAAAAAAGTAGCCTTTAAGACGTCATGTTTTAAAGTATTTATGAACATAATGAACTTCATTTAAATTTTAAACAAATATAGAATGGATTATAAATCTATACGGGCACGGATTCGAACTCTCGACATCTGGGAAACCATCTAGTTTCCACAATCCAGTGAAGTATTTTTTTTATTATTACAACAAGGCCATGTAAAATATTTATATTCAATTCTATATTACGATTAAAAACACAATTTTTACTTGCTTGTGTCGCCTGATGATGATGTCCGAAACCGGTCGCAAATAAAATTGTATCGCATATTTAAATAAAGTGGAACTTTGTACAAGCAAGTAAAAATTGTGTTTTTAATCGTAATTAAAAATGCAGTTCCATCAAGAATTAACAACATATTCTATAAATTACTAAATTCTATATCCTTAACCTGTGTAAACATATCGTCATAATATCTTATTTGTAAAGACAGGGTGTTACTTAGGTACTTAGTTACGTAGCAATAGCATCCTACGGGAACGCTACTACAAAATCCGTTAAACAATAGAAACAATACGAGTGTCTACAACTTTATATTTATATATATGTGCTATTGTTCATTTTCACAAAGATTATTGTTATTGTATTAATATAAATATATAGGGAAAATATACTGCAATTGAATTTTGCATACACACTGTTTACTTTTGGATTAGGAATAGATTTTTCTTAAATACTTTTACACAATATTATTTTACACACTCGTTATACTTAAAGCTACCTTTTTTAGCTAAAGTAGAATCTCCTTTTATTTCAGAAAAAAAAACAATAAACGTTAACTCGCATATTCTTGGATGACATTGCAAATGCCATTGTTCATTTTAACAACGATTATTGATACAATATATTTAGAATGTGAAAATATACTGAAATGAAAATTATTTTGTACATATACCCTGTTTATTTTAGATTAGATAAGATTATTTCAGAAGCACTTTTATTTAATTCTACTCTGGTTCACATTCTAATACTACAATATTGGCTAAAGTACAATCTATTTTTATTTCACAAAAAAATAACAATGTAAGTTATATCATTATTGATCCTCGTTAGAAAATGTCATGTATACTAATTAAAAAAAAAAGGCTTTTGAGTTTTGCTTGTTAAATTGATTTAAAATTTTAATCTGTAGTATTTTTATTTAAAAAATGTGCAGATATACAGACATTCGACGCAAGAATTATAAAGTATTTAAATAAAACTGAGGAGATTTCTTCAATAATTATTGTTATTTTATTAAGGAAAAAAGAGATAAATCCATTACAAAGACCTTAATGCGTTTGATTAGTACAATCCATTAAATGTGAGTCAACACACTTAATGGGGTGGCATCTAATGTGCCGTTATTTTTAATTTACGTACGTGACTTCATTAGATCAGGATCCGTGTAAAGTACAAATTATAAAATATATATTGTAATGCATTTAATTGATTTATTTTAACATTTGTTATCCAAAGCCCTATCTACCAAAAATTAAATTAAATTCTCAGTAGCATATTTGAGGAGAATAATTAACCATAATAGATAATTGTTTGCATTTTGACAACAACATTGCTAGTATTTTTAAAGCGATTTTTTTAATTATCTGCTCAGTTATAGAGTAATGAGATATTTTCTTACAAACGTAGACAAGAATTTACTTTTACAGCGTAATGTGCGATAAATCAGGTCATTACCTAGAAGGAACATTAAACTTCGTTGTCTTAGCTCGAGTGATTTTCAATTTAGAATTAATTTAATTATTATGAAGAAATTCTCTTTTTATTTATTTTCACTCCTAATTTAATTATTATATACATTTTTGATTACTCGTAACTTCATATGGATGAAGTTACGAGTAATCAAAAATGTATAGGCTATAATAGATATAACTTTGTAATAAAAATATGCCAATCGATATTGGTTGTCAATATGTAAAAATATCACACATAATTAAAGAAAGGTAGAACATATTCTAAAAGACAATTTAATTTTCAGTTAAATAACAGAGTTTGATATGTTCTTCATTTTGTAACTTACATAATAGAATTCAAAGTTTTTGTAAAAGTTTCAATCTTATACTATTATTTCATAGAGCATGTTTGAATGTCTATACAAAACTGTTTCATTGAAACTTTTTAACAGAATAACAGATAAAACATTTATATTCATTGTATTTCCTTATTTAATAGAAAAGATTTAAAGGAATAGTAATTTTAATATTCTTCTAAAACAGTGTAACTTTTATGTCTTGTTTTTAATAAATTGTGGAAGCAAAAAATTCTGAGAATACAAAAAATACAAAAGGCATTAATTAATCTTAAGCCACTTTTCTATTTACACAAGCTTGAGGCGATCATAGTACTGGTATATATTCTTACCTCGAGAGTTCTTAAATAATTATTTTTAAAGGTATTATGAGAGAGGTTTTATATTATGTAAGTAAAATAGATGTATGTTGTTTGTATATATTCTTTACTTAGAAAATACTCATAATTAGATAAAAAAACATATCATTTATATTATTCATCATTGAATTGGATGAATTACTACTATATATGAATATTTAGTTCTCATAAAAATATAAGTTATGAGATTAACGTGGTTATTTTCACTAGAATTATATACAAAAACGGGATTATTGCCACGGTCAGTTATATTATTATTATTACCTCGATATTTCGAAGCGGTTACACGCTCCATGGTTTCCGCGTTTAGTGCGCGAGGCACTTGAAATAAAGAAGTATCTACCAAAATTTTAATCGGGAAGACGGTTTTAAACTATCTTGTGCGTGGAATACGGTGGTTAATAGTCATAAAAAGACAATAGGTTCGACTTCATTTTCGCGTCCAGACACAGTAAGTTTTGTGTGCCGTGAGAAACAAGTGAGTGACAATAGTAGTGGTTCGAACAGTCGTAATGAGAGTAGTCGACGCATCCGAAAGAGGGTAGACAGATATGTTTGTCCTTAGAAGATGTCAACACTCGCCATACCAGTCTACTCGTGACCATGGAGCGTGTAACCGCTTCGAAATATCGAGGTAATAATAACAATATAACTGACCGTGGCAATAATGCCGTTTTTGTACATAACTCATAAAAATAATCCAATAGTCAATTTATAATTTGAACTTTCCTAGTTAAAATATTAAAAAAAGTCTGTTCTATATACATGTCGCTTGTGAATTATTCTCTTTTAAATTCAGCATCCATTTGTACTCACAATGTGTTTTTAAATAAAATGCCTTGTGTGTTTTTGTTTGTGTTTATTCATTGCGCATGGACAGCTAAGCCGCTTCAAACAAGCACTATGCAGACTGTAGAGGCTCTAGTTATTAGCGACGCAACGCTGCATACACATTGAATAGTGTGCCAGAAATGAATATCTGTGGTAGAGAAGAGTTATTTAGCATATAGGTTTTATATTTTGATTATTAAAAAACTTATAGATAATTATTTATTTGTTAAACATGTTAGATGTTTGTATAAAGATTATAAATTAAACTAATATAAAATAAAAAGTCGTCGTAGCAATTGATTTCAGGTTTTCACTAGGTACTGCAAAATGTAGTGTAGTATATATCTTATAAATAAGCAATAGTAACCTAACAGTAGTATTAGCAAATTGGTTTTCTACATTTATTTAAAATTTGTTAAGAAAATGAATCCAAATTCCCATTTATATATTACTTTTATTATTTATACACTACATACACCCTTTAGTATAAAGTATTTATTTATATTACGGACTTTATAAATAATAATTAACTTTTTCCGACATTTAGCAACAGTTCTAATTTACAAAACGTTTTTACAAATATTTTGCCAATTTTTTAGAAAACCTGCCTCAGCTTCACACGGGTGCAATATAGATACTAGCATCTACATTGCACCCGGGATATAATATATATATATATAGAGTTTGTAGAACTGGATGTCTTTATGTATAAAATTTACACTGTGACTCAACTTTATTAATCTAAGATATCCAATGTAATAAAATGCTGTTAAGGGCATTATGGATCTACATGAAATCTACAGTATAGGTGATACTCTATATGTTATAGATTTAATTGGAAAAGACATAATACTGTATCGTATTAAAAGCGTGGTAAATAACACATTATTTTGCTATATATAAGAAATGGTTATATTGGGTTATTTATTTATTTTATCCTTTAAAGATATATATAAACCATTGTGAACTTTCATATTTATGTTTTGAAAGAAATACATTTCCATAGTAGTTAAGTCATCTTTTGCGATTTATGAGCACAAAAATATGTTCATTGCAACATTATATTATAATTTTCTGAATTGTCCGGCTTTTCTTTGCTAAAATATATTGGTCTTATAGTTATTAACCTTCCTCGTTAATAGATTCTATCTATTAAAAAAACTGCATCCAAATCTTTTGGGTAGTTTGAAAGATCTAAGGATACATAGGGACAGACGGCGGGAAACGACTTTGCTTCATACTAGGTAAAGACAATATAATGTTATTTTTATCTTTATTAATTAATTTATAATAAATGATATATAAAATAAGATTTTTACAAAACAAAAAAGCAACATTCGAGCAGACTTCAATCGCGCATTGTCGTGACTCAGTCCATAAGAGAAAATGAATATAGCTTAACACTGGTTTGAACTATGTTAATATATATGGAAAATACATTTTAATATCTGAGGTTCCTGTTCTATTTGCTGCATAAAATAAATGGACTAAAATATTAAAATTTTAATTTAAGATACTTGTTTCCTATACTCCTTCGATGTAAAATATTCTTAGTATACTATTAGAAAATTTCCTTAGTATACTGTTAGAAAATTAGTATTTTAAAGTTATCTAGACTTCATAAATTTCCATAATAGCATAGTGTTATGTCATTAAATTATAGAACTACGCTCGTTTTGTATAAAACTAGGATAAATTGTTTCTTAATATTTTCAGAAATACTTTCCTAATTCCGTAAAAAAATTATTACAACAAAAAAGAAAATCAAACAAGATTCATGTTATTTGTTATAATTATTAATATTAAGTTATTTAAATTCAAATTCTCCAAGAATACCTTGAATGCCGTTACAATGAAATAAAATCCATTGTTCATATGCATTCTAAAATCATCTTCTTATGCTACATGGTTCATATGGACATATGTCCTTACACAAAAATAAAATTTTAATTTAAATATTATTACGGAATATTTTTATAATCCTACTTGTACTACACTATAATAAAATTATATTAGTTTGTATGTTTGTTGTACTAATGTACATTATTTTTAAGCCAAACGTGTATTATACAAAATAACTGTTTAAATATCTTACTTAATTATTTTCATAACAATGTAGACATTACATATTGTTAGTATTAAAGGCATGTTTAATTTGTTTTATATTAAAAAGAAGGCAAACGAGGTTATGGTTATGGGTATTAAGTAATTACCGCCGCCCACGAGCTCTTGTTATATTAGAGGATGCACAAGAGCGTTACGGCCTTTGAGCTCGACAGATTTGATTTGACAGAAAGAACGCTCAGAAAGGGGGAGGAGGCCCTTTCTGAGCGTTCTTTCTGTCAAATGTCAAATCGATCTGAAAACACCGCCGAAGGAAATTCATCCCATATGTTGGTGGTTTGTGGTAGAGAGGACCTTAGAAACCGCACTGTTGAGGAATATCATGCATCCAGGAGGTAGGGATCAAACTAAATATTAAATAATGAGCCCATTAACTTAATCTATTAAAATTTCATAATGATACTTAACTTTATTATGATCTTATCCTTATCGTATAATTCTATCAGTCGTATGATTATTTATCGTCCTATCGACAGATATTTCAAAATTTTCTCCGTCAAAAATAAAAAAAAGTGGGTAGGCCACGTGCTATTAAAATTACACAAGCTTTTAATGTTATTAATGTAAAAAAATTGTCGAAACCCCGTGAGAAACATAAAATCTTAATCGTTATCTTATGAGAAATAAATATTTCCCCAAGGACTCTATCACGTATAATAAAATAAGGCCTAAAGCTAAAACTTATCATCATTTTAAAGGATATATCTCTATAAAACGTAACTCCATTACTATTAATTTTCAGTTTTGATCTTACATAACTTCGTATAACTGGATGAGAAACCTAATTTGCCCTGCCCTGAAAGACTAATTTTGGTTTTTATTTAAGCAATATTAGATCTAACTAAGGAGTGAAAGCGTGATAATTTATCAAAAAACAATTTGGTTTAATGTAATCGAATACCTTCAGATAGTTACAAAGAGTAAGACCTCCTTAACACCATAGAATTTTTCAAGTGTACATGGTAATTATCAATCGACTGAGTAATAGAGAACATCAAAAGTTCCAGAACTAATTGATTGCCAACCGATTAATGATTTGCTATCAACCAATCAATAATTGGTTGTTTGATTGCTTTTTTTGGTCTAATATATGGTCGGCCTTGTAATCGGCTAATAAGACTTCCGGCACTAAAACTGGCGAGTCATTAGTCCCATGGGATTTCTGGGGCCATAATATCAGATTTCGTTGACCTATGGTCCGAATAATGAATAGTTGACTGATACAGTTCGAGTTGTACTATTATTGGACTAATGGTATAGACTAACCCAATATGGGAAAATTGAGATAGAATAGAAGTTTATTATTATTGTCGTGGAAAAGATAACGTGCAGTTAGTACAGTTGTCCTGTTTCCTCTGTATAAACGACTAGAGTCGTTTCACGGTTCTGACGAATGTTAACATATTCATTTGTTAATGATAAACAAACTTAAATGTCAATGTCAAATTCTCAGTCATTAAAAAGTTTTTAATCTGAAAAAAGTTTTCTGTTAATAGTGCATTTTAAATTAGGTCTGACTTATCAAATACCTATTCAAATATAAAGATAGACTCGCTTTACGAGAAATCTATCTGTCAAAAACATGGAATATTTAAATTTTATGTGACATTAGGACATAGGAACCGAACTTCTAAATATTTTTTTAGATTTTTCAATGATTCCGAAAAAAATCGTAAAAAGTATTTTAACAATTTTGTATGACTAAGGTAGCTCAAAATAATAAGGTTGATTATGTCAATAAAATTTGTTAATAATTAAGATTTTATAATGGCAGGGTGTTTTGAAAAAAGGCAAAATATTTAAATTCATTTCGAAATATCATCAAGGAATTCTACTTTTCACAATTATTTATATATATTTTTTTAAGTTACTTACCGAGTAACAATAAAATAAAATTCAATATACTTAATAACTGTAAAATAGTATCATATTTTTTTATTTTAATTGTAATAACATAAAAAAATATATATTATATGAAAATAATCTAAGTTTCGAAACTGTTTTATTTAGGTTTTTTTTTGCAGGGATAAAAATATACTTTAATAGAAATTATTTGAGCATAATTATTCCACAAATTTACTCCACGTATTAGCTATAGGTACCTCATTTGCTTTCAAATATTTTTTTTATTAGATACATTTTTTATTAGATTTCTGTTTCCAATTATAAAATTAAATTTAATATATTGTGTAAGTAATATACATACATAGGCTACGTATCTCCCTTTGTTATAGGTATAGCTTATAAGAAACCAGATGTCAATATAGAAATCAAGAAAATTGTTACTTGCGCCTTACCAAAATGAAAGCTGAAAATATCGTAAATGTTGAGTAAACGTAAGCGATTACGTAATGAAGTTCACTCGTTCGTATATATCTTTTCGGCTTCTTTCACAGATATCAAAAATATATATTTTTTATTTTAAATTGGTTTTTCTTTGTTTAATGATTATTTTGATGTTTTAAACGTATGACACGGATAAAAGTATATTATCACAATATTAATAAAAAGTAATTACTAGAAAACTACATTTGTAAATAAATTTATAAATTATTCAATATTATTTAAGTTTATTCCAGATATAGATTTTATTAAATATTTGACTTGATGGCATAAATGTTTTAACATTAAGCAATAGGTATTAAGTCGTATCACGTTCGTTCAGTTCGCCGGAAATACGTTATTATGCGGTAATGGCGGCGCGTCCGTTTGAATACACAGAGTCACCTTCGATAACTACAATGGCTTCTGGGTTTCAGTTTATCATTCTATTTATTTTGTGTTCTGAGTTTTTACGACATATTTAAATTTAACCTCAAGCTGGGGTCTCTCGTTACATTTTACTTGAAATAGGAATTACAAAATAAATATATAAACATGAAGACTACTGTTTCTTATTGTTTATGAATCTGATAGTTGAACTCGTAATTTTTTTTGAATCAAACAGTATATACGGTCAGGAATTCAAACACGCGACCTCTGGAAAACCGTCCCAATTACAATATACACAATTGAGCTTTTGTGTCGCTTTACTTTCAAGCAGAAAGTGTTTGTTAAATATTCAAATATATTCAGCGAAGAAGAAATTCATCCACTTTGTCTCTGTGGGAATTAAACAGCTACTAGTCAGTGCATAATAAACATAGTCAGGGTCAAATTTCTAAATACCACCATTATGTAACCACTCGATCTATCAAATATAAATTTATATTTCTTGGTTACGGAAATATTGACAATAGTATTTTGTACGTATAATTTTTAAGAAATATAAATGACAAATCGATCTAGAAGTTCAAAACTGTAAGTGGAATTTGGATTGTTCTCAAACTTCTAATGTTATTAAAAACACAGATGGCACTATAACATCAATACTAGACTCACACTTTACTAGCGAAAATCCAATAAAGATTTTATAGTGAAGCACGTTCAACTAATACAACTATAATTTATTATTTCTCCAAAGGAATTATCGCTTATAACACAAAATTTTTAATAAATGATTCTTGAGTATTTCATAATTCTTATATTTTACATAGATATAAGAAATCTACGTTCTACAGAATAGTTGCTTAGGAACTTTGATGAAACATAGATTGTTTGCGAAGTGAATATTAACGAAGTATGTCGGTGCTCGCTCACCACTTTATTTGCATTATCAAGGTATCCAAGTATATTGGATTGAAATGCAAAATGGATGTATCTTACGTACATTTTCCATAACAAATATTTATTGTTCTTAAGTTATTCATTGTTCTTGATTTTATTTGTATTATAAATAGCAGAACGGAGGCATTAACATTTTTTAAGTACAGCCTATGTAGGATGTGTGTCCATATTAAATTAGTAAAATATTAAATAAATACATAATGTTCGAATCCCTACCTATATCGGTTATTTTAAAATTTTATATTCCTTTAAAATTCAAAATTTGCATGTTGTTGGTTGGTAAATAAAGTACATCATTACTAATATGGGAAAAATTAATAGTACGTACGCTAGCTTTGTTCTTCTGTTTGTGAAAAACTTGTCTGTTTAATGAGAGATGAATTTTCAGTTCTTATTGTAGATTGGTGGTTAAGATAATAGTAGATGGAAACTTAATAAACTATTTCAGTGTCCTTTTATTTCTTTAAATGTAGAAATATAATAAAAGTAATAGAATATTAACACCGCCGTATAGTATAGATAAAACACTTAAAGAAGATCTGTAAGATACGCCCAAATTAAGCCACTCAGTTTAATAATATTCAGTCACGGATTTGTGATTTTTAAGAAATAGTCGATAATGGTTTATTATTTTTTTTTTATATTCTTTCCTTTTTTGTCTATAGCCTATCTTATTATTTTTGAAATAAAACGCTGCTCCGAGACTAGGATTTGTGATTTATAAAATCGAATATAATGATTGATTGGGCTTATGGTATATTCACACACTGCTAATTTTGCTCACCTGAATATGAGCGCTGTTGTTTTAAATTTAAAATGTTCAATGTAAATTCAATTATTACTTTTTGACCGAAATGGTCTAATTAAGATTTTTGTCACATGAACAGCTCCTTTGAAAGTCACTCAGTATTTCCGTAAAGCCATGGCTTTAATTTAATTAATTGATTTCTCTAACACGTTTACTGCTTATTTATTTCTTCCGTTGACTGATAACTTGTAGAATGTTATTGAAAATAATTTATAGAATACGCATAACAATACTTTATTTAAAGTATATAACAATCGCATCTAATTTTATATTTAATAGAACAACTAAAACATTTTTTTTATATCAAAATCAATATCAATTTGCAAATACATAGCAATAGATACGTTGAGTAGTAATTACTAAAATCCAATCACCCGAGTGCAGTTTCACGAGATTTTCTCTTATTGAATTAAGTTGTGAACACTCTGTTTTTATTTCACTCTATAAAAATGATGTTCACTTATAATGATTACAAAATCTTCCGCTAGTAAATATAAAATGTTTGTACAAGTAACTCATTTTTATTTAATAATTATTAATTGTTACCGACACGTTTATAAAATTTTACGTATTAATCGAATTTAATAACCGATTCTTTAAAAGAATCACTATATTTCCAATTATTTTTCGTAGTACAATCTAACTTATAATTACTTCGTTTATAAGTTGTAAAACTAAATTTGAAATGAAATAATATTTATTTTTTATTTTCTATACCTTTTCGTATAAAAGTCACGGATAGCCTTATAATGATTAAGTAACTTAAATTTAAATGGATCACGTAGGGTCTACTTAGTTAGATAAAATATTATTATTCGATTGTCCCAATCGTTTTCGTATCGAATTGAGTTTTTTATTGTCTTGTGAAATAAAATTACCCGCTTGTAATACATTGACACTAAGTATAATTCGTATTTTCGTATGACTATAAAAATAGTAACTTATATTCCTAACAAGGTCAAAAATCTATGTTTTATTTAAATGCTTGAAAGGAATGCTTTACTTTGTAGGAACTAACTACCAGTTGGAACCATTTAAATAAAGACCTAACACTACCAACAGCGACGAAGTTTGTAAGCAAGTTTTATAAAGGGTTTTATATTATCATATTAATTTTCGATTAGTTAGCATGAAATAGACAAAAAATACATGAATCTGTAAAAAAATGTTTTATTTTAATATATTACAATATAAAGTGACTTGACAGACAGACAGACAAAAAGAGAGGCAATGATTTGATTATGAATATAAAATTTTATTGACTCTTGTGTAATAATCTCACTAACTATATATACAACTTAGACTAAGAAAACGATAATATAAATCCAAGGGTAAAGTAATTAATTAGATTAAACATTCCGGCTTCATTAATATAATTAAACAGCCTTATCAAATATTTATTAATTATAAATAACATACTCTATTATACTGTTAAATTTAAATTAAATAATAATAAATGAAAAATTGTTAATAAGTAAATTAATAATAATAATAAATTTTTAAAAACCTTTTTATTTAATGGATTTCGATGCACTCTGGTAGCGTAAGCGTTTATTATTAAAATTAACATACTTTTACTCTTCTACCCTCTTTTTACTCTTCGAAAAATAAGGAAAGCTTGTTTCGGGGAATAATCACAATAAATGTTTATTTTTACTTGCATCCGGAAGGGATCAAACGATATCGGTAGCAACAATTAGTGGTTATGTAATATTATATTAATATTTTAATTCTTAAACATTCAAAGTGACAATGTTTATTTCAATTTATTTATAATTTTTAGATTATTAAAATATGTAAATTTAAAAATTATGATAATCCTCTCAGATCATTATTATTTTTTTTTTTTTTTTACAAATAAAATTGTGCCAATCGATTGTGATTGAATGGTTTTTTTCTCAGACTTCCGTCCCTTCGCTTTGTCAATTGAATAATTATTGCGCTTACGGTGTTTGGTAAGTATTTTATTATATATAAATATATATTTAAAACTTTTTTTTTTAATTGCTAAACAATTTTAAAGAAAATATATAAAATTGTATATGTAAGGCCATAGAATAAAATTTGGTGAGGAGTACAGTACCTACCAGACGAGTAACAGTCTACGAAATGCTAACTGAACATAATGAATAACTGAAATAACAGAAAAAATATCCAAATTATTTCCAACTTCCATCTAGAATGTTCTAATTAGATTTATATTTTATTAGGTAGAATAAATAACAAGTTGAACATTTTTAATTAACAGCTCAGAAATGTAATTAACATTACGCTATAAACGTATACGTCATTGTATTACCGTTTTGTCGGCACGTAATCCTGTTTTTATTGTAAAAAATGGTTGACTTAATGAAATTTATAACAAAATCGTATTGCTGTTGTAATAAAAATGATTATGCCATGGTTTCTTATGGTCTTTTGAATCAGTAAGGTACGTTTGGTAAAGCAAGCATGTTTGTACACAATAAATAGAAAATACAAGGCTGGACGTTTTGCTTATTAGTTTTTGCGTCCCCCTCAAAAACTAAATTAATTCTAATAGGAAAAACAGTTTTCATGATTTATAGTAGTTTATCTAATAAAAAACATTCGCGTTATTTTAAGAATAATTGACAATAAAGAAAACAAACTTACTATTTTTTTTTATTAAACAAAAATTATTGTCAAACTTTTAATGAGTATAAAAATAACTAGAAACTTTTATTACAACGTAGACATTTTAATAATATTATATTGTTAATATATAATACTTATTATTGCTATTACATCGTTTTACGCATCACCAAACTCTTTAAATAAAATTATGAAACATTTCAGAAATTTCGAAAAGTTAGGTAAAAAATAAAATAAAACTGGTATGTATACTATGACCATGAAAATTACATATCAAGTCATCAAAATAACATATTATAATATCATGTCAAAGGCAATGTCCCAGATTTTACAATTTTATTACGTTTTCATTACGATATATACTGTTAAAACTTGTTTTAGTAATACACAGTATTACTAAAACAAGTTTTCACTGTTACACAACAACATTGAAATTGAAACAAACATTGAAGTCAATGTTTAATATCCAACCATTTGTAATAGAATGGGCGAGAGCAGCCCTTACAACTCGTTTTATAATATTTTAACACTATAATATTTAGGCGAGGGTAATTTACAATTTAATAACCAACTTACAGATGATATAATTTATACCTTATAATAAGTTCTAATAATTAATAAAAGATTAAACATTATGTTAAAATATTCTATGCTTCTAATTCTTAAAACATTTAACAGTAAATACTAAATAATATTCCATAAATAATTGTGTAGGTGGCGCTATTGTTGAAACTTATGAACTAAAACATGTAAATGCCAAAGTATGTATTTACCATTTAAATTATTATAAATAAATATGCCTAACAATACATATATATATATATATATATATATATATTAAAACTTCAGTACTTTATAAAATAAAATTGCTATTTTCGGACATTCATTTCATTCTAATAAGTTTAAAATGATTTGTTCCCAAATAAAAGAACAATTATGGTTTTTACAAATATTCAATTATTTTTTGTATACTGTTTCCTGTATATATTTTTAATTGGATAATAAATTTAGAATTCATTAATAATCTCTCTCGTAAAGCGGACAATGCAAAAAAATATTCTGAAATTCGTTCATATTTGGATGTAGTAAACGGGTCTTTATAAACCGATGTTAGAATTAATCGACGTTCTATAAAAAATATACCAAGAGCAACATTCAAGACTGATTTCATTAACTGTAACAATTTTCCAAACATTAAATTTACATGTGGCTTTATATTTAACATAGACCTTATTTATTTTACTTATTGATTTAATGATAATAAAATGTAATATATATTTTAGAAGTGAGTGATAGGGCTGCTTCAATTAATATTTTATAATTCGGTCGGTATAAAATCTGAAAGAAGAACTATAAACTACACAAATATCTATATAATGTCTTATCAACTTGGTTCTGGAGATGTGTAATATATTTTATAATAATGGTTTTAATAACAGTATGTGATTTGCAAAATTAAAACATAGGAAATATATGTAATTTAATATATTTGCTTAAAACTTAGCACAAAAACTTTTGATTCCTAAACATTCGACTACTATGTGATTATTTTTTTTTCAATGTGAATTATTTGTCATCAAGAAAACTCACTTCATACAAAACCAACAGGCAATACAGTTTATAAATAAAAAGAACAAAGTTTCCACAAAAGTAAGTTATCGATATTTTTTACCTACTCTCTCTCTCTAAATAAGTAAATCGGGTTTATTACTTACTTATCAAATCAAGTAAGGTTTCTTTCGATAAAATGTCTGAGTAGCATCAAAATAATAATATTCTTGATCATAGAACTATCAAACTTTTTTTAAAAACCTTTTGAAAACAAAGAGGTTTTTTTAAGGAAGGAAAATTTAACTAAAATAAAAAATATATATACTTATTACATATTTAATATATATAAGTATATATATTTTTTCATAAATTAATTCTTAGCAAACGAGCAAAAAGGTACTCTAATGAAGCACGAATTTCCTAAGGGAAAGTCGATAAAAAGCAATGATCGGTAAAGTGAGAAAATCTTTGTAAATTTAATTAGAAATAATATATTGGCCATTTTTCACAGTTCGCAATTTTCGTGCCTATTAGGTTCTATTTTAAAAGTTATTTATTATTTAAACATTCATTTAATAATTATATTTTTTTAAATTATTTTTTGTTAGTGAAGAACTTTCCCTTAATGTTTGTACAAATAAATAGAAAAGAGTATAACACAATCAGTAAAAATACGTTGTATTGCTAATGCAATTAATTTCGACTTGGACTTGTTTTTAATTTAAAGTTTAAATGTACATAATTACCAGCTTTGTATATTTATAATATGTATTAATATTTGTATTACGTAGCAAAAATAGTCAAGACTGTGACTCAATAAGAGACCTTTATCTTGGTGTAACCATTGCACGTATGTTACTTTGGGATGAGTAGTAATAAAATTCGGCTCTCGGGTGTCTTATGTGTCATAAGAAGATTGCCTATACAAAAGAAAATACCTTACATTTCTTACATCAACATTCTTCTAAAAATCCATAGAAAAAAAATCTGGAGAATAAAAAAATATCACGGCTCAGCAGGGGCGGATCGTGACTTTGTGGGGCCCTGGGCTAAAACTACTCGGAGGCCCTTTTATCTAAGGTGATGTATAAGTGTACTTATTTATTTATGTGGATAAATATTAAACAATACAAATAACAATAACAAATGTTTAATTAAAAATCAACCTATCTGCATTTCGTGCAGCAAATTCCTTTGTTTCGTTAGATCACAATTTTTGGAAATAATAAATAAATGATTATGCCAAATATAGTGCCAAACGAACGACATGGTTGTCCTATAATTATTTTCATATAAAGTATGTGACATAGACTGGGGGCCGAGACTGAAGTCCAAAAAGCCCATAGGTAGATCCTCCCATACGGCTCAGACAATTTTGGGATGTTCGGTAAATGTTTCTAATAATAGGTATAAATTTAAAAGTTTCAAGTGATTTTTCACAACAATACCAATTTTAATGCTTACTAGAGTTATTCCAGCCTCCATTATTATTTCCAAATATTTGGTATAGTTCACTAGTGAGTAAATGAACCTGAGTTAAATCCCACACGTTGATTTAATTGGCAGGGAGGTATATACCGAGTAATTAAGATCTAGGGATGACAAATGTTGATTTTTGTATTAATGTTTTGTAAGATATATTTTGTAAGTTAAGGTTTAAATATAATCTTGTGGCCAATACAAACAAAATTGTCAAAAGAGAGATATTCAAATATAAAACACATAGAGAAGGGTCGTCTGTAAGACATCGCTTTTAAGCGGTAAGACCGCCTTTGCACGAAAATTTCTTACTGTATCTACATCTTTATTAATAAATTCCTATTGTAATTTCTTGTTGTAATAATTTTATTTGCAATAAAGTTTTTAAAATAAATAAATAAAATAAATAGAATGGGATAGCTCTTGAGGAAGATCTTTCCGTATAGATAGTAAGATTTATTAGCAAACACAGAAACAGAAATAAGCTTCTTACTATTATTATTAACTTGTTTATAATTATAACGTTTTCAAATAAATGTATGAGATGTATGTAGGTATTTCATTTTGTTATTCGTTAGAATTGGTATTTGTTTTAAAAAATTCGCTCAATTTATAGTATTTATCAACAATAAGTTTTAGAATATAACACATTGAAGTAATAATTAAATAAAAATAAATGTTTTATAAAATCTTACAATGAACGATTATAGTCGTTTATTATTGTTATTGATGTTAGTGTTTAATATATAATGCCTTTTCAAACTTTTGTTCAATATAATGAGACGAACTTGTTTATAAGGTGAACTAACTTTTTATAAAATACACATGATTAAATTATTTTTATTGTCTAATTTCAAATTTAATCGTGTTTTCAGTCTCTATGACTATTACTTTTGTCTGTACTAAAGCAGTATGCTGACATCTGTGAAAATTTTCGCTAACTATGAAAATTCAATTCATTTCTTGGCACAAAATACTGATATTAAACGCGGTAGATGGCGTAAAACATACATTTTAAACAACATTAGTTTTCTTGGTTAGCCTATAGATGGCGTTGTTTTAAATATGGAGAGCATATAAAAAGGATATCGAAATATAATTAAAGGTAAAAACTATCTTGTCGTAAAAATTACAAAAAAAATATGATCATGGTACTATTGCAAAACTTCAATAATATTTTTAACTTTATCTGATTCCCGGATCTTGGTGTAGAGACACTGGTTTGATCCCAAGTATATACAAATATAATATTCAAGTTACATACATAATATATACATAATATATAATTAAATTAATACATAATATATAATTCTCATAAATTCTTGAAACTGCGACCAGTTAGTTAATTTTTTTAAAAGAAATTATATGTATTAAAAAACAAATCTACATTTTTACAGCTACAAATCAGCTTGGTTAGGATTGAGAATTGATCAGAGGAATGAATGGCTTCCGCATTTCAATAGCTTTATAAGATTTTATAAGACCGAAGTCTTTTGTTAAAAATAAGAGACAGAAGATTTTTTATTGGTAGAAAATACAAATAGATAATACATAACGAATGTCTATTCTCAAGGGAGATCCGAAAGGAAAGACTTCTTCGGATCGTCAAATTGCATCAAGGAAACATATAAAAATATATCCAATCTGTTACTTCATTATTAAATTTATTTTATTAAGTACATATTGCAAAAAAAATGTCTGAATAATAACATAATCAATGAATCTATCAAGTTTAAACATCTAACCAAGAATTTAATTAATATGTAATTATATTCTTCTCAATCATATTAAGATTACTAAATATATTTTTTTGATTGATTGATTTTAAAATACAACTTTGAAAATATCTACAGTTAACAGAAATAGTATAATGAGCCACTTGACTTCTTACAACTGTCAAAGTCGAATCTATTAGTTGTTATAAATATGTACCACAAATTGCTGCAAAATAGAGACCGCATTATATCAACAAGGCCTTGTTATGTCCTGGCGACCGGCGGGTCTACCGACGTGGTGTAAGCCGAGGGGTTCCACAAGGGTCCGTGTTGGGACCGGTCTTGTGGAACCTGGGCTACGACTGGCTGCTTCGCTGTCCGCTCCTCCCCCGGACGAGGGTGCTGTGTTACGCAGATGATACCCTCGTCACGGCGCGCGGAGGGAGCTTTGCGGAGGCAGCCCGTCTTGCCACGGTCGGCGCTACGTTGGTAGCGGACCGCATAGGGCTGTTGGGACTGGAGGTGTCCGTTTCCAAGACGGAGGCCATCCTGTTCCACGGCCCTCGCCGGGGTCCCCCTCGTCGGGCGTACATCTCCGTCCAGGGTGCGCGGGTGGCGGTGAAGGCCCAGATGAAGTATCTGGGCCTCACCCTGGACGGTAGATGGAACTTCGGGGCCCATTTCTCTCTGCTGGCCCCGAAGTTACTCTCCACTGCAGTCGCCTTGAGTAGGCTTCTACCCAACGCCGGAGGGCCGCAGGCTCCTTGCCGCCGGTTATACGCCGGAGTGGTGAGGAGTGTGGCCCTGTACGGTGCTCCCATATGGTCGGGAGCCCTCACCGCGAATTCCAGGGCCCTTTTGCGTCGCACGCAAAGGGTCCTAGCGGTGAGGGTGATCAGGGGGTACCGTACGGTGTCATACACTGCGGCCACACTCCTGGCGAGCGATCCGCCCTGGGAGCTACAGGCGCGGGTCCTCGCCGGAGTGTATTGGCACCGGGTAGAAGCCCGGGTCGGGCGGGTTAGGCTCGAGGCGGATCGGATCAGGGCTCTAGCTCACCGAGCCCTGATCCGACAGTGGAGTAGGGACTTAGAGTCCCCGTCGGCCGGTCTTGCGACGGTGGGGGCTATTTCCCCCCATCTCGATCGTTGGATCGGCCGGCGGCACGGGACTCTAACGTTCCGTCTTGTGCAGGTGCTCACGGGGCATGGGTGCTTCGGTGAGTACCTGCACAAGATCGCACGCAGAGAGGCGGCCCCCTCCTGCCACCACTGTGACGAGCCCGTGGACACGGCTCGTCACACCTTGGCGGAGTGCGCAGCCTGGGACCGTCAGCGTACTGAGCTGACGGCCGTGGTTGGCAGCGACCTCTCGTTGCCGAGCGTTGTTTCCGCGATGCTCGACGACGAGAGGTCCTGGGTCGCTATGGCCTCCTTCTGCGAGCAAGTCATTGCCGCGAAGGAGGCCGCGGAGCGGGACAGAGAGGCAGCCTCCTCTGAACCGCTCCGCAGGGGTAGGCTGGGTCGAAGGAGGCGGGATTACGCCCGCAGCCTCCTTCCCCAGCTGTAGTGCCTGGACGGGAGAGGGGGGTGACCTCTCCCGCCCGCTATAGGCCTACGAGGTGAGGGTGTCCCTAAGTTGATCGGGGCCCCTCGCAGGGGGTTCCGCCGGGGCGTCACGGTGAGTGCGAAAGCGATCCCGTGGCGCCCCACTAAGGCGATGAGGTCAACCGTTGGTTTTTTAGTGGGTAGCCTTAAAAATGGCAGCGTCCTCTATGCTGCCGGGTAGTCCCACATACCCCCTCGGTCATCACCTTCCTGGCCGCAGGGATGATGCGTAACGCATTTTTCCAACGATAAAAAAAAAAAAAAAAAAAAAAAAAAAAAGGCCTTGTTATGTCCTAATGGTCCTATTACGTTCACAAGTGAACCATTTTCCTTTTGCAAAATCGCTACACTCTTTTCACGATGAGTGAGTTGAATAAAGTAGGGCGAGTTAAAAATAAAACAATTGAGTAAATTAACTTCCCCACACGGCATTAAAATGAAATATTACTATTACATCTTCCACTTATATAATTATTCATATATAGCAACTCGACTCAAGATTGTAAATGGGCCAGCTCCGCCGGTATAGTCTCTCATCATATGAGAACTCATAAAAAATATATATATATATATTTCAGCCATGTTTCATATAGTGTGTAAATGGGTCTTTCGCTACATGTTTAATATTTTATACTCCATCTTTCCTAACTTCTCATATGCTACAACACATAGGCGCCATAAAAAATATATATATCCTATAACAACAACTTATGTATTACAAATATGTTCCGTAACATACCCTATTTATGCTAGAGTTTTTTCTTATACCGTCAGTAATTTATCTACATAGAGCAATCAATCACTGCTAAGATCAAACTCAAACATACTGCTAGAGATTGGAGTGGACAACATGACATGTTAAATAAGTATACAGTATAGATTATTATTTTAGAAGTTTAGTATAATATTTTGGAAGTAGATTAAGTTGACTTACAATTTTTCATGAACAAAATGAATCAAATATTATTTAAGCTGTTCTGATTGCTTAATCAAAAATTTTCCGAAAATTTTTATTCAAAAACAATAATTAAAATAAAAATATAACGGGTGCATTTTGATAGTGTTGAATTATATCAACATTATTACGACATCATCATGAAAACTTCGAAAACAACTCCACATAGCGCAGTAATAAAATTTATAAGTAATAAAAACGTTGATACATTTCTGTTTTAAAACAAATAAGAAAAACTTTATCAATAATGCAAGTTCACACTTTTAGTTTAATACTATTGAATATTTTCTTTGGAAATTGTGACACTGAAAAATACGACTGTGATATAACCGTTAATGAAATAGCGTCAACTTTAGTTAATTTACTTGGAGCAGATGTTGATAGTACAAGAATTAGAGACCTAAATAACAATTTGAAGAAAATAAACTCTTTTGTCATTGATAAAGATGAATACGCTGCATTTTTACTAAACGAAACGATGAGTACAAATTTAAATGAAACCAATTTTTACAATGCTTTAAATGAATCGGATCATTTTAGGTTCTTGCTAGAGAAAAATCCCAAAAACTTGTACTTAAAGTTAAAAGAAAAATTAAATAGAGATGATATAATGAAAATTCTGTTGGAAAAAAAGAGTACAGATAAATTTTCGAAGTCTGCTAGAAAAATGATGAGCAAAAACTTAGAAAAACAAGATAATCATGATGTTATCGAGGAATTAGTGGATAAAATCATTGCTAAAATACCAACTGACAAACACAAGTTTCATTATAGGAAAGAAGACAATAAATACTGGGGTAAATAAAATAAGTATTCGTGAAATGTAAGCAAAAGTTGTAAAATATAATAATATTCAAGCTAATAAAACATCAACTGATAAGCGTGTTTTTAAGTTTACACAAATACCAACGAAAAATAAATATAGGTAGTAATAAAAAATATTACAACTCAATTTGCATAAAAACTATTTTAGATCCTCAAAGAGAGCTTGAAGATTTAAAAGAATATCATCAACATGACGGACGACGAATCTATAAAGGGGAAAGAACAACAATTCGATATTACCCATTCATGGCGTCTGTTCAAGTAATGGGAAGTTTTTGGTGTGGAGGTATGATCTACTGGCACGATCTGGTTCTTACATCTGCTGCTTGCTTGCAATTGTAAGTTTATATTTAATACATATGGAAAGTGTCTTTTTATTTTTATTAATATAAGTTTTTGTAGAGAAAAGATATATTACTATCCTATGTTTTATACTCATATTATTAATTACTTATAGATTGCATAACAATCGCTTTTTCCGCGAAAATCCAGGAGTTCTGAAAGTACGAATTGGCAGCAACCATAGCAGGATTGGAGGAGAAACGGTGGAGGCTCTTGAAGTATGATTTTTAATCGGAGCTTTACTGACCACTTTTCCAACTATGTTAAAGAGATAAAATTTTCTAAGTCACTATATAAAGTATGGGGTTATATTATTATATAGTATATTACTTATTTACTTAATTTATTGCTATAATAATTACATATAAATGTAATGTCTTTCTTCCCTTTTTTTGTTTAAAATGTTAACAAGCTTAACACATTGTATATCTGGGGCTCAGAATGGGCGTCAAAGTAAAATTGTCACACAAACGAATTATTAATGATTGATGTTATTGCTAGTCAGCTGTTCAAGCGTAATTGCCCAACTTTTCTGCGATCTGAATTGCCCATTAAAAGACGTTCGAATCCAGTACACAAGAGATTAAAAATCATATCTTTGTGTGATACAATATCAGGTGGCTAAGACGCTAAACTAGGAATAGGTACATTCTGAAGGATGAAATCTTCTTAAGTTTCATCCTTCAGCAACTCATATCATATGAGGTTCCCAGACATGTGTTTCCAGGTTTTACCGCTCTTGTCAACACTGCGCATCTTCATAAGCACAACCAGTATACAAAAATCAGTACACTAGAAACTCGCTCTAAATTTGTAAGCCCTTGATGAGAGGTGACCGTATTAGAAGTACCTGTTGATGCTTATTCTCAAATGTGGCGAAGTTCTGCTTTACTGGGACAGGTCAATTATGACGGAGTATTATTTCTGCGAATAAGCCCGACGTCGCAGTAATGGGTTCAACGCTTTTAAACAGAAGTATTTGAAAGCACAAAAGAGTGAATGAGTACCGAAAGCACTACCTGTTTAATAACTGTAAACAGTTTAATCCCAGTCAGGCTCACTCAGCAACTGGAGTAACTAGAGTTTTGTGAAAGTTCACTAGTTTGGTAACCAAAATGCAAAAGCGGTCTTTTTGGACTCGGCAATGATTGATAATGCAATAAAGTGCTGTCCTATAGAGATTATGAGTTACTTGACGAATAATTATAGTATTTGTTTAGGTGTTCTTTCATCCGGGGTACAATCCACGAACTCTACTTCACAATATTGCAATCATACGTCTCCGACGTCACCTGTTCTTCAGTTATCATCGCTTACCAAAGATTATCGAGATATCACAGGAATCACAAGGCCTCGCCCCTACTTCTGAAGTCTTAGTACTAGGCTGGGGAGCCACAAAGGTAATAGTAATCTAATCATATAAAAAACGAAATATATATCTATGATCCATATAGACTCCGAAACGACTGGACCGATTTCAACAAAATTTTCAGAGAATTTCTCCAAAGTTTAAAAAAGTAGAAACGTAGTTATTATAACTGTAATTTTTATTTTATATTTAATGTATTTTTAATATATACTTTGAATAAATGAACACGTCTTTAAAATACGTTCAGCTAGATACGCTAGTTGATTATAAATTCAATGATAATCGAATAGTATTTAAATGTCCTAAGCTAAAGTATCTGTTATGATAGTACCTACGGGAACATCTTCCGATGAATTGTTAATAAACAAGTGATCGTCTTTATCGGGACGGTGGTGACATCTATTAGGTTTCTTTCGAAAATCCTAACCAATGTTTCTAACTTTGCAGTATAGATAAACATTGAAAAGATGCCACTACCGAAATCAATTTTTGAAAATATCTTTAAACATGTATAGCCATGTTAAGCTTATTTAAATTTATATAAATATAGAATGCAAAAAACATTTTTAAGTGCAAACATTTTATTAAAATGACTACGATATTTTTATTTATTTATATCAATTTCAGATGTCCCAACAACTTTCATACGAACCCGTTTTCCTAAACCGAAAATTTCTACCTGTCTACCCTAACATGTTTTGCAAGGAAGTTTATGGAAAGTGAGTATAGTTCTAACTGGGTGAGTAAACTGGCCTAGCGTTTCATCATTTTAACAACCTACATGTATCATCGATATTACTCATTGCTGTATTATTTCTGAGTTCCAGTAAACATAGTTAATGAGTTGAGTTGGAGTCATTCAATGTCAAAAGATAACGCTACCCCTAAGGTTAAATATCTTATCAGCCTATATATATATTTTTTTTTTTTATATATTTTATAACCAATTCCTTGAATCAAAATGAATATAGAAGCGGAAATATTAACAATAATATTAATTAACTTTTTTACACACCACAAAGATAAAAGTACAGTACAAATAAAAAAAAGAATGACATTAAAACTACTAATAGGTATCTAATAAGGCAGTGTTATCGCTAGGTGATAATCTCTTCCAGACGACCTTTTTCTGGTCGGATCGGATTTTGGGAGACAAGTTGAACGGTTTCGCATAACATAATAATACTATTGTATTATAACTATATTAAACTGTGTTTATTCAACGGGCCTTTAAATGACATATTCAAAGAGCTTCTCTGATAGTGGTCCGTATTGTAGGGCGACTTTGCACGTATGATCAAGCGTCGATATTAAGGCTGTATTATAGAATAGAAGCATCGATATTATAGATTATCCGTTTAAATATTAAAAATATCTACAAGAAGTGCCCACAATTATGCCTCGCTTACTAGTTGAAAGTGTTAGGATCGTTGAGCCACGTCTCGACGTCGCGCGCCGCAGTACTCAACCTTCACCCATCCCGAAGGACGCCACTGATATAAAAGTGAGGGTGCTCCTTCCCAGGAGGAAACAGCCTCTGACTTCGAAAGACAACGTTTAACCGTAGTCATCCCTAGGCTCCGTGTGGAGCTACTGAACTACCAAATAGATTTTTGAGGACCTTAAGTTCTAATCGTTCCCCATCATCTCGGTTCACGGTATATACCGAGCGACTACTAGGTTCCTCTTCGAGATTGTGCTTGCCGATCTCGAGTCTGCCCCGGAAGGAAAGCAAATTTGCAACGTTAAGGCAATCAGTCACTTTCCGACCGACGGTTTAACCACCTAACAATAGCCGGTGAGGAAACCCTCTCACCACGTTCCGCCTTGGCACAATAAAGATTAAGTTAATAGTCGTAATTAACCTAACGTAAAATAATAAGTAATTGTTGTTTCATCAAATAATCCTAGAACCTACCCCCACTACCCCCACCACCGTACAGCTAAGCTATTAGTATAAATACAGCGACAGAAGCCCTACAAAAACAGTCAGCAACACGCCACCAGCCAAGACACTACTACAAACCTCTGAAGATGACGACCACAGTGTCCGTCGAAACGTCAGGACCTACAAGATCCGTTAGACCACGGCATCTCAGCTCTGAAAATTTTAATAATAATCCTAGAACAATCCACTTATTTATTTCGTTTCTTATAAAATTTATATTTTGGATTGCAGGTTATTCCAACTGGCTTTTCTTCTTCTTCTTGAATAGAGGCTACCGCCGACACCTTTCGTTATAAATAAAACATTGCTCTCGGGGGATAGAAATATACCTTGTAATTAAGTTTACTTATTTTACCCCAACTAGCTACGTTTTAAGATTTATATTAAAATAAATTTAGATTTAGATTTATATTTAAAAAAATAATAATTTAATACACTATTGTTATTTATTATGGTTTTAGAAAATTCATATCTGAGACTATGTTTTGTGCTGGAACATTAACAACCGGAGAAGGAGCTTGCGATGTAAGCTACTAAAATTTTTTTTACTGTTAATAATATTTATTGAAAAATATACATTCATGTTTCTATCATGAAAAATGTCATACATTTTAAAATACTTATCATGAACAACATCAAAGTACTTCCTCCACACATATACAAAAGTTCGTAATTGCGAGAGATCGTGGACAGCGGAGATTACTTACCACGTGCATTCAATTATCAGAGGACACGTAGACTCGGTTGTTCTCTTTTTCTTAAAAATAAAAACAAAAAGTAAATCAAAATCAATTAAGTTATACATTTTAAAAGTAATACAAAAAAATCATCAATATCGGTTAGGTCAAACGTTTTTGTTGGTATTATATAACAAATATTCATCTCATTATTTATAAGTGTACTATTACAGTCATAATATACAGTTTTATATATAAGTGTAGATACTTAACAAAGTAGTTAATTAGAATTGTGTGAAAATCAATAAGATCAAGAAGGATTGATGAACATATTTATACTATGTTCGTCTCAAAACAAATGAGTTTACTAGACAATCATTTACTTGAAAACTTTTTAACCCTGGACGCGAGCACACCAAAAGCCTTGTTATAAACGTTATTTATATATTATATATTAATATAAAAAAATGGACCTATGCTTACATGTGTGAAATAATATTCAGCACGATGCTGGAGGACCTGCAATAATTGCCGGAAAGCTTGTCGGAATCATATCGTTCGGACCGTCTGTTTGTGGATATCCTAACATACCGACTGTTTTCACGCTTATTGGTGCATATGTCGACTGGATTGAAAGTGTAAATGAATCTGTAAGTAAATCAAAAGGATATTGTTTTTATTATTATTTAATATTTTTACAATTGTTTATCGACAACATTTTGTCGGAAAGTGTGGAAATGCCACCATGTAGTGAGAAGTTACTTTTTCTATCAAACATTTCCTTGAATAAGAATATTATAAAACTCAAATCTTGTTTGGTGTAGTCTATAAACCCATTTTTTATCATATATCAAATTTATATCATAATGTATTTCGACAAAATTACGGTACTGTAAAATGTTGTTACATCACCTATGTAAACTTAGCAACCTTTGAAACTATTTAACATTTTGGAGTTTGAATGATAAATTTCGATAAGTAGTGGTTTGTAGTGAAATGAATTTAAATAATGCAGAAAGAAAAATCAACACCGCCACCAAGAATTATTTTTTTTAACAGTAATTAACAGATGTAATAATATAAAAATTTTAGATGCCCAGCTATTATAGAGGAAGGAAGCGTACCACAACCTTAAAGCCTTTAACCTTCCCCGAGTACAGAATCAAGAAAATATATAATGAAATAACCGGTCTCACCTTGGATGAAACCACTACTGAGGCAGCATCGACCCCGGTCAAAAGCGATACAAGAAACAGACAAGCGTTGGTCGCAGATGACTCTGATAATGGATTCAGCATTGACTTAAATTAAAAGAATTTATTTATATTGAATTCTTCAAATTTAACTAATCACTTTTTTAAATGTATATAAATATTCATAATAAATATTGATTGCGATAACACTAGAAAAAGAGGGATAACATACACATAGTAGATATACCTAAATAAATATATACATTTCGTTAAAAATACTTTTTTTTTCTGAATATTGGATATATAACAGTAAAGAGTACTAGTTAAAACTTTTACATTAAAGATAATCTGATACTCAACCCAGAGATACAAAATAGCTTTAAAGCAAAATATTTTTTTATATATTCTGTACAAAAACCAGACAGTACACATTGGGTACCTTATTTGGAATTGTGTGATTTGGGCATGTTTCTCCAACTAAACCAAAATAAACTAAACCAAACTCTAACTCCAAAACCAAAGTTGTGTAAAAAAAATAATGTTAACTTAAGCTGATCTTAGCTAAGTTAACATTATTTTTTATTAAATGAAACTTATAATTCTTATTATATTTATGATCAAACAGTCCAAATAAAATAAGTGGAATATTTTCAATTTATTCAATAACAATAACATTTTTTTTGGCATAAGTTTATTAAAATTTCCTAATATCAACTGCATTTTATGTGTATTTTTTCCCATTGTCATCACCATGCTCATTTGTATTTTTGTGCAACGGTATGTAAAAGCACATTTTACAATACTACAATGAAAAACCTTGAAACCAAAGACTGCTTTCAGATAGTTACGAGCTATGTAGTTTAAATTATTTTGACTATAAGTAGAAGTTATAAGTTTAATACTTGTTCTATCCATAAATATTATTATAATAAAAAACAACATATTATTGCACTCGAATTTAGAAACTGTCGTTTTTGTATGAATATTATTTGTGTTTTTTCAAAATTATTGCTCAAATCTGTGTAAAATATTTAATATATTTGAGTTTAGTGACAAAAAGAACTGAATTGCTATGGTAGTCAAAGTAGATATGAAAGCATACAATTTTTTAAACTCTTCTTCGACTCTCTTTGAATCAAATGTTATATTATACCGGACTATTTATAGGTACAATAAAATGTCCTCTATTTGTTATAATAAAAGACTGCCTTTCCGCTTAGCATTTTTATGAAAAGACAAACTAAGTAATAGAAAAGAGAAGAATACCGTCACCACCGTCCCGATAAAGACGATCACATATAGAATGCTTAATTCACCGAGGCGGAAAGTGATACGCTAGCTCAGTTGGAAGAGCGACGGGACGGTTTCCTAGTAGTCGCGGGTTCGAATCCCTGCCCGTGTCGGTTTATATTCCATTCTATATTTATATTAATTTAAATAAGCTTAGCATGGCTATACATGTTTATAGATATTTTCAAACATTAATTTCGGTAGTGGCATTTTTTCAATGTTTATCTATACTGCAAAGTTAGAAACATTGGTTAGGATTTTCGAAAGAAACCTAATAGATGTCACCACCGTCCCGTCGCTCAATACATATTCAACACTTAGCAAGTAAAATTACGAGAGTACAAAATTTTCGCTTGTGGCACGGTAAATTCAAATAGAAAATAAGTACTTGTCAACGCTTATAGAAGACCAGAGATAATAAAGAGGCAAACATGATTACCAGGTTACTAAAACAAACATAAGTTGATAATAATGTTGAAATGGAAAGATTGAAGACCTGCATTTATTTTGTCAAACTATCATGATGTTAATGTCCGCAAAGTTAAGCGCAAAGAGCGCGATGATACCAGTATTGAAGTGCTCTATCCAGAAGTAGTGAAAAACTATAATGTAAATATGAATTTTGTTAATAAATTCGATCAGCTAAAAGGAAGTCATACTGTGGACAGAAAATTCCACAAGTGGTGACACAGAATCTCTTTTTACTTCCTTTAATGCTGTGTTGTCAATGCTGTCTTAATTTCAAACGAACTACAGTCTTCTTCACGCCGGACCTATCCAAGTTGTCTTGAAAAGAATTCAGACGAAGAGTTTACCGGGGGCTACGGGTACTAGCACATGTCAGACAAACACCAAATTCAGTAAATAGCAAGCAGAGCTCCAAAGCTCCTTCTTGCATTCCAGGACTTGCATTACGTAAACGATACAAGCCTACAGTTTCTGAGGAAATTCGCCTGGAATGTAGTCGCCATCAACCTGAGTGGACCGATGAAGATGCTGAAAATATAGCTCTAAAATATCTCCAGTGTGCACTGTATGACTGTGCAGTACATACTAAAAGCCTCTTTCTTTGCCTATGCAAAGGAAAAACATAATCTGCAGATTTTCATAAAAAATAAATTTGCCAGCGGAAAACTATATTATAGCTTATAATATTAATATACAGCATATATTATTCATCAATGTTTTAATTATATCAATAGTCATATAGGTATGAGGTTGTTAGCCACTCTAACCAACTCATACCTCAAAATCCTTAATACCTTGAATATTATTTTTTACTTTCTGCGATATTCTAACAGTAAACGATGCTAAAAGTAACTTTAAAATGTTCAAAATATTCTTAATGTATAAGCGTTAATAGGGTTATGGGACTGTTTTCCAAGGTCGAGGATTCAAATCCCTATCCGTGTCGCTGTCTATTTCGTTCTATATTAATTCAAAATTTAAATAAACTTGACATGGCACATGGTGTATGTTTATATTTGTTTACAAACATAGCTAATATATATTGTTGGAATAGTTAATATATTTGCTGGCCGAATAGAAGTTAAAAAAGAGCGCGTCGGATCACGTTTGCGCGTTGGGTGTAGCAATATAGGACGCTCTATTATTGCTAAAAATATATTTTATAAATAATTTGTTCTGTCAATCATAAAATATTTAGCTGATCGATGTTAGAACACAATTTTTATTTACAACACAACTATACTAGTATGTATATGTAAAATCTTAAATTGGGACATAATAGTATGATTTTGTTTTGTGAAATTAAGTTCCTATTAGTAAAGTTCACTGGGGTGGTAATATTTTACTGTATCATAAACTTATCGTGTATTAGAAAACTGTAACAATATTCAGACATTTATGTATATCCCGTAAAAGTACAATTTTATGCGAGAGACGTGAGAGAAGTTTAATATCGGGCTTTATATTATTAATATCATGTGATGTATAAGTGGATGTATTTTTTTTTGTAATTAAGTTTCAAATAGTTTATTAAACAATTAAATTTTTATACTAGTTATATTACAGTGACTACTTATATCTTTCTTTTTCTAGTCTTAAAGATGAAGAAGAAGCAGGAACTACTATTTTTTTTAAATTCAAACATGCTTTTTCATTACTATATTTTTGACATTGTTTCATATATCTAAAATGAAACATATTATATTAACGATATAAAAGCTTTTCGTGCTGTTAATAAATAAAAATAGAATTGATACGACAGTTCATTTTATATAGTGTGAACTTATATTTTATTACGTTATTAACAAACACCCCGATATTTGTTTTAGTAAAGAAGTATAGGCAATATAGACGTACCATGGCAATAGTTTAACTAAAGTTTTTTTTATTGTTAGGTACAATAAGCCGCATTTTATGATAAAAATATTAAGGAGTACTTAATTTCTTTAAAATATTACTAACTATGTACTTACATGTTAGATCTATAAAATCCAGTAATTAGAGTAGTACTTCAGTTAGCGGGTACTTACCTGTAAATAAATATTGATATCATTGAAAATAATCATGATTTGTATTTGGTTTTCCTGTACGTATTGGTTTAAAGAATAAATAGAAGAATATAATATGGTTTTTAGCATACTTGGCGTACTAACTTAGCGGATTAATAAAACTATATAAACAGTTGATCTTATTGCACGCCCGTTAAATTATTAAAAGGGTTAACACAACTCTCAGAAACGTACATTTCTCCGGCTGCATTCAAGTAAACACTATGCTTCGAGCGCATGAATAAGAATTCCGAATGGGTTTTAAACTAGTCTAACGAATTCCGATTTAATTTTCATGAATACAGCCGGGTAAATATAAGTATATGTAAATGTTATCCTGGTTCACGTAAGTTTAAATAGAAAAACAACACTAAGTATCAGTATCTGATCGATACAAAGGTTTCAATCTAAAGTCTAATTCTAAAATAATTTCAACGTTTTTAAAATCATGCTGTATATGAATATGGTTATATATACCAAGAGACTTATTAGCGTAATAAGTAAGTCTGTTGTTAAGTATAACATACGTAATATCTTGCAAGTATAACGAGCGTATGTAAACAATACGTTGCAAGCTAAACCTAAAACTTACCAGTAATTAAAAAAAAAGTACTGTATTTGAATTAAACATATATAAGTTAATCATGTTATATTTTTTTTTATCTCTCTGCTATTACTATTATTATCTGAAGAGAAATAACGAATAGGTAAGACATAGGTATAAGCGGTCCTACGAGTCACAATTGTAATCCAAAAGTAGGTACTATGCTTGAACCTGTTTTTTTTCGTAGTCATCGCACTTAACTAAAATAGTGAATAAGACATCTTCTAAATCTACACCACTAATTATTTAATTCTTGTGATCTCGATTTATGACTGATATAATATAGTCATCGTCATTGTATAATATAAACTCCATTTAAGAATGTATTTGATGACATTGCTCATTCTAATTACATTTTTAATACAAGTTTAGAATGAAAAAACCGTCAGCAGTTACACAGTAAGACTTGAACCAGTAGACATATGCGATCTGAAAACATGTTAAGCATGTATGCCATGCAGCTATGTATGTGTCCCCAAACTTATTGTTTTGCTCTTCTTGTTTCATAGAATAGCATCCAACAAAGTACTACAACGTCAGGAATCCTCATTGATACACACCTCCATCCAGGGGATGATGGTGGTGGTTATGTGAGACTCCTACTCACTAAACCTGAGGGTTGCCGCCGCCGTCATAATAGGACACCACGGGATCGCTTTCGCACTCACTATATATGAATATAACTTCTAATTTAATCTTTCTCGTTAAATGTTTTCATCCTTTGTTATTAAGTAATCATATTGCGACATAGAATTACATCTTATATTTTCTATTACCGGTGCTATTTTCAAAATATCTCCAAAATGTATTCGTCACACCATACTACATATCGACATTCAGAAGCGTTGTAACTGTCTGTTGTTATTACTATTTCTCTCGTTCTAGCATTCCAATTGATACAATGTCCCAGGTCATATTACTTTTTATAAATCTTTGTTACTAAAGTTTATTGCGATTTTGTCCACACTATGTTTATTCTGTGTTTGACTATTTAATCCATTTGACCATGATTTTAGACTGAATTAAGATACTAAAATCCGGAATAAACTGCTAAAAGCACTTTCAACCGGCATTGGCTTAAACTAGAAGTGGCCACCGGAGTAATTCTGCTAATTTTCAAACCAAAATGCACTACTTTTTGTTGCTTCTTACCAGTGTGGTTTTCACAAAACATCACCGTTTAGAATCTCTATCCTTTACGCTATTGTAGGGGCGATTCGCCCTAGAATAGATTGTAAGACAAACTTATACTTATTGTATACCCATTATTTATTTTTTTTACAAATCGATCTTTATTTTCTATTATTTTTGTGAATTTTGTGTTTGCAATAAAGGTGTATTAATATTATTAGACGTATATTCCATAACATTCTATATATAATATATCTACGCTGTAAAAAAGAGGGAATAATTAAATAAATAGTATATACATAGGTCATTAATATCCCACTATATAATATAGTAATAAAAAAACATAAATATTTACACTGTTACTAATAACATTTGCCGCTAACAGTTACTACCACTATTATAAACAAAAATAAAATTATTTAATAGCTTATGAATAACATCTGTCAGATTATCAAATCGATCAATTAACTTTTACCTCTTTAATAATTTGTTCGTAACAAAAATGTACTTCATTATTTTTATGTAGTTATAAATAATTCTTAAATACTTTAATCTAATTATTACAATAATATTTCACAAATTTATTGTCAACGATATGAAGAAGTTATGTAAATAATTATATTATTATATTACCTATATTAAACACTACAATACGTATCAATACTGCAATAATGTAATAAGTCACGCCAACATTCGGTTTTAGTGGTTAAACAATTGTCTCTGAATTTTCGGAATGGCAAATATATTTTAACGCTGTAATATATTAATAAAATGAGTGATTGACGAAAGTGTAATGACGATAAACGAAAATATTTTAAATGGCATTAAAAATCGTTTGTGATTATTAAGTATATAAGATATAGCAGAAAGGATAGTTTTTCTTTTTAATATCTCTATTTTTACTTGGGCAGAAGAAATAATAATAAATAAAGTATGTCAAATTAAATATATAATACATAGAAATATATAACTCAGACATAGTTTGCTGCAACTCGCGATTGAAACAATGTTATCGCTTATCCGATTTGTGAAAAGAGAAGAATACCGTCACCACCGTCCCGATAAAGACGATCACATATAGAATGCTTAATTCACCGAGGCGGAAAGTGATACGCTAGCTCAGTTGGAAGAGCGACGGGACGGTTTCCTAGTAGTCGCGGGTTCGAATCCCTGCCCGTGTCGGTTTATATTCCATTCTATATTTATATTAATTTAAATAAGCTTAGCATGGCTATACATGTTTATAGATATTTTCAAACATTAATTTCGGTAGTGGCATTTTTTCAATGTTTATCTATACTGCAAAGTTAGAAACATTGGTTAGGATTTTCGAAAGAAACCTAATAGATGTCACCACCGTCCCGTCGCTCAATACATATTCAACACTTAGCAAGTAAAATTACGAGAGTACAAAATTTTCGCTTGTGGCACGGTAAATTCAAATAGAAAATAAGTACTTGTCAACGCTTATAGAAGACCAGAGATAATAAAGAGGCAAACATGATTACCAGGTTACTAAAACAAACATAAGTTGATAATAATGTTGAAATGGAAAGATTGAAGACCTGCATTTATTTTGTCAAACTATCATGATGTTAATGTCCGCAAAGTTAAGCGCAAAGAGCGCGATGATACCAGTATTGAAGTGCTCTATCCAGAAGTAGTGAAAAACTATAATGTAAATATGAATTTTGTTAATAAATTCGATCAGCTAAAAGGAAGTCATACTGTGGACAGAAAATTCCACAAGTGGTGACACAGAATCTCTTTTTACTTCCTTTAATGCTGTGTTGTCAATGCTGTCTTAATTTCAAACGAACTACAGTCTTCTTCACGCCGGACCTATCCAAGTTGTCTTGAAAAGAATTCAGACGAAGAGTTTACCGGGGGCTACGGGTACTAGCACATGTCAGACAAACACCAAATTCAGTAAATAGCAAGCAGAGCTCCAAAGCTCCTTCTTGCATTCCAGGACTTGCATTACGTAAACGATACAAGCCTACAGTTTCTGAGGAAATTCGCCTGGAATGTAGTCGCCATCAACCTGAGTGGACCGATGAAGATGCTGAAAATATAGCTCTAAAATATCTCCAGTGTGCACTGTATGACTGTGCAGTACATACTAAAAGCCTCTTTCTTTGCCTATGCAAAGGAAAAACATAATCTGCAGATTTTCATAAAAAATAAATTTGCCAGCGGAAAACTATATTATAGCTTATAATATTAATATACAGCATATATTATTCATCAATGTTTTAATTATATCAATAGTCATATAGGTATGAGGTTGTTAGCCACTCTAACCAACTCATACCTCAAAATCCTTAATACCTTGAATATTATTTTTTACTTTCTGCGATATTCTAACAGTAAACGATGCTAAAAGTAACTTTAAAATGTTCAAAATATTCTTAATGTATAAGCGTTAATAGGGTTATGGGACTGTTTTCCAAGGTCGAGGATTCAAATCCCTATCCGTGTCGCTGTCTATTTCGTTCTATATTAATTCAAAATTTAAATAAACTTGACATGGCACATGGTGTATGTTTATATTTGTTTACAAACATAGCTAATATATATTGTTGGAATAGTTAATATATTTGCTGGCCGAATAGAAGTTAAAAAAGAGCGCGTCGGATCACGTTTGCGCGTTGGGTGTAGCAATATAGGACGCTCTATTATTGCTAAAAATATATTTTATAAATAATTTGTTCTGTCAATCATAAAATATTTAGCTGATCGATGTTAGAACACAATTTTTATTTACAACACAACTATACTAGTATGTATATGTAAAATCTTAAATTGGGACATAATAGTATGATTTTGTTTTGTGAAATTAAGTTCCTATTAGTAAAGTTCACTGGGGTGGTAATATTTTACTGTATCATAAACTTATCGTGTATTAGAAAACTGTAACAATATTCAGACATTTATGTATATCCCGTAAAAGTACAATTTTATGCGAGAGACGTGAGAGAAGTTTAATATCGGGCTTTATATTATTAATATCATGTGATGTATAAGTGGATGTATTTTTTTTTGTAATTAAGTTTCAAATAGTTTATTAAACAATTAAATTTTTATACTAGTTATATTACAGTGACTACTTATATCTTTCTTTTTCTAGTCTTAAAGATGAAGAAGAAGCAGGAACTACTATTTTTTTTAAATTCAAACATGCTTTTTCATTACTATATTTTTGACATTGTTTCATATATCTAAAATGAAACATATTATATTAACGATATAAAAGTTTTTCGTGCTGTTAATAAATAAAAATAGAATTAATACGACAGTTCATTTTATATAGTGTGAACTTATATTTTATTACGTTATTAACAAACACCCCGATATTTGTTTTAGTAAAGAAGTATAGGCAATATAGACGTACCATGGCAATAGTTTAACTAAAGTTTTTTTTATTGTTAGGTACAATAAGCCGCATTTTATGATAAAAATATTAAGGAGTACTTAATTTCTTTAAAATATTACTAACTATGTACTTACATGTTAGATCTATAAAATCCAGTAATTAAAGTAGTACTTCAGTTAGCGGGTACTTACCTGTAAATAAATATTGATATCATTGAAAATAATCATGATTTGTATTTGGTTTTCCTGTACGTATTGGTTTTAAGAATAAATAGAAGAATATAATATGGTTTTTAGCATACTTGGCGTACTAACTTAGCGGATTAATAAAACTATATAAACAGTTGATCTTATTGCACGCCCGTTAAATTATTAAAAGGGTTAACACAACTCTCAGAAACGTACATTTCTCCGGCTGCATTCAAGTAAACACTATGCTTCGAGCGCATGAATAAGAATTCCGAATGGGTTTTAAACTAGTCTAACGAATTCCGATTTAATTTTCATGAATACAGCCGGGTAAATATAAGTATATGTAAATGTTATCCTGGTTCACGTAAGTTTAAATAGAAAAACAACACTAAGTATCAGTATCTGATCGATACAAAGGTTTCAATCTAAAGTCTAATTCTAAAATAATTTCAACGTTTTTAAAATCATGCTGTATATGAATATGGTTATATATACCAAGAGACTTATTAGCGTAATAAGTAAGTCTGTTGTTAAGTATAACATACGTAATATCTTGCAAGTATAACGAGCGTATGTAAACAATACGTTGCAAGCTAAACCTAAAACTTACCAGTAATTAAAAAAAAAGTACTGTATTTGAATTAAACATATATAAGTTAATCATGTTATATTTTTTTTTATCTCTCTGCTATTACTATTATTATCTGAAGAGAAATAACGAATAGGTAAGACATAGGTATAAGCGGTCCTACGAGTCACAATTGTAATCCAAAAGTAGGTACTATGCTTGAACCTGTTTTTTTTCGTAGTCATCGCACTTAACTAAAATAGTGAATAAGACATCTTCTAAATCTACACCACTAATTATTTAATTCTTGTGATCTCGATTTATGACTGATATAATATAGTCATCGTCATTGTATAATATAAACTCCATTTAAGAATGTATTTGATGACATTGCTCATTCTAATTACATTTTTAATACAAGTTTAGAATGAAAAAACCGTCAGCAGTTACACAGTAAGACTTGAACCAGTAGACATATGCGATCTGAAAACATGTTAAGCATGTATGCCATGCAGCTATGTATGTGTCCCCAAACTTATTGTTTTGCTCTTCTTGTTTCATAGAATAGCATCCAACAAAGTACTACAACGTCAGGAATCCTCATTGATACACACCTCCATCCAGGGGATGATGGTGGTGGTTATGTGAGACTCCTACTCACTAAACCTGAGGGTTGCCGCCGCCGTCATAATAGGACACCACGGGATCGCTTTCGCACTCAATATATATGAATATAACTTCTAATTTAATCTTTCTCGTTAAATGTTTTCATCCTTTGTTATTAAGTAATCATATTGCGACATAGAATTACATCTTATATTTTCTATTACCGGTGCTATTTTCAAAATATCTCCAAAATGTATTCGTCACACCATACTACATATCGACATTCAGAAGCGTTGTAACTGTCTGTTGTTATTACTATTTCTCTCGTTCTAGCATTCCAATTGATACAATGTCCCAGGTCATATTACTTTTTATAAATCTTTGTTACTAAAGTTTATTGCGATTTTGTCCACACTATGTTTATTCTGTGTTTGACTATTTAATCCATTTGACCATGATTTTAGACTGAATTAAGATACTAAAATCCGGAATAAACTGCTAAAAGCACTTTCAACCGGCATTGGCTTAAACTAGAAGTGGCCACCGGAGTAATTCTGCTAATTTTCAAACCAAAATGCACTACTTTTTGTTGCTTCTTACCAGTGTGGTTTTCACAAAACATCACCGTTTAGAATCTCTATCCTTTACGCTATTGTAGGGGCGATTCGCCCTAGAATAGATTGTAAGACAAACTTATACTTATTGTATACCCATTATTTATTTTTTTTACAAATCGATCTTTATTTTCTATTATTTTTGTGAATTTTGTGTTTGCAATAAAGGTGTATTAATATTATTAGACGTATATTCCATAACATTCTATATATAATATATCTACGCTGTAAAAAAGAGGGAATAATTAAATAAATAGTATATACATAGGTCATTAATATCCCACTATATAATATAGTAATAAAAAAACATAAATATTTACACTGTTACTAATAACATTTGCCGCTAACAGTTACTACCACTATTATAAACAAAAATAAAATTATTTAATAGCTTATGAATAACATCTGTCAGATTATCAAATCGATCAATTAACTTTTACCTCTTTAATAATTTGTTCGTAACAAAAATGTACTTCATTATTTTTATGTAGTTATAAATAATTCTTAAATACTTTAATCTAATTATTACAATAATATTTCACAAATTTATTGTCAACGATATGAAGAAGTTATGTAAATAATTATATTATTATATTACCTATATTAAACACTACAATACGTATCAATACTGCAATAATGTAATAAGTCACGCCAACATTCGGTTTTAGTGGTTAAACAATTGTCTCTGAATTTTCGGAATGGCAAATATATTTTAACGCTGTAATATATTAATAAAATGAGTGATTGACGAAAGTGTAATGACGATAAACGAAAATATTTTAAATGGCATTAAAAATCGTTTGTGATTATTAAGTATATAAGATATAGCAGAAAGGATAGTTTTTCTTTTTAATATCTCTATTTTTACTTGGGCAGAAGAAATAATAATAAATAAAGTATGTCAAATTAAATATATAATACATAGAAATATATAACTCAGACATAGTTTGCTGCAACTCGCGATTGAAACAATGTTATCGCTTATCCGATTTGTGGTCTGTAAGCGTACCAGCAATATATCTCATAAAGTCTAGCGGAGTAAGAAACGGGGCAAAAATATTACCGATGAAGAAAGGAAATCCGGGTCTTAGAGAGCTTATTTTCTACATCATCGAAACATTTTTCATTTTCATATTTAATATCATGCTGCATATGCATCATAAATACCAATACAATTTTATATTGTATATTATATGTATGGTATATAATAATTTTAATAGATATTTCTTATTTTATCGGGTTTTATTTTGTATAACAACAGATACCATTATATCTGTTTACGCTAACTCGAGAGCTCGAGGTGTGGGGAAAAGCAGATAATGTTATCTCAAAGATTTAAATTGCCCGAAATGTTTTCTCTTTGTATATTTACATATTGCCTTAAGTAAATTATATTTCTTGTTTATCGGAACACGAAACAAAATCTAACTTTTTGTCCCCAACTGTCAGAAAACTTTGTTCATAGTGGATGTTTGAGATCAAATATGGAATAATGTATTAAAGTTTATAAGAAAACACAAGAAAATAAATTGACCTTGAGTTCGATTATAATACTCAAAAAGAAAGTAATAACTTCCATTGCCACAATTAGAATATAATTTTAATGACGAATAATAATATATTTTAAGAACTATCGAAAGATAAGTTTTTAAGTCTTATTTTATTTACAACTCCTAGTTAAAAGATTAGGTACAATTAATTTATGTAATTAGATTAGAATTGCTTTTTAAAGTTGATCTTAAACGAACCTGACCATTTCGCGTTTATATGACCGTACTGTACCCGCAAGGGAAATCTAGTCTAGTTTTACAGTTCAGTGGTCCTAGATAAAACCTACTTATATGTATGTACAAAACCTTAAAACACCTAAGTTGGTATTTTAAGGTTTTAAGGTATACATTACTATGTATCATACATTATTACTTTATATATGAAATAACTTATTTTAGATTGATTAATAAATAATTTAAGATATAAATAACGAAGCTACCATGGTTCATAAGCTTCATGCGTCTTAAAATTTGGTCTCATTAAATAAACAAATTTACATTTGGAGTAGGGGTAAATCATTCATCTAATTCACTTCCTATATATTTATTACCACTATATGCAATGTGGAGTAATTCTTTGAAGATTACAAAAGGAATAACTATATACATTAACTACTTAGAAGTTGTGTTGTTCCTAATTCGTGTGCAAAGTTCGAAAACTTTCTTATGTGATGAACGGATATTCACCACGTAGTCCGCTTCACTAGTATGAAGTTATATTTTGTATGTTCTAATGCTAAGTTAACTAAAGCCTTATAACTTACTTAGGTTTATTATGCCTTTTTATAAAATATTTGTGTATATATCGTATCTACGTTAATTAAAAAATTAATTGTTGTAAAAAATATTTAATTTCTTAATAGTATATTATTTAGCCATTGATACAAATAACCCAAAAGATCTAATTATAAAAAAATTATAATTGCTAGTAATACAAATTCAATTTAAAACTAACATTTTTGGAAAATACTATATACTTACAAAGTATAGTGTAAAGAGTTGGGAAACAATAAAGATCCAAATTGTTTGTTTAACAACAGATAATGTGGAATAGAAGAAAACTATGTAGATTTCTGGTAATTGCCGTTATTGTGATCATGTACACAAGATGCTTTTAGATATATTACTTCTTTCGTGAAAGCTTTTTTAAGAATTTTCTTTGTCTTTTAAAGACCGTAAAGAGAAGCTTTTAAAGAATGCTTTTAAGCAAAAAATAAATAAATTTTAATACAGTGCCTACCTACCTAGCCTACCCAAAAATTTCACTTTTCTTAATATTTTGTTAGCCAAATATTTACTGACATATTGTAGACTGACGTATAAAGCTAACAGACTTACTGTTTTTAGATTAATTTAAATATTACTGAAATTCAAGGTTTAAAGTTGGGTATTGTTACCTAAAACCTCTTTTACTCCATATAACTTGAAACACATCCGTAGATTTGACAACAGATTGTATTATCTTTACTTTAATAAAAAAAATAACAAATAAATTCCTCATGTGACTTTTGTTTTATCAAAATGATATTTTAAACATTGTAGCAGTAAGTTTTTTATACTGCGTTTAGAATTTAAACTAGTTTCTGATATACAAATGAAGTACATTGAGGTACAAGGTGGCTATTTAAAGTGTAATGTATATGAATAGTTTATATATACGAATGTTCCTTAAGTGATTTTGTTTTATATCAATATCTAAGATTTTTAATATTTATTTATGATATGACTCTCTGAGTCTCTCTCTCTGTATCTCTTATATTTTCGCCGTTTCATTTGGAAACATCATGAATCTCTATACTGTACGATCTTGCATTCCAAAGAGTCTTATTTGTCTTACCATAAGCTAGAAATTTTACAATTATAAAGAAATCATTGAGAAGAAAGCTAATTTTTGTATTTAAATTTTCATGCGCCATGATGATTATTAAATATATATTTACCAGCCTATAATCATGTAATTGTTTAATCGGTATTTGCCCGACTAGTTCTGAACCCAACACTTTACAAAGCTTGCATACGTTCCGTCATGTCCTATGCGAGTCCCGCTTTTGCGCACGCTAATCTGAAACCCCTTCAGGTGATTTACAACAGGTTTGCAACCGAGGCGCCGTGGTTCGTACACAACATCAATCTCCATAGAGACTTAACCATCGCTCAGTACTTCAAGGGGCTTTCCCAAAAGTACTTAGAACGTGCTGAGCGACACCCGAACCCACTGGTGGCTGACGCCGCCGAGTAAAGACCACGTAAGACTACTTTAGTCAGAAAAAGAAAACCTAAGTCGCTACTCTTTGGCCCCGACGAAACGTTCACAGTAGGTAATAACGTACGCGTAGGCATAAGTGACACCACACAACATACAGACACACGCCGTCTATACCGGTATAGAAGAGGTCCCAACTGAGTAAGTGCTCCGTTGCTCAAGCGTTCTGCCGTCAGAGGACGCTAGTGCTCAAATTTCCTTAGCTTCCCTCCTGACTAACGATGCCCCGAGCCGAGGTCCGTGTCTTAATCTGAGACGCCCTCGGGACGTCGTTCCGCATGGGGCCCCTGTTGGCCCCCCCTTTTTAAGGGCGAGTCTCCTGACCCACCCGCTCCCCCAGTGACGCTGTAATAGCCAACAGGACTAACAATAAAAAAAAAAAAGTTTTGAACCCATTTGGTGTTTCTATTCATGAGCTCGAAGCGGACTCAATTACAAGATTATAGCCACATATATATGAAAGCTTATGTCAAAAGGAAACTCGAAGACAAGAGAATTTACAGCCGCAATATAAATCATCTCTTATGATATCAGGTCAATTATCTTAAAGGATAATATAACTAAATGAACATCTTTACCATACCTACCAGTGGTTTTAACTCCGTACCGTAAGTTTTTTTAGTTTCTCTAAAAGAGTATTATGTAGCGACTTATTTGTTATTATTATTAGGCTCTACTAATAATTATTAAAAGTTTTTTTATTATAATTGTATTATGAAAATAAAAAAAGTGACAAGAAAACAGGTATTTTGTAACAAAACAAATATTTTTTACCTTTAGCGACTGAAACAGAAAATCGTCTGTTCATCTTTCTAGACTGTCAGTTTCCAGTTCCCGAGTTGTTGTAGCAGTTAGAGAATAATATTGAACATCCAAACTTCAATATAGCGTTAGCGGAAGATCTCTGGCTATGTTACGTTGGATAATATAATAATTGCTTGTTTTCATTGAATACTAGATCTAATATCTAATTTTCTATATCTAAGACCTAGTTTTCTAGATCTAAGATCTAGATCTAATATTTAGTTATAAATGTTTAATTGCGATCTCTATGGACAGTCATACAAAGGCTCTATATGAATTTAAGTAGTTTTTTAAGTTTACCTAACGTGACCCCACCTGAAAACCTATCTGACAAGTATCTTACTTGTATTTAAGTTGTATGTACTGTATGTCTGTGATACGAACCTATTCGGGGTTCTTACTCATAACATCAAAACAAAGTAGACTTAAGGCGTGAGCTAAAGTAAATTTATCTATAGCCCGTAATAAGTAGGTATATAGAAAAATATAACCTATATGTATATGACTTATATGTATAAAAGGTTTATACATATAAGTCATCATGAATAATGAAAGTTTAGAAATAAGAAATTATTTGTTTTATTTAAAAAATGTATTTGTTTTTAATTAACTATGTTTTTCATTTTTATTTATTTATATTTTACACTTTGATTCGATATCAGAAATCACTTTTATACCTCAATTGAAAGTTTTAGAATTGCCTATTATGACATCTATCGAAAATAGCTCTACTGTAGAGACTCTACTATGTGAAGTTAGGAGAGTTCCAAACACGCCCTAGTTTCGAAAGAATTACACAATTCGCTCAGACGGGTATTTTTTATTGTGATCACTATTTTACAAATGTACTGCACGATTTTATTTTTATAAAAACCTCTATATCTCACATTAAATCTATTAAACAGTGAAAGATTTTCGGATTAAGCAATTAAGGGTGATAAGTTTATGAAAGGTTTATAAATAAATCATATTATGGTGTATTTTTTAAATTTAAAAAGAAACCGAATTTTAAAAAAAATATATAATCTTATTTATTAAGTTCGTTATATAGCTCAGTTACGTTATGTGTATGTCTGTATACATTTATTTGCGTAGGGCTCTATGTCAGGTAAAACAAACCTTATAAAATCACTTATATCGTGTAAATTTCCCGAGAAAATAAGTTAAAAGAAATAATTAATTAAAACTACTTCAAAATTTATAAAAATATAGAATGAAAAATATACCGATACGGTCAGGGATTCGATCCCGGGACTACTGAGAAACCGTCCCGTCGCTCTACCAACTGAGCTACCGTATCGCTGTCCGTCTTGGTGAATTAATTATACGTGATCGCATTTTGGGGACGGTGGTGACATATATTAAGTAATAGTAATATAGGTAAGTTTAAGTAATATGTTATTAGTATGTATGTTCGATTCCCGGCGGAGACAGGCATTTATGTAATGAGCATAGATGTCTGTGTTTCTGTTTTTGGGTTTGGTCGTTTATTAAATATATTCTCAGTATTTATATGTGTATTTTTATGTATTTGTATCGTTGTCTAATACCCTTAACACAAGCAAATAATTTGCTTACTTAGAGGTTAGATCAATGTGTGTAATTTGATTCCTGATTTTATTATTATTATTATTATTATTATTATTATTATTATTATTATTATTATTATTATTATTATTATTATTATTATTATTATTATTATTATTATTATTATTATTATTATTATTATTATTATTATTAAAATTGTTTAGGTTATCTATATGTAACAATTATATGTATGTACGTAATAATATGTTGTGCTTAATTAATTTAAGCAGCAAGTAGGTACTGCCTGTCAAATGTTGTTTTCCTTGTAATAGTAAGTTGCCTGCAAGAAATCACTTTTAGTGATAAGGCTGCTTTTGTACCAAATGTTTAAATGTTTACATTATGTTGTTGTTCCTTTTTTTGTGTGCAACAAAGAGTTATAAATATATGAGGCTTTCATTCTATATTTATAAAAAAAATAATAAGCTTAAAATGGCTATACTAATGCTGTTTACAGATATTTTCAAACAAGTATACACATAATAATATGATTGATATCCTTTTTAGCGGTCTTTTGTATCGGGGGTTTTTCAATTTAAATTTAAATTTTATTTTTAAGGTAAACTATCTTTACAATAATATTTCATGGCGTTGCGAGGTTTTTGGTAAATAGCATATAACTTTACCCACTCATAAAGTTTTCCCTTGTAAAACAAAAAAAATGCTTGCATCTATAATAACAACAACAACAACAGAAATAGAGTACATTTTAGAAATGGTTATTGAAAAGCTTTACAGTGTAACATAAATGTAAACTGTTCGAGCTACAAAATGAACATACTTTAAAATAGTATAGGAAGTTGTACGTTATTTATATTTTGTGCAATCTATTTAAATTATTCCTCTAGAGTTTTCACATTCAGGTATATGAATACGTACTTATAATATGTAGTACATATGTACAAAGAGAATAGCTTGTCCAACTATTCAAATGTTACGAAGTGGTTAAGCCCGTAATTATTGATACTAAAATTAGTGACACGTAAGTTATAGTCTTCAAAGATTATGTTATGCCTTTTTTTATCGTTGAAAAAATGCGTTACACATCATCCCTGCAGCCAGGAAGGTGATGACCGAGGGGGTATGTGGGACTACCCGGCAGCATAGAAGACGCTGCCATTTTTAAGGCTACCTACTAAAAAACCAACGGTTGACCTCATCGCCTTAGTGGGGCGCCACGGGATCGCTTTCTCACTCACCGTGACATGTTATTATGCCCTAGAAAAATTGATAAAGTATTTTAAGGTTTTCAACCTAATATCTCTTCTTAGGACCTTATCTTTTCTTATGATCCTCCCAGTTATAAAAAAATATATTTATTTTGCGTCACGTTCTTTATTCCTCGGCACGACAATTTCATGACATTTATTGCCTTGAATTTAAGTTTAGATTAGTTGAGTTTAGTTTATATATACTTTGTCACTGGGGTAGGGAAAAATACTTTTTACTTACCTTTATATTTTTAAGTACCCGTGTTCATCGAAGCCAAAACGTAGTTATTATCCTATATATATATATATATATATATATATATATATATATATATATATATATATATCTTATTATTATATAAAGTGGGTCCAGCAAACCAATATGAACTCTTTAATTATTATAGATAATGGAATTAGCAACAAAGGTTTTAAATGTTTAGTTTTAAATGAGATATATATATATATATATATATATATATATATATATATATATATATATATATATATATATATATATATATATATATATATATATATATATCTCATTTAAAACTAAACATTTAAAACCTTTGTTGCTAATTCCATTATCTATAATAATTAAAGAGTTCATATTGGTTTGCTGGACCCACTTTATATAATAATAAGAATGAAATGCTCCATGCATGTTTCTATCCTAGAATGTCACCAGGGCTGTAATAGTCTTATTAAATATAGTATTAGAACAAATAAAAGTCATTTTAAACAAAATACAGTTCTGCCTTTTCTAGACTAAGTGCTTTAGATATATTAGTACACAACGAAAACATAAAACACTCGTACTTCGCGCAAAATATCATATTAAAAACATTGTCACAAAATGAGGAGGACGTAAAGGAGTATATCGAGATAAGCCAACAGAAAAGGATCAATATATTCTAAGAGGTCAAGGTGAGTATCATTCGTTATTTCAATAACGTTATTATTTGTGAGGTTAATGCAAATTACAAAACATTTTTGAACATTTTGTTTAAATAAACTAAATCCTTTTATGTTTTATTTCTACTAAAATAAATTCGCTATAGGTATAGGAATTTAACTAGCCTTACCGACAAAGGTGTAGTAAAATTCTTTGTTATATTTAATCGCCGGTTTTGCTTTACGCTACTTTAGATGAATTTTAATTAGTTATTTCGATTTTAAAAGATTTCAGGGTACAACTTAACTCGTCTTAGTTTTAGTTTAATTAGTATTTTTTCTAGAATTCCTCTAGCTATCAATTTTTCGATTATAGTTAAATTTAAATAAAAATCTTTATACTGTTTTTTAACTATTTTAACTCAGTAGTTTTTGCTGTGCAAAGAAAATAATTCGGCTCGTCTGTCTGTTAATAAAGCTGTTTCATAAACCTAAAGCTTTTTTTTAATTTTAAGGAATAAAATGCATACTAATAATAATAAAAATAATAATAAGATTTACATACACTTACTTATTTTAAAGTAAAACAATGTGATAATAGATTATTAAATATATTTTTAAATACCAATCATATACATATTATAATGTACATTAAAAATTCTTAGGTTTTTTCATGCTCGCTAGCCTGCAGGTAAATAGCGATTATAATTATTCTCAGCCGGTGGAAGCTTTGACAAGGAAAAATGTTATGTTAAGAATTTATTTTCATAAAGAATTTTCCTTTGACTTTGCGATAAATCGTGTAACAGATCAAAAACAACAGAAGGCCTATTTAAATTTAAAAAACTTCATTCATATTAATATTGACATTATTAAATAAAAATAATAATATTGGTTAAAAATAATGAAAGACAACAAACAATATCAAATGGTTTAGTCTAAGTATTTTGTCAAATACAGAACCGTCAACGTATACAACGGTCCCATCAAAATTATTTTTATTTTTTTTAGAGATATTTTTGATTCAGGATTTTTTTTAATTGATTACTAAATAGAACACTGGAAAAAGAGTAGACGGTTCGATTTAGTAACGTCATCCATAAATATTTGCAAAACACATTTAAAACTATGGTATATTATTAGTAACATTAATTAAATAATTTCTACATACGTTTTAAATTGTTTGTTGGTTCAGTCTCTTGGGTTAATAATTGAGCCCCTTAGATCACTGAAACTCACTTTTGTGTCTTTGTGTCCAATTTGGTATTTCATTTCTAAACGTGATCCTAAAAGTGTATAGTATTTATTATTCGGCCACAAGTTTATCTAATAATTTACAAACATGTCTGCTATATTATCAAATTCCTTATATCATAATTTTTGTTTCTGTCTGTATAGATTACTTTTTAATACTACATTTTTAAAAAACTAGCTGTGCCTACGACTTCGAATGCGTAGAATTCGATTTTGATAATACGTACACTTTGTACTTACCAATGTATGTTAAAACTATAAATCTTCTAACTGGTGAGACGCAATGGTACAACAATAAGAGATTATTAACTTCTTTATTTGTTAACCGATTGTTAATAAAAAACAAATTATAAAGTGACATCCCATGACAATATATTCCCGAAACATGCATCTAAATCGATTAATCTGCAAAAACATACAGACATAGAGACGAACAGACAAAATGAAAAAACATGTTTTGGGTTCTCTTGCTTATATAAAGGTCCTCCTGTATGAATTTTTGAAAATTTTTTTTTTCGTATTGTGTGCACAACTAAAAGAAAAAAAGATAAGATTTTGTTAGTTATTACTTCACATCCTTGTATATATTTTAATGTACAAAGATTACTCCTCTACAGTTTTATTACATGTATAGATAAGATTTGCTTGGTACCCATTACGTGATTGACATAAATTGACATAACTTTTTTATTTTTTAACAAATTTAGATGAAAATAAAGACTAAATGTTAAGTCAAGACTGTGACAATATATTTCTGAAACTGAAAAACCATTTTTTTTGGGTTTTTTTGCTCTTATAAAGCACTTGTGACGTTTTTCTTTTAATATTTTTCATTTACAGAAATGGATCAGTGACAATTTTGTTATATGTATAGAAGAAGATGAACATTGGGACAGTGCTCTACAGACAAGTTGGAAACATTGATTAAGATTTCAATTTTATATACTCTCTTGGGTTGTATTTCATTGGTTACTTAAACAAGTTCATATACTGCGAACTAAACCTATGGCTGGAATATTTTCACTGACCAGAATTAGTATAAAACAATTGAAAAGGTAAAATTCACTTTTCTCAATTTTGAATATAAATAATGTTGACAAATTGGTCCTTATAATTACACTAGTATAATTTTCCTGAAGTGTTACTAAATATAATACATCATTTTAATGTTACATAATATTTTCAGCTTTAAATGCTTCTTTTTTGAGTTCGTCGTGCTAAGGAAAATTAATATATAATCATAATATCTGTCGTACTAATTGTTGCCAGCTATGTCATCTGACAGCTCGATTTATATTGTAACCATGTTGATACATAGTTACATTGAGCCTTAATTAAAACCAAAAAGTATTGATTTATATTCATAAATAAATCAATATTTGTATCGGCACTAAGTGTTGAACACAAAAATTGATCAAAATCCGTCAGAACATATTCCATGATCAAACAATCCGATAACAGTGATTAATTGACATACATAAAAAAACAAAACAAAAGGATATTTAAGCCAAATATTGACCTTAATTACCAACAATAAAGTAAAATAAAGTACTTAAAATGAATGTCAAGTAACCGAGAGGTCTGGAGCGAGGTCGCTGTCCTGATTTATGACCATCCCTCTGATGAGGCTATATGCAATAAAACAAACAAAATACAGACTGCTTTTTAAATTATGAACTAAGTTCATGGTGATAAATTATACCTAAATTGTTGTTTCTTTTTTATGTTAATTTTATATACTTCAGGTAACATATATAGGTTTCAATGCAGCTATTTATCCATATTTTTTTTATTTCGAACAAATCTCTGAGCTATAATGCGGTAGAGAGAACCATTTGAAATAAAAATAATATTCCGAAAACAGACGCGGTAAAGAAGATTACTTTACTCAATTTTTTTAATGACAGTGTGCCGACCGGAATACATATTTGAAACATAACATAATGTATTACACATATGTATTTATTATATCTGCTTCATTATACTACTTTTGTCTTCCAAATTATTAAAAATATTATTCCCTGGTCTAATTAAATCAATATCTACATTTCAAAATAGGTTTGGAACTTATATAATTTTGAATAATAACTAATAATAATAATCAATTGAGCTGAGCGGTAGCGAAGCTCTTAACCGTTTGGGAATTAATTTTTTGAGGCAATATCCCAGGAAAACCACTTGACTAATTTTAACCAAAATTGACGTGACTGGGCTTCTACTCCAAGAAACAGAATAAAAAAATCTGTTTCGTTTTTAAGATATGGTCAAAAAATTGAATCTCTCATAGACTTAATCTTAACTGCACCTGTGCGCACGCGCCAATCTTTACTCTTACCCTCTTTGGTACCAGCCACTTCATTGGAAGTCCTTGGGTTGCGGTATAGACCAACTTTAGTAGCATAAAAAAGAGGAAGGGCGCTCAGCTCAACTCCCGCAGCGCATTGTGGAGGATCCTAGTAAATAACTATACCTGTGACTACTGCTGATCATAAGATACAGATTTAATTAATTAAATCTCCACGAAAGGCTATCACAAATTATTAGGTGGGTAAGGATTGACAAATGTCTTTATAATAATATGTTATTTTTATTTAAATATTTTTATTAAAATATAGAAGAAATAAAAACATTAATAAATTATAATAAGTATTATAATAAGTATTAATCGTGGCTTTATTAAAATAAATTTGGGTTTTTAATCTTAGACATTGATTAATAAATAACTATACATTAACGTTAGTAGACAATTTAAACAACTATTTAATCATAAAACAGTGTTTATGCTTATAATGGACTTATGCTTCAACTTTTGCTGTCCATTAAAAGGCATATATATTACCTACTAATTATAATAACTTTATAATAATTTAAATTTGAAGGTAGAAGTTACTCTTAGTTAGTCAGTGCTAAGTTTGTTTCCTGCTCGCTTAAGCTAACTAGCTTAATACTAACTACTAATAAATCGCTATACAATTAAATCAATTAACGTATAATAATAGAACAGAAATAGTCGCTTGTCAAAACGTATGTTAAAGTGAAACTTTTATTACATCGTCTCAAACTTTTTTCGTCTGTGTGTTGCATGTCGCGTGACGGTCGGCCGCGGAGTAGGGATAAAGTGAAAGGCGCTCGTCAGAGCAGCCGAGGCCAATATGGCGGCGCCTATAGTTCGCATCAGCTGACCGTGTAGTGTATAGACTATTACTCATTTGTGCCAGTGCTCCACGCTATTTTGTTTGTTTTTGTCAGTGTTTAATGTAAATGTTGTTATTTATTCATTATTATGATTAAGATGTAATTAATTTTAATTAAATTCATGATGAAGATGGAATTGATAATAGAATGATTGAAAATAATTGAAAAACGGATCAAAATGACTCAACGATAATAAAATATTGTTTTCAGTGTTTTAATATGTGTATATCATCTAAATAATTGTTAAGTATTATGTATGTCGTACTCTAAGACACAGAGTTCAATAAAAATATTAGTTGGAGACCTAGTCTACTTTTATCATTTCCCATTATCATTCCCATTTTCTAAGTATAAAATTAAGATTGATGAAGCAATTTTTATACCCTTAATGGAATATTATTCCGAAATTTTTTAGTTAAATGTCTATAATGTGAAAAAAAGTTTCACTTTTACGGTGGTTTCATAAAACCACACAATCATTTTTTCTTAATGTTTATTATTATTACCAAATTTTTACTATTTTTACTTATTTTTTAAGGTCTATACTCATTAGTTATGACTGTACGATAAAGTCAGGTAAGATAAATAATTTTATAAATATAGTTTTCTTAAAAACAAACAAATTATCCTTATTTGATGTGATTTGTTTTTATCATTGAAGTATACTGAATAAATTTAAGTGAAAATGTAATAATCTGAATTAATTTTAAGACAGATATTAATGCCAGGTGTAAAATTGACTTCAATTTGACCGGCTAAGTAAAAACCGCGGGAAGTCGTAGTAGGTATTGTACATTTGGGTACAGAATTGTTTTATTATTACTGTTGATTTTTTATTACGGTTGATTATGTTATTTTTTTGTCTTTGTTAGGTTTCTTTTTGTACCTTTTTAAATATCTTTGGTAAAATTAAATCTTTGGAGATTGTAAGTCAGTATAGACCTTGAGTAGGAATTAATTACTATCAATTTTATACATCAGAGTTTTTAAATTGTAATACACAATACGACGATTGGGTAATTATTACAATACTATTCGAAATATAACAAAAAATATGAAGTTATAATAGTAGTAGGTGCTTTGTACCTTAAAAAATTTCGCGAGCCCTAGACGGCCGCGACCTATACTTTAGACATCTTACAAAATACAGAGTAATGAATAACCGAGGGAGCAAAAATTTGTTTGTTTCGTTTCTTCTGTGTTAGAAAGTGGTAGAACAAATGTTTTTGGGATTGATGTAGATAGGCTGCTTGCAAGAGGTGGTCAATAATTCTAAACGACCCTATATATGCAAAGTTGTGTGTGTGGCATGCGATAAGTAATATTTTTTTTATTTTACAATTATATTTCAATTATTTTCAATGTTACTAAGTATTCACTTATTAAATCTATAAATTTAGTAAAGTGAATAATTTTGCTACTTACCCGTAAATAAAAATAAATAAATATTTTAGATCATTGAACCAAAATATAAATTTATTAAGAAACAGCCTTAAATTTAATTGTAACTAGTATAAGTACCTTTCTGGTATTCTTCCTATATGAAAACAAGGCATAAACAAGATATTTATATATAGACATTTTCGAGGCTAACCATGATAAAAACATAGACTGATCGTCTTACTGTTGAAGCCCCGTCCTTAACTTAGAGAACCCTGACATCGCGTCGGAATTACTAGGGCTGGCGAAGGAAGCGGGAAACATATATTATTTTGCCGTAATGAGTGGTCGCAGAAGGAGGCTATTGACCCAACTAGTCTCACGGCTGAGAATCTTAGTTATGACTTTGCTGCTGACCAAGAACCACGATCCACGAAGCATATTCCTCCAGGGAGGTTCGATCCTATTCCTGTAGCTTCCTTGTTTTAGTTGATTATATTTTCGTTTATTTTCCTTTTTATAGTTGTCCCTATTTAGTTGAGAGCAGAATTAAAGATTTTATTCGTATATTTTGCGAAATGTTTTTTTTCCGTGTTTATTCCTCATTCCGATCACTGATTTTTTGTTTTTAAGCGATCAATGATAGTGTTGCTATAAAAAATACCTGATGACAATCGGTTCAGTAGTTCAGGAGAAAAATGATCAAGGAGATCACATTTTATACAAGTTTTATACATACCTAATATACACGCAACAAATTACGTAGATTCCAATCGTTTTAACATATGATGTAGATGTAGGTTGGTAGTTTAATATTTTATGTTTGCTATTCTGTGACTCCATGAAACAAAAAATATAAACATTAATCCTAAAATAATAATTCCTTTCATTCTTAGAAGGCTTAAAGAACAATGCCTATTAAACATGTTATCAAAATGGCCCCTTTAATCCGACAAACTAAACCAAACCACAGAATACATTTTAACTCACACATTTATAAATACTACATACACACAGTACAGACACACTAACATTAATACCAAATATAACATAATTATTATTATATTTATCCACATAAAGAAATTTGTAAGTTACTTTATAATTTAAGGAGTTTGTTTGAAGGCCCATCCGGACACACGTATCCTGACATTAATTATTTGTATCTACAATCTAAGTTAATTTTTTCCACTTCAATAAAAATACGCAAGGTATAATAAAGAGATGATCAAGATAAATATCCAAATCCTAAAAATATATGTAAATGTATGTATGTAACATATATATATATATATATATATATATATATATATATATATATATATATATAACAGTACAGTAGTACAGTAACAGTAGTTTCTAAATAAAGAAATTAAACCAAAACTTTAACTAAGTACTTTGATAATGATATTAGACATTTTCGTGTCAGTTGAATACTATCACAAATATCAGTACTTTTTCTAAAACCTATTACCTTTATTGAATGTTCGCGTGTGGTTCACAAGTAATAACATTTAAAGTGAGAGTAGGTAGGAACCGTTTTATCTTTAAATTTATTTTAAAATATTTGTTTTACTAAATGAGGTGTTCTTATGTTACATTTAAAATCTTTTGGTTATATCCAATATTAATTAGTCATTAGTATTGGAAAGTGGTTATATAAAAATCGTGTGACTTTCTTTGGTTAAAGTTTAAAAAAATAAAGTTATGATTATTTGATGAATATAATAATGTGTCTTTAGATCTATCAGATGTTATAGATCAGAATATTATATGTGCTGTAGGAACAATTGTACAACGTATACTGAATTATTTCAGCGGTCTCCAAATCCCCTGTCCGACTTTTAGTTACGCAGCTTTCTTTATTAAAATGCAAACATATTTTTTGTATTTATAAGTATTCGGTGCAACGACATTTCTATTATTTTGTTAGATGCATTTTTCCTTATAAAACTATACAAAAGCCATTCAACTATCTCTATAAAGACATTCTAAATATTTTTACATGCATTATATAAAAATAAAGTATGATTGTTCACGACTTTACAAGCCCTTTGTGGTAAATAGCGCATAACTTTATCTACCCCTTCACAAAGGCTTTCCTTTGTGAAAGGATAGATTCACATGCATTTACAATTTTGTAATCTATGGCCTAGATATAGAGTATAATTTGGAAATTGTTTCTCAAAAACATTGCAATTTCTTACGATGTTGTGCCTTGTGCGATACAAAATAGAGTATACTTTCCATTATTGTAGCACCTCTTTAACTGGTATTATTGCATTAGCTTTCATTTGTATGCGGTCTATTTCAGATATCTTATTAGACTTCGATATGCCAGTGCTCGTTCTATCAATAAAGGTTAAAGGTTAATTTGGGGATGTTTAATTTATACGTTGAATTTAAATTTTGTATTAAAACCCGCAATTCTGTCATAATTTAAATATAATAACTAAATACAGGCTACACTTACAAATTTTATAATATGTTTTTGTGTGTTTATCCTTTCATCACTAACTTAAACTTAATAGCAGATTGAGGTTTCGTAGTTAAAAAGTTGAAATAAAAATGATTTCCCCAGGAACAATAAAATAAAATACATTATACATTGAAGAAGTAACAAATCTTGGTATAATATTGTTTATTATCATAAACATGTTTCCGATAATTAATTTTTCTGTTAGATATATTATGCATCCAACTGTCAATACTATAAATATCCGATACTACTAGTACTAAATAAAGCAAAGTTAAGTTTAGTAATTAGAAGGTATAGCTATCTCATGGGGCACAATTCCTAAGGTCGTTTGTATATTTGTTGTTGTACCTTGTTTTTTAACCCTCGACTAAAAACAACAAATCAACAGACAAACAAATCTTTTATCTTTATAATTATAGGATAATTAATACAAATACTTAAACAACTGAAAATTTGTTTGCCTGTAGGTTCATTTAAGAAAGTTCATTTTTACAATTAAGAAACCAGTAATATAACTTTAAAAAGCAGAAAAAAAAAAATTAAAAACGCCCGATTCTTTATTCCTCGGCACGACAATTTCATGACATTTATTGCCTTGAATTTTAGTTTAGATTAGTTAAGTTTAGTTTATATATACTTTGTCACTGGGGTAGGGAAAAATACTTTTTACTTTCCTTTATATTTTTAAGTACCCGTGTTCATCGAAGCCAGAACGTAGTTATTATCCTTTTATGACATATTCCATCCGCCATTTATTTGTGCTTCACCAACTAATATCAGTCGCCGTTGTTTTAAAAAAAAAATCGAATATAACGAAAATAGAAACATATTGGTAAAATGTACTTTATTAATTGTGGCTTTTTAGCAAGAGAAATCGCTTACATACTTTATATATACTGTATATATATATATATATATATATATATATATATATATATATATATATATATATATATATATATATATATATATTTCGGAGGTACAGATCTTCTTGAACTTGAGTCTTGGGTATTATCCATTGAAATTAGTAACTATCTAATTATCTTTGTACAACGAAACGTGAGGCAGTTTCTAAGCACTTGTTGTCAGCTCGAGGTCCGAATTATCTGAGAGGTCTGACCATGATGATTACCCCTTTTATCGGAATCAAACCGACTGAGTTTAGACTCTGCCGAAGTGCGCCAACTTCACACTTGTGTTTCGATGTCATCTGATGTCCTGTACTCATGACATAACCGACATATATATATATATATCTCATTTAAAACTAAACATTTAAAACCTTTGTTGCTATTTCCATTATCTATAATAATTAAAGAGTTCATATTGGTTTGCTGGACCCACTTTATATAATAATAAGAATGAAATGCTCCATGCATGTTTCTATCCTAGAATGTCACCAGGGCTGTAATAGTCTTATTAAATATAGTATTAGAACAAATAACCGTCATTTTAAACAAAATACAGTTCTGCCTTTTCTAGACTAAGTGCTCTAGATATATTAGTAAACAACGAAAACTTAAAACACTCGTACTTCGCAAAATATCATATTAAAAACATTGTCACAAAATGAGGATGACGTAAAGGAGTATGTCGAGATAAGCCAACAGAAAAGGATCAATATATTCTAAGATGTCAAGGTGAGTATCATTCGTTATTTCAATAACGTTAAAATTTTTGAGGTTAATGCAAATTACAAAACATTTTTGAACATTTTGTTTAAATAAACTAAATCCTTTTATGTTTTATTTCTACTAAAATAAATTCGCTATAGGTATAGGAATTTAACTAGCCTTACCGACAAAGGTGTAGTAAAATTCTTTGTTATATTTAATCGCCGGTTTTGCTTTACGCTACTTTAGATGAATTTTAATTAGTTATTTCGATTTTAAAAGATTTCAGGGTACAACTTAACTCGTCTTAGTTTTAGTTTAATTAGTATTTTCTCTAGAATTCTTCTAGCTGTAAATTTTTCGATTATAGTTAAATTTAAATAAAAATCTTTATACTGTTTTTTTACTATTTTAACTCAGTAGTTTTTGCTGTACAAAGAAAATAATTCGGCTAGTCTGTCTGTTTCATAAACCTAAAGATTTTTTTAATTTTAAGGAATAAAATGTATACTAATAATAATAATAAGATTTACATACACTTACTTATTTTAAAGTAAAACAATGTGATCATAGATTATTAAATATATTTTTAAATACCAATCATATACATATTATAATGTAGATTAAAAATTCTTAGGTTTTTTCATGCTCGCTAGCCTGCAGGTAAATAGCGATTATAATTATTCTCAGCCGGTGGAAGCTTTGACGAGGAAAAATGTTATGTTAAGAATTTATTTTCATAAAGAATTTTCCTTTGACTTTGCTATAAATCGTGTAACAGATCAAAAACAACAGAAGGCCTATTAAAATTTAAAAAACTACATTCATATTAATATTGACATTATAAAATAAAAAAAATAATATTGGTTAAAAATAATGAAAGACAACAAACAATATCAAATGGTTTAGTCTAAGTATTTTGTCAAATACAGAACCGTCAACGTATACAACGGTCCCATCAAAATTATTTTTATTTTTTTTAGAGATATTTTTGAATCAGGATTTTTTTTAATTGATTACTAAATAGAACACTGAAAAAAGAGTAGACGGTTCGATTTAGTAACGTCATCCATAAATATTTGCAAAACACATTTAAAACTATGATATATTATTAGTAACATTAATTAAATAATTTCTACATACGTTTTAAATTGTTTGTTGGTTCAGTTCCTTGGATTAATAATTGAACACCTCAGATCACTGGAACACACTTTTGTGTCTTTGTGTCCAATTTGGTATTTCATTTCTAAACATGATCCTAAAAGTATATAGGATTTATTATTCGGCCACAAGTTTATCTAATAATTTACAAACATATTTTCTGTCTGTATAGATTACTTTTTAATTCTACATATTTAAAAAACTAGCTGTGCCTACGACTTCGAATGCGTAGAATTCGATTTTGATAATACGTACACTTTGTACTTACCAATGTATGTTAAAACTATAAATCTTCTAACTGGTGAGACGCAATGGTACAACAATAAGAGATTATTAACTTCTTTATTTGTTAACCGATTGTTAATAAAAAACAAATTATAAAGTGACATCCCATGACAATATATTCCCGAAAACTGCATCTAAATCGATTAATCTGCAAAAACATACAGACATAGAGACGAACAGACAAAATGAAAAAACATGTTTTGGGTTCTCTTGCTTATATAAAGGTCCTCCTGTATGAATTTTTGAAATTTTTTTTTTTCGTATTGTGTGCACAACTAAAAGAAAAAAAGATAAGATTTTGTTAGTTATTACTTCACATCCTTGTATATATTTTAATGTACAAAGATTACTCCTCTACAGTTTTATTACATGTATAGATAAGATTTGCTTGGTACCCATTACGTGATTGACATAAATTGACATAACTTTTTTATTTCTTAACAAATTTAGATGAAAATAAAGACTAAATGTTAAGTCAAGACTGTGACAATATATTTCTGAAACTGAAAAACCATTTTTTTTGGGTTTTTTTGCTCTTATAAAGCACTTGTGACGTTTTTCTTTTAATATTTTTCATTTACAGAAATGGATCAGTGACAATTTTGTTATATGTATAGAAGAAGATGAACATTGGGACAGTGCTATACAGACAGGTTGGAAACATTGATTAAGATTTCGATTTTATATACTCTCTTGGCTTGTATTTCATTGGTAACTTAAACAAGTTCTTAGTTATACTGCGAACTAAACCTATGGCTGGAACATTTTCTCTGACCAGAATTAGTATAAAACAATTCAAAATGTAAAATTCACTTTTCTAAATTTTGAATATAAATAGTGTTGAAAAATTGGTCCTTATAATTACACTACTATAATTTACCTGAAGTGTTATTAAATATAATACATAATTTTAATGTTACATAATATTTTCAGCTTTAAATGCTTCTTTCTTGAGTTCGTCGTGCTAAGGAAAATTAATATATAATCATATGATCTGTCGTACTAATTGTTGCCAGCTATTTCATCTGACAGCTCGATTTATATTGTAACCATGTTGATACATAGTTACATTGAGCCATAATTAAAATAAAAAATATTGATTTATAGTCATAAATATCGGCAGGGGCACTAAGTGTTGAATACAAAAATTGATCAAAATCCGTCAGAACATATTCCATTATCAAACAATCCGATAACAGTGATTAACTGACATACATAAAGAAATAAAACAAAAAGATATTTAAACCAAATATTGACCTTAATTACCAACAATAAAGTAAAGTAAAGTACTTAAAATGAATGTCAAGTAACCGAGAGGTCTGGAGCGAGGTCGCTGTCCTGATTTATGACCATCCCTCTGATGAGGCTATATGCAATAAAACAAACAAAATATAGACTGTTTTTTAAATTATGAACTAAGTTCATGGTGATAAATTATATGTAAATTGTTGTTTCTTTTTATTGTTAATTTTATATATACTTCGGATAAGATATATAAGTTTCCATACAGGCATTTATCCATATTTTCTTATTCCAAACAAATCTCTAAGCTATAATGTGGTAGAGAGAATCATTTGAAATAAAAATAAAGTTCCGAAAACAGAAGCGGTAAAGAAAGTTACTTTACTGTATTTTTTTAATGACAGTGTGCAGACCGGAATACATACCTGAAATATTGCATATATCACACATATGTATGTATTATATCTGCAGTATTGTGAAAAAAATTAAAGCTAAATGTTTTAGAATATGTATGAACAACTACTTCTTCGAAATAAATTTTATTTAATAACAATTGGTTTGCACCAAAGAAATAAGAAAACCTTGAAGTATTTATTATTTTTAAAATGATATTAGTATAACTTTTATCTTTCAAATTATTAAAAATATTATTCCCTGTTCTAAATAAATCAATATCTCTCTATTTCTTACCTTCCGCCCATCGCTCAGTACTTCAAGGGGCTTTCCCAAGAGTACTTTGAACTTGCTGAGCGACACCCGAACCCACTGGTGGCTGACGCCGCAGAGTATAGACCACGTAAGACTACTTTAGTCAGAAAAAGAAGACCCAAGTCGGTACTCGTTGACCCCGACGACGCGTTCACAGTAGGTAATAACGTGTACGCGTAGGCATAAGTGACACCACACAACATGCAGATACAAACCGTCTACACCGGTATAGACGAGGTCCCAACTGAGTAAGTGCTCCGTTGCTCCAGCGTTCTGCCATCGGAGGACGCTAGTGTCCAAATTTGCTTAGCTTCCCTCCTGACTAACGACACCCCGAGCCGAGGTCCGTGTCTCAATCTGATCCCCCTTTTAAAGGCGGGTCTCCTGACCCACCCGCTCCCCCGGTGACGCTGTAATAGCCAACAGGGCTAACAGCATAGACAGACAAAAAAAAATACTAATAACTATACATTAACGTTAGTAGACAATTAAAACAACTATTTTTTTTTTTTATATAAAATAAAGTCTATGCTTGTAATGGACTCTTTTTTTCTAATTATGCTTCAACTTTTACTGTCCATTAAAACGCATATATATTACAAACTATAATAATTTTATAATAACTTAAATTTGAAGGGAGAAGCTACTCTTAGTTAGTTAGTGCTAAGGTTGTTTCCTGCGCGCTTAATGTAACTAGCTTAATACTAACTACTAATAAATCGCTATACAATTAAATCAATTAACGTATAACAATAGAACAAAAATAGTCGCTTGTCAAAACGTATGTTTTCTTAATGTTTTTTATTATTACCAAATTTGTACTATTCTTACTAATTTTTTAATGTCTAGACTCATTAATTATGACTGTACGATAAAGTCAAGTAAGATAAATAATTTTACAAATATAGTTTTCTTAAAAACAAACAAATTATCCTTATTTGATGTGATTTGTTTTTATCATTGAAGTATACTGAACAAAATTAAGTGAAAATGTAATAATCTGAATTAATTTTAAGACAGATATTAATGCCAGGTGTAAAATTAACTCCAATTTGACCGGCTAAGTAAAAACCGCGGGAAGTCGTAGTAGGTATTGTACATTCGGGTACAGAATTGTTTTATTATTACTTTTGATTTTTTATTACGGTTGATTATGTTATTTTTTTGTCTTTGTTAGGTTTCTTTTTGTACCTTTTTAAATATCTTTGGTAAAATTAAATCATGGACATTATAAGTCAGTATAAACCTTGAGTAGGGATTAATTGTTATAAATTTTATACATCATAAGTTTAAAATTGTAATACACAATACGACACTTGGGTAAATATTACAATACTATTCGAAATAAAACAAAAAATATTAAGTTATTATAGTAGTAGGTGCTTTGTACCTTAAAAAATTTCGCGCAGCGCTAGACTGCCGCAACCTATACTTTAGACATCATACAAAATACAGAGTAATAACCAAGGGAGCAAAAATTTGTTTGTTTTGTTCTTCTGTGTTAGAAAGTGGTAGAACAAATGTTTTTGGGATTGATGTAGAGAGGCTGCTTGCAAGAGGTGGTCAATAATTTTTTTTGGAGGGTAGGCAGCTACAAGTAAACAACTGTTTGTGCTTTAAATTAACTTTATTGTGAAATCTTAGTGATTTTTATATAAAACTAGTACCTTTGTGTTTAATTCCACCTACTTACAAAGTGTAGATAATAATTTGTAGTTCATGTATCTGATTTATCTATAAAAGTGCACCACACATCTGCCTGTAACATAACCTCTCACAATACAACAAAAGTGGTTATATTTCCAATTATAAAAAGCCAATTGAATTGTGAATATGGCAACCATTCAATCCATCGCAGATGCACAAAAGTCCTTGAGCTCACAACTCATGACTCGAATGGCTGACTTCGAAAAACAGTTGGCTGGCAAAGCTACAACTAGTCGTGATCCTGCTTCCCGTCTCACTGAAGAATTCTATAGCTTTAAACAGAACGTTTGGGATATTTTATCTATTCTGCAACGTCAAGTAGAAGAAATTGCCAAGTCTATTGATATTGCTGAGACAAGACACCGTAATAAATTTTTACTATTGTCTGGTGTCCCTGAAAAAGCTGGTGAGGACATTTCTGACACTATTATAACCATTTTTCGTGACAAATTAAAGATTAACAATATAGTCCCTTCTTCTATTAAAACATGTAGTCGCTTAGGCAAAGTGTTCTCAAACCATAATTGTAGGCCAATTTTGCTGAAGTTTAGTGATTTGCAAATGAAAACATCTGTGTGGAATAAGAAATCTTCTTTAAAAGTCTCCTCATATGTCTTGAGTGAGTATTTGACAAAGCATAGGCAAAACTTATTTATATCGGCCCGCAAACATCTTGGCATGAGAAATGTCTGGACCCACAATGGAGCTATAGTTTCAAAGCTACCTAGTGGCAAGCTGCAGAGAATCTTCAATCAAGATGACTTAGATGCTGTAATACTGGAATTTCCTAATATTTGCTTAGAATCTGAAAAGTCAGCCCAAAATGTTCCTGTATCCGAGTCTATTTCTGAGCCCAGTCGTGCTAGAAGGATGATTAATAGTAAGAAGAAGTAAGGAATTACTTAACATTTTTTTTATGAAAGCTTTTAGTTTTTCTTGCTTTTATATTATTATTATTATTATTTTTTACTGCTCTTTGATACTTACATTTTATAAAGATTGCTTTTAAATTTATTGTTATGCTTATGTATCATGTTATGAAACTTATTTGTATTGGCCTGCAAACATCTTGGCATGAGAAATGTCTGGACTCACAATGGAGCAATAGATTCAAAGCTACCTAGTGGCAAGTTACAGTTCAATCAAGAAGACCTAGATGCTGTAATGTTGGAATTTCCTAATACTTGCTTAGACTCTGAAAAGTCAGCTCAAAAGTTACCTGCACATTATTATAATCATTTTTACTGCTGTTTGATAAAGATTGCTTATAGACTTATTGTCATGCTTATGTATGCTTATGTATTATGTTATGTAAGGAATTTTATGCTTTGGAAATGCTGCTTGGGAGCAATAATTGCTTGAATTTAATTAGCTTTCTCAATGTTGTCTCTTTTTAATCAATATGTGTCCAAAATTTCTTTAAACGAAGTAACTTTTTATCTCTTTAATTTATTTATCTTCGTAATTAGTTAAGCTTCACTTGTTTTACAATATTTCTTTACTAATGTAACTTGAGACGTTTGTTTCATTTTCATATTAATAATTAAGTATTATTTTTTATCATTACATATTACATGTCAAATGTGTCATTTGATGATTTGAAAGATCTGTCTCACCTTTCTATAGACTATAGAAGCCGAGTCTATTCTTGTTGCTAATAACCGCTATTTTCTTAGAAGCAATTTTTGGCTTAGTATTTTTTTTTTTTTTTTTTTTACATCATATTACTTCATTGTTTTATAAGGTTTGACTTTTCTTTTTATAACTGTTCATAAGTTTATTTTTAATACTGTTTTTTTTTTTTATTTTATTTTATTTAACAGTTTGGTCAGAATGTTGTTTTTACATTATTGTAGCAAAACCTCGTTGTGATGTTAATAATGCTTTTGATAATTGATGTTCTATTTTAAAAGCTTAGGCTTATTCTTCAAAATTCAAAATTCAAATTCAAAAAAACTTTATTTATGCCAGACACTGCTTAGGTACACGGTAAAAAAAAAGAAACAAAATAAAATAAAAAAACAAAATAATAATAATAATAAAACAATATAAAAAAAAAAAAAACATAAAATACAATACTATAATTAAATATTAATAATATAATTATATATTTTAATACTATAATTAAATATTAATAATATTATTAATAATATAATTTTTCTCTTCTTTGGATCCGTCGAGTTGCGCGGATGCTATAACCGATGTGGTGCATCAGGCAATGGAGTATTTTATTCCTTTTGCTGAAGTTCCCGTCGGTGGCAAAGCTCGCCCATGGTTTAATGCCGAATGTGGTCATGCTCAAGACCGAAAACATTCGGCATACCTCATTTGGGCTGATGCTCGAAGCCGCAAAACTCCGGATGTAAGTACAAAGAAGAGAGCCTTTAACCTAGCTGCCAAGTCCTACAAAAAGGCATTGCGGAAGGCTCGTCTCGATCGAATCGCTAAGAATGGCGAAAAGCTCTCTGTCAAACCAACCGGCAGTCGAGCTTTCTGGTCTCTTGCGAAAGCGATCGAGTCGAATTTCTGCCAACCCTCACTGCCTGCTCTGCTAAAGCCGGATGGATCCCTGGCCCACACAGCAACAGAGAAAGCGAATGTATTTGCTTCTCTGTTTGCTGATAATTCGCATCTAGATACTGGCAATGCTTCTCCAGCACATCTTCCTCACTGCGGTATTTCGATGCCTGAAATCCGCATCACTAACAAAGAGGTATGGAGAACATTGTGTCGTTTAGATGTGAATAAAGCCAGTGGTCCTGATGGTATACCAGCCATTCTGCTCAAGACATGTGCAGCTGAGTTGTCTCCTGTACTGACACGTCTGTATCGCCTCTCTTTCAAGACTGGAATAGTGCCGAAATCCTGGAAGCTTGCCAACGTGCAACCCGTGCCCAAAAAAGGCAGCCGTGCTGATCCTGTCAACTACAGACCGATTTCAATCACCTCCATACTCTGCAAGATTATGGAGCGTGTATTGAACTCGCGCCTTCTAGCATACCTAGAAGGTAACGATCTCCTCAGTGACCGACAGTACGGGTTTCGCCGTAATAGGTCTACTGGGGACCTCCTAGTGTATGCTTCACACATTCTAGGCGAGGCCATCGAGAAGAACGGAGAAGCGGTCGCCGTCTCTCTGGACGTCTCGATGGCATTTGACAGGGTCTGGCATGCGAGCCTTATAAGCAAGCTTTCAGCGTACGGTATATCTCCTGGTCTGATCGGCTGGGTAACGGACTTTCTGAGCCAGAGATCTCTCCGAGTAGTTGTCGATGGGTGTTCCTCGGAATCCTTGACAATAAATGCCGGAGTGCCTCAGGGGTCCGTTCTTTCTGCAACTCTGTTTCTGCTGCACATTAACGATCTGTTGAAGCCCGGTATCTATGGGTACGCAGACGACAGCACAGTTGTAGAAAGATATCTGCCGAGTACTCGGGCTAGTCGAGATCAAGTAGAGTCTGAAAGAGAAGCCATGGTGCAGCGTTTGAATGACAAACTTCAGGCAGTCTCGGCATGGAGCAATGCCAATCTTGTCAAATTCAACGCCACCAAAACGCAGACGTGTCTATTCACCGCCAAAAGGAGCCCTTTCACCTTGGCTCCTACTTTCCAGAATGTATCCTTGGAATACAGTGACCGGCTTCAGTTGTTAGGCTTAGAGATTTCCTCGAACCTCAACTTTGGTCGGTTCATTGAGTCCAGAGCAAGAGCAGCAGCAGCAAAGCTTGCCGTTCTTGCGAAGGTTCGGCAGTACTTTACACCGGGACAGCTTCTTGTTTTATACAAAGCACAGATCCGGTCGTGTGTAGAGTACTGTGGCCACATATTTGCTGGTGCTGCAAAGTCTCATCTTGCGGTTCTGGACTCAATTGAGAGGCGAGCAATGAGGCTTATTGGAGATCCCGAGTTGGTCGAAGCCGACCTCCAAAGCCTTGAACACAGGCGTAGAATTGCTAGCCTCTCAGTATTCTATAGGATACATTTTGGTGAGTGTGCGCAGGAATTACACGATCTAATTCCCCCGGCCCCCTTCCATCATCGGACTTTCCGACGCACGGCAGGAATCCATCCTTTTGTTGTGGACATTCCACCTGTCCGAACGAAGCGTTTTGCTTCGTCTTTTTTACTGCGTACAGCAAAGGATTGGAATAGCTTGCCTGCGTCGGTATTTCCGAAAGAATACAATGTGGTTAAATTCAAGAGAAGAGTGAATAGGCTGCTAGGGTAATGCGCCTTACCACCTTAGACTACATTCCACTTACCATCAGGTGGAATGTAGTCAAGCATTGCCCTAGATTATATAAAAAAAAAAAAAAAAAAAAAACAATACACAATTTATAACAAAAACATTTTTCACAGCAGTGTACCGACACAAAAAGGTAGATCACTCAGCCTATGTTGAAACCGAAGGACGCTTAGCGTCCACCGAGATCCAACGCTGATTTTCAGTGACCGCCCAAGAGAGTATATCAGCAACAGTGCAGCTACAATTGAAAAATCAGTTGACAACGTGTAAGAATAGAGTCTATAATAATATGTTATATATATAAGTAAATAAGTTATGTTTTGGTATATAATTAGTATTTGGTATATAATATATTTGGTATATAACATATTAAGAGTAAGTCTGTACTGACAGATGGCCGCATTGAAAGTCAATACATGTTTGTAAAACTATTAATAAACTTAACATTTTAAAAATTCTAGTCTATATCAATTGTAAGTTATTTTTATTTTTATATATAATTTTAAGCGTTGTTTTATGATATTCTTAACTCAGTTATTAATATATAAGGAACGAAAATGATTTAGTTGCGTATTGGCGCCAAAACACGTCTGTGGCTAACCGTATAAAAGGTTTCAGTCTTTACACAACGTCTTGAATTCTGTTATCGCTTGTGATCGTGAACGATGTTAATCAATTGTGTAGTTTCATTATATGAACGAACAATTTGTGTGTAGTGTGTATGTAAAACAACTAGTGAAATCGTTGTTGTTGTTGCCTCATAAAAACCAAAACGACTTGGTGAACTGAAAGTGATTTTGTGGTGTGGACTAAAGTAAAAGGCATTAGATTATAAATCAGTTTCAGTAATTGGTATAAAACCTTAAGTCGATAAAAACAATTTTGAACCGATTTCAAAATGTGAGATTCAAATCTAAGATTTTCGTCCATTATAATACCAAGATTTTTGGCTTCCTTAACCCGTTCTATTTGCACGTTATTAATTTTAATCACTGGATTTTTACCTGTTATTTTATGTATTTGCTTACTTGACCCCAGAATTAAGTATTTAGTTTTTTTAGGATTAAGTGCAAGACAATTGTCCTCGGACCATATAAATATATTTTTAAGATCGTTGTTGATCTTCTTCACTGCATCGAAGGTACCATTCGGTTTAAAAGATATATATATTTGTAAATCGTCGGCGTAAGTGTGAAAACGGCATGATTTTATATGCTTAGCCATATCTGCGCAATATAATATAAATAATAATGGCCCTAATATAGATCCCTGGGGTACACCTCTGTTAACTAGATTAGCATTTGATTGATTAACAGATCCGTCTTCGTTTCGCGTCTCAACTATTTGTAATCTATCATTTAAATAACTATCAAACCATTTTATAGTATTTGGGGAAAGTCCATAATAATGCAATTTGGAAAGCAGCAATTTTATATTTATCGTTTCGAATGCTCTGGAGTAATCTAATAGTATAAGAATTGTACCTTCACCTTTTTCTTGAGAACTTAGTATGTCATCTACCACGTCCATAAGTGCCGTTACGGTACCATGGTGCTTACGAAACCCGGATTGTTTATCTGGTAGAATTGCATTAGTCTCAATGTAATTTGATAGCTGTGTATATACAATTTTTTCTAAAAGCTTTGACATACATGGCAAGATATTAATAGGTCTCAGATCTTTTAGAAATATTGGATTTTCTACTTTTGAAATAGGACGGACTATGGCCGTTTTCCACATAGTTGGAAACTTGCTGCTTTGTATAGATTTATTAATTAAGGTGGTCATGGTATCTAATATATAAGGAAGGGATGCTGACAACATCTCCAGGGTGATACCATCACAGCCTATGGCATTGGACTTCAATTCCTTAAATATTTTTAAGACGGTAATATTATTTACGGGTGACAGGTTAAACTTGGTTTCCAATTCGCTATTAGACTCAAAGTATAAAATAGAATATAAAGAAGGTTCTGTTTGTCCTGGGACGCTTAAAAAGTAATAATTTAGTGTTTCGGCATTTCTGAGATTAAGTGGTAGCAACTGATCTTTTTTTTTATTGACTGTCACGTAACGTTTAAGATTTTTCCAAAGGTAAATTGAATTATTTAAATTATTATTAATATATATTTTGAAATATACACACTTTTCCCTATAGATAGCGCTTTCCACTAACCGTTTTAAGTCTCTGTAATATTTGATATGACGCTCCAGCTTTGTTTTACGTGCTTTCATATAAGCCTCGTCTCGCTTTTTCATCATGAGCTTTACATTATATGTTATCCACGGGTATCCGGTGTTCTTAAATGATCGTACTTTCAACGGAGACAATGTGTCAAAGATCGTCGTAATATTATAATTTAGTTCATAAACCATTTTGTCAATATTTTGCCTAGTTTCTATTTCATCCCAATTGATGCTATTCATAAGTTCATCTAATTCATTAATTTTAATATCTTTTGTCTGCCTAAAATGTATTTTTTTACTGTATGTATTTTCTTTTTGAATACCAATATTACAGGAGAGCATTGCGTGGTCACTAAGTGTACTAATGTAGTCTACCTGTACAGATATACCTTGGGAATTCGTGCAGATTAAATCTATTAAAGTCTCACTGTCCTTGTTAAAGTGAGTCGGGGAACGTACACATTGTTGCATATCTGTAACTGTTAAAAATTCGTTTAACATCTTTGAGTTTGAACTTTTTATATCTAAGAAATTTATATTAAAATCACCCAATAAGAATATACTATCATAATTTGTCAGAGAACAAAAAGTGTCCAAAAGAGCATCGAAGAAAATTCGCGGATTAAACCATGGTGGCCTGTAGGCCGTACCGACTATAATACGTTTTCCTTTTATTGTAGTTCTCATCCACATTTGCTCAATAATTGTATTATTTGGATGGTTAATTATTTGTGAGGATACTTCTTTTCTTATATAAAAACCGACCCCCCCTCCTCTCTTTCGGAACATTTCACTAGGACGAGGCTTATGACGAAGGTGGTAACCAGGCACTATAGGCGCACGTCCTTCTTCGCCAATTTTTAGCCATGTTTCATTTAATGCCAATATATCGAGGTTATGACGGTCTATTGCAGTTACAAGTTCATCATGACCTGTGCCTAGGGAGCCGGCATTTAAAAATCCTATTCTAAAATTTTGTATTTGTGGCTTCATTAAATAAAAAAATTAGGACTAAGCTTTATAATAAAATATTTTGAGGCAACTGAACAATGTGTACGGTAGACATAAATAGAATAAATATATAGTATATTTTTAATGATAATATGTAATGACGATACTTTTTTGAGTAAACATACTTTAATCAAAAATAATAATTGAGGGTAAATTAAAACTTGAACTGTGATACATGTGAACATTAAATATATTGATTTTGTGTATGCACCGTTACTATTAAGACAATTAGGCCTTTCCAGACTGTATGGTAGTACACTGCTGTGCAAACGCGACTTAATTTTAATAAAAACAAAAATATAGAAAAAGAAATCAAACACACAATAAAAATAATAACTGAACTTAATAAAAATAGGTAAAATATATTTTTTAAAAAGTTTATAATGCTCCTTAAAGTTAAGCAGATATATAATACGTGGAGCATTCATTTTTATAACATTCAAACTATAACAGTTCCAAAAACCTTACTCACGTCAAAAAGAGAACGTATACGGTGGATTTCTGTGCCATCATTTTTACGTACGTAAATCCGTCCATTTTTTGTCCACACGTATTTCCAATCAGCGCGACGACCTTCTTCCCGTGTTTTATAAAATAATTTCTTATTTGTAGGCGTTAGGTGCTCATTTATGTAAATGACCTTGGGTTCCCCCACCGTGATTCCTGTTGAATCTGTGCCACGCCGCAATCGCGCTGCTCGCAGAATTCCATCGCGGACGGATCGCCGCGTCAGACGAACCACTATGGGCCGGGGGCGCAGCGTCGCCGCCGCGTTGGCTGCATTAAGGCGTCTAGGACCTCCACGTTCGGCACTAACCACGTCTCGCTCCTCTAATTCATGACCCAGTTTCTTGGCGACCAGAAGTACGATTTGAATCGGGTTTTCGGAATTTCTTTCTTCTAAACCGACTATCTCGATGTCATTTAACAGCCCGTCCTGTTCACGGTCGTTAAATTCCGAACGTAAGTCTGTCACGAGGTCGGCAATATGATGATTATCCTGTTCCGTAGTTCGTTCGCGACTAGCTGCTTCTAATGTATTGAGTCGTTCTTCTATTTTCTCAAACTTATTAGTGAGCCCACCTACTACTAAATTTAGTTGTGCAAGCTCTTGCTTGAAAGATGACATCATGTTTGCCACAGAACTAAGTTCGACCCTAAGTAAACGGATTTCTTGTGATAGTGACCCTATGTTACTTTCACCTGCATCTTCAAAAACATCATTCTCGGGAGAATTAACTGCAATTGGTGGATTCGCACTATTGCTCGTAAATGTTTTGCAGGCCCTACAATGCCATTTATTTGATACTTTATGTTCCGGGCTCAGGTTAGCACAGCAACGATGATACATGCAGGCACATTTAAAACACTTAACGCCATCTGTTATTGATACGTACTTGCCACATTGATTACACTTATTAGCCATCTTTATGGATTATTCGATAAGGTGTTGACAATGGATACTAGGTGGCACTGATGCAAAAAAAAATATAGTTTTTATTTCTCAATATATGAGCAAAACTTTTTGTTTTATAATTCCTTTTTTCACAAGACAACTATATTTAAGTCTGTAAATGTATATTTATTCTAATTATAAACACTTTTTGGTATAAGTACTCACTTTTTGTTGAGTGGGTAATATTGTTTATATCAGCTGATTGTCACTTTTACACTGGTACTTGTTAATTATAACTATAACACTGTAAATACTAATTAGTTTGTCTTAATAACATTTAATGTATGTTGACACTTGTAAACTTGATAATAAATGCACTATTTGTAAACTATTTTGTAGTTTTACTATAAAATACGAATAAATAATGTAAACTCAACTGCTGCTGCTGTCACTGTTGCTGTCACACTATATATTTTATATATATGTATAAAATATATATATTTGTTTTGTCATATTAAGTTAATCGATTTTTATTCTATGGCAGGTTGTGTAGGTTTTATTATCTAGATTTTGATAAATATTATTACTGTTATTACTATTTAATTTTTATTATAATATATTTATTTATAACATATTATATACACATATATATATTTAATAATATATTTATATATATACATATATTTTATTATAATATATTCACATTTCTACGCATTAACTATGTCTGATTGCGAGTCTTATTACTCTGCACAAGATTCTGATTCGTTTCACTCGTTGAATGATACGGATACGTCAACTCTTTTTCTTTCCGACATGTTATCTCTTAAATTATCATCTCATCCGAATTCCTTTAATTGCTGTCATATTAACGCACAGAGCATACCTCAACACCATTCAGATCTACTCAACAGTTTTTCTAATACCAAATTACATGCCATTCTCGTGTCTGAAAGTTGGCTGAAGCCTCACTTATGCTCCTACACTTACTCTTTGCCTGGTTTTGTATTAATTCGTTGTGACCGTATTGGCAAACGAGGTGGTGGAGTAGCAATATACTTGAGGTGCGAAGTCCCCTATAAAATTTTAAGTAGTTCACAAAATTCTTACTCAGCCTCGGCGGAATTTCTGTTTCTGGAAATCAGCATAAAAGGAGTCAAAGCCGTTCTTGTAGTTGTGTACTGTCCTCCTTCCACTAACTATTTTTCAGACCTAGAGTCAGCACTCGAAATTGTTAGCTCAGAGCATATACATCAGATAGTGATGGGTGATTTCAACACAAATCTCCTGTCTAATTCCCCTTCTTCTCAGAAATTAAAGTCTATCCTAAATTCACTTAATTTGAATATCCTACCCTTGAATCCTACTCATATTAATGTTAACGTTCCCGACACTTGGATCGATCTGATTGTGACTTCTTCTTACGATAAAGTAATGTCTCATGGTCAGTTGTCCGCTCCTGAATTTTCCAATCATGACCTATTATATCTTTCTTTTACCCTTAAACCTCCTAATCTTAAACCCCCAGTGCTGCACTTGCGGAGCTTTTCTAAATTAAATGTTGAAAGCCTTTTAAACGATGCGTCATTTGTCGACTGGGGTGTCATTCTTAGTATGACTGACATTGATGGCATGATATTACATTTGAATAAGATTATTTTAGGTCTCTACGATAAGCATTCACCTATTAAAACCGTTAAAATAAAACATTCACCATCGCCGTGGATTAACGAAAAGGTGCGTTCAGCAATGCGTAGTCGTAACAATGCTTTTCGCAAATTTAAACTCAATCGTAATGAAGTTAACTGGTGTCATTACAAAGTTGTCAGAAATCGCTGCAATCAGTTGGTAAGAGCTGCCAAAAGGCAATTCATTCATAATAAAATATTAAACTCTTCTACTGCAGTTACATGGAAGTTTCTTGGAGCATTAGGTGTTACTCATTCAACCAGAGTCCCTAATCCCTCTTCTTTTTCTGCTAATAAATTAAATCTTCATTTTTCTAACATTTCCATTTTTAACAGTAATGTAAAATCTCAAACTATTTCATTTATATCTTCCCTGCAAACCTCTAATACTGACCCGTTTACTTTTGACTTAGTCTCTGATGATGAAATTAAACGAACGTTGCTTGCAATTAAGTCCAATGCTGTTGGTGATGACGATATTAGCCGATTTATGATTGTGACATTGCTAGATGTAATTCTTCCTACTTTATCTTATATCATTAACATTTCTTTATCGTCCGGTTTATTTCCAAAAATCTGGCGAAAAGCCCATATCCTTCCTTTACCAAAAGTTCCCAATCCCACTATATGTAATGAATTTCGTCCTATTTCCATACTACCATACCTATCCAAAGTTCTTGAAGCAATTGTTCAAAGGCAGCTCTCTAACTTTGTTTTCAAGAACAATATCCTCAGTGATATTCAGTCTGGCTTTCGGCGTGGACACAGCACTTGCACAGCACTTCTCAAGGTTACAGAGGATATGAGGTATGCAATGGAACATGGTCAATTAACTGTATTGGTATTAATTGATTTCTCTAACGCCTTCAATACAGTTGACCATGACATACTCATCGCCCTCTTAACTCACCTGAACATTTCATCAAAGGAGCTAAATTGGTTCTCTTCATACCTTCGGGATCGCCAGCAGGCCGTTTGCATCGACAACACTTTGTCTGACTGGTGTGACTTGCAAGCTGGTGTCCCGCAAGGTGGTATTCTTTCTCCACTTCTTTTTTCTTTATTCATTAATTTTATTACTAATAATCTTTTTTCCTCTTATCATCTGTATGCAGACGATCTGCAAATTTATGCCCATGCAAAGCCCGGAGAAATTTCTTCTGCTATTATTAACATTAATAATGATCTCCAGTACATCCGTGACTGGTGTTTCAAATTCGGAATAAATGTCAATCCTAACAAATGTCAGGCAATTGTCGTTGGTAGCAAATATGGGCTTTCTAAATTTGACAGCAGTAATGTGCCACCTGTTCTATATAACAATATTATAATACCTTTTATGCCATCAGTCAAAAATCTAGGCCTTCATATTGATAGCACCCTTAGTTGGAATGTACACATTATTGAACTAAGTCGAAAGGTAACGTGTTCGCTACGTTCGCTTTATCGCTATAAAAATTTTTTACCCATTCGGACCAAAACTCTGTTAGTGCAGTCACTAATCATCCCACTCATTGACTATGCTGATGTATGCTGCTCTGATTTATCTGAAGCTTATTTAAATAAACTGGATCGACTTCTTAACAATTGCATTCGTTTCATCTTTAATCTCCGTAAATTTGATCACATCTCTCAGTATCGTGATAAGCTTAATTGGCTTCCTATCCGCGAAAGAAGACAGTGTAGAACTTTATGTCAGTTATTTTCCATTCTTAACGATCCAACTTCTCCTCGTTATTTAAAATCAAAATTTCAACTTCTGAGCTCTTCTCATGATTTGCATCTCCGGTCAGCTTCTAACCTTAGTTTATTTGTACCTTCTCACCATACTGGTTTTCTTTCTAACTCTTTCACAGTACACGCTATTAAACTCTGGAACGGCCTGCCTGATTTGCTTCGACGTGCCCCGAATAAACAGGTTTTTAAAAAGCATGTTCGTAGATATCTTTACGAAAAATTAAATTAATAATCTATTTTTGTTATTTTTATTAATATTTATTATTTTTTTTTTAACCTTGCGTAGTATTACTTGTATTGTATTTTTATATTGATTTATTATCTCATATTCAAATAATCGTCATACTATTTCTCTCTGTATATATCTAATAGTTTATATATATTTTTGGTTATATATTTATGGTTATATATTTACGGTTATATATTTATGGTTATATATCTATGGTTATATATTTATGTATTTTTGATGTATTTTGTGTGTGTGGAACATATAATATTTATAAATGTTTTTGTTTTCTATTGTTATAATTTTAGATCGTGTTTAATCTTGTCGCTTTTTATTTTTATTAATTTTTTTTTTAATTCTCTATTGTACCCCTCATTTGTGTTTTTTTTCTGTTCATTTAATCGGTTGACTGGTAGAGAATGCTATAGCATTAAGTCCGCCAATTGTATAAATTTCTTTGTACAATAAAGAGTTTATAAATAAATAAATAAATAAATAAATAATTCTAAACAACCCTATATATGCAAAGTTGTGTGTGTGGCATGCGATAAGTAATATTTTTTTTATTTTACAATTATATTTCAATTATTTTCAATGTTACTAAGTACTCACTTATTAAATCTATAAATTTAGTAAAGTTAATATTTTTGCTACTTACCCATAAATAAAAATAAATACATATTTTAGATCATTGAACCAAAATATAAATTTATTAAGAAACAGCCTTAACTTTAATTATAACTAGTATAAGTACCTTTCTGGTATTCTTCCTATATGAAAACAAGACATAAACAAGATATTTATATATAGACATTTTCGAGGCTAACAATGATAAAAACATAGACTGATAGTCTTACTGTTGAAGCCCCGTCTTTAACTTAGAGTACCCTGACATCGCGTCGGAATTACTAGGGCTGGCGAAGGAAGCGGGAAACATATATTATTTTGCCGTAATGAGTGGTCGCAGAAGGAGGCTATTGACCCAACTACTTTCACGGCTGAGAATCTTAGGTATGACTTTGCTGCTGACCAAGAACCACGATCCACGAAACACATTCCTCCAGGGTGGTTCGATCCTATTCCTGTGGCTTCCTTGTTTTAGTTGATTATATTTTCGTTTATTTTCCTTTTTATAGTTGTCCCTATTTAGTTGAGAGTAGAATTAAAGATTTTATTCGTATATTTTGCGAAATGTTTTTTTTCCGTTTTTATTCCTCATTCCGATCACTGATTTTTTGTTTTTAAGCGATCAATAATAGTGTTGCTATAAAAAATACCTGATGACAATTGGTTCAGTAGTTCAGGAGAAAAATGATCAAGAAGATCGCATTTTATACAAATTTTATACATACCTAATATACAACTAACAAATTACGTAGATTCTAATCGTTTTAACATAAAATGTAAGTTGGTTTGTAGTTTAATATTTTATGTTTGCTATTCTGTGGCTCCATGAAATAAAAAATATAAACATTAATTCTAAAATAATAATTACTTTCATTCTTAGAAGGCTTAAAGAACATGCCTATTGAACATGATATCAAAAAGGCCCCTTTAATCCGACAATCCAAACCAAACCACAGAATACATTTTAACTCACACATTTATAAATACTACATACACACAGTACAGACACACTAACATTAATACCAAATATAACATAATTATTATTATATTTATCCACATAAACAAATGTAATTGAATACACACACACTTGTAAGTTACTTTATAATTTAAAGAGTTTGTTTGAAGGCCCATCCGGACACACGTATCCTGACATTAATTATTAGTATCTATAATCTAAGTTAATTTTTCCACTTCAATAAAAATACGCAAGGTATAATAAAGAGATGTTCAAGATAAATATCCAAATCCTAAAAATATATGAAAATGTATGTATGTAACATATATATGTATATAACAGTAGTTTTTAAACAAAGAAATTAAACCAAAACTTTAACTAAGTACTTTGATAATGATATTAGACATTTTCGTGTCAGTTTAATACTATCACAAATATCAGTACTTTTTCTAAAACCTATTACCTTTATTGCATGTTCGCGTGTGGTTCACAAGTAATAACATTTAAAGTGAGAATAGGAACCGTTTTATCTTTAAATTTATTTTAAAATATTTGTTTTACTAAATGGGGTGTTCTTATGTTACATTTAAAATCTTTTGGTTATATCCAATATTAATTCTTAGCAGTCATTAGTATTGGAAAGTGGTTATATAAAAATCGTGTGACTTACTTTGGTTAAAGTTTAAAAAAATAAAGTTATGATTATTTGATGAATATAATAATAAGTATCTTTAGATCTATCAGATGTTATAAATCAGAATGTTATATGTGCTGTAGAAACAATTGTACAACGTATACTGAATTATTTCAGCGGTCTCCAAATCCCCTGTCCGACTTTTAGTTACGCAGCTTTCTTTATTACAATGCAAACATATGTAACTCTTTTCTTTTTTGTATTTATAAGTACTCGGTGCAACGACATTTCTATTATTTTGTTAGATGAATCATTTTTTCTTATAAAACTATACAAAAGCCATTCAACTATCTCTATAAAGACATTCTAAATATTTTTACATGCATTATATAAAAATAAAGTATGATTGTTCACGACTTTACAAGCTCTTTGTGGTAAATAGCGCATAACTTTATCTACCCCTTCACAAAGGCTTTCCTTTGTGAAAGGATAGATTCACATGAATTTACAATTTTGTAATCTATGGCCTAGATATAGAGTATATTTTGGAAATTGTTTCTCAAAAACATTGCAATTTCTTACGATGTTGTGCCTTGTGCGATACGAAATAGAGTATACTTTCAATTATTGTAGCACCTCTTTAACTGGTATTATTGCATTAGCTTTCATTTGTATGCGGTCTATTTCAGATATCTTATTAGACTTCGATATGCCAGTGCTCGTTCTATCAATAAAGGTTAAAGGTTAATGTAAGGATGTTTAATTTATACTTAGAATTTAAATTTTGTATTAAAACCCGCAGTTCTGTCATAATTTAAATATAATAACTAAATACAGGCTACACTTAGAAATTTTCTAATATGCGTTTGTATGTTTATCCTTTCATCACTAACTTAAATTTAATAACAGATCGAGATTTCGTAGTTACAAAGTTGAAATAAAAATGATTTCTCCAGGGACAATAAAATAAAATACATAATACATTGAAGAAATAACCAATCTTGGTATCACATTGTTTATTATTATAAACATGTTTCCCATAATATTTTTTTTTTTAAGTTAGATATATTATACATCCAATTGTCAATATTATAAATATCCGGTACTACTAGTACTAACTAAAAAGTTACGTTTAGTAATTCGAAGGTATAGCTATCTCATGGGGCACAATTACTAAAGTCGTTTGTATATTTACCTTATTTTTAACCCCCGATTAAACACAACAAATCAACAAACAAACAACAACAAACAAAGAAATCTTTCATCTTTATAATTATAGGATATATTAATACAAATACTAAAACAACTGAAAATTTGTTTGCCTGTAGGTTCATTTCACAATTAAGAAACCAGTAATATAACTTTAAAAAGCAGAAAAAAAAAATAAAATTTAAAAAACTCCCGATACAAAAAGACCTCTAAAAAGGATAGAAATAATATTATTATGTACTTATTACCAAGGCAAATTAAGAAATTACGATATCTAGCCGATAGTCTAAGCCAATATATACATTAGCTTAGACTATACGATATATATGAGAATATGACTATAGTCAATGATTAACTTCGTAAAATAGACACCATCGTCAACGTACGTACGTACGGGGTCAAAAAGTTCGCGGAATGAGAGGTATGGAGGGGGAAAAGGCAACTTTTTATTACCTGCACTAGTTGTGACACTCATTAAGAGTATAAATACTAAGTTTCAAAACAATTAGGTCATAATTCACTGAGCTACACGTCAATCAACAAGTCAATCCGGAAGAATTTTTGCAACATGGAGAAAAGCAGCGGCGAGTTGAGTGTTGTCGCGAGTTTTTGGCGCTCTGTGGTGATCAAAAGGATGAAGTTTTGAACCGAATTGTGGCTGGCGATAAAACTTGGGTTCACCATTATGAGCCTGAGTCTAAACAAGACTCCATGCAGTGGCACAAAAAGGGCACACCACCCCCGAAGAAATTTAAAGTGTCTCCGTCGGCTGGAAAACTCAAGGCTTCTGTTTTCTGGGATTCAGAAGGAATCCTCCATATTGATTATAAAGAAAAGGGTGTTTCTATAACTGGGAAGTACTACGCTACATTATTAGAACGTCTGCGAGTTGCTGTGAGGGAGAAAAGATTGGGAAAATTGACTTAAGGTGTGCTCCTTTTGCACGATAATGCACCTGTGTACAAGGCGCAAGTTGCGATGGCTGCTGTTCAAAGAATGGGCTTCGAAATCTTAGAACATCCTACCTATAGCCCAGATCTAGCCCCTAGTGATTTTTATTTGTTCCCAAAAATGAAAAAAGAGCTTCGAGGGAAGAAATTTTCCAGTGATGAAGAAGTGAAGAGCGCTATTTCGGCCTATTTTGACGACAAAGAGAAATCATTTTTTTTCGATGGTATTAATAAATTAATTGATAGGTCTAATAAATGTATTAGAGTTAAGGGGGAATGCATTGAGAAAAAAAAATAATTTTGTGTTTTATTTCTTACTTTTTACCCTCCATTCCGCGAACTTTTTGACCCACCTGCGTACAACGGTCCCCCCCGACGCAACAACTTCAATAAGTACATAGTAATATTCTTTTTAGAGGTCTTTTTGTATCGGGGGTTTTTAAATTTTTAATTTAATTTTAACTAGATTATCCCTTGCCTTTAGGTAAATATGTATAGTTAATATCTAAATATATATATAAAAAACATCTATTATATTTTATATAAAAGACATCTGTGTATATGTTTGAATGTATGAAGTTATATAACTTGTGAATGTGAGTATTCCGGAATATTGTTTTGCTTCGCTTACGTTTCATCGAACAAAAATCCATTAAATTGAAACAGAAAATGCGGTCAGAGCTATGACTCGATTTATTATTTTTGTAGGATTATAGTTCTCCAATATTGTTGGTAAGATATTATAGTGTTTTGTTTTAAAAGATTAATTTAATTGAAAACAGGACAATTTTGTATAAATAGCGATGAAAACTTGAATATACTACAATTTTTATTCGAGTCTGACGTTTCATAAGTGCAATGTATGCCTACTTGAAATAAAAAAAAAGTACTTTGATTTTGATTTAGAAATATTTCTAAGTTCAATAAAATATATCTACACAACAATATTAATAGTACCTACTGAAATTTTAGGCGGCCACTTTTTGCAATAACCGGCCACTTTTTTTAGCTGTTCTTGACGATAAAAAAACCTTATTTATAAATAATGGAAATAGTAATTGACAACGATATTTAAAGTACAAGTTTATGAGTACATATAGAGATATGGGACTCAGAAATAGTTTGCTGATACTCACTATTAAAACATAATTATAGCTTATCCGCATAGTTATCTGACAACGTACCAGCGATATATTTCAGTAGTCTGAGTACAAACGATAAAAAGCAAATCTGGGCAGTAGAAATTGCATTTTCAACATCATCATTGAATATAAAAAATGATGTCATGTTTAGTATAGAGCTTCTCTAGGTTTGGGAAAAATTTGTCAACGACTTCTCAACGACATAATTTGCCTCTATATCTAAATGTTTCCTAAAATATATAATATTTTTTGTTTATCCGTATTTGAAATACGAAATCTTTTTGAACCTGTTTAGTTGCATTCTAGTTGTTACATAACTTTTTTACAAACTTCTTCTTAAAATATATTCATATCGTTTAAAAAACGTTTATTGCTCTCGTGTTATTTATTATAATAAACTGTAATCACAGTTTTTATAATAAAAAAAAAATCTTAATGTTCAAGGGATCATAAACCCGTTTAATTTCATAACACTCGTTTTTTTGTTGTTCCATTTTTAAATATAATATTCTAATAGGTTTTTATTATTTTTAGATGGTTTTATAATGAATTATATTTCAGTGTTATATACCTACAAACCATAGCTTATAGCTACGTCGTAAAAATGGTCTCATAAAGTACACAAAGTACGTTCTTAGTCCCTTGTTTAATTGGCAATAAAGCATCGTACTAACTGTCGTAGTAACATATTAAACATGACTAAAGAAAATATAATTGAAATAATAATAATCAGATGTTTCGACTAAAATTAATATCCCCAACAGCTATACTTGACAAAAACTGTTATAAATATTTTATGAATACTGTTATCAATATTTTATAATTAATATATAAATATAACGAATATACGTATATTCCTAGCACTAATAGTAGTATCTAATGACGCCAAAACTATAATAAAATATAAGAAGGAAATGAAAACGAAATTACACTAAATTTTTTCCAGTCAGTCAGAATTTAGATAGGCTACGTGAATGCAATTCTTTATTTCATAACTAGTTTTGCTTGCGGCGACTTCGTACGCGTAGATTTCGATTTTGATAAAACTCTTTGTACTTACCAATGTATGTAAAAACTATAAACCTTCAAACTGGTATGCAGCAATGGTAATGGTAATTGGTTCTCTTGCCTATATAAAGGTCTCCCTGTATGAATTTTTGTTTTTTTTTTGTCTTTTGTGCACAACTGAAAGACAAACAGATAAACAGACAAAGATTTAAAAATGCTGAAAATGGATTCTGTTAGTTATCACTTCACATCCTGATATATATATATTTTTTAATATTTTCAATGTACAGAGACTATTGCTCTACAGATTTATTACATGTAAAGAATAATATTTGCATGGTAGGTACCTATTACGTGATTGACATAACATTTTTTATTTCTTAACCGATAGAGATAAAATAAACACTAAATGTTAAGTAAAGACTGTAATAATATATTCCTGAAACCGTATTCAAATTAGTTTAGCCGTTTCAAAGATTAGCGTGCACAAACATACATATATAAAAACATACAGACAAACTGAAAAAAATCATTGTTTTGCGTTCTCTTACTCTTAGAAAAAATATCATAGGGTGGTTACCCTATGATATTTTTCCTTTTAATATTTTCCATGTACAGAAATAGATCAGTGACGATTTTATTATTTTTATAGATAAGTAAAAGTGAATGTAATTGATATGATATGTATTTATTATCTATAAACCTTCGTCAAATAAATTGTCTACAAATTGTCTCTATCTGGCAGATGTATAGAGATATAAATGTTAATAAGCTTAGAATAAAATTTAGTTATATACTAATTTGAAAAAGCATTTCAAGTAATGGTTCTCAAATAGAAATATATACTCCGTAAACGAAATAATTCTTATTAGCTTAAAATCTTCGTAGGGAAAGTACCTGCTGAGTGCGGAAACTGTATCGGGTACCAGCGAATGAAATGCTTCACTTAATAAAAATATGTAATTTATAAAAATCATAAGAAAAACAAATTATTGTATTAGATGGTTGAATTGTTAAATTAATATTTTAGATGAAATATATAATAAATTTGATATTAAAACGAATTTCATGATAATAAAAACCTATGTAGTGGAGTGCATACCAATGCGAACGACTACAAAAACCATCATCATTATATGATTACATCCTGGAATCTGACATACCGTAACGATATCCTATAAATAACATCGTTACGTTACTAACGAGAAAAATGAGAAAAACACGACATTTTGATAACGATTAAGGAGATTGGGGTTGAATCAAAGCAGGCATTTGGGAGTTGTCTTGATATCGAGGTTAAGAATGTTCATAATGAAAAAAGGCCATGTTGTCTTTTACATTGTGACATAACAAAATGTATTTGAAAATTAAAAAACAGACTTTCATTAGATATAACAACGCATCATGATTATCCAATCATGAAATTCGGCTGGAAGATGATCCTCGCTCTAGATCACTCTTTACTTCACATTTTGCTTCAAATACCTTTATTAAGATTGTAAATTAGATCAACGTTTAATTGACAACATAAAAATAGCTAAATTATTTTAAATTTATATTTGATTGAATTAACTAAAAGCCGGTATTAAATTCTCAATATGTCACATTATTAAAATGTTTCCATATATATGTATGTAATGATAAGTCTTCATTTTATCAAATCTTTCTTCAAACCTATATCTCTAAGCCTCAAAATTATAAGGACGTTGATAGGAACAATTTGAATAAAAATAAATCTTCCGAGAATAGAACAGATTAAGGAACACGGCGACTTATTTCATTATTATTCTCTCCGATGCGAAAATACAGACGGGCTTACAAATTCAAGACTCAGTTAAATTACTTTAAATATCTGACAAAAATAAAATGAATAATAATATATTAATAGGGAACTTGCATAAAATTTAAAATGGTTTCAAATATTTTTTTTTTCGATTACTAATTATTATCTTATTATAATATTAAATCATTTTTTTTTATTTACTAACTATTTAAGGCCATAAAATAATTTATGAAAAGTGTAAATTAAGGGAGCGAAATTCAAAATTCCAAAACGCGCCACCATTGGTCGAAAGGAAATGTGACGTCATTTGACACGCCATTCAAATTATCGGCGTCGAAGTTCATACTGTGGTATCAGTGTTATTGATAAAAATAAATAATTTAAATCTACATTTTCGTGCTTAAAAGTTTTATTAAATGATACAATTGTTTAGGTAATCCTAAAAACATTGTTTCAATACATACTCAAACAACTCTAACAAAACAAATACCTACAAATTCTTTTTCAATAGCATTTAGCATGCTACTTACACATTACATTTTTAAAATGTTTCTTCCTCTGAATCATTTTCCACTTCACTTGACTCAGATAAATAACTTGGTTGATAATCAGCAGATATAGAAGATATAAGATGCTATAGAAGTATTATCAGCTGTGTTTTCAGTAAACAATTTTCTTTTTAAAACTGATAGCTTTACTCGTAAAGTACCAATATTGTGTGTTGAATAAGGAAATGGTGACAATGGTACATTTTGTTTTTTCAGCAGGTATATTTACATTGACACCTTTACTTCCATACTTCGGTTTAATATTAACTTGCACAGCTTAGTCACTTGGTAATTTATCAATATGCGAAAAGCAAGGCTCTGCCTTGTGATCATTACGTTCAATAGGAGAAGTACTGAGTCCTGGCTGATTAATATCACAGACATTTGTATGGGCAGTACTAGGACTTACTTAGTATATCACTTCTTTGTAAAGGTCACTATTTTTTAAACACTACTTTTGATAGCTAACTCTGAAAAGGCTTCCGATTTCAATCTTTGCCTTTTGACTACGCAAATTCTCATTCCAAAACCAAAAAAAGAATACGGTTATTATAGAAAATTATAACTGAACTTTTGTAAACTATGTTAAGTTAATTACCATACACCATTGATTATGTATTTTCGCATCTCTTGGAATACAAGAAACACTTTGTCCTGTGTTTTTCTAATAGTATTTTTGCACTCCGGTACTATATAATACTTGTAAGATGATTTTTATCTTCTTCCATGACTTGTAAAGCAATTAAAACTTAAAATATGTATGAAGTAACTAAATAGTTCATAGTAAATATTGACTGGTCGTGTCATTTGACGTCACGCAGGGCGCGCACAAAGTAGCGGCTCAAATTTACTCAATGTTTTAATTTTTCACTTTGAAAAAAAAAACTAGAATCTTTTCAAGTCTTTTTATATTTTTTTCTACAATATAGAGACGTAAATGATTAATTTACGTCAAAAAAAAATACATGAATGTTCCCTATTATAAGTATTTAACAGATTATGTTATTAAATATAGCAGGCATTAAATTTAGGTAATATTTTATTTCCATTAAATTTACTTTTCTAAAAAAAATATATTAAATTAAATACCAATTTGTTATATTTAAAAATAAATATTGATAATTAATTCTTTCAAAAACAAATTCAACAAACATAAAACACTTTAAACTCGTCCAATACACACAAGATCATGTGCATTGTACATGAACACACGTATTGGGCTCCATAAATTCTTATATCATTGAATAATTTATGAAAACTACTTCACATAACAGCCATAAAACTTATAGGTTGTAAAAACTTTTGAACGCTACTTTATAAAATTAGCAGAGATAATGCTTTCTATAAAACTTCATATGATTTAAATTTTTAATATAATTTAAGTATTTGTATTATAATTTAATAGCACCAACATTAGTTACATTGCTTGAAGTGGATGAAATAAAAACATACTTTTACATCATCATTAAGACATAACAGCGAAAAATTAAAATATTTATTCATTTTTCATTCTAGTGATATCTTTTATAATTTATACAATTAATTAATTGAGACCAAACGCAAACAAAAAACAAGGAGACAGTATTAGCATTCGACATAATTCTTATATCATTATTAGATCAATTAAGATAAAACTTCTCCCATTTACCACAAATTAGTATCAAGTTAAATGTTGGAGCATCCAACTTAATACGAATCCAAAAAATCGGTATGGATGCTGTTAGCGCTCAGTGCAAGATCTTTGTTGTTGAAAAAATACCAGCCAATTTATTCTAACAATTAATAAGTTTTTTTCAAATGTTTAGTGACGTTTCTCTGTATTGATTTTATCAATTTGTGTATGCTAATACAATTCTTCGGTAATACCAAATTTACATATGAATTTTCTTATTGGCTTTTAGGATAGGAATATTTCACTGTAATCACATATCCTAAAAAGCCGAATTCTTTATAAAGAAATATGGAAAACAATTACACTCCTTAAGCAATTGTTTGATGTTTTTTTCTATCAAATTGACAGTAATATCTATTTCTTCGTAAAAAAATAATTTATAATATATTAATTATAATATTTTAATGTTTTGTATATAATGGATGGATCCATTATATACAAAACATTAAAATATTTATCTACTTTATGTATTTTATTCTCAACCTCATTTGTATTACTTCTAAAACAAGTGCAGGTTAATCTGAAATGTATTAAAGTCGACTTAAGGGAATATATGTCACTGTAAATATCTTATGGTTAAGCTAAGATTATTTAAAATAAATTAGTTTCAAATATATAATATAATATAAAAAAATCGGAAATAATATAAAAAATAATAGGCCATAATCGGCTTGTTTAGCCATAAAAGTACGAGATAACAAGACTTCGTTACTGTCCTTTATTAGAAAGTAATATCGGTGATAGAAAAGAAGAAAGTAATGGTAAAGGTAAGTAATGCGAAGGTATAAGACGCTTTTTATGAGAGAAGAAGATTTTTAAGAAGAGTCTACATTCAGATTCCATAATATGATAAAAATATGCGGAGAAGATATTTATCTAATCTCAAATAATTGCCTTATGAGCAGTGGATGATGTTTTTTTTTATTAGTTCTTTTGTTAGATGCATTTTGTAAGGGTTTTTTTTTTGTTAAGTAAGTTAAGGATCGGTACCTCTGTAAATAGCTTATGTATAACCATGAATGTGCATATAACATCGCTTGAAGCTGTAGGTTAGTCGGGAATGTTATTACGTAGCTTATTTAATGAGTTTGTATATTGAATTGTGATAACATTACCTCAACTCTATGATGTAAATGATATTTAGGAGATATATTGGTCTATCTAAATCTTATATTTAATATACAAGAAAATTTCTTGCGCTCAATTTCGTACAAACGGTTGAAATAGAATATATTAATTATTATGCATATTATATACACCTATTATTATATACACCAGAATTTGACAAATTTAAGATTTTTTAAACCTTTTTTGAAAACGAATACCTTTTATCTATTATTTTTGTAGCTATAGATTGTGAGATATCAGAATTTATTGAGAATTTCATATGGGTTTCACAATTTTATTATTATGTTGTCTTAAAAGACATTTTTGTGTTGTCACCTGTAATTAAAATTTCAGAATTGTTATCAATGTAAACGACAAAACATGTTGTTTTAAATACTAAAAAAGCTAACGAAAAAGTAAAGAAGTACTTATTGTCTCTTGAAACTTCCTCCAATAACCATGAAGATAATACAATCTCTTTTATTCTTTCGTTGCTTTTCCGGCAGCTATGATTCTGATCAAATTAGTTGATAGCGAATTTTTGTCTTGACATTGCTTTATCCTTGTGGTTATTATAATTATTCTCCAATAATATCTTCAACACAGTCCAGTTCTTATTGATTTTATTACAATACAAACAAATAACGAAATGGGGGCAATATTTTTCTAATGTATTCTATATATTCTATAAGTGTAGTGTTGCTTTATATTGTAGTAATATATAACGCTTTTAATGTTGTGTCTACAATTAAGAGTAAGGCGCATTAAAACCTGATGTTGTCTGTTCGTCTGTATGTCTGTATGTCTGTGCACGCTAATCTCAGAAACGGATCAATCGATTTGCATGCAGTTTTCGGAAATATAATGTCATGGGATTCACTTGACATTTTGTTTTTTTTTTTAACAATCATTTAACAAATAAAGAAGTTAATAATATCTTATTGTTATACCATCGCTGCTTATCAGTTTGAACATTTATAGTTTTTACATAAATTGGTAAGTACAGAGGATACTTTTTATCAACAGCGAAATTTACGCGTACGAAGTTGCAGGCACAGCTAGTACATGAAATAAGAATGACGAATCTCAGATAATAAGTTTGTGGGGCAATAAAGAGGTTGGATATATTATTACTACATAATTGTAAAACCTCCTCATTATGATAAATTAATATATCTATGTTGAAAAGATATTTACCTATTTCTTTAAATTAATTATTATTTTATTTAGGATTTAAATTGTTTTTATTTAACTATAAAATAATTGTAGTACAGTTAAAAATAAAATATAACAAGCTTTTGTTTTTAAATAATTAACAAGGTTTTAATTTGAAATTAGTATTAAAGTCGAAGTCACTGTCTTGTTTTTCAAATAGTCTATTTAAATGAGAACAAAAATGTACATGACATAAAAATAAACGAATACATACTATTGCCATTATTAACCTAAATAAAACCGATTCTATCCTATATTGGAAGCTGTAGTAAATGCTGTTCTGACCTAATTCTTAATCTAAAAATGATAATGTTAGGCTAGAAAAAACTAAATAGTATTAATTTTAGTTTTTTTGTCTTTAGTAAACTCAAATGTAGCGGTTTTAATAGGATTTCATTTGTCCCTATTAAAATAATTAAAACTAATTTTAGAACAAAAGTAATTTGAATCTACGAAAAATATGTTACTGTGTGCGTTATAAATTTAAATCACCCCTCACAATCTTGAATTCTTATTAACCTTGTTTTTAAAAAAGGAAAGTCTAACTTGTGGCGAAGCGTCGCCACAAGTTAGACTTGAACTGCAACTGGAAGTTATGGCAAATAGCGTATTTGCCATAACTTTCGGTTTTAGGAAAATTGTGTCAACGACTTATCAACGGCAAAATTCTCAATGTTATCGTTCTGTTAAGAGCTCCATAAATCTGGAAAAAAGTATCCTGATATGTTCCGTATACAAAAATAATCTTTATCATTTTAATTAAATTTAATTTTATACAATTTTAAAACCAGAAAAACATAATATTATATATATTTTTAGTTTTAAAGGAATCTTTATGTACAATACAGGAGTATTGTGGAATATAAGTAATTTAATATTGTGGAATATAAGTAAGTAGGAACTTACTTATATTCCACAATATTAAATTCAGAGCATTGAACTCATTTCTCGATGTTTCGTGTCGTTTCAAAAGACACTAGTGAAGAAAGCTATTCTTTTAATAAGAAGGTAACATACTTATTATTTGACAAGGAAAATATTATCTATAAAACACATTAAAACATATACTATACATATATATGTATGAATCTGTTTTTAATGTTAGAATACCATTTTCTTATACCACTTCTTTCCTAAGTGATAAAGTTTTCATAATAATTTGTATTCTCCCTATAATAGTTATTACAGATCAAAAATCGTTTAGATTGAGAGTCTAATTAAAATCGATTTAGTTAGTCAGTGTGTAATGAGTTATGTATGTTCCATACAAAATTGATATTTAAAACCCTTAAGGGTGGAATTTAAAAATCTTTTCATAATACACCACTACGTAGAAGAACAAATGTATCCTCCAATTTTACTATCTCTACGACCTGCGGCTTAGACTGTATGCTATAACTAAGTCAGTCAGAACCTATTAGATTATATTAGTTTTGCAGCATTTTTCATTGTTACTTAACTTTTATTAGTCACAGCGAGATGACATATACCCTATAGCCTTCCTCAATAAACGGACTATTCAACACAAAAAGAATTTTTCAATTCGGGCCAGTAGTTCCAGAGATTAGTGCGTTCAAACAAACAAACTCTTCAGCTTTATAATGTTAGTATAGGTTTAAAACGTACTTCGAATATACTTTAATTTTATAAGACCATCTTTTTGAAGTATGCATTTTTTTCTTTTATCTTAAACGCGTCTGGTATTTGTTTGGGATTTATCGTTCAAATAGGTCTATTTTATACGGTATTGATTGAGGTTGCGAACAAGATAAGTTAATAAGATAATTAGGTTGACACCATGGCTCTCCGGCAACAGAGAAAGTCGTGCCTTCTTGGCACCCTTTTTACCTTAAACTACACTATGAAAGACCATGGGATCACACCGCCTTTGTTTTTTTTTTTACGTCAGGAATCCTCATGGATACACACCTCCATCAAGGGGATGATGGAGGTGGTTATGTGAGACTCCTGCTCACTAAACCTGACGGTTGCCGCCGCCGTCATAATGGGACACCACGGGATCGCTTTCGCAGTCACCCCGATGCCCCGATGTGATCCACGGAGAGAGCAACCTGCAACAAGGAGCACCCATCCCTTTTTCGCAGGCTTGAAAGATTGTGGAGGGATCCCCTTCCCCCCAATGGGATCACACCGCCTACCATTCAGCGGTGTAAGAGCTTATTGCCGGATATTCTGTTTTTTTGCAATCCATACATCCATTCAACGATGCTTTACTCGTACGTTCATAAACCAACGGGCTGGATGCTATTATTCTAATGGTATTCCAAAGACGAGCTCTTGGTCTGATTCCTGCTAATATTATGTAAAAATAATGAACAACAAAAACTTAACAAGTAAACATACTAGTAAATACTACACTATTAATAGTTAATCTTTTTAACCTTATAACCTTGTTAGAATTTAAAAACTTCAATAAACTGTTCAAGAAAACAAGATTTCAGTGATTGCTTTGTTGATGTGAATATTAAATGAAGGCGTCAATCATGATAAGATGCTGTCAAAAGCTTGTAATCAGCTTTTCATATATTATAATAGTATCAAAAGATTTTCCAACACAGAGAATAGTTAAAGAACAAAAGAAACACAAACAAAATGTTAAAGTTTATGGTTTGAACTGTCGGTCAATATATAAGTGACCTAATTAGTAAGACTAATTATAGTTGGTTCTATTCCCACCAGGGACATTTTTTATGCGGGCCACAGGCTGCCAACTACGTAATGAAGGAGTCGTTTCGTTAAGAAAATCTTAAATTTACTGAAAACCCCTTAAGAAAATTGGTATTTTTTTATGACTTGACCCTTAGGAAAGAAGTGGTATAAGAAAATGGTATTCTAACATTAAAAACAGATTCGTACATATATATGTAGTGATAAAGTTTTCATAATAATTTGTATTCTCCCTATAATAGTTATTACAGATCAAAAATCGTTTAGATTGAGAGTCTAATTAAAATCGATTTAGTTAGTCAGTGTGTAATGAGTTATGTATGTAATCCAATTGAGATGTGTTTTCTAATTGCGATCTTAACCAAACTGTACCATTTCTTATTTTCTTAACGACCACCCGACAGAGAAATCTTATTAGGTTTTGCAGTTTAATAGTCCTAGATATAGTGTACAAAATATGTAACATCTATATATATAAAACTCTTCCGTTACTGAGTGACTGACTGACAGACAACGCACAGTCGAAACTACTGGTCGTAGACAGCTGAAATTTGGAATGTAGGTTCCTTGGGATATGTAGGGGAGCACTAAGAAAGAATTTTTGGAAATTCAACCCCCAAGGGGGGGAAAAGGGGTAAAAACGTTTGTATGAAAAAAACTTGAAACTTTGGGTTAACCTTGGGTTTATAAACTTGAAACTTGGCATGAACACGTACATAGGCAAGTAAATATGTTTGACATTATAAGTTTTTTCAAACTACCCTCCAATCGTGATTTAGGGGGTGCGATTGGGTGACTGATTTATTAACGCACAGCCGAAACCGCTTGGTATAGGAGTCTGAGATTTTGAACAGAGGTTCCTTTAGTAACATAAGTGAGCACTAAGAAGGGATTTTTGAAATGTCAACCCCCAAGGGGGGGAAACGGGATAAACTGAGCCGGGGCTGCGGGAAAGTTCTAACGAGATACCGTGGCCCCGGAACGCAAAGGGCAACTGAAGGAACGAGGTGGGTTTTAGTCAGTAAAAGTCACAATTTTCTTTCAACTCCTAACCGTTGAGGAGTTGTACCTTCCATCATCAGCTCATTCACATGGGATGATGACTATCAGACGCAAATACTTAAACAGATCTATGAAATTGTCAAAAACGTAATTGCCTGTAAATTTGAGGTTTGCCCTTGATTTCCCTGGAATACCATCATCAGATCCTGACTAGGTAACAACGGGACCAACTTGAAAGTATACTCTACCGAACAAAAAAAGAATCACGTAAATCGATCCATAAATCTCGGCGTAATCGGTATGCATAAATAAAACACCCGAATTTTATTTTCTATTAACTATCACGAGTTGTCTCGATGCTCGATAGATGGCGTTGGCATCGAGATAGATCGCGCTATGGTTTCAATACCGTCATTTAGCTAGGTAGCGTAAAATATTTTAATTTATCGTGTAATTTTAGCAGCGCCCCTAGCGGACATAAGCGAAACTACATATTACACACTACAAATATTTAACGTTTAATTCATTAACTTTTAACTTGACTTATTTAACTTATTTTACTCTCTATTTCAGTTAATTTTTGATTTGTTGATTAGATTTGATATTTTTGATAGTATATTTAGTTAGTGTTGGATAAGTTTTATAGTGTGAGTTGATTTTTTAATATATTCTTCATTTTTTATTCATTTGTTTGTTACTTTATTAGTCTTAGTTAATTTCCATAGATATAGTTTTAGTTAAAAAATTTCTAATTAAAATGGTTCAAGAAATTTTGTTTGTTAATGGGAATTATATTCCTCATGCTGTGGTAGATATAGAAAAAGATGGAGCCTGTTTATTTAGAGCTTTATCTTTTTTGATGTTCGGAACTCAAGACAGGGCTAGGGATGTACGTGAACGCATAATCGGCTTTGTTATTGAAAACTGGACGGAATTTTCGATTATGTCGTGTACTGCACTTGGAGATAATTATTCAACGCCAAATGAATATTACAACGACATGATGAAATCCACTACATATGGAAGTTTGTGCGAATTAGAAGCTGCTGGGCGAATATATGAATATGTTTTCGAAGTATTTCGTGATGGCCAGTTTTATGTGAAAACTGGAGTTGAAGGTCTTCCTGTAAAACGTCTTCGCTTTACTGGCGGGCTTTCTGGTGGTCATTTTGACGTTTATGTTCCAGTTTCATCGTTTTCGGCAACAAAGGTCGCAAAAAAAATTACTCAACGAAGGTTAGAAACGCCTTCACCCATTCCCGAAATCATATTTTCGAACAGTGAGTCCGAGACTGAGTCTGAGTCTGAATTAAAACACGATGAACCAATGCCTAAACAAATAAAAAAAGTGAACAAAAAACGTAGGGCTCGATACACGAATAAAACTCGGAAAAATCAGCAAAAAAAGTCAGTTCGAAGTAACCCTGCAGCACATCGGCAAGCGGTTACAGTGTATCAACGAAACTACCCCCAAGTTCATAGGAAAGCACAATCTGATTACCAATCTTCACACCCCGAAATACACAGGAAAGCACAAGCTGCTTATCGAACTTCACATCCTGACGAACATCGACAGGAAGTTGCAAATTATCAACATACACACTTGGAGGAACGAAGAAATATTCAGTCTCAATATCGTAAAAATATTAAAGCAAAAACATGGCATACAAAATTACTGTCGGGACTGGCGTATAATCCTGAGTTGTCATACGAAGCAGATAAAGATGTATGTATAGGAACTATGGATCATAAATGCCAGTGGTGCAATGCTTTAAAGTGGAAAGAAGAAACTGTTGGAATGTGTTGCAGTGGAGGGAAGGTTTTGCTTGAGGCCTTTGAACTACCTCCAGAGCCACTTTATAGCTTAATAATTATGGATTTTCATCCTGATCACAATCATTTTATGAGTAACATGCGAAAATATAATGGGTGTTTTCAAATGACCTCATTTGGAGCAAAACTGGTCTCAGAAGATGGATTCATGCCGACATTTAAGGTACAAGGCCAGGTTTATCATCTGATTGGAAGTTTACTGCCTATGGATCAACAGAATGCTCGATTTTTGCAAATTTATTTTGTAGGAGAGGACTAAAGGGAAGCAAACTTGAGATGTTCAAATTTTCCAGGTGTAAAGAAAAATTTAGTGAAAGTGCTTCAAAAAATGCTTCATGATGTAAATCCATACATAAAAGACTTAAAAACAGCTATCGAAAAGGTTCCAGCTAATTGTGAAACATTTAAAGTTGTTATTAACGCCGAAAAAAAACCAATAGATGGTCATTTAGGTCGTTATAATGCACCTACGACAAATGAAGTAGCGTTAGTCATTGTTGGGCAAGAATTTGAAAAGCGTGACATTGTCTTAGAAAGCCATAGTAGTGGTTTGCATCGAATCAGCGAAATCCATAGATCTTACGACGCTTTGCAATATCCTTTGCTTTTTTGTCGTGGTGAGGATGGTTACTCTATTCATTTACCCCAGATCGATCCGAAAACTAAAATGGGTCTTAAAAAGACAATTTCTGCCGCAGATTTCTATTCTTACCGAATAATGTCCAGAGACGGTCAAATCAATCATCTCCTTTACTATCGCTCCCTCTTCAGTCAATTTTTGGTTGACGTATATGCTAAGATTGAGACCGAAAGACTCAATTATATACGTCATAATCAGTCTAAACTAAGAGCAGAAAATTATATCCATTTAAAGGATGCCGTAGGTAGGCAAGACGCAGACCCTAATGATCTTGGTCAAATGGTAGTGTTGCCTTCTTCTTTTACAGGTGGACCTCGATACATGCATGAGCGAACCCAAAATGCCATGACCTACGTTCGCCGTTTTGGACGACCGGATCTTTTTATAACATTTACATGTAACCCACAATGGGAAGACATTACAAAACATTTGTTACCAGGTCAAAATTCCCACGACCGTCATGACTTAATCGCTAGAGTGTTCCGTTTAAAAGTTAGAAAAATCATGGACTTACTGACGAAACGTAAAATATTCGGTGAAGTATGCTGTTTTATGTACTCAGTCGAATGGCAAAAGCGTGGCCTTCCACACATTCACATACTACTCTGGCTTAAAAATAGCATAACGACAGATCTCATTGATAAAGTTATTAGTGCCGAAATACCAGATCCAGAAACAGACCCAAAACTGTATGAAATCGTTAAATCTAACATGATGCATGGTCCATGTGGAAGTTTTAATTTCAAGTCACCTTGCATGAAACAAAACAGTTGCAGTAAAAGATTTCCGAAACAACTCATTAAAGAAACTCAAACTGGCGAAGACGGTTACCCACAATACAGGCGTCGTTCTCCAGAAGATGGTGGCTTTACTGTTGACATTAAAGGAGTATGTTTAGATAATCGATGGGTTGTTCCTTACAATGCTGTACTTTCAAGAAGTTTTGGTGCTCATATTAACGTCGAGTACTGTAATTCAGTAAACTCTATTAAATATGTATGCAAATATGTGAATAAAGGGACGGATCAGGCTACTTTCGCCCTTGAAAATAAAAATGACGAGGTGACTACTTACGAAAATGGTAGATATATAAGTAGTTCGGAGGCTGTTTGGCGGATTTTTGGCTTTCCGATTCATGAACATTTTCCTCCAGTTATTCATCTTGCAGTACACTTAGAGAACGGACAGAGAATATACTTTAACCAAGAAAATATTCTCGAAAGATTAAATAATCCACCAAATACTACGCTTCTAGCCTTCTTTAAACTTTGTCAAGTAGATATTTTTGCGAAAACTTTGATTTATTCAGATGTACCATCGTATTATACTTGGCATAAAAATAGTCACTTTGAAAGAAGAAAAAGAGGAGCTGACGTACACGACTGGCCAGATATAAAAAAAGAAAACGCGTTGGGCCGAGTGTATACTGTGCATCCCAATAATACGGAGTGTTTCTATTTACGTATGCTTCTGCATGAAGTAAAAGGGCCAACTTCATTTGAGGCTCTAAGAACGGTTAACGGTGAAGTACATCCCACTTTTCAATCTGCTTGCAAAGCTTTGGGTTTGCTTGAAGACGACCAGCACTGGTATGCTACCTTACAAGATGCTGCACTTTCTGAATCTCCCTCTAGAATTCGGGATTTGTTTGTAATATTATTAGTGTTTTGTCAAGTGTCAGATCCATTAGGACTTTGAACAATAGAACAAACGGAAGCATACGATAAAATTATGCATAGTGTTAACACAAATTCAGGACAACTTTTCTTTCTAGACGCGCCAGGTGGCACAGGAAAAACCTACTTAATAAACTTAATTTTAGCTAAAATTAGAAGCTCAAAACATATTGCTTTGGCTGTCGCCTCATCAGGGATCGCGGCCACATTGCTGGAAGGTGGTCGAACTGCGCATGCATGTTTTAAGTTACCACTCGACTTGACTCGCGTAGAAACACCCTTATGCAGTATTTCAAAACAAAGTCACCTGAAGTATTAAAAAATACAAAAATTATTATCTGGGATGAAATCACCATGGCACACAAAAGAGGAATTGAGGCTTTGAACAGATCTTTACAAGATATTCGGGGTAATAAAAATTTAGTGGGTGGCGTAACCGTGCTGTTTGCTGGAGATTTTAGACAAACCTTACCGGTGGTACCCAAGGGAACTCGTGCTGATGAAGTACAAGCATGCCTTAAAAGATCGATTTTGTGGTCCTCCGTAAAAAGTATAACGTTAACTAAAAACATGAGAGCCTATCTGGGGAGTGATTCGACGGCTGGTATATTTTCAACCAGTCTTCTAAAAATAGGAAATGGTGAACATCCTACCAGGGATGGTATATTTGACATCCCTGAAGATATGTGTACATTAGTATATACCATCGAGGAGCTAATACAACACATTTATCCAGGTATTTCCGACATACAAGACAAGCCTATAGAATGGTTTTGCGAACGAGCTATTTTGACTCCGAAGAACGAACAAGCTGCATTTATTAACGACATACTTTTAAAGTCATTCGACGGAGAAGAAAAGATTTATAAATCCATAGACACACCATGCCATGCAGACGACGCTACAAATTATCCGGTCGAATTCTTAAATTCACTTAAACCAGCTGGTCTTCCATACCATAGGCTTGCACTGCGAAAAGGTACACCGGTAATGTTGCTACGTAATCTGAAACCACCGAAATTGTGTAACGGCACCAGGTTGCAAGTCAAAGCCTTACATAAATATTTAGTTGAGGCCGTTATTTTGACAGGATGTGCCCGAGGAGAAACGGTATTCGTCCCGCGCATTCCTCTAATGCCCAATGACCTTCCATTTGAATTTAAGCGCCTTCAATTTCCTCTAAAAGTTTGCTTTGCGATGACGATAAATAAGTCTCAAGGGCAAACTTTTAAAGTCGCTGGTGTTGATTTAAGAGAAGATTGTTTCTCTCATGGACAACTATATGTTGCTTGCTCGCGTGTCAGCTCTCCCTCTAACCTGTTCATCCTGGTAAATAATAAAAAAACTAAAAATATTGTTTACAAGGAAATCCTGTAAGGCCTCTTCGTCCTATAAATCCTGTTTTTTTTTTCTTTTGAGACGATGATTTTGTCTCACTTTACTTTTTCTATATAGATTTGTATGTATACTAATATTATAAAGAGGAACAATCTATTTTTTTATATGTTTGTTTGTTTACACATGTAATCGATAAACTCCGAAACTACTGAATCGATTTCAAACATTCACCATTAGAAAGCTACATCATCCCTGAGTAACACAGGCTATATTTAATTCCAGTTGTAACAAGATTTCAGCCTGTGGAAGAAAAAGCCCTGTCGAGATCATTAAAAAACGCTATATATAACCGAATTACACGTGGGCGAAGCCGCGGGCGGAAAGCTAGTTACTACATAAGTCAAAATATTTTTATTGTTATTGTAGGTGTTTTATATAATTTCTTACTACCAAAAATATATTTATTTACTATTTTTGTGAAAAACTTTGCCACTGTTTTTCCCAGAGATTTTTTAACGAACTCTTTGAGAAAATTCTTTCAGAACAGGGTCAAGTCATAAAAAAATACCAATTTTCTTAAGGGGTTTTCAGTAAATTTAAGATTTTCTTAACGAAACGACTCCTTCATTACGTAGTTGGCAGCCTGTGGCTCGCATAAAAAATGTCCCTGGTGGGAATAGAACCAACTATAATTAGTCTTACTAATTAGGTCACTTATATATTGACCGACAGTTCAAACCATAAACTTTAACATTTTGTTTGTGTTTCTTTTGTTCTTTAACTATTCTCTGTGTTGGAAAATCTTTTGATACTATTATAATATATGAAAAGCTGATTACAAGCTTTTGACAGCATCTTATCATGATTGACGCCTTCATTTAATATTCACATCAACAAAGCAATCACTGAAATCTTGTTTTCTTGAACAGTTTATTGAAGTTTTTAAATTCTAACAAGGTTATAAGGTTAAAAAGATTAACTATTAATAGTGTAGTATTTACTAGTATGTTTACTTGTTAAGTTTTTGTTGTTCATTATTTTTACATAATATTAGCAGGAATCAGACCAAGAGCTCGTCTTTGGAATACCATTAGAATAATAGCATCCAGCCCGTTGGTTTATGAACGTACGAGTAAAGCATCGTTGAATGGATGTATGGATTGCAAAAAAACAGAATATCCGGCAATAAGCTCTTACACCGCTGAATGGTAGGCGGTGTGATCCCATTGGGGGGAAGGGGATCCCTCCACAATCTTTCAAGCCTGCGAAAAAGGGATGGGTGCTCCTTGTTGCAGGTTGCTCTCTCCGTGGATCACATCGGGGCATCGGGGTGACTGCGAAAGCGATCCCGTGGTGTCCCATTATGACGGCGGCGGCAACCGTCAGGTTTAGTGAGCAGGAGTCTCATATAACCACCTCCATCATCCCCTTGATGGAGGTGTGTATCCATGAGGATTCCTGACGTAAAAAAAAAAACAAAGGCGGTGTGATCCCATGGTCTTTCATAGTGTAGTTTAAGGTAAAAAGGGTGCCAAGAAGGCACGACTTTCTCTGTTGCCGGAGAGCCATGGTGTCAACCTAATTATCTTATTAACTTATCTTGTTCGCAACCTCAATCAATACCGTATAAAATAGACCTATTTGAACGATAAATCCCAAACAAATACCAGACGCGTTTAAGATAAAAGAAAAAAATGCATACTTCAAAAAGATGGTCTTATAAAATTAAAGTATATTCGAAGTACGTTTTAAACCTATACTAACATTATAAAGCTGAAGAGTTTGTTTGTTTGAACGCACTAATCTCTGGAACTACTGGTCCGAATTGAAAAATTCTTTTTGTGTTGAATCGTCCGTTTATTGAGGAAGGCTATAGGGTATATGTCATCTCGCTGTGACTAATAGAAGTTAAGTAACAATGAAAAATGCTGCAAATCTGATATAATCTAATAGGTTCTGACTGACTTAGTTATAGCATACAGTCTAAGCCGCAGGTGGTAGAGATAGTAAAATTGGAGGATACATTTGTTCTTCTACGTAGAGGTGTACTAAGAAAAGATTTTTAAATTCCACCCTTAAGGGTTTTAAATATCAATTTTGTATGGAACTCGGCGGCAACACAAAAAAACCACGCGGACGAAGTCGCGGACGACCCCTATATCAATAAAATGTAAGAACTTTACTACATTAACAATACTAAGATAATTTTCTTAAAATTTCGTTGGCCAAATAAAACATTGAAAACTAAAGAATTACTTAATTAAAGAAACACTTGTAATAATTAAATTAAAATATCAGGTAATATAAAACTATCAACAAAATTTCAAACAATTCTTTAAAAAATATACCTAATATACGTGCAATTTCTTAAGGATTGTGTTTTCTAAGGTTTTCACGAGTACTACACATTGAAATAAAACTATTTTTACGGATTTAACTCGCGTATATTGAATTAAATTTTAAATTTACATTTTAAATCTAACCCGAGGTTTCGAATGCTTTGCAGCAATCGTGTTCACGGTAAGACGAGATGGAGGTGTCTGTCAGTAAGTCAGTTAATTAGTCATCTACCTCCAACGGTTTCTGAGCTTCCGGTACGCCCGGAACAACTAAAATACCCTTCGAAGACATTATTTGCAACGTTGAGGAGTGTCTTTTTAATAATAGAATCACGAAAGAGGAATCTGAAGCAATCCGCCAGGATATTTCTTGTGTTCTGCGCCGGAGCAAATTGCCGAAGAATAACATCTCCCGTGACGAACATCTTCCTCTAAAACACCTACGGAGCAATGAAGACCTTACCATTCTCCGTGCAGATAAGGGGAACGCGACTGTGATAATGGATACGAGTGATTATAATAGTAAAATATCAGAAATACTCGCGGATAATAACACTTATAAAAAGGTTGAAAAAGATCCTACCGATAAAGTTTTAAAACAAACCGCCGATCGAATACAAAAATACAGTCTTAAATCAAATTTAGACAAAAAATCACTCTTAAAATCATGTGCAAAACCACCAAAATTGTATGGGTTACCCAAAATACATAAACAGAATGTCCCACTACGTCCCATAGTCAGCCAGATTGATACACCAACATATAAACTGGCTAAACACGTTGCAAGGATACTGACACCTCTCCGGGGACATACACAAACTTATGTCAAGGATTCTTACCAGTTTGTTAATGATATTCAACAAGTGAAATTAAATGACAACGACATTATGGTTAGTTTCGATGTACAGTCACTATTTACGAGCCTTCCAGTGATTGACTGCATTGAAATTGTCAAGAGAAAGCTGGAGGATAACGACATGCCTGTAGAATATGCAGATTTATTGAAACATTGCTTAACATCTGGCTATTTGATGTGGAAGGATGAATTCTATGTACAAGTTGATGGAGTGGCAATGGGTTCCCCGGTCTCCACCGTTGTTGCCGATATCTACATGGAGCACTTCGAAGCGAGGGCCCTGTCCTCTGCACCTGCTATACCGAACATCTTTAAACGGTACGTAGATGACACCTTCACAATACTACCTATGAATCAAACATCTGCTTTTCTAGAACACCTTAATTCCATTAACAACAAAATACAATTTACAATGGAATTGCAGTCAAATAATACTTTAGCTTTCCTTGATATTCTTGTTATCAAGAATCCTGACAATACATTAGGACACACTGTTTATAGGAAACCCACACATACAGATAGGTATCTCAATGGTAAATCACACCACCACCCTAGCCAGTTAGCTACCGTTGGCAAATCTTTGTTTCAGAGAGCATAACACATCTGTGACGCTGAACACCTAGAGGGCGAGCTGCAGCATGTCTAACATGCCTTGTTCAACAACCACCTGCCCGTACCTCGCCAGCGTCGCAGAAACCACATCAAGCCACCCACAGTTGAGCGTCAACCGGCCCTACTACCATATGTGAAAGGAGTTACTGACGGAATCGGCAACATCTTAAAAAAGGTTTCTATTAGAACTATCTACAAACCTCAAAGGAAAGTGAGCCAATTCTTGAGACCTATCAAAAGTAATATTCCTTTACAATGTGCTGGAGTATACAAACTTGACTGCGATTGTGGCTTGTCATACATAGGTCAAACAAAGAGGAGCCTCGGTAAAAGAGTTAAGGAACACATATCGGATATCAAGCATAGGCGTACATCGAAGTCTGCAGTGTGTGAACATACCATAGACAAGCCCAATCATTATATGAGATTTGATAAACCTAAAATCCTCGCAAAAGAACAACGTTACATTCCAAGAATGGTTCGTGAGGCTATTGAAATTAAAAAACATCCTAATTTTAATAGAGAAGATGGTTGGGGATTATCTAACACCTGGGAACCACTTTAGAAAAATATAAAATCCCATGTCTGTGACCGCACTGTAAGACCTCAAGATACTGTTAGTGCGTTTTGTGTGAATCCTGAACTGTACGCCCGGAAGCTTAGAAAGAGCGTTGGAGGTAGATGACTAATTAACTGACTTACTGACAGACACCTCCACCTCGTCTTACCGTGAACACGATTGCTGCAAAGCATTCGAAACCTCGGGTTAGATTTAAAATGTAAATTTAAAATTTAATTCAATATACGCGAGTTAAATCCCTAAAAATAGTTTCTTAAGGATTTCGACAAATCATAAGCAGAGACTACGAAAAATAAAAATAATAGTTAGCGATCAGATATCATTTTCAAATGTAAAAGATATTAAATAATATCAACATTGATAACTTAACTACCTATAATCATTATTATTCTACTAAAAAGGGCTTGGGTACATAATATAGTTAATTTTAAACTCAGTACTAGTGGTCAAACCTTCACCGTGTCTGTGTATGTGTCTTGACTCTTTTGTAACTTACCTGTAAACAAAAAAATATATATTAAGTTTATTTAAGTTAAAACGTAAATCTCATATCATAATCAGGATTTAAGGTCAAATATATATTTTTTTAATATTTCAAATATTTTATTATATCAAAATATAAAAATAATGTATATTTATAATGAATGGAATCCGTCAAATGACAAACGCATGATGTGATATTTAAAAGAAAAATAATGTAGACTTTGAGAATCTACATACTGTCTTGTTTAAATAAGTGAAAAAACCATTTTGTTAAGAGCACGTCTACATAACATTAACAAAGAACTTAATCGATATGGATAACAGCCTAAGAAAATTACATTCAAATTATTTTATCAGTCTGTGAAATAGTATAATATTCGAATTGTTTTAAAAGTTAATAATTTGTTTTTAATTTGATCTTAATATGATACTTACGTTGAAAGAGTAATAAATAATATAGTATAGTATTTTTTTTTAATAAAGTATGTAACATTATACAAACAGAACGCAATCGGTCTACCGCTTGTATGGCATGTGGCTTGATACCTAGGTGATAAATAAATTTTTGATGCTAAAATGTTTAGTCCATATTTACTTAGTATGCTTACTGTACTTATGTAAACTGAATAGTAACCAAAGCAATATTTTCTTTTTGGTTAAAGGGAAAAAAATACTATCGAAAACATAAGTTTTACAATTTTTTTAAGACAAAGTGTTTGACAGAACTTTAAAAGAATGGAAAATGAAAAAAAAAACAATATAAAGCAAACATTTAAAATATAATAATTGAAATTCATGTCAACGAAGTTTCTCCCTTGATTTATGGCCCTGATGAGACTATGATTAAAAATAAATAGAATTTCAGTAAATAAATTTAAACCTAAAGGACCCGGCAGTTTGCATTTTATTATAAATTAAACAACTATGGAAATAAATAAATGGAATACGGTATTTACTTCTGTTAGAATATTTGAAGAATATTTTATACTTCTATTGTATTTGCACAATTGTAGTAACTAGATGTTTATATAATGTCATATTTTTCTCCAAAGTTGCTTCATTATAATATAATAATGAATGTTTTATAATTATATCAAACTTATGAAACTTATCAAACTTATCTACTACTACTACGCTAGGTTCTATTAAAACATATGCTGAGGTGATTGAATGGTTTCAATTATACATGCGTGGATGAAGGCAAAGGGTAAGAACATGAAATCGATCATTCGATTTAATTTTTAGAATCTCTTATATCCATATTTTCAACTACAAAAAAATTATACAATATCATTAGAGTACGATGGACTATACACGTTTCGGCGCCATCTACAAGATTATAAAAGCTCTGGCGAAAAATGTGACGGTCCTGAAATCAAAAGACTCTGGTTCGAATCCACAGTCTGCAGTTCTATTACTTGTTTTCCAGTTTCTCAAGTTTCTCAAGTTTCCTTTTTTTTCAAGTTTCTTTTTTTTGGGACAAAAAATATAATCTCTATCTAAGCATATTAAAAAAACAACGAAAAAAATGACAAAAAATTAGAACAGACAAGAAAAAAATTAAAAAAAAATCATATGTTGGCAGTATGTAACTCGTATCTAAATAGAAATTTTAAAAAAATAAAAAACATCCAGATCCAGTAGAATTAATTTATGGAAGCTTCAATAAAATTAACAATAAAACGCTTAAAAGAACAAAGGATAATTACTTGAAATATCAAAGCAATTTTAAAGGAAATATACTGTCAGTTATTAAATATTCATCACTCCCCGCGGCTAATTCATAGATTATTCTTTAAGTGAATCCTTAACACTTCAATTCTAAAATTTTATTGTTTTTTCTTCTTTTTAGAGACAGCCCTCGGTATTTAATTAATATATAACATGATGTTCAAACTCATTGTAATCAAAGTCAATTCTAAAACCCGACATACCGACAAGACAAGACAAACCCGAAAAGGTAAATAATTAAAAAGTAATCGTAATAACTTTATGAATAATAATTAGTGGGTACTACATAAATAACAATTAAGAAGTAATAAATTAAATAATAACGGATATAATATTCTGAATTGTACTTCTGGTATAGAAAATTAACAAATCTGAAGCAGTTTTATTTCGATGACAATTTTTTTTGTTTTACACGTTTTGTACTTTTTAATTACTTATTTTTTTCCAGTTCCTGCAATCAAAATGCAGTCAAAGACTAGTTTACTATGGCTTTAATAGATCAATTATTTATCATTATCAAGCGCAAATTACTTTAGTATTCAAGAAACTTTGAGCCTTTTCAGATTTATCTTGGTAATTACATTTGTAAGAATAGGAAGAAGATATCAGTGACAAAACGTACATGCATTAAATAAAACTTTTTAAAATTGAGTATAAGGGTTTGTAAAATCCGTTATAATAAACCAATTATAATATTATAGCAGACCCGCCCACGCGTTGCTGTGGTTGCTAAAGTTTTTGATATATCATTACATTGTATTAAACTATTTAAGGAGTAACGGTATTAGAACGCCATTTCTTATTACATAGGTGCAATTTGTAAAAAAAACGACCATCTTGAAACGATTTTCTGCTACCATTCAATAATATAATAATAATTAGAGATGCCCCGAATATTCGGTAAACATTCGGTATTCAATATATTCGGCATCTTTTTCGCCATTATTCGTCCCGATTATTCGGTTTCGGTGCCGAATGTATTCGGTTCAAGTATTTCTATTTTTTTTGGCTAAGCGACACGGTATCGGTAAAGAACTAAAAGACAAAACTTAGATTTATGTCATATTATAAGTCAAAGATCTTATAAATAATGTGTTGCATAGAGCTTAATAATACATATAAGGCGATTTAGTTTCCAATCAACAAACGTAACATTTTTACCTATTTAGTCTTAGTATCGCTTAGCGGTTATGATGGTTAATTGTATATGAATTGTTATTACTTTTTACATTACGCCATCTGTTGAACACTAACTCAATCCAGTTAACAGTTACAACGCAATCTGTTAGACTTGTTTGGATCTAATAGATTATTGTAAACAAATAATTTGCAATAAAATAATTTTGTGACTTAAAATTGAGATGTAAGTTATCCTATCTTTCAAGTTGTACCAAACTGCACACGGTGTGCAAATTTGATTAAAATCGGTTAAGTAATTTAGGAGTCCATCGCAGCCAGACATCGTGACACTCGAATTATATATATATAGATATTAATTACGTAAATAAGGTTAAGTTAGTTCTCTAAAAGAACCTTCGGGTTCTCCCGTTGGCTAATACCCGGCGCGGTGGGGGTGGTCGGTCATTGGGGTTTGTGCCCGGTCCATGGCTGGCCAGGGCAAGGGTAGCCTTTCGGGGTGGTCTGCCCGTGGGGGGAAGGGGCTCAGGCTTCTTTCCGTCGGCCTTCGTTGGTGGAAAGTAGACCTGGGCGTCGGTAGTGGAATCGCTTCTGGTACTTCTCTGATAGCAGAGTGGACTGTGGAGTGGTCCCGTATCTGTGTGGGGGAGTGCGCGACGGTCGCTTTCTTTCATCAGAATAGAATAGAATCTCTTCTAATACATGTTTTTTACTAATTAAATTTACGATAAATATATTTTTATTGTTCAATAATAACTTATTAAATAAAACTAGGCAATAACTGGATTGAACATTCATTAACAGTTTATATTCCGATGTAATAAATAATAATTGCTAGCTTTTCAATGGATCATTTATAAAACAAATAAGTACATGATCTACTTAATGGAAAGTGTTATTTTTTCACAAAGAAAGATTAAAAAAGAGTAATAAAAAAGCATTTGAAATGTTTGGGCAATCAGGTCAACATTCTTATAATTCAGAATTCATATATTCATGTCCATAATGTTCGATTCCAATTGATTTGAATAAACTAAAGCTTTTACTGCCATTTGTTTATCCAGGCTCATCTTATTAGGGAACAACTTCCTGGAGGGGAACTATTTTACACTCCCAACAACATCAACGACTTTTCATGTATGTTAGATGCTAGATCTTTAATAACTAACAGGAAAGGGCGTAACTTAAACCGATCTAAGATAACCTTATAAAATTTAATACCTCTTTTTTAAAACCATACATACTTTTTAAAACAAAACACAATACTGCCCATTCTAGCCCTACATATTTTAATAAATAATTGCAAAAATTACTGACACTACTGTCTTATACTAAATTATTAACAAAAGGATAACGACCCAAAAGCTGGGCAATAAGTCGGGATCAACCACTTTGAAGAAAATAATCTATTTGTTCTATAACATAAGTTTAGTTGAATGTATTATTTTATTTTGATCAATTTTTATCAATAAGTTGTTATACTTTACTACTACATATTGTTTAAGTAAATTAATTATTATTACATACGAAACAAAATTATTGCGCCTTAAGCACAGGTATTTAATCAGCCCGAATGACATCTAAATGGTTAACAACAATTCATTGTACTCTTTAATCTCCGCCAAAGCTTTGGGCTATTTGAAATGAATTTTACTGCTAAGTAAGAATTTAAGGAATTTTAGAATAAAAATATGTTGTCGTTTATTTCATTTTTCTATAAAATCACTTACGTTATTTTTGTTTGTTTTGGTACTAAAAACCACCGTGATGAATCAAACGTGTGATAAAATACTAGATGTTCGCTATTGACCCCGCTCATTAACAAAAAACAATACATCTCTAAGGTTCATCTACCTGAAGAATTTTAATCTATATTTTTTAGAAAAACTAATATACTTAGTCTGGGATTAAATACTGTTACAATTAAAAATAAAAAAAAATTACATTTGAATTTGGATTCTGACATTTTTATATGATTGTTCATTGTGTTTTTTCATTTTGACGCCAATACATTGTACAATATTTTGCGATATTAAAATGGAGTGTGAGTGGAATCGTTGTGATTACATTACACAAAGTAAGTATGGAGCCAAATTTTTAAAATTCTCCATACACGTAGTATTAGTCAAATGTTTGTGTACCGGGCTATTAATAGGTACAATGAGACTTCCTCTGTTTGTTACAGAGAAAGATCTGGCCGTCAACGTAGTGTTCGTACGAAAAATCTGGTCAAAGCAGTAAAAGAAAAAATTCAAAGAAATCCTTGCCCGAAAGCAAAAGATTTTATCTCGGGAAGTGAAGATAGCACCTAGAACCACGTCGCATATTTTAAGAGATGACTTAGGACTTGCAGCCTATAAGAGACGCACTGGTCATTTATTAACTGATAAATTAAAGATAAATAGGGTGGCAAATCGAAACAAATACTGAAGCGGTACGTAAAGGCAGGTCACAGAAAAAATTGTTTACGGTTGAGAACATTTTTACAATTGAGCAACATTTAAAAAAACAAAATGACCGTATTTATGTTCAAAGCTCTAAAAAAGCTGCCCAATTCGTCGACAGAGTGCAACGTGGGCATTATTCCACTTTAGTGATGGTTTGGTGGGGTGTTAGCTATGAAGGAGTGACTGAGCCATATTTTTTGTGAAAAAGATATCAAAACATCAGCACAACACATTCTTGAAACGGTCGTTAAGCTTCTTAATAACACCATGTTCAATAACCAAGTATGATCCTTCCAACAAGACTCGGCGCCGGGTCATAAAGCTCGGTCCAATGCGGTCTTGGTGGGAAGCGAACGTCTCGGACTTCATCAGAGGTGAAGACTGGCCGTCGTCTAGTCCCGATCTTAATCCGCTGGATTATGATTTATGGTCAGTTTTAGAGAGTACATGCTTGCTCTAAACACCATGATAATATGAAGTCCCTCAAACAATCGATACGATTGGCAGTGAAAAATTTCCCCATGAAAAGAGCTTGTGTTTCTATTGATAACTGGCCTTTTTTTTTTTTTATGTGATAGAAGGCAAACGAGCAAACGGGTCACCTGCTTGTAATCAACATCCGTCGCCCATGGACGTCTGCAACTCAGGAGTTACAAACGCTTTGCCGCCCTTTTAAGAAGAAATACGCTCTTTTTTATAAGGTTTCAATGTCGTATCGGTCCGGAAATACCTCGGGAGACAATTTATTCCACAGATTGGCTGTGCGAGGTAAGAAACTTCTAGAGAAGCGCACAGTGGTGGAACGCCAGCCATTCAGGTAATGGGGATGGTGGTTCTGTCGCGATGGACGATGGCGAAAATCTGTGGGTGGTATTAATTCGAACAACTCTTCAGAGCACTCCCCATGGTATAAGCGATAGAGGATGCAGAGAGAAGCTACATCCCTACGCAACGCCAAGGGATCAAGCCGATCGGAAAGATCTTGACAGTCGATGATTCGAGTCGCTCTCTGTTGTATGCGGTCAAGAGGAAGAAGCTGGTACTGAGGTGCACCTGCATAAAGATGAGAACAGTATTCCATCTGCGGCCGAACCTGCGCCTTATAAAGCTGCAGGCGATGGGCCGGAGTGAAATATCGTCTCGATCTGTTCAGTATACCTAGCTTCTTTGAGGCCAATTTGGCCTTGCCTTCAATATGACCGCGGAACTGGACCTCGCTCGATATATCGACGCCAAGGATTCCAATACTTCCTGCGGCAGTTAGGGGAGTGCTCTCAAATGAAGGTGATACGGCAAACGGTGTCTTTTTTGCGGTAAACAAACTTGTGTCTTTGTAGGGTTAAATTGGACTAGATTAAGTCCGCCCCAATCTGAAACTTTTCCTAAAGTTGTTTCGATTTCAGACACAAGTTTATTTCGGCTCTCAGTGACGTTTTCCCGTGAAATATTAGTGCGGCCGGTATAAAAGGCATCACCCGTACTATCATCCGCATAGCAATGAATGCTGCCGCTTTGCAGCATATCATTAATATGCAGAAGAAATAGTGTAGGTGATAGCACACAGCCTTGAGGGACACCAGCATTGACAGAATTGGAGTTGGAGCAAGCACCGTCAACAACGACTTTCATGCTTCTGTCTGCCAGGAAACTGGTGACCCAGTTGCACAATTTCACGGGAAGCCCATAGGAAGGCAGCTTCGAGAGAAGCGCTTTATGCCAGATCCGATCAAAGGCTTTTGCTATGTCCAAGCTAACCGCCAAGGCCTCTCCCTTGGTCTCAATCGCCTGTGCCCAACGGTGACATAGATATACTAAAAGGTCACCAGCTGAGCGACCCCTACGGAAACCGTATTGTCGGTCATTAAGCAGCTGGTGATCTTCTAAGTACCGAAGGAGCTGGCAGTTAACAATGGATTCCATTGTCTTTGAGAACAAGGATGTAATGGCAATGGGTCTATAGTTGGACGGATCCGAGTGATCACCTTTTTTAGGGATCGGGTGGACTAAAACTGTTTTCCAGCAGTTCGGGACGACGCCGGAAGAGTATGAGAGCCGAAAAAGACGCGTCAAAACCGGTGCCAACTCCGGAGCGCACGTTTTCAGCACAATGGAAGAGATTCCATCAGGCACACAAGACTTGTGAATGTCCAGGGAAAGAAGTGTTTTACGCACTGAGCGTTCATAGAACCGGACTTCCGGCATGAAGCTCTCGCACTGCGGTATGGTCGGCGGTACGTTTCCCCGGTCATCCAGTTTCGAGTTGGACGCAAAGAGTTTGCCCAGGAGGTCGGCTTTCTCTTTAGCGTCATGAGCCAATGAAAGGTCTTCCCTGCGCAGAGGTGGAAGGGATGGCCTACAGAAATTTCCTTCGACAGTTTTGGCAAGAGACCAGAACGCACGAGTTCCGGAAGGAAGGCTCGTCAGTCTCTTGCCAACTCTGGCGATGTACTCCGACTTTGCCCTGGCTATGTCTCTTTTGAGGGACCTGGAGGCAAAGTTGTACTTCTTTTTTAATTTGCTGGTCTGTACATCTCGTGCCATCGCTGCATTTGCCCAGGCTTGGTAGCAATCTCGTTTTCGGCTAGATGCTGCCTTACAGAATCGACTGAACCAGGGCTGGGATTTGCCACGAATGGGAACTACAGAGGATGGAACAAATAGTTCCATACCCTGCAGAACCACATCGGTGACAGATTCGGCAACGATGTTGGGATCATCCGGCAAGAAGCAAACCTGCCTCCTAGGGTAGGATGCAAAAAAAGACCGCATCCCATCCCAATCTGCTGACCTATAATGCCATACACGTCGGTAACCTGCGACTCGCAGTCGCGTTGAGCCGTTGAATGGCACCATACTCCGGATCAGGCAGTGGTCCGAGGAACCCAATGGGGCCACAACGGAGACTTTGTAGCCATCCGGATGAGAGGTCAGCAGAAGGTCCAACAGTGAAGGCTCATGGCTTTCCACATCTGGGACTCGCGTATGCGTTGTTACCAGTTGTGTCAAGCCATAAGCCAGGGCTAGTCCGTGAACAGATCTACCTGCATGATCGGTTTTACGTGAACCCAGCCAATCGGCATGGTGGGCGTTAAAATCACCAAGTATCACGATCTCTGCGGATGGGATCTGTTGCAGTACGAGGTCTGTGGCCATTTGGACGTGGTCTAGCAGAAAATCAGTGTTGGCATCACCGCTATGGGACCTGTATAGGCATGCGTAGATGCGAGGGTGGTCGTCGCTGTCTACGCGGAGCCACAAGATGGATAGGTCCCTACCTTCAAGATTGCCGAGGCGACGAGAACTGATATCATCTCTAACATACACACACACACCAGCCTTGGGAATAAAAGTATGTTCCAAACCGTACCCCGGATAGGAGAGGTACGATGTGTCTGTTGGAGATGATATCTGCGTCTCGGTCAAAAAGAGCAAGGCCGGCTTTGCTGTCTCGAGGTGGTAGTGGACAGCGTGGATATTGGAATGTAGGCCCCTAATGTTGCAGAAGTCCACGGTAAGAGTGGCAGGGGCTGTTCTAATATTATTGCTCTCGCCTCCAAGCGCGGTTGTGCCCCCCCCCAGAATACGAGGGGCAATCTGAGCGTCCAAGCCCAGGTACTTTATGATCTGAGCTTGGACGCCCAGAGGGGGATTCTCCAACCCTACGGCAGTTGGTACCCCCCTGGGGTAGTTTCTGTTCCAACTGCACTAGGGAGGGGGGTTGGGCCACCGGAAACCTCACTCACTCAGTGAAAAATCAAATCCTGGTATCAGAGTGAGGTTGTGGTATCACACCGGTCGAGCCGGCCCATTCGTCTCAACGAATTCGTCGAATGGGCCTCAACGTTTAAAGGACTATATTGTAGCTAATGGACACCACTTCGAATAAGCTTTTTAAATTTTTAATTGTTTTATATTTGTGTATTAAACTAACACGACGTTAAAGTAATAAATGTTATTAACAATTAAAAAAAATATTTATTTTCACTTTGTTACAAAATTTATGGCAAGACTAGGTATAATATATATATATATATATATATATATATATATATATATATATATATATATATATATATACATATATTAATGTATAATATATATAAATATTAAAAATAAATGTTGTTTAGAACTAAAGTTTTTACATAATAAGTCAGGAACAGTATGAAATCCATGCCTGGCGTGTTTGGATTACAATTTGAGTAATCAGTAGATCATCTGTAGCTTAAGTAATATCATAATTCTTCTTTAAGATTCCCAGTTCCTAGGAAGGAGAAAAGACAAACCATATAATTTTTAGGTACCACAGTGTGAACACAAGTTTAAAGATTTAATTTGTCAAACATGTATTTCAATCATTAGACGTGTTATGTTCAGCCATACCAAACAGTACGCTTGAACGGAAACGTTTCCTGTTTAATTATCATAAATACTAGAAAACAAATAATGAATTATCAAAATACTCGCGGTATTTACTAACATAATTCGAACCAATATCCTTAGGGCAATCGTCCCGTCGGTCTACCCATCGAGCTAGGTTTCGAGCGCGGAATGGTAGCATTTTTTTTATTGTTTGAATTTGGTTTTGAAATTTGATATAATTTTAAATTTGGTTTCCGGTAATAGGTTATGGAATTTCAAACAGAATAAAATAATAAACTTTCTTGATAAATATACATTCAATATCTTATTTTCCTAAATTTTCACGATTTAACATTTAAATAAAATATTTTTTTAAAAGATATACCTACCTTGGCATGATTAGGTTTCTGTGTATGGAAAGATGTTTCAATGACTTTGGTATTACAACATTATAATCATTAAAAAAGTACAAATTTCACATAAAAGCACAAACATTTAAAGCATTGAAAATAGAATACAAAACAAACTCAACTTTCAATAAATAATTACATGCACTTGAATTTTCCGATATCGATCCGTAGTTCGCTGCACGAAGCCCAGAATCTTAGCAATCATATTTCAATGCTGAAACCTGTATTGTTCTTCGCCATTTGCAATGCACTTATTCTCAATCTTAACTTATTACGTATGTTGATACATAATATACAAACTAAGATTATTAAATGACGTATACCTTTTAATTTATTATTTATTAAATATTATTATCCTTTTTATCCGTAATTTCACTTTAACCGTTTAATCTAAAAATATTATTTGCAAACAGTTACTACCAAGTAGTTATTAAAAAGGTAAACCAAAGTAGTTATTTAAAAGAATATGTAATAATTTACATATTTTTTAGTCTTAAATTGTTATTTTGAATATAATTTTAGGAATTACGAATCATATGAATACATTTAACAAAACTCTGTAGTCCTCCCATTTTCCTCTATGTTTTGTTATTCTATTTCGGACATATTACAATACAAGCCTTTACAAATAGCTAGCATTCTTTTTAATTATTTTAAAGACTTTAAATATAAGTAGGCGTGTCCTAAAATGTTTTATATTATAAACCTTATATTTACCTTATATTATACTTTCATTTTATTAAAATATATTGTCTGGAATTAAAAGAAAAAACATTAAAAAGTCATGCACTTACGTAAATTCAGCAATCCGGTAAACTTAATACATAATAATCTAGAATTTATTACAAAACAATACCTGTAGTATTTCTATTGAAAAAATTAATAAGTCTAAAAATATCGTAAGCTATCGAGGCACGTGCTGTATAGCTTTTATTAGACTTGAGTTATGGGTTTAATATAAAGCTTGATATATTGCAAAAGTTTACAATATTTACAATATATATAGTATATATAATATATTTCATATAATATATATATATATATATATATATATATATATATATATATATATATATATATATTATAACATTATAAATGTAACATTGGCTTTACATATACCACTATAAATTGATTGAAGATAATAAAACCCCGTCCACACATTAATGAGTCATATATAAAAAAAGCCACCCAAAAATATAATTAGTAGATGATTCTACTTCAACTTCCGTAAGAAGTACTATTAAGTTGTAATTATTATTTGTCTTACAGAAACTAAGCCAGTTTTATTTTTTTTTTTTCAATTAGTTAAAACCATGCAAAATATTTAATGTAAACTAGAACCTTCGAAGAAGCAATAAGTGACTGATTTAATTTACTGCACATTATAGTGAATAAACGGTTCCGCGCAAAATAATAACAATATAATAGAGAAATTAAATATTTTCAGAATATATATAATACGATGAATTTAAAGTTAATTTGTAAAACAACAGAATAATCTAAAAAAAAACAACCATTGGAACCTTTACTAAGTATTTGTGATCTTCGTAACAAAACTTATCTCTTAATATCCTTACCAAAAGTTTCTTTCGTTATCTACACGAAAAGTAAAACTTGTTTAAAACTACATCTTCCGTATTTCAGTATTATATAACTTCTTTAACATTTTCATACTCTAACATATCTTAAGCAAAATTAATAATTTTGATATTATGTAATTACTTTTTAAAGGAGGCCTCATGTTTTTATATACAGGGTTATTTGTAATTAGTTGACCACTTTTTTTTTATTTAAAATTAAATTAAATTTTAATTAAAAATTTGTGTATTCACATACAAAATTTATTTGTTGCCTCTGAACTGACATTAATTTTGAACATAGGTATGGCATCCGGGTGATGACCGTTCAAGAACTTCTTCAAAATACAGAGTAATAAGTAAAAACGGGAGCAATTTTTTTTTGGTTCATGTTTTTTTGGGTTGTTTATCAAGATTTTTAAAAAGTAGAAAAATGTTGTGGGGATTTATGCAGAGAGGCTGAATGCAAGAGGTGGTCAAATAATTAATTAAAATAACCCTGTATAAATTTCAATGAATAAATAATAATAATAATAAATAATAAAAAAAAACAATTATTTTAGTATAAGTAAATAATTATTTTTTTTATGGGACAAAAGCATGGAAATTGGCAAGAATAAAAGAAGTTGTATAAAAATGATTGTGGATGTGAAAAAGGCAAAAGAATTGTATCAAAACAAAAAATAAGTGACGCTCTATAATATCTGCCAACCGTTCTCGTGGAATAATGGCGTGAGATATGAAAGTATGTATGTAATAATGTATGTATGTATGTATGACCCATGAAAATGAAATGAGCGGACTATTAAGATAAAATGGTCGTTATTCCCTTCATAGTCCTATAGGTGACGCCCGTGTCGATGGACATTTGCAAATAAAGTTTAAATGTGTTGTACCTCTTTAGAGGGTTATAATATAGGGATAGATTAATAACATTGTATTAATATATCACAGTCTAATTTTGGATTCAGAATATTAATAGACAGTACCTCGGGGACTGTACCTTGACGTGCACATGTTATGAATGATTAATGTGTTACAAGACTCATGAGCCAGTTGCATTATATTTTGAAAAAAGAACAGTTTAACCAAATTTAAGTGTCTTGATCATTTTATTATTTTTCTCAGATGGTTTAAGATTGTTTTTTCGCTACTAAAATATTTTTTCTAAGACATCAATAACTTTATCACAACAAACATATTCGTATCAAATAGTAAAAAAGCAAGTTCCGCGTATTATTTTTTATAATTACTAATTAACATGTGTTGTACACACATAATTATAAAAAAATATATATATTTTTATATCATATTCATTAAAAAATGAATTAGCCATAAAATAGCCAACAATATTATACACATTTTCATTGTGGCATCTTTTTGAGTGTTAATGTCATTATTTCTACACTGCGAAAAATATTGGATAGAATATTAGAGAGAAACCATCTCGTCATACCGTGGAAACGATTGCTGCAAAGACAATAAATATACTCATAAGTTTGATATAGTTGTCTGTTATGCTTGATTGGGGCCCCTCGCAGGGGGTTCCGCCGGGTCGTCCCGGTGAGTGCGAAAGCAATCCCGTGGCGTCCCACTAAGGCGATGAGGTCAACCTTCGGTTTTTTAGTGGGTAACCTTAAAAATAGCAGCGTCCTCTATGCTATACTCACATACCCCCGCGGCCATTACCCTGGTGGTCGCTGGGATGATGCGTAACGCATTTTTCCAACGATATAAAAAAAAATTGTTTGTTATGCAAGATGTGAATGTATTTTTTTTTCTTATAAAGGTATACCTATGGATTAAAGGATTCTAACTTCAAACATTCAAAATAATGGTCTATAGCGAGGTTCAAATTTATGATCATCCCGCTGATGCGGCTATAAGCAATAAAATAAATGAAGTACAGCCTGCTTTTTAAATTATAAATATATGGTGATAAATTATACGTAGATTGTTGCGCCCTTTTTTACTGTTTATTTTTGTATATATTTTTATGTATATTCTGATTAAAGCAGTAAGATGTCCGTAAAGTCCAAAATCAATGCAAATTTTCCTATTTCAAAAATCTCTAAGCTTTAATAATGCTAATGAAGCAGTTTGAAATCAAAATAAATTTAGCGAAAACGGACGAGATAAAGAAATTCAAATGTCATCTACTGTAATTTGCACTAAAAGTATATTGATGGTTGTACTAATCCAAATCTAAAATGCATCCATTTTTACACGATAAAAACTGAAGTAAATAAACTTTGATTAATTAAAAATTTGTTTTACTTTCATATTTGGTAATTTTCAAAGCATCCTGTTTTTCCAGACACATATTTTTTTAATATTCTGCGAATAACAGTCTGTTATAAGTCAGAAATTGGTCATCGTATAAATTAAGATTAAATGTAATTCAAATTAATTATAATACACTTGAGGCTTCTTTGTTCTATTAATGAGTTTGATAGTTCTTGCAAAATATTAATGGGTATTTTTTCAATAGGTCAAGTATCCAAAAGTGTAGAATTACACATTGATTAAGTGTTAATATGAATTAAAAACGTTCAAATTTTATATCCGAGTAGTACCTATTAGAAAGTTGATTTAACGCAACGCAACAAGGACAACTTCTTCTTAAAGGAAATCAGCATCAATTTCTAACGTTATAAATTTGGTACAGTAATGTTTTGGGTGAAAGTTGTCTAATGTTACAATCCAACTCAATGGTTATGGCATGCCGTACACGACTGCCAGGGCAAGTTGGTGAATGCTAACGCGACCCCATTCTCCACCATGGCGGAGCACTGCTCACACGTGCGGTTTTTAGCCGGTAACAGTCCGGTATAACCACTTAAGTACCCCGTACTGGAGTGGTATCCATGAGGATTTTTCCAACGACAAAACTTACATTTACAAAAATTTTTTACACGACACTTCACGTCCTTTAGCCTACTTCTCAGGCCGCATACAAATGGACTTCTTCATAAAACATATCTTTTTATTACATATTGTTTGCATATGACAATAAAAGTGATCCTTTTTCTATTACAAAATATTTATTTATTTATTCGTTATACTAAAGTTCGGATCTTAGCTAAAATTAAATACATATTTACCCGGCTATAAGCACGGACGTTAATCAAAATTTGCCCGAATAGTTTCCAACCCATTCAGGATTCAGCTCGAAGCGTGGCGGACTCGTGGCGTAAACTAAAATTATCGAAAATAGTTTAAACATGCTTTGTATTTTCTAGCCTGTAGCGTCCAGTAAATAAATAAATATTAATTTATATATTTAATCTATGTTTGTATGTCATATCAATATAAGTATCTCATTGTAATTTCATAAATATCTCTATTTCGTTATTATTTGGATATAATCTTGTACTTAATAATATTGTTAGGAGGCGAGGGTATTTCTGTTGCTAATCTATTGACACAAATTGGTAGACTAGTATCAAGTTTATGAATGATTGTGTTATATTTATTTGAGAGCGGAAGCTCTGTAGCTGTGAATACCTTATCTAGCCTTATACTTTAAATTCTTAATGTTTGTTTACTTAATTTCTTCATGATTCCTAATGATATTTTAAATAAGCCCAAAAGGGGGGCGGAGTATGTTTATAGACAGTTTTAAGTAAGGAAAAGAAAAAAAATGTTTTAAAATGATTCTTATAAATAGAGTAGATGTCTTCTTTATAAGCTGCAATTACATCATAATTGCTTAAGTTACAAGAGTAAAGTTACTGTAATACAACGGTATAGTACTTAGTTTATTGTTTACTCTTCTTAGTAATAATTAGCAACTCTCTAAGTAAAATATCTATATGTGAGTCATTTTGACTTATTTTAATTAATACTAGATTTAATTTAAATAATACTAGATTTAATTTAAATAATACTAGATTTATTCTTAAAACAATGCTAAACTTAGATTTACTTAAATAGAAAAAAAAAATTTGGTGGCATAGATTTTCTTTTACAAAATGCGGAACCAGGTCGGTCACAAAATGTAATAAAAAATGTAAAACTTAAATATTTTTAAGTGCGTACCTACTGGTACTTAAAGCTTTTATCAATAAACTAGCTTTTGTCCGCCGTTTCGCTCGCCTTAAATTCGTAGTGAAACAGTATCCCTTTCCCTTTATTTGTTTTGGCTTCTATGTGACTTGTTTTAAGTGATACAATCAAAATTACGACATCGGCAGACACCGCTCACTGTAAATATCTATTTAAAGTTTTAAATAAGGATGTAATATTAGATACTGTAATGTTTTTATACTTCTCTTGTTTTTACTTAAACGTTCATTTAAATTCTTTTTAAACAGATATATTTTTTATAGATTTTTATTGAAAACAATCAAAATATGACCTAAGCTACACAATCGACGTTATTTTGACTATCAACTTACAGGTTTAGTTTTAGTAAAAAAATGTATATATTCTATTTTAAATACTACATATTATTAGACATTCAGTTAGCTATAAGGATTAACAAAATTTTCAATATGTACAGTCACAAAAGCCATTTTTGAGACTTTTTTTTTTGTTTTGTCTATACTGTTAGCCCTGTTGGCTATTACAGCGTCACCGGGGGAGCGGGTGGGTCAGGAGACCCGCCCTTAAAAAGGGGGGCCAGATGGGCCCTCATGGGGAACGACGTCCCGAAGGCGTCTCAGACAGAGACACGGACCTCGGCTCGGGGCGTCGTTAGTCAGGAGGGGAGCTAAGGGAATTTGGACACTAGCGTTCTCCGACGGCAGAACGAAAATAAACGACCTCATACGTAGACCGCTCTGCTACGAACGGTCCTAATATGCTCAGTGAAAACTAACTTTCTATCTAACGTTACTCCTAGGTATTTTGTCTTGTCTTTCCAAGGTATCGGTTTATCGAAGAGTTTGATTCGCGGGAAGATCCTTGGGGGGCCCCGTTCGAAGAGCACCGAAACGCTCTTCTCAGGGTTTACCTCGATCCGCCATTTCCGCAGCCAACTCTCGACTGCGGATTGAAGACGTTGGTATACCTCCCAGTGATCCTTAGAGGACGTGTAAAGCGCAGTATCGTCCGCGTACATGGCAAGGTGCACTTTAGGTCGCGGCCTAGGAATATCGCTAGGAAGAACGCTCCTGTCCTATGCTTCTTGGCCTTCACAGTGGCCCCTATCAGTATGTGCTCCGTGAGGCGTTGCACCTGATGGGAACATGAATGGTTGGCTTTAAATCCGAACTGCTCATTTGGGATGATTTTGAGTCTCTCGACTTCCGATCTAAGTCTACAGAGGATGATTCTCTCATATTTTTTTTTTTTTTTTTTTTTTATACAATCTAGGGCAATGCTTGACTACATTCCACCTGATGGTAAGTGGAATGTAGTCTTAGATGATAAGGCGCATTGCCCTAGCAACCTATTCACTCTTCTCTTGAAGACACCCACATTATATTTGGCCGGAAATACCGACGCAGGCAAATTGTTCCAGTCCTTCGCTGTACGCACTAAAAATGAGGAAGCAAAGCGCTTCGTTCGGACAGGTGGAATGTCCACAACAAAAGGATGGATACCTGCCGTGCGTCGGGACGTCCGGTGATGGAAGGGGGACGGGGGAACTAAGTCGTGTAGTTCCTGAGCACACTCACCAAAATGTATCCTATAGAATACTGAGAGGCTAGCAATTTTACGCCTGTGTTCAAGGCTATGGAGGTCGGCTTCGACCAATTCGGTATCGCCGATAAGCCTCTTTGCTCGCCTCTCAATTGAGTCCAGAACCGCAACATGAGACTTTGCGGCACCAGCAAATATGTGACCACAGTACTCTACACACGACCGGATCTGTGCTTTGTATAAAACAAGAAGCTGTCCCGGTGTAAAGTACTGCCGAACCTTCGCCAGAACGGCAAGCTTTGCTGCTGCTGCTCTTGCTCTGGACTCAATGAACCGACCAAAGTTGAGGTTCGAGGAAATCTCTAAGCCTAACAACTGAAGCCGGTCACTGTATTCAAAGGATACATTCCGGAAAGTAGGAGCCAAGGTGAAAGGGCTCCTTTTGGCGGTGAATAGACACGTCTGCGTTTTGGTGGCGTTGAAATTGACAAGATTGGCATTGCTCCATGGGGAGACTGCCTGAAGTTTGTCATTCAAACGTTGCACCATGGCTTCTCTTTCAGACTGTATTTGATCTCGACTAGCCCGAGTACTCGGCAGATATCTTTCTACAACTGTGCTGTCGTCTGCATACCCATAGATACCGGGCTTCAACAGATCATTAATGTGCAGCAGAAACAGAGTTGCAGAGAGAACGGACCCCTGAGGCACTCCGGCATTTATTGTCAAGGGTTCCGAGGAACACCCGTCGACAACTACTCGGAGAGATCTCTGGCTCAGAAAGTCCGTTACCCAGCCGATCAGACCAGGAGATATACCGTACGCTGAAAGCTTGCATATAAGGCTCGCATGCCAGACCCTGTCAAATGCCCTCGAGACGTTCAGAGAGACGGCGACCGCTTCTCCGTTCTTCTCGATGGCCTCGCCTAAAATGTGAGTAGCATACACTAGGAGGTCCCCAGTAGACCTATTACGGCGAAACCCGTACTGTCGGTCACTGAGGAGATCGTTACCTTCTAGGTATGCTAGTAGGCGCGAGTTCAATACACGCTCCATAATCTTGCAGAGTATGGAGGTGATTGAAATCGGTCTGTAATTGACAGGGTCGGCACGGCTGCCTTTTTTGGGCACGGGTTGCACATTAGCAAGCTTCCAGGATTTCGGCACTATTCCAGTCATGAAAGAGAGACGATACAGACGTGTCAGTACAGGAGACAACTCAGCTGCGCATGTCTTGAGCAGAATGGCTGGTATACCATCAGGACCACTGGCTTTATTCACGTCTAAACGACACAATGTTCTCCATACCTCTTTGTTAGTGATGCGGATTTCAGGCATCGAAATACCGCAGTGAGGAAGATGTGCTGGAGAAGCATTGCCAGTGTCTAGATGCGAATTATCAGCAAACAGAGAAGCAAATACATTCGCTTTCTCTGTTGCTGTGTGGGCCAAGGATCCATCCGGCTTCAGCAGAGCAGGCAGTGAGGGCTGGCAGAAATTCGACTCGATCGCTTTCGCAAGAGACCAGAAAGCTCGACTGCCAGTTGGTCTGGCAGAGAGCTTTTTCGCCATTCTTAGCGATTCGATCGAGACGAGCCTTCCGCAATGCCTTTTTGTAGGACTTGGCAGCTTGGTTAAAGGCTCTCTTCTTTATACTTACATCCGGAGTTTTGCGGCTTCGAGCATCAGCCCAAATGAGGTATGCCGAATGTTTTCGGTCATGTGCATGACGACATTCGGCATTAAACCATGGGCGAGCTTTGCCACCGATGGGTACGTCAGCAAAAGGAATAAAATACTCCATTGCCTGATGCACCACATCAGTTATAGCATCCGCGCAACTCGACGGATCCAAAGAAGAGAAGCAGACCTGCCGCCAAGGATAAGACGCAAAAAAGTGCCGCATCTCATCCCATTCTGCTGACTTGTATTTCCATACTCGCCTAACACCATGTGGTTCGAAAGCTGGTGGGGAATATGTAAATACAGATTTCACCAGACAGTGATCGGAGGTTCCCAAGGGGGACGTGACCTCTACACGATACCTGTCCGGATCAGTTGTCAGCAGAAGGTCCAGGCAATTGGCTGTATGGCCTACCACATCTGGTACCCTTGTCGCTTGCCTGACCAGCTGAAAGAGGTCCAAGGACAACGCAAAGTTCCGCGCTTCTCTTCCAGCATGGTCGGTCTTCTGGTACGGGAACAGCCAGTCCTGATGACAGGCATTAAAGTCCCCCAGAAAGACGAGCTGCGCCGAAGGGTACTGATACAGAGCCATATCTGCAGCCTCACTGAGATACTCAAATAAACGAGTTGTCTCCTGGTCACCGCTGTGCGAACGGTAGACACAGGAATACAGGATTTTTTCGTTTCCTGTGTCCACTAAAACCCATAGGGAAGAAAAAGTGGGGTCTTCAAGGTGACGGAGACGCTGAATACAGAGGTCGTTCCGCGCATACACACTGACTCCGGCCCGTGAGCGAAAGTTGTGCTCTAACGAGTAACCGGGATAATCCAAGTATGCAGCGCTCAAAGGACATTGTATCTGCGTCTCCGTCAAAAAGAGCAAGTGCGGCTGCTCTGTCTCCAGGTGGTGGTGGACAGCTAAAAGATTTGAGTGCAAACCCCTTATATTAGTGAGGTGCACTTTATATGAGGAGGAGTGCAACCGCTGCTTTAACTTGTTCCCTTTTTTCAACTTTTTCGAAAATATATTTTCCCTAAGGAACTAAGAAGACTAATGGGACGATAACTACTAGGCAGATGCCGGGGTTCGCTCGGTTTATGGAACCCTATCACTATAGCGTCTTTCCACTGGGCCGGAAACGAGCAACCGGCCAGTAGAGCGTTAAAAATGGTAACCGATAGGTAAATTAAAGGAGGCGGAAGAAGCTTTATCACTTTGTTAGTGATCCTACCGGGACCTGGCGATTTCTTGGCATGTAGCGCCCTAACTATAGACATCACCTCGTCTAGGTTCGTTTCCTTGATTGGCGGACCGACCGGTGGCTGAGAACTCATTATATTGACCGATTTGTCGACTATTTCGACATGTTCGCAATCAACCGATTGAGCAGACAGACGGCACTGGCTCTCTAGACTGTCGGCTAAGCACTCAGCTTTGTCATGGTCGTCAAACGCGATGGCGGAGTTAAGTCCAACCAAGGGAGGCATATCTGAGACAGTGTCCGACTTCAACGCTCTCTGCAACCGCCAGAACGCCTGGTGTGTTGAAGAGAGCGCCGCAAGCGTCCTATCCCAGCCGCTATCTCTAAAGTAAAGAGACGGCGCAGCCTCCGTCGGTTGTCATCTGTCGGGTATCGGTCATGGACTCTAATCGCGGAATTTTTACGGGTGATGAGAAGTCTAATGTCCGGAGGGAGTGCTCGGTAACCCTCGAAGTTCATTCGGACCTCCCTCGAGGACTTTCCTATGCAGTCTACCAAGTGTTCTGTGAAGTTAGTCGCGGCTGAAATAGCGTCCTCGACCGATGTAAGCTCGTCAGGAATTTTGTCGAGATGCGCTGATACTGGCGAATAGGGTTACTCTCGAAGCTTCGTCCAGTTAATAATTGTTTTTGTCACGAGTTCCCTAGGGGGGGGAGGTCCTAGCTGAAATAGGACCGGTCGATGGTCAGAGTCTAGCTCGGATAGCGTCTCGATAGAACGTAACTGGAGTGTCACGCCCTTCAAGAGTACAATGACGAGCACGTCAGGTCTGTCATGTCGGAAGTCTGTGTCGCAGTATTGCGTGGGACTCAAAAGCGCGGAGATCTCGAAGTCGAGACCAACCTTGTAACTTAGCCTATCAAGGAGATTTCCTCTACTGTTTGCGACAGTAGAGTTCCAGCTGGGATGTTTGCAATTTAGGTCGCCGGCCAGAATGGTTGTAGTTGTTGTTGTGTGTTGTGGTTACCTAATTGGAGTAACGACTTAAGGTTACCCTCAAGTAAGGCTTTATTGGCAGAAAGATAGACGGATGCTAGTACGATCGACTGATGGTCGGTCATACCCATGACATAATGACGCTTCTACGTTAACTAGTTGGGGCGGATCGAACGGAGTGCAATGAAGAGACCTTCTGTAGTAGATGATGGTTCCCCCCTTTGCGGTTGCCCTATCGTTCCTAACCAGACGGATATTCGCGATGCGCGGATCACGATTACAAGGCTTCAGAAAGGTTTTTTGTACTAACAAGACGTCTATCTAGTGCATGACCACGAAGTCGCGCACTAGATCTATCTGCTTAAGTAGCCCGTTCGCGTTAAATGTAGCGACAGTCAGAGAGCGAGGTTTTACCCTTCCACGCGATGTCATCATGTTGACATCGTGTGTTCGTATATCGATTTGATTAGGACGGCGTGCTTGAGGAGCACTTCCATCCTCGCGGGAGGGTTCCGGGAGGAATCCCTCATTTCGTTCGATAAGACTAGGAGCTCTACGATGTCTATTAAATTGAAGAGGCTCGTGACGCACGCGAGCGAACTCGCAACTCCGTCGGATGAGTTACGAACCGGCGGCGGCGGCAACGACTGGGGGACGGGCTGTGGGATAATCCTCGGAGGCTTCACCCAAGCGTTCGCGATCGCTTTCGCCGGTGCCTGAGGGGCCTGGAATGCCTGAGGGGACGGGTGACGCGGGTTCGCTACTAGCGGGTTTTTCGCGGTACGTTTGAGATTTCTGAAACGGTTTACACGGTTCTATACTATAGTGCGCCGTCCGACCGTACCGCCGCAAACGCTTGTACCTATATTTTAAATGTGTAATATCTTCGAAAGTATTCATTTTAATTACATGCTGTTACGGGCTATATTGTTCCATATAAAATGTAAAATGTATTTAAGGTACTAAATTAGATAAAAATTAATGCTGTATTGCTTAAAATGGCTTAAAGCCATTATTTGGCTTAAAACCAATATATATATTATTAGAAATCTTAAAATTATCAGTTGTTCTCTAATATATTAGGCATGTTTTTATACATGTAAACCTTCCTCTTGAATCACTCTATCAATTAAAAAATATGCTTCAAAATCTGTTGTCTAGTTTTAAAGATCTATACATACAGACATAGGGAAAGACGCGGGAAGCGATTTTGCTTTATACTATGTAATGATGATAAGGAGTTATGCTAACGATAGAGAGGTTTGTCAATTACTAAATTTTTGACAAATTTAAACATTAATTAGTAACTATTTATTCTTAGTAACTAGTATGACTGGGACTCGATGGATAATTTTAATTTTATTACTAAGTTAAGAAAGTTTTTGCACTTCAGAATAAAGAAATAACTTGTCATTTATGAAATTATTAAAAAAAAAATAATCCAAAAGTGCACAAGCTCTTGTTGGCAGTACACTAGCTTGGATGCACGTGTAATTTCATAGTAATTAAGATCTCTTTGAACATTCGTGTGCAATTTGCTCTTAACTTAGTTTAAAAACTTCTTGAATCCTATAAATGTTACTTATAATTATTAAACAATTTAAATTGAACGTTCATTCATTCTTGTGAATAATTGGTTTTTAACGCTTTCATAAAAGTGGAATTTCCTTTGCTGAAGTGAATAATAATTAATTTAAACAAGTTGACTATATATTATGTCAAAATAGATTGTCAAGATTTTGAAATTTTAATTTTATGCGAGTTTTTGTCGATATTTTTTACATAATTTTGATCAATCAGATCTTTGATCTGAGGCTTTGTAAGCAAGTACTTGGTAAATGCACCGTAAGCAATTACAGTAAGTAGACGCTTCTTAGGGTTCCGTACCTAGAAGAAAACAACGAAATCTTATTGCTTAAGACCTCGCTCTCCATATGTCTCTCTGTCTCGACTGTATCTTAAAAATCGTAGTAAAGAAATTTAAAATTTTCGCAGATGATGTATTTCTGTTGATGATATAACAACAATGTCAAGACGAAGAATCCCAAACTCTCAAACGAATCTTAAAGACTTCTCCCATACAACAAACGTAACTATTTTGTAAGCGTAGTGTAGTAAAACCTTGAGTAATTGAATAACTCAAGGAATTTTGGTTAGGTTTTTATATAAAAAAGTAAAAGAAATATGTTTATTTCCTTTGTTGGCCATTAGTAATAAGATTAACTATATTAAAAAAACCTAAACCTCGTATAAAAAAATTTGACTAAAGACGGCTTGACCATTTTTTTTTCGTTTTTATAAATTGCAGGACAAGGTTCTTATCACAAATATATATTTATAAAGCCATAGTAAAACCCTAAAAATTTGGTATTATTTTACAAAAAAAACATAAAACGTTTTTTTCAGTTTGACGGTTAACGATGGCACATTAGTCATACTCATACACTCAATCTAATGTGTAAAAACTATTAGTTATCTACAATACTAATAGGTATCAGTGCGAAATAAAGGCGGGTTGCTAATACAGAGATACAAACAAAAAAGATTGTAACTTACCAAATATTACATGCAAATATTATATATTATTATTATATTAATATTATTATTTTTTTTATAAATATTTAATAAATATTTTTCGTCGCTCTGTTTCATGCTATAGTATTACTTTTAATTTCTTTATTAAAATTTTATTGTACCTATTAACCTAAAAATAAATAATATAATACATGAGATGTACAATAATAAAAATAATTAAATGAAACCTTTTCCATGCATATGATCGCATGGATTATACTATTACATATTTGCACAACCTCTAGCGTATACAGTTTCAATGAATGCATTACAACTAAAATATGTGGCTTTGAATTATAATAAATGCATTCATATTCAGTATTGTTCGATATTGTCGGTTTTTGCATAATTTACCCCACCAATTTACAGTTGGGAGTGTTTTCTATTCTACTATGTGCTCCAAAAATATTATGTAACTATTAGAACTATAATCTTTTGAGTCGCCAATTTGGGCTACTAAACGTATCACTATTAACCTTCTCTATGTTTAGAACGTTATATACTCACAAGATATATACCAGAGATTTCTCGATGATCTTAGTATATTATGTAATATTAGTATATAATGTCTTTAATTGTTAGTATATAATGTCTTTAATTTTTGATTTGATTATTTTATATTTGGTTTCCAAGACGACTTGTTTTAATATCTATTTCTGTTCTTTTACTTCTCCTTCTAACGGTAAAATAAAATAGAGCAGCCAATATCGGCGTATCATCAATCAATTAAGGATATCATATTTGGGCGCCGTATCTGACTTCTGATATGTGTGGAAATAGTGTCAAAGTAAAAAAAATGCTATATATAATAATATATATATATATATATATATATATATATATATATATATATATATATATATATATATATATATATATATATATATGTAGGTAGTTTTTATAAATTAAGTATTTTAAGAAAATAAAACAACTCTCACTTTATCAGTAGCAAACCTTACAAATTAAATATTGCACTCTGCTTCAGGAATAAGGTTTTTTTAATGAAATAATTAAAAAATGCTTTTAATCAGAATTCATTTATATTTTTTTTTAGAAAAACTAAATTCTTTTTTTAACTCTTGCAATGTATCGAGTAATTAAATATACTGCAAGCAAACTTATACATTACAGTAAACATATTGTATTTTTTTGTATGAAATAATTTCGTGGGACCCTTTTTTTACTTACGTCATGTAAAAGATCTTCAATGGTCAATTTTGTAATAAATTTAAATTAACTAAGGATTAAAAAAATACATTTCTATAGAGGTTTCTGTCGATTCTTCATTATGACTTTAGGATTCGTTTTACTAAAATCTGATGTTTTATAATGTATCTTAATTAAAAATACCTCTAATTATAAATAACATGTAACCAAAAATGTAATGTTATAATCAAATAAGTATTTACTTTATAATATCAACAAAAATCTAAATAAAAAGTGAGCATGCTAAACTTGTCAGGGTATATTCATCTTTCTTGTCCTTGTAGGGTTTAATTTGAACTCAGATTAAACTGTCTCTCATCTATGTGGATAAGGTCGCTGAGATTTTATAGCATATAGCTTTTTCTGCATCGTCTGCTTTATTTGTATCAGAGAATTTTATTACAATTTTGTTTGATTATAAGAATAAATCTATTCTTTGTTTATATCATTATAAATAAAGGTTAGTTACGATATAATTAAACAGACAATGTACAATTATTTCACAATTTAATAAATTATGAAGTGTCATTTGGCGGTCCAATAAGATTGACTACATTTCACTTGGTAAGTGAAATGTAGTCAAGCATTAACCTAGTTTTGTATAAAAAAAAAGATTGACAGTTAACTGTTACTGTAGATTTTAGGTTTAAGTATAGAATTTGGTCTAAGTATAGAATAAAAATCCCCAATGCTTAATCTGTCAAAATTAATCAGTAAAGATGTCAAATAAAATGCCGTATCCGACAAATATAGTATACAAGTATAGCTCAGTCTTTTCGACGTCGTGTTTTGATTTGAAATATTTAATATATTTATTTGTTTGAATATATATACGTTTGTTAATTACATAATATTACTTTCTTAAACATAGATAGAACCTTTCGAATTAAACTTTACGTAGGTTATTGTTCTCAAATAAAAAGATTGTTGAATTACATACATTTTATAAGGGATTGCCTCTTGATGGGTAATAGGTATGCATTGTAACGATTCAATCAAAAGTAACGAGATTGAAAAAGTTTTGCAGCTTCGAGTTTTGCCCGTATTGGTGCATTTTTCATACTTTATGTTAAAATATATTTAAAACTAGCTTTTGTCCGCGACTTCGTCGACGTGTACTTACTTGAGTTATCGGGAGCGTATGTTTCAATTACCCCGTATGGGTAACAGTTTATTAACTACATACTTTACCAGAAATTCCATAGAGACAATACCCCTTCATTTTACCCCTGTAAGGGACAATTTTGCCCATTTCACCTAAACAGATCATTTTAATTTCTAATCCCTGTATACCTGTTGGTCATGAGGTTGGACTTCAAATGAATAGGGCTAAAACCAAAGTCCTGTCAAATAGAACAAAATGCAGGGTCGAGGTACGTCTACCTCGAGGTACGTCTACCTTGGCAGGTCATAAAAAATCTCGACAATTACGTCTATTAAGGCCAGATAGCGAGTTTCGAAAACAGGCAAGACACCGAGATCGGTCGTCGGATCGATAACGCTTGGAAGAGCTACTGGTCCATGAAAGCGCACATGAAGGTCGACTCTCTTTTGACACTCAAGCGCAAACTTGTCCTAACCTACGGTGCACAGATATGGTCCCTGAAAAACAAAAGTCCAAACTAAAAATTTGCCAGAGGGTAATGGAACGCGGCATTCTCGGCCTCAAACAAGTCGACCAAGTGCGTAACACCGAGCTGCGTTCACGCACCGGCATCACAGATGTCACCACCAAGACCACCCGGCTCAAGTGGGAGTCGGTGGGACATGTGCCGCGGATGAACCCCGAGCGTGGGCCCACATCACCACCCCGTCGGTCCCGGAAATAGCACGACCCTGCGGCAAGCCACGGAAACGCTGGCGGGAGGACCTAGTCTCTTTTGAATGATGGGAGGCCGCGAGGGACAGGAATGCGTTTAAAAGTTTGGGGGAGACCTTAGCTCAGCAGCGGAACGATACAGGTTAGAGAAAAAAAAAAGTCTGGAAATCAGAAATTTTCCATATAAATTTTAACCCTCCATTTTCTCCTTTGGAGGACAATTTGTTTACACAGATAATTTTTGATTGTAATCAAAAATGTATATACCTATTTCCATACTTATACATAAGTCTAAAAATGAAGAAATTACACATAAACTTTCCACCCCTATTTTACCCCTTTGTGTTTGAATTTCTAAAAATCTTTACTTATTACTTACTTACATCCTAAAAGGTACAAAACAAAAATTTTAGTTTCTAGATGTAGCAGTTTCGGCTGCTCGTTGGTATATAAGTCAGTCAGTCAGTCAGTTTGCCTTTTAAATATGTATATAGATACATTTATACATTTATATGAATAAAAAGAGATTCGTTATTTTTTCAGGATACAAAAACTTTTTAAAATAGATGTACATAAAAATATAAATCGAAGTTTTATATATTTTTAATACTATCAGCAAAGCTATATTGAACCGTAAAAATGTGACGAATTATATGATCATCATCATAACACGATTTTGATAACATTATATAGCTATATGTCATAATGACATTTGATTTACGCGGAATGTGATGCTTGTGTTATCTTATAAAATAATATAACAATCTATTTAAAAATTCTAAGTAGAAACTATTTAAAATAATAAAACCCGACATTAAAAACAACTTACATAAAATATATTTAGTTAATTTATAGGAAGGGAACAAAGGATTATTTCACCTTACCCCCCGGACCGATAATTATTGGAATGAAATCTCCAATCGAACCTATGTTTATACTACTTACAATACTTTTACACAAAATTCGTAAATTATAGCTATAACAAAAACATAAATGATTCCAGGGATTCAATGAATGAATTTAGTATCTTTAAGAGTGAGTATTAACATCTTAGCTCGATCACATGTTGATACATTTTCTATCATTATAGTAATAAATAATAGGTAAGTTTTATTTATTAGTTTGTTTCAACCTTAAATTATTATTAATTAGAAATTAAAACACAGTTTATTCGATTTGTAATTTGTGAAGGTATCTGGGACGAATATAATAAATTCTATTGAGTAACAAAAGGGGCAGAAATGTAAGCGATAAAGACAGGAAGTTCGGGTTTTAAGAACGTATTTTTTGCCATCGTCGAAACTTCTTCAATAATTCACAGTTGTGTAAAAATAATATCATTTGTTTGGTATCGAGCTTTGTATAAAAAAAAACAATATCTGTGTTAAGTCGTGAACATCTCGAGGTTTTAGTAAAATGTGTCAACGACTTCTCAACAACGTAACTCGCCTGTAACATTTTCTCTTTGTATAACTACAAGTTTCCTTAAATAGTTAATATTTTTTGTTTACCAGAATTTAGAACATACAAGACTCCTGGATTTTTTTGTTTTCGGTCTATTTGTTCACAAACTATTTCTGGCTGATTGGGTCGAATACAAACATCGTTTGAAAGACAGAAAGGAAAATAAAACTATTGAGTAAAACTCAAAACTCAAATACAATTTCCAAAAATATTACTTATTATTAATAGTCACTGTCACAATTAAAACATGATTTTATATAGGGTTAATAATATATTACAATCGCCTGCAAAAGTTTCTAGATTTTTATCCTGATCGTGATTTTATCCAGCAGATCGTTTCCTATTTTCTTTATGATATGGCTCTGTACTCTCAAGAGAAATCTTATTAGTTTTACATTTCAGTGGTTCTGCATAAAATGTATTTATGTATAGGTAAGTATAGCATGGATACTTTATATAATATATTAACATATTTTTTAGATCATTAGATAAGAAGTGAGATGTAAATAATAAAGCAAACATATGTTGAATAATTGATGCTTCCTAAAAATAATCTTAAGCAAAATAAAATAACTTTTAATTTGGAGAAAGCTAGTACTTACATCTAATTAACTACATTACTTACTACACATTTGTTACTACTGGTACTCCTAATATAGGTAGTTCCGTTAAGATTACAGAAAGGATTAACTATCCTTGGTTTACTTCTTCGTGTTCACTAATTCGTATAAAAGTTAGAAAACTTTGTTATCTGTTCAAGGGATATTATCGATGCGGTCCGGTGTCTGTCTAGTTTGGATAAGATTTTGTTCATATCAATACTAAATTCTTCAAGCCGACAATTAGGATGTTGATTGATAATATATAGAATAAAATACAACGATAGTTTAAAGTATTTTTTATCAAAAGACTTCATTACTATTATATGTATATTAAGTAACTTTAAATAGAAAAAGCTCAGAGTCCAAACATACAAAAATACACGTTTGGAACGAACTTTATCGCTAATCCGGCGTGTGATTAATGAACACACTTCCAACATATTTCATTGAAAAACAAGTATATTTGAATTAAAATAGATATTCAAACGACAGAAAATATCACAGTACATATATTCATTTTTTTTACGCCGCTCCATTTACCACTACTCTGCCCTTTATATGGTAGTGAGTCATACGTACGGTAGAAGAGGTACGAAAGTAAGATTCAAGTAATAAAAATAACAGTATGTATGTATGTAGAACTTCCATACATACTCTACACATATTTATCTGTGTTGTTGTAAGCACACTCATCTATTTTAATTTTGTCTCATAATAAACACAAATTCAAGGGGAAAAATTCTTTTACATATTTCAAATTAAATAAATATATTCAAAAACAAAAGTAATTTAAATTTCACACAAATATTTTAATTTTATCAAAACGAGACAAATTCACTTATCGCAATTTATCATTTTATTCTTTTGTTATACTTAGCTCGTTTCAACGTTCACGGTCTCTAGACAAGAAAAACGTGTCAACGATTTGTCAACAGCCTAACTCCCGTATCACCATCCTTTAACAAGCATTTTCATTTTAAATAAAATACTTTATCTGTTAAATACTTAAATATGCACTTTAAACTTCTTTTTCCATTAATCTGTTTTAAAAAAAAATGGTAATTGTTACACGTATGCATATTTTGACTTTGACATATGATGAAGACTTGAATCATACTTAGGTGTTTTAAATGTATAAATAAATAAATACTTCTAGCACTAATTAATTAATTAGCATATCGATGACCACATGATTAGAATACTAAATTAAATTTAAATAAATATAGAATGAAAAATAAACCGATAAGGGCGGGGATTCGAACCCGCGACCTCTGGGAAACCGTCCCGTGATACGGTAGCTCGATTGGTAAATCTAGAAGAAGTAGGGAAAATCCAGTAATTTGAATCTATAATTTGACTTTTATAAAATGTCGAAATTACTTGCGTGAAATATTAATCTTTTAATATAAATTGTACCGATATACAAAAGTTACAAATAAGAGATTTTAACAGCATTTGTACAGTCATCAGCAGCTTCAGATTACTAAATAAACATTACGAACTTTTTTATGTCTTATTATAAGAAATACTTAGATGTTTTCATTATTTATGTAAAAAGTACGAAGAGGTTCAGAAGTTTTCAAATTATACGGTCTATTGACTCTTAAGTTTCGTATTAGTTTCCAATTGATCTGTGAAAAGTCAAGACTTTGGTAATGTCACACACAGACAATTAATGTTATATATTTTTGATCTGTACAAATACATATTATTTTGTTGTATTACATGTTTATTACCGAAGTTACAAATAGATTGGAATAACAAAACAATTGAAGTAATGATTTATTTTTACAAAAATGTCCTTCAGAACATACCGTGGCTCCTTCTACAAATGAAAAAAAACTTATATAGTATAAAAGTCAAACGAATAATTCTGCCATTTTCTCCTATTTCTCTCTTTTCTTCCCTTTTACAAACAAAATTCGTATCACAAACATTACGTACAGACCAAAAATAAAAAATTTAAAAGTTTTGGAAGGATATTTTATCTACTATACATAACACTGTATAGTGTTTTTTATATAAAAAATACATCCCTAAACTAAATTTGTACGAACATGAATATTTTTTTTATAAATATCTTAATTTATTAAATTCCTTTTTAATCCACACTGTTCATAGAATTTAATGTATTTTAATATTATGTACGTCAGAATATTCAAAAACGTATGTTCTAAAAATTATTACTGAATACTAAGTATTGTAATTAGCTTGCATTCTACTATCACATTGTAATTTTTCTCTACCATATTTAGTACGCAATATTTCCTAAAATTATTGGTAAATACACTATTGATGGTTGAAAAGAGTAGGTACAATTTTTAACAAAAAACACAATAAACGCTCTTAACTACTCTACATAGAAATACTAAATTTTTATTCTATTCTAAATAGAAATATTAAATTTTTAAAACATATTATTTACAATCAGTAAATAAACAATATAAATAGATAATATACAACAACACCCATATCATCATTCTTCACACTTCCACGTTTTCAAGAATAACTTGTAATTTTAAAGTATTGATCAACTATTATTACAAGATTTCAAGTTTAAATATGTTTGAGTAATATCAAAATTTATTGTGAATATAATTATGTATTATGCACAATTATATGTACATATTATATGTATTATTCTAGTCTAGCCTGCCTTGAATAATACCCATTGAAGAACACCCATATGTATTCTTCTTTTCTGAGACATTCGTTAAAAGTATTCTAAATTTTCTAAACAATGTTTTCAACTGCCTATCCCTACAGGCCTGCCTAGAATAATACCCATTATATGTTTTCTTCTTTTCTGAGAGATTTGTTAAAAAAAAAATAAAAAAATAAAACAACGTTTTCAACTGCCTATCTCTGCAGGCCTACCTAGAATAATACCCATTATATGTATTCTTTTTTTTGAGACGTTTGTTAAGTCTTCTAAATTTTTTAAACAATGTTTTCAACTGCCTACCCTTGAAGTTCTGCCTAGAATAATACCCATTATATGTATTCTTCTTTTCTGAGACATTTGTTACAAGTCTTATAAATTTTCTTAACAACGTTTTCAACTGCCTGTCCCTGCACGCCTTCCTAGAATAATACCCATCATATGTATTTTTTTTTCTGAGAGATTTGTTAAAAGGCTTCTAAATTTTCTAAACAATGTTTTTACTTTTGCAGATTATTGATTACCATTGTCAGGATAAATAAATAAATTATTATTTTTAACTTATTTAAAATAAAAATAAGCATAGCGATGAAGGATTTTGGCTTTATTTAATTGTGTTTCATAGCAAAACTTTAATAATTAAAATTAAATAATTTGAATACTATATTCTTAAGACTCTTTTTCAGTTATAATTATTTAAGCGTGCATACAACAAACGTTATTTACACTTATTTACCACAGATTATGTAGACTCTTCAGTCCTACGTATTTATTTTAATAAAATATTGCAAATAATATGAGCAGCATTTTATCATAAACAAACAATATAAAATACACAAGCAGGACGCAAACCTGCAATCGCTTGCATACCGCTTAGTTACTCTTGTAACTGAACTACAATGTTATTAATTGTTAGCGGAGGATTATACTGGGATAGTAACGTTTTTAGTCTTCATTTCAAATAAATAAAAATGAAACAAAACCTACATTATAACAATCATTATTGTATTTTTAATTTTTAATAAATGAATTCACAGTACTTTTAAAGTAACTGAATTGTAAAAAAAAACAAAAATAACCAATTAAAATATAATAATTAAAATTCACAGCAATGAAGTAACATGCTCATTAAACAAGGAAGTAACTGTTTTGATTTATGAGCATACCACTGATGCCATAAAAAACAAATTTGAACTGTCTTAGAAATCGAGCATTTTATATGTTATTATAAATTAAATGATTGTGGAGACAATCACTGTGGTACGCTGTAGTAACATTCTCATCAGAATGTCATCACCGAGGAGAAAAGCTCTGTCTTGTTGGTTCAAATGCATTCTTTGCTATAGAACTATTCTGTGATTACTTAACCACATAAATCATTTTTTTTATTGATTACCGTAGTTCTGGTCATTGGTTATAAAGAAAAAATCGTCTCCTTGAGGAATAATTGACCAAAATTATTTTCAATGGTTTGCATTTAGTTAAGCTGGGGCGCGCTTTTCGTTTACATTAGTAATCAGTAGGCTCAACTCAGGAGTAAAACTATAATAGTTGTGAGATAGTTAATAAAAATTCAAATTCGAAAGTTAAAATTGCGATCTCACTTGCTTGACAATCAGAATGGCTGTGTACCCAGTTGTTAATGCCTATATATACTATACTACTTACCGCTGTAAAAAAATATATAAAGATCGTGTACCTACAACTTTTTTTAATATTTTTTTTTACAATTTCAAATTGTATTCTTATATATATATCTTGTTATTCATAGCAGACCATTTGTTTCTATATTTGTGTCCGCACTCCTGTTAATTTGTCTTGATAAATCTATTTCTACACGTCTCAGTATCGCGCCACAATTTATGTAAGGTGTGTTTGCTTTGGTATATGAAAGGTACTTAACCTTCCACTGAAAGCCTTTAAGTTGAAAGGCTGAATGCACTTCCGAGACATAAGAGCCTCGTGTCGAGGGATATCCGTTTCCTTTGGGTATAAAACTCTTTTCCCTTTCATGGTCTTCATAAACCATCGTTTATTCATTTTATAACATATGTTATTTATATTCCTAGTATTGGATGATATGTCAAAAGCTAAGTAGCGAGGGTTGAAGTTTTGGTTTGAGAAATGGTACATTGTGTTGCAATATTTGAAGATTATAATATTCAACTATTTTAATCATTGAAATAAAACAATTTTTAGGGATTTAGCTCTCATATAATGAACTTTTAATTTTTGCATTTTAGATTTAACTCAATGTTTCTAATGCTTTGAAGCAATCGTGTTAATTTGTGTTCAATATTGTTTAATAAGTATTATTCATCCATAAAATCTTTAAAAGTAATATGTATCAGTAGTTATGAGGAATTTATTTTATAAAATACCTATTAGGAACTTACTTCCGCCAATTCTATTATTTCCGCCAATCCTACTATTTCCTCCAATCCTATAACTTCCGCGGACTATATTCACCCTGACGCTAGATGTGTGATGTATTCTTAGAGTATTTAATTTATATTTATATATTTTGAATTCCTATTTTAAATACTTTTTAAATACTTCTACAATGAAAACAATAATCTCGATATAACGTTGATTTAATATGTCCCCTTTATTTTTCTTTCTTGCCTTCATCTATGAGTAATATAACATTATCATAGCCTTGGTGTATGTTACGGCCAATAAACTAACAACGGTATACCCAATAAATATTTATATCTAAGACCTTATCAAAGTTTTTAAGTAACACTGCGCTTGAATATTACGTTAATTTTATAATATATAACTTTATAATATGACAGTGCCAATAATATATATAGTATATGTAATCAAATATGCAAGATAAGAGTCTTTTAAATTCATATACCTATATTGTGTGTATGTATTATACGTGTACATGTAAATTTTATACTAACTGAGGTTTGGTTCTCGGGACGTCTAGTGTCTCGAAGTCCCGGGACTTTTTTTCCAATTTTCAAAATTGCTATGTATATATTTTCGTATTCAAAGTTACTTGTTTAGTTTTTTTACGTAATCACTGAGTACAACACCATAAATCCGTTTAAATGCACTTATTGTACCACAATATTGATATTAAATGATGAAACAAATCAGTGATTATGAAAATTAACAATGTTGTGCTTATGACCTATTTTATTTATATATTGTGTCGCCATGTTGATATTTAATTGTGAAACAAACCAGTGATTATGTGTGTTTACAATGTTATGTTTATGATGATAGTATAAAGTTATAGTTATTGTAAAGATATAGTTATTATCTAAGATATTGAAGTTAACAGATATTAGTATAGATATTAAAACATATTCTGGTCAACAAGAAGCTACCCCATGCTACTCTATCACCAAATCAATCAAAATCAAAGCCATCCAAAGTTTTGTGGCAATCGGCACCACAACTATTATCAAAGAGTTTATAGATAAAATATACGTCATCCATTCCACAAGAATAATAAATTTAACAAAAGCGAGCTACCTAAGAATAGCACTCCTATGCTATGTCCTGCACTTACGTTAATTGTGACTTGTGACTTGTCTTAGATCCAATGCAGAGGAACATTATTAGGAAACATATCTCTGACAATAAAAACAGCCATACGTATTAGCATAATAGAAAAGTCAAATAATTAACTCAAATCCCAATGATGTGCACATCTAAACTGGATGTTTGAAAAAAATCAACCTTTAGAGGTACATGGCTAATGAAATAACTAGATGACAAACGCCTATTTCTATGCTCCCGTGAACACAATTGCTTCAAAGTATTTTAAACCACGAGATAAAATTAAAATGTAACAATATGTACGTTTGATAAATTCGTAAGTGAATAGTTTTTTTTTTAATGCACTGCCTGGAAAAAATTACAAACGTTTCAAAATGTCACGCTCCTAAACTAACTTTCGTTTTAAATATATATGTATTTCTTTTTTTTTTATTAAATTAGCAAACGTTATTTTCTTATTTTCCTCTTTAAATAAAATAGTAGTTTTCGTGTCATTAAAAACAAAATGTGGCCTAAGCCAGTGAGTTTTCTAGATGGTTTTAATATGAAGAACAGATCACTTTATCACTATCGCGCATATTATTAAGTATTTGTTACAAGTTAGTTTTAGTACAAGTTAGTTACTTTTTGGTACAAGTTAGATTTCTAATAATCAAAATTAACATTCGTCACGATAATTATATTATAAATCGTGAAGATATAAAATCTCTGAACATCGACGAATTATCTTTCAAGTGCCGTTATATACACTAAAATTTCACAGTTTTATATTAATTACATCGTTTGTAACGGGAACAAAATAAACTAGACGCGTTCACGTTAATTAAAGCAAATGAGGTTGAGTTAAGTTAGTTCTCAAGACATTAGAAGAAATTAATACCTAGGATTCTTATATATGTTTTTGCATCTTTCACGTACCAAATATATTATACAATTAAATTTGACAAAAACATTATTAATTAAAACTTACACAATAAACATAATTTGTTTTAATAATCTATTTTCAGGTGTAATAAATAATAATTGTTGTTTGCGTTTGAATGGAACATTCACAGTTATATTTTGTTTATTGTTATAAAAACAAACGGATAGATGATTTATTAAATGATAAGTTATATCGTTTTTATAAATCTCTTTCCTAATAAAGTAATAAAAAAATAGGGACGTGTAAATGTTTGCACTTCTATCTTTACATTCATATAGCCCAGTATAAGTTATAATAGTTTATTTTCTTTATAAATTACCTTTGGTTTTCTTTCTCTCATATATTCTCTACACACATACTTATTTATCTTGTATTGTTTGTACTGTATACCTACATATCCCGTAACTCGGCAGAAATCTTCTTTCAAAATATTATTTTTTCCTTTAGCATTGTCTTACTAACAAATTTTACCAAATAGATCAGGCAGTTCAGAGAAGAAAATATTGAATGTTTTACTATTACAAAACTAATATTTTATACCAGTAGCTAAGTCAATAACATAAAGTTTGTCTGTACATAATACCCGCCGATCCAAATCCTTTAGCTGAAATTTAATTTAAATTATTTTCAGTAAGGCTACCTTCATCCTAAAATATTATAAATACTCACAGAGAAATTTCATTTCTAAACAAAAGATTTTGGCGCACTAAATACCTTAGCAAATAGTGCAGCAGCCGCTAAATGTTTTGTTGCCTGTTTTGAGGTGATCCATTGTTTATGTTTTTTGTGAGCTTCTATTGTACTTTACAAAGAAAGTAAAATGAACTCATGTTATAATTTCTATTTTTGGCCAATATGAAGTTAAAGGAAATAAATAAAGAAACAGCTTCATAATATAGGAATTATATTTAAATTTGTGAAATACTATTATTTAATATAAACAGTTCAAGTGGCTTACTATTCGTCGTCGATGGGATTTACAGGATCTTTCTCTGATGTACTGCGTTTTATTCTACCCTTAAACTCAGTAATATCTGAACAAAATTTGAGTTATTAGGGTATCTTACCAATTTAAGATTAACACACTTACTAATTATCAGAATGTATAATTGTATGTATATATATATTGTATATATTGTATGTATAATGTATAATTGTACGATCGCAAAATAATAGATGTTAAAATGTTAACATCTATTGTTTTGCGATTCCGCCTAATGAGAGGCAGTGGGCAGAGCAGAGCAGAGAATAAAAAAAATGGGATGATTGGGATTTATGCAACTATAATTAAGGTGCGATAGAGTGCTTTCATCGAGACCAAAATCGTATATAGAGTGATCTGAATTTTGTAAAAATGACTAGAGTGCATGATTTTTTAATACTCATACAATAAGAGACACAATATTACTGGCTAGATAGAGCTGGGTAATTTTGGACCTGGTTTCGAGAAAGAAGTACATTTTAGAGTATAAAAGTTTTATATATCAAACATTTATTAATAATTTTATGCATTATTTGAAATAAGGTTAAACAAAGAAATAAATAATAAACCGTTCTACACTAAGAAGCTTTGATAGGCGCGTGTTGTGTTTTACTGATAAAATATAAAGGCGGTGAATAAGAGAGTGGGAAGACCGCAGGAACACTTTTTCGATAAACTGACCTGAAAAGAACTGGAGGTGGATGCTAAGAGGATGTTCGACACACAAATATCCTACAATGAATTGATCGAGGATAGTTTTAATTTAACCTTAGATAAAAGGAAATTGTATTTTTAAATTTAATCTCATGAAATAAAAATTTGTAACCGTTTTGATATGGCCTTACAGATTATAATGCTAAATACTGGAACACATTGCATTAATGAAAAACCGCCAAAGCCGACTCTGTTAGCGAAACCAAATTACTTGGCTTTGAAATGCGATTGCATTCAATTAAAAAAAATATTCTATATTTAGAACGTATTTTTTTTATAACTAGTCCATGTCGAAGTTGAAAATATTTTCCTCTTTTTTACGAATACTCTGTAACCATTCAAGTTTTTTCATTATGTAAGTCGGCTATTCGGCTTTCATTATAATATAAAGTGGTCTAACTTTATCTCTCAATCTTAATAAATATATATTTATTACTAGCAGACCGGACAAACGCTGCTTTGTACACGCGTCTTTAATTTAAAAAGTTAAAACTTAAAAAAAAATATATATATATTAAAAAGTTATCACAATATCTAACTTCATTACATGTACATTAATCATAATTCGACCAATCGATACCGTATGAATATGTAAATAAAGATTTTTTGTTTGGATAAATGAATTTGTTCCAATATTTTTTTTAAATTTCACTTTTTACGTAGCGAAGCACGTATCGGGCCGCTAGTACTAAAATATTTTTCTTATTTCTATCGCAACGCCAACTGTCAGGGCAGACTATAATTAAAATATAATATTATTTAATATTTGACATTGCCATAGTAACGCAGTCCGTCCGAACCAATGTGAAACATTTCAAAATCACCACCTACTTACACATTAAAAATTAATGAAAAAACCATTTTCCAGTGGACCAAATTGTGAATCTAAACAGTTCTCAAGTCGCCTTGAACACACACAAAGAATTTCATAAACATCGGTCGAGTCGTTTAGGAGGAGTTCAGTGACATACACACGCACACAAGAAATATACATATAAAGATTTGTATATACGACCAATTATTGTACGCACTGTTGTAAACTCATTAGATTTATGGAAAAAAAAATTACGACCACCTCAGTTACTTAAATTTTGTTTATACCATTTTTTATTTTTTTATTCTTGATAAAAACATTAAATTATTATAAAGTAATCAATACCGGAATATATTCAATCATTAAAGGATATTACATTTGGGCACGGTATCTCACTATCACAAATATTGTTAGGTGTACAACAGTGTAAAAAGTCACAGAAAGTTAATGATTCTGTAACGAGTCCCAATGAAAACTAAATATCTAAAAGACTATACGGCCTTTATTTCCTACCAATATAGCTATAGACAGACAATATTCAAAAAAAAGAAACTATTTGAGATTGGATTATTTGTTTAGGAATTATAATATCAGAGACAGACACACGAGATACTGTAGGCGTACAGAGCGCCAGATATTAAACCTTTACTTAAAAAGAAGATAAAAAAATGTTTCTTCACATGGATTTTGATTTTATTCTTTCACGCCTTATAAAATACTAGCTGTTGCCCGCGGCTCCGCCCGCGTGTAGGTCGCTTTTCGCGTAATCTGTGGAAACTACAATTATCCAGATCTATAATAGACTTATAGTTAATTCTATAGTATCCTATTCCCGTGGAAATTTTATATATTTTTATGTATTACATTGCTACGATATCAAACTGAAAATAATAACATACATCCACATCACACACACACGACCAGGACATTATTCAGATTATTTATTGGATAAGGAATAATATCGTAATTATTAAAACACCTTCGAAAGTGTATATTATTTTAGAACTAATTTCATAACCATAGAAAACGTTATAGTGAGTCAACCTTGAAAGCTAGATATATCTTGTCGCGGAACTTCTTTTTAAAACTTTTAAAGAAAAACAATTTCATAGAACATCATTTTTGCGTAACTTTCACCGTTTTCGCAGCGCACGCAGTTGTTTGTTTATTTTTTTACACCTTGCGTTAGAATATTCAAGTTTTAGTAATCATTCCTAATTTTTTGACAATGAAACATAGCCTATGTCACTCGGGAATAGTGTAGCTTTCTAACGGTGAAAGAATTTTTGAAATCGTTCCAGTAGTTTCCGAGCCTATTCATTTCAAACATACAAAAAAATAATCAAACCTTTCCTCTTTATAATATTAGTATAGATATAGATTATTTCTATTTTTCTATTTTCTTATCAATACTAAATTATGACGATAAACATAATACACGACACAACAAAACAACATATAGAAATTTATTACATTTCTCCCCAGCAGATTTTATAAACAAAAAGCAAACAAACAACAAACAAAAATGTATATTTCAAAGTCTATTTTAAATTTAGGAATTGAATATACCACCATCTAATTAATAAATTATGGTTGCTCATATTACACGTTATATTGTTTTGTATAAAATTATTACATGTGTTAAGCCCCATGCAATAATTTTCACTTAAGACTTAAAAAAAAGTATTAAAAAGAATAACGAGGTCGATTCATGATGAAGGCTTTCGGAAAATCTTCGGTATCAGATTTAGTTTGGACTTAAATTGAATTGTCTTTCATCTGAGCGAAGCGGGTCGTTGAGATTTTATAGCATCGTTGGATTTTTTCAGCATCATCTGGAATTTAGGTATTATTCTGATTTAGTATATTACTAATTTGATTATTATAAGAATAAAACTTATATATATTTTTGTATTATAACAATTTGGATTCCTTGGCTATGGTAATACTCTCATCCTTTGAGAAATAAATAAAATACATGTAAATATGAAAAAAAAAAATATTTTACAAAAATATTAAAGCATTTATATTTTGGCAGCAAAAGTGGTTAAGCGATGTTTATTTCAAAAATTGGAGGGAAATTCACAATGGGAGAGCTCAATCTATTTTTTTATATACTTGTAACTAGCAGACCCGGCCACGCGTTGCTGTTTTTGATATACCTATTACATTATAGTAAACTATTTAGTAAGTGACGGTATTAGAAATAAAAGATAAATAAAAAACCCCCGACCGCTAAGGAAGAATTCAAAATGTAAGTAAATTTTAATAAATTTACTTGCATTTTGAATTCTTCCTTTCTTTTCTTTGCAGTTTAAATTCGTTTTTTCCTGTTATTTCGTTATGTGCCTATTAATATTTTGATATTATCGTATAGTCAAAGTTCTCATTCATTAATGATGTGGACGGTCCACAAAAAACATAGTGGACCGCTATGTTTTTTTACATAGATGCAATTTGTAAAAGAACATGGCGACCTCTATGACTGATTTTCTACTACCAGTACCTAACCCTTGATACAGTAAAATAATAATGATTAGAGATGCGCCGAATATTTGGTAAATATTCGGTAGTCGGTGTATAAGTATTCGTCATCGTTTTCGCAATTCGTATTCGGTCGAATTATTCGGCTCTGATGCCGAATATATTCGGTTCGAGTATTTCAATTTTTTTAGATAAACGTTTTTATACAATACTATATGACACTATACCGCTATACGTTAGGCGTCTGCGCTCCATCACTCGACCAACGGGGTGGTTGAAAGAATGAAATTATTATTTACCAAAAAAGACGAAAACGTTAAAGCCGATGTAAAAATTTACTGGATTGCGATTTGAAGGGGAAGGTCTTTAAACACGATTGGTCAAAATTATCGTACTCTTCTTCTTGTTCCTTGCTCTTTCCCACTTTCCCACTTTATATGGGATCGGCTCTCCTAATTATGTTGCGCCACGAAGTTCTATCGAGGGTTGTCGGGTCAGGTATATTATTCTTATCCATAAGTTTGGTCATACTGGTCCACTATGTTGACGGAGGGCGTCCTCTACCCCGCTTTTTCTCAGGCAGGTTCAGGGCTCTATTAACTACATAATTCTCGTCTCTGCGTCGCACATGCCCAAACCACCTCAGACGGTTTTCGGTGAGTTTTTCGGGAATAGGAGCTACCTTAAAACTGCCGCGAATGTACTCGTTTCTGATTTTATCTAGCCGAGTGACTCCTCCCGCCCATCTAAGCATCTTCATTTCCGCTGTGTGTAGTTTTTGCACGTTGGTCTCTTTGACAGGCCAACATTCGGTACCGTAAAGCATCGCTGGTCGAACAGCCATTCTGTACACTTTTTCTGTCAAAATTATCGTACAGTTGCTATATTTATTTTTATTTTTATTATTATTATTTTATATAAGGTGGTAACATATCAGTACATTACCATTTTAAAAATGAGGTAGGGCAGATAGTTATAAATTTATGAAAATAATATTAATTTTTTTAAATTATTAATAGTTTAATTTTTAATATAATTTTGCACTAATCGGCTAATCAGTGCACAATATTTTTGGTTGACCCGTCTCACGTAAAAAGATTCGACAAAAAGGCAGGTATAATTTGACTGTATTATGTTCATTATAATATGAATTTATATATATAATTCAGTCTAAGTAACACGTTGCCTGCTATCTAAATTGTAAGTTAATTTTTATCGGCCGACTAAAAATTGATTTACAATTTAGTCTCAGCATCGCGTGGCGGTTATGATGTTGAATTGTATATGAATTATGAAGTTATTTGTTTGCACTTTTAACATTACGCCATCTGTTGAACACTAACTCAATGCAGTCAACAGATACAACGCCATCTGTTAGACTTGTTTGGATCTAATAGATTATTGAAAACAAATAATTTGCAATAAAAAAATATTGCGACTATTAATTAAGATAAACGCTATTCTATGTTTCAAGTTGGATCAAACTACACAGTGTGCAAATTTGATTAAAATCGGTTAACTAGTTTAGGACTCCATCGCGGACAAACAACGTGACACGTAGATAATTTATAAATATTAAGATTGGGTTGGCCTCGGGATCATCATGGATTTGATAAGGATGGAGAAAACTAAGTCTGACGTAGAAAAAACGACCGGCTTATAGGCATTAAAAGTTGAGTACAACAAACCCTCTTATTATTCTATAAATTATTTTTTTAACAACTGGTTTTTCATAATACAACATTATAATAAATATTTATCTTATTCTGAAGGTATAATTTTTATTTAAGTATAAGTATATTTACCTCATCTTGATGCATTTTTCAACCAATTTTTATGGAAGCGACAACGATAAACATAAAGTCTATAAAACAACTCCTAAACTCATGTTTTCGTATTAAGTTATTCTTAATGTTGAGAATATTTTAGGACTTAAAATTTTGTTTATGGTTAGACTTTAAGGTTGAGTATCGCTGACTCTACTATCGCTCAGCTTCCGGTGTATGTTCAGCACGACTAGTACTGTTATAATTTTTATATTAAGATAATTGAAAATCCTTTAATATATATTAAATGAGGTCACGGCATGTATGAAATAAAAAAATACGAACCACATATCTATTTATGACTCAAGAATAAATGCCAATAATAATAACCTTGCTCTTGTTACTGATTGATGACTGTTTATTTTGTTATTTTAGATGTTTGATTTGGTTTATACTTTTTGTTGAATCTAAATTATATTGTTTATTTATTAAGAATTCTTTATATACTCATTTCATTATTACTCTTAACATATAGTTTAATTGTAACATATTTGATATCTGATCATAACATAACTGTTCTTTTAGAAGATACTTTCAACATAAAGTATGTTTACAGGCTATCTTTTGAAAAGTATTCGTAAATGAAAGCACAGTAACAAATAGGTTGCTTACGAATGTGATCGCGATACTTGCGATTCAAACAGGATACAAGCGGTTAAGGGCTGTTAGCGCTTAGTGCGAGCCATTTATTTTGGAGATTATTACAGCAGACAACTTGCCTTTCAACATACTAACGTTTAAACAGTTTTACTTGGGTTATTTTTTTATTATTAATTTGTGATGCCGATCATTAGAAATATAGCTGGTGTATATATTGATATAATATTAACTAAATGTAAAATAACTATACGAACAAAAACTTTTAAAAATTTTGACAAATCACAACTTTATATTATTTTATAAAACTAAGTCGAAATTATTAAAAATATTGATGCGGTAACATTGATTATCTCATAATTTTATCGTGTATTGTAAAATCGTTCACAATTCAATTATTTATGTATCATTCGTAAAAGTAACATTTATCAAACTTCTGAAAAAGTTTAACTTCAGGATTAATAATAATTACTATATGATGCTTTAAGGTAATTATTTTACGGCTTCGAGTCACAGAAATTATAAAATAAAAAAAGCTTATCCTATAATAGCTATATTATACTGATTACTATCATCTTTTTATCTTTGTTTATCTTTTTAATTCTTTAAATAAAGAATAAGTGAGAAGAGCTTGACTTTTATCAACAAACAAAAGATAGTTTTTTAACTATGTTTTAATATTGTATAATATTATATTACACGTTGTATTAAGGATATATAAAAATTTTCAGTTTACTATTTTAGTCTTTGCTTTGCGATAAAAGAACAAAATGTAATAGGTATGAACATCGTGGTATATTTTTGTTAAATTAAATTAAATTGCAATAAAGAATAAATAAATAAATAAATAAATAAACTTGTTTTATATATTTGTAATCTATACCTCCTTTCACATTACACACAGTAGGCCTACTTAATTGTTTAAGTTCACACTTTCAATGACAAGTTTATATTCATCTTAAGTCAAATAGTCGCAAAGAGTAATATCGCCTGTATTGTGGAATAAAAATATAAATATTATTATGCATGCAGGTATTGGTGTAAATCCTCATAAATCTTAAAACTTTAAATTATGGTCAAATTTCAACCTGTGATACTTTGATTATATTAAGCTATAACCAATTCGCTAGGTAAATTCAAACTAAACATATTCCGGTTGAACAACTTTCACCCCATATTTCAGTTTTGAATGCAAATATGGCACAAGCTCACTTACTTAGTAAAATGTAGATAATAATGATATCTGTGACAAAAAAAAAAATTGTTAACCAGGCACCTTTTTTTTCTCAATTAAAATTTTTGTAAAACACTTTGATAAATAGATTATTATTTAATTAGCTTAAAAAAAACAGTTAGGACATAATGCCCCAGTAACATAAACGAAATCAGAGATTAAATTGGTAAAAGTTTAAAAAACATAGTTTTGAACATATCGAAAATAGCAGCAACATGACGACGGCAACGGCATAAAACTAATACCTAACTATAAACACTTACTTTCATGTTCAAATCGTAGCTGAATGTTGAGTTGGTATTAATGTAGCACATATCGTTATGAGATATCACGAAAGGTTGAAAACATGACACAACGCGTTTACCATAACGCGGTGTATATTATTTTACTTTACTTTCACATTTACCATCAGAATTAGCTTATTTATTTTCGGTACTCTATTTTTCAAACCAATTCAGTTGAAACTTGAAATACTCCGAAATACTCCTAAAGTGTTTTAGGAGTATTTTGGAATACACAAGAAATTACTAATAAAAATATAGTAGATTACGCCTTTTTTTTAAGAAGAAGAAGATTTACTCTTCTTTGAACGTTTATAATTACAATCAATAACTCACTTTATTTTTAGTTTTTAATTTTAAAAAACATCAAGAAATAAAATTTCAAGTTTTAAAAGACAGTAAGAGCTAAAGCTTTTGTCTTATCTGGGGGTTAAATAATAATAATAAATTGCCTTTATCTATAGAATTTGGAATGACTTACGTTTAAGTATATGAAGGAAAATAAATTTTGCACAAATACAATACAAAAAAAAGCATCATTCGTTGTTAAAGCATCATTCGTTGATTTAACTAATACTAAGTCATAATTTATATTAAAACTAATAATGGCAAAATTTAAAAACGAAAGACATTAATTTCGGATCATTATTATTTACTTACTTAATATATTATTTCTTGTTTAGTTAAGGTGTAGTAAAAGGTACAATGTTGCAACGGAAGATACAAAAAAACGAACGGCAAGTTTTCAATACAAAATAAATTTAAAATTTAAAACCCTCAATACAAAAAGATAAAAATAATAATATTGTGTACTTATTGAAGTCGTTACTTTGGGGAACAGGATTTTTTTTGCTCTTTAACGTTATGATATAAGATTTGGTTGGAATTATGATCTGCAATCTAATTCGATTAATAATTAATCATAAATCATAATTAGTTTTTATAAGACTCTTGTTGTTGGGTCAAATGCACTTAAGTCATCGAACCTATGTTTTTACTGAAACAATTTGTTTTTTTTTCAAAGCGGCCGCGCGCTTTTTGTTTACATTAGTCAAGGTAGGTTCGATCAGTCAGAATGACTGTTAAAATTCAGTTAATTATGATTAATGATGCCTTATTTTGTAATGAATTTCAGCCGCAAACTGGAAGTCAGCGTAGCTAAAATGACAAATATTAACTATCAATAAATCATTGACCAATAGATTGTTTATAACCAATCTTTTATTCTTTGCTATTCTGTACTTACAATAACAACTTGAATGCAATTAGGAAATACATATATGTTCATGATATTGACAAATATCCTGGAATATTAAATACTGTTACTGTCATTTAAGTTCGTATAAGTATAACATATTATAAAGTAAAAGTACTTTGTGTTGTCTGTCATCGAAGTTGTGTCCTGTCACTTACCTGGAAATATTTTTTTTTATTAATATTTTTTATTTTAATACAATCATTAAATATATATTTTTTTATAAATTTTGTATATATTTATTAAAAATTAATTAATATATACAGTATATATATAATGTATCATTATAATGCATATAATAACGAATCAATTGAGCAACTATAAACTAAAACATAGGAATAATTAAATTAATTCCATGTAAATAGTAATTCCTAAAACATTTTAATGAATTTAAATCAATGATTTTAATCAATTATTTATTTTATTTATAATTTTTTTTAACAACAATTTATTTTGTATAACGTAACATTTTATTCAAATGATTTTACTAAGAGTAACAAACGAAAAGTAAAATACGAAAAACACAAGTAAAAAATACTGTGACATCTCAAACAGTAAATTTATTTACAAGAATGAATTGGATAGAACACACAATGAAATATGATCTCGTTGGATAAGGATCGCCATGAAACTAGACCGCTGGTATTGTGAAATACAGCTCGACAGATTATACCTACTATTATATTATATATTATACATATATTATACAAGCATTTTTTATACTTATATAAATTAACGTGCCTGTTTCGTTTTCGTTTCGTTTCGATTTTTTTTTATTTGAACTTACGCTGTTGGCTTTAAGCTATAAGTAAAATATAAAATTATGTTAAAACTTGAAAACTATTAAATCAATGATGTTAGGATATCAGAAGGTTGTGTAGCCCATAAGTAAGTGTTCCATAAGTAATAAGGACTAATTTTTAAATAGTTTTTGTTATAAATATTTTTAATAAATTCGGAGCCGCTCCTAGGGAACTATTAAAATGTATAATACTATGTTAAATTTACATAAAGACACTTTGTATAGGATAATCTGAGACTTCTTAATTACATTGTTATTTCTAAGAAAATATGTCGTAAAATAATTTGACAATATACAATAATTTAAGTCTTAATTTATATATCGGAGAAAGTTATTAGTACGGAAGCTAAAAAAATGGACCCGAATCACGAGATATGTCAATCAGCAAACTTTGCTAACCCAATTAGGAGATCTATCACCTAACTAGGTAGATAGATCTCCTGGCTAGAAATAGTAATTCGTTTAGTTAAAATTCGGTTGTATGTGTAGTGTTAGTTTTTGTTTTAAGACCAATGTCTTTTTATCAGGCAATACTAATAAAAATGATTTAAATGTATTCGCTGTTTCCTTTCTATTCGATTAACTTATATAGGCTACAAATTGTCTGCTGCTGGGCATTGTCTTTCGATCTGACATATATGTATTTTTGTTCAAAGCTACCTAAACGTCAGAGCACTTTTATAACTTATTGTGACGAAGACTACTTCCACCCCAATACTGAATTAACTCTCCTTGTTGTGGAATAATATGTCTGTTTATATAAAATACGCAATATTTCGCTAAAAGATATTTGACAGGAAGGGTGTGCACTGTACTTCTATGATTTAAGAATCTCCGTGTCGCGGAATATCCACTACCTTGGTATAAAGCATTTTCTTCGTTTTTTCAAAAATAATAAAAAAAATATATTACGAACGAAATATGTAATAATAAGCGAAAAGTAGTAAGAATTAGATACTTAGAAGAGCTCTGTAAAAACTTTTTAAAAATAGACATAATTTTATCTCTCAAATACATGTTTGCTATCTATTATTTACCCCAACTCTTTAATTAAACAAAAATGATTTAAAATTAAACTTTTTATTAAATTTTACTTCGAAATTACTTTTCGATGTTATAATGCAGGCTCCATAGCTATAGAATAGAATGGAGTGGAGTGGAGTGGATTGGAGTGGATCGGAGTGGAGGGGAGCGGAGTGGAGTAGAGTGGAATGGAATGAACTACAATAGCTAATTTCATTAAAAAATTAAAGCCATTGACTATTTTAAATACCAACTCAATTGTGATTCGGCTAATGAATAGAGACTTACCGGAATTTGGTTTTATAATAATTGAAATGAATATTTTTTTATTTCAATTTGAATGAGAATATTTTTTTTTCTCCGAGTTTGTTCTCGCAAAACATATCATCTTCTCTTTTCACACAGAGTAACGATAACGCATACCATGAGTTCGTTCGTTTATATATATATACAACAATAACAATGTACAATAATATACAATTTAATAATATGGCTGTAAAATATACGTACACACGTACGTGTATTGTGTGTATTGATGGAAGTGGAAATAAATGCCTGGTTGTAGGTCTACTTGTATACTTGTTAATATGAGAGGTATATTATATATATAATATATATATATATACCTACAACCAGGCATTTATTTCCACTTCATTCAATACGTACGTGTGTACGTATATTTTACAACCATATTATTAAATTGTATATTGTTGTATATATATAGGAATCGAGGATATTTCTAAGCAATTGGTGGGGGCTATTACTAGAAAATTAGTAAACAAGTGTCAAGTTTGGGAATTATTTTGGTATGATCTATAATGACCGACCACTAATATGTTATTAAATCACTGCGTTTGTGACATATACAATTACAATAAACTTTAAATTCCCTTAACCATATAAAACCCAATTCCCTTTGTTAACTCATTTGTTAAGTTTGGGTAACAAATCTAGTTTATATTTTCGTTACAGTATTTGTATACGAAATAAAATATAATAAAATAATTATATTATACGTGTTTATATCTTTATTATCTATATTAGAGTTTACCTACTTTTTAATCATTTATTAAATGTTTATTGTACAAATAAATTTATACAAATGGCGGGCTTAGCGCTAAAGCACTGTTTGCCAGTCCACCAATAAAAAAAATAACATAAAAACAAACGAGGTGCGGAATCAAAAGGAAAATAAATCTTTAAAAAAAGCAACGCGATAAAATATGATACTAAACAATAAAAAAAGTCCAAAATACTTAAACAAATAATATAATTAACACAAATACAAATATATGTATGTACAAATATACATCTGGCCATAAATACTGTTACAATTAAAAATAAAAAAATATTACATTTGAATTTGGAATCTCTCATTTTTATACGATTTTTATACATTAATTGTGTTTTCTCATTTTTGCGCCAATATATTGTACAATATTTTGCGAAATTAAAATAGAGTGGGGTGATAAAGAGAACAGAATCGCTGGGATTGCATTACACAAAGTAGGCATGGAGCCAGATACAATTTTTAAAACTTTCCATACTGTTTTGTGTACCGGGCTATTAATAAGTACAATGAGACTTTCTCTGTTTGTGACAGAGAAAGATCTGGCCGTCCACGTAGTGTTCGTACGAAAAATGTGGTCAAAGCAGTAAGGAAAAAAATTCGAAGAAATCCTGTCCGATAGCAAAAGATTTTATCTCGGGAAAAGAAGATAGCACCTAGAACCATGTCGAGTATTTTAAGAGATGACTTAGAACTTTTCGAACGCACTGGTTATTTCTTAATTGATAAATGAAAGATGAATAGGGTGGTAAAATCGAAACAACTACTGAAGCGTTACGCAAAGGGAAGTCACAGAAAAAAATTGTTTACGGATGAGAAAAAAATTACAATTGAGCAACATTTTAACAAACAAAATTATCGTATTTATGCTTAAAGCTTCCCAATTAGTCAACAGATTACAACGTATTCATAATCCGACTACAGTGATGGTTTGGTGGCGTGTTAGCTATGAAGGAGTGACTGTGCCATATTTTTGTGAAAAAGTTTCAAAACATTGGCACAAGTGTACCAAGATACTATTCTTGAGAAGGTAGTTAAGCCCCTTAATAACAACATGTTCAATAACCAAGTATGGTCCTTCCAGCAAGACTCGGCGCCGGGTCATTAAGCTTGGTCCAAGCAGTCTTGGTTGGATGCGAACGTCCCGGTCGTTCACTTCCAACTAAGTCGCCTCCTAATTAGTCGAAAGTCTCGGTCGTTGAATGCCCGTCTGGTCGGTTGAAGACTGGCCGTCGTCTAGTCCCGATCTTAATCCGCTGGATTATGATTTATGGTCAGTTTTAGAGAGTACAGCTTGCCTTAAACGCCATGATAATTTGGAGTCCCCAAAACAATCCATACGATTGGCAGTGAAGAATTTCCCCATAGAAAGAGCGCGTGCTTCTATTGATAACTGGCCTCAACGTTTAAAGGACTGTATTGCAGCCAATCATGGGACACTACTTCGAATAAGTTTTTTTATATTTTCAATTGTTTTATATTTGTGTATTAAACTAACACACTGTAAAAGTGATAAATGTTATTTGCCATTAAAAAAATATTTTTTTTCTTTGTTGCAATGTTTATGGCAAGACAAGGTATATTAAATTAAATAGATAATTATAATACAAATATCGCTACGCAATTATTCTTATACATTGGCATTATCATTCTAACAACTTATTTGAATACAGTGATAATAATCTCAAATAACAAAAAGTTATTTAGAACATTACGTATAAGCATATAGTTAAACAAATATACACTCTGTCTGGGAATTAATAGAACTTACCGATAGGTATTCGTTGTTATGTCTGTATGAACTGCGAACAAATATGTCAATATTGATAGAATATGTCAAGCATCCACTACATTCGATGAATGTATTCAACGGTTTTTGCACATGCATCGGTATGTTTCATAACGCCTACACAGGGTTTGATAGACATCGGTAAACTATTTTGTAATGTAGGGAAAACCCGGATAAAATGGTTACCCCGGGCAAAGCGAATATTGCTCATAACTCCTAAATTGTTTGTTGACCGGCAGCCGCATTGTCATAGTAATGGCCGCTCCTTGCGCGGCAAACATGTCGGAACGAGTTCTCCTCGCACGATGCTAGTGAGCGGACAGTGTTTTTGAGAAAAAAATATTGATTTACACAGGTTTTGTTTAAAAGTAAAATACCATTTGTGACATGTTCCTTGTTATAAGTAGAGTTTGATGCATGACTAAGTTTCTTTCAACTATCCGTGGACGATCAGTTTAGATGCTCTCATTTTTTTGTAATTTAGGATACCCTCAAAAATGTTCTTGAAGGGAAAAGTGGATTGGGCAAAGTGGTCAGTCACTTTGCCTGGTCATAATAATTTATACTGTTTTATGGAAGTCACTAGATGTAGTTTTGACTAAAGCTTCTCAGAAGACTGTTAAAAAGACTACTAATAAAAAACTGTTAATTTTAAAAATCTTTTCTACAAAACATAAGAGTGCAAATGAGAATAACAAAAAGAAAGACGTAAAGAAAATTTAATGAGGTAAAGTGAAGATGACTGTCAAAGATGCCAACGAAAAACTAGATAGAATGTCGTATTTATACTCAATCGGGTCATGAAAAGTAGGTATTCATTCAAACACCGTGATGATTTTTTATAAATATACTAGCGGATCCGACAGACGTTGTCTTGTACACGCGTCTTTAATTTAAAAAATCAAACTTTAAAAAAAATATATTAAAAAGTTATCTCAATGTCTAACGTCATTACATGTACATTTATCATAATTCGACCAATCGATACCGTATGAACATGTAAATAAAGATTTTTTGTTTGAATAAATGAATTTGTTCCAATATTTTTTTTTAAATATCACTTTTTACATAGCGAAGCACGTATCGGGCCGCTAGTACTAAAATCTTTTTCTTATTTCTATCGCAACGCCAACTGTCAGGGCAGACTATAATTAAAATATAATATTATTGAATATTTGACATTGCCATGGTAAAGCAGTCCGTCGGAACCAATGTGAAACATTCCAAAATCACCACCTACTTACACATTAAAAATTAATCAAAAAACCATTTTCCAGTGGACCAAATAGTGAATCTAAACAATTCTCAAGTCCCCTTGAACACACACAAAGAATTTCATAAAAATCGGTCCAGTCGTTTAGGAGGAGTTCAGTGACATACACACGCACACAAGAAATATATATATAAAGATTATCAATATTTATAAAATACAATACTATTATTGCTATAAAAGTAACTGCAATAATTAGTACTGTTGCAACAATGACATTTGATATGTTCCTTTAGTTTTCTATTTTTAAGTTTCATTTTTTTGTTTTTAATAACTACAATAATTAGCATAGTAGCAAAAAATATATTTTTTGAATATGTTCCTTGAAATTTTCAAGGTTATTTTATTTGTAATGTTTAGTTCCATTGCAAATTATGATGTTGTTCGCTTTGCCCTATTTTTGTATCTACTTTACCCGGGGTCCTGAATAAAGTGGATATTCAGGCCATTGTCGAAAACTGGACTTATATCTAAAAGTTTAATTAATATTAAAGATAACTACTATTGTATTATGTAATTTCATTAAATGAAGAATGATTCTTATAATCAATCATTTGTTTCAATTTCCCTACTTATAACTAAACGACAATAATCAATTAAAGCTTAAGTTATTTACGTTGCCAAGGTAAAATACCGACTTTAGTTGTTATAATATTAAAAAAAATATAAAAATGAAAGTAGTTTTTTCAAATATTATTGGTTCCATTATTGGTATCCAGAAGTTTACCAGCTTATGACAACAAACAAAAAAATTAAACGGGTATTACTTTAGAAGGTGTTAGTTTATTTAATGTAATATTTAGTTTATTATTTTGTTTTCCTTCATAATATAGTTACATCTTACAAGTAGGTACTGCAACCTTCTAAGTTCTTAAGTCCTCCTTAAGTTATTAAGACATGCCAAGACTTGTTTCTTGACGTTGACTTTGAACTTTAAAGTTAGTGGATGTCCCGGAATAAAAATATTTTAAACATTGCGCAATGTAAGGGCATAACTAAGCTCATATACAAAAAAATGTATTTGTACACGTGGACTTTATTGTTAATCTACATAGTTAAAATTACTTTAAAACTACATTATATATTAATAAATTGTAAAAGCTATGTTAATATCTTATAATCTGTTTAAATAATATAATTTTATTATATCAGAATGCATCGAGATAATTGTTCATTGAGAAATATTGTTTTACGGATTAGCTCGACTTAACCACCTGTATATGTAATGTTTTTAATAATATAAAACAATCTTAGTTAACATAAAGTACAACAATAATTATATATGGGGCATTCCATAGTGACTGGTGGGACATTTTACTCCAGAATTCCCAATGTTTAAACCTGTAACTTTCTACTTTGATGTAATATAAATGATCATATAGATATTTTAAAAATGTTATGAACCAACTAATTATACCAATATACAAAAATATTAGTTATGTATATAATTCGATGATATTTTAGCGTTTAAAGGATTGTGACTGGTGGGACAGTAAAAAATATCTCTTCAGCACCTTCTGCAACGTCAACCAAGATTTTAGCCCAAATACTATACATAGCAAGATGTCTTTGGCAATGCTATAAAATGAGTAAATAAACTACTGCATAAATTAAAAATAAGCACCAAGTTAAATTTTTACAAGGAAATATAAACCAAAGAAATTGTGACTGGTGGGACATCATTTTGTGACTGGTAGGACAAATAAGAAATCGCCTAAAAATTAACTGCGTTTATATCATATGTAGAATTAATTATAATTTTTTAAGATACCAATTATAACAAATCGTGTTTTTTATTAAATTATTTGGGAAAAAATCAATTGCCACACATCTTTATTAGTGGTTCTTGAACAATTTGCTGCACTTGGTCTATAGAAATATGGTACGGGGTCTCTAACTCGTCCATGACGAATGTGGTGAAGTTGTAGAGATGTTTTCAAATATGTATTTGACTTGGATCTTTTCTTCTTCCTTATTGCTATACACAATTTGTATTTTTTAGCATCTTTCTTTCCTTTTACCTCTAATTTAACAAGATGAACTCTCCGATTTTGATATCATTAAAACTTACGTCCAGTCACTGTGACTGGTGGGACATAAATGAAAATCACCTCTCTCCTACTCTTTAATACCTTCCACCACAAAAATATTCCTAAAAATTCAATAATTAGCCAATTCTTACTTTCCAAAAAGTTTCCTTTCAGATCGGCAAATTTTAAGGTTAGAAATCCAACTTTTGTATGTTTTCATGTGACTGGTAGGACACGCTATACGCTCTTTATATTTATGATTTTTATACTAAAATTATTACCTTTTCTAATATTATTTTTATATTAAATTAAAATTAAAGAAATTCTTTTCACTTACCGACGCTGTCTCTGCCGTTCTGTTAGTCAAACGGATGAAAACAGCGGCTGCTAACATAATTCGAAAAAATCGTACTAGGGGTTCATAACTAAACAACAACTTGTAATGTAATCGTGAAAAAAAACTTTTTCTCGTCTTTTTCGAAATATTTTTTACATATTATGTAATTTTAAAACATATTTTACGATTGCAGGTTAATTATCTATAAGCATAATAAAACTAAATGTGCGTCTTCACTATAATAGTGACGGTTAAGTTCAAATTGCAAGTTTTATGATGTTCCTGAAGGAATGCCATGTAACATATTTGGTAACAAAAGATTTTTTTAATTATAACTAGACTTAACTTTTGAACATGGCATTGCTCAAATAAAAAATCAAATTATAATAAAAATTATGATTAAAGTTAAAGAAAAAAAAATATAAGCACTTAAGGACCAGATTATTTATGAAAATTTTAACGTAATAATTGAATACGTTACCGATACCAATTTACTGTATTAATGTCAGCGCAGTTCACGAACTAGGTTTTAGAGAAATTAAGACAAGAAAATTATTTTATACACTAGACGGAGTTTCTATTGAACTTTTGTACCTAAAATAATGGAAGCTAAGAGTTTCTAACTACTAAAACTGTTTCAAACCCGTTATATTGTCTTGGGATACTGATATCCTTGTTAAGATTGAATGATTATTCAATAGGTGAATATGAATTAGGAAATGCTTAAAAAGGATAATATGAACATTATTTATGGATTTCTAATATTAATATCAACTTTAATCGTGAAATCACAAATGGTTTTAAAACCTAAATTTAGTGTACCTACACTAAATGTTAAGTTTTAAAAATGGAAATAAAATATAATAATGTTTAAAATATCTGTCTATCGATTCCGTTAAAAAAAACTGTCTAAGTTTCCATTAATTAAAAATATATTAATATGATTTTAACCCAAAAAGTAAAAATAAAGAATTTAAAAAAGCAATAATTTAGGAATAATAAAAAGCAGACTGTATATAAAAGTAATTTAAATAAAAAGTAGACTGCATTCAAAGTGTATTATTGTAAATAACATCATAAATCAAAACGGGAACAGTGACCTCGTTTCAGTCCTCTATAGGTTACTTGACATTCATCTTCAAATACTTTTGTTATTGTAAGCTCAACGTTTAATAAATCAAAATATAATATTTGAATCATTTTAAAAATTATAAATTATTGACCCCAAATTACTTCTCACCCTATTTTAAAAAATTCTCAAAACTTCCTTTAATCTAAGTCTTTAAGCTCTAACGTTTTGAAAACATTTTGAATAAAAATATATCTTCCGGAAACGGAACCGATAAAAAACACGCTGACTTCATTTAGTTTTATTTCCCTTCAAATAAGAGACTACGGATGAGATAACAAGTCTTCGTTAAATAATATTGGATACCTTACGGAAAGAAACGAAACAAGCTTGGGTTTTGAATATATTCTTTGTACTTACGAGTATCGTCTAATACTTAGGTTAAAAGTTAGACAAGGGTTGCTTTCGAAACTTTTGTTGCTATTTGTGTAAAATCTAAAACAGTCGCTATTTTATAGTACTACACAATAATAAGGGCTACTTTTGCGCTTAAAATATTGTTAGAAGTCCTCCACATAAATATTTACCAACAGCAATTATATTTACTAATAATTTTTAATATCAGTCAAAATTTAAAGTCAAATTAATTGTTATTTGTAACTCCAGTTTTGGTTGTAGATATTTAGGCCATAACTAAAAAAACTAAATAATAAACTTGAAGTTGTAGGAATACTGTTAATTATCGCATATCTGTTTTTTTTTGTATATAAAATGTAATGTACGTTTTCTGCCCATACCTACATATTTCTGAATCCCCGGTGACGCCATCGTAGCCAATAGGGCAAGCTAACTCCATTGAACACTTCCAATAAAAATACAAATATTTTACCAGATAACAACAATTTCGATTCTTTAAGGTATAATGTAATATATATTTATTGATCGTTCATACGCGTTCAGATATTTTTGTGAGTACCTTTTCAACGACACAATTTTAATGCTTATCAGACAAATTTAATTTAAGTAAAAAGTATATAAAATAAGGTAAGTTATTGTTATAAGAAAGATCTTTTAAGTAGTTAGGGATTAATAAGATAAATTCGTGAGAAGATAGGCATTGTTTCTCACAGATTTAGTTAGTAAAAGTGTTGTTACAACTTTCGATTTTAATCATATTTATATTTTATGACTTACATAGTTTAATATAGTTAAATTTACAAATATCATTACTAATCCTAACATGAAACGTTTAGTACTTTATTTTATAGTTTGTTTTAATATCAAAATTTCTAACAAAATCTTAAAATTCCAAATTACAATGCTACACAGTTCAATTCAGAAAGGCAAGTCTAATATCGACCAACAGATAGAGAATCAAGTACATACTGTAAATAGTGGTAATCTCATTATTTCATATTCAAAATAAGCTACCAACTTTAAGAAAACGAGGAATTATTCTACTTTAGAATAGAATAAAGAGAATAGAAGAACCGAAGTTCTGTGTACCAGCCCTTTCACAAACCCTAAGAAACACAGTTGCTATTTTATTCCGGTTTTGTGAGAGGATGAGTATGTCCAGTTAGGCCAGACTATATCAGAAATCCAGCATATTATCTACTGTTAGGCTCTATCACTTTTAAAGAATGCTCTTAGATCGATATTAAAACAGTGGTAACATTTATACATTTTTGTCCTTCAAATGTAATCATTCAGTTGGAGAAAAAGCTAAACGAGTCAAAGAACTTAATCGACCCGGTTCTTTGATTGGCAAAATCGAAATAGGGTTGTCATATAAAATATAAAAAGGAAATACAAAACTATTTTTTTTGTGGTAGAACAACAAATATGTAGTTGTTAATTTTTTTTATAAAGTGTGCCAATTTAATTACCAAGACTCTAAGATGTAATTTCAAAGATTTAATCGTTATTCATCTTATTGTCGACTGAAAAATAATAATACTTCGTAGATTTTACTTGTTCGAATTCTAAAAACCATTGATTCCATACAAATGTTATGAATAAATGGATTTTAGAATTCGGCTTCATTTAACTGGTTATACTAGTAGTACAAATAAACAAGTCTTGATAACATATTGAATAAATACATGTGTAGTAACGTGAATGCTATTTTCCAATTTACTGTAAAACTGAATTTGCATACAAATCAACAAAAAAGTTAACATAACACATTTTCATGAACTGCATTTTATTGATAGAGAAAACATACACACAATAACAGATAACGTATATTGTACTTCAAAAATGTATTAAATGACAACCCTATGTCACTTTAGCGTTCATCCAATAAGAAAGGAATTGAAGCAAATAATTGATTACATTGAGCGCCAATTTCTTCATCACCACTTCTCAACGGGCAGAAAAAATATAAATGTGCTTAATTTAATAACATTAAATAATATACTATCTATTATTTTATTTTTCCAATTCACCGAAACTGCCTAACACAACATTATATCGCTTTTTTAATCACTTCATTTCGTAAATATTAGGTGCATGTTACCTTTTATCAATATGACTTATTTTATTTTGCATGCTTGTGCATCAAACGAATGAAAATCAACATTTTCTGCGTTCCCCAAAAAATTGTGTTTAGCCGGAACCACTATTCTTATAAAACACAGTTTCTAAAACAGTTTAAGATTCTGCTATAACTTTGATAAAGTCTCTCAATCGTAGCGGCTTGTCAACCAGTCTAATCATATAGTCTATCACACAGAAATAGATAAACAGTAATTTGTAATATAGTGATACAATAACGTTTGTATTATGGAAACTCGTAGAAAGATAACTTGGAACAAGGTGGGCTTTTACATTCATGTCTTTGGAGTTTTGGTTTGAAAATGGTCTCATTTGAAAAAGGTTGGTCACCCCTTTCTTTTAATACTATTCCCAGCCTATTAATACATTTTTTAAAATATATTTTGTGTGAGTGTAACTTACCGTATTTTCACCGATATTAGCACAAACACAAAATATTTAAATAACATTTCACATCTATGCGATATATTTATCAATTATGTATATTAGTATTTCATTTTAATTTAACTAGAAAAACACAATTCGTAACAACTTTGATGTTTTAGATTCCCGACTGTCATATGGCGGCAACTTGACAAATGACGTTTCTGATTTGAAATGTTTATCAAATAAATAATAATTAATATATTTTTATTCTATTATTGTCATAACCGGCTCTGTCAACCCCGACTCCACGTAGTTTTGTCTGTCCTACCCCTAGAGTGTTTTTGTAAATCCGTAGGCGCGGAAGGAGGGCTGCCACTACCCGTTGTAACACTGTGTTGAAAGCTTGAGTTTCAGTACAGTGTTACGCTAGGTAAAGGAGTGGCCATCATAAAGCCCCGGAGACGTCATAGAAGTCTTAATTACTTACATGTTAGGTTAGTTTTTGAGAAACTTCAAATCGGAATATCTCAAAAACTAAATATTTACTCACAATAAAAATGGTGTCAGGCGATAAGGTTTCGACCCTCCTTCCCCCTTCCCTTCTACTCCAACGACACAAATGGAAAGTCTTACCTAGAAAAAAGCTGATGTCTACACAAACATAATTATTTCGCAATAAAGCACAGTTCATGCTTTTTTCAACAGTCAGCAGCAGTCCACCCTCTCCTATAATAACATTTTGAAAGTCATGAACTTGCTCGCTGACAATAGACAAGTTGCAAATACACAAACACAGCACGCAGACCTAAGAAAAATAATAAATATATAAAGTTTTTATAGCACAAACATTATTCTGTTTAAACACAGCTATTTCACGAAATAAGAGCTTTATAACTGACGTGTATTTTTCGACGGTGTAATGAAACATGCATATTTCTGTTATAATATTGTATGTTGTAATATTTTCTTGTAAAAGGAAAATTAATTATTGGAAGTGTCCATAAATGATGCAATCTTTAAAATCTGTGATCGACGTCGTACTTATTAGTTCGAGACCGCATTTCGAGAACAAGGCCGAATCATGTCCTGATCGACCATTAGTGAATTATTACGTTTACTAGTGGATAATTTTTCTTTTTTTTGTTTTGCGAAACCTTTTTACACTAGTCACGCTGAGAGAGTTGGACAATGTAGAGTGCGTTTGGCATTCAACAATTGAAGTTATTAATTTAGTTACGGTTTATAAATCAATCATAAGATATGTTTAATTTATTTACTTATTCACATATATTTATTTGATTTCATAATTAATATGATTTCATGTAAAGTTATTACTTGAAAAATTGTTTTTTTACAATAAGTTGATATGCTAATATTAAGAAGTAACATATTTTACTAAAAACGGAAGTCACATAATTGATATTAAACATATAAATGTTTTGCATTTCATAACAATCGATTGAGTCATAATAACCGTTTAAAAAGCGATTTTAATAACCCGTTATATTTTGATGGCTTATATAATGTAATATATTTTTGAATTTCTGTGGTGGAATCTTTTCAATGTTTATCTATACTGCTAAGTTAGAAATTTTGATTAGAATTTTCAAAAGACACCTAATAGACGACCCCACCATCCCGATAAAGACGATCACATATAAAATGACGGCGATGCGGTAACTCAAGTGGTAGTGCGATGGGACGGATCCCAGATGTCGCGGGTTCGAATCCTGTCCGTGTCGGTTTATTTTTCATTGTATATTTATATTAATTTGACTTAAATATCAATGTTATTAACGACATAACTATAAATTTACTCAAGAATAAGACTTATTATACTTTGCTGACAATGGGGCTAATGAACAAAAAGTTGAATTTCGAAAAATATTTTTCGATTACCACTTTTTATTATTTTAGGTACTACGATAGTATAACCAAGATTAAAAAAAAATATATAGCTATGACAACTTGACAGAGCTAAACAGTATTTTTCTTATAAATATTATATAAAAATACACATTAATTGATTAAATAAAATATTTTTGTTCATATATTTACTTACTAATTTGTGATATTTTAATATATTATGTAACCTATCCTCGAAGGGTTGATAGAAATCTATTTCTCATTTTTTCTTACTTAATAAAAAATGTCAAGCACATGGGATGTTGGAATGATAAATATCCAGTGATGTCTATAGTTAAGCTCCCTACAAACTGGTTAATTATATGTTACATACTAATTTAAGTCAATATTCACACTCCTTAAAATCGATCTTACCTTACATTCTATTAAAAACAATATAAATTACAAAAAAATAATCTCCCGGAGAGTAAGCCTTGTAATATTTTTTTTTTCGTTTAATTCAATATCATTTTTGGACCGTTACTTGAAAAACTCATAGAAACCTCTTACTTGGTATAAGTTTGTATTTTAATTTAAAGTATATTTGAAATGTCATTAAATGTAAAATGTAAAATGTAAATCATTCAACAAATTAAACATTACAAAGACAAAGTAGCTCGAATAATCTATATTGAGTAATTCAGAGTACTTGAAAGGGTTTTGTTATGTCACTGTCTAGATCGTCACTAAGAATAATCACCGTTTCAAGTTGCAATTAATTTCTATTTTATTTAAGTATTTAAATAAATTCAAAATTACATTTTATACTGCTTAACAAAATATATTCCACACTTTTATAGTAAGCATATAGAAGACAACGCAAATAGTAATAATACAAACACACACCCTTATCAAAATAACTTGTTAACAAACACGCAGAAGGAATTACAGGACAACGTTGTAATCCGTAAGTTATCCGAAGTATAGTATCAAACAAATTTATAAAGAGTGAACGGTCTGACTATGAATAAGCCAGGACAGCGTTTGTGATAAGAAAAAATGGGGCAAGAAATATGCGGTGGAGGTAACAGTGCTGGTGGCGGCTGATATACCCGACGTTATCTTCAACATTGAATAACGTCAATTAAATTCATTTGTCGTGTTATAAAATATGGAGAGAAAGTTATTTATTAGAAATCAAAACTTAATATTTAAATGCGGCTAAAGTATATAAATAGGGTCGAAACAAGTAATTGTTTTAAAAATTGTCCCTAACCGGTCTAGTAATGCTGGAATATGTAGAAGATATAATATAGCGCCTTATAGATCTTAACATTACTATGTAGCGCATAGTATTTAAAAGAAGTGTTATTAGAATCATGTAAGCGAACCCAAAGCATTTTTTTTTCTATGTGTGTATATCTGTTTATTTGTGTACGTTCATCTCAGAAACGGCTTAATCGATTTGAAAGACATTTTCAGACATATACTATGATGGGCTGCAGTAGACATTTAATATTTTATATTTAAATCTATTAACCAACAAATAAAGAAGTTAGGTAAATCTATGTCAATCACGTAATATTTAACAAGTAAAAAAGAGCTAACAGTTATCTCTATTTTACTAGTATTAACAAAAACCTACGAAGTCGCGGGTAACAGCTAGTTACATATAAGTTAAGTTAAGTTGAATATTTTGAAATTATTATGTTTATACTTTAAATTGTAGTAAAGAAATGGATAGAGAACCTAACGATAAAACACGATACAAATTGCTTTGAATGCTGTTAGCGTTTAGTGCACGATATTCGCTGTTGAGAAAATAACGACCGTCAATTTGTCTTAACCACTAAACAATTTTACTTATTATCTTTTATGTGTGCCAAATAAAACCAGAAATACAAAATAATTTCCTTATTTTTTCTTGGATTTCACTGTAATCGTGTCTTAAGAAGCGGAATTCTTCCTGAAAATTTATAAAATTACACAAGAAATTAGTTACAGTAAATAAATATTTTTATAAAAATTCCCTCTCCCTTTGTATAAATGACAGCCATTTTGGCTTTTTACTATATATTTATTTTTTTATCAATAATAATAACAACATATGACATTGTTATTATATGACAATGAAAAAAAAATCTGATATTGAATTAATTATGTTAAGAAAAAACTCATTCAACTAGTTAATTTCAAAATCGGCATAGTTATTTCCAGTTACGAAATCAAAAAAGTTCAAGGAATCAGGAAGTTCATTCACTCGTTTATTATTAGACAACTATTTTAAGTTTAATATTGCGTTGTCTATAAAAATCTCAGGTTGAAATCCAACCTGTGTATCATGCAAACTAAAATTCGCCAAGATTTTGCTTAATCAAACTATCAAGCAGCTATAATAATAATAACAATGATACTGTTTTCTTAAAAAAAACTCCGTCTAATCTTTGATATCATATATTATATAGACTATGGAATTTGGATAAAATCTCAGCAAAAAATATTTGTATAATACCCTTTTTATGTAACCTATCCTCGAAGGGTTGACAGAAATCCATTTCTCATTTTTTCTTAGTTAATAAAAAATGTCAAGCACATGGGATGTTGGAATGATAAATATCCAGTGATGTCTATAGTTAAGCTCCGTACAAACTGTTTAATTATATGTTACATAAAATATTAAATATTTCCAATACATATTATGTTTTATATATCTTTAAAAAAGAAAAAAATATTTTGTGCAATAAGGTCTTGTCTTAATTAGGAATAACTTTCGGAGTGTGTTTTAACAGCCAGCTAAGGGACACAAACTAAAAGTGTATACCATTTTACACCACTTATCCGTAGTTTGGCAAAAATCCCACCAATGCGCATTCCGTAGTTGGCCTCATCTCAAACGGGCAGCCGGTCCTAATAATTTGTACCATATCTTTTCCAATTTGGTAGACATACATCACCCATATATGTGGGAAAAGAGCAGGGGAAAGATGACCGATTAATCGATCTCGTCTGTGATATATTTGTTTTAAATATATATATATTGTGTTGTTACAAAACCTATATACTTATATAAGACTAACGCAAAAATATATAGTCACTTATTAGGAACTTATATATCGACACCTCGGGGTAGAAAGGTCGTAAACACCAAAATCGTAACTTTACAGGAGACGCAAAAAACGTAACAAAAAAAAAGATATTGCCCATAACTTTTTTGTTTTTATACGTATTATTGAATGAAAAACTGTTAAATATTTTGTTTTAAATAAATTTTAACGCCATAATTCGATACCTCGGGGTAGAAAGGTCGTAAACACCAAAATCGTAACTTTACAGGAGACGCAAAAAATGTAACAAAAAAAAAGTTATTGCTCATAACTTTTTTGTTTTTATACGTATTATTGAATGAAAAACTGTTAAATCTTTTGTTTTGAATAAATTTTAACGCCACATAGTCTGCATTTGAATAAACCTCATAGGTTTTAATTTAGCATGGAGTTACGACGTACAAATTTGAATAAAATGGTGGATACGTCTGTTCAGAAAGCACACAATATGGCGTAACTACATTTGTATCTGGCGTATCTTGACACTCTTAGCGGATTGGGCTTAAAAGCCAATGTAATCTTTTTTTTTTTTTTTTTAATTTATTATTATATCAAATTTAAATACAACTTAAAATACAACATAGTTCCGCAAAACTGATCGATCAGTTTGACTGCGGAATCGGGAGTCTCTAAAAGTAACTACAAATAATAATTATTGCACAATTAACATATTTGAACAAATATGAACGTAATTTATTCTTAAATTTATTTTTATTGGTTTCCTGCCGGATGTCCTTGGGTAGGCTGTTTAGAAGGTGAGGTATACGCTTTTTTAGAGTTCTGTCACCAAAGTAGTTTTTCACTTTAGGCACCTCATATTTACCTTCGGACACCGACCGTGTACCACTTTTGTGTTGAACCAATCGGAAGTCATGCTCCTGACAGCCATGGTTATTTAAAGCCAATAAATATTTATGCTTTAAGCCAACTGGAAGTATTTTGCAAATATTAAATAATTTAGAATAGTCACCTTTACAATTACTTTTGGTTTTTTTGTTTACTAGTAGTTTTAAAAATCTAATCTGTAGTGTTTCTAGTTTATTAATGTTGCTTTTAAATGTTAAACCATAACTGTCAAGAGCATAACCCAGGATCGATTCAACTAATGCATAATACAAAATTTTTAATGTAGAAATTGGTACTTTAAAACTTAAATGATAAAATGTACACAAAAGCAATCTTATTTTGTTACAGATGTAATCTATATGATAGGTCCAAGAGAATTTAGAATCTATTTTAACACCAAGACATGTTACATAATCCACATTTTCTATCGGCTCACAATTACAGTTTATTATGTTGGAATGTAGACAGGAATAACTATGTGTATACATAAATGGCGGAATAATTAATTGATTAAGATATGGTGATTTAATTATAATGAATTTGGTTTTTTGGGAATTTAGGACGATACCATTATCATGTGACCACCTGACCACCGCATCTATATCGCGTTGTACTAATCGACACGTTTCAGCAATATCAGAACCGGCGAGTAGTGTGCACAAATCATCCGCATACATGTACGCAGAACAGTTGCGGAGTACACCACACAAACTGTTCACATGTAGTAGGTAGCAAAGTGGCCCAGTTCCAGATCCCTGAGGGACGCCGCATTTGACCTCGGTTTCTTCGCTAACAGTGTTGCCCACTTTCACACAAAAAGTGCGTTCCGTAAGGTACTCACGAAACCATTGGTTCAATGGTCGCTGTACTCCACATTCATCCATACCATTCAAGATTGTTTCCGCTTCTAAAGTATCAAATGCTTTTTTAAAATCGTAAAATATTAACACTACAATTTTTTTTTCTTCTAAATGTAAATTAACTTCATTAGTTGATTTTGATAAAAGTGTGTTTGTACTTTTACCTTTCTGGAAACCATGTTGGTTTTCGTTCAATATTTTATTTTTTTGTAAATAATTTCCTAGCTGGTTAGCTATGCTATGCTATATTTTTCAATAACTTTATCTATACTGGATAAATTTGCTATGGGCCTGTAATTAATTTTGCTAATATGAGACTAATTTTGTTTACAACTACTTTTAGATCTTACATACGCACAAGATCGCTTCCTGGTGCTTTATTTTTACTTAATTGTCTAATTACGCGTTTGACATCATTTTCACTAACTGGCTGCCATCTCATAGACATATCCGATTTCTTAACATAGTTATCCCTTACCAACCAAGTATCAGTACACAGATGTTTTATTTTATTAACTTCACTTGAAAAATTATTGGCAAATTTATCGCATATCTCTTTTATACTCCCTTGCCCTTCCATATTTGATATTATAGAACTATCTAAGGACTGTCTGTTGTTCCCCAATAAGTTATTTAATTTTTTCCAAACTTTCTTAATATTGTTTTTACAATCTAATATACTCTGTTTATCATACTCAACTTTTACTCACTTTTGTTTTGAATGGTAGGTATTAATTTGTAACATTCATTGTAAATATTAGTAAATATATTTGTAAAAGATTTGTATAATTCTAATGGGCAATTTATGTCTAATAACATGTCAAAGTTGCTTGCTTGTAACTTTTCTCTAACTAACCGATTATCTAACTTGCGTCGAGTGGCAGGGATCGATTGCGATCGGTTCACAGCTAGTGCTCTGTTCCATTGTAACGCGGCCGTGATAAAAAAGTGATCAGAAATCTTATGTTTTATTACAACCGAATAAATCGAAGCGTACGGTAGCCTAACATACATATGGTCCAAACATGATTCAACCAATTTATCCTTAAGTATTTCCCTTCGAGTTACATCACATATACATTTCGTAAATCCATACTCCGATAGTAAATTCTCATATGAGATAACACAGTTATTAAAACTATTTAAAAGGTCAATGTTGATATCCCCACAAAAAATATTTTTTGATCGCCGAGGTAAACTATCTAACAGTTTACGTAGTTCTAATAAGAAATCTTGAATTCTGTTGTGTTTAAAAAGTCTCGGTGGTCTATACATGGATATTAAATAAATTTGCTCGCCACCAATATCGAATGTTATGGAGACGCACTCCACCGATCGCATTGCTTGTCCCGTCGCAAGCGCAGGTATCTCGCTCACACGCGCGCCGAGCTCGGCTCGGGAGTAAACCAATACACCCCCACCACTGCGGCCCTCTCGGGTGTAAACGTTAACAACAAATCCTGGAATTTTATAAAACGGCAACAAAGAGAAATGTATGTTTGGTTCTGTTATCACAATAATGTCTAAACGATTTATATCACTACCTATCAACAATAAGAACTCACTGAAATGCTTTTTCATCGATCTTATATTAAGATGTAATATACTTAAGTCTTTAATGTTACTTATCGATTGTAACCACGTATGTAAATTATCGGCACACATATAGTGGACAGGTTCTTTAATTACTGAGATCGGATTATTTATGTTATCGAATTTTATGCTAAATATTACCCTTATTAATCATGTGCGTAGCTATAGCACTTATTTATTATTAAAAAGATCGGTAATGTCACTCTCAGACCGTATACAAATAGTTTTTTCTCCTTCAGCTTTCTTGACTAGTATTTTTCCATTTGAAACCCATATAAATCTATAAATTCCTTTTAGTTCCTTCCTTGTGTTCCATAATAAGGTGCGGGTAGTTTTAGTTAAGTCCTCATTTACGTATACTTTCATGGTAGCCGACCCATTTGTGATCATGTTACTTGTTGTATCAGATAGCTTCCGACGCTCAGCAAGCCAGTTGTCCCGCGACCCAGTACCCGTTGACTTGAAGCCCACGATGATAGGCGCTGGATTTATGGTTGTTTTTGTTTTTCGTGTCCGTTTAACCCATTCTATGTCCGTACAATTTACGTTTATTATATTTCCTATTTTATTGACTATATCTTTTACATTCTCATCCGGTAATTGTTCAACACCTGCTATTTCCAGATTATGTTTTCGAGTTGATTGTTCAAACTCGTGAATTTTTTGTTCCAGAGCAGTGTTTTGTTTTTCCAAAAAGACACACTTATTTTGAATACTGATAGAACTTTTCTCTAACTGTTTAATTTTTTCTTTCGATTGATTATGTTCTGTAATCAATGAGTCATATTTCTCTGACAATAGGCATAAGCTCTGAGTAATCGTTTCAAGTTGTTTTTTAAACCCGGGTATTGCGCCAACTTTCTTTTGTATGTCCTTAAGTATTTTGACATTATCCTGGAACTCTTCCTCTTGTTCTTCTTCTTCAGAACCTTCATCTTCACAATTATTACAATATAATCTGTTTTTTCCATTTTTAATATCCGCCGCCAATCCCTTCACACACCCCCTATGAAAAGTTCCTTGGCAAGTACCTTGAGTACCTTATCAATATATTGTACTATAGTACAATTATAATTTCGTTATACGAGTACTTACCTTCCCTAACTTTTAACTATTATTCGGCCGGAAATACCGACGCAGGCAATCTGTTCCAATCCTTCGCTGTACGAAGTAAAAAAAGACAAAGCAAAGCAATTCGTTCGGACAGATGGAATGTCCACATCAAAAGGATGAATACCTGCCGTGCGTCGGGACGTCCGGTGATGGTAGGGGGCCGGGGGAATTGGGTCTTGTAATTCCTACGCACACTCACCAAAATGTATCCTATAGAATACTGAGAGGCTAGCAATTCTACGCCTGTGTGTATTCAAGGCTGTGGAGGTCAGCTTCGACCATTTCGGGATCGTCTATAATATTCTTTGCTCGCATCTCAATTGAGTCCAGAACCGAAGGATGAGACTTTGCGGCACCAGCAAATATATGACCACAGTGCTCAACACACGACCAGATCTGTGCTTTATATAAAACAAGAAGCTGTTCCGGTGTAAAGTACTGCCGGAACTTTGCAAGAACGGCAAGCTCTGCTGCTGCTGCTCTTACTCTGGACTCAATGAACCGACCAAAGTTGTGGTTCGAGGAAATCTCTAAGCCTAAAAACTGAAGCCGGTCACTTTATTTCAAGGATACATTCTGGAAAGTAGGAGCCGAGGTGAAAGTGCTCCTTTTGGCGGTGAACAGACACGTCTGCGTTTTGGTGGCGTTGAATTTTATAAAATTGGCATTGCTGCATGCGGAGACTGCTTGAAGTTTGTCACTCAAACATTGCACCATGGCTTCTCTTTCAGACTGTACTTGATCTCTACTAGCCCGAGTATTTGGCAGATATCTTTCTACAACTGTGCTGTCGTCTGCATACCCATAGATACCGGGCTTCAACAAATCGTTAATTTGTAGCAGAAAAAGAGTTGCAGAAAGAACGGACCCCTGAGACACTCCGGCATTTATTGTCAAGGGTGCCGAGGAACACCCGTCGATAACTACTCGAAGAGATCAGAAAGCTCAGAAAGTCAGATCATACCAGGAGATATACCGTACGCTGAAAGCTTACTTAAATCATTATTATTATCAGTTTCATCTTCGGTGTCAGTGCCAATAAGTATATTTTTAATTATCTTATTATGAGGCAATTGCAGATATTTCTGGTGGTATGCTTTAGGTATCACTTCGCTATCACAAAAACGTTTCAAATAATAAAATTTGGCAATTGAAAAAGGTAATCAGGCATTATATAAATTAAGTAATACAAAATCTGTATTCTGGATGCCTTCATCTTTGACATCCTCTTTTTCAGTAATTTTGTTACTCTTTTCCTTCTCTTTTCCCTTTATTTTTGTATAAGTATCCCGCTCTTTTCTAGCTTCTTCAAATAAACTAACTTTTCCTGCAATAGCTTCTTCATTGGTGGAGTATTTAATACAAATTTGATTAGGTGTTTTCTTTTTGAAGGTAGCAATTCGAATAGTTTTGAACTGTCCTTTTTTTAGAATTTCTTTAGTGAAAGTTTTTAAGGCAATTTCTTCCCAATTTATAAAATCATTGTTGTAATTTTTCAAAGGTAAACAAGGCGTAAAAGACAAATACTTATTACATTGGCTTTTACGCCCAAATATTTTATATTAATGACAGTGATACAACCGAAACAACTTTATGATCCCATGCAATTGGTATATACACCATTATTTATTTAAAAAACTGGTTTAAGGTATGAAAAAATATGGGACGTATAACACATTTTTTCTTAAATAATAAAATTTTGAGAACACAGATCGATAGAGCTTGAAATTCTATACAAAGCTGTATCATTAACTCATTTTCGCCAAAAGTGGTCTTTACGACTTTTCTACCCCGAGGTATCGATATGTACCCTGCAATCAATTTTCGTTTTTAACCAGTATGTGTCACAATTTTTTTTTTTTTTTTTTTTTTTTTTTTTTTATATTCTCTAGGGCAATGCTTGACTACATTCCACCTGATGGTAAGTGGAATGTAGTCTTAGGTGGTAAGGCGCATTACCCTAGCAACCTATTCACTGTTCGCTTGAAGACACCCACATTGTATTCGGTCGGAAATACCGACGCAGGCAAGCTGTTCCAATCCTTTGCTGTACGCAGTAAAAATGAGGAAGCAAAGCGCTTCGTTCGGACAGGTGGAATGTCCACAACAAAAGGATGGATACCTGCCGTGCGTCGGGACGTCCGGTGATGGAAGGGGGACGGGGGAATTAAATTGTGTAATTCCTGCGCACACTCACCAAAATGTATCCTATAGAATACTGAGAGGCTAGCAATTCTACGCCTGTGCTCAAGGCTTTGGAGTTTGGCTCCGACCAATTCGGGATCGCCTATAAGCCTCTTTGCTCGCCTCTCAATTGAGTCCAGAACCGCAAGATGAGACTTTGCGGCACCAGCAAATATGTGACAACAGTACTCTACACACGACCGGATCTGCGCTTTGTATAAAACAAGAAGCTGTCCCGGTGTAAAGTACTGCCGAACCTTCGCCAGAACGGCAAGCTTTGCTGCTGCTGCTCTTGCTCTGGACTCAATGAACCGACCAAAGTTGAGGTTCGAGGAAATCTCTAAGCCTAACAACTGAAGCCGGTCACTGTATTCCAAGGATACATTCTGGAAAGTAGGAGCCAAGGTGAAAGGGCTCCTTTTGGCGGTGAATAGACACGTCTGCGTTTTGGTGGCGTTGAACTTGACAAGATTGGCATTGCTCCATGCGGAGACTGCCTGAAGTTTGTCATTCAAACGTTGCACCATGGCTTCTCTTTCAGACTGTACTTGATCTCGACTAGCCCGAGTACTCGGCAGATATCTTTCTACAACTGTGCTGTCGTCTGCATACCCATAGATACCGGGCTTCAACAGATCATTAATGTGCAGCAGAAACAGAGTTGCAGAAAGAACGGACCCCTGAGGCACTCCGGCATTTATTGTCAAGGGTTCCGAGGAACACCCGTCGACAACTACTCGGAGAGATCTGTGGCTCAGAAAGTCCGTTACCCAGCCGATCAGACCAGGAGATATACCGTACGCTGAAAGCTTGCTTATAAGGCTCGCATGCCAGACCCTGTCAAATGCCCTCGAGACGTCCAGAGAGACGGCGACCGCTTCTCCGTTCTTCTCGATGGCCTCGCCTAAAATGTAAGTAGCATACACTAGGAGGTCCCCAGTAGACCTATTACGGCGAAACCCGTACTGTCGGTCACTGAGGAGATCGTTACCTTCTAGGTATGCTAGTAGGCGCGAGTTCAATACACGCTCCATAATCTTGCAGAGTATGGAGGTGATTGAAATCGGTCTGTAATTGACAGGGTCGGCACGGCTGCCTTTTTTGGGCACGGGTTGCACATTAGCAAGCTTCCAGGATTTCGGCACTATTCCAGTCATGAAAGAGAGACGATACAGACGTGTCAGTACAGGAGACAACTCAGCTGCGCATGTCTTGAGCAGAATGGCTGGTATACCATCAGGACCACTGGCTTTATTCACATCTAAACGACACAATGTTCTCCATACCTCTTTGTTAGTGATGCGGATTTCAGGCATCGAAACACCGCAGTGAGGAAGATGTGCTGGAGAAGCATTGCCAGTGTCTAGATGCGAATTATCAGCAAACAGAGAAGCAAGTACATTCGCTTTCTCTGTTGCTGTGTGGGCCAGGGATCCATCCGGCTTCAGCAGAGCAGGCAGTGAGGGTTGGCAGAAATTCGACTCGATCGCTTTCGCAAGAGACCAGAAAGCTCGACTGCCAGTTGGTCTGGCAGAGAGCTTTTCGCCATTCTTAGCGATTCGATCGAGACGAGCCTTCCGCAATGCCTTTTTGTAGGACTTGGCAGCTTGGTTAAAGGCTCTCTTCTTCGAACTTACATCCGGAGTTTTGCGGCTTCGAGCATCAGCCCAAATGAGATATGCCGAATGTTTTCGGTCTTGAGCATGACCACATTCGGCATTAAACCATGGGCGAGCTTTGCCACCGATGGGTACGTCAGCAAAAGGAATAAAATACTCCATTGCCTGATGCACCACATCGGTTATAGCATCCGCGCAACTCGACGGATCCAAAGAAGAGAAGCAGACCTGCCGCCAAGGATAAGACGCAAAAAAGTGCCGCATCTCATCCCAATCTGCTGACTTGTATTTCCATACTCGCCTAACACCATGAGGTTCGAAAGCTGGTGGGGAATATGTAAACACAGATTTCACCAGACAGTGATCGGAGGTTCCCAAGGGAGAGGTAACCTCTACCCGATACCTGTCCGGATCAGTTGTCAGCAGAAGGTCCAGGCAATTGGCTGTATGGCCTACCACATCTGGTACCCTTGTCGCTTGCTTCACCAGCTGAAAGAGGTCCAAGGACAACGCAAAGTTCCGCGCTTCTCTTCCAGCATGGTCGGTTTTCTGGTACGGGAACAGCCAGTCCTGATGACAGGCATTAAAATCCCCTAGAAAGACGAGCTGCGCCGAAGGGAACTGATGCAGAGCCATATCAGCAGCCTCACCGAGATACTCGAATAATCTAGTTGTCTCCTGGTCACCGCTGTGCGAACGGTAAACACAAGAATACAGGATTTTTTCGTTTCCTGTGTCTACTAAAACCCATAAAGAAGAAAAAGTGGGGTCTTCAAGGTGACGGAGACGCTGGATACAGAGGTCGTTCCGCGCATACACGCAGACTCCGGCACGTGAGCGAAAGTTGTGCTCTAACGTGTATCCGGGATAATCCAGGTGCGCAGCGCTTAAGGGACATTGTATCTGCGTCTCCGTCAAAAAGAACAGGTGCGGTTGTTCTGTCTCCAGGTGGTGATGGACAGGTAAGATATTAGAGTGCAAACCCCTAATATTACTGAGGTGCACTTTAAATGAGGAGGAGTGCAACCGCTGTACAAACTTTTTTCTTTTTTGGTTTTTTTTCATGGTAAAAATAAATAAAAGTGAATAGGGATGGGAAATGGCAGTTGAACGAGGCGGTACGTATCAAACCCGACTTCGAAATTGGTGATGTCTTGCCGCTGGGAGGCTAGCCTGGAGACTGCGGGGACGCCCGAACCCACCCAGGGATCGCCATCGGGCCTCCTCGCCTGGTCGCCAACCAGCACGATGGAGCCACCCTGGGATTTTTCGCAGCTGGCGGGGCAGCCTTTCGTGGGTGGCTAACCCACTAATTGGGCCCCCAACTATCTGCGGGCGGCCAGCGGAAAGCCGTCGCTTCGGATCCCGCTACCCTCCTCGACTAGACATCCGACAAAACAAACACCAACTCGACGTCAACCGGTTCGCCAACGTACCGCAGCTGTTCAGACCCATTTCCCATATACGGCTTCATCGAGCAACGTGCCGGAACACGACTAGGTCGCTTTGCGGCACGACTTTGCCCAATGGGTGGTAACTTTGCCGGCGACCCGATGTTATGGTCTACCACCAAGAAATTTACTAATATATTTACTATAATACATTTTCTTTTATAAAGACACTTCAAGATATTACAGAAGAAAATTGGAAAAACTTCGATACTTTTAACTTCGATCATAAAACTATCTACTTTATCAGTTTTTTATCTTATAACAACTGCTACCAATCCAAATGGTATGATTTTAACTTTTTTAATATTTTAGAAACATCGAATTAGTAGCTCATTTTTAACAATAGTAATTATGATTAACTTCCTGTTTATGTGTAGAGAAGCTAATTATATTCATATTAATATCGACGAAAAACACTTTCCATTGTCTCTTTGTCCTCTTTTATTTAAAATGATTTACATTTATGCCCGCAATATAGTGCTATTCTTATAGTAGCAGTTTGTTTCATTTAGTACATATTTATTGTTAATATAAACAATATAATGCTTAAACTTATTATACATATGTGTATAGTATACTACGTGAAACCAAAGTTAAATAATTTATGCAATGCATAAATATTTTCCTCCTTAGCACTCGTAAACCCTTTAAAGTATAGCATTGTGTTAAATATTTTATGTCAGTTTATTATTCTCATAACGAAGAATAAGTGCTACATTAACATTAACTGAACAATATACATAACTCTAACTCAAACATGTTACATTTAGTGGCAAGAAAAATATTTCATTTTGTATGTCTATATGTTCAAACTAATATTATTGAAATAGGTAAGTAATATTTGTAGTTTTATTTTCAGGTTATTTTATTTGTATCATTCTTTCGTCTGACTACCTTATAGTCACTTGTCTGTTACTTATTGGCAACTGTTTAAGTCTACGTTGAACACTTCGTTTAATTGGATAAGCTGTTTTTACATTTATTTATCCACCTACACAATTCTAGTAGCTGCATCAGAATACCTGCACAATCATATTATGAAAGTAGACTGTAGAGGAATGGTTTATGATTTGGAGAAAACATGCAAATCATAGCAAGCCAACACACGTTATTTTTACTCTCAATAGAGACACATGTCTACCAGTGACACGTGGCAATGAAGAAACACAAAATGATAATGCAAAATATTTGGGTATGCACTTGGACAGAAGAAAATATAAATGGACAAAGCGAAAATAGCTAGATTTAAAACTATGAAGTATTTACTTAATAGGAAGGGACAAATGAGAACAGACAGCAAAAAATTTACAAAAACCAAAGCTATTTTGAGACCTATATGGCCTTATAGCCTCCAGCTCTGAGGAACATCCAGCAACAGCAACATAGAGATACTGATTTCTAACAAAAGACTACGAGGCATCTTTAACATTCCTTCTTACATATATTATATATCATATCGTTAGTGGTCAATGGTTGGCCGAAAATTTTATGACGTAACCCATTTGAGGAATTTATCTTACATCAAAAGGTAAATAATAAACACAAGACGAGTTTGAATAGTTCATAGAATTACTTTTTAAGAAGATACATGTCAATACATTCAATATTAATATGTCTTCAAAGCCATTACAAAAACATTTGATGACTTTTATAAAATTTTTGTATCTGCCGCTGCTAAGGTTTTCAGTGTTTTCCAGATTTTCATTTTAAAGGGTTAAATTGGAGATAGCCGTTCCTATATTCTATAGAACAAATTATTGAACTAATAATAAATGAAATTTGTTTTTACCACTCTTCTTACTATACTAGAGACATCTACCAAATATATTTTATCAGTATGACTGCACGTTTTAGTAGTCTGTAATACTATTATTGTCGTATCAACACTTATTTCAGTCAGGACTAGGAATAATAACTGGCTATAGTGTCGATATTATTTTTACTTTGGCACGTATTATTCAATGGAAAACAAAAATCATACGATGGATTAGGTCTCGAGAGTGTTTACATTAAACAGAATATAAGAATAAATAATCTGAGATAATAAAATGTGGCTCAATAGAGCTTCGGCAAAACTATAATTAAGACACCCGATCTGATATTTCTCAGCTTTTGCTCTATCTCAAAGATAGATTAGGGTATCGTTTCTTTATATTAATTTTATATAAATAATATTATTATAATTATATATTATACATATTATTAATAAGTATAAATGGTTTAAACATAATAATAAATTCATATATATCAATAGTGAAATATTATTAAAAAAAGGCTTCATTATATTTGTGTGTATGTTATATATACGTACGTACAAAGGTAAGATGTGTGAGTCAAAACATAGTGCGCTCTAACACACTTTTGGAACAAAGTTTATCGCTAATACAGTTTGTGGTTTGTGAACGTTTCTCCAACAAGGTTTATTGCAAACAGTCTGTTTGGAAACAGAAATGGAAACGAAGCGAAGGGAAACATTTCTTTAATAATATGCATTTTAAAAAATGTGTACGTTTTACATGAAGAACACTGCAAAGCAGACATTCTCGAGCAATTGAAGAAGAAAACTAATAGAACAGAACTGGGGTCTATACTAATGTAAAAAAAGGAGTAAAAGCGAGAAATAGTAAATGAAGTGAATAGTGTTTCATACTCGATCATGGCAAAGAAAAATATATTAAGAGAGACTTGTTTTGTTATATATCAGCTAAAAGAAGATGCAGTTACAAAGACCTATAAGTGGCATGTATTAGAAACTTCCCCAGGCGAACATATCTAAACCAAATTAGCAACATGTTGAAGAAACTTACTTACTTACTACTTCCTTAATACAACATGAAGTATATTTGTAAGACACAAAAAAGATAAATAAATTTGGAAGAAGCAAATGATGTTTGTCGCGACTATGACTTCTGGCATAAACTCTTTTTTCCTAACCCATAAGAAGAAAGTCATGCACATATGTATAAAGAAAGAAAAAGAAAAATATGTTTATTCATTTACCTTTTTCAATACAAACTAGGTACTAGGTTTTAGACCCGTATTACTGGGTGCCCGGCTCATCCACCGAGACATTTAACAAAACCAGTAAAAAGAAAAATAATTACAACAATGCAACTGAGAAATATGATCCAATACAAAAAAAAGAAAAAAACAAAAGAAGAAAAAATAAATAAATAAGTAGATTTACAACAGAACAGCAAAAGTAAAATTTAAAAGTAACATAAAAATGTGTTGAGTGAGCGTGGGTGTATGTGTACGTGTGAATGTGTGTGTATGTGTGGATGTGTGTGTACGTATGTGTGTGTGTGTGTGTGTGTGTGTGTGTGTGTGTGTGTGTGTGTGTGTGCATGAGTGTATGTGAGTGATTGTATGTGTGATGTACTATGTTTGTAGTTCTAATCATATTACTACAAGGCCATATACGAATTGGTTTGAAATCTGGGAAAAACTAATTAATTATAACGTTTTAGTAGATCTTCAGTATCGTGATACTTCAAGGTTATCAGGAAGTGCTTAAAAAGATGTTTGATAGCAGATCGTGTCATCGGGTAAAAGTTGAATTTGTTATTGAGTTTATTATAGAGGTATGGGGCATTAAAGGTGTATTGTTTTTGTTTGAATTTGGTTTTACATCTAGGAACACGGCTCACGGTTCTATTTCTACGTTGGGATAACTGTTTTGTAATAAAAGGTAGTTGACGATGGGTTTTTAGTATACAGTTAAATATGTACAGTTGACGTATGGTGAGTTATTGTTTCGAATTATATAATAGAAATGTGGAGAATTTGAATGGCTTAAAAAATATAACTTTTAAGAGTGAACGCTGGGATATTTCTAAATTCATGAGATGTGACTTCGCCGCACCTCCCCATATCGTTATGCAGTAACTTAAAATAGATTGAGCTAGAGCCTTATAAGTGGTTACAAGAATATTTTCATTTGCAACATGTCTCAGTTTTTTAAACATCCATGTGAGTTTTCTTATCCTATCGGCAATTTTACGTATATGGAGACTCCAGTCAAGATGTTGGTCAATTGTAACACTAAGGTATTTCACAATAGTAGCACTGGCAATCTCTTCACACAGGCAGTTATTTAATTCTGGTAAAATTTGGATCAGGTAAGGTAGCTTTGCGAATGGAAAAAGTTATGTATTAGGTTTTTCTAAAGTTGAGAGTTAGGAGGTTGGAATTTAGCCAGTTTGAGACATGTTGGATCCCAGCTTCAGCTATAATTTTTACATTTTCCCAAGAATTTGCATTAAAAATAAGTGCCGTGTCGTCAGCGTAGGTGTAAATATTGCAGTTTTGGAGGTTTAAATTACAAAGGTCATTTACATATACGAGAAATAAGGTGGGACCGAGGACACTGCCCTGTGGTACGCCAAAAGAAACGTTAGATGGTTGGCTGATGTAGCCTGCTAGTTTAAGTTGGTTCTTGCGGTCAGTAAGGTAATCGGTTAGAAGCTTACGAGGAAGACCTCTTATGCCAATATTAAATAGCTTGTCTAGCAGGATAGGCACCGAAACGGTGTCAAACGCTTTAGCCAGGTCCAAGAAAACTTCAACGCATTTGTTTCCGGAGTCGATATTATTGATAATGTCTTCTGTTAGGGCCAAGACCGCGTCCTCCATTGAGACACCATTTTTGAAACCAATAATAATAATAATAATAAATATTCTTTATTGTACACCCAGAAAAAACAATAACAAAAAATAAAACAGAAAAAATGTACAAATTTGGCGGCCTTATCGCTACAGAGCAATCTCTTCCAGGCAACCAATTAATTAGAGGAATAATGAGACGTAGTGTGGGTGTTGTTTGAATAGTAAAAATATAAAAACAAAAAGAAAGCATTACATACACATATTTACATATGTGTATATACATACACGCATATACATACATACACACTCAGAAATAAAATATACATACTTATGCAAATAAACAAATAACAATACAGACGACAAACACGCTATAAATTTAAAAAGTGAACTTTAAGGCAGCGCTTAAACGAATCGCATGACTGTGCACGTTTAATGTTAAGTGGAAGATCATTCCACAGTCTTATGGTCTGCACAGTGAAGGAATCGGAGTAAAAAGAAGATAAATGGGAAGGAACTTTAAGGATAAGGTTTTGATTGGAACGGAGAGATCGGTTGTGTGTGCTACTCAAAAACTCAAAACGTTCTTTTAAGTAGGACGGAGTGGAAGAATTGAACAGTATACAGTATAGAAGGCTAAGCATATGAATATTCCTGCGAAAACGAATCGGAAGCCACTTGAGTTTTTTACGAAAGTGAGAAATATGGTCATATTTGCGAAGACCAAATATGAACCTTATGCAGAGGTTTTGAAGACGCTCAAGTTTATTTAACTGATCCTCTCTTAAATCAGGATAGCAGGCATCATAACAATCTAATTTCTAGCAACCAAATTGGTTGCTAGAAATTAGATTGTTACGTTAGATAAATGTTTTTAAGCGATTGTTAATAACTTTCTCTAGAATCTTTGCCAGTACTGATATAACCAAAATTGGCCTGTAATTGTTTAAGTCTTCTTTACAACCTTCCTTATAAATTGGTGTTATAATGGCTCTTTTAAATATTGCTGGAAAACGGCCCTTTTTGAAACACGAGTTGTAAATATGATACAATATTGGTATAAGTATTGTCCTGGCAGTTTTGATAAATGATGTAGGTATGTTATCCCACCCTGGCGCTGAGTCATTGGACAGATTACTAATAATTGTGTTTATTTCGGAATGATCGGTGTCTAAGAGGACGAAAGAATTAGAAGGAGTACATTTTTTGTTTAAATTAGTTTTGTTTACTTGTGTTATTTATTTTCGTAGCCATATTTTTACCTAAATTAGAGAAGTGGTCGTTAATGAGGTTAACAGATTCAAATTGGGAAGTAGTCAGTGATAGCAGTTTGTGAGTGTCGATGTTTTTATTTTTTGTCGTATAACAAATTGATTTAATAGTCTTCCAACGCGTTTTTTGTTATTTGCAGTATCTAATCTATTTCTATCATAATTATTTTTAAGCCTGCGGACGAGTTTGTGACAAAAGTTTCTATAGCGTTTGTAAGTTATTCTTAAAATCTGATTATTAGGATTCTTTTTAACTTTCATGTGTAATTTATCGCGGTTACGGAGACATCGTAAGATTCCAGATGTTATCCAAGGCTGTTGACAGCGTTTTCTATTAGGAATATTTGTTTTAGATTGGTTATTATTCATAGCTACCATAATTCTGTTAACCAAAGCTTCAGCAGCAAGAGATGGGTCTTCCATGTATAGTATGTCTGATAAATTGTCCTGAAGTTCTTGAATTGTTGCCGAATAATTGACGGAGACCCTGGTTCTAGTCGCTTTGTGACGTACAGGTTTAGTGATGAGATTAAGAATGACGGTGGAGTGGTCGGTAGGGGCATTAGTGAGTACTAGGGATACAGCAGGTAATGTTGTCTTTAGCATCATGTGATCATAACACATTTTATCTCGAGTTGGGAATCTATGCGCCGGAAGAAGCCCATTAAAAGCAAGTGTATTTAAATAATTGAAGCAATTTAAGTCGCTTGTTTCATGTTTTATATCAATATTTATATCACCCGTTATGATTACATTTTGAAATTTTTTGTAACTTCTGAGAAGCATTTCAAGAGACGAAATAAAACCGTCGGTATTTCTAATGGAGGGAGTACGATATATACCAATAATCACAGTATCAATTAGGGTGAGAACAAGACGAGAGGCATTTCTTATGTTCGGTTCGAATATGCTTTGGGGAAGGTTCTTATTTACATAAAATATTACTCCATCGCATTTATTTATAGTGTTTTTCGTAAAATAGGTATTATAGTTTTCGTTTAGGGTTGGAATATTTTTTGTATCAGAGAGGTGGCATTCTGTCATGACTAGGACGTCATGATCTAATTTAGTGGACTGTAAGCTTATTTTAAAACTAAGTTTTTATATATGCTCCTTATATTTTGTGTCAGTATGATAAGGTGGTTAGAGGATGTTATAATATGAGCACAAGAGTCTTCAGGGTTACACACGTAAGACTGGGCAACTTGAACATTGTCTATTTCAGAATTAGTTTGCAATTTATCCATTATAATAGAAGAGCGAACGTATAAAATATTCACAAGTCACGGATATATAATTTAGAATATAATATTTCATGTATACAGGATCATGTGGTGTATAATAATAGCAATATATAAAAGTACATTTTAGTAAATTGGTGTATATTTGGGATGACTTCATATTAGGAGGTTGATGTTTAGGACCGAGAGTCAGCACACTCACAAATGAAAGTTGTTTTAATAATTGGGGACTGTTTTTGAAGGTGAAGGTATAAGGTGTGGTCGTGTGAATTGAGAGAAGTGTAAGTGGTAGTATTGTGTTAGTTCGAAAACAATTATTTGTTACTTGGCTTATATAAAATGTTGTAACTACAATATTATTTCTAGAAAATACAAATCTACGTAATTATAGTCATATACTGATATTATACATACTCTTAATTTGAGATTCGTTAACTATTTTAATGATTGGAGAGTTCTCATCCTTTCTCACTAACACTTCTCCAAGTGAAGTCCAGCAAAATTTATAGTTTTGAGTTCTCGTTAATTCTCTTGATAAGTAGAAGAGTCTGTTACCTTTTGGAGTTAGATGATCAGACAAGTAAACTGGTGTTTTACAGCACTGCAGGCCTAAGAGCTCCGAGTTCAGTTTATTATTTTTATTTTGAATATTATATTTCTTGGCCGCTTTCATTATTTGAGTTTTTTGAAGGTAGGAGGATAATTCAACTACTATAAGCTTCTTGTCTCCTTTATTAGATGATCTATAAATGTCTTGAATATTATTAGCTTGAAGATCAACATTGACCGAGGTATAGAGCTTCGAAACCATATCAACGAGCGACTGCTTTGTTTCGCCTTCTATTTTGGGGACATTTTTTTAATGTATGTATCTATATTACATGTATGTACTTCACTTAGTCTGGTAAATGTTCGAGAAACTTATTACTTAATTTATTTTAGCTGCTACATACCACAATCGATTATAACGTAAGTTGGAATTGTAATAAAAGTTGTTTTAATGTATCAAAAAAAAAACAATTAACATTTCGACAATATGATTCTATAATGAAAGATTTTTTAGTATTTTTGTTTAAAAATAAATGCATCCAAAAAAGAGCTATTTCAATCACTTTGATAACTAAATTCACGTATATATCACATTTTTAAAGCTTTTATGTTAAGAAGGTTTTATAAAAGCTGTGACGACAATGCTTACGGTTTTTAGTCTTAGGAAAAATGTGTCAAGGATTTATCAACGACATTACTCTCGTATCAACGTCCTCTTAAAAGTACGTTTATCTTGAAAAAAAAACTGTTTATGCTTCGTGTATAAAATATGTAACACTTAGCATTTCCATTCATATGTTTATTAAAGTTCGTTTATTTCACTTACATGACGAATACAAAAAATACACAATGTTTTAAAATTTAACAAGTTATTATTTTCGTAACGAAACTTTAATGTCCAACTTCTAAAAAGAATAAAAATTACTATAAAAAATATTTAAAGCTTACAGTAGGAAATTAAAAACACTATAGTCCTTGATCACGTTTTTCGACATTCCAAGACATCGTCTTGAAAAGACACTTAGCGCGCTTTAACTTTCTTTTGATAAAATAAATAACTTTATACTCACTTTACAAATTAAGCATGCAATATGATATGTGTAAGTCACGAAACAATGTTAAGTGTCTTTTGTAATACATAATAGCTTTTTGTAATAAAAACTTTTTTTAATGGACTTTCTGTACATACCCTGGACAAAAAGAACATATTACGTGAATCATAAAACATATATTTTACTAAATTATTTCGTATTTTGCGTACCTTATCCGATGTGGATGCTTGTATAATATAATTTTTTTCGTCAAGTTGCTTTTTAACTTAGCAACTGTGATACTTACCTACTGTTAAGAATTGTTTCAGTAGTACACAGTACTTGCACTTCAATGTTTAATATCCAACCCTTTGTAATAGAATTATGTTAAAATACCCTATGCTTATAATTCTTAAAACATTTACCAGTAAATACTAAATAACATTCCATAATTAATTGCTTGCTTGCTTATGAACTAAAACATGTGAATTCCAATGTATTTAACATTTAAATTATTATAAATGAATATTCCTTTATTTATTTTATTAAATAAAATACATAACGTATAATGAAATAAATTATAAGATGGTTTTTTATCTTTGCTGCAAGCTCGTAATCAGTGCACCAAAATACTGAACTGCACATGGGCACACTTATACACATTGCACACCACACACATAAGGGGAAACAAACATTTGACTAGTGTTTCATATCACCGATGATTCCATAATTCACTTGGTCCAAATCAAACTCTGTAATATATTTTTTTTTAATACCTTATTAAATATTTAATAATTAAATAATAACCACACAAAGAATATTTAAAGTTTAAACAAGTAACGTAGTGTGTGAGGTAGTATTTTGAGGGTTATATAAAACTTAATAATTGAGTTTACTTCTTTTAATCCTTAGAGGTTTTGTTGTTCATTATTTATTATATAGTTAGAAAACTTTGTAATTTTGTTGAAAAGTGTTCTCCGACACGGAGTCCGTTGACTCTGTTTAAAGTTTATTAACATATGGTTTGGTTATAAAATTTTACAAGAACCTTAAATTAAAAAAAAATGTTAAATTTAATGTTCGTCAATTTCTTTGAATATAATCTAAAATCGACAATAATTTTAATGGTTCTTCAGACAAATTCGGTTTTACATCTGGCAAAAGTATTATTAACATTATTATTTCAATAGAAGTCTTTCTTCTGACGAGGTAATCGGATACATAGGTTTGCTCGTGTGTAAAGCATTATCTTATTTATGCTATTTATCGTATTATTTATGTATACATGTTCTTTTCAGGACTAATACAGATCTACTTCGGAAAGCTGTGGCTGGACAGTTTGGTGCATATACCATTACTGCAACAAAACCTCTCATAACTGAATTTTTTTTTTTAACATTAAACATGAAAATTTTTAGATTGTTATTATATTTCTCTTGAGGTTAGACCACAAATTTGGAAATTTTATCGTTTTACATAGAAAATCTTTTGAGAGTAGATAAAGGCTTACGCTTTTCTAGAAGTACTGAAATTCGATAAAGCTTATTTTGTACTTTGAACGCTTAGGGATGTAGAGTATCCAGATTTTTATTAGTTTTCGGAGCTGACTTGGAGTCACTTAGAATATACATAGTGGTTTTTGTTTTTCTTCGCTATCATCGTAACTTGAATGATTGCGGATAGCTCTGTGCCCCCTGTAGCCTGTGTACTGGCTTTGTCTGGTTTTGAATAAGTTGCTCATCTTTGTGGCCACCCGAAGCTGACACTTTGGGTTTTCTATGTTTCTAATAATTATCTAAACCTGTCCATATCGTCTCAATTTAGAATCATACATTTTAACAAAACCTGTAATCTGATATTTTTTTAAGTCAACAAAATGAAGTTATGAAAATACTACAAGTCCACAATTTTGATGATTTCTAGAAATCTATAAACTGAAATTATGAAATCTCTTGAAGTCCGATATACTGATCATGAGAAGTCTAGAAAATACATTTTCCAAATATTACAAGGTACTTGTTTAAAAGTAAATTTATAGTCAGGTTTTAGAGGTCCAAATAAATTCAACGTTTCAGTATGTTCACCAGACTTTTGTTTTCTTACTTTACAGTTAAATATCAAGAGTGTATACAACTCTTATGTATTTTGTAGTTGTTTAAATATGGAATAGCGTTTTAATAAATGGGTGGTGGCATCTTTTTATTGTGGCAAAACAACACTAGCTTATTAAATTCTTAATAATTCACAGTTCATTATCAGTCACACTGAATCTGTGTCCCATTTTGTGAAGATTATCATCAATGATTTAAACTTTTAAAAGTATGAATATTTTGTACAAACAACATTAAAAGACTGTCTGCATCTCAGCATCATCTATAGAGCGAGAATGCAATATAAACAATACGTTTTCGTATTATGTCGTTACATATAGCGGTGGAATTTGATAATTGAATAAATCTTCTAATTTGCCAAAAAGTAATAAAAATCGGCAACGTAAGCTTAAGCTTTATCCGCAGATATAAGATGGTTCTTTTTTATCTCTGTCGGTGGAGTTGGGAATGATTAAACTCTTCATGTCTTTAGAGAAATCCAGTATTAAAGAATACAAATATTCTGCTTACCATTTTAAGCTTTTATGTATTCATATTAAACATCTTTATTTATCGACGTCATCAACTAATTTTTGCAGTGAAACTTTTTTTATACAGTGGAATTTAATAATTGAATAAATCTTCTAATTTTCCCAAAAGTAATAAAAAAACCCAACGTAATCTTAAAATTTATCAACAGATATAAGTTGGATCTTTTTTATCTTTGTCGGTGGAATTGGAAATGATTAAACTCTTCATGTCTTGAGAGAAATCCAGTATTAAAGAATTCCAATATTCTGCTTACCATTTTAAGCCTTTATTTAATCATATTAAACATCTTTATTTATCGACGTCAACAAAGATTTTTTGCAGTGAGTTTTTTAAGTTATTTCTTACTCAAGGTTTATGGAAATGATAACAGTAAATTGTAACTAATTCTGTATTTAGAGTACAGAGTGTCTATGTTTTTTTTTAATAGTCTAAAAAAATATATTTTAAACTTATTTAGATGTAAATATTTGTAACAAAAAACATTGAAAGAATTTTGAAAAAATTCTAATCGTACAAATTTTATGTAATGAATAATAGTCAAACCAAATACGTTTATTAAATATTTAGTTGCAAATAAAGAAGTTCTTTATATCTAAATTATACAGAGATATTTGAGAAAACTCCACAATTTAAACAATAAACGTCGACGGTCACAAAATTTGTGAAAACGAATTTTTCGTTATAATAACGATTTGATCGGTTTTTCGTGAAAGTGATTAATGTAAATTCAATTTACCATTCGTGTAAATTGAAATATCTATTTTTATATTAAAGTTAAATGTATAATTATTTGTTTTAATTTAGAAATTTTAATTATAGAAAGGAGATATTCTAAACCTATGTCGAGTGTACTATTAATAATATTTTAGTGTAATGTACACCAAAAACTCTGCTTTTTAGTTCAACCCTACAAACAACATTTGTTCGTATTTTTATCTTAAATATGTGTTTAACCAAACTAAATAAATATCTTTTTGAAAGAATATTAAGTTTGTACAGCTTATAAAATATATTAAGTAAACCCGATTTTTTTAAACTTGTTTGTTTAATATTAGTTCACATTCATATTTTTAGTAACTAGTACAATTCTCATTTAAGAAAATATATGGATAATTATGCTTAAACGAATTGATATCATTTATTATAATAATAATCATATTTAATGGTAAGCAATCAATTAACTAGTTTTCAGTTATACTTACAGTCATATATTACAAAAAATGAAAAAAATCCCTGAACAATGTCCAGAGCATGATTTAACCTCAATTCTACGAGATTCTCTCACCGCAGCAATGTTTTGAGCCTTATGTCACTTACCTGTAAAGGAAACAAATATTTATATATAAACTGTTACTCGAAATAAAATAGTAATAGTGGTTATAATAATTTATTACTTTAAAATAAAAGACACTATAAAACTTATAATTAATTAACCAAAATATTTAATCTATATAATTTTTAAACAGATGTAATCGTAACTATATATATATAATTACAATAAAATACGCTTAAACATATTCATAAACAGTTTAAACAAATGAAGCCAGCCTAAAATGTGACCATCGAACTTAAAAGAGATAGGTAGATCGAAAACCTCTATCTCTATCTATCAAAAAAAGCTTTAGAAGAAAGCTAAAGAAAGCTATGTTTACCAAGATGGTTTTTAGCTATGATTGGTCGTAATAAAAACAGTCGTCTCCAAGATATTGACGTTTTATTGGTAAAAGGTTATTATGCTATAATTAGCTGTTCCCAGCGGCTTCGCTTGCGCTATATAGGAAAAAAACCCTTGTTATATAGGCCAAAAGGTTTTTACACTTAGTTATTCAGTTAAAGTACTTTATTAGGGATAGCTGCTGCCTGTGACTGCCTCCACGTAGACTGTAAAAATATATTTATATGGCTTATGATCGTAGTCATTAAGAGTCATGGGCAACAGCTAATGATAATATAAATCCCTTCATCATAGTGTCATTAGTGACACTATGATGAAGACAAATGACAAATTTGTGTGTCTGTAGGTTCATTTAAGAAAGTTCATTTTTACAATTAAGAAACCAATAACATAACTTTAAAAAGCAGAAAAAAAAACCCACGATACAAAAACACCTCTAAAAAGAATAAAAATAATATTAATATGTACTTATTGAATTCATTGCGTCGGGGGACCGCCTAATAAAAGAAGAAATTAAAATGCAAGTAAATTACCAAGGCAAATGAAGAATTACGATGTCGAATTGTATAGTCTAAGTCCTCAATGATTAACTTTATAAAAATAGACACCATCGTCAAAGTACGTACAACGGTTCCCCGACTTCAATAAGTACATAATAATATTTTTCTTATTCTTTTTAGATGTCTTTTTGTATCGGGAGTTTTATTTTTTTTTATTTATTTTAGTTTTACTTTCGTAAACAATTAAATATTTATCTACCTGGCTATGTTCACGTAAATTAATCGAAACGCGTGATTTGAGATTCGCGTATTTGTTCATGTTAACAAATAATGCATGTAAAATAATGCAATATGATAACTGCTGTTTTTACTGTATTTTGAAAGTAGCTAAACATGTAAGAGAGACTACAAAAATAAACATATCATATCTAATTTTGACCGATATATGAAGAGCCACAATTACAGTCACCTACAGAACATTACAGAAGAATGCTCTTTCTAAGTATCTCACTTTTTTACGTGTTTTATTAATTATCCTTGCAGAATTATAACATGTTGGAAAATCTGTAAGTACCTTATCTTAAGTTCTTTAGGCTGCTAATATGAATACAGTTTTTTTTTACAGTACCGAATGTCTTCCAAACAAAATATTACCTCAGAAAAATATTTGTGATATGGAAGTACTGAGATTGAGTATTTGAAAGACTACCATCGTAAAATGAAACTGTAGTCATCTTTGTAAGTGTCAAGTTCAAGAATATACATATATATACTACACTCTATTAAAGCAATCAGGATACATCTTCTAATACGTGTAAATAAATATTATACAATTTTTATTTTACTAATGTGCAGTGTATCCTAAAATATTTTATATCTTAAATATGGATACATATTGTGTAATCATTGGCTTGTTTATTGGCAGTGAAGTATGCGAATGTTATGATATCGTTATTACGGTTAGATGAAGGTATCAAAAAATGATATTAAAGTAACCTAATTATATATTGAATTATACAAGATAATGTTAGTAGGAAATAGTACTATGATGTAGATCTTAGAACTTATTGAAATAACTCATGAATACTTGAACTTAATATCAATAAGAATTTTATGAAAAAAATATTTTGACATGATTATAAAATGTCATACGATTTTCAGCATCGTGCGTATGTCAAAAAAATATCCGAATAATAATTAGACCATGTTTGCAATTGTTTATAAATATTTTAGCAAAGTTGAGCTTTTTTATTTATTATCAGGGGTTAAAATCAAATCTAAAAATTATTATTATTATCCAGATTATTATATCAATTATCAATGCAGTTATAACGTATAAATATGCAATGCTTTAAAAAAAAGACACCTGCATGAAAAATAGTTCTGTATCTAAAGACTAAGTATATCCTTATTTTTATTATTAAATAAATAAATAAATAAAAAATCCTTCGACACGAGGCTCTCATTTCTCTGAAGTACATTTAACTTTTCCGTTTTAAGCCTATCAGTGGAAGGTTTAGAAGGTTCTTAAACACGACATGAAACTGTAACTACACAATGAGACTTTTACGACGTTTTGACGCAATTTTGGTCTAGAATGTAATTTCTACACAAGTACGTGCCAATATAATACAATTTACTACTTTTCATGCTTGGTCAATCAATTTCAGTTTCATATAAATAATAGTTATTTGTTTTTTTTTAAACATAAAAAAAATTACAAACTTATTAATTCATTTTTACTAGCCGTGACTTTTTTCACGGCTAGTAAAAATGAATTACATGCATACATACACATACATGCATTATACACATACATACATGCTTTTACATTGATATTCTAAATGTAAAAGTTAAGAAACAAAACATTAATATGTAAAAAGAAAAATATTTTTTTTATATATTGACATATTTTAAAAGACTTAAAATATTCGTATTCCTATTATAAAAAACACAATGAAAACAAAATGAGGCTATAGGCTATGTACATGCAAGAGGGCTTTTAATATGTAAAACATATAATTCTATCATTATCGCGTTCTGTTTTTACAAGAACCTTTTCGCTACTTAAGTGATTTCTGCCTTGGTAGGAAACTGTCTAAGAAGAAGAAAAAATTTAAACGCCGTTTTATATAATAACTTTTAATGATATTTTATAAATGACATCGTTAGTAACAACGACGAGACGAACTTGACACGTTCACGTCAATTAACGTAACTAACATTGCGTTTAGGCAGTTTTTAAGATCAGCGTAAAGAATATAATAGATATTTTTCCGTCTTTACTATAACAATTATTTATTTATAATAATTAATTTATTTAATTAAAATTTTATTAATAATTGTTAAAATCAGGAATAGACAAAACGAAATTTAAACTTTTGCAATGTACTCTATGTCTAATTAATAAATCATGTTAACGTAAAATATATATAGACATTGCTCTTTGCGTTTTAGTAAGATATATTAACTATTATTTACGTATTATTAAGGGGTAATTGTATAAATAATCTACTTTATGACAAGTGCTTTATTTTTTACAAAAAAGAGTCATTAAGACATAAAAAAAGAAAATGCCTTCAAAAGTTAAGCAATCTGGCTTAATATTTGTATAATACAGTCTATGAACATTACTTCCTCTATATATTGCTTTTGATCTTCTTTTTTAATATGTACGTCTACAATTATACAAAAACTTATTTTTCTTGTTATCGATTAACCATACCCCTAAACTTAGTACAGACTTTATTTATTAATACTATTTTATTCCTCGAAAATAGCTACTTGGTAAAATAAGTTAGATCTGTTAACCATACAGACGAGATTTGCAATCATAGCAAACATAAGGGAAACAAATATTGAATGAGCAAAAACCTAATAAAACTAATATTTTATACCAATTTTGTTATACCAGCCAGGTGAATAACATAAGGCCTGTCCGTATATAATACCTTTCATCCGTAGGAAAACATTGTTGGACCGATCCAAAAGCTTATTTGCATTTTAGAAATTTACTTAAACTGTTTTACATAAGACTACCTTAAACCTTAAGAGAAAGATTTAAAAACAAATGAAAGTTACTTGTCTTGCACAATTAATTAATTAATACTTTTAAATACATCTCGTTTTAAATTAGTGCTAATTATATCATCCAACTCCTGAACTGTTATGAAGTTATTAAGTCTGTAACCACAGATAAGAAATTTAGTGTCACTTAATTCATAGTTCTCCCTAACGCCTTTCATTAATTGATAACAGTGCAGCATCCTCAACGTATACTAACACACATAACTTTATTTCATATCTGGAGCCTTAAAACGTAAAAAATACATAACTACTAATTATATATATACAGAGATTATTTTAAATATTCTGAACTCTTCTGTATGCAATTTCCTTTTATTCATGCCGATACTAGAAATCGAGTATCTGTCGACTTTGATATTATGCAAATATTACATTGATAAATAATCTTAGCTTCTCTCTCTCGTTATTCTGCCACCTGTGAGTACTTGTTTCTTGAGCTGGCATTAAACGGTGTTAAAGCACTTCTGGGAGTAATATATTATCCTCCAGCCACCGATTATCATACTGATTTAGAAGCAGCTTTGGATTACTTCTCGTCTAGTTATAAACATTTTGTAATAATGGGTGAATTCAATACTGATCTCTTAAAATCTTCCTCTCGTTCTTTTAGACTCCGTGAGATTATTGAGTCAGCCAATCTTTCAATTCTTCCTTTAAATGCAACTCATCACAATGTTGACTGTGAAGACTCATTATTAGATCTTATAATCACTGGAGCCCCTGACTTGGCTAAGCAGGCTAGACAGCTCTCTGCTCCTGGATTTTCACGACATGATCTTATTTATTTATCGTACAAATTGAGACCACCTAAACCTAAATCAACTGTTTTAAAAAGTCGAAATATTTAACGTTTAAACTTAGATCATTTGAGGAGTGATGCTGAGAAACTCGATTTATCACTGGTGAATGCAGCATCTACTATCGACGACAAAGTATCTTTTCTCAACTTTGCTGTTCTCACACTGTATGACGCTCACGCACCAATACATGCTGTAAAATGAAAGTGATCTCCAGCGCCATGGATGACCAAGTCAACTCGCACTGCTATTACTAGACGAGATCGTTTATTTAGAGTTTTTAAAATAACCCGGAATGAACACAGCTGGTCAGCTTATAATATTGCGAGGAATCGGTGTAATCAGATGATGCGAATAGCTAAGCGCCGCTATATTCATAATAGTATTAGTAACTCTTCTTCTCCTGAAATATGGAAGTTTCTTTACTCTATTGGCATATGCACACCATCCACCTTAGGTAATACTTCTCCTTTATCATTAGATCAGCTAAATAGTCACTTTGTCTCTGTCTCTCAGTTAAGCCCCACAATCCGTACTCAAATGCTAACTCACATTTCTTCAATACTGAGTCCTGATATACCATCTTTTGATTTCACACCTGTACAAGAGGATGAAATTAAGAAATCTTTTTATTCTATTAAGTCTAATGCTGTTAGTTGTGACCATATAAGTAGATCTATGATACTTAATCTATTAGATTCCCTCTTACCTTTAATCATTCGTATTATAAATTTCTCTTTAAATTTCGGCGATTATCCCAATACTTGGAAAAACGCTTTTGTACATCCGTTACCAAAAATCTCTCAAACCACTCTTCCTAACCACTACAGACCTATCTCCATATTGCCATTCCTTTCAAAAATCTTAGAAACCTGTGTATTTAAGCAAATCTCTTCTCATATATTTAAATATAATCTACTTAGTCGGTACCAGTCCGGGTTCCGCCCAGGTCACAGCACCAATACTGCTCTCATCAAAGTGTCCGATGATATTCGAGAAGTTGGAATGGACAACAAGAAACTAACAGTGTTGGTGCTTGTCGATTTTTCAAACGCATTTAATACAACTGTTAATCACGAAATCCTTCTTGCTATACTATCTGTATTTAAATTCAGTCCATTAGTCGTAAAGTGGTTCAATTCTTATCTTTGCGGCCGCCAGCAATCAGTTTGCTCCGGGGATTCCTCCTCAGTGTGGGCCAATATACTTACTGATGTGCCGCAGGGCGGAATACTTTCTCCCATCTTGTTCTCTTTATTTATTAATACATTAATACCTTACTTCGACTGCTCGTACCACTTATATGCTGATAACCTTCAGCTTTATGTGCAAACAAGAATGGATGATATTCCAAACGCCATTTGCACTATTAACCGAAACCTACGTCAATTGAGTCTATAGTCATCAAAATTTGGTATTTCCGTCAATCCCGAAAAATGTAAGGTTATGATTGTTGGTAGTACAAGAGTGTTAGTCAAAACGGATTTAGATAGTTTTCCAACAATTACATACAATGCAAATATCATACTACTATCGAATTCGGTAAGAAACCTGGAGTTGTATAACGACAATGGAATAAGTTGGCACCTGCACATTAAAGTAATTTAATGCCACATTACAGACCTTATATCGGACTAAAGATTTTCTCCCACTTAAAACGAAGGTAATGTTGGTTAACAGTCTTATTTTACCCATTATTGATTATGCAGATGTTTGCTACCCCGATTTAAGTAACGACCTACTCAATAAGTTAGAGCGCCTCCTTAATAACTGTATCCGTTACATCTTCGGTCTGCGTAAGTACAATCACGTCCCTCACTTTCGCACTCAACTTAAATAGCTCACTATTCGTCAGAGGCGTAGCTCTAGAATACTTTGTCTCCTTTATTCAATCTTAAATGGTCCAAATTCACCTTCTTATCTGAAGGAAAAATTCCAGTATCTCCATGTAACTCATGGCAAAATGCTTCGTCATATTCTAACCTTAAAACAGTTATTTAACCGCATAGAAGTGACTTCTTTCACAAATCTTTCACAGTTTAAGTTTCACTACTCTGGAACGAACTACCTGAAAAGATCAGAAAAGCGCCCACAAAGACTTCTTTTAAAAGACTGGTTAAAAAACATTTCTTAGAGTCATCTTGATAAATAATTCTAATTTCTATTATGTGTTATATGATGTTTATAAAGATAATTATATATGTTATGTGTGTATACGTATATATATGTGTATATTAATAATTATATTTATTATATTATTTTAAACATGTATTTAATATCTATTGTTTATATTTAGTAAATTATGTTCATGCTATATTGTTTTATCATATATATATATATATGTTAGAAAAAAAAAAAAAATATATATATATATATATATATATATATATATATATATATATATATGTATTAAAAAGTAGAGAATGCCAATAGGCATTAAGTTCGCCTTTTGTATTAGTCAATAAAGGGTAAATAAATAAATTATATCGATTCTGTACCTAAACACCAAATCTATTTTAACAAAAGTGATCTAAGAGAAATAAAATCTAAAATGAAATTAAACTTTAAACATTCAAAATAAATTTTTAAATATAAACTAAGAACAAAAAAGGACAGAGAGTTAATCCTTGGGAAACAGTCATCTTTTCCAATATACCCGAAGAAACGGCACCATATATATTTACCTTGTAGGTTTAGTTTATTGATTTCATTTTTCCATACAAAAAGATGTCCAACTTACGAAAAAAAAATTATTGAGCAGTGTTTAGCAATCATACTTGCTTTGAGTGAGTGAGAGGTGTCGAATATATTTAAAAGCTCTTATTTAAATACTGTCTGTCTTAAAGTATTTGGTTAAGGTTGTTCTATAGTAACAGTTCACTAAGCAAGAACAAGTCACTAATCTCGATTTTCAAAAGCTAAGTTAGCCAGCTTTTTATCATGGTTTGCAGTTCCTGACTTACATAAATTGTTCTGTAGATCGAAATTTGCAGAACGAAAATGTTAGACCCCAATATTAACCGTGCTTTCTTTTATACGTATGGATAAACTACACTCATACACATATATATTTTTTCAGTTGTTTTTCCAGTCTTGGTACCACTGCAAAATTCGAATCTATAAATATCGTGATACTTTAAGTGTTTCAATATGATCAAAATAAAACATTAAATTCAACACAGAAATGCAAGAACCTTCATTAAAAAATAGTTTTATTTTGAACCTTAAAACAAACCAACATGAAGTATATTTGTAAACAAAGTGACATATTTACCCAAAAGCTTATTTTATATGTAAGAACTTTTTATTAAAAATACTTTTACAATAGGGAAAAACAACATAAATACTACATTCGCGATTTCACAATTCGCGGTCGCGAAACCAATTTTAAGAAAAGAACCTTACATATTTCAAGACGTTAAGAAACGGAAAAGATAAAAGAAGTATATGTAACACAGTCTTGTAGAATATTATTATTTTGTGGTTAAATGTGATTAAGTGAATCATTATACTATTTTGGTATATTTTATTCAGAAGAACTAAATGCTTTTATTTACATTGTACCCAAATCATTGTGCCTTAGATACAAGAATTTAATCAGCCCAAATTAAACTTAGAAATAATAAGACCAGTTCATCGTAATATTTAATCTCCCACTAAGCTTTATATCCCGCATATACTTGCGGGTAGGTGCAAAGTAGTGAGCACATGTTTTTTATCTCTCCCAAATATTATTGGTTTTAAATTAATTTTATCAAATATTTAGCATGTTAGTGCTTTAAAAATACCTTTTACCTACCTGATTAATAATCCTGTATAAAATCCATAGTGTTTTACAAAGTAATATAAATCTTTAAAATTATTCACCAAATAAACACAGTCTTCTTTTAAAATATCTATATTTGAACTAAAATGGAATCTTTACAACATACTATCTCTGAATTAAGAGATCACTTTGATGGAAAAATGGCTGAATTTCAAAAGAATCTCCAGTCCTCTTCAATCCCAGCTACAAGTCCAACATCCAACATCACTGCGCAGTTTGCTATCTTCAGGACTTTTGTTTTGGGTGCTTTGGAAGGCCTTCAATCACAGCTCAAGCTCTTAGCGGCTAAGTCTGAAGAATTAGAGATGAGGTCCAGAAGAAAAATTCTTCTTGTTCATGGTATTCCAGAGAGTAAAAATGAGAATGCCACTTTCTCCATAGTGAAAGTGATCACTGACCAGCTTAAAATTCCAGAGATAAAATGTGAGAATATCAGTCGCTGCCATCGCATAGGGAAATTAACCTCGGGAAGACCTCGTGCTGTTCTAGTAAAATTTAATGACCTGGTTCTCAGGAATAAAATTTGGTTTGCCAAAACTAACTTGAAGAACTCGGGTATCACGTTGTCTGAGTTTCTTACAAAAGAAAGGCATGATGTGTTTGTGTCAGCACGGCAGCGGTTCGGGATTTCAAAATGCTGGACCAGGAATGGTTGTATAGTGATCAGTGCAGCTGATGGTTCACATAACCGTGTCACAACCATGGCTGATCTTAATAACTTATCTCATTCGTTTTCTGAAGTGCCATCACCAAACATTACTTCTGCTACTATTTCAACAGGGCCTAATGCGGCAAAAGATAGCCGTATAACTAATGCTAGGTCTAAAAGGGTGGCAAAGAAGTAGTCGTAAGTACGAATAAAATAAGTAACTTATTTTGTGTCTTTCATGCATGTCAACTTGTATCACTTCAAGAATTTTGTATATTAGGTATGTACTTATTTTATTATCAGTTAAATTTTTGTAGGTAGTTAATAGTTTCAGTATGTAGCACTTTTGGTTTTGTTTTGTTACCCTTTTATAACTATTTGTAATAATGATTAACGTTTTACTTAATACTTAACAGAAGGTACTCGGTTTGTTTGGTAAATTACTTAAAAGTTGTTATTGTCAAAGTCATTTGTCAACTGACAGCCTCTGATGTCCGTCTTATCTGTCATGTCAGTCATGGCTGTCACTTGGTTACCAAACAGAATGAACAAATAAAGAAAAGTAATTATTATTGTGTATGTATGTATGCACTTGTATAAATTTATACTTTTTTTTTACACAATCTGTAATATTCATTTTTTATTGGCCCAATATTTGTTTTTTTTTTGCTTTACTGTGTTTTGTCTCTTGCTATTCTGTATTAGTCATTTTAAGTCATTTTGGCATTACTATTGTTATATTAATGGGTTTTGCTTTATCATTGGTATTATTATCGCTTTTTATTATTATTATTATTTTTTTTTTCGCTTATATGTAAAGTAAAATGGTGCTCTTACTTCTAGAATTGTTTAAGTTTAATATTTGTTTGTGAACGCTATCCTGATAATGGTAGGTGAAAGGATATAAGTTATTAGTTTTAAATTTTACCTTAGTTTATTTTAGCTTTATTATTTGTTTTACATTAATATTTTATTTAATTTATTTTCATTATTATTATTATTTATTTACTTATTTTTTTAAATTTTATATTTTACTATTTTAGTGTAAGTATTATCACTACTTCTATATATTTGTATATCATATATTACTATGAGTTTCAGTAATGTTAATTATAATATTTTCTCAGATGACGACACTGCTGACTACGTTACCGCTTCATCTTCCGACGACAGCTTTCACAGTTCCTATTCTTCTCTTTCCTCTTTACTTCAATCGGCTTTTAATCCATTCCCCAAGAATTTTAACGTTGTTCATATAAACGCACAGAGTATCCCTGCCCATTATCACGATCTTGTATCCTCGTTTGACTTCAATAACATTCACGCCATATTAATATCAGAAACTTTTCTTAAGCCCGTTTTGCCCTCATCATCATTTTCCCTACCTAACTTTCATCTCATACGAAATGATCGCTTGGGAAAGGGCGCTGGCGGTGTTGCCATTTATTTGCGTAACCACATCCCCTTCTCTATCCTCAGCAAGTCTGAGGCCCAGTATTCGGCATCTGCGGAACACATTCTCATTGAAGTATTATTTGGCCGCATGAAACTTTTGTTAGGAGTTTTTTATAGTCCTTCACTGCACATCGACTACTTTGATAACTTTGAGAAATTACTTGAACTGTATACACCGAATGTAGATCATACTGTCATATTGGGCGATTTTAACACTTGCATCCTTAAAAACGACTCTCGTTCCAAACGCTTGTCAGATATTATCAATTCTTCCAACCTTAATCTTATCCCGTCCAAAGCCACTCACTTTTTTCCAAATTGTTCACCATCTCTCCTCGATATCTGCATTGTTTCCTCCTTACAGCATGCCGAAAGCTATGGTCAACTGCCAGCTGAGGCCTTCTCATATCATGATTTAATATTCCTATCATATAAAATCCGTCCTCCTAAGGTTAAGCCATCTGTGGTTATGCGTCGTAGCTTTAAACATTTTAACAATAATGCGTTCATGCACGAGCTTAATGATATTGACTGGGATGCGATTTTTAATGCCAGGACGGTTGATGAAAAGTTAGACCTTTTTAATTCCTTCCTAACTGATCTTTTTGACCAACACGCTCCGTTCCGCCCCATTAAGCTGAAACATCTTCCTGCGCCATGGCTGACTCAGGATATTAAAAATCTTATGTCAAAACGCAACAAGGCCAAATCTAAATACAAATTAAATCCCACAGTTGACAATCTCAATAAGTACAAACAGATGCGTAACAATTGCAATAAGGTATGCAGAGATGCTCAGCGGCAGTACTTACATAGTACTATCGTGAACAATAATACTGCTAGAAATTGGAGATTAATGAAATCACTTGGCATTGGTCGTCAAACTTCTCACATTTCACCTAGTCTTGATCTAGAAGATATGAATGACTTTTTCACATCTTCAGTGTTACTAGACAGTCGGTCAAAACAATCTACTCTTAATCATCTTAGCTCTTTACCCGTCCCTACTATTCCTTCCTTTTATTTTACTCCTGTTAGTGACGATCAAATCAGATTTCACGTACATGAAATCAAATCTGACGCCACTGGCAGTGACGGAATTAACCGTAAAATGATTATCTTGATGCTTGACTCTATTTTGCCAGTGTTGTCACATATTTTAAACTTCTCTCTTTCTTCCTTCGAATTTCCCCGTGCTTGGCGTAACGCTGTTATCATTCCATTACCTAAAATAAATAATCCAGTAGCTGTATCCCATTTTCGTCCAATTTCAATTCTTCCCTTCTTGTCCAAAGTTCTAGAACGGATCGTTCATTCTCAATTAAATACCTTTATCTCCCAACACAATATTCTCTCCCAATTTCAATCCGGCTTTCGAAAGGGACATAGCACTGTTACGACCCTTGTAAAAGTTTGCGAAGACCTACGTCACAACATGGACAACAAGCAATTAAGTATATTAGCCTTGCTCGACTTCAGCAACGCTTTTAATGCTGTTGATTTCGACGTACTTTTGGCTATTCTTAGGTCTATTAATATTTCTGATGGTGTGGTTAAGTGGTTCCATAGCTTTTTATACGACCGTCATCAGTGTATTCACGCAAATAATAAATTCTCTTCTTATCAATCTCTTTCTTCCGGTGTACCGCAAGGTAGTGTTCTATCACCTCTTTTATTCTCTATCTTTATTAATACTGTTACTCCATTTCTTACATCATCTTTCCACCTGTATGCTGATGATTTACAGATATATGTTACTTCTCTTGTTCACGATTTGGATAGTGCTATCCATAGACTTAATCATAATTTGGAGCATATTAACACTTGGGGCAGGACATATGGGCTTAATGTGAACCCTGATAAATCCCAATTAATTTTGGTCGGTAGTCCTAAATTGCTAGCCAGAGTTGATTACCAATCCTTACCTGATATTAAGCTTGGCAATTCTGTCTTAACTTTCCGTAAGTCTGTAAAAAATCTTGGTATCTTTATTGATAACACTTTCTCCTGGTCCACGCAGATTACGGAAGTGAGTAGAAAAATATTTGCCACTTTCGGTTCTCTAAAACGCTGGAAACATCTTCTGCCATCAAAAACCAAAATAAGTTTAGTACAATCTCTTTTAATTCCCCTTTTGGACTATGCAGATTGCTGTTATCCAGACGTAACAGAAGAGCAAATCAACAAGCTCCAGAGGTTACAAAATGTGTGCATAAAGTTTATTTACAACCTTCGTAAATTTGATCATGTTTCCGAATTTCGTACGCAACTCAAATGGCTAACCATTAGACAACGCCGCAACTTACATATGCTATCCCTTTTATATGTTATCCTTTACAATCCTCTATCTCCCCGCTATTTAAAAGAAAGATTCAGTTTTTTGGGTGCTGATGGTCCTAGTCAACTTGAGCTCAGATCAAGAAGCGATAATAAATTATTGCTCCCTACTGCTCACACTAAATACTACAACAAATCTTTCACGATGAAAGCAGTATTGCTCTGGAATATGCTTCCTTCAGATATTCGTAGCTTAAAATCCTTACATACATTTAAAATTCATTTATTTAATTATTATCTTTCCCAAGAGTAAATTATTTTCTTAGTATTGTCCATGCTCATAGTTTTGGAGTTTATATTGTAATAGTGTCATTACTGAAGTATTTTGTTTATGGTATTTATATTTATTTAATATAAGTGATATATTATATATGTGTATATGTGTACCTATAAGTATGTACGTGTATGTATTATATATACTATTTATTTATTATTTTATTTGCAATTTATGTATTTGTAAGTATTATAAGTAAACAGTTTATTACAGGCTTTAAGTTTAAGTATTATTTCACTATTTATTTCTCCTCGATCGCACAATCCCGTATTCTCCTCTACTTAAGTTCTTTCACCTGAAGGTTGTCTGTCAGAGATTGCTCTTAGCAATAAGACCGCCTTTGCATACTATTTTTAAATGTTAGAACTCCGCTGATTATTGTAATTTTCTTTTATTTTTATTTTGTGTGCAATAAAGTGCTTATCTATCTATCTATCTATCTAAGCTTTAGGCTCTATTAGATGGATTTTACTGCTAATTAACAGTTAAGAAATATTTCAGTATACAAATTAACTCGTTCCAATCAAATATCTTTTAATAATAACACAAGAGTTATCGTAGTATGTTATGGAACTTAATTCCAAGTTAACATCTAAGCAATTTCTGTGACAAAGTGATACTATCACAGTTGAGCCAGGCCAATTACGATCTGCAGTGAAGTGACTAGAATATAGTTAGGACCTACCAGTTATCATCTAATCTTAACATCGCTGAAGGAACGTTACACAGTAATAAAATAAACAATTATTATAATATACAACAATAATAGGAATAACTTTAACAAAAAATTAAACCGGCTTAGTGCGAACCGGACGATGCGCACAAAGGTTTCCGTGCATAACATATGAATAAACGATACAAAAATCACGTTTGTTGTGTCCTTACACTTAAATAGTTATTTTTTTTTTTTAATCAAAAGGGAATATTCATGTTATTTTTAATTAATTAATCATTTACCTCCTTCTCGTATAAAAAAATATAATTAGGCTTGAAAATATTCTAATTATTTTTCAAAGTGAAAATTAAAACATGGAGTAAATTTGAGCCGTTCAAACGCGCGCGCTTTGCGTGACGTCAAATAACACGTTCAGAGAATGTTTACTCTAAACTTTTTAGTTACTTCATACATATTTAATATTTTAATTGCTATACAAAACCTGAAAAAAGACAAAACCATCCTACAAGTATTACATAGTTCTAGAGTGCAAAAATAGTATTAGAAAAACAGCCGAAAAATTGTTTTTTGTATTCCAAGAGATGCGATAATAAAAAAACAATGATGTAGGGTAATTAAAAGGGATAATATATGTCCTAAATCATGTTTATATTATTGTGAAGATCAATTTAACGTAAGTATACTTTATTTATATACAGCTTAGTGTAAATTAGTAAGAAATAAGTTTTGCATTCGCTATTGAACATTAGAAAATTTGGTTTAAAATTAACATAACCTAGTCTACAAAAGTTCAGTTCAATTCAGGTCTGTTAACTTTCTATAAAAACCCTATTCTTTTTTTGGTTTTACAGAATTTTTACGGTTGTCGATCTATTTCAAGTTAAAGAAGATACATATAACGAAACAACAAGGAGAAAAATGCAATCTAAGTTTGAGTTGTGCTTTCAGAAAACACCAGCTGAGAAAATGAGAATGTGCGTATTCGCAAAAATTGACACCGGTTAATGATGCTCTTTCAGAGGTGGCCAAAATTTAATGTTTCTAAAAATAGTGAACCTTCACAATGAAAGGATCACTAAGTAAGTCCTAGTACTGACAATACAAATGTCTGTGATGTTAATCAACCAAGACTCAGTTCTTCTCCTATTAAATGTGATTACTTTAGGGGAAAACTTTGTTTTTCGCATATTGAAGATACCGAGTGACTAAGCTGTGCAAGTCAATATTAAACCGAAGTATAGAAGTAAAGGTGTCAATGTAAATATATCTGCTAAAAAACAAATTGTAGCAAATACTACGGGCGGTCACCGGAGGGGTGAGGGGGGGGAGGTGTCGAAAAATATAAAAAAAATGTTTACGTAATACGGGTACTTTCCCTTACCAGTAAAACTATCTAGACTATATCAGTAAGAAAATTGTTTTCACAGAAGACACAGCTGGTAGTACTTCTATAGCATCTTATTCTTCTATATCTGCTAATTATTAACCAATTTATTTATCGGAATCAAGTGAAGTGGAACATAATTCAGAAGAAGAAACTTTTGAAGAAAAATATTGATTTAAATTATTTTTTTTTCTCAGAAACACTAATACCACAGTATGAACTTCGAATACGATAATTTGAATGGCGTGTCAGATGATGTCACATTTCCTTTCGATCAATGGTGGCGCGTTATGGAAGTTTGAATTTTGCTTAAATAATTTACACTTTTCAAAAATTATTTTATAACCTTAAAATTTTGTGAATAAGGAAATAATATTTTTATTATAATAAGATGATAATACGTATTCGAGAAAATAATATTTGAAACCATTTTTAACTTTATGCATGTTCCCTATTATAAAACTAAAAATTTCGTATTTTTAGTTTATAGTTTAAAAAGTGCGTTTCCCATTGTCGTTATTAATATCAAGCGAAGAAAATTATAACTATCTTGCTACCACGGTTTACGAGATACAGCATGGAGATGGACAGACTGATAGCGAAGTCTTAGTAATAGGGTTCCGTTTTAACCTTCGGGTTGACAATTAGTCGGAAGAGTTAATTAGACTTAACGAAATTCTTATTATTATCTGTATGCATATATTCGTACTAGTAGGCTGTAACATAAGTGATAGAATATTATCACGCTATTATTTAGGAAAGGTCATATATGTATATGTCGGAGATAGAGGTATATTAGTGGCTTGCTCGTTATTAATGGAATCTTCTGGTACAGGATCTGAAGCGTAGGTCTCAGGCAATTTAATCATACAGACACAGTATGACAATTCTCGTACTAAATGTAGGTAATCAGTTATCACAAATTACTTAGTAGGTATGCAATTGTCAGAGTTGCGTGAACTACCGGTCCCGTTTGGGGGGTCCAGACTATAAGGCTCTCACTAATCAATTCCTCGCCGACTTGATGCTCTCGAATTATTAAAATGTCTTAGGTGTCCCTCCAAACGATTCCGATCACTTGACTCTTTATGTCACGGCGTTCACAGCCCACTGTTACAATGATCAATGGAGTTACTAATTATCGCTAAATTATCTTGATCGGTGACATATATATAAAATATAACATTTCTCATAAAAAAATGGCTAGAGAATCCAATTCTAAGCTTAAAAGATAAATGATATTAGTTTACATTAGTACAAACTGCGAAGTGATTAGTTTTATTATATCTTATTAAAAGTTGTGGTGAAGATTAAAGTAAAATTATATATACTGAATTATTCAAATAGTTTTCTTTATAGTGTGGAGTGATTATAAAATGTTAGTGTGATAAAGACTTTTTTTTCTGGGATCTGCATGCTATTTATGTGTATTTTACTTTTATAAAACAGAAAACATAACTTTATAAATTATATTTTTCGGTTGTATATTTTAAGCAGTAATCGTAATAATATTGACCGCAAAGTCATCATCCTCATCAGTCATCAGTCTTCGTATATCATAAGAGATTCGTTTCTGTCGAAAACTGGGCAAGAGAAGCATCAAATCGTGTTGTGTAACATTTGTGTTTTTCTGAACAACCTGTAGTATCTAGTTCCATTGCTAAATTCAACTCCTCTGGAAATATCCAAATATTTATTTATTTATTTTGAAAGACATTACAGTTAGATGGGATAAAGAGTAGGAATATGTCAAAACAGCTGACAGACGATTATGAGATATGATATTAAAAAATTAAAATACATAACACAATCCACAAAGTATCAGTTTTGAAAAAAAATAGCTAACGCAGCAGATTTGATTTTTTATATTTTTTATCAAAATGTATAAGAAGTGGTTTAAGTTTGATATTCTACACATCGTGCATCACACACACCAGAAGACCACAAGTAGGCTATCAGTCAGTAACTGATTAATAATTTATTGAATGCAAACCGATGTATATAATTTGTTCTGTTTATTTAGTTCATTGATTCAAATAATCGGAAGATAAATTGTCATTATAATTGTTTAATTACTAATCATCATTGAAATATGACCGTTTTCGAAAATATGTTTATTTACACCATAAATCATATAAACTATTAAACCGTGCATTTATTATAAACATTTTAATAATATATCAAAATTACTATCCAGAAGCATCCATTAAAATTATCTTTACTCCATGTGTTTTCGCATTCGATACTATTAAATGTAAAAAATATATATCTCAAATTGTTGTTAGTTGGAGACGATATTATCACTACAAACCATGTTATTTTCTAAACTGACCTTATGTTTAAAAGTGAACTATTTCTTTTTATAAAGTTTTTATCCCTTTCACTAATCAATACATATAATAAAATTGTCACTGATCCATTTATGTACATGGAAAATATTTAACAAAACATCATAGGGGGCCCTTATAAGAGCAAGAGAACCTAAAACAATGGTTTTTCAGTTTGTGTGTTTGTCTGTATGTCTGTATATCTGTATGTCTGTAGGTCTGTATGTTTGTGAACGCTAATCTCAGAAACAGCTTAACTAATTTGAATGCGGTTTTCAGGAATATATTAAACCAGTCTTTACTTAATATTAAGTGTTTATTTCATCTAAATCGGTTAAGAAATAAAAAAGTTATGTCAATTTCTGTCAATCACGTACTAGGTACCATGCAGATTTTATTTTATACATGTAATAAATCTGTAGAGGAGTAGTCTTTGTACATTGAAAATATTTGAAAAAAAATATACGAGCATGTGAAGTAATAAGTAACAGAATTCATTTTCAGCATTTTTTAAATCTTTGTCTGTTTATCTGTGTCTTTTAGTTCTGCACACAACACGAAAAAGAAATATTTTCAAAAATTCATACAGGGGGGCTTTATAAGAGCAAGAGAACTCAAAACAATGTTTCTTTATTTTGTCTGTTTTTTTTAACAATCGGTTAACAAATAAAGAAGTTAATAATCTCTTATTGTCGTACCATTGCTGCTTACAAGTTTGAAGGTTTATAGCTTTGACATACATTGGTAGGTACAAAGGGAACTTTTTATCATAATCAAAATCTACGCGTACGAAGTCGCAGGCACAGCTAGTAATGGAATATGTTTGTATGCGATAAGGATAATTTATTAAACTTCTCTATTATTGCCATACCATACCATAATTATATTTTCGTTTTAATATTTTAAATATGAAATGTAGTCTAACAAATAGATTATTTAAAAAATTAAAGTTTTTATAACCAGGACGACAACGATATTCCTTACTTGACAATTGTTTTTATGAAAACAAAAAGAGATAGAGAATGTTTCTTTGTTAAAGGTGGAATACCTTCTTATGGGTGGAGCTATAGCAAGATGTTGCATATTATAATCTTTTTCTTTTATTGCATATTATAATTATTACTTTCCTATTGTGTAACGTTTAATCAGTGGTCTTAAGATTAGGTGGTAACTTTTAACATCCTATGATTCTCCTTTCCTCTCCGTATATCCTTATATCACATAAAAAATATATCCCTTAATCTTACCCCTATTTTATAATTTAGTATAGGAATAGAAACAGTATTCACGATTTACTTATTTATTAGGTTGAACGCAGTGGCTTCTACTTACCTAGGTTGTAAAAAATATTATTAAAGAATTTCCTGGAACCCTTGATTAAGTATTATGTTAACGAATTAATGTTTTATATTTATATTTTATGTAAAATACCTATTCAATCTTTGGATTTTTTTTTCCTATACCGTCCGTAATTCAGCTTCATAGAGCAATCAATCACCGCTAGTATGAACGTAAAACATACTGGTAGAGATTGGAGTGGACAACATGACCTACATATGGATTTACATGTTCTTTATTTGATTTATTTACTCAAATTACACACATACGCAATAATAATAATAATAATATCACGGGACAACTCACACAAATTGATTTATCCCTTCAGTAAGCAAATTATTTGCTTTTGAAAAGGTTAAATGGAAAACATTTGTTTTACTATACGTTAGGTAAACATTTACAAATTACTATGATCTTCAGAGGCATACATACTACTATAATAAGTTTGGCATTTATATAATATTTGTTCAAAGCCGGCAATTTGTTACCTGCAATCCAAATCCTGTATTTTATGTAAATTGAATGAAATATTTTTTAATGTAATACTTCTGGACTGAAATTAGCCCAAATATTAAATTCATTCAATTGTAATAATTATATACTATAAGAAAAGAATATTATTTTTAGTTCTCTATAGTGTTAGATATTATTTACCTAATAATATTATAACAACATAAAAACAAAAAGTAATGAAAGCATTTGAAATATACACGAGATCAGACACAATACTTAGAATGTTCATGGGTGTTGAACTCTTTTTAACCCTGACTCAAAAAAGGGGTGATATGATCTTGACCTGTTCATCTGTGTATCTGTGTGTATGTGTGTGGCAATGTAGCAGCCACAGGCGTGGACGGATGTGATTGCGGGTTTTTTATTCGAAACCCTGGTTCGTCGAGATGGTTCTTAGCTATGTTTTGTCGAAGCAGCAGTATAAAAGCAGTCGTCTCCAAGATATTGAGATTTTGAAACTAGTAACAGAACTTTAAAGAGCAAAAAATAAATAAATATTTAAGAAACTCCCGATACTAAAAAAATAATAATATTATTATGTAACCTAATACCGGAGACCGCTAATAAAGGAAGAAATAAAAATCCAAGTAAGCGTACCAAGGCAAATAAAGAAATTAAGAACCCGATTTATAGTTTAAGCCTTCGTAACTTTGTAAAATAGACACCATCATCAACGTACGTACAACAGTCCCCCGACGTAACGACTTCAATATGTACATAATAATATTACTTTTTACATACATAATAATATTACTTTTTACATAATAATATTACATAATAATTTTACTTAGAGGTGTTTTTGCATCGGGGATTTTTAAATTTTTAATTTAATTTTCTATATTTATCAAAATGATTTGCATGTGCTGATAAATGAGTGGCAACTGGCGTCCACTGAATCCATTCCCGTCTTAATATCGTCTCTCAAATCGTGTCATAAAAATTAAAATTTTAATAACTGTCAAAATTTGATCAACATAACTAAAAATTAATATTTTTTGTGCACAAAGTAAATAAGTATTGTTCATATAATAAAAATATGATTATGTAGGTACATTCTAAGTAAAAAAATGTTTACGTGCATTATAACTGATGTATTTGCAAAAATAAATTTATTGTTTGTTTATCTTTTTTACAGTTCGTCCAGGGTTCACAAAATGACTTAGAAAAACATTAATTCCAAAAAGTTCTCTTCCCGGGAAATAAATATTTAACTTTTAACTTAAGACAATTTATTTAATCCTAGACTGTTCCGTTTTTAGTAATTGTATAAAAAGTTAAAGTTTTTTTTTATTTGTATCAGAGACATCAGAAACAGACTAGTATTGTGCTTGAACATTAAGGATCGGTGAGGAGATTATGACGTACGCCAATATAATTTTATTTGCTGTTACAAATATTAATCAAAAAACTAATTAATATATTGTAAAATATATTCTATATTATAATATACTTATAAATTATAAATTTAATAACTATTGTCAAAAATTAAGATTCATGGTTAGATATTTAACAGGTTTAAAAACAGAAGAAGAACATGCTCAGCTTCATAAAGGGACGAATCAATTTTTCAAAATTAAACAAATATCAATAGATTTTATAAATTTTGCAATGGACAAGACTACGATTGAGGCAGCGATGGCTTTGAGCAGCGTCCTGAGGAAAAGGCAAGGAAACAATTGCTAATCCCGGATGATTCTGATAATTGATTTTTAATTTAATTAATTAGGCCTTTTTTTAGATATAACGATTTATATATATATTTATTTAAAATAAACATCAATATGTGACTCAGGATATATACACGAGGTTCATGAACCACCTCGAAGTTACTCATTTAGGTTAAGTTGTTTACAGTATGTAAAATGCATTCAACTTATTCGATTTATAAACTAGTTGGAATTGTTATTTGGGTTAATGAATAACTCCAAAGGGACTGAACAGTGGTGCAGTGCATTGCAGATAACAAAGTGTAGACAGTTAATGACTATTATCTAGTTGTTCACATTAAGTTCTGGTAATTACTAATTAGAGATTATTAGACTTAGTAAGTTTTCATGAGTGAATCGCACTTAATTAAAGTTATGTATCTTTCTAAGAATATATGTATCTCATTTTTTCATGATTATATTTAAAAAAAATAAAAAAACTCACTAAGTGTTTGTTAATTTTGTTATAAATACTCAAATTATATTGTATCTTACATATTTAAGAGAAGGCTTTATAAAATTATATAATAATAATTTGTAGTTATAGTCGAATAAGAAGTACTTAAACAAACTTTCTTTTTCAAAGATAAGTCCCTACTCAAAACTAGAAATACACATAAAAATAGATAAAAAGTCACAGGCGTAGGAAAGAAACAATGTCATTATCATATTGATTCAAAATGATGAAATGGCAATCGAGGAGAAGTAAGTGATGAGATTGAGAGATTGAGAAAGCTAGGACTTAAAGAAAAAAAGAAAAGATTTTTAGGAGGTTTAATACAACAAAACCCTTAGTGCATTGCTGTAGTGTATGTATATATTTATTACAACAAAACCACCTATGTGTAAGATCGATTCAAATTACAACAACAAAACATTTTAATATTATTGTAATAATCATAATAAAATAAAACAATATTTCATATTATTTAATAATAGTATCTAAGAAATAAAAAAAACGATTTTTTTCAACATAAACTGAATTCCGTCACGTATAGGGAATACATGAATGAAAACCAGAAACATATTTCTATTTTTATCCCAACAACACAATGTGAGCACGCAACAAAGAAAAATCTCGACCTATCCAAGGACTGCTCTCTGGTAACTATGAGCTATGTGGTTTGAACTATTTAGTCTATATCTAGTTAGATATATTACATAAATAGTATACCATATCAATTTAATATCAATGTTCTTGATACTATTGTATACTGCTTATTTTTTATTTTATTTCCCACTTGGTTTGGTTTGATTTTATTTTATTTTTTGGTTGTATGCAAATCACATTTTTATATTTACTAAATAGTTAGTAAGTAAATTTTATTTAATGACTAGCGTAATTTGACATCCGAGAACTTTTGTGGCTATTCCATACAAAAAGTGTGTAATCATATAAACTGCTCTTCAGTCATTAGTGGCTGTTGGTGGTGGCCCTTGTGCGAGCCTGAGTGGCAAAAGTGTCAAAACCTACAAATCGCCTCATGTTACTAAGTTTTGGATTCTAAATAACTCTTAATATTATCATCAAACATCATTTTTAAACTGTTAAGTATTTTATTATATTTATTATTTTGCCATATATAATAAAAAGCTATATTTGATGAAATGTGTTAAAAAGAAATACCTGAATATAGTAGGTAAATTTTCAAGGACCCTATGAAAAGTTTTGATCCTTTAGCGTTGTGTAAGTATATGTGGAACATGCCTACATAACTTTGAGCTTTGTCCATTGCATCTACCACGGAAAGTGTTCCGAAGAGCTTTTCGTGTTAAATGATTTCTGCTACGTATTTCCACTACTGTATTGACAACCTCCGCCTGCTTTGCTGTTCTTATCACTGAATAAATGTTAGCAATTACGATTCTCCAGAAACTTTCTACTATGAACCGCCAAGATGTGGAATGAATGAATGAGTGAACGAGTTAATGGTCGGAGGTATTTTCATATCGTTACAAAACAGGTCCCTTAAAAAAGTCCTAATAACTTCTCAAAAGCTGCCAACGCTCTTGTATGTCCTTTGATATTGCAAAAAGTTTCCGCAGAGGTAATTACTTACCATCAAGTGACCCGTAGGCTCATTTGTCCTTCTTTTAATACAGTATAAACATCTAAATATTTAAATTTAGATATTTTAATATTGCTATATTACCAGAGCTTCTTAATTTTCCTATATCATTTCTTTGACCTAATAAAATATGTAATAATAAAAAAAAATATAGTACAGGTATAAAATTAAGGCTTGCTTTTACCCTTACAAGGCTTACTGAATATGACATGCTCACTAACCAGATTACCGAAAAGGCCCATTTAACCCGACAATCCAAACCAAACCACAGTATACATTTTAACTCACACATTAATAAATATTTACTACAAACACACCGTACAGATCTATACGTTACGTACGTACGTACCTACTATTATTACGTTAAAACGTGTAAAACACAATTCTTTTTGTATTTTTCCGATAAAACATGTTTGTTTTGAATATAACACACATAATTTTAATTTATATTTAAGACGTTTATTTCGATACCCATCCGGACGTTTAACCTGGCATTATTTATTTGTAAGTAAAGTAAAGTATGTGGATAAGACAGTCTAAGTCAAGTCCATCTAAAGTTTTACTTTAGACTCTAAACTATTTAGTTTATGTATTAAATTAACCACGCTGCTTTCGTATCGATCGATAAAGAAGTATTGAGGTTTTTATTTCAAGTTTTAATGGAAGATAATTTATAACTACTTCTAATCGTTTTCTCAATTCCAAAATCTAATGTGGCGTGTCGTGGAAAAATGAGAAAAATGCTATAAAACCATTAGCTGGGAGCGTCCTGAATGGTCCTTTGATTAATAAAATAACCTTCTATATATATATGTTTTTTTATATGTAAAGATCGCCCGTATTGTTAAGTTATGAATTCAGTAATATGTATATCTAAACTGAAAATTAAAAGTAGGAAACACCGTCTAACATGCACAACCTAAGTCCGTCATACGAGGAAGTAAGTCCGAACATATGACGGACGAAACTTTTGCATCCTTCAGATCATAAAGCTTTAAATAATATGTCCTTTTATATTTTTTCACATTTCTTAGAGCAATTATAATATATGAATATTTTCAAAGTTTAAAAATAATTTGATAATATGAATATAAGTTTTTTTTTGCTAACAGTTATTTTTTTTAATTGAGATGTTTAATTTTTTAAATGTTGATCGTTTTCCTTCTTAATGTTTTAAAAAGTTTAAATCATCATTAACATCTTTTAAATCATGGGTAACAACACATTTAAAAATTTTAAAAATAAAATAATATTAAAACTTTGGTTTCATTTTAGATTTTTATTTCTTATTACTTAAATTCTTTTCACAAATTGATATTTGTTTTAATATTTATTGTTTATTTGCGTACGGTAAGCAAGTTAAGTTAAATGAATCGGTAGTACTCGTGTTTCATTAAAAATGTAATAGATGACTGATTTTTTGTTTATATAAAATATATTTAAAGGGAAAACGAATTTTATTCATAAAAGATTTTGAAATTGGTTATTAAACTGCCAACCACCAAGGATACATCCTGAAAGCAATCATTTTAAAATTTTGATAAATATTTTCAATGTTTATTTTGCAACTAGTCTTAAATTTATACATTCCTATTGTGATCAATAATAGATATTTATAATAAAATCCATGAATAGGATCATAAGTAAATTAAGAAGGTTATAAGAAAAAAATACTGTTCTATGATTTGGATGCAATTTAATGGCTCAAGATAAAGTACTGAAGTTTTCTGATTAACGGATTTTTTTTGTCTAATATATTGTTAGTAGAGTGCCTAATATATCTTTTTGAACTATATACCCATTTTTTTTACAAAAAAGATATAAAAAAAATGTAATATAAGGTTTATATATTAGCATTACGTTATACTTTAAAATATTATGTAATGCGTGTGGTGTGACCTCTACTGTAAGTGAGAGTAAGGTATAATTAGAAAAGGGTCAAGAAATTGTTAAAAAAAATCTATTTTAGGACAAATGGACTATGTTAAATTCAAATATTGCTTGAAAAGACAATTTAATAAATTTCTCAGTTCCTATTTTTATTGTAAAATAATAAACTACGACTACTTTAAATGATCATTACATATATATTAGCGAGTGAGAAGCAAAACTCTTGTTAGGTCAAATTCATTCTATTTTATTAAACCCCTCTGTAATTACTACATCGATTTGATTTTTTAAAATTGATATCTGTTGTTCAGGTGATTGTTTATTGATTTTGCTTAACTATATATTGGTAATAATATTGGTAATCTAACCTCATTCTCCTCTAATGAATTGAACAATCACTTTTCTAAAGTTTCTACTCTCAGTAACGTTATCAAATTTAAAATAATTTCATATATATCTTCCTTGCCAAAACTTGTCAATGTCCCATTTACTTTTACTTTAGTCTCTGAGGAAGAAATTAAAAGAGTTCTGCTATCTATTAAATCAAATGCTGTAGGTGACGACGACGTTAGCCGGTTCATGATTGTCACACTACTTGATGTTATCCTGCCTGCCTTAACTCATATCATCAATACGTCCTTATCTAATTATTATTTTCCTAAACTTTGGCGGAACGCTCGAGTTCTTCCTTTACCTAAAGTTCCTAGTCCTACCACTTGTAATGAATTCCGTCCCATATCCATATTGCCATACCTATCTAAAGTCCTTGAAGCAATTGTTCACAAACAATTTTCTAGCTACATATTAAAGAACAATCTTCTAAGTAGCTATCAGTCTGGCTTTCGTCCGGGTCACAGTACTGCCACAGCTCTACTCAAAGTCACGGAAGATGTTCGAGAGGCGATGGACAGTGGTCAATTAACTTTATTAGTTCTAATCGATTTTTCTAACGCTTTTAATTCAGTTAATCACGACTTACTGCTTGCGCTTTTAGGACATCTTAATGTTTCTTCCAAGGAGCTAAACTGGTTCTCTTCCTACCTTCAGGATCGCCAACAGGCCGTCTGCATTGACAAAACTTTATCTATGTGGTGCAGCTTGGTATCTGGTGTCCCCCAAGGTGGTATTCTCTCCCCTCTTCTTTTTTCTTTATTTATAAATTTAATTACTTTTAATCTTTCTTCCCCTTACCATCTGTATGCCGACGATCTACAAATATATGCTCATGCCAGACCTAATGAAATTAATTCCGCCATTGATAGAATTAATGACGATCTAATTCAGATCCACGACTGGTGTATTAATTTTGGAATTGATGTCAACCCACAAAAATGCCAAGCCATTATTATCGGCAGCTTGCATGGTTTACACAAAATTGAAACATGTACCCTGTCGCCAGTAATATACAATGGCGTTAACATACCTCTCACGTCGTCAGTAAGAAATCTAGGTCTTCGTATGGACAACACTCTCAGCTTTAATGCCCATATAATTGAGTTAAGTCAAAGAGTCACATACTCGTTGCGGTCGCTTTATCGTCACAAAAACTTTCTTCCCATTAGGACCAAAACTCTGTTAGTGCAATCTCTTATTCTTCCTCTTATAGACTATGCTGATGTGTGCTACTCTAATATCTCTGAAGCCAATCTAAACAAATTGGATCGCCTAGTCAATAGTTGCATTCGCTTCATTTTTAATTTACGCAAATTCGATCACATTTCAGAATATCGTCTTAAGCTTAAATGGCTTCCTATCCGTAAAAGAAGAATGTTAAGAACTCTGTGTCAGTTATTTTCCATTTTAAATAATCCATGTTCTCCTCAGTATTTAAAGTCCAAGTTTCAACTTTTGCGGTCGACTCACGACTTTCATCTCCGTTCTTCAACTAACCTAAGTTTATTTATCCCTTCTCACCATTCTGGTTTTATGTCTAATTCCTTCACAGTACACGCCATAAAACTGTGGAATAGCCTCCCCGATGCACTTCGTCGTGCTCCCAATAGGCAAGTATTTAAGAATCGCATCAGAGAATATCTTCATGAAACATCATGATATTTATTTATTTCGTTCTATCCTGTTATTACATAATATATTTGTCTGTATCTACAATTATTGCTCAAGGTGTCTTATTAATTATTATATGTACTTAGTTTATTTTATTGTTTAGTGTGTATATATGTATATATTTATTGTTAATTTATGTAGGTTTATATTATTGTTAGGTATGTATGCATTTCCTAAATATAATATTTATGGTTATAGCATTATTGATATGCTTAGTTTAATGTCTTTTTTCCATTTTAATAATTTGTTTATTGTTACCCTCATTGTTTATTTTTTCTGTTTGCCGTTTTGGTTGACTGGTAGAGAACGCTTTAGCATTAAGTCCGCCAATTGTACTTTATCTTGTGCAGTGAAGTATTAAATAAATAAATAAATAATAATAGGCTATGCCCATGATAAATAATTAACCAAAAATTAATTTTCAATCAAATTCAATGGTTTCCATTAAAAGCGGACGCTTGCTTTTTTTTTACGTCAGTCAAGAACTAGGCTCGATTCGGGACTGATTTTTTAATTTTTTTATGTAAAAAATTTAAATTGGTCCATTTCATTTCTGACCGCACTCGCTTTATATGTCAACGTAGTATATTCATTTAGACTTTAGGAGATTTTACCACTTAGGACACTAATTAGTTAATGATATTGCATGATATATGTTACAAATGTTTAAAAATATCTATAAACATGTATAGCCATGTTAAGCTTACTGGGAAAACATCCTAATAGTCGCGGGTTTGATTCCCAGCCCGTTTCGATTTATTTATCGGTTTATATTTCTATAGATGTGTGACAATGTTTCTATTATATTATTTCTATCCATGTCCTTTCCCCTAGTTCAATGATTGGAAAACAGACACTATTTCGTTCCAGTAATCCCGTGAGACTACATGGAACGTATGACGGAAGTAGGGTCAGTTCTCCCTTTGTGTGACAAAATCATCTGGCTGTGACACGTACAGAGCAGATTATCTTATTAGTCAATAGTCAATAGGTGATAGTTAAATAATTGCCGTATGACCTGACCTGTGTTGTTTTCTAAGAGTTTATTAAAACTTAAATTATAATATATAATTATAATAATAATATCAGGACAAATTACAAACATTGATCTAACCCCTAAGTAAGCAAATTATTTGCTTGTTAACACAAGGTAGAAATACATTTAATAATTACTGAGAATAAATTTAATAAACGACCAAACCCAGAAATACCGACATCTATGCTCATCACATACATGGCTGTCCTTTTCGGGAATCGAGCCCGAGCCCCATTGAGCCGCTACACGTTAGGCGTCTGCTCTAATCACTTGATATATGTAAACATTTTTTTTTGTTTTTTGTTATGAAAGTTCGATAAAATGGCAGTTTATTACAACCCGAAATGCCATCTATTATTTAATTTAGTAGGTAACATTTATCATTTTTTGGCGTAAAAATACAAAAACCGATTTAATTACCATTTAAATTACATTAAAATTATTAAAACTACAATATGTATGATTGGTCACGGCTTACCAAGTTCTTATTGGTAAATAATTCATAACTTTATCTACTTCTTTACAAAAGCTATCGTTTGGAAACAGATAAAATCCTACTCATTTACGACAAAATTTGTAATCTGTGACCTAGATATAGAATATATCTTAGAAATCGTTTCTCAAAATTATTCTCATGACATAGGAAAGGGAACTTTGTGAGTTGCAAAATAGAACATACTATATATTTATATCACCGGCGGCATAATATCAGAAAGTATTATTGCATTAGATGTAATTTGTGTGCGGTCTATTTGATGTCTTATTAGACCTAGCTATGTCAGTACTGGTTCTATAAATAAAGGTTAAAGGTCAATATATATTATATAAATGCATACATTTTGTGCACGCATAACCTTATTTTGTTTCGCTATTATTTTTTTAACGTTTGTGAACGTCAAATTGTTGTAAAAAAGTGATAAATAGTGCAAGAAATAAATAATTTCAGAACACAAGAAAAATATCTACTAGATTAAGATACCTAAATAAAAAAAAAATCTAATTGAAAACAAAAAAAATAACTATATGTATACATAAAAAAAATACTTTATGTCAAGGGTTAACATAAGCTAAAAATTGTGCTCTAACGACGATACAGCAGTTACACATTACATTATTCCGTGTTTCTTACAACCAGTATTACATTAATTTAAAGTTTATTTGATATAAGGTTTACAGCTAGAATCATTAACTTTTTCAACTCAAACATTCAAATATATTTCCAAATTCCTTCCCTTCCTTCCTTTCCCTGGAACACAATACCGTATACAATACGCAAATCTAAATCAATATTTATTAAAAAAAGAGTAATCAATTACTATCCATGTAGAATGAAATTTAAAGTTTGTATGTTTCAATTATTTTAATTAAGAATGTTGTAATTGTACTTTTAAATTAATTTTTCTTACATTTTTCATATAGTGCGCACATATACTGCCACTCATTTTGGTACTCTCCTTTCACAGGTCTGCTGGAAGAGATTTCATTTTGAGATGAAAAGTGCTTTTGTACAAATCCATGTTAGAATATTGTGTTTATCTTATAAGTATTCTGTGTGTACATAAATGTTATTTAAATAAATAAATAAAATATTATTGAATTTAAATTTCAATTATTCCTTTTTATATCAATGCATTATCATTTATGGCCTTTTTTTAAATCGAACCAAGTGATTTATTAGGTATATTAATCCAAGTAAAAATTTTAATTTCCTAATACTTTGTGACTTTTATTTCCATAAGATAACCGACATGTACGTACCCGATAGCAATTTGTTATTTTGACTTTGTTTTATGACCAACCACAGAAACATTCACAGTACCTTTTTAAACCCGAAAAGTACCCACTGAAACGCTTTCCGCTTATTACGCATTTTTTAAGGAACTTTCTAATAACTAATCTGAGAGTCCTAGTGTGGTGCTATATGCATATCTATTAAATGCAAAATTATTTTTGTAACCTGATTTGACGTTCCAGATAATAACGTACTTACACTAGTAAACAATAACCATATATTTTTAAACTATTACTAGGTAAAATAAATTTTTCGAATATTATGGTCCCGAATGTTACTATAAAATTTTTCGAGTACCTACTTCAACTGTCTGAGTCATTTACTCTTCAGTCGTGAGTTACTGAGGTGTGCTAAGACTTCGTTTAGGCTTTTAAACTAAGGGATGTCCCGGAATGTAACATTGTACGACATTTCCCATCGTATGAGTCATCCCAGAGTACGTACATGATGTTTTTTATGTTATCGTTAATCTCAATATATAGTTAAACTTTAAATTACATTTAAACTGTGTAATACGAATACTTTTGAAAACGGTCTGTATTATGCTGTTATGATAATTAAATTATTGTTAAATCAGAATACGAACAAACATAATTTATTATATATTAAAACATTGTAACAATTACGGCAGGATTATCTTGATTTAAAAGGCAATGGGCTCGGCAACCGCATTGTTGAATGCTAAGAAGTTTCGTCTCTTCTTAACATACACGTCTACAACTGATGCTAATGGGTTGGTAAACCTCTGTTTATCTTCTCCTAAATTATTTCCGTTTTGTACATACATCATATGTCATATGTCATAGTGATATTTGTTTGGTTTAGTCTGTTAAGTTTAACCGAATGTACCTGGATTGAGATCTACGGATGTTGCTGTAACGTGATATTTATTAGAGCCGTAACACAGGCAATCTAATAACATATGCGCGTCAGATAGTGGAAAATAAGAGTCCTTTTAGGTGCAATTAAAAACATTATGTTGACACAAATTTGCATTAACAATAAAGAACAAAGCTATTTTTAATAGATATAATCTAGTCTAACACGTTTTATCCTATCTAATAGATGGTTTAAATGTTTTTTTTTTCGTAACAAATACCGAATAATCATGGACTTGATATAATAATGGACAAAAAAACGGAATAAAGAAATGCTCCGTCAATTTTGTACCTTACGTATAAAAGAGCTGGTTCATATCTTCGACAGAATAAACTTATATATTTATGTACTTTTTGTGCTTTGAGATTACTTTAATAAGAATGAGACCGATGCTTGTGTTAATCCTATGTTATGTACAATAATGAGCGATACTAATAAAGAAAACTACTAAAAATAATATAAAAAAAACTAAAAAAACAAATTTTCACATCAAATAGCTTAATAAAACCCTTAAACCTACTCTTGGGTCGCAAGTCCCAGGCACTGTTTGCACTCCTCTCCTTGCAACGCGATGGACCCGGCACCCGCTCGGTGAATCCATGGAATGCTAAGAAGCTTCTTCATTAAAGCTACTATACTTAGCAGTAGCATAACATCGATCAGTTAAACTCTTATAATAACCTCTAGAAAACGTAAAAACTCGTATATTTAAGTTAAAGAAATGTTTCGACGCATTCTTTAACTTAAATTTATCTGCCAATTCACGTAATTACTATTAGAATAAAATATAATGAAACAATAATACATAGGCAAACGATAGATTCCAAGATTTTTTATTTAGAACATAAAAAAAGAATAGGGAGAATGTCTACTAGATAAAAGACGAAAAATTGCTATATCTCCAATTTTACAACAATATATACTTATGTGGTTCAAATCTATTCGTCTCAATCAGACCCTATTATGACTTTATCATCATAGATATCGACAAAACCTAATAGGTATATTTTTGCTTAACCGAATAAAATAAACATTTATTCACATGTTTTTCAATAAAAAATAATAATAACTAAATAGTTGATTTGTATAGCTTATAATAAAAATATTATTACCTTTATATTGTTAAAGGCTATTTTTTTAAATATTATGTAACGCTTATGAAAATTTTAAATGCAGAATGTTTTGAATAACATTATTCTATTTTCAGGCCATTTATGTTTCTATTGAGGTTCTTGCTTGCTTGCTTTCATTTCATTTTGAAATAAAAATTAAGTTCTTTTTTGTGACTGGATTATTTTCTAATAAGTCAACTGATAGCTTAATATCGGTATACGATACACGTTCTTTAAAGTTTGTATTGGGGTAAGAGGTATGACTTTCATCTTAACATTGTTGTTTTTTATATTCATATGAATGGTATGATGACATCATTTGTAATTTTTAGGAGGTGTAGTAAGTTATAGTTAATACTACATGAACCATGATACACATTTTCCTAGAAAAGTACTACATTACTTTACAACGGCTTTGTACCTTTCAATTGTTCAATATTTAAACGTGTGTAGTATTATACAAAATTTGAGGGCTGTCTTTCATTACATCATTTAATAACTTCATTTGTGCTAGGTCTTCAATAGAAACATATTGTGTTTATCAAAGGTCTTAGAACTGTCATAGTCTGGTTATGTAACATTTAACCTGTAGTTTATTAGCATGTAGTTTATTTTACAAAAGATATGTAAGAAAGTGTAGCTACAATACTGGATCGAATTGTTTGAATGTTTGTCGAATTACTCAGAACAATTAGCATCTTAGATTTTCATTTAACGTAGCATTGTTTTTAACATGTTGTATGCACTTGTTAATAAACAGTGCCTTCGATTAAACCAATTTTTTGGTATTTTATTATCATTTGTATATATTTTACAAATACCTTAATTTTTTATATCCTAGTTTTATTCCATGTTTTCTTGTGATAAACAAGTTTTCAAGAGACAATACTTTTTTATCTCTATATTCTGAAAGACTAGTTTTCACTGGGTATTTTATTAAAAATGTAATAAATGCTTGATTCTATTCAAAGTGTAAAAAGTTTTTCACGGAATAACGATTTTTTTAAATAAAAGTAGCATTTAGCTTAATTGATAATTAAGCTGTCTACAATCAAGATACATTCCTGAGAGCAAGCTTTCAGCGTACGGTATATCGGCTGGGTAACGGACTTTCTGAGCCAGAGATCTCTCCGAGTAGTTGTCGATGGGTGTTCCTCGGAATCCTTGACAATAAATGCCGGAGTGCCTCAGGGGTCCGTTCTTTCTGCAACTATTTTTCTGCTGCACATTAATATAGAAAGATATATGCCGAGTACTCAGGCTAGTAAAGATTTAGTACAGTCTGAAAGAGAAGCCCTGGTGCAACGTTTGAGTGACAAACTTCAGGCAGTTTCCGCATGGAGCAATGTCAATCTTGTCAAATTCAACGCCACCAAAACGCAGACGTATCTGTTCCCCTCCAAAAGAAGTCCTTTCACCTTGGCTCCTACTTTCCAGAATGTATCCTTGGAATACAGTGACCGGCTTCAGTTATTAGGCTTAGAGATTACCTCGAACCTCAACTTTGGTCGGTTCATTGAGTCCAGAGCAAGAGCAGCAGCAGCAAATCTTGCTGTTCTTGCGAAAGTTCTGCAGTATTTTCTTGTTTTATACAAAGCAGCTTCTTGTTTTATACAAAGTACAGATCTGGTCGTGTGTAGAGTACTGTGGTCACATATTTGCTGGTGCCGCAAAGTCTCATCTTCCGGTTCTGGACTTGAGATGGGAGCAAAGAGGCTTATAGGCGATCCCGAATTGGTCGAAGCAGACCTCCAAAGCCTTGAACACAAGCGAAGACTTGCTACCCTCTAATATACTAGCCTCGCTAGACCGTAATATGAGATTGAAATTTTAGTATTACGTTATTCTCTTAGGTAATATGTGTGACTTCTACTCTAAATTAGAGTAAAATATAATTTGTTAATAAGGTATAAAAATTGGTAAAAATAGAATGGGTACTTTTATTTTAAATTTACTAAATTAAATTAATACTAAAGCAATATTGCTTGAAAATACAAAATTGAAAATGAAAAATTCGAAAAAACTTTCATTAATATGAAGTTGTTGTTTTCGGTAATTATTTTTATTCCAAACAAAATTAAACAAACTTCTCTGTTCTTGATTAATTTGAGAATAATTTCTACGAGAAGTTAATATTGTAATGATATTGGGATTATTATTACTTCTTTATAAATTCATTTAGACGTCAGGAGGTTTTCACCGCTTAGCATTCTAACCAGTTACTAATATTTCATCAGTAAAGGTGCTCAATATGTATTAATAATTTTCTAAGGGTCCATCCACATCCTTTCCCCTAGTTCACTGATTAGAAAACAGACAATATTTCGTTCCAGTAATCCCGTGAGACTACATGGAACGTACGATCAAAATAGGGTCAGTTCAGATGATTTTGCCCTACAATGGGTCAGTTCAGATGATTTTGCCCTACAATGGGAATTGTAGGGCAAAATCATCTGACTAGTACACGCGTGTAGCAGATTATTATATCTTAGTAGTCAACAAGCGTAGTTAAATAATATTCGTATGAACTAGCCTTTGTTCTTTTGTAGCATTCTATTAAAACTTAAATTGCATTATTACATACATTACCCAAAAATAAACACAGCCCGAAATACCATTTAATGTGTGTGTGTGTTTGTCTGTAGATCTATCTTTTTTGTCTTAAATTTTACAAAAAGCGATTCAACTTTCATTTAAATGATATCTAATTTTTGATACAGGCTATTTATGTGAATCAAATAAGTATGATTCTTCACGGTTTTACAAGTTCTTTGTGGTAAATAGCGCATAACTTTATGTACCCTTTTACAAAGGTTATCTTTTGTGAAAAGGAAAGGAAAATCCTATTCATTAAGATCCAAATTTGTAATCTTTGACTCAGACAAAGAGTATATCTTAGATTTTGTTTCTCAGAAGCATTCGTATGTCTTAAGCATGTCAAAGGGATCTTTGTGAGTAACAAAATACACTTTATAGTTATACCACCGGCAGCATAATACCAGGGAGTATTATTATATTATATGTTATTTATATCTTATTAGACTTCGATATGTCAGTACTGGTTTTATAAGTGAAGTTAAATACTCAATGTTGTAATGTTTAATTTCTTCGCTGCCAGCGTTGTGATAAAGTTAAGTTCCGAGTAACATATATTAAAGATGCTCATTTTTTTATATCGTATATTGTGCCTTTGATAATTAGTTTACTTATTAGATAGGATAGCCCATAATAAGTTTAATTGAGTCACAATGACAGCTCCAAAGTAGTTACTATATATTCACCCTCTGTTTTATTTAGTAAAAAGGGAACAGATTTTCCCTTAACTTAAAATATAAATTAGACATTTTCCATTTACACAGGGTTGATTGGTTAACTTCTGGTGATATCTGTTTATATGACCGGCATAACATAATATTCATAGTAAATGTACATTATGCCTCCATCGCTTGTATCTGATGGCCGACAACTAGAGATATGACTACTTAATGACAATCCTAATATAATAATACATTGCATTTGATGACGGTATTAAAGATAATTAATATTTAGTTAATATAGTGGATTAAAGTACAAGGATATTATAAACTTGATATATACCTTTTCTAGGATAATTATTGAATGAAAAATCATCACCTACAGCAGAATTTGAACCAGTAGAAGTGATGCAATCTGAAGGAGTCCACGCCATTCCTCTGCTACCTGGCAACCCTTTCTTTTATTAATACATATATCATTGTATTAAGATGAAACGTCATTTATAAGATTTCTTTAAAAAATGTAATAATGCATATGTGTAGTTCACATATGTTATACAATCGTGTATAGGGATTGCAATCCGGAAAACGGAACTGGTAATCCGGCGGCTCCGGCATCTTTATGAGTTGACCGGATCCAGCATCAATATACCGGACCCAGCGACGGGATCCGGTGCTAGCTTTTTGTGGAATATTCTTAAGTCTATTATGGAAAGATTCCATAAGCTAAAAATGTGTATCGATAAAACTTTAATAGATCTGGTTTCAAATAAAAACTTGAATGACAGTTTATTTTTATTTAAATTGGCTGTAGAGGCCCTACGTAAAAGAGATTTAAATTTAAAAAATAAAATAAATATATAATAAAAAATACCGGCAGGGATTTGTACCCGCGACCTTAAAACGTCTTGTCGTTTTACCAAGAGCGACAAGATGTTTTCCCAGATTAAGTTGGTATTGAGCTACCGGTGAATTACACATTTTATATATGGTCGTTTTCTATTAGGCAGAAGCCTAAATCTAAAAGAATTTGACAATCCTCACCTACCTAGGATATATGTTTTATATGAATATATGTTTTACTAGCTGTTGCCCGTGACTCCGTCAACGTAGACTGTAAAAATAATATTTATAAAAATTATACATAAAAATATTATTTTTACAGTGTAAGTGGATGAAGTCACGGGGAACAGAGAGCCATAATTAAAATTTTATTTTATAAAATTGCTATCTGACGTCCTTTATTTTGATAGGCTCCTGGATGGGGTTGTAAACATAATTTTTGGACCTCACAATATGATGTCCAAACGCCACCATTTTCCTTTTTTTAATATACCCAGTATCACTTGCGCTATCAAGACGTATCTACCGATACCTCATACGCCAACAACCTTTAACCCATTTTGGCTGTAGCAGCGAACATACAGATAGCATATTTGAATGACATAATACTCCTTCTAAAATCGTCAAGTAATAAGTAAAATTTTCACAAATACTTATATAAAATTCAGTGAACCAAACTATTAAAAAACCTATGTTATGTCACATATAAAACCAAGTGCAAAACTTAGTATTTCTATAACCTATGTGTTATTCTGGTACGTGATAAGCAACAATAATGCCAAGTTTAATCAAAATCCTTTTAGTAATTTTGGCTTAATTGAGTAACAAACATCCATCCATCTAAACATTCGGACTTAGTATATATTAGTAAGATAAGATAAATTAAAAAGTAAGTTATTCTAAACCACCTTTAATAAGTATAGTCAGATATCCGATAGGATCCGGCCGGATCGAGGGAAAACCGGTCGGATACGGCCGGATTGAAAATGACGCCGGATAGCAATTCCTAATTGTGTATATGTGTCTTTTAACCTATGGTTTTGCTATTCTTTTTTCATAGAATATTGTCAAACAAGGTTTATTGAATGAAAGCGGTTGTCAGTGCTATAACTCGATTGATTACTTTTGAGGATTATCCTTTTTTCAATACTGTTTATAGGTGAATAAGTCAACACACTCACTCTCGGAAAAAGAGGTTACTATCGTCTTGTACTGGTGTCGAGTAGGTAGATGAAGCGGTGTATTCGTATTGGTAAGTCTACCCAGAGTTTCAAATTTTCTTAATTTTCCTCTGCTTAACATACAACTTGCAAAAGCCTTTATTTTATCTCTTTGTATCCAATCCGGAAGCTTTTTAGTTGACTCGCACATACTGTCAAAAAACAAATTCAACGGATGCTTTATTTTCTTCTCCTCTATTGCCTCCACAGCCTTCCGTTTGTCTCTTTGCTCATATCGTTGCATAAATTTGTTTTCGACTTCCTGAAGTAAGTCACGTAATAATGGTGCATGGGTAACTTTTATTTTTTTTTTGCTTTGGTGGTTCGGATGTACTTTCATCATTTTGACTATGAATACCGGTTCATGTACTTTGCAAATTGTATTTATTGTTAACTGATACGTTACCAGCTTTCTTACGGTTTTTCATGTAGCGTAAAATAAATTCGAGTAGGTCAGCATATTTCCACTTGTTTGACGGAGAAGCAACCTGACCACATGTACTGACTTTAATCCATTTAAGTGACTCTCGATGACTATCACGATTTCTTCCACTCAATTTTCGCTGTTTTAACTGTAACAATCTTTAGGTGGAAATTTAGTAATGCATAGATATTAATTTCAAGTTTTTAGTCATAATATTTTTCTCATAGTTAAAATAATTAGAACCTATGGGTTAATGAATATGAATTAACCCATAGGTTCTAATTATTTTAACTATAAAAAAGTTGGTTCTATCGTCCTTCTCGCCGTTGTTAATGCACATTAAAGATTTATTATTACAGATATTGGTTCAATGGACGGATTTAGCGACGGAGCAATTTTTGATAGCTCTACTGATATCTTTGATATTTGGCTACAGATTACCAAATGATCAACTAAACGTAGCCAATATTAAACTTTTAACACTTAATAGCGACCGAACACATTTTGTGTTTATAAGTTTTTTCATTACAATAAGACTAATTTATTTCCATTACAAAAACACTGCATGAGACCGTAGCCACGGAGTACATGTTTAGTTAGTAGAGAAAGAAACACCTATATATAATTATCGTCTGAACAGAGCACGAAATGTAGTAGTGAATGCGTTCGGCATATTGTCTTCATGATTCACGACCTTTCGAACGTCAATCAGAACTACTGGACATCATTACAAAATCTGCCTTTGTATTGAACAAGTGACAGCAACAGGTATCGCCAATACCATCAAAATTGAAGAATAGCAAACTTTCAGATCTTACGAGCTACTAAAGAAGCATTTTGTTTCAAAGAGTCTTTTTGTATAATTTAAACTTTAATTTATATATTACTGAATATTTTTTAAACTTTAAATATAATGAAACTTACCATCTGATATGTTTGGATGTCTTATTTCCTCCACTATTCTTTTCCATACAACATTCTTTTTATTTAAGTTGTGATAGTCCTTCGACTGTATATTCCATAATATAGGAAATTTTGTAACAATTTCAATAAATTGCTTCATTTTGGGAAAAAACAACAAGGCATAGAACAGCACTGACAAATAATGAGCTCAGTAGGTAAACGGGTGAGGCTTAGCTTTGCTCGCGTAGCTGCGCATCGGTATACACAATTAACTTAGTTTCGCATATTTTAGTTGGTTCACATAGTTTACTTTGCAGTCTGCACACAAGTATAAAAACTGCGTCAGCTATGCGAGCTAAATTAAACTAACTTAGCATAGCTTTCGGTCAGCAAACCGCGTAACTGCTAGTGTCATCAAAGTTAAACTCTTTCAAAAGTTTTAAAACTGGAAATTCAAGGATTAAAACACTATTATGTAGAAAAATATGCAAACGGTTTTTTTATCATGATGGAGACTTACATTCTGAGTTTTTTTAATATTGGTATATTTTCATAAATACGTAAAATAATGAAAAATAAAGAAAGCTTATATTAATAATGATAATAATATCAGGACAAATATTATGATATTGTATTTAAAAACAAAATAAAGAAAAATGACACGTTCTTTTACGACCTTTTTTTACATACGTATTTATTTTCACATTTATAACTCATATTTATAATTATTAAAACAGTCATCAATACTTATAACTACCTATTAAATAAAATATAAAAGTCTTGTTATTTACATTCAGAAACTTAAATAAAAGAAGAATTAAATTTTATTTTAAGGCAAAATAGAAAAAATGGAAATATATCCATCAAAGAACTTATTGACCTTAGCGAATTTGTTCTTCTTTTTTTTAATTTATGACGAAGGGAAAACGAGTCCGCGGATTACCTGATGGTAATTAAGGCATCTTGCATTATTAAAGGTTGCAAAAGAGTGTTGTCAGCCTTATAGACGCTCTTTTTGTAGTGTTTTTCTTTACTTTTATTTAAGTGCATTAAAATTACTGGTAATAAAATATTATACATTGAAATAAAACTATTTTCTTACGTATTTAACTCGCGTATATTGAATTAAATTTTAAATTTACATTTTAGATCTAACCCGAAGTTTCTAATGTTTTGCAGCAATCGTGTTCACGGTAAGACGAGATGGAGGTCTCTGTCAGTAAGTCAGTTAATTAGTCATCTACCTCCAACAGTTTCTAAGCTTCCGGGCGTACAGTTCAGTATTCACACAAAATCATTATACAATTAATCATTATACAAAATCATTATATAATTATTTCATTGGTGGTAGACAATAACATCGGGTCGCCGGCAAAGTTACCACCCATCGGGCAAAGTCATGCCGCAAAGCGACCTAGTCGTGTTCCGGCACGTTGCTCGATGAAGCCGTTTATGGGAAATGGGTCTGAACAGCTGCGGTACGTTGGCGAACCGGTTGACGTCGAGTTGGTATTTGTTTTGTCGGGTGTCTAGTCGAGGAGGGTAGCGGGATCCGAAGAGACGGCTTTCCGCTGGCCGCCCGCAGATAGTTGGGGGCCCAATTAGTGGGTTAGCCACCCATGAAAGGCTGCCCCGCCAGCTGCGAAAAATCCCAGGGTGGCTCCATCGTGCTGGTTGGCGACCAGACGAGGAGGCCCGATGGCGATCCCTGGGGGGGTTCGGGCGTCCCCGCAGTCTCCAGGCTAGCCTCCCAGTGGCATGACTTAACCAACTTCGACGTTGGATTCGATACGTACCGCCTCGTTCAACTGCCATTTCCCATCCCTATTCACTTTTATTTATTTTTATCATGAAGAAAAACCAAAAAAGGAAAAAGTTTGTACAGCGGTTGCACTCCTCCTCATTTAAAGTGCACCTCAGTAATATTAGGGGTTTGCACTCCAATATCTTACCTGTCCATCACCACCTGGAGACAGAACAACCGCACCTGTTCTTTTTGACGGAGACGCAGATACAATGTCCCTTAAGCGCTGCGCACCTGGATTATCCCGGATACACGTTAGAGCACAACTTTCGCTCACGTGCCGGAGTCTGCGTGTATGCGCGGAACGACCTCTGTATCCAGCGTCTCCGTCACCTTGAAGACCCCACTTTTTTTTCTTTATGGGTTTTAGTAGACACAGGAAACGAAAAAATCCTGTATTCCTGTGTTTACCGTTCGCACAGCGGTGACCAGGAGACAACTAGATTATTCGAGTATCTCGGTGAGGCTGCTGATATGGCTCTGCATCAGTTCCCTTCAGCGCAGCTCGTCTTTCTGGGGGATTTTAATGCCTGTCATCAGGACTGGCTGTTCCCGTACCAGAAGATCGACCATGCTGGAAGATAAGCGCGGAACTTTGCGTTGTCCTTGGACCTCTTTCAGCTGGTGAAGCAAGCGACAAGGGTACCAGATGTGGTAGGCCATACAGCCAATTGCCTGGATCTTCTGCTGACAACTGATCCGGACAGGTATCGGGTAGAGGTTACCTCTCCCTTGGGAACCTCCGATCACTGTCTGGTGAAATCTGTGTTTACATATTCCCCACCAGCTTTCGAACCTCATGGTGTTAGGCGAGTATGGAAATACAAGTCAGCAGATTGGGATGAGATGCGGCACTTTTTTGCGTCTTATCATTGGCGGCAGGTCTGCTTCTCTTCTTTGGATCCGTCGAGTTGCGCGGATGCTATAACCGATGTGGTGCATCAGGCAATGGAGTATTTTATTCCTTTTGCTGACGTACCCATCGGTGGCAAAGCTCGCCCATGGTTTAATGCCGAATGTGGTCATGCTCAAGACCGAAAACATTCGGCATATCTCATTTGGGCTGATGCTCGAAGCCGCAAAACTCCGGATGTAAGTTCGAAGAAGAGAGCCTTTAACCAAGCTGCCAAGTCCTACAAAAAGGCATTGCGGAAGGCTCGTCTCGATCGAATCGCTAAGAATGGCGAAAAGCTCTCTGTCAGACCAACTGGCAGTCGAGCTTTCTGGTCTCTTGCGAAAGCGATCGAGTCGAATTTCTGCCAACCCTCACTGCCTGCTCTGCTGAAGCCGGATGGATCCCTGGCCCACACAGCAACAGAGAAAGCGAACGTATTTGCTTCTCTGTTTGCTGATAATTCGCATCTAGACACTGGCAATGCTTCTCCAGCACATCTTCCTCACTGCGGTGTTTCGATGCCTGAAATCCGCATCACTAACAAAGAGGTATGGAGAACATTGTGTCGTTTAGATGTGAATAAAGCCAGTGGTCCTGATGGTATACCAGCCATTCTGCTCAAGACATGCGCAGCTGAGTTGTCTCCTGTACTGACACGTCTGTATCGTCTCTCTTTCATGACTGGAATAGTGCCGAAATCCTGGAAGCTTGCTAATGTGCAACCCGTGCCCAAAAAAGGCAGCCGTGCCGACCCTGTCAATTACAGACCGATTTCAATCACCTCCATACTCTGCAAGATTATGGAGCGTGTATTGAACTCGCGCCTACTAGCATACCTAGAAGGTAACGATCTCCTTAGTGACCGACAATACGGTTTCGCCGTAATAGGTCGCCATTTTAGGCGAGGCCATCGAGAAGAACGGAGAAGCGGTCGCCGTCTCTCTGGACGTCTCGAGGGCATTTGACAGGGTCTGGCATGCGAGCCTTATAAGCAAGCTTTCAGCGTACGGTATATCTCCTGGTCTGATCGGCTGGGTAACGGACTTTCTGAGCCACAGATCTCTCCGAGTAGTTGTCGACGGGTGTTCCTCGGAAACCTTGAAAATAAATGCCGGAGTGCCTCAGGGGTCCGTTCTTTCTGCAACTCTGTTTCTGCTGCACATTAATGATCTGTTGAAGCCCGGTATCTATGGGTATGCAGACGACAGCACAGTTGTAGAAAGATATCTGCCGAGTACTCGGGCTAGTCGAGATCAAGTACAGTCTGAAAGAGAAGCCATGGTGCAACGTTTGAATGACAAACTTCAGGCAGTCTCCGCATGGAGCAATGCCAATCTTGTCAAGTTCAACGCCACCAAAACGCAGACGTGTCTATTCACCGCCAAAAGGAGCCCTTTCACCTTGGCTCCTACTTTCCAGAATGTATCCTTGGAATACAGTGACCGGCTTCAGTTGTTAGGCTTAGAGATTTCCTCGAACCTCAACTTTGGTCGGTTCATTGAGTCCAGAGCAAGAGCAGCAGCAGCAAAGCTTGCCGTTCTTGCGAAGGTTCGGCAGTACTTTACACCGGGACAGCTTCTTGTTTTATACAAAGCACAGATCCGGTCGTGTGTAGAGTACTGTGGTCACATATTTGCTGGTGCCGCAAAGTCTCATCTTGCGGTTCTGGACTCAATTGAGAGGCGAGCAAAGAGGCTTATCGGTGATCCCGAATTGGTCGAAGCCGACCTCCAAAGCCTTGAACACAGGCGTAGAATTGCTAGCCTATCAGTATTCTATAGGATACATTTTGGTGAGTGTGCGCAGGAACTACACGACTTAGTTCCCCCGTCCCCCTTCCATCACCGGACGTCCCGACGCACGGCAGGTTTTCATCCTTTTGTTGTGGACATTCCACCTGTCCGAACGAAGCGCTTTGCTTCCTCATTTTTAGTGCGTACAGCGAAGGACTGGAACAATTTGCCTGCGTCGGTATTTCCGGCCAAATATAATGTGGGTGTCTTCAAGAGAAGAGTGAATAGGTTGCTAGGGTAATGCGCCTTACCACCTAAGACTACATTCCACTTACCATCAGGTGGAATGTAGTCAAGCATTGCCCTAGATCTTATAAAAAAATAAATAAAAAATAAATAATATTTCAAAGATGACTTTTTATATCATTCTATTATTAATTATGAAACTATTTTTTAAAACACACTAATTATTGTATGATTGATTAAAAAATAATTTAATAAATAATATAATTTATTAATGAATAATAAATACAAAAAAAGTATTTATAATAAATAACAATCGATAGTGGTCTATCTCTACTCTAAAGTTACTAATACTTATTTCTTAATGTTAACAAGTGGATTTTCCAGGCCTTCCCATCATTAATAAATTTCAAATTCAGAAAAGACAAGTAATTTCTCTAGCATAATAATTCGCTATTGGTATTCCTATATTGAAATTACAGATATATAAACAAACCGAAATTCACTCAGTTCAAATTTGCTCTTGTATAACATCTATAACTGAAATTGATTTAGATAGTATACCAATAATACATACCAAGAGATCGTTGAGATATGTGTCCAATTCCTTTACCTCTTGTATTGACGTACAGACATACACAACATTGCCTTTACTGGCGCACATATTGTAATATACACTAAATTAATAATTTACAATTTAATTCATTATTCAAATAGGGTTAACTACTTCTTTTATTTATTGTTAATTAAAACCGGGAACTATTTTGCGTTCTTCTCCCTCCAACGTAATTTTCCCGACAACTGCAGGAGGAATCCATGGAATGATAACAGTTTCGTATCTATATTTAAGAATGTATACTCCTCTGTAACTGATGCTAATGAGTGGGTAAACCTCTATTTATCTTCTTCTCAATTATTTTCGTTTCGTAAATATATCACAGTGATATTTATTTGATTTTGTTTTTTGTTTTCATTTGATTTTGTTTTTTGTTGATATTGTTTTGGTTTGGCCGGTTTAGTTTAACCGAATGTACTCAAGCGATATCTACAGCTGCTGATGTAACGTGATAATCAAGCGATATCTAGAGCCGTGACGTATTCAAGCTCATAACTTATGTGCGTCAAATATCGGCAATTAGAGTTTAAATATCTGAAGATAAGAGGTCAAAAATGCAATAACGGTTTAAAACAAAACGATTTTTATATATATATCTAGCTTAACTTGGTCAAAAGAAAATAAACTGCCTCAATATAAAGACTTTTTACGATCCAGGTCAATTATCTGGAAGCATAATAAAACTAAATGTGCGTCTTCACTATACCGACGGTGGTTAAGTTCGTACTGCAAGTTTTATGATGTCCTTGGAGGAATGTCATAGAACTACTAATAATAATAATAGCTTCTAAACTTAATCCATAAAAGCTTTTGATGTGGTACTTACATGAAAAACTAGCTACTATGTACAAAAGATAAAAGATTATTAAAATTAAAATATCAGAATCATCGCACTCTATAAACAGGTGTATATGGATATTTAAAATAGTATTCGATCGTTTACTATAAGTGCATATGGGTGCAAATCATTATGTAATTGTTATATTGTTCCATAATTATTTATAATTAGTATTTAAATAATTGTTTGTAAACACAAAAACTATTATTTCTCTAATCTTTTAAAAGAGACTGCATTGACTTGTTTTCTTAACACTGGATGTGAAATTCATTATTTCATAATTATTTATAATTAGTATTTAAACTGTTGCTTGTAAATACAAAACGGTTATCTCTTAATGTAATTATTATATTGTTCTATAATTATTTATAATTAATATCTAAATAATTGTTTGTGAAACACAAAACTATTGTTTCTCTTTCTTCTTTTAAAATCTTTAATCTTTAAAAAGATACTGTATTGACTTGTTTTGTTAACACTAGATATAATATTCATTGTTTAACAAATTATATTGTTGCATAAACGTTCAAAGTAAACTTAATTAGAGTTAATTGTTAAAAATAAGATTTGATTATTCAAAAAACGATTTAATTGTTCAAAATAAGTATTCATTGTGATAACTGTTACAATTTAGTATAAATATCGGTTGTATTATGAACTTAGACTCAGTTTCTTACTAGCTATCTACTTTATCATCTGTGTGAATTTTCATTGTAATGGACAATGAACCTGAAACCCCTGGCGTATCGCCGACATCTACCATCTGAAAGTTTATTTGTCTATGTCTTATTAGTATTTCACATATATACCCAAATTTCCTTATCCGAAGAGGTACCACGACAGAACAATGGTAGAATATGATAATGGTCGAAAAATGATCGATCGATGATCGTCAAATGCCGTCTTGTTTTGTATTAAATACCTACATTTAATTCATTATAGTTTGTATGTATTAGTGTTTATCAAAGTATGTATTAATAATAATTGTTGATAATCTTAGTCACTAGGCAATAATCGTGATCACTAGGTAAAAGAAAAGAAAAGTATTTGATTTATATGTATTTCCAACCTATTGACTCGATTTCACGGATGAACTAAAAGATCAACGAACTGTTTCTATGCGGTGAGTGGTATGAATGTTTTACAAAGAATAATGCAAATTCGTACATAGCATGTGCGTAATTAACTCAGCCAGATAATTATATCGTTTATCATTATTTTCTTTTACTTGAGTAATAGTATTAGTAGTATATTTTTATTTAATGTATATCGGTTTATATTTCATCCTATACTTTATATTTATTTTATATTATATAACGTATTGGTTTATTTTCTATTGTATATTTATTTAAAATTATATAAACTTAACATGTGTATAGAGGTATAGATAATTTATATAGTGCTATCCACTAGGAAGTCGAAATTCCAAAAGACACTTTTTTGGACTTTTGTATATACCATAGTATAAAGAGAACTAAGAATTTCTAACTTCTGGGAATGTTATGAAGTCATTGAGTTCTTAGTCTTGTGTAACTGGCACCTTTGTTAAGAGTCTGAGTTTTTAATCGATACATGGATTTGAATGTTAATTACAAAAGAATAATGGTAATTTTATTAATAATAATATATTGATATTATACAATTTCCATTTCAAAAGGATTTGCGTGAAAAATAAAGCACTTATAGTATTAAGTATTAAGGATAGCATATTTAAATTTTAAAATCAATTCTATTTGAAAGTCAAACAGAATTCATAAAGTATATTTAATAAACATTTGAGATAATTTAAATAATGTTACGACATTAAAATCAAGTTAAAATTAAAAGTATATAATATAACACACAACAATCTACGTTTAATTTATCACCATGACCTAAGCTCATAATTTACAAAGCAGTCTGTATATCATTTGTTTTATTGCATATAGCCGCATCGGAGGGATGATCATAAATCAGGACAGGAAAAGTGAGTTCTTTCCAAAACGCTCGATTACTTGACATTCATCTTCCTCTTTTCTCTGTTCTTCTTTATTGTTATTAAGTTTAATGATTAATAAGGTACATATTAATGGTATTATGTATGTACACATTATACATGATTCACTGGAATAAAAGAAAGCGTTTATTACTTTCTCCAACATATTTCTATGGTATGTGTACTGTTAGACATATTTATTTAAAATAATTTAATTTAACAGTAAATGCTAAATGTTTTAAGAATTATAAGCATAGGAGAGAAGCATTTTAACATAATGTTTAATCTTTTATTAATTATTAGAACTTCTTATAATAAGTTATAGTATATAGTATAGTATAAATAATATCATCTGTAAGTTGGTTATGAAAATGTAAATTACCCTCACCTAAATATTATAGTTTTAAAATATTATAAAGCTCACTATTTGTTATGAAACGAGTTGTAAGGGCTGCTCTCACCTATTATATTACAAATGGTTGGATATTAAACATTGAAGTGCAAGTACTGTGTATTACTGAAACAAGTCTTAACAGTACTTTTTTTTACGTCATTCTTAAATTGATTTCTATAAACATTAAAGTGATAAATATACTTTAAATAGGAATATCACTTTCGCAAAGAGAACCTATAAAGAACACGATTAATTTATTATGACTTTAAATGTTATAAATGTAATATTATTATAAGACGAAGCTTCTTGGCATTCCATGGATTCACCGTGCGGGTGCCGGGCCCATCGCGTTGCAAGGAGAGGAGTGCAAGCAGTGCCTGGGACTTGCGACCCAGGAATAGGTATAAGGGGCCCCTTTATTATGCGCAAAAACGCTCACCTTCACCCTCCACTCCTCTCCCTACCTTACTAAATTTAGAAAGAACCTACTAATGTTCCTTTGAAATACGTTCTAGAAATGAACCGGTACTTGTTCTAGAAAGGCCGAGGTCTTTAAGTAGACTATAGAGAGATTTTGCTGTTATACCTCTCGCTCCCACTTCTACCGCGTATAAACTATAAATTTATGTATAAATTCCTGATCAGTTCGTTGGTCAGTTCGTAATACTTATTGAGCTTGAATGTGTGATCCCTGGGGATGTTTGTTTCCCAAGGAACAGTAAGCTCCACAAGTATCACTCGCCTCAGATGTTTAGAATACAGGAATAAGTCCGGTCTGGATGAAGGAACACCAACATCCCCAGGAATTTTGTAATGCTTTTCAATACGTGTAAATAATAATATAGTAAATCATAAGTTAATAGTAATATAGTAAATCATAATTTAATAGTAATAATAAATCATAAAATATAGTAAATCGTAAATTTATAGTATATCATTATAAATGTAGTATTATTCTATTTATCTACTTTACTTAAGATCAAACATAAAGTGCTTTATTTTTAAGTGAAGTTAAGATTTCAAGTAAAGTTCTTTTGAAACCTGAAATGAAATCAGTATAAAATTTAAAAAGGATAGAAAATCAAGTTAGAATGAAAGATCAAGTTTCTACATTGTAAATAGTGTTAATATTGACCCTCATTTTCTGAATAAGTTGCCATCGTTTAGAAACGCGCAGTTCTAAAGCAGTACCTATAAGATACAAAGATACAGGGAGGACAAAGATAGAGGGAGAAGGAATATCTCGATGACCCTTTAAAATGATGTTATAGTTGTTTCACGATCTTTTAAGACTATGAGTATTTTTTTTTATACAAAACTAGTTTATTGCTTGACTACATTTCAACTGATGGTAGATGAAATGTAGTCTTAGGTGGAAAAGCGCATTAACCTAGCAACCTATTCACTCTCCTCTTGAAGAAACCCACATTATATTTGGCCGGAAATACCGACGCAGGCAAATTGTTCCGGTCCTTCGCTTTACGCACTAAAAAAGGCAAAGCATAGCGCTACGTTCGCACAGGTGGAGTGTGCACAACGTAGGTATCATCCTTCAAGTAAGTAGGTAACGTAGTGAAAAGGTAGTAAACCCAGATAGGAGAGTCTGTATGTATTAAAGCAGCGCTAATCTTTTACAATTTAAATGTACTCAATTTTAGAGGAATTAACACGAATGAATAACTTAATCAAATCGGTTCTTTGATTGTCAAATAGAAAAGAATTATCACATTGGATAAAAAATATTTATATAAAATTGTTGACGTCAAAATAACACAATATGAGTCTTTTTTTTCTTAATCTCATTTTAAGTTAACTATCCTTAAAGATATTACTATAACAATTTAATCACTATTCATCTTATTGTGATCAATACTTACTTCGTATTATAATAGCTTCGTAATTCCACTATTGTATTTGTAATGAATATCTCCGCTTAAGCTATTGACGTATTTGTGGAATTCGGTTTCATCTCACTTGTCAGTCTGAAATAAATAAAGCTTGATGGAAACGTATATGTCTGCATATTTAATATAGATATGATAATTAAATATATAGTAAAAAATTACTTCTGTATATGTTCAATATCCTTAGGACAAACAAATTTACCATAGCAATAAATTTGCATAGAAGCGTACAAAATGAAACAAAAACAAGAATTTTTGACGACTCTTTTTTTTAATGTTACTAAATATAAATACTAAGCAAGAAGATAACGAGAAAATTGATAAAGTCTGTTTTTGTTGGGTAAACCCATTTGGTTGGGTGGAGTAAACCGGCCTGGTACAATATTTTTCTTAGCCACAATTTTAAGAATTCTCTTTTTTAAAGTTTTGACTCTACTGTCAGTTCTATTACGAGGCAACAACTTGATAGATAGATAGTTGAATCTTTTACAAATTTATTTTTCCTGTCGATATAACAAAAATTCTCGATATTAGAAACTCCCAAAAAACAAAAGTGAGTTTTGCTCTATTTTTATATAGAACCCTTCGTGCGCCAGTCCGACTCGCACTTTGTTGGTTTTCTTTCCTACATGTCTCTCAATTTTCGTGAATTGACAATAATAATATATAAACTTGTATGTCTTCTAAAAAACTTGTGAAAGGAAAATAAATTATTGTTTAATTATAAATACTTTTCCTACAACACTGGTCTTAACCGAACCTATGAATTATAATAAATATCTCTAGCAAATTGCTGTCAGCTGGAGACCGCATTGTCACAAGAAGGCCTTGTTAAGCTCTAATAGACCTATTACGTACACAAGTGAACCATTTTCCTTTTGTAAAACCTTTATACTCCTTTCACACTGAGTGAATTGAATAATGTAGGGCGAGTTTGTCATTTAACAAATGAAGTGAATGATTTGGTGACGGTGTATAAGTAAATCATGAAAAATATATAAAATATCAATTTATAGAAATATTATTTGTTATTATGAAAAATGTGTTTCTTTTTATTTGTTTTTCAAATAATATTTTTTCTTTTGAGTATTAATATACGGCTAATTAATTATAGGTATTATTTTTTTAATCTGGGGAATAACCTCGTTAGACAAGACTTTAAATTTTTATTATGGTACCACTTTTGAAAGGTTATTACAAATAAATAAGTATAAGTTTCTTTACTAACCTTGTTATATAGTTACATTTGAATACAGTCATAGTCAACAGAACATGCGGTATCATCAGCGGAAATGAAATTGCTTATACGTACTTTATGTGTACTTTTAGCACTAAAACTACTGGGATTGATCCCAAATAAAACACTTAATGATTTTTATTTCTTATTATACATCGCCTAGAAAAGAATTGCTTAGTGGAATTTCTCAACTTGACCTCTCAAATTATAAGTGCTGCTAATCTAAATCTTTTTTTTTCTTTTAGGACAAATTACACACGTTGATTTAACCCCAAAGTAAACAAATTATTGGATTGTGTTAAGGGTATTAGACAACGATACAAATACATAGAAATAAACATTATAAGTAATGGAAATATATTTAATAAACGACCAAAACCAGAAATACAGACATCTGGACACGTACATGATTGTCCCTGTCAAGAATCGAACCCGAGCCTCAATGCGAGCCTCATATATTAGGCGTCTGCGCTAACCACTCGGTTAAAAAGTAAATATAAATTTTAACCACGCGGTTAAAAAGTAAATATGTATGTTGCTATATGAACGGGAGTTGCAGCCCATTTTGTGAAACATAACTAATTCTGTTTTTCATAGAATTATGACTATTATTTTTTTTTAAATAAATTATTAATTTAGTTATTTTAAGTATATAATTGGACTAAAGGTGTCTCTATATTTCTATTACTGTAATTTAAAAACTTACTTAACTATTAATACGGCCGCAATATCGACGCTCGGGCACGTAGCCTTCCTAGGGCTTTCGTGCGTGAGGGATGCCACCATCTTGCGCGAAATCCGCATCTAGCGTCTGGATAAGCACGTCTCAAGGGTCGCAGCCCAGATGTTTCACAGGCCACATGTCTTGGACTACCATCACGTCCGGGAAATTGCTCTGTGACATCGTCCTTCGACTATGCCAACTCACCCGGGATGCGAGGCGATGTTGACTATTGAGACATCTCATAGGAATAGATAAATGATGTATATTAAATTTTAAAGTTATTTCTAATGATTTAAACGATTGACCAAAAGTTTTATTGTGCACTTTTACACTTTGTCATAAGGACAAACTAAAATTCTTTGTCCGATTGGAATGTTGAAAGCTGTAACGCTTTGTATTGAGGTTAGGCTGGACCCTCGAGAAATCCTGAAAGCTTTACGCTTTGCTATGTTGTTAAGGTGAATTGTGTATTGATGGATGAAAGCTTCACATTTAGCTATGGACTGGTGTGTAACCCTCCCTGTATTGGCATTTATGTAACTGTTGCCGAAAGTTTTAACGCTTTGCGATTTATAGTTTTTTTTTGTACTAGAAAGCTCTCCTGTTCCAAGAGTTGTCAATTTATTAAGATGTAATTGTGTCTATGTCTAACTGTGTGTATGTGTCTAAGTTATTTATCCTTTCGATTTTCAGGTCGAATGTGGAGGTAATAAACAATGGGAGAGCGCGTTGATTATAAGAAAGACCGTCTCGGAGACAGTTATATATCGTCATATATCTCGATCAGCACTATCGTCAGATATCTTGTAGGCTAGCTAGGGGGTTTGTCGAGCAGAAGAGAGGCAACGACACACTGTAATCATTATTAAGATCTCTGCTATATAATATATTTAGAACTACATTTTACCTTAAAAATATTTATACAATTCTGTTTCTTTTACAAATTATTTTACACTTATTATTTCTATCAAAGATTTGTTCAAATGTTCCACGTAAGTAATAAAAGCAATGTATATATATTACAAGTATTATAAAAGTTAATAAGTTTTTAAGGATTTCCTACTGAAAAGAAACTCTAAAGAAAAATACACCCAGCTAACAAGAAACATAACTACTACATAATTAATGATGAGTATAGTAATAGTATAGTAGTAAATCCTGAACTCTGTCGTGGTTGATCTCCTTTTTTCGACTTGCCTCGTCTTAAAGAGACATTTAGAGTTTCCTAACATTATTTTTATACGAACGTAACTTAGTAATCATATTACAAATTTATTATAAAATATGTTATGTATGAAATACAAAACAAAGTTAAGTGTTAGTGGCAAAGTGTAAATTGTATTTTTTATACAGTAAATAGTACCGTCATCGTGTTTGAAATCCGATGATTTAGTTTAGTTAAGTTTAGTTAGAGTAGACATAAAAATAGGTTTATTTCGTTTTTTGATGTTTTCCTCCAAAGATCTGCATGACCTTTGTAAACTTTGATTCAAACTGAAATGTTTTAAATACAGGTCGGGTGTTTTTTTAATACTATTTTTGCACTTAAAAACCATCTTACAAGTACTATACAGGACTTGTAAGATGGTTTTTATCTTCTTCCATGACTTTTAAAGCACTTAAAACTTAAAATATGTATGAAGTTAATAAAAAGTTCATACTTCGTGTCATTTGACGTCACGCAGGGCGCGCGCAAAATGACGGCGTTTGAACGATTCCATATTACTCAATGTTTTAATATTCACTATGAAAAAAAAAATAGAATCTTTTCAAGCCTATTTATATTTTTTTCTACGATATAGAGAGGTAAATGATTAATTTACGTCAAAAAAAAACATGTATATTACCTATTGTAATAAAAAATATTTAATTTTTAATATAAGCTAATATGCTAATTAATAATATTTGTATACTATTTTTGTACGATATTCGCCGATAATAAATGTAAATATAATAATAAAATGAATAACTAAATTAAAAAGTGTTAATCAATAAACCCATAAGTTATTGTTTTTTATTGCCACCTAGCGGTTTCACTTTGTACAGATATGTTTATATAACAGATGTAGTTATGTTTCCCTAAGGTATAAATAGATGGCGTTGTTACCAAACATTACGAGTATATTTGATCACAAATTTGTATTATTATTTTCATTTAAACTGTCTTATTTTCAAATTGATTCTAAAAGAACAAGCTCCAATATCAAATAAATAATAAGGAACTACTATGCAATTTAATATAATACAAAAAATAATAATGAAAGAAAATATTTCACTTGCTATCTATAAGAGAAAGAGAGAGAGAGATAGCAAAAAACATGTCGTGCCAACTTTTGGTAAGAATTTTTACCGTCTAGCCCCCTTTCACAACGCGCGATAAGGAACTACGTTCCAAAACCATTTACACAATAAATTTACCTCTTTTTTTAAGAATAAGTATTTTCCCTATAGTAACTGGATTCTTGTCAGTCCCATTAGCTTAAAATTTATCCCGAGATATAAAACGTCTTAGGATTAATAAATTTTGCAAGAATCCAGTGCTAAATAATTTAAATATTCTGCTTATTGTTTTAAGGTTTGATTTCACTTCATAAGACATCTTTATTTATCAAAGTCACTATGAACGGCTTTTTGCGAGAATACAATTCTTTAGCTAATTTACTAAAAGATTTATGGCATTGATATTAATACATTTTAAAGGAATTTTGTTAAGAATAGAAAAGGTCAAAATTTCTTAATAATAAGTTTATAATAAATGCAATTTTTTACTTATTTATTTTAACACCTTTATTAGTAGCCAAAAACATTGAACATAGTTGTTTTTTTAATAAATATTATTTAAACAAATAAAAATCTTTATTCAATCATTGTTTTATGAGTACTCAGATTTAAGTACAGTTGTTATTTACATTTAACTTTTAGTTTATACTTAATGCATGTAGTATCTTAAATATTTTACTAAAATTATCTTAAACATCCTTTATTTCTAACTTCATTGTAAAGATAATCTCAAAATAATATACTTTGTTATTAACTGTCAATAAAATATCTAAACATCCGACATGAGGTAAGGATAAAGTTAAGTCAAAGTTAATTGACTTTAAATTAATAAAACTTGTTAAAATATAATACGTATAATAAAATGACATTTATATAAAACTTTTTATGTTTCACACTAATTAACTTTTTTATATACATGAATTAGTATCATTCGTATAAAAAGTATTTAGATTATTATATTTTAATAATGGATTATTATTTTTAACAATATATTTTATTAAAGAAATAATAAGGTAATATGACGTCAACTGTTATAGATATAATAAATATAAGGTAAGGAGTTTTCTCTTAAAAATAGCAATTATCAAATAGAAAAACGAAAACTAAAGAATAAATTTAATCCATTGATAAAACACTGCCAAAAATTTTTTATAATAAAATCGAATAAAGATCGAAGTTTATTAGAACTTCATACATAACTTTAATCATTATTGATCCAGTAAAAAGTGCTTGTTTAAAGTATACATTACATATTAAACTCGGTATAAAGAGTTCTCTCACCGCAGCAGAATCTTGACACTTGTGTCACTTACCTGTGAAAGAAAAAAATAGGTAGGTATTAATAAAAAATATTATTAAATATTATTAAAACCTCCGCTACAATTTTCTAATTAAAAAAAAACATGGATATTAAAAGACCTCTAAAAAGGATAGAAATTTTATTATTTGGTACTTATAGAAGTCGTTACTTAGGTTGCCCATTGTATGTACCTTGACGATGGTGTCTATTTTGTGGATTTTTTGGAGCTAACTATATAATTAATATTGTTATTTTATTATTTGCCTTGGTAACTTACTTCAATTTTGATGTCATGCAACGAAATGAGAATAATAGAAGATTGTACAACAAACTAATACAATGACGGGAGTTGCTACAAAACATTTAAAGCAGTATCAAGCCAAGCAGGATGCCACTGTCACAGAACAGTAGTCCACCGCAAAGATTTATTATTAATTACCTTCATCCGTCATGAAGTATTCAAGTCAACATGCATAGACTGAAGGTATCTTACAGAATATGGATGAAATTAGCTTCGATTGTTGAGTTGTTGTTATTCTTATGGAAACCATATTTAAACCGCGGTATAGTATATGTGGCATTGTATGTGAAGCGAACAACGAAAAGAAGTGACCTACTAGATATTGTTTATTTTGGACTGTTAAGAAATAAAGAAAACTGAAATATAACCACCAACTGCATTAAATTACAATAGATATTAGCTATTTTGCTCAGTTTTGCACCCAAACCCTTTAAAAAGAATCTAGTTTCTGTTTTTGAATATAACACGTCCTGTGGATGCAATAAAATAATTAATAAACGCTTAAAGGAAAAGGGACTATTGCTAATCAATTCAAACATCAAAGCAAGTTTAAAGGAAATATGCCAACAGTTATTAAAAAAAATCCAACCGTTTTTTTCTACGGCAGATTCATGATAGATTATTCTTTAATGAATCCCTAACAATTTTCAATTATGTAATTCTATTATATCTTCTCCGTTTTAGCATATATTTATTTTTGTTACTAGATAATACAAAATAAAATGTATTAAAGCATAAATCAACAATGACCTTCCGTGGGAGCTGCGATACTGCAATTGAGTCAACCTGTTCATTAAATCGAATCGAGTATGTAAACCTACATAATATATTGTATTAGATTGGCTACTACCAGACACAACCATTTTATATACTTTTTTTATATGATTATGATGTAAACATACATATTTGTCTTGTTATCTCATTGAGACCATTTATTTCTAGATGGGTACGCCCGCACTTGATAATCTTTATAAAGAAAACTTTTACAAAACCGATTTTAATGTCGAATCACAGTTTATTATGCTGTATGTTAAGTAAAATTCTTAAAACAAGAAATTTGAATGTGTTTCTGAGATAACAAATTCACATGTTTAGGGGTACCCGCTTTTTAAAGTACAGAATTATTTTCCCTGCCATTGTATATTTTATTTATACTTATATTTAGTATATTACTTGATGTTCTACTAGAGACAAGATAGCGTGGATTGCAGCTACGTTCAGAGATGGCTCTTAGTGTTTAAATATTTATTATCAGGCTTTAAGTCTATGTAGTCAAAATTATTTCCTAAGTTCGACATACTAATGATATAAATTAATATGTGTTTGTCATATTAAATCTAAACAATAATCAATATTAGTTTTTAGAGTAGTCAAATACAAAAAGAACCCATTGACGTTCTGCAAAGGCGATGACGGTAATAATTACATTTATAGTCATACAAATTATAGCGTTCTCTGAGCCTGGGTTACCCACGTAATCGTTCCATCACTATGAATTTTTCAACAAAAAAATAGGTATGTTGTTATGTATATTTTAGTAAAATTGTATATACAATATTAGTATAAAATACAAAAATAACAAAATTATCAATTGCTTTCTTTCTAATTCTAAAAAGTTCATAGCTTTTCTTAACACTTGCATAATGCTGGAAACTGTATGATGTGTTCTAATCTAATTATCAGAATTATTTATTCATGAAATCTATATTGGTAATATGTTCAAATATTCATGAGGCATTCCCTGTTTGAGATATGTTGATATATTACTTGTCCTCATCGCATCCACTCTGTTACTGGCTTGATGCGTTGATAGAGTATAAAATTCATGTATATATTTGTGAATTTGAAATGTATTTCATTTAAGTTACACTAATTACCCAATATGTATCCATGTTTTACGTATAAAGAAGTTTATAAAGGCATTTTGTACTTTGTTTATCATTAATTTCATAATATTTATTTATACGTTCACGAAGATTTATCCTCACTGTTTGATCAGCGCACAGTGTAATAGAGACTGCAAATACATTTTACAATGTGAGCATTCCGTTTCTTAGTATTGACGATAAGGTCAAAATCTAAAGAATCGTTAGAGACAGATGACTAATAAAATGATTGACTGACAGACACCCGGTCAGTACGCGCCCGGCGTGGTGCTGCTAGTTCACGACGCGACTGCGCCATGCTTAGAGCTCACGAAAAGAAACCCCGAAATGATTTGAAACTAGTCGGGCAAAATACTGTTTAATTTAACCGGAACATTGACGTGTAAATATATATTTAATACTGTTTGTAGTCGAGTATTTCTAAGCAATTGGTTGGGATCTACTACTACAAAACAAGTGTCAAGTTTGTGACTTTTTGTGTCATGCTCATTTCAGAGCGGAAGCTCTCTAGGTGTGAATAGTGATTTTCAATGTGATCTTTGAGGACCTACTTTAAGTAACTTATCTAGCCTTTTATGACTGTATTGAAATAGTCATTTTGTATCATAGTATAATTAAAAGTTTTAACATTGTGATATTAGAATTGCATTTCGAGTAACAGTTCAAATTTTTCTAGATCAAGTGCTTTTAATATTTAGATAATCACTTGTAATATTAAAAATACTTTCACAAAAGGACGAAGTCATAAAGACTAGAAAATAAATTGGGATAAACCAATTTATAGTAAAGGATCGATATATTCCAAAATGTGAAAGAAGGAATCCGTAACAGAGTTATTTTCGATAACTGTAATGTTTCGGGCTAAAGATTCAGTAATAATACTCGTTTGGTATATTTTGTTTTGCTGAATTAAAACATAAACTGAACTAAATTTAATGAATTTTACATATAAGTAAGAAATTAAAAATATTTTAGTGTACAACTAAACTAGTCGCAATTATTCATCTTTTAATTAGAGCACTAAAGCTTAAAAGGCATCAAATCTGGTATATCAAAAGTGTCATAATATGATAAAATTGTCACTGATCGATTTCTGTACATGGAAAATAATAAAAAAAAAACATAATAGGGGACTTTTATAAGAGCAAGACAATCCAAAACAATTGTTTTTCATTTTGTCTGTTTGTCTGTATGTCTGTATATCTATATGTTTGTGCACACTAATCTCAGAAACGGACTAACCGGTTTGGATGAAGTTTTCGGGAATATATTGTCATGAGCTTTACTTTACATTTTGTTTTGTTTTTAAGTTGCTTAACAAATAAAGTTAATAATCTCTTATTTTCGTACCATTGCAGTAAGAAATTTTTTTAAAACTATTTAATTTTTTATATTTCTGGTGAGAACAGGTTTCATACTTAGTAGTTTTATACTTTATGATAGGGGTATAATATAATTTAGATGTATAGCTCCATATATAGATTGTATTCATATTTGATTAGTACATATTGATAGTACATATTGATAGTACATATTGATAGTACATATTGATAGTTAATATTGATAGTACACATTGATAGTACATATTGAAAGTTGATATTGATAGTACATATTGATAGTAAATATTAATAGTAGATATTGATAGTTGATATTGATAGTTGATATTGATAGTAAATATTGATAGTAGATATTGATAGTAGATATTGATAGCACAAATTGATATTACGTATTGATAGTACATATTGATAGTAAATATTGATAGTTGATATTAATAGTACATATTGATAGTAGATATTGATAGTACAAATTGATAGTAAATATTGATAGTAGATATTGATAGTATATATTGATAGCACATTTTGATAGTACGTATTGATAGTACATATCGATAGTAAATATTGATGGTATATTATATTGATACTACATGTTGATAGTACATATTTATAGTATATATTGATACTACATATTGATACTATATAATGATACTATATATTGGTAGTACATATTGATATACTATTAATATTTTACTTAATATTATATACTAACATATTAATGGTATATATTTATGGTCCCTGATAAAATTTTCAGTAAAAAAATACATAATTGGTCTACCTTTTTATTAAAAAAATATTTGTGATTATAAATTAAAAAAAAAATACGGAAATAAACTAGAAATCCACGCAACACGCAAAAATTATTTGCTTGAGTTAGATGAAACTTTGAACGGGTACGTTTTATCGAAATCGGAATCTATGCCTACGAAATCGCAGGCACAGCTAGTTTGAAATAAAATATCTAGATTTAAAAAATGGCTGTGCATAAACAGTTACTAAATACTTATAAGTCAGTAGTCCAACCAACTGACCAACTGACTTATAAGTATTTAAGTCAGTCTATAATATATATTTTTTTTATAATTCTATTCTAACGCTTTCTTAGTTTCCGTACATGATATATGATAGATAGATTAGGCTTAAAGATTTTATTTTGCTAATATGTTACTCACAACGCCCATGCTAGTCCATACTAATATTATAAACGCTTTCATAGCAAAACCACCTGCACGATTTGAATGGTATTTAAAAGGTAAATAGTTAAAGACCCAGGGTCAAATGAAGGTTACTTTTTTATTAGTTCAAGTGACAACAGAACAAGGAAAATTTATTCATATCTGATATACAAGTTTGACAAAAGATTGAATACGCCAATCCCCTGAAGTAACGGGCAACGGTAAACCAAATTCGAGTTCTCTTATACTCTGACAGACAGAGAGACAGACTTTGCTTAGTATTCGGCAGACTATAGTTGGATTCAAACAGATTCAAATAAGAAGTACTTTTTGTACCTTTAAAACTTTAGTGGTCCCAAAACCGTTGCTCTGATATAGCAATTATATGGTAAGGTTTTAATGTTTGCTATCATTAAACATTTTAAATTCATAAGTCAACAAAAAATACTTTTTAGTTATTATAATAGCAACGAAGGGAACAAAGAAAATTTCCGTTCCAGAGATAACGTGACCAATATGAAAAATAAAACACTTTATAGTCTAGTATCTTTATCATCTAGGCTTAAGTAACATTTCAAACAAATATTTACGTGAGACGAAATGTTTCAAGTGCGATAGAAAGTAAAGGTTTCAATGTTTGTGTAAAAGCAACTGACACTTTTAATGTTATAAAATTCAAAGTGTTCCAAGCGACACACACAATGTCTTTGACCAAAAGTCAACGGTCTTAAAAGTAATAAAATTTTATTTACCAAGGTAAAATGATTTAAATGATTTTTTTAAAGGTGCTGGTTTAATTTATCTAATCCACTAAATATTTAAATTTTTGTAGCTGAAACAACCTTAAAAATATAACTTCAAAAACTATTATTTTTTTATGGTAAAATTGCTCTATATCAGTTAATTCTGTTGGAAGATTGCTCATGCAACAGTAACATATTTAAATAAACTGATTTTATCAATAAATCTCAATTTTCCTTATTGAAATTAAAGATAACTCTAAGTACAAATAAATATAAATAAACCTAAGACAAGCTTAAAAGAATCATGAATTAAATGTTGATCCATTCAGCCAGTACTCTTGCTTGTACTTGATAATTTTAAACTTATTATTATTTTTATTTACTGTCTTCTAAACTAAAGTATTAAATCCGCCTCTGAACTTTGTAAATATGATTATGTTTCGAGATTTTGCAAACACCTCCAGAAGCTTCCTATTCGATTTCGTCGGAAAATGCATTGTGTAAATTTCCTGTATTGTATCTTTTTCGATCCAAAAACTTGATTCTTTCCTTTTTCAACCAAATTAAGACACTGACAACAGCTAGTGTGTTACAAAACATATAGAGGAATCTAGTAATACGAAAGTTATAAAATCGGTATTATTTTTTAGTTTGGATATTTTAATACTACAATATAAATATTTATTTATGATAATTATATTATCATAATTTAAACACTTACAGGGACGTGATAAAGGACGCGTAAAGTTTTACTTTAAATGTATGTGACTGTTAAATATTTAAAGAAATGTATAAAAAAATGGCCTTTGTATCATGTACTATAATCGCTATTTATAAAATATATATAATTAAGGGACAACTTGATTAAATTCCAAACACTTCGTATATCACGAAGCCTCAACCTTTTAGCCTGAGTGCGGTCTCCGCAGAGCACTGTGACATCGTCTTAGAATGTAAGTATACATAATATTACTTTATAATTAATTTATGAATATTGTAAAACGCCACTGGAGTGCTGAGCTTTTATTTGAAAGTTTTAATGCTTGGACATGTATGTCTAAATAAAATTATGTCCTATAGGACATAAGGATTTTTACAAACATATTTCTATAATATTTCATTTTCAAATTATCTTTTAATATCTTACAATTGTATTTTTCAGTAAGACTGCAATTATTTATATATATAACTTATTCTTTTGTTTGATAAATTGACTATAAACCCTATCTTAGTTAAATTTGACAAATGTTGTAACTGTAGTGACAAGACGGTACATCCATGTTTAACTATTCGTTTTATCCAGACAAAGCAAAGCAATGAGTATTATCAACTAAATTAACTAAATTATGTGTGAGTTCTTGGTTGGAACTACAACGTCACCTGTAGTATGATATTCATTAATGACGGAACGAGTCTGCAGCCTTCATGTCAGGTAAATTTCTAGAAGGTCACTTTTGTTAGATACATAGATTACAGATACAGAAGAGTGATTCCAAACATTTACAACTGTTATAGAAGTAGGTATAATTAATATTGAATTCGAATAATAATACTCTTTATTGCACACCACATACAAAAACGTTACATATAAATTCTTAATAAGAGGTATTGATAATACAACAAGGCGGTCTTATTATACTTAAAAATATAATTATATATACATATTTATGTGTAGTGATACTTAGAAATAAATATACATAAACATCATGTTATAGTAAAGATAAGAGAAAATGTAACAAATATTGATAACATATTTAGCATAGAGAGGGACGAGGTTCGAGATAGTGATCTTTGACTAGCTTCTTGAAAGTAGTCAAAAATTTGACTCGTCTGATGGCTACTGGCAAAGCATTCCAAAGCGAAACTGCTTGTAAAGTAAAAGACTTTTTGAAGAAGGAAGAAGAATAAGGTGGTTAACGAAGAGTCAGATTTTCGGTGGACCTTAGTCACAAGATACGAAAAAGTGCAATGTTGCACAGAACCTATTTTTTTGTTTTAATTATTTTGCTGTAGTTGTATTTATTATATATGTATTGTATTTTTATGTTAATAAAAAAAACATAAATGTATTAAAAAACTATCTTTGTTATTTTAATTTTGATATTTATAAATAACTACTAAAATCTTTATTATTAAATTATACTTAGTTTAATGTGTAAATGACAATCGAATGCTTACAATATTTATTTTATTATAATAGTATAATTTTTGAATTTAAATTTGTGACATCATTAATTTTATTTTTATTGTGATTACTTTTCATTTGTAATTTGACATAACTGTAACTGTAACTGTAACTTAAACGTAAAATTCTAAAACAGTTATAAAATATTTGTTTTTAAGTATTAATGTTTTTTTTGCAATTTATCCAATTTTGTAGAAAAAATGCAATTCCAAGACTCTTTTATTTAATGGTTCTTGATGTTTATAATGAAAATATAATCTATAAAGAAAAGGCAAACCAATAACTTTCGGAATAATATTTCATTAAGTATATTGTGTATTTCTGTTTTTTTTTTTTATTAAAATGTAAGTAATTAATAGATGTAAGACTTTTAAATTGACACTAAAAAGTTATGACAGTTGACAGTTATGTTTATTTATCTGGTGATAACTCAAAAAAAAAACATAATTAACATTTTACTCTTATAGATTTTGAAGATAAACAATGTGATGGTAAAATACGTGATTAAATAATACGAGATAAAATTAATATTTTTATTTTTCCCAAACACCGAATATAATAAATGAATACACCTCCATTCAGGGGATGATGAAGGTGGTTATGTGAGACTCCTACTCACTAAACCTGAGGGTTGCCGCCGCCGTCATAATGGGACACCACGGGATCGCTTTCGCACTCACCGCGATGCCCCCACGTACCCTCTAGAGTCTAGATTAACTAAACAAAAATTACAAAAGTTTCAGACATTGATGAAAAAAAGACAAAAAAGATATTAAATTCAAATTAACAATGACGTTACAAAAAATTTTATTTATGATAAAACTAAAAATAAAAAAATAGAGCCAGTTGTGCAAAATGTGTATTGATGAGTGTTTTGTCTGCATCCATAAAAGAATTAATCAAGTGTAATATGCACTCTTATCTGCAAATGTACGCCACATCTAAGTAAAAAACTAACTGTATTTAAACCTTGAGAAACACTAAATCTATCTGAATCACACGATAGTGTTTTGAACACTTAAAACGAGCACGATAAATAACACGATTTATTAGAGATCTACAGCCGGAAGTTTTATTGAAAGAATTATGATTATTTCATGCGTATTTTGGTAGTAGATAATAAAATGAAAAAGATGAAATCTTCTAATATTCCATTTGATTTTTAAAAGCTTTTATTAGCTTCAGATGTATGTTTCTTTGTAAAGGAATATTTGAGTGTGATTTTAACTAACTTTGAATTGTCTTATTGATTTGATTTTTTACATACTTATCAAGGACCGATGATAATATTATGAAAAAAAAACTAAAAAAACACGCTCTGATAATAATCTATACAAAAATTAAAAAATAATATATAGTTCAGGAAAACTAAAAGTGAAAAGAGTGGAATGCACGGTGTTATGTGTACATTAGTTAAAAATATTTTATTGACAGATGTGAGCGTAAGGAAAATTTTGATAGTATCTTAAAAAGCATCCGAATGCAAAGTGTAAGACCTCTTTCTCTTCATTACTCATTTTGTTTTAAAAAGAATGACTAAATTTTCTGAATTGAAGACTATCCTTTATATGTAGACCATAACCAAATTTTATCGAAATGTGTTTAGTAGATTTAGAATGATGCGCAATTGAACAAACAGATAAAGAAAAAAAAACTAAAAATATATACATAAAAAAAGGAATATTTGAATCAGATTAATGCACAATTAATAAAAATGAAAAAGTACTTGAAGATAGATGTCAAGAAACGTAGTCCTTAGCGAGGTCACTGTTCCCGCCCTGATTTATGATCATCCCTCCTATGCGACTATATGTAATAGAACAAATGATATACAGACTGCTTTTTAAATTATGAGCTTAGGTAGTGGTGATAAATTAAACGTAGATTTTTGTGTGTTTTTATTATTAATTTGTATTATATATATTATTTATATGAAGGCTAAGATATTTATTTTAGAAAGCAATTTGTCCACATTTTATTATTCCAACCAACCCCTAAGCTCCACCGTTGCTGATAAAGCCATTTGGAATAAAAATAAATCTTCCGAAAAGAGACGAGATAAAAGGTCAAACTTAATTCAGTGTGATTTTTCTTTAAATATTTCCTTAATATATATATATTTATTAACGAATACAAATATTAATTGCATATTAATGTCTTAAAGAAAAAATAATCCAAAAGAAGCAAAAAAATCTATATTGTACTTAAATTAGAACTAATATTTTTAAACATAAGTAAAATGTATTTGTTACTTAGTGTCTCATAGTTAAAAACTAAGTCAGTTTTGAATATCTACAAAAATAAAATCGTTTCCTTTCATATTTGGTGGCATCACTTTTCCAGTCCTAACCTTAAAAAAAAAAACATCGTGTTTTCAGGGCAAATATTTCCTAATACTCTTCAACCATTCTATATTACAAGTAATTACATTAACTTTTGTTATGTTACCAAAGTTGGTCATCGTATAAATTACGATTAAATATAATCAAAAATTATTATACTTATTTTAGGGCCTTTTGTTTCTCGTTAGTGAGTTAGAGTAATTCATACTTTTAAGTAGTAATTCTTAGTAATACATATTGTATTGTATTTTAGTAGTTCTTAATAAGGAATACTGTGATGTAGTAATTGTTAAAAATTAATATTGTTAAGTAGTATTCTTAATGTAATAAATCCAAGTATTAGTTATTTTTCATAGTTGTGCATTACGTATTGACTAACTTTTAGGTGTTGTGAACTCAAAGTAGGTTTTGCACAACGTTATGGCGGCAAAGACTTCTTAAAAAAGAACCGGATAAAATCCCATTGGAATGGGTTTAGCAACGTTTTTGGTTTAATATTGACTAATGTTACAACCTCCCTCGTAGTAATGGGATGCTGTGCACGTTATTCACGTCCTATTGCCTACATCATTACGTCACTAAAGTACTTTTTCACCAGAAATGGAATTTAATTACATTTTATTGGGGTACGGTAAACCATAAATTCATTTAATAATAAGAAATATTGAAAACTTGAATAAATAAAAAAACTTTTAAAAATTTAAAGATTCTCGACACAGCGGTGACTTTATAAGCCATAAGTTTATCTTTCACCTTTAGAAAAATACTACTGGCATTAAATATAGGTTGATACTATATTTTTAAATCAGTTTAAGTAGGGTAAAAATATTTATAAATAATTTTAAAACAAGTCCTAGAATGTTTATGTCAAATACGGGGGATTATATTCAATCTTTAAAATTTAAGTAATTAAGCTTTAGAAGACATAACTAATATTTAATATACCTAAGTTTTATTAACTTGGTAATTATCTTAGTTAGAAGAGTAAAGTTATCGTACTATTATGAAGTGCTTTGTTTGTTTCTAATTTTTCTAAGATAGTTACTAACAGTTATCAATACAAATGTAACAATTAACTTAATTACTTATAACAGTAAATAAGAAATACTCGCTTGCAAGAAATTATATTGTCTAAGATACTTTTAGTTTTTCTACTATTGAATTTTTATCAAATATTACTTTAGATTTTTTAATTACTAAAAATATAATAATAATAATTAATATAATATAATGTGGGTGTCTTCAAGAGAAGAGTGAATAGGTTGCTAGGGCAATGCGACTTACCATCTAAGACTACATTCCACTTACCATCAGGTGGAATGTAGTCAAGCATTGCCCTAGATCATATAAAAAAAAAAAAAAAAAAAAAAAAAAAACGGTTTTCTTGCAAAGCTAAAATACTCATAATTCTTTTCACAATCGATGCCTATTTTATATAATGAAAATAGATTTTCATGAACAGAGATGAGAGTCAGGCAATATTAATGATTTTATATTTTTAATAATTCTTAGCATAAACACAACATATTAATATGTTATTAATTAATCAATAATTAATAAAAATGTAAATAATGAATAACATATTATCTTATTTGGTTTCATTTACATATTATTATAATATGCTTTTACTTCTTGCATTTATTTCTTCATTCATCAATTTATTATTTCAATTTATACTTAGTTTTTAATTAAATAATAAAAGCGGTGAATGATTAATATCACTTTAAGATTTAAGACACTGAAATGTACTGAAAGTAATTATAATTCTTGACACGTTGTCGTTGTTGTTATTGATATAGACTAAATTTAATTAACTTACTATTTATGAAATGTTCTTATTTGCCTCTTTGAATCAAATTCAAAGCCAAAGTCAAAAATTATTTATTTCATTCAAATGTTTTAAATTAATTTAAACACGTCAAAACTAAACAAATATTGCAACCTACTTATCAAGGGTTCTCGATTAAAATAAAACTTATCAGTTTTGTTTTTTTACGATATAGGAAAGGTTGATTGTAATTGAATAAAATTAGTTAGTTATGGAAGCGGACTCTTAATCCAAGACAAACTAATATGAAGGTGTGTTTAACCCCTTAGATTAACGAACGGTGATATTCCAGTTGCATGTAACCAAATTGTGCCCACCGGGATGAGCCTTCCACATTGTAATATCAATCAATTTGATGATTAATAAACTAGCCTTTAAATCTACAGAACCTACATATTTTATTAAATTCGTCGGACGAAACCCTGATAGGTACTTCGTTGGTTATATTATTTATTTAGTTGAAAGTAATATAAAGTTTATCATTAATTTGTATACTTTCAAAACAAAAAATAGCTAGTTTTAACTTGTAGTTGAATATTTATTATTTTAGGCAAATAACGTTAGATCGATCTAAAACAAGAAAAAAGTTTTAATAATTAAACGAATCCAAAAACTTTACATTATATATATCTTACTTTTACAATTATAAATAATAACAGTAAATACAACGTAAAATAATAAATTAATCTAAACATCACTTAAACAATATGATATATTGACAACCCTGTGTCAAGATGTGTGTGTATAGATGCATTTTAGAAATAATTAGGGAAAATAATTAGTACACAAACCAAAATATCAATGACGATAATTCAGTCCGATGTTCCAAAACAAAGACATAACGACTTCTAATTTATACTGAAAGCCTAACGTTGTTTTATTACAATCCAATAATACTACGTGGAACTTTGAATAGTTGACCATGTCATTCGTGCCCTGTCGAACGCAATAAAGTAAGAGATATAATTAGTAATTTACAATAAAATGGGATAATAAGAGATAGCTCAGAAGATTTATCTCTTAGTATCCCATTGACATTAGTAATAATTGGCTGCTAAATGGAAAACCATTTAATTACCGTATATTATTCAAGGTCAAGAATAAAAAATACAAGGGTGATTTTGCGTTGATTTCCGTGAGTTAAATTCAAAAATGGTTAGGAGATAATTATCCTTCACCTTTAATAGTAAATCAGATTGAAGTTTTTAAGACGATTTTATTGAAGAGATTAACATTTAACGCCGAACAGGCAGTACGAATATCTACGCATGCCATTCCGTTTTCGCAATGCTCTATTTGTATACAGGTGATTAGTGAGACATCACAGCATTAGATTATATCGACAATATCTTGGCAATTTCAGAATCTGTACAAGAGGGTTTTATAAATTTGAAGCTTTTTTTTTACTTAGCTTATCTCGGGCAAGGTTTTCTTTAAACAATTTTAAACGTTTGAATGAGCATAGATGTCTGTATTTCTGGTTTTGGTATAAGTTTAAGTTAAGTTTAAATGTGTTTGAAGTATTTATAACGTGTATTTCTATGTATTTGTATCGTTGTCTAGCACCCTTAAAACACGCAAATAATTTGCTTACTTAGAGGTTAGATCGATTTCTGATACCTACTATTTGTATTATTAATTTATAAAAAACTACCGTAAAGGTTCAGTCACCTTAAAAAAATTCAGCCTGCTACTCTGACACCTAAAATCTTAAAAGAAGTGAGGAAGTTTAACGGCTTAACTATCCTTAAATTGTATTATTTATCTAAAACTAGTTATCATTTTAATTAGACTACACGATAAAAGATTACTGGAGAAGTTATTACATACATAAATAATACTTACCCTGTACTAACTATATTCGATCCTAATTTACCGACAGAGAAATGTAGTAGTTATGGCTTATTTCTGCATGAGAACCATAAATACATAAGTAAACATCAATTATACGAACTAGAGACTTGCTTTGGTAAAGAGCATAGAACAAGTTCTGCATAGCCGGACATTAAAGGTAATCACCACTCACTCAAAATCTGTGATGATATAAGGTACGGAATTAATCAAAAACAAGTAAGTATCACTGTTTAGCTACACTTTACAAATTTAGATCTCCTATTTTAGCAATTGCCAAACCAAAAAATATAATCATTCAACTAACAGAGAAACAGGCTAATGGATAATAAATATTCGTTATATTTTCATCTTAAAGAGGAGGGCCTCTTTTCTTCTCCATCTTCATCAATTCTATTACTGGTATTCTCTTGTTATTTTTTTGCAAATAACAAATTTCTGCAATAGTAGGTCAATGAAACAAAATAATAGATTGTAGAATTTATTTCCAATTTTATTTTTTTCAGTTTCAGGAGGGAGTCGTTTATTTTGTTTGTAAATACAATTAAGTAAGTAGTCTATATTTGGATTCCGTAATCAATAATCATTAATTTAAACATATTTCCGACTATCGGGTCCAACTGAAACGTCTGAATATAAATCAGCGTTGTGTTCTCAATAACCTTACAATATTTTTCCTTGTTTAAAAGAAATATTTAGTTTTATTCTAGCAATCCTCCATATCTCCGTTCAAGAAATGGTAATATATTAGCATTGCCTATTAGCCACTTTCAAACTTATGTTTTACTGTTCGAAGTTTATGACATTCCCTACTAATTCGACAGTCTAGGTCGATAAACATTTTTAAACACCGCCTTAAATAGTTGCTATCTGGAATCTAACTATTCAAATCTGAAAAAAGAATAGGGCCTTATATTCCAACAAAAGTTCCACGCACGTATCTTTATGAATATGTTCTGATAATAACGTAACACATATACGATAGTCGTATCGTTTATAAAACGAACGCTATTTATTTATTGTATGTGTTTGGTTGGAAAATTTTCTTTTTGATAAATTTACCCTCTACAAAAAGCCTCACGGCAGACGAGGATTTTTTTGATGTGAATGAAATCTAAAAAAGTTCTAAATTTAAATTTTATTTACAACCAAACTTTTTAGAACGAAAATTAAACCAAATGTACGAGCAATAGATTTATTGCAAAAACCAGACAAGTGGAAGTCGGACTTGCGCACCAAGTGTTCCGTACCATTATGTAAAAAAACACAATTGTTGTATGGGAGGCACTCATAAATATTAATATTAATTTAATTATAAAGTTTATAGTGAAAATATTATTCAATATTTTGTGAATATTTCAAGCTCCTAACTGTGGCCGTTATAAATATAATTAGAATTACAATTCCTTATTGTATAATCTGATTAATTCACATATTTATATGATCAATCAATGAGCTAATCTTATACCATTTGTTGTCACCTTTTACTTATTTTTTTTTAATATATTAACTACATAATTCCTTGTACTTCCGAAAAAAGAATTTAAGAAAAAAAAATACTAATAATTACTTTTAAAGTGAAATAAACCAAGAGCGTACAACCTCTAGCTGTAAGTACACTAGCGTCGAAGCACATGTAGTCACATAGTACTTTAATTTTCTTTAAACATTTTCATACAATTTGCTCTGAACTTAATATAGAAATATCATGTACACTATCAAAATTAAATTGTAATTATTAAACAACTTATATTAAATGTTTGCACTTCTAAAATATACTTATAATATTATTTTAATAATATTAGACCCTTTTTATTTTTGTGTCTCTTCGCTACTCCCATTAAGGAGCTTAGTTAAGTTTAAGCATATTTTTTTATAACTATTAATAATTCATTTCTGATGAATTTCAATGAGTATTGTGTGAATTTAATTCAGAAAATAAATTAATCTTAACGCAACATTAAACTTCTTAAAACTTTCTCGAAACAGCGCTGCAAGAAAATTTACTTCAAAGAAAATTAAAAATTGTTTTTCAAATGTTGCAAAAATTTCAATACTACAATAACTCAAGGATTTTTTTAATTTTATATTTCGTAGATAGAAAAATATATAAAATGTGTTTCATGTACATAATGCAATATTAGTAATCGTTAAATACCATAAAAAAATATAGTTTGTATAAAAGCTACTTAAACATGTTACTTTCAGTTTGACTGAAAAAACATTCGTATATATTTTATTTAAAATAAAACACCAAAAATACTAAATTACCCAAATACTATATGCGTTTTTTTAATAGAAGGAATAATTACTAAAATAATCTGTGAGAATTTACTAATTATGAAAACATAATATTTGCAAAATAATTGATTCGATTCAATAAAATGTAATTTGTTCAGCAGTTTTTAAAACCTGATAGCTATTTCACAATAAAAATTAAGAAGGTATCTTTTAAATATGTTTGATGTTCTTGATATTTTAACTTAATTTTATTTCGTGTTTTATTTAACCTTAATTGTATTACCCTAAAATTAAGGAGTTCAAGTTACGTACATACTCACGACCCGTGATATAATATTAAAGAAAGTTAAAAAATATTATGAATAAGAAAAATAATACAAAAATAATAATAGTTTTACATAAAAAAATTCAAAACAGATTTTACGTCATGAATATATATTATATTATATAATAAAACAAACGGCATTGAAACCAAAACGTCAAAACCGAATTAGTTTACGCAACTAAATTACAAGGCTTTGTTTACAAATGTATTCGGATTCATACATTGTTCTATTTCAGTAAGTATTTAGTTTTTTGGATAACTAAACCTTATATTGAAAACTATTTTACACAACATTATAAAATCATTACAACATTTTCATTATATAGTATAAATCTGCTATTTGGAATATATATACTTATAAATCTGTTTCAGTAATTGACTTTACGCTTAACCATTGACAAAGTCATAAAAATCATACAAGAGGTTTACGATATTGACAGTAGATTACAGTGTTTTTTTATTAAGAATATTTTTTATGTCTGTATAAAAATGTAGAACAATATAGAGTCACCAATATCGGGGTATAATCAATCAATTAGGCAAATATTATTTGGGCGCGGCATTTGACGTCAGATATGTATGGAATTAACACAACATAAATAGGATAGTTATAATTAGCTGTAACCAATTACAAACTTCTTTATTATAATATACATAATATAATAATATACATTTAATTACACAGAGCTACAAAAAGTATATTTTTAAGTCACTTTTTCTATTTATCAACTATATGAAAAGAGACTGTATAAAATTAGATAAAATTTGGAACACGGTTGGACCTTCCGTGGATTTAAAATTTTGATTTTTATTTCTTAACTCTACACATTTTTTGTAAGGCCACAAAAATTGATTCGGTATATTATTTGAATAAAACTAAAAAAAAACATTCCATAAAGTTTAAATGATGATAAATGGTTAATTATTTTAATTAAAGAGGGGAAGGGCAGATGTAGTAACTACCATGAAAAGTATTTATGAAATATACAAAATGAAACCATAATTTTATGCATACAAACTTATTTATTATTCTAAATAAAAACAGACGCTATAAAAAAACAATAATTCTATAAAGTCTTTAAGGACTAAATTTATAGAATAAATAACTTCAATAAATACAGGAGCCAATAAAGATATGAAATAAAAAGAAAAAAAATATTTATAGGTCTCAATTTGAATTTACACTGAAACTCATTTTCATTCAAATTCATTCGAAGTACGCAGCTACGGACAGAAACAAAAGTTGTTGGGAACTATTTTACGTTATTCATTATTCAAATGAAGCAAATATAAAGTTAAAAAATATAAAAGAAAATGTAAAACGACGGATCCTGCTTCAGCTATTTTTATTTATTTACCATATTGACAGCTGATATTTATAAGATACCTAACAAATATTTGTAGGCATAAAACAAATTTAACTATCCAGATATAGATTTTTTAGTAGGTTTAAATGAATATATCCTTCACTTATTATTTTTGTTTCATATAAAGTTAAATATACAATGCTTAATCTGTAAAATATAATATAATATCATAAAAATAAATTATATTAGAATTTATCTGATCACCTATTTCTATTTTATATCAATAAAATATTTGTTACGAATATAACGAGTAAAAAACATTTGCGTAGGTTACTAGACCAAAATTTTGTTTTTTGTACTAGTACCTATAAAAGTTTGTAGTCTCCAGATAATAAGTTGTTATGTATTGTAACGATTTTTTAAAAAAGTTACATGGTTGGATTACTAAAGGTTATAATTTCGAGTTCTGATTTACTAGTATTCTGTTCTGAGTTAGTACTATATAAATTACATTCAGCTGGTAACCACATCATTATAGGGTTGAATGCGATCACTGATAATAAGATTGGCCATCAAGAAACCTAATTCTATCGCCATAGATTTAGACAGCAGAATTAGAGAGCTTGTATTCGTTGCAATGATATTGAATACAAATATCTAAACAAAAAAAACAACAGTTTTATTATTGTTATAAATTAGAGAACAGTTTTATTATTATTATAAACAATGACAAAGAGAACAGAAAAGCTCAAATAAAAAAAAATGTGTGAAGACCTCACATTATAATTACAAAATAATATATGAAACTACGAGTCGGTAGTAATAAAAACATTAACATTAAATTAAATATACTAAATGAGCTTTAAGCGCTGTTATAGACAATACAGTTATTTAAAGAAACCATATTAAATTGCAGTGAAGCAGTCAACTGCATTGAAGGGAACGCATAAAAGCTTAATTCACAGGAGTAAATTACGTTTGAATTTGCAATTATTATTAATACATTATAAAAATAACGATTGAAAGCTGAATATATATTGTTAATAACTAGAAAAATATTATTCTAATAAGGATTGAATAATATTATGCAAAAGTTACATAACATGGTGAAAAATATCGGCTGAAACTAAGTAATGTGGATTATTAGATATATTCGATGTGAAAATTTGTTGCATGTCTTCAAAATATTACTCAATAATAATAATTTTACTCGATCAGAAGGTCATTTTTTGTTCTCTAGTATTAATACAAAGTTGTTAAAACTGCCTTATACGTGGTTAATATAATAATATTATTAATAATTATATTTGTAAATGAATATTAGACATTATTATTGATCTATTTTAGTATTTCATCGATAAAATGTTATCATAAAACCAAAGATTTAAGTTTTTTTGACAGATTCTTTTCTTTTACATTAATATTATATATGAGTGTGCGTATGTATGTGTGTGTATGTATATATTTTTGTGTATTTATGTATAATTATTTGTATCTGTATATTAGTATTCCTATTTTCAGTTAAGTTTGTTATTACTACACGAGTAGTAATAACAATATTACTACATACTTACTTACTTATATTACTAATTACATTACTATTATATATTAACATATTGGGTATGTACCATACCCAATATGTGTACCATACCCAATATGTTAATATATAATGTCCTTTAATCTAGGGTTTCTGGTAGTGATCTCTTGTAAGAGATAAGTCATCCTTTGTGTAAATTGTCTATACTATGTTACTTTTATGTTTTATGGTGCATAAATAAATAAATAAATAACAATAAGGATATTTTTATTTTTTAGCTATAAAATAATTGAATACTAAATAATTCAATTTAATATCGTATAGCTGAGACTTAATTTACGTTCTTCAAAATCTCTAAAATAATAAGTTCCATGAAACTGAGTTCATTTTACCAGAATTGGCTTTTGTTTGCTTAGCTTTAAAACACCAGTAAAAGCTCTTTTTCTACTTTATCTTTGAATAAAAAATGATTGGTGACTTGTTATAGTAATACAAAAAGATACAAAAGGCCTCTCAAAAGAATAAAAATATTATTATTTTGTAGGTACTTATTGAAGTCGTTGCGTCGGGGGACCGCTTAATAAAGGAAGAAATTAAAATGCAAGTAAGTTACCAAGGCAAATAAAAAAATTACGATATCGAATCGTATAGCCTAAGTCCACAATGATTAACTTCGCAAAATAGACACCATCGACAAAGTAGGTACAACGGTCCCCCGACGCAACGACTTTAATAAGTACGAAATAATATTATTTTTATTCTTTTTAGAGGCCTTTCTGTATAAGAGGTTTTTTAATTTTTTAATTTATTTTTTCATAAATATGTTAGGAATTTATTTTTGAAATTATTTTTTTTAATGTTTTTTTAAAGTTATGTTACCGGTTTCTTAATTGAACTAAATGAACCTACAGACACATAAAGTTGTTGAAGTATTTCTATTAATCTATCCTAATAGTATAAAGAGGAAAGATTTGTTTGTTTGTTTGAATTTAATAGGCTCAGAAATTATTTGACCGATCTAATAAAATATATTTATCTTTAGAATTCTAAATTATCCCTCTGATGAACATAGGCTCTATTTAATACGAGAAAAAATAAGGATCCGCGTGAAAATTTCGACAATGTATTAAGTAACATGATTCAAGACTTTTCCATATAGGTATATACGAATATTAATTAATACAAACATTTAGAGTTAAAATTATTTACAATCACTAATAACACTATGATGAATGGATTTATATTATCACTAGGTATTGCCCGTGACTTTTTATGACTACTATCATAACCCATATAAATATATTTTTGACAATTTACGTAGACGCAGTCAGGGGCGACGGCTATCCCTAATAAAGTACTTTACCTGAGCAAGTGTATAAACTTTTGGCCTTCATAACAAGGCTTTTTTTCCTATATATATTAAGGTATTTATTTACCAATAAATAATCAATTAACAGGTTAAACAGGCACGGTTTCTAACGCGTGCTGGCGAATGATAACGTTTTATAAATAGGTCAATAACCACATAAAATATAATTTCATGTGAATCCACCTTAATATTATTTTTAAAAATAATGGAGATTTAAATAAACTTTTATCCCACATTTCAAACCAATAAATTTACATCTTTCATGTTTATATAGGAATCGCTCCTGAAAAAAATTGCGAATTGCGATAGAGATTTTATATCCGTTAGGCCCCCTTAGATGTCGAACCAAGAGAATCAATCATTCTCTTGCGATAACTAACGGTCTATGTAACGGACGCCAATATAACTCAGAACGAACGCATTTTTTGTAATTACCTGGCACTTATTGTTATTTTAGTGGCAATTTGTGTCGTGTTTTTGTAAATCTTTATAATTTCATTATAATTGCTGGTAGTTCTGATATAAAAGTTTTATCGCTATAAAATTTATTTAAAATTGGTTTAGTAAATTTTGTGTGAGTACAGTAAGAAACACCCATTATACAGAAAAATACCTCCATTCATCCGTCAATACTTATTAACCTTCACTTTTCGTTTAACATAGCAGTATATTATACACTTGAAAATATTTTATAAAAAAAAAGATATTTCTTATCGATACATCAGAAGCTTAATTAAGGTTCCAAAATAGATCATAATCAGAGGAATCTTTAATAAAGCAACCCATATTTTATGATCATTAAGGATAACATAAATAAATTATTATCACATTATTAAATTATTTATAGGCGTGACGGTATCTCCAGCTAACTAGCTATTTGATGTAAGTTCTTCCTAAATGCTCGAAATAATAGGAAACTTCACTGAAATCAATGTACCTAACGAGTTGGTAAATAGAAAAGTCTGTTTGAGATTAGGGGATTAACTATAAGTGTTACTTAAAAGCAGGTAAAAACTTTGTGAGTTCAGGCCGCTGTACCAACATATCTTGAGATAGTTTTTAAGATCAGTTTAAACAAGAGAATGGTTTAACAAAGTTTGCTTATAAAGTGTAAAAAAATTAGCTAATCAAAAGAATCATTGTCTCTAAGAAAATAATTTCTGTGATAATAAAAGGGTTTTACCTAAGAGATTTATTAGGGATTGAAATAAAGGGATTTAGCAGAGAATTTAAAATAGCTTATGGGATATAAACAAATTAACAGCAGCGTAAGGCCTGGTTTCTGTTGTTTTAATAAAAGTTAGAAGCAGTGTAGAGGAGTGTGAGATGACATGAGCATTTTACCGATAAATTGATTAAACTAGCGTCCACTTTTTTGTGGAAGATTTACAGAACCTGCGATGCATTCGTCAAAGACGATTTTACTACCCAAGATAACAAAAATAGCATTTTTAATGACCCAAAGTACAGACGTACAGAAAAATATAATTGATATTATATTGTTATTTAAATTCAGAATATTACACTAGTAAAAAACTCATACAAGTCATAAAAAAATTAAGCATTAAACATTTACATCATATCGTCATAGTTTTTGAGAATAGATCTCAGATAAGGAAGCAGCTAGCATCTTATCATTAGTAAACAACACATCCGAATTTATACTTCACTGCGATGCAATACGTTTAATAATTTAAAGTCATAATAACAAACTGCTTTAAATCAAAACCACTGCATCTGATTTTGTTAGCAAATCTAAATTCATATTTCAACCTCTGTTTTATGTCGAGGAACGAAGCATACTGCAAGTAAACTTCTAGATGACAGTAAGTAATATTGTAATATTTTTAAATCAAGTTTGGCACAGGTCCATATTTGAATTACTATATTATATTAAACTTCTTCAATTGTAAATAATATAAAAGAGTCAAATAATATATATAAAAAGCCTTGTAAATATAAAGTTTGACATGTAAGATAAAAAACCGTTTGTGGACATTGTTTATTTTTAATCGAGACGATTTCACGTCTTGACAAACTGCTTTTTGTATCGTATAGCAACGGCTACCTGTGCTACCTTATTCTATGGAATGTATAAAAGAGAATTATAGAATATTAAAAAAAAAATTGTATTTTTTGTTTTTTGATAATTAAAGTTTTGTGAACTATGGAAATTGTTGAATATATACATATATATATATAGTAAATACTCGGCTTTTTTTCACGTAATTTAATCGAAATTTTCCCAGGTTAGTCTCGAAACTATTCTGGGTTCCTATTCATGAGCTCAAAACATTAATAGTAACTTTTTAGTAACTTGTAGTCTGTCTTATGATGTATTTCTGTTGTGATAGCGGCAGCAACAAATATTATTTAATAAAATAAATATTTAACGGGGGCTCCTTTACAACAAACGCGATTTTGTTGTCGCACAAAGGGTTCCATACCATTAAAAATAAAAAATTGTAATAGGACGTTACCCTTCTTGCACGAGGGATGATTTTTATATTTATGCAGATAGATTTACGCTAAAAAAATCATTAATCAATTTAAAGCTTTCAAGACATCTAAATAAATAGAGAACCAATTAAAGATATAAATTAAAAATAGTTAAATACCTAGAAGGCCTCAATTTAAATTTACAATTTAAGTAATATTCATTTAAATTCATTCGAAGTGCGCAGGTAAACAAAAGTTGTTGTGAATTATTTTACGTAATTTTGTCCATCTGCCTAAATTATGTAAATAAAAAGTTTAATGACCAAATGAAAAATTAAAAAGATTGCAATAGCCTTGATGCCAATTAAAATAATTTGTCCAATTGAATTGTTACTACTTCCAGTATTTCTTAAAAAAGGAGTCCTACATTTTTTATTTATAAATTATTTACTGTAATGACTCCAGATAATAATAAAACTTGAAAATACAATAGGTATTGATTGTCAAATATCTTATTTATATAATGTGCATTCGGTTATTTTTTAAACGGATATATATATATAGGTATGTTTAGAAAGTAAATGTATATATATGATTATTTATCATATATACCTTAGCTAAATATATAATATTCATCAAAATTATTTTTTTTCAGTTTATTGTGAGTGAGGTCTACTGTGTACTGATACTGTGTACTGTGTACTGGTAATAAAAAATGTGGACATTTTGAAGTATTACACAGATCTTCAGAAAATATCCTATCGAATTAACGTTATGTATTGAAACTATTTAATTAATTATTATATTCTATAATTATAGAAAGACATTATATTTTTATGTTCGTTTTTTGTTCGTTGTTCGTTGTAGTAGTAGTTAGTTAGTAGTAATACATAATTTGAAGTTGTATAATTTTGAGAAATTAGTGTTTATAAAATATAATAGAATGGCATAAATATCTATTAAGGCTTCGAATTCGTGTTCATGTTCAACTTTATACATATTTCAACAAAATTATCTTATTTATAGAAGCAAATTAAATAAGTATACACATTAAATTGCGTTATATTTATAAAGTAGAAATAGAAAAAAAGCTCTCACTACTCATAGTTAAAAATTTTGATATGCATAAAAAGAAAAAAAAATGAAATCGGAAAAAGCGCTTCGGGGATTACTTTTCAGCTTTTGAAACTCGCTTGAACTTCGCTCAAACATACTTTTACAATTTATATGCTTTCAGAAAATTTAATTATCATCATATCTCTATGTTTTTGTATATCTCAAACAGACCAAGAATTTATTATTTTATTATACTTGAGAAATTATTTCAGATTATGTTACATCAACGTTTTATTATTCCAGATGGTAAAAAAATCAAATATGAATTCTATTTCTAAGTAGATAAAAGTTAAATACAATTATAAATAAACGTGAAATATATAAATTTGATAAAATGGAATGGCTACTAATATACATAAACCAAATCAACAGATTTTTATGGTAGTTTTGATAACAATAAAAAGAAATGAAAAAAAAGAAATAACATAAGTTTCAAATTACGAAACATAATTTTCTTAAGACTTTTAAATTAACTCTTTCAAATTTTGAAGACTCCTACTCCTGTCAAATCAGCAGTGGAGCAGCGTGTTTCGACAGTTTTTATTAAGAAAAGAAAAAGCTATAGAAAATATTAGCTAGCAATTTTTCTGTAATTTGGTGTGATATTAACATCATAAGTTAACCTTCGGCTAATAAGCTGCCTTAATTCAGACATTAGACGAATATTATCTTTATTGAGAGATTAAACAATTCCAATTTTTTGCGTTTCTTTTAGAATTTAACTTCACAGAGAAGTTGTTTTTATAGTTCTTATTAAACTTATAAACATAGTTTTATTAAGTTCTATCAATAGGTTAGTCAATCAAATAGTAGTTCTATCAATGACACACAACATCATTTTTTTCTACTAATGTTGTCAATTTCTAATCAATTACGCTTTCAACAAATCCTAATTAATCAATAAAATATCAGTGAGCCTTATTAGAATTATAATAATTTAACAAAAAATTACTTTAAAAATGTTTGATAGATTTTTCAAAAGTGTTTAATACATAAACATTAAAAAAAATGTATGGTTGTGAAACTTATTCGAAACACTATTTAAATTAGTAATAAAAGATAAATTAATAATTGTTTAAATAAAAATATTTGGTTCTAACGAGACTAATAAGATCTAATATTATAAAATTCTATTAAAAGGAACTTATAATAACATAATATGACACGGAGAAATCAAATTTAACCAGGAAAACGAGATAAAGTTTAAAATATATTGTTCAGCTTTGAAAACATAGGACGTTCAAATTTAATATTATCTTTTGTCGAGAGCCGTCCCCATTAAACGATATTCTAAGACCTAAGTAGTCTTTATTAGATTATGTAAATAAATTTAAGCGTTTTGATGTTAAATAGTTAAAAATTAGTGTAGAGATAATTTTTTTCTTGATAAATTAACACGAATAAATATTTTTTTAATATAAAATAGGAACTATTACAAACAGTAGGTTGTTTTAAGCACATTTTGTGAAAGGTTTGAATAACGTAATAATCGTGATTTTAGTAATCACAGATTCAAATCCTGGACGGATTCTTGGCAACTAGCAAGATGGTGCATCTTACAAACACATGTCTACGAAACTAAGCCTTGCAATTTGTCCTTTATACGCGTGCATCAGTGCCATTAAATAAATAAGTTGGAAGCGTGTTTTTTTAGTACTGACTCTTGCAAAATACTTACTCTTCTTACCAGCACGTACTTTAATTTAAGACAATATTCTTAGGCAAAGGGTGCACTCGTGCAGTTTTCCATGTAGAGGGTACTTTTTTGATGCAGCATACTAGCAAGAAGCATTAAAATAGGGCACAATATACTAACTAGCACATTGCTTAAAACTAGCATGTTTTTTTTTCTATATTAAACAATATATTAGATTGGTTGTACTAATATATAGTTATTCATGCTGCTGTGCTGAAAAGTACTTGTACTTGTTAGATGCTCGATGTGCAACATCGTTGCATATCTCTTCAGAATCTTATACTGAATCAGGGTTTAATTACTAAGATGAAGTTATGACTTAATAAATTGTTAACAATATAATTTTGGTCAAAACACCTTATATCTATAGACAGTTTTTATGCACATTTTTAGTGGTGTCCAGTCTTTTTGTTTAATATTAGTTATTTATTAAATCAAATAATTGTAATTTTATATCTAGAAAGTAATTTTATATCTAGAAATATTTAATTAGCTCTCGCAAACCATCAAAAATAAAGAGTTCAATAAAATCAAGCAATTTTTTGCATTAGTTTAACTAATATTTTTTATTTGTTACCTTTTAATAAAAAAATGCTTGATTATTTTCATAAAAAAATAATTTTAAAAATAAATAGAACACCAGAACTTAAGAGCTCTTGTGATAAAAATACTGGAATATAAGTATGCATACGTAGTCTAGTAATTAAGTTTATTAAAATATTACTATCATATGATGAAAATAGAAATATTTTTTGTAAAAAGTCAGTCATAACTTTTATACAAAAAAAAAATCAAAATATATTTATTTATGTCATAACATAAAGTAAAATATTATGTTATATTACAATATAATATATAAAACAATGACAAAAATGGCTTTCAGTGCGATTTGGTTAGTAACAAGGTTCACATTACTTATTTTACACTTTGACTAGAGATCGCCCGCGACTCCGTCCGCGCGTTTTTAGTGTTTCCTCAGCGCACGCGAGGAAAGCTCTCAAAAAAGAAATCTTTTCCCGTTTTTGCAGCATTTTTCATTGCTGCTTGACTTCTATAAGTCACAGCGAGATGATATATACCCTATAGCCTTCCTCAATAAGCGGACAATTCAACACAAAAAGAATTTTTCAATTCGGGCCAGTAGTACAGAGATTAGTGCGTTCAAACAAACAAACTCTTCAGCTTTATAATATTAGTATAGATTTACGGAAGTTTTTTTTTTTTCATAAAGCATAAACATATATTTTTATATAAAAGTCTAAAAATTTCGTAATTTCGTTCATTTTTTGGAACTACTTTCTCAAGATATATTTTCTTCTGTTGCAAAAGTTTCACATTCTGAAGGATATAAAGAACCAACATAATAAACATTTTTATAAACGTTAGATCCAGAGATTATAAATAGTCTGAATCATTACTTAAATGTAAGAAGCCTACTCTTAAATGTAAGAAATCTGGGAATCTAATTTCAATGGAAATTTTATATTCAATATATCCACGAACCTACTAAGATATACACAAACAGTTTCACCAAACAGCCTACCAGAATGAGCTTAGAAATTACTTAAATATATATAATTAAACGAAAATGAAGAGCGGAAACGATGTTTATTGACACGACTAAATTGCGCTGCTATGAATTCAAGAGTCTATTTATATTGAAACAAAATTATGATGGAGTAGAGAGAAATGTAAAACATACATCTGTTTTGGCTTTATATATGTATATTTATCATACAAGCTGACATATATGACATATGTCTTCGTTTGGACAAATTTTATTCTGTGGACAAGGATTTTAAACGTTTTCTAAATTCTTTAAACAAATATAACTTAACTTGTTTAAAAAATATTACAGTGTCATGCTGAGTTTTGATCATACATTTATATTTTAAATTTTAATAGTCTTTATATGGTTATAAATATTTTTAAATAATAATTTAAGTTTTGCAATTTTTCCAAGTTTTTTGCTAAGTTCATCAAATCAGATAGAGATACGGTAGTTCAATTCGTAGAGCGACTGTACGGAAATAGGTAGGGGGTTCAAATTCCTGCCCATATCTATAAAATTGTCAACCTTTATTTATTTAACTAGTTAGCTATATAAAAATTATTTAAGTTTTATATTGTATATACTAGCTGTGCCTGCGACTTCGTACGCGTAGCATTCGATTTTGATAAAATGTACCAATGTATGCGAAAACTATAAAACTTCCAACTGGTAAGCAGTAATGGTACGACAATAAGAGGTTATTAACTTATAAACACAATATATAAAGTGAATCCCATGACAATATATTCTCAAAAACTGCATCCAAATCGATTAATCTGTTTCTGAGAATACCGTGCACATACATACAGACATACAGACAAAATGAAAAAACGTTGTTATGCTTTCTCTTGCTTATATAAAGGTCCATCTGTATGAATTTTTTAAATATTTTTATTTTATTTTTTATATATTTTTTCGTGTTGTGTGCACAACTAAAAGACAAACAAATAAACAGACAAAGATTCAAAAAATGCTGAAAATGGATTCTGTTAGTTATCACTTCACATCCTGGTATATTTTTTTAAATATTTTCAATGTGCAAAGACTACTCCTCTACAGATTTATTACATGTATAGAATAAGATTTGCATGGTACCTATTACGTGATTGACATAAATTGACATAACTTTTTATCGCTTTACCGATTTAGATGAAATAAACACTAAATATTAAGTGAACACTGTGATAATATATTCCTAAAAACCGCATTCAAATTGGTTGAGCTGTTTATGAGATTAGCATGCACAAACATACAGACATACAAACAAACAGACAAACTAAAAGACCATTGTTTTGGGTTCTCTTGCTCTTATAAAGGCCCCCTACGATTTTTTTTTATGTTTTCAATGTACAGAAATGGATCAGTGACAATTTTATTATACGTATAGATTATAATTACTTTTTCTTTTTAGTTTAAATATATGAACCAACTATGATTAATCATTTTGAAATAGTTGTAAAATTAATTTAAAATACAATTATAACATATAATATAAATTCTAAAATACACAATATTATAATATTAGTATTTAACATCCATGAAAAGCAATTAAAATATCCAGCCTTAAATATAAAGGAATTGTGAAACGTTAAAAAGGTTAAAATAAACTTGTTACTAATCATATTTATAAAAAATATTTACTGACCAGGCTTCGAAAGTATCTTTAAAATGCTTTTATAACTTTCAAGGACTTATATATAGTTTTTAGCTTTACAAGGATATACGACAACCCTCAGTAACTTGTCGTGTAACTTTAATAAAATTATTTGTAGGTCAGCTGAGGCATTAACCAGGAGTTATATTTTATAGTTTACGCTGTAATTCTATGAAACTAAGCGAAAGCTACTTAATTCCAAAACAGACAATTTTATACGGAAAAACATCAAAATTTATATTGTACAATATTTAAGATGAATCTAATAGCAAATATGAAAACACTTTCGAAACTTAATCAGAAACATAAAGAGATTAAAAGACAATACATACATTTCGCACGTACTGATCAAAGGACCTCACCCCAGTCCGACCGAGCAGCAGTGCGTCCATCTCGCTCTCAGGTACCGGCACCACCGCAACCGTAGGCGCCGGTCCTGCCTTCATTGGTCCATTCATTTTTAACCTTATCACTTCCAGTTACAGTTTAAAATTCTCTGCCCAACACCTTTTTATATGTCAGATTCAAATTCTTTGCCACAAAAACATAAACATTACTTAGCAAGATAGCACCTTCAAATCACCAGTATCTTAATCGTTTTTGACGGTACTATTTATTCCAATCTTTATCAATTGCACCTCTGGTTTAACTTCCTTTATATGTAACATCTACTGATGATGCACTAGTAGATGGAACTAATCACTTAATTTAAGACCTAATTAACGTTAAGAATCCTAAGATCCAGATAACAGTTATTTTATTTACACATCACTTTCAATAAATAATTTTATTTTAAACTGTCTTACGAAATCTATACTGATATTGGTTTCACAAATTAAAAAACCAATTATATTACATAAATAATTGATAGATCGAACTAATTATTTTTATTTGCGTCGATATGTTTTAGATATCATTTAATGTATTATTTCTACATATATTATAATCACTATTTTATTTATTGCTTCAGTAACATAATTTAAAGACTGGCCAGTTCGTATATATTCACTTCAAACATATATGGTGTCACCACGATCATCCATCTCTGACAGTTCCGATCTCAACGTTGTTCCCATTTCAGTCTTGACTGTGATTTTCATCTTTTACATAATTAATTTGCGTTTTGGTCCTAAATCCTAAACTATATCTACAGGTATCTAAAACATCTAAAGAGGGTTTTAATATCGTACAATATTTCGATTTACAATATATTTTAATAAAATGTTCGAATCTCTGTATATAATATACAAATATCAAAGGTAATTTTTATTTGAAATATTATTCTGAATGCCTTACATTTTTTTTTAAGTGTTAGTATCATCCCTGGATTTTTAATACCCACATTCAAACTAAAATTGTAAATATGTAAATATCTTATGGAAGAATTCATTTGAATTACTTGAAATAGCCTTGAGTAAACAGCCACGTTAAGCGAGAGGCTAATGATTATGCTCTAGTGCTTCTGAAAGGTCAATTAACTTCGACTAGTACGCTGGAAGTGACAAAATATTATATGCATATATGACTATCACGGATAGGTGTTTTCAGTATTATTAAATTATAAAGAAATAATATAATCAACTATGGCCCGTTTATTAAATTTGAATTATTTATTTTATCATGAAGCGAGTGGGAAGCGTTTAATTAATATCGTAATGAAATCAGAACTCCTATCAAGCGAGACAGATTTAGCATAACAAACAACTAATAAATAGTAGCTCCAGGCTTTAGCGGTATAAAGAAAATATATGTATAATAGAGAATAACAAGTTCGAATTTAAATAAATGCCTGTTTGGGCTTATTATTTTTAACATGATATAAAAATCTAGCATTTTATCAGTTTTATTTAATATTGATAAAGTCAAAATAAAATTAGTTTTTAATGAACTACTTTCTTTTCAAATTAAGGCAATTTACTTGCAATTAACGAAATATGTGTATCCAAACTTTTCGTTCAAATATTTTTAAACTGTAGTCAAAAGAAAAACAGTGAAAATAGATCTAAAATAAAATGAAAATAAATACTTTGGGAAGTTTGCAGAGTTTTCTTACATTTTATATTTGTATTCCTAGAATTAAATATAAACAAAATAAAAACATCAAAAGTATTATATTGATTTCATAATTTAAAAAAGGGGAAACCCTAAGAAGGTTTTTCCTTCTATATATATTTAAATTATATATCTTTTTCCTTTAATAGTAATGAAATTTTACATTAAATAGGTCAAAAAAATATATGTAATAATCTTTAAATTCACAACTCTGTTTTATTTACAATTCCTAAAACACAAACACTTACGAAATCTACAAAAATATTCATACACAAATACGAAACATATACGAGTTGTATACATAACATTCATATAAAATAAAAGAGATATAAAAATATCGTGTCGCGAGCTACACGCGCGTGGGCGGTCGCGCGGTGACTGACGCGCGGCCGGCGGCTGCGTTATCTTCTTGTGGTTCAGATAGGTTTAATTTGACTTATGATCATTTAAGTATATACCAGTGCATTATTTAAACATGTTCAATTAATATTAATATATTAGATAGCTTAGAAACAAAACTGTTAAGACGTATATTTTTAATAAATTAAAAAAAACTGTATAGTAAATCATAAAAACAAAGCTTCATTTTAACTAAACATTTTGTGCAGTTCATCGAAGGTAAAAAAGATTTTAGTATCTTTTTACACTTGAATATATATTTTAAAGTAGAGCTTAGTGCGTTTTCTCAACATTGTTTTTTTTGTTAACTCCAAGCAGACAGTTATTACAATATTTTGTAAACACTCAATTAAAAATTAATATTTCTTTAATGTTATGTATTAACTTTTAATATAACTAATTACATATTCTAAATAAATAGAGGTATACTCTGTTTGTAATTAAAACTGAACTTTTGAAGTGGTTATTAAAACATAACCAGGTGCTCTCAAGAGAAATTCTTTAAAAATATAAGCTGTATAAATACGAGTTGGTAATTTTATTTACCAGTAACGCTGTGCTGAAGTTTACTTAATATGGTTTTTGTATAACTTGGTCATTAACTATTTTAATGGACTCGTTTGCTTCAGTGCTAAGTTGGAAGAATTTTATAATATATTTGTTTATATGCTTTTCGAAACTATCTTAAGTAAAATTTTATACTATATAATAAATGTATTTTTTATGAAATGTAAAATTAACATACGAATCATAAAAAAAAATAAAAAAATAAAAAAATAAAAAATAAAAATAAATAATAATAATAAAATAAATAATCATATAAAAAATAAAAAATAAAAAATCCCCATTCGATTCAAAATCACAATTAGGTACCTAAATAGTCTAAAACAAAATATAACAAAATTGAACTAGTCTTAGAGAACAAAAATAAAAAAAGAAGTATATGGATATATATATGGATATATATACTTCTTGCAATAAAGAAATGTCTGATATGTCCAGAATAATAGTAAAATAACCTTACATTTATTTTAAAAGAAAAATATAAAAGAAAATGATTTATGGCAACTTCCATTGAGTTGGAACAAGAAAATCTTGAAAAATTGAGAAGAAAATGTATTCCGTACTTAGATTGATACTCAATATTGATGGCAGTTAACCACTTTTAAAGTTTGAAACTTGCTTAATATTCCAATATCTACAAAACATACTAACGTTCTCTATTTTTAAGTGAAATCAAATACAATAACAAAAGTAAATTTCATCATTCAAATGAAAGAATCGGGCTTGAAAATGAACTATATCAAATATTGGACCAATTCAATTGAAACACGTTTTGTTGAAAGTTTTTAATAAAAACGGTAGTAAATTGTATGTACGAATGTACAATACATTTCTGAATTAGTAACCTCGAAACAAACCGTGGGGATTCATTGTCAGGTTTTAGGTTACTTGTTTAGTAACCTAGTTAGTTAATGTTAGACGTGTGTTATATATAAGTGGCCCAAATGATGTTACTTTCTAAACTATAAAGCCATGCAGATAAAGCCTAAACGTAGCGACAGAGTTTTTGGTATTTAATTAAATATTTCAATCAATATCATAACACTCTAAAACCCAACGGTCACCACCATTGTCTCATTTAGACAGTTCGACATCATTGTTCTCAGACAACGTGAAAAATTACTATTCTTCTTTGTATTCTACAACTTCTATAGAAATACTGTTCACTTATTTTTACATAAACAGATATCAAAATTTGAACAAAGCAATGACTTTGGTTTTATCTAATATTTATCTGATTTAAACTGATTATATCTATATAACAAGATTGACAATCGAATAATATTTAATTATATATTCGACGTAATAAGCCAATAGTTTTGTCAGGGGAACAAATTTATTGTTTTATATTATTAGAAATTTATACATCTATGATATTTTTTTAGTATTTCAATTGTACAATATAAAAATATTATATTTAAAAAAAATCAATTTTCAGAAATAAATTATCTATATCACTTATATCACAAAATCCATTGTGTTCTTTAAAAGAACTAGGCCTACAAATAAAAATGTACAAACTTTATTTCATACTATTTATTCGTTTAGATAAAAAAGGGGTTATGTATTAGACTTCGAAATCTGGAGGTGGGTAGTTAGTTATTGTCAAATTAAACTTTGTATGCATTAATACAAAAATATTAAACAGTTTTTGTGAATGACCTTTACAAAGTGTTATTATATTATGGTTAGTCTTTGTTAACTTTTATACTTAAACGTTGTTTGTATGATAAATAAACAGAAAGTCATATTAAGTTAAACAATAACTTTGCACAAACTCTAGCAGATGAGACCGTCAGCAAACTTGCTAATTTAACTAACAAATGTTATATTTCACTAGATACTTGATTGTTATATAACTAATACAAAAACTCATTTACATAACTAACTAACTTAATAAAACTAATGATAGACTTATAGCATTATTTTAAAATATAATAAAATTAGAAAGTATATTCAGTACTTTTTTTTAACTTTGTGCTTCGTGTTCTGTACATGACACAGAATTCAAAATATTACTATAAAATATATATTTGGCGTTTGTCAATTTATGTCTTTGCTTTCACATAACGTTTATACTACTGAAAGGTTTTTAATGACATTTGGTATAGTTATGTGTTATATATAGGATACTTAATACTCCAGCCAATTCTATCGTTTTCACGTGAAGGCTATTAGCGGAAATTTAATTGAATGTGGAATGTGATGTCGGCCTATTATTTCGCTTAACATAAATGCTAATGGAAAATTCCCCAAGTTTAAGTGATAATTTATAGTTTATGGTTTAAGTCTAAAAAAGAGAGATAGATAAATTTGATGGTTGAAGTCGATTATCAAATTGTTGTATAGAGAATAAATATTCTAAATCTGGTGAATTTCATAGACAAGCAATATTCAGTAAGGTATTTTAACACGAATGGTCCAGTAGCTTTTATACCGATGTAATTAGTTCAATAATAACGACGAGTTATAAAACTGTCTAACAAAGATATAACAAAAAAAATAGACAGAATTATTTCAAACCACCGTATAAAGTTCTGTTAGATATCAAAATGTATTTCTAGACCTAAAGATAGATACGAAATAGTATTTATAGGTCTGGCTTATATTAAAATATGCTTTTTAAAACCTTTATAGATATTAAATAAATATATTTTAGTGTCTATGGAAAAAAAAAACAAGAAATTAATAAACTAGTTTTTTTTAGAAGAAACATTAAAAACTGATGCTTAAAACAGCGCCATCTATGTGTCGATTCCAAAACTTCTACTCTCGACGGAAAATCTACAAACGGTAAAACTGGAAAAGCATCTAAAAGGAAAAGGTTTACTAAAAATGCAATAGAGGGCAACACAACCAATACCTATTTGTATTTAGATTTAATTTAAGTACAACTTTTACCTAAATTATGTTTGTAACTTAAGTGTTGCTTACAAAAGTAAGAGAATTATTTTAACAATGAACGAGAGTAACAAACCGAATGATTTATTAAACTTTCGTGACCTATGTTTATTTTTAGATATCTTTACCCTATTCAACATATCTAACTACATCCTGATGTAGTTTTGTCAACTATTTCAGGCTTTTTCATGAGGTGAGAGTAGTAGTAGTAGTAGAGTTTTCGTTAAGGATCTCATGCAAATCTTCGCCACTCGTCACTTGTTCAGTATGTATAAAAACAAGTGATGAAGAACTCTACGCTTGAAGACACTTCTTATTTTATCCTACACCTCGCCATCACCGCCTTAGCAGCACGCCCTAGAACTTCTGTCTGTGCGTAAAATCCTTCTTTCTCCGATCTCATAATTAAAATGAATGTGTAGGAATTATTGAGCTAAGAACGATACAATTGACATGATTACAGCCGAATATATTCATTATATTGGTATATGTTCGAAATTCTTGTTTATATGTTGAAAACATTAAAACAGTATCCACTTTACATCAGCTTTATCAAAAAGTTCCAGAAATGCAATAAAAAACCTTTTCATATAAATAACAGTCGCAACTCCCTGACCGGACACGTACGAAGTAACTTTGGATATCATTACTTAATGAAATAAAGTTTTACAGCGCTTTTTGTGGGAAATAACTTTTTATGAGCTTTTTTATCGCTTGAAAATAATATCGCGGAAATAAAATGGTTCTAAATTTACTTTTTTATTGTCTAACATTGCTTTCAAGGCTATAAAATGAAGTTATGGCCAAGTCAAATACCAAAACCGCATTGTCTATTAGGCTTTTTAATAGGATAGTAAGAATGATATGTTATGATCGATGATATAAAATTCTATATGTATCAATGCAATAAAAATGTACATTCTTAATATTATAATACAAAACTAGTTAAGAATATATTTGAATGTAAAATACATTAAGGGATTTAGAAAAAATAGCAGGTTTACAGTATGATTCTGGTGACATGCATAATAGTCTTATTTATAACAGGTCAATCTGCTCTTTATTAAAATAAATCTAATAATCAAGGCTCAAAGCTCTCAATAAATAGGTATATTTTAAATATTTTTGTTATGTAATATATTTTAAATAAAGTTGCCCTCACCTCAGCAGTAACACGGTAGTTCCCCTTCGCCTGTACGTGTTCAGGCGAATGCCGGAGTGCCTTGGTATCAATCTGCACGTTTGTCTGCATCTTGCAATAGACCCTTTATCTCACAAGAGTACACATAGTTTCACTTTTCACAATTTACTTAACACTTTTCTATTTTGAGATAATCACTCATTACATTTGTCCATATTGTACAACATACGTATCTCATAACGCTCGGAAATACTTTTTTACAAGTTCACACTTTTTTTTAAGATTACTTATTTAAAGTTTACAGTCTGTTTCTTCGTTTAGTTAAACACCATTTACCTGAAACAATTGATGACTCTAATTATTGAATTATTGAATGCTACACATTATATATAACGTTGAAAGAACATTACAAAATTGCAATGTGACAGATAAAGATCTATCATATGTGACAGATACAGATCTCCCTCCTATTTTCCCAATTTATGCGAGGTGGGCACAACAAGTTCTTCTCTTCCATTCTTCATCTCTTCTCATGTCTATCTCAACCACAAATATTTCCACATTCATATCGAGCAGTCTTCTTGTTACATCGCATTAATTTTTTCTCATAATACGAACATACTACGCATGTCTTGCGTTCTACTAACATATTATATGAAATCGTACCATAAATAAATTCTTAACACTGCAATAATAAAAAAAAAATCTCAATCTTAAACTTTATTATATGATAACAAGTTGTTGTCACTGATTTCCTCTGTTATAAATGTACTGATTATAGGTTACGCTAGTTTTTACGTATTAGATGTAAAGCCTTTCAAATCACTTCAATTAAGACAACAACAAATATCAAATATGTATACTTATAAAATATATCTGTTTATCTCATATCATTAGAGCCGAAGCTTCTAAGCATTCCATGGATTCACCATGCGGTTGCCGGGCCCATCGCGTTGCATGGAGAAGAGTGCAACTAGTGCCTGGAACTTGCGACCCAGTTGCCTGCTCCTGGGTCGCAAGTTCCATGCATTTGAACCTATTCAAGGGGCCCCTTTATTATAGCATACACGCTCGCTTACACTATCCACACTCCTCTCCGTACCTAACCAAATTTGGAATAAACCTACTAATACTAAAAACTAATCGGTCAAATGGTTTAGATTTATCATACAATTAACAATTTACAGAGTTGATTTAAAAAAAAAAAACTCTAGGGATTTTTTAAGTAGCCTACATTTGACCCTGGGTCTATAAGTATTTCCATCGTGAATTCAATCCAAATCGGCCTGTGGTTTAGCCGTGAAAGCGTAACAGACAGACAGAATTTCGCATTTATAATATTAGCATAGATGTGTAAAATTGGACTGTTTCAAACTAAAAATCTATTATTATTCAAAATAACTAATTTAAAAAAAACACTAACATATTCTCTCTCTCACACAGACACACACACTTATAGTACATTGAAATAATAATGTACTGTATAATAAATACTAAGATATATGATATGTAATCGAAGTAGGTCTAAAATTCACCGGAAGCTATTTTGGTTAGTTCGGTAAAGCGAGATGTTCTCACTTAGGAATAAATTTAGTCATAATCTATTTAGGAGTGTATCTCCTAGCGGTAACTAGATTGTACCGATATTTTCGCAAATATTTAAAACTTTAAATAAATATACATTTTGTATATCAGTATTACTTTAAAAAATAACATACGAGTACGACATACCCATTATGTATATCATTTGATAGTGTTGCTTTGCTTTAAAATAAATACTAAATACTTTAAGTTAAGTTAAATAAATACTAAGTACTTTAAGATTTAAAGTTCCGGTGGGCAGGTGAGTAAGGTAAAAGAATGATGATTAGGTAAAGGTAACAAGATATACCTTTTAAGTTTGAACACATCAACCATGTGTAATTTTAATACGCTTTTATTAGTTTCACGTGAATTTTTGCTTGACTTTTTCGAATGCGTTTTTGTCTCACTTCCCATGGAAACAATCTTTGTAAACGGTTGTTCAAACTTTGTATAGTTATGAAGGACTGATAGTAAATTAATCATTCGGTGAGATTATCTCATTATACTCATTTGGATCTCCAGGATTAATAATTATCTTACAGATCATTTTTGCATGACTAAAAGATTAAAGCATACTTTTTATCAGGACAGGACAGTTTTATACAGGACAAATTGAACTTAAAAAGAAGAAATATAGTTAAAAAAAACTAAAAAACACGATTTAAAAATGAATCGAACTAAAAAGTAAAAAAATAATTCGTAATGTGAGAATGAATAATGGGCAAAATAAAATGATTGTGGAAAAAAGCGCGGGGCGCTTCGTGTATTGTAGAGATTGAATATTTTCAAAAAAAAAACGAAATTACTCTATTTTTAGAAATTAATATAATTATTAATTTCATTAAGCGATATGGTATGCTTTCTTAGACCGCAAACGTGCATAATTTATTTTATTCTCACTCAAATATCAAAGAATCTGTTAAAAAATATTAATTCTGGTGATCTTAACGAGGAAATTGAATTGATCTTACCTTGTTATTGTATTTCCAATTGTTCTTTACGGTTTTTGAATGTTCCAATAGGATCTGACAACCAAAAGTAAGTCAAAATCGAGGTCGAAAATGAAACAAGAGATTAACTTTTTTTCATAATAATTTTATTATATTTTGACTGTTATTCATTCTCATACGACATTTTTTTTTTACTGTTTAGTTCGAATAATTTTCAAAGCGTGTTTCTTAGTTTTTTTAAACTTTATTTTTTTTATACATTAAAGGTATCAGAAATAGCTTTTGTAACTTTGTATGTCGTACTGTATTATTTCAAGTGATTTATAATAATATATATTTTGTTTTGTTTTTACTACTTGTTGTTATAATGGCAACAGAAATACATGATCTATAAAAAAATCCACTCTCTAGCTATGATACAGCAGAAGCGACTGGTTGTTATAATTTTTTTTTTTGGAAATATTATTTATGCTTGCTTTATACAATTTTAATTATAATAAATATAATAATAATAATTTCATACTGAAAGTCTAAATATAAAATGTGCTTTATCTTACTGCGTATATCAGGCAACCCCTATTCACACTTTTCATTCCCTGTTAAATCCAATTTCGGGTAGGATTTGGTAAAGTCCTTTCTTAGTGATCCCATAGAAATGAACATACGTGCAGAATTTTAGTACCATCTCTTAGATATTTTATGGTGAGTCAGCCTTTTGTGTTTTCTATAATATAACTTTTGCCCATGGTTTCGCCCGTTGATCATGTCCATGATAAATTAAGTAAATCATATTCAAGACTTAAAACACACACCTACAGATCTTGTACGTAAATATGTAGACTTTATGTTTATTCTCACACTGGAAACTACATTTGCACCATTCCAGTGATTAGTGAACATATGGATTACAAACAGATAAACAAATGTAAAGAAAAAAAAATACATCATATAATGTGTGTTTTTTATCAGTTACAGCTTTATTATAAATGTTAATTAGATAATCGAAACGTCCATCCATCTGTTCTTCCATTCAGTGGAAAACACGAATGTTGGATTATTTAAACTTAATTAGTACTAAGAACCTTAACTAGTAGAAATGAGTAGTTCTACTGTTAACAAAGTCATGACTTTAACCACAAAGTTCGTACATTATTATTTAAAAAAATACTGATAGTTTAGGTATTTAAACATTTAAAAATATTTACTTATTTCAAAATTTGTTATCCGACAAATTCAAAATATGTACTAAAAGTTTAAAATTATAATTAGTTAAACAGTCCACTTTCCTATATAAATATATTATATATTTCGAATATAACATATATTCATAATATGTAATAATATTATTATTAATATTGGGATTTTTATTCGTGCAGACACTAAATAATGGAATAGTAGTAGTAAAAACGATATAAAAAATAATAAAATTGATCGTTTTTTAAAGATTTTCAAAAATATTATGATTTATATTTCGTAATTAATTTAATGAGTAGCTTAAATTGTTATAATCATATCATTTGCATTTTGGTACTAACTTTATTTAAGCTTCGTAATAGTTGAAAGTTTAGTCATATGCAATTAATTCAGTAGACTCTGCTCATCATAATATATTCCTCAGTCCTCTATAATATAACTGTGTCTGGCTTATACAGCAGAAATTATTTATCAAGATATAATTTTATATGTCCTTATGTTTATTTAATTTTGTGGCAAATAAGAAAGACAAGGTAAAATGAGGTAAAATGATTTAATGTATAAAAATGAAATGTTTATTAAACGGGAGCGAAATCCGTAAAAAAATATTGTTTTCTATAACGACTCGGCACGTATTTTAAATATTACCTACTAACATTTTTAACATAAAAATAGGATCTGTATGAATACCACCATTTTACCACACATTAAAACAGCTTTATCATAAAAATATATTTATTTCTTTAACAATTAAGACTGTTAAGAAAATGTTTACTATTGTGCAATGTTTTACTATTTAATGTTTGTAGGTATGAATGATTAATATTTGCTTGTATAATATAATGTTTACTATTGACCAACTGAAAGCAAATGGAGATAATCTCGAATGAGCTTCATAAATGTTTAATGCTATTATATTAAAGGATAACCTAACTTACAATACATTTTTAAATATTTCTTGCAATAGAAAAAAATCCCTTGTTAGTAGTATTCACTCACTTTTCTTTAAGTGGCATTATTAAAAATGCTCAGTAAGAAGTAGTACATGAATATTTTATATTAGGCCGTGGGTTCGATCTTGGTAAGAAAATCTTAAAACTTAGTTTCTTTATACTTGTGCGGTTTACTAATTTTCAATAGTTCAGTTTTTATGACGACTAAATGATAATATGAAGTAAAAATAAATACCTTAAACAGACGGAGAAAGTAAAATATTACTTATAACAATTATTATAAATATAACAAGAATAATAAATGAGATAAAAATGCTAAACGCAATTTTTACTTAGCTATTCGTTCGCTTTAAAGTGATTTGATATAATAAAGTATTCAAAAAAAATTATATACCTATCTAGAATGAAGAGTGTAGTTAATATGTGTAGTAAAAGGTTATCTGAGACACTATTTTAAGTTTCATTTTCCCCGAATGTAAGGGTAATAAAAAATAAAAATAAATTAATAAAAATAACTAATTTTAGTATTTTTTTAAATAATGTGGTTTAAATGTTGTAGTAAAATTACTAGCTAGTAAAATACAAGCTATTAATTTTTTTTTTTGGACTATTATTTTTTTGCGTATCATTCTTATAAAGCTTTGGTACAGCGGTAGATGTATAGATTATAGTCGGGTAAATATTTATATTTAATCAATCATAATCATCATGGTTCACGAAAGTTTAAATACAAAAATTCACTATAACGTTTTTCTTTTTTAAATAGGCGTACTTGAATGTTGAATACAAGGACAATCGAAGAAACTACAATAACCTTCTGTTGTTAAAATTATTTCTTTATTAATAAATATTTGAACAATAATTTCTAACTTAGGAGAGCGTTTTAAAATAAACTCTAATTAAGCTTAATCATTAGTCATTCAAGTCATTCTACAAAATATAACAATAGGTTTGAATGTATGTTAATGAAATAAAAAGTATTATTTTAAATCCATTCCTCTCTCCTTTAGTATTTTTTTCCCAAACTAGGCAATCTGTATAGTTAAATAATTTTACAGTTCGTAAACAACAGCTTTTTGCAAACAATTATCTGCATTTAATGTTGCTTTGTTTGCAAACTCTCTTGTATCAATTACTATGGCATAAACAAACTTATCTAGTTTGAAATAAGTATAAACATTTACTTACTAATTAAAAGATTGCTATTCTGCTAAGCATAATATGTTATGTATATTAAATATATTGAAATGAAAAGTAACAAAAATTGGTAAATTACAATTATTACTAATATATTTATTATTATTTAATTTCACTTTATCCATCAATCTTGAGTAAACAAAATGTTTCCAAATATCTTTTACACCTCATTGATATTTATATATTTTTTAAACATATTTTGTTAAGAGATAAATAAAAGTCATGCATCCTATGAGAATTAAATACGGGTCGTTCTGTAATGTTTCATGAACAATAAGATCATCTAAGTGACAGGCAATTTACATTTCTGTTTGTAAATCAAGGTCAAAAATTATAACCTAAATATTTAAGGAATTCCGTTTGTAAAAAGCTCTTAGTTCAAATATTCTCTGAGATTTAACTTCAACTGAAGGAAAACCAGTGAATTGTTAATTAAAATCTTTTAGAAAAGAAATTTAAGAATAGTATTTTTTTTAAGCAAATCTTTATGGTGGCTTTAAATTTGACTATCAGAATAAAAGCACGACATGGTAGAAGAGAAGACGGGAGAAGGAGTGCTATCGCACTCTTTTACAATTTTATATCAATCTTAGTTCATATTTAGCTATCTACGTTGGGATACCTAAAATAAGCCCATAATTATTATGATACTAGCATATCCAGCCCGCTTCGCCGGGGTTAATTTAAAAATGTATTTATTCAAAATACAGAATAAAAAATAAATTAAATATAGGAATTAACTTATTAAGAATTAACCACCGCGATAATAATAATTATTAAACCTGAATTTCATTTTCTTCTACTCGTTTCTCTACCTTGTACATGGAAAGTGTTATGAAGTTATAACTGTTGATGTAAAAAACGTTCGTTTGATATTTATATAAACATACATACATACTTCCTCTTTTATAGGTATAGATTATTGTAGATTATAGGACTTTATTTAGGACGATACGGTAGCTCAATTTGTAGAGCGACTGAAAGGTTTCCCAGAGATCGCGGGTTCGAATCCCTTCCCGTGTCGGTTTATTTTTCATTCTATATTTATATAAATTTAAATAAGCTTAACATGTTTATAGATATTTTCAAACATATATATGTATGTTTCGGATAAACTCCGAAACGGTTTGACCGAATTTAACCAAATTTTCTGAGGATTTTTAGAGGAGAATCTTTAGAGGAGGATCAATATTCCTTCAAATTCTGGTGACGATCAGAGCATTTTTTATTGAACTGTTAGTAAAAGTTTTTTTACTACTGATATTGTTTTTTAAGTTAGGTTGCGGTAAACCCGTTGTTAATCAAAAGCCTGATAGTTTACAAACAAAAAGTAAGTCAAAAGTTATATCAAGGTGTTTAAGTCCTTTTTTTATAAAACACCATGACCTATTCATTTTATTTTTTACTTTCTTGTAAAAAGTTACTTTTTTTTGCCTCAGATTGACTGTAGACGACAATGGAAAGACACCTCCTACGTTGTCAATTCCTCAATCATGCTCTGAACATGTGCTTCTGAACTGACGGCTAAACTAACGCATCTATTTCGATACTCCTATTCAAAAGGCGTAGCCTCAAACTCTTTAAAGACCACCCTGATTTATCTGGATTTATCTGATCCCTAAAAAGGGCAACAAATCCAGGCCATCTAACTAAAGGCCTATTTTTATTATCTCTCTGCTCCAAAATAATGGAGACTATTATAAACCACCAGCTCCACATTTACCAAGAAGACCCAGTTAATTAGGACAAGGAATATGTCTTTCACTATGGTCGATGATCGTCCAATCTTCTAGTTTATCTAACACACCAATGTATGATGGCTATTGAAAGTAATGGAAAGGGCCTGGTGGTTAGTTTGGATATGTTGAAAGCCTTCGATCGTGTATGACACAAGGCGCCTTTTTTGAAGCTTCCTCCTTATGCACTTACCGAGAACAAATGCAGGTGGCGGAGCATACAGGTCATTATCGACCTATTTTGCTCGGATCAAAGCCCGTGAGTACTGGAGATCCCCAGGGCTGCGTGCTATCTCCAACACTATTCCTTCTAGATATCAATGATATGTTGAATACACCCAACAATCATTGCTTGGCGGGTAGCAGCACCATAGATTCTGTATACTTCGGCCTTGCAGGACTCTCTCAGGAAAACGTTAAAAAGTGCCGAAATAACCTGAGTCTTCTGTTGAGACCATCTTAGATCCTTCCTTCCTTAGTTTCAGATTAGGGTAAACCCTGACCCTGGTTCAGTTTAATATCCAAAAGACATGAACTTGAGAAGTAAAATGAAGAGTGTAACAAAAATATTAGATCGATAGCCTAAAGCAAATTATCCTGATTCCTTATTTATTTCTTCCCATTATTGCGAGACAAATACCTTTCTTCCCTTTAATTTATTTATAGTAAATTAAAATAATAAAATTTTGGTTTTAACATATCTCCTTAATATAATATAAACTGACATTACTTCATTTTATTTTATTTATTCAAGTATCTTAATATTATACAATTTTTGTATTATTACAATTTTTCTAAGTGAGTAATATCTATCTTTAGCAGTGAAATTATGCATGGATTATTATTATTTTGTTGTATTGGTAACTAGTGCGCTGTAATCATTATAAACTGAATGTAACTATTAAAAATATCAGGGTACTTAATTTATTTATATGGAATGTATTTTCTGGCAATAAATGATATTATTATTAAAATATCTTTATATTCTTTAAATCAACAACATTAAATATTTTCCTTGTAATTTTAAGACATTTGTTTATTAACGAAAGATTTTTTTGTTTATTAGTAATTGTTCGTAAACTTAAAATGTTAAATGTCTTAAAAATTTATTCTGTTTTCAGAAGTTAAGAGCTCTCCAAATGAAAATTAATCCTCAAGTACTCTGAAATCTCTTATATGACCCCTTCTTATGTTTTTGAGTGCTATTGAAAAATGTCTGTAGACAAAATCTTTAAATATATTTATTCTCAACAATAAACACCAATTTTTTATAATATTTTGTACTAGACATTTCCTCCAATCTTACAAACATAAAAGGCATATATATATATGTTGGCAATAAAGGTATATTAGTGGCATGCTCGTTAATGATGAATACTTGTTAACATTTTATTATTTAAAATGCACCAATCAAAGTTTACGGAGAGAGATTTTCTAAAATCTAGCACCTGGGTTGTGGTTTAAAAAAGACGCACGTCTTCCATATACGATTCCTGAGAGAAATGAGGTTGACCATGACTAGAATTATAGGTAGGTAATGATATGGTTACAGAAGATATGGTAATGATATGGTTACAGAAGATGTCCAGGATCAAGAAACCAAGTAAGAAACCGGAAGAGCATTTAAAATCTGTCCCGCGAAAAAACATAGGATGACCATCATATTCTTATAAAATACTTATTTTTTTATAAGAATATGATTGACTGTTTTTAATACCCAAAAATGTAACCTAAGTAGATTTAGACTGAAAAGTGCATTAATTATTGATTTTTAAATATATCTATACTTTTTTAAATAAAAGTTGATCATGTAAACACATATTTTCTTTACTAAATAATGTAACTTTAACATTCAATCAGTTTTAATAAGGTCTTATATCAAACTCCCCAAAAAAATGTTTATGGATATAGGGGCCTGTGAGATTCCACGTAGTACTCCAGTATTAGTGTTAAGAAAAAATTGCGTCCATATTATAAAATAAAAAAAATATATTAAATATATTTTTTTTATTTTATAAAAAAAACTAACCCTTTAGATAAAAGTAATTCCTAAATGCCGGGAGACTTAAGAACCATATAAATTATGCATAGAAAGTAGGCTCGGAACAATTGTCGGTATATCACATAAAAAGTTGTTCCATCTAGGAATCGAAAGCTAAGCTTTTGGATCTGGTCAGGGTAACTAATTATTAAATTAAAATACTTTTTAAAAAAAAAAATACTTTTTCTTTGAAAAAGAATCTTAAGAATTACTAAGTAATGTTATTTTTAAGTAATCGGCTTTATTTATATTAAATCGTTTATTTTAAAATATTTATATTCGATTAATAACTTATATAACGAGAATTAATTTATTTAAGTTATTAACATTTATGCTTTATAAAATTTAATAACAACAAACTGTTCTCAAACGGTTTCAACTTCATTTAGTTTAGGTGAGTTTTAGTATAAAAGTCCAGGATCCATGGCAACTTTTTAATTTTAATCAATACTGCAAAGTTAGAAACATAAATTGGGGCTTCAAGTCGTGACGTGATTTTCACCGTTCCGATAAAAATGGTAATGAATATAATATGCTTATTTTGTCGAAGCAAGTGGCGAAATTGAAAACCGAGACGATTTAACAGAGATCGCAGCTTCGAATCCCTGGCCGTATTGGTTTAATTATGTATATTTACTTCGAGTTTTAATAATCTTAACATGTTTGTTGGTTATACATGTTTATAGATATTATCGAATATCAATTATTAATACACTGTTTTTTATGCTTCACATTTTTCTTGTGGTTTTTCTGTGACCTTAAATTAATTGCGATGTTCTACTGAACAGCCATTGTCAGATTTCCCTGTTTTTATCAACGATATCACTTAATTTAATTATTTTTTACAAAATATTGTATAGATATTATATATACTGTCCTCTCCCTGCAATCCTCACCTAGCTTATTTGGCTTTCGACAGACGGATCCACTTAATAGGTTGAGCTTAATATTGTGATTGGTATTTTTCACAACTCAAACAAATAAAATCTGTTCATGTTAAAATATTATTATTGAGGTATGCTAATTTACTTAGGAATCGAAGTCTTTTCAGTAGACATTTAATCATGGCTTTTCTAATGCAATAAAATACAACCAAAATATTTATTGATACTTATTTGTCTTATTAAATAAAAAAAACATGAGGAGATTAATAATATATTTCATGGTACTGGTAATGCATTATTTTATTTATTTCTAAAGCGTAAATGTAAGTGTAAGTGTAAGTGTAAGTGTAAGTGTAAGTGTAAGTGTAAGTGTAAGTGTAAGTGTAAGTGTAAGTGTAAGTGTAAGTGTAAGTGTAAGTGTAAGTGTAAGTGTAAGTGTAAAGGCTTTGTCAGTCTTAGCACAATAGAAGTAGGAAAAAGATAACTACAACTATTTAAAGATCACACTTGTTGCTATTTTACGTATTAAATATTCAGACATAGCTGAGTAATAGTAACTAAAACCTGCAAAATCCAACAATTTATAAACATTGCTAGGTATTAACTCAAATTACTATATGAATTCAATCAAAAAGAATATGAGCTAATACTGAATAGGTACAATTAAATGCAATAAATATGTAAGCATAAATTTGCCTGTCTATAGAATCTGGTAGATATAGATCTTGCGACACAATTTTGTTATTCCCAACAGTACACTGATATAATTTTTTTTTATATATACTAATTATAAGTTTCACACAAAAAACAGGATGTTTTAAAATAGGATATATTTAAAAAAAAAGCGAATGTAAGAGATGGTAAATCTAAGTAAATATTAAAATTATATAGCAAATTATTAAAAATTTAAGACAAAGTTTATAAAAATGTAAATGAATAAACTGTCTTTTACATTTAAGTAATTTAATACCTAATAGATAACTCTGGTTCTGTGTCTTAATAAATCAAATCCTTAACAGGTTGAAGAAGACATAAAAGTAGGTATTTCCTTTTTGAAAAAACAAAAACGAATTTTTCAATTTTTATTCCATTGCGATGAAACTTAGGTGAGTTGCTATTGGCACTCTCGCCGAGATTTAAAAAATGGCGTCGAGATTTTTAAATTGGTTTTACAAATTTACGATCGAGTTCGTGCAAATTGATCGAAATATTTTAGCACCAAATAGTTGTGTTGTGTCATGTATACCTGTGTAACTGAGAAATATCCATATATTAAATAAGCAAAAGAATATACAAAATTTCTGGTTCTCGTTTAAGGTTATTTTTTTAAGTTTAGCGACGACCCATAGTTTTAGAGCTTAATAAATTAAAAAGCTTGATAAATAAAAATAAATAAATAGTATTGATACGAATAAGGTATAATGGTATAAGGGTTATCCAAAATCGTAATAACATCTTTTTTAATATAGTAAGTATTATGAGAATATTTATGAAGGTCTTTAATTAAATAGATTTGTTATATAAGGTGTAAGGTCGCAATTTTTTTAAGATTGTTATAAATATTTTTGCATACTTATCATTCAGTTTCGGATTGACAGTGTAGATATATATATTTTAGGCTCGTGGAAAAGTAAACAGAAAGGCTTCCTCATTCTGTTTAAAAATTCATCATTAGTGTCGCCCATTACATTACATTAGGTGGTGAGTTTTAACGAAATCTATTTAATGTAATCAATCAATCAAGCAATCAATGTAAGGACAATCAAAGAAATCAAAACTTGGTTAATAAACTTAAAATGTTATTGTTTTAACATGTTAAATTCTTATTAATAAAAGGTTATGGTGAATATTACATTATTAACAAATTATAGCACTAATTTTAAGAATTGTTTTTTGTTTTAGGAAAGCGCTTTTGTAAAAGATAATTCACTAGATTAATAATAATTATAGCATTATATTATATTTTACCAAAATATTGTATTAAATATATTCTTTTATTTTTGTACTATATGATGAATATGGTAATGATATAATATAGGTTTCTCAATATTTTCATCCCAGTCAACACATTTGTTCAAAAGCATTTGCAAACACAATTAACTGCATGTACTGGTTCTTTGTTTGTAAGCTCTCTTGACAATGACAAAGCACATACAAAGTAAGCTTGTTCAGTTGTTATTTATTTACAAACAATTACTAACTAGTTGAGATATTGTTTTTATGAATAAAATTGTAATATTATATATTTTTTATATATATTAAGAAATACTGAAGTGTAAGAAATTTAAAAAATATCTATTCTAAACTATTATTAATAAATATATAATTTCTTACCATCTACAAATACCTACTGTAAACAATGAGCCTAATTGAGCTATCTTCTATACCTCGGTATCTTGTTTATTTCGTATTAAATTACTTATTATATTTGTATTTCCCTCATTCTGTATATTGTTATATAATAAATGTAAATAAATTTCAGGTATATATTTTTATAATTATTTATTATATAAATGTAAATGATTGAAAATAACTTTATGATCACCAAAATCACACTTTGTATTTAATTGATTATTTCAAATTTACTGTATAATAAAAAAAGAGATCAATGAATATTAAAAAAATAATATTCAACCATAGTAAATTCACAAATAATTTAAATTATATAAAAGATAAAAATTATGTTTCAAAATATTTATAAACATATTAACCTTATTCAACATGTTAATAAATATGGAATGTAAAATTAACTGGCAGAAATTTGAATCTGTGACCTATGACGGACTGTTTCTAGGGGTCACGATTTCGAATCCCTGCCCGTATCGGTTTATTTTTCATTCTATATTAATTAAAACTAAAAATTTTAAAAATCCCCGATACAAAAAGACCTCTAAAAATAATAATATTATTTTTATTCTGTTTAGAGGTCTTTTTGTAGGTCAAACTTGGAACACCCCTCTTTTTAGTCGAGGCTTAAAAAGTAATAAAAATGTTGTATACTATTTTGCCCTATCTAACAAGATTTAATAACTGAGATTACATAAAATGTTTCAGACATTGTATGTTAACCATTGCATAAACATACACACCATAAATTTTACAAGAATAAATTTCGCTGAGAGAGTTTTACTTCAAATCGTAAACATCACAGCGTAACATCATACGAACGATATGAACATTTAGTTCAATACTATATCATTTATAGTTAATTTCTAATTATTTCTAAACCAATTACGTCATAAGACTATGGAATAGTCTTCCTGACATACTTCGACGTGCTCCCAATAGACAAGTTTTTATGAAACGCATCATAAAATATCTACATTAGAGATCATTATAGACCTGTATAATTATTGTTTAAGGTGAATTATTAATTTATATACTTCATTTATTTTATTGTTATGTATATATTATTATTATAAAGGTATTTATTATTAATATTTAGTTTATATTATTGTTGTATATGTATATATTTATTATACCTATAGTTTAGTTTATTATATCAGCATTGATATTCTTAGCTTTAAGTGTTTCCATTCTGTTCATTAATTTTGTACCCTTATTGTTTTATTTTCTGTTAGCTGTATTGGTTGACTGGTAGAAAATGCTTTAGCATTAAATCCGCCCATTGTATTTTATGTTGTACAATAAAGTATAAATAAATAAATAAATAAATAAAATGAATGAATGAATGAATGAATGAATGAATGAATAAATGAATGAATGAATGAATGAATGAATGGATGAATGAATGAATGAATGAATGAATGAATGAATGAATGAATGAATGAATGAATGAATGAATGAATGAATGAATGAATGAATGAATGAATAATTGAATGAATGAATGAATGAATGAATGAATGAATGAATGAATAAATAAATAAATAAATAAATAAATTATAATGTATTGTATGAATTACATCTATCACCAAAAAAAGCTGATTCAATCAATAAAAGGACCCTTCGTTAGCTTCAACCCCGAACAATGAAATCCAAGTGATATCCTTTCCGAGATAGGTATGTCAATTTACATTTCTGTACCGAAATTTAGAATTTACATAATAAACGAATTCCCTTTAATAAAGGCTTTTTGTTAAAAGGTGTGTAGAAATTTAATATTTATGGTATAGGAAAATCAGTTATTATTCTACTAAATGTTATTGCTTGCTAAAAATACCTAAGAATAACTTACCGAAAATATTTGAATTAAAACATTAATAATTTTTATTTAATTTTTGGAATATGAGTACTTTGTTATAATTATTAATAGATCAATTTTATTTGAAAATGTATGATAATTTAAAATAGTCAATTAACAAAAAAATGTAGTATTATCATTAAAAAATATACGTAGAGTGTATAGAAATAAATTTAGTTCCTTTGAATTCTGTCATGAGTAGACAAACAAAACAATAAATAAGATCTACCCAGCTCCCTCTGTCAAGTATCCTATCCTTTTATTGGTTACCAGTAAATAAACCAAAAACAAACGCATTATAATTTCCTGTTTTAAGAACAAATTATATGTCCGTGAGTATATTTTACGAAAGGTCAACAAAGCAATAGCAACAGCTATACAACACACACAGACGGACGTAAGATAGGTACAAAAAATAAAAAGAAACTCGTAACACCTAAATTTCGTCTTTAAAAAGTTGACAAATGCTTCATGGGATTAAGTGTAAGCATATATCTATATACTAAAGTTCCACAAGATATCTCAGATCTTCCTTTTCTTTGGTGCTCGCCTGAAATAGTCGAACTTCGGGCGGCCTGTTGCAGGGCTCGCAAGGCCTTCGTCCGGTATCGCCGCAAACGCGGCTCGGACCCGGAGATGGAGGCCCAACTGCAGGGTCAGTATCGCGAGGCGAAGTCGACCCTGCAGCACGCGATTCGGAAGGCGAAGGACCTGGCTCGGGAGAAAATCCAGGCCGGTCTCGATAGGGACCCATCCGGGCGACCGTATCGCGTCGCGCGGAATAAAATCCGCGCCGCGACCACCCCGATCATGGAGTCCCTTCAGCCGGATTTCCTCGAGCGGCTGGTGGGGGAACTTTTCCCGGATTCCACCGGCCACTCTCCTCCCGTGATGGCTCCCCCCACTCAAAGGGGGGGAGCTGGTTCTGTCCCAGTCATCACGGAGGCCGAGCTGGAGGTCGCGCTGAATCGCCTGCGAGCCACTCAACACTTCGCCGGGCCGGACGGTATTCCAGGCCGAATGTTGGTCATCGCCCTGGAATACTTGGGAGGCAGGCTTCGGGAACTGTTCAACCTGTGTTTGAGCATTGGACAGTTCCCGAAAGCCTGGAAGGAGGGTCGTTCTGTCGATTCTCCTTCCGCATACAGGCCGATCGTGCTGCTGGATGAGATGGGCAAACTCTTCGAGAGAGTCCTCTCTGCCCGTCTCGTCCAGCACTTCCAGAAGGTAGGTCCAGTTCTCTCAGACGCTTAGTTCCGCTTCAGGGCGGGTCGTTCAACGATCGACGCCCTGAGAGCTCTGAGAGACCTGACCGACGTCCTAGCGGTGAGGGTGATCAGGGGGTACCGTACGGTGCCATATACTGCGGCCACACTCCTGGCGAGCGATCCGCCCTGGGAGCTACAGGCGCGGGTCCTCGCCGGAGTGTATTGGCACCGAGTGGAAGCCAGGGTCGGGCGGGTTAGGCTCGAGGCGGATCAGATCAGGGCTCTAGCTCATCGAGCCCTGATCCGACAGTGGAGTAGGGACTTAGAGTCCCCGTCGGCCGGTCTTGCGACGGTGGGGGCTATTTCCCCCCCTTCTCGATCGTTGGATCGGCCGGCGGCACGGGACTCTAACGTTCCGTGTTGTGCAGGTGCTCACGGAACATGGTTGCCTCGGTGAGTACCTGTACAAGATCGCGCGCAGAGAGGCGGCCCCCTCCTGCCACCACTGTGACGAGCCCGCGGACACGGCTCGTCACACTTTGGCGGAGTGCGCAGCCTGGGACCGTCAGCGTACTGAGCTGACGGCCGTGGTTGGCAGTGACCTCTCGTTGCCGAGCGTTGTTTCCGCGTTGCTCGACAGCGAGAGGTCCTGGGTCGCTATGGCCTCCTTCTGCGAGCAAGTTATTGCCGCGAAGGAGGCTGCGGAGCGGGACAGAGGAGCAGCCTCCTCTGAACCGCTCCGTAGGGGTAGGCTGGGTCGAAGGAGGCGAGATTACGCCCGCAGCCTCCTTCCCCAGCTGTAGTGCCTGGACGGGAGAGGGGGGTGACCTCTTCCGCCCGTTATAGGCCTACGAGGTGAGGGTGTCCCTAAGTTGATCGGGGCCCCTCGCAGGGGGTTCCGCCGGGGCGTCAGGGTGAGTGCGAAAGCGATTCCGTGGCGCCCCACTAAGGCTATGAGGTCAACCGTTGGTTTTTTAGTGGGTAGCCTTAAAAATGGCAGCGTCTTCTTTGCTGCCGGGTAGTCCCACATACCCCCTTGGTCATCACCTTCCTGGCCGCAGGGATGATGCGTAACGCATTTTTCCAACGAAAAAAATAAATAAAAAAGATCTTCTTTTTCTTAGTTAGAAAATTAAATTAGAAGTGTATTAAATAAATCAAAAGTTTTTCGTTGATCAAAATGTGTGGAATTTGGGGTCTTAATTCATTTGCAGGGTTGATGTTCGGATGTGTAAGTCAAACATTGTTAAATTTTATTAAATCTCTAAATTTAAGTTTAAATTCAAAATATATTTAGTAAGGTCAGTATAGCCAGTCAGTGAGTAATCTACCTCCAGCTCGAAATGCTGTTCTACTGAGAAGATGCTATCGGGGTGTTTTGTGCTTTTTGAAATTAAAAACAGCAATTCATTTAAAAACAGCAACTGTTAAGTTTCATGCCAGCTAATATAAACATATTATAAATTTGTATTTATTATTGTTTAATGGAAACGAATATCTCCCATTTCGTTTTATTTACATTTGGGGGTAAGGTTTGATGGGTTACTTATGAATTATGGAATGATGTAAAGACGCAATGTATATATATATTTTTTTTATTATTATTTTTTTTTATACTACGATGGTGGCAAGAAAGCGCACGGCCCACCTGATGGTAAGTGGTCACCGTGGCCTATGGACGCCTGCAACACCGGGGGTATCACATGCGCCTCGCCGACACTTTAAAAACTTATTTACTCCTGTCTTGAAGAACTCCATATTGTAACCCACTGGGAAAACCACGGCAGGCAGTTCGTTCCATAATCGGATGGTCCGTGGGAGGAAGTTTCTCTTAAACCGCACTGTATGGGACCATTCAGGCTTCAATGTATGAGCGTGGATTCCCTGTCGATGGCGAGTGGTGCGATGATAGAAAGAGGACGTGGGCATCAAGTCAAACAATTCCTCGGAACACGACCCATTGTACAAACGGTAGAGCACGCACAAGGAGGCAAAATCTCTCCTTAGGCTTAAGGGCTCGATACCGCTCGTGAGTATAGTATCATCGACAATTCGCAGAGCTCTTTTTTGGACTGAGTCAACAGGCCCAAGCTGATATGCTGGCGCTCCTGCCCAGAGATGCGAACAGTACTCCATATGGGGACGGACTTGCACTTTGTACAAAAGAAGTCTGTCCTTCAAGGTGAAGTACCGTTTCGCTCTGTTTAGTACACCTAGTTTCTTAGATGCCAGCTTGGCCTTGCTTTCCAAATGACTTCGGAACTGAACATCACTGGATATCTCGACACCAAGGATATCTATACTCTTGGAGATGGTAAGGTCTATGTCCTGGAATTGAGGGGCTGCAATAAATGGGTTCTTTTTAGCGGTGAACGCACAAACTTGTGTCTTGGAGGGGTTGAAGTGGACTAAATTGTCCCCACCCCGGTCAGTAAACGGATACTCTGGAAAGAGTTGTCTCGATTTGAGACACAAGTTGTTCGCGACTTACCTCCACAACGGAACGAGGGATGTTGGCACGGCCTGTGTATAGCGCGTCTCCGGTGCTGTCGTCTGCATAGCAATGGATGCCATCAATAGACAGCATATCATTTATATGCAGCAGAAACAGTGTCGGAGAAAGTACAGAGCCTTGCGGGACACCAGCGTTTATATCCAAGCTTACGGAGCCACAGCCGTCTACGACGGTTCTCATGCGTCGGCCGGATAAAAAGCTGGCAACCCATTTGCACAAACCCTCGGGAAGTCCGTATGATGGTAGCTTCGTCAGAAGGCCCCGGTGCCAGACCCTATCGAACGCCTTAGCTATGTCTAGGCTAACTGCCAATGCCTCCCCTTGACTCTCAATGGCTGTGGCCCAACGGTGTGTCAGATACACTAGAAGATCACCAGTCGAGCGACTATGGCGAAAACCGTATTGACGGTCACTGAGCAGGTCGTTTTCTTCCAGGTATCTGAGGAGCTTTGTGTTGAGCACGCGTTCCATCACCTTGGAGAGAAGGGAGGTGATAGCGATAGGCCTGTAATTCGACGGGTCCGATCTATCGCCCTTTTTGGGCACCGGGTGCACGTGGGCGGTCTTCCACGAAGACGGTACGTGTCTATAATGGTAGGAAAGTGCGAAAAGTCGCGTTAATACAGGGCACAACTCAGGAGCACACTGTTTGAGCACCACTGCCGGAATACCGTCGGGCCCACTCGACTTATGAACATCAAGATTGAGCAACTCCCGTCGGACATCTCTTTGTGAGATATTCACTTCCGCCATGGAGTAGCCGCAACACGGGATAGTAGGTGGTGCGGTGCTTTCGTCGAAGTTCAAAGTCGAGTTAGAGGCAAAAAGAGTACCTAACAGATCGGCTTTCTCTTTCGCACTATGGGCCATATTGCCATCGGTATTCTGCAGTGGTGGAAAGGACGACTGACAAAAGTTTCCCTCAGCAGCTTTGGCGAGTGACCAGAAGGCACGACTCCCAGAGGGGTAGCCAACTAGTTTCTCGCCAAATCTGTTGATGAAATCGAATTTCGCTCGGGCAATTGTTCTTTTAGTGGACCTCGAGACAGCATTCAGTTCGCGTTTTATATCTGAGATATTGGGATTGTGGTTGTTACGAGCCGTGGTCCATGCCCTGTATGCGGCTTGCTTAGTTTGTCTAGCAGCCTTACAGGACTGATTAAACCACGGTCGTTTCTTTGTCCCCACAGCGACTAGTGAATTAGGAATAAAATATTCCATACCCACCAGTATCGTCTCAGAGACAGCAGCTGTGCAGATGTCAGGATCTACAGATTTGAAGCAAAGCTGCCTCCACGGGTACGATGCGTAGAACTGTCGCAATCCATCCCAGTCTGCTGACTTATATTTCCACATGCGCCTCAAACTAGTAAATAGTATTATGTTAGAAGCAATTCATATTCGTAATTATTGAGATATAATACATACAATTTGGTCGATATTATTTAAATCAAATTACAAGTTCTGTAAAATAACAACCTCATTTTAAAAAAACAAACTTCCTCTACATCCTGAAAGCGGTTTGAACAAAACTTTACGAAAACAGAGAGCGTTAATATTGAGACGCGTGGCTTATTACTTTGAAATATTTTTTATTTATAAATAGCAATAAGTCTGTTTTTATAAATATATATATATTCAACCTTAATTACATTTTTAGATCGCTTATTAGGTACTTGAACAGGAAAAGACGGAGATCAAGATATAGAGGACGTTATTAATAGATCATATAATTATTTTTGTAACACATCAAATATATATATATTTTTCGTTTAAGTTGTATGTCGAGAAACGTGTCATATGACATATTCGTACATACGTTTTTTATGTTGTAAGTAACATGTAAGTAATGTTGTAAGTACATACGTTTTTTATGTGAATGTCAGTGATTCCCATTTATTAAATTAAATTCTGGGTTTTGAATGGAAAAGGAGATAAGGTGTATTAAAATAATATATGTCACGTTTGAAATAAGACATGAAACTGCTTTGAATAATTCAGATTCGGAAGCGTGAGATCTTGTTAAGTAAAACAACATGTGGTAAAAGTAATTTTTATTACATGTTATGTTATTATTACAATCTAGAAATGTTTTCCACAAAATGTATATTTTTAAATATAAAATGTATAAAAATGGATTTTATAAAATGAAGTGTAAACCGTACTTTTAATGTATATCTTACCTATCGATATAAGGTTTATATACTATCATTTTACGGGCTCGCTGTTGCTCGATTATCGTGCAGATGCTATTTGAATTCTGACAGCTGCTCGTTATTTGTGACAGATTTCCAATTCTTATGTACATGAGACAGATACAGATATTCGAGGACTGATACTAAACTATTATTTATGGTGTATCAAATAAGATGGTTAGCATTAGATTTAACTTATATTTAGATTTAGTTTACTCTCGTAGTCATTCGCTTTTCTCATTCTTAGTAAATTTAATTTAGATATTTTTAAGTATCTGGTTTGTAAAAATAGAATGCACCTTAAGTTTTGGCGATTTTTGCAGCGTGAATTAAAAAAACAAGACAAACCTATTTTCAAGTGTTTGTCAAGTGACCTACAGAGCCATTGGTAGCCTCAATAATGTTAAATCTATTTGGTAACCCAATAGTATGTAGTATTTGTTTCGTATTAAAGCACTGGTTCCGATTACCAAAAAAAGTAATACCTTAAAATTAAAATAGTTTTATTAAATTAATTTACCATTACTATACTATAGTTACCTAATACCTATTCAATTGGATATATTTTCTTGTGACTCCTGTTGATAAAGTATTGTTCTCTATACTAATCTGGTATAATATCCTTAATTCGTAGATAAGATTTAACATAATGATATTTTTTGAAAACATGAAATCATCATAGAACATGGTGACATGAAATCATCATAGAACATGGTGACATGGTGAATGCTAATTTGTTCTCACATATGAATTATGACCATGACTCAAATAGGCGTATTGCCTATAAGAATATTTGTAGTTTTATAAATAAGTTTATAAAGTGTCTATGAAGTTTCTTCTCCATCGACCTAGCCTTTGGGCTCGTGCAACTAGACGTGTAAGACAACATAAGTGCAAATAATTACTATCTATAATTATAGAAAATAAAATAAATATAGAACCCTGTAAGTGGCAGCCACAGAATACGTCGAAGACGTCTTTGACATTAGCTGAGTGGCTTTCCATTTTGGATGACATATATACATTTTTATTTACTGTGTTTACTATTTTATTTTATTTTTTATTTTATACCTTATTTAAAGTAACTTTTAATGATATTTTTTTGTTCTTTTTGTGTGTTTTATTTTCTCTTTGTATTTTCTTATTATTTTTTTTATTTAATGTTTTGGTTATTGTTATTTTTTTTAATGTATGTTGTCCAAATAAAGTTGTTTGATTTGATTTGATTTGTAATTTATAATTCAATCACTATGAAAAAAAAATCTCCTTTATATTTTACATCATCATTAGTAACGGTAGCGAAATAAAAGGGAGAAATAGTGACGGATATAGAGGTATGGTGATGAACAATAATTTTGATTTGACCTACTGTGCATTAGTACTTTAGATGTGAAAAAGTTGTTCAGAGCTTATAGATCTAGACCAGGTGAAACGTTAGAAGTTTGGTGACCATACCAAGTGATATCAATAATCTCCATATTTTAGCACAATTATTGTTCAGTGTTACTACACTGAACAATAATCTAATAATGGTAATGCCCTAATATGTAAGATATCATCAAAATAGTGCTTGAACGCATTATTATTTAAATGTTTTAAACTACAACGCAGTACAGCGGACCTAAGCTTAAGTGGATGGACTTTATGGGATAACAATATAGAGTAATATGAAAAGGGTGCCACTCGTAGTAGACCATAGTATTAAGCATGCTGTTAGACGTAAACAATGCAAAAATCCGAAAGGGATTGTAAAAATTCTGTTTAATAAGTTCAATTAATATTCAATTCCTCCTTAAATTAAATTTTACTTTAAAAAAATTCACCCCATTTTTATATCTTTCCCTGATATAAGTCGACTCAACCTAACCTACGAAAATGCAAGTTTCAGTCTGATTACTTAGTGTAAAAGTTTACAAGTGGTTTAAAATACATACTCCTATATCTATATAGATCCTGTTACAAGTCATCTAAGGAAACTTTTCAAGAAAATTTCAAAATTATAATATGTAGTTAAAAAATGATAAGTTAGAAGTATACATTAACAATCAACTTTCCTGCGATAAGCATATTAAAAAGTTATTCTAAAAGCGTATTGAATGAATGTGATATTAAACTACCTTCTAAGAAAGAGTTTAAGCTTAAGTTACTAATGGCTTGATCTTGATGACTTGTGTGCGTGCAACAGAAGATTGACCCTTCAAAATATTACGGTAATCTATTTAATTTCATACCCTCTTACGCTTTATTAAAGGAAAACTTTGTAGACTAACGCTATTTGAAGTATTATCTAATCTAATAGTTGCAATATGTTTATGATTAGTCAATTATGTATTATACAAATCACACTCGAGCCAAACCCTTTAGTTATCGATTTAAAACTCTACTCGCGTTTCATATCTCACAAATTATATTTTCTAGTTCTCACAGTTTCTTGCATGAATGAGACTATAGAACAAAGTATTTTATAAATCTAGATCTATATTTTATTGATATACTATTTATTATTATGTAATGTTTTGTTTTTGATATGCCCCACATATAAAAAAATAATAATGATATTCCTGAACGTAGCATATTATCGCAGAGATCTCATGGAATATATTTATGGAATATATATATGAAACAATAGAAATTAATGTATGTAAAGGTCTATAAACATGTATAGTATGATTGATATGAAGCTTTCTATAAACCTCTGGGTTGCGGTTCAAATCCTACTTGTTTTATATTTTCATCATTCCAGTACTTCTAATCTTTTCAGTCACCGATGCAGCTTTCATACTTCATTCCAATTCCAAACCATTCATTCCAAACATGGTAGGTGGTATTATTCTTTTATTACCTTTTATTTACCCTTCAGTCTAAGTAAAAAAACTAGACTCGCAAATTATTCCCGTGACTAGCAGACCTTTTCACCCTCACAGCTTTGATCGTATCTTTAAAAATTCTAAATATTTCACCATACTCTCGAACAACTAAGGGACCTAGAGTAAAAAGAGATCTAAAATCGACATAATATACTGATAGAGAAGCACTGTCAAGCACTATAGGTTTTAAGCGGAAAAGACCTTCAATTATCATATGTACGTATAAATCGAAACTGTTTATTCACAAACGTTATTTAATTCTTTACTGAAAGATAATTCATAATAATAATATTAATAATATCAGGACAAATTACACACATTGATCTAACCCCTAAGTAAGCAAATTATTTGCAAAGCAAAGCAAAGCAAGTTAGACAACGATACAAATACATAGAAATACACATATGAATACTGAGAATATATTTAATAAACGACCAAACCCAGAAACACAGACATCTATGCTCATCACATAAATGCCTGTCTCCGCCGGGAATCGAACCCGGGGGCTCGGGTTCGGCCGTGACACGTTAGGCTTCTGCGCTAACCACTCGACCAACGGGGCGGTCAAATATTGAACTTTGATATTTCGCAAGAACTGTAGAGAACCTTTTAGCATCATATTTCAATAACAGGTTACATGCATATCATAAAAATAAAAGCACTTAAACTAAACTACAGTTAGCCGAAAACTCAACATTTTGAACCCTGGACTTCTAATCAACATTATTGACACTACATTGACCCCTTTATGATACCTACTAATATCTTCTGAAGTGTTGCCTTAGTTTTGAACTTTTTAAAATTTAATTCTTGATTCGTGATTAAATGTGTGGAGATTGATGTTCTTGAAGATATTAATTAAATGATGTCAAAAGTTTCTTTTACCTATCCAATCCAATATAATGCAAGTATTTTGGATAACCATCATTTTGAGTGATCAGTAATTTTAGTTCAAAATATATAAAGGGGAACTAGGGCATTATTACACTCCAAGGTCAGTTCAAAATTCCTCAAAACTAAATACTTAGGTCGTTAAAATATTTTTACGACCACATTAAAACAATTTATTAGCAGTTTTTCTCTACTAGAGCCTCATTTCCTTCTAAGAAACAGGAAGGATAATTTATAATAAAATTAAATACATTTGTTTTTATATAATAAATTTAACGTTTCTTGCGGTGTATGTACTTATACAGTCTTTATTGCTCTTCTTTAATATTATCAATGTACAGAAATCGATCAGTGACAATTTTATTATATGTATAGATATAGATGGAAACAACACGCCTTATTGAACAAAACGCGCTATCGCTATCAAATCTGAAGACTTTTTTATTACTTATTATTTGTATAAAAAAATAGAAAGTATTAAATGGAATTGTTAAAAATCAAAACACTCGAACAAAAAATTGATGAAGTTGATGAATCATTCGTTGTTTTATATTTTCCTTATTCCAAAAATAAATTAGTCTCGATAATACAATTTGCAATGACTGCTCTTCGGGCTGATACTCATTCGAGAAAAAACCTTTAAAAAAGAGCAATAAAAAGTGTATGAGTACATACACTGCAAGAAACGTTAAATTAACTTCATAAAAACAATAAATATTATTTAATTTAATATTTTTTTGAAGAGACGTTTAGTTAAAAATTAATATGTCTTATACCTATTATAATACAAACTCAGAAGTTAGTAATAGTTAAATGTAGTAATTGAAGTACCTAATTAGAAAAACTACATAGACCAAGAATTTGGGAAGATCAGCGAAAACACGTTAACCACCAAGGCACGTACGGTTCGTTAAACCGCGGGTAATTGAACTTCGAAGAACTCGATAGTAAATAGTATATCTTACTAATATATATATATATATATATATATGTATATATATATATATATATATATATATATATATATATATATATATATATATATATATATGTGTTTGTATTTATTCCTGCAATATTATTGTTTTCTAAATAACAATTACATTTTGAACTTCATCTTATTCTAACTGTATATACTAACACATTTGGTATTTCAGAATAATAATTTAAGGGTTTTTTTTTTGTTACAAAGTTACTTCTAATTAATCTTGTGGTGGCGATGTATAGAAAAACAATATTATTTAAAGCCAAAAGCTCAAAAAACGTGCGATTCGGCACGGAACCGATATTCTTTTAAAATGTCTCTTGTTAAAAAATAAATAAACTTTTATTTATATGTGTCGATAATTCCATCAAAGACCATACAAATTCTATTATCTATACAAACTATAACACATGAGTGTAAGGTAAATATAAATATTATTTATCGGTCGTCCAATGACAAGTTTGACAATCATTTTAAAATGCAAATAGCGGGTATGATATCCAAGCGTAATGAGTGTTGTCGTATTTGATAACTCGGATATTATCAAAGTGAGACCATTCATTTATACAAACATTTACATAGGTCACACTGAAATAATATTTATGTTATGCTATTTTGACTATTTAATTCCAGAGTATACTTAGACAGGACTTTTTATTTGAAAATACAGAAAACTATAATAAGACGTAAATTTGTGTAGTAGATATTAATATCTGAGTAGAGATCAATTAAGGTCTATACACATACAGCAGAGGCGATTAAATCGTATTCCGTAATAAGTCTATATGGATGGACTGTAATAATGGCTAGATCCGGAGACAAGTGTGAGCAGGCCTGACTTATCATTTCTGAAAAACTTTCATTCATGCAAAAACTATCTAGAGTAGGTAGTAGAAAATAAATTTGTATAAAAAACTGTAACAAAAAAAACTATGAATAAATTTATTGTTTTATTTTTTTATCGAGTGGAATCAATCCCAGCTGCCAGTATTTAATATTTTTGTAATATTAAATACCCTTACCTTCTATTTTTTTTTAATTAGTTTCGTATAGTTTTAAATATAAATATATATAAATCAATTCAAAACTACATATGTTTTAATGTTTTTATTAGTAATTTCGTTTAAAAAAATAAAACAACAGTTAAACCACCATTTTTGCAAATCTGTTTATTTTATTTAATCGTGGCCTGGTCTTGAAACTTAATTCATTTTAAATATATCATTCAAATTATAACAAGACCTTGATTTTCATGCTTTTCGAAGATGGTAAACAATTGATCAAAAATAATTCTATAGTTTCAATAATAAAAAAGTAGTCATTAAGAAGTAATTTATTATAAAAATAATTTGTTACTAGAATCTAACGGAACAGCAGTAGTTTAATTTAAGATCCAACAAATAAGTTAGGTAATATAATAACATCAATATTTGTTATCTTAAACAAGACTTCAATTGATTATGTAACCTTATATTATGTAACTTTATATATTAAAAAACACGTTTTTCTATTGGAGTCCCCTCAAATATTTATTATCACAGACAATATATCATTTTAATATTTAGAAATTTCATATTTTAGAATGCTTAATTCACCGAGACGGATAGCGATACGGTAGCTCAATTGGTAGAGCGACGGGACTGTATCCCAGAGGTCGCGGGTTCGAATCCTGCCGTGGCGGTTTATTTTTCTTTCTATATTTATATTAATTTAAGTGAGTTTAACATGGCTAAACATGTTCATAGATATTTTCAAACATAAATTCAACTCCTCATACATAATACTTATTATAATTTGACTTATCTTTATTAGTTTTTTTTTCAGTCAATTAAAACTTATCTCATTGTTATCGCAATCTTTCATCTCTGGTAAAGTTTTGTTTAAACCGCGTCCTCGAGGGATGACTACGAGGATCGTAATTTGAACATGATTCACAAGCTCCATTTTGAATATCTCGTTATATTCAGATAATTTATTAGTCATTTTTTGGTACTCTTTTGTTTAACCAAGATAAAGTGTCACGCATTATAACAAGACTACAATTTATGATACAACAAATATATGTATGTGTGAATGGGACAAGTAGGTATAGATAAAAAAAAAATCTTGTTATTTTTAAGAATACTTTTAGAGATAGAAATTTAAAATTCATAAGAATATCAATTCGAATGTTAAAATTCGAATATATATAGAGAGATATATACTGTATTTATGTCTTTAGTTTGTCATTATTTTAGTTAATGATTGAGTTTTCCTTTAAACTTATTTATATTACCCAATAAGAAATTGTGATTTCTGAACGTTTAATAAAAAGACTCTTAAGGAAGAAAACGGGAAAGCCTAATCTGTATAAAAATCATTTTTAACCACGCGAATGAAGTAACCGGTTGACACCTAGTAATAATATTTAAAGGAATGACGTCGGAGTTGCAGCCCATCCTTATTTTACTGCTAATCTATACATAAAAAAAAATTGACACTGATCGATTTGTGTACATGAACTAATCGGAAAACCCAAAACAATGGTTTTTCATTTTTTCCGTTTTTTTTATTTTTTTTTATTAATTTCTACTTTTATCCACGGACACGTCGCCCGTGCACTTTTCGCATTTGGTTTGTATTTTGCATATTGATTGTTGAAATTTTGAGATAACATAGTCAAAAAGGAGTCTATTACTACAGGTACCTTAAAAACTATATTAGTAAGGTAGGTCCTTTGCAACAGCAATTACACATACTTATATAAATATAAATAATATATATATAAATAATATATATATATATATATATATATAGGTATATATATATATTTTTTAGATTTTTATTTATTTATTATTTTTTTTTATTTAAATCGGATAAGAAATAAAAAAGTTATGTCAATTAATATGAATCACGTAATAGGTACCAAGCAAATCTTCTTCTATACATGTAATAAATCTGTAGAGGATAGTCTCTATACATTGAAAATATTATAAAATAAATAGTTAGGGTGTGAAAGGATAACTAACAGAATCCATTTTTAACAAAAGAAATGATCATCTGTTTGTCTTTTAGTTGTGAACGCAACACGAAAAAAAATAGCAAATGTAAATTTTTATTCATAAAAATTAGTTTTTCGCTCACTTTCCACTATATCAAAAGATATATGTATTTAAAGTGTTTAAGAAATTTATCTATACACACAATAAAATTGTAACTAAACGCATTCTGTACATAGAAAATATTTCCAAAAATTCATAGTATGGGGCTTTTATATAAGCGAGAGAACCCAAAACAATAGTTTGCATTTTGTCAGTTCGTCTATATGTCTGTGTATGTTTGTATGTTTGTGCACGTTAATCTCAGAAACGGATTAAACGATTTGGATACAGTTTTTGCGAATATGTTATCATGAGCTTCACTTAACATTTTCTTTTTTTTTAAGAAACGGTTAACAAATAAAGAAGTGAATAATCTCTTATTTTTGTACCATTGCTACTTACCAGTGATTAAACTTATAAACAATATAAATAAACTACAAGTACTCCTATAGGTACGCAAACTACTTGATTGAGTTCGATAAAATTTTAAAGGTTTATAGTTTTTACATACTTAGGTATGTACAAAAAATGGGTACGTTTTATCGAAATCGACATTTACGTGTATGAAGTCGCAGGCACAGCTAGCTATGTGAATAAATTCTTCATGAGAAGTATTAGTAGTACAATAAGTGCCATTTATTTATTTACAGCTTTATAGTAAAATAATGTGGGTTTTATTTTGGAATCCAATTATAATCCTTACAAATAAAAAGGAAAAGTATGTCCTTCGCAATATTATAGTGAGAACAATAAAAATAGGTCGTGGGTATCAGATACGTGATAGGCTGCAAATGGACGACCTTTTGTTAATAGAAAATTATATCTATTTATCAAGACTTTTTGATTATGTTATCATTTAAATATTTTTAATTTTGTTCAATGGATTTAGAAATGTATTACCACTGAAGCCTAATGGCATAACCGGCCGATTACGTGATTAAGAGAATAAAGACCAGATAAATTCTCTATACCATAAGTTAGTCTCCCTGGGATTTTTATCAACATAACTTTTTATAGCATGTAATCTATATTAAATGTTCTTTCTTCTGTCTTTCCGAATGTTCTTCACCCCTTCATTCAAGATTTTTAAAAAAATTGCATATTCTTTTGCAAGTGTCTAAGTATAAAATCATCACTTACCGTGCACCGTCACCGTCTATTTATTAGCCACTGTCCCAAAACTAAAACTGGCTAACGTTAAATTAACATTATGATAACAATATTCACTTAATTTATTTTAATCAAGGAATATCTTAATTACTATATATCGCTGACGTAAATCAGTAAGCCTCACTCAGAAATACACATAAAAAATTTCGACTATTTTATTAATGACATCTATTTTAAAATTATATGGTTCTATACAAAATTTAAGTCACGGAAGTTTAATCTTTATTGTCTGCTACCTGATCGCCGTGATTTCGTTCGCGTGAATTATATGTGCACTTTACATATTTAGAATATTTATTTATAGATCTAACCTATCAATTAAGAAACATTATTTGTTTATTTTTTACGGTTCTAACTCGCGTATAGTGGGATTTATATTTTACATTATATAAAAATACATTATTAAATAGTATATACCATTTTTTTAAGTCTGCTAAAAATAACGTTTGTTATAAGTTTGTATTTCATAGGTAACTCAAAATTCAATATTATTTTAATGAATAAGGAATAAACGTAAACAAGCCGTTTTCTAATTAAAGTTATTTTTTCAATTATTAACGGTTTTCTAGCTGTTGAGCTAGACAAACGCTAACAATAATGTCTTCTTTTATATATTTATAGGGAAGTATGTAAGAAGGGGCCTAGTTAAAAATTATATTACAGATAGAAAAATAAAAATTGTTTATGTTCACCCTTTCAATGCTTATACAAAATAATATTATGATGTCAAATAGTCACAAAGATTAAATTTTCTCACTGAGTACTTTTACTTTTTGTCTAACTCTTAACAAACAGATATGAGACTACTAGTACAAATTGCTATCTTTTTTAAGTGTCAAACAAACAAACTTAATGTTAAGTGGTATTTTTGCCTTTATACATATCTACGAATAAAAAAAGCTACCCATGACGAATAGGGAAGAATAAATAAATCGATAAAGAAGCACAAACAGTACCTTACATTGAATTTGTGCTTTCTGCTCTTGATTAATTATACGACATTATAAGGGCTTAAATGTCATATAATTCAAGCTGATGTTTTGTGTGTTAAAAACCTTCTGATATTTCCTTCGAGCAGAAATCATTTTTTTATATCTGGGCTTTCTAGACTGGAGTACCACCTAATTACCCGGTCTGAACTTTTACGAGTAAAATTTGTATAATTACTTTAAAATGAAAAATAAATAAAAAAGAACAAACTTTCATATAGATTTAAGAAAACTTTCACAAAGAAGTAGTTTTGACAATATTAAAATGATTTAGAAAGTCGTTTAACATTTAACTCTTAACATTTAAAAACTATCAACAAAACTTATCAGACATTTAAAAATTATATATGTTTTATAGAATGACATCGTAATCTGAAGTGCACTTAATAAAGCTGCCATAAAATAAAAATGTCTAGTTACGTATACGTTACTAAAACATCACCCACATAAAGCTCAATAGTTATACCTAATGTTAAATCACACAGATCATTTGAGGACATTTCTTATGAATGAGCTTTTTATCTACGATATTTCAATGTTGAGTCATTTAAACTATAAGAGTTTTATTGTCTACGGCTACGCAATACGCATCTTTGAATATTGCTCTCATATTGTCCCTGATTTCAATAATAATATAATTAAGATAAGATATATCTGTTCTTTTTTTTTCTGTAATACAGTATCAATACAGTTAATATATTACAATAATATCATACACGGTAATGACTATTATTGTCTAATATAATCATAACAATCATAACAATACGTATTCGGATATTACATATGTTTTGAATAAAACATTGTATAAAATATACATAATTATGGATATCTAAATATTTGTTATCAATGGAAGCACTTTCATTAATGCCAACCTTTAATGCTATCTTATAATAGTGGTAAAACTTTTTAACGACTTTAGCGATTAAGTGATAAACGCAAAATAAAAGTTTTGTCGAGACGATCCTAAAATATTAAGTTTAGGTAATAATTACTCGTACGTACAATAAATAGCATAGTGGTCATACATTATTTATAATATTTATTATTTATAGTGATATTGAATTTTTATATTTCAGTTTTTACACCAACCACATTAAATCAATCAAAACCAGCATAATCATGCATGGAACATAAAATTCGTAAATTTTTAAAACAAAAATATATATTTATACCAATCCTGATGAGGTTTTGAACCAAAAGACTAAATATAAAAAGACCTTTGTCCCTCGACAAGGTTAGAATATTGGGTCATAACTTCAGCGACTCAAGTGTATACACCTACACAGAAAGCTCTACGCCTCCGCAAATGTATAAACCCACAGTACGCTAATGCTACGCCGCTACGGAATATTGTAAGATATATCAATAGATATAAGTGTAATGTGAATGCAAATTACGAACCATTAAAAGATAATATCACTTTATTTATTCTAGATATTTAGTTTAATATTTTTAACCCCCAATCCAAAAAGGGGGATTTTATAATTTTGACCTGTGTATCTGGGTCATCTGTGTATTTGTGTATCTGTGCACCTATGTATCTGTGTGTCTGTCTGTAACAACGTAGCAGCTAAACGCGTGGACGGATTTAGATGCGGTTTTTTTAATCGAAAGGTTGGTCCGTCTAGATAAATCCTAGCAATTTTTGATCGAAATAGAAACAGTAATTCTCTAGTTATGGAGCTTTTATTGGTACAAAAATTATATATTTTATATTTTCTTATTTAATTTAATTTCAATATTGTATATTTTCTTATACAATATTGATAGTAAAAACCTAAACAAGTGAAATAAGTGTGTTCGTATTTTTATTTAGTATAACATAGAAAAACATAAATAATTTTTAAAAGCAGAAAAAAAAAAATAAACATACATACAAAGGATAAAAATAATGTGTACATACATAAAAAAAAAAAAAAAAAATATACCTGCCGAATTGAGAACCTCCTCCTTTTTAAAGTCGGTTAGTCGTCAAGACTTATTTTCAGGTATTCAGAAGTTTCGTTTCGGCGATTTTACTTGCTTCTTCTTTTTTGGAGCATATTGAAATCGCGACTAATATTATTTTTATAATTCATTACTATTAAAAAAAAATAAAGTTTAATTAATGACTAACCTACAAAACTCATTCGATGGACATTATTCAATGAAGGATACTATTCTTAGCTGAATCGCATGATAGTCAGCTGTATCATACTACGCTATCCGATTTTCAATCGGAAGATAACTAAAAGCGACAACTTTTCCAACTGGCAATTGTTGGCAATACTGTTACTGGGATGGATAGATCATATTATCGATTTGAACATCATTGGTCGTACAAAGAGTTGACTGACTTTAAAGAGAAGAGTTCAATGACTGACTAACTGTCTGAGTTATAAAAGTACTTATAACTGGTTTATTTTTTACTTTATTTTAACTACTTTAAATAAAATGAACTAAAGACATTGTACTAAAATTACTCCAGTCAATAGATTCAAAGAGGTAAATTTTGAATTAAATATTTTAAACAAAACAACTTTAATATCTTTAACTGTATAAAATGATAAGAAAGTATCTTTAAATTTTTTCTCAATATATTTTCTAAGGGAACAACTTACTAAAAATACAAAATATCAAATCGGTAAGTATGTCTTCATATAAACATATTTAAATATAAATACATGTGTTCTTAAAAGAGAATCAGGTATATCTCGTCCATGATTAGAAATTAGAAGCAGACGTTGAATTCACTTACGTCTGCTATATCCACATCCGTAATATGGCTGGTACAAAGGAGGATTATGCTCAGGTAGTACTAACTAGCGTGCATGAAAGTGTACTAAAGCACTGAGCTAATTGGTAGAGACAATAAATTCTAATCTATTTTTAGCTTTTCATCATCCTGTTCAAATACTTCTTGGACCAGGGAATGACGGGAATCGGAATGTGGAAATGATATTTACCAATAACCCTCGGTTACCGTTATCGTCTTAGTAAGCCACGGGATTACTCCTCACGCTTACCATAATACGATCGAGCCCATGGCCTACCATGTTTATTATACCAAATAACACGTCCTAACATGTAAATTTTTTAGTAATTTAATTTTTAAACCTAATTTGTCATTAATAAGATTTGTTATTTTGCACAAAACCACTTTTTAAATATTGTATGAAATTTTCTATCTTCTCTAAATCCTTAAACATTTGTCTATACAATATATTTAAAATACAAATAAATACGACAAAATTATTCTTTAACTTTGTTAAAAATTCCTAGCTGTTGTTTATGGTCTCAACTACTGTTTTTAAGGTTGTTATGACTCCGAGGTTATTGTTAATTATTATATTGCTACATAATAACAACTATTTTGGGAATCAAACAACGTGAACTTAAGGTAATAACGTGGTTCACCGACGGACACCCGCATCACTTGCTAGATAGGTCACATCCAAAATGTTTCAATTAAAAATCTCTCAACCCAATTACAAAGTAGAAATTGAAAAAAAGATCAGTAAAGTTTTAAAAACATATAATGAATATGAAAGGATCTTAATTTTTGGGTTATTATTGAAATAATTTATCGCAGATGCGTCTTATTAAATTTTATTCATATATGTGTTGAATAAGTTAATGTTCAATCAAACAATACTATTATCAAATAAACGGATTATTCTTTATTTATAATAGATTATGAGTTTTTTGTATTATGGTTAACATTTTTAAAAATATTAATATAGTATTACTATTCCTCATAGTTTTTTTTGTTATATATGTGTTTCTATATAATATCCATGTATAAGAACACAAAACAATTGGATACTTTCGCAAACATTTCGGACAAAATAATTATTTTTCAGAACATTATGTGCCATAAGAGAATATTAGGAATTACTGATATGTTTTGTAAATAATTTAAATTGATTTTAATTTTAGGTGTTAATATATTTAATAGCCTTTAAACTCTTAATTAAAAAAAATATAGTAAAATAGTAATGCGGTTCTTAAAATGTAAAATAACAGAAGTTATTACGAACGTAGGCTTTTATACACACGGATTCAGTATTAAATATCTTTGTAGTATAAAATACGGTGAATGAAATGCAATAATAACTAAAAACTAAAGATTTACATAAATATTCAATAGAATGTGGTGTGTTCGTTTCTTTTTAACTATCTAATAATTATCCAAAGCTTTTACCCTCTATGAATACAGAATTAATTTTACAATTATTTCATTGTTTACTCAGGAAACGAAATTGTAGTAAAAGATCATCTTCGAAGAATAGATGCAATAATGATATCTGCATTGTCCTTAAATATTAAAAACTCACTCTAAGCTCAAGCGCGGAAGTCCCTTTATTCTTGTATCAATCTTCACATATCTTTCCATGACATTATCTCACGAAAGTAACTATATTAATGACTTAAAAATTTTATATTACAGTGTTTACCTGAAAACAACATAAAATTTTGATTAATCATTAATCTTTTCATTTTTCCTTATTATTATTTTAAAGTTTTAATTCAATTTTAAGTCAATTACATAAAAGAAAAAAATGTAGTGGTAAAGTAAGTTTGACAAAAGACTAATATTATTTAAACGGTTTTGTAGGTTTCCTAAACCCTAACAAAATAGCTAAACAATAAAAACAATTTTAATTTAATTGCAAAATTTATCAAATTTAAGCCTGCTTCAATCATCAAGTGATGATGCCTTTACAGCAAAATAAACAATTCTTTAAAAAATACTATTATGGAGAATAAAAAAACTTTCAAACATTCTTTACTTTAGTTATTTAGACTCGTACAGACTTTTCTTTGTCATTTAAATGTACAATATATCTGCAGGTACCCATATAAACTATCACGCGATGTAATTAATTTACGAGTATGAGAGGAAAAACAATTAATTAATAATATTATAATAAAGCAAACTATACGATAATATAAACCATTATAACAAAATGATCATACCATAGGTTTTAATCAAGTAAATTGTTGTATAACAGATTGTTATATTATTGTGTTTTCGTAATTTACTAAGTAAAATACTTAAATACATTTTATAAATGTTATTAATTACACTTGGTAGCAAGAAATTTAATTGGCATAACAAATATTTTGCAAATCGCATGTTTGAGAGGATTAAATAACTTATATAAGCGTAGCTTCGTAGCCATCTCGTAGCAGAGTATAATTTTTAATAAAACAAATTATTTTTTAATAAAACAAATATTATATTATATGTATAAAGAAAATCAATCATATGTTAGTAATAAGTAATTAATTTTTGATTTAATGAAACTTAAAATAACTTAACTTTTTATTTTGTCTAGCTAGTCAAGAATGTTTGCATAATAGTAGTATTAAGAAGTAGGTACTTAAAATATAATTTATTACCACTATTTAGATTTTAACTTTAACTAAATTAAATAATATTCATTATTAAATAATATTTATCTTATTTCGTGAAAATTGATTTAAATGTAAATTTTCAGTTGGCCAGAGGCTTTTCGAAATTTTCTGTTAAAACAGAGTAATAGTTATAACTAGACAGAGTAATAGTGATAACAGAGTAATAGTGATAACTATTACTCTGTTACTATCTTAGCTACTTATTATGGAATGATAAGGATTTTAAAAATCAAATAGTTTTATTAATTTTGATCTACTGAAAAGTAAGAGCTCTCCTTTTTTACACCGAATTTTGTTCCCTGTAACTACGTGTTTTTAATATTTAAAAACATGATACCACTTTTTAAGAGATTTGGCTAATGTTTTTAGAACCGCAAGCCGGCCCAACGTCAACCCTCTTTGAGATAGATTATCCTAACTTAATGCAAAATGTAAGTTTGTTTGTTTGTTTCTTTTATTCTTTGCTGTTTTAACCAATCAGTCAAGCAATATCAAGTTTATTTTGACACTTCGTCAAGGATGTAGAAAAGGGGATGGGATGCCTTAGAAAAGTAATATTCCCGAGGATTAAATAAAAATTTCGTCAGAACGTGATTTTTTTTTACCTTGACAGTACGAGAAAAACCAATGACAAAAGCAAATTACTAAAATAGTTCTGTCCATCTCTCCATGCATGGAAAGGTATTTATGTCATGCTTGCATGCTGCATTAATAGTTAAAATTGTATTTTTATTGTCATTGTATATATGTTATATCCTAAATTTGAATTCATAGAACTTATTTTGTTCATTTCTTTTGAAGATTTATAAAAGTTCTACTTTTCTGCTAACCTAAATTTTATCACGTTAAACTAATTCATTCATTATTAATACCATTTACCATTCCTAAAATGCTCTAGGCTAAAAACGAAAATAAATATAATTGTTGAGTACTAATAAACCCGCTTTCGTAAAATGAAAACTAAACGTAAAATGTTAAAATAGATTTTACTAAATGTATTTATGTTGCTTTGCAATTAAAGCCACAACACAATTAGGTACGCGTAGAATTTAATATGAAAAGTTTGTAAATTATTGCAAAGTAGAAAACAGAAATTGATTTTTAATTTTTATAGTTTACAAAGATATTATTATATGATATTTACTTTTTATAATAATTTGTTTTAGTTTGTCAGAATCAAATAAAAGTAGCTGAAAGGATAATGAGCAAAAAGTTTTTGGCGTTATGCTTTCTTACTTATTGATTTCTTTCTCATTTAGACAGGAATGTGAACGATATTAGCTCAACAGATGTACAGAAATGTTCGAGATATATCGATAATGTTTGTTGGTTTTATTCTGTTTAAGTTTTTTTTGTTGCTTTCTCACATTGATATGATAAACAATTCTTGTCACTTTTACAGACAAATTAACAGTTTATGAAAAATCAAGGCATTGTGTTGTACCAAATAATATAGTATGATAGTCATTTATTTCAAAGTGGCAATAGATTTCTCTCTTTATATTTGGTATATATATCAATTACTAATTACGAATGCTATTATGAATATTGAATTAATTTATAAACTTCACTTAAAGTTAAATAATATTATTATTACGTATTTTGTGACTAATTTTATAGATCAGATTAAATAATTAGCCGCAGTGATGCTCGTAATTTTGTCACCATACAGACCGTAGCAACTTCGTTACCATACAGCTTCGGCTTTAGCCACTAATTTAATTAAAATATGAAAAAAAAATGTTTATTTATTTTTTTATTGCACAGAAACAAAATAATGTACAAAAGACGGGCTTGATGTACTTAGACATTCTCTACCAGCCAACCTTAGGATGTACAGGAGAGGGTGTTGGAAGGCGTGCTAAAATGAATAATAATAATAATAATAATAAAAATAACAGAAAAGCACAACAAAATTCAAAAAAATATATAATAATAATCATAAAGATATCTAAATTTTAATAATAAAATATATGATTATTATAAAAGTACGGATAAAAATAAATATAGATATAAATATTAACACGTAAGGATAATCAATTCAATACATTTTTGGTACCTATAATGAGATATATAACATATATAGCATATAATACATATGATACTTATGACATATATTAATATATAATGTATAAATTATTTGAGATAAATTTCTTTCACTCGGCGTTTGAACGATTCTCGAGTCGGGGCTTTTCTTATATGTTACTAGCATATCCAGCCCGCTCCGCCGGGCTTAATTTAAGAATATATTAATTCAAAATACGAATAAAAAATATATTAAATATAATAATTAACTTATTTAGAATTAACCACCGCGATAATAATTACGATTCAACATGAATTTCATTTTCTTCTACTGGTTTCTCTAGCTTGTACATGAATAGTGTCATGACGTTATAACTGACCTTAATTAGTTTGATGTAAAAAACAATATCAATAGTAAAAATAACTGTCACTGACAGTTCTATAAAAAAATGATCCGATCGTCATCAAACCTTACAGGATTACCCGCTGGGTAAATATTAATATCATCTGAAAATTTGGTTAAAATCAGTCAAACCGTTTCGGAGTTTATCCGGAATATACATACATACTTTATCTTTTATAGGTATAGATAATAATAATAATATTAACAATACAGGTCAAATTACACACATTGATCTCACTCCTAAATAAGCAAATTATTTGCTTATGTTTATAATGTGTATTTTTATGTGACCCACATAGAAATACACATTATAAATACTGAGAACATATTTAATAAACCCAGAAATACAGACATATATGTACGTCACATACATGCCTGGCCCTGTCGGAAATCGAAACCGAGCCCCATTGAGTCGCTATACGTTAGGGGTCTGCGCTAACCATTCGACCAACGAGGTGGTTAAAATAGAAATATAATATAAATAATATAATATAATATAAATGATTAACATATTTTTTTGTCGCTTCCCGGTAATCGCTGGTAGAGCTTTCATGAAAAGGCACAGAAGTGCCTTTAATAGGAAACCGAGGAAGCGAGCACAATTTCATTTGAGCAATGAATTAACTAATGAATGTCAATTTGCCAGTAACATTTCTTAGATTTATATTTTTCCCATTTCATTATTTAACGTATTTATCGTTTAAAATAGTATAAATTTATGAATTTATACAACTGAGTATAAATTCATAAATATTTGAAATGTTTCGACAAAATACTTACCATCATGTGTAAGTACTATAGTACCTACTTACTCTGCAGATTTTTCAGCTGTTTTAAAATGTTATGAAATAACATGTATTTATCATAATAATCAAGTATTCATTAGTAATCTAGTTAAATATTTGTGTAAATAGAATAGTAATAAAAAGTGTAAATAGGTAAACTAAAAAATATATAATTGAATAGTCAAATATTTATAAAAAAAACGGATCATAATATATATTTAAAACTACGATCGCAAAACAAAAATTTAGCATATTTCACTTGTACATTTGTTTTCTATTTACCTCAAAGCAGTAAAGTATAAAAATAAAACAAAAGAAGAAAGTACCACGGCGTAGCCCCGCTTCTCCTCTACGAGAGCATTATATTTACCTTATATTAATTACCTTAACTATTAGATATAACAGCATAAAATGGTCGGTATTTCTTTTTTTCTTTATAATAGTAAACAGTATTTATTATAAAACTATTTGAATAATTTTTTAAATATAACTAACATAAATCATATTTTTATGTAATGCGATGAAAGGAATGAAAAGTGCACTTTTCACATTTAGTATTTGTCAGATTAATCGTTGAATTTTGAGATAACATGCTCGAAAAGGAGACTGTTAGTACAGGTATCTTAAAAACTATATTAGTCCTTTATGCAGTAATTATTATTTTTATTTTATTTTCTTATAATTTTTTTTTATCTATTTTTTAAATTTATAATTCATTTATTTTACATATATACAATGTTTTAATATGAAGTATTTAAGTATTTGATATATAATAAAGTTTTTATTATTAAAAGTCAGAATACGTACAAAAAAACTAAAATAAAATAAAATAATAGTAAACAGTTATACAATAAAATAAATATTATTTTAAATAACCTGTTGCTTTACTCACAATAACAACTTTAGTAAAAGATTAACATTGTACTATAAAAGTTTTGAATAGAAGTTAGTTACTTAGTATAGAGCAGATTTATAGGAAGTTGGTATTAAAATGTAATTCTAGTACTTCGTCGTGTAGAATATGTTTTTCTTCCTAATTAGAGTTTTTATGTTTTTATCAAGAACACAGCGCGGATTATCAAATTTAAACCCAGCTTCAGTCATTCTATCAGATGGCTTGACTACACAAATGTTAATTATTTTGTAGAAAGGAATTCTAAGAATTGAGTTTTGAATTCCCATTCCCTATCTGGAGATGAAAGTGAGAACTGGCGGTATAACATTACACCCTTTGTAAAAGTTAATCAAAGGAAGGAACCTTGTTAATAAAGAGAATTGTCAGTCAAAGCTCTGGGACAAAATTTTGTTATTTAAAGTTATTTATTTTTAAATAATCATACTGACATAAGATAAATGTTTTATGTTATTACTTATACAGTATAATATGCAAGTATTAACTTGCAAGTAAAAACAGCGACTAATAAGTCGCTGTTCTAAATATGTTTTAACTCTATATTTGAAATTAAACTCTATAAATGTAAAATGAATAGCTATTCCTGTGGAGTAGGGTGTCGGGCTCAACTCAATCTCATATGTTCAACCTCAACATTAACAATACGTTTTAGGATAACTTATTCAAGATCAATTTGAATGAGACAAAAAATCAAAAAGTGAGTTTACCTTGTTCTGTCACATCATTTCAACGCTAAGATTATTATAATAAAATTGTTATATTTTCAAAAAATAATAATTGTATCTTTTTTTGTGCCTAGAACCTAGTTAAAACCTATAAAATAATTTGCTCGTAAGTTTGTGAAATCGATTCTGAAAACCATTTAAACTTAATTTGATTGGAACAACAGTGGTAGAAAATTGCTTGAAACTAGACACGACGAAGCTTCTTAGCAATCCATGGATTCACCGTGCGGGTGCCGGGCCCATCGCGTTGCAAGGAGAGGAGTGCAAGCAGTGCCTGGGACTTGCGACCCAGGAGTAGGTTTAAGGGGCCCCTTTATTATGCGCAAAAACGCTCACCTTCACCCTCCACACTCCTCTCCCTACCTAACCAAATTTGGAAAGAACCTACTAATGCCGCCTTTGAAGTACGTTCTAGAAATGAACCGATGCTTGTTCTAGAAAGGCCAAGATCTTTAAGTAGGCTATAGAGAGATTTTGCTGTTATACCTCTCGCTCCCACTTCTACCGCGTACAAACTAACTATAAATTTATTCCTGATCAGTTCGTTGGTTAGTTCGTAATACTTATTGAGCTTGAATGTGTGATCCCTTGGGATGTTTGTTTCCCAAGGAACAGTAAGCTCCACAAGTATCACGCGCCTCAGATGTTTCGAATACAGGAATAAGTCCGGTCTGGATGACGAAACACCAACATCCCCAGGGATTTTGTAATGCTTTTCATACGTGTCCATCATGAGAATCCAATCAGGAGCCGCGCCTAATATTGAATAAGGCTTCGCTTTTGATTTTTTGGAGGAGCCTTCTTTTACGAATTCTATAGATCGTTCGGTGGTTGTTATACCCTTCCGCGCTCTTGCTACTGAAAGACTAACCGCTTCCCGTATAATTTCTAATACCTTGTCGTGGCGACGCGAGTATTGACCTTTATCTAGAAGTACCCTACACCCTACTAATAGGTGTTTCGCGGTTCCTATTGCCTCCCCACAGATGTTGCAAGACTTTTCGGTGGCTTTGCCCCATCTTACTAAATTACTTTGATCTGGGAGAGTCATTTGGAATGCATTAAGATAGAATTTTAATAATGCTGGGGACCAATCATAAATTAAGGTGCGCCACTTCAAAGCTAGTGGAATACAAAAATCTCCTATGGTCACCCATTCGTTTTGAATTTCTAGGCTCATCGCGTGGAGTCGGTAATTATCGTTTTCGTCTTGTCGAATAAAAGATTTTGTTATGTCTATGTCTTGAACTTTCCTACTTGATCCTAGCCCTACTTTATTTGTTTGAGCACCTATCATAAACTTTTTATGGAATTGAAGTCGTGACTCGAGCTCTGAGGCAACTTTGTCTTTTGGGAGAGAAGTTACAGTATCATCTTTAGATTTTCCGATGATATGTCTTTTGGTAACTCTTAGATGTTTGTAGAGCTCCGATGGTTTCTTTAATTTTAATCCAAAGTTGTTACGGTCTCTAAATAAGGTTGAAGAGTCCGCTGAGTGCGCTAACCCGAGCCATAACTTCAATGTCTTTATGACGCTTGCATCTAACTTTGACAAAAGGGTTTTATTTATATCATACACGAGGAAAGGCCAATTTAGACGTGATGTTAAATAATTATCGTAAATCCAAGCTTTTTTGACGTTACTTATTGGTTGGTTGTCTACCTTTTTGAGATCGTTTAAAAAGCTATCGACTATTACATCCAACGATGGAGTACAGCCTTGGTAATCGATTTTTTTACCTAAAAATTTAAACGGAGCTGCTTCCGTAACCGTACTAACGCACTGACCGCCTATTATAAGACCCGGATCGTAAGAGGTATATTTGGTATTCCGTCTACCCAGACACAGACTAAAACATTTACTTGGTTTTGTCCTCAATCCGCCCGTCCACGTACAGAAATCCTCAACTACATTTAAAAGTACCTGACATTGTTTCGGATTACGTGTCAGTATCGCGAGATCATCTGCAAAAGCTAGTATGGATTCTGTGTATTTGTTGTTGAACTTAAACCGATAGCCCCACTTTTTTTCATTTCTAATTAATTTGTCTATTAAAATATTAATAACTATATTAAATATAATAGGAGAAATACAACAGCCCTGAAATAAACCAACGTTATAATTAAGTGGTTTTGAATGGTTTTCATTAAAAATTATTGAGAATTTTAATTTTGAATAATATGATGCAATAATGTCGCGAACCACCGTAGGAAAGTTATACCATTTAAGCGCGAACATCATTAGTTCATGTCGTACCGACCCAAAGGCGTTTTCTAAGTCTATCCAACAAACCGTAATTTGTCTCTCGCTAGTTCTAGCATCTTTAAGGCTTTCCGATATTAACGTATTATGTTCCAGGCATCCAGAAATTCCGGGCAAAAACCCTTTCTGGTGATTAGGCCTGAAATATCTATTGTTAATCATGAATTGCGTCATTTTAGTTTGTAAAAAAGAGAAAAATATTTTGGAAATTGTATTTGTTAGGGCTATCGGTCTAGTATCCTTGGGATTATTGACATTGTCGTTTTTCGGAATGAGGACAAAAAGGGCTTTTCCGAACGATACCGGTATTTGCTTTCTTGACCAGATTTTACCGAATATATTTAAAAGATGTTTATGGAGCGACGGACATTTTTTGTAAACTATATAAGGGATACCATCCGGACCTGGTGCTGACTTAGATGGTTTCATTTTAATTATTTTATTGATTTCCTCCAAAGTTGGTGGGTTGGCTTGAAAATCTTCAGTAGGAGTCTCAGGTTTGTGTTCGTTTGGATCCCCATATAGTCTTTGGTTTTCTGGCACTTCGTATGTGCTTTTATAATGGTCGAAAATTTGCTCGTTGGTCAAGAGAAGCTTACCTTTTTGATCTTTGAAAATGTTTTTTGAGTATTTAAAAGGATTTTTATCAAAGTCTACTTCATGTTTTGCCCGATCAAAGCTATCACGATTTTTCGTTATTTGATTTGTTATACCTTGGATAAGTTTAAGAATTGATCGCAATGCCCTAGACAGTTGGTGACTAAGTTGATTATCGCCTAAGGCTTTGGCTATACGAAGTTTCTTTATAAGATCTCTTTTTTTCCTCCTCATTTTCAATTTAAAACCGTTTTCTTTATTTTTGTGAGCATAACGATTCGTAGGTGGATAGTGCTCATTAAAGTAGTCGTAAATAGTATTTTGGAAAGTCTCTACTTGCGCATCGAGTACCTGATTTGAGCCCGGGTGCTCTAACAGGGCCGCTATATTTTGGTCATGTACTTTCCAGGTCGATTGTTTAGTATTTGGAATGCTAAGACGCGTCCGGATGGTCATGGACTCCTGATAGTTTTCATTCAATGGCTCACCATGAGATATATGAGGGTAAACTCTATCCGCAGTGAAAACTGAAGATCTTACCGACGGTTGCCGCACTTCAGCACCATTGTGTGTTTTAAGATGTTTAATAAACCAGGCTCGTCTTTTGTAATTTTTCCCGCACGTAGGGCATTTCAGTTCCGTTATCGCGCCGTTTTCGCCGTAATTGTCAACCGGTGGACAGTTCTTCCGCCCCCCCTCTCGGACTGTCCTAGGGGTATTTTTCTTATTTGGACTTTTAGCGTTTATCGACGTTCCCGGGCTTGGCTTGCTAGGCCATCGCCCTCGGCTGTCTTTCCAGCAGTCTGCTGTCTTCCCAGCTGCCAGCTGTCTTTCCAGCGTCAACTGTCTTTCCAGCGTCATCCCGTCTCTCCGGGCTGTCAATTTAGATAAGACGAAGCTTCTTAGCAATCCATGGATTCACCGTGCGGGTGCCGGGCCCATCGCGTTGCAAGGAGAGGAGTGCAAGCAGTGCCTGGGACTTGCGACCCAGGAGTAGGTTTAAGGGGCCCCTTTATTATGCGCAAAAACGCTCACCTTCACCCTCCACACTCCTCTCCCTACCTAACCAAATTTGGAAAGAACCTACTAATGCCGCCTTTGAAGTACGTTCTAGAAATGAACCGATGCTTGTTCTAGAAAGGCCAAGATCTTTAAGTAGGCTATAGAGAGATTTTGCTGTTATACCTCTCGCTCCCACTTCTACCGCGTACAAACTAACTATAAATTTATTCCTGATCAGTTCGTTGGTTAGTTCGTAATACTTATTGAGCTTGAATGTGTGATCCCTTGGGATGTTTGTTTCCCAAGGAACAGTAAGCTCCACAAGTATCACGCGCCTCAGATGTTTCGAATACAGGAATAAGTCCGGTCTGGATGACGAAACACCAACATCCCCAGGGATTTTGTAATGCTTTTCATACGTGTCCATCATGAGAATCCAATCAGGAGCCGCGCCTAATATTGAATAAGGCTTCGCTTTTGATTTTTTGGAGGAGCCTTCTTTTACGAATTCTATAGATCGTTCGGTGGTTGTTATACCCTTCCGCGCTCTTGCTACTGAAAGACTAACCGCTTCCCGTATAATTTCTAATACCTTGTCGTGGCGACGCGAGTATTGACCTTTATCTAGAAGTACCCTACACCCTACTAATAGGTGTTTCGCGGTTCCTATTGCCTCCCCACAGATGTTGCAAGACTTTTCGGTGGCTTTGCCCCATCTTACTAAATTACTTTGATCTGGGAGAGTCATTTGGAATGCATTAAGATAGAATTTTAATAATGCTGGGGACCAATCATAAATTAAGGTGCGCCACTTCAAAGCTAGTGGAATACAAAAATCTCCTATGGTCACCCATTCGTTTTGAATTTCTAGGCTCATCGCGTGGAGTCGGTAATTATCGTTTTCGTCTTGTCGAATAAAAGATTTTGTTATGTCTATGTCTTGAACTTTCCTACTTGATCCTAGCCCTACTTTATTTGTTTGAGCACCTATCATAAACTTTTTATGGAATTGAAGTCGTGACTCGAGCTCTGAGGCAACTTTGTCTTTTGGGAGAGAAGTTACAGTATCATCTTTAGATTTTCCGATGATATGTCTTTTGGTAACTCTTAGATGTTTGTAGAGCTCCGATGGTTTCTTTAATTTTAATCCAAAGTTGTTACGGTCTCTAAATAAGGTTGAAGAGTCCGCTGAGTGCGCTAACCCGAGCCATAACTTCAATGTCTTTATGACGCTTGCATCTAACTTTGACAAAAGGGTTTTATTTATATCATACACGAGGAAAGGCCAATTTAGACGTGATGTTAAATAATTATCGTAAATCCAAGCTTTTTTGACGTTACTTATTGGTTGGTTGTCTACCTTTTTGAGATCGTTTAAAAAGCTATCGACTATTACATCCAACGATGGAGTACAGCCTTGGTAATCGATTTTTTTACCTAAAAATTTAAACGGAGCTGCTTCCGTAACCGTACTAACGCACTGACCGCCTATTATAAGACCCGGATCGTAAGAGGTATATTTGGTATTCCGTCTACCCAGACACAGACTAAAACATTTACTTGGTTTTGTCCTCAATCCGCCCGTCCACGTACAGAAATCCTCAACTACATTTAAAAGTACCTGACATTGTTTCGGATTACGTGTCAGTATCGCGAGATCATCTGCAAAAGCTAGTATGGATTCTGTGTATTTGTTGTTGAACTTAAACCGATAGCCCCACTTTTTTTCATTTCTAATTAATTTGTCTATTAAAATATTAATAACTATATTAAATATAATAGGAGAAATACAACAGCCCTGAAATAAACCAACGTTATAATTAAGTGGTTTTGAATGGTTTTCATTAAAAATTATTGAGAATTTTAATTTTGAATAATATGATGCAATAATGTCGCGAAAAATGAGTAGAATTAAGCGTAGAATGAGTTTGTAATTCCTTTAATTTGATTTATTAAAAGCTTGGCTGTACTGACAGACATAAAAATATAATTAAAAAATATATTTTACAATTGATCTGTTAACAACCAACAATTTAAACATTGATGGAATAAAGTAACATAAGAAATGTTTATAGACTAAAAAAAGTTGAACTTATATACAAAAATGTTTGACACTATAAATCATTTCAAATTGTTTGCGAACCGATCTCAACTTGTCAAGATTGGAGGAAAACATAGCTAACCATTAATTAGCTCAATAATTTATAAAAATATTTTTGACCAAATTATGGGTAAGATACGAAATAATTACTTCGAATTTTTAAGGCCAGGTATCCCTGCAAAAGTAGGCATTCAGTGCAACCCCCGCCCGCGTAATATAGGTACATCGCGCCTTCGCAGCGGGCATTGCACATAGCGACCACGTGACGTCATCCTGTCGCCACAGTTTAGAACTAAACCATGTTTAATAATTTATTTCATTTCAAAATATTAATGCATTTTTAATATATTTTTATGTGCTAATAATGTTATTGATTTTCGTAAATAAATAAAGTGTAAGTGGTACATATAGAATAAAAATAAAACAAATTATATATTTAATTTAAATTATGTTTATGTATTATCACAATAAAATAGGTAACTCTTAATTAAAGTAATTTAAAACTGAATAAAATTTAATCGGCGTATATTTTGTGCCGGTATTGATTCCTTATCAAAGTTTTTAGATTTACGGTTAGTTGTATCAGTCATATTTTCCTTCTGAATTGATATGTCTCGTATGGGCATACCTCTTGCATTTCTACTCTCTATAATTTCAGGCAGCAAGCAATTTATATAAAATGTTTTTTTGGTTTCATATTAGTGTCCCAAAATAAATCATCTTTTTCAATGAACTGTGTGTATATTTTCTCATTCTCGTCTGCCCATATTGCCAAAAGACACTTTTGTAGTTCTGTTACGTGTAACTGGCCTTTTACTTGGTAGTACACATAGAATGCACATATAGAATGCTTAATTCACCGAGGTGGACAGCGATACGGTAGCTCAGTTGGTAGAGCGGCGGGACGGTTTCCCAGTAGTCGCGTGTTCGAATCCTTGCCCGTATCGGTTTATTTTTCATTCTATATTTATATATTTTTTTTTACACATATTGCATTCAAATTTAAAAGACGATATCAGTCCATTTCTTCTTTCATCGACTAAACATAAATTACTTGCATTACAATTAAATAAATTATTGTGGCGTGCTTTCTCTTGTAATTCTCTTAAAAAGTAATTGTCATCAACAGGTAACAGGTTGGAAAAAACCTTCTTTATCATTTATCATTTCAATCATAAGCCCATCATTGCCTTCATCAGTTTCGTTGCAATAACAAATAAGATATCAAGATAGTATTAGTCGCGGGTTTGATTCCTACTCAGAGTGTATATTGGTGTTTATACAAATTTTTAATGATATAAAGTTGTAAACTAACCACGTCTCAAATGATCTACTATTTTAATTCGATTACTTTGAGAGTTATTCATGATTTTGCAAAATGTTCGATTGACACGTCTTCAATTTTAACATTTTTATTATTCTCTTTGGACCTACTGAAAAAGCTAGACTGTGGTAAACTAGGGAATGACATAATATATGTCATGATAATCGCACAATTGCATCTGCAACATTTTGATACACGTCTTACCTTGTCAACGTCTCGCGAGACACTGACGAGTTCTCTGATGACCGATTTTCGCTTGAATAATTAATTAAAAAAATAAGAGATTGAATAAAAAAAAACTATCGGGTAAAATGCCTCGAGAAATCAATGAACATTATTTTGGTAAAAGACCCATAATGTTTAATCGCTTATTTTAGAAATAAAACCGAAAAATTGGAGATAAAAAGACGGAAAAGAGGTAACTTTGTGATTTTTTTCTATCGAGCAAATTTTATTAAATCATGTTTTCATCGGGTACATTCCCTGCAATATATCCTCAAAATTAACAATATTTTTTATTTGATTTAAATATCAATGTTTACTATTTCAAAAACGAATTCTAACAATGTGTTTTGTAGGGATACCTGGCCTTAAGGTGGTACCATTCACAAGACAGAGCGAGTGAAAAAGAAGAATGATGCTAAATGTTATTGCGGAAGGATATATGGGTTGAGTTAGACTAAAAAAGACATTGATGATTGTTGAGATGACGGTCATTAGGAAAGACTGGAAGAGTAGAACATGTTGTGGATGCCGACTCCACAGCAAAACGGTAGGAACAAGATGACGATGAGCACTTGCTTAATTACCGGAATACAATTCAACATACTTCCCTTTTAACATATTACAACGATTTGTTTTTTTTTTTTGCATAGTGTAATTGATAGACATAAATATTTGCTTAAAAGAAGACCGGAGGCGAAGCAATAAATAAAGTTATTAAACAAACAGTTTTAGGTCGGTTTCTTGACAATATGTTAACGTAGAAACTGCGCATTAAAAGTATTACAACTAAGGTCATTGATTGCACTTAGAACTGCTTTTCATAGTTTAGTACGATGTTTCCCAAAATACATCATTTGCATAATTTACGATTACCATATTGTCTCACATAAATCAGTTTGTCAAACATACAATGTGTGTAATCCAAGTATAAAGTGAAGATATTACTCGAAGCTATTTATTTAAATTAAAATTGCAATTTAAGAACTTATAACTATGCAAGCCGGAAATAGTTGTCTTATATAGCCTAAAACTAAAGTAAAAAAAATATGTTGTTTGTAGAGGCTAGCCTTTATATCAAACTTCCAACATTAATTGAAGAAATCAAATCATTTAACATTTTTAAGAAACTATTTATACTAATCTTCTCAAGGATTTATCATTTCTATTATTATGAAATATAGACAAATAATTAATAAATAAAACATTGTTTTTAGTTTTTTATTCAGCCCATTAACAAAATTAGATGTAAGAAAATATATAATGTAATTATATTCATAAATAGTTGTTAAAACATATTAATATATTGTCAGCATTTGAAACTAAATTTTAAAATTAAAAAAGTATACAGGGTTATTTGTAATTGGCCATCTCTTGCAAGCAGCCTTCCTACTTCAATCCCAACAATATTTGTTCTACGACTTTTAAAAATTAATTGTATTTATAGTTTAAATTTTTGCACTGATATAAACTCTGAGCGTTGGTATGGCGTTGACCTTATAAGTATTTTTTACAAAATACAGAGTAATAAGTAGAAGTAAACATACAGAGTAATAAGTAAAAGTAAACTTTTTTTTTGTTTTGTATTTTTCTGTTGTTTATCAAGATTTGTAAAAAGTCGCAGAACAAATGTTGTCGAAATTGATGTAGAGAGGTTGCCTTCACGTGGCCAATTAATAAAAAAAAAAAACCCTGTATATAATCTTCTAAAATATAACCATAGCAGCCTTACCTTTTCCAACAATCAAAATACAAAAAAAATATATATACACGTAAGCCAATTTCAATTACAAAATCTAACTTATTAATATTTAATTCTCGTAAAGATTAAAAATATATTATTATATAACAAAAAAATGTTATATTATAAATAAAAATAATCAAACAAATACCCGTTATCAAATAATCTCTTTTGATTTGAGTTGCGGCATAAGTCTTAGATGTTATCGGGTCGGAAGTGCCTACTGTTTGTATTTTTATTTAGAAATACTTTCATTATTTTGTTGTTACCTATTATTTGAAATAGAATTTGAAAAATATTAAATTGTTGTGTCCGTGTTTTAAAATTTAATTAAATATTTTTTTATTAAAATAAAATTACTATTTCGTATCTATATTAATATATAAAAAAATTATTTATTATTATTATATTTATCATTTTATTTATTATTACTATTAGTATATTATTTTAATAATATTATGATTTGAATCAATATTATTAATAACTTATTAAATGAATAAGTTCTCCTGTTTTTATTTGACAAACAAGTCATCAAACAAAATAATATCAAACAAACTTAAACAAAATAATATCAAACAAAAAAAATGTCATAAAACATGTAGGTAACTTTTATTTCTAAGATCTTTTACTCACATTTGAGTGGATAGAAGACAGGACTTTTCTAGTTTATATATTTACCATTATTTAAATGTACCTTTGTTCATCTAATATCTACTATATTATCTATATATTATTTTTACTTACTGATTGTGCTCTAGTTCGCAAGAAACAGGATTTACATGTCCAACATTAAAAAAAATATTTTGTTAAGGTTTTTATTTAAATATAAAACTATTAAAAATATTTAGACTTAAGGCTAAATATTTTTAATAGCTCTAAACACGATACCATTTGAGACTCTCGACAAAAACAGAGTCTACACGGAAATCATTTGAATGTTCTGAGATAGCAGCTAGTATCTATTTGTGACCAGTCAACGTATATTGCGAGAAGGTTTTGAATATATTTTAAAAATAAATACATAAAATACAAAATGCTTTTAAGAATGTGGTGACAAATAACTAAAAAAGATATTCAAACTAAAAAATATGTTCATACTGACAGTAATACCTACCTTTAAATATATCTATATGAATTGTGAACGTGTAACCGAAGATGAAATAACCAAAATTGGAATCCGGTATTCCGAATGGACTTCAAATAACTTTACTCTTGTGTTTCTTAGAATACTTGGGTGAATTTCTGTCTTTAATAATTTTACAATATCCCGGTCTGTGACTGTAAATAATATTATTTTACTAGATAAATATAATTGAATTAATAATAAATTCCGTGGTGGTAGACCATAACATCGGGTCGCCGGCAAAGTTACCACCCATAGGGCAAGGTCGTGCCGCAAAGCGACCTAGTCGTGTTCCGGCACGTTGCTCGATGAAGCCGTTTATGGGAAATGGGTCTGAACAGCTGCGGTACGTTGGCGAACCGGTTGACGTCGAGTTGGTGTTTATTTTGTCGGGTGTCTAGTCGCGGAGGGTAGCGGGATCCGAAGCGACGGCTATCCGCTGGCCGCCCGCAGATAGTTGGGGGCCCAATTAGTGGGTTAGCCACCCACGAAAGGCTGCCCCGCCAGCTGCGAAAAATCCCAGGGTGGCTCCATCGTGCTGGTTGGCGACCAGATGAGGAGGCCCGATGGCGATCCCTGGGGGGGTTCGGGCGTCCCCGCAGTCTCCAGGCTAGCCTCCCAGTGGCAAGACATCACCAATTTCGACGTCGGGTTCGATACGTACCGTCTCGTTCAACTGCCATTTCCCATCCTTATTCACTTTTATATTTATTTTTTATGAAAAAGTTTAAAAAAAGGAACAAGGTTACACAGCGGTAGCACTCCTCCTCATATAAAGTGCACCTCACTAATATCAGGGGTTTGCACTCAAATCTTTTAGCTGTCCACCACCACCTGGAGACAGAGCAGCCGCACTTGCTCTTTTTGACGGAGACGCAGATACAATGTCCTTTGAGCGCTGCATACTTGGATTATCCCGGTTACTCGTTAGAGCACAACTTTCGCTCACGGGCCGGAGTCAGTATGTACGCGCGGAACGACCTCTGTATTCAGCGTCTCCGTCACCTTGAAGACCCCACTTTTTCTTCCCTATGGATTTTAGTGGACACAGGAAACGAAAAAATCCTGTATTCCTGTGTCTATCGTTCGCACAGCGGTGACCAGGAGACAACTCGTTTATTTGAGTATCTCAGTGAGGCTGCAGATATGGCTCTATATCAGTACCCTTCGTCGCAGCTCGTCTTTCTGGGGGACTTTAATGCCTGTCATCAGGACTGGCTGTTCCCGTACCAGAAGACCGACCATGCTGGAAGAGAAGCGCGGAACTTTGCGTTGTCCTTGGACCTCTTTCAGCTGGTGAGGCAAGCGACAAGGGTGCCAGATGTGGTAGGCCATACAGCGAATTGCCTGGACCTTCTGCTGACAACTGATCCGGACAGGTATCGTGTAGAGGTCACGTCCCCCTTGGGAACCTCCGATCACTGTCTGGTGAAATCTGTATTTACATATTCCCCACCAGCTTTCGAACCACATGGTGTTAGGCGAGTATGGAAATACAAGTCAGCAGATTGGGATGAGATGCGGCACTTTTTTGCGTCTTATCCTTGGCGGCAGGTCTGCTTCTCTTCTTTGGATCCGTCGAGTTGCGCGGATGCTATAACCGATGTGGTGCATCAGGCAATGGAGTATTTTATTCCTTTTGCTGACGTACCCATCGGTGGCAAAGCTCGCCCATGGTTTAATGCCGAATGTGGTCATGCTCAAGACCGAAAACATTCGGCATATCTCATTTGGGCTTATGCTCGAACCCGCAAAACTCCGGATGTAAGTTTGAAGAAGAGAGCCTTTAACCAAGCTGCCAAGTCCTACAAAAAGGCATTGTGGAAGGCTCGTCTCGATCGAATCGCTAAGAATGGCGAAAAGCTCTCTGTCAGACCAACTGGCAGTCGAGCTTTCTGGTCTCTTGCGAAAGCGATCGAGTCGAATTTCTGCCAACCCTCACTGCCTGCTCTGCTGAAGCCGGATGGATCCCTGGCCCACACAGCAACAGAGAAAGCGAATGTACTTGCTTCTCTGTTTGCTGATAATTCGCATCTAGACACTGGCAATGCTTCTCCAGCACATCTTCCTCACTGGGGTATTTCGATGCCTGAAATCCGCATCACTAACAAAGAGGTATGGAGAACATTGTGTCGTTTAGATGTGAATAAAGCCAGTGGTCCTGATGGTATACCAGCCATTCTGCTCAAGACATGCGCAGCTGAGTTGTCTCCTGTACTGACACGTCTGTATCGCCTCTCTTTCATGACTGGAATAGTGCCGAAATCCTGGAAGCTTGCTAATGTGCAACCCGTGCCCAAAAAGGCAGCCGTGCCGACCCTGTCAATTACAGACCGATTTCAATCACCTCCATACTCTGCAAGATTATGGAGCGTGTATTGAACTCGCGCCTACTAGCATATCTAGAAGGTAACGATCTCCTCAGTGACCGACAGTACGGGTTTCGCCGTAATAGGTCTACTGGGGACCTCCTAGTGTATGCTACTCACATTTTAGGCGAGGCCATCGAGAAGAACGGAGAAGCGGTCGCCGTCTCTCTGGACGTCTCGAGGGCATTTGACAGGGTCTGGCATGCGAGCCTTATATGCAAGCTTTCAGCGTACGGTATATCTCCTGGTCTGATCGGCTGGGTAACGGACTTTCTGAGCCACAGATCTCTCCGAGTAGTTGTCGACGGGTGTTCCTCGGAACCCCTGACAATAAATGCCGGAGTGCCTCAGGGGTCCGTTCTTTCTGCAACTCTGTTTCTGCTGCACATTAATGATCTATTGAAGCCCGGTATCTATGGGTACGCAGACGACAGCACAGTTGTAGAAAGATATCTGCCGAGTACTCGGGCTAGTCGAGATCAAGTACAGTCTGAAAGAGAAGCCATGGTGCAACGTTTGAATGACAAACTTCAGGTATTCTCCGCATGGAGCAATGCCAATCTTGTCAAGTTCAACGCCACCAAAACGCAGACGTGTCTATTCACCGCCAAAAGGAGCCCTTTCACCTTGGCTCCTACTTTCCAGAATGTATCCTTGGAATACAGTGACCGGCTTCAGTTGTTAGGCTTAGAGATTTCCTCGAACCTCAACTTTGGTCGGTTCATTGAGTCCAGAGCAAGAGCAGCAGCAGCAAAACTTGCCGTTCTTGCGAAGGTTCGGCAGTACTTTACACCGGGACAGCTTCTTGTTTTATACAAAGCACAGATCCGGTCGTGTGTAGAGTACTGTGGACACATATTTGCTGGTGCCGCAAAGTCTCATCTTGCGGTTCTGGACTCAATTGAGAGGCGAGCAAAGAGGCTTATAGGCGATCCCGAATTGGTCGAAGCCGACCTCCAAAGCCTTGAACACAGGCGTAAAATTGCTAGCCTCTCAGTATTCTATAGGATACATTTTGGTGAGTGTGCGCAGGAATTACACGAGTTAATTCCCCCGTCCCCCTTCCATCACCGGACGTCCCGACGCACGGCAGGTATCCATCCTTTTGTTGTGGACATTCCACCTGTCCGAACGAAGCGCTTTGCTTCCTCATTTTTAGTGCGTACAGCGAAGGACTGGAACAATTTGCCTGCGTCGGTATTTCCGGCCAAATATAATGTGGGTGTCTTCAAGAGAAGAGTGAATAGGTTGCTAGGGCAATGCGCCTTACCATCTAAGACTACATTCCACTTACCATCAGGTGGAATGTAGTCAAGCATTGCCCTAGATCATATAAAAAAAAAAAAAAAAAAAAAAAAATATCTTATATTATTTTATTTATAAACGATATCAAATTTGAAAGTTACATCTAGTTGACGAAATTGTATCTTAATATAATACATACAAGAATATATTGTTATACATTAATACATTATATATTATTGTTACATGCAATCAATAAAAGGATTCTTTTTACCGTTTATGTAAACCTGTTTATTAAACGTCAATACATATCGATAGATGTATCACGGAGAATATGTTGTAGTCAGATTTCATTCATCGCTTATATCTTTTAATGGACATATTACAAGATCAAATTACTAAACGATTTGGTCAAAAGCTTCCTCTTATCTATTAATAGATCTAAACGATCATATTCTATAACAAACTCTTTTAAAAAACATTGTTAGTTTCGAACGAAATTAGTTTTATAATCAAATTATTTATTTAACGTAGTAATTTAACACCAAAAGGAATTATTCCACTATTTTTTCAAAAAGTTTATAAAAATATTAACCGTTGCCTTATCCCAATTAGCTGACTATTATTTCGACATTCTATATTTCAAGGCATGTCAATTTTCTTGTGCGAATTATAGACACTTGCTATGGTTTTTTTTTAACTTTGACTATCTTCTTATAAATATAATTTTAGTAAATAATCCTTTACAGCCATTTTTTTGGGTATAGGATTTTAAAGTAAAAATGACAAAATAAGTTGGTTATTAAATGAAATATTACAAGCATTATTATTTAACTTTTAAAAAAACTTATAGCTAACGTCTTTGGGGGAAGATAAACTATTTATCATTTTGGCTTAATTACTCGTATAAACATTAGTTAAGTTACTTAAAATCTCAATTATATTATATCTTAATTGTCAATATCATCTCAATCTAGTAATATGTTATTTAAAGGATGTCCTCAAACAATAACTACGAAGTTCGGGTTTGAATTTAATTTCTAAGCTTGTTGTAACTAAGCTTGTAATGAAATACTTCGTTCCATTACCCTTTTTCCTTGGTTTTGATTATTTATACAAAAAAATGTCTAATGGATTTTTTAAATTAATAAATCAAACACAAAGTCCATTTAAGAAAGTTAAAATTAAGAAATAAATCCATGTTATTATTAGAATCAAACCAAATGTTATCATGTAAGTAATAGGACAACAACATAATTAAATAATTCTTAAATACGATTTCTTCTTACTAAGTGGTTATTATATTATATACATAATTTTTTAATTAAAAAACAAAAAATATATATATATTTTTATGCCGCGTTTTTAAGGACAGTTGTATTTTGCTTTGATTTTGGATGTCTTATAGTAATGGATAATGAAATTGTATTGTCATTATTTTTAAAAAGTGTTTTATAAAGTAACATATTAGTAAGATAACTAGCAATTTTATATTTTTTTAATTTTATTGTTATGTTTAAAAAGTGTTTCAAAAATTAACGGATTCAGATTACAAACATCAGAAAACTGTCAAGTTTAAATATTTTTTTTAAATTCACTGCTAATAATTACTAAAATTGGGAAACAAACAAATAGCTAAAAAAATAAGCAATACACATAGACTTGGTTTTAAAATAGTGCAAAAGATGTTTAATTTAAAATAACTTACTGGAGATAGCTCTTGTAAATGAGTATGTACAAATCACATCCTCAACCTAGGTAGGTTAAGAGTAGGTACTCTTCGTTTAAGCTTCTGTGAGTTGTAAATGTTATAAACTGAATTATCAAGTGGAGATACAGAGATGTTTGATAGGTTTGTAAAGTCAATATCATCCAGCTTCGCCGTAACATGATCAGAAAAACCTCATTTAGATACCTCCATATTAACTGCACATGACACTACACACTTATGTGACTGAATATTCAAGATATGTATATTAGATTCAATTCTTATATAATCAATACTTAACCAACAATACTTACCAACTTGGTAATACCAATTCAATAATAACAAAAATAATATAGTTCATACTGGCAATTGATTTTTCAAAGAATATTTTAGGTAGGTATTTGGCTTTATTACTATTTTAATATTCCCACGTCTCGTTGTTTATGTATTTTTTTAATTTTCATATGAGAATGAGGATTTTAATTTTTCGTTCACGATTAATCTAAAACACAATTATGAAATTTTGTTTATTAATAGCTATCTTTAGCTGTTTAGAACAATTGCTGTACGAGTGGTATGAAAAGTTTTCGACCCAACAATGATACAAGACATTTTTTCTTAATATTTATTTTTATTTATCAACATAGTCACCTTGTAACTCTATACACTTCTCCCAGCGATACTCCCATCTCTGTAACCCGTCCAAATAGTACTCGGCATTTTTCTCTGCAAAGTATTCGTTCACAAAGTTGATTGCCTCTTCATTTGACGAAAATTTTGGTCCTCTGAGCGCAATTTTTAGATGAGGAAAAAAAGAAGTCACTTGGGGCTAGATCTGGTGAGTAAGGTAGATGATCAAGCAGGTCAACCCGTAATTCCTGGATTTTCGCCATTGCAACCGCTGAGGTATGAGATGAGACGGTGCGTTGTCTTGGTGAAACAGGATTTTCTTTTTATGTTAATGTGGCTTTTTTTTGCAAGTTCTGCTTGTCAAGTAATGATGCATAGTATGCTTCTGAAGATAATCGATTAAAATAATTCCATGACTATCCCAAAAAACTGTCGCCATCACTTTCCCAGCCGAAAAAACAGTTTTTGCTTTTTTTGGAGCCGGTTCCCCCTGTGCGATCCACTGTTTGGACTGTATTTTTGTTTCGGGCGTATAATGGTGTATCCAAGTTTCATCTACAGTAATTAATTGGTGCCAAAAATCGGTATTTATTTCGGCTAAACTGCGCCAAAAGAGCGTTTTAAATGTTCATTCGAACACATTTTTGGTCCAACGTGAGCAAACGCGGCACCCAAAGCGCGGACAGGTTTCTCATGCCTAAACATTGATTTAATATGTGACAAACATGTTCTTTCGACATGTTCATAACCTCTGCTATCTCTCTCACTTTAATTTAGCGGTCGTCTAGCACCATTTGGTGAACTTTGGCGATGCTTCTGTCGGTAGTTGCAGTTTTTGAACGTCCCGAACGTTCATCGTCTCCCAAGCTTTTAAGGCATGAAACCAAAATGGGTGAATATTGGTAAGTAACTAAAATGGGTGAATATTGGTAAGTAACAGATGAACAACAAAATCCAGTAGCTGCTGCCATCGTGCTGCCATCTTCACGTTGAGGTCGGAAACTTTTCATACCAACTAGGTAATTTGTGTGCAACGGTCGACGTCAAAATTTAGAGGCTCAATTCCAAAAATTCCCACTGAACTTTTTTTTCTGTCATTGTTTGACCAATAGTTTATTTGAATTATTTTTGATGTTTTAGCCGTAATGCATAATATTTCTCTTGACAATACCATCGTGATAAGGCTAGGATAAATACTGAGATTTTCGAAAATGAAAATATAAACATAAATAACTTCTATTATTTGAACAAATCATTTTACATATATTTATTACATATATGTATAATATATTTTGTCATATTGTTTTCTAATGAGTATGGTAATAATTTCTTGCCAGTCACGGGTTGACTGACACAAAATGCATTATTATCGTTAACCTATGGACACTATGTACACTAAATTAGAGCAAAATAAAAATACTACTCTATGGATGGTAAAAATATATAACAAAAATATTCTTATACATTTTTATCTTGAACTTTGATGTACCTATTACGAGAACAAGTATGTACATAGAGCAAGAAATTGGGAATGGAAGAAAATTACGTGGAAAACGTTAACCAACCAGTCACGTTCGGTTCATTTAGTCGCTGGTATTTAACTTCAGAGAGCTCTTCAGTAAATAGGTTATTACACTTATGTACATATATATACATATATTATACATATATTGTGATATTTTTTTCTAAATAACAATTATTATAGTGCAAAATATCATAATATTTACATTTATTGATCTCATACTAATACTACCTAATTCTTATTTAATATATTTAATTAAGCAGTTGATTAATTATTTTTTTATTTGCCTTACATAAATATGAATATTTTGAGTATGTGGGATCCCGTAAATACCAAGATCCCGTCGGATTGAAAAAAATATATTCTCCCAAATATCGAGATTGAATGCAGGCTGCGGGATTGGAAGCTTTATTTTAAACATATATAATATGAGCGTGTCATACTAAATGATATAAAGTTTCAGCAGAAAGAAAATAAGACGGACTTACAAAATAATATATTTTATAATTAGATTATTGATTATAAACTGCGCCAAGGTTAGGTTAGGTAAATTCGAAATTCGAATTCAATTCGAATGAATTAATTTATTATAAAATTGATTCTAATAATTTGACAGCGCCAGTATTTTTATTCCGGTAAGATTCCATGAACTTGATTCTTATGATCGGTAAATTGTTTTAAACTAAAGCGCTACAATGTAAAAACTGTTACAATATGTATGGGTCCTAATGCTGTTTTAACTATTCAACTTCTAATTATACATTATTTTTTAGAGGGATTTTTAAGATACAAATACAAAATACTATCATAAGGGGTATCTTTGGAGAGAAGAAAAGAAAAGAGATCAATTAAGCGCTATAAAAATATAGAGGCTGCCACATTTTATTAGTCTGATTACTGTGGATGATACACAAACAATCGGGATCTGTGAAGAGTCGATACAGACTCACTGTAACACGGTTTAGTTTGTACATATGATCGGGTACCTCAACTATAATTACTTATATTATAACAAGTATTACGTGAACCAAACACATTTGTATAAAAATATATATACAATACTTAATTGATTGTTATCTTATATTCTTGAATCGTGACTTATATTTATTATTGAGTGAAGTTGACCCCAGCTGCCACCACATAATATTTAATATTGCGTGATATCTAATCGCGAATAACCTTCATTTGTTTTTATCGCATGCTTATAAAAGTTAAAACATATTTTATTTAAATTATATAAAAAGGCTAGGATGTCAATCAACATTAAAATAAGTGTGTTTGCCTCTAAAATAAATTAGTTTGATTTATATTACATGTATTATAATTATTTATAGACACTAACCGAAAGGATTAGGTTGGCTCATATTTTAACGATAGCCCACTCGTTTCACGACGTGGAAATCCGTTACCCTAAAACCCCTTAAACTTTAATACTATACCACAATATAATTATTATAGACAATTAACATAATATTATTATTGATATTATAAATCAGAAATAATAATATCTTTTTGCGACTCAGCGAACACTGAGATTCCAATCTATAATTAGGTCCATTATTTATATGATGACGTCAGATATGTCGTTACAGGACGTGCTTATTATAATTACTTATTTAAGATAATTAGTTGCCCTTATATTGGAAATTGGGCGGCAATTGTAGTCTCTATCTATATTATTTTTGATAACCAAGCAATGTATAAACAATATTACATTTTAAAACGAGTAATTATGATTTAATATGAACACGATTAGTAGAATATTTTTTGTAAATTTACTTAAATTTAAAACAAAAATCTAAAACATATACACGAATAGTTTACGTAATCTATTTTCATTTGAATTTGAACAAACTTGTAAAATAGGTCAATAAGTAGTGAATTATTGTTTTTAATAAATTTAATACTTGATACTTGATATTTCAAAATATTTAGGTGAAATCGTATAAACCTTGATAGAAAGAACCTTTTAAAATACGTAAGTGATTTACCTAATTTCATATACCATTTAAAGTTCTGTTTCTAGGCAAACTAGCCATTGAAATAAGCAGCTTAGTGTAGCAGGACATACGGTATAATATACCTAAACAAATGATAAAATTAAAGTCATAATAGTACAATAATATACAGAATAATAATATCAGGACAAATTACACACATTAATCTAACCTCTAAGTAAGCAAATGATTTGCTTGTGTTATAAATATTAAGAATATATTTAATGAACGACCAAACCCAGAAATACAGACATCTATGCTTATCACATATAAGTCTGTCTCTGCCGGGAATCGAACCCGAGCCCCATTGCTCCGCTACACATTAGGCGTCTCGACCACCACTCGACCAACGGGGCGGTTAAATAAATAAAGACGCTTACAAGAATCTTAAAGTTAACGAAATACTACTAATATCAATTAGGTAGTTGACCAGTCGAAATAGTCGAATATTTATATAAAACCAGGATACCGTTCTCAAAGATATTTATTCTATTTTGAAACAATTTTACAATAATATATTGGTACAGTCGTTCGTTTTTTAATACCGATTCTAAACTGGTGATAGGTATTTTTGATTTTCTAGTATGGAATTACACACTTCAAATCGTATTTTTTTTTAATTATTTTATCGATGCATATAATAGTGGTATCGAAATCAAGTCATCTTAATTATATCTCCCAAAGCATATCAAGATTGTCAGTCAGCGAAATGATGTTAACATCCAGAAATGTATCAATGCTTCTTTAGAATTAATTTAATATATATTACATTTAGTATATTAGAATTTATAAAACTGTTTCACATGAAACTATGAACAATCATTAAACGGCTTTCAAAGTTTTTTTATGTTTTGTCGATGTTTTTCTTTCAATGCATTAAACATAAATATTTATCAAATAACCAAAATAATTTAACAAGTAAATGTTATGATAACAGTATTAGTATTAAAACTAGACATACCAAAGCAATTAAATTTTACAACTAATTAAATTTTTAAACAAGATAAGTATTACTAGAATCAAATAATACATCACAATTAACCAACCGATAGTCTAGTCCTAAATCCAAACCAATATTTCTTATCTTTAACTACAACTAAATAGTCTTTGAAATTGCCAACCAACTGTTTTGGAACTAAAAACAGGGATTCTCACTGTTTTTCTTTCTTTCGCTAAAAGAAGAAAAGTTTCTAAAACTACAGTATCATAGAATAAATATTAGTTGGACATGTAACAAAGACCTGAATCAGTCGAGTTTTTTAATATAGTAATTTAAAAACCCAACTTCTTAAAAATTACAAACAATAAATGTATTACAGGAACAAGTTATTTTTAAACAGAATGAGGAATGTCGTAAAGGTAAATGAAACTGATTTATAAATTGATTTATTGATCTAGTTCTTCACAGAATATCTAATTTACTCGTTGACTCGTTTTGCTTTATTATATTATTTTATTATTTGCATATACTAGTAAATAATTAGGTTTGACATAATTATATTACAATCATTTATATATTTTTTTTATAAAGTTGTCTACTCCCGCGGTACGGATTTTATTATTGGCTTCACAAACATATAAATAAAGGACACAATGTATAGCCAAACTCGGAACAACAAATTGTGTATTAAACAGAGAATTATCCTGTTTGGGGATCGAACCCCCCCTGGTTTAGCAGTTTGGTTTTATAACTATTAAAGACATCGTAACTACTGTATATAGTGTTATTATCAATAAACCTTATAAAATGTCGATGAAATAAAACATTTTTATGGACGGACGACGTTATCTGAAGCGCACTTAATAAAGCTGCCATAAAAAGAAAATGTCAAGTTAAGAAGGGACGCGACGTGACTCTCGCATAGAGTGACAATACATAGAGTAGGGGAGCCTAAAAAGTTTTCATCGAAAAAGAAGAAGCCAAGGAGGCTACCCAACCGCCTCTCTCTCTTATGTGTGTGATTAGACAAAGATAAGTAGGGGTCTCTCATGTTCCTTCTCTTATTGTTTGTTAGATATTTATTTTAGTAGAATAAGTAAATAGAATAATAGTTTAAAATAATTGATCTCGAAATAAGTCTCTAAAACACGGTATTTAAGTGTCGTGAGTGAACCTTACTGCTAGTATTTACGTTGCAAATGAGTTTTCTGGAGATTCAACAGCGTGAAATGATTATATCAAAGTGGTTTACCAACCGCTGTGTGTATCAAGGATCTCGATTAAAATGTTGTAAAATAAATTAAGTTCTTTAAGGTTTCTACCACGTAGACTTGATAAAACTTTTCTGACATTTTAGTATTTCTTAAGTCCCATCTTACTTTCTATTTTTACATTTATTCCAAATTCAAAATATCTTTATTCAAGTAGGCATTTACATTTACATTAAAATAGTCATCATAGTCAGTTCGTAAGTAAGCTACATTTAACTCGGAATGCTGATCTTCTGAGAAGAGCTGGCCTGAAGCTCAACAATTGCTTTTTTTAAATGATATATATCATTTAAAAAAAGCAATTGTTTGACTTATACATTATAACACCAACCCTGTAATGCATCAATAACCCAAGTTCCCCAAATTTTGATCAACCAAAAACGCTTTCATGTTATAATATGATCTACTTTATAATATATTATAGATAAAATAGATTTTTATTTTCATATTACTATGTCCTGTTTCATCTCTTACATAATCATAAACATTAAAATTTCTCCTTTGATGATAATTTAATTTCAATTTTTTGTAATTATCAACACATACAGAATTTTAGGATAAAATTAATGTTTTATATTACTATTGCAATAAGACAATAACAGAGGATAAGATTAAGATAAACAAACTTTTTTGAGTTAAATGAGATATTTAATGAACCAATTTTTTCTAATATGCCAGAGATGAGGTAAGATGAGGTAAGCCTGTCTATGGGACAAAAACAAAATTAGATACCATCCTAAGTTACTTATCCGAAAGGAGGCAGAAATCGTACAACACCTTTTCCCAATTAGGTTTCATTTCAGGTTGGTAAACAGATTTTATCATAAAACCCACAGATGATTGGCATAAGAACAGGTGGATAAGGATATCGGTGAATTATAGAAAATTAAATAGGTTTTAGGTGATTTAATTTTCTATATATATATAATATATTGTTGTTGAATTAAAGAAAGAAATTAAGAGACTACTAACACAACAACATTTTGCCAATCAGTAATCTATATATCAATAAAATATTGTAGAAAATATATGATCATAATTTTTTCTTAAAAGATTTAGAACGAACTGACCATAAATCTTTAACCAAAGACATTCAACATTCAGGTACGAATTCCTATCTACTATCTATCTTACTCTTTTTGCCGGATGACCCTGACAAAGCCAAGAGTGCTGACGCTTTGAAAGATTTTCAACCCAGTTTCTTTTGCAAAAAATAATAATAATAGGTTTACTTTAATTACAATTTAATATTTTCCATTACCCCCTTGCAATTATTTTTTATAAATTGGTTTGGTTTTTTTAAATTGATAGTTGACCAATTACAAATGAAACAAAGTATGTTTTAATATTAAAAACATATTTTTTAAACACAAATAGGTGAACCGATATACTGTTTGAGATTTTACTAACTATAATACTTACATCTTTAATACAAAGTTTTATATTAGTCGTATAAAATATAATTTAGTATTCGACTTATTTGGCATACTCAACTTAGTTATTCAACCTCTGGTTTTTTATGTGTTTTTTATGTTTATGTTTTTTTATTTTTATTATATAAATAAATATCTTAAAACGTATTAGGGTAATATATTTTCTAAATAATTTTGGGTGAAAATTTTGTTATTATTTGACTCTAGTTATACGCTTGCCATAGACTATTATTAAGACAGCATATACGTATAGTGTAAGACCAAAGAGAAGATACCATTGACACATGTACCTATATAAAACAGATATACGTGGTCGGAGAAAGTTTGGCTGTAATACGAGAAACATAATAAGACGAAGAAGAAAGGAGGCTCCAATGCTAGACATCAATCCCAAATAGTTTGAGTAACAGCTTGTGGATGATAATAATTTGAAAAATTACCTAAATAAGATTTCTAACACAGCAGACAATTTATTTTATTAAATTACCTCGACGAAACAGAAGACTGGTTTTTTGTATTTTCTAAGACAGAATAAAATAAGATTTATTAACACGATTTGAGTACGAGAACCTTCATACTTTGTCTAGAAATGTAAAATATGAAAATATTATACAGTTGTAGATGTTGTATCTATAATCTATCATCATATGTATAGTAAAAGCACTGAAATTTATTATCACTGGTTATATAACTGTAAAAACAATACTTGAGGTTTATGTTCTTATGAATTAGGGAACATGAAACATCATTTTAAAGAAATATCTTAGTTTGAAAAGTAGTTAAAAAATTCTGATTACCTATAATCAGATTATTTTTTCTATTACCAGTAAGAATTATGTTGTTGGAAATAATCTTAAAACATAAGTAAATTTAAGTTATTAGACTTAAATTTATGTAAATAGTAAATTTAAGTTAATAGACTTAATAATGGTACTGTGTTTATATTTGTCATATAATCAAAAATTTCAATTAGTAATATATATATTTTCCAATATTATTTTCGTTTCAATATCGTTCTCCAGTGTGAAGTAACTAAAGAGGTAAATTGATTTTAATGAAACCATCAATTATAAACAAAATATACTTAAAATAAAAGTACTTCTATAACCAAGTCAGAACCAGTTGACTCTTATCTTATCAATCAATTACAAAGGACAGGCCTTCCTAAGATCGGAACCCAATGTCAACCAAATCATTTGAGTAACTTCCTGGAATAGAAATGAACTACCTACAAATTAGTTAGTCCTATATTTGTTTACGTAATAAAAATTGTTTACATCGTTTTGACCTCTACTAAGAAACCAAGGCCGCTAATCGAAAACAATTTTTTATATAAAATAGATTTAGAAAATAAAAATAATTCATCTTTTGTTCGTTATGTGTAAGTCTGAGCTTTAAAAAACTATATCAAGTTATTTTGATTTTTTTTGATATGATAGTATTATGATATCATGTCAGCAAGATTCAAATTAATTAAATTGAAGACATTGTACTTCAATTACTTCAATTTATAAGACTAAATAATGTAAAATATTCTTTACCCTTTAATATACACAGAAAAGTTATAAAAACATACATGTATAAACATACATATATGCTAAATACATATATAAATATTTAAAAATATGGAGGATAAATAAAGAAGGATGATATACCTAAATGTTATTAATATAAGACCATAACTCAAACATGATTAGAAATTAGAAGCGGAGATAATTACTTCCTGTTCCTACATCCGTTATATACCAAACAAAGATGTATTAGACTCAGGGTGGGTTATACCAGGCGACTTGCAAAGTTTACTTAGGCACTGAGCTGATTACTTGAGACAACACATTCTTTCCCATTTTATTTAGCTTTAATCCATTCTATGAAGATTCCTCTCAGCTCTATTTTATCGATAATTGTAAATCGTTAACCTTAAGTTCAATTCACGAAATTGATATTGTTTAATATATTTTTAAAATGCCGACCTCAATCGAATAACATTTACTAAATAAATTTGTTTTTATTTCATATTAATCAAAAGAATAATAATATAAAAACAATTTTAAAGTTAATTGTTTCATAGAAGTAACTGTACCAAATATATTATTCGAGATATTTAAGCCCCATGTTTGAAAATGAAATAAAGAAGTATATAGTTTTATAAATTACCTAAACTTGATGGCAGTTAATAAAAATTATATTAAATCTGTAAAATAAAACTCGTCGAAACTTTAAAAAATATATATTTTAATGTTTGGCAAAAAAGTGAATTAAAAGCTATTAATTTATGAATTGATTTGATACGTTACAAAAAATATAAAGCATGTATTATTAATTGAAGAATGTGGAATTTAGGTCTAAAATGGTTCAAAATGGTTCACCCTTTGATATCACTTATAAGAAAACTCACAATTAAAATATTTCAATACAAAAGCCACTCAGCTCATTCAAGTATCAGTGGGGAATAAAATAAATATCATACATTTAAATACATAATGATTAATAGGATCATATTTCATCCTTTGTTTTAGAAGCAATTTCTAAACTTAGACACGTTTAAATTAAACTAAAAGAAATATTATTTGCTTTCATATTTTAGAAACTTAAAAGTGGGTTTTCTCTTAAAATTATAGCTTTGCTGTTGACCCCAGAATGTTAAATAAAATCGTTAATAAATAATAAACATTACTCAAAAATATTATAGTGATCTAATTAATATATAAATAGTTATAATAAAATAGTTATATTTGTTAACTTATATAACCTATTAAACAAAGAGCTTAGGGGCCTTTTAAATGAGTGCTCGGTCTGTATTTCATTTACATTTGCAAGAAATGAAATGTTCTTTCATATATACACTATAGAAATCCAAAGATCTAACAATCCTATGACAGATAGTAGGATATATACTTATTATAAAAATGCCTCTTAACAATTTCACGTTTTATAACCGCTCCTTAGAAATTCATGGCACTGGAATTTGTATATAATAACTCTTTAATATTTTAGTATAAACTCGTTGAACAGTTATTTTATGTTATTCATGTTATTTAATTTACTGATACTAAGTTAGTGCCGGAATGCGTAAATAAAATATATACATATAGGTAGTCCTTCTAATACAAATTAATTGGATTTTTTTGAAAGCCAGCTATTTCTAGCCAGTATGTCTGTTAAGCCCTATAGTAGAAGGAAGTTAACATTTACGAAAATTTTGAATAGAATAATATTTTTTTCTTGTCAACACTTATTATTTACAAATCCAAAGACACTTTTAACTAAAATACAAAAAAACATCATTCGTCCTTGTGAAATAGATGTAATAATACTAACTCAATGTTAAACAATATTTATAAAATTAATAACAAATCTAGTGGTTTAAAACTGAGCTTCCTGTTATCTAGTCTCACCTTCGTTTGTGTCGGAAAGACTTAAAGTATCAATCTGTACGTTCGTGACAAGGCTTTATTCCACAAAAGTCCATATCACTTACAAGATCTGTTTCACTGCCTTTACCTGTAACGAAAATAAAATATACATAAGTCAATATTCCTTCCGTTTCTCTTTATAATTATTTTAACTTTCTTCGACAAAATATGGTATGGTATGGTATCTTTTTGGTAGTTTTACCGTAGGTAAGTTTAATAAAATACTAATATTACTCGACCATATTTCATGAAGATATTAAGATCGCTGAGGTATTTTATTACGCCGGACCGGTTGATAGGTTTTTTATTGAAATGCCAAAAAAGAATTCTCATAATTTCTTCCCGTCCATTACTGGACATACTTTTATGATGTAGATAAGAGTGTTTATAAAACGCCTAAAAATTGTATAATAAAATAAAACATAATAATATTTTTATGTAGCTTCTTTCCATTATTTTAAAGTAAAAAAAGTTATAAACTATTTGTATTTTTGTTTATTATATTAATATTACGATATGAGATACTTAAAGCGTTAAAATTGACCCCCGCTTAATGCTTAAACCAAAAAAAAAAAAACAAACCAATCTATCATACAAAAATGAAACACATAATATTGGGATATGTGTTCCTTCATTTCTAATAAAGTTTTTAGTAATCAGCAATAGAACCGTACAAACAAAATACAAAGTACTTAAATTATTCAAAGCTCGTATGAATCGTACTGGATTTTGTTTTTCATTGTAATATTTAATTTTAATATGATTAGTTTATGAGATACCGTTTGCAGAACAAACATTTAATTAATAATATAAATATTGAGCAAACTTTACGTAAGTATAAAATATTATTATGAAATTATTATACAACAGGTTTTACACAATAACTATAATTAATGCTAACTCCAATAATACCAAGTCTTTCCATAAATATTGTAACAAAGAAAAAAAATATTAATTGCAAATAAAATTTATTACTTTTAAAGTGTGTTAGTTTAATACACAAATATAAAACAATTAAAAATATAAAAAGATTATTCATAGTGGTGTCCATTGGCTGCAATACAGTCCTTTTCAAAAATTCAAAATTCAAAATTCAAAATATCTTTATTCAAGTAGGCATTTACACGCACTTTTGAATCGTCAATTACATTAAATTGGTCAGTATAGTCAGTCTGTGAGTAAGCTACCACCAGCTCGGAATGCTGTTCTGCTGAGAAGAGCTGGCCAGAAACTCAACAGTTGCTCTTTTTAAATAAAATTTAACAATGTTTGACTTATAAATTATAACATCAACCCTGCAAATGAGTCAATGACCCAAGTTCCACACATTTCGATCAACCAAAAACTCTTGAATGTTATAGTAAGATTTATTTAATAATATACCTTTAATTTTAGATTTGAAACCAAGAAAAGGAAGATCTAAGATATCTTGTGGAACCTTATTATATATGCGTATACTCAAGCCCATGAAGGATTTCTTAACTTTTTGAAGTCGAAATTTAGGCGTTACGAGCCTATTTTTATTTCTTGTATTGATTGTATGTCTGTCGCTGTTTTTTTATAGCCATTTAAATTTTGGCGTATATATAGTAAGTTATTAAAAATGTATTGAGAAGCGACCGTAAGAATACCGATTCCTTTAAAAACTTCCCTTAGGGAGTCTCTAGCTTTTAAGTTACAAATAGCCCGTATAGCTCGTTTTTGTAAAATAAATATAGAATTAATTTCGGCAGCGCTGCCCCATAGTAAGATACCGTAAGACAATATACTATGAAAATAACTAAAATAAACGAGTCGAGCCGTATTAACGTCTGTTAATTGTCTTACTTTTTTAATTGCAAAGACGGCTGAGCTAAGTTTGCTTGCGAGTGTCGAGAAATGGGGGTTCCACTGGAGCTTTTTATCTAAAGTTATACCTAAGAAAGTTGTCGAGTCAGTCAGTTCTAACACTTCATTGTTAAGGAATAAACTACAATCTTGACCCTTTACATTAGGAAGTGTAAATTCCATGCATTTAGTTTTTTTAGTATTTAATGCCAAATTATTAATTTCAAACCAATGAAGAACACGTGACAGAGCACAGTTAACTTTGTCAAAATTAGCATTATTACGATCAACTTTAAAAATAAGTGAGGTATCATCAGCAAAAAGTACAATGTCACATAGTCCTTTTACGTAAAAAGGCAAATCATTAATATAGAGTAAAAATAAGAAAGGGCCTAGAATAGATCCTTGTGGAACACCCATTTTTAGATGAGATCCAACTGACCTACAATTATTTACATCAACCGTCTGAACTCTTTGATTCAAGTAAGAGGCAATAAGATCAAGCGCAGCACCACGCACACCATAGTGATTAAGTTTGCAAAGTAGTGTTTGATGGTCCACGCAATCAAAGGCTTTAGATAAATCACAAAACACTCCGATTGCATTCTGTGACTTTTCCCATGCGTCGTAAATGTGCTTAAGAAGCGCGGCACCCGCATCAGTTGTTGATCTGCCTTTGGTGAAACCATATTGTTCACTATGCATGATTTCATTGCTACAAACAAATTCTGACATTTGGTTTAGTATAATTTTTTCGAAGATTTTACTTAAAATAGGTAAAATAGAGATAGGTCTATAATTTCCGGGTTCTAGTCTATCGCCACTTTTGAACAAAGGAACTACTTTACTATTTTTCATTAAATCTGGGAAAGTACCGGTTTCAATACATTTGTTAAAAATTAAGGATAATTGTGGAGCAATATCATTTATAATATTTATTATTAATTTTACTGACATACCCCAAAGATCACCGGTTTTTTTCATATTTAGATTTCTAAAAGTTTTAACAATTTCATATGATGTAACAGGTTTAAACACAAAACATTTATTACTGACTCTTACGTTATTCGTCAATTCGACGATTGCATCACATGGTGAAGAATTTAAATTTCGAATTGGAATTTCGTTAAAAAAAGTCTCAAAAATTGCCGCCACAGTTGAATTTGAATTTATTTCAATATTATCAATTTTTAACTTAATAGGTCCATTAGCAGCCCTATTTTTCCCAGAAACACTAGACAAAACATCCCAAGTTGCCTTTATTTTATTTTCTGAGTTTAAGATTTTATTTCTTATGTAAATCGACTTAGCTTGTATGCAAACGGTCTTAAATATTTTAGAAAAAATTCTAACTTTATTCAAGAATACCGGATCTTGATTCCATTGCCTCTCACTATATAAATCATATAACTTATCTCTACTTTTATATATTCCCACGATAGCCCAATCACTAAATTTAAGTTTTAGGTATTTAATCATAGTTTTTGGCTTAAAAACATTATTAAATTCTTGTAACCAAAAACCGAAAATGTTATTATATAAATTATTTGGATTATCATCGCTCATGTCTACTTTACCCACTTTTTGCTGAACAGTATTCTTAAATGTTAGGACCCGGTTTTTTGTAATTGGTCTACAAGTAAACTTTTGGGGCTTTTCACTTCCGTGATTAATTAATAGAGAAAATTTTAGACCACAGTGGTCTGAACTTAAATTCGTCATTACTGTTTCTTCATAAATGTTACAGCGACAGAACACATTATCAATACAAGTCGCGGAAATACTAGTAATACGAGTAGGTTCAAAAAAGACGTTCAGTAAGTTAAAAGATTTAAACAAATTTAATAAACGTACACTAGACGAAGTTTCTTGTAATATATCTACATTGAAGTCACCGCAAACAATCACGGACTTGTTTTTATGACAAAGCTTAGTTAAAATATCCTCCATTTTGTTTTCAAATTCATCAAAGTCACTAGAGGGGGGTCGGTACACGCACAAAATAATATGTTCATTGAGCTCAATGCAGGATAGTTCAATAATTCGCTCGACAGAGAGCGCCACTATGTCTGATCGAGACTTTAACACTACATCGTTACGAGCTAAGATAAGTGAGCTACCGCGAATAGCTTTCTCTCTAGAGAACGAACTTGACAATTTATAATTTTCTACATTTATAATATTGTTATACTTTGATAACCAGTGCTCTGTAATGCACAATAAACTTATATCATATTTTTGAATAAAGAGTTCCATTTCCAATTCCTTGCCACCTAAGCCTTGTATATTTTGATGGACAATATTTAACAACTTAGGCTTTGTCATATCCATTAGTTTAAAGTGGAACGCTTATGTTCTGTCAGTAATACATTATTTAAAGTACATTTATTTTTCGTTATATCTGTTATAACGAAGTTTTTTAAATTAAATGCTACTAAAGTAGCAATTTGTTTTTTATAATATAAAGGCAGATACATTGTACCTTTTGTCATCCTTTAAACGTTGAGACCAGTTATCAATAGAAGCACGCACTCATTCTATGGGGAAATCACTGCCAATGGTATATATTGTTTTAAGGACTCCAAATTATCATGGCGTTTAGAGCAAGCTGTACTCTCCAAAACTGACCATAAACCATAATCTAGCGGTTTAAGATCGGAACTCATTTTATTGTACGCACGGAGAGAGTAGCACATAATACGACTCAAACATTCAAAACGACTTCTGAGCGCTGGACAAATGACAAAACGCGTTCTGGTCGTTCAACAATTACCAGAACGCGTTGTAAACGTTTAAAAGCAGCCAAAACGCGTCCTGTGCATTTGATGACAGTCAGAACGCGATGTGGCCGTTTTTTTCGTCCACTATACTGATACTACAATTAATACAACGGAGCAATAGTAAACCTTTAAGTTAGTATTTAACAATTTAGTATATCAAAATAAAATATATCGTACTAGTTGCGTTTTAACTAAAATAGCACGGTTGCTGGGTTGACGTTAATCTGACGTAATTCCTCGGGTATAATTATCACAACCAATATGATTTTTGCAAATAGGCATGGGGAAAATCACTGGCAAAAGATAGTAACTAAAATAGCCCCATAATGATCCACGCAAATAAATTATCGAAACATAGTGTCTTATGTCTTAAAACTTTATTAATAAAATTCAATTATTCATTAATTTAAACATTCTTTACAAATTCTTCGGTAATTTCATAACGTTAAATTAAATTCCTTTCTAAAGCTCTGGAGGCGAAAATGAATAAAAAATGGAGTATTAATGAACACGTTTTTGAATTATTTTTTTTTATGATATTTTACAAAATGTGTCCACGTTTTACAGCACTTAAAGACGTATTTAGAAAAGCATTGAAATTATTATAAAAAGCTTGTTTCTTATCTTAGAAAAAACAAAGAAAATTCGTTAAAAGGATTAGAGCTGTATAAGCTATAGCTTTATAATTTACTTTCGTTTGTCCAGATCACACCACTGTTTGGGATTGATTGATTGAAAATTATCTATTAAAACGCATATAAAAAAGAAGACCAACGATGAGAGGTTTATTTTCTTCCTGTTCATGTTTTTAGTATTTTTCGCAAATTAATGTTTTAAACAAATATTGATAGTTTTTTAAACAATGGAACGTGTATGATTAACTTAAATTAAGATATTTCAGGCCTTATCACCAGAAAGGGTTCTTGCCCGGAATTTCTGGATGCCTGGAACATAATACGTTAATATCGGAAAGCCTTAAAGATGCTAGAACTAGCGAGAGACAAATTACGGTTTGTTGGATAGACTTAGAGAACGCCTTTGGGTCGGTACGACTTGAACTGATGATGTTCGCGCTTAAATGGTATAACTTTCCTACGATAGTTCGCGACATTATTGCATCATTTTATTTTAATTTTAATGAAATAATAAATATATTTTTTTATTTTTAATGAAAACCATTCAAAACCACTTAATTATAACGTGGGTTTATTTCAGGGCTGTTGTATTTTTCCTATTATATTTAATATAGTCTTGCAACATCTGTGGGGAGGCAATAGGAACTGCAAAACACCTTTTAGTAGAGTGTAGGGTACTTCTAGATAAAGGTCAATACTCGCGTCGCCACGATAAGGTATTAGAAATTATACGGGAAGCGGTTAGTCTTTCAGTAGCAAGAGCGCGGAAGGGTATAACAACCACCAAACGATCTGTAGAATTCGTAAAAGAAGTCCCCTCCAAAAAATCAAAAGCGAACCCTTATTCAATATTAGGCGCGGCTCCTGATTGGACTCTCATGATGGACACGTATAAAAGGCATTACAAAATCCCTGGGGATGTTGGTGTTTCGTCATCCAGACCGGACTTATTCCTGTATTCGAAACATCTGAAGCGCGTGATACTTGTGGAGCTTACTGTTCCTTGGGAAACAAATATCCCAAGGCATCACACATTCAAGCTCAATAAGTGTTACGAACTGACCAACGAACTGATCAGGAATAAATTTATAGTTAGTTTGTACGCGGTAGAAGTGGGAGCGAGAGGTATAACAGCAAAATCTCTCTATAGCCTACTTAAAGACCTTGGCCTTTCTAGAACAAGCATCGGTTCATTTCTAGAACGTATTTCAAAGGCGGCATTAGTAGGTTCTTTCCAAATTTGGTTAGGTAGGGAGAGGAGTGTGGAGGGTGAAGGTGAGCGTTTTTGCGCATAACAAAGGGGCCCCTTAAACCTACTCCTGGGTCGCAAGTTCCAGGCACTGCTTGCACTCCTCTCCTTGCAACGCGATGGGCCCGGCACCCGCACGGTGAATCCATGGAATGCTAAGAAGCTTCGTCGTCTATGTGATTGATGTTCATTTCAAGTTATGCTTTTAGAGATTGAATTAGTAGCAGAAAAAAAAAACGGCCGATACAAAAATACTTCTAAAAAGAATAATAATTATATTATAATGTAGGTACTTATTGAAGTCCTTTCGTCGGGGGACCGTTATACATACGTGGACGATGGTGCCTATTTTCGTAGCTCCCCGATAACGCTGTAATAGCCAAGAGGGCTAACAGTATAAACATACAAAAAAAAAATTTTTTCGTAGCCAATAATTAAGGACTTAGATTACACTATTTGATATTGTTATTTCGTTATTTTCCTTGATAACTTACTTGCATTTTGAATTCTTTTTTTTTCTAGCTATCCGCCGACGCCACGCCTTCAGTAACTAATAATAATAATAATAATACAGGACAAGTCACACACATTGATCTAATCTATCTATCTAATATCAGCAAGCAAATTATTTGCTTGTGTTGGACAGCAATACAAATACATAGAAATAAACATTATAAATACTGAGAATTTATTTAATAAACGACCAAACCCAGAAGTACAGACATCTATGCTCATCACTAACATGCCTATCCCTGACGGGGATTGAACCCCAGCCTCATTGCGTCGCTAGGCGTATACGCTAACCACTCGATTAACGGGGCGGTGACTAAAAATAATTAAAAAGTACATATTCTAATATTTTTTTTATCCTTGTTGAAGGCGTATTTGTATGGGGGGTTTTTTTAAATGTTTGATTACATTTTTTTTCAGCTTTTTAAAATTATTTTACTTTTTTTCTATGTTGTACTAAATGAACCTACGAACACATTAATTTCACTTGTCTAGAATTTATCAATATTGTATAAGAACCCTTTACCAGCATCAATAAAAGTTCCATATATCGGAAACGACTCCTTCTATTTCGATCAAACATAACAAAAAACCATCTCGACGAACCAAGCTTTCGGTTAAAAAAACCGCATTCAAATCCTTCCACGCGTTTGACTGCTCCGTTGACACAGACACACAGCTCAAGAATTAATGCTTGTCAGTTTGACAGTTTCATTTCCTGATTTTATAATTTTTTGGTTCAGAATATATTTTTTTAGTATAATTCATATTAATAAAAAAAAATACTGTTGAAAATAATTATCTAAAAAAAAAGGACACCTAACTGTGCTGATTTTTCACGGTTTTTTAATACTTTGAAATCACAAGTTTATTATTTACTTTTCAAAATTTTCTATTAAAAAGTCTATCTTTGTCTAGAAATTATATAAAAATAAATGTTCTAAATTTTAAATGGAATACAATTTTCAATAAAAATAATAATTCGTCAATTAAAAAATTATTGTAATCATGTTCTTCGGTTGCAAGAGAAAAACTCAATGAATGAGGTAATTTTCGTTTAAATAATTACATCCTGCGAAAACCAAATTTTCCCAACAAAAATCATAGAAAACTAACTTAGTGATAATGGTTAAGGGTTCATCATTACCTCAAGTAAATATTTAATATTTGGAATAAGAAGAGAAGGGGTTTTCTTTTTATTGTAACATGTTCCAAAAATTTTACTAAAACAATTTATATTTAAATAAAATCGGAATTTTGTTATAGGTATACATAAGATTGTTTTTATAAATTTTATATATATAATAAATAGCTAATGTTTAAGTCAAGTTAGTTCCCTTGTTACGTCTCTGATGAGATGAACACTTTAATTAATTAACCCAAGATACTACATCGAAGAGGCATTAGTGGACCAATTTATCATCTATACTTACAGATTATTCTATTTTATTTGCAGTAAGTTTAAATCATATTGTTAGTTCTTTACATAATTCTTATATAATTGCATATGACTTTGTACAATAATATCAGAAATTAACTTTTTAAATAAATAATCACGAAAACCTTGAAATATACTTTTTGTTAAACAATATAAGGTTAAAATAAATTAGGCAACATATTTTTCATTATTACTATAAGCCAATGTATATAGCATTTGCATAATTTGCTAGAAATTTCTACTAATCTATTTGTGTGTTAGTCTCAGTGACGATTTACTAAGAAGATAACTTCATCTATTGTTCTTTGTCGCTGTCGACTAAAATGAGAGTACTGACAAAACTTAACGCCTCACAGATAACTATAACTTCGGATAAGTCAGGATTATCAAGATAAAGTTAAAGTGAATGTTACTTTCACTAAATCTTACTATTTAGTTTAAATTTATACGACTGTCTGATAAAAATCAAAACTGACAAAAGATCTCTAAAGATACTAGGTTTTGAATGAGTATCAAAATTTAATTAATTAATAATTTCTTGAACGGAACAACTGAGAACTAAGATAAAATTTAAAATAAACAAAATATGCTTAACTCGTAATTAGATAATTTCAAGAAAATATGCTAATATCTATATAGTAACACATTGCGCTCCCTGGAACATTTTATTAAGTAACTGTAGAGTGCACTTCTGCCCCGAACACAAATATACATAACGATGATCTGATTAGTGCAGGGAATCTTAATAATGTTTTGTTAAAACATTTTTTTTCAGCTGACTCCCCGAAACAAATATTTTTATAAAAATTATTACAGAATTCCAAAGTTTTAACCTCATTTTTTTTATTTCTTTTGCTTGTTACGTAAAAAAATACGATCGCTTTAAAAATATTCGGTCAGCTTGCTACAACTCTGTAGTTGACTATTGAAGGGGACAAAACCGGGGGGAGGAGAGATTCATTACTCTCTTTGTAGAAGTTAATTGACTAAAGTTATCTTGTAATAAAAACTGGCAACTCGAATTTGAAAATCTACAGTGTAGATTTTGACAAATTAATTTCAAATTTAGCGTTAACGTTTAAGTTATTAGGTTTTTAAATCTGTTATTTGTTTATTAATTTATTTTAATGGAAGCAAAATAATACACTACAATGCGATTCGGATTTCTTGTTTTCATTGACAGTCTATGTCAAATATATATTAATCTGATGTCAAATATTTGATTGTCACCGAACGTAAAAAAATATATATAAAATGCATTGAGATGTCGGTCTAAGCCCATAAGCATTAAAATTTAAAATTGAGGTTGAAATTAGGTCACATAACACCGGGTCTTATTAAAATATATTAAATTGTTTTAAGTCAAAAAAAAAATCATTATCTATCTCGATTCTTCCAACGAACCTCTTTTAAAAGGCTACTCGAGTTAAATATGAGTTTAATTATTTATTTCGACCTTTGTTTATATAGCTTGTGTAAGGACTGTTTACGGAGAGGGTAGATTTCCAAGGGTTAAACCTGAAAACCATTAAACAACTTAATTAATTCCTCAAATCAACAAGGAGATATAACTCTTTATAAATCATATGTTGCCAAATATATATTTGTATAAAAAAATATTTCTGAGATAACGGATACTCTTGGTTTATTGTGTTAAATATATTAATTATAATATTTTATTATTAATAGATATAAGTGAGCTTTTATTTTAGGAATCGTAAAAAAGCACAATTATTTTACTTATTCATCGTTTTGTTTTATAAATTAAAAAGAATTTCACTTTATTATGCTTTATTCCCCACAATGTTATAAAGACCATCCATTTATGAACAGACACAATATCGACGGACAAACAAAGAACGAATATTTTCTTTGATGGCCCACCAGCGTCCCATGTCGTTAGAGATAATCTATATTATGTTATCCCGATATTTTAGTAGTATAATTTAATTAAAGAAAGGCTTCATAGACTATTTTAATTTATAAGTTAAAAAATAACATACTAAGTGTATAGAAAATTATTAAATTATAAGAAGAGGATTTGTTATCAAAATCATAAGTTTAGATCATCAGACGGCTTCTCAATTCGAAAGTCAAATGGTAGCAGTAAATAAATATAGCACTTTTGAATCCACGCGCTCCCCGGACTTTCTAATTAAGGAGAGTATATGGCTTTGTGAGTTAACCACACGGAAATCACAACACTTTATTGCAGGATAGTATCACAATATAATAGAAGTTATATTATAATGCAATATATGGCTTAAACTAATATGTAGCTTAAACTAATAGCTGTAAATAAATATAGCACTTTTGAATCCACGTGCTCCCCGGACTTTCTAATTAAGGAGAGTGAGCTTTGTGAGTTAACCACACGGAAATCACACCACTTTATTGCAGGATAGTATCACAATATACTAGAAGTTATATTATAATGCAATATATGGCTTAAACTAATAGCAGTAAATAAATATAGCACTTTTGAATCCACGCGCTCCCCGGACTTTCTAATTAAGGAGAGTATATGGCTTTGTGAGTTAACCACACGGAAATCATACCATTTTTTTGCAGGATAGTATCACAATATACTAGAAGTTATATTATAATGCAATATATGGCTTAAACTAATATGTAGCTTAAACTAATAGCAGTAAATAAATATAGCACTTTTGAATCCACGGGCTCCCCGGACTTTCTAATTAAGGAGAGTATATGGCTTTGTGAGTTAACCACACGGAAATCTATTACTCTTTTCACAACCTGTCTTTCGTCCCTCCGCATTACATGTCCATACCATGCTAATCGTCTTCCTCTCATCTTATCGGTCACTGGTGCTACTTTCATGCTTCCTCTTATATACTCATTTCGTATCTTGTCCATTTTCTTAACTCCACACATCCATCGCAACATCCGCATTTCATTTGCATGCAATCTCCTTTCATCCTTTTTCTTAACAGGCCAGCATTCCGATCCATACATAACGACAGGTCTGATAATTGTTTTATATATTTTCAATTTGATGGGCATTCGGGGATCACAAGTTACACCTGTGACCTGTCGCCATTTCATCCATCCTGAGCTGATCCTGTGTTCCACAGCGCGGTCTATATCTCCATCCCCCTGCAAGAGTGAACCGAGGTACTTAAAATCCGAGCAAGTAGGCAGTGCTACGCCATCTAGCATGATAGCATGATAGCAACAGGAGCCAAAATTCTCCAGTTTCTGTTGCCATAACGCTAGTCTACTCTGTACCTCGAGTCCATCTTCACCAACGAGAACGATGTCGTCGGCGAATAGCATGCACCAGGGTGCCTCTCCCTGGATGTCTGACGTCAAGGCGTCCATAATCAACAGGAAAAGGTAGGGGCTTAGAGCTGACCCTTGGTGCAAGCCTACAGCCACACCGAATTTATCGGTATTGCCAGCGGACGACCGAACGTGTGTACATGATGAAATGTACATAGCACGAATCAGCTCCACATACTTACCTGGCACTCTTTTTTCTTTCAAGGTCCACCACAAAACCTCTCGGGGTACACGGTCGTATGCCTTTTCTAGGTCTATGAACACCATATGCAAGTTTTTGTGAACCCGTCTATATTTTTCGCATAATTGGCGAAGAGCGAAAATAGCATCCGTAGTCCCTCGGCCCGGCATGAACCCGAACTGGTTTTGGGTAATTTCACTCTCTTCTCTTATTCGTTTTTCAAGTATTTTTTCCCACACTTTCATCGTATGTGACATAAGCTTTATGCCTCGGTAGTTATTGCAATCCTGAACATCACCCTTGTTTTTAAGGATGGGCACTAGCGTACTACTGCACCATTCATCCGGTATCGTGTTCTCGTGCAGCAACTTACCAAAGAATAAAGTCAGCCACCTCCTTCCATCCGCATCACACAATTTCCACACTTCGACTAGTATTTCATCTGGTCCCACCGCTCTTCCATTCTTCATACTCTTTACGGCCATTTTTACTTCTTCCTCACAAATTTCCCTCACCAGACCTATGTTTAACGGCGGATCTTCTAATAGTCTGTCCCAATCATTTTCTTCATTCATCAGCCTTTCGAAGTATCCCTTCCAGCGATCTTTTATCTCCTCCCCATTCATCAATACCCTTCCACTATCGTCCTTTATGCACTTAATATGTGAAATGTCTCTCGCATTCTTCTGCCGTGCTTTTGCTAATTTAAAGAGTCGTTTTTGGCCTTCAGGGCACTCTAGCGACTTGTAAATGTCGTCTTGGTTCGCAGCCTTTGAGGTCGCAACAACTCTTCTAGTTATTTACTTGCATTCTTTATTCTTCTTTTTCTTATCTTCTTTTAATCTTTCGTCTCCAACTTCCACACTCTGCCACTCTTTGAATGCTTTTTTCTTCTCTTTCAATGCTTCTTGGACGTCTTCATTCCACCACCATGTATCCTTATCTATGGTTCCTTTACCCTTAGACTGTCCTAGAACTTCCTTCGCTACACTTCGGATACACTTTGCCATTTCATTCTAACACTCATTCACACTTTTTTCTTTCATATCCTTCATTTCCACCATATTGTCAACTACTTGCTTTCTAAACTCACATGCATACTGATCCTTTCCTAGCAAATGCCACTTTATTTTGGGTGGGGGGCGGTTCTGGTGTTTACTGGCAAGGACTCGGACTAGTATGTCCATTAGCAATAACCGGTGTTGTGAAACTAGTGTTTCACCTGGCAATATTTTACAGTCCTTGACGCAGTTGATTCTATTCCTTTTTACTAGAAAATAATCAATCTGCGTCTTGTTCAGGCCGCTTTTGTATATAACGAGGTGTTCTTCTCGTTTCTGGAACCATGTATTTGTTATTGCCAGGTCAAATGCAGTAGCCGCTTGTAGGAGGGCCTCTCCTTCATTGTTCCGTATTCCATACCCCCAGCCTCTGTGACCTCTTTCATACCCCCCATTCATTCTTCCTACATGGCCACTAAAGTCACCACCAATATATACCTCTTCGCTGTTTGGTATACTTATTACTAGGGCATCAAAGTCCTCCCAAAACTTCTCTTCTATACTTTCCTCACAGCCTGCTTACACTTACAATATTCATAATCACATTCTCTAGCATCAGTTTGACAACGATCATTCTATCATTTTTCCTTTTAACCTCTGTAACTCTTTCTTTCATCTCTCTATCCAATACAATCCCTACCCCATTTCGCTTCCCATCGCTTCCACAATAATAGAACTTATATCCTTCTCCAATCTCTCTTGCCCTAGTACCTTTCCATTTCGTTTCCTTATGTAGCTTAAACTAATAGCAGTAAATAAATATAGCACTTTTGAATCCACGCGCTCCCCGGACTTTGTAATTAAGGAGAGTATATGGCTTTGTGAGTTAACCACACGGAAATCACACCACTTTATTGCAGGATAGTAACACAATATATTAAAAGTTATATTATAATGCAATATAAAACAAATACTATAAAACGCATTACGTAACATATTCAAGTTCAGCACTAAGATTCCGAAACTATAAAACTTTTCGAAGTTTACAAATATTGAGTCGCAGGTTTAATTATAATTATATAAATTAGTATTTTATTTATTATGAGCTACGTTCGTTTATTTATATATTTATAACCTTATCAAGTCCATATCCTTATCAACTCATTTATAAACATGACATGAGATCTCTGGGAAAGAGGCTTGTTCGTTTACATTTACATTTCATACATAGTAATATCATCTTTGTACTCCAATATATAGTTATGTTAGCTATCTGACAATACCACCTAAAAATGCTTAAATTCTTTCGTTAAAATAAATTGATAACAAACCACAATACATTGCTTTGTCGTGATATTAAGTTTTGGACTTATAACTTTATACCGATCACTTCAGTAAGTCTCACAAAGACGTCTAAAACTTTCCAGTACTGTTTAATTAAGAGCGTGGTTGTGAAACCTTGCATTCCTAATTGCTCTTACAAACAGTGAGCTATTAACTACAAAATCTTCATCTACACGCTGAAATGCATCTTAACTGTATTGCAATAGAGACACATTCCTAAGGAGAGATTTGTATTTAAGACCTTATGTCACAGAGAATATTACCTGTTGAATTCCTCACTCGCTTTCAATGATATTATTTTTCATGTTGAATTTCTCTTCTCAATCTTTATGCAGTTTTTATACTTTATCATACAAGTTCAAAAATATTGTCACTGATTTAATTTTAAAAGAAAAAAAAAAGACAAATGGAGGTTTGATATCCCTTAGACTTATGCATTGATAAATAACTTATAATCTCAAATATGTATGCTGTTATAATATTCATAGTAACATATCTACTGATTTAGCAAAAACAAAACAATTATAAGTTAAAAATCATCAAACCACAGGCTTTAGGCACACAACGGAACCAAATATCCAAAATGTAACTAAGCATAATATAATAACTATAGGTATATAAAATTGAACAAACATTATATAACTTCTCTCTCAAACAAACAACATCTTAAAGGAGAGCAGGATCTTCTGGAACGTGTATTGAATTTATGTATTCAAGTTGTCAAGTCATATTTCTCAAAGGTTATTCATGGATTTTTTTTCTATTTTCGAGAACTAGACCACTATAATTTTAATTACACAAACAAAACCTTCAGCATTTTTTTTAAATAATCAAATTTAATTACTTTTTATATCGTGTGTCCGTATTAATGTTATAACGAAGATTTTATTTGTTTATAACGATAACTACTAAACTAAATACTAAAATGTTGAACTATCACAGAACAGATGTCTATCAAATGGTTTGATGACTCACATATTGTTTTTTCTTTTTACTGTGTTTATTATTTTTTTGTTATGTTATTAACGTACCAGACCGCTTGCATGTTAATAAAAACTCTTTTTCGCCTAAGGATAACTGGGGGAGATCTCTTAAAGAGATAAGTTAAGCCTTTGTACACTTTTTTTTTTCAATGTAAAAATTTCTGTATTGTATTTTTTTTTTGGTACATAAATAAATAAATAAATAAATAAATGTTGATTATTTATAGTCTTCTTGACGAAGAATTGCGTTCCCATCGAATTCAGTTCTAGTGGAGGAAAACAAATGTGACTGTGTATATTGTACCTTTGTGTGTTAATTAACTTAATCTTATTAATGAAATCAAAGGAAATTTAAACCGAGTGTTAATGGCAACTTTAGTGTGGGCTTCTCAAATTTAATTGTGATTGTTAAACGTTACAAAGTCTAACTGATATTTTATTATATTTCTGATATATTAATGCTAATATGTAGTTATTAGTTAGCAGTTCTTATTTTATTTTAAATATAACGTTCTCGAATTTTATAACTGGCAATCGCGATATTAGGTTTTCATCAAAGACTTTCCATTTACAAACTTTCATTGTCCCACATTATATATTTTGTGGTTACGATCTTATTTGGTTAAAGCTTGAACAACTACATAAGAATTTCACAAAATTGGATTCAGTGAAGTTCATATTTCAATATTTTAAATATTAAAAACCCAGGACGTTTTGTCTAACGATTCCTAACATTTGAAAACTGTATGTCATTTGAAAATAATAACAATTTTATCTCATAGTGACTAGAACCAATGTACGGACTTAAAAGAGCTTCTTAGTTATCTTGTGAAAGATTCTGGAAACCATTAAAATTTTATTGGATTTCAACCACAGTGGAGGGAAATTGCTTGACAATATAAATTAAGCACAGAATTAGTTTAAAACAACATTAATTTAATTTACTAAAAGCTTTTTAAATCGTATCTAGCAATGGTTTATTAAGATGACACTATTTCATTCACAATTAAAATTAGTCCAGGATTAGTAGATCTAATATCATTTTAATATAGATATAACTTTATTTATTGTTATTTAATCTTTCAGTCGGAATATTCTTGTTTGATCTAAGATTTCGTTCACAAAATTCATGTATGATTACTATAACAGAACTAATATTATTAAGTTTATGCGTGAAGTTTTATATTGGTTTTATTATATGTTAGGTCATCCTAATATGTGTTGGCAATTTATTTGAAAACTATCAAACATTATATTTAGTTATTGAGTGTCACTCAGAGATTAGCGAATTACTTACAGCTCAGTGACGCGATATATTGTGGGAATGACAGCTTACATTATTTTTAATAACCTAATTTAGAAATTTAAAAAATTTGTGAATGATTTATGTATTAAAACTTCGCCACTTGTATAGTTTTAACAAAATATTACATGTACTTAAGATATCAAAGTAAGGAAATTAATCTTTTGGTGGCGATTTCTTAAAATACTTTGAACAAAGAATGTTAACTCATTTATTAGTTCTTTGGTTCTGTGGCGTTTTTAACTTGAATACCTGCACAAATGACGTTGGGAAAAAGACACAACTGTAAACAGTTAGTACATATATTTCTGTCGGCAACCGTCTCGTCGCTCTACCAATTGAGCTACCGTAACGCTGTCCGTCTCGGTGACTTAAGCATTCTATATGTGATCCTTTTTCAAGACAGTTGTGGCATCTAATAGGCTTTTTTCGAAAATCTTAACCAATCTTTCTAACTTTTCAGTTTAGATAAACATTGAAAAGATGCCAGTACTAAAATTTATGTTTAAAAATGTATGGCCACGTTAAGTTCATTTAAATTAATATAAATATAGAATGAAAAATAAACCGATATGAGCAGAGATTCGAACCCGTGACCTCTGGGAAACCGTCCCGTCGCTCTACCAATTCAACTACCGTATCGCTGTCCCTCTCGGCGAATTAAGCATTTCATTCTATATTTATATAAAGATAACTATTGTCACATAAATAATGTGGTACAATCCAAAACTAAACGAATTGCCATTTCTGTAAAATGATTGCTGAATCTCTTTCTTCCATTGTATAAAATAAATAAATGTCATATAAGATCACCATACTAAATTTCGGAAAAATACAATCAGTTAAATTTTTCTATAGGGACTCCAAATTATCATGGCGTTTAGAGCAAGCTGTACTCTCTAAAACTGATCTTAAATCATAATCCAGCGGACTAAGATCAGGACTAGACGACGGCCAGTATTCAGCTCTGAATAAGTCCGAGACGTTCGATTCCAACCAAGACTGCGTGGATCGAGCTTTATGACCCGGCGCCGAGTCTTGCTGAAAGGACCATACTTGGTTGTTGAATATGTTGTTATTAAGGGGCTTAACTTCTAAAGAATGGTATTTTGATACACTTGTGATGAAAACATCGGGTTTTGATACTTTTTTCACAAAAATATGGCTCAATCACTCCTTCATATAGATATGACACTTCGCCAAACCATCACGGAAGTCGGATAATGCCCACGTTGCACTATGTCTACTAATTGAAAAGCTTCCTTAGAGCTTTGAGCATAAATACGGTCATTTTGTAAACAAAATTTTTCTATGACCTCCCTTTGCTTGCCGCTTCAGTAATTGTTTCGATTTTACCACCCTATTTCTGTTAATTTATCAGTTAAGAAATGACCATTGCGTCTCTTATAGGCTGTAAGTCCTAAGTCATCTCTTTAAATACGCGATATGGTTTTAGGTGCTCTCTGCATTTCCCGAGATAAAATATTTTGAACAGGAATTCTTACTGCTTTAACCATCTTTTTCGTACGAACACTACGTGGACGGCCAAATTTTTCTCTGTCACAAACAGAGAAAGTCTCAGTGTACATATTAATAGCCCAGTACACAAATATTTGATGACTAATACCAAGTGTATGGAGAGTTTTAAATTTGCATTTGGCGCCATACCTACCTTATGTCACGCAATCACAAAAACTCTATTCTTTTTATCACCCCACTCCATTTTAATATCGCAAAATAGTGTACATTGTATTGGCGATAAAATGATAAAACTCAATGAACAATCGTATAAAAATGACAGATTCCAAATTCAAATGTAATATTTTTTTTTTATTATAACAGTATATAATTATATATATATGGCCAGAATAAGTATAATAAATATATACAATTTTAAATTCTTTGATCTATTTATATCGAATAACTATTAACTCTATAATAAATGCTATAATATATATATAATATTAATAAAAAAAATGCGATATTCACATTGAAACCAAAGGAACAAATGTTCAAAGTTCTCAGTCCCAGCCGATTGAACGAAAGTTTCTAATTAGAGAAAATATCTTTCAGACGGCTGTTCAATAAAATAAAACTTTCTTAACCAATACAATATTTATAAGATAGGTATTAGTATCAATATTAATTTATAAAAAATATATATATTCCGCATTGGAAAGCGGTAGTAGGAACTAATCCTTGTGAAGAAGCCTTTATATGAATAAGCATCGTAAAATGAACTTAAACTTTTATCAATGTGTGTATCATTTAACAGTAAACTCTGTCAAAAAAATGTTCATATGTTTGTTTAAATAAATTCTTTTTGGTGATCTCCTACAAACCATTTTATTTTACTTACCTCAATTTAAATACTCAGTAAGAAACTGGGGCATTTTCCTTCTTAAATAATTTCAGTCAATTACATTTTACAAAGGCAGTATAATATGTCTGTCCTCCCAGCAATCCTTGCCTCGCCGGGTTACAATAAACGAATCCTCTTAATATTTTAACTTAATTTTGTTACTGGCATTGTTTACTATTTAATTGGAAAGCTGTTCATTTTAGAGTATTATTGCCATAAGTCTTTTCTCGTGCAATTTTATTAGAATTGGTCCCTACCAAGTATTTTACGTCAATAAAAAACATAAACAAATATAGACTGATAGCTAATATATTTTATTTACACTGATACTATAATACAAAGATTATAAAACTGGAAACGAAATTCATATGACAAACATTACGTACAAGAAAAAAAATAAAAATTAAAAAGTTTTATTACGATACAGGTCTTGTATGAACACCTTTTTAATCATAACGATACACCTATACCACTTCCAGCTGGACCAAGGAGGTTGAAACTCTACTTTAAAAAAAAAGGTCTCAATGAACGAGTCCGCGGCGACGCAACACGCATGCGCAAAATCTGAATCTGAATCTGAATCTGAATCTGAAAAAAATCGGTTGTTACGTAAAACGTATTATAGTTTGAGAGTAGATAAAGTAGTGTATAACACTGTACATAACTTGGTCTTATAATACCCGCGTGATACTATAAAAAAATCGCCTGCGGCTCGTTTTTTTAAAACATACTCGTGTTATAAGAACCCTTATTATGCAACATTATCATAATCTACTATTTTTATATTTAGATATATTTTGAGTTACCTACCGTCTTTTCTAACTATGAACCACGAATCTTAAATCCCAAAGCTCAATGAATAATAAATTTATTTTTATAAAATCCAGTTTATACAAAACCATGTTTATAAAGTATTCTTGATTTCTTTTGCAGAACATACAAACACATTCGCAAGGGGATTTTGTCATATGTTTTATGGTATCAAAGGATATTTCTGCATATATACGGCGACTGTATTATTCATGAGGTTTTACAAATCTCAGATGTGTGAAAACTATGTCTGGCCTAGCACAATACATGTAGGATAAAAATATTACCAAGACTGTAAGAACCAAATTTGTTGCTGCCTAATTGAATGCCTTAGAGCTTTGAGTAGGTAAAAGTATCACATATTTAGACTTAGATCTGTAAAAAAACCGGATACTTTTTATAAGACTTTGTGTAAACTCAAATTGAATGCAATGATGACTGAACTGATCTTATAGTCAATGCGTATATTGCAGAGAATCACTTTGATGATGATGATGATGATTTATATTTAGTAAAACATAAACATATTGTAAATATTGATTAATAGGAAATACAATGGGTTTGTAATATTGTCAAACGATGACAAAATAATTAGAACGTTGGTTCCGACTCGGTTACGTTCATTGGACTTGCGTATTGAAATTATAAAAGTTAGGGTTGACAATTTGGCTTTATAATGCTATGGATTAATTTTATTAGGGTTTAAATTTAAATAAATATAGAATGAAAAATAAACCGACACGGACAGGGATTGTCGATTTATTTTTCATTCTATATTTATTTAAATTTAAATAAGCTTAACATGGCTATACATGTTTATAAATATTTTCAAACATTATTAAGGTTTATCATAAAAATATATGTTATTCTTTGTATGCGTTCAAAAACCTCTTACAACACTGCAACAACTATTACTACAACTTGAGCGAATTGTTGTTGGCTCATCGAAGTTTATGAAACGGTGTAACCAATTTACGGCTGTTGGCGTGCAATTTGACCAAAATATTCTAGCTACAGCATGTTTTCAGCACAAACGTAAAAATATTTTAAAAAATATTGTGGAAGCGAAAACAAAGAAAGACATTCTATTAATTGATAAAAAAATAATCACTTTTAATAAGTCCAAATTATTGTTTTCATTACATTTCATTATGCTTTTGTATCATTATCAAATGTTATTATCTGCGTTGTTTAATATTTTCCCATCTCTCACAAAAGCTTAGGCAAACGCAATTATCTGCACGTAATGTTGTTTTGTTTGTAAACTCTCTTGTGTCAATGACTACAGCACAAACAAAGCAAGCTATTTCAGCTGTTCTTTAAATACAAACATTTCCTACTTCAAAATAAATGTACTGTTTTACTTTTTTCACTAATGTACTTAAATCATGAAAGAGCCAAGGGTTTGGAATATTTTGTGTAATTTTTTTATTATAAATTATATTAATTTCGTTTGTTAAATAATATATTGATCGTACCTTTACTTCCTTTCATAGGTAACTGATCGAACATATCACTGAAATATTTTCAATGCTAATTATTTTCTTTAACTCGTACAAGTTAAAATAATAATATCAGGAAAAATTACACACATTGATCTAACCCCTAAGTAAGCAAATTATTTGCTTGTGTTAAGGGTGTTAGACAACGATACAAATACATAGAAATACACATATAAATACTGAGAATATGTATAATAAACGACCAAACCCAGAAACACAGACATCTATGCTCATCACATAAATGCCTGTCTCCGCCGGGAATCGAACCCGAGCTCCATTGCGCCGTGACAGGTTAGGCGTCTGCGCTAACCACTCGAACAACGCGACGGGGCGGTGGATCGAACATTATTAATGTACTATTTCTTCTTTCTATTAATTTAATTTAATTTAATTTAATTTAATTTAATTTAATTTAATTTAATTTAATTTAATTTAATTTAATTTAATTTAATTTAATTTAATTTAATTTAATTTAATTTAATTTAATTTAATTTAATTTAATTTAATTTAATTTAATTTAATTTAATTTAATTTAATTTAATTTAATTTAATTTAATTTAATTTAATTTAATTTAATTTAATTTAATTTAATTTAATTTAATTTAATTTAATTTAATTTAATTTAATTTAATTTAATTTAATTTAATTTAATTTAATTTAATTTAATTTAATTTAATTTAATTTAATTTAATTTAATTTAATTTAATTTAATTTAATTTAATTTAATTTAATTTAATTTAATTTAATTTAATTTAATTTAATTTAATTTAATTTAATTTAATTTAATTTAATTTAATTTAATTTAATTTAATTTAATTTAATTTAATTTAATTTAATTTAATTTAATTTAATTTAATTTAATTTAATTTAATTTAATTTAATTTAATTTAATTTAATTTAATTTAATTTAATTTAATTTAATTTAATTTAATTTAATTTAATTTAATTTAATTTAATTTAATTTAATTTAATTTAATTTAATTTAATTTAATTTAATTTAATTAAATTAAATTTAATTTAATTTAATTTAATTTAATTTAATTTAATTTAATTTAATTTAATTTAATTTAATTTTTTAATTATTTAATTTAATTTTTTAATTAAATTAAATTAAATTAAATTTAATTAAATTTAATTTAATTTAATTTAATTTAATTTAATTTAATTTAATTTAATTTAATTTAATTTAATTTAATTATACCCTGTTTTTTAAATCTGCAGTACCAAATTAAAATTATATTTCTTTAAAAACTATGCGAATTTAAATAAACTACCGGGATCTGCAAACGTTGCAAGCCTGGAATGTCATCAAAGTGTCAAGCGCTATTAAAGAAGCTCAAATATAAATCTAAACTATTTAGGGAACCACCATACACCAACAAAATTTGATCATCGTATCACAAATATTTCTCGTCAAATTTGCGGCTAGCAACGAACATCCTTACTGTGTGTAGATGACGAGACTGTATTTATTAGTTTACATGAAAAATAGCGATCTGTATGCGGGAGTTTTCATTATTGTGTATGAGACATGATTTAGCCGCCTTTATGACACTAATCTCCATAAGCAAGAATGAGAAAATATATTCTTTATGTAGTTCATGAATGCCCTGATTCGTTTTAAAACGAGATTCCTTTGATTACTTATATCGTAAATACCGTCTAAATTTCATCGCCACAACTTAATGAAGATGTAGTTGTGGTAATTGTTATGTGTTCTATATAATCGATTCACACTAAATACGTTCACTATCCGCCCAAAGCTACACCTTCAGTCTATTTGTAGTATTTACCGCAGGAAAAAATAAATCGAGAATGCATAATCATGTAATAGTTTTTATGTCTTTAACGGGTTTGTTATGGTCTTGTAGATTTATTTACATTATACTAAAATGGTAATCCGAAGGCTAAAGGGAAGAAACTAACCGTTGTTTTGCTTAATTTTATTTTAATGCTCTGTAGTGTGTTGACAAAATTTCGTGAGTCCTTCACAAAGGATGACATAAACAATGAACCCAAAATAAAGTTATTGACAAGTGATCAAGTCATGTAACTAATGTATTGCCTTGTGCAATACCGGTTTTTATTTATACTAGACATAAGCTAATTTAAGAAAACATTGTAATAAAATGGTCGATGCTAATGGTCACACTGATGCGAATTATTACTCCGACATAACGAAAAAGAAATAAAATAGGGACTGACAATTGAGATTGCTTTGATTATATATTATTTTTATTGTTTTCTTATAAATATATATTTTTGAAAGTTAGCCGTAATAACAACTGTTCTTTAATGTTTGGAGGGACCTGAGAATTATAATCATAAAAATAACTAGATTTTAAAATTTAATTCTCAAAGCAATATTATACTAATATTGGACTATGTGTTTTATGATTGAAAGTATTAAAAAAGTTTTTTTTCCATTTCTTAGGAAAAGTTAAATTGATTATTTTAACTATTTATTATTTTGGCGTACATATTATTATAGGTACATTAATTTCTACATTGTCTAATTAATAATATCTAGTAACATCTTATTTAAACGATGTCCTCGAGAAATAACTAAGAGGGCGTACTTAATGATCCAGAGCATTTGTTTCTTTTGATTAACAAAAAATAACAATAAAAGCTGAAAAGTTATGCGTATGGTATCTTATTGTTTATGTATTAATTAAACAATTACTAACGTTTTACTTTTTTTAAGAGTTACACAGTTACACATCATTTTTCACAACAGTACAGATGGACAATTAATCTACCAATACTAATATTTCTCTGACAGCTAATTAACTAGCCATCGTAGATTTTTATTACAATAACTATTGTGATTTATATTTAACCTAGGATGACAAATAAGACTAAAGGAATATTGGAAAATACTTTACTACGCTTGAATTTAACGGTTGTATATTAGTTATAAAAAAGAAATGGTTGCTGTTTAAAATCAAACGTATCATTATAAATTTGAAATTGTTTTACAAAAGTCAAGTTTTATTTAAATGAGAATGCCGCTGCCTAAGTTCTAGCTTAAACTTCTTAACCACCAGAAATAAAAAGAAACAGAAATTACTTAATTACTGAAAAAATATTATAATTCATATTTTTTTAAATATATGTAAACCATTTATCCAAACTGTAATATAAGTGTAGGCCACACTAATTAGTGTTTTCGCATCTAATCTCAAAGCACACATTTAAACATGCAACTCAATTATCCTCACGTAATGTTAGCTCTCCTTTAGTTCACTTTTAAGTTACCTACCTAGCCTTGTGTCGATAATTCATTCAATAGTTTTTGATTGATCGAAATGTGTGGAACTTGGATCATTGACTCATTTGCAGGATACATGTTATAATGTATAAGTCAAACATGGTTAAATTTCATTTAAAAATAGCAACTGTTGAGTTTCTGGCCAGCTCTTCTCAGCAGAACAGCATTCTGAGCTGGTGGTAGCTTACTCACAGACTGACTATACTGACTAATTTAATGTAATTGACGATTCAAAAGTGCGTGTGAATGCCTACTTGAATAAAGATATTTTGAATTTTGAATTTTTGAATTGCATCACATTTAAGTGTAATTTAAATATTAAAATTAAATTTAATATTTTTTAAAATTTTAATTTAAATATAATTATAATCATTAATGTTCGTCCCGTGAGGTAATATAATTTTATATGACAATAATTTCAAAATGCAAATACATGGTATGCAAATCGCAAGCGTAATGGGTTTCACTATTTTGGATTTCTCTGGCATTATCAACGTGTAATACAATTCATGTATACAAACATATAAACTTGTCATACTGTGATAATATGTATGCCTTCTTATATTGTTTAAACTCTATTTTACTCCTAAGTATAATTAAATTGAAAGAGAGATTCTTTAGTGTAAAATACAAAAACAACTAAAGTTAAGCTTGATTTTAGAGAGTAAAAAATGTTCTTGGATGCACATATAGCGTCTTTTTGTATCGGAGGTTTTTAAATTTGATTTTTTTTAATTAGTTTTAAAATATGAATAGTTATATATTTTTTTTCTTTAAGAAATAACTGTGCAACCATTTTCTAAATTCAATTATAAAATGTCTAGCACTGTGAGACTCTAACTTGTTTAAGTCCTTTTCTAGAATAATACAACCTTGATTATGTCTTATAATTTTATTTATTTATATTGTCAGCATACAAATAAATGTGATTTTTTTAAACAAGTCTAAATATTACCGCAATTTATCATGTCTGGTAACGATTTGTTAAAACCGAGTCTTCGAGATATGATAACGAGGATCGTAATTTAACCATGATTCATTATCTTCATTTTTAACAACTCGTTACATCTACAAAACTTATAACTTATTTTTGGTATATTAAAAGTGACATCAACTATAACAAATTAAATAATTATCATTAATAATATCTAATTTGTTTTAATAGATATGTTTAGGTTTAAGTATCAATATTGCATATGAACCTTTCACCAGCACCAATAAAACTCGTTTGGCTGCTACGATGCTACGGACAGACACATAGATACAAACGTTAGAACACCCCTTTTTTGGGTTAGGAGTTAAAAAACTCAGTCGATATGTTTAATACTCATTTGTTTGGTACGCAAAGTAAAAACCATAACCATAATATTTACTTCTATTGACCTCATGATTAAAATATGTCACTTAAGTGAACAATAAAATTAAGGTTGCTTTGTGTCAAGAATTATGTCTTAAGTATATACTTATAACGAGTTACCTACATATCTTAAAAGTTCATAAATAATTGAATGTGTTACGTTACGTATTATATTTATAAAATCACTTAAAATAATGTATTATCCACAACGCTAGAATGAAGTTCTTTTACGCGACTTGCGGTAGGAACGGGCTGATAGAAAAACACACTAAATTCCGTCTCTTGAGATTCGATTTGTTTTTCATCGTAGGAGGCAAATATGTGTTAGGTAGAAATTTATACAAGCTCTTAATATTTTCATATATGTACCTGTTAATCGAGTGTTAACTATTTATATATTACAGTAAAGAGAAAGTTAATGACAAGTTTTGAAAGAGATTATCAAAACTTCGCTTCATCGCTTACCTTCAGCACTCATTTGATTTAGCAATAATCAATATACTTTTACCTAACTGTTCCGTGAGAAGTAATCAATTTATCACTACACCTTTGTGCAGTTTTAAGTGTTATATATACATTGTTTTGTACGAAAATTATGTCAATTTTGTTTAATGAGTACTATTATGAAACAGACAAATAAAAGGGAAAATATGTCCTTCGCAATTTTGCGATGAGAACAATAAAAACGGGTCGTGCGTATCAGGTACGTGTACGATAGGTTGTTATACAACGACAGCCGTGTCTATTGTAACTCAATGCTATGTTATTTTATTTAGACTATATGAATCATTTACTATTTGTTTTATTTATTTTGTTCAAGGATATTTAGAAAGGCGTAATGGGTAATTACTTAAGCCTGGAGGGGTGGCCCAGGGGTTAAATAGACATTGTAGGCAGATACTTAATAAAACCTCTTTACCATTAATTGGTCTCCATGGGCCTTTTAACAATATAACTTTTTATGGCCCATAACGACAATAGCAATACTGAGACGTCACAATCTAAGAGAAGTGTTCAAATCTTCTTTTTTTTTCTGTTATTGAAGTTTAAAATATCTACGTTAATATGATATTATAAGTTATTGGAGTGCTGTCGCATTGCATTAGACCATCCCTTATAATTCTCAAACCCCGTGGGATCATAGTGAAGGCCTTTTGGGGTTATTTTCATAATTCTAAAATAGTCACTGCTTATAACTTACCCTTACTTAGTTTTGTAGAATATTTTTTCGATGTAAGACATTTTTGGAATTTATGTAATATTGTAGGTCATTTATGATAGACCTCGCGTAGATGGTAGAGCTTTGCTCTGATTATTTTATTATAAGTAATTAGGGTTGGCTTGACCATTACCACCTTTTAACAAGAAGTTGTCGTTAATTTTTAAGTTAGTTAAGTTTCTTACGTAGAAAGAGAGACGGAAATCATAACCCCTACCTTTGGCCTCCATTTCCTAACTTCCTCCATCCCACTCCATTTCTCAAAGATTTTTATTTAGGTACTCATGACATTTGCACATGGGGTACCGTCATGAAAGACTGAGGTGGAGTGTTTGTCCATTTACCATCCAGCACAAAAAATAATAATTATGCCTTTATATCGAATATTAAATATTTGATATTGAATAGCGATAAATCTACCTTGAACTTAAAATAATATTTATTTTGGACTAACATAACTCAACCATATTATTTTTATATATAATAAAAGGATCTCTACTATTTGACAGTGCAGACTAATACTCGCGAGACTTAGAAAGTCATGTAGAAAATTTATACTACCCCCAGCACAGAAAATAATAATTGTGCCTTTATATCGTATATTAAATATTTGATATTGAACCGTAGCGATAAATCTACCTTGAACTTGACATAATATTTATTTTAGACTAACATAACTCAACCATATTGTTTTTTATAATAAAAGGATCTCTACTATTCGACAGTACAAACTAAATACTCGCGAGACTTAGAAAGTGACGTAGAAAATTTATACTATCCTGCACAGAAAATAATAATTGTGCCTTTATATCGAGTATTAAATATTTGATATTGAACAGAGATAAATTTACCTTGAACTTGACATAATATTTATTTTAGACTAGCATAACCTAACCATATTGTTTTATATAATAAAAGGATGTCTACTATTCGACAGTACAGACTAAATACTCGCGAGACTTAGAAAGTCACTTAGAAAATTCCTACTATTTAATTAACGATGTCTATTGTTCTATAGTTCTATATAGTACTTGAATTAGGTTAAACCGTTTTAATCTTATCTTTATGTGTCAGCTGTTTGCCGTGACTCTATACACGTGGATTAAAGTTATATGTTTAAAACATGAATTCATAACTACTAATCGAACCCAAAAGTTAAGAAATAACAATATTTATTATTATTTGTAGAGTGACCGGTAAATAACCCGTTTCAGACATTTTTAGAGTTGTTTACCGTACCCACATTTTAGAAAAGAGAACCCTTTTGCTAAGACTTCTCTGTCCGTTAGTCCGTTTATCCGTTTATCTGTCTCCAAACTTATTTTATACACTGTTATAGTTAAGCAGTTTTTCAGTTTTAATAAAATGTTTTTTAAAGAGGGATTTTACTTCTAAAACCTTGATTATCTTCATATCATCCGCCCCGGCCGCGTTCCTGTAAGGTTTTTATAATTTCAGTGCCAGTTTGAACTTCTTATTTAAAATGAAAAAAAAATATATAAATAAAGAAATAAAAAATACTAAAATTCCATTAACTTTTGATTTTAGTGAGAATTGTTTAGAAGAAAATTTTTCAAAAAATCTGTTTTGGTCGGTTATTAAATTCAACATTCTAATATTTTTTGTCGTTATATCCCAAATAATTTAATAATAAGACTTCTTATTGACGAGATATAATATTTTACTACTTTATAAATCAAGCTTATAAAACGTTTGTAAAATATGCAATTATTAAAGAATGACAACAAAACCTGAAGCGGACTAAAAAAAACTGCCACAAAAGCGGACAAGTCACGGAGAGGAGCGGTGTTCCGCTCGTTGATACATCATTAGTCACTTGACGGTCCTCCATTCTTATTATGATAATTTTATAAAACTAAAACATGTACATAAAATTTTCGGGCAGACAATTTTAATGTATTGAATATAAAGTTCTGCTTTACACGTTCTTCTATCAAAGGATTTTGTTATTTATTATGACTATTTTTTATTCCCCTACTATATTTAAATATTGAGTCATCATTTAGCAACAAGAGTTTTATGTCATTGGAATTGTCAACGCCTACGCAATAAGCCATTCTGAATATTGTTTCAATATTATCACTGATTTAAATAATGTAAACACAAATATTCGTTACTGTATTTCTATTGAATATCTTTTTGTATTACTTTATAAAATACTTATACCAAACAACATTGGTAAGTGGTAACATTATTCTACTAAGACAACTCTTAGTAGAATAATGTTACCAGTAATAATGTTTTAGTGCCAAATCAGTACACTAAGTAGTTGTTACGAGTACACTAAATAGACTGCTTACAGATTGATGTTTCTGGAAACAACTAGTCTTTTACAACCTTTAAAGGCAACTTTTAGTGGTCGTGAAACTTCTGCACTACTTGAGTTGCTTGAGCGATTGAGTAGATAACCACAGACAGGTAATATCAATAGAATAATGTGGAAAAGTTCCGTACTAAATGCTCATATTCTCAAAAAATAACATAGTGTCTGTCGGCGATAAGCCAGATATTTCGGTTTCAGTCTATTTTAGTAGTTGAAATATGTACTAAAATTTCACTTACTTTATTTAAACTCGATTGCTATTATAGAACTTAATGATTTCACAAACCTCAGCACATTTATATAATCCAATCAACACGAATTTACACAACATGTGGTTTGGTTATAGCAACTGAAGCTTACGTTATTATTTATAATTTAAAATACTTTAAAACTTAATTCATTCAGTGATTGATGATTTCATTTAGTCAGTTATATTTTTTTCGGGATGACAAACCGAAAAACTAAAATCCCAAAACAGAACGAAAATTTTATTGACACGAACTCGTAGTTAATACTTTATGCTAAATTTGTATTAAGTTTCAATATTACATGGTTACATGGTTATTAAAACTTAAAATGTATATATAATATTGGTTTTACGAATTTCAATCAATTTTTTAGTTTACCAAAACTATATTGTGGTTCATATTAATTAGTTTCGGTATAAGTCTCTAAAATTTGCTATACTGATACCGTGAATAATATTCAGATATTGTACTTACTTTACAAATTAGTTTCTGAAAATCAAACAACGTGAAATGAGTATACAATATAATGAAACGTGATTTGCAGACCACTGTTTGTTGGAGTTCGTATATAAAAAATGGGTTCATATATTAAAAAACTATGTATTCTTATATTTTATTCATTAGTAATATTATATCATATAAACATTCCCTTTATTACATGGCTGAAATAGTGTTAAGCTTTTGTAGTACATATTCATAAGGCATGTTTAATCATCATATAACAACATAACTTAAGTACCTACCGTTAATAATCTAATAAGTACAGATTAGGATTATTATTTCATTAGTACGGAATAGATTATTCTATAAGCTTTACTATGGAATATATCATTTACTGTCGAGTTCCCTGATCGTAATTATTCCGGGCTTAATGATCAGAACGTGACTTTGTTGAACTTAGTACTGGCTTTGGGCATCGTTTTCTACATATCAATAAAAATATATTTTTGGTTGTTTTTGTATTAATGTGTTGCTACCAATTTACTGTTTTATTAAAAAAAAAGTTTTAGCCATTGATTATTAAGCGCCAAATTAAATGATTACTCAAAGGCCTCTTATATAACCTACCTACTGACCCGTTTTATAGAATATTTAAAATGTACCGAAAACAATCCACCATAGAGATACAGACTAACCATAATTCAAGTTTATGTAAGTTTATCAATTCAGTAGGTACTTATTTATCATATCATTAAAACAAACTTATGAATCATATAAGCCTGAATGTCATTAGATACATATCTCGAATATCATTCACTTACAACTACACCCAACTCTGATGGAGTTATTTTCCATTTATTATTGTTTATGGTATCTATTTATATAATATAATTGAACATCTTTGTTTGTACCCCGACATTTTAAATGGTATTACGTATCTGTATACTACCGTTCTATTACTCTTTATAACCATCATCATCTATTAAATAAATGAGTCAGACAAATTATGCTTGAATACTAAGAACATTATGAATTAAATATTATGTTTAATAGATAAAATCACAAATTCTAAATTAAAAAAAAAACTATGACGGTTAAAATGAAAAGGGATAAAATCATTTAAAAACCCCCGACTTAACCTAACTTAATTTAAGAGACGAGAGATAATAAACGATTATAAAATATTTTCCTTAAAAGGCTGCCATTAATGTTACAAATTTCAACATAAATAAGCATAACAATTAAATAACTCGAAATAATTCGCGTAAGTATAAAACTAATTCATTTAATATCGTCTCCGTTCCGTCATGAGTAAAAATAGTATTTTCGTTTCAGGTGTTCAGGTTAATTCTTTACACTGATAAAATATTTAATTTAGTAGGTGAACATTTTTGCTGTTTGTCTCTTTACAATTAATGTTCTACATTTCGTAATTATTATACGTAATTATATAATAGTATACATAATTTAAGGATCATAATTAATGTTCTATAGAAAATAGGGGAACGAAGTAAGAGGGTAACAATAAGTTAAGCAAAAAGTCGTTTCTGAATCCAAAGAATTATTTTAATAACCGGTCTCGGCTAAGAATGTGACGTCTTCGTCTTCCCGAGGGAACCGTAAGAGCCGGCTAAAAGAGAGTAAATAAAAGAAGCTTCTATCTCACACAGTTTATTCGAAAGGTGGAAGAAAATTGACCAACACGCTTTCCAAAGGAGGATTGACTTCAGACCTGTTGCCCTTCCGCAAAAGTTTTGCCAGTTCTTTGGCATTACTTTAGATGTATTCAGCTCATATCAAGTAATATGATAAAAATAGATGATGGCCCAAATAAACGACTAACACAAAAAACATCTAATCATTTATCAATATATCAACAAACTATGTAGAATACAAATCGATCAATATTGGTTTTTTATCTAAGAACTATAATAGTTGGAATAAAGCTGACCATAAATCTTTGAAGATTTTTTTGAACAAAGATATTCGACATGCAGGTACGGTTAATTCTTTTATCAGTGACGCTGTGACAAAGCTAAACGCTCACGCTCAGTTCAGCTAATCTTATACATTAGATGTATGAACAATTTATAATTCCATGTTTTGTCAGCAGTATTATGATTATAGGCACTTAAACAAATATCTGCCAGACGCAATTACTTTTTGGGATGTGTTTTTCATATTAATAATTGATAAATAAAATCAGAGTATGTACATTTTTAATAAAAGGTTTTTAAAACATTTATGAATAAACAAATATACAGTTTGAATTGTTTTTACTAGATGTGGACGATAAGAATCGTATTTAGTAATTGAAACTATATATCGTAGCCGTTTCTAAAATCGGATATCGGTTTGTGGTGAAACTATATATTTTCTAAAACAATATTTTGCTGTATCTATCCATTAATATCTTATCCGAAACGTTTCACGAATCAGTATTGCTGAAGCGTTTCTGATGAAATCGGATATAATAACGTTTCTGTCTTCCGTCGCTTTATTGACTAGGAACAAAAATCTTTCAAAGAATTATTTGTAGATGATCTTGTATCTTTTTGTGTTATTTAGGTTAATAAATCTTACAAAGACATTAAAAAATATATTATAGAAAAATTCAATACAATATAATAACAAAGTAAAATGGGTATAATTTTAATTAACTTTCCTTTTCTTTCCTTTTCTTTATGACACAAAAAAAAAATTTGAAGAATCTAATTTAATGTGATATCTAATTTTGAATCGAGATGTGGTTATGATTCAAAAATATATATAACTATTTTTACTTATTTATATTTTACTCGAGCTAACTTGCGTATAAATATCTATTATGTTACATTTTAACTTTAATTAATTATAATTAATCATGCCATTCTTACTTAAGTACTTCACTCTTCATCTATAGCAACTTTGTCGTCTAATCTTTTATACGTCAATTGAATTTTAGTGCATTTTTTTTGTTAATAAAACCTTTTAAACTCTATTAATTATAATTAACTTTGTAATATATTTCAAATGTTCTTATCAAATATAGAACAAAAAATATATATTTTATACATTAAATATTAAGATCAAATTTTGAGAGAACAAAGATTGAGAGAACCAAAAAAGACAAACTGCTTAGAAGTCTACATTAGACTGGTAAATTTCTATTTAAAAATATTTAAGATACAAATTAAATACAGTGATCCTTATGGTCTGGATTAAATGTATAAATCTGACATACTCAGACCCTTATAAAAAAAAAAAAAAAAATTAATTAAAAATAATATTTGCAAGAAATCTTGTAAATGCAAATTTCATTGCAAAATATTTTAAACTTTCAAGAATTGATAAGTTAATTACTGTAATGACATAATATTAATTAAGCAAAAACGTATTATAATAATACATGTACTAAGTAATATCATAAAATGTGTAGTTTATATCTATATTAGAATATTGGGTCTAATTTAGGCAACAAAAGTGTCACGTTTTTGCAAACCATCTACGCCTACGCAATGTGCTACGTCGCTACGAATCATTGTTAGGTTGTCTACACATGCACATAATACATTATATTGTAATGTTATCTCAAATTGAAGGATCTTGAAAATAAATTTAAATTTCCTTTTTCTAGATGTTTAGTTTTTTTATGTATACGTTTATTGTTGTTTGAATTATAAACTATGGATATAATTCTGTGGTGTTTTTAGGTTTCCGTACATCAAAAAAATAAGATCACTTTGTTTTATCACAAGCTGTGGGTGAACGCACAAACAACATACTTAGAAAATTTATGACTTACAAATTAGGCTGCTCAAAGAAATAATCTTATTAATATACAAACAAGTGTGAATGTTTGGATGTTTGAATGGATGTTTGTTACTAAATCATGCCAAAACTACTTAACGGATTTTGATACTACTTAGCAATATTGTAGCTTATGTACCGGAATAACGTAAAGTACTAACTTTTCCACGTGGTTTTGTCTGTGACCTAACATAGGTTGTAGCGCGAATACGTAATTGTCACGGATGACTCTATTTTTAAGTCACGGGCAACAGCTAGTACCTTATAAAATTAAAGAAGTGTGTAAAGAAAACCATTATATTACCTCAAGATACTAAAATTGTTACTAGAAGGACTCATCAGAAATAGTCACTAAAGCTAAAACTATGGATTTTTACAGTAGACGAACATGTAACTACCTGATTCCAAGAATCAGGTAGTTATATGTTATAATAAATTGCCATAAAATTTGAGGAACACGCTGAGCATAAAGAATATTAAATACAGGTTATTACACAAAATATTAAAAAATTGCTCAAAAAATTGTTCAAGCTAACGTAATTTATTGTTACTGTAAGTTCTTATACCCTAGGGTAATAATATTTGTACATAAACATAAAAAATTCACAATAAATAAAAGCAAGAGATAAATAAAATGATTAGCGTAATAATAAATGAAACTAAAGTTTTACATAAAAAGAATATTGTGTGTTCCTGTTTAATATTTTTTGTTTACAAATCAAAATCAACTTTCAACAAAAATAAACATTTAATTTAGTCTGATAAGATATTAACTAAATAACAGAGTTACAAAATAACTAGTTCAAACAAGTTACAACTTCCAGTTCTCTTTGAGATAATGATACGTTTTTATATTAGTTATATTATTTAACATTATATCATTCGTTCAGTTATTTCTGCTTCATTAATTAACTAGTAAATATTTAGAAGCTACATTGTTAGTATGTACTCGCTGATTTCTAGTTTCACCTCAACATAGGCAGTTCCCGTACCTTCGTATCAATGTGCATATTCGTTTGCATGACTTTATTTTACAAAAGTACAAATCACTTAGAAGTTTTTTTATCTAAAACCAACATAGAACATAAATAAGTTGCCCCTCTTTTTATTTCTCCTTATTATCATTGTAAGGTGTTTAGCATATAATGAAATTGATGCATACAACTTTTTGCCTTTAAAAAAGTTTTATAGAGTTTTAATATAGTATGACCATAAATATGTATATTTTATTATTTTAGATCGGTTTTCAGGTTTCCTAGCGAAAAAACAAAATGGAATTCAAACATATATTTTATTATTTTATACCGGTTTTCAGGTTTCGGAGCGGAAAAACAAAACGGAATTCTGATAATTTAATAACCAAAGTTTTATTAACAATTTTAATATTTTTCGAGCTACATTTTACTCTATTTGAAAACATTGTCTTTTTTTCTGATGAATTAACAATAAAACGAATATTTCCTTAAAAACATATTTTACTTAAGTATGTTCATTTGATTCCAGTAAACAACAATAAAACCTGACGGACAAACAGTAATATAGAAAAAGTTATATTCTAAGTAATTGAACGTATTGGTTTTTGTTTTCCAATTTAAGTATAAATTATTTACTTCAGATCAGACAATGAAGTTAATTTTCGAGAACCAACTATTAATTTTATTTTTATTATTATTAATGATTAATTTAGACGGTGTTATACAATTATTAAACTAGATGTTTTGACCTATACTAGATATTGTACTTATGTCACATACACATATGCAATGCCTATCACTATCACAATGACTGTCGTATTAAAATATATTAATTAGAGTTATTTATTATTGTAAAACAAAGTAAGATACTAAATATGCTGTATAATTGTTAAAACATAATAAATAGTTTGAATATTCTAGACAACAATTAAACAGATATCGTATGCATAGACTCGTAGCGCTCTCGTAACATCTTAAAATAATTTACATAATGTATTTAAGTCTCTAAACTTGTACATCTATTTTAGCTTTTGTAATCAGAGAAACCGTATAGAATTAAATAAAGCCAATAAAATACTTTGAATGTAAAAACGTGCTATCAGAATAATATGTAACTTTAAATACAAGAACACTTTAATTTTCAGTATTAATATTAAATTAAACGTATAAAAATGTATATAACAGAGAAAAAACTTCTCTTAAGACTAAACTAAACCTATATGCCTCTCCCTGGTTATAGAACAAGAGTTATTTTTAGAGAGATGGATATAATATTTATACTTATTTAGACTAGTAAATGTGATTTTAGGAAGTACGATGCTAACGACATTCTATTAGTGACTTCTCAGTGATCTTGGTATAGAAATCGTAGCAGTATTTATATAACACTGTAAGAGTAAATTTATGATTTCATTTTGTAAAAAGTAAGGCCGATAAGGATAACAACCATCCTACCTAAATAACACAATGGATTTTCTATTCCCATATACAATGCAAGAGAAGCAACTGAAAACGGCTAGGTACATACTAAAATAGATAACATAATGACCACATCTAAGCGACAGAATTATTGAAAGGAGAGATGAGATTGAGTTTGTTCTTGTCATAATATGAGGTTATTTCTAAGATTTAAAAAAAAATCTTCTTCAATTTTAAATATAGAGGTACATACTTTTTTTACCTTGAGTTTTCTCTTTTTCTTCTACGTATCCATGTTCGTATGCTTTGTAAGACTGAATATTTTATTAATGCATATATCATAATGTTGATTTTCTTTATGAGTAAGCACTTAAGAAAGTAATACTTAAACAAAGTACCTTTGCGTATTAAATGGCTATTTTATACAAAAAAAATAATGTATCAAGGATAACATAATATTTAAGTAGTAAACTAATAAATTAAATTAAAAACAGCATAAACACAAATCAAGATCGATTTTATATTATGACCATAATACACTGGATGGATGAAAAGGTTAGTAATACAACCTCTTCTATTACCGACCAGAGGACTTCAACTTTATTGTAGCGGGCGATCTAGTGACCCTTAACATTTAAAAGAAACTAGAATATGATAAATAATGTTATAGTCACAGAAATACATCAAAGTGGATTAACATGATAATAACTCCTTTTTTTGTTAGCACCAAAAAACTCTACTTAGCAAAAAAGAATTATTAATAATATGTAAATTGTAAAAATGTTCTTTACATTCTAAAGGTTTTTCAAGTGACATATTTTAAGAGAAATAACCGGATTTGTAGAAAGATTTCAAAGCCGCGTAATATTATTCACACCATTACTTTCCTATATAAGAACAAATAGTGCTGTCCGTATACTAAGTGACTCATTCATAAACATGACTTGAGTTCTGCCTTGATTACATTATGTCAATCTTCTTCCAAAGACTTTTAATGCTCAAATTTGGGTAAGGTATAAAATCTATAAAACATATTTATTTCGTCACTAAAGAAGTACTTTAACTGGCACACATAAATGTATAAAATGTGTATATACTATGAAATCAGTAATAATAAAAGTTTATTCATTATTACTGATTTCATAAGAGAATCGATGAAAATTCTAAAACATACTCCGTAAGCTCCTATACTATATCAAATTATACTTTCTAAAACTTTCCGTTACTATTTAATTACGAATTCGATAGTAATATTTTAATTATAACAGCCGTACAAACTTTAAAGTATTTAAATAATATCTATAATGACACTTGTTATATCCTTATACATTGTGGAATCGTTTAATATACACTTATTATATTCCCATACATCGCGAAATCGCTATAATGATGTATCATGAATATATCAAACATATTCCATCAGAATCGTAGAATATAACGATAGAATAACCTAAACCTTTGTTTGTTTACCTTGGTTTTAAATAGTTCTTTTGTTTATAATATCATTCCTTTAATTCGCTTTTGTCTTCAACACTGACCAAGTGGCACATAGCCATTTAAGTTAATATTATTAAGTTATTAATAAGTCATATGTCATAATTTTCTTTTTAGTTTCTTTGATTGTGGCCATAGTAACTCGCTTAAAAAACAACTCACAACAACTCGAAAAAAATCATTTTGACAAATAATTATGCAAACATTTTCAAACATGTTTCCAAGTATCGTTGTTATTTTCAAATTTAAAATATTAATATGGAGGGGAGTCTAGACGTAGCCAATGGAATCTAGTGTAACCTTCAAGCCAGCTAAGAATAATAGCATATTATTACATAAGTTCGGCGTACATAATCTATTTTAGCTACGTTACGCAACGTGAATAAGAACCTTGAGCCCAAACAAGTTTTTTCTTTCTATTGTCCTGATATCTAAAGTGAATATTTTTCCATTTGTTATATAGTACACGGTATCAAAAATAAATAAATTTATTCATTATAATACAGATCACCTAATACAAGCAATTATATTAAGTACGATTGCACGAAAGAAAGTTGTGATAAAATTTGTTATGTCAAATTTATGTTATTTATTATTTAATAGTTACATGTCTATATCACATTTTTTAATGAACTTTCATACTGTCCATACTTCCATACTACTAATACTTTCATACTAATATTATAAATTAGAAAGTAACTCTGTCTGTCTATTACCCTTTCATGTTTAAACCACTTCACTAATTTTGATTAAAATTGGAACATACTTAGATAAGACATTGGAAAAGGACATAAACTGCGCTTTACAGCGGGAAAATATGTCATTCCCACGAAAAACAGCCTAGGTCTCACATACAATGGCATCGTAGGTGATTCGCAGATACAATTTTTCTTAAGTATTCTGTTTACATTTGCCTTTTTATTTTTATAATAATAATTGTTTTTGGGTACTTTTTTAATTTTATAAAAATAAATGAAACAACGTAAATAAGATATTTAGAAAATCTCCAGTTCTTTTTTATTTGTTTCCTTGTAATCTGTAATTATAATTAATATGTAAATAGTTACAAAAGAAATTGAAGTAATTAAAAAAAAGTAATTAAAAAAATGCTTTATTTATTAAAATAGCTATCTATCTCTTATAAAGATAGATAGATATATATTCTTATCCTCTTATACCTTTACCATAAGAAAGAACCTATTTAATGGAGACGAAGTCGTGGGTAAATGCTACTATTATACAAATGTTTATTTTCTTATCTACGTACTGTATATCCTAATATGGATTAAAAAACATCTGCTAGCACTTAGTGTTTTATTCTCATATTATTTATGAGCACACTATGTAACACAAAAAGATTTTATATTACGATACGATATTATTTGATACGATACGATACTATATTATTTGGTGCTATGTAATGTATGTATGAATTATCCTTTATTTCAAGGCAAAGGAATTCCAATATATATTAAAATTACCTAACCTCTTTCTCTCACGTCCCCTCCTTTATCTTTGATATATATTAATGTGAATCCAATATCTCATAATTAAACAGCACTAATAACACTTTTAATAAGCATATTGTGTTCACTTTAGCATCGAGATTGGAGAATTACTCTCAGATCAGTGATGCGCGTAATTATGACTTCGTTGCGGAAATGTTAGAACCTTGATATATAATTATTCATATCATGAACCTGTTATTTTTTTTGACACTAGCTTAAGTTCGAAATGAAAATAAATTATTGGTCTCTAGAACCCTTATTCTTGTTTTTCTTCCATCGGTAACAGTGAGGTAATGGGAAGCCGGGAGGCCTCTTTTTTATTTGGCAATTGAATGCATAAAGAAAAATATCAGCTTCATAGAAACATACTTTACATTTGTCTTTCGAACTTCATTTTCAGATATAAAATATGTTGATGAAAGGGTATGAATGAAGTTCATGTCATTGATTAAAAATGCAAGAGAGTATCTAATAATAATGATAATTTATTCGATTTTTTTATAACTAATAGTAATACGGATTGACTCAGATCTTCAAAGATTTTTAAGTACTGTGATATGAGATGTTACCCATTATAATCGACTAAAGTAAGACTCTCTCGTCGTTTATTTATCTAGAATAATTTTAATAAATAACATAATTTTAAACGAAAATTGGCATATCTATGTAATATATATATATATAATATCTGTTATGTTATGTTTGTACATAACGGATATTACAAAAAAAATATATATATCAAAGACATGACATAAAGTTAAAGAAAAACGCGTTATAATACTAGTAAATAATAATATTTTTTACTTAGGGCAATAATTATAATCTTCTTCTTCTCTTTTCCCTTTATTTGCAGTCCGATCTCATTGCCTCATTGCCGCTCTGTCCTGGGTAGTCGCTGCGTCTATGTGAAAGGCTTCCATTTCTTATATTAGACCATCACGTGGCTTTTGGACGTCCTCCCCCCTTGGCCGTTCGGGGAGAATTAGGTTAGTTTTTACCTCAGGGTTATCTTATTTTTGTTAAATATGGCCATACTATAATATTCTTCATTGCATCTGTTTCTCCATAATTACATAATAATTCCATAATTCTCATGGTTTAAAATGCGTCTAACGTTAATTTATCCAAAGTTAATTAGTTTCCCTTGAACGTTGTTAGCAGCTGAAGTCTTTTATTAATAACTATTTCGAAGAGTTTAAAAGAGTCTTCCATGATTTAATTCCCCTGGAATTTCCAGAAAGTGAAACGTCTCCTTTATACTTGTAAAATGGTATTCTGTAGCTCATCTGTCCGAAGTACATTGTACAGAACGGCCAAGATTTAGAAGTTTCGTGAGCCACTGTCCAACTTCTTACCTAAATAATTGTAACCTAAAAAATTACTAGAACCGCCAACTAGTGTTAGATAATTTTATTTATTTTATTGTAGCACAGACAATTTTGATCACCTTGAAGATAGTCCATCAATTTGTTACAACTCTGTAGTTGACTGCTGAAGGGTCACGAGGAGAAGCTACTACCTTTGTAGAAGTTAATTGATTAAACTTATATTGTTAATAGAAGCCGGAAACCTGAATTTGAAACCGTACAATGTAGATACTCAAATCTTGATTATGTTTTTTTATCTCTTATAATAGATTTCTATTTTATTATTTAATTTAAACGTGTAATCAACCAAATATAAGTACCTAGACCAAAAAATTCGCAGAAAAATCAATAAAGTATCCAATAGGACTTCATTATTAATTAAAAAATAAGATGATATAAGATTAAGATACCAATATTTAAAATAAATAATATCTAAATACTATATATATTATTCTTAAATTGAATTTCAATTTTCCTAGTTGACCTCTAATTAGAGGCAACTTGAAAAGAAAGCGAGTTTAAATAAATTATTTCTTCTTATAAATTATAAAAGGGTGCTTATATTATTACTATAATTTTATATTTGTATAAAAAATCTTGGCACTAAGTATTAATTTTACTTATAACGATATACATTATGGTTTAAAGTTGAAATATTACTAAAAGATATCTAAGATATGCTAAAACGGATTTAGGAGTAACTGTACCAAGTTTTAGTGTAAACTTTACAACTTTAATGAATTCTAGCCCTAAAAATATATTTTAAAAATTATATTATTTTTCGACATTATTTTCCATTTTACGAACTTAACATTTTTCAATAAAATACAATTTGTTATGCGTTATTTCTCACTATATAAAGACAAAAGATTTATGAATCGACACAATATAGACAGACAAACAACGGGCGGATATTCTGTTTGATGAGCCACCCGCGTCCTATGTCGTGGGAGATAATCTATATTGGTTTTTCATATTTCAGTAGTCTTTTAGAAAAAGTTTTATATTCAGTAAAGGACATAAATGTTATAAATTTCTTTATAAAAATCATTAATGATTTATATAAATAATATTTCAAAATATTTAGGTAGCTTGGAGAAATTTATAACAATTATAAGGACTTTCAATTTTTCAACAGCTCTTTTCAGGTCGTATTGTTAGCGCAGACGCCTAACGATAGCGACGCAATAGGGCTCGGGTTTGATACCCGACAGGGACAGGAATGTATGTGATGAGCATAGATGTCTATATTTCTGGGTTTGGTCGTTCATTAAATATATTCTCAGTATATATATGTGTATTTCTATGTATTTGTATCGTTGTCTAACACCCTTAGCACAAGCAAATAATTTGCTTACTTAGGAGTTAGATCAATGTGTGTAATTTGTCTAGTGATATTATTATTATTACATTATTATGTCTGCTCCGCGAACTGACGTTGGCATTCTCAGATTAGAAATTTAGATGACTTATTATTGCAAAGGTTAAAAAATGTTTCTTTATTACTAAAAATGTTACACATGTTCAGGCGTCTTATAGACTTTCTAGTTATGAAAGTCCCATAAATGTAACCGGATTAAAAAAATACCGTTTGCAATTGATAACTAATTTAATAAGAGATATCTTATAATGTCATACTACGTTAATTATTAGTAATAGTGTTGGCTAAACAAATGCAGTCCGCGATCGTCAAAGCAATCAATACTCCATTATTACTATGATCTGTGTTCACTTTGTGTTTTATCAACCAAGTCCGCCTCCTAAGCAGCTCATTAATAAACATGAAGTGGGATCTATTCGAATAAGACTTGTCTCTTTTATGTTTCATTTTATACTTCTAAAACATATACAATAAGTAATACACTTATAATTTGGTACTCCAACATATAAATAATTGTGCTGACAATCTTTTTAGACAAAAAAGACACTTGATCTTTAAGAAAAATAAAGTTTTGAGTGAGTTAAATCAACTACGCCACTACCTACGCTACGAAACTAAAGTGTCATGAACATCTGTGGAGAACTCTGCGTAGTTCATATAAAAATTAGAAAATCTTTTATGATTAGTTTCGAAGCAATTATCTTCCGTCGCTTTCGCTTATTCAGTTAATTATGTAAGATAATAAAAGGAGCCCTTTCACCTTGGCTCCTACTTTCCAGAATGTATCCTTGGAATACAGTGACCGGCTTCAGTTGTTAGGCTTAGAGATTTCCTCGAACCTCAACTTTGGTCGGTTCATTGAGTCCAGAGCAAGAGCAGCAGCAGCAAAGCTTGCCGTTCTGGCGAAGGTTCGGCAGTACTTTACACCGGGACAGCTTCTTGTTTTATACAAAGCACAGATCCGGTCGTGTGTAGAGTACTGTGGTCACATATTTGCTGGTGCCGCAAAATCTCATCTTGCGGTTCTGGACTCAATTGAGAGGCGAGCAAAGAGGCTTATAGGCGATCCCGAATTGGTCGGAGCCGACCTCCAAAGCCTTGAGCACAGGCGTAGAATTGCTAGCCTCTCAGTATTCTATAGGATACATTTTGGTGAGTGTGCGCTGGAATTACACAATTTAATTCCCCCGTCCCCCTTCCATCACCGGACGTCCCGACGCACGGCAGGTTTTCATCCTTTTGTTGTGGACATTCCACCTGTCCGAACGAAGCGCTTTGCTTCCTCATTTTTACTGCGTACAGCAAAGGATTGGAACAGCTTGCCTGCGTCGGTATTTCCGACCGAATACAATGTGGATGTCTTCAAGCGAAGAGTGAATAGGTTGCTAGGGTAATGCGCCTTACCACCTAAGACTACATTCCACTTACCATCAGGTGGAATATAGTCAAGCATTGCCCTAGATTAAATAAAAAAAATTAAAAAAAATTAAAAAAAATTATTGCTACGCTTAAAATTCTTACCTTCTTTTTTTAAAAATATAATCAAACGGGTACTATATAATATTTTATAGTGTCCAAAATATAGAAACCACGTCTCCGTATTTCGTACTAAGCTCATATGGCTTCCTATAAGCCTTCGCAGGATTTTTTACCCACTCTCACTTCATTACTGTTTACTTCTCTTATTCAATCCTAAGTCTCCTGAATATCTTAAAAAGCTGTTTCAATTTCTAGATCACTCTCACCTCAAGACCCTGCGCTCTTTTCATTCCTCTTTCTTTTATAGTAATTTCTGTTACTGTACTGTTGAAGCTGTCGGTCCATATAACTCAGTGCCCGTTTCATAAAGACGAGCTTATTCTTTGGATTAAAAAAAAAAAGGTGAAACAACCGTATCGGTGATGATATCGATAGATCAAGTTTCCATTATTTTTGTTATTATTTATGCATTTATATTTATTAGAGTGTTAAGTACGCACTATACATGGAATGTGCAGATTAAGTAAAGTACATTATATTTAACAACGAGGATTGCATCAGCCCGGTAACAATGAAGCAATGCTGACTCCGCAAGTAGTGACGCGTGAGAACGAGCTACATGCCGCATTTATTCCATAAATTGTATCACTTTTGATTCTAACATCGAACAATTGTCACCTATTTAGTTGTAATTAACAATTGTAATTAATTAATAAATTCCTGCTTCAGTAACATCGGTTTTTTTTGAGTCCTGCCTGTCGGCCTGACTTAATTAGAGCTCTCTTACCGCAAAGAATCACCAACGACAGTCGTTCTATTATTGAAAACACTTTATGACACTATTCACAAATACACTTAACTGTTTACAATTTAAACACTTAACTATCACTGTTACACAACTTAGTCTCTCGATCTCACACTCAGCGATTTATTATCACTGTTACACTTTTATCACAATAGTACCACCATACAACTTGTACTCCCCAATTTCACAATGCCTTCTCTTAACCGAGCTGCGATTTATATACTTCTTATTCTTAGTCAAGCAGTATCCAATATTACATTTATTTTATCAATTAAACTTCTATACAAAGATTCAATGGTTTTAGTCAAATCAAAAACTTATCTTTATTTTTAGTCAAAACCAAACTACTACATGTATAAAAGCTAACATATTATTGCTTTATCTTTTTGATTTATTTACTTTCTTACTATGTACTGTTTTTAAGAAAATTAGTATAGTAATGGTTTATAGTAATTTAAGTATATGTGTAATATTTATAATAAACAGGCTTGCTCTTATGTTTAATTAAAAAAAATAGATTTACGCATATTAAACATTTACATTTATTACATCTTTATTTCTCATAAATATATACATTTTCCTCTACCAAGGTTGTTTTTTGCACCAATTGTTAATTTACTTGACCTTTTATTAAGTTACTGTTACGCTCGCTGTTGTTATTATTTTTATGTTCTATGATTTAATATATTCTATCTGAGTTGATATTTGGAATGCATTATAGAATATTATCTATCTATCTTCGTTAGGCATAACCCAAAAGTCATTTCTACTCCAAATACTATAATATATGGTTTAATAAATAGTGTTGTTAATAATCATTCTAATTATTCTGGCTAATAGTGAGCTATTTACATCAAACTTTTTTATGCAACTTAATAACATTACAATAGAGCCATATTCTAAAGCAAAAACTTGTATTTACGACCTTTTACCGCTGAGATTACCAGATACCACCTGTTAGATTCTTCAATTTCTTTCAATGATATTGTTTTTCATACTCTGAATTTGTCTTCTCCATTTGTTTTTTTTTAATTAAACGAATACACATATTTTACTCATGTTATGTTCTTTAATTATAGACTTTTTAGTAAATGATTTAAAGGACTTCATTATTTAAGCTATTGTATCTTAAAACAATTAATTTTATTATGAAATGAAACTAATCTTAACGATCTATTACCAGTTATGATATACTTTATTTTATAACATTGAAATAATAATAAAACATATAATCATAACTGTTTGGTTAAAATAAAACTTAGTACCTACCCTAGATATTACTACGACCCCTATATAAAATTGACTTTACATTATATAACTTCTCTAGCAAACAAGTAATATATTCTTATTCGATAACTAGATCATGTTGAACTTATCTGGGATATGTAATATATTCACGTTATCATTTTATATCCTTCAAAGGATTTAGTCATAATTCTGTTATTTAACATTACATACGCCATTTATTTTTATAACCATAGAACATATTAATTCAGGTAAATAATATTATTTACCAACGTTAAATACTACGCATTTATAAAAAGTAGGATAAAAATGGATTAAAAATTATCAGATCAGTTTTATTACAAAAATGTTATTCAATATGTGACATAAATAACTTATAAATATAAACTTGTGGTGTAATCAGCCATAAACCACAATAAGTTTTATTTTAAACAACCTGTTGCTTCACTCAAGACGAATACTTAGGAGTTTGAATAACAACTATTCTAAAAGTTTAACATTCTGGTTAAGAAGTTTCATATTGGAGTTAGTTGCTATAGGCGTGAGTTGTTACCTCTAGTACCTCTTTGTCTTTTTTTACATTTTAGGTTTAAGTATTTATATTTTGATACTAACATACACAAGATAATTCCTAACAATACTTAAACAGACACACTTAAATATCGTTCCAAATGACGGTGAGGGATTTACCAGGAAGAGATTACATTTTCTATCCTTGTCATAATTCATTCTGTAACAAAATCTTAAACATTATATGCTATAGATACCTACGTATAGAAAGCAATCTTACAGAATTATTGTCAGTAATATTTAGTTATGATAACGTACTCAGCTTACCTTACATACTGTTGATATTTTTTGAGTAACAATAACAGAAACCAAATTTCTAAGATCTTATCTTAAGGTATATGACAAAGGAATGGCCGGATGTCTATCCTAAATATTTATTGCCTGCAATAATGTTGTCATATCAAAAAAATATATTACTTATTTGAAAGCATCTAAATAGAATTATAAGGATTATTAAGAGCCATTCTTAGGGTTCCTTACCTAAAAGGTAAACACGGAACTCTATTATTAAGTTTTCGCTGTCTGTCTCTCCGTCTGACCGTCTAGTCTGTCAGTCTCCAGGCTGTATCTTATAAACCGTGATAGCTAGACGGATGAAATTTTCACATATTCTTGCCGCTAAAACATATTTAAAATCCCATACAACAAATAATTAATTAATTAATTAATTGTTTGCTCGATTTTAATAGCGACAACAGGTTGAAAGGTTTATGACAGACAATGACGACGGATATACGAGTGTGGTTTTAGGTTAATTAGAAGGTTTGGTGCATACATTGACGAATCTCAGACTAGACGCAGGTAAATTTTATACAGGGCCATTTCAGGGACAAATTGTTACTTTATTATTTTCGTGAACATAAATAATATTTTCTTCAAAATCGTATTAGATCGGTATACCTCATTTCAGTACCAGCTATGTATATGTAATATTAAATTTAAATATAGCTTCAGTCGCTCCTCAAATGCCGTAATGACTTATATAACGTTGATTATTTATTGTTGTCTATTTGAAGTTGGTTATTTTTAATAAATTATTTATCATGTTCTAATATTATATATGGTTGACTATCTATCGTAAAGACATCAACAAGATGAGATTTAATTGTCCATTAATAAAAGTTATTATCTATCTGTATAAGACATTTATAAGAACTTATTAATAATATTTGCTTAGACTTCAAAAACTAGAATCTACAAATTATTGTTTGGGATTCAGTGAATTAATTTCAATGCTTTAAACACGAAATTATAGAATATTTTTTTACAGATTTGTTGTATTTATTAATTGTTATGTAATTTGCGAAGGATAGTTTTTTATTGGGTAGAATTCATTAGTTTGAAGCACTTTGATGTGTATATAAATTTAAATTAGATTGTTGGTTAGTTTGTGAGATTGATTCGGAAAACCAATTGAGCTATTTGATTGGAGCCATAGTGGAGTGGATAAGTTTCTTGACAATATGAATTGAACTCGTAATGAGTTAAAAATTTCATAAAGTCTTCAAATCAATTTATTAACAGATTTGCCGAACTTACAAACACAAAAGAATCCTGAAAATGGTGCTCTTAATTATTTAAACACTCTTTAATTTAAAGTAACAAAATAAATGACTTACAATTATTAAAAACTAGGTTCTTTAACATTTTTAAAACTTAAATAGTTGTAAATCAATGAAAAATGTAAAATATTTTTCCTGTCCGGCCTACAACTAAAATAAACGGAATTCCGAATGTTGATGATGTAAATGTAAAATGCCGATTTTCAATTTATATCATCACTTTTCTGAGAAAATAAGTCGGAGAAAAACAGTACATTGAGGAATACAAATATCATGTTTGAAATAGTCAATACACATGTTATCAATGCTAAGATTATTATTATTAAAAGTAATAACAATAATTGACTTGTTTTTTTCCTTTGATAATATAGAATAATAAATCATAATTACGGACAAGATCAAAATAATGTTTTTTTATTTCTAAATTATAGAAATATTATTTAATTGTTATTATGATTCAAAATATATTTTTATTTTCTTCAATAATTAAGTGAATAGTTTCACTGACACCACTATTCAACACAGATTGCGAAAACGTGCCTAAGAGCAGAAAATGTTAACAATAAAATAAAAGTGTTCCAAAAACACTCTTTGTATACGTCACAGAGAACAAGCCGTCAACTGTAGGTACATTTATATAAAAACTAATATATAAGGGTATATTTATGTATCTTCAAACTATTTAATATAATAGCGTCATCATTATAATTAAATCCAAAGACAATCTGGTATTTTTGGAAAATGTAAGTTAATTGTACAAATTAATAAAATTACAAACAGTAGTCAGAAGCACCCAAAAATTACATTACGATCACTTCATTCAACTTTTAAAAATTGAAGAAGATATGAAAATCAGGAAATCACATGGATATTTCTGGTCTCTTTATGTTACATAAAACTATTCCTAGTTATTTTATCCGTTAAGTCGTACTTTATTGTTTTAAGTTCCTGTTTACTAAATTCACATAAAAGATTAAATTTTTGCTTCAAACCTCACATAATTCGTTTTAGATTTAAAGTATCCTTAGATTTTCCTAATAATATATGTATGAATATTTAATAAAACCGTCCATACTCTGCATGTAGTTGATGAGTGTCGCTCGGAGATTAACGGATTGCTTGCAGTTCAGTGACGCACGATATTGTAGCATAGACGGAGAGTTGCCAGTAAAATAACTTAATGGATTTATTACTACATTAACAATTTTTGTGAATGTATATGTATTGAAACTTAAATTTGTTATTTCTATAGCTTTAATAAAATTATTAATCTAAAAAAATTTAAGACCAAATTTTGGCTATTTGTTTCTGACAGTTCTGTAAAGGAGTTTAAACAAAGACTGATGACTTATTTTTCAGTTTCATCTTTGCGTTTAATCATAAACCTCCGCTTATGAAATACAGCTAAATACAGTCATTGTCATTAAATAATGATATTTATGTTTCTAATATAAACAACTCTAGAATGAATTAGTTATTTTAAACTTATCATCTCAGTATGATAAGTTTAAAATGAAATTAAATTACTACCGCTTAGGTAAAAGAACATAGAAATATCATTTATTTGAGATTTTTAGAATGGTATTGTTTAAGATATTGGTTTAGTTTAATATAATATTTTATTTATAACAAAACAAACCCTAATGTATCCTACTAGGCTATGGCAACGGCTTTGCCAGCTCTCTTTAAGTTAAGGATGCTATGTCGGAATCAGCAAAATGTACTTTTTTCATCCTTCGGGAATATTCGTTTTTTTTTTTCTCTTTAAAATGTACTTTATATAGGTACTATTCCGGCAACGGTGGTACAAAGTTTTATGGTGATGGATTAAGTAGTTAAGATGTAAAAGCATAACAAACAAACATACTATACAGCGTTATAATATTAATTAAAATAAAATGGAAAGGTACGCCAAAAGGAATTTCTCCTTTGTTTCTAAAAGTTACTGGATAGGGGAAAAGATTATTATTAAGTTATATGTTTTAAGTGTTTATAACACAAGGCAGCTTGAAACATTAAAATTATTCATTTTATCTAAATGAGACACATTAAAAAAAAACTATTTTTCGCGAGTTAAATCCGTAAAAATAGTTTTATTTCTAAATGAGACTAAATTAATTAAAACTAATAGTTTTTGAAAATGGTGTTTTTTGACAAACCACTCACCTCATTATTTTCAGTTTACTACTCTCGCTACTCTCGCTCGCTACTTATAGTTTATCAGTCTAGCAGCAGGTCTAGACCTAGGTCTGATTAGAAGTATAATAAATAAATCTAGATTTATTTATTATACTTGAAGATTATTTTCAATAAGAAATAAATCTAAAATAATTCCTGGACTGGGGCAACTTGGCTGAAGTAAATATTTCACCAAAGATTATGATCGCTTTCAGATCATAGGTCAAGTTTGTTCGATCTTTCGATATCTAGGAGACATTATGAAATAAATTTTTAAAAAATGTCAGCTCGTCTAATATTATATCAAAAGAGTTATTCTATGGTTATATTGGACCTTCTTATTTCAATTACCTAAATATATATATATAATATATACGAAACATTTATTAACCTATAAATGATATATATATGACTTATTAAATTATAAAAGTACTTTACGTTTTCGGCTCTTTAGTACAGAAAATCTGAACCCGAGAATATATCGGCAAGAATAGCACTTTACGAATTTTGATACACTTTTAAAAGATTCAAAATTGTGATTAAAGTGCTGTTATATCATATTATATAATTTATGTTGCTGTAAATAGATAGCATCAAGAATATATATTTAATTAAAAGATATCTAGAACATCATAAGAATATATATATAGTTATATTATAGGATAATGTATAATTATAAGCGTACAAATTATATCATATTACATTTTTTAACAAGTCATATAGTATCGTTCTGATTTTGTAATGATTATAAAATTCTGTTGCTTTTTCTTAAAAGATATATTTTCGTAGTTAAATTTTATAATAAGACGATATATTATCACTAAATTTTACTTACGATGATGAATTAATGATGTTATTTTGCTAATGTGTAAATATAGAGTAAGCCAAGTATATTGCATATTAATATAAGCGAATAAGATATTAATTTGATATTTTTGAAATACTTAAAGCAAAACTTATTCTGAATAGAAATTATTTTTTTTTTTCCCTTTTCTTTTAATTTTCTTTAATAAGAAGTTCAATAGCACCGACAATAAGTTAAAACCATCCTAAATTTCATAAAAGTATGTTCTAAAACTTTGATTTGATGTAATTATAACTCCACAGCGTTTTTCATTCACGTTGAAATACAATAAAAAACAAAGTATGTATGTAATGTTGGATATCACAATATAACCTCAGAAATATTAACAGAATAGCCTCCAGCAACAACGTGCGACAGATGAAGCGATAACGACCATCCTTCCTACTTAATATTATAAATGCGAAAGTTTGTAAGGATGTGTGTATGTTTGTTACTCTTTCACGCAAAAACTACTGAACGGATTTTCATGAAACTTTGCAGTAATATAGCTTTGATATCAGAATAACATAATAAGTTAAAATTTATAGGGATTTATATAATTGGGTGATAAAATAACGATAACTGTCAAGTAAGTCGGAAAAAATCAGCCCCCTGAGAGCTATATTGGCGTGCGCTGCTCTTATTGTTTGAGTTACACAAAGATAATTACTGTAAGATTATTTCTCTTAAATAGTTCCAAATAAAAGTCCCCGACAGCATATATCTATCTTTTATATGTGAGTCACTATGACCAAAATAGTGAACCAAACATACAATTTAATTGGATATTTTTTAACAATGCACATTTTAGAATATTTATCAAACTCTCAGAAAATTTTTGTATGACAAATTCGATTCTCATACAAAATGAAACAATAAATGGCTTTGAGAATCGAATATACATATAATAAAATTGTCACTGAACCATTCCCGTACATGGAATTAAAAAAAAACATCATAGGGGGGCAAGAGAACCCAAAACAATGGTTTTTCAGTTGGTCTGTTTGTCTGTATGTCTGTATAATTGTGCACGCTAAGCGAAACGGCTTAACCAATTTGAATGCGGTTTTCAGGAATATATTATCACAGTCTTCACTTAACATTTAATGTCATCTAAATCAATTAAGAAATAAAAAAGTTATGACAATTTATGTCAATGACGTAATAGGTACCATGCAAATTTTATTTTATACATGTAATAAATCTGTAGAGGAGTAGTCTTTGTGCATTGAAAAAATGTTTTTTTCATTTTGTCTGTTCGTCTGAATATATGTGTGTTTGTGCACGTTTGATATATATATTTTAAATGATAAACTGAATGTTTATCATTTAAATAGATTTTTTTTTTAATAAAACTAGACCTGAAATTTGATGGCGAAAATAACGTTGATTGTGTAGCTCAGAATACCTCAAGTTTACATGGTAATATTTTGATTATGTTCAATGAAAATCTGTAAGTGTGATATATGGTTAGAATGGTTATTTAGTAATCTGTTTAAAAATAAAGAAATTTTGTAAAAACAAGACAGGTATAAAAATAATTACAGTACCTAATATTGTATCCTTATTAAAAACTTTAAATATACTTTTGACAGTGAGCGATGTCTGCCGATGTAGTAATTTTGATTGTATCACTTAAAATAAGTCATATAGAATACAAAAAAAGGGAAGTGGGAATTGTTTTACTACGAATTTAAGGCGTGCGAAGCCGCGGGCAACAGCTAGTAGAGTATATAACTTTAATTAGAAGTTACATAAAGAGTATATAATTTTAATAATATAATAAACATACTGACAATCAGTTTCAAGTCAAAGCTTTAACCGGAACATTCTCCGCAATTTATTACAGGAAGTAATAAATTGCGGAGAATAATAAATAATATAGTACAGATATAAATTTGCATGTTATTTTACACGTTTACGTCATGACCAGAAAAAAGTTACAGGGTCAACTCCCAAAAATTATAGATTATAGTTTGGTGATGAATGTTTTATTGCATATTTTTATTTAAGATTGTTCTTCTTCTGCCTTTCACTCTTACCCCAACTATAAATATGCCACAACATAATAGCATACAATTTATACAACAGGTTCTAGGAACCATAAAATGTTTTAAGGTTTCGATCGTTAAAAACTTACTATACCTAAAAGATGTCATTGCCATCTAAGGGTGGTTTAAACTACGAGGAATCTCTGTCTAAGATTAATTGGCATATATAACAAAAATTATAAGTCGTTAAAAAAATACAAGCAAAGATACAACGTTGAAAGAACATTACGAAATTGCAATGTGACAGATAAAGATCTATCATATGTGACAGATACAGATCTCCCTCCTATTTTCCCAATTTATGCGAGGTGGGCACAAAAAGTCCTTTTCTTTCATTCTTCATCTCTTCTCTGGTCTATGTCACCAACATATACTCCCACATTCATATCGAGCAGTCTTCTTCTTACATCGCATGAATTTTTTCTCATAATACGAACATACCACGCATGTCTTGCGTTCTACTAATATATATGAAATCGTAACATAAATAAATTCTTAACACTGCAATAATAATAAAAAAAATAATCTCAATCTTAAACTTTATTCCGAAAATATGATAACCGGTTGTTGTCACTGATTTCCTCTGTTATAAATGTACTAATTATAGGTTACGCTAGTTCTTACGTATTAGATGTAAAGTCTCTCAAATCACTTCAATTAAGACAACACCAAGTATCAAATATGTATACTTATAAAATATGTATGTTTGTCATTCTCATATCATTAGAGACGAAGCTTCGAAGCATTCCATGAATTGACCGTGCGGTTGTCGGGCCCATCGCGTTGCATGGAGAAGAGTGCAACCAGTGCCTGGAACTTGCGACCCAGTTGCCTACACCTGGGTCGCAAGTCCCAGGCACTTGAACCTATTCAGGGGCCCCTTTATTATACACGCTCGCTTACACTATCCACACTCCTCTCCGTACCTAACCAAATTTGGAATAAACCTACTAATACTAAAAACTAATCGGTCAAATGGTTTAGATTTATCATACAATTAACAATTTACAGAGTTGATTTTTTTTAAAAAACTCTAGGGATTTTTTAAGTAGCCTACATTTGACCCTGGGTCTATAAGTATTTCCATCGTGAATTCCATCCAAATCGGCCTGTGGTTTAGCCGTGAAAGCGTAACAGACAGACAGAATTTCGCATTTATAATATTAGCATAGATGTGTAAAATTGGACTGTTTCAAAGTAAAAATCTATTATTATTCAAAATAACTAATTTAAAAAAAACACTAACATATTCTCTCTCTCACACAGACACACACACTTATAGTACATTGAAATAATAATGTACTGTATAATAAATACTAAGATATATGATATGTAATCGAAGTAGCTCTAAAATTCACCGGAGGCTATTTTGCTTAGGAAGAAATTTAGTCATAATCTATTTAGGAGTGTATCTCCTAGCGGTAACTAGATTATACCGGTATTTTCGCAAATATTTAAAACTTTAAATAAATATACATTTTGTATATCAGTATTACTTTAAAAAATAACATACGAGTACGACATACCCACTGGGTTTCACATACCCACTATGTATATCATTTGATAGTTTTGCTTTGCTTCAAAATAAATACTAAATACTTTAAGTTAAGTTAAATAAATACTAAGTACTTTAAGATTTAAAGTTCCGGTGGGCAGGTGAGTAAGGTAAAAGAATGATGATTAGGTAAAGGTAACAAGAAATACCTTTTAAGTTTGAACACATCAACCATGTGTAATTTTAATACGCTTTTATTAGTTTCACGTGAATTTTTGCTTGACTTTTTCGAATGCGTTTTTGTCTCACTTCCCACGGATCGATTTTGTTCAAACTTTGTATAGTTATGAAGAACTGATAGTAAATTAATCATTCGGTGAGATTATCTCATTATACTGATTTGGATCTCCAGGATTAATAATTATCTTACAGATCATTTTTGCATTACTAAAAGATTAAAGTATACGTTTTCAGGACAAATTGAACTAAAAAAGAAAAAATAAATATAGTTTAAAAAAAAACTAAAAAACACGATTTAAAAATTAATCGAACTAAAAAGTAAAAAAATAATTCGTAATGTGAGAAATGGGCAAAATTAATAAAATGATTGTGGAAAGAAGCGTGAGGCGCTTCGTGTATTGTAGAGATTGAATATTTAAAAAAAAAAAAAATTATTCTATTTTTAGAAATTAATATAATTATTATTTTCATTAACCGATAGGTATGCTTTCTTAGACCGCAAACGTGCATAATTTATTTTATTCTCACTCAAAGATCAAAGAATCTGTTAAAAAATATTAATTCTGGTGATCTTAACGAGAAAATTGAATTGATCTTACCTAGTTATTATATATCCAATTGTTCTTTACAATTTTTGAATGTTCCAATAGGATCTGACAACCTAAAGTAAGTCAAAATCGAGGTTGGAAATGAAACAAGAGATTTACTTTTTTTCACAATAATTTTATTATATTTTGACTATTATTCATTCTCATATTACAATTTTTTTTTACTGTTTAGTTCGAATAATTTTCAAAGCGTGTTTCTTAGTTTTTTTTAAACTTTATTTTTTTTAGATATTAAAGGTATCAGAAATAGCTTTTGTAACTTTGTATGGCGTACTGTATTATTTCAAGTGATTTATAATAATAAATATTTTGTTTTGTTTTTACTACTTGTTGTTATAATGGCAACGGAAATACATAATCTATAAAAAAATCCACTCTCTAGCTGTGACGGTTCACGAGACAGACGGTATGTTTGTTTTAATACAGCAGAAGCGACTGGTTTTTATATATTTTTTTTTTGGCAATAGTGTTTATGCTTGCTTTATACTATTTTAATTATAATAAATATAATAATAATAATTCCATACTGAAAGACTAAATATAAAATGTGCTTTATCTTACTGTGTATATCAAGCAACCCCTATTCACACTTTTCATCCCCTGTTAAATCCAATTTCGGGTAGGATTTGGTAAAATCCTTTCTTAGTGATCCCATAGAAATGAACATACGTGCAGAATTTTAGTACCACCTCTTAGATATTTTATGGTGAATCAGCCTTTTGTCTTTTCTATAATACTAACTTTTGTATATGGTTTCGCTCGTTGACCATGTCCATGACAAAGTAAATAAATCTTATTCAAGACCTAAAACACACACCTACAGATCTTGTACGTAAATATGTAGACTTTATGTTTATTCTCACACTGGAAACTACATTTGCACCATTCCAGTGATTAGTGAACATATGGATTACAAACAGATAAACAAATGTAAAGAAAAAAAAATACATCATATAATGTGTGTTTTTTATCAGTTACAGCTTTATTATAAATGTTAATTAGATAATCGAAACGTCCATCCATCTGTTCTTCCATTCAGTGGAAAACACGGATGTTGGATTATTAAAACTTAATTAGTACTAAGAACCTTAACTAGTAGAAATGAGTAGTTCTACTGTTAACGAAGTCATGGCTTTAACCACAAAATTCGTACATTATTATTTAAAAAAATACTGATAGTTTAAATAATCAAACATTTAAAAATGTTTACTCATTTCAAAATTTGTTATTCGACAGATTCAAAATGTGTACTTAAAGTTTAAAATTATAATTAGTTAAACAGTCAACTGTCATATATAAAAATATCAATATATGACTTCAAAAATAATTAGAATTGGAATTGAGTTATAATATTTTTATTAATAAAATAATATTACGAATATAATATATATTCATAATATGTAATAATATTATTATTAATATTGGGATTTTTATTCGTGCAGACACTAAATAATGGAATAGTAGTAATAAAAGGTAAGCGATATAAAAAATAGTAAAATTGATCGTTTTTTTAAGATTTTCAAAAATATTATGATTTATATTTCGTAATTAATTTAATGAGCAGCTTAAATTGTTATAATCATATCATTTGCATTTTGGTACTAACTTTGTTTAAGCTTCGTAATAGTTGAAAGTTTAGTCATATGCAATTAATTCAGTAGACTCTGCTCATCATAATATATTCCTCGGTCCTCTATAATATAACTGTGTATTCTTGCTTATACAGCAGAAATTAGTTATCAAGATATAATTTTATATGTCCTTATATTTATTTAATTTGGGGCAAATAATAAGAAAAATAAGGTAAAATGATTTAATGTATAAAAATTAAATGTTTATTAAACGGGAGAGAAATCCGTAAAAAAATATTGTGTTCTATAACGACTCGGCACGTATTTTAAACATTTCTAACATTTTTAACTACTACGCGAATATGATGTGTGTGAATACCACCACTTTACCACACTTTAAAACAGCTTTATCATAAAAATATATTTATTTCTTTAACAATTAAGACTTAATTTTAATGTTAAGAAAATGTTTACTATTTTGCAATGTTTTACTATTTAATGTTTGTAGGTATGAATGATTAATATTTGCTTGTATAATATAATGTTTACTATTGACCAACTGAAAGCAAATGGAGATAATCTCGAATGAGCTTCATAAATGTTTAATGCCATTATATTAAAGTATAAGCTAACTTACAATATATTTTTAAATATTTCTTGCAATAGAAAAAAATCCCTTGTAAGTAGTATTCACTCACTTTTCTTTAAGTGACATTGTTAAAAGTGCTCAGTAACAATTAGTACATGAATATTTTATATTAGGCCGTGGGTTCGATATTGGGTAAGAAAATCTTAAAACTTAGTTTCTTTATACTTGTGCAGTTTACTAGTTTTCAATAGTTTAGTTTTTATGACGACTGAATGATAATATGAAGTAAAAATAAATACCTTAAACAGATGGAGAAAGTAGAATATTACTTATAACAATTATTATAAATGTAACAAGAATAATAAATGAGAAATAAAACGCTAAACCTAATTTTGAAAGCGCAATTACTAGTTAGCTATTCGTGGCTTTTAAGTAATTTAATCTAATAAAGTATTTAAAAAAATATTATATACCTATCTAGAATGAAGAGTGTAGTATGTGTAGTAAAAGGTTGTCTGAGAGATTATTTTAGGTTTAGTTATTCTTTATACTAAATTAATATCTTATATCATTTTCCCCGAAAGTAAGGGTAATAAAAAATAAAAATAAATTAACAAAAATAATATATTTTAGTATTTTTTTAATACTGTGATTTAGATGCTGTAGTAAAATGAATATCTAGAAAATACTTGCTATTAATTTTATATGATTGTTTTTTTTTTTGGACTATTAATTTTATACGTTGTTTGATTTTTGCTTATCATTCTTATAAAGCTTCTGTACAGCGGTAGATGTAAAGTTAGTTTTATCGTAATAAAGTAATGGCTGCAGCCATTATTTTATTTAAACATTTACCCGGCTATAATCATACAAATTTAACCCCGAATGGGTTCGAAACTAGTCGGGCAATTTCCGATTAAAATTACATGATTATAGCCGGGTTAATATTAATATTTAATAATCATCATGGTTCACGAAAGTTTAAATACAAAAATTCACCATAATGTTTTTCTTTTTTAAATAGTTGAACTTGAATGTTGAATACAAGGACAATCGAAGAAACTATAATAACCTTCTGTTGTTAAAATTATTCCTTTATTAACAAATATTTGAACAATAATTTCTAACTTAGGAGAGCGTTTTAAAATAAATAAACTCTAATTAAGCTTAATCATAAGTCATTCACGTCATTCTACAAAATATAACAATAGGTTTGAATGTATGTTAATGAAATAAAAAATATAATTTTAAATCCATTCCTCTCTCCTTTAATATTTTTTTCCCAAACTAGGCAATCTGTATAGATAAATAATTTTACAGTTCGTAAACAACAGCTTCTGCAAACAATTATCTGCATTTAATGTAAGCAACATTTTTGTTTGCAAACTCTCTTGTATCAATTACTATGGCATAAACAAACTTATGTAGTTTGAAATAAGTATAAACATTTACTTACTAATTAAAAGATTGCTATTCTGCTAAGCATAATATGTTATGTATATTAAATATATTGAAATGAGAAATAATAAAAATTGGTAAATTTCAATTATTAATAATATATTTATTATTATTTTAATTTCACATTATCCATCAACCTTGAATAAACAAAATGTTTCCAAATATCTTTTACACCTCATTGATATTTATATATTTTTTAAACATATTTTGTTAAGAGATAAATAAAAGTCATGCTTCCTATGAGAATTAAATACGGGTCGTTCTGTAATGTTTCGCTTCATCTCCGAACAATAAGATCATCTAAGTGACAGGCAATTTACATTTCTGTTTGTAAATCAAGGTCAAAAATTATAACGTAAATATTTAAGGGATTCCGTTTGTTAAAAGCTCTTAGTTCAAATATTCTCTGAGATTTAACTTCAAGTGAAGGAAAACCAGTGAATTGTTAATTAAAATCTTTTAGAAAAGAAATTTAAGAATAGTATTTTTTTTAAGAAAATCTTTATTTCTTTTCTTTGACTATCAGAATAAAAGCACGACATGGTAGAAGAGAAGACGGGAGAAGGAATGCTAACGCACTCTTTTACTATTTTATATCAATCTTAGTTCATATTTAGCTATCTACGTTGGGATAACTAAAATAAGCCCATAATTTTTATGATACTGGCATATCCAGCCCGCTTCGCCGGTCTTAATTTAAAAATGTATTAACTCAAAATATAGAACAAAAAATAAATTAAATATAGGCATTAACTTATTAAAAATTGATCACCGCGATAATAATTATGATTCAACCAAATTTTATTTTTTTCTACTCGTTTCTCTACCTTGTACATGGATAGTGTCATGACGTTACAACTGACCTTAAATAGTTTGATGTAAAAAACAATATAAGTAGTAAAAAAAACTCCTACTGACAGTTCAATAAAAAATGCTCCGATCGTCACCAAACTTTACAAGAATACTGATCTTCCTCTAAAAATCCTCTGAAAATTTGGTTAAAATCGGTCAAACCCTTCCGGAGTTTATCCGGAACATACGTATATACTTTCTCTTTTATAGATATAAATTAGGACTTTATTTCAGCAAATATATATAGAAGTTAGGTTGCGGTTAACCCGTTGTTAATCAAAAGCCAGATAGTTTACAAACCAAAAGTAATTCAAAAGTTATATCGAAGTGTTTAAGTCTTATTATTATAAAACATCATGACCTATTTATTCATTCTATTATTTACTTTTCTGTAAAAAGTTTCTTTTTTTGCCTCAGATTGACTATAGACGACAACGAAAAGACACCTCCTACGTTGTCAATTCCTCACTCATGCTACGAACATGTGCTTCTGAACTGACGGCTAAACTAACGCATCTATTTCGATACTCCTATTCAAAAGGCGTAGTCTCGAACTCATAAAAGACCACCCTGATTTATCTGGATTTATCTGATCCCTTAAAAGGGCAACAAATCCAGCCCATCTAACTACAGGCCTATTGTTATTATCTCTCTGCTCCAAAATAATGGAGACTATAATAAACCACCAGCTCCACATTTACCTAGGAGACCCAGTTAATTAAGGACAAGGAATATGTCTTTCGCTATGGACGATCATCGGACAATCTTCTAATTTATCTAACACACCAATGTATGATGGCTATTGAAAGTAATGGAAAGGGCCTGGTGGTTAGTTAGGATATGTTGAAAGCCTTCGATCGTGTATGGCACAAGGCGCCTTTTTTGAAGCTTCCTCCCTATGCACTTACCGAGAACATATGCAAGTGGCGGAGCATACAGGTCATTATCGACCTATTTTTCTCGGATCAAAGCCCGTAAGTATTGGAGATCCCCAGGGCTGCGTGCTATCTCCAACACTGTTCCTTTAAGATATCAATGATATGTTGAATACACCCAACAATCATTGCTTGGCGGGTAACAGCACCATGGATTCTGTATACTCTGGCCTTGCAGGACTCTCTCAGGAAAACGTTAAAAAGTGCCGAAATAACCTGAGTCTTCTGTTGAGACCTTCTTAGATCCTTCCTTCTTTAGTTTCAGATTAGGGTAAACCCTGACCCTGGTTCAGTTTAATATCCAAAAGATATAAACTTGAGAACTAAAATGAAGAGTGCAACAAAAATATTAGATCGATAGCCTAAAGCAAATTATCCTGATTCCTTATTTATTTCTTCCCATTATTGCGAGACAAATATCTTTCTTCCCTTTAATTTATTTATAGTAAATTAAAATAATAAAATTTTGGTTTTAACATATCTTCTTAATATAATATAAACTGACATTACTTCATTTTATTTTATTTATTCAAGTAACTTAATATTATACAATTTTTGTATTGTTACAATTTTTCTAAGTGAGTAATATCTATCTTTAGCAGTGAAATTATGCATGGATTATTATTATTTTGTTGTATTGGTAACTAGTGCGCTGTAATTATTATAAACTGAATGTAACTATTAAAAATATGAGGGTACTTAATTTATTTATATGGAATATACTTTCTGGCATTAAATAATATTATTATTAAATTATTTTAATATTATTTAAATCAACAAAATTGTAATTTTAAGACTTGTAATTTTAAGACATTAATGACTTTAAGACTTGTAATTTTAAGACGTTTGTTTATTAACGATATTTTTTTTTGTTTATTAGTAATTGTTCGTAAACTTAAAATGTTAAATGTTTTAAAATGTATTCTGTTGTCAGAAGTTAAGAGCTCTCCAAATGAAAATTAACCCTCAAGTTCTCTGAAATCTCTTGTATGACCCCTTCTTATGTTTTTGAGTGTTATTGAAAAATGTCTGCAGACAAAAACTCTAAATATATTTTTTCTCAACAATAAACACCTATTTCTTATAATATTTTGTACTAGACATTTCCTCCAAACTTACAAACATAAAAGGCATATATAAGGCCCATTGTATTTTATATTGTACAATAAAGTATAAATAAATAAATAATAAAATAAATAAATAAATATTAGTGGCATGCTCGTTATTGATGAATACTCGTTAACATTTTATTATTTAAAATGCACCAATCAAAGTTTACGGAGAGAGATTTCCTAAAATCTAGCACCTGGGTTGTGGTTTAAAAAAGACGCACGTCTTCCATATACGATTCCCGAGAGAAATAAGGTTGACCATGACTAGAATTATAGGTAGGTAATGATATGGTTACAGAAGATGTCCAGGATCACGAAACCAAGTAAGAAACCGGAAGAGCATTTAAAATCTGTCCCGCGAAAAAACATAGGATGACCATTATATTCTTATAAAAATGTACTTATTTTTTATAACAATATGATTGACTGTTTTTAATACCCAAAAATGTACCTAACCTAAGTAGATTTAGACTGAAAAGTGCATTAATTATTGATTTTTAAATATTTCTTTATATTTTCTTAATAAGAGTTGATTATGTGAGCACATATTTTTTTTTTAAATAATGTAACTTTAATATTCAATTAGTTTTAATACGATCTTATATCAATACCCAAAAAAAATGTATAGAGACTTCACGTAGTACACTAGTATGCTATATAATTTTAATATTTACTTAGATTTACCACCGTAAATCTAAGTAAATATTAAAATTATATAGCAAATTATTAAAAATTTAAGACAAAGTTTATAAAAACGTAAATGAATAAATTGTCTTTGACATTTAAGTCATTTAATACCTAATAGATAACTCTGGTTCTGTGTCTTAATAAATAAAATCCTTAGCAGATTGGAGAAGACATAAAAGTAGGTATTTCCTTTTTGAAAAAAAAAACCGAATTTTTCAATTTTTATTCCATTGCGATGAAACTTAGGTGAGTTGCTATTGGCACCCTCGCCGAGATTTAAAAAATGGCGTCGAGATTTTTAAATTGGTTTTACATATTTACGATCGGGTTCGTGCAAATTGATCGAAATATTTTAGCACCAAATAGTTGTGGTGTGTCATGTATACCTGTGTAACTGAGAAATATCCATATATTAAATAAGCAAAAGAATATACAAAATTTCTGGTTCTCGTTTAAGGTTATTTTTTTAAGTTTAGCGACGACCCATAGTTTTAGAGCTTAATAAATTAAAAAGCTTGATAAATCAAAATAAATAAATAGTATTGATACGAATAAGGTATAAGGGTGTAAGGGTTATCCAAAATCGTAATAACATCTTTATTAATATAGTAAGTATTATGAGAATATTTATGAAGGTCTTTAATTAATTACATTTGTAGTATAAGGTGTAAGGTCGCAATTTTTTTAGATTGTTATAAATATTTTTGTATACTTATCATTCAGTTTCGGATTGACAGTGTAGATATATTTTAAGCTCGTGGAAAAGTAAACAGAATAGCTTCCTCATTCTGTTTAAACATTCATCATTAGTGTCGCTCATTACATTACATTAGGTGGTGAGTTTTAACGAAATCTATTTAATGTAATCAATCAATCAAGCAATAAATGAACGGACAAGCAAAGAAATCAAAACATGGTTAATAAACTTAAAGTGTTATTGTTTTAACATGTTAAATTCTTATTAACAAAAGGTTATGGTGAATATTACATTATTAACAAATTATAGCACTAATTTTAAGAATTGTTTTTTTGTTTTAGGAGAGCGCTTTTGTAAAAGATAATTCACTAGATAAATAATAATTATGGCATTATATTATATTTTACCAAAATATTGTATTAAATATATTCTTTTATTTTTGTACTATATGATGAATATGGTAATGATATAATATAGGTTTCTCAATATTTTCATCCTAGTCAACACATTTGTCCAATAGCAGTTGCAAACACAATTAACTGCATGTACTGGTACTTTGTTTGTAAGCTCTCTTGACAATGACAAAGCACATACAAAGAAAGCTCGTTCAGCTGTTATTTATTTACAAACAATTACTAACTAGTTGAGATATTCTTTTTATGAATAAAATTGTAATTTAATATTTTTTTTATATATTTAGAAACACTGAAGTGTAATGATGACCTATGACGGACTGTTTCTAGGGATCACGATTTCGAATCCCTGCCCGTATCGGTTTATTTTTCATTCTATATTTATTAAAATTATTTTTTTTCCCCGATACAATAAGACCTCTAAAAAGAATAAAAATAATATTATTGTACCGTTGTACGTACTTTGATAGTGTATATATTACGAAGTTAATCATTGAGGATTTAGACTATACGATTAGATATAGTAATTTCTTTATTTGCCTTGTTAACTTACTTGCATTTTAATTTCTTCGTTTATTAAACGGTTCCCCGACGCAACGAATTCAATAAGTACATAATAATATTATTTTTATTCTTTTTAGAGGTCTTATTGTATCGGGGAAAAAAATTAATTTTAATAAATATAGAATGAAAAATAAACCGATACGGGCAGGGATTCGAAATCGTGATCCCTAGAAACAGTCCGTCATAGGTCATCATTACACTTCAGTGTTTCTAAATATATCTAACAAGAATTAGTAACTGAGATTACATACAATGTTTCAGACATTGTATGTTAACCATTGCATAAACATACACATGATAAATTTTACAAGAATAAATTTCGCTGAGAGAGGTTTTACTTCAAATCGTAAACATCACAGCGTAACATCATACGAACGATATGAACATTTAGTTCAATACTATATCATTTATAGTTAATTTATAATTATTTCTAAACCAATTACGCCATAAGACTATGGAATAGTCTTCCTGACATACTTCGACGTGCTCCCAATAGACAAGTTTTTAAGAAACGCATCATAAAATATCTACATTAGAGATCATTATAGACCTGTATAATTATTGTGAATTATTAATTTATATACTTCATTTATTTTATTGTTATGTACTTCATTTATTTTATTGTATTGTTGTTAATATATATATATATATATATATATATATATATATATATATATATATATATATATATATATATATATATATATATATATTATATATATATATATATATATTATATATATTATTAATATAAAGGTATTTATTATTAATATTTAGTTTATATTATTGTTGTATATGTATATATTTATTATACCTATAGTTTAGTTTATTATAGCAGCATTGATATTCTTAACTTTAAGTGTTTCCATTTTGTTCATTAATTTTGTACCCTCATCGTTTTATTTTCTGTTAGCTGTGTTGGTTGACTGGTAGAAAATGCTTTAGCATTAAGTCCGCCCATTGTATTTTATGGTGTACAATAAAGTATAAATAAATAAATAAATTATAATGTATTGTATTTATTACATCTATCACCAAAAAAACCTGATTGAATCAAGGATCCTTCGTTAGCTTCATCCCCGAACCCCCGTATATAGATATATGCTTACTTAATCCCATGAAGCAATTGTCAACTTTTTAAATACGAAATTTAGGTGTTACGAGTTTCTTTTTATTTTTTGTACCTATCTTATGTCTGTCTGTCTGTGTTGTATAGCTTTGTTGACCTTTCGTAAAATATACTCAAGGACATGTAATTTTTTCTTAAAACAGGAAAATGATAATGCGTTTGTTTTTGGTTTATTTACTGGTAACCGATAAAAGGATAGGATACTTGACAGAAGGAGCTGTGTAGATCTTATTTATTGTTTTGTTTGTCTACTTATGACAGAATTCAAAAGAACTTAATTTGTTTCTATACACTCTATATTTTTCGAATGATAATACTACATTTTTTTGTTAATTGACTATTTTAAATTATCTTCCATTTTCAAATAAAAATGATCTAGGTATTAATAATTATAACAAAGTAGTCATATGCAAAAAAACAAATAAAAATTATTAATATTTTAATGCAAATATTTTAAGTAAGCTATTCTTAGGTATTTTTAGCAAGCAATAACATTTAGTAAAATAATAACCGATTTTCCTAACACTTAAATTTCTACGCACCTTTTAACAAAAAGCCTTTAATAAACGGAATTCGTTTATTATGTAAATTCTAAATTTCGGTACAGAAATGTAAATTGACATACCTATCTCGGAATGGATATCACTTGGATTTCATTGTTCGGGGATGAAGCTAACGAAGGATCCTTGATTCAATCAGGTTTTTTTGGTGATAGATGTAATAAATACAATACATTATAATTTATTTATTTATTTATACTTTATTGTGTACAATAAAGTATAAATAAATAAATTCATTCATTTTGTACCCTCATCGTTTTATTTTCTGTTAGCTGTGTTGGTTGACTGGTAGAAAATGCTTTAGCATTAAGTCCGCCCATTGTATTTTATGGTGTACAATAAAGTATAAATAAATAAATAAATTATAATGTATTGTATTTATTACATCTATCACCAAAAAAACCTGATTGAATCAAGGATCCTTCGTTAGCTTCATCCCCGAACAATGAAATCCAAGTGATATCCATTCCGAGATAGGTATGTCAATTTACATTTCTGTACCGAAATTTAGAATTTACATAATAAACGAATTCCGTTTATTAAAGGCTTTTTGTTAAAAGGTGCGTAGAAATTTAAGTGTTAGGAAAATCGGTTATTATTTTACTAAATGTTATTGCTTGCTAAAAATACCTAAGAATAGCTTACTTAAAATATTTGCATTAAAATATTAATAATTTTTATTTGTTTTTTTGCATATGACTACTTTGTTATAATTATTAATACCTAGATCATTTTTATTTGAAAATGGAAGATAATTTAAAATAGTCAATTAACAAAAAAATGTAGTATTATCATTCGAAAAATATAGAGTGTATAGAAACAAATTAAGTTCTTTTGAATTCTGTCATAAGTAGACAAACAAAACAATAAATAAGATCTACACAGCTCCTTCTGTCAAGTATCCTATCCTTTTATCGGTTACCAGTAAATAAACCAAAAACAAACGCATTATCATTTTCCTGTTTTAAGAAAAAATTACATGTCCTTGAGTATATTTTACGAAAGGTCAACAAAGCTATACAACACAGACAGACAGACATAAGATAGGTACAAAAAATAAAAAGAAACTCGTAACACCTAAATTTCGTATTTAAAAAGTTGACAATTGCTTCATGGGATTAAGTAAGCATATATCTATATACTAAAGTTCCACAAGATATCTCAGATCTTCCTTTTCTTAGTTAGAAAATTAAATTAAAAGTGTATTAAATAGATCAAAAGTTTTTGGTTGATCAAAATGTGTGAAATTTGGATGTTCTGATGTGTAGGTCAAACATTGTTCAATTTTATTTAAAACTAGATTTTGCCCGCGGCTTCGCACGCCTCAATTTCGTAGTAAAAATAATCCCACTTCCCTTTTTTGTATTGGCTTCTATATGACATATTTTAAGTGATACAATAAAAAATTACGACATCGGCAGACATCGCTCACTGTCAAAAGCATTTTTAAAGTTTTTTAATAATGATACAATATTAGGTACTGAAATTATTCTTATACCTCTCTTGTTTTTACTTAAACGTCCATTTAAATACTTTTTAAACACAGTACTTAATAACCATTTTAACCATATATCACACTTACAAATTTTCATTGAACATAATCAAAATATTACCATGTAAACTTGAAGAATTCTGAGCTACACAATCGACGTTATTTTCACCATCAACTTGCAGGTCTAGTTTTAATAAAAAAATATATATTTTAAATGATAAACATTCAGTTAGCTATATATATTAACAAAATTTTGAATACTGAACATAAACAAAAGCCATTTTTGAGACGGTTACTTATGAATTATGGAATGATGTAAAGACGCAATGTATATTATGTTAGAAACCATTCATATTTGTAATTATAGAGATATAATACATACAATTTGGACGATATTATTTAAATCAAATTACAAGTTATGTAAAATAACAACCTAATGTTAAAATTAGGAACTTCCTCTACATCCTGAAAGCGGTTTGAACAAAATTTTACGATCACAGAGAGCGTTAATATTGAGACGCGTGGCTTTTTACTTTGAAATTTTTTTTTATAAATTACAATAAGTCTGTTTTTATAAAAAAATATATATATGTAAGGTTACATTATTGTTAAACGACTATTTTATAATAATCCGTAATGTTTTGATTCGTTTCAATGTTTTGATGGTCCCTGTATTGATCCATATAAATTAATGAATTACTAATTTAACTGTAATAAGAAGAACCAATAAGATGTAATTATTTAAATCGTTGTTTTATTAACTTAAATAGTAACATTTAGAATTGTTATATCAAGTAATGGTTATTTTCGTATGCTTAAAGTAGTTTATTTGACTAAGATTATTATTTATGTGAGGAGGGACATTTGCTTAATTAGTAAATACTTGAATAAGCTACAAAAGTGGGAACTATTAAGACTCCATAATTAAATCCAGTATTTAATACCGTATTTACCGATACTTACAATTATTCATTTACGAGTAGTTGTTATTTTTGTACATTTAAAGTAGATGATTTGACTATGATTATTATTTATGTGAAGAGGGAGTTAATAAAGAAGGGTATATAAACTGCGGTTAGGACGATATTCGGGACAGACACTGCTGGATAGTACCAAGGAAGGATTAAATACAAGCATAAAAAAGTGAAGAGTGAGAAGTAAAATCTGTGAAACAATATAATTGGACGTGGCCCTTATAATTCAGAAGTGGGATACCCAGAAAATAACTGTCTTTTTCTGGCTCCGCGCCCATTATTGGGAATAATGTAAATGTTACTGGCTTATTTATTATATTACATTTTATATTGTGTGTTTTATACGAAGTGAAATTTGCATAAAATATTGTGAGGGTAGTAAATATACCAATATATTTTTTTTTTAGAGAATTTACAGGACGTTATTGTGCTATATCTCTTTACTTAAGCGGTGGGTGATGCGATATTGTTTGTTTTTCAATTGAAATTGGCTATTTCACTTAGACGAAAAATTCATTTTGTTCAGGATTTTGTTGGATTTGTACGTTTTCAATGTGGTAGTTCTGACCTGCTGACCAGGATATACGAGTTCGATCGTCTATACTCTACGATATGGTTTATCCATCCCTCGCAATTAAATCATCGTTTGTGGTAAAGTTTATTTGGTGTTATGTGACGAACTATAGATGTGACTTATCTTGGTGAGGGTAGGCATGGTGCAAATAAATGCAAAACTTTTTTTCAGACGAGAATAGTTGTCTCTCAAATCCTTTGTAGTGGTATCATTGTTTATAGCATATTTGATCTGTTCTGCAAGTTCCCGGCTGACATACGAAGTAGGCGGATGACTAATAGAAAGGGTTTATATTGTTTACGATTTTGTTAAAACTTAATTTTACAATGGTTTTTGTAGATATTTTACGTTAAGTTTTTTATTCGAATTACTTATTGAATATAATCTTATTATTTGTGTTACGGTTGTTGGGAGTGTTGTTATGCTGTTGTAAAGATTACTTTTACGATTACTGATGGTGGGTGATGTCATTTATTGGGATCTGCCGTAAAATATTATTGTAATATCCACCACTTATAGCTTAATTTATTGTAGTTAATTTACAGTTTACTAAGATATTGGTGAAAGCAAATGGCAGTAATAAATACAGCGTGCAATCCCGATGCCGATAAAACTTTGTTGAACTGGTGCAACTACATCGGTGTGCAGAAGGACTACTCATTTTACAGTTTATATATATTTGGCAGAACCGAATGCAAAGGCTTTGAATATTAGTGGCAGAAAGATAAACGGCAGAAAGGATAATTGATCTGTTGGTTGAGCTTGATTTTAGAGGTTGATTGTTCCTGGAACTGACATCGGAAATATCGGTGGCCTACCGCGCTGCAGATGCCTGCAGTGAAGTCCCAGGCGTCGATGGCCGGGATACGCCCGTGGTGTAGGGACATATCTTATTTGAAGCTAAGGTATCTTAAGGGATCCTGAAAATGTAAGTTGTTCTTCCGTAATTTCTTTATCTTATGTTTAGAGATGACTTGTCCGATAAATTTGTTCCTCTTAAAAACGAGTTCATATGACGAGACAGAGTTAATTAGTCCCACTGACGTTAAATTTTGAGTGCGCGGTGTAGTGGACCTCGGTATGAATTATGGACTAAGTCGATTCGATTTATCTAGTTGTTTGTTACAATCGAAAAGTATAAATAAAACAAGGTAATTTACATACATTTTAAAACTTCCGTAAACTATTATTTGGGTACCTACATATTTAAAAAAAAAAAAATAATGGCCACATTTTATTTGTGAAGTTTGTTTTATTGTATATAGAATTTTATATTGCTTAAGTAAATATTTCAAAATACCCACACAGAATGTTGTCAAGCAAGGTCGGATTAGACCGTGCAAATTGTAATGTAGACATGAAAAATTATCATAATCATATAGTGAACTATATTAAATTAAAAGGTTCGGCTACGTTATGTACATACTTAGCGATGTTCAGATTAGTTGCGTTCTTATAATTTAATAAATGTTTTATAAAATTAGCAGTCAGAAATCTAGAAGTTAATAGAAAATGTTATCTAGGTGCATTACCTGACAAACATTCGATGATCATGTTACTTTTAAAGGTTGAAAACCATAACTTTCATGTTGACTTGTCTATTATTTATCTTCTGTCATTCGTTAGTAGAACCATATATATTGACTCGCTAACCATACAGTGGAACCATTTATATTGACTCGCTAACTTAACAGGTACATTATGAATTGATTCATCATAGCGAACGAGGAATACTACGATTCAAAAGAGGAACTGTGTTTATTAGAAGAAATCCCCGCAACCTAGATTGACCTCAATTTCAGCAAGTCATATATATATGAGTTTGGTAGCGTGCATTGTGAAAGAACTTCAGAGGGACCTCGTGTGATGCGAAGGAATAAAACAATTATGATTGGAGGAAGAGCAAAGATGAAGGTCGTGAGTACTTCCCAGTAATTGAAACATACAATTTAAATACTGATGAGACAGGATCGCTAAATATAGAGAACGACTTGCACAAATATCTAGGTCTTCGCTCGCGTATAGGTAACTATTTAAGCTTTGAACGATATTGAGAGATATACGAACATATTTACGAAGACCGAAATAAAACGAATGCAACTGTTGAAAAGACGATGCCATTTACTTATGCTGTATTTGGAGATTTTAGAGCAACATACATCAGCATATACAATGGGCGAGAGATAGATAGATAGATAGATAGAAGGATAGATAGATAGAGGGATAGATAGATAGAGGGATAGATAGATAGAGGGATAGATAGATAGAGGGATAGATAGATAGAGGGATAGATAGATAGAGGGATAGATAGATAGAGGGATAGATAGATAGAGGGATAGATAGATAGAGGGATAGATAGATAGAGGGATAGATAGATAGAGGGATAGATAGATAGAGGGATAGATAGATAGAGGGATAGATAGATAGAGGGATAGATAGATAGAGGGATAGATAGATAGAGGGATAGATAGATAGAGGGATAGATAGATAGAGGGATAGATAAATACATAGATAGATAGATAGATGGAGAGACAGAGAGCGAGATAGATGTAGAGCGAGATAGATGTAGAGCGAGAAAGATGTAGAGCGAGAAAGATGTAGAGCGAGATAGATGTAGAGCGAGATAGATGTAGAGCGAGATAGAATAAAATAGTAGATAAAAGGAGGGGAAGATAAGTGATTGCACTAACAAAGTCTTGGTTCAAATCCGTAATACGTTTTATGTCTATATAATGCACTCGGTGAGCCTATTACTAGACGGCTTGACTACATAACATGAGCATTCAGTTTAATAAGCTGTGTAGGTCAAGATTTTTGTCAAGGGGAATGGGTACACTACTATAATCAAGAATTGAGAGATCGACTGATGCCAATGTGTACAGTTGTCGTTGACTGCCTAGAATTATTGTCTGACATTTTAAAGGATTGATCTTTATGCTAAACTGGAGGCACCAATCATATGTGTTGCAGGTCCTTAATAATATTATACAGATGATAAGAAGATTGGGAGTCATTGACGAGCGCGAGGAATCTTATTTTGCGAAAGTCGTCCTTTGAGCCATATTTAGTGATGGGGTAAGAGGTTATAACGTTCTTTACATTTAAAACTAAAGTTTTACGAGACAATGTTAGGAATCATCGGCAAATACATGGAGTTATTTGGTATTTATGAAAGGGACGTTTTGATTTATTAGCATTGATATAGCAGATGAGATACGATATAGATGAACATACATAAATACTATGACTTTGTAGCGATTTTGTAACAATCAAATGTTGTACTTTATTATGTGAACAGATGGTGTGAATGCGAGTGGAAACGTGTGCTTATAGAAGTTTTGACTTATCGCATATTAAGATTATCTTATAACATAAAATTTTATTCATGGCGTATGGTTAATTTTACGAAAGCAAAAAAATATGACTTTGACATAATGGCTAAGAAAGAGTACAGAGTCAATTTGTTATTTTGTTGGAAACTTACTCGGAATATAATTTGGATTTTTTATTCTTTTGGAGTTATAACACTTAAAAATTTAAATTTCATTGCTTGTAACATCATCACTAATATATAACTTGAATTACAGATCATACTACAGTAAATGATGAGACAAACACCACCAACACATTACACTTAATGCAATGGTGAAAACCCAAGGCAAAGTTTTAAGGAAAAACCCAGGGGAAAGTTAAGGGAAACCCAAGGGTAAGTGTTAAGGGAAACCCAAGGGTAAGTGTTAAGGGAAACCCAAGGGTAAGTGTTAAGGGAAACCCAAGGATAAGGGTTGAGGGAAACCCAAGGATAAGGGTTGAGGGAAACTCACGGATAAGGGTTAAGGAAGCCCAAGGATAAGGGTTAAGCAAGCCCAAGGATAAGGGTTAAGGAAGCCCAAGGATAAGGGTTAAGGAAGCCCAAGGATAAGGGTTAAGGAAGCCCAAGGATAAGGGTTAAGGAAGCCCAAGGATAAGGGTTAAGGAAGCCCAAGGATAAGGGTTAAGGAAGCCCAAGGATAAGGGTTAATGTAAGCCCAAGGATAAGGGTTAATGTAAACCCAAGGATAAGGGTTAATGTAAACCCAAGGATAAGGGTTAATGTAATCCCAAGGATAAGGGTTAATGTAAGCCCAAGGATAAGGGTTAATGTAAGCCCAAGGATAAGGGTTAATGTAAGCCCAAGGATAAAGGTTAATGTAAACCCAAGGATAAGGGTCTGGATAACCAAAGGACCGACTGAACTGACTGAACCGAAAACGGAGACTTTTAGCTATAGTTCTATCAGTTGAGAGAAAGGACTGTTACTCAATGTGAACACCTGGGATCTCGGGTGTTTATTATAGTTTAATCAGCCGAAAAGAAAGACTAATTCTAATTACGGACGAGAGTAAGCCTAGCACGCTATGTAGTTTGGGTGTAGCTATATGGATGGAATCCCAAAAAGAAGCCTCGTCATACGGTGTCAAAATGGAAAATGAGGAGAGAAAGGACCTACCTTTAAGTCAGGGAAAACCTTTAAGGCAGGGAAAAGACGGCCCGTCCTAGAAACTTCAGATTTAAGTGATGCTTCTCAACCGCTTTAGAAAATACGAATAATTATCGATTGTTTTCGTTATTAACATTTTATAAGCAAAGGGACTTGCTTAGAGCAGGACGGCCGAGCTGTAAGGTTACATTATTGTTAAACGACTATTTTATAATAATCCGTAATGTTTTGATTCGTTTCAATGTTTTGATGGTCCCTGTATTGATCCATATAAATTAATGAATTACTAATTTAACTGTAATAAGAAGAACCAATAAGATGTAATTATTTAAATCGTTGTTTTATTAACTTAAATAGTAACATTTAGAATTGTTATATCAAGTAATGGTTATTTTCGTATGCTTAAAGTAGTTTATTTGACTAAGATTATTATTTATGTGAGGAGGGACATTTGCTTAATTAGTAAATACTTGAATAAGCTACAAAAGTGGGAACTATTAAGACTCCATAATTAAATCCAGTATTTAATACCGTATTTACCGATACTTACAATTATTCATTTACGAGTAGTTGTTATTTTTGTACATTTAAAGTAGATGATTTGACTATGATTATTATTTATGTGAAGAGGGAGTTAATAAAGAAGGGTATATAAACTGCGGTTAGGACGATATTCGGGACAGACACTGCTGGATAGTACCAAGGAAGGATTAAATACAAGCATAAAAAAGTGAAGAGTGAGAAGTAAAATCTGTGAAACAATATAATTGGACGTGGCCCTTATATATATATATTCAACCTTAATTACATTTTTAGATCTTATTAGGTAATTGAACAGGGAAAGACGAAGATCAAGATATAGAGGACGTTATTAATAGATCATATAATTATTTTTGTAGCACATCAAATATATATATATATATTTTTACGTTTAAGTTGTATGTCGAGAAACACGTCATATGACATATTCGTACATACTTTTTTATGTTGTAAGAGTGAATGTCAGTGATTCCCATTATTAAATTAAATTCTGGATTTCGAATCAAAATGGAGATAAGATGTATGTATTAAAAATGATATATGTGACGTTTGAAATAAGACATGAAACTGCTTTGAATAATTCAGATTCGGAAGCGTGAGATCTTGTTAAGTAAAACAACATGTGGAAAAAGTAATTTTTATTACATGTTATGTTATTATTTCAATATAAAAATCTTTTCCACAAAATGTATATATTTAAATATAAAATTTATAAAAATGGATTTTATAAAATGAAGTATAAACCGTACTTGTAATGTATATCTTACCTATCGATATAAGTTTTATATACTATCATTTTACGGGCTCGCTGTTGCTCGATCATCGTGCAGATGCTATTTGAATTCTGACAGCTGCTCGTTATTTGTGACAGATTTCCAATTTTTATGTACATGAGACAGATACAGATATTCGAGGACTGATACTAAACTATTATTTATGGTGTATCAAATAAGATGGTTAACATTAGATTTAACTTATATTTAGATTTAGTTTACTCTTGTAGTCATTCGCTTTTCTCATTCTTAGTACATTTAATTTAGATATTTTTAAGTATCTGGTTTGTAAAAATAGAATGCACCTTAAGTTTTGGCGATTTTTGCATCGTGACTTAAAAAAAACAAGACAAACCTATTTTCAAGTATGTGTCAAGTGACTTATGGAGCCATTGGTAGCCTCAATAATGTTAAATCTATTTGGTAACGCAATAGTATGTAGTATTTATGTTTCGTATTAAAGCACTGGTTCCGATTACCAAAAAAAGTAATACCTTAAAATTAAAATAGTCGTATTAAATTAATTTACCATTACCATACTATAGTTACTTAATACGAATTCAATTGGATATATTTTTTAGTGTCCCCGGTTGATAAAGTATTGTTCACTATACTAATCTGGTATAATATCCTTAATTCGTAGATAAGGTTTAACATAATGACATTTTTTGAAAACATTAAATCATCTTAGAACTAGTAGTGGCATGATGAATTCTAATTTGTTCTCACATATGAATTATAACCATGACTCAATTAGGCATTACTAAGAATATTTGTAGTTTTATAAATAAGTTTATAAAGTGTCTATGTAGTTTCTTCCCAACTAACAAAAATTGCTCTTGTAGTAGCTTATATTGCCAAAAAATATGTTCTTATAGTAGCCGCATTATCGCTAATAAGAGTGCGTTTGGGCACACTTTATAAAGACAATGATCTTATACGCCCCTTATAGTTGCTCTATAGTCCGCTTTATTTTTCTTATACCTATTATATTATTGCAAGGAATAAGGAAGTTAAGCTTATAATGGCAAGAAAAAAGCTCCTAGACAGCCATGATACACTTATAAGAAACATATGGAAATCGTTAATAAGGGCGATCACCCTTATACGTGCTTTATTTTATTAATTCACAAGGAAGTTGAACTCATTCCGGCAAGTCAAAGGCTCCTTAATATTCTTAGGCCCTTGTAGCCGTCTGTTTATGATTCTGCAATAAGTCTTTATAAGTCTTTTTGTTAGTGATTTACAAAAGAAAGAGAAACGTCAACCATTTTACTGAAAAGTGAACGGTAAGTTATTATTTTACGTACTTTATTTAGCTGATTTTATGTACTTGTTTATAGTGAATAGTGTATGGGAATTTAAATGCATGGTAAAATTTGGTACGTTGTGTGTTTCAGAATCCACGCGCCCTTGAATTGAAGCTGTTTTTACGCTACAAACGTTAATAATTATTTAGTCATGTTATATACAGTGCTATTATAAGAGTAAAACGGTTAACACATCATCTACAAGAACTCTATAAGAGAGAAGACTTTATAATGGCAACATTTTTTGCTTACGCTATCGCCATTTTACAAATCATTAGGGTTCCTTTATCATGAACTAAATCCTGTCCCTAGCCTCGTATTATTCCCATAAATATTAAAAAAATATTTTTGACTTCATACTGATATTCTTATTCCCTGCAACCATCGATGTTCGAATATACGAAAAATGTTTCTTATTCACTGATTAATGATTAATTAAGATGTAAGTGTTTAATAGATTGATAAGTTACTAGATTTATTGAAGAGTCTGATTATATACTATTTATTTAAATACTATTGTGTTCAAAACATTTAAAAAAAGGGAATTTACTTGTAAACACTAAATCAACGTCATTGATAATGGTTGGTCATGTTCCTACTAATACATAAGTAAAACTATATTTTAATTATCATGTAAAAACATTGTAAGTTACTCTACTGTTATATCATAAAACTAGCTATTTCCCGCGACTTTGATTGTTCGATTATGTTAATTGCTAAGATAACTATTTTGATGCGATGTGGACTAATTTCGGTAGCACCCAAATTTAGGAAACAAACACATCATATCTTCCACAAGTTGTTCAAACGGTTCCTTCCTTCTTTCTTCTTCCTTTGAATTCCAGATGTAAGAGTCACTCTCCTCTGGGCTTCTTAAAAAAATATGACTTTAATAAAAATACGTGATTTACAAATTAGTTATTTTATTTTACAAAGTATGGATTAATGGTGTAAAATACAACACAGAATCATATTCTACATTTAATAATTTACATTTCATTGCAGCACTTGAAAAGTCATGTATATTTTTTGATTTGCTAGAGATATAATCTTCACATCTATAAATATAAATTAATGAAGACTTCAATGGATAGTCAAAGGCGTCAACTAAATTTTCCATGAGGGATCCTTTTAGTTGTATCTTTTCGTATCACTACTGTATATAGCCTTTATTTCTATAACTTGTTCGTCTGTTGTTAAAAACCATTTATAGTGTTTTTGGGAAGATAAAATAAAAGATTCAAAATGTAGTACCAACATAGATCCATTTGCTGTTGCACAGTTTTACAAACGGGTATTTAATTTTTCTTGAGCACTTCATAGTTTTGTAAAGTTTTTTTTAATTGTGTAGTTAATCCATTATGCCAATAATGTCCAGTCCCAATTTCAGTTATGCATATTTCTACTTTATTTGTTTTGAGCAATGTACGCGCATCCAATGGCATTTTGTTTGGCATTAGGTGGTTTAATATTTTTAAAACGTTACTTAAAGCGATATGCGAAATATTATACTTCACTGCCCATTCTCTGATATCACCTAGTAAATAAATTTTCTTCATGTTTTTATTTAAGTATATGTCTGTATCACTATCAGTATCGCTACAATTATATTGTTCCTCACTAGTTTCCTTTTCATTCTCATTTTCTATATAATAATCCTCTGCGGAACCACTGGCTGAATCGTTGGCATCGGGTTGGTCATTTTGTAACATCATAGGAGTAAAGGTGGTGGGTGTGATGCTCATAACCATGTTTTCGAAGACTTTTTTTTACTTTTCTTCTGTAACCACCGCTCCTTTTAAAGTTCTTCCAATATTTAGAATCCATTTTTTGAATGCAAATTCCGCTACGTAAGAAATCCACATTATCTGCTGTACTTTCAAAATGGCGAATCTAGCTATATAAACATTTTAACGTAACCATATAAAGAATAAAATCATTATAAGCACTGTATAAGGACAAATGGATTGCTTTCATCGTTGTAAAGGTCATATAAACTGTTAGAATTCATTTGTTGGATAGACGTCTTATTAAATGTTTCTATAAGTTAAAAAGCATTATAATTATCTCGTGAATTACTTTTCTAAGAGTAATTGACCATATTAAACGCCTGTATATAACTTTGAATATTATACGGCTGAAAAGCAATGTAACTAACCTCTATAAGAAGAACACATTTCTAACCCTTATTGTAGCCGTATTAATTGGATTCATTAGCGTTTTCCCAGCCAAATTATAAGACTAAAGGTAATATTAGCCAAATCTCCTAATAATGTGCCATAATAAGGTACATTGACATAATGAATGCTCTTTTATAACAAGTATAAGAGTTTAGATCTTATAAACTTAATCTTATAAGGTTTGTTTGTTTGTTGGGTTCTCCATCGACCTAGCTGTTGGGATCGTGCAACTAGACGTGTAAGATGACATAAGTGCAAATAATTACTATTTATAATTATAGAAAATAAAATAAATATAGAACCCTGTAAGTGGCAGCCACAGAATACCAGCGTCGAAGACGTCTTTGACATTAGCTGAGTAGCTTTCCATTTTGGATGACATAATATATACATTTTTATTTACTGTGTTTACTATTTTATTTTATTTTCTATTTTATATCTTATTTAAAGAAAGTTTTGTTCTTTTTGTGTGTTTTTTATTTTCTCTTTGTATTTTTTTTTTGTATTTTCTTTTTTTTTTTTTTATTTAATGTTTTGGTTATTGTTATTTTTTTTAATGTAACATACATATAAAGTTGTTGTCCAAATAAAGTTGTTTGATTTGATTTGATTTGATTTGAAATTTATAATTCAATCACTATGAAAAAACATATCTCCTTTACATTTCACATCATCATTAGTAACGGTAGCGAAATAAAAGGGAGAAATAGGGACGGATATAAAGGTATGGTGATGAAGCATAATTTTGATTTGACCTACTGTGCATTAGTACTTCAGATGTGAAAAAGTTGTTCAGAGCTTATAGATCTAGACCAGGTGAAACGTTAGAAGTTTGGTGACCATACTAAGTGATTTCAATAATCTCCATATTCTAACACAATTATTGTTCATGGTAGTATCTAATATGCAAGTAATGCCCTACTATGTAAGATATCATTAAAATAGTGTTTGAACGCATTATTATTTAAATGTTTTAAACTACAACGCAGTACAGCGGACTTAAGTTTAAGTGGATGGACTTTATAGGATATCAATATAAAGTAATATGAAAAGGCTGCCACTGGTAGCAGACCATATTATTAAGCATGCTGTTAGACGGAAACAATGCAAAAATCCGAAAGGGATTGTAAAAATTCTGTTTAATAAGTTCAATTAACATTCAATTGCTCCTTAAATTAAATGTTTACTTTATAAAATATTAACCTCATTTTTATATCTTTCCCTGATATAAGTTGACTCGACTTAACATACGAAAATGCAAGTTTCAGTCTGATTACTCAGTGTAAAAGTTTACAAGTAGTTTAAAATACATTCTCCTATATCTATATAGACGTATAGTACAAAAACTTTTGTCACAAGTCATCTGAGGAAACTTTTCAAGAAAATTTCAAAATTATAATATGTTAAAAATTATAAGTTTGAAGTATACATTAACATTATAGTATACATTATCGAAGGGATAAGCATATTAAAAAGTTAATCTAAAAGCGTATTGAATGAATGTGATATTAAACTACCTACTAAGAAAGAGTTTAAGCTTAAGTTACTAGTGACCTGATCTTGATGACTTATGTGCGTGCAACAGAAGATTGACCCTTCAAAATATCACGGTAATCTATTTCATTTCATACGCTTTTACACTTTATTAAAGAAAAACTTTGTAGACTAACGCTATTTGAAGTAATATCTAATCTAATAGTTGCAATATGTTTATGATTAGTCAATTATGTATTATACAAATCACACTCAAGCCAAACCCTTTAGTTATCGATTTAAAACTCTACTCGCGTTTCATATCTCACAAATTATATTTTCTAGTTCTCACAGTTTCTTGCATGAATGAAACTATAGAACAAACAAAGTATTTTTATAAAACTAGGTCTATATTTTATTAATATAATATTTATTATTATTAATGTTTTGTTTTTAATATGCCCCACGTATAAAAAAATAATAATGATATTCCTGAACTTAGCATATTATCGCAGAGATCCCATGGAATATATTATTATGAAACAATAGAAATTAATGTATGTAAAGGTCTATAAACATGTATAGTATGATTGATATGAAGCTTTCTATAAATCTCTGGGTTGCGGTTCAAATCCTACTTGTTTTATATTTTAATCATTCCAGTACTTTTAATCTTGTCTTTCACCGATGCAACTTTCATACTTCATTCCAATTCCAAACCATTCATTCCAAACATGGTAGGTTGTATTATTCTTTTATTACCTTTTATTTACCCTTCAGTCTAAGAAAAAAAAAGACTCGAAAAATTACTCCCGTGACTAACAGACCTTTTCACCCTCACAGCTTTGATCGTATCTTTAAAAATTTTAAATATTTCACCATAGTCTCGAACAGCTAAGGTACCCAGAGTAAAAACAGATCTAAAATCGACATAATATACTGATAGAGAAGCACTGTCAAGCACTATAGGTTCTAAGCGGGAAAAGACCATCAATCATCATTTGTACGTATAAATCGAAACTGTTTATTCACAAACGTTATTTAATTCTTTACTGAAAGATAATTAAATTTTGAACTTTGATATTTCGCAAGAACTGTGGAGAACCTTTTAGCATCATATTTCAATACCAGGTTACATACATATCATAAAAATAAAAGCATTTAAACTAAACTACAGTTAGTCGAAAAAACAACATTTTGAACCCTGGACTTCTAATCAACATTATTGACACTACATTGATCCCATTATGATACCTACTAGTGTCTTCTGAAGTGTTGCCTTAGTTTTGAACTTTTTTTAAATTTAATTCTTGATTCGTGATTAAATGTGTGGAGATTGATGTTCTTGAAGATATTCTTACTTTTTTATTTTCAAATTTGCTTCAAATCAAAAACAATAACTTATGTAGCCGATTCTTTATACAAACTTGAAATATAAATAATATGAAATTTGAATGATGTCAAAAGTTTCTTTTACCTATCCAATCCAATATAATGCAAGTATTTTGGATAACCATCATTTTGAGTGATCAGTAATTTTAGTTCAAAATATAAAAAGGGGAACTAGGGCATTATTACACTCCAAGGTCAGTTCAAAATTCCTCAAAACTAAATACTAAGGTCGTTAAAATATTTTTACGACCACATTAAAACAATTTATTAGCAGTTTTTCCCTACTAGAGCCTCATTCCTTCTAAGAAATAGGAAGGATAATTTATAATAAAATTAAATACATTTGTTTTTATAAAATAAATTTAAGGTTTCTTGCGGTGTATGTACTTACACAGTTTTTATTGCTCTTCTTTAATATTATCAATGTACAGAAATCGATCAGTGACAATTTTATTATATGTATAGATATAGATGGAAACAACACGCCTTATTGAGCAAAACGCGCTATCGCTATCAATTCTGAAGACTTTTTTATTACTTATTATTTGTATAAAAAAATAAAAAGTATTAAATGGAATTGTTAAATATTAAAACACTCCACCAAAAAATTGATGAAGTTGATGAATCATTCGTTGTTTTATATTTTCCTTATTCCAAAAATAAATTAGTCTCGATAATACAATTTTCAATGACTGCTCTTAGGGCTTATACTCATTAGAGGAAAAAAACCTTTAAAGAAGAGCAATAAAAAGTGTACAATTAATACAAACTTAGTAGTTAGTAGTAGTTAAATGTAGTAATTGAAGTACCTAATTAGAAAAACTACATAGGCCAAGAATTTGGGAAGATCAGCGAAAACACGTTAACCACCAAGGCACGTACGGTTCGTTAAGCCGCGGATAATTGAACTTCGAAGAACTCGATAGTAAATAGTATATCTTACTAATGTATATATATATATTTATTTATTCCTGCAATATCATTGTTTTCTAAATAACAATCACATTTTGAACTTCATCTTATTCTAACTGTATATTCTATTAAGCAGTCGGAATTGTAACACATTTGGTGTTGCAGAATAATAATTTAAGGGATATTTTTTTTTGTTACAAAGTTACTTCTAATTAATCTTATGGTGCGATGTATAGAAAAACAATATTTTTAAAGCCAAAAGCTCAAAATACGTGCGATACGGCACGGAACCGATATTCTTATAAAATGTCTCTTGTAAAAAAAATAAATAAACTTTTATTTATATGTGTTGATAATTCCGTCAAAACCATACAAATTCTATTATCTATACAAACTATAACACATGAGTGTAAGGTAAATATAAATATTATTTATGGGTCGTCCAATGACAAGTATGACAATCATTTTAAAATGCAAATAGCGGGTATGACATGCAAGCGTAATGAGTGTTGTCGTATTTGATAACTCGGATATTATCAAAGTGAGACCATTCATTTATACAAACATTTACATAGGTCACACTGAAATAATATTTATGTTATGCTATTTTGACTATTTAATTCCAGAGTATACTTAAACAGGACTTTTTATATAAAAATACAGAAAACTATAATAAGACGTAACTTTATGTAGTAGATATTTATATCTGAGAAGAGATCAATTAAGGTCTATACACATACAGCAGAGACGACTAAATCGTATTCCGTAATAAGTCTATATGGATGGACTGTAGTCACGGCTAGATTCGGAGACAAGTGTGAGCTGGCCTGACTTATAATTTCTGAAAAACTTTCATTCATGCAAAAACTATCTAGAGTAGGTAGGTAGAAAATAAATTTGTATAAAAAACTGTAACAAAAAAATTATGAGTAAATTAATTTTTTTATTTTTTTATCGAGTGGAATCAATCACAGCTGCCAGTATTTAATATTTTGTAACACTATCTATTATAATTATAATAGGAAAAAAGAAAGCAAACACTTTCCTTCTAATTTTTTTTTTATTATTGTCGATTAGTTTTAAATATAAATACATATTTATCAACTCAAAACTACATTTGTTTTAATGTTTGTATTAGTAATTTCTTTTGAAAGATTAAAACAACAGTTAAATCACCATTTTTGCAAATCTATTTATTACATTTAACGCTCGTCTTGAAACTTAATTCATTTTAAATATATCACTCAAAGTATATGAAGACCTTGATTTTAATGCTTTTCGAAAATGGTAAATTATTGATCAAAAATAATTATATAGTTTCAATAATAAAAAAGTAGTCATTAAGAACTAATTTATTATATAAACTGCTTTGCTACTAGAAACTAACAGGACAGAAGTAGTTTAAATTAAGATCCAACAAATAAGTTAGGTAATATAATAACATCCATATTTGTTATCTTAAACAAGACTTCAATTGATTATGTAACCTTATATATTAAAAAACACGTTTTTCTATAGGAGTCCCCTCAAATATTGATTATAACAGAGAATATATCATTTTAATATTTAAAAATTTCATATTTTAAGAGAATTTTAATAGTTTGCAAACGAAAGCAATATATAATTTGCCCAATGCTTGCTATAATTTTTACAATTTTTCTCACTAAATTACCGTTCCGATACAGAATGCTTAATTCACCAAAACGAATAGCGATACGGTAGCTTAATTGGTAGAGCGACGGGACTGTATCCCAGAGGTCGCGGGTTCCAATCCTGCTGTGTCGGTTTATTTTTCTTTCTATATTTATATTAATTTAAGTGAGTTTAACATGGCTAAACATGTTCATAGATATTTTCAAACATAAATTCAACTCCTCATACATAATACTTATTATAATTTGACTTATCTTTATTAGTTTTTTTTTTTTCAGTCAATTAAAACTTATCTCATTGTTATCGCAATCTGTCATCTCTGGTAACGTTTTGTTTAAACCGCATCCTCAAGGGATGACAACGAGGATCGTAATTTGAAGATGATTTACAAGCTCCATTTTATTCATTTATGTCTTTAGTTGGTCATTATTTTAGTAAATTATTGAATTTTCCTGTAAACTGATTTATATTACCCAATAAGAAATTGTGATTTCTGAACGTTTAATAAAAAGACTCTTAAATCCAATGTTAAGGAAGAAAACGGGAAAGCCTAATCTGTATAAAAATCATTTTTAACCACGCGAATGAAGTAACCGGTTGACACCTAGTTATAATATTTAAAGGAATGACGTCGGAGTTGCAGCCCATCTTTATTTTACTGCTAATCTATACATATAAAAAAATTGACACTGATCGATTTCTGTACATGAACGAATCGGAAAACCCAAAACAATGGTTTTTAATTTTTTTTTTTTTATTTATTAATTTCTACTTTTATCCATGGACACGTCGCCCGTGCACTTTTCGCATTTGGTTTGTATTTTGCATATTAATTGTTGAAATTTTGAGATAACATACTCAAAAAGGAGTCTATTACTACAGGTACCTTAAAAACTATATTAGTAAGGTAGGTCCTTTGCACAGCAATTACACATACTTATATAAATATAAATTATATATATATATATATATATATATATATTTTTTTTTTTAATTTTTATTTATTTATTTTTTTTTATTTAAATCGGATAAGAAATAAAAAAGTTATGTCAATTTATATGAATCACGTAATAGGTACCAAGCAAATCTTCTTCTATACATGTAATAAATCTGTAGAGGAGTAGTCTCTATACATTGAAAATATTATAAAATAAATAGTTAGGGTGTGAAAGGATAACTAACAGAATCCATTTTTAACAAAAGAAATGATCATCTGTTTGTCTTTTAGTTGTGAACGCAACACGAAAAAAAAATAGCAAATGTAAATTTTTATTCATAAAAACTAGTTTTTGAGTTCGATAACATTTTAAAGATTTATAGTTTTTACATACATTGGTATGTACAAAGAATATGTACGTTTTATCGAAATCGAAATTTAAGCGTACGAAGTCGCAGGCACAAAAACTTATTTAAATAAATTCTTAATAAGACGTATTAGTAGTACAATAAGTGCCATTTATTTATTTACAGCTTTATAGTAAAATAATGTGGGTTTTATTTTGGAATCCAATTATAATCCTTACAAATAAAAAGGAAAAGTATGTCCTTCGTAATATTATAGTGAGAACAATAAAAATAGGTCGTGGGTATCAGATACGTGATAGGCTGCAAATGGACGACCTTTTGTTAATAGAAAATTATATCTATTTATCAAGACTTTTTGATTATGTTATCATTTAAATATTTTATATTTTGTTCAATGGATTTAGAAATGTATTACCGCTGAAGCTTAGTGGCATAACCGGCCGATTACGTGATTAAAAGTTAAAGTTATTTATTCAATTATTAACGGTTTTCTAGCTGTTGATCTAGAGAAACGTTAATAATAATGTCTTCTTTTATATATTTATAGGGAAGTATGTAAGAATTAGCCTAGTTAAAAATTATATTAAAGATACAAAAATAAAAATTGTTTATGTTTACCCTTTCAATGCTTATACAATAATATTATGATGTCAAATAGTCACAAAGATTAAATTTTCTCACTGAGTACTTTTACTTTTTGTCTAACTCCTAACAAACAGATATGAGACTACTAGTACAGATAGCTACCTTTTTTAAGTGTCAAACAAACAAACTTAATGTTAAGTGGTATTTTTGCCTTTATACATATCTACGAATAATAAAAGCTACCCATGACGAATGGGGAAGAATAAATAAATAGATAAAGAAACACAAACAATACCTAACATTGAGTTTGTGCTTTCTGCTCTTGATTAATTATACGACATTATAGGGGCTAAAATGTCGTATAATTCAAGCTGATGACTTGTGTGTTAAAAACTTTCTGATATTTCCTTCGAGCAGAAATCATTTTTTTATATCTGGGCTGTCTATACTGGAGTACCACATAATTACCCGGTCTGAACTTTTACGAGTAAAATTTGTATAATTACTTTAAAATAAAAAATAAATAAAAATGAACAAACTTTCACAAATATATAGATTACATTTATATAGATATTCACAAATATATAGATTTAAAAAAACTTTCACAAATATAATCCTATTGAAGAAATAGTTTTGACAATATTAAAATTATTTATAAAGTCGGTTAACATTTAACTTTTAACATTTAAAAACTATTAACAAAACTTATCAGACATTTAAAAATTATATATTTTTTATAGAATGACATCGCAATCTGAAGTGCACTTAAAAAAGCTGCCATAAAATAAAAATGTCAAGTTACGGAGGGACGCGGCATGACGCTCGTTTATAAAACATCACCCACATAAAGCTCAATAGTTATACCTAATGTTAAATCTCACAGATAATTTGAGTTTATTTCTTATGAATGAGCTTTTTATCTACGATGTTTCAATGTTGAGTCATTTAAACTATAAGAGTTTCATTGTCTACGGCTACGCAATATGCATCTTTGAATATTGCTCTCATATTGTCCCTGATTTCAATAATATTACAATTAAGATCAGATATAATATCTATTATTTTTTTTCAGTAATACAGTATCAATACAATTAATATAGTACAATAATAACATACACGGTAATGACTATTACTGTCTAAAAATGTAATAGTAACAAAGTACACCTGACACCTAATACAATCATAACAATACGTATTCGGATATTACATATGTTTTGAATAAAACATTGTATAAAATATACATAATTATAGATATCTAAATATTTGTTATCAATGGAAGCACTTTCATTAATGCCAACCTTTAATGCTATCTTATAATAGTGGTAAAACTTCTTAACGACTTTAGTGATTAAGTGACGATCCTAAAATATTAAGTTTAGGTAATAATTACTCGTACGTACAATAAATAGCATAGTGGTCATACATTATTTATAATATTTATTATTTATAGTGATATTGTATTTTTATATTTCAGTTTTTACACCAACCAGATTCAGACCAATTAAATCAATCAAAACCAGCATAATCATGCATAGAATATAAAATTCGTAAATTTTTAAAACAAAATTATATATTTAAGACCAATCCTGACGAGATTTTGAACCAAAAGACTAAATATAAAAAGACCTTTATCCCTCGACAACGTTAGAATATTGGGTCATAACTTCACCGACTCAAGTATATACACCTACACAGAAAGCTCTACGCCTCCGCAAATGTATAAACCCACAGTACGCTATCGCTACGCCGCTACGGAATATTGTAAGTTTCAATAGATATAAGTGTAATGTGAATGCAAATTACGAACCATTAAAAGATAACATCACTATATTTATTCTAGATATTTAGTTTAATATTTTTAACCCCCAATCCAAAAAGGGGGATGTTATAATTTTGACCTGTGTATCTGAGTCATCTGTGTATTTGTGTATCTGTGCACCTATGTATCTGTGTGTCTGTCTGTAGCAACGTAGCGGCTAAACGCGTGGACGGATTTAGATGCGGTTTTTTAATCGAAAGGTTGGTCTAGATGGATCCTAGCCATTTTTGATCAAAATAGAAACAGTAATTTTCTAGTTATGGAGCTTTTAGTGCTACAAAAATTTTATTTTTTATATTTTCTTATTTAATTTAATTTCAATATTGTATATTTTCTTATACAGTATTCACAGTAAAAACCTAAATAAGTGAAATTAGTGTGTTCGTAGTTTCATTTAGTATAACATAGAAAAACCTAAATAACTTTTAAAATAAATAAAAAGTATAAAAACAATGTGTACATACATAAAAAAAAATAAAAAAACTAAAATATACCGGCCGAATTGAGAACCTCCTCCTTTTTGAAGCTCGTAAGTCGTCAAAACTTATTTTCAGGTATTCAGAAGTTTCGTTTCGGCGATTTTACTTGCTTCTTCTTTTGGAGCATATTGAAATCGCGACTAATATTATTTTTATAATACATTACTATTAAAAAAAATAAAGCTTAATTAATGACTAATCTACCAAACTCTTTCGATGGGCTTTATTCGATGAAGGATACTTTTCTTAGCTGAATCGCATGAAAGTCAGGTGTCTCATACTACGCTATCCGATTTTCAAAAGGAAGATAACTAAAAGCGACATCTTTTCCAACTGGCAATTGTTGGCAATACTGTTACTGGGATGGATAGATCATATTATCGACTTGAATATCATTGGTCGTACAAAGAGTTGACTGACTTTAAAGAGAAGATTTAGCTGAATGACTAACTGTCTGAGTTATAAAAGTACTTATTACTGGTTTATTTTTTAGCTAGTAGGTACTTTAAATAAAATGAACTAAAGACATTGTACAAAAATTACTCCAGTTAATAGATTCAAAGAGGTAAATTTTGAATTAAATATTATAAACAAAACAACTTTAATATCTTTATCTGTATAAAATGATAAGAAAGTATCTTTCAATTTTTTCCCAATATATTTTCTAAGGGAACAATTTACTAAAAAATACAAAATATCAAATCGGTAAGTATGTCTTCATATAAACATATTTAAATATAAATACATGTGTTCTTAAAAAAGAATCAGGAATACATCAGGTATAATCATATAAGACAATAACTCGTCCATGATTAGAAATTAGAAGCAGACGTTGAATTCACTTACGTCTGCTAAAATCCACATCCGTAATATGGCTGGTACAAAGGAGGATTATGCTCAGGTAGTACTAACTAGCGTGCATGAAAGTGTACTAAAGCACTGAGCTAATTGGTAGAGACAATAAATTCTAATCTATTTTTAGCTTTTCATCATCCTGTTCAAATACTTCTTGAACCAGGGAGTTACGGGGATGGGAATGTGGAAATGATATTTACCAATAACCCTCGGTTACCCTCATCGTCTCAGTACGCCACGGGATTACTCCTCGCGCTTACCATAATACGATCGAGCCCATGGCCTAGCATGTTTATTATACCAAATAACACGTCCTAACGTGTTAATTTTTTAGTAATTTAATTTTTAAACCTAATTTGTCAATAATAAGATTTGTTATTTTGCACAAAACCACTTTTTAATTATTGTATGAAATTTTCTATTTTCTCTAAATCCTTAAACATTTGTCTATTCAATATATTTAAAAGACAAATAAATACGACAAAATTATTCTTTACCTTTGTTCAGAATTCCTAGTTTATGGTCTCAACTACTGTTGTAAAGATGTTATTGGCCTGTTTATTTAATAAAACTTATATATTTTTATTGACGACTTAACTATCATTCTATGTCAATATTTTTTATTTACTGATGATTCTTGATGCATGGTTCCAAAGGACTTTGTTAAAATTTGGCAAGATACTCCAAAGTACCGGCTTGAAACTTCACGGATCCGCCCTGAGACTACACGACGACTACACTCCGGTAAGAAGAAGACTATTATTATTTACTAGGGGTCGCTCGCGACTTCGTTCGCGTGGTTTTTAGTGTTGCCGTCGAGTTCCATACAAAATTGATATTTAAAACCCTTAAGGGTGGAATTTAAAAATCTTTTCTTAGTACACAACTACGTAGAAAAACAAATGTATTTTCCATTTTTACTATCTCTACGACCTGCTGTTTAGACTGTATGCTATAACTAAGTCAGTCAGAACTTATTAGATTATATTAAATTTGCAGCATTTTTCATTGCTGCTTAACTTCTATTAGTCACAGAGATGATATATACTCTATAGCCTTCCTCAATAAACGGACTATTCAACACAAAAAGAATTTTTCAATTCGGGCCAGTAGTCCCAGAGATTAGTGCGTTCAAACAAAACAAACTCTTCAGTTTTATAATATTAGTATAGATAAATAATATAAATTTATAGCAAATCCAAAAATCACAGTAAGCTGTCCCACCGCGGCTACATGTACATTTAGAATTTAGTAAAGTTTTATTAAATAGCTTATAATTGAAAAAAATATTTGAGTTGTTATAAATAATCGTATAACTATTTACTGAATTGATATCATATACCCGAATCGTCCCAGTTGACTCTGAGGTGTTGTTAATTATTATATTGCTACATAATAACAATTATTTTGGGAATCAAACAACGTGAACGTAAGGTAATAACGTGGTTCACCGACGGACACCCACATCACTTGCTAGATAGGTCACAACCAAAATGTTTCAATTAAAAATCACTCAACCCAATTACAAAGTAGAAATTGAAATAAAGATCTGTAAAGTTTTAAAAATATATAATGAATATGAAAGGATCTTAATTTTTGGGTTATTATTGAAATAATTTATCGCAGATGCGTCTTATTAAATTTTATTCATATATGTGTTGAATAAGTTAATATTCAATCAAACAATACTATTATCAAATAAACGGATTATTCTTTATTTATAATAGATTATGAGTTTTTTGTATTATGGTTAACATTTTTAAAATTATTAATATAGTATTACTATTCCTCATAGTTTTTTTTGTTATATATGTGTTTCTATATAATATCCATGTATAAGAACACAAAACAATTGGATACTTTCGCAAACATTTCGGACAAAATAATTATTTTTCAGAACATTATGTGCCATAAGAGGATATTAGGAATTACTGATATGTTTTGTAAATAATTTAAATTGATTTTAATTTTAGGTGTTAATATATTTAATAGCCTTTAAACTCTTAATTCAAAAAAATATAGTAAAATAGTAATGTAGTTCTAAAAATGTAAAATAACAGAATTTATTACAAACGTAGGCTTTTATACACACGGATTCAGTATTAAATATCTTTGAAGTATAAAATACGGTGAATGAAATGCAATAATAACTTTATTTTTCCGTAGAAACTAAAGATTTACATAAATATTCAATAGAATGTGGTGTGTTCGTTTCTTCTTAACTATCTAATAACTATCCAAAGCTTTTACCCTGTATGAATACAGAATTAATTTTACAATTTTTTCATTGTTTACTCAGGAAACGAAATTGTAGTAAAAGATCATCTTCGAAGAATAGAGGCAATAATGATATCTGCATGGTCCTTAAATATTAAAAACTCACTCTAAGCTCAAGCGCGGAAGTCCCTTTATTCTTGTATCAATCTTCACATATCTTTCCATGACATTATCTCACGAAAGTAACTATATTAATGACTTAAAATTTTTATATTACAGTGTTTACCTGAAAACAACATAAAATTTTGATTAATCATTAATCCTTTCATTTTTCCTTATTATTATTTTACAGTTTTAAGTCATTTTTAAGTCAATTAAATAAAAGAAAAAAATGCAGTGGTAAAGTAAGTTTGACAAAAGACTAATATTATTTAAACGGTTTTGTAGGTTTCCTAAACCTTAACAAAATAGCTAAACAATAAAAACAATTTTAATTTAATTGCAAAATTGATCAAATTTAAGCCTGCTTCAATCATCAAGTGATGATGTCTTTACAGCAAAATAAACAATTCTTTAAAAAATACTATTATGGAGAATAAAAAAACTTTCAAACATCTTTACTTTAGTTATTTAGACTCGTACAGACTTTTCTTTGTCATTTAAATGTACAATATATCTGCAGGTACCCATATAAACTATCACGCGATGTAATTAATTTACGAGTATGAGAGGAAAAACAATTAATTAATAATATTATAATAAAGCAAACTATACGATAATATAAACCATTATAACAAAATGATCATACCATAGGTTTTAATCAAGTAATACTATCTGTAAAATGTAAATAGAAATATGTAAGACATAAGATAGTTGTTGTATAACAGATTGTTATATTATTGTTTTTTCGTAATTTACTAAGTAAAATACTTAAATACATTTTATAAATGTTATTAATTACACTTGGTAGCAAGAGATTTAATTGGCATAACAAATATTTTGCAAATCGCATGTTTGAGACGATTAAATAACTTATATATGCGTAGCTTCGTAGCCATCTCGTAGCACAGTATAATTTTTAATAAAACAAATATTTTTTTAATAAAACAAATATTATATTATATGTATAAAAAAAATCAATCATATGTTAGTAATAAGTAATTAATTTTTGATTTAATGAAACTCAAAATAACTTAACTTTTTATTTTGTCTAGCTAGTCAAGAATGTTTGCATAATAGTAGTATTAAGAAGTGGGTACTTAAAATATAATGTATTACCACTACTTAGATTTTAACTTTAACTAAATTAAACAATATTCATCATTAAATAATATTTATCTTATTTAGTGAAAATTGATTGAAATGTAAATTTTCAGTTGGCCAGGGGCTTTTTGAAATTTTCTGTTATAACAGAGTAATAGTTATCTCTTAGTTACTTATTATGGAATGATAAGGTTTTTAAAAATCAAATCGTTTTTATTAATTTTGATCTACTGAAAAGTATCGAATTTTGTTCTCTGTAACTAACTACGTGTTTTTAATATTTAAAAACATGATATCACTTTTTAAGAGATTTGGCTAATGTTTTTAGAGCCGCAAGCCGGCCCAACGTCAACCCTCTTTGAGATAGATTATCCTAACTTAATGCAAAATATAAGTTTGTTTGTTTGTTTTTTTTACCCTTTGCTGTTTTAACCAAGCAGTCAAGCATCATCAAGTTTTTTTTGACACTTCGTCAAGGATATAGAAAAGATTTAGAAAAGTCTTAGAAAAGTAATATTCCCGAGGATTAAATAAAATTATCTTCAGAACGTGATTTTTGTTACCTTGATAGTACGAGAAAAACTAATGACAAAAGCAAATTACTAAAATAGGGCTGTCCATCTCTTCATGAACGTTAAACTAATTCATTCATTATTAATACCATTTACCATTCCTAAAATGCTCTAGGCTAAAAACGAAAATAAATATAATTGTTGAGTACTAATAAACCCGCTTTCGTAAAATGAAAACTAAACGTAAAATGTTAAATTTGATTTTACTAAATGTATTTATGTTGCTTTGCAAATAAGGCCACCACACAATTAGGTACGCGTAGAATTTAATATGAAAAGTTTGTAAATTATTGCAAAGTAGAAAACAGAAATTGATTTTTAATTTTTATAGTTTACAAAGATATTATTATATGATATTTACTTTTTATAATAATTTGTTTTAGTTTGTCAGAATCAAATAAAAGTAGCTGAAAGGATAATGAGCAAAAAGTTTTTGGCGTTATGCTTTCTTACTTATTGATTTCTTTCTCATTTAGACAGGAATGTGAACGACATTAGCTCAACACATGTACAGAAATGTTCGAGATATAAGGATAATGTTTGTTGGTTCTATTCTGTTTAAGTTTTTTTTGTTGCTTTTTTACATTGATATGATAAACAATTCTTGTCACTTTTACAGACAATTTAACAGTTTATGAAAAATCAAGGCATTGTGTTGTACCAAATAATATAGTATGATAGTCATTTATTTCAAAGTGGCAATAGATTCTTTCTCTCTTTATATTTGGTATATTACGAATGCTATTATGAATATTGAATTAATTTATAAACTTCACTAAAAGTTAAATAATATTATTGTTAGGTATTTTGTGACTAATTTTATAGATCAGATTAAATAATAAGCCGCAGTGATGCTCGTAATTTTGTCACCATACAGACCGTAGCAACTTCGTTACCATACAACTTCGGCTTTAGCCACTAATTTAATTAAAATATGAAAAAAAAATTGTTTATTTATTTTTTTATTGCACAGAAACAAAATAATGTACAAAAGACGGGCTTGATGTTCTTAGACATTCTCTACCAGTCAATAATAAAAATCAAGTTTTTACAATATTAAAATTAATTAATTCAGTAATGCAACATGAAAAATAAAAACAAAAAAAACAAAACAAACAAAAATGTTACCAAAACGAACAACCAAAAATAAGTAAAAATAAGAGAACTGACAATTGGCACTCGATGATCCGATGATCACCAGGAGTAAAAACGTCAACGCACGCCAACCACCGCAGCCCGTCGCACCGAGCAGCTCCACGACATCAGAGGAGGAGTACGCAACTCCTCCTGAGGAAATCGTGTCAAGCAGTGACGACGAGCTGCCTCCTCCAGCGCCGCGCCGAGCACCAGCGCCGCGCCGTGGGAGGCCACCGCTGCCGCGCTTGGGGCCTACTGGGGCATCCGCCCCGCGTTCGGCCCCCGCCGTCGCTGGTGCAGTGCGCCGCATGAAATGGACGCAAAATATGAACGAAAATGTCATGCGAGCGTACTATAGGGCGACAGAAGGTGGCACTAACCTCACTGCGTGGCGAACCCGTTTGCTGTCTTTGTTTCAGGCCCTTGAACCAGAGTTGACCGTTTCGGCCCAACGACTATCGGATCAGGTGCGGTTTATTCAACGTAATCGTGCGTTGGATGACTCCGCACTTGACCGGCTTCGCTCCGAGGTGACAGTCTTTGCATCCACCACCGAAAGCATCCATTCGCGAGCCCAGTTATCGTCCGCTCCTTCGGTGGCAGGGTTAGTGGTTGGAGATGCTGATGTGGGGGGCGTTGAGATTACAACCGTAAGTACCCAAGATAATGAGCAATTAAGGAGGACTTTGGAGGATGCGATTTTGGAATTTAAAGACATACCAGCCCGCGACAGGCCACGGTTACCCCGTTTTCCCACGCATAGACGTAATATGTCGCTAGTAATGGCTCTAGACTGCATGCTAGACTCTTATCTTCGTTCTAGCAATAGTCTCACTGATACCCATTCAATTCTTTATTGTGCAGCTGTTGCAGCGTGCCGCTCCGCCCGTGTCAGATTTCCTGAGCCTGATAGGGTGGTGCGGTCCACTGAGGACACACCCGCATGGCAGATGAGGATTGAACGGCGTATCAGCGCAGCTAGGGTCATTATTGGCAAGTTAATCTGATTCAGATCGGGAAACATCCGGCCGAGAGTCATGCGTTATGTTACACAGGCCTTTGCCGGTACTGGCATTAGACCTCAGGATTACATGGCCTATGTAACAGAACGTATAGACTACCTGAAGCAGAAAGTTTATGCGTGGGCAAATCGTATCCGTCGTTATAAACAACGTGTAAATAGGTACAAGCAGAATCGCATATTCCAAAGTGACCAAAGAAAGGTTTATAGAAGCTGGGAGGAATCTGCTACGAGTGTGATTGATGGGCAGTTACCAAATATGGAAGAAATGTTCACATTTTGGAAAAATATTTGGTCGGTGCCTATTAACCACAACGATGGTGGCTGGATGCGTGTTGTTGAGCGCGCGTGTGAACACCTGCAGCCAATGGGGACTATATTTATAAGCCCAGACAATGTCAGGGATGCGATCCGTTCGACCCATAACTGGAAAAGTCCTGGGCCGGACGGATTACATAACTTTTGGCTCAAATGGCTGCGGTCTTCACACGAACGTTTGGCTGGGCAATTCCAGGAAGCCATCGTGTCCGGATCCCTACCATCTTTTATGACGACAGGAATCACCTTTCTGCTCCACAAGACTGGTAGTATCACGGATCCAAAGAATTTTCGACCTATCACGTGCTTACCAACAATTTATAAGCTTCTTACATCCATTTTGACTTCAAAATTAAACACACATTTGTATGCAAATAGCATTTTAGATCCCGCTCAAAATGGATGTAAGATTGGGTCTCGTGGTACTAAGGAGCTCCTCCTTATTGACATGGCCATTAATGAAAAGGTTCGCCGAGGTAAGAAGGGTCTCTCCGCCGCCTGGATTGATTATAAAAAGGCCTATGATTCGGTGCCTCATACATGGTTAAGACGAGTACTAGAAGTGTATAAGATTGACACAGATTTATGCGCTTTTCTTGATTCATGTATGAGGCAATGGACAACGGTCCTTTGTCTTCCAGGGGGCGGAGGAAGTCTTCTTACTTCCGAACCTGTAAGGATTGAGCGAGGTATTTTCCAGGGTGACAGTTTGAGTCCTTTGTGGTTTAGCCTAGCTTTGAACCCCTTAAGCGCGTTGCTTAGGGACTCAAAGTTGGGCTTTCGCTTTCGCAGAGGGGGTGAGATCATTTCACATCTTTTGTACATGGACGATCTCAAATTATTTGCACCAAATAAAGCAGATCTGGTATCATTACTAAGCGTTACGCAAACGTTTAGTAATGACATTAGGATGGAGTTTGGTGTAGATAAATGCGCGGTTGCACATGTGCAGAATGGCCGAGTTGTAAATAGCGAATATTTACAACTCTCGGAGACAATGTCCCTCAGATCCCTCTCTGAAACCGAATCCTACAAATACCTTGGTATGTCGGAATGCTTAGGCATACTAAGTGGGGACATTAAACAGCTAGTGAAAGAACGCTTCTTTAACCGCTTGACAAAAGTCCTAAAAAGTCTTTTGTCAGGAGGTAACAAAGTGCGTGCATTCAACAGTTGGGTAATGCCCAGGGGCCTGATGTATACTTTCGGCATATTAAGGTGGACTCAGACTGAATTAGATGCCCTGGACCGAAAGGCCCGAAAACTATTGACAAAGTATCGCATGCATCATCCGCGCTCATCAGTGATGAGATTGTATATTCCACGAAGTGTGGGGGTCGCGGCTTCCTTAATGCCAAAAACTTACACAACCGTGAGGTATGCAATCTTAGAGAATATTTCCTTCATGCTGAGTGTGGAATGCATCGGGACATTGTTGCAGTAGATAAAGGCCTCACACCGCTCTCCTTAGCCAAAGATAACTGGCATAAACCGGTAGTACTTAGCACTGACGACCGTATAAATATATGGAAGAGTAAGGAGCTTCATGGACGGTTCCACCAGGCACTCTATGGGCCTGATGTAGACCTTCTGGCGTCCGTGGCTTGGGTACGATTTGGTGATCTCTTTGGAGAAACCGAAGGTTTTGCTTGTGCAATTGCTGACGAAGTTGTCAAGACGAACAACTATCGGAAATACATAATAAAGGATGGCACTGTTGATATATGTCGTGCGTGCCACCAACCTGGAGAATCCATCAGACATGTTATTTCCGGTTGTTGTCATCTTGCCAATGGAGAGTATTTGCACAGGCACAACCAAGTAGCCAAGATTATCCACCAAGAACTTGCTCTTCGATACGGTCTTGTACTTTTTGAAGTGCCGTATTATAAGTACTCACCGGAGCCAGTTTTGGAAAATGGTCATGCTAAGCTCTATTGGGACCGATCTATCATAACGGACAGGACTATTGTAGCCAATAAGCCTGATATCGTGCTGGTAGATCGGTTAGAGCGCCGGGCATTTCTTGTTGATATCAGTGTCCCGTGTGACGCTAATCTTGTGAAAGCTGAGAAGGACAAACTGTCAAAATACTTGGACTTAGCTCACGAGATTACCGACATGTGGGATATTGACTCAACAATAATTGTCCCGATTATAGTTTCCGTCAATGGTCTTATAGCGAAGAGTCTCGATCATCATCTCAAGAGGCTCTCACTAAAAAACTGGATCAAGGGTCGGATGCAAAGAGCAGCAGTTTTGGGTACGGCACGCATTGTGAGGAAGTTTTTTTCGCTATCGCCCTAACCACCGACGGACTGGTCGTAAGGCCCACGTCGGCGGGATACTGTTTTTTATATTTATATTTATAATGTTGTTTTTTTAATGTTGTATGTATAAATGTAAATAATAAGATTAATATGAAATAAATAATAATAATAATAAAAACAACAGAAAAGCACAACAAAATTCAAAAAAATATATAATAATAATCATAAAGATATATAAATTTTAATAATAAAATATATGATTGTTATAAAAGTACGGATAAAAATAAATATAGGTATAAATATTAACACGTAAGGATAATCAATTCAATACATTTTTGGTACCTATAATGAGATATATAACATATATAGCATATAATACATATGATACTTATGACATATATTAATATATAATGTATAAATTATTTGAGATAAATTTCTTTCACTCGGCATTTGAACGATTCTCGAGTCGGGGCTTTTCTTATATGTTACTAGCATATCCAGCCCGCTCCGCCGGGCTTAATTTAAGAATATATTAATTCAAAATACAGAATAAAAAATATATTAAATAAGAGAATTAACTTATTTAGAATTAACCACCGCGATAATAATTACGATTCAACTTGAATTTCATTTTCTTCTACTGATTTTTCTAGCTTGTACATGGATAGTGTTATGACGTTATAACTGTTCTTAATTAGTTTGATGTAAAAAACAATATCAATAGTAAAAAAAACTGTCACTGACAGTTCTATAAAAAAATTATTCGATCGTCACCAAACCTTACAGGATTACCCGCTGGGTAAATATTAAGATCATCTGAAAATTTGGATAAAATCAGTCAAACCGTTTCGGAGTTTATCCGGAACATACATACATACTTCATCTGTTATAGGTATAGATAATAATAATAATATTAACAATACAGGTCAAATTACACACATTGATCTAACTCCTAAATAAGCAAACTATTTGCTTGTGTTTATAATGTGTATTTTTATGTAACCCACATAGAAATACACATTATAAATACTGAGAATATATTTAATAAACCCAGAAATACAGACATCTATGTTCATCACATACATGCCTGTCCCTGTCGGAAATCGAAACCGAGCCCCATTGAGTCGCTACACGTTAGGCGTCTGCGCTAACCACTCGACCAACAAGGTTAAAATAGAAATATAATATAATTAATATAATATAATATAAATGATTAACATATTTTGTGTCGCTTCCCGGAAATCGCTGGTAGAGCTTTCATGAAAAGGCACAAAAGTGCCTTTAATAGGAAACCGAGGAAGCGAGCACAATTTCATGTGAGCAATGAATTAACTAATGAATGTCAATTTGCCAGTAACATTTCTTATATTTATATTTTTTCCCTTTTTATTATTTAACGTATTTACCGTTTAAAATAGTATAAATCTTTAATTAAATATACAACTGAGTATAAATTCATAAATATTTGAAATGTTTCGACAAAATACTTACCATCATGTGTAAGTACTATAGTACCTACTTACTCTGCAGATTTTTCAGCTGTTTTAAAATGTTATGAAATAACATGTATTTATCATAGTAATCAAGTATCCATTAGTAACCTAGTAAAATATTTGTGTAAATAGAATAGAAATAAAAAGTGTATATAGGTAAACTAAAAATGTATAATTGAATGATCAAATTTTTGTAAAAAAACACACGGATCATAAAATATATTTAAAACTACGATCGCAAAACAAAAATTTTGCATATTTCACTTGTATATTTGTTTTCTATTTACCTCAAAGAGTAAAGTACACAAATAAAAATCAAAGAAGCGTACCGCTGCGTAGCCCCGCCTCTCCTCTACGAGAGTATTATATTTACCTTATATTAATTACCTTAACTATTAGATATCACAGCATAAAATGGTCGGTATTTCTTATTTTCTTTATAATAGTAAAACACTATTATAAAACTTTTTGAATAACTTTTTAAATATAATTAACATAAATCATATTTTTATTCACGGATGAAAGGAATAAAAAGTGCACGGACACGTCGCCCGTGCACTTTTTACATTTTGGCTGTATTTGTCAGATTAATCGTTGAATTTTGAGATAACATGCTCGAAAAGGAGTCTGTTAGTACAGGTATATTAAAAACTATATTAGTCCTTTATACAGTAACTAGTGGTCGCCCGCGACTCCGTCCGCGCGGTTTTTAGTGTTTCCCCAGCGCACGAGAGGAAAGCTATTAAAAAAGAAATCTTTTCCCGTTATTGCAACATTTTTCATTGCTGCTTGACTTCTATAAGTCACAGCGAGATGACATATACTCTATAGCCTTCCTCAATAAACGGACTATTCAACACAATAAGAATTTTTCAATTCGGGCCAGTAGTTCCAGAGATTAGTGCGTTCAAACAAACAAACTCTTCAGCTTTATAATATTAGTATAGATTATTATTTTTATTTTATTTTTATTATTATTTTATTTTTATCTATTTTTTTAATTCATTTATTTTACATATATACAATGTTATAATATGAAGTATTTAAGTATTTGATGTATAATAAAGTTTTTATTATTAAAAGTTAGAATACATACAAAATAAAATAAACTAAAATAAAATAAAATAAAATAAAATAAAATAAAATAAAATAAAATAAAATAAAATAAAATAAAATAAAATAAAATAAAATAAAATAAAATAAAATAAAATAAAATAAAATAAAATAAAATAATAGTAAACAGTTATACAACAAAATAAATATTATTTTAAATAACCTGTTGCTTCACTCACAATAACAACTTTATAAAAAGATTAACATTGTACTATAAAAGTTTTGAATAGAAGTTAGTTAGTTTAGAGCAGATTATTAGTCAGTTGCTATTAAAATGTAATTCTAGTGCTTCGTCGGATTGTAGAATATGTTGTTCTTCCTAATTAGAATTTTTATGTTTTTACTAAGAACGCAGCGCAGATTATCCAATTTAAACCCAGCTTCAGTCATTCTGTCAGATGGCTTGACTACACAAATGTTAATTATTTTGTAGAAAGGAATTCTAAGAATTGAGTTTTGAATTCCCATTCCCTATCTGGAGATGAAAGTGAGAACTGGCGGTATAACATTACACCCTTTGTAAAAGTTAATCAAAGGAAGGAACCTTGTTAATAAAGAAAATTGTCAGTCAAAGCTTTTGGACAAAATTTTGTTATTTAAAGTTATTTATTTTTAAATAATCATACTGAGATAGGATAAATGTTTTTTGTTGTTAGTTATACAGTATATGCAAGTTATTAGTCGCTGTTCTAAATATGTTTTAACTTTATATTTGAAATTAAACTCTATAAATGTAAAATGAATAGCTACCCTTGTGGAGTAGGGTGAAGGGCTCAACTCAATCTCACGTCTTCAACCTGAACAATACGTTTTAGGATAATTTATTCAACATTATCAATTTGGTTGAGACTAAAAACTAGACAAAAAATCAAAAAGTGAGTGTACCTGGTTCTGTCACATCATTTCAACACTAAAATTATTATAATACTAGGACATTTGTCATATTTGGAAAATGTTTATATTTTCCAAAAATAATAATTGTATTATTTTTAGTGCCTTAAACCTAGTTAAAAACTAGAAAATAATTTGCTCGTAAGCTTGTGAAATCGATTCTGAACACCATTTAAACTTTATTTGATTGGAACAACAGTGGTAGAAAATTGCTTGGAACTTATATTAAGCGTAGAATGAGTTTGTAATTCCTTTAATTTGATTTATTAAAAGCTTGGCTGTACTGACAAACATAAAAATATAATTAAAAAATATATTTTACAATTGATCTGTTAACAACCAACAAATTAAACATTGATGGAATAAAGTAACATTAGAAATATTTATAGACTTGAACTTGATTTGAACTTATACAGAAAAAAGTTTGACACTATAAATCATTTCAAATTGTTTGCAAACCGATTTCAAGTTGTTAAAATTGGAGGAAAACATAGCTAACCATTAATTAGCTCAATAATTTATAAAAATATTCTTTACCAAATTATGGGTAAGATACGAAATAATTACTTCGAATTGTTAAGGTGGCACCATTGACAAGACAGAGCAAGTGAAGAAGAAGAATGATGCTAAATATTATTGCGGAAGAATATGTGGGTTGAGTTAGACTAAAGAAGATATTGATGATTGTTGAGATGACGGCCATTAGGAAAGACTGGAAGAGTAGAACATGTTGTGTATGCCGACCCCACAGGAAAACGGCAGGAACAATATGACGATGAGCACTTGCTTAGTTACCGGAATACAATTCAACATACTTCCCTTTTAACATATTACAAGTTGGTTTTTTTTATGCATAGTGTAATTGATAGATATAAATATTTGCTTAAAAGAAGACAGGAGGCCAAGCAATAAATAAAGTTAATAAACAAACAGTTTTAGGTCGGTTTCTTGACAATATGTTAACGTAGAAACTACGTATTACAAGTATTACAACTAAAGTCATTGATTGCACTTAGAGCTGCTTTTCATAGTTTAGTACGATGTTTCCCAAAATACATCATTTGCATAATTTACGATTACCTTATTGTCTCACATAAATAAGTTTGTCAAACATACAATGTGTGTAATCAAAGTATAAAGTGAAGATATTACTTGAAGCTATTTATTTAAAATAAAATTCCAATTCAAGAACTTATAACTATGCAAGCCGGAAATAGTTGTCTTATATAGCCTACAACTAAAGTAAGAAAAATATGTTGTTTGAAGAGGCTAGCCTTTATATCGAACTTTCAACATTAATTGAAGAAATCAAATCATTTAACATTTTTAAGAAACTATTTATACTAATCTTCTCAAGGATTTATTATTTCTATTATTATGAAATATAGACCAATAATTAATAAATAAAACATTGTTTTTGGTTTTTTATTCAGCCCATTACCAAAATTAGATGTAAGAAAATATATAATGTAATTATATTCATAAATAGTTGTTAAAACATATTAATATTTTGTCAGCATTTGAAAATAAATTTTAAAATTAGAAAAGTATACAGGGTTATTTGTAATTGGCCGTCTCTTGCAAGCAGCCTTCCTACTTCAATCCTAACAATATTTGTTCTACGTCTTTTAAAAATTAATTGTATTTATAATTTAAATTTTTGCACTAGCATTAACTCTGAGCGTTGGTATGGCGTTGGCCTTATAAGTACTTCTTAAAAAATACAGAGTAATAAGTAGAAGTAAACATACAGAGTAATAAATAAAAGTAAACTTGTTTTTTTCTGTTGTTTATCAAAATTTGTAAAAAGTCGTAGAACAAATGTTGTTGGGATTGATGTAGAAAGATTACCTTCATGTGACCAATTAATTAAAAAAAAAAAAAATCTTATAAAATATATCCTTAGCAACCTTACCTTTTGCCTTACCTTTTCCAACAAACAAAATACAAAAAAAATATATACACGTAAGCCAATTTCAATTACTAAATCTAAATTATTAATATTTAATTCTCGTAAAGATTAAAAGTAGAAAAGAAATAAAAAAGTAACTACTTATATTATTATATAACAAGAAAATGTTATATTATAAATAAAAATAATCAAACAAATACCCGTTATCAAATAATCTCTTTTGATTTGAGTTGCGGTATAAGTCTTAGATGTTATCGGGTCGCAAGTGCCTACTGTTTGTATTTTTATTTAGAAATACTTTCATTATTTTGTTGTTACCTATTATTTGAAATAGAATTTGAAAAATATTAAATAGTTGTGTCCGTGTTTTAAAATTTAATTAAACATTTTTTAATTAAAATAAAATTACTATTTCGAATCTATATTAATATATAAAAATTTTATTTATTATTATTTGAATCAATATTATTTAATAAATTATTAAATAAATAAGTTCTCCTGAATTTATTTGACAAACAAGTCATCAAATAAAATTATATAAAAAAAACTTTAAAAAAATGTCATAAAACATGTAGGTAACTTTTATTTTTAAGATCTTCGAGATGAATTTGGGGGATCGTTTAGAAGCGTTGCCTACTCACATTTGGGTAGATGGAAGACCGAACTTTTCTAGATTATATATTTACTATTATTTAAATATAGCTTTTTTCACCTAATATCTACTATATTATTTATATATTATTTTTACTTACTGATTGTGCTCTAGTTCGCAACAGGATTTACATGTCCAACATTAATAAAATTCTATTATTATTTTTTTTATTTAAATATAAAACTGTTCTTTACGTCTAAATATTTTTATAGCTCTAAACACGAAACCATTTGAGACTCTCGAGAAAACAGAGTCTAAACGGAAATCATTTTAATGTTCTGAGATAGCAGCTAGTATCGATTTGTGACAAGTCAACGTATTTTGCAAGAAGGTCTTGAATATATTTTAAAAATAAATACATAGAATACAAAATGCTTTAAAGAATGTGGTGACAAATAACTAAGAAGGATTTTCAAGCTAAAAAGTATGTTCATCAAAAGTATTTTTAAATATATCTATATGATTTGTGAAGGTGTAACCGAAAATGAAATAACCAAAATTGAAATCCGGTATTCCGAATGGACTTCAAATAACTTTACTCTTGTGTTTCTTAGAATATTTGGGTGAATATCTGTCTTTAATTATTTTACAATATCCCGGTCTGTGACTGTAAATAATATTATTTTACTAGATAAATATAATTGAATTAATATAATTATTTAATATTATTTTATTTATAAACGATATCGAATTTGAAAGTTACATCTAGTTAACGAAATTGTATCTTAATATAATACATACAATAATATGTTGTTATACGTTAATAAGATATTATTGTTACATGCAATCAGTAAATTGATCCATGTTTTACCGTTTATGTAAACCTGTTTATTAAACGTCAATACATATCGATAGATATGACACGGGGAATATAAGTTGTAGTCAGATTTCATTCATCGCTCATATCTTTTAATGGACATATTACAAGATCAAATTACTAAACGATTTGGTCAAAAGCTTCCTCTTATCTATTAATAAATCTAAACGATCATATTCTATAGCAAACTCTCTAAAAACACATTGTTAGTTTCGAAGGAAAATAGTATTCTAATCAAATTATTTATTTAACGTATTAACTCAACTCAACTCAAGTCCATTTAAGAATGTTAAAATTAAAAAAATAATCTATGTTATTATTAGAATCAAACCAAATGTTATCATGTAAGTAATAGGACAACAACATAATTAAATAATTCTTAAATACGATTTCTTCTTACTAAGTGGTTATTATATATTATATACATAATTTTGTAATTAAAAAACAAAAAAAAAATATTTATTTTTTATGCCGCGTTTTTAAGGACAGTTGTATTTTGCTTTGATTTTGGATATCTTATAGTAATGGAAAATGAAATTGTATTGTCATTATTTTTAAAAAGTGTTTTATAAAGTAACATATTAGTAAGATAACTAGCAATTTTATATTTTTTTAATTTTATTGTTATGTTTAAAAAGTGTTTCAAAAATTAACGGATTCAGATTACAAACATCAGAAAACTGTCAAGTTTAAATATTTTTTTAAAATTCACTGTTAATAATTACTAAAATTGGGAAACAAACAAATACCTAAAAAAATAAGCAATACACATAGACTTGGTTTTAAAATAGTGCAAAAGATGTTTAATTTAAAATAACTTACTAGACATAGCTCTTGTAAATGAGTATGTACAAATCACATCCTCAACCTACCTACTCTTCGTTTAAGCTTCTGTGAGTTGTAAATGTTATAAACTGAATTATCAAGTGGAGATACAGAGATGTTTGATAGGTTTGTAAAGTCAATATCATCTAGCTTCGCCGTAACACGATCAGAAAAACCTCATTTAGATACCTCCATATTAACTGCACATGACACTACACACTTATGTGACTGAATATTCAAGATATGTATATTAGATTCAATTCTTATATAATCAATACTTAACCAACAATACTTACCAACTTGGTAATACCAATTCATTAATAACAAAAATAATATAGTTCATACTGGCAATTGATTTTTCAAAGAATATTTTAGGTAGGTATTTGGCTTTATTACTATTTTAATATTCCCACGTCTCGTTGTTTATGTATTTTTTTAATTTTCATATGAGAATGAAGATTTTAATTTTTCGTTCACGATTAATCTAAAATACAATTCTGAAATTTTGTTTATTAAAAGCTATCTTAAGCTGTTTAGAACAATTGCAGTACGAGTGGTATGAAAAGTTTTCGACCCAACAATGATAAAAGATTTTTTCTTAATATTTATTTTTATTTATCAACATAGTCACCTTGTAACTCTATACACTTCTCCCAGCGATACTCCCATCTCTGTAACCCGTCCAAATAGTACTCGGCATTTTTCTCTGCCAAGTATTTGTTCACGAAGTTGATTGCCTCTTCATTTGACGAAAATTTTGGTCCTCCGAGCGCAATTTTTAGATGAGGAAAAAAAGAAGTCGCTTGGGGCTAGATCTGGTGAGTAAGGTGGATGATCAAGCAGGTCAAACCGTAATTCCTGGATTGTCGCCATGGCAACCGCTGAGGTATGAGATGAGACGGTTTGTTGTCTTGGTGAAACAGGATTTTCTTTTTATGTAAATGTGACCTTTTTTCGCAAGTTCTGCCTTCAGCTTGTCAAGTAATGATGCATAGTATGCTTCTGAAGATAATCGATTAAAATAATTCCATGACTATTCCAAAAAACTGTCGCCATCACTTTCCCAGCCGAAAAAACAGTTTTTGCTTTTTTGGAGCCGGTTCCCCCTGTGCGGTCCACTGTTTGGACTGTATTTTTGTTTCGGGCGTATAATGGTGTATCCAAGTTTCATCTACAGTGATTAATCGGCGCCAAAAATCGGTATTTATATCGCCTAAACTGCGCCAAAAGAGCGTTTTAAATGTTCATTCGAACACGTTTGTGGTCCAACGTGAGCAAACGCGGCACCCAAAGCGCGGACAGGTTTCTCATGCCTAAACATTGATTTAATATGTGACAAACATGTTCTATCGACATATTCATAACCTCTGCTATCTCTCTCACTTTAATTTAGCGATCGTCTAGCACCATTTGGTGAACTTTGGCAATGCTTTTGTCGGTAGTTGCAGTTTCTGAACGTCCCGAACGTTCATCGTCTCCCAAGCTTTTAAGGCATAAAACCAAAATGGGTGAATATTGGTAAGTAACTGTCAACAGATGAACAACGAAATTCAGTAGCTGCTGCCATCGTGCTGCCATCTTCACGTTGAGGTCGGAAACTTTTCATACCAACTAGGTAATTTGTGTGCAACGGTCGACGTCGAAATTCAGAGGCTCAATTCCAATAATTCCCACTGAAATTTTTTTTCTGTCACTGTTTGACCAATTGTTTATATGAATTATTTTTAATGTTTTAGCCGTAATGCATAATATTTCTCTTGACAATACCATCGTGATAAGGCCTCAGTATTTTCGAAAATGAAAATATAAACATAAATAATTTCTATTATTTGAACAGATCATTTTACATATATTTATTATATATATGTATTATATATTTTGTCATATTGTTTTCTAATGAGTATAGTAATAATTTCTCCCCAGTCACGGGTTGACTGACACAAAATGCATTATTATCGTTAACCTATGTACACTATGTACACTAAATTAGAGCAAAATAAAAATACTACTCTATGGATGGTAAAAATATATAGCAAAAATATTCTTATACATTTTTATCTTGAACTTTTGATGTACCTACTACGAGAACAAGTATGTACATAGAGCAAGAAATTGGGAATGGAAGAAAATTACGTGGAAAACGTTAACCAACAAGTCACGTTCGGTTCATTTAGTCGCTGGTATTTAACTTCAGAGAGCTCTTCAGTAAATAGTTTGTTACACTTATGTACATATATATATATATATATATTTATAGAATATACATATATTGTGATATTTTTTCTAAATAACAATTATTATAGTGCAAAATATCATAACTTTTACTACCTCACGGATAAAAAATATTTGTGTTGTTTGTAATCGTAATTGTGACGCGATATTAAGAAAAATTGAAGAAAATTGATTTTATTTCTTATTTTACCAGTGCTAAAACTTAAAAGTTAAAATACGAGATCCACAACTAAGTTTTTTTCCACAACTAATCTCATCGCACACAACTATACAGGCAATTTAGTCATCCTCACGTAATGTTCGTTCTCTTCTAGTACTCTTTTGCAACCGAAACATCCTTGTTTGAATAATTGTGTCATATCAAACTACAAAATATCAAAATATATTTCTTTATTAATAAGCATTATTGTAAATTTAAATAATATTAATGTCTATCAAATTACAAGTGTGACATTAATTTCAGAATACAAGTACATAGAGTTGGCTGGTATAATACAAGCTTAGTGAACTTAATCGTATTTGATTTCTTTGTATATATATAAAACGGTGATACAATCCTTTTAAACTAGGCCTTCCAATCCCGGAATACTGAGATCTCGGCATTGCGGGATCCCGCGTCATTTTTCAATCCCGCGTGATGCGGGATTACGGGCGCGGGATCCGCGCGGGATTTGCGGGACTGAAAAGCCGGAAGAAGTCGAAAGAGTCTTTTCTGCTGCCGGCTATATCTATATCTCCAAAAAACGCAGTAGTTTGGCAGACGACATTTCAGATATGTTGTGTTTCCTTTCCAAATATTTTCAATTGAAAGCTGATGAAATGACCAAACTAAATAATTATAAAGTTTTAAATAATTATTTGTATTTTGAGTTGAAAATGGGTTTTGTTTGATTTTTTAAGAATTTTTCTGGCTCTTTTTTAAAAAAGATAGATTTTTTTTGTTTTGTTATTGACTTTTTTTATAAATAAATAGTGTACATATATTGATCTCATACTGCTAGTACCTAATTCCTTATTGACTGATTATTTTACTGTTGATTCATTATTTTTTTTATTTTTCTTACATGAATATGAATATTTTGAGTATGCGGAATCCCGTTAATACAAGATACCGCGGGATTGAAAAAAAATATATTCATCCAAATATCGAGATTGAATGCAGGCTGCGGGATTGGAAGCCCTATTTTTAACATATATAATATGAGCGTGTCATACTAAATTATATAAAGTTTCAGCAGAAAGAAAATAAGACGGACTTACAAAATAATATATTTTATAATTAGATTATTGATTATAAACTGCGCCAAGGTTAGGTTAGGTAAATTCGAAATTCGAATTCAATTCGAATGAATTAATTATTATAAAATTGTTTCTTATATTTTGACAGCGCCAGTATTTTACTCTAGTAAGATTCCATGAACTTAATTATTATGATCGGTAAATTGTTACAAACTACAAGGGCTACAATGTAAGAACTGTTACAATATGCATGAATCTTAATGCTGTTTTAACTTTTCCATTTCTAATTATACATTAATTTATAGAGGGATTTTTAAGATATAAATACAAAATACTATCATTAGGGGTATCTTTGGAGAGAAGAAAAGAAAAGAGATCAATTAAGCGCTATAAAAATACAGAGGCTGTCACATTTTATTAGTCTGATTACTGTGGATGATACACAGACAATCGGGATCTGTTAAGAGTCGATACGGACTCACTGTAACATGCGTTAGTCTGTACATATGATCGGGTACCTCAACTGTAATTACTTATATTATAACAAGTATTACGTGAACCAAACACATTTGTATAAAAATATATATACAATACTTAATTGATTGTTATCTTATATTCTTGAATCGTGACTTTTATATTTATTATTGAGTGAAGTTGACCCCAGCTGCCAACACATAATATTTAATATTGCGTGATATCTAATCGCGAATAACCTTGATTTGTTTTTATCGCATGTTTATAAAAGTTAAAATATGCTTTATTTAAATTATATAAAAGGCTAGGAAGTCAATCAACCTTAAAATAAGTTTATTTGCCTCTAAAATAAATTACTTTGATTCATATTACATGTATTATAATTATTTATAGACACTAACCGAAAGGATTAGGTTGGTTCATATTTTAACGATGGCCCACTCGTTTCACGACGTGGAAATCCGTTGCCCTTAAACCCTTTAACTTTAATACTATACCACAATATAATTATTATAGACAATTAACATAATATTATTATTGATATTATAAATCAGAAATAATAATATCTTTTTTGCGACTCAGCGAACACTGAGATTCCAATCTATAATTACGTCCATTATTTATATGATGATGTCAGATATGTCGTTACAGGACGTGCTTATTATAATTACTTATTTAAGATAATTAGTTTACCTTATATTGGAAATTTGGCAGCAATTGTAGTCTCTATCTATGTTATTTTTGATAGCCAAGCAATGTTTAAAACATAATTACATTTTAAAACGAGTAATTATGATTTAATATAAACACGATTAGTAGAATATTTTTTGTAAATTTAGTTAAAATAAAACAAAAATCTAATACATATACACGAATAGTTTACGTAATCTATTTTCATTTGAATTTGAACAAACTTGTAAAATAGATCCATAAGTAGTGAAATTATAATTTTAAATAAATTAATAAGGTTTGGCTTGATATTTCAAAATATTTAGATAAAATCTTATAAACCTTGATAGAATAAACCTTTTAAAATACGTAAGTGATTTACGTCATTTATATACCATTTAAAGTTCTGTTTCTAGGCAAACTAGCCATTGAAATGAGCAGCTTAGTGTAGCAGGTCACGCGGTATAATATACCTAAACAAATGCTAAAATTAAAGTCATAATAATAATATACAGAATAATAATATCAGGACAAATTACACACATTGATCTAACCTCTAAGTAAGCAAAATGATTTGCTTGTGTTATAAATATTAAGAATATATTTAATGAACGACCAAACCCAGAAATACAGACATCTATGCTTATCACATATAAGTCTGTCTCTGCCGGGAATCGAACCCGAGCCCCATTGCTCCACTACACGTTAGGTGTAACCAATCGACCAACGGGGCGGTTAAATAAATAAAGACGCTTACAAGAATCTTAAAGTTAAAGAAATACTACTAATATCAATTAGGTAGTTGACCAGTCGAAATAGTCAAATATTTATATAAAACTAGGATACCATTCTCAAAGATATTAGTTCTATTAAGAAAAAAAATTACAATAATATATTGGTACAGTCGTTCGTTTTTTAATACCAATTCTAAACTGATGATTGGTATTTTTGATTTTCTTGTATGGAATCACACATCTAAAGTCGTATTTTTTTTAATTATTTTATCGATGCATAGAATAGTGGTATCGAAATCAAGTCATCTTAATTATATCACCCAAAGCATATCAAGATTGTCAGTCAGCGAAATGATGTTAACATCCTGAAATGTATCAATGGTGCTTTAGAATTGGTTTAATATATATTGCATTTAGTATATAGTATATTAGAATATAAAAAAACTGTTTCACATGAAACTGTGAACAATAATGAAACGACTTTCAAAGTTTTTATGTTTTGTCGATGTTTTTCTTTGAATGCATTAAACAAGATAATACTTGTTAAATAGTTTTGGTTATCAAATAACCAAAATAATTTAAAAGTAAATGTTGTGACAACATTAATATTAAAACTAGACATACCAAAGCAATTAAATTTTATACAAGATAATTGTTACTGGAATCAAATAATACATCACAATTAACCAACCGATAGTCTAGTACTTAATCAAACCAATATTTCTTATCTTAAACTACAACTAAATAGACTTTGGAATTGCCAACCAGCTGCTTTGGAACTAAAAACAGGGATTCTCACTGTTTTTCTTTCTTTCGCTAAAAGTTTTAAAAACTACAGTATCATACAGAATAAATATTAGTTGGACCTGAAAGACCTGATCATTTGGAGTTTTTTTAATATAGTAATTCAAAAACCCAACTTCTTAAGAATTACAAACAATAAATTTATTACAGGAACAAGTTATTTTTAAACAGAATAAGGAATGTCGTAGATGTAAATGAAACTGATTTATAAATTGATTGATTGATCTAGTTCTTTACAAAATATTTAATTTACTCGTTGACTCGTTTTGATTTATTATTTATATTATCTTATTATTTGCATATACTAGTAAATAATTAGGTTTGACATAATTATATTACAATCATTTATATATATATTTTTTTATAAAGTTGTCTGCTCCCGCGGTACGGATTTTAATTTTGTCTTCACAAACATATAAATAAAGGACACAATGTACAGCCAGACTCGGAACAACAAATTGTGTATTAAACAGAGAATTATCCTGTTTGGGGATCGAACCCCCCCTTTGGTTCAGCAGTTTGGTTTTATAACTATTAAAGACATCGTAACTACTGTATATAGTGTTATTATCAATAAACCTTATAAAATGTCGATGAAATAAAACATTGTTATGGACGACGTTATCTGAAGCGCACTTAATAAAGCTGCCATAAAAAGAAAATGTCAAGTTACGAAGGGACGCGACGTGACTCTCGCATAGAGTGACAATACATAGAGTACGGGAGCCTAAAATGTTTTCATCGAAAACGAAGAAGAAGCCAAGGAGGCTACCTAACCGCCTCTCTCTCTTATGTGTGTGATTAGACAAAGATAAGTAGGGGTCTCTCATGTTCCTTCTCTTATTGTTTGTTAGATATTTATTTTAGTAGAATAAGTAAATAGAATAATAATTTAAAATAATTGATCTCGAAATAAGTCTCTAAAACACGGTATTTAAGTGTCGTGAGTGAACCTTACTGCTTGTATTTACGTTGCAAACGAGTTTTCTGGAGATTAAACAGCGTGAAATGAGTATATCAAAGTGGTTTACCAACCGCTGTGTGTATCAAGGATCTCGATTAAAATGTTGTAAAATAAATTAAGTTCTTTAAGGTTTCTACCACGTAGACTTGATAAAACTTTTCTGACATTATAGTATTTCTTAAATCCCATCTTCCTTTCTATTTTTACAATTTACTCCAAATTCAAAATATCTTTATTCAAGTAGGCATTTACATTTACATTAAAATAGTCATCATAGTCAGTTCGTAAGTAAGCTACCATTAACTCCGAATGCTGATTTTCTGAGAAGAGCTGGCCTGAAGCTCAACAATTGCTTTTTTAAAATGATATATAACAATGTTTGACATATACATTATAACATCAACCCTGTAATGCATCAATAACCCAAGTTCCCCAAATTTTGATCAACCAAAAACGCTTTCATATTATTATATGATCTATTTATATTATAGATAAAATAGTTTTTTATTCTCATATTATTATGTCCTGTTTCATCTCTTACATATTCATAAACATTAGAAATGGGAAATTTCTCCTTTGTTGATAATTTAATTTCAATTTTTGTAATTATCAACACATACTGAATTTTAGGATAAAATTAATGTTTTAAATTACTATTGCAATAAGACAATAACAGAGGATAAGATAAACAAACTTTTTTGAGTTAAATGAGATATTTAATGAACCTATTTTTTTAATATGCCAGAGATGAGGTAAGATGAGGAAAGCCTGGCTATGAGACAAAAACAAAATTAGCTACCATCCTAAGTTACTTATCCGAAAGGAGGCAGAAATCGCATAACACCTATTCCCAATTAGGTTTCATTTCAGGTTGGTAAACAGATTTTATCATAAAATCCACAGATGATTGGCATAAGAACAGGTGGATAAGGATATCGATGAATTATAGAAAATTTAATAGGTTTTAGGTGATTTAATATATTGTTGTTGAATTAAAGAAAGAAATTAAGAGACTACTAACACAACAACATTTTGCCAATCAGTAATGTATATATCAATATAAATATTGTAGAAAATAAATTGATGAACATAATTTTTTCTTCCAAGATTTAGAACGAACTGACCATAAATCTTTAACCAAAGACATTCAACATCCAGGTACGAATTCCTGTCTACTATCTATCTTACTCTTTTTGCCGGATGACCCTGACAAAGCCAAGAGTGCTAACGCTTTGAAAGATTGTTAACCCAGTTTCTTTTGCAAAAAATAATTATAATAGGTTTACTTTAATTACAATATAATATTTTCCATTACCCCTTGCAATTATTTTTTATAAATTGGTTTGGTTTTTTAAAGTTGATAGTTGACCAATTACAAATGAAACAAAGTATGTTTAAATATTAAAAACATATTTTTTAAACACAAATAGGTAAACCGATACACTGTGTAAGATTTTACTACCTATAATACTTACATCTTTAACACAAAGTTTTTTATTAGTTGTATAAAATATAATTTAGTATTCGACTTATTTGGCATACTAAACTAAATTATTCAGAGCAGCTTTAGAGTCTAGTCTTTTATGTATTTTTTATGTTTATGTTTTTTTTTATTATATAATAAATATTTTAAAACGTATTACATGAATATATTTTCAAAATAATTTTGGGTAAAAATTTTGAATATTTGACTCTAGTTATACGCCTGCCATAGTTTATTATTAAGGCAGCAAAACTTAGTGTAAGATCAAATAACGAAACCAAAGAGAAGATACCAATGACACATGTACCTATATAAAACACATATACGTGGTCGGAGAAAGTTTGGCTGTGATACGAGAAACATAATAAGACGAAGAAGAAAGGAGGCTCCAATGCTAGACACCAATCCCAAATAGTTTGAGAACAGCTTGTGGATGATATTAATTTGAAAAATTACCTAAATAAGATTTCTAACACAGCAGACAATTTATCTTATTAAATTACCTCGACGAAACAGAAAACTGATTTTCGTATTTTCTAAGACAGAATAAAATAAGATTTATTAACACGATTTGAGTACGAGAACCTTCATTCTTTGTCTAGAAATGTAATATATGAAAATATTATACAGTTGTAGATGTTGTATCTAGAATCTATCATCATATGTATAGTAATAAATAAATATAATAGTAAAAGCACTGAAATTTATTATCACTGGTTATATAACTGTGAAAACAAAACTTGAGGTTTATGTTCATATGCATTAGGGAATATGAAAAATAATTTTAAAGAAATATCTTAGTTTGAAAAGTAGTAGAAGTTTGAAAAGTAGTTAAAAAATTCTGATTAGCTATAATCAGTTTTTTTTTTACCAGTAAGAAGTATGTTGTTGGAAAAAAATCTTAAAACATAAGTAAATTTAAGTTAATAGACTTAATAATGGTACTACGTTTATATTTGTCATATAATCAAAAATTTCAATTAGTAATATATATATTTTCCAATATTATTTTCGTTTCAATATCGTTCTCCAGTGTTAACTAACTAAAGAGGTAAATTGATTTTAATGAAACCATCAATTATAAACAAAATATACTTAAAATAAAAGTACTGCTATAACCAAGTCCGAACCAATTGACTCTTATCTTATCAATCAATTACAAAGGACAGGCCTTCCTAAGACGATCAGAACCCAATGTCAACCAAATCATTTGAGTAAGTTCCTGGAATAGAAATGAACTACCTACAAATTAGTTAGTCCTATATTTGTTTACGTAATAAAAATTGTTTACATCGTTTTGACCTCTACTAGAAAACCAAGGCCGCTAATCGAAAACAATTTTTTATATAAAATAGATTTATAAAATAAAAATAATTTATCTTTTGTTCGTTATGTGTAAGTCTGAGCTTTAAAAAACTATATCAAGTTATTTTGTATTTTTGATATGATATCATGTCAGCAAGATTCAAATTAATTAAATTGAAGACATTGTACTTTAATTACTTCAATTAATATATGTAAAGAGATTTTAGATTATTTCGGAGATTAATTATTTACACAAAACAATTTTATATCGTTGTTAATAATATAAGACTAAATATTGTAAAATATTCTTTACCCTGTAATATACACAGAAAAGTTATAAAAACATACATGTATAAACATACATATATGCTAAATACATATATAAATGTTTGAAAATATCTTTAAACATGTATAGCCATGTTAAGCTTATTTAAATTTATATAAATATAGATATAGATATATAAATATTATATTATAAATATTAAAAATATGAAGGATAAATAAAGGAGGATTAAAATGAGGACCATAACTCAAACATGATTAGAAATTAGAAGCGGAGATAATTACTTCCTGTTCCTACATTCGTTATATACCAAACAAAGATATGTTAGACTCAGGGCGGGTTATACCAGGCGACTTGCAAAGTTTACTTAGGCACTGAGCTGATTACTTGAGACAACACATTCTTTCTCATTTTATTTAGCTTTAATCCATTCTATGTAGATACCACCCGGCTCTATTTTATCGATAATTGTAAATCGTTAACCTTAAGTTCAATCCACGAAATTGATATTGTTTAATATATTTTTAAAATTTCGACCTCAATCGATTAACATTTACTAAAATTAATTTGTTATTATTTCATATTAATCAAAAGAAAAATAAAATAAAAACAATTTTAAAGTTAATTATTTCATAGAAGTAACTGACCCAAAGATATTATGCGATATATTTCAGCTCCTGCGTCTTTAAAATAAAATAAAGAAGAATATAATTTTATAAATTACCTAAACTTGATGGCAGTTAATAAAATTAATATTGAACCTGTAAAATAAAACTCATCGAAACTTAAAAAAGTATATATATTTTAATGTTTGGCAAAAAAGTGAACTAAAAGCTATTAATTTATGAATTGATTTGATACGTAAAAAAAAATATAAACCATGTATTATTAATCGAATAATGTGGGATTTGGGCCTAAAGTGGTTCACCCTTTGATATCACTTATAAGAAAACTCACAATTAAAATATTTCAATACAAAAGCCACTCAGCCCAATCATGTATCAGTGGTAAATAAAGTAAAGATCACACATTTTATTAAATACATAATGATTAATAGGATCATATTTCATTCTTTGTTTTAAAAGCAATTTCTAAAGATACGTTTTCTGATTTTATGTTTAACACGTGTTTAAATTAAACTTAAAAAATATTATTTTTGATTTCATATTTTCGAAACTTAAAAGTGGGTTTTCTCTTAAAATTATAGCTTTGCTGTTGACCCCAGAATGTTAAATAAAATCGTTAATAAATAATAAACTTTACTCAAAAATATTATACTGATCTAATTAATATATTAATAGTTATAATAAAATAGTCATATTTGTTAACTTATATAACCTATTAAACAAAGAGCTTAGGGACCTTTTAAATGTATTTCATTTACATTTGCAAGAAATGAAATGTTCTTTCATATATAAACTATAGAAATCCAAAGATCTAACAATTCTATGACAGATAGTAGGATATACACTTATTATAAAAATGCCTCTTAACAATTTCACGTTTTATAAGCGCTCCTTAGAAATTCATGGCACTGGAATTTTTATGTAATAACTCTTTAATATCTTATTAAAAAGTCGTTGAACAGTTATTTTATGTTATTCATGTTATTTAATTTACTGATACTAAGTTAGTGCGGTGTGCGTAAATAAAATATATAGATATAGGTAGTCTTTCTAACACAAATTAATTGGATTTTTTTTCAAAGCTAGCTATTTCTAGCCAGTTTGTCTGTTAAGCCTTATAATAAAAGGAAGTAAACATTTTCGAAAATTTTCGTAAATGTTTAGAAGTGTAAATAGAATGATAGTTTTTTCTTGTCAACACTTATTATTTACAAATCCAAAGACACTTTCAACAAAAATACAAAAAAAACATAATTCGTCCTTGTGAAATAGACGCAATAATACTAACTCAATTTTAAATAATATTTAAAAAAATTAATAACAAGTCTAGTGGCTTAAAAATGAACTCTCTGTTTTCTAGTCTCACCTTCGTTTGTGTCGGAAAGACTTAAAGTATCAATCTGTACATTCGTGACAAGGCTTTATCCCACAAAAGTCCATATCACTTACAAGATCGGTTTCACTGCCTTTACCTGTAACGAAAATAAAATATACATAAGTCAATATACCTTCCGTTTCTCGTAAAAATTATTTTAACTAATAATAATAATAATAATAATATCAGGACAAATTACACACATTGATCTAACCCCTATGTAAGCAAATTATTTGCTTGTGTTAAGGGTGTTAGACAACGTTACAAATACATAGAAATACACATATAACTACTGAGAATATATTTAATAAATGACTAAACCCAGAAACACAGACATCTATGCTCATCACATAAATGCCTGTCTCCGCCGGGAATCGAACCCGAGCCCCATTGCGCCGTGACACGTTAGGCGTCTGCGCTAACCACTCGACCAACGGGGCGGTATGGTAATATCTATTCGGTAGTTTTACCGTAGGTAAGTTTAATAAAATACTAATATTACTCGATCATATTTCATGAAGATATTATGATCGCTGAGGTATTTTATTACACCGGACCGGTTGATAGGTTTTTTATTGAAATGCCAAAAAGAATTCTCATAATTTCTTCCCGTCCTTTACTGGACCCACTTTTATGATATAGATAAGAGTGTTTATAAAACGCCTAAAAATTTTATAATAAAATAAAACATAATAATATTTTTATGTGGCTTCTTTTCATTATTTTAAAGTAAAAAAAGTTATAAACTATTTTTATTTTTGTTTGTTATATTAATATTACGATATGAGATACTCAAAGCGTTAAAATTGACCCCCGCTTAATGCTTAAACCAAAAAAAAAAATAAAACAAACCAATCTATCATAAAAAAATAAAACACATTTTTTTTGTATATGTGTTCCTTAATTTCTAGTAAAGTTTTTAGTAATCAGCAATAGAACCGAACAAACAAAATACAAGGTACTTAAAATATTCAAAGCTCGTACGAATCGTACTGGATTTAGTTTTTCATTGTAATATTTTATTTTAATATAATTAGTTTATGAGATACAGTTTGCAGAACAAACATTTAATTAATAATGTAAATATTGAGCAAACTTTTGCGTAAGTATAAAACATTATTATGAAATTATTATACAACAGGTTTTACACAATAACTATAATTAATTCTAACTCCAATAATACTTAGTCTTTCCATAAATATTTTAACATAGATTTTTTTTTTTTAATTGTAAATAACATTTATTTTTACAGTGTGTTTGTTTAGTACACAAGTATAAAACAATTAAAAATATAAAAAGCTTATTCGAAGTGGTGTCCATTGGCACATGAAAATGAAAATAAATCGTGAAAATGTAGGAAAATAAGATATTTAATGTATATTTATCAAGAAAGTTTATTAATTTATTCTGTTTGAAATTCCATAACCTATTACCGGAAACCAAATTTAAAATTATATCAAATTTCAAAACCAAATTCAAACAATAAAAAAATGCTACCATTCCCCGCTCGAAACCTAGCTCGATTGGTAGACCGACGCGACGGGACGATTGCCCTAAGGATATTGGTTCGAATTATGTTAGTAAGTACCGCGAGTATTTTGATAATTCATTATTTGTTTTCTAGTATTTATGATAATTAAACAGGAAACGTTTCCGTTCAAGCGTACTGTTTGGTACGGCTGAACATAACACGTCTAATGATTGAAATACATGTTTGACAAATTAAATCTTTAAACCTGTGTTCACACTGTGGTACCTAAAAATTATATGGTTTGTCTTTTCTCCTTCCTAGGAACTGGGAATCTTAAAGAAGAATTATGATATTACTTAAACTACAGATGATCTACTGATTACTCAAATTGTAATCCAAACACGCCAGGCATGAATTTCATACTGTCCCTGACTTATTACATAAAAACTTTAAGTCTAAAAAACATTTATTTTTAATATTTATATATATTATACATTAATATATATTATACATTAGTATATATTATACATTAATATATGTATATATATATTATACCTAGTCTTGCCATAAATTTTGTAACAAAGTGAAAATAAATATTTTTTTTAATTGTTAATAACATTTATTACTTTAACGTCGTGTTAGTTTAATACACAAATATAAAACAATTAAAAATTTAAAAAGCTTATTCGAAGTGGTATTCATTAGCTACAATATAGTCCTTTAAACGTTGAGGCCAGTTATCAATAGAAACACAAGCTCTTTTTTAATGGGGAAATTTTTCACTGCCAATCGTATGGATTGTTTTAGGGACTTCATATTATCATGGTGTTTAGAGCAAGCATGTACTCTCTAAATCTGACCATAAATCATAATCCAGCAAATTAAGATCGGAACTAATTTTACTGTACGCAGGTAGAGAGTGGCACATAAAACTACTCAAACATTAAGAACGCGTTCTGAGCGGTCGACAAATGACAAAACGCGTTCTGGTCGTTTGACAATTACCAAAACGCGTTGCGAGCGTTTAAAAGCAGCTAAAACGCGTCCTGCGCATTTAATGACAGTCAGAACGCAATGTGGCCGTTTTTTTCTTCCACTAAGCGTTTTCGGTCTTCGGGCCTAACATATATATTGATACTAAAATTATATAACTGAGCAATAGTAAACCTTTAAGTTAGTGTTTAACAAATTGGTATATCAAAATAAAATATATCGTATAAGTTGCGTTTTAACTAAAAGAGCCCGGTTGCTGGGCTGACGTCAATTTAACGAAATTCCTCGTGTATAATTATCACAACCAATATGATTTTTGCAAATAGTCTTGGTTAAAATCAGTGGCAAAAGATAGTAACTAAAATAGCCTCATAATGATCCACGCAAATAAATTATCGGCACATAGTGTCTTATCTCTTAAAACTTTATTAATAAAATTCAATTATTCATTAATTTAAACATTCTTTACAAATTCTTTGGTAATATCATAACGTTAAATTAAATTCCTTTCTAAAGGTGGAGGCGAAAATGAATAAAAAGTGAAGTATTAATGAACACATTTTTGAATTATAATTTTTTATGATATTTTACAAAATGGATCCACGTTTCACAGCACTTAAAGATGTATTTAGAAAAGCATTGAAATTAATATAAAAAGCTTGTGCTTATCTTAGAAAAAACAAAGAAAATTCGTTAAAAAGATTAGAGCTTATATAAGCTATAGTTTTATAATTTACTTTAGTTTGTCCAAATTACACCACTGTTTCGGAATGATTGATTGAAAAATATTTATTAAAACGCATACAAAAAAGAAGCACAACGATAAGAGGTTTATTTTCTTCCAGTTGACGTTCTTAGTATTTTTCGCAAATTAATGTTTTAAACAAATATTCATAGTATGTCAAACAATCGAACGTGTTAAATATATATGTAATTGATTTTCATTTCGTATATAATATAATTTTAATCGTTGCAAGTTGTTTTTAGAGATCCATAAAATAATTTTAGCGAATTGAATAGCTTGAATCAGTAGCAGAAAAAAAAAATAAAAACGGCCGATACAAAAATACCGCTAAAAAGAATAAATATCATATTATAATGTAGGTACTTATTGAAGTCCTTTCGTCGGGGGACCGTTGTACATACGTGGACGATGGTGCCTATTTTCGTAGCTTATGAATAAGGACTTAGATTACACGATTTGATATTGTTATTTCGTTATTTGCCTTGATAACTTACTTGCATTATGAATTCTTTTTTTTTTCTAGCTATCCTCCGACGCCACGACTTCAGTAAGTAAGAATAATAATAATACAGGACAAGTCACACACATTGATCTAATCTATCTATTTAATCTAAGGAAGCAAATTATTTGCTTGTGTTAAGGGTGTTAGACAGCAATACAAATACATTGAAATAAACATTATAAATACTGAGAATTTATTTAATAAACGACCAAACCCAGAAGTACAAACATCAGCTATGCTCATCACTAACATGCATGACGGGGATCGATCCCGAGCACCATTGCGTCGCTATATGTTAGGAGTATGCGCTAACCACTCGACTAACGGGGCGGTGACTAAAAATAATTAAAAACTACATATTCTAATCCTTTTTGAAGGTGTATTTGTATGGGGGTTTTATTAATGTTTAATTACATTTTTTTTCAGCTTTTTAAAATTATTTTACTTTTTTCTATGTTGTACTAAATGAACCTACGAACACATTAATTACACTTGTCTAGAATTTATCAATATTATATAAGAACCCTTCACCAGCATCAATAAAAGCTCCATATTTCGGAGACGACTGCTTCTATTTCGACCAAACATTGCAAAGAACCATCTCGTCAAACCAAGCTTTCGATTAGAAAAACCGCATTCAAATCCGTCCACGCGTTTGACTGCTCCGTTGCCACAGACACACAGCTCAAGAATTATTGCTTGTCAGATTGACAGTTTCATTTCCTGATTTTATAATTTTTTGGTTCGGAATATATTTTTTTATTATAATTCATATTAATAAAAAAATTTACTGTTGAAAATAATTACCTAAAAAAAAGGATAATTGTTTGAAAAATGTCGACACCTAAAAGTGGTACTGTGCAGATTTTTAACGGTTTTTAAATACTTTGAAATCACAAGTTTATTATTTAGTTTTCAAAATTTTCAATTAAAAAGTCTATCTTTGTCTAGAAATTATATAAAAATAAATGTTCTAATTTTTAAATGGAATACAATTTTCAATAAAAATAATAATTCGTCAATTAAAAAATTATAAAAAATTATTGTAATCATGTTCTTCGGCTGCATGAGAAAAACTCAATGAATGTAGATAATTTTCGTTAAAATAATTACATCCTGCGAAAACCAAATTTTCCCAACAAAAATCATAGAAAACTAACTTAGTGATAATTGTTAAGGGTTCATCATTACCTCAAGTAAATATTTAATATTCGAAATAGGAAGAGAAAGGGTTTTCTTTTTATTGTAACATGTTTCAAAAATGTTACTAAAACAATTTATATTTAAATAAAATAGGAATTTTGTTATATTCATAAGATTGTTTTGATTTTATAAATATAATAAATAAATTAATGTTTAAGTCAAGTTAGTTCCCTTGTTACATCTCTGATGAGATGAACACTTTAATTGATTAACCCAAGATACTACATCGAAGAAGCATTAGTGGACCAATTTATCATCCATACTTACAGATTATTCCATTTTATTTGCAGTAAGTTTAAGTTGTATTGTTAGTTCTTTACATAATTTTTATATAATTGCATATGACTTTATACAATAATATCAGAAATTAACTTTTTAAATAAATAATTACGAAAACCTTTACATATACTTTTTGTTAAATAATATAAGGTTAAAATAATTTAGGCAATATATTTTTCATTATTACTATAAGCCAATTTATATAACATTTGCATAATTTGCTACAAATTTCTACTAATCTATTTGTGTGTTAGTCTCAGTGACGATTTACTAAGAAGATAACTTTATCTATTTTCCTTTGTCGCTGTCGACTCAAATGAGAGTACTGACAAAACTTAACGCCTCACAGATAACTATAACATTATCATTTATAACTTCGGATAAGCCAGGATTATCAAGATAAAGTTAAAATGAATGTTACTTTCACTAAATCTTACTATTTAGTTTAAATTTATACGACTATTTGTTAAAAATCAAAATTGACAAAAGATCTCAATACTAGGTTTTGAATGTGTATCAAAATTTAAATAATTAATAATTTCTTCTACGAAACAACTGAGAAGTAAGACAAAATTTAAAATAAACAAAATATAGTTTACTCGTAATTAGATAATTTCAAGAAAATATGCTAATGTCTGCATAGTAACATATTGTGCTCCTTGGAACATGTTATTAAGTAGAGTAGTAACTATAGAGTGCACCTCTGCCCCGAACTCAAATATACTTAACGATGATCTGATTAGTGCAGGGAATCTTAATAATGTTTTGCTAAAACATTTTTTTGCAGCTGACTCCCCGAAAGAAATATTTTTATAAAAATTATTACAGAATTCCAAAGTTTTAACCACATTTTTTTTATTTTTTTTGCTTGTTACGTAAAAAAATTTAGATCGTTTTAAAATATTCGGTCAGTTTGCTACAACTCTCAGTTTTGACTATTAAAGGGGACAAAAACGGGGGGAGGAGAGGTTCATTATTCCCTTTGTAGAAGTTAATTGACTAAAGTTATCTTGTAATAAAAACTGGCAACTTGAAAATCTACAGTGTAGATTTTGACAATTTAATTTCAAATTTAGCGTTAACGTTTAAGTTATTAGATTTTTAAATCTGTTATTTCTTTATTAATTTATTATAAGGGAAACAAAATAATACACTACCATGCGATTCGGATTTCTTGTTTTAATTGACAGTCAATGTCAAATACATATTAATCCGATGTCAAATATTTGATTGTCACCGAACGTAAAAAAAAATATAAAATGCATTGAGATGTCGGTCTAAGCCCATAAGCATTAAAATTTAAAATTGAGGTTGAATTTAGGCCACATAACACCGGGTTTTATTAAAATATATTAAATAGTTTTAAGTAAAAAAAAAAAATCATTAACGATTTCGATTCTTCCAACAGACCTCTTTTAAAAGGCTACTCGAGTTAAATATGAGTTTAATTATTTATTTCGACCTTTGTTTATATAACTTGTGTAAGGACTGTTTACGGAGAGGGTAGATTTCCAAGGGTTAAACCTGAAAACCATTAGACAACTATTAATTAATTCCTCAAATCAACAAGGAGATTTAACTCTTTATAAATCATATGTTGCCAAATATATATTTGTATAAAAAAATATTTCTAAGATAACGAATACTCTGGGTTTATTGTATTAAATATATTAATTATAATATTTTATTATATTATAATTAATATATTTAATACAATAAACAAATATAAAATATTATATAAGTGAGCTTTTATTTTAGGAATCGTAAAAAAGCACAATTATTTTACTTATTCATCGTTAAGTTTTATAAATTAAAAAGAATTTCACTTTATTATGCTTTATTCCCCACAATGTTATAAAGACCATCCATTTATGAACAGACACAATATCGACGGACAAACAAAGAACGAATATTTTCTTTGATGGTCCACCAGCGTCCCATGTCGTTAGAGATAATCTATATTATGTTATCCCTGTATTTTAGTAGTATAATTTAATTAAAGAAAGGCTTCATAGACTATTTTAATTTATAAGTTTATATTTACTATAATTCAAATAACATACTAAGTGTATAGAAAATTATTAAATTATAAGAAGAGGATTTGTTATCAAAATTATAAGTTTAGATCATCAGACGGCTTCTCAATTCGAAAGTCAAATGGCTTAAACTAATAGCAGTAAATAAATATAGCACTTTTGAATCCACGCGCTCCCCGGACTTTCTAATTAAGGAGAGTATATGGCTTTGTGAGTTAACCACACGGAAATCACACCACTTTATTGTAGGATAGTATCACAATATACTAGAAGTTATATTATAATGCAATATATGGCTTAAACTAATATACGGCTTAAACTAATAGCAGTAAATAAATATAGCACTTTTGAGTCCACGCGCTCCCCGGACTTTCTAATTAAGGAGAGTATATGGCTTTGTGAGTTAACCACACGGAAATCATATCACTTTATTGCAGGATAGTATCACAATATACTAGAAGTTATATTATAATGCAATATATGGCTTAAACTAATATGTAGCTTAAACTAATAGCAGTAAATAAATATAGCACTTTTGAATCCACGCGCTCCCCGGACTTTCCAATTAAGGAGAGTATATGGCTTTGTGAGTTAACCACACGGAAATTACACCACTTTATTGCAGGATAGTATCACAATATATTAAAAGTTATATTATAATGCAATATAAAACAAATACTATAAGACACATTACGTAACATATTCAAGTTCAGCACTAAGATTCCGAAACTATAAAACTTTTCGAAGTTTACAAATATTGAGTCGCAGGTTTAATTATAATTATATAAATTAATATTTTATTTATTATGAGCTACGTTCGTTTATTTATATATTTATAACCTTATCAAGTCCATATCCTTATCAACTCATTTATAAACATGACATGAGATCTCTGGGAAAGGGGCTTGTTCGTTTACATTTACATTTCATACATAGTAATATCATCTTTGTACTCTAATATATAGTTATGTTAGCTATCTGACAATACCACCTAAAAATGCTTAAATTCTTTCGTTAAAATAAATTGATAACAAACCACAATACATTGCTTTGTCGTGATATTAAGTTTTGGACTTATGACTTTATACCGATCACTTCAGTAAGTCTCACAAAGACGTCTAAAACTTTCCAGTACTGTTTAATTAAGAGCGTGGTTGTGAAACCTCGCATTTCTAATTGCTCTTACAAACAGTGAGCTATTAACTACAAAATCTTCATCTACACGCTGAAATGTATCTTAACTGTATTGCAATAGAGACACATTCCTAAGGAGAGATTTGTATTTAAGACCTTATGTCACAAAGAATATTACCTGTTGAATTCCTCACTTGCTTTCAATGATATTATTTTTCTAGTTGAATTTTTCTTCTCAATCTTTATGCAGTTTTTATACTTTATCATACAAGTTCAAAAATATTGTCACCGATTTAATTTTGAAAGAAAAAAAAAAGACAAATGGAGGTTTGATATCCCTTAGACTTATGCATTGATAAATGACTTAAAATCTCAAATATGTATGCTGTTATAATAGAGTAACATATCTACTGATTTAGCAAGAACAAAACAATTATAAGTTAAAAATCATCAAACCACAGGCTTTAGGCACACAACGGAACCAAATATCCAAAATGTAACTAAGCATAATATAATAACTATAGGTATATAAAATTGAACAAACATTATATAACTTCTCTCTCAAACAAACAAGATCTTAGAGGAGAGCAGGATCCTCTGGAACGTGTATTGAATTTATGTATTCACGTTGTCAAATCATATTTCTCAAAGGTTATTCATGGATTTTTTTTAACTTTACTTACGCATTTTATTGTCCTATTTTAGAGAACTAGACCATAATATATACTATAATTTTAATTACTTAAACGAAACCTTTAACATTTTTTTAAATAATCAAATTAAATTACTTTTTATATCGTGTGTCCGTACTAATGTTATAACAAAGATTTTATTTGTTTATATCGATAGCTACTAAACTAAATACTAAAATGTTGAACTATCACAGATCCAATGTCTATCAAATGGTTTGATGACTCACATGTTGATTATTTATAGTCTTCTTGACGAAGAATTGCGTTCCCATCCCATTCAGTACTAGTGGAGAGAAACAAAATGTGACTGTGTATATTGTACCTTTGTGTGTTAATTAACTTAATCTTATTAATGAAATCAAAGGAAATTTAAACCGAGTGTTTATGGTAACTTTTGTGTGGGCTTCTCAAATTTAATTATGATTGTTAAACGTTACAAAGTCTAACTGATATTTTATTATATTTCTGATATATTAATGCTAATATGTAGTTATTAGTATGCTGTTCTTATTTTATTTTAAATATAACGTTCTCGAATTTTATAACTGGCAATTCTTATTAATAATAAAGTTTGCAGTTCTTATTTTATTTTAAATATAACGTCCCACATTATATATTTTGTGGTTACGATCTTATTTGGTTATAGCTTGAACAATTACATAAGAATTTCACAAAATTGGATTCAGTGAAGTTCATATTTCAATGTTTTAAATATTAAAAACCCAGGACGTTTTGTCTAACGATTCCTAACATTTGAAAACTGTATGTCATTTGAAAATAATAACAATTTAATCTCATAGTGACTAGAACCAATGTACGGACATAAAAGAACTTCTTAGTTATCTTGTAAAGGATTCTGGAAACCATTAAAATTTTATTGGATTTCAACGACAGTAAATTGCTTGACAATATAAATTAAGCACAGAATAAGTTTAAAACAACATTAATTTAATTTACTAAAAGCTTTTTGTATCGTATCTAACAGTGGTTTATTAAGATGACACTATTTCATTCACAATTAAAATTAGTCCAGGATTAGTAGATCTAATATCATTTTAATATAGATATAACTTTATTTCTTGTTATTTAATCCTTCAGTCGGAATATTCTTGTTTGATCTAAGATTTCGTTCACAAAATTCATATATGATTGCTATAACAAAACTAATATTATTAAGTTTATGCGTGAAGCTTCATATTGGTTTTATTACATGTTAGGTCATCCTAATATGTGTTGGCAATTTATTTGAAAACTATCAAACATTATATTTAGTTATTGAGTGTCACTCAGAGATTAGCGAATTACTTACAGCTCAGTGACGCGATATATTGTGGGAACGACAACTTACATTATTTTAAATAACCTATTTTAGAAATTTAAAAATTTTGTGAATGATTTATGTATTGAAACTTCGCCATGTGTATAGTTTTAATAAAATATTACATTTACTTTAAAATATCAAAGTAAGGAAATTAATCTTTTGGTGACGGTTTCTTAAAAGACTTTGAACAAAGAATGTTAACTCATTTATTTGTTCTTTGGTTCTGTGGCGTTTTAAACTTGAATACCTGCACAAATGACGTTGGGAAAAAGACACAACTGTAAACAGTTAGTACATTTATTTCTGTCGGCAACCGTCCCGTCGCTCTACCAATTGAGCTACCGTATCGCTGTCCGTCTCGGTGACTAAGCATTTCATTTTATATTTATATAAAGATAACTATTGTCACATAAATAATGTGGTACAATCCAAAACTAACCGAATTGCCATTTCTGTAAAATGATTGCTCAATCTTTTTCTTCCTTTGTATAAAATAAATAAATGTCATATAAGATCACCATACTAAATTTCAACAAAATACAATCAGTGAAATTTTTCCATGGGGAAATTCTTTACTGCTAATCGTATGGATTGTTTTAGGGACTCCAAATTATCACAGCGTTTAGAGCAAGCTGTACTCTCTTAAACTGATCATAAATCATAAACCAGCGGATTAAGAGCAGGACTAGACGACGGCCAGTATTCACCTCTGAATAAGTCCGAGACGTTCGCTTCCAACCAAGACTGCGTGGATCGAGTTTTGTGACCCGGCGCCGAGTGACATGGTGTTATTAATGGGCTTAACTCCATTCTCAAGAATGGTATTTTGATACACTTGTGGTTAAAACATCGGGTTTTGATACTTTTTTCACAAAAATATGGCTCAGTCACTCCTTCATATAGATATGACACCCCACCAAACCAACACGGAAGTCGGATAATGCCCACGTTGCACTAATTGGAAAGCTTCCTTAGAGCTTTGAGCATAAATACGGTAATTTTGTTTGTTAAAATGTTGCTCATTTGTAAAAAAAATCTCAAAAAACAAAATTTTTCTGTGACCTCCCCTTGCGTAACGCTTCAGTAATTATTTCGATTTTACCACCCCATTTCTGTAAATTTATCAGTTAATAAATGACCATTGCGTCTCTCATAGGCTGTAAGTCCTAAGTCATCTCTTTAAATACGCGACATGGTTCTAGGTGTTATCTTCATTTCCCGAGATAAAATATTTTGGACAGGATTTCTTCGAATTCTTACTGCTTTGACCATCTTTTTCGTACGAACACTACGTGGACGGCCAGATATTTCTCTCTCACAAACAGAGGAAGTCTCATTGTACCTATTAATAGTCCGGTATATAAACATTTGATGACTAATACCAAGTGAATGGAGAGTTATTTCACCCCACTCCATTTTAATATCGCAAAATATTATACAATGTATCGGCGGTAAAATGATAAAACTCAATCAACAATCGTATAAAATGACAGATTCCAAATTCAATGTGATATATATTTTTTTATTGTAACATTATATAAAAATATAAAAAGATACATATATATATATATGGCCAGAATAAGTTTAATAAATATATACAGGTTTTAATTCTTTGATATATATATATCGAATAACTATTAACTCTATAATAAATGTTATATTATATTAATAAAAAAAATGCGATATACACATTGAAGCCAAAGGAACAACTGTTCAAAGTTCTCGGTCCTAGCCAATTGAACGAAAGTTTCTTGTTAGAGAAAATATCTTTCCGACGGCTGTTCAATAAAATAAAACTTTCTTAACCAATACAATATTTGTAAGATATTAGTATCAATATTAATTTATAAAAAAAATATATATCCCGCATTGGAAAGCGGTAGTAGGAGGTAGGTAATCCTTGTGAAAAAGCCTTTATATGAATAAGCATCGTAAAATGAATTTAAACTTTTATCAATGTCTGTATCATTTAACAGTAAAAAAATGTCAAAAATGTCAAAAAAAATGTTCATATGTTTGTTTCATAAAATTCTTTTTGGTGATTTCCTACATACCATTTTATTTTACTGACCTCAATTTAAATACTCAGTTAGAAACTGGGGCATTTTCCTTCTTTTATAATTTCAGTCAATTACATTTTACAAAAGCAGTATAATATGTCCGTCCTCCCTGCAATCCTTGCCTCGCCGGGTTACAATAAAAGAATCCTCTTAATATTTTAACTTAATTTTGTTACTGGCATTGTTTACTATTTAAATGGGAAAGCTGTTAATTTTAGGGTATTATTGCCATAAGTCTTTTCTCGTGCAATTTTATTAGAACTGGTCCCTACCAAGTATTTTACGTCAATAAAAAACATAAACAAATATAGACTGATAGCTAATATATTTTATCTACACTGATACTATAATACAAAGATTATAAAACTGAAAACGAAATTCATATGACAAACATTACGTACAGGAAAAAAATAAAAAAATAAAAAGTTTTATTACAATACAGGTCTTGTATGAACACCTTTTTAATCATAACGATACACCTATACAACTTCCAGTTGGACCAAGAAGGTTGAAACTCTACTTTAAAAAAAAAAGGTCTCAATGAACGAGTCCGCGGCGACGCAACAAGCATGCGCAATCGATGTTTGCGCCTTGGCGCCATCATTTGACATTTAAAAAATCTGTTGTTACGTAAAACGTATTATAGTATGAGAGTAGACAAAGTAGTGTATAACACTGTACATAACTTGGTCTTATAATACCCGCGTGATACTATAAAAAAATCGCCTGCGGCTCGTTTTTTTAAAACATACTCTTGTTATAATAACCCTTATTATGCAACATTATCATAATCTACTATTTTTATAATATTTAGATCTATTTTGAGTTACCTACCCTCTTTTCTAACTATGAACCACGAATCTTAAATCCCGAAGCTCAATGAATAATCAATTTATTTATATAAAATCCAGTTTATACAAAACCATGTTTATAAAGTATTCTTGATTTCTTTTGCAGAACATACAAACACATTCGCAAGGGGATTTTGTCATATGTTTTATGGTATCAAAGGATATTTCTGCATATATATGGCGACTGTATTATTCATGAGGTTTTACAAATCTCAGATGTGTGAAAACTATGTCTGGCCTAGCACAATACATGTAGGATAAAAATATTACCAAGACTGTAAGAACCAAGTTTGTTGCTGCCTAATTGAATGCCTTAGAGCTTTGAGTAGGTAAAAGTATCATATATTTAGACTTAGATCTGTAAAAAAAACCGGATACTTTTTATAAGACTTTGTGTTAACTCAAATGAATGCAATGATGACTGGACTGATCTTATAGTCAATGCGTATATTGCAGAGAATCACTTTGATGGTGATGATGATGATTTATATTTAGTAAAACATAAACATATTGTAAATATTGATTAATAGGGAATACAATGGGTTTGTAATATCGTCAAACGATGACAAAATAATTAGAACGTTGGTTTCGACTCGGTTACGGTCATTGGACTTGCGTATTGAAATTATAAAAGTTAGGGTTGACAATTTGGCTTTATAATGTTATGGATTAATTTTATTAGGGTTTAAATTTAAATAAATATAGAATGAAAAATAAACCAACACGGGCAGGGATTGTCGGTTTTTTTTTCATTCTATATTTATTTAAATTTAAATATGCTTAACATGGCTATACATGTTTATAAATATTTTCAAACATTATTAAGGTTTATCATAAAAAAAAAATTTGTATGCGTTCAAAAACCGCTTACAACACTGCAACAACTACTACTAAAACTTAAGCGAATTGTTGTTGTCTCATCGAAGTTTATGAAACGGTGTAACCAATTTACGGATGTTGACGTTCAATTTGATCGAAATATTATTACTACAGCATATGTTTCCAGCACAAACGTATTTTTTTTTACAAAATATTGTGGAAACGAAAACAAAGCAAGACATTCTGTTAATTGATAAGAAATATAACCACTGTTAATAAGGCCAAATTATTGTTTTAATTACATTTAATTATGGTTTTGTATCATTATCAAATGTTATTATCTGTGTTGTTTAATATTTTCCTATCTCTCACAAAAGCTTAGGCAAACGCATCATCAGGCAAATTATCTGCACGTAATGTTGCTTTGTTTGTAAACTCTCTTGTGTCAATGACTACAGCACAAACAAAGCAAGCTATTTCAGCTGTTCTTTAAATACAAACATTTCCTAGTTCAAAATAAATGTACTGTTTTAATTTTTTTACTCATGTACTTAAATTATGAATGAGCCAAATGTTTGGAATATTTTGTGTAAATATTTTTTATTATAAATCATATTAACTGAATAATATATTGATCCTACCTATACTTCCTTTTATAGTAACTGATCGAACATTTCACTGAAATATTTTCAATGCTAATTTATTTTTTTAACTCCTACAAGATAAAATTAACAAAATTAATCTACTATTTAAGATAAAAATGGTATAGTTTATTTTCACCCATTTGATTAGATTTAGTGGCTAAGATTGAATTGAATTGAATTGAATTGAATTGAATTGAATTGAATTGAATTGAATTGGATTGGATTGGATTGGATTGGATTGGATTGAATTGAATTGAATTGAATTGAATTGAATTGAATTGAATTGAATTGAATTGAATTGAATTGAATTGAATTGAATTGAATTGAATTGAATTGAATTGAATTGAATTGAATTGAATTGAATTGAATTGAATTGAATTGAATTGACTTGAATTGAATTGAATTAAATTAAAACACACGTTGATAGCATATGGTCGAAAGGCGCTCTTTACTTTTCAGTTGTGAGAAGATTGATACATTAGTACGTTTGGCGGTTCAGGGAATTCTCAGCATCCGCCTCCAGCACCACATTTCAAAAGCGTCAATCCTCTGCCTTCGATAGTCCACGTTTCAACGCCGTACAGAAATATTGGAAAGATCAGAGCTCTCACGAGGCGCATTTTACTTATGTTGGTAATGCCCTTATTTTTCCATAGACCATTAAGTCGAGTCATAGCGTCCTTCGCCATAGCAATGCGTTTCTTTATTGCCGGTACAGCTGAACAGCTGCCGTCATTGCAAATTAGAGAGCCCAGATAGATGTAGTTCTGGAGAATATTAACACCTATGCTATCAAAACCGGTTATAGTTTGGGCACGGTCCACTATCATCAATTTTGTTTTGCTCCTATTGATAGTAAGGCCTAGTTCTAAACTCTCTGTCTCTAGTTTCAGCAGGAGAGACATCATGTCTTGTATAGATGTTGTTATTAGGACAGTGTCATCCGCGTACCTAAGATTACATATACGCTTGCCTCCTAGTGGGAACCTTCCTTCCCAGTTCTCTACTGTTTTACGAATGATATATTCGCCTTAAATATTAAATAGCACCGAAGAAAGAATACAACCTTGTCAGAGTCCTTTTTTGGTTGCGGACACATTAGAATAATCGGTGTCAATCCTTACAAAGGAGCGGTTATTCTCATAGAGGTTTCAAATAAGCCGTATAAGATGTTCTGGCACTCCCATCTCTCCGAGAACAAGCCACAGCTTTTCCCATATTACGCAGTCAAAAGCTTTGCTATAATCTATAAAGCGTTACTAACGAAGCTCAAATGTAAATCGAAACTATTTAGGGAACCACCATACACCAACAAAATTTTATCTTCGTATTGCATCAAATTTGTCGTATATAATTAGTTAATTTAATCCCATCTTATATTTTTTGCTACTTGCTAAAGCAGCATTAAATATTTCACGACCGATAAATTTTCTTCACTGATGCGAATTATTACTCCGACATAACGAAAAAGAAATAAAATAGGGACTGACAATTGAGATTGCTTTGATTATATATTATTTTTATTGTTTTCTTATAAATATATATTTTTGAGAGTTAGCCGTAATAACAACTGTTCTTTAATGTTTGGGGGGAACCTGAGAATTATAATCATAAAAATAACTAGATTTTATAATTTATTTCTCCAAGCAATATTATACTAATACTGGACTGTGTTTTATGATTTAAAGTATTAAAAAAGTTTTTTTTTCAATTTCTTAGGAAAAGTTAAACTGATTATTTTAACTATTTATAATTTTGGCGTACATTATTATTACAGGTACATTAATTTCTACATTGTCTAATTAATAATATCTAGTAACATCTTATTTAAACGATGTCCTTGAGAAATAACTAAGATACTTAATGATCCAGAGCATTTGTTTCTTTTGATTAACAAAAAATAACAATAAAAGCTGAAAAGTTATGCGTATGATATCTTATTGTTTATGTATTAATTAAATTACTTACGTTTTACTTTTTTTAAGAGTTACACAGTTACACATCATTTTTCACAACAGTACAGATGGACAATTAATCTACCAACACTAATATTGCTCTGACAGCTAATTAACTAGCCATCGTAGATTTTTATTACAATAACTATTGTGATTTATATTTAGTATGACCTAGGATGACAAACAGGACTTAAGGAACATTGGAAAATACTTTACTACGCTTGAATTAAATGGTTGTATATTAATCCCAAAAAAAAAATGTTACTGTTTAAAATCAAACGTATTATTATAAATTTGAAATTGTTTTACAAAAGTCAAATCGAGTCGAGTTTTATTTAAATGAGAATGCCGCTGCCTACGTTCTAGCTTAAACTTCTAAACCACCAGAAATAAAAAGAACCAGAAATTATTGAATTACTGAAAAAAAAATATAATACATATATTTTTTTAAACATACGTAAACCAAATTTAAATAAATATAGAATGAAAAATAAACCGATACGGACAGGGATTCGGGAACATTGGTTAGGATTTTCCAAAGAAACCTAATAGATGTCACCACCGTCCCGATGAAGACGATCACATATAGAATGCTTAATTCACCGAGACGGACAGCGATACGGTAGCTCAGTTGGTAGAGCGACGGGACGGTTTCCCAGTAGTCGCGGGTTCGAATCCCTGCTCGTATCGGTTTATTTTTCATTATATATTTATTTAAATTTAAATAAGCTTAACATGGCGATACATGTTTAAAGATATTTTCAAAACATCAATTTCAGTAGTGGCATCTTTTCAATGTTTATCTATACTGCAAAGTTAGAAACATTGGTTAGGATTTACGAAAGAAACCTAATAGATGTCACCACCGTCCTGATAAAGACGATCACATATAGAATGCTTAATTCACCGAGACGAACAGCGATACGGTAGCTCAGTTGGTAGAGCGACGGGACGGTTTCCCAGTAGTCGCGGGTTCGAATCCCTGCCCGTATCGGTTTATTTTTCATTCTATATTTATTTAAATTTAAATAAGCTTAACATGGCTATACATGTTTAAAGATATTTTCAAAATATTAATTTCCGTAGTGGCATCTTTTCAATGTTTACCTACACTGCAAAGTTAGAAATATTGGTTAGGATTTTCGAAAGAAACCTAATAGATGTCACCACCGTCCCGATAAAGACGACCACATATAGAATGCTTAATTCACCGAGACGGACAGCGATACGGTAGCTCAGTTGGTAGCGCAACGGGACGGTTACCCAGTAGTCGCGGGTTCGAATCCCTGCCCGTATCGGTTTATTTTTCATTCTATATTTATTTAAATTTAAATAAGCTTAACATGGCTATACATGTTTAAAGATACTTTCAAAACATTAATTTCGGTAGTGGCATCTTTTCAATGTTTATCTATACTGCAAAGTTAGAAACATTGGTTAGGATTTTCGAAAGAAACCTAATAGATGTCACCACCGTCCCGATAAAGACGATCACATATAGAATGCTTAATTCACCGAGACGGACAGCGATACGGTAGCTCAGTTGGTAGAGCGACGGGACGGTTTCCAAGTAGTCGCGGGTTCGAATCCCTGCCCGTATCGATTTATTTTTCATTCTATATTTATTTAAATTTAAATAAGCTTAACATGGCTATACATCTTTAAAGATATTTTCAAAACATACGTAAACCATTTATCGAAACTGTAATATAAGTATAGGCCACGCTAATGAGTGTTTTCGCATCTAATCTCAAGGCACACAATTAAACATGTAACTCAATTATCCTCACGTAATATTAGCTCTCCTTTACTTCACTTTTAACTTACCTACTTAGCCTTGTGCTGATAATTCATTGAAGAGTTTTTGGTTGATCGAAATGTGTGGAACTTGGATCATTGACTCATTTGCAGGGTAGATGTTATAATGTACAAGTCGAACATTGTTAAATTTCATTTAAAAAGAGCAACTGTTGAGTCTCTGGCCAGCTCTTCTCAGCAGACCAGCATTCCGAGCTGGTGGTAGCTTACTCACAGACTGACTATACTGACCAATTTAATGTAATTGACGATTCAAAAGTGCGTGTGAATGCCTTCTTGAATAAAGATATTTTATATTTTTAATTTTTGAATTGCATCACATTTAAGTGTAATTTAAATATTAAAATTAAATTTAATATATTTTTTAATTTAAATTTAAATATAATTATAATCATTTATGTTCGTCCCGTGAGGTAATATAATTTTATATGACAATAATTTCAAAATGCAAATACTTGGTATGCAAATCGCAAGCGTAATGGCTTTCACACCTTCCGACCATCGCTCAGTACTTCAAGGGGCTTTCCCAAAAGTACTTTGAACGTGCTGAGCGACACCCGAACCCACTGGTGGCTGACGCCGCAGAGTATAGACCACGTAAGACTACTTTAGTCAGAAAAAGAAGACCCAAGTCGGTACTCGTTGACCCCGACGACGCGTTCACAGTAGGTAATAACGTGTACGCGTAGGCATAATTGACACCACACAACATACAGACACACACCGTCTGTACCGGTATAGACGAGGTCCCAACTGAGTAAGTGCTCCGTTGCTCCGGCGTTCTGCCGTCGGAGGACGCTAGTGTCCAAATTTCCTTAGCTTCCCTCCTGACTAACGACGCCCCGAGCCGAGGTCCGTGTCTCAATCTGAGATGCCCTCGGGACGTCGTTCCCCATGGGGGCCCATCTGGCCCCCCCTTGTTAAGGGTGGGTCTCCTGACCCACCCATTCCCCCGGTGACGCTGTAATAGCCAACAGGGCTAACAGCATAGACAGACAAAAAAAAAATAAATAAATAAATAAATAAAAAAAAAAAAAAAAAAATAAAAAAAATGACTTTCACCGTATTGGATTTCTCTGGCATTATCAACGTGTAATACAATTCATGTATACAAACATATAAACTTGTCATACTGTGATAATATGTATGCCTTCTTAAATTGTTTAAACTCTATTTTACTCCTAAGTATAATTGAATTGAAAGAGAGATTCTTTAGTGTAACATACAAAAACATTTAAAGTTAAACTGGATTTTCGAGAGTAAAAAAATTTCTTGGACGCACATATAGCGTCTTTTTGTATCGGGGGTTTTTAAATTTGAATATATTTTTTTAATTAGTTTTAAATGATGATTTTTTTTCTTTAAAAAATAACTGCAACCATTTTCTAATTTCAAATATAAAATGTCTAGCACTGTGAGATTCTAAGTTGTTTAAGTCCTTTTCTAGACTAATACAATCTTGATTATGTCTTAAAATTTTGTTTATTTATATTGTCAGCATACAAATAAATGTGATTTTTTAAACAAGTCTAAATATTACCGCAATTTATCATGTCTGGTAACGATTTGTTAAAACCGAGTCTTCGAGATATGACAACGAGGATCGTAATTTAACCATGATTCATTATCTTCATTTTTAACAACTCGTTACATCTACAAAACTTATAACTTATTTTTGGTATATTAAAAGTGACATCAACTTAAACAAATTAAATAATTATCATTAATAATATCTAATTTGTTTTAATAGATATGTTTAGGTTTAAGTATCAATATTGCATATGAACCTTTCACCAGCACCAATAAAAGCTCAATATCTTGGAGATGATTGCTTTTATTTCGACCAAATATAGCATGTTATATTTATAAAATCACTAAAAATAATGTATTAGCCACAACGCTACAATAAAGTTCTTTTACGCGACTTGCGGTAGACTTGCTGAGAGTAAAAGACACTAAAGAAAAAAGCGTTATACTTCCTTTATGAGATTTTCCATCTCTTGAGATTCGATCTGTTTTTCATCGTAGGAGGCAAATATGTATTAGGTAGAAATTTATACAAGCTCTTAATATTTACATACATGTACCTCTGAATCAAGTGTTAACTATTTATATATATTATAGTAAAGCGAAAGTAATGACAAGTTTTGGATGATTATCAAAATTTCGTTTCTTCAGTTACTTCGAGCACTCATTTTATTTAGCAATAATCAATATACTTTTGCCTAACTGTTCCGTCAGAAGTAATGAGTTTATCACTACACCTTTGTGCAGTTTTAAGTGTTATATATACATTATTTTGTACAAAAATTATGTCAATTTTGTTTAATGAATTCTATTATAAAGCATACAAATAAAAGGGAAAATATGTCCTTCGCAATTTTGCGATGAGAACAATAAAAACGGGTCGTGCGTATCAGGTACGTGTACGATAGGCTGTTATACAACGACACCCGTGTCTTTTGTAACTCAATGCTATGTTATTTTATTAAGACTATATGAATCATTTACTATTTGTTTTATTTATTTTGTTCAAAGATATTTAGAAAAGGCGTAATTGGTAATTACTTACGCCTGGAGGGCTGGCACGGGGGTTAAATGGACATTGTAGGCAGATATTTAATAAAACCTCTTTACCATTAATTGGTCTCCATGGGCCTTTTAACAATATAACTTTTTATAGCCCATAACGACAATAACAATACTGAGACGTCACAATCTAAGAGAAGTGTTCAAATCTTCTTTTTTTTTCTTTTTCTGTTATTGAAGTTTAAAATATCTACGTTATTATGATCTTATAAGTTATTGGAGTGCTGTCGCATTGCATTAGACCATCCCTTATAATTCCCAAACCCCGTGGGATCATAGTGAAGGCCTTTTGGTGTTATTTTCATAATTCTAAAATAGTCACTGCTTATAACTTACCCCGCAGTTTTGTAGATTATTTTTTTAATGTAAAACATTTTTGGAATTTATGTTATATTGTAGGTCATTTATGGTAGGCCTAGTCTAGGTGGTAGAACTTTGCTGTGATTATTTCATTATAAGTAATAAGAGCTGGATTGACCAGGACCACCTTTTAACAAGAAGCTGTCGTTAATTTTTTAATTTAGTTAAGTTTCTTACGTAGAAAGAGAAACGGAAATCATAACCCCTACCTTTGGCTACCATTTCCTAACTTCCTCCATCCCTCTCCATTTCTCAAAGATTTTTATTTAGGTACTCATGACATTTGCACATGGGGTACCTTCATGAAACACTGAGGTGGAGTGTTTGTCCATTTACCATCCAGCACAGAAAATAATAATTATGCCTTTATATCTAGTATTAAATATTTTACATAACTCAACCATATTGTTTTTATATATAATAAAAGGATATCTACTATTCGACAGTACAAACTAAATACTCGCGAGACTTAGTAAGTCACGTAGAAAATGTCTACTATTTAATTAACTATGTCTATTGTACTATAGTTCTATATAGTACTTGAATTATGTTAAACCGTTTTAATCTTATCTTTATGTGTCAGCTGTTTGCCGTGACTCTGTACACGTGGATTAAAGTTATATGTTTAAAACATGAATTCATAACTACTAATCGAACCCAAAAGTTAAGAAATAACAATATTATTATTATTTGTAGAGTGACCGGTAAGTAACCCGTTTTAGATATTTTTAGAGTTGTTTACCGTACCCACATTTTAGAAAAGAGAACCCTTTTACTAAGACTTCTCTGTCCGTTAGTCCGTTTATCCGTTTATCTGTCTCCAAACTTATTTTATACACTGTGATAGTTAAGCAGTTTTTCAGTTGTCATAAAATGTTTTTTAAAGAGGGATTTTGTTTCTAAAACCTTGATTATCTTCATATCATCCGCCCCAGTGACGATCCTGTAAGGTTTTTATAATTCCAGTGCCAGTTTGAACTTCTTAGTTATAATGAAATAAATATATAAATAAAGAAATAAAAACTACTAAAATTTTATATTTTATAGTGAGAATTGTTTACAAGAAAAATTTTCAAAAATTCAGTTTTGGCCGGTTAGAAAATTCAACATTCTAATATTTTTTGTCGTTATATCGCAAATAATTTTAATAATAAGACCTCTTATTGACGAGATATAATATTTTACTACTTTATAAATCAAGCTTATAAAACGTTGGTAAAATGTGCAATTATTAAAGAATGACAACAAAACTTGAAGCGGGCTAAAAAAACTGCCACAAAAGCTGACAAGTCACAGGGAGGACCGGTCTTACGCTCGTTGATACATCATTAGTCACTTGACGGTCCATTGTTATTATGATAATTTTATAAAACTAAAACATGTACTTAAAATATTCGGGCAGAGAAATTTAATGTATTGAATATAAAATTTTCCTTTACAAGTTGTGCTATCAAATTATTTTGTTTTATGTAATTTGTTATGCGTATTTATTTATTCTTATATTATATTTAAATATTGAGTCATCATTTAGCAACAAGAGTTTTATGTCATTGGAATTGTCAACGCCTACGCAATAAGCCATTTTGAATATTGTTTCAATATTATCACTGATTTAATTAATGTAAAAACAAATATCGTTACTGTATTTCTATTGCATATCTTTTTGTATTACTGTATAACTATTACCAATGTTGTCTTAGTAGAATAATGTTACCAGTAATAATGTTTTAGTGTCAAATCAGTACACTAAGTAGTTGTTACGAGTTCTGTACATTAAATAGACTACTTACAGATTGATGTTTCTGGAAACAACTAGACTTTTACAACCTTTAAAGGTATCTTTTAGTAGTCATGAAACTTCTACACTACTTGAGCGATTGAGTAGATAACAAACAGTAGTAGACAGGTAATATCAATAGAATAATGTGGAAAGTTTCCGTACTAATTGCTAATATTCTCAAAAAATAACATAATGTCTGTCGGCGATAAGCGAGACATTTCAGGTTCAGAGTCTATTTTAGCAGTTTAAACATGTACTAAAATTTCACTTACTTTATTTAAACTCGATTGCTCATATGAACTTAATGATTTCACAAACCTCAACTCATTTATATAATCCAATCAACGTGAATTTACACAACATGTGGTATGGTTATAGCAACTGCAGCTTACATTATTATTATAATTTAAAATACTTTAAATCTTAATTAATTCAGTGATTGATGATTTCATTTAGTCAGTTATATATTTTTCGGGATGTCAAACTGAAACACTAAAATCACATAACAGAACGAAAAATTTATTGACTCGAACTCGTAGGCAATTTTTAATGCTAAATCTCGTAGGTAATTCTTTATGTTAAATTTATATTAAGTTTCAATATTACATGGTTACATGGTTACTAAAACTTAAAATGTATATATAATATTGGTTTTACGAGTTTCCTATAATTTTTAAGTTTACTAAAACTATATTGTGGTTCATATTAATTAGTTTCGAAATAGGTCTTTAAAATTTGCTATACCGATACCGTTAATAATATTCAGATATTGTACTTACTTTACAAATTAGTTTCTGGAAATCAAACAACGTGAAATGAGTATACAATATAATGAAACGTGATTTGCAGACCACTGTTTGTTGGGGTTCGAATATAAAAAATGTGTTCATATATTAAATAATTATGTATTCGTATATTTTATTCATTAGTAATATTATATCATATAAACGTTCCCTTTATCCCCCCATTGTTATTATCAATGACTATGACATGGCTGAAATAGTGTTAAGCTTTTGTAATACATATTCATAAGGCATGTTTAACCATCATAATAACATATAACAACATAACTTAAGTACCTACTATTAATAATCTATTAAGTACAGATTAGGATTATTATTTCATTAGTACAAAACAGATTATTCTATAAGCTTTACTATGGAATACATCATTTACTGTCGAGTTCCCTGATCGTAATTATTTCGGGCTTAATGATCAGAACGTGACTTTGTTGACCTTAGTACGGGCTTGGAGCATCGTTTCTTACAGATCAATAAAAATTATCTTTTTGGTTTTTTTTGTATAAATGTATTGCTGCCAATTTACTGTTTTCTTTAAACATTTTTAGCCACTGATTATTAAGCGCTAAATTAAATTATTACTCAAGGGCCTCTTATATAACTTACCTACTGACCCGTTTTATAGAATACCTATTTAAAATGTACCGAAAACATTCGACTATAGAGATACAGACTAACCATAATTCAACTTTATGTAAGTTTATCAATACAGTTGGTACTTATTTTCTACTTATTTATCATATCAATAAAACAAACTTCTGTATCATGTATTATGTGTACTAGATACATATCTCGAATATCATTTACTCACAACTACACCCAACTCTGGTGGAGCTATTTTCCATTTATTATTGCTTATATATTTTATTTATATAATATAATTGAACATATTTACGTTTGGGCCCCGACATTTTAAATGATATGACGTATCTGTATACTCCCGTTCTATTACTCTTTATAACCATCGTTATCTTTTAAATGAGTCAGACAAATTATGCTTAAATATATTGCCTTGTTAACTTACTTGCATTTTAATTTCTTCCTTTATTAAACGGTCCCCCGACGCAACGAGTTCAATAAGTACATAAGAATATTATTTTACTCTTTTTAGAGGTCTTTTTGTATCGGGGTTTTTTTTAATTTTTATTTTCTTTCTGCTTTTTAAACTTATGTTACTAATTTCTGAATTGTACTAAATGAACCTAAAAAAAAATTCAATTGTTTAAGTAGGAAAGATTTGTTTGTTTCTTTGAATTGAATAGGCTCCGAAACTACGGGACCGATTTTTAAAAAATCTTTTAGCATTAGAATCCTATATAATGATGTAGGTACATAGGCTATATTTATTAAGAGAAATATATATTATATTTAATATAATAAAATAAGGATCCACGTGAAAGTTTCGACAATGTAATAAATTATAAATGTATTAAGTAACATGATTCAAGACGTTTTCATATGGGTAGGTAGGTAGGTTTCATATATAGTATATACGAATATTAATAAATATAAACATTTAGAATTAAAATGATTTACAATCACTAATAACACTATGAAGGGATTTTTATTATCACTAGCTGTTGCCCGTGATTCTTTATGACTACGATCATAAGTCATATAAATATATTTTTACAGTCTTCGTGGACGCAGTCACGGGCAACAGCTATCCCTAATAAAGTACTTTACCTCAGTACGTAAGTGTAAAAACCTTTTGGCCTTCATCCTTTTGGCGACACCGCTAGGAACAGCTAATTATTGCATAAGAACCTCTCCACCGCACGAATAAAACGTCAATATCTTGGAGACGACTATTTTTATTTTAATCAAACATGGATAAGAACCATCTCAACGAGCATAGCTTTCGATTAAAAAAAACCGCATGTAAATCCGTCCACGCGTTTGGCCGGAAATTTGCCATAGACAGATACACAGATACACATATACACAGATACACAGATCAACAGGTCAAACTTATAACACCCCTCTTTTTAGTTGGGGGTTAAAAACAGGGGAATGAAGTAACAATAAGTTAAGCAAAGAGTCGTTTCTGAATCCAAAAAATTATTTTATTAACCGGTCTCGGCTAAAAATGTGACGTCTTCGTCTTCCCGAGGGAACCGTAAGCGCCGACTAAAAGAAAGAAAATGAAAGAAGTTTCTATCTCACACAGTTTATTCGAAAGATGGAAGAAAATTGACCAACACGCTTTCCAAAGGAGGATTGACTTCAGACCTGTTGCCTTTCCTGAAAAGGTTTGCCAGTTCTTTGGCCACATTTTAGATGTATTCAGCTCATCTCAAGTAATAAGATAGAATAGGTCCAAATAAACTACTAAAACAAAAAACTGCCAATCATTTATCAACAAACTATGTAGAATACAAATCGATCAATATTGGTTTTTTATCTAAGAACTATAATAATTGGAATAAAGCTGACCATAAATCTTTGAAGATTTGTTTGAACAAAGATATTCGACATGCCGCAACGGTTATTTCTGTGACGGTTATTTCGGACGCTGTGACAAAGCTAAACACTCACGCTCAGTTCAGCATTTAACTCAGCAACTCACGCTCAGTTCATTTCATGCATTAGATGTATGAACAATTTACAATTTAATGTTTTGTCAGCAGTATTGTAATTATAGGCACTTAAACAAATATCTGCCAGTCGCAATAAATTTTTGAGATTTATTTCTCATATTAATAATTGATAAATAAAAGTAGAGTAGGTATGTGCATTTTTTAACATAAGATTTTTAAAACATTTATGAATTATCAAATATACAGTTTGAATTGTTTTTACTAGATGTGGGCGATAAGAATCGTATTTAGTAATTGAAACTATATATCGTAGCTGTTTCTAAAATACGATATCGGTTTGCCGTGAAACAATATATTTTCTAAAACATTATATTGCTGTATCTATCCATTAATATTTTATCCAAAACGTTTGACGAATCGGTATCGCTGAAGCGTTTCCGATGAAATCGGATATAATAACGTTTCTGTCTTCCGTCGCTTTATTGACTTGGAACAAACATCTGTCTAAGAATTATTTGTAGATGATCTTTTATCTTTTTGTGTTATTTAGGATAATAAATCTTACAAAGACATTAAAAAAATATATTATAGAAAAATTCAATACAAAATAATAACAAAATAAAATGGGTATAATTTTAATTAATTTTCCTTTTCTTTCCTTTCCTTATGACACAAAAAAAAATTTGAAGAATCTAATTTAATATGATATCTAATTTTGAATTGAGATGTGGTTATGATTCAAAAATATATAGATCTATTTTTACTTATCTATATTTGTACTCGAGCTAACTCGCATATAAATATCCGTAAAGTTACATTTTAAATTTAATTAATTATACGCGAGTTAAATCCTTAAAAATAGTTTTATTTCAATGTGTAGTACTCGTGAAATTCTTAGAAGGTACAAAAATTATATAGTTTGGAAATCCGATATCATATACCAATATATTTTTTCCATTCGATAGGCAACAAAGACACACTCCTAATTTTTACCCATAATTTACCCTTCTCATCTTCATGCCATTCTTACTTATGTACTTCACTTTTCATGTTTAGCAACTTTGACGTCTAATCTTTTATACGTCATTTGAAATTTAGTGCACTTATTTTTTTTTGTTATTTATTAACCTTTCAAACTCTATTAATTATAATTTAGTTTGTCATATATTTCAAATGTTTTTATCAAATATAAAATAAAAAATATATATTTTTTACATTTAATATTAAGATCAAATCTTGAGAGAACAAAGATACAATCAAAAAAGACAAACTGCTTAGAAGTCTACATTAGACTGGTAAATTTCTATTTAAAAATATTTAAGATACAAATTAAAAGATAGTATTCATTATGGTCTGGATTAAATGTATAAATCTGATATACTCAGACCTTTATAAAATTAAATTAATTAAAAATAATAATTGCTAGAAATCTTGTAAATGCAAATTGCATTGCAAAATATATTTAATTTTCAAGAATTTGTAAGTTAAGTTACATTTTAAATTTAATTAATTATACGCGAGTTAAATCCTTAAAAATAGTTTTATTTCAATGTGTAGTACTCGTGAAATTCTTAGAACGTACAAAAATTATATAGTTTGGAAATCCGATATCATATACCAATATATTTTTTCCATTCGATAGGCAACAAAGACACACTCCTAATTTTTACCCATAATTTACCCTTCTCATCTTCATGCCATTCTTACTTATGTACTTCACTTTTCATGTTTAGCAACTTTGACGTCTAATCTTTTATACGTCATTTGAAATTTAGTGCACTTATTTTTTTTTGTTATTTATTAACCTTTCAAACTCTATTAATTATAATTTAGTTTGTCATATATTTCAAATGTTTTTATCAAATATAAAATAAAAAATATATATTTTTTACATTTAATATTAAGATCAAATCTTGAGAGAACAAAGATACAATCAAAAAAGACAAACTACTTAGAAGTCTACATTAGACTGGTAAATTTCTATTTAAAAATATTTAAGATACAAATTAAAAGATAGTATTCATTATGGTCTGGATTAAATGTATAAATCTGATATACTCAGACCTTTATAAAATTAAATTAATTAAAAATAATAATTGCTAGAAATCTTGTAAATGCAAATTGCATTGCAAAATATATTTAATTTTCAAGAATTTGTAAGTTAATTACAGTACTAACACAATATAAATTAAGCAAAAACGTATTATAATAAAACATGTACTAAATAATATCATAAAATGTGTAGTTTATCTATATTAGAATATTGGGTTTAATTTAGGCAACAAAAGTGTCACGTTTTTATTTATTCTTATATTATATTTAAATATTGAGTCATCATTTAGCAACAAGAGTTTTATGTCATTGGAATTGTCAACGCCTACGCAATAAGCCATTTTGAATATTGTTTCAATATTATCACTGATTTAATTAATGTAAAAACAAATATCGTTACTGTATTTCTATTGCATATCTTTTTGTATTACTGTATAACTATTACCAATGTTGTCTTAGTAGAATAATGTTACCAGTAATAATGTTTTAGTGTCAAATCAGTACACTAAGTAGTTGTTACGAGTTCTGTACATTAAATAGACTACTTACAGATTGATGTTTCTGGAAACAACTAGACTTTTACAACCTTTAAAGGTATCTTTTAGTAGTCATGAAACTTCTACACTACTTGAGCGATTGAGTAGATAACAAACAGTAGTAGACAGGTAATATCAATAGAATAATGTGGAAAGTTTCCGTACTAATTGCTAATATTCTCAAAAAATAACATAATGTCTGTCGGCGATAAGCGAGACATTTCAGGTTCAGAGTCTATTTTAGCAGTTTAAACATGTACTAAAATTTCACTTACTTTATTTAAACTCGATTGCTCATATGAACTTAATGATTTCACAAACCTCAACTCATTTATATAATCCAATCAACGTGAATTTACACAACATGTGGTATGGTTATAGCAACTGCAGCTTACATTATTATTATAATTTAAAATACTTTAAATCTTAATTAATTCAGTGATTGATGATTTCATTTAGTCAGTTATATATTTTTCGGGATGTCAAACTGAAACACTAAAATCACATAACAGAACGAAAAATTTATTGACTCGAACTCGTAGGCAATTTTTAATGCTAAATCTCGTAGGTAATTCTTTATGTTAAATTTATATTAAGTTTCAATATTACATGGTTACATGGTTACTAAAACTTAAAATGTATATATAATATTGGTTTTACGAGTTTCCTATAATTTTTAAGTTTACTAAAACTATATTGTGGTTCATATTAATTAGTTTCGAAATAGGTCTTTAAAATTTGCTATACCGATACCGTTAATAATATTCAGATATTGTACTTACTTTACAAATTAGTTTCTGGAAATCAAACAACGTGAAATGAGTATACAATATAATGAAACGTGATTTGCAGACCACTGTTTGTTGGGGTTCGAATATAAAAAATGTGTTCATATATTAAATAATTATGTATTCGTATATTTTATTCATTAGTAATATTATATCATATAAACGTTCCCTTTATCCCCCCATTGTTATTATCAATGACTATGACATGGCTGAAATAGTGTTAAGCTTTTGTAATACATATTCATAAGGCATGTTTAACCATCATAATAACATATAACAACATAACTTAAGTACCTACTATTAATAATCTATTAAGTACAGATTAGGATTATTATTTCATTAGTACAAAACAGATTATTCTATAAGCTTTACTATGGAATACATCATTTACTGTCGAGTTCCCTGATCGTAATTATTTCGGGCTTAATGATCAGAACGTGACTTTGTTGACCTTAGTACGGGCTTGGAGCATCGTTTCTTACAGATCAATAAAAATTATCTTTTTGGTTTTTTTTGTATAAATGTATTGCTGCCAATTTACTGTTTTCTTTAAACATTTTTAGCCACTGATTATTAAGCGCTAAATTAAATTATTACTCAAGGGCCTCTTATATAACTTACCTACTGACCCGTTTTATAGAATACCTATTTAAAATGTACCGAAAACATTCGACTATAGAGATACAGACTAACCATAATTCAACTTTATGTAAGTTTATCAATACAGTTGGTACTTATTTTCTACTTATTTATCATATCAATAAAACAAACTTCTGTATCATGTATTATGTGTACTAGATACATATCTCGAATATCATTTACTCACAACTACACCCAACTCTGGTGGAGCTATTTTCCATTTATTATTGCTTATATATTTTATTTATATAATATAATTGAACATATTTACGTTTGGGCCCCGACATTTTAAATGATATGACGTATCTGTATACTCCCGTTCTATTACTCTTTATAACCATCGTTATCTTTTAAATGAGTCAGACAAATTATGCTTAAATATATTGCCTTGTTAACTTACTTGCATTTTAATTTCTTCCTTTATTAAACGGTCCCCCGACGCAACGAGTTCAATAAGTACATAAGAATATTATTTTACTCTTTTTAGAGGTCTTTTTGTATCGGGGTTTTTTTTAATTTTTATTTTCTTTCTGCTTTTTAAACTTATGTTACTAATTTCTGAATTGTACTAAATGAACCTAAAAAAAAAATTCAATTGTTTAAGTAGGAAAGATTTGTTTGTTTCTTTGAATTGAATAGGCTCCGAAACTACGGGACCGATTTTTAAAAAATCTTTTAGCATTAGAATCCTATATAATGATGTAGGTACATAGGCTATATTTATTAAGAGAAATATATATTATATTTAATATAATAAAATAAGGATCCACGTGAAAGTTTCGACAATGTAATAAATTATAAATGTATTAAGTAACATGATTCAAGACGTTTTCATATGGGTAGGTAGGTAGGTTTCATATATAGTATATACGAATATTAATAAATATAAACATTTAGAATTAAAATGATTTACAATCACTAATAACACTATGAAGGGATTTTTATTATCACTAGCTGTTGCCCGTGATTCTTTATGACTACGATCATAAGTCATATAAATATATTTTTACAGTCTTCGTGGACGCAGTCACGGGCAACAGCTATCCCTAATAAAGTACTTTACCTCAGTACGTAAGTGTAAAAACCTTTTGGCCTTCATCCTTTTGGCGACACCGCTAGGAACAGCTAATTATTGCATAAGAACCTCTCCACCGCACGAATAAAACGTCAATATCTTGGAGACGACTATTTTTATTTTAATCAAACATGGATAAGAACCATCTCAACGAGCATAGCTTTCGATTAAAAAAAACCGCATGTAAATCCGTCCACGCGTTTGGCCGGAAATTTGCCATAGACAGATACACAGATACACATATACACAGATACACAGATCAACAGGTCAAACTTATAACACCCCTCTTTTTAGTTGGGGGTTAAAAACAGGGGAATGAAGTAACAATAAGTTAAGCAAAGAGTCGTTTCTGAATCCAAAAAATTATTTTATTAACCGGTCTCGGCTAAAAATGTGACGTCTTCGTCTTCCCGAGGGAACCGTAAGCGCCGACTAAAAGAAAGAAAATGAAAGAAGTTTCTATCTCACACAGTTTATTCGAAAGATGGAAGAAAATTGACCAACACGCTTTCCAAAGGAGGATTGACTTCAGACCTGTTGCCTTTCCTGAAAAGGTTTGCCAGTTCTTTGGCCACATTTTAGATGTATTCAGCTCATCTCAAGTAATAAGATAGAATAGGTCCAAATAAACTACTAAAACAAAAAACTGCCAATCATTTATCAACAAACTATGTAGAATACAAATCGATCAATATTGGTTTTTTATCTAAGAACTATAATAATTGGAATAAAGCTGACCATAAATCTTTGAAGATTTGTTTGAACAAAGATATTCGACATGCCGCAACGGTTATTTCTTTTATCAGTGACGCTGTGACAAAGCTAAACACTCACGCTCAGTTCAGCATTTAACTCAGCAACTCACGCTCAGTTCATTTCATGCATTAGATGTATGAACAATTTACAATTTAATGTTTTGTCAGCAGTATTGTAATTATAGGCACTTAAACAAATATCTGCCAGTCGCAATAAATTTTTGAGATTTATTTCTCATATTAATAATTGATAAATAAAAGTAGAGTAGGTATGTGCATTTTTTAACATAAGATTTTTAAAACATTTATGAATTATCAAATATACAGTTTGAATTGTTTTTACTAGATGTGGGCGATAAGAATCGTATTTAGTAATTGAAACTATATATCGTAGCTGTTTCTAAAATACGATATCGGTTTGCCGTGAAACAATATATTTTCTAAAACATTATATTGCTGTATCTATCCATTAATATTTTATCCAAAACGTTTCACGAATCGGTATCGCTGAAGCGTTTCCGATGAAATCGGATATAATAACGTTTCTGTCTTCCGTCGCTTTATTGACTTGGAACAAACATCTGTCTAAGAATTATTTGTAGATGATCTTTTATCTTTTTGTGTTATTTAGGATAATAAATCTTACAAAGACATTAAAAAAATATATTATAGAAAAATTCAATACAAAATAATAACAAAATAAAATGGGTATAATTTTAATTAATTTTCCTTTTCTTTCCTTTCCTTATGACACAAAAAAAAATTTGAAGAATCTAATTTAATATGATATCTAATTTTGAATTGAGATGTGGTTATGATTCAAAAATATATAGATCTATTTTTACTTATCTATATTTGTACTCGAGCTAACTCGCATATAAATATTCGTAAAGTTACATTTTAAATTTAATTAATTATACGCGAGTTAAATCCTTAAAAATAGTTTTATTTCAATGTGTAGTACTCGTGAAATTCTTAGAACGTACAAAAATTATATAGTTTGGAAATCCGATATCATATACCAATATATTTTTTCCATTCGATAGGCAACAAAGACACACTCCTAATTTTTACCCATAATTTACCCTTCTCATCTTCATGCCATTCTTACTTATGTACTTCACTTTTCATGTTTAGCAACTTTGACGTCTAATCTTTTATACGTCATTTGAAATTTAGTGCACTTATTTTTTTTTGTTATTTATTAACCTTTCAAACTCTATTAATTATAATTTAGTTTGTCATATATTTCAAATGTTTTTATCAAATATAAAATAAAAAATATATATTTTTTACATTTAATATTAAGATCAAATCTTGAGAGAACAATGATACAATCAAAAAAGACAAACTGCTTAGAAGTCTACATTAGACTGGTAAATTTCTATTTAAAAATATTTAAGATACAAATTAAAAGATAGTATTCATTATGGTCTGGATTAAATGTATAAATCTGATATACTCAGACCTTTATAAAATTAAATTAATTAAAAATAATAATTGCTAGAAATCTTGTAAATGCAAATTGCATTGCAAAATATATTTAATTTTCAAGAATTTGTAAGTTAATTACAGTACTAACACAATATAAATTAAGCAAAAACGTATTATAATAAAACATGTACTAAATAATATCATAAAATGTGTAGTTTATCTATATTAGAATATTGGGTTTAATTTAGGCAACAAAAGTGTCACGTTTTTGCAAACCATCTACGCCTACGCAATGTGCTACGACGCTACGAATTATTGTTAGGGTGTCTACACATGCACATAATACATTATATTATAATGTAGTCACAAATTCGAGGATCTTGGAAATAAATATAAATTTCCTTTTTCTAGATGTTTAGTTTTTTTATGTATATGTTTATCATTTATTTGTTTGAATAATAAACTATGGATATAATTCTGTGGTGTTTTTAGGATTCAGTACATACAAAAAAATGGAAACCTTTTAAGATCACTTTGTTTCATCACAAACTATGGACGAAAGCACAAACAACATACCTTAGGAAATTAATGACTTACAAATTAGGCTGCGCAAAGAAATTATCTAACTAATATATAAGTGTGAATGTTTGGATCGATGGATGTTTCTTACTAAATCACAGCTACACTACTAAACGAATTTTGATACAACTTGGCAATGTTGTAGCATATGTACCAGAATAACACAAAGGCTATAGAAATACTAACTCTTGCACTTGATTTTGTCTGTGACATAACATAGGTTGTAGCGCGATTACGTAATTGTCACGGGTGATTCTATTTTCAAGTCACGGGCAACAACTAGTACGTCATAAAATTAAAGAAGTGTGTAAAGAAAACCATTATATTACCACAAGATGTTAAACTTGTTACTAGAAAGACTCATCAGACTTTGTCACTAAATCTATAACTATGGATTTTTACGGTAGACGAACATGTAACTACCTGATTCCATGATACAAGAAGTTATATGTTATAATAAATTGCCATAAAATTTGAGGAACACGCTGAGCATAAAGAATATTAAATACAGGTTAAACCAATATTACACAAAATATTAAAAAAATGTTCAAGCTAACGTAATTTATTATTACTGTAAGTGGTTCTTGGACTCAAGGGTAATCATATTTGTACAAAAACATAAAAAGATCACAACAAATAAAAGCAAGAGATAAATAAAATGTTTAGCCTAATAATAAATGAAATTAAAGTTTTACATAAAAAGAATATTGAGTGTTCCTTTTCTGTTCAATACTTTTTGTTTACAAATCAAAATCAACTTTCAACAAAAATAAACATTTAATTTAGTCTGATAAGATATTAACTAAATAATAAAGTTACAAAATAACTAGTTCAAACAAGTAAGAACCTCAAGTTCTCTTTGAGATAATGATACGTTTTTATATTAGTTATATTATTTATACATTATATCATTCGTTCAGTTATTTATGCTTCATTAATTACCTAGTAAATATTTAGAAGCTACATTGTTAGTATTTACTCGCTGATTTCTAGTTTCACCTCAGGCAGTTCCCGTATCTTCGTATCAATCTGCATATTCGTTTGCATGACTTTATTTTACAAAAGTACAAATCACTTAGAAGATTTTTTCCTGAAACCAACATAGAACATAAATAAGATGCTCCTCTTTTTATTTCTCCTTAATATCATTGTAATGTGTTTAGCATAATTAATGAAATTAAATTGATGCATACAACTTTTTGCCTTTAAAAAAGTTTTAATATAGTATGACCATACATATATTTTATTATTTTAGACTGATTTTCAGGTTTCGTAGCGAGAAAAACAAAACGGAATTCATACATATATTTTATTATTTTAGACTGATTTTCAGGTTTCGTAGCGAAAAAAACAAAACGGAATTCATACATATATTTTATTATTTTAGACCGGTTTTCAGGTTTCGTAGCGGAAAAACAAAACGGAATTCTGATAATTTAATAACAAAAGTTTTATTAACAATTTTAATATTTTTCGCGCAACATTTTACTCTATTTGAAAACATTGTCTTTTTTTCTGATGAATTAACAATAAAACGAATATTTCCTTAAAAACATATTTTCCTTAAATATGTTCATTTGATTCCAGTAAACAACAATAAAACCTGACAGACAAACAGTAATATAGAAAAATATATATTCTAAGTAATTGAACGTAGTGCATTTTCTTTTTCAATTTAAGTAAAAATTATTTACTTCAGATCTTAATAAACCAACATGCAATGAAGTTAATTTTCGAGAACCAACTATTAATTATTAAAATTATGATTAAGCAAACAATCCGTTAATTTAGACGGTGTTATACAATTATTAAACCAGATGTTTTGACCTATACCAGATATTGTACTTATGTCTACTTACACATATGTAACACACAATGACTATCGTACTAAAATATATTAATTAGGGTTATTTATTATTGTAAAACAAAGTAAGATACTAAATATGCTGTATAATTGTTAAAACATAATAAATAGTTTGAATATTCTAGACAACAATTAAAAAGATATTGTATGCATAGACTCGTAGCGCTCTCGTAGCATCTTAAAATAATTTACATAATGTATTTAAGTCTCTAAACTTGTACATCTATTTTAGCTTATGTAATCAGAGAAACCGTATGGAATTAAATAAAGCCAACTTTACTTTACTTTGAATGTAAAAACGTGCTATCAGAATAATATGTAACTTTAAATACAAGAACACTTTAATTTTCAGTATTAATATTAAATTTAACGTATAAAAATGTTTATAACAGAGAAAAAACTTCTATTAAGACTAAACTAAACCTATATGCCTCTCCCTGGTTATAGAACAAGAGTTATTTTTGGAGAGACGGATATAATATTTATACTTATTTAGACTAGTAAATTAAGTAAATTAGTAAATGTTTATACTTATTTAGACTAGTAAATGTGATTTTAGGAAGTAAGATGCTAACGACATTCTATTAGTGACATCTACATAACACAATGGATTTTCTGTGCCCATATACAGTGCAAGAGAAGCGACTGAAAACGGCTACATACTAAAATAGATAACATAATGACCACATCTAAGCAACAGAATTATTGAAAGGAGAGTTGAGATTGAGTTTGTCCTTGTCATAATATGAGGTTATTTTTAGGATTAAAAAAAAAATCTTCCACAATTTTAAATGTAGAGGTACATACTTTTTTTACCTTAAGTTTTCTCTATTTCTTCTACGTATCCATGTACGTATGCTTTGTAAGACTGAATATTTTATTAATGCATATATCATAATGTTGATTTCCTTTACGAGTAAGCACTTAAGAAAGTAATACTTAAACAAAGTACCTTTGCGTATTAAATGGCTATTTTATTATATAACATCATATTTAAGTAGTAAACTAACAAATTTAATTAAAAACAGCATAAACACAAATCAAGACCGATTTTATATTATGACGATAATACACGCGAATTTCTGAAAGTGAAACTGATGAAAAAGTTTGTAATACAACCTCTTCTATTACCGACCAGAGGACTTCAACTTTATTGTAGGGAGCGATCTAGTGACCCTTAACATTTCAAAGAAACTAGAATATGATTTTTTTATTAGCACCAAAAAACTCTACCTAGCAAAAAATAATTATTAATAACATGTAAATTGTAAGAATGTTCTTCTAAAGGTTTCTCAAGTGACAAATTTTAAGAGAAATAACCGGATTTGTAGAAAGATTTCAAAGCCGCGTAATATTATTCACACCATTACTTTCCTATACAAGAACAAATAGTCCTGTCCGTATACTAAGTGACTCATTCATAAACATGACTTGAGTTCTGCCTTGATTACATTATGTCAATCTTCTACCAAAGACTTTTAATGCTCAAAGTTGGGTAAGGTATAAAATCTATAAAACATATTTATTTCGTTAAAAAAGAAGTACTTTTACTGGAACACATAAATGTATATAATGTATATATACTATGAAATCAGTAATAAAAGTTTATTCATTATTACTGATTTCATGAGAGAATCAATGAAAATTCTAAAACATAAGCCGTAAGCTCCTTTATTATGTCAAATTATACTTTCTAAAACATTCCGTTACTATTTTATTACGAATTCGATAGTAATATTTTAAATTTATAACAACAGTACAAACTTTAAAGTATTTAAATAATATCTATAATGACACTTGTTATATCCTTATACATTGTGAAATCGCTTATTATATTCCCATACATCGCAAAATCGCTATAATGATGTATCATGAATATATCAAACATATTCCATCAGAATCGTAGAATGTAACGATAGAATATATAACCGAAATCTTTGTTTCTTTAATTTAACTTCTTCTTTAACTTGGTTTTCTGTAGTTCTTTTGTTTATAATATCATTCCTTTAATTCGCTTTTGTCTCCAACACTAAGCAAGTGGCACATAGCCATGTAAGTTAGAATTAATACGTTATTAATAAGTCATTTGTCATTAATTTTAATTTTTTAGTTCCTTCGATTGTGGCCTTAGTAACTCGCTTGAAACAATTGACAACTCGAAAAAATACAATTTTGACAAATAACGTTGTTGTTTTTCAAATTTAAAATATTAAAAAAATATGTCGGGGAGACTAGACGTAGCCAATGGAATCTAGTGTAACCTTCAAGCCAGCTAAGAATAGTAGCATATTATTACATAAGCTCGGCGTACATAATCTATTTTAGCTACGTTACGCAACGTGAATAAGAACCTTGAGCCCAAACAAGTTTTTTCTTTCTATTATCCTGATATCTAAAGCGAATATTTTTCCATTTGTTATATAGTACACGGTATCAAAAATAAATAAATTTATTCATTCTAATACACATCACATAATATAGGCATTCATATTAAGTACGATTGCACTAAAGAACGTTGTGATAAAATTTGTTATGTCAAATTTAGGTTATTTATTATTTAATAGTCATATGTCTATAGAAGATTTTTTTTAATGAACTTCCATACTGTCCATACTTCCATATTATCTATACTTCCATACTACTAATACCTTCATACTAATGTTATAAATTCGAAAGTAACTCTGCCTGTCTGTCTGTTACCCTTTCATGTTTAAACCACTACAATAATTTTGATGAAATTTGGAATATATTTAGATAAGACATTGGAAAAGGACTACGTTTTACAGCGGCAAAATATCTCATACCCACGAAAAACAGCGAAGTCGCTAGCGCATACGATAGCGTCATAGTAGGTGATACGCAGATACAATTTTTCTGAAGTATTTTGTTTACATTTGCCTTTTTATTTTTCGAATAATTCCTGTTTTTGGGTACTTTTTTAATTTCATAAAAAAAATTGAAACAACTTAAATAAGACGTTTAGAAAACCTCCAGTTCTTTTTTGTTTGGTTCCTTGTAGCCAGTAATTAAAATTAAAGTGTAAATAGTTACAAAAGTAATTAAATAAAAGTAATTAAAAGATGCTTTATTAATTAAAATAGCTATCTATCTCTTATATAGATAGATGGATATATATTCTTATCCTCTTATCCCTTTACCATAAGAAAGAAACTATTTAATGCAGAGGAAGTCGTGGGTGAATGCTACTATTATACAAATGTTTATTTTCTTATCTACGTACTGTATATCCTAATATGGATTAAAAAACATCTGCTAGCACTTAGTGTTTTATTCTCATATTATTTATGAGCACACTGTGTAACACAAAAAGATTTTATATATAAATCATTACATAGCACCAAATAATATAATATGATAATCCTTTATTTCAAGGCAAAGGAATTCCAATATATATTAAAATTACCTACCACGGAGAGGACGTGAGAGAAAGAGGTTCTCTCACGTCCTCTCCTTTATCTTTGATATTTATTAATGTGAATCCAATATCTCATAATTAAACAGCACTAATAACACTTTTAATAAGCATATTGTGTTCACTTTAGCATCGAGATTGGAGAATTACTCTCAGTTCAGTGATGCGCGTAATTATGACATCGTTGCGGAAATGTTAGAACCTTGATATATACCTGTTATTTTTTTTGACATTAGCCATTAGCTTAAGTTCGAAATGAAAATAAATTATTGATCTCTACAACCCTTATTCTTGTTTTTCTGTCATCGGTAACCGTGAGGTAATGGGAAGCCGGGAGGCCCCTTTTTATTTGGTAATTGAATGCATGAAGAAAAAATATCAGCTTCATAGAAACATACTTTACATTTGTCTTTCGAACTTCATTTTCAGACATAAAATATGTTGATGAAGGTGTATGAATGAAATTCATGTCATTGATTGATGAAATGCAAGAGAGTATCTAATAATAATAATAGTTTATTAGATTTTTTTATAACTAACAGAAATACGGCTTGACTCAGATCTTCAAAGATTTTTGTAAGTTAAGTATGTTACCCATTATAATCGACTAAGGTAAGACTCTCTCGTCGTTCATATATCTAAAATAATTTTAATAAATAACATAATTTTAAACGAAAATTGGCATATCTATGTATTACATATATATATAATATCTGTTATGTTATATTTGTACATAACGGATATTACAAAAAAATTAAATCAATATCAAAGACATGACATAAAGTTGAAGAAAAATACTTTATAATACTAGTAAATAATAATATTTTTTACTTAGGGCAATAATTATAATCTTCTTTTTATTTATTAATTAACTAATATAATTAATTGGCCGTTCGGGGAGAATTAGGTTAGTTTTTACCACAGGGTTATCTTATTTTCGTTAAATATGGCCATACTATAATATTCTTTATTGCATCTGTTTTTCCATAATAATTCTCATGGTTTAAAATGCATCTATCGGTAATTTATCCAAAGTCAAGCTGAACTAATTTCCCGTGAACGTCGTTGGCAGCTGAAGACTGTTATTAATAACTATTTCGAAGAGTTTAAAAAAGTCTATCATTAATTTAATTCCCCTGTAATTCCCAGAAAGTGTAGTCTCCTTTATTCTTGTAAAATGGTATTCTGTAGCTCATCTGTCCGAAGTACTTTGTACATAACGGCCAAGATTTAGAAGTTTCGTGAGCCACTGTCCAGCTTCTTACCTAAATAATTATAACCTAAAAAATTACTAGAACCGCCAACAAGTGTTAGATAATTTTATTTATTTTATTGTAGCACAGACAATTTTGATCGCCTTGAAGATAGTCCATCAATTTGTTACAACTCTGTAGGTGACTGCTGAAGTATCACGAGGAGAAGCTACTTCCTTTGTAGAAGTTAATTGATTAAACTTATCTTGTTAATAGAAGCCGGAAACCTGAATTTGAAACCGTACAATGTAGATGCTCAAATCTTGATTATGTTTTTTTATTTAATTTAAATGTGTAATCAACCAAATATAAGTACCTAGATCAAAAAATTCGCAGAAAAATCAATAAAGTATCCAATAGGACTTGATTACAAATAAAAACATAAGTTGATATATGATTAAGATACCAATACTTCAAATAAATAATATCTAAATACTATATATATTATTGTTAAATTGAATTTCAATTTTCCTAGTTGACCTCTAATTAAAGGCAACTTGAAAAGAATGCGAGTTTAAATAAATTATTTCTTCTTATAAATTATGAAAAGGTACTTATATTATTACTATAATTTTATATATGTATAAAAAATCTTGGCATTAGGTATTAATTTTACTTATAACGATATACATTATGGTTTAAAGTTGAAATTTTACTAAAAGATATCTGAAATATGCTAAAACGGATTTAGGAGTAACTGTACCAAGTTTTAATAGTGTTAACTTTACAATTTTAATGAATTCTAGCCCTAAAAATATATTTTAAAATTTATATTATTTTTCGACATTATTTTCCATTTTACGAACTTTAAACATTTTTCAATAAAATACAATTTGTTATGCGTTATTTCTCACTATATAAAGACAAAAGATTTATGAATCGACACAATATCGACAGACAAACAACGGGCGGATATTCTGTTTGATGAGCCACCCGCGTCCTATGTCGTGGGAGATAATCTATATTGGTTTTTCATATTTCAGTAGTCTTTTAGAAAAAGTTTTATATTCAGTAAAAGACATAAATGTTATAATTTTTTTCATAAAAATCATTAATGATTTATATAAATAATATTTCAAAATATTTAGGTACTTTGGAGAAATTAATTACAATTATAAAGATTTGCAATTTTTAAACCGCTCCCGTTGGTCGTATGCTTAGCGCAGACGCCTAACGATAGCGACGCAATAGGGCTCGGGTTCGATTCCCGACAGGGACAGGCATGTATGTGATGAGCATAGATGTCTGTATTTCTGGGTCGTTCATGTATGTATTTGTATCGTTGTCTAACAACCTTAACACATGCAAATAATTTGCTTGCTTAGGAGTTAGATCAATGTGTGTCCTTTGTCCAGTGATATTATTATTATTACATTATTATATCTGCGCCGCGAACTGACATTGGAATTCTCAGATTAGAAATTTAAATGACTTATTATTGCCAAGGTTAAAAAATTTTACTTTATTACTAAAAATGTTACACATGTTGAGGCGTTTTACAGACTCTCCAGTTATGAAAGTCCCCTAAATGTAACCGGATTAAAAAAAAACCCGTTTGCAATTGATAACTAATTTAATAAGAGATGTCTTATAATGTCATACTATACTACGTTAATTATTAGTAATAGTGTAGGCCAAACGCACGAAGTCCGCGACCGTCAAAGCAATCAATACTCCATTATTACTATGATCTGTGTTCACTTTGTGTTTTATCAACCAAATCCGCCTCCTAAGCAGCTCATTAATAAACATGAAGTGGGATCTATTCGAATAAGACTTGTCTCTTTTACGTTTCATTTTATACTTCTAAAACATATACAATAAGTAATACACTTATAATTTTATACTCCAACATATAAATAATTGTGCTGAGCTCGAGATACTTAGCGAGTAGGGACGTACATGTAATTGGCCAACTGCCTTCAAAGTCCTTCTACAGAAAATCTTTTTGGCCAAAAACGATACTTGATCCTTAAAAAAAATAAACATATATTTTATTTTTTTTTAATCAGTTTGACAGTGATAATTTAAGATTTTTTTAAACTGTTACTTTTGTTTTGAGTGAATTAAACCAACTACGCCACTGTCTACGCTACGAGCTACGCTATCACAATCGTAACTCTCATCTCAAGACCCTCTTTTCATTCCTCTTCTTTTTATAGTAATTCCTATACTGTTGAAGCTGTCGGTCCATGGAACTCAGTGCCCCTTTCATTAAGACGAGCTAATACCTTGGATTTTTTAAAAAACAGGTACAACAACTGTATTGGTTGATGATATCGGTCGATCAAGTTTCTATTATTATTGTTATTATTAATACGTTTATATTATTGCTTTATCTTTTTAGTTTATTTACTTTTTTACTATGTACTGTTTTTAAAAATAATAGTATAGTAATGGTTTACAGTAATTTAAGTATATGTGTAATATTTATAATACACAGGCATACTCTTATGTTTAAAAAAATAGATTTACGTTTATTTAATTGTTAATTTACTTGTCCTTTTATACTGTTACGCTCACTGTTATTATTTTTTATGTTCTTTGATTTTTGTTTTACCTCAGTTGTTATTTGGAATGCAATATAGAATATCATCTATCTATCTTCGTTAGGCATAGCCCAAAAGTCATTTCTACTCCCAATACTATAATATATGGTTTAATAAAGAGTGTTGTTAATAACCCATTCTAATTATTCTGGCTAATAGTGAGCTATTAACATCAAACTTTTTATGCAACTTAATAGCATCACAATAGAGCCATATTCTAAAGCAAAAACTTGTATTTAGGACCTTTTGCCGCTGAGATTACCAGATACCACCTGTTGGATTCCTCAATTTCCTTCCAATGATATTGTTTTTCATACTCTGAATTTGTCTTCTCCATTTGTTTTTTTTTAATTAAACAAATACACATATTTTACTCATGTTATGCTCTTTAGTTATAGACTTATTAGTAAATGATTTAAAGAACTTCAATATTTAAGCTATTGTATCTTAAAACAATTAACATTATTATTACATGAAACTAATCTTAACGATCTATTAGCCTACCAGTTATGATATACTTTATTTTATAACATTGAAATAATAATAAAACATATAATCATAACTGTTTGGTTAAAATAAAACTTATTACCTACCCTAGATATTACTACGACCCCTATATAAAATTGACTTTACATTATATAACTTCTCCAGCAAACAAGTAATATATTCTTATTCGATAACTGGATCATGTTGAACTTATCTGGGATATCTTATATATTCACGTTATCATTTTATATCCTTCAAAGGATTTAGTCATAACTTTGTTATTTAACATTACATACGCCATTAACTTCTATAACCATAGAAAATATTAATTAAGGTAAATAATATTATTTACCAACGTTAAATACTACGTATTTATAAAAAACTAGGATAAAAATGGATTAAAAATTATCAGATCACTTTTATTAAAAAAAATGTAAAAACATAAATAACTTATAAATATAAACTTGTGGTGTAAAGCACAATAAATTCTATTTTAGGCAACCTGTTGCTTCACTCACTGAACGAATACTTAAGAGTTTAAATAACAACTATTCTAAAAGTTTAACATTCTGGTTAAGAAGTTTCATATTGGAGTTAATTAGTTGCTATAGGCGTGAGTTGTTACCTCTAGTACCTCTTTGTCTCCTTTTACATTTTTTCAAATTAAGGATTAAGATTTTGATACTAACAACACAAGATATTTCCTAACAATACTTAAACAGACACACTTAAATAGCGTTCTAGGTGACGGTTACCAGGAAAAGATTACATTTTCTACCCTTGTCACAGTTCATTCCGTAACAAAATCTTAAACATAATATGCTATACATACCTACGTATAGAAAGCAATCTCACAGAATTATTGTCAGTAATAATTAGTTATGATAACGTACTCAGCTTACCTTACATACTGTTGATATTTTTTGAGAAACGATAATTGAAACAAAACATTTACCAATAACAGAAACCAAATTTCTAAGATCTTATCTTAAGGTATGTGACAAAGGAATGGTCGGATGTCTATTCTAAATATTGATTGCTTGCAATAATGTTGTCATATCAAAAAAGTACCTATATTACTTATTTCAAAGCACCTAAATAGAATTAAAAAAGGATTACTAAGAGCCAGCTTTAGGGTTCCTTACTTAAAAGGTAAACACGGAACCCTTTTATTAAAACTTCGCTGTCTATGTCTCCATCTGACGGTCTGTCAGTCTCCAGGCTGTATCTTATAAACTGTGATAACTAGACGGCTGAAATTTTCACACATTTCCATACAACAAACGTTAATTATTTGCTTGATTTTAATAGCGACAACAGGTTGAAAGATAATGACAGACAATGGCGACGGATAGACGAGTGTGGTTTTAGGTTAATTAGAAGGTTTGAGGCATATATTGACGGATCTCAGACTAGACGCAGGTTAATTTCATACAGTGACATTTCAGGGACAAATTGTTACTTTGTCAATATACCTCCTTTCAGTACCAGCTATATGTAATATAAAATTTAAATATTCCTTCAGTCGGTCCATTAAATGCCATAATGACTCATATTTGAAGTTGGTTATTTTTAATATTTTTTTTTTTTTTTTTTTTTTTTTATGTAAGAGGAGGGCAAACGAGCTGGCGGGTCACAGATGACTTGTGATCACCGCCGCCCATGAACTCTTGCAACATCCGAGGATTTACAAGAGCGTTGCCGGCCATGTAGGTAGGAGTAAACGCCATTTTTGAAGGTATCCATGTCGTACCGATCTGGAAATACCACCGAGGGGAGTTCGTTCCACAAGCGAGTGGAACGTGGGAAAAATGTCCTTGAAAACCGCACAGTAGAGGATCGCCACGCATCCAGGTGGTAAGGATGGTATTGGAGGCGATGGCGCGCTGTGCGGTGATGAAATTCGGCGGCAGGCATCAGATCGAATAGTTCTTCGGAACATTCCCCGTTGTAAATGCGGTAGAAGACGCACAAAGAAGCCACGTCTCTACGCAATGCCAAAGAGTCCAGCCGTTCGCAGAGCACCGGGTCCCCGACAATCCGAACGGCTCTCCGTTGTACGCGGTCAAATGGTAGAAGCTGATATTGGGGTGATCCGGACCAGAGATGAGAACAGTACTCCATGTGTGGCCGGACCTGCGCCTTATAGAGCGCAAGTCTTTGGCCAGGTTTGAAATACTGCCTCGCTCTATTAATCACTCCCAATTTCTTCGAGGCCAACTTGGCCTTGCTCTCCAGATGACCACGAAACTGACAATCGCTCGAAATGTCGAGACCCAGTATTCTGATACTTGGCGAGGCAATGAGGGGAGTGCTCACGAAGAGCGGTGATACGACAAATGGAGTTTTCTTAGCGGTAAACGCGCAAACTTGTGTCTTTAGGGGATTGAACTGTACGTGGTTCAGTTCACCCTACTCAGAGATCAGCCCCAAGGAAGTCTCTATAGAAGACACAAGTTTCTTTCGGCACTCGTCGACGTTTTCCCGAGAGAGACCTGCACGGCCGGAATATACCGCATCCCCAGTGCTGTCATCCGCATAACAATGTATGTTGGAGATATCCAGCATATCATTGATGTGCAAGAGGAACAGAGTTGGGGATAGCACGCAGCCTTGGGGTACACCAGCGTTCACGGGCTTAGGGTCCGAGCAAAAACCGTCGATAACGACCTGTATACTCCGCCCAGTGAGGAAGCTGGTGATCCACTTGCATAAACTCTCGGGAAGCCCATAGGAAAGTAGCTTCGAAAGAAGCCCCCCGTGCCATACACGATCAAAGGCTTTCGCCATATCCAGACTAACTGCCAGACCCTCTCCCTTGCTTTCAATAACAGCTGCCCAACGGTGTGTAAGATACAACAGAAGATCACCAGCCGATCGACCATGGCGAAAGCCATATTGCCGGTCATTGACCAACTGGTGATCCTCGAGGTAGGTTAGGAGCTGTTTATTGATGATGCTCTCCATTACTTTGGAGAGAAGAGAGGTAATGGCGATAGGTCTGTAGTTAGCTGGGTCTGAGCTATCGCCCTTTTTTGGGATCGGATGGACAAGGGCACGCTTCCATGAGACCGGGACTACGCCTTTCAAGTAGGAGTACCGAAATAGACGCGTTAGCACTGGTGTCAACTCAGGGGCACATGTTCGTAGCACAACTGGAGAGATACCATCTGGCCCACTCGACTTATGAACTTCCAAGGAAAGCAGGGTTTTTCGGATGAGTTTTTGCCGAAAAACTATTTCCGGCATAAAGCTCGGACACCGCGGGATGATAGGCGGTGCCCTCTCCTGGTCGTCCAAAGTCGAGTTTGAGGCAAAAAGAGTGCCCAAGAGATCGGCTTTCTCTTTTGCTGTGTGGGCCAAAGAGTCGTTCCCAGTGTGCAATGGCGGCAGGGATGGGAGACAGAAGTTTCCCAGACTGGCTTTGGAAAGCGCCCAGAACTTGCGCGTGCCAGGTGGGTACTTTGCCAACTGATCCCCGATTTTGACGACATGCTTGAACTTTGCTCTAGCGATTTTCCGTTTGAAGAATCTGGAGGCACGATTATATTTCCTCTTCAGAACTCTGGAGTTCGGATCCTTAGTGACTAACGCATTAGCCCAAGCCTGATAAGCCTGCCGTTTGTCAGCTGCTGCAGCCCTGACAGACGCATCAAACCAAGGCCGCGATCTGCCACCAAGTGGTACCACAGAGCTTGGTACAAATAGTTCCATGCCCTGAAGTATCACATCAGCTACAGCCGCAGCGCAGTCACTAGGATCATTGGAAGGAAAACAAATCGGCCCGAATGGGTAGGATGCAAAAAAGAATCGCATTCCATCCCAATCCGTAGTAGACTTGTAGTGCCAAACGCGTCGAGTCGCAGGTCTTGTGCGAGCTGGGCGTTCCATGGGCACTACACTCCGTACCAAGCAATGATCAGAGGACCCTAAGGGAGTCTCGACAGTGACTTGGTACTTTCCGGGATGTGTAGTCAGCAGAAGATCCAACAAAGAGGGTATATGGCTGTCCACGTCTGGTAGACGAGTGTGCGTCTTTACCAATTGGGACAGACCATTTGCCAGAGCAAAGTCAAACACAGATCTCCCCGCGTAGTCGGTGGCACGTGACCCTAGCCAATCGGTATGGTGCGCATTAAAGTCCCCGAGGACTACGACTTCGGCGGAGGGAGTCTGTGAAAGCAGATCGTCAATCTTCGCCTGAACATGGCCTAAGAGTTGATCCGTTTCTGCATTACCACTATGGGACCTGTAGAGGCACGCGTAGACTCTGACATGGTCGTCCATGTCCACGCGCAGCCAGAGTACAGATCGGTCCCGACCTTCAAAAACCTGAAGGCGACGGTAGCAGATATCGTCCCTTACGAACACAGATACTCCGGCGTGTGGTATAAAATGGTGTTCTAGTTTATACCCGGGATATGATAGGTACGCTGTGTCGCTAGGTTGAGATATCTGCGTCTCCGTCAGAAACAACAAGGCCGGCTGCGCCGTCTCTAGATGATGGTGGACGGCGTTCAAGTTGGAATGAAGTCCCCGGATGTTGCAAAAGTCCACAGTTAAAGTGGGTCGGGGTGCCGCTGCGTTAACTCGTCGTTTGCCCTCTAAAAACACAAAAGGCGATACTTTGCCCGCCCCAGATACGACGGGCAGCCCGAGCAAAATCCGAGAATCATTTCCCCGATTTTGCTCGGGGAGGGGGTCCCCGGCTTCATCAAAGCCGGTACCCTCCTGGGGTATTTTTCTTTTTAGCATCGCTTTCATGTTTGGCGTGGGGGGAGGGGGGGTTGGGCTTCCGGATTCTCTCACTCACCGACGAAACATAACCAAATGAATTTGGTTACTACACGTCGGTCTTCTGTGAGAGGGTGGTCCTTCCCCGGTCGAGCCAGCCCAATACGAGCTGCAGCCAGATAACTACAGCTAGGCTCTACCACCTAAAATTATTATTATTAAAAATTATTTATCATGTTACTAATATTATACATGGTTGACTATCTACCGTAAAGACATCAACAAGATGAGATTTAATTGTCGATTAACAAAAGTTATTATCTATCTGTATAAGACATTTATTAGAACTTATTGATAATATTTGCTTAGACCTCAAAAACTAGAATCTACAAATTATTGTATGGGATTCAGTGTCATAATTTCAATCAATGCTTTAAATATGAAATTCTAAGATATTTTTTTTACAGATTTGTTGTATTTATTAATTGTTATGTAATTTGCGAAGGATAGTATTTTATTAACTAGAATTCATTAGTTTGAGGCACTTTGAGGTGTATATAAATTTAAATTAGATTGTTGGTTAGTTTGTGAGATTGATTCGGAAAACCATTTGAGCTGGTTCTCTTGCAAGCAAGATGGTTCTCTTAATTATTTAAACACTCTTTAATTTAGAGTAAACAAAATAAATGACTTACAATTATTCAAAACTATGTTCTTTACCATTTCTAAAACTTAAATAGTTGTAAATCAATAAAAATGTAAAATATTTTTCCTGTCCGGCCTACAATGAAAATAAACGGAATTCCGAATGTTAATGATGTAAATGTAAAATGCCGATTTTCAATTTATATCATCACTTTTCTGAGAAAATAAGTCGGAGAAAAACATTACATTGAGGAATACAAATATCATGTTTGAAATAGTCAATACACATGTTATCAATGCTAAGATTATTATTATTAAAAGTAATAGCAATAATTGACTTGTTATTTTCCTTTGATAATATCGAATAATAAATCATCATTACGGACAAGATCAAAAGAATGTTTTTTTTTTCTAAATTATAGAAATATTATTTAATTGTTAGGTACTAAGATTCAAAACGTATTTTTGTTTTCTTCAATAATTAAGTGAATAGTTTCACTGACACCACTATTCAACACAGATTGCGAAAACGTGCCTAAGAGCAGAAAATGTTAACAATAAAATAAAAGTGTTCCAAAAACACTCTTTGTATACGTCACAGAGAACAAGCCGTCAACTGTAGGTACATTCATATAAAAACTAATATATAAGGGTATATTTATGTATCTTCAAACTATTTAATATAATAGCGTCATCATTATAATTAAATCCAAAGACAATCATTTTGAATGACGGAAGTAAATTTTACAAATTAATAAAATTACAAACAGTAGTCAGAACTACCCAAAAATTACATTAGAAAGAAAGAAAGAAAGAAAGAAAACACATTTATTTGGGGCCAACAAATCACAGCCATCTTAACACACAGAATTACAAAAAAAAAAAAAATATATAAAAAAAAAATGGGCAACACTTAGATAAATATAAAAATAATCAACAACTATAATAAAAAAAAACACATTAAATTAAAAAAAAATACATAATTTAGACAAAAAAAAATATAATAATATTCTACCTAAGATTAAAGTTAATTAAATAAAAAAAAATTAAAAAAAATGCTGACTATGACATTGCATCCCCAAAAAGGTGTACCACTCAGCTTTGAGTTGGGTTTTATAAACCCAACACTGATTTTCAGTGATACCCTACTATGAATAGCGCGACAAGTATCATTTAAATTAAATACTAAAATACTATATACATATTAATAGCTATAATAAAAAAAATACAATAAACATAAATAGACATTAACTAAAAAAAAAAACTAAATACTAGATATTATTTTAAGATATTACGGAGATATACATATATACAAAAAAAAACCAAACAAATTATACAAAAGATTATAATACGAAATACAAAACAGTCAGAAACTAGCAAAAATAATAAAAATAAAATAAAATAAAACACGAATATCCGAAGTTACGTCGTCGAGGTCGAGCAATGCAGCTGAACAAAAGCAAACGGTTTCTTCGTGGCGGTCACCGCAACCCGTGTTAGACTAACCTATCCTTCGCGATAGGGCCACGTCAATAGGCAAGTATATTATATTATATTACATAATTACCCAATAAATATATATATATATATATATATATATATATATATATGTGTATGTGTATATATATATATATATACACATACACATATACATATACAGATACATATAAATATTTGCATATATATATATATACACATACACACACATACATACACACATATACACATATATACATATACATTAAAAATATATATTTATTACTTTATAAAAATTATCGTTTATTAGGGCTGAAGTTGTAATTTATATAAATGTATTTTATATTTGCAACGAAAAGTATTTTTTGTTTTCAGGACCCGAAGTGGAGGTGGCAAGTCGTTCCAACATTTCGTAGCGGCATAGCGGAAACTACCACGGAATGCTGCAGTTCGGTGCATGGGTACATTGAGCATATATGATGATGCTCGCGTTGGATAATTTCTGTTACATTCCCTTGTCCAAGTCAATTTATTGTACAAGTACACAGGGGCTTTACTTTGGACAATGTCGAACAGTAAGGTTGCAAGATGCAATCGCCTACGATATTCCATCCTAATCATGCGTGCGTCATTAATATATGGAGAAACATGCGCACGAGGTGGTATATTGAAGGAGTACCGCATGCATGCGTTTTGTACCCGTTGTATAAGCTTTTTAGTACGTGCCAATAATCTAGGCTCGATTACAATGTCTGCATAATTAAATTTTGAAAGAATAATCATTTCACATAACTTTACTCGCATGTCTTTATTAAGAACGTTTCTTATCTGGTATAATACTTTTAGCCTATAAAAACAATTACGAACTGTATTTATGGTATGCCTCTCAAACCTTAGCCCTTCATCTAACACTAACCCTAGATTACGTGCCTCTGTCACACGTTCTATCCTTTCACCCCTTATATGTATCAATGGATTCAAACTACTGATTTTCTTAATTTGATCTTTTGTACCCAGTATAATATATTTCGTTTTGCCTGGATTCAACACAAGGCCATGAGACTCCGACCACTCTGAGATACGGTTGAGATCGTCATTTAGCTTTTGTACAGCCACACTAGCCTCTGACTCTTTAAAGGAAATATACATCTGTATATCGTCAGCGTATATATGATGTTTACAATTTTTATTTGAGTTACAATATCGGCACAGTATAGCGCAAAAAATATAGGTCCTAAAATTGATCCTTGTGGTACTCCCCTACTTACTGAACTACAGTCTGATCGATTTCTTGACCCATCATCATTGACGATTTCAACGATCTGTTTTCTATTTTGTAGATAACTAGCGAACCATTTTATAGTTTCAGAGTTGAACGAGTAATATTTTAACTTAGCGAGAAACAGTTTCCTGATTATAGTATCAAAGGCACGAGAAAAGTCCAATAATACAAGGATCGTGCCCTTCCCCACATCCTGAGCGCACAATATGTTGTCTACGACATCTAACAATACTGTGGTTGTGCTATGATATTTTCTAAAGCCTGATTGCTTCTCTGGTAGAATTTTATTAGACTCTAAGAATTTTATTAATTGATTTGAGGGTCTTTAAGATATTCAGGTATACTATGAGTATATTTCTGTTTTACATTTATTATATTCTTTAGATGTTTCCATAATACTTTAGAATTTTTGAAATTGGAATTAATATGGAAATTAAAATAAGCATGCTTTTCTCTAGATACGTCCTGCGCAACTTCAGATTTTAGATTTTTATAGTACTCCATATGTACATCCGAATTTGACCGCTTAGCCCTAGCATGAGCCTCGTCCCTGCGACGCATTAGCAATTTAATGTTGTATGTAATCCAAGGATAGTAATTTTTCCTAAACGAAGTGGTCTTATATGGACATATCTCGTCAAACAACCTAAGCAAATCCGTAGTGAACCCGGTCACCATTGTATTTATATCCTCAAACTCCAAAACTCTTTTCCAATCCACTAGATCTGCCCTAGTTGCTAACTTCTCCGGATCTATATTTTTTAGTGCACGATACCTAATTTTGTTCGTCTGTGTTTTATATTTCATAATATTTAACTCCCCAAAAACAAATGCATGACCTCCAAACCCTGTCACGCATTCAACCCCGACACGATCAATCTTTGTATTTGAACAAAAGAGGTCGATTAATATCTCGCTATTAGCCCTGAAATGTGTAGGTTGGTTAACACGTTGCGTTAAGCCATGGGTAGAAAGAAATACATCCAATGCATACTTTTGAGGGTCACGATTGCTTAAGTAGTTTATATTGAAATCCCCTAACAAATATATATTGTCATAATAGGGTAGCGAACAAATGGTATCAGATAAGGCATCAAGAAATGTTGCAGTGTTAACCCAAGGGGGGCGATATGCTGTTCCGACAATAATCAACTTTTGATTTAATTTCATTTTAATCCACATCTGTTCAACTGTAGGCGCTTGGGGATGCACGAGCGTGCGCACGTATAACCCCCGTTTTATATAAAAGCCGACGCCACCACCTCTCGATCTTAGCTCCGATGCCCGCGGTATATGACGTAATTGGTAACTAGGAAGACAAGGAGCTCGGCCGTCCTCACCCGGGTGCAACCAGGTTTCATTTATTGCAATTATATCAACCATATGACGCTCCATCATCACAACGAACTCCTCATGGTGAGAGACAAGTGATCCAAGGTTAAATAAACCTAATGAAATTCTTTCCAATTTAACCATTTATACACATAATAAGAATAATGTAATACAAATATACATATATGTACACACGCACACTCATACATATACATAAAATGTCCAAATATATAAATAAACACCTATAAACATACGTAAATACTCCTGGATATGTATATAATAACCTTTTTAAGATAAAATAAGAGCTGTTTGTAAAATAAATTAATTTAACGTAGATGATAATGACATTAAACATGAACACGGCGAATATAATATTGATACCAACCTCAAGCAATATTTTCAATCTCGCTATAAAGAAATATGGGGACGCAACACCATTACCAACATTGCAAAGTTTCAAACGATTATTCAGTACTACAAAACACAATTTACCGTATGCTGTAGAACACATGCAAAGTAGCAGAATACCTAGTAAAAACATGATCCAAAACCCTCTAACTATTTTTATCACATATGAATAGATTATTTCTAAATTAGTAAACGTAATTATTACATAACTGTTCGAATTTGATATTATACAAATGACATACAAACTCAAGATATGCAAAAAAATTTTTGAATGTCCTTTCCTGTTCGTATCCGTTGCGCCGTTGTGTCTGTCGCCCGACGTATATATATTCTCCCGTCCCGAGTCCAAATATAACGCCAACCCTGACGTTTACCCTCTTCCCTCGCCTTATAAAATAGAAGCCGGTTGATATGAGTTAGGTGTTCGTTTACATAAATTCTAGACGGGTTCCCGTCGGTCACTCCGGAGGTATCCGTATCCCGTCGCACTCGCGCTGCCTTTATCATATCCTCCCGTAGCACACGCCGCGCCAGCCGTACTATAATAGGTCGCGGGCGACGTCGATTCTCACCCGTCGTCATCAAACGATGCAGGCCGGCGCGCTCGGCGCTAACTACATCGCGAGATTCAAGTATGATTCCTAATTTGCTTGAGACAGCTTGTGTCAGATGCATCACATTCTCACCGCTTTGCTCAGGTACGCCAGCAATGATGATGTCATTAAGCAGCATCGCCTGCTCACGATCGTTTATGTCCTCCCTTAATTGTTGAATAGCCCCATCGGTTTCAGACTCGTCACCTCGCGCTTGAAATTCACGCTCCAAAGATGTAACGCGGTCCTCCACTGTACATATCCTTTTATTAAAATCGGCCATGTTTTCGTTTAATCGAACTATTTCCAATCTAAAAGCAGCCATTTCCCTCGTGACTGTCGCGAGTTCTAATCGTAAAAGTTTCATTTCTTCAGGTAAGAATGCTAAAGAGTTCCTCTGAGAATCCCCAGTCATATGCGCATCCTCACAAATATCTGCCGCAGTGGGTGACTCGTTGTCGGCTGCAGACTTGACCTTGCTATCTAGACGACATGAGCGACACGTCCAGCGCGCAGGAGGGCGAGAGTCAGGACTTAGGTTGACGCAAACACGGTGGAACACGGAGTTGCATTTTTTACATTTTGCGCCATCCGTTGGTGACAAGAACTTGCCGCACTGATAACATTTACTAGCCATATTCAACCAGAAGATATTAAGCCCTGCGGGCCTACTGAATAATATTTATCTTTTGAATGTCTATTCAAAGTCACAAACAATAATAAAAGTAAAAAATAATAATTTAAATGATAGTTTATAAGATATTGACTATTTATTTATTGTAAGGTATGCACATATCACACACAGCTGATACATCGATTCTCTTTAAAAGCACAAAAACAGTTTTATTTACAAAGTTCAGGACAACTTAACTACACTCACTAAATATGTATTTTAGTTCAAATAAACGTACTTTCACAATTATACTGTATTTATATTTTATTTTAAGAAATTATACGGGTAGACACTTGTCGCGCTACACGCGTGCTCCGAACACGACCGTCCACGACCGCGACCGGCAACATTACGATCACTTCATTCAACTATTAAAAATTGAAGTCTTTTTATCAGGAAATAACACGGATATTTCTGGTCTCTTTATGTAATACAAAACTATTCCTAATTATTTTATCCGTTAAGTCGTACTCTATTGTTTTAAGTTCCTGTTTACTAAATTCACATAAAAGATTACATTTTTGCTTCAAACCTCACATAATTCGTTTTAGATTTAAAGTATCCTTAGACCTTCCTAATATATGTATGACTATTTAATAAAACCGTCCATACACTGCATGTAGTTGATGAGTGTCGCTCGGAGATTAACGAATTACATGCAGTTCAGTGACGCACGATATTGTAGCATAGACGGAGAGTTGCCAGTGAAATAACTTAATGGATTTATTACTACATTAACAATTTTTGTGAATGTATATCTATGGAAACTTAAATTTGTTAATTATATAGCTTTAGTGAAATTATTAATCTAAAAAAATTTAAGACCAAATTTTGATTATCTATCTGTTTCTGACAGTTTTGTAAAGGAGTTTAAACAAAGACTGATGACTTATTTTTCAGTTTCATCTTTGCGTTTAATCATAAACCTCCGCTTATGAAATACAGCTAAATACAGTCATTAAACAACGATATTTATGTTTATAATATAAACAACTCTAGAACGAATTAGTTATTTTAAACTTATCATCTCAGTATGATAAGTTTAAAATGGAATTAAATTACTGGCGCTTAGGAAAAATAACATAGAAATATCAGTTATTTGAGATTTTTAGAATAGTATTTTTAAAGATATTGGTTTAAATTAATATTTCATTTATAACAAAACAAACCCTAAAGTATCCTATACTAGGCTATGGCAACGGCTTTGCCAGCTCTTTTTAAGTAATGGATGCTAGGTCGGAATCAGCAAAAAGTACTTTTTTCATCCTTCGGGCATATTCGTTTTTTTCACTTTAAAATGTACTTTATATAGGTACTATTCCGGCAACGGTTATACAAAGTTTTATGGTGATGGATTAAGTAGTTAAGATGTAAAAGCATAACCAACAAACATACTATTCTCCGTTAGAATATTAATTAATAAAATGGAAAAGTACACCACAAGGAATTTCTCGACAGTAGGTGGTTTCCCGTTCTGTCGGTAATCCTTTGTTTTGTAAATGAGGTTCTTTGCACTTCTTGCTCCGTTTGTTTCTAAAAGTTACTGGAATAAGGACAAGATTATTATTAAGTTATTTACATTATTAGTTATACATTATTAGTTTTAAGTGTTTATAATACAAGGCTGCTTGAAACATTAAAATTATACATTTTATCTAAATGAGACTAGATTAATTAAAACTAATATTCTTTGATAAATGTGTTTTTTGACAAATCACTCACCTCATTATTTTCTAACGCTACTTATAGTTTATCAATCTAGCTGCAGGTCTAGACCTACATTTATTTATTATACTTGAAGATTATTATTTTTAGTAAGAAATAAATCTTAAATAATTCCTGGACTGGAGCAACTTGGCTGAAGTAAATATTTCATCAAATATTATGATCGCTTTCAGATCTTAGGTCAAGTTGGTTCGATCTCTCGATATCTAGGAGACATTATGAAGTGAAGTCTATTTTATAAATATTCAGTAATACTAAAACTATATAAGAACAAATTCATTAAGATAATTTCAAATTATATTGTAATATAATTATTTTACAAAATAATTATTAACATTTTGTAACGTCTTTTAAAATGGTATACATTTTTTATAAAATATCACCTCGTTTAATATAATATCTAAAGAGTTATTCTACGTTCATATTCGATATCTATATATATATATATATATATATATATACGTATATGTAAATGTTTTTATATATATGTATATATATATATATATATACGGAACATTTAATAACCTATAAATGATATATATATATATATATGACTTATTGCTATAAGTGAATTATAAAAGTACTTTACGTTTTCGGCTCTTTAGTACAGACAATCTGAACCCGAGAACATATCGACAAGAATAGCACTTGACGAACTTTGATACATTTTTTAAAAATTCAAAATTGTGATTAAAGGGTCGTTATATAATATTATATAATTTACAATGACTTTCGTCAGAAAAACCCTCTGAAATCTAACTGGTACTTTTTTACAAAAATGTACACAAACTTGTAAACTCTGTTGCTATAAGTAGATAGTATTAAGAATATATATTTAATTAAAAGATATCAAGAACATATATATATATATATATATATATATATATATATAGTTATATTATAGCATAATATATAGTTATAATCTTACAAATTATATCACATTACATTTTTTAACAAGTCATATAGTTTCATTCCGATTTCTTGTAATGATTATAATATTCTGTTGATTTTTCTTTAAAGAGATATTTTCGTAGTTAAATCTTATTATAAGACGATATATTATCACTAAATTTTACTTACGATGATGAATTGAATGATGTTATTTTGTTAATATGTAATTATAGAGTAAGCCAAGTATATTGCATATTAATATAAGCGAATAAGATATTAATTTGATATTTTAGAAATATTTAAAGCAGAACTTATTCTCAATAGAAATTCATTTTTCTTTCCCTTTTCTTTAATTTTCCATAATAAGAAGTTTTCCATTCAATAGCACCGACAATAAGTTAAAAAAAGCCTAAATTTCGTAAAAGTAAGTTCTGTAGCTTTGATTTGATGTAATTATAGCTCTCCACTTTTTTTTCTTTCACGTTGAAATACAATAAAAAACAAAGTATATATTGTTAGTCATATTTATTTAAATGGTAAATACATTGGAATTTACATGTTTTAGTTCATAAGTTTCAACAGTAGCGCCACCTACACAATTAATTATGGAATATTATTTAGTATTTACTGTTAAATGTTTTAAGAATTAGAAGCATAGAATATTTTAACATAATGTTTAATCTTTTATTAATTATTAGAACTTATTATAAGGTTATAAGTAATATCATCTGTAAGTTGGTTATGAAATTGTAAATTACCCTCGCCTAAATATTATAGTGTTAAAATATTATAAAACGAGTTGTAAGGGCTGCTCTCGCCCATTCTATTACAAATGGTTGGATATTAAACATTGAAGTGCAAGTACTGTGTATTACTGAAACAAGTCTTAACAAGTCAGAAGTGTTCGACCGCTGTAGTATTACGCGCCACGTGTCTATATATACCGTTCGCAAGATATCCTGTCCAAGAATGCTGATGAAGATGGAGTGCTGCCACTGCCGTTGAAAAGCCACGAAAATAAGAGACGACGTTAAAGTTACGTCTAAGAATGCTGATGAAGATGGAGTGCTGCTGCCACTGCTGTTGAAAAACCACGAAAATAAGAGACGACGTTAAAGTTACGTCTAAGAATGCTGATGAAGATGGAGTGCTGCTGCCACTGCTGTTGAAAAACCACGAAAATAAGAGACGACGTTAAAGTTACTATTTGGGCCTTCTCCGAGTGCTGCTGTAGTAACCTCAAGCGACAACGAGTCGCTAGCGACAAGCGACAATGATATTGCAAGTGCGTAAGTTTTTTTTTTTTCTCAATACCCACGTTTTGCCATCTGCTTAGCAGGCTAATTATCTAGCTGGTTATTCGGCAGCATGCTCAATATAGAATATTAATAACTTTGTAGCTTGAAGTTAATAGCACTACTATTAAATTCTATTCATCATATATATCATATTCACTGTTAACCATATCCTGTTAAAATTCAATCATATGCGAAATACAATAAGAGCCTGAATATTTACCAAAACTTTACAGTGTTATTAATACAATATCTCTCCATACATGTTTACATCGCTTGGAGTCTTTGGTGAAGACATACGTCGGAGATGGAAAACTCTAAACTACTACTTGACTGCTAATCTGGAAGGGAATTCGTTGCTGTGTTATGAAAATCAACAACATATCAACATCACCTACAGCTACTGGAAGAAGCGGTCAACCAAGTACTTTCTTCCTGATCGCGGGATGGCAGTGCAAGCAAGCAGCACTATACAACGATGGACCTGAATACGACGACAAGGTGACAGATAAACTTTATTATAAGAAACTAGCCCTAGAAAAGTTTTGCATAATTAAGTGACCATGTGATTTATAATATTATTTTTACTACGTATACCAACTTTCAAAGCTTTTAAGACCCAGTTGTAGGTTAGATACGCGATTTTATTTCTTTGCTTTTATTAAGTTATATAACTGACGCGGTAGTCGAGACTTGCAATATAAAAGTAATGTTAGTATTTTAGATTACGATTTAGGCTCTAATATCTTTATATATGACATAGAAGTGAACACTCTCAATGAAGGGGTAATATTCGGTTTACAAAATGTATGTAAATTATTTAAAGAAAGATTTCTTGAAAAAAGAGTATATATCAGTCGTAAATGATTAAAATATAAAACCCAATATTAAACAGAAAGAAAAGGAATAACGTTAGATATTTTATATATATATATTTTAAGTAAAAGCACTTAACATCATAAAACCATTTTCAAATCGTAATGATCCTTTTGTTTAAGATAGTAAGTAGTTGCTTATAGTATACACAATATGAATAGATGAAGTATAATTTTAATTTATACAGATTAAAATGTAGACTTGTCTCCTTTCAGAGAAATTAAAATTCTAGAATTTCTTGTAGATAGACTTAAATGAATATGACTCGGTAAATATTAAACTCTATAAATTTGGTAGGATCAGATCTAAATGGCCTTGAGGACCGTATGGAAATAATAAGCCAATGCTTTGACGCTATAGGGGGTAGATTTAGATATGTTTACATTTATTAAATAGGTAAAGATTTGAATTCACGATATTATTTTATTACTTCTGCAACTATATTTTATTTTGTTTTGCTAAAACTACTCCATAGATCTTAAAATATTTATATTTAATTTTAAATTTGTAAGTTTAGCATCGGGTTGCGATAGACGTTCGTTTTTAAAACCAAGTTGGATACTTGGTTATCCACGAGGATAGGGTTATGCCATATCATGTGGAGAAATTAAATTTTATGGAACCCAATAATATCTATTTTGAGAAGTTTCATTGGTTACTTTCATAAATCAAATTTGCTTTTAAAAGACCATTTTTAGGTGGGTAAAAATAAAGTTTAAAAACGTTTAAAATCTGAACCAGTACTGTCTAAATATAATCCCGAACTAAATAGACTAATTCAATAAAACAATATATCGCGCGTATGAATATGAAGCAATGATACTGGTATTTATTACTAAAACATATTTCTATTATCTTTTATTTGACCGTTTAAATTATTTACTGAGTGTTAAGTTCTCAGTAATAGGTATCTGTACGAATTTATGATCTTAAATTTCAATCGATTATTGAAAACGCAATAGGTTTTTCCGAAATAAATTCGTTAGAATCGATAAATTATTTCATAATGATGATGATATAGGTTTAACATTTAGATCGATTTTAAACTAAACCAGTAAACGCGTACATTTCGTATTAAATTGTAAAAAAAGCAAGCAATCGGGTCTTCTGAATCCCTATTAAAAGAAACTTTAAACGATATGCGTGGTACTCAATTATTTAATTTCTGAGTATGTTAAAGAAGAAAAGAAATAACTACGATGAATTATCTTACACGCGTTTTTGAACTGTCAAATCGAGGAATTATATAAATCCACAGTAAAAGTTTTACTAAACAAGAAATAATTGCATGCCTAAAAAATATACCATAATTGACAGTTGAGACAGTTCAAATTAGGTATTTCAAATTGATGAACTTTAAAAAATATATAATTTTATTATTACTTAAAAATAGAATTATTATAAAACATGCCTCCTAAATATTCTTATTAGTAATATGAAACATAAACACGTTAGACTTAAAGACTCTGGTAACTTCAACTCTAGACAAGAGAAACATAAGAAAATTAGCAACGAATATATGTTGTCGTATCTTAGGGTATAAGAAGTAATATTATATATGGCACGGCCTTATAAAACCCCAAGCCCCAACCCTCTAAATTTCCAAGAATCGTATTATTATCAGTAAAACGTTTGTAAAATTTAATGCAGTTGAGTTCTATTAAATAATTTATACTGTAGATAATAATAAAACAAAAAAATAAAATACGTTTTGAATAATTGTATCATTCATTGTTTAGATTATATAGTAAACTAGATGTAGGTATACAATGTACAAAATTACGATCTCAAACTCGGAATAAAATTAATAACACTTTTATAACAAGTGATTGAAAATTTAATTGACTTACGTTTTAATGCTTTATAAATAAAATAGTTAATCATTAGTTATTGATTTAGTGCAAATTAGAACAATTGGAAATAATAATATAAATAGTAAACTTCTAAAGAAATATGCTTGGTTTTATAATGTTGTCCAATAGTAAAGGTAAGTATGAAATACCATGTAGGTGTATCCCGTGGTAAGTAAGTGGTAAGTGAAAGTATAAGAAATAAGAAATACCATCAATGGGTGCGTCCCGAGATATAAAAAAAAAATAATAAGAATAAACTACCATACTGGTGTGATCCGGTGGTAGTAGTAAAAGTATATGAAATACCATCAATGGGTGCGTCCCGAGATATAAAAAAAAAAAAAAATAATAAGAATAAACTACCATACTGGTGTGATCCGGTGGTAGTAGTAAAAGTATAAGAAATACCATCTGTGTGTGTTCCGATGGTAATAGTAAAATTGAAATTTATCCCATGTTGATGATGTGTGTCCATGGGCACCAGATCATAACGGCATGTCCGTTGATCTGGCTTTTTGTAAGCAGCCTGGTTTGTCCGGTGCAAAGAGAACAAGTATTTATGATAAAAACGATTATTATTATATATTATTATTATATATTATTATTATATTAACGAGTATTTATGATAAAAATTATAATTATATTACGAGGACGTAATAAGATGTCAAAACGGCCCTTAGTAAAGTTATATGTTGTATAAATGTTATGTAATTTCGCACATTAAAAGTATAATTGGATGTTTTTTTTCTTGATGCATTGTATTTTTAATAATTTGTTTTTCTCTATAACATTGTAAGATCCTGAATTTAGATGACCATTTGGTCTACTGGTTTCCAGAATGTTTATTAAATTAGAAATTAGTCATTTAATATATGATGGTTGGTAATTAAAGAAATTAATGATACAATTACGAGGTCGTAAGATTACAAATCAGGAAAGGCCGAGTGTTAGTCATATTTATTTAAATGGTAAATACATTGGAATTTACATGTTTTAGTTCATAAGTTTCAACAGTAGCGCCACCTACACAATTAATTATGGAATATTATTTAGTATTTACTGTTAAATGTTTTAAGAATTAGAAGCATAGAATATTTTAACATAATGTTTAATCTTTTATTAATTATTAGAACTTATTATAAGGTTATAAGTAATATCATCTGTAAGTTGGTTATAAAATTGTAAATTACCCTCGCCTAAATATTATAGTGTTAAAATATTATAAAACGAGTTGTAAGGGCTGCTCTCGCCCATTCTATTACAAATGGTTGGATATTAAACATTGAAGTGCAAGTACTGTGTATTACTGAAACAAGTCTTAACAATATATAAAGTTGGATGTCCCAATATAACCCCAGAAATATGAGCAGAATAGTCACCAACAAAAATGTGCGACGGATGAAGCGATAAGGACCATAGAGTATATAACTTTAACTAAAAGTTACATAAAGAAGATAATGATTTTAATAATATAATAAACATACTGAACATCAGTTTCAAGTCAAAGCTTTAACAAATCAAACTTATTTTAATCATTCTGTCAAATTCGGAACCGGAACATGTTCCGCAATTCATTATAGGAAGAGTTCTACAAGCGTAATAATAAATAATAAAGCACTCTCTTACCTTACCGGACTAAAGGCTATAAGAATATTCAGGAAATCTGCTCAGCCTTTAGAAATATGCTTTTAATGGAAGGCATCCAGATTATGGAAAATTTTCAGCTGATGAACTGCGGAAAAGTCACAAGTTGTGAACCAATAATACACTTCAGGATCAAACGTAGAATGAGCAAAATTAATAAAATGATAGGTGCCGTTTGATCAGGGAGAAAATCAAGAAATTTAAAATAGGAACTGCCCAGTTTTCTACAAGGAATTAGCATAGCTATTCAAAGAGGAAATGCGGTCAGCATTCTTTCCACTATTAAATGAAGACGTTATCTATACTGCAATATACTGTACTTTATTTTGTACTGGCTGTGCATGCAACTTTGTACGCAAAGATTTTGATTTCGATAAAACGTACCCGTTCAAAGTTTTATCAAACACCGGCTAGTAGTTTTTGCATGTAGGAATATTTCTATTTTATTCTATTATATTTTTTTATTTTTAATCACAAATATTTTTTTACAAAATACGCAGTCCAATTTCGTAGTTTTTTCATTAGAAAGAATATTATTATTCCCTGAGATGAGGACCACTGTCTAAATTTTGATAAAATGTCTTGCCTATGACAATACATTCCCGAAAATTTCATCCAAAGCGGTTAATCCGTTTCTGAGATGAGCGTGCACAAACATACAGACATATATATTTATACAGTCATACAAACATACAGACGAAAAGACAAAATGAAAAAAAATATTGTTTTTAGTTCTCTTGATTATATAAAGGTCCCCATTATGAAGTTTTTAAACTTGAACTTTAAATGCATACATCTTTTAATAGCGTGAAGAGTGTGCAATGAAAGTTAAAAACTAAATGTTACTCAGAGTGACGGTCAATTTCTATGTATAAAAGTTATTTTCATTAGCCATATATTTCTTTCGTGTTTCGTGCAAAACTAAAAGTGAAACAGATAAACAGACAAAAATGTTACAAAGAGATTCTGTTAGTTATCCCTTCTTATCATTGTTATATATTTTTTTAATATTTTTAATGTACCGAGACTACTCCTCTACAGATTTGCATGGTACATATTATGTGTTTGACATAAATTGACGTAACATTTTTATTTCTTAACCGATTTAAATAAACACTAAAATAAACACTAAATGTTAAGTGAAGAGTATGACAATTTATTCCTGTGAACTGCATTCAAATTAGTTAAGCCGTTTCTGAGATTAGCATGCACAAACATACAAAGATACAGACAGCAGACAAACAGACAAAATGAACCATTGTTTTGGGTTCTCTTGCTTTTATAAAAGCCCCCAATATGTTTTTTTTTTAATTTTCTATGTACAGAAATCGATCAGTGACAATTTTATATATGTATAATATAGTATAGATATAAATTTTGCATGTTATTTTACACGTTTACTTCATGACCAGAAAAAAGTTACAGGGTCAACTCCTAAAAGTTATAGATTATAGTTTGGTGATGAATGTTTTATTGCATATTTTTATTTAAGATTGTTCTTCTTCTGTCTAACACCCTTACCCCAACTATAAATAAATATGTCTCAACATAATAGCATACAATTTATACAACAGGTTCTAGGAAACATAAAATGTTTTAAGGTTTCGATCTTAAAAACTTACTATATCTAAAATATGTCATTGCCATCACTAAGGGCGGTTCAAACTACGAGGAATCTCTGCCTAAGATTAATTGGCATGTATAACAAAAAACATAAGTCATTAAAAAAATACAAGCAAAGAAAGCGATTTAAAATCATACTATTTCCATTAAATCAACTATCTTAAATTTTTTCAAGTATTTATATATTTTGATTACTATACTACTAAAGTTTTAATACGGAGTCCAAGTTTCCTACGTGAGGTCAATATGAACGATTATTTGCTCTCAACTTCATCTCAGCGCTCAAATATAACTCACTATTTACAAAACTTTCACAGTTTCAAACTATTTTAATATCAAATATTTAAAGACTTATAGTATATTTTGATTATTGATGCAATTTATATTTTATGTTAATAAAATTCTTCAATAAATATCTTAAGTAGGTGTCTTCAATAACACTTGAATGATAAGAAGTCGAGATCCGATAGGAGAGAAGTGAATGCTGGCGAAAATTTTAGCTAAAGAGCTTTAAAACTTTATCTCCTAAAATAACTGAATTATGATTTTACTCTATTACATAATCTCATAAAAAAGCGTTCAAAATGCTACTGTTTTTAGAAGTATAAAACAGTAGCATTTTGAACGCTTTTCCTAGTATTACGTGCCAACTTAACGTTGGAAAGTGAAAGATTATGATGAAATCAGTGAGGTCGGTAGGGGCAAATCAATAATTTCAAAATATTAATATACATATTTCAAACCGTACGAATATCTGGTACGTATAATGATATACGTACCAGATATTAAGTGGCATCATTGTCTTTGAACAAAATAACTACTATAAAAAGATAAATTTTCTCATTGAGTTAAAAAAGAAAATATGAATTTAATTTGCAAAACATCATTAAGAAAAATATATTATTTAATACTAGCAGACCCGGCCACGCGTTGCTGTGGTTGCTAAGGTTTTTGATATAACATTACATTGTAGTAAACTATTTAGTAAGTGACGGTATTTAGTAGTTGCCTATTAAGGCAACAATATTTTGATATTATCGTATAGTCAAAGTGCTCATTCATTAATGATGTGGACCGCTATGTTTTTTTACATAGATGCAATTTGTAAAAAAACATGGCGACCTCTATCACTGATTTTCTCCTACCAGTACCTAACCCTCGATACAGAAATATAATAATGATTAGAGATGCGCCAAATATTTGGTAAGTATTCGGTAGTCGGTGTATAAGTATACGGCATCTTTTTCGCAATTCGTATTCGGTCGAATTATTCGGGCCTGATGCCGAATATATTCGGTTCGAGTATTTAAATTTTTTTAGGTACACGTTTCTATACAATATTTTACAACACTATACCGCTATACGTTAGGCGTCTGCGCTCCACCACTCGACCAACAGGGTGGTTGAAAGAATGAAATTATTATTTACCAAAAAAGACGAAAATGTTAAAGCCGATGTAAAAACTCACTGGATTGCGATTTGAAGAGGAAGGTCTTTAAGCACGATTGATCAAAATTATCGTACAGTTGATATATTTATTTTAATTTTAATTATTATTATTTTATATAAGGTGGTAACATATGAGTACATTACCAATTTAAAAATGAGGTAGGGCAGATAGTTTATTCGACAAAGAAGCAGGTATAATTTGACTGTATTATGTTCATTATAATATAAATTTATATATACATATAATTCAGTCCAAGTAGCACGTGCCCGGCTATCTAAATTGTAAGTTAATTTTTATCGGCCCGACTAAAAATTGATTTACAATTTAGTCTCAGCATCGCGTGGCGGTTATGATGTTAAATTGTATATGAATTATGAAGTTATTTGTTTGCACTTATAACATTACGCCATCTGTTGAACACTATCTCAATGCAGTCAACAGATACAACGCCATCTGTTGGACTTGTTTGGATCTAATAGATTATTAAAAACAAATAATTTGCAATAAAATAATATTGCGACTATATATTAAGATCAACGCTATCCTATGTTTCAAGTTGGATCAAACTACACACAGTGTGCAAATTTGTTTAAAATCGGTTAAGTAGTTTAGGAGTCCATCGCGGACAAACAACGTGACACGTAATTTATATATATTAAAATGTGACATAGATACTTTATATACTTTTAGTAAAAGCAGTTATACAACACAATAAATATTATTTTAGATAACCTATTTATTCCCTTACTCAAAGAATACTTTGGAGTTTAAATAGCAACTATTGCAAAAGTTTAACATTCTGAAGTTACAGTTAGGAAAAAGGAAGAGAAGTCGCGGAAGGCCCCCCCAAACTGCCAACTCCTCGGTGTCCTGCGGTGCTGTTACAACTGCAGCCCGAGGCAGCGGCTATGGGGGCGACCTATGCCCGCTGTTCGGGTCGCGCCGCCGAGTTAATAAAACTCGGCGACCTAGACCTAAATGACGGGCTCCGGATTCGGCTTCAGCGGCGGAAGCGAGGCTTCTGGAGATATCTCAGGGTACTCCAGAACAGGCTCAGAAGCTGGCCGAAAGTCTTCGGACGACGTTGGACGGTGTGTGTGATGCCGTTCAATCGGTGAAGCGAGTGACGGTGAGGCTAAAGGGTCTCGACGAAACCGTCCTAAAAGAGGTCCTGTATATATGATCCCGTGGCGTCTCATTGTAGCGATGAGGGCAAAAGTTTTTTTTAATTTTTAATGGGGGTACCTTAAATATGCGGGTGCCGCATATACCACCCGGCCATCGCCTTCTTGGCAGGTGTAACGATGCAGAAACGCATTTTTTCCAACGAAAAAATAAAATATATAGGAATGAGTTGTTTGTTACCTATGTATGGTTCTTGTACTTTCTCTTCGTGTACTTTTTTTTTCCTTTATTAAGAATTTAAATTTTTATACTAATTTAATCCTAACAATACTTAAACAGATACGCGTCACTAGCGCGTGACGGACTTAACAGGAAGAGATTACCTTTCCTACCCTTGTCAAAGTTCGCGGTCCTCCAGAATTATTGTCATTAATATTTAGTTTTGAGTAACAGTAATTAAAACCAAAGGGTTTCTAAGATTTTATCTAAAGGTATGTGACAAACAAATAGTCGGACGTCTATCCCAAATATTTAATGGTTGCAATAATGTTGTCATATTCAAGAAGTATATAGTTATTTGAAAACAAATAACTAGAACCAAAAAGGATTATTAAAAGCCATTTTATGGTATATATTTTAGAGATATATGTTGTTAGTTTATTAATTTCATCATAATAATTATTTTTAACTAACACTCGCATTACCAGCACAGCGCAGTACGAGCTACATGTAATATCAGATTAAAATACAGCTTCAGTCGCTCTATCAAATGTCATAATGAATCATAATATTAATTATTTATAGACCTCCCTAAAAGCTGAGTTCAAATACCGTTCCCTACCCATGGAGAAAAATAAGGAAGGGTGTAACATTGCACCCTTTGTAAAGTTAATTAACTGAAGGTAGTACCTTGTTAATAAAATCAAAGGGAATTTGATTTCAAGGTCTTGGGATGCTTAGCGTCAAGTGCTCTGATTGATTTAGGTGTTGTCTATTTGAAGTTGGTTATTTTTAACAAAACAAAATTCAATTCACAAAATTTTTACTCTTAATCTTCTACTTAAGTTCACTCACCTTATTTTTATTTATCATGTTACTAACAAACTATACATAGTTATAAGTTGATTTGTGATCTTTGTTCTTATTTTATCCTCTGTTTTGGTCAGGGTTTTCAATAAAATTGTTATTTCTTAACTCTTATTATATTGATTGGGCTTGTGTAATATTGAAGATTTTCTATCGTTACGTCATCGGCTTAAAAGGAACGAAGTCCGGACCTTGTTATAAAATTAAAATAAAAATCTTGAGAAGCATGATGGCTTCAACTTAATCTTCTACTTCGCGTTAAAGCTCTCACTCGCGCTAGTTAGTTAGTTTATTAAAGATTAAATTTTTCATTAACAAAAGATAATATTTATAATATTATAACTAAAATCTACATATTATTTTATTAGATTCAGTGACATAACTTCAATGCTTTAAATTTGAAATAGAAGAATCTTTTCTAAGAGATTTTTTATATTTATTAATTATTATGTAATTTACAAATAATAGTCTTTTATTGCCCAGAACCTTTAGTTTGTGGCACTTTGAGGTGTATATAAATTTCGAATTCTGATTTTCATTTTACATTATCACCTCTCTAAGAAAATAAATCGAGGAAAAACAATAGATTAAAAAATACGTCATTCAAAAACAGCTAAATACAGTCATTAGCAGTTGTTCTATCGTTATTTATATTTCCAATATAAACCTCTAGAACTTATTAGTTATTTGATCTCAGTAAATAAGCTAAAAACCGAAATAGAATTAGAGTAGTGACGTTTATTTAAAAGAACAACGGAGAAATATTATTTATTTAAGATTTTAGAATAGTATTGTTAGAGGTATTAATTTAAATTAATATCATATTTAATTTATAATAAAACAAATTCTAAGCTATACTATACTAGGCTATGGCAGTGGTTTAGACAGCTCTTTTTAAAAAACCAGCATTTTGCTATATTAGAACACAATCAAAAAAATATATTTGCATCCCTCGGGAATAGTAGGTACCTAGTTTTTTTCGGGTTGTACAAAGTTTCATGTTGGTTGGTTAAGTAGTAACGACGTAAAAGCTTAACAAAGAAACATACTCCTATTATCCTTTATTAAATAAAATAAAACAGGACGATACACTATTAATTAAAATAAATATTAATTAAAAAATAAATTTTATATTAATTAAAAATTAAAATAAAACAGGAAGACACTAAAAGGAATTTATCGACATTAAGTGGTTTCTCGTTCTGTCGGTAATGCTATGTTTTGTAAATGAGGTTCTCTGCACTTCATGCACCGTTTGTTTGTAAAAGTTACTGGAATGAGGACATGAAGTTTATTATTAGTTATTTATTTATTATTATTATTATGAAGTTATATAAATTTTAATTGTTTATAATATAAGGTAGCTTGAAAAATTAATATTGTACATTTATCTAAATAGTACTGGCTATTTTGTGAAAAAGGTGTTTTATTTTGGCTAATCACTTACCTAATTGTTTTCTAGCTGTACTTATAATTCAACAATGTCGCAGTTCTAAACTTAGAACAATTAAAAAAAATCTTAACTATTTCCTGGACTGAGGCAAGTTGGCTAAAGTAAATATTTCACCACAGATTAAAATCGCTTTCAAATCCTAGGTCAAGTTTGTTCGATCTTTAGATATCTACGGTCATTATGAAGTAAAGGGTATTTAATAATTATGTAATAATTAAAAAACTACATAACATCAAAATGATTAATGTAATTTCATATTATATTAATATTTTGTAACATTTCTTTTAAAATGGTACCAAATTTTTATAAAATATCTTTGTCTAAATCGACAGACATATTATATGTTTATAACTTCTAAATATATTATAAATAGATATATGTGGAACATTTGGTATACTTAAATGATATTTATTTGATTTATTGGTATAAGTGAATCGGTTCATTAGTACAGGAAAATTGAACCCGAGAATGTATCAAAAACATTATAGGTACATATGTCATACTTTATGAACTGCACTTTTTTTCTTAAATAAACGATAAGATATCACTAAATTTCATGCACTAAATTACTGGTGTACAAACGGTTTGGCTTTCATACCTTTGACTAATTTAATTGGCTAGTCAAAGATCTATCTCGAATCTTTACACTTTTGATGTGACAACGTCTTAAAATTCGATGGGGCCAGCTCACGCACTAAAAACATGACGTATGCGGCGTTACCTCGCTCTGAGGCGTTCCATTTAAGGCTTGAAGTGCAAGCGAGAGCGCGGAACGAGCGACAAAGAGGCTCAATCGGCCTCCGCGTTCGGCAGAATTGGACATCTGTCTAAAATATCTATCAAACAAAGAAAATTTTAATTTTCTTTTGAAAAATGCAACCATTCCATCAGTATTTTCTTATGACGTGTCACGTTCCACTATCATCAGTAAACCGCTTTTACAGAGAACCGATTTTTATTTTCCTTTCATATATTCATTTCTAATTATCATTACATATAAATATGTAGGTATATATAATTATAGTTGTAACTATAATAAAAAAAATTGTATTCAAATTTGATATACATACTGTACTTTCTTGCTTCATTCCCTCCACTATAATGTTGTCTGGAATAAATCGCTACTTAGTGACAGGACCGACTTGTTGTATTACCAATACCTCTTATTAAGAATTTATTTGTATCATTTCTATATGTGTTGTGCAATAAAGAATATTATTATAATTAAATGTCATCAAAATCTTACTTGTTATTTTGTTTAAATGTGATTACAAACTAAACCAAGGATATTGCATATTAATATCAGCGCATAAGATATTAATTTGACATTTTAAAAGTACTTTAAATTTATTCTAACTAGGAAAAAATATATTTTCTTTAGATTTCCTCCATTAAAAAATAGTCCTTTCGATAACACCAACAATAAGTTAAAACCATAATAAATTAAAAGAAAATATAAGTCCTGAAGCTTTGATTTGACGTAATTACAGATCGAAGGTTTTTTTTTTGTATTCGTCCGTTGAAATGCGAGTATTTAACTCGTATCCTAGTAATATATAGGTATGTATAGTTGGATATCCTGATATAGCTACACCAATTTTAACATAATTCTGTCCGACATAAATATGCGACGGATGAAGCGATAACGGTCAACTACCATTACGCATAAAGTATATAACTTTAATTAAAATTACAATTTACATTTCTGTTCTCATTGAACCCACGGGATATCACGGAATTGAAACATTTTACATTGTGACGTAGTAAAATATTAATAATTAAGTTTAATCATAACACAGAAATAAATATTTTTAATAATATAATTATTGAACGTCACTTTCAAATCAAAGCTTAAACAAATCAAACTTATTATATTCTTTTCTTTTGCGTTTGTTTTTTTTTAGATTACTAAAAAGAAAAATTATATTACGGTTTAATTTAAAAAATAATAGAATCCTTTGAATTAACTAAATTTGTGGCTATAAAATATTACTACATATTCTTTTTATAATATTTAAAAGCAAAAGAGCATACGAATATCCCCACCCAAATCAGTCATATTGACCTAGAGTATCAAAGTCGGAATCAAAGCCTGCTCTGCAGGATATTAGAGAAGATTTTACAAGCGTAATAGGAAATAAAAAAATGTTCTGTGCCTTACTGGACTAAAGGCTTTCGCAATATCCAGACTAACTGCCGAGCCTTTAGGGATTTGGTTTTAATGGCAGATACCGTTGTATTATATTTTACGGAGTTTTTTCAGACAAACGGAAAAAGCCAAAAGATGTACCAGGATACGGCCAATAATACAATTCAGGATAAGTAAAATGTAGGATAAGCAAAATTAAATTACAAGTTGAAAGAAATTATTGATGATATTATATCAGGGAGAAAAATCAAGCAATTTAAAATGGGGATTTTTTTTTCAAAAAATTAACATAGCTTTTTAAAGAGGGAATGCGGAATGGAGAGAATTTGATAGACGTGATTAACCTCACTAAGGGCTATTTATACCACGAGGGATCTCGGCCTAAGATTCATTGGCAAAAATTTTATCATTTCCTCGTTAAGCGTCAAAGTTCTGGACATGTCCCCGATAATGGCAGTTCTTATCACATTTTAGGAATATCGTATTTTATTATGTTGCTAATATTATTTTGAAATTAGGTTATAAAGAAATCTTATAAGTAATTTAATAAGATTATACATATTCACAGTGTATATAAACAGTAAAACTATTATCAAAAATATTTATACCTTTTGTACACACGCACGCCAATAAATTTATTTTTATTGGCATAGTAAATGTATCATTTTAAGCTTTATATTAATGTTACATTTGTAATAAACTAGATATGAAATAAAATTATAATACACGTGAAATACGTATTCAAGCTTCTTTAGTTCAAATTTCATATAAATATAGAATAAAAAATAAACCGATACGGTAGCTCAATTGGTAGAGCCATTGGTAGAGTATGGTTTCCCAGAGGTTGCGGGTTCGAATCCTTGCCCGTATCGTTTTATTTTTATGATATATATTTATATAAATTTAAATAAGCTTCACATGGCTATACATGATACTTTCAAACATTCGTTTAGTTTGTTGACGGAGTAGGCTGAATTAGATTAGATTTAGATAAGATTAGATTAGACATTAGATAGGTATTCAAGCTTCATTAAATTTGTTGCGAGTGTAAACTGAATTCCATTTCCCCTTTCTTCTCATACTCTATACTCAGAACCAACGACCAATAACTTATGTTGTATGTGCGATAAAATAAAACAATGAAGCCCATTACAGTCTTAATTGTTTACTACTGTGATAAACTGAATGATATATCTGCAACACTTATAATACCTGAAATATTAACTTTTATAATATACATGTTTTATTTTATTGTATATATCTTTATGAATGTCCAATCTTGTAAAGGATCGGAACCTCCCAACTTAATGTTATTTACAATCACAAACTTGTATCCCGTACAATCCGATACAATTTCGTAAATCTCTGGATAACATCGACAGTTTCATAGCTTTATTTACATAATTTTCGAGTTCGGACTGCACATATAACGTATTTTCTATATACATGTTATTAAATACTGTAAATAACATCTGGAATATATAACTGTAAATGGTTTATTAAGTATTTTACTTTTGAGCATTAATATATTGAAAAATTTTTGAATTATGATAATTGGTTTTTTATTATTATTATTTTGTATTGATTGAACTAATAATAACAAAATGATAAATATGTGATTTTCTCTAACCGTATCATGTGATCTTGGAATTGTCTTCGAGTATAATTTTTGTATCCTAAGCTCTACTATATAATTAAGAAGTCCTTGGATGCAAATTACAAAATAACAAGATCAAAGGGACAAAGTAAGATATTTTAAAATAAAATGAAAAATACAAGAATAGTATTCAATATATATATCAAATATTTTAAAATTATCCAAGTATTTATTACTCTTCGCTCTCTTTCTCTAAACTTTCAATAAAACGGAGTCGAAGTTTTCTACGTGAGGTCAATATGAACGATTATTTGCTCTCAACTTCATCTCAGCTTCGCTCTGATATAATTTACTATTTACAAAACTTACACAGTTTGAAACTATTTTTCATATATAATATTTAAAGACTTTCTATATTTTGTGAATAATGCAATTTATATTTTGTTTCTGTAAAATCAAGAAATTTATTGAATAAAATTTCTTAAGTAGGTATCTTCAATAACACTTGAATGATAAGAAATCGAGATCCGATGGGAGAGAAGTGAATGCTGGCCAAAATTTCATCTAAAGAGCTTTAAAACTTTGTATCTTAAAATAACTTAATTAAGATTTTACTCTATTGCATTATCCCATACATTATAAAAGTATAAACAGTAGCATTTTTAACGCTTTTCCTAGTATTGCGTGCCAACTTAACGTTAGAAAGTCAATATAAAAAATATTATGATGAAATCAGCGAGGTTGGCAGCGGGGAATAAATAATTTCAAAATTTTTCATTATGTTTATCTCAAAATAACGAGAAAAAATTGTTTGTATTTTGATATACCAGATATTAAGTGGCATCATTGCCTTGGGACGCAAAATATAAAAATTGGAAAATACGTTTAATAAAAATTAAGAAATGGGGAAGAATTAATAAGAATAAGATATATGAGACAGATGGAAAATGGAGCATCCGGTCCTAGCACAAATCTTCAGAGAGTCGTATAATAACCACTTAGCGAGGGTATTATGTACACGCAAGCTTAAGTTTGGGAAAGTTTTACGAGCCCGTTAGTATAAATTAATTAATAAATCGACTACGGCTAGTATCTACCGAAGTAATTAAAGAAAGATATAACCTTGAAATCCCTAACAAATAGCAATCTTGTAACACGCACAGATATCCTAGAAATGGTTGTACCATATGATGATGATTTAGTATGACTTTCACAAAATGTTTTGTTTTTTTATATATTCGGCTTTTCTTGTAGAGGACATTTTTATTTTTTGTATAAAATGTGTATATGTTTTTTTAAATGTGTTATTTTATTAGGATATAATTTAAGTTTTAAGCAGAGATGAGTTCTCGTCATGAGCTCTTGACAGGTCTGTGATAATTAACTTTCCGACATGGTTGTAGCTTTGTTAATAAAAAAATCCGGCAAAGAGCGAGTTTGATCCTTGCACCAAGGGTTCTGTACATACCTAAGTAGTCGATAGGAGTTTATGTTCGATAGTTTGATATAATTTATGAGAGTATTAGTTATTTGACTTAATACTCGTTATTGAGGAAAAGGGTAATAATTCTATAATTATTAAAAAATATATATGACGTTACTAAAAATGTAAGGTTTTCGTAGTATTTCCTTTATATGTGGTATAAAAGATTGCTTCATGCCAAATTTCAACATCCTAGGTCGACTGGAAGTACCCTTTAGGTTTTGATTCCCTTTCGAGTAGTTGTGAGATGAAAATATGCAGCTTAAATTGCCGTATCTTTTGATTGTGTTGACATAGAAATTTAATTTGGTTAATGCTTGGAAACTATTATAGACTTGAGTATTTGGTATGAATTTCAATTTAATACCTTTACGCATTCATGAGGGAAGGGGTAGTAACATTAAAATTATTTAAAATATTTTTAATATAGGACGTAAATAAAAATGTAAGGATTTCGCAATTTTTATGTATTTGTGCAGTAAGAAGTTACTTCATACCAAATTTCAAGATTCTGAGTTCACTGGAAGTACCCTTTAGGTTTAAATTCCCTTGCAAGTTTCAAAAACTTCCTTGCAGTATAAACGGATTGTATCTTCTGATTGCGTGTTCTTGGAAGTTTGACTTTTTTACAGTTTCAAGGAAGCAGACTTGAGTATTTAATATAAATTTCATCTTGATACCTTCACGCGTTCCTGAGAAAAATTGTCAGACGGACGTACATACAGACAAGAAAGTGATCCTATAAGGGTACCATTTTGTCCTTTAAAAATTACTGTTAATCTAGATTTAGATTTTAATTCTTAGCACCTACTTCTACTGCTTATTTACATAATATGGTATCATGCTCATACGTCTTAGTTATTAATCTAATTTTTGTAACTAATTGTGGTACATGAAATAAATAAAATATTAATATGGGTATAAAGTAAAAAAAACAATAATAAAATAATAAACATACCAGATTTTTGTCTCTTTCTCCCCTGGTCATTATCATTGAGAGATTAGTTAAACCACCAACCGACAGAAAACCTCGATTCGAAAAGTATCTTGATACTTATAGTACCTACAATATAAGGTTTTTGTATATTTGGAAAAATCCTAATGAATTGTTAGCTTTATTTATACAAAGAAATATAGTATACTGCAGCATGACTTGCAACTTCTTGGTTTCAGTCTCCGAGACTATCCGAAATCATTATTTAAAATTAAAATAAGCTTAATACGGCTCAATTGCAAACTATCACAAACTATATTTTGATAAGCGTTATGCTTAAGAAACATTCTCAATATAGAACTGTTTTAACCTCTAGTTTCTCAAATATGCAAAATGTGTATATTATTCAGTTATTTTCCATACAATAGTCGTATACAAACGAGATATTATCGCTTACTCATTAGCGAGAAAAAGCTGTAGAACTAAAGTATATCTGACGTAACGTAATTAATAATAATAATAATAATAATATCAGGACAAATTACACACATTGATCTAACCCCTAAGTAAGCAAATTATTTGCTTGTGTTAAGGGTGTTAGACAACGATACAAATACATAGAAATACACATATAAATACTGAGAATATATTTAATAAACGACCAAACCCAGAAACACAGACATCTATGCTCATCACATAAATGCCTATCTCTGCCGGGAATCGAACCCGAGCCCCATTACGCCGGGACACGTTAGGCGTCTGCGCTAACCACTTGACCAACGGGGCGGAATTTTTTTTTTTCTATTTATTCTTTATTTATTTATTATTTATTTTTCTATTTTATTATACCTAGGTTTCCAATTGCAATTGCAATCGATGGTTTAACTGCTTTGCAGTGACCATATGTAATGAGAACTCAACTATATGTATTGAAAACAATATACTACTGTGCCGAAGACAGGAAAAGGTATAAATTCGTTTTGGTCTACGATCTTAAGAGTTTAACTTAACCTTAGTATCTTAAATCTAATTTCTACACTTATTTTAACTTTTTCAAGATTTTTTAAATAAAAATATGAACATTTTATTTACCTACCAGTTTATAAAAAGTTTGTTAAATAACATGAAGAGGAAAAAATGGCATAAGAAAGAAAACAAGGTCATAAACTGATATTCGTGTGTCAGCGTCGCGGCGCCGACTCGCAATATTTTTATGTCTGAATTATTTTTGTTTCGAAAAGAATGTTTTCTACCATACCTCCTTTGATATAAATGAATATATCTATTTTGTATAAATTTTCCATCACATTTTCCTTCTTTTTTGGTGTATTTTTATAACGGTGTAATTAACTAAATGAAATACTGAAATAAAGTTAACTTTATATTTTATATAAGGTCGTGAAATACATAAAACGAGTGAGTCTCATAATAAATACATCAAGTTCTGGTTTACGACTTTTGCTTTTTCTATTTCTGAACGACACCGATTGATAAGATACATTTCTGTTCAAGCTTTTATAGTATTCCGATAAGGAAAGTTTCACTATAGATTTTACATTAAATTTTAGCGGTATTTGTTGAGATTTATCATTATTTTGGAAATATGTTCAGACAAAGTAATAGATACGAGTAAAATTTTAGGTTTATTTTGCTTTTCTATATATTCCATTTATTTAGTTTTATAGTTATAAATTCTCTAATTACTATTTATCTTATACTCTACCAGAACTGAGGTTCTGCCAAATCGACTTTACAATAAGTCTCAAAAGGCAAACTTTGTTCAGGACTTGCCTTAAATGCTCTCATGAATTATGTTGTAAAAGTTTTTGTGCAAACGGAAATTATTTCAATTGCTTTCTATAAAGTGGGTCAAACATAGTTTATTAAATACCATAGTTCTGAAATAGTTGTTTTTGTGGGTTTAGACGTTAGATTTCCGAATCATTTCCTATATTTAAAAATACGGAACATAACCAAAAATACACATGTATGATGTGATGTATAGGCCTTTTATCATTAAGATGAAGCATTAACACAAAAGAGGAGATATCATAAGTACTTATCACATTACAAGGCGGCTACGAGAGAGATCTCAGCTTAGCGGAATACCTCGCGTGCCGGTCATGATCCCCTCGTTACCTCGACATGCCGACACGAACCGCCTCTTTCTTAACTTTATATAGAGCTTATAATTTAAAATTAAAACTCATTTAATATAAAAATGTAAATCTCGTTTGTTACATTTAAATTATAACTTGAGACTGATTAAACTTACGTAATTATAAGATAAGTTTTTATATCATTTCTTTGAGTCACGAGAGTGAGACAAATAAGCAAGCTATTATTGTATTATTAACAGGTGGAACCGAAGACCATAATAACAATTATGGTAGTACAGAAAATTGGAGTAAGTTTAAAAAATAAACCCCGAGTATTAAGGCTTCACACCTATTTATATCAGCACATTTATCTATACCTACATATGAATCTATTAATCAATGCAAAATCTAGTACATTTAGTTGAACTATTAATATAATAATATTCTGAAATGGTTTAATTTCGGGTTTGGGAGCGATTTACGATTATCGAAGAACTTGGAACCATTAAGGACCTGAGTAGTATTGAATACATAAACATAGTAAATCTTATTAGATTGTATTAATAATGTCTGAGATATTTATTATGAAAAATAAATACAAACACAGAAGTGCATTTTTAAACATCATTCTGTCCTTGTCATTATAGATAAAAATCTCTTACCTTGTTTGTAATAACATATATCTTCTCTATAACTGCTTATATGGTTATATTTCCAAAATCCAATATTAACTAAAAAAGGCATTTAATTTAAAATAGTATGGTATATTTTTCAGATATTGTGGTATATTTTAAAAATCAGCAAGTGCTGTTATGTTTTCTGTATTATTTATCGTATTACATAACTAGAATAAAATACGTAATACGAAGAAAATACTTATTTCAAATATGTACTTTAGAGACATAAGAAGGTTAAACCTAAAATATAAGGAACCCATATGCCTGGGTGATAAATATCAACTGATGCCCGTAACATATGACCTTACAGAATGAGTGCATAAAATAATAAATCAACGACTATAATTATTAAATCGTCTCTCAGAATATCAATCTATCTCGAAGTATAACGAAAACATTGCCAAGTAAGTTGCAAACACAACAATGACTCAATCGTCGTGGACTTTCCTCTAGAGGCTGTTCTTTAATCACCAGTCAACGTAATTAATAAACTTTATTACCCTAAGTATAGAACATTACAATTGTACAAGAACATTAAATTACAATATTTTTAATAGCATTTACAAAAGCTATTTTCTCATCAAAAGCTCTTCCAATAGGTATGATAAGAAAACCTACTCACCGCTTATCACTCAATTACGACAACATTAAAATCACGAGTTTCAGATCACTTTACTTCACAACACAATACACACGCACTATCGCGGCGAAGGTCGGCGCCCGACTGACGTCTGAAGACAAGGAATAAGGATCCTGAAAATGAGGTACCGTCATATATTTCCTTGAATGTAATGTATTTTTCTTATATTCTGATTCAAATACGAGAAGTGAGATTTCTCTATAATAGAAGGAAACTCTTGAACTGCTAGCGATTTTTTTCACACAATCCCTTAACTACCAGAGAAAGTTAACTTTATTATTCATAGAGCTTACATATAAATTGACATAATAAAAATTAGGTAATCTAGATAATTAAGGTAGATAACAGACATCCTTAATATCTCGTTAAGCTGTTTACTTAATTTAACATAAACCTTTATTTAATTAAAACCTAACCAAATTAATTTACATTTTTTGTTAAGTGGACTGTACCAGACAAAAAGTACTTTGCTTTTATAGGCTGAGGGTCCTGTTTAATTAGGTAACTGAAAATATGTTTCAATTACTCTGTGGTTTAGGAACTATAAAAATATTTTTTGAAGCTAAAAAAATCTAAATGATAAATTATCCGTAGTAATTAAAAAAATACATTGCAAGTAATGTTTTGTTAATGAACAATGTTTTTTTATTGTTAATGGAACGAAAGTTTATGCAAAGAAACAAACACACAGACGTCCTTACTTAAGAACATACCTAAAGGAAATTCCGTCATCAGTTGCAAACATTAATACTCCTTATGAAGTAAAAATAACAAATTAAGATAACAATACAATTATTTGTATTTAGTTTATCTCTATGTAATATTTTGTCTACTAATTAAAAGTTCCATAACCATAACTTATTTTATTTCCCGTTTTAATCAACTTAAATGATTAGAAATAGGTGTGACGTATAACAAAATATTGGTTGGTATAATAAATCTCTAAAAAGAAGAAAATACTTATAGGTTAAACCTTTAAGTTTAACATAAGAAGACCCTGTATTAAGCAATGGTTTTCAGTACAAGAAATGAGAATGGCATGTCAGGAAGATCTCTTGTCGCTTTATCTACTTGTCTAATCTGTGAAAATATAAAATATCTTAAGCTAAGCGTTGTATCGGAGGTATTGTATTGTCTGAGGTCCTGTCTCTAAATTCAGTGGTGAAGTACGAATATCTTTATATTTTCACCAAACCTAATAACCATGGCGGCAGACAAAGCTTAAAAAAAAGTCACTCATATCACTTTATCCATTTGGGATTTATCTTGCCACAAATATGCACAGAAGTACACAGAAACTCACATTAAACTTATACCCAGCAATGTGACTAACGAAAGGAGTTCTCCAAGCATCAAGTAATAGAGGTGCGTCAGTGGCAAAAAATAAAACTAGTTTACGAACTTAACTTCGTATATTTTTACATTTTATTTGTAACCAGACATAAAATCCTTTACAATTATCTAGTTCACGGTAAGATGAGATGTAAGGTCTGTTTATTGATGAAGCAGTTGAAATTCTTCTATCACTGATGGTTCTTTTGTTTCCGGGCATAAAGTTCAGTGAAAAATATTTTTTTTTTTTTTTATTTTATTTTAGAACTGTAAAAGTGTCCCCTTTCAATTTCCCTTTAATTAGATTTTACTTCATCCAAAAACTAGCCTCAGGCGATACTGAATTAATAACACCTTTCGTTTTAACATCAAAGGTTAAAATTGAAATGATGTAAATCTTTAATGATTTATTAGTTTTCGATTAAAATTGTACTTTATAAATTATTATAACTTCTATAAACTTACATAAATATAGAAAGAAAAATAAACCAATACGGGCAAGGATTCGAACCCGCGACTTCTGGAAAACCGTCCCGTCTACGTTTAATTTTCATTTTATATTTATATAAATTTAAATAAGCTTAACATATACATGTTTATAGATATTTTCAAACTGTTATAAACATTAAAAAAAAGGAATGATATATTATAATTTATTATATTCATAAAAAAAAAGTTTTATAAATAGTTGCTTGTTTTTGTTAATCTTTAAAGACGTTTCTGACTTTACTTGTATTTCTTATCACCACATCATCATTCATTACCTTCTGTGTAGTATGGCTAGAAAACAATTTCCACAAATCTGATTGATTTGAAATAAAAATTAGATCTAAAGTAAAATATGGTTGCTCTATTTAATTTTAATATTTTTAAAACAGTATGTTCGTGTCAGGTTCAATAGATTTGATGGATTCAAAATGTATTATACTATATTTTTATTTATACTTCTGAAATTTACATTTAACATAATAATTTCATATCTTGTGCAAGTTATTATTTATGCAAATATAAGCATCGGAATATCGTCGGAAAAGTTTTGTATTTTGATAGATTGTCAAATTGTTTTTAAAATACCATAGAAACAAAACAAGTCTAAAAACTGAAGAAAAACATGGTTTGCTCTTCTAAGTCAATATTTTTAAATAATGTGCTAGCATCTGGGGATCACAAATACCTAATATTACTAACTAGGGGTCGCTCGCGACTTCGTCCGCGTGGTTTTTAGTGTTGCCGCCGAGTTCCATACAAAATTGATATTTAAAACCCTTAAGGGTGGAATTTAAAAATCTTTTCTTAGTACACCACTACGTAGAAAAACAAATGTATCCTCCAATTTTACTATCTCTACGACCTGCGGTTTAGACTGTATGCTATAACTAAGTCAGTCAGAACCTATTAGATTATATTAAATTTGCAGCATTTTTCATTACTGCTTAACTTCTATTAGTCACAGCGAGATGATATATACCCCGTAGCCTTCCTCAATAAAGAGACTATTCAACACTAAAAGAATTTTTCAATTCGGGCCAGTAGTCCCAGAGATTAGTGCGTTCAAACAAACTCTTCAGCTTTATAATATTAGTATAGATTCAACCTCCACATACAGTAAATTTAAACTTCTGCATTATGAAGGGTTATTTGTAATTAATTGGCCACAGGTAGGTAGAACAATGTTGTTGGGATTTATGTAGAGTAGCTTCCTGCAAGAGGTGGCCAATTACAAATAACCCTTTATTTTTGTTTCATTACGTTTCCTGTAATTCCTAACTTTTTTGGACCGCTCTCGTAAATCTAACTCTACCCACCGCCTCTACTTTACTGATCTACCCACCATACTCAGTCAAATTATCCTTCTATAATCAAAATAAGTATTAAATAAAATTGGTTTTTTGGGACAGGTTTACTGTGATTTGCTTTATTAACTTTAAGACAGATTTCGGAATAAGAATCCCAATTGGAGACAAGTAATTTGTATCATTTTGTTAAAAAATAAGATCTAATCCTTAATCAATTAAGATCTTAAGACCTTAATTTTAGCACAGGTTTTCTGAGTAAATCCAAAATATTAACTTTTTTACATGCTCATACGAAATGGAAAATTAGTGTTATGAAGTCATCTCTAATTAGTGGTATCATGTCTTACCACATAGGCTTAACTATAGTCTTTTGATTTAATAAAAGCACTTATTAAAAAAAAGTAAAGAAATTAGAAGTTTTAACTTAAAGACATTACAAATTATTGGTTTACAGGACCACGATATAAACAAGTCTCACTTCTTTTTATTATAAATGATACAATTCAAAGCACATTCAACAACATCAAATTGTATCCTTTGAATAAATATTTTTATTCAAGAAAACCATTGATTAAGTTGATAAGGTAATTTATTTTGATGTTCGGCAACCTTAGCCATACGAAAAACCGGAGATCAATAATTTGATTTAAATAATAAAAATTATTTAGAAATTAACAATTCTATCCATAGTCAGATTAGAATCTATTCCATATATTTAGGAAAGTTTGTATTCAAGTTTAATTACTAAGTAAGTAAGGCGATATGTAATAATTATTTTTTTCAAGTAAATAGAAAAGAAGTGAGGTAGAAAACTGTAACAGAAAATTTATAGGAAGGATTATATACATTCGGTATCGGCAGAATCTTAGACGACTTTTACTTATATTTCCAGAGAGGTTACTGAAACTCTGTTTCCTTCTTTAATGCTAGTTGATATGTGTATACAGCCATTTTAATTAAATTTATAACATTTTCCTTTTAAAATGTATTAACACTATATATTAGTCATATCTATTTTTAAATCGTTAAATTCGTTTCAAATATAAATTTAGATTATCGGTTACCCAGAGGTCGCGGGTTCGAATCCCTGCCCCTATCGGTTTATTTTTCATTATATTTATATAAATTTAAATAAGCTTGACATGGCTATACATGTTTGTCAAACATAATTGTAATGCAACTAATTTAACAAAACTGGTATGATACTAATCACACACATTCTAGAAGCTGGAGGATATTTCTACGTTCATTGAATATGTTGAGCACAATATATCTATAAACTTCACTGCTTTGTGAATATATTTAATAAACGACCAAACCCAGAAATACAGACACATACATGCTTGTCCCTTTCGGGTATCGAACCTGAACCTAAAGCCTGACGTTTGCACTAATCAATCAATAGTACATTGACTTATTGCTACAAAAATAACTCAATGGTACTCGCTATTCAAATGTTAATACGTATTCAACTTGCCATTAACTTTGGCTTATTATCCTCGCTAGTCTCAGTGTCTACAATAAAATATTTTAAACAGTATATAATTAATATTCGAATATCATGTAAATTACTGTGTTAATTCCTTAGTGAAATGTTACACTTTTGACATTTTACAAAAGACCTTACAACAGCGGCTGCTGTTGTTGCTGCTGGTGTAAAAGAGGCTTTATTTAACTTCTCTTGTTAAAACTGATTGTCAAGTATGAAAAATACTTTAAACGTTATAACGTTGTTAAGCTTATTTAAATTTGAAATATATATAGAATAGAAATCTAATGGAAGGCAAGGACACCACCGAAGGAAGCGTGTAGAATAGTCTCTTAAATTACTTTTTCATTAAAAATATATTTTAATTTAATTGTCTCTTTAGAAAACTAGTCGTTATTTTTTAAATATGGTTTGTAGAGATATGTATTTTAAAATAAAGTTGTTTTGAAACATTTTTTGTTTTGAAACTTAAAACTTGTAGATGTAATATTAAAATTATCTCTGATAATATTCAGAGCCTTCAGCATTACAGAGACGCCAGAAGTATCGAGTGAGTATTATGAAAATCTTATATACCTACACTGATAGAATATAAAAGATCTAATAACTTTTATATTTAAAAAATATATATTAATTACCTTGTTATAAAACAAAACTAAAGAAAGAAATTGTTAAATAAAGACAGTCAGATATGTTAATAAGGATATTAATAACGATTTATTGTTCCAAAAATAATAATATTATTTTACCTTGACAACTTTAAACCCAGTTTATTTAATATTATTTACATAAATTATGTGTAGTTGTGTGTTATATGTCAAGGAACTTCGATAAAATGCGTCATTAGCACAACACTATTAACACGTGACAATAACACCTTTACTTTTTTATGTTTATATTATTAGTATAACAGAGTGTTAAAATATTTGTATAAGGTACCTACCTAGTACCGTATCACTATATACACATTGGTCAAAAGATATTTCAGTAAATAAGCAAAAAAATCAAGACTTTATTTACATTCTTGTTTCTTATTGGTATGAAGATAATGAGCTTAGCTCAAAAAACATTTGGATTCCACAGATTAAATCGCAATATTCTTTACAATATTTCATTGGTTTGAGTGACATATTCGTTGTTATTCATATTACGTTAACCTAATTCCTAAATTAACCTAATTTCCTAATATTTTAACAAAATTATCGATATAATTAGTTAACAAAAAAAGCATTTATAATATTTTCAGAATTGCAACGAATGATTGGCCATTTACAATTTTATTTGGTTAGATACACCAACGCGATTATACAAAAAAAAGGTTACTTACACCTTTTTCCATTAAAATTAATAATTTGATATTATCTATTGATAACAAATAACAACCTATATATTATGTTCAAGTTATCAAAAAATATACCAGTAGATTTAAATCAATAAAGAACGGTAGAAACTTTTAATATAATATTTTGTAATAAAAACATATAACGGTCGAAGTTAATATTCGATCTACAATGCACGATTGAAATCTTTCTAAATGTTTTCCAAACTCAATCGATGATTCAGTTATTTGTAGCAATAACTGAAGGATAGTAATTTAAAAAATGTAATAGCAATAAATAGATTGGGCTCATCATTAATAACGGCCGTTATTCTACACGTATTCTCTAAATGGTTGTTTTAATTTCATAAATCAATGTTTTTCTCGGAGCTGCCTTGCAAGCCACGCTACCCCGTCCGCCAGACCGGCCCCCGACAGCCCACTACTCGCGCACACGTGCCACGGCTTATCCGTGATCCGCTCCAGACCTAGCGCTAAAAGGAAATTATTACTTATTTTAATAACAAATATTCCAAACAAACTATTTTTAATAGCATGTTTTCTATTGTGATTATTATAACGACGGACCTGCAGCTACGTGTGTGGCGGAGAGCGCGTGTGGTGCGTCACTCTTGTTAGCGAGTACGAGCAGTGGAACGCGGCGCGCGCTCATGTCAGGGTGAGACAGCATCAGCTCCAACTCGGAGCGCGCCACCACTGTTGAGGTCTTATTATAGGCACATCTTATAAGATAAAAGATATCGGAAGTAATTCGTTAATATACCGTGAAACCATTTAGAACTGCAAAATCTATTCAAAGTAGTTAGAAATGAGGTTGTTGTGAAGTGAAAGCTATACTTAAGATTAGGACGTTAATATTAAAGTGTTTACTACAATCACGATTGTTAAGTTTTTAAGTGAATCCTTCGCAGCATCCTACCGAGACGAAGGTGGTCGGCGGAGTCCACGACGAAAATGACGGCATGCGCGTGTCGGTAGTGCCGCTCCCACAGCGCCCGCAACCGCGCCGCGCCTGACACATCCCACGCACGGAATGACACTCCACCGCCTGATACGTATTTGTCGACCATAATGATAATAATATCGTTTGATTTTGCATAACACAGTCATATAACTATGTACAGTTTAAAATTTCACTAACTCTGGAAATTCTCCTGCTGTTGTCCGACAGTGGGCAAGGCGCTCGTTCCCGCGCCCGGCTCCGCCTTGAGCGTCCGTAGAAGCGTGCTCTTGCCACTATTGTCGAGCCCTAGCACTAGCAGCGTGGCCGCTGTCGCGCCGCCGCCAAGCCACGACGATAACTTGTCCAGGAGACCCATGCTTCATATATTGATAACGATAACTGTGACGTTGATTAATAATACTCGTTACATTTTTAATTGTAATGCAAAAACTTCACTCACCTGTTCTATCCGTTCACACTTGATTTTTCACTTCTGCAGTGTATTACTCCATTGCCTGCCCGCTCAATAGGGCCGATTTTTATTTCGGACTATGATAGTAATTGCGCCAAAGAGTAACAATTTCGCATCGCATCGACTCGCTTTTGTTGATTAAACTGTTGCCATGACAACGATGCTAACTTCAAGATTAAGAAAATTAACTACAGTTGTAAAGTAACGATAATCGTAAATTATCATATAAATAGTGATTGCATTATTAATTAAAATACAAATATCCAAGTTAAGCTTCAAATTTATTCGTAATTAAATGTTTACTTTTATAAAACCCCACTTTATTATATATCTAAAACTTTTTCATTAAACATCAAGTATATTTAGTGATATTTGTAGATATTTAAAATTTTATATGGGATACTGTATATATGGATAGGATAGGACTGCTCCATACATATAAATTCAAGCCGGCTAGAGACAAAAATAAAAATAGAAAACATCCTGCACCGCCTATGCAAAATGTGGTAGTAATCCCACCAACATCACTGACACCCATAGAGGATTAGCGTCAGACCTGTGGTTGACACCGGTTGGTAGGTATATCATAATAAAATACTGTAAAAGTCATACCGATATACTCTAAAGTTTTTATAACTTATTACTATAAATATCATCATTCGTCAACTTACAGGTTGAAAAGAACATATTTAAAATTATTTAATCTCAAGTAACATCACAGTTAAGATTGAACAATAACTAATCACACTTTAGTGCACACAGTTTCTTTGTTCGTCCCACAATCTTTATCACTATTCACTTTCTTGATGCCTTCGTTGGTTTTTCCAACGGGACATATGACGTCGTATATCTCCTCGGGGCTCCTTCCCATTGTCTCAGGCACGGTTAGTATCACAAAGGCAGTGTAGGTGAGCGTGAGCGCGGCCGCCAGCGCCAGCGCTGCACCTAGCCCGCCTAGCGCAGTCGCCGCCGGAAATAGCGCCACCTCCAGTGCGTTACCAGCACACGCGCCCGCACTCACCAGCATCAGCGCGCACCCACGGTACTGGGGACGTTTGTCATTTTTAAGCTAAATATTCAAGCGTTGTATCAAGTGTTCTACAGGATATTTAAAAACTGAAAAATGCATTATATCTTGTTATATTTACAATAGAAAATGCAACCATATCAACCTATATTAACAATTTAGACAAGTATATTTTCCTTAGAGTATGTAAGGGGATTAATTTTATTTCATTTTTAGTATCCTTAAACTCATAGTTTATTTACTCAACAATCGAAACATCCATTGGATGATACATTTACCTGGTAATGGAACATCTCAGCGATCACGGCGTAGGGCACGTGCTGCAGTCCAGCAGAGTCCGCGGCTACGGCTAGCGCTATAGTGAGCGCCACGCTATCTGCAGCACTAAGCCCTGGAAAGGCGAGCCGCGCACCGGCCGCCAGCGCCGCCAGGGTCAGCGCGCCGCCTGTAACCGCCGCACAGCTGATCAGCAGCGGCTGGAGCAAAAATACACACAAATCAAATATAATATACTAGATATAAATACAGCGATATTAGTGTCAAGACTTACTCGCCGACCCACTCTCTCTACTAGGTAAAGCGAGAGTGCGGACGTAGCAAGCTGTATGGCGCCCAATATAACGGCTTGTCGCGAAGGAGATGCCAATTGGGTGGGTATTGATCCACCTTCGAAGCTCACATCACCAATCGGTGAGTTTAATGATGTCACGTACGTCGCAGTCTGTGACACCCACAAACTGGAAATATTTTGTATCGCTTTCTCTGTCGTTACGTTCATAGTCTGCTCTATTAGTGTTCTGGGCTCGAAAGGTTGACCTCCATAGGCTCCACCGAACAGAACATTTTCATCACGTGCGAGTACAAACACTCGTTCTGCGTATTGTAGAATCGCGAGAACTCCACAAGCCTCTTGTCCAATAACTGCTATTGCACCGATTATAAATGCACGCCTCCGTTGACGGTCACTTACTACGAATAAATTAAATAATAAGTTAATAATTTATAAACATGTATGTGAACAGTCTAACTAAACAACTAATCAGATGGTCCATTACAAGTTAATAGGTTATCCTCACGTGTGCAATTTCAACATTAAAGAAGTTTTAGAGATTCGTGGTCACACTTGGGTAACGGAGTGAGATGAATATTAGGACAGGTTACAGTCCTTGTTTCTTACAACTATTATACACGCTATTTATACGGCCGGGATCTACTACCAAAAATATTAAGATAAGCTTTAGTTCATATCACTCGAGCAGACGGTATAAACATTGCTCCAATAATGTGATATCTATACTTACGCATTTCCTTGGTAAGTCGCACGGCGGCTGTCGGTCGCTCCGGTGGTGGTAACGCGGCGAGCGCATCGCGTAGCCCGGGGTGTGTCGGAGGCACGCCACGAAGCTGCGCCAGCGCACGCTTCGCTTCCTACGGACGAGTTTATTTTTCTGACTTGTATGGGGACTCCTGTTTATGTTTCCTTAATTGTTACTGAATTTGTCATCACTGAGACGAGAGTTGCATATAATCGTTTTAATATTAATGATAAACTGTGTCTTATAGTATATAACCTTTGTCTTGCCCTTAGCGGCTAGGAAGGAGGGAGATTCCGGAACGAACGAAAACACAATGCAATGAGCAACCGCCAGACATAGACACCACCAGAGGACCGTTCTACAAAATGAAACAGATATTTCGTATAAAAAAAAATACATTATAGTTATCATAAATAATAAATCTTTGAAATTGGATTTTCTTAATCAGCTTAATTGACTTAACATATTATGTATCCAGTTTAAATTATTTACCGATTTGCATTTATGTATAACAATATATTACATATAATATTTAAAAAGAAGTGTACTTCTATCCACTTTTTTCATGTCACGATGTCTTGTTTCTTTGCCTAAATAAAGCTGTCTATAAAGATTTGCTATCTAGCGATAAGGCCGCCTTATCGTACTTTGTATACATTATTATTGTGTAATCTTAACTGGTGTAAAATAAAATTATTATGGTTGATTCGTCAAAATATAAATGAGTAGGTAGAAAACCTATGAGGCACTGCCGCATCCGCGGCTAGGTACATAGCTAGAACGCCCACGTTGTGTGCAAGAGACAGTGCTGACACCGCCGCGCCTCCGTACTGTGAGCTGCACATCTGAAGATAGATATATTTTGTATGATGTGAAACTGTTTGTTAATTACTAGCTATAGCCCGCAATTCCTGGCGCTTCGACTACAGGTTTACAGAATTAGGTTTCGTTTCGTTTCGTTACATTCAAAAGTTCGTTTTTAAGTATGTTAAGTCAAACAATTGGTTATTCCCATTTTATCAAAATAAATACCACAGATCTGTTAAATCCATTTTTTATTTATTATTGTAAATTAGTACTCAAATGAGACCTCTAAGAATGAGAAAATCGATCTAAATATTGAGGCGAATTATAGTTTGAAAGACGCCAGGAGAACGATTTACAAGGGAATGGAATCAATTTCTAAGGGTACATTCCAAAATTATCAAAAGGAGATCTACGAACTACAAAAGAAAATAAAGGGATATAGATAGTTTTAAACGTATGATAAGTTAAGCAAACTTGTAACGTATAATAAATAATAAAATTAAAAAGTCATGGAAGATACTTAAGAAAATTTTGGAGTTTGGGGAATTTTGACCTCATTCAAATTATTCAGAGTCGGCGCAAAATATGAATTTACAGTTTTCAAAGGATTCGAGAAATTGCGGTAATTTTTTTTCGGATTGAATATTACTGATATTTCCGCTTCCTTTAGAATAAGTAATGAAGGATGGTATACACTTATCTTTTATAATTTATATTTAACGGTTTAATATATTACAGTTTAGACTACGTAAGCAATAAAAATACTAGTATCATTAACCTCTCTAGCCAGAAGCGGTGAAAGTGCCCACGCTGCCGCTCCTCCAAGTCCTGCAGCTATGCGGGCGCACACCATTAGAGCTGCTCCTACAGCGGCCCATTCCGATCCGCACCAAAGACTCAATAGCTTCAGAGACCAGCATATCTACAACATGTAAATAATAAACAGTTATAATAAACAAAAACCAGCCTGTAGAAAAAGACCGTGCTTGATATTCTTATAAATTCCCAAAAAACTTGACCCACGATGTTCCGTACACAGAAGATTAAAAAATCATACCAACCACGAAACAAGAGGAAGTGCCGATGAGCGCGACCTTACGTCCGGCGAGTAACGCGCGCGCACTGAGAGGAACGCCTACCAGCGTTGCGCTGAAAGTGGTCACTGCCGCAACCACGGCACCCTTTCCTGCATCCTCGCCAGCACCAGCCGCCTCCCCACTTGCCAAAGACACCCATCCCAGCGCCAGGCCGAACGAGACTGTCGGAATGTTGACTGGAAACAGATAATAATCAGTGGTATCTTATTGTTACAGAAAAATAGCATACTAAAACCGTATCTGTAAACGTTATCCAGATTCAGTTTTTAAATTTCAAATTTTCCCATACAAATTTTATTTATTGTCTCTGAACTGGCATTACCTCTGGCCGTCAGTATGGCACCCGGGCGTTGACCTTTTAAGTACTTCTTACGAAATACAGAGTAATAAGTAGAAGAGAGAGCAAATTTTTTTGTTTCGTTTTTATTGTGTTGATTATCAAGATTTGTAAAAAGTTATATTGTGTTGTTGGGATTGATGTAGAGAGGCTTCCTGCTAGAGGTGGTTAACTTATTACAGATAATCCTGTATATGTATATAAATATATACTACATTATATAGTAAATCTATATTTAAGGCTCAATTACATAAAATGAATATTGTGCCAATGCTGTGATAATAAAACTTAGTTGGTCTCCCAAAACCTATTTTTACGAAGGTCAGAGTTTCAGACTGCATTTCAGTCATACATTCCGCCTTTTTTTACCTACATCTAGTATTACAGGTCGAGCGACGCTTTGGATATCTTAATGCCGTAAGAATCGCCTAAAATACAAAAATAGTAAATATATTCCACCCTTCATCATTAATAGTTGCGGAAATTCCACGATAATGTTAAATTAGATAGTAGATTAGATATGAAATTTATAATGTGTTACAATGATGTTAAAAAATAACGTCAGTATAAGGGCAGTGAAAGTTAGGTATGTGGAAAAATGTTGAATGAATGAAATGAAAGTTTAAAAATGTAGTAAGTAAGTATTTATAAATCACAATCTGCAATGGACGAGAAAATGATAGAAAAAAGGTTTTTAAGTGTTTGATATCTTGGTGACCACAATACTAACGTTGAGTAGTAGTAGTAGCCTGGGTTAGCATCTGGTCCTAATATAAACTTGATTTAAACAAATAAATGAGCTCCTTATCACCAACAATCTTGATAACACAGTACAGCTAAAAGATAAGTGGCCATTTCCAGAGCTAGATGGTGTATCCTTTATCTGATGACAGTCCTATCTACGGGATTAAAATTTAAACAACAAAACAAGAAACAACAGAAAAAGAACAACAAAGAAGAAACAAAATTTGATTTTGTTTTCTTTGTTGTTCTAAAAATTATTAGAGCAACAATTAAATTCATGTTCTGCTATTTTTTGGCTTCTTCAGTGTCGAGTAATTAGGTCTTAATGGTTGGTGCTCCTGTACCATTATGAAGTTGTTAAAGATGAATGCGAAATTTATCAAACTGTATAAAATGCAATATCAACATTTGATGGATAAAATGGCGGCAATAAATAAATGACAAGTACATGCGGCTGAAATGAAAACTTGAAATGAATAATATGTGATTTGAGAAGAATTAATTAAACAAGAATTTAAGAAACAGGTATTTGAAAGAAACAACAATGATAGAATGGACGAGAGGTAATCATTCGTCATGGTATGTTCATGTAATGGATGTATATTTTTATGGATGGATAAAAATCTGTAACGAGAGAAGCCTTAAGTATTAATAGAAATTGTTTAACAACAATCACCAGATTGACATCGCGCCGACTTAAAAATATTACACAAATAAATGTACATTAAATATATTCACTCATGAAGATAATGTTATCCTTCATAAAATTCATAATTCATTTGTTATTAATCCTCCTCAAGCTGTTAACATTTCTTTCTATCTTACCATTTCTTTCTATATTACTCAAGAATATTTACATTATACCCACTCATGCGAATCGAGTAGTTAAAACTATTTTTAGTTCGAACCAAATCTAATTGGCAGTTTTAATTAACTTAATGTTATTAATTTTTTACGCACAAATGTACGAGTTATTATAATTTAACATATTATGCACTTTGAAGGTCGCATTAAAATTGCATTATAACCTAATTTATTTAGAAAATAAAATGTTTACAATGTTACTTGCATGGTAGTGGGATGGTTACCAAGGATATCAAGCTACTAGATATGCTACGACCATAATCATAGCTGTAGTAAAATCTAATATTATTCAAGATTTTGACACAAGCACGTGTTTGTCAAACGCGTTTAAATTCTTTCAATGTCAAATCCATGTTGGCCAAATAGCTGTTGTAAGGTCTAACGTCAAACAAGCCAATATTGTTTGTGTACGTGTATGTTTTGTGTGGTAATGTGTAACGACCAATATTGGATCGAATTTAAACCAATACTGCTTATTGAGAAATATTTTTAAATGTTTACATAGTTACTATAATTTTCGTCTGCAAATATACTTAGACCGCTATCGTATATTAAAAAAAATAGTTGCCTCTTTTATATGAATGTGGAAAAAAAGCAAAATAAACTTAAATTACTTAAGCATCAATCAAATATATTATACCTACATAAACTAACTGTTGCCAACAATTTTGTCTGCTCGAATCACGACCCTCAATTTTCATATTATTTAATATTTTACCATTACGTTCATACATTAGGTAATTTTATTTTTATTAGTATCCCAAACATACTTTCGAGTTTACCTGTGAAAATAAGTATTACCAAAAATCTTCCTTTATGTTGTGAAAAATAGTAAGCTATCACGTCAGATTTTTTTACTTGGGCCAATGGACTACCACCACACTAAAATATAATCTAATATATCATCAAATAGTCAAATCATATTATATCAAAAATATAATCAAATAATCAAACCGTGTAGTATTTTCTTGTAAAGAATTCATGACTAAAAATATCATGGCCTTAATTTAAATACAGATATTTTTCTTAGATTATATTTTTCATTCATTAGACATTAGACATTAGACATCTGTCGTCAAATTAAGTTTATAATATAAAAAAAATAAGTTAAAATTAAAAAAAAACCCCGAAACTAAAAGACCCCTAAAAAGAATAAAATAATATTATTATGTAATTATTGAAGTCGTTGCGTTGTATGTACGTTGACTATGGTCTATTTTACGAAGTAACGAGGACTTAGACTACACGATTTCGATATCATAATTTCTTTATTTGCCTCGGTAACTTACTTGCATTTTAATTTCTTCCTTTATAAAGCGGTCCCCTGTCAATTTTCACGTGCTTAAATATTTCTATCAATAAGCATAAGAACCTTTCCCCGCACCAATAACACTCAATATCTTGGAGGCGACTACTTCTATTTTAATCAAACATAGCTAAGAACCATTTCGACAAATCACGTTTTCCATTAAAAAAAACCGCAATCAAATCCGTCCAAGCATTTGGCTGTTACAATGCCACAGACAGACACACAGATACACAGATACACACATCGACAGGTTAAAGTTATAGCACCCCTCTTTTTGAGTCGGGGATTAAAAAAGAACGCGCGTAAAAGGTTATTTAGTGTAGAATTTTCTAGTGTTTTTTTGCAATTATTATGCATGTGTCACATTGGCCACCAAAAAAGTGTTTATATATGTAATTGATCTGATTGGATAACTTCAAAAAATTTGTTCGATTTCCCGTCATTGTACATTTTTTTTGTGATTATTAATTAATTACAATATGTATTTACAATAAGCTATGAATTACCAGAACAGAACTCACCAAAACCCTATGGAGAAACAAAAATTTTTTAGAAATAAATATGCTTCTTTTTTCGACTCGTATAATAAAATAATATTAGTATCTTGTATCAAAAATCGATACACAGTAAAAGTGAATTAATCAAAGCGCCTCAGCTAGCAAGAAAGAGAAACATTGTATTTGTTGATGAAAAAAATGTAGACAATTGAACCGCACATGTCCTAAGCCCTTAAGAAGCTAGGTCAGTGGTGGTCATCTTGGTCAGCAAGTTGAAGATGACCTCAAGATGAGCAGTGACAGAACTCTAAATACATAAACAACATAAATAACATAAATAACATAAAGTAAAAGAGTAGACAGTAAGTATCGCAATTATACAAGGTATTTGAATATTTGCTAGAAAACCTGATTTAAATAAACTCTTAGTAAAAGTTCTTGTTATGTTTTATTAGTACGGTATTTGTGTTTTTTATATAATTAACCTATAATTTTGTTTAACTGTTTGGATATCTATACTGAATACTAAAGACAGTAATTTCAATGAAATAAAACCTGTACCTTATTTATTTATAGAAACACACACAGCTACCTCGTATAGAAAAATGTGAATATAAAATATGTATAATGAGAAATAAAGTAGTGCTTTTCTAAATAGAATGAGAAATAACTTCAGGAAAACTTATAAGTTAGAAAAAACATCTTTGATAAGAAAACTATTTCTTAATGTGTAATCTAACCATATTATATTCCCAACAGAATGTCTTTAAAACAACTAATTAGAATATAAAATAAGCGAGACATAATTGTATTTATCTCCGGTATATTATTCTAAACGTGACCGGTTTTGTTAAGTAGTTTTGTTTCCATAATTAAAAATGTAAATATTATTAAAAGAAATACAAAACGGCTTTACAAGCTGTAGTAAGCTATTACTGTATATAATATACAGTAATAGCTTACTACGGTCAATACTGCTTTCTGTTATCGGTACCTTACAAATTAGGTTTTCTTAATAAATCCAAACTTGTTAGCTTAACCCGGCGTGAATGAGGTGGGGTATCTCATACCCGTGAAGTTTTAAAACGCAAATTGTTTAATGTTATTGTTGTTATGCAAGTCCAGACGTTGCAGTAGCTGGAGATAAAGGTGTGTTGGGTGAGGTTCGGCATCGAGTTTAGTTATTCACCAATTGCGAATTGAGATATACGATTGCAAACTTCGCCAGGGTATGACATACCCCACCTCGTAGTTGGTGTCACATATTTGGAGTGACACTAAGTTTATAATTAATTCTTATTTTTAGTATTTTGTGATTTATTTTAAGATTTATCAAGATGTATTATAAAAAAAAAAATGAACACCGGAATAAACATGAGAGAAAGAAGGTTGACAATCTAGCTGCAATAAGGAATATTATAGATAATTTAGTTGACAATATTAGTGACCATTATGTGCCTTCCGAGAACTTTACTATTGATGAAATGTAACTATCGTTTCATGTATAAATATCTAACAAACCGGCCAAAGGTGGACTCAAATTTTAAGCTCAAGCTATCATAATCTACAGGGAAAATCACTTAAGGGGGAAAAAACGCATTATGCACCGTGATTATATTCGTAATTTAGGTCTGAAGTCTGAACCTAATAAAAGATAGTTTTTGCAACATTCAAACTAAGATTGTCTGCCAGGGGAAATACGAAAGAGAATTGCCGATCACCTGTGGAGACCTTTACCAGCAGTTCCCAAAAATGGTTAGCAAATATGTTAGATATGGTATGGCAGTCTTCAAAAAAGAAATAAAAAGATAAGACATTGCTGTTCTAAATGTATAAAGCCAATATGTATGGAACACGCGAATTTTGTGTGCGGACATTGTGCTGGTTTTTAGGTGTAACTTTAGCTTTTGTTACATGATCTCATAAGATTGTTCAGTTCTTCTTTGGAGTTAGAATAGTTAGAAAATAGTCTTATTATGTTGATTTTACAAAGAAATTAGAATTTTTGCGAGATTTTTATGCAAAAAGTTAATTGACCACCGAAACTTGTGTTTTTTCATAGAATAGTTATTAACATATTTATTTTAATAATAATTAAAACTGTATGTACTTAAACCTCTTTTCTTTTTTGTAATCTTGTTTGTTTAAAATTGCGTTTTGATTGTTTTATTATATGGAATGCAAATTAAACGTTTGTTAAAAAAAATAACATTAAAGATTTGGGTATCTCATACCCACCTCATAGCTGGTGTAACAATTACTCACTTCATTCACGCCGGGTTAAGATGAAAACAACATATTTTTTACTTTATCAGCCCGTTACAGGCTCTAGGAATAGCAATGTGTACTCAATTCTTAACTTCGTTAGGATCTGACGCGAAAACTAATGGATCGGTTCTTATAAATTTTTCACTCCAAGTAACATATAAATGCCACATTTTTTTACATTAATACAAATTTACACATAAATTTAATATAGAAATTATAACAAAGTTAAAAAAAACACATGTAAGTTTGTTACTTTTTAGTAAATCCCATTATTTTAATGGTCTTCCAAACTTACTCAAAACAACCATTAAGACTTGTATGAAGGCACTCCACAGCTGGCCCGATGCCCACTGTATTTTCACCGTCATTTTATAAACAAGTCAAAAAACACTGACAAAATAAAAAAAAACACAATCGGAGTTAAAATCTATTGAGAGCGAGAATAAGCCTTCACTTGTCAATTATTATTGTTCGAAACTCGTAGAATATCATGAAGACTGTTTATTCGCCGCTGTTGAACAGCAACTGAGTCAGATCAGCGCTTCGCGACTATAAACCCTGCGTTCATGGCCCTACAGACATCAATTTTATTCCGCAAGTTATTTGGAAGGTAGTTAAGGTAAACAATTAAAAGTATTTTGTGAAACATGTAGTGGGTTTTTAAGATATGGATTAATTTATATCACTAATATAAATGACAATTTAGTTGAATTCAATTCATGAAGATATTTGCGACATTAATCAAACATTTAACCAAATACTATCTTTGAACGAAATGTAGGTAGGTACTAAAAATACGTAAATTGAGGCTCACTCACGTGGCCTTCACATTCAATATTAATCTAATCCAATATCTAAATCTAATCTCACTTTATTTTGAAAATCTTGTCCTGTTAATTTAAAAGTGAATTATAATATGTTATTACATTATAAAACTATTAAATATTACTCATTTCCTACTAATTTTCTTATCTATGTGTTGTAGCTGTTTTACTCGTTTTTCCACAAAGCAGTTGTCGCGTGACCTCCGAAACTAGTAAAGTTTAATATTATGATGTTAGTGTAATATTACACCGAAATTTTATATTTAGCTTTATTTAGCACGGTAATCATTTATGTTTGTAAACAAATATTAAAAATACTTTGAACGAACTTCGCATAGTAGTATCGACAAGGTTTACAATACTGATGACAATTTAATAATAGGTGCCCATCGAACTAATCTTATAACGGAACCAGACGGTGGAGAGTGGAAGATTTACATTTGGTTGGTTTAAACGATTCCAACATAATACTCTGGGGTCTGATGATGAAACTTGGAAGTACATGGAGGCTGCTACTAATCAATTTGTTTTTAAGATCTTATTACTTTGTTTTGTCCGTTTGTTTTCCCGTGACGCACACGGGAAAGAAAAAGTACGTTTATTGTCAACTATACGTATGCATTTGTATTTTTAATAGATAAACATAATAGTTTTAAGTGAACTTATATAAGTTATAACTTATATTTATTTATAGCTTATTTATTATATAAAAACCTTTTCGATTCATAAAAGTTGCAAGGGTAAAATGCTTGTTATTATTATTATATAATATTAGACTATCTTATAATATTTTAAATGCATAATGTATTATATTGTTATCAAAAATGATCTATACTAAAAATAATATTATATTTCTTTACCTACATTACAAACATATTTATTCAAATAAGTATGAAAACCTGTATGTAAGATATGATTTTATAATTGTAAATACTCAATTATCAAATATCTTTGTCTGTCTGTCTGTTTTTTCTTTGATTTATCATACAGTATGCAAACGTGAATGCGGCTCACGGGGGGGGGGGTAATTTATCACCGCCGTCACACGAAATTAATAACGAATATCTCTAATATTATCTAAATGTATATTATTGAGTGTTAATTTTATGATGAGTTATTTTTATTTGTAAGGCGGCAAGAGGTGGTATTTATGAAGTTGATCGGTTTTATGGCAAAAGGTAGCCACCCAGGTGCATTGTCATAAGTTATGAAGGGGAGTAATTTATAGGTAAGGGAAGTTTTAGGGTTGCCATCTTTTTCTCTCTATTTCTACAAGACAACTTCACGTCGATCCTACCCTGGATCAAAGAGTATAAGTTAGTAGTTCCTCAATACCCATAGATTGAGATTTAGGTAGATTAGTTCAGAAATTCCTACAAAAATATATTATTTATGAAAAAAAAAACAAAAGACGCACAGTCTCTTGAACTATGTTTCAATCGTTCAACCAATCAATCAATCAATCAATCAATCAATCAACCAAAGGACGTAAGCATCCAGAGGCTCTCTGTTCATCTCTGGATGGACCTTATGTCAAAGGAGTAACGGATAAAATCGGCTCCATCTTAAAGAAATACTTCATCCCGACCGTTTATAAACCGGGCATAAGTTCATCATCGTAGGCACACCAGAGGATGTATTACCGTTACAAACTACAGGTGTTTATAAAATAAACTGTAGCTGCGGTAGTTCTTACATAGGCCAAACAAAGCGCTCTATTTCGGAAAGGGTCAAAGAACATATTGCTGCTGTAAAGAACCGATAGACGAATAAATCAGAACATGCATTGGAAGCGGGAACCAATCACTGGATTGAATTTCGTCGTAACCAGGTCCTCTCCACAGAACGATACTTTTATGCTCGAGTTGTACGTGAAGCGATTGAAATTAAGGAAAACAGGACTTTAAACCGGGAAGATGGATTTAAGTTATCGGCATCGTAGAACCCAGTGATAAACACCATAACACCTCGCTTTTTTGCGCATTCGGTTAAACACCTGGATAGGGATACTGGGAGTGTAGTTTGTGACGGTACGTGGCGGACAGATAATGTTAATGATAACGAAGATGTGCGGGTAGATGAAGAAATTTCTTCGTTAAAACTCGTACTTGGGGTACCGTTCGAGCAAACTAAAAAAAACGCTGCTATAACGTAAAGTTGTTTAAAACTAATAAACGTTTCTTATCCGTATAACAAAAAAAAACAGAAAGAAAAAAGCTGATACGGCTTGTAAATAAAACTTGAGCAAATCAAACTTTTATGTTAGTTAAGGTTTTCAAAACACTGCTTTGATTACATCAAATGCCATGAACCGATATATGGAAATAATTGAGAAAAGTAAGGTATTCAGACAATCTGTACGGAATAAAATTATTTAACAAATACTTTTCTTTTCCCTCTCAGTAAGTTTGCAAGTTTGTTTGTAAGTTTTTAAGTTAAAATATACTACACAATAACACGAACCACTTAGGCAGGTGAAAAGGTTTGCTAAGCTCTTTTTCCTATTAGTACCTATATTGTTTGTTTAACAGTATTTGATATTATTAATGTTTTTAATATCCATAAATTTAAAAAGGTGACAAAAATATGAAAGTAAGAAATCGTGTTTAGATTTCAAAATAAAGGTAAACATATTTAGCAGAAACTGTCTTAGCACAAAAAAAATGTGACTAAATAGTTAAGTCAAATTATGTATCTACTTAATTATTATAATTTAATACTTTATCTATTAAGGTATATATTTCTGTCACACTTAACCTTGTGGAAAATTTTCTAATTCGTGTTTATTAATTGTTCTACTATTAATATCACCTTTAGAATCGCAGGGTTCCGTTGAATCAACTATTGATAACTTATTTAGTTTATGGTACTGGTTTTTATATTTAACGATTGCCTTCTAACCTTGAGTTTCAAATTTCTCTAAATAACATTAATCTTAGCCTTCTACGGGTTAGAAGGCTAAAGGCGATTCAAAAAAAGTCAGAAAACCAACGAAAGAGAACGAAATATCTGAAAGCTAAAGAAAGAAGATTATGATTATTCCTTCTAAAAATAAACATTTTCAACATTATTTTGTTAAGCTCCGATGCAGGCGCATATGATTTGTGTATTTGTCTTACTGTCTGTGTCATCATAGCTTCCAAAGAAATAAACCTATTTGTGCGCTTTGAGATGGTTTTAGCTGTGTTTGGTAATTACACTCGTGATCAGCAAAAGCGTAATAGCAATGGTGAAATAATGGCAATTGTTTTCAAGACATTCAGCTCATATTTGAACTCACTCTTTCAAATATGTCACTACACTCAATATTTATTGAAGTTTTGAAATAATTAATAAATTAATATACTAGTTAACATTCAGTAAGTTTTGAATAATATATTTGTTTTAGATTATGGTCTAGAACGGACGTGTTCATAAAAAATAGTAGATTCTAGTAATAAAAGATAAAGAAGACCTTGTTGTTTTAGGGTTAATTAAATTAATGAGACACATCTACAAATATCATGCAATTAATATAGACTAATAACACGGTCTACTATGACTCGAGTCGGTTAAAGATATGGGTATCTAAGATTATAATACTGACAGTAATGATTGTAACGAGGGCGTAAATGAAATTAATTTTTCAGTAAACCGGTTAGTTATTGGTTTTCAACAATTGGTATACCTATTACTTAATTTATGTTATACAAGATAAACAGCTGTTGAACTTAGTGCAAGGCCAAGTTTAGAAAATATTTTGAAGACATGTCCCAGTTATGCTTTTTTTTTAATGGGTACCAAATTTTTTTTTATACACATAATTTTCCAGTAGATATTCGAAGTTACATTTCAAAATCCTTCACCAAAATTGTTTCTCCTTAATTAGATCTTTTTTCTACCTACTTACTGTATCTATACGATATCGTAAATATTATATATTTCTTTAAATCTATATAACACCTTCCTCGATCTTCCCTGGGTCAGTGATATCTATAAAGGATTTTATAATGGAAAAAAGTGTTAAATTACATAGTTTCCATGTAACTAGATATCTCCTACTTATGTGGTAATATTCACTTGATTTAATATTACACTGCGATTACAATTATGTATTCAATAATAACTGCATATTTATAAAGCGTTGTTTCCTCAACAATAAAGAATGTAGATATACCTATATAGTTGGATGAATGGAAAATGCCGACCTGACTCTTGTAATTATGATAATATTCCTTAATAAAAAAATTAATTATTAACTAAATTCACTGTTACAATTCTTTTATAGCTGAATTTAGTATTTGGTATACGACTGGTTTAGGTAATAGATATTCGCTTTGGCATTGATATTGAACGGAAAATATCTCCCTAACTGATTTGTATAACAATATTTTTTTAGATAGCATGCACGTTTTTGTTATAATAAAAAGCTACATTGAATACGAATAAATATAAAATGCTTAACCACTGAATAACCACTGGACCGATTTAGCTATATTTTTTTAATATTATTCAAAAATAGAACTACAACTATCAACAACAAAAACAACTTTCAAAGGAAGAAAAGAAGGAAAGGTTTATACGCAAAAAGTAAAAGTAATCCTCTATCTTGTGATTCAAGAACATGATTTACACGTTATGTGTATGAAATTAATTTAGGTTGTTTTGTCTTTATACTCAAGAAATGTAGATTATTATTACCTATTAAGTCTATTTTGTGCGCAATACACTCTTAGTCCTGCCAGTCAGCTCTTCACAGTACACCATTTTGACATATTATAATCTTTGTCACTTTGAAACTGGTTTCTGTTGTTAAGATATAAACTTAGTTATTAAACTGTCTATCATACAATTACGGTATAGCAAAAATAAAACAATTTATACATATTTATTTAAATTATAAAAAAATATTTTAAGATAAAATCGATCCAATAATCTTTTAACTCCAAACCCAAAAAGAGGAGTTTTACCTATAAGTTTGAAATATGTATCTGTGTATCTGTGTCCTCGTAGCAGCGAAACAACTAAACGAATTTGATTGTGGTTTTTTTTTAATCAAAATCGATCGTGATGGTTTTTAACTATGTATGGTGAAAACAAACGCAGTCGTCTCCAAGATATTCAGCTTTTACTGGTGTTAGTGAAAGGTTCAGGTTAAAATCTAAACAAGTTATGTATTCGTAGGTTCAATTAGAAACGAGTAACATAACTTTAAAAACAAAGAAGAAACAAAAATAAAAAAACCAGATACAAAAAGATCTCTAACAATGATAAAAATAATATTGGAAAATAATATTCAAGTTGCGTCGGGGAACTTCTAAATAAAGGATAAAATGAAAATGCAAGTAAGTTACCAAGGCAAATAACGAAATAACAATTTGAAATCGAATAATCGAAGTCATTAATTAGCACCGAAAACTTCGTAAAATAGACACCATCATCAACGTTTGTACAACGGTTCAATATAACTTTTATCCTTTTTAGGTGTTTTTTTTGTGTTTGGAGGGTCTTTTAGATTTTAAATTAAAATTTTATATAACTCTATTTTAGAGGTATCTTAAATAACGTACCAATTTTATTTACAATTTATAATACTTTTCTTAACGGGGGCTAAAGATAGTTTTATTTAAATTGTACCATTAATGTTTTAAAAAAACACTAAAACTATTCAACTTGTCTTCGCCATTATTCAATCCTTGAAAAATGAATAATGATCTTAATATTATCTTGAATGATCTACAAAATTACCGGCTTTAGGTACGTCTGCAGGAAATAGAATTGATGTGAAAATACTTATATTCAGCGACAATTATAAATAATACCTAATAATAGTTCTGTTCGTGCGAAGATAATATTTTCTTTTTTAAAATATATTGTTTTTAATCGAGCGTGCGAATGTACCTTAATTATTTTTCTACGTAATCCCAAAGGATCTAGCTTTACACGGAAATCGGAGTCCCCGACATTTTTAAATGATAATAGCCGGTACTGGTATGATGCCCCGATCAAAGCTGTAATCCATTTATTGGACCTGCATTTACATAGTCTATAGTGTACATAGTTATTTGTAATGAATTGGCCACCTCTTGCAGGTAGCCTCTCTACATCAATCCCAACAACATTTGTTCTCCGACTCTTTACAAATCTTGATACAACAACACAAAAAAAACGAAACATTTTTTTTTTATTCGTTTGTTACTTATTACTCTGTATTTTGTAAGAAATACCTAAAAAGCTAACGCCGGGGCGCCATGCCTACGCTTAGAGTTAATGCCGGTTCAGATACACAAATAAATTTTGTATGGAGAAACTTACATTTTTAAACTTTTTATTTTGAAAAGTCTTAGTACAAATGTTGTTTGGATTGACGTAGAGAGGCTGGCTGCTAGAGGTGGCCAATTTATTACAAATAGTCCTGTATATTGATAAAATGTACACTTTAAAAATATATTTAATTACAATGCGGAAGAAGCATACAATTATTGATAATTTTAAAAGAATAAATGGTTGATAGAGTTACTCTACTACTACAAGATAGAGATACTCTGGTGGATAGAGTTGCCGAAATTAAAAGTCTATACTCCAATGCTGGCAACACTGAACACAGCTGTCCCAGTCCAACGTCAAATTAGTTGTGAAATATAAATTGTGAATTGGAATTACTGATTATCATTTATGATTACTGATACGTGACTAGTGAATGATTGATAACAACTAACAACCGATAGTTTGTTATGATACACCGCAGGTGTTGCAAGTAATTTCTAGTCTAAGTTGGACATCAACAAAAACGCTTACGAAGCGTAGTTTTAGTTGTTACTATTACAGCGTCATGTTACATTCATTATACAACTAAAATGTTGTCTCGATACGTTGTCTCGCAAGTGAAGCACAACTCCTACTTCCTAGTAGGGTTGGGTATAGGGTTATGGCTGGCGTTGGCGACTGTGCCGCTGGAGGAGGAAGTAGTGTCGTGCGAAGCTGCGGTGACGTCACTAGTTTCTGATGAATTCGAGCCGCACCGCGAGCAGAGGCCGCTAGGACCGGCAGGGCAGGCAGGCCGCAGTGTTCAGCGTCCACGTTATTATAGCACGGAGCTAGGGATGCGAAGCGGGTTGCTATCCGGTGGGTCATTATAATATAACTTAAAATCCACTTGGATTTAATAATTCTGTATAATATTTTAAAGTTTAATAAATAACAAAGACATTGTTCCCACTTAGTTAATCCAGCAACTACACTATCTTATAAAAGTTAATATTATTATACTTTTTATTTTAATGGGTTGTAAATGATTTCCACCTTAAATGGTTAAATGTTAAAATTCTGCAAATGGGGTGCAAAACGTCTTTGCTGGCATGTTACTATACAGGAAAAGAAAATTAAGCCATTTTAGCTCGTGGCTATGATATACACCTTTACCCTTTAAGTATAGAGGTCTTTTTTTCTTAACACTACTGTGGACATGGAGTCTCACAGGCACCTATATCCATATTTTGTTTTTTTGGGATTTTTTTTATAAAACCGTTTTAAAACTGATTGAATGTTAAAGTTATATTAATGAACAACAGAATTATGTGCTAATTTTTATTTAGAAAAATATATAAACTTTAACAACTATTAATTATGGCACTTTTCAGTCTAAATATACTTAGGTTACATTTTTAGGTATTAAAAACTGCCAATCTTATTCTTATAACAGAAAGTCTTTTTGGTCAAAATATAATATATAAGAAACCAAATTCTCAAACCATAGTCGGTTTGTGGATTTCAGATAACAAATATAAAAAAAAATTACAGCAACCTAAAAACATAACTTTGTTGGCAGTCCATGATGTCTAGAACTTTAGAGACACATAGGTTTGTTGCACTTAACACAAACATGGGTAGTCATACTATGTTTTTATGAGGGACCGATTCAAAATGCTCTTCTGGCTCCTCGATTGATTTCTTGATTGCATTGCATTGCAAACCACAACCTTGCATGCTAGTTTTTTTATGATATCTAGTTTTAACATTTAGTAAAACCAAATCTAAAATAAACATAATCACATTTATAGCATATACTATAGTATATAGCAACAAGTAGCCTGACACGGTAGGGTCAATATTTTAATGGTCATTACTTGCATGATATTCATCAAAAGACGCAACCTCTTCCCTCGTTGGTAGTTTTATAACTAAAACAAAATCTACTGAGCTGCTCAATCCGAGAGAGTAGGCGGAAATGATTAGCCTGTAGGACTCCATGTCCCTATTAAAAGATAAAAGAAGGTCCTAAAAAAAAAAGTACCACACTTGGTCCAGATGGCCCATACCCTACCCTATATCACAACATATCCTAGTTGTCCTAAACCTCATTCCTGAATAATGGAAATGTTTCTAATCTAAATCTATCTATATTTTCTAGGGCTTTAGCACGGCTTGGTATTGGATACACCATTACTTTAGTTATCACCCAAACCATGAAGAAATGTTACTGACTATTGTACCCTCTATTTGTTTCAACTCTTGGGGAAAGGCCACTTAGACAACACTCCATATAATTCTAGATAATTATCAAAATTTTAATGTAATGTTGACTGTCTGTCTACTTATGTCAATTAAAGTGACAAGATTAAAAAGATAAAGAAAGATAAATATTTACATTAAAATTGATCTTTATCTCTATTTAATTAGACATATAAAATATAAAAAAATACATAAAATGATTACTATGATGGTTTGCAAAGTCAAACAATATCCAATATATCATAGCAATAAAATTTATTCTTGTGTTGTTTTTAACCATTTGATGATTCTTTGAAACCATTTTAACCATTTGAAGCTTTTGTATTCTGTGTCTTAAATAGTATAAGTTGGTTTCTTAAAAAGTACCATTATCTTGAGGTGACTTATGAGTCTTATCGTGACTAGATAACATATGAAGTTTTATAGGATGTGTATTTGGGGGATGAGTGGGCCAGTTTATTATTAGTATGGGCTCTTCAGTAAGAAAAAAGATATATACTTTCATGCACCATTATTATGGTGGAAGTTCATGTATTAGGAAGGCATGTTTTTGATGATCTCAACATACTAAACTTTTGTAGCAAAAACCTGATTGTGAGAAGCTGATTTTATAATATAAATACAGAAAATAATTAAGAAAAAGTTATCTAAATTACAAATCATAACATGTATATCTTACCTAAATTGAAAATAAGTTGAGGAAGTCATTATTTATTACTTGTTTTATTAATTGCTTTAACATAATCACTAAATTTTCAGGTGTTCTCAGTTCGGAAGACGCTTTAGGCTCTCGGGCTGCCGCTCTCAATCACACGGCGGCTCGTCTACAACCAGCCCTACGGTTCTTCATAACAGCCAGTGCCTTACGGGCGGCGCCTGGCCGAGCCAACGTAGTCGGCTTCACCGACACCCGGGAGATGCTGAAGCCATTCCACGCCCTGAAATATCTAGCTGATAATTATCTGGAGGAATATGACTTTTTCTTCTTGGTGTCGGATATGTCGTTCGTGAACGCTCGGAGGCTAACTGAGCTGGTGTCTAAGCTCAGCGTTAGCCAAGATATCTATATGGGTGCGGTGGCCGACGACGATACGCATTACTGCACGTTGGAGGGTGGCATCATACTCTCCAACTCAGTGCTGCGAGCCGTGCACGGCGAACTAGACTGGTGCGTTCGCAACTCATACTCACCGCACCACCACGAGAATCTAGGGCGCTGCGTGCTGCACGCGGCCGGCGTGCCATGCACCGCCGCCGTGCAGGCCGAGCAGTACAAGGCGGCTCGGGCTCCGGCCGGCGGCGGTTTCGCGCTGCACCCCGAGCTAGCCGACGCCGTCACAGTGCACCCCGCGCTGCAGTCTGAGCACTTCTACCAGCTGCACGCCTACGTATCTAGAGTAGGTATTGTTTAGTTATGCTGTTATATATTTTCTTTAACAAGAATTTATATTAGTTGTCTGTAACGTTTAGGTGTACCTGGAGCGCGCTCAGGCGCAGACGGCCAGAGCGCGGGCTGATGCAGCGTTGAGCGCGCGGCGACACCCACAAGGCTTCCGCAACGCGTCGTGGCCCCCCGCCCTGCGCGCCGACGCCGGGCTCGCACCGCCCTTGCCGCCCACCCGGTGAATACACGCACTCACTCACGGGGCACACGCACACAGCCACACCTGCACGGCGCAGACTAATGTATCTCTATAACTTCAGATTCGACCACCTGCGATGGACGCGATTCAACCTCACCCATGCGCTACAGCCCGACGACCATCATGCCGTGGCTAAACTCTCCTCTTCATACAAGCAAGCCGTTGATGTGAGTTAGAAATTTTAAATGACTCTTGATTAGCTTCAACCATCGAGTACTAGTCGTGTTTGTACTCTATTTGTTGATGTTGATAATTGATTGAATTAACCTTTCATTGGTTACACATCCACCTGCAGTTAATAGTGGAGGAGGCACGCGCCTGGGTGACTCAGCGGTGGGAAGCGAGCGGCAACGTGTCGCTAGAGGAGGGCGCTTGGTGTTGGGAGCCACCGCGCGCACTGCGGTACCGCTTGCTGCTGAGGCTGCACACGGGACGGGTGCGTTCAATGCGCACCGAATGGCCGTTCAGAGGCTATAGTGAGTAGTTACCGAAATCGTCCGTGTGTACAGGGCGCGGCGCTGCTGCAGCTGGAGGCGGCGCGCGCACTGGGGGCGGCGCGTCTGGCGCCCGCGAGGTACGTCACGGAGAGCGCGCGCGTACACCTCGTGCTGCCCGCGGTCTCCGCCCTCCTCGCGCCCTACAAGGCGTTCCTCGCGCGGTACGAGACCGTGTGTCTGCAAAAAGATACCAACACCGCGCTCTATATTGTCAGTATACCTACGCGTGGGAAGAATATTTTGGATAATATAAGTGTTGATGATCAACCGAATACCATAATATTTCTAGGTAGTTATCCCATCGAGTGCTAACGGAGAGTTGACTCCTGAGGAGAAAGCCTTCGTTGACGACCTCCGGAACTCTGTGACAAGTATGGCGGAAAAACACCACGCGTCCGCTCACATGGAGGTGCTCATAGCGGCAGAGGGGCTGGGTGCGGGGGAAGGGGAGGGCTACGTGTGGGGCGTCGGTGAAGTGGAGCGAGCGGCGTCGCGAAAGGCGATGCAGGCGGCGCTACTTCGCGCCGGCCGAGACACGCTGCTGCTGCTGGCCAACGAGGGGATGGAATTCACTGAGGATTTCCTGAACAGGGTGGGTCTAGTGAAAGCTGCAGGCGAGTGGCCCACAACAAACGACTATAATTCGAAAACTTCGCAGGTGCGCATGAACACTATTTTGGGCTCGCAGTGGTTCAGCCCGCTGTCGTTCGCGCGATTCTCCCAGTACGCGCACCCGCGCTTCGTGGACGCGGACGGCTCGCGGCCCTCTGTGAACACCGGGCGTTTCGCGCATACCGAGGTGCTTTCGGTCTACAAGCAGGATTACGTGGATGGTACACACTACTAATGTTTCGTAACTTATTGTGTATTATATTAAACTCGTCGGTGTGATCACCGACGTACGGTGCGACTTTCACGATTATATCATTCGAATCATATTTTCGTTGTAGCCCTGGAGGCGTGGCGTGCTTCGCGTGGAGACGCGACCTCGTCGGCGGCGCGCGTACTGTCCGCCTCAGCGCTGCGCGTCGTGCGCGCTCCGGAGCCGGCTCTGCTGCTGCCGCCGCGGCCGGCACCCTGCCCCCACAATGCTCCCCCCGCCCCCGCTTCCGCCCCCACTACGTCCCCCGCGACTGCGCCTCCCTCTGCGGACGGGCGCCGTGAGTGTCTGCGGCGCGAGCGTGACCGCGACTTCTCGGACCTGCAGCTGGGCGCCAAGCAAGCGCTCGCCAAACTGTTGCTGCAGACGCAAGCCGAACTCGCCGGATGAGTTATCTCTGTCTATCGTCTACCGAGACGATTCGTACTATGCTATGCCCGTACGTGCCTTAATATAATTTGTTTGTAATAAGACGATTAAAGTGGTTTATGATTCGAAATAGTTTTATATTTAATTTTACTACATTTTCCCTCGCGCATACAGGGTAAGTACCATTTTAACTAAATGTTCTCGAGTAAGCGAGACGTTTTTTGTGGACTACATAAAAAATATAATCAACATATCAACCGCCCCGTCGCGTTGGTCGAATGGTTAGCGCAGACGGCACAATGGGGCTCGGGTTCGATTTTCGGCGGAGACAGGCATTTATGTGATGAGCATAGAATGTCTGTGTTTCTGGGTTTGGTCGTTTATTAAATATATTCTCAGTATTTATATGTGTATTTCTATGTATTTGTATCGTTGTCTAACACCCTTAACACAAGCAAATAATTTTCTTACTTAGGGGTTAGATCAATGTGTGTAATTTGTCCTGATATTATTATTATTATTATATACGATACTTTAAACCATTGAATATTTTAAAAGATCAGTGGTTGTTATTGCATTAATTAATTATTATATTACAGAACAAATTACAAACATTGATCTAACTCCTAAGTAAGCAATTTATTTTTGCTTGTGTTAAGGTTTTAGACAACTATACAAGTACATAGAAATACACATATAAATACTGATAATATATTTAATAAATGACCAAACCCAGAAATACAGACATCTATACTCATCACATACATGCCTGTCCTTGTCGGGGACCGACCCCGAGCCTCTACTGAGCCGCTATATGTTAGGCGTCCAACCACCACCACTCGACCAACGGGGCGGTTATGATAAATAGTATTTTGTGGACATGAAGGTGAAAGGAAACTGGTAGTGCATAACTCTGATAGAACTGGGTGGAATAAGAAAAAACATGATGTGTCCAACCCACCAAAAGTGGTGATTGATGACAGTGAATTCAAATTATGCTTAATTTATTATTATTTATTTATACTTTATTTTATTTTTTACACTTTATTTAATTCAGTTTTACTTGAGCTTTTCATTCATAGAACACAATATTTTTTTGGTTTGTCGCGAATCATGGGATTGAAGAATAATTTAGGTACATATATATATTATATTCATACATAATATAATTTTCAACATAACTTGGTTAATAATGTAGCTTTACGTAGGCGTAACTTTTCACTTCCCCTAATATACTTATTTCTTATCTTCTCCATCTTGTTCCATATTACAATATTCTGCCTATATTTTGTTATTTTTAATTAATTTTGTGTAACTTTACTAGGTATAACCTTTTTAATCCGTGATTATAAGATAAGGGATTTTTTCACATTGTCTAGCCTTGACTTATGTATGCATCATTAGAATTAAAAAAAACTTCTAAATTCAGATTTGGAACGCGTTTATGTATTATGTTGAAAAATTATTGGTCAATGGACCGCCTTTCCACATTTTTTTCGTGTCTTTGTATGTGGGGTATTAAATCAAACCTCTGTCCAAGAAAATAAAAAATCGCCAGACTTAAATACAAGAAAATTTTATAATAAAAACAAAGTATTTTTTTAATTATCAAATGCAGCCAATTTAGCGTTTCGAATGCAGCCGAAGTAAGCTGTATTTGACTTATGTTTTGTTTTATTTTTGTTACTTGGTAATGTATTTTGTTTAAATTTAGACAAAGATATAGTACATACTAATTCGGCAGCTGAATTATCAAAACTATTTTTATATTGACTCATTTCAAAGATTATTAATTATTATCGTACGTAGGTTAAAATATTTTTTATTATACTCCACAGAAATGCAAATATCATCATTTGTAATTACTATAAAGGTATGAGAAATAAATAAAACACGTGCAGACGTTAAAACATTTTTATTTTATAAAATGAACAAAGTAATACGTAATAGAGGAAGCAAGCGATCCCGCCAACCGACCGTTGCGACACGGACCCGATACGACACAACGTGCAGCATTACTTTAGCAGTTATTTAAAATTATTGTGACATTGCTTGTATACAAATTTATTTATAAACATTATATTTTAAAATAAGTACAACTAAAGTTTATTAAAAAGTCGCAACGATCCCAACATTAACGTACTGGTATATAATAAAGTGTCTTTTATATTCTCTAAGGCGAAGGTGCAACGACACTCGCTATTCCCAGGCCTCTAACAGATATATACTTAAATAGTTAAAGGCGAATGATATATTTTCTTTATTTCTTAACTTCAAAGCACATTTATATGCGACGGGTTACACAAAAATCTTGTTTTTACCGAAAAAAACATTCAACATAAAAATAATAGAGATGACCGTCACATGTAAACAAGCTTCATACAAATCGTATTGTATAAGACATTGAAGAAGCAGTGAGTTTAATCTATCACCGATAATAGACTACGTAACAAATAAATGTCAATACAAGTAAACTTTCAAAACTGATCGTTCATTTTCCAATAATAACATACAACAGACCAATTTACAAATAAATATAATGGGCGAGCCGCTATCACATGGAATGTTCGGTCGCAAAGCGCAAGTCAACTAACGACGAGCCTCGTCTCATCCGTCGAGGAATATAAAATATAAATACATATAAAATGCTGCGGCTCGCCCTCACAATTTTATATAATATCTTTTAAAATGCATGTAAAGGCATTAAATCGCGACGCGAATAATTTTGAGGTAGGTACGATACATTCTCAGCCTATGTAACTATAGTTTCTAAACATTAAATATAATACTCAGGAATTATTTTAATAACGCCAGCGTGGCTTAGGATGAAAAGGTTTTCTTCATACGGGCCAGTCCTCTTAGGGGCTGAAGGACTGAAGAACGTCTAGCGGACGTCAATGATCAGATATGACGCCATTTTCTTGCACTTTTTCTTCCTGTAACACAAAAAAAGATAAAAAAATTGATTTGAAAGAAAAATAGTTTTTTGAAGATTTTATTAGATATCATGTTAAAGTAACATTTAGAATATCTGTGAACCTAATGGTGGCCGTGATACCTGATGTTTATTTGGTACGGCACCGAATGTTGGTTTACAGGATGTTGATATCTATTATATAAAAAACATATCTCAGATGTCCAACCAAATTGTCATGGATCCGTCTTTAAGCTCAATGACAAACGTCAGTGAGATATCAAAAAGAATATAAACCTTCAATAATAAACTACACCTTTTCCTGATCACCTTAAGTTTTTTTATAGTAGATGGAATTCATCTTACGCGGCAAAGCAGTGAAAGTCGTCAATCACACTAAAGATCGCCGCTTACAGTCCTCCATTTGTCCCAAATATATAACTAATTACCTGACTGGTCCGTCTGCTGACTTACACCAACACTCCTGCCACAAAACTACTCGTGAGTGCTACAAAGAAATGATAATAGGATATAGAGCACTCACTTGTAGCGCGGGAGGCGGCGCACGCGCGTCGCACAGCGTCGTCCACTCCCCGTCCGGCTCATGCAGTACCTCCACGCAGGCCAGGAACTGCTTGCCCGAGAACCCGCCCGCAGCAACCAGCGCGTCACCCAGTGCAGCCAAAGCGGGCGCGGCGCGGGGACGGCGCAGCGCCGGGCCCACGCGCCACGAGCAGCGCGCGCCCGCCCCACCTGGGGCCCCGCCAACCGCACCACCCACACCACTCGTAGCCTCCAAGAACGCCGTATCGCGCAGGGACGCCGAGCCTGCGCTGCCGCCCGCCGCCACCACGCGGCCGCGCCACACCGCCGCGCCCACTGAGCGACGAGCCGTCGGCAACGCCGGTCCTGTGGACAAACCGAATGATCACCATGGAGTCGATAAACCGTCAAGGACGAGAAGCATCGAGAGAGATGTGAGATGCGAACCGTCCAGCCAGGCGAGGGGCTCTCCCGTCAGCGGTAGTCGCTCCGTTGATGCGATGCAATTCCAAGTGTCACAGCCTCCGAAAACCCAGAGCGCATCCTCCCACACGACGCCGGCGCACTGGGAGCGCCCCGTGCGTAGCGGCGGCCCCTCGGTCCAGCCGGCCGCGTCGCCGGGCGTGTGTCGCAGCACGGCCCGCAGTGCGCGCCCGCCCGCCCAGCCGCCCGCCACCCACAGCTCCCCGCGCGCCTCGTCGGCCGCCGCGGCCGCGTACGAGCGCGCCAGCGGCAGACGCGCCACCGCCCGCCACGCTCCGCCCTTACCACTCGTTCCTTCCTGAGTACACGAACGGAGTTCACATTGCAACATTAATATGTAAAATAAAAAACATAATATCTCCTATTCTATGTACAATGAGACCGGAATATTTCAGAGACGACTGTTTTTTCTACCAAAACATAATTAAGAATCATCTCGACGAGCAATGCTTGATTAAACGCTTTATTCGTTTTGTGGCTAAAGTAAGACATACAGACACTAACACTAGTTTAAATTTATAACAACTCTTTTGATATCAACACTCTAGGCCGTGATCATTGTCCTCACCTCGTACACGTCGACGGAATCCAGCTCCGTCTGTCCGTCCGAGCCTCCGAAGACGTACAGCGCGTCACCGAGACGAGCTGCGGGAAAACGAGCGCGCGCCCGCTTCATGTCGGGCAGCGCCGTCCAAGTGTTGGTGGCGGGGTCGTAGGCTTCTGCGGTACGTAGCACGCGCGCGCGGTCATACCCGCCGCACGCCACGATGCGCGCCCCCAGCGTCGCCGCGCCCAGCGCGCAACGCCCCACCGACATGTGCGCCCGCGCATCTCCGGCGCACGGACCATTCGGTTCCTCGTCGCGCGCTCCTCCGAGCCGACCCCCGCGCGGCCCCTCCGCCCCTCCCGCTCGCCAAGCCACCCGCACCGCCGCCAGCCGCCCTCGCAGCGACACTACTGCCCGGGTCGCTCCCGCCCCTGCGTTCCCGTTGCCGCCCACGCCCGCCCGCGCCGCTACTACGGTGCACTCCCTCACGGGCTCCTCCTCCGCAGTCGTTCGCTCCGCGTGCTCCCGGCGCCGCGAGCCACGCTCCCTCTCGCGCGCCTCCCGCCGGTACTCCTCCAATTCGGGCGCGTCTCCCCGCGCTGCCGGCAACTCGCCGCAATCCCGCAACTCTCCTTTGGCGTCCACGAACAACAGATGGGTGCGAGCGCACAGGTTTTCGAGCTATGAGTATTGACAATTAACGATGGTTCGATTGATACGCGGCTGCGACTCGTGAACCGGACACTCACGTCTACATCGGCGGCCGTGTGATCGCGCAGCCAGGTGAGCGCGGCGTCGGCGACGGCGGCCGGGGCCTCCTCGCCGCCCTCCGCGCTGGTCTCGCGCAGCAACTCGATCCTTATCAAGGGCAGAGCCGCTAGAGCGCCACTCGCACAAATTTCATCGAACTGTAAATGTTAAAAATTAGTGGTATTTGCACGACCGACGGTTCGAGGCTCCGATAAGGTAACATACGTTCTTCTCGATGAAGGCGTCGAGCTGCGAGCGGTGCTGCGGCGAGAGGTCCGGAAGCGCGCGGAGGGCCAGGCAGTCGCCTGGTGCGGGTCGGCGCAGCAGACGCTCGGCGAGGTGAGCGCGCGCCGGCTCCACGCGCAGGCCGGCAGCCGCGCGGTACAAACGACGCGCCGCGGCCGCATCGCGCACGCGCAGGCACCCGGTGTACGCGTACTCGACTAGTTCGCGAAGCGCGTCTGCGTCCACGCCTGGTATTCGCACCGCCGCGGCTGGTGCTGCTGGCGCCAGCAGCGTAAGCAGGCGCGGCGAGGCGGCCGCCAGCACTGCGCGGTGCGCGGCTATCTCTTCACCCGCGGCCGCCAGCAGTACATCGTAGTGCTGACGCGCCTTGCGTAGCGCGTTGAGAGCGTGAAGGGCGCGCGCCGGTGCCTCGCGATCCTCCAGCGAGAGGTCCTGCTCAAGGGCACTGGCTTCCTCGCCCTCGCTGTCGTCGGAGCGCGACGCCGCGGAACTAGCGCCGCCTGCGACCACGTTGTCAATACAATTCCCAGTTACTAGTTTCGTAATTGAGTACCTCAAGACCGACGATAGTATATGGACATTTCTTTGTACTATTTCTTTGTATAACTTGTTTCAAATATAAATATTTTAAACCGTTATACATATTCTATATGACCGTATAACACATATATCTACTTAACACATAAAAATATTAAATTATAATGAATAATACTTTAAGGCGTATAAAGGCTAGGCTTTTAGGCCTTTGTTTTTAATACTCTACAAAGATCTGAAAGAGAAAAGTATAGGTAATTTATAAATAATTATAACATAAGTAAATAAAATCTTTTAGTTACAATATAGATACTTCTTAATTTACCTGCTCTTAATTTTATCCTCAACATATTATTTGATACTTATCCTTAAGGGTCATTAACTAACTACTTGCTGAAACAAATATTCATTTCACAATTCGTTCATAAAGACCCAGAGTACGTACCTAGGTATTCGTAAATTTAAAGACAGCTACTAATAGAGTATCGAATTGCTTTAAATACTACGTACCTACTTTTAATTTCTATTCGATTGCATTGAATTTCAATACGACATAACTTAGTAACAAAAACCGGTCGCTCTACCGCTCTACGAGAAAAAAATAGTCTTCAGTGTTTATCTCTCTACTTCACGGATTATTTAATAACGGAAGAGTCGATATAAATAATTCTTTTAATCTCACTTAGATATACGTTAAGTATTGTTATCATTCTATAATTTATCAGACATATCTTTGTTGCATTAGATAAAATATTTTATTAATACGTAAATAAATTTATCATTATAATTTGTAGAAACCTCCAACACAAAATGTTATTTTGTTTTGATTTAAGGAACTACTCAATCAAGTATAAACTGATCCTGTATATAATAAAAGATATAAACACGAAGATACAACTCATGACTTGACGTGAAATTACGTAAACTATAGTAAATAGCACGTTTAATGTTTATTTTAAATAAAAAACGTTGGTGAGATCCGAACGGCCACGTGACGCTTCAAATCCATTATTATATACAAAGGCTTCTCAGCACAATATTGTTTACATTATATCATGACAAATGACATGACATATAACAAGAATAAGACGAGTACATTACGAAGCAAAGTAATGATTTCATTGTCGTAATAAATTGACTAAATTATGAGCAGTTCGGGCCACAGCGAACTCGCTTCGACCGCTGCAACCTGTCGCTAACCAAACACCGCCGTATTAGAAGGCAGCAAATAACAAAATCAATCGCATAAAAACCGAGCATAGCGTCACGTTACCGTTGGAATCTTTTTGTAATTGACTTCATAAAGCCTTGAATGTTGTTTATACGGAATCGATTTTCAGTTCGTCGCTACAAATCTTACAAATTTCTACTTAATAAAATGATAAACACAAAACAATCAGAACAATGTAGTTACAAGTAATCCTGCTTTCTTATAGTATACTTCAAAATGCAAACACATAACTTAAAACACAACAATTGAATCAATTCTTGTTTGTGATTCACAAACCAATGTTTGTGGCGCCTCAATCTATCAAGTTACACAAGCCACTGACAATTGATATAAATTAATAATACAAAAATTTAAACATTTTAAATGTTTATTTGATAGTATAAAAAAAATAATTAATATTTATTTTACTGCAACATTCTATTTTAAGTCTCGTATCGTAAAATAATAATAAAAATTAAGTAGGTGTCAACAGAGACTTTTTTTTAAATGTTTATACATTGTTAAAATGTAAACCTAAGACAGAATAATATGACACCAAAAAGATTGCTTACAATTTCTGTAACAGATATCTTCATACTTTCTAGAAATTGTATTCTATCGTAGAATACAGTGTATAGGTTTAAAATGAATAACATAGTAAGTATTTAAAGTTATATATTATTAAAAACTATTATGTAACAATTTAGAACATTGCATTTGTGAGCAATCATGTAATGTAACATGGATGTATTTTTTAGAAAAGTAATTATTGAAAAAGACGTCAACTGCTTACAAATGAAGTCAAATAATATTGGGTATGTATGTCTGCATGTAAATTAAATCTTAGACAATATATTGTGAGTATTTTTCAAATCAATTAAGACGATACTAAATATTTTATTATGCTTGTTTTGCAGTACTGAACTGTAGTTTATAAAAAATATGATTTATATATAAACACATGAATATTACAGGAAAAAGATATATTTATCATAACTAATTTCCATAAGCTAGTACTAGGGCTATTACTGGTTTCAAACATTAAACTACAAATACTGACACTGAAGTAATTAATTCTTTCAATCGGTGATATGCTGTGCTAGGTGCAATGGTATCTGGACTGTTGTTTTAATTATTACTGAATTTGATTCAGATATTTTTCATGAAAATATTGCATATTATAACAAATAAGTTAATATATAACTGATAAGTAACACAATAATGAGATAAGAATCAAGGTAAACAAGCAAATTACATGTGGTGTTTAATTATATATTAGTTTAAATTTGTTGTTTTTATTGACAAAGGTTGTTAGAGTCATTTGTGTTATTAAACAATATTTAATACAAAAATAATGTCCATAATGCAAATGAACTTACCGTCTCCGTTCCTGTAGTCATCATGCGGCTTCATGTCGCCGGCGCCTGCGAAAGCTCCGCCGCGACCTGCACACACAACACAGCTGAGCACCGAGAGGTGAAACCCCGGATGAGACTGTCTGACGTCTGTCACCGGTACCTACGGCACGAGCCTACTGAGCTCCAACCGCTAACCGGATTATACTAGAGTTGGCGAACGAAGGCCGCGGCGTAGTACAGTCACATGGTCTGCACCTCCCGCGCCGCGGCCCTCTCGCCTATCACACTCTTAATTAAATTATTCTAATTAATTATGCAATCTCGGCTGATAAACCTTTAATTCAGCAGAAATGTCGAACGGCAGCGATGTTACAGAACACCATAAATTCTGTACTGCACGCGCCTTGTTTTGAAAATGATGCTACGCAAATACATGAAGTATTGACATTTGACAATGACGTTTCTATCCCACCAGTTGAAATGTCACAAGTTGGAAATCATAAAAATTAATTAAATCACTTAATTAGAATAAATCATCAGAAACATAATAAGACAAAATTTTAATAATAGTAAATAAATAAATTTTGTTTTAAAAATTTTATTATTTATCTGATAGTTTCAGCAATGATGTAATGACGTAAAATCTACTGGACAGGTTTCATACAATTAGATGGAATAATAGATTACTTAACATAATATAAGAATCTTACTTTTTAGGGTTCCGTATCCAAAGGGAAAAACGAAACCCTATAACTAAGACTTCTCTGTCTGTCTGTCCCTTTGTCCGTCTATCTGTCTATAATGATCCGTTATAGATAGACAGTTGAAATAGTCAAAGATTATGTATATACATGCTACCGTTATAACAAAAAATAACATAATTCACAGAATATTTAGTAATATATTCACTTTAAAACTTTATATCTAAATTAAAATAAATAACTTAGAGGGGCTGCCAAACAACAAACGTGTTTTTTTTTATAAATAATGCATAGAATAAGGAACGGAACTAAGGAACCAAGTCCTATTTACACTTGGCCGGTTTTTTATAATGACGCTAATCTTTACAACAACCCGGATATGATAAAAATGTGTATCACAATTGACTGAGGATAAATATAGACTATGTAACCCTATATCCCCTACAACTAGTATGGAAAGTGGATTTTTTGTTAGATATATGACGAAGACGCAGGCGGCGATTAGTTTTATATTTTATGTATTATCATTGACAGTGCTATTTTGCAGTAGTCAGTGCGCAATGATTTGATTGCACTGTTTACAATTCTTCATCCTGCCATAAAAACATACTTAACATAGGATCATTTACAGTTATTAGATATCTTTTATACAACCTTCAATCTGTCTGGCACATCTTTTGGTATACGCACTGTTCTTGTTCTTAAGACTTAGTGCCCTGTAATCGTATCGGTAACTCCATCGGCGTTTGTTTTTAGGGGACCGGATAAATAATCACGTTCTTTAAATAATATAAATATAGTTTTAAAAACTACAAAACACACTAAATTAGCATAAGATAATTATTAATCCGGGAGATCCTAATCAGGATAATGAGATAATCTCATCGAATTATCAATTTACCTATTAACGTTCCTTGATATGTGTAGGTACCAAGTTTGAACACATTCGGTCCGTGGCAAATGAGAAAAAATCGCATTGACAAAAGTAACAGCAAACCAACAAACAAGCAAACATAATCGTAAAACTAATAAAATCGTGATAAAAAGCAAAATGTTTAAGTAATAAAAGTTTTAAAAAGAAGAGTAGATGCTACCACCGACAATAGTAACGACTTTATAGAACATCAATGAGTATTTAAATTATGTATTTATTTTACTTTCCAAAAGAAAACTAAGACTGCTATCCGACACTACTGGGTACGAAGAAAAGGTACTTAAGTAGTCGAAGAGGTTAAAGAAAACTGAAAGAGTCGGGGTTATGAGGGCCGGACCATGATTTTTAGGGAACCTGGACTTTTTATTTTCTGGTTTACTAATATAGTAAAATATTACGTCTAAATATGTACGACACTTAATATTTTCATTTTGTCTTTATTATCAGTTCGTGTTTCATCTGACTGGTAAAATATATTGGTCAGGAAAGTCCGTCACGAAAAATATCTCACCTTTTTATTTCAAAAAGTATTGATTTTCTATTACAAATCGAAAGATTGTTAATTTTATTGAAAATATAGCACAAACAAATTTTTGTGTCATCCCTTCATAGGAATAGACTAAAGCCGAAAACAGCTTTTATGTGTATCAGCCAATTTGGCTATAACTTTTTAAACTTAATGTTAGTTTCATTTTCCAATCCGTAAGCCGCTCCGGAAATAGCAACTGGCTTGAGTGCAAGTTACAAGTTGAAGAAGATAAATACCTAACCTTAAGCAAAAAATACTAAGTGGGTTTGAATATCTTTCAAAGTATCTGGTTCTACAGTTATTTAGAGAGAGATAGTAAAATGCACTGATGGTTTATAGAATCAAACACGCCATGTAGGTACAAGTTCCTGTGGAAAAAACACACACCTTAAGGTTTATTCAAGAAACTTTTAATAATTGGCGGTGCCTTACTTTCAGATTTTTTGCTATAAGTGAGAATAGAACACTATAAAAGTCACATTTGTCTCAAGATTTTTGTGCAAAATATCAACTTCCTGACTTTTATACAAAGGTTCTCGTTTCCTGACAATTACAAACAAAACGAAAAAAAAACAACCAAATTATTCGAACCGTTTTCAAGTAATGGTTTCACAGACTCTATTAATTTAGAAAAAACAGTTTTATTTTTCTTCCAGATGTACACAAAAATACACTCAACAGATATTTTTTAGATAGGAATCAGAGAAAGTTTTTAACATTCATATTTATTGATTTTTTTTCATTTTGGAGTCACATAAGCACATTTAAATTATTGCTTAGTGACCAGTCTATTAGTGGGCTAGAGTCCATCTGATTGATGGTACCCCTTACTTGCTATTATTTGTTACATTACCAACTTGTGGACCAACATATCACACCTCATAACTCTCTTCATTCGCGCTCGATGTCTGATCCCTTAGATCCTTCGTAACAGTAATAGTGACGTAGTAGTAGTCGTAGTGACCTAGATTAACCACCTTGTTGGTCGAGTGGTTGGCGCAGACGTCTGACGTTAGCGACGTAATGGGGTTCGGGTTCGATTCCCGACAGGTTCTAGGTTTGGTCGTTTATTAAATATTGTCTCAGTATTTATAATATGTAATTCTATGTATTTGTGTCGTTGTCTAACACCCTTACCACAAGCAAATAATTTGCTTACTTAGGGGTTAGACCAATGTGTGTAATTTGTCCCGTATTATTATTATAGTTCTAGAACTCAGTTATTTTCCTTTTTTAAATTGTATATAATATTTCTAGAGGAAACTTAAATACTCTTTAACGTTTTCTTATTCTCGGTATCAGTTACCTAGCCGATTATTTAAGTAAAATTATAGTACTATAGGTAAAGTATATTGATAAGAATACCTGTTTTAATTTTAAATTGCACATAATAGTTTTTTATCGTGGGTTATTTTTTTTAAACTTCAACATATACCATTATTTGTCGCTTAAACTATTTATTATTTATTATTTTATGTAGTTTAATTTAAATTCTTAAAAGTACGATACGTTGAAATTTGAAGACAAAACAAAGTGCAGACATCTTATAATTAACTCTTTGAGATGTTATGATGATATATGTTAATAATTTTTTTTATAAAATAAAATACAATATCGACCTCGATTATAAACATCTTATTATCATAGAAAATCACTTGTATTTTTTTATTAATATGTTGGCAGCTAGCCTAATTACTTTCGCTACTATGTTCTCTGGTGAACAATTTTTTTTTATATAAAAAATTTACAAATATTATATAAATAGATTAACAAAAAGTATGAATTATTCCATATTAAATTGACTATTGGTTGGATATACCTAAACTCTTGTAAATACCTAAACTATTTGCATGAATTTTTAGTCAAAACAATACTTCGATCGTACAAGGAAGTTCTGTTAAAGAAGAACGAGGTTTATATATTTTTTTTATACAAGTTTTAAAATATTATTATAAATATTAAATTTGTGTAAATTTGTGAAAAATGTAAAAAAAGTGTTTAAATATCATCATACATATTTTTATATTCTGAAATTATTGTAGTTTCAAAACCTGTACCTTCCTGCAAAGGCATTTTTGGAGGAAGATAAATACAACATACTGTTTACCTTACAAACAGAAACAGAAAAGCCCCTTGAAATCCCCAATCCTGATCTCACTGAGGCAGAACTGGATAAACTTGAGAAACTACAAAACCTTAGTATTCGGTTCATATTTGGCTTACGCAAGTATGATCACGTTTCTGAATTCCGTACTGAACTCAAGTGGTTACCTATGCGCTTTCGCCAGAATCTACATACCTCTCGCTTCGGTACCGTGTGTTGTTCTTTCCATCCTTTCCACATTATTTAAAAGAAAAATTTAAATTTTTAGGTGCTCATAGTAAAATTCTTAGGTCTTCTGACAAACCTACTCTCCGTTCACCGTCTCACTCTTCTCGCATTACCATTACTTGTCAGACAAGCACAGTCTTTGGCTAAATTTAAGGGATTGGTCAAAGATTATTATCTTCGCCATCATTCAAATATACTTATCGCTTTTATATAAAAGCGATAAGTATATTTGAAATTATATATTAAATTATATATTAAATATTATTATATTTTATTGTACTAACTCTTCCTTGTCTTGTGCTCTTTTTAAGTAGGTATTGATTACTTTTTCTTTATTCATGATATTACTATATGTATTTAAATTCTATATATACTTATATATATTTATTTAGGATTTGTTATATGCATGTATTACATGATACAGGTTTATGTACGTGTATATATTTTGTATGTATTATTATGCACCACTTTTCTCTTTATATCTCTCCTTATTCCTACCAGTATAAGATTGTCTGGAAGAGATCATTACGTTTATTTATACGTACTGTTGTTTAGTTTTCTATTGTTTTTTGTGAATTATGTGGTTGCAATGAAGTATATTCTTATTTTTATAAAATATATTAGGAGTACGGTTCAGTGGTTGCTATTTCTTTCACGGGTTCCGAACAACAGCCGGGTTACACAACCCTCAACAAGAAGAAAGAACTATTAAAGCTATAAAAACAGAAGAGACTTAAATTATAAAAACTTATAACACTGTAAAAATAACAATATCTTAATAATATCGTTTGATATCTTTGGTATAAGGTAGGTATATTAGTATTTGATTAGAAATAATACAACCTCAGTCAATGGCTTCAATCGTTATCAGATGATAATGAATGATCTGTTCAATGGTGTTATTCTTTATTATCTGATAACAACTCTTCGTTTATGATTAGAAATGTTATGGAAAATTCCTCATGTTTTCTTTCTTTCCTGTGAACATTAATACCCTAATAATAACATTACTTGTCTTCTAAAGTAAGCAAGACATGAGTAGGTAAGTATTGAATAAAGTCATTTGTTTGTTAACTTTATGAATCGAAAATTATATTAAGCTCATAATTTACAAAGAGTTTAAATATAATAAAAGACTACAACATAATAATATAAGTATCAAGATGATAAGATAATAAAAATGTAATATTACATACCTTCTTGTGTATCTTGGGCTTTATAATAGAAATTATCTGCACTATATTTTAAACAACGTCAAAATTATATAGTAACTATAGGTAGAGCGGGGCTAGTAGAGCGTAGAGGTAAGTTGGGCAATCAAAATATCTCGAAAACTATCCACCGCACGCGAACGCAACATATAGCGAAAAGAAGGGGTTGCGGGAAAGGAACTCATCCCTAAACCAAAAGTAGCAACTGGGCGATCGAGAAAAGTACCCAAGCGCATTGTTTATTTTGTTATTAAAAAGTAAAATCATCTTAAGCCGGGATATTCCGTCTGTGATACTCTAATTTTATCCGTTTTCAATCAGGTAAGTGTTAATCTTCGGTAAATTTATTGCAGTTTTAATATTTATAGAGAATCTGGATATAATTCTAACCGGTTTTTTATTAATTCACTTTTGCTTTAAAATTTCGGGTTGGGGTTAGTTGAGCTACAGTTGCCCAACTATCCCCACGATAAAAGAAATATTTGATTTTTGTTCACCATGAGAACTTAAAAAAAAGATTACTAGAGGTTCCCATACTACTCAAGACTTAAATGAGGCTGCAAAAGTGAATTAAGAGGTGAATTAAGAGGGAAAAAGTGGCTATGCCGCTACCAAATAATTTGGAATCAAACGGATGACATTAAAAAGGTTTTTAAAGAAATTAAATGAAGGCGGTGATACGTCCATGGGTTATGCAACACCGAGGCAAGTATTTTCTGCCACGCAAGAAGACTCTTTAAAAAATACTAGTTACAGACGGTATCAATCTACTGTGGTTATTCTCCAAAAGACGTTCGTCGCCTTTGAGAGTGTTGTTAAATTTGGCAATAAAGTTTCACCCTCTTGGACTGTAAATATGATGGCCCAAAAAGAACGGCCTATGTGACTCTATGATTTCTTAAATATTTAATTTTACTTTATGTATAAGCTATGTTGAAAATAATTACACAATTATTAAAGTCTGAATCGAATAGTTAAGCTAAGCTAGGAACGTTGCTGTTTTGTAGATTCTGTTTTTACCTTATTGTTCCAAGAATCTACTTTTAGATTTTATGTTTTGTAACTATAAGATTATAAATAAAAGTTAATTATCAAAATGTAATTATATTGTAAATCTACCTAACATAGGAGCTATGATTTGGGTAAACTTTCTAAGTACTCAACTAGCCCCATACCCTTGCTCAACTTACCTCACATATGGGGTACGTTGAGCATACTTGACTTTCTGCATTAAAATACAAATAGCTTCCAAATTCGACTTATTAGAAATAAATTATTATGGATACTATGCTAAGAGATAAATTACTCGTCCATCAGTATGCATCATAAGCCATTACTAATTATCGTTGAGGAACTATAACCGATTAAGCGAAAAGTTGCTCAACTATCCCCGCCCTAGCCTACGTAATACTCTGCACAGGTTATCAGCATGCTTCAAATAAAAATACGTCATCGTACTACGTGGTCAATAATGTTGATATATGAAATTTTTGAAAAATAACACGACTATTTTTGAAAATTGAGACAGATCACTAAAGGCATCATGACAATCACAGAACATATATAAACACCTTTTAATATCTTGTTGACCTTTTACCTATTATGATTATCAAGTACATCTCCATTCTCACTATCATACTTCAATTTAATTTTATACAATTTCCATTTGGCTATAGTTGGGGCATTAGGTATTATAATTTATTTATTTTATTTATTTATTTATTTTATGTACCAGAATCAGTTACAAAAATTAGAACAATAACAAAGACGTACACATAGGACGAACTTATCTCTTCAAAGACATCTCTTCCAGCTGCCCAAGAGTGTTGGAGACGTAGTTATAGAGGGCAGAGAAAGGTACATTATATTTTATAAACATAATAATAATGCAAATGGTAAATACTGACATATGTATCAACATAAATACAAAAATATATATAATTACAATATATAAGAATAAATATAATTACATACATAATAATAATAAATATTATTTATGTTTGTGACATATAATAATTTTTCAGTCTACGCTTAAATATCATGACGGAAGGACTGGAAGTAATATGGCTAGGTAGGGAATTCCATAACTTCGCTGTTTGTACGGAAATTAATTTGAAATAAAAGCTAGATTTGTAGGAAGGAATATCGAAAGTTTTTGCTAAGACGCAGGAATGTTTAGGGCGGCTACTGGGTAATGAAATTTGGAAACGCTTATGCAATTAAGAGGGGGCTAAATGAGAGAAGACGTTATATAGCAAGGTAAGGATAAGTTAATCATATACTTAAAATGGAGTCCCCATTGCGCTAAATCATTTAGTGATATTGACTATTAGTCCTTCTATTATACCAGTTTATGAAATATAGTAGGTATATAATAGGATCTGGTCGAATGCTCGTTGTCTTTACATCACCAACCGATCCAGTTTCGGCAAATTTTTCCATTAATCTCTTTACAGTTGATTCTTTTGGACCCCAAATTGATCGCAATTTGCGAACTATAGCCGCAAAACTTTCACCATTTTGATAAAACAATTTAAATATGAAAATGCGTTGTTCATTCGTATAGAGCTCCATTTTTATTAACCTCGTACCTTCTACTAACAAACAATAATAATTGTTCAAATGTCAAACAATGACACTTCGAATGGCGCTAAATTTAAATCTTGCGTTCTTGTTGGGACACCCTATATAATAAATAGGCTTTTGGAACATACATGATGAATGAAAATATAAACATTACTATGGAATCATATATTTTGTATATTTATTAACGGTTCTTGCGTAGGAGGATACGTATCATTACGTTTTTCAATACCTTTGACATTATTCTCAATTTCTTGTAATGTTTTGTCCTTGGTCTCTATTAAAATTAAATATAATATCACGAAACTTATAAGATTTAAAGATCCATAAATAGCAAAAGTACCTGCTACTCCTGTATTCTCCATCATTATTGGCGTAAATTTCATAACTCCGGCATATAACAGAGTAAATACTATACCCGTTGTACAAAGCCCAGATGACTTGTGTTCTAATGGAAATATCTCAGCAATTACAGCAAAGCAAATAGGTATAACTCCAGCGTTAACAATAAAAACATTTACCAAAATGATAGCTGGAGTTAACCAGACACTGACATCCATGTGGTAATAAGATTTCAAAAATGAAATAATACTGATTAAAAACATTAATATAACGGAAGCTGCTCCAAAACTAAATAAATTGTGGCGTCGCTTAAAATTCTTAATTATAAAACAGGAACAAACAGAAGCAACTATCGTGAGGAAGTCGGATCCTACAGTACAATAATTTGCAATAGCTTTGTTCCCAGTTATTTCTGTTAGTATTTGGACAATATAAACCAACGTGTAATATCTTCCACAACCATCAATTATCAATGTTAATAGACAAACGACTATAAAAGGTATCAGGTAATCTGTTCTAAACATTTTTAATATTGTATTCTTAAACCATTTGTTTGTTTTATCCTTTAATCTTCGCTCTTTCTGTGCAGATATAATATCTTCTAAATTATTTTTCTGTTCTGGGCTATCGCCATGTAACCATTTGTAAGACTTCTCACATTCATCATATCTGCCTCTCATTGCTAAATATGAAGGACTCTCTTTCCAATACCATGTCATAATTATAGCACTGATATATGGAATTATTGCGAAAGCAGCTACCTGTCTCCACGTCCAGTATATTCCCATGGAGTGGCATATCAGTGAACCAATGGCAACTGATCCTTTTTTTAGTGTTATGAAGTACCCTCGTCTCTTCGCATCTGAATATTCAGCTACCATAATGGTAGTCACATAAACGCCACACATTGAGATTCCTTGGATCACCCTTCCTGCGTATAGTGCTAGGATATTGCTCGCAAATGCAAAAATTAAAAATCCTATTCCGGCGAGAACATTGATTCCAATATGCACGGTCTTCCTCCCAAAATATGACATGAAGAATGGAAGTAGACAAAACCCAACAGCCCCTCCCAGGCCGTGACTTCCAGCTGAAAATAAAATAAATGAACCGAGATAATATATCACTTCAGGTAATTTTATTATTAAAAAGATTATGAATAATTAAATAAAATATTGAAAATACACAAAATTATTCGTATGTTAAATTTGTAACTAAGAAGATTTTGACATTCATAATACTGACAAAAATGTATAGTAGCCTATTATTTCCGTTTTAACAGAAGTGTTTTAATTTAAATTTAAATTACACCTGAGTGGCCCAATAATGTTAAGTAATCATAAAGATTTTTTTTTTGTCTATCTATGCTGTTAGCCCTGTTGGCTATTACAGCGTCACCGGGGGAGCGGGTGGGTCAGGAGACCCGCCCTTAAAAGGGGGGGCCAGATGGGCCCCCATGGGGAACTCCGTCCCGAAGGCGTCTCAGATTGAGACACGGACCTCGGCTCGGGGCGTCGTTAGTCAGGAGGGAAGCTAAGGAAATTTGGACACTAGCGTCCTCCGACGGCAGAATGCCGGAGCACTTACTCAGTTGGGACCTCGTCTATACCGGTATAGACGGTGTGTGTCTGTATGTTGTGTGGTGTCACTTATGCCTACGCGTACACGTTATTACCTACTGTGAACGCGTCGTCGGGGTCAACGAGTACCGACTTGGGTCTTCTTTTTCTGACTAAAGTAGTCTTACGTGGTATATACTCTGCGGCGTCAGCCACCAGTGGGTTCGGGTGTCGCTCAGCACGTTCAAAGTACTTTTGGGAAAGCCCCTTGAAGTACTGAGCGATGGTCGGAAGGTCTAAGTCTCTATGGATATCGATGTTGCGTACGAACCACGGCGCCCCGGTTGCAATCCGTGTAAATCTGTTCTGAATCACCTGAAGGGGTTTCAGATTAGCGTGCGCAAAAGCGGGACTCGCATAGGACATGACGGAACGTATGCAAGCTTTGTAAAGTGTCACTTTATTGGGAAGGGACATTTTACTCCGCTTGTCTAACAGCGGATATAAACGACCTAATATGTAGGCCGCTCTGCTACGAACGGTCCTAATATGCGCAGTGAAAACTAACTTTCTATCTAACGTTACTCCTATTTATTTTGCCTCGTCTTTCCAAGGTATCGGTTTATCAAAGAGTTTGATTCGCGGGAGGATCCTTGGAGGGCCCCGTACGAAGAGCACCGAAACGCTCTTCTCAGGGTTTACCTCGATACGCCATTTCCGCAGCCAACTCTCGAGGGAGTCGACTGCGGATTGGAGACGTTGGTATATCTCCCAGTGATCCTCAGAGGACGTGTAAAGCGCGGTATCGTCCGCGTACATGGCAAGGTGCACTTTAGATCGCGGCCTAGGAATATCGCTAGCGTAGATGGAATAGAGGATAGGCGAGAGAACTGAATCTCTGTAGCGAAAGGAGCTATTCGACAGGTAGTCCCGTATGATGAGTACGAATCTGTCCGACACCTTGAACTGGTATAACTTGTACACCAGTCCATTGTGCCAGACCCTGTCGAACGCCTTAGCTACATCGAGGAAGACGTGTAATTAAAGATTTTGAGTGATAGTGAATATAATTCATGATGTTTTCTTGTTATTATTATTATGGGAAGTTGGTAAAAAGGTTTGTACTTTACGGGTGCAATAAATTATAACCACAGCAAATAACATCCAAATCCTAGTTTCGGAATTTTACCAGAGAAAGAGATTTAACTAATAAGCCTATATATACCTGTTATAGAAAAGAACTGTCATATTTGGAGTCAACTTTAAAATCAAGTGTAGGATATCGAAATGTCACAATCGTTAACTCTTCTTTCTATATTGTGACATAAAGACAGCACTACATTTTGGGATATAATATTTTTAATATATAACAATATTTGTTTTAAAGAAAAGTTAGATCGAAAAGGATAAAAAAATACCATTGCACATATTAAATAAAGAACTTAAATAAACATAATATTAATTTATAATAAATACCAATCGACGATGCCTGGTCTTGGGTAGCTCTAATATCAGTGCTATTAGGAGACAAGATGGCGGCGTTTAATAGTGATGGAAACGACAACATAAAACCCGTAGCTATAGAATGTGATAAGTCTGCAAACAGGACTACACTCTGGAAATAGATAAAGATATTTAAGAAAAGTAAAATCACAAGAAATGAGGACTACATGAAAGCAGAATTATGGCGTTCGAAGAATGTTACATATTTGACCACCCCATTTGATTTGGTTAACGAAGACGCCTGACGTATAGCGGCGCAACGAGGCTCGGGTTTGATTCCCGACAGGGACAGCATGTGTGTTATGAGCATAGATGTCTGTATTTCTGGGTTTGGTCGTTTATTAAATATATTCTCAGTAATATAAAAATACACAGAAATATAATGTAAATTTCTATGTATTTGTATCGGTGTTATCACAAGCTTATCACAAGCAAATAATTTGCTTACATAGGGGTTAGACCAATCAGTGTAATTTGTCCTGATATATTATATTATTATTATTACCCATATAAATAATATTGTTTATTAGTAATATGAAAATATGTAAAGCGTTAGGAGAGATCCCGATCCCGATCCCTATGTTGAATATTTAAGCTAAATAGATCCGTAAAATAGGTTTAAAGTACCAAATTTTTTCCACCCAAATAAGCTTATAATTAATGTAACATAATACCTCCTTTTAAAATATTTCTTACCTGTCTCCAAAAATATAAATCGCAATACCAACTCATATTCGTAATTTATTTTGTTACTTATTACACACAACTTGCCGGTCCTAAAAAATCAATTAAACTGATGTCGTGTAAACATTAAACTTATTTTTATACCTATTATTGTTAATTACTTAAAACCATGATAATATCCAATTATGAACCAATATTAAAATGAGTCTGCGTTATTGAATTGTATTCAAGTTAGCTTGTGTATTTTGTTTGGTTATACCAATTTCAAGATACTATTAGATACAATTTTTTTAACTTTGAATGTTAACCAACTCAAGCCGTTTTAGGTTGGGATAGATATGGTATTGGGATGCTTGAATTTCTCTTAGACTTCTGTGTAGATACGCTCAATCGGATTTAATTGATGAGGGAACTCACCGTAACTGCCGCTTAAAAGACTTGTTAGTGGGTTGCAGAATATCCTAAAGTCAACCGATACAACAGGTTCACTGGTTACGATTGCGATTTGCAAAAAGTTGGCGTTCCTCTTAAGTTCATAAGTTAGGATTGCTATGTATTGAGAATGCCAAATATTCGATGCAATATATTTATTTTAACATAATGGTAATCAATAACAATATAGGTATGCAATAAGCTTTAAAAACTTTCATTTTTCTCTTATTTCTTAAAAATATTTACTAAGAATTGAACAGTCAGAAATAAGTGTCATCTTCCTATTCAAAATAAGACATATAATACAAGTTTTTAAATTAAATCCTTAGAATGACAGAAAGAAATGATAAGTATCTCCCGTGTAGAACCTAAATTGTAACCAACACAAATAACTGAGTAACTTTTTTTATCGTTGACATTGATGTAGTATTCAAATCCAAATACCTCGAATGGCTGGTGGTTAGAAATTAGACAAGGTCTTTAGACACTAGTCACTTGCCTTCCAGATCTACACGTTATTCACAATATTAACGGACTTATTTTGACCCAATTCACCCATTGATCTGATTCTATGATTATTTTATTGTTTTACATCTTAAACCTTTTATAGAGTTTTCAGGTTATTATTAAAAAAAAGTTGCAAAGCATCGTATATGTCAACTTAGAAAATAATTAGATAATAGATATTTGTTGTCATTGTGTGAACCGTTTTACATGCCGTGCTTATAAAAAAAAATCTGAAAAAAATAAGGATATCAAAAATATTTTTAGTATCCTAAAAATGTACCTATCATCTACATAAGTACTAACTACTTTAAATATAAATAAATATGAAATTTACTTCCTTATTATTCAATTTTATGTTATAAATGTAATAATATAACATTATACGCCCAAAGCCGACTGGTCTGAACCGGAAGATAAGAAATCCACTTTCACAAAAATATCCAATGAACGATTTGTTTGTAGTAAAATTTAATAACAATTATCGGTATTGAAGATATTATATTAGGTCCGTAGGTACATATGAAATTAGTGTTTTTCGTACTGGCCACTTTAATCACAAATTAATTTTTTTGCAGCTATTTACAGATGTAGTTTTGTTTCGTTGACCATCATTAATTAGTTTTTTCTTGTTTTTCTCTGTTTGCGTTACTCAGTATACAAAATGGAAAATCTAAAATATCGCATTATTTACGAGTACGAGTCCACCGTGACACTAGTGCTACGGAAATGACTCGAATGGTTAATGATGTGTATGGCGGTCGTGTTGCAAAAGAAAACACAGTTCGTTTTTGGTTCCAAAATTCTGGAAAGTTCTGGAAATTCGACTTGCAGAACAAGCCCCGTGTACGGCCGGAGATCTAAGTTGATAATGAAGAATTGAAGGCTATCGAGGAAGCGAATCCATCGTAAACCACCTCCGAATTTCTTACAGGCTGCAGTGTTGGTGATAAAACTATTTTAATCCTCTCGAAGCAAATTGGGAAGAATAAAAGCTTGAAAGATGTGTTACATCATGAATGGACTGAAGAAAAACGGCAAACGCGTGTCCACTGTTGCATTACATTACTGAACCGGCACAATTATGAAGGGATTTTAAAACGAATCATTACCTGTGATGAAAAATGGATTCTCTACTATAATTGGAAGCGCTCATTCCAATGTTTGGATCCTGGTCAGCCAGCCAAATCCTGCCGCAAGCGAAAATTGACCCAAAAAAATTACCTGTAAGCGTTTGGTGGGCTAGTGCCGGTATTGTTCGTTACAGTCTTATCAAATCTGACCAGATTTTTTTTCCGCAGATGTCAATCAAACCATGATGTAAAAACTAGCTGCTAAACAACCTGGCTGGTCAATCGCTCCACATCACTGCTGCTTCACGATAACGCTAGACCACACAGAACTAGCTAGACACACAAAAGACAGCTACCAAACTAGAAGAGATTTAATTAGAATGTCTAAGACATCCACCGTACTCCCCGGACCTTGCTCTAATTATTAAGTAGCAATCATTACAAGAGATAAAATATTTTGAAACAATAGAAAAAATCGAGACAACCGTCAAAAAACAGGAAATGAGGAAATTTATTAGTAAAGTTAAGAAAGAAAGAAAGAAGAACTAAAATAATTAATACTAAGAAAAAATATATAGAAAAAAAAACAGGAATAAACACTCAAAAGACTGTGTGTCAAATATGAAGAAGAAACATGATAAAACTACAGGTAAAACATCCGAGATTCCAAAAATATTTTTCGTAATTTATGATTGTTTTAACAGATGAAGAAAATTATTAAAGAAAGAAAGGAAAAAGAAAAGATTTTTGTACACAGATGGTCGGTAAAGCATTTGAATCTGATCTTATTACAAAGACCTAAAAATTACATTATCTTTAATTACTCTAAAGTTTACAGATACATATAATGAAATTATTAGATAGATACTAGTGCATTTATCTATTTATCTAAATGTACAAATATGCCTCTACATAAAAAAAATGATGATGATGAAGGTGTGTTACATTTACAATTAGTTATTATTATACACCGATTAATTAAATGTCTAATATTTAAAAGAAATTTTCAAACTTAAAACCCATTAAGTTGTAGTTTTTTTATATATTTTTAAAGATGCGATTGCCATAACGGCTTTGTCTTGGACAAATATGGTGAAGTAAACCATGTGTTGTCTACAATACTAGGAATGTATTGTCTGTAACAATGGAAGGTGTAGGAAAGCCTTTTATGTATAGTAGCCTAACAATTCCTAGTAGTCAGCGTTGTTGACACAAAAAAATGGAATTTTAATATTTAAAACAAAATGTTGAATTTAGTTGATTATTAAGATTATCTATATCTTATTCAATAAAATTGTCTTGGAAATATTGCGACTAGGATTAGAATTCTAGCAGGGCACTCGCTCCAAAGAGAGCTAAATATCTTAGATACTACTGCCTTTAATTCCAACAACCATATACATGTAAAAAACATATTATACAACAAGGCTTTCGAAATAAAATAAATACACTTGAATAAATTCATTCGCTTGGTAGGTATAAGCCACAGAAAGACACATGTACACTCAGGTACATTGGTTTAACTTAACAGCCCCCGTTGACTAATTAAAGTATGAATTTATATAATCACATAGAATAAATGGAAGTATCCTTATAAAATATAATATAAAAATATTATCTACTTTGTAATATCATTTTGCAATTTCCTCCTTATTAATAAAATGGATTACATTTGAAAATTAATGTGGAAGTAAATTTAGTTAATTATTGGTTAAATATATGGTGTTATTAATAATACCCTACAAATAATTCTTGGATAGATTCCTAATGAACATTAGATTTTTATATAACAGTTGATAAATGTACTTAATTCATTATTTCGATATTCTTAACAAATGAAAAGTAGATTTTAAATATTTATACACAAAATAACAACAAATCATATTCTTGATAACATGTATTATAATTGAAAGTCGTTTTGAATTATTTAAACGACCCACTTCAATTACACCTATTTGTTTAGGTTTTGAATAATTACGAAAAAAAATCTTATCTCCGGTCTCTTTAAGAAGAACGACCTCAGCAAATAAGTAGCGAGCAAACACTCCATGTTTTATAACAAAAATAATGTGAACTAATTATACTACAAGAAATATTTAACTAATGTGTACTATAAAATATGAACAATTGTCAAAATGAGCTGGATTCGAATCAGCCAATTTTGAGATCCGGTTCCCGTCAAACCGATAACTAAGCAAGCATGTCAGTTCATTCATATGCACTAAGTCTTAATAAAACGTTTGGTAATGGATATTTCTAAATAATTAAGTTGTATAGTTAAGTATGTTACGTGATATATCAAAATAAATAGAGATGATGACACAACCGTCTCCTAAAAACGTCTGGTCAGTAATCGATTAGGTTAATATTTCCATTTAAGTCTTTACTATTTTCCATCACCTCTCCGAATACGAGAGCAGGCTAAGCAGCAAAAACATTACCATGGAATTATGTCTTTTTATTAACGGGTCATGCTAACGAGGGTACGTTATATCATTGTGTTTACCTTTGACAATATTCTCAATTTCTTGTAATGTTTTGTCCTTAGTCTCTATTAAAATAAAATATAATATCACGAAACTTATAAGATTTAACAATCCATAAGTAGCAAAAGTACCTGCTACTCCTGTATTCTCCATCATTATTGGCGTAAATTTCATAACTGCGGCATATAACAGAGTAAATACTATGCCCGTTGTAAACAGCCCAGATGATTTGTGTTCCAATGGAAATATCTCAGCAATAACAGCAAAGCAAATAGGTATAACCCCAGCGTTAACAATAAAAACATTTACCAAAATGATAGCTGGAGTTAACCATATACTGACCTCCATGTGGTAATCAGATTTCAAAAATGAGATAATACTGATTAAAAACATTAATATAACGGAAGCTGCTCCAAAACTAAATAAATTGTAGCGTCGTTTAAAACTGTTTATGATAAAACAGGAACAAACCAAAGCAACTACCGTGAGAAAGTCAGATCCGACAGTACAATAAATTGCAATAGCTTTATTCCCAGTTATTTCTGTTAGTATTTGGACAATATAAACCAACGTGTAGTATCTTCCACAACCATCAATTATCAATGTTAATAGACAAACCACTAGAAAAGGTATCAGGTAATCTGTTCTAAACATTTTTAAAATTGTATTCTTAAACCGTTTGTTTGTTTTATCCTTCAATCTTCGCTCTTTCTGTGCAGATATAATATCTTCTAAATTATTTTTCTGTTCTGGACTATCGCCATGTAGCCATTTGTAAGACTTCTCACATTCATCAAATCTGCCTCTCATCGCTAAATATGAAGGACTTTCTTTCCAATATAATGTCATAATTATAGCAATGATGTTCGGAATTATTGCGAAAGCAGCTACCTGTCTCCACGTCCAGTATATTCCCATGGAGTGACATATCAGTGAACCAATGGCAACTGATCCTTTTTTTAGTGTTATGAAGTACCCTCGTCTCTTCGCATCTGAATATTCAGCTATCATAATGGTAGTCACATAAACGCCACAAATAGAGAGTCCTTGAATCACCCTTCCTGCATATAGTGCTGGGATATTGTTTGCAAATGCAAAAAGGAAAAATCCTATTCCAACGAGAGCATTGATTCCAATATGTACGGTCTTCCTCCCAAAATATTGCATGAAGATTGGAAGTAGACAAAACCCAACAGCCCCTCCCAGGCCTTGACTTCCAGCTGAAAAATAAAATAAATGAACGGAGAAAATATATCACCTTAGAAATTTTATTTTGAAATTTTATAAAATCATTATGATACTATGATACATACTGAATAGACTACAAAGAATTATCATTATTATTTCCGATTTAACAAAAGTGTTTTTATAATAACACCTGATTACCGAATAATGTAAAGTAATTTGAATTTTAAGTATTAAGTGTTTGAGTAAAAGTGAATATTAATCATGATGTTTTCTTGCTGTCATTATTATATAAAGAGGCTAAAAGGTTAAATTATATCCTGACAACATTAATAATATAAGTAGGTGACGTATAAACATAGCTTTTAATCTCAGCACAATAACTAAAGCATTATTATTGTAAGATTTTGATAAAGTAAATAAATTTAATTGGATTAAAAAACTAATTGGATTAAAAAAAATAATGCATTGGGCAGGGGCAGGTGCACTCTAAGGATGATTTTCACCTTAGGATACACGCGTCCTCAGTCTTTTCACCTTTCCTCCTAGTGATAAGACTGGCGAAATGGCTATGAGGGGGAGCGCAAAAGTCGTGTAGATCCTCATAGCAAGACTGGTGGAGTTCTCCTTCCCGTGGTGCTGCCTGTTATTGATTTGATCCCTTCAGGAACAAACGTAACTAAAACACAGATCCGAACCTCTACATCCAACATGCCAACCTATCCACCTCCAGCAATCCCTACAATCTCACAACTCCTGCCAACACCAACACCAACTTTTTTTTTTTTTAAAAACTAACTTTAATGCTTGACTACATTCCACCTGATGGCAAGTCAAATGTAGTCTTAGGTGGTAACCCGCATTAACCTAGCAGCCTATTCACTCTCCTCTTGAAGACACCCACATTATATTTGGCCGGAAATACCGACGCAGGCAGATTGTTCCAGTCTCCTTCGCTGTACGCACTAAAAAAGACGAAGCATAGCGCTTCGTTCGGATAGGTGGAATGTCCACAACGTAGGGATGGATACCTGCCGTGCGTCGGGACATCCGGTAATGGAACGGGGATGGGGGAATTGAATCGTGTATTTCCTGCGCACACTCAACAAAATGTATCCTATAGAATACTGAGAGGCTAGCAATTCTACGCCTGTGTTCAAGGCTGTGGAGGTTGACGTCAACCAATTTAGGGTCGTCAATAAGCCTCTTTGCTCGCCTCTCAATTGAGTCCAGAACCGCAAGATGAGTCTTTGTGGCACCAGCAAACATGTGGCCACAGTACTCTACACACGACCGGATCTGTGCTTTGTATAATACAAGAAGCTGTCCCGGTGTAAAGTACTGTCACACCTTCGCAAGTAAGGCAAGCTTTCCTGCAACTGCTCTTGCTCTGGACTCAATATACCGACCAAAATTGAGGTTCGATAGGAGATCTCTAAGCCTAACAACTGAAGCCAGTCACTGCATTCCAAAGATACATTCTGGAAAGTAGGAGCCTAGGTGAAAGGGCTCCTTTTGGCGGTCTGCGTTTTGGTGGCGTTGAATTTGGCAAGATTGGCATTGTCCCATGCGGAGACTGCCTGAAGTTTGTCATTCAAACATTGCACCATGGCTTCTCTTTCAGATTGTACTTCATCTCTACTAGCCCGAGAAATTGGCAGATATCTTTCTATAACTGTGCTGTCGTCTGCATACCCATAGATACCGGGCTTCAGCAGATCGTTAATGTACAGCAGAAAAATAGTTGCAGAAAGAACGGACCCCTGAGGTACTCCGGCATTTATTGTCAAGGGCTCCGAAGAACTCCCGTCAACAACTACACGGAGAATTCTCTGACATAGAATATGAGATAGAGATATACCGTACGCTGAAAGCTCACATGCCAGGCTCACATGCCAGACCCTGTCAAAAGCCTTCGAGACGTCCAGACAAACGGCGACCACTTCTCCATTCCTCTCGATGGCCTCGCCTAAAATGTGTGTAGCGCACGCTAGAAGGGCCCCAGTGGACCTATTTCGGCGAAACCCGTACTGTCGGTCACTGAGGAGATCGTTACCTTCTACGTACGCTAGAAGCCGCGAGTTCAATACACGCTACATAATCTTGCAGAGTATGGAGGTGATTGAAATGGGCCTATAATTGGCAGGATCGGCACGAATGTCTTTTTTGGGCACGGGTTGCACGTTGGCAAGCTTCCAGGATTCCGGCACGGATTCGTGAAACGGATTTCAGGCATCGAAATACCGCAGTGAGGAAGATGTTCGGGAGAAGCATTGCCAGAGTCTAGAAGCGAATTATCAGCAAACAGAGAAGCAAATACATTCGCTTTCTCTGTTGCTGGGTGGGCCAGGGATCCATCCGGCTTCAGCAGATCAGGCAGTGAGGGTTGGCAGAAGTTAGACTCGATCGCTTTGGCAAGAGACCAGAAAGTTCGACTGCCAGTTGGTCTAACAGAGAGCTTTTCGCCATTCTTAACGATCCGATCAAGACGAGCCTTCCGCAATGCCTTTTTAAAGGACTTGGCAGCTTGGTTAAAGGTTCTCTTCTTTGTACTTACATCCGGAGTTTTGCGGCTTCGAGCATCAGCCCAAATGAGGTATGCTGAAAGTTTTCAGTCTCGAGCACGACGACATTAGGTATTAAACCATGGGTGAGCTTTGCCACCGATGAGTACGTCAGCAAAAGGAATAAATTACTCCATTGCCTGATGCACCACATCGGTTATAGCATCCGAGCAACTCAACGGATTCAAAGAAGAGAAGTAGACCTGCCGCCAAGGATAAGACGCAAAAATGTGCCGCATCTCGTCCCAATCTGCTTCAAGATGACGGACACGCTGAATACAGAGGTCGTTCCGCACGTACACACTGACTCCGGCCCGTGAGCGAAAGTTCTGCTCTAACGAGTAATTTTTTTTTTGTCTGTCTATGATGTTAGCCCTGTTGGCTATTACAGCGTCACCGGTAACGAGTAAACGAGATAATCTAAGTATGCAGCGCTCAAAGGACATTGTATCTGCGTCACCGTCAAAAAGAGCAATTGTGGCTGCTCCAGGTGGTGGTGGACAGCTAAAAGATTTGAGTGCAAACCCTTGATATTAGTGAGGTGCACTGTATATGAGGAGGAGTGCAACCGCTGTGTCATCTTGTCCCTTTTTTTTTACTTGTTCATAAAAAAAATATATGAAAGTGAATAGGGATGGGAAATGGCAGTTGAACGAGGCGGTACGTATCGAATCCGAGGTCGGAATTGGTGATGTCTTGCCACTGGGAGGCTCCTCTGAGAGAATGCTGACGAGCTGTCCCGTGTAGGACCTGAGAGCAAAGCATACGGTCGAAAACCGATATGTAGTGTTCCAAACAGCCTAGCTCGCATGCCTGAATAACCTCACTAGGTGTTAGGCTATAAGGCGATTGGAGGAGATTCCTGACCTGACCTCAAGCATTCCAAAGCCCTCATCAAACCCTTTAATGCGAAAGCAGCTAAGGAGCGCATTGGGCTGAGCAGGAATAATCTGCGTATCATAACTAGAACGCTTAGAGGGCACTGCTGTCTGAATAAGCACCTAGAGACCCTAAAATTAGTGGATGAAAAAGTGTGCAGCTACTGCCACGAGGCGGATGAAACCCCGATCCATCTGCTATGCGAGTGCGGTCCGCTGATGCGTAAACGCAGTGATACCCTGGGGAAACACATCCTGGACCCAGTGGATGTCCGACACCTCACTGCAATAGAAATTCTGTAATACCTCAGAGTGGCAGACCTTTATAGTGAACTGTAGGCAGTGGCGATCACAATAGATCTTTTAGGTCGTAGTGATACTGGGTTCCCATAGCCCTGCACAGAAACGCTTTTAAAATAATAATTAATGCATTGGTGTTTTCTAAGGTTTTCACGAGTACTACACATTGAAATAAAACTATTTTTACGGATTTAACTCGCGTATATTGAAATAATTTTAAATTTACATTTTAAATTCCCTGGGGATATTGGTGTTTCATCCAGACCGGACTTATTCCTGTATTCGAAACATCTGAAGCGCGTGATACTTGTGGAGCTTACTGTTCCTTGGGAAACAAACATCCTAAGGGATCACACATTCAAGCTCAATAAGTATTACGAACTGACCAACGAACTGATCAGGAATAAATTTATAGTTAGTTTGTACGCGGTAGAAGTGGGAGCGAGAGGTATAACAGCAAAATCTCTCTATAGCCTACTTAAAGATCTTGGCCTTTCTAGAACAAGCATCGGTTCATTTCTAGAACGTACTTCAAAGGCGGCATTAGTAGGTTCTTTCCAAATTTGGTTAGGTAGGGAGAGGAGTGTGGAGCGAACGTTTTTGCGCATAATAAAGGGGCCCCTTAAACCTACTCCTGGGTCGCAAGTCCCAGGCACTGCTTGCACTCCTCTCCTTGCAACGCTACGTACGCTACGTCATAATAAGACAATATTATTCTTTTTGTTAACTATTACCGAAACGAATTGTTACATTCGACTCAAGTTCCAGAATTTCGGATATCGCAATGTCCCAATCTTTAACTCTTCCTTTTATACTGCAACATAAATTCTTTATACTGCATATAATACTACATTATGCGATATAATAATAAATAATACATAGATAGACAGATATACAATAGTGAAATAAAAAAAATATAATTTACGATGGCAAATATTACACAAAGAACTTAAAATAAGAGAAAAATAATATATACATACCAATCGACGATGCCTGGTCTTGGGTAGCTCTAATATCAGTGCTATTAGGAGACAAGATGGCGGCGTTTAATAGTGATGGAAACGACAACATAAAACCCGTGCCTATTGAAAATGATAAGTCTGCAAACAGGAATACACTCTGTAATTGAAAAATAAGATAAATTAAATTAGGATGAAGTAAAATCCCAAGAACTGAAAATTACAAATCTCAAATCAGAATAAAATAGTTTGAATAAAAACTTTATATACCTTCTGATATAAATAATATTGTGTATAATGGTTTAGTAATATAAAAAAGATAAAAGCGTTAGTAAAGATTAGGCTCGTGTCCTTTACAATGCTTACACGGTTTATTGAAAAGAGTTTAAAACGAAGACCTAAAATGACAAGAATATTTATTCTAAATACACCCGTAAAATAGTTTTAATGAACCAAAGGCTTATAATTATTGTAATATTATACTTGTAAAATGTTTCGTACCTGTCTCCAAAAAAATAAATCGCGATACCAACTCATATTCGTAAAATATTTTCTAACTTATTGCACAACTTGCCCGTTCTAACCAAATCATTAAACTGTTTGTCGTGTGAACATTAAATTTATTTTTATACCTATTATTGTTTATTACTTAGAAAAATAGTGATGTATATATTTTTTGAACTATTATTTTTTTTACGTTGGGAACCCTGGAGCCTCCCCTGAGCTGGGTGGTATCCATAAATTGGATGGTTATTAGGTACTCGCTGAGACTTCAAGGTAACCCATAAAACCCAACTGTTACCCTCATTGCTATAACGGAGCGCCGTCGCCGCCCTGGCGGAACTTAAGCCACAAGTCATAGTTTCCTTTAGTGAAAATAACTAAAAGCCATAGATGTTATTAGAATATCTCCGATAGGTCAAAGAATTTAGATAAACACATGTAAAAGATAACGAAGTTCTCAGTGTCCACAAATTGAGTACTTATTCCCACGCAATAAAATATTTAACAATTGGTAGTTACCAAGTCGCTGTAAAGTAATCCTCTTCTTATTTTTTTTTTATGTCTGTCTATGTTGTTAGCCCTGTTGGCTATTACAGCGTCACCGGGAGAGCGGGTGGGTCAGGAGACCCGCCCTTACAAGGGGGGGCCAGATGGTTCCCCCCTTGTAAGGGCGGGTCTCTGGGGCGTCGTTAGTCAGGAGGGAAGCTAAGGAAATTTAGACACTAGCGTCCTCCGACGGCAGAACGCCGGAGCAACGGAGCACTTACTCAGTTGGGACCTCGTCTATGCCGGTATAGACGGTGTGTGTCTGTATGTTGTGTGGTGTCACTTATGCCTACGCGTACACGTTATTACCTACTGTGAACGCGTCGTCGGGGTCAACGAGTACTGACTTGGGTCTTCTTTTTCTGACTAAAGTAGTCTTACTTGGTCTATACTCTGCGGCGTCAGCCACCAGTGGGTTCGGGTGTCGCTCAGCACGTTCAAAGTACTTTTGGGAAAGCCCCTTGAAGTACTGAGCGATGGTCGGAAGGTCTAAGTCTCTATTGAGATCGATGTTGCGTACGAACCACGGCGCTCCGGTTGCAATCCGTGTAAACCTATTTTGAATCACCTGAAGGGGTTTCAGATTAGCGTGCGCAAAAGCGGGACTCGCATAGGACATGACGGAACGTATGCAAGCTTTGTAAAGTGTCACCTTATTGCGAAGGGACATTTTACTCCGCTTGTCTAACAGCGGATATAAACGACCTAATGTGCGCAGTGAAAACTAACTTTCTATCTAACGTTACTCCTAGGTATTTTGCCTCGTCTTTCCAAGGTATCGGTCTATAATCCTCTTCTTATGTATCTTTATAACGTGTCTAGTCTGTTAAAGCATCATTACTAAAACTCAAAACATTTTGATTCTACCATAAACACTAAATAACTTCATCAATTTGCCAATGAGTTCTATATTGTCTCGTGGATCTTTACTTTAAAATGTAAAGAATGTCCCACCTCTTTTCTCAATACTAAGTATAACTCTAAGGACGACCTTTGCGAAATAAGATTCTACATTTGTCAACGACTCATAAAAGTTTAAAAAAAACTTGTATACTCACGGTCCCATAAGACGTCCCAACTGTATCTCATGGTCCTCTAAAGAATACATCAAGGATCCGTGGTCAGCTCAATGGATAGATCAGAGATATCGCCCTTCAGATAACTCTACAGATAACTATTTCTAACCATCACTTCTCTTTCGAATTGATGAATTTTGGTACTATGTAAGTTGAATTATTGATTTTCTTGTTCGCTATAATGAATCCATTTATGTTGCACAGTTTCGGTAACCCTTTTTTTTGTTTTTCTTTTTTTTTTTTAGTTTGCTCGTATACCTCCGTGTGGGAAAACGGAGTCAGTGTTAGGCTTATATAGAAGTTAACAATATTTCAGTATTACATTTCTTAATTTCCTTAAATTGATTCTTACAATTTACGCCTTTACTCTATACAATTACAAGGTTCGGTATCCCTTTAGATATCCCACCTCCACGTCAGACATTGGGTCCTTACACCACGAGCGCATCCCGGCCATGCACGCCTGAAACTGAAACTGCTGACAACCTAACACGGTAGGTCGCAGACACTTCCGTTCTCCGCTGGAGGAACTATCAAACTGTTTTTCACAATTATAGGCGTGACAAGAAAGAGACAGTATTTTTCTTAGTTATTCCACATTTAATTGGTTTGCAACGTTGTGTTGAGTTATTTCACGTATTTTTCTATTAGCACTACACTTATAATTACTTAAATTTATTTCTTCGTTGGTAGTATACAGCAGCTTCACTCCCGATAACGACAACAACAACATAACCGTCCGTTAATCGAGTAGGTAGCGCAGGCGCCTAAAGTATAGCGGTGCAAAATGAGTTCGGGTTCGATGCCCGACCGATTAAATATATGGTGTTATTAATAATACCCTACAAATAATTCTTGGATAGATTCCTACAAGTGTGCACTTTTCTACTTTGGTAACTATAAATTCGTAACATTTTTTTAAATTTCTTTATCATTTAAAATGAAACATTAGATTTTTATATAACACTTGATAAATAAATATACTTAATTCATTATTTCGATATCCTTAACAAGTGAAAAAAAGATTTTAAATATTTAAAGATATTTATATGTTTTAGTAATGATACTCTTTATTTTTATTTATTTTATATGAAGTAAGTAGTAAGTAAACAAAATGAGACATAATCAGATTTAATCAGCCAGATTATATGATTGTAAAATATACAAAATAACAATAAATCATACTCTTGATAACATGTATTATAATTGAAAGTCGTTTTGAATTATATTATTTAAACGACCCACTTCAATTACACCTATTTGTTTAGGTTTTGAATAATTACGAAAAAAAATCTTATCTCCGGTCTCTTTAAGAAGAACGACCTCAGCAAATAAGTAGCGAGCAAACACTCCATGTTTTATAACAAAAATAATGTGAACTAATTATACTACAAGAAATATTTAACTAATGTATACTATAAAATATGAACAATTGTCAAAATGAGCTGGATTCGAATCAGCCAATTTTGATATCCGGTTCCCGTCAAACCGAAAACTAAGCAATCATGTCAGTTCATTCATATGCACTCAGTCTTACTAAAACGTTTAGGAAATGGATATTTCTAAACAATTAAATTGTATAGTTAAGTATGTTACATGATATATCAAAATAATTAGAGATTATAACACAACCGTCTCCTAAAAACGGCTGGTCAGTAATCGATTATGTTAATATTTCCATTTAAGTCTTTACTATTTTTCATCACCTCTCTGAATACGAGAGAAAGCTACGCAGCAAAAACATTACTATGGAATTATGTCTTTTGTATTCTTATTAACGGTTCTTGCTTACGAGGATACGATGTATTATTACGTTCTTCAATTCCTTTGACATTATTCTCAATTTCTTGTAATGTTTTGTCCTTTGTCTCTATTAAAATAAAATATAATATCACGAAACTTATAAGATTTAACGATCCATAAATAGCAAAAGTACCTGCTACTCCTGTATTTTCCATCATCATTGGCGTAAATTTCATAACTCCGGCATATAACAGAGTAAATACTATACCCGTTGTAAACAGCCCAGATGATTTGTGTTCCAATGGAAATATCTCAGCAATAACAGCAAAGCAAATAGGTATAACCCCAGCGTTAACAATAAAAACATTTACCAAAATGATAGCTGGAGTTAACCAGACACTGACCTCCATGTGGTAATAAGATTTCAAAAATGAAATAATGCTGATTAAAAACATTAATATAACGGAAGCTGCTCCAAAACTAAATAAATTATGGCGTCGTTTAAAACTATTTATGATAAAACAGGAACAAACCAAAGCAACTACCGTGAGAAAATCAGATCCGACAGTACAATAAATTGCAATAGTTTTGTTCCCCGTTATTTCTGTTATTATTTGGACAATATAAGCCAACGTGTAGTATCTTCCACAACCATCAATTATCAATGTTAATAGACAAACCACTAGAAAAGGTATCAGGTAATCTGTTCTAAACATTTTTAAAATTGTATTCTTAAACCGTTTGTTTGTTTTATCCTTCAATCTTCGCTCTTTCTGTGCAGATATAATATCTTCTAAATTATTTTTCTGTTCTAGACTATCGCCATGTAACCATTTGTAAGACTTCTCACATTCATCATATCTGCCTCTCATTGCTAAATATGAAGGACTTTCTTTCCAATATAATGTCATAATTATAGCAATGATGTTCGGAATTATTCCGAAAGCAGCTACCTGTCTCCACGTCCAGTATATTCCCATGGAGTGACATATCAGTGAACCAATGGCAACTGATCCTTTTTTTAGTGTTATGAAGTAGCCTCGTCTCTTCGCATCTGAATATTCAGCTATCATAATGGTAGTCACATAAACGCCACAAATGGAGAGTCCTTGAATCACCCTTCCTGCATATAGTGCTGGGATATTGTTTGCAAATGCAAAAATTAAAAATCCTACTCCAACGAGAGCATTGATTCCAATATGTACGGTCTTTCGCCCAAAATATTGCATGAAGATTGGAAGTAGACAAAACCCAACAGCCCCTCCCAGGCCTTGACTTCCAGCTGAAAATAAATTAAATGAACGAAGATAATATATCACTTCAGGTAATTTGAAATTTAGTTTTTTTTAAGGTTTTCACGAGTACTACACATTGAAATAAAACTATTTTTACGGATTTAACTCGCGTATATTGAATTAAATTTTAAATTTACATTTTAAATCTAACCCGACGTTTCGAATGCTTTGCAGCAATCGTGTTCACGGAAAGACGAGATGGAGGTGTCTGTCTGTGTTAGTGCGTTTTGTGTGAATCCTGAACTGTACGCCCGGAAGCTTAGAAACCGTTGGAGGTAGATGACTAATTAACTGACTTACTGACAGACACCTCCATCTCGTCTTTCCGTGAACACGATTGCTGCAAAGCATTCGAAACGTCGGGTTAGATTTAAAATGTAAATTTAAAATTTAATTCAATATACGCGAGTTAAATCCGTAAAAATAGTTTTATTTCACTATTTTGAAATTTAATAAAATCATTGTGATACTATGAAACATACAGAATAGACTACAAAGAATTATCATTATTATTTCCGATTTGATAAAGGTGTTTTTATAGTAACACCTGAATTACCGAATAATGTGAAGTAATTTGAATTTTAAGTATTAAGTGTTTGAGTAAAAGTGAATTTTCTAAGGTTTTCACGAGTACTACACATTGAAATAAAACTATTTTTACGGATTTAACTCGCGTATATTGAATTAAATTTTAAATTTACATTTTAAATCTAACCCGACGTTTCGAATGCTTTGCAGCAATCGTGTTCACGGAAAGACGAGATGGAGGTGTCTGTCAGTAAGTCAGTTAATTAGTCATCTACCTCCAACGGTTTCTAAGCTTCCGGGCGTACAGTTCAGGATTCACACAAAACGCACTAACAGTATCTTGAGGTCTTACAGTGCGGTCACAGACATGGGATTTTATATCTTTCAAAAGTGGGTCCCAGGTGTTAGATAATCCCCAACCATCTTCTCTATTAAAATTAGGATGTTTTTTAATTTCAATAGCCTCACGAACCATTCTTGGAATGTAACGCTGTTCTTTAGCGAGGCTTTTAGGTTTATCAAATCTTATATAATGATTGGGCTTGTCTATGGTATGTTCACACACTGCAGACTTCGAAAATGTAAATGTAAATTTAAAATTTAATTCAATATACGCGAGTTAAATCCGTAAAAATAGTTTTATTTCAATAAAAGTGAATTATAATTCATGATGTTTTCTTGTAGTAGGGGAGCCCAGGAGGGGATTTCGGGAGTTACTAAAGCGGTGCAGATTAATATACAGGGGGATACCTTGTACCCAGTTAAGTACTTCCACCCGTTACGAGCCTTATATATATGGCCGCCCGACAGGGATAAAGGATAAGATTAGTAAAAAAAAAAATTGGTTATCAGAAAATTTCGAGCGCGTCAGATTAAGGTAGGGTGAGTTAGTTACATGTTAGAACGTGTATATTTCACTAATCTGACCATTTGAGAGTGACGTAAAGAAGGGGCAGGGCTACGAAGCTGCGGGGCGTGCCCCTCAGTGTTCAGTTCCACGTACTACGCCCCGGGCAACGCTGTCCCTGACCACCGTAACGGAGTGGCAGGGCAGCGGCTAAGAGACACTGAGCTTTGCGATTGTGAGCGATAACTGCTTTCTGTAGTTCTGTGTAGTTTTTTGTTGGAGTTCAAAGTTCTTCTCAGAATATGACCTCCAGAAAAGGTGCACCCTACAACGACTCGGCTTTCCTCTCGGACAATGATAAAGATAGCGATCAGGAGATAATAGATCTGGATGCAGAAGAGTCGACCCCGATGGCCGACTCTCCTGCAAACGACCCCGGCAAGTCAACGGAATTGCGTCTTGTGTTTCGTCAGACGACCACCAAGACCACCGATCTGCGGCCTTCTGGTAAGGACAAGTGGCCTCTTTCCGAGGTAGCGCAAGTCGAGTGTGAAGCGTCCGAAAGCGATTCTGAGCTTGGTGGTGCATTGTCGAAATGCACCACCGCTCGTCGTGGACGCTCCACTCAAAATTCCCGTGGTAGCGGGCTCGCTCGGGCGAAAGCCGATCTGCGGGCCCTAACCGCTGAGGCCGAGGAGGCTGAATTTGAAGCAGCACTCTGTGCTAGGGCTTTTAAGAAGCCCGAAGAGCAACCTGTGCTCCTTGACGAGGAGGATTTGTCGTTCGACACTCCTAAAAGGCCTGAGCCCGAGACCTTAGGCGTGGAAGAAGTAAGGGCACTCGCCGGACGCAGCTATGCTGCCATTCTCACAGTCTGCCGGAAATCAGGGAACCTTAAAGGGACCATGATAAAAATTCTTAAGGAGTCCTCACGAGACCTCTTAGAAGCGGTCGAGGCACTCGCTAGCCGCACAGTTAACGAGGAGACGCGTCGACTCTCGGTTGATAACTCGCGCCTCCACCGTGAGGTGGAGAACCTGAAAGCAGAGCTGAAGGTCCATAGGCGCGAGTTCACCGAGATGAAGGCCGCAGCAGCAAAACCCACCGCGTCGAGTACGGTGACTCGCGATGCGGAATTCACAGAGGAGTTGAGGCGCTCCATAATACTCTCAGTGGGCGAAATTTTGAACGCCCGCTTCAGAGGTATCGAGGAGCGCCTCCTCCCGGAGCAAAACCTAAGGCCTCTCCTGGCCGCAGACAGACGGAGGGAAGCAGCTAAGGCTGTGGCTGCTACCGTCAATGCTCGACCGTCGGTCTGTGGCTACAGCCAGTCCGGGACGCCAGTCGTCGTGCCGCGGTCCCCACCCATCGCGCCCGCTAGAGAAGACGCTCCGCCGGAGGTGTGGTCCAAAGTGGTGCGGGGGGGCAAGAAAAATGCTTCCCGCGCCCCTCGTATGTTGCCACTGGCTACGGCAACGGCTCCTGCAGTCACTCCCCGCAAGTCTGCACAGGCTCAGGCACCGGCCACTTGGGCAAAAACCCCGGCTGATCAATCTGCTTCAAAGTCCCGTCGTCGCAAGCGGAAGAAGGCGTCGAGGGCTAAGAGCGCGAGCAGACCGAAGGGGAAATCGGCGAAATTGCCGCCGTCTCGGTCCCCAGCTGTGATTATCACGCTGCAGACCGAGGCCGCGGAGAAGGGGGTAACGTACGCCCAGGCCCTCGAGCGCGCCGCCGAGAAGATTGACCTTGGCGAGCTCGGGCTCGAGGGCGGGCTCAAAATCCGGCGGTCGGCCACAGGAGCCAGGCTCCTGGAGCTTCCGAAGGCGGCCCCGGAGTCGGCGGACAGGCTGGCAGAGAGCCTGCGGAAAACGTTGGAGGGTGTGGCGGACGTCGTCCGGCCTGTAAAGAGGGTCGGTATCAGGATCAAAGGCCTGGACGACTCCGCCACGAGGGACAAAGTGGCGGCAGCGATCTGCCGCGTCACCCAATGCTCCAAGGAGTCTCTCCACGTCGGGGAGATTCGTTGGGGCAATGGGGCCATGGGCGCTGTCTTTGCCCGGTGCCCCGTTGACGCGGCCAAAACGCTGCTCGCTGCGGGGAGGCTGTTGGTCGGGTGGAGCTCGGCCAGGGTCGAGCTTCTGGAGGAGCGGCCCATGCGGTGTTTCGGGTGTCTTGAGCCCGGGCACACGCGTGCGGTCTGCCCCTCCAAAATCGACAGAAGCTCGGTCTGCTACCGGTGCGGCCTAGCGGGTCACACCCGAGCAGGCTGCACCGGAGTCCTCAGGTGCGCTCTCTGCGTAGACCGAGGACTCCCAGCAAGCCACGAGCTGGGTAGCGGAGCTTGCCGGGCTCCCCGGAGGAGAGGGAAAGCAGTCGCTCCCTCTCCTGCTCCTCAAGGCGATGGTGGCGGGAAACCGCCTGTGGAAGCCATGTCGCAATGACCAGCCGGCGACATGGCTTCCTTCAGGCGAATTTAAACCACTCCGCCAGGGCCCAGGATCTTTTTTTCCAGGCCTTGGCGGAGTGGAACATTGGTATTGCGGTGGCCTGCGAGCCCTACTATGTCCCCCTTAGTTCCAGTTGGTCGGGGGACATAAACGGCTCCGTGGCAGTGGTTGTGGGACCTGGTCCCGGTCCCCCTTTCTCCACTCTGGAGACTGGCCCGGGTTTGGTAGTGGCGCGGTGGGGGGAGTACGTCGTCGTAGGCGCGTACTTCTCCCCCAATCGTAGCCTGGCGGAGTTCGAGGTTTTTCTCGACTCCGTCAGTGCTGCGATTCGCAGACAGGCGTCAGGGAAGGTCATCTTCCTCGGCGACCTGAACGCCAAATCCGCGGCCTGGGGGAACCACGCCACGGACGCTAGGGGTAGGGCCGTCCAGATCTGGTCGCTCCTCTCCGGTCTGTCCCTCCTCAACAGAGGGACCGAACCGACCTGCGTGCGGCAGCAAGGGAGTTCAGTGGTGGACGTTTCGTTCGCCACCCCAGCTGTCGCGCGCATGGTCGACGACTGGAGAGTCGAGACGGAGGTGGAGACTCTATCGGACCATTTATACGTCCGATTTGAGATCTCCGCCTCCCGACCGGATCTGGCCGGGCCACCGCGGGCGGGATGTCGGTTTCCTCGCTGGGCAGTCCAGCGGCTGGATCGGGAAATGGCGGTCGAGGCAGCCATCGTCCAGGGCTGGGCCTTTCCCGATCCCCCCAGCGAGGAAACCGACGTCGAGGGGTTGGCTGGCCGCATGCGCGAGGCCCTATCGAGGGTCTGCGATGCGGCCATGCCGAGGGTGGGGGTCCGGCCCCGGCGCAGAGGTGTCTACTGGTGGTCGCCCGAAATAGCCGAACTTCGGGCGGCCTGTTGCAGGGCTCGCAGGGCCTTCCTCCGGTGTCGCCGCAGACACGGCTCGGACCCGGAGATGGAGGCCCAGCTGCGGGGTCAGTATCGCCAAGCGAAGTCGACCCTGCAGCTCGCGATTCGGAAGGCGAAGGACCTGGCTCGGGAGGAAATCCTGGCCAGTCTCGATAGGGACCCATGGGGGCGACCGTATCGCGTTGCGCGGAATAAAATCCGCGCCGCGACCGCCCCGGTCATGGAGTCCCTTCAGCCGGATTTCCTCGAGCGGCTGGTGGGGGAACTTTTCCCGGATTCCACCGGCCACTCTCCTCCCGTGATGGCTCCCCCCTCTCAAAGGGGGGGAGCTGGTTCTGTCCCAGTCATCACGGAGGCCGAGCTTGAGGTCGCGCTGAATCGCCTGCGAGCCCGCAACACTGCGCCGGGGCCGGACGGTATTCCAGGGCGAGTGTTGGTCATCGCCCTGGAATACCTGGGAGGCAGGCTTCGGGAACTGTTCAACCTGTGTTTGCGCACTGGACAGTTCCCGAAAGCCTGGAAGGAGGGCAGGTTGTGCCTGTTGCGGAAGGAGGGTCGTTCTGTCGATTCTCCTTCCGCATACAGGCCGATCGTGCTGCTGGACGAGACGGGCAAGCTCTTCGAGAGAGTCCTCTCTGCCCGTCTCGTCCAGCACCTCCAAGAGGTAGGTCCGGGTCTCTCAGACGCTCAGTTCGGCTTCAGGGCGGGTCGTTCAACGATCGACGCCCTGAGAGCTCTGAGAGACCTGACCGAAGAGGCTGTTTCCGAGGGGGATGTCGTCCTGGCGGTTTCGCTGGACGTCGCCAACGCCTTCAACAGCCTGCCGTTCGAGACTTTGGTTGAGGCACTCCGGTTCCATGGAGTGCCTCCCTATCTCCGCAGGCTGTTGAGGGCGTACCTGCAGGATAGAGAGGTCCTGTGGGAGTGCGGCGACCGGCGGGTCTACCGACGTGGTGTGGGCCGAGGGGTTCCACAAGGGTCCGTTTTGGGACCGGTCTTGTGGAACCTGGGCTACGACTGGCTGCTTCGCTGTCCGCTCCTCCCCCGGACGAGGGTGCTGTGTTACGCAGATGATACCCTCGTCACGGCGCGCGGAGGGAGCTTTGCGGAGGCAGCCCGTCTTGCCACGGTCGGCGCTACGTTGGTAGCGGACCGCATAGGGCTGTTGGGACTGGAGGTCTCCGTTTCCAAGACGGAGGCCATCCTGTTCCACGGCCCTCGCCGGGGTCCCCCTCGTCGGGCGTACATCTCCGTCCAGGGTGCGCGGGTGGCGGTGAAGGCCCAGATGAAGTATCTGGGCCTCACCCTGGACGGTAGATGGAACTTCGGGGCCCACTTCTCTCTGCTGGCCCCGAAGTTACTCTCCACTGCAGTCGCCTTGAGTAGGCTTCTACCCAACGCCGGAGGGCCGCAGGCTCCTTGCCGCCGGTTATACGCCGGAGTGGTGAGGAGCATGGCCCTGTACGGTGCTCCCATATGGTCGGGAGCCCTCACCGCGGATTCCAGGGCCCTTTTGCGTCGCACGCAAAGGGTCCTAGCGGTGAGGGTGATCAGGGGGTACCGTACGGTGTCATACACTGCGGCCACACTCCTGGCGAGCGATCCGCCCTGGGAGCTACAGGCGCGGGTCCTCGCCGGAGTGTATTGGCACCGGGTAGAAGCCCGGGTCGGGCGGGTTAGGCTCGAGGCGGATCGGATAAGGGCTCTAGCTCACCGAGCCCTGATCCGACAGTGGAGTAGGGACTTAGAGTCCCCGTCGGCCGGTCTTGCGACGGTGGGGGCTATTTCCCCCCATCTCGATCGTTGGATCGGCCGGCGGCACGGGACTCTAACGTTCCGTCTTGTGCAGGTGCTCACGGGGCATGGGTGCTTCGGTGAGTACCTGCACAAGATCGCACGCAGAGAGGCGGCCCCCTCCTGCCACCACTGTGACGAGCCCGTGGACACGGCTCGTCACACCTTGGCGGAGTGCGCAGCCTGGGACCGTCAGCGTACTGAGCTGACGGCCGTGGTTGGCAGCGACCTCTCGTTGCCGAGCGTTGTTTCCGCGATGCTCGACAACAAGAGGTCCTGGGTCGCTATGGCCTCCTTCTGCGAGCAAGTCATTGCCGCGAAGGAGGCCGCGGAGCGGGACAGAGAGGCAGCCTCCTCTGAACCGCTCCGCAGGGGTAGGCTGGGTCGAAGGAGGCGGGATTACGCCCGCAGCCTCCTTCCCCAGCTGTAGTGCCTGGACGGGAGAGGGGGGTGACCTCTCCCGGCCGTTATAGGCCTACGAGGTGAGGGTGTCCCTAAGTTGATCGGGGCCCCTCGCAGGGGGTTCCGCCGGGGCGTCACGGTGAGTGCGAAAGCGATCCCGTGGCGCCCCACTAAGGCGATGAGGTCAACCGTTGGTTTTTTAGTGGGTAGCCTTAAAAATGGCAGCGTCTTCTATGCTGCCGGGTAGTCCCACATACCCCCTCGGTCATCACCTTCCTGGCCGCAGGGATGATGCGTAACGCATTTTTCCAACGATAAAAAAAAAAAGAAAAAAAAAAAAAAAAGGGCTACGAAGCTGTAAAAAAAAACGTCATCTCGACATTCTCGAGCGTGACAAACATTTTTTTTATTTTGAAGGAAATGATTCAAGGATTACGAAAAATATATAATCTGACGATTTCCACAAGCCGAAGTAACAAAAATTCATCGATAAAGTTTAATACGTGCAGCAACGTGATGCCTGTATTCCCTTCTCCGCGTTTCTATTCCTCTCTCACTCTTTCAAAATAATCGAAATCGAGCCAGAGGAAGAAGATGATTCTACCGATGAAGATGATATTTAAAAAAAAATTAAATTCTCAAAACGTTTAATTTTTTATAATTATTTTCTTATAAATACAAGTACTTTACTTAAAAAATATATTCTATTTTATTTGCATGCTATTTCTTAAGCTATTAAATCATTTTAATTCAATAATTTAAAAAAAGTAAAAAAAATTTTTTTTAATTGTCAGATTAGGCGAATCCCTCCAGAAAATCGTCAGATTATGAAATATCATGTCTACGGCATCAAGATGAACCATATATATCTTAATCTGACGCGCTTGAGTATTTCAAAATGGCGAATTTTTTTTGCACATTCTAAAAATAGCCGCGAGTTTTCGTCACATTCAAATCGTCAGATTATTATATTAGAGCTTTCTTTTAGGTTCATTTAACACTCCCTTAAAAAATCTGACACGCTCGAAAAGTTTTTTTTTGTTCCATTTTCAACGCTTCCGTACAACCACCCCCATCATGGAAACCATCAGATTAACATACGTACATTTTTTAAAATACGTTTGACATCTATGATATCAATATCTGATACGCTCGAGTATGTCCATGCCACATTTTTTTTTTACATTTTTGAAAATTTATAGCCGCTCTCCCCACCAATGAAAAGGTATATATTATATGACTTTTTTTATTTTTATTATCTAAGCTTCGCAACCCAATAGGCCTCTACGACGCTCGAGTAAATCCCGATTTAGCATCCTGGGCTCCCCTACTATTGCTGTCATTATTATATAAAGAGTCTAAAAGGATAAATTATATCCCGACGAATTTAGTAATATAAGTAGATGACGTTTTAACGTAACTTTTAATCTCAGAACAATAACTAAGCATTATTATTGCATGTAACACATTACATTATGCGATATAATAATAAATAATACATAGATATAGAGTTATATAATAGTGAAATAAAAAAATATAATTTACCATGGCAAATATTAAAGAAAGAACTTAAAATAAGAGAAAAATAATATATACATACCAATCGACGATGCCTGGTCTTGGGTAGCTCTAATATCAGTGCTATTAGGATACAAGATGGCGGCGTTTAATAGTGATGGAAACGACAACATAAAACCCGTGCCTATCGAATATGATAAGTCTGCAAACAGGACTACACTCTGTAATTGAAAAATAAGAAAATTCAATTAGGATAAAGTAAAATCCCAAGAACTTAGAATTACAAATCTTAAACCACAATAAAATAGTTAGAAAAATATGTTATATACCTTCTTATATAAATAATAGTGTATAATGGTTTAGTAATATAAAAAAGAAAAAAGAGTTAGTAAAGATTAGGCCACGAGCCTAATCTTTACTAACTCTATTACAATGCTTACACGGTTTATTGAAAAGAGTTTAAAACGAAGACTTGAAAAGACAAGAATATTCTAAATACTCCCGTAAAATAGTTTTAATGAACCAAAGGCTTATAATTATTATAATATTATACTTGTAAAATGTTTCTCACCTGCCTCCAAAAGAATAAATCGCGATACCAACTCATATTCGTAAAATATTATCTAGCTTATTGCACAACATGCCCGTCCTAACAAAATCATTAAACTGTTTGTCGTGTGAACGTTAAATTTATTTTTATACCTATTATTATTAATTACTTAGAAACATGGTGATGTATATATTTTTTTGAACTATCATTTTTTTAGCGTTGGGAAATCCTTTATGGATACTACCCTGGAGCCTCACCTGGGTGGGTTGTATCCATAAACGGGATGGTTATGAGATACTCGCTGAGACTTCAGGATAACTCCTAAAACCCAACGGTTACCCGCATCGCCATAACTGAACGCCGCGGGATCATTTTCGCACTCACAGCGACGCCCTGGCGGAACTTTCCCCTCCCCACCAAATGAGGTGCCCGAGTCCAACGGAAAACTACAGCGAAAGATATCTTAATCTAGAGGTTTTCTGTTTGTATTTTTTTTTATTAGCCTGGGGCCCAGCAGTGCAATTCTGTAGACCACCCAATTTGTAGCGCCATCGCCACGAAGCCAGCTGTTCTGCCTCTGCGTTGGACCCGCTCCGAGCGTAGACGTGGGTGTCGTCTTCGTATCAGATCACTTCCGCCCCTGGAGGGCGCCAGTCATACGCGATGTTCCATAGGATCAGACTCAGAACCGACCCCTGTGGATCACAGCACCCAATGCGCTGCTTGTGCAGCCGTCCGTCGCCGCCCTCCCAGGCTACTGCCCGGTCCTGGAGGTACGCCTTCACCAGGCTTCCAAGATACAGAAGTACCCCATGATGATGGAGTTTTGCCGCGACTGTCTTAAAGGGAAGGCTTTTGAAGGCATTCGCTATGTCAACCGCACCCCCCAGAATAACCTTCCACCCTCACCCCGTTGTCCTTACAACTTCAGGGCGGTGTCGATTGTCGACCGCCCCGACTGGAAACCGTACTGGACCTCCGACAGTGGAGGCCCCACTTTCTCCAGGTGTCGGACGAGACGGGCAGCTAGGACTTTTTCCAATAGCTTGCCCACCTTATCCAGCAGCACAATGGGCCTGTATGCCGAAGGAGAATCGGTCGGACGATCTTCTCCCTTCGGCAACAGGCACAGTCGACCCACCCTCCATGGCTTCGGGAACTTTCCGCTGGCTATGCACGCGTCAAAGGTGATGTTTGTGTTTAAGGAGGTTCAATCGAATTCATACTTAGAACGTTTTCATTAATCATCGTCGTCATTTTTATTTTTAATATTTTTAGTCGCAGCAATATACCAACACCCCAATACCTTGTACCTTAATATACAGCGTATTAGTGACTATGCTACAATTAATGAAACCCTAAATTGCAAATTATATTATGAGTAAATTTACAAAAATTAAAACAAATCGATTTAGTAGTTTCAGCCACAATATCATGGTTTCCTTTAGTAAAAATAACTAAACGCCATAGATGTTATTAGACTATCACCGATAGGTCAAAGACCTTCGATAAACATGTGTTTCCACTCGTGTACACATATTGAATTTATTAAAAAAGATAACGAAGTTCTGAGTCTCCACAAATTGTGTCCACAAATTTACACGCAATAAAATATTTAACAATTGATAGTTACAAAGTCGCTGTAAAGGTTACTTTAAATATAGATAAGTAGTGTATTAACTCTACTTATGTATCTTTATAACGGGTCTCGTCTGTTAAAGTATCATTACTAAAACTCAAAACGTTTCATTTCTTCCATAAACAGCAAATAATGTCATCAATTTGCCAATGAATTCTATATTGTCTCGTGGATCTTTACTTTAAAATGTAAATAATGTTCCACCTCTTACTCAATACTAAGTATAACTCTAAAGAAGACCTTTGCGAAATAAGATTCTACATTTGTCGACGACTCATAAGAGTTTAAAAAAAACATTTCTGCTCACGGTTCCATAAGACATCCCAACGGTATCTCACGGTTCTCTAAAGAATTCATCGAGGATCCGTCGTAAGCTCAAGGGATAGATCAGATATGTCATTCTTCAGATATTTATACCCGTAAACTATAATCGACGGTTCTTTGAATTATAGAATTAAGTTTCTTACCATATATATATCGCTGAGATTGAGGTTGTGGGGATTATTTATAACAATCACTTCTCTTTCGAATTGATGAATTTTGGTACTACGTAAGTTGAATTATCGATTTTCTTGTTCGCTATGATGAATCAATTTATGTTATACAGTTTCGGTATTCGGTGTTTTTTATTTTTATTCATGTTTCTCATGTGCATATAAAGTACGTATATTCCTTTTCATTCCACTATTCAGTTCGTTCAAATATATTAAGAAAACAAAATATATTTAAAAAAAAAATAGTTCCAAATATAAGTCAAATATAGTCCAAATATAAATAAATGTCACTAAATTAATTAAACTAATTAGATAAACATGGACAGAGACGAGACATAATAAGAGATGTCAGCGTTATTCACTTAAACTATTATATCATTGTTATATTGTTCCTTCAATTTAATGGTTTTTCTACTATAAAACACTAAAATAAACTAAAGGTTATACAATGACATAGTAACTCCAAGTCTGAAATCAACACGACGGGATTTTTGGTTTTCGGTCAAATTATGAGGAATCGAGCGGGTACAAAACTTCCTGACCGTTAAATGGTCACAGAGGATTTGGTGCACTGGACCTATGCCTAAGCTTATCCAAATCTGCTGATAGGTCACTCTTTTGTAAACTTTTATCACACACCTCAAAACACTGACGTTATCTTGAGTCATCACTGTACAAACCATCCCTCAGGCATATCCTCCAAGAGATTAATATAACCACTTTTAAACTTATTAAACCATTTATAAACCACCAGTGGCACGAGATGGGGCTTCTTCGTGAAAGGTCAATAGAAGTCTATTATAACTTTCTTGTTGACTTAAATGAAATAGAAAGTCACAAAAAGTCATTGTACGAAAATTACCTCAACAATTTTTAATTTGCTGGTAAATATGTTTGTTTTATCAAACAATTTTAATCAGGTTAACTTTCCAACGGGCCCTTAAATAAAAAATAAATAAATAAAATAAACCTTTTCAATCTAGTACTACTTGCAACAAAACTTATAGATTTGTGTTTTTCTTTCGATAATAAATCGACATTTCACATCACTATTCTAATATGTCAAAACGGCCTTCATGGCGTGCCGTTAGTGTAGTTAGTATTTTTTAAATCAATTTATTTATTAAAATAAGAAGAAACATAAACACACTTAAAGATATTTTAGACAGAAGACAAAAACTCGTTAGAATTTCACCGTGTGTCAGATTTGTCAACCATTTTAATTTAATTAAATATAAAAAATCATAAAAATATATTTAAAAAAAAATTAGTTCCAAATATAAGTCAAATATAGTCCAAATATAAATAAATGTCACTAAATTAATTAAACTAATTAGATAAACATGGACAGAGACGAGACATAATAAGAGATGTCAGCGTTATTCACTTAAACTATTATATCATTGTTATATTGTTCCTTCAATTTAATGATTTTTCTACTATAAAACACTAAAATAAACTAAATTTATAACTAAATGGTTATACAATGACATAGTAACTCCAAGTCTGAAATCAACACGACGGGATTTTTGGTTTTCGGTCTAATTATGAGGAATCGAGCGGGTACAAAACTTCCTGACCGTTAAATGGTCACAGAAGATTTTGTGCACTGGACCTATGCCTAAGCTTATCCAAATCTGCTGATAGGTCACTCTTTTGTAAACTTTTATCACACACCTCACAACACTGACGTTATCTTGAGTCATCACTGTACAAACCATCCCTCAGGCATATCCTCCATGAGATTAATATAACCACTTTTAAACTTATTAAACCATTTATAAACCACCAGTGGCACGAGATGGGGATTCTTCGTGAAAGGTCAATAGAAGTCTATTTCAAAATTGAAATATTTTTGTTATTATATTCTTTACAAGTGGCCAGTTCTATAAACTTTTCATTTGACTTTAGTATCGTCGCGCAAGCGCCAATAGCCATTCTCTAGGATCGCCGCTCCGTAATTGCCTAATTTATCGTGTAAATCTTTTGTCAAATGCGCCATTCGCTTCTAACACCCGCTCTGTTACACTTATTACGTTTTAGTACTAGACTTTTGTTAATAGGACCTTGTTCCGAGCGGTCCACTCATAAAAAATACCTACGTTTTGTACATTGAAAAAAATATGATAAGCAACTAGTTAGATACAAACTTGGGTAATCCTTATAGAAAAAACGAATGAATTGGTAACAACTTAGTAGAAAAGTCCTCAATTACATGTTTTTAAATTATTTTCTGGAGTGCACTGCACCAGTGCTCCTTTGAACACACCACCGCTATTAGTAGCGACAGAAACATAGCGATATTTATTTTCAAAGTAAAACTTAAAAACATTGCAGTACTGGTAAAATACTCTAAATAAATATTGAAGTGCGTCAATTTTATTTAGTTGGATTTGTTTTAGACCCCACAATTTATTAATTTTATCAACCTCACGCTGATCTTTCAGCTTTCTATCAGCTTTGATATTTCTACCAGCTTTCTCGAAGAACGATGTGTCAGAAATCAATATCGTTTAAAAATATTAAACTTTGTAATATGAATCAATAATCATAGTCTAGCTCGCCGACATTCCCTTTCCAATCTTATTTGTCTACTACCTGACTACCGGAATCCAGTTGAATGATTATTGTTGAATAAAATATTAATTATTGAGAACTGCCACAAAGCTATTGGTTGGAATCTCTTGGTTGCAGTAAACTACATATTTTTTTTGAAGTACATATCATGAATACATCCATAGTAGTTGTTGCCGCTCACAGATCTTAGTACTCATCATACGGGACTACCTGACGAATCGCTCCTTTCGCTACAGAGTGGAAGGCGTCTTGTCAACCCCCCGCCCCATCAGGGCGGGTGTTCCCCAGGGTTCAGTTCTCTCGCCCATCCTCTATTCCATCTACGCTAGCGATATTCCTAGACCGCGATCTAAAGTGCACCTTGCCATGTACGCGGACGATACCGCGCTTTACACGTCCTCTAAGGATCACTGGGAGATATACCAACGTCTCCAATCCGCAGTCGACTCCCTTGAGAGTTGGCTGCGGAAATGGCGGATCGAGGTAAATCCTGAGAAGAGCGTTTCGGTGCTCTTCGAACGGGGCCCCCCAAGGATCCTCCCGCGAATCAAACTCTTTGATAAACCGATACCTTGGAAAGACGAGGCAAAATACCTAGGAGTAACGTTAGATAGAAAGTTAGTTTTCACTGCGCATATTAGGACCGTTCGTAGCAGAGCGGCCTACATATTAGGTCGTTTATATCCGCTGTTAGGCAAGCGGAGTAAAATGTCCCTTCGCAATAAGGTGACACTTTACAAAGCTTGCATACGTTCCGTCATGTCCTATGCGAGTCCCGCTTTTGCGCACGCTAATCTGAAACCCCTTCAGGTGATTCAGAACAGGTTTACACGGATTGCAACCGGGGCGCCGTGGTTCGTACGCAACATCGATCTCCATAGAGACTTGAACCTTCCGACCATCGCTCAGTACTTCAAGGGGCTTTCCCAAAAGTACTTTGAACGTGCTGAGCGACACCCGAACCCACTGGTGGCTGACGCCGCAGAGTATAGACCACGTAAGACTACTTTAGTCAGAAAAAGAAGACCCAAGTCGGTACTCGTTGACCCCGACGACGCGTTCACAGTAGGTAATAACGTGTACGCGTAGGCATAATTGACACCACACAACATACAGACACACACCGTCTGTACCGGTATAGACGAGGTCGCAACTGAGTAAGTGCTCCGTTGCTCCGGCGTTCTGCCGTCGGAGGACGCTAGTGTCCAAATTTCCTTAGCTTCCCTCCTGACTAACGACGCCCCGAGCCGAGGTCCGTGTCTCAATCTGAGACGCCCTCGGGACGTCGTTCCCCATGGGGGCCCATCTGGCCCCCCCTTTTTAAGGGTGGGTCTCCTGACCCACCCATTCCCCCGGTGACGCTGTAATAGCCAACAGGGCTAACAGCATAGACAGACAAAAAAAAAAAAAAAAAAAAAAAAAAAACAGATCTTAAATATTTATTCCGTAAAAAATATTTGGTGTTTAAAAGGTATCCAAAATATTATGGAAAAACTATGCTCCCTATTATCATACGAAAATACACAACATTTAAAATAAACATTACATAAGAAATAAGAACTTTCACGTAAAAGAAGCGCTTCCTCATTTCTCAATGGTAAGCTCATTTTCAATTTCTCTTAGGCGTTAGAAAAGACCGTGACACCGATCACCAAACCAAATGATTAATTGGTCAGCTGTAATTTTATAAATTGCCTACTGGTATCCAAACAAAAATCCAAATACCAGAAATAATTACATTTCATAATAAATATACTTACAATTTACATGATATTTATTGTACCTTGTTATTGTACCAGAGTGCGACTAGTATAGTTAGTGGGATAAGAAGCTTTGCTCTCGGTAATAGAGTCGCCATGCAGCGTTCACCGGCAGGCAGGGTGCGTTCTGTGTAAAATAATATTACAAAGGAGACTCGTGCACCATTGCGACGTGGTTAATAAAGATATCAATTGATGGTTTGATTAAAATGACAGTCGGCATTAGTGATTATTTACAGTAAGAGAGTTCTTATAATTTCAGAAGTAGGATTGTTCCGCAGCATCAAAAAAAATAGTATAATGTGTAATGACGAAAAATAAACTTGGAACCGCAGTCATCTTTGGTCAAAGCTTCTTTTTGTCCAAAACTAGTCTTCGCCTCTAGAAGCAAATGTGGTAACTTAGCTTTTATATATATTTATTTCTTCAATATATTTAATATGTAGAATAAACTCAGTTAATTTGATAAAAGTCAAATGATGGGTGTAGCATTTGAGGTATGAGAGACGTCAATTATTTGTTGCTGGACTTAGGCCTCCACCATGGTATGCCATAGGACCCGATCTCCAGTCTTCGCCATCCAATCACTGCCAGTTACCCTCTTCAAGGCGACACCCTCACGTCACCTCAAGGTAGGGGGATAGAACTTGTTTGGTGGTTCCGTACTTGGACTGACATCATTTCTATTTAGTAGAGATTTCTCAGAACCTCAGAACATATCGCCAGTCGACTTGGCAGCGCTGCAAAGACTCCAGAATAGCCCAGGTTTCAACGGAGGCGAACGGAACGAGAAGTTTTCTTCTGGTCCACCAAAGCCAAACCTTTACGATACTCATCCTGTTCCGGTGACAATTCGTGACGACTCTGGAATACAGCATATAATTGTGGCTCAGAAGTGTAATTGAGCTATAGTTCGGGTTAGTCCCATTGGTTATCACCAAGTTAAATAATCCTTTAAGCTCATAGGTTACTCCGTCATCCCCGGGACCCTTTTTAAGCTGTTTACGAGCCCTCTCGATTTCGTGGACATCTACATATGGTAGATCGTCTGTAAAGTGACGGGTAAGCGGGGCTCTAGGGTTGCTCGCGTTTGGTGGAGAGTGCGGTATATGTGAGGCAAACAGATTTGCGTAGAAATCTTCAATTTCTGCAAATATCTCCGGAACTGACGTGTTGGTTTCACCATTCGAGGTAGTCAGCTGACTTTTCCCCATGTCTTTGTAAAGTCTTTGAATTCCCGACTTCACTCTTTCGCCTCCTGTATGAGGCGAGTATTCCAGCTTCGGTGGTGGTGTCTTACCTAACTCCGGATCCTTTTGTCGAACTGGGTGACTGACAAAGGATCCTCTTGTGTTTCTCGTCGAAGTCGCTTCAGTTTTGGGTCTAGCTTGAAAGCTGAGAATTCTTATTCGCTGCCTTTTCGAAAAGTGCCTCATTCTCACTTCGCTTACAACTCTTATTATGACGTTTAAGTCCTCGTCAACATTTGCCGGGATTTCCAGTGCAGCGAATCTGTTTTGCAGTTCTAGCTGGAACGCATCTTCTCCGGCTTAGGGCACAGTTGGACGAAGAACAGAACCTCATCATGGGGTTCCGCTCAAGCTTAAAATTTATATTTTGGTGATCGCTACCAGTATTAAACGTGTTGATTACTAAGACATCCCTAAATGTGTGAATTAAATCTTGTTTTTTTACAAAATATATAGACAGTCACGGAAAAAGCATAAAACCGGAAAAAAAACAAGTAAAAGAACTTCTATTTTTTAATATAGATACTTCTCAAGGACACAAGAAATACAGTGTGTTATCGTTTCTAGGAGCCTATGACTTTATTTATTTATTTAATAAGCTGTAAGTATATTTTACATTTAATATTTTATTGTTTTCAAAATGGGTTGCGCTATAACGGCATCGTGCCCCCGGCGGGAGATAAGCTCGCTACGCCTCTGGTTCCTAAAAAGAAATCTTGAAAATATTGATAACACTAGCTCCAATGAGAACTGAATATATTTGAAACTATTGTTTTTAGTTCCAATAATCGTATATAAGACATAAATCGCCAGCAATACCTCATAAATAAACTAATCACACTCGAATTGATTCATTCAATTGGGAGCTATGAGGCCACAACCGGTAACACAAAGACACATGTACACACAGGCACACATTTTAAACTAATAACAGCTCTTTTCGATTATTAAATATATTAATTAATATAATCACATACAATATAAGAAAGTAAGATTAAATAAGATTTAATTAAAAAAAAAAACATTACTATGGTTACGATTTTGATAAACAAAATTGTTTATTACTTTTCTTAATCTCCCTGAATACGAGAACAGGTTAAGCCGTATATATATCATAATATCATTTGAAACATGTATGATGAATAAAATATAAACATTACTACGGAATCATATATTTTGCGTATTTATTAACGGTTCTTGCGTAGGAGGGTACGATATATTATTACGTTCTTCGATTCCTTTGACATTATTCTCAATTTCTTGTAATGTTTTGTCCTTGGTCTCTATTAAAATAAAATATAATATCACGAAACTTATAAGATTTAACGATCCATAAATAGCAAAAGTACCTGCTACTCCTGTATTCTCCATCATCATTGGCGTAAATTTCATAACTCCGGCATATAACAGAGTAAATACTATACCCGTTGTAAACAGCCCAGATGATTTGTGTTCTAATGGAAATATTTCAGCAATAACAGCAAAGCAAATAGGTATAACTCCAGCGTTAACAATAAAAACATTTACCAAAATAATAGCTGGTATTAACCAGACACTAACCTCAATTCGGTAATAAGATTTCAAAAGTGAGATAATACTGGTTACAAACATTAATATGACGGAAACTGCTCCAAAACTAAATAAGTTGTGGCGTCGTTTAAAACTATTTATGATAAAACAGGAAAAAACCAAAGCAACTACCGTGAGGAAGTCGGATCCTACAGTACAGTAAATTGCAATAGCTTTGTTCCCAGTTATTTCTGTTAATATTTGGACAATATAAACCAACATGTAATATCTTCCACAACCATCAATTATCAATGTTAATAGACAAACCACTAGAAAAGGTATCAGGTAATCTGTTCTGAACATTTTTAATATTGTATTCTTAAACCACTTGTTTGTTTTATCCTTCAATCTTCGCTCTTTCTGTGCAGATATAATATCTTCTAAATTATTTTTCTGTTCTGGACTATCGCCATGTAACCATTTGTAAGACTTCTCACACTCATCATATCTGCCTCTCATTGCTAAATATGAAGGACTTTCTTTCCAATACAATGTCAGAATTATAGAAATGATGATCGGAATTATTCCGAAAGCAGCTACCTGTCTCCACGTCCAGTATATTCCCAAGGGGTGACATATCAGTGAACCGATGGCAACTGATCCTTTTTTTAGTGTTATAAAGTATCCACGTCTTTTCGCACCTGAATATTCAGCTAACATAATAGTAGTCACATAAACACCACAAATTGAAAATCCTTGAATCACACTTGCTGCATATAGCGCTGGGATATTGTTAGCAAATGCAAAAATGAAAAATCCTATTCCTACGAAAGCATTGATTCCAATATGAACGGTCTTTCTCCCAAAATATGACGTAAAGAATGGAAGTAGACAAAACCCAACGGCCCCTGCCAAGCCTTGACTTCCAGCTAAAAAAAATAACGAAGAAAATATATAAAACTTCACCTAATTTTATTTAAAAATAAAATACTTATTTAAGAATAATAAACATTATTACTCGTATGTTAAAGAATTCAGTAAACTAAAAAAAAATGTGTAATAGATGTGTATATTATTAAGTTTTTAACTAAGGACTTTTGTATAAGTACCCCTGAGCCGAATAATACTAAGTAATTAAAATTTAATTGTCATTTGTTTGTAAAAAGGTGTTAAAAGGGTTTGAGTAATAGTGAATACAATTCATGATGTTTTCTTGCTGTCATTATTATGTAAAAAAATGTGTAATCAGGTTCTTATTTTACGGAGACAATTAATTATGACCACACAAATAACATTCAAATCCGTCTCCGTGTTTTTAATTTTACCACAGAAAAAGTTTTAGAAAAAATAATACCTATTAAGTTTATGCCTAAATTTATCTATTACTCGTTAACTGTGCTTTCTATACTGCGACATAAGCACAGCACTACATTTTGCAATATAATATTTTTAATATATAACAATATTTGTTTTAGAAAAGTTAGATCGAAAAGGATAAAAAAACACCATTGCACATATTAAATAAAGAACTTAAATAAACATAATATTAATTTATAATAAATACCAATCGACGATGCTTGGTCTTGGGTAGCTCTAATATCAGTGCTATTAGGAGACAAGATGGCGGCGTTTAATAGTGATGGAAACGACAACATAAAACCCGTAGCTATAGAATGTGATAAGTCTGCAAACAGGACTACACTCTGGAAATAGATAAAGATATTTAATCAAATTCATGTCCATGATAAGAAAAAAGTAAAAACACAATAAATGATTATAACATGATTATGGCGTTCAAACAATGTTACACACATGACCGTCCCGTAACCACTCGACCAACGCTTTGACACAGTACATATAGATCTTAGCATTCGCATTTCAGCCATGTGTTATTTCCTTTTAATCGTCCCTTTCGTCGCCCAGCACTCCGAAACATACATTACGACATCTTATGATCAAATATACAAGTATTTGCCCCTTTAGTTTAAGGGCATTCGAGGGTCACAAGTTGTTCCTGTGACCTGTCGGCATTTCAACCTTCTGACATTTATTCTGTTCCTTACATCCCGATCTATCTCACCATCACCTTGCACGACAGAACCAAGGTAGCGGAAGTCGGAGCATACATGAAGGGATACACCATATAAGGCAATTGGGGTGAAGCTGGAGGGACCACCCAAATCACAGAACAAATACTCTGTTTCGGTCCGACTGTTCTTCTTTCCGAAGTTCTCCAATCTAATCTGCCATTTTTCCAGCCTTCTCTGCACCTCAAGTTCATTTTCTCCAACAAGCACAATATCGTCAACCATCAGCATGCATTGGGGAGCCTCCTCCTTTATATCTAATGTCAAAGCATTCATCACAGGAGAAACAGGTAAGGGCTAAGTGCCGATTCCTGGTTACAGGCCAACGGCCACACCGAACTTTTAGCGAACAGAATATGGAGTGGTCCTATTCTAATCCGGGACCAGCAAAGAATTAAAATAGAGCTTAAAACGTTGGCTTGAAATTAATAAGAATATTTAAGCTTAATATATCCTTAAAATAGGTTTAATGTACCAAATTTCGAACACCCAAAAAAAAATTTATTTATTTAATATAATACCTACTTCTAAAATGATTCTTACCTGTCTCCAAAAAAATAAATCGCAATACCAACTCATATTCGTGTTTTATTTTGTAAGTTATCACACAACTTGCCGGTCCTAAAAAATCAATTAAACTGATGTCGTGTAAACATTAAACTTATTTTTATAACTATTATTGTTAATTACTTAAAACCATGATAATATCCAATAGTACTTCATTTGTGAATTACTATTTATATAAGTCTGAAGTTGTATATAAGAAAAGTTTGCTTGTATGATTTGTAGTCGATTATACCAATGATAGAAATTTGTGGTAGTGTTATATATCATATTTTTAATTTTGAATGTTAAGCAACTGAAGCCGTCTTAGGTTGGGATAGATATAGCATAGGGAAGCTTGTATTTCTCTTCGACTTCTTCGTAACTACACCCATTCGGATTTATTTGACAGGTGTGTATGTTGTGAAAAGTCACCAGCTATAGGAGTTCACCGTAACTGCCGGTGAAAAAGCTTGTAGATGCAGTATATCCTGAGACATCCAATTTAACAGATTAAGTGATTATGATCGTGGTTAGCAAGAAGGGAGGCGTTTCTCTTTCCTTTTTAAAGTATTTCGTTAGGGGTACGATAAATTAAAGATTGGTTTATATTTGTTTTGAGAACGCGCATTATTTTCAACGATGCGAATCAGATTTTTTTTGAGAACATGAAAATCATATTAAAGTGTAATATATGTATTTTTATCGTTATACTAGTAATCAATAACAAAATAGTACCTAATAATCTTTAAAAACTATAATTTTTCACTAGCTCCTTAAAATATTTACTAAAAACTGAAAAGTCAGAAATATGTGATTCGCAGCCAAATATGGAGGCGAATGGGATCGTCCATAACATATAGCTTAGCTTAACTAACATTATTTGATCGGTATAAGCTTTAGAATTATAAACAATTTTAATATAATTAATAAAGAGATCAATATTCATTACTAGCACACTTCGATTCTTATTTTAGCATATTTTTCGTAGCACTATCCTACATATACATGGCACTGAATCCATTCCTCTAATAGTGAAGGTATGAATATTTCTGTGCAGTAGATACAAATATGATACAAATATGTTTAGTTCCCGAAGTTCTTTTATTTTATTTCTTCTCGTGGTCTCTTTTTTGTCAATCTTGATTTCTTTTTCTACAGCTTTTTTATCAGTCATCAGTTTATTAGTCTTAAGTGTTTTTTCTACGGAACTTAAACTTAAATTTACGTAAAAAAAGAACAGAAAAAAGAACGATGTCTAAAAGTATCTTTACTACTATACTAAAAATATTATGTACATAAGTACCAACTACTTTAAATATAAATGAATATAAAATTAACTTCCTTATAATTTAATTATATGTTTCAAGTTATAAATGTAATAATAAAACGTTACACTCCCCAAGCCGACTGGTCTGAACCGGAAGATAAGAAATACACTTTCTTAAAAAATAGAAACAACGATTGTTTTATACTAAAATTTTATATCAAGTATCGGTTACAGAAGATAATAAGAAACAGATATTATAAATAATAATTGAAAGACACCTGACTGGTATGCAGTAGGATACCCAGTTCAAAGAAAACATAAACAACATAGAAGCACTGTAACCACAAAAATAAAAATAGTAAGAAAGTAGTCATTAGTAAGTAACAATTATAACAAGAGAGAAAAGTTTAAAACAATAGAAAAGGCTACACAACTGTCGAAAAATAAAAGATAATGACTAAAACAATTACTAAACAAGTTAAGAAAAATAAGAGAACTAAAATATTTTACACTTGAAAAAATATATAGATTTTTTCTCTATATTTCTTTACAAGAGTTGACCCTGGTCGCTCAAAGAAATCTCAAAAAAACTGTATACTAAATATAAAGAAGATAGGTAACACTGAAGGTAAAAGATCCGAAATTCTAAAAAATCGTTACTCTTTTTTATCGTAATTTATGATTGTTTCTTCAAAAGAAATATTAAAGGAAGATATTATAAAAGCTCTTAAAAAACAGAAGGTCAACAAAGCATTTGAATCAGACCTTATTACATAGACCTCCTAAAAACTGCTTCATCAGTAATTACTTTAAAGCTTACACTTATATGTAATTAAATTATTAGATAGATACTAGAGTATTGGACTAAATCTACAACCATACTTCTGCATAAAAAGTGATTAAGCATAAATAACTAATCATAGAACGAACAGCTAAATTAAATATTATTATTACTGACATGAATTTTTCAAAAACTAATAAACAAAACTGCTAAGATAAACTGCAAAATCAAAGGAGCGAGATATCTACCTATACATATGTTTGATCACATTAACTTCAACCTATCGCAGTCCCCTGTTGGACATAGGTCTCTCCCATTTTGCCGCCTTCTTCCTCCAGCCTCCATCAGGGATCTTTCGCGAGTCATCGGACACTTTTCACTTTTCGCAGGTGACTTGCGCACTTTCGCAAGTCGTCACCTTGATGCGGTCTCCACTCCAGGACTCGTCTACTCCAACGGCCATCGGTTCTGCGACATACGTGACTGGCCCACTGCCACTTCAACTTGCTATTCTGGCGAGTTATGTCTGTAACTATAGTTCTTTCGCATTGCTCAAAAACTTTCGTTTATAAGCATTGCGAAAACGTTTAAGAAAAGACTTGACGAAACTTGCTGAATCCCGCCCAGCCCAACTGAATCCTCCTGATAGCTTCTTTATTCTTTATCGAAATTGTGCCGGCCAAGTTGGATAATCTGGCCCAGGCAGATATATTCCTGCACAATATCGAGAAGGACACAATCGACATGAACCAGTCGTGGCATGACATGATCGTTGAACATGACCTTGGTCTTATCCAGATTCATGCCAAGCCTAACCTACCGGGAAGAATGATTTAGGCTATTCTGCATTCCAACAAGCTCTTCCGGAGACTCTTCTATGGTAATAATATCGTCCGAAAATCGAAGATGAGAAATATGCTCTCCGTTGAACCACTTCAACGCCTCGTTTAGTCTATTCCAGGGTTTTAAAGTAAATCCTTCACTACGTTTTGGGGACGGACGAACGGAACGAACCATTTCGGGGATATGACATCCCCCTGCCTCAGTCCTGTCTGCTGATTCTAGATTAGAACGGTCATTGTCGCTGAGTTAAAGACATTGCATCACTTCGATATATAGCCAGTCGATATCACATCGCTGCGGATACTCGAGAACAGTCCAGTTTTCGATGGAGTCAAAATGCCATACACAGCGGCTCTACTTATACTTATAATCTTTTGTATAAGTTGCCAAATAGTATGGATGTGGTCCATATTGATGTAGGTGCCTTTTCAAAACTAGACTACACTTTTTTCTAGTGGATGGAATTCGTCAAGTCTAGTGGCAACACGGTTTGTCACAAACTTAGAGAACAGACGTATAGACTTATAGACGTAACTCAGAAGTGCAATCGGTTCGGCAATAATTCCTTAAGAGAGTTTTGTCACCCTTCTTGAAGAACAAGACGGCTTCTCATCTAAAGTCCCCTGGTGGATGCCGCCATTAAATAGCTCAAGTAAAGCCTCCAGGATGGGTAGTCCTCCGACCTTTAGAAGCTCGGTTTAACTAAGATTCTAGAAGGTAATCTTCTGGGATCTTAGAGTCCTTGTATTTGCAAATATTACACAAATATTCACATAGAAATTAAAAAACGTCTCTTCAATCTTCGTACTTATACTAATACACTATTACTTCTTATCAGCCTAATCTTTTCTTACAGAAAATTTTCGGAAACATGTATATATTTTTTAATTTAAGCGTATAACTCCAAATACAATTAAAAATCATTTAGAAGTTTGGATGTAAATACCTCTGAGGACTTATGGGGTATAACTTCGTAATCAGTGGGATCTTTTAAAGTCCTTTACTAATATAATTACTACCAAGGTAAGATAAAAGATAGTAAGATTAAAAAGTACAAGAGTTCTGCAAGCACAAGAATTCTACAAGTATTTGCTAAGAATTAAAAGCGTTTCCGTTCCAGAATTAATAAAATAATAATTTTAAATTAAATTAAGAATTAATAAAATAATAGTTCCAGAAGTAATACCTATTTTCAAATCCAGCTCTGTAAAAATTATTCTTCTAATTACAGTTCTGTTTTTTACTACCATAATTAAGATAAATATTTGAGAACATTATACTGGATCAAATGATGTAAAATCTTAATATTAACCAAATAATACTTAGCCAATAGTTTGATTTCAGGAACGGTAGTTCGACTACTGGTGTTGTGATGTAGCTTTGATTGTGTTGACCATAACACATTGATCCGTACACTTCACCATTACGGAATTTGTGTCTGGGTTGCTAATCTTGTAGATTCATACTTATCTAATATACAACGCAAAAGTTCGTGTAAATGGTATTATCAATAATTACATTAACATGGGTATCTATGGGTATGCAGACGACAGCACAGTTGTAGAAAGATATCTGCCGAGTACTCGGGCTAGTCGAGATCAAGTACAGTCTGAAAGAGAAGCCATGGTGCAACGTTTGAATGACAAACTTCAGGCAGTCTCCGCATGGAGCAATGCCAATCTTGTCAAGTTCAACGCCACCAAAACGCAGACGTGTCTATTCACCGCCAAAAGGAGCCCTTTCACCTTGGCTCCTACTTTCCAGAATGTATCCTTGGAATACAGTGACCGGCTTCAGTTGTTAGGCTTAGAGATTTCCTCGAACCTCAACTTTGGTCGGTTCATTGAGTCCAGAGCAAGAGCAGCAGCAGCAAAGCTTGCCGTTCTGGCGAAGGTTCGGCAGTACTTTACACCGGGACAGCTTCTTGTTTTATACAAAGCACAGATCCGGTCGTGTGTAGAGTACTGTGGTCACATATTTGCTGGTGCCGCAAAGTCTCATCTTGCGGTTCTGGACTCAATTGAGAGGCGAGCAAAGAGGCTTATAGGCGATCCCGAATTGGTCGGAGCCGACCTCCAAAGCCTTGAGCACAGGCGTAGAATTGCTAGCCTCTCAGTATTCTATAGGATACATTTTGGTGAGTGTGCACTGGAATTACACAATTTAATTCCCCCGTCCCCCTTTCATCACCGGACGTCCCGACGCACGGCAGGTTTTCATCCTTTTGTTGTGGACATTCCACCTGTCCGAACGAAGCGCTTTGCTTCCTCATTTTTACTGCGTACAGCAAAGGATTGGAGCAGCTTGCCTGCGTCGGTATTTCCGACCGAATACAATGTGGGTGTCTTCAAGCGAAGAGTCAATAGGTTGCTAGGGTAATGCGCCTTACCACCTAAGACTACATTCCACTTATCATCAGGTGGAATATAGTCAAGCATTGCCCTAGATCATAAAAAAAAAAAAAAAAAAACACAATATTTTACAATTAAGAATTACATATTATTAATTATACATTAGTAATAATGGGTGTTCCTCAAAGGTTTATTCTTGAACCTTTTCTGTACTTAGTTTATATTAACAATTCAATGGTGCAAGTTTTCTTTACTTTATGTTCCCTAATTGGGCTTGAAATAATTCTCGACATCTACACTATTAATGAAACGAAAATTTTTAGGTATATTTTTACATTCAATATTACAATACAGTGCACACATCCACACGTTAGATAAACGTTTAAGTTAATTATCATAAGCGGTTACAAAAATTATAAATTTAACTAATGTCACGACAGCTACAGTATTCTTCCCTAGGAAACTGGGGCAGATGTAAAAACAATTTTACAGTACAAAACGCTGTAGATTTACGCAACATTATTTGAGAGTTATGTACACTCAGGTACATCAGGTACACCAGGTAAACTTAAAATAGCCCTTGTTGGTTATTTAAATCATTTATTTATATAATCACATAGAATTTAAGAAAGTATCTTCATAAAATATAATGTAAAATATAACTACTTTGCCGTGTCGATATTCAAAATTTAATATCTACCAGCCTATTACCTTACTTTGTGTTTTCAAAAGGTTATAAACAATATTCAAAACATAAAACTTTTGTTCCAACAAATAGTTAATGAACAATTTTAGGTTAAAAAAATACACAACCGCAAATGCATTTTCCTTCTAAATTAGTAAAACGTTTAAATAGTTATAAATACTACAAGTAATAGAAAATTATTGTGGATTATTAATTATTACCTTAATTTATGGGTGTTTCTAGTAATAACCCTATAAATAAATTTTCTAGTAATAACCCTATAAATAAATGTTTCGATATCCTTTACAAGAGAAAAGTAGATTTTAAAATATTTATAGATATTTATATGTCGTAGTAATGATGCTCTTTTTTATTAATCATAGATGAAGTAAGGAAAAAGAAGAGACAGGATCAGATTTTACTTACAATTTGACCAGATTATAATATTATAAAATAAACAGATAAAAATAAAACATATTTTTGATAACATGTATTATAATTGAACTTGTAGTCGTATTGCATTATATTAGTTAAACGATCTACTTCAATTACACCTATTTGTTTAGATATAGAATAATTACAAAAAAAAATACTTATCTCCAACTGGAGATAAGTATTTTTTTTTACTAAAGAAACTAGAGAAAGAAGAACTAAAGAAACTTCTTTAAGAAGAACGACCTCAGCATTCGCTACTTATTTAAGTAGTGAGCAAACACTCCATGTTTCATTACAAAAATCAAGTGAAGTAATTATACTAAAATAAATATTTAAAAAATGTGTACTAAAAAAAAACCTTCTTTATGAGCTGGATTCTAACTAGCCAATTTTGATATCTCGTTACCATTTATTTGAAAACTAAGCAATCGTGTCGGTACATTCATATGCAAACATTTTATAAATAAAATATTTAGGTCATATGTATTTTTCGAAAAAATTTAAATTGTATAGTTAAGCATCGAAATAAATAGAGATAATGAGGTAATTAACAGTGTCCTGAGAGCGTATAGTGAGTAATGGGTTATGTTTCTATATTACCAAAAGTCTTTACTATTTTTCATCACCTCTCAGAATACGAGAGCAGGTGAAATAAACAGTAATGTTTGTTCCACAGTAAAGAAATTAGGTCTTTTGTATTTTTATTAACGGTTCTTGCGTACGAGAATACGATATATTATTAAATTCAATACCTTTCACATTATCCTCAATTTCTTGTAATGTTTTGTCCTTGGTCTCTATTAAAATAAAATATAATATCACGAAACTTATAAGATTTAACGATCCATAAATAGCAAAAGTACCTGCTACTCCTGTATTCTCCATCATCATTGGCGTAAATTTCATAACTCCGGCATATAACAGAGTAAATACTATACCCGTTGTAAACAGCCCAGACGATTTGTGTTCTAATGGAAATATTTCAGCAATAACAGCAAAGCAAATAGGTATAACTCCAGCGTTAACAATAAAAACATTTACCAAAATGATAGTTGGAGTTAACCAGACACTGACCTCCATGTGGTAATAAGATTTCAAAAATGAGATAATACTGATTAAAAATATTAATATAACGGAAGCTGCTCCAAAACTAAATAAATTGTGGCGTCGTTTAAAACTATTTATGATAAAACAGGAACAAAACAAAGCAACTACCGTGAGAAAATCAGATCCTATAGTACAATAAATTGCAATAGCTTTGTTCCCAGTTATTTCTGTTATTATTTGGATAATATAAGCCAACGTGTAATATCTTCCACAACCATCAATTATCAATGTTAATAAACAAACGACTAGAAAAGGTATCAGGTAATCTGTTCTGAACATTTTCAAAATTGTATTCTTAAACCGTTTGTTTGTTTTATCCTTTAATCTTCGCTCTTTCTGTGCGGATATAATATCTTCTAAATTATTTTTCTGTTCTTGACTATCGCCATGTAACCATTTGTAAGACTTCTCGCATTCATCATATCTGCCTCTCATTGCTAAATATGAAGGACTCTCTGTCCAATATAATGTCATAATTATAGCAATGATGTTCGGAATTATTGCGAAAGCAGCTACCTGTCTCCACGTCCAGTAAATTCCCATGGAGTGACATATCAGTGAACCAATGGCAACTGATCCTTTTTTTAGTGTTATGAAGTACCCTCGTCTCTTCGCATCTGAATATTCAGCTATCATAATGGTAGTCACATAAACGCCACACATTGAGAGTCCTTGGATCACTCTTCCTGCATATAGTGCTGGGATATTGTTTGCAAATGTAAAAATTAAAAATCCTATTCCAACGAGAGCATTGATTCCAATATGTACGGTCTTTCGCCCAAAATATTGCATGAAGATTGGAAGTAGACAAAACCCAACGACCCCTCCCAGACCTTGACTTCCAGCTGAAAGATATAATGATTATTAAGGATTACCTATTAAGAAATAGGCGATAAAAATAAAAAAAAATGAACAGAGAAAATATATCAATATATCACCTCAGCTTATTTAATTAGTAAATATGGTTAAGAGTATTCCTACACAGAATTAATCTTAAACAAAACCAAAATGACATTCATACATCTGACAAAAATTTATAGTAGCTATTATTTTCGTTTTAACAAAGGTATTTATTATAATAACACCTGAGCGGTGAATAATAAGTAGGTATTAAGCAATTTAAATTGTACCTGTCATTTGTTTGAATTTTAAGTGTTTCAGTAATAGTTAATATAATTCAGATGTATTCTTTCTGTCATTATTATGTAAAGTGGCAAAAAAGGTTCTTATTTTACGAGGGCAATAAATTATAACTATACTAAATTTTATCCAAATACCTCTCCTAGTTTCGGTTTTTTACCAGAGAGAGAGGTCTAACTATTAAGGACCAGGCGATAAGCTGTAACAATACGAAATTTTACGAAAAGCCTGTTAGCCCCGTATAATAATATTAATTTATTATTAAGATAATAATAAAGGCACAATTGTGTTATCAACGTTCCAATTTCTTTTAAATAAATTCATTAAATTAAAGATAGAATTATAACAATGCCTATTTTACGCTACGTTATCATATGACAATAATATTCTAATTATTACCTATTACCAAAACGAATTTGAGTTACATTTGAGTCAACTTTAAATAAAGTGTCGGATATCAAAATGTCGCAATCGTTTACACTATCTTTTACACTACAACATAAGCTCTACATTATGCAAATGGTGCACTACCTATAATTAAATATACGTTTTATTATAAGATGTATTATATCAAAGTAAAGTTAGATACAAAAATTATAAAATATACCGTAGAAAATATTAAATGAATAACTTAAATATAGATAATAATAAATTGTGATACATACCAATCGACGATGCCTGGTCTTGGGTAGCTCTAATATCAGTGCTATTAGGAGACAAGATGGCAGCGTTTAATAGTGATGGAAACGACAACATAAAACCCGTGCCTATCGAATATGATAAGTCTGCAAACAGGACTACACTCTGGAAATTAAAAAAAAATAATCATTCAAATTTATGTTCCTGATAATATAAAATCCCAAGAACTTGAATAAATACTTGAACTATTTACATAGTTTTACAAAATTGTTTATACCAAATGGTTTAATTATAAAAAAAATAGTAAATATAATCCTTGTTTCCTTTTTATGTATGTTTTAATTTATTTAACTATGTTGACATCATTTTACATCTGTTTATTACATCTGATTGCTATAAATAAAAAGGTAATATATAATCTAAATGCGACCTTAAGATAGTTTTAATGCACAAAGCCTTATTATTATAGTAAAATAATACTTCTTAACTGTTTCTTACCTGTCTCCAAAAAAATAAATCGCGATACCAACTCATATTCGTAATGTATTTTGTATCTTATTACACAACCTGCCCGTCCTAAAAAATCCAATAAACTGATGTCGTGTGCACATAAAACTTGTTTGTATATCTTTTATAATTGTATATATATAAATATATAATACATAAACGTAATACATATATAATTATATACAATAAATATTAATTAATAAACTAAACAATACGAATTAAAATTTATACAGTGCTTATACATAATAGAGAATTAATTATACACATAAGTAATAAACTTAAGGATAACATTAAAAAAATAATAATAATAGTAAAAAAATTAAGTCGTCTTAGTTTTTTCCTGATCTATACTAATATTATAAAGCTGAAGAGTTTGTTTGTTTGAACGCACTAATCTCTGGAACTACTGACCCGAATTGAAAAATTCTTTTTGTGTTGAATAGTCCGTTTATTGAGGAAGGCTATAAGGTATATGTCATCTCGCTGTGACTTATAGAAGTCGAGCAGCAATGAAAAATGCTGCAAAAACGGGTAAAGATTTCTTTTTGAGAGCTTTCCTCGCGTGCGCTGACGAAACACTAAAAACCGCGCAGACGGAGTCGCGAGCGACCCCTAGTAAATAATACTCCTTTACAGATTTTTTAAATATAGGCAAGGATTTATATTTTCTAATAAAGAGAGGCAGCGCGTTCCGTAATTTTGTCGCATGGACCGTGAAAGAGTTTGAAAAATTTTGAGTCATGAGCTGGCAACTTATAATTAAAAATTTTGATGATCGTACATCAGCCGGAAGCCCAATAAACTGAAATCTCTCCCTCAGGTATGAGAGTGATTTCATGTGAAATAATGCAGAAATAATTCAGATGAGAGAGAACGTGTAGATCCCGGCGGCGGCGATTTGGAAGCCACTTGAGTTTTTTACGAATTTCAGAAACGTGGTCATATTTTCTTAAGCCAAATATGAACCTTATACCAATATTTTGGAGTCGCTCAAGTTTGTTAAGTTGGTCCTCAGTTAAATTAATATAGCTTGCATCGGCATAATCTATACATATAATAAAATCTTCACTGAGACATTCCTGTACATGGAATCAAAAAAATGTATATATCATAGGGGGGCATAAGAGCAAGAGAACCCAAAACAATGGATTTTCATTTTGTCTGTTTGTCAAAAAGTTATGACTATTTATGTCAATGACGTAATAGGTACCATAAAAATCTTATTCTATACATGTAATATATCTGTAGAGGAATAGTCTTTGTATATTAAAAATATTTTAAAAAATATACCAGGATGTAAAGTAATAACTAACAGAATCCATTTTCAGCATTTTTAATATCTTTGTCTGTTTATCTGTTTGTCTTTTAGTTGTGTTGTGTGAATTTTTCAAAAATTCAAACAAGGGGACATTTATATAAGCAAGAGAACCTAAAACAATGTTTTTCCATTTTGTTCGACTAAATGTCTGTATGCAGTTGCAAATGTTTGGATGCAGTTTTCGGGAATATATAGTCATGGGATTCACTTTAGATATTGTTTTTTTTTTAACAATCGGTTAACATATAAAGAAGTTAAAAATCTCTTATTGTCATACCATTGCTTCTTACCAGTTTGAAGGTTTATGGTTTTTAATTATTAGTAAGTACAAAGGGTACATTTTATCAAAATCGAAAACTACACGTACGAAGTCGCAGGCACAGCAAGTTACATATTATAAATGAAAGTCGCTTTTCGCGTCTGTATGTCTGTATGTGTGTATCTTTAAAACTACGCAAAGGATTTCGATGCAGTTTTTTTTTAATCGATAGAGTGATAATGCAAGAGGAAGGTTTATATGTATTATAACATACTTAGTATGTCAGAGAACCAAGTTACCAGGGAGAAGTCGTAAACAAACACTTTTATTTGCGCTTACAATGCAAACGCTGGTTGAACTCCACGAGATAGATCAAAATAATGTACTAAGTATTGTATACCGTAAAAAGTTCTTCAAGAAAAAACGCGATGGTATATGTTTATCTATTAGGGATAACCCACAACAGCAAATTTTTATCCTTTACTTTTTACGAAAAATAATAGGTAATTTACGAAGCGATTTTAAGACATACAGCTTTAATTCTTATCTAATTCAGTAACTTAAATACATTTTACATTTAATATAAAACAATATAGCCCCTTTCAGAATGTAATTTCAATTAATATTTTCGAAGATATTACAGATTTAAAATAAAGGGTCTTCGTGTTTGCGGCGGTACAGTCTACCGGAACACTCTGGAATGGAACGGTGCAAACAGTCTCAAAAATGACTTTTGTGAATGTTCAGTATTGAAAAATTTGTTAATGCATACAGCTAATTCAATGTTTATCATTTAAAATAGATTTTTTTAAAATAAAACTAGACCTGCAAGTGGATGGCAAAAATAACGTCGATTATGTAGCTCAGAATTCCTCAAGTTTACATGGTAATATTGATGGCTACCATGCCATCAATATTACCATGATTATATCAATATTACCATTTTGATTATGTTCAATGAAAATCTGTAAGTGTGATATTGGTTAGAATGGTTATTAAGTACTCTGTTTAAGGAGTATTTAAATGGACATTTAAGTAAAAACAAGAGAGGTATAAAAATAATTACAGCATCTAATATTGTATCCTTATTAAAAACTTTAAATATACTTTTGACAGTGAGCGATGTCTGCCGATGTCGTAATTTTGATCGTATCACTTAAAATAAGTCATATAGAAGCCAATACATAAAAAGGGAAGTGGGAATTGTTTTACTACGAATTTAAGGCGTGCGAAGCCGCAGGCAAAAGCTAGTCGAGAATAGAAAGAAGAAGAGAGTGTGCTGACATAATTTTAGTAGGAATTGGAAGAAAATGTTGCAGTCGCCAAAGAGATCTCATAGCAACAAAGATTTTTTTACTAAGTTCTTTGATGTGACTAGTCCAAGATAATGTTTGATCCAGATGTAGTCCAAGATTTTTTGACGGTGAAACAATAGGATATTGGAACATTGTTATATCCATCTATCCTTGCAATCATACCGGGACAATAATAATAACCTGTGACTTGATTGGATTTATTTTAAGTCCATACTGCTTACTCCACGCAGAAATTGCAGTCAGGCAGATATGGAAGAGATTAGATCTTCAATTCTGGAATGTCTGTAAATTTGAAGGTCGTCCGCATACATGTGATAGAGAGAAGATATATATATATAGTAACAGAATTTATGAAAATTGAAAATAATGAAGGAGATAACACGCCACCTTGAGGTACCCCAGGCGAGACGCTACACCAGGACGACAAAGTGTTATCGTTGCGAATGCGCTGTCGACGACCAATGAGGAAACTCCGAAACCAGTCTGTTACCGATGGTGATATGTTGATAGAACGTAATAGGGTAAGTAAAATATCATTCGACAGTATTAAATGCATTGCTAAAATCAAGAGGGGTTAAAATTGTAAGCTGTGTATTGTCCATTGCCAGCCGAATGTTATCAGTGACTTTGACTAACGCTGTAGCCGTGCTATGAGCGGGGCGAAATCCAGACTGCCAGGGATTTTAAAGTTGATTTTCATTTAGAAATAGACCTAGCTGTTCAAGTACTAATTTCTCAAAAAAATTTAAAAGGAAGGGTAAAATGGAGATAGGACGAAAATCATAGAAGTTTAAGGGTTTGACCTTTTTATGTATAGGAATAATTTGAGCTTGTTTCCAAATATCGGGTAATTTACTAGTGGTAATGGAATGGTTTAAGATATGGGTTAAAATGGGAGATTTAATATTCTTATATATATATTTCTTGTGTGCGTGTGTATGTCACTGAACTCCTCCTAAACGACTGGACTGATTTTTATGAAATTCTTTGTGTGTGTTCAAGGGGACTTGAGAATTGTTTAGATTCACAATTTGGTCCACTGGAAAATGGTTTTTTGATTAATTTTTAATGTGTAAGTAGGTGGTGATTTTGGAATGTTTCACATTGGTTCCGACCACTGCGTTACCATGGCAATGTCAAATATTAAATAATATTACATTTTAATTATAGTCTGCCCTGACAGTTGGCGTTGCGATAGAAATAAGAAAAATATTTTAGTACTAGCGGCCCGATACGTGCTTCGCTACGTAAAAAGTGAATTTAAAAAAAAATATTGGAAAAAATTCATTTATTCAAACAAAAAATCTTTATTTACATATTCATACGGTATCGATTGGTCGAATTATGATAAATGTACATGTAATGACGTTAGATATTGTGATAACTTTTTAATATATATTTTTTTAAAGTTAGATTTTTTAAATTAAAGACGCGTGTACAAGACAACGTCTGTCGGGTCAGCTAGTATATATACTAAAAATATATATATATATATATATATATATATATATACATTTTTAGTTTTAGAAGTCGCCGTAACTGCAGCTCAAAAAAATTGTTGGTTGGTGGCAGAAGAATATTCAGAATAGAAACAATTCAAAAGTGTATAACCGGATTATGATAGCGAAGGAAATAGCTTTATTTTTTCTTTTAAAGCCTTTTGAAAGGAGTGAGAAATTTATTGCCGTTATTTGTTTGCTATTGTTATCTTGTAAATAGCTGATTATCATGTTACAAATGAATGTCTGTTTTATCATAAAACATATATATTATAGAATATTAATATTATAAAGAAAAAAAACCACCAGTCAGAACCTTTCTATATGTTGATTTAAAGAATAAGGATTTCTACGTTTATTTAGAAATAAGGATTCATTCAGCAAAAGATAGAACAGAATAAAAAAAATGGGATGCTTTTATTTTATGACAAGCTGCAATAAATTAAAGTTTGTTTACGGTTTTTATTTTATTTTAACAGTTTGTAAATTAAGTTAATTGTATATAAAGGTTAAGAATAGCAATAACGGCTTTATTTTTGTTAACATTCACTTGTAGTATGTATGTATACATTATTTTTACATATTTCTAAATCATATATATTTTTTCATTGCTGTTTACAATTCGACGTATGTGGCCATGTTGGCTACACCACAAATTTTAAATCCTCTTCTAATCCTGAAAAGAATATTGTGCTTTTTAAATAATATTTACAAAATAACAGCATTCTAAATTTTAAATAAGGCTTTCAATAACATACTCTTTATTTGAAATTATCTACTATCATTGAGAATTTTTTTAAATGAAAATCCTTCTTTCATACAAATTTCTTGTAGCGAATCGTGATAGCGAATAGTGAAATATTAATTCTCAAACCCGATTCCTGTATAGAGGATTGTGAAAAACTCGACGACCGAAAATTAAGCAATGTTGCCATTTTTGCCCATAGGATCCTAAAATTGGATTTTAAATTCGGGAGTAAAGAAAATATGCAATTGTCTTGCCTCATTGCAACACTTCATGATCACATCTATACATATAATAAAATCTTCACTGATCCATTTCTGTACATGGAAAATATTAAAAAAAAACATCATAGATGGCCTTTATAAGAGCAAGAGAACCCAAAACAATGGTTTTTCAGTTTAACTGTTTGTCTGTATGTTTGTGCACGCTAATCTCAGAAAAGGCTTAACTAATTTTAATGCAGTTTTTAGGAATATATTATCACAGTCTTCACTTAACATTTAGTGTTTATTTCATATAAATCGGTTAAAAAATAAAAAAGTTATGTCAATTTATGTCAATCACGTAATAGGCGTAATAGGTACTATGCAAATCTTACTCTTTACATGTAATAAATCTGTAGAGGAGTAGTCTTTGTATATTGAAAATATTTAAAAAAATATACCAGGATGTGAAGTGATTACTAACACAATCCATTTTCAGCATTTTTAAAATCTTTGTCTGTTTATCTGTTTGTCTTTTAGTTGTGGACACAACACAAAAAGAAATATTTTCAAAAATTCATTCCGCATATAACCTTTATATAAGCAAGAGAACCCAAAACAATGTTTTTTCATTTTGTCTGTTGGGCTATACAGCCTGTATGTTTGTATGTTTGTGTTAACAAAGATACGTCTGTATGTTTGTGTACGCTAATCTCAGAGACGGATTAACTGATTTGGATGTTGTTTTCGGAATATATTGTCGTGGAAATCACTTTATATATTTTTTTCAACAATCGGTTAACAAATAATATTAAAATCGAAATCTTATATATATATATTTTTTCTGTTATTATTATTTAAATTTCGTTGCCTGAAATCATTAGGCTTCTTTTCTGATTGATTACGACGGTTCTAGTTGTTCCAAAATTGCATTTAAGTTTGACGTTTGTGAAACAGTGATCACAATAACAAAAAATATATCCGGCTGAGTTTGTTGTGTGGTTCTTCTCAGACCAGGACGCGTTTGGAACCCTCATAGCTTTAACATTAAGATGGAAAGTGCTTTTTCAGAAGGGCTTATTACGATAAATCTAGTAATAGGCCCTCCTGACACTTCCATGTTGACGTACACAAGTGATCACTGATTATGATTCTAAGTGGAAAAGATATAAATAAATAAATAAATAAATCAAATAAAAATAAATAAATAAAAATAAATAAATTCGCGTATGTAGTCCAAGGCACAGTTAGTTGGCAATAAAGATACATATGGTCAGTTTTACATTTCACAAATAGTTTCACAAATAGCCACAAGTGGTCGTGCAGAACGCAATCCAAACTTAATTCCCAATCACATCAATGCAGTCAATCCCTTTTTTGGGTGACGTAATCTGCCTTTCGTTAGTCAGAAAGCAACGGTTTTTTTATCTAACGATGGTACACCTCAACCTAAAAGAAGTATCGCAATCAATTCTAAAGAAGAAACTAAACCACATCTTTAAAATATTCATAACACAAGCGAAATACTTGATCTTATTTCATCTCCTCTTGAGACTGCATGGAAACCTGGCTAGAACAAAGTTATGCGTCATAACAAAATTAGAGCTACAACTCGACGAAGCTCATTGACCCTTTCGTAAGATTTAAGCTTGCCATTTGGGACACAACAGCTGGTAATAGGCTGTTACTGTCACATTGACGGCATGTGTCCGAATTTTGTCCAATTCAACTAAAACTGCTTTGCTTGTTGAAAGTAAAAACGCTCACATCAACGTAGAATTATGATCAACAATCAAATCGATGAAGTATGTCAGCAAAGGTTATGTTTACAAAAGTGACAACACTGCTAACATCCGTAGCACAAGTGACAAATAAACAGCTGTATAAGATGAAGTAACTAGATTGTAGTTTACGCTATTTGTGGGAGGGTCAGATTCGGTGTATATACTTGCCTGGCGATGAGATTGTTTATTTCCGAAAACAGTCCCCATAAGCAGCTTTTTACAGAGCAGCAAAATCGGACACAATGACTTAGCAAGAAGTTCACGCCTTGACCTTATTCCATCAAACACTACGTTCTCTATCAAGAACAAGAACCAAGAATTTCTATCTTCGAGAACCAAGATCAGATGCTGGACAAAGTAGAGTTGGATTTGCCTTCTCCAGTAACCATGGCGTAACCATGTCATGGGATCTACAATGATGTAACATGTGCCGATTCATCTGCTAAGAGATCATCAGATTCATTCAAAGTAATAATATTCGATACTCAAATGATGAAGCCTTTATCTAAAGCGGTACTCAAACTTGGTGACTTCCGTTGTACACCCGCTGGATCTGGGCGTTAATTTAAATTAAATTCGTATTAATTTAAATTAAAGTTTGATAACTTATTTGTTTATAACTTATCAAACTTCAAATTGATCTTTGCTGTTTTAAAGTTGAGTGAGTATGTTTTGATAATACAAGTAAAAAAAATTAAAAATATTTTGCGTTGATTAATATTGCAATGTCATCAGAAAAACACACCGATGATGATACAATTACCTCATGTATCCGTTTTCCCCCCATTGTTTTCCCCACCAGTTGAGTAGAATCCAGTAGTCTGAAGTATATCCCACGAGTAAAATCACGTGGTTTAAGTTCCATGATACACAAAATGGGTCATCATAAATACCGCTTCTGAAAACGAGAGGTATGTGACTCCTTAAGGATGACAACTTTTTACTTTTTGGCAATCATATAAGTATATATTCATAATCATATAAATATATATTCATATATATAGTATTAGTTTATATTTTGAAGGATAAGGTAAGTAATATATTTAGCATAATTATTATGAATTATTAGAATGAATTAACCGATGCTGATGTAGCAAGTTTGTGCGGGAGTTACTTCATTTATGAAATGAGTGTTACTTCATTTATAAATGGAATGTCTAGAATTTTAAACGACGAGTTAGAAATTAGACCTATACAACTGGAAGGTAAAAGGTGCTGCATTGACAGCTACCGCCAAAGGCCCTATGGTGGCCAGCGCTACCTTCATGGCGTCTTCATCTCCAGATGGCAGTGACGCCCAGCGGCGGGCTCTTGTGGCTACTGACAGACTGTTGTAGCGGCACAGACCTTTCTATGAATGAAAATAATTAACCATTCGAATTCTAGATATAAGCATACGATGATTTAAATGATATGAAATGAAATAAAGAGAAAAGGTAATAAAGTAAGAAAGATATACAAAGTTCAATGATTTTCAAATAAATACGACGAAACTAAGTCATCTGGTAAGTGTGTACAAAAAAAACTGGCAAACATACAGATTTTGGAAAAGCAAATAGAAAATTTGGATATCCAAAAATCATAGCTTAGATATTTTATAATATGACCGAACAAAAGCATACAATTTGCGAAATCTTGACAGATAAATACGGCCTAAAATCAAAATCTGAGTTTATCATACAGTGGTGATACCATAATCGTTACCTTAACGACTGTCACTGCTTAGCTTAGCTTTAAAATTACATAAAAGCAATAATAACAAGAACAGACTCTCTACAAAATATCTGTATCTAAAAGATCCAACTAAACTCATATAATATAAGTCTGTAGTTCTTGTACAAAAACTATTTGTTCGAAAACTCTTATTCTTCTACAAGTTTATGTTTTTTAAAAGTTGTTATCTGGTTTCTTTATACTAATAACCCTAAATATTGATGTATTGTTTGTAATATATAAACGTTTCACGAGTACTTACTTTACCGATATTAGGATATTACGTTTCCATGATAAGACCATCCCTTGCCGCATATCTCAGTGCTGCCTGTAATGATCCTCCATCGGAACCTAAGTTGCCATCCTTAAAACTGCAGTCTACTATTTGCTGAGGACTGGAAATCAATACAAATCTATCAAATCTCAAATCTTAAACCAAGATTAAGCTTCTGCCATAATTTAGATTATTATTGACTTAGCTAAGAAGTGGTAGCGCATTGATGTTGTATATCAGAAGTCTACTTGGATATCCCGCTTCTACCCTTACATATAATACATGATGATGTTTTAGAGTATAGGACGAGCCCAGTTCTTATAAACGAGAAAGCCAGCATATCTTTATATGAAAGTGGCATATACCCAACAGTGGGACATACTAAGAACAACATTACTTTTACTTTTATCAGTTCGTATCGATACTAATATAATAAATATTATGTGTTTGTTTTTTTTTCCCAGCGCTAAATTCTGACATTATCTGGTATGATCCTTATAATCTATACATTTTATCAAAACAATAACGAAAATGAGTTTTACACTTAGGAAACTGCGTATACCTATTCTTGTTTGTCTTTTAGGTTGTATCAGTCCTGCTAAATTAATGTATACACAAAGACGGTGTCGGATGCAACAATAGTCCATAACTTGGAACTGCTACCTTAACTCTCTCCAATCGCCGTGTTTCTTATATAGTTGCGCCTGGACAGCATAAGCGACTGCGAACGCATAACACGCACCGCAGTGGTACTGTTCTTCAAGACGTGGCCTGAAGTCTTCTTCGCGCCAATCTACCTGAATGTAGGAAATCTTTCACTATGTACCATTACTAGTAAAGATATAAACTGTTAACTTATCCCTAAAATAAACTCTTGATAAATGAAAATCGAGTTTTATTTTAATATTTAATTATTACCCGTTCTGGTACTTTCCGATTAATATTCTTATGATACGCCGTCTTTCCGTGATCTTCTGCTGGATCAAACAGTGGTATGGTTTTGATTAACTTCAACAACTGCTTAAAATAGCTCATTATAGGCTGAAATGTACAATATAATATAATAAAGATGATACCAATATTTCATTAGTGTTTGGTAAGATTCTTTGGATTGTAAATATTAAAAAAAAATATGTGTGTGTGTATTAGTGTACACATGTAAGAAGTGAAACTTCTTTATGACATATTTTATTGAAAAATGATTCACTAATTACAATTTTACAGGAATGGCTAATTAATAACAGAAAAAACGTTACAATTTTTTGACATTGCTATAAAATTTCTCCCATCCGTCGATAAAAAAGTTTCACTTCAAATATGGCGGGTAACGGAAAAATATGACTTAGAAATAAATATGAATGAAAATGTTTGTATTTTGTCAACAAGTTTTATTTTCTACCTTCTTTATAAATGGTTCTTTTAGAACAAATCCAAATATGTATCCAAGCAATAATAATAACTGTACTGTATAATCGCAAACGTAGGGAAAAAAATCGTCGATTCAGTAATTTCGCGCTCGGTGTACCCTCATTTTTAATAAATAATTGTTAACGTATTACTTATATTTCTTGCTACTGTAATAATAATTCATTATTCGAGATTATTATAATACTTTTATGTAGCTACAAAAAGCAATAGATTTATACATAAATAGATAAACATCTCAAACGTCCGTATGAATTATTAAGGTTTGGTTTCAAACAAATTTGAGTAATATTAACGTAATTTTGAGGTAAACTAAATCATTTCTTAATCAGAGGAAAAAATTCTGAACTCATTGTCGTATAACACTAATATACTTATCATATAAAAACTTTTCTGAAAACGTTGACCAAGTTTTAGTTTTATTTGTTTACGGCTTCAGGCAGCAGTAAAATATAGACTCTCGTGAATATCTACTGATAAAAATAGGTGCTACACGAGTTAAAATAAAAAAAAATAATAATAATAAATTTGCTTTTAGAAATCGGGACTGTTGTAGTCTATTGACTATTCATTTCAAGGTTACATATTTGTTATATTTTTATCAATAAAATCACAAAACTCGCTGTTATTGTAATTTATATAGGTTGAAAACACTATCGACTACAGAAATGAAACATTACTTTCCGCTTTTAATTCATAAATTTAAAGATATTCGTAACAATTGATGGTCTTGCAGTTGAACAAAGGCGCTGAATTGAGAGACGATTACGTAATTATTTTCTACTAAGCCGAGTTAGTAAAAAAAATCTTACGGGCTTCTGGTTATTTGGCAATGCATTAGTAATGTTAGAAATAAAAGAATATAAACATTTAATTCGTAAATTTATTAATTCCCAAGGAGTTATTTTTAGGGCGTTTCAACGCCCAAACGTTATCGCGGATGTTTACGCTTTTTCAAAACGGGCGTTTCCTAACGCCCGTCGGATGCTAAGGGGTTTTAATTAATTAAAACGTAAGAAGTGAATCGAGTGTTTCTGACGTATAATATTCTCATAGAAGAAACACATAAGTACCATAAAAACAGACAAATGTACACAATCCACTTTAAAAATAATAACTTTAGGCTTCTTAACATGTTGGATCGTCACTATACCACAAATAAAATTATTCTTCATCATTGTTTCTGCTGTTGCGAGTTGTTGTTCGTTCTAGGTATAGCAAAACAGACCTTGTAAAGATCAGGACCCCAATGCTCCATTTCTCAGCCAAAACTCGTATTTCTTTTCATTCATAATTCTTCTATTTCAGACAATCAATGTACTTTAAAAATGTTATAAATTATATTTCATAATTTCTTCTTCATGTTATAATCTTGAATTTATTTATTAGTTTCAATAGCAAGTCCATAAAATCGTATTGTCTGTAATCGTATTGTATGTAATTACAATTCATTATTTAATTATAAAACTCTAATCCGATAATTTTATTTTTAGTTAATGTAAATTGTGTTTTGTAATCCATATACTTGTCATTTTGATTATTTAGTATTTCCATAGCAACATGGTGTAAAAGAGATGAAGCTATACGAAAAAAGCTGGCGCGTAACGTAAAAATAACGTAACGTAAAATGTCACACGTAACGAAAAAATATTACACAAATTTTTTTTCCAACCCCGATAAAGAAGTTTCACTTCAAAAACAGGTTTAATTTCCCTGGTGTTTATTTTACGTGATGTTATATTCTGGAGTCAGACTAATAAGGAACTTAAACCTTTGAATTCGCAATTTAATGGACGATTTATGTTAGGTTATAAACACAATGTCTCAATCGTTCCAATAACGATCATTATACGAATATTAAAATAATCGAAGCTGTTAGCGATACGGTAGCTCAAATTGTAGAGTGACGTGATTGTTTCCCACAGGTCACAGGTTCGAGTTATGTCTGTATGGGATATTTTTTTATCCTAAATTATCGGTTAATATTTTATTGTCTATTCAATATATGGACTATCATTGGATCTGCAAAATTAAATCAAAAATATAAATTAGATTTGGATAAGTTTTTGTCTTACCCAGTCTCCAAAGTGATTCAAGTGGAGGGAATAACTCCTTTTACCAGCGAGATATTCCTTGTTATGTTTCGCAACACGTTTCAAGTTATATTTGCAAGCCTTCAAGGATGATATTTCGTGAAATATATTATATTTTGTTATATGCCGCCCGAAAGAAGTCAAACACAAAGACATAGTGTGGCTTACGTAAATGTGTAGCGTTGTAGTTAAAATGTCCAAAATATACAGATCTTCTAGCGCCCTATTTTTGACGTAATTAAATGTAAGATATTTAGCTAAAGGGGCAGTCCCCACAGTGTTTTTGAGTACGTCCTCGTCGTCTGCCCTGGAAATCCCTACTTGGTGCGCGGTAACGCAGTGGCCAGTAGTGGAGCAAAATCTCAAGAGACAATACTGTGTGGAATTGGAGTTATAGTTATGAATAGTGAGGTGAATCCCGTGTCCCTGATCGGGTTGCCCTCGCAAGAGGACCCGATACTGCCCTCGGCCACCGCGGCCAATGAGTGGACGCAAGTAAAAAGGAAGGGGAAGAAGAAGAAGGCGCCTCAGCCGTCTCCTTCCTCAGCCAATAAGGCAGCCCCCGTTCCGGCCTCGAAGAAAGGCCGGAAAAAGAAGACGGCCACGAAAACAGCTGCCGTGGTCGTCACCATCTCTCAGGAGGCCGCGGCCGCGGGCGAGACCTACGAGTCAGTCTTTTTAAAAGCCCGACGAACGGTCCGCCCGGCCGAGATGGGGATCGAGCGGGTGTCGTGCCGGAAAACCCAGACGGGAGCTCGGATTTTCGAGTTCCCAGGGGCCGACCGGCACCAGCAGGCCGACGCCTTCGCCGCCAAGATGGCGGAGGCCATATCGAATGTCGCCAAGGTGACGAGGCCGGTTAAGACCTCGTCCTTGGTACTGATGGAGCTGGACGAGTCACTAAGGACGAGGTAGCCGCCGCCGTAGCGGCGGCGGGTGGTTGTGGCGTCGCGGACGTTAGGGCTGGTGAAATCCGGCCGGGCAGCAGGGGTATGGGCCGCGTCCGGCTGCAGTGCCCCGCTGTGGCCGCCGAGGCCGTCCTTAAGAAGGGGCGGCTTCTCATTTGATTTCAGCTCGGCCGTGGTCCGGGCGGCAGAGGAACAGCCGAGGCGCTGCTTCCTGCCCGGGCACGCCCGGCCGTGCTGCCCATCGCTGGTGGACAGGTCCGACCTGTGCTTCCGGTGCGGGCAGCCTGGCCACAAGCAGGCCACCTGCACAAAGGACCCCCACTGTGCTGTGTGCTCGACCAGCGGAAGGCCGGCGGGCCACGTCATGGGGGGGGCTAAATGCAACCCCCCGCCAGGAAGGGCAGGGAGCAGGCTACAGTGCGGCCAGCCCTTGCCGATGCCCAGGTTCCACCGGGCTCCTCTGACGGTGCGATGTCCCAATAATGTCAGGACCGGGACATCGCACAATAATGCAGATTAACCTCAACCACTGCATAGCGGCACAGGACCTCATGAGTCAGGTGCTAGCTGAGTGGTTGGGGGATCTTGCCGTGGTCGCCGAGCCTTATTACATTGCAGCCAGCTGGCTGCAAGACAATACCGGCAGGGTGGCCATCGCGCCGCGACCCTCCACGGACTCCCCTCCCCTCTCGCTCATCGAGAGGGGACATGGATACGTGGCTGCCGCGTGGGGAGATGCCGCTCTCCTGGGCGTCTACTTTCCCCCAAGTCGCCCGCGGTTGGAGTTTGAGAGATATCTCCAATCTCTGACCGCGGCGATTGCGCGTATAGGGAGGAGCAAGGTCGCAGTTTTGGGCGATTTAAATGCCAGATCTGCGGCCTGGGGGTGCAAGAAGACAAACGCCTGCGGCTCGGCTCTCGAGTCGTGGGTGGCGTCGAACGGGATGGTGCTCCTCAACAGGGAGACAGTGCAGACGTGCGTGCGGCACAACGGGAGCTCGGTGGTGGACGTTTCGTTCGCCACCCCAGCCCTGGCCGCCGACGTCTGCAGGTGGGAAGTGGACCTGGTGGAGAATCTATCCGACCACAGGTACATTCGGATAGAGTTCTCCACCCAGAGTCCACGGTCGGGGGGGCTGGGAAAACGGTCGTCCTTGCCGCGGTGGGCCCTGACGCGGTTAGACCGCGACGCGGCCAGGGAAGCGGCGATCATCCAGGACTGGTTCGCTCCGCCTGCAAGTCCGAATATGGACGTCGACGCCGCCGCCCTCCGGCTGAGGGAGGCGATGACTGAGGTGTGCGATTCCAGCATGCCTCGGTCCCGCCGGCCACCTCCCAAGCGCGCGGTCTACTGGTAGTCGGCGGAACTCGCCGGCCTCCGGGCGAAATGCGTGGCCGCGAGGAGGTGCCACGTGAGGGCCCGCCGCCGTCACCAACGCGATGCCGCCAATGCGGACCGCCTCTATACCGCCTATATGGAGGCCCGGCAAGTCCTCAAAAGGGCAATCTTGAAGGCCAAAAAGGCGGCGAGGGAGGAGATGCTAGGGGGGCTCGATAAAGATCCCTGGAGCAAGCCGTATCATGCGGCACGGAACAAGCTGCGACCGATCGGCCCCCCCGTCGTCGAGACCCTCAAACCGGCGCTCCTGTCGGAGGTAGTCCGGGGGCTGTTCCCGGACCGATCGGCGGAGTTCGTCCCTCCTCGGATGGCTGCGCCTCAACGGGTGGGCCCTCCGGCCGACACCGGTTTCGTCTCGGTGTCGGAGGAGGAGTTTTCCTCGGCGGCGCTCCGCCTCCGAGGAAAGAAGACGGCGCCGGGGCCTGACGGGGTGCCGGCGCGGGTGGTGGTGATAACCACCAGCCACATGGAGCGACACTTCCGGGACCTCTTCGACCGCTGCTTTGCGTCTGGGAGGTTCCCAAGGGTGTGGAAGGAGGGGGTTTTGAGCTTCCTCCGGAAGCCGGGGCGGCCGGTGGATTCTCCTGCCGGATATCGGCCGGACTTCCTCTTGGACGACGCGGCCAAGCTCTTTGAGTCCGTGATAGCAGCACGGCTCAGGGAGCACCTGAGGGGGACCTGCCCGGACTTATCCGGGGCCCAGTATGGGTTTCGGGCGGGTCGGTCCACGATAGACGCGCTACATGAGCTGAAGCGCGTCACACAAGAGGCGGTGGCGGCGGGGGATGGCGTGTTGGCTGTGTCGTTTGACATCGCCAATGCCTTCAACACCATCCCCGACGCCACAATTACTGAGGCACTCCAATACAATGGGGTGCCTCCATATTTGCGGGCCCTGCTGGCGGATTACCTCCGGGAGAGGGAAGTCTTGTTCGTCGGCGGGGACGGCCGCATGAGGCGGCGGCCGGTGCAGTTGGGTGTTCCGCAGGGGTCGGTCCTTGGACCACTCCTGTGGAACGTCGGTTTTCACTGTCTCCTCCGGGGCGCCCTCCCCGATGGAGTGGGTGTCATATGCAAGGCAGTTACCCGGGCGTCAAATGGGGGGACCCTGGTTGCCGATCGGATACGGCAGCTGGGGTTGAAAGTGGCGCTACCCAAGACTGAGGCCCTATACTTTCATGGGCCGCGGCGGGGTGCGCCACCTGACGCCCATATCATGGTGGGTGTCGAGAGGGTGCTGGTGAGTGCCACGATGAAGTATCTGGGCCTCACCTTGGACGGGCGGTGGAAGTTCCGAGAACATTTTCGTGAACTTTCACCGCGCCTCCAAAAGGCGGCGTGGAGCCTAAATTGGCTCCTCCCGAACGTGGTAGGGCCAGCCACAGCATGCCGGCGCCTCTATGCCGGCGTGCTGAAGAGCATGGCCCTGTACGGCTCCCCCATATGGGCGGACGCCCTGGGAGGCTACAACCAGGCTCACCTGCGTAGGCTTCAACGGGCCATCGCACAGAGAGTGGCGCGGGCCTTCGCCAAGGTGAGTCATGGTGCGGCTTGCGCCATGGCCACCATGGCACTTGGAGGCCGAGGTGCTATCCGCCGTCTATCACTGGACGGCGGACAAGAGGGCGCGGGGAGAGCGCCCCGCACCAGAGGAGAGGGCCGCCGTCCGGCTGGCGGCCCGCGAGAACATTCTCCGCCAATGGATGGCGGAGATGGCCGAAGCCAGATTCGGACGGTGGAGTCTGGACGCCATCGGTCCAGTCCTGAAGGGATGGACTGATAGGAGGCACGGTTTCCTCACGTACCGGTTGTCGCAGGTACTTTCCGGGCCTGGTTGGGCAGTGAGGAGGTCTGGGTGGAAGTGGCTTCCTTCTGCGAGGAAGTAATGTCGCGGAAGGAAGAGGCGGAGCGGGCGCGCATGGACGATCCCCTTGCGCCCCCGCACCGCAGACGTCGAAGGGGCCGGAGAAGACGTCAATTCGAACTTCTCCAGCCTGGTGGTGGCCAGTGGGCAGGGGGTGTGGGGACACTCCCGCCCACATTGAACAGGGCACCACCCGCGTCGGTTGGGAACGACCGGGCGCTACCGGTCGCTCTTACAGGCCCCCCCACTCAGCCAGGGGGGCAGGTGGGGTCCGTCGTGTAAAAGACGGGCCGTCGCCTTCGGGGTCGTGGTTGAAGGGCTAGCCGTACCCACGGCTCCGCCAATAAGGCGAGGAAGGGGCGCCGCGGGGTTTTTAGTGGGTACCCCGTTTTCGGGAGTCAAACACACGCCCCTCGCTTCCCCAGCGAGGGGTACGGTGCGTAAAGCATTTTCCCCGCGGAAACAAAAAAAAAAAAGATATTTAGCCAAATCACTCAATTCGACTTTTTTACTAATTTATAATTTGTATATTGAATATGTTCGTTACTGTAGCCCTGTTGTATTATTGACCTAAATAGAAACGGGGACTAGGACCGACAGAATTTTTTGTTTCTAAAAAACGTGTAAAGCCGCGTACAAGATGTAATAATAATAAAAAGTATATACCTTATATTCCTCCCAATGTGTGTCAGGGACATTATCATGTACCAGTAATCCTTTAACTATGTGTTCCTTCTTATAAATATTACTGTTTTCGCTCCTACTTGTGTCCCAACTGTTTATGTTATAAAAAGACAAATATTCTCCATACCTCTTGGTTTTCTTCAATACATTTAGAGTATTCTTCGCAAATTTCTCCATATTCGAATATTCTCCATCCAATTTGGAATTTAAACTTTTCAGTCTTAACGATTTATATTTATTTAGAATATACTTTATTTTATACATCGTCTCATTTATATGAATATTACAGTTAATAAGAGAAATATACATTAAAAATATAATTATCTGCATAATAATGCACTTAAAAATTAACGCTTTATACAGATATCTTTAATATTAAAGAATACAAATTTAAATATAATGCCCGTAATTCAATCTAACTAGCTTCAATGCTAAATTTAAGAGAAAAAATGCTTAGGTTGTGACCTGTATACAATGTGCAAGAAGGCATATAATTTGAAAGTAACTTTAATATGCGACGAACGAACGATATGTGATGACCTGTATAAAATACTTAATATAACATCAGTATTAATGTTTGGCATAAATTATTTGAACTTAACCTTATTCAATGGACATCTCACAAACATAAAAAAAAATTAACAAGTTCTTAGACGACGACGAAGCTTCTTAGCAATCCATGGATTCACCGTGCGGGTGCCGGGCCCATCGCGTTGCAAGGAGAGGAGTGCAAGCAGTGCCTGGGACTTGCGACCCAGGAGTAGGTTTAAGGGGCCCCTTTATTATGCGCAAAAACGCTCACCTTCACCCTCCACACTCCTCTCCCTACCTAACCAAATTTGGAAAGAGCCTACTAATGCCGCCTTTGAAGTACGTTCTAGAAATGAACCGATGCTTGTTCTAGAAAGGCCAAGATCTTTAAGTAGGCTATAGAGAGATTTTGCTGTTATACCTCTCGCTCCCACTTCTACCGCGTACAAACTAACTATAAATTTATTCCTGATCAGTTCGTTGGTTAGTTCGTAATACTTATTGAGCTTGAATGTGTGATCCCTTGGGATGTTTGTTTCCCAAGGAACAGTAAGCTCCACAAGTATCACGCGCCTCAGATGTTTCGAATACAGGAATAAGTCCGGTCTGGATGACGAAACACCAATATTTAAAATTGTATTTTTGTAATTTACATCAAAAATCCTCAAAAAAGAGGCCCAAAATAAACAAATAAATATACTGATCGCATATACTCCTACAATCCAAACGTTAGATGGCGCTGTTGACAAAAATATTATTATTAACTAAAATATTACGACGTGATCTATATATTATAATAATCATAGCCTATATTTTACCAGTTCTTTAAGATTTAGAGGACATAGGATTTTAACAGAAGTATACAATAATTATTCGTCTTCTATTGAAGTCGTCTTTAAGCAGTTTATTATTAGTAGGCTTTTAAATTTTAAATAATTATATTATATAGTGAAACACTCAACAATATTTCAAGCTCTAAAAAACCAAAATAAAGAACCATCTTACAGACAGACGAAGCTTCTTAGCAATCCATGGATTCACCGTGCGGGTGCCGGGCCCATCGCGTTGCAAGGAGAGGAGTGCAAGCAGTGCCTGGGACTTGCGACCCAGGAGTAGGTTTAAGGGGCCCCTTTATTGTGCGCAAAAATGCTCACCTTCACCCTCCACACTCCTCTCCTAACCAAATTTGGAAAGAACCTACTAATGCCGCCTTTGAAATACTTTCTAGAAATGAACCGATGCTTGTTCTAGAAAGGCCAAGGTCTTTAAGTAGGCTATAGAGATTTTGCTGTTATACCTCTTGCTCCCACTTCTACCGCGTACAAACTAACTATAAATTTATTCCTGATCAGTTCGTTGGATAGTTCGTAATACTTATTGAGCTTGAATGTGTGGTCCCTTGGGATATTTGTTTCCCAAGGAACAGTAAGCTCCACAAGTATCACGCGCCTCAGATGTTTCGAATACAGGAATAAGTCCGGTCTGGATGATGAAACACCAACATCCCCAGGGATTTTGTAATGCGTTTCATACGTGTCCATCATGAGAATCCAATCAGGAGCCGCGCCTAATATTGAATAAGGTTTGCTTTTAATTTTTTGGAGGAGCCTTCTTTTACGAATTCTATAGATCGTTTGCTGGTTGTTATACCCTTCCGCGCTCTTGCTACTGAAAGACTCACCGCTTCCCGTATAATTTCTAATACCTTGTCGTGGCGACGCGAGTATTGACCTTTATCTAGAAGTACCCTACACCCTACTAACAGGTGTTTCACGGTTCCTATTGCCTCCCCACAGATGTTGCAAGACTTTTCGGTGGCTTTGCCCCATCTTACTAAATTACTTTGATCTGGGAGAGTCATTTGGAATGCATTAAGATAGAATTTTAATAATGCTGGGGACCAATCATAAATTAAGGTGCGCCACTTCAAAGCTAGTGGAATACAAAAATCTCCTATGGTCACCCATTCGTTTTGAATTTTTAGGCTCATCGCGTGGAGTCGGTAATTATCGTTTTCGCCTTGTCGAATAAAAGATTTATTAAAATGAATCTACCGTAATAGTTCAGCCAATATCAAATTAAACACCACTGGCGAAACATTCAGAATAGGGAAAGGAGTCAAGCAAGGTGATCCCCTCCCCCCAATCCTGTTTACAGCAGTGCTCCAAGAAATGTTTAAAAAGCTTCCAAATAAGTGGACGACAAAGGGCATCGACGTCGGCGGCAAACGCCTGAACAATTTGCGTTTTGCAGACGATATTGTCCTTTTCGCCACCACAGCAGAAGAGATCCAGGAGATGCTAAGGGAATTGAGCACAGTGGGTCATGAGGTTGGACTTCAAATGAATTGGGCTAAAACGAAAATCATGTCAAATAGCACGAAACGTAGGGTCGAAGTAGATGGGCAGGGCAGGAAGACACCGAGATTGGTCGTCGGATCGACAACGCCTGGAAGAGCAACTGGTCCATAAAAGCGCACATGAAGGGCAACCTGCCTGTCACTCAAGCGAAAACTTTTCGATATGTGTATCCTGCCTGTCCTAACCTACGGTGCACAGACATGGTCACTGACAGAGCTACAGGAGTCAAGCTAAAAATTTGCCAGAGGGCGCTGGAACGCAGCATCCTCGGACTCAAGCGAGTCGACCGAGTGCGTAACACCGAGCTGCGATTACGCAACGGCATCACAGATGTCGGCACCAAGACCCCCCGGCTCAAATGGGAGTGGGCAGGACATGTATCGCGGATGAATGCGCTCCAAGCGCTGGGCCCGCATCACCACCCAGTGGGTTCCGGAAGGAGCGCGACACCGCGGATAGCCACGGAAACGCTGGCGGACGTACTAGTCTCCTTAGATAGCGGATGGTGGGAGGCCGCGAGACAGGGATACCTGGAAAAGTTTGGGGGACACCTTTGCCCAGCAGTGGGACGATACAAGTTAAGAAAAAAAAATCGATTATTATTATAAAAATTCGGGCAAGATTAAAACTTATCAAGGCTATCATATATATATATATATATATATATATATCTATATGAAACTTTAAATATTAACTTAGTATTGTTTAACGTCCTGGTAAGCATGTAATATGCTTGTGAGTCATCATAAAAATATCGAGACAAGATACACGAGGAAAAGTTAATGTAAACGTTTACAGGTGTAAAATTAGTATCAGTCACTGCTTTATCATTACATTATAATCTGAATCATCTGGCAGCCAACTGCTCCCCGAGATCAAATTACAGCTTCAAGACTAGTGGGGATTATATTTTTCTAGGTTACTTTATAAATTATAATATTTTCGTTTTAAAATTTAGTTTAATGATGCAACATCTTTTTGCAATATTTTATTAAAACACAGACACAAAACCTTTGTATTGCAAATTTTTAAAAGAGTCGTTGCCGTCTTCATCTTTTTTTTCCAAACACAATTATCAAGAAACTTAATTTAAAATGTTTCAAAGGAAAATAAAATATATTTTAAATTTAATATATTTATTTCTCAATAAATGATTGATACAGATGTCAAAAGGTTAATAAAATATATAAATAAATACCTACGTAGCGTATTATAGTTACCATTTTAGTAATGTAAAAAGAAACGTCAACAATTTTCAAGATGGCGGTTAAAAGTCACACCTTCATAGATAAATGCAAGCAAATTACAAAACAAATATATATTTACATCACACGATAAAAATGTCTACTTAAAAGTAAATTAAAATCTAAACTAATAATACTCTGTTAATACCTAGACTACATAATATTTAGAAACTGACTATTGACTTTGTTCACTTATTAATAACACATTTGTCTACAAATATATGTCTACATCAAAATAATTATTGCTTTGATTTTACTTAGCAATACATAAATATTCACAGCTCGGTACACATAGTATATATAAAAATAAAATTATGGTGTTTATGTTTGTCTATTCAGAACAATACCAAATCATTTCACAGAAAGAACTAAGCCGATTTTGATAAGATACTTATCGTGAACTAAACAAAAATTAAAAACTAACATCAATTTAGTTGAGACACACCGTTGTATCAAAAACGACAAGTCTACGACTAGTTTAAAATATAATTAAATACTTACTAATTACTGGTCGTAGAAGAGAATTATTTTACAAATAATCCATATTAACTACACTACAATACTACAATACTACAATAACAAAACTAATACGAAAATGTGATTTCTAACCGCATAATAGACTATGATATTCTATTTTGGTCCAAGGTTCGCCAATTTAATAAATTTGATTATTACATTAAAATCCATTGTTAAAAAAAGGAACTTTTCATAACAATATATATAAAAAAGGAATATATATATAATATGATTTTATGGTATAAAACTTTCGTATTCTATTTAACAAAACTCGGTCCACCATTAATTTTTTTGGTTCAAACTGATTTATTTAAAAATAATCAGATAATTTTTTAATATACACCTTTTATATATATTGCATTATAAGTTTTCACAGCATATTTACTAATATTACTATAACTTCAATTCATAACAAGTTAATTATGATGTATTTCGATGTTTTTTTTTTTGACAATAAAAACCCTACCATTTGTTTTCGGTTGTCATAGCATTGTATAACATTTTCAAATTTTTACATATTAAAAATGTTTATTTTATATAACGCAATTCAATAAATGTTTTATTATAACAATAACATCAGAGTTTTAATACATTTATGATTGAGCAATATTTATTATCGATAAAATATGATAATTAATACTTTTTGTCATAAAATTATTTCACACAAGTTATTTCAACTATTATGACAACAAATATAACATAGGTTTAGATGTAATTCAGCAGTTGAAAATAAGAAAACATTTGATATATGTCATTTGAAACATTAAGTCACGAAGTCGATTTAAACTCGAGACAAAGTCACATTTAACAGTGACTTGTTTCAATGGCAGGGTTGGAGGTAGTAAGCTCACCGCTGCCGGGGGCTCGATGGTCCATTCATGCTCCTAAGTTCTGTATACGGTCTTCGGGCAAGACGCTTCAGATCTTCAGCACTAATTAACGGTGCGTAATCACGGCGTTTTCTGTAGACCATGACTCTGAAAAATATATAAGCTATTGAGTACAATTATAAAAACATTATATATAAGTATATAACATATATAAGCATATAACTTTATATACTCATAATATGTTTATACAATGCTTGAATGGTGTTTGTTTATTGAACTACAGGTGTTTTGTCAGTTGTTAACAAGTAAGATGCAACATCAATAAATACGATCAATAAAAATTTCCAACTTCAGAATTTTAGTACAAGTACAAAAAATGAAAAAGTATATTGGATATTTATCGATTTTTATGCAAATTTTAAATGAAGTCTAAAATTTTAAGTTTAGTCTTTTACTTTTTTAATAGTCGTAGTAAAGAAATACCGGTATATATTATAGATTTTTTTTAAATCGTATTAAATTATTTTTAATTAATAAAATATTTTTAAATGAATAATTAAATATCTAATACTAATTGTCATTTTACCTAAAACGGAATTACGTCTAATTGGGTTAAACCCATACACGATACTGGTAATTGAGGATAATTCATAAAAATAATATATCAAATTGACAAACAAACGAAATAACCGAATATTCATTAAATGTGGGATTTAGTTGTGAAGAAATAAACAACAATTATGAACACAAAAAACATTAACATTATCAAAATCTTACAGATCAAAAACTTACAGGATTTAAAATCAAAACCGAAGTACAAAATAAAATACCAAGTCCGCAAAAGAAGTAAAACGAAATATTTTATAGCTTACCAAAGCTAGAAAAGCTAATACATTAGGTATACATTTACACGAAGATGTAAGGTTAAATGAAAAGAAACTTATTTTTCTTCTAACGGTGACGATATTCAAGAGATATTGAATCATTTCAAGCTTCACGCCTATTATTTTCCTTATCTTTTATGTTTTCTTAGAATATATCTTTCGAAACGTGCCATTAGACGTAATTTAAAAAAAATCTGTTTTTTTTTATACATATAAGATTTTAACAAAATTTGGTCATCAGTTTTTAATATATTTTTGAAATTTCTTTATGTAAATATTTTTTTTTAAATGTTCAAGTTATTTAATTATTATAATATCCATTACCTCTTATTCAAAGGACACATTTTAGTTTAACGTATATTTATACTATTAATTAAGTTACCATTATTATTAAAAAAGCATCCTATATACAAAGGCGATATAATTGAATAAGTTTCATGCGCCTGCGCAATCAATTCTTAGTAGTTTATATCTCAGTTACTCTCCAGCCGTTGAGGTGATCAAACGTTACAAATTGTAATAAAATAGTCTATTATCAGTAAATAAATAAGATTTAACGACGTTTTAATTGTAAGTAATTTATTCTTATTTTCTATGATTATTTAATCTATTTTTAATTTATTTTGGGTGATTTTCCAACTAATAGTCAACAAAATCGATATTTTAAATTCTGATTTAGTTTTTCTTTAATATTTAATAATTACGCGTTTTTTTTCGTTTTCCATTTAAAATCAACCAACCAACTATAAAAAAGTCTTCATATTTTGATTTATTAAATAAAAATTTTTTTACTTGTTTTTTTGAAAAGAATCAACAAACGTTGTCATATTTATTCATTATTTTTTTAAATTCTATATTATAATTTTTTTTATAAATATTTAAATGTGTTTTATTTTATTTCAGCTAAATGGTAAAGGAAAGGTAAGTTAAATACTTTTAAAATGTTTTATGAATTATAAATTCTTCCGTACTTGATGGTAATGTTTATCAAAAATAAATATTATTAGAGTTTGGGTTTTATTTAACACCTCTGACCTCACACTGAAACTTGTTTGATATATAGATTACCTGTTATATATATATATTTATTTAGTAAATATTATTCTCTACCATTATTTCATAATATTTTTTGTATAATAAAATATGCAATTAAAAAAACAGATAAGGAGGCTTGACAAAGACATGTAATTTTATGTTATACTGTGGACATGTCACAATCGTAAGCGAATAAGTAGAATGAGTATAATCCAATATGATGAATTTTAAATTATCAATGATTTATACAAGATTATATAAATAATAAAAAAAAAATATTGAAAAAAATATTCATTCAGTATTTTAATTTTGACATCATGACTTAAACTATATATTTTATTAAAAATATATAAAAACTAAAAAGTCAACCACAACCGCTTCAGTTCATTAATTGGACCACACACCAGCTAACATCATATTTGTAAATCCTTTAAAACAATGCAGATGATATCTCTCACCTTGAGTGAGAAGTAATTATTCTCGTATGCAAAGTCTTATCATGAGTAAATGATAATTCGAAGTCACGTTGACTTCACTTTTGCGGGAGTGGAAAAATATTGATGGAACTTTTTGAAAAGTCTTTTTGACAAGGAGAGGGGTTAATGGCCTTTAGTTGCGAATATATATAATATCGTTCAAGGTGTCCAAGAAATAGTTTGATGTTTTTATAGGGCCTAGTATTCTGATCAGAGGCTTCAGGGTCAAAAGGAAGGGATATGTGTCCAAGGTTTCCTGTAAGTTGACGTAAGAACAGGAAGATACGGTATTATACAAATTAATTATTACATTTATTGGTAGTAACCTAATTCCTAATACTATAAGAGGTAGTATGTATGTATATGTATATATATATATATTATTATTAGAGTGTGTGTGTTCTGCTGTATTCAAGTAATTTAAATCGTCATGATCTCATACTGCTAAAATTAAAAAAAATATCATGGTAGATGAAGCGGAACTTTCGCTACAAATAAAAACGTGTATAAAAAATAGCTTGTTAAAGTTTTTTTTTAAGACTTACACGTGCTATTATAAGTTATCTATAAAAAAGACGTGGGAAAAAAACAGCAGTTAGGAGCAACAACCTATGGATCAAAAAACAGTTGTGGATACGAACTGAAGGAATTGAACTCACGAGCCTCTTTTTAGCAGTCAAGGTAACCAATGGCCTGTTATCAACTTGTCTATACCAATATTAAAGAATAAATATTAGTTTGTTTGTCTGTAATTTCTCACATCGAACATAATTTAAACTATCTACTAACTCTACTCTCTCTCTCCATTCTGTACTACTTTAAATACTCTAAATATTAATAACAAATATTTATTCGCGGGCGAAACCCTGGTCCAAGACTAGTATATTAAGTAATTAAGCGAGGCCGGAACCTAAGTAACGGTTGCAAAACTATTATAGCTCTCACACAAAGAACTATTTTACAATATAATTAGTACATAAGTGTCAGTTCGCAATATGAAAACACAATCCTGTTAAATATGTAACACATTTTTTTTTTCTTATGAATATGCTTTTTAATATATTTTTCTTATAAATATGTAACATATTTATTAGAAAATATTTATTAACAATTAAGAATATGTTTTCAATTTATAATTATATACATTTTTATTTGTACTCATATAAAATTCATACTGTTTGTATATTTGTAAATCTAACATAAATTGCTGAACTGGTTGGTTTGAATAACATTTGTCTAAGAGTTTCGAAATTATTACCTATTTTCGGAAAAGGATTGAGAAAGTTTTTTCTATTTTGTTCAGAATTTACAGGCGAAGTAAAGGACTTTATTGATAATAAAAATAATATTTATATTGCTTAAGACAATTAAATTTCTTAGGTAATCAAGCAAATATGAGATACTAGATAGAATAAAACGAGTGAATTAATGTAATTCTTGAGATAACAATTCCAGCAAACAATTGCATGAATATGGGTACAATAAACTGATATACATCTACCCACAAGATGGATTTATAAATTCTCAGATATTTAATCGAGGAATATGACGAAATATAAAAGTTAATGCATAGTTAAGACTTGTCTGGAGAATAACATTGACAATGGCAATTTGTCAATCTTATGAAATTAATAAGAATTTTAAAAGTATCCAGGAAGTATGCAACTGTCTAACATAAGGCTGGTGTTCATGAAAATACACAGATTATACACGTGTTTTACGCTCTATGCACTTGCACTGATTGATCAATTATATCCAACCATGTATCCTGTCCTTTACAAATTGTCAAGGTAATGATTATATGAAACGTGACATTGAATTGTTTCTAATATTTAAAATTATACTTTTAATAATAATAATATCACTGGACACATTACACAAAGTGATCTAAACCCATCACATGCTGGCTGGTCCCTTTCCTAGACCTGAATTAAACACTACCAAACCTAACCACTCGACCAGGAGGGCGGTCACTTTTACTTCGACTACTGTTAAAAACCATTTTAATTACTATACAATTCGTGTGTTACCATCAAGGATATAGAGGGCCATAAAGGCTACATAGCATAGATAAGAGGCCGTTTAAGATTATTTATAGATTAAATGGATTAAGCTATTATCTACTCGTGGTATCCAATCTTACTGCCTCGTTAAAGAACCCACCCGGTATACTATATCTTTAAACATGTACTAATTTAATACATACAATGTTGATATTTTTAATGTACATTCATATTTTTCTTTTATTTGTACCGATTTTAATTTGTTTTTATATAACATTTATATAAAAAACTGTAATGTTGTTAATATAAAATCAATATAATTTTATACTGTTTTTTTATTAATACTAATTTTTAAATTCCTCCCGCATTAAATTAAATCACACAAAGAATAGTAAACTATTCTTTGTGAAGTCAGGGCCACTAACCTTTGTTTCAGAAATCAGGGTCACTAACCTCTAGACCAAAATATATTATTCTTTTTACTGTTAAAACCAAGGTCGAATATAAAACACAGGGAAGCTGTAACTTGATGTATCCTGTGTATGAATGAATGCAATTGCATCGGATTATAAATAGACATGACTCATTTAGGTACACTAGACCACTCAAGTCTCTTAATTACTGGAAATATTCAATAAAAATATCATGAAATCTTGTCCATGTATGATAAGAAATCTGTCATATTAATTAGTTTCATTTTTGTCTTACACGAAGCCTTTATTTAAAAAAATATAATTCTTTTATAGGTACTAATTTTATAGGTTTTTATAGGTCTGAATTCTTCCTAAACGGCTGGACCGGTTTTACTATAATTTGATTGTGTTTGAGTAGGTTGGTTTATTTGGTGGTTTAGATTCATAATTGTTGTAGGTTTTTTTATTTACAGGGCAGGAAAAGTCAATATGCCAATGACAATGCTATTATATATATCTAGGACATGAATGTAGGAAGAATTAAAATGATGATTATTGTTGGATGATGATGTATATAACATATGAAACATTTTTATTTATTTAGAATAAAACATAAGTATCTATAATAATGTTTAAATATTTGCACAGTTACATTCCTCACAACCTATTTTTAAATACAGAGTAAGACTTACAACAGGGTAACCTTTTTATTAAATAATTGTATAAGTAGACATTAAAACTACACAAAAAAACGAACTACATACTAAGAAAATAAATAAAAATACTGTTGGTATTTATTTATGGAAATAGGAGTTAAAATTTGTTAAAAGAAATGAAGTAATGCTACTGATACATGCAACTACTCATTATTACAGAAATGATTTTAAAATTGGGAAAAAATTCTTAAAACACATTTCTTTTCATATTTAATTTATCGAATATATAATAACGTCACTAGCTGTTGTAGCAGTATTTACTATTATTACTATATAATAAAAAACTACACTTAAAAGTAATGGAAAATTCTTACTTTAACTGGGCCTCAAATACTTTTATAGCACCGAAAAAGAATCTGTAAGAAATAAAAATAAATAATGTTAATCTATATCAGTTAAAATACAAAAAAAAACAATAGATCAAAAAGAAAAGAATATAATAAGTCCATCACTATTGATACTAGAAACTACATTCTTCGTAAACATTAAAAAACTAAACTTAAACTTTGAAATTGTTGCGAAATTTTACGACTTACAACCTAAATCGTTAATGAATAAAAAACATATTCAATATTTTGTAGAAGTTTGTACAAGTTTTACATAGATAAGTAATAAAAGAATGATACTAACCTCACCCTAAAGTCCCAGCCGCCAAGGAGGCGACTATGACCAGGACAGCGGTGGCGACGCTGCCCGCGCCCACGTGCGCTCCGTACACCGCCCCCCCGCGACCCTCCGAGCCCCCGCTCGACCCCTCCTCACCGAACGAGTCCGCCACGAACATGCGGTCTGTCAAACACACTGCCTTTAAGGATATTGTGGCTTTTGAATTTCGAATACAAATAAATTTTCGTTTTTTTTAAACGTGGCACTTAATATAAAATGAACACCTTTAAGGACGAGAATCGAATCCGGCTTAATACAATTATTAATGTTCATCGTAGAGTTATGATGTCTATTGAAAATTTTATAAGTTAAATTGTCTTCTAATACACACTACAACTAAACATACCAAAAGATTTAAGATACGAGTTTAAAAAAAATATTAGAAGTAGAATACTAAATAAAACTTCAAAGCACTAATTTAGATGCACACTGCGAAAATAGTGCCTTCAGAAAAAATAATCTAAGGATTGGTGTAAATACTAAATATACCTCCGAGTTTCAGCCCGCCAAAATAAAATCGGCTGGCCCACTCTCGTAAGGTTTGATTAGTAAATAATACATTAACAAATATATTTTAAGAAAATGCGATGCGATGCGAACAGAGAAACATACACGTAGCAAAAAAATAAGAAAGTATTTTAAATTTAGAATTCAAAGCAACTACGAATAAATATCAATCATACCCAGCACTTGGATTTGTCCTATGATGGAAACAAAACAAAAGAGTTGAACCTTATTTTAAAGACAATACGTTCTAGTTTAAAGTATCTTTACAAAATTCATTTAATTTTTTAACATTACAAAAGTTCTATATTTAAATATTTAAAATAAAAAATTGCTTTTATTTTTCAAAGGAATGTTCTATATTCAAATGTAAAAAATATATGTATAGTAAATCTATATATACCTCCATATTTATTCAATAACACCATGATGACTCCATTGGACCAGCCGAAGCCAGTTTGTACGACGTATTCACCGCCGCCGCCGAAACCGCCGAAGATTGTCGCGTCATACTGAAATGAACCTTGTCTTTAGCGGCTTAGAGATAAATTTAGATTGTGAAAAAAGAGTTAAGTTAAGAGCTTTATAATGAGGACTTCATACCTTAAGCCTGTTAAAAAGTATATATGTAAGAAAATCTAATCATCAATATTTAAATAAAGAAATATAAATAATATAAAGATACCTTATAAATCTATAGTCTACTTATAATATTAAACTGTAGATGTAAATATACAACAATGTATCAATAAAGGAATAACAATGCTAAAATATATCATTTTATTTTCTAACCTATGTTTATTACAGTACTGAGTAAAATTCAAAGGGTATTTATTAGCAACAGACATTTATACTTTCGAATTACATTAAAAATACATATATTAATACTAACCTTTTCTAACATAGAACTACTCTGTCTCCAGACCTCGAAGTTAGATCTGACCCACTTAGTAGACAATTCATAAGCGAGTCTCCTGGCCCCGGCGTGGTCCGTGTTGGCGAGCCCCATCATGAAGATGTACTGCATGGGCGGCCACGCGTTGGGATAGTCCCACTGTTCCCCAGTGTGCTCCAGTGTACTGGGGATGCCTCCATCATATATGTCCACCTGGGGTGACAATTGTTTCAGTTAAAAAAATATTTATTAAAAACATTTCTATCTATCGGAGGATCGAGCAAGTAAAAAACAATTTAAAAAAAAATTGCACACACAATATATAAATATAAATAACTGTATGTCTGAATAATGTATATGTACTTACAGGATTATAAAAATATTCAAAATACGAACAAATTTTGATCAGACCATACATATTATACAGATTGTTATACCATTCTTTAGTTTTAAACGTTTGTGTAGGAAATATACCTTAACATTATCTAGGTAGTTGATAACTCTGTTCACAAAGTACTCCTGGCGTGCCTTGTCGTACGACTCCGCCCATAGTGGCGCTGTGTTGGAGGGATAGAAGTAGTCTCTACGCCGGCTTGAATCTAGACTGTAATCTAACCAGACACCGACATCTTCGTGCCAGAGAACCTAGATTAAGAAATTATATTAAATTATTTGATTTTCTTTTCTATATAAATATGTTCGATGAAGGTTGTGTAAGGTAAAAAATATTTTATTTTAAGAAAAAAATAACTCTCTAACAGATGACGCTGTTTCAATAAAAACTGTATTTTTGTATGGCATGTAATTAAAAAAAAATTGTTCCAAAATTTTAAATTAACTAGCCAAACATTAGAATATATATTTTAGTTCAACATAATTCTTTAGACATATTTATTATGTATAAATAGTGACGTACCTTCTCGATGGCCTCCATGAAGTGGTCGTGCACCTCCCTATAGTAGTCTGCCTTGGCGTTGTTCCCCAGCCGGCGGTGGAAGTCCGCCATGAGGCCCGCGTTCCAGCACATGATGGCGTTCAGGTCCACCGGCACGATGGAACGAGTCTTCAGATTTGTTAGGTTACCTGGAACACATGAAAGTTTAACAACCATTTTCTTTAATACTAATAAATATAAAACTTAAGTAATTTCCTTTGAAATTACACTACAGCTTAGTTGGTGTCTTGGTTAACAACGTGATAGACCTAAATCATTACTATTAACAGCTTACAAATAGTTTCATTTTGATTCCGGATGTGAGTTGAACTATTTCGGTGGAAAAACAATGTGAAGGCAAGATGTGTTTATTGTGAAATGCTATCCAGCAATCGGAATTTCATTTATATCCATTATGCACAGTAAGGAGCAGAAAATGTACGTGCCGATGCTAAGATGTACAGTACTGTACAAAAACTTTCAAAAACTCTTATCAAAATTTCATCAGAATTATGGTGTAGGTACGCCAATTTCTGCAAAGTAACTTAATTAAAGGGTTGAAAGTCATCAAATTGTGTAAAGAAATTTCTTCTTTAAGAGAGAGAAAAAATAAGAAGATAAATAAGAGAGATAAGAGAAAGAGAGAGAAAAAATGGTGTTTTACCTTTATTTGTTCCGTTGAGTATGAACCATCGCGAGGAAAAGTCCCAACCGGACTCAGCAGCAGCTTTTAGTTCCGCGTAAAGCTCTTCTTTCTTCTCCCGGGTCTCAAAGTGTCTGAAATATTAATATTTATATAATATTCATATTAACTAACTTATACTATGTGTTGTTTTAAATGTAATTAAAAAATTAACTGACATTTCTTCAGGCCCTTTAGAAATAGTACTACTACTATGCTTAGTAGCTGTAACGGACTGGATATATCCGAGTGGCAGTAGGTTTGAAGTGAGGGTCATTGTTTTTTTGCTAGGCATCCGTGTAGTTTATCAAAATTTTGGTAGTAATTATGCACATTTGACACACAGTGATTTATATGTAGGAAAGTTAAGAATTTTAATATTTTGCAATTATATATAGCATCTATAGGAAAATCAGGAGGTATCAGTTAATCAAGAAGTTACAATGACTAGTAGTACTTGAACAACAGTATTTTTGCCTATAGACTAGTGAAAATGTTAAGAAATTGCAGGCTTTTTCAATTGACTACCCTATTAGGACATATTTTTAATAAATTAAAAATAAACATAATTGATTTTATTAACAGATAAAGTTTAGCCCGGTGTAATTTTTTTCTTTTTTTTTTAAGTATCAAATTATAAAAAATAACTATTTAATTTCATATCCATTTCTTAAGCTCCTAGTTTTATTTTCTAAATCAATTTTACTCACTGGGCACAGTCGACATCCTCCTTATAACTCTCTGGTCTAGGACCTTGAGACATGTCGTTATACCGAGCCATCTTGTACCTGAAAGAATAATAGAATAACAAAATATTATCAAAATAATAATAGTAATATGTTAGTAAAACTTATCATACGAAACATATTGAAATATATTTTAGTACCATTTATATTTTATAAGATAATATATGTACTACATTAAATTATAATTTTTACATTTATGTTCCTCATGACTATCAACTCTGTCTTATGATGCGTCTGAGTCTTTCATTTTGAATATTTATAAATAACTAAATAACCTGGTGACAAAAATAGCACAACATAACACACCAACGCACCCACACTCAAACACGCCCACTTATACACCCACAAATACACACACCCACACACATACAATAATATACCAATTTTGGTTAGGGTTTATATTTATAATAAGAAAACTAATTCATAACTGTAAAGAATGTCAGCGCATTAGCGAATGGTTTTGGAATATATTATTTTCTTTGGAGCAATACTGCACATTATTAAGTGGGCGTTGACGCTGCGCTTCAGTTTATAACTTTTGCAGTTGTCAATTTGTATCTTGTTTATGTAATACATGTGACCATTTTGTTTCAAATAAATTATTATTATTATATTAAGCATAGTTATATCTATGCCTGTGTGTGTCTGTCTCTTTGCATGTATTTGTGTTCGACAGTGCTTTGTACATAGAAGAGAAGTCTCTGTATATTTGTGGTACTGCGTATGTGCATGTAAGGGTTAGTACTCACTGCTGGCCGTTATGTTCAACGACGACTGTGTGGTTGGTGAGCCAGAAGTCGTACTCTCTGTCCAGAGTATGTATGTGTTGTCCCAAGAAGCCAAGGTCATTAGAATCATCCATTAATAACTTTACCATGGGGATTAATAAGGGGGGTTGAGATCTGGGGAGACAAACCAAATTATAGATATTTTTCCCAAGATTTTCAAATTCAATAAGTCTAAACAAAGATTTATACCTCATGAGATAGTAAATCCTGCCGCCGTTAGGTATAAATCCAAACCTGTCGACTATACTCAGTAAGTTGGTGACCATGCCATGGGCGGTGGTTCTCATTTCGGATAGAAGAAGTCCTTTGATTATCCAGTAGGAGTCCCAGTAATAGAACTCACGGAACCTACCACCTGGAAATTTGAATAGGTAGATTAAATTAAATTTTGCCGTTATTTGAATTTTGTTTCGTTAATACAATTTGCATTTTGCAACATATAAAAAGAAATTAAAAAACCCATTATTTATTTTTTGTCACACTCAGTATACAGATATGTACTTAATTTAAGAGATAACATTATATACCTCACCTGGCACAATAACCGGATTCTCTACATATATAATAGAGTATAGATCTGGGTTTTGCTTTACATCTGGTTTCATCTTTCTTCCAAGTTTCAGCCATAGTTCATTCAGGTCGGACGCCCATTGACGAAACATAGAGTCTTTGATTCTTTGGAGAAAAGCTGGAAGATGTTCAACCAAATTAGAATTTTTGTTACCTAGATACAGAATAGACTATTGGTCTATATAGTAATATTAGTAATGATTATTAAATGTATTTTAATAACGAGCTGGTAATATTGTTTTCTTTTTGTGATTGAGATGGCATGATGCAAAACTTCAGTTTATATTTTATTATCAACATGAATGCTGTTGTATTTTTTAGATTCTCAAAGATAAACAATTCGACAAATTTATTTAGCGTAAATAGGACTTATGTTTGATTCAATAATCGTCTTCTTTTCGACACTATTGTTGCAGAGCGATCAATAGACAAGAAAAATAATATTTTGAAATATAGAATCCATTATACACTACTTAAATCCCTTAAAGAATGAGATTATATGTTTGTTGAGGTTCATTTTGATAAAAAAAATATTTAAAATCAGTAGACTATAACATATCTGATATAAAGCTTCTTTCCTATTCGCCTAATTTTATAAGAGTCTGTCAAAGATATTGTTATAATAATTATACCTGGATTATCTTTCCAGTCCGTCGGTCGCCAATCCTCAAACTCAGATCCTTCAGGGTCGAAGTTATCATCAACGAATTCCTGGATGTCCGCCTTAGTAGGACGGTTATCTACCCTGGAAACGAATTAAGTATATTATAACCTTTCTTGCATAAAACAGTTTAAGTGCATATTTGCAGTAATTGGTCACAGCAATAAACAGAAGAGAACTTCCTTCTGTCAGAGGAATAATCCAATTTGACAGATCTAGTCTAGATTTTGTTGTCCTAGTTAGTGGGCCTGGCTGCTGAACCTGTGAAAGTTGTAGCTTCCAACAAAGAACAGTTCTCTTCGTGATCCACAGATTAAACAGAGTTTGAGTTGACTTAGTGTCCCGTAACAACTATGGTGTGATAGAAGGATAAGGTTGTGTTTTAAAAGAAAGGTTACCTGCTCATCATTTGATGGAAGTGCTCCAAGGTGATGTTGGGGGAGAGCTTCAGCTTCATATCCACGAAGGTTTTAGAGTCCTTATAGAGACTTGCCATTTGCACTGTATCCAGCAGCGGTCCATGACAGTAGATTAAACTGAAATAATACAATGACACATTAGATTTTATCTGATTTATTTTAATTTAAGATAATTAGGTATTTGATATTTTGTATAACAATAATGACGACAGTTACATACTTAAGAATAACAACAACAACAATATCAGGACAAATTACACACATTCATCTAACCCCTAAGTAAGAAAATTATTTGCTTGTGTTAAGGGTGTTAGACAACGATACAAATACATAGAAATACACATATAAATACTGAGAATATATTTAATAAACGACCAAACCCAGAAACACAGACATCTATGCTCATCACATAAATGCCTCTCTCCGCCGGGAATCGAACCCGAGCCCCATAGCGCCGTGCCAAGTTAGGCGTCTGCGCTAAACACTCGACCAACGAGGCGGTTAAATATATATATTAAATAAATATATCAAATATATATATTATTTTGTAATTTCAAACATAATATAGTATTTTGTTCATTAATAGTATAATAATTAAGTTTTTAAGGTTATAAATTTTAAAGTAAAGTCTATATAATAACCAAGTAACGAATCAAAATGTGTCGAAAAACATTTTGGAATAGTTACAGTTTAGAATATTAAAAGTATATCTGTGTGAATACATTAGTTTTTAATATGTTTGTCGGTTCATCTGTTTATTTTATGATCTAAATTTCAATGAAATTTGGAATGATTGTAGGTTATTGCCCCGATTGCCCCGATGTTGGACATTATAGACACTGGAAAAAAACACTTTTACGGGAAAAACAAAAGAAAAATGGTATATAATATAAAAATTATAACTACTTAAATACAAAAAAAAATAGAATTATTCATTTAATATAACTTTAAATCTTGTAATATCTATTTTATATTTGGTATGTACATCGGCGTACCCAGATTCTGTCCTAAGGGGGGGCAAACCAGATTTTTTATATATTTTTGTAATTTTGGAGCAGTAATTTTAATTTTCTGAGCATGGTTTATCAGTGAAAGAGCAAAGACTCCAAAGTTTTTGCTAAAAGTTTTACTAGAGAATTGTATTTGTTTGTAATACATAGATCTATAATAACTGAAAAGGTAGTTTTCTCGTCCCCTGAGAAACCTTCTACTAACCTTCCGGAGAAAGCATTTCTAAATCTTCTTCAATTTTTAAAACTTAATTGGTTTTACTTTTTAATGTAAAATACCAATTTTAATTTATAATAGAAGGTAGTAGAGAGCTGTACAATGTCCAGGGGAGAGCAGCTGCCCACCCTCCCCCTCCCTGCCCCTCCCTCGGTATGCCCATGGGTATGTATTGTTTCATGTCTGTTATATGTTTGTGTTTATTCCTCGAGATTATTACAATTATATGTTATTTCCTCATGCCATTAATTCAGTTGTTATTTATTACATGTGTGTTTAAATGTATAGTACTATGTAGTATTCTTATAAACAATAAGTAAAATGAGAAGTATATTTAGATGATGTATACATGGGTATACATTATTTTCAAATAAAAAAATAAAGGTGAATGCAATTATTTGTAATGACGTAGTATGCAATTACTATATTAACCTAATAATATTAAATTACATCACTACAATAGATTTTTCGAAGATATTTGACATATCAAGAATTTCAGAATCAATTTCTGATGGAGTTAGTTCCAATCACATTATATTATAATATAGTAATATCATTATATTATTATTTTTTAATTATTACTTCATTTGAATTAGGTACGTTGTTGCTTGTGAATAAGAAACAGGGAAAAAAATGGACTATATACGTGCAATCATAATTAATTGATTTGGTAATCCCCATACCATACGCAATATCTGTATGATGGACTATATTTCGAATTGGTTCAGAAAAAACAAATTTTACATATTATAAAAAAATTAAGAGATAGCTAAGTAGTCGTTATCAAGTTCAAACAAAATAAAAGTCGTTATTTTAACAGAAAAACGTTATTCAATGTTTGGACAATGAAACTAAAGATTCGCATACATTTAAATAATGATAGTGTACTCATGATTTGTGTCACATGGAATTGCAGAGGAAGTCGCTAGCAATTCTAATAATGTAATTATTATCACAAATTGTAAAGTACTTCAGTTGAAAATTTGAAACTTGACCAACAGATTCGAAATTTTCCAGTCAATAATAAATAATAAAAATGTATATGAAAGAGAATTATTTAAAAATCCAAGAATAAATAATAAGGATACAGTTTTAGATTCAGATAACAATGAGATGAAAATTGGATTATATACTAATATTATAATAAGATAATTAATACTGCGTTGGGAGAAACAAATATTAAGACCATTGTCATCCACGGATATTATATTACAAGTTATAATATTGTAATAGATATTATGATAAAGCATACTGTTATTTATTAACTTATTGTAATCTCAAATACGACCGTCAAATAATCCCGGTCATATTAATATCTAATCCTGTTAAAATTGTAGTATCTAGAAATTGAAATTACAGTCTGGTTCTAGAGCTCTGTGCAAATACCACTACGGAGATTATAGGAAGCAATCTACTGTTGATTTCAATCTTGGAATTTAGATTGATTATTAATTTCGGCTGTATATACAATTATTCCCATAGATAGTATTCTCTTAGGTTTGCAGTGCTTGTATATCCTTATTATTTTATAGTTTAGATTTGCAGAGGGACGAAACGGTTTACCAGAGGTTACAGGTTCAAATATTTCTTATCAATAAAATGTTCATTATATTTATTTTAATTTAAAAATAAAATCAACATGACTAATATTCAGACACATTAAAAAAAACAATCTTGTTATATATATCTTACCTATATAGCTATATTAGGTACGAAATAAATATAAATTTGAGTATATTTTAATATTATGTTTAAGCAATAATACTTCTAAAATAATTCTAATGAAATCCACTGATAAAGGGCTGAACCGCTGATCCACACTTTAAGGAAAGTAAAATGTTTTATTCTTGGAATAACTAACAATTTAAACCGAGTTACGTTTATTCCATCTTGGCGCATAGTAATAATAATAATATCTTTGGTCATAAGTCTAGTGTCTCTTTCCTTAAGTATCACGATATTTACTGTTTGTATAAACAACTATTTATGACTCTATTCTATAGAGAGGATGTATCTGATTTCATCTCTGGCACGTGTCTACTTCTATTTACAATACTGTAGATAATATGAAAAATCTTATGTCTAAAAAAGAGAGAAAAGAAGAAAGATAAGGAGATAATGCTTTTATATTAAATAGAACCAGAAATTTTGGATTTCTAAACTATTTGATCTTAACACAAATAGTAAAGTTATTTTTACTGACACTTTTGGAAAGCATTTAACAATTACAAAATATTCAAATAAATAACAATCAATACACATGATTACTCTACTGAGTTTCACAAAAGTAAAATTTATAAGTTTAATATATTTAAAACGTTTAAAAAAAAATTACCACGCATTCTAGAAGTATTATTTTTCATATACAATTTTGTTTCTAATATAAATGTGAAATCGCTTGTCTGTATAATCACAAAAATGTTTTTAAGCTATTTTGAATAGATTAACTCTCACAAATAGACTTATTTATCAAATCTTTGTTTACGTGAGTGGTGTGGAATTTATATGAAAAAGTAAGTGACAAAGATGCAATTAATAAAAACTATTAATTTATGCTACTAATGTATTGGTTGGATAATTGATTTTGATTGATAATCTAAAAAAATATCACGCCAACAACCAATTGGAATTATTTGAAATAGCTTTTATTATATTAGTCAGTGTTTGACAAACTTAATGTAAGTTTAACTACCATGTGTGCTATCTTTTATCTTAAACAACGCTGGTATCTTTGATCTTTTAACGCTAAAATGATTGACGATTTGAACAGTCAAGGTACAGTTTACTCCGCGTCAAGGTCAGCTACCGTTTACAATCTCATCTCACTAATGTTTACTAGATTTATCTTATACCTCTGTCTGTCTGTCTGTCTCTCTATCTTTATTTGACGTTCCCAAACTTGTAGAATATCTACCGTTAGTAATTAAGAAAGGAAAGTATTTTTCGGACCCGTTTCTTTTCATAGAAAAACTTCTTTCAATCGACTAGGGAACCCCTTTTTTGAGTTATTGAGGTATCTAACAAAATTGTAACTATACCAAAAATATTAAGATTTTGACTATCAAAGACAAGTCTATCTTTAGCAGTAGTTTATTATTTAGGTATAGCCAAAAACTAAGATTTATTTTTTTTTTGCCTTATCCAAATAAAAAAAAATCTTTTGTTTTTTTAATTTTATTAAATTTCCTTGACAAAAGTAATGTCTTTTTTCGGATTCATGTTCTTTAAATGTTTCAATAAGATATACTGACAGTCATAATTGAAGCATTTTTTTCTTGGCACTCTACATATTCTTACTCACCTTACGAAGCCGGTAATTTTGATATATCTTTTAAACATTTAATTTTAAAATCCAATTTGTCTATTAATATGTCCTTGAACTTGTTATTTGATAAAGGCTTAAAGACGTTCAAATATTAACGATTGGAATTAATAAGTGATCGTAATCCGTTCGTTTTCATACTAAATCGTTTTTATACTAAATGGATGGTAACTACGTAGGCCATTTAAGATTCATGATCAATCTCCGAGAGATCGATATTTAAATTCTAAAATTTAAAATAAATTTTAATCTGGATTGTGAAATGGAAGATAAAATATTCTAACAATGCAGAAAATATAAAAAACTCTCACCTATCACAAGTAGGCGGCAGGCTCGTCCGATCTCCCATCACCAGCCCCAAGCTCAGTAACATTAAACTTATCACAATCATTGTCAGTATCACTATGGCACTAATACTAATATCACAATACACTAACACTAAATTACGTATTTACGTGTTGAGGAACGTGCTAAGGATTTTAAATGGCTTTCGTCTTAATAATATTCTCATTCTGGTCTACGCAGATACTGATTGAACTCTCCAGGGCGATAAGATCTGAAAAGAAACAACACATTTGATTAATTTTATTTTAAATAATAACCAAGTTTTGTTTTGGGTATACGAGTAAATTGACAAGGCAAATTTTATAATAAAATCATAAATTATTGAGTAATATTCATGCGTTCCAGATGGCTCTCACAGATCAAAGTAGTAATTAAGTAAGATGGGGAAGAGCCCCCGAAAAATCTGGAAACATCTTTGGAGAGGCAGTAGGAAACATAACACTTGTTAGTACTTAGCTTAATGTTCCCTGAGAAACAGACATCCCCAGGGATCGCACAATTAAGACTAAAAAGTATTACGACCAACGAATTGTCCGAGAATAAATATATCTTAGCTTATACAATATGCCTATAAAATACGCGGTAGAAGTCCCTATGCTTTCAAATTTAATCTTTTTGTACGCAGATGCTACTCATTACTGGCTGTCATTCTTGTTTTTAGTTGTATGCATATTTTTTATACAAAAAAATGATTTGATGAAAGAAATAAGAAGAGAAGGAGAAAACACAGAAGGAGTTAGAGAATCTTTGGATGATCTTTTCTTATCTAGACCATTAAATGCCATAACATTGTCAATGGTGAGAATTTATTACTTCTCAGAACAAAGGCCTTCGAGATATTTAATTGGGATGACGTTTTGCGAAACACGTCTGTAACGAGATGAATAGAATAAGAATAGCTCTCTTATCTTTTAAGACATAGATTAACTATTCTAATCAACTATTAGTTTTATCTAGATATAACATTATATTAAATTATTTGAGTTGCAAATTGTTACGCAATTATTCCGTGGACTCAAAGATCAATATATAATCCAAGAAATAAAAAGCATATAAGTAAAAATATTACAGTCAAAAGTTATTTTATTTATAACTTGTTTTTCTTTGAATGACAAAACGAAGGAAAAGGCAAGATTTTCTATAAATATCTCAGAAGAAAAACAGTTTTAACAATTACGTTTTAAAATAATAATGACATTTAAATGAAAATAATATAACCTTCTCATATAAATATCATAATCTCTTACAAAATTTATAGTCATATCTATTACGTTGGTCTGTTAGTAGGTCTGTCGATAGGTATCGAATTATTTACGAAGATATTTAGTTTTCGACGGTTAATAACATAAAGAATAGGTAATGCGTTGGCTAAAAGAAAATTTCTAAATCTGAACACGATGGTCGTTGATGTAGAGTTCTTAAATAATCGTACTTGTATGTATATTTTGTGTGTGTGTTTGTGTGTGTGTGTGTGTGTGTAAGTGTGTTTGTATGCGAAACCACGAGCATTGTTAATCTTTAATAAAATTATTAGTATGGACAGCTAGATAGCCGTGCGAATTTATTAAAGCTAAATGCAAGAGGGGACTCAAATTCGCCTAGGGGCTACACTAATTCCCCTTTGATTTATTAATCAAAAGGTTGTTTACTAATATGTTTAGATTACATTAATTGGTAATAACCGAAGTGGTTAAATAAAACCAACACACAAAAATACAAATAAGTCATCCCAAATACATCGAAATAAAAATATAGAGTACCAAAATAATGATCACAATATTTCATCAACTTATTCTTTGTATTATATTTGTCATGTATAATTTATTATTCAACAATTTACTTTAATTATCATATTTTTCATATGTCTTCAATGCATTATTACGAAAATAATTTACATAATGATGTTCAAACGTCTGCGTACGTAAGATCTTTTCACAATTTTATTATTCAAATTTATTAACTAAAACCTGTAATAAGACAAATCTAATATGTGACATTGAAAACAAATTCAACAGTACAAATTTGTCAATGGAAATGTCACCTTGATTGAAGGTCAAAGTTTAAATTTGGAAAGTTCGTTGCTCTTCATAAAAAATATTTATTGTTAGGCCAAGTAGTCAAGTAAACCAAAAACCATCACAAACGATCGCAGCCGTACAAGGGAAAATGAAACTATTTGGTACGACATACACATTTATTGAAGAATCTTGATTAAATGACAGGTTTCATTTAATTACAGAAGCTTCCATTTTAATTGAGAATGCGCAAATGTAATATTTTAAATGAAGACATGATATCTTAAGTATCATTATATTTTACTATAGTTAACAATCAAACACATTTTATGGTTAAAATTGTCTTAAATAATGTATAGTTTTAAGATTATTTATATTAATATTAAAAACCAAAAAAAACAGGACCCGAATCTGCGACCTTTGGGATACCTTTCCGTCGCTCTGCCAATTGAGCTACCGTGCCGTGAGTACCGTGATGAATTTTGTATCTTTTATACTATCGTCTTTAGCGAGACGGACCCAAATCTATTAGACTTGAAAATCCTAACAAATATACCAAAATATTTGCGCTAAAATATAATAAGAATGTTGTACATTTTATTATGGCAATTAGATTAATATTAAAAATGTATTATATGGCCTTGTTAAGTGATAACTGATTTATCAAACACCTATGAACTGTCACGGTAGACGCCAAGTACCACTGACTTCTACATTCTAATACCATGTCGACATGGGACACTTATCAATAAAAATAACTATTTGAAAGTACGTTTACATAATATTATACTTTATACGTAGGTACATATAGGTATTACAATAGCAGAGTAAAATTATGAATTAAACATTTATTGAACAATTAAATTGTACAAATCACGGAATATTCTAAAGCACTCTCTAAAATTCAACAGACTATTTACGAGTAGGTATATTAAAAAAAATAGACACTATTATAATTAAACATCACTTAATATATCGAAAACCCATACTAAGATATTTTACAAACATATTTTTTTTTAATTTTCTAACGTTTTTTATTAGTTATAAAAAGAGCAAACACGGAACGACAAAGTGTATTCTTCCGTTCGTTGATTTACGTTCAATTGACTCCGCGGTAGCAATTGAAAGATTACAGCTTACCTATGTCCAACCTTGGGACGCATCTTTACAAACATTGGACAAACTTTTTTTTTTAAGATTATGAAGTTAAAGTTCTTGTAGTTTTAGACAAATATTTTGGAAAATATAGAAAAAAGTTTTTCTTTTTTTAAATTTCTTTTTTGTTATGTAATTTAGATTCAGATTAGATTTCCACAATCCACAATTTTACTGATAATACCCACAAACTAATAGGTACCTGGAACTAACATTGTTTATCATGGTCTTCGACTCAGCCAGGGTCACTAACTACTAGAGCAGCTGTTCTCAGCTAACCAGTTTTTTATGCAACTCTCTCTAAGTATACACTATTGAAATCTCTGAAACAGAATCCCTGATTTAAACTTCCGGTACAATGAATATAAATATTAGACCGATATTTAGAAGGTATGTCCTTAAACAAATAACATAAATATGACCACGAACTTTTTTTATATTTTGTTTGCTTATTAATTTAGTTTGGCTGTATCAATATTTTATTCATATTTCTTTTTATTAACTGTGTCAGAGTTTTAAATTATTCTATTTTTCAAAATTATTTTATAATAAAATAATGTAATTTTTTAAGCAACAATCATTTGCGTCATATTCATTGCATTGCATTATTTCTATTTTCTAAAGATTTAAAACAAAAAGCATTAATTTTATACAAATAACAATAACCGTAAATAATTTGCTGATAATATTACCAACATAAGATGGTCGTCATCATGAATACAATAATATTGAACTTTAAGGTCAAATAAATTTGGTTTGAGACGATCCTAAGTAAACGAGATGTTAATATAGTTAAAACCGGTGACATTATTTAATTCAAACAAATTACCGACGTAAATTTTTATTGTTATATAGCGTTAGAAATCTTTACGTTGGAATAAACTGTCTCACGACATGCCCGTATATATAACTTATCTGTCGTGTGTGAAGAACAATAGTATATAATGACTATAACATAATACACTAACAAGGATAAATTACACTTTAACTTAAATACAGTGTTATAACTTCCATATAGAATCTTATCCGGAACCTGTGTCTTAGTTCATGATCATAATTAGAAATGATCTCTAAATTAACTAGGCTCTACGATGACTTAGTAGAAAATACAAAAATCCACAAAGTAGTATAAATTTCTTAAATAGTACCTTTTTCTAACTGCTCCAAAAATGAGGTACCAATTGATACTCAATATATAGTTTGCAAATTTGTCTCTACTTAAGATACCTACTACATTTAAAAATATCCAAATCTAAATATATCAATACAACAAACGTATCATCATTACATTGACATCACATGCTTTACACCCACAGTCATGTGCGCCTGCGCAAGTCACACCCCCATACGTCACAATTATTATGAATCTATTATAGATATCGCATGATCTAGGGAATGCCAAGTATAGTCCATATCCGGCTTGTAGCCAAAACTGTATTATCTGAGCATGGTCGAAATAGAGTAAACAAAAAAATAATATTCAGTATTTTCTGGCCCAGCTATACATATAACAAATAGTAAAGATAGTAGTTTTGTATGTATTAAAATTAGTAAAATAGCAGACAGAATCATTGACAACCGCTAGTACAAAAAATCTTATTATTTACTTATAGGTACTCATAAAATAAAGTTCATGAGTTTGTTTGATTGAACGCTCTAATCTTCAGAACTAATTGAAATTAAAAAAATCTGATCTGATAAATATATTTATAAAAGAAAAATACGATACAATAGTAGACAAATAAAAAATAATAATACTCAAATAACATAAAAAATACTAAACAGATTTATAATCATTTTTCAGTATTTACAACAAAACTAAAAAATAAAAAGGTATGGATTTGCAGCAACTAAGTGATAAAAGATTATTATTTGAATCGGCAAAGAGAAAGAACTGATAACAGCGATCTGAGGACTTCCTGAACGAGTAATTTTATTTCTATTTAAATAATTTACTGAAAACTATAAATAATAATCAGTCATGTAAGAAATTAAAAAATTAAAAATACACGTTTTTTTAAACAAACAAACATATAAATAAAACAAGCAACTTTATTAGTATTTTTTTATTTTTAATTTAAACCTTCATTTTATTCAACATATATTGTATGTATAATCAAATATCATGTGTATTGCCAAAAATCTCATTCACCTGGCCAGTTGTGGGCGTGCCCTTAGAATGAATTTAGAACTGTTAACTGAACTTGGCAAGACTTATTGGCAAAGTCTTAGGTTTAGTTGTTAGATAATTCTAGAATATAGACTTTATTTTCTAATAATTCTATGTTCCTACATATTCTGTTGATAAGTAACAAATTAAAATAGTAATTTTAGGGTGAATATAAAATTGCAAATAAAAATAGATATATATTCATACTTATTATCTCACTAATAAATATTTCTATAGAGAACTGTTCACTTATTCAATTTTGTAAACAATAGCATTCGCGTAGGTGTGTCTAAATGTTTGTTGAGTTTACCTCTCATGTGACTATGTACTATATACTATATATTATAATTATTGTATACGTGTAATTTATTATTATCTATATTATCTTACTTAATGACATGAGTCTTGTCATGTCCGTAATCGAAATATATATATGTAGTATTTTTTTTTCTATAAAAAAAAATTCATTCGTACCTATTTAGTCAAAGTACCTAAAGTTCATTGACACTGGCATAAAGAAATGTACGTGGTCTCTGATGGACAAAAAAAAATAACAAGTTATAGAATACTAAAAAAACCAATTAGATCTACTTTTATGCCTGTGTAGATAAAAAAGAAGTGATCATTTTTTATCCTGGCAACATACTGTTAATCAGCATAGAAACTACGTATTAAAATTATATATTGTTGTCTTATGTATATATAATATCTTATGTTTGAAGATATTATAGATACATAAAGTGTAACAGCTTATTTTTTATACTTATGTACACATTTAAAAAACGACTAGAACTTTATTTATTTTAATTTTCTTTAAAAGTTAAACAATAATAATGATATTGATTTATGTACTTTACGAAAATAAACTAGTTTTGTTTTGGTAATTTTAGGTAATTCGCATATACCAGTTTGTAGATCTATCAGAAATTGAATAGTTGCTGTTAAAGTTACCCAGCTTACCTTCTATTGCCTTTTTTCTATCTATACATGATTTTAATCTAATTTATATCTATTCGTTCGTAGATTACTGCGGAAATTATTACTAAATAATATTACAAAACTATTCTAGGATAAAAAAAAAACTAATTTTTCGGACTTCCAAAACTTATTTAAAAACCATTTGGGATTAACTGTAATTGGTTCTGATAAAATAAATATTGAATGATATAAAATTGTATTTTATCTCAATTAGTACATTCCATATTCTATTTTTAGCCACAATGCAATGGAAGACGACAGAATTACGTGAGCGGCGGTAAGAGGAAATTTAGACACTGTTGTACTAGTGATTTTATTTGTTGATACATATGATATATGTTTATTAGTTCAACAATGTCCCTTTTTGGAGGAAAGTTGTAATTTAAATATTAAGATTAATTGGTGACAAAATATTACAATTTTATCCAAAAAAAGATAACATAGGGTTACATTGTTTGAATTTTGATAAGAAACGCATATATAAATCTGCTTAAAACTATTATTTTATTTGAAATTCCTACTTTTATTAAGTAGATTGTTCATTAGCAAAAAGTAAAAAAGTTATTTAAATTAGAATTTAAACCAACAGACTAAAGAACAGTGAAATTTTATTGTCCTTTAAATGTTTGTTTGAATTCTAATTTAAATAACATTTTTTACACTTATTAATATTTACATTTAACATTTTATGCGAGCAGGTATTCGGACCCCCACGCTCTCAGAAACCATCCCGTTGCTCTACCAATTGAGCTACCGTATCCTATCCGCTTCGCGTCAATCATATCCGTCCTTATCGATTAGTATTTCATTCTATATACTCGTATATTAAAAATGTAAGTAAGCTTTACATGATTATAGCTGGTTAAAGTATTTTCATTATTTTGAATTCGTCTGTGTATTCCCATTTCGATATACACCAGGTTATATTTTTTATTAGTATACCCACATTATTTACTTACTATAGCGCTGTTTAAAGTTTCCATCACTTATATTATTTAAACATTTCAATGATCAATACTACAATAAGTTTGTTCAAAATATATGAAAACTCTATTGAGTTTTTTGCCGGCTCTTCTTTCCGGGCCTACCTTTTGAAATAGCTCAACTATAGTCCAATATTTTTGAAATATAATGTATTTAAAATAAAAAACTTTGATTGACACTTAAAATTTACTGGAAATGTTATTGATTTCATGGGAAACAAATAAACAACAATATATAACAATATATATTACAACAAATAAATAACAATATATATTACAACCTCTACCATTTCGTACGCTATCTCTATATTCTATGACATTCATCACATTTTTTTTTATTCATAGTAGAAGTTTAAGTCAAAAAACAAATAGGCATACATTGCACTGAAGAGATGTCAAACTCTACTTGCACGGTTCCAAAGGGTAGGCCCATGGAGAAGAACCGGAAAGAAACTCCATGGATAGGTACTATTTTTAATTATTTATAAAATTACAATAATTCGTAGTATTGACCATTACACAGTTATAACTATGGATCTATATATGTATAATTTATTATATATATATTTAAATATAAAATCAAATTATCTTTTAATACTTTAATAATACTCTATATGAGTATCATATGAATATTACCACAATTGTAAATTATTGTAAGCTATTGTAAAAAAATTAATTATTTTTTCCCACTTGGCAACAGGTATTTTTTTATATAATTTTCTATTTTACTCATCACGTAAGCTTTTAGCTGAATATTCTATGCGTACAGATGAAAGTAATAATTCACACTTACATTTATGTGCTTTGAATTAAATCAGGTTTTAACAGTGATATAAAAAGATAGAATAGTAAAGAATAGTTACTAACAAAGATACTCTAACATCAGTTGACGTGTACAAGATTAGTCCGTCTGGTCCAAGACATAAGGTTTCATTGACAATGGCATTTACGTCAGAAATAATATCCTACTTACATTTACATATTCAATTATGCAACAATCACGTTAAAGTCAAAACCGTGAACACGTGCAAAAGTAACACGAAGCACTAAAAACCAGAAACGGTTTGCAAAAATTATATTCTACAGCACTTCGTAACTAATTCAAGGGTAAAGATTTAAGAGATGTGCCAAAAAGTTTATTCTTGTACGGAGAAGGTTTGTCATCAAGATCAATGTGAACCAACTACATACAACTCACCTAGAAATTATCGAGGAATCCAACACACGCACAATAAAAAATTACGACAAGCGATAATAAATTCTGACACACGTCCGTCTGCTTCGACAATCTTGTATCAACTGACTGAAAAATGATTGCTTCGCAGCATGTACTGTATATCATTGGCTACACACACATATATATCCATTGGATGAAAGTGACGTGAGCACACAGCAGTTTGTTTGTGTGACCACAACGATACTTATAATGATATATTGTGAATTGCGTTCCTTGTCGAATTATTAAGTGGCTTTTGAATGACTGAACAAGGACGAGTTTTGCAAAAAACGGGCTTTTGACGAACTAATTGTTGAACTTCAATTAACTCTATATAACATTATAAGCTACTTTCCACATGAAGGTATTGGATAGATAAAAAGAAAAGGAACCCCTTTTTTAATTTAATTAGTTTCTATATTTTTTTCGTCAAAGTACATTTCCATAGCCTAGGAAAGTTTTTCTTAAACAATATTTATCTTCTAATTCGATAATAATTATCTCTTGAAAGATTTACTACAAAACTAATGAATGGCACGTTTCCATTATTGGATATTACAATATAAATGAAATAATAGAATGGAATCTTTTGCTAAGTCATTATCAATATTAAACGGTCGTAAGAACATCGTGATATTTCAATAAATGTTTGTAAATATGTCGAAAACCATAATACTAACACAATGTTATATTTATTTTTTTTAGCTCAATAACTTTAATATCCTTAGAAAAAGGAAAATGTCACAATAAATACAATTAGGAAATAGAATAAATAACTATTTGTTTAAGCGTATTAATCAAGCGCTGCATAGTCTTCCAGCGCTGTTCTAGTGCTTATTTATTCATATTGTGTAGGTGCGTCTGCGTTCTGTTCTGTGATTGGTTGAATAAATTTCAATGATCGTACGATGTTTCAGAGGTCCTATTATCATGGTTTTGTTTTTAGTAATTTCACGCAAAGTATGTTTTAAGTAACAATATTGGAAAATCATTGTGGAAACTTAAGGAATTTTCTTGCTATTTGTAATAATAATTAAAAGATGTTCATAATTACTGCCGTTTATGTAAATATAGCTACGTAACAAACAATATGGCATTCAAAGATTTATTATAGAATCACAGCTTGTCACACTGTGTTCAGTTTTAGTTATTTATGCACATATGTGTATATTTATTATATTTTCTATTAGCTTTAACATCAATTTGATTAACATACATAAAAAAATATTGTCTATGACTAATTATAGAGCTGGATAATCAATAAAAAAATGTAAGGAAAGAGAAATAAAAAAAAAACAAATTACCAAAACAAATAGTAATTTATAATTTCATTATTTCATTATTTTCATTGTGCACCAAACATGTAACTTTTGTACACTTATATGGCATCTTAATTAAAGACCATTTTCTTTCACTTTACCATATCATTAACAAAATTACGTTATAGTAAAATAATTAGTAGTAAAAAACCAGCTATTGATCTCATCTTAGTAGAGCTACAATGACAATTGCTTATCACTTTACTGCAAAAAAACTGTAGTTACTTAAACGGTTGCAAAAACAATAGAATCATAGGACTGACGACGTAATTGTATGTATGTATGGAATCCAATTAAGTTTTTATTTAAGTATTTTTATTCACGTGGTACTCTTCATTAATGATATTATTCAATATGTTAGACCATCAGTGCATTATATTTATGTATAGTAATATAAATTATTATTATTTCTTCCTTTTTATTTTATTTATTTTATCCTTTTCTTTCCTTTTTCGGGAAAACTGGTAGAGATTTCTGAAAGAGATAAGTATTCTTTTGTAGTGCATAATTATCTATTATTTTTATTGTATTTGTTAATTAAATACATTAATAAATAAACTAAATAAATAAAAAAAACATCAGAATACTACTGAAAATAAGAAATGAAGTTTCAACTTTAAGTATAAGATATACTCTTATAGTATTTGCCAATACTCTCTCACAAGGAATCTAACTCTATCGGCACGGAACTCTATGGATCATCTTAATTTAAAAAAAACCTTTTCTTATAAAATTTTAATCAAGGGTCAAATAATAATAATAGTTGAAATATGTTTGGAAAGAAAAAATATTAAGTAAAAAGGATTTACAAAATAATTTCTTACAGTATTAATGAAAACTAATTTAATAGTATTATCGTGTGTTTAACGATAAGTAATTTAAAACATTGGACTGACCATCAACAAAATATTAAAAAAAATATTCATTCATTTCATATAATAAAAAAAAAACAAAAAACAAAAACCATTTTAACAAGTTATTTGTAATCTAAAGGAAATATGCTATGACTATTGGTAGAGACTTCAATAATGATTTAAATTCAGTTCAGATTTTGTTTTTTTTTATTGTTTGGATTTCTTACACCAAGAGCTATCAATACTCACAAATGTCTATAGCATCACTTGACATGAAGTGGACTTTCTGCTCGCTGCAATTTTTCCATAAAATAGTTTATATAAAAAAGCTTTTTATATTGTGATGTCTATGAAAGAAATACCTTTAACGAATGTCATACAAAATAACCATGAAACTGTATAAAATTAAATATATGGGAGACTTTAGGTATTGCATTTTTAAAACTTTATTTGTGAAGGTTATAAATTAAAATTCACGAAACTCACGCCAATTAAATTGTAGTCTTTATCAAAAATATTTAAAAATGTATGTAGGTAACATACATAGATACATGTATCAAAATTTATTCAATTTCACCGAGTCCTAAATTCGAGACAACCCTATATGGTATTGTTTTTTGTTAACAAATAAATATATTATGTGTACACCGCCCTTTTTATAGAAATTTATGATTAAGAAAGTTATATATCGTGTTAATGAAAGTTATCGCCTAAAGCATTATGGGTCTTGAAATAAATAATCTGCTCTGCGTGCTTTCACGCACGCGCTAAAATTCATTTATAATTTGGCAGAGAAATTTCATGTAAAAATGCCAACTCTACCTTTAAGACCTTACCTTAGTTACCTTTCATTTATAAAGTTATTATAATGTCGATAAAATATTGCGAAAATGGCGTTCTCGAAATAATAAAGCATAAACAGTTTTAATTATACGCTAATTTTATCTTTGGAAATAACTCTATCACAAGATTAAAAATACATTTATCCTTGAAAGATAGTATCGCGATTGCAGGGAATGTTGAAAGTGCACACACACATACAAACCGGTAATATTACGAGGCCACGGCGAGCCTCTAGAACCGTGCGTTCTGATTGGTCGAGCTCTACGTGCCTCCTTACCTCGTGCACTGTATGCAATTGCAAAATAGAAGGAAAATAGCGGTTTGCATAATCATAGGTTTTTATTTGAATCTTAATAAGTCAATGCAATTATTTGTTTATTATTCATAACTTTATTGGTTTGTCTTTCAGTGTACTTGTTTCTGAATCATTTAAAAGAATTAAAGTACCTACTCTAAAAACTTATCAGAGTGATAAAAGTCTAAGTGTGTTGATAAAACACAACAACAAAATTACAATTCAAAACAGATATATATATATATATATATATATATATATAATAAAAGATTAAAAACTGTGCAAAAATACTTACTAACATGGTTTTTAAGATTCCGACTAACAAACTAATTGTTAAGCATGCTATGATTGTAAATGGTCAGATTGTAAATGTTAAAATATAACAAAAAATATTAAACGTAAAAAAGTGGGGGGCTATGTGTCCGTCGCCTTCCTGGGTGACAATTAATACATATTAAAAAAGACAGTCCTGGTTTCTTTATTAAATTGCAATAATTAAGAAGTACACTTCTAGGATCTATACTGCGGAAGTTTTTGGTTTTATTTATTAAAAGAATATGTAAATATTATTAGTTTTATAAAGACTACTAAGACTTGTTCAAGGCCATACACCTTCCGCATTCTGGTATTGCCAGTCGACACAAACCGGTTTTTCATTCTATCATTAATTTTAAATCGCTCTTTTCGATTTGACTTTTAACTTTCAAACTACTATTTAAATTATTTATATATTAAAGGTCAGATATTATAACAAGTGGTGATTATATGATATTTTGATTATTAATTAGAAATATACTCTGTAAATATTTTTTACCGGTTTTTATTATTTTTACAGGTAATAAAAGTGCACTGATGGAAGAAGTATACTGCAGTTATTTGAATCATTTATTGGCAACAACTACTGGACGGATTTTGATAAAATTTGATATGGTTATTGCCCTGGTCCAAATAATTTTTTTTTTAGGTCTTTTTACGTAAATACACTAAAACTGATTTGGCCCACAATAACAATCCAAATACTAGTAGATAACAATATAATTGTTTTTATTTGGTATGGAATTAACGTATTATCCATAATATAATCAGCTTACGGTCAACATTACTTTTTCTTTTTTTTTTTTTTTATATAATCTAGGGCAATGCTTGACTACATTCCACCTGATGGTAAGTGGAATGTAGTCTAAGGTGGTAAGGCGCATTACCCTAGCAACCTATTCACTCTTCTCTTGAAGACACCCACATTATATTTGGCCGGAAATACCGACGCAGGCAAATTGTTCCAGTCCTTCGCTGTACGCACTAAAAATGAGGAAGCAAAGCGCTTCGTTCGGACAGGTGGAATGTCCACAACAAAAGGATGGATTCCTGCCGTGCGTCGGAAAGTCCGATGATGGAAGGGGGCCGGGGGAATTAGATCGTGTAATTCCTGCGCACACTCACCAAAATGTATCCTGTAGAATACTGAAAGGCTAGCAATTTTACGCCTGTGTTCAAGGCTTTGGAGGTCGGCTTCGACCATTTCGGGATCGCCTATGAGCCTCTTTGCTCGCCTCTCAATTGAGTCCAGAAATTGTTTAGGGCTATAATAATATAATTATAAATTAAATGTATTTAGATCTAGAACTTTGTATTTAAGTCGGAAGACGAAGTAACTGGCAATAATTAGTTTGTAATAGGTTGTAACTATTCTGGATAAACTTAAAAGATGTGACATTTGGCATATGACATAAAGGCCATAGAATTCTCGTCGGTTGTTTATGCGATTATTCTCGTCCTTACACAGAGAATATTATAAACTAACAGCTATTAGAGATATTCTGCGTGTGAGAAAGAATGTGTGAATGTTGTGGAAGGAGCTATCTTTAAATAAAGTAGGTAGTTCAATATTATTAGAAGGTAGGTAATATCATTAGAAGATGTAATTTATTGTACATTCAAAAGTATAGTATAGTGACCCAACAAAGATAATTTCCATTGGTGTATTTGAAAAACATATCACCGTTGAAACACAATTTTAAATAAAAATTGTCGTTAATAAGTTGTGTACCTAAAAATAGCATGTCTACAGATATAGCATTATATTAGAACATAACATATACATCAACAAGTGTTGTCACTTATTTGCTATATACCTCATAAGTTAATGTATATTAGATTTACATAGTTTAGTTTAGCAGATAGCTCTCATTTGCATTTTAGCTAGTAAAAAATATTGTTGTCAGGAGTGTGATGACGCTATTACCGAGCAGCAGAAGATCAGCAGAGAAGCAGAAGGATCTGATTCACCAACGAGAAGACAAGGGAAGAAGGACGCTACATTACAACAGCTACCCAGAGAGGAAAAGCAAAGTATTGGAAGGCGCACTACGTTCTCATTATCCCGAAATGTCCTCCATAATTAGGCAGTAAAGACTAAGAGATTATACACCCTACCGTCCTAGTAAATGAAAAGTCGGCCATGATATGTAGAAGTAAAAATGGACCAGCGTTAGGGCTATCTTAAACAAGAATCTAGCCCTTGTGTTTTACGACAAAAAGACTATCTATGCGGCAGGCGACAACATCTAAAACTGTGCAGGATAGTACTAAGGGATATAGTCAAGCTTGTGAAAATCTAGATTAGAATAATCACTTACAATGCTGAGAACTTAGAAGATCAAATAGATGCTCTCGAAATGGATTTACAGTTAAGTAAGAAGGTCAGTAATTAACATACAACAAGGTTGGTACCTGATTTTCTTTATCCTTTGAATACTAATATAAATAACCGATAACTACATTTATAGTGTAGTTTATTTATATCAGTAACTAGCTTTTATCCGCGACTTTTTCTGCGTTAAATAGTTTCTTTACACAACATTTTATTTTTTAGGTCAATGACTGGATTAGTACTTTTGTTTTGGGTGAAATGTGAACACGATGATGAAACAGTTCTTATCTATCCTGTTTAATGATAGCCTGCTCGTTTCTTATGGTAAAGGGATAAGAGCCATTTTCATTGGGCAAATCAATTTAAAATTTGGTATTTCAATTGACACGATTTAAGATATTTTTTTTATAATTTTACTCACTTTTATAGCGACAAAAAATAGTCTATGTCTGTTTTGTAGGAGTAGTATAACCAAGTCTACGCACTCACATTATTAGTAGGTACACATCGCGTGATGTACGAAGCCTATATTTCTATTATATATGTTAGGTAAAAGCATGATATGTATATATTATAATGATTCCATATTCAATTCCCCGTATTTCTGAAACTAAGCATCGAAACCACAAAAAGTAGATATCTACTTTTATAAAAAAAGCATTTTTTTTTTAATTACCTACTTGAACCGTTGTTATAACTATTTACACTTTACTTTTAATAAAAGACTCAAATTCATCAAAATAAAAAAGAACTGCAGATTTTCAAAATATCTTATTACGTATTATTATATTACTTATTATTATTTTTTTATGAAGTAAAGAAAAAGTGCCTAAAACCGATTATTTTTATTAAAAAAACTTACGCAGATGTTAAGAAAATACTTAAAAACATTGTGTCAACGTATCATCTACTATGATGCCAGCGTATGCGCCAGCGATTTACGTTGTTTCCCGTAGAAATGAGATATTTTCCCGTTGTAAAAAGTAGCCTATACCAATATTTTATCTAAGTTTATTCCTAACTTCATCAAAATCGGTGAAGTGGGTCGTATTCTTATATATCTAATATTATTTACATGAGTTTGGCACACGGATAATGGAAAACCTGGATGAATGCATAATCCCAATTAGAAGAATCATAAAAGAATCATCATTCTTATAAATAATTTTAAGGTATTTTTATTGGAAAAAAAATATGAACTAAACTCACACTGAAACCAGGAACACAATATATGTACTACACAGAGTGAAAGGGAGATTACTGCAGGAAGATTCTTCTTTCCATTTTGGTCCCATGTTCCTTAGAGAAAACTATTTGGTTCCTTTATTCATCATATTTCTGAGCTTAGTGTGAGCTAGACCTTGTAACATAGTAACAAAAACAACTAACAACAACTTTTCCCGAAAAAAAAAAGTAAGAGATCATCACACGGAACCATTATAGAATAGAAAGGAAAGTAAAGTAAGGGTTATTAATTAATAGTATAATATCCAACTTAAATTAAATTAACACAGAAATAATGGCCTTTTTAAATATAATAAACATTAATGTTTGAAAATATCTATAAACATGTATAACCAAGTTAAGATTATTTAAATTTATATAAATATAGAATGAAAAATAAACCGAAACGGGCAGAGATTCGAACCCGTAACGTCTGGGAAACCGTCCCGTCCCAAGGCCCACCGGCCAAGAAGGTGATGACCGCGGTTATGTGGGACTACCCGGCAGACTATAGAGGACTCTCTACCATTTTAAAATTAACATATAATAAAATTCCTTTAGTAAACGTGATTTCAAATACAAATTTGTTATATGTTTGAATATATCTATAAACATATATAGCCCTGTTAAGCTTATTTAAATTTATATAAATATAGAATGAAAAATAAACCGATACGGGCAGAGACTCGAACCCGCGACCTCTGGGAAACAGTCTCTTCGCTCTACCAATTGAGCTACTGTATCGCTGTCCGTCTCGGTGAATTAAGTATTCTATATGTTGTCGTCTTTATTGGAACGTGGTGACATATACTAGATTTCCTATTAGCTATCCTGCCCGTGTCGGTTTATTTTTCGGTTTTTTCGTTCTATATTTATATAAATTTAAAAAAACATATTTTTTCTTCAGCATTTTAGTCACACTCCAAAGGCTCCAAAAAGAGAAATTCTTCGGACATGATGGCACATTTATTTATACAGTTTTAGTTTATACTTATCTTTAACACTAATCAGCACAGTTTAAAGACAATCACGTAGGTACATAATACAATTCGTTACAATTTTGTTTAGGCTACGATATTATCAACTTGTATTGAATCGTTTGTTTTGATAGTTAAGAGGATCAACTTAGGTAGAAAAGACAGTTCATGGAACGTGTTCAATGAACGATAAACGTTCGAAATTTATTGTAAGACTTAGGCAGGTGTCAGTCTAACTCGTGTCATGTTCGAGGAATTATCATTTTCGGAGATATCGGACGCAACTTATTGTAAAGTGTCACGGTTAAGGTTGACATATTCTAAAATAGAAAAGCCTGACGGCGCTGTATTTGGCCGGACGTTTTGTACTAACAGACGGACGCACGTACGTAATTTTTAAATCGACAAATTTCTATTTTTGACTTTTTTTTTTTTTATTTTTATATGATCTAGGGAAATGCTTGACTACATTCCACCTGATGGTAAGTGGAATGTAGTCTTAGGTGGTAAGGCGCATTACCCTAGCAACCTACTCACTCTTCTCTTGAATGTGACCACATTGTATTCGTTCGGAAATACCGACGCAGGCAAGCTGTTCCAATCCTTTGCTGTACGCAGTAAAAATGAGGAAGCGAAGCGCTTCGTTCGGACAGGTGGAATGTCCACAACAAAAGGATGAAAACCTGCCGTGCGTCGAGACGTCCGGTGATGGAAGGGGGACGGGGGAATTAAATTGTGTAATTCCTGCGCATACTCACCAAAATGTATCCTATAGAATACTGAGAGGCTAGCAATTCTACGCCTGTGCTCAAGGCTTTGGAGGTCGGCTCCGACTGATTCGGGATCGCCTATAAGCCTCTTTGCTCGCCTCTCAATTGAGTCCAGAACCGCAAGATGAGACTTTGCGGCACTAGCAAATATGTGACCACAGTACTCTACACACGACCGGATCTGTGCTTTGTATAAAACAAGAAGCTGTCCCGGTGTAAAGTACTGCCGAACCTTCGCAAAAACGGCAAGCTTTGCTGCTGCTGCTCTTGCTCTGGACTCAATGAACCGACCAAAGTTGAGGTTCGAGGAAATCTCTAAGCCTAACAACTGAAGCCGGTCACTGTATTCCAAGGATACATTCTGGAAAGTAGGAGCCAAGGTGAAAGAGCTCCTTTTTCTTTTTCACCTACCTTCATTACAAAGCGACATTTTCTTTGGAAATAATTTTATAAAATTCTTGACATATTTAAATTACACAATGTGTAGATCATCTCAGCAATTGTTTCCGTACAGGCCGGACATACAATATTTAGCCGGACACTAGCTGAAAAAGCCAAATATGTCCGGCAAAAACCGGACAGGTGGCAACCCTAGTCTTGGTACAAAATATCAAAAAGATTCACTGTGGGTCGTAAAATAAATCGTAATAAAAGTTGATGGTAGATCTGCAGCTAAAAGATTGAATGGGGTTATCCGATTAAATGAACCTATTTTTGTCAAAATAGTTTAATTTCATACAAGTTTAACACAAGTAAGCCTAATAAAACAACATCACCATATGTCCGTGTGTACATTAGTTCATCTATTAAGATGTTTGTCTATGGTGAAGCTGTAGGTGTATTGTCTATTGTACACAGTGGAAAAAGCCGGTCTGTAATTAATCAACATCTGTCTTACAAGCCTGATTGTGTTTAGACACTATAATTTTAAGATCTGTTAAGTGTCACTTATTAATCTAAATTTATAACCCTGAATTAAATCTAAAATAAGGCATAATAAAACTAAATTATTATTCAATTAAAGTCGAAAGTTATTTCCAATACAATAGACAGGTCTAAATGTTACCATTATAAAAACTTTTCGTTCGTTATTTAAACTTCCTTTTTTTTTAATAAATACTAATTCACCTAAATTGAATCTTTAATATCGTCTACAAAGCAGAAATGTTCAAGAAAATTAAATAAAAACCTTTTTAAACATTGTCCTTGACTTTGACGTGACGTCTAAATTACTAGTTAGTCTTATTTAAAAATCATCTAATTGTTTTGATTGCACAAATTGTCGTCATTCTGTCTTATAAGCAACTCAATTGTCCAACTGATTTGTTATTTTAAGCTCTATTATGGAAATAGGTACCATACGTATACTTGAAAACAAACAATATAGTTCATTTGTATGACGTCAATCTATATTCTAAATTAATACATTGGTGCATAGTCTACCAACTGTAAACATCCCTTGAATGTTCTATATTAATACATACATGTCTATTGGGATATTAGAGGATTTGAAACTCATATAAAAAAAAAGTGTTAGTTATCTTGAAAAAATATGCGCATTTGATGTGAGCAAATGTCATATGAGCAAATTTAAGTGGCCATATTTCAAAAAATAAAAATATTATATAACCACAATGAAAGTGTTGATTTTTGATATCAATAAGATAATAATTTTAATCTATACATATAATGATAACGTACAATCTAACTTTTAAAGTCAAACAATATTATTATAGGTACAAATTAGTAAGATCTCAAATATCAATATGCGTTGGTTTGACTATATCAAGAGACTGCAAGTTTCACCCATACATTGAAACGCGTCTGTGTGTGTGAATTTTTCATGGAAATACCTAAAATAGAGGTTACGCTTTTAAAATCAAAACGAAAATTCTTAATTCACGCTTACGTGACAGAGATCGCGTACAACCAATGACAGGCCGCGGTTGAAGAGGCGCGGCGCTGACGCACGGCTGACGCAATACAAGAGGATATTGTTATAGGTCACCTTGACGGTTTTACTAATATTACCTGCTTTAATTGCAATAAGTATACTATACTCATATTTTATAGAGGTAGTGTTTGTAAGATTGTAAATTTTAAATGTAGAGTATAATTTTCAAACAAGATATATTATATGAAAAAAACATTGCTTTCGACAGCCCTACTGTCATCTGCCATCTGTCCGGCCTGTACGAAAACGCTAAGATGGTATACACATTGTGTAATTTAAAAAACAAATTTCAAGACTTTTTTTATTTTAGAAGATGACATTCGAGAGCCCATAATTTACAAACAAAATATGTCTTTACTTTTAAGAAAAAACAATCAACTCGCTTCTGTTTACAATACAATACAATACGTAATGTCAGGTTTCTAATTGTTTTACGTCTCTGCTGAAAACTATTTCGATACATGTTTTATTTCTATTTGTTAAAATAGCAAGATCATTGCTAAAATAATAAATAAAAGAGTAAAACAATAAATATATACTAGAAAAAAAAAAAGATAACAGTATGTACTATCAATCATATCGATCATATCCAAACATTAAACAGTACAGTACTGACAACGAATCATATATTAAAACTTACTTATTTCTTTCACCTTTACCTTTCGTGAAGTAAGTAAAACAAAACGGTCCAGCGATAACATTAACTTTCAACGGTTGACATCTGTAGCAAAGGAGTCGACATCTAGTTTGTTATAAACCAAAAGTTTTAATTTACTGTACTTAGTTGTATATCAAGATATAATTCTTGAATTAAATGAAATACAAAATATAGGTAAGAGTATAAAGTAAAATTTAAAGTATTAACTTTACCTTATTTAACAAGTTAAAGATTGATAGATTAAAAATTAAAATAAAATAGTTTATTTGAAACAAGTATTACATTTACAAGAAACATGTTGACAACTGCAAAAGTTATAAACTGTGTGTGTGTGTGCGTGCGATGCGTACGTGCGTGCGAGCGTGCGTGCGTGCGGGCGAGCGTGCGTGTGAGTGTATGTGTGTGTGTGTGTGTGTGTGTGTGAGTGTGTGTGTGTGAGTGTGTGTATGTGTGTGTGTTTGTGTCCAAGTTATTTAGGGAAATTCAAAATCAAAGTCTCGGTCTCTTCATAAGATAGAGTTAATACCCATTAGGTACACTTGGGTTTCCTTTTATATTTGGTTAAGAGATAAGTTTCTAATATTTTTAACTTAATAAAATATGTTAAATATTAAAAAAAAAAGAACTCCGGTGGAAGAAATGACAACTTGCTAAAACAACATAATGTCGTTGCTTTACACATATTCTATTTGTTCGACGTTCCGATAGATTAGTAAAGTTATTACTAGAGGTGCACCGAGTACTCGGTAAGTATTCGGTATTCGGCATATTCAACATCTTTTTCGCTATTCGTATTCGGCCGAATATATTCGGTTCGAGTATTTCTATTTTCGTGGCTACTCGACACGGTAAAGAACTAAAAGACTAAACTAAGATTTATGTCAAATTATAAATCAAAAAAATCCTATAAATAATGTGTATTCCTAATACTGCAAAGCAATTAGGCTTCAAATCAACATTTATTTCAAAACATATCAAGTAAACATATTTATTTTATTATTCCTAACCTACAATTAGTGTTTAGTACAGTCAACATTTATTTTGAATCTTAAATCAGCATTTAATTTTAAACCACAAACCAACATATTTATTTTGTTTGAAAATATCTTTTAAACATGTTAAGCTTATTTAAATTTATATGAATAAAGAATGAAAAATAAATGGGAAACCGTCCCGTCGCTCTACCAACTGAGCTACCCAGTAGTCGCGGGTTCGAATCCCTGCCCGTATCGGTTTATTTTTCATTCTTTATTCATATAAACATATTTATTTATCTAGCCAGCAGCCGTACGTAACTTACATGTTAGCAACTGTTTATGACAAACTTACAATAGTAAACCGAATGATTCGGTCGAATATTTGGTTCGGTACAGGTTGACCCGAATAGTATTCGGTTATTGGGGGAAATTACTATTCGACGCATCTCTAGTTATTACTAACCAATAAAATATAATATAATATAACTAATATAAAGACCAATATAATATAACCAATATAAAGACTTCCTTCCTTATTTTGGATTCATCATTTTGGAATATATGTATTTCCAATATTCCTATTTATATCGAAAGGACATAATGACGAACTACCTCCAAATAAGATGACGTCAATTGCCAATTACTGTAAATAACAAGTGTACCATCAGCAAATAAATATATCTATATTATTATATATTTTCTAAAATAGTAAAAAATTGTTAATTGGTATTACCAATATTAATTAATAACAATATTATTACATGAAACTGAACATTTATTTGCTGACTTAAAATATACTATTAAATTTTTATCAAAATAATAATTTGAATATTTTTTATGCTGACTGTAAATTAGATCGTTATTTGTATTCAGCAACAAATTCATTGAATCTCGAAACGGACCGTTATGTAATGTATGGCCTTGACTTTAATTTAGGCAATTTGCCGAAATAAGCTCTTCAATTTGCAATAAATATTTTATTAAAGGTTAATAGATATGTATCTCATAGTGTATTTTATGTACTATTACTGATTCAACATATTAACCATGAACCCCATACTGATTCGATTGATTTAAAGTTAGTACCAAACCAAACCAAAGCTATATTTGGTTTTTAATTTTATTGCGAGCGATTCAATTCCCTTCAAATATAACACTTGTGCCGATGTTTTGATACCTTTTTCACAAAAATGTGGCTCAGTCACTCCTTAGCTAACACCCCACCAGACCATCAATAAAGTCGCATAATGCCCACGTTACACTCTGTACTAATTGGTAAGCTTCCTTAGAACTTCGAGCATAAATAGGGTCATTTTGTTTTTTAAATTTCAATTGTAAAAAAATCTACTCCGTAAACCAATTTTTTCTGTGACTTCCCTTTGCGTAACGCTTTAGTAGTTGTTTCGATTTTACCACCCTATTCATATTTAATTTATCAGTTAAGAAATGATCATTGCGTTTCTTATAGGCTGCAAGTCCTAAGTCATCTCTTAAAATACGCGACATGGTTGCTATCTTCATCGTGCTATCTTCATTTCCCGAGATAAAATCTTTTGCTTTCGGACAGAATTTCTTCAAATTCTTTTCCTTACTTCTTTGACCACCTTTTTCGTATCTTTGTATCGATCTTTTTCTGTCACAAACAGAGGAAGTCTCATTGTATCTATTAATAACCCGGTAAACGAATATTTGACTAATACCAAGTATATGGAGAGTTTTAAAAATTGTATTTGGCTCGATACCTACTTTGTGTAATGCAATCATAGCGATTCTGTTTTCTTTATCACCCTACTCTATTTTAATATCGTATAATATTGTACAATGAATTCGAGCCAAAAAAAGAAAATACAATGAACAATCGTATAAAAATAACAAATTACAAATTCAAATGTAATATTTTTTATTTTTAATTGTAACTAACAGTATTTATGGCAAGACAAAGTATAGATATTTCTAAATACAAAATAAATACTGGTTTTAATTACAATATCGTATTTTCAAATAATTTAAATCGAGTGTTATTTAACCGCCTTTGTTATAAATGGTTTTGTAGGTTTTATCAGTCTGTATTTTTTGCGTTTATTTTTATATTCATATTTAGGAAATGTACAATTATAATTGTTCATATTTAAGATCCAAGACAATGACATTGCTATTACAAAACTACAGGCGATTCTTTTTACAAGCACAGTAATTTACATTAATTAAGTTATTTTTTAATATCATACATTATTGACAGATCTTTTTTTTTAATGTCACAATAAAGTCTAAGTTAATATATCAGAGTTGTTATAAAAAGAGCCAGAGCGTCTCCCATCTTCACTCTTTTATTTTAAAGACGTTAGGACTCATAAGTCTACCGAATGATCTCCTACTCCATGTATAATAACTCTATATATTCTATATTGTACCTATGAAAAAGCTACATTCATTAAGGAAACTTTAAATGCGTTAAAGTGCTATGCTAAAAGCTATTCATACGGTACCGGTACGTTGGTCGAGTGGTTAGCGCAGTATAACGACGACATAGGGCTCGGGTTTCATTCCGACAGCGACAGGCATGTATGTGATGAGCATAGGTGTCTGTATTTCTGGGTTTAGTCGTTTATAAAATATATCCGAAGTGTTTGTAATGTGTATTTCTATGTATTTGTATCGTTGTCTGACACACTTCACACAAGCAAATAATTTGCTTATTTAGGGGTTAGATCAGTGTGTGTGATTTGTCCTGTGATATTATTATTATTATTTCAGTACCACTAAATCTTTTATTTAGATTGTTTAAAAAAAAATTGTCGGGATCATTATTATATTTTATATTACCGTACGCATCATGAAACCGTTATAGATTCCCGAGTTTGATAAATCTTCTTTTTCCAACTTTCAACAAGTGTTAATTTTTTTTAGGTTTGCAGGTTTTCCAAGACTTATTACTTACTTAAGACGGACGGAATCGCGATACTACATAATTTTACGCATTTGAAATGGCTCGAGAAGCAAATAGTGTTACTTTGCTATATATATTTTTAGGGAATTTTTAAGACTTTGTAAGAATATCTTTTTCAACTAAAGCGCTATCCAATGCAATAATCAATTCCACATAAATTTATCGGGATTATCGCGTTCAATAAAAAAGTAACTAATTTCTCCTTAGTATTATTATGATTATTTCAACACATCTAACAAAAACCGACTTTAGTACAATTACTATTGCCTTCATTATTATTTTATCACACATTATGCCTTGCAAGTCAGTCAGAGATCAGAGCTCTAAAAGGTTTATCTTATCAGACTTTTTATACTCGCTGACCAAGCTATCATTAATGCACTCTTGAATTTCATTGTCGACCATCTTTAATCGTTTCGCCAATTCCGCAGTTTCCAAATGTCTTCGTCGGTTAACTGAATAATTCCTCATATTTTTAGATATTGCGTTGATACCTCTATTAACTTGCTTTCCAGCTTTTTGTGACAAGTTCAGGCTTCATTACCTTGTGATGCATTGTTAATACGAAGTTTTTTTTTTGATACTTTTACGTGATAACCAGCAGTTATAAGTTAAGTTAAGTTTGATAGATTTGCTTAAACACTTCAGTCGTAAAATTTCGGGGATTACTTAAAAATAGCCAAAGATGTCCCTAAATTGCTTATTAACTGAAAATATAGATTCTGTTTGGCATCTTTGGTTTTTCAAATATTTTCATATACAATATTATTTAAAACATCATAATCATAATAACTAAAGTTGCGCCAAATTTTCGTTTGGTATTAAGTATTCGGCGTCTTTTTCGCTTGTATTCTGCGGACTATTTGATTTTGGTGCTGAATATATTCAGTTTGAATATTTCTATTTTCTTGGCTACATGACAAGGTATAGATATATGTTATATTATCAGTCAAAGAAATATCATGAAGAATGTTTTATGTAAAGCCTTACAAAATTCTTAAGCTTCGTTGATTTCCGATCCTTTCCTTCATATTCTGCCTCTTGCAATTATTACGAAATTGATCCTCTTTACGTTCGTCAGCGTCATTGCGATACATTGTTATACAAGATTGTTATACAAGATCTTTTAAACTTATAACTAAGCAATGTACTGAAAGTAATTTTACCTGCCAGCAGATCTCTCAAGAAAAAATCTCACTGTAACCTCTAGTAACAACTTTTATCTACTTCAATTTCACTGCACTTGTTCTATTTTGCACTATGGAATCAATTAAGGACTCAATACAGGAACTGACGCAACACTTCAACACTAAAATGGCTGAATTTCAACAGAACCTTAATTCTTCAATTCCTGCAACAAGTCCTACTTCACATGTTGCAGCTCAATTCAGTGCCTTCAGGTCTTTCGTCTTGATAGCACTTGAGGGCCTTCAACGTCAAGTTCAGTTACTTACTATGCAGCAAGATAACTTTGAAATGTTGAGTCGAAGAAAAATGTTATTGATTCACGGTGTCCCCGAGGCCAAAAATGAAGATTTAGCTTCTACTGCAATAAATATATTGTCCAATAATCTTAAAATGCCTGATCTCTCCATGGAGGATGTAAGTCGCTGTCACCGTTTGGGCATCACTATTTCAGATAAGCCTATACCTATACTTTTCAAATTCAGAAATTTGTCTCTAAGAAATAAGATTTGGTTTTCCAAAACAAATCTTAAAAATACAGGGATCACTCTATCTGAATTTTTGACTAAGCCGAGGCATGATGCATTTGTCGCAGCAAGACAACGTTATGGAGTATCCAGATGCTGGACAAGGGATGGGATGGTTATTGTTGTTGGGCCAGAAGATAAGCGCCACAGAATAACTTCAATCTCAGAGCTTAACAGTCTGTGTGTACAAGCCAACAGTTTGTCTGATTCTCTGGATCCCACAGTGGTGCGTGCCCCACCTCTCATGTCAGCTGAGTTAAAGGAAAAGCAAGTTCAGGTAACTCGGATAAAAAGAACTATCAAAAAGTAATTCTCCTGTATCTAATTCATTACATTTAAACATTTTAATAATTCCCTGTGCCGTATCTTCTTACTATAACTTTGTTAGGGTTTCTGAGATTTCTGTCTGAGATTTCCAACTTAGCTTTGACCAAACTGAAAGTTACTTTTATTTATTTTGATACAAAACAAACGTTAATTATTCCAATATATATTTGACAATCACTAATGACATTTGGTTTCTGACAACTGACAATTGACAAGTGACAACTGGCATTAGTTGTCCTTAATCTAGAGGTGTCAATGATCAATTAGAAGACATGTTTTTATTTGTTTTTTCAATATCGGCCGTTGTTTTATTTTTTATTATTATTATTTTATTTCTTTTTATTTTTTTTGTTAAGCTTGTTTTATTTTTATTTTTTTTATTTAAATTCTTTTTATTTTAATTTTCTTTGGTTTTTAAAATGTTTAATATGTTAAGTTATAATACTGTAGTTATGTGTTTTCATAAAGCTGGCGGGCTAGAATTCTGTTAGTTATTGTAGTTCTAGTTTGCGTTAAGTGTTCTAGTCTTTAATTCTTTTTTTTTATCTATTTTTTTTTTTGATATTTATACTTTGTTATATTTTATTTGATTTTGTTAACTTACATTTTATTATTTAAAACTTATTTTAATAGTTATATTGATCAATATTATATTTTTTATATTATATTTTGTATATTATTACATATATTATATATATTAAGTTTTATACTTAAAAACGTTTTTAGATGATGTCGTCTGCAAATAGTGTTAGTAGTGAACAGTTTATTTCCCTCTCGTCATGTGATGAATCTTTAAGTGATGATAGTTTTCACAGTACAGCCGCTCAACCCCTTAACGTCACTCTTAATTCGTGTTTCTCAGACTGTCTGAAGACTTTTAATGTTATTCATATTAATGCACAAAGTATCCCGGCCCATTATTCTGATATGCTTGCATCGTTTGAGTCTCCCAACATACACGCTATCTTGATTTCTGAATCGTGGTTTAAGCCATCTATGCCATCCACTCCTTATTCACTGCCAGGCTTTTATCTCATTCGTAACGATCGCGTCGGTAAGGGTGGCGGAGGAATAGCAATCTATTTACGCACTCACTTACAATTCAATATTGTTAGCTCATCTTCTCAGCCACCGGACTCTTGTGCCGCCGAACATCTGTTAATAGAAGTGGTATTAGGTCAATCTAAAATCCTTCTTGGTGTCTTACTCTTCGCAATTTTCATTAATTCTATCACTCAATATATATCTTCTCTCTATCACATGTATGCAGATGATATTCAAATTTACCGCCATTCTAGTATTGAAAATCTTAACTCCTCTATTTCTGTAATTAATGAAAACTTGACTGCAATCTTCAGATGGAGTAGTCTCTATGGTCTGAAAATAAACCCTGCTAAATCACAGGCTATTGTTATTGGCAGCCCTGGCATAATTGTAAGGATCGATAGAGGAAATCTCCCCCCCATTTTATATGACGGTGTAATTTTGCCCTACTGTGATTCCGTCAAAGATCTTGGTCTGTTCTTGGACCAGACATTATCTTGGTCTGTGCATCTTAAGGATCTAAGCAGGAAAACATTTGTCGCAATGATATCTCTCCAACGACTGAGATATTTTCTTCCAATTCTTACCAAAATTATGTTAGCACATTCACTTCTCCTTTCTATTCTGGATTATGCCGATGCAAGCTTCGTAAATGTAACCGAGGACCAATTAAATAAGCTTGAGCGACTTCAGAACATAGCTATACGGTTCATATTTGGCTTGCGTAAATATGACCACATATCTCAATTTCGACAACAGCTCAAGTGGCTTCCTATTCGTCGTCGCCGGGATTCGCATGTCCTTTCTCTGCTGTACTGTATTTTATTCCACCCAAACACACCATCATATCTCAAGGAAAGATTTGAGTTTTTAGAATCCCCTTCCAATTTAAGATCATCACAGCTATTAATTATAAGAATGCCTGTCCACAATTCAAAATTTTATGAACACTCTTTCACAATACATGCCACAAAACTTTGGAACGCCTTACCTCTGTCTATTCGAAAGTCAAAAACTGTAAATTTATTTAAAAAATCTGTGAAGGAGTACTTTTTAAGTATTGACAATTAAGACGAATTAAGTGTAATAATATAAAAAATCTATTATATTCTTATTTACGTACAACTATTATTATGTTATCAATCTCCTTGTATTTATAATATATGGTTTAGTTTATTATAATATCTTATTTTAATTAATATTTATAATAAATCTACGTATTAATGTGTAGCTATTTGTATGTATGTTTATTATTTTTAATTTATGCCACCTCCCTATATCACTCTGTCTTTTAGGTCTGTTCTAACCCTAAGGTTGCCTGGAAGAAATCGCCGCCAGGCGATAAGGCCGCCTTTGTACTACATAATTTATAATTGTCTATGTAACCTTTTTTTTTTCTTCTTTTATTTCTGTTATTTTGTGTGGTGTACAATAAAGAATAAAGAATTGTTGCCTGCTATATTGTCTGGAGCTACCGATTGCACTGAGTTATTCTGCATTGAATTTTCGAGTAACTAGCCATCATACACGACACACGTATAATTTCATATAACATGTACGTAAATACAGGTTATGCTAAAAACTCAAATGTCTATCATATGGCTTCCACATATAATAAATTCTATTCGCATATCGATTTATATAATACATCTGTATCAGTCTTAAGAAAACAAATTAAACAGGCTTAAAATTAAACTATTTAATCTCAGGTGCACATCTACTCTTGCAGAAGTTTTCACATCAACACTTCTCTCAAATTTACTCTCACACACAAAAGCCCTAGAGTGCTAGAGCCCTATGTTAGTCATTTTGACTAACAGCGTCTTTATATATCGCTCTATCTTTTTCATTCGTGTGCTGAATATTCTTCTATTCAACTCCGTCGCCGACCAGACGTTTACAGTAGCGACAACTTAAGTCGGTAAGTGCCGCCATTTTTAAAATATTAGCTACTTGTTAGTCAATTTGACTAATGATAAGTATTTGTGTTTATATTTTGGAATAATCTGTGTGAATGGTTATTTTCCGTTATTTGTTTTTTGTATCCTATTTTTTTATATTTTTTATTTATATGTCTTGTTTCCGATTAAGAGATCTTCGTAGTTTAACTAACGAAGAGTTGAGATATTTGTATGAAGAAAATATGGTCAGTGAAGACGATAATGAATCCGCTCCAACTTGGAACTCCAAGAAGCATAAAAACATGTTAAAGAGCATAAGTTGAAATATGTGTTAATCGTGCCAAAAATGATAATTGTTTTGTTTTAACCTCCGAGCATAGTGCCTCATTATTTTTAAGATAGAAAAGAGAAGATTTTAAATTTTTTATTTTATTATTTTTTCCTTTATTAGACTGATAACTTAGATCTCACTGAAATAAGTTACTAAGACTTTAACATTGTTTTTCATTATTAATTTCTATAAAATTTTATTTCTTTAGTAGAAATAAAAATCAGAGTAATTAAAATCAGAGTGGTTTTTAATAAACTATTTATTAAAATAAACAAATATATTCATATTTTTATGGCCTATAAATTATTTTAGGAGCGATTAATGAAGAGGTAGTCAAAAGGACTAATGATTAGTATTACTTCTGCTCGAAAAAAAAATAGAACTTAGGGTCCTAGATAAGCCTCCTTACACTGAATACAGCGAAAACTACATCTGCTTCAGTAAAAACATTACAGCTCAACCCTCCGTAGACTTCAACATAAAAGTTCATAAGTGCAGTGACCCGTCTAACTCTGACTGTTCGTGTACAGAAATAGATAAAGTAACTCTCGCCAAGTACTTAGGGGTTCTTGTCGATCAGCGTCTTTCATGGCAACCTCACATAGAATTGACCATGAAAATAATGCGTAAGCTCATCTGGAGTTTTAAAGCGTTTCGTCATATTGCGTGTGAAGAATCACTTATTCAAACATACTTGGCATTAGCTCAGTCCATCCTCATATACTGTATATCAGTGTGGGATCAAGCTGCTAAAACCTCTCTACTGAGTCTGGAAAGAGCTCAAAGGTTGTTAATAAACGTGATGCTTCTAAAACCACATAGACACTGCACCGAAAAGCTTTATAGAGAAGCTAACTTACTCTCAGTTAGAAACTATACGTATTAGACATAGTTCTTAAAATGCATAAATCCCTTCCCTGTGTTGCTAATATACTAATCAAAAGAAGAAATAAAAATGTGGCCTTAATTCCTACAGTAAAATCGATCTTTGCAGCAAGGGAGTACCCAGTCTTATCGGCCTCTATCTACAATAAGATAAATAAGTACCTTAATCTAACAACCTCAATATAAACGAATGCAGAAAAGTAGTTATAGAATGGTTAAAGTCAAAAAGTTATTCTGATACCGAACTTATTCTTAAAAATTAAATATTACTTTTATGCATAAGGTTCTTGTATGTCTGATAACTTATCTCCAACAATAATATAAGCCAAATTTGGGTATGTATGTAGTCAATAATAATATTTAAACACACACACACGTATACACACATACACACACACAAACGCACGAACGCAAAAGTTACAGGAAAATAAATGTTTAATCCCCCCCTCATAGTGTTATATTTTTAATTATTTGAAAGTTAGCCTTGGTACTATTATTTGTTCTGTGGCAATGTCTATGTTTGTTACCGAGTACGGAAAGAGCGGTTCTTCCTACCACAGGCGCTGTTCGCCTAAAGGGGAGTTCCCACAGCAATATTGTAATCTAGACTAAGTTACTGAAATAAATATATTTGTATTTGTATCTAGCGTTAAGTATTATAATTTTTAGCTCTGAATTTTTTTCATTTTATGCCTAAATGATTTCTATTTAATTATCATTAATTAATAACACTGTTTTTTTTATCATTTATTAAGTATTATTAAATGGTTTAGTCCTATTTTGGTCATATTTTATGTAAATATTATTTATTCTTTCTTTAAAACTATGTAAAGTAAATAAACAAGTAATTTTCAAATCAACATTTATTTTGAAATCTCAAGTCAACATAAATATTATTTATTTCTTAACCTATAATAAGTATTATTTATTTATTTTTTTATTTATGTTATGTAATATTGTTAATATCTATTTTAAAATTTTAAACAGCATTTATTTTTAAACCTCAAAACAATATTTTTAAACCACAAATTAACATATTTCTTAAGCTATAGGTACTTAGTCAACATTTATTTTAAACCTTACAACCTGCTTATGCAGCAAAACAATGAAATAGTAAAACAAATAATTTGGACCAATATCCGGTTTGGTAAATGTTAAAACATATTTTGTGGACCTTACTGTTGCCTGGGAAACAAACTTCCCCAGGGATCACACACTTAAGCTTAATAAGTATTACAAACTGACCAACAAACTTTCTAGGAATAAGTTTATAGTTAGCTTGTACAGTAGAAGTAGGAGCGAAATATCTCTATAATCTACTTAAAGACCTTGGCCTGTCTAGAACAAATACCGGTTCATTCTAGAAGGTATTTCAAAGGCGGCATTAGTAGGTTCTTTTCAAATTTAGTTAGGTAGGGAGAGGAGTGTGGATAGTGAAGGCAAGCGTGTATGTACATAATAAACAGGCCCCTTAAACCTACTTCTGGATTCCAAGTCCCAAGCACTGTTTGCACTCCTCTCCATGCAACGGGATGGGCCTGGCACCCATAGTGAATCCGTGGAATGCTAAGAAACTTCCTCTTCAGTATTAAGTCATTCGGTGAGACCACTATTTGTGTCCACTACTAATAATAACATTTAAAAATTATAAATGTCTTATACAGTCTTCTACTGAGACTCACATAAGTTACTGTGCATAGCCAAAGGAATGACTTCCGCAGTTCTAGCTTAAAACACACCTATATTAATGTTAAGACAATTTATAACCAAACCAGACCAGACCGCATATGCCTGTTTGCCAGGTATCCATTTCTTCTATCACATATATATTATTTAATTTGCTAACAAATGAAACTAATGTTCTTTTTCACATTAGCACAAAATATAATATATATATTGCACTGAATTCTGCATTTGTAATGTCTGTATTTTAATTATAATTTGAAATTATCACTGCATGGTATATAAATGTTAAAAAGTAATATCATAAATATATTTATTTGTAAAGTTTCTCTTTAGATGATTTTTTTTATTATTATATCATATAGGAAATATATTATTAACATCAGATACATTTGTATAACTAAAATAATATTTAAAAACATTATATTTAAGTTCTTGCAAGTTTAACGATTTAAATTAAATTTCTCTAAATCTAATTAGTATAATAAATGGTTACATACTTTGAAACAGTTCAGATATCATTTAAACGTTGTATTTAAAAATACTTAAGTTTTTTTTTCTTACTTTCATAAGGTTTAATTATAGACTTTAATTAACACATTACAAAAACATTTTCAATAATTAATTTAACTCATATTTAAACTATTGCTTTTATTAAAAATGGTAATTTGTTTATAAAATATTTTAATCAGCTATTTAAGTTGTTGTAACAAGCAAATACTCCTTTTGATTACTTTTCTTTTATATTTATTTATATTATTATTATTGTAAAATATAATTAAACTAAGTATATATACTTACTTGCTGTGATTCAAAAGTAAAACTCAAAGGGACTGTCAACAGGCAACTTGTACTCACGGCATAACATCACTTTTGATTTTTCGTATTAATACTTATCACAGAAAGAATACTGATATCTACATTAGAATACATTAAGTTACCTCAATAATTAAAACCAAAGTATAAATTATAAATATAATGAACAACAGCATTGTATATTGTTTATAAACTATTTCTGTCAAGCAGCTGTTTGAACTTTGTTGATGCCGATTTCCATTTCCCAAACCGCAAACGCCGGATACCCGGTACGATCTACATCGGTGATCAGTGTTGTCAATAGTAAATATTTTATTTTATTAATTTAATTCGAACCAGATCGCAAAAGCTATTTTTTTTCTTAATAAGAAATATGTATGTTGGAATAAATAAAATAATATAAAGTATTTAATTATGATTAATATTTTATTGGCTTATTTTTTTTTCATTTTTTCATTGCTTCTTATTCTATTCTAATTTTATTATAAACAAATAGTAATACTATAAGTAATAATCACAAATAAATACATACACTGATACATATAAATACACACTATAACATTTTCTTTAATTATATATTATACAACCAAAACTATATACAATTATACTATACAAGTATGTAAAAATATCGGTTGTCCGTTATTGAGCCATTTTATTATAAAAGCGCAAATATTAATTCGAATTAAGAATCAAATTAGGCTTTACAAGCGTTAGGAACTCTGTAGTGTGTTGTCTGAGGTACTCCGCTGACTTTGGGGCTCTGGCCGAGTTTGATTTGTTCTCTATAGGACTGGAACTGTTGATCAGATTTAGGTTGGCAGACAACTTGAGCAGCTTGAACCTTGTGTTTGTCTCCACTGCAGTGCGACTGGCAAGCTGGCAAAGCAGTTGTCGTAATACAAATTTGTAACTGGTTTTCATAAAACTGGACTTGAGGGATCAATTTGCAAGGTTCGTGGTTCTGTACATAGTTTCTTGCTCTATAGACGATCTGGTTACCATAATCTTCTTCCGATGATTCAGGCATGTCCTGACTCCATTGAGGATGAGATGGTAGAATGGCAGTGTACTTATTTTGTGGCTGATATGCCACTCTCTTACCCTCCATTTGCTGTTGCTTCGTGTTAGGGTCACTTTCACCTTCAATCAGAGCATAAGAAGCTCCAAAGTATTCAGGTTGATCTAGAAGACCGTTTGGAGAAAGATAATCATCACGAGGTTCACCGCTCATTGCACCGCAAATACCTCTTATATTTCCGCGGTTATCTCTCGCAAGGACGACACTTCTTTTGCCATCATACAAGACTCGGAGATGGTTTTCACCTAATTTAATCATCAACACATTATCACCCAAATTGTAGTATTCTAGGATGGGTATTTCGTCCACATCGTCCCAGTAAGTTGTAAGCTCTCCCTCCGCAACTTTCTTGGCGTTTGTATTTACATTGACAGAATGCTGCGATTGACCATTAATAGCTGGTTGAACTTCAATTTCCATGTGTTTGCCCGTATGAGATCTATACATTTAAAAAGAAACAGTTGTTAGAGTTTAGAGCATCAAAACCATATACATATTAGTATTTTCTAAGGTTTTCACGAGTACTACACATTGAAATAATATTTTAATATATTGAATTAATACACATTGGATTAAATGTTAAATTTTAAATTTTAAATCTAATCCGACGTTTCGAATGCTTTGCAGCAATTGTGTTGGATGGATGGAAGTGTCATTTGTTTATATACATATTGTTATAATACACATCTTTGAGAAGAAAAGGAATATTTTACCTGTAAGATATATACATCTCCAAATTATTTTCATTCGATTTTCTGGATAGCACAACTAAATCTTCGTTTCTTCCTGGTTTGTCATCATAAACCATCAGGTGCCATGACCGAGAGAGACTGTAATCGTACTGACGGTCACTGAAAGTCCTTACATGAGTATTGTCAACGCTGCAGTATGCTGTAAGTAAAATATTATATTCAGATTTTGTTTTTGTCATTTGCACTTTCGATTTTGCTTTCCAATATATTAATTAAAAGTAAGGTACAGTAAATTAAAGAAAACATTGAAACAGAAGTCAGAGAAGAGTACATCAAGTTACTTACGTTGGTACTGAGAACCGCCGTAATAGTTTAGAACGCGTTCCAAAGTGCTGAGAGGCCAATAAGTAGACACAGCTCGGGATAAGACTTCTGGTATTGGTACATTATTCACACGCAATTCTCCGGAACGAGAACTTACGATAAGGTTCAATGTTCTAGAAACGAAGGAAGCGTCAACATTGATTTCGAGTTTGCCATTAGGTTGCACCTTTGCGGTATTCATTTCAGATCGCCACAAACTAAGTCCTTCAATAATTCTGTTTACTTGGTATGCTACATTCTTTGTCATTGGGCTAACATCTTTGTAGGTAACGGTAAATTTAAAGTTGTTTGGGGCATGAGCTTTAACGATTACTTCATGACAGTCGTGTTGGTAATAATTTTCCCCTTTATACCCTTCAAGACATCTCTTGGCCTTTGGATCATTCTGAAGTTCTTCCACATATTTGTCGGTCCTTTCGGCATTGCCCTGGATATGGATATTTTCCTTTTCATTGTAACGAATGTCAGCTTCAAAATTCATATTTAAATCTTTTTGTAAAGCACTTTGGAAATTAATTGGCGAAATATTTACGGGCGTCGTAAGTCTGCCTACAGCGTTTATTTGATTTGGACCAAATTGATCAGAATTTCTACCAGCGTACATAGCGTACTGAATCTTAGGATCAACATGACTTTCTCCAATGGCAAAGGTGAGAGCGTACTCTAAATTCCTTGGAGAGTCAAACTTAGCGCTCAAATCGACAACATGAGCTCTTGCTGCTTTAATTCCTGTTACGACACGTTTTACTAACTCATCACGCCGTGAAGGGCTGTTGGGTTTTACGTCTTTCAGATTATTTGCATTTAAAGGCATTTCACCTTCATTATTTTGATTGTACAAAGTATCTGTAAAATAAAGTCATATTTTTATATTTAGTTTCAAGCATTATTATTAAATGAGTATTATAAATTATAAATAAATTAAAGTTACCCTTACCGTAAGCTGCAGTAATAGACACTCCTTTATTTTTAGACTGTTTTCCTAGGTATCTTAGGTTAAAGTGTGTTTGTGCGATGTCCTTTTGTTTAAATGCTGTAATGATACTCGACATGAAATTGTATGAGTTTAGCATGTTGCCTATATTTTTGTAATCCTCGGAATAAGAATATCCTTGTAGCTGGAATGTAGATCCTACATGTTGTCCAAATTTGGTATCAATTTGAGCTACTTTTTTAGCTCTTGTTATCAATTCTGATGAAGGGTCCTGAGAAATAGTTGACAATGTATCTCTTTTTTGATTAGCAGAATAAGGCCAGACACTATAATGAGCGATTGTGCTATCTTGTTCGGGTTCCATAGGACTCAAATTGAATTTAACTTCGCCAGATTTCATTTCTAAGTACATTTTCACAGGAATATTAAGTTGCATTTTTCTAACTAATCCCACGCTAGCCAGCTGGTTGCCAAGAGTGTCAAGGAAACCAACGTTTCCTTCATGATTTTCGGCATAAATAACCCGGAGTTCGCTATCAACAGAACCAGCGGTATTATAGTCGTCTCTGTTTGAGAACTCAATTTTGCCTTTAGCTTTAGCCTGAACATGGACAAGAGTTGGTTCCTTGTACTTGTAAATAAAAGGTACTCCCGAAGCAATGGGGAACATTATTGAAACTTGATTCTTATTAACGACTTTAGTGTAATGGTTTTCAACACCATTGTTGACGTTTGTTAAGTACTCTCCCAATTTGGTACCAAAATTTTTAAATTCATTTTCATCCAAAGCAAAGTGCCTACGCTGGTTCATTAGGTTAATATAAATCGATGCCTCTAAAGATTCCTGGTCCTGTCTCTTAATGTTCAACTGGTTTGCAACTTGTTCAGCTGAATACTTATGTTTATATTCACCACCTTGGTCTGCTCTTTTTTGTCCAAACATCTGATCAGCGAAAAGATCAAACAATTGTTGTACATTTGAAGTAGATGCTGAGAACTGTAAATATAAATATAAAATATTATATAAAATATATATATATATATATATATATATATATATATATATATATATATATATATATATTTTTTTTTTTTTTATTTTAATACAATTTTTTCAATATAATAAATATTTACTACAGATTCATGGTCCCATCCTCCAGTTCTACTTGTTCCTGCATATCTTAAATATTTCGGTAATAAACTATTTTGACTTCCTATGCTTGAAAAAATGGACAAAACACCAGGTTCTTCATCCCTTTCATAGTATTCCTTGAAGTTTTTATCAGAGTATTGTGAGCCAAACTCTTCGCTTGTGACCATATCTCTAGCAGCTCCCGCAGTTGCTGCACTAAAAATATATATACATATTTTAAATCAAATAATTGAAGTATTAGCTTAAATTGGATACAAAATGATTAAATTACACAAGACTTACAGGTCATAGACGTGAGGGTTTTTTAATTCAGACGCAGAAATAATAGCCGATTTAAGGACAGCTCGTACGTGAATGCTAGGATCTTCTTTAGTCATTTGTGCCATCGTCATCATCATGGCAGTGGTAGGTCGAGACATGAAAATGTTATGGATAGCAGCAACTCTTACTTCGTAAGGTTCGGCAGTATTCTTTAATATGCTGAACAATACCGCGCGCGCATTGTGGTTCCTTTCATAAGCCAGTACACGAAGGTCTTCAACAATTGTCGTTCTCAAATAAGTTGATACTGGGTTTTCACCTTCAAGATAAGGAGCAAATACGTCAAGGATAGCAGGGTGCCCGAGGTTGCCAATAGCTTTAATGTATACCTGTGATTTACGACTGTCACCATTTTGAATAGCCAGGTGAAGTTCGTGGCTCAGGCGGGGAAGAACCTCATCAACGACAAAACGATCTTGTTGGGGTGATTGACGTCCATAAATGTGTGTAGGATAGTAACGGTGAGCAGTTTCATTGTTTACCTGACCCATATTAATTAACTTAGTCGCGGCAATCAGAGCCGTGCTGTTAAGATAAGCTTGTTTAGTTACTTCCGGGTTCATAGCGAGCTCAAAGAACTGTTTCATTACTACTTTGGAAGGATAACGTAGAGATTTTGCAAGTACGGCAATAACTTCAGCAGCCTCTTCCCCTTCTAATTTCCTGCTTTCAATCCATGATTTGATTTGTTGGAATGCTGGCAGTGTACCAGATTGTGTAACAGCATCTCTGTGAATCATCCACATATTGGACTTTACGATATCATTACTTGATTTAGCAATTTCAATGCTTCTGCTTGCTTGACTAAGTTGGCCATAACTCATAGAGCTTATAACACGAACAAGAATATTGAATTTAGATAGTAAATCAGCCTTAGGCATATTATTAGGGTTTTGTAATTGTTGCGCTATTTCCTGTACAAGCTTTTGAGCATTCATTGGATTTTGCTTCTTATCACCATGTGGCTGAGGGTTCAAGTATAGCGAAGCATAAGCAGGTTCGTTAAATTTAGGAATATCGTCATTTACATAAGCAGAATTAGATTCACTGGAACTCGACGAATCATGGGAATGACTTAAAAACTTCTTATTTATAGAAACCACTTTTTGTCTGGAGTTTGTTTGAATGTTTACTTGTTTTTTAAACGATGAACTACCATCAATTTCAATGGGTTTCGCAGTCAAAGAGTACAAAAGATTTTTAATTTCTCGTGCTCCTTCTGGTTTTTGCCATTCAGCTTCCGTATCCTGTTCATAAGACACTAAGTTAAATTTTACTTTACCGTGTACCTCTGCCTTTTTCCCGCCGTATAAATGAGGATGAACTGTAACAGTACTCGTTGTTTCAGCCTTGTAAATAGGCCCATTTTTGCCAACCAGCAATCTTGAAACCGTGGCACGATTTATAACTTGTTCCTTTCCTTTCTTGTGAGCCGTGCCAGTCCATTCAGCGCCTTCTGGCACACCAAAGTGATAATCGACACGATGATGACAATGTCCATAATTTTTGCTCTTTGTAATTTCAATTGGTTGTTCATTTGATGCAAAATTTGGCAGTTCTCGTCTCCATTCAGCTGCTACAGGTGACACAGAGTAAAGGGTTTCACAATCGCCAGTGACGTCAGTTTCCATCTTACGGAACAACCCCTGTTGTTTGTGGCTATCGTAAGTGCCTTGTGAGTCCTTGACGTTACGATGAGAGGAAAGATCTACTTGCAGTGCACCCACGAGACCCTTAATCAAGTTTTCCTGTGTAAGAGAGACAGAGAAAGGTAATTTTACTGAGAGAACTCTTCCACTTTCTAGGTGAATCTCGAATGGTTTGTCAAGATTGGGCACAGGTTGATACTTGAGGTTTTCAGGCATCGGTTCATGGTGTTCCAACGTTTGGTGCACTTGAGCATATTCTGGTTTGTCTAGGCGTGCTTGGAGGTTACCAGGAGACCTGACACGTACTATAAATTGGGCTCTGAACGAATTACCAGTGCTATTACTTTCTTGGTAACGCGCTAATGTATGCGTTTCTACATCATAACGGTACAATTTACCCGCTTGCCAGGGCCATTCTGATGACTTGTCTTCGTTGCCACCATGATGACACGATGCAACGACCACTGAGAACAGAAATGAAATTAATATACTTATTAGAGACCCCATACAAGTAATAGATAGACGAGACTTCCAAATGCTTTAAGTTAGTTAGGACCTTTAACTTTTTTTTTTGTAGTAATTTATTTTAATTGTTATTTAATTAATCGTCCCCAATGAATTCCTTTGTCGTACCTAATAATATAAATACTTTTAAAATATAAAACATTTCTTATGCTTAAACGTTTTTTATTAAAAGTAAGAAAGTGTATATAAACCTTTTGCATTTTCATTAGATATCCCGTTAAAGTTGGGTAAAATTTTATTTTTATCTGATAAAACAAATACATATGTAAAATTAAAATTTAACAAAGCAACCTCAGTGTTGCAACAAAACTTATATTCAAATAATTAAAGTAGTACTAAGTCATAAGTGTCATATTTTCTTTAACCGTGAAAACTATGGAATGTTTTAAATATATAGTGAGTGTTTTATTAAAAAAAGAACAGGCATGGAAGACTATAAAAAAATCTATTATTTATGAGAGCATTTGAATACAAAAACATTTAAATGAGTTTGTCTGTTCGTGCATCACAAACAATTTGCAAAATAATGTTGATTACAATATAATATAAATATTGCAAAAACACACACGCACACATAAACGTAAAATAACTTATTCGCCTCTAATTTATAAAATACATGTATTAAAAAATATATACCTATATAATTTTTCTTAGGTCACAAGTGGACATAAGCAATTAAGAATTGCAGCTTAAATCACCGTAGACAAATTCTTTACAACATTAAAAAAATCAATTCAGCAATTCCCAATAATATCAGGAACAAAAATCAATAATAATGTGATTCTGATAAGAATGACATATATTTTATTTGTAGATAAAAAACTTACCAAAGGCCGCAAGAACCAAAAGCTTCATGATGTTAAACAAATCCGGGAAGATGGTAAACGGTCTCAGTTAAAACGACATGTGCTGCCCAAGGAGCCTTCATACCCTTTTTATGCTCTTGAAACACGCAAATCCGATAACAACATTGTAAGCATTAAATTATTATTGATAATATATTGATCTTAGAATTGAACCCAGAAATGCCTACACCGCGATTTTAAACTTGTGTATCGGTTTTGTAAGTATCTTGTTTTTGTATATAACTAAGTATTTTCTTGTTATTTTTTAATAAATGTAATGAAATTTTAAAAATATATATTATATTTATAATGAATTCTTTTTACATACAGTCGAAATTGTTGGTTTTCTAATATAAACATTTAATCAAAATTTAAGGGCCGAGCTACTTTATATCAGAAGTTTTTGGTTCAGTTTTACAATAATGTTTTTTTAAGCATTTTTTGTGCAACAGAATTTACTAATATCCAGATTTTTATACGCAAAGATTTAAAAATACTTATTGTTGCTTGTTTTTAGGGTTGTGTACCAAGAGGCTGAAAACGGAAAACTATTACTAAGATTCCGCTGCCCGTCTATCCATTTTTGTTGGTCACCAGGCTGTAACTCATGAACTGTGATAGCTAAACAATTGAAATTTTCATAGATGATGTGTTTCTGTTACCGCTATCACAACAAAGACAAAAACTAAGTAAACATATAAGTAGCCTCATACGACAAACGTGGTCTTTGCCGTTTTTTTTATAAATAAAGGCATAGAACAGTCCTAATCGCACTTGGCCCCTTTACAAATTATGTTTGTTCTTGTATTTAAGGTAATAGTTTCACAGTAATGTTGAACTACCTCAAATGTAATCCGTATTAAAAGTTTAGTTCAAATATTGTTAAAAATATAACGAGTTAAAAAAAACAATTTTTTTATTAAAATTTAATTAAAAAAAATGAGCAATATTCCTGACAGCAACTGTCAACACTAATTTATAATTAACATGTATGAGCATAAAGAGATCTTATATGGAAAAATCTTATAAAATAAACTAACAAAGGAGATTCTTTGGAAAGCATCCAACTTTGTACAATGCTATAATTAATTACATTCTAAGATGTGGAAGAAATCTAAACCTAAAAAGAGATTAAAAAATAAAAGTATTTTTTAAATTATTAAGAAAAAGTTCTTAATCTGAAGTGCCTAAATAGTACATTCAATAATAAAACTTTTAGGAAGACATTTCAAGATTTTGTTATTAGATTATTTTAGATTTTTTTTTGTGTGGATATAACCAATTACCGTAATTATTACATATAAAAATATACCTATTACATAATACCATAAAGCAAATTTAATAGTTGGTATTATATACGTAAATGTAAATTATAAAATTGAGCAAAAGTAGGTGTCATTGGAGATACCAATATAAATAACATTAACATTATTATCTTAATAATATTTCTAGAATAATAAAAATTAACTTAAAAATGTGTTTAACACAAAATTGCAAAGAATAATAGCACTTTGTATAAACAAGTCTAAAAATATATAATTCTCTTTCGATGCTGCTATCTGCACTTAAAAATTAAACAATAGCATTTTTTTTTGTGGATTTAAACAAAAGATATTGTATCTTAATTATTGGTCCCTAAAACCTAAGAGTGTTTTGAACACAAATTTACAATATACTTAATCTATTTGAGCCTTTTGAGTCTTCGAATTGAGCAAATTATTTACAGCTTAGTAGTTATTAAATATACTTATCCAATCATAAAATGTCATTAACAAATGTTATTCCTTTTATATCATAAAAAAACAAGTGCAATTTGCCGCTTCTTCACAGTTTTGAAATTTCATAACCAAATGTCACTGATTGACGTCTCTACAATTGACATATTGAGAGACAGGGATGGCATTATTGAAACAATCAGTCGAGTTTGATCATAGTTGAAACTCTCGACATGGTGGTTACATCTGCAAACGGGGTACTGTGAGTTTGTCTCTTATACACCTGAGGGTAGTCAGCTTGGCGGGTGAGGTGGGCACGAGATGTTCCCCGCGCGGGGGAGGGCGGGGAGGCGGCAGGCGGGTGCGGGGAGCCAGCGCGTGCGGATGAGACTTTACGTGCTTCCGTAAAGAAGATGGGTCGGTGTACCGCTTACCACAACCCACTGCACCACACGCGTACGGTCTCTGTTATAGAAATAATAATATGGTTCATTTTAGTTATATATTTACAATTATAATTGGATGTTTGATAGGACACAAAAATATATTTCTTGTTTTATTTATCTTGACATTTCAATTGCATATTTAATAATAATATAATTTAATTTATTTAAAAAGAAAATGAAAGGAGGAAGAGCACAATTTAATAATAATTATAATAATTAAATAATAATAAACACATTTAAACTCAATTGCTAGTACGAGGATAATACCATAATCTTGATACCCAAAATAAATTAAAAAAGTAACTGAAAACGACTTAAGATGGAAACAAAACTCACAGCATTGAAGTGTGTACGCTGGTGCTTGGCGCGGTCCGAGGAGTTAGAGAAGGCCTTCCTGCAGTGCGGCGCGGGACAGGCGTAGGGACGCTCACCAGTATGAGAGCGGACGTGGATCTTCAGGTTTTCCAATCTGGAGAAGGCTTTGCCGCAGCCAGGGTGCTGAAAAAGAAATCAATTGATATTATACGAGGATTAAAGGGGAGTGAACAATTAAATCTGTTACTGTCGAAGGTATTCATAGAAATACAAGTCATTTCATTATTAAAAGTACATATTTTCATCATAATAAATTCAACCGTCTATAATAATAATATACTAACGTGGCATCTATTCGGCTTGTGTCCGGAGTGGACCCGCATGTGTATGAGCAGCTTGTATCGTGCGTTGAACGGCCGACGTGCGCGTGCACATTCCCGCCATAAGCAACTGAATTCATCGCCTGAAGGCAAAAAATACGATATATCGTTATATAACATAATTGACAGTAAGACAATACTTTTGCAGATGACCTATTATTATATTATAGTACAAAAAACTTATACACTTAGATATTTGCTAAAATCATATAATCGTAATTCGTATTTAATAATAGTTTTTGCAATGCTGATTCATTACATTCAAAAATTGCATTAATGATTCATTCACGATTTATATTTATAGCGGAAACTGTCAGCGACATTTTGGTTCGTCTAATCATGTTTTCGGTATTTCATTCTTAGAAAATACGTACTCAAAATATAAAATAATGTACATGTGTTCAAGTACCTTTGTAAGTGTTAACGTGTGCCCTCTCGATGTGTTCCACCAGCGTATTTTGATTTTGATATCTTTCAAAACATTTCTCCCATAAACAAACCCTTTCACCTGAAACATAAACAATGTTCTGATTTATTATATAAATATCGGAGATAATAACTGAAATGGTTAATATCTTACTAAAATTGTTTTAAAACGTTTGTTAATACCTTGTGGCTTTTCTTTATCACTTCTTTTATCATTTTGGGTGGTTTTATCTTCATTGATTTCATTATCTTTTTCAAAAGCTAGCCCAAAGTCATCTAGGTTTATAAAAAGATCGTCTTCATCTAAATTTTCTGAGTTATCATCATAATATCCAGCGCTCTGAATGTCACTCTCAATAGATTCAGATACTGATATCTTTCTAGAATTTCTGTCAAAATTAAAATCTTGACAACTCGTCGGGGTGTCGGGTAAAATATAGTTATTTTGGTGATCCAAATTATATAAGATATTATTCGGGTAACTATAATGGTCCAAACTACTTATCATTTGAGAGTTGGTATTTTGTGTTGGATTCGCATTGTAGACATTTTGTGTATCATAGTCTTCAACTTTATTAAAGCTGCGGTATCTCTTGGAAAATGCAGTTTCTATTGATGGCAGTAAAGTTTCATTAGGCATCGTGTTGAAATACTCATCATTGAACGCATCTGGCGTTAGACGACACGACTCCCCGTCTTCTCTACATAGCTCATCAATCAAAGATTCATCATCTATGTAATCGTTAGTTTCGTAATTTGAGTCACATTTTTTGTCATCACATGAATCAGACTTGAAACTACTATCATCGAACTCAATATTATCCAAATCGAGAAGAACTTCTTTGATATTTTGATCATTCACGTTACTATCTATAACTTCGTCGATAATCTCAAAATCAGTTTTCGAATTTTCACCGTTATTCCAATTATCAAGAACTTCGAAATCAAAACTTTCTTCCACTCCAAATTTAAAACTATCACTTTTTGGTTTTCCTTTACCGTTCTCTAATTCTAAATTAAACTGCGACATATAATACGCGTGAAGGTCTGTGACATTATCACTTCTATCTTGAAACATTACATCGTCGTAAGCTATGAGGTCATATTCAGCCATGGTTATAAGTTCATTCGCCTAATAAAGTTCAGTAATCCGAATGGTGAGGTGAATAATTTACATGTGTTGTCTCGCATATGGTTTGCTATTATTATAAAAATAAACTTTCTCCGTCCATCTCGCGTGGCTCGCGCATCTGTGGATTATATATTTTATTACTATTGTTATTTTTCGCAACACATGTTAGATTCTATATTATTGATGTAAGTGTTTTACGGTATTTTAAATTATGGAATACATGCACGTGTAATTATAATACCTTTTTGTGTATAACAAACACCGTGTGGTTAAAAATATTAAAATTGTATAATTTTCTAATTTTTTGTATGTTTAATTTTTTTTAAGAGTTACAAGTAACAACTGTAGTATTTTGATAAGTAAAATATTTGATAGCCACATATTTTCATGTATTTAATTCTAAGAAATTATAAAAAAAAACTAATTTAAAAAGGGGTTAAAAAAAAGGATCAAAATGACTAAGTCAGGGTTAGGGTAATAAATATTTTTTCACAAGGAAATTAAGTAAATCGTATTTAAAATGACTTATTTTTACATATTAATTGTAAATACAGTTTAGACAAATATGCATAAATTATCAAAAAAATATATTACGTATTTAAATAAAAAAAAATATTGAATAATATATTAATATAATCCTTTCCATTCTTAAAAAACTTACCAGTACTCAAAAAAAGCGTAAAAATTCACAAATTAAAAAAAAAACACTAAATTGGCGCGCTGTCAAAATGACACTTGACTTTTACACTTACGAAGCACGACCGCACTGATTGGGATATCATTCGGGAATAACAGGAGCTGACAGGAACGTAAAAACTTTACTGAAACTACACATGTGCTAAGCTCATCTCATCTCATAGATATATTTTAAACAATTTCTTTCTTATTTCAACAATCATTAAGTTGAAAATCGTTTTTTCATAGATACCTACAGTTAAAGTAAAAAAATAACTACCTTTTGGCGCCATAATATATTGTTAGTTTTAGTAGTACATTCTTTATTTAATTGGCTTTTTTGCTTCGCGTCACTTTTTTTAAATAACATGCGGATCTAAGTAGGTGTAAATTTGAAGACTTATTAAATGTAAAGCATGTTCTTGTGAGTTAAAATAATATATAAATACATATTACAATTCTTTGATTGTCATAAATGAAGAAAATTATATTTAGAATGATGGTCCGAAGTGGGAAGACACTTAAGCTCAATTGCAAGAGCGACGGGACGTTATCCCAGAGGTAATAGGGTAGAGTCCTATCTGAGTTGATATTTTTTAATTTATAAATTCATTGATCTATATTTATTTAAAAATAAAATGTATATTACTTACGGCATACTATATATTACAATAAAGCCTTTTCTTAGATATTTTAAATTAGATAATAATATCATATGGTTAATTAAAAAAAAAATTACAATAACTGAAACTTGGGTTAAAATTCTTGGGAATATAGAGAATGATGATTTTTTCATATTCTATAAAATTAATTGTTTATTCAAAGTCAAGTCAATTTATTCATTTTTTTTGTGTGTCGTTAGATTATACTGGAATAACTAATATATGATTCAAAAAGTATCTGATTGTCACAGTAATAATTGGATTAATTGCTATTATATGTACTTATGTCAGTGGCAACTTTTTCCTAACAGCGTTAACGAAACAGGTCTAAACAAAAAGCTTTTTCACAAAAATTAGTGTAAAGGTATACCTGCATCTTAGGCCATGTTATAGTTATTTATAATTTGGCCTATACCTATTTTGTAAAACAAAAATCACTTTCTTCGGATAAGTTGACTTATAGCTGTTAACAAATATTACAAATTGCAATTGAAGTAATAGAAACTTTCTTTGGAAGTCAATAATTATGCAACCGTTTTTTTTTTTTTTTGGCTATGGAAAAATGCTTTACGCATCATCCCATCGGCCAGGAAGGTGGTGGCCGTGGGGGTATGTGGGACTCCCGGCAGCATAGATGACGCTACCATTTTTAAGGTTACCCACTCAAAAACCAACGGTTGACCTCTGCTCGCCTTAATGAGACGCCACGGGATCGCTTTCGCACTCACCGTGACACCCCGGCGGAATCCTCACCACGTAGGCCTATGGTGGACGAGAGAGGTCACCCCCCTCTCCCGCCCAGGCAATAATCATGCAACCTGCTACAAGTACTGTTGAAACTGCTGATTGACGTTGATTGAGACATTCTGCTAAAATCATTCACAATATCAGGCACTGATAAACCTTGATATATCTTGAAAGCTACCTACAGATTCGGATTTAGAGTTTACTAAGATGCTCAGAGAGCATTATAGATTTTAAAATGGTCTTTGAGTCTGTAGATATGTCCTATTCCAAAAAAGGAAGAGTGTAAAAACTAGCGTAACTAAGTAATTCATTTACTGATGAGAACATTCATGTGAATAGCTATTCTTGAATGGATGGAACATTCCATCAGCTTATTTATACACAATCTTCAAGTTCGTTAGGAACTAACATCAAAAGCGCAGGCCCTCTCAGTTCTTTTCTGTATATATCAATTTTCTGATTTCAAACATAGAAACTCAAACGATAGATCTATATAGGAAGGATATTTTCAAATATTTTTCTTATATATAAAAATTATAGAAAATGTGTTTTTTATGCTTGCTGGAACCAAATAATTTACCAATTAAACACTAACGTTAATTAAAATACCAAGTGTAAATATTTTGTTTATTATTAAAAATTATATTACTTTTATTTCAAACCGTGAGAAAAAAAGTATCTTAGAGTAAAAAGTATCATTACTTTTTATTCTAAGAGAAATATTTATAAAACTACATCTAGAATGTTTAGTATGTCTTCATTTACACAATGCACGTAAAAATATTTTAACAAAACTTTCAATTAATTTATGTTTAAGATACTAAGATCTGACTTGGCTACTTTTGATATTCGAATTATGTTAAGGACTTCGCAAGTCCTAAGGCTGTAAATTTAAGTTGCTGGTAGAGGGTTAGTTTCTAACGTAGCCCTTTTATGACTATTTAGTAGGTACTAAATAATATTCCGTATATGAGAACTAGCCAAGGCAGACCTTGGGCTTCAATGTATTATCCATTCTATAATGAATGAATGAAAAAAATGTTTTTATAAATTTAAATGAAAAATAAACCAATATGGGCAGAGATTCGAACCCGGGAAACCGTCCCTTCGCTCTACCAATTGAGCTACCGTATCGCTGTCCGTCACGGTGAATTAAGCATTCAATATGTGATCGTCTTAATTGGGACGATGGTGACATTTATTAGGCTTATTTCGAAAATCCTAACCAATGTTTTAACTTTGCAGTATAGATAAACGTTGAAAAGCTTCCAATACCGAAATTAATGTTTGAAAATATCTTTAAACATGTATAGCCATGTTCAGCTTATTTAAATTAATCTGCCGGTATCGGTTTATTTTTTATTCTATATTTGTATAAATTTAAATAAGCTTAACATGACCATTGAACTTCACTCTCATTTAGATCTCACTTCTTTTGTCGTTGAAGACAAGAACCAAGAAATAGGTATATTATAAAATTGAACTTGGTTTTCTTTTCACATTTATGTTTTTTCTGGAACCCATATTAGAGTTTTTAAGTAATTTCTACAGCTCCTACTCTAGTTACTGTGATTTTATAGTAAAGCTAAGTTTAAGTACAAGAAAGATTAAGAATAGTATTCAGACAAATGATCCAATAGAATGAAAGTATTACTTTCGTCGCAATCAGTGTTTTCACTATTAACGTATACTTACTTCATTTTTTAAACCTTATAAAAAAACCGATGAAATGTATGACTAAGGACCATGCTGGTGGTGGGGATACCTGTTACTTGAATTGTATGTAACTTCTTTAATGACTTCATCCCCAAATATTCTGTTAACAATTAGTTCAGCGTTATAACAATAATATGTTCTTAAATAATCGTAGTAAGATTTTTTAATTTGGAAAAAACTAGTAGTGTCATATTTAATTATATTATATAAAATTTTGTTTTATTTGGTATAACGACTTTTCTAATTTTTTTATGTCATATATCACTTGAAACTGATTTAAAGATCTTTAACAGAATGTTATAAACTATTTCATAAGAAAATAAGTATTTACATAGCTTTTTGACGGTACTTTTCTATGGACTTATTTTATAATTGCAATGATTATAAAAAAAGTGTGTTTTTTAAACTAAGTCATAGTAAATAATATTTTTTTTTTTTTTTTTTTTTTTATACAAAACTAGGTTAATGCTTGACTACATTCCACCTGATGGAAAGTGAAATGTAGTCTTAGGTGGTAAAGCGCATTAACCTAGCAGCCTATTCACTCTCCTCTTGAAGACACCCACATTATATTTTGCCGGAAATACCGACGCAGGCAGATTGTTCCAGTCCTTCGCTGTACGCACTAAAAAAGATGAAGCATAGCGCTTCGTTCGGACAGGTGGAGTGTCCACAACGTAGGGATGGATACCCGCCGTGCGTCGGGACGTCCGGCAAAGGAACGGGGATGGGGGAATTAGGTCGTGCAATTCCTGCGCACACTCACCAAAATGTATCCTATAGAATACTGAGAGGCTAGCAATTTTACGCCTGTGTTCAAGGCTGTGGAGTTTGGCGTCAACCAATTTAGGGTCGCCAATAAGCCTCTTTGCTCGCCTCTCAATTGAGTCCAGAACCGCAAGATGAGTCTTTGCGGCACCAGCAAATATGTGGCCACAGTACTCTACACACGACCGGATCTGAGCTTTGTATAATACAAGAAGCTGTCCCGGTGTAAAGTACTGTCGCACCTTCGCAAGTACGGCAAGCTTTCCTGCAGCTATAGCTGCAATTATAGGTAACTAGGTGTGTTGTTATTTAAGTTTTGTCACAAATCAATGATTTTATCTTCTATATCTGTAAGGTCAAATATCACGACTATAATTTTATACAAATACATACATTAGTAATTGTACTACAATATTCTAAGACAATTTGTAATTTGTTGCTAAAATTAGAGAATTATCAAATATTTCAAGAAAACTAAAATAAAAAAACACGTTTCTGTATGTAACCAATGTTCGCTCCAATGGTTTTTAAAAACAAATATTTAATATAAAGATTTACCTAATTATTATATAATTGCATAGATTTAATTTTAACATAAAACAAACATTTTGTTTTTATAATCTATGTCATAAAAAAATAACCATACATAAATTATTTAAGTGTTTTCTAAAATTAAAAAAAAACAAACAAAAACTCAAACGTCATTTTATTTTAACATCATAATGATTTAAGTGTAGAGTAAAACTTTTTTCTCAATAAAAACTCTTTTTCTAGTATTCAGTTTTACGACAGGCCCTCAATATCATTACAGTAGTGAGACAGACAAACATTTAAACACGTGTCTGATAAAAAAATGTTTTTTTGGTTTAACATCGTTTCTTCGATTCCGTCGTCTCCATTCTAATGAAGAGAAATTTATTTTTTGTAAAACTGTAGAAGATTTTAAAAATTGTTTTGAATTTTTATTGCAAAAAAATATCATCAACTAAACTTTCTTACATAAACTTGTTGTTATATATTTTAAAGTTAGGATTTATAAAAATAATGTTATTTTTTTAATACGTAATAGGAAAATTATTGATTTCCAGACCAATGTACAATATCATCATAAATCTAAACTTTACATTGACCCTAGTTCAAAATGTCAATACAAAGTTGCAATCTATGAGTTCATTATCCTATTTATGAGTTAATGAATTAACACGTGTATCAACCTCATAATAAAATAGACAGAAGATTGAAAAACGAAAAGAAAGATAAACTCATTAAATTCCTTTCTTTACTAATAACAAGAATCAAATACCAACGCACGTTATAAAATCAATATTTAGATTTAAGTTACGATGCGCAACTCCAAATGAAGCAGAAGAAAATTAAAGTCTCTAATTATTTCTTTTAATAGCCAATGAACTTAGAATGTAAAAAGAAACAATCTTCATTTTCATAATATACATATTTTATAAAGAAATGTACGTCCTCATTTTCGAAACATACCTAAATATTTGAATTAGGAACAATTATATGAATTACTTTCATATTATACACATATTTCAAATATTGTTAATATGTTTGTGTAAAAACACATGTTATTGTTTAATATCAATAGCACCATCGGAAATAAAATAAAATGAAAACGAATAAAAGTAACGTGACAGGAGGTATTTCACATCAAATGGAGTTAACACAAAATAACGGCGAGTAAAACTTTCTAAGATTTTCAAGAGTATTATACATTGAAATAAAACTATTTTTTACGGATTTAGCCCAAGTATAATTTAATTTTAAAATTACTTTAATTATAATTAACTTTAAAATAAAACTTTACTTACAATTATTGCAAACCCTTGATTTATATCTAAACATATTCATATTAACTCTGATATTATTTAAATATTTAATTTATTTATTATAAATTTATGTACATAGAATATGTAAAAGATATATTTATGTTTGAAAATATCTACAAACATGTAGATCAATGTTAAGCTTATTTAAATTTATTTAAATATAGAATGAAAAATAAACCAATCCCTGCCCGTATCGGTTTATTTTTCATTATATATTTATTGTAACATAGATTGGTACAAAGGCACTGCTTATTTTAAAATCAAATCTCTTCCAGCAGACCTGTGAGAGGAGAGTACAAAAATGAGTGGCAATATATAAAAAAAATAATTTAAAAGTAAACAAAAGCAATGAGAAATAATACAATATCTTTTATAATGTAAAATAATGTAAAATAATATAAACATACAAATTTTAAATACTAAGTAATAATACTAAATAATAGTACTTCTATAATCATATATGTTTACATGATATAACAATATAAATGTAACAAAATACTTTTTAATTTTAAAACGTATCCAATATTACTAATAATTATCAAGTTATAAGTTAAAATTATGGATTACAGTGTATTCGCAACATTCCTCAGCTCTCATGTTGCACTTGCGCTTGCGCATGACACGTGTAGAACATAGATAGGTTTAAGTACCTATATTATATGAGTAATAATTACTTGCAAAATGTAATGAGTCCTTGGAATGGAAAAGTTATAGTTTTGAAAAATTCAATGTATCATAGCCAATATGTTGAAAAAATATTGCTCTTACTTAATAATATAAATAATAATAGTAATAATCTTTATTTTAGTTTCTAATAATACATTTGTCAGCTAGGGCCTTCTTTTAAGTAATAATTGACCTGTACCAGAAGACACCCGCTCTTCCAAAACAATAATTACAATATACATGCATCATATTACATAAAAACAAAAACGCGCTTAAGTATAGAATTTCTTATTTCTAGTTGTGCTTGTGCGTGTGTGTGTGTGTGTGTATGTGTGCGCGCGCGCGTGTGTGTGTGTGTGTGTGTGTGTGTGTGTGTGTGTGCGTGTGTGTGTGTGTGTGTGTGCGCGCGCGTGTGTGTGTGTATGTGTGTGTGTGTGTGTGTGTGTGTGTGTGTGTGTGTGTGTGTGTGTATGTGTGTGAATGGTATGAGTTAGGTGTAAGATGTTTTACGTTATAATTTTGAAAAAAAACACCACTAAAAATTAATATTATATAGTTTAGAGTACTTTTTAAATTTATTACTTATTTATTTATTTTCTTTTCCTTTATTTTTTTTTATTTTATTTCTTATTTTACGTAACAGGAAGTAAAAGTGCTTCAATATCATTATAGTTTTTTATTTAATAACCATCTAGTTAGTGTCTTTTTGCAGTCGTTATAGAGCTTCGGATAAATATCTAAAATTTTATTAATTCGATTGTACAGGTTGGCTGCTTTAGTTGTGAATTGGTTGTTCGCAAAAGTAGATTTTGTAGCTTTGACTTCGTTTCAATAATCGTATTAATTAGCTAAGTCGTAAACCTACATCGAGCTCATCTTGAGGAACCTGTAAATACCTTCAGGCTGTGGCTAACACTAACTGTTGCAACAAAACTAACAAGATTAACCATGTTAGACTTAAAAACAACGATCTCAAAATGAAGATAAATGTAATTTAAATTTTCTAATGAATTATAAAATATTTACTTAGTTACATTACTATTTAACTTTTTATTCATACAAATTGTTGCCCGCGATTCCGTCCACCTGTTTATTGACAAATAATGTTTTTATCTTTCTATTTTTTTAACTTAAGGCAAATAAATATTAAAATATCCTATGTTATTTCTAATACTTCCAAAAGATATGTGTACAAAGTTTCATAATGATCGTATGAGTAGTTTTCGCGTGAAAGCGTAACAAACAAACTTACATTCGCATTTATAATATTAATAGGATAAGATGAACTTTATAAATATGTTTGAATAGCAAATGAATCTAATAAAGATAGTTGGAATCTATTACATAATATATACTTTACAGTAAAAAATCATGTAATGTAAAACGCAACAAATGAAATTAAACACTAAATCAAACCGTTCATAGATATCTCGTGAGTTTTTCATAATTTTAGGCTGAAGTTAAAGCTTCAAGGCTGAAGTTTACATGATTAATGTAAGTATTAAATTAACTATTGTTTTTTATACTTATCTAGGGCACGATGGAAATGCTTACACTTGTTGCGATCAGTGCTTCCCAAAGTTAAAGTATAATATATTATAGATAACTATTAAAGATACTTATCTTTATATAGCCTCTAAGCAAAGGTTTTCTCTTTGTAAAGGGTAGATCTAACCATTACGCAAATTTGGCGATTGAAAATAAAACAGTGATGTATTTTATTATATCAGAATATATACACATATTTTTAAGAATATATACATTTTTCAATGAATATTTACAATACGTATTATAGATTAAATTCTTTATTAAATTGCAGGCAATAATAAAAAGGCAATTTCTAAAACAATAAGTGAAAGGATAAATCTTTGAGTAGCACTGATCGTCGCGGTGGTACACCAATTTAACATTCACGCGCGTTCTACCACCAACCACGGCCTGCTCTAAATATATATTTATTTGTTGATTTTTACATCATACTCTATATTCTGAAAAGATATTTTTCAACAATTTCCTTTATATGTAACGCATGTCTTTTAAACTATAATAAATTTATAATAAATTCATTTTGTTTAAAAACAGTGTAAAATGTAAGGACTTTATATATATTATAGGTTTATTATACTGGACCACAATTGACTATTCCAGGTCTATTTGGTCCAAGAGATATTTTTTAGAGAAATTAAGTAGTATTGGAATCCGCGATCTTTATCTAAGTCCAAATACGTAGATATATTACTCTATTTCTAATTAAATAATTGTACGTAAATATACATTAATAGCAGCCCCAAGTTGAGAGCACCACAATGAGACACGCGCATGTGTTAAGAACAGAAATAAATACAATACTGTAAGTAATCGCCGCACGCTACCACATGCTACACCGTTATAAATAAACTTTCTTTGAAAACTAGATATGATTGTTTTTTTAATTTTTTTAATATTTCAAAGTGTTTCGTCCAATTATGTGCGTATTGGTTTTTGATTTGAAGATTGAGTAATATCTACGGAGGTTTTATTTATAGATTTGTGTTATACCAACCTTTTTACAAACGCAAGAATAACGAAGAAATGGTTTTTAAAGTTGATTGTAGACACTGATTGAAGACAGATCATATAACGTACAAACATTTTTTTATACCATAGGTATAAAAATAAAAATCGTATTAAATAAAAATTAACTTTATAACCAACAACGTAAATTATCTCTAATATATGTTCTCCAAAATGAAATGAACCAGCTTTCAGTGTAAAATTAATGTTGCAAAAAGTCATAAGACATTAAAATAACACCTTCAAAAAGTTAAAATTAAACTGAAATGTGTCAAATGGTGTTACATGACATTTTATATTTATGCATAGCTTTACAAATATATTATTTCATAACGATCGACGATAAAATGGCCAGTGATTTTCCATATAGTAATTTGATTTATTTATGCCAGAAAATAGAAATTTTATTGGCCTAGAATCCGAGACTGAAGCCAAATCTTATAAATTCAGATAACGCTAATAACTTAAGAAGTCATAATATTGAGTAGCAAACATTTATTCAGAATCGAATACCTACTATTTCAACCGCAAAAACAATGTTTATTTCAAATAATTACTATACAATTGTATCAGATAACTTTTCAAAGGGTTTGACCTTATTAATTAGAAAGACAACGTTATTATGCAATAAAAAATACACCCGAAATCTTTGTAATTCCAAAAAAATAAAAACTATTCTCACGTGCATCGCATGACAAAATGATTATTACCACATGTCATCATTTTTTCAGATAACTTTCCATTTCATGAAATGACATTTATCTAAAAAAAATATCTACTTTTAACCCATTCGTAGACATGTGCGTGAAATGTTTTTTTATAAAGTTCAGTAACCAGATTAAAAACAATGTTTTTTGTCGCTTCAGCGGTTTTGAATCGATATGATTAAGTGCCACATGTGTTTAGGGATGGAAAAATATCGATGAAATGAAATCTATCGATATTTAAATAAGTCATAAATTTTAATGTTTAATCAGGTTATGGATAAGATAAGAATATAAATTAGCAAAAAACAGATTATTATTAGGTATAGTTTTTTACGGACATACATGCTGCAATATAAAACTGCAAATGCTTTGCCCTCCTTGAGTAATGAGGAGGGATGTAACAGACTAGGGTTTAGAATCCACAATGAAGGAGACGGAGGTTGCATCCAGTTCTTATATTAACCATATGAACCATTTATTAAAGCTGCTTCATAGACATCTTCTGTAAGTTTGGTACCACTTCTTTCAATTCAGCCCATATACAACCGCCGCCAAATAGCCACCGCCTAATAATAACAATAATAGATAATTTAATTATTGTTATTTATAAACAAGAAAATAGTTTACTGTTTCAATAGTTTAGTAAGTAATAGTTTAATGTTATCAATGTTTTTTTTACAATTACTTAAATTAAAACATTTACCTTAAAAAGTCTTCAGATAAAATATAAAAACCTAATTCAAATATAACATTTGACAAAGAAAAAATATTTTTTTTGTCAAATGTTATTACAGCGTCACCGGGGGGAAAGAAGAAAGTGTTTTCAAAAAAAAATACATTTGATTAAAAAAATCGATTTTTCCAAGATTGCTTCATGAAAATTTTCAAATTAATTAATTTATTCCATTAATGTAAGCAATTGAATAGAAATAATTAAACATGTTATTTATCTTTGTCGATATTATATCTATATTTATCTATAAGCTGGCTACATCCCGCGAATGCACTTGTCTGTTACATAAATCAAGCGCACGGAGCGGTGTCGATAAAATTACTACATATTATATATAAATGTTTTGGTTATTTTTATGTAAAGTAATAATTACCATACCTTATGGACTTTATATTTTGAAATTATTATTTTTAATTATTTAACTTTTTATTTCATGAACATGACATGGTTTAATGTTAACATAACTCTTAAAAAACATACATAATTCTTAAAAAACATACATAATTCAAAACCATAGAAAATGTAGGTTAATAAACAATTAGAAAAATAATGAGATATTATTTAAAAACTATAAATTACTTAACTCTTGTAGATAAAAGGAAATATTTATCTAATTTCTATGTAATGTAAAACTATATTAATCACAATAAAACTTGATGATTCATTGATCGTAACATTTGTTGCGCATGCGCATCCTAACTGTATTATTAATTATACCTACAACATTATATGATATAAAGTCATATCCGTTGATGGAGACATCTTACAACTGTTTGTAACGGTTTATGGATAATTTGCAGTTATATTTATTAATATATTAATTTAACAACTTATTTGTATTTATACAAGTTTTCCAATTTATGTTTGTGTGTTTATAACAAAATATTACATAATATACATTATGTTTTGATTAGAATTTCCAATTTTGACATCTAAATATAATAACTAATATTACAATAAATTATTTTACCAATGTTTACCTAGTTCTTATTAAAATTGTCAACAGTCTGAAAATCTATATAATAACCGCTAGCATAAGTTTTATAGTTGCCTATTCAAAACAAATAATTAATCGAATCCGTTTATTATAAAAACTTCGTAAAAACTGAATTCGAAATTGTACTGAGTTGATATCACTAATTATTATTAAGACAAAACGCAAGGTTTGAAGTTTTCGAATAGTCTACATAATTTTGGCAGCATAAGTTAAAAGTTTTACAGTATGATAGTTACAAAATGATAGTTTTCGAACTCTAAGTGACTATGAGTGTTATATTGGATGAGAGCTATCAAGTCAAACGTTCTTGCGTATCAACGTAAGAACGTTTGGTTTTTTGGTTGCATTTGATGTGAATGGCAAATTAGGGTTAGGTTTTTTGCTTTTAGCTAGAATTATAACTAAATGAGTCCATTATTAAAACTTTAGGATTACTAATTAATATTCAAACATTGAAGAAAAGCTTGTTTATATTACTATAGAATCTTATGTAGGTACTTAAAGATAGAAATTGAAAAATTTGCTTACATGTTGATAAATGATTATATTATTTGTCTAATATAACAATTATAACCTAAAAGAAGAGAAATATGACACTAAATGAATTACTTAAGTTTAATTTATTGACATATTTATTAAAGCATATTCTCAAGAAACTAGTTGTTAGTTTATGTAGATTATTTTGCGGCAATCAAACTCAGTGAAAACCAAATGAATGCCAAACTATCTGACAGATTTAATAAAACATCGTATTAACAAATAACTGTCGTGTTACTAGTATGTAGTTGATTTATTCAAGACGTTCTTCAACATTTAATTTTTAAGAAAACAAAATTTTGATGAAGAATCTCCTTAGGGAAATCCCCTGTTCAAATCGGTAGGTCCCTGCTTTCTATTGAAACAAAAGAATCATATAAGTTTATGTATATCTAAAATAAATGCACATGTTTACAAGTTTAAACCAATTTAAGTGCTTTTGAAATATGGAAAGGATATGTTAAAGATATTAAGTATTTCTAATTTGTTGTTTTTCAAATTCCCAGTTTAGCAAACATTTTTAAGATAACATAAATATACCTAAGCATATTCCACTTCCATTAATGAAGTGTCGAGCTGTCAACTATCAGATGTATAGACATGTTAAGCTTATTTAAATTTATTTAAATATAGAATGAAAAATAAACGGATACGGACAGGCATTAGAATCCGAGACCTCTAGGAAAACATCCGGTCGCTCTACCAATAGAGCTACTGTATCGCTGTCTATCTCGGTGAATTAAACATTCTAAATGTGATGGCCTTTACCAGGACGGTGGTATCAGATGATAATTATGCTTTTGTTTGTCCTAGTAGGTACTTGGTGTTTAGACAACCTACAATATATTATGATATCCATATATGAATAACAAAAGTATCTTAAACTTTAATTCTGTAAATTTATGAATAAATATTTTTCTAAGATCGTCACGTAAATATTATAGACGATAGACATTTATCTTATCCTTGAGCTCATTAGCGGTAGATTTCTTATTGTTTCTTAAATTAGCGAAGGACTAGCAGAAGTCTATTTCTTCTCATATTTTAGCAAAAAAAGCAAGAACTTAAAGTTAAGATGATTTTCACAACGCTTTTGAATGTTTTTTATTCTATTCCATGTTTTTTTGTATTAAAAGTAGAAGCCTTAAGTAGCTTATAGAGCTTAAAGTCGGGTTACAACCCTCAATAAAAACCATGAAGGTACCATAACATTATTAATGTTTAATTAAAAAAGTCAATACTCCATTTATATATATTATCAAGCAGTCAATAGAAAAGTAGCTTGGAAAAAGTTAGTTCCCTTCGCCTTGTACTGCAAAATTATACTAGAATAAGTTGCTAATTTTCAAACTAACATTTAAATTGCGACCTCTACTTGCGGCAGGCATACTTTAACTAGTGGCAACAGCTATTTTGTCGGTTAGTGATCAATCACCATCGAAATTTAGCAGACGTTGTCGATTTACTATGTCATCTCATTTATTTTGAGGAACATGGATGTAATGACTATAAACTTTATAATAACTTAAGCCGATCTTCTTTAGTAATAAGATTTTGACGATCTGGCATTCTTTTATATAAAAATAGTTTTCATTGAAATAGTGGTAGCACTGTTGCATAGTTTATATATAAATAATTATATGATTTAGAAGATAAACAGAGAAGGAGAAATAAAACAAAACGATTATTTGTAATGATTTGGTTTAATACAACACTAATTAAGTATAATTTACAATGATCATAAATGTATTGTGATGCCCCACGTTGGGCGCCAGTGTATCTAGAATTGTTATCAGGTTGTGTAAGTATTTTTTTTTAAACATAGTCAATTGTACTGTATTTTTTTTAGATTGGAAATTGTTAATGTTGTCTAATATAAAATAATGAAGTTACAAATAAGACATGTCTTACTTATATACAAAAAATCGTAAATAATATGTCGTAGATGTTATAAGTGACACAATCTTTAAAACTAAAAGAAAATTTTGACTGTAACATTAAAAAATAAATTGTATAATTTCAATAAAATTACAATTCCATCATTGTACAATAATATAAGACATTGAAATGTTATATTTCAGTGCTGAGCTACTTTAAATGCAAGTCCAATATCCATTGTAACACTATTTACTATACATACATAATTGTGATATGATTATTTCAACCCTCATTAAATACTCAGTTACACAAAATTCTATTGACGATCTAATAAATGCTTAATTATGAAACGCTAATAAAATTCTGAAAGAGTTATTCTGAGCGTATCCGTAAAATAATTCTCAGAATATGTCATAATCATAATTTTACTACTTATTTTTCGTCTATATTTCCTACAACATGAATTCAATATGCATTATAATATACGTGAACGCTATATAACCCTATATTAAACCTTAAACAATTTACATTTGAAACGTGATAAATATATACAGCGTAAAAACAAATGAAATCACAAAATAGTACCGATGGCACGATAAATAAATCAGATCATAAATCAATTCCGTATACTTCAGTACTTAACAATAAAAGCAAACCTGGTTGGGTGAGATCTAGACGACGTCTCGACTTTAAGTAGAACTCTTTAAAGTAACGGAATGGAATAACCAAAACGCTATGCGCAAATTATGTACTATTTATACTACGACAGACGATATCACTACTTATTGTTCTTACTTGTATTACATAGCGATTACATTTTATATATTGATATGGACCTTTTAAGGTTAGCTATCGTTGACCGTCCGAAACATTAACCTAACTTACATTTCAAATAACGCTAACAATTCGAAATATTTAACTTTAGCTATTCTTAAAAAAACGTAAACTATTAAAAAATATAATGTTAAAAACTATAATACTTCAAAATTCCCGTTAAAACCCGGGCAAATAAAATAACTAAAAAATATTTGGTTATTTCTAAATCGCTCCATTTATATTTTAATTATAAAAATCCAACAGTGAACACATTAAAAGACGATCCTCTAATTTGAAATAGATCTAAACCCGTAAATATATTCGTATTACATACTGTGATAAGCTACACTACACAATATATTACGCGAAACGTTCATAATCATGCAAAAATCACTTTATTGCTATAAATTCAGTTCACTCCACTCATTCATATACGATCGATTCTGAAACCGATCGACCTTGAACGGTTCGAACGACATTCACTTCACAACAGCCGCGTTTGTGAAGAATAAAATGGTCATCAGGTATATCTTTATTTCTCAGATCTCTGTTCGTTTAGGGACAAGTTCTCGGCCTCGTCCTTAACGTGAGACATGGAGGGGCGGTACCTGTCCTCGGCGCGAGGGTACTCCTCGTACGGACTGGTCTCGCTCGAGCGATTGCTGGATGATTCCTTGTTAGAATTTTGGTATTCTCCTGTGAATTTGAAAATTGGATATGCCATTTGAATAATTTATTTTTATATTTATAAATTATGATAAACGAACATCTTCATCAAAAGTCTGTTCGATTCGAGTCCCGAAGCTAGTACCGTACCTTTATTGGAGTAATCTGAAGCCTGCATCTCGTTCTTGAGAGCGTATAGATTAGGCTTGACGTCCTGTGCGTCGGTCGCGCTGAGGTCCTCGGCCTTGACCTCGTGGGAGGAGCCGCTCCCGTAGCCGTTCATTATTGGAGGGCGATTGTGACTGTAGAGATTTTTAAAAAGGTTCTCGTTTGATGGAAAATTCTCAACATGTTCAGTTTATAGGTTGATATAAAATATTAAAATTAATCTGTCTAAGCTCAAAAAGCTTACAAGATTCGAGCACTTAAAAACTAATGAAATACCTGTAATCTTCGTGGGAGGATTGATACTCCTCATTTTGCATCATGTGGTCGTCTCCAGACATGTACGACAAGTTGCAATCTTCCATCATACCCTGAAATCGCATTATTTTATTAATTTCTGGGGTTTTTTCAAAATAATATAGTTTCAAGTGACTTATTTGTAATCATACCTGAAGATTCCTCTTCAGGGCTTCACTGTAGCTGTGAGGGCTGGTCATCATCGGAGGACTCTGTGCTCCCATGAACCTGATAGAATTTAATATTATACATAAACAAATTTCAAATACATCATAACGTAAGTGAACATAAAAATATATCCAAGAACATACTTTAAATATTTGATATTTATATAATAGGGATTCTTTTGGCTTTATTATTTATTTAATCTCAGAATAAAAAAAAATCTCATACCCCGGCCATCTCAGACCTCTTCACAAGTAACCATTATAATTATAAAATCTAGTGTCATTTGTTTAAGTGTTATATTGTAAAGTGTTGAATTTGGAAGGAATGACACCAATTAGATGTACAAGTATTTCGTGTAAGAGTCGACGACTTGTGAGTGTGTGTATGTAAAAAGATAAAAGATAATAAATAGAATATAAAAAAGATGTAAAAAGTTAAAAAAGGCAAGCTTATAGGAAAAAATTGAAAAATATTAAACTAACATGCGACGAAAGTGCACGTGCAAAGCATCAAGCTACACACTTACCTCGATAATAAGGAATCATGCAAGTACAAAAGAGGGGAACCGTGAAGATTTTAAAGATCTCATCATCTTACTTGGGTATCCAACGACGATCCTTCTTTACATATTTAGTGCATATAACATGCGTAATTATAACATAATAATTAATCTAAGGAACGTTTTTCGTCAAATACGCACAATTCGAAAATGTATCAATCACAGCAACATATGATTTAAGCTAACCAATCAGATAAGTTATCGGGTGATGTTAAAATCTATTGCAAAACAATTATTCGATAGCTTCGCATTCTAAATCTATGTCACTGTCGTGAGTTATATCTAGATGATGTAATAAAACATTACCATAACGTATACACAAAGCGATAATATATTTAACTATATCTGACAATAAACATCTGGATCTAGGTACGGACTGACATGACGTGTCGATCGTATCTGAGCACGACACACATCATGACCAGAACATCTAAGGGACCAAGAATCATCGACGTCGATAATTTTCGGTCAAGTCACATTCAATAAATGTTAAAACGGGACGCGATCGTCCAACGATTCACAGGAGGGGACCTAGCGGCGGCGCGACTCATCTCGCTGGATCGCGGGCTTGTGACGTTGGACGATGGCGGTCGTCCTTACTGTGCGGTGGGCGGTCCGGGTTCGTACTTGCGCGGGCGGCCGCGGCTGAGGTGGCGGCGCTTCACGAACTCCGCGTCGTCCACCATCCAGAACGAGCCGAAGTCGTCCTCGTACCGCACGAAACATTTGTGCAGAGACAGGTTCGTCCGGATCGCGTTCTATAATTCATCGCTTATAAAGATTTTATCTTTATAGAGATCGTCGTGGAATCGTGCAGGTAGGAAGAGAGACCCCGGGGGCGGGAGCGGGTAAGGCAAGCGATTGTGTTATGGGTATCCTCGCTCTGAAATCCACGAACACACAGCGGACCCTAAATACATATTACGAACACGTCTCGTATCGCCGTACGCTGAATTTTTAACTGTATTCGTTTACGGCGATACTTACAAATCTTTAAAAACCAGCTACACAAATAATTACAAATTCAAATCTGAAAACGAGAAAACGTTTATTTACACAATAATAGTTAGGTACCATACTAGATTAGATAGAAAATATTAATTAAGAAGAGATTAATGTGTGTAGTGTTATTGTGAAGTGTGCTGTCTTTGGTAAAGTTATTTCTGTAAAGTGTTTATTGTTTTAAGAATGACTGAAAGTTTAATTCGAATTCATGAAATTTTGTAAAATGAGGTTTGGTGCATTCTTTAAGAATATAGCAATTGTAGTTAATAAAATTCTTAACAATTGTTTCATTCAATTTTATTTTAATTTGATATTTTTATAATTTTCATTTAATAAATAAAAGTACATCTATTCTAAATTTACGTAGTATTAGACTGTATACAATTGCTTAAGTAAATGTAAATTAAAATTTGATTCAGTTTTTGTATTAATAATAAGTGTGAATATTTTTATTCACCTGCTTGTTTATTGTAATAATAAATTGTTACTGTTGAGTGTCATATGCAAGTACAAGGGTTAAGAAATAGGTAATAACATAGGTAAAGGTATCATCTTTCATGTATCGTGTATCTGTAAAAGTGTAAAGTGTATTTTACATATGGTCTGATATTAGGTTTGTCTTGTAAAAGTGTAGAGTATTTTTACATACGAACTGGTATAATATTCTTAATTGTATAATTGTTAAGAATATTGTTTTTATAGTTAGTATTTTTAATAGCTTTGTTAGTATGGTATCCATTTGAGTAATCTCTTATTTTGTGTGTAATATTTGTTATCATAAAAGTATCATCTTTTATGTTTCATGTATCTGTATAAGTGTAAATTGCATTGTATACATGATCTTGTATTAAGTTTGTCTTGAAGTATAACCAGTAGTAAGTGTTATGTATAAGTAAAAGTTAAGTATTATAAGTGAAAGAGTTCATTGTTAAGTGTAAAGAACATGTTTAGTATAAAGAGTTAAAATACAAATACCTAAGATTAAAAATAGGTTAATTCGTGTGGTGTATGATTACTGCGTTATTTGTTTGGATGTTTTGTTAGATTCAATTTAGTCATGTATCATGAAAGTAAAACTGTTTTAGATTTCACTATATTTATATTGTATTAGTGTTATATTGCTATGTATTCATGGTTAGAATAATGTTAAAAGTAAGTTGAATTTGTAAGTGTAAGAGCCATTATTGGAGTAAGTTACGTTCATTTAATATTTCAAAATAATGAGTAAAAGAGAAATACTTATATCTTTTAATTATTACTATTAGTGTAACATGTAATCTCTATAAAACAGATATTAATGGAACGATCGTATAAAAAGTTTTCGACAAATGCCACAGTGTTTAGAAGTAAGTTTATATGAAATACTCTAAATTAAAATGTTTGACTTAATAACCTATAGGCTATGTAGTCATTTCTAGCACTATAGCAATCCTTCTGCAAAAACAAACAGACACACCAGTCACCAAGAGAAGACAGACAAGACAGTAAGTGATGACAGTGTAATTGTGTTATGTAAGAGAAATTTCTGTAAAAGTGTAAACAGTATCTGTAAAAGTGCGAACAATCTGTCACACATGAAGAAGCGTGACAGAGAAGTGCAAAAAGTAATCCATAGTATATCGTCAAGTGTAAAAAGGTCTGCGACTCGGGTGTAGTACCCGGCGTGTATGGGCGCGTGCGCTCGCTGCGGCCGTCGCTTGTAGAACTCCACCTCGTCCACGGTCCACACCGCGCCCTTCACGTTCTCAACGCGCATGAAGCACTTGTGCAGTGACAGGTTGTGGCGGACCGCGTTCTGTTGTTTTTCCCGGTTTTTATACGTTCGTGTATTGATTTTATAGAATCGATTCGATTTATTGACCATTTTCTTTGTAATCGTTCGTGGTGTTTTGATATTTATAGTACTCTTGCTGTGTTTTACTTTTACTTCTCCTACATAATATATGTTCTAGGTTTCCAATTATTTACAGCAACAATATTATAAGTCCGTATAATCACAGGATTTTTTTTCAATGGTAAATTAATCGATCGTCTATAAAAATTGGTTTATTTACAAGTATAATTTCTGATATCGTAATATTTACGATGTCTGAGAAAATATAACTATCTTCGAAATTACAATCGATTAGTTTTAATTTCGAAGACGGCGATTAAATACTAAATTACACGTGCTATTTTAGGCTAACTACAGTTTACCTTATAACTCTGCAGCGATGTACAATAATTTTAGTGTAAAAGTTTATTAATATCCAATAAAACACAATTTTTAACTTCTGTATGTAAAATGCTTTTATGCATAGTTCCATTTAATAGTTAAAAGATCATTCATTCTTTCATAGTCATTCAATCTTTCAAAGGTCTATCAACCATTCGTTTATTTAATTTAAAATCTTTGACTGTCATTAATGATATCATCTATGTAGCAATATAATTTAATCTTACCTTCCAAGTAGCGGCGTTGCGTCTAAAGTAACAGAATGTTGACTGGAACCAGTTGTAAATTTCATTTAAAGTCAGTTGCTTATCTGGAGATTCGATTATGGCCTGGAAAAATCAAATATACATGTTACTCAAAATAAACTATAATTGATAAAAAGCACCTTATATGTCTATTATTGGATTCGTGGATAATTTTAATAAAATCAAAGTATTTAATAAATAGACTAATTTCTAATTCCTGTTTTTAAGTTCTTGAAATCACAACTAACCTGTCGTATTAAACTCGCATATGTGAACGGAGGTCGGACATCCGCTGTCTTGTAAAATTCGCGGTTACGCTGAATCTCTGAAAAGATATATTTTTTATTGAAATAACTTTCACCACACTTTACTAAACATTTACAATATTTCTTTACCTTGTTGAACATCTAATCCAGCTCTTTCGAGCATATACGGAAGACCTTAGGCAAAAATTGTCGAGGGTTTAAATATTTTTCATATAAGGATTATGGATAAAAATATTTTTATAATGCTGTCATTACCTCCAGCGATGGCGACTCCAGATTTATCAGAAACACGACGTCTCACCGGCCCCGGTGAAGCGCCTTCACTCGCTGGGCCTATCATAAAGTATACCAAATAAACAGGTGGTTTTAGCGAAAAATCACATGCTTATACAGGGTAGTTTGTAATTAGTTGACTACCTCTTGCAGGCAGCCTCTCAACAACATTTGTTCCACAGCTTTTTAAAAACCTTGATAAACAACAAAATAAACAAGAAACATAAAAATTTGGGCTTTACTTTGTATTTTGTAAGAAGTGCTGAAAAAGGTCAACGCCCGACGCCATACCTGCGCTCAGAGTTAATGTCAGATCTCAGGCAACAAATAAATTTTGTATGAGAAAGTCCAATTTTAAAAACTATTAATTTTTAAAAGTCGTAGATCGAATGTTGTTGATCGATTGATTGATGAGGCTGCCTGCAAGTGGTGGTCAACTTATTAAAAATAACCCTGTATATAAAGTTAAGGTTATCGTTACAAATTCTAAATAATGTTTCATACAATAATAATTCCATAAATTTTCTTGCATATATTCTTAAAACAAGGTAACCTATTCGTATTCTTCTAGTTCCAAAAAAATGTTTTTGTAGGCTAAAATATTATAATAATATTTCTTAATATGCTAGAGTATGATTAAAAACAATAACTAAATTAGAAGCGTGAGATGTAATAATATTATAACTGTTGTCGGAAGTACGATAAGTCCGTCACCCACCATGCATCTTGGCGTGTCCGTCCCTGGCAGCGTGCAGATGCCTCATCATGGCGGCGAGGCGGTCGCGCTCGCGCCGCAGTTGAAGCTCCAGCTGAGCCACCACCTGCATCTGTACGCGCGCCTGCGCCGCTGAGCGGTCGTCCAGCGTGTGGGCCGCCTCCAGGTGCCTAGAGGAGGGAGAGTTCAGGGAGTTGTGAATTTTATTAGGTATCAATTTGTCGGTTGTAATGTACACCTCAAAAAAAAATAATACATGATTTATCACACCAATTAAAAATAAATAATGATACTAAGCATTTCTCACTTAAAGTTATGAAATAATTGTTTTCAATTTTGACTTTCGACGAATATTTGTTGCTAAATAATGTGAAAGGGAAAGAGTAACCATAAAATTTATTACATATATTAAAGCCTTTTTAGGATCAAGCAGCTAGTCATTATAATGACCTACATGCCAATTATTATAACACTTGCAGTATGAAGTGGTAGGCAAGGATTAAGGATATTTAATTAAGCAGTGGATTTCAAATTTCATGTAAACGTAATATTATATGATCATTTGAAAGAATGGTTGTTTTCAAAGGACATTAGAAATAAATACAGTTTAGACACACCTTTTTTTCAAAGTTATAAAGAATCAGAATTTTCATGTAGATTGGTACCAAAATATTGAGAAATTTTAAATAATGTGTGTTATAAAATGCTATTTGAGCTATACTACAGTCTTGATAAAAAAAATCCTATATATGGTATATCACTAAAGAGCAGTGTGGTCACAGTTTAGAATAGGACCACCCCAATTTTCCGTGACGTAAGTGTGGAGTAATGGACAAAAGTAGTAGTGAATACCATCTTATACTAGGTGGCGAAGATCCCACCAAATGCGGGCCAAATCTCTTCCTATATGTGTGACATATAATTGTTATAAGTGGTAATAATGAAAAACTTACTTCAGAAAAGCTTGAAAGTCTTCAGCCAGGGCGTCGCAGCCCGGCCACTTGCACACCCCGCGACCGAATAGAGGGTGCTCCTCTATCTCACTGCCCCACAGCATCAGACCTGATGCAATATACATAATAATCAAGCTCTTATACGTTATTTTTTTTTTCGTGAACTTCATTAATAAATCATCAATCATTATAGTTCCAACTTTATTGAAACATTTCTTTTCAATATGATATTTTTATTAAAAAAACGTAACAATTTATTGACAATATCACTATTCCAATATCATCACAATATATGAACTACTTTATGCGTTATTAACAAGAAAATAAATAAACAAATAAAAAAACTCAATTTATCGTTTTCAGTTTTGTATATTATTTATTAATAATAATAATATAATAATAATACAGGACAAGTTACACACTCTGATGTAACCCCTAAGTAAGCAAATTATTAGCTTGTGTTAAGGGAGTTAGACAACGATACAAATACATAAAAATGCACATTCTTAATACTGAGAATATATTTAATAAACGACCCAACCTAGAAATACAGACATCTATGTTAATCACATTAAAGCCTGTCCCTGTCGGGAATCGAACCCGAGCCCCATTGCGTCGCTATACGTTAGGCGTCTGCGGCAACCACTCCATTAACGGGGCGATTGAAATTAATTATATTCTTAACTGTTATATATACTTAAAACATATAGTAGTAATAATAGTTAATCAATGATAATCAAATAGAAAAAACAAGTAGCATTAACAAAATCGAAAATAATCTAGATCTATAACATATAATAAACTAGACCAATCATTAATTCACCTAAAGTCCTATCCTACTAACCTGGTGGTGCGTTGGGTGGTACTGATATGGGAGCGTGCATCAAGTACTGGCGCTGCACCGCCTGCAGCTGCTGCACCAACTGCTGCTGCTGAGCCCCCAGCTGCTGCTGAAGGCCTGCAAATGATAGATATATAGAAGAATGACTCAAAATTAGATAATATGAGGATCTATGGTAGGTGGTTTTATTTACAAGAAGTAAGACCAAAGTAAGCAAGTTGATTGATTTTCACCTAATGCTGCAAAAGGTAAATATATAAGTTTTTATAATAAAATAAATAGTCCTAATGTACAATTAATTATACAGACAAACAGATAAGAAGAAAAAGAAAAAATATAGTGTTGGTAGTTTGTTATGGTGAAAAAGAATAGACCATCAAGGTGAATGAAAAAAAAAAATGTCCAGAATACTTGATACCACGTAAGAGAAACAAACATTTCAAACGACTATAGAACCTTTTACTTTTTTAAAAACTCATAATAAAAGAGTTTTAAATCTTATAACTATCTACTTTACGGCTTTTATTATTATTTAATAAAATAAAACTGTTTACTCGAAAGGTTTTAATTTGATTTTGATATTCTTATTAATTACAAGATATTATTAAATTTTGGGAGAATGCTTTTTTTTATATAGTACATAGAAAACATTAATTTTGAAAATGTATGTAACTTATTTCATCATATTAAAACTAATATATCAACCAAAACAAGGAAATAAATACTTTACTAAGAACAAAACAATCACCATTGTTTGATTTAAAAGGAATGTAAACATTTAAAACTCAATAGTATTCTTGAAGTCCTGAAAACATTATATATAAAAAAAAATATATAACATAACAGTTAGTAATTAACACATTTTTTCAGAGTTACCAGATAGCAAGTAAAAAATTAAAACTTACTTGGAGAGCTCTCCGGGGCCTGGAGATGCGACTGCGAGAGAAGGTTCAGGTTGATCTGATCCTGCAGGCGGGACTGTTCCAGCTGGCGTTTAGCTGCCTCGGACGACATGTGCTGATAGGGTGTTGTTTTTTTTAAAATACTTTTATGCAAATGAAAAATTTTGGGACAACATTAATGACTAATAGAGGAGGGGGCTTGTTTAAATAGTAGATACTTTGTCATTTATATAAGTAAAATATATCATATAGTAAAATATGTTATCAAAATAATTACAATTTACGAGTTATTGAGTTTCAGTCATCTGTCTGTTTCATGTCATCATTCTTGAAATACGTCTTATATTTTCCTATATGAGATGTAATCCAATATAATATTCATGATAGGAACTTCTTAGAGATAGATAGAGTCTTCTTGAATTTATGTATCTTGGATTTTTATTAAAAAAACTCACCTGCTTCTGCATGTGATGCTGGTGAAACAGTCGCTGCTTCATGAGCGCCTGCAGCTGCGAGTGTTGGTCCAATAGCTGCATGGCTAGCAAGTCGGGCGCTAGTAGAGGAGAGCGCGCAGGTGATGGACTGGTCGGGGCCGACGTCACCAGCGGGGATGCAGGGGCGGAGGCCTAAATGATCAACCTCACATTACCAACGAGTCAACTCAGATTGAGACGCTACATACTGAGGGTATTTCTTACGTACCAGACAAATATTTATAATATTAATAGTTGTTATGACCGGAAAAATCTAAAGTTATGACAAACCATATATGGAAATTCTAAATAAACAAAGGATAAGAACTCAACGGGGTATAACAATTCATTACATTCGACTTTATTATTAACTGTGTACGTAATATTATTGATTTCAATACCCTAGCAAGCGAGAGCGGTTCATTTCCAGGCGGCGGGGAGCGTGGGGAGCTGCGCCTGCGACGACGGGCCGCTTCGCCCCACCTGCCGGTCTCCTCCCTGGGGGGTGGGGTTGATATTCAAGTGTTACTTAGGTTAGGGGGTAAATTTTCAAGTGTTGATTGTAATTGGGTGCTGTAGACATCGTGAATTCTACTATTATTAGATCGTTAAGATCTAGGCGGGTTGGTGATACCTAATACCACGTTAACTACGAAGTGATGTTCTAATGGCGATAGATCTTATGCTAATAGGTAACCGTATACAAAGCACTGGACATTTTTTATGTGTACCTATTTATTTATAAAATCGAATAAAATATGAAGAGATATATCACCTATCCAAACAGCGGTCCAGCTCGAATGAGTTGAGAGGCGGCGGCTTGGCTGCGCCACCCGGGCTTGAGTTCAGTGCCGGCTCCGGACCCTGATTGAAACGAAACTATACAATTATTTATTGGATGGTTCAGCAACGCAACAACTCTGTCACAGTGAAAGTATTATAGCTGTGAGTGTGAAATAGTCCTAAGAACTCAATTTCCTCCTTTATTTAAGATGCTTCCTCCTATCGTTCTCAAGAGTTCAATACATCAGAGACTCCCATTATGTTGAGCAGTAACACAACCTACTTAGGTACCATCAGGTGTACCATCAGTGTGCTCCAATACCAATAACTAAGATCAAACTTATTTGGCATAAGTATTAATTTATTTCTCTATCGCCTCATAAGTTAAAATAAAAATAAATAAAGAAATACACCAATACAGGTAATCCGAGGTTATCTCTAATTTAAATATAAACTCGCGAAAATAATTGAAAATGATTATTAATAATATTTAAATGTTTTTTACATATGAGCTATCATAATGTAAGCCATATTATTTAAAATTATTATATATTTTTTTAATTATTAATAAAACTACTAAGTACTAGTAAGTACTAGTAAGTTCTAGTAAGTAACTAGTAAGTACTTTCTATAGTACCATAAATATTACAGGATCCAGTCATATCACAAATTCATAAATTTTTCTAATGTAGATTTTTTTTTAAATAATCTTACATTACCATTAACTTGATCTTATGCGTTTTATACCCAATATTAGAGTGAGATCTAAGTAAGGCATAATAATATATTATAAGAAAAATATAGTTTTATTATACATCATTGAAATTCTCTGCGTCAACCTAATTATAGAAAAGTTTTTTTTTAAATTCTATTTTAATTTAAAGATTTTTTAATATCGTTGAGATCATGCCAAATGTATAGTAACCTAATAAAAATATTCTCGTAGTGTAAAGAAAAGATCTATGCCTAGTTAGAGTAGTTTAGAGTTTAATAGCGTTAGAGTAATCTTCAATTTGTATGAAATACGAGCAACGCCACCTGGAGGCAATATAGTAAAGTAGTAGTCTTATTCCTTACAAACATACATGCTCTAACGCAATCGAACTGCTAAAAAACCGCACTAGGCACACTGTTCCAATAATTGTTTATAACTTCGTCACCTAATACCAAAACAATTCCTAACAGAACAGTCTTTGTCTAACTCAAATAAAAATAGTAACATGAAATAAAAGACACATACAATAATATACATATAGTATATATAAATTTGGTCAAACCAAATCTATACTAATATTCCAAACGGCATTATTATTTGCTGTCAAACACATAACTATTGGAGTTTTATTTCTTTGAGACAATTCTAAACCAGAGGTGCCGTTTGTTAAATATAATTATTATATTTACTTACTTTTATTACATCCAGTGTGTACCAACATAGAAACAGGGTTGACAAAATATTTATATATCAGCCTTAGTAGGTATTACTTTTTAGAGTAAAACCTCTTTGAACTCAATTGTATTATACGGAAAACCTATATTTATGTAGATCCAGATAGATCTAGATGTCAGAGAGAGTGTGAGAGAGATAGTCTCGAATTTACGCAACGATTTTGCAAGAGCACCATAATATCAAGAACTTTTATGTCAAGTATTTCTCTCTATAACTATATTAATCTGAATGTAATCATGAAACTCTAAGACTAAATTTACTTATAGTAAGAAGAAGTAATGCCTTTGACTTAGAAAAGAATCTTATAATAGAGTATAAAGCTTCCCTACTATATTCTGAATGAAGAAAAATATAAGAGAACTCTACAAATTGCTGTTCTTTACGAGACGTGACCGTAGAAAATATTTTCTCTTTAAAATATGTGAAAGTTATTTGACATTATTATGTATTTGTTTACTATGTATGTGTGTATTATATATGTTTGTATTATGTATGTGTGTATTTGGTAAATTCTATTATTAAACCTCCAAACTTTATATGTGTGTGTAATGTGCATATTGGATTTTGATAGTTACTGAAAATATTAAGTGGTAATCCACCGTACTTGGCAAGTTATTCAATCTGATATCTGATCTCTATCTTTTGGCCAATTGCCCTCCAATTTTCTCATAAGATCTACTATTAAAGCAATTATATTACGAAGATAGTTCAATCTATGTTGTAATTAAGAAGTGAAGGTATCAGTCAACATGACCAACGGCTAGACTTCAAGAAAATAACGGTTGCAGCCACAATCAGAAAATAGGAATGCCTATTTTCTGATTGTGACTGCAACCGTTATTTTATTTTAAAGGCAATTCCAACATTGGAGATCATATTATCGCTTCATACATATAAATAACAGTACTAAGTACACGCATACTCGGTGTACACATACTAAGTGTAATAAAAGTACACGCATACTCGGTACAACAATCTGTGGATTAAACAGAGAATTGTCCATTGTTGTTGGAATCCAACCTAAACTCTCTGGTTCATCAGAGTTCACTAACCACTACACCAACAGACTTCAAAATGGCGATGATCTTCTTGCCGTCGGAAGTCGATTCTACCGCCAGAAATTAAATAAAGAATATTAACTAGTAGAAACAAAACTAAAGAAGCATATTCTAGAACTTTTTCTAAGGTTTCCTTAAGAAAGTGTGTTTCTTCACCAGATCCAGAAAAAATAATTATCATAGTCAGAGCTCGAATCTAAGACCCATAAGTTCAAAAAATACCTATATATCGTTCACAAATCAATTTTCAATCCTGTTACTACATACGCAAGAACTTCAACCAGGGTTACCAATTATGAAGGAATTTCTACACACATACTCATGTAATTTCTATAATTAAGTCTAATATAAAAGATCATCTCCCAACCCTAGTAAAAAATAGTCAATAATGTTATCGAAGCAGCAGTCACAGACATAAACATGTTTGCAGTCGTGACCTCATCAGTGTTTTGAGTTGCTGTGTAAACATGGGCAAAGCATTTGTGTCAACTCTTATACTATTTTTATACATTATTAACTTCTTAGATAAAGATGACGTCATCGAGTTAAAACAGTGTACCAATAATTTAAACTGCTGTTTGTAGACAATTCTTTATGACTTCAAAGTCACAGTCAAAGTCAATTTTTTTTTCTCATTGTTGTACTTGTAAAACGTAGACTCTTGTTAGTTCCAAAGAAGGTCCATGGAGAATAACTGAATTTTTTGATTTGTTAAAATATACACATAGTATTGACCATAAAGTCAATCATAATGATGTGACAACAAATTAGAATACAAGTACTGTGTGGTACTGAAAAGATTAGAAAAACTAAACATATTGTTATTACTAGTTCTATTCATACACAAGACATTTGAACCGATCCGACAAAAAAAACGTATCATTTGGTGTAAACGTGATACTACTATTTGAATGATCACAAATACATTTGCTTTAGCCATGATATCTAGATGACCGGGATTTATATAATATATTATTATATTATATAAAAATTACTCGTTTAAAGTATGAAACTTTCCCAGATTTCCATTGGATGCAGTATGCGAGCGCTTTTATTTGTTAGGTCTGTCATGGTTTTAAATCAAAATTATTAAACTCTATTTTGCTTGAACATTTGTAACTTTTGTTAAAGATAAAATGATCAATTTTATAAAACAAAGGTTTACTTAAAAAATAAAAAAGAAAACGCTTTATACCTAAGTATGTAAAAATACTTTTGTGACTCTCTACTGAAGAGTAATATAATTCAGGTTTTAACAATTAATTTCATTGTTTTTAAATGTAAGTTATTATAATAAACAATGTTTTCAAACTATAATAGTCGTAATAATGAAGAAAATTAAACATTCAAATCACATTTGAGAACAAAAAACAACCCAAAAATCAATAGACTTAAACAACCAGACAAACAATACTATATATATAAATAATTAATGAAAATTCTTGCTTAAAACAAATATATCAACAAATACCAAGGCTTTATTTACACTACCAAAAATTCGTAATACATGACAATACGACAGTCACGTAGGGCTTGACTGCTGACGTGGTGTTTACGTAAATATCACGTAGCCAAATAACGTGATAGTCACTCAGACGTAATGCTTATTATGCGGAAGAGATTAAATTTATATATTTCTTCTGTTATGTCGAAGAATTATTTCAGGTGTGGTATTTTTGCACGTACATTAGTTGAATATTTGATATATCGAATTGTTATGTAAAATATAATTAAAACTATTGAAACAAACAGCACTGAATATTTTCAGGCATTATTATAATCTAAATTAAATATTTCTTTATCACAAAAAAACTCTATTTTGCTGTATTAGGAGTCACTTTGGGTTAAATTAAAAAAAATGTTAATATCTTACTTTATATTATACATCTGCTCCAGGCACATTTGGTGTAAGCGTCAATTTTTTAGCGAAATAGAATTATATACTTATTTGGAATAAAAAATCGCTGATTCCAGATATTTATACAATTCCATATCGCTAAAAATGTCGCTTAGACTAAATAGCCCTGGAACTGTCAATATATACGTATAAAGAAACACAGGAATCAAATACCTACTTCTCAGTGAGTAATGTTAGGTTATTGAGTTACACGTATTGTTACAACACTTTGACATAATAATAACATTACATTACTCATTGGTTAGTCACGCTGATTATAATCTTTATAAGATTTTCTTGTATGATTCAACTGTGACATGGCTGTGACATTAATCTGACATATTCACTTCTTACTTATAAGTCAATTTAGGAAATATGCTATATCGATATAGGATGTCTAGAAAATTAAATAATAATTCATATTTGATCTATCAGCGTTGATCATAATTATTTCCGATAGTGATTCCATAAATTAATTTTGTTCTATAATTTTTTTGTCTTATAAGGATTTTTTAAGCAGATCCAATGTTAATATCTTACTATGAACATCGGAAAAAAAAACAAACAGAGGAGAACAAAACTTTATAAAATATATATTTTTATTTTCGCAAAAGAAACAGAATAAAAAATATAAAGGTATAGAATTAAAGAAATCAATACGGACAAGACTCGAACCTACGAAATCTGATAGTCCATGCATAAAGTTAAATTAACACCATGGCAAACATTATGAAAAATATCAAACTTATCTTATTTTTTTATTGTCAAAAGGTTCACTCACCTGTCTCACAGCATACAGCATGGCGTCTTCTTTTATTAATATACTTATTAAATACAACAAACACTTGGTTACAAATAGTTTTAAATCGCAACTTTAGCTCATTTATCACTCATAATATATTCTTGTATGTTTTTAATATTAATAAATGTTATTCCCATATTAACTACGATATCGTCATGATATATAATTCAATCTGTAAATAGGTTGTATATTTTATAATCGCTGTCCAGTGGCAGAATGAAATTAAAAAAAAATGTCATTTGTCAGAATTGACATTCCGGTTTATATTTTTAGGATAAGGTTTTACTTATAGTTCAATCGTTTCTATTTGAAGATTATTGTATTATATAATAGACTTGTTTTCAAAATATCAATTGTAACAATGTGTTAGGAACACAATAGACTATCGACCTATAATATTTAGATAATACGAATTAGGTTTTAAATATGCTAAGCATTCTAGTTATTGGTGACATCTTGCCTACGGCGGCAAATTATCAATGGTACTAACTTAACAGGAACTGATTTTTTAAACAAATTCTAATACAAATAAAAGTTTTCGAGAACATTTATATATAAAGAAGTTTATATAGTCCATTATTCCTTGGCTAAGCTCTATATAAATTTCTATCCAATGAAGGCTTTAGCGCTGAAAGGTTCTACCGCTGTACAGCGCCAGCCCACCCTCTGTTAAGCGAGGGGGGAGCGACACGCCTACCCGCTCTTGAGAGACGCCTCCTGAAATATACTGAAATATATAGTTTCAGGAGTTATGGCTGTAATTTAACGTTATTTGTTGGCGTAGAATTTTGTAATTAATACAGTTAGCAGTTATTTTTTCATGTATTTAATTTAGATCATTTTAAGTTATCCCAATCGTTATTTATATATAGTAAATTTATGGTAAGATTCATAGGTAAATTGGTAAAATTTATTATTATACGTTTATATAAAAAATATAGATATGTAAATATAAATCATAATATATTTGATGATTGTAATATAGAAAATCGTTACTTTTTTATTGTATTTTAACCTATTTCGTTTATCTATTAATTTAATTTAAGACAAAAACTCAGACATAGTGATAAAAAACCTTTGATTATTTTGACTTCACAAATAAGCTAAATATTACTTAGCATTATAAAATTATTTTTATCAAGAAGTATATGTATAAGTATATGTTTAATCGGGGTTTTTTTAATTACGGGTCAATCGGGGCATACGGACAGAATGTTAGTAAAACTTATTATATGTATACCTAACGACTTTTAATTCAGTACTATTATAAATATATATCATATGTATGTACTTAATATTCAAATACATCCTATTGGTAAAGTCACAGCGTTAAGAATCTCAAAATAAATCCAACAGTCCGAATAATAATCAAGAAACAAGTATAGACTCAAAAAAATATATATATATTCAGTTTAAAATTAAAATTATTTTACAGATAGAAGTAATATTTGCTGTAAAATTCAATGCCAACCTTTCTGATTGGTTGACATTGTGATAGACAACCAATCACAACTCTGGATTGATCAAAGTAATAAAATTTAAAAATCTTTCTTTTTTTCAACCGTTATTATTTTTCAGTTTCCGTACAGTTACGTATCTGTACATCAGGTATTTGCTATGTAAGGAGTTAAAGGAACAAGTACAATTGAGAGGTTGTACAAGTTCCTTAATAGATTGATTATAAAATAATCTTTAATGATTTTTCGATTTAAAATAGTAATTAGTTTAGTTATAGCTAGATTAGGTTTTATGTTTCTTATATAGTTAGAAAATTTTATCTTTTATTTTTTTATTTTCTTTATTTTCTTCATATAGATTTAATTTCTTTAAATTACCATAAAGTAACTTTTTTTTAAATTTTTTATATATTTTGGTATAAACAAACATACTATTCACAAAGGTAACGGGTAGAGAACGCCAATACTCAAATAAATATTATGCCAATATTCACTTTTTGTATTATTCAATAATGGGTAAAAATATAACTAATTAGACAAAAATAGTAAGTTAGTTTTAGAAGTTTTTTGTATGTTCGAAAAATTTACTTTATTATCCATAAAGGAAAATAATTTTACTGAGATACTTGATGGGTTTATTTAAACTACGTTTAATCTAATGATTGGAAATACCAATAAAAAAACAGAGGTCAAATTTAATCGTTAAAATAAATAATTAAAATATAAGTTCTATAAATGTTTTTTTATCTAATCTTTAATATATATATTTTCCTAATAAATGTGGATAGATAAAATAATAAAAATCATATGATAGAAGTTATTGGCAATAACACAATTAATTACTGATATATATTTTATAGATTTGATATATTTATTTCTGATTTTAACACAGATTCAATTATTTTGTTTTATCGTATATGGCTTACGTGGTCTTGTCACTTTGGTTGAAAAGTTTTACGTGATTGTAATTTGGCAGGTTGTCAGTTTTTAATTTATTATATATATTTTTTATTTATTAGTCACAAAAAAAATACAAATACATTTTTTTTGTATTAGTGAAATGAAGATAAACGAAGTCATATTAAATATCCGATCATTTAAATTTAATTGCGAAAAACAAAAACCGAAAAAAGAAACGGTTTCATAAAGGTATTTAAGTTTTAAAACAAACTGTAATATTCGAATATGGAAAATTAGACACTGGCTGAAAATCGCTCATCAGCTGTCAAAAACGGCGCTCTACAGCGGGCGCATCCGATTGGCTAGCCGCTTATGAGCGACGCTCGTGATTGGCGCGCGTGGAGCACATGAGCGACAAGCCACGTGCTTATAAGTTCTGTACTCGAAATTCAAACTTTTTACGCGCACAAAGTATTTATTTCTTGTAAGAATTGTCAATATAATATTTTTGTTTTTAGGTTGTTTATATTTCAAGGTATGTCGTATTTTTTCTAGATTTCTATAGTTAAGTTTTATATCCAATTTCATTAATAAAATTTATTTAATGTATTTTTACTTACTTATATATGACGCACGGCTCCCGTAAATTTAAATATTTTGATCAATATAGAGCAAGTTAATAATAAAAACAATACTGACAAGATAACGTTAAAAACCCACAATCGCTTAAACGAGGTCGAAAATCAATTAAACAATACAATAAACAATATAAATAAAAATCACAATATATCCACTGAACAGCGATAAAAACAACCACTCATAAGTTCCTGATGCACTCGCAATGCTAATTATTTACACTGCATTTGAGTGCATAAAAAAAAACAAAATGCATAAAACCGCTCACTCAAATAAAAAAAAATATTTGTAATACAAAATATATTTGCTTTAACGCGTCTAAACAAAACACAACAGTCTGGCACGCGGCGGGAACAACAATGCTAGGTCGAAATAAGCAAGAAATATTTAACTACCGAAGCGGGGAGGGGCGGGACTGGCCCTCAGTATTGGCGCTATGGCTGTGGTAGTTATAGTTTACGTGATACACAGCTCAAATACAAATAATATAAACATTACAACTGAGCATGCGCGGTTGATGCAGAACGGGACGAAGCGAATTCAAATTTCGAACACGCACGCACGATACATGAACTATATGAACAAAAAATATTATTGTGATAGCAAAAATACTAGACAAACTAGATGTGTTATAGCGGATTATCTAAATTGCTTTTTTATGGATTAATTTGCATATATCTGTCAGGGTTTCCTTGGAGCGGCTGTGCGCATGCGCGAACGACAGCACAATGTTATTGACGATGCAAAATATTTATTTTTTGGCGCAACACCGACGCAGCTCCTGTGAGGCTGCCATTTTGAATTTCGAACGGTTCAAAACTTTTCGAAATCGGAATTCTATTTTGAAGTTATTATAGGTATAGGTAGCTCTACTTTAATGGTATCATTATATGTATATATATAGAAAGATAGAGGACAATAGAGAAAAGATAAATATCAAATAAAACGTTGTCTTAGGAAGACCACGGAGTTTGTAGAGAATTTATTTCAATTATTATCTAATAAGGAATCACTGCGCATGCGTTAAGCAGGATTTACACAGACTACATTTTTTTTTCCTATTTTAAAAGCATACCTCGGTTATACGAATATAATATTGTAGAATGTACCAAAATACATACCTAATCCTTATAAAAAAAAACTACATTATTCAAGACAAAAACTCTCTGTAGTAATTTCTAGTAGTAGTAGTAGTAGTATTAGTAGCAGTAAAACCTCTTTTGATTAACTGAAAATAACTTAAGAATCAGAAAATGAGTCGGTGTAACACAAGCTCAAAGCTCCAGTAGGCCATTGACATTTTTATTGGGCGATGATTTAGACGATATCGATTTCGTCGCCACCTCTCATGCGGAAGATAATATGAATTTAAGACCTGATCTACTGACACTACGTCTAGACTTGATAGATTGACTAACCGTTACTAATAAATATTCTAGGATATCGTTTCAATCTTTAAATCAATTCGAATTCTTTATTTGAATTGTTTTTTTTTAATTATCGTTACATTGACCTTTATTAATAATTGTTCCAGAATTTGATTTAAATTTTCAAATAAGTTGAAATTCTTTTTTTGAACTGCTTTTGTTTTAATTATCGATAAGTGGATGAACCTTTACTAATAAATGTTCTAGAATTTGGTTTGAAAGTTTAAATCAATTCGAATTATTCTTTTAAATACATTGTTTTTTATAATTATTTAAAGAATGTCTAACCTTTACAAATAAATGTTCTACAATTTCATTTCAATAATCAAATCAATTGATTTTTTTTTTGTAATTGTTTTTTAAGTCTCTACATTCGAGTTACACATTTTAAACTCGAATTTCATTATTTAATATTATTTAAAATTGACAGCTTTGTTCTTTAACATTTTAATATTTATAATAACACTTTTATAACAATATTGTTATAGACGTCTTGTTTATGTCATTCCATGCCAGGTATTCCCGAAGCAATAAGTTAGACAATAACATCCCTATTTTTACTGTTTCATAGAACAATAAAATGTCTGAAACAAGAGAACAAAACTATTTCTAAAGCTACATAATATTTAAATAAAAAATATTAATTAAAAGTCCATTTCGCTTATAAGCGTAGGCGTGGCTCCGCCCACTGTATAGAGACGCCCAGTCCTGCTTAAAAGCGACCGCCTAGCCAGCCAAAGAGCCTGAACAGAATAACGAAACCTATACACAGTTACATTAGATTAAATAATATTCTTCCTAGAAATAATATTATTTTTCAAATAAAATAAAACTTTACTAAAATAAATAATTTATTATCAACAGCAATTTTTTAAATAACAAATATATTTTGATTAATATTTTAAATTTTAAGTATTTTTTGTAATGTTCTTCTTTTCATTATTTTTATTAAAAATTCTTATTTGTGATAATAAATGTTTTTTCATATATAAGTATAAATGAACCACCAGCTCTCAGATCATTTCCTGTAATGGCGTAGATCGTTTCAGGAACAAAAGCTGAAACCAACCTAAGTCTAGATTTTGTATAGCTTTGTGCTCTAGATATATAACTTACGATAGTATGAATTGTGAAAGAATATTATTATTTATACTGTAAAATATTTTTCAGGCTTAATCTAAACTATTTCAAAATCTAGATAGTATTTATATCTACAATTTCTGGTAAATTATTATTATATTTTTATAGGACATTCAATTATAATGTATTTTTATATGAAAAGTTGCAGTTATTCTCGTCAATTGAAAATTTTCAACTATAATATTATTTATCTGATCTAACGTACAAATGAAATTGAATTTATTAAGCTTAGTTATTCTGTATTTTATAAATGAGATTATATCTTTTATCATTCTTTGTAACACCTACTTAAGTTTACCTTTGTAATACTTTGTTTGTCGGATTCTAGACTTATAATGAAAATATTGATAACCTTTGAGATAAAGATAAATTTATCGTAAATACGAATAATTATCAGTATTTTAAAAATTCGAATTTAACTAGAGACTTGAAAAAAATATAAGGAAAAAATATTTTGAAATGATAACTAGAACAAAATTAACAGTTTCGTCAAAAATCATTGAAACTCATCAAATCTATTATTATGGTATGTATTAAAACTGTCCTCCTTCGTTTGCTATCTTGCTAGCTGATTACTTTTGCGTCTATTAAAAAATATAGAGTTGTCTCTATAAAAACTACTTTCATATATGGATGTGAATATCTATGAGAATTTTCTAGAATAACCCAAAAACATTGTATTTTTTTTATAACCTGACAATAAATAATTAATAATATTAGTATAAGTAATACTTACTTTTGTGTCCATCTTTATCTGAAGCTAAACCAGTTTGGGTTTGGGTTTTTGGGTAATTAAACATATTTTGAAAATAAGTAATAAAATATGACCATTTCATCATAATACGAGTAGCAGTTTCTGTATAATCAGGGAAGAAACAAACAAATATTTAAATTCCAATTGGTTTTAGATATTCCAGACCTGTTATGAACATTGACACTTGACATTACTATTAATATATATGTATGTGCAGATTTGATCTCCTTATAATTTTATATATGGTAACGAGTCCGTCGGTGTATCCGTTAACCGACGGCTGAATTATCAATGAAATATTAAGAACAATTTATAATTATTATTATTTAATAAACAAAGTATTTGATCAATATATATTTTAAGAATATATTTTTTAAATAAAACAAATACGGTAGCTCAATTTTTTGAGCGACGGGATAGTCTCCCAGAGATGGTTGGTTCGAATACTTGAATGTTTTTTTTCGTTCTATATTTATTTACAAACTATTAAAAATATATGACAAAATCAAAATATAGTACTACATATAATAATAATTAGTATAGTTATTTAAAAAAATATATTATTTATTTCATACTTTCCTAAAACCTATTCAATAAAAACCAATAAAAGGATTGAGCTGACTCAAGCACGTAAAAGTTTTTATTACCTCTAAATCTTAATGGAGTCAGCAGTTTTTTGGACAAACACTTTTATTGTTTAGTGTGTTTTAAAATTAATTTCCATTAATTAATTTATTCCATTAATTACTATTTTTTTATGGTGATATATTTAAATGATCTAATAGAGACCCTTGCCAGCGACTTCGTTTTCCTTGATTCCCTCCTCCTTCCTTCCTCTACCCTACAAAGCCTTATGGCTATATAAGATAACTATACCTAAATTATAAAAATTCAAACAATTTTTGTATTTTTTTGTGAAAATTAGATATTTTTTCCGAGTAAAAAGTCATCCTTTATGACTTCAAAAATACCATAATATCACACAAAATTTGATGATAATTATAACATTAGTTTGTTGTATTTAAGATCCAAATCAAATAAATTTTATTTTTATTTGATTATTATTATTATATTATCATACAATTTCCCTGGGGCAAAGCTACATTAGGAAAATTCATTAAATGTAAATGGTTTTTGGAGTGATACTCCAACAAACAGACAGACAATATATTTGTATATATTTTACATATTGCTTAGACAAGAAATTATACTGTTACTTCAATATTTTAAAAACGATTCATAGATATTTTATAAACTAACCGCTGGCTGTTTTTTGGTAGTTATTTTATTAACTATAGTAACAACAAATAATGAAAAAAAAAAGTAGGAAAGTAAAGTTTAAATTATTTGCATATCTTTTCTATCTTTTGTAATCGTATCTTTTTATAACTTTCCTTTTTGGAACATTTCGACAAATGAGCAGACACTCCACTTTCCACCAGATGATAGTACCTGACCTGACCTCACCTGATGGTAGATTGACCAAATATGAGCCATGGGGGAAACAGACCAGGAAATTGATGGGTAGAGTGGGTTGTTTATAATGCTCTTTCCCATAAAAGCTATAATAACCTGATCTTCTGTGGGTACCACGAACCAACTAGTAGAGCAAATGTCAACAGTGAGACATCTTATCGATTTGATAGAAATAAGAAGAAATCTAACATTAGTAACATCCTATAAGGTAAATTTCTACGTCTGGGAACCCTTATTTGCGTATTGGATCTTCCATTAATCCTCATTTTAAAAATAATTCAAAAATGAACTCTAAACTGTTCGCCATAAGATTCAAGATAGTATTATTATGTATAATCCACTTGTCTCGTTCAAATATTTTGTGATTCCTCTCATTGTTTTATTATCGATTTTGAATCAATAGAAGTATATAATGTATATGTGTGAGTGTTTATTTGTTCTGGAATAATTATTGTCCGACGATAATTTAGTGAATTTATCTGATTCTAATATTTATTCCTGGCATAACTTAGTTGTTATGAAGATATATTCTCCAGACAAGATAAATATTCTATGTATTTATAAAAATAAATTTATATTGAAAAAGTAGAATCTAACGGTAAATTTCAATAATCGATCTCGATCCATTTTTATTATAAATTACAAATTACCAACAGTTTCTTTACATATGATTCTTAATCGTTTTGTACTCAAGGAAAGCAATCTAGGGTTAATCTCTGATCTCTATCTCGGATTTCAGATCGATTATTTATTTCAGACCATATTAGATAGCGTATTTACCCTGAAATATGACAATTGCATAGCTTTACTTAATAGGATTAGGATTATTAACCCCAAAGTATACAATTCCGTTATGTTTTTGACCTCGTGACATCAACTTATTTCAGTAGGTCACATTATATATATAATAGAAAAGTTCAAATATACCTTTAAATGATTACTTACCGATGCTGGTAGTTGCACCATTGGTCTCTGTAAAATAAAATCATCTTTTAGGCTTCTCATAGTTACGAAAAAATAATAGATGAAGAACTTGAGTGAAAATGACAAACTATTTAGATATAATTAAATGAACAGATTATTATTTCTTCCCCGCCTAATCAGGAGGAAAGTAGAGGAATTTGGTCGACAATAGCAAGTTTACAATTGCACAATAAGACTCGAACCTGCGACCTCCTTGAATCTATCACAAACGGTCTGACAACTGAGCCAGAGGATACAACTAAAGTCATGTTTTTTATATTATTTTTTTATTCCATATGATTCCGTATAGATAAGAAAGATATATTTAAATATATATTTTATATATAAAAGCAATACATTTTAGATTCGCAATATTTATCTTTATTTATAAATATGCTAAAACTAAGGTCATTAGTGATAGTCAACAAATAACCTAACTTCCTTGACCATACAGATAAATCTTTATCATATAGCTAAATAAACATACAAAATTATCTTTTCCTAAGATATAGAGTTATATTGTTTTTTCCTCAAAAATTGTAGCTTGTTTTATTTATTGTTTTTACTAAAAAATAATTCAATGTTATGTCATCTTCATTTAAATTTCTGAAATAATATTATAAATATTAATATTGTATAAATATTTAAATTGAATATCATTTAATTTGATATTAACTCAATGCTGTTATTATTTGCGGTCTCTATCTATAGTCCTGTTGTAAAATACTACGATAATTCTGTATGTACTTATAGATAAAATTACAAACCTATTAGTAATATTAGGTAATTACATATAGTTTAAGATTACCCTGAATAAATATTATTTTTATATATATTTAGTTAAATAATTAATTTTCTACTTTAATTGTGGGTCTTTTGTAAACAACTTTATATTACAACAAGAATATTTTTTCTAATATTTTATTAGTATGGAAAAGTTAATATATTGATATAAATATATTTTTGAATTAAGATAATATAAAATAACGTATACAAAGTAACTCAGACTCGAAAGAATACTGTGGATGTCACAGAACATGGTATGGGAATCGAATTCACGTTTTAGTCTCTACAGTCAGCCCTCTAACGACTATACCAACGAGTACCCCTAATACGAGTTATGACGTTACAAAAACTATGACAGTTTACCAAATCATCATCACTCTATAAACCATCCTAAATAACTAAAGATAAATTTATCTTTTAACATATTATTATTAGTAAGTCAGTATTAATTTTACGTTATGTAAACTGTCATAGTTTTCGTAACATAAAAACTTATATTGATACAGACCGTATCTCCTCTTACTTTATAGTAAAAACATTAATTATATTATCATTTGATAACATGTTATCAATAAACCATTTCTTTGTTTATAAAATTATCGAAAGCTGTACGAATCGGTTAGTTTTGTGATTCTTCTCGCTTACGTTTACGTTACGTTCGGATTGCTGTTTGGAAAACATTTTTTATTGTTTTGGTAAACTTTGGCATCGAAAGATTATAACCGCTTGCAATGAGGTCATACAGACACTATGATATAAGTAAATAATTTTAATGCATTTTTGTATTTCGTAATTTAGTGAGTTATTACAATGGTTTTATTAGGTATATATTTTTTCTAATGTAGTTAAAATTTGTTAAAATTTGCAAGTTTTTTTAACAGCTCGATCGTAAACTTTAATTTGTATGTAGAGCAGTTTTATCTTATTTGCGCCAGGTGGCGTTGCTCTTGTTTCGTATAAATCGAAGTTATAATATTTGTAATTTAACTAATGTCAGAAGGTTACATAACTTTAACGCATTCTGAGATAAACAAACAACAAAACATGATTATTTGAAAAACATAAATAGATATTTATTTGAATAAAACTGTTTTTTGTTTGAAAGCGCTAAATGCTAAAACCAATTTGATATTTTTTTTATAGATTATTCTGGTAAAATCATACGAGGTGTGAATATAGAATTTAGTTTTATTGTCCAATTTTAGTTTTAAAAAATGTATGTGTATAAATACTTTGCTTAAATCAAAATAAACCTTAAATAAATCCACCGAATAATAAAAGCGTTTTTAATGAAGAAAAATCCCATTGGTTTGAGCCTGCATCAGCTGGCCTTGAAGCGTAGTAAAGCAAGCATTGACAAAACCCAGTTTATATATATATATATATCGATTAGTGCTAAGACTGAATATATTTGTATTTAATAGAATTAGTTCATTAACATAAAAAAAGTGTAAAAAGATAAGCTTTTATGACTATTTGATCTTAATTTTTTTCACACGATTTATTAAATAATCTACTATGAAATTAACAGCGTGTTCTCATTCAAAACATTATCGATTTTTCAGTAGTAAAAATATGTTTTTCATCAGTTCGCTGTGTCATGCTAAAAACCCTTAATCACTCTCACAAAAAGGTTTTATTCAATGTTCTTGAACAGGCTTTCAGCGAAATGGACTTAACAAATACTAGTTTTTGCCCACGACTTAACTTGTTCTTCAAGAAAACATAAAATTTGATTAAAAATAATAATTAAACGTTTGTTATTACAAAATACATTTTCTTGTATTAAACGAAACCAATGGACACAAATGTTATTTAATGTTTTAGTTTAAGGTCAGTACTTTTCGACTGTAGGTAGTAGAGGGCGCTAACAGATTATCCAATTATAAACACTCAGACGAACACATCGATAGATATATACCTAATGCAGTTCATAAAACAAAATTTATATACTTATGTTTCCCGCGACTCTGTCTGTGTGGACTGCAAAAGTACTATAGTTGTTAAGAATATTAAATCAGAAATACAGATAGAATACTTGAAGATAACAATATTATATATCTTGTAAAACGCACTTAAAATTTCAATATTTTCTTTATATTTTCTGAAGGAGTATTAGAGAATTGTAATAAATATAGTCTAACTATTTCGTATTTTTAAAATAAGATAAATAATTGTAAAACGAACTCACTCACTAACTAACTACTAGCAACTAAACTAACTACTAAACAACTAACACTTCATATACGAAGAGAACTCTCAAATAGCAGACTTTCCAAGTTCATTCTTATTCTTATATTTGGATCAAATTACTCAATATTTTTTTAAATTACCATACTGACTGATCTGACGAATAATAATACGAATAAAGGAGTAACAAACATTTTAACTTAGGCCAAAATTTCTTTAAATAATAAAAACTAAATCACTTATCACTCGGTTCTAGAATCTTTAAAATGTTACAAAAAAAGGATTTTTATAATTTATATTACATATTACTGAAAAGGACACGAACTGAACGATTAAAATAAATTCATCTTAACTTATCTTTTGACAGCGGTTTTTCCCGTGCTGAAAAAAAATCGGACGATTGCCTGATAGCCCTCCGTTATATTTCCTCCAGATGAAATATATATATATTAATCTGGATCGTTTCTTACTGAGTTGAGATGAGAGCGCGTACCAAACCAACAAGCAAAATGTAAGTTTGTTTGTTTTTTTGGTCGCATAGTTTAGTATTAATTTGCATTATTCGAGACAAGACCGATTGACACGTGTATCGCTAAAAAGCCAAGGCCGTCTAGTGCCACTAAATATTTTAATTTGTCTCCAAATAAACAGTCGGGAAGTGAGAAAATAATTGTTGAAGCTAGTTTTCCCAATACTTGAAAATTTTACGAATTAAATTCCCTAGATTAATTATTTTACGAAGATAATTGTCTATAAAAGAAATAGTCTTTTTTTTATACTTATAGTCTGCATAGAATTTGTCACTCAATTAATCGGCAATATCTCATGTACATAATTACACAGACACACGCACAAACACACACACAAACATATTAAAAAATATGAAATCTCATTACATTATTTTCGACCAATAGGGCTGATTTGAAAAGTCCTCCTAAGGTATGTAGGGACATTTTTTTTTTGTTCTGTAATTTAACATCTCTAAATTAAAGCTGTGTTTTATCTATAAACATAAACAATGTCACTAATTCTTAAAATGTTGGAGAATTAAAATATGTGAAAAATTTTAACAATAAAAAAAGAAACTGGTCAATGGCATACTTCAGAGTTCCTTAAACAGAACATTTTCCCTATTTATTGAAAGCAAAATCTTTTCTTATATATGTACATTATTTCAAAATTATTGAAAAAGAAAAAATAATAATCGTATCGTATATAAAACAATAAGCGGTAAAACTAAATAAATTAAGTTGTTGCAATAGATAACCAACGGAGAATGATTATAACAATGGCCATGACGTATTACGATATATTTTTAACTTAATTAATGAATATGTATTGTTAATAGGCTTAAAATTTAGATATTATTTTATTAATCTATTTGATGACGTGTATGGTGAATGATTATTTTTTTAAGCGTGAATTGAAACTGTTTGATGATAATTAAATAACTTAAATAACTATATAATCAGTATCTTTATATATAATTATATATTATTTCATATTTACCGCTGCATCTAAGTGTTCGTCATCTTCATCTCGTTGGAGACACATCCAGGAATCACAGATTATATAAATTTTGTTTGTCACTTCACAAAAACTGTCAGTAAATAAAGTTTATAGTCTGTGTCCCAGTGCGGCGCCCTGCGGCACACCTCGGCTGTGCTCTTGAAATGACTGAAGCAATATGGCTCCTTATGTTTTGAATACAATCTGTAACAGTACAGAAAAACAATAATAAACTTGACTACCAGCAGCAATGGCTTTAAGTACGTAAACTTAAGGATATATTATGAGCTATTATATCCAATGCTTTTGATAAATCAACCGTATCCCGAAGGTCAAAGGCTGATTTTGGATCAACAAGTTCTAAGCAGATGTTCTTGAATATGTTTTATGGTATGCTGGTTTTTATGTTTGTATAAACAAAGCTGAGGTACTATGAATCTATTTGAATTTATTGAACTTTTTCATAAAGTAGAAACGTTTTACAGTAATTAATATACGGTATGCACATAATATTATAATTTGTTTGGATTTCGGTTTGACTTACTAAAACAGATAACGATAGAATTAAAACCAAGCTTGAATATATATTACTTAATAAAATTAGATGAAAAAAAATACTATTATTTGTTTTAAAACAGAATTAGTGATATGTATACATTTTAATATATTTTTTTATAGTAATATTTTTTTTTAATTTTGTGTTGAGAGACATAAGTATCTAAGTATAGCAGTATTCAGTAGATATAGAAACCTAAACATATAAATACTTTTATTTTTTGGTGACCTAATGGTCAAAGATTTTTGTATCATAAACATTTTTGTTTTGGCTGTCACCCGATCCCGATATAGTTTACTTACATAGCTACGACAAGCACGCTCAAGACTTTCTAAACAAAACATTCAACATTCAAAACAAAGTGTAATTTAATACTTGGACGAAATTAAGTACATGAATTTGGACTGATGTGGCTAAGCATACCAACAGCTAAAAGGGGTTCATACATTTAATTTTTTATTTTAAAATAAGTCTAGATCAGCAATAAATACTGGAAGTATAGTATAATATTATTGTTTGTATTAAATATATATTTTTGATGAATCTTAACAGACTTAAGACTCGAAAAGGTTGAATTTTTGAAAAAAGATTGTAAATCTATTCAAAGGTTTCAAATTATACTGTTTTTTAGAAAAGTGTAACGACTAAAGCAGTTTATTCAATCTTCACGCAACGACAACGTAGAGCTATATATGTAATAATTTGTAATATAATAACTAAGAAGATCTGACAATATTTAGATATTATTAAATACAATTACTGGCCTCAAAATATTTTATATGATGGTATAGCTGAAATTAAATTCTACTTAAGATGTTACTGAGACGGTGATAGATGTCTATGTTTCTTTTTGTACGTATAAACAATTTTATAACTTAGAAAACCCTGAAAATATTTATTTAACAACTACATAATTAAGTTACACCTATCTCTAAAAATAATTGTAATATAAAGTTAAGTTTCCGAAATCCTTACTAAAAAAATATTTTTTTAAAACAGCGCCATCTCTTACAAAGTACTTGAACTAGGTAGCCACGATATTATTTAAGTTACATTCGAGAACACCGCCATCTATGAAACATAACCTGAACTATTTTTTTCCGTCACGCCTGTTGCATATACGGCCATTGAATTGTTTACACAACACAAAAGACCCTTGTTTGTTTTTCGCTAGACGTTTCCTGGTGTATTTTGTGTGAACTTGCGCTTGTGTGAGTGTTTTCACAGCCGTGTGTTCGTTAGTACACAAAATGTTGTTGTTTGCACGGTCGAAGCAGTAATAAATTCTCTCTGAACTGAGTTGTTTTACTCGGTAATACCAAACTAAATAATGTAATGATTCGATGGTAACGATAGTTTATGGTGTTGTTAAAGTATTAGTATATGACATTTTCTTAGAGTATTTAAACAATAGCCATAGCCCAAATAATACAAATATTGTTACTGTTTGGATGTGTATGTGTATCCATAAATGGATAGGATATTTCTCATTAAACACTTAGTACCTATATACCTAGTTGATTAAATTTATTCATGTTCGTTGTGTTTACATATCTTCAAGAAAAATTGCTCATACATTTTCTTTTAGTAACCCTTCGTTTTGTTAAAAAGAAATACGGAAGAATTACAACAGAGAAAGTTTGAGGTAAATAAAAAAATAACAAAGAATAATGTTATAAATTTAAATATTCCTTGAAAATTTAATATTTATTTTTTATTAAACATAATATTAGTGTTCTATTTCATAACTACAGTAGTTATAAGAAATGCTTATAAGAAATAAAAAAATAAAAAAAGAATGCAGAAGTCTTATTTATAGGTACTTGGGAGTTGGGATGTAATAAAAGAAAATATAAAAATCTTGCAGGTTTTAAATACGATTCTTGACTTACTTAAAATAATATAATATAAATATATATATTATACTCTGTAACCTATATTAAACTAACACATAATCTGTACTAGAAACCTATGATAGATCTAGGCATAATAAGAATGGTCAATTAACTTTAAAACGCAATTAAACAAAAGACAAAAGGTAGAGCATTTTATGTTCTGGCTACAGCGTTGAGTTCAATAACCTTTAACAATAATTTAAGGTCCTAGATGTTAAAAAAATATGACAAAAAATGTAGTCAAATGCCAACATAATGTAAATAAATGGATAGGTTTAGACAACGGTGCTCTAATGAATATTCCACTGATGTTTACTTTGAATTTGTGTTTTATTTGCTAACGTTACTTTTTATTTTGCTTAACGGATATCCTGTAGCTTAAACAAGTCCTCATTTGATTTAGCAACAACAATCTCAAGATTTATGAGAATATTAAGTTACTGTCTTGGAATTAATTGGTCCTGACTTCGAGTCCCATGTTCGTCTGTGAAGATGTAAACAAATCTACAACATGTAAATGATTTAGAAGCCCATTTCTAGTATTTAATTAAAATAATTTAATTCTGCGGTGCAACTTATTTAGTTAAAGTAAAAAAAAAAATTTTACCAAAAAATGGATCATTTTATAAAGACATTATATATACTGGTATGTTAAAAGCAAAAAATATGGCTTATATTTATAATAATGTTTACTAACCATGTTATCTGTTTACGTAAACTAAAAAATAAATTAACACGTAAACATGTTGATAAGACGATATTATTGTATTAAAGGCCTACAGATTTAGAATGTTCAAACTTTTGTAGTAGATAAGTATAATATATAATAATATAATCAATTTCGGTTAAAATTAAATAAATTATGTTTAAATTTATAAATGCTATTTTTAAGCCAACAAGTAGAAACATATTCCACATACACAAACTTGCTTGAGGGGTAGTTGGTTCATCATGTTTGTCTTTTTTTAAATATAGAACCATTTTTAATACTTTTATAAATTAAAATTCTAAATTCAATTTACTACGTCGCGTCTGAGAAAAACACAGAAAACTACATTAAGATCCTCCACTCCTAAATATATGGATTTTTTATTTTTATTGTATAATTTATTTTTAGTATAATTCAATCTATTTGGAACATATTTTTTTTTTGTTAAAATTGAGTTTTAGTTTTGTAGTTTTGTTTTGCACATATTAAAATAGAATGAGTAGTTATACTATTATCCATGTTTACGAAATATTAAAAGATAATTTAATGTTTTGACACTTTACATTTTTTGTGAATTTCACATACTTTTGAATGATTTGTAAATGAAAAGTTAAAAATATTTTTCATCTCTGAAAGAAGTTCAATTGTATTTTTGTACGACAAAATTTTTTTAAAAAATTTCACCAAGTAATTTGTCTGATACCGTATATTTGATACTTGATTTATCTTTTATAGGTATATTTGGGTAGAAAATAATCAAATGTAGGTATAACTTGGCAAATAAGAAACATTCGAAAAAATTACGAAATATTAAAAAATAATTTAATGTTTTGACACTTTACATTTTTTGTGAATTTCACATACTTTTGAATGATTTGTAAATGAAAAGTTAAAAATATTTTTCATCTCTGAAAGAAGTTCAATTGTATTTTTGTACGACAAAATTTTTTTAAAAAATTTCACCAAGTAATTTGTCTGATACCGTATATTTGATACTTGATTTATCTTTTATAGGTATATTTGGGTAGAAAATAATCAAATGTAGGTATAACTTGGCAAATAAGAAACATTCGAAAAAATATATTTTTTAAATAAATAAGTCATTTAATTTGAAGTTTAAATTAAGTGATATATTACTTTTTGTTATTTTAAACAAACTGTGTTTTTTTTTTCAAGCTATTAACCTTTCGTCTATATGTGTATAAAGTAGTGCACGTTTTTTTTATATCAAACAGAGTTAATCGTCAGGATTACAATATTTTGTTATTCGGTAAAATATTCAAAGAAAACATATACTTGAAACAATATTTGATTTATATTCTATTATCTATTCTATTTTCTCTCCATCAACCTAAACGCGTAAAATGATCTTGGTTATTATAAAATGACGTCACATCCTTAATTAGTGATCCTGCGAATCTAATTAATAATAAATACAAACAGAAACACAAACTAGAATAAGCATAACACTATTAATTCTAGCTACGAATTGTATGCAAGTAAGATCAACATCTATGTTTACAGCAGATTATCTAACACGCACACACGCAATACACTCACACATGCGAGAGTAATAAAGCTTCGTCTACACTATATATAAATTATGTCAATAACATGTCCATTATGTATATAACATCATAATCCCAATATCCCCAGGTTATAAAGGTTGAACCACTCATTCCTCACCAACATTTTCTAAGGCACAGCGACCTTTATGCGGCACCTATTACCTCCGAAGTCATCTTACAACGGTACCAATATCAACCACCCAGCCCACCTCTTCTTCAGACAGTTTCCTGAATTGAAGGCACGGTCACTTCCCGTACAATTTCTTGCACTTGAGCCATCTCGCTAGGAACATCTGAGAGGTTACCTACCATTATTCAGCTAGGGCCGGAACTGTAAGGATCGCTAACTTCCTGGCCGGTGGACGGTAGATGCTGGCACATCCGTCTAAACTCTAAGCAGCTCTACCCAAACCACAGTGGCCCCTGAAAGAACCTCTGCTTAAGGGATGTTCTAGGCCCCAAAGTGAAAGACAGAAGAAGACAACAGCGCTTCGCCTTGACCTCGTTAATTTGACCTTTAGTCTCATGTGTAATCCGATGAACCCCTGACAAATGTAGGGACCCAGAGTACCGCCGCGAATAAAACACTGAAACAGGAACCCGGTAATTTATACACGTCAATTAGAAACTGTCAGCCAAAGCAGTCAAACTAAATGTTGGAAGACAATTTTAAGATATACATTTCATATAATAAAACTCCATAGAAAAGCAGAATTTTCCGGGTGAAATTTGAAAAATATTGTTTGTCAATCAAACAGACAATTATAAAAAAAAAAAATCTACGATGTCATTCGAGTTTCTCATAAGTGATATCGTAAATGACTTTAGTTTAAATTCTACTTGTTCCCAACAACTTTGTCTGCTTCCCTTCATTATATTTTTTCCACGTGTATGAATAATTTAATTTGGTTTTTGGAAATCAAGATAATACATTTATAAAATAAACTAATGTAACTATAAACCAGAATTTGAAAATGGTCACATAAAATAAATATATATAATGATAGGGATGTTCCGATTTTGATGAAATAACAACTAAATTCATCCTTGAAATGCGTACTTTAACTAAGGATAACTGCCCTCATTCTAATCAATTCAGTAGTTATTCATGAATACACTGACAAATAAACAGACAGACATATCAACAAAAGTAAAATACATTCTATTGCTCTAATATAAACTTATTATTTTTAAAAAGTATATCTATAAATCTAGACAAATTAAAATCAATATTTAATAATTAACTTCTTAACTACATCCTAAATAATTTTCAATATTGTTATTATTACACATAACATGAGATTATTTAAACAATCATAAAAAATACATAAAATAACAATAATATAAGGTGTTAAGTTAAATATTACGTAATATATCCTTATGAATACACCGTTAGTCGTTATTTGTATATGTATGTGTATATGTATGTATTCATTTGTGTGTATGTATGTGTGTGTATGTGTGTGTAGGTTAAGAAAGGCAAGCATTTTCCCATCGTTCATTGTTTTTCTTCTTAACAAACAAAGTTGCGTAAGTAGCATTCGTTCTGAATTACATTTAAGTAAGGCTATTGCTATTGTTAATGTTATTCACTTGTGATTCAATAGCACCTAAATTTAATAGCTAATTTTTTTGTTACTATGGCGGCTTACTAGAAAAAAAAAAATCTTAAATTTCTTTCGAAAGTACAATGTTGAAGTTTAGAATTCTATATTTATATAAAACATCCAATAACTTTAAAATGGCTTACACGTTTATAGAATATTTCTAATACATTATACATTAATTAATTATTGTATTTAAAGACATTGATTAACTGATGTTCTCATAAGAAATATATTATTGAAATTATATTATATTAAAGAAATCATGTTTGTTGTATGGAAGCCTTCCTTAAATATTTTTTTGTTTTATTATATGTTGAATAGTGGTAACTGAAATACATCAAATGTGAAAATATCAACTAAATATCACGGTTCATGAGATACAGCCTGAAGACAGACAGACGAAATCTTAGTAAGAGGGTTTTGTTTGTACTCTTTGGACACGGAACCCTAAATATATATCAATAATAATGCCATGTCTGTCCAGGACTATATATAGTATACTATGGAGTACCTACTGACATTATAGAGATAACATTTTAGTTTTTATCTAACAGTGTCTTCTTTTATAGTTTAATTTTAAGGGATTTTTCTATTAAATAATCTTCCGGAAAGGAATGTTTCATTAAAAGGCAGGTATTTTATAAACATATAACTAAAATAAGTTAATAATATATGATTATACCTATTAGGTAAATAGGTATTTGATAAGTACCTAATCTAAACTATCTACCATTTTCCTCTGCACTGTAGATGTTTAATGATTATTTATTATAATGTTACCAGAAAGATATTTATTATAATATTAATAAGATATTTTATACATCATTATTTAAACTTATGACTGGTTTAATAAAAAAATCTTATATACCTACTACTACTATCTTACATTTAGTCGCTATTCTGCCTTATGTATAATGAAATTAATGCATATATACTAGGCATATACATTTTATATTATTTTCATAAATGCACATTTAGTATATATAAAAAACCCTATAAAATCCATATCCGTAATTAAAAATCAATTCGATTGCTTAAACCAAAAATGTGATTAGATTTTTATTTTATTTTACGCAATTAATCGATCCGTATAGATTTTTTGAAAAAGAAACTAAAATTGTTTTCAATCTTAGATTGTAGCTTGAATAATAATTTAAATCTTCAGTATCTACCAACATAACAAACAGAATCTAGCCAACCTAGTTTCTATTTCCGGTATGTTATATGCTTCAATAGACTAGTCAGAAAATCTATAGATTATTTATCATTTACTAACATTTAGCAGACTGTTATAACGTCTGGAAAATCTAGAAAATCTTGTTAAAACTAATACTTATCAAAATATTTATTATCAAATAGCAATTGTATTACAATTATCAATAATCTTATCAAACATTTATTCTTAGATTAAACTATTGTATAAAGTGGGTATAAAAGTCCCACCGCTGGACAACATCTGAAAACAAATTATACATAAGAGTCCCACCAAGTCCCACCGCTGGGCAAAAGTTAAAACCAATAAAACATTAAGAAAAAACCAAGCTTTTAGAAACATTACATATACTTAGTTCTCGGTTGTCTATAGTAGATATTATGTTACAAATATATATATATATATATATATATATATATATATATATATATATATATATATGATTAGTACTGACAAACACACTGATTATCAACGCACTTATAAGAAATATAACTTATTTATGAATATAGATAAAAAACAAAAGGAATTCTTTTAAAACCGTGTGTCATGAATATTAAATTTAATCAAAACTCCGAAAAAAATAAGACAATATGAAGGACAAAAGTATATATATATATATATATATATATATATATATATATATGTGAGTAATTCTAAAAGAAAAATACATTGCTATATTAAAATTTAAGGTACAAGGATTAAATCAATAATTATGTAAATTTCCAAAAAGTAACGAGATGAAGTTTCCAGAATCCTGATAATATTCAGAATATTTTATTATCCTTGTTTTTCCAATTATTTTTATTTATCTTTATTTCAAAGTGATAATTGTTTTTTTTTATTAAGTACTGTTTTATTGTTTTCATTTCCTAATCCAAAACGTAATCTAAGTCTCGTTATAGACGCTATTCTGAGATTTTGTTTACAAGAATCTTCCTAATGTATAGCTAACTCAATTATTTTAAATAAAACAATTTTATAATCTCTATAAGATAAGAAAGGAAAATGTTTTGAGTCATCAAAAAGATAAGTTAATCTTGAAAAAAAAATGTAAGTGTGGATAGTTTTGAGGAAAAAGATAAAACAAGAAGACATGGAAGTGGAAAATTATATGGAAAAAGCTAAACAGTAGCAGCAGCACTAAGATGAAGTATGATAGAAGAGCGTATATTGGGATGAGATCAGGATGGAAATAATTAATGGCAAGCGTATATTCATCCCAACTAATAGGGATGAGGACAAGATGGAAATGATCAGTTGTAAAAAAAATATTAAAAATATGCTTCTGATAGTTTTGAATATACTACACACTATTTATGATGGCACTATATACTTAGTATATAATAATGAGGTCGGAAGTACAGTTGATAGTCATTTATTTAGAATTCGAGGTCGCTACATTATTTAGGTTGTTTTGTTTTATCAGTACCAAGGCGTTATTTCGTGCTAAAGTCTAGTATATGCAAAACAATACGATAAATCATTTATTTATTGGTCCTTGAAATTAAATATAAAATAATTATGTTTTTTTTTATTAATTCAGCCATCTTTAAGTAGTAATTACATACTATAATTTTATATACAAAAATATGTAGCACAGTGTTAAAAGATAACAATTATCTTGAAACTAAATAATAAAAACAAAAACACTCTACTGCTCCACTCTCCCAATTACAGCAACCTTGTGATAATGATAACAAAATGTAAAGAATACAGAAACATCTGCGTATTTTTGGTATACTGTATGTTTGTATATTTTAGCAAGGTTTGGCCGATAACGCTATCGTCGTCACGCCTACACGCACACATACACACTTGGACGGGAAAATATACAGCTAAGTTGCCTAAATTAAAAACAATTCTGATAAATAATTTTAAAAAGATTTATATAATATACATAATTATTAATATTTTTATTATTTTTGGACATTATTTTATCAGTACTGTTAGATTCGATGAATATCACAAATCTATTAATATCACTAATAAGTTTGTATAATTTATCTATTCGAACCTATTCATCTCAAAAACTCAACCTATAGTATAGCAAATTTTGCATCCCACGCAGACAAAGCCGAGGGCAACAGCTAGTACAGTAGAGTATAATACTTCTTAACTATTTTCTTGTTAAACCTAAAGGAAGTTTACTTAACATATCTACTTCAAACACAGAGTTAAAAGCTAGAAACAAACAAAAAATAAATAAACAGTGTTGTTGAAGATAAGGCACTGACGAAGCATATGAAAAATATTATATTTCACTTTAATATAGGTTACTAAAAGTTACAGCGCGTTCACAATAAACACTGATATCAAATAATTGGGATAATAATAAAGCCATCATCCCTCCCTTCTCCTTTTCCCCCCTCCTAATTTCTTTTAAATCCTAACTCATTCGAGAAAATGAATCGTAATGACGTTTGAGGCTACAATTTTCCTCAAATGCAAATCATTTGAATACAACATTTTTGTAAAAACCACAAACGCTGAATTAAATGTATCGTATTTAACATTAAAAATTATAAAAACATATTTAAAGCCATAAAAGGGAATCTAGAATTCAATACTGAAAACAACTTATGCAGATTATATCAATATTATATTTAATAATTAATAACAAACATATCTATTATAAATAAAACACCCTATATTTTTTGTACTCGCGTCCCTTTGTTTAGTGTTTGCCTTTCCCAGTCTCGACTATGAACCCTTCCTAAATATCAAGAATCAAGAATTCAATATCATCTGTAAAGACGTACGGGATGTTGTCTGTATATATACATATATACATATAATAATGTTTTCTAGAATCATTTGGGAGTACAAAAAGCGTCCATAATTTATAGTTAAATAAAAGTGCATCGGATCTACTTGACTTCGAAAACTCGACTTTGAAATTCTGACTTCGAGAACTTGACTTTTGAAAATTATTATTCATCTGAAGCTATAAATAGCCTATAGATACCACACTGTACATATGTTAAAAATATATATATATCTAAGGAACAACATTATGGATTCCGTGCTTAAAATTATTATTTTCTAAGATTGTACTTCTGCTCATATTGTTGAAAAGAGAACTTGTTTTTTATATTGAAGTTTCCAGGGTTATTTGGTCTAAACGACATTTTTTTTGCGAAATAGAATTATATACATGTTTGGAATCCATGTTTTTTTAATTCTAAATATGTATACAACTCTATATTTTTACTATAAATGTGGAAAATACCGGCCAAGTGCAAGACAGACTGAGCACAAGGGTTCCGTACATTACATATAAAAAAGGTGATGTAACTAAAAATTTAAGGTTTCCGGATTTTTTTCTATAAATCCTATAAGGTTCCGATTTTTCCTTTCGAGGTACGGAACCTTAAAAAAACGCTCGACAAAGTTCGTAACATAGAGGACTGGCAATGGTACACTCATCATGGTTCACGATGGTTCAATCTCATACTGTTTAATGGTTGATTCATATACTCAAGTTGATGCACAGTGATTTCACTAATATATTTCAACCTCGATCCTGAACCGGCCAGTTTGTTGCAATAAAATAAAACCTGTAATTAATGCTAATTCATGTAAATATTAATAACTAGGGGTCGCTCGCGACTTCGTCCGCGTGGTTTTTAGTATTGCCGCCGAGTTCCATACAAAATTGATATTTAAAACCCTTAAGGGTGGAATTTAAAAATCTTTTCTTAGTACACCACTACGTAGAAAAACAAATGTATCCTCCAATTTTACTATCTCTACGACCTGCGGTTTAGACTGTATGCTATAACCAAGTCAGTCAGAACCTATTAGATTATATTAAATTTGCAGCATTTTTCATTGCTGCTTAACTTCTATTAGTCACAGCGAGACGATATATACCCTATAGCCTTTCTCAATAAACGGACTATTCAACACAAAAAGAATTTTTCAATTCGGGCCAGTAGTCCCAGAGATTAGTGCGTTCAAACAAACAAACTCTTCAGCTTTATAATATTAGAATAGAAAATAGTATAGATATAATGAAATAATAACACACATTCACCTTTTTAAATATTATTAAAAAAATATTAACGCGAGTATCAAGCCAAGGTTTCTATTTACATATAATATCGGTGACAGAATGTGTATAAATCTACACGTGTCTAAAAAAATCAAAATAAAAAGTCATTGACTTTTCTTTTTTTTTCTGAACTCTGTCATCTTTATGATATAAATTAAGGAGTTGCTATCTCATTAAACGGTTTAATAAAAATGCACCACTAATATATAGTACTTAGTTATTGCTAGCGTCGTCGCTCTACATTCAGACTGAAATCATAAGCCATATATCTTCAGTTAAAATTTATACAAATCGATAGTTTTATTTATTGACCTAACCAAATTAAAAAAAAACTAACTAAAGAGTGAAAAGGACGGAATCTTGTGGAATAAAAAGTATTAGTATTTATAACCTAAAACTATAATAAATTTTGAAAATAACTCACTAGTTTTGGTTGATGTGCTAACAAAGGAACAGACAAACCGATAACAATACAAAGAAATAAAAAAATAATATTGGTTCAAGTTCTGTGTCATATACTGAAAAAGTAGCATATAGCATAGCATATATATATAGCATTATATGTAGCATATATAATAAAAGAGATAAGTTAAGAGACTCATACGTATCTTTGTATAATCACACATAAGAGAGAGGGGTACAGATAGGTAGCCTCATTTGTATTCGTTTTTTTCAATGCACACATTTTAGGCTGGTTTTCATACTCTATGTATAATAACTCTATAGCTAAACTGCCTGCTCGCTCTCTCTTCTTGCAAATAATATTAATATTCTCTACTAACTACAAAAATATAATTGACTCAAGAAAATACAATAAAAGATACATAACAATTAGAAAAAAATAACAATTAAATTAAAACATAGATAAGCAAACCTACGTCACTTACATAAATTTACTGAAATAGCAAATAAATTAATGTGTCTTATTGCTATATTTCAACATAGACATGGTTTGTAATATCAGTATAAAAAACTTCCAAAATGGCGTACAGCCTCAGTATACATTTTGACATTTGAATATAAATCTTTTCGGCTATGCATCTATGAAAATAGGTAAGGTTACTAATTATATTTTAAACTCGTTTCATATATTATATTTTTTTTTAATTGCTATATTTTGTTGTTTTTGGTGCACATAATATCTCGGAAAATATTAAAATCAAATATTTAGAATGTTTGAATTTTTTAACAAAAAACGATAACTGTGAGAATAAATATATTCTATTTTTAAATTTCTTAACTTTTAATTTAATTGATAAGATATTTAATCACTCACACCATGTCAACGTTAGACTTTTTTCTTATACGTATATCCTACACGGACATGTTTATGGCTAATACTTGTAATTTGAGACTATATGATACATACAGCTTTCTCTATCATTAGAATACATTTTTTTCTATTTAAAAAAGGTTCTACTTGTGTTTTAAATTAAATAATGTAGATATTTATAAAGAATATCTAATTGAGATTATCCGTTCTCACTTAAATACATTTATTTTTGAGAAAATATAATCCTCAGAAAGAATCCTTTATATCATTGTTTAATATTAATATGATATAAGTTACTATTTATTTAATAAAAGAAAGGTTATAATTTTCGATAATGATGTCTAATAATAAAACATATTGTATGTCTGAACACATTAAAACTACAGTCGCTTCTAAAGCTCCTATTTTCATATAGTATAAGCAGACGTAAGAGAAATGTTCTTATAATTTTTAACCTACTTGGAACAATACAAGCGTTTGTTTATACTGTGGTAGTCAGTGATATGGAAATTTATTAAGTTAGGTTAAATTACTGTTATATTTGAGCTCTTAAATTGTAATTTATTTAAACACGGTTATTTTTAACTAGGATCTTTATCTTTATTTTTTTACGAAAATGGATCAGAAATAAGCACTAATTTGCAATAATAACTACATTATTATATAATATGAGCTGTATGTATAAAATAATAGATCATAAACCAACATACGGAAGCATATGTTATAAAAAAAAACCTGCGGAAAACATAAATGCATAAAAATATATTTATATAATCTTTTTATAATTACAATAAAATATATATTTTCATGTTTCTTTAAGCTATTATAAGGTATACTTACCTAATATATCGTAAAATCTTTTAAACAAAAAAAAACAAAAAACCGTAAAGCGTGTAAATTAATTATAGGTATTAATTTACCTTTTACAGTTAGGTAACTGCCTTATTTTAATTGCGTAAAATGATAATAAAAGTTCCAAAAAATGCGATAATAATTTTTTTTTCGTTTAAATAGTAGGTAGGTAGGTATAAAGACTAATTCTTTGATTTATTTTTACTTTTTTTTCATAATATAGTCAAATTTATTTAAAAAATCCAAAAATTGGTGGTTAAAATATTGCAACTATAATGTCTGAGTTTAGAAAAACTTTTTATGCAATATTTGCATTCATATTAATAATCATCATTAGACATCACAACTAGACTTAATCATAGATTCAAATACAAAGAAATAGGAAAAATTGTACAGTTAAGGTAAATGAGAAAAATTGTAGACTTGGTAATACCCAATAGAAAACAAAGCAAAAAACTATACAAAATATTAAACATTCCTAATTACTTTTAACATTAACATAACATATTTCGTAACACGACGCTAGAACCATAGCTTAGATCAAACAAGCAAACAGTATTTTCCAATCGCTTAAGGACCATATAAATTAAAAAAATCAACTCATAAACGTTGTGCCTAAATACATGACAAGTGACTCCCTCCCTCTTACATGACAATACGTACACACGCACATTTACCCACACAAACACACAACCGGCTAGGTATTCGGTTTCCCGCCACCGCACGCACACAAAACACCGAGAACAAACAATACAAACACCAACACAAGTAAATTTAAACTCACCTCAAAATAAATCCATTAGAAAACACACTTGTTCAAACAACTAGCGCTTAGCCTCGAAAACGCGTTGAAAAAACACTCGCCTCATCTGATGTGTGCTCAACACTTTTCAAAACTTTCGGTCCAATATAAACTCCACCACAAGTCCCGCCAAAATAGTTTTCAAAACTTCACGCCATCCGCCCGCAACATCGTTTGTTTCTACATAATAATATTCAAATGAATATACTTCCGCAAAATTCGCGAGACAAATACTAGAACTAAATTAAAGAAACACGCGAGGCCCCAACAATTATTAGCACACGTTGCGCGGTAAAAATAAACTATGATTAAGATTCGCGGAGACACAGAGCGACGTGAAGTGTCGTAAAAAAATAATAAAAACGATTATCGTATCAAATTAACGCGAATTTGTTTACCGCGGCGCTATTTTCGTCTAGAAACGATATGAATAATTATCAGCGAGCGAACATCGAACATAGTTGTCGTTTCATAAAACCCACGTTAAAACTGAGTCGAAAGGCTCGCCCCGTGGTAGAGCATAGCGCCGAATAAAATAAACAACAATATACCTAAATAAGCACGCCGGGCGCGGCTGTGTGTGCGTGTGCGTCGGTGTGTGCGTGTGTAAACAAGGGGCGACGCGGCTCGCATGACGGGTGACACTCGCAAATTCTAACTTCCTTTTTTAATTATTTATGTCACTGTACTTGCTCAGATGAAGAAAAGGACTTATCAACTGGATACATAACTACAGCACCCCTACAATATCTTAAATATATTATATGGAACAGGGTAACCATTTAAGATGATAACAACATACCTATTAGATGAAAATTTAACTGATTTAAATTTTCATATGTGGATGACTTATATAATTGGATTTTCAGTACTTAATAAATAAAGAAGAGGAAAGAAAGATTTAAAAAACATAAAATAAAGAATCAGAAGCTATTATTCTAGTGTCCAGAATAATGTAAAATATTCATAATTGTAGCTATTAACTAAATATAAACTTGACATACATATATCTTTATCAAAAATACTAATAACGGATGTCAAAATAAATTAATAAAATATACAAAACTGTCATTCCACCCGCACTCCCCCGCGAGAATAAACACATGACGTCATCGGGTAAACAAACAAACAAACACATGCGCCGCGCTCATGTTTCCTTAATACAATTATTATTTCGAATGTGGGCCGCCGGCGGACGGACGTCTAAACGGTTTATTTTTAATTTCGCTAGTTATACCAGCTCATTGTCTATGCAAATACATTTTAAATAATTATTTTGTGGTAATAAAATACTATGAATATTCATTTTTTTTTTAAATTCCGTATGGTTTTAAAAATAAAATTAATGTTAAAATTTGCAATGATAACATATATTACCATAATATATTATTGTTTGTTGAATTCAAATACGTATATATTTTTTATTTCTGTGTTGTTCGTTCAACCTTGAGGCCTATCTTTATTTTTATATCAGCGTAGACTTTTTATTGATATATTTAATAAGTATTCCTTATTTTGCAGTTTAATGAAAAACATACCGTAAGAATCTAACACATCTAGTTAATAAAAATAGAGCGTAACCTAAATCTCAAAAATAACAAAAAAAGAAATACTTACTCAATTTCTTTCATATTATTCCGATATAAAGTCATGTTTAGAGACAATATATATTTTATGGAAAATAATTACGTATATATAAAATATTCACTAATAATAAACATAGATATAAGAGAAAACACGAGAGAATTTTCAGTTTCAGAGATATACAATAATACGATTTTCATACATACATACAATAATCAACTTAGTCACCAACTGTCTAGGGCATTGCGATCAATTCTTAAACTTATCCAAGGTATAACAAATCAAATAACGAAAAATCGTGATAGCTTTGATCGGGCAAAACATGAAGTAGACTTTGATAAAAATCCTTTTAAATACTCAAAAAACATTTTCAAAGATCAAAAAGGTAAGCTTCTCTTGACCAACGAGCAAATTTTCGACCATTATAAAAGCACATACGAAGTGCCAGAAAACCAAAGACTATATGGGGATCCAAACGAACACAAACCTGAGACTCCTACTGAAGATTTTCAAGCCAACCCACCAACTTTGGAGGAAATCAATAAAATAATTAAAATGAAACCAGGTCCGGATGGTATCCCTTATATAGTTTACAAAAAATGTCCGTCGCTCCATAAACATCTTTTAAATATATTCGGTAAAATCTGGTCAAGAAAGCAAATACCGGTATCGTTCGGAAAAGCCCTTTTTGTCCTCATTCCGAAAAACGACAATGTCAATAATCCCAAGGATACTAGACCGATAGCCCTAACAAATACAATTTCCAAAATATTTTTCTCTTTTTTACAAACTAAAATGACGCAATTCATGATTAACAATAGATATTTCAGGCCTAATCACCAGAAAGGGTTTTTGTCCGGAATTTCTGGATGCCTGGAACATAATACGTTAATATCGGAAAGCCTTAAAGATGCTAGAACTAGCGAGAGACAAATTACGGTTTGTTGGATAGACTTAGAAAACGCCTTTGGGTCGGTACGACATGAACTAATGATGTTCGCGCTTAAATGGTATAACTTTCCTATGGTAGTTCGCGACATTATTGCATCATATTATTCAAAATTAAAATTCTCAATAATTTTTAATGAAAACCATTCAAAACCACTTAATTATAACGTTGGTTTATTTCAGGGCTGTTGTATTTCTCCTATTATATTTAATATAGTTATTAATATTTTAATAGACAAATTAATTAGAAATGAAAAAAAAGTGGGGCTATCGGTTTAAGTTCAACAACAAATACACAGAATCCATACTAGCTTTTGCAGATGATCTCGCGATACTGACACGTAATCCGAAACAATGTCAGGTACTTTTAAATGTAGTTGAGGATTTCTGTACGTGGACGGGCGGATTGAGGACAAAACCAAGTAAATGTTTTAGTCTGTGTCTGGGTAGACGGAACACCAAATATACCTCTTACGATCCGGGTCTTATAATAGGCGGTCAGTGCGTTAGTACGGTTACGGAAGCAGCTCCGTTTAAATTTTTAGGTAAAAAAATCGATTACCAAGGCCGTACTCCATCGTTGGATGTAATAGTCGATAGCTTTTTAAACGATCTCAAAAAGGTAGACAACCAACCAATAAGTAACGTCAAAAAAGCTTGGATTTACGATAATTATTTAACATCACGTCTAAATTGGCCTTTCCTCATGTATGATATAAATAAAACCCTTTTGTCAAAGTTAGATGCAAGCGTCATAAAGACATTGAAGTTATGGCTCGGGTTAGCGCACTCAGCGGACTCTTCAACCTTATTTAGAGACCGTAACAACTTTGGATTAAAATTAAAGAAACCATCGGAGCTCTACAAACATCTAAGAGTTACCAAAAGACATATCATCGGAAAATCTAAAGATGATACTGTAACTTCTCTCCCAAAAGACAAAGTTGCCTCAGAGCTCGAGTCACGACTTCAATTCCATAAAAAGTTTATGATAGGTGCTCAAACAAATAAAGTAGGGCTAGGATCAAGTAGGAAAGTTCAAGACATAGACATAACAAAATCTTTTATTCGACAAGACGAAAACGATAATTACCGACTCCACGCGATGAGCCTAGAAATTCAAAACGAATGGGTGACCATAGGAGATTTTTGTATTCCATTAGCTTTGAAGTGGCGCACCTTAATTTATGATTGGTCCCCAGCATTATTAAAATTCTATCTTAATGCATTCCAAATGACTCTCCCAGATCAAAGTAATTTAGTAAGATGGGGCAAAGCCACCGAAAAGTCTTGCAACATCTGTGGGGAGGCAATAGGAACCGCGAAACACCTATTAGTAGGGTGTAGGGTACTTCTAGATAAAGGTCAATACTCGCGTCGCCACGACAAGGTATTAGAAATCATACGGGAAGCGGTTAGTCTTTCAGTAGCAAGAGCGCGGAAGGGTATAACAACCACCGAACGATCTATAGAATTCGTTAAAGAAGGCTCCTTCAAAAAATCAAAAGCGAAGCCTTATTCAATATTAGGCGCGGCTCCTGATTGGATTCTCATGATGGACACGTATGAAAAGCATTACAAAATCCCTGGGGATGTTGGTGTTTCGTCATCCAGACCGGACTTATTCCTGTATTCGAAACATCTGAGGCGCGTGATACTTGTGGAGCTTACTGTTCCTTGGGAAACAAACATCCCAAGGGATCACACATTCAAGCTCAATAAGTATTACGAACTAACCAACGAACTGATCAGGAATAAATTTATAGTTAGTCTGTACGCGGTAGAAGTGGGTGCGAGAGGTATAACAGCAAAATCTCTCTATAGCCTACTTAAAGATCTTGGCCTTTCTAGAACAAGCATCGGTTCATTTCTAGAACGTACTTCAAAGGCGGCATTAGTAGGTTCTTTCCAAATTTGGTTAGGTAGGGAGAGGAGTGTTTAGGGTGAAGGTGAGCGTTTTTGCGCATAATAAAGGGGCCCCTTAAACCTACTCCTGGGTCGCAAGTCCCAGGCACTGCTTGCACTCCTCTCCTTGCAACGCGATGGGCCCGGCACCCGCACGGTGAATCCATGGATTGCTAAGAAGCTTCGTCTCTGTCTACACTAAAATTTACATACCTAACGTATACATACATACCTTTGAGTGTATTTGATAACAGTGACCGAGATACGAATCCATGCTATTGTATATCTAAAGATAAATTAACAATAAAAAATGTTAAATTAATATTATTTTAATAGTATTAAAAAAACACGAGGTTGTTTTTTTAGGTTTCTTATATATGGAAATTATTAATCAATCCAATATAACTTTACTGAAAAGATTGAAATCGATTTTATTGGTAAATACATTCTTATAGTCATTCATAAATTCATAGATTAGGAAAGACAACCTAAAATGTGTCCATCGAAAAAAAACACAAAGCAAATGAGGCTATCTAATATCTATCTGTCTCACTCTCTAATATGTTTGATTAGACAAAGATAAGGATGGGTCTCTCATCTGCTCTCCTTTATTATTTGTTAGACACTCGCTCTCACTGGCTACTCTATGTATAATAAATCTAGAAACGGATTGCATTTGAAATATTTTAATATCGAAATTTGGATAAGGATCCATTATTAATTTTGGTGATTAATATATTTGAAATTATATTTAACCGTTTTTATAATAACTCTTACTAATAACAAATAAACTGGTATTAATCTACGTTATTTTCTATAATCTATGATATAAACTGAATTTTAAACCATTTTTCGTACGTTATGTAGTACGATCTCACCCGACCTTGTCATGGCAACGATGGTAACATTTTGTATTAAGCAATTTTCCGATTTATAGGATTTCGTATGGAAGGGGTAGAAACGGAACCCTGTTACTATCATAACGCTGTCCGTCTGTCTGTCGCCAGGATGTTTCTCATTAACCGTGGTAGCTAGACAGCACTTGGTTTCGCGCGCGAGTCCAACTCTCACTTGTTCGGATTTTCTCCTTATAAAAGCTTTTCTGACACTTCAAGAAGTATATAATAAATCCTAAAATTGTCCATATAATAAAATTGTCACTGATCCTTTTCTGTACGTGGAAAATATTAAAAAAAAAATATAGAGGGTCTTTATAAGAGCAAGAGAACCCAAAACAAAGTTTTTTTCATTTTGTCTGTTCGTCGGTATGTCTGTATGTTTGTGCATGGTAATCTCAGTAACGGATTAAACGATTTAGATGTAGTTTTCGTGAATATATTGTCATGGGATTCACTTAACATTTTATTTATTTTTAGCAATCGGTTAACAAATAAAGAAGTTAATAATCTCTCATATTTGTACTTACTGACTTAACATAAAAATATACATAAATAAACTAGAAATACCCCTCCACGCAAAAACTACTTGATTGAGTTTGATGAAACTTTGAAGGTTTATAGTTTTTACATATATTGGTAAGTACCTACCCTTGGACGTTTTATCAAAATCGAAATCTACGCATACGAAGTCGCAGGCATAACTAGTAAAAATATATTTATAAAGATTAATTTAATATATAAATTTCATAGATTATATTTTCTAAGACCTAGTATTAATAAAATTGTTTTTATTAAGTGTGAATCTTAAGTCAACATTTTAATTGGAAAAGAACTAATAGCATGTCAGGTATCAAATCATTTCATTTGGTTAGTTCAGTTGATTAGATCTTTGATATCTTTTAAAACATTCATTTAAATAATACTATATATAGTAAGTGTTTAGAGTAGGTATCTGTTATATTTAAATATGCATACATATTATTTAATATAGGTATATTATATATAAAACTGATGTATGAAATAAACATGTATATTATAAAAGCTTAACTATATGGGTAATCTTTATAACTAAATCACACATCTTCAGTAATGCGGTCATTTCATTATCCAATTTACAGCACACTACTTGACCCCAAATAATAGTGTCCACCAATCAGATAGGAGTACTAGGTTACTAACAGCCTTATCACAATGCAATATTAGTACCCTAGTTGACCTAGCATTCGTCAAATTGCATAACTAATTGGGTGCTTAACATATTACAAAAAACACATAAATTTGAAGTTTCAAAACCGCTCAGTATCGTGAATATTCAGGAAACCAATATCCTGTAATGAAAAATATTTTTTGTTAATTTATTGTCCGATGGATATCTTGAAAGATAAACATTACGTGGTTATTTTCAGCGATAATTAGACAGAGTATTTTCTTCCACATCATTTGCAATTACAAACATTTTTATATTTGTTTGTTTATGTATGTTTTGTGTCTATAATTAAGATTGTATTTCAAATAATCTTAACTAATGATATAAATGTTTGAAAACTCATGTTAAGTTAAAATCAAATGATATATAATTTGATGTGATTTTGTGAGGGATTGCAATTCGGCGTCATTTTCAATCCGGCCGGATCCGACTGGCTTTCCATAAATCCGACCGGATCCGGCCAGATTGGTCCAATCAGATTTGAATCGCTTTTCGGTTCAAAATGAACTGTTAGTAATTAAACCAAGTGACTACACTTAATAAAGGTGGTTTAAAGTATCTTACTTCTCTCTTATCTTACTAATATATAAGTCCGAATGTTTGGATGGATGGATGTTTATTCCTCAATCACGCCAAAACTACTGAACGGAATTTGATAAAACTTGTCAATTTTGTGTCTTGTGTAGAATAACACATAAGTTATAGGAATACTAACTTTTTCACGTGGTTTTGTTTGTGACAAACATGATTGCCACAGGAGATCCTGTTTCTAATCGTTTGGTTCACTGAATTTTACATACATATTTTTGAAAATTCTTCTCATTACCTGACGACTTTAAAAGGGGTGTTATGTTATTCAAATATGCTATCTGTATGTTCGCTGCTACAGCCAAAATGGGTTTCAGGTTATTGGCATATGAGGTATCGGTAGATAGGTACGTCTTGATAGCACAAGTGACACTGGGTATATTAAAAAAAGGAAAATGGTGACTTTTGGACATCCTATTGTGCGGTCCAGAAATTATGTTTACAAGCAAATCCATCCTAGAGCCTATCAGAATGAATGGCGTTAGATAGCGTTTTCAATAAATAAAATTTAAATTACCTGTGACTCCGTCCAAGTTGTTCACGTAGACTATAAAAATAATAATTTTATGGGTAGGAATATAAACATTATAAAAGTTATTTTTACAGTCTAAGTAGACGAAATCACGGGCAATAGCTAGTTAAACATATATCCATATAAAATAGATATCCTGGGTAGGTAAGAATTTTCAAGCCTATACGACCATATATGAAATGTGTATTTCACCTTACCGGGTAGCGTCCATTAGTTTAATGCCAACTTAAACTTGGGAAATCATCTTGTCGCTATTTTTAGAACAACAAGACATTTCGTGGTTGCTGGTACAAATTCCTACCGGTATCGGTATTTTTCATTATGTATTTATTTAAATATTTACATTCAAATCTTTTCTGGGACCGCTACAGCCAATTTAAATGATTATAAACTGTCAATTAAGTTTTTATTTGAACCCAGATAGAATAATAACTGAAGAATCCGGTACGTTGATACCGGATCCGGTCAACTCATAAAGATACCGGATCCGCCGGATTACCGGATCCGTTTTCCGAATTGCAATCCCTAGTCCGATCATCTTGCTAAATGTTATAGGAGGTTTAACTGTAAACAAACTGTCTTCGCACCTAGGAAGTCTTGTATATTATATATCTTTGTTAGAACCCCTTTTTTTAACTGGCCAAAAGCTATTGGACCCTGGTCTACATTAAAGAGAAGCAGCACGCTTTGCGGCAACAGAACCTTTCACTGGAAATTGGTATCGTTTTGGCTGCAATAACTCTCGACAAGTTTTTATATATGTTATAATTGTGTCTGATAAATAATTAAAATCAGCCTTACCATAATATTACTAAAGTTACTATGACAAATATCGAAGCTGACAGATTGGATAGCATATTATTGGATTCAAAAAATATGCCAATGGTTGCCCATTCCTTTGTGGCCATTTTAACATCCTCCATGTTGGGATTCAATTAGTTCCTTGACCTTAGGTTTTGGGGATGAATAGTAAAATCATATAAAACATATGTAAAATCTTTGACTTCCAGCGATTAGTCTCCCAGAAAAACATTGTAAATCAGTAAAGAAACCTTTACATTTATAACATGTATGAAGGTTTCCCACGAATTTTTTTTTTATGTTGCCAACTTTTTTTGACGAAAAAAAAGTATAAAATAGTTAGAATAGGAAATAGAAGTATTTGAAAGAAAAAAAAAAGCATTTTTTAAATTTAATGCTTTTTTTGCCTTAAAAACGTATGTGTTTCTGTGATTTTAGTAGAAAATAACATTTTTTACTATTTTTAAAGGATTCAAGGTTTATTTAGCAATCGACATTTAAATTTAAATACAATACAATTAGATTCAAATTACATTTATTACGATTATAAAATGTTAAAATTTAACCCCATTTTTAGGAAGTTTTGAAAGCCAGTTAGCAACATCGCTAAAATCAAACTATTTTAATATATAATTTAAGCTCCTATCAATAAAATGTAAAAATTACTGGTAATTTTATTAAATACAAGCTGTGCCTGCGATTTCGTACACGTAAATTTCGATTTCGATAAAACGTAGTCTTTGTATATATCAATGTATGTAAAAACTATAAACCTTCAAAGTTTTATCAAACTCAATCAAATAGTTTTTGCGTATTTATAGGAGTATTTCTAGTCTATTTATGTATATTTTTTTAATGTTTAATCACTGATACGTAGCACATATTAACTACAAAATAAGAGATTATTAATTTCTTTATTTGTTAACCGATTGTTGAGAAAAAATAAAATATAAAATGTAAAATGACATGACAATATATTCCTTAAAACTGAATCAAAATCGATTAATCCGTTACTGAGCATGCATTAGCATGCACAAACATACAGACATACCGACGAACAGGCAAAATGAAAAAACATTGTTTTGGGTTCTCTTGCTTATATAAAGGTCCCCCTGTATGGATTTCGGAAAATATTTTTTTTTCGTGTTGTGTACCCAACTAAAAGACAAACAGATAAACAGACAAAGATTTTTAAAATACCGAAAATGGATTCTGTTAGTTATCAGCTTCACATCCTGGTATTTTTTTTTTCTATTTTCAATGTACAAAGACTACCTCTCTACAGATTTATTACGAGTATAGAATAAGATTTGCATGATACCTATATTACGTGATTGCTATAAATTGACATTACTTTTTTACTTCTTAACCGATTTAGATGAAATAAACATTTAATATTAAATGAAGACTATGATAATATATTCCTGAGAACCGCATTCAAATTGGTTAAGCCGTTTCTGAGATAAGCGTGCACAAATATACAGACATAGAGACAAACTAAAAGACCATTATAAAGGCCTCCTATGATGTTTTTAAATATTTTCCATGTACAGAAATGGATCAGTGACAATTTTATTATATGTATAGAAGAATTCGGATGACGACAGATTCATATTAAAACCGGACTGACTGTAAAAATGTTAGTTGCATTTCGTTCAGTAATTATAAATCGTTTTCATCATCTGCTCTAATTTATACGTTAAATAGTTAAGTGCGTACCCATAAATCCCCTAAAGAGTGTTTTGTTGTATGCACCGCATTAAAGGTTGGAAATAAAATATTTTCACATACTTTATATGTATGCAAAAGTATAATAACCAAAAATACAGTAGAATACTTATCAAGTATAATTGGCAACCCTACTCGTAGACGACACATTAACACCCGGTGTCTCAAAAGAGATATATTTAAAAAATAACTAATTTGCTGTCAAAACCAGTGTTAATGTTACAAAATGGTTGATAGATTACAAAATGGTTGACCAATCACAACTCTTAACAATGCGGTAAAGCATTTTACTTTCTTTTATAAACCGGCGTACACAGGGTTATTTGCAATTAATTGGGCACCTCTTGCAGGCAGCCTCTCTTCTTCAATCCCAATAACATTTGTTCTACAACTTTTTACAAATCTTGATAAACAACACAAAAAATCTTTGCAAAAAATCTTTGCTAATCTAAGAAGTACCTAAAAGGTCAACGCCCAAATAAGTTATAAGGCAAAATAAGTTTTGTATGTAAAAACTAAAATTTTTAAAACTATTAATTTTTAAAAAGTCGTAGAACAAAAATTGTTGTTGGGAATGATGTAGAGACGCAGCCTGCAAGAAGTGGTCAATTAATTACAAATAGGGTTATTTGTAATTAATTGTATATTTTTTTATTAAATAAATTTCCAGCATTAGAGTTCATATTGTCACAAACATATAAATAATGGATACAAAGTGCACCCGGGCCCGAAACAACAATCAGTGGAATCCACAAAGAATTGTCCAGTATGCGAATTGAACCCACAACCCATGGTTCAGCAGTCGAAATCACTAACCACTACACCATCAGGTCATCAATATATGAAAAACTTATGTCAACACACAATTATATAACACATGTATTTCTGTCAATTGCAATAATAACTTTGTCCGTTACACACGATAATATTAAGTAGCGAAGGACGGAACGTTAATTAAAAGTTTCGTGACCACAAACAGACGGACAGACAAACATCCGACACATTTTTATTAAGTATCTCTGGCTACGCTTTCACTACTTAATAAATATAAATCCACATAATATAAAAAAATATTTTTTATATTCTGTAGCTAAATTCAAAAAGCCGATAATAGACAACGTTTTATTGATGTCAGTTAAAGTTATAATAAATATGTAGCTTGAATGTACAACTTATTTAAATTGTGATGTAAATTTGAAGCTGATATCAATGAAATTACTTTCGTAGCGTCTGCCTTGCCTCAATAATACCACTCTCTGAAAGAAGATTGGATATTATTGTTGTTCCCTACTCCCTAGTATGAGAGTCAGATATCCAAACAGCTTCCTTTACCTTCCTGTATTCTAATATTCTAATTTCCATCCTTATTGATCATACATGGTACCATTTTTCATCAAGTGGACCGTCTTCTCTTTTATGTTTAAATTAAAAACCGGACAAGTGTGCGCTAGACTCCAACACGTAGGGTTACGAACCATTATGTATAAAATCACGATTGTTATATGGGACTCTACTAAATATATATATTTTTTTGTGTTTTTAGTATTTGTTGTTACGAGCTTCAATAGGAATACATCGTCTGCAAAAATTTCAACTGTCTAGTTATCATGATTAAATGGGATACAGCCTGGTGACAGACAAACGGTCAGCAAAGTCTTATTATTAGGATTTCCTTTGCTTTCGGAACTCTAAAAAAAGAAGTCTACTGAAAACCAACACCAGTCGGTCGTCAACACCTTTTAGTTATTCTTAATAATAACTTTTCCATCTTACTTTAAATTAAAAAAAAATAATATAAAATATGCAACTTCTATTAAACAAAAAAAAATATCAAAAAAAATAGTCATCAACTGTCTAGGGCATTGAGATCAATTCTTAAACTAATCCAAGACATAACAAATCAAATAACAAAAAATCGTAATAGCTTTGATCGGGCAAAACATGAAGTAGACTTTGATAAAAATCCTCTTAAATACTCAAAAAACATTTTCAAAGATGAAAAAGGTAAACTTCTCTTGACCAAAGGGCAAATATGCGATCATTAAAAAACCACATACGAAATGCCAGAAAACAAAAGACTATATGGGGATCCAAACGAACACAAATCTAAGACTCCTACTGAAGACTTTCATGCCAACCCACCAACTTTGGAGGAAATCAATAAAATAAATAAAATGAAACCATCTAAGTCAGCCCCAGGTCCGGATAGTATCCCTTATATAGTTTACAAAAAATGTCCGTCGCTCCGTAAACATCTTTTTAATATATTCAGTAAAATCTGAACAACAAACCAAATACCGGTATCATTCGGAAAAGCCCTTTTTGTCCTCATTCCGAAAAACGACAATGTCAATAATCCTAAGGATAGTAGACCGATAGCCCTAACAAGTGCAATCTCCAATAAAACCTAAAAAGTGCAATTTCCAAAGTATTTTTCTCTTTTTACAAACAAAAATGACGCAATTCGTGATTAACAATAGATATTTCAGGCCTAATTACCAGAAAGGGTTTTTGCCCGGAATTTCTGGATGCCCTGAACATAATACGTTAATATCGGAAAACCTTAAATATGCTAGAACTAACGAGTGCCAAATTACGATTTGTTGGATAGACTTAGGAACGCCTTTGGGTCGGTACGACATGAACTGTTGATGTTCGCGCTTAAATGGTATAACTTTCCTACGGTAGTTCGCGACATAATTGCATCATACTATTCCAAATTAAAATTCTCTATAATTTTCAATAAAAACCATTCAAAAGCCACTTAATTATAACGTTGGTTTATTTCAGGGCTGTTGTATTTCTCCTATTATATTTTATATAGCTATTAATATTTTAATAGATAATAGACAATTTAATTAGAAATGAAAAAAGTGGGGGTTATCGTTTTAAGACTAACAACAAATACACAAAATCCATACTAGCTTTTGCAGATGATCTCGCGATACTGACACAATCCTAAACAATGTCAGGTACTTTTAAATGTAGTTGAAGATTTCTGTACGTGGACGGGCGGATTGAGGGCAAAACCAAATAAATGTTTTAGTCTGTGTCTGGGTAGACGGAATACCAATTATACCTCTTACGATCAGGGTCTTATAATAGGCGGTCAGTGCGTTAATACGGTTACGGAAGCAGCTCCGTTTAAATTTCTAGGTAAAAAAATCGATTACCAAGGCCGTACTCCATCGTTGGATGTAATAGTCGATAGCTTTTTAAATGATCTCAAAAAGGGAGAAGACTAACCAATTAGTAACGTCAAAAAAGCTTGGATATACGATAATTTTTAACATCACGTATAAATTGGCCTTTCCTCGTTTATGATATTAATAAAACCCTTTTGTCAAAGTTAGATATCATAAAGACATTGAAGTTATAGCTCGGGTTAACGCACTCAGCGGACTCTTCAACTTTATTTAGAGACCGAAACAATTTGGGATCCAAATTAAAGAAACCATGGGAGCTCTACAAACATCTAAGAGATACCAAATGACATATCATCGACCAATCTAAAGTTATACTGTTACTTCTCTCCCAAAAGACATAATTACCTCAGAGGTCGAGTCACGATTTCATTTCCATAAAAAAAAATAAAAATTATGAAAGGTGCTCAAACGAATAAGGTAGGGCTAGGATCAAGTAGGAAAGTTTAAGACATAAACATAACAAAATCTTTTATTCGACAAGACGAAAACGATAACTACCGACTCCACGCGATGAGCCTAGAAATTCAAAACGAATAGGTGACCATAGGGATTTTTGTATTCCACTAGCTTTGAAATGGCGCACCTTAATTTACGATTGGTCCCCAGCATTATTAAAATTCTATCTTAATGCATTCCAAATGACTCTCCCGAAAACATCGGCATGCCGACTTCTCACCAAAAAGTCTTGCAACATCTGTGGGGAGGCAGTAGGAACAGCGAAACACTTATTAGTAGAGTGTAGGGTACTTATAGATAAAGGTCGATACTCGCGTCGCCACGATAAGGTATTAGAAATTATACGGGAAGCGGTTAGACTTTCAGTATCAAGAGCGCGGAAGGGTATAACAACCACCAAACGATCTGTAGAATTCGTAAAAGAAGGCTTCTCCAAAAAATCAAGAGCGAAGCCTTATTCAATTTTAGGCGCGGCTCCTGATTGGACTCTCATTATGGATACGTATGAAAAACATTACATAATCATTGGGGATGTTGGTGTATCGTCATCCAGACCGGACTTGTTCCTGTAGTCTAAACATCTGAGGCGAGTGGTACTTGTGGAGCTTACTGTTCCCTGGGAAACAAACATCCCCAGGGATCACACATTTAAGCTTAATAAGTATTACGAACTGACCAGAGAACTGTCCAGGAATAAATTTATAGTTAGTTTGTACGCGGTAGAAGTGGGAGCGAGAGGTATAACAGCAAAATCTCTCTATAGCAAAATATATCTATAAAGACCTTGGCCTTTCTAGAACAAGCACCGGTTCATTTCTAGAACGTATTTTAAAGGCGGCATTAGTAAGTTATTTCCAAATTTGGTTAGGTTAGTGTAGAGGGTGAAGGCGAGCGTTTTTGCTCATAATAAAGGGGCCCCTTAAACCTACTCCTGGGTTGCAAGAACTAGGCACTGTTTGCACTCCTTTCCTTGCAACGCAATGGGCCCGGCACCCGCTCGGTGAATACATGGAATGCTAAGAAGCTTCGTCTTATATGGTACAAAAAAGTAAATCTAATAAACGTTAATAATATGTTAATAAATTAAATAAATGAATTCAAAGCTAAATAGTTATGTCGTCCACGTGTATATTGTCTGACGTCATAATGCGCATCGTAAAAATATTTCTCATCAATAATACTAGCACGTTTCAGTTTTTGGCCGTGAATTTGCGTGTCTAATAGCAAAACTACTATTTGACGTATTTTTATTACGTTGGTACTATTTTATAAAGACTATTATTGTTATATAATCTGTAACTTTTTTATAATCATGTTAATAAATGTTTTGTGAATTTTTTTTTTTTGTTACTTGATAGATCATGAATCACAATTATATAAGTATATGTACAAAATAACATCAATTAAAAAAACGTTGTAATATTATTATATATATAGAAAACCGAAGAGGAAAGAGTAGAGAATTAATACTTTTTTAATGTATACGGCGTCCTATAGTATACTACACCAAAAACATACTAAAGACATAATTAAAGACGATTGAAAAGAAATAAGTTATTTAAAAAAAGTTTTAAGGTTCCTTTTCGGCAATCCATGGTATAATATTCCTTGGATAATTTGGAAACTAGAATAAAACTATTTAAAAAAAATTTAACACTTAGTTTTCTGGTTGACGCCTACGAGTGTTATTCCAATACATAATACATAATATACATAATGTGGCCATGAATACTGTTGCAATTAAAAATAAAAAATATTACATTTGAATTTGGAATCTGTCGTTTTTATACGATTGTCCATTGTGTTTTCTCATTTGTGCGCCAATACACTGTACAATATTTTGCGATCTTAAAATGGAGTGGGGTGATAAAGAGAACAGAATCGCTGAGATTGCATTACACAAAGTAGGTATGGAGCCAAATGCAATTTTTAAAACTCCATACACTTGGTATTAGTCAAATGTTTGTGTACTGGTATAGACCAGTACACAAACATTTGATTTGATTTGTCAGTGCCTGACAAATATATAAATAGTTATATATACAATGAGACTTCCTCTGTGTGTCACAGAGAAAGATCTGGCCGTCCTCGTAGTGTTCGTACGAAAAATGTGATCAAAGCAGTAAGGGAAAGAATTCGAAGAAATCCTGTCAGAAAGCAAAAGATTTTATCTCAGGAAATTAAGGAAGCACCGAGAACCATGTCGCGTATTTTAAGAGGTGACTGAGTACTTGCAGCCTATAAGAGACGCACCGGTCTTTTCTTAACTGATAAATTTCAGATATATAGGGTGGTCAAATTGAAACAACTACTAAAGCGGTACGCAAAGGGAGGTCACAAAACAATTTTGTTTACTGATAAGAACATTTTTACAATTGAGCAACATTTTAACAAACAAAATGTCTATATTTATGCTCGAAGCTCTAAGGAAGCCTCCCAATTAGTCGACAGAGTGCAACGTGGGCATTATCCGACTTTATTGATAGTCCAGTCATTTGGTCGAAAAATGGGGGTTACCTGGAAAGTTTTCCGGGAGTTTTGAAATTTGGTTATTTTATAGATTTCGGTATGCTCTTTTCGAATTTCAATTTTGCTACCTCGTATCTCCGCCGCTCGCGCCGCCATTTTGATAAAATGGCGGCTAAAACCAGTTTTTTCGAAATATCTCCTTTCCAATGCATTTTTTGAAAAAAATATTTATGTACAAAATTAAAGTAGAATAAATTTCCTACAATTTATGTGTTTACATTTTTTTTCATAATGTCAATAGTTTTCGGCGTACGAGCGTCACAAAGTATCTTCATCTACACCACCACGAGTTTTTGGTATATTTTTTCTAAAATATTCTACTATTGCCATCGGTCTTGAAGAAGCAGTTTGGGTCTTTGTGTTGGGTCCCTTTCTTTCGACTATGGAGACTATAGACATTGTATAGCCTCCATACTCTCGACTTTCAACGAATCATCTGTCACGGTGTCACGGTAGGTATTGGCAGTGACGGTAATTAAAATATCATCAACGTATTTTTTGAGCAGTTGCTTTTTTTTATGTGGGGACGGTAATCACCTTCAATTTGTCCATTAATTCGTCCAAGGAAAACTGACACTCATCGGAATTCTGTTTAGGGTTAGAATAAATGAACTGCATTGCAGTATCTATCTCATTGATATAAATTTGTTCATGTAGGAATTGTGATACTGTGTATCTGCTGCGGCCAAATCATTCACATATTCAAGACGCTCAATAATTGCTCGAACCCAATCGTCATTACGTGCTCTAGCAAGATTTGAAATACTGTCTTTCATTGACAATTTCCACACACTATACTTTATACTATACTATATTACGCTTGCACAGCCGGGTCTGTTTTTGTTTAGCTATAAATTCCACTGTTATCTCCAGCACATAAAAACAATGATATTTAAAAGAGAATGCTGGGTGCGAGGATCGCAGTAGTGGCTGAGGTTTCGTGGCATCACTTCCTCTATGCAATGATGTAGCAACTTATCATTATTAAATCGTTTTCGACACAGATCATGAACCATTATCGATTTTAGGACCGCCAAAAGTTTTACTTTATTATACTTTTTTTGAATTAAAAAAGTCTCCAATCCTTTTTCTTTTACTTTAACTGTTTCATTTTCTAATAATGAAGTATAACAATTTTCTGTATAAGAAGCTATGCCTCTAAGAACACAAACAACACTGTACGACGTACATACATATAAACGTATACTGATGACTTCGCTAAACCAAATACTTCTCGTAACTTCTACCGACAGATGATTCGTTGAAAGTCGAGAGTATGGAGGCTATACAATGTCTATAGTCTTCATAGTCGAAAGAAAGGGACCCAACACAAAGACCCACACTGCTTCTTCAAGACCGGTGGCAATAGTAGAATATTTTAGAAAAAATATACCAAAAACACGTGGTGGTGTAGATGAAGATACTTTGTGACGCTCGTACGCCAAAAACTATTGACATTATGAAAAAAAATGTAAACACATAAATTGTAGGAAATTTATTCTACTTTAATTTTGTACATAAATATTTTTTTCAAAAAATGCATTGGAAAGGAGATATTTCGAAAAAACTGGTTTTAGCCGCAATTTTTTCAAAATGGCGGCGCGAGCGGCGGAGGTACGAGGTGGCAAAATTTAAATTCGAAAAGAGCATACCGAAATCTATAAAATAACCAATTTTCAAAACTCCCGGAAAACTTTCCAGTCAAAACTACCAAATGACTGGACTATGATGGTTTGGTGGGGTGTTAGCCATGAAGGAGTGACTGAGCCATATTTTTATGAAAAAGGTATCAAAACTTCGGCACAAGTGTATCAAGATACCATTCTTGAGAAGGTAGTTAAGTCAACACCATGTTCAATAACCAAGTAAGGTGCTTCCAGCAAGACTCGACGCCGGGTCATAAAGCTCGTTCTAGAGAGTACAACGCCATGATAATTTGGAGTCCCTGAAACAATACATACGATTTCCAGTGAAGAATTTCCCCATGGAAAGAGCGCGTCCTTCTATTGATAATTACTGGCCTCAAAGTTTAAAGGACTGTATTGCAGCCAATGGACACCACTTTGCTTTTTAAGCACTGTAAAATTAATAAATGTTATTTGCAATTTAAAAAAAAAAAATTCTTCTTTGTTACAATATTTATGGCAAGTCAAGTTATATGCCTGCCTAATATTGAAATCAAATCTTATTCTATCCTAAGCAAACATTTGGCAAAACTTATCTCAAATACATATTCCTCAATGGACGTCTACAATTAACTATAAATGTCAACTACGCAAATAATAAATTCTATCAAAACTCCTCATTAATATACGACACACACTTCGCCGTCCGTCTGTACGCTTGACCGTGAGCTTTATAAACTGTGTCTTGTCTAGGTATGGATTAATTTCATAGAATTATTATATATAGAATAGGGGAGCCATAGGCAGGCCTATGCGTGTCAGTGCCTGACAAATAATGAGAGACCAATACTTATCTTTGTCTAAACACACATTCAAGAAAAAGAGATAGAAAAGAAGCCTCATTTGCTTTCTCTTTTTCCGAAGGACACATTGTAGACTGACTTCCCTACTCTACGATTAATTTAAATATTAACTATTTCCTTACTAGCTTTGGTGTCATTTTTATTGACAGTACTTGTTTTTTTTTATTTTGCTGTTGTGTCTTAGACAACAAATGTTTTCATGTCAATGGTAGTAATTAATGTTAAAAATAAACTCGAGCTTTATCCCGTTTCATTTCTTATATCTTCTGATTATATTATTTATTCAATAACAGATCTCTAAAAGTTGTATTTGCTTTTTAGACGTTTTTAAATTGTATTTGCGAAAACTTAGTATTTTAAAAAGAATAAAAAAACAAATAGGTAACAACAAATAAGGACTAATGTGACTAATATCTATTTATATAAATACCTACTTATATTTTTGTTATTACGACATGCTGTAGTGTAACTCAACAAATCAATAATAATTGACAATATTCTATTTTAACTGGTTTTTGGTTTATTAAGTAGTTTGTTATTATTATAGATTTTCTCCCTGCCTTGTTTAGGGTAAATGATAAATATAATAATATCAAATTAAACGTTAATAAATCATATCACTGTTCTGACAATACAATGACAGTAAGAGGTATTCGAGAAACTTTAATTTAAACAACATAAATTTGTTTGTCTGTCCGTATTTTGTTTAGCTCTAGTTACTTAATGTTAGTTTTAATAAAATTAATTGTTTAAAAAAAAAGGAAATGTAAGTATTAAAATATAAACTAGAAAATATTATAATAAATCGATATTTTATACTTTTACTAATACTGGTACTAGTTAAATACTTTTCAAACTATGAATGTGGTATATTTTTGTAGATTATAGGGCTGGGCTAACTATAGTCAATTTGACTGCAACATATATACTCTAGGCGGGCATTATCTATATAATAATCACCGCACCCGCACAGATTGACGAGAAGTACTTACCTAACTATTTATTACAAAATTATTACAAAATTAGTTGTTGACAGCGACTACTACCCTTTCCCCCTCCTGACATTCCAATCTTAAACCATTTATCCACATTTATACTAATACATACCTATCTACCTTTCTAGTTAATCATTTTATCACCAACTAATTTTTGTCTATTCCCTTGAATATAGATTTTTTTTGGGAATTCAAAGGTTTTCTATGTTGTTTTTAATTGTAAGTCAATAATATAAATAACGACCTATTTTTATAAAAATCTGTTTTTTTATGTGTTTTGTTATTGTAATCTAAATCAAATTTAGTCAAATTAGTTCTAATTGTAGTTTTAAATTGACTCGTTAAGATTACATAGATCTCCAGTGTCCTTTCCAATGCACTTATACATACATATATATTGACTGGCAACTTGACATAAAAGTACAGAATAAGATATAACTATTTTTTTTTTCATGTAATTAAATAAGTTAAAATTCTGCTTTATTTAGTAAGTACATTGTGTAAAAACTAAGAAAACTGAGTGCTTAATTTTCCGTCCGTTGCTGTTCTTATAGTTCGCCTTTATGTATCCCTCTTATTCAAAGTTGGCAAGATTTCTGCTGCAACACGGGTGTCCCCCATATATTTTACGGATGGGGTCAGCATCAAGTGGATCGTCTGCTCGTTTGCCCCCTACTGAGAACTATAAATAAAATAAATTACTAGATCTTGACAATATTGTAGTCTTTATAGATTTATGTATATATAATTACTACTATTGCTAATGGAGTAAATATTTACCGGTCTTGTATCGTATTTAATGTCTTTCAAATGTAAATTCAAATTTATTAATTTTCGTTAAGTACCATCTAGTGGGGAAAATTAATACTTCTACAAACTATAGGAAGCTAACAAAGATAATCATCGTCTGTTACAAATTGAAGATGGCAGAACTATAATAAATTGTAAAATGTTAAGATATTCTTTTTTTTTTAATATAAATATATTATAAATTATATAAAGTATTTATAAAAAAATATCTTAATATATTAATTATATTAAATTATTGTTTCCTGATACATATTACATTGCATGGCTGTATGTAATATTTCGTTGCTTGAACTATCTAGGTAACAAAACAGTGTAAAAAACTCAAGTCCCAACAAAAAATTAAAAAAGTGTGAGGCTGCAAAGTAAATGGCGTCTCAAGTTGTTTTTTTATTCGATATCAATGTATTTCTAACATCACTGTGTCGTTTCTAATGCTGTCGTGTTAGTAGTATTAATGTTAGCGTTATCTTTGATGTTTCATTGACGACTAGTGGTTATTTCGTCGACGTTTCACCATTTGCCGTGAAACAATGGCGTCTAATGATTCCCACGTAAAAGTTAATGAAAATTGTGATTTCGTGGACGATTGCTACAGTTCATGCAGCGAATCGGACGCCGGTGAAGGTATCAAGCGCCGTCGAGTGAGTCATGACTATCGAAAACTTTCGAAACTGGGATATGATCCAAGTGTGTCAACTAATTTAAAACACGCATCCACTGAAATCAAAGGTAAGAAGACTTGATTACCTGTGTACCTATGAATCTTCTTTTCATCCCTTCTCGATGTCTATAAGCCTTAGACATGCAGTATATGTATTAACTTTTGGGGGGAAAACAGTTAACCTATGAATTTCCAAGTTACATCATTCATATGGAGGTCATTACTGTTTATAAACATTTCAAGCACATTTTCCATATTTTCATATTTATTATGCCAAAAACATCGAAAAACAACGCGAATATCTATGGTAGGATCAGTCTTTACTATCATGGGGCTTAAATTCTTGCATCACTACTGACCTTGCCAAGGATTGTATTTGACTTTCTACTGATTCCAAGTTAATAATTATTGCATTAACTCTATCAAGTACCAGTTTGTATTTTAGACCAAAGGTGTTGTTACAACTTATAGCCAATTTGTTAAATATTTTATAGAATATTATTAAAAATGCTGAGTAATTCATCATCGCAATGACTCATTTTATGGTATTTCATTTGTATTGCAATGTTTTCAATCCATTATTTTTATAATTGACTCTTTTGTATCTCTTTTGTTTTATGAATACTTTATTGCAATTAACAATAAAGTATTCATAAAACTATATTATAAATACTCTTTTTTTTAACAAGATTATATACTTCGAAGTTCATATTTTAGTTATATGAAAGAAACAAAACTCCTGATCTTGCTGTCCTATACTATCAAAATATAAATGGTATTTAAAATGGTGTACCTACAATCTGTAATTTATAGAGATGTATTAGCTTTCCAAATTGTATTTTACCTTAGTTCTTGGATGATTTATATAAAAATAGTCGTAACAATTTTTTTTATTAATTTTAAATATTTTTAAGAACATTTGGACCATAACAACACATTAAAACCTTAGCATGGTAGCCCCCTATGGACATTAAAGTTAAAAATATGTATTTATAACTGGCATAGAATCTATTTATTCAAAAGTAAAAAATAAACAAACTATAAATATGACATAAAATCATTTAAGAAATTTACCTATCATTATTAAATATAGTGCATAACAAATTATTAGTATATTTTGCTGAACAGGAATAAAAATAAATTAATAGAAATAATTCACATCTTAAATAATTTATTTTATAAATAAATCTATTCTATGTTCATTCTTAAGACCTGCTTAACTATCAACATGAATTTCATGTTTGTATACAAATTTAATATGTAAAATCAGTCAGTCATTTAATATGTAATATCACCTGAAAATTAAAAAAAAATACAAGATGAAAAGTTGTAATTAATAAATTAAATGTTAGGTTTTGGTATTTTTAGTCAGTTTATATTGTTTGAAATGTTATATATTCAAAGAAGATAATACACACATGTTAAACAAAATAAAAATTCAATGTTTGCTTGTTTGTTACTTAGTTTAATTTAATTGTGTGCAAAAAATATGATTCTATAAAAATAATCTATTGAAATCTATAACAATACTTTGAAAATGCACATTAATGATGCTCTGAAAAATAAAAATTGCAGAAATTGTCTTAAGGGAGAAGAATCAACAATTGTTAAATAAATAGTTAGTTACAGGTTTTAGTCTATTAATTTAAGTGTGTAATTTTTTTTTATGGAAGTCTGTCTGAAAGAACTATCTGTATATATTCTTCTTATACTTCTTTGTATATGTTTTCTATATGCCAAATAGCATCCTCCGAAGTTTAATTGATTGGTATATACCATATGCTTTGATAGTGTTCACACATTGTCAGATGAGAAAAATAGAAATAGTTAATTCTTAATAGAAGTGAAAAACTATTATAAAACTATGCCTATGTTATAAAAAAGTCCTGGTAAATATATTATAATCAAGTCAAAAATTGGAATTCCCTAAGATTGCTTGAAATTATACTCATTTATAATTCTTTATTGAAATTTAGCGGGATTCATTTAAGCATTTTTTGTAAATTAATAATTTAAAATGTTGTAATATACTATAAGTGTTAGTTCCTTATTAGATAATATATACTAAGACTCAGATTATCTCAAGTAATCGGCCCTTTATTATATGAGTTCTATTGATAAATGTTTGATCGTCAATATTAAATTTAACAATTTATTGTAAATTTCAGATCGAAAGCGCAAGGGCAGCACTGACTCCAAGGAGCTATCTGTCTGGGGAGAAAATACACGTCCAGCAAAGTGCAGTAAAATATGGCCGGTGTTTGATTCTGGAGGATTTGGAGATACTACAGTATTAACACTTCATGTACTACAGAAGCCTCAACCATCAAGAAATCCCTTGTTATTTCAAAATAATTATTGGAGTCTAGACCTCAGCCAGATTAATTTGGATTGGTTCAGTGGGATAAATACATCAAAAAAGCAAACCCATCTAACAAATACTATTCCTCGAGATGATCTCACTAAACGTATCTATTCATCCGTCTCGAAGCAGCTACGCATAATAAATTCACATTTACAAAGATCTATGTTCAAATATAAGTATCCAAAAGTTACAAGAGCGAATGTGCTTCTAGAATCTTCTACTTCCAGGAGACTATCCACACATTTCAGTTTATCTTTAAAAGCTATTAAGTTCCAGTCTACACCCAGAAGGCAGTTACCGTGTTATGGCAACTTGGAGCTACCGTTAAAGATTAAACAAGAGAATACATCTTCACAGTTCTATCCGGCTATCGGTAGGAGTGTTCAAACTGAAACTGATAAACACAGTGATGTTAAAGTGAAAGTGGAACGAGATATTGTTAAATATGAAGGTGATAAAGAGAGAAAGAGCAAAGATAGTGAAAGAGAAAGAGAAAGGTGAGTCATAATTTAATCAATAGTTTTTCAAACTGAATATTTGGTCATATTGATATCCACATAGTAAATCTTATCCATATGAATAGATATTAAATATTAAAAACCAACAGATTTAATAAAGTCTAATAAAAGTAAAATATTAGGTCCAAACTGCACAAAAATATACCTGTAAAGTAATTAGATGATTTATCTAACATTGTCTTTAGTCTATACATTAAAAAAATATATTTTTATAACATACAATAATTGTGGTAGATACCTCCAGCTCATTAAGTTATTTGGTACAGACCCAAAATAAGCTGGCTGAATAATAAACAGGCCTAATAAATTAAGCAGACTTCTATGATGCTTTTTTTTAAAGCTTGTAAGTATCAAAGCCTTAATTACATACATTAAATCATACACTAACCTGACAATGCTTCGTACCAATGCTGCATACACCATTAAAAAAAATGTAGCATTGTACCTAATATCTGTGAGCACAAAACCTTACCTAATTATTATTTTTTTATTGTTAAATGGTAATACATATTAGAAACTTCTGCTTTTGAATTTGTTAAAACATTGCCTTATAAAACAGTTTTTTGAGCCAAGTAGCAGGTAATGCAAACATGTGTTTGTTTCTCGTATTTATATTATGTGTATTACTATATTAAGTTATATCTTCATTATTTTTATGAACATATTTAAGAATGTAAAAAATATAGTGAGGTCTGTCAGAATAATGATTTGCTTAAACATAAAGTGTATTAACATTTGATATACTTTAGCTTTTGTAAACCGAAAACGTTCTTTATATCAGTAGCACTATCCCAGAGTAGTAATATAGTACTATGCTATAAAAATAACCACATATAATAAACTTGGCAGTAGTCAGCATACTTATTATTTAAACACCAGATGCAGTAGTAAGTTTACCAGTCAATACTACTATATAAGAGCCCCAATGTAATTAAACATAATAGATTACAAGAAACAGTGCCCTTGCTTTATAAGCTTTATAGATTTATGTTTACATATTTTGATGTTGAAAATCTAAGTAGTTTAGTCTTTTTTTTTTATTAAGTAGCAGATTGCAAACACTATAACAATGCACTAATAGAGAGAGCATTGTTTATATCGTCATACACCTGACGACGTTTTACTTATAAATGCTTTAATTAATTACATATTTTTTGTTCCAAGAATCTCGAGTCGTGCATAAATCTATATAAAGAAATATGATAATATATATCGACCATTTACGGAGGATGAAATATTTATATATTTTTTTAATCCTTATACCTTCGAAAGGAGCCTGCTAGAGAGTAGATCATGGACTTATTATTTTTGTATTTATTTATAAAATAACTTCTATGTAACAAAGGAAATAGTAAGAGCGACTTAATACAATTTGTATACAAGAGCCAGACAGCAGGGTGTCATGCCCTATCCAAATTTAAGATCTATTTATTCTTATTGATACATATATCGTCTAAATTAGTTCATGAATTTCTTCAACTAACTTTATAAAATGTTACTTGTATATTAAGTAATAAGTCACTACAGTGTTTTGTATTTGTCAACAAATAAAGTTAAGTTTAATAATAACCTATCATTACACAAAGTTTCATCAAGATATATCTAATAGCTATGCTTGCTGAACAAATAATGAAGTACATAATGTTCCTCGCTAGTAGTGACTACCATGTCCGTATGTCGGTGTGTCAGGTCTCACTCGTCGCGTCACTCGTGCCAGCAGTGCCGGCGACGCGCGCGCGTCAAGCGCTGCTCCATCGGCGTGCAGTGCCGCCGGGAAAGAACCACGCCCGGGCCCAGGGACACCCTTCACGTCAAGGGACTCAAGTACCACAGGTGGGTTGGGGTTACACTATCAAATTATTTGGGGATGAAAGCCTTAAGCCCTTAAATGTAGAAGGGGTGGAAGATCATATTAATTTATATAATAAATACATAAAACCAACAGGCTGATGCGAGTGGAGACCCATCCCAATGGCGGTGCTAGTGTGGTGTACTTGCACCAACAGGACGTGGATATGCTCAGTGCTATCCAGCAGGAGGCGCTCGCCAAGGAGTTCTTGAAGGTATTTGGTTACATATATTAACATGTCTTAAACTAAAACTTCTCCGCAATGGCAAATAATCTATGACGAGAGGTTATACAGACACAAATAATAGATTGAAAGTAGATAGTTTTCGAATCGAATCAAACACAAAATCTATGGTTCAGTAGTTGAGATAACTAACTATACGAGAACTTTAATATCGTAATTATTTTTACTTAAGTTACATTAAATGTCATTGACATGTAATTCTTTTATAAAGTCAAATCTATTGTATTCTACTACTATAATAAATTAATCTATAACTCCAGCTGGTGTTCTCCGAAGATAGTGAGGGTTGGGCGAACTTCGTCTGTGGCGTAGTGCGAGGAGCCGCAGGCAGGCTACCGTGCCTACTGCAGTACTTGTCGGAGAAGTACCCCACACTCACTGTGAAGGCCGGGGTGCTCGCTAGGGCTTCGGATATTGAAACTACCACTATCAGTCGATATTATCAACAGGTGCAGTATTTACCAGGAATATTATAATATGCTAATGGCCTGTTATAATAGTTGTTTAGTACCTTTACCTACTGTTAAACGATGAAATAATGATGCCTTTTACAACGAGTAGGTAAGTCGTGACACGCTAGTACGAATTAATATCAGCCTTACGTTTCCAGGTCCAACAATCGTATTTGGCTGGTACGTTCCGTTCAGGTCCTCTGCATCAGATCTCCCTAGTGGGCACCGTGCATGAAGAAGTAGGTGGATACTTTCCTGATATGCTGGAAATGCTGACCGAGTGTCCCTTCCTTAACTTGGTAAGTTAATGAGATATAAGTGACTTCAAATTAACGTAAGTAAGGTAAGTGTGAAAATACTTGATATTTTAAATTCATATATTTGTTTTTATTTAGACAAACAAAAAACCTGTTTTCACTATTAGGTCGACAAGATCATATCGCATTCTGACTGAATTTGGTAATCAAAGCAATCGTATTGACTAGGTCCTATGTCCATATATTAAAATTACTAGGTAATTTCATTCCTACCATAATTTACATTAATTTGCTGTGTGAGAGGTCCAGGGTCGTCTACACAGTTTGTTATTTAATAATTCGGCAAACGTTCATAAAATAAAAAATATTTTATACTGAACATATTATTAACTGTTACCGCCAAATAAATATTACAAATACATTATATTTTATTATGCAACTTCATTTTAATGTTTATACAGTTGGTTTTTGTTAATGTCATGTAGATATTTCTAGTACTCACAGCTATATAACGCCTGTTTCCCGAGAAAATTTAAAGTCAAAATATTTTTCAGCAACGTCCAGAGTTGTCATTAGATATTTATCACAATAATTTAGTATAGAAGTAAACACATGGTTCGACAGCATATAAAACTTACATTTAAGTAAACAGGAGTCAATCAGATTATTATTTTTTTTATATATATTAAGTAAAACAAACAGTGTGTACATGCTGTTTGTAATACACTAGAATATAATAAAACCAATTACATCTCAGGTTAAATATATTTTTGTTCAGACAATGCCGTGGGGTCCAATGTCAGCAGTGGAGATGGATCCTCAAGAGTCCAATGACGGTCCAATCCTATGGATTCGTCCCGGAGAGCAGCTCGTACCCACTGCGGAATTAGGCAAGAGTCCCATTAAGAAGAGACGGTGTGTATGACTCTATCAGTTAGGTCCAATTAGTGGATATTAATTTTATGGACCACGTGTTCCTGTCTTACTTGTATATAGAACATAACAATGTTTTAGATGTGAATATAATAAATAATTAATAATATGTGAATACAAAAATAACGTTTTTACTGCATAGGCTATTCACAGTTAAAATAAAATAACGCAAATAAATATATATATATATAAATATATATATATATATATATATACATATATATAGTACTAAAAATATTATGTTTGTGTTGTTCTCATATCTATCTTTTATATTAAATATATACATCAGAGTTACTTATTACATTTATCATATAACAGGACGGGTATGAACGAACTCCGCAACCTACAGTACCTGCCTCGTTGGAGCGAGGCTCGCGAGTTCCTGTTCGAGGACCGCACGAGGGCGCACGCCGACCACGTGGGCCACGGACTGGACCGCATCACCACTGCCGCCGTCGGTATGTACGCAACACACGCACACAGCTGCAATGACTTGCAAACTGATGTACTCACACTCCGACAAATACACTCTCACGCAGCAGATGCATTCACCCATACATAAGTCCAGCGTCACGTAATAATAAGAGCCGTATAAAGTACATGTTACAGAATTTGCGGTTTTATGAGACTTGTTTTATCCCAGGAGTCCTGAAGGCGATCCACTGCGGCCCAGAATCTTCCCGGGGACGCATCACAAAGGACGTGGTCGCCTTCCACGCGGCGGACTTCAACAAGCTGGTGCAGCTGTTGCAACTGGACCTTTACGAGCCTCCCATATCACAGTGTGTCACTTGGTACGTGTTATTGAACTTGAACGTCGGTATCTAATATATACTTATCATCAATTACTATCATATACAATTTTGACATCGTATATTATTTTTAACATACATATATGTATACGTAGTAACAGTTTTTTTATTTACACAGGCTTGAAGAAGCAAAGCTTAACCAACTTCGGAGAGAGGGCGTTCGGTATTCACGATTACCACTTTGCTCGGATGATATTTATTTTTTACCAAGGAATATAATACATCAGTTTAGAACTGTCTCAGCAGTTACTTCTATAGGTAAGTTATTAAGATAACATAATCAAACTTATATTTTTCTATGTTACCGGTAATTTTTTGTTAATTGTTTCCATGATCATTTCTTGTTATTAAAATTTATAATATATTTTAGCTTTAAATGTTAAATTGGGTTAGACATTGAATAATAATTCATATATTGTTGTTTCATAAATATTTTATACTCTACTTGTAGCGTGGCATCTTCGTCTAAAGCAGTACTACCCGGGATCTGAAGCGTCGTCTCCGGCCGACGAGCGCGCGACGCACGCGCCCGTCACACCGGTCGCAGACCTCGCGGGTAATACACTTGTTATTACTAATTGATAACATTGTCAAGGCATTGATTAAAGATATATTTTTAAAATGTCGGTCAATATATTAAATACAGTTTTTAATTACAGAAAATAAATCAACAAAACACAAGAGTGGTGTCATCGAAATGAGAGCGTTAAGTACGAAATTTAAAGAAAAATCAGCTTTAAAGATATCGGAAGATAGAAAGAGTGTGGAAGCCCAGAGTAAAGACAAAACGGAGGATAAGAAGGAGAGAAGGACGGACAAACACGATAGAGCCGAGAAGACTGATAAGAGCGAGCAGAAGAGTGACAAGCACTCACACAGACATAAAGACAGTGAGAAACATAGGACCGAAAGACCAGAGAGGATATTAGAAAAAACTGCAGAGAAATCTGAAAAAGCTGATAAATCTGATTACAGAACTTCTGACAAAGAAAATAAATTGGACAAATCTGATAGAAGTGATAAAATAGAGCGACCAGAAAAGGATAAGACGGAGAAATCTGATTTTAAGACATTTGAAAAATGTGATCGATCTGAAAAGTGCGATAAATCAAATAAGTTCGATTTAAAAAGTGATAGGGCGGACAAAATAGAGTTGAAACCAGAGAGATCCGACACAACAGAATTGAAACCAGAGCGGTCTGATGAAACAGAGGTTAAATTCGAAAAACCAGACAAGATAGAAGTAAAACCCGACAGATCAGAAAAAATCGAAATTAAAAGCGAAAAATCCGATCGATCAGAAAAATCCGACCGAACAGAGAAATCGGAGAGCAGAACTGAGAAAGAGAACAGAACGGATAAAGACAATAGGTGGGAAAAGTCTGAACGATCGGATAAGTCGCACGAACAAAGACGACATTCTTCGTCTCGACACAAATCCTCTCACCACAAATCAGACAGATCAAGGGACCGGAAAGATCATAAAAAGGAACACAGATCAGACGAGAAAAAGTACGAAAAGCATAGAGAAAAGGATATTAACGTGAAAGTTGATAAAGTGCACTGTGAAAAGTTACCGAGAGTGATCCATAGATCTCCTGATTAGTGCTGTGTTATGTGCTTTGTGACCAAACCTTGTGTTGGTGTGTACACACCTCGACTCAGTCAAGTGTAGTAATATGATGAGTCCAAATCTTTTATAATATTTGTTGTTTAAAATTTTGTATTAAGTTATTTTTAATTGACAACAATGACACACATAATCGGAATTTATTGAAGTGTTTGTAGTTACATCAAATAGGTTTTTGGTTGCTTTATACACATAAAGATAGTGTGCCTGCAAGAAGTTGTCCAAATTATACTTGCCACTATAGTATACTGAAGTTTCTGGCTAAGAACTTAACTTTAAACAATTTTGATCTCTTTTACAACCACACAAGGTTCAAAATACAAAGCAATTACATACCATAGGAATATCCTGTAAATAATAGGCTAAGAGTCTCGTAGAGGCTAAGGAGAGAAAGGTTAAATGCGCAGTTTTAGATAGTTTGACCAGTGATCAGTACTTAGTTACTTTGCAGTATTTTTTTGTATAAATTAAGGTAACGAAGCCTACATAGTAAATAAAAGGATAATGTTCATTATCAATATTTGATAATTATTGTGTATAAGAACTGTCTTACAATGTGTAATCATAACTTATTATTCTGATGTAGGTACTTGTCTTAATGTACCATCTTTTATAAGCTCAAAGAGAAATATCTCTATATTTTTGTAACTTCTAAAACTGCGTTAAGATTGTGATTAAAGAGTTTTAATGAAGACGAAGATAGTAAGTGAAAGAAAAATTTTATTCACACATATTTCTAAAGAACCTGCACTAAAAGTTGAAAAGATATATTAAATTAGTTAAGATTAGAATATTCTTTTTTGTGAATTTTAATAAATTATTTATTACGTCCCCTTGTTAACAAATGAGAGATGGAACGCTATGTTCTATTTATTTGTTTAGAAAAGTTAAATTTAACACATTTTGAATTTGCGAGGGCTAAATGGTTTTTTTTAATTACCAATTTTTGAGGCATACACACATTATATAGATAAATTTGGAATATGTTTGTTGCTTTCATTCCAGTGATATTTTCCCTGCAGCTACTATATAATGGACCAGGACAATATATATATATATATATTTAAATTAATGTATGATTTGTAATTTTATTAATTACCTTTATTTTTAAGTAACCTTAGCCCTCTAAAATATAAAATTTGAACATTTCTAGAAACCATGCTAAAGTGCTCATGACTCGTGTATTTAATGTATAAATATTAAAACAATGAAGACACAACTCAATATTTGTACCACAGTTGATTATTAAATTTCAATAGATTTCTAAATCTGTATTTTATTTGGTCTTACTAAAAACATGATATTCCTCTGACGCAACCTACAGTTCGTGTAATTATCTTGGGAATATCAGATTTATTCATGAAAGGGAATTTCTTTACACCATCTCATTCGTTTAATTTAATACGTTTTACTAATCATATTATCCATCCTGTGAATTTTATGATGAATTCAAGGCCTTGTCCATCAATTATCACTGAAAATAGTATTTATTATGAAACCAGTGACCTAATTTGTCACAATATAAGAATTATTTTCATAATCTACTTAAATCTACAAATCAAATATAATATTGTATGTTTTAATTAAAATATTTTCATTGACGAACATTCGAGGTGTCTAAGGACGAAGAGACCATATTACTTCGGACTTTGACTATATGCCGTTATTTATGGTTTACAATAGAAATCTTGAAGAAAAGTTATTAGAAACTTAGTAGGGAATTTACTTTTACTAACCACTGATTGTTTATTTCAAGGTAAGTAAATAAATCAATATTAAGATAATTCACTTTATTAATTAACATATTGCAGTTCGTGTAATACAAAAACTAAACACAAGTATTCAAGTACAAAAAGTTATTCAGTCATAAAATATATTGAATACAATAAACATGCATAATACAGAAATTATTGTCATATAAATAGTTTTATTACAATATTCTGTAAGATATTAAAACTAACAAAGCAGTGCGTCGTCAATGGCACAATGAAATAAATATAGAAAAAATCTAGATAATGATAAAAAAGCTACATAAAGTCAATTGGCAAAATAACATTAACAAGTATTTAGAAAAATTATGGGATTATGTAGTTATACAATGTTTCTTTTATATATTTAGTGTAAATATATCAAAAAGAACACAATTCTTATTAAGGCACCGGTTTTATAATTATGCTATCCTAATTATATATTTATTTTAATTAACAAAATGTATTAATTAATGTCATGATATATAAAATTTTGCTTATATTAATTAAGACTAGATTTCCTATACTATGGATAACTGAAAGGTAAATAAAATGATTCTTATGATAATGAAAATTAAAAACGCAGATCTAGGCCTGTTCTTATTAATAATTAATAGAATATCTGATGGTAACAGGCAAGTACAGTGCAAGTGGCAAGGCAAATGATTTATGATGTTTAAATACTTTGGTAAAAGGTGTTCTCATCCTTAAATGATCACTGAAAAAAATAACAAGATAATTTTAATAATATTATTCTATTATAAAAGTATTACTAGCAAAACTGAATATTTTATTTACTTTACTTTCATTATATAATCTTTTCACTTACCACAAATCTATTAACTTTGGGAGCCGCGGCTTTAGAAACTGTAGTAGTTTGCATCTTCATCATCTCAAACTTTTCACGAAGACTGAAATAGTTTTTTAAGTTTAATAAACATTGAAGATTATATAAGTATATTATTTTATTAAATAGACAGTTAAAAATATTGATTTAACAAATTAGGAAAACTGCGGCGTTTTTCCTCGTTCGATCCTTACCTCTTGGCAGTCTCAAGCTGAGACTCTCCGTCCTCTGTTCTCTCCACATAGCTCTCCATGGCGGAGGGAGAGCGCGGCTCTCCATTTTGTTCGCTCTCCGACCAGTGCTCGAAGCGGTCGCGGAAGCTCTTAGTGCGCGCCAACTGCTGGGCCTGGAGAGGGGAATTGAAGGAGATGAAAAGAATTCTATATATTCCCAATGAAATGAATAAACCTGGACTTCGAACCTCTTGGGTACTTCTGAGACATTTCAGCCACTAGACCAACAAAGTAACTACTTTCTGACTGCTGTAATATTTTTATTTAGTATTTCATAAACTCATGATGATAAAGCTCACCTGTTGCAGAGCCTCGTCCTGTCCCCGTGCCTCCACGTATCGTCTCTGTCGCTCGTGGTCGCTGTCCTCGTCCTCGCTGTAGTCTGAGGAGGAGTCCCCGTGGCGCTCCGCCTCACCGGGGGGCGGCGGCGTGAAGCGCTTGAGGGGCTTCGGACCTGAGGGTTATGAATTAGTGAGTAAATTAGCTAACCTCACCCTGCATGTAATATCTGCAATGTTATTTGCATTAGTATTATAAATCTTTAAGAGATTTGATTTTCCAATCACATAGTATGTAAAATATTTTTTGCAACTAGAAATTATTATGAATGGCACTAAACCAAAATAATATATGGTAAATATAGGAAAGTCACCTTCATAAAATACAATAAAATTAAAACGTAACATAAACAATAAGACGCTAATAATGTATCTGACCTTGTCCGTGGTGGGGTCTGTTCCGCTCCTCCTCCATCTGTCGGAACACGTCTATCATCCTGGAGGCGGTGTGTCTGTTGGCGGCCAGCGCGGTGTCAGCGGGCGGGGCCTCCTCCGGCTGCGGGGACGGCGACCGGGACTCCTGCTGGTAAAGGCGGGTTACTAAGGACGTGTCTCAGAGACCACCAGGCTTAAACCAACCATATGGAGTCAGATTTTGCATGGAACCTATTATTATCATATTTTTATTATTATATATTTTTTTCATGGAATCAATTATAAGTCAGTTATATTTTTCTCATGTTCTAGTCTGCTGTCTAGGTTGTAATTGTTTCATTTCAGTTGGTGTTTCCAATCTAAGGCATAGTTTTTCAATTTTCCTTATAATACCTGTGTCTGTCTCGGCGGTGTCATACGGAACTCTTTGCGCTTGGTCTCCGGTCTGTAGGTCTCGAAGAATTTAAATCTATCCGATATATCCGCCGTCTGTATCTTGACGTCCTCTACCTTATCGGCCGCTCGGACTACATCTTTGGGCACGAAGGGCTGGTGAAAAGTGAAAAATTTATTTACTCAAATATTACCTATATATGTAAACATTTTTTTTCAAGATTATGCGAAGTTTGTTATGTTTTGTAGCATTTATTGTCTTGAAATGAGTAAAATAAGCCGGAAATGATTAAATTTGATTATATTTATGTGTTTTCATAAAAGATTATAAGAATTCTTTTTTTCATAGTAATAAAAAATAAAACTTACAATCTCCTTTCTCTTGGGTGGTTCCTGTGCAGGCGGGGACAGAGGCGCCATGTGTTTAGCGTTAGCGTCTAGCTCCAAGAATATTGAGCGGGACTTCTTACCTATACCTGGAATAGAAATTGTATTGAATTCAGTATTATAACAAACTAACCATTTCATTGTATCTAGTAGTTTTTATTTCCAATGCTTTTAGCTCTATTAGCCACGACAGTAAGTGAAATTTATTTGGGAGATTTCAGCTTTTTATGTCTTAAATGGTAAATATAAACTGTACATAATATATTCATAACCTATGCCTAATAATGATTGAAGAGTGTTCCTCAAGGGTCCACACTTGGTCCTATTTGGTTTAATATGTTATTAACCTTCATTGAACAGAGAAGTGTCCTCGAGCTCTCTGTTCTTGGGCGGAGTGTTCTCATCGTTGAATATCTCTCCATTTTCGAAGCGCTGTTTAATCGCTTTAGACTTTTCAGCGTCTAGCTCTAACTCCTTGGCGATTTTGTCTGACGAGGTTATGCCTGGAAGGATTGTATTGTGTTGGCAATAATAAATATTAATATTTATCACAATCATTTTATTTTAATAATAATAATGTAATTTCTTACCTTGTTCACATTGCAGAACGGATTGTTCATACATCTCTTTGATTTTCGCTTGTTTTCCCTGAAACGACATGGTATATTAAGAATAGTACATTAAGTCATTTTAAGGTTAAATATTTTAACACTAATAATTAATTAGTAGTTTACAAAGAAATACAGAGAACTAATAAATTGTAATGGATTGGTCTTATATACAATGAAAGTTTAAAGAGTGTCATCGTTAAGTGTTTTTCTTTAATATTTAAGTACCACATTTGAAAAAAAATACTTAACTGCGAGGGTATTAAAAGAAAAAACCAACACAATATTATGTATACCAGGAACAGCCTGCTCCGTATGTTCTGTATCTCCTGCTTCCTCTGCTGGTGGCGCGAGGGTCGTGGTCTCTCGAAGCGCCCCACCAGCTCGCTGAGGTCCAGCGTCGACTCCCTCACTGCCGTGTGCTCGTACGACTTCTTCAGCACAGAATCCGTGTCTAGAAGGTGGAAACCATATTTACTTTAATTTTTATTCAATATATATAAAGTAATTTACCAATGATTTCTAATAAATAGTAAGTTTCATTAGAAACAGTGCATTCATTAATTAAATTTGAATCTATTCTATTTGAACTTCGTAAGATTTAATTATTTATTGAATTATATATGTATAATTAACTTGCATTTTTTTTTATAAAAATAAATATTTTTTATTTTGCTGATGTTTAAATTCACTAAAACTGATAAACAAAAAAAACATATGAAAATTAAGTATGATTTTGATGGCCTTGCTCTCATTCTTTCGTTACAAGCTGTGAAATTCACTTTATGTTTACAAAGTTTACACTTTTTATACAGCTTGACAATCATACAACTCTTACCGTCTTCATCTTCTGGCTCGCTGGAGGACAGTTCAGGAGCTACACCATTGAGATACTCATCAGACACACCAATATCCATCCCCTTTGCCTTAAACCTGAAACATCAAATATTTCTAACCCTTGTATACTATACATAGTAAACATTATTATCAATTGTAGCACTTTTAATGCAATCTCTTTTTACATAAAATATACAACTTTGTTTAAACTGATTTATTTATCAAGTAAAATATAGATAATTTTGTAAAAAACTAAATGTATAATCAAATAGTAATGAAATCAAAGCTATAAATAAGAAATAATATATTAAATTGTTAGTTATCGGTTACATATAGGATACTTAAGACTTGAGATTTTTATTTAAACAACTAGTTTTATATGAATATTAAATCATAAATCATAATATAATGATACCTGTGGTGAATTCGTATTGCTATTAAAATAAATATAGCTCACGGATATAATAAATAACGAAGTACATAATAAATAATGTGTTAATGTTAGTGATGAGTATGTGGGCTTTAACATATATTTGTTGGAAATTGAACCTTAAAGTCTATATATATCTGATGAGTGAAATATATACAATTTCTGGCACATAATCATTTCATATAACATATATACACAATTTATGTATATTTTATATTAAACAAAAAAAAATCTTTTCATCCATTTCTTAACTAAATTCTTACCTACAATCTTAACATAAAAACCACAGTACACTTAACTGTTAGACGTCGACTAGAAGACTGAATGTACTGACGTAGAGATTTAAAATTTCTTTTTTAAATACCAACCAAAAATACATCTAAAATGCCTTCATTTCTATGCAATAAGGTTCAAAATCGAATGCATTCCAAAAATATATAGAAATATGATGTGATTTATTAAGCTAATATACATTACTGTTTTATTCATAGGAGTTATTGGAAGTTGAGTTAAGCGTTCAATGGACTGGTGTTTGAGAAACATGTGTTTGAACACATGTTGATGTAAAAATAGTTGATGACGCAAAGGTTTTTAAGCGGACGATTGATATAAGAGTTATTAACTTCTTGTGTTATAAGAATTTTAAATAGAACAGATGGACGTTCGTTTATTATGAACATCGCTGTTTAAGTTGAATTTACTTCTGAAATATAGATCCTAAATATATCGAGAGAATAATATTATTGTACAAATCACATAAATATTTTTATATTTTTGCAATAAATTACATAAATATTTAGATTTTTTTTCATAAATATATTTTCATCGTCCATCTGTATTTCACACGGACTGTGGAGGGTCATTGTATCAACCATTCATTACATATGCTATAATTTTATTGCATTGTGTACTTATGTGTGTGTATATTTGTGTGTATGTATGTATGTGTGTTCGCGTGCGTGTGTGTATGTGTGTACGCTTGCGTGTGTGTGTGTGTGTGTGTGTGTGTGTGTGTGTGTGTCTGTGTGTGTACTTACTTGGCCAGCTTGGACAGTACGGCGGTACTCTTCTCCCTGGGTCCCCTGTGTTCTGGTGCGACACGCTCGTCAACCTGCGCCTTGCGTTCGAACACCTCGAATCTAGACTTCACGTCCAGCGAGGCTAGCTCCTCTAGACCTAGGTCGGGTTTGTCTGATGCTGCGAGAAGGAGTAGTATGAAAAAATACTATTAATATTGATAATATATTCCACGTCTTTTTACTATTGACAGAAATTTTAAAGAGGAAAATTCATCAAATTTGTCTAATTTGTTAATCAATTTCGTTACAAGTAGTTATTTTTTTTTACTAACAGTTAACAAACAGGTGGAGCCAAGATGTAGTTGTAGCCAACTGTAGTTTGTATGGCCAGATTCCAGATTTTTTTTACAGAATTAGGCCATAACTTATTACCAATAACTTACCTCTAACAACATCCGGTGGCAGCTCAACAGGTTGACTCTCGCAAATTATCATCTGATGCTTTTTTGGGGCAACTGAAAAAATAAGCCACATGATTAAATAAATATAGCTATAAATATATTTAGTACATTAAATACTCTCACCATCAGTTTCTTCATCTTCATCCACAGGTTTGGGCTCGAACAGGTGTTTGAAGTGCGGCTTGCAGTAGAGAGTGGTGTGGTCACTCTGATACGTCTCCACACTGAGGGGCAAATCATAATATATTATAAAATCTAACTAATGATATGTGGTGCACATTTTTAATAATGTTTTTATTTGTATCCCGATAAGTTGCATCTACTTTATTATAATTTCACGACTTCTTAAAATTATAATCCGAACCCAAAATAAAAATAACTATAATACAGCCGGATTCACCGTAAAATATAAACGAACGTGGTTGCCCAAATTAAAAGAACAAATTAAAAATGACGTCTAATTTGGGGAATCCCTCAATGCAAACGAAAAATGTTACCAGTATGCCGACTTGATTTAAATTACCTAATTTTTTTTGTAATAAAAACACCAGGCTACGTATCGCGTTGTTCGATCCCTCCTCCCGCCTATGTAACGGGGTTTTTATTAAATGTTATAATTACCATTTAATAAAAACCCCCCCATCCCCAGATTGCGTTGCGTAATACTTGAACGCTCGGAAATAAAAAAGTTGTATTAAATTTAAACAACATGTAATTCGAAATTTAAAACAATTATAAACTAAGTAATCTTTGCAATCACGTAACCTTCTTTTCATATTGCACACATCTGAAGCACGTTAACAGTTAAAAAAAAATAAAAAATAAAAACAATAATAACTCTTCAACCAACATAACATTCCTTATTCAAATCGAATCTTTATTATTTATATCCTAAAACAGCATGACATTCGAATTTCAAAAACCAACACTTTTGAATTAAGAACCCTTTCTAGTCACATGACCTGATTTTTGTTCAGCACAGGTCACTAATAAGATCTGCACATACTTTACATTCAAGAAATCGAACATAACATTCGAAATTAAAAACTATTTCAAATATTTTTGAATTTAGAACACTATCCACTTACGTGAGCTGCTTGTCGCATTGTACACATCTGAAGCATTCCCTGTGCCACGCGCGTCGTTCAGCCTTCACCCGCTCCATGGCGTACACGGGTCGGGCGCACTTAGCGCACGTTGGGTTTTCACTCTCCGCCGCTTTCATCTTTTTGTATAGCTTCTCGGAGCTTTTTGACTGTTGAAAGATTTTAAATATTAAAATAATTAAAATATATATAATTTTAACTTGATGTTATTAAGTCATAGATTTAAGCGAAGAAAAGAAATAAATATAGGTACATCTACATAGTTATTTGTAATTAATTGCTCTCTATATCAATCCCAACAATATTTGTTCCGTCCCAATACAGTTTATAATTGGTTTTAAAGAATTTTTATCCTTATTTTAAACTCGTGTACTTAATCAATGTACATACTTCTTCTAATTTTAAGCTTAATTACAAGTTTGAATAAATTAGTATAATCACCAGAAAAAACCTGTTTTTGAACCCCATATAATGTTTAAAATTAAACGTATAATTAAAAAAAATTACAAAATATTTTATAAATAAATAAGCCAATACTTTTTTTTACGTAAAGCAAATTTATAGTCAATTGTTATAAATTATTAACTTTAAAATAAACCTTATATAGGGTGGAAATAATCTATTTATGTCACAAAAACAAACTTATTTTCCTTATAATTGGATTTACCAAGAATTCTATTTACAGAAAACTATAACAAAACATTAATATAAATAAAATTGTTTACATTCAAAAATTTATTAATATAGTATATATTTATCAATATAATAAAAAAAACGAATATAAGATATCATAAATATATAAAAAAGCACAAAAAGTTACCGACGAGGATGGGATTCGAACCCACGCGTGCAGAGCACATTGGATTAGCAGTCCAACGCCTTAACCACTCGGCCACCTCGTCGTGGCAGCTAGTGGCGAAATAGCGAGACTATTTGTATTACCATTATTAGATAGAATTTGAAAATGTAAATATTGATTATTACGTGTAACAATTGTCTTGTTTACACTTTCTTGTTAGTATTAATTAAATATGCTAACAAGAATGATATTTTAGTATCTATCAAAGAAATTATTGTTTTTTATTTTATCTACGAATATTTTTTTTTGCTTATTTTGATTTAATTGTATATATCTTATGCTAATTTAATACTGGCAACCAACCACAGATATAGATCCTTCTTCCTTATGCCGTCTGGACTTGGTCTTCTTCTTGACTTGTCTAGACTCAGACACGTGGACCTCCTGGTAGCTGTGCACCCTGGACTCTGATTGAATAAGGGACTGGGACGCCTCCATTGTTGTCGCCATTTTGTTTCTCTGGAAATAAAAAATAACAATTTAAAATATATGACACAAATACTTATTTGTTCTAGTTTCTATTTATCGTAATTTTTTTATAGCTAGCAGCACTGACTGAAAAATCAATGTGTATTCATGAATTATTTAAATAATTCATGGCAACCCAGTCTATATTTACCGCGTCCCGATTAAACGTGTAACGCGACACTTATTTTTCTAGTAGCAAACGAAAATAGTAAAAAATTGAGTAATCCATGAACTGATTTCGGTGAAGAAAACACTAACAAGTATTTAAAAAATACGTGCTCTGATATTTTATGTGCAAATTTAAAAATAAGAGAATAATAAATATAAATTGTTAAAGTCAATAAAGTTGTATATAAATATGTATTTAATTTGATTTACCTCCTAAAGTTATAGTTTCTTTGTACATATTTATATGTTCACGTAAATTAATCTTATTTTTGCCCGATTTTATACCGGCTATGTTCACGTAAATTAATCTTATTTTTGCCCGACTTTTTAAGTCACTATTAAATTACGTGAACGTAGCCCGGCAAATTTGAATATTCATCGTAGTTCACGACATTTAAATTTCAAAGAAGAAATTGTTTCCATGTAATATTATTCCATATATTTTCGGAATAATACATGCTTATGATATTTTAATTATTAGCTGTGCCTGCGACACGTAGAGTTCGATTTTGGTAAAACGTACCCTTTTGTACTTACCAATGTATGTAAAATATAAAACTTCAAACTGGTAAGCAGCAATGGTACGACAATAAGAGATTATTAACTTCTTTATTTGTTAACTGTTTGTTAAAAAAAAACAAAATATAAAGTGAATCCCATGACAATATATTCCCGAAAACTGCATCCAAATCGATTAATCCGTTTCTGAGATTAGCGTGCACAAACGTATGTTTGTTTGTCTGTATAGACAAACCATTGTTTTGTGTTCTCTTGCTCTTATAAAGGGGGCTATGATGTTTTTTTTTAATTGTCCATGTACAGAAGTGGATCAGTGACGATTTTATTTTATGTAAAGATTATTTGTATATTCCTTTATTCTCTAACATTATGAGAAAAGAAATTTGATTACAAATCGCCCTATGAATAGAACTTAGCAATTCAGTGACGCGTTCTCGGTTTGACTTTTCACAATTTATTTATAGCAATACTCTGAATAACGCTACCTGTGTGGGCTTCGATAATCTAGACACGTATTACCTTTCTGTTGAGTTGTTTCAATAGCACACAGATCGCCATAGCGAGATTGATTGATCTTGATTCTTGAGATTCTAAAGCGAGTTGAGAAATTCTTCAAACTATATATATAAAATAGAATCTTCTTATATTACTTATTTTAATGATGTTCACATTAGGTTTTAGATATTTTATTTGGGTTTTTGGTATTGTATTAAATTAGTTCTTTTTATTTAATTGTGTTTAAATTTAAAAATAATTTTGTGATTGAACACATTTAAAAATAAACGGACAAAGTACATAATAGCACGTTTAATTTGATTTTCTTTGTCACTTTTACATATTGCATTTTACACGCGAATCGGAACCATAGAAACTATTTTAATAACGCACTATGTCGAATAAAAAAATAATACTTAAAATCCGCTGTGTCTAAATATTATAAATAACTAAACATATTAAACTAGAACCACAGTTTATTTTATTACACGGTTATGTTTCATAACAAGAGATTATCGAGCAGATGAGTAAATATCGGGTAAAAATCGAAATATCTTTGCGCCCCAAGCTTGACAGTAAAACGCGCGGGAAACGTAAAAAACATAACTAACGGTCTCAAATTGCTGATTCGCGGAACCAGGGCACACGGTATACAGCCAACCGTCAGATTTAAATGTCTATATAAAGTGGGTAAGTAATTTTTAAAGAATGACACTTTTAAAATTACTATCAATTCCTTTTTTTTAAGAAATATTTGATGGTACAATATAACTTTTAGATATACATACAATAAATAGAACTAGCAACTCTTTGTAATACATCTAATATATAATATACAAATTACGCTTCAATTTCAAGTGTTTATGAGATAAATAAATAAATCTTGTGATGTTCGCAGCTTCTTGTGATGTTCGCAGTTTCCATTTCGAAGTATAAATTTTCTTGTACTGAGTGGGTGGACGCCAGCGGGAAGGAATTTCGTTTTATATTTACTTTGGAATTAAAATATTCCACAATCTTATCTAACTTATTATACGTTATAACTGGATAATGTATTTTAAAATTAAAATCAATCAAATCAAATGAAAAAATTAAATCAATATTAAATGATGAAAAAGTTAAATTATAATAACAAAATACTTTTTTTTTATTTTTAACAAAAATACTTTTTTACGTGGTTCAACGTGAATAAAATGTATAAAGCAAAATAATAAAATTTAATAATCACAGACAAAACAAACCAATGACAGATGATAACAAGTGTCAATTACAATAGATTCAAAGTTATTGATCAGAAAGATTGATGTGGATTGTATCGACCATAAAACTATTACTATTATTATTGCGAAAGCGACGCATTTTGCATTCCACTTTTTTGCTGACTTTCCTCCGATTTAAATGCTTTTCCGCGACGTGTTTTCACTAACTGGTTTGTTTTATAGGAAATGATGCATATTGATGTCAACTTTTTTTTCTGTTCAGGAACTAGTGTTCATGCTATTGGTATTATTTTAGAAAGTATAAATATATATTTATATGTTCTTTAGACAAAACAGATTTTTCAACTGTTTGTTTCATTCTTATTTCATTGTGTTTATCTACACCTCATCTTTTAAACAACATTGTATTAAAACATTCTCACGCTGATAAATTAACGTACAAAATATATATAAAAAAAGAATAAACATGTCAGTATCAACATTTAATATTAGACTGATATTTCAGTTAAATATATCGCCAGACATGTTAAAGCATTAATAAATTTGTCAAACCCACGACGCAATTCAGGATGAGAACGGTTCAAAGAGAATCACAGGTAATTTAAATACAGCATGCCGGAATGGTAGTCCACGTACCAAATGTATTCACCTGACCACTTGGCAAGCAGCCGCCGGTAAAATTAAATAGGGTAAAGGGTTAATAATGCACGGCGAAACATCCATTCTATTTATTAACATATTATATAAAAGTAATTATATTCATAGTACTTAGTTACTTACAGTAAAAAATATAATTCTGCTTTTAATGTGGTATGTTCAAAATTGTGTCAAATCCACACTTAAGGCTATGACAAGATCAACCTTGGCTGTATATGGGAGCGTTTAAGAAAATTGCAACATTCACTTTTAAATTACCAATAGTTAATAGAACAAAATTGCCATCACATCCAGTGAGTCTGATTATATTTGATATACATACATATAAAGAGTTCAACACCCTAAATCCGGGGTGAATTCGCAAGTGGCAACACTAACGCACCTGCGATGCGCTGGCGCATGAGATCCGACTAATTTTAGACACGCTTATGTCACAATGCATCGTACTGTATATGTCTACGTTTCCTGGTTGCATTTTCGTTTATGCGGTTACATTTATATGTCGAGTATTATTTATAGGAGATAAGACAAACTGACATACTTAAGTTATAAATAAATTATAAATGCACCATTACATTTCAAGTCACATTCAGATATGTATATTAAATTTATTAAGGTTTGAAAATATCTATATAGATGTATAGCCATGTTAAGCTTATTTGAAATGTAATAAATACTTAATGAAAATAAGCTGATACGGGCAGGGATTCGAACCCCTAGGAACCGTGCCATTGCTTTAGCAATTGAGCTACCTTATTATCTATTACGCTTAGAACAAAGTGTGAAAATATTTTTAAGAGAAAAATCTTTGTGTCGAGGAATGTGAGATTTGTTTATATTGGGGAGGAGTGCAGAAAACTATATATATATATACGTAATGTGCTACAAATACCTTAAATTATATATAACATCATTGTTTAAGTTCACACTACCAATATTAAAAATTATAATAATATCATTAAAATAGGTAAGGAAAATTAAATTATTAGTCAGTTATAGTATCCCTAAGGAAATACATATATATCCTATATATAAATATATTTTGCCCATTGCGTTGCGAATTATTTGTATCATGTGCTGACAAAGGAGTGCTGAATCATGAGTTACATGTTAAAAGATAAAGGCTTATATGAGGTTTAATATTATTGATTTATTTAAATGTATTGAAAACCGATACACGACAGATTTATAAGTATTTGAAATAAAGAGAAAAACAATTATATTACGATTAACGACATAAATCCTTTAATTATAAGTATTTTAGACCAAGGAAAATTGTTACAAATAAAAAAGTATAAGGAAACAAAAATCTTTTTGGCATAAAACGATGTACATTTTGACTTTAAAAGATATAGGTACCTAATTAAATAATTATATTTCTTAAAACATTACAGTTTATATTTATGTATTTGGCACAATTGTTGCAAAAACAGCTAAAGTGTTAATGAAATATGAATGACACGGCATTTTGTTTTCGCCTATTGACTCATATTTTTTAAATGACATTGTTTTTAAAATAATAATAGTATTTAGGCTAAGGTTGCTCGCTATTCTGACAGCTGGTCTAGTTGTATTGAAAATGTATTTATGATATATGTGTACTTTTTGAATGGATACTTCTTTACCTATTGACATAGTTTATGCCAAAAAAGTTTTCTAAGGTGTTCGTAAATTAAGTCTCGTCATAGGTACATCCAATTACAACTGTCCTTTATGTGTTCTATGTTTATTTTTGCTGGATGTGTGCAAAAATAAGTAAATATATAAACTGTAATGTCATTGTTGGAAAAGTTTTGGTATTTGGAAAAGAGGTATCAAACAGCAGGTTCAAGTCTTAAAACTAATAGGTTTAATTATAAAATGTAATTAGTTTTAGATGTTATTGAGTAGGTACCTACTGAGACTTCTGACATACGCTTCTAAACAAACTCGGGCAGATCGTTCAGTAATTTGATCCAGAAAAGGGATACTTATCATTAGCTACTGATGTTTATATAATATCATTATAATATCATTGTTATGATTTGGCACACGTTTAATATATTCTGAGTCATGTCGTATGATTGCTATTACCTAATATATAATTGTTTTCTATCGCTAGGACAAGTTCTGATTATCATTGCCAAATGTCTGAATACCTTTCCTTTATATAATTTTAATGATTATTCATTAACTTTAAACACCGAACGTTTTTTTAAACATGTAAGTTTCTGATCATATTTCAGCTTATTTATCTATCTTTTCTTAATTGCGCACCATCTAGTTCCATTGCCAAAAACATATTTATAAAAACCCTCAACTTATTATTATTCACAAACGTACAGAATTACTTGTTTTATTATATAAACATGTATAATGGACAGACATTTGATAGGTATGTGAATCTTGGATTTTTTGGTTTTATATTTAGAAGTAAGTAATAAGTATACAAAACTAATATTAAAAGACACAGTATGATAATCCTTATAATAAATTCAGTAGTTTTATATTGAGAAACAAAAGAACACAGGCGGTTATTTATGAACATTGTATCATGCAAAAGATCTTGTATCTGACGTTTAAAGTCAACTTACATTGTTACGTAGACATAAGCTAAGTCAAAAATGATTTATTCCATTAAAACTGTTTAACACTTATTTAGTCACGTCCAAAAAAACAAATATTGCAAACAATAAAAATAACAATTTTGACATGTAAAATAAAAGCCCGTTCGATTAGTTGGGCTCACGAGAAGATCCTGGCAAGGAGACTCATGGCCACTCTTTTCAACTGCAATTTATTATTAAATTTATATAAGAAACAAATCATTTGTAATAATGTTTGTTATGTAACTATCGTTGCGGTAAACCATATTAAATATACAATGAGACAAATACATAAACAGGAAAATCGTTTAAAAGGATCAAACTGTCCTCAATGTCACTTTGGTCACTGGTTTTTATATAAGTTAGAACATTTTGACAATTACCCTTTTTTTTGTTTTTTTTTTATCGTAAAGTATACGGCCTTTTTCAATTATGAACAAACGTCAACATTAAATTATATGCCTTACAGTTATGACTGTTCCAAAGAGTATTTTTTAAAAGTTTTAATCTTATTTGTTTCTCTTAATTCATACTCTTTCTACACTATTATGTACAGATTCCTGTCTTATTTAGGAGACCTTTGCCCATCTGTTGCTTTAATCTTAAGTTATCAGACTAGTAATACATATGAGTATTGATAATAATGAATATTTACCAACCTAATTGAATCGTGGTTACCAATCAAGACAATTGACTTCAACACTCAGTCAACAATGACCGACGGAACTTGTATGTATATATTTTATGACCAATACGGCCGAAATTAATAAGCAGTCTTGATTTTTTAATAAAGATTGAAATTATCAATTCACAACCGGTCTGTGGATTCAGTTTGATGTAAAAAAAATAGATTTTTATTTGTGATTAAATATATTATTGTAAATATAACAGAGAAGTTATAAAGGCGAAGTTAAGTAAAAGAGATAATATCAAGTTCCGTTTTTCAAACCATATGACCTACTTAAAGAATTTTAAGAGATTATAGTTTGTATTCAACTGAAACGAACTGAATAACACATACCTACATTCTATTGAGACGAAGTCTAAATTCATCCTTAATTTACGTACATACAAAAAAAACGGTTTAATAAATCATCTAAATAATCCATTCAAATAATCATCTAAAAGAATGTTAAAAATCAGTCATTTTACTTCATTGTAATTTTTCCCACATGTTTTGTTATTTCAGTTAAACTAGGACATAGCTGTAAAATGAATTCAAACGATAATTTACGTGAAAAATTATTTGTACATAAAAAATACTTTGTTGGAAAATATACCTATTATATTATGAGTCAGTCGAGAGGACGAGACGAGACAGTTGACGAGAAAAAAGTTATCTATCTGATGGTAAGTAAGCAGTCACCGTATAGGTATTATTGATAATGATAATTGTATCTCTTGCCACTTATGAAGAATATTGAGGCCTAGACGGTCTTCTCTAATAGGTCTAAAACCTGAAACAACTGTGGACGAATAGCAGTTAGACAGTTCCACCTTCATTCCTCACCCTCTTCAGAACTATATAAGTTTAAATTTAAGATCTCGTAAACGAAATTTCGCGCGTAATAAACGAAATGGAGAGATTCGTTTTGAAACCAGTCCAATATGGTACCCATTAATTTACTTGCCAAGTTGCTTCATTTTATTTTGTTTATGATACATTCCGTATTTTGAATGATTTTATGCTATTTCTGAACTACCTCGAAACATTTATAATTAGAAATGTTTTTTTTTAATTACTGACAAAATTAAATAGAGAATGGCTTTTTTTTAAAAATAAAAATTATTGCCATAATATATTAAAAATATATATTTTAACACCCATAATTAATCTTATTTTTATTGTTAATACAGAAATAAATATAGTTTAATAAATAAACAGAAAGATATGTTCCTAATCTGAACTACCAGTTCATTTAAACACACTTTGTTATCAAGGAAGCATTCCGGAGAGTATTTACTATATACTAATGGGGTATTATCTGTTACTTAGTCTGCAGCTGATAGACAAATTATCCTTGTCAGTAGTCAGTGGTACATCTTAAATATAAGAGGCAGACTAGGGTTTTGGTTTTTTTTTTATATAACAATGAAACCCACTTATTTAAGAAAGTGCACAACCTCTTTCTTAGATTTGAAACATACCTGTTAATGGTACATTGTATTTATAATTGAGTGTGTTGTAAATATATTTTAGATCATATTTTCTTTTTATTATGATGAGATATGTTTAAAATTAATGTACAATTATAGTCAAAATAAGAGTCTGAAAAAAACTATATATATATATCTATTTTTCATTCTTTATTTTTTTAAATATATATATGAAATATAGAAATGTATTTAATATATTTTTTAATGTACAATAGCCCTTATGTTTAGTACAAAAAAAAATCTTTAAAATGAACTATTATGTAATGATATGGAGCAGATTCCAATTTGAAAAACTATTTAGGCTAACGTAAAATAAAATCTTAGTACAGGTATTCTAACCCTCACCTACTGACACGATTCTATTAGGTAATTTACGCTTTGCCCATCATCTCAGCTATCGGCTATTTTAAGAAACTTTAGAACGGTCGAAAATCTCATTTGAAATATTATTCGCGCCGAGCGACGATAAAGTACTCACTTACAGCACCGACGACGCAATGCTATCGGAATGCAAGTAATGCAACAGATGAATGATGATACGAGCACAAAGCTTTTTATTTTTTATTTTTTACGGCCATACTTAACAAGCATTTCCGGGAAAGCACTACTAATTAAAAAAAATATAACTGAAAGCTCTCACATTAATACTGAGTAAAATTGAATTAAAATAATTATAAGTTTAAGTCAAAAACTTACATTTTTATAGTCACTACATAAAAATAAATACGCTGGAACCACACACACGTTAACTGCTTACACCACTGCACTGTGATCTGTCAAACATTTGTTCTGAGTGTTGCAAGCTTCACAGATACGTTTTCCTGTGTTAATTTTATCAATCATACAATTAAAAACAAAAGGTAAAAAATATAAACATATAAAACAAATATTTAAAAATAATCAAACATATCTATAAGCATATAAGAAATAGCATAACTTCATTCGTTTTTTAATCATTAAGGCTTAATACGTTTATTTTAGGGTTGCTGTAACTAAAAATATTTTTCCCAAATGCACTTAGTACGAACGAGTAACAAAATTCTTTGCCAACTGAGAGCTTCACGTTACCCACCTTTTATTATTATTAGCGGACTAAAAATAGGTCAAATATTTAAAAATGCCGCTTGGCACGGTTTGAGGTTGTAAAATTGTAAAATAATCACATTAGCGAATGGAGAGTGAGAGAAATTAAGACCAATTTCACTTTAATTCAATTGAAACATGAGTATTTTTTCAATAATCTACATTTTTTGTATATTTTATTTTGCGCGATGCAAGAATTCAGCCGCGCTTATAATAATTTAACCTACCAAATGCTTTGCAGTTTGATAATATCTGATGGCCAGTAATTTTTTAATATTGATATGTACATCGTGTCATATTACCAACTTAAATGAAGTTCATTGATCCTAGGCACCGCATGGATTCAAGAAAATAAGAAATGATTCATAAATCTGGTCGGATGGAGGTTTATGGTTCGTAATTTTATGTTACACTGTTATGATTCTTTTTTATGATTTTGTCACGGTTTGCTTTTGTTTAACGTCAGTTTTTTATTTGTATGTAGTAATATGTTATTTTTATTAGTCTTTGCTAATGTCTAAAATTGCAACGCAAGCTTCACACATAGAACTTTATTGGAATGGTACATTGAAGATATTTATTATTACTTGGATGTGGTTAACCTAGAATAATAGATTTGTTGTACACGTTTATATTACATATAATATAATCGTCGGCGTCTGTAAAATATAAGGTAAAGCAAACAGCATCGAATGCTTTTTTGAAATTGAAATAGACAATACCAATAATTTGCTTTATTTTATCTAAAATGTAGTTTGGATATTATCACGTTTAAATTAAAAATTAACTATACTATTAAATCTAAGCTTTATTACTTTTAACAGACAAGAATTCTTTATTCGTGTGTTTGTTATTGAAATCTCAACCAAATGCGTCGATTAGCAGGTGCAGTGGAAAATAAGTATACCTATTTGCAATCAGCTTCCAAATTGTTTCACTTATAGGTAGGTAGGTATAATGTAAGATGTTTCACTTTTATATTCACGACACCTTATTTGCTTGCTTGCATGCTGGCTCTCGTCCACAATCATGAAACATCCACTTTGAATATTTATTTAATTATTTTAGGATTGACAAACACATTGTTTATCAAATCGCAATTTACGATAATAAGAAATTCGGTATGTTTTTTGTTATCCACTTTATATTAAATCACTAACAGATGGCGTTGCAATATATAAACTTTTATCATTCGTTATCAAAAGTAATAAGAGGTAGGTATAGGAAAGTGGACAATATTTCGCGATATTCAGTAGATTATTCCTTGTACCCTTGTGATACTGATTATTGCTTGTACCCTTACCTTCTATAATTAGAATTATCGTATTAGGACACGAAGCTTGAGGAATAGATCAGTTTTCACGATGCAATTTTTTCACCAAGGAAAGTTGGTATAAAACTGATGCTGGCTGTTGGTTTTGAGTCTATTTCATGTATACATTATAATAATATAAAGTTTCAAAATACGATATAATATGATGAATCTTATAAGTGAAATAATATCACATTTCAATTGATTTTCCATAATTAAGATATTCTATAGGATATCTTAATTATAGTAATTGCTTATTGTCCAAGTCAACATACAGGTATGTTGACTTGGACAATAAGCTATTACAATATCAAATTTCATCAAATACCAAATTTAGTTTAACCGTTTTCTATTAAAAACAAATAGACAAAAAGATCGAAAACTAATCTGTTAATGTAACGTACCTATTTAATTTTATTATTTGTATAAATTAATTTCTTCAAATATTATCGATTACATAAACTGAACTGACTGATCTGAACAATTATTTTTTTAATTTTATTGGTTTGTGACTATTTTTTTTTATAATAAACGACTAGGGAGGAAAAACCAAAATGATATCATCTATTAATGTATTGGTTTAATAATAAACTTATCAAAATTCGTTGAAATAAAACATCAAGGGAACAGTAAACATTTTTATTTTATTGTAAATATTATTTATTGTATCATCTGGTACTCGCGACGTTACTTTGAAGCTAGAAACTCAACTGTTTAATCGAATACAATAGACTATAGCTTTATTGGTTAGGCACAATATGTATTTTCTAAGCCATCGCGAGATTCCTTGTGAAGTTACAAGCATGCCTACCTCTATAACTTCAGTCGCCGCAATTACATAGACTTCTTCCTTTGTATTGAGCTCATGATTTTCGTTTCGATGATTGAACGTCAAATTACACAAAGAACTTTATTAGAATTACATTGAAGATTTATAAAGTCGATTGTGTGATTATTTTTCAAATAAATTGATTAGAAGTTATAATTATGAATGTTAATAAATATTTATTAACTCTGTGTGAGATGGCACAATAAGTAACTTGTAAGCTTCATTATATTTTTGCTTATATTATTACTAATTTATTAAATTAAAATAGAAGTGTGTATGATTAATATGTAATGAGCCATTTTTGTACTGTGGTAAGTAATTGTCAAGTGCTGTAGTGTTGCTAGAGTGAAAACAGTATTTCGTTTGAATAAAGCCAGTGTTTATATATAATTAAATTAAAATTTCACCTCTATAAAATCGTATATCTAGTATAATTTTTAAAGATCGTTAGTAGTATTATTGCTGTTTTTTAGTATATATATTACTTGAACCCAATGATCATTTCCATTTCCATGCTTTCATGATAATATAATGGTTAAAAATAATGACTGATCGCTTAAAAAGATGTCAAAGTTATGATCCTGAATCTCGCAAACCGTCCTTCGTATTCTAATGGCAAATCAGCCAGTTTAATTATTATTATTTGAACTTGTAAATTTTGATCTAAGACTTTTAACTTCAACTAGTAGTTAAAAAAAATGTATTTAGCGTAGAAGAATAGTTTTTGTTAACAAATGTAGTCATAGTATATATAAGGATAAATTTTTAACGACTAGATCAAAGTTTTAAGTCTAATTTTGAATAGATGTGAATCTAGAGAGCGTTCGAACTATTTAAGAATTTTAATTCTACATTTCACTGTCTTTTAGAGCTGTTCTGTATGTTCCGTAAAAATATTCATTCCTATTTTAACAATATATTTTGGTGTTAAAATATAAACGTTTATTTCTGCCAAACTTACATTAACATTAGTTTGTTGAGGTAAAGTCGCTACCGTAACGAATCAATGTTAAAAGATAACGTTATAATATTAGAAAAATACTGCTTTTAGTTTAGAAAAGTTGCATGAAAACTGCTCTAAAGTTTTAGGTTTGCGTAACAAAGAGCTTAATCTTGCCACCAATTTTTTAACATAAATCATTTGAATAATATTACGTCTTACGACATTACGTAGATAAGTATTCTAATTAATACTTAATTATCATTCATCACAGCTTTGGTTTAGACAAAGATCGAAGAGCTAATTTCCTATAACATCAGAAAATAACGTTTTTAAGTTTAGTAGATTAAGCCCTCGCATAAGAAGTGAAGAAAATATTTCGTTTAAGTACAAGTTGCCAAGAATATAGGTTTTCTTATTTTGTTCTGTCATTTCTATGGTTCGTGCAGTCCTCACATAACTCCATTATATACTTTTTGTAAATATTTTTATATGTCATCCCAATTACATAATACTTGCACAAAGCGATATGTTTTCTTATTGTAGCATTGTGTTTAAATGTACGCATTTTTCTATATAATATTCTTATCAATTGTGTTATCAAATACTAATCTTAATATTCACACCTAATACATGTTATTTGCTCCAAAAAAAGTTACTAACTGTACATAAAGCTTTATAAAATAAAATCTAGACTTCGTTTATACTAGTTCATCTAAGCTATGATAGCCGCTTACATTAGACGCCATTTGTTTCTTAAAATGGCGTCACTAGAGTTATCGAACGAAAAATAAGATATTTTATCGACATCACAGTAGGGTTTTAAAAGTAAGCATTTCGAATTATCTTATAACATCGACAAAGGCAAAGAAAAATATGATATCGATAGATATTTGAAGAACGGAGCGCTAAAACCAAGAAGAGGCTCCACCCAGTTTAGTTGACAGCTCGCCAATGCCACGCCCGAACATGTTCCCCATCTGAAAATTATTACATATATTTACTAACTACTATTTAAAATTAATTATATTTTGAGGTTCACATTTCATATTTTGTGTTATCTTGAGTTTTTTTAACCTGTTGTAAGTAGTTTAGGTAATATAAATTTATTAAAAAGATGTACACATTCATTTAAATGTGTGTATTTTTAAAAGTTTATAACTGTGTACATATTTTAGCTTTGGAATAGGATAACGTAAGAATTATGGTAATACCGGTACATAATAATGTTTATTGTATTCTTGTGTTTCGATAGATGGCGCTGTTGATTACTAATAGGTTAATTTGATAATATTTGTTACAGAACAATACATTATTTAATAGATGGCGCTGTAACAAATTAAATTTGTATCAATATGTATTTAGTAACTAAATTATTATTAGCATTATTTATGTTATATATTATCATTTTGTGGCTATTACAGTCTCGTTCTTATATATAGTTAGATTTTAATGTTTGAAAATATCTATAAACATGTATAACCATGTTAAGCTTATTTAAATTTATATAAATATAGAATGAAAAATAAACCGACACGGGCAGAGATTCGAACCCGCGACTACTGGGAAACCATCCCGTAAACGTCCCAGTCGGTTTATTTTTCATTCTATATTTATATAAATTTAGTTAGATTTTAGTTACATATTTATAACAAAATAGGTACCTTTCCAACAACAGCAGTAACGTTTCCTAATTTAGCCTCTTCTGTTAGAGATTCCAGCTTCGATTTTCCACTGCGCGCTCCTTCTTCTGAACCTCCGTCGTCCCCGCTTCTATTGTGTAGTAAATATTTATGTATTATAGTATATTTATAATTATATATTATATTTATATAACCAACTGCTCCCCAAGGCTCCACCCATACGTGCAAAAATGCGTTACATGTTTGGAACTACAGAACATGTTTGGACTACATAATTCAGAACTTCTAATCTACCAAAGGGAATCTACTTCTGTAACAGGCACTTTTAATACTTTCCCATATTAAAAATAATGAATTCCTATAAAAAATATATTGATAAAAAATAAAACGACCTCTTCATAACATTTAAAAAATCAAGGATGTTTCCTCAGGAGACCATTCCTAGGACCAGTTATTGTTTCTATTTCTAACACTGAAATCTATATAATTTAAGGTCTTTCATACCCCTGGTCCTGCTGAGCCAGCAGGAGGCTGCATGTCGCTTCCTCAGTATGCATGCGACCCGCCACAGCCTGGTACTGCTTTGAGTTTAGTTTGTCATCGATCACTCCTTGAAGCTCGAAGTCACTATACATTTTCTGTAATAAAAACGCGTTAAAAATCAAACTTATAATTCTTTATCGTAACTGTACATTTTTTTATTGAAGAAGCTAAAACCGGATCCTTCTCTCACACTTATTAACTTGAGGATTTTTTTTAAGTCTCTTTAAGTTTTCATAATTAATATAAACAGTTCATTTACATTTGATTCGGTAAAACATAAAAAAACTCTCAACACATAATTAGCCGAACATTAAACTTTGAAAACATCTTTGATAATATTTATACATGCAAAATCGAAAAATAACAAGAAACTAAATTAAAGATTAAATATTTTAAGGTATATATATATAAAAGTCCATAAGCGATTACACTACTTACCAGTAGAAAAAAACTTCGTTTTAAATAATAAGCTAGTACTTTACTTTTTATAATATAAAACAGAAGCTAACAATAAAAATAACAAACCTTAAGCACGATAGAGAGACAGGCGACCTGCTGCGGGTGTAGCGCGGGTCGCTCTCCGAGCCACGTGGAAATGTTACCAATCTGAACAGAGTACCACTGCTCGAACAGCTGCAGGATCCACAGCTCATCTGTCACCTATCATGTATAGTGCTGTGATATGTTGCGATATTTTAGACGCAGAGTATACTAAATGTTATAATACCTATAGGTACTAATTCCAAGAATATATTGTAATATAAATAACCTGCTGATATTTATGAATTTGATGGTGCTAATCTCAATTATTTATGCATTTACCGCTTTTAAGGAAAAAACTTTTTTTCGGTTATTTCCGTGGATTTCCGTGTTGGTTGACAAAATTCTACTACTGTGCATACTACAGAAGTATGTAAAATGTAATTTCTTAGCGACACGAGTACCTGTTTAGTCTTTACAAAAGTATTTTTTTAAATTTTACCTTTGATCTGATTTGGTCCATGGAATTTCTCATAAAGTTTACGTAGCCTTGGCCGATATCTTTTCCGGATCCGGAAACGTTCGCGATAGTCAGGATCGAACCTATTAAACTGTGAACATTCCAAAAAAATATTAAATATCTTTGAAAATACTATTCAGAAATATACTGAAAAAGATAGATTAAAGTTCCTAGAAGAAGAAAGAGATTAAAGTTTATTATTCAGTTATAATCAAAAGAAATGAAAAATAATAATAATAAATTATACTTCCTGAAACACCTGTAAATAAAAACGATTACGTTAATGCCGTTCCGAACGAGGTCGTCACCAGATCACACAAAGCGACTACGAACGAATCCGAAAAAATCGAATGACGCACAAAAGTGTGTTATAAATACTACAAAGATATAAGAAAAAAAAAGATATAGTCGTCAACGTTTCTCACGAAAACGTAGCGGCAGCGTGGCGCGGCGCCTCACCTGCCCTCGTCGAAGCGCGCGATCTTGGCGAGGGTGGCGTCGAGCACGGCGGCCAGGCGCGTCGTCATACCCGTCGACATCGCGTGCAGACACGCCTCGATCTGGGCATCCATTTTAGCATGGTACTGGTACTGTGAGAGATGCCGGGTGTTAACACTTAAAGCGAAGCTACGAGACCGGCACCCGTTAATCCGCGCCTGCGGGCCATGCCTAACTTGCAGATTTGTGCAAATAAAAATTGCGTAGCTAATGATCATGCAAGACAGGCGCTGAAATAAAATACTACAATGATGACGTCACAAATTCTGCAAATCATGCATGGCGGAGCCACAAGGTGCGGTGAGTGTGGGCTGGTATCACATTCGGTTGCCACAACCACGGTGATGGCGGAGTGGGTTATGACAGTTGCCACGATCCACTGCGTCATCAACTGAACCACATTGAAGAGTGAAGGTTAAGCAAAGTAATGCAAAATGTATTCTGGTTCAGTTTGGTAACCGAATGTGATACGGTGTAAAGAGCCACTAACATGGTTGCTTGTGGATCCGTCATTTTGTAATATAAAAAGGTACGATTTCTGTGCATTCAAATATACTGCGTGCGTCTTGCGCGTTGCCATCGCTTGCGGCATGCCATGCTTGGACAAACACGCTAACACTATTCATGATGGATGGTTCAAAAGTGTTTAAAATCATTTAAAACAATGCCAGACTAGAAGCATGTTCCTAGAATCGTTCGACAAACGAACTTTCATTGATATCGGCGACCAGAATTATGTCACAATTGAAAATGTCGTACTGTACAAATAATGAAATTTAATGACAAGCCCCTTTTATGACTCAAAATATTTGGTTAAAAGACGCAAAATGTAAATAATAAATAAAAAAGAAAATATTTGCATCATCAGGTCATGCATTAAGTTAGGATAAGGGCACTAATGAATAGGAATTCCTTGTCTAGTTCTATCGCAGTTTCATAATGACCATAGTTTTATTGATATAAGCATTTTAGTCCGGCGTTGATTTATAAGTAATGAAAGATGATATATATTTGCATTCTCATATTTGTTCATGTAAATAGGCACTCTATAATCAAATAAAATGTGTTTTCGGTATTCAACGAGCTTGCATGTCAGTAGCTCTTTGCTAAACGTCAAGTATAGTGCTTATTTTTAGTAGAGTCGGAACATCTCTACACTAATACTAATTTTGTTTCTTATCAATATATCGTAATATAATATAATAACCGTACAGTGAAATACCTTAACAATCGCAACTGCTGAAAATTAAAAGCTATGAAAGCTAGACAAAAACAAAATTAGTATTTCTTATCAAAGTTGTTTCAACTCTTTTTATTATTAAAATTGTATTTGCCAATTGGGTTTTATTATTTTATAGAAAAGAAAAAAAAGGGTTTTTAATTGCTTTTTAAGCTGTGAAATGTAAATGTTATGATAATGGTTTAAATCACATACAATTGCATCAACTAAACTAATTAAAATTAAACGATATGTATGCAGATTAAATCAATGAATATTATTATACAGATGGATGTCCGCTAAATCTGTTTATTCTTTGAAATTCTTCCGAAAACGCTGTAAGTTAGTCAGTTAAAAACAAATTTAACAATTGTTGAAGAATCAAATAAAAGTGAGTCAAAATTGGCAAGAATCTCGAGGGAATCGAATTAATGAAGGGAATCAGTATGCAATGATGTAGAACAGAACACGTACGATATCAACGCCTTCCACAGCACACAGCTTCAGCGCCTGGTTCTTCGCATCGAGCGCCACATTCACCATCGCGCAGATCTCTGCTGGCAGGATGTAGTCCGTCGACATGAAAGTCACGCTCTTCTTCAACCAGGCCTGGATTTTTTAAATTTTATCCCATAAGTTCATCTGATAATCTTATTACAAGAAAAATATATGACTTTGTTTGTTATTTATACTTTTAAAGCTATATCAAAAATATTTACAAGAAAATATGATAAACGCCATGAAGCATTTAAATTATTTAGTTTTTAAACGTGGGCCACGTAATAATAATTAATCTTTAAATAAGACTTAACTCCACCATAGGCTATTAAAATATTCTTCACCCTTGGTCCATACAGAAATTTTGTACCTGAAAAGAAGCTTCAGTCTTTTGAATACAAGTCTCCATCATGTCACTGGCCATCAACTTCAGCCTTTGCTCTAAGTGTGATCTGAACTCCGGCTCGGGCCAGTGAAGGTCTCTGATGAAGGACTGCAGCGCGTCAAGCTTCCAGAACAAATCTTCACTTGTTGAGCAACCATTACTGGAATAAGGATAAGTAAGATTAAAATATTAAAATTTGGATGACTAAAACTCGTTGTATTTCAAGGTTTCAATAAAACATGAAACAGACTTTGTTTAGTTATATTTATTATTGGGTAGCCATAAAAACCGTGAATTATTATTGATTGCAGGAACGTTTCGAACCTCCAACTGCTTACCAAAAGGTTAAAAGTAGTTTCAACCTATGCTTTAGAAGTATTGCTCTTTAAATTAGATATGGTATCTTTTTTTACAATTTAGGACCAAGCCTAAAAGTAATAATTACCCTTTGATCTCCCAACGTTCTTTCTCAAACCCTTTGTGAAGTGACTGAGCGATAGAGGATTCCATGAGGTCAACATAACGGACAACGAGCGGCGCGAAAGTATCGCGCAAATGTTCGTGGAAGCGACCGTTCCGTAAGTTTTCTGTGGATAATAACGTCGTCTATGTAAATAGAAAGGTATTTAATGAAATATAGCACATAGGTATTTGATGAAATGTAATAGATAGGTCAATAATGTAAAAATTTTTGGTAAGGAAACTGAGTGATTACCATCGGTCCTCAAATAATCATTCAGGATCTGGAACAAGGGGAACGAGTCCCAGGTATCTGGAGGCTGCTCTGAGAGCACGCGGTCCATGTCGACAGCGAACAAACCCCAGAATATTTCCGCGTGATCCACCAGCAGCTCCGAAAACCAGGCGAATGCCTGGATAAATTGGGAGTTTAGGTTTTGAAACGGTCAGCGTTGAAATAAAATATAACAATAATAAAAATATAAGAAAATATTTGAAATATGTAGAGGACAACTATTAATACTTTCATGATTATTTAAAAAAAATATTTTCAAATTACAATGTCAAGGAGCAATATGGTGTTTTTAATTTCAAAAGCATATTTTTTAAACTTGAAAGAGTTCGTTGTTTGTAGATTTTGAAACAATTTTCCTTTCTTAATTGTATTTACAGACATGCAACCTTACCACTATCTACTTATTGGAAAGAATGAGCAAAAGAATTGAAGGATTGACGAGCATGTGCGTGTCAAACAATGAAAGATATTGTTTATAGCATATAAACAAAAATTAAAACAGAAGTGTTAAAAGCTAAAAACAACATACAACAAGAAAGCACATAATAAGAAGAGCGAAATACAAAGATTTTGTTTGAATGTAAAAATGAATTGTAATTGATATGTATAATGTATCAACTATCAATGTTAAGATTTATCCGTGTTGTTGCATAAATATATCGTCACGCATACTCTAGTCTAAGTGAATGGTAGTAAAAACTTTATTACAAAGAATGAAACGTTAAAGATTTGTATTTTTAGCGCCAACTAAATCTTGTTACCTATACGACGCACTAAGCTGATATTCTAACTAGCTAGTCGATTGTTTACAAGGTTAATGATGTAACTAAATCAATATTTATCTTTTGTTTTTTTTCCAAACAGCACCTTTAAGTATTTGCAAGTTTATAACCATAAACAAAAGATAGACGTCGATTTTAAATACTGCAGATCTTAATTAAAGCTTTAAAATCAACATTATGTTGACTTGGATGTTTATTTGCTTTAAATATTTCATGCCGTTTGTCAACTCTAAGCTGCTCAAGCCGGTGTTTTTAACTATTTAATAGCATCTGTGATCAGATCATAGTGAATGATTAAAACCGAGTGAACGAATTGAACGTGATTCGATCAGCCGTACAATCAAAAGAGTAGTTACATTTTGTTGACCGCTAGAGTCCGGTTTTGTGTTATAAACCTGCGGAGAAATAAAACAAGATAGAAGTAAATAAATAGATTTATATCAGCTTAAATGTCCTTAAGTGAATTAGTAAACTAATACATACATTAAACTAACAATTGAAGAAATCATTAAATTTCAATAATTTATTGGTTAATTATTATTTTTTTATGCTAATAATTTTCATGGTAATCTATCATCAATAAACTCACTTAAAGCCCATGAAAATAAAATATTGTTATCAGTAAAAAATAGTCAACTTAATCATTAAAATATATAAGAATTATTGAATATATAAAAAAATATTTATTATACAATAATTTATTTGGCTGAAGTCTTATAAAACACTACGAAGAATAAATTAAATTTTATACCAATTAGTTTGCGAATGAAAAAAATATATTGAATACCGAAAATTTTTCGTATATGCAAAGCTAAAACCATCCTCCGGTTATGTTATTTACTTAGTAAGCAAAGCAAAATTTGCATGTTTTGTAATTCTTTTCTTATAATCAAATGTTTAATGTTAAAGTTAATATTTTTAGCTTTGCATTGCAATAAATATATGCCGTATCATTCCCCACACTAATAGCGACAGTAGAACAGGGTGCTAGTTCAAAGGACATTGACATTTAGGGATAAAACTTTTTAAGGTAGCTTATATTTTAATCTCTCCGGTAAGAATCGTAATTTTCATATGGAACATATTTAATTAATTTATTTATTAAATAGTTGTATTAGATAATACATTGTTAAAGCACTTAAAAAGTTTTATCGCAAGAGACCACGACAGTTACCACAGAACACACATATCTCGAAATGCAACTCGAATTTATAAGCCGATGATTTCGTCATGTTGCAGTTTCGGTTAGTTTTTTAATCAATGGTAATGCAAGAAATATAAATACTTAACGCACAAACTTTTAATTCATAGCAACCTCATGATCACCATTAATTAAACAACAGTCATCACAACCATCAACATCCTCATCATCACTTACCTCCGCGTAGTGTTCTTCGTTCTGCTGCAACAGATCTACACAAAGTTCTGCAAGATGTATGAGGTCTTCTAGTTTCTTGGCTGGTGTCACCATTGTTTCTCCACGGAGGTCCTCTGTTTTGAGAATTAGATATAACAAAATAAGAAAACTAGAAAAGCTTTACAAGTCTTGGTTTTCTTCCGGGATTCCGGATTTTAGATAAAAATACTCAAATTTAAATAATTCACACTGCACCTTCGATATTTGCCTGTTGGCTCAGCTGTGTGTAGTTAAGCAGAGCTGCATTCTCCAAGCTGGTCTGTATCATGCTGCGGACTTCTTCGGGAGCTACAGGAGTCACCACATCCTTCATCAACACGCGTTCCAGGAGAGAGAGAGTCGCCTGGAATATTATGTTTGATAATTTATTATTTTCTTGTTACACAGAACAATAATCATTATGTATATTAGATAACTTATTTTGACACCTCTTAAATTTCAATTTTTTTTATATAATTTGCTACTCACCTTCAAAGCTCCCTCGGGTCTACCAAACGGAAAAGCATATCTGAAGTTAGTGATCTGGTACTGTAGTAGCGTCTTGAGCCTCTCTTTGATCTCTGCGAACTTCTCTTTCTCCTGGACCGTGATGCTGCCCACGCCGTCGGGCCTGCCAGGCAACGCCGTACTGTGAAAGGGTCGCTTACACTAGCAGGGTAAATGTGGAGGCCGCTATATTGAGAACTATTAACCGCGTGCTCTTTTTAAATTTCTCTTTGCCTTGACAATATTTTTTTTGGCGGAGGTATAATACTGCGACCTTCACAAGCCGATAGATAGAGTTAGTAGGATGCATAGACAGTAAGCACATTTACATTGCAGGGATAAGTGATATATATGTTTTAAATTTATATACATTATTGGTGCCAAGAGTTACGGACATAAAGAATAGTTAAGAGCAAGGAGGTGTGCCACAGATTACTACACTGGAAGTTATCTTAAAAGTCGAAACAACTTTTCTCAAAATCTTTTTACGATTTTCCAAGGACGGAATGAAATGGTAAGAACTTTGCCACGGTAAGAACCCCATATTCAAATATATGCTTGATTTATGTTACAAAAAATACCTTTGAGACCCTGCAAACCGCTTTAAAGTTTGAGAAACGATGCTTTTAAATTTGTAGACAAAATTCACATGAAATATTTAAAGGATTGGTAAGATATATTACAACACCTATTCCCATAACAATAAAACACAAATATACTTACCTATTTCCATGCACGTGGCTGGCGCAGAAGGCAAAGGAGTAGTGCATGAGGGTCGGATCGACGGTCTGTTGAGCGCTCTCCGCTACATCCAGCAAGTCGGAGAGGTAGCAGAGATGACGGTAGCAGCCCCGTACGCCATATCTAGCACAATACTCGTCCAGCACGAATACTTGTCCAGGCGAAAACCAGCCCTGGAGGGGTTGAGGGGTAGTTGGGATTTTTTTTGTAGGGATAATGTTATAATATTTACTCCTTTTAGACATAGTTAATTATTAAATCTAGATATATTTAAAGAAAAAAAAATAGCGTTAGTAATTAAAATTAAACATTTGACATAAGGTTTTTAGTATCATTTTAAAAATGTCATATTATTTAGTACTTCATTGGCTGTATTCGTATATATTTGAAATTAGATGTCATTTTTAAATCCTCAATTTCTTTTACCAAATATTCTTACCAAAGAACAATAGGGATCTTGCAATCGATACTTAAGAGTAAGTGACTGCAGCGTGGTGAAGAGCTGGTGATGGTCGAACTGGCAGGGGTCCGCCTGGATGTAATCCTCCATACCGTGTTTTCGGGCTTTGTCTGCATCTATAAATAATAATACTTGGATGAGTTTGCTTATTAACCAATTGCATAAAACTTAAAAATAAATTTACGGTTTAGTTGGTACATAGTCCTATTTTTCTGATAATAGCATAATAGCATATATAGCATAGCATAGTTTCTGGTAATTTAAACTTTTTATACCATATTACAGTAATATTAAGACTAAAAAAATTATACACAACTCCGGTATGGTTTTCCTCTACTATTAAGTTAATGTGCATCCATGATATATTTTTTCCATTTATTTACATAGTGCTGGTTCTTAATAGGTTCGAAAAATTATACTATATGCTAGCATAGTAACCGACGCCTACCTCCTAGAATTTTAATATGCGAATCGGAAGTCGTAGGCGGCGTTGGTTTGTGGCTCTGCCCCGTGGCCCTGTATAGCGCCATAACCCAGAGGTGGCATTCGTTTTCGTCGCCCACCCCCATAAGCACTGATTCGCCATCACGAACAGCATTCATAAAATTCTTTGCCCCTTCCAGTTCTGTTAGGGATCATGATGAAAGTTAGACAATGGCATTGCTTAAACTATAATTAAAGTGAGGCTATGTAAATAAATCTTTAATAGGAATTGAAATTTTATGACAATAAATCCTCTCTTACTTAAGAAGATACATACATACCTTGTCCAACCATCAGCTGAGCTGTAGGAAAAACATATATTAAATATCTAGTCCAAACCGATTGAAGCAAACCAAATAACTCATAATTCACCCACCACTAGCCAGTTCTATGTAGTCTACAGTGAACCCATCAAGTTGCATCATTTCCGCAGGTTCGGACTTCTTATCTTTGTATGAACAAAGTGCAAAGGTATACTGGCTCACTTGTACCAGCACCATGTATCGACGTTTCCACTTCCTCCATACTGCCTTTCCAATTACGTGGAGATAGCTTGGATAAAAGATTATAAATAAAAATAATATACAAAATATCCCTCTCCCATAGATATTATCTTTACAATAAATGTTGTTGCTATTGACTTACCCGCAATGCTTCATATTTAGTGGCTTATCCATTCGACAGGCAATTTTGATTCTAAGATCCTGGTCTGGTAAGTTCTTTGGGACGGTCATGCGGTGCCATTCTGGAGCCTTATAACAAGATACATAAAAATTTTCGATTTAACATTATTTGATAGCATTATTTAACAAATCAGCGATTTATCATTAGTCTGCCTATATCTTAACTACATATATGGAGTAGCTACAAAATTTAAATCCCTTCCAAATTCTACTATTTTTAGTCTTAAGTCTTATTTTCACTCTACTGTGTATTTCGATCACCCTCGCCAATAATCATTCATATTAATAATAGTTAAAGACTTTTCTCAATGTGCATGTCACTACGAAAAATTACTACTTCTCATCTTTTCCATCACTGATGGTACTTTCAAATTGTCAGACAAAATCAATTCTTACTTTATTAATATTAAACAACGTTTACTCCTCGATAATTATCTCAGTCTTGTGTAGTATTACATCACTCTTACTTTAAAAATTTCACTACTTTTGTCTGCCGCCTCCTGTTACAAAAACTCATTGAAAAACAAAGCAATTAACATCCATCCTCTCTCAGTAGGTACCATACATCTCTTAGTAAATATCCTTCACGAAACGACATTTATTATTAACTTCCATCTAGAAAACCATTCCGTCAATGAGGTAAAAAGTATGAAATTTCATAACATAACTCACATAAACAAAATGGATACACGTAGTCCCTTGGTGGTACAGAAATATGACGAATATAAAAGAAATTTCAGAAGTTCCTTTTTTTTAAAAAAAAAAATTACATTAAAATACATAAATATTCTACCTTACTGGACAGTGGCGTAGGTCTTAGCACGACCTTTCCTAGCTCCTTGTCTTCTAATGAAAGTACTCCTGGGTTCTCCGTGTACAACTTCACCTTTACAGCGGGTAAAGGCTGTGTCGTACTGAAGTCGCCTTGAGTGTCCCACCTATTGAGACAATAGATAATAAACGGCTTAACACTATTCATTTAAAGACATGAGATTAAAACAATTGTTAATTTATTGCGAAATTAAGGCTTCATCCAAATTACGTTTTCATATAAGCAATAAAAAATCGTATACACACATCGGCTTTGAAGCTTCAGCTTGATCCGTTTGTAATTTTTCTCCACCTTCCACCTCCATGGTGCAGTATACTATTCTGTTAGGAGCCAGTGATTTTAGACCTTTCACTTCCATTACGACGACCTATAAAGAAGTTAAAATTATGGACCAATACTATATGGTCACCATCATTATATGACAGAATTTATATTTCTTCGATATTGTTATTCTGGGATACCATTCTTAATAATTACATTACCTCAATCTGGAATGTAAGTACTACATCCATTTTCGTGAGCTGAGCGTCAACGTCTCCGCCGTCTCCTTCTCCGGTAAGCTTATTCGCTAGAGATCCTTGCGATCTGAAACATAGCTGCTTACTCAACCTTGGACTCGGGTCTGGCCCAGCATTTGATCTATATACAAATTCCACCACCAATCAGACAAAACGGATTTCCCCAAATAACATGTAACATGTCAAGGTCTCAGAGATCAAATTAAATTTAACATATTTGTTTCAATCAATGAATTTAACGTTAAATTGGGTTTTATAAAAATTAACCATATATAAGCAAATTTGTACAAATAGGTGTTAGGATAACATTCACAGGTCCAAGGACATAGGTGGCATACAATGGAACCATCACCGATACCAAGAATGATTAAGCATAGCAATAGAAAATGTTAAATAGGTTTTGGCACATATAATATATAATAAAACTAAGGCATACAGATATAAGGGGTAGGACAACATGGTATGTTTGAAATCGGAAGTGTATATGCGAAGCGCTTAAAAGCATTACTTAAGCGTTTAGATTTGATAATATAAATCAGTTTTGTATAATTTGTTTATGTACAGGGAATAAAATAGTGAAATAAGAAGTAAAGCCGTGATATTATTTAAAGAAGCCTAAAATTTTCAAAATTGTTATACTTATTACGCGTCTACTGTTCTCTATTTTTACTCTAGTTTCGTAAGCTGTAACTTATCATTCTTCTCTTGCAACCATCGCTAAATATTTATCTATCCTGAAAGCATTCCGAGTCTTGTACCAAGCATTTTCTTTATTGAATAGTTGTTAATGTAAATACCTCATCAATTCCTTTTACCTCATGCTGTTATCGAGTGTAATTGAATATTCAAAATAACCGATGAAGAAACAAAAATAAAATAGTTGTTAATTCTATCATTAGTATACCAATAATGGGGAATTGAACAATTAAGATAACATTAATCTAGCGACGGAATTTGTAATTTTGTTCGTGTTTTTGGTTGTAATTAGCATTGTATCTTCATGAGTTGTCATAACTATCTCTACTGTCTATTCGATCTATGGCTACTGTGATCTAAATGACAGTTTTGTCAACATCGTTGGCAGGTGTAGGGTCATACACAAGACACGTGCTGATAGTCATTTAATGGAATCATTACTTGTACTTCCTGTATACCGTCCGACGTGCCAGGGGCAGAAAACCAAAAGAGAAATGAACAAGAAGAAATAGTGGCAAGAAATACACAGACATAGATATGTGACTAGATGCATCTTTTACGTAAAAATATTACCAAAATATACGTAGAAAATTTTATAATTTATATTAAATTTTTTCTAGATGATTTAGTCACATTTAAAGGGTACACTGAGGGTACAACAGTTAATACGGAACATGTATTTGGAGTTTTATATTGTATTTTACAAATGTATGATTTAATAAATAGGATTATTATTGGTTATCTATGAAATTGCCGTCTTATACAGAATAAATATTTTTCAATAAAAATTTAATTAATGCATATGTAATCAAGTATTGGTCGAGACACTTTTATTATTTTAATAAAAGTTAATTCGTGTTATTTGAATGGATAATTGAATGTCTTATTTGAATCGAACATATCTAATTCTAAACTGGTCAGTATATAAAACAACAATTTCACACGAAAGGGCTTATTCATAGGACATCAATTTATTTTGTTACATTCTGAATTACTTATTTAAATATTAAAATCTCAGTAATTATATAAGGTCTTATATTATCTTAATATTACTTTACACAATAATTCTAAATCTGACCTGTGATTATACCGCTTGATCTTATGAAGTCCGTACTTAGAATCGGCGCCGCCCTTAGACACCGGGAGAGACTCCAAGTTAGCCATCAACAAGTTGATGGACGATTTCAGTTCTTCGATGTATAGTGACTCCATTTCTTTTAACACGAACTTCGGCATCAGCTTACGGTTCTGAATATTTTGTAATAAATTAAGTATATACATATAAATGAAATAAAATTTTAATATCTATTAAATTAAATACCTTTTCCATTTCATTTACTTTCTGCATTCTTCCATCCAGTTCTCTTCTGATCGCAGCGGCTTGTTCGTCAGCGGAATCCAACTAAAATATAATAAATTTGAGATGAAAGTTATAGTGGGAATACAACTATGTTTCAAACTTCACCATGGCAAGTTTGCCAACTCTTGGATGTTTGGAAATTTCAGGCTAAAAGTTTAAGTTTAAAACAATCAAATATTTAAGATTATACCAAGTTTGAATGAAAGTTCCAAACAGTTAATAAACGTTTCTGGTATACTTGGTGGATGTAATTTCGCAACCATTGGCAATTTGGTGGCTACTACTTTTCGGGAAATTTAGTTTAAATTGTCAGGATGACCTAAGTTTGGTAGATTATTAATTATCAGGAAGACAAAATAAGATGTGTTGTGTGGGTAACAGTTACATCCTTAAAATAGAGTCCTGGAAATTTAAGTGATCCGGGAAGTATGTGTGTGGATACAACATGATTTTTATAAATAAAAAAATATTTAATGTTTATGGTAGTTCAATGGGCTGGTTATAAATTTGGATGGATGAAATTGAAGTACATTTTAGTTCAAATAACTAAAGAACCTCTGTGCACTATATCAGCTAGTTTATACCGCATCCTAGCTGAAAAACACAAGGGAATTCTCCATTCCGATTTCTGACTGATGTTCCAAAGGGAGGGGAAATGGGGGTTTAATTGTTTAGTATTTTGGTTATGGGATGTTCATTTTCTGTTATATGCCTTACCAGGATATAATTATCATACAGTAATTATAACTAATATCACAAATACTTCTGGAAAATACTCGATACAAAGAGCGTTCTTTAATCTTTTTTATTATTTAGCACAAATACTGATTGCTATTTTTGTTTTAGCTTTGAGGATTATGAAACTTGAGATTAACGTTATGCAACTTTTATTTACCTTTCTGTTGTGTAATCTATTTAAGGAAAGTTTATGTTTATATTTGTTGTGCTTTGTATGAAGAAACAAAAGCTTTTGTAGGACGACCTACGTAATGAGATTTTCAAGGTTACATAGAAAGCAAAAGGTATTATCTTATTAAGAATTTCTAAGTAAAAAAATGGATTATTTTTTGATGCTGCTTTCATTCATAATTTTTAAGTAAAAGAGATTTTTTTTCTGCTTTCTTTTCTAAATATTGTAAAATTAATAGGTTAATGTAAAATTTAATTCTGAATGTACATAAATAAAAATGTACATACTAACGTAAGCATTATTTATTCATGTAAAAAGAAATAAAAAATACATTAAACCGAAAAATCAATGTAACCAGAACAGAACAAAATAATATAAAATGTTATTTACAGTAAAAAACATGTACAAACCAAAAGAGCGTTAAAAAGCAGCTGGTGTTCAAACTTCTTGACTCCCAAGATTTGTTGGAACATGTCGTACAGCTGTTCCTTACTCAAAATACATTCAGCGTTGAGGCTTTGTTGCTGCGCACGCGACGGTCGCTTCGTATCATCGTCACCAGGTATACCTATTAAATTTATTATCGCTACAGATTATATTGTAATAATGGTATTTTATATGTGAAAGTGTATAATATTTTTTAATTATATTTGTAAAGAAAAAAATTCGTACAGTGAAAACTAAATAAAATAGTAAAGAAATCTTAGAGATTTTTTTACTTAAATGTGAAATAAATAGTTTTATAAATATTTATTTATTTACTTGATTTGATAACAATGAACAAATTGAAATATGTTTATATTCAGTCTGAAAATATTTCGGTACTTACTATAATTATGTTAATTGTATATGGAAAAATAGAGCTCTACAAGCGTCTTAAGAACAAAAGATAATTACAGATAATTTAAAAAACCAATTTGTAATGTGTATAGTAGTAAAGTATTTTAAATGTGTATAATGAATATCAAGTACTACTGATTGAGGTACGAATGGTTTTCTCAATCTATGTTGAAAATAATCATGATGGCTCATAAAACCCTTCAATTTAAGAACCAATAGAAAACTCTTAATTAAAATTCAAAGCTACAACAACCATAACAAACAAGCAATATCACGAGACTAAAGCTAATGTAGAAAGGAAAACAATCTTTCTCCAGATATACCTGTTATTCCTGGGAGGTGTGATAAGGAGAGAAACACAGACGTGAGATGCAAGCCACATATATATTTAGTAATGTCATTCAATGATTCACACGGCCATGGGGTCAGCAAAAATATTTATAGAATTAAATATGATTATAATGAAATATAACATGTATGGCCATGTTAAGGTTATATTCATTTAAAATAAGCTTAACATGGCTATACATGTTTATAGATATTTTCAAACACTAATTTCGGTAGTGGCATCTTTTAAATGTTTATCTATACTGCAAGGTTAGAAACATTGGTTAGGATTAGATTAGAAACCTAATAGATGGCACCACCGTCAAGATAAAGACGATCACATATAGAATGCCTAATTCACCGAGATGGACAGCGATACCGTAGCTCAATTGGTAGACCGACAGGACGGTTTCCCAGAGGTTAATCCTTCGGGAATCGCTCGAAGGGTTCGAATCGCTGCCCGTATCGATTAATTTTTGAGTCTATATTTATATCAATTTAATATATACGCGTTGGAATAAAGTGTTTAATATAAACGTGAATTATATATTTTTTGCTGACGCTATGTTTATGCTGAATCAAAACAAAATAGTAATCAATAATAATTAGAGAACATATTATTTAAAAATAGTTGTGATCATGGATGATAATAAACGTGCTTTCATCCCTCATTTAAACAAATAGGGGAAGAAATTAAAAAGAAACCTTTCTTACTTAGTGTTTACGTTATCAAGTTAATAGTTCACATTTCAACATTAAATGTAAGATCAGTAATTAGGTCAAATATTTTTAGAACATTTGTTTTGATTTAGCACGTTTCTTATATTAAACTACAAGTCACAGCAAACTTATTTAATGATTATGTTAAATTGTCTAAGGACTGCACAAAAACAAGATATTTGGGATCAAGTCAAATAAAAACACATAATCACTAAATTAAATGCTATTTAAATGGCATTGCAACAAACGGAAGTACATTTATTTTTTTGTTTGAAGTAGAAGAAAATGCAAATCGTAACTTAATATTTACCGCATTCAAAAACCGAAACTTTATATATCTATGTTTAAGCAATCGTTGTTGATAGTAATAATATTGCAATAACATTCATTTTCAATACAACAACACAGTAATGCAGATCAAGCAACAGTTATAAACCACGCTAGGAATGATTAGACAGTGTGTTATTGGTTTCAGTTCTCTTTTATGTAATAAGGTTATTGTAGATTCGTGGGTTTGTATGTGTTAAGTATAACCATGGCCTTTACAAGAAAAATTGATGAGCACACGGAGATATTCACACACATTCAAAGGCTTGTTACAAATGCTTCACACATAGCGCCATGCTAGACATTTTACATTCTTCTAAGCCTTAATAAAGAACTAAAAGTAAAATTACGATTAATATTATTTTGAAGGGCATTTACGCACACAAATATATACATTTGTAAATTTATGGCGTTTTTAATAGAAAGGAACTTTTTTTACTTGTAGCTCTTTAGACATTTAGGACATTTTTACACCTTTAAAACTCACCTGTTCCTTTCATAATGCAATCTAATTTAGCAAGCCACGTTGTTAAAACAGTTTCTTTGCTAAGTCCATCGATTTCTGGTAAAGACCTGAAATTCATCTTAAATATTAAAACAAATAATTTACTTATAATTTTATTCAGATTTGAACAGTTTCCTGAAACAAGATAGATACTCAGTTATAGAAGAGAAAGTTGGAAGAGAAGATTATAAATGAATTTACCAGAATTGATTGAAGTTCTGTTTTCAAACCTGACTCTTTTTTCGATATTATTTCTGAAGACTTCACGGAAGTCGTGATGGGAACATGCCCCGGATTTGACCATTTGTTCGACACGCTCCGACTTGAGGAACACGTCGTAGTATGACTGCACAGCGTTTTGGAAGGCTTCGTCTGCTAGGATCTGAGTTTCTCCTTTTAGGAAAGCCTAAATACAATAATTAATTAGAAACTAAATTACATTTCAATAAGCAGTTGTTGTTTTACGGTACCTGAAATCTAGCCTGAATGGTTTCAAGCTGGTGAGGAGTGAGCTTCGTGTGACGGCGTGTCATGTCTGTTGGTTGTTTTGCGTTAAACGGATGAGCAACACACCGGGACACGAAAACGTATAGCTGTAATCGACGTTTCTTGTCTTCTTCTAGCTTCTCAATTTTCTCCTAAACGAAAAGAGAAAGACACTTTCAGTATATTGTAAGGAGGTTTGTAATATTGGAGGTTGCTATCTTCAATTTAGATACAAAATAAAGACAAATAATAGAGAAAACAAACCAAGAAAAAAGTCTTGACCTATAGACGAGCAAATTACATAGAGTTTGTTGTCTATTATTAACCTTTTAGATATTTTTTTTGGACTGATGAAATAAATTTAATTTTCGATTATTAATCATAATCTACCCGCCCTTATCTCAATTATTTGGGACCTACGCTATATGTCAAATTCTTCCATGCTTTTCTATCATAATTCTTATCAATTAAGACTTTAACATTTTTTATGTCTTCTTCAGTCGCCCTCTCTTTCTATATATATATTTTATATAAGAGAGGCATACATTGCACTTATAAAACCTCAAACTTTATTTGCATGGCATAAAGGTCCTTGGAGAAGAACCAGCAAGAAACTCCATAAATCTTTTAACTTATTTATAAAATATATTTATGATATTGGCCATCGGATTATGAAAATGGTATTAAATACTTTTATAATACCTGAGGATCTTGATCCTTGTCGGAGTGACTTGTTCCGGAAGGACTGGGTGAGGGTGCAGGCGCCTCCCCTGAGCTGGCACTGCCCGTTGACGTCCTGCGTAAGAATGATCTGAACGATCCATAGTGTTAAGTCGTCAATGTAAGTGATTCTCATTTACACAAACTGACATTTTGTACACTAGTTATTTATTTAATATATTTGTCACATAGGAGTTTTTCTTTTATTAGTTATTTATTGTCAGTGTATGTAAGTTTATGGTTATGTTATGATTCTACAAGCTACTAAGACTAATTTATTTTGATTAAAGTCACTAATTTTAATGAATAAGTTTTTTATAATTTTCTACTACTAGTAGGATTCTAAATCTACGATAACCGTATCAAAGTCTAAAAGGATCCAAATATAGCTCAGATCTGTAATGTTTCATGAAACGAAATGGACATGAAACAAAATAAAGTATCTTAATTGACCTTAAAATCTAATTAATATCAAATTAATTACTTTCGTATCAACGTTCGGAAAATTATATTTCCAACGAGTTTTGATACAATAGGTTTAATATATTAAGGGATTATAAGGTCTTAATATAGTTTAGAATACTTACGCATGTTGGGGGGGTGCGAGGGCGGCTTGTTCCCTTTGTCGGGTGGCTGGATGGAGGGGGGCAGCTAGAGGTGCAGTCGTGAGAGCACTTGCCCCTATATACATATTGAGTTACTAAACACTTTAGCATGATAGCTTAGATTAGGAATAATATAGCATAATATATCAATACATATGTGTATTTAAATATTATATGTGTGTTTAAACAATTGTCTTTATTAGGAATATATTTAAATACATCGGTAAAGGAGGCTTTAGTCAAAAGGACAATTAAAAAATTGCCTTGCCTTTAAAAAGATCATCACCACATTATGAATATACTTTAAGGTCAAAAAACGTTCTAAAATTCTTATATAATTTCATAAAAGTATTGTATAACTTAGCTTCCTAGAACGATGTTGTTAATAGCAATAATGATAAGCAAATACATTATTTTTGTTAGAAACTAAATACTTTCTATAAAATAAACAATTTATATTGTAACAAGTTTCTAAAAAGCACAGATGAAAGAAACAAAAAGTTAAGGAAACTAGTAAAAGTATTATTCGTGGTAACAGCTAAAGTTGGACATTCTTGATTAAATTACCACTGAAGTAATATCTCATTCCTTGGTAAGTGACGAAGTTTTCTGAGTTATAGATGCTCGTGACTCATTTAGAAGCACATTCCGGAATTTATTCAAGTTGTGGTCGTAACTTTTTGTGTAGTTTGAGAACCCACGGATTAGAGGTTACATTTATTTGTGGAATCTTTTAATTCTAAATCCAATCAAATTTAACAGTCGTTCTATAACTAGAACATTAGTCTTAAATTGTATATTTTACTATTGGTTTTAAAGTGCTTTCAATTATATTCGAAATTTTGTCAATTAATAATATTTATTAAATGATTATGTAAATTTGAATACATAAAAACTTTTAAAGATATATTTACATGGGTTCCTAGTTTTTAAGTTTGTTAGTTATTTTTGAAGAATGGATACAGATGAAATACACAGTACAAGGATACCGTCTCAAGTGTAAGATTAAAAATTTTGTAGATTTTTTTATCCTGAACGAAATTAGATTGAAATAAAATGAATGCGTGAAAAATCCTTTAAATATTGAAAGAAAGAGAATATAAATGGCGTATTGAAGATGAAATTATAATGTTATTTTTTGTTTTTCTCTTTATTTTTAAAACTTTACCTGGTAGACCAGCCGTGGAGCCCCGTGGTAGCTCTGGTTTCCCTCGCACTGAGGGTCGGCCTCCCACTAACCCACCAGGTGGAACTGAACAGAATGCGATATTAGTTTGAATCTTCCTTTTCTATACTACCTTTAATTTTATACTTTTTTAGCTTTCAATTGTTTGTTATCTTATGTTTTAGTTTACTACCTTTTGTTTGTACGGTATACCTATGTAAAAATAAAGTCTAGTTTGTGGTAGGGATGAAATATCTCGATGCAGATGATAGGTCTTTCCCGATTTTTTTACACATCTGTATAAATCGAAACCTATGTACTATTTATATGGATCAGCATAATTACACTGAAATTTTATTTTAAACCGTTTATTAGTTTTCGAGTGAAAGAGTAACAAATATGCATTTGTACATATTACCCATACAAGCGTGTGTAAGAATGGTAAGGATGAATGGATATATTATATCTTTACCATTCTTTCTGTTTTTAGGGGTACGATGGTTTTTAGCTACGAGTAAGAAAATTTTGGTATTTATTTTCTGAAAAATATTTTTTTATTATTTTTTTAATTGGTATAAAATGATGTAATATTGTCAACAACTTTTCAAGGTCAATAATGTAGTGAGGAATTTATAATATATGCCATTTAATTTTCTAATCAAAGCTTGGTTTTGATGAAAACTGGCGTTCTGCCAAGTAATTAGCGAAATCTTGATAAAAGACAGCACAAAATGGAAACCTATGTGATATTTAGGGGTTTTATTTTACGAAAAGTATCAAATGACCTTGATATATATGATGTAGTTTTATAACCTAAACATTACCTGGTAATTTGGAAGGTTGTTTCTTATGTTCATCATCACTGTCTTCTTCAGAGGAGCTTGGATCGATCATCTTGGTATTTCTAGAACAAAGAGTTTCTATGACATTTCAAGTTCTCATACTATAATTATATTAAAAATTATAGTACGTTACTAGACTTTATGGTTATTTTAAAAATAAATGTGTATTAATTAAATTATGTATGAGTTTCATAAAGTTATTCTTAAACACAACGATGGAATGAAATAGATACCTAACATGGTTTTTCTCTTCTTCTTTTATATTTTTTTTACACTAGATAAATAAAAACACAACATATTATATTACGCACATATTTTGTATATTTTTACGGAGCGTATCAGGAACAAGCACCCTTGGTCTGGAAGTGACATCGCGTTTATTATCAAAAGAGCAATTTTTTACGGTATTGCTTATGCGGAAAAAACACGACAATCCTTGGTTTTTACAAAAGCCTTCCAATCTTTTGTTCCTATTGATTCAACAAAGCAACCCTTTTGTTAATTCAAGTGAAGTCCTTTATGATTTCCTTTGTTTCATGTTAAAACAATATTAACTTACTAAGTTGTTGGCCACTTGTGTCCACTTTACTATTGTTACATTTTGCACCATCAAAGGTTGGCGTTAGGGTTAAAGATTACAGTCGTAAGTAATAACGACTAATAAAGAATATTACAGCAGGTTTCCGTGATAGAGCCTTGTTACTTTGTCTATTGGATGCAAAGTCTAATAAAATGAATATTGCAATAGTGTTCTGTGATATAGTTGTTATGTATATTGGATACAAAACATAAGGTTTCACGCTTATAGCTTAACCCCTAGACCTTGAAACCAATGTACTTAACCTGAATGGATATTTCTACCCCTATAAACTTCATTGAAGCTGAAGCTAGTGTCTATATAAAACAAATAATAGATGAAAGAAAAAGAAAAAAAAAAGCTTGAAGATTTATTTTCATTAAATTGTTTTGTTGGTTCAAAAATAGTTTTAATGTATGATCTAACTCTCGTGCAATCGGATTTATATTTTATACTTATTTTAAATTTAAAATCGAACCCAAGGTTTCGAATGCTTTGGAGTAATTATCGTTATATTCTTAAATATAGTTTTATTGGTATAAATATAATATTTTCATTGGTACAATTGTTGGGATTGATGTAGAGAGGCTGCCTGCAAGAGCTGGTCAACTAATTAAAAATAACCCTGTGTATAAAATTTGTGGAAGAAAACAAAGAACGGAATTATTTGTTTAGTTGAATGCTTGTCGAATATTTATGAATTGAATGTCATCATATTTTTGAAATTAATTCAGACTCAAATACCAATACTAAAAATATAATAATAATAAAATATTTTTTATAAATAATTATTTATTATTATTATTAACATTTTTGCCAGTACCTATATCTGTTTAATAATAATCATTATAATCATAATAATCGCCCATCACTCGTGTAATAAATTATCATTTGAAGTCATAATAAATTAGTATGTACAATGTTCATTCTTCATTAAAACATTTAAAAGCATTAAAATTTATATTATAGTTAAAACCAACGGGTTAGTTTAAAATTATATGAAGTAGTTATTTCTAATCTAAAAAATAATTAGGAAAACAATTTGCATGCGACGCGTCATGATGTTTGAAACAATTTTAATTTAAAATTCCACTGTCCCTTCTTTATGATAATTGCCTACGTTTTTGAATTAGTTTAAGTTAAGTTTAAAATTCTCGTTTTTATAATTTGACAGACGTTCTATGGAATAGACAAACAACAATTTTGTTACTTGGTATATTATTTTATAAATAGAAAATTTAAAAAAAATATGTTTTTTTTTTAAAACCGTTACAGTGACTTACTGACTGAAGTGCACATCCTACATCTGTTAATGTGTTATAATTAGTTTTAATCATTAATTATATCATATCATTAACTATACTATTTTATGAATTATGTCCCTACCTTATTAGGGGTGAGACTTGTCGTAAAGTTTGTATGGAGAACTAAATACCGAGTTCCCGGCCTAACCGATTAATTTCAACTAATATTGAAGGCATATAATTACCTAAAAATAACTTTATTAAATCATTGTAATCTGGAAATGTTACAACGACCGACAAAATATAAATAACAGAATAAATAATGTGATAACGACTATCGCAGTCATTACACGATTCACTCAGAGTTTAATTTAAATTTAGAAATTAAATATTGACAATATTAATTACACACACACTACAAGAGCGAACTTGTTTATATAAGTAAAACTAGATTTTAGTAATTTGCTAATTGGTAAATTTGAGTTTCCTGAAATTTCTAATTAGTATAGAGTCAAGAGTAATGATTGGTTGTCTAACACGCTATCCACCAATCAGTTAACATTTTAATAGAGGATTTTTTTTATGAACCCGCCAGAAGTGAGTAATTGCTTGTTTTTCACAAATATATTGTAAATCTAAATAATATAAGAAACTAAATTGATTGTAGTGAAACATTCACAGTTTGTTAAAACTTGGAGCATAGATAACTTATGAAACAATAATGTTAAGATGAGAAGATTATTAAAATGTCCTTGGCCAGCGTAAAGAAAAAATACCAAAAGTCATTATCCAAATAGATTGAATACATTTAACTTTATTAAACAACAATTCTGATATAAGCGTAATTGTTTCTTTGTCTTTGTGTACGTTAATATTAAATCTAAAACCAGATTGACACAATAAGTATTATTTTGTTCAGACATAATTATATTCGATGTACCTTTTTCAATCTGGGCTTAAACAAGATTTATAAAATTAGAAAAGGAAATATTAAAATAACAATATTTTTACGAAAAACCTTCTAAAGAATTAAAAACCTTAAGTTAGGTATACATTTTATTTGTTAACCAAGAATTAATTCATTTATGTTTCTGAGAATTTTCAGTTAATTAGACTATTAGGATACGAATTACTTTATTCTTATTTACTATAATGTACTAAAAATGTAAAATGTAAATAATACTTTATACTAACTTAACTTATTAATTACTTATATTTCCCAGTAACTTTAATTTATATGATGTCCAATATCATGTTAAAAGATTACATATAATGAACTAATTGACAATTAAAATCGTCATGTCAGTAACACGGACTTACTAAAATACTATAAATTTTATTATTCATATACTTCTGAAAAAACTATTTAACATATAAAATATTTATTTTATTGGTAATATTAATATAAATCTTAGTAAGGAAATAACTTAGGTTTGTCCGACGATTTATTAAACCACACATTTTTCTGACGCCAGTTGATTATGCACTGATGTTTTTTTTAATAATATTCCGTTCAGAATAATAAATTACAAACCTCTTTACTTGATAATCAAGCAATAGTTTTTAGCAGGCCAATAAAATAATGTACTATCCAATATACCAGGCCTCTTTAAAAATACACAAATATATCTATTTATTTTATATACACATATACATACTTATACAAATAGTATCTGCCCCTGTTAAATCAATACAGACTTCTTCATTACATTCCCAAATTGATCAATAGATCATTTGGGAATGTAATGAAGAAGTCTGTTTGTTTGTATGTCTGTATGCTTTCGTTATAACTAAGCTTAATAAAGCTTAATGAAGCTTAATAAAGCTTAATAAAGCTTAGTTATATCGAAAGCTTAGCAATAACGTTACTCGTGACATCTAGGAAAATAATCAAGCTATGGGTTACGACTTAACTTCTTAGACGCACGACATAGAGAAAAATAGCAGTTACCTTTAAAGACCTTTACCTCATCTAAAAAGATTTTTAATAACGCTCCATTTAAAAAAGTAAGAGAAAATATGACAATGTTGTTTAATTTTTTGCCTTGATTTTTGGGTTTAGGAAAATCAGTGAAGGAATTTATAATATCATATTCAATTTAATATGAATGTTCTGTAGGATAGGTAAAAATACGTAAATTGTCGGCTTTTTAAAGTAGTAAATTAATATTTTATGTAATTATAAGTTATTTAAACTTAATATAATTACAAATACACGACCAGTATTTAGAAAAATATTATATTAATTTTTGGCGGCGATGTACATTCCCTTACCGATTGTAATATAGCTACGATTCCGAGTAAGACGAGTATCGTACAAGTATAAGACGAAAATCAGAGTAAAAGGAGTCCGGGTGTCGAGGGTGGGAGGACGAAGGCCCTCTTTGGGGGGTCAGCTGCGGTGTCCCTTCTGATACTTATTTGATGATAGCAGAGTGGACTGTGGAGTGGTCCCGTGGCTGCATGGGGAAGGGAGAGGGGGTTGTAGGGCGTTCTCTTTCTTGCTGGAGGAGAGACCATCTGCGGTGGTTAGGGTGTAGACCTCTTTCTACCAAGCACTCCAGATAGGGTGCCTGGTGGGAAGACGGTCCCTCGGACCGTCTCTCACGTCTCCCACGGACGTTGCCTGGATTGCTCGTTGCTGAGTCCGAGGCGACGGTTGCGCTTGGCGATGGTATGAAGGAATGGAAAAAATGGAAGGAATGAAAGGGGATCCCTCCACAATCTATGAAGCCTGCCAAAAGGGATAGGTGCGTCTCGTTGCGGGACGCTCTCTCTGTGGTTCATGTCGGGGCATGGCGGTGAGTGCGAAAGCGATCCCGTGGTGTCCCATTGTGACGGCGGCGACAAACGTCTGGTTTAGTGAGTAGGTGTCTCACATAACAGCCTCCATCATCCCCTGCTTGGAGGTGGATTGGGTACACCCATTATGGGTTCCAGGTTAATAAAAAAAGTATCATCTTGTCAGTCTTGACAGATCAAGTCATATATATATGTCATATACATGTCATACATATTTATTTATTTTTTTGTTAACGTGAAAAGACCCTTATTCAATGCAGTTCTAGTTTTTGCAACAGATTTATGATGGTTTTACTGTGGTTTCGGTTTTGTGGTATCGAAGGATTGCAGAATAACATTGTCTTTTCACGTTAACAAAAAAATATTTAATATTATCGGTACAACCTACCGTTAAAGAAATAAACACTGCCACGTGTTTTCCTTCTAATCTTAACTCATACTTAGGAATGCCCTATTACTTAATCATACTGATAGTAATAAAACAATACAGCAGTAGGGCCACGTCTTAATTTAATAACAGAGTAACCGTGACGGTGATGGTTTGTCGAAGTAGGTAACATTAAACAGGGTTATTTGTAATTAATTGGTCACCTCTTACAGGCAGCTACTCTACATCAATTCCAACAACATTTGTTTGTTTTACGACTTTTATTATTTATAATTAACAATTTTAGTTTTCTCATACATTATTTATTTGTTGCCTCTGAACTGGTATTAACCCTAAGCGTAGGTATGGCGCCCGGGCGTTAACCTTTTAAGTACTTCTTACAAAATACAGAGTAATAAGTAAAAGAGGGAGCATTTTTTTTCTCGTTTCTTTGTGTTGTTTATCAGGATTTGTAAAAAAATTTAGAATAAATGTTGTTGAGATTGATATAGAGAGACTGCCTGCAAGAGATGGCCAATTAGTTAAAAATAACCCGGTATACCACTTGTTCATAAAAAGTTATTTGTATTTATAAATCAGTGTACATATAGACCATATAAAAATAATATAATTTAAAAAAGACATCCATAAATTTAATCCGGATATCAAATACTGATAACTTCCTAATGAGAATAATTCATAAATAGGAGAGTTCTCTATTATTAGAACATGTGCCAATTGTCATCTATTGTCAAATTAATCAATATTATAGAGACTATTAACGATGCAGTGTTCTATATATAGACTTGGTAGTTTAAATTTCTTATAGTTATTTAATTATCCCAATTTTTCTCTGAAAGTATAAGTCGGATATAAAGAATAATTACTTTAATAAGGTGACTAAGGTTATAAGCTATATACCATAAGGTAAGGTTATAAGCTATATACCATAAGGTAAGGTTATAAGCTATGTACCATAAGGTAAGGTTATAAGCTGTATACCATAAGGTAAGGTTATAAGCTGTATACCATAAGGTAAGGTTATAAGCTATGTACCATAAGGTAAGGTTATAAGCTGTATACCATAAGGTAAGGTTATAAGCTATATACCATAAGGTAAGGTTATAAGCTATGTACCATAAGGTAAGGTTATAAGCTGTATACCATAAGGTAAGGTTATAAGCTGTATACCATAAGGTAAGGTTATAAGCTATGTACCATAAGGTAAGGTTATAAGCTGTATACCATAAGGTAAGGTTATAAGCTGTATACCATAAGGTAAGGTTATAAGCTGTATAACATAAGGTAAGGTTATAAGCTGTATACCATAAGGTAAGGTTATAAGCTATGTACCATAAGGTAAGGTTATAAGCTATATACCATAAAGTAAGGTTATAAGCTGTATACCATAAGGTAAGGTTATAAGCTATATACGATAAGGTAAGGTTATAAGCTGTACACCATCATTCTAAAGTTCGACTAATATCTCTAGAAGTTCTTATCGGAATGGTCTTCTACTGTCCACGAGTAGAATCGCTGGAAATAGTCGCTAATTACAAATAATACCGATATTTATGAAAAAGTAGATTGTATTTATTTCAATTCAAAAATCGACAATTCAATAAAATATACATTTAATGGAAGCTCAATTCAATACAACAGATTTAGCAATTGCCGACAGTTTTCAGAACATTTCAGAAATTTCCATATTAAGTTAAACTCATTTTATATTCATAAGTTTCAGCCGAGCGTGGTATTGCTTGAAATATTTTCAGAAAAACCAACATTCTATTGTTTGATTTTATTGTGTTCTGGCACGCTTAGTTTTGTATTTTATGGGTGAATTAAAATTATGTTATTTTTATTACAGCAGGGAAAAGCCCCTTAAATAGCCATAATTAAACACATTTTTACTATGCACAAGAATTTGTTTATTTCATTTTTATTTACTATTTTAAAACTGTTTAACAAGAAAGTAGGGAGAGGCACAACTGTTTACCTCTTTAACTACTACATTACCTCTTTAATTGTTACTGACTAATACTGACTATTCTATAAAAAACTATCAAAACAAAATTTATTCCATGGATAAGTTATCTGAAGATTATATCAGACCTCATTTGTTCCTGTGTGTCTTATCGAATCGCTAAATTGAAACGACGGAAAAACATCGTTTTAGTGTGGTTCAGTTGGTAACTGATTACGGAACCCAGATGAGGATTTGATCGTTACCTACCCTCTTTTACTGAGAGATACGACGCTCTTAACGTCTTATAGGTTTTCCGGAAAGTTTATAATATAATACTGTTTGTACATTGTCTACGATACAACAAAAATAATTCTGACTAACTTAATCAAACTAGGCCTTGTCTATATAAAAATATATATATATTTGTAGTGTTAATCAAATTAAATAATAAATTGCACATAATATGTTATTCAATTTCTTAAAATACTACATTAAGGGAAAAGGGTATGTTTTGAAAACGGAAATATGTAGAGGTCTAAAATATTCCGGACCAAACTATATTGAAATATAATAACAACCCCTCAGACGATGATCCAGGTAATCTTTTGGGGTATTTGGATATCCTTATCACCTTAAAGCTTCTTAGTAAATATGTATAACACAATATGGTAATAAAACTATCATAAAAACTATTTAAGTCCTTAAAAAGTCATACCATTTCTATGTTCAAACTCATATAGTAACCAAAAACAAATTATAACAATCAAACATGAAAGATAGATGAAATAATGTCTTTAACTTCCAATAAAACTTCGTAAGGATATATTAAACTCAAATAAGTTTTCTTTAGAATGAAATAGAAAAATACATAAAAAAGTCACTCAAATTTACTTCGCGAACTATTTCTTAAGTTATTTTTATATTAAAACAACTTATAACAACATTTCTTTAAGCGTATAAAAAGTTAAAAATTAAACAGTGCTTCAGGCCTGCTATTGTCGTAAAGTTCATAAAAACCAGTTGAACTTAAATAAACGAACCTTGGGCTTGAACATTGTTTTATATATACAAAGCCTGTTTGATATATTAATCGTAATATTTTTTTGCCATGTTAGAAATGAGAGTTCTTATATAAAATAAAATTTCTATAATGGCTCAAAAACTTCTCTACATTGTTTTGAAATCGGTTTAGGACACGGATTGCTTGTGAGTTGTTCACTTTGAGAGTTTCGAATATGTAATAGATATAATGATAAAAAATATGCTATTTTAATATAAATAAGTAGTACGTATATAAGTAAAGAGTGAGTGAGTGTGGGCAGCGTTGGAGTATGTTAGGTCAATTAATATGTTTAGGTCCATGTAAGATCGGGTAGAAGAAGATCATTTAGGGGCTGATGTGAGCTACCTTTACATTAAAAAAAACCGAGGTGTTATGGTTTGCGCATTCGGTTAAACACCTGGATAGGGATACTGTGAGTGTAGTATGTGACGGTATGTGGCGGACAGACAATGTTAATGATAACGAAGATGTGCGGGTGTATGAAGAAATTTCTTTCCCACGGATTCGACGATGGAGAGCGTGCACCGCTAAGACAGTCAGCCTGTGACCACGGTCGGTGCAACCTGGTCGAAACGTCAGGCAAATAAAAGGTATGTGATACCTATTCCGGACGCGTTAATTCCCGATTTTTTAAATAATAATATATAATGAAACGAGATAGTTTAAAAGTTAGTTAGTATACTCTATTTTACACGGTTTTTGCCGCCCTCGGTGGTTAGATAATTGGCTCTCATGTCCTGCATCCCGACATCAAACCAGCCTTCCTTGGGCGTCGGGGACGTCTCACTCCAGGGACTGACATATCAATTCATTTCCATTCAACATAGTTCCTAGGCCGGCGCACAACGTGGCTATACCATCTCAAACGCCACTCTTGAAGCTGATCCGCTATGTTAAGAACTCCAAAACTGCTTCGAACAAATGAATGTGTTACGTATGCGGTCAGACAGCGTTATGCCGCAGATCCACCTCAGTATCTTCATTTCCGTGACGTGGACCTCCTGAGTCTGTCCAGATTGTACTCGCCAGTATTCGCTGCCATATAAAAGGACCGGTCGGATGATGCTCTTGTTTATCAGAGTGAGAGAGACTTGAGTTTAGGTGGTATTCTGCTATCACAACTGGGTACTAGCGTCTCTAACCGTGCCAGTACTTGGCACGGTAGCCCTTGCCCACTTGTCGCAGGTGTAAGGCAATGTACCTGCGCGTCTTTGAGCGGTGACGCTCTTGCTGTACCAAGTCTATCTATTTTTCTTTCCATTTTTGTGGCAAATTATGGTTTAACTGGAGCGATTGCCATCTGACCTTTAATATCCCGCAGAGAAAACCGAGGGGAAAGAAATAGGATAGGTTATAAGGGGGTAGGATAGGTAGAAGCTAGGAAAACTGGAGGGAGTGGGTGAAGACACCATTTTGTGGACTGGATGGAGGACTCATATTATCGGACAGACGTTAGTCAGATCACCCTCTGAATACATAATTTTTATCGATTATTGTCGGGTAAATCCAGGGGTTATTGTAGGGATAATTATCACGTATTCATATAAAGAAGCTAAGTTACCTCGAAATTAAGTAATCCAAAACAATTTTTTTCACTCATTGTCAGGGTTGAAAATTTACTGAATTTACTGATTACTGATGATAAATTTAGATGAAATTGTTTTACAATAAGGTTAAGCCGTAGACAACCTTACAAAATCTCCTTCGAATTTATTGCCTATAGGACCTTGACATGAAAACAAGCCTTTATCGCGGTATTTTACATACCACGGGAGATATTATGGTAGATACTTGGTAATCTAATTAGTAATGTCGCACTTGACATTGTACACATGAAATGCTACAATATAAGTCCCTGCTAGTGATAACCTACTCGTACTTATATGATATGCCTATTGCAACATATTAAAAAGTAGTATTCGATTTTGTATAAAGTTTTCGTCGGTTTCTTAAGTAATAAACAAAACGTTTTTACTTGAAAACACCTGAAAACACTTGTTTTGAAAACAGTTTAGGCTGAGTATTGATAATCCAATCAGATACGGTCTATTTATACAGCTTTAAAAGTTAGAACTAATCCCAAACTCTCAGGAGTGTTTATAAAAAATAGATGTAACGGACACAAAGTATACCCAGATTCGTAACATGAGTCTGTGGATCATACCATCAGATCGAAATCGAACCCACGATATTTGAGTTAAACAGACATGATCACTAACCACTAGCCCAAATAGGCCGTAATGCTTACAATAGGAATACTAAAATATTTGTTTCTGTTTACTTATCGTCATACACTAATATTAAAAACACTTTTGGATATTAAAAACAAACTAAAGTGTATCTTCATTTTAACAAAAGCTGCCTATTTTAAAAGGCTTTTGAGAAAACTTCAGCCTATTTCCAAGGCCAGTACTGTTTGAATAAGTTGTATTTCTAATTCTGCAGCACTTCAGGGGATAATCTGCTGAACTCTCGGTCAGTATTAATCGCATTGCAGCTGCAACTAATCTTCTTAGGCACTTTAAAGCATGTGACTAGAGTTAACTAAATTTATCAGCTTAGTAGTTTTTAGACTTTTTTCCCAGAAACCAGCTTCCGGTACATTTTGCTTATTTTCAACATAAATAAAACCGAATAACGAATTTGGAACTCGGTGTATCAAATTGAGAGGTCTGAAATTGTTGAGAACAAAGTATGTTCAACTTCGTTATTAAATAATTGCTATAAGTATATATATTTCCTTTCCTAAACATAAAAATGCGATATGACATACTGCTACCATAGTTGTAGGTACCAGTTCAAATAGTCGTTATTCCAGTCCTAATTATGAGGCAAGAATTTGACTATGTTAATGATTATAGCCGATTTGTTATTAGGATTTGTTCTCACATAACATTTTAGTAACTCAATACTTTGACATAATCACTGATAATAGCTTTTGTAACATAAACTTTATAATATCAACCACTTCACTGTATTTTGAATCTATCATGAAATGAAATAATTAAACTGATGATGATATTTATTTCAAATTTAAGTACTTGATGCATTTTAATCAAATTTTGTATAATGTTGGTTTAGATAATAAATATAGAGTGAAAATTAATCGGCTGGGTAGGAAATTGAAACCGCGACTTTTAGGAAACTGTCCCGTCGCCAGTGTAGCCAATTTAGGGGTTTTCCCCCTAAATTTAGGGGGAAATTAAGCGTTCCGGGGTTTTTTTAGGGGGACAAAATGTTTAGGAGTTTTGTTTAAGGGAAAACCCCAGGGACATTAAAAATAATGTCGATAAATATTTGAAAAAAAAACCGTATTATCGGTATAATTTTCAAACAGGGTTGGAACGGCTGACCCGCATTTTGTTTATTGACATTTGACTAGTAACATTAAATCAAAAATATTTTTCAAAAACATCATGTTAATTTCAAGAAGAGTGTCATTAGTTAAGGTTAATATGTAAAATTGAAATGATAGTAAAGAATCCATATATTTTATTGGTTAAATTTGTAGTTTAGGGGTTTTTAAGGGGTTTTCGAGATTACATTTAGGGGGAAAAAATTTCAGGTGTTGGCTACACTGCCCGTCGCTCTACTAATTGAGCTACCGTATATTTATTTAAAATATATATAAGTTTCACATGGATATATATATATATATATATATATATATATATATATATATATATATATATATATATATATTTATATAAAAAAAAACTTTATAAACTTATATGTATATATATATATATATATGTTTTTTAAGTTTTTTTTGTTGTATTTAAATAATAGGCCGAAATAATTTTAATAGATCCCGTGAACATAAGAAAAAATGCGAGAGAAAAAATTGCTATAAGCAAACCAAAATACCAAATATACTAAAATTAAACCAAACGTCATGAAAAATTTTCAGGTAATTTTTTCATTGAAGCGCGATCCTACAAACAGATACATCAAAAATAAGGTGTTTTTTGCGCCATATACCTACTGAACCCGTAACAATAAGTTTTTTTAATATTTATAGAAAATCTACGGCTTTTAAACTATCACCACACGTTTAAGATAAGTTCAACATTCATTATAAGCCTACATACTCTAACATACTCTATTTTATCCTTTCCTTCTTGTCTCAATAAGCACTCTAAATATGAAGAGAGCTTAAAAATTTGGCAAGAATCTATTTTCAGAACAGCACTGTTTAAAAGACTTGTATTCTCTAGAATACAAGTCTTTGAAAATCTAGACCTACCTACGTCTTTTTAACTCTACCTTTGTTAAAGGTAGTTTATTTAAATATTCATACTATTTCTAGATTTTCTAGCTAAAGTCACGCATATTCGCATGTTAGTTGTAAATGTTTTAACGTCGGGTTAAATCGATACAGTCTGCAACACATTTAGAAATTAACTAATATTTTAACTCACTTTTTTAATAAAAGAAACATTTTTAAACATTTACCCGCCTTTAATTTAAAAAAAAACAATAATGAATCTACAATAAAGATATGTATATCTATGTAGAGCAAAAAGATAAATCGCACTGTTTGTACAATATAACGTTTTTTTATTTTTTAAAGGTCCTAGAGCCGAGCTTTAACCAATTAGTATAAGGGTTGACTCAGGCGATACGGACAGGGAAGAAGAGGAGAATGGGGGCAATTGCCGACCCCTTAAAAAAGCAGGTAATTTTGACCAATCTATTTTTAAATCTCTAACAATAAGTAGGTAACAATTTACACAGTATTTTAGTAACTATAGATTTAGATATATTTCAATCAGACAACGAATTTTCTAGATGATATTTTGACAAATGTCTTTTCTGCCCGTAACAGAATTGCCCGGGGAAGTACAATCTTCTTACATAAAGTTAGCTTGTAATGGCTATTACTGCCCTTTGTATTGTGAGTGAGAGATGCTCAAATGACCTCCAATTCCCTCTTTGTGTCTTACTATCCTTTATCATTCTAAAATTCTCAAGGGCCTAACTAAATTTGCTGGTGCGTGTTAACCGGTTTGCCTCCGGTCATAATTGTAAGGTAAACATAATACTTCTTAAGAAAATCTTTATTTAGAGGCTTGATTTAAAATATCAAAAGTCTTAATAAAGAATATCTTGAATTAAATATTTGAAATATTTTAATAATGTTAGACATGAATTTAAGTATGGTAACATTCTGCTTCGAATTTTTGCATTAAAAAAACCGTTTTTATAATTAATTTACGGTATTATTTAGTACGTATACTATTGATTTTATGATTTTTATTTAATTTATGTATAATAATAAATTACGATTCAAATTTCTTTTTTATCTTAATGTAACATTAAAAGCTACGTTTCTATAAATATTATGATAGGGAAAAAAAACTACAATAGTAACAAGAACATACATAAAACACAAAAAAATGCACTTTAGATTTTCTTATTTGTAAAATTGTTAGTTACTGTAATAATTATAATCTATATATCTTTTTATTTCTTTTTCTTTATTTATTTATTTAACTCTTTATTTAACTCAATTTAAGTAATTCTCAACAGAGAAGAATAATCTTCATTATCTGATGTAAGTAAAGCCATGTGGTACAACCATAAATGAGAGACCAATAAAAATATTTCTATTTAGGAAGGTGGTAAAATAAATTAAAAAATATATTGTAAAAGATGTAAAAATCTATAAAAGGATATAACATTTAAAAAAATATATAAAGACACAACAAGGAGAAGAAGTTACAGTCAGTCAGTTTTTTTATATTCTACACATTTAAGACGGTTATTGTAATTATTCCAGTGTTGGATTATTTTCAAGAACTTTAAAAAAATTGTAATACAAACAATACGAAACCAATTTAAAGCGATCTCCGTTAGAACATTTGAAGTAATTTGGTACCGGGAATAATAGTGTTTGTCTAAAAAGTAAAGCATATTTAGCAAAAAAAAAATACCTTATAACGTGTTTTGTAGCCTTATATAAGGGTAATGGCTTTTGTAAATAAAATTCATTCAATCATTTGGAATACACACACTGCTCTACCAAGTAACTCTTGCTCAAAATAACTTATATTAATTCAATAACCTTAGATTGTCAGAAAAATATTATATAATTGAAGAGGATAGCTACAGCGGAGTGACACAGTTGACAGTGCCATAGCGGAGTGACACAATGCCATCGTAAATGATATAGGATATAAAACACAGCTATGGATTTTGATGGTGTCATTAAATGACACACTTGTATAGTAGAATATTTGGCACTAACCTTTTCTAGACGAAGTAATTAAGATAACTAATATATTTTACTCAGTCGACCTATTACGTGACGTATTACGGAAGGCTTCTCCTATGATTTCAGTCATTTAGATGTTTCTACTAAGCTAGTTGCACTTGCAAGTAGTACAATAGTAAGATTGCGAGCTTAACTTAAATTTCATAATAAATATAAATAGTTTATAAATTACTAGAGTACATGTGTGCGTAGAGATAATACACGCGCTCACTAAAAGACAAGTAACACACTCCCAAACCAAAGTACTTATAAGCATTATGACGTAACCTCTATACCATTAACTATAATTTGCAAATGTCTAAAATATGCTATTTAATTAAAAAATATTATGCTTTTAAATGAGAATAGAGAGTTCCTATTTGTTAATCAGTTTGTTGATACTGCACAACGACCCTGGTACTTGAAAGTCTTCATTAAGAATCGACACACGGCCCGTAGATATATTTCTGTATACCTTAAGAACTCTTAGTAGCGTTCAGACGAACTTAGATACTAAGTAAGTCAAAAAAAACTTACATTATAATAGGTTACAAAAAATAAATAGGAATAATTAACTAAAAATAAACAATAAACTTACCAACAAAATTAATCACAGACTTCAGCAATCATAGCAGGTACGGAATTAAATATATTTCTTTTAACACAATATATTTACAGTTTCAGACACGCGTTTTGCCGTCGTACTGAATTCTAGGCAAACGTCAGAAATCCGCATTCACTTTACGCATGCGCCCAACAATGGCGGGTCGATAGAATGATAAGCAAGGCTGCCCCCATACCGGGTGACGTTGTGGAAACGGGGTAATAGTTTAAATCGAGGTCACAGTTTTAAATTACCCCGCGTTTTCAAGTTGCCAGATGTAAAATATGTTGCTATTAGTAGAAGGAATTGTAGAATAATAATTATTAACGAACTTAACTCTGATTAACTTAACGACAAACAATATGTTTATAAAAAATGGGCATGTATATCAATTGTAAAATTCATAGCTACGATCTTTGATGACACAATCATATTATATTTAATAAAATACAACATGATATAGACCCCTTAGACAAGAGGTTTCGATATAATTTAACTTTTTGTTTCTTCTTGTATCACGCTAAAATTTCTAGAAACTATAGATGATATTTGGAGTGTTTGTAATATTATCCCAGTTAACATATACGTAGGTATACTTTTTACTGTAGTAATTTTGTCACTTTTTTGCAAGTGAACAAAAAAGCTGATTTATTCTATAATTACAATAAACCTAAATATATCTTATTTAATTACGAAATATTGATGCTTAAATTCAATTATGCTAGTAATAGACATTTTTTATTAATATATATAAAACAAAAGATGACTCACTGCCGACTCAATTAACTCGATCAAAATAATTAAATTTAGAAAATTTGCAATTTGATTAGTTATACGTATTACATTAGTAGTAACCACACACCGTAGGTACATCCCTTTCTATTTATTATTCAACCGCTTTTCATACAATTATATATTAAAGTTAAAAGATTTATTATAATTTTATAGACAATAAAGTAGAACACAAGTATTGTATGTACAGATATTGACTCGTTGCAATATATTTTGTTATACGTAAACTGTATAAATCTGGAAATCACAAAAGTTTTTGAGAAAACTTCTGTTATTAGTAATTCTAATATGTTTAGGAAAAGAACAGACAGATAGACGTTTGTATGTTTGTGAACTCTCTGTCTTTATATGTAATACTAGGTATACCTACAATCTATTTTTCTTACTTGCAAAGCCATTTGAGAAATAAGAACTCTGTGCGTAATACATAATTTATTTATAGATACTTATAACGAACTTTTGCTAACTGCCTAACTTTGGGGATTTACACATAATAATTTACCAAAGTATTGCAATTGGATGTCAATAATGCAAGTAATAAATGACTACAGCAATATAAAGTGGACTATTATAAATTATATAATTTGCATTACATATAATTACAATGATTCATTATCCAACAAATAGCCTAGAGTTAGAAGTAAATTTGCGCGTTAGGAACGTTACGTTGGAATCGGACGTTAAATAAGATGTCAATGTTTTGTTCTATTGAAAGTTATAAGAAATCCTTTTGGACACCCTCCAAGGAAAGGCGTAATGGAGATGTAGGACTAAAATCAGACAAAGCGAAATCAGACTAGGTCTCGACGGGTCTAATGTAACATAAACATCATGTTCCTTCTGAACGATTATGAGGGATTTTTTTATTGAAGTGTATTATAAAAGAGAAGCCGGTACTTTGATTTACTTGTATAAACTCTCCCTAACTACGGATGAGGAGCTAGATAAAAGCTGTTCCGTGTTCTAATGGATGGGTTTTAATGAATGTATTAATAAAACATATTTATCACGAAAGTTAATTTTTTATTAAGAAAACAACGATTATAAGCATTATTTTTTAATCATCAACATCAGCTGAGAGATACCGCACTTCTGGATCTTGGTTGCAGCGTCCTCTTAACCTCGCGAGTATAATACGACCACGAGGCGATCGCGACACCATCACCAGCCAGGATATACTTGCGAGACAAATCACGGTTCCTAATATTATAAATACTACCTTCCAGCCCGAACTTTTGTTTTGATCTGCAAAATTATTGTATTTTGATTATTGAATTAAGAGCTGTTGTAAAATCTCCAAACATGATATACAATTATAATGGCAATATATTAGAAGATTCGATCATTGCTTGTGAGACACAATTAGGGGAAAGAAATGAACGAATGAATGAATGAAATGAATAAATAAAATAAAATAAATGAATGAAATGTATAAATAAAATAAAATGAATGAATGAAATGAATAAAAGGGGTGGTGAGTGAATTACTTTTCATTGTAAGTTTATAGTGAAAAAAAAAATTACCATTGTTTTCATGATGGAGTTTTCTTACTTCAATTACTTTTTCCTTCTTTACCTTTTCTACCATCTCATGGTATTGATTGTGGTTTTCAATTGTCCTGGATATGCCGTGGGACGTTTCAGTAGTTACTTTATTAGTAGATGGCGGTCTTTTAGTAGATGTAGTATTTGTATTAGGTAAAGTTTTAGGAATCCATGGTATAATGGGTTTTTTAGTTGAAGATATTGCAGCCATTTCAGTAGTTGATTTTAGAGTAGGTTGCGTAGTTTGGACTGTCACCGTACTTTCTGGTTTACGCGAAGTGGTTCGTGTGGGTTTGTTATTATATCTTAAAGTTGTCGTTAATCTTGTTGTAATCGTAGATTTAGGTGTGGTCGTAGGTCTAGTTGTGGTCGTAGGTCTAGTTGTAGTCGTAGGTCTAGATGCGATGGTGGGTCTTTTTGTAGTGGTAGTTCTAGGTGTAGTCGTTGGTCTAGGTGTAGTCTTAGGTCTAGGGGTAGTCATAGGTTTAGGTGTAGTTGTAGGTCTAGGTGTAGTCGTAGTCGTGGTAGTGCTTGTAGTTGTTGTTGTTGTTGTTGAAATAGGAGTAGTGTTTGGCGGAGTTCCTATATGCTTTTCACTATGTGGTGTTTCGTGTGATGCTGCATTATAATCATCACTAGAAGTCGAATCTGTAAAAACATATTAGCGATTGTGTAGTTGTAGTAACTATGTGGTAGTAAAACAGTCTCACGATGTGGCAGGCCATGGAAAGACCAGAGAGTAGGTACATTATGTAGGTATATTTAAGAGTATTACAGCTAGAGACACTAATCACAGAAAACGCATAGGGACCAGAGCTTATATGCTTTATGAGCTTATATGTCATAACACCAAAACGTGATGAAGACACAATATACACTACATTTTTTTTTATTTACTACACGTACGAATTAAACATTTAATCTATATATAACTAACCGGGCAGAAACACGCACAGCTCGAGGAAATCGGGGCAGCAGTCGTTGTATGCGAGACAGGTTGAGCGACAGCCACAGGACCCCGATGGTGCGGTGGTCATACACCTACCAGCGCACGAGTCCGCTAATAAAAACATTTGGTATTATGAATAGTCCTACCCTTCTGATTTTATTGTGTTAAGAATGTAGGGGATAAAAGACAGCTTTGATACTTTCGACTGAAACATTTTTCTCAATACATATTATGTTTGAAAAAGAATACTTTAGAAGGAAAATTTTAAATATAAAATTAAAATATAATAGCACATGTACTTACGCATATATATAATGGGGGGAGTAGTGATTTTGTCCATAGCAGCTGTGCAGTTGTCTCCTTGGAGTATGGCAACATCGTCGATGGCGATGTCGCTAGTAAAACTTGAACCACGGATTCCTTCGATGACAATCTGTCGACATTAAGTTTTGTGGTATTGTATTTAAAGGCTTGGTATACAGCAAAAAGTGATTATAATATAGTTAATATTATTAAATGTTATGATATCTAAAAAAAAAATCTTTTTTGTCCCAACATCAATATTAATCGTAGTTTTTTTTGCAATCATAAAAAAAATCTTGAATTTATATAAATATAAAATGAAAAATAAATCGATTCGGGCAGGGATTCGAACCCGCGACTACTGGGAAACCATCCCGTCGCTCTACCAACTGAGCTACCCTATCTAACTTTGCAGTATAGATAAACATTAAAAAGATGCCACTACCGAAATTAATGTTTGAAAATATCTATAAACATGTATAGCCATGTTAAGCTTATTTATTTTTTTCATTCTATATTTATTTCAATTTAAATAATTTTAACATGGCTATACATGTTTATAAATATTTTCAAACAAAAATCTTGAAATAAAATAAAAATACCTGAAAATTATCACCCAAATTCATTAAACTTGACACAGAATTAAGCCAGACGTCACCATGATTTCCCCACTTTTCAAATAAAATGTACTTATTTTTCGAACCAGGCGAGTTAAGTACAGTTTGAAGAGGAATGTTGTCTGGTTTTTGATAGACACGGAGGCCACCGCACGTACTAAAAAAATGTATTATCTTCTAATTAAATGAAACATTGTCTCCTGGTGTAAGAAACTTTTGTTTAAAAACATGGCATAGTGAAAGGAAATAGCTTTTGACTACAGCCTCTATCACACGATATGTGATTAAACAATATATTTTCACAGATATTGGTAATGCGCCCATTTCACTATCCAAACTTCAGCGCACTATCTGAACTCAAAAATTTTCGAGTAACACTGGCACAAGTCAGAGGGGGGCCATAACTAGCGCTATAGGTACCCTAGTTGACCTAGTGCTCGGTAGATTGGATAATGAAATGACTGCTTAAGTAATCAAATTACTGATAATGTCTTACGCGCCAAACATGTGGTAGAAGAAGGAAAAGCAGCCGTTTTCAGATAGACCTTTGCTGTAAATCGGTGATATGAACCGCGCGGTGTCGTTCCTTTGTCGTGATGTACTCTCAATATACATGTAGTAACCTGATAACGAGAAAAACGCTATATTTTTAAAATTAATGCCTTTGTTTTGTTGATAGTGTGTATTCTAAACCTTTTGATCGACGGTCATCTTTACACAAGATGTTTCTGGAACTCGTTTCACAACTATGGGAAGGGACCTGGGTCTGGGACTTTCACCTGGGAAGGTGCGATAGAATTTTATCCCTAAACTATATTTTTTGGACCAAAATAGTAGTAGACCAAAATAAGTAACCTGGATTCGATAGGTATCGGACGAACGGAATAATATTTAAAAACAGGATAGGTTGTTATTTTTTATATTTGTATGTTTTATGTAAGAATGATAACACATTTTCTACTATCACAAGAGAAAATTTAGCTCATAAATCTGTTTATATAGTGATAGTATGAATAATATTAGACTATTGCCTGAGCTAGACGGAGTCTTTATTTAAGATATTGTACAGTCTAATGTATAATATTTTGTATAATATTATATAATGTATATTTTTTAATAATCAAACTCTACCAGATCCGTTGGTTCCATAAGTGTGATCATATGAAGGCCCGGTTAATAAAAAGGAGCTAGGCGTCTTATTATTCAGTCTGGTCCAATCAAAATCATGCATCTCATCTTGAGTCCATCCACAGAGTCCAGGATCCTCGAAGTCACAGCTTGAAGCAATTTTCTGTGTAGAATCTGATAAAAGAATTGAAAGATTAAATTTATCTTCTTAACCTTCTCTTATTCTTCTTCTTCTTCTTCGTCATACTCATCTTAAGAATATTTATCTTCTTCAACCGGAATCATAATTCACAAATTAAAAGTTTAATGAACAAATAAAAAACAATCAACATAAACAGGACTAGTACCTATGATTTTTAGAATTCCAAACCTGTCATTGTGGTAACTGAGCTATTATATCCGTACATTGAGTTATTCAACATTGAAGTTAAGGTAAAAATAAATTTACTTTAAAAATAATACAGGTTGAAGGTATAACTTTTTTTATGTTTTCCATGCTATTTATTTAAGAAATATAAAAAATAAATTTGTAAACAAAATTCAAGAAAAATGATTTAAAACTTTAAACGATTTCTTTTGTTTTAAATCTTTTTATAGTTTAGTAACATTACAAACGACGCCGAATAATTTACTTTAAGAAGGTACTGGATAGGAAAAGTATGTCAAGAGAGGCGAAATAAAAGCTACTTTATATTTGAAAAGCAAAAAAAAATAATATTCAAATTAAGTTCATTTAAATGGACTTAGCTAGTTAACATTTCTGTGTATTCTACACATACAGATGGTTTTGTTATCCAAATAGTTTGTTAAAATTTGTACCACATGTGAAAGTAATAACAAAAACGTATTTTTTGTTAAATTATATTCGCACACAATATATACTTTTATACGTAGATTATTTTTATGTTTGTTACTACTATCGAGTGAGTAAACAGATTTTGATGATGCTTTTTTATTTGAATACTGATGGTGCTTGACATCCATGAGAAAACTATATAAGTATTAAATTTGCATTAAACTAATGATTATATGATATTGCATTAAACCGATTTTGTTAATTTTAGTGCGTATTGATTTGTTTTGGATTTTTTTTTTAAAGTTAGTTGTTATGTTCAAAATTTTGATGATGTTAGGATTTTTCATTATATATGTATCATGTCCTTACCAACACAGGTAGGAGCTGGTGCATTCCACTCTCTACCGTTGCAATAAATAGCTGCAGAGCCAACCATCATGTATCCAGAAAAACAGAAGTGAGTAACATAAGCACCATTACTTGTAGGAATCTGAAGACCATTTTCTATGGATGGGAGAGTACACCCAGGGCCTGCAATAATTTCAAAACTTTACACTACACTTGGAATCAAGAGTTTAGGTACTGCTCCAATGATAATTAACCTGAAACTCCGTTTTTCCCTGACACATGAGATAGTAATTTTATAAATATTACATAAAATTATTTGACTATACTTTTGACCGACGGTGTATCAAGATCCACTTAAAGAAAAGCAACATACTCTTTTACTCATTTAATGTACTTGATGTTTGTGTGTTATGTATATTACAGAATGCAGAACTTACGTATACACACAGGGATAGGAACATCCCAGTTGTTGCCCCGACACGTGGCGTATTTGTTACCCGATAGCTCATACCGCTTGTCACAGACAAACTTAATCATCTTTGCACGAAAACCCCTCGCTACGACTCTCCCATGGTCGATGTCTGGTATGGGACATGTTATGGAGGACCTACGCAAGGATGAAGCTGTAAAATATAATAATAATAATATATAATAATATCTGTTAACAAAGTACACAAATTGATGTAATTCCTAAGTAAGCAAATTATTTGCTTGTGTTAAGAGTGTTGGACAACGATACAAAGACACTAGAAATACGGCGAATATATTTAATAAATAACCAAAGCAGAAATACAAACATCTATGCTCATCACATACATGCCTATCCCTGTCGGGATTCGAACCCAAGCCCTTTTGCGCCGCGAGACGTTAGGCGTCTTCATCAACGACTCGAACAATGGGCAGGTTAAATGTTGTTTATTAATTTGTGCATTTTTGTACTGAATCTTGCGACAATCTTTCATCATCATCTTCTCAGTTGCAATACTGATTTTTAATGAAAAAATCGGTTCATGTCAGGCAAATCAAGACTTGCAGAAAAAAACTGTATTACCAAATAAAACTAAAATAAAATATATCTATTTTTATGACCAATAAAAAAATATTTGAAATTATATGTATCTGTTTAGTTTTTTATATTAAAGGTCAATATAAAGGTTCTGCCCACTCTAACGGAAGTCACCGAGGACGACTGAAGAGTGTGTATCCTGCTGATAAAGTTAGTATCGTGATGATACCTAAGTAATAACTTTGTATCATTTATTGACGGATCATTTGTTTATGTTAAAAATAAGTTGAAAGAAAACAAAGTAAATCTTCTTAATTCTTGATAAATTTTCGATAATCCAATTATTTTGTATTTTCCACAATATGGACATTCAGTTAAGCAACGATGACCCACGACGTTTGTCTGATGGGTATGTCTTTGATAAGATCAAAACCAAATATTGTTTTTCACAAAATATAGAAAAAAATTATATAAAACTTTGGCATTAGTATCCAGAGATACTAATTATTATACATATTCATTATTATTTTTTTATTATAAAAAAAAATGTTTTAATAATAAAACCTCACAAAATAATGAACTTTTAGAAAGTATTTTCAAAATTGTAGAAATATTCCTAATAAAAATAATTTTAATTTACAAAAGGTGAACACTTCTTATTTTTTTTGCTTAATAAAAAAATACCAAAAAAAGCAGAATACAAACCTTTAGCAATGGCATTAAGTAATCCCAACAAAAATAACAAACTAACGCACTGTGTATACATCATAACATATAATATAAAAAAATATATTTTAAATTATAATTATAAATACTAGAACCACCGCTGAAGGCGACACATTTTAGAATATGCCAAATTTGTTTGTTCATAAAAGTTGCAATATAAAGATTAACAAATCAGATGTGACACTTGCGGCTGTGTTTCAGTATCTCTATTGTTCTCATTGACTTATATTATACTAGCTGTTGCCCGCGACTCCGTCTACGTGTTTATTGACAAACAATGTTTTTAACTTTCATTTTTTTTAATTTCCCGCTTAATATTTTTTTAATAAAAAGTATTCTATGTTACTTTAAATACCTCCAAAAGTATGTGTACAAAGTTTCATAATGATCGGTTGAGTAGTTTTCGCGTGAAAGCGTAACAAACAAACTTACATTCACATTTATAATATTAGTGGGATAAAACAAAATTAGTATTAAGATTTTAGAAAATAGTACCTTATAAAAAATAAAACTGACAATCTGTCAGGCGTTCTAACTGTTAGTTGAGCGCAGATATTATGATTTTGTTTTTCGGCGTTTATAAGTAAATGACCGATCACTGATTTTTTTGTTGTTATACCATCGATGATAATGCTGCTATAAAAAAAAACGATGACATCGGTTCAGTAGTTCAGGAGAAGAAGCATCAGGGAGATGGCATTGAAGATGTAACTACATGAATTTCGCTTAATAAGAGTTTAAAATAAGTTTTTTTTAATCTTTTTTTGTTTTTTTTATAGGACTTTCTTCCTATTTGGACATGTCAGCCCCATTCATCAATAGTTAGTAATAATTCAGATTCTAATCATTTGTCTCATAGAAAAAAATCCTTAGTAAATATCTTTACTAACACAATAAATACATACGATTTTCTATATGTATCGAGCTGTCACCTCTGTTTAAATATTCTTTGACAAACGGGATGCGCGAACACAGTTATCAAAGGAAGTAGCTTTCCATTTACTTGAATATTATCAAACATCCACAGCATTCAAACAAACAGATTAACATTAGTAAAATATAATTATCTTATCATTGCTACTTTTTATCTATGCCCATAGTATCATTAGTCATCTTATAGGATGACTACTGGAAATTCCTTTTTCGTACAATATGTAAAATTGATAATACTAAATAAAATAATACTTCTAAAATACTAAATAGGTACTTTAAAACTACTACCAAAGAATAGTTTTCGTAAATTCTGAAGACACTGTAAATCGTTTCGAAATAAAGCATTTGTCTTTCAAGCATATGAAGATGTTTCGTTTTGCCATAAAAAAGGACAAGACAAAACACCATAGCCATGTAGTAATAAGATATAATTTTATTTTTGTTGTAAGTATTTAAGGAATATGAACAGGCGGTCAATTGTGCAGGGAGTTGTGATGTAACAGATACGTTGCCAAAATCTACTTTTTAGAAACTGCAAGAAATTATTAAAACGCCAGTGGAGAGGAAAAGAAGGACTCCTAAAAACTAATACAATTGACTCCTGTTTTTTAATTAAGTTAGGCAATACGCATTCTAGCTAGGTATATTGCAAATATAAGACGTCAAACTCTTTTTCTACAATTTCATAGGAATAGATTCATAGAGAAGAACCTCAAAATAACTCTTAAAAGCAATAGATACTATTTGAGCCTATGTCTATGACAATCATTGTTCTTTCTCAATTATCTCAATTTATTGTCAATTATTAGTCAAATCTACCGTCAACATATCCACTAACTTTTAAAAGTTAAATAGTTAAGTTTTAAAAGTTAAGTATTATAATAATAATATTTTTTTTAAGAATCCTTTGATCTCTACTAATTGTAGAGCATTATAAAACTAGTAGAGTCGTGGCTAGTTATTCTATTCTTCTCTCCGGTACTGTACTTAAATTCTAATTTGTTCTCACACATCAATTGCGACTTGACGAAATATCAGCAGCAGTTTGTAGAAATTAAAAAAAATGAATCTATATTTAAAAAACCCCGATATAAAAAGACCTCTAAGTATTTTAAAAATAATATTATTATGTACTTATTGAAATCGTTGCGTCGGGGGACCGTTGTACGTACGTTGTACGTACGTACGAAATTAATAATTGAGGACTTAGACTATACGATTCGAGATCGTAATTTCTTTATTTACCTTGGTAACTTACTTGCATTTTAAGTTCTTCCTTTATTAAGCGCTTCCCCGACTCAACGACTTCAATAAGTACATAATAATATAATTTTAATTCTTTTTATTTTTTTTTTTTAAAGCTTTTAAAAGTTATGTTATTGGTTTCTTTATTGTACTAAATTAATCTACGGACATAACAATTTTCAGTTCTTTCTATTTACTATATCTATTTCCACCAAACATAGCTAAGAAGCATTTCGACGAAAAAAGCTTTCGATTAAAAAAAACTGCAATCAAAACCGTCCTCCACTTGTTTAGCTGTTAAGATACCACAAACATACATCGAGAAACACAGATCGACAGATAAAACTTATAACACCCCTTTTTTTAGTCGGGGGTTAAAAATGAATGCCTGTGTTCTTTAGAGCTTAGACACAAAATAGCAATCTCTCTCTCTGGCTTTACTCAGAAATAACTTATTATTTTTTGCATTTCAAACTTACAAACACACTAAACATTATTAAACAAATATTTTTTCATCGTTCTCATATAATGAAAGCTTTTTATATAATGACATCAAATGTGTACATTATAATAGACTTTAAAACACAATTTTAATTTTATAATTATTTAAAAATTATGAAATATTTTATAAGGTATTTGTAAAAAAAAATCTGAGTCACCCTTTTGTATCACAGACTGTCCTTTTTCCAAAAGAGGCAAGTAATGGTCAAGTGCAAAAGTCATCCCGTGACCTTCCCACAAAAGCGATAAGTCTCGCATAATACTCGACTATCACCTTGTTCGAATCACCCTTATCACCCTTAAAAACCATTGTAAATAGATTTCTGAAAGTTGTTATGTCAAGTAAGGATGTATTTTTAGTAAGGCTTAACTTTTATCTGAATGAGATAAACCGTGTATTACATATAATTTAAATATTATGGGTTGTTTATATCAAAATTTATTTTTGAACCTTTTCGGTGCGGAACCCTTAGAAAATAAATACTTCCTGAATATTACGCATTAGTGCTGAAAACACGATATATCATCGTTTATCATTTCCTACTTAATGTGTCTGGAAAATGTTTTCTAAGAATTTCATGTAATCTGGATATTGTTATCAAAAGTAATTATGTTGTATATGGAATTGATTTATAAATAAATTTATGAATATTAATATATTGTTTTGGTATTTTATTTCATGTAATTATATTACAACTTACATTATGTTTGTAAATATCTTTAAAAATGTATAGAATAGTTAAAACTTATTGAATTTTTAAATAAATATAGATTGATATATAAATCAATTCTCTGGCTGTAATAATTTTTAAGATATATTATTTTTAAATCTAAATAAACCTATATTATAATGTATTTCAACATAATGAAAATTCGTCTCAAATTACAAATATAAATTTCAAAATTAAAAAAATCGTCAGTTTTAAGCTTAAAGCATCTTAAGCGGTGATTCCGTTAATAAATTAACAACAAATTAACTTTGAAGATTTATTTCGTGAATTTCGAAGTAACGAAGTAAGGAAGAGCTGTAGCTCAAACCAACTTTTGATTTTAAATGAAAATGAAAAAAATATCCCCAATGAAAAGCTTTTTATATATGGACTACCCTACATACTGAAACAGCTATATTCAAACGAAGATGTACATAATATTAATATTTTTATATCGTATATTACAGTATGTATAAATTATAGATGTCATAATATAGTTAATTAATGAGAAATATTGAATACTTATTTAAGATCGAATCTGTGGAAAAATTATCATCCAAATAATAAAATCATAATGCTACTTTGAAATGAAAGTTTTTTTGGCGCGTTAGCTTATGTTTATGTCTCGTTTAACTTATATTTCGTATTTTTCTTCAAATTGGGCGTATTTTTCGTAATAAAATAAAAATCTCTTGACTGTTACAGTAATCTATTATCAAATCAAATGTTATCAAAATCAACAGACTAGTTTTTGCATGATTTGCAGTTTTACAAAAAGACAAACAAACAAAAATATTAAAGAATATTATTTTGAAATGTGTGTTTTGTAGTTAAAATATAACAACTATTATTGTGTTTTCATATTAATTTACAGATTTTTAATAAATACTGTATAAATTCTATGTTGTTATGATGTTTTAATAAATATATCGAGCTATAAGTAGGTATGAATTTATTGTCAATAACAAAGCCTATGAGTGGTCTATGTGGGAATTCTATATTCCAATAATTATTAGCCGAATGCATACTTAATATTATTAATTGGAAAGTAACTCCACTTGCCTGTATGTTTGTTAGGCTTTCACGCTTAAACTACTGAACAAATTTTGATGACATTTGGTAAATATATACAGAAGATGTTGAGAAAGGACAGGCTACTTTTTGTGTAAAATAAAAAAATAAATACTTATTTTCAAACATTGTAATTTAGCAAATAGGTACCACTCCTTAAGAAATATAGTTACGTTATCATTAAGAACATTATATGAAGATAAAGTTTGCCTATTAAAGTATATTGTTTGAATACATAGTTTAGGAAATTCGGAAAGATGAACATCAACGAGGGCTTCGCGAGCCAAACTCCTCAACGTGGGAACAAACTACAGTCCCCACTAATAATATGAGTGTCAAAACCTAGATCTAGCAATGCTAAACCTACAAATTACACGTTGGATCATATTTCATTGCAAAAAAAGAGGTTAAAATAGTAAAAATAAAATAACAACATTGTTTAATCGTATCAATTTAATACCAAAATTTTAAGGGATAATGCTCTAATCCCTTTACTATCAGAAACGAGCAGATCATCATCTTCGAATGGGAGAGCTAAGAACTATTCTAACATCCAGTTCATATTTCACACACAATAGAAAAATAAAGTCAAACTTACTATGTAAGTACCTACTTGACGGAAAAATTAAACTGCTGCCCAAAGAAACCAACTATCTGCGGACGAAGTCGCCGGTAAAAGCTAGTATTAAATATTTCTTAGGGCTAGCAAATAATTATATCTTTTTTGGCTGATTTAGTGCTTAAAGGTAAATATTCGCTTTATTGTATTCTCAAAGATAACTAATTGATAACATTTAAAAATATTTATTTTATATTAATAAAAACTGGAATATTAAAAGTATTCGACAGAAAAATGAACTTAATTTTGTAGGTGAAGTGTTAGTTAATTAGTTTAACAGAAAAAAGCGTCTCAAGTTTTCTTTACTTAATATTTCAAAATATAATAAATTTTACTGTCTACAACAATTTAATTGAGATTATCAGTGCTAGGTACCATATTTTTAGGAATACCTATCTGTTTTTGGAAACGTCTTAAGATTAAAAAAAAGTGGTGGTCTCATAATCACACATTATTTTAAGGTTTTAGTTGAGCGACATGTGTAGTTAAGTATTTAACTGCATATTTTTATTTAATTTGTTTTGTTTAAACTGTTCTTGTCTGTAAAAGTGGAAGCAAATTAATATTTCTAAAAACTAATTTAAGATGAAAGTGAAAGCAAACTAATATTAAATGTGTGTAATCTCTCCAATGATGTTCCCAGAGCTTTTAACTTCTTCTATGTCATAAAACGCGGAATAAGAATCTAGAAATAGACGGCGATATTTTTATCAATAATTCTCGAATTACGAAAATAACTTGTGTGCCACGGGAGGTTTGACAATTTGATAAATAGAAATAATGGCTGGACCGAACAATGAGCTTTGTATATCCAGATAAGAAAGCAAACATCTGTGAATCACACAAGTTTGTGTCCTGAGTGGGACTCGGATCCGCAGGCCCAGCAGGTGGTGATGCTAACCAGCAGATCAATTCCAGCTGGTCATTCAATGAGAACAACAGCATAGTTACCGGTAGTGTTTACTACTAACCCTACTATGTTTTAAAGAAAATATTTTAATATCATCAATATTTACTAGGAATCTAATGCAGGGCGTAAGCGATAGCCAAATTAGGCCCAAGTGTTATTGTTTGATTAAGGTACGGTGACTAAGGGTCTAATGATTTTCTTTTGTTAATTATGAACTCTACTAATCTTTGTAAACTTTAATATATACATTTTTTAAGTACGAATAACAACCTCAAGTAGATACTTCATGAGTCACTGGTTATCGCTTAGCTCAAGCTATTAGGGGTAGTATCAGTACCAACATACCAAGTTAATTTAATATTCTTTCTATTTAACTACACACTTCATAGTCTCCAAGATAAATGATATACATTATACAGACTCTGATAAGATTTAGGTGTCATGAAGAGAAGTGCCGAAAAGGGTTGGTCCGGCCAAGTACCTACCATGTGGAATTGAACTATTTAAAACAGGAGTAGGTGCAGAGGACTACCATATTTAATTCCTTAATTCAAGATTGATGAAATGAAAATGATCTTACTGTAATAAAACAAAATATAATAAGAACATATACGTAACTTTTAAAGAAAACAGAAAACCCTAATTTTATCTAGAAATTTTTATGATGGACCCAAAAAATGTATATATCTAAGACATTTTTAAAATTACTTAAACAAATATAAACTTCTGTTTGTCTGCGCTCATTCTTGTATACAAGTAAGAAAATATAGGTTTTAGGGGACATTACGCTATCATCTTTCTGTTTTTAACGACTATAATTTCCTTAACTACGTTACATACATATTTTTTGGTGTTTCCCAAGATAATATTCTCGGGCCTATGTTGTTCTTAAATCACATTTGATTCAATCTATTAAAAGATATTTACTAAAACTTATTTACTTAAACCATATACTTTTTCTAGAGACGTCTTTTATTTGATGAGTCAATTATATATTGATGTGTAAATTTTATTCCCAAGTCCACAAACTTCCCGATAGTTCTTTGAATTATGCAAACTTATTATGAAAACCATTAGTGGAATGTGATCTATTTTTTCTAATCTATAACAAGAATAAAAAGTACTTTCATATTTATTATTTAAAAGAAAAACATTGTTGTTGATGTCGTTGATGTTTGATTTATGTATACAGACAGAACAATTATTACAAAGTGGAATTGAAAATACCAATTTAAATAGTTATGCGTAAGAAATTCAGTCGCTGACAAACAAACATAGCAGGCGAAGCTGATACTGCTCTACGCATAGGAACGCCTAAATCGCGAGTAAATAACAATCATTCTAAATGTAAAATAGACATAGAGGGGTGAATAAAAGTGCCGTGTGGACCAATCACAAACCCTAATATCAAGGTCTAGCGGGTCGAGGATTGGAAGCGTACCCCTTACCAGATCCAAAACCAAAGCAATTATTTTAGCGGCTTTCATCAGCAATCAGGGCGCAAGCGGACTCATATTTTCACAGGTGTTCCTGGAATACATAAAATACAATCGGGACAGCAAAAGCTGGATCGGTTTTAAAATAAAGAGAATAAAACAGTCACGTTGGAATTTAAACGCCAACAATACTCTCTTACCAATACTTTTAAATTATCGTCACAGTAGGTTTTCGTTTTCTCGGCAGACGGAGAAGAACTATGCTGTAGAGAGGACAGATGACATAATACCATATATTATTTTGGTAAATCAAGCTACTTTAAGAATAGGAAATACTAAAGCTCTTATTATAACAATTCCAAAACTTATAACACCGACTCTGGTAATATCCAAGAAGATTAAAAGTTATTAAAGTTAGTGCTTCTTTATAAAGAAAACATTCAAAGAATAAGTTATCGACACATCGCCCACGCATGCTAGGTACCGCAGTTAAAGTATTGAATTTTTAATAAATATGTACTAGGTATATAATAAAAAATAAACCGATATGGATAGAAATTCGAAACCGCGACTTGAATGAAACATATATTTTGACCGTCTTTATCAGGACGGCGCGGTGCTGGCTTCTTGCGAAAATCCTAGATAATGTTTCTAACTTTGCAGTATGGAATAATATTGAAGATGCAATAGATCTACATATGCTGCAGATTCACATACGTTGTAGACCCACATACGCTGTAGACTCACATACGCTGTAGACTCACATACGCTGTAGACTCACATACGCTGTAGACTCACATACGCTGTAGATCCACATACGCTGTAGATCAACATATGCTGTAGATCCACATACGCTGTAGACCCACATACGCTGTAGATCCACATACGCTGTAGATCAACATACGCTGTAGATCTACATACGCTGTAGACCCACATACGCTGTAGACCCACATACGTTGTAGACCCACATACGCTGTAGATCCACATATGCAGTAGATCCACATATGCAGTAGATCCACAGATGCAGTAGATCTACAGGTCAATTGTTAATTCTGGAATCAGACACAAAGTAAGTTGTCTAATAGATTTCAAAGATGCTTTCAACGCAGCCAGATGGGATATATCAAGGAAAGCTCAAGCCAAATTAAACCTTATAACTATCTATAAATTATACAATGCGTTATTATATTTATTTTACGACATACCTTTATAATTGTTATACTTGATATTATAAAATATAAGGAATGTTTAGGGAATAAAGAAATGTTTATGATAGGAATATACTGTTTATTATTATTCAAAAATAGGTACTATAATAATAATATGTATATTAATAAGTGCATAATACTTGTGTTGTAGGTTTTACTGTTTTTTTTTATTAAAATATGAATGCAAAAACTTATGAAATTATTATGGATGCAGTAAATAATAATAGTTCAGAGGTAATGATTTACATTAGTTTAAATTTATATATTTTTTATAAATTTTTACAATAATAGTTAAATTAAACAGCCAAGGAATACATTTTAATTGATATCCATGTAAAAAAATCAGTCGCCATCTTGTTTTGTCCGCCATATTGGATTTTAAATTGGGTCGTCGAGCAATCGTCGGGTTACGGGCTCTTGATATAATTGAATTGTTGAATTTCACACATCACATTCACACTCTACTACATATATACACAAAACATATTTATATTCCAATATAAAAAAAAATAATTAAAAAATGATGTAAATTCGCAAAACTTAACCTGTATATGGCTAACGGAGGAATAATTATTTTTTATAGAGCGCAGATCTGCGCTCCCGGCATCCGAAGGAGTCAAACTTTGAGCGCAGATCTACGCTCTCGGCATTCGAAGCATTAATAAAGCTTTAAGAACAGTTCACTGGTAATATAAAACCTAAAAAATTGTATCCAAATCAGCTCGGCCGTTACTAAATCATCATAATTATTATGATTTATATCTTTAATTAGACATCAGCTAAGTTACAATTTTTCACATGGGCCGTTAATTTTAATTTTGAAGAAAGTGATTTTTCACAATTATTACATTTATATTTGCTTTCAGTGTGACATCTGAAAAAATACAAACATATATTACATATACCACAAGCCTATGTTATATTTATATAATTACGTATTGTTAGTCATATTTATTTATAATGATTTAAATGGTAAATACATTGGAATTTACATGTTTTAGTTCATAAGTTTCAACAGTAGCGCCACCTACATAATTAATTATGGAATATTATTTAGTATTTACTGTTAAATGTTTTAAGAATTAGAAGTATAGAATATTTTAACATAATGTTTAATCTTTTATATTTAAGGGCTGCTTATCTTTTATATTTAAGGGCTGCTCTCGCCCATTCTATTACAAATGGTTGGATATTAAACATTGAAGTGCAAGTACTGTGTATTACTGAAACAAGTCTTAACAGTATATATATATAGAGTCGGCACAAAATAGTCACCACAAAATCAAATAGTCCTATCTATTTATAAAGTTTAATTTACCTCTGTTTATGTTTTTGTAGACTAATATCTTTGGCAAACAGTTTGTCACACATGTTGCATAAAAACGGTTTTCCTTTGTGTGTTTGTTCGTGATTTTTCAGAGTATATTTTTTTGGGAATGACTTGTTACATATCCTGAAACAAAATTAACGATTATAAGTTAAAATAATATACATGTATATATACAAATAACGCTATATATACAGGGTTATTTGTAATTAGTTGACCACCTCTTGCAGGCAGCCTCTCTACATCAATCCCAACAATTGTTCTACGGCTTATTTCGAAATCTTGATAAATAACACAGAAGAAACGAAACAAAAACATTGTTGATCCCTTGGTTGTTCATTACTCTGTATTTTGTAAGAAGTCTAAAGTATAGGTCGCGGCAGTCTAGCGCTGCACGAAGATTTGTAAGATACCACGCAGCTAATATTATTATAACTTATTATTTTTTGTTTTATTTCGAATAGTGTTGTGATAATTACCCTATTTCGTATTGTGTATTTATTACCTCTGAACTGGTATTAATTCCGAGCGTAGGTACGGCGCCCGGGCGTTGACCTTTTAAGAACTTCTTACAAAATACAGAATAATAAGTAAAAGAGGGAGCAAACATTTTATGTTTCGTTTTTTTGTGTTGTTTATCAAAATTTGTAAAAAGTCGTAGAACAAACGTTGTCGGGATTTATGTAGAGAGACTGCCAGCAGGAGATGGCTAATTAATTAGAAACAACCTTGTATGTTTATTTATTTATATCATAAGTAACATTTACTCACCCACAGACAAATGGTTTAATATTTAAATGAACAGCTCTTTTATGCAATTTCAGCTGTTGGGAGTCTCTTAGTACTTTACCGCATATATCACATAAATTAGACTTCTTTATCTCTATTCCATGTTTATCCTGAAATTATGTTAGTATAAGTATAGTTAATAAAACTTATTAATATTCGATAGACCAAAATAAATTATTAGTTATTTTATACATAGTGTAGTACATTAACTTTTATAGTGCTAGCTATTATTTATTATTAATATTATTAAATACCTAGTCTTGCCATAAATATTGTAACAAAGAAAAAAAAATATTGCAAATAACATTTATTACTTTCACAGTGTGTTAGTTTAAGACACAATTATAAAATGATTAAAAAAAAAGTTTATTCGATGTGGTGTCCATTGGGGGCAGTACAGTCCTTCAAACGTTAAGGCCAGTTATCAATAGAAGCACGCGCTCTTTTCAAGGGGAAATTCTTCACTGCCAATAGTATGGATTGTTTTAGAGACTCCAAATTATCATAGCGTTTAGAGCAAGCTGTACTCTCTAAAATTGACCATAAATCATAATCCAGCGGATTAAGATCGGGACTAGACGACGGCCATTCTTCAGCTCTGATGAAGTCCGAGACGTTCGCTTCCAACCAAGATTGCGTGGACCGAGGTTTATGACCCGGCGCCAAGTCTTGCTGGAAGGACCATACTTGATTGTTGAACATGGTGTTATTAATGGGCTTAACTACCTTCTCAAGAATGATATCTCGATACACTTGTGCCGATGTTTTGATAACTTTTTCACAAATATATGGCTCAGTTACTCCTTCATATCTAACACTCCACCAAACCATCACTGAAGTCGGATAATGCCCACGTTGCACTCTGTCGACTAATTGTGAAACTTCCTTAGAGCTTTGAGCATAAATACGGTCATTTTGCTTGTTAAAATGTTGTTCAATTGTAAAAAAAAAAATATTCGCAAAACAAAATTTTTCTGTGACCCCCTTTGCGTACCGCTTCAGAAGTTGTTTCGATTTTACCACCCTATTCACTTTTAATTTATCAGTTAAGAAATGACCAGTGCGTCTCTTATAGGCTGCAAGTCCCAAGTCATCTCTTAAAATACGTGACATGGTTCTAGGTGCTATCTTCATTTCCCGAGATAAAATCTTTTGCTTTCGGACAGGATTTCATCGAATTCTTTCCCTTACTGCTTTGACCACCTTTTTCGTACGAACTACGTGGACGGCCAGATCTTTCTCTGTCACAAACAGAGGAAGTCTCATTATACACAAACATTTGACTAATACCAAGTGTATGGAGTTTTAAAAATTGCATTTGGCTCCATACCTCTTTGTGTAATGTAATGACAGCGATTCTGTTCTGTTTATCACCCCACTCCATTTTAATATCGCAAAACATTGTAAAATGTATTGGCGCCATAATGAGAAAACACAATGACAGATTCCAAATTCAAATGTAACATTTTTTTATTTTTAATTGTAATAGTATTTATGACCAGACTAAGTATAGTGTTCCTTTATAATTTCTTGATAACTTATAAGATATTTGTGATATATATTATCCAAGACTATTTAATATTGACTATTTAATAATGTACTTGTGAATTATGTAAAAAAAATTACAGGTAGAAAAATATTACAATGCGATTAAAAGCATAACTTTACACATTTAAAATTATTTTTTATTTATTTCATACTAAAAATCATATAAACATACAAACTAATATCAACATACAAATCATATAAAATTAATTTAAAACATGTAAAGTATAAGCTTGATATGCAATTTTAAATATACCTTTAAATGTAAATTGAGGCTGTTTTTAGAGTCACAAGGGTATGTACACTGTTTACAGACCCACGGCTTACGGACAGAGGTCTGCGGATGAACATTGCTTCTGTGTGTTGTTAAATATCTGCAACATTTTATATTTTTAAGACTAAATATGGAATGGCACGAGCCAGTCGATATGTTTAGGTCCTCAGCAACATCTCTAAGGGTGATTAGACGATTGGCCAATACAAGATTCTTCACTTTATCAATGTTTTCGTCTGTGGTTGACGTGCTCGGGCGTCCGGCACGCTGTTTGTCGTTCAATTCTTCTCTGGCACAGGTCCTCTGAGAACATTTTGTACCACCGATAAACGTTGCTTTGGGCCAAGGTAGTTTCACCATATGCCACAGTCAACATTTGAAATGCGTCCGCGCATTTTATTTTGTTTTTCACACAAAATTTGATAGATTCTTTTATCCATTTCTTGAAATAGACGAGAATCGAAGACTAGTTAAAACACATCCAAGCAAAAGCTGTCAAATAATTACTAAACATTAAACATTCTTCACGACCGACCTTGTCAGCATAACTAAGGGACATACCAAGACAACAACAAAAATTATATATATGTATCCTGCGGAAATTCAAAATTCACGATACTTTTTCAACAGACTATGCATATTGTGTTTATATACTTTTTCAGTGAGGGGTAGTTTCAGTTTTTTTAACTATTTATGTATGTCTAATTATATCAAACCTGTGTAAATGGAAGGTCATGCCACAGAGGTCACAAGAGAATGGTTTTACTCCATCATGTATGTTTTGGTGTTGCTGATACCAGGATTTCACTTGAAAACCCTTGCCGCAAGTTTGACATTTATACTGAAATGTAAGCATGAATACAGATATTAAAATAGTTTAAAGGAAATATATTATTGAGGTTTTAAAGTTTAATTTGGGAAAAATCCTTAGTCACTTATATAAAATATGGCAAAATTTCTTTTAACAAGTTTTTTGTACATTACTTGTATTACAAAGAAATTTTCTTGGAGTGAAATAAATGAATGGTATCTTTAAGCATGTAACATAACAGAATTATAGAATATGCAAACTAAATTCATTAATTTTTACCTTAAATTCCCCTTTATGACCTTTTTCGTGATTCTTCACAACATGCTTATGAACTGATGTATATCCACAATTATGGGAACATGTATAAATGTCTCCTGTGTGCATCTTCCCATGAGAAACAATTATTGAGGCAGTTTGATAAGTTTTACCTACAAACATTATATTGAAGATAGGTTGAAAAACAAAACTGATGTTGAGATGGGTACATAAATTTTGATCAAACATTAAGAACCATATTATTAAAAAAAGATTACAAACAAAATAAAACTTTGACACTGACAAACACTGGAAACCACTTAAATGGTTTTCATTCATAATATATCTTTCTTGAAACACATACCGCAGAGCTTGCATAGAAATGGTCTTCTATCAATATGACTGAGTATGTGTCTTTTAATATAATATTTTTGTCTGTATTTCTTATAACATCTTTCACATTTATAATACAAACCGCTGTCATCTGTATATACATTATATTTAACTGGTTTGCTTTCCAAATCTGTATTAGTTTTGTTATATCTTTCTAATTCCACATTTTGATAATGCCGTAATAGTTCCAATTGATTTGTGAAAACTTCAAAACAGGTTAAACACATAAACCTTTTTATGTCATTGAGTTCAAGGTGTGCAATATTACTAATATTATCCTTATTTCCTTTATCTATGAAGACTTGTTCATCATCAATGTTTTCTTTTTTAACATTTTGTGGTTCAATATTATTTTCATCATTTTCTTGTTTATTAATTGCTATATTTTTATTAGGATTTTCCTTTATATGTGGATTAATTACTTGATTAATATTTTCATCTTCATTGCTGTGATAATCATTATAATTGTAGTCACAGTTCTGGTTTTCTTGTTTTATTTCAGTATTGTCACTTATATCACTGCAAATTATAAGATTCTTTAATTCCCACTGCAGTTTAGTTTCATTTTGTTGTATTGTTTTGTGGAAATTGTAAATATCTTCAACTTTTTCATGACACTTATTACATATTTTATTTGGTAAATCTTTATTGATGATTACCTGCAAAATATATACCTGTTTAAATATGTATTAGATAAAATAATAATTATGTTTTATTTATATCATGTTTTAAGAATACTGATATAAAAATATTACGAAATAAACTTCTTAATTAATTAAGAATTTAGAATATCAAATTGTTTATTTACTACATCTATAAACTCTATATAGACCTACAGAATGAGAAAGACATGCAATTAATTTATCCAATATAACGCATCCTTCCCATATTTCTTCAACAATATCAGGGGACAAACTCAAACACAATCTACACTTATGCATAATTGTTGTCTTCTGTTCACTTTATCAAATACAAAAATATTTATTTTTCTAATTATCATTAATTACACATTTAGGAACATTTATTAAAGAAAAATATTAAGCTCTATAAAGTATTAAAAATTAATAAGCTTCTTGGATCTTTCTTTATTAAACTATAAAATTGAATTAAGCTAAAACATTAAATAAACAAAAACAAATAAAACAATTTGAATTTATAATATGGTCAAAAGTCAAAACTTTTTGATAGTAGTTGTCAATGTCATGTTCTTTTTTAAAAATGTTAACAGAAATTAGTAGCAATGACATCTAGCACTGACAACGCATGAAATACACTGATTTATAAAAACGTACGATTTAGAATTAAAATGTAGGTAATTAAATAATCAAGGATGACCGACGAAGCTTCTTAGCATTTCATGGATTCAGCGAGTGGGTGCCGGGCCCATCGCGTTGCAAGGAAAGGAGTGCAAACAGTGCCTGGGACTTGCAGCGCAGGAGTAGGTTTAAGGAGTAGCTTTATTATGCGCAAAACGCTCGCCTTCACCATCTACACTCCTCTCCCTACCTAAACAAATTTGGAAAGAACCTACTACTGCCGCCTTTGAAATACGTTCTAGAAATGAACCGGTACTTGTTCTAGAAAGGCCAAGGTCTTTAAGTAGGCTATAGAGAGATTTTGCTGTTATACCTCTCGCCCCCACTTCTACCGCGTAACTAACTATAAATTTATTCCTGATCAGTTCGTTGGTCAGTTCGTAATACTTATTGAGCTTAAATGTGTGATCCCTGGGGATGTTTGTTTCCCAAGGAACAGTAAGCTCCACAAGTATCACGCGCCTCAGATGTTTAGAATACAGGAATAAATCCGGCCTGGATGACGAAACACCAACATCCCCAGGGATTTTGTAATGCTTTTCATACGTGTCCATCATGAGAGTAAAATTGAATAAGACTTCGCTCTTGATTTTTTGGAGGAGCCTTCTTTTACGAATTCTACAAATCGTTTTGTGGTTGTTATACCCTTCCGCGCTCTTGCTACTGAAAGACTAACCGTTTCCCGTATAATTTCTAACACCTTATCGTGGCGACGCGAGTATTGACCTTTATCTAGAAGTACCCTGGACCCTACTAATAAGTGTTTCGCGGTTCCTATTGCCTCCCCACAGATGTTGCAAGACTTTTCGGTTGCCTTGCCCCATCTTACTAAATTACTTTGATCTGGGAGAGTCATTTGGAATGCATTAAGATAGAATTTTAATAATGCTGGGGACCAATCATAAATTAAGGTGCGCCACTTCAAAGCTAGTGGAATACAAAAATCTCCTATGGTCACCCATTCGTTTTGAATTTCTAGGCTCATCGCGTGGAGTCGGTAATTATCGTTTTCGTCTTGTCGAATAAAAGATTTTGTTATGTCTATGTTTTGAACTTTCCTACTTGATCCTAGCCCTACTTTATTCGTTTGAGCACCTATCACATTTTTTTTATGGAATTGAAGTCGTGGCTCGAGCTCTGAGGCAACTTTGTATTTTGGGAGAGAAGTTACAGTATCATCTTTAGATTTTCCGATGATATGTCTTTTGGTAACTCTAAGATGTTTGTAGAGATCCGATGGTTTCTTTATTTTAATCCAAAATTGTTTCGGTCTCTAAATAAGGTTTAAAAGTCCGCTGAGTGCGCTAACCTGAGCCATAACTTCAATGTCTTTATGACGCTTGCATCTAACTTTGACAAAAGGGTTTTATTAATATCGTAAGCGAGGAAAGGCAAAATTTAGACGTGATGTTAAAAAAATATCGTAAATCCAAGCTTTTTTGACGTTACTTATTGGTTGGTTGTCTACCTTTTTGAGATCATTTAAAAAACTATCGACTATTACATCCTACGATGGAGTACGGCCTTGGTAATCGATTTTTTTTCCTAAAAAATTAAACAGAGCTGCTTCCGTAACCGTACTAACGCACTGACCGCCTATTATAAGACCCTAATCGTAAGAGGTATAATTGGTATTCCGTCTACCCAGACACAGACTAAAGCATTTACTTGGTTTTGTCCTCAATCCGCCCGTCCACGTACAGAAATCCTCAACAATATTTAAAAGTACCTGACATTGTTTTGGATTACGTGTCAGTATCGCGAGATCATCTGCAAAAGCTAGTATGGATTTTGTGTATTTGTTGTTGAACTTAAACCGATAACCCCACTTTTTTTCATTTCTTATTAATTTGTCTATTCAAATATTAATAACTATATTAAATAAAATAGGAGAAATACAACAGCCCTGAAATAAACCAACGTCATAATTAAGTGGTTTTTAATGGTTTTCATTAAAAATTATAGAGAATTTTAATTTTGAGTAATATGATGCAATAATGTCGCAAACTATCGTAGGAAAGTTATATCATTTGAGCGCGAACTTCATCAGTTCATCTTGTACCAACCCAAAGGCAAATTACGGTTTGTTGGATAGACTTAAAGAACATGTCTATCCAACAAACCGTAATTTGTCTCTCGCTAGTTCTAGCATCTTTCAGGTTTGCCGGTATTAAAGTATTATGTTCCAGGCATCCAGAAATTCCGGGCAAAAACCCTTTCTAGTGATTAGGCCTGAAATATCTATTGTTAATCATGAATTGCGTCATTTTTGTTGGTAAAAAAGAGAAAAATACTTTGGAAATTGTATTTGTTAGGGCTATCGGTCTAGTATCCTTAGGATTATTGACATTGTCGTTTTTCGGAATGAGGACAAAAAGGGCTTTTCCGAATGATACCGGTATTTGCTTTCTTGATCAGATTTTACAGAATATATTTAAAAGATGTTTATGGAGCGACGGACATTTTTTGTTAACTATATAAGGGATACCATCCGGATCCGGTGCTGAATTAGATGGTTTCATTTTAATTATTTTATTGATTTCCTCCAAAGTTGGTTGGGTTTGGTATGAAAATCTTTAGTAGGAGTCTTAGGTTTGTGTTCGTTTATGATCCCCATATAGTCTTTGGTTTTCTTTATAAGGTCTTTTTTTTTCCTCTTCATTTTCAATTTAAAATCGTTTTCTTTATTTTTGTGAGCATAACGATTCGTAGGTGGATAGTGCTCATTAAAGTAGTCGTAAATAGTATTTTGGAAAGTCTCTACTTGCGCATCGAGTACCTGATTTGAGCCCGGGTGCTCTAACAGGGCCGCTATATTTTGGTCATGTACTTTCCAGGTCGATTGTTTAATATTAGGGATGCTGAGACGCGTCCGGATGGTCATGGACTCCTGGTAGTTTTCATTCAATGGCTTACCATGAGATATATGAGGGTAAACTCTATCCGCAGTGTAAACTGAAGATCTTACCGACGGTTGCCGCACTTCAGCACCATTGTGTGTTTTAAGATGTTTAATAAACCAGGCTCGCCTTTTGTAATTTTTCCCGCACGTAGGGCATTTCAGTTCCGTTATCGCACCGTTTTCACCGTTATTGTCAACCGGTGGACAGTTCTTCCGCCTCCCCCTCTCGGACTGTACTAGGGGTATTTTTCATATTTGGACTTTTAGCGTTTATCGAAGTTCGCGGGCTTGGCTTGCTAGGCCATTGCCCTCGGCTGTCTTTCCAGCAGTCAGCTGTCTTCCCAGCTGCCAGCTGTCTTTTCAGCGTCATCTCGTCTCTCTTTCTGGCTGTCGGGCTGTCAATTCAGATAAGACGAAGCTTCTTAGCATTCCATGGATTCACCGTGGTGGTGCCGGGCCCATCGCGTTTCAAGGAGAGGAGTGCAAGAAGTGCCTGGGATTTGCGACTCAGGAGTAGGTTTAAGGGACCCCTTTATTATGCGATTAATTTAATATATCGCAATAATATGAAAAAACCATGGAATGAATCTCATTTGACATCTTGTTGGTTCTTGGTAGAATATGCTTGAGAACCGCAGTGTTAAGGTACGCTTTACGAATGCAAGAGTTCCTCAACACCTGCCATATCTTCAATTCCTACCACCTGAATATATGATAAATGCGGTAATCCCTTCGCAACGCCAAAAGATCAAGCCTTTCACACTGTACTGGTTCTCCAACAACAGTAAAACTCGAGCGGTTCGTCTGCTTGGCAATTCATAAGAAAGAAACGTTCATGAATCGCCTGGTTCCAAACACGATCTAAGACTTTTTAAATATCTAAGTTACCTGCTACGCCCTTTTCCTTATTTTTTACACCAGGAAATCACCTGCTGATCTACCATGACAAAAGCCATATTGTTGGTCCTTGATTAACTGGTGATCTTAACCAGGAACTTGCGGTATATTATATCCTCCAATAGAGGAGGGAGGTGATAGCTAGAAGCCTTTTAAAGAATTGTTTTTACAAAGGGTTCCATGAGTTTGGCTCTACGTGTTTGAAAAATTAGAAAGCCAAAATAGTCGTTAGAGCATAGAAGCCAATTCAAAAGTAAATATTCTAAGCACGATTGGAAAAAGGACATCGAATTCTGTTTGACTTATGAACGTTGGTCGTATGGATTGCTGCCAGAATACAATGTCCGACGCTGAGATCACACCTATAACTTAAACCATAGATATCTGAAGACAGGACAAATGTCTAGTGTTAAATGTCAATGTCAATTAAGTACCTTATTGACAGTGCTGTAAATTGGCCATTGCTCATTGTTTACATGTTTATTGTTTATTTATTTGCTTAGTATCTAGTATCTACAATAAATTCTTCGCCTGTAATTTATGATAGATAATATTATTTTATGAATTATCAATAAATACTATAAATATGAACACATATCTTCACTGTTTAGGTTGTTTATGTCATAATTCGGAAAGAAATTTGGAGTATTTTAAATTTCAAAATGTAACTCTTAAAACGATGTTCCAGGTAATATTAACATATGGAAATCAATAAATTACATTTTAATATTAAATGCAAGTCCCCAGTAACCGAATAAAATTTTATAAAATTAAACACTTTGTTATTTTATAAAATTGATGTTAGTTAAATCTTAAACTAAAATCAGAAATTTATTACAGGAAAACATATATTTTTGTTATTTGTGCAAGAACATAGCTCAGAAAATGCAGAATTTTGTGCAAAATGTTCATAAAAATCAGTTGTTAATGGAGAACTCTCAAATAGTAAGAATAACAAATACCATAACAAATATTGATATCAAATCCATGAAATAAATTCATTATATTGTCTTCAGAATTCGATTTCCACAACAAACCAATTACAACCAATAGTGAATTTGTCAAAGGTAACATTAATATCAATAGAAACAAATGATGCCAGAAACATAGATGAGCCAGTCTGTTTGATATATAGCAGTAGACTTAAAGTTAAACAAGAATTTAAACCAGAGATAGCCTTGGATCAGAATTATGAATTTGTTTGTGATAATGGTAAAGTATAGATTATTAATTATTATTCTTCTCCTTTCAGTCCTTTTAGTGTTATTTTGAGTACTTTTGTGAAAAGTATTTCTAAAATTACTTTTGTTATAAATGTTGAAAAATACTACAACTTTTTTTACAATGTACAGCCAAACCTTCATAAATTAAAGTCAAACCAAATATTTTAAGAAACAAAAATTAAAAGAAACCAAAAAATTCAAATTATTAAGTTCTTACTTACCAAATTACTTTTATGTTAAAGGTAGGTTAATACATATCTAGTTCCTATGTAATTAAAGTACTTCATACTATTTGTCAGTCAGTCAGTGATTGGCATTGGGCTTATGTGATATTATATTCTGTACCATGTATATAGAAAGACTAGTTATAATAAAATCAAACACACAAATGCTACATAAAAGTCACTATCAGTACAGCTATGTTTCCTGGACAGAGATAAAAAACTAATGATCCAAGTAAGCCACAGTACCTCACTGCCTTCTAATACAGTTCTAATACAGTTTAAGGATTTAAAAGAAACAATAGGTGAATACTTATTACTGATCTTGCTACTACACTTATTACCTACTTTCTCTACCTTTATTACCTTGGACTTTAAGGGGAAGAAAACAGACAGTTTTTTTTAACTTATAGATGTTTTTAAATTATCAAGGTTTGAAGCTTGTATTTTTCGTGTTTTGTGTGATTTACTGCTTTTATTTTTCCAACATATATCCGTTTATCCTTACACAGTTTCTTGAACCAATAATATCTTTTTACAATGAGCATTCTTAGCCAAGCCGAACCAAAGGAAATTTAATCATGAAAAGATTAGTAATTTGATATTTCCTATAAACCATTTTAGATTTTCTAAATTCAACTATAAAAGAGGATGATGATATACAAAATAAAACAAAAGATGAAGATCATTTGGAGAATGTTAATTTGAAAGTACTTAGTAAGAAGTTAAGAAAGAATAAATCTCTTGATAATGGCAAGAAAAATAATTATAACGATAAAATGAAGAGAAAAAATGAAGGTGAGAAAGTTTGTTTTTGCCAAATTTTGTTACAGAGTGGATCTAACCTACCATACAAAATTTATTAACATAAACAATTGCAATAACAAATAGTATTATAATAGTATAGAATTTAATAAAAAGAGCATTGCTTGCTCTGAGCAGACACCGTTAAGCATAATATAACAATGTCATAACCATCTTATCTCTTACGGATCTATTTTATATATGCTCCCCTCTAGGTCAATCAATTTGATTCAATCAGCTTTGTACTCACATTGAAATCCAAATTTAAGCATAAGTATTGAATTTTATTGAGGTTTTCGACTCCACTCTAAATGGAAAATCCCTTTCCGAGGGATCTCGACGCCTGTCATTATTTGGCGAGGGCACAGAAACGCTTATTTCAAATGTTAAACGAGATATTTTTGTTATGTATGGATTTTGACGACATACACACAACATCCAATGTTGTGTGTATGTCGTCAAAATCCATACATAACTCCTGGGTTACCTTAGCACGGAAGTTCCTGGCGTTCTCTTTAGCAGTTCTTGGCTACCTTTTTCCAACCGTCCTCCTCTCATTATACTTAGTTAATGACACCCTGGCCCATATGGAAAAAAGTCATTTTTTTTGGCTTAAACTTGACTTTGAATAATTACTCGTATAAAGCGATGTTAGAGCTCAATACCGAACATTGTGTTTACTGTTTCTTCTTTCTTGCTTTTTACTATTTTTTTACGGTTTATTAAATAAGATTTTATTATATAAGTAGTGGATAATAGTGAGTAAATTTCAAGTTATTTTTTGTCTACTCTCTAAAATTTCCACCGCCTATACCTTGAGTACCTGCACTATCACTAGTTGGACAAAGATCGGCCATATGGTTTTCTCCATGTTTGATTAGCAGGCGATATCCTCTCAGACTTTAGCCGCCGGCCATTGGTGTAAAAGAGATGACCTGGCAATAAGACTGAATAGTCATAAAACTTTCATCGTCTACGACATAACTGTTCTTGTTTTAAAGCTACCTTTCCATGGGCTTCTCGAAAGCTTATGCAAGTGGGTCACCAGTTGCCATTACTGGGCAGAGCATTCAGATCGTTCTTGGTAGTACACTTTCAAAAACTTTAGTATACTTCTAGTAGTGTATTACTCTTAGTCATCTGTATATTTAATTTGTAAATTTCATTAATAATTTTAGAGATTTTTCAAAATCCAACTATAAAAGAGGATGATGATATAAACAATGAAACAAAAGATGATTATTTAGTGAGTGATAATTCTAAATTATTAAGTAAGAAATTAAAAAAGAATAGAACTGTTGATAATGGCAAGACAAATATTTATAATGATAAAAAGCAGAGAAAAAATGAAGGTGAGAAAATTATAATTATGTTTGAGATCATCTATAAACTAATTATCCTCCTATAATCATAACATAAAAATTTTAAACAAATACATGCTTCATAAGCATGACTCGAACTTCCAACCTATATGTATGAGAACATGCAAGCACATGCGAACACGAAACGCTACGTGCACGAGTCCTCGGCCGGTTTTAGAATAACATCCGTTTTTTTAAATCTTGATAAATGAAAAAACTAAGTTGAGATCAACCCGTCTTATGATTTCTGATTGGCTGGTGTTGTTATAAATAGACTTTCCGAACTCTTGATATTTTTCAAAACGTCAAAATTTCAATATTTTTTCTTTCGCCATTCCTCCAGAAACCGGACAAAAAAATATTTTTTGCGTTTAAAATTTTGTATTATTTTGTTTATTGTTTTTTAAATAAAACAGTAATTTTCAGATTGTATAGTAACCGTTATAAATATAACGAAAAAACAGTGCGATCAGGAACGAGAAAATATGTTAAAAGATCCCAAATATACTAATAGAGTATATAAATGTGAGAATTGTATAAAAGGTTTTACCTTTAAAGAGGCATATGAGAAACATATGGAAAAACATAGCAAGGTAATATAGAAAAAATATTATAAAAAAATAATAATTCATCCAAACTTGCTACCTCTAGGATTCCCCGTCTCTCTATCAACTGAGCTGTCGTGTCATTAGTGTTGTATTTATAAAATAAAAGCAATAATAAATTTAATATCCAGATTGTAACTTAATTATCAATATTCTAACATAAACTTGGTTAAATATTTTAATATCAATGAATAGTTTTTTTAAGTGGATATACCCAGTTATGGCGAAAACTGATATATATTTGTATCTAACTTATTGGATAAGTTTGTTAGTATTTTTGGTTAGTACTAAGTAGTAGAAGTTCATTATTTTTCGCTACCTTGTATGTATAGAAAATAATATTTCAGGCGATGGGTGAATTTGAATGTGATGTTTGTAAACAAAGGATGGCGACCATGGAAAAGCTGACGAGTCACCAGAAATATCACAAAATGTAAATATATTATTATTTAGTGACTAATAGTAAAATATTTTATTTCTTTTATATTTGAACGTAACTCTACGTAACTGTTCTTGTAACAACTCTGTTAGAATGTATAACCTATCGCTCACGCCTTTCCCTCGCAGCTGAATTACTTCATCCATCAGAAATGCTTTCATCCTATAGGTGGCGTGGTGGTAGGCCTATTATCTTATCTCCACGCTGATTATAGTTCTTCTTCAGAGCAAATCACTAAAATCAACATCTCTCGACTTAGGATTAGAACTCGCTTCTTGGTTTTTGACTTTTTACTAAACCTAGAAGGCGATAACCACTTAATAATTTAGGCTTCCAATATTATATATTTCGGAGATAGAGGCATATTAGTGGTTTGCTCTTTCTTGATGGAGTCTTCTGGTACAGGATCCAAAGCGTAGGTCTCAGGCAATTAAACCACACAGACACAATATGACAATTCTTGTATTAAATATAGGTAATCAATTACCACAAATTACTTAGCAGGTATACTATTATCAGAGTTGCGTGAACCAGCGGTCTCGTTGTGGGGGGCGGGGTCCAAACTGTAAGGCTCTCACTAATCAATTCCCCTTCGACTCAATGATCTCGAATATTTAAAATGTCTCCGGTGCCCCTCCAAACGATTCCGATCACGTGACTCGTTACGTCACGGCGTTCACACCCCACTGTTACAATGATATCAATTGAGTTACTAATTATCGTTAAATTATTGTGATCTGCGACATATATAATTTTTTGTACAGGTTACATTCTATAGTTACAATTTATAACTATATTTCAGTTTATGTTCGGTCCAAGCCCTAGATCTTTGACAGTATCCCCGATAGTTGATCCAAAGATTTAATGGGTACGATTTCCAGACGTTATCTTTTGTGTAAACCACAGATTGTTATTCCTATTTTGGTTTCTTGGATCTATTGTTTATTTGTGACACTCACACAGGAGTTATTCTCTAGTGCGGGAGTGTTTATATAAATTAGGGTAAAATTATTAATGTGTTAATCGTTAAAAGTCGCTACAAGTGCGCAGAGTGTGGACTCGTCCGCATCAGTCGCCTCACCATCACTGAACATTACACGGCATTCCACCTCAATGAAGGTTTCAGGCTCTCCTGCCCGCAGTGTCACAAGAAATTCAGGTGAGTGACAGTAATATACTTTATTATGATCACATACTTCATATGTTGACGTCTTGTTTAGACAAATAGAAAAATATAATATATATTTACTGTATCATATTGTTTTAAGAAAATAACGATTTTATTTTTGAATTAAAATTATAAATACCACCTCTTACCACAATTTAATATATTTTTCTCGAGTTATTACTTTAGCGAAGTTTTTTATAAATTATATAATAAATGATTACATAAAACTATTTTTCCTGCTAACTGTCCAGATTCGGATTTTTTTACATCCATCCCTAAGGATATAAAATAGGGAATGATTAAGTTATTACTATAGCAGTCTGTCATTATATTTCAGACGTCAAGTGTCATTAAAAAAGCACATAGCGAACTTGCACAGGAAGAAAAGTCGTTCCACATGTCGCTTCTGTCTCAAGACATACGCCAATAACGAAGTATTGAAGGGACATTTGATAAGGTAATGTTTATTAATAATTGTAAAGTGTATGTCTCTCATATACATTTTTTTCATTGCAAAGAAGTAAAACATTTTTTCCCAAAATTAAACACATGCTGTAGCTTAAAATTCATTAGTAACACAATTAAAAAAAATCCACACTGGCACTGAATTATTTCACTTATGAAGGTATATATGTATATAAAGACAATAAGATATTATAAATTAGTTAGTAAGTTAGATATTATAAGTTAAGATAAGATATATAAGATAAGATAAAAATTAAAAGTTCGGGAACTTACAATTCCAAGTATATATTACATGCGGGCGAAGTCGCGGCTAATAGCTAGTTTATTATAAATAATTCGTCTGAGTAGAAAAATATGTACCTCCAGGGCGCACGCGTCCGAGGTGACCATCCCCATCAGTCACGTGTGCTCGGAGTGCGGGCGCGGGTTCAGCGCACCCTCACAGCTCAGGAACCACATAGTCTCCCACATGAGGGACAGGAACTACCTGTGTGTCGAGTGTGACAGGTAATGGTTAGCACGGGGAGGGGGGGAGGAAATTGGGGGGATTGGGAACGTGGGATCCTGGCCCGTGATGGAGTGGCTGATGTGTCGAAAGAATAGGTTATTATTGTTTTAAGAGAACATGAATACGTGCCTAATGAGATCAATGTAGAACTATCGCATGAAATAAGAATTTAATATGATTTGTAGTAAATAACCAAGCCATAACAAAAAAATTACAAAAAAAGGGCTCCCTAATTAATGATTATTAGGGATTCCAAAGATCATTAACCACCCATCAAGGGTTGAGGTCTCGTCTGATTTAAAAAAAAATGTAGGGTGGAACAAATTACAAGATATTTTCACCCAAATAACCCACACTAAGTAGTTGGATTCTAAATTATTAATTATTATTACAGAACTTTCAAATCCGATGCAGCTTTAAATCGACATTTAAAAGTTGCTTTTCCCCATGTTAATTATATGGAATTACCGTAAGTATTATACTATTTAGGTACGATTAACTGTATCATGTATATTTATTCAACATTCTCTTACACTCGTGAACTGAACCTTACCGAACAAACCTCAACGAAATACCTTTCATAGATATCATAGATATAGACAAGCTATTACTAGTACAAACTTATTTTTATAGTGTCCATGTATAAATAAATATATAAACAGTATAAACGAATGAGATGGATGAATTGGAAGGATAGATGATAACATCATACAAACATGTATTCAGGTTGTCATGTTCACACTGCGATAAGAGATTCAGCCTCCGTCGTGACGTAGCACGTCATGAAAACAGAGTACATCTCAACATCAAGCCTTATCAGTGTGATAAGTGTGATAAGGTAAGTCGGGAAGAAAGAAATTAAGAATGTTAATTTCGACCACCTATTAAAAATGGTCATACAGTGCACCTATGAGACAGCGAACTCTACTTGCTAAATTAAATTATATGTTAAAGCTACTTTTACAGAAACCATAAAAATTGCTTGAAGATTTATATATGTGGTGTACTTTGTCTTAAAACCTAAGAAACGAAATTTTGCCCAATGAAAAAGTAAGACACTTATATAAGTATCGCTTATTTAGTTTTTTAATCCCACGATATATTTTACTATTAAATAATATCTATAGTAAAGACTTGTGTTTAAGAACAAATTTTATTTAGAATTGAAATCATTAAATTTAAGACTTAATTGTATTCTAATAGGCGTACATAAACGACTGGTCTCTCAAGGAGCACAAGAGCTACGCGCACGAAGGTCGCAAGAGACCCAGGAAATTTCCTTGTCCTTATTGTGACAAAATATTTGATGTAAGTCGAGTTTTGTGTTCACAATTGGATGCAGATAAGCAATAGTGTTTCAACCCACAAACAGTAATTTTTGAAGATATTTCGTATTCTTATAATGGGTCAAATATTCTTCATTAAAGAAACCCACTTTAAGTCATTTAAGTCCAAAAAGTACCATAAAAATGTATTTTTATCAAACATTACATTAAATTATACATACGTATGCGTTTAGTAACACTAATAACTACTACTATTTTTGTATCATAACTTTCCAGCGCAACGCAACCTGCAAAGCTCATATCCGGACGCACACGGGCGAGCGACCCTACTGCTGCAAGAGATGTCCAGCTCGCTTCAGTCAGGCCAGCGTGCTGTCCACTCACGTCAAGCTAGTGCATCTCAAACTGACCAGAGACGGACGACCGAAGCAGACAGCACTCACTGTGTAGACTTAAATATATATTTATAGCTAAATGTGTTTTATTTTAATCATTTACAATACCCACTAATATATGACCTTAATTTGACATAACAGATAGATTATGTAGGAACTTTTAGGTAACAATTACATCATAGTATATACCTATACTGTATCAACACATACGAGCATTAGATAATAATAACTATTGGATTTGGTGCATACGTTGTATAGCTGTGATTTGCGATACTAAATCACTTACATATACCTATATTTACATCTGTCTGTTCTAAAATGTACCTAATAAATAATCAGACAAATGAAATTATTTTCAATGCAATCCGTCAAAAATATGTTAAAATTAATTGTAAGTCCTGTTTACGTTATAACATTCGTAAATAAGTTTGAAAGAATGAGTCACAGCAGTCAATTCATACTCTACGCATAACAGCACTTGTATGTAAAATGACGTAAAAGTGTGTACCAATCATTTGACACGTTGAATCCAGATTTTAATATTACCAATAGTTTTTAAGTAACGCAGAATATAGATTGAATGATTGACAATACAGTCGGTGCAAGTTTCTTTAATTGATCTACACTCATGGACATATTTAGGGGAACGCAAAAAAAAGGTCGAATAACGGAAAATATTTTCATATTTTCGTACTGGCCACTATACCAATATTATGTATTAAAAAAAAAGATGATTTTAAAAATAATTTTATTTTAAATTTCATTTGTTTTTTTTGTTTATCTGCTAATTTCTGAGACACGTAGTGTATGGAATTTTCGTCGGCTTTTGTTGTTTGTAACAAAAACTTTATTTCTGTTGTTTTTTTGACGAAAAATTGTCATTATTGAGTGAAGTGAACTTAATTCGATAAATTTAGGCGATAATGCCGGATCTCAGCGTTGCTCTGGTTTCTAAAGCTGTAACTTTAATTAAAAATGGTTTTTTGTTTTTTTTTTTTTATGTTAGAGGAGGGCAAACGAGCTGGCGGGTCACAGATGGCTTGTGATCACCGCCGCCCATGAACTCTTGCAACATCCGAGGATTTACAAGAGTGTTGCCGGCCATGTAGGTAGGAGTAAACGCCTTTTTTGAAGGTACCCATGTCGTATCGATCTGGAAATACCACCGAAGGGAGTTCGTTCCACAAGCGAGTGGAACGTGGGAAAAATGTCCTTGAAAACCGCACAGTAGAGGATCGCCACGCATCCAGGTGGTAAGGATGATATTGGAGGCGATGGCGCGCTATGCGGTGATGAAATTCGGCGGCAGGCATCAGATCGAATAGTTCTTCGGAACATTCCCCGTTGTAAATGCGGTAGAAGACGCACAAGGAAGCCACGTCTCTACGCAATGCCAAAGAGTCTAGCCGTTCGCAGAGCACCGGGTCCCCGACAATCCGAACGGCTCTCCGTTGTACGCGGTCAAATGGTAGAAGCTGATATTGGGGTGATCCTGACCAGAGATGAGAACAGTACTCCATGTGTGGCCGGACCTGCGCCTTATAGAGCGCAAGTCTTTGGCCGGGTTTGAAATACTGCCTCGCTCTATTAATCACTCCCAATTTCTTCGAGGCCAAATTGGCCTTGCTCTCCAGATGACCGCGAAACTGACAATCGCTCGAAATGTCGAAACCCAGTATTCTGATACTTGGCGAGGCAATGAGGGGAGTGCTCTCGAAGAGCGGTGATACGACGAATGGGGTTTTCTTAGTGGTAAACGCGCAAACTTGTGTCTTCAGGGGATTGAACTGTACGTGGTTCAGTTCACCCCACTCAGAGATCAACCCCAAGGAAGTCTCTATAGAAGACACAAGTTTCTTTCGGCACTCGTCGACGTTTTCCCGAGAGAGACCTGCACGGCCGGAATATACCGCATCCCCAGTGCTGTCATCCGCATAACAATGTATGTTGGAGATATCCAGCATATCATTGATGTGCAGGAGGAACAGAGTTGGGGATAGCACGCAGCCTTGGGGTACACCAGCGTTCACGGGCTTAGGGTCCGAGCAAAAACCATCTATAACGACCTGTATGCTCCGCCCAGTGAGGAAGCTGGTGATCCACTTGCATAAACTCTCGGGAAGCCCATAGGAAGGTAGCTTCGAAAGAAGCCCCCTGTGCCATACACGATCGAAGGCTTTCGCCATATCCAGACTAACTGCCAGACCTTCTCCCTTGCTTTCAACAACAGCTCCCCAACGGTGTGTAAGATACAACAGAAGATCACCAGCCGATCGACCATGGCGAAAGCCATATTGCCGGTCGTTGACCAACTGGTGATCCTCGAGATAGGTTAGGAGCTGTTTATTGATGATGCTCTCCATTACTTTGGAGAGAAGAGAGGTAATGGCGATGGGTCTGTAGTTAGCTGGGTCCGAGCTATCGCCTTTTTTAGGGATCGGATGGACAAGGGCACGCTTCCATGAGACCGGGACTACGCCTTTCAAGTAACTTATGAACTTCCAAGGAAAGGAGGGTTTTTCGGGTGAGTTTTTGCCGAAAAACTATTTCCGGCATAAAGCTCGGACACCGCGGGATGATAGGCGGTGCCCTCCCCTGGTCGTCCAAAGTCGAGTTTGAGGCAAAAAGAGTGCCCAAGAGATCGGCTTTCTCTTTTGCCGTGTGGGCCAAAGAGTCGTTCCCAGTGTGCAATGGCGGCAGGGACGGGCGACAGAAGTTTCCCAGACTGGCTTTGGAAAGCGCCCAGAACTTGCGCGTGCCAGGTGGGTACTTTGCCAACTGATCCCCGATTTTGACGACATGCTTGAACTTTGCTCTAGCGATTTTCCGTTTGAAGAATCTGGAGGCACGATTATATTCCCTCTTCAGAACTTTAGAGTTCGGATCCTTAGTGACTAACGCATTAGCCCAAGCCTGATAAGCCTGCCGTTTGTCAGCTGCTGCAGCCCTGACAGAGGCATCAAACCAAGGCCGCGATCTGCCACCAAGTGGTACCACAGAGCTTGGTACAAATAGTTCCATGCCCTGAAGTATCACATCAGCTACAGCCGCAGCGCAGTCACTAGGATCATTGGAAGGGAAACAAATCGGCCCCCATGGGTAGGATGCAAAAAAGGATCGCATTCCATCCCAATCCGCTGACTTGTAGTGCCAAACGCATCGAGTCGCAGGTCTTGTGCGAGCTGGGCGTTCCATGGGCACTACACTCCGTACCAAGCAATGATCAGAGGACCCTAAGGGAGCCTCGACAGTGACTTCGTACTTTCCGGGATGTGTAGTCAGCAGAAGATCCAACAAAGAGGGTATATGGCTGTCCACGTCCGGTAGACGAGTGTGCGTATTTACCAATTGGGACAGACCATTTGCCAGAGCAAAGTCAAACACAGATCTCCCAGCGTAGTCGGTGGCACGTGACCCTAGCCAATCGGTATGGTGCGCATTGAAGTCCCCGAGGACTACGACTTCGGCGGAGGGAGTCTGTGAAAGCAGATCGTCAATCTTCGCCTGAACATGGCCTAAGAGTTGATCCGTTTCTGCATTACCACTATGGGACCTGTAGAGGCACGCGTAGACTCTGACATGGTCGTCCATGTCCACGCGCAGCCAGAGTACAGACCGGTCCCGACCTTCAAAAACCTGAAGGCGACGGTAGCAGATATCGTCCCTTACGAACACAGATACCCCGGCGTATGGTATAAAATGATGTTCTAGTTTATACCCGGGGTATGATAGGTACGCTGTGTCGCTAGGTTGAGATATCTGCGTCTCCGTCAGAAACAACAAGGCCGGCTGCGCCGTCTCTAGATGATGGTGGACGGCGTTCAAGTTGGAATGAAGTCCCCGGATGTTGCAAAAGTCCACAGTTAAAGTGGGTCGGGGTGCCGCTGCGTTGACTCGTCGTTTGCCCTCTAAAAACACAAAAGGCGATACTTTGCCCGCCCCAGATACGACGGGCAGCCCGAGCAAAATCCGAGAATCATTTCCCCGATTTTGCTCGGGGAGGGGGTCCCCGGCTTCATCAAAGCCGGTACCCTCCTGGGGTATTTTTCTTTTAGGCATCGCTTTCATGTTTGGCGTGGGGGGGAGGAGGGTTGGGCTTCCGGATTCTCTCACTCACCGACGAAACATAACCAAATGAATTTGGTTACTACACGTCGGTCTTCTGTGAGAGGGTGGTCCTTCCCCGGTCGAGCCAGCCCAATACGAGCTGCAGCCAGATAACTACAGCTAGGCTCTACCACCTGATGGTTACACTTACAATGAAGTGGCTCAAACATTACATGTTTCCAAGTCTGTGATTTTCCGCAATGTTAAACGATACCGGCAGACTGGAGAGTATACCAGGCGTAAAGGACAAGGTCGCAAAAGAGTAACAGGAGAGAGAGACGATAGATTTATTGTCAGCAGTGTTCTCAGAAACCGTACCTTGACTTCTTCTGAGGTACGAAACCAGCTGCAGGAAGTTCGACAAGTGATAATTAATACCAAAACCGTCAGAAGAAGACTGAAGGCAGCTGGTATAGGGGCGTACTTGCCTGCCAGAGGTCCACAGCTCACCGCAGGTCATCGAGTGGCTCGGGCCAGCTTTGCTCGTTTCCACCTAAATTGGAATAATAACGCTTGGGGAAAAGTTCTTTTTAGTGATGACCAAAGTATGGCGACGACCCGGAGAAAGATACGCTCAGTGTAACATTATTGGGAGAGAGCCGTATGGTGGAGGGTCAGTAATGGTATGGGGCGGTATTTGCTTAGTAGCACGCACGGAGCTACACATCGTAGAAAACAGCTCCCTGACTGCGGCAAGATACGTAACCGACATTTTAGAGCAGATTGTGATGCCTTTTGCCCCTTTCATTGGAGACAATTTTCTTCTAATGCATGACAACGCTCGACCTCACATTGCGGCATTAGTTTCGGAATATCTTAATGAGGTCGGAATCCAGGTTTTTGGGGTGGCCGGCACGCTCGCCAGACCTAAATCCAATAGAACACGTTTGGGACAAACTGGGAAGACAAATTAAACAAAGAAATCCATCACCTGTCAACGTAAGAGACCTCAAAACCGCATTGGATGAAGAATGGAACTCAATGCCGCAAAGTTTTATTGACAATTTAATAGAGAGCATGCCCAGACGCATGCAGGCAGTTCTAACAGAAAGAGGTGGCAACACTAAATACTGATTGTATCACCCATCGCGAAAAAACCAGTCATTTGGACAATATTAACTTTTCTTTAGTTTTCATTGTGTTAGGTCAAAACTCTTCAGAATTAAGTCACTGACCTTATTGTCTTTAATTTCGTTTCTTTCGCTTTAATTTTGTGATTTTTTATGTTCAAAAATGTTAATTTAATTAATTCAGAATAATAATCAAATGTATTGTACAACAAAACTGTGTTTTCATATGATCTTGCAGTCTGTTTTTTGCGTTCCGCTAAATATGTCCACCGGTTTATATCTTCGTAAAAAAATTCTCTGAACAAGTTACTTTATTTTTGAAGGCGGTTTTACTTTTTTTTTAAAGTTTATTATTTCTTCTTTATTGATTCTTTTTATCATGAATTCGAAATGTTATGTTAAAAATGGTAGAAACAATGAATGCTCCAACGATTGCCCCAATCGTGAGACATCTGCTGTAAATTTTGTAAAGAGCTCCGTTATCTGTCCCCGAAACTAATAATCAAATCTTCACGAATTTAAAATGGAACCAAATTTAAAATGGAACCGGGAGCTTACTTTAAAAAAAAAATAATCATGAAAATCATTTTTTCAACAATTATTCGCGAAGTCACATAAAAAATATATAGACAACTAAAACAGTAACTGTATGTTGTTGAGGAATTTCCTAGACTGTCTATGGAGTTTATGATCAGACCTGTAATATCACTTGTAACCCACTTGGTTACAAAGTTTTTATAAATATGTAATTAATTAGGTCCAAAAATAATGTAGCTACTCAAAACCGTTGGGGAGTGCCCTTAACTGTACTATTTCTTCATCATCAGATCCACTCTGACAGTTACACTCCACCGAGATGTAAAGTTCTCGTCAATACAAATTATTCAAACCCAAACGCAGGTTAATATCTGTAAATCGTTGAAGAGTTTCCTCGACTGTCTTTCGGCTCTATCATCAGATCGACGCCAGACCTTCATGTAATCTACTTTAAAATACTTACCACCCTTTGAATATTTTTTTATAACAAAAATAATCATTAAAGTAGGTTCTTAAACGACTAACTTATCCGCGAACACACATAAAATTTAAACCAAATTAAAGACTTATTTAGTTTTCTCATGGATGCCATTGTCAGGACTGAACCAAATAAATTTGGGACCACATGACAAGCACCAGCCTTAAATTAAAAAAAAAAAAAACATTGAGCAGGATTCGAACCAGTTTATTAGTCACCCCTGGACATTGTATGACTCTCTGATACCTTCTGTTGTCAGTTAAAATTCTTATTTTCGATTACAATATAAAATTAATTAAGTTTTATTCACACTCATAAATTTCATAGTATTTTTAAGAAGAATTTTGTGCAAAATTGCAGGTTTAGAAAAGCTTTCTCAGGAGGATTAGTCGGGGACAAGAAAAGTGGTTTTTTAGTTATATTAGCTCTATGTATTATCGACAAATACAATTTTCTATCACATCTTGTCGCATACAGTTAACAGTCTAACAGCTTCATTAGAAGCCATTTTGCAAAGACAAATCACCAGCATTTACTCTTTCATTTGCAACTTTCTTGCCAGTTCTTTTTTATGGACTTACCTTTAGGAACCGTGAAATAGGGTTTGACGTTTTAAAAGTGCAATGTATGTCTTTGATGAGAATAAAGCAAGTCGATGCGACCATCTACTTGCTTGAAGAAGAGATAAGAAAGAAATTATAATTAATTATTATTAAGAACTCGACAGTTTTGAAAAATTGCTTACTGTCTATGGTTATTATACTTCTCACACCGATAAGACTTTATGTTAAGATGTGCTCTGCTCTCATGACGACGGTTAATCATCTATCAGTTACATGACATGTTATAGACAGTTAATGTATATAGATTATAAAAGACTTATGGGTAGATGATTAACCGTACATTTATTGTAAGTGTATTGGATATAAGGGGCTGGCTTTGTTCTTCAATAAGTTCTTGTATGAGACAGTGATTTTTGATGAATGTTGCATTAGTTCGCTAGTTATCATTTATAAAGATAAGGGTGATGTTCAAGTTTTCAACAGTTTTTGGGGAATAAAGCTCAGGTCACATATTATGAAAGTGTGGGAGAAAGTAATACAAAGAAGGATGTGAAATGAGAGTGATATCATGAAGTATCAGTTTGGTCTTATACCTGGTCAGGGCACGACGGATACCATCATCGCTCTCCACTAATTATGTGAGATGTACAGACGTGCACAAAAAAACTTGTAAATGGTGTTCGTTGATCTCAGGAAGGCATTTGTTCCGGGTACCGCGTAAAATAGTGCAGGGGGATTTGAAAGAGAATTGTATGCCTGGGAAGTGCAATGTACAGTCGATCGAAGACACACGAGCAGCTGCTGGAAGCACCAACAAGTTCGTACCTCTTCCTGTTGATAACGAATGCTATGTCCTATACATAGAGGAGGAAACACCCTAGTGGTTGGCTTGAAAATAATTAGAAGAAAAAAAAACAGAACACCTGATCTCTCTTTTGTTCCCATTGCCCTAGATGGAATGCTGTGATTAGTCTGGTGAGACTTTCATTTCAGGCAATCTTGACTCCGTCATAAAAATCGATAGCAATATTGAACGAGACGTAGGTAAACCACAGAATCAAAACGGGACGGATGAAATAACGACAGGTCATGTGGACGACATGCGATTTCCGTTTTCCTCATAAGATAAGGGTTTTTACCTTATCTATAAATTTTGAATCATCATAACCTGTCGTTATGTATGAACCTGAATGCTGGACATTGAAAGCGATTGATAAAAAGCGATTGATAAAAGATGTGTGTGCATGTAAAAAGGGTAATAAGAAAGGAGACAATAAGAAATTAGTATAGGTTTAAGGAGAAGCTTAGGAGTAGCGCCAGTCACAAAAAATATAGAGGAAGTCGTCTTTCGTGATATGGGCATATTATGAGGAGGAATGAAAGGCATGTTATAAGAAGAGTATTAGATATGGAGATAAGTAGAGTATTAGAGAGGGATGTAAAGGAAGAAGACGGCCGAAAAAAGATGGATGGAATGAATGAAACGCGATATGGAGCCGAAAGTAGTGTCTACACAAATGACGAGTGACAGGGTTGAAAGGAAGGAAAACATATACTGCGCCGACATCAAAATTGGGATAAGGGCAGGTAGATGGTTAGATGAGGATTGACTACTTGAGTCAAAGTCATAAGTGATATGTGAGAATAAATTAGAATTTGAATTCCTATCACATAAAAAAAAGGCATATACTTACTTATTAACGACTGGTCGCTTTAATGGTATAAAGCATTTTCTACGGGTATATTTTTTGTACGGATTTATCCGTACTGTTTTATGGAAAATAAAGATTAAACAAATAAATTTCGTGTGAAAAGCTTTATTGCCTTAATTACTAGAATACATCAAGTAAGTTTTTTTGTAATTTTCAACATTGACTAGATAATACAAATACTCGTCGCAGTCATCTATAATTTCCTTCCAAATTACTGTTCGAATAAGTAGTGGTGCCGAAAATTCAGGTGAATAATCCACTGCAATGTGCAAAATTCATTATGAAAGTACACGTTACTTATTATTGTGTATATAATAATTACAAAAGAACGTTCTGTTCCTTTAATAGTTTATAAAATAGCTACCGTTCATGAAATTGCAACAAACACACTAAACACGTGACGGTTAGAGAGAGAAATCTTAGGGGAAGGCTCGAGTCGACTGTAATGGAGCGCCATAAACTATAGACCAGTGGTCTCTGGCTCAAATTCTTTAATAGCATTCTCAGTAGCTCGTGTCGTCTTTCATCTGAAAGAAGAGATATGTTATTGGATTGATATAAATAATGGTCTAATTAATATGCTAGCGGTCATCGAGTCCTTCTTTAATGGTTTCAATATACTTCTTATTCCTATTGGACTTCCAGAGAGTTGTATTTCGCTTTTACACAAGAGATAACATTTTAAATCAACAAATTATGTTGCTGGTTAGTTTCGATTCTCAGTTCTTTAAGTTTTGATGTCCTGTTCACTAAAAAATGTTTTAATAATATATCCAATTAATTAATAATTTATTACTACCTGTATTTGTACTTACTTGTACAAGTTAAAATTTGGTCGGCCATATCTATTTTTAACATCTCCAATTCTTTTTTTATCAACTCCACTGTTAGAGATGGACAAAACACTATCATATAACTGTATATCAGATGTATTATCTTTGTTACAATATACATGTTGAATTGAAACGGTTTCTAGAACAAAATAGATGAAATATAAACTGTTATTATCAATAAATAATGTTGCAAACAACATTTTTATAAGAACATGCTACTTACGTGTGTTTTAATTATTATCGCTAAATTAAATAATATATTGGTGATATTTATAAAACTAACTATAAGATGAGCAAACATCTAAAATATAAGAAAACAATAAAATTTTTATATCATGAAATTACCAGTAAAATTATTAAGTATTCCAATAAAACTTAAAAGCTATAATTTGTCTGCAGTTAGTTTAAATAGGAAAAAAATAGTTACAAAAATCGTCATTCTTTGGTATTTTAAATTAATATTATTTAGGTAATGAAATATAAATAAGTTTTAATAAAAATATTAAAATTGAGAGTCTTAATTTTAATTAAATAATTAATATATAATAACAAGATGTTATGTAAACATAATGTTATTAATTTCAAAGTACTCATTTCAAGAAAACTACAAAAATGGTATTCTATAAATGAACATTGAGTATGGTGTTGGTATCTTTCTAGTTGTCCATCATTTCAAACCACAAAATTTCAAATCGACCAATTTTTAATTTGTCAAATAGTGATATCAACATATTACCATCGGCTTCAATGCCCAATCGGTTTTTGTCAAGGAATCCAAGTTTTTGTTATACATCTTAACATATTTTTTCCAAGAAAATGTAGCTGTTGTATTCAAAGCTTCTGTGCGTATTATTTTGCATAAAAATTTTATTCTAAAGTATAGTAAAAATAGTACCAATAAGATTGGAATCCTTCCTATTTCTTTACATACACTAAAAATAACTATGAACATGTAATCCAGAACAAATTCGGAACACGACTCTAATTTCATATAAATATAAATTAAGAAAAAAAATATATATAACATTGTCACAACTATCATGTACGCTATCGTTGCAGAATATATTTTGGGATATTTTTTTTTGGAATACAATATGTCATCAAGCATTACATCAGAACGGTAATAGTCTAGAAGATAAATATTTTCGGTTGTTAATGCGATAACGGAATAAGTTGTGTATTCCAAGACTCTTGTGGCTTGGACAAATTCCCCATTTTTTATTACTCTGCAACGTATTGCCATGTATATGATTGAAGCACCCACACAAGTTATTATTAGTTTCCATACAATCTTCTCAATTTTACAGTCTTTATCAATAACATTGTGATAGAAGCCAAAGAACATTCTTAATTTCAATAATGCATTGACGTTTAAATAAAATTCTCGTTGATTATAATTCATGGCATAAAACGTTATTTTAGTGAAATAACGTTTTACTATTGCCACGATTGAATTGTTACTAATAATTACACTACATACACAAGATAATTAACTTAAGTGGTTGGTAAAGTACCTGCCTACCTACATTATTTATATTAGTTCCATTTATTGTTAGCATATTGGTATGATTTTAATATTTATACGTACAAATACAATTTATCAGATCTATAATCGTATAATATAGTAATGTATCTTTTTTATATAATATACTTAATTATTTTGTAATTAGTTCCATCGTTGGCTAATTGTAATCATTCGGAAGTTGGTAGAACACTGTTCCTCCCACATTAAGTCTTGAGGAGAGGGGACTGGCTGAAAACCAGCGTTTTACAAGATCTCGGTCCTGGTAAACAAGTAGCTGAGCCAGTTCCCATTGTCTTGGAGGGTTATAAATATTGTGTTCAACTCTTTTCTGATATACGTATTTCTGATATATGTGTAAAACTGTAACTATCTACATGACAATAAACTGTTTTATTATTATTATTATTATCATTTATTTCATATTAATCTTATTATTTACATTTATACATATAACATTAAAAAAAAACAACATTATAAATATAAATATAAAAAACAGTATCCCGCCGACGTGGGCCTTACGACCAGTCCGTCGGTGGTTAGGGCGACAGCAAAAGAAACTTCCTCACAATGCGTGCCGTACCCAAAACTGCTGCTCTTTGCATCCGACCCTTGATCCAGTTTTTTAGTGAGAGCCTCTTGAGATGATGATCGAGACTCTTCGCTATAAGACCATTGACGGAAACTACCATCGGGACAATTATTGTTGAGTCAACATCCCACATGTCGGTAATCTCGTGAGCTAAGTCCAAGTATTTTGACAGTTTGTCCTTCTCAGCTTTCACAAGATTAGCGTCACACGGGACACTGATATCAACAAGAAATGCCCGGCGCTCTAACCGATCTACCAGCACGATATCAGGCTTATTGGCTACAATAGTCCTGTCCGCTATGATAGATCGGTCCCAATAGAGCTTAGCATGACCATTTTCCAAAACTGGCTCCGGTGAGTACTTATAATATGGCACTTCAAAAGGTACCAGACCGTATTGAAGAGCAAGTTCTTGGTGGATAATCTTGGCTACTTGGTTGTGCCTGTGCAAATACTCTCCATTGGCAAGACGACAACAACCGGAAATAACATGTCTGATGGATTCCCCAGGTTGGTGGCACGCACGACATATATCAACAGTGCCATCCTTTATTATGTATTTCCGATAGTTGTTCGTCTTGACGACTTCGTCAGCAATTGCACAGGCAAAACCTTCGGTTTCACCAAAGAGATCACCAAATCGTAGCCAAGCCACGGACGCCAGAAGGTCTACACCAGGCCCATAGAGTGCCTGGTGGAACCGTCCATGAAGCTCCTTACTCTTCCATATATTTATACGGTCGTCAGTGCTAAGTACTATCGGTTTATGCCAGTTATCTTTGGCTAAGGAGAGCGGTGTGAAGCCATTATCTACTGCAACAATGTCCCGATGCATTCCACACTCAGCATGAAGGAAATATTCTCTAAGATTACATACCTCACGGTTGTGTAAGTTTTTGGCATTAAGGAAGCCGCGACCCCCACACTTCCGTGGAATATACAATCTCAACACTGATGAGCGCGGATGATGCATGCGATACATTGTCAATAGTTTTCGGGCCTTTCGGTCCAGGGCATCTAATTCAGTCTGAGTCCACCTTAATATGCCGAAAGTATACAACAGCAGGGGCATTACCCAACTGTTGAATGCACGCACTTTGTTACCTCCTGACAAAAGACTTTTTAGGACTTTTGTCAAGCGGTTAAAGAAGCGTTCCTTCACTAGCTGTTTAATGTCCCCACTTAGTATGCCTAAGCATTCCGACATACCAAGGTATTTGTAGGATTCGGTTTCAGAGAGGGATCTGAGGGACATTGTCTCCGAGAGTTGTAAATATTCGCTATTTACAACTCGGCCATTCTGCACATGTGCAACCGCGCATTTATCTACACCAAACTCCATCCTAATGTCATTACTAAACGTTTGCGTAACGCTTAGTAATGATACCAGATCTGCTTTATTTGGTGCAAATAATTTGAGATCCTCCATGTACAAAAGATGTGAAATGATCTCACCCCCTCTGCGAAAGCGAAATCCCAGTTTTGAATCCCTAAGCAACGTGCTTAAGGGGTGTCAAAATGGATGTAAGAAGCTTATAAGTTGTTGGTAAGCATGTGATAGGTTGAAAGTTCTTTGGATCCGTGATACTACCAGACTTGTGGAGCAGAAAGGTGATTCCTGTTGAAAAGATGGTAGGGATCCGGACACGATGGCTTCCTGGAACTGCCCAGCCAAACGTTCGTGTGAAGACCGCAGCCATTTGAGCCAAAAGTTATGTAATCCGTCCGGCCCAGGACTTTTCCAGTTATGGGTCGAACGGATCGCATCCCTGACATTGTCTGGGCTTATGAATATAGCCTCCATTGGCTGCAGGTGTTCACACGCGCGCTCAACAACACGCATCCAGCCACCATCGTTGTGATTAATAGGCACCGACCAAATATTTTTCCAAAATGTGAACATTTCTTCCATATTTGGTAACTGCCCATCAATCACATTCGTAGCAGATTCTTCCCAGCTTCTATAAACCTTTCTTTGGTCACTTTGGAATATGCGATTCTGTTTATATCTATTAACACGTTGTTTATAACGACGGATACGATTTGCCCACGCACAAACTTTCTGCTTCAGGTAATCTATACGTTCTGTTACATAAGCCATGTAATCCTGAGGTCTAATGAAAGTACTGGCAAAGGCCTGTGTAACATAACGCATGACTCTCGGCCGGATGTTTCCCAATCTGAAGCAGATTAACTTGCCAATAATGCTTTTGCTCTGCACTCAATGAACCGACCAAAGTTGAGGTTCGAGGAAATTTCTAAGCCTAACAACTGAAGCCGGTCCCAGTATTCCAAGGATACATTCTGGAAAGTAGATTTAGGAAAGTAGACTTAGGAGATCATTACCTTCTAGGTATGCTAGAAGGCGCGAGTTCAATACACGCAACATAATCTTGCAGAGTATGGAGATGATTGAAATCGGTCTGTAATCGATAGGATTGGCATGCCTGCCGGCTGCCTTTTTCTGGGACGGGTTGCACATTAGCAAGCCTCCAGGATTTCGGAACTATTCCAGTCATGAAAGAGAGGCGATACAGACTTGTCAGTACAGGAGATAACTCAGCTGCGCATGTCTTGAGCAGAATGGCTGCTATACCATCAGGACCACTGGTTTATTCACATCTAAACGACACGATGTTCTCCATACCTCTTTGTTCGTGATGCGGATTTCAGGCATCGAAATACGACAGTGAGGAAGATGTGCTAGAGAAGCATTGCCAGTGTCTAGATGCGACTTATCAGCAAACTAAGAAGCAAATATATTCGCTTTCTCTGTTGCTTTGTGGGCCAGGGATCCATCCGGCGTCAACAGAGTAGAAAGTGAGGGTTGGCAGAAGTTCTACTCGATCGTTTTGGCAAGAGACCAGAAAGCTCGACTGCCAGTTGGTCTGACAGAGAGCTTTTCGCCATTCTTAGCGATACGATCGAGACGAGCCTTCCGCAATGCCTTTTTATAGGACTTGGCAGCTTGGTTAAAGGCTTTCTTCTTAGAACTTACTTTCGGAGTTTTGCGGTTCGAGCATGCGCCCAAATGAGATATGCCGAATATTTTCGGTCTTGAGCATGACCACATTCGGTATTAAACCATGGGCGGGCTTTGCCACCGATGGGTACGTCAGCAAAAGGAATAAAATACTCCATTGCCTGATGCACCACATCGGTTATAGCATCCGCGCAACTTGACGGATCCAAAGAAGAGAAGCAAACCTGCCGCCAAGGATAAGACGCAAAGAAGTGCCGCATCTCATCCCAATCTGATGACTTGTATTTCCATACTCGCCTAACATCATGTGGTTCGAAAACTGGTGGGGAATATGTAAACACAGATTTCACCAGACAGTGATCGGAGGTTCCCAACGGGGAGGTGACCTCTACACGATACCTGTCCAGATCTGTTGTCAGCAAAAGGTCCAGGCAATTGGCTGTATGGCTTACCGCATCTGGTACCCTTGTCGCTTGCCTCACCAGCTGAAAGAGGTCCAAGTTTACAACGCAAAGTTCCGCGCTTCTCTTCCAGCATACAGGTTTTACTGGTACGGGAATAGCCAGTCCTGATGACAAGCATTAAGTTCCCCCGCAAGACGAGCTGAGCTGAAGGGTACTGATGCAAAGCCATATCAGCAGCTTCACCGAGATACTCAAATAATCTAGTTGACTCCTGGTCACCGCTGTGCGAACGATAGACACAGGAATACAGGATTTTTTCGTTTCCTGTGTCTACTGACACCCATATAGAAGAAAAAGTGGGGTCTTCAAGGTGACGGAGACGCTGAATACAGAGGTCGTTCCGTGCGTACACGCAGACTCCGGCACGTGTTGTTGTTCTCTAACGTGTATCCGGGATAATCCAGGTGCACAGCGCTCAAAGGACATTGTATCTGCGTCTCCGTCAAAAAGAAGAGGTGTGGCTACTCTGTCTCCAGGTGGTGATAGACAGCTAAGATATTTGAGGAAAACCTGATATTAGTGAGTTGCACTTTAAATGAGTAGCAGTGCAACTACTGTAAAAACTTTTTCTTCTTTTTGACTTTCTTTATAAAAAAAAAATAAAAGTGAATAGGGATGGGAAATGACTGTTGACCGAGGCGTGTGTATCGAACCCGACGTTGAAATTGGTGATGTCTTGCCACTGGGAGGCTAGTCTGGAGACTGCGGGGACGACCAAACCCCCCAGGGATCGCCATCGGGCCTCCTCGTCTGGTCGCCAACCAGCACGATGAAGCCACCCTGGGATTTTTTGCAGCTGGAGGGGCAGCCTTTCATGGGTGGCTAATTGGGCTCCCAACTATCTGCGGGCGGCCAGCGGAAAGTCGTCGCTTCGGATCCCGCTACCCTCCTCGACTAGACACCCGACAAAAAGAAAACCAACTCGACGTCAAACCGGTTCGCCAACGCACCGCAGCTGTTTAGACCCATTTCCTATAACCGGCTTCATCGAGCAACGTGCCGGAACACGACTAGGTCGCTTTGCGGCACGACTTTGACCGATGGGTGGTAACTTTGTCGGCAACCCGATGTTATGGTCTACAACCTAGAAAAAGCATTTTCTACAGATATATTTTTTGCACGGATTTATCCGTACTGTTTTATGGAAAATAAATATCAAATAATTAATTTCGTAAAGCTTTAATGCCTTAATTACCAGAATACATCAAGTAGATTTTTTGGAATTTTCAACATTGACTAGATAATACAAATACTCGTCGCAGTCATCTATAATTTCCTACCAAATTACTGTTCGAATAGTGGTGCTGAAAATTCACGTGAAAAAGCCACTGTAATGTGCAAAATTCGTTATAAAAGTTCAGGTTACTAATTATTGTGTATATAATAATTACAAAAGGACGTTCTTTTCCTTTAATAGTTTATAAAATAGCTATTGTCCGTGAAATTGCAACAAACACACTAAACACGTGACGGTTAGCGAGAGAAATCTCAGTGGAAGGCTCGAGTCGACTGTAATGGAGCGCCATAAACTATAGACCAGTGGTCTCTGGCTCAAATTCTTTAACAGCATTCTCAGTAACTCGTGTCGTCTTTCATCTGAAAGAATACATGTGTTTTTAGTGTAATATAAATATTAATCTAATTAATATTCTTGCGGTAATCGACTACTTCTTGATTTATTTCTAATAAAGACTAAGACAAGTCTTACTTCGATAATAAAAAAAATCCATACAAACATGAATTTCTTTTTAAATTTCCTTAAAGTTAGTGAGTAGTATTTTATTTCTACACAAAAAAAGACTCAGATAACGTTTTAAATCTACGGATAATGATGCTGTATAGCATATTCGTTCTTCATTCTTTATATTCTGATATACCAATTGGATTTTGGAGATTTTTAAAAACCTCTTTTATATACCTACCATTCATCTCAATTCACTATGCAATGTCTTAGTAATATATCCAATCAATAAATAACCCATTATTACTTTAGTTTTTTTCCTTACTTACTTGTACAAGTCAGAATTTGATCCGCCATATCTTTTTTTAATATCTCCAATTCTCTTATTATTAACTCCATTACTATAGATGGACAAAATACTATCATATATTTATATATCAAATGTATTAACTTTGTCACAAGATACATGTTGAAGTCAATTAATAGTTTCTATAAAAAATACTATTATCAGTAGAAAAAAAATGAAATAAAACATATTCAGAAAAATCAATAACTTACGTATTTTTTAAATAATTTCGCTACATTAAATAATATAGCTATAATATTTGTAAAAGTAACTATCAGATGAACAAACATCTAAAATGTAAGAAAACAACGAAATATCATAATAGGTACATGAAATCCTCAGAATTATTAAAACTTAAAAGTAATAATGGGAGGATCATTTTATATAAGAAACAAGTAATAAAATTATAAGTAATTTTTTTGTAAGTAGTTAAAATAATTCTTATTTAGCAAATTACTTATCGTAAACTTCAATAAAAGCGTTAAAATGAAAACATAAGTTTTAATTTAATTTGATGTGATTCGATTCGATTTGATTTGATTTGATTTAATTTAATTTGATGTGATTCGATTCGATTTGATTTGATTTAATTTAATTTAATTAGTGTTTAACCAGTTTTTTTTTGTCAAAAAATGATAATAAGCTATTACCATCGGCTTCAATGCCCAATCGGTTTTTGCCAGTGAATCCAAGTTTTTGTTATACATCTTAACATATTTTTTCCAAGAAAATGTACCTGTTGTATTCAAAACCTCCATGCGTATTGTTTTGCAAAGAAATTTTATTCTTAAGTATAGTAAAAATAGTACCAATAAGATTGGAATCCTTCCACATTCGTTACAAAAACCAAGAATTACTATAAACATGTAATCCGAAATAAAATCCGAACACGAATCAAATTTCATATAAAGAAAAATTGAGAATAAATATATATATAACATTGTCACAGTTATCATGTACGCCATCGTTGCAAAAACTATTTTTGGATATTTTTTTTTGGAATACGATATGTCATCAATCATAATATCAGAACGGTAATAGTCTAGAAGATAAATATTTTCAGTTTTCAACGCGATAATGAAGTAAGTTGTGTATTCCAAGGCTCTCATGGCTTGAAGGAAATCCCCATATTTTATTACTCTGCAACGTATTGCCATGTATATGAAGAAAACACCTACACAAGTTACGATTAATTTCAATACAATCTTCCAAATTTTACAGTTTATATCAATAACATTATGATACAAGCCAAAGAACATTCTTAATTTTAATAAAGGATTGATATTTAAATAAAATTCTTGTTGATTATTCATGGCCATTAAAATAACGTTTTACTATTGCCACGATTGAACTGAAACTAATACTAACAAATAGACAATACAATTAATTAACTTTAGTGGTTAGTAGAGAACATACATTATTTTTATTACTTTCTTACATTGTAAGCGTATTGGTATGATCTCAATATTGTTATATGTTATATGTATAGTCGCATTATATAATATTATATTAATCCAGTTACCCAAAAACTTTGACTCTCAACTCCGAATCATATGAAGGTGGAGTGGACATTTGCAACGGTTTCAATAAATTCTTTAAGAGTGTGTTTATCAACCAATCCCATAGTTATAACGTTACTGCATTGAACTTGCCAACTTACAATGACAATAATGAAATTAGCCGCATAACCGTTTCTGAAAAGGTACTTCTTACATTGTTAAAAAGGACAAATGTCAATAAATCCGCGGGCACCGATAATATTCAACCGATTTTTATTAGCAATTGTGCCGAAGCTCTAGTAAAACCATTAAAAGCTATTTTTGATAGATCATTACGTGAAGGAATATTTCCGTCAAAATGGAAAGAAGCCAACATATTACCTATACATAAAAAAATTTCTAAATGCAAAATGGAAAACTACAGACCTATTTCTATTTTAAATATATTTAGTAAAATATTTGAGAAAACAGTATATAATCAAATCTACCGCACAATAGTAAGTGGGGTAAGTAATACCCAGCACGGATTTTTAACAAAAAGATCTACTGTCTCTAATCTAGCTGAGTTTTCACAATTCGTTCTCAATAATATGGAAGGAGGTGGACAAGTTGACGTAATCTACACAGATTTCGAAAAAGCTTTCGACCGTGTAGATCACGCTATTTTACTAGCTAAACTGTATAACCTGGGTATACACGGGGACTTACTCAGGTGGGTAGAATCGTACCTCACTAATCGTTCACATGCTGTTGTTATGGGAGGGTGCAGGTCTGACTTTGTAAGCGTACCATCGGGCATTTCCCAGGGGTCACATTTGGGCCCTCTTTTATATAATGCATATATCTACGATATCTTTAGTTGTTTCACAACATGTAAACATCTTCTATATGCAGATGATAAAAAGATCTACTGCAAAATTAATAACCTTCAAGACTGTATTACCCTTCAAAACACTTTACTATCCTTGTCTGAGTACTATAAAAGAAACAATATAACTGTAAATGTACATAAATGTCAACAAATCTCGTTCACCCGTAAAAGAAAAAAACTCAATTACACATATATATAAGTGAATGTAATAAGAGATCTCGGAGTAGTACTCGATGATAAGCTTACCATGTCTGAACACATTGACCATATTACAAATAAAGCATATACCAACCTCGGCTTTGTTATAGGTACATGCCAACCCTTTTCAGATTTGGCTTGCATAAAATCGGTTTATTTCGCCTACGTCCGTAGTGTTCTAGAATATGCGAGTTGCATCTGGTCACCAAATTATACCATTTACACAAATAAAATTGAGAGTATTCAAAAGAAATTTTTGTATTTCCTTAATTTTAAAAAACGAGTTTACAATAATTATGAAGACAGTTGGGTCTTTCATAAAATTTTGCCTTTAAAAGACAGACGAACTCTACAGGACTGTATGCTGCTACACAGTATAGCTAACAACCACCTTGACTCGCCAGCACTTGTCGCGAGCCTGAACTTTAATGTACCCTATAAAAGAACTCGGCATACGAAACTGCTCTCCGTACCAACCAAATCCACTAATTATGCCCAACATTCCACGATTAACCGCATTTGCACAAATTATAACAAATTCGATTCGAATCGATTCGATACTAGCAAACAACAATTTAGAAAGGGTATTATTAATTTAATAATAAATAGTCATCAGTAAGGTTACGTACTTATTCTAATTGCTATAAATAACTTGGACAACATATTTTTTTGTCTGTTTTCCTTTCCGGTTTTTTTATTTTCTTCTGGTATTTACTTTTGTATGTATGTTATGTTAAGATTATAGTTTTGTAATAGTGATCATTCTATTAGATTTATGTTTATCTTAAGTTAACTTTGATTATAAGTGTTATTTACCTTCTTAGTCTACCTGGAAAGACCTATAAGGGCTACCCAAACGTATTAATAATATGTAAACTGCCTTATATGTAACTGTTGGTCTTTTAAAAAAATAAATAAATAATAAAAAAAAAAAGAAATAAATAAATAGATAGATAGATAGATAGATAGATAGATAGATAGATAGATAGATAGATAGATAGATAGATAGATAGATAGATAGATAGATAGATAGATAGATAGATAGATAGATAGATAGATAGATAGATAGATAGATAGATAGATAGATAGATAGATAGATAGATAGATAGATAGATAGATAGATAGATAGATAGATAGATAGATAGATAGATAGATAGATAGATAGATAGATAGATAGATAGATAGATAGATAGATAGATAGATAGATAGATAGATAGATAGATAGATAGATAGATAGATAGATAGATAGATAGATAGATAGATAGATAGATAGATAGATAGATAGATAGATAGATAGATAGATAGATAGATAGATAGATAGATAGATAGATAGATAGATAGATAGATAGATAGATAGATAGATAGATAGATAGATAGATAGATAGATAGATAGATAGATAGATAGATAGATAGATAGATAGATAGATAGATAGATAGATAGATAGATAGATAGATAGATAGATAGATAGATAGATAGATAGATAGATAGATAGATAGATAGATAGATAGATAGATAGATAGATAGATAGATAGATAGATAGATAGATAGATAGATAGATAGATAGATAGATAGATAGATAGATAGATAGATAGATAGATAGATAGATAGATAGATAGATAGATAGATAGATAGATAGATAGATAGATAGATAGATAGATAGATAGATAGATAGATAGATAGATAGATAGATAGATAGATAGATAGATAGATAGATAGATAGATAGATAGATAGATAGATAGATAGATAGATAGATAGATAGATAGATAGATAGATAGATAGATAGATAGATAGATAGATAGATAGATAGATAGATAGATAGATAGATAGATAGATAGATAGATAGATAGATACATAAATACATAAATAAATAAATAAAAAATTAATTTCCTTTACACAACAAAGTAACGTTATACATATCACAGACCATTATCACAGCAACGCTCATCTATATATAAAGTATTTATTTTAATGTATAATATTAAAAGGAGGTAGCTACATTATGGCCAGGTATCCCTACAAAACACATTGTTAGAATTCTTTTTTGAAATAGTAAACATTGAAATTTAAATCTAAAAACAATATTGTTAATTTTGAGAATATATTGCAGGGTATATTGCAGGGTATTGCAATGTACCCGATGAAAACATGATTTAATAAAATTGGCTCGATAGAAAAAAAATCGCAAAGTCTTTTCCGTCTTTTTATCTCCAATTTTTCGGTTTTATTTCTAAAATAAGCGATTAAACATTATGGGTCTTTTACCAAAATAATGTTCATTGATTTCTCGAGGCATTTTACCCGATAGTTTTTTTTTATTCAATCTCTTATTTTTTTAATTAATTATTCAAGCGAAATTCGGTCCACAGAGAACTCGTCAGGGTGATGTTCAAATTTAAACAGTAATTGCGGAATAAAGCTCAGGTCACATATTATGAAAGTGTGGGAGAAAGTAATAATAATAATAATAAATTTGTGCGTGGGCAAATCGTATCCGTCGTTATAAACAACGTGTTAATAGGTATAAACAGAATCGCATATTCCAAAGTGACCAATGACCATTAATCACAACGATGGTGGCTGGATGCGTGTTGTTGAGCGCGCGTGTGAACACCTGCAGCCAATGGAGGCTATATTTATAAGCCCAGACAATGTCAGGGATGGGATCCGTTCGACCCATAACTGGAAAAGTCCTGGGCCGGACGGATTACATAACTTTTGGCTCAAATGGCTGCGGTCTTCACACGAACGCTTGGCTGGGCAATTCCAGGAAGCCATCGTGTCCGGATCCCTACCATCTTTTATGACAACAGGAATCACCTTTCTGCTCCACAAGTCTGGTAGTATCACGGATCCAAAGAACTTTCGACCTATCACGTGCTTACCAACAATTTATAAGCTTCTTACATCCATTTTGACTTCAAAATTAAACACACATTTGTATGCAAATAGCATTTTAGATCCCGCTCAAAATGGTTGTAAGATTGGGTCTCGTGGTACTAAGGAGCTCCTCCTTATTGACATGGCCATTAATGAAAAGATTCGCCGAGGTAAGAAGGGTCTCTCCGCCGCCTGGATTGATTATAAAAAGGCCTATGATTCGGTGCCTCATACTTGGTTAAGACGAGTACTAGAAGTGTATAAGATTGACACAGATATATGCGCTTTTCTTGATTCATGTATGAGGCAATGGACAACGGTCCTTTGTCTTCCAGGGGGCGGAGGAAGTCTTCTTACTTCCGAACCTGTAAGGATTGAGCGAGGTATTTTCCAGGGTGATAGCTTGAGTCCTTTGTGGTTTTGCCTGGCTTTGAACCCCTTAAGCACGTTGCTTAGGGATTCAAAACTGGGATTTCGCTTTCGCAGAGGGGGTGAGATCATTTCACATCTTTTGTACATGGACGATCTCAAATTATTTGCACCAAATAAAGCAGATCTGGTATCATTACTAAGCGTTACGCAAACGTTTAGTAATGACATTAGGATGGAGTTTGGTGTAGATAAATGCGCGGTTGCACATGTGCAGAATGGCCGAGTTATAAATAGCGAATATTTACAACTCTCGGAGACAATGTCCCTCAGATCCCTCTCTGAAAAAGAATCCTACAAATACCTTGGTATGTCGGAATGCTTAGGCATACTAAGTGGGGACATTAAACAGCTAGTGAAGAAACGCTTCTTTAACCGCTTGACAAAAGTCCTAAAAGGTCTTTTGTTAGGAGGTAACAAAGTGCGTGCATTCAACAGTTGGGTAATGCCCCTGCTGATGTATACTTTCGGCATATTAAGGTGGACTCAGACTGAATTAGATGCCCTGGACCGAAAGGCCCGAAAACTATTGACAATGTATCGCATGCATCATCCGCGCTCATCAGTGATGAGATTGTATATTGTATATTGGTACGTATATGTAGACAGGACTATTGTAGCCAATAAGCCTGATATCGTGCTGGTAGATCGGTTAGAGCGCCGGGCATTTCTTGTTGATATCAGTGTCCCGTGTGACGCTAATCTTGTGAAAGCTGAGAAGGACAAACTGTCAAAATACCTGGACTTAGCTCACGAGATTACCGACATGTGGGATGTTGACTCAGCAATAATTGTCCCGATGGTAGTTTCCGTAAATGGTCTTATAGCGAAGAGTCTCGATCATCATCTCAAGAGGCTCTCACTAAAAACTGGATCAAGGGTCGGATGCAAAGAGTAGCAGTTTTGGGTACGGCACGCATTGTGAGGAAGTTTCTTTCGCTGTCGCCCTAACCACCGACGGACTGTATATATGTAAATAATAAGATTAAAATAAAATCAACAACAACAACAACAACAACAACAACAACAACAACAACAACAACAACAACAACAACAACAGTTGGTTAATTCATGGACTGCGTCAGACGTCGATTTACCTGAACGGAATCCAAATTGCGTGGAGGATAAAAGATTATTCTTTTCGAGATAATTAACAAGTCTCTTGTTCATGATTTGCTCAAGTATTTTTGAAAGAGCAGGAAGTACCGCTATAGGATAAAAATATCAATCGATTTCAATGCCCAGCACTCAGATTCATACATAACGACAGGCCTAATGATTCAAATTTTATAGATAAAGTAAAGAGGAAACCCTTATTTTATGAAGAAATTCAAAATCGCATGTCGTTCACATGACCTGTCGTCATTTCATCCGTCCCGTGTTGATTCTGTGGTTTACCTACGTCTCGTTCAATATTGCTCTCGGTTTGTATGACGGAGTCAAGGTTGCTGAGAGTGTGAGCAGACTAATAATGGCATTCCATCTAGGGCAATGGGAACAAAAGAGAGTCCACTGAAATCGCAGATCAGGTGTTCTTTTTTTTCTAATTATTTTCAAGCCAACCACTAGGGTGTTTCCTCCTGTATGTAAAGGACATAGCATTCGTTATCAACAGAAAGAGGTAGGGACTAAGAGCCCATCCCTGGTGCAGACCCGCAGCCATACTGAACTTGTTGGTGTTTCCAGCAACCGATAGTGTGCCTTAGATCGACTGTACATTGCACTAACCACCTTCTCATACTTCCCAGACATATAATTCTCTTTCAAATCCCCCTGCACTATTTTACGCGGAACCCGGACAAATACCTTCTCGAAATCGACGAATACCATTTACAAGTTTCTGTCGTGCACGTCTCACATAATTGGTGGAGAGCGATGATGGTATCCGTCGTGCCCTGACCAGGTATAAAACCGAACTTATATAATGATATCACTCTCATCTCGCATCCTTCTTTGTATGACAATGATTAGCTTAATCACAGATGTGATTAACTCTAACACAACAAAAATAAAATGCCCAAATCGTAAATTGATAGTGAAACCTTGGATAACACCTGGTCTACTGCTATGCATCAGACACCGAGACAGTTTGCACAAAAAAAAATAAACAAGATCCTAATAATGTTAAGAATTACTTTTAATAGGTACAGAAATTTTTGCTGTAAATTATTGAAAAATGTTAAACAGACTATGAAAAAAACTTAATTAGTAAAGCAGGAAATAACCCTAAAAAGATTTGGACAGCTATAAATAAAATTACAGGTAGAGCAAGAAATCAAGAAAATACTTCATCGCATCTTTTAACATCCTCAGTCACACCTGAAAAGTCAGTGAATTTTGTTAATGACTTCTTTGTAGATGTAGGTGAAAAACTTGCCAAAAAAATAATAAATGGAAAGAGGGAAAATATTAAATTTGTGCCAAATAACAATTCCCCCCACTCAATGGTCATGATATTTACTGACGAACAAGAAGTTACTGCATTATTAAGATTACTTCGTAATTCACTGGGTTGGGATAGAATATCCAGTGATTAATTAAAGAGGCATATTATGGCTATAGCACCACCATTAATATATATTTGCAACCTTGCCTCTTCCTCCGGCCACTTTCCAAATTCTTTCAAGAGAGCTATAATTCACCCAATATACAAGAGTGGAGACAGAAGCCGTGTCGAGAACTATGGACCTATAGCGGTACTTCCTGCTCTTTCAAAAATACTTGAGCAAATCATGAACAAGAGACTTGTTAATTATCTCGAAAAGAATAACCTTTTATCCTCCACGCAATTTGGATTCCGTTCAGGTAAATCGACGTCTGACACAGTCCATGAATTAACCAACTGTTGTTGTTGTTATTGTTGTTGTTGTTGTTGTTCAAACACCAACAAGTTCAGTATGGCTGCGGGTCTGCACCAGGGATGGGCTCTTAGTCCCTACCTCTTTCTGTTGATAACGAATGCTATGTCCTATACATACAGAAAGAAACACCATAGTGGTTGGCTTGAAAATAATTAGAAAAAAAAGAACACCTGATCTGCGATTTCAGTGGACTCTCTTTTGTTCCCATTGCCCTAGATGGAATGCCATTATTAGTCTGCTCACACTTTCAGCAACCTTGACTCCGTCATACAAACCGAGAGCAATATTGAACGAGACGTAGGTAAACCACAGAATCAACACGGGACGGATGAAATGACGACAGGTCATGTGAACGACATGCGATTTTGGATTTCTTCATAAAATAAGGGTTTCCTCTTTACTTTATCTATAAAATTTGAATCATTAGGCTTGTCTTTATGTATGAATTTGAGTGCTGGGCATTGAAAGCGATTGATATTTTTATCAATAGCTTTCAATGCCCAGCACGCTTTTGCGTATGCATGTGTGTAAAAATGGTAACAAGAAAAAAGAGAATAAGAAATTAGTATAGGTTTAAGGAGAAGCTTAGGAGTAGACAGACCAGTGACAAAAAAAATAGAGGAAGTCGTCTTTCGTGATATGGGCATAATATGAAGAAGAATGAAAGTCTTGTTATAAGAAGAGTATTACATATAGAGATCAGTAGAGTATAAGAGAAGGACGTAAAGGAAAAGAACGGTCTTAAAAAAATGGATGGAATGAATGAAACGCGATATGGAACCGAAAGAAGTATCTACACAAATGACGAGTGACAGGGATGAAAGGAAGAAAAACTCATACTGTGTCGACATCAAAATTGGGATAAGGGCATGTAGATGGTTAGATGAGGATTGACTATTTGAGTCAAATTTATAGTGATATATGAGAATAAATTAGAATTCGAATAGAGATTCTAACTTGAACTTTAAATCTTTAAAACAATAGACATTATACAATACCTAATGTTCTAATAAGTCTTCAACAAAAACGTTGGGGGACAAGCAACGCCCTTGAAGTAAATACATTAAAGGTTATCTATATGTAAAGTAAATTTTTAAATTTATATAAATGTAGAATGAAAAAAAAACCGATACGGGCACGGATCGATTTATTTTTCATTCTATATTTATATAAATTTAAGTATGCCATGGCTATACATGTTCATAGATATTTTCGAACATTATATACAAAGTAGTTATTCGAAAGGTAAATATTATGAAAATGTGAACTATGTAATTTTGTAACTTTGTATCTAATTAAAAGGTACCTGGGCATTATAAGTATGTAGTTTGTTATTGACTTAGGTAATGTTTTTAGTAAATTAAATTAGGTATATGTAGGTACCTACCTAAAACTATAAACAATAAAAAATGCCCTGAAAACTAAGTAATTATTATGTGTTATAAAATTAATGTTTTTTTTAATATTAAACTAATAATTAAGTACTCGATATACGGTGACCTACAATACGAGATTTGTTAAATGACAAAGCTTATTTAGATTTAAAGTCAATCACACTACATTAAATTAATGTGTTGTCAATAAATTATAGAAACCATAGCAAAAGCTTGTGTTTAAGAAATTGACTTATATTTCAAAATATATTAAATGTGAGATTTCCTTTTATTTATTTAAAATATTAACAAACAGGCATATCGCTGTATACGACTGGTCATTTTAATGGTACAAAGCATTTTCTACGGATATACTTTTTGTACGGATTTATCCGTATCCGTTTTTATGGGAAATAAAGATGAAAAAAAAATATTTTTCTTGTGAAAACCTTTATTGTTTTAATTACCAGAATACATCAAGGGTATATTTTTTTGTAATTTTTAACTTTGACTAGATAATACAAATACTATTCGCAGTCATCAATAATTTGGTAGAAACTGTTCGAATAAATAGTGGTGCTGAAAATTCATGAGAAAAATCCACTGCAATGTGCAAAATTCGTTATAAAAGTTCACGTTACTTATTACTAGTGTATATAATAATTACAAAAGAACGTTATGTTCTATTAATAATGTAAAAAATAGCTACCGTTCATGAAATTGCAACAAACACACTAAACACGTGACGGTTAGCGAGAGAAATCTTAGGGGAAGGCTCGAGTCGACTGTAATGGACCGCCATAATCTATAGACCAGTGGTCTCTGGCTCAAATTCTTTAATAGCATTCTCAGTAACTCGTGTCGTCTTTCATCTGAAAGAAGAGATATGTTGATTGATGAAGAGTTATGAAGATTGATATAAATAATCTATAATTCTCATTTAGTCTAAATAATATTCTAGCGGTCATCGACTCCTTCTTCAATGGTTTCTATATATTTTTAATCAAAGCTAAGACAAAAGCTAAGACCTGCTTTCGGTCTGCCACCCCGTTTGTGCAATTGGGTCGCCGCTTTCCTCCATGAGCGTAAAATCCGAGTCCTTTGCGACGGATCGGCCTCAAGTTTTCGGCAGGTAAATGCAGGTGTACCTCATGGCTCTGTCCTATCGCCTACCTTGTTTCTTCTGCATATCAATGATATGTTGAACTTGGGCAACATACATTGCTATGCTGACGATTCCACGGTACACGGGCGATATTTCGGACACCCTGCGGCAAAGCAGACCGACATTGAAAGGAAACGACAAGAACTTGTTGTTGAGCTGAACCAGGTACTTAACCTTGTCTCACGATGGGGTCATGAGAATTGGGTTGAGTTCAATGATAAGAAAACACAGGTTTGCGCGTTTTCCGCCAAAAAGTCTCCGTTCCTTCCTCTTCCTTCGTTTCGGGGCACGCAATTAGTCCTCCAGGATAGCCTCAACATCTTGGGCGTAGACCTCAGCCAGGACCTCAACCCAAGAGCTTACATCGAGAGTGTCATTAAAACAGCCTCACGCAAACTGGGAGTGCTGAACAAGGTGAGACGCTTCTTTACGCCGGAGTTGCTGTGTCTTTTATATAGGACGCAAGCCCGCTCCTGTGTGGAGTACTGTTCTCATCTTTGGGATGGCTCAGCTCAGTACTTGCTTGACACTCTCGATCGGTTGCAGCGGCGAGCGGTTCGTATAATCGGAAGCCCAGAGGCCACGGGGTTCCTGGAGCCTTAACAATTGCGTCGAGACGTTGCCGCTATGGCAGTCTTTTATCGCCTACACAACGGCGAGTGCTCCGACGAACTCTTCCAACTTATCCCATCTAGAACACACCTTTCCGATCTAGAACAACACGTGCAGGACAGAAGTGCCACCCTTTCACAGTGGATTTTTTGTCATCACGAACCAAACGGTTCAGCACTTCATATTTATGTCGGTCTATTAAAATGTGGAACTCACTACCACGGCACGTGTTCCCTTCCAACTATGATCCTGGGTCTTTTAAGCGGGGCGTGAAAAGGCATCTTACAAGGCCGCCATAGTGGAGACCACCGTACTGCATGAATGAGAATGGTGGCCTCCATTTTTAGACTTCACTGACTGCTTAAGATCAGGCAGAGTGGGGTCATTTAGGTAGGCAAATATAAAAAAAAAGACAATTTTAACTTCTGGTATAAAAAACTGCCACTCAAACTTCTAATTTTTATTGGACTTCCAGAGCTAGAGAGTTGTATTTCGCTTTTACACAAGAGATAACATTTTAAATCAACAAATTATGATGCTGGTTAGTTTGGATTCTAGGTTTTTTAAGTTTGGATGTCCCAATTGAATTCTGGTTATTTTAAAAACAACTATGCTCATCTCAATTCACTACAAAATGTTTTAATAATATATCCAATCAATTAATAATTCATTACTACCTGTATTTGTACTTACTTGTACAAGTTATAATTTGGTCGGCCATATCTATTTTTAACATCTCCAATTCTTTTTTTATCAACTCCATTGTTATAGATGGACAAAACACTATCATATAACTGTATATCAGATGTATTATCTTTGTTACAATATACATGTTGAATTGAAACGGTTTCTAGAACAAAATAGATAAAATATAAAATGTTATTGTCAATAAATAATGTTGCAAACAAAACATTTTCTATAACATGCTACTCACGTGTGTTTTAATTATTATCGCTAGATTAAATAATATACTGGTGATATTTATAAAACTTACTGTAAGATGAGCAAACATCTAAAATATATAAAAAACAATAAATTTTAATATCACGTAATTCCTAGCATTAATAAAACTTAAAAGCTATAATTTTCCTGCAGTTAGTTTACGTAAATAGTAAAATAATGGTAACAAAAATCGCCATTCTTTAGTAGTTTAAATTAATCTTATTTTGGTAATGAAATTATAAATAAGTTATAATAAAAATATTAAAAATGAAAAAGTCTTAATTTTAATTAAATAATTAATATATAATAAGAAGATGTTATGAAAATATAATCTTATTAATTTTAAAGTATTTAGTTTTAGAAAACTACAAAAATGCTATTCTATAAATGAAAATTGAGTATGGTGTTGGTATCTTTCCAGTAGTCCATCATTTCAAAATACAAAATTTCAAATGGACCAATTTTTTATTTGTCAAATAGTTATATCAACATATTACCATCGGCTTCAATGCCCAATCGGTTTTTGTCAGGGAATCCAAATTTTTGTTATACATCTTAACATATTTTTTCCAAGAAAATGTAGCTGTTGTATTCAAAGCTTCTGTGCGTATTATTTTGCATAAAAATTTTATTCTAAAGTATAGTAAAAATAGTACCAATAAGATTGGAATCCTTCCTATTTCTTTACACAAACTAAAAATAACTATGAACATGTATTCCAGAACAAAATCGGAACACGACTCTAATTTCATATAAATGTAAATTAGGAAAAAAAATATGTATAAAACTGTCACAATTATCATGTACGCCATCGTTGCAGAAATTATTTTAGGATATGTTTTTTTGGAATACGATATGTCATCAATCATTATATCAGAACGGTAATAGTCTAGAAGATAAATATTTTCAGTTGTTAAAGCGATAATGAAGTAAGTTGTGTATTCTAAGGCTCTTATAGCTTGGACAATTTCCCCATTTTTTATTACTCTGCAACGTATTGCCATGTATATGATTAAAACACCCACACAAGTTACGATTAATTTCAATACAATCTTCCAAATTTTACAGTTTATATCAATAACATTATGATAGTAGCCAAAGAACATTCTTAATTTTAAAAAAAGATTGATATTTAAATAAAATTCTTGTTGATTATTCATGGCCATTAAAATAACGTTTTACAATTGCCACGATTGAACTGTAACTAATACTAACAAAGCTTAGACAATACAATTAATTAACTTTAGTGGTAAGTAAAGAACATACATTATATTTATTACTTTCTTACATTGTAAGCGTATTGGTATGATCTCGATATTGTAATATATTATATTTATAATCGCATAATATAAGTAATGTGTTCACATTTGTCTATTAATTCTTATGTAGGTATAATGTATTGATTCCAGAAATATCTAAAACATCATTTTCATCTATTTCCTTTACACAACAAAGTAATGTTATAAATATCACAGACCATTATCACAGTAACGCTTATCTATATACAAAGTATTTATTTTAATGTATAATATAACGTGGGTTGCTTCCGATATCTTAAAACAGATAAAGCCTAAACGTGCTATAACTAAAAACTATACGTGCGTCACACACTACTCTTTGAAGGATACCAAATGGGATCGTGGTAAGGGAATCAGATGTCTACAATCGGCTATTTTATTATAAATATTGATTTACGTCTAGTAAATTAGGAACTCCTCCAACAAAGGTTCAGATTATGTATTCAAAATATATATTTGTATGAATAAAACATGTCTCAAAAACTCCACCACTCAATCATTTTGATTACGTGTAGTAGCATAAAAATAAGTAACATGTTTTATATTTATTTATGTTTTTAATGTGTTTAGAAATATGTATTTACGTTAAGATTATTACAATTTTAAATAAATATATTATTTATAGAGAAACAACATCGCTACGTCATTGAGATTATATTTTGTAATAATAGTTCAACGGCGTTGTTAGCAGTAGGTACACTTAATAACTTTTAAACTTTATGTTAACAATAGTATGGGGTAAAAATAAGGTTATCAAGATTTTACTTATATATAATACTCACTATTATATAGTTTAATAACTATATAATATTATAACTTATTATACCACTATCATCGAAATGGTTACTTAGCCACTTACTTTGCCAAAAAGTGACTTCCACATCAAGCCGTTTTGGACACAATTTATTCTCTAAGATCGAAAATATTTTTGAAATAAAACCTAAAATAGTTATGCTAAGATATAAAACAATTATAAACACTTATGAGATAATTTACAACCGTTTCACAGTTCCAATACTTGTCTGATATTTTTAGCAAATGTTATATCATTATACATATATCAATGTTTAATAGTATATATGTCTTAAAAATATATATTACATAAAAATGGTTAACTAGGAGGAATCTATTTTTGTTTGAAAAGCGATTAATTTCTGCATACGATCTCAGGTCAACCACGAATTTGGACAAGCTGATAAGTTACCAACTTTTAGTAACAGATGGTCGTCCATGTCAAGAATTTAACACCAAGATATCCTCTCATTCTCCTGAAGAAATTGAGAAGCAGTTACGTTAAGTCAGAGTTCACTAGCAGCATATCGTTCATAGGAATACAATGTTTGTAATAATCTTAAGTGATCGGCGTACTCCGATCACTAAATATTCCAAAATGACATATTCGATCCATAGACAATAAAAGCGTGTAACAACTTACTTTTTAATAATCATATTGCTCTATGGAAAGCGAGGAATGTATAGGATGTGGTGACTAGGGTCGTCTCGTCCCACGGGAGTCTAGCGCGTCCGGGGCCGCACGGATGTGAATCCGGTCTCACACACCGGTTCAGATCTATCAATTAATCTTAACACTATCCAACAGTTATTATTGTGATTTATGATTTGGATTTAATTGGACACCCAATAGTTATGTCATCCAATGTTTTTATCTTCGTTAGTATTTTATTTGGCACTTTTCTAAAAAGAGATAGCAATACTATTATAATTAATACCATTGGTGGACCATTCTATAAATCCAAACCATGCATTCATTTATATTTTTAAATGCACGTTCAAAAAAATAAGATCAAGTAATACATTTTTATAGTAATACAATTAAAATTGTTGGTTGCTAACAAATAAATATATAATATACCGAAGTATAATTAATTTAATAATTTTAATGAAAAACCGATCTATCTATACCTTTATATCTTCAGATAAATCTCACGACGTAATCCCAGGTATACCAACGAGTTGTAGTATGGTTCACACCTCGCGGGGGAAGCGATTAAGCCAGCTACACGCGCTCAGCGTTTCCTGGACCAGATTTAGTCCTACAGGTCATGTGTCTGATATACAGGAATAGATTTAAATGTCTCGTAACGAAATAAAATGCTGCTAGTAAGGAAACAAATTAAAAATTAGTTATGACGTATTAAAAGTTTTTGTATATAAACTTTTATAAACCATGTTGATTATTAAATATATATTTATTTACCTGGCTACAATCGTGTAATGTTTGAAAATATTTATTTTTAAATAAGCTTAACATGGTTATACATGATAACCATGTTAAGCTTATTTAAATTTATATAAATAATGAAAAATAAACCGATACGGGCAGGGATTCGAACCCGCGACCTCTGGGACCGTCCCGTCGCTCTGCCAATTGAGGTGCCGTATCGTAGTCCATCTTGATGAATTAAGCATTCTATATGTCGTCCCGTCCCGTCTTAATCGGGACGGTGGTGATATCGGCTGTGCTATGGTGTCCTGCCGAAAATTAAGATTTGTCGTATGGATGTTTGTTGTTTTCATGTTAATAACTGAAAAATTACATGAAACTACACATATATATAACAATACATAAACAACTTAAATTATTAAGTTGTTTATGTATTGTACATAAACCAGTTTATAGAGATATAGAATAGAATTGATAAATAATAAAGATAAGATTAAAGTAAGTCGTAAAGAATAATGATTGTGATTTTTCTCAGCAAGTGATGTACCTACAAGGAGAATGTAATGCGGATAGTACTCTGCTCTTCTAGGCATTGCTTTTTAATCAATTATTCACCTGTATAAATCGCTAACCAGATCTTATTCATAATATAAATAATTAACAACCGAAATCAAACCCGGGACTCATTAATTAATTGGTTGGTCGGTTGGTCGATATCATAAATGTTATCACAAATTATGAAGTCAATAAAGCCATTAACATATCCTTTTTTATAAAATAATATGATAAGGATAGAGCTCGTTCTACTTCTCAAATTCAAGGACTCTATCGATCCTTTGACCTACTTTTCAGCTTCATGGGGCTTTAAGAGGAGGGTTCTGAATAACCGACAAAATATACTGTTATATATTTACTATTCCACTTAAGAAATTGAGTTACTTTCTTTATACTATACTTGGCTTGTGTCTCTACTTGTAAACTACGTGGTCGAGGATAAACCCGCGTAGCACTAGCACACTTGAACATCATGGAGTTATTAAGCTGCAATTCCCTCTCTACCATTGTTTTAGCTAAGTTCACGTCTCAAGAAGTCTTTCTTGTTATTATTTAATACCCCAGGTTACGTATGAATACGGTATGCTTGAATGAATACGGTCACAGAACCCAGACTCGAGCTTTCAAATAATTTGCGCACAGATAAAAAAACAGAAATAATCACGTGTTTAAAAAAAAATTACCAGCAAAATTATTCAAAATTATTCTAACATTTTATTTATATGTAAACAGCTATGAGTACGTTTGCCCTTAACGTGAAAACACAAACCTTTATATATAATTTTCACTGAAATATTTTATGTATATTGCTGGGTTTAAAAGATTTATAGTTTTATGTCCTTTTTTGGATGCCGTTTTTACAATATATCAGATTCTATTTAATTTACAATTCTAAATAATTTTAAAATATATATAAAAAGAATCCAGTGTTTTCTAAGGCTTTCACGAGTACTACACATTAAAGTAAAACTATTTTCACGGATTTAACTCGCGTATAAATAATTAATTTTTAAATCTAACCCGACGTTTCGAATGCTTTGCAGCAATGGTGTTCACGGTACAAAAAGAAAGCAGACTGTACGTATCACATTGTTTTATTTAATTAGATTCTTATTGAAATAAAACTATTTTTAAGGACTTCAAAGGATTTGAAACAATGCTTTGATATGAAATTTCTTACAGAAAATATTTATTTACCTATCTTATAACGTTGAATTAAAAACTACTTTATGTAAAATAACATAAAGCATATTTTAAACTTCTGACGACGCGACGGTGAAAGCGAAAGTCATTAAACCCTGAAAATGTTATTTCATATAAGTTTGGAACTTATTACATGGGGAACAAGGGTAAAACCTCCTTAGATAGGATTATCCCTGAGACCTTTTGACAGTTGACAGTCCGCCATTACTAAGTTTGTGAACTGTGGAGGTTATGGCGGGAAATCACTTTCAATATGGCGGCTGTTACTTGCAAGATAATGCCTACATTGTGCCGATGAACTCGTTAAATAGCTTAGTTAAGTTAACAAAGGATGATCATGGATGGCATGTTTGTGTCCTAAGATATGGCAAGTTTAACGCAAATAATGATATTTATACACTATGTGTAAATAAAACATTGAACCCTAGAAACTAATGTAGATACGGCTATGTGAAGTTGGAATAACATAGACAGGAGGAAAAATCTTTTGCAAACAAGGTTTTAGCAGATTTAGATGGTAGGTTATATATGTGATGCATTTTTTTTTGTAAGATTACTATTAAACTGTTTTTTTAGTAATTACGGTCTAATACATACCTTTTAATATGTGAAAAAAAATAGTAAGTAAAAAACCCGATGTATTAATGAAGTCTTTAATGAGTGTTCTTTAAGTTTTAATTGAGTTAAAAACAAAACACATTTTTCTTGAAAGCTTAGAGATCTGGTAGTAGGGTGTAGGATGCTGTACGCATGCGCAGAAGCCAGGATCTTATTACTCCCAAGTCATCCTTTGTCTACTTTCAGCAGTGGACTGAAGCGGTGTTTCAGCAAATCTTAAAGTGGGAACTACGTGAGTATATCTGACTTCCTAATTAATTCCTATATAAGGATTGTATCACCTACTTTTCTAGAGAATTAAAACATTTAGAATGTTTAGCTAATTACATATATTTTATCCATTTTTTGTCTTATATATGCATTAAGTTTGAGTAGTAACTTTCGGGATAAGGCAGTACACTTTTATAATAATTATGTTTTATTAAATGAAATAGTAATATTTTTTTATAATATTTCCATTTATCCTATTTTTTTACTTCATGTCCTTTTGCAAAATATTTCCGCAATAAGTGTTTAGTTTTTGTGTTTTTATTATTTTAAAATAAATCAAAACCAGAAAAATAAATAAAATGTGGGCGCTCATATTATTTTCATTAAAATTTACTTTTGTGGTCAGATAAATTAAAATTTTCAAGGAAATTCGAGTCAATCTTCGAAATGTTGTAGATGTTGTAAATAAAATATGTGCTCTTAGTAATAAATACAGTATAAATAAATATATAAGTTCCTGAAAATAAAACATACATGTCTTTTAACTTAATTGTCCCATTTGGCTTAAGTATATATTTTTGCAATTAATTATAATACCAAATACAAAAAAACAAAGCTTTCGAGTTTATTATTTTATAATAGGAACCTAATGTTATTAAAATATATTTAGGTATATCAAATTTAACTAACATATTAAGTGGCTGGTTTTTAGTATTCATATAACTTAACTATAACTATACCTACTGTTATGTTTTGTCCCAAAATAAGCTGTCAAAAAAAAAAATCCCAGTTTAATCTTAACTGAGAAATAAAATATTAAGCTTTAGTACAAAGCTTACTATATATATTACAGGCAACAAAGTACACACAATGTAGTAATTTTACCTCAAAACAATAAGAACAATGCCGTCAGACCCCGGTCAAGACAAAAAGAAAGTAATTATTCGCAAGATTCTTTTCACTTTTGTTAGAAATGTTTCTCACAAGAGTAAGGTCACAGCATTTAGGATTCTGTTCAACAATTTCTAAGTTTGCTACAAATTTATATTCACTTTTATGAGCTTTAATGTAGAGAATAAGCTAACTTGCGGGTAGTTTTACAAAGCGCGAGAATTTAAAATAAAAATTTTCAAAATAGTGCTCTATTTTTGGTAATAATGTAAGTAAATACTTCTGTTGTTTTATCAAACAATATCGTTAAATACTTTCTGTAAAGGCGCCTGGTATATATTTTTTTGTACAATTTCAACAATTTTAAAGATTTCTATAATATATAACTTCTAAACAAGCACTCATCACATCTAGGAACGGTTTCAACATGTCACAAATTGGTTCGTAGAAATCGCTGATCAATTTATCTAGCAAGCAATGTCAAATGACTCCTGTGAGCCGACACCTTCCGGAGGGTGCCAATTGTCAAACGAGCTGAGCTCATAAATTCTTTCAACGACTGACAGTTGTAGGGTTCGCATCATAGTGGGTGCCATGGTATTTGAGGATACCACATTCGGGTCCAAGCATGTGGCAGGACAACACGCGCCTGTCAAACTCTCCGCCGCCATCTTGTGTTTGACGTTTAGTTTGGATACACGTACTTGTGCTTTGTGTTGTGTATGACAATGTTTGTGTGTGTGTCTAAGTTATAATATACGTTCATGTGCTGAGTGTTTTTGTAGTAAGTTTTCAATAGTTCCCTAAATTTTTTGCTGCTATTATAATCCTGTTAAATTAGGTTCTTCAAGATAAAATTAGTAAGGATTTTTTAAAGCTTTGTTATTATATATTATAATATAATTTATTCTTCTCATTAGTATTCATAAAAATACAATAATAGTGTTTATCTCGGGGTTTTTTATTAGATTTTGAACTTAAACGCTATCAAAATATGTTTAGTACTTATGCGGTGCCGTCAAAATCGTTTGGCTCTAAAGTATTCTGAACAATACTTACATCAGTTTAATATACAAAAAAACATATGTATTTCCTATTGCAATTTTTCCAGTGAAATATGACCATGTACATATATTTGACATTTCTATTTATCTGCATGTTTGAAGTTCCGGAATAAAGGGCCTCTCCCCTTTTTCATATTTTATACTCATACCAAGTTTTTGGCACGATTCAAGGTCGTTACAATATTATAAAAAATCATATTCTATTATTTTGTAAAAATTTTGATCGTGTTTTCGTTAGGAGAGATTGTATTTATCTAAAATTTATTTTACTCTTTATTTTGTATATCCAGATTCTCTAATCTTACCAAACAATGTTATGTATTAGTTTAGTAGATATCTGAAACCAGTTAAGAAAGTAGTAACTTGGGACGGATTACAGTTTTATTTGATAATTATTACATGTATTTGGCAATAATTTTATTTCTCACATTGGCAATAAAGTAGTGGCTAATGATACTCACTCATGAGCCAGGGATTGTTCGATTTAGACATTGTTTTTTTGAGATCCATAATTTCTAGTTCCGAATCTGAGTGTGCATTTAATTTTAGAAAATATCTCTAAGATCTAAAGGGAGTTATTATTATAAAAGGTGGTCTTTTAAGTGCATTAAAAATAGGGATCTAAAGCTTATCTGTGTCTCCGAGATGGAGTGGTAAAAAGTGTACATCAAAAAATAATGAGTTTTAATTTGTTTTTAAATATTAAAATTACTTTACTAGGATCTTAACTTATACTGTTTAAAATGTCTGAACTATTATTGATTAATTATTGTTTAATGTTGTGGAAATAGAGATAAAAGTTATTCTTAGAACTCATGAATAATTCATTAAATGTATGCAGACGCATTTGATCTGTTCTTCAATTTATTAAATTACATGTACCATAAGATGTACCTATACAAATACATATTAGGAACTAACTGTGCCTGCGACTTCGTACGCGTAGATTTCGATTTTGATAAAACGTACCGTTTGTACTTACCAATTTATGTAAAAACTATAAACCTTCAAACTGTTAAGCAGCAAATAGTATGTTGTAACATTGCTGCTTAACAGTTTGAAAATCTTATGATTTTTAACATAATTACTTATTAACCGATTGTTAAAAAAAACAAAATATAAAGTGAATCCCATGACAGTATATTCCCGAAAACTGCATCCAAATCGATTAATCCGTTTCTGAGATTAGCGTGCACAAAAATACCAAATTAAAAAACATTGTTTGGGGTTCTTTTGCTTATATAAAGAAATTATAATTTTGTCCTCCTGTATGAGTTTTTGAAAATATAATTTTTCGTGTTGTGTGCACAACTACTGGTTTTTTTTTATATTTTCAATGTACAAAGACTACTCCTCTACAGATTTATTACATATATAGTATTAGCTTTGCATGGTACCTATAACATGATTGACATAAATTGATTTAACTTTTTTATTTCTAAATGTTAAGTGAAGACTGTGATAATATATTCCTGAAAACCGCATTCAAATTGGTTAAGCCGTTTCTTAGATTAGCGTGCACAAACATATAGACATACAGTCATACAGACATACAGACAAACAGACAAACAGACAAACAGACATACAGACAAACAGACAAACAGACAAACAGACAAACAGACAAACAGACAAACAGACAAACAGACAAACAGACAAACAAACAAACAGACAAACAGACAAACTGATAAACTATTGTTTTGGGTTCTCTTGCTCTTATAAAGGCCCCCTATGATATATTTTTTTTAATATTTTCCATGTACAGAAATGGATTAGTGACAATTTTATTATATGTATAGATATAAAACTTTACTCTTAGCTACAAATAATTCTGGAGTTTGTATTAACAAGATATACCTAATTATTAGCAACAAAACTACTTGATAATCTTTTTTCATTATTTTGTCGATCGTTATATGACTGTTTAAAATAATTTCGTTTATTCGTTCGTCCTATTATAAAAATAAACCAATACCAGTTTAATAAAATATATGGATAAATAAGTAAATTTTAAATAAACATAGAATAAAAATAGCTTAACATGGCTGACCATAAACAATTATAAACATTAATTTTATGTTATTTGAATATACAGAAAATACGAGATTGTTTGAGTGTCGTGAAACCTCTGCAAACTAAAAATAGACCCAATACCTACTGTTGATATGAACTGGGCTAAATATTTCCGCAATGGGGAGCGTTATCGTCTCCATCTCTTGTTATTCTATTACATGGATAGCATTTCGATTATTCAATCAAATGTTGTGCATTTGGTAAAGTTAGAAGCGATTTATATTTATATATTATTATGTTTTTGCGTCTGTTTCAATAGATATCAAAAATTATTACTAGTATCTCTTAGATTGGAGGTACCATTACAAATTGTCTAAGGAAATACTTCATTAACTTTATAATGTTTACTTAAATCGGTAAACATGTGATATTTATGGCATATTCAAGTTATAAAGTGAAATATGTTAGTAATATTATTTTAATATTTCATATCCTATAATATTGTAAATAAAGCGAGCTGAAAATAATCCTTGGATGAAATAATGTGACATGGATAAATAATTAAAAAAATATAAAAAATCTAATTTAGTATGAATCATAAAATTTGTATACTTATCCCCCAAATATCAACGTGTTCCCATAAAAAAATAGGGATCAGTCTATTTGGACTCTGATAGCTCTAAAAAGACTCTACAACTATAGAGCCTTTGTAGAGCCACGTTTTTTTTAATAGTATTGAATAATCAATTCAGGATAATGTGGAAAATTAAGTAATATTCCTATTTAAGACCCAAATTCCATAAATAATTCTACTATATAGAATATTAGTAAATTATTGGTAAATTATAGCAAAGATTCCTAACGAAGATAAAAAAAACGAGCTCAAAAATGCTTTAAGTAGCTTTAAATATTATGGCCTTGACTTATGTTTGTTCGAATTCCTCAAATACATGTATTGATTTAAAATAATTCCTTATCAACTTTCTAACTTTGTACAACTTTATCAAATCATGGATGTTTCTGGTTAGACTTTTTTTTAATGTGTCCTAAATAAAAAAAATGCTAGGATAAAATAAATAAGATATTGTAAACTTTAATTAAAGGCATTGAAATATAAGGCTTACTTTTTTTTCACATATTTTTTTTTCCAAACCTGATTCCTTATGTCTGAGGTGCGGCCATATATATGAAGCTCATATTTGGTGGAAGTACTTAACTGTTTACAAGAAATCTCATGTTTGTTAATCTGTGCGATCTGCAATCTGCTCTGGTAATCTGCGCTCGAGTAAGAAATCACGATTTTTTTTTCACATCTAATTATGGCCATAGCCATAATAAAGACGCAAGCTCATAAAGCTTTTTTTAATTTTCATCCTTATGTAAGTACCCCCACGCAAACGGTCATATTAACATACAAACTGAACATGGATGTTATCATGCAGCAGTTTTATTTTTACATTTTTGAAAATCTATAGAAGCAACATTGTTTCCTTTTCTCATCTAAGCTTCGCAACCCAATAGATCTGTATGACGCTCGAGTGAATCCCCATTTATAATCGTGGGCTCTCCCACTATAAATACTCTTAAAAAAATATTTAAATTAAAATTGCTTATACATTTAAACTGTACGCATATGTTTCAAAATAATTAGTTAATTAATAATACAGGGACACTAGAATTAAGATCATGTTATTGACCTCACATTAAACCAATTTTGGATAAATAAAAGCAAGATGTTATTTTTCTGCGGATATGTGGTATTGCAGATGATATATTGTCAGGCGTTATATTTTGAATACCGGTTATTTATTGATGTCCAGACTTTACTGCCATGTCCCAGACAATGTAAAAGATCAAAGATCAATTTGAGTTCTTGAATACAGAATTAAGGTTATTTTAATAGTATTTTTTTGAAAAAGAAAATACTTTTGAATCGTAGTTTCAAATTGGAATTTTAATGGAATAGTGAATTTCTTAAACATATCTTTTTTCCTTTTTCATGTTACTGAAGGTTTTGTAAATTATATTAATATAAATCTCACCGTTGTTTATTGTTGCAGATATATTATAACACAAGATACAATTCTAGTCGACGTACTTCTAAAAAATGTTGATACATTTTCCTTAACTGATTAAATTAGATGGTGAGGGAAACAGAGAAAGAGATTGAGTAGTAATTAACTTGAGAGTTTGTGAAAGAGAAATAATTAAAGTAAAGATGGATTCCAAGAGCGATGCCCGTGGCGACGACATTGAACTGAATGTTCAAGGGGTCAGTAGTAAGCCCAGGTAAGAATTAATCTATTTATGTAAATAATCATAAAATTAAGCATAATTAAATAAAATATTCCTTTCCATAGCGTTGTGGCAACCAAATCCGATCTTCCGGAGCGAGGGTCTTGGGGCAGCAAGTTGGATTTCATTCTGTCGGTGGTAGGTTTGGCTATTGGGCTTGGCAATGTGTGGCGTTTCCCTTACCTTTGCTACAAAAATGGCGGTGGTGCTTTCCTCATACCGTACTTCCTTACCCTGTTTCTTGCTGGGATTCCGATGTTCTTCATGGAATTGGCCATGGGACAAATGCTCACGATTGGTGGCTTGGGAGTGTTTAAGATTGCACCCATTTTTAAAGGTTTGTGTTTATTATTAATGTAAAAAAATCGTGCTAATTCTTTACTAATGCAGAAAGGCTCATTTTATAATAAATTATTTAACGATTTGATTGTAAATCATTGATTTTATTAAAAATATAAATTGTTTTTTTTTATAAGTCACTCAGTCACATTTGAGGATTCTTTTTTGCATTTTATAGCTCATTTATTGTAAAATGGTATCTACTACAACGTTGCAACATTAAGAAGTAGATAAATTATATTACATGTATTAATTTAACAACAAAATTTTTGCAAAGAATTTAATTCACCTCCTTAAAAAATATACAAACATGCGGGTAATGCCTTTTTTCTATATTCAGGTTCTTTTTTAATTAATTGGCCACCTCGACGACCTATTACAAACTACGACTAATTACAAATATTGATAAACAACACAAAAAAAAACGAAACAAAACTACTTACATACTTACGTTCAGAGCTAATGCCAGTTCAGAGGCAACAAATAATTTTTGTACGGGAAAACATAAATTTTAAAAACTATTAATTAAAAAAGTCGTAGAACAAATGTTGTTGGGATTCTTGTGTGCAATTGTTGGCCAATTAATTACAAATATCCCTATATATATGGTATGTTTTAGTTATACTCGCTTGCCGAAGTTAGTGCAAAACCATCGTTAAATGCCAACAATGATATAAATACCCTAAGAATTAAAAATGTAATAAACAATACAAATATTCTATTAAATATTCATATTATCAACTACAAGAACGATAAATTGTTTAGCGATATTGTATTCGACTTAGAAAACTTTTCTTCTAGATAAAAATAAGAGAATTTAAATATTGTAGGTATTGGATACGCAGCTGCTGTAATGTCATGTTGGATGAATGTGTACTACATCGTCATTTTGGCTTGGGCCATCTTTTATTTCTTCATGTCTATGCGATCTGGTAAGAATCTTTTATTGTTGATAATCTCTATCTTTTCATAATCTTTTTTATAATCTGACTTGTAATTCAATCTTTACTAATTGCAGAAGTACCATGGCGATCATGCGATAACTACTGGAATACTGAAACCTGTGTTAATCCATACGACCGGAAGAATCTTACTTGCTGGTCCGATTTTGATATGACTACTTTCTGTACCCTAAATGGCAAGAATATTAGCAAAGCCATTCTTTCTGATCCGGTTAAGGAATTCTGGGAGTAAGTAACAAAAAATACATGTAAAATATTAAATTCATCAAAACGAATATCGAACCGATAGTTCCGTTGATTCTTATTTGAGTTTTGCTCGTGTAAATGATGATTGATTGATTAATGAAGATTTTTTCACTCTGTATTTATACAAAATTCTACGTAAGTAACTTGGGTTGTAATATAATATTCCCAACCGATTTATATAATTTCTATATTTATATATATTTTTTTAAGATTGTTAAGAAAAATGTCATATCCAAAATTATAAATTATGGAGTTTTATAAATTTTATAAAATATTGATGATTTCAACTTTGATATCTTAAAAAAAATAGTTTTTTAATAGTTTACAGTGTTGTTAAAACTTCACTAAGATTTTTTGAGTCAAAATTGTGAGATATGTTTTTACCATTTCTTTCCCCCCTAGACGCCGTGCCCTTCAGATCTCTAGCGGCATCGAGCACATCGGAAACATCCGCTGGGAGCTGGCCGGCACGCTGTTGCTAGTGTGGGTGCTCTGCTACTTCTGCATCTGGAAAGGCGTGCGCTGGACTGGCAAGGTCGTGTACTTCACCGCGCTTTTCCCGTACTTCCTTTTGACCGTCCTGCTTATTAGGGGTGAGTTGTGTCGTGTAGATCCATTTTTAGCTAGTTTTATTAATAGATAATTTAAACTACGTAATATTTACAATCAAGTAATTTAGTGTATGCTCTAATGTATGGTGTCTTACAGGTATAACTCTTCCGGGAGCGATGGAAGGTATTAAGTTCTACGTGATGCCTAACATGTCGAAACTTCTAGAATCCGAAGTCTGGATTGATGCCGTCACTCAAATATTCTTCTCCTATGGTCTCGGTCTTGGAACCCTTGTCGCTTTGGGAAGCTATAATAAGTTTACCAACAATGTATACAAGTAAGTTAACAAAACATAATATTTGTATGATATATTTACGATTAGCATTCTCTTGAAAATTTTGAATTGGTGAACTGACAGTAACATAACTTTACAGAGATGCTCTAATAGTTTGCACGGTTAACTCAAGTACATCAATGTTTGCTGGCTTCGTCATATTCTCAGTGGTTGGATTCATGGCTCATGAACAACAAAGACCCGTGGCTGAAGTGGCAGCATCAGGTAAAATGTTATAATACATGTAAAAAATGTTAGAAACTAAAATATTTGAATAAAATTTAACCAAACTTGTTAATTTCAGGACCTGGTTTAGCTTTTCTGGCGTACCCATCAGCGGTGCTCCAACTTCCCGGAGCTTCACTATGGTCTTGTTTGTTCTTCTTTATGCTTTTACTTATCGGCTTGGACAGTCAGTTCTGCACCATGGAAGGTTTTATAACCGCTGTTATTGATGAGTGGCCGAAGCTGTTGAGACGCAGGAAAGAGATTTTTATCGCCATAACTTGTGTTATATCTTATTTGGTTGGACTGTCCTGTATATCTGAGGTACAATGAGCATATTTTAATTTATTAAAATTACCTATTGTTAAGAATTGAGATGACTATTTCGTTTTAGGGAGGAATGTACGTTTTCCAAATATTGGACTCCTATGCGGTATCTGGCTTCTGTCTCCTGTTCCTGATCTTTTTCGAATGTGTCTCTATCTCGTGGGCGTTCGGAGTCAATCGGTTCTACGACGGCATCAAGGAAATGATCGGATACTATCCAACTATCTGGTGGAAGTTCTGTTGGGTTGGATTCACGCCAGCAATCTGCATTGTGAGTAGTGTATTTGTTTCGTATATTTTGTTTTTACTATATTAGTCTCACTGCAATCTAATATTTCTTTGCAAAATTATATAATCTATTGAGATTATATAATTTTGCAAAGAAAATGTTATTATGTATTGACATAAATTCTTTCATGTATAATAAGCTTTATCCAGCGTTGTTCATATATTGCAAGCATGTGAGCTTAAATTTCGGAAAAAACGCCATAACTTCGTCCAAATTCAATAAAATCTCAATGTCAACATCTTTATTTTCATTGATTTTACCACTAAAAAACCTTCACAGAGCGTGTTTATCTTCAACCTGGTCCAATGGAAGCCCATCAAGTACATGAACTACGAGTACCCGTGGTGGTCACACGTGCTGGGTTGGCTCACGGCGCTGTCGTCCATGCTGTGCATCCCGGGGTACATGCTGTACCTGTGGCGCGCCACGCCCGGGACACGGATGGAGGTTTGTGGGATTATTTATATATAGGAAACAATCGGATAGAGCGTGGTGAGTGGTATCATCGTCGAGGACATCATGTGAATGGGTTCAAGGTTGGCATTATTAATTACTGTTGCAAGTATCAATCAAGATGATATCATATAAAGTTCAGTACCATCACCAATAACAATCATCATGATGATGACGATTTATGATATCTTTGCTATCTTAGATTGGAGATATATCAGTCCGTGAGAGTCAAACCGTTTAGATAAATGTCTTAAATAGATGGTTAAGACAATTATCTAAACATTTTATTATGCAAATCTTTGTTATTTTATAATATACGTGGCATAATAAACGTTCTTTACAGAAATTCCACAAAATAGTTCGCATCCCTGAGGACGTCCCCACACTACGCACCAAAATGCAGGCGGAGGAGCAAGAGAAGCATGCCTCCGCCTAAACACTTAACACCTTCGATCTCGGTCGGTTAGATACGAGTTAATATTGCGGGTACTTCGATATACTCTACAATATCACGCACAATAATATCCTTATTATTAGTTACTAGATTATTTACTCCTTAGTTATTAAAATAATTATGTTATTATAAGTTAGTTAGTTAGTTTTAGTTCAATGAAAATGTTTGACTTTAGGTTTTCGACGCGTTCATGTATATTTGTACTTTACGCTGTATTTAGTTTAGTTAGTTAGTGCATGTTAGGGAGTTATATAGGAGTATGTATCTTGTCTTCCATTTAGCCGATGTTTTATTATGTTAATGAGGAGTGTGATTTATGTTCAAACAAATCGTAACCAAAGAGTTTTGTGTAATAAAAACGACAATTTTATGTGAATGTATGAGTAATTTTAGTTTTGATTTATATTTCTTTAAAGGAATTAATTAGTGAATATTATGCTTAGACTAATTATTAAAAAAAACGCAACGAGACGCGGAAATTTTATATCTATATGGTGTTTGTATTAGACTATTCTATATTCCCTTTGATAACGTATTTTTAACCGTAAACATAAAACAAAAAATATAAAAAACTGACGGTCTACGTACAAACATATTTTAATCATATTTTCAGATTTATATGAAACATAACTTATTTTGGTTGAGCTTTAATTGTAACTCATATTCAATTATAATATATAAATGTATATTTAACAGAATTATTCATATCAAACTGTATAATATAAAATAAAGTATTAATCATCGTATATTGTCGTCACATTTTGACCAAAAACAAACCTAAACTAAATAAATATTTTAAATACATTTTATTTATACTGTAGAATTTCTGAGTATTTTTCAAATATTGGCCTACATTTTCTATCATGTTATTTACAAATAAATATTTAACAGAAATTTCTTTTCGATTATAAATTTTAATGAAATAATTGCAATTGCAAAATATATTTCTAGAAATGTGTGGATTTCCAAAACACTAAGCGTGTTCAATTTATATATCGATGTCTTATTGTAGTCAATTTCTATAATATTTTAAGTAATTTTAAGACTATACAATGTAGTTGTAATGGAAAAAATATATAAATGTAGTAACTTTATTAAATCGTTGCCAAATTTGCTTTTAAGACATACTTATGTTATTCAATGTTATAATTATTAATCTATTTATTATTTATTATATTTTATTCGCATGTTAATCGTTATGGAAAATAATTTTCTCTTAATCGTTATGAAATTAAAATTTCATGGTTATTTTTTCAATTATATTTTCAAAGGTGTTATATTATCTGTTTAATAATTTAATTCTATTAATAAAATATAAATAAATGTAATTCGATATTGTGCTTCCATATATTTAGCGTTAAATTATATAAATATATAATGAATATAATTTTTTATTAATAATACGATTCAGTCATCGTAAATACATTTACAAACACAAATTTGTTGTCGAAATATCAAAAGTATGTAACACAAATAGTATAAATATTTCTGTCTGTAATAAATAAATGTACTTGTACTTTTTGTTAAATGAATAATTCAAGCGAAATATGATGTAGATAATAATTTATTTAATTCATTAAATGGTAAACCATATTTATATTTTATTTATCCTCTGAACTTAACACTTTAATTCATTTTATAATTTCTTGTATAAGATTTATAAAAAGACCCATTTGATTTGTCTTGTGATTTGGAAAAATGACCTAAAATAAAGATAGTAATAAAAATATAAACAATAGGGTGGCTTAAAAAAAACATAAAAAAGAAAAGATAAAGAAATATTCATTTCCTTGGGTTTAAAAATGTTGACTTTATTTACTTTCTCACTTATGTTTGGATTATTTATTAGTATTAGAAAACAATAACTATACAATGAGATCTCTGGGATTATGTCACCGCGCCTCTACCAATCTGACCTACTCGCTACTCGCCTTGATCAATTTCATATTTTAAATATAATACTATTCATTAGAAGAGAGGCAACAACTATTTAGCTTTTTTAAAAAATCTGACTTTGCATCTAACTTTGCAACTGAAATTAATATAATGATTTAAAATATATATAGAATCAGATAAATACGATACAGGCATCAAACCTGCAACTTCTGGGAAGCCATCCCGTCACTCTACCAATTGAGCATAAAAAATGTACAAGAAGTATAACATGGTACCATGATAGACATATTTAAACATTCAAACGTGAAATATTTATTAATTAATGAATTAGTTTCATATTTTGATAAGTTATTTATAGAATACTATTTATCATCGTATATTATCCTTAATAGTCCAAACAGTAATTAATATTTTTTTACATCTTAAAAGTCCTCGCAATCCTTTGTTGCTTAGAAGTCCATAAAATCTATTCTTGATAATATTTTACTGCCGAAAAATATATACAGTCAAGTGTTATATCTAAATAAGAGTTATAGTTTGAGAATATACTTTTTGTCAATTGACGCCCCCGCAACAACAATGGGAGACCGTTTTGAATTCGTGTGTCTGTTCTTAGCTCTACCCACCAAAAAAATATTCTTACCTCATTTCAAATCTCTAGACCTTATAGTCGTAAAAATATGATGGAAATAGTGGTACATAAGTAGAAATTTTTAGTTTATTTAGATATAGAATGTTTGTTTTTTTTACAATAAAATAAACATAATTAAAAATAACGTAAACCCGCAATATTTATTATTTTCCGGCTAGTTAAGATTATTTGTAAGCATATAGTATTTGTGACTTTTTTATTTTCTTGTCAAGACAGAATAGGCTAATGTACTTTATAGTTTTGTAAATAAATGACATACATTCTATATGACAAGGTCGTTTACATAACAGCTATCATTACGTAGTATGAATTACAAAATTTACAATTCACACTAAAATCATTTGACCAAACAAGCGTAGAGATAGAAAAAAGTTTAAGTGTAAACTTCTTTTTTTTGTTTCGATATCCTTCAACGATCACAATGTAATATCTATTTTAATTAAAATTAAATGTGTAAGCCCGTTTATTCATTTGTCGTTCTTTAACGTAGAAAATGACTATCGCGATGTTTTTTTTTTTTTTTTTTTTTTGTTTGTCTATACTGTTAGCCCTGTTGGCTATTACAGCGTCACCGGGGGAGCGAGTAGGTCTGGAGACCCACCCTTAAGTCGTGCCGCAAAGCGACCTAGTCGTGTTCCGGCACGTTGCTCGATGAAGCCGTTTATGGGAAATGGGTCTGAACAGCTGCGGTACGTTGGCGAACCGGTTGACGTCGAGTTGGTATTTGTTTTGTCGGGTGTCTAGTCGAGGAGGGTAGCGGGATCCGAAGAGACGGCTTTCCGCTGGCCGCCCGCAGATAGTTGGGGGCCCAATTAGTGGGTTAGCCACCCATGAAAGGCTGCCCCGCCAGCTGCGAAAAATCCCAGGGTGGCTCCATCGTGCTGGTTGGCGACCAGACGAGGAGGCCCGATGGCGATCCCTGGGGGGGTTCGGGCGTCCCCGCAGTCTCCAGGCTAGCCTCCCAGTGGCATGACTTAACCAACTTCGGCGTTGGGTTCGATACGTACCGCCTCGTTCAACTGCCATTTCCCATCCCTATTCATTTTATTTTTTTTTATCATGAAGAAAAACCAGAAAAAGAAAAAGTCTGTACAGCGGTTGCACTCCTCCTCATTTAAAGTGCACCTCAGTAATATTAGGGGTTTGCATCTAATATCTTACCTGTCCATCACCACCTGGAGACTGAACAACCGCACCTGTTCTTATTGACGGAGACGCAGATACAATGTCCCTTAAGCGCTGCGCACCTGGATTATCCCGGATACACGTTAGAGCACAACTTTCGTTCACATGCCGGAGTCTGCGTGTATGCGCGGAACGACCTCTGTATCCAGCGTCTCCGTCACCTTGAAGACCCCACTTTTTCTTCTTTATGGGTTTTAGTAGACACAGGAAACGAAAAAATCCTGTATTCCTGTGTTTACCGTTCGCACAGCGGTGACCAGGAGACAACTAGATTATTCGAGTATCTCGGTGAGGCTGCTGATATGGCTCTGCATCAGTTCCCTTCAGCGCAGCTCGTCTTTCTGGGGGATTTTAATGCCTGTCATCAGGACTGGCTGTTCCCGTACCAGAAAACCGACCATGCTGGAAGAGAAGCGCGGAACTTTGCGTTGTCCTTGGACCTCTTTCAGCTGGTGAAGCAAGCGACAAGGGTACCAGATGTGGTAGGCCATACAGCCAATTGCCTGGACCTTCTGCTGACAACTGATCCGGACAGGTATCGTGTAGAGGTTACCTCTCCCTTGGGAACCTCCGATCACTGTCTGGTGAAATCTGTGTTTACATATTCCCCACCAGCTTTCGAACCTCATGGTGTTAGGCGAGTATGGAAATACAAGTCAGCAGATTGGGATGAGATGCGGCACTTTTTTGCGTCTTATCCTTGGCGGCAGGTCTGCTTCTCTTCTTTGGATCCGTCGAGTTGCGCGGATGCTATAACCGATGTGGTGCATCAAGCAATGGAGTATTTTATCCCTTTTGCTGACGTACCCATCCGTGGCAAAGCTCGCCCATGGTTTAATGCCGAATGTGGTCATGCTCAAGACCGAAAACATTCGGCATATCTCATTTGGGCTGATGCTCGAAGCCGCAAAACTCCGGATGTAAGTTCGAAGAAGAGAGCCTTTAACCAAGCTGCCAAGTCCTACAAAAAGGCATTGCGGAAGGCTCGTCTCGATCGAATCGCTAAGAATGGCGAAAAGCTTTCTGTCAGACCAACTGGCAGTCGAGCTTTCTGGTCTCTTGCGAAAGCGATCGAGTCGAATTTCTGCCAACCCTCACTGCCTGCTCTGCTGAAGCCGGATGGATCCCTGGCCTACACAGCAACAGAGAAAGCGAATGTACTTGCTTCTCTGTTTGCTGATAATTCGCATCTAGACACTGGCAATGCTTCTCCAGTACATCTTCCTCACTGCGGTATTTCGATGCCTGAAATCCGCATCACTAACAAAGAGGTATGGAGGACATTGTGTCGTTTAGATGTGAATAAAGCCAGTGGTCCTGATGGTATACCAGCCATTCTGACCAAGACGTGCGCAGCTGAGTTGTCTCCTGTGCTGACACGTATGTATCGTCTCTCTTTCATGACTGGAATAGTGCCGAAATCCTGGAAGCTTGCTAATGTGCAACCCGTGCCCAAAAAAGGCTGCCGTGCCGACCCTGTCAATTACAGACCGATTTCAATCACCTCCATACTCTGCAAGATTATGGAGCGTGTATTGAACTCGCGCCTACTAGCATACCTAGAAGGTAACGATCTCCTCAGTGACCGACAGTACGGGTTTCGCCGTAATAGGTCTACTGGGGACCTCCTAGTGTATGCTACTCACATTTTAGGCGAGGCCATCGAGGAGAACGGAGAAGCGGTCGCCGTCTCTCTGGACGTCTCGAGGGCATTTGACAGGGTCTGGCATGCGAGCCTTATAAGCAAGCTTTCAGCGTACGGTATATCTCCTGGTCTGATCGGCTGGGTAACGGACTTTCTGAGCCACAGATCTCTCCGAGTAGTTGTCGACGGGTGTTCCTCGGAACCCTTGACAATAAATGCCGGAGTGCCTCAGGGGTCCGTTCTTTCTGCAATTCTGTTTCTGCTGCACATTAATGATCTGTTGAAGCCCGGTATCTATGGGTATGCAGACGACAGCACAGTTGTAGAAAGATATCTGCCGAGTACTCGGGCTAGTCGAGATCAAGTACAGTCTGAAAGAGAAGCCATGGTGCAACGTTTGAATGACAAACTTCAGGCAGTCTCCGCATGGAGCAATGCCAATCTTGTCAAGTTCAACGTCACCAAAACGCAGACGTGTCTATTCACCGCCAAAAGGAGCCCTTTCACCTTGGCTCCTACTTTCCAGAATGTATCCTTGGAATACAGTGACCGGCTTCAGTTGTTAGGCTTAGAGATTTCCTCGAACCTCAACTTTGGTCGGTTCATTGAGTCCAGAGCAAGAGCAGCAGCAGCAAAGCTTGCCGTTCTTGCGAAGGTTCGGCAGTACTTTACACCGGGACAGCTTCTTGTTTTATACAAAGCACAGATCCGGTCGTGTGTAGAGTACTGTGGCCACATATTTGCTGGTGCCGCAAAGTCTCATCTTGCGGTTCTGGACTCAATTGAGAGGCGAGCAAAGAGGCTTATAGGCGATCCCGAATTGGTCGGAGCCGACCTCCAAAGCCTTGAGCACAGGCGTAGAATTGCTAGCCTCTCAGTATTCTATAGGATACTTTTTGGTGAGTGTGCGCAGGAATTACACAATTTAATTCCCCCGTCCCCCTTCCATCACCGGACGTCCCGACGCACGGCAGGTTTTCATCCTTTTGTTGTGGACATTCCACCTGTTCGAACGAAGCGTTTTGCTTCCTCATTTTTACTGCGTACAGCAAAGGATTGGAACAGCTTGCCTGCGTCGGTATTTCCGACCGAATACAATGTGGTCACATTCAAGAGAAGAGTGAATAGGTTGCTAGGGTAATGCGCCTTACCACCTAAGACTACATTCCACTTACCATCAGGTGGAATGTAGTCAAGCATTGCCCTAGATAATATAAAAAAAAAAAAAAAAATTTAGAGGGCATTGCCACTGTATCATTTCGATAATTTAATTAGTTTTTAAGTTATATTAATTTGGGTTGAAAAAGCAGTACATGTTTGATAACATATTAACTGGTAAAATTAATTTAAAATGAAAAAAAAAAAAAAAAACATTTTAAAACTATTAATATTTTTTGTACTATTTGTGAATATTACGAGATTTTACTAGTTTAATATACAATAATGTTACTAAAATTATATTGTCGAGTAAATCCTCGTTGAAAGTGGCGTCTTTTAAGTCAGTATTGCTTAAGCTATTAACGCCTTTTTCGGCTTTTAGCATAATCACGTAAATATATTTTAAGTCAACAATACCTGATGATGTAACAGCTGGCCTAGACTTGAGATTACACAATAAGGTATATAAATTATCATAGATCTGGTATAATATGAAAAATATTTATAGCGGATTAGTCATATCTTTCTACATATTTGTCTGTCTATCTGTATTAGATACTGATGTCATAAACAGAGAATAGTTAAATAATTTGTATTATAAAATGATGATTCCATTTTAAATATAATTATTGATATTTTTATCCAGACATTATATAATTTGAAATACATCATTCAAAATTATACATATTTGTAATATTCATGTATATATTTATTTTCTGTGCATTCTAAGAATCCCTAAATGAAATAGAGAACGCTTGTAGCGTTGTCTGGAAGAAGTAGATAGATATAAACAATCTCTGTTGTGACTGGGTTTATTTGATTCGATTTCAAGTTTTGATCGATCCGGTGATGGTTTATAATCAAAAATTAGTTAAAGGTCAATAATTAACAAAAAAATATATTAAAATATTTGTTATGTTCACATAGTCAATGCGTAATATATAACAGTCAGATGGGCAATAATCTTAAAAACGTATATGCAATAAATGTCTTTTCATCCAGCTTCCAAACTTTGACTTACGATTGAATTTTATCCACCGATTTATATAAATTGTTTTTTGACGTTTTTTATTAGTTTACGAAATTATAGTTTTGTCATTTATGATATTGTGATAGTAATAAATCTTGTTCATTTTTATTTACGAAAATTGGGGTCAGACGTTATATTTAATGTTGATAGTAGTCTACTACGTACTATTTTTATAATTTAATAGTTTCCTAACTAGTTGAAAGGGTGAACGCTTAATTAATAATCAAATACTAAATTCTTATATTTTTAATATTATCATAAATAATAGATATCATAATAAAGTGAGTATTTTAATAAAAAACGCTAATTGAAAAAAAATAATGCAAATATAATTAGTCAAGACAATCACCACTTAGACCGGTTACCTTTGGACTAACATAATTTGTGTGAGTAAATACAATAGGGCTAATATGCTTAAAATAACATTACAATATTTTTGTGTGGTCGTATCATATACAAAACATATTAACTTAAAGAAAACGTTTCTGACATTATTACTCAAAAAAAACTTTTATTAACTGAAAGAAAACTTTTATTAACTTAAAGAAAACTTTTGTTAACTTAACTGAAACTGTTATTAGTTGCTTTTTAAACACTTTCGCTTGGAACCCTATCTACAGAAGGGCTTGTTTTGATTAGTATGGTATCAAAATAAGCCTTCCTGACACTACTATTTGACTTATGTATGTAAGTGATCTCTAATATGGGCTCAAAGTGGAAAATCTAAAATTTAATAAATAAATTTCCAAGTAGGTATTGTTAGGTAGGGTGTCCAACGTAGGGGTTATATATATCATAAGAAAGATTAAACTTTCCACATTTACAAGATTTAGTAAACGCCACTTAAAATACCTTGCTATTTTTGATCACAACGCACTTTTTATTAGTGTTTGAATGGGTCGTAACGAGTTATAACTCTAAAGGGTGTCGAAGCCAAGAAAACCATTGAAACATATAAGAAACCAAACAAACACAACAAAATTCAACAACATATTGTGTGGAGTCTGTAATATGTACATACTTAACGCGTAGCAATTTCTTTTTCTACCGTTGTAAGATTGTTCTACTTGCAGCAAGTTTAATTAATTATTAAAAATATAAATAAATATTAAAATATTATAACGTATTTTTTAAAGGGGTACTACAAGGCTCTTTATTGGAACCGTACAATAAGATTCTCACATTTCACAAGTTGATAACGTTTTTGAAGTTTATACGAGTATCATGTATAATTATTATTATTTTTGGGGCTACAAGAAATCGAGACCGAAGGATTACATTGTTTCCGATCTCATTTGTATTCAAAGCATCTCGTGACCTTCGAAGTAGAACATTAATTTCATTACAAGAATATATCCTACCATATTCGTGGTGTCGCATATTAATAATAAATTATTTAGTACTTTCTGGTTTTGTATCACTAGCTTGTTTTTTTAAAGGATTTTTTTAATAAGTATGTTTAACAATTTAACAAGAGAAATTGTTCATAAAATTAATATTATCCGAAAACAATTTTAATCAGATTGCTTTTTAAATCAGGGACCACTGTCATATCAAAAATAGAAACTCCATTACTTTTGTATATACGCAATTGAAGTAGATTGGAAAAGTTTGCAAATCCTTTGTAAATTCACTACAAATCTCTTTATACTCATTTCTGGATAATGTTATCTTGTCTTGATCCCAAAACATTGGCACATGTTTTAAGCACAACCTTTTAAATTACTCAATTTTAAAAAGTAAACAAATCAATCAAAAATAATTACATTTCCTTCTTTTGCAAGCTTTGATTAAAATCATCGCTTTTATTTCAGGTAGTGCAATTCGTGCCTGCCTTTTTTCTGTGCAGCTGTTCTCGGGTCTGAGGTCTGTGGTATTTATTTTTCCAAGTTGGGTTGGTTGGTTGAATTTGACATTGAAAAATATTTTGGATTTTGAACAAAGTTTTTAAAGATTTTGATTTTGAACGGTTCTAAGGGAGTAGAGAACTACAATAAATTAGAATCTAAGTTCAACGTAATAAAAGAAGACCTATATAGGCAGAAGCTATTTAAATAATATAATAATTAATATTTTACTATAAATGCTATAAAACAACGCAATGAAAGTGGTTATGTAGAAACAATAAGTGCAGATATCGCAGTAAGATGATTATTGCTCGACGTCGCAATCGTGAACATAGTCTTTAATTTTATGATAGGCGTTGAAAACAAAAACGCATTTAATGTATTCTTTGTTTTTTTATCCGATCAGTAGATATTTAGACAGTTTATCTAAGATATACAATGTTAATAATCATGTCTACTGTTTCTATTATGAAAGTTGATTTTTAAATTAAAGGTTTGAGTTTTTTTTCTATTTTTTACTCCAAGCAAAATTAAAATTATAAAGAATACATAAAAATTTTATTTTAACTGATTCATTTACTACGAATATAATATGTAGTTACTTTGTAAGCTAAGTATATATGGTGTCCGTTATCGTCTTTATTTGCGTCTTATCTCGCCCTTCTACGAAGTCAAGTAAATAAATATTCCTAGTATTTTATGCATTCCTGTTCAACTGATTTATTTCGAGAGATAAGTTTCATTTATTAATAATATATGCTTTGTCTTGATAAAATAGTCGATTGATTTAGGTTTATATAAAGATAGCGGAATGAAGGTCTTATATTTAATATATATTTTACCGTTTTATTTCGTACGACTATGTGTTTAAAACTTCTATACAGACATATGTCAAAAGTATGCCAAAAACAGGCTGGCTGGATATGACTGAAAAATGACTGGATAGGTAGGTAGATATAAGTACCTATCTATTATTATACCTGTCTACCTACCTAACTACCTTACTACCTTATCATTTTCTCTTTTTTCAAGAATGGTTTTGTTTGCATCTAAAAGAAGAATTATTAATAATGAACGATTATTAAAAAAAAAAATGGAATGTTTAGGGACTAAGGTATATTTGTTATTTAACAAATAACATGATACATGGGTGATTAATTATTCACTAAATATTTAAATCAATTAGTTACTTCTAATAAAATCCAATCCAGAGCTAGTATAAATTTGAATATCAATAAAAGACCTTAAAAATAATCAGGTTCTTTTATAGGGCGTAAGTCCTGCAGCATCTTGAAGCAACCGTAGGAAGAAATATAGATGAAGACTACAGACGTGACATTTATATTATAGCTAGTTTGTGAGAAAAATTACCAAAATTAAAAAAAAATAAACCAAGTTAGATTTAAGTTATATAACAAAAAAGTTTTATGGAAACTTATATATAAAGTTTTTGAAATAAAAGTAACGTATTTTAATAGATACATATCACATTGTATCTGTAATAATAAATAAGTATATAATATTATTTATAAACATAACGACTAGACTTTATGTAGTATACCATTATTATTATTATAAGTCATTATTCTTCTTTATTCTTTGACAAGACGGAGACGGCAGCGTGTACCGAAATAGACTTCGTAGTTGGACGTGTGTTCGGCGACGCTGCACTCCTGCGCAGCTCAGGACCAAAGAATTCTTAATTTAAAATGCGATCTTAGTGTCTTTTTTTATATAGAACTTGAGTGAAATGGAGTGATAAGTGATTAAGAAGTATTATTTTTGATTTCTAATAGTGATAATGTGGTATTTACTTGTGTGTTTGTTTATGTCGGTGCAGTATGGAGAGGGTAAGACAATTGATGAATCAATATTTACTGCATTTTTGTTATTACAAGTGCTTTGATTTAAAACTTTATACTATTAAATATGTACATAATTTTGTAAAAGTAAGGGATTAAAAAGTTTATTCCTTGATCATTGTTTCAACTCGAAACTCAAACCTAACTTATTGTATCAATAAAGTATGCTTGTTAGTATAACCTGTGGTAAAGATATTCGTTAAAAAAAATGTAATGTTAAAAAAAACACAAAATTTATTAGTAGATACGTATATAGGTAGCTACCTACATACCAACTTGTACAAAAACACGTACGATTAAATCAAATAAGAATAACTCTTATATTATATAATAATAACAAAATTTAAATTATACATATATATTTTTTTTGCCTAAATAGTGCAAATATTTTTAATAGGTAGGTATTTAATTAAAGTCGGAAAGTTAAAATATGTCACTTCCTGATTTTAAAATTTTCCACGATATTCAAATCTATATATAATAAAAAAATGAGTGTCAAGATCGATTCAATTATCTGATATATTAAACATAAGCAGCCCTTGTCTTTTTTTGGAACTTTTGTTTGTTTGATTTTCATCATTATGACATTTTTTGAAAATTATAGAAATTATAGCTTGTTATTTAAATCAATATTTATGGTGGTTTTAAAGTTATCTTGAGAAATCAAACTGGTTATAATATGTACATACTGAATGTACTTTATACGTGTATTTACATCATAACATAAAATGTAAAGATTTATAATAATTTCAATATTAAAATAAAAGATTAACATATTTGAAGGGCAGACAGATGAAGTGGCTGGCAACATAAAGAGTTTAAAAACAATACCAAACCAAACAAAAGGAATAAATTTCGGTACAATGTACCTTATTTCGAAGAAACAGTCTTCCAATCTTCAGAACATAAAAGCAAAAGAGGATGACCAACAAATAAAAAGAATTAAGACAGACAGACACTTAAAATAAAATCATAAGTAACCTTGCGAAGGGTGAGATATACCATAGAGTTATTAGACATAGAGTAGGGAAGCCGGCCTAAAATGTCTCTATCGAAAAAAAAAAGAAAGCAAATGAGGCTACCTATTTGTCTCTCTTTCTTGCATGTGTGATTAGACAAAGATTAGTATCGGTCATCTTGCCTCATCTTGCCTCTCTCATTATTTGTTAGACACCGATACTCATAGGCCTGCATATGGCTCCCCTATTCTTTATATAATAATTCAATGAACATATTAATTTTAACTGACACTGACTCACTATTAAATATATGAAAAAAATACTAAATATTTTTTACTTGAGTTTTTCGTAATATATTTTTTACTTTAAATTTCTTAACTCTAACTATCTCTGATATTGTATTAGAACTCTTAAAGCAGGAAGAGTATTATCGTCGAAAATGAGTTAAACTTATGAGTAGTGTCTATTTAAATATTATTTTAGTGATAGTAAACGCGGTTTGATAAGAGGTAAGCGAAACGATTCTTTAGTTTCTAGAAAGGTATTATGGACAAAGTTCTACAAAGAAATGGTGTTTCTACAAAGGTATTATGTAATATTATTATGCTTGGTAATTTTTTATGGTAGTTAAATAATAATAATAGTTATAAGAGATTAAGTAAACCAATGATAAGTCACGTTCATTATTGCTTGGTTTAAATAGAACAACTAATGAGTAATAGCAATAAGTCAGTTAAATAGGAATACTACAAGGACTTCGAAGAAACTTTGACAATAAAAAATAACAAACAGTCAAAAGGATAAAAAATTACAACTCTTTTGGAATAAATCCTTCACTTACTTATAATTGTTGAACATTACAACAAGAATATTCAATATAAACCGCAAATAAACAAGAATATGAACAAGAATATTTCATATAAACCGCATATAAATAAGAATATTAACAAGAATATTTGTCCCACATTATTGTTCCCATTACAGAATCCGTTGCTGACATTGATTCATGTAAACCGAAATAACTTTTATATCTAACGGTTTATTTACAGAGTTAATAGGATTTTGAGGAAAACACAATAAACTTTTTACTAAGATGCACCAAATTTAAAACAAAATATTTAATGAGAAATAACAAACTCCTTTAAAATGTAGGGATTTTTTTTTCTTTTTCTGGTATGTCTGGTTTGGTTTTGCCATTTATAAATAATCACAGTCTACATTAAATCCGCCGGTGACCTCAATAGCGTCTTAAGGGCTGGTTTACCGAGATGAAAGAACGAAGATGAAATGAACAAACCGGTTATGATTATTAGTTTAGCCTTTCTGTTTTAAAGCATTATAGATTCTATGCAATTTCTCCGCATTTACATTTTAGTATATAGATCACCAACCATTGGTAAACTAATAAAATTATACAAGAAGAGCTTGCAACCAAGCTTTACTCGCTCTTTGCATTAGTTTAGAAATAATAATTGAATCCGGAAAAAAATATATCCTAAACTACAAATACATTATCAAATTAATGATAATCAAATGCACTAGTAGATTCAAATCAATCAATCGAAAAGGTAAATTGATTTGAAACTACTAGATACTCGATCAAATCTAACAAAATGTTAACTATTATTATAATATTAGTATAGATTATGTTTAATCTTGTAAACTTCAATTCAACAATTATGAAAGAGATGAAATATTTATCAGAGATTTAACAAATTTGTTACCAGATTTGATATTTTCCTTAGTGTCTGGGTTATAAGGTTAAGTTGTTTATTTTGTTAACAAACAGTTTGTACCAGGTTCTCTTGGAGATCAATTGGCAGAGACCATGCAGCTGTGCTGTTACCAGGGCACATCATACGCTCGCAACCATTCCATTCTGGATTGCTCTTCGTCAGTTGCTCCAGACGTTCCACCAAATTTGAGATCGGTTTGCATATTCGCTATGGACCAGTGCTGTAAAGAATATTTTATGTAGGTTAAAATAATTTGTTTTATATATTTATTTATCTTGTGCATTCTTGTGCATTGGACAAATAATTACTTAGAAAAAAAATGTATACTAAAAAAGTTCTTAATAAAATTTATTACTAACAACTGGATCAATGTTATCTTCAACAAATATTTAATTTTATTATAAAATTTCATTGATATAGTTATATATAATTGCAGCTAATGGGATTCAATTCACGTATAGATAGAATGTTGTGGTTTAAAGATAAGCCATTGTTTCATCTGCCGTAGAAAATAATTAAAAGTTCAAGTCAACCTTTACTTTGTCTGTGTGTCTTAGCGATTCAAGGGTTATTATTAAAACTGAATAAATAAGGAAAAAAGCTGACACAAATCACCACTTGTTATTGTGTCAAGAGCAATGATATCTCGAAACCACAATATATTATAACGAAAAATGATAAATAAATACTTATATAGTCCTTGTGATACATTATTTTTACATTGAAAAAGACAGAAAGAAAGTATTTTTGTGATGAATTTCAAACGATTATCAAAGTTTTAGAACACAGTGATGTTTTAAAAGAAAAAAAAGCAATAATGTTCATATTCTCATTTATTAGAAAGAAAGAAGACTGTGAGGTTGGTATCGATGCTGCGATGACCTCGAAGACATCCTCTTGTTCCTCTCTCAAAGTGGACGCAGCAAAAGTAAGTGAATAAGGAGGTCATAATTATTATTAACATTATACAATTTTAGAATTTTCTAAGACTTTCACGAGTACTATACATACATACAGGTCATTTTACTTTCTATATTAAAAAAAAATAAGCTACGTTTATAGATATTTACAAATATCTTTAGTTGAAGATTAATTATTCGAGAAGTCTAGTTACCTCTTAGTATTGGTAGTACATATCTTACATGTCTTACAAAAATGCTGAAATCTTATTAACAATATAATGTACCTATTATATAAGAAAAAAAATTCTCAGCAACCTCCTTTAATACTAAAGTATTTGTGTCAGATTTTTTTAGGATACAAGATAATGTTATCTAGAAATCTTGGGCTTATCTTTATTATATTTGAGAAATTATTAGTTAAAATGTGTCAGATAATTGCTTTAATTATTTTGTAATGTAAGAAGTGTTAATCTTTATCTAATTATTTTCAGTTATTAGATAGTTTTGTTATAACTGTATATAATTTTAAAAACAAACAAAAAGAAATAAGTGAAATAGCCAATATGTCAGATACTCTTAGTTTCATCCTTTTAGGGAAGATCGGTTATGAATGAAAACGCATTTGCTGATAGTACATAATAATTACAACTGCATATATATGTAGTATGCTATTTAGTATTGCTATACTCTATGTAATATTATGTATAGTTCAGACAGTCAAGTAGGTGTTCATAGCATTTTTTTTTATTTAGTCATGTTGTCGCCAATGCTCGACCGGAAGGTCGCTTGGAAGAAGCAGGAACAGCCAACGAGCTTGTGAACTGAAGACTTATGGTAAGAGTGCTGAAGAATTTCTTGCTTCTGAAGCCATGGTTACATGCTGTAAAGTAAGTATATATCATGTCACTATATGTTGAATAATTTTAATATACAATTTAATTTGAATACATACATTGTTCTTTATATTAACAAATAATAGAACAAAGTAAATCTTTCTTATTATTCTGTCATATACACGAATATATCAAAAGATCACAAAGTATATAATGTTAAGGTTAAAAAAAAACTAACTTTATTTTAGAACGCTTCCACAATTCAGAAAATTAAGGAGCATTCAGAAACAGTTACAAAAAGAAACCAAGAAAATGGTAAGTTAAGTTGAAATTTTCAAACTATTTTCTTCTACCGTGGCAAATATTTTATAAATAGCATAGCTAATACCTTTATTACATAGCTATAACATTGAAATAAGGTGAGGATATTCGTAAATATTCTTATATTTGCGAATACCCATACCTTATTTCAATGTTAGAAATTACATGGTAGCTATATTTTTCTCCTAGTGCCATTGAATATATTCAATTTCAATTTCTTTTCATTTTGTTTGTTATTAAGAAAAAAATCTCTTCTTATAGCGATAATGTTATTCATTTCTTCATTCATTTACATTCCTTAATCTGTGCAGAAGTGGTAGCATCCGTGTGCGAGGATTACGCGCCAAATGAACTTTGCGCACATCACTGCATCCCTATCCCTGGTTCTTATAAATGCGAGTGCAATCCTGGTTTCATGTTAATGGCTGATGGAAAAAACTGTAAAGAGGTATGAAATATTTTAATTTCATTTACCCAGGAAGAAGCTTCATCGATCTCGATCAGCGAAAACTTCTTATAATCAAAATTATTGTATAAAAGTCTATTGACCATGAAATAAATTTATTTTTAGGTTACAAATAATAGATGTAAGCCAAAAAACCCATGTCATCATCATTGTATTGACAATGGTATCGAAGTAAAATGTTCGTGTCGAAGAGGATATCAGCTGATGGCTGATGGCAAAACTTGTGAAGGTAAAAAATGTATGTCAAACTTTTTTAACGATTATTGTACAATATTTGTAGCTATTTTAAATGTATATTTTTGACAGATATTAATGAATGCGAATTGGACACACCCCTGTGTCTGCCAAATACACAATGTTTCAACATTTTGGGTACCTATAAATGCATTCCTATCAAGAAACAGCAAAATCAAGATAAGGGTCAATGTCCGCCTGGATTTGGAAGAAACTTATCAAACAATGCTTGTGATGGTATTGTTTTATGCTTTTGTATATAGCGTAATAATTATACAATATATGTACCATAAAGTATAAAATAATAATATATAAAAAAAATAAAAATAATACTATCTTGGTTAATGAATATCATTAAACTAAAACCTTTTCAATAGGTTTTGCTAAATCAAAACACCTTTTTCTAAGCAAAGTAAATCTAAAAAATGTACCATGAATAGATCAAAAATATTGCTATATAATTGAAAAATAGAAATATCCATCTGGATATCTCTATGTTTCTCTAGTTATGATATCAGTAATATTATTTGTATGATAAAAAAACAGATATAAATGAATGCAGTCTTCCCAACCCACCTTGTCCAAGCTACACTTGCGAGAACACTGTGGGGGGTTACAAATGTGGTGGGAAATCAGGAGATCCGGGGAACCTGAATAACAAACGACCTGTTGAAGACAGGTGTCCACCAGGATTTAGGAGCAGCCCAGAAGAAGAGTGCGAAGGTAGGTTGGATAATGTTTTCTAAGGTTTTCACGAGTACTACACATTGAAATAAAAAAAATTCTTGAGACCTATCAAAAGTAATATTCCTTTACAATGTGCTGGAGTATACAAACTTGACTGCGATTGTGGCTTGTCATACATAGGTCAAACAAAGAGGAGCATCGGTAAAAGAGTTAAGGAACACATATCGAATATCAAGCATAGGCGTACATCGAAGTCTGCAGTGTGTGAACATACCATAGACAAGCCCAATCATTATATAAGATTTGATAAACCTAAAATCCTCACTAAAGAACAACGTTACATTCCAAGAATGGTTCGTGAGGCTATTGAAATTAAAAAACATCCTAATTTTAATAGAGAAGATGGTTGGGGATTATCTAACACCTGGGACCCACTTTTGAAAAATATAAAATCCCATGTCTGTGACCGCACTGTAAGACCTCAAGATACTGTTAGTGCGTTTTGTGTGAATCCTGAATTGTACGCCCGGAAGCTTAGAAACCGTTGGAGGTAGATGACTAATTAACTGACTTACTGACAGACACCTCCATCTCGTCTTACCGTGAACACGATTGCTGCAAAGCATTCGAAACGTCGGGTTAGATTTAAAATGTAAATTTAAAATTTAATTCAATATACGCGAATTAAATCCGTAAAAATAGTTTTATTTCAATAGGTTGGATAAATCAGTTTGATTTTTTCTAAGATTTAAGGTATGGGAAGAATCTTAAAAAAAAAATTATCAGAAAATTCAAGTATATTTATTAATATTACCTTTCAGACATTGATGAATGTACTATATTACAAGACGATTGTAATAAGTTATCGCAGTTCTGCGTTAATACCCGTGGTTCTTTTTACTGCCAAGATAAAAGGTCCAAGCATTGCCCACCAGGATTCAAAACTAATTCTGTGACTAATAAATGTGAAGGTAAGATATTTTCATAATTTTCTGTTGAGTTTGTAGTGTGGTTCTTCTCAGAATGGTGAGCATTTGGAACCCTCGCAGCTTTAATTTTGAGCGCGGAATGTTTTTACAGAAATAATATTTCCGATAAGTATAGTGTAATAATATGCACTCCTGATACTTCTATTTAACGTAGACAGGTGATTACTGGTATTAATACAAAGTAGAAATATGTAAAAAAATATATATGTTTTCCAATGAGTTTGGTACTTTTTTTTTGCGGTTTCTTGGATTTGAAAAAATATAATTATATTTCTCAAAGTTTCAAATCAACAATAATGTTGACAGATATTAACGAATGTGAAGACGGAGAAGATATTTGCAAACCTGATCAAATATGCGTCAATGTTCCTGGAGAATACGACTGTAGAGATAAAAGGTAAAAAGTGTACATCGTTTTTACTGTCATTAATCTTTAAAATACATAATCTTGTGTATAAGCTGACTATTGTTGTTTTAAAATAGATGTTATTGCATAAATAAAATATTAATACAAAACTTATCTATTTAAGAGTAACAAATAGAGCAATATGTCCAGAAGGAATGAGAATGAATCCTGCAACCAATACCTGTCAAGGTAAGCCCAAAAAGTAATGATAATTGGAAGAATGATACCATGAATTCTGACCGAATATTATGACAATATATAAATTTGTAGATATAGACGAGTGTGTTGAAGGTACACATTTATGTGATATCTACCAAAAGTGTTTGAACACTAATGGCAGTCACGAATGCTATTGTATAGCTGGCTTTGAGTTGGATTCTACAACCGGGGCTTGTGTTGGTAAGTTGTTTTAAAATTTTAAATAAATATAGACGAAAAAATATATAATTTAACACCTCTAAAAATAATAAAAATAATATCGTAAAGTACTGTAAAGTATCGAAAGTGCTCGAGGTGCCTATTTTACTAAGTTTTCGGAACTAATTAATGAGGACTTAGACTGTACGATTTGATATCGTTATTTCGTAATTTATCTTGATAATTTACTTGCATTTCACTTAGTTCCTTTATAAAGCGGTTTATGTTACTGTTTTTTTATATTATAATAAATTAATGGACAAACCCACAAACACACTAACTTTCACTTGATTAAGTTTTACTACTAATATTGCATAAAAACCTTTTAAAAAATAAAAACCCGCACCAATAAAAGCTCAATATCTTCGAGACGACTGCTTTTATACCAGACATAGCTAAGAACCATCTCGAAGACCAGGCTTTCGATTAAAAAAACCGCAATCAAATCCGTCCACGCGTTTGGCTGCTACGAAGCTACAGTTAGACACACAGATATACATATACACAGGTCAAACTTATAACACCCTTCTTTTTGGATCGGGATAAAAATAAACATATATGGGCAGGGATTCGAAACCGCAACCTCTGGGTCTTCTTTGAAACCTTTTTTCATTGTGTAATTATTTAAAATTTAAATAAACTTAACATGACTTTACATGTTTGTAGATATTTTAAAACTTTAATTACGGTTCTGGCATCTTTTCAACATTAATCTATATTGCAAAGTTGGAAACATTGGTTAGGATTTTTGTATAGAAGCCTAATAGATGTCACCACAGTCTCGATAAAGGTGATCATATATACAATACTTAATTAACCGAGAATCCATATATATTTGAAACTTAAATAAACATGTTTATAGATATTTTCAAACAGTTGTTTTTATCTAAAATTAAGACATTAAAATTATATTGACTGTTCTTATTAACAGATTTTTTTTAATTAATACCATTATTATATTACAGTTATATGTATATACATATATATAACGTTTTAGATATAAACGAGTGTGCGACGGATCAAAACAACTGCATTCCGGAATCCCAGCGCTGCGACAATACCGTGGGCTCGTTTCTTTGTATCCGTTTCATCTCATGCGGCACGGGCTACATACTGCACCATTCTTCTAGCACCTGCGAAGGTAACTTATACTTCAATTCATATATCTTATCTATAATCATCTATAATAAGTTAGGCTTACATTTTGAATAAATATTCAATGAAGAATTAATTGAAGAATGAAGAAAGAAAACGACAAGGTATATTAAATCTAGTTGGAGAGAAATCTCTTTTATGTAGAAGTCTTCTTTTGTAGATTCGATGACAACAAATTTTATCTAGTTTTTAACCAGGGCTTCTGTCATATATTCACATTAATTAAAATCTGTAAAACAAAGTACAGTATTCAAAAAAAGAATTCTTTACAATATTGCTATATTAGAGTAAGTATTTTTATTTTTACATGATTACTTATCTACACAGACATCGACGAGTGTGCTCTCGGCTCACACAACTGTGACCGAGCGGGCCCGGAGTACCACTGTCTTAACATCCCTGGCTCCTTCCGGTGCCAGCGCCGTTTGCGGACCACTACACCCGAATATAGCGATTATTACTATGTAGAGTGCGTATTGTTTTCTATTCATTGACTTTATTTATACTTTGTTATTTATAGCAAAACATTTCATTTTTCGTTCTATTGAAATTTTAAAGTTAAAACAAAGTAGATGTTACAGATGTCACAGTATTTTATAAAAGTTCTTTTATAACAGTGAAGAAATTGAAGAGGATGAAAAGGCTCTAAACAAAACCGAAATATCTACAACTTCATCTGCTACACCAGAAGCTGTAACACTAGCAACTAATAAAGCTATATTGACACCAACTCTTAAATTAACAACGACTGCATCACCACCAACTAGCGTAAAAATACCAAAATTACCAGAAATACCAGAAGTCAATTTAGATAATAGCATAGACCAAGGAAAACCGGACACAGCTGCAGAACCACCAAACGAAATAGAACATCAACCATCAAAGACAGATAAATCTGATAATAGAACAGACATTGAAGAACCAATTATACCAAAGAAAGCATATGAAACTACTGAATCTCTGTCAATACCAGAGCAGACAGAAGAAAGAGAAAATATCCCTGAATATTCTAAAGTTTCAGAAACAACTTATAGTCCAATTCCTGAAAACCCAACATCGCCTAAATTAGTTAATGTTCTCGTAAAAAAAGAACCAGAAGCAGCAACTATTAAATATGAAAACCATAAAGACGGTCCTACTCTTGTAGATGATAACGTTTATGAAAATAGGTGGGAAAACAGTAACCCTACAGATTGTCAGGTTGGTTTTGAAATGGATCAGTATGGTGCATGTTTCGGTAAGTTATTTAAAATAAACTTATATGTACTTAAGTCTATAACTCTTAAATTGCTTTATTATAGAACTATATTTTGGAATACATTTTAGATATTGATGAATGTGCAATAAATCGACACACGTGTTCTGGTCTAACTGAGACCTGTAGAAACACTATGGGCGGTTATATATGTGATTGCGTTATTGGATTTAGACGAGACATTTTCTCGGGTTCCTGCATGCTAATAACGACTTCTTCATCATCTACATCTACTTCCTCTTCCACTTCTACGACAACTTCTACAACTACTACGAGTACAACAACACCAGCGCCGACTACGTCATCTACGACAAAAAGTAACAATTTAGAAAAAAACATTATTTGTATATCAAATATTGCGTGCGATTATGAAATGTGATTGTCACTTGAAATATTTATTCAAAACTAATAATCGAACAGTCATCTAGACTACTAGATGACAGTAACTATACTGTCTCTATCATTTGTTTTTGTGATCCATAGGATATTTTTTCGGTTACCCCGAATATCCCACTGCATCAATACGACCATTTCGACCAGGAAGTTCCTGTGACGTTGGTTATATGTTTAATTTTAAAACTCAAATATGCGAAGGTAATAAAAAAATACAAACAATAGTAATATACAATAACAAATGTCAAGTAAACAACAATAAAAGTTATATTTTAGATGTTAATGAATGTGTAAATGGACATGCGACCTGCGGGCCAGCGGAAATTTGTATAAATACCAACGGAGGCTACCGGTGTGAGTGTCCCCCAAATATGAGGATAGATATTCAAAAACAAAGATGTGTTCCTATTTTTAATCCGGGCCAATTTCCGCCAGGGTATGGAAATGAGCCAGGTATGTTTTCAAGTATATTATGACTACACGATTATATCACTATGATGGTCTATGCGCCAAGAAAAAAATTTATGCTTGCAAAGAGAAAGATTTATGTTGTTTTTTTTTTCTAAAACTTTGCGAGTAGAGATTACCTTCGTTTCAGCTTGTATACGAATGCTGGTTGACGTATTGATATCTTATTATTCTTTTACTTATATAATTGTTACATTATACATCCCAGTAGATCCAAACAACGTCATTCCGAGTAATAGGGAGTGGGACAAACAACTTACTAAACCGGAAATCACACAAGTTGAAGAAAGCGAACCAGAATTTAAGTGTCCTTCCGGAACGCGATTGAATATTTATAATTCCTGTGAAGGTAAGCAACAAAGATTTGCTCCTGAAAATTGACTTCATTAGAGAAATATGTTTATTTTTTAATATTTTATAAACAAAACAATGGTAATTTATCAAGAGAAGGTTCACTAATTTTCAAGAACAAATTTCACTGTTAAAAGTAAAGAATTCAAATTTGATGCGAATATTGTGTGCATTATTCTAGACTATAGCAAAATAAGGATATAATTTTTTTTTAATATCACCTGTAAAAAAGAGTAAAAATAAAAAATAAAAATCATGAATGTGTTATTAACTACTTCACAAAAACTTAACGTTTCTAATTATAATTACTCTTAGACGTCCTAACGACATGAATTAAATATTTTTTTATATATTATCAGATATAGATGAGTGTGCGACCGGTGAGGCTCGGTGCGGCCCTCAACAAGTGTGCACAAACCTTTATAATGGGTACACTTGCTCTTGCCAGTCCGGATACCGACTCGTCGGTGACCATCAGTGCCAGGATGTTGATGAGTGCGCTATCACAGCTAATAAGGTAAGAGCAGAGACAGATTGCCACTTAGTCGCAAAAAAATATCAATATATTTTTTTTCCTGCTGTACTCTCAATGTAATCTGAATTTTTCATTTGGGTTAAAAAACCATTATTGATCAAAAGTTTTTTTTAAATCTCCATCAAAAATATTCGTGGCGTTAAATTTCGCTAACAGGAGACTTATTTTTTATTTATAAAATACTTAGATACGATATTCAATAATAGCGGTGATACTTGAATTGTAAAACAAAACGTTGATTTCTTTTTGTACATGATGTTTTTGAATACATAATAATATTCATTATTTTATTTTGTAGTCAATCTGCTCTCAGCACGCAGATTGTATTAATACAATAGGATCTTATAAATGTCGCTGCCACAAAGGATTTAGATCAGCGCCTGTCAATGAAAAGGTAATTAAGAATGTTTAAATCTACGCTTAAACAAAATAACATATTGTGTTTTAAAATGAAAACATGTTTCTCAACGCAATGTCAAGCCAAGTCTCTGTGCTGATTTTAAGACAACTCCTTGTGTTTACACAAAAAACAAAAGTTTATTATATTAAAATGGTGGTAATACTTTGATCCCAATTATTCAATAAGCCACCATCCATCCAAATTCTACATTGGACTAACCCATCTCAGTTCTAACTATCCCAATATATTATTTTGGATCTACCAGTCATCATCATCATCATTATAACAGTCATCATGTTAGATGACTATTTCATTTATTATTGTTATACATTGATTTATGGAATGAAAAGGAAATGGAATAAATTATTTTTAAAGCGATATTATGTGATATTCAAATGGTGATTCTGACACCAGTATATTATATTGTTTTTAGGTGTGTGTCGATGTGGATGAATGTGCAGAGTCGCGTTCAGGAGCACTCTGCCAGCAGCGATGTATTAACTCTTGGGGAAGCTATACTTGTTCCTGTCATAGGGGCTACAGGCTAAATCCTGATAACCGGTAAGTGACAAATCTTAAAACATAGTCCAACGCCACCGAGTGAACGTTCACGGTATTAACATGATGGACTAACTGACTCAAATTTTGGAATCAGGCCAAAGTTTTGTATCTTGTCATGACATATGAAAAATATAACAGATGGCGTCATATTTAAAAGCGTAAGGGTTTTGGGGTGTTGGGTTGCATTTAATTTAACAGCTATTTCACCAGATGGCTTTGGATAGAGTAATCTAATCAACTGTAGGTTAATTTGGTTAAAAATTTATTAGCATAGTATTAATATATTTGATTTCAGCACCTGTTCAGATATCGATGAATGCACAGAGTTTAAAAAACAGAACTTATGTGTGGGAAGATGTTTGAATGAACCAGGCAGCTACAGGTGCACTTGTCCGTCTGGCTATCGTCTGTTTGAAGACAAACGTAGTTGTATTGGTAGGTGACATATAGTATTAACTTTTAAAAGTTATAATTAAATATTATTTTGAATTGAAACTTTATCCGTAAGCTATCATAATTATCGAAATAAAGCTTTATATTTAATTTCTTTATAATCAAGAAAAGGCTTTTCAATAAGCAAATTAAATAATTTAAATATGTTTTATTATAATAATATCCTCAGTCAGACTTTTATAAACTATTGTCTCCAGATATTGATGAGTGCGAGACTGGTACTGCAACATGCGCCGGTGGTAGGTCGGAAGGAAAAAGTGATGTGTGCTTAAACACTCGTGGGGGGTACCGCTGCCATCGCGTCACTTGCCCTCCGGGGTACCAGCTCAAGAACAGACAGTTAGTTTTTTATTTCCACTACCTATGAATTACTTTGATATTTCATTGACATACTCAAAACACTTATATAATTTATTTCTGAGTAGTTAAGCAAAAAGTTTATTAGCCTATTCATATTGACAGGTCATTTTAAAATTAAATAAAGATAGAATGAAAAAATAATCGATACCCGTATAGAGGTACCGTATCCCAAAGTTAGCGGGTTCGAATCCCTGCGGGCAGGGATTCGAACCCGCTCACTCTGGGAAACCGTCCCGTTGCTCCAATTGAGCCAAACCAATTCGTACCGTACCGTATTTTATACATGTTTATAGATATTTTCAAACTTTGACAGGTGATATAGTATAGTGATGTAATTCTAGACTATAATAACCGATTTTTAATTCTCAGTCGCTGTACCAAGATTAAGACCCAATGTTCAGCGGGAGACTGGGAGTGTTCTCGCAAACCAAGCACTTATTCATACAACTTCATGACGTTTGTGTCCAACTTGTACATACCCGAATCTAAAGTAAGATTTATCATAAGCTTACTTAACTATCTACTTATTATTCCAGTATACTTCAAACATTTTTGGGGATGTCAGCATAATAGAATTCCCACCAGCAGACGTAAATATATATTGTAACTTTAGGGAATCTATAAATATTATCTTGTATCATTATGTTTATTATAGGTCGAACTATTCAATATGCGTGGTCCACCGTGGAAGGATGCACAGTTGAGATTCCTCCTTGGTATCGTAAAAGTGGACGCGCCGCCCTCTGTCAAGGTGAAAGCTGATATAAATTCATTCGTGTAAGTATCTAGGTTTCGTATCAATCGTTCGTTCTTGCTTCGTTCGTACCTTCGTTAAATTAGTTGGATTATTTGTTTGATTAATATTAACTTTCTTAATTAAATGTTTACCACGTTTAGGTTTTTTAATTGGAAAAAAAATTGGTAACCATTTTTAATTTCAGGTTAATACAAACATCTAACCAAGCGGTGGTAACACTGGTGAAGCCTTTGGAAGGTCCACAAAGCATCGAATTAGATTTATCCATGGAGTTGTTCAGTAGAAAGCAGTTTGGAGGTATAGCGGTGGCGAAGTTATTCATATACGTATCAGAATATGAGTTTTAATTATATTTTTATTAAAATTAGTCTTAAAATTTAGTGACTTTCATTTATTTTCGTTTCAAGGAAGGGAAAAGAAAAATATAATTTTATTAAACAGTTTATTTTTTCTAATAACATGAATATGAATTTCTACAGTTATTTTTTTCGCATAACATTTTTTTATAAATTAACTTATAAACTTTTAATAAGTTAAAACACAATACTAATAATCTTACCTTAAAATAAACTTTACATATGGATTTAAGACTCAGTTTTTGTTTTGAGTCACTTTTTGTTAATTTTTTTTTCTTGGAGAGAACTATTTTTTGTTTCTTTGATAAATAGATTTTTCACATATGAAGCATAAAGACATTTTATAATAGAAATAAATAATTAATAAAAAAATGTAACCGTTGTTGTACCCTCACTCTATGAAAGTTATAATATAAGTTCCTAAAAACTAATAGAACGAGGAAGATTAAGAACCCTAAATCATTTTAAATAACGCCTCCTACGGCTTGAAATTGTAAACTATGTTCTACATAACTGAGGATTTAAAACCTTTAATAACTGTTTTACCAAAATAAAAAAATAATATACTACAAACAAAAAAAACTACCAAAACATTAATCTTCTACAGAAACTACAAACAAAAAGATAGACAAAAGCAATACAGAACAACTTTAATTTTAGCGTTATAGTAAGCCATTTTAATATACGAATCTTTTTTATTTATTTCTAAGTGATCTATAATTATTTATCACAGTCTCACAATCACACACAAGAAGTAAGATTATCACACTACCTAAAATTATATGCAAACACCTACTATTAAAATATATATTTTTTTAATAAGCAATTACTGTCACAAGTGCAGAAGTTTAAAACCTATACAATGTTTAAATTGAAATCAAGGCACTAATTCTGATCTACGCTATTGCTAATTTATTTGTTATAACACAAAATATGAATTCATTTTCATTTTAACACATAAAATATTAATTCATTATTATTTCCTTTTCTTCTCTCTGTCCTTTTAATATCTATTCATACGGATCAACGATGTTGAGGACAGTTAAACAGCCATCTTGCGAGGCGATAGCTACCGCTTTACCACCGTGAGCACTTGCCACTCCTGTCACCTCGGCAGGTGCTCTGTATTCTGCAATGGCCTTACCATCAATTGTTCTAGAATAAATAAGAATATTACGTTGAAAAGGTATTATCAAAGATTGATGATAATTTCTCATAGTATCGTTATCTCAACTAAAATCGGAAGAATATACCTGAAAACTCTTAATGTCTTTCTCCCGCTATGGTAATAGAAAACGTACTGGTCAGTTGAACTGAACATTGTTATGATAGAGAAGACTCCTTCTGCAGCTCGTGATATCAGCTGCTGTATGGAGGCTCCTCGCTTCAGCTCGATGAGGTCCAGTCCGCCGCGGGATGGAGCGCAGAGACCGATTTTACCGTCTCTCGTAGAAGCACCGTTCCATCGTGGCACAAACCTAATAATTGTATTACTTTGTAATTATACTATATTATCGTAGTGGTTCTTACTTTGATCTACAAATGTAATACGATTCTAGTTAACTTAGTACATGGTAAAAAATATGAAGTCACCGAGTTTAAATACATTTCTTATTTTTAAAATTTATATACATTTGAAATAATTTTCAGATGTTCTGTTCTAAAAACTAGCTACGTTAATAACGTTATTCTTTCATTCTTTTTAAGTGATGTGAATAGATTTTAAACAAAAGCTACGGAAGTGGTTAGAGTCAGTGCAGTGGTCTTAAAATTCAATGGTTTACCTAACATGACGTTTTGTTTTAATATCCAAGATGCCAGCCTTATCATTGCCGACGACAGCGAGCCAATGTGGCTTGTGAGGCAATGCTGAGACGGACACCATGTCTTTGATTCCGCTATTTTTTATGGGAATTCTATAAAAATAAAAGAATTTTCTATATTTGAACTTGATATTTGATAAAGAGGTTGAATGACGGTAAATTATGATTTAGTAATTTGTTTCAATATAGACAAATTTTATTAATCTTTTATTACTTTATTGACATGATTAATTATTCTTAATTATTGTATCTATATTGTCAAATACCTGTGCAATCGTGCTCCCGTTCGCGCGTGGAATACGTGAAGACATTCTCTATTCGACTTGTCCATCCCTGGAGCTACGATATGATGTTCATCAGCCGATACTACGGCTGATCTGTACCCGGTACCCCTTACATCATAGTCTACTGTGTAGATCTTTTCCCCTTCTATAAATTGGAATAATTGGATTCATGACATTTATTGTTTTAAAACTATTATTAATATTCTTACTATGTTAGTATTTTTACTTACCAGGGATAGTTCTTGCTACGATGTATGCTGCCGCCAAATTGTCCACATTATCCGTCGAAACAATCATTGAAATTGTTATCAATTTAGTACCATCTTCTAAGAGTAATAATTGCTTTACTCCTTTTTGCTCTTCTTTGAACATAACCTAAATAAAAAAAGGTAATACAATTAAAATATATTAAAAGGAACTAAAATAGGTCATCTGATTAAACAAACTTGTCTGTCAGGTGTATCCCAAATTACGACATTCCCAGATTCAGCAGTGATAACGTTATCTCCACTTGGGGTGATGACTGCATGGGTCACAATAGCACCCAGTGGTGCATCAGCTAGTTGAGCCAGCAAGCGACCAGTGCTGGTGTCCCACAGACCCCAACAGCTTCGAGTCACCGTCACCGCCAGGCATTGATCACGTGCTAAGCTAAAACCGTAAGGTTAGGCAATCGCAAAATCACATCAAGGACTAGTATTTTGTATCTAAACTTTTGAATTTGTTTTATTATAAGATCGGGTACGTTATAATGATTATAATAAATAACAGTGACCTAATAGAATCAATTGGCAACTCCTGACGATCGATCTTGTGAACTTGTTCAAATATATTGTCGATGTTCCAAATCTTTACAGTTCGGTCTATTGAGGAAGTGATCACATTGTTCCAAGTTCCAACGGTTAATGGCTCCAATTGGACTATTCTTCCGAAATGAGCATCAAGGATTTTGATCAGTTTGGTTGTTTCAAGACTCCATACGTACAAGTTCTTTCTATAATAACAGGATGGGATAAAATTGTTTGTGTTTAATTATTACTCAAATAAACCTACGTACGTCAAGTATCGTGAAGTTCTTTGGTGAATATGTTACTATGTAAATTTTTCTGAAGTATATAGCTTTAATTATGTATGAATATTTGTTTTATATAAAAAACTAGTATACTACCTGACACCTGCCACAGCATAAGTATTATTTTTGCTGACCATAAAAGAATTTGAAAGAGTCATTTTGGTTGATATATTTCTTATTGTATGAGGAAGTTTTAAAACTATTCCTTCTAGTCTTAAGTCTTTTTCTTGTATGTCTGCTTTCTCTTCCTAAAATAAAAAAATAACATTTAATACAAAATGTACTTATTATTGAAATTAGTAAAACTAAAATTGTAAACACATTTTTTTACAATACCTCTGTTTCTTCTTCTTTTATCTCTTCCTCAACATTCGCTTCTGTTTCATGGTTTCCACGTGGGATCACATTATTAAAATCCCAAACGACGAAACTGTAAGTAGTTGTGGCTGAGAAAAAATAAATATTATTTTTTTTACTAGTTGAAACTCTTTAGGAGTTTATTTTGATTTCTATGCTGTGATTCATAGTGCAATATGTATTGGTTGTAATGTTGTCTGTTTGGTATGAAACTTTAATCTCGTGTACAAATTAAATGCCAGATTATAGGGGGTGATGTTACACCTCCCAATCACATATAATTTTTAAAGGTTTGTCTTGTGTAGTTCTAAAAATTATTGTAAGGATTCGATTTTATTCCCTGTGCCTTATAAACTATTACCGTATTATTTTTCAATGAATTATTTTATTATACAAATAAACTATATCTGTCACAAGCTTTTGTTCAACTGCAACTATCATAGGTATCTATTTTGGAATATCTTATTTACCGAGTAACATTCGATCCTTCTTTCCTCTCTTCAACTGGAGCATGGCTTCCGCTGTGTCGGTTTCATCGTGATGCAGTTCTTCTATCTTAATCCAATTCAATTGTTCCTCGTTTAGTTCGTATACTGAAATCTGATATAATATTGTTGATTAGGTACTTGATTAATTCAAATTCTATAAAAAGATATTCATCAAATAAAATTCATAATATTTCCAGGAAATTGACGGGTTTATGCACTGTACTGCAGATTGTTTTCACTAACGATGTTTGAAAGGATGTTTGATGGAAATGAGCTTTTCCTCACACCACACGAAACACCACACGACACGACACGACACACGACACGACATACGACACGACACACGACACGACACACGACACACGACATACGACACGACGCACGACATGACACACGACACGACACACACACGACACACCACACGACACGACACGACCCACGACACGACACACGGCACGACATGACACACGACACGACACGACACGACACACGACACGACACACGACACGATACGACACACGACTTATCTTATCGTTAACTTCATATCCGACAAAGTAAAAGTTTTATGACAAGCCCTAAAAGTTTTAATTTAGCTTTTATAACTTTAACAAATGTGTAATGTTTAAAACTGTTGAAGTTTAACTATTACAATACTTTGGTTTGAAAAGTCACTAGAAAAAAACGGTAACTAACTTGATAACCTCTCTCAGGATCACTAGTGTATATCTGAGTCCAGTGCTTATTCATGGTCAGTGCTCCTCGACACCTCAAAGGCTGCATCCATTGTCCAGATTTGAAGAAGTGGACCAAAAGCCTGTCATCGTCGAGGTCTCCACTCCACATCACCAAAACTAGGTTTTCTAGGTCTCTGAGTTCCATAGCTTGATATAATTTAAGTCATTAAAATAACGTGAAGAATAATATTTCAATTTTATTATAATTAAAAATCAGTAAGTATCACCAAGATAAAACGAAATCGGCAAATCTTACAGAGTATCTCCCAATGAAGACCATCGTATGGCGCGTGATCAGGAACGGGCTCCGTGTGCTGCAACTCCCCTCGCATGGAGTAACGCACCCACGAGTGAGGCCCATAGATGAACATATGATGGTTCAGCACAAACACTCCTCGGACTGTTTCTTCTGTAACAGGAAGAATGAAGAAAGAAACATAAAATTCTCTATATATATAAGAATACCATATAAATAACAATATTATAAAAGCGACACATCGATAGATGTGCACGTGCAAGTATATTAATATTTCGAGGGTTTTCATTTTGAATATTACGAAGAGCAACATTTTTAAACTAAAAATATGATAACTATTTCTTTCTCACCATTTATTTATATTTGTAGATGATAGATGAAAATGCATATCTTATCTCTAGTCTTCTAACCGTAACATTAACATTAATGTTAATGTCTAACTCTAACATTCATAACTATAAAGATTTACCTGCTTCTAACGGGTTGTCAATAGTAATGTATTCACTTGTCAGCATATTAAGCAAAATGGACTGAAAACATACAATCAGTGTTAAGATAACAAAATCAGTTTTAAATCGGCCATAAATAACATTGTAACTATAAAATCTTCTTATTAGCTTAAGACTGTTGTATCTAAATGAATGTCATATAATTTTTACCACAGAATTATTAGTAGAGGCCGCAGCCCATTTATTATCTGGTGATAATTCCAAGTTCTGCATTATTCCTTCCAGTTGAGGGCAAAGATCTCTAGCAAGGTCCGAAGTAGATAGATCCCAGGATATTACTCTGCTAGATATAGATACGACATATCGTTTGTCTGAACTCAGTCGAAACGCAAAAACTGCAAACTGGTGTCCCTCCAACGAATACTGAAATTACAAGACAATAGATAATAATTATTTTATCGGACTTGTTTGCTTAAACTATAATACGGTTCTCTAATTTAATGTTCGGTTGTTGGAACATATATTTTCTGGTGTAAGTAGGAGAAGAACAATACTATGCGATATGTATCAAATGTAACAAAGCAGTATTGTGAATTAAGCTTTGCACTGTTTATATGTTGAAAAGTAAGCTTGTAACCAGCACTGAGACATGTAAAAGCTATTCTAATTCTAAACAGTTTGAATGGGTCAAACAGAATATATCCAGAAACCAATTAAACCTACCTTTAAAGGTCCTCCCGGTGTGTGCAAGCAATGATGCGATGGCAGCAAAGCACAGTGATTCTTGCCTTTATCATGACATTGTTTTAACAACGATGACACAGCTGGGTTTTGCTGAGCTTCAGGCAACAATCTTCCTACTAGCTGTGGAGCTAACATATCGGGATATGTTCCAAGGATTGCACCACCCAGGCGTAGTGCGTCTGCTACTAGCATCAGTTCTCTAGAATTAAAAGGTTTTAGTTTGTTTCAGGAATGAAAATATTAAATTAAAATTAGAAATAAAAAAAATATACGTCAATAAAAATACTTTGGTATCAATATCTCAATTGTAGAGTCACAAAACAATATTTCAGAGGTCACGGGTTCAAGTATTTTCATTACATTTGTGTGTTTAATATAAGCAAATATAATATAGATTATAAGTTAAAAATGTTTTTTTTGTAAGCGCAATTTTACAGATAATCTTAAAAGGTTCACCTCACAGCATCCTTCACAACATGCTGCTTCGAGTCCTCAAAGTCTGCTAGCACTGCCTGCAGCGGACAACAGTTGAGCTTCGCGTGGAGCCATTCATAGTTAAACAGAACTTCTGCGTACAGGTCCGTGAAGCGTTTTGAACGGACTAGATGGAAGGGTAATTCACCAAACTAGGGATTTGAGATAAATTTAAAATTATTAAAAATTTAAATTTAATTTAATTATAATAATAAAATAATAAACGGTTAATGTAAAATAGAACTTTTATTGGGAATACTTTTAAAAAACTTTTACTGTGAAAATGAGAATAATTATAGCAAATTATTGAACAATTTGTACAAATTTATATAAATATAGAATGAAAAATAAACCGATACGGGCAGGGATTCTAACCCGCGACTACTGGGAAACCGTCCCGTCGCTCTACCATCTCATAAGGTACTCAGCGATACGGTAGCTCAGTTGGTAGAGCGACGGGACGGTTTCCCAGTAGTCGCGGGTTAGAATCCCTGCCCGTATCGGTTTATTTTTCATTCTATATTTATATAAATTTAAGTAAGCTTAACATGGCTATACTTGTTTATAGATATTTTCAAACATTAATTTGTACAAAACTCACCATTATACTAAAAATGAAGTATTTAAAAAATATAGAATAAAATAGAATAGAATAGAATGGAATGGAATGGAATGGAATGGAATGGAATGGAATGGAATGGAATGGAATGGAATGGAATGGAATGGAATGGAATGGAATGGAATGGAATGGAATGGAATGGAATGGAATGGAATGGAATGGAATGGAATGGAATGGAATGGAATGGAATGGAATGGAATGGAATGGAATGGAATAGAATAGAATAGTCCTGTTTCTCTACCAATTGAGCTACCGTATCTGTCTCGGTAAATTAAGTAAACATGATCGTCTTTATTAGGGTGGTGATGTTATTATAGAATAAAATTCTATATTTACTTAAAAATTTAAATAAGCTTAACATGCCTACACATGCTTATAAACATTTTCAAATATTAAAAAAAATCACAATCCGGATTCTGTAATTTTACAATACCTTCCGCAAATTATATCTCTTAGTAGATCCATCGGCAGATGTAAAGACCAAAGGTTGGAGAGGAACCTTTCTATCAGCTACACCTTCCCTATCTGCTAGATTAAATCTATGTCGTTGGATCTCTGTGTACTTGAACGGTTTTGGGTTGCCTCCGCCCCAAATACCTATGGAGATAGGAAATAGTGGAGTAAAGAAAACTGGATACTTATATTCAATTTATTATGTATGCATGTAGCAGTATAGTTTTAACCGACTTCAAAAAGAGAAGTTTAAAAATTTGACAGATCTTATTACCTAAATAATAATCAGCAATCATAGAATGGAAGTACATGGCCATGTTCATGTTCTTGAAATATCTCTCTCGCGCGGTGTCTCTGAACTGTCGGTGGTACCAGTTCATGACAGAGACGCCATCGGCTTCACGCTCTGACAGATAATTTGGTAGATCGTTGCGAATTCTGTCAAAGTGTTTTATTTTGTTTGTATGTAAATAAAAATATATTAAGTGAGGTGAGTAATTAAATTGTTTTAAGTCTTCAAAATTTGAAAAATAATCTTGAAGTGTTGAAGCTTATTAGTTTATAATATTATTCTAATGACTATTACATTTATAAGTATATATATAAAGACTTCTTATTCCAGTTTCTAAAACATCATAAATAAAATGAAGATACCTGGTCCACAATAAAGGTGGAATTCTTCTAACCGGTGGTAAGTGGTACTGATATACGTCATCAAGAACTTTATCGTCAAGGGATATGAGGTCTTCTAGTTCTGTTTCTGACAGTCCACTTCTAGCTGCTGTGATATAAGCTAGAGCGTGGAATACTAATAGTCGTCCGTGCTGAAAAGAACATTTATATTTTATAGGAGAAGTTTCGCGTTAGGGATTATATTATCGCTTTGTTGCGTGACGATTTACTATCGCATAAATGACGTGTTATATACGTGTGTACAACCCAGATCTGCACTATAATCTGTAGATGACTCATAGAATTGTCCTGTGTGGGAATCGAACTCACTACCTTTAGCTCAGGAATCAGGGTCACTACATCCATTCATTATTTACTAAAAAACTCTTTCTGAAAACATTATATTGAACGTTTGGACTTATAAAGAGTTAATATATATAATAAAGAGATATGTTTTTTTATTGTTTTTTAAGCAATTCCAATCTGGATTCTTTTATTTTAATGTCAAACATTTTTATTTACAAATTTCCTAAAATTTCGTTACCTGTTTTTCAATTCTTTCAAATAGCATCATAATAGAGTCCATGACTGTTGACGCTAAATGTGTGTCCTGAGGTTTGGTGTAACTTCTCCATCTGCATACCTGAAATTTATTTTATGTACTAAAAATATTAAAGTTTTAATTTTAAATTTAGAATAACTAAACCTCAAAACTGAAATTCAAAACTACAAAAATACCTCAGCGAACACCAATTTAACAAATATTGGCAAAGAACACTGGCCAATAGCATTGGAAACCAAACGCCATTGATAGTTGCTCAAATCTCTCGCGGCAGCTGCCATCCACAGTCTGAATATAAAAAGTAGACAAAAAATAAACTGCCGACATAATATAAACTTTTATATAAGTATAGAATGAAAAATAAACTGATACGGGCAGAGATTCGACCAATTAGTAGAGCGACGGGACGGTTTCCCAAAGGTCGCGGGTTCGCGTCCCTGCCCGTATCGATTTATTTTTCATTCTATATTTATATAAATTTAAATAATCTTAATATGGCTATACATGTTTATAGATATTTTTAAACATTAATATATACTTATTATATATTCTACCAATATTTTCTATGTATGAAAAATATAGCAAAAAGACGTTGGATAAGTTAGTTTTTACTGAAACTTGAATTGCTGGTAAATAAATAACGGATACTAACTTTAAAACTTGCATAGCCAGATCTTCTCCCAAAGCCTTAACTTCCAAAAAGTTTTCTTCAGAATCAATCATTCGCCGAAGCACGTCATACTCTTTAGATACTTCCGGGTTAGTTTCTTCACACGCACAAGTTACTATTATCTGAATAGATAACCCATTAATGAAATTATTCTAAAAGAACTGAACTTAATTGACTGAGTTATCTGTCTAAATTCTCTATTGAAGTGAGGAATATAAAATTCAAAGGATGAGATTCTTTTGTAACGAACATTTTAAAAGAGAAATTGTTTTCCTGAAAATGTAAAAATAAGGGTGGCAAGCTTTTATGGATTTTTCATCATTATCAAATAAATAAATATTTTATAATTATAAGAAGATAAAAATAATTTTAAATAATGTAACTCATACGAATAATACTTGTATTACTGTTTGCTTTAAAAAATGAGACAATATTTTTAGTGCCAAAAGAACATTGAAAAGAATTAAGCTTAGATCTTATTAAAATATTTATTTAATGTTTAATTTACCTTACAATGTGGAGGAAGTCTTGTAGGTAACCAGGATACCTTATTGTTTTCTGTGCCGATACCTGTCAGTTGATCCACTGAGTCCAGGAACAGCAGTAATGGCTGCTGCTGAGTTGCGATAGTAAGCAGCTGTTTGAAATGCGCTGTCAGTGGGACCAGATCGTCCGGGATACTTTCAAACGGAAGTGCAAAGTTGTAGGATATCTGGAAATTATAATTATTATTAACTTGTACGTTTTCATAACATAACATATTTATCCTGATAAATATTAATATTTTCTGAAAGTGGTTAAAAAATTCGTGAAATAGATGTATGAAAATATGATAATATGAAATAGAAAATTCTCCAACATGTGCCCCTCAGTCAGAATAATATAGAAAACTAGTGTTTTGTTTTTAATTTTAGCGAAATAATAAATAAAAAAGAATACTATAATTAGTTATACTTACTTATAATGGGATATTTAATTTATAATCCCAATATGCTTTTTTAGTAATAAAATAAATATAATATTTTGTTTACCTGTTGACAGATAGATATAAGTGTAGGTGTTAGAGCGCTGGAGTCAGGAGTTGTTCCTAGAAATCTTATGATGTTTGTAGGTCGGCATTCTGCAAACCATTGGGCCAGTGACATAGCTGCACTCTTCGATAGCAAACTTGTTTTACCGCAGCCACCTAAAGTAATTATATTATTAATTATTTGTATATAATAATTATTAAAATCTTGTAATTAATTGAGTTATTTGTAATTAATTGGACATCTCTTGTAGGCAGCCTCTCTACATTAATCCCAACAACATTTGTTCTACGACTTTTTACAAATCTTGATAAACAACACAAAAAAGACAAAAAAATACTCCCTCTTTTACTTATTAGTCTGTATTTTGTAAGAAGTACTAAAAGGTCAAAGCCCAGGCGCCGTACTTACGTTCGGAATTAATACCAGTTCAAAAGCAACAAATCAATTTTGTATGGGAAAACTCAAATTTTAAAAACTATTAATTTAAAAAAATCATAGAACAAATGCTTTTCCTTGTAGATTTTATGTCATATACCTTATACATACGTAGTTATATATTACTATATATATTATATATATGTTGTACGTTTTTTTACACACCTACGGCTATTCATGTATGTCCTAAGAACGTTAGGTAGAAAATGTCTTCTTAACAATAAACTTTCCTTATATTGTATACATTAGTGCAATAAAAATGTTAATAAATAAAGTTTGTAAATAAAAGCATGAATTCTAATAAATACTAGAACTAATATACCGTCTATGTTATTACATTTATTTCAATAACAATATTAAAGATAATAATCATCTCAATTGTCAATTAGAAGAAATGTGACTAAACGAAGTGTTGATCGCTTAATCAATACTTTGTTAATGTAAATACTGATCGATGATTGGTTTGTTTGTGATAGTAGAGTTACGTGATGACATTTAGAAATTTAATCTATACATCTATATATATATCACGACATAGTAACGGGAAAACCGTTACAATTCATTAATTGTAACGGTTCTTATAGTTATTATGGTTAATTAATTATAATACTTTGGTGAAGACAAAGTCTTGATTAGAATCTAGTTGATATAAAATATATATGTAACATCGTCACCTTCTCCATAAAGAACCAGTGGTTTATCAGAACTATTCATCATGTAGTTTTCAATGAAGTTCAAGTCGTATTCTCTTCCGTGGAATACTTTTACAGAGTTGTTGCAAGCGTGAAGATGCTGGAGAATCTCTGTGACGATCTGACCTTGAGCACTACTGTCTTCTTTACGCATAGCCCTGGATATTTTAAGCATATTTGATTATCTATTTAATTTTAACAACATAAAATAACATAACAAAGCAAATTTTTAAATAATATACGGTAAAAACTTAGATAACTTTTTAGATAAATTAAACATTTATAACATAAACATCAATGCTTATCAAAATAACTCACCGGTCAACAAGCTTGATGATGTTCTTATAGAAGTGTGAAATGAAGTGGTTTAGATATTCTCCATGAGTCTCATCATCGAGGCCGTCTCGACCGATCCACTCCACAGTATATCTGATTAAAAACAATACTATTGACCTCACTCGATGACCATCGTAAATAAGTCTTATAGATATATTTATTACATTTGATTTAAAAAAGAAAGAACTAAAACGTAACTTCGTAATTATAAATCCCAGTATATATTTATTAATCGAAGCTATTAATATTTTTAATTAGTTATGACATTATTAACAAACACTAGCACCAACAACCTCATATCTCTGTAACATTATTTGCTACGTAACATTAATATTCTGAAGGGTCGGAATTTATATAGATAGCTGCTGAGCAAGTTAAGTATAATTATATTTAAACGTATAACATATAAGCTTAAGAAGACGTACTTTTGTATATTAGTAGTTTCAATCTTTTCGGGCAATCTAACGTCTCTTAAATCAGCCAATAATTTAGACGCTTCCGCATCTAAGCTTCTATTTAAAATGTCAACAAAATTGCTAGCTTTCTTCAGATTTTGGAGGTTGATGTTGTTTATATAACGGACGTAGGCCAGACAGTGGTTCTTTGTGTTTTTGACGTTCAACACTCCGTTGATAACTTCTCGCTCCGTGACTAAAATCAACGTTAGTTTTAAGTAATGGTCAAACAAAGCCATCTCATATGTTTTTAAGCCACAGACTCCATTGTTATGGCATAATCAAGTTATTGATAACACCTTAAATATATTACTGATTTATTTTAAACTATTAAATCTTAATAACTGTAGAATATTATCTTACAAAGGTTAATATGATTATAATAAAAAATAAGCTAGCTTATAATAAGAATAGAAAATGTAAGAGCATTACAATCATAAAAAACACAATGGCATTCAGTTAGTAATATTTACCGGACATAAAATAATTATGCATGGTATCTTTATCAATCTTGCCGGCATTGTACAGCTGAGATGAGGCTTTACGGAACAGTTTCTGCATCTTGCTGAGGGTGTCCCACCATATCGCTTGATCCTCTGCTTGGAGCTTGGGGACTCTCTAAAACGTTATAAGACTTATTTTTACTGATAGTTTTAAATAGATCCTGAAAACTGTGTACATCTTCATTGAAACGTGTTTTTAAATGACATTATTTTTGAATAATTGAACATATTCAAAGTTTTTTTTAACCTGCTTTTATTACTTTTATTTGGACTGGGTTCAATAAAGCAATTTTTTAACCCACGACTCAAAAAGGGGGGTGTTATAAGTTTGACCTGTGTATCTGTGTATCTGTGTGTCTGTCTGTGGCAATGTACAGGCAAACGCGTGGACGGATCTGATGACGGATCTTTTTTTTTTTAAATCGAAAACCGTCGAGACGTTTCGTCTCTAAGATATTAAGGTTTTATTGGCGCGGGTGAAAGATTCTTCTGCAATATTGATAGAAATATTTAAGCAAGTGAAAATTTGTGAGAAATTAAAGTGAAATGTGTGTGTGAAGCAAATTTCGGGGGTTGCTTAGTAAAGGAAGAAATTAAAATGCAATTTGGTTACCAAGACAAATATAGAAATTACGATATGGAATCATATTATCTAAGCCCTCGTAACTTCGTAAAATAGACACCATTGTCAACGTACGTACAACGGTTTCCCGACACAACGACTTCAATAAGCACAAAATAATATTATTTTTATACTTTTTGTATCGGGGGTTTTTAATTTTTTTTTTAAATGCTTCTCTATCATACATCTCGGTCGAGACTTGCCTCTTCACCATATCATCTTTTACGAATTCTAAACATGATTTCTGCGGTCAGCCTCTTCTCTCATAACAATACACATACTTAAGACTTCTTTGTAATAAAATTGGAATCTATTCAAAATATATCATATGATACTAAAATTATAAGAAAGATTTTGAAAATGTAACTGTACTTAAACTTATGATTTAGATTGAAACCAAGCATAATGGTATGACTAGATTATAAAGTAAAACCAAACATAAGGCTACCAAATACTGTTACTTAAGAACTTACCCTAAATCATTAAAAACTTGAAATTTTTAAATGCAATCTCAGAGTAGTATAGATTAGTATTGAAAATGTATAGAGTAGTATAGATTAGTATTGAAAATGTATAATGATAAATTTTGCCGACATCTAAAACTAACTATCATAATATGAAAATTATAACAATGAATAAAAAAACATAAATAAAATGAAATAAGTCTTTGTACATTTATTTAAGGTCTATACTAACAACTCTTGAATGCAAGTACATTTTGTTTACATGAACTCAACATAATTATATTCTTAACTTTTATTCAATACTAACAACTTGCTTACACTAAACTTGATCCATTAACTTCAATAGCTTAACTTTGGTTCTTTGTTAAGTTTGATTTAAAGTTCTTTGAAAGTTTTAAAACAACTTCATTTAATTGTTCAATGCTTGATTTATGGACGGAACCGTAAAGTTCCGAAAGTTTTGTTCCGTCGTATTACTCACTATTATAGAATTGATTTAATTTATGGTTTTATTTAATTAACATTTACAGAAATAAATTTAAGTAAACTTAAAAACTTAAAAGACTTTGATAAACGTTTTCTCACTCTAGGAGTCGAATCGAAATAATGAACCCCAAAAATATATAACTATTATTAATTTAGGTTGTGCGTTATCTGTGAGTTAATCAGTTATTAAATAAATTGATAAAATAACATGACATGTTACCTTGTTATTAAAATTGATAAGTATCGATGATATCGGTTGGAGTACTGAAACTGGTGGTACTGCGTTTGAATCCTTTTTGTACCAGGTGTCCAGGACAAGAACATCAACGCCACCGGCTGCTAATTCATCCCTCAACATCTGGAGTTCGGAAGACAGGACGTAAGTTGGTATTGGTCTGAAATTATAAATAGGTTTTAAATACTTTGGATCATTGTGTCATAAACAAAGTAATCATTGCCAAACCAATTTACTGTCAAAACAGACGAATGACAACACTGTTTACCTACAGTATTCTTTCATAATGCCTCTGTGTGTCAAACACCATGCTTATTTCTCTACTGTCACCAGCAACTTCTCATATTTGCAGACTGTCATGCAATGCACAACTCGGAAGATGTTGCATGGCATGCTGATGGGAATCAGGTGGACCATCTGTACATTCTAATATAAAATAATCTACAATCTGTATCTTACCTGTATCCATATTTCTGTCCAAGAAACACTACGAAATTGGGCCCCATTGACAGACGCTGGCAGTTCTTTATTTCTCTCATACATAGTTCTGTTGTCATGTGATCATCTGTCGCTTCATCACGGACACCCCATCTCATATCTACTACCTGTATAAATAGAAATTACAAAATTTATAGTAGAGGCGCCGCGTTCACAAGGTAGTTACAAATTAAGGTAAAATAACATTCAATGGAAAAAGTGATACCAACTATTGACAGTGGTTTGACGGTTGAATCTCCGGCCGTTTCGAAATATATTTTGTATGGTAAATAATTTTATGCTGTCAGTCTGGTGAACGGAAATATAGTCTGGACCTATATAGTATATAACAAGTTACATAATTCGGGAATACTGTACTTTGTCAATCTAGTATAACCTGGTTTAACCGGAAAATAGCGTATCTACTTTAAATAATTGACCATTATATTAAACATTCGGTCTTTAGTTACATATAATTTTGATTGCTTTAGTTAGAATTTCTAGCAACTTGTTTGTTCTAGCCATGCTTTAGTTACATAACAACTCTATTCTTGACCAGAGCGAACCAATCCTGTAAACATTTACAGATTTTGTACACAACATGCTATGTAATAATATCTTTTCTGAAACCATTCTGTATTCAAAAGAGAGGGAATATCTTCTTCCCGGCGCCAACGACCGCTTCTTTTTGTTAAATTAGATTTTTATATGTTGTCTCTTTGAAATAGGTATAGCTACTCAACTTAATAACAATTAAAAATAGTTTCCTTATTTAGTCGAAAATATTGAAACAATAGTTATTAAATTTATTGTGCTAATTATACTAGCTAAAGCTCTGCTATTAATATGTGTAACTCTTAGAAAAGCAACAAACTGCATCTCAAGAATTATTTCTGTCGACGGAAACTGACCCACGTGCTGTATGTACTGACAAACTATTTAAAACTTCAATTGCTTGAACACATTTTTGTTCGATTTCATTCACATCACACATTCTTTCTATCTTTTTTTTTCAAAATAAATAACTATAAACAACACAATTTCTTAATTTCTTTTTTCCGCCAGATTCACAATAAAATAAAAAAAATAAAAAATAAAAATAGGTATATCTCCGAAGAGTTCGAAGTGAAATTTCAATCAAAATCATATAAAAGTGACAAATGAAGTGCATAAAATTAGATTAATATATCTGATATTATTATTATTGATATATATAAAATTTTAAACTATGTCATTGCAACGTAAAAAGCTTAGCTTAAAAAAAGCTCAAATAAAGTCTACGGGAATGATTGGATTTAAGAACGGTTCTAAAAACGGACTTTGTTTTTTAAAAAAACTTCCTTTGCATTTCCTTGAAAATATCTTGGATTTACCCGATGATTATGACGAGGACAAGTCAAAGAGAGTTAAGGGGAAGTGCGATTTATATTTTATATGCACCTAAATTTATTATTACTATACAACTATTAAGTGATACATAAATTAATTATTGAATTTATCAAGATGTAAAAATTTTAACATACAATAAAATTTAATAGAGTTTGGGTAATATATACTTAGTCGATAGCTGTAAAGTGTTAAAATACTATTCCAAGTATTTTTTTAATATAATTTAATACAGTTATAATGTAGTAGATGATACGAAAGTAGCTGAATATAGAATAAAATAACAAATGATATAGGTACGAAAGACGTTACTATTCTATTCTATACGAAAAGTTCGAAATTGTATTTTAAATAAAATAGCAACCTGTCCTTAACATAAACGGAGGACTTAGACGTTGGAAAGCGGATGATATAAATTTTTATAGTACCTTGAGAAAATAATCACTCAACTTCGAGGAAAACCGATACTTTTTTATAAACAACCGCTCAGTTATGAAATATTATGTAATTCTTAGGAATATTATAAGCTACATTTAAATATAACTTTTTATTTTAATCTGTTTTTTTATATAAAGGCAGACATAACATTGGTAATTTTTAATATATACTGAAATTTAATATACCTACATAAAAGATATGGATTGTAATTAACTATACTACCTATTACACACCTTAATAGATATTGTTAACGGTAGTTATTCGAGATGTAGGTATTGTATGTAGGTATGTATCTCGTTTTCCTATAAACACGATAGGTGCGTGATGTCGAAGTCTTCCAAACGTCAGATTTAATTTAATGTTTTAAATAAAAATCTAATTACACGCGAGCGCTCGTTGAAAATAGTTTTTTCGTTCAATATTATATTTAAATAGTTGTGTATTCTCTTATAAAAGCATACTTATACATTTTCCAATCGTAGTACACGCCTACCACGGCTCATGTATAAAACAAATACATAAAAAATATAAATATTTGATACACTACAAAAATAGTGAAACAATCAAAATTGTAATCTAACGAATAGTTGAGTAGCCAATTTTACAGATGTGAATATTTTATTATCTGTAGGAAGTATTGTTAAGATACTAAATATTTGAATGAAATAGTGTATGAAAAATAACTGTGACCTGAAACTCCAGTCCATGTTTCTCCCGGCAATAATCCTTGATCCGGGGATAGCATTTCGCCATTAAAGTATTTCTCTCCATTGTGGTATCTGAAAAAAAAATATTAATACAATAGACTAACAGATTTTTATTATTGATTATACTTTTTTCATGAAAGGAATATATATATTTTTAATCTATATTTTTATTACAGAACCAATACATAATCTAAAAACGAGATCGCTGTCTGTTTCCTGGTTCTTTTTTAAAATTAATTTAATAAATGAAATAAACCCGGTCATAAAATGATATGTAAACCTTAAAATACAAAAAACCAAACCAAACATATAATACTAAGCAACTTTTAAATTTTTAAATGTATTAAGTGCCCGAAAGACATACATACATAAACATAGAAACTAAATGTTACTGCTCTTGATATATTTATCGATTTTCTTTAAAGAGGCCAAGCGAAAAAGTTATGTGGTAAAAAGTGGCTTCTGTAATCTACCGTTTCTTGTCACGCGAGAATGTTTTTAATTATACCTAAATAATTTGAACGTTCCTCGTCTCTTTATTTATGTATACGTGTATAACTAGTGTCTATGACTGAAATTATGCGTAAGGCTTTATGTGAGTTCTTGCGACGATGATATTTTGGAAAGCTTAAACATTTACTATTAATATAGTATGTAAACATCCTTGAGATATAGCTGCCCTAGACAGAACAAAGATTTACATGACAGCGGAATAGCTGAAAGACAGTTGATACTTAAATATATAGAAAAAAGCTTGTGTGACTTACAGACAGACGCCAAATAAGATAAAAATTTTAGTCTTGAAATTTAATAGAGATTTCTTGAGTCTTGTAAAAATAAATATTCACCGATATTATCTTCAATTGCACAATATGTACTTTTTTGGCAGTAATAAGTATTATTTTAATGAGTATTCATGATTAACATACTTCATAATAATTTTCAGAATATTATAATTATATATAAAATAACAGTATCTTAAAAACAATAATTTTAAAACTTCCTAATTTAAATATAAACATAAAAGAGCTAAAATTATTATGATATCATCCTGCGTCAAATGCAGATGTAGTGCGGGCTACCGCAGCTTAGCAATGCTCACAATATTTTGTTTTTCGTGTCGAATTTGTTAGTGTCATTTTATTTACAAAATATATATTCAGGGTTATATAGTTATATTTCTATGGTTTGTTATATTATATATTAATTCATTTCAGGCTAGCTAGCTTGCGGCGACTCCACCTGCATCCCCTGCCTCCCTGGACTTGAATTATAAATCGTATTTATCTATCCTTCAAAATTATTTAAAGTGTAGCTGACACATATTTTCATGTTTCCACATAAAAATAAGAAAATTTTCCGGGATGGAAAAAAATCTTTATTGACCTGGACATTTAATAAGTCATGCCACAAGAAACTGAATTTAAATCCATTATTTTTCTTATAAAGTAAGCGTACTTCGTAGCCGTGATGAAATAGTTTGCTGAAGTAAAATGACATGCATCTACGTTGACCGACTATAGTACCAAATTCGATCATAATCCGTCTAGTGGTTTTGTAGTCAGTTTCGTAAAACATCTATTGCTTTAAGTTTTTGGAACTCTTATTTATTTAATATTTTTTTAGTGAATGTATAGATTTAACATCGTTACTATTTTATTATGTGTATAAATAGAAATAAAGGATCCAATTCAAGAGTATATTTTTGGAAAAAACTACCTTTTTCAATTTTGTTTACCAACAAAACTAATTGCCTCAAGGCAACATTCATACCCAGTTTTCTGAAGGCTGATCTATAGACAAATAATTCCAAATCCTAAATTTTAAATAATTGATTAAAATTTCGATTTTTTTACAACTTTTGACATTGCTGTAAAATAACTACTTTTAAATCTGCTTTTCAAAAACCGGGTAAGACCTCAAACCGGGTTAGTCTTCAAAAAAGTATTAGGACCTTAGTACCTGTGAAAGTAGAACTGGTGAAGATCCTCACGATCTTGGAGCTAACCGGCGGCAAGAGCTTTAGCGAACCTCCGAAGATGAGGTCAACTGTACGATCGTCCATATTTCAAGTATCTACAAAAATATGTTAAAACAAATTTCAATGTTTTTTGTATGTTTTACTATAACTCGATTGGAATCAGTAATATTAACGACGATTTTTGCTATTTATTTTAAGGCTTATAATTTTTATCAGTTTGACATTAATTTTCAGTATGGAAAATATTTAGGTAGTCTTTTTCGCTTTAATTCAGGTTATTTTAGTGATACCTAAATGGTAATTTCGTGCTAAAGCTTATCCAGGCTCTTCAAATTGTGCGATAATACTAAATTAGGTTCTAGTTTAATAAATTAGTGCTATCAGGTGAAAATGTAACTAAAATAATATATGAATATGCCAAGCTATACAAATTTTGATACTTACTTTTTATCCGGTACTTCAAGGACAACTCTGAGCTAATGGCTTCCAATGCCAGCGGATCCCTTTAGCTCGAAATGCCAGACGGTTTTTGATATTCTAATTACACCTACAGGCCCTCATCCTAAAGCGAATGAGGAATTGGTTGAGGATACTTAGACTATATAGAAGGCATTTTCCAAGTCAAAGGTTTTTCAAGTAATTGACCTCAAAAAACCTTAGACTCTAACGATGAGTAGTACTGATGGGGATGTTCATGGAGAATAATTTAAAAACAAACCCCAAAGATGCTTTTTTAAGTTATATATTAATTTTCATTCCTATACTCAACTATTGCTCAATGTGTAAGAACAAATCTAAATCTATAGCTTGGTGTCAAAAGAAGAATATAAAATGTCCACGCCACAATTAGATCTATTAAGCAAAAACAAGAACTTATGATTGTAACTTTTAGGTTTCAAATTAAAAATGTTAATATAATACCTCATTTTTTGGTATGAGAAAATTTATAGATAAAAACTTGGAAGTGTTGTATAAGATAATTGTTGGCAAGCCTCCGTTATAAATATACTCCTAAGTTTTACGATAGATCTTGAAAACAAGAACGAGTTCAGTGTTTTTTTTTTTTGTCGATTTTTGGGTGGTTACCACTTTTGTCTGTGGCTCTATTATAATTCGTTATATTCGTAAAATTCAACTTATCCCCAGATGTATACCCCTGGGACTACAAAAGATGGAAATAGCGTATAAATCCATATGAATGAGTCAGATAGATTTAAGGTCTGTACCAAAACTAAGGGTGACCTTATCAATTATAATAATATTTTTTCTCCTGAGACTTTAACAAACAACTTATCTTACCTTTGATTAAGATTTATAAAAAATAATGAAATGACATTTCTAGCTGATATTTAAAGGTTACAATATAATAGTACAGTTTCGTGCAATAAAACTATTATGATATTTTCCAAAAAAGAAATGAAAAATAACGTTTATATAAAAAATACTTTCCTTCAGGGCATTGAAAGGATTCAATAAACTGACAAGATTACACCATAATTGTCTTCAACTAAAACTTATAAAAGTTTAAGGTAACGAGAAAGTACTACAAGAAATTACCGAGTGCGAAAGAGATGGAAAATAGCTACGATAACTTAAATCCATAACAAAACAAAAGCCTCACCTGCCCTACTTTGTATCGCCGTCTCAATCAATACTGCACCATTAAATGTTAAGGTCAACCGATTATCACTTTAACATGTATTCCAAATTTGAAAAAAAATACGTGCAGTCGGTTTCTTGATGGAGATGACACTGTTTGATGTTTGAAAAGCAAAGGATATTTAAATCTGTTATTTGGTTGCTAAGAAACCGTTGATTTGATTCTATTTCTTTGAAGTGATTATAGGGTCCGGTACATATTAAATATAACACTTGGATTGTTAATTTAATATTAATAATTATAATCTAAAATTATCACATTTCAATTTTTTTTTCTAATCATTGATAATTAATACAAAAAAAAAATATAAAAAAACAAAAAAAAATGCATTTCTATAAAACATATCAAACTCTATGCTAATTTTTTTTGAAATAAAATAGTTTTACTGTAAGGTACTTATGAAGGTTCAGATACACCGTGTGTTCTAAGGCTAATGGTTGCGGCTATCAATTTTGACCTGGTGGCGTGTTTATTAAACGCCTTCACTTTGAGGTTAATCTTCATTTACATACAGTTAAAGACAAAAAAGATATCTTATTTTTTTTCTATTTTTTTTAATTTATGTACATGCCCTAATTATGTCTAGATTTTTTTAACAATGCTAGAGAACCAATTTCTGTACTTATTTATTATACATTTTCATTTAATTATTATCTACATTTTCAATAATTTAAAAATTGATAATATGCAAAAAAAATCACCTAATTAAAATAAAAAAAATAATGTATACATAAATTATCACTTTTTTTTCTAGTCTGTACTTTATAAAACGCACAGACACGGACTGGCACCAGCTTGATAGAAGATTATATAAAAGCCTTAATTTACTGAAGCTTTAGTAACTATTCAGTGGCTATTTATAATTATTTTATTAGGGCGGTACAAATTACATGATATGTTACGGAAATGTTTTAGCATTGTTAAAATACGAAAGTATAACTGGAATCTCGTTCTATATAATATGCAATGTCTATTTGACATTAAAAAAAGTCTTTGTCTTTGATAAAATAATTAAACAACTATTACGCATAAAAAAGTGTAATCTCATAATTTTTTTGTTAGCTTTGCCGTTTTTGTAGTAGTATCTTAGTGAAGTTAATGGTTCTATTTTAGAATCGGTAGTAAATTTATAACTATTAATATTAAAAGGTTCATTTAGGTCTCTAAAGTAAAAATCGTTAAAAAAATTTACCATTCAATCTGATAATTGTAAAACTAATTCGATTTTGAAAACGTTACCAAACAAAGTAATTTGGATAACTTTGAATGGCGCAAAGTTCCAGACACGAAAAAGGTTCTAAGAAAAAAATAATGTTGATTAACTCGACCTATTAATTTAAGTTTATTTAATCCTTTTAATTTATAATACATATGTAATGCAAATACATATTTCGGTAAAGACAATATTTACTAATTCAAATACGACCCAGTCCTCTGTGGCTAGTGGCTTTAGCTCTAACATTTATCGTTTGATTAAAAACAGGGTTCTTAAAATCGTTGACATATTAATTATAATAAAAAAGGGATATAATAAATCAGAATTGAATTTAAGGGAACAGATACATATAAATAAATCTATCTTATTATTTCTTTTCAATGCAACTAAATATTTTTAAATAAGTATAATGAATAATTCGTTAACATCGACAGGACACGAAGTTCAAACCTTTGCGATACGGATGTTAAAAATATTAGCAATCATAACATAGCTATCATGTTTCTAGACTATTTCAATTAATAACGAAACATAGAGATTTCAACAAACATTTCTAACTCTCTATAATTCAATGATTGGGATAGTTTAGGCATACAAGAGAGTAGTTATACGTTGTATGATTTATACAACGAAAAGTAATTGATTTCTGAACTTTGAGTCAGTAACCTTTCTCTTTATTTTTTTTAGTTTTCCACAAACAAGTCAGTGGTTATTCAAAAATATAAAAAAAATTGTCACAAAGTATAAATTGATTATATTCAATAACTTCTTTCTACACACAAAATCTACATGTGTTAAATATGAAAGGTGTTTAATTCCACCTTTTCCTTTATGTGTGCATCACACCTGCAACTCCTCTGGTACGTTGTACAGATGTTTGAGGGATATCGATGATCCCTGATAAGCAGTAAACTTTGCTTTAAATCTAATTTATTTTAATTATTAATTCGATTTTAAATATCATTATTGTATTTTCTGGTTACTTATATCTCATATACAATTATTCTACATTTATCCCTTTATCTGATAACGGTCAGATATATTTGATATAACTTAACTAGTTTCAAAAGTGTTTTAGAAGGTTATACATTATGTAGTGAATATATATTGCGTTTGTATAACTCTGAAATAAAAAAGGAGATAACACATCACCTTGAGGAACGTCGACTTCCACAAATTTTACAATAAAGAAATGAAACTAACGACGCGCAATATCTAGCCTTTGTAATAATACGAAAGGAACCGGATTGGATATTGAAATTATTACTAAAAATGATAATCACAAATCAAGTACTTAAAGCTGGAAGAACTGAGTTACTTGAAATATATTAAATATTTTTGGCAAGAATAAGCTTACTTATTCTTGCTAGCTTGTAAATTGCTAAATCTCTTAATATTTAGCAATTAACATTATTTAGAACTAAGTAATCGCCTATCAGAACTTATGGAAAGATCTAATATTAATTTAGGTCCTACCTACCTAATTAAATTTTCTTAGATAAATCTTTCGTAAATATTGCTAGAATAGTTTAGCCTTAGTGTAAGCAAATGTTGTTGAACATAATTTGAAGGCCTGTAAGACATAAATTCACATGATATTGATAAATCAGAGTATAACATTTTTTAACACTTTTTTTGATTTCAGACATATTTTATTGCATGAATACAAAATTTCTGAAGCGACAATAAAGGCATGAAAAGTAATCCATTAGCAACAGTGTATGCAGGCCGCACCTTACTGCGGCCCATGGGCGTTGTCTTCCTTTGGTACAAGTTATAAGCGGGAGAGGTAAAGAATTCGTTACGGATTTGTTAGTTTGGATTAAACAAATAATAATCATAATATATGTTGACTTCAATAATAAGGATACATCAAATTTATTCAATATATGTTCAAGTGTTTTTCAGTGAAACTTGCACATAGAACAGATAAACTAAACGGAATAATGTATGTACATATTTAAAAATAATGGAACGTAAAATTATATTAAGGTATACATATATATAACTTAATATAAATATATGACTTACATGTTTGGTAATATACGAGAAAATATTATTACATACGCAAATGTTTCGAAAATGATGATAACTGTACAATTTGAAAATTAAGATTATTAAAAAGGAAGATCTCTTTTTTTTTCTAGTTGATAATAAAATGAATCTGTAAGTAGATAAAAGCGGAACAGCATGCACTTTATGACCGTATCGATACCTGAAAAAAAATGGATAGTAATCAGATTTTGGTTTCAGCTGGTAAACCTTATCAGATATATGAGTTGGATTATTATTTTCATCATACAACAAACCGAATAGCACCAACTGTACTAACCCGCCATTTCCTACTCTTTACGCCAATCACAAACGGAAACGAGTCTATTTTTGTATCGATTCCTACCTGCTTTTCCACGATTAGACCGAGTTATAACCGAGTTCCGGTGGTAACACCCACAAACAATATCAGTTAACTTAAAGCTAACTATTAAACTTAAAATACGACATACATTGTCTACATGTTTCTAAAACTTCATTATAAATAGCTATTCACTAAAAATATTAATAAGTATAAAATATATACGTAACTATCTATTTTGAGTTAACTTAAATTAAATTTAAACATCAACAACCCTTATGTGGCTATTTAAATGAATATAATAATATTATGTTAAAAAGCTTTTAGATCAACATATTATCTAATGAATTTGCTAATGAAATATTATCAATAGATATTATAATAGAATATAATAGATATAATAGAATATAATAGAATATTATCATATAGATAGAGGCAAGAATCTTACAAACTCTCATCTGTCTGTATAAAACATACTTTTTATTGCTTCTGTAAAAGTTAGGTCATACCATTGCACCCTACCTATAACTTAGATTGGAAAAAAAGAGAATGAATTAATAGAATGAATGAAAGAAACGAAACGAAAAGAATGAATGAATAAAACTTATCTAGATACATACAAATAAAAAAGCATTTTTGCACACAAATAAATTAAATAGGATAACATGTACGAAGTTCAAACAATAAAACTATTCAAAAGTGGTCTTATTGCTAAGAGCAATTTGCTACATACAACCTTTAAGTGTTAAAATATAAGTACAAAATATGAAATTGTGTGATGGACAACAAATATAATATATATTATTAATTATATTATCTGAAAGATGTAAGTAATTAAAAATGTAATTTTTATTCATTAAGCTTTCAAGTCTATCGGAAACTAAGAAGGCATTTTAAGTAACTTTGAAAGTTCCTAACTCTTAATGTCGGTATGTCGGTGTACAAATCGCACTAACAGTATCTGGTCATTTCATTATATAATTAGAAAATCCATTTGCAATAAAATTCTTAAGTATCGGCTCATACATATCACACTGAAATAGCGACCCTTCTTATCGACAGAAAGCTCTTTATACTACCCACCACTCGCTTTCACTGCGTTTTAGATATTATAATACACATAAAATATCTTATAAAAATGCAGATCTTAAAATATTTCTCTTCACCGATCAGATCTTAAATTTAAACTAGAATGGAATCCATGACCCAATATTTCAAAACATTTATATCTACGCCAGAAGTAAAAAACAAAAAGATATAAAAGGTTCAGTAATTATAACGATCGCTAAGATAACGAAATGTTATCTATAATGTGTTAAGGCCCTCACAAGCTATTTCTTGTAGGCCTCGCTGTGAATCACGTTTACGAGCCACTTTAATACTGTAATTAGTTCATGTAACGTAAAAAGCTTCTACGTGATGAACAGTGGTGTTAGGTAGAATTTATTACGTAATCACTAATTAATATACTCGTCCAGTAACACTTAAACGGTATTTAAGAACATAATTCTTATTTATATTATATTTCAAAGTATTTTCCATAAAATTATTATTTATGTACTTAATTGTTACGAACATAAAAAAATTATGAAATTTTTGCGTGGCAATACCAAATGAAAGTCAAAATTCATTGTTGAAAATTATTTTTTACAAGCCATTTTTTCATTGTCATAGCTACCGTTGGTTCGGCGAATTGATTGTCACCGACTTGAAAAGAAATTTCGAAAGAAAATCTGCGAATTTGTTCTTTGTTGTTTTTAAAGACGTTTTAAAGACTAGCTATTCTATTCTTGACTTTGTACGCGACGGCCCCTATGAAAATTATTTTCGAAAAATCATGTATATTTTTGATTATTATGAATAAGAAACACATATTTTTGATAACTTTTAGAAAAAGATAATATTTCGTTTTTAGGTCGTAAAACAGCTTCGTAGCAAAAAAAATATCGATTTCAGCTCAACAGACCATGCAAGCAGATAAACAGAATTATTTTCGTATTTATAATTCATAATATTATATGAGAGCCACGTCCGATTGTATTGTTTCACAAATTTTACTATTCACACTTTACTTTTATTTACTTGTATTTAAATCTTCCTAGATACTATACAGCAGCGTCTTTCTCGAATATCATTCTAACCGCAGTTTATATACCCTTCTTTATTCCCTCTTCACATAAAGAATAATCATAGTCAAATCATCTACTTCAAACATACAATAATAACAAGTACTCGTAAATGAATAATTGTTAGTATCGGTAGACACGGTATTCAATACTGGTTTTAATTATGAAGTCTTACTGGTTCTTACTTTTCTAGCTCACTACTAATCAATCAAATGTCCCTCTTCATATAAATAATAATCTTAGTCAATTAGTCAAATAAACTACTTTAAACATACAAAAATAACAATTACTTGACATAATAATTCTAAATATTACTAATGATTTAAATAATTACACCTTATTATTTCTTGTTATTTAAGTTCAATTAATAATTCATTAATTTATATGGATAAATATAGTGACCATCAAAACATTGAAACGAATCCAAACATTATGAATTATTATAAAATAGTCGTTTAACAATAATGTAACTTAACTTTTAGTATACAGACAGTGGGAATTAACTGCAGTAAATAATATTACATTGAATTATTAACGATCATTTTTTATACAGACAAAACCCTTGCCATTCTGGCATATAATATTCATAAAATACACAAACTATATTTAAATATTAAATGACATGTTGAAAGAATGAAATAAATTTGATCCCTGAAGGAGCTGCCTACTTTATTCTTTATTTATTATTCCTGATATTGGTATTATTTTTATCAATATAAAATGTATCACGATACACATAAGCGACATCGAGGATATAAATTTCTTAAACCTACCTAAAATGGCATTAATGTCAGATTTATCTGAACATAATATGGACACGAAAAAATTCTAAGTAGAAAAATGATATAAGTACCATGTAATAATTTGAATATTCTCACAAAAAAATTAAAGACTATTAACTTTATAATCTAGTGGTAATTTAACAGCCTATAAAAAAATGTTTTGTATCGCTTTGTCAAGTTAAACGTAACAAAATAATCGGACCGTGAAAAAATATGTTAATTCGCTGTTATATTTAATTGCAACATAACGCTGATTTAAAATTACATCCTGTATATAAATCATGTTTGCGGATGTACACGTACACTCGTGTTCAGCGGTGCTTAAATATAAAAAAAAATAGTAAGTAAAAAAATAGTAAGTAATAATAAATAAGTTTATGTTCTTATGTTACTGAAATTCCGTTGTCATAAAAAAAGGAATGCGTCAAATTCGAGGATCTGGAGTATTTTCAATATCACGAACTTCATCTATAATAGGTATTTATTCTATTTAGTTGGATATTTTGTATATGGATATTCTTATAGATATAACAATAATGTGTATGTGTACATTATTTTATTCTATTGAATTGGAAGATATTAATGCAACTACAAAGAAATTATACAAAAATTATAGTTGGATATCTTGATTTAATATTGATTCATAAATATCAAAATTATCTAAAGCTCTATAAATACTGAAAAATCGCTAGATATATCTGATTTGTTTCTAGTTATCTTATATTAATCTAAAGTAATAAATAACTCGTGTACGGTGCGTTATCAAAATCTAGATAACACAATTAACTTATAAGTAATGACATGTCTGTCATTTGTCATAGTTAATCGTGATACAGGCTGATATTTTGATGGCGTTAAAGATAATAATATACTTTATAACACCACATAGTATGTAAAAAACTAATGTCATTTTCAAGATAATCAGTTATCAAATTACATATAAAAATATATATATATTTATATTTTATTGTCCTTTTCACGCATCAGCATCCTCATGAACTATGTATAGAATAACTTTACATCTACGAAACTGAAGATCGAGCAGGGACTATGCATAATATTAGTTATATTTAATATCTTATTCCAGAGATCCTTGTTTAATATCTTGTTCAGCGTATCCAAACAAAAAACTTTTTTCTTTTTAGTGTTCTTGCTATATGAAATCTTGTACCTACAGTAAAAGTTTAGTCAATTTTATTTCTACATATTCTGCTGAGAAAAGTTTGACTCTAACTTTTCAATATCCTAAGAGCCAGCTTAGACAAACCCACTTGCTCTTCCTGCTATAACCTAAATTTAGTTGTATATCTAAAGCTGCACAATTTGAACAGACTTTTCAAATTTTGTCCGTATCAATAAATTTTACAGCCCTATTTATTGACAAAAATCATTGTCAAGTAAACACTGTTGATCACGACTTACAGGCGTTGCTGTCCAGGTATAATACAGGGTTATTTGTAATTAGTTGACAACCTAAAAAGTCGTAAAGCAAATGTTGTTAGGATTGATGTAGAGAGCCTGCCTGCAAGAGGTGGTCAACTAATGAAAAATGACCCTGAATATCCACTTCTACTTAAAAGTAGAAATGGTGGTTCTTCTTATCTGGCCAGTCACACGGATGAGAGCTTTGCTGACTGGTTTGATGAGAGTGCTGGAGTATCCCAAGGCGGTATTTTGTCTCCTTTATTGTTTTCTCTTTTTGTTAACTGTGATTTAAATTATCCTTACCACCTGCTCCTGCAATTGCACCGATGACTTGTAACTTTAAACAGAAGTAAAGTTAATTTGCCAAACTATTAACTCCGTACACACTGGTCTAACTTAAAGTGCCAATCAATTAATTATTATTGACGCCAAAAATTTACCCATATTTACCAAAATTATTGACCTTATGTGATTTATAACAAAATTATAAAACCTTTTTCTTCTCAAGTAAACAATTTAAGAATATTTTTTAGACGGCTATCTTGGTTGGTAACATCAAGTTAAAGAACTATAAATTTTATAGTTAATTTCAGTCATTGATAAGACTTTAAATTTTCCTACCCCACGCGTTATATTACTGTTTGTTAACTTGTTACCGCTACCTGTCCTTGACTAACTGATGTGTGCTATGTCGACACTAATAAAGTACTTCTACATAAATAAGATGTCTAAATAAAACCTGTATCCAGTTCATTTTTGGACTCAATAAGTTTGATAGTATTTCGGACTTTAGGACAAAACTCAAAATTAAAATGGTTGTTAATTCTTAAACGGAGAAAACTACGAATTCTGTGTCTATACTAAAAAAAAATAAACCGCCGTTTTATATATTTTTTCTGCCCCGGGCGGAAAGTGACAACTTTCGTCCCGCTGCGCAAAACAAAGTTGCCGCTTTCCACCGTCGCTGGACAGAAAAATAGCATACACACCTCGAGAAGTAAAATAAGAAAGCCTCAGATCACATGTTAGTTGACCTTGGTTCTACCTCGGTTGACAATTGCATGTGATCTGAGATATTTCTTATTTTTTCTCCCTAGGTATGTAACACATATTTCTGCCCGCCGGGTTGAGAGTGAAAAGTTTCGTCCCTTTGCGCTAAACGAAGTTGCCCCTTTCCGCCTTCGTCGGACAGAAAAATAGAATAGTCACCTCGGGAAGTAAAATAAGAAAGCCGAATTAGTCGACCTCGGTTCCACCTCGGTTGACAATTACATGTGATCTGAGACATTTCTTATTTTTCCTCCATAGCTATATATATTATATATATATACTATTTTTGTATAAAACGCAATAACTCCTTTTTGGCGGATGTATATGACAGATTACCTAGTTCTTCCAGCTATTTATTGCTCTATACAATACTTCATCGTACTGGTTTCTTTTCAAACTCAATCTAGTTAAAGAACTGCTTCCCGACTGTACATTCATTCATTATGAATTACAGGAATATACAAGAAAAGCCCCAACTCGTCATTTAAACGCCAAATATAGGATCTCAAATAAGAAAGTCTACATTAATACCACATGTATACCATATGTTGTTTGGAAATATACTTTATTATATTGAATAAACTTTCAAAAAAATATATAGAATGAAAAAGTAAAAAGTAAGTATATAAATACTTACTTTACTATAAAATTTTTACTGTTTTTTGCAGACCTATCAAATTTCTTTCTGGTACATCCTAAGGTTGGCCAGTAGCGATGTCTCTGTGGCATTAAACCCACCTTTTATGAATCAATTTGTAAACTTTTTTCCCAAAATCAATTTGTAAATTCCCAAAGATCGCGGGTTCGCATTCCTGCCCATATCGGTTTATTTAGGACCAAAAATAAAATATTTGGATCTTTCCTTGACCGGCAACAAATCTGTTTATTTAAAAATAATGTATTTACAGAACATTTTTCTTCCACAATATCCATTTTTTTGTTTCTTAACTCTTGACGAGCATAAGATTTTGTTAATAATAATATACTTAAAAAAAAGGTACGTCTACGTCTAGAGGAGTTATTATAAAATCACACTAATATTTGTGATATAGTGCGTTTGAAATAGTTTATCTATTTTTAGTTATTTTTTTATTTTATATTTTCAAAACAATGTGTATTAACTTTTCAATATTTGTAAGTTATTATAAATAAAAAATTAAAAAAATATGTTAAAAAAATAGGGAGTTATAAAATAAAAAAAAACTTCAGGAGAGGAGCAAAACACAAAAAATACATTTTAAGTATATATACAATTACAAGTACTACAACATATAGAATGAAGAAATGTATAAAAGAAGAATATGTTTATATTTGTATATCATGTATGGTTTCCTCAAACAATATAATAAAATAACAGTAAAACAAAATTTGTACATTAAATATATACATTTTTAAATTAATTGCCACGTGTTCAGTACATGCATACTCTGTTTTTCCATTCGTTTGTTTATCTGGTATTAAATTTCTATTTTGTCTTAAGTCTACTTGTTTGTTCGCAGTTTGAACATAACCCAAAAACTACCGTAAGTACTTTAAAAAAGATTATATATAGGTTAATGCTTAGTCTAATCTAATCTTAGTCTTATTCTGAGTCCAAACCTAATAGAAATTTGTTGCGAATATTCAAAAAATGATTTAGGGTATAATTACAAGAAAGACAACATAAAACCAAAATTATATAATATGTATAACAAATAAATAGAATTTTAGACACCTATAAGTCTAAGATAATAAATTATATTCCAAGTGGAAAGTTTAATGTAATTTAAAATTTATAGTTAATAATTTCGTGCACACCTGTACTCTCAAGGCAATACTAACATTCACTGCGTGCGCGCAGTGACACTGTGGCGTTTCAAAACAGCAATCAAAGTGTATCATGATTTGTCATGAACCATATTTCTTTATAAAGTGAAATATCGCACTTAATTATTAATTGTATTTTGCATATCTAGGGTGTTCTGAATTAGATAATATTTGATATATATTTTAATTTTGCTTCTTTGATGATCTATCTGGCCTCATCCAAATTATTTGAGGTGAATAACCTAAATAAAAAAAATTAAAAAAACTATTTGAGGTGAGGTTAATTAAGCGAATTGTTGGAATTTTGGTCACATTTTTAAGACCGGCCTACTTGAAATTAATCTTCCTTGACTATAAGTGCTGGTTTGATTTTCACAACCTTTTGAGAAAAATGGTATCAATATGTATTTTGTCCCTTAGCCGGCTCTTACGCATTTTCCAAGCAGCTACCTCACGCCAGGTTTGTTTCTTTATAATTTGAATTTATCTGATTACTTGTTATATTTATTATATATTTATATATATAAATATATTCTGAAGTTATATTTATATACTTTGACATATGTCAAATTGTCATAATTTAGGATAAAAATAAGTCTAAATGTCGATAATTCTCGTCACGTCTGTCTCGATTCACGGATGTAGAGCACTGTACCAAGGTAAAGCTGATTGAAACGTGACAATGCGCGTGCACATTGCATTAAGACACGTTTTTTGTTAGACGTTCCGGGTATGTAAGTATTGTAAGATTCCTTGTGTTTGCGGTGAGTGTTCCGTAGTGAAGTTCTTCAGAATGTCAATTTAGGGATCACTGAACATAAGAAATATTATAATTCTTGAACCGGAAAACTTCTTGAATTTGGGAATAACTCATTATATACGTTTTGACAAAGCATTGGGATTGCTAGAGAGTCGTTGTTAGTACCGAGTAAAGCACCTGAAGCCAATGCAATTACCCATTACCTTATTATATAGGGATAGCAGTTGGATATCGGCTTAGAAGTTGGTCATTAATACTATAACGCTTAAATAACATAGGAAAAATCAAAAGTGAGACATTTAGTTCAGTATGTACACAATTCCATATCACTTTAAATGACGAAGATCTTCATAAGCAAGTCGACTATGTTGTACTCATAATTAGGGACCTTAATGGGTAATTAAAATTTTACCAGAACGAAATAATAATTCTTGTAAAGTTTTCAATTCATTTAACTACACAACACTTTTATAGATCACTGTTTATCATTATAGTCTATGTAGGAACGATTTAATTCATCATGTTATAATAATAGCGACTTGACAGATTATGACACCAATAAGTCAATTCAGACAATATTAATATATTTTGTCAAAACCGAATTATGGCACGGATCTAGAGAGTGAAACCTTAGTAAGATAAATAAGCGAAGCCTATACATTATATTGTTCAATTACCGAATTCGCTGATCAATTTTATAAAAAAGCTATTTTCAATAAAAACACAGTATTTAAAATAAAATCAATTTCATTGTAATAAAACTATTTTTTCGACTTTAACTCCGACACCTCCATCTCGTCTTACCGTGAACACGATTGCTACAAAGCATTCGAAACGTCGAATTAAATTAAAAATGTAAATTAAAAAAATTAACTAATTATACGCTAGTTAAATACGTAAAACTATTTTTATTTCAATGTGTAGTATTCGTGAAAATACTAAAATAATCTCGTAACACAATGGAAAATGATAAAAGCTTAAAAGGAATTAAAGTTCAATGCACTGGCCGGCTGGGTCCATTTGTCACGGTGGATCCGGAAGATATTCTTAGAATCTTTACCGGATCTATTCTAAAATGATAACAAAAAGTAAACCTGTTACTTGGTAACCAATTCATCTCAGTCTGTCATGTCATATCAATTCTAGCCAAAAGATGAGTTGATTGTGCATTGCACTTTACCAGAAAATATCAAAGAATTACTATATTATATTTATGAGAAAAAATAATTAAGACGTCATTTTCTTCTCAGTATTTTTTTTAAATGATTAAAATTAAGTTCCAAAACATTTACCCAAAACCATAAATAATGAGATCTTTTACTGAATTATATAAAATAAACAAAAAACTCTTCCTTTGTTATATAAATAAATATTTATTATTTATTTTATAAATAACGTTAAGAATAAAAACAACAAGATAAATATAATAAAAATAATTAATATTTTCTATGAATTACAACACTCAAGAAGATCCTAGCAAATGCGGTATAATAATTCTAGAAACTCCACAAATCACTTAATAAGTTTAAACGGCAATTCATTATAAATGTCTGTTATTTATCATCCACTAATAGTAGGTACATTAGTACCTAGAATCTAGCAGTTATTTTACACGAGCTAGCTCCACCGGGGTAGTACCATTGTCTCACAAATCATCGACGTGGAGTATGTTACATCTGTTGACACAGTGGTGGTGGTCAACCACTTCCAGTAGCTCTCACTCGACTTTTCTTTATTTAAACCTTTTCCAAAAATATTTAAATAAAGAAAAATTTAAAAATAATTTGAAAAATTATTCTTGTGGAGAGTAACACCACTTATTATGTGAACGCCAGCCAATTTGATTCTCGAATGATAAAAATTGTAGCTGTTTTAAATAGCATTCGTCTAGTTATATTAACCCCACCCTTAACTCTTCATTTACGATCCCAGGCAAACAATATATCTGACATCTTACAATTTCATATTGAAAACATCAATTAGTTAACATTATTCTCGACCAAATCGATTCACACTTTTCACAATTTTATTGCACAGAAAAACAAAAAAGATTTCCTTGAAATAAAACAGCTTAATAATAACTTAATACCAGAATAAATATATTTATAACTTAATATAGCAATATATATATTTTTATACCAAATGAAGTATATTTTTTTAATATATATATATATATATATATATGTCGGAGATAGGAGGCATATTTGTGGCTTGTTCGTTCTTGATGGAGTCTTTAGGTACAGGATCCGAAGCGTAGGTCTCAGGCAATTAAACCACACAATCACAATATGACAATACTTGTATTAAATGTAGGTAAACAGATATCACAAATTACTTAGTAGGTATATAATTATCAAAGTTGCGTGAACCACCGGTCCCGTTTGGGGGGTCCGGACTGTAAGGCTCACACTAATCAATAATCCTCTCGTCTCGATGCTCTCGGATATTTAAAATGATTCCGGTGCCCCACCAAACGATTCCGGTCACTTGACTCAATACGTCACGGCGTTCACGCCCCACTATTACAATGATATCAATTGAGTTACTAATTATCGTTAAATTATCGTGATCTGCGACACGGCCATACTGACAAGTCACACGCCCTCGTGTGCATATGTATCTGAAATCCAAACAATATACAACTGTAGATGTTGCTTCGCTCGGCCTTTCTGACCACATAAAAAAAATCATAAATCTTTCTAAAATCGATAGTTATGATAACTGGAGCTGTTACATAGAACATAACTCATCTAAGTCATTCCATGAGATTGGACTAATTGGAGTCAAGATAGACAACCATCATAGGCGTCAAGTCAAGATAGACAACCCGCATTGGCGTCAAGTCAAGATAGACAACCATCATTGGCGTCAAGTCAAGATAGACAACCCGCATAGGCGTCAAGTCAAGATAGAGATAGACAACCATCATTGGCGTCAAGTCAAGATAGACAACCATCATAGGCGTCAAGTCAAGATAGACAACCCGCATTGGCGTCAAGTCAAGATAGACAACCATCATTGGCGTCAAGTCAAGATAGACAACCCGCATAGGAGTCAAGTCAAGATAGAGATAGACAACCATCATTGGCGTCAAGTCAAGATAGACAACCATCATAGGCGTCAAGTCAAGATAGACAACCCGCATTGGCGTCAAGTCAAGATAGACAACCATCATTGGCGTCAAGTCAAGATAGAGATAGACAACCATCATTGGCGTCAAGTCAAGATAGACAACCATCATTGGCGTCAAATCAAGATAGACAACCCGCATTGGCGTCAAGTCAAGATAGACAACCATCATTGGCGTCAAGTCAAGATAGACAACCCGCATAGGCGTCAAGTCAAGATAGAGATAGACAACCATCATTGGCGTCAAGTCAAGATAGACAACCATCATAGGCGTCAAGTCAAGATAGACAACCCGCATTGGCGTCAAGTCAAGATAGACAACCATCATTGGCGTCAAGTCAAGATAGACAACCCGCATAGGCGTCAAGTCAAGATAGAGATAGACAACCATCATTGGCGTCAAATAAAATAGACATCGTATAAATTATCATTATCATCAGAACAGCCAGCAACAGAACAATTATCATTATCATCATCGTCATCATTGACGTCCAAAATTATCAAATTACAACAGACTTTTTATTATCGTATCTCATAAAAGATTAATAAGATCGGATACACTGAAACACTTAAACTTTACATATGATTTCTGTCTAAATGAATTGATTTTCTTTGACTTAGCGAGCATTTAGCACTTGAAACGTAAGTAAATTGAAACGAATCACCTTTTCGCTGTAACGTGCCCAATGGTGGATAAGTTGCACAGACATCAACGTGTTGCTCGCCCATGTCATGCCAGCACCGCTGCCATAGCTGCCATCGCCTCGACCGCCATCAACATCATCAGCGCCATCAGCGCCATCAGCGCCGCGCCATTACCGCCATTTGCGCCACGCCATCACCGCCATACGCGCCGCGCCATTACCGCCATTCGCGCCGCGCCATTACCACCATTCGCGCCGCGTTGTCACCGCCATAATTTCTCTTTTCCTTCTTTCTTCATTAGCAACGATTTCTTCTTTCGTAGAATTCTTCCAACGGTTTGTCATATAATCTAATAATTGTCTTGCATAAGCGATTAAATAGGTATTTTCACTCGATTTTCTTGATATGTGGGTAGATCTCAATTTTTAAGTTTTGAGATAACATAAATTTAACTTGATTGATTGATTGATTTACAACCATTGATTATCAACTTGATTGATTGTATTGTTTCTGGAACTTCCTTGTTATTATCTTGTATAGTGTGCTTTTCAAATAATAAAATTACTTCATTTCTTGCTTGACGTGATTTGTAGCTTCAATAAATTTATCTCGCGGGTAGTTAGTTGGTGGTTTTGATGCCCGAGTGAATCCCACTTCTGATGTCGGAGATCAGGAGGTATATTAGATGCTTGTTCGGTATTGATGGAGTATTCTGGTACAGGATCCGAAGCGTAGGTCTCAGGCAATTAAACCACACAATCACAATATGACAATACTTGTATTAAATGTAGGTAAACAGATATCACAAATTACTTAGTAGGTATATAATTATCAAAGTTGCGTGAACCACCGGTCCCGTTTGGGGGGTCCGGACTGTAAGGCTCACACTAATCAATAATCCTCTCGTCTCGATGCTCTCGGATATTTAAAATGATTCCGGTGCCCCACCAAACGATTCCGGTCACTTGACTCAATACGTCACGGCGTTCACGCCCCACTATTACAATGATATCAATTGAGTTACTAATTATCGTTAAATTATCGTGATCTGCGACATATATATATATATATATATATATATATATATATATATATATATATATATATATATAATATTTTATATAAATTAAATTAAATTGAATAAATTGAACTAGTTGTGCCTGCGACTTCGTACGCATAGATTCTGATTTCGATAAAACGTACCCGTTCAAAAATGCATCAACGTCCGGCAAGTACTTTTTGGGTGTAGAAGTATTTCTAGTTTATTTTTATATATCTTTTAATTTTTAATCACAGATTTCTCTGCCCTCTATAACTACGTCTCCAACACTCTTGGGTAGCTGGAAGAGATCTCTTTGAAGAGATAAGTTCATCCTATGTGTACGTCTTTGTTATTGCTCTAATTTTTGTAACTGATTATGGTACATGAATAAATAAATAAATAAATAAATAAATAAATAAATAAATAAATAAATAAATAAATAAATAAATAAATAAATAAATAAATAAATAAATAAATAAATAAATAAATAAATAAATAAATAAATAAATAAATAAATAAATAAATAAATAAATAAATAAATAAATAAATAAATAAATAAATAAATATTTTTTTAATGAGTAGATAGACCAATTATATATTTATTATAATGAAAAATTTATTATTTTTCCCTGACGGGAAGACTATCGATAATTTTTTTAACAATGTATATATACTATCAATATCTACTATCAATATGTACTATCAACGTGTACTATCAAAGTGTACTATCAACGTGTACCATCAACGTGTACTATCAATACGTACTATGAATATGTACTATCAATATGTACTATCAATATGTTCTATCAATACGTACTATCAATATGTACTATCAATATGTACTATCAATATGTACTATCAATATGTACTATCAATATCTACTATCAATATCTACTATCAATATGTACTATCAAAACGTACTATCAATATGTACTATTAACATGTACTATCAATACGTACTATCAATATATACTATCAACATGTACTATGGAAATGTACTATCAATTCATACCACCAATACGTACTATCAATATGTACTATCAACGTGTACCATCAACGTGTACTATCAATATGTACTATTAATACATACTATCAATATGTACTATCAACATGTACTATCAATACGTACTATCAATATGTACTATCAATACGTACTATCGATACGTACTATCAATACGTACTATCAATACGTACTATCAATACGTACTATCAATACGTAATATATTGATATTATTATATATTGATACGTATTGACGTACTATCAATACGTACTATCAATACGTACTATCAATACGTACTATCAATATGTACTATCAATATGTACTATCAATACGTACTATCAATACGTATTATCAATACGTACTAGCAATATATACTATCAACATGTATTATCGATATGTACTATCTATTCATACCATCAACATGTACTATCAACATGTACTATGAATACGTACCATTAATACGTACTATCAACATGTACTATCAATATATACTATCAATATGTACTATCAATTCATACCATCAACATGTACCATCAACATGTACCATCAACATGTACGACCAACATGTTCTATCAATATGAACTATCTATATGAACTATCAATATGTACAATCAATATGTACTATCAATATGTACAATCAATATGTACTATCAATATGTACCACCAATATGTACAATCAATATGTACTATCAATATGTACCACCAATATGTGCTATCAATATGTACTATCAATATATACTATCAATATCAGTATCAATATTTATCATCAATATGTACCATCAACATGTACTACCAACATTTACTATCAATATATACTATGAATATGTATTAATAATATGTACTATCAATATGCACCACCAATATGTAATCAATCCATATTAAATAAAATACATTATAAATGAATATCCTACTACCAAGCTATACATCTGATATATATTTTACTCCCATCATGAAGTATAAAACTACTAAGTATGAAACCTGTTCTTACCAGAAATGTAAAAAAATAACATAGTTTTGAAAAAAAATCTTACCGCAATGGTACTAATTAACTTACTTACTTATTAGTAACTTTATTGGTTAACCGGATTTAATAATAACAAAATAAAATATAAAGTTGACTTAATATAAGTTGAATAAAATAAAAATGCTCATGACAATATATTCCTGAAAACTTCATCCTCCGATAAGTCCGTTTCTGAGATGACATATAAACATTCAGACGAACAGACAAAATGAAAAACTTTGTTTTGGGTTTTCTTGCGTATGTAAAGCTCCCCTATTATAAATTTTTGAAAATATTTTCCATGTACAGACATGTTACAGTATGTTACAGTATTTAAATGTATAAACTTGGCATAAAAGAAACGATAAGATAAATATTTCTTTAGATTTACCAATGTAATGAAAATCTCATGGTAAACTATTATTTATTCGGAATATAGCCTGTAGCCAGGGCTTGGAACTTGGCATCAAACAAAGTTTTAAAATAAAACATAAAGCAATAAAAGATTTTATACTTTATCACATAGTTAGTAAGTAACCTGTCCCTTTTTGCAGCCACAATTAATCAATGTAGAATATAGACAATTAACTTATAAATTATGGACATTTCTATAACATCAATAATATTATCACTACTTTGTAAGCATAGGCTATGTGGCTATAGTGTATGTGTAGGCTATTTGGTCTAGGCTATATATTTTTAGAACATACACATTTTTTTACTAGCCGCTCGAGGATAAAAGAACGAGAACCCTTCGAAGTGTTTTTTTTTAAATACTATTTAATCCCGGAAAACAAATAACATAGTTTCATATATCATAGTTTTGAAAAACAATACTTCCATTAATTCGTTATAAATTAAGTGTTATGATACATAACTTTGATTAATAATTTGGTATACTGATATATAACATCTACTCATCATCATATATTATTTTTTTTAACTTATTTTCAAATAGGTATCTACCAAAATAAGTTATTAGTTTTTTTTATAAACGAAATTCCACTACTACATATATTCAATTTATAATCATATACGTTGTATATATATATTCTGACATTTTTTTATGGGAAACCGGTCACGAAAACATTACTTGTTATATGATAAATGAACAAATGATCTTACTGCTCATAGATACAGGCAGATAACTGCACTTCTTCCTAGCAATCGCATTTAATTACAAAATTATAATTATAGGTATATTACATAAGCGTACTTTACGTAATAATTCTTCCTTAGTAGTAATATAATAAGCTTATGTATTTCTTAATTTATTCAGTAAACAATTAAATGCGACGCATTGCAAGTCACGGTGAAAAATTGCTAATATTTGTTTTTATTTAAATAGAAAACGATTAAACTCGACACATTACAATCCACGGCAAAGAATTGCAAATTGCATCATGATATTATACGAATATTTGTTCCTATTTAAATAGAAAACGATTAAAAATAAAACATTGCAACTCACGACATAGAATTGCAATTTGCATCATAATATACAAAAAAATGTTTTTATTTACATAGAAAACAATTAAATACGACACATGGCAACTCACGGCAAAGAATTGCGAATTGCATCATAATATTATACGAAAATTTGTTTCTATTTAAACAGAAAACTATTAAATACGACACATAGCAAATCACGGCATAGAATTGCAATTTGCATCATAATATACAAATATATGTTTTTATTTAAATAGAAAACTATTAAATACTACACATAGCAACTCACGGCAAAGAATTGCAAATTGCATCATAGTATATAAAAATATATGTTTTAATTTAAATAGAAAACGAGTAAATGCGACACTATCCGATTTGCTGCGAGGAATTGTGAATTGCATCGCGGCGCTTTGTGATGTTAATAGCAATTCTCACAACAGATCCAAGGTCTCGGCTGCTCTCAATTGGTTCGACCAATGACGCATTCATTGTACGGTTGAATTAAATTACGCCTTTTAAAAGTTGTGACGTACTTTTAACAGTACATTGTGGTATAGAAACGAATCGGGTACTGCTATAGATATTTGAGCATTAAATTTAAAACAATGGCTGGAAATAATTATTTAAACTCAGTCAACTCATACGAAGTGACAATTATTTATAAGTAATCTTAATTTTAAAGATATATTTAACATGATTCTCACTAAAATATATTTTAAAATTGAATTAAATCGTCTTAAACACGAGCATAGATTGTTTAACTACATAGGTATAAAAATACTGATGATATTTTTATGTCCTAGCGACATAGACTCACTGATTTGATTCTATAACTAGACAAACATTATATGAATACAGAATCTTTATCTATTTATTATACACGCTGATGATCCGCAAGTTAATATGACGACGACAGATCATCAAAGCTATGTAACTGATTATACATTGATTGATCTTGCAATAAATGAGATTCTCAACCACATAGCTATTAATTATTCGAATGATATGTGTCATAACGTATTTTACTGGTCTTTAAATATTACATTTACCTGTATAGTTTTATGAATTAACAAAACATATTCATCTATATCTATCTCTTCTTGCCAAGCAAGACTATTCCTATCAGACAATTTATCTAAGCAAATGTTAACCAAGCTGGAATACTTATTAAACCTCCAAGTCAGAACCTTCGTACTATTTTATAGAAGGTTATTTTTCAATTTCATACTCTTCCAAACCTCAAAAAAAGTTGTTCTTTTACTTCTTCCCATTTTTTCTAAAACAAAACGATCTAATTTACATAGTCTCTTTGTTTATCTCCTTGTAAAAAAACCTGGATAACGATAATTTACAGTCTCTTTGTCTATCGAAGTGTATAGTGATATCTTTACTGACATCGATATATCATGTGACATCAGACGATCAACCATTAAGAATATTTATTAGTCGACTCATGAATCACCTTTTAATTTTGTGTTATGATATATATACTTATCATACCATATGATTCTAATGTCTATATTCTTTATTATATCATTCTTTATTTGTACTAAACAAAAATGTTAGTTTTTTTTATTGTTACAAAGATATTATATTATTATTATGATATTTTAGTATGAGAAATATATACATTTATATAGGCAAATATATATATTTTTTATTTTCTTTTGTTATGCACATTTTACTGCCTTCTCAACATGGAATTGCGTAATGACGTGTAATGATAGGAACATCTGTGTATTCTCTGATATTTTTTTATTCATCTTCATAATTTTTTTGGGTGTACTATAAAATGTAATAATCATATTTTTTATATTAAAATATAATATATTACTTTATATAAAAGAATATTTTATTACTTTCCCTAAACTTTGTTTTACATGTATTATTTCAAATAAACGAATTAAAATATAAAATGTTTTTTTTAGTATTATCTATTGTTGGGTATAATATACACTTACAGGTAATATACTCTTCCTACCTATATATATCCGTCCGTCCGTGTAGATAAAAATAATAATATAATTACATTAATAATGCAAGTGAAGACGTTTAATATAATATTACAATTATAACTGCATAATCCTTGATCGAAAATCCTTCGTAGTAAGCGGTTACGAAACAACCCCTAATTAATTTCTCGGTCCCTATTATAAGTTCTGAATATAATAATATCAATCCAAGAAAAGTAATTATTTTTATCAGCTGCAAATTAACTAGGGATGGATACGAAAAATATTGTCGATATTTACACACACAAATATTGTAGGGCTTGGAGATCGCGGAGTAGTTGCTTAGACTCTAGAAGAGAGGGTAACAAGATCCCTTGCTATATACAAGTATAAGTCTCGGAAAAAAACCATCTTAGATTTTGCCTTTTTGATCTTATTGAAAAATTAATAACTCTATTAGGTCCTTACATATGAAATGGGCGTGATTCGTACTGACCAATAAAATCACAAATTTCTCCTCTTTGGTAAGGAATTTTAAATTCAAATTTTTACAGCTATTTAGACATATATTTTTATTTCGTTGACTGGAATTTATTTATTTATTTTTTTTTCTATTTGCATTACTCAGTTTACAAAATGGAAACCTAAAAATTTCGCATTATTCAATCAGGCTGGTCAATCGCTCCACAACACTGCACAACAAACGATTACCAAATTAGAAGAGTTTCAATTAGAATGTTTAAGACATCCACCGTACTCCCTGGACCTTGCTCCAACATATTACATTTTTTTTCGAAATTTGTATAATTTCTTGCAAGGGAAAAAAATCAACTCCTATGGGGTAGTCCAAATCGCCTTGAATGATTTTATCGGTTAATTTTTTTAGTAAAGGAAAAATGAACTGCCTATAAAATCGCAAAAGTGCATAGAAAACAATAGTTCATACTTTGATTTATTAAATACGTTATATTAAAAAAATATTCGACTTTTTTTCCACCCATACAAAACGCCAATTTCATTTGTTAGAAACTAATATTGTACCTATTGTAAACTTGTATATTTTAGTACAGAGGTAAATTTTCCCGAAAATATTAAAGTTTCTAGCTAGTAAATTTCTTGGGGAGATGAAATCTAGAAAACTATGATTACAAGTTGAAGAAACCTTGAAAACGCATCATCTTGGTTGAAAAGAGTTATTAAAACTTTAATAAAAAGTTTTCCAGACAGGATATTGGCAACTTTGACAGCAAAAGAGAGAGAAAACCAATCGTTTCAAAATTCAATTTTAATTTATAAATTAAAATAGTTATCTTTATACCTAAACAAAATAGAGATGTTGTTTATTTGATATACATATTTAAGAAAGCCCAAATTTCCAAAACTACTAGACAAATGAATACATTCTGGGGGTAGGGGAGGGTTTCGGGTAATGCTCATCAGTTATTTTAATACCGATCGCGACTGGTGTATCCATCAAATTTAAATCTATTTTAATTTATTACACAATAAATTAAAATGTGTTTTGAAATTATAATTTAAAAAGTAGACATGAATAATAATATATAATACTAAATATAATATTTGTCTTTTCTCTGTTTTTCGTATTATTTATATTTGTTATAAAAAGTATGACCTAAGATGACTTATTTCGTAACAGGAAGAAAACTAGTATGATGGTAAAATTAATATGATGGTAATAAATTATAAAAAAAATTCTTAAGAAAGCCATGACATGTTAAATGGTACAAACAGTATTAAAAAACATTTCTTGCGTGTTAAGTTTTTTCGGGACAATTTTTTTCATGATCAATTAAAATACAACCATTTCTAAATTAGAATTCAGAAATATAAATAAAATTAGTTGTCAAATTTTAACAATAATTATTACAACACTAACTATAAACATGGAGTAGCATGAGATAATCTCATGACATGAACAGCAGAAGAAAGAAATAAATCTTACTTTTATTTGACGGGAATTGGAGGTTAGCTCTGGGGATCCGACCTAAAAGAAGATTTAGGACCATGTACAAAAGAGAAGCGAACGTGCTAATAACTTAGTAAAAAAAAATATAGTAAATATGTTATGAAGAACAAAAATGTTTTTCTTAAAAAATATTTTATCTGAGTAAATTCGGTACAAGGATTTTGCAAATATTAAAATATATAAAAATGATTTAGTGATACGATATAATGTAGATACATGGATGAATTAAATGAAAAATGCATCTTCGTCTCCCCTTATAAATTTGATTTAATTTAAAAGAAGAATTATGACTTGGTTAATTAATCGAATTGAAATAGTTGACCTGTGAATTATTAGTCGAGCGAAGCGAGCGAATTATTAGCATTCCATGGATTTACCGTGCGGGTGCCGGGCCCACCGTGTGCAAGCAGTGCCTGGGACATGCGACCCAGGGGTAGGTTTAAGGGACCCCCTTTATGATGCGCAAACACGCTCGCCTTCACTGTCTACACTCCTCTCCCTAACTAACCAAATTTGGAAGGAACCTACTAATGCCGCCTTTGAAATACGTTCTAGAAATGAACCGATGCTAGTTCTAGAAAGGCCAAGGTGTTTAAGTAAATTGTAGAGAGATTTATCTGTTATACCCCTCGCTTCCACTTTTACCGCGTACAAGCTAACTATAATTTTATTCCTGGACAGCTCGTTTGTCAGTTCGTAATACTTATTAAGCTTATGTGTGTGATAGCTGGGGATGTTTGTTTCCCAGGGCACAGTGAGCTTCACAAGTATCACGCGCCTTAGATGTTTAGAATACAAGAATAAGTCCGTTCTGGATGACGAAATACCTACATCCCTAAGGATTTTGTAATGTTTGTAGTGTTTTTCATACGTGTGTAGGTAAGAAATGAAGTTGGTGTTAAATACGTATAACTAACGCCTGGGTTTTATCTGCAGCGGTTTATAAGACCTATACCAACATTTGTTCTACTCATCATCCGAATTTATTGCAGTGATGGTGTTCGTGAAGTAAAACTTGTCACATCGTCAGCATAAATACGAGAATCGGAAGATATATACTTCAGTAAAGGTAGATGAAAATAGAAGAGTTAAAACAGAAACGACACCAATTTGAGGTATACCAGTGAGATGAGCATAATTAGAGAAATTATATGTCAGGCAAACGCACTGTAAGCGACTTCTAAAGTAAAAAAACAATCGAAGCATTTGTGAGCAAAATTTTAGAATACCATGAATATCGGCGAATCGGAAGCGCCACTAAAGTTCACTATTAAAATATTTGAAATTTTTTTTGAATAGTCACTCGTGGATTTTTTGTAACTTTTAAAACTGTATTTCCAAAACTACATTCAAGATTATAACCGCATTAGTAAGAAATGAGAAGAGAATCTTAAAACAACCTTAGAAAATAGTTGCTTTGTTGTTGTTAGTCTAAGACTTTTAAAGGTTTGATGGGCCCTGGTCGATAATAAGAATCAAAAGTTAGGTTTAAACCTTAAGGTAGGTAAGGACGTAAGTCTTTGTGAAACAAATAAAACAAAACAAAGTGTGCATTAAAATTAGAAGAGAAATAAGTACTATTGAATTTATAATCGTTTATCCAAAAAAGTCGTTACCCATTAGACGAAGTAAAGAGTAAGGCGGTCTTAGCATTGAGTTTGCTTTCGACATCTATATTCATTTGAAAACGGTTTAGTATTATCAAATCGTGGCTTGTTATGTACTCTCTTTCTCAACCAACGCAGATATCGGTGGACGAGAGTGATCATAAAGAGCATCTATATCATCAACCCTCTAAGCACTGACTGGCATTTTTTTAATCCCAGAAAACTTATACAATTTCCATGTACAGAATCACTTAGTTTTGATTTCTCTAGCATATGCGTTTATACTTTATTTTTGTTATTGCACAAGCCAAAAGCTTATTTAAGCTTATAAAAAAAGCAAATTGTAATGAAAGAAGATTAAATTACTTATATTTAATAAAATGCTCAGAATAAAACATTAAAAATAAATACACTGCTAAAGGATGCCAGAATAGAATGATGAGCTGAAATTCTTTGACTAGCCTAACAAACTGGCTATGATTTTTAGCCACTACATTACTAAATTATTATTATCAAAGGCAAATTCAAAGGTAAGCGTCTGGGATTTTCTGGGATTGTTGTGTTCATACATATAAGAACAACATACAATATATATCTACAAGTAACAAACTGGTTACAGAGTTACCTAACTGGCAGTCGACCATGCATTCGGTATAACAAGACCTTGTCATCCTGGTGTGATGTCTCAGTAGATGTACCACAGGGTAACATATTATCTCCATCGCAATTTTCTATATTTCTTATCTGTACGAAGACGATGTAAAAATATATCGCCATTTAAACCTTCATCATTTGTATCTACCATGAGTAATGAACTAACTTTAAATTCTATTAATCTCAAACTATTTATCATTAGCAGTCCTGGAATGATTTGATTGGAAGAGCATCCACCGAATAAATTAGTTTCTCTTTAGTTAAAGTTATTATTGGTATTTACGTTAGTAAAGTTATTATTGGTATTTACGTAAATAAGTGTGCCAATACGTATAAAAATATTCTAAAAAAAATATAGAGTGCTATATTAAAAGTTGAAGATCAGACATTATCTATTTTTGTATCCTCACCCGTTGATGTTCAATGTTCATTAAATACTACTAAATATATTTCAAATATGGCTTTTATTGATAGAAAACTAAAAATGTACTGCAGTTTATGACGTATAACAAGTATATTCAATTAGTAAGGGTAAATAAATAAAAAGTAATTAAATTTATTTAGTGAAATACAAAATGCGATGAACATGGACTCGAAACCCATAAAACTAAATACGAAACGAAATACTCTTCAAAAATGTTAAAGCATGTTTTGGGAAATGGATGATTTAAAAATGGAAGTAAATATTGCAATAACTTGTTTTTTGTTTGTGTTAAAATGATTTCACTATAAGTAAATTTCGAATCTGCAACCTCCGGAAGTTCGTTCATGTCACTCTGGCAACAAAGATATCGTGTTTGTCGTCAAAAATTTTGCGAGTAATAGAGGACGCCTATGGTCTTTTATTATGTTTTTTTCAAACTTCTTAGTCTATGCTTAGAAACTTGAACTGCTTTACTAGACCATAATTATACTAGCCTGTTCAAACCCTGAATATGACAAATATTGATAAGAATATTTACCTACCATTTATATATACTATTACTAGATTTTATATACAATTCATAGGATGTGAATACATCCTAATCATCTGTAATGTTGGTACATAGTTGTAAAAGGTTTTCAGCGTACATAAAGGAATAAACGAAGGTCTGTCCAGCACAAAGTAGGAGAGCAATTAACCTCGTTCCGTACATATGGTTCTATTGTTTCTCAAGCACCTATTTTGTATACGTTGTACACAATGAATGACATCACCACTGTGATCGTGATTTGAATGGTTCGTCCTTTTTATACAGCCTGTATTTAATTATCTAGTAATATATATTTATTGTTAAAATCATTATGTATAATATTATATAAAAATAGTAAGTAAGCACAGTACACACTGCTTGTACAAATTTACTTTAAACATTTTTAATAATTGAATTTTCTTTTAATCAGTTTATTATATGTATGTTCTGCTTATAAATACGTTTTTAAATAATTTTCGTTTATAAAAAAAGATTATTATAAATATAAATTAGTTTCCAAGCAACCTGTATAAATAATCTGCCTGCAATTTTAAATCAGCGTTATATCAGACAGGAAGTCAATGCAGTGCTAACCGCTTTGCATACGTATTTAAATTTATACATTTAAGATTATTATGTAACAACATACAGAACTATTAGGAACGATAATACGTTTTTACGATAGCTTTTTTCAAAGTAATTATTATAGGTTTGGATTATTATTCTTGGGGATTGAAATTGAAAACCAAAATCGATGATACTAAAGTTTTATATAAAACATTTTCTATTTTACAAACTCCCAGCGGTTCTGAATATAAAATAACTAGAATTTTGCGAAACTAAGCAGGAGAATTCTTTGTGAAACGTTTAACTTCTAATCAATAGTAAGTATATATATATATTTATTAATGTATATTATACATATATAATATTTCTGACAAGATGTTCCTAGTCCAGCTCCCAATAATTATGAAGCTTTCGTTCCTCATGAGCACATCCTGGCAAAGTGCACTCTTTATTACATGTTCATGTCAGAACGAGCTTATAGAGGAACACTTTTTACATAGTTATAATTATCGAAAAATTATCACAGCGCCACCTATCGGGTGCAGATTTTGCGCCAAACATATTGCGTCATATTTTTTTATAAATATTCAAATTATTTTCAACCTCAGCCCCTAGGAGATTTGTAGTTAAATTCGACCTAAGTCAGAAATTTTGATGTAGTCAATAATACATAAATATATATAAAACAGGACAAATTACACAAATTGAACTAACCTCTAAGTAAGCAAATTATTTGCTTTTGTTAAGGGTGTTAGATGAGGATATAAATAGATAAAAATGCGCACTATAAATACTGAGAATATATTTAATAAACGACCAAACCCGGAAGAAATACAGACATCTGTATAGATGTCTGTATTATTTGTAGTGAATAGTATTATTCACTACATGCCTGTCCCTGTCGGGAATCAAACCCCAGCCCCATTGCGTCGTTATACGTTAGGCGTCTGCGCTACCACTGGACCAACAGGGCGGTTCATAGTTCAATCAATAGATTATAATCGATATTATATTCGATATAAATAAATACTATCCACCATTAAAACTATAATCACCACACCTCTGACGGTCCATCGTTCTCTTTGGTCCATCATTTTATTAAACCCTTTCAATTGATTGGTTCCTGAAATCAGCCGTCCGGAATTAGGACAAATTTGTCTTACAACAAAATGTGTGCTTTACAGTGACTTGGGATATTAATTATAAAATTATATTTTGTTGATATTCCACTTACGTTCTATAAAATATAATATATCTTGCCTAAACTAACTTTTTACAATAGAGAATGCTAAATTCTTAAAAACGGTTAACGACACGGTAGCACAATTAGCAGAGCGGCGGTAATAAGTTTCTAGAGGTCACAGGTTCAATATTCAAAACTGGTAATGACACTATAGCTCAGTTAGCAGCGCGGCGGTAGTGTACCGCCTGTAGAGGATGCAGATTGAGTTCTGGCTATTGCGATGAGTTTGTTTGTTTGTTGATAATTATGAAAGAAAATTAATAAGCATAATATAGCTAACATTTTTATAGCGTATTATAAATATTGAAATATTTCTATTTTCGTTAAAACCGTCCTAAAGTGTGTATAGGAATACTAATATAAATCAACGAACGGTGGTATCATCAGATACTGTCGATTGTGTCATCAGAATCTGTCACACGTACGCCATAAAATAGTCATAATCTTTACAACGTCTATAATCCGGTCGTATTATGAATGAAAATATAAAATTATCCTGCATTTTTTACGGTCCCCGTGACCGTATTCAAGATTAACGGGTGAATGAAGAATGGGGTGGCGTTTTATTGAACTCTCGATGTGTTTCATAAATTGATATTAAAGATTTGAGAGGTTAACATCTATTTACTTTTGAATATAATATATATATTCTGGTCTAGTCTAATTATCAATTAGACTAGACCAGAATATGTATTGTATTTTATAAAATTAACTTAATAAACTATATTCATAATGTAGTTATTTTTAATGTACTGTTCTTTATCAGAATTGTGATTTCTTTATCTTCTCGATTCTTCTTTATTTTAGTCGTACAGTCGGCACTAACACACCTGAAAGTTTGCTCACCTAATATAAACACAGGTAAGAGCAACAATTCAGGCCCATCAGTGTACCGAACTTCTTTCTTCTTCTTTCTTCTTTTTCTCGACGAATTTGGAAAATGTTAAGATAAAATTTATCTACATAAAAAGCACATATTTCTTAAAAATACACATACATAAACATTTAGTAACACACGTAGAATTTAGACACATATTAGAAAATTAAAATATATATGGATATATGGATGCCATAACTAATTTGTCCATAAATATACGATACGATATTCTTTATTGTATAAATATAAAAATAACATACCAAAAAGATGAACACAATAAAGAAAATCTAAAAGTACAATAGGTGGTCTTATTGCTAAAGACCCATATCTTCCAGGCAACCTTTGGGTAGAGGACAAGAAGTATTGGCGTGGATAAAGTTTTTTTTTAAAGAAATAGTAAACATACATACATAGATAACATAATACTACCGAGACGAACAGCGATACGGTAGCTTAGTTGGTAGAGCGACGGGACGGTTTCCCAGTAGTCACGGGTTCGAATCCCTGCCCGTATCGGTTTATTTTTTTATTCTATATTTATATAAACATAATACTATGTAATATATACTATACACACCACAAACCATATACTAAAATAACATAATGTACATTATAGACACATGCTTAAAGATTAAAAACCCAATTTTTGTCACCAAAAGCAAGTGTCTTTACAACAAACTAATCTGATAATTGATCTGTGTACTTTGCTGTAATTTTACTCCCACTTTCACGAAAAATACCGCAGACAATCGGAAATTAATGTTTCCTCGAACAGTAACCTAATACTATAATGTTATTAACTTACATAACAGCATTTACTTTAATATTATAAGTCTTCAAAACTAGAAGGCTATGAAAAACAAGGTAGGGATAGAATTACTTGTACTTGGTAGTCGCATATATTTAAAAGTATTTTTGTTCGTGTATAATAAAAGTGATTTTTAACCTCGTTATTACTATAATCAAAACGTTATAATATTTAAAATTTCTTTAATAATATAATATATGTATTAGAATAAGTAAGTCCATGCATAACTCGAATAATTTATTATATAAATAAATAATTACAGTCCTGTCTGTATGTCAATGCCTAGTTTTTTAAAGATATTAGTAAAGTATTTCTTGAAAACTGGAGATCGTGAAATAGCAACCACGTAAACGAAAAATTTAAAATTTATGAAAAAGAAATCGTACGCTCTAACTATGAAAAAAACATTACTATGTAAACAATAATAACAATATAACAAAGTGTCGAAAACAAATAAGTATCTAAATGTTGAATCTACATCATTATGTCGAATAAATATGGCCGCTCATAAAAAGGTATGAAAACGCAATGACAGCTGTCAATTAGACAAGTGATAAATGACGTTTGGATACTCGTACAAGACTTTTATTGCTGATAATACGGAACCTTATTGAATGTTGGTTTTGTAAATAGAAAACACATTTTTTTTATATTATATTGCAAATTCATAGACATTATCAGTTTTTTTAAGAAAATTATTTTCGTGCAATTTTAAAAACCTTCTTCTTATTGTATTTTTTACTATGAAATTGTAACAAGACCTACCTATTGCCAAAACTTTTTACTCCTAATTAGAATCATACAAAATTTAATCTTTTATAAGGTCTAAGGTAACTTTTTTTGAATATTTGTTTATATTTTATTTTCTTAAAAATATTTAAATACAATAATTACTAACTTTTGCTAGCTATTTCAACCGCACAATACGCTATAAGGTTTCCCAATATTATATACGAGCTATCGTTAGCGAAATTACTTGATCTTACTATTATATACAAATTTTCAACATGATTGGGTAAGACGTTGTTAAGTTATAGTAGATATGCAGACAGACAGATTGTAAAATAATGCTTACTAAATCATGAAAGAAATATTTGCAATTATTTAAAATTCTTCAAAGATATATATTGTGGTAAAAGCACAGAACTTACAAGGTTATGGCGTAGATATAAATATTTTTAATTTAATTAAGAAGAACTCTAATATTATTATTAAAAATCAAAATATAAGACTGCAATTATAATAATAATACGAGAATGTATAATTATAAGATATAACAAATATATTAAAATTCTGTGAAAAGTAACATTTATTTTTAGAAATTCCCAATTATTACTAAAAGCCTGTGACGAGTAAACGAAGATAAAAGCATTATCATTTATTAAATTCGAATCCGTTGAAGCTATCCATTACAATTTGTCAGTCTCACAAGTAAAATACACTATTGCTATAAAGTTAAAAAAAAAAATAAAGTTAAAAAAAAAGTTTATAAAAATATTTTATTACGTATAAAACTAGTAAAATTTGTTCATAGTAAATGACAGCACATTAACAATAAAAAAAAATCTTAACTAGGCTTTCAATACTAATTATATTTTTTTATTGTTTTTATGACGGAGCAGTTAAAGAACAATAGTCTTATTAGGTAATGTGGGTGGGAGCATAAAATAGTCTAAACATTATTCCATACGAATATGAATATTAAAAAAGGACAGGAAGGTAGAAGTTAGTATGGATGAATTGTGAAAAAGATGATAGGTTGAAAAAAGAGAATGATATAGGACCCATTTTTCTTACCTTAGGTGGCAAAAGAATGGTAATACCACCTGATAGATGGTACCCATGTACTTCTGTGAAGACTTAAGTATTCAAATGCTTTATCCCTAATAAGATTGGGGACAGATTGAAATATTAAGATATACGAAAAGATAAGGAAGACTTACGTTCTCTCCTTACACTTACGCTGATCTTCTATGCCAGGATAGAACTACTTCGGTCAAGCCAGCCCGTATACTAGTAAAGTACATTTATCTTAGCCCTACCAAATTATGAACAGTATTTTATGAATATGTAAGCCATTTAGTATTTCAGCCAAGCTAAGATAGAATAAAATATGTTCATACCATTATTCGTCTCTAATACAATAACTTATAACGACGAGTTTAACAAATTAAACAATCCTTGAAAGTTTCTCCACCTCCATTATTTGTGGGTGGTGATAGATGATCTGAACCAGAGCAATAAAATATGAAGCAATAGCCATGATTCTGTGACCCAGATATTTGATACCTAACCTGGTAGCAGAAACTTTAGGAGAATTAAATTCACAAGATTACAGATAAAATATCCATAAATTTTTAATTGTTTTCAACGTAATGCCGCCTTATGTGATAAATAAAGAACAAACGAAATAGATATATTTCCGCAAACAAAATAGACAGACGCACAAAATATACATTACAATAGAAATGGGGTTAAGCCTTGAGATCTGTGCCAAGATCAATAACATTGGATCGATCTCACTGCGCTTTTAATGTAAAAACAAATGAACCTTGTTATATCTATTATACCATAAAAAATACAATTTATAAATATAAAAAAGAAAATCTAAATTATGTCAAATAATTTTACAGAAACGAATAAGTGATTGAAATATTTTACTATAAATGTTTAGATCTTATCATAAGTCAGTGTGACAGATAGTCTAAAAGTGGTTATTGTAATTACCTTTTAGTTAATAATATGTTATTTTCTAGACCCACCCCAAAACATATCTAATATTAGCTTTCGGCAACGGCTTCACCTACTAATTACGGAACTAAAACTGTACTTTTATTTTAAAATATATATATACATATATAATTGTAATAATACTCATACTTATATAAACACAAACACACATACACAGACAGACACATACATACACACATCCACACACACAATAATGCACGCATATAACAAATAAAAACAGTTATAAGGGAAATTGGATTTAAAATATATTTATTTTAATCCATTTTGGAGGATCCCAAGTATTAAAATAACTTAGGCACTATTTATATAGAAATAAAAATTAGTAAGACACAAAACCTCTATCTTTAAAACCTCTATAATATCTTTTTTATTAATAATATCTTTTTTTTTTTTAAATTAGTAAGACACAAAACCTCTATCTTTAAAACCTCTATAATATCTTTTTTATTAATTTATTGCTACGTATTATCGCCGTAGCTGATACCGACTTCAAAACACAACTTTTTTATGATGTTTGTCAATATGTTTGTTTGCCCATAACTCAAAAACCTCAAGGAGGATTGTGATGAAATTTGTTAGTGTTTAAGATTATGGTCTTGTTGATCATATAGTATACAGTTCACCTTGAAAATATAATTTATGTGTACAGAATCACAGAATGGCGGGTTAAATCACTGGCAACAACTAATAAAAAATAGTCGAATTTGACTTTTGACTTTAACTGACATTAACAGCTTAATTCGCATGGAATATGCGTAGAGTCATTAAACATAGAATAGGGGACCCAACCTAAAAGGATTCCATCAAAAAGAAAGAGAAAACAAATGAAGCTACCTATCTGGTCTCTCTTTTTAACATGTGTAATTAGGTTTGTGTGATTTGACAAAAAATAAATATGGGTCTCTTATCTTCCCTCTTTTATTATTTGTTAAACACTCGCATTTACTGGCTTACTTAGTTTTTACTACTACTACCCCACTCAATGTATAGTAACTATGGGAATATTTATATTGTACCACCTGACTCGAATGTACTACAGAAGGGCAGCATAGGTTTGGTCCTACCGATCAGTTGTAAGGGTAGTAGTTTGATGTTATATACTTATAATCTTCCTGTATACATAGATTATGAAATAAAAATAACATTTTATTTTATTAATAAATATTAAAATAAATTTACTTAATAAACAAGATCTTCAAACTAATTTCTCGCTCATGTTAACCAAACATTATTTCTAAGTTAAAATTTGTACAAAACTACATTATTAATTAAATTTGGAACATAATAATACTCGGAAATAAATGCAAAATATTTTTCAAAGAACTATATAAATATTATAAGGCTTAATTGTGTAAATAAAGCCAATAATCCAGATAAACCGGCTTATATGGTTTTGATAAAATGGCTCCTGCATTAATTTTAATATTATTTTTCTAAGATTTCTATTTTAAATAATATCTCAGTTATTTTTAATTTGCTATCAAGTATGTGTTGTCTAATTAACACAATAATACGTGGAAATAAATCCAAAATATTTATCAAAAAAACTATATAAATATTATTAGGATTAATTGTATAAATAAAGCCAATAATCCGGATAAGCCGATTCGTATGGTTTCGATAAAATAGCTCCTGCATTCATTTTAATATTATTTTTCCAAGATTTCTATTTTAAATAATATCTCAGTTATTTTTAATGTTCTATCAAGTAACGTGTGCAAATGTTAACATTAAAACATTCTTACAAGGTGTTGTAACAACAATTTTGTCTCTTCTATGAGAGTTAAGTACCGTGAAACAGCATTGTGTAGACGCGTGAAGCGGAATGTTTTAATTTTTAATGTTTCTTGAGATTTATTTAGCATAAAGTATCTCTCACAATAATATCATTGGTGGAAATACTATTTATTTTTAAATTATTTATATATAAAATATTTTTTTTTTTCTATTAAAATACAATATAAATCTATACATATAAATAAAGTTGAGCTACCTCTCTGTAATTACAAATTAACATATTTTTTCTAGATGCATATGAAAATATATATGGTACCTCCATAAAAAGTGGGTCTATATTTCTGTCTGACTATCTTATTACTCCGACTACCTTATTTCTTAATTTCTGAAACGGCTGTACCGATTTTAAGAGAACTTGAACTGATAGCTATTAAGAAATAACTTGGTTACTTTCTTTATACAAAAAAAAAATATTTCCGCATAAACATAATTGAAATCAATAAAATATTAAACAAAATCTGATTACAATATCTGAGGTTTATATAAAAATTCAACTCAAACGAAGTCGCGGGTATCAGTTAGTATTTAAATATAATGTAATGTATAAAACTCCTAGCCTACCCCGCCCATACAGATCGCGTGACTCAAGCCTTAATTGAATTAACTATACCATCCACCCATACCATCCATCCATTCCATCCACTTAAAGTTATCTTTCTTGTGATCGTAAAGTGCATTTTTCATTATATAAAGATATTGATAGTTAAGATTAATTGAATTGTTATAAATTGTCCAGGGAATTGTACTCAATTACTTCGTTCACGAAAGAACGTGCATTTTATGTAAGAACTTTTATGATTAACTAGCTGTTTCCAGCGACTCCGTCTGCTGGAAAAGTTTCTATGACACACATTAGGAATATTAGTTTAATGTTATTGATAAACAAACGCTTCAGCAATATTATTTTAGCATAGATTAGGTGTGACTTTTGTTTGTGGTATGTATGTGTGTGTTATTTTTCCAATGCCTCAATTTGCAAGGTCGAATTTTGCCGGAAAATAAAAAATATCAAGTTATATCTATAGATGGCATTTAATGATTTAATGTAGATTGCTTTATGTAATATATGGAAACTGTTTTATGTTAAATCTTTTTAAACCTATTTAGTGCATTGGGTCAGAGCAATATCAGTGCAATGTCATAATTCAAATAAAGTGAGATTTTAAGTTTAATAATCATTTAACTTTATTAAATGGATTAATATCATTTAAAGTATATTCATATTCGTGTATTTTCTTCGTGACCGTGAAACTAAAATCTAACGTCAAAATGTAAATCTAATTAAAATAAAACGCATGATTCTAATTCACATTATTATTCAAATTAGTAAGAATATAATGTTATGCCATATTAGATACTTATCTACCTGCTATGTATAATAAGTACATTTTATAAATCTATAGGTTATATTTATTATAACAAAAAAATATTAGCACTAAGTATTAAATATTTGTGCCCAATTTGCCAAGTTGTCGAAATAACAGTCGAAGAAATGTTTCTTATGTACGATAAATGTAAGTATATGTCTTTGATCATCTATGTTTTTTAAAACCAAAGAGTTTAGAAAGTCAATAATGAGACATATTCTATCCAAAAAAATATATCCCCAAGAAAAGAGAGACAGAAGATATATATATATGATTTTACATATAATTGTATATATATATATGTATGTATATATATATATATATATATATATATATATATATATATATATATATTATATATAATATATTATACGGGAAGCGGTTAGTCTTTCAGTAGCAAGAGCGCGGAAAGGTATAACAACCACCAAACGATCTGTAGTATTCGAAAAAGAAGGCTCTTCCAAAAAATCAAAAGCGAAGCCTTATTCAATATTCAATATTATTGTATATGTAAAATCATAATCCAGTTAAAACAACTCTTGATTTATTTGTATATCTAAGATTTGTTTTCTTGATTTCATTAAATATTCATAATTATTTATATTTTCATGACAGCTAACTGAAATTATTTAATTATTTATTCAGAATTTCAACGTTGCCTTGATTTAAAATTTATTATACTTTTATAATTAATAACCTAACCTACTTAGAGAGATAAAAACAGACAACTATGGTAAATCTAGTTTTAGTTACATGCATAGGGTAAAAATATATACGTATTTATTTTATGTCTATTCTTACCCTAAAAAAACACATAGATTTTGGTTCTACCTCCTATCTCAATTGTGTATCTAAACTATCTAGAGATCAGCTAATAACACATTTACAATTATTAAAAATCAAGTTAGTTCTGTTACAAACAGACGTTACATTATACTTATATATAATATATGTATGTCAATGTCCCTTTTTTATTTAGAATTTTAAGCTGTTTGTCCAAAAATCTTAATCAACTTCGGAGAAATAAAATACGTCTTTGTAAAAAGGTCAAAAAAATTGTCAGGATAATCAATTTACTGTTTAAATTTAGTTTTTTAGAATGAAACTTCTAGTAAATATATTATATATTAAATGTTTTATTTATGAATATTAGTTACATTTAAAAAATAATAAAATTATTCTTATTTTTGACATGTCTAGATCGATAATTAACACCATTAACTAAATTAATAAAAAAAAACAATTTTTGTAAAAAAAAAGTTAGTAGATTATATTTTGTATAGTTAGTTACATTTTCAAAATAGTGCTCGAACAAAACAATATCAAGAAAAATCATAAAAGTTCAGATCTAATTTGAAAAACATTTATCCATTAAACAAAACATGTAATCATGACAATGTCGACATGAATTTGATTACATGTTTTGTGATTCATGATCTCATACAGTGCTTTCTTTTCCGATATAATACAGAAATAACAACAGTTTTTGAACTTTTTACCCTCCAGGAAATTAAAATAGTCATGAAGTAACTAGTATATCAATTTACATGTGTCCTACTTACAGGTAAATATGTATTTATGTGTTTGAAAAATCAATTCTTAAGAAAGAAGGAATGTTTGGCTGCAAGCAAAATCGAGGTTATATACTAGTATTATTATGTTATTTATTAGTTCTATTAATATAACATTTAAAGATTCTGTAAAGATCTGGATATTATCAATTAATTTTACACTTACGTTATCACCATTTGAGATATCTGTAAAAAAAACAGGTTGGAATTAATTTCATCATTTACAAATAGATTAAGGAGTGAAAACTTAAACGTCTGAGAATGTTTCTGACTAAAATGCATTTAAAAATTCTATCTATAAGTAGATTTCCAATAAAATTTCAACAAAATAAATTAGACTATAGTTTAGCTGCATGGCTTTTTACAATTACTGGGATAGCAATCCCGTGACCTCTCTTACTCAGATTTTAACCGTTGTCATTTAGTGGGTATTACATTTTTTTATATTTCTGGGCATCCCACATAACCATCAAAGGGATGAAGTATTCATATATTATTTCCAAACACTACGAAAAGACTATAATTTAGTTAGACTATTCAAACCACTAGTTAGACTTGAATAGTCAACACTAATTCTGACCGCTTGCTTTTAATGTTACAATTCCGTTGTAACATCTAATCGCGTTAGATTAGTTCATCAAAGTCTAATTAGGTCAACGAATAATTAGTGAGCTGAAAATATGGCGTTATGGCCAGGAATATGATGGCTTTTTATCATTTAAGGTATGGATACCTCTCACCGAATATTTATCACCCATTGGTTAACAAACTTCACTCAACGTCGGTAAATCTGGAATGTTCCACACATTGCAGTTTGCACCAGATTATTAAATTACGTAATGGTGTATTTCGATAGTAAACCCTATAAGATATCCGTCGGTTTTGACGGACACACGCCAGCGGCTTCATGGTTATTAAACTGAATAAGTCATAAGATGAAGCGTTTTATAAAATTAATAAAGTAAAATATTACTGTATTTTTTTACTTACAAATTATAAATTAAATAATTATTTTTTTAATAGTTTATCCATTTATAATATATAAATAATTTATTTTTATTAGAATTTTAGTTCTCAGGACTTCCGGGTGCAATTTTTAAATGTCTCTCTTTTAAACAAATTACCACCCTAAAAACTATTTACTTGTATTTAAGACCAATTTTATAAATGTATCTGGAAAAAATAACTAGATTTCAAACAGATTTAAAACCTTTGGGACTGAAATATCAATCAAGCCAAACGATTTTATAAGTATGGACAAAACAATGGCATATCATTTACAAATCGTTCTTAGTTTTAAATAATAAATAAATAAGAAGCTGTGTCTGGACCACAATCGATGTAAACGGAATGAATCGATCTTACATTAAATTTATTTCTGGAACATAAGATTAATATTTTTGGCAGAACCTCAAAGAATTTATACGCCGAGCTAGAAAGATTAACTACATACAGTACGGCTTAAAAAATACACAAATTATTATAACGAGATTATAACATATAAAAATAAATTTATTTGCAGCCATTTCTAATAAAATATAAAACAATGAATTAAGTAATTTAAACCTTAAACCTATAATACAAGGTATAATATAGCCTAGCAGTAAATATATATAATATTATGAATCTAAGAATACTTTTAAATCAATTATAAAGCAAAAATTCCATACGTCCATTATCTGAAGTATCTCTGGAAGTAGGTTCGAAAAAAATCACTAATTGACAATCTTGGCAAGGCTCTTTGATATTCTGATTAGAAGCAGACCTCATAAAATAGATCGTTTAGGTGGAGACGTAAAAAACACGTAAATAGCTTTTATTACGATGAAATTACAGTTCATTTTTGATTGAAAATTAAACTGTTCTTAATGTGTTCTGGATGTTTTGTATCGCGTCAGTGTACTCAAATTTCGTATGTTTAAAAGTTAAAAGAATATCTACTTCCTAGGAAGATAAAATCAAAATTGATATGTACTACAGTACAGTCATGGTATTAGTCTCGCATCTGATCCCCAGAGGACGCTGATGAGATCACAACGGGTCTGGCTTGAAAGATTAAATATTTCTTTATCTTATTTTATCTATAACTTATAACGGTCTCCGAAAGAAAATACAATTTATAATCGTCCTTAGAAGTCTTTATATCATATTATTAAGAGTCTACACTTTTTGATAAAGTTTGAAGACCGACGTAAAAAATGTTATAAAATTAACATGTATGCGTCTGTGGCATCATAACTACTAAAAAGAAGATTTTGATTTGTTTTTTAACCATTTTATATAATATGTTAAGTCGTCTGGAGACCATCATTTCTTCTCTAGTGGATGAAGGGTTATTTTTTAATAAAATATATATATTTCTATGATATGTATGTACTCAGACAAGATACCAGGTCTCATATATATCCTTAAATAGCTTTGTGAATCCCACAGGACGTCAAGCAATCCTGGATTTGGACAGATATTCCCAGCGGATAAAAGGAATTTAAATTGCAATACAAAAATATCTTTGAAATGAAATAGGTTTTTCGTTTAACGTTTATATTCTCAGAAACTTAACAGATTTACTTAAACTAATTAAAAACTGTCGCTAGTATAATATGTACACTAAACTTTATACAAAAATTTGTTCTATTATTCGGAAAAAAATATTTAATTTTATTTACGATTTTCCTAAACGTATTTTCGCATTTGAAGTTGTTTTTTGGAGCATTAACTTTTACTTTAGTAATTCGATTATGTTAAAACATTTGTTACGGAGATATATAATGCAACAATTTGAAATGTTCACATACACATATATTTTTTTGGTAAATCCATTAAATATCAAAATATTAAGAAACATTTATTACTATAGGATTTGTATGTTTAGCATTTATCTTTCAAAGAATTATAAATAGATTTGTTTAATATTTGTTCAAAAAGTTTATTTTTGTAGGAAACAAGTTTCCTTTGTATAACTAGAGCTAAAGTTTCAGATTGTAAGTTTTAAACTCTAAAAGTCGTTTTAACTTTTACCTGTTATTTAAAGTTATACCAACTTTTAGCTTAAGATTTTTGCAGCTTAACTATTTAATATTTATAGCATGCTTAGGAAATATAGCAATTAATAATTTACCAATAGTATTGTATTTGATACTCAGTAAAAACTTGTTAAAGTACGAGTTACGATAACAATAGACTAGCGTTTGAGATTAATCTAACAAGAATTGGGCAACGTATTGCTTTTAGAATTAAAACTGAATGGAATCTGTATAATTATTTTAATATATATTTTTATAATTTGGCTACAAATCTTAATAATAAAAAAAATTGTCTGGCGAATTATTCATTGTCAAATTTCAAATATATCAAAATGTAAATTTAAGAAATAAGTAATAATATATAGAGTCGAAAAAATAACTGTTAATCAACCATATAAGAAAAGACTTGTGAATTAACAAATATCACTAGAACGAGTAATTTTAAATATTTGCTCATGATATTGTATTACGTCTTGATTCAAGATTATAGAGAAGGGAAAGGCAACAGATCGGATTGAAACATACTCTTTATATTATCAGAAAATTATATTAAATTTAATATTTATTTATAGTCTTCAATAGCACGCTTTATAGATAATTCTAATTTATTTCAAAAATATATAAATTACAATAAAACAAAAAGTCATTTGATATTATTTGTTATGAAATAGTATGTGGGTTGTTTGAAATTACTCATATTCTTTATAAAGAATTACTGTATGCTGTACGAGATTCATTATAATAGCGAGAACAGATTGTTCTATATAGATTAAAGTTTGATTACGAATCACGATATTTATGAGGTTGGCACTAATGATGACTCTAACGACTTGAAAGTATTCAGAGAATTGCAGAAATAACCCACATATTTCTTTAAACTAAGCACTTTTATAACAATAAAGAATGTATATATTTAATTAAAACCGGAAACAATACGGAACTTAAAGTTCCGTATCTATTTCCGTTTAAAAAAATATCGGAGTAATAAACCTTAACATAGGTATATTCAAAATAGGTATAATATTACAAAATAACTTCACAATCAACGTATTGTTTTTAGAATATATTTAGTCTTTTTGTGCATACTCATATATATTTTTAGTATATAACACAAACATTTTCATTAAAATAATATATTTTGTTTAACACAAATTAAATGAATAAGCTTGAAATTACTATTTACATTTATTTTTAGAATAGTATTCTCAAATTTAATGTGTTTTTGGTATTAATTATTAGTATTAGAAAATTAAGTAAAACGTGCTTTGCTATAACCGAATAATATATATTATTAATACATTTTTTTCTAATTATAAGATACAAAATGTTATTGCACATTTTTAAAGCAAATTTCAACTTATTTATAGAGTTTGATCAAAAGCATTTAAGTTAAATTAGTTTTATTTTAATTGTGAATTAGAAAAAATTGAGATTTTTTTATCAAAATACGTTTATGTTTAACATATTAAATAATAAAGTTATTATAGATACAAATTGAATAGTAAGAAATAGTTAGATTATTTTTACAAACCAATAAATTTTTGCAGCACCCTGTAGGTTGTTATCGGAGTTGTTCCTAATTACGAAAGTTGAGATTTATTCAAGTCAACTTTCCATTGCTTTATTATTTTGGTTACATAAGAAGGTATATTGGATTAAACTAATCCAACGATTCAGAAATAAACTTTATTTTGGCTTTAATAGTTTTGCTCGTTTATTTTAAAAACTTATAAAATATTGCAGTTGTACGAAATTGCTTAAGTCTTAGACTTTTATAATATCAAGCGGTATGTAAAAAAGACTTACCAATTCTTGTCCATTTCCAAAGAGAGGAAACAAATTGCGAAGGATTCTAAATCTTACTAACCATAAAAAGACTACAAGGGACCTTTGAGGGACTAAAGGGAGCAATAATTAATTATCTTAGTACTGGACTAAGGATTATCAGGGACTTGAACGGATAACTTCACAAATTAAAAGCAATTTAAATTATGGATTAAATAAAGGACTCCCTATATATCCGTGTGTTTCCATTCAGCTACGACACGACAATTAATAGGATATTGACTCTATGAAATATTCACAAAATAAATAAAAATGAAACTACGGACGTCGTTTATTTGAACTCTATTAACACGAGTAAACGATGTTAGTTAACCTAAAACTCATAGCCCACGCGATAATTCAAATTCTAGGTTAGAGTCTAATTAACAGGCGGAGGCGAGCTGACTCACTCATTTAACGTAACGAAACAAATTATCACGTATTATCGCGGCCGAGCGAAGTTCGTCAGATCTGCAGTTCATGACACCACGTGTGCTACTGAACATTTACTAGGAATGTCACTTCTTATAAAGGTCTGGCATGGGGTGCGCGCGCACTCACAATAAACCTAAATGCCAGCGCGCCCCATAAACTGTCCTCATTAGTGAAAGGGCGCGTCAGGGTTTGTATACACGCCTTTATTGCAGGTATGACGGCCCTCATTTAGCGGATCATCTGTTTATTTTACTTTAAGGTCGTTCCTTGTCTTTATCGGTTGTTTTTGTGACTTATTGGCTGGGGCGCGCTAATAACGTCGCGGATATGGGGTCGGTTATAGAGTTATATGGTACCGCACCCCGTTCTAAGCAAATGTCGAAGAAAATGGGTGGGTTGAAGGTTCAGTTTATCGCAGGGCGCGGCTGGGTGGGGTTGCTGTGATTTATCAAACGTGAAAAAATAGTCCACAAAACTGCACAATGCTCTTTACGTTCGACCCTTATCGTTATTTTATCTTTGTTTTATTACTTCGAAAATGTTATTCCCTGGAAGACCCTTTAACGAAATTGTTGGGGTTTCACCATGTAATGAAAATGTTACCTTCCCGTTTCGTTTTCCTATCTATTACTTTGTGACACTTGACATTTTGTTTTAACACATTAACAAACAGACATAAACTTGTATTCTGTTGATACTAATTATAATAATGCTCTGGGAATTCTATTACCACAAAAAAACACACAAGGAAAATAATAAACAGTGTATACATTTTTATATTTAAGCTTTTCTGATTCATGAGTACTGTTATAATTGTCTGCTTTACGGTTACTTACGTTACGTTTATCCGGAATTGGGCTGACTATTGGGGTATTGGGGTATAGGGACCTCAAATGGGTCCGAAACTTATTATAAGAATTAACAGGAATTCACCTAGGTAGTATGCAAAATTAGCTCAGATTTGTCACATCAATGATTCCCGAGTCATTACTAAAAAAAAATATCTTAAAAAAACAAGTAATGTCCTTTAATGGAACAGGTTTAGAACTAACTAAAAAAAATAACTAATTACTACTCATATGTATAATATATGTACTTCTGACCAGAGTATCTAAATACAAATAATATAAAACCAGCAGGATGACGTCACAACAAAGGCAATTAGAAGATAAAAGCTTACATAATACAAAGAATATCAACATCAAATTACTTATTCAAACAGACCATAAATTATGCAAACTTATCAACACTTAGTAAAGCAAAGAACAATAATTCTTTTCTCACTCGTGAATCGAACTCGGGACGCCCCATTAATAGTTAAAACAATTGACGTCCATTAAACTAACTAACTACTGTGTTGTGGTACAAGTCACAAAACTATAGCGATTAAAAAAAAACTGTGTCAAATCATACAAGTATTATATCATCCAAGTATTTCATAGTAGAGTAATAACGTTTTTTATATAACAAAATTGCTACGTTAATATATAAATAACATTTATCGGTTTCTGTTATGTAGTTTTTAATCTAAATTACACTATTCTTATTTTACATAATATCGTCCCGTAAACATGCTTATTGTAAACCAATCAAAAGTAAAGTATCAGCTTTAAATAAAAGAAAAACACCTACCTACGTTTATTATGAAATATATCCTAAAAAGACAAAACTTACAATAAAAGGTGAAGATAAAATTAATAAAAAATACGAAATCGCTTCCGCTCTAGGCTGATACCAAACCCATATTAGTATAATATTATTGGGCGATGAGTCAGCTGTTCGTTTCCATTGTCAGACTATACGTCATATTCTGAGCTAGACTTAGAAAAAATCATTTTGTTTACGCCAACAAGGAAAAACTTATTCTTTACCGGTTCTTTGTAATAATACTTTCAATAAAAATATCTAATTAGAAATACTATGTAATTGTAAATATGTAATTAAAACTCCATAATAATTTTCTTTGTATTTTATTTTCTAAATTTAATATAAGGATCAAATATAATAAAGTAGAATTAATTATAAATAAGATCAAGAGAGGTACTATAGAGAAGGTTCTATACCTTGATGATCGTTACCGATGGTTGATTGTTATTTCTGATTACAGATCGAGTATTAATTTCGTTTCTATCTCAAATAGTTTATCTCAAATAATGTCCACACCACAAAGCGTTTAGAGCATAGTACTTATAACACATTAAATACTGAATGTATCTAGATAATTTATTACAATGGCCGCTCTATAAATCACTTACTCTGTGGCGGGTGTCACAGTGTAAAATAATATAAATTCCTTAAGATCTTAATTTTAATATACATATATTTAAATACTGTGACGTTACTGGTGCATAAACGATAGTATTATATAATAAAAAAGGTCTATCAGTGTTTAATTTTAAAGGAATGAATGTTTATATTTATATAAAATAAATAATTACTGTTTTTTTCAATACAGAATCATACGATAGATAGCGCTGCAGCTAACCTATTGCTAATTATACGAAGAATGTCATCAAATATATGTCCAGGATTTTTAATATCTAACCAGTTGTATATATTACTAGTTTCGAAGCGTGACCTCTGGGACCGGTTAGGAGTCAAAAGTCACATAGAATTTGACCAAAAGAAACAATACTGTCCTTATAGTTTTGGAGAAACAGAGAGTTCATTGAAAACCTAATTTATTATGGTAATAAAACGAAAAAAAATGTTTTGGTTTCGTAGTATACCTACTACATAGTTATAGTTTATTTTAATATAACGAAAACATAATTCAATCTTTTATTTAACCGTTTGAATATTTCATCATGATGAGATGTCGTTTGATCATCATGAGAAAAATCATCTATTTAATAATATTAAAAACATTTACAACGTGTTATCTATTAACCGGAGATAAGTCTCATCAGATAGCCAAAGCACACAGAAGATCAGACATCAATCACACACAGGACATCGAAAACACACAACATCCAAAACACACAGAACATCGGATATCAATGACATACACATAAGACATCGAAAACACACACATTCATGATTCATATTATTTTGTAATAAAAATAAAGGCAAATAGTGAACACACAACTCTTTAATTATCTTATAATTCAAATGTAAAGATGAATAAAAGCCAAAAAATTAAAGCTCTCATTATTTCATTCATTACTTTAAACTATTAAAGGCTTGATTGATTTTGATCCAATTTTGGCAGTTATTTGCAGTTCTAGATTTAAATGTTGTTTGTCATTTTTTCATTCACTTTGAAGGAATGTACTGTTTTTATTTTTGATTTCGGTTTGTAGATCGTTTATAAATTTCGGCTGTTAGTCTACCACAGTTTTTATGGATGTATTATTTTCTTAACACTGAACCATTCGATGTAAATAGATCAGACATGGAAAACAGACAGACTTGTACAACAAAGTATAGAAGTAGGTAAAATTATTTGTGATTAACAAGGATGTAGAATCTTTATTGATACTTTAGAAATTATCCTATTCAGAAATAAATAAACAATCAAAGGTAATTTTATATACACATAAATATATATTGAAAAATTAGCCAACACACTATGGATATCCCGGAAACAGCAGGTTCAAATCCTGTTCGTGGTGATGATTTTTTTATTAAGTGTGTATTTTATTAATTTTATATACTATAATAGGGATGTATAGAAATATATTTTGCTTTATTCTTTTTTATTTTTAATATTGCATAATACTCTTTATCATATCTATAACAAATTAATTACCAATTTCTAGTTAGAAATTTGAAACTATATTTACTTACTACATACATCATATTTTTACTTCTAAAGTAGATTTCTATAGATGGTTATAAAAAGGGACAAACCCTTTTCAAAGCTAACAGAAATAAACCCATTTAAAAATATAATCATAAAAAGCATACCAACTTAGAACAAAGGATTATTTAGTAACTATAAACATTATAAAACAATTTGCCTCATTATTCATAATGTACCCAATTATGAAAACACTCAGATTAGTTTCGTATCAATGTACCGTTCTGTACCATTTTCAGTTCGAAATGGTACAATCTCCACTAATGGTACAATTGTAATCTTCTCTACATAAATATTGAATTAAAATTTTATTCCCGCACGACAACCAAATAAATCTCAAAGGAACTAAAACTAACTATAAATTGTGCGACTAAATATTCTTGATCATTTTATATTTTTTTTATTCGACACGCACAATTTAAAATAATTGTTAATGGATTAAAATTCATGGAGATAGTGCTATTTTTTAATACAACATACTTTATCTCACGTTATATCAAAACTTCTCTCAACAGAATCGTAACGTTATGGAGGAAAAGTATTAGAAAAATGTAATTAAATACAAGTCTGGTTGTTAAATTAACAATTAAAATATATACTGAGTACCTATATATTTTACAAACGTGTCTATCTGTTTGTAGTTATTATTTTTAACGTCTTAAGGTGGATAAGCAATAAATTATTCGCATTTAAATGATATTTGCATAAAGGTCCTTAAGTTGACTTAGTAAATGATAAATGTTGCATTTTAAGTAGTTCGTGATTGGTTGGTCTATATTGTGAACAGTTGATTGGTCTAAAGCGAACTAAAAATTTATAAAGACACGACATTTATATACACTAGTGTTTGTCCAAGGTTTTGATCTAATTGAAAGTTTTTATAAGGATCAGCATAGGCCAATTTTATAGTATACAAAATGCGCCAACATGGGCCAACATTATAGTTTTCATATGCCCAGCATGGGCCAACATTATCTTTCGCTTCCGGAACGTCTGGCCTAGCGTTACCGATACTTGTCTTTGGGTTGACGAAACCCGGGTTGATAGAGTTTGTATAATAAATACATATATGTTTCCAAATCTTTTAAGAAATTTAAACCCCATAAGGATACTTGTATATCGTGATCAAATTCTATGAATTTACCAAACCAACCAGCCGAGGAACAGCATATTTAGGACTTACACTAACTTCACAAATTGATTGACTGACCTAGTAAAGGACAAAACTTTTATACTATACTACTATGCTTTTAGCAAGAATAATTGGCATATATAGCTAGATTAAAATGAACGAACTAACAAACAATATGTGTTAGTTCTATTAATTTAAAAGATTTAACTGTACCAATGGAAATGGCTATTTTAATCCAACAAAATAGAGCCTATTTTAAAGCAGGCTGTGCTGGGTTTGCTGCCGATCCCGTTACTCTGACGCAACTCAGACAACAAAGGGATTTGCATGAGTATCCGAACGCAACTGGGGCGTTGTGCACGTGTCCCTTTTTCATATCTCCTTTACAAATTGTCACCCGAAAATGAACCTTATTACCTTGTGTTACGTATCTCAAGATTTATCGAAGTGGTAATTTTTTAACAAATGTACATTTGCGCCTCGTTACGTGGGTTTTATTCGAAATTGGATTCTATGGCTTTAGAATAAGGTTGTTGTAGTGTTTCGTGGTGGTAAATGGAAGTAAGGAAAGCGTCTCAAAGAAAACTTTGTGTATAGTGAATGGAGTCTTTTAATGTACAAATGAGGTGTTATCTGGCCTGAATATGTTAGGTACGGTTCAGAAGAAGTCGACTGTATGTACTTTACGATACTAATTGTTGTTAAATAAGGATTCATTATAAACTGTATTGAATTTATCCCAAAAACTTTAAATAATTTGTTTGCATTACCTTAAATTTATGATATATTTGGAATAACAAACAAACATACTCTTTCTGCATCACAAACTGTGTCGTGATAATCGACTCAAAACGCGACAAAAAATTTAAAACTTATTTAATATAGGTACACCTAATATTATTATCTGAATATCCAAGCTCTTTAAATTTATTCAATCACGGAATAAATTCATTGTCCTAAAATTTAAATTTTAATACTTAGGTACAACTATCTATTGGTTGAAAATATCTATAAACATGTATAGCCATGTTAAGCTTATTTAAATGTATATAAATGTGAAATGAAAAATAAACCCTTACAGGCAGGGATCCGAACCCGCGACTGTACCATATCGCTATGCGATACCGTAACTCTCTTCGTAGAGTGAAGAGACGGTTTCCGAGAGGTCGCGGGTTCGAATCCTTTGCCGGATAGGTTTATTTTTCAGTCTATATTTATATAAATTTAAACTATCTATTGTTATGTTGTTTGGAAACTAAATAACCCAAATTTTATTAAATTTACATTGTATAATAATATTAACAATTGTCTATATACTTATTATATTAATATAATTAGTATAACTTTACGAAATACCAAGACGCATGTCGTGTATCGTAAATAGTTTATGAGGCTCGGAGGGTAGTTTAAAATCGATTAGGATGTTAATATTTAATGTGTGACATGATATGTCAATAACCACAAGTTCATTAATAGTATGGGTAGCGGGTTCAAATTCGATTTTCACAGATTAGAGTTTACACAATATTGAGTTGACCAAATTATTAATGATATTCAAAGGATTTAATTAATCCTGACTAATATAATAAAATTATATGTTTGTTTTTCTTTTAAACCGCAAGTAACTTGACTTGAGTGCTAGAGAAAACAGTATTTGAAATAAAAAATAAAAAATAACAACATAATAAAAACAAATATTTGACTACAACTGATAAAGGATGTAGTTGATAAAGGATGTAGTTGATATGATACCTCTAATAGTTGTGCCTAAAATGAGTAAAAGTTAACCCCAACAACCCTTCCTGTAGGACGTAGGTAGGTAGGGGTACCTTTTTCCTAGGACAAAGGTACCCCTACCTACTATAGAACAGTAGTACAGTAGTAGGTAAGGTATACTCATAATCCAGCCCTGTCCAATCCAACTGCCCTTATAGAACAGATGCTAGGTACGATAAAAAAAGGAATATAAATTACACTTCACACAGAAGTTGAAAAATATATTATTTCTAATGAATAAAATACTTTAAATAGAACGTATTAATGTAAACATGACCTAAAAAATTTGCGTAATCTAAAAACCTGTCATGGGTTCAGGAACATGCAATAACTCATCGTAACATAAACTCCCACAGTACATAAAATAAAGTTGATTTAAAAAAAGTGTCAACTCTGTCCTGCGTTCTTTTCAAACAAAGAAAGAATAAATCACAACACGACCACAATTATTTGAACCGCCGTACCCCGCGCGATTAGACGTAAAATAGTCAAAATTCGTCCCATACAAAGAACCGTAACAGCTCACGGTTTGATGGTTACATCGTTCTACATCTGTTACACCATATTTTTTACAACCAATCCGATTGCAACACCAACAAAACGGTTCTTATGTCGTTGGATTAGAATACCCATCGATCGTATATATATTAAACTTGTGTTGCCGTCTGTACCCGCATTACAATTCTTTAAACAACGTTTCTATATTGGGTTATGCAATAAGATTTAATTAGAACCCAAAACTGGCTGAGATATGTTCTTTGTTGTAAATCTATTTCCTTGTATGGCGTCTAATATTGTCTGGTTTATTTTTGGATGTGACGATTTGTCCTTTCTTAGGGGAGTCTGGGGCTAAATGTGGCGAGATAATTACGTTACCCTATGGGCATGATATAACAGTTATTTTAGAATAAAACAGAAATACACTTTAATTAGGCTAATTTTTTAATTATTTTAATACGCTTTTTAGGTTCTATACAGCAGACTCATTCTATTATAATAACAAAATTGCTAGGATTATACAAGAAATACAAGAAATTTATACAAATGAACCATTTATGCAAAAAAAAATGCAGATTATTCCAACATCGGATAAAGTCTTACAAAAAAAATCTACTACGCAATTAGTTTCAAACGTGCATATATACAAAGCGAGTAAACTCGGCCTATTTATCAACGAATATGAAATGACTATTTAAATATAAAGCTTAGTTATGGGTGAAAAGACCTCGTGTACCAAATACCCCATTTTGATTTTGTGTTGAACAAACATTTTGGTTTTAAATTTGTAGAAAATGTAAATAAATTGGTAAATGTTAGCTATGTGCTTATACATATTATGATAATCGTTATTATGTAGAACGAGGAAAGATCAAAAGCAAGGATCTATTATTCTAGAAAGAAAATTTCACGAATAAGGGTAATAACACGATAGCTCAGAATAAAGAACGACTGGAAAAGACTCTCAGAGATCGCAGGTTCGAATCTTGACCGGGTAGATGATTTTCATATTTATATTCATTGATATATTTGATTATACTTGTAGTTTTCCAATGACAACTGAATCAGTATAAATGGAGTTTACAACAGTTTTATGCAAAATTTAAAGTTTCTTTTTTCCAACTGTATCTATTTTGTTGTTTTTAAGAATAATTGATAAGTCAGTCAGGACAAGTGTTTTTATAAAAACAGATGTTATGAAATAATTTTTATGATATAGATAATAAATCATTTAATTTTGATGTTTAAGTAAATCTTAACATGAAATGAACCCTTCGTATCGCTTTTTGACTTTTGTTCACTGAGCTTTTTTTGAAATACCGGACTTTCGATGAAAAAAAAAGACTAACTTAGTATTCCGTGAACATCAAGCAATATTTAGAATATTTGAATTTGTCTATGAACATGTAAAGATGTTATTTTTATTAAATATTAAAATATAAAAATTTAACAACACTAGCAGGACACGAACCTGTGTCCACTCGGAGATCATCCCCGTCGTTCTGCCAACTGAGCTTATATGTCGTCTTGATGATTCAGCATTTTGTGAGTAATATAAGTCTTTATTGAATTTTTCATTCCATAAATATAGGACCAAAATGTTACTAGATATAGCTAGCCAGCCTATCTAGAACTATTTCTAACCACACTATAACGAGTGTTTATCAAGGGATTACAGCCCATTGCCTAACCATCGGAATCTACGCATCGTTCTAGTTTGTTGTATGAATAACAAAGTTTATGACATCACACATCTAGTATGCACTTATCTAGAGGTGCAGTCTTTTGAAATATTGCTATTATGGCCTGGCAGAGAATTTATAACTTATACGATAACATTTTTGTAGGTTATTAAAAATTGCTTTATATTTAAGAATTACTAATATAATTAATTGATATAAGAAATTATAGTAAAAGTAGATTAATATTAGAGGTAAAAGGTGCAAGTTAAAATTGGCATGACAAGTGACGTCACCTTCCACTATTGAAAATATGCAGTCGAATGCTATAATTTGGGAAGAATATTAAAATCCACCCTCAATGAATAGATGAGAAAAATGACTATAATAATATATCATGTATAAATCTTTTGTCACAGTGTTTGACGGCGATCGACAATAAAAGCTACTTGACCGATTTTGATAAAATGGTGCATATCAACTAAGACCATAGGATAGGTTTTAATAAAATTAATAATAATTTTCTTCTTTTTTATTACGGGTCGGTACGACCTACCTTCATAATTAGTAATACAATACAAAAGACAATTATAAAATACATTTTTTTTTAACATTCAAGTGTTATAAATGATATTCTAAATCCAATAAACCGAAAATCCCTTAAATCCCTTGGCATTTATGGTCCATGGCTGTTTCCTCACTTATCTCCGCTTGAATTGCCGTTTCGAATGTTATGATACCATCATCACAATATTATCTTTAATAGTCAAAATTACAATAAGTTTAGCAAAAATAATAACCTTTTTTTGTCTTACACGTAATCAAAGTTGTTAAGAATTTCATCTTTTTTTATTAATGTATTATGGAAATGTTATTTTAGAATAATAGATATAAAAAGAAGTTTAATTTATTACAAGATAAAAGGAAATTCTAAGCCAGTAAGACGTTGAGTCCCAGGAGACTGGTATCAGCCTGCAAACCATCCAGCGGTGATAATTGAGTTTCTTTTACAATTGGACCACTGTTATGATTGTTCGATGTTCATAAAAATAGAAATAGATAGAAATAGATTGTTTGTTTACTATTTCTCTATAACAAATATTATTTTAATATGCGTCATTAATTACAATTGGATGGTAAGGCTGATTTATGCAAATATCCCAATGATTGAGCATACAAATGACATATTCAACTGTTAAATCCATTTACTGTATTAATCTCGATCATTCGATTTAAATATATCATTATAATGTGATAATTTAGAGAATATATATTTTTGGGATTGGTTGACAAAGGAACAGACGGTAAATGGTACCATGCTTCCCAGAAATTTACGAAACATTTAGATTTGCGAATACATGGCCACCCACGTTGAGGAATGAAGAAAGATGGAGAATACTGAGACATACGAAAAAGAAAAGGAGTGGAGATCAGCTTTAGAAAGGTCCTAGCCAGTCTGAACTACAAGCTGCAAGTGACCGCAGCTCGCCTCTACCATATAATATGGAAAATTATTAAAAAATAAGGGTGGGGATGTATTAATACCTTTTTTATATTTATGTGCTGAACACTAGTAATAAATAAAAAAATCATTCTTACACTTAATCCATATTTTGGAGAGGCATCTGTAACAAAGACATAAAAAAATTAGGCTTTTGGATTTGCTTGGTAACCACAGAACACATAATGACAAACATTAAAATCATTTTATATACATATATATAGTTCTCATATGTTATTCAAATAATAGGTTTCATTTGGGTTACGTCAAGGGGTTGGTGGTTTTAAGTGTGATATCGGGTGACAGGGATGTGAATAATGACGTCACATGTTTAAAATTTAACTATGAAAATTCTAAAACTGCTCATGAAATAAGTATCCATAAAATATGTTTTTTAAATTAGGATTCTTTTTCATTTTCATAAGATCCAAAATCGCTTATGTTATAATAATAATAAAACTAGTAATGTAAGATTTACAATCATTTAAAGTAATAAACTGAAGAGTGGAAGAAACGAAGTTAGATGTATCTACTAGTTAATAATATAAATACTATAAAATTGCATGTGATCCATGGAATAAAGATGAATATTTAAGTTTTTATGTCATATGTACCTATTTCCATTATAAAATAATTATTATGCAACGATTACTCACGAAGGCGATTACACGAGCTGTATGAGTTTTTAATAAAGTACATTTGTAATATTAGTCATAATATAATTCATTCTTAATAAGATACTAGTAAGGTTTAACATCCTTGCGGAATTGAGACGTACGCTGGAGAACACAGGAAGGATGTTTGCTTTTCCGGCTCCGTCACTGACCGTACGAAACGTAGATATAAAAGTTATTTCTCTATAGATATTATAGTTATTTATAATCTAGATAGATTATCCACAAAGTTATGACAGTGGTGCGTAAGCATTGGAACAAAAAGTGTACTAAACCTTCGTCACTGCTCTTCAAACTAAAACAACCAGACACACAGGTTTTAATTATCATTTTCAATCAGATTAAATAAATTTATTACATATATTATTAGCATAAGTTAAAATAATTAGTCGCAAACGTTTTAGCCTCGGTTATTAAAAACGCAAGTAAAATTTTACAGATCCATAAAAGTCTACTAATTTGATAGATTTAATTTTGACTGTGTGTGAAAGAGACGACGTTACATCCGTCCTGTTTGCAAACAGCTGTTCATTTCCACCGGGCGTAACCACTTTAGCCTATAAATGATAAATGTTAAAGCTGTATGTACACTTGGAAGATTTATTTTTTTGAGATATTGTTTTTTCGCATAATTAATTGACAGGTTTTAGCATAAATAAGAGAGTTTAAATCATAAAAAATGTTTTTTAGGTATTTTACCTGAATAAAAAAAGGCTTAAAAACGCATAATATAAAAAAATATATATTTTATATAGAGTAAGATCCACCTTAGCAATATATTATTTATCCATTATGAAATCGAGTTGATGGAGCGATAAAAACTAAATATTTAACATTAATTTAAAAATATGTTATGGCGACCGGCTTACCTCAAATTTACTTACAAAAATATAACCCAATGTACCCTCACCTTTATTCTCACACGTCACGTCACACAATGTGTTTGAAAAATTAGGTTAACTTTCTGTTTTAATATTTATCACTATTGTATCGCATCTGTTGTTTTTATATCTATTGTTTTAATAGTATCTGTGGTTTTTATATTTCAGAAACGTCTACTTTTCTTTTGTATTTACTCTAACGTCAGCGCTAGATAAGTCCTAGATTGAATATCGTTCGGGACTTACATTTTATTATGTATATAATAGGTACTTGAGAAAGTTTGAATGTATATTAGGTACATTTCATTCATACATCATATTTATGTTTTTAAATCGGTTATCTATCAGTTTTGCTTCAATTAAGACATAAGGAAAATAATAGTATTATTTTCAAACAAATTTAAAATAATCGAAATTAATAGTTAAAATACCATATTAATTAGTATATGAATCACATACACACACATGTATAAATAAATATGTAACAACATTCATAATGTAGGTACACTAAAATGTTTTCTAGATTATTTCTAGAGTAATGAACGAGTAATTATTCATAAGAAAATATATATATATATATATATACAGAGATAAGTTAAAAATACATATATTTTTCCTTAACTTTATAACTATATATCAAGTAATAACCACAATCTGACCACGCGTCATCCCTTATCTAAATTAGAATGTTACCTCATTGTGTTATCAGTTATCTGTGTACACACTTTATTATACCCGGTGTGTACCTAGCTTTATGGTTTAGTACGATCAGAAATTTCATATTTAAAATTGTTTTATAAGGTTTCTTATATTACATTTGCAGGGTAACAACTTAAATGATTGTGCTTGTATCGTAAATAATTCAGTTTACAAAATATTGTATTTTATTATTAATAAACGTCAGTGTTTCCCAAAGTGGAATAAAAGCACGGTCTATTTCCGGTTATATAAATTTTAACTTAAAAAAAATACTATAGATCTATGTAGTAATAAAAATATAGATTCTGTAATAATTTAATCTTGGTTACAATTACTAACTTTGCGGCATGATCTAAACAATGTTATAGGTTTTTCTAATAATATAATTAAAAAACGATAACCTTTATTTGAAATAATTATTATGTTATCGGTAACAGTGGGTATTTCCTGTCAGTAATTAAAAATGAATACATATTCTCGAACCAATATACTATTTTTAATTACTATTCAAAATTATTCGGTAAATATTATGCCTCAATACTTTTAACATAATATATACGTAATGTTATTAATAATAAATTATATCTAAACTTTCTGTATCATATATTAACGTTTGTAAAGATGGACTAAAAATGTCTCTCAAACATAACGGACTATAGTTTGTAAAGACTATAACAGACTATAGTTTGTAAAGACTATAACAGACTACAGTTTGTACAGACTATAACGGACTATAGCTGATTTAATCCTTGTAACGCTCACCCTATATAAAACGCCGTAGGCTGATTATCAGTGTGATAAAGCCCCCTCGCCCGCATCGTGATACTAACTATGTGTATCTGTTAACTAAAACTAAATTCGAATTGAATTATGTTTTAGTTAAAAGACTTGAATTAAAGAACGTCTTCAGACTCAAACTATCAAGTTTATAACCTGTATTCATTAATACCTAGTAGTGAAACTTTCCACATATTGTATACTTATACATTTTATCTTAAAAGATATGAGTAATAGAGAACTACCAGCAAGAAACTTCATGAATGCTAAAAAATTAGATTAAGATCACAATTACCAAATAATTAAAACTATGTACAGATACTAAACGATGATATAATGATAGGAACATACCTACTTATGGTCCGTCAATATCATTACCTGCATATCTTTGTATTAAATATAATATAATTATATAACAATAAATAAAATAGCACGGGAACTGTTTATATAACAAATAATGAGGTCTCTATTTATTAGTAGTGAAAGTATAGAATAATACCTAATCATTACAAATTGGTAAATCTATAAATACAGGTATGCCTGATTCAAACTATTGCTTTGGTTTTATTTACTTATAAACCGAAAAATCTAACAATTAAATATAAACCAATAATATGTTTGAAATTATCTATAAACATGTCTAACCATATTAAGCTTATTTAAATTATAATAATAATAGAATTTAAAAAAAGCCTATATGTAGATATTCGAACCCGTGACCTCTGGAAAACCGTCCCGCCGCTCTACCATTTGAGCTATCATATCGGTTAATTTTACATAATATATTTAATTAATACGATATGTTCTTGGACGGACAATCTTAACCATGTAGGTCTGTAGTCAGCACGTAACTAAACTAATCAATCAGTCCACTCGCTCCATGGATGGATGCTGCTCATGAATACCACAAAGCCAGATGACGCGCTTCGATGAACACGTTCTATCTTTGTTACAAGTTATAGCTTGAAACCTTTTCACCAAGAGATACTATTTATAAACTCCGAAAAGAGGGGTGTTGTTATTTTAACGAGTGTATCTGTCTGTGGAGTCGAATCTATTAAACAAATCATACTGATTATGTGTTAGTTGTATTATTTAAAATGTGTATAATTTTAATCTATCAATGATTATAAAACGATTTTAACTGTTTAATTTTCGCAAATAATATCGAGTAACTAGCTCAAACATAACAAACGCCACAAGCATTTATTCAATTGTAGCTAACATTTGGTTCAAAACAATGGTCATAAACTCAATTTCAGTTGTGCATTCAAAATCAAATTCGACTATACAGCACAAAATAATATAAGACCTTATCAACTAGCTCTCTCGGTGGTCCAAACACGTTAACTCAGCTGAGCATTACTCACCTTCTAATATTACTGAAACAATGCGCTTATTTTGATTATTATATATCAAGAAATGTATATCAACTTGCACTTGTGTTGAGGAAAGTCACTTGCGCTTTCTTATTACGGCAGGGAAATAAATAATATTATATATCTGTTTTGGTAGAGACATTCTAACATCAATGTAAGTGTTATATATTTTTCCCCAAAAATACATCTAATAGATGTAAAAAACCTTTTAAACCAAGGAATAGTACAAATAATTTACTTGTTAAAACAAAAATACTCAGATTTATCGTTCCATTATTAGTTCAGAAGTTGTGTTTAGTAATAAATAGCTTGCGCTTCTAGCTGTAACAATGATTTTAGATTACACAGATCTACCCACAACATAGGCACCTACACTTTTAGCCTACGATTATACTTTAGTAGGTTACATTCCAAACATTGTAAATGAAATCAATCAATTATTATATCTATCTTTTATTATTGATTAATCTTATACACATAATTCAACGCTACAACCTATGCCTTCAGTGGTTATTTATCAGGTTTCGTTTATACGTACAGTTTCAGAGCAGACTCTATATATAAGAAAACTATTTTTAATGATTAATAAAATGTCTGAATCAGGTGACAAACACGACATAATATGCAACACATTTTTATTTATTTTTTTTAATTAATTATCTGCTCAAATTTGCTTGACTGCCAAAAGTTGCCTTAAATTTAGCAGCTTTATAAATTCTGTATTATTTTATCAAACTGCCCTTATTAACGTATTATAAGTGACAGGTACAGCTGACGAAATAAGGAACTCAAACTGCAGCTGTCATCCTTTTGAACTTGACGGTACGAAAATAGAAAGACATGGATATGATTAAAAATTGTTATAAAATTACACTTATTTGATTGAAATAACGTCAAAATGTCATTTGAAATGAATGTGAAGGCTGATTTAGAAAGGACGCACAGATTAAATACAATACCTCATTCTCAAATATCAGACATTCTAGGTCAAAGTCACGTTAGATAAATATATTTAGAAAAGAACAAATTTATTATTTTAATAAATAATATCGAATAGAGATAAAGTATTATAAGATATAAAATAATTATATTAATGATAAATTATTAACAAAATAGACTATTTCTCTATAATTTAAATTAATAATAATATAACAACAAACAATTTAAAGATAGAGCTCTAGCAGATGTGCACGTGACCTGCTGACTCATCGCATGCGCAGGCGCTGGACAATCACTCACGAAAATGTTAATTTTAATTACTTTTTTTTTTGATCAGGGTGGCATTTGAGATATTAATTAATACTGGCCTACCAATTTTACTTATAGTGGCCTAAAATATAACACATACATAACAGAAACAGTATTTTTATATTAAAAAGAATTGATATCACACACAGTAAACTACTTTAGGACACAGACCATTGACATAAGTTATCTGTACACACAAATTTAAGACAAAAAAATCACTGACAGAACTTCAACCCATTACATTTGTGATACCATCCATTGGTTAAACGGAATAAATATCATAAAAAAATCATCATTTTATTTTTCCACAAAAAAAAATAATCCTTGCTTATAAAACAATTTAAAGCAAAATAAAACAGATACTTAGAGAAGAATTTTAAGGAAATGTCAACAGAAATGGATAACACAGTTGGATTCAGCCCACTTTAAAATTTGCATACTACTGAAGTTCTGAGACTCCAAATTAGCATCTGAATAGCGGACTGATGCAAACTATTAAAATAACTCTCTTATCTATTTACTCACGTTTTATCAAGATGCAAACTTTATTCAAGGTTTGAAACACTTTTGTTAAAACACACATATATATATAAATAAAATTCATATGTTTGTTTTTTTATCTTATCTTTTTCTATCGGAAAGTTCATAATAATCACGAGACTTTTGTGTATTCTTCTTCAGTTTACAATTTTTTTTTGAATCATTTTATTGTCTTTGTAAATATTTGTATAAGGGTGTTCAGAAGTCTTTATATATAAGCTAATGTATTGGTATTTGGGATTGGTGAAGGGTAAGCCATAACGCATCCCATATCAGATAACGTAAACCTTATTCCTTAGTCCTTGCGTATTATTCACTAAATATACAATTACAAAATGTTCTAAAAAGTATATTCTTAATCAAGTAGATAATTAAATAAAAACGTTTAAATTTAAATCTAATATTTTTGGTAAGAAAAAAATAAAACTACATGATATATAATTACATTATATAAGAATAAAATTAAATGTCCTGCAGAAGTAAACAGCTGTCAAATTTTTAATACCTGGGTAATAACAGATAATATTATATCTATCTATATTTCAGCTACAGTTTAAAACTAACTTATTAATTAAATTCCAAAATTATTATGAATATTTAAAATATTCATATAATATATAGAAAATGCAATAAAATCACAAAAATAATCTTAAATTTCAGTTCAGACATTAAAACTGATTTTAAATCTTAAAACAACATTAAGCAATTCAGATCTCTTTACAAATATTTAAACAAAATAATAATTTTCGTAATGATTTGTGAATGCAACAGTACGTCGCCCACAGAGGCTTCTCGGCGCCCGCTAGACGCATCCAGCAATAATTACTCTATGTAGGTCGAATGCCGCCCACATTGACCGCTGTTGGTCCAGCTCCATTCATAATAGGCCCCCACCCTCCCCCTCAACAAACAATATATTACAACAAAGAGGGGGGAAGTGGTGTTTCAAACGGGTCTTGCTGACTGGTCGATTTGACCTCGAAACAACGCTCTTTATTTCGCGTTTTGACATTTATGAATTGGTTTCTTAATTCATTCCTATCTTAGTATACAGACCAAGAAAAGTTTTAATTATAGACTTATATAATAAAAGTAAATAATATGTATTATAATATTTAATTTATGCTATGTAATTATATAATTGCCGTTACCTGCTACTTTGTTAGGACTCTACATATTCTATTCTTATTTAATTGTATTAATTATAACTCAATCTATTTATAAGTGTTTTGGGTGGATAAAAAAAAGAATCTAAGAATAAAAATTAAGAATTCTTTAAAAAAATATAAAAAACTATGACTACATGAAGTTGCATCAAAATCCGTCTACGAACATACATATGAGCGAACAAACAAATAGACAAAAGAAAAACATTTCGAAAGTTAATATTTTGTATGTATAGTATTCATAGTATTAGACAATTTTGGACTCTATTTTATAATATGTACCAATATAATGAATTAGAATGTATGTACGTTTGTCTTTATTAAAAATGATTATTTTAAATTGGAAACTCATTACTGGTTAGAAATAATTTTCATCCTACAGCGGTTTTACACAAAAGACTTGCTCTAGGTTTTAACAAATATTGTTCAAGTGATGAGCAAGAATTAAGACGAATAATTGGTATTTCATGGATAAGTAATTTTTTATTATCTTATTATGTAATAGTTTTATATCTGATAGTACATATATAATGTGTGTGTAGGAAATAAATATAATTATTTAATAAGCGTCGATGTATACCTATATTTAATTGTTATTTTCATAAGGTATACATTTTTTTATTTGCGTTTATAAATTTTATCACACCAATATTTCAAATTAAGTCTACATATAATAGTACTCCACATATATATATATATATATATATATATCATAATAATGTATGTATTAGTATGAGAACAGTATATAAATATATAATATAGCGATAGACCATCATTTCCCATGGTGGCAAAAGCTTTTATTAACAAACCGCAGGACGACAATAAGTCGTAAAGTTTATTTTCATTTATATTTGAAACCTTTCAGTTTGCGGTTTAAATTTACCATTTAAAAAAACTGCGAAATATATTCCAATAAATAAAAGCAAAACAAAACATATAAAAAAAAATAAAACTTACTTTTCGCCTGCGTCCGGAATATTAAATAAAACTTAAAAAAAAAACATTTCACAGAACTGAAAAACACAATACTTTACGCTATCACGTATATAATGCAGGCACACGTCTGCTCAGGGCCCGCGAAGCACGCCACTGGTCTAATACGAGTCGTACGGTTTGAAAAGTGACGTAATGGCCGCCATCTTATTCCCTTCGCCCCGCAGCCGCGCCTAGCTTCCGTGGAAAAATGCACTATTTAATCAATTTCAGTTTTATAGCTGGTGAATATTAAGCTTTTGTAGAAGTTTTCCATCAATCGACGGCTCGTTTATAAATTTTATCCGACATCTACGCGTTACTGCGCGACAATAGTTTGTTATAAGTTTTCGCGGTGTTTTCTACTAATTGGAAAAGTTTTGAAAATATTTAAGAATAGTTTTATTCAGTTTTTGACATACCATAAGCAAAGCACTAGTAAACTTTTTAATAGCCTAAAGGGTTTTAATCCGAGTTTTTTATAGTCAAATCATTTGTTACTAAATGTTTTCAGATTGAAATGAACCTACTTGATATTATTTTAACTCTTCCAAGCCTTTGAAATCAGGGTAAAAAATTCAAGGGATTGAAAAAATTGTCTATAAATAATATTAATATTTTTAATATCGATGTTCAGAACAGTTTGAACAAAAGGCTGAAGCTGACAAGCTTTATCAAAATTGGCTGACGGCTAATTGATTGAAGCGTCATTACACTATGTTAGCAGGAGAAAAAGTACAAAAGTATTTTTTAATCGAAAGTGATCTATAAAATATTCATGGATTTATGGGCTGAATAAAAATAGGCTTTGTTATTTTGTATATCGTTATAACAAAAAATAACAAATTAAAAAAAATAGTTATGAACAAAATTGATATTATTTTAGGCGCCAAAAAATACACTGTGTTGCACCAACCCGGCTCATACGGCGCAGAAAAAATCGTTGATTTGTATACATATTAACTTAATATCGTGCAAAATTATCGACCCGTCAATTTTGATATTCACATAACCTTCTGAATAATAAGTAAATTATTGTATAAAGTTTGTTCCTTGTCAGGTTATGTGAAAAAATACACAAAAATGAATATCTGGTATAACTGATTCGTGAAAGTTTCATAACTTTGTTTTCCTTTAGGATGAACATGAGATATATAGGAGTCACCTAGATAGTGACTCGTAGGTCGAGTTGGTTCTATCTAATAACAAGTTATTTATGTGTTTAGTTAGTTTTAGTTTATTTCCAATTTAATAAAAACTCGGGTAAACAAGTAAAAATGTAAATATTATTTTATAAACATATTATTTCATAGCAACACTATTAAATGGCGTAAAATGGAACCCGATATAAATTTTAATATTTTCTCGTGCATTTCAGGACGAGATTAACATCATGGCGGTTTGACATTTATTAAATTTATATTAAAAGCTGTTTACGAAGACGTTCAATTAACGATTATAATAAGCGTTAAATAATTTGCAGTTATTAAAAAAATATGATTAGGAATTTGAATAAATAAAAAATTTAATTAGATAACTTTCTTAACGATAAAAGGAATTTGTTTATCAGCCAAATCGAACGAAAGATCATCAAACTTTCGGAGAAAACTAGAAGCTAAACATAATCAAATGTTATATATATAATTGTATCAATTATTTCTTAAATAACACAAAATATTCTTTACTTTTTATATAAATATAGAATGAAAAATAAACCAATACGGGCAGGAATCCGAACTCGCGACTACTGGAAAACCGTCCCGGCGCTCTACCAACTGAGCTACCGTATCGCTGTCGGTCTCGGTGAATTAAGCATTCTATATGTGATCAAAGACGATCACATATAGAATGCTTAATTCATCTTTTCAAAGTTTATCTATACTGCAGAGTTGAAACATTGGTTAGGATTTTAGAAAGAAACCTAATAGATGTCACCACCGTCCCGATAAAGACATAGATACTATATGCCGTTAAAGACAATGCTATACATGTTTATAGATATTTTCAAACATATTGTTTACTGTTAATATTAAACTCTATAATTAAAATATGTCAAACTAAACTGTTTTGAGGTTGATAAATTTGACCTCACTGTCTAAAATGAAACATAACTTAATTTTGAACCTTTTTTATTTAGGACTGGTCACCATTTACTTTTATACATAATTTCAATCTGTTTGTCGATCTATAAATTTAAACATTTATTTCCTGTTTAATGAACCACTGCTTGCCCTAGAGATTTCTAAAAAAAACTCAATTTTAGCGTGTCGTTATTCGCAAACTATGTCCATTGAAACTACTAATTTGGACTATAATGTGGATTGCACTGATTGCAATTTGTAGTTTAACAGGTTCCTGATTGCAGGTAGATGAGAGCCGGTCTTCAGCTCTTATAAAGTCCGGAACGTTGGCTTCGAGCCAGGTTTGAGTAGTTCGTGCCTTGGGACAGAATGCAGAATTTTGCTGGGGACTCTATATAAAGAGGATATTTCTGTGCCTTTCATTTACGTCTCGGGTTTTGATCGATCCACTCATACTAACTGTAGGGAGGTTGTGGGCATGTTCTCTATATAAACGATAACTACCGAGATTCAGATATTGTTTTATTACCATTGACATAGACGTAGTGGAAATAATTCATTTCTAGTATTAGAATTATTGGTTTCCTCATACTTTTCGGTAAATTCTAGATTTAACATCCTTTAATTCTAGAACGTACTTTCCCGCGCCGATTGCTTATCAAATGTCAATGTCAAAGACCAAGACAAGGGAAGTGTTGACATATGTGTCAATAATGTGATATATAAATATGTTTATACTCAGCTCTTGAAGGGTCTTGAAAGTAATCTACAACTCCATTATCACTTTATGCATTGCAATCTATATTATATTAAAAATTAATTATAACCACTAAATAACAAAATGGTGAAAATGTTTTATTGTTATCAATGTTTTTTAATGTAATGAACTCGATCCAAATTAGAAAATACGTTCAGAAGTTTTTAAATTACAATATTTACGGCTAGCACACCTGCCCCGACTTCGTTAGGGTGGAATTTCATATTTATTAATATTATTTTTTAATTGACGGATCAAATTACAATGTCGCTGGAACATTGAGATAACTAGAAAAATAACATTCATACATTATTATCTTCTATTAAATTTACAAAAACCTAATCTTAACGGATTCCTTTTATAATCAGCCGAGGTAAAGAATTCTGTACTTATCGATTTTATTATAATCAAAGATTTGCAATTTCGAAAATTAGGCCTGTGAGGCGTAAAACATTATTATTTTTTTTTGGTTTATCAACAGTTTTAAACTATTAATAAACCTCAAAATTAACTAAAAATTTAATTAAGTTAATAACCTTATGACACTGACACGATCAAAATTATACTTAAGACATTTGTAATTACGAGAACAGGATGTTTATTTGTGAGTGTATTCATGTTTGTGTGTGTATGTGTATTATAAATTATTATCTATTTTTCCAGAATATTAAAATTAAATAAGTAATAGTTAACATGATAGTGACCATATATTTTATCTCCTTCAAACTATCTGACATAAGATGATAAAAAATTCAATAAACATAGAATGAAAAGTTAATCGACATGGTTAGAATTCGAAACTGCGATCTCTAGAAAACCATCTTGTAACTCTACATATTAAACTTACGTATCGCTACAATGTGTTTGGTATTCCATATTTATAATCGGTTTAAAAATCAAATACAATTATTTCTAGATATTAGTTAAAACATCAAAGTTTTCTACTTAATGCTAATTAACTGGAAATCATTTCTCGGAATCGTATTATGATCTTTACAACTATAAGCGAAAATTTGGAAGCCTTTCTAAGCCAATTAAACATTATGAAGGATATAAAGTACATTTTAACTAATACTAAAATTATAAATACTTCTATCCTGAAGATGTAAAATGCAGATGTGTGTCAACGAGCGTGACACGGATGACGGAACATGTAATGAGGATGCTGATCCGTCACGTGCTAGTGTAGTAACGACTAACATTCCTTCATTTAGGTATTTTGAATTGTTTCTGAACGCTTACGATCTTCCAGTTTTGATTAAATAAAACCTTTTAAGCCTGTAATGTTTATGATGATTGTGGATTTTTTTTTATTATTGAATATTTGTCAATTTTTATTCGAAATGAAGTTTAAAATGGATAAGCAGATTGTGCTTAAACTTGGTTTACATCTTGATTAAAGCAGCTTTAAATAATTTTCAAATCCATAGAAACTTTACCACTTAGCAGAAGAACTATGAGCTCTAGCAGATAGGACATTGCATTGAGGGATGAAATAATCTTTGACATTATTTTTCTTATCTAAAATTTACTTTTACCGTTATGTTTTTTTTTTTAAATATACTCCTTAAAGTTGATATATATGTCTCACTAAAAAAATATATATTTTTTAATGAGTATTTTTAATTACCAAAGTTAACACTGGTGCACAGAGTACATATTTTTTATTATATAAGAGTTTACAGGAGAAGAGGTTATTTTATTTCCATTCTTTATTGACCACCACATAAAATAGACATATAGAAATCATATTTTTTAATTCTTTCTAGAAAGTTCTACAGCTATCTTAATTTGTCTGCATTTTGCACTTGTGCCAGGATTCCAGCCCGTGGGCTGGATTAACCTGAGGGGTACAACTGTCTTAGAAAAGATGGAAGGGAAATAATCTTTATAAATAACTTGAACCAGAGAGGTAGAGATGTACATCTTTACCTTTTTTCTATTTAGATCATATTCATATGGAGCCTCATGCTCCTTATCATAACTTTAATGTTCTAGAATTCCATGGATGGTTTCCATTTACCATCATATAGAGCATGACTTAGTTGTACAAAAAAAGTATTAAGATATTACAGTTAGTTATAATAAATTGTAGTAAATTGTAGTAAATTGAATAAAATGGTAATCATGGAAGGAAGCCGGTAAAGGACCGGCAGTTGTAATGAAGATACGGATGTGATGCGAGACTTAGCGATTTCATGCTTCCGAGTTCCAAGGAATACTTATCGAATACTTCAAGGAAACAAAGTTGGAGTTCATAATTTAGGTCAATGCTAGTTAATGCTAATTGCCTAGATACATAATATAAGAAAGAATTTTTAAAATATTACTAAAATCCATATTTTTTTAAGCTTCATTTGAAATTGTATGATACAAATGGAGTATTTTTCTTAAATTCTAACTGAGGACAATGTAATTTTCAATTATAATTTGTCCCATTAGAAAATATATGGCACTTTGGCCCAGGGTAGAAATACGAAACAGTTGTTTAGGAGACTTCCTTGCTAAGCGATTTCACTAGTAATGATCTTAGAGTCCTGGGGAGGTCAAAGAAGAGCTTATTGGCAAGGGCAAACCAGGCATTTGCTCTTCAACAGCCACCCTTTCTGCAACATTTAAAATTTACACAGCGGCCAAAAAGTTCACTATCATCTTAAGGAGGCGCAGTCGGTTTTTGTTATTCATTATTAAGATGCAAATATCAAAATGTCACGACCGAATAACTTACTATATAAACTGAGTATAAATTTAATTACCCCTTTATATCACACGTGGGCGAACACCGCTTTGGCAATTTCGTAGGTGAATAGTCTTTATATACGTAGACAGGGATGATCATGTCGGAATATAACCATGTGTCTACAGATTTTCTTGCAGTAATGCAGCGACAAATCGTCTCTTGGGCCATGTTCAATCAGAAATTGATGACGTATTCTCAGAGATCCCCTCCTATAAAGTCGAAGTTTTTGCTGTTTTTAATGCCCAGCATACTGGCCTACTCCAGTCACGTGCCAGTTACTACGCGGAGAGACTTTGCGAGGGTGAACCGTCTATCTCAATAGATTTGTCATAAGAGCTTTAGGTATCTTTATTGGATATCTTGAACATCTAACCATTGCCTTTTACCTAGTGTAGTGCCCATTCAACGCTCTTGTTCCCCAAAATATGTGTATTTGGAACGGGCAATTTCTAGACGGGCTTCAAAGTTACTCTTGTCAACCTTAGCCAGCCGTCCCTCGCGCATTCCAAAACCCGTCATCGAAAGAAACTTGTGTCTTCTATTAAAACTTCCTTAGGGTCGGTTTCGTAATGAAGTAAGATGAATCTTGTTTAGTATAATCCCCAAAAGAAGGTCGCGGCCAACTGAAAAGTAAGCCCAAGATGATCTCAAGCTAGGAGAAATTGACAGAGCGAGAATTGTTAAAACTCGGTGTTTTTTTATGCGCAAATTCGGTCAAAAATGAAATACTGTTCTTACCTCTGATCCAAATAGCTTCTACTATTTGACCACTTGAAACGTCGAGCCCCTCGAGCTATTTTAGACCTTGTGCTTTATGAAAGGTTAAATCTTTTAGGATTGTTATGGGACATCGTATGATTTTGTGTCTTCTACCGTATTTATAATAAATAGTGTTCCGAAGAGCTTTTTGATGTGATTTCTGGCGGTGATTTCCATTACGATGCTGGGCGGCAGTGTTCACTTTTCCTTTCCTATCATATTAAAAACATAAGAAAAACGATTTATATATTGTAACAGTCAGTGAAAATAAAAATACAGCAAATGTTTCTGAATTATAAGATTGTTTCAATTAAAAATATTAATTATTCTATTCATTATGACGTCTTCAAACTCAACTCACAAATGTCATAAGATGATAAAATAATGGTCTCATATTTTATTATAAATCATAGACATATTGAAGTTCAAGTAAATCATTGAGAGTGAAAATGTGTGCTATATTTAGATAACAAAACACAAATAATACAGTTTCAAGATACAGAAAGAGAAAAGTGCCGGAGGCCCGAATTTTCCATAAAACCTTGTCCTCGTTGCGACAATATTTCATAGTCTTTTAAGAATTGGACATCCTTCTCATATAAAGTGCGAAATTCCTTTTAGGCTTCCCTTTTGCCCGAGGGTGCGAGATTTTGATGAAATATTTTAATAAAGAAATTGTTTTAAACAAATTGGTGAAGCGACGTAAAGCATCAACGCTTGTAATGGAATAATAACTATGACTGATAAGATTGATAAATATATTCATAGTACACTATCGATTTCGCTTTTAGTGGCGAACAGGAATATTTGAAACAAAATGAACGTTTTTAAAACATTTACTCTTGATTTTTATGATCTTTGATGGTATAAGAGAGGAGATACACACATGTAGTGTACCGCAATTGCTGATAGCATATGTTGTTTAACTGCCAAGCTAATCAGTCATTAGCAGCCTTTTAGGGGACATTATTGCACGTACCCTATTTCTTTATTGTATTGAAAACTCAAATTTCTTGTTTATATTATATTGCTCCTTCATGCTAGTTAGATATTAATAAAATAGAACAGACCCAACCAATCTGTTAATTATAACCCCAAGAGTACTTTTTTTGTTCAAAGATATGTATTATTAGGTGTAAAACATACTTAATATATGTTAATACTTTTAGCGGCATTTACTTTATTACTGGCCCTCGACGACCTTTTGGTGTACTGAATAGTGACCCTTACTGCTGAACCAAAGATTGTGGGTTCGATTTCCACGCGGGACAATTCTTTGTGTGATCCATAAGTTGTTGTTTCGAGTCTGAGTGTCCTCGCATGCCAAACCCTGATACGGGAGTTGTTTTTGACTTTAAAATAAATAAAATAAAAATAAAGAAATAACAAAAATTATGTATGAAGAAATGTTCAGTATCGTCACCAAGCATTTGGTTACATGCTTTAAGGACCAATTGACGTAAACACATTTATTCGAATTCGGATCAATCTGTGTGTCATAAAATAATCGAACTAGATAAAATGTAGAAATTTAGTTTTAGACTTTGTAGAAAATACAATTTGTGTCATTTCGGATACTGGGATTAAAATTGAATTAAGAATAATAATTATACCGACACTAGGTAGATATAATATTCTACTAATTGGGCAGGGTAGTAGAAAGAGTATGTAGAAGCACTAGCTTAGTGGTATAAAAACGAATACAGTAGATAAAAGTAGAGCCTTTGAAACCTAGTTCTAGATCTTTTATGTCTAGGCTTAAAACACCGCTAATGAGAATCTCACAACTGAAGATGCTCGGTTATAATTAGTATTTTTAAATGTGGAATATTATGAAATACAAAATCTAATTCCTTTTATTAATATTAAAAAAACTATGTATGTTTGATGATAATACGTTACCTAATAAATAATTACAAAATGCATTACACAATATTTTTACATTGTTTATGGTTTTTTATTTAATCAGTAGGGCTATCCAATAATATTAAACATATATCAGTCAAAATATATTACATACAAAAATAATGGCATAGAAAAACTCTTTGTTTAATAAAGTTAATAAAAATTTATTCAACTTTCCCCCTACTCCAACTAAAATATGCTCAATCATTACTCCACCTTCGTTTCCCACAGCTTTAACTATAAGGAATATTTTAAATCTACAATGCAATACTTCTAGGAAACTTAAATGTCATAATAAATTCGGTGGACACAAACCAGCCTTCCACTAATACTTAATCGATAAAGTACGAATATGTTTCATTTTATTACTAAGTTTACTACAAAGTGCTTTGAGTACTACGTATTACGGAGATAGGACAAGTTATAGTTATCAAATATTCGCTATTGGGAAACCGCGACTACTGGGAAACCGTCCCGTCGCTCTACCAACTGAGCTACCGAATAAAGACGATCACATATAGAATGCTTAATTCACCAAGACGGGCAGCGATACGGTAGTTCAGTTGGTAGAGCGACGGGACGGTTTCCCAGTAGTCGCGGGTTCGAATCCCTGCCCGTATCGGTTTATTTTTCATTCTTTATTTATATAAAATTAAATAAGCTTAATATGGCTATACATGTTTAAAGATATTTTCAAACATTACACCATTTATATTTTATACTAATCTACTAAAGGTAAACAATAAGGATTGATATGATAAATAACCTTATAAAAGATATGCAAGCTCATAGTTTTCTTTAAATAATATATATATACTTTTCCTTTATCCAAGGCAAACCTAAAATGGCTCTCTTCCAGGAATGTTTAAAAAAAGCTTTAATCACTCTTAGAGGCGATGAACTCGTAAAATAGGTTAGTAACAAATAATCAGAATAGTCTGTTAATAATGTCGCACACAATTAATTTATTTCTAATACTATTTTTAACTAACTGTTACCCTCGACTTCGTCTGCTTTTTTTTATATACCCCTCACCTATTTGAATCAGACATGTTTCACTATTTGATTAATCTGAATTTTGTTTGAAGATTTTTTTCTAAAATAAAAATAACGTCAGCTAACACCCCCACTGAAAGCTCTGTTAACATCGGTCTAGGCGTTCCAGAAATTAGCCGGAACAAAAAGACGGATAGACAGACATACCTTATGCACCGTATATACTTTTATATATATTTAGTAAAAAGTTGTTAATTTGAAATTACAATTTTATTTATATGTATAGATGAAAAGATATATATTCATATATCTTATCATTATCAGTATTACTATTTTCCTGTTTTGTTTTGTTTAATTTAATAAATATATATTTTGTTTTTGTTTTTTTGTCGTTTGCTAGTTTATTAGTTCGATTATAGGTCAATAAAACTATTTTATATTCGGAACTGTTAATAAACATCTTTAGCTATATTTTGTTAATACATATAGTTTTTTTTCTCACACTGTCTTTTCATTTCAACGACACGGACAGAAATCGAACCTGGGACCTTTGGGATACCTTCCCGGCGCTTTATCAATTGTGCTACCGTGTCTCTACCAGTCTCGTTAACAATCTAACATTGTAATACAATCGTCTTTACCGGGCTAATATGTCGATAATTTGTCAATTCAGTCATTGAAATTTAATAAAATATTTTAAAAACTAAACAAATTAATTACAAAACAGCCTAAAAGATTTTTTATAATAATAATAATATAATAATATCGGGACAAATTACACACATTGATCTAACCCCTAAGTAAGCAAATTATTTGCTTGTGTTAAGGGTGTTAGACAACGATACTAATACATAGAAATACACATATAAATACTGAGAATATATTTAATAAACGACCAAACCCAGAAACACAGACATCTATGCTCATCACATAAATGCCTGTGCTCTGCCGGGAATCGAACCCGAGCCCCGTTGCGCCGTGACACGTTAGGCGTCTGCGCTAACCACTCGACCAACGGGGCGGTTAAACTGATTTGAAACTGTAACTCTTCGATATTACGTTAATTCTATTCTGATCAGAGCCAATCTAAAATAGTATATCTATATCAAAAATGTCAGGTAAAATAAAAGTAAAAAATATATCATACACATTAAAAGTTTTAATTATTCACTGAATAATTGATTAATGGGTATTTAAGCGTTGGAGTAACTCATAAACTGTAATTTATATTTTATTGAGAGAATAACTTGATTTTATTCAATAAAATAATTATTCGTGGTTAAAATAAAAATATATCACTTTTTGGGTTATAAGTGAAAGCGGATATAAAATATATTGACTTTTATTTTATAATAAAAAATCTGAAGTAGCTTAAACAGTGTGATTCTATACATATTCTATAATTCTGATGTGTGGTCCAGACAAACTAACCATATAGTGAAATTAAAATATTTTAAAACGTAAGTTCATGACTTAGACACAACATGTGTGTAAAAAACAGATGTGGCCGAATTAAAGATAATTTTAAATGCGTTATTGCGCTCACGGTATCATCCATTAAAGATCACGCAAGATTGATTGGAATTAAAGTAATCGGCTTTTACCGATATAAGTTTAAAATATGGTTAAATAATTCTTTTGTTTATGTAAATTATTTATAAAATAACATTTTGTATTTGAGTCTCATGGGTGTTCATTAATATTATTGGCATCATCCAATCGCCGGTTAGACTATATAGAAGTAAATAAAGACTATATAGAAGTAAATAATTTACGTCTAATATTGTTAGTATTTATCAGACAGACAGTCAAAAAACATAGTGTATACATTAGTTATTAATGATTGGTGTAGATAAATGACTACTCGTACACAAATTGGTTCTATACATCAAAGCCGTTCTGGTATCGTTTCTAGATTTTATGGATTTAAAAAATTTTTAATCTAAAACAAACAGCCGATATTAAGTATATACAAATCGTCACTATCAGTACAATTCGTAACTAAGCCCTAGTAAAGAAATTGTTTAGTCCCTTTCGTTTCTACGTTCGCATTTATATACATGTGAAAGAAAAGATTACTACCATATCCACGTTGATCTCTGGTATATCCTTAGAGTCAGATTTGTGAAGACAAAACTATAATATAATGTTGATATAAATTAAATTTTCAACAGAAGTGAAGTTACTTGTAGCGCTATAAAATTAAAAGTAGATGAGAACATTTAATAATTTTTAACTTAAAATTATTAATAGAAAACATTTACAAAATAAAAACGTTGAGAAAGATACTTTTCATACATTTTTGTCAATCTTTATCACAACATATTGATAAGGTTTAAATTGAAGTACATCTTCCCTATTAAATAATACCATAAAAAGTTATCCAATATCATAGAATTTTATAGGACAAATTAAATTTAGTGAGTTTATTCTCCTATCCTCCTGATTTATGAATCTCCTAATCACTAAAGGAAGAAACACGCAACACTTGTGTGAATTAAGAAAGCAAACCCTTTTAAATAGCAAAAACAATTACTGGAACTAAATTTCATGAATACGAGATTTTTGTAAATTAAATCTAGTAATTTATTTTTTCCGGACTTTTTTCTACAACCTCTTATTTCGAACTTTCCACATCTTTTTTAAAGTATGTTAAGATTTACGTTATTCAAATGGTTATACCAAACCAAAGCCTAAAATATTATTAATGTTATGGTTAACTAATGTTGATTAGACTTAACCAAATAAATAAGACAGATATGTCCATCATATTCTCATCAGTTAATTTGAAGTAGGGATAAACAAGTGCAATGCGGCTAGTATTGCATGTACAAAAAAATATTCACTCCAATAAAGCGAATACAAAGTCATAATTAAATCCAATACTTCCTGAGGATAACGTTTAATAAAGTTGCCAACTACGTTTGAGCTGCAAATGAGCAAACTCCTTAAACGCGTGGAGAGTGCACTCAACTCTCATTTAGTTCCAGCCATATTACGTTTGACTTAATAAAAAACTTAATTTACCTTTTAATTCGTGATAAAATTCCGTTTCTTTATATATTAACCTCTTTGGTTTTTTTTCATTCTTATCTTATTCTAGTTTAAATTTCTATCTTTAAAATAAAATTTAACTGTAAAAGAATAATTATTTATTTAAAGATGATTTATTACTCTGAATCGACACTAGTATCGATTTAAAGTTATAATTCGATTTTTGGTAGTATAAGTTTAGTTACATTCTATAAAGCATTAACTCAATAGATAGTCAACACTATAATCGATCAAAAGAGTATTCATGGGGTTTTACTGGGGTTTGTATCCATGGAGCTACCTTTTGGAAACATGCAACTACACTCTTAAATTTCATAATTGAAGTGAATGCTAATTTTAAATAAAAATAATACATTGATTTTCTCATGTTCTTTTTAAGGCTGACACAACTTGACACCACAGCAAATTGACATTGTCATGACAAGATAGTTTTAAGAATATAGTTTTAAATTAGTATTAATGTAGAACTTTTCTATATTATAGTTAAATGAATTAGTATGAATTATTGAATTTTTTTTTTTCGTGTTATGTGCACAACAAAAAGACAAACAGATAAACAAAAAAATATTTTTAAAATGCTGAAAATGGATTCTATTAGTTATCACTTTACATCCTGGTATATTTTTTTAAATATTTTCAATGTACAAAGACTACTCCTTTACAAATTGATTACATGTATAGAATAAGATTTGCATGGTACCTATTAAGTGATTGACATAAATGGATATTACTTTTTTATTTCTCAATCGATTTAGATGAAATAAACATTAAATGTTAAGTGAAGACTGTGATAATATATTCCTGAAACCGCATTCTAATTGGTTAAGCCATTTCTGAGATTAGCGTGCACAAACATACAAATATACAGACAAACTGAAAAACTATTGTTTTGTGTTGTCTTGCTCTTATAAAGGTCCCATATGATGTTTTTTTTTTAATACTTTCCATTGGTACTGAAATGGATCAGTGACAATTTTATTATATGTATAGATAGATAAAAACCGGCAATAGTTGGTATAGAAAAATCTGCAGCAATAGTAAATATTCAAACGAATTTCATCCATCCTACTTTATTTTTATCAAAGGTTCTTTTTGAAACAAATCGTTACGGGTAAGCCAATAACATCGGGTCGGGCCATAAAGAAAAACGGTTTAGAATAAACCGTTTTTCTGACTGTTCAGTTTCCAGAACCGTGCTGAGTTAACAACATCCAATTACTTCCTAATCTAAAAAACAAGAACAAAAATTTCGCTCAAAAAGTAACAGTAAAAATAGTAGAGAATACTTGTAAAAATACTTATTTGTTAATCGTGAATTTATGTGATAGTTGGAATAGTTAGGGTTGAGTAAAATGAAAATACGTGAGGAATTCGTTAGAACACCTAGTTACTGCAACAAAGTTATTGACACCCCAGGCAAGCTGCGCAGTAACAAGGTTTGGTAAGGACCATTATAAGTCATTATGACTCGATTCTGTCTATAGACGTAGTTTGTTTGTTAAAGAGTTTATTGACCTCGTGGGTCTAATTAGACCAGTTGTTAAACACGCCATTCCATGATCCAGCTGTTTTATTTGTATATCTTTTGTGCTGGTTAATTTGTTATTCGATTTATTGTATTACCTACTTAATTCCTTAACATTCCTAATTTTTTTTAATAGTTAGAATTTTTTAGGTTCGTATTTTGGACATTTCATTCATAGTAATACCTCTGAAATAATTTCTGAAATAATTTCTAAATTTTTAACGGAATGATCTAATAAATTAAATATAAATTATAACCAACTATAACATTATAATGAATATACCATAAGGTGTGTGTACATTTACACACATCCTGAGAACTCACAGTTCAAATAACTATTAAATAAGTGACGTTTTTTTTAATCTTAAATAATACTTATTACTTCTTTGCTTAAAATTGTTCTCTTTACTAAAATCAAAGTATAATCATTTTTAACAAACAAAAAGGAAAATACAATTTTATTTTTAAAATTCAAATCACGAAAACAAAAATTTAAAATAAATAAAATCTTTAAAATACTCTACTAATTTTTCAGAAAAAAAACCAGTGAAATTAATAATTAATGTTCCTAAGATAAAGAGTTTTTATGCTAAGTGAAGCAAGTGTTTTAACTCGTGTTTTATTGTAGTTACGTAAACTGGAGTTAGAACAAAATAAGCACTCCCTGATGCTGGTGTAACACAATTATACAACGCCAAGAGCCCTAAAACTCGGGCAAATTGCTAGCCTAGGAGCTCATTCAGATACACACTTTTATTTTATTATAAAATATATAGTCTTTTAACGAACTTTACATTTTTACTTATTTAAAACGGCTTTATCTCTTTACCTATAATATCTTTAAGAATATTGTAATTTATTTAAGAATAAATTTAAGATTGATTGAATATCGTGTAGATAGTTATAATATGATAGTAAATAAATTAATAAAAAACCTGAGTCCTAAATAAGTTTTTGTTTTAAGATATATCGAAATGTGAAAGGGGTCTAATATCGGGTCATTTATCACATCCCCTCGAAGCCTTCCTAATACCTAATCAAGTCATAATTGACAGTTTATTATAATATCAAGTAACCTGGAAAATTTTCACGTTTATTATAGTTAGTAATAATATTTTTTATATGAGAAATAGTGGTATGAAGTGCTTTTATAAAAACTATAACACTCCAATTAAAAATTCGACAAGAAAAATATATATTCATTTTAATTATATGAAATTAAGGGTTAAATTTATATTGTTTATATATATAGCTAATATAAAGGAAACTTGATAATAGTTATATATATTTTTGTTGCAAATACCTCTTGCTTTAATTTTGCAGGAGAAAGTAAAAGAAAGAGAATAAAGTTCAAAATGCAATTGTAATACTAGAGATAGATACAGAACTTTTTTAATATAGAACTCATTATATTAGATTTATACTTTTTTTATAAATTTATACAATATACATATAATAAAATTGTCACAGATCCATTGAATGGAAAATATTTAAAAAAAACATCATAGGGGGGCCTTTATAAGAGCAAGAGAACCCAAAACAATGGATTTTCAGTTTGTCTGTATGTCTGTATGTTTGTGCACGCTAATCTCAGAAACGGCTTAACCAATTTTTATGCGGTTTTCAAGAATGTATTACCACAGTCATCACTTAACATTTAGTGTTTATTTCATCTAAATCGGTTAAGAAATAAAAAAGTTATGTCAATCACGTAATAGGTATCATGCAAATCTTATTCTATACATGTAATAAATCTGTAGAGGAGTAGTCTTTGTATATTGAAAATATTTAAAAAAATATAACAGGATGTGAAGGGATAGCTAACAGAATCCATTTTCAGCATTTTTAAAATTTTTGTCTGTTTATCTGTTTGTCTTTTAGTTGTGCACACAATTCGAAAAAAAAAATTTTTCAAAAATGTATATATTAGGACCTATATATCAGCAAAAGTACTAAAAACAGTGTTTTTTTCATATTTTCTGTTCGTCTGTATCTCTGTATGTTTGTGCACGCTACTTTCAGAAACGGATTAATTGATTTGAATGCAGTTTTCGCGAATATATTGTCATGAGATTCACTTTACATTTTGTTTTTTTTTAACAATCGGTTAACAAATAATGAAGTTAATAATTTCTTATTATCGTACCATTGCTGCTTTTGAAGGTTTATAGTTTTTACATACATTGGTAAGTACAAAAGGTACGTTTTATCAAAATCGAAATCTACGCGTATGAAGTCGCAGGCACAGCTAGTTCCTATGTTTACATAAAAATACAAACTTCACATCCCATTTAACCTCCTTGGAGTTGCAATTAAATTCCTTGGGCCCCTTTTATCCAACTCCTACGTCGTATAAAGAACATCCATTCAAAATTTCAAACTCATAAGAAAGGGATTACTTTCAGAATTTTGTGATGAATCCTTTCATCTTTTAAATATTTACTGATTATTGCTTGTATCAATCGTTTTGGCTCGAGCTGCGCCTTTAGTAAAAGCAGTTTTTACGCAAGTGTTTGTCATAATACTTATAAAATGTGAAAGTCTCATCAAAATCGATTTAAGTTAACAAAATATCAAATATTTCCAAAAAAATTAAATTACCAATTAAGATTCAAACGACGGATTTTCATTAGGAGTAGAATTATTAAAACCAATTCTTCGTGCTCACATATTGTAAAAGAAAGTTTTCGTAGAAATTTACTTTCAAAAACTAAGGATGTGGGCTGGATATGATTATATATATAACAGTCAGTCAGTCAATGAATGAAAATTTTATGACCACGATCAGAATTTGAAGCTGTGGCTATATGGTAACCGGTGATCAATAACGTAATTGGCCATCATGGTTATAAAGATATTAAACATAACTATATTTACTACATTTAATATAACCTCTCTAATTATATATATCGTCATAGTTACATAAAAATAATTAAAAGCTTTGTCGTGGGTAGGGCCGGGTGTGGCGTAATGTGTTTGTGGTGCGTTCATAATGAACACTGAAATATATAATATTTATAGAATTTTTAAATGTCAAAATTGTAAGCAAGAAAGAAAAGGATGTATGTCTATCTCCTTTATCTCACCTTCTGCTTCAATAGTAATGCATCTACGCATATTTGGTTACTGGTAAAAACCATTTTTCACCAGATATCGAATGCCTGCAAAGATACAAAAATATTACTCAATTATATATTTTTAAACTTATTTTCAACGAATTTTCAAATTAGTAGACTATCCAATGAAATATTTCATTGCGAGTTCAACTACACTTGAAAAAATGGTTTATAAAAGAATATTTATTTGTTTGTCATACTTAAATTGATGTCAACCCCCAGAACTTATATATCCCAGAAAATCTCAGGTTGAGCTCGGTACCAGATCCAGCTCATATAACTTCCTTATCTACGATAAGTCAACAATCAGGCAACTTAACAACACTCTTCATGCTTATGACTTACTTCCTCGTCACTTCTTCCACTAATCTTCAAATGTAAGGCTGACTTAAAGGTTTGTGTTTACAAATATTTAAAAATATAAAATATTCATAATGCAGATGGACACACGCTTACTGAGGAAGTAAGGGAGCGGCGGATGTGGGCGATCAACCGATACTATGCATGTATATAAATGAATACCTTTTTACTGCTATTCAGATACAGAATTGTAAAAAATTGCGTGTTTCTGTTCCACTATTTTCAGTATGAACATGAACTTTAATAAGTTCATGTTCATACTGAAATGACTATTATCACATTCTGAAATAAATTCTAAACTATTCTAAGATTGTTTGCAAAAATACATGGCACTTTACTTGTTCAGCAACAAAAAATAGACATGCATTATTTTATTATTTTTTATACGGATATGGAAAAAGAGTTCGGACTGTTACATCACCAGCGTGTTGTATTATACAGATGGAAACAACAGAATATAAAAAAAGGTTTTTTCTGAGTTTTCTATACCGCGGTAGAATTACAATAGTACAATTTTAACATAAAGGTCCTTTTGTACATTTCAGCAATACGTATTTGTCTATTATGCCGTTATCTATGAAGCAATACATACAGAAGTATCTAGTTTATAGTTAAATCGATTAATATTTATAAGTCAGGCAGGCATTATATCCTGTATAAGTATTTAATTACAATAGTGTCGTTGTAGGAAAACGTTTTTAATAATAAAAACTTTTATATATATGAAAAAAAACACATATTATAATTCAAATATATATCATACAAATAGAAACGAAATAATAATACGATATAATTATAATACAAATATCTATAAAAAACTCTAACTGGTCCAAAAACTAACTAACATAGTTTTTAAGATACCAATTACTAATAAGCGTTATCCGTTTTGAGCATGTTATTACAAATTTCAATGAATAATGTGACAAATACATACTAAATGTGAAAATTGCACTAACGACGGGTCCGTGGACAAAAATTGAAATATGAAAAAAAGAAAAAAAAATAATCAATAAAATAAAAAAGTATATATGTATTAAATTTCATAATATTCCCTCATTCCCGACATTTTTTTCTATAATTTTCTTATTAATATTACTAAAGTGGTACCAAATTAAAATTTAGACTAATTTAACGGTCCATATTTCAAATATATTATTAATTCATATAAAATCGATATACGGAGGATTTGAACTTGCAACCTCAGGGAAATCGCTTTGTCACTTCTCACTTAGATGAAATTAGCATTATATACATAATCGTCTTTATCGGGACGAAAGCGACATCTATCAAGCTTCTTCCCAAAACCCTTACCAATGTTTCAAACCTAATATTATTAGCAATAATAATAATAACAATGAATACACAACCGAAATTCAATGAAGGGGAAAACTCGTATCGCTTAATTTATCGTTCTATAATTAAAAGTTCAAATAAGCTTAACATGGCTAAACAGTTTATGAACAATTGCAAACTTTAAGGGCACATATGATTGCTATAATAATAATTTTTAATTAAATGATAAAGTCATCAACTAATCCCGTTACAAATAAGGGCGCAAACAGAAAATTTGATTCTCCTTCTACGTAGACAGAGAAAAGGTTTACACGTATAAAGGTTTGTTAGTTTGTTTGTGTTTCTGTCACGTCCTATTTGGGGGGCTAAAAAATCTGTTCATTTTATGCTAGGAAATATTATCTTACTTTTGTAATATGAATTGATTCTAACCTCATTTTTGCTCCTACACTATAATTACTATCAAATTCTTGAGTATAGAGTGACAGGATAGGATCTAGAAACGAGGATTCAGGATAATTTCATGATGTAAATTATTTCTACTAGCTATCCATTATTTATTTTCTTCCCTCTTGTTGTTTCACTCTTGTTTATTTTCGCAAATTATAAACCGATTATTAGGTATGGCAGATAAAAGTCTACTTATAAAAGATATTGCAGAAAAGACATATTGACTTTGCCCCTGAACTTTAAACGAACTAAAATTCACAAATATTTTGCAAATATAGATATTTTATGACCTGAATTGGTTCTATATGTAGGTAGTTCTTTTATATATTATAAAAAATAGTCGACTAATAGTATTATAATAAGACAATATTGAATAACGAGGTACAGTTTTGGTTGATAACAAAGTATAGATTAATTATATGAGGGTACCACACCAAACTCTTGAAGTAAAGAATTTGCTACACTAACTTAAACCTTATCTTAAATAAAACATTATAAATGCATTCTAATTGTATAAAATTATAACGCTATTGCAATTATTATCCAATAGTAATAATTGATGCTATTGATAAATAATCTTCTTTAAGAAGCCACTTCATAACTGTATCTTTGCTTGAGTGTCGAGACGTTGGATAAATATTTAAGACTTTTTAAGATTATTATAAATATAGGCTTGAAGTAGGGCCGTCGTCTGGAAAATGTTATAGAACACTCTCTTATCCTATTATTATTCTTTTGAGATCAAACAGACAACACTTGGGATTAAACATGTTTCTGTGAAATGCTATTATATTTTTTTTTAAATAATTGTGCAGACGGGATATATATAGCTCTATATAGACTAAAGATTGGCATTCTCTGTATATAATAAAGGTAATGTTTTTGAGGTTGTATCTTTGAGAACCGAGCTTTGTGAATTATTTCAAGAATGTTAATTTTGAGTTTGGAATCACCACCCTAGACTATAACACAATAAGTCAGGGCTGTTTTTTTTTTATAAATGAAATAATTTAAGTAACACTTTCTATCACAAACACAAACTGTTATTTTTAATGTTAATATACATTCGCAAATATGATTTTATAAGATTTTTTTTGTTGTTGCATCCATTAGTAGTTCGTCTCTAAAACCAATAACGTACTTGATTGAACGAATATGGAGTTCTATAATTGCTTGTATGTATATTTTATGCACCATTGCAATTAGATTGTAAATATGTCTTAATTTGCCGTGACGTAGTAATACCAAAAGTCATAAGATTATTCTTTTTTTTTAGATATTGTCCGCAAAATATATCTAGTGTCCATGCAGTTTTCAATGCATTAAGCAAGTCTTCGATTATGTTCCCAAGTTTCTTCCTGAAATACCAACATAAGTTGCAATAGCAAAAGTAGTTAGATAATGTATACTAAATTCATTGTTACATATCAGAAACAGACGTGGTGCCAAAGCAAATCCTTGTAGCATACATACATATAGATAACTAAAATTTCAAATCACAACCTATACTACATACATTGTATTTAATATTCATTAAAATTTACGGAAACATATTTAACTATGTAAAACATACTTACAGAATAATAAAAACATTAACATTTATATAAATAGAAATAAATTGCATTTATGAAAGATGTTTGTTTCATTATTTTTATATTTAGAAAATCGACCGGATGTTGATATTAAAATCTCAACAAAAAATCTGGCGTTCAATTTGACAGTTCTTTTGTTTACACTGTTCAACCAGCCTTCATAAAAATATAAAAATAAGGTTGTTTTTTTTAAGAATGGAGAATATTTTCGAATTATTTAGATGACATTGCGTTAAATCGTGTTTAACAGCGTTAAAATTCACTACAATTCTTACACATAGTAAAGACAAAATCTGCTGGCCAAAATTTTCGAGCTAAAGTGTAGATACCTACATACAAAGTTTAAACGGCACAAAATATTAAAAATATAATTGTTTTTATACTAATGTTCTGTAGTTATAGATATTCATTCTCTTAAGGATATGTATTTTATAGTTTTTTCTAAGTTCTATCTTTAAAGTTGCAGCGTTATTTCGCTGAAACGGCAAACAACATAATTTAAGTTATAGCAAAAAAATAAATTAGTAAATTATAGTATATATGTATTTATTTTTATTTATTAAATATATAAATGGAAAATGTGTGTTTGTTGATTTCAAATACTGGCCTATGGGTCCAATGGTTAGTAACACTGGCTGTTAATTAATTCGCGAGTTTGATGCCCAGGCGTGACAGTTATGTAATGAACTAATTATTGATTCGAATCAGAAGAACTATATCACAGACAGACACAAAGTCCACCTTGTTGAGTCGGTTATTTGTTTATTGGTGAAACCCGTACGCAAAGATTATTTTACTCTAGAACATTTTTTTTATTGCAAATTAAAGCAAGTTAAATTCGATTATTAGTGTCTGTTGTCTAAAACAATAATTAAATAATAGTATAGCATAGAAAATCATGACCCACTACAATATTGTTGAAAAACACAAAACTTTTTATAACTCTCGCACAAAAATGAATGTTAATTACATGGCTTATTTTAATATTTGCAATACATGTATGTAACATCAGTTATTTTAATGAATGAGTATTAATAACTATAATTGATTACTAATTAAAAAATAAATATTTATTTTGTTAGTCATCTATGTATTTTTTTTTATTGATTTTATCCTAGATTCGAAAGCTTGGCGACAATCTACTTGAATCGTATCTACCTTTAAAAGTGCCCAAGTTTCTAGAGCAAAAAAATCAGATTATCGAACCAGTGCCAGTGTTGTCATCTTATAATATTTTACTGTCTTTAATATTCTATCAAAATTAAGGTATCGTTTCAGATGTAACAGACAAACGCTGCTCAACTTTTATCATGTAGACAATAAAATAACATGTATATCTTTTGTCTTTATTAATCGTAATTTTATTTATGCATGTACTAAAGAGTTACGTAATTCAGGACCTTATTTGAAAGATATTTCAGTTGATATTACAATGTCAATGTATATAATAATACTAATAAATTGAAAAACAATTTTCTACTATATGTCATAGAGTTAGAGTAGCATTTGCCTTGCAAAGAATAACAATGTAGAGTTAGGAGTAGATGTCTGTCAAGGGTAGAATTAATTAAACTCCAGCAAGGGTGGGGTGAGTTTATGGTGTGTTCAAGTTGTTTAGCAATTCAGTTGAGTGTATATTGATGATGACTGTACCTGTAAAGACGAAAGAAAGTAGAACATTACCACTTTTATTAGCACCTGTAAAATGCATATGCATATGCATAAATTACATATACATTTCTCACTAAACTTTAATGAACAATCTACCACTTGAATCTAGTCTTAAAATTACTAACACCTTATATATAAATGGGTTTTATATTTCACCCTAAAATAATAAGAACACACGTGAAACTAATAAGTTAAAAAAGCACCCCCAACCAAATTAGAATCCCCGCAAAAACGGTACAACAAAGTAACACCCATCCATCATTTATCTCCGCTGACAGGAACTGAAAAAATACATGACACTCATTAGCAGTAATTAAACTACAGGAAAACACACTTATTTTTACATATACCTTTAATAATATAGTGGAATATCAACCTTATTATTAGCAAAGAAGGTTACTTACTTATATCCAAAAGACTTTGCATGTGTGGTTTTTCAACGAATGCGCTGGTGACGGATCCTTCATCGCTTCTGATTGGACTATACGGAGTTGCCGCCAAAATATGAGTTTGAAAGACGAATGACAGCTGTTAAGTTACCGCTTCTTGATTTGTTAGGTTATACTTTTCAAATTAAATATAGCAGTGAGATTCGTTGAAGTTTTGTTTATTTATTTAGATTGATCAAATCAATTGTCGTCTTTTTATATCTCGCCACTGAAGTGAGGTACGTAACAAAAGTATTTCTCTGAAAAACTGAAGTTCTTTTCGGCGCGGCGCTCTGAACACCTGACCTTCGCTATTTATTATTTCATAATAACTGTATAAATTATAAAAACCGTAATAACAATATTTCTTGCACAATCTTTTGTGACTACTTAATTAACATTATAATTTATATAAGGTTGGATGTTACGAATTATTATGAATATACATTTTGTAAAGTCAAAGAAATTTTGTAACCTTCACGTTCAGTTGGTACTACGAAAAAAACACGCCGCAAAATATAATTATATTTTTTATACACTATACACATATTGTTTTATTTTCCCCTTTACTTTATATACATATTAAAAATGATTCATCTTTACGTATTTACGAATAACTTAGAGATCGTTATCGGTAACTATTTATGTCTTTTTAGACTTTTTTTTTATACATATAAAAAGACTTCAACCGATCTCAATGGACAGCTCAATGCTAGGCGCTAAGGTTAGACAAATAAAATTTCGACTGCTCTTTTATGGCTCGCGACTTAGATTACTTGCGAATCGGAGAAGACCTGACCTTTTTCACGACATGATTTATATACCTATAACAAGTAAAAATATATATATTAAATTAAAACGACTTGTCTTGTTTTAAGACCACACAGATAATAATAATTATAGCCATAAAAGAAACTAGATTAATTATATTCCAATCTACTGAAAGGGTTTCCAGCAATATTAAAAAGAAGTCACTGAATCCCAACAAGTGATCTTTTGTCTGAAACCATATAAACTAAAACTAAACTAAATCATTGTTTCCAAACTGCTACATTGTTTTTGTATAAGTGTTTGATAATAATACTTATTTTATGGACTTTATAAATGAGGTCATAATGTAATTAAGCTTATTTGATTCTAGGTTCTGACCATGCCCTTAACAAACTGACTTTTTTTATTTTACGTGCATTTCATTTTTTTTTTTTGCAATTGTAGGAAAGAACTGTTTTTTTATCATGTTAAAATGATATAATTATCTGCGATATAATAAACCAGTACAATGATTACCAAACAAAATTTTATCAAAATTCGTTTAATAGATTTCGATTGATGATGTTGTGACCAATCGTAAAACAAAAACAAAATTCGTTGAAAGTATATATTTTTTGGTTAAAGTGTATGTAGCTTTATTTGCCTTCAGATATATATCTTATACTCATATTATATGTAAAATTGTTTATGTCGTTAACCTTACATTAAACTTTCATACTAATTCTAATTTTTATTAGATATTTTCGGTAGCAAGATGTCACATACATTCTTTAATAGTTCGACCACGCAATGACGAGTCAGTTAATCGGGTTAAATCCTACTAACATTATAAATGAGAATGTAAGTTTGTTTGTTACGCTACTCAACCGATCATTATGAATCACATACACTTTGTACACATACTTTTGGAGGTATTAGAAGTAACATAGGATAGTTTTATGAAATAAAAAGTTTTTTTTTGTGGGACATAAAAAAAAATAGAAAGATAAAAACATTGTTTGTCAATAAACACGTAGACAGAGTCGCTGCTACAATAACTACATAAGTTAAGATAAATTGAATCAATTTAGTGTAGTAACATTTATAAGTAGGTTATTGGATATATCTATATTTAATAATATAGAGTAACTTTAACGACGCTTTTATCTCCATATTTATGACAACATAAAAATGGGAAGAAGATTTTATGTCAACTCTATCTTAAACCTTTAACAGTCTTTGAGAGTATTCGCTGAATTCTTGACTGATATTATTTAATATCTGTCTTTAGATTTTTCGTTTGCTTTCATTCCATAAATCTTTATATGATAATCTGTTTTTTGACTGACTCTATTGGTCTTGATTCTATTGGTCTTTTGTTGTATCTTTTGTGTTGTTTTATAATTCGAGTAAGTGATATTATATCAATGACATAAACATTTAACAGATTTGATTTTACGATAATTAGACATAAGAATATTGAAGTAAACCAACAATTCATAGTACCTTTTCGTTGTTGATTTAAATATTTTACCATATATTTTCTTTTATAATACCTTCTCATGGTACTTCTTCATCAACAAAACCCGAAAAAATATATGTACTTGAAGAAATAATAAATAATGTTTTTTAATAAATAATAAATTTATAAAAGAATCAACATCATTGGTTTAATTTAAAGAATAACATCGCTGTGATTCCGACGATTTATTTAATCACATAGCTATGACATTTATTCAGGAGATACGCATGACTAAAATGACAAATGGAGTAACGGATAAAATGACAAATAAAACTATTACTGTGCCGATTGCTGCTTGACCTTTCTTGTCCTGTATTCAATTAGTTTTCTCTAAACGATAGTTGCACGAACTCACAAGTATGGTGTCCATAAATAATGAAATAAAAGGATTTTTATTTATATTTAAAAAGAATTGTATTTGTACAGATCTATCTGATTATTAAAATATTATATACATTTAGATTAAAGGAGAAAACCAAATGGCTACTGTATGCCTTTGGAGATTAAAAGTATGGATTTAAAATTTAAAAGGAGGGATGAAAGAGAAAAGTATTGCACCTCTCAAATTGTGTTAAATGTTGTTTCTACAACAAAACTCATAAACACACAAGTATGTTCAACAAATCTATCATAAATATTGATTACCATCAAAATGCTGAAAATTGAATAATAATCCATTAACATATTACATAATATTTACCGTGGATGCTATTATAGAATTATTATACATAGAATAGGTGAGCCGTAGGCAGGCCTATCAGTGTCAGTGTCTGACAAATAAAGAAGATACAATAATAATACAATATGACAGACCGATACTTATCTTTGTCTACATAGGCAAGAAAGAGAGACAAATATGCAACGTCATGGGCTTTCTCTTTTTATTTCGATAGTCACATTATAGGCTGGCTTTTCTACTCTATGCATAATAATTCTATGGTGTTATTACGTGTGTTATATTTAATAAAGTGAGAAATTATTGCGGAAAACTTAAAAAATATATCAAGATATATGGATAGAAAAGGAAATAATTAGTAATACTGAAATTATTTAGACCGTTACTTTTATAATTTAGTGTTTTATACAAAATCAATCTGAATTCCTTAATTTAAAGGATTTGGTCTTAAGAAAATTCATGCCCTGTTCGGAAGGAGGGTAGCCTCGTAAAGAAAGGATTGTGAATATCTTCATAAGCAGGTACTTTATAACTAATCAGAATTGTATCTGGCTTATTAAATTTTATTTTGACATTTAATGAAATACTAAGGAGTAAAGTATGTATTTTTTTTTTATTTTTTACATATTTAAAAAACGGATCAGATCTTAAATAGACCAGTTTTATTATTGTATGTCTATTCGCCCATTTCTTAAAAACTACTGAACCGGATGTATAGAAACTTAGTGTAGTGTTAGTCTTGTTAGAAGCTTATTTATTAAGTTTAAATATAACCAACCGGAATAGCTAGTGAAAATATAAATCTCATATAATAATTTCTACAAAGGTAAATATCAAAAAATATTTTAATTAAGTACAAAAAATCCATCAATAACTTTTCCACTACGTTACCCTACTGTCCACACTAATCAAGAACCCCATAGATTTTCACGATTTCATCAAAGTTATTCGTGTTTTGATTGCGTGCTTAATGAACTAACAGACACTCTCTATTATCCCAAATTGATATACTTCGTGGACTCTATATTTTTGTAATAAGATCTATTTTGCAATAATAATCTAAGGGTTCCATTTCAAGTAATTGGTTTTCTATTGTTGCTCAAATCAACGTTTTGTTTTGAATTTTTGATTAATTCCTTTTTTCCTAAAACCACTGACTGATTTTGATTTATGAATTAAATGTTTAATAATGAAATAAAAAAGAAATAACTTTATGAAACAATATATATTTATGACCAAAGAGAATCGTTTTTCCAGAATAAACTCAATAAATCCTAGACTTAACTATTATTAACTTAGCTTCCTTCAACTAGCTAAAAGCTAAAAAATATAACCTATTTCGATAAAAGCTTATCATCCATCTCTGTCTTTCGCTGTTGTCCTTGTCTCACATTTTCTTTATACCCTCATGTTTTATATATATCGTTATCCTGAGCAATATAAGTAAGTAAGGTTTAAGAATCCAATATCCTTTAAAAGAATAGGCGAGGTGACGTGACTTGTTGAGTAAATAAATATGTTTATGATATGAATTAGGACATTGGATTTTATTATGGTAAAAGTAAGAGAGATATGAGCAATTTACATTGAACACGTCAAATATTTTGAAATTGTTATTGCACATAGAACTACGCGATATCTAAACAATTCACAAAAATATTTGTCGGACGGGAATCAAACACCGGATTTATCGCACTGTCTACGCGACCGCCAGCTATAAGATACTTTTTTCAAACACAAAAACCCCGCAATTGCGTTCATTTGAGTGTTCCGTACAGTTTGAAAGAGATGTAACGAGACTTTTTACAAGTGTGTAGGAGAGAGTATGATCGTTACCGGCTATCTTGACATAAGGACGCTTGACCTCAAACTGGATGTCAAAGAATTTTTCTCTCCAAAATCGATTGACTGAAACACGTGATTCTTTTATTATTTTTCATGGCTTAAGTATAGCTTTCCATCAATTACTCTCGAACAGTTCAATTAGAATACCAAATTGAGTTCTTTTAAGTTTTTGATTTGATATCAATGCTTTAGAACTGTTTGACCTTTCGTACATCATACATACATTTCTCCTCAACAACACAACAACAAAAGATCAATAGAATATTTAATAGATATTTTGTTAGTAAAATAAATACAAAATATCTAGTATAGATGTCCATATCTCAATAGAATTTATTGCGAATTCTTCACAAATTCTTATCAAACAAAACAAACTACATACTTAGCAGATAAAGTAAACGGAAATTGTCAACATCACTCTCAAATCCAACTATAAATGATGATAAAACCCATCAGAATTACCCCATTACTTCAGACCCATCCATCAATTTCAAGGAAATACCGAAATGGTTTCCTTCCTGCGAAATGCTATTAATGGTGGTTACAATGAGGGTGGTACCATGAGTTTTTTATAGGTTGGCATAATATGACACCATTTCTACCACAGCTTATGTTGCAATTATGTAACATGCTTTAGTTGGCTCTGTCTATCTGATTTATCATAAAGCAAGTAAAATACTGTGTTTTATAAAATAATTGTTCGTCTAGTCAAAATATCACAAAAATAAAAATCTTTGTCATTATTATTGGAACTGCTATAGCTTAAACTAAAATTATATTTTAACATGTATAATTTCCTAAAATAAATTTTACTAAGAGAATTAAAAATGTTGATCTAAAACCAGTGCTAACTAATATAATATTAGTGTACTAAATTTATCTTCTTCTAGATCTCAGCTTTCGTGATCTTCTGCCTAAAACAATCAAGGAAAATACAGATTCAGAATTCCCTCTTTAGGAACATTAACCTCTATTACTTTACCCCCTATTATATTTATGTACTGTCCTTTGTTTCTTGAGTAAATACTTATGTGAATGGTTCCGTATATCTTTTTTGTGGATTTGTGAACTCTATTATACAGGGTTATTTGCAATTAGTTGATCACCTCTTAACATCCATCCCAACAATATTTGTTCAACGACTTTTTAAAATTAATAGTTTTTAAATTTCAATTTAATTTAAATTTTCCCATACAAAATTTATTTGTTGACCTTTAAAGTACTTCTTACAAAATACAGAGTAATAAGTAAAAGAGGTGGCAAAATTTTTTTTTGTGTCGTTTTTTTGTGTTGTTTATTAAGATTTGTAAAAATTAGTACAACAAATGTTGTTGGGATTGATCTGGAGAGACTGCCTGCAAGAGGTGGTCAACTAATTAATATTAACCCTGTATATTGTACCTGAAAATCTTGTGGGTGAATACATATATGATAAATAGATAATTAGTGTGGATTCATAGTTAATTTTAGTTTAGAATTAGGTGATTAGTTGTTTTTTGGATTAATAATTTAGTGGTTTTTTGGAGAGTGTATAATCACGGATCATCAGACGTCCAAAAAAAATGAAATGAAATTATTGTATGCAGTTGAAATAGCAGTTTTTTATTCAGAAATTAAAGTCACAATTAGGTTTGCCATCAAATTCTGCAAATGCAACGTAAATCAGAAATAATATCTGTAAAAAAAAATATTAACGCCTTGAATGTCCAAAAAGATTTTTATACTTTATTTAAGGAATTCCAGCATTCTATTAGTAAAGAAAGAGATAAAAACTAATAAAATAAAAATATACCGGTTGGACATTTGCCCACATCGACAAACCACTAATAAAAAAAATACATTTGGATATAAGCCCGAATCGTATAATGGAAACTGAAAATCAAATACTTTTTTCGTAAACACACACACACACACACATGGAATACAACATACACATAATATGATATGTGTCTTACAAAACTATAAGTTCTATATTTAAACAAGGATGCGTAATAACCACGGTGGCCATTGGTATCTACATTTCACATCAAATTCAGCAAATGTAAGACGCACTCTGAAGAAAATTCATTTTATTATTTCCTAATGGAGCAGAGCTATAAAGTATCAAGACATGTAACACGCTCTAGTTTTTTTAGGTTTTTGTTGTTATAATTTAAGCGCATATACTAGCTATGTTCCCTGGACATTATCAACATTGCTCTGTCGTGTACATTTTCTGGTGGTTAATTGAAATTTGTAAATGCGCTTACAATAGTTGGTTGTAAAGATCGTACTTTTATGTCAATAAATGGGCCATCAAATACAAAATATTATTTAAATAACTTGCATATCAGATTAATAATATGTTTTTACCTATGTATCCCATATATATATATATTTATCTATTGCATTGCGTGACGTAACTCTAAAACTAATAGCCACAGGATATGTACCAGCATTGAAAACATTGTATTCCACATTTACTGAGTGGCCAACCAATTCGAACATACTTTTAGTTTTAATTTTTGTTTCATTTATTATTATCGTTACTTATTTAATATTTTTTTCCCGTTCAGGAAATTTTTGAGTTTTTTTCATAATTGTTACTGGTTTTATTTTTGTATGTTTTGTGTGTTCTCCAAATATTAGTGAAGATTTCCGGAAAAACTAAATTCCTCTAGCGGAAATAGTCAATGAGGATTTATGGAACATATTATTATAACTATACGTAAAATAAGAGAGAAAAAATGTCACAAAATAAACCTACTTCACAGACAATGACTAACGCAGACTGTATGTATGCCATGACCATAGATAGGTCCGACAACATAATCCCGTCAGACGTGGGTAAAGATAAGTAATGCGTTAAACCTAATTTAATTTCTTATCGTAATCTTCTTGCCGGAAGAGGAAATACAATTAAGCCTCGTCCACAAAACAGATAGGGTCTATGATGATGGATATATCTTTTTATTGCAAAAAAGTTACTCTTCGCACTACCGCTACCCCCTCCCCCCTACTACCCTATCTAAAAAATTAAACCATTTATCAAACAATTTGTAGAACATCCATAAATTTCTAGTATTATTGAAATAATAGCCAGTATCAGTTTTAATGTTTTATGTGTAGAAAAGCCAAAATTTGTCTAATAAATATTTTATTCTCTTAGAAAATATTAGTTAAGTAATTTTCGTTTTCTATATTCGTGAACAAACAAAAGACAAAATCTTTTTCTTCCCTCTACAAAGCCTTAATAAATTAAAAAAACAAAATAACGTCACTAGTGTTGGACATAGCAGATAACACACACAAAGATACTTAAACATAGATAACTTTAAGGGTGTTTATACTAAAGATAATACATGTCTTTGTACATCCGTGTGAGTTAAGTATGATATGGTGTGCGTGTAGAAAATTGATATATCCTATGAACGAAAAATTCGTATGTGTGTGTATATGTGGTACAAGTTGCCTCCCACTTGAGTCTTACAAATTTAATTAGGAATTCAGGTGAATTTATGTTTCAGCTCACTTAATAAGCAGTTTATATTAATGAAAGAAGTTACTATGATATAACTAATTCACATATTTTGGGCTCACTATGTTTGTCTGTCAGCCAAATTATTAATCGACTATACTTTGAGAAACCAATCTTATATCTTCCTACAAACATAATTCACAGATCGGTTATTGGCACTTAGGAATTATAATACGAATATTTAGCAATATTAATTTGATCGAGTATTAATTTCAGCCGATATTCCTAGCCCATTTATTGATATAAATTAATTTAATATCTAATCTATTTGTAAATAAGGTAACCTAGTAATCACAGTCATGAAAAAAATGCATATTAGTCATTATTACAAGCGTTATAAAACGAATTAATCAAGTGCCTATGGAATTGATCACAAAATATATTTTCCTGAAACGTCCGGAGCGAGGTCTTGTGCAATAAATTCAGCTTGAAAAGTGGCAAATTGAAGCGAATCAGGACTCAACCGCTCCCAAAGGTAACATTCAGCGAATAGGAACAAAATTACAACTGGTATTAAGTTTCAAAGAAATTTTAACTGGATTAAATTAAAAAAAAATAGATATTCTTTCCTTTTTAAATTATCAGTGAAAATGCTAGCCATGTTATAATTATTAAGGACCAATAAAAATAATTACTCAGAGGACAGCGACGCAGCGGGACTCCTAAACAGTGTAGGTTCGAGTACTATTCGTGTTGATATATTTTTTGGTACATATTTATTATTATTTTTTACCCTCAGTTATATATTTAACTATGCCTGTTTTTAAATCATAACCTAAATGTTGATGAGATACAAGTCTATATTTTTTACGATACATTATACTAAAGGAATTTAAGCATGAAGTCTTCCTTACTTTGCTTTTCTATTTTCCTTTTCAACCGCCAACCGATATAAAAGAATCTCAGACTAAAACCTACTGAAAAATTTTCAAACTGTTTGAAAAATACTATACGAATTTAATCTTGATTTGACGGTAATTTAGAAAAAAATGTTCAAAAAAAAATCAGTTATACTTTTTTTGGTAATTACTTACTTTAAAAATGTGTGGTTAAAAAATATTTAATTTGTATTTATAATTGCGTTGAACTTTACTAATCATTTTCTATACTCACAATTTATTTTTGTAGCAAGCTAAATGTCGGTTTTTAACATTTATTACACATTCATTTCTCTTTTCCATTTAATTCCCTCAGGTCCAACCCCGCTGCCTTTTTACAATCGCTTTGTTTCCAATCCTTTGTATAATATATGTATTTAAGGAGTGTGAATATTTAGGTGTAACTTTTTAAATAATCTGTACCAACAGATATTTTTTACAATAGTTTATTTAGTACATGGCGAAAATCTCAAACCAATAGTTAAAAACAAAAAAAAGTTACTTTGTCAGCGCGTAACGAAAGTTTCGTATATGGCACAAATCGCAACAGTTTGAAAAAAAAGTTTGTCAGTGCATGACGCAAAAAATACTAAACGGATTTCGATGATATTTCATATGGTAACGCGATATTACCTCATTCATCATATCGAATATTCTTAAATTCTAAAAACTCTTATATTTTCATGAAAATTACAAAAAAATGTTTGGAAAATAGTAGCAATAATAACTAAAATGTTTGAATTTGTTTAAATATTAGTTGATGTTAGTAGACTTATTATTTAAATCGGGGGGAGAGGAGTAAATGGAGTCCCTGGTAATAAATAGTATTAAATATGTATTTGTCACAAGTTAAGCGGCTTCCTAGATCAGTTTTCAGTTTTCGTTATGTTCTTTTCGAATTTCGAATATCAGTGCTTTAAAGACAATAGTAAATTAACTGAACTGAACATCTAACAGTATTAATCTCGAGTATTTGTAATAAAATTATAATTTTTATTAATATTTATAATCTAATTTTATTTCCATTTGGGAATCCATTAAATTACAGAGAAACAACATAAAAACAAACACTTATACCAACGTCTCAAAACCACCCTTAATAATAAAAAAGCAATAAAATAATAAAACTCTGACGTCATCCCCTCGTCTCAGAGGGGAGTCTATCGTATAGATTAGGACCAATTTATATTGACACACGTCTATAGAACTCTATCGAATGATTAGAACAAATTTATTTGCAGGATTTCTTAGGGGGAGGTCAAAGTTCTTGGTCGAGGTGTCATACATAGCAATGCCTACCAAGGTCAATACGAGATGTTTGTCTGGTAAATATTAAATACTGTTTGAATACGTGTGCCTTGATATTGCTATGAAAGTTAAATTTGTTCTATTTTATAATAAAATATATCCAACTAGCTTAAACTAGATATACCTACACAACAAAGGACATAAGACAAAAAAGTCTCCACCTATCGGTCTTATTTTCCGAATAAATTTAACAGTATTCTTGACTAATCTTGAGACTTTGAAATATAACGATTTTTTTAAGAGTTCAAAAACCCATAATCGACTACCAAAACCGAACGTTAAGAGAAAATATTTATTGAATATCATTAAGTAAAGTTTGTCAGTTTGAAAGTAGTCTTTAAAATTATCTATTGTATTTAAAAAAAACATTAATTAATATTTAGAGTCCCGGGCAAAACCTTATATATAACATTAATACCTTACCAACCCAAAACACATATAAATTCTCTCTCACACACACAGGCACACAAACACATAAATTTTGCCTCTAAGCAATAATGAGCTTTTAAATTTTATTACTAACACTTATCTCCAAAACTTAAGTATGTTTGTAAAATAAATCAATTAAATAGTAAACTGTAAATAGCACTCCGTGAAATAACACCACGAAATGCACTGATAACCTCCAGATTATCATTTATTTCTAAAATGTCGCAGTATAATACTGTAATAGGACCATTACAATAATCCCAGAAGGATTAGAAAAGGTCCTACATTTGTATGATGTCCAGCGTCCTTACTATGCTTTATATAAAAGCTTAGTTATATAATATATAGAAAGTAGGTTTAGGAAGTTAGTGGAGCCTAATGACAGGTATGTGACAGTATATTATTTAAAAATGAACTCAACCGCCTGTCATAAAGAAGGTCATCTGAAAACCTTATATTTCAGACATTAATTCAGATACCCGGAAGCAGTCCCCTACCCGACACTTTTGGTGTCGATATTATAATAATAATTTCAATAATCCTACTACATATTCAAATTAGATTAGCCTTAACGCTCTAAAATTCAATTTCATAAATTAATAATGGACTTGGGTTTGCGATCGAATTTACATTTTTCTTACCAATTTATTTTTAATTTAATTTGAATATAACATTATTATTATAAATAGGAAAAATCTTTATCATATAAAAACTAATTGTCTTGACATAAAATTTCTTATGCAAATTTTTATAACTGATGTAATAATAATAATAATAATATCGGGACAAATTACACACATTGATCTAACCCCTAAGTAAGCAAATTATTTGCTTGTGTTAAGGGTGTTAGACAACGATACTAATACATAGAAAACACATATAAATACTGAGAATATATTTAATAAACGTCCAAACCCAGAAACACAGACATCTATGCTCATCACATAAATGCCTGTCTCTGCCGGGAATCGAACCCGAGCTCCGTTGCGCCGTGACACGTTAGGCGTCTGCGCTAACCACACGACCAACGGGGCGGTAAAAATACGTAGCAAACCAAAACCTAGCAAAAACCGTAGCTTCTCAGACGTAATCTCTATTATATTTCGATTGAAGTGCCGATACCGGCTGGCTGGTGTAATATATATTTTGGCCTATTTTTATAATATTCCAGACTCTTCCCTGAAGTGGCCCCCGGGTCATGTGAATAAAGGGGAAGCTTTACTCTTACATAAACCATATTATTTTTCAATTTTTTTACTAATAGTACATTTTTTTTTCCTAATTTAAATACTATATTAAACTATAAATGAAAGAACGGTAGAACATGTCTTTTATATCATAGATAGTTATTACAATCCTCACTAAACTTAATAATATATTCACTTTTATAATATTGGGTAAATTTTATTAATCATCATGAATATATTGCTTGCCCTTAAAGCTATTCCAAAAATACGTTTTTGATCGGCAGCAGGCGCACGCGCCGATCGCGTATCAATAGATTGATTTACACATAGACTGCCCTCTCGTTTTAACCCAAACACTACACTACTTGTAACATAAACTCAACCAAATCCTAATGGCAATAAAGTTAAAATTCCATTGCAATATAATTTGACATGCTCCAAATACTAGCAGACTAAAAACAATTTTAATGTGTAGAAGTTAAGCCTGGTTTTGAAATAAGCGTTCAGTCGTGGTTTATGGAGGTGAGTGATTTAAAAGTAGTGATAGCCATGTGGAAGCTAGATCTTTGAAAGGAATTAAGAATCTGTTTAAAACATTCAAAAGGTTTAATTACTTATTTGAACTTTACAGCTTTGGTTCTTTGTAAGAATTACAGATTGCCGTCAAACGTTCTTTTGAAAACACATTCGTCTTTGAATACGTGGATTTTGATCTTTATAAAGTGTGTTAATTTATTAATGTTTATGTTTAATTGTCAAACAACATTCTGGGTGTAGGAACTTGATGAATAAAGAAATATTAAACGGCCATCTTTGTTTAAGAATTCGATCCACTTATACATATATGGCTATATATGGCTTATTATTATATATATATTATTATATATGGCTTATTATACACTACTCGAAGCATCCGGAAGAAGTTTTCATAGCTATTGTTCTAAGCTGATGATGCAGATCCACATTGTGGAAAGTTACAATCGAATAAATGTAATAAAAACCTTTTTTGTTGAAAAAGAAACACTTTTTTTATTCATTAGTAAAGTTTTTCTCTCAGATGTTATATATCAATTGATATCCATAAATTGAAATTTTATCCAGATATACAGTACTAGAAAAAATAAAATATGAGAACTGGTAAAATGAGAACTGCTGCTAATTCTACTCAAGGTTATGCCTCAACCTCGAAAAGAGATAGAAGTAAGAACCTTTTATAAATTCTACTTCACTGACATTTAACTTGTTTGAAATCATACAATTTGACATTTCAAGTAGCTGTCAGATCAGATTCCAGTCCAGTTAATGTGCAACTTGCTTTAAGATTGTAAAGGAGTGTTGTCAGTAACAAAATCATGATGATATAACAAAAATGACAGTGGATAATAAATTTAACACTAATTTAAATATATTCGATATAATTAGGATCGAATTAGTTTAAGTTTCATTCAGTTAATTCAATCATACATTCATACAATTATAATTCACGAGATTATATGATGTCCTAAGTATGTAGTATCAGGTTAGAGGTCAAAAACCAGGTCCAATGAATTACGTCCTACTCTGAAAGCGGAATGACCGTACCAATGAAATCGTGAGTTCTCCTAGACCAAACAATTACCTCTAAACAGGCGAATGTACATCTTATCAGTATTCAATGAAGTTCAAATTTGTTTGTCATTATATAATTCTTAGCCCTATCACACACTGGCGATATTGGTGGCACGATTTTTGCTTTTTTTTATCACGAGAACACGACGCAGGTTAAGTGTGCTTGAGACGTGGAGATTAAAAAGACCTACAATGTAACATGGCAAGATGTTCCGCAAAATGGAGTAAAATTATTGTTATCTTTAAAGCACTAAAAATTTTATTTTACTAACCAAAGATAATTCTTATAGAAGTGCTAACTCTTGTCTGTAATTTCTGACTTGTTATAAAAAAAGATTTGTATGCGTATAAATGAGTGACTTAGAAATATCAAATGTGAAATATGAATTTAATATCATATTTGTATTGTTGGAAAGTTATTTTGAATACCTTTTGTAATTAACAATTAATACATCGCGCGGTTTAAGGTAAATTAAAATTTAATTAAATATTTGTTTCGGAAGTTTGTAACAAGCAAATATATAAATAATTTATTACTCTAACAGAATTTGCTTTAGGCTTAATACATTGTAAGTACAATTATTTTAGTACTGTAGGTGATTAAAAACAAAAACGAGAAATTTATTGTACTATATATCAAATAATACACATTATCTTTATTATAAAAATGATAGTTTATTAAAGTCAACATTTTATTTCCAAGTTCAGGATTTTATCCCGGAGTCAAATTTGCTGAGCTTGGAATTGTGAGCCCTAAATCAACTTTTGCATTCCACGAGGCCTTTTTGATTATAAAGATATTTTTTTAAAAACGGACTTTATTGCTAAAGAATAGGATTGATTTTAGAATAAAAGTAAAACAGGATTTTTAAAATTTAAAATAGAACAATTCAATTTAGAACTTTATGGTTTATGAGATAAGGTTTTTTTCTAGCTACGAAAACCTGGTTTTCAAGGTCATAAAAATCTTGGCATGCAATCTTATTTGATTTTATATGAACCTGTAAAAGCTTTTGCGAAAGAATGATTTAATACAAAAATAAAATGAGGCAATCAGAATATTTTAAAATATTATATATATTTCCGTCAAAAAGACTAATTCATATAAAAAATAATTTGTGTATACAAAGGACAAACAATTATAATACTTTATTATATATTTTTAAAGCTAAAAGAAAACCAGCCATCAATAGATATAAACGAATCAATTTGCACAGGAAGAAGACGAAATACGTTCATTGTATTAAAACCGTTTCTAAAATTGTCGGATTCCATAAACTTCTAAATTAATAGAGCATTATTTTCAAGCGTATCTAGTGGGAAGGCCATTTTGTTAATTGGAATTTTACCATAAATTCCTCAATAATAACTAAAATTAATTACATCGACACCAGTAAAAGAATAAGAAATTTACGCGTATTCTGATTATGCCGCAGCCTATATAATTATATCCAAATTATATGGCATTGAATGTATATCCAGACAGTCCTTCCCACATGATGGTCACCAGGAAAGTAACAATGGGTCGGGCGGGTTCAACGACCCGGTCACGGGGTCACAGCACCGAGCAGCCGAACGATATACACCATTGTTTTATGGGATAACCACGTAAATGTCATTAGCCCAGTTTTATAAATTAGTTATCACAGAGATGCGTGTTTGAATAGTACAGTACAAAACAAAAGTTATTGAAAATTTTGTTTACTCACCATGCTGCTACATGGGTTGATGGGTACCATTTATATCTATATATGATTTTATTATGACGTTGTCCTTCACAGATCCAAACTGATAATATCATGCATATATCATTTGTCTTGCCAGTAATCGAACTCGGTAATTATAATTTCAAAAGCAAGGCACCGCTTCCGCTACGCCAGATGGTCATACTGATTGTAATGATTAAACTAATAGAAGATATCTCATAAATAGTCCGACAGCAAAGTTCCATTATGTTTTAAAAATAATACCAAGATACATGATAATATTACCATAAAACAATATTGAATCAAAAAAAATTCTAATGCTAAATAGATATGTATATACATAACTCCAATTCGTTAAAAAAAGTCATTTAGAACAACTAGCCCTAGAACCATCAGTATGATCATTTAATTCCTCTTTTTCTGACTTTGGTGGTACAATAACGGAAACAGGCATTTCATATATTATAACTGATATCACCAGTATTAAGATTTTATCTCCACGCTGATAACATATGATAAAAGTAGACTTCTTTAATAATCAACCTTTTTCCTTGGAAAAAATAGTTCCTTAAAAAACAGTTGTTAGTAATCTTGAATAAGCATATCAGTATTAATTGATTAAAAATAAATTAGAAGAACACTGACATTAGGGAAAAAATAAGAAAACCAAAACCCTTGTACCGGTTGTCAATATCCGATAACTATTTTAACTTTTAGGATCTCTATTCGAAGTTCAGAAACTGTTCTTTAACGAAGTGTAAAAATTGCTAAAAGAATCACGTTTAAGGAATGATGAAGCAGTACCACATACTCGAGGACTCTCTGGTAAGTGCTACTAACACCTTTAACTCTGCGAAACATCAAGGAATTATTATTTATCTTTTAGAATTTCCATAGAACAAACATTAAAATGACTCATACATATCAATTTACGATAAGTTTTCAAAGAATTACAATTTAAAATAAAATTTTCATAAGTTATCCAGCGTACAATTTTTCTGTGTACGCTTAAACAATTTTAAGTAGAACATGCTATTTTTATCTACACTTCTAGGTTCGCAACCGATAGCCATTTTCCATCATAACTTTATATTTAAAACTCGTCAGCTGCCAAACCTTTTGTTAATTTTGGCGCGCTTTACGATCGACTATAAATCCGCCATGTTGACGACGTACCAAGATGGCCGCCGTTGACGATAAGGGCGCTAATAGTGAGCTCGTTATTTTGTATTTACCGATGCTAATATTAAGTTTCAAAAGAAATATCTTACCAATATCACAGTTAATACTTTATATTTAAAGCAGAAGGGAAGTATATATTATATTTAAAATTGACAACTAAAATTAACAAATGTCATTAATATTTTATTGAAAAGTACCTACATAAATTTAGTTTCTTTAACTTTTCGATGCTTTTATGCGTCTCTAATGCAGTGAACAAAAGGAAATAGAGCAAATACTCACTAAATTAATTATATTATAATTTGATTATCCTCCCTGGCTCACAAATGTAGTATTTTTAATTAAAATACTCACGTGCCAGTAATAGCTGTTGGCGACGTGCTTGATGAAGCAGACAATAATTTTCATACAATACGGATTTACATCTCGCTTAATATAAATTAGTAGTTCAATATAAATATATAACAAGGAAAGATATAAATTATTGAAATTATAATACAAACAATTGTGATAAATTTAAACTTTTCTGTTTTGTTTTTTAAAACATGTTAGGAAATTGTCAGTTAAGATAAACTTATTATTTCTAATAAAAAAAATCCGATATTTCTTAAGTTCCTGTCACTAGTTTCATCTTGAAGACGATTCCTTTTATTTCCAAGAAACGAAAGACTTTGAATATAAAATCGCAAACGAATCAATTCTTCTGTTTGGGAGCTATGATGACACACAAATATTCTTTCTTATACGTATACACAGATTGTTGAGCTTATTGCATCCCTCTTTTGTTTTGGAATTTAAAAACAGATTATAACGTCTTACCGGTGGTAAAGTGAATGAAGAAAATACAAACAGAAGGAACTCAAATCTGAAGCGTTTAAACTAACAACAACTAAAGCAATCAACTGACATTTAGTTGGTAGGTATTTGTTGTTTGACTGAAACCACGTGACTCGATGCCCGTTTATGGAACATCTGAAAGATGTATTTATAATAGGCATAAAACCTAAAGTATGCATTAATGTTCCACTGCTGGGCCAAGGTCTCACCTCCTACTATATAAATAAAAGACCACCACACTATTTAGCGTTTGTAACGTTTGACATAAGATTTTCTAAGTTATTCCTTACAGACCAGACAAATAAAGATAAAATCAAATGTTTCGGTCAAGGAAATGATCTGAACCCGTCATTTCTACAACTAACTTTTACATCCCTAAGCTACGATAGACTAATAATTTACAATAAATAATATAATACATTTTTTACTAAATTATAAACTACACTCATATCAGAGAGTCCGAAACTTATGTGGAAACACATACGAGCTTGCGTTACTGAAATAGAGTACCTACCCATTTATTTTCAAAAATAGACCGGATAGCCATATTCTGAACAATGGAGAATATTTTTTATAAAAACGGAATTAGCACTGGATAATCCTTTATAAAAAATATGGTCTGTATTTATCCTTCGAGAGTTTCATCACAAATATTATATAGATTAAGAATAGCTGATCCTGAAACAAAGACTAAGAAAGAGCTAACGAAATTTCCCTATTATACAAAAACAATTGAACACAACATCAAGGGTGGTCAGTGGAGCGTGGATTTGCGAAATGTCGACATTAACCATTTACGTTTTGACATTTCAACGCCATTTTGAATATTCGCGCGGGAATAGCTTTATGATTTTGAATAGTAAATGTCAATAATTTTGTGTATAATATGTATAATATATTTTATTATGATATTGTTATTTATATTCAGAGAAAACATCTTTTGACATTTTTTATAAGTAAAACGGCCTTTAACATATATCTATATTATATAATTGAAACTTTTTTCAGGAAATGGTTTAATACTCTGAATCGGAACCATTAAACTTTTACAACAAAGGCTGAATATATTATTTGCTGAAGCCCCAAATCAAGCCCTTTGCATGTTTATTTCGGCCCGAAATGACCAATTTGACCCCAGTTTGTCTGATTTTTATAGCCATTAAATTAGGGATAGCAACACTGTTAGGATGCAATCCCTGTTATGGCTGTTATCTTTGTAGAAGTGTCCCAATGGTCTATAAAGTCTATGGCAAAGGGTTATAAAGAATGAAATAAAATTAGACTCAAGGCCATTCGAGTCCCTTTCTTGGGGAAAGTAAGGAATAATCAGGAATATTACAATATATATCTATTTGTTTTTAGCAACATAAATAAAATGTTATCTACAGTCATTATGTAAACAGTGGTTTATGGTATTATGAAACAAGGCCAATGGAACAGAAAGATCTTCCCGTTCATTGTACCTGCAAACATTTGAATTTTAATGTTAACGATATATACTAACTTTCAATACGATACGATTCTAAAAACTCAAAAAATATATAAATGTTCCTTTTATTTACATATATGTTAACTTTGCAATATTATATCACTGAAAACGCACAAAATATATATTAGTATTTTCCTACTTATTTTTCGTATAAGTACATTTTATTATTAGTAAAAAATATATTATAAAAACTCATCAAATGTCAACCAACACTATAAAAATATCGTATGCTATAAACAAGACACGACACCCGAAAGTCCAAAGGAACCCGTACTTTACATACATTACAAGTGATTTACATAATATACGGAACACATTCAGGGATATGAATAAAACAATTTTTATTTCTTTGTTTGATGAAATTATCATTAATTTTGCACTTTTTGTATTTATATTTCAATTTAAAAGGGTTATTTACTGTTTCAGATCATTTTTCATACATCACCAAGTGCCAAGAAGTGCCCAAAAGTAAAAACATTATCTTGAAACTTTATATTTTCTTAGAGAACTTATTGTGTTGTTAATATTAAAAAAAAATGTGTGATTGTTTGTTGTTCCTTATGAACTCCTAAATCATATATCAGATAAAATTTTTGTGAGCTAGTATTTCTGTTACTTACTCTATTTTTGTAAATTAATACAACCATTTCAAAAATTCATTCATCAATTAATCTCATCTATCATCTTTATAAATTCCATATAATATAAAAACAATAAATAATTAACTGAACTAATTAATCAATATTATTATATATTACAATTTATTTATATATTCAAGCCCACCCAGAATATTATTTCAAATAAACTATCATCGCAATTTAACTAACTTATATCTTCAATAGGGTAACCAAGTTCATTTCAAATTATAATATTTCTTTATTAAGAAACGTAGATTTTGTTCTTAAAGCCAAATATAGTATTTTGTGTGAGTGTGGTCATGGTAGAACTGAATAGAGAGAGTAAGAGAGATGGAGAAAGGAAGAGGGGCAGTAGGTAGATAACCGCAGTCACTGCCCGAGTTTGGTCTTGAATAGAGAGAAAAAGAGATAAAATCAGAGATGGAGAGACGAAGAGACACAAGAAGATAATCGCAGTCAAATTATTAGACCATTCCTAGCGACATTTTCTAACTTCTTTGTATTTTTTTATCCTATAATATAAATAAATCCTAGCCAATCTACCACATACCGAAAATCATAGCTAATGTAAACAGACTGTGATTCAGTGGATTTCTATTTAGAATATTTGTATGTATGTTCATCACATCCGAAATACCCAAGCTTTATTCAATATTCGTGGAAGTAGTATTTATATTTAATATTATTGATTCGTTGAACATAGAACTTATAAAAGTTTATGTCCAACGGTAGCTAAAGTTTAAAATAAATACAGAATGAATATACATCAACTAAAGGAGGACTCAAACCTGTGACCTCAGGTTCTCAGCAACCAGGATAGCATAAGTATTTGAAACTAAGCATAAGAAGAAAAAAATAAAATTATTGAATATTTCCTATATCTAGTTAAAAACAATAGTTTATTTAATAATTTCGATAATATTTTAATGATATAAAAAGTTTAAAAAGCTAACAACGTAAATACAAATTACAAACCCCGATGAATGAGAACGTCGGGCGGCGCGTGCGCAAAGAAACAGATGTCCAGAGTTCGATGCCCGGTTTTGGCACCGTGCACGCCTCTTTATTAGGGGCCGACAATACAAGGTGTTTCAGAAATATAAATAAAATTATTAACTAAATGTCTGTTAGGAATAATTTCTTGCAATACGTGAGTCTCAAGTTCTATATGATATTATTCAAAATTGGATATTGCCATTTTGAGAAAAGAAATTCAGTGAATTTTTAATTTAATTAACTATTAATGAAATGTAATTTAAAAACAATTTTTAGATGAATTAAACCAAATAGGATATGATATTAATAATAATAAATAATATTTGTAATCATCCTGTATTCTGATGTGTTATTTTTACCTTGTCCATAAAGTTGATTCTTTTGTTCTTTGATGTCGGTTTATCCGCCACATGGCTTGTGTAAAATAACACACAGTCAAGAACGAGCAGCGGGTTTGAGCAGGTGTTCCGTAATGAAAACATTACAAATAAATATTACGTTTCTAATAGAATTAAAAAACTCATCTTCATACCATTAACCTGACACAGATATACTATTTATTGAAATATTTAATTTTTAATTAAAATACATACTAAAATAATCCGAGCTACAAGTTAATCTTCTGAAAACTCTTTCATAAGATATAAAACGCTTTGCATAAAGGACGTTAACAATTAATATTAAAATGAGTTGATGTAATGCAAATGGCCGCGCCATATTGCAAGATGGCGGAAGATTTAATTTTTAAAAGGTTATTTTAAGGACGACGATAAAATTATTATTTGTGGCATATTTTTTATTATATATGCAGATAATATTCAAATAAATATTTTTTTGTGTTTTTTTTTTATATTTATACAAAAAGGCTTACCCTTACAAAACAAAGTATAAATGATTTTTAGATTAAATAATTTACCGAAACGTTAGTTATTTATGGAGGTTTTCAGAATTTTTTAAGTTTTAGAAACCGTATTAATTCCTTTAAATTAGATTTTTTTTAATAATGTTTTTTAGATATAAATATAAATAAGAACAATAATAGTAGGTTAGTAAAATAAGAAAATAAATCAAAATTATTTTGTAACAGGAAAATTAATATATCATTGGGTGGTCTCTTAAGTATTCTTCAATTGGAAACCACTTCCCGTTGACTTTCAGAATTCCGTACCACAATTGAAAAACGCTAACAAAATAACTATAAATCCTAAATACTGTACATTTGTAATGCAATTATTCCATTGAATGTTAGTTTAATTTAATAATATACATGATAACAATCAAAACGCAAGGAATGATCTAGAGTCTAGATATGATAATTAAGTCCTTTAATTGATAAAATACTCAACCAAATCTGTTTAACGGAATTTATCTTGCAATGTTCCGTGGGAAAATAATATTGTAGGATTAAATGCAATCACTGCCATATCGCTTACTCAAACTATTATATCAATGAATGTAATGTTACATATATACATACGTAGTACATATAGATACATATAGATATATGTACATTGATATTATAGAAAAATGGCTATTTAGGTTTATTGAAGAAAATAGTTTAAAATATGAGTTTTTATAGACTACCGTAAGACGTAGATGATTGCCTAATTATTTGAAACCTATAAAAAAGAGAGTTAAATCGTTAAAGTAGTTTTCTTTTGCATAAGCGAATTCTAATTACAGTACTTTTTTCTGTATATTATTAAAATCTTAAATCTTTTCTATGTATTAAAAAATAAATAATAATATACATTTTATATAATAAGAAATGCAGTTACGTTAATCTGTCTGTATGAATGTCTAACACCGGTTGCTACGTTTAGTGATTATAGGATGAGTTGGATCTGTCTATCTCATCAAGGCCAGAACTTTCAGTACATATTATAGTATATATTGTAGTATAGTATAGCATACAGTACATATTGTAGTATAGTATAGCATATTGCAGGGATGGCCAACTGGTCGATCACGGCTAATAATCGAGTCAATTGCGACAAAGCAAAAAAATGTTTTTTTTTTATAACACACTAAGTTGTTTAGGTTGTTAGGTTATTTAGGTTTTTACTATAAATATTGTATAAGAGCTCCCATAAAAGTTCAATATCTTGGAGACGACTGGTTTTCCTTCGACCAAACTTAGCTAAGAACCATCTCAACGAACCAGGCTTTCGATAAAAATTAACCGCAATCAAATACGCCCACTCCTTTGACTGCCACAGACAGACATACAGATACACACATAAAACTTATAACACCCCTCTTTTTAGCTCAGGGGTGAAAAATAGATATTATTTGAATATCTCATCCATTATAAATAAATCAACTTTTATCGGATAAAGACTACTAACGACTCCCTGGGGTGTTGAAGTTGTAACAACGCCTTTAGTTTATTATATTTATGAATAATAATTAGTGGTTGTTCTTAATAAACACGATTTACTTCAACTGAATTCCATCTACTACGACTTCGACTACGACTCCAGTTGTCCAGTTGTCCAACAACTAGAGTCGTAGAAATTTGACACATTATATGTAGGAACATTAAAGTCACATCTCAAACTTAATCTTAACTTTATTTTCGAAGTGCTTGTTTTTGAAATTGATTTGACTATTAAAAAAACTACGCTAAATTCAGTATAATATTTTTTTTATATGCTCGTGATGTCTGCAATTATCAATAAAAAAATATATAATTAAAACCTTCCTTATGGAACCTTTCCGATGGTCAATTTTCAATTATTATAATTAGTTTTTAGTTAAAAACATGTAGTGGAGTTTATTTTATTAATCCGTTTTTGCGTAAAGGAACAGAAAAAATAAAAAATCTTTTTCACAAAAAATTAAATTGTTTTACAAAATATTTTAATATAATTCGTATATATTACAACAACAAAAGAGGGTCCGAAAACACAGTTAATCTGTCTTCTTTTAGAACATAATTTTAAAAAACGAAAAAATAAGTTGAAGTTTTAAATATCAAACAATGATTTAATTCCGTTCAAAATATAACACAAACATTTCATCTTTGTATGCATAAGAAATAGTGTAATATTTTGTAAATAAAAACTTCATTTTGTACTGATTTAATAAAGGAAATTATTCTGATGGTGATAAATAAAGCTTTGGTATCGGTTCAATTTTCTTACAACTCCTTTTATTTTATATACCTATATCATACATCATATATACACCCTATATAAAACTGTAAAATTGCTAAAATTTAGAACATTCTTAAAAAAAATTTTTTAAATTAATATAATTTTTGCATTTGTATTATTATAAAAAAACTATTCCTGTCTAAGCTTATTTTGATTTTATTTTGTAACGCTGTAGCTGTAAATTTAGTTTATTTTGTAATTCATTAAGTATTTTTTTTTTTTTTTTTTTTTTTTTTTTTTTTTTTTTTTTTTTTTTTTTTTTTTTTGTCTGTCTATGCTGTTAGCCCTGTTGGCTATTACAGCGTCACCGGGGGAATGGGTGAGGGCCCACTGGCCCACCCTTAACAAGGGGGGGCCAGATGGGCCCCCATGGGGAACGACGTCCCGAGGGCGTCTCAGATTGAGACACGGACCTCGGCTCGGGGCGTCGTTAGTCAGGAGGGAAGCTAAGGAAATTTGGACACTAGCGTCCTCCGACGGCAGAACGCCGGAGCAACGGAGCACTTACTCAGTTGGGACCTCGTCTATACCGGTACAGACGGTGTGTGTCTGTATGTTGTGTGGTGTCAATTATGCCTACGCGTACACGTTATTACCTACTGTGAACGCGTCGTCGGGGTCAACGAGTACCGACTTGGGTCTTCTTTTTCTGACTAAAGTAGTCTTACGTGGTCTATACTCTGCGGCGTCAGCCACCAGTGGGTTCGGGTGTCGCTCAGCACGTTCAAAGTACTTTTGCGAAAGCCCCTTGAAGTACTGAGCGATGGTCGGAAGGTTCAAGTCTCTATGGAGATCGATGTTGCGTACGAACCACGGCGCCCCGGTTGCAATCCGTGTAAACCTGTTCTGAATCACCTGAAGGGGTTTCAGATTAGCGTGCGCAAAAGCGGGACTCGCATAGGACATGACGGAACGTATGCAAGCTTTGTAAAGTGTCACCTTATTGCGAAGGGACATTTTACTCCGCTTGCCTAACAGCGGATATAAACGACCTAATATGTAGGCCGCTCTGCTACGAACGGTCCTAATATGCGCAGTGAAAACTAACTTTCTATCTAACGTTACTCCTAGGTATTTTGCCTCGTCTTTCCAAGGTATCGGTTTATCAAAGAGTTTGATTCGCGGGAGGATCCTTGGGGGGCCCCGTTCGAAGAGCACCGAAACGCTCTTCTCAGGGTTTACCTCGATCCGCCATTTCCGCAGCCAACTCTCAAGGGAGTCGACTGCGGATTGGAGACGTTGGTATATCTCCCAGTGATCCTTAGAGGACGTGTAAAGCGCGGTATCGTCCGCGTACATGGCAAGGTGCACTTTAGATCGCGGTCTAGGAATATCGCTAGCGTAGATGGAATAGAGGATGGGCGAGAGAACTGAACCCTGGGGAACACCCGCCCTGATGGGGCGGGGGGTTGACAAGACGCCTTCCACTCTGTAGCGAAAGGAGCGATTCTTCAGGTAGTCTCGTATGATGAGTACGAGTCTGTCCGACACCTTGAACTGGTATAACTTGTACACCAGTCCATTGTGCCAGACCCTGTCGAACGCCTTAGCTACATCGAGGAAGAGCGCTCCTGTCCTATGCTTCTTGGCCCTCACAGTGGCCCCTATCAGTATGTGCTCCGTGAGGCGTTGCACCTGATGGGAACATGAATGGTTGGCTCTAAAGCCGAACTGCTCATTTGGGATGATTTTGAGTCTCTCGACTTCCGATCTAAGTCTACAGAGGATGATTCTCTCATATACTTTCCCTAAGGAACTAAGAAGACTAATGGGACGGTAACTACTAGGCAGATGCCGGGGTTTGCCCGGCTTATGGAACCCTATCACTATGGCCTCTTTCCACTGGGCCGGAAACGAGCAACCGGCCAGTAGAGCGTTAAAAATGGTAACCAATAGGTAAATTAAAGGAGGCGGAAGAAGCTTTATCACTTTGTTAGTGATCCTATCGGGACCTGGCGATTTCTTGACGTGAAGCGCCCTAACTATGGACGTCACCTCGTCTAGGTTCGTTTCCTCGATTGGCGGACCGGCCGGTGGCTGAGAACACATTATATTGACCGATTTGTCGACTATTTCGACATGATCGCGATCAACGGATTGAGCAGACAGACGGCACTGGCTCTCTAGACTGTCGGCTAAGCACTCAGCTTTGTCAGAGTCGTCAAACGCGATGGCGGAGTTAGGTCCAACCAAGGGAGGCATATCTGAGACAGTGTCCGCCTTCAACGCTCTCTGCAACCGCCAGAATGCCTGGTGTGTTGGAGAGAGCGTCGCAAGCGTCCTATCCCAGCCGCTATCTCTGAAGTCGTCGAGAGCTTGTCTCGACTCCCTCTGAAGACAGCGCAGCCTCCGTCGGTTGTCATCTGTCGGGTATCGGTCATGGGCTCTAATCGCGGCGTTTTTACGGGTGATGAGGAGTCTAATGTCCGGAGGGGATTCATTAAGTACTGTATCTCGGTAAACAGTACTACATATATAAATTTAAGTCAAAGAGTGATTCAATTTTTTTATACATTGTAACGAAACCATTTTTCTAATTCGTTCCGAACGCCATCTAGGGAATGTTTTTGAACATTTAATGGGAAAAAAGGGAATTAACCAGGATTTTGAAGATAGAAGTCATGTGTTATTCCGGGTATAACTATTGATGTATTTAATTTTAATCAAATCCGTTAATCCGTTTTTGCGTGATTAAGGAACAAAAATACTAACATACAAACTTTCACATTTATAATATTAGTCAAATGAATAGTTTTATGCTAAGACTAGATACTAAAACAATAATTTTATAATGAAAAACTATTAATTTATTAACTATGTTTATTAATCTACGTATATTTTAAATAAATAATTTCAATCAAAATACAATAAATATCCAATTTATAGTGCTCGATTACATTTAGTACACTAGTTAACCGGCCAGTATCTGTTAGATAAAGCTTGTTTATTGGCACGTAATTGTAACAGATAGATAGCATTAACTAAACGTGAACTATTAAGTAATTACTTCTGTAAATTAAATTGCATTTACATTTAATTTATTGATTGATAATTATTTACATATATACATTAGCAGTTAATTGTAGAAATAAAATGACAGTAAAATATTTTTTATTTTTTTATATATTATGGATCGGAACACCACAAGTTATTTTTTATTAAAAAATGTAATTTCTCAAAGAAATACACATTAATTTTTAGTTTGAAACACTGATATCTGAACAAGGTTCTTGAGAAAAATAAAAACAACAAAACGAACTTGTCCACGAAATTTAAGGAAAATTGAAATAATGAAAGCTGAAAAGGATTTTTGAGAATGAAGAAAACTATCCAAACGAACTGCTCCAAGAAATTTAAGAAAATATGCCATATCTAAATATACACTAAACGGACTAGTAGATACACCTTTTCACCCAAAATTCCCCACCTGTAATCAGGTTTCTAACCACGCCTGTTGCCAGTAATACCTACGGAACTGGCTCACTCATTAGTCCTGGTCTCATTAGTCAGCTGTGGAGTGATGTGAAGAGGCACAGCTTCTAGGAACATGGTGGAGTCCAAGGGCAAGGATATGTATAAATTAACTTTAATAATAGCATATGAAGTGATTATTGCTAGTGAAAGCTACTCGACAGGAATTTCCGTCCGTCTGTCCGTCCGTCTGTACCCTCCATAGATCCAGAAAGCTTAAAAGGTAATACGCCAAATTTTATACACTGACTTTTATACATAGTCTCATGACCACGTGCTATTAAATTTTTCTGATTTTACCTACGGTCGGAGTTGTTTGTGTGTTTATAAATTCATGGTTGTTTGATTGCTCTTTTAAATTGCTTTATTAGTAAATTGAATTGCACAGTCATTTTTAATTAATTTATGTGCTGTTTATCTATTTTTTTCTCAATAGCTTTCGCTACTTCAAGAGTTTTGTGGGCGATGGAGTTTATAAAAAAAAAATACCATTTAGAATTTAAAGTCACACGATACTTAAAGTAAAATAATATTTGAACAATTCTCTGTGATATGTTAGTAAAATTTCAACGAGTATTGTTGAAACTTTTGAATAAACTACAAACTACCATTGACGCTGAGAGCACTACCGTTACATAACTTTATTAATTACTGACAATATTATTAATGGTATTTACCATGTCACTATACAGTGTCTGATTCCTATTTATCTCTAATATTACTGAATAAATTATATACGATAAGCAGGCTGGATACTGCTTGGGTATATATTACAAGGTACAGTCGGTCACAAAAGTTTTATTTCATGTTAATTGATACTGTTTAAAAAATATTTGTATTTAGTTAGTTTTTTAAATTAGTAGCTGGCACTAGCTTTAAGGTAGGTTAGGTAGTCGAGCCCTTCGAACATCTGCATTACATTGTAATTTGCTATATGCCTTTTTCGTTATATTTTGCTATTTTATTTAATTTCAAAGATTTTGGGACACCTCTAGCCGGGTGCATTTGGTTTTATATTTATAAAAATAAAAAAAAAACAACACATAAAATCTGCAAGGCTTATGCGTATCTTTTTTGACAGCGCCAATGGTAAACAGTATTGTCAAGTGCGTAAGAAATGGCTCAAAAGGTAAGATTTGTATTTTGGAAACACACTTGATATACTGAGATGACAATCGAATTGGTATAAAAATTCGGTTTGCACCTAGTTGGACATTAGCCCTTCTGGCCTTATATTTTTCAGACACCTATTTCTTGACGAATGGGGAAATAAAGCTGTTTTTTTTTAATATTCTACTATAGAATGTACAAGAACAAAGAATATATAAGAAAATACTAATATAAGAGATGTATTATGAAATATTAAAAATATTCAGTAGCGGATTTAGGCCTAGGCCCGTGAGGCCCGGGCCTAGGGCGGCAAATTTTGAGGGGCGCCAAAATTTTTAAGATGACTAAAATTTATAATCGATTGGGTTTTCTGTAAACTGCAAGACCAAATTTTATAGTTTATTTTATTGCGCTCTTACTATCGAAACATAGTACCATTTTGAGGGTAGAATTATCTTTGTTAAAATAATTAATCAGACAAGTCCTAAAATTTGAAATAAAAATTTGAATAAGAATTTATATATATATACTGTTACAAAAGATAAAGGGCGCCATATCGTCTCGGGCCTAGGGCGTCCTCAAACCTAAATCCTTTACTGAAAATATTCCAGTCTCATTTTTTATTAGTTGATCACTTTACACTAGTTTTCGTTCATACAGAGCTTTAAAACAATCAAAAGAAATCTCACTTATTTAAAATATAAGTCTTATTATAGATATTCTTTATAGAACTTCTGTTCCCGACTGTACCCAGATAATAATCCCAGAGGTTTTGATTAAAACGGCCTTGTCTACGCACAATCACAATTAACTCTTTGTTCAACCGCTGTATACCAATTGCATAAGGAAACACTGTTTTAGTCTTTTATTCTGCTTATTCGATAATATTCCACTGTATACTCATATATAGAGTGTCGCAATTTACGCAAGATTTGAAATAAATAGAGGACAGTTTTTAGCCTTTTGATGGTTTTTTTTTATCATAAAAATCATAGGATAGGGGGATTTATGACGGAACATGGGTTTTATAGACTGAAAACTGTTTTCTTTTTATTTCAAATCTTGCTTCAATTTTGGGATACTCTAAAACCCAATAATTATATTATATTAATATAGTCTGTAAGTAACAGATTTACATAAACATTTCTCCATATTTCTTTAAGGTAACATTTATAAACTAAACTTGAATAGGGATAAAATTTTATAATATAACTCTGAGTATACGTGTATAGACCAACGCGTCTGGAGATAAGAGGGAAGCAACACAAGAGGCGACACTTTGTACTGGGGCGTTCTGATAAAACTCTTCCAATACAGTGCCTAAAAATTACAAAATGTTTGAGAAATTTCATCTATGTTTTAATATTGAACGACAATGTTTGTAACGTCTTTTTTTGAGTTTTAAAAAATAAATGAACATTTTAGAATATACAAGATTTATATATTATTACGTGTTCGTTATAGTGTATTTATTTAAATAAATTAAGAGAACAAATAAATAAACAGTCGATTGTTTGAAGACTGCCAAGATTGGTGGCGTTGTCAAGTTATTAATTGTTATGTATTATGTATTATATATAAATTATTTTAACCGTATTTACTAACCATATTCTAGTATATGTATATAATAATGTTGACGACCGTATTATATTGTCTCATTTGAAAATGTTTATCTCAAAAGAATGGACTAGTAATCTTCCTTTATGTAAGTACATAATATATAAATGTGTAAGCCATTCATAATCTTGAATAAGTAGTATTTAATAGAAATCACAATTTTGGTAATTAATCTTTCTTGTATCATGAACTATACATATGTATTTACCCGGCTGTATTCACGTATATATTGGAATTAATCTGGCTTAGTCCATGCTTCGAACTCACGAATAAGAACTTCGAATGTACTTACAGTTCGAAACTTGTCGTTCAAATTCCAATTTAATTTACGTGAATACAGACGAACAAAAATATACGTATTAAAGAAGTCACAATATAAAATTTCTATACCTGGAAGAAAAATCAAGTATCAATGCTATTTCAGTTTTAATATCACTCTTGAAGACATGAAATATATTTCGTAATTTTCTGAATGCAGCTGGCGGCGTCATTTCATCTTCAAGACACTGGCACTTTAATTGAATTAGAAACTCTAATTTATATTGAAAAAAACAATACTCACCTAAAAATAATGTTTGAATACATATTTACAATGCTATTAAGAGTTGTGAAAACAGAGTTTTACTGTTTTACGAGACCAAGCACGCGGATAAATAGAAAGGCAAGCTCCCTCGGGCTCACTTCCCGGTTCAGGAGGCGGTATCAATTACTCTCATTGTTTATCTTATCATTCCAGATGTTATCAACCTTTTATCTTATAATGATTTAATTGTTATTGTCATGTATCAACAATTTGTAAAGATATTTTAATTAAAACGGATAGAATTATTTGTGGATGCATTTAGGTTTAATAAAGATTGTGATGTACAAGGTGACGCAGCCCTGCTCTGTTTACATAGTACAGATGTGGCACACGTGTGCCGGCGCGTGCGCAGACCCCACATACCTCTCACGATTAGCTGTTAAAAACCATATGATTCTGTTTACACTGACTTGTTTCCGGGGTTATGATATTTTTTTTATATAGATCAGTCTGTCAACATGTGGAAATCTATTTATATAGAATTATTCTATTTATAAATAGTTCACCCTATTCGAGGGTTAGATGTACCTTATATAGTTTTAATTTTTTATATAATTACAACATCATTACGAACCTTATAGTTATTACAAAATCAATCGGGAAATATAGATATCAACCAAAAATCATTAAATATTCATGTAAAAATTCATCATATACCCTCCTAATGTTTTTTTAAACATAAAGGAAACTGCGTGTCCCTTAGTATTTACTTAACAATTAACAGTTGTCTCCTAATTTAGTTAATTCCTAATTTATTTTTCCGTAAACAAAGAGAAGAAAACATAATCCGTGTGTAATTATGAAAATTTCGTATTATATTTCATACTTTTCATTTCATTTACATAAGTTGTTTTATAAACTAAATATATATAAAAATATATATATATATATATATATTATTTCTATAATCGCCAGCGACTAATCAATAAAAATTACATTTAAAAAAAAAAAAAAATGACGAAAATGAAACACGTAATTAAACTAAACGGTTTACCAGACCTGACCTATTTAACAAATGGTGTCTCAAATTTAACCAACAAATATTCAATTAAACGAATACCAACTCAGAATTGTATTCAGAAGTTACAATGAGAGACCCAGTTGTAGACAAAGCCGCTGACGGATGTGTCTCTCCGTCTGTCCCACTTTATAATAATGTTCACTCAATTTTATTAAATATTAGTTTCACTTGAAATGGGGTAGATTTCAATATGACAGTTGAGTGTAAGTTGACTTGAAGCAGTAAAACGAACAAGAAATCAATATTAGGTTGAATTATTAATAATTTAGTAAGGTTGTCCGTGTCTTGCTTTTTAATAAATGTTATAATTAACTTTGACCCTATGTTGTTAAATTAATGATAGTTAGTGTATTGATATTAGTATATCCTTATAAAGCTATAACTGACGAACACTTGATACATTTAAATAAATAAAAAAATAATAATTAAATAGAGTTCAATAAAAATTGGGTTCTTGATTAAGTGGATGTAATTAAAAATATAATAAATAATATATTTTTATACCTATATTATTAGTAAGTCTGTATGTTTGCATGTCCAGTGAAAACTATTGAACGAAGTATCATTTTCAGTATTAATAGACGCAGTATCTACAGTTATTTAATTCCTTCCTTAACGCTAAAAATAATCAATAAGTAAAAAAAGTGATAATATTAAAAGTCGTATTCACGTAAATAAAAGCACAGACTATTCTTGTAGTTGTATTGTTGAGAATTCGAAAAAACTTTTTGCCAATTTTATAAGTTTTAACTTCGTACAAAAATCTCTAAAGTTTTCCAACGTTCGAAATTTTCGTTTGTATCCTTGTTAACCCAAAAAAACGAATTTTGCAAAGCCGAGCTTAAAAGTTTCATAGTTAAATTGTATCTTATAGAAGTGAGGACAAAACAATAGAGAAATGATTATTTATATGTTATGTTTAATAAAATATTAATAAGTCAAGATCGATAGCTTAGAGTTATATTATTAAAAGTTATTACTATATATTTTGTACAATACGAACATTAAAAATTCTTGTCTGTTTGTTGGTAAAACACGGAAAAACTGCTCAAGATATTTTGGAGACATTTGCTATGGATATAGGTTATTGCTATTATACAATAAAAACCTTTTTTTAAAAGAATCATAAGTTCTCATTTCCAAGGGAAAACACAAACTGATTTCGGCTGTAATTACTATGCCACAAAACTACAGAATTATAATACATACATAAAGATCATCGTTCGAATAAAGACGATCACATATAGAATGCTTAATTCACTGAATCGGACAGTGAGGTCGCGGATTCGAGTCCCTGTCCGTGTCGGTTTATTTATCATTCTATATTTATATCAATTTAAATAACATTAACATGGCTATACATGTTTATTTATATTTTCAAACATATAATACATTTTTAAAACGACAATTTTTTGTTTGAGTTATAATAAAAATAAACCAAATAATTGGATTGATTTGTAAGAAAATAGTGTGTTGGCTCTTTTTCAATGTTAACATACAGACAAAAATGCATTTATTTACATTTTTGTAGTCAGTGTGAGGAAGACAAAGTCGTGTGCAAATATATGTTTGATAAAACTTTATAACTAGGTACATGATCTTTTCTGAATTACTGTTCAGTAAAAATGTTCCTCTCTTTTTTTATCTAAGATTGTATTACTTACCAAACAATGAACTTTTGGTCTCTTATGCAAAACAGATAAATAATAAATTGCATGCCAAAAGCCTCTCATCCAAAACACAAAAAATATGTTTTATCTAGGTTTTGTTACGAGATCAACCCTACAAATTTAATCTCTAACTCTTTAAGAATAAGGTACTATTTTAAATAACGTATTTTATTTATAAATGTACTCTTTGTCGCCATTTATATCTGATGTATTTGTACCACTTGTTGCATATTATAATGCGAGCTCCCGTGACCCGAATAAGACAAATAGGTCGCTGAGCGGAAAACATTCACTTCACAGCATAAAATTAGTAGCAAAATCTATTTGAGAACGATTGTCCAATGATATATAGAATTAATAGAACATCGCTTTAGTATCAATTGTCAGAGAAAAGTATTGCTGTGAAACTCATCGGCGCCGAGAGGGTTGAGTGACGTCACCAGTGGAAATTTGAATTGGTACGAGTACGTTTTATGGGTAGATGTGCTAGGATGCCGCCTTAGTGGCGCCCGAATACACAATACATTTAAACCACATTTAATTTGAGGATTAAATTTAACTAACGTTATAAATACTTTATATGGTTATGCAGAACTGTTTGATCAATTACTTCAGAGGAATCATTTTTATATTATGTAGGTATTATAAAAGATTGTGAGGTTTTTTACTGTTTTAATATAATCTACATTATTGTAGACTGACATCTTGATCACAATTTAATAATCTTTAATACTATCCTCTTGAGTTTTATTACTTTTACTGTAATGACAAGAGTTACTTATTATGGGGTTTTATATTTATATTCAGAGATGGTAAGCTGATGGTTAAATATATAAAATTATTATTCTATACTTAAGTACTAATAATAATTTGTCTCGTAGGTACGACCTGTAGGTCCTGTATCTATGTAGTTTACACTATTTTTTTTATATAATATTAACGTATTTTTTTTCTACCCTCTTCATTTGTCTACAAAAATTACAGAGTTGTTAAACTACAACTAAAACTTCCACCAAATTGTAAAGCTATTTTGCGCTAAACTTTAGTTACTGAATGTGGTACTCATCCCGGATTTGCCCTCACTAGATACGGAATAACCAACAAATACGCCTGTGTGTGTAATCCTCTTCCTCCAGGCTTGTCTATCAATGTGTGAGTGACTCGAATAGATAGGAATCTTTGTGTGAGTCACAAGCGTACGATAAATACGTTTTAGGTATGTGTGTGTTTCTGTAGTAAAAGGATTTGTATGTTAGACTGGTACAGATTAAAGGACTAGTTGGAAACTTCGGCTAACTATGTATATTGCGACATTAGTTGATTTGTTAGGAAATACATAAAGTTTATACAGAAGAAACACTAATTACATTAAAAGACATGTAGTAACTAGACAACTTAATAAATTTATTAGAAACTAGCTGTTGCCCGCGGCTCCGCCCGCGTGTAGGTCACTTTTCGCGTAATCTGTGGAAACTACAATTATCCAGACCTATAATAGACTTATAGTTAATTCTATAGTATCCTATTCCCGTGGAAATTTTATATATATAGGCATTACATTGCTACGATATCAAACTGAAAATAATAACATACATCCACATCACACACACACGACCAGGACATTATTCAGATATACGTATTAAAGCATATGGATTCGAAATACAAAAAAATAATCAAACCTTTCCTCTTTATAATATTAGTATAGATATAGATGTTTCCAGTCTATAATTACTAAGGAAAATCATTAAGTCATATTACAATATAGAAGCCATTCTATTTCAATTATGTATATATATCGTAAACTTTATAAAATAAATATATTCTAGGTCAGAGAACAGTCAACACATGACCGTAATTTGACCATACATTCATAAAATAGGGTCCACAGAATTTTAATGCAAAATTCCAACAATGTAAAATATTTGTCCTGTGATATCATGATAATGACTTTAATGTTACGTATATTTAACGTAATATTAATATCTTATTTATATTAAGTATGTAATAACTAAGAATGGTATTTATAAAGGAAAGAGGCTTAAAAAAGGTTCAAGTTTTTTTTTTTTTTTTTTTTTATATGATCTAGGGCAATGCTTGACTACATTCCACCTGATGGTAAGTGGAATGTAGTCTTAGATGGTAAGTCGCATTGCCCTAGCAACCTATTCACTCTTCTCTTGAAGACACCCACATTATATTTGGCCGGAAATACCGACGCAGGCAAATTGTTCCAGTCTTTCGCTGTACGCACTAAAAATGAGGAAGTAAAGCGCTTCGTTCGGAGAGGTGGAATGTCCACAACAAAAGGATGGATACCTGCCGTGCGTCGGGACGTCCGGTGATGGAAGGGGGACGGGGGAATTAACTCATGTAATTCCTGCGCACACTCACCAAAATGTATCCTATAGAATACTGAGAGGCTAGCAATTCTACGCCTGTGCTCAAGGCTTTGGAGGTCGGCTTCGACCAATTCGGGATCGCCTATAAGCCTCTTTGCTCGCCTCTCAATTGAGTCCAGAACCGCAAGATGAGACTTTGCGGCCCCAGCAAATATGTGACCACAGTACTCTACACACGACCGGATCTGTGCTTTGTATAAAACAAGAAGCTGTCCCGGTGTAAAGTACTGCCGAACCTTTGCAAGAACGGCAAGCTTTGCTGCTGCTGCTCTTACTCTGGACTCAATGAACCGACCAAAGTTGAGGTTCGAGGAAATCTCTAAGCCTAACAACTGAAGTCGATCCCTGTATTCCAAGGATACATTCTGGAAAGTAGGAGCCAAGGTGAAAGGGCTCTTTTTGGCGATGAACAGACACGTCTGCGTTTTGGTGGCGTTGAACTTGACAAGATTGGCATTGCTCCATGCGGAGACTGCCTGAAGTTTGTCATTCAGACGTTGCACCATGGCTTCTCTTTCAGACTGTACTTGATCTCGACTAGCCCGACTACTAGGCTGATATCTTTCTACAACTGTGCTGTCGTCTGCATACCCATAGATGCCGGGCTTCAACAGATCATTAATGTGCAGCAGAAATAGAGTTGCAGAAAGAACGGACCCCTGAGGCACTCCGAGGAACACCCGTTAACAACTACTCGGAGAGACCTCTGGCTCAAAAAGTCCGTTACCCAGCCGATCAGACCAGGAGATATACCGTACGCTGAAAGCTTGCTTATAAGGCTCGCATGCCAGACCCTGTCAAATGCCCTCGAGACGTCCAGAGAGACGGCCACCGCTTCTCCGTTCTTCTCGATGGCCTCGCCTAAAATGTGTGTAGCATACACTAGGAGGTCCCCAGTAGACCTATTACGGCGAAACCCGTGCTGTCGGTCACTGAGGAGATCGTTACCTTCTAGGTATGCTAGTAGGCGCGAGTTCAATACACGCTCCATAATCTTGCAGAGTATGGAGGTGATTGAAATCGGTCTGTAATTGACAGGGTCGGCATGGCTGCCTTTTTTGGGCACGGGTTGCACATTAGCAAGCTTCCAGGATTTCGGCACTATTCCAGTCATGAAAGAGAGACGATACAGACGTGTCAGTACAGGAGACAACTCAGCTGCGCATGTCTTGAGCAGAATGGCTGGTATACCATCAGGACCACTGGCTTTATTCACATCTAAACGACACAATGTTCTCCATACCTCTTTGTTAGTGATGCGGATTTCAGGCATCGAAATACCGCAGTGAGGAAGATGTGCTGGAGAAGCATTGCCAGTGTCTAGATGCGTATTGTCAGCAAATAGAGAAGCAAATACATTAGCTTTCTCTGTTGTTGTGTGGGCCAGTGATCCATCCGGCTTCAGCAGAGCAGGCAGTGAGGGTTGGCAGAAGTTCGACTCGATCGCTTTCGCAAGAGACCAGAAAGCTCGACTGCCAGTTGGTTTGACAGAGAGCTTTTCGTCATTCTTAACGATCCGATCAAGACGAGCCTTCCGCAATGCCTTTTTATAGGACTTGGCAGCTTGGTTAAAGGCTCTCTTCTTTGTACTTCCATCCGGAGTTTTGCGGCTTCGAGCATCAGCCCAAATGAGGTATGCCGAATGTTTTCGGTCTTGAGCATGACCACATTCGGCATTAAACCATGGGCGAGCTTTGCCACCGATGGGTACGTCAGCAAAAGGAATAAAACACTCCATCGCCTGATGCACCACATCGGTTATAGCATCCGCGCAACTCGACGGATCCAAAGAAGAGAAGCAGACCTGCCGCCAAGGATAAGACGCAAAAAAGTGCAGCATCTCATCCCAATCTGCTGACTTGTATTTCCATACTCGCCTAACACCATGAGGTTCGAAAGCTGGTGGGGAATATGTAAATACAGATTTCACCAGACAGTGATCGGAGGTTCCCAAGGGGGACGTGACCTCTACACGATACCTGTCCGGATCAGTTGTCAGCAGAAGGTCCAGGCAATTGGCTGTATGGCCTACCACATCTGGTACCCTTGTCGCTTGCCTCACCAGCTGAAAGACGTCCAAGGACAACGCAAAGTTCCGCGCTTCTCTTCCAGCATGGTCGGTCTTCTGGTACGGGAACAGCCAGTCCTGATGACAGGCATTAAAGTCCCCCAGAAAGACGAGCTGCGCCGAAGGGTACTGATACAGAGCCATATCTGCAGCCTCACTGAGATACTCAAATAAACGAGTTGTCTCCTGGTCACCGCTGTGCGAACGGTAGACACAGGAATACAGGATTTTTTCGTTTCCTGTGTCCACTAAAACCCATAGGGAAGAAAAAGTGGGGTCTTCAAGGTGACGGAGACGCTGAATACAGAGGTCGTTCCGCGCGTACACACTGACTCCGGCCCGTGAGCGGAAGTTGTGCTCTAACGAGTAACCGGGATAATCCAAGTATGTAGCGCTCAAAGGACATTGTATCTGCGTCTCCGTCAAAAAGAGCAAGTGCGGCTGCTCTGTCTCCAGGTGGTGGTGGACAGGTAAAAGATTTGAGTGCAAACCCCTTATATTAGTGAGGTGCACTTTGTATGAGGAGGAGTGCAACCGCTGTGTCAACTTGTTTCTTTTTTTTAACTTTTTCATATTAAAAAATAAATAAAAGTGAATAGGGATGGGAAATGGCAGTTGAACGAGGCGGTACGTATCAAACCCGACTTCGAAATTGGTGATGTCTTGCCGCTGGGAGGCTAGCCTGGAGACTGCGGGGACGCCCGAACCCCCCCAGGGATCGCCATCGGGCCTCCTCGCCTGGTCGCCACCCAGCACGATGGAGCCACCCTGGGATTTTTCGCAGCTGGCGGGGCAGCCTTTCGTGGGTGGCTAACCCACTAATTGGGCCTCCAACTATCTGCGGGCGGCCAGCGGAAAGCCGTCGCTTCGGATCCCGCTACCCTCCTTGACTAGACACCCGACAAAACAAACACCAACTCGACGTCAACCGGTTCGCCAACGTACCGCAGCTGTTCAGACCCATTTCCCATATACGGCTTCATCGAGCAACGTGCCGGAACACGACTAGGTCGCTTTGCGGCACGACTTTGCCCGATGGGTGGTAACTTTGCCGGCGACCCGATGTTATGGTCTACCACCAAGAAAGTTTGTTGTTGTTTGTTTGTTTCAGGTTTATAATTTTAGTATTAGAATTCATAGAGGACTAGTTACTATATCATCCATAAATACCTTTACCTATACATATATGTATTTTAAGATCTTGGATTTTGGATTTTGTTTTTGCAAGGATCATAAAAACTTCGGTATTTCCTATTAGAATTTCATCCATATTCTTATTACAGCTGTTCATAAAAAAGTAACAGATACCTTTTTTGAAACAGCTGTAGTAATAGTTAACTGAAGTAGGTACATACTACCAGCTAAAAGTCATAACCAAACTGTGGCGCCCCTGTCGTGAGAAACCGCCTTTTGTAAATATTGAATAACAAATCATCCTCCTGTTTAATAGTTAAAGTCAGATATAACCTTATGGTATCCTTTAAGAGTTTTGTTGTTGTTGCTTATCTATGGCTTTTTATCCTGCGGTATATGATCCGCAATAATTCCGCCAAATTTAAGAGTTTTAGAAAGAGAGTATGGTTAAGCGTCACTAATGTCAACTGCACACGAGTTATGACAAAAGTTTTGGTAGCTCGTTAAGAAGCTTCTAACCATCCAGCACCTTGCTGCGCTTATAGAATGATAAATAACTAAAGATAACTAAGTATTTTATAATTTAATAGATTTTTTTAGGCCTCAAACGAAAAATGTCATAGTGAGTGGTGTTTAGATCACGTGTCTGGAACTTGACCTTTATCATCAGATACGTGCTTCAGAAGATTTTTTATTATATATTATTAAATAAATAAATATCTATGAACATGTACACCCATGCTAATCTTATTTAAATTTTAAATAAATATATAATGAAAAATAAACCGACACGGGCAGGGATTCAAACCTGTGACTCTAGGCAACCGAGCCATCGCTCTACCAATAGAGTTACCGAATATTTTTAACTTTGCAGTATAGATCAAAATTGAAAAGGTTACACTACCGAAGTTAATATTTTAAAATATCTATAAACATGTATAGCCATGTTAAGATTATTTAAATATAAATATAGAATGAAAAATAATCCACTTTAACTTATACATTTTAAGCCATTGTATACTCTTCCCATTTTATAGATATTTCTTAATTTGTCATATACCTACGGAAACTTCTGAAAGCGTCCAGTTTATTTTGTTGACAATTTTGACCAACGCGGAACAATTGTAATTATCTTCCGCAGCTATAGCACCAGCTCTCGACTAACTCGCCGTCTTTCAGTGTTTTCCAACTCTTGAAGACAATAATGCCTTATTATTTTTGAATTACAACCACATATTAGGTAACAATATCTTATCAAGCAAAGGTAATTTTGGGTAATGCGATACAAACATACATTATTACAGAAATATACAAAAAAAATTAAACTGGCTGTGGTTGCCTCTATTAAGACTATGCGATTTTCTTCAGTATCTATTATGAACATTATTACTGTATCTTTTTATATGTATAGATTTTTGTGACTATAATATTAATTACTTCAAGCAAAGAATTAATACACATAAGTCACATAGTCCATTGAAAACAAAAAGCTAAAGCATAGGTCTCAACTATCTATTTTTTTTGTGTGTTAGATAAAGATAAGTATGGGTTTCTCATCTACCCTCCTTCCTTTTTTGTTAGATACTCACACTCACAGGCCTATCTATGGATCCAACACTCTATTTTAATAACTCTAGGATTGTAATTACTCTTCATAATCTTACTTAAATGTGTAATGGATTATATAATTCAAACATGGCGAGTCAATAGTTAGGTAAGGCATGGAAGATTATCAATGTCAGTGGGATGTAACAATGATGTCAGTGTTTACTTTATACAAATTCAACAAATAGCCATCTTTAAAATTATATTATAATTGGATGAAATAGCCTCCATCCTCGCTTAATTTCCTTAGTATAATTTTAAATTAATTGAAAAACAACAAGTCACTCCCCGCGGGTCAAGAACCACTAGTGAACTTGTGAATGTGCCTCGTAAAATATTACGATATTTTAATCTTTCTGCTTTCTTCCTTTGTTCTTCGGTTTTTTTCACCGAACTTTTGGAAATAAATTCTATTTCATAAATTGACTACTTATTTAAGGACATATTTCAAATTAACTTATCTCTGTCAACTTTTTTTATCTAACTATATAAGTTGAAAGAAAATAAACACATTCATTTTATTTTATTATAATATATTTATTATCGTATCACAATTTACAAAAATTGATCCCTCGGTTATGAAAAAATAAAACTGTCTTAAATAAATCACAAGTCATAAGTATTTCATAATTTAATCAAAGTTATATGTGCTTCATATAATTCATCAATTTACATTATTTGGAGCATTATTTTGTATATCATGCTAACGTCAGACGTGGTAACAAATAATAAAGCCATTTTTACACCATCAATAATAATGAATACAGAATTAAATATATTTACCAGAATACATGCTATGTGTAAAACCGGCTTTTTGTGTTCCCACTTCTTCTTTACTTCTATCAATTATAGATCATTACACTAGACTTATAAATGAAAAACTAATGACAATATTGAGAATGATAACTTCCTTTATTTACACAGTTATGTGCTATCTCTGTCTAGCGTATATCATGTAAGCGTGAAAAAATATTTTACTTACGACTTATTAAATTATAGTATTTTAGACCGATAAATATAAAAATGTTTATTCTTAATATAGGCGTTTTTTATGTTATTGTTTTATTTTTAAAGAACGTTATTTTTTGTTTTTAATAACTATAGCTGGTGTTTAAGATCATGAAAGGTTGGAAGTTAATATGTAACGCAAATAGTTACCTATCTCTAATTTTTAATTAAAATCATCGCTGATAACTGAACAATAGCTTATATAATGACAAGGTTGAAATTATCTTAAAACAATCGCCTCAAAGGCAAATAAGCACAAATTAATTTAAAATTATATGAATAATACTTTTTACTAGAAAATATTGAGTAATTAAGAATTTCTAATTAATAGTCGGATCACAGACGAGTATAACATTAATAAAAAAAAAAGCAGACAGACAATTTCTTTGATACTTAAAACATGATGTCAAAATGTCACCCATAGTCCATAATGAGTTTTTATTTGTTCTAACTCATTATGTACTATTTTTATTGCACCCAAAAACCGTGAGACCAAATTATAATATAATAAAAAGGAAGAATTTTAAGTATCGATAATTAGTAATGATTAATGGATGAAAATGAGTTTAACTTAAGTTTTAATTTTAAAATGTATACAAAAATGTCTTATAAGTCATAAAAAATCAAAGAGCATTAAACAATGTCATAGAGATATAGTATAAGCCGAAATATAAAACCTATCTTTGAACTAATGTTTGAAAATATATACACATGTATAGGCATGTTAAGCTTATTTAAACTTTCAATAAATATAAAATGCAAAATAAACCGATACGGGCAGGGATACAAACCCTCAACCTCGAACACGAACTCACCGGGAAGGTTTCCCAGAGATAGTGGGTTCGAATCCCTGGCCGTACTGGTTTATTTTTCGTTGTATATTTATTTAAAACCTTAAAGTAAATAATACAAATTTAATTGACAGTTCGAGCTTTAAAATTGAAAAACTATAATAATTTATATAAGACATCGAGACCATCAAATTTACAAATAATTTATCTTCTAAGATAAAAAATACACAGATTACGAAATTAAATTTGAGACACTTTTATTCAAAATTGATTAAATTTTTATTACAATTTTGACATTTTCCAGTCATACCCTTGTAATAAAATACCTTTGGGCTTAGACGAGTCATAGTAATTAAACAAAATAAATTTTATCTTCTGATGTTTCCAACTAAAACAAACATTTATTTTTTTAATAATACCAAAAATATACATAAAAATTTTAAAATCAACTTTTTTTTTAATTGTATATTAATCAAAAGTTTGTTATAATTAATTAATATCTGATAACATAAACACAATTTATATTAAATCTGTCAAAGCTTAAATTAGTTATCATATTACAAATAACTTAATTATCATATGATAAATATATATTAAAATATTACTTGATATGTTAAAATGTCAATTAGGCCTCTGTTAATTTTCTATTTTATATATTTTTTAAATTATATTATAGTGATGTAGATGTCACTGATTTTAATCCTCGGACGAGAATAGTCGGTGACAGGTCCTTCGTGAGCTCGTCTAAAACCTGAAAGTTGTATCAAAATGAGATAAGTTAATGTTTTATGGGTAAAAATCTGTTAATATTATATCTATTTAAAATGAATTAGTAATAGTTATTATATAGCAGCTTGGTGGTTATTATTGACATAAAATAGTAAAAATCGTTGAACAAGTTATTGATTATAAAGCCCAAAGTAAATTTTGTTCATAATTAAACACATTCTTAAGTAGTATGAAAATTATGTATTTTCATACTACTTAAGAATTACTTATTGAACCATAAGCTATATTCACAACAAATTTCATCAAAATGGATACATTACTTTTTAGATAAACTAGCAAATATAGCATATATTTTATATTTGACTAGTAAAAAATCTCTCAACAATATATGAATGAATGAATAAGGCTTTTATTTACTTCGATTTTAAATATTGTTTTAAAATTGAAGTTTGCACGTTGTGTTATATATGTAGTGAGGCTGTATACCTGCAGGTACCGGTGGCAGTGTTGGTCGCTGAGCGCGGTGGGCGGGGCCGGCAGCTGCACGAACGTCACGGCCGTGCCTCCCACGCTGCGGGCGCGGAGCACGGCGTTCGCTCTGGAATATGACGTACACTCAATACAATGATAATAATAATAATAATTTATTGGCCAATAAACAATTTTCAGATGCATGTAAGGAGACAAATTTAACTTAGATTTAACAATACATGATACATCTAGTAGTAAATGATTCATCTGATAATCACGCAAATATTACTTTTTTTTTAAATCTAATAAATGTATTTATTGAAATTTATTTTTTTAAACAAATTAAACTTTTCATTCATTGCAAAACAATGCTCCTTTATAAATATTGGTATATTATTACATTGTCATTGTTGTATGTTTGTTGTTAAACGCAATTCAAGTAAAATAATTAAAATACAACATCCCTGTATGGTCGATAAGTTACTTTATATGTGTACTTACTTTTGCAAATAACTCATAGGCACTTGTTGGTAGAGACGATCGTCCTCCATAGAGTCGGAATAACGATTTGAGTCTTCTAAGGACGGCCATTCTTCTACCTGGATGTACAATACATAGATTTAAAATTTATTTAATGTTACAATCTATCATTTAATGCAATGTATACTAAAAAGTAACGTATACACATATTATATTTCTGTTATTCGCCATATTTTTACATTGGTATGAGTAATATATGAATCTATGCGTATGAACAACAATCCACAAAAAGTAACAGACATATTTTATTTATACATTAGATCAACACTCACACTGTGTATGGTAGCATTAATCCTCAGCATCTTCAGCAGCTGTTCCAGTCTCTCAGTCACAGGTCGTCCTGGAGCCAGATCCGCCAGGCTGGGGTCCACCATTGGCGCTGGATCCTCTGGAGGAGTGTTGGTTATAATTCAATGCATGAAAAATTTTCGTGAAATTAAAATTAAATAGCAAAGTAAATTAAATCTAATTCTGATTAATGTAAAACTATTTTGTTATCTCAAACATAAATCTAATATAATAATTTGCAGACGTTCTAGTGTATTCGAAATACCACAAATATATATTTTTTTTAATTACACCATAGTAAGTAGTAACAGAATTTATATAGAAGATAAATTCAATAAGATTATTTTGTAAATCAAGATGATGAAGTTAGTCAACCTGGCCGTCAGATACTTTATAAAGGGCACCCTCAGCCACAGATGGGTCCAGCAGTAGGTCCAAGCAAAGTGAACAGCAGTTACCGTGCGGACGCTCCCCGGGCGCGGCGGTCACCACGTGTACTCGCAGTCGCAGGTGCGTCCAGCCCCTGGCGGAGCGCACGACGGCTGCCAGCTGCAGCGCGAACAGCGCCCGCACACTGAAGGCCTCCTCGCGGGACGGAGACAGGGCCTCCACCAACCACACGTCGATGTACTTCAGAGATGATGACCGTCTGGTTTTCAAAAAAATATTTATTGCACAATGAACATTTTTTGTTTCTTTTTAACAGATTTCTAAAACCCTGTTGCGTAAAAAAGACGTACTTTGCGTACTTAGGTTAGTTCAATGTGTGTAATTTGTCCTGTATTATTATTATTACTTTTATATTTTAAACGAACTAACATTTTTTATGTTACAGTAAATATACTATAGTAACAAAACTTACTTAGCGACGGCGGCCATGTCCAATTTGTGGAAGTGTCGACACAGACAGACATTCTTGCTCACACTCAATACATCGGACACGATGCGGACGTACTCGGGAGCCGACAGCTTCGACGCTCGCATAGGGAAGATCACCTCGCCGGCGTCCAGGTTGAAGGCTTCCGTCTTATAGGGAGACGAGGGGCTGGAAGATTAAAGTTTTATTTTGGAATTTGGGACGCTACTCTAGAGGGAACTCATTTTTGGTTTCATATAATGTCTTTGCACTTACGATCTTTAATAGCAATAAATGGATGAAGATAAATTTAATTACAAAACAGTTACACATTGGAATCAACAGAATTAAAAAACAAAACACGCTATAGTGGAAATAAATGTAACAGGTATTCTGTTCAAAACCAGTCGAAACATATACTCTTCAAGTAAAAAGCGCTTCAGGAATATATGAGTACCGGGACACGAACAACAAGGTTAAAAAGCCTCCTAATTGTAAGTTGAACCCACTCCCTGAAGAAGTCCATGTTGGTGGCGGAGTCCCTGAAGCCCAGCAGCACTGTGTCGGGCTTCATGGCGCCGAGGCCGGCCAGCCGCGCCAGCTGCGCCGCTCCGCCGCGGACTGACTCGCACAGGGACAGCTCCACGAACGCCTTCACCTGCGGGAAAGGAGGAGGGGGGGTTATGTACGCACATAACGACCCGACTTGTGTAGAATTTTTTTATTTATTTTTTATTTGTTTTAAAAGAAATGGAGAAAATCTTATTTTCAAACTTCTTTGTTTAAACATGATAAATAAGAAAATATAAACTTAAAATGGGCAACGTAATGGGCAAAAATGGGCAAATTACATGTGTATGCATAATTAAAGATTTATTTTGGCATTCAAATAATTTGTCAACAGTTCTTGTTACTAGCAAATATATTTTTTTAAACTCTTTCTAAACACTTAGGTCATTATGAGAGTGAAGAATCGGCAATCTATAAAAGAGAATGTATACTTACTTTAAGATGATCGATCAACTTCAGCCAGTACTTGTGTTCTTCAGCGAGAGGGTCACCACTTCCATCCAGCTGACCCACTCTCACGTGACCCAAAACGAACAAACCACCCTGAAATAATAAGCAGTATAATGTACCATGACACCTGAATACAGCGTTCAATGACCCCGAGGACCAAATTCAATTGACATAAAGAACAGTTTGGTTAAAGTAAAGAACAACAAGAACACAATGAGTATTCTCCAGCACGCAGTTTCTATTTTTACTACAGCCTCCTCACCCGCTACCATATAACTACCACTTTATTGTCGACCACAACGTCTGATAGTACTATCGTAACCGCTAACAATTCCTCTACCACTTTTTATAATACTTTCGACTACTGCTTTTACTCCTCCTTGTAACCTACTCATAATAAAAAGTGTCTTATTTCTAACCTCGTTTGAAAATTAATACTCTATGCAATCCTACTATACAATGTTTTTTATTGCACCATCTTCTTTGTGTAATAAGGCATGTAAGATAAATCAATACAGTCAATACTTTATTGTATGACGTCGAAAAAAACATATTTTATATGTTCGATTAGTTAAAACCTGTAACACGTGTTCTGTATACAAAGTTATATATCGAGGCAAGACAAGGATATTTTGGATGGTTTGTTTAAATGTTTAACGCGTTTATCTCTTAAACAATAGATTTTAAATATTTGATGCATGGACTATTATTTTTAAACAGTAAGATTTTATAACTAGTTTTAATACAAAAAATACTTCAATTTTTGAGAGTTTCTTCTAAAGATATTTTGTATTTTTTTTCTGGTTCCATCACTGAATCTGAAGTAACTTTCGGAACGTGTAACAATCATGTGAAAACCACTTAGATTAAATCTTGAGGAACATCTAATATTTCTGAAACCTTCAAATATGGCCACTGCCAATAGCTAGTAAAATTTTATAAAAACAATTGAACGGTGCCAAAGTAACTTAATAAACCATGTTAATAAACATATATGTATACCTTCTTCTGGTCATTAACGAAGTCAATAAGTGGTGCCGATTGTCTCGGAGACGCCACCAGCAGTAACATCTGCGGCCTCCAGAACTTCACGTGCTGGCGACGAGGATCCAGCAATAACAGATACTTCCGGACCTAAAGCAATAGGTGATTAATGTTTTGTTGGTTTGTTTAATGTTTTGTTGGTATTAGATTAAATGACCACCAAGAAATCTCCTTCCATTTTTTTTAATTTTTCTTAATTCTCTTGTATTTTAATTTTAATACACAATATCATCAATCGGAATCATAAACTAAAAATAAATACAAATTAAGCCCTGTCACGGATCACACAATATTGTATGGTGGGGGAAGCCCAAATTTTTTGAACCTTTGCGTTTAACTTCATTCTCTTCTACAAGCCACTAAAATCTTTCGACGTTGCCGCAGATTTAAGGGTATAAAGTATGCGCGACAATTTTTTGTTCTAAAAAGAAAGCGATTCTGTTGAAGGATTTCGGATATAGAGGATTTGATTCCAACACGCAATACTTCTTTTTATTACTTACAGACCCTTGTTCTTAGCCTGGGTCCAATCCATATACATATATGTGTCCGTGAGAAAGCGTCATTGGAATTATTATCTGTTGGAGTCTTTTACTTCATGTTTATTAGGTAACCTGCCATACACGTTTTCTTCCAGCGTTAGGGGTCACCTCACCTGGTGGAATATGAGCGCCTGGCTGAGGCTGCCCCACTTGGGGTCCTCCGCGGCGGGGGACAGCACGTGCAGCGCCAGCACCAACGAACAACACGCCAGCGCCACGCCGCACGCCGTGCCCGGCCGCAGGGAGAAGATCAGCGCCGCGCACCCAGCCAGACCCAGCAGGGAACTCAGCCACGAGAACTGCTTGAACGTCGGCCTAGGGAGATGGGGGGAGGGTTAAGGAGTCAGATGTCAGCGTCGTATACAAGGTGCTTTTTTTACCAGATTATTTTGGTGCACAGTCCACAAATCAGATTTCATTTATTATTATTTTTCAAGAAATTAAAACCAGATTAAAGTTAATATATGATATTAATTTACTACTAAAAAAAATATAATTTATCCCACAAGTAGTTTTTAAAAAAAGAGAGTAAGTAGTTTTCAAGCAGTTCAGATTTACCATATAATTTATCCAGTTACAAATAACATTTTCTCAGTTATAACCAAATTTTTACTATATAAATTGCTCGCATTTCAAATAAAATAGAGGTTAAAATTATAAAGAATCCGTTATATATCCGACCAAATATCATTATAACACCCATACATAGAAATTAAACAAAAATTTGCTTACCTAAAATTGGGAGCCGATGCGAGATCCAATCCTAGACAGGCGAGATTTATTGCAAAATAACTTGTCATAAATAGTACTGAATTCACCTGAAAATACAAATATAGGATCAATATTTCAAAAATATAAATGAGATGCGGTCTACACGATTAAAGGTTAGTCCTGAGACTGACTGGTCCAGAGCAGACTCGTCCAGATCAGATGTTGTCGGCACCAGATTTGGTCAAGACGTTTCCTTACCTGTGCAATGGTGTTCAGCGAATCTGCCATGATGCCGATCTGCACGAGCAGCCAGGATGCTATGACAGCTACCACTGGGTTCCCTGATGTCGACACCATTGGACGTAGGAGGCAACCTGTGTACGCAATATAACAATATAGAAAATGTTATTAAAAAAATAATAAAATATTCAACATATGAATATCAACTTCACATCGTTATTATATGTCTAAATTGTAGTGACATACAGAAAACATTTTAAAGTATAAATACTGACCGAATATATTGTCTTTTGCTAGTGCTTCCAAAACTCTCGAGGCTCCAATCAAATTGGACAACCCAGCTGAGAACGTGGCGGTCAACATACCTAAAAAAAAATATTTCAATTATTATTATGTTCTTCTAAATTTAACCTCTATGTATGTGGAGATATGATTTAATAAACTTTGAAATGTATAATATATATATGAAAAAATTATACATATCTGACATAGTTCTACTAGTACTATCTACCTACTATATAGTAATATTAGTACTATCTACGAAATAAAAATACAGATATACTATACTTACCGACGGCTATAAACGGCGGCCATATGTTAATCGGCAGCAGGTAGACGTAGTTGTTCTGCAGCAGTTGCCGCTCGCAGGAGGCGGCCGTCAGCACCGACAGCGCCACGTACGACAGCGCCGTGAACAGCAGCGCCGCCAGCGTGCCGCCCGGGATACTGCGAGAAGGACTGCGCAACTCACCTGACACGATGGATCAGATTACGTACGGACGGATACACGGTTGTTTGACGGTCGTAGGTTCGTTGAGTTTCTACAATGCTTGTTAGGTTAATGATGTTGACATAGTGGAGTTGTTTTAATATACAATAAAACATTCAACAACACTAGCAGGAGTCAAACCTTGTATCTTACGTAACATGATTAAGCCACGTTTGGCTAACGTGTTTTTAAATATTATCATATAACGAAGCATACCAAGCATTTAAAAGCACTCCTTGTGCATTTAAATAAAGGAAATTATTAAGAATATTAAAAATGGGTACTTTTAATTATATATTTTTTTTATCTTTATACATTTATTGATTTATTTCAGATGATATTAAACGATAACTCACCACTCATATTAGCCCCGGCCATGACCCCAGTGACCCCGGTGAAGAGGACCCCAAAAACGGAGGCAAAGTCCGCATATTCGCCATCGGATGTGGTATAGTCTTGAGAGTAGTTTGAATATAGATTGTCTCTCAAGGTCAAAGAACTTAAACCCGTGTAGGAGAAGTTAGTGGCATTCACTAAAGTGTTGGTGGCTGGTTTCTCTATCTGCAACAAAAAAAGTGTGTATTAAACAATAGAATCTAAAATTATTTTAATATTGCAAGACGTGATACATAAATACTATTTTAAACAGTACGAGAACCAGTACATACCAGGCCAGGAGCAGTGATGAAGAAGCTGAGGAAGGCGCTGGCGAGGCAGACGACGGTGGTGAACCAGATGGCGAGGCTGGTGGAAGCGAACAGAGCCGCCCCCGCCAGGGACACGCCCAGACCGGCCGCGTTCAGACCAGAGCGGTACATGAAGCGGTACCAGTAACCGTTGGGCAACCCTGGACTCTCCCCGATCAGATAACCTAGTGAAGTTTAATCCAGAATAAAATAAATCAATTCAAAAAAATATATTTTTATATTATACCATCAAAAAAATATATTTAAAAAAATATATATTTTGCAAAAAAACTTACCATTAGGTCCAAAGTTTTCGACCAAAGCCTCAGTACAGGCGGATATACACAGCGCGCTGGAGACAACGTTGGCGAAGAAGAATAGAGTACCAATCGCACCTCCAAACTCTGGACCGAGAGTGCGGCTTATCATGACTGTTACGTTGAAGGATTTATTCATGGACATGTATGAATTTCCATTGACTATAACGTGTTACAATTGAACCATGACATTCGACCAGAATTAGCGCATGCAATGAATACACTCGAAAATCTCAAGAAATACGTACAATTCGAAGGTTTTATCAATTATTGATAAAAAGGCTGAGCTAGAAACTTGAAAAACTAGACAATTCCTTATAAATAAAATAATTTTACTTCAAGGAAAAATTAAGAAATGAAAAGCATTCTTAAATAGCCCATCTAGTTATATGGGATCGCCATTTAGAATCAAATACTTGTACTTCGTTTTGACTGAAATAAAGTCAATAAGAGCCCGCAAGCTTTAATTTAAAAAAAATGATAATTTAATTTAAATAAAAGGATACAATAAACGCCGCCTCCCTCCACCGCTCCATTGGTGGATATCGCACAGATGGACATCACAGTGAAACATACTATTAGATACGCCAGTCCGAATTGAGCTAATGTCAATAATAAACCCGCATTACCTATTAGGTACCCTAGAATTAAAAAAAATATATTGATGTACATTAACAAATATGTATAAATAATGAAATTTAAATAACTAAACTTGGAAAAAAAATAAAATAAAAATAAAAATGTATATATATTTATATATGTAACTGCTGTGCAAAGGACTTACTTTACTTATATAGTTTTTTAAGATAACTGTACTAATAGACTTCTTTTTGAGTATGTTATCTCAAAAATCAACGATTAATCTGCCAAATACAGACTAAATGCGAAAAGTGCACGTGCGACGTGTCCGTGGAAAGAAGTAAAAATTAATTTAAAAAAAAAGGAAAAAATAAATAAATAGCAATCTCACCCATTCTAATAAACACAAGCGCGCTGAACATAGACAAAACTACGGGACAGAAGACGCCAGCGAAGGTCCCAACCTTCTTGATGCCGGGTTGTTCCGACCTGAACTCGCCGAACTCCACATACCCTGGATATATTACGAATGTCATAAGAATTGAAGTTACTTCATATTATTTTGGAACAATTCACGATTCATTGATATTAGTTTTAATTTTAATGTATAATATATAGCGGGAATCAGATTGGATGTTGCCTTTTATATTACTCAGTCTGGAGTATATTATTTATTTCTGTTCTAATTTCTAATACTAACGATTTACGGTCGGTTAAATATAAAAAGAGTTAACATCCCAGACTTCACTCTTAAAATATATTTAATACACATTATATTTTAAGAGTGAAGTCTGGGATGTTGTGGGAACACCTTGTGGTTATTCTGTTTTAACAAATACAGCGTATTAGTCGATCTCGAAGAACGAATTCAAATTGATTTGATTCCACTGAGGTCAATTCTGTCAAAGGCTGTTTCCGAGTTCCGGTCGTTTGTTAGATTCATACCGATTTTCATAATGATTGTTATTTAAAATAGAAAAATGACATCCGGTAGTACATATATGTTTTGTAAATTTGTTTTGCAAATCCTTTTTATAAAAAATCGTTTCTCATAACATCATCTTGTACAAGTATATACGATTAACGAATGATTGTTTGTGGCCTGCTAAATATGTACTAAAAGCCTACATTTTACCAGACATTGTACTAAAAAAAACACTTGAAGATTATGTAGGTGATATAAAAACTAATAATTACTTAGATTACAATTCGAACACCATAAACTTTCCTAGTTAAATCATTAAAAGCGTTAAAAAGCAGGATGTTATGTCTATCTCATAACAGCACTGATTATTAATAATCTAACAAACACACAATAGGTTATACTTTAGTTACCCAATAACGGGCCATCAGGTAAAAAGTAAATACAAACACATTTAAAAAAAACACTTATATGTACATGCATGTAAATATTTATCGATATGTTAATGTTATCATATCGATATATCAATTTGCGTTTGATAACATAAAAAAATACTTCGTAAAAACCATATCCTGTTATACTTTTTATATCAGCCACAGTAAATTGAAATTAAATGCAACTATATATAAGATTTCAATATTTAAAAAAATCACCACTACTTATTTTCTCATTCATTTGACGTGTTGAGAGACGCGCGTTTATTATTAAACTGATAGCTGATAGAATTACGAGATTGACTTCGACGAGTTTCTCCTGACCTTCAGGCACTTGTGAACAATAGCATGAAAGTCTATGATTACAACACTAAGATTTAGATTATGTGAAACAAGTAGGGTATAACTTAGTCACCCAATAACTAATAGTAAATAAAATAATAATTATAGAATTAACACACAACAATAGTAAGAGTAATTTAAGAGTGAAAATTAATACAAAACTAAATGAAAATATATAAGAGTGTATTAAATCTAAGTGGTAGAGTATCAGATACCTATACTAAATAGCATTTTTTTTATTTATCTATTTATTCTAATAGCAAATATGCAGGTCTTTTATTATTACTTTTAGTATTGTCTTGATAGAGATTTAATTCATGATTCATTGACCCTAATTTTACAATTTTTTTGTCTGTCCATCTGTAGTTTTAGAAGGACTGTAAAACTTAAATCGGTCTTATTAATCTTGAAGCTTAAATGTATGGTAAGAACATGTGATTGCACAAGAGATAGACTGTGATTAATATATGTAAAACTAATACCCAGGTATATCATACCATATCAAACCAGACCTATATATACCATACTGGCATATATAGGTATGATTCTATTCTAACTTGGTTCTACTCAGCTCATCAACTAATACATAATTCCTATTTCTATTCCTAAACTTCTTTTTTCCGAAGCTTCATGTTTATAAAAAGTATCTCAAACATAATTATGTCAATATATTAAGTCTATATGTATAAATATAGGGCTTTATAATAAAAACAAATTGTAGACCCCAGAATAATATGAATTAATATGAACTGAATTGCGATAATAAGAACTTTAGTTTTTTTTCAAATAGGTAAATGTTGCAAAAGAAATGTCAGTCAGTTGCCAGATTATAGAGTAGGGCCATAACAAAAACCTTCAACAAACTCCATAGATAGAAATGGATAAGCTTAGAGTCAACATGTAGATTTACTGCAATAATTGATGATTTGGAAGTACAAACTAAGATACAAATATAGAGTGGTAACAAACAAAGAGTACAAATTCTAATGACTTCATGAGTCATTCAAAAACGCCTTTGTATCTACGGAGGATTCAAGGATAAAAATGACATAATGCCTTGTTATTTAAACAGTAAAGCTATAATATAATAAATGGTTACAGTGTATTATACTTACCATCATTTGATCTTGGAGGGGTCACACGACCAAACCGCTGCCTCAACTTGTGCACTAAACCAGATGAATCATTTGTACTGGGCGCCAAAGGGTCCAGTGTATCCGCCATTACTGAAGGCTTCGTCCCTGGGAAACAAATAGTATTAATCTATACAATTATTTAATCTTTCTTTAATAATATTGAGTTAAGTTATAAGCTGATATTTAAAAGAATGCATATTTTTGTAACTATTGCATTTAAACATGACCTTTATACTAAATACTATGTATTCTGTGTGGAAGTTGTTTAATTAAATTACTGATGTAAATTTTGTAAATATTTATAGGTTGGAAGACATACACCATTGATAATTAAGATATCAATACTTGTTCCAATAAAAAAAAATATATAATATAAAATTAAAATATATGACTTTTGTACAATTTCTTATTATTGCTAATATTTAAATATTTTAATTTTTGTTTTATTTTTTTATTTTTTGTTTTATACAAAGCACAGATCCGGTCGTGTGTACAGTACTGTGGTCACATATTTGCTGTTCAAAGTCTCATCTTGCGGTTCTGGACTCAATTGAGAGGCGAGCAAAGAGGCTTATAGGCGATCCCGAATTGGTCGAAGCCGACTTCCAAAGCCTTGAGCACAGGCGTAGAATTGCTAGCCTCTCAGTATTCTATAGGATACATTTTGGTGAGTGTGCGCAGGAATTACACAATTTAATTCCCGGCCCCCTTCCATCACCGGACGTCCCGACGCACGGCAGGTTTTCATCCTTTTGTTGTGGACATTCCACCTGCCCGAACGGCGCGCTTTGCTTCGTCTTTTTTACTTCGAACAGCAAGGGATTGGAACAACTTGCCTGCGTCGGTATTTCCGACCGAATACAGTGTGGATACATTCAAGAGTAGAGTGAATAGGTTGCTAGGGTAATGCGCCTTACCACCTAAGACTACATCCCGCTTACCATCAGGTGGAATGTAGTCAAGCATTGCCCTAGATAATATAAAAAAAAAAATAAAAAAAAATTACACATTCAGTTGAATTAGTTTTTTTTTTTCAACATTAATTAATTAGATGATATATCTACCTATTTGCATTGCATATATATCCAGGAATCATAAATAATTAAACTCATGTATCAATTATTACTTCTGTAATAAAATATAATAATTGATAAGATACATTTGTCACTTTTTGAGCTATGTCAAACCTTATCTAGTGAGATGATTCATGCCAATGACTGAAAGCGACTAAATCTATCTATCTATCAACCAACAACATACAGATATAAGCTGCAGATTTAAAGGTTTTGTCATGAGTTAGTCCTGTAGTTTTTTTGGTACATTATGTCATTAAAATTAGGAAACTAAAAAAACTGACCTCAATATGCAATATTTATATTTTTTCTTTGTAACACAATTATTACCATTGTTTAAGAAATAATTTTATAACTTTAATAACATTTAGAGACATAGTTAGAAATAGTTATTTAAAGTTTTTGTATCAAAAAATAACATGAGTATAATTAATCTCATTTCTCTAACTCACTTAAGTGTATGTCCTCCATTATACTAAATTGTTTTAACACACATCAATTCCAGTCGTAATGAAGGTTATAACTAAGTTAAGAACAATCAAGTTCAAACACAGTTTAAACCAATTATATGGACATAAATTATACAAATATATTACAACAAGTATGACCTATATAGGAGTAGTTAGGTATCTGATTTCATATTAAAAAATCGGAATCAATATAATAACAAAATTTTGGCATTGCAAATCATTTGCATTACGACTTCCAAAAAAACAATCAGAGTATTTGCCAAGCAATCAGTTATAGTAACACCCTTTGATGAATCACATATATTCAGAACTAAAACAAACTAACTTACGAATTGGCAAAGGTGTTAATGCTTCAGCTCCTTATTTTAATAATTTTCACACATTATTTTAAACACAAATATATTTTTAAAATAATCAAATCTAAATAATATCAAAAATCCAAAATACAAACTGATCGTCATTTGACAGCTGTCAAGTTCGTTTAAGAATCCCAAATATAAACTTTATTTGTTTATTTGTACTTTTGTCATTCAAACAATTTTAAGAAATTATTACGTAGGTATGTTTATGTTATAGTCTACAAAGCATAAATGAGTATCTTAAAATTAATGTATTAAACGTTTTAATTGTATTCAGTTCAAAATTAATCTGTAAACTTGACGTATATCTAAATAGGTAATACTGTTTTCATTGTAAACAAATAGAGACACTAGTATAAATTCTTTGTTTGATATTTCTTGTGATCTATATAATTATAATAAACAACGCTTTCCAATAAACATACAGACTGGAACGCGTGCAGACAACACATGGAAGAAAATATTATATTGAAAGTGGCTCTTAAAACGCCCAACGATATTGAAAACGATACTAGATACATCACTACACTTATACAAGAAGCATGTTGGTTGAGTATGGCATCAAAGCAGACTGAGAGAGGATAAAACACGATTTAATAAATCTGGGACAGAAATCAAACTCTTGATCCAAAAATGGCATGATGATACTTTCCAAGCAAAATTGAAGTCGCTTACAGCAACGAAAGCTACTAATTACTCACTGTGGAGGATGACGAAGGATTATAAAAGACCGACTATCGCAAAACCTCCAATACGAAATCAAAATGGCTGGGCTAAGGCCTAAGACACCGCAGAAAAAAGCAGGTACATTTGCTAAACACTTAGCAGGGTTATTTATACCTAATCGTTCAGATGATACGGATTTTGAAAAACATGTTGATGCGGTCCTTAATCTAGATCTGCAGATGGATAAACCACCGAAACCAGCTACCGCTCGTGAAGTATGGAGTTTAGTGTCGGAGCTAAAAGAAAAAAAAGCCCCTGGTTTTGACCTCATCACCCAACAAATTTTAAAACAGCTGCCAAAAAAAGCCATAATCTTTTAACTACCTTCTACAATGGTATGCTAAGGCTTCAGAACTTTCCCCGCCTCTGGAAAGTGTCGCAAATAATCCTTATCCATAAAGATGGCAAACCTACTGATGAAGTGACTTTATATAGGCCAATAAGCTTACTTCCCATCTTATCGAAAGTTTTCTAGAAAATTCTCCTTCGGAGAATTGTCTCTCTGCTTGAAGGTAATAATTCATCACCAATTTGATTTTAGACAACAGCACTCTACAGTAGAGCAAGTCCATAGAGTTTATGATAAAATCAGAAAGAGTCAAAGAGAGTGGAAGAAAAAAGTACTGCTCTGTTGCATTTTTAGATATACAACAAGCCTTTGACAAAGTGTGGCACAAGGGCTTGTTGTACAAAATAAAAAGTAATCTTCCTCACAGCTTTTACTTAATACTTAAGTCATATCAAGAGGAGCGCCTTTTCCAAGTTAAAGAACAAGAAGCGACGTAAAAATTTTATGAAATACAAGCTGGAGTCCCGCAGGGCTCAGTTCTCGGACCAGATTTGTACACAATTTTCACCACTGATCTGCCTGAGACAAAGAAAATAACAATAGCTACTTTTGCTGACGACGCCGCTATCCTAGCAAACAGTAAAGACCCGTACATAGCAACAAAAGTCCTGCAAAAGGCTTAGATGAGACAACTTGGCTGCAAAACTGGTGAATTAAAGTCAGTGCCTCAAAATCGACTCATATCAATTTTACACTACGCAAAGGCACCTGTCCCCAAGTAAAACTGGAAAACATTGTGCTCCCACAACACGATAGTGTACACTATGGCCTACACCTAGACAGACGTCTGACATGGAAAGATCACATTAAAAAAAGAGGGATACACTAAATATTCGCTACAATAGTCTCCATTGGTTTCTGGGGAGTATCAACAAATTATCGGTAGACAACAAACTCCTAGTCTACAAATCTTCTCAAACCGGTCTGAATGTGTGGCCTCCAGTTATGGAGTAGAGCTTCCGACTCCAACATACTATGCCTGCAAAGAATGCAAAATATTATCCTCAGACATATCAGCGGCGTACTCTTGTTCATAACAAATGCAGAAATTCACGAACATCTGGAAATGAGCACCATAACGGAAGAAATTCTAAATATCGGGTTGAGATACAGAGAGAGACTCGAAAAACACCCAAACACACTGGCTCAGCAAATAACAAACACCAGCTATTCAAAGCGTTTGAAAAGGATATCCTATTACAATATACTATACTGCTGATATTAGTATAACTATACTGCTGATATTAGTATAATAAAGGCATTTCAGGGTGCTATTCTTGGTCCTTTATTTAATGTATTTTGTTTATATCAACGGTAATTATTATACAATGATAAATTAATATACAATTTTTGTCACATATATTTTGCTCAAAGTAGAGAAAAGAGACTTCAAACATTTTACATTGTAATGGTAGTTTAACGATTCTTCTAACTGGACGTTACCAAAAATTTAATTTCACTAATAACGAAACCAAATTCCTCATATTTTGAAAATCAGTGTTATGTGTCATTTAAACTAATCACACTTTGGCCTTGGAACATCCGTAAGTAACCTACCTATAAAAATATAATAAATGCTGATTCTTCCTGAGGTTGAGACATAAGTTCTGAACTAATGTTTGCTGTGTTGCCGGCGCATGCTGGTCGGATATTAATGGTAAAATGAAACAACTAACTCCTTAAACCTTAATTTATTTAACATTTCTTATTTCTTAGAATATGTTAAATAAAAATGAAATTTATGCCTATGATCATAACAAATACCAAATTAACAGCAGTTAATTTCTCCCCAAAATGTTAGCCTGTTGAGAAAATCAGTAATTTGATTTACAAATATCTTGAAAGCTTTAAAATAATGAGGTTTTTTTAATGAAGGACATTATCTGACTATATACTTTTTTATATTTCACAATTCACTTAAATACTTAAGTGGCATTCCTAAAAATAATTATTAAAACATTAAACAAATTTTAAGGATATTTTTTACTGATCTGAATCAAAAATGTAATTTTCTAGCAATTTAAGCAAGCACTCAAATTTTAAGGATATTTTTTACTGATCTGAATCAAAAATGTAATTTTCTAGCAATTTAAGCAAGCACTCAAGATTTTGAAACATTCTGCAGATGAACATAAAGACCAACTTATTTTAAATCTTAGTTTATACACTTATATTTATTACTATTAGTACTATATTCTATCTAAAGACTCCAGCATGATGATACTATTTCCACGAATTACCTGAAAACAAATCAAGATTATTATGTCTTTATTAGGGCTTATAGGTATTACATAATTAGCAATAATTATAATGATATGGCTTCATTAGAAAGTGAAACTTAATGAGAATATTGTTGATAACTATTTATCTAATTAATCTAAGCATAAAATGTTTTTTGTACTCTAGTGTTGGCCGGCAGCTTGAGATTTGAGTGAGTTATGCTTATATCATTAAATTTAAAAAAAAAGTAATATTTTTTTTTTCTCAAAATTATACTAACTAGTTTGAGTTGTTTTAAAAACAAAGATATATATTATATGCTATGTATTGGTAATAGCTTTTCACACAAACTAATCTATAATTTTAGAACCATTTCACCTATCAGGTCCAGATGTGACTTTTCGATATTTAATTGTAAATGCTGTGAATGGAAATAATTTTGGTCCAAAATAAAAAATGTTTTGCCAGTACAAAGCCGATTTTTTTGACATGATGATTTCTGGCTGGATTTAAAAATATATATAGAATTTGTAGCCCTGGATCAAGAATAATTGTAAAATACAACATCACACCATTACAATCAGCATTCAAAAATTTATTGAAAACATAGCAACATGTTATTGAAATTGATTCTGTGAAAAAGGCTATTTCTTAGAAGTTTTGATTTAGTGTTTCTAAGGTTTTCACAAGTACTACAAATAAAAATAAAACTATTTCTATGGATTTAACTCGCGTATATTGCATTAAAATTTAAATTTACATTTTAAATCTAACACGATGTTTTGAATGCTTTGCAGCAATTGTGTAAACACAATAAGACGAGATGGAGGTGTCTGTCAGAAAGTCAGTTAATTAGTCATCTACCTCCAACGGTTTCTAAGCTTCCGGGCGCACCATTCAGGATTCACACAAAACACACTAACAGTGTCTTGAGGTCTCGCAAAGCAGTCATAGACATGGGATTTTACATTTTTCAAAAGTGGGTCCCAGGATAGATAATCCCCAACCTTCTTCTCTATTAAAATTAGAATGTTTTTTAATTTCAATAGTCTCACAAACCATTCTTGGAATGTATCGTTGCTCTTTAGCAAGGATTTTAGGTTTATCAAATCTTATATAATGATTGGGCTTGTGTATGGTATGTTCACACACTGCTGACTCGAAGTCGTCGCATCCAAGTCAAATCCCATGTCTGTGATCACAATGTAAGACCTCAAGATACTGTTGGTGCGTTTTGTGTGAATCCTGAACTGTATGCCTGGAACCTTAAAGCTTGAAGAAACCGTTGAAGATAGATAACTAATTAACTGACTTACTAACAGACACCTCCATCTCGTCTTCTGTGAACACGATTGCTGCAAAACATTTGAAACGTCGGGATAGGTTTCAAATGTCAATTTAAATTTTAATTCAATATATGCAAGGTAAATCCATAAAAATAGTTATGACTTAATTTTCCAAAAACAAACATCCAGAAAGGTGAATTTAGAGAGAATGTATTGTCCATTCCAGAAATTCTCTATCAAATTACAAGATTTTTTAATATCTAGTACCTAGTTGAGAATAGTTTCTAAGCATAGTTTTGGCATCAGGATTATCATAGCAATAATTAACTTATTACAAAATTAATTAATTCATTTAATTTGATTTATTTGTTAAACATGATTGTATGGAATAATAAATTATTACATATTAACTTTATTAAGGTATCAAAAAATATTTGAACACTCCAAAATTTAACTACTCAATGTCACAATAAGACATATTATTTAGGTTGTAAATACTAAATGATAAGTATATATACTAAAAATGTATTATATGTATTACAAATAACCAGACTTTACTTACAACCATTCCGATATTGTTTCTTTGTCCATCCTTACATTCTTCTACGGACTCATCTAGAACCAAATTCATGAAGGGATCGAATCCTCGAAGTACGCCCGTCACCGCCCGACCAGCGTTTAGTTTGATTGAAAGTTTCTTGTCCATAAACCTGAAGTTAATTTCCAATGATATCAACATTTATATATAAAATGCCAAATAGGTTATAAAATGCACCAGGAATTATTGAACACTTTTAAAAAGGAGAATACTTACTTTTTTAATTCTGGAGGGTGAGCCTTCGACATGCTTACTGTTTGTTTCTAACTAATAATTAATATGCACTGTAATCTGTAAAATGTAACCCAAGCGCTTGCCGCTTTATAAGATTAGCAGCAGTCTAGAAAACAAGCTAATGCCAAATGCCAATTCCACTCAGTGTTGCCAACACCTGATTTTTTTCCCCCTAACAGTAATCTCTTGAAAACCCCTAAACTACAATTTTTACAAACAAAGTATGTGGATCCTTAAGTACCTTTTAAATTTTACATATCAATCTTAACTTATAACATTCCTCTCAAAATTAACATAATGGTTTTGAAATTTTAAATTTAATTTAATGTTATAAGTTCAAATGTAAATAAACCAATTACGGGTCATCAGTTGTATTGATTTTGCAAACAACGTTGTAACCTTGTTTTAAAATCATAGCGATGATACGGTTTTTTTCAAATATCTAACGAAATTAAAACTTCTAATTAAAACCCCTAAACATTTTGTCTCCCTAAAAAACCCCGGAGCGCTTATTTACCTCCTAAATTTAAGGGGAAAACTACTAATTTAGTTGGCTACACTGATTTCACTTTCAAAGTTACATTTCATGTAGATAGTATATCAAGAATTAAGTCAAGTTTATGCTCGACAGACTATATATAGAAAATAATAACAAAAGAAATTTTACGATAATTATTATAAAGCATTATATAGGATATTATAGGTCAAGGTTATTTGGACATGTGGAAATTTGATAATAATTAATAATAGTTGCATAAGAAGTGATCACATGAGCAAGTTTTAGAACGTAACTTTTTACATTGTAATAAAGGGTAACTAGTGCAAAAAATATTTGTATTTCCTATAAGATTAATCATTTAACATTTTAAAAGGAATATGAAATATGAAAAAAGCAAATTAGTAGATAATATCAACAATGTCCTCTTTAAGTGTGAATAGTTTTATTAATTAATATTTTCTTTTAGTTTACATTCGGTTGCCATATGTAAAAAAACAAGTCTGCATAATACGGTAAATAACAAAAGTGCTACCTGATTTTGGGTTTTAAGAATATGTATGGTCAATTGTAACTTATCGTATAATACATTATCATATTAATACGTATAACTATGGAATAGTCAACAATAGCAACAAGTAGACAGCTGGGAGAATGGATGCTGTAAAGATATTCATCCTATCTTGTGTAAATAAAAACTTTTTGTTAAGTTAAATATGTAAATTAAATAAATTATTGCAATACAGTTATTCGTGAAAAAGTTAGTGTTGGTGAAAAGTTCAAAAATGGATGAATCCGGTATTGATATGGGATACGATCTCGCATCGCTCATCACGAACGATTTTAATATTGACCACAAGATATTGGACGAGATGAATGCTTCACAGCATCACCAAGACTTCTTGTTCTACGAGTTGAAATCTAAAGCAGTTCCCGTCACCGAAAGGTAAGCAACTATATTATAAAGTTCGAGCAAGTTTTGATATACCGAGTATTTTTGCATGTTAGTTGCGAATATTTTTAGCACAATATTTTTATACGTATGAGGAACCATTTTACCGAAATTAGCGATCGCCCCGACTATGAATACTTTTTGGCAGAGTCCCCATTTGCTATGTTTATGTCCATTCTACGAACTATTATTGAACATTCTTAGGCAGTGTTTTAATTATAAATTTCACTTTTCCTTTCCAAGTCTATTGTAAATATATATGTCTAAAATAACAAACAAATTAAATTTAATATAGGTTACGAAATTCATTAAATTATCATGTTATATGCGTAACGATATTTTAGTTTGAGAATTTCCCGCCCATTTTTAATGTGCATTCTCTCTAGTAATAATGTAAAAGGACTAATAAAGTGATTACATTTGATATCCATTAGGACCTCCTTTCAAATTTGACCCGCTTATAATGTTAAGCAAATAAACCATATCTTTAGAATTCAGTGCTTATCTTGTTTATTGTTAAGGGTCCAGAGATAAGTGATGTATAATCAGACACCTTTATGACCTCAACCGTTTTATAATAACTTTATTAAACAAGTCAAATACCGCCACAATACAATACGGTACAATACCAATAAAGTATCTTAAACTTTCCAATTCCATAATGTTTTTAAACATTGTCAAAATGTGTGTTTTATTTAAAAATGGAAGTAAATTGTGTTATTAATTAAACATTGTCAAAATGTGTGTTTTATCTAAGCAATGGAAGTATATTGTGTGTTATTAATCAATTCGTTCCACTTGAGGTTGGTTATGCGAGCTATCACGTGAACCGATCACTGATCGCAATTCTTTCCCCTCCACTGACCCCGCGGACTGACCTCTACTTTGAGACTCGTAGCTGTTGTAGACAAAAAAGGTTGAGAGCTATATTCGCCTAACCTGATACTTTTTTTTTAATATTAAAAAAAAAATCAAAAATAATAAAATTTGCGTATTCATAAATCTCGTAAAACCGGATAGGTATAATATAGGTATATTAAAAGCATACATTTATTTAAGAGAAATATATATTTTTTTAAATACACAAATATTCAAACTAGAAACCACACTAAAAATGTAAACTTTAGATCTAGATATTGTTTTAGTTTATTCATGATGTCAGAAATAATCTTTATAGATCTAACAGATGATGAATCTTGTGAATGGACGATTGAATTTCATTTTTTCAAATAAATATCACCATAACCAAGGGGTATTGATACGTTTTTTCATATCTTTGTCTCGATTTCTAATTAATATAAAATTTATTTATAACCATTCTTTTAATATTATTCTTATACGTTAACGTTAACCGACTCCACAAAAGAAGATTTCTCGTGTATGTTTATGTGTAAGAGATTTTTAACTACGTCAGTTTTTTCATATAACTAGAATCATCTAAAAATTTAAGGAAGTGGTTTTATGAGTAATAAGATAATTTTGTCGAGTTCATTATTTAAACAATAGCCATAAATGAATAATTAAATATGTAGCTCAAATTTGAAATAAAATCACATGTTAAAGGTGCTTAATGATTAGTACACTTATATTAATAACTACTTTAAGGTGATATTATGAGGATTTATTTTACTTATATTTTTTAAATACGCTCACAAGATTTTTTAAATATATAATCAGTGACAGTGGTATGTCCTGTTAAAGAACGAGTTTTATGAAGAAGTTATTGTATAATAAATAGGCGTAATATAAATTGGAAATAATTTTTGTCTGTTAAAGTCATCATCTCTGGACGGAGCGCGTAAAAAAAAACAAAAAAAAAATATCTGGCGATTATATTTTTTAAATACGTTCACAATTTTTTTTTTCAATATATATCAGTGACAGTGGTATGTCCTGATAAAGAACACGTTTTATGAAGAAGTTATTGTATAATAAATAGGCGTAATATAAATTGGAAATAATTTTTGTCTGTTAAAATCATCATGTCTGGATGGAGTGCGTGAAAAAAAAAACAAAAAAAAATGTCTGGAGAAAATACAATTCTGCAAATGACGTATGATAGAAGAGCGTGGCAGAGATTGATATTGAGCCAACCCCAAATAATTAATAAGAGTATGAAGAGGACTGATAAATTTACTAAATAGGAATTTTACTAATTGGAATTAATGCGTAACAATTACTATAGGATTACTTATGAATAATTGTTATTCGATCTACAATCCTAGATTGATATCTTCATACAAAACCTACTTTCCATATATTTCCTATCAACCCTCCATAACTTCTTCCAAATTTAATTCATAAATCTGCTATTGGGCTTTATTCAAGAAACAAATCGAACTCTAACTTTCAGTGTGAAATTACTAATTAAGTATATATTTTTAATATCTCTGCGTAATAATTAAATATTTATCTAGAAAACACCGACGAACGAAATTGAACTATTAACTGAACTGTTTTATTTAATTCATTCTTAACATTGCCAAATTCTAAAGAACATGATATCACCTGTGTGAATGACCTTTAGTCTATCAATTCAAATATTATTGTATACTAAGCCAGGCAAGTGACTCTATTTTCAATTAGCGCAAATCTTCAAGCTAGGAATACAAAGGATTTTTTGATATCCAGTGTAACAAAATTATGAAGTATTTTCTATTTCTATTAAATACCTAAAGTTGGTAAATTGGATCGATTGACTTCTGTCATGTATTATTTTATAATATTACCAGTTTAGCGGCTTTGCCCACGTGTAATGAGGTAATATACCGTTTTTTAATGAACACGACAGTTTTTATATGTATTTAATATATGCACCTCTGTCTACCCTTTGAGAGATTATAATGATGATATTAATTATGTTATGATTATATGTACTTGTAAAGAGATTAAACACACATTAAAGAGTTGGCACGCGAGTCGCGACCACGTTTGGAAGTTATCATACAAAGTCGGACTCACCTTTTTAAATTTTCAGAAGGAAGAAAGCCTCCGTAATTTTCCAAAAATCCTTTCTTGGTGTTTACTTGTTAGAAACCTACATACAAAGTTTCAAGTAAATCCATTGAAAAAATAATAACTTTCAGTTTATCCCCATTTTCTTTCCCTAGGAGAAGAATTATCAAAAATCATTAATATTATTAATAATTAATAACAAGGGTGAGAAATGCTCTTTTAAATGTAATATCTAAGATTTACGTCACATTTTTATATCACTTGATGTTTTTTTGTACACCTTACGTGGGACGGTCAGTGGAACCAAAAAAGGTGGTAAGTATCAAGCACTGTAAGTGGTGACATGCTAACAGACATTTACTTACATAAATGAAAATGTGTTTGATCTTTTGATGACTGGAGAGACTAGGTACAGAAGTACCACAAGTGAGGGTTGTACAGTGAGGTACAGAAGTTGCGGAGAACCTCAAGTGAGGGTTGTACCAAACAAGTTGTGCAAGTTTTTATTCAACTCGAATTCAGCTGAGCTTTACTATTTACAGTTACTTGACTAAAACTAGATTGTACCTGATCTAACATTACCATTGCATAATATAGATGCATAATTCTCATGCAATTCATCATCTTTACATTCCGGAATTATCAGTAGTTTCGGTTTAGTTATACATTCTTGTGCTCTAGCCAAGCTAGTTTCAGTCGTTGTTGTAATAAACAGAGTCGTATTATTTATTACACATATTGCCGATATTTAATATTTATATATTGCACTATTATCTTAAAATATCAAAACATGATATTGGATATCGAATATATTGTTATTGTGGTGTTATGTAAAAAATGTGAGTAACTTTCTACCTTATGTGATAATTTTATACCATACAGATTCGTATAACATATAACATAATTGCTTTTATTCTCGATCTCGATTCTACTTCTTAAAGTATTTCATCATTCAAATATTTTATTATGTCCTTACAATGCATTTAAGCCTTTTGTAAATAATCAAATATAGTATATGTAAATAATAATATTCCATGTCACTGCTTGTCGGTTTATTTTTTTAATATCTTTGTTATACAACAATAAGAATTCAGCAAATGCGTACAAGCATTCAGAAAATGGTTAGTTTAAATTACCAACGAATATTGGAAATTTGTCAATCTTTAACAATTTAATATACCTACTATTAAAAGGTATTTTGTTTTTGTAGTTTGTACCAGTTAAACAAAAAACGTAAAATATTTTATTAAATATCTTATCAGTTAACCGTAATAGGACATTAACAATTTATCTGATGATCTGATACGTTTCTTGCTATCTTTACAATGACATTTTGATACCGGTCCGTCAGTCGGTACGTCAGTGATCTAGAATTTGAAATAATTGACCGACAGTCTATCGAGCGTCGTCAAGTCTCTGTGAATCTGAAAGTCCGCACAGACAGGTGGCTAGCTTAGCGCTTAGAGCCTACTAACTAAAAAGTAGAAACCAAGTCGTTTGCGACAACCTAGACACCTAGCGCGCAGTGCGGCCGTTCCGAACTTTCTTGAATATTAGTTTAACTAAACTACTCGCTAGGCTTCGAGAGATGGTGCCTGCCTGTGCGAACGTAGCCTTATAGACATTAATCAGACATCATCAATCTTTCCGATTTTGCTAAGTTATGACGCATGACTACAATGTACTACTGAATACTACTCAATAAATATTCGCTATCTGTAGACGTGTCAGTTAAGGCTATCGGTATGTTTTCGTTATCTAAAGATAGCTACTAATCGCTAGTAGCGAAGAAGTTATACAATAATATGCAGATACTTAATGGATTTTAGGAGTGTACGGAAAAGTTAATGACTTTATCTTCTGTTATTACTGAACGTTATATTATATTTAAAAAAAGAATAGGTTGCACTCGGCGAGAGCCGGAAAAAGTGAAAACTTGAATAGTGACGTTGTGTATTTTTGATATCTTGAAGTGGCTAGAGAATAATTTTGCATGAATTGCTTCAATTATTAGGTCAAGACCTATCAATCTTCAAGAACTATCATGTTCTAAAATACAATATTTTATTATTTTTTTTTTTTTATATTCTTTCGCTGTTCCTTCATCACTTTTATCATTTTCATTAGATTAATTTTGTTCAATTTCCGTATATTAAATACTTTATATACTAGGGATGCACGCTCTACTCTTCCTCCGTCTTACGAATTTTTGATCAAGTCACCTGACCTGACGCGAGTTCAACATTTTTTGCTCATCACAGAAAGTGCACAACGCCACTTAAGAAGCTTTCACTCCAAAACATCATCAAATTAAGTAAATCGGATATTGTAATACGTTTGATATTTGAAGGTGCTGGTAGAGCCTCCCTCACACTTCTTGCCACTTCCTCTCCTTCACCTACCATCACTAGTCTTAAAAAAATATACACCATTTTTAAAAGTAGATACTTAAGTATGTATAGAAGACTTCTTTCGTCTTTAAGAAGACGAATTGAACGTAAATGAGCAAATATTTTCATTTCTAAATAATATTCTTCCAAAATATTCTCAACATGATTATAGGTGTACGATTGGAAAATGCAATTTCTACGCTAGTACAAATATACCCTTATACAAATTACAAAAGATTTTATTCTCAGTACCTGCTCAAAGTACTCACTAATATATTTTAAGTCATTATTCCAGTTTTCATTGTTTCAGTTAATTAATACATACAGCGGTATAATAAACGGAATGTATATTGTAAGCATTCAATCCATTATTTTTCATAATGTAAATCATTGCCTCAATTCTACCGTCTTCCCCGGTGACGCTGTTATAGCCAACAGGGCTAACAGTATAGACATACAAAAAAAAAATCAATTCTACCCACACTTATATAAACACTGAAAATTTTGAAACGCTGAGAGGAAAATTAACAGCAATATAAATACCTAGCCCGTATGAAAATTAATAGTTTCCTCAATTCACTGTTATGACTGCCTGTTAAACTACAAAATAACTATTGATTTACTGAAAATAGTACGGTGAGAATCACTGTACGGTGAATTACAGCTTACAACTCATAACCTTAAAAATGTATCTTAAATAATTGCTGAAGCTGATGCATTACAAAAAATACTAACCAAATTAATCTCAAAGAGATGCAAAGAAACAAATAGAAGCAGATAACCGGTTGACGAATATATATCACACTAAATTGCCGTCAATTCATCCATCAATATGATTGGTGGCATGCGCAAGCGCAGCTACGCCATGACATTTCCACCAATCGGAGACACGGTCATCTGGAGGGTTAATTAAAATGACCATTGTTCATTGATTCATTATCAAACGTATGTGTAAATAGAGATTTAAAGCTATAATTGATAATTATTTACTGTAATGCTTGGAGACGTGAATATCAGTTACTTGAAAATCTATTTCGAATCAAGGTTCAAATAGATCCAAAGAATATAGTATTTTTTTAATATTTTATATTCAAATTTTAAAAAAATCAGTAGATGACTCAATATTCAGAGAAAACAAATGGATTATTTGTAAAAAAATGTAAATAAAACAGGATTTATGTGTTCAACTTGTAAAAATCTTATAAATATTATTTATATACGTAAGTACTTTTTATTAAATAAGCAAGTCAGTAAAATAACTGACTTATACTAAAAAAACTTAATGATGGCTAACTAATAACAAACAATATTTTATAGTCTATTAAAGAAACAAAATAAAATAACTATTTTAATTTCCATTCTAAATACCCTAATAAAATAAATGAATATCAATAACTATGTACTGTCTTTTGAATAGAAAATAATAATTATTGAATTATACAATATAATAATCCCTAGTCATTTAATTGTATAGTAACTAATTAGTACAGTACTTAGTCTGTTTGTATATTGAACACCTATATTTACTAATAATTATATTTATTAGCAAATTATTATGAGGTTAATTTGTTTACAATACAATAAATAGTTTACATTACAATTACAATACAAATAATTATATAATACAAAGGAAGTATTTATATGTTTACAGGGTGAGCTACTATGTGCATTTCCCCTTATTTAATATAGCGTGATAGGAAATACATACGAAGCTGAAACTACTAAATATTTCTTCAAATAAAACTGCTCGGTCTGTACGGTTGTTCTGTTATTGTTCAGTAACAATTAAAACAAATAAAAATGAAAATAACCTCCGATAGAATTGTACTCTCCTTTCACAGGTCTGCTGGAAGAGTTTTTATTTTGAAATAAGTAGTGCCTTTGTACAAATCCATGTTAAAATATGTTTATCTTATAAGTTTTCTGTGTGTACATAAATGTTGAATAAATAAATAAATACAAAAAGACCACTAAAAAGAATAAAAATAATATTATTATGTAGTTATTGAAGTCGTTGCGTCGGTGGAACGTTGTAGGTACGTTGACGATGGTGTCTATTTTACGAAATTAATCATTGAGGACTTAGACTATACGATTCGATATCGTAATTTCTTTATTTGCCATAGTAACTTACTTGCATTTTAATTTCTTCCTTTATTAAACGGTCCCCCGACGCAATAGGATTGATGTAGAGAAGCTGCCTGCAAGAGGTGGTCAACTAATTAAAAATAACACTGTATATGAGATAACACCTATTTTAAACCTATCTATGAAAGGTTAAGTTGATTTTCAACGAGGGCTTAATTTTGGTAGAGCTGCTGATAAAACTGCTAAAATTCAGAGGTTGTTGACTTTTTGCAAATAGAGTAAAATTATATACTTTTATGAAAATAACTTATACAAATTATTAGAGTTATATGTATATAATAAAATCTACTATAATAAGATGAGGTATAATAAAAAATACTGATTAGTCTGAATAGTGAAATATTCTTAACTGTAATAGGCCTACTAGAAATAAAAAAAAATACTATGTTACAGTTTTTATAATATGGAAATGTGATTGTTAGTAATTGTAAATTACTTCTTAATTAAATACTTTTCTTGAAATATTCTCCTCTGAAATACTAACTAATAAAACAACGCTATCAGTATCTAAGGCTTACTTGAAGCTGTACAACGCCAAATATGGACTTTTATGTTATCGTTGTACAAATAATGCGTCAAACTGCGAAAATAATATTTTTCTTTGTTCAATACACTTGATATTTTATGAAAAATTCTTTTTTTTCCCTTAAATATCATATAAATTTTACGTTTGATTCTGTTTTTGAATTCCAATCTTATTTATACATTCTTGTTTATAACAAGGATTTGTACCTCATGATGTCTTTACAAAACGACAGCATACTATAAAAGGTTTTTCTTAAGCATAGTATTTTATGACATGATCTTGCTTCTTAAATTACAAGTATATTTTAAAGATAAAATATTTTATTATGAAACATAATAACTTATTATTACAGAAATAGTATTAACCCAAATATTTTATAATTAATATGAGGTAAAATATCTTATAATTTCAGAGATAAATATCGCTAGTCGCTAATGGCTTGACGTACACACATTGGATTTCATATACAAATGAAAACTATAAAAACAAACATCCGCACCTGAAGATTTTGCTGTTATTAGCAGATAAAAAAATGAAACTATGAGTTTAGCGTTTAATATTTAATTCTGTGTGCTAACGTCAAAACTACACAAATAACATGTAAAATACCTAATTTATCAATCAGAACCTAATTCAATGTACACGCTTTTCAACAATTATGTTTTTTATATCCTTGACGATAAGGAGGATCTAGGAAATTAGGACACAGAAAGAAGGATATTTTTGGTACAAAAAAAAAATCATGAGATGATGTAGTATCTAAATCTATATAGATGATAAAATAGTATCGTTAAATATTTTTTTATAGAAAAAGAATAAACTGAAAAGGAAATGTAGAAGTAATCAAAGAGGATTCGAAGTGACATTTCTGAATATATTTTTGTTTGTTTTGGAATCACTCCTATTAATATGGGCCGTTCAGAAACGTATTAATAACAAACACGGAGTCTAACCATCCCTGAAGCAATAATCTGTGTACCATACAAAAAATTGTAAACTGAAATTCGAATCAAAAAACTTGTATAGCACACAGAAAATTGTAAAACAAAACTCTGAACAACAATGACTTTAGTACACAAAGATAATTCTTTCGGATTCAGATTCAGATTGTTGTAGTTTTAATTATAAAACTAGACTCGAAACAACAAAGATAAACGAAAAATACTAAAATTAGGTTCAAAACAATAATCAGTGGAGCACAAAAAGAATAGTAAACCTAGGCTCTAAACAACAATTTGCTGAGCACACAAAAATAGTAAACCTAGGCTTAAAACAACAATCTGCGAAGCACACAAAAATAGTAAATCTAGACTCGAAACAACAATCTGTGAAGCACACAAAGAATGGTGAGCCTAGGCTCAAAACAAGAAACTGTGAAGCATACAATGAATAGTTAACCTAGGCTCAAAACAACAAACTGTGAAGTATACAAAGAATGGTTAAACTAGGCTCCTCAAAAACAGCAATCTATGGGTCAAACACAGAATAGTAAACCTAGGCTCAAAACAACAAACTGTGAATCACACCAAGAATAGTAAACGTAGATACAAAACAATAGTCCTTGGAGAGCACAAAGATTAGTAAGCCTAGTTTAAAAAAATATATCTGTGGAGGAATAAAAAATATAAAAACCTAGGCTCAAAACAACAATCTGTGAAACACACAAAGAATAGTACACCTAGGCTTAAAACAACAATCTGCGAAGCACACAAAAATAGTAAATCTAGACTCGAAACAACAATCTGTGAAGCACACAAAGAATGGTGAGCCTAGGCTCAAAACAAGAAACTGTGAAGCATACAATGAATAGTTAACCTAGGCTCAAAACAACAAACTGTGAAGTATACAAAGAATGGTTAAACTAGGCTCCTCAAAAACAGCAATCTATGGGTCAAACATAGAATAGTAAACCTAGGCTCAAAACAACAAACTGTGAATCACACCAAGAATAGTAAACGTAGATACAAAACAATAGTCCTTGGAGAGCACAAAGATTAGTAAGCCTAGTTTAAAAAAATATATCTGTGGAGGAATAAAAAATATAAAAACCTAGGCTCAAAACAACAATCTGTGAAACACACAAAGAATAGTACACCTAGGCTCAAAACAACCATCTGTTGAGAACACAAATAATGTAAATTTAGACTCAAAACTATATTCTGTGGAACACACAAAAAAAGTAAATCTAGCCTCGAAACAATTATCCTCGGGGTACACAAACAATGTAAATTTAGACTCAACACTATATTCTGTGGAACACACAAAAAAGTAAATCTAGACTCGAAACAATTATCTTGGGGGGCACACAAACAATGTAAATTTAGACTCAAAACTATATTCTATGGAACACACAAAGGATGTAAATCTAGACTCGAAACAATTGTCTTGGGGGCCACACAAATAATGTAAATTTAGACTCAAAACTATTTTCTGTGGAACACACAAAAAAAGTAAATCTAGACTCGAAATAATTATCCTCGGGGGCACACAAACAATGTAAATCTAGACTCAAAACTATATTCTGTGGAACACATAAAAAAGTAAATCTAGACTCGAAACAATTATTTTGGGGGGCACACAAACAATGTAAATTTAGACTCAAAACTACATTCTGTGGAACACACAAAGAATGTAAACCTAGACTCAAAACAGCTGTTTGTGGACAACTAAACAATTTTATCTTTGGATTAACAGTCAAAGTCATTACAACACCGTCCTTCGGTGCCCGTTTATATTATAAAGAAGATCTCTAAGAATTCATAATAGCAAGAGTAAAGCATTTTTAGAAGATAAAACATCCTTGAACGTAATTGGCAGAATCGTGTTTAGACAGTTAACATTCACTCACGATTGAGTTAGCAACAGAGTGATGTAGCCAACTGGATGTAGAATATTAAAAAAACGCAAGTTATTTACACTATTTTGACGTTTTAATGATAGCTTATCTCAATAAAAGCCTTCAAAAATATATATGTTTAGAGTATTTCGCATCCGAATACGTCATCATCTTGAAATTGTCTATTCTGTTTGCAGAGTTTAAGATCAACTTTGGTAACGGAAGTAAGTAAGATTAGAACTATAGATATAATTAAACAGTGGCATAACACGCGAAACAGATAAATCCAAAAATTAAAAAAAGAATTAGTTATAAAGATAAACTGACCACTGTTTATCTTTAGAACGTAACGTATCTTCACGTAACACTATAATTAAAGCTAATTTTATTACAGAATAAAATTTCATTCTAACGGAACGTCACTAAAAAATTTTTTGAGCTGACTGAATTAAATTTTGTTATATTTGGTGTTAGATGGCTATTAGTTTTCGTTTTTATTTCGTTAGAATTAATTGTGTTTTCAGTTTTGCATGAAATTAGTTTTTAGGCAATGCATATGTTTATTTGTTTTCTTGTCTAAAAAATAAAAGATCACCTGCTTCAATTTTATAAATATTTATTCATAATATGTTGTAATAAAGGATGACTTATCATGGCCGAACCTAAATTCGGAATGTATTCATAAGTTCCTGGGATTATAAAACGCATATAGATATACCATTGTTTCCATTGTCAGAATAATAATAACAATTAATATTATTATTGATATGTCAGCACTCAATAATATTTCATATACATACATTAAGTGGCAAAAGTGATAGTAAATAGTGAAACCATTTGTGTAAAACGGACAAACAACATTTTTGTGCATTTATCTAAAAAAATATCAAAATGATGAATTAATATGTGTGTTCAAATAAAAACTCATTGTTATTGTAATTAACCGTCGTGTTATATGTCGACACAGCCCTTGAACCTGACATGCGCAGGCGCAACAAAAATAGACGAAACCAAAGCTGAGCATCTGCCAAGTTTTATGTATACTATGCGGGTATCTGCCAAAATTTGGCACACCTTTTCTTTAATAACATAATTGTCGATAAATCTTTACACGTTTATGTTCTAATATTTTATAATAAGCAAATTGGTGTCTAACGTAAATTATACTGCACAGTTAAGTACTATGTAATATAGTTAAAGAAGTATAGAAATCGAAACTAATTTTCATGGTCAAGGTTAGAAAGTGTAAAGGTTTTTAAATATTATAATTGAATTCTGAAATTAAGATCTGGAATGTCTCATTGAATAATGTATATTGATCTATTCTATTCTATATTAACAATTGCATTGTATGCCTGTTTTGTTGGCTACATCTTAGAATATTTCCTAACATAGATTGGGTATCTTAATCTGAATTTCTATTTTTAGAGTAAAGATTTAACCAGATTGTAATACACTTTTTAATACAATTATTACATTTCCTTATTTTTACTTGAGCTTAGCTGGCAGCTATTAACGTTTTGAATTTGAAAAAAAAAAAGATTATTTTTTAAGATAAGTTATCCAATGTTCTCTTCATAACATCTTTGTCAAAGTTATTGTACCTATATAGAAAAAAAATCTTAAGATGGTCCAATCATTTTTTATCAATGGCGTGACCAAAAGAAAAAGAGAAGCTGTTATACATATATAAATATATAGATAATATTAAAACAATGAATAGTGGTAACAAAATAGAGAAGGCAATGTATGAAAATCATACATAATGCCATAATCATTTAAATGTATTTCAAATAATTTATGAATAGTTAATTCTCGAAAACATTTATGAGCATATCCGTCGTCAGTGCTTGTCGTAAATGACATCACCTAGCAATGTGAATGGTTTATATTTTTTTTTACGAACATGAATTAAATTATTATTCTGTACAGAAAATGTAATAAAGAATAGTCCAAAATTATGTAGAAAGTCATAATCTAGGAAAATTTGCATAGGCCTCGTTCGTAATCAGTATAAATTACTGCAACTTTGAAATTATCCTGCATATTACATAGTCTTCTTTTGTATGTTACAAATTTTTCTATGGCTAATATTTTTATTAATATCTTATTTTATGGACAGACAAGATTATTTTAAAATAATGGTAAGGTTTTCAAAGGGCGATATGGTTAATATCGGCGATATGGATCGGAATTCGTAAAACAAAAATCAGTTTATTTATGTATACCTACATACATAAATAAACTGCGCTAAGATCCGAAGCAAAACATATTTCCTCGGTATTTTGTATTTCGTAATGGTTGTTTCGAGTTTGTTATATATATTGGTATTAAATTACTATATATTTTATTATAGGAATAAACTCGTAGATATTTACACGCTCCCTGATCTTTATTACGTATAATTTAAAAATAATAAATAAAATATATTATTATTGATTTATAAAACATACTTTTACAAATAAAGGCAACATTTTATTTTTAGCTAAAAGATAAGATAATATGTAGCAATGTCGTTATTCTTAATTTCCAGTGTGTTTAAAAAAATATATTTACTTGTTGAGTTGAGAGATTAGTTACATTTTAAGACAATTTTTAAACAATTAAAAGTTACTTAGTATTTAAAAACTAATCATTTTGAGGCATGCCTTATTATAATTAGCGGATAATTTGTAACCAAAAACGATTATCTTTTTTGCTGACTGACTGATTTTGTTTGTTTAATAAATATTGTGGATAATTTTATCAATTCAGTTATTATAGCCTAAAATGTCTTTTACCTACAACAAACAGGTTTGTGGATTAAAATGCTCAAAAAAAAAAAGATTGCATTATAAACTATACGTTCGATTGTGTTAAATTGTAATATAATTAACGTATTGCTCATAACTTTAAAATCTATAAAATTACGTAAACAAGTTATATATTATAGTTTCGTTGCGGGTTAGAACAGGACTGCCGGGCATCTTCCTGTCCCATAGAATATTTTAAGACAAATACACATCTTCTTGAGAAGTGCTAGAGTTCCCATCAACACGGATTCCGAAGGCAGTTTGACGTCAGACTGGCCACGGTCGTAAAGGCTTTTGGAAAATATTAATAATTTGTAATATTATAGATATATTCCCTAAACTAATTGTTATAGAAACAGTTCAATGATGACTTTTGTCATGAAACTCACGCTATTCTTTCAGCTTCAAAGTGTTTTTCAATCACTACTTCAGGACGGTAGAGTAATTAATAGATAACTTTCTTGACTCTAAAATTATACTCTATTTTTAAAATTGGTAATCAATAAACTTTGCCTAACTATTTAAAACCAAAAGTTTTTAATGCATATCGAATAATGGTATACCAAATATGTATTATTGAACACACACGCACGCAATGAAAGTATATATATATATATATATACAATCGTTTTGAGTATAGTATACATTGGAAAAAAGACACTCAAAGTTTTGAAAAGCATGGTATATTTTAGGACATTACAATTATAGAATACTAGTTTTCTAAGGTTTTCACGAGTAGGTACTACACATTGAAATGAAACTACTTTTACGGATTTAACTCTAATTTAATTCAATATACGCGAGTTAAATCCGTAAAAATAGTTTCATTTCAATATAGAATACTAATATAATATTTGAAAAAAGCCTATTTTAAAATGTTATACATAAATTATATAAAAGCACATAGTACAATAGTATTTCAACGATCGGTCAATAAAATTTGGCAGTTGTTTTTAATCTGTAGGTATAATTTCCCAAACGCTTCGATCTTTTGAGAACTTAAAATACAAGATGAGGATACAAGATCCTTTTTTCACTTTGCTAATAGGAAGTACCATACACAGTTAAACATCAAGTATTTAGTAGACTATATTTTACAGTCAAACTTTTTTGGCTAGACAATTATTTTGGCAAAGACCACTCACACCATAGGGCTATTGATAACTGCCAATTTCACCTGTCGTTATCAGTTGACTAATAAGAATATAATTATTCATAAATCACTTCATCACTTGATGCGTTCTTCTCGATGTATAAATTTATAGACCAATATAGTTTGGAGCAATAATAACCGTCTATTTAAATTATACTTGTAATATACATACATAAAAAAACATTATTATTACGTATCTGTTAAAACTATTAAAACTATCAAATAGTGGAAAACAATTTTTTGTTAATATTCAAGAATCTTCTTCGAAACCAGAATACAAGTAATATGAGATCTATTGACACGTGAATTGGGCCTGTAAAATCATGAAGGTTAGAAACCTTGGTACAGAACACCCTGTTCTTGGCTACTGCCGAGTGAGTGGTGTTCTAATCACGTGCCTGGAACCTGACCTTCATCTTCAGATACGTGCTTCAGAAGTTTTTTATGAATGCATATAATACTATGTTTCAAAATATTCCTAAACATGTAGACGACAGACGAACAGACGACGAAGCTTCTTAGCAATCCATGGATTCACCGTGCGGGTGCCGGGCCCATCGCGTTGCAAGGAGAAGAGTGCAAGCAGTGCCTGGGACTTGCGACCCAGGAGTAGGTTTAAGGGGCCCCTTTATTATGCGCAAAAACGCTCACCTTCACCCTCCACACTCCTCTCCCTACCAAACCAAATTTGGAAAGAACCTACTAATGCCGCCTTTGAAGTACGTTCTAGAAATGAACCGATGCTTGTTCTAGAAAGGCCAAGATCTTTAAGTAGGCTATAGAGAGATTTTGCTGTTATACCTCTCGCTCCCACTTCTACCGCGTACAAACTAACTATAAATTTATTCCTGATCAGTTCGTTGGTTAGTTCGTAATACTTATTGAGTTTGAATGTGTGATCCCTTGGGATGTTTGTTTCCCAAGGAACAGTAAGCTCCACAAGTATCACGCGCCTCAGATGTTTCGAATACAGGAATAAGTCCGGTCTGGATGACGAAACACCAACATCCCCAGGGATTTTGTAATGCTTTTCATACGTGTCCATCATGAGAATCCAATCAGGAGCCGCGCCTAATATTGAATAAGGCTTCGCTTTTGATTTTTTGGAGGAGCCTTCTTTTACGAATTCTATAGATCGTTCGGTGGTTGTTATACCCTTCCGCGCTCTTGCTACTGAAAGACTAACCGCTTCCCGTATAATTTCTAATACCTTGTCGTGGCGACGCGAGTATTGACCTTTATCTAGAAGTACCCTACACCCTACTAATAGGTGTTTCGCGGTTCCTATTGCCTCCCCACAGATGTTGCAAGACTTTTCGGTGGCTTTGCCCCATCTTACTAAATTACTTTGATCTGGGAGAGTCATTTGGAATGCATTAAGATAGAATTTTAATAATGCTGGGGACCAATCATAAATTAAGGTGCGCCACTTCAAAGCTAGTGGAATACAAAAATCTCCTATGGTCACCCATTCGTTTTGAATTTCTAGGCTCATCGCGTGGAGTCGGTAATTATCGTTTTCGTCTTGTCGAATAAAAGATTTTGTTATGTCTATGTCTTGAACTTTCCTACTTGATCCTAGCCCTACTTTATTTGTTTGAGCACCTATCATAAACTTTTTATGGAATTGAAGTCGTGACTCGAGCTCTGAGGCAACTTTGTCTTTTGGGAGAGAAGTTACAGTATCATCTTTAGATTTTCCGATGATATGTCTTTTGGTAACTCTTAGATGTTTGTAGAGCTCCGATGGTTTCTTTAATTTTAATCCAAAGTTGTTACGGTCTCTAAATAAGGTTGAAGAGTCCGCTGAGTGCGCTAACCCGAGCCATAACTTCAATGTCTTTATGACGCTTGCATCTAACTTTGACAAAAGGGTTTTATTTATATCATACACGAGGAAAGGCCAATTTAGACGTGATGTTAAATAATTATCGTAAATCCAAGCTTTTTTGACGTTACTTATTGGTTGGTTGTCTACCTTTTTGAGATCGTTTAAAAAGCTATCGACTATTACATCCAACGATGGAGTACGGCCTTGGTAATCGATTTTTTTACCTAAAAATTTAAACGGAGCTGCTTCCGTAACCGTACTAACGCACTGACCGCCTATTATAAGACCCGGATCGTAAGAGGTATATTTGGTATTCCGTCTACCCAGACACAGACTAAAACATTTACTTGGTTTTGTCCTCAATCCGCCCGTCCACGTACAGAAATCCTCAACTACATTTAAAAGTACCTGACATTGTTTCGGATTACGTGTCAGTATCGCGAGATCATCTGCAAAAGCTAGTATGGATTCTGTGTATTTGTTGTTGAACTTAAACCGATAGCCCCACTTTTTTTCATTTCTAATTAATTTGTCTATTAAAATATTAATAACTATATTAAATATAATAGGAGAAATACAACAGCCCTGAAATAAACCAACGTTATAATTAAGTGGTTTTGAATGGTTTTCATTAAAAATTATTGAGAATTTTAATTTTGAATAATATGATGCAATAATGTCGCGAACCACCGTAGGAAAGTTATACCATTTAAGCGCGAACATCATTAGTTCATGTCGTACCGACCCAAAGGCGTTTTCTAAGTCTATCCAACAAACCGTAATTTGTCTCTCGCTAGTTCTAGCATCTTTAAGGCTTTCTGATATTAACGTATTATGTTCCAGGCATCCAGAAATTCCGGGCAAAAACCCTTTCTGGTGATTAGGCCTGAAATATCTATTGTTAATCATGAATTGCGTCATTTTAGTTTGTAAAAAAGAGAAAAATATTTTGGAAATTGTATTTGTTAGGGCTATCGGTCTAGTATCCTTGGGATTATTGACATTGTCGTTTTTCGGAATGAGGACAAAAAGGGCTTTTCCGAACGATACCGGTATTTGCTTTCTTGACCAGATTTTACCGAATATATTTAAAAGATGTTTATGGAGCGACGGACATTTTTTGTAAACTATATAAGGGATACCATCCGGACCTGGTGCTGACTTAGATGGTTTCATTTTAATTATTTTATTGATTTCCTCCAAAGTTGGTGGGTTGGCTTGAAAATCTTCAGTAGGAGTCTCAGGTTTGTGTTCGTTTGGATCCCCATATAGTCTTTGGTTTTCTGGCACTTCGTATGTGCTTTTATAATGGTCGAAAATTTGCTCGTTGGTCAAGAGAAGCTTACCTTTTTGATCTTTGAAAATGTTTTTTGAGTATTTAAAAGGATTTTTATCAAAGTCTACTTCATGTTTTGCCCGATCAAAGCTATCACGATTTTTCGTTATTTGATTTGTTATACCTTGGATAAGTTTAAGAATTGATCGCAATGCCCTAGACAGTTGGTGACTAAGTTGATTATCGCCTAAGGCTTTGGCTATACGAAGTTTCTTTATAAGATCTCTTTTTTTCCTCCTCATTTTCAATTTAAAACCGTTTTCTTTATTTTTGTGAGCATAACGATTCGTAGGTGGATAGTGCTCATTAAAGTAGTCGTAAATAGTATTTTGGAAAGTCTCTACTTGCGCATCGAGTACCTGATTTGAGCCCGGGTGCTCTAACAGGGCCGCTATATTTTGGTCATGTACTTTCCAGGTCGATTGTTTAGTATTTGGAATGCTAAGACGCGTCCGGATGGTCATGGACTCCTGATAGTTTTCATTCAATGGCTCACCATGAGATATATGAGGGTAAACTCTATCCGCAGTGAAAACTGAAGATCTTACCGACGGTTGCCGCACTTCAGCACCATTGTGTGTTTTAAGATGTTTAATAAACCAGGCTCGTCTTTTGTAATTTTTCCCGCACGTAGGGCATTTCAGTTCCGTTATCGCGCCGTTTTCGCCGTAATTGTCAACCGGTGGACAGTTCTTCCGCCCCCCCTCTCGGACTGTCCTAGGGGTATTTTTCTTATTTGGACTTTTAGCGTTTATCGACGTTCCCGGGCTTGGCTTGCTAGGCCATCGCCCTCGGCTGTCTTTCCAGCAGTCTGCTGTCTTCCCAGCTGCCAGCTGTCTTTCCAGCGTCAACTGTCTTTCCAGCGTCATCCCGTCTCTCCGGGCTGTCAATTTAGATAAGACGAAGCTTCTTAGCAATCCATGGATTCACCGTGCGGGTGCCGGGCCCATCGCGTTGCAAGGAGAGGAGTGCAAGCAGTGCCTGGGACTTGCGACCCAGGAGTAGGTTTAAGGGGCCCCTTTATTATGCGCAAAAACGCTCACCTTCACCCTCCACACTCCTCTCCCTACCTAACCAAATTTGGAAAGAACCTACTAATGCCGCCTTTGAAGTACGTTCTAGAAATGAACCGATGCTTGTTCTAGAAAGGCCAAGATCTTTAAGTAGGCTATAGAGAGATTTTGCTGTTATACCTCTCGCTCCCACTTCTACCGCGTACAAACTAACTATAAATTTATTCCTGATCAGTTCGTTGGTTAGTTCGTAATACTTATTGAGCTTGAATGTGTGATCCCTTGGGATGTTTGTTTCCCAAGGAACAGTAAGCTCCACAAGTATCACGCGCCTCAGATGTTTCGAATACAGGAATAAGTCCGGTCTGGATGACGAAACACCAACATCCCCAGGGATTTTGTAATGCTTTTCATACGTGTCCATCATGAGAATCCAATCAGGAGCCGCGCCTAATATTGAATAAGGCTTCGCTTTTGATTTTTTGGAGGAGCCTTCTTTTACGAATTCTATAGATCGTTCGGTGGTTGTTATACCCTTCCGCGCTCTTGCTACTGAAAGACTAACCGCTTCCCGTATAATTTCTATTATTAACCCTTATTAACCCATATATATTGTATAATGCCATGTATAGCCATATTAAATTTTGAATCAATGTAAAATAAACCGATATGGGTTGAATTTCGAACCCGTGACCTCTAGAAAACCTTCCTGCCGCTCTACCAATTGAGCTACTGAATCGCTACTCCGCCTCGATGAATTAGGCATTTATCTTCTGTGTCATATCGGTTTATTTTTCATTCTTTATTTATTTAAAGATCTAATTGGGAAAGAAACTATTTTATCATAACTTGCTAAACCGTCATAGTATGACGTAAAATACGATATCCTTGCTTATTTATCATGATTGATAAGTACTTATATAAATATGTTGATGGTATCATTTCTCACTATTTCTTTGGCTTACGGTATGATACCGGTCTTAGCGAAATACTTTGGAGAGAGAAGGGTCATATTAAAAATAAAAGCTATAATTCAATATATTTTAAAAGCTGTTTAAAATATTTAAACATGAAACTTTTTTTTTTAATTGTCTTCTTTTAGAGGGAATTTAAGTCTAACTCATGATCCTCATGAGGTCACAGTCGGACCCTCTTATTTGACTTCCCTTGCAAAATAAGAATATCTTGTATCACACCTCAAGGCATAATTTCCAAATAACTTCAAAATATTATAATAATATATATTTTTATGAGTTAACGGAAAGGCAAATAATTGCCATAATTCTGCTATGTTAGTTAAATCTAATAACAAATAATCCTTAGTAACCGATTTTTTTAATCTGTAAATATCTAATTAAGTTTTAATTTTTTTTACGGTAACGGTAAGATGTCTGAACTATTTTTAAATGCAATAATGAAGTAAAACATTTAAATATATACATTTTGTATTTTATTATCATTGGATATAATAATGATTGTTACTTCCCTTAAAACTTTTATACATAAAATTTCACATTTTCTAAGTGTATAAGTTGGTGTATGGCTGTTTGTATTGGTGTAGGTATGTTAGTTTCCCTTAAAAAATATTTTTATTTTATTTTTTGTATTTGTTTGTTATAGCGGCAACAGAAATACATAATCTGGGAAAAATTTCAGCTGTCAAGGTATCGCGGTAGGTACATGAGATAGGTACAGCCTGCAAACAGACAGGCGCGCAGACGGTCATAAGTACAGCGAACTCTTAGTAATGGGGTTCCGTTTTTACTCTTTGGGTACGGAACCTTAAAAATGATAATATAAACAGTAACTGAGTGTTAACATTCTACGGTTTTAATAACACTATCTCATATTAATAAGTAAATTTACGGTGTTCCAACTTTCACCTGGTCAAAAAAACCAAACCTGATGGTCAAACCTGATTTATTACATTTTTATTTTTACCGCCCCTTTGGTCGAGTGGTTAGCGCAGACGCCTAACGTGTCACGACGCAATGGGGCTCGGGTTCGATTCCCGGCGGAGACAGGCATTTATGTGATGAGCATAGATGTCTGTGTTTCTGGGTTTGGTCGTTTATTAAATATATTCTCAGTATTTATATGTGTATTTCTATATATTAGTATCGTTGTCTAACACCCTTAACACAAGTAAATAATTTGCTTACTTAGGGGTTAGATCAATGTGTGTATTTTGTCCTGATATTATTATTATTATTACTTACATTTAAAAACGAAAAAACTAAACTAATTGCTTTAATACGAAGATTCAATTTTACCATCTTCATACCTATAAAGAAAATTTACATATTTTAAATGAAAAGCTGGATAAAATGAAGAACTAGCTTACGTATCTACATTATTGTATTATATATTTAATATTAGTTAATAGATTTACTGCTAACTGCCTATTAACACTTACTTTTAATTAAGAAGGAAGACGTTTGTTCGTCAGTAATATGTTGTTATCACGCTATGAAAACTTAACATAGACTTTGAGGGCAAGTTTAGTTGTTTTTTCTAATTAACATTTAAAAATTGCAGTTTGTTTTCATATTTATTATCAGTCTAATAATTTTATAATTTCTAAAATCAGATAAAGGCTATACCTACTTTAAAAAAATAAGAAATATTTTTTCATCTATTCAATTGTAAACGCAGATTTCACAATAATAATAAGAATCTTATAATATTAACTAGGTTTTTTTTATTATAATAGATGGTAGTAACAGCATTATATTGCATTCATTGTAAAAAGTAAATTAAAAAACCGATATGTAAATAAAATACTCAAAAATAAACTTTTGACGGCTATTGTGTTATCATTATGTTAATACGTGAAGCAAAAATTTTGTACCCCTTACAAAATACGAGGTACAAACGGACGTTAGGATAAAAAGAAGCCACATATTAAGCTTATATGGAAAAGGTGAGCAGAGAGTGAATATATTTATATAGTAATGCATTAGAGATACATTAAATTATAGAAAACATGTTGTAACATGTTTCTAAGTGTGCGAAATGTTTTCTATTGTAGTGTGTGTACACACTACAATAGAAAACATTTCGCACACTTATCATTCGTTGTCACTTCGTTGTCATTAACACTGTCAAAGTCAAGTATATATTAGTCTGGTATCAAATAGTCGCAACAAGTTAATTGTGGCCTTACGTAATAGGAGAAAAAAATAATAATACGTAGAGGTCCAATTCCTCAAACATTAAAAAATACACTGCTGGCGAATTTCGGCTTCGAATTGAATCGAAACTAAAATAAATTTATAATAAAATTATTTTACAAGGAATAGACATACAATGACATCTCGTGAATATAATGGTTTACGTCCTACATTTATAGAAATAAAATTGTATATAGAATAGGCGAACACACAAAACTTTATATGTTCTTAATGTAGGTGAAACCATAGATAAAGCTAGGTAGGTATTATACTAACTTATAAAAGGTTATTAATAGATTCAGTTTTTTATCACATACCTACTGTATGGTAACATTACGTTTATTAAATACTTTTACATTTTTTTCATCATACTCGTCCTTTAAATATATTTAAGTTTATACAAAAAAGATTTGTATCCAAAATATCAGTATAGTAACTAACATCAGTCATAAATGTCAGTTAGTATCATCAGGGGCAGGGTTGCCATCTTCTAAAACTCTGTAACATCTTCTGTAACATTTATGAAGAAACAGTAATGACGAATTTAAGTTCAGACCACTGTGGTCTAAAATTTTCTCTATTAATTAATCACGAACGTGAAAAGCCCCAAAAGTTTACTTGTAGACCAATTACAAAAAACCGGGTCCTAACATTTAAGAATACTGTTCAGCAAAAAGTAGGTAAAGTAGACATGAGCGATGATAATCCAAATAATTTATATAATAACATTTTCGGTTTTTTGTTACAAGAATTTAATAATGTTTTTAAGCCAAAAACTATGACTAAATACCTAAAACTTAAATTTAGTGATTGGGCTACCGTGGGAATATATAAAAGTAGAGATAAGTTATATGATTTATATAGTGAGAGGCAATGGAATCAAGATCCGGTATTCTTGAATAAAGTTAGGATTTCTTCTAAAATATTTAAGACCGTTTGCATACAAGCTAAGTCGATTTACATAAGAAATAAAATCTTAAACTCAGAAAGTAAAATAAAGGCAACTTGGGATGTTTTGTCTAGTGTTTCTGGGAAAAATAGGGCTGCTAATGGACCTATTAAGTTAAAAATTGATAATATTGAAATAAATTCAAATTCAACTGTGGCAGCAATTTTTGAGACTTTTTTTAAAGAAATTCCTTTAACAGTCACGCGTAATTTAAATTCTTCACCATGTGATGCAATCGTCGAATTGACGAATAACGTAAGAGTCAGTAATAAATGTTTTGTTTTTAAACCTGTTACATCATATGAAATTGTTAAAACTTTTAGAAATCTAAATATGAAAAAAACCGGTGATCTTTGGGGTATGTCAGTAAAATTAATAATAAATATTATAAATGATATTGCTCCACAATTATCCTTAATTTTTAACAAATGTATTGAAACCGGTACTTTCCCAGATTTAATGAAAAATAGTAAAGTAGTTCCTTTGTTCAAAAGTGGCGATAGACTAGAACCCGGAAATTATAGACCTATCTCTATTTTACCTATTTTAAGTAAAATCTTCGAAAAAATTATACTAAACCAAATGTCAGAATTTGTTTGTAGCAATGAAATCATGCATAGTGAACAATATGGTTTCACCAAAGGCAAATCAACAACTCATGCGGGTGCCGCGCTTCTTAAGCACATTTACGACGCATGGGAAAAGTCACAGAATGCAATCGGAGTGTTTTGTGATTTATCTAAAGCCTTTGATTGCGTGGACCACCAAACACTACTTTGCAAACTTAATCACTATGGTGTGCGTAGTGCTGCGCTTGATCTTATTGCCTCTTACTTGAATCAAAGAGTTCAGACGGTTCATGTAAATAATTGTAAATCGGTTGGATCTCATCTAAAAATGGGTGTTCCACAAGGATCTATTCTAGGCCCTTTCTTATTTTTACTCTATATTAATGATTTGCCTTTTTACGTAAAAGGACTATGTGACATTGTACTTTTTGCTGATGATACCTCACTTATTTTTAAAGTTGATCGTAATAATGCTAATTTTGACAAAGTTAACTGTGCTCTGTCACGTGTTCTTCATTGGTTTGAAATTAATAATTTGGCATTAAATACTAAAAAAACTAAATGCATGGAATTTACACTTCCTAATGTAAAAAGTCAAGATTGTAGTTTATTCCTTAACAATGAAGTGTTAGAACTGACTGACTCGACAACTTTCTTAGGTATAACTTTAGATAAAAAGCTCCAGTGGAACCCCCATCTCTCAACACTCGCAAGCAAACTTAGCTCAGCCGTCTTTGCAATTAAAAAAGTAAGACAATTAACAGACGTTAATACGGCTCGACTCGTTTATTTTAGTTATTTTCATAGTATATTGTCTTACGGTATCTTACTATGGGGTAGCGCTGCCGAAATTAATTCTATATTTATTTTACAAAAACGAGCTATACGGGCTATTTGTAACTTAAAAGCTAGAGACTCCCTAAGGGAAGTTTTTAAAGAAATCGGTATTCTTACGGTCGCTTCTCAATACATTTTTAATAACTTACTATATATACGCCAAAATTTAAATGACTATAAAAAAAACAGCGACAGACATACAATCAATACAAGAAATAAAAATAGGCTCGTAACGCCTAAATTTCGACTTCAAAAAGTTAAGAAATCCTTCATGGGCTTGAGTATACGCATATATAATAAGGTTCCACAAGATATCTTAGATCTTCCTTTTCTTGGTTTCAAATCTAAAATTAAAGGTATATTATTAAATAAATCTTACTATAACATTCAAGAGTTTTTGGTTGATCGAAATGTGTGGAACTTGGGTCATTGACTCATTTGCAGGGTTGATGTTATAATTTATAAGTCAAACATTGTTAAATTTTATTTAAAAAGAGCAACTGTTGAGTTTCTGGCCAGCTCTTCTCAGCAGAACAGCATTCCGAGCTGGTGGTAGCTTACTCACAGACTGACTATACTGACCAATTTAATGTAATTGACGATTCAAAAGTGCGTGTAAATGCCTACTTGAATAAAGATATTTTGAATTTTGAATTTTGAATTTTTGAAAAGAAAAAGTCTGACTTAGTGCTGTCTTATGTCGGTAATTTTTTCCTAAAAGCCGTTCGCCCGTACGTAAATTTTAAATCGGCTTATTCGCCTTCTTTGTCCAAAAAATCATTTTCTTTGGATATCACTTTTTTTTATTCTTGATATGTGATTTTTAATTACACAATGTGTACTTTATCTTAATTGTTCGTACAGACCGGACATACAAATATTTACCCTAATCAGGGACAGTATTTCGTGGAGTTATCTCTGCCGCGTGTTTTTAAGTTTCCATTGATAGATCGATATCAATTTAATTCACAACTCATAAAATTACAATGGTAGTTTATTATGATACTTTGTATGTCCATGTGTGGTCTCATAACTCATGTATTAGGAATATAAACTATGATATTTATATAAATTATAATAGATACATTATCCAGTTGTTATTTATTGTATATTGACGCGAGTGGAGACGTTATTTATACACACACACATATATAATATATACATTATGATTGTCTTGTCTTAACACCCACTTAATTATTTTTTTAGCAGCCTTTTTATCACTTTGTTTATTGTTTTGTATGTAAAAAAATAGACCTATTAATTTATTCATTAAGATAAATATACCGGTATTGATAATCTGATATTATCTGAATGTTCGTCCACGTATCTTTGTCATTTGATATAAAACACAATCTACTAATTCTTTGTTATTTTTGTTTGTATATCTTAATTTTAGCTTTATTAATACTTTTAATTAATAATAGTTCAAAAGCCGTCAAGTAGTGATAGTAGCATCTTTACTAAAAGTAGTCATCTCTTATGGACGTTACGTGAAAATAAATATAATGTCTATTAAAATATATAAACTAATGACACAACTGTTTTAAAATCCATTGTTACCAGAATTGACTTGAATTATTTGTATGTATTGTGTTCTGTAATGTATTATATATTCTACGTTATATACTATTATGTATTTGCTATTATGTACTATGTATAGAATCTTGGGTTTTTTTTTTTTTTTTTTTTTTTTTTTTTTTATATTCTCTAGGGCAATGCTTGACTACATTCCACCTGATGGTAAGTGGAATGTAGTCTTAGGTGGTAAGGCGCATTACCCTAGCAACCTATTCACTCTTCGCTTGAAGACACCCACATTGTATTCGGTCGGAAATACCGACGCAGGCAAGCTGTTCCAATCCTTTGCTGTACGCAGTAAAAATGAGGAAGCAAAGCGCTTCGTTCGGACAGGTGGAATGTCCACAACAAAAGGATGAAAACCTGCCGTGCGTCGGGACGTCCGGTGATGGAAGGGGGACGGGGGAATTAAATTGTGTAATTCCTGCGCACACTCACCAAAATGTATCCTATAGAATACTGAGAGGCTAGCAATTCTACGCCTGTGCTCAAGGCTTTGGAGTTTGGCTCCGACCAATTCGGGATCGCCTATAAGCCTCTTTGCTCGCCTCTCAATTGAGTCCAGAACCGCAAGATGAGACTTTGCGGCACCAGCAAATATGTGACAACAGTACTCTACACACGACCGGATCTGCGCTTTGTATAAAACAAGAAGCTGTCCCGGTGTAAAGTACTGCCGAACCTTCGCAAGAACGGCAAGCTTTGCTGCTGCTGCTCTTGCTCTGGACTCAATGAACCGACCAAAGTTGAGGTTCGAGGAAATCTCTAAGCCTAACAACTGAAGCCGGTCACTGTATTCCAAGGATACATTCTGGAAAGTAGGAGCCAAGGTGAAAGGGCTCCTTTTGGCGGTGAATAGACACGTCTGCGTTTTGGTGGCGTTGAACTTGACAAGATTGGCATTGCTCCATGCGGAGACTGCCTGAAGTTTGTCATTCAAACGTTGCACCATGGCTTCTCTTTCAGACTGTACTTGATCTCGACTAGCCCGAGTACTCGGCAGATATCTTTCTACAACTGTGCTGTCGTCTGCATACCCATAGATACCGGGCTTCAACAGATCATTAATGTGCAGCAGAAACAGAGTTGCAGAAAGAACGGACCCCTGAGGCACTCCGGCATTTATTGTCAAGGGTTCCGAGGAACACCCGTCGACAACTACTCGGAGAGATCTGTGGCTCAGAAAGTCCGTTACCCAGCCGATCAGACCAGGAGATATACCGTACGCTGAAAGCTTGCTTATAAGGCTCGCATGCCAGACCCTGTCAAATGCCCTCGAGACGTCCAGAGAGACGGCGACCGCTTCTCCGTTCTTCTCGATGGCCTCGCCTAAAATGTGAGTAGCATACACTAGGAGGTCCCCAGTAGACCTATTACGGCGAAACCCGTACTGTCGGTCACTGAGGAGATCGTTACCTTCTAGGTATGCTAGTAGGCGCGAGTTCAATACACGCTCCATAATCTTGCAGAGTATGGAGGTGATTGAAATCGGTCTGTAATTGACAGGGTCGGCACGGCTGCCTTTTTTGGGCACGGGTTGCACATTAGCAAGCTTCCAGGATTTCGGCACTATTCCAGTCATGAAAGAGAGACGATACAGACGTGTCAGTACAGGAGACAACTCAGCTGCGCATGTCTTGAGCAGAATGGCTGGTATACCATCAGGACCACTGGCTTTATTCACATCTAAACGACACAATGTTCTCCATACCTCTTTGTTAGTGATGCGGATTTCAGGCATCGAAACACCGCAGTGAGGAAGATGTGCTGGAGAAGCATTGCCAGTGTCTAGATGCGAATTATCAGCAAACAGAGAAGCAAGTACGTTCGCTTTCTCTGTTGCTGTGTGGGCCAGGGATCCATCCGGCTTCAGCAGAGCAGGCAGTGAGGGTTGGCAGAAATTCGACTCGATCGCTTTCGCAAGAGACCAGAAAGCTCGACTGCCAGTTGGTCTGACAGAGAGCTTTTCGCCATTCTTAGCGATTCGATCGAGACGAGCCTTCCGCAATGCCTTTTTGTAGGACTTGGCAGCTTGGTTAAAGGCTCTCTTCTTCGAACTTACATCCGGAGTTTTGCGGCTTCGAGCATCAGCCCAAATGAGATATGCCGAATGTTTTCGGTCTTGAGCATGACCACATTCGGCATTAAACCATGGGCGAGCTTTGCCACCGATGGGTACGTCAGCAAAAGGAATAAAATACTCCATTGCCTGATGCACCACATCGGTTATAGCATCCGCGCAACTCGACGGATCCAAAGAAGAGAAGCAGACCTGCCGCCAAGGATAAGACGCAAAAAAGTGCCGCATCTCATCCCAATCTGCTGACTTGTATTTCCATACTCGCCTAACACCATGAGGTTCTAAAGCTGGTGGGGAATATGTAAACACAGATTTCACCAGACAGTGATCGGAGGTTCCCAAGGGAGAGGTAACCTCTACCCGATACCTGTCCGGATCAGTTGTCAGCAGAAGGTCCAGGCAATTGGCTGTATGGCCTACCACATCTGGTACCCTTGTCGCTTGCTTCACCAGCTGAAAGAGGTCCAAGGACAACGCAAAGTTCCGCGCTTCTCTTCCAGCATGGTCGGTTCTCTGGTACGGGAACAGCCAGTCCTGATGACAGGCATTAAAATCCCCCAGAAAGACGAGCTGCGCCGAAGGGAACTGATGCAGAGCCATATCAGCAGCCTCACCGAGATACTCGAATAATCTAGTTGTCTCCTGGTCACCGCTGTGCGAACGGTAAACACAAGAATACAGGATTTTTTCGTTTCCTGTGTCTACTAAAACCCATAAAGAAGAAAAAGTGGGGTCTTCAAGGTGACGGAGACGCTGGATACAGAGGTCGTTCCGCGCATACACGCAGACTCCGGCACGTGAGCGAAAGTTGTGCTCTAACGTGTATCCGGGATAATCCAGGTGCGCAGCGCTTAAGGGACATTGTATCTGCGTCTCCGTCAAAAAGAACAGGTGCGGTTGTTCTGTCTCCAGGTGGTGATGGACAGGTAAGATATTAGAGTGCAAACCCCTAATATTACTGAGGTGCACTTTAAATGAGGAGGAGTGCAACCGCTGTACAAACTTTTTTCTTTTTTTTTGGTTTTTTTTCATGGTAAAAATAAATAAAAGTGAATAGGGATGGGAAATGGCAGTTGAACGAGGCGGTACGTATCAAACCCGACTTCGAAATTGGTGATGTCTTGCCGCTGGGAGGCTAGCCTGGAGACTGCGGGGACGCCCGAACCACCCCAGGGATCGCCATCGGGCCTCCTCGCCTGGTCGCCAACCAGCACGATGGAGCCACCCTGGGATTTTTCGCAGCTGGCGGGGCAGCCTTTCGTGGGTGGCTAACCCACTAATTGGGCCCCCAACTATCTGCGGGCGGCCAGCGGAAAGCCGTCGCTTCGGATCCCGCTACCCTCCTCGACTAGACACCCGACAAAACAAACACCAACTCGACGTCAACCGGTTCGCCAACGTACCGCAGCTGTTCAGACCCATTTCCCATATACGGCTTCATCGAGCAACGTGCCGGAACACGACTAGGTCGCTTTGCGGCACGACTTTGCCCGATGGGTGGTAACTTTGCCGGCGACCCGATGTTATGGTCTACCACCAAGTAATATGGTAAGTCGTGGTAATATCGTCATTATCATAATGATATATAACCTATAATTATAATAGTTGCAGCAAAAGTATAAGTAGGACATTATTATTTTTTACCATATTGAGTGAAAAATAAACCGATACGGGCAGGGGTTCGTCCCAAGATCATTAATTATGTTAGTAATATCTTAATTTCCTCATAAATATTCAAACTAATCACTTGGAGATATTTTAATTAAGCTAGTTCATGTTGTTTATAAAATAATCCTTAACACGATGAAACCAGTAATTTATATTTTTTTTGTTGCAGAAAGTAGTTGTGTGTGATTACTCTTTTTATATATTTTTTTCAATTGCGAAAAAAAATATTAATATTTGGAAATGTCTATACATGTTGAATAGTCATGTTAGATTTATTAATATAAAAATATAATGTAAAATAAATCGATACGATCAGGGTTTCGAACACGCGACCTCTGAAAGTCCATGTATGAACATTTTTATTAAAAATATTACTGTTATGTTTAAATACCGTAAAGAAAATTTTATTTTGAGGTCAGAATGGGGACAGTAATCTTTCGTTTTCCAATAAATAATGTTTCTTCATAACAATTGTTTTACAAAGTCAACAACAATTCGACACTGCGTCACTGCGGACGAAACAAAAATACTCTTATCTTCTGAATAGTAAATTTTAATTATTTGTTCCAAATGTCGTGTTGAAGAGGTGGAGCTGTTTGATTCAGGTTTTCTTCTTTTTGGAATCTGCAAATTAGGAATGTGGACAACGCTTTGATCTTTGTAGTACCAGTTAGTAAGAAGGAGAATAGAATACTGGAGTGAGATGTGAGAGGCTGGTATTTGGATATAATTTCTTTAAAATGGTAATTATAGTAGCATAGGGAAAACTATTTGCGATTGTTTCGATAATAATCACTCAAACCTCTGGAAGACTTAATCCATTTCGAGATATGGAGTGTCAGTTTGTTTTTAAGGAAATCGTCTGGAACAGCTGATTTCTGATGTAATTCTCTTGCAAGGTGTACCACAAAATTTAATTTATCTAACCTAACCTTAAAGCGTTTTTTTTTAACAGAATGTGTATAACTTTTGGTCTAACTCCTAAAAAAATATTCAAATAATAAATAAGTAGTATTGGTTCTTTTGTTATTTTTAAGGCTTTTTGAAAGATTACAAGTGTTAACATAAATGACAAACGAAATTAGTTTGACTATCACAATTAGCAAAATAAATTATATTTTACAATGTTTCGCTTTTATACACAAAATATTGTTTTTTTTTTCTCGAGTCTATTAATATCAATGCCAATATCTATGCTGTGGTTTGCCAAACGTCAGTTATCTCAAGTGTCTTTTCTTGGCACTGAATAATCCATAATGTATTCCAAAAAATACCACTCAAGTGGAATCCGGAAACACGTAGAGTCATGATTCTGTACTTAGATTTTAAATTTAAGCTAATAGAGATAATCGCATAGATAGTAAACGTAGGTTTGAATAGATTCTATTAAAACAGAAATTAGACTAAGAAGTCTAAAAAAATAATCTCCAACCGTTACCTACTCTTGTTAAGCATTTATCTATTATCTCTATATCATTATTACATATTGTAACAGCTGTTTTTGGATACTACCTAAACGTATTTAAGTATTTTTACTAGGTACCTACCTAGTACACCAAAGAGAAGTTCGTAATCAAATCAAATAAAAGACCCTATCTTTCACGGGATATGAAATGCGATTTACAATAATAATATACGACTATAATTTTTAGAGATCAGCTCGGATGTTATGATTCAATACAAGTGCTTTTAAGAAACTCAAATATTTGCTGAAAATACATTCAACATTAAATATTAACGCGAAAGTATACATAAAATTATGTCATCACCTACCTAGCACTTTCACCCCTGAATTCCTAAAACAACTAGCTCTATCTATTGATGATAAGTGAACTTTGAGTAATAAAATGGTTTGATAGTAGTTCTGCTTTTTATCGTTAGATGGCGTGCATCTAAATTTTCATTATTGCTTAAAATTATTAAATAACTGCTGATCCTTACAGTATTGAGTATGTTATTCAGACCCCATGATACAATGAGGACGAAATAATGTATAATATAATATTATATTAAAAAAAAAATGCAAAATACTACCTAATTATATTAATGATTTCATTAACAGACACCATTTATTATTAAAATTAATTGTTTTATACTCTTAATTAGAGAGGTTAAAAAACTTATGAACGCAACCCACTTTTGCGAACTTTTTAATACACATCCTAATAATATGTTTAAATAATTGTAATGCTAATTATAATCTAAAATTACAATACCATACGTGTACGAAAACGATATAAACGAAACCGGTCGACTTGATTAGTGCACACTTCTTGACCTGAATGTTTGTCCTTACATATGGAACATTCTAGATATATGATTAAATGTTATGGAAAATTTTATTACAGATTTTGTTTTAGTTGAGGAAGAAAACATTTAGAAATAATATTATATTCAAACTAATAAGACGATTTAACGATCAAAGCATATAAAACTAACTTTGAAGACAACTGGTTATTAATCTTCAAGATTTAAGAATAATTTACTTTTCATTATTAAATTTCCAATACATAAGATATAAATCATGTTTTAACAAAAAAAACAGCTTATAATAATAAGAACTAGATCTTCAAATATTAATATACATTTATAACTAATCCAAATAAACACACTCTATATACAAATAATATGCTCGCTTACATTATCCTCAAAAATACTAGAAATGCTCATTTAATCTAGTTAAGTATCTAGTTTTTAACTAGAGCAGTATCTTAATAATTGAGGTTCAATTGTGTCTTTATAAATATAATAACATTCCCTACATGTATGTATGTGACCGGACTTCATACAAAACATGACGTAAAAAATTGTACTATTCTTGAAATCGTATATTTTACAAAAACTTGAAGAGTTTAAAATTTAATGCCATTAATAAAAATTAATTGTTAGATGTTGTCCAAAATAATTAGCATTAATTATTATTATTCATTTTATTAAATTTTATTAAATCTAGTTGTAAATGTTATAAAATTATTTTTTTCTTATATTTTACTTTAATTTTTTTTTTAAGAAAGAATCTAAAACACATAATAATTCTACTCTATACTGAAATATTTGAACGTTACTAATTAATAAAGTATGTTGTTACTACCTCAATGGGTTTCCGAGAAAAATTGCGGGGAGAGATTATCTTACATAGAACGAATTCTGAGAAGGTTTATACTTTATTGCTTGGATCGCTTTTAATTGAATACCTATCAAATCTAGTTTCTTTTTATATTTACATTATTAAAAAAAACAATTCGCTGTTTATTAAATTTCCGTTATTTTTTGACAGAACTAACTAAGGGTTTAACAATTTGACAAAATTACTCCAATTTTTTATTTTTCTGATTTGTATTTTTCTTGTATTTTTACAAACAGATATCCACCAAATGAACTATTCTCATCCATAATTCAATTGATGTTAATCGTTCCTGAGTTATATGTGAACAAAAGGACGGACAAGTTTTACAATATGTAACATATAAATCCAAGGACTGACTGTAACTAAATAAACATAAGTTATTTTGATGATTTATATAATAATAGAATAAGCTGATGCATTGTATGTTATTAATTGAATGGCGGTCAATAAACCCCGACACATATAAATTCACTAAAATTATTACTTAGCTTTATTATTATAAACAATTTCAGTAATTAATATACATAGTAATTTAAATTATTTTGTTTCAGGTAGGAATTGACATACATATCTCCATTTAATATTCTTTACATTAAGATAAGGTATGTATTTTTTTTATATTCTCTTGATTTATATAATGCCCTTGTATATATTATAAAATCTTATAATGTTATGATAAACTAGATAAAAAAGTCAGACATTATTTTAAAATACTTTAAACAGATAAAATAAGAGACGTTCTTAACATGTCACTGTTATCACTCAGTGAAGAGAATCACTCAAACTAAACAAAATATATTATCTTAAATTTATATATTTATTCAAGTATACATTTATACGTACTTTTGAATCAATTATTACATCAGAATGGTCAGTATTATCAAATAATACTGGCCAAAAAACTGAACAGTTGCTCCTTCTTAATTTAACAATATAATATGTACTTTATAACATCAACCTTGCAAATGAGTCAACAACTTAAGTTCTACAAATTTTGTTAAACCAAAAGTTCTTGAGAATGGGTAGGTACTTAACCTACCCATTGTATCTACATTACAAAAACTCTTAAATGCTAAGCTATAAGGAAGTTGTTGCTAAAATTATATTATTTACTTTATATAAATTATATTGATTATTAATAATAACATTAAATAATTAATTATTATTTGAATATATCTATTAACATATATAACCTTGTTAAGCTAATTCAAATTCAAAATAAATATTGAATGAAAAATAAACCGACACGGGATGTACAATTTTCTATTTAAAAATATAATTACTATATTTGCAGACAAAATTGTTTTTTTTTATGATTGACGTATTTAGGTACTATATAACTGTTATATATTACATTTATTTATTATGTATGTTAATACAACATGATCATAAAAACTAATATAATAATTTGATAAACCATTAATAACTTGATAAACCACTATTACGATGAAATATTATATTGTATGAATTTGTCATTCTATCAAACCGTTCAGAAGATGTACTATCACTAACAGACAGATGAATTATATATATGTATATATACTGATAAAGGCCACTACAATCATGTACTCAGAGTAATCATTGAATGAAAAACCTTCTAGATGTGAATTAAAAACACCTGCAACAAAGTTCCAATTTATATGTCAATTGTACATAGTGACAGATATTATATATGTGACTTGTTCTTGTCCCATATGTCAGATAACCGGACTATAACCGCATAGAGCCGGTTAGAAGCGGTTATAATGATTGTCTTAAATTATTTTGAGGTCATTATACGATCCATTATGCTATGATGTTATGATTTGAACTCAATGAAATCATATATAGTAAGTGCATCCTGCAGTTGTATTTATTAGATGAGTTTTCTATTGAGTTGAGTTGATTTGTATCACCAGTATTCAGTTTACTTAAAAATTTGAACATCTTTTCTTTCTTTGAACATAAATACGGGAGGTATTAGAGAAATTACCACTATCACAGGGAATTTTGCAAACATAGAAATAACGGACCCAGAGAACACATAGAGTCGAAACAACACTCTGTAGATCACATAAACAACTGTCCCGAGGGAAATCGAACCCACAACCTTTGGCTCAGCAGCATGACCACTAACCACTAGCCCAACAGTCCGTCCGATAGTTATCTATGATTAATATCATATAGTAGCCCAATTAAAAAATATTTGTTTTAATTTCACTGTTGAATGCTTCATTACAATAAGTCTACATAGACTAGACTTAGGTCCAAAGTGATAAGTAATTTAACTGGTGACTAGTACATTCACGAACATAATTCATAGTTTACACAAACTAATAGTAATACTTTAACATCTTAAAACTTACCAACATATAATTTGTGTTCCAGTAATATACTAAATACGATTAAGACTTAAAAATAATCATTTACATTCTGTATTATAAAGGGCTTGTCTTTCAAATTTAGATATATGTTTGTTAGTCTGTCGGTGTGTCTAGAGGCAGGCGAAGACGTTTATCAAGAAACTAAATGATTCATAAGAGAAGGAAAATTTATTTTAGAAGCGGTTCCTTTGCCAGATTATGTAACTCATACATGAGGCAGGGTGCCAGAACAACTCTGACGTTTAAAGACGTCATTACACAAATTGAGAAGGATAGTAAGAGGAGATACATAAATAGAGAACAATACATAAATATACGATTTATTTTAATAAGAAAACCCGTATTGTTATTATATGTATATTTCCAAACTATTAAGATATCGTTGACATCGTACTGGAAACTATCGTAATATTAACCGCCCCGTTGGTCGAGAGGTTAGCGCAGGCGCCTAACGTGTCACGGCGCAATGTGGATCGGGTTCGATTCCCGGCGGAGGACAGGCATTTATGTGATGAGCATAGATGTCTGTGTTTCTGGGTTTGGTCGTTTATTAAATATATTTTCAGTATTTATACATATAAATAAGAAATACACATGTATTTCTATGTATTTGTATCGTTGTCTAACACCCTTAACACAAGAAAATAATTTGCTATTTAGGGGTTAGATCAATGTGTGTAATTTGTCCTGATATTATTATATTATTATTATTATTTTGTCAAATGGTTTAAGTCGAATGAAATGTACAATAGGTACATATTATACGGTAGACTTCGAAGATATGTAGACTGTTCTGACGCGTGTTCACGTCATGAAGATCTCTAATTTTACTATCTGCGTGATGCTGAAACGCCTTCTCAATTGCGTAAAGACAGACATTTTGCAGATAAATGGCTTAAGTATAGTTTTTAAGAATACGATGTTGTAGTCAAGGGGTAAATAATGGTTTTAGAAATTATATTTCTTAACTCAAGGTAGTGACCAGCTAGTGACTGAAATTTTATTCTAATTTAAGGTTTTAATGTTTAAGTTGGTTTGGACAGTAGCCCATACATAGATAGGGAAGTCAGACTGAAATGTGGTCATAGAATAAAAACCAAATGAGGCTACCTATATGTCTCTTTCTTGACTCTTTTATTATTTGTCAGACACTGACAGTCATATTGCCTATGGCTCCACTATTCTATGAAATCATCTCTATACATAAAAATATTATGTTATAGTATGTCAGTCGACTATTAGCTCTATGAGACCATTTGATATAAGACTAATCGTAGAATTATTAATTATACATAACTCTATGAGACTAATATATCAAGTATATCAATCATAGACAATGTCTACGTAAATAATGAACTAGTTGTGTATTCGCATTGTAGTGTGTGTAATGTCATTTTCATTATTATTATATTTCTAATGCATTTTTATATAAAAATAATAGCTTTTTGCTTTTCATCCATATAAACTGCAACAAAGCTACTGTATTTTATAAAAAAGGGTACAAAGATTTTGTTTTCGTATTATTAATATAATGATAATTCGTTCTTTATTTATTACTTATCGAAGATGTCCAGATTTCTGAAGCTATACTTTTTTGAGAGTTCAAAGTCTATTTAAGGTTTTAATGTTTAAGTTGGTTTGGACAGTAGCCCATACATAGATAGGGAAGTCAGACTGAAATGTGGTCATAGAAAAAAAAGCAAATGAGGCTACCTATCTGTCTCTTTCTTGCCTCTTTTATTATTTGTCAGACACTGACAGTCATATTGCCTATGGCTCCACTATTCTATGAAATCATCTCTATACATAAAAATATTATGTTATAGTATGTCAGTCGACTATTAGCTCTATGAGACCATTTGATATAAGACTAATCGTAGAATTATTAATTATACATAACTCTATGAGACTAATATATGCTTGTCATAGACAGTGTCAACGTAAATAATGAACTAGTGTGTGTATTCGCATTGTGTGTATAATGTCATTTTCATTATTATTATATTTCTAATGCATTTTTATATAAAAATAATAGCTTTTTGCTCTTCATCCATATAAACTGTAACAAAGCTACTGTATTTTGTAAAAAGGTGTACAAAGATTTTGTTTCCGTATTATTAATATAATGATAATTCGTTCTTTATTTATTACTTATTGATGAGGTCCAGATTTCTAAAGCTATACTTTTTTGAGAGTTCAAAGTCTTAGTGGTCCAATCGAGCCACTGAAGCAATTATTCTTAAAACACCAAATTTTAAGAGAAAAATAATCAAAGAAAAGGTTTACATAAAAAAAAATTGTTATACAAAATTCCTCTTAACAGAAGCAATTACTTTTACGACATGAAAACCGTTATTATATTATATTTATTTAAATAATAAATAGACAATGGTAAGGTAAATCTGTTATTTTTTACGCAGAACTGATGGTTGCACAATTTTATACATGCAATATATTAATACATTAGTCATAAATAACTTATCAATTAAAAGTACCTACACATAAGTCTTCTTAAAATATCATAAACTACTGGTCTAGTGATAAAGATTATTACATATTATTATTATTATTATTATCATTTATTTCATATTAATCTTATTATTTACATTTATACATATAACATAAAAAAAAACAACATTATAAATATAAATATAAAAAACAGTATCCCGCCGACGTGGGCCTTACAACCAGTCCGTCGGTGGTTAGGGCGACAGCGAAAGAAACTTCCTCACAATGCGTGCCGTACCCAAAACTGCTGCTCTTTGCATCCGACCCTTGATCCAGTTTTTTAGTGAGAGCCTCTTGAGATGATGATCGAGACTCTTCGCTATAAGACCATTGACGGAAACTACCATCGGGACAATTATTGTTGAGTCAACATCCCACATGTCGGTAATCTCGTGAGCTAAGTCCAAGTATTTTGACAGTTTGTCCTTCTCAGCTTTCACAAGATTAGCGTCACACGGGACACTGATATCAACAAGAAATGCCCGGCGCTCTAACCGATCTACCAGCACGATATCAGGCTTATTGGCTACAATAGTCCTGTCCGTTATGATAGATCGGTCCCAATAGAGCTTAGCATGACCATTTTCCAAAACTGGCTCCGGTGAGTACTTATAATATGGCACTTCAAAAGGTACCAGACCGTATTGAAGAGCAAGTTCTTGGTGGATAATCTTGGCTACTTGGTTGTGCCTGTGCAAATACTCTCCATTGGCAAGACGACAACAACCGGAAATAACATGTCTGATGGATTCCCCAGGTTGGTGGCACGCACGACATATATCAACAGTGCCATCCTTTATTATGTATTTCCGATAGTTGTTCGTCTTGACAACTTCGTCAGCAATTGCACAAGTAAAACCTTCGGTTTCTCCAAAGAGATCACCGAATCGTAGCCAAGCCACGGACGCCAGAAGGTCTACATCAGGCCCATAGAGTGCCTGGTGGAACCGTCCATGAAGCTCCTTACTCTTCCATATATTTATACGGTCGTCAGTGCTAAGTACTACCGGTTTATGCCAGTTGTCTTTGGCTAAGGAGAGCGGTGTGAGGCCTTTATCTACTGCAACAATGTCCCGATGCATTCCACACTCAGCATGAAGGAAATATTCTCTAAGATTGCATACCTCACGGTTGTGTAAGTTTTTGGCATTAAGGAAGCCGCGACCCCCACACTTCCGTGGAATATACAATCTCATCACTGATGAGCGCGGATGATGCATGCGATACATTGTCAATAGTTTTCGGGCCTTTCGGTCCAGGGCATCTAATTCGGTCTGAGTCCACCTTAATATGCCGAAAGTATACATCAGCAGGGGCATTACCCAACTGTTGAATGCACGCACTTTGTTACCTCCCGACAAAAGACTTTTTAGGACTTTTGTCAAGCGGTTAAAGAAGCGTTCCTTCACTAGCTGTTTAATGTCCCCACTTAGTATGCCTAAGCATTCCGACATACCAAGGTATTTGTAGGATTCGGTTTCAGAGAGGGATCTGAGGGACATTGTCTCCGAGAGTTGTAAATATTCGCTATTTACAACTCGGCCATTCTGCACATGTGCAACCGCACATTTATCTACACCAAACTCCATCCTAATGTCATTACTAAACGTTTGCGTAACGCTTAGTAATGATACCAGATCTGCTTTATTTGGTGCAAATAATTTGAGATCGTCCATGTACAAAAGATGTGAAATGATCTCACCCCCTCTGCGAAAGCGAAATCCCAGTTTTGAATCCCTAAGCAACGTGCTTAAGGGGTTCAAAGCCAGGCAAAACCACAAAGGACTCAAGCTATCACCCTGGAAAATACCTCGCTCAATCCTTACAGGTTCGGAAGTAAGAAGACTTCCTCCGCCCCCTGGAAGACAAAGGACCGTTGTCCATTGCCTCATACATGAATCAAGAAAAGCGCATAGATCTGTGTCAATCTTATACACTTCTAGTACTTTTCTCAACCATGTATGAGGCACCGAATCATAGGCCTTTTTATAATCAATCCAGGCGGCGGAGAGACCCTTCTTACCTCGGCGAACCTTTTCATTAATGGCCATGTCAATAAGGAGGAGCTCCTTAGTACCACGAGACCCAATCTTACATCCATTTTGAGCGGGATCTAAAATGCTGTTTGCATACAAATGTGTGTTTAATTTTGAAGTCAAAATGGATGTAAGAAGCTTATAAATTGTTGGTAAGCACGTGATAGGTCGAAAGTTCTTTGGATCCGTGATACTACCAGACTTGTGGAGCAGAAAGGTGATTCCTGTTGACATAAAAGATGGTAGGGATCCGGACACGATGGCTTCCTGGAATTGCCCAGCCAAACGTTCGTGTGAAGACCGCAGCCATTTGAGCCAAAAGTTATGTAATCCGTCCGGCCCAGGACTTTTCCAGTTATGGGTCGAACGGATCGCATCCCTGACATTGTCTGGGCTTATAAATAAAGCCTCCATTGGCTGCAGGTGTTCACACGCGCGCTCAACAACACGCATCCAGCCACCATCGTTGTGATTAATAGGCACCGACCAAATATTATTATTATTATTATTATTATTATTATTAAGTGATGAAGATTATTATTATTATATTATTATTATAGTGATGTACAGCATTGCTGAATATTGGTTATTGGTATAAGATTTGTTTCTCTTTTTTGTATTCCGATGTCTACGTAGTATGACTATTACTTACTTCATAAAAATAATTTTAATACGTATATAGTTGGTTAGATTCTCTGTTCCTTTTTTCAAAATGTATTTTATAAGTTTATATACCTAGTTGTATTTTATTGCATATGCAAAATGTATTTTATAAGTTTATGTAGTGTTTAGTTGTATGTAGAAGCCAATATATAAAGCGACTATAACTTTGATGATAGGTAATGAAGTTGTGAGTAATATGAGTTGGTTTTTACTAATTATAAAGCTTGAATAATTTTATGACCTATGCATATAATAAAATAGTAACGTTGCAAATCTGTATATTCGACATTTATTTAAAAAAAACCAATGGCTGCGTGTTTAGAACATGACACTGAGCTCAACAGAATCGTTTCTAAAATGTAGATAGTCGGTTTTTCTATTTATCGGTTTGTCTTTTAGTTTTTGGAACATATATGAATTTTGATAATACTTGGTATGTATAATACGTTTGGTAATGGTATTGTCCTAATCAAAACTACTGGGTAGATATTAATGACATTTGGTGGCTTCGTGACACTCGATTATTCGTTAAGTTTATCTATAGTATGCTTTTCAACCCAGAAAATCCTCTTAATTTCAAGGAAATGCACAGAAGTTGTGAGGATACAGCAGGTGATGCCGCGGGAAACAATTAGTATAACATATGTATGTAATTTTTTTTCCTTAAACATACTGAGAATCCAAACTAGTACAAACAAGACCTTACCATTTTTAATACGGAGTATGAAACCAGCCAACTATCCACCTGATGTTGCACTGATGCAATGCTACCCTACAAAATTGAAGGGGACTGCTCCAGCATCGGACACACACAGCACACACACATACACAGCACACACACACAGCACACACACACAGCACACACACACAGCACACACACACAGCACACACACACGCACACACACACACAGCACACACACACACACGCACACACACACACAGCACACACACACACACGCACAGCGCGCACACACATACACACACAGAGAGACACACACACACATCACACACATACACACAGACATCACACACACACACACACACACACACACACACACAGCATTCACTACATAGGACTAGGACACTAGGATGAAGAGGTATGGAACTTGGACACTCCAGTACCAAGGCTAAAATATATTCTTTTCGCTGATCTTTAAAAGGTGGTGTTACACCAGTCGAGCCAGCCCGTATACATGCTGCACTTGACATAGAGTCATCAGTCAGTCAGACGTGAGTCTAGCTGTGGACTTACTTTTTTAAATGGTCATTGAAACCTGTTCTATATACGTACATAAACAACGTCTTGTAAGTACAGACTTGCTAATTTTCATTATTATCTATGATGAATGATGAGTCACAATTAATTCTTTGCATGTATTTTGTCTTTACGTACGTACTTCTTGGAATTTTAAAGATATTACAACTTGTTTTTATACTTAAAAAACTTCCATTTAAAGTGTAAAATGTATGTTTGCTTTTCTATTGAACTAATATTTATTGAATCTAAAACAAGGACATTTTTACATAAATAAGGTATTATGATACGTGATTTATCCTAAGAATAGTGTCTGTGTTTCTTTAGTGTTTTTCGTCTGCCAATGCAAGGATCTATATATATTTCTAGGGAAATTAGTTTTTCACTACAAAACCCCTACATGTATAATATGCATGTATTATATGTAATACTTAGATGTCTACAATACATAGCTACTTTTCCTACCTGGTATATTTCCAGACAACTCAAACCAGTTTTAACCAATTTTACGTAATGTTATTTTGGTATATTTACTATTGCAAATACTGGACTAGACTAATCTGAATTTGAATTAAATATAGATTGCTGAATTTTTCATGGCAAGTAAGCTCCCGATGGCTCAGTTGGTAAAGCGGTGGGAAGGACTTCCAGAAGGCGCCGTTTCGAGTTTTTCTCTTTTCGATGCATCTTTCTATACGTTTTAAGCAAATAACACTTTTATAAACAATTGAAAATGTTCAATTAGATTAGATGTCTGCAAAAATAATTTACTATTTCTAATAGTTTTAAAATAAATTTCTTACATAACAAAAATTACTATTTTTAATTGTAGATGTCGAAACTGATATTTTAGGCTATTGTGGAACAAATTAATGTTGAAAAAAAGTTTAATTTACCTAATTGATTGGCCTTGATTACAAAATCTTCACCTGAACAATGTTAGCGAATGGATTGAAAATAGATTTTAGATCAAATGTTTATTTTCATTAGTTAGGTTAAACTCCGTGTTCGTTTCGTTTAATTTATTACTCAAATAAACAAACGAATCATTGTTACAAGATTGCATAAAAGTTTCGCAAAAACGGGCAAGGTACAGAAAAATCAGCGTAGGTAGTTATGAAAGTATCAAAACGAAATATTAAATTTGACCTGATTCCATAATCACAACCCTAATTCTCACCGTCTGGCAAATACAAATTACACTATCTATTTTAAAATATTCGGACGAAACCTCGTATCGCCTCTATTTGATTCACTATACGATTGGAACGCGCCAAAATTCCTCGTAAACATGGCGTCCGCGAATTTGAACTGTTTCTGACGTTTGTTTTTTTTTTTGACTCTGCTCTGGATGTGAAGTGTGTGCAATGAGGATATGAGTGGTTTTTATGTGTTTAGAGTATTGTATAATGTTTAGTGCATTTAACGGAACTGACCCAAGTTTATGGTCTGGATATCATCTTTAAGTGTTCATTTAGTGTAAGTTATAAGGAGCGATAAACCAAGATTCGAATTGCTTATTTTAGCCCAATTTTATTTTAAACCCATTTTCTTTTCAATTTTACGCAGGAGTTTTAGCAGTAATAATAAAAAACAAAAGAAATATTGAACATGGTATATGACATGTCTGTTTTGGAAATGAAATTAAATTTCTTCCAGAGTTGTAAAATAAAAAGCTTATATGATAGGTTAAGTAATTTTTTATGACTATAATAACATTGCTCCTTTTTCCACATTACGAAAAATCCTAAGAGAAAACAAAAACTCCACTTAAAAAACTAGTATGATAATTGGGAATCAGCATCTGATTTATTTTATAACTTCTGTTACTAAAAATATTTTCAGGTTAACTATTGTAAAATCCAATATAACAAATATTTTAAGGTGCAATTTGTCTGTTAAACAAAATATAAAAATTATAATAATGTAAGACAATCAATTAGTTGGATTATAATATTTTGTGCACTAAATTCAACACCAAGACCTGCTTTTTTTTTGTCGATAAGCCTTTTATGGCAATGCCGTTACATATTTAACTGCGTGTTAATTTTATCGAATAAAAAGCACATTTAGTTATTATGCATCAATGATTTAAACATGACACCTCCCGTAAAATAATTCTCAAATATAATATCCGTTATGGACATTGAGTTGAAGTTTCGAGGCGCTGAGGTCAAAAGTGCCAATATTGTTTTTTATTCCCCAAGGAATCTTATTTTAAAAAACCTATTTCGAAACTTGATGTAGGTAACAGCTGTTATTCTATATATATCTTTCGTAGTAATATGTTTTGTACCTGTTCCCTTGTAATAAGCTTCAAGATCCCACGTCAAATTTGAATTACATTAGGAGGGTTGTGGTCATCCGTCAAGACTTTGCCAGGCGCACGCGCATCGTTATTTACGATGCAGTCTGCAGATTGTTTTGTTTCTTTGTTATGGTGCAAATATTTTTGGCAAATGGTTATTTTGTGACTGCTTTTGAGTTTATTTATACGTCTGGAATTTTAAATACATTTGTTGTAAATTATTATTTGTTATCTGCTTTGCTGATTGAATTTTAATACCTCAATAAAAAAAACGATTTTTGTGCATCAAAGTTTTGTATATTAAGTTTTTTATTTATCCATTCTATTCAAGGCAAAGCAAAAAAACTTCACGAAAAAGTTTATTTGTTAGGTCGTAAAAAGGATGAGAGATATGACCTTAGTCGGTTTACCGTCTTTGCTATTATTATGATCACGTAACACGATTACGTTATCAACTCCAGTAAAGGATAAAGGAAGGAAAATGTGTACGTTTGCATCACACCTTGCAAGCAGTTTTCATATACAATTTACCGGTTCATAGACAGCATGCGCAGGCGCCGGCCTGTTGCAAATCAAAGGCTACCCGTCAGTGTCATTTTGATCGGCAACGCGCGCGGACGTCGTGACCTCGCGGTTAAAACTCACGTGTATTTGTGAGTAAATAAGCGTGGACAATTTATGTCAATTGAACCGGACAACGTTGTGTGTGCTAGTTTGTGTCCGTCATATTGGATTGCTCGGGCCTACAGCTCGATTCGCAACACGGTATTATTTGGCACGCTTTGCTATTGTTTATTTTGACGACGTACACATTTTAAACCATTGTATGTTTGGTAACATAAAACTACATTCGCTAAATGATGATTTCATTGACACTATTCTATAGTTTATTACAATATGTAACGATTATTATATAATGTATAGCAGAGCTAGATTCTGGGAATTATAATTATCATGACTGACAACGAGCAATGGCTACGATGTTTAATGACGGCAATCAATGACTGAAATGAACCATTTAAATTGATTCAAGTGACTGAAACATTTATCAGGTTTTGGTTCGAAGTTAAAGACGAGAATCGCTTGACAAATTAATGTCACTGAAAACCCAGATGTTTCCTATAAAACAACTTTGATTACTTTTATCTCATACGTTTGACATGTCTATGTTAGTGAATGAATCATTTATAGCATCGCTTGTGGTTCTGGGTCAAAGTCAACTTCTTGAGGTGTTCCTCTGGAAAGAACCTGTGAATGGTTGTGTTAAGTTCTGTATTTATTTATTATTTGTGTGGTATTTTAGTGTCACATGCCTCAACTAAATTAGTCTCAGGTTAACATAGATCTTTTAACGATACACCAAATAAGATGAAAGCCATCTTAAATCTAATTTTTATATTATGTTTTGTTTTTTATTTAATTCTTTATAAAGGTTAACATTTCTTTTAACCTCCAATTTAATAATAATAACATTAATCGCGCAACACCACATTGTATAAGTGATATTGAAACCGGTCCTGATATACGAAATAATTTATGCCTCATCATAGTTATTCCGATAATGGTACCAGCTGATTTGTTATTCAAAGTAATAAAATAATTTAATTTTCGAAAGTACATAATAATAGTGTATAAGTATACCTATAAATAATATTATCTTTTGTATATATAATGTTTTCTAATTTAAACTGATACTTATGAACTACTACTAGTCATTCTACTATAAGTAGGTATTAATTTTGTTCTCGTTCTAAATCACTCATTTACGGTTTTTCTTGAACTAAAATTTTACTATAATTTTGATGACTGTTATCTTCTACTAGTATCTATATATAAGACTGAGATAAAAAATAATTTCCAAGTCCGCATGTTGTGGGTTTGGCCGTCCTTGTGTTAATTGCATTTCTTTACTATAATTAGTTAAAAGTATGCTCTACCCACAAATATATCATTGATAACTAAAATTCTGTTAAATTATGTATTTTTTTTTTCAGTTTACATAAATATATAATGAAAAATAAACCGCTACTCTCTCCGCATTCTCTAGGAAACCGTCACGTTTCTGAAAACGGGACGGTTTCCGGATCATCGGTTTATTTTTCATTCTTTATTTATTTTTAATTGTCTTAACATGGCTTTTACATGTATGTGGATGTTGTCAATTATAATATCTTATCTTTCTTATAATTAAGTGTATTTCGCTCGTGATGAACAAACAATATTATTAATAAGAGCCTGCTATTTCACAGCGCGGACATTAAACATTGTATCGACAAATTATTGACCTCAATCGGTCAAGTCGTTCAGTCAAAAGTTACACTATCATCACTATACATTTTTATAATATGAGGAGATTTTTGAATATCATAATGAGGAACATAATTGATGCTTTGAAAGTTTTTCTTAACCTATTAAATAATAAAATTAATTGACGATGCATACATTAGCATACCTTGAAAACTTACATATCTCCTTAACTCAATACCAGGTGTGTAATTTTAATTTCCTTTCGTCATTATACTTTATATTTTATTATATCAAACTTCACAATTTATACTTTCTATTTTATTAAGTCTAACAAATAGTTATCTATCGACAGCATGTTTTATTAAAACTATGTAATTATAGTATTACTAATAGCTGTGCCTGCGACTTCGTACGCATAGATTTCGTTAAAACGTACCTACCCGTTTAAAGTTTTACCAAACATGGAAGTAGTTTATATATATATATATTTTATTTTTATCACAGATATTTTCTTACAGACAAATTTCGGTAGTCCAATTTCGTATTTTTTATTAGAAAGGATATTATTATTCCTGGAGGGAAGGATCACTACTTATTTAATTTTTTTTAAAAGTCTTACGGAACGGTACAGAAATAAGAGATTGCAAACTTCTCTATTTGTTAACCGATTGTATTCAAATAAAAATACTAAATAAAAAACCGGTAATCCTTTCCTTCATAAAAGTTAGAAATGGTTTCTGTTAGTTATCCACTCACATCCTGGCACATTTTTTTTACGTGTACAGAGACTACTCCTCAACAGTATTGCATGGTCCATGTTACGTGTTTGATTTAAATTGACGTAACTTTTTTAGTTCTTAACCGATTTAAATGAAATAAACACTAAATGTTAAGTAAAGACTATAACAATATATTCCTGAAAAATGTATCCAAATTAGTTTAGCCGTTTTTGAGATCGTGCACAAACATACAGACATACAGACAAACAGACAAAATGTGGAAACATTCATTTGGGTTCTCTTACTCTTATAAAAGCCCCTATTATGTATTTTTTTAATATTTTCCATGTACAGTTTTCGATCAGTGACAGTTTTATTATATGTAGGTATACATTAGTTAAGAATGACAGAGAATTGGAAGAAATTATAAATAATAAATTATAGATAAAATAAGAAAGAAAAATAAAATAAGAAAGAAGAAACATCTCTAGCTCTTTCAAAAGAAACATCCCCAGCTTCTATCTTTCCATCAATAACTATATAAAATAACTTTATATGGTGTAACGTATGATCCGTTTTTGGTTTTAATGTCTTAAATTATTTTTCTCTAATTGTTTATTGATCTTTCATCTCTTCGTCATCACTGACCTCGACTTTTACGATTGAGCTTTTGTGATTGTTTACTTAATCTGAGTATGCTGAAAATCATTTCTATTAGACTATCATGAAAGTACTTCTGTTTTATATACTTACTTAGTTCATAAATTGAGATTATTAATTTACTATAGGTACCACTGTGTAGTTAGTACTCGTATGTAAAGTTTGACGTTACGAAAAATACGACAGTTTTCGAGATTGTAAAATCAAAACAAAATTATTATACACTCTATGAATCACAGTCTATTGACATATTGTAAAAAAATAGGATGAAAATTATATTTATCTTTAGTTTTTTAGGATCATTTTAAAAAAGTCCTAAACAATATCTCAAACATATACGGACACTATAATATAAGCTTGGTTCTTGACACGGAATCGAACCCGCATCTAATAAAACGTTAGTTCTCTTTAATAAGCGCAAAAAATCTATCATCGACCTTGTGTTATTTGTAATACGGGTTATTGTTGAAGTATTCACATGGCCCTGTGCTGACCATGTAATTAATTTTTATGTTATATTAACACTAATATGTTTGTTTGTTTGTTTGTGTCCCCATTGTGAGCTTTAGTTTTAATAACATAAGGGCTGTTGTTAGAATCATTGTCGCATCATAAAATGTTTTTTGGAGATTAATGAAATAGATGTGTAAAAATATATATATTTTTGGTTGAAAATAACAAATATAGGGGTTTTGAAGATAATTTAAATTTGCCACACTACCACGTGCTGAACGCGCTTTTTAATTATGCTTAATGAGCCATTCAAAAATTATCGGAGAGTTCAACTACATGTATTTAGGTAAGTATAGATATAAAATGATAAAAACTAATAATACATTTGAAGTAAATATAAATTATCTATAAATATAAAGTATCTATTTTTACGATTTGTATGAGTAAAGTAAAGAGAAAGAGAAGGCTGTCAATTTCGTAATTAAAATTAAAACAGAATAACTCATAATTAAAAGCCTCAAATAATTCGAACGAACGTAAGTAGACATATATTAACAGTATCACGGAAAATAATAACATAAGATTTATCGGGGTAAAGCCGCGATCAAAAGCTAGTGACATTTTAAGAAATATGAAATAAGACGTACTTATAATATGCTCATAATTCGACATGTTTTTTAAAAACAAATTCCTTAAATTACTCAGCGCCAATTAACTAAACAAGCTAAATTAGAAGCACAATGACCGAAGCTTACAGCGACGCATTATTATTACTGGAATGATAGTTTAGTTAGTTAATTAGTTGAGTTTGATGATAGTTTAGTTCAGTTAGTTTGTTAGTTTAGTTAGTTAGTTAGTTCAATTCTTATTGCTTTGTTGTTTAATATTAATATACCTAAAAACGAGAACCTAATAATGTTCTAATTCTAGATGAAAGACTATTCCAATTAGAATAAGGGATGTTTACAAATGAACCCAACCAATGATTGAGAATGATGGGTCTTATCATCCTAGGTATCTTTCAAGGTATTTTTATGGAAGTGAATTCATATACATATATTTGGAGGTTTAAACGACATTTTAGCGAAATGCGGGTTTTAATATGCATTCATATTTGGAATCAGAAAAATCGCTGGTTCCGTATATAATTAAGTATAACTTCATGTCGCTTTAAAATGTCGTTTGGACCAAGTGGCCCATGAGCCGGAAATATTCATTTTCGGAGAAAAGGTTCCTCAAGCCCCATCATCAAATTTAGTAGGTACTTCAACTCAATGACAGCTAATTAGCACCGGATATGTTTGCGTATAGGTTATACATTTTTTGACATCCAAATTTAATGATCGATCTATAAATCCACATATTTATTATTTGCAGAAATAACTTAACACACGAATTGTAATTTAAATCTTTAGTAGACATAGAATAATAACTTCGTCAATAGATAACCACCAAAATAGCAAATAATGTCTGAGGATATAAAAATAAGTTTCTGGGAATCGAATCGAAGACCGCCAATTATTAGAATGGCAAGAATTTACTGCTCTACCAACGACCACACCCTCGTTACAAGCATACTTGACCACTGAACAATACGTGTTATGTATTATATATTTATTATATATTAATGTGTTTACTTATGTCAGTGTTAAAGGTCACGCGTGATTTATATGAGATTAGATCTACTGTCAGTCCGTGACATATGTTGTAACAGAGCCTTATCCCATGCAATGATAGGTAATTGTTTTTTATTGATTGTCTCTCTTTGTATCATTATCTTATATATTATATATACATAATTATTGTATTTTTAAATATAGTACTCTTAGTCCTGACATGCTCTCTAACGAAGTTTATATAGACGGTTCCAGGGCTATTTGATCTAAGCGACATTTTTAAGCGAAATGAAGTTATATTATATGTATTTGAAATCAGCGCTTTTTTATTCCAAACATGTACATAACTCCATTTCGCTAAAATATGTCGCTTAGACCTAATAGCCCTGGAAACTTCGATATTTTGTTTAAAATTATAAATATTTAATACTTAATATTTACAAACTGAAATATTTACAAACAATATAAATTAAGTATTGCAAAGAGATAAAAATAATCTTAATTAAATTTCAAGTATTAAAATTTTAAGGACGCATTCGTAAACTGGCAATTCTTATCAAAATTAACGTTAAATAAACATTAAACTGCAAACTTTACGCTTGATAAAGCATGAATCATGAGCTGCAGGAAGCCATGATCTGTTATGACCACTAAATATAAACATAATAACATATATTACAAAATAATGTAACACTACATATAAAATAAAATACGTAATGCATAAAAAAACCATTAAATATTATCCACCAGTAATTTCGATTGCAATTATTATCACATTCACATGTAATTAATGTTTTCATTAATATTTTATTATTATTATTAACTCTAAAATTCGATTTTTCCATTCTTTATTACCAAGTTTGTTTAAGTATGTTTAAGTTACTAATAAGTAACATATGAATTTCAAGTCTTTTTAGTTAGGCTCCGTGATGATGAATCAGTCAGTACAAATCTCTTTACATAGATATGTATATAAAAATACTTCGCTTTATAGTTTTATATTTATTTTTTAATTGCTACTATACCCGCATAATTTGTCTATAGATAAAAATGGGTTATTTTTAGATAGCTTTAGCACAATATTAACATAATTTATACATTTTCAAACATACCATTATTTTCTCTTTACTTCAAACGAAACGGAATAATAATGCTCAGTTTAGGACTGCTTTATTTTTTATTTACTATTTCTTATACAAATGTTGTATTTATCTTAAATAAAGTATATTAATAAAACAAATTATTATTATGTAGATAAATATGTATTATTCCACTCGGAAAACTATTGTATATAAATAAAGTTCTATAAATATATACATTTATTAATTGATCTGTTGATTCATTTTTCAAATAACTATATATTGACAGATATTATACAAAACAAAACATAAATTATCTTATTTTATAGATTGAAGTTTAAAAAAAGGCGCCAAATTATTTATTTATTTGGCAATAATTATAAGTCATTGAACTGTAAAATTATAATTCATTTATGTAATGTAATGTAAATTAAAAAAATATCAATTTTTAAACTTGTTTGTATGAGTTTATTGACTTGCTCTGTGACATCCAGCAGACAGCTCGTACAGGATTAGTTTTGATCTTAAGATATGCTAATCACATTAGAAAGATTATGATTAAAAACTAATTCTCTTAGTACACGTATTTCGAATTTGTTTAATTTTTTTTATTTAATCTAACAAAACTGTTTCGATAATTAATTTATTTTTTAGTTTTGTTTGATATTTTATAACATACTATGTACTAGGTTTCTATGTCAAATATTTTAATAAAGATAATAAGAAGTGCTGTAATTGATATTTATATAGTTTTTTTTTATAAAATAATATACCAGCTGAAATCAATAAAATGTTTGCATGAAACCTAATGGATGAGTTATAGTTTTTAATAAACCAAAGATATTAGAATACTATTCGATATAATTATTTTTCGCAAAATATCGATATATGGTAATACCTTCTTTAGTTTCATATGAAGTGCAAACCATACAATATTTAAATGAAACATAAAAACCGGTCTAGCCGTTATCAATTAATGATCCTTAATGCAACAGGTAAATGAATTTTATTAATATAATACATACATTATCTATATTTTGTATAATTTCAAATCCGTTAAAATAATATGTATTTTATCGAATCTGTAGACTGTCCTAGTAAATTGATAAGACCAACTATTTTTATTATAATAAATAAGGTAATAAACTGGTTATCTAATTACCTTATAATATACTTTGACGATATAAGAAATAAAAATCATTTTGTATGAATTTGTATAATCTGTACTATAAAATGATTGAACTGATTATAATAATCCATGGCATTGGTAAAGGGCTATCTTTACAACTTTCGATTAGCGGTCCTTGACCCTAGCTTGCGAGATATTAATCCGATATAAATAAAGGTTTTTAAATTATTGTGAAAGAATAATATATAACTGATTATGTATTTTCGTTACCGAAATACATCGCTTATGTACTTTTAATCTGAGGGCCTGGTGGTCTAGTGGTTAGTGGCCCTACTTGCTGAGACAATGATCGTGGGTTCGATGTCAACGAGACAGTAGTTTGTTTGATCCACAGAGTTGTTTCGAGTCTGGGTAATATTTGTATCCGTATGTATGTATGTATGTATACATGTATGTATATTTTAATATTCCTGAGACGATGAGATTATTTCTTTAATGGGTAAATATTTTTTTTCTTCAAAATAATCATTGAAACAAAATAACATATCCTTACATAAGGGTTGTGCTTTTTAGGCTATAAAGTTATAAACTATTATCTTCAAGTATCAAATATGTTTGATCGATCAGTAAGTACCGAGTTGTAAAACCTGTTTTAGTACCTATATAGTAACTTTATTACAAGATAACAAGGGTTATTCACTTGTCACTATAATTGTAGTTATTTACCATTTAAAAGTAACTTGAACTTATTATAATCACCAACTTAATTATTTACAATTTGTTTTAAATCTTTAAACTAACGAGGTGTAATTCTTGTACATTGCGATGCGCCTGCGCATTAACTAATAGTCGGATCAATTAGGGCGGTAAATAAAAATATTTCAAGCTGTAATGGCTAACAATTAGTGTATCTATGTGTTAATTAAATGTCACTTATGTTAAAATTATTTTTTAATATCTGTCACATTAGCGTTAACACGAAATACCTCTTAATAGATGTCACTTTGACTTTCTACTACTGTTCAATTGAAACAATTTATATATATTTTTGTATAAAAGCATATATACAATAAATTTAAAATACATGTTTGTTTATTATAATACATAATGTTTGTGTAAATTTCGACCAATCCTGTTTTTTATCTTGATCTTGTAATACCAAAAATATTCAAAAATTATTACTGTTATCAGAAACAGTCATAATAAATTTTCAAACAAGTTATACAAACATTAACACATTAGATTGAATACATAATAAAAATATCCCTTCGTTCTTAACACGTTAACGTCTATCTACTTCAACTACATATATAAATATATATGTAATAGACAAACACATATTAATCCACCGTCAGTATTTGTAGGTCCATGGGCGATAATATTTGGTCATGTTATCAGTATATTCGTATCTTAAATAAATAAAAAACCAATACCAATAATAATACTATACTATTTTTAAAAGACTAATACGGAACTAACATATTAATTTTTTATCATTAAGCGAATGATTTAAAAGTCTATAATTGAATTTATATTTTTAATCTGACGTTTATAATAATTGGCAGCCTTTGTTCACAAGAGGCGAGTGAGATCTGTTAAAATAACTATAAAATAAATAAAACTTATTTGAATGTATAGGAGTGCAAATCTAAGAAAATACTATGATTCAAGTCTTCTTGTCCTTGATTACCTCCTTTTTTAAGCAACGGCTAGTCATAAGTGCAATGTTGAATTACCATAAAAACAAACTTTTTAAAAATGTAATTATACGTATAATCAACTTAAAATACAGTTTTGAGGACATACTAAACAATGATAAAGCAGCGCTTTATCTTTCAGCATTTGCCGAGGTTTCGTACTAAATTATTATTTATCAGCTATTTATTAGTGATTTATTTATCAGAATCCTATTCGAAATTTTTGAGATAACAGGTTTGTAGAAGACAAACAAACACATTTTGTCATACTATTACCTTTTTATTAAACTTTATTAAATTTCAGAATAATTATGCAAATTGATAAGATCATTAATAGTAGGTATTAATATATTATAAAATATAGTCTTAAATAAAAAAATATGTTTTATTCAGTTTTTTTCCACCTTAAGGTAGGTAATAGTTGATTTCTGGGTATTTCCATATTGCCAAGTTAACAGCAAACATACTATTATAATAATAGATAATATTGAGTCAATCGCATCTAAAGGAAATAAAATAAAACAATCTGTCATGTTATTTGCATAATTCTTTGTACAGACAAACATACAAAATACACGTAGTAAGTTATATATTTACGATTACCTATTAAGTCGAATAAAACAAACCCAAATATTACTATATACGTAACTTTATTCGTCTTTATCAGATTTCAAATAATAATTTTTATATCTTTGTATATAAATAAGTAATTGAATAAGCGCATACCGTTTTCTTATTGACCCACAGAACCCTGAATCTAAAGGCACAAGCCAGCCGGTTTTGAAGCAAAAAGTATGTAATGCCCTTGATGGAAAACGAAAAGGCTTTAAGTCTGAAGTTACAATTAATTAAAACCTAAATAATATTAGTATTTTAAATAAAAATAGAATGAAAAATAAACCCACATGGATAGGAATTCGAATCCACGACCTCTAGAAAATTATATATATTTATATATTAAACGAAAATATTATTAGAATTTAAATACCACTTTCGTACCAAATACATACTTTTCTATGAACCTTAGTTTAACTTATATACCCTTTACTATATGAATCTTTTAAAACATATTACTGATAAACAGTTCGTATGAATATGAAATATTATTCTTAACGCACGTCTCTATTTTCTAAGTATTTTCAAGTTAATATTAGGCCCATCTTAATAAACTTCTTAATAATGTTTGAAAATATCTATAAACATGTATGGCCGTGTTAATCTTATTTAAATTTATGTAAATATAGAATGAAAAATAAACCGATACGGGCAGGGATTCGAACTCGCGACTACTGGGCAATACTGGACGGTTTCCCGCTTTCGGATTTAAAATTCTTAATATTGACTTTGTCCAAAAAATAAAAAGGACTCGAACCTGCGAATACCACTGCATGCAAACAACTAAGCTATTGTAGACCTACCTGTATTTTTATGACTTAAACATAAAACGACTGACTTGTTTATAAATAATTATATAATAAAAATATTTACGACACAGATTTAGCATACATAATATTTTCCTCAATAAAAAATATATTTTAGCGAAAGTAAATTCAAGTTTTTTTTACCTGTTCGCTTAATGAAGTAACCGTTCACTGCAGGTCAAAGTCAACCCCATCTCAATCTACGTGTTAATCTTTTTACATGCTTTTGTCATTTTTATATACATTTAAATGCGATTCTGTTTTTTTTTTCCTTTTACCTGAATGTGTTGTACAAGTATTCTTAACCTATATTTACGAATGCTTTTGAAATAATGAAAACAAAAATAAGTACATAAATCTTAATTTATATAATTATTTACTTTTATTATACAAAATTTTCATCACTAAACCGATTTCGAACAGACTTTTCGCAACTTGCAAGTTCAAGGAATTGTTGTAGTTTCCGAGTTATGCATGGATATATTAATTTTCCTTTAATATAGAATAGATATTTACCTTTTATATAGAACACTAGAATCATTATTTTAATTACATTATTTTGAACACACTTTTTTTTTTAATTTTTGTTACTTGTAAGTTCAAGGCATAATTGCAATCGGTTATCGGTGTTGTAGTTTCTGAGTTATGCAAGGAAAATTATATACCTATACTTTGAAATTGTTTTTGCTTAGAAGATTAGATTGTTACAGTTTTAATTATTATCAGAACATGTACTTCTTACTTATCTTCAAGTACATTTTCTTTAATGATCCGCAACTAATTTTCCTCTTCATATTGGGGTCAGGGAAAGCAAACAAGGACATTTAATAAAGAATGCCTCATATTAATAACAACTGTCGGTTGGTTTTTTGGTTATGGGAAAATATTTTTATTGTTTTTACAAGAATAATTTATTTGGAGACCATATAATTTTGCACAAACATCTTGAATATAAATATAAATATGATCTTGAATATAAATATGATCTAACCCCTAAGTAAGCAAATTATTTGCTTGTGTTAAGGGTGTTACACAACGATACAAATACATAGAAATACATATTATAAATACTGAGAATATAAATGGTCAAACCTAAAAATACAGATATCTGTATTCATCACATACATGCCTATCCCTGTCGGGAATCGAACCCGAGCCACATTGCGTCTCTATACGTTAGGCTTCTGCGCTAACCACTCGACCAACGAGGCTATAAATAGAGGCGGTATATTTTACCCAGTCTTACTGATTTCTGTTCTAATATATAGTTGATGAGAAATTCGGTTTTAAGTTAACATATAATACTATAATATTACACTTTTTGTATAAACACTTTTGGGAACCATGATGATTATAAATTAATAATTACCCGGCTATAATCATGTAATTTATAATCGTAATTTCCCGACTTCGAACCCATTCGGGGTTCCTATTCATGAGCTCGAAGCATGGCGGACTCGCGACGTTAACCGGTTCAAAAATTGCTTGATTGTAGCCGGGTAAATATACAATATTACACTTCACAGCTTCCATGGCGACTAAAAGAAAAATATTTTTTTAAGAATGATCTTACGTAATCACAGAGTTAAATTATTAGATTAGAAACAATAATAAGATAAGATAATTAGGTACTGCATCTTTTATAACCATCACTCAGGAACAATAATGATATGTCATCTAGATATAAATATACGTATAATTAAATGTATAATATATATAGTATATAATATAATGAAATGTGGTCAGCGTTGATTATAGACACTTATAATTAAAGTCATATTACAAATGTGTTTTAGTTCTTTGAGGAAGAGGGGTTAGATTAGGTTAGGTAGAAAAAAATGGGGTTCATTCTTATTGTCCCAGAAAACGTTGTATTATCTCTTTGAAGCTGAAATAAACTGTAAACTACAACTGGCATCTACCAGGATTTAAAATATGGTGTGTGTCTGTTCATAGGCGAATAACCTCCGAATTACGTAATAAATGTATTTGTAAGTCATCACTTTGCCTACTTTGCTTTATTTTATATACCATTATGGGCATACTAAACTAATATTTATTAAATAATATTGTTAAATCATTAGGATTGGTTTACCAAATTACCATATTTATGAGGAAACTTATATAAGAAATATGAATAGTGTTCATGAATAGTTTTGATACGTTTATCAACGGGAAAATACATTTTCCTGTTGATAAACGTATCAAGACGTATTTAAAAAAACTATTTTATTTCAAGTGTATATCATCTTTTCTTTACTTGAAAAAAATCCTAATTTGAAGGAAATATCTAGAGTCTTAAAAACAAATCTTACAAGATATATTTTTTAAATATCATTTCACGAACTATATTCGTCTTACTATTATTTATGTCACGCTGGGCATCAAACCTTGGATCCCGCATTACGATTACATTCAATTTAAAACGACGCATTGTGATAAGAGGCGAATAAAATAATTCAATGATATCATTCACATCGTTGGTATCAGAAGTGCGTACATATCTGTATCAAAACGATCTGCTGGGTCATTCAGCCTTGTTCGTTGATTTTAATTTGTTATATCTTTTAGCGATATGTATTAAACTTTCATGCATACAATGCATGCCTTAATATACCTAATGAAATCATTTTTGCATAAAATCAATCAAATCGAGCTATGGTTAAAAAAAAACTAGAACAACGTATTATATAATATATATATATATATATGGAGTTTCATAAGGAAACGTGCTGGGTCCATCTTTACTCTTTTTATATAATAACAATCTACTAGAAATGATTTAATACCAATTAATTCTACTTGCAGGTTACATCAATTATAATAACTTCTAATTATACCGATATTTGTTGTTTAGTATGCAAAATTAATAACACTATTGACATGATTATGAAAAGTATGACTAATAATACTTTGATAATTAAATACAATTGAAACAAAACAATAGAATCACTACTTAACTAAAATATTTATCACACAACAAAAACTATAGACGAAGAATTGAGTATTAAATTTATTGGTATTATAAAAGATAATCAAATTTATTGGATATTATAGATAATTTGATATAAACACCACTGAAGTGTCAACGACTCTTAGGATGTTAAAAGCTTCGTTAAGTGGCATAAAACAATAAGATATAGAATTCTCTCATAAGGTAATTACCCATCTTTGTAAGGGTTTTATAAAAATATGCATTCATGCTATCAGTAATGCAGGACCGTATAAAAATTGACTTCTATTATATCAAAAGTTAGGAGTTTTAATAATTTCGTCTATATACATTTTCGAAGCGTGTGCTTTTGTGGAAAATATACTACTGTAATAGTTCCTTATACTACCCGAGGAATGCCAGGCAGCCAATTAGTATATGAAAAAATATTTTTCCGGTTACAACACAAATAATACTCACGTGATACTTATCTAAAAAAATTGATAATAATCGGAAATATACATTTATTTCCATACACTTTATTTAAACGAAGACTGAACCATTTTTAAAAACTTAAATCTATATAATGTACATTAATATTTTAATTAAATAAAATTACAATATTATAAATACTATATAGTATTTTAATAATAATAATAGATAATAATAAATTGGCCTCAATATCAATTCGAATGCTTATAAGAAAGCAGAATAAGTTAAAATATAATCTCTGTCATCTGTACGTAATCTTATTTAGTAAAGATAAAATTATATAATCATTATTATTATTATTAAAGAGTTCCATTTAATATTAACATATCATAATCCTCTATGCAATCCAAGGCGTATTTTTTCTTATCATGTATTATCTTGTACGTTACATTTCAGTGAGATTATCGCTCTTGATTGTATACAGTATACATTCGTCAATGATGTCATTTAAGTGTCAATTGGATATACCTAGCATTCTATTCAAGTGCTAAATTATGACTCTTTATTTTTTCTTTCCAGTGGCTTTTCCGGCTCGCTATAGGAAAACTCTTGTTTTCCCTAATTTACACTAATTCCTTTTGGTAGAAGAAGTACCTAGAGTTGTTAAGGCGTAACGGACAAACTCATATGTAATGTTTGTTAATATTCTTGTCAAATATAATATTATAGCAACAAGTAGGCTAATAAGAAATATATCTAAATCAAGGCTAAAACTGTTTGCTATATCTGTAATCTTAGGAACTAATCAAAATTTCATTTTAAAGTGTCATTTTTAAAAGTAAATGTTCCTTTGATTAATGAATTCCCAAATTAAGAGTCATTACAATTTGAGTTTAGACAGATTTTTTTTAAGAGTAATTATTGTATGGGACAACTTCATGGAACTATCAATTACTGTTATTTTTATGAGCCGTAAATACTGAAAATATTCAGTTTTGTGTTTTCAGTTTGTAGCAAACAGTAATAAAAATTTAATTCTTCAAAGCTACCTGTCTGTCTGAATAAACAAGTCCTGTGTTTGAAATTTTTCTCATGTGTCTGTGATTTTGAAATAATGTTTCTTGTTGATAGGAGTTATCATTATCTGCAAGCTTTTAAGCCTAAATACAAATTTTTATTAACTCTTCTTTGTCAGTTTGTCCAAATGTTTTTCGTAACTCAAACAATGTCGTGAGTTGTTGCTAGGTTGTAAGATTAACTTTTACTAATATAAATAGTAGCTTTCCCGACGACTTCGGCCGCGATTTACTAACTATCCCAAAAAGTGTTTACCTTTATTTTTGGGTTGAATTTGGTGGTTCATCAATATTATCTATAACCTCTTTACGTAATTACATTTTCATACTATATACAAATATCTGTCAAGATCAGTCCAGTCGTTTTTGCATTTCAATTTAGGTCAGCAAGTCATAGAAAAAATGTTTACCAGATAATTGTCAATCAAACTATCAACGAACAAAACCTAGAGATCATTAAAGTAGAGTCGAAATTTCTCGTCACTGTCTCCGCAAGTGATTGGTGGCAATTTAAAAGTTATTCGTACCGACCTTCACCTTACAGAATCGGGCCACTTGTTGATCAGTGCGCAATAGTATCTGTTTCCATTCACAGTGGACACGGTTTTGACGACCGACATTTCGACTGACAGATATATAATATTATTCTCTTTGTCTTCTTGAGGTCTAATTAAGATATGCATATGTGTTCTAGCTTCTATAGGGGAAACTTAAAATGTATAATAAATGAGATCGCTTTTCTTCAATGCTTCTGCTTTTTTATTTAGCTTCTTCTACATTTAAATAATTAATCACTTAATTATTGAATAATATATTATCCGTCCGTTTGATATCGTGCGGTGGTTTCCCTTATATTGTTCTTTTACTTTACAACATGATTATATTAACGGGAATTTCCGTTAATATAATCGTGTTGTGATTAATGCCGAGAAACCCGTATATTTGGAATATATGGCTAAGTTCGTCAGTTGATAAACCATTACTTTTTTTAGTGACATATGAAAAAGTGACATCCCAAGTACATATAAAATAATCTGAATAGCAACTATTCTACTACAACTTAACAGTGTGACACAATAACGATAACATCTTTCGAACATTCCAAATTGAATTTCATTTCATATTAACTTTAAAAATTTGGCCCATATGATAGTCTAGGTGTACAATTGAATCCAATGTTGGCACCAGTATAAACCAAACTCGTATTGACGTACGATAATGGATACGTTTCTTCAAAATCGAATATAGACAGTAAATTATATTTCACATACAGTAAGCGGTTTCGCATGTATATTGAATAAGGTTATTAGAAAATTAATTAAATATTGGTTTAGAACGATAGTGAGTACCTAACCCATAGGTAACAACTAGAGAAGGTCACTAGCAAACATTACTAATGTTATAAAGGGAAAATAAGTATTTGTTTGTAATAAAACTATTATATATAACTAATATGAATATATTTATTTCTTGTATGATACAGTTTTAAGCAGGAAATTTCAGTCAGTACCTACAGCTTAGTTGCGTCGTCGGTCCCTTGTATGTCAATAAAAAAAATAAAATTAAATTCATATAAATATAGAATAAATATAAATTAATATAAATTAATTTTATGTCGATACATTTTTCATTCTATATTTATATTCATTTATATTTATTCTATATTTATATTAATTTATATTTATTCTATATTTATATGAATTTAATTTTAGTTTTTTTATTGGGCAGGGATTCGAACCCGACCGTTGTTACCGTATCGCTATCCGACTTGGTGAATTAATCATTCCATATGTGATCGTCTTTATCGGGACGGTGGTGACATCTATTAGGCTTCTTTCGAAAATCCTAACCAATGTTACTAACTTTGCAGTATTGATAAACATTGAAAAGACGATCACATATAGAATGCTTCATTCACCGAGACGGACAGCGATACGTTAGCTCAATTGGTAGAGCGACGGGACGGTTTCCCAGAGGTCGCGGGTTCGAATCCCTGCCCGTATCGATTTATTTTTCATTTATATGAAGTAGGTATATAATATATTTGTCATACATTATATTATTATATTTGAATGGGTGTGATTTGAGCACAATAGAGTCGTTGTGGTTTTATGTAAGATTACTTATATTATATTCCAAGAGGGTAATCCCTTAACAAATAATATCTCTAAAAATGCCAACATCATACCAAGATACGAAACAATTATGTATTTTATAGTTATGTATGTATTTTATAATATAAACAATACCATAAAATGTAGTTGAGAACGCCATCGGGCTGGTTGGAGGACTTGTTAAAGGTCGATGGTGGAGGCTGGATGAGGATGATGGAGGACCCGGATATCTGGTGCAAAATGAGGAGACCTGTGTCCAGCAGAGGAACATGGCAGGTTGAAGCGAATAAAAAATACCGAGCGATAAGTTTGTCGACTCGTTAGCGGAGTTAAATTTAGAGATGGCAGTAAATTCAATCCTAACATACAAAAACCTTCACTATACGAACTAAGGATAGTAACAAAGATCGATACTTTGCATGTGTAGGTTGTTTATTAGATCGATATATTTTGATTTGAACCACTTGTGAAATACGAAAGCGGGGCAGCACTACCAAGGGCAAGTGGCTGTTTCAAACCTGTTAGTATATACAAAAATCTAATGTATTGTAGCCAAGTTTGTACGTGATACATACTGAAATAAGTCATCTTCTCAATCTTTTTTATTATTATGTAATCATCTTATTTTATTGTTGTTTGTTACGTAATTTATATATTAAATTATGTAGTAACAACTTGCTTTTATATTTTTTATATCTCAGTGAGTTATTTCTATTATAGGTCTAATTTCTTTATTTCCTGTATAATAATTTATTTAACTTATTCTGAATCACTGGAGATTATAAAACGCGGTTTTTATAATACGTAAAAAGACGTATTGTTAAGATTATAAAGCTCTAAGCAAATCCGTCCTTCGCTATAGAAAATTGTTTGAAAAGTAAAAACTAAGGTCGTTGCGACCTCATTTGCAATAATTGTAATGAAAAAGTAGTTCGCGGTCCGTTTGTGTATTGTTTCCTATTAATATACCGCTAAAAATAAATAAATACAAATACATATATATATATATATATTATATATGAATGAAACTTCAATTTAGCATGATACGTTTTTTAACCACAAGATATCAAGATCAGTTAAACAGTTATTTCCTTAACCGTAACTAAATACTAAGATACATGATTTGCATTTTTAAAGGAAACTTGCAATAAAAAAATTTATATATTATGTGTTAAGGTTTTTCCCTCTACATGCGATTGCAGTTTAAAGATGGCAAGCAATCTTTCCTTAAAAATATATATTTATCTTTCGCCAAGCCGTAAAGATCACTAACTAATATAACTTGTTTGTCTGTCCATCAAACCGCATCTGAAATAACTTGTAAAACAAGAACACATGTGAAACAATTTCTCAATCTTTTAAAGGTTTCTTTCCTCTTATCATTGTTATCTTCACTTGACCTACATAAATGGTAGTATACTTTTAGACAACTGTGCGTTATTTTTACTATATATATATATATATATATATATAATATATATATATATATATATATAATATATATATATATATATATAATATATATATATATATATATAATATATATATATATATATATAATATATATATATATATATATAATATATATATATATATATATAATATATATATATATATATATAATATATATATATATATATAATATATATATAATATATATATATATATATATATATATATATATATATATAGATAGTTATTGTTCTTATATATTTATTGTTCTTATTATAAACATTATTTTGTTTAAATTTAAGTAGATTTTTGTAAAATTTTATTTTTATCAGTATATTAAATGTTATTAAGTGTTATATTGTATTACATTGAGTATGTTAGATACTTTTTTAAATAACTTTTTTTAATTAACCGGTAGATATTTTTTTGAATTACTTTTAAACTAGGTTTATATTTTATTACGTGCAAATCGTGGAACTACGTCCAGTCAAATAAACTTTATCATTATTTTAAACTGCATTTATTAATTAAAATTGCATTGAGTTTAATAAGGTTTTATAACATCACACAACCCTACAGATAATATAAAAATCGACTTTAATTACAAATATATTTTAGTATTTGAAGTGTGGTCTAATAAAATATGTATGCCGAGTTTTGTAATACAGTAGTTCGGAGCTATAGTCTTGTCCGCGCGAAAGTATTCGCTGGCTGGTAGTATTGCATTTGCCGCCCTGTTCGTTCAGTGGTTAGCGCAGACGCCTAACGTATAACGACACAATGGGCCTCAGGTTCGATTTCCGACAGGGACAGGCATATATGTGATGAGCATAGATGTCTGTATTTCTGGGTTTGGTCGTTTATTAAATATATTCTCAGTATTTATTATGTATATTTCTATATATTTGTACTTTTATCTAACACCCTTCACACAAGCAAATAATTTGTTTACTTAGGGGTTAGTTCAATGTGTGTAATAAACTAAGAGTAATGACAATTCCTTTAAGCAATGTCACTAATCAAATATAGTTGAGTTTTTGGTACAAAATGAAAATAGATGTCACCTTAGTTTTTGTTTAAATATATAAAACATATTTAATGGCGTTTGTGCACTACATCCGATCAGAATCCAAAAAAAAGTTATATATTTTTTTTAAAACCAACAGTTAAGTTCTACCATTAGTTACTCTATGCTCGAAGATCGTACAAGTTCTGCAAATGCAGTATATATTAATTGTACTAGGACTGCTATAGTAATATCGTCTGTATCGTCTCATATCGAATTTAAGTACTATGTTTCTTTAAACTATAAATTTTTATCACCGCTAAGTTTAATTTGTAGCAATTACATCATAATATTATGTACCTACACCGTTAAATGCTATAATCATATCCTAGTAAGATCAATCTTCATCAAATTATCTCCATTTCTATCTGACGTTTTTGTGTCAATCAATATGATAATTGTTTCAAATTAATTGACACGTGTATGTTAAATTACTAAACCTTTGGATTTCCATTATACAACACAACACTAAATACATTAAAGTCAACAAACACGATTTCTTTGTTTATTTTATTGTTCATAATCGAAAACGGATCGGACACCGTGCGCAAGCGCCTTAGAAGTAATAAAAGTATTGTCGCAATTGTTCTGAACCAAACAAACACTGAGTCAGAGTAATTATGATAATAATTGTAATCCTCGTTATTAAACGTAGTTAAGATTTATATAAATAGTTAAATTATTACTCATTCTTAAACTGTTTAATACCTGGCTTATATAATAATTTCGATAAGGAAACTATTTCACTTATATAATATTTATATCTTTATTGAAACTACATCGTACAAAACAAGATAAATTTGCAGACTTAATGCTAAATCATATTCTAACAGTAAAAACAAACAAACCTAAAATTATCAAAATGTATAGAAATAAGCTAAACTATAATATTTTAGCAATAAACAATACATAAATATAAACATACATAACAATAAAATAAAACTAAAACATAAGTTTAACTTAGCACATAAGTTAATAATAATAACAACGTTTTCAGGGCATAAATAAAAATAATACCGCCCCGTCGCGTTGGTCGAGTGGTTAGCGCAGACGCCTAACGTGTCACGGCGCAATGGGGTTCTGGTTCGATTCCCGGCGGAGACAGACATTTATGTGATGAACATGATGAACATAGATGTCTGGGTTTAGTCGTTTATTAAATATATTCTCAGTATTTATATGTGTATTTCTATGTATTTGCATCGTTGTCTAACACCCTTAACACAAGCAAATAATTTGCTTACTTAGGGGTTCGATCAATGTGTGTAATTTGTCCTGATATTAATATTATTAATATTATGGTCAATTATATTTCAAAAGATCTTGAACATATCTTCCGATGGGTTTCTGGAGGAAGGAAGAAGCGTATGGTGAACTAGTCAGACATAAAACCAGTATTGAGGGAGGAGATAAATAAACTTAAGTAGCTTGATTAACGAAGATTAAAGCCATGAGTTGAAATTTAGACTTCAAATAATGAGGAGATCTTGGATCATAAATATCATCAATAAAAGTAGAATTCAAACTTTGGACTTCCTAAGAAGTCCTATCAGTTCAATTTAAAAATTACTGGTGCTCGGATATGTCCATAGAATTTGTTTAATAACTCTAGGGAGATTGTCCTTCACATATTATCAATAAAATTAATTCGTTCTTTATAATCTATTTATCTATATATCCTGTAAGTACAGGAAACTTGGTTTAGTTTACCGATAAAACACGGATTAACACGAATTTATCGATTTTATATTAATTTATATAATATAGGTATTTGATTTTTTTGAAAGAATTTAAGAAGAATAGCTTAAAAATTTCCGAAAAAAAATATAAGAAGACTAACTCTAAGTACATATAAATATAGAATGAAAAATAAACCGATACGGTTAGGGATTTGAATCCGCGACCTCTGTCCCGTCGCTCTACCAATTGAGCTACCGCATCATACGGATAGGGATACGGTAGCTCAATTGGTTAATTCTATTTTTATTAAAATTTAAATAAGCTTAACCTAACTATACATGTTCATGGATATTTTCAAACAAGACTAACTCTACTTCTTCATTGTAATTAAACCTTTTTAATTAATTTTGATATTTTAGGTTTGAAAATTTAGATGAAAAAGGCATTGTTAAAATATTAATTGGTTTTTTTTATTCTTTTCTCTAAAATCTCATACAACTGAAGCTGTTTTTAACAAAACCATTCCTCTGATTCAGGATCGAAGAATTATTATCTAATAGGGTTGTTAAAGTAAATGATTATTGAGATTTAAATATTAAGCAAGATATATTTACCCATGTATTAAAAAAAGCTTTTCTTAGAAGAATCATTAATTTAAGAAATTAATAGTTAATTCTAATCCAATTTTTGTAAAGAAAGATATTTCTTTAGAGAAATGGAGAGTAATTGGTGTTTGATTTATGGATTGAGTTTGTTATGTAATGCAACAATCTCATATTGTGGATCAATCATTCATTTTGGCTCTTAATGAATAAGTAAATATTATATTAATATATATAGAAAAAAAAAATATTTTTTTGTTTATGTAAATCAAACTTAAATAATCCGAAAAAGTCTCGCCAAGAATTTAAATCCCATTAGCATATTTATTATATTCCATAATATATTTAGTATACAATACGCGCTCGTGAGTCGCTGGTTCACACTGAACGTGACTGCGCCTGCGCCGGTCTGAAGATATTGTAATTTCTGTGGTAGTTTGTTTAGTATATTTAACGCATTTAAAACGTCATAAAATCTATGCCGTAAATAGGTAGCTGTTATTTATTATTTTCTAACCGCTTGAATTTTTTTTTCAAGTTCTATCTTTTTATTTATTAAGTTTTATTAATACATATTTATAAGTATATAAGTAGTTCAGTGTAACAACATTGTATACAACAATCTCAAATTCGTTGACTTTAATAGTTATTTAAATAATATACTATATGTAACTACACGTAAAATATACCAGTTTTTCAGATTTAATATACACTTATTTTATAATACTCTTGTTGTAAATGTTATAAATATCATCTTTTAAAGCGTACAAATGCATGTTAAACGATTACCAAACAAACTTTCATAACGAAAATATATTAAACTAGCTTTTGGTAGTGGCTACGACTCGTAGACATTTCAAATAAAGAAAATGTTCTTCGAAAATAGTAGAATTACGATTATTAATTCCCTTGAAAGTTAGTACTTAAAATATATCTGAATGTCTAGTACATAAAGCAATTCAATAAAACGTATTTATTTTGTATTTAGTAGTAATTTATGTAATATTTTACTAGTAGTAAATTTGTAGTAGTAATTAATTTTGTATTCAGTAGATTTGCCGTGCAATAAAAACCAGTAAAAACACGTACTTTTATAAAATACTAACTCTTGCCAGCGACTTCGTTTACGTCCCTCTTCACTGAATCAAATAACAAGCATTATTTATCATTAAAATGTATATAAATTTATAATTTTCAATAAAATCAAACATATACACTCAATATTTAAAAATACTGTTCTGTATTTTGTACTCAACATGTTTCAATTATTACTAAATAAATATGTACAAATTTTTCCTCATTCCAATTTCGTAATCTGTTTAGCCGTAGATCTCAAATTTCAAAATATACAATTTTTACTTTATCAATTATATAACGATATATAATTTTTGGTCTCGTCCTCAAGCCAAGGCTTTTCAAAGTACCCTCAAATTAACCGAACACGAAGCATTGCTATCTTCGTCACGATACCTCTGATTAACAGTTACAATACAAACTGTTACACAGTAGTCAAGGCCACTATTTTATTAAATTTTACTGAAATTTTAAATCTAGAGACGAAGCTTCTTAGCAATCCATGGATTCACCGTGCGGGTGCCGGGCCCATCGCGTTGCAAGGAGAGGAGTGCAAGCAGTGCCTGGGACTTGCGACCCAGGAGTAGGTTTAAGGGGCCCCTTTATTATGCGCAAAAACGCTCACCTTCACCCTCCACACTCCTCTCCCTACCTAACCAAATTTGGAAAGAACCTACTAATGCCGCCTTTGAAGTACGTTCTAGAAATGAACCGATGCTTGTTCTAGAAAGGCCAAGATCTTTAAGTAGGCTATAGAGAGATTTTGCTGTTATACCTCTCGCTCCCACTTCTACCGCGTACAAACTAACTATAAATTTATTCCTGATCAGTTCGTTGGTTAGTTCGTAATACTTATTGAGCTTGAATGTGTGATCCCTTGGGATGTTTGTTTCCCAAGGAACAGTAAGCTCCACAAGTATCACGCGCCTCAGATGTTTCGAATACAGGAATAAGTCCGGTCTGGATGACGAAACACCAACATCCCCAGGGATTTTGTAATGCTTTTCATACGTGTCCATCATGAGAATCCAATCAGGAGCCGCGCCTAATATTGAATAAGGCTTCGCTTTTGATTTTTTGGAGGAGCCTTCTTTTACGAATTCTATAGATCGTTCGGTGGTTGTTATACCCTTCCGCGCTCTTGCTACTGAAAGACTAACCGCTTCCCGTATAATTTCTAATACCTTGTCGTGGCGACGCGAGTATTGACCTTTATCTAGAAGTACCCTACACCCTACTAATAGGTGTTTCGCGGTTCCTATTGCCTCCCCACAGATGTTGCAAGACTTTTCGGTGGCTTTGCCCCATCTTACTAAATTACTTTGATCTGGGAGAGTCATTTGGAATGCATTAAGATAGAATTTTAATAATGCTGGGGACCAATCATAAATTAAGGTGCGCCACTTCAAAGCTAGTGGAATACAAAAATCTCCTATGGTCACCCATTCGTTTTGAATTTCTAGGCTCATCGCGTGGAGTCGGTAATTATCGTTTTCGTCTTGTCGAATAAAAGATTTTGTTATGTCTATGTCTTGAACTTTCCTACTTGATCCTAGCCCTACTTCATTTGTTTGAGCACCTATCATAAACTTTTTATGGAATTGAAGTCGTGACTCGAGCTCTGAGGCAACTTTGTCTTTTGGGAGAGAAGTTACAGTATCATCTTTAGATTTTCCGATGATATGTCTTTTGGTAACTCTTAGATGTTTGTAGAGCTCCGATGGTTTCTTTAATTTTAATCCAAAGTTGTTACGGTCTCTAAATAAGGTTGAAGAGTCCGAAGTTGACTTCGTTGAAGAAGGTTGAAGTAATCAATATATTTTCAAGTAAGCCCCAATAATTAAAGCTACTAATTTAGATGTATTGAAATATAAGTAGGTGGAAAACAAAAGCAATGGATATAGACAAGAAAAATGGTCCTTAGTCCAATCCAGATGTATTTCAGATACAAAAGCATTTTTTTTTTTTATTCTACAAATGTACACACGCTGAATGCTTTCACTATGATCTTTATATAAGAAGATTTGCAAATACGTCATTATACAACTCTACGAGTTTATCTTCTCTGCTCTCGTGAGCTGCGAAATTATAGAACCGTACTTAGCGTGTCTCATTATTAAACTAAGATGATTATAGATGATCATTGATAGTATTTGTGATAATTGTTCATTGAAAAATGTTCTATAGATATATATTCCGTGTAAAGGTATTACTAAAAAAACTAAAAAGTAAAAACACAAATGCATAAGTATAAGTAAACTACTACTTGAGTCTGTTATTACTTTATAAATGATTCGTAATTTTATAAAAAACGCAGAAGTTTGTTGTGTTCATTTTACAAATAGTATAACTATAGCAAAACAATTGTATAGAGAAAGGCTTGGTTGTTAGGAAAGTTATTATTTTGGACCGTAGTAGCTCATAATGACGTCACAGACGGACAATTACTACACACAAAGCGTTTCTAAAAATTGTCTTTTTTACGCACACACACACACACAGATTTAGTGTTATCAAATGTGACATAATCGTGAGGTATTGTGTCGTCACTAACATTTTATGGAAGAGTGATCCAAAGATAGCTATTTTAAATCATTTAGGCAAAATCAACTTTATTACAATCAGTATTAGTATGCAGTTTGTTATTATTTATTTTAGTGTTGCCACAATTTCATTGTCCTTGTTAGTTATAGAGTGAGTCTTAATTACGCTTATTTCATTTCATAATATCATTCCTGGCTCTCACAGAGCTCCCGAAGGCTGATTTATAAATTTTGAATGTTCTTTTAATGAATTGGCTACTGATGCCATTAAGCTAACTGATTGGTTTAACTCGTGGTAGCCAATCACAACTCTCAGCTGTCACAACATTCTCCAATCATCTAAGATCCTGCTGAGAATATCCCAAAATATAATTAAATTCCCTTTAATATACATAAATAATAACTAACAAATATATGTCCCTCACATGAGATTCGTTGGCCTTTATTTTTTTTTACATTGATAACCCAAACAATAAATAATTTTAAATCCAAAGTAAATATATTATGTAATATGACATAAGGTTAACATCATGATGTTTACGGTTTTTATAATTTGATTCCAATTATAAAAATAAACAAGCTGTAATTTGTCAATTTGTTTGTATCTAGGTCTGTTTTGAAATCAAAGAAATCCTAGAAGCGATGGAAGAATCAATAAAAATAATGATTTCCAATAATATAAGTGAATATTTTGACTTGTTTTCTAACAGATTTAATTTTCGTATATTTTTCTAAATAAAATAAAATATGGTATATTTTATTCTTGGGTTGTTATAATCTAACAACAGCTGTAGAATCTTAAGTAACCCAGTATTCTATCTTTTTTTTAAAGTGTCCAATATCTAATAATGTTTTCATATCACTAATTAACTGTAACAAGCCAAAATGTCAGTCAAGTTATCAGTCATAGTAATATTCCAAAACAACATTACCACTTGAACTCTATTTAAATTGCTCATTGAAGTAGTCTGAAATAAATAGGTAATATATTAAAAAAAAAAACACGCTCCGAGTGATGTACTAAAATCATTCGATTGACAGATACCTTTCTATATAGAAGAAGACATGTAATATTATTTTCATAAACACAGCAAATCTTAATAGGTTTTTTTTCTCAACAGCAATTAAGTTAATCGAAACGAGTTTTACTGCTGTCCATCTACGAGTCGTTTTTTGAACAAAAAAAATTCAAAAGAGAGAGATTTTTCTAACTCCGATAAGGCAAAGTGTTGATAAAACGAATATTAAGAACATTAAGAGATAGAAAATTAGATAGCCAGAGCAGTGTTGCTTCACGGTTTCGCTAAAGTCAAGAAATAAATTGTTTTCTTACCAAATCTAAAATGGTTTACGTAGAAGTGAGATAAGTTGTTATTGTAAGTCAACATTACAACTTGTCTTTTCCTTCCCTCCTGACTGACGACGCCCCGAGCCGAGGTCCGTGTCTCAATCTGAGACGCCCTCGGGACGTCGTTCCCCATGGGGGCCCATCTGGCCCCCCCTTTTAAGGGTGGGTCTCCTGACCCACCCGTTCCCCCGGTGACGCTGTAATAGCCAACAGGGCTAACAGCATAGACAGACAAAAAAAAAAAAAAAAAAAAAAAAAAAAAAAAAAAAAAAAAAACAACTTGTCTTAAATGTTTAACATACTTAATATGAAATTATTAGCAGCTTGACATATTAAAACGAACTTTATTTGAATAGGTTAAATATTCTATGAAAAAATAGTCTTCAGACAAAAGCAAAAGTGTATCGTAATGATGGTAGGAATAAGTGGATTAAGTATGGTAGCTTAGATGGTCGGTTATAGTACATGGAGTGACATTGACACGGATGGAATAATATTACTTTTTTACAGGATAAGAATTATGCCACTAGATTCAGCTGTCAAAGAAATAATAATTACAGAATAAACAAATTGACACTTTCGTTATGTACCATTTTTATATAACATTTTATATTGAAATAAAACTATTTTTACGGATTTAACTCGCGTATATTGAATTAAATTTTTAATTTACATTTTAAATGTAACCCGACGTTTCATTTTATAGTTTAGAAAAAATATATTGTTAAACTAAACACGATTCACGGAATTTTAAAGAAAATTAAAAACCCTTTATAAATGCTTTTTTATTAAATATGTTTATTTAATAAATATTTTTTTAAAAACAACCAGAAACGTCCATATTTGAAATTCTATGCTTTGTATAAAAGTAGCTTGTGTTTTAAACTTAGAAACTGAACGATTTCTCTAAACGGTACAAGAGCTTTAGAAAAGTTACCACATACATTTATATTGTAATTGTCACTTATAAGTTTCAATTAACGTGCCTTCGCCATGAGCGCTGGCGACGTACTATCGACAACTTTACATTTATCATTGTCAAGCGTTTTATTTGTATTTTATTTTTCATGATAATACACCATAGTAATCAGTTCCATTCGGTCGCTTGACGTGGGCTGACGTAATTTAGCCTCGGTTTTTTTTTTCAGTAATTAACCCCTTAACTGATTTGTGAATTTTCGGTGTCGTGTTTTCTGATTAGATTTAGTAAGTAAGGTTTGCTTTTTCAGCTATGTATGTTATTAAATGTGTGAAAATCTCGATCTCATAATTCGCAAGTTCTTGAGGATTCTCATTGTTATCTCGTGCACTATTTCGCATTTAACTTGTCAACATGTATACAATTGACACGATTTCTTAGCTGATTCTAATTTTATATTAAAATATGTTCAACTCACGGTTCTTGTTATATCTGTTAAATAAATCATTATTTAATTTGCAAGTTCATTTCGATAATAGTTTTCCAGTTGCTTGGTTTACTGTTTTTTGTCTAGCCTTGTCTAGTTTAACGCTTGTCCTCTCAAGTTTAATTCTTCTGACCTCATTCCATTTCGACACATCTTTGAATTATTTTTTGTTTGATCAAACACTTCGAGCATCACTTTTTTGTCGTATTTGATCGTGAACGTTATTTCCAGAGTTTAAGGTATTTGTGTCATCTCTAGTTCAACATGGTGGAACCAATTATCAATGTACTATTATAGAAGCAAAGCATGAATTACAAATATTTGTACTTTAACAAATATTAATTTAAGTGGTCTGAAATATATTTTAAAGAAATCCTAACTTAAACCCAAACCCATCGATAACAATTATCTTTCGAGACAATCTGAAGTGTTCGAGTGGTTTATTGTTAAGATATAGAAAATACAAATATCTCATCACGTTTTTTTGAATAATCTTTTGTACTTCTTTTAGATAAAGATAAAAATATTATACAGTCGCCATCTTTACATGAAAATACAACTAATAACATACGATCCTTTAACAAATCGCCATAATTTTTAAAACAATCGATAGAAACGTCCCCGCGAGGACGACTTTATTATGTAATTCTTTTAAAATGCGCAATTTTAGACGTTCAGCTTAATTGTTCATTTGTAGTGATTATTGTTTTAATTCTTGCTCTTTCAAAATATACCTTACTTCTTTTATTTTAAGATATATTTGTGTCTGCAACATTAGCTTTACATGCTCGCGCCGTTACGTAGTATAGGATTGTTTGATGATTCGTTTCGGTCCATATCTCATCTTCTATTGGTTTTAACTATATTATTAAAATCGAAAGCGGTACAAAGCTACATTGTATTGATTTCGATGGCATTTAAAAATCACTTTGTATATCTAATAATGCCTGGTATTTTTATCTTGTTTCCATGGCGTCAACATTATGTTTACTACATATTTAATGTTAGAAAAATATTTTTTACTCAGATATCATGCTGAATATTTGCTGATTAAAACTATAATATTTTAATACTATAGTATCATTAAGTGACATGAAATCCAAACGAGTTTTTTATTAAATTAACAGTACAATCCTCAAGCATAAGATGTTAGAAGTTCTCATTTGTTAGCTGTTATTGTATTTTAAATTTATGTTTAATTAAAGTTAATGAAGTTTCGCACGCTATTTCATTGATTGGAAACTAAACAATGTTTTCTTACTAATGCTATTAATTAAGAAGTCTTGGTATGCAATCAGGGCTTAAGTACTAAACTGATTGCGATAAAACTTTTCGTATGGACAATATCATGTAGGTTATCAACTTACTATCAGAGCACCACGTAAGTGGACAAGCTTAAAGCAATTATTAAGGAAAAATCTGGTGCATTTAGAAGGTGTAATTCTGTATTTGATTATCTAGATGATACAATCTGATTCTATGCTATTTTCTTCTTTATATGTATTTATATCGATCTTCTAAACTTGTATGAATGTATGAAAAATTTTGCCAACGTTAATCTATGGTTTGCTATGTGGTATTACTCATAAAACACGTTTATCTTCTATTCAAAATACCGAGTACAATATTATTATTTTTTCGAAATCATTATTTTAATATTTACTCTGTAGAATAACGATCAAAAGAATCAAGTTTATTTCCTAGTTAATTTTTATCTAAGAATTAAAAGAATCTACCCTTAGTATAAAAATTTTAATAATATGTTAGTTTAAAATTCAAGTAGTTTATTCTAATATCCTGGAACGGGACTGTGTTAGATTACCTTGAAACATATCTCAGACATCTATCAAAATCTTGACGTTTAGTTAAATCAGAGATAAAAGTGATATTTTTATCGCGTAAAAAAACACTGTAATCTGAAAAGTTACAAAATGTTAACATTCAAGAATCTTATAAATCAAAAATTTAGAACCATTTATTTTTCGTTATAAAAGTTCTACGTTGTTTTTCAAAAATAGAATTATTATGTTTTTTTTTCACGTATAACAATTATTATTCAGTTTTTATAAAAAAAAAAAATAATTAAGTTAGATCTGACACAAACAAAACCTGAATCTGGATTTCAGATTAAAAAATTACTTATATCAAATTTAAATAACCTCGCATTATTTTCATAAAAGTATCACAAACACAAACAAACTGTAAATATAATGTACTTTGCCATATTTGCTCTGATAAGTGACTGATTATAATTGCATATGTTAATAACATAACCTACATTGCTATGTACATAGCTTAGGTCGTTGTTTTTTCTAAAGTTATATTTTTAATATTTATATTGTGCTATAACTTTTATCAACTGTATGTACGTCTTAATCGCTTTTATCTCATAATACCCTTATATAGTATGATTTTTATTGTTTAATATATTTCCAGTCATATAGTACCTTTAATTTCTAACTGTGATGTTTTTTAGTTATAAGAATTAATTATTATTTCAACCTTCAATAATAATTTTATTTATCAAGTTCTATTATGATACATTTATAAGCGGTCGCATTGTAAATTGTCTTATTTTGTCAATATATATTTTCTTTTTTTTTTTTGTTACTGTTAAAATATTATTAGAAAATTGTTATAAAATACACACAGTTTTAGTCCGACCAATAATATAGCACGCAGTCATTATCAATACTTAAAGTTTACAAACAGTAATACTAGGATTAATTGACATACACGTTATCTTACGTGGTTGAAAATCTGTCATCAACAGCAACGTGATAACAATTCAGTGATTGTAGATAATAAATAAAACTTTGACTTACCTTAAAGATATAAATGGAAGAATTACAATCGTGAGATAAATTTTAACTCGGAATAAATTTAATTCTATGGAATATTTTTGAGTCTAAGAGTTATTTTATACTTGGTAAATCGGTATTTTATACTTGGTAAATCATAGAGTAATAAATAAGTGTGTAATTTTATTCTTGTAGAAATTGTTTCAAATATTCACAACTCTGCTCTTGATCACCTTTAGTTTTATATAAAATACATTCAGATATCTGAACTATTTCTATATTTCTATAAGTAAGCCACTAAAACTACATCAATCAGATGTCGAGATATGGGATTAGATAGAGACAATGTCGGAAAAATTCTGTTTCCTTTATACTCGTAACTCTTTGTCTCTGTTTTTTTAAAGTACAGATTTAAGAATTTCTCAAGGCTCTTAACGATAGTTGTCGAATTATTTCTCCCATATACTTAGATTTTTGGGCATATTTTTTAAAAGTAAACTTAAGTAACGTCAAACATAATGTAAGACAATATATCAGTAGGTCAAGAGACATATTGTTGGATTGCGTTCTTATGCAATTATGTTATCTTGAGATGTTGGCAATTCCTTTATCATACACACTGGTACATATTTGTCCTGTTTCTTTGCATTGCATTTGTTACTTATTTTCATCATTATACTATGATATCGTCAGATATATTTATGGTTCTTATTGTTTGTAGGTTTATATTGAGACCGTTTATCTTTTCTGTTGTACGTATTACATCGTTTTTCTTTTAAGGATATCTTTTAATATTCGTTATTGTCTTAGTGCGGTGGTTTTAACTGTTTATGATTCAGGCAATTGAATTGTGAAAACTTTTAATTACTAATAAGTTTAGTCTTCCTTTTTATTAAAACATAAACATTACTATTGTTTGAAAATGTCTATAAGCATTTACAGCAAATTTAAGCTTATTTAAATTTATTATATAAGACGATCACATATAGAATGCTTAATACCGAGACGGACAGCGATACGGTAGCACAATTGGTAGAGCGACAAGAGGGTTTTCCAGAGGTTGCGGGTTGAAATCCCCTTCCGTATGGGTTTATTTTTCATTCTATATTTATATAAATATTACAATTGTTTTTTTTCTTGTTTTACTTAGTCACGCCAAAAAATTATTATAATTTAGAAATATTATTGGTTTAAATACATGTATTATTATTTATTTTCAAAATAGATCGTATATTTTACACTTATGGAAATAAACCGCATAAAACTTTATTATTTTTATTATCTGAGTAAAAAGGTAATTACTTTTGTTTCTTACTAAGCAAAATACTCCTATATATGAAATCATGTGTGAAATTACATATCATCAAAATCTAGACAAATATTTTTTTTATAACAGACGAAAACAAATTTATGAGAAATATATATAAATAATATAGATCCAAGATAAAGCCCTGAGATACTCCTCACTAATTGACAAACGTAAAATCCATACCACGGTAACGGCAAATTACTATAATATTATCCTATGAATATGAATCAAGTCAGCCTAGAAGATATCCATCCAACAAGGTTTCTTTTAAGTTTTTTCATATAATAAATGATTAATTTTGTCAAAAGCTTATGAATAATCCGCTTAAATTTTATGCACCTAATAATTTAAACATATTAATGTATTTTCAAATTTCTCTAAAAATGTAATACATAATAGTATTTCAATTACTCACCAAAGTAACTGAATATGCAACAAAATTGAGGATTTGCTATAAGGATACCTACATTATTAATATCAAGAAGTTTAACAGTTGCAATTAATATGTTTATGTAATCAATGTCATTCTTTGACAAGAACTTAAGGCTTAATACCATTAAGTGTATTTATTGACTAAACATAATATACTTCATTAATTTTATCGATATTGAGTATGCCTGTCGGGAAATGTCGTGCAAATTCATGATTGATAGCTTCATAATTAAAATAATATACAACATATTAACTTACATCTTATTTGAACTGGCTTTAACATTAGTGTCTTCAACAATATTTAATTTATTCCAGGCATCTCTGACTTAATATGTGTGACCTCGGCTCGGTACTGATAAGATGAATAGATTGTAATGATAAAAGAAAAGACATTATAAAAAAAGAGCAACTAAAATTACAATTCTTTGTATTTTCAATAAATCTGAAGGATATACAGAAAAAGACAAATCTTTCACAGGAATGTAATGTTATCAAGGTATTTTTATTACGTATAAAAAATTAAGGATTAGGAATTTTGATGGATTTGTTTATTTAGTATTTACTTAGCGATAAGATTATTTAACCTGCGTGAAGATAAATGTAGATTTATTTGTATAGTTGTACTTTATGGTTAAGAAAATTTTCATTCGTTTCTGAGCTTAAAACTTCCGAAAGATAAATGAATAAAACTTCAGCTGTAATCATTTATTTAAATACATTTTTATGAATATATTATAGGTATATTATACCTACATGTTTTATATCAATCACTTCATCGTCGTATCTAAGCTGTGATAAAATAGAGGCGCCATTGTTTAAAAAGAGATTTGTTTATTTATCCAACCTATCATAATACGAAGATATATTTTCCTCAAACATACAATTTGTAGACGTGGACGGATGTGTAGAGTTTGACACAAATTCCTACCGTTGCCTAAATATTTAATATTTGGTCTTTACGTATTACATATATTTTTATTACTGACATACACCTATCTTAACAACGAGGGACTTGTCGCTATGTATCATCATTCATCATCTGAGAATCTTGACGTGAGTTCGATGTGATTTGCTGCCTAATTGTGCCATTTTGATAACAGCGCTCTTTTCATCGTATTTTTACCATATAAGCTATTATGTAATATCCTAAGACTAATATCTTCAAACGTTAGTTTTTGTCTGGCTCCGTTAATTAGTCTGTGGCATTTACGTATTGCTTACATTTTCTTAACATCTTGGCTTATATAATCTATATCATGAATGCATCGATCATATCGTGTAATCCTTTATTATGTTTTGTTTTATCATTATTTTTTACTAAATCTCAATTGATAATTTTGACAGCAGCTAATCATTCGATGCCGTAGTATACGACAGCATTAACGTTTGCAATAGGGAAGGTGATTTTTATAGTGAGAGTGAAATAATCAGTATTAATGAACCAAGTGATATATTTAAAAGTAATAACTTAACAAGATGTGTGTACGAAAAAAGCAACTAAATAAGTGACGATGTCAGTGAGGTGACGTTGGACAAAGGCCGTTGGGCTGTAGTGATAGAGAAAAAGAAACATTCCTCTGTTAAAAATTCTGACCCAGGGCCCGGTGGAGAACTGCAAGAATATCTGCAAAATGACCAAGGGCCCTCGGAAAGTGAAGCTAGTCATTGTAGTCAACAATAAGAAAGAGTAAGTAATAGTAATATTTTATACGTTACTGTGAATAAGATAGATACAAATTGTTTTAAGATTTTAGTAACATCATTTTCGTTGTGACGTTGTGACATTGTACCAATAAAAAACGCTATCTTAATTATTATAATGTGCTATTTCTTATCTTATTTGATTTTATATTATCTACGTATTCAACACTTCTTAATATTTTATTTCGGTTACTAGTTCACGTCAACGATTCCTCTAATTTGTAACATTCAATACTCATAAAATCTTAATATTTTCTTTAAAATATATAATTCTTTTCAATTCTTTTATCATTGTTAATTAATACTAACATAAGTATCAAGATCAACCATGGTGCATTTTTAGGAGTGTTGAAAACTTTTTTAGTTGAATTATTGGTACAAGGCATAACACATTTAAAATGTACTGTACGTATGGAATAAATACAAAAGTAAAAACAATGACTGTGTTCTATATTACAAGTACTAGAACATTGGCATAAGAGAACTATAAAGCTATTTAAAGCGAGCCTTCGTGTCTACGCTTACATGCGTCTTGTTAGCGACGGCCGGATGCAAGCGATTTTACCTTTATTACCTCTCACAATTAAGTCGATGTTACGATTAAATATTAGCATATAATAGCTTTTATTTACGCTTGTTCATTCATAAATAAGTATTCTCATTGATATATAATTACAACATAAATAATATATTTAAATTAAATATTATTGTACAATTCATATAGTACTACTGTTACAATTTAAGATTGAACGTAGTATTCTTGTTTACCTATTATTTATTTGACCTTCAATATGCAATGAAAGTAATGATACGTTTTGTTATGGGTCTGCAGTAATGTTTCACGTCATGGTCTTTTGTTAAGCGAAATTCAATTTCAATATAATGCATATAATTACTATGTCTGTACAAATCGATAAATTGACATATTTTCAAACATATTTATTAAAATTAATATCGGGCCAAGAAAAGATCCCTTGGATACTCCTATTTGGGTATTTTTGATCATTGAAATGAAAATCAAATGTAATTTTAAAGTAAATCATTCTTTACATTAAATATTACTTTTGAATCAGTTCCCATAACAACAATCAACTAATGATGGTGATCGTCGTGACTGTTGTGTTTGACACGGAAGCTACAGCTTCCTGTCATTATACTAATCATACCAGATGGATCGGTGGATCCAAAAATTATGGATTTAAAGGACAATCTGTTTTCTTCCTACTTGAAGTCCTTGACACTATTCATGTTCACAGCTATCGCTACCTTACTTATGGGTGTTAAGTCAAGAGATTTATAATCTTTTATATGTATGATTTTGCATTAAAAGTATTACGTTATAATTCAATTAAAGTATTATGTAACTTAAATTTCTACAGTAAAATTTCATAACGGGTACAGATAACGGATATGCCACCGAATAATTCGCATTATGTAGTTTTGTTACACATATTTTCCCAGAACATTTAATTGTACTTAACCCATTAATGGGTTTGTGTCAGACGCGGGACGCTTGATTCAAAAGGGGTCGTTGATACAATGATTCATCAATGTGGATTGTTGGTTTTAATTGGTTCTTAAATCAATGATATTTAAGAATGATTTTTAAAGAAAATGAGTTAGAATATCAAGTAATAAATTTCATCTCATTAACTAATCACTCTAGTAGTAATTCAAAAATAGATGTTAAAGTCTAGAACTAATACGTTGGATAAACTATAAATATTCTAATAAATGCAAATATAACAATAAGACAACCCGACAAATGTATGTTAATCTTGTTAACTTTACAACGCGTCATGTTAATTTCCTTAACAGCATTCAAATTGCTATGACAATCCGGAGATGACGATGACGTCATAATTCATTCGTAACAACCGGACACACCCGAAAAACAACTGCATTTAATTTTAATCAATAATTGTTTCTAGAAAAAGGTATATACTTGGGTCTTATCTTATAATTTTTTGAGATAAAAAAATCAAACGTGGATAGATTTCAAAACTAATAATTGCTCATAATTGTTAGTCGACAAAAGTGAGAAGACAATAAGTTGTCCTCGCTAAGTAAGTTATTGTACTCTTAACGTTGACCATCTCAATGTATAGTGCAGTACTTCAACTGTCGGTCAGTCAGCCGTCGCAAATCTCTTGATAACTGTGCAACCTTCATAAATCATCACGACACACGCTACTCCGGTGAATTTGCGGTCATTAAGAGCAAAATAATATTGCTGATTGTAATACTATTATATAATTATTAGAACTTCCGCAAGGCTTAGCCTTTTGCGGTATTATCTGATCAAGTATTCGTCATAATGCCATCCATTCATGAATGCTGCGCTTGCGCATGTGAAAATCATAGTGGCGTGTTATTTGTATTTTACGGCATTGAAACAACCAGTAGGGTTATCAAAATTATTTTTTGATTAAATCTATTGTATAAGTGCGATGTATATAGATAGCCCTGAACTACTCGCGTTCTGTAATTGGCTTATCATCAATACTTTTGATATAATTTGTAATAAATTATCAAAAAGATTACACAAATATGACATTTGGACAAGTGGATAAAATTGTCAATGAAACTTTATATGCCTTATAAATAAATGTAGAACAGTAAGCAATTTCTATTATAAAAAAATCAAATTATATTTTACGTAATCTTAATAACTAAATACCACGTTACATAACTACCTTATCGTAAAAAGATATAGCAAAATATAATGCTTGATTTTATATTGTAAATATGTATAACTACCAGGTTTTAATTAAAGTTAATTAAAAAAATCTGTTTGTTTATTTATTAATAGCTATTAATTGAAATAAAAAAGTACTTTTCTTGACGCCTTGTGAAACACCAGATTCATGTATCTCAATAGTTATTTTTTATGTATATTTTTTTTATTTTAACATTGACGTCAGTGTCATTATGTAAGTAATTCATTTTGATTACATCCTTCAACTAGCGTGCGTGTTTACTATTACTATACTATTAAAGAATCTAGACATAATTCTAGTTTTTTACTCTTCAGTACATTTCTTCTTGTGTGCGTAAAAAGATAAGTAAGGGTTTATTATTTGAACCACGTAAATTCTATTAATGCTTACCACCTCTGTATGCGTGAATTACTTTACGAATAAAACATTGGTTCAGAACCATTGAACATTTAGATAACAATTTTATCGACTATTCTCCATCTATCGAATTGATTGCAATGGTTCTAATTTTTCATTGCTCGTTAAATATGGTCGTTTATTGTGATCTCAATGAATACTCAGTGAAGCTTGTTGTGTTGTTTCAGACCAGGGTGTGTTTTGAACTCGCGTAATTAGTATAGTATTCAAAATATATAATGGTATCAAAATAGACCGCACTGATACTTTACGTACACAAATGGTCTCTGGTATAGACTGTAAGTAAAAAAAAATGAATTATTTCTTTAGGTACAACACACTTATAATACTTTGCTACTTTCCTAAAAATCTTTCTTCTTAGTATACGTTGTGTTGATAATATATGGCTAATAACCATGCTTAATATATATAATAAAAAGGGTTATTCGAATCAGTTGGTAAGTTTTAGAGAATAGTGTTAAAACAAAAAACAAACAACCCTTCATTGTCTTAGCATAAATTTAAGGTGGATTTTGAATGACATTTTTTTGTATTTTAGTTTAAGTCAGAAAAGCTAATCTAACGCAAAACTGAAGTTACTTTGAGATGCATATTATTTGTAGCCGTATATCATTTATCATCCTTGCTTCTCGATAAATCATCTGTCACGACTATTGATTACAATAACAAATATTACCTTATGCCTTTGGGCAAGTATTTATTATGTAATAAATACTTATATTTGTTTTAAATTATTATGATACAAATAACTTTGTTTGCGTAAATATTGGCAATGGATTGCAAAGAAGGTTGCTAGATGTGAGTGTGGAGTGTATGTGTCGAGGTATATCTGGTATACCTTCGCTTCTCTGAAGAGATAAATAAATTGTGTCAAAGATGACGTGAGTAAATGAGGAACGACTGTTGAGATGACAACTGTTAGGCAAAATTGGAAGAAAGTACATTTTGCGCGAACCTCACATAAAGTGAGAAAAGAACAGGAAGATAATGATGGATTCCAAACTTCCAATTTCGATATCTCGTTTTTCTTTTCATATTAAAATAATGGTATTGATGTTCCAAATATAATAGAAGTTGTCTTTAAGTTACCTTAAAACTTTGAAGATAAACAAAAATATCTAAAATAAAAATGTTTTATTTATGCAAAATAAACGTAACCTTAAACACTGAAAGGATTGTTAAATTAAAAAAACAAACCTACAAATGATAAACTATTAGAGAAAACTTATTGCTGTCCGTTGTTGAGTAGAATTGAGTCATTACTGAGTTTCTATACATTGTTTTAAACTCATACAATCGAAATCCATACAGCAATAATGATAGTGCGTACAAAATATAAATGTATGTTTCGTCATTATGCAGTATTTCGGACGCGTCGCGCCGAAATCGCAAAACGTGTGCTGAATAACGAGGATCGCAGACCGTAACTCAAGGATTATGGGGTGTACTGGGTTCAACTTTCGCGATATTAACAGGTCAAGTCTGTTGGTTTAGACTTTTTATTATGTTGTCATATAAAATTTAATTTTGATTTAATAGCAACCAATGTACACTTGAATATAGAAACATACGGTGATAATTATTAAAACCAAAGCTAATCTTATATATACAGATACTGCAAGAACCTTGACCGTTCATTAGGCTTATATATGCGCTTGCGCACCTGACACGGATCTCACTCCTCACTGAACTAGTCTAGATATGTTTAGTAATATGTTTTATATGCATAATGCAATAAAACTGAATTCCTGGTAAATCATTAAAAAATCTTAATTTGCAATAAAAATCAAAAATATGTCATGGACTTGAGATTTTTTTACAATTTATGTGTGTAAAAATAAAATTTATTAGTGAACTCGATTAAAGATAATAAAAAATTTAAGGGTCTAATTTAAAGGCTAAGTTAATGCCCTTATATTAAGTTAATTGTAGGACAATTATACGTTATAAATATTTAACTAAGGTATTTTATGTACCCTCTATTTGTATACAATATATGCCCTAACATTTCTATCTCTGAAGTATTTTTTTTATTCTGCAGAGATTATATTATACTAAAAGTATTTTAGTAATTGATATATAATCAAAGTAAATAATTTTTTTTTAAATATAAAAGTTTGTTTGAAAAATATTTGACATTTAACATACGATTTACTTTAAAGAGAGTCTACATAGTTCTAAGACAATAATAAAAAAATAATCCTACCAACAACTCTATGGTATTGCTCCATTGTATACTTAAAAAAATAAGAAAGCTTTAATTTTAAGGCTCGTTGAAGGTTATTTATAGCGAGTCAATGAACATGTTTGGATGTTTAACAAAGAGGTCAAGCGTGATCCACATGCTGATGTGATGGACGCTGCTGGAATAAATAAAATATAATCAAGATTTTTTAAAGATTTCTAATTTTATGTTTAAATTATCTAAATATATGCTTTAATTTATATAGTAACTGAAAACATGGAAATAATTGAAAATATATATTTCCAGTCCGCCCACGTTCAAGACTCTAACACCAACATCGCGCACGCAGCTCAAACAACAGTTGATGAGAGAGCATGCGCAGGAGCAACTGCGCAGAGAATCTTTGCAGGTTAGTTATATCTTTACAGTAAATAAATAGACAATTTTCCTCTTTAGATAGTTGAAACATATAGCAAATATATTTTATTTTCCTTAAAATAAATTTAGTTTTCCTTAAAAGATAAAAAATATAGATAATGTTGTTATGATAATGATAAATGAGTATGGAATAAAATAAATACGAAAAGGACCTCTGGTTCAGCTCGTCTCACATTGTCAATTTAGTATTCCGTATGTATTTTTCAAGATGTAAGCTTTCCTAACTTACTGGAAAATTGCCAAAGACATGCCAATAAACAACTAAAGTTTGTATATAAATTTATTATCGATGTCGTTATCAATGCTATCCACTACAGATCTAAACTCCCTAAATATACGAAGGAGATAAGATGATATAAACTAGATATCGATTAGATACTATAAATTGATTTGCGAGATCATTGTATCAAAAAAACAATGTAAAGGGATACTAAAGTAATTGTTAACTTAAAAATACTAATATAATAAAGTAAGATATTTAGTTTCCTCTTAAATATTTCAACTAAAAATCAAACAAAACAATAGATTAAAATATTAAAAAATACATATCATATTCAAATAAAATCTTATAAGATTATAAAATAAATAAAATATTAGATCTATCAAGGCAAGTAGTGACACAGTAGCTCAATTGGCAGAATGATGGGACCAAAGGTCAAAGTAATTTTTTTTATTTCAAGTAGTCATACACTTATAAAATATCAGACTTCAATTCCACGTTTCCAAATGATATCAACGAGATGAATCAGTAAGAAATTCCTTCAACTTATTTAGAAAAAAAACATTTATTCTATACTATTTGAATCACAGTAATGATTGATATGAGACAATTAGAATTAAATAAAGCGTGGTACCAAAAATGACAAGAATCATTATCCAAGTCACTACTATTTCTTTGATGCTTTAAATTTAAAAAACTTACGGAGTTCTAACATCCAAAAGATTCTTAATTCAGTAAAGCCTTATCTTCGAACTAAGAACTACAAGTCGCAGGTTCCAGTCTTGATGAGTTTATATATTATATATTTTCTTTAGACTTAAATAAGTTTAATATTATACATGTTTATAGACAATCTAAAACATTAATTTTGATTATGCCATCTTTGCAATGTTATTCTATAGTGCAAAGTTAGTAACATTGGTTTAAGATTTTCGAACGAAGCCAAATATGTAGAATTAAATATAGAATGCTGGATTTGGTAGTAGAATATTAATGATCTTAGATTATCATCAAGCTACATGGTATCTCAATTGGCAGAGTGATGGTATCCCAAACGTATCAGGTTTGAATTCGGCTGGTATTCATAATTTATCCATGCTCGATTTAAATTTTGAATAAACTGAACATGGCTAAAAATGTTAATAGACAAACTAAAATGATATCTTATTACTACTATTATACTATTTATATGGTAATTTTCCCTCGACTTTATAATGTATACAGATACATAGATAACCATTGTTTATGTGTCCCTTACAGACACAGCAAGCAGGTCAATCCAAAGACAATGAAGATAAGAAGAAGTCAAGCCCTACAGACGTCCCGCGCTTCACACCACATGTGGAGCTGCCGCCGCAGGTGTTGCAGGTGATTATAAACTAGCATTATATACTATTATGCAATGGTTCTTCTACAAACCTCGTCATTCTTTCAATTTTGTTCAGATTGAATACTAAATATTTTTTTATGTATGTTTTTTATAGCAGATGTTTTCTCACAAGTTCTTTTCCCTTATGGCCTTGTTGTCTATTATATTTTCTTCGATATGGTTTTAGGTGCGAACAGTTTTGGAGAACCCCACCAGGTATCACGTGATCCAGAAGCAAAAGAGCCAGGTCCGCCAGTACCTCAGCGAATCCTTCACACCTCAGCCGCAGGTCAGTGAAATTAATATCATTTAAAGCCGAATCACACTTCACTCTTATTATATGTAGACTGTTTTATTTCGAAACAATTTCCAAACAAGCAATGAAATATTTCAGGTAGCAAATGTCCGTATCCCGGCTCAGAGCGCCCCGGAGCTGCGGTCAGCGTCCCCGGACCGAGCCAGCGTCGGGCTGCTGAGTCCGGAATTATGCTCCGGGGGCGGTACCTCCGAAGTAAGTCGCTCTAGTCCAGACCTAACCACATGGTTCATGTACCCCATCCTAAATAGAATTATATAAAATTGAACTTAAAATTGAAATTAAAATTGAACAAAAAAAATATATATACATTATTTCAAGCTACAATAACCACCTTCCAGGCAGATGAGTTCCTAGACGACATCCTGTCTCTGGACAGCGGGGCGGGTCCCCTGTCGTCATCGGAGCCCCCCTCCACGGCCAGCTCCGTGGCCGGGGACTGCGCCATATCAGACGCCGACATGCACGCACTCGCCAAAGACCGACAGAAGAAGGACAATCATAATATGAGTGAGTTCTTAATTCTCACCGAGGATCTATCGGAAAATCGTTTGTGGAAGAATTCGTAAAAAGTTTTTCATTAGATCTGAAAGTTTATTTTTCTTAACAACTTGGATTTTTGGAATCCAAATATATATAAAAGCCCAAAAACTGTTTTTACCCCCAAATGTCATTTTCAAACAAACAAACCCAATTAACCAATAATATTTTTCAGTCGAACGTCGCCGTCGCTTCAACATAAACGACAGAATAAAGGAGTTGGGTACACTCTTACCAAAAACGAACGATCCCTTCTACGAGGTGATCCGCGACGTGCGACCCAACAAGGGCACCATCCTCAAGAGCAGCGTCGACTACATCAAGTGTCTCCGCGACGAGGTCACGAGACTGCAGCAGAGCGAACAGAGGAGGAAGCAGATAGAGCTGCAGAACAGGAAGCTCATGCTGAGGATACAGGTGAGGGAAGAAGAACTGTGGATATAGGACAAGTAGGGGGTGGAGGACATCTACCGAAATGAGGATACCGACCGGTACATGCGTCCAGTTATAAAATAAATTACAATCAATCCATCCAATCTCATCAGTTTCTTTGTCGTTTAAAAAATGTAGACTAGATACTTTTCTTTATATAGCCATTTTTTGTTGGTATAGTCTAAATTCTGGATGCAATTTTACACTTAATTTATTTGTCTTCGTTTCTCTTTTCGTGATTGTAAACTTAACCTTAAATTTTAACTTTTATTTTCTCTCCGCTGTTATTGTTACAAATTTTGTTGAAACATAGTCTTCATTCTTATACCCATCTTATACATTTTGTTTGTTCTAGGAATTGGAGCGTCTAGCACGGTTGCACGGTTTGCCCGCGGCGGAGGCCTGGGGCTCCTCACATGAGGACGAGGGGGTGGAGGCGTCACCAGAAGGGTACACGGAAAAACCAACGGTCAGTATGGAGGAAAAATCGGAAACCATTAGAAAGAAAAATAAGTTATTTATTGGTACTCCACTTAATTCCTTGAAATAGTTTTACCCTTCCGAAAACGACTTAGTTCAGGGAATATTTTTTTTATACAGAAATTTTCTTAAGATTCTCAGTACGTGTACTGGTATTTTTTGCAAGCTTCTATTATAGTTTCCATGGTTATAAAATTAAAGATGACAGTTTCATAGAAAATCTTGACTTCTATAAATTATAAAAAAAGTAGTAAGTATATCTAAATTTCGTATTTCTTTAGTTTAACTTCAGTAAATAAAAAAATCGTAGAATTTGAAAATGTGAACAAAAATATTTTCCAAAAAATATGTGGGCGCATATTATAGTAAAAATAACCTCGAGTTTCCTACGCCATAGCTATAGATAAATAAGATCTGCGTGTATATATATATATGTATATATGGTGTTGTCTGTCTGTAGGAGGAGATCCATCCTAAGAGCGAGCCCGCACCCATGGAGCTGGGTGACGCCGCACTGCACGCACTGGGTGAGGACAATGAACTATATAATAGTAATTAATATTATTTTTGGAACTATTTATTTTTTCATTAATACTTTCTTAAATAAAACAAAGGGTCTTTACAACATACAAACAGACGAGTCTATTTATAATACATATGTCTTAATTAAAACCACTAAATACACAGTTGTTAATTATGATGGCATTTTAATTATGTTTTTAATCATCATGATAAGACCTCCTCACTTGAAGATTTGTTTTGTCTTATCGCGTTTTGTATTTCATGTCATAATTTTATCTATCCTCAGATGGTTTGAAGTTAGACTCCTGTTCTCCTTTGGACCGCGGGGGGTCTCTGTCGCTGAGCTGTTTGGAACCTGACCTTTGTCTAGAGCCACCTGAGGACCTCTTCCACAAAGATATTAAGGTACAAACGCATACACACGCACGTAGATGCACGCACATACAAACACCCGCGCACACTCACACTTACGCACTCACACATACTCACACACGCTCACACAATTCGGCTTCGATTATGATATTGCTAATTGTTTATTACCTATATTTATATCACAACCGGCTACTTCTCGTTAATGATCATTATTTTGTAGATCTTCCTAATTTAGCTTTGTTTGATAACATGACACAAGGTTAATATTGTTAATAATGTGGTTAATATTGTTCTGTGAAATATGGAGTACTTCATACGCTCAAGCAATTTTATTACACACATTCAGCGTGTGTGTGCGTGTGTGTGTGTGTGTGTTTTAAACCTCACACACACACACATATACTCCATCATTAAATTGAATTTATTCAATCAGTTTTTACAATTTAAACACTTCGTCTTTCACCAACTTTTTATTTTAATAAAATATATAATATTTTATTGTTAGCAATGTTTCAGTAAATATATATATATGGTTACAGCAGATGCGTCTGTCGCCGCCCCCCGGGTTGTTGGACGAGGCCGCCGTCCTCAACCTGGCGCAGATAGAGGACCTCATGGATGACGACTCACACAACCCCGTCACTCAGGGTGAGGGCTACACCTGTTCTTTATACTTTTTAGGATCAGAACAACTCAGTTGGTACAACCACGGAATGCCCAATCAGAGGTCCCGTGTTCAAAGCCTGCCTACAATGAGTTTTATTGTTACATATATTTTAAATAGTTCAATATATTCAAACTTTATTATCTACACACCATTATAAAGATGCTGGCTTTCCTTGATCTGGGATTGAAAATCCGACTTATGTACGAACATACGTTTAAAAATAGTTTACGATCGAGATCTAAAACAATTTGCAGTTAGTCTTCAGGATAGTTTTATCTATATTTATATTGACAATGTAATAAATCACCTGCTTTATATATTCTGTAGCTTTTACTAGAAGACTGTTTAAAAATAGCTAACAGCACAACTAAAGGCACTGACAGCGGCTTGAAGACGAATATTGACAGCAAGTATTTCTCACGGAAACTTTGTATTAAAAATATCAAGAATATATTATGTCTATTCCCAGTTCTATTTGTGTTTAGTTCATAAAGAGATATATAGATTCGTTAAATACCTCTGACTGGACCAAACGTAAATATAAGTTGACATAAGTATGAGTATTTACCAATGTGTGTCCTCATTGTGTATGTGTGTGTGTCCTCAGGCGACCCCATGCTGTGTTCATCGCCGAGTGCGCTGGGTCTGGGCGGGGACCACTCCTGCGCCATGCTGCACATAGACCTCGCCCTACACAACCCCGGTCAGTACTCATCTAATTATTATTAAGAAAATTGAAGTTCTATTAATATTATATTTTTGTTATATTTTTATCCATATTACTGTTTTTTATAATTAAACCAATTACTTTAAACTTTATATTTACTTGAAAAACAGAATAATTAAAAGCTGAAATTAAAAAAGATATATATATATATATCAATAAAAACAAATACAATAGCTTCCGTTGTCATTATGGACACGTTTTATGACAGTAAATAAAGAAATTCAAACTACCTCACGTTCTAGGATCTCTGATGTCGGAGTCCGGTCCGCTGGGTCTGGGTCTAGGTCTGGGTCTGGGCGAGGGCCTGCCGCTGCTGCTGGGCGCCACGCACGCGCCGCACTCGCCGCACCAACACCCGCGACCCTGCTACGACATGGACCTGGGCGCCTAGGAGGAGGGAGGGGGGAGGGGGGGCGTGCTGTTCAAACAATGTTGACTGTTAAGTTTTATTATGAATTTTTGATATTATGACCTATTGTAATGATTGATTTAAATCAATAGTCTCGTTATGGTACGTTGGAACGAAGTGCCTTAGTTACTGGATGTGGAACGATATCGACAGTACCCGTCACAAATATAACGTTTAGAAACGTTATTGCTAAGAATTATATAAATGATGGACGAGTCCCGTTTACATCGGACGATATGTCGGATGGAAAATAAATAAATATGTCGTGATAATGAAGTTACCGTCTGATGTGTGAGATACTTAATTGAACATCGAAGATTCATTGAATTTCATGTAAAAAGGCAGTTTTATATATTATATTATAAATTAGTTCAATTATTGTGAATTATATTTAAAAAACTTGGTGCTCTTTTAGAGGCATTTTATTATTAAAATATATGTTGAATATTTTTAATTATACCGCAATAAATATTTATTCACTTGTAGAATAATATCCTAATAATAAATGCGAGGTCATTAACCTTTCAATACTTCGAAGGACCACAATAAAGATTATGTGATAAAGTATATTTTTAGAAAATATTTACATTTGTATATAACTAGATATACCGACGTGCCTGGAACGTGCGGACATACACCGAGATAGCTCCTGACTTATATAAGTGAGTAACTAGTTAGATACTGACTAAATTATAAACTATGACTAATATCTGATTAAACTATATTCCTGATTTTAGTCAGTAGATAGAAGTCAGTAAGTTAGTCAGATTTAATTATGACCTCAATTTCTAAGTCAGTACTGACTCGATGTAATTCCGCAACCAATCCTATATTTCTTGTAAATAATTGTTGAAACACTGGTTATTATTCACAAGTTAAGTTTGTTACAGAATATATTTTTGTAATTATATTATATAGCGCTTCTCAAACTGTTGTTTAGAATATATAGAATAATAATATTAAGCTTTTAGAACCTCTGACTTTCAGTTACAGTAAATGCTTCAAATGTGCAATATTTTGTACCTTCATATTAAAATATTTGTCTTACCGAATATATCGAACAAAACGTATTATGTATACGTATGTAATATTTATTTAATAATAGATTTGTTTTTGTTAAATGTGATAGCCTCGCGCTCGCTCGAGTATTTAATAATTATTATGGATATTATAATTTTATGAAATCATGCAAATTATTATTTGTAAAACGGTAGTATTACTTCGCTTTTAATGTTATTGAATTATCGACCTTGTACCAACGCTGTAGGGTTTAGATTCAAATTTCAAATGAGCGGAGCGTGTGTGAATGTTTTTTTAATATATAATATGAGATTATGAGAAAGTATTGTTGAAGTACAAAAGTGAATTACAGAATTTACCAGAGTTATTCGTCTTTTATTAAATTACCCCTGAAATTCCCAATGCAATATAAAAATATGTGTGTGTGTATTAGTGTACACATGTAAGCAGTGAAACTTCTTTATGACATAATTTTTTGAAAAATGATTCACTAAACAACCTTACAGGAATGGCTAATTAAGCTAAATTAGATAAAGTTTAAGCAAAAATAAAGATGGCGCGTAACAGAAAAACGTTACAATTTTTTGACATTGCTATAAAATTTCTCCCATCCGTCGATAAAAAAGTTTCACTTCAAATATGGCGCGTAACGGAAAAATGTGACTTAGAAATAAAGATGACGCGTAACAGAAAAACGTCATAATTTTCATTAATATTAATTAATTAAAACGTAAGAAGTGAATCGACTGTTTCTGACGTATAATATTCTCATAGAAGAAACGCATAAGTACCATAAAAAACAGACAAATGTACACAATTCACTTTAAAAATAATAACTTTAGGCTTCTTAACATGCTGGATCGTCACTATATCACAAATAAAATTATTCTTCATCATTGTTTCTGCTGTTTCGAGTTGTTGTTCGTTCTAGGTATAGCAAAACAGACCTTTTAAAGATCAGGACCCCAATGCTCCATTTCTCAGCCAAAACTCGTATTTCTTTTCTTTCTTACTTCTTCTATTTCAGACAATCAATGTATTTTAAAAATATTATAAATTATATTTCATAATTTCTTCTTCATGTTATAATCTTAATTTATTTATTAGTTTCAATAGCAAGTCCATAAAATCGTATTGTCCAGTATGTAATTACAATTCATTATTTAATTATAAAATTCTAATCCGATAATTTTATTTTTGTTTAATGTAAATTGTGTTTTATAATCCACATACTTGTCATTTTGATTATTTAGTATTTCCATTGCAACATGGTGTAAAAGAGAAGAAGCTATACGAAAAAAGCTGGCGCGTAACGGAAAAATGACACCGTAACGAAAAAATGTTACACTTAATTTTTTTCCAACCCCGATAAAGTAGTTTCACTTCAATAAATAAATGTGTAAATTTTTGAAAACGAAGTATGTGAGATATTTTAAAACTTTTTTTACCCTCACATTCCATTCTGCCATAATATATAAAATATAATATAGCGAAGTTTTTGACACAAACTCGTTAGGTGGCGCTCATCCAAAATGTCACATTCTCCAAAACTGGCGCAAGAATCAGACTAAATTTGAAGCATTGGGTTGTAAATGTTGAGGGCAGCTGTGGTTTGAAGATTATTCGTACAGGCTCTCACTTACGAAAAGAAAAACTCTTAGATGTTAGTACGATCTCGGCGACCAGTTCACATCACCTCATGGCCTTGTAGTCACACCACTGGAGCGGAATATCCAATGTGGCTTGAGCTGTATGGATCGTGGCGCAATACTGTTCAAATATGTCTTTGGTTCTCATATTCATTTCAGTTATCACGGGCGGAGGCCGGCCAATGTTGTTCTCAAAAAAATATGGAACGATGAAGTCAGCCCAAACTCAAGACCAAACATTGGGTAGGTATCATTTCAAATTCGACAATTTTGTTTGTCAACGTCATGACGTACGTAGGTAAGTTACGACTTACAACACAAAAGTCTGTTGATATTAAAATTACAATAAAACAAAAAATTACAAGTTATTAATTTTTGCATATTTTTTTTTAATGTTTGGCGAGATGGCCAGCAACATTATTTTATAAAATTTAAACAGGACATTTTTTTTCTTTAAAAATAAAAATCATAATTTTTAATACTCAGTATAAGCTATACAGATAATTAAATTGTAAGGATGGTAGATGTATATTGTACACTAAAAATATTAAAAAAAATTGTATAACGAATTTGAAAATTAATATAATTTAAATTTAATTTAATTAAAGCCAGTAACTGTTAAAAACAATATTTATTTAGGTTGGTAGGAATATAATTAAAAGTAAATATTATATTACACTAAATTAACTTTTAAATAGTAAAATTAAAAACTTAACTAATTTAACTTATGCTACCTATTAGTAAAACAATCATAAATATTTGCCGCCTTACAGATTTAACTTTTAACTGAAGCTATAAAATAAGTATTTTAATTATTGTATATAATAATTACAAGACGAATCTTCTGTAATCAAAGGGCATGAACTATACTTTCATAAGTTTTCTAATCATTAAGCATCAGGTAATCGGAAAAGTAAAAATAATTTCTTCGTGGTATAATCGGCTAGAGTCAAGACGCTTCGAAAATTGTATTATAATCTTTGACAGTGAAAGCCATTAACAGTTTAACACATTTTTAGTCAAAAATAGAACAGAATATCAGTTTCAATAAAAGCAAACCCCACTGACCAGAAATCCTTATTAATTCAAACTGTCGCTTGCATAAAAACCTAACATTAATTCAATTCGAGTCGGCACACTCCTGCTTAGAATAATGGCCGATCTTTGCAAATGCATTTTTCCCCTAAAAATGAACTTAGTAACGATTATTTTTATTCATTCGGTCTTGCAATACAATAGACCGTTTCAAATTTCGTCGAAATTTGCGTTTTTGCATAAAATGTCAGCGCGGGACGGCGCGTGAGCAGACGCATTACAATATTAGGTGACCACGCGATTAGAATTTTTGTATTAAAAATGTAAATAAAATTTGTAACACATAATCAAAAATTTACATTATTAAAACATAAGCTATGTTAATATATTTATTACAGTATTGACGCATATAATACGATCGTAACAGGAAAAATTTATATTGTTTTCTTGAATATTTACATATTTTATTGAACTTCAATGTTCATGCTTAAGTTATATAAAACCAAAAATATATAATTAAAATTACAAAGTGCTTATAATTAATTTGTTAAACCTAGATGTCAAAAATTTAATGAAAACTAAATAACGGAATCTTTTAAAGATGGTCACCCCATAATCCATTGTAAGTAAAGCACATTGTTGCCGATTGATAAAAGCGATACAGATATTTTTTCATAAATTTAAATGAGACCCCGATGCAATTCGCCATTTGCATGGTGTTAGTTTACGTCAACTATTAAATTTATGGGGAAAATGAGAAATGCTATTTATAAAATGTGTTTTTTTTTAATTATAACACCAGGTGTTATTATCATAGAGCAAAAGTTATTTTAACTATAAAATATTAAAAACACTTTTAAAATATTAAAAGTGTTTTTAATATTTTATATGTTGCAGTAATAATAAAAACTTGTGTGGGTTAAATTACTTTATATATTTCATAGATCCCCAAATTGTTTTATTATCGGTAAACAACTGTACCTATAATACAAGTAATCATTATAAATACGTATTTTTTTTATTTTATTATTAGGTAATATATTTTATAAATATCCAAATTTCCCACCAGCAGGGTTTTTTTGTTATATATATAAAATTAATTATTTTTAGTTATTTTTCTGACTATATTTTTTTAAAGTCGTATTTTTAAAGTATAAAATGAATCATGTTTATTAAAGTTCTTTAATTTATATACTAGTCATTAAAATTAAATAGTTTATTTTGACATTAATTTATAAATCCCATTGAATAAATGGTAATATTGGGCAAATAAATGTTTTATTGTGTATACACTGCGCCGACTATTTAATACTTATTTGGATTTAACCAAGCATATTTTGTGACTAATTTCTGCATCATTCATCTGAAGTTAGCTCTGAAATATAACTAGGTATATTTTTTATAACCTGTAAATAATTAATTTGTGTTTATTAATGTTTTGTTAGGTGTGATCTACGCTGATGCGTGAGTAATGTTATTTAGTAAATACTAGGTATAAGAAATAAATGATAAGATTTCCAATAGTGGTACTTACTTTAAAATAAATTATTTTTTTATTTCTTCCACCATATTACTGTTTAATATTTATTTTGACAAAGATCGCTTGTGCAAGACCTACAAAACACTAGTGCTTTTGTGTCACTCTAGCCGAATAAACAGATTAAAGACGATTTTAAAGATATTCTAGTCTTGGTACATTTAGATGAAACTTAAAAATAACATTCAAATTAAATAACAATTTAAGAACAGTCCTTAGTTGTATAAAAAAATAATAGAAATAAATGATAAAGCTACTCGACCTGCAGAACTTACCTCTTTATATAAAAACAACAAACGCACTGACAGAGTCACTGTCAGCACAGTTTTTGGAAGAATTTTTATGTGTTTCATTATTGTTATGAATGGTGAGAAATGACGCAAACAGCCCCTATTCCTCTGATCCCTCTCGAAACATTCTCCATCGTCAAGCAACCCTTAGCTGTAGTTGACCAACCAAAAACACAGGTACACCATTCTATTATCAATACTTTAGATAAATAGCATTGTGAGGTGTGTAGGAGCATTGTCCATGGGCGTCCCGAGGGAGAGGCATTGTATACCACTCTACTACCTTCTATTGTAAGTTGAAATTGGTATTTTACATTAAAATAAAACCAATTAATTTTTAAAAATTGAAGAATTTTTAGAAATGCTTTCTCAGGAAGGTTAGTCGGGAACGAGAAAAGTAGCTTTTCCGTTGATATAGATCTATGTATTACAAACAAATATAATTCTTTAGTAAAACTTTTAACAAACACTTTAAAGTATAAAATCTTTATTAGAAGTGAGATTCGGCAAAGACAAGTTACCAGCGTTTCCTCTTTCGTTGTTAAACCATGCTCAGAAAATTAGAATTACAGCTCCAAAATTAAAAAAATATATTAAATAAATCTTCTGTGCACCACCAGTAGCCCCCCCCCCCCCTTCCCCCCTCCACCCTAGCACAGAACCTGTATACGCCCATGGAATTGTCTTAAATATTTTGGAAAAAAAGCAGGACCAAATCATCAAACTACAGAAAGTATTGTATTTTTAAAATAAAATATATACTTATTTTACTTATACTTTATTTATATAAAATTGAAAGTCAATGTAGAGCAGTTCTTACAAAACTGTAGATCACAAAACTTCCTTATTGTGGAGAAAATAACCAAATGTTGCGAAACGAATACGAGAAATTCTCTTAAGCGTGTCATTGTTCTAAGGAAAATAAACAATTATTATGAAATGTATATTTTCTTGGTATTACCATAACATCATTGCTGTCTGTCACTTTCGAAGCACCTTTAAAATTCGTTGAACTAATTTATCAGTAACAATTCAGATCTTGTTTTTTTTAATATATTTTTTAATGCTAGTGCAGTTTCGAAACCTTGAAGTATCGATTATTTTTTTTATTCTAGGTTTATTTAAAATTATAATGAGATAAATATATTGACAACTTCAAACAACTTAGTTCAATTTCTAAGTTTTTTTATTCGAAATTATGATTGAAGATTGTATTGTTTTAATTTATTTTTACCCATTAATTCGATTGGTTTGCAAGAAACTTCTTGACAGAAAAATGAAATGTAAAAAAAATAATTATTAAATATATTTATATATTAACTATTCATAAACCGTTATAATATGTCCAATATTTTTTCTAAATATATATTATATTTTACCTATATGTCATAGTGTGTTGGTATGTGTTTCCAAATACATACAAACTTGTAAATACGAACGCTGATGACTGTTACTCAAACAATTATATACAAATATAAGGTCGTGTCGGAACCAAACACCCTCGAAAGCCTGACGTCAGTAGAACGTCTTCTCATCACCAAGCGACTGCGCGTCAGAAGTGTTCTCTTCTTGAGGGGAAAGAGGAACAGGTTCCAGGTTAAAACACCAGACCAAAACCTGGTTTATACTGTCGAAGAACGAAATAGGTACCTAAATTATAAGATTTTATATAATAATAATATTAGCCAAAAGCATTAAAAGTTTTAAACAGATAGTGAACATAATAGAGAGAAAACATAACTGATTTAAAGATAAAACTTACATAACAAAAGAAAGGCATAATTTTGCGTTACAAATTCTAATTTATAAAACATTAAGAATCTATATTGAAACCTACATATTTGTTTGATATTGTTGGTAGCATCAATTTCATTTTAGTTCTTTAATATTTGTTTTAAGATAATAAAAAGAAAGCACTTTTAATACTTTTGAAATCCGTCGTTTCTTTGAGCCGCCATAAAAATAACAAAACAAAATATTTTAGTTGTATAATGATGATTTGAAATATATTTAAGTTATTCTTCTCTTCTATTTAAATTAGTTATTTTAACTAATTCTATTATAGACCTTTTGATGACATTTACCAAAAAGATTTTGTAACCAGAGTATTTTATATAGAGTAGTTTATTTGTATTTTTTGACAATTTTGTTAATAATAACATAACACAATAAAACAACATTGTTCTCTAACGTAGCCATGGAGATTTAAAAATAAAAGATCAAAGAACTACGATAATGTAAAAAATCCATAAGGACTATATTCCAGCTGGTGGGTGGGTTACTTCTGTTATGGTCTCCGACCGATGCAGCTGCACGTGCGAGATGGCAACGGGGCAGAGGTGATGCGTATTAACAGACCTTACGCCTGCACCTCGCGCGTACTGCCGTGCCAACTCCAGCAATTAGAGGTATTATGTACCCCTGGCTTATGTTATAATCCTTTATAACTAAATACTTAAGAGAGAATCTTGAGTGCTAGTTACTAGTATGCAGCATATATATTTTATGGTAGAGAGGCCATGCATACATTTTTTGACCCTACCCCCGTTCTTATCGTAGCTGGCTACATTTGGAAGACAACCCCCTCCCCTCCCTCTCCCTACCCAGGCGACGTCACATTTTCTAATTTTAAACATAGAAATTTAAAAAAACACAGGAAATTTTTAAAACAGCAACTCCCTAATTATTTCTATTCTTTCTCAGTTAAATTATACATATAATTTACATTATTCCTGAATGGAATATGCAATGTGTTAAAAACCCAAAATGTATTTAATATTTTTATGATGTCCAGGTGTTTTCTCCTCCTGGGACACCTATAGGCACTATCCAGCAGCAGTGGGCAGCGGTGAGACCGATTTATCTCGTGCGGAATGAAAGCGGTGAAGACGTTTTTTGGATCAAAGGTAAATATATGTCATTATTATAAACACGTTATAATTATAAATAATGACAGTAAGTCGTCGTGTAATTTTCTTGGACCAAAGCAAGGCAATTTATTAATATACCAATATAATTCAAGATTTTTATCATTTTAATTATGACTTCTAGCAACCAGCTTCATGTTTTCATCTTATCCAGGTCCTCTGGTGACTATCAGCTGCTTCACAGACATCCAGTTTAGTATCAGCAGACCGGACGGGTCGCCTGTGGGCAGCACCTGTAAGCGCTGGCAGGGAGTGTTGCACGCCATGTTCTTTGCTCCTGTCCATGACAAGTAAGTCCTGTCAAGGCCTATACTGATAAAACTTTAGAAGGTAAATACGAAAAACATTGAAGACACTTCCACCAGATTTATGTAATTAACTTATTATTATTATTAAGTATCGAAAGCTATTTCATAGAATCGTCAGGGATGTCTGTCCCCTCCATAACTCCTGAAGGTTTAAGAGTTAAGACTGAGGTAAACTATAGTCTGCATATGCGTACAACATTTTCGTCATCCGATTTTATGCATCTGTGATTTTGACGATTTCATACCTTCATGATTGTTTGAATGTTCTATAAAATTGCTTTATCAGCAAGCATTTTAAATCAATTTACATACTGTATTTTTTCTAAATAGCTTTCGCTACTTTAAGAATTTCGCATGCAAAGGAGTAAGATATATTTTTATATATTTTTTTAATGTAGATTCGGAGTGGCATTCGACAGAGATCTGACAACGGAAGAGAAGGCATTGCTTCTTGCAGCGACTTTGCTTCTCGATTACATGTATTATGATGCTTGATATTAATTTAAATAAATTATTTATTTGTTACTTTTTACTCCGCCTTTATAACCAACTTAAATTATTAAATGTGACAGCCTAGTTTTATAAAAAAAATATCATAATAATTTTGGAATTGAATAAGAGTTCAGAAACATAAATTGCGATTTCCTTAATTTATCGCTGGATAAAGGCCATAAACAGAAATCATAAAAATCAAATTCGTTGATATAATGCAAAATAGTTTATCCTTATGCAAGATTATCATTCTTATGTAATTGTAATAAAGTTTTGAATCGCCTAAGGTAGAATGATATTAAAATAAGGGGACATCTCCATCGTTATACTTTAAATGCAATTTTCGTTTTTATAACAAAAACTACGATTTCCCCTTAAAAATTAATGTCCTGCATCTACCACCCCTATTTGCATTGTGTTTAAACTTTTTTCTAATGTACAGAAAGTGGCAGATGTCCGAGGTAAATGGCGCGAAATTTTGACAGAATATAATTTTTGACAATGACAGTTCCATGGAATGAGTTTTACACCAAAAAAATCCAATATTGGGTATTTTCGAACCCTTTTCCAAAGGATTGAATTCAATTACACAATCGGGTGATGAAAAAAGGGGTGCTTTTTACACATTTTTGGAAACGTTTTTTCAATTTATGTAGGTCACTAGGGTGTGTTTAGTGAATTAAAGTTTTTTATGATTGCGATATACAAACGTGGCGCGCGTCTGTCACGCTTTCGGAAAAGCAAGGGTTTAAGGGAAACAATGGCTTTTTAGAAAATGATTTAGAGACATTTTTTTGCATTAGTTAATCTCGTAACGGATTTACTTTTTTTGTAAACTTTACTTATTTAGTATTTTTTTTTTGTAAAAATTGAAAGTGTCAAGATCGTTAAATTATTTGAGGATTTATGTTTTTTACATTTTCTACTTGTAACAGCACAAAAGTATATATACTTTTGTTTATTATAAAATCATTATGACATAATAACAACTATTTATTTTTATTGGCATTCCAAATTTTAAATAGAAATCGAATTTATGGTAACGTTAACGTATGGTAACGTATGGTATGGTTTTGTACGGACCAGCTGTATTATATTAAATATACAGTGGTATGATAAATCAACAAACCACAAGAATATTTTAATGCTAACTACTTTGTTATTGTTATTCTAGATATTTGAAAATTAGTCAAACGTATAATAACACAAAATTCCCTGTTCTTGTAGAGAAAATAAAAGAAACAAAAACATTACATTTTATCAAAACCTCATAAAATATTCGACAAACATGCAATAGATAATAATAAAATATGAAGTTTTAATAAAGTTCAAACTTGATATCCATGTCGCCCTCCGACCGGGTTAACTCGCTGCCATGTTGACACCGTCACGGGTTACGCGTGTCTCTTACAATGTTTTGCCATTATGTTTTATCATTTAACCCGATTTTTAACAATTTCACCCAAAAATACGGTTTCCCCATAATTTTTGACAGATGCATACAATGCGACCCTCCGCTAGCAATTTTAATGGATCTTTATTTTAATAAAAAAACGAGTTTTTGATTTTTTACGAATCCAAAGCTGACAGTTGACGCGAACATAATCTTCAATTAAGACTATTTTTGGCGGGAAATTTTTTGATGGTTTTCGAAGGGGTCAGGATTGTGATTTATTTATTTATAATTTTATGGTTTAATGAGTTTAGTGATCGCTTGAATGGACGCTTAATATATTGTCGGGTTGTAAATGTTTCTTTTTAATTTTTTAACAAGGGTTGTGAGATGGAAAAATTATCAAGTTCTTACAATTTTTTTTACCATTTTTAAGATTAAGTGAATGGATTATAGAATTAAATAGAATATTTGGTGGAGGTAAAAGAAAATGTTCAATTATACCTACACATACAATAAGTGTTCAATATAATCCGTATTTAAAGACGGTAAGAGCTAGACCTACGTATAATATACATATTGCAGATCACAAAACGTAGTCTAAAATATAATTTATAGGATTATTTCTTTGTTTATAATTGAGTCGTTACTAATGTTACTAAAACTAATTAATTTATTTTGAGAATAAAATTTATTTTGAGAGTGATATATGGAGAATATGTGACACTTTACTGCGTCAAAATTTCTTATACATGACATAAAAAATGGTTTAAATAAAATTAAATTTAAACAGTACGATGTCAAACTCAAAATTATATGATTTTGAAAAATAATATACTGATTTAACGCATTTTTTTGTCAAATTCACTAAAAAATTACAGATTTCCTATTATTATAAATATATATAATGCGGTCACCGTGCAGTTGAATCACCATCACCATATAGGTGGCTACTGGTACTGAAGATCTTGATCCTAGTAAAATCTATTTCAAACAAACTGTTTCCTAAATTCTGATAGGTACCTACTGTTTTCTGTGTAATATCCATATTCATTATCGGCTCTCTCTACAAATTAAGTTCTGAGAGAAAGAAAGATGTCCTGAGAAATGCCAGTATTTTAAAAATATAAATTTAATAATTCCAATATGTTTATACTTTGTCAGTTGAACTATCAATCAAATGTAATACAAACTGAACAATAGATTAACTAGGGCTTAATGAAATAACTCAGCTACTCGTACAATTTCATAAGGATCGTAAATGTCCAAGTAATTAGCAGGTACTTATTATTTACAACAATATGTTAAAGCTAAATTGATTTTGATTAAACTTAATATTTAGTGAAAGTTAAAAAATTTGATAATATGTTGTTTCTAATCATCGAGGTAAAAGGATAAAAAAAATGCAAAATATAGTAAAAGAAACACACATTTGTATATTTAATTTATTGAATACGGTAGAAATGTTTCGTAGTAATGGAAAACAAATATAACAAACAGACGGATCTAGGAACATATACCGACCGACAGACATCACTTTACAATTTTGATTATAATGTAATACATCATTATTTATTTATAGCTTACAAAAAATTTGGGTATATTTTTGAGAACAGAAATGAGAAAATAACAAGTTTTACAAACAGTTACAAATTGAACAGTAAAAAAAACTTTTTCTTATAAAATGTGAAGTGATGTCTGCGGTTTAAAATTTGGCTCCTCCTTAAAGCCAATATATAATTCTCTTTATTTCTTTAATATAATTTCAACCGACGTGAACGTCGTTAAAAAAAACCTACATTGTATATTGTTGTCTAAAATTACCTCCATTTATGTAAAAAAATATTCAAGCGTTACATCCTCCGGTATAATTGTAACACTGGGAGACGTCCACGGCGGCAAAATTAAGAATATATAAAAAATAATTTGACTAGACGTAACACATAAAAAATTACCATTTAATGTACAGTCGCATGAAATTATAATTAGGACTAGAATACACTTTTAAGTTAACAAAAATGACTTTTTTATTCATGACCCATACTCCAGTGGTTTGATTGGGACCATTTTAATACACTTATTTTAAAATTTTATCAGTTTTGAATAAACAAAATATTTATTGAATATATACCCGGCTATGTTCACGTAAGATAATCATTATTTTGTCTGGCGTGAGTCCGTCATGCTTCGGGTTCGAATCTAGTCGGGTAAAAATCCGATTAATTTACGTGAATATAACTGTTAAAATACATTTATCTATAGTAATGAAGTAATCATTGAAATATGCGACTGTAGGACTGTTTATGAGCGCTGCCCCCGAACCACACTATATCTAAAATGTTGTAATCACTCCAGTTTCTACACTTATAATTAATTTGTACTGTTATTTGTATCACGGGTTCATCCTTCGTTTGTAATAAATATCCGTACCTACCAAATACCTGTCTATTTGCTCGGAGTACAGCGCTACGAAATAATTAAATCATTTTTCCTACATATCGACCCGTTCTATTTAAATTCCATAATAGTAAAAATCTTGCGTCTCCTAACAATTGTATCTCGCGCCTTGGGAGTTTAAATAGAACTCACGGTCGTAATCACGCGTACATTTTTTATTAATTTTGTTATTATTTAAAACATTATTAATATAATTTGTTGTATTGCGCCCGAGTGTTTCCGCTCCAGGATGAGTTTAGCGGTTGGCTGAGCAGGAAGACCCATAGGAAGTGGCTATAGAACGGACTCAGGAACTACGAAAATATCAGGAACAAATATAGGAACCTTCGCTGTTTCTGCATTCTGAAAATACATTTACGTCTCCCGAAATGCTTCAACGATTATAAAACCAAGAACATCTAAACCATTAAACTCAGCATATTTACTATCATTAGCTGTACCCTGATCGTCAATCACAATATTATCATCAGGTAGCCAGGACCCAGTCTGGAGCGGTTCCACTCGGACCTCTAGTGTTTATTAAATTACATCTTAATTACATACATAGGAACTTTCTTTAGAAGCTGCATGGTTTATACAAGCTAACCTCCACAATGATCTACCGAATAATGTTTTTAAATAAACCTGTCTTCAAATAAGGTTCTATATAATATACAATAATATTTGTTTACCGTCTTGTTCATCTTTATTGTGGTTTAGTTTCACCAATAATATGTTTAATTTTCGAACATTTTGACATTATTAAATTATAAATAAATAACAAGTCTAAAACTGATGGTAAAAAGCTTGAAAGTAGTACATTTCTTAAGTTAGTAACACATTCGTTATATAAAAAATAATATGTAAGGTATCATATTTCATCGATTCAAATGAAATAATTAAAATTCGCTAAATCTACAAACCACCGTAATTGATGTAACCACAGTAAACATGAACAAAACGCCCGCAGTAACGTATTAATTTATAAATTACAATAGAAATAAATATAAAACGCGCAGCTCGGCCACCGAAGGGGCAGGACGCAGCTCAGCTCACGCCCGCCCCGCAACAAGACCCGTAATTGATGTGTAGCACAACAAGACCGAATGGCCGAGCGCAACGATCACATGTATCTAATCAGATTTATACTAAAATTACGTTTAATGTTGATCACTGCCCAATAGTACGTATCTTTGTGCTTAAGTCATTCCTAGACAACAATATATAGTAGCTAACATCGCGGTCTCCGTCCGCGGCAACGCACAACATTTGTACTTTAGTGTAACTCCAAAATATATTTATATAATAACAGCTTATAAAACCTAACGTGAGGTAGAGTGGTTGTCGCAGTACATCTAAACGTGGCACCTAGTTTGTACTGTGGGTGTGGGTCGCGGGAGTGGCAAGGTCGCCAGCGAAGCCGGCGGCCAGTAACACCGGTAACATCAGCAACACCAGCGAAACTAGCGACCGTGCCGCCCTCAGCTTCCCTCCGCGGCGGCGACGCTCGCCCGGCTGTCGCTGTCGGGCCACCGAGGCGATAGCTCAGTGATCAACATCGCACCGGTACTACGACGCTATCGTGAGCACGCACTCACGGATAAAATACGTATGTTTAAATAATAATAACTAAGCCTAGGGTGTATTTCTTCTCCCGATCGAAATCGACGTTTCAAAAACTCGTCTCGGACCGACCCAACGTCGAGGAGATAATAACTAGACCGATTCATAAGCGGCAACGTTTCATATATCACCCATGAATATAATTCTCAATATACGAAGTTAGACTCTGTCAAAAAAAAGAGGGCGGAGGCCGCCACGCGGTGTGGCGCTCTAGCGGGCGGCCGCGGACAGCTCCTCGGGAACGATCACGACTATCTCTCGGCGATCGCTCGAAGGCACACAGCGTTAAATGTAGTCAGTACGGCGATCGAGCGCGCCCGCGGGCGGTGTAGTCGTCGGCCGCGGACGCGCGCGGGTCGGGCGGCTCGAGGGCGCGGGCCGGCTAAGCGGGCGTCAGCGTCAGCGTGACGGTAGCTCGACGCGTGGCGCGCCGGCGTACCGGCAAGAACACCAGCGCCGGCAGCAGACTCAGCGCACCGCCCGCTTCCTCCAGCACGAAGGGCTGCATGGTGAGGGGTGCCCGGGGCGCCCGCGGCACGGCCAATAATGCTCCCGCTCCGCCGTGGCTAGCTCGCACATGCGCCTCCAGCGTCGCGAAGCTCTCCGCGCGAAATTCGCACCGGGAGCACGAGTAAGCCTCCGCTTCGCTCTCCGTCTCGCCTCCCCCCTCGATGCTCTCATTAGGCTCCTCCACACCGTTATCTCCTTCCATCTCGGCGCTCTCCACCTGTTCCTGGGCGCGTTGAACATGGGCTCGTTCGTGAGCAAATAGAAACGCGAGTACTTCAGTGGTGAAGGGACAATACGAACAGGCGTAGGGTTTATCTCTCGCAAGCAGATCGAGGGGACGCGGGGGCATCGGTGGCGGTGGTGGTGGTCTCGTTGGCGGTGCGTGCTCGGCCAACAGGTGGGCTCGCAGAGCACGCGGCCCTCTGAAGCGCCGCGAGCACAACGGACATGGTTCGGCAGGCGCGGCGTTGGCTGGCGCCGGAGGCGCTGGGATACCATGCGTGTTGTGCTTATGGACACGCAAAAAATATTTACTGCATAGCTCTTTATGACAGATGTCGCACGTCACGCCACCGAGCTGAGTGCCACTCTCCAACGATATCCCATGCATACGCTGCATGTGGGTACGCATGAAATATTTGTTGCAAAGTTCTTTATTGCAAATCTCGCAAAAACTAGATCCAGCACCGCCAGACCGTCGCTCGTCTTGAGGTGGGGGTGAAGAGGAAGGGGGACGAGGCACATCGTTCGGTTCCTCGGCGAGGCGCTCCGCTGCAAGCTCGTTGAGTTGTGATATCATCGTTTGCAGCTTACGAAGCTCTTCACTAGCCGAGCCGGGAGATGCAGTGCCGCGCTCTTCTACTATTAAGTTCAAAGGACTCGTTTGTCCCTCTCGCAGCACCGCCTCAAAATCTTCTCGATCTTCTTGTTCTCGTTTTACTTCCAGAGCCTCCTCTGAGTCAAACGGAGGTGGCAAAGAGAAGGAACGTGGTGGCGTTGGTGCATGTGGCGACATAGAATGTGGGGTCAGCATTGGTGGTGTAGCAGCCGCTGGAGATCTATCAGCTATAGGTGATCGATAAGGAGGAACACCATGTCTTCTCTCTCGGTGGGTTCTTAGGAAGTATTTGTTGCAGTACTCTTTACAGCAAATTTCACAAAATGCTTCTGGATTTGTAACACCGAGTCGTCTAAGCGCATCTGGCTGAAAGGCGGCTTCCCGGGCTCTTCTCGCTGAATCTGGTGACAGGCGTCTCGGAGTACCCCCAGACTCTTCGTCGGATGCACGACGAGGAGGTGAAATCTGTGGCTGCGAAGGGAGACCAAGTTGCGGTTGCTGTTCACCGTCGTAGATGCCATGCTTGTTAGCGCGATGGGTCTTCAAGAAATACTTATTGCAGAATTCTTTGCAACACAGATCGCAGTAGGCCTCTGGGTTAAAAATCCGCGGTGGATCATGACGCGGCAGCAGTCTGAACGCAGCCAAGGGATCGAAGGCGGGTAAAGTGAGTTCACCAAAGGCTAACGCGCTCTTGTAGATGTCGGCCATCTTGGAATGTAGATCCAACGGAGGCTGATGAGCACGTGCCGGCGCTGCTTGTTTCCTTCTTTTGCGGCCAGGACTCCCTCCTCCGTCGGCCTCACCCCCCACAACCCCTCCTGGGCCAACCACCGGCCCGCCTCCGCTCGCACAATCGCGCTCGCGCTTTACCGCCGGCGCCAGCGACATCGCGTCACCGCCGCATCTGAAATTGAATGAAGGTTGAATTAATTAATGTATGTACTACACTACTTCATGCTTACTTTAAATGTAAGATTGTATTTAATAAAGGTTTTAAAATTATACATTTGTAAAATATGCATTTGCTTGATACCAAATATAGTTCTTGCGCAGTTAAGAAAATTTCTAGAATTAAACAAGTTATTTAATTCTAAGAATGACACTGGTAATGAATAACTATGTTTATTAATTTTATTAAGAACAAAACGATAATTAATTGTATTGAATAGATTCAGTCATAAAACGTACCCGTTGGAATCAAAAATAAAACCTACCCTATATTTTTTATTTTTTCTTTTCTACTTTATAAAATGTAGATATTAAAACTATGAACACAGGACGACTCCTCTTTTTGAAATTTATTAGATAACATTTTTTAATTCTATGATTTTAAAGATACAAAGAGTATATACTAGAATTGAATTGAATCTATCAATGTCAAAAACTTTTAAAAATATATCTTAAAAGGACTTGTTTATACTACAAGTAATGTTAGTATAATTTATATAAATAAAGTTAAGCCTATTTTAATAAGTCTAAATTACTGTAATTAATATTTTTCTTAATCGTTTTTGTTATTAAAATTACGAGATAATTTTTATAACAAAACTTCAAGAGGATTATAGAACGATTATTTATTATTAATAAAATATAAGAGTAAATAAAATATTATGCATTATCTAAAAATCAAGAATACTTTATGAGTACTAACTATTAAAGTATTATTTGATAATGACGATATATTTTTTCACCAGGATAAAAATATATATATAATAAATATTTATAACGTAATTTATTTCATATATATGTAAAATAAAATTGTAGTAAGGCAAAAATTTACAGCTAAGAATTATATAAAAAAAACTAGTACTGCGTGTTAAATATATAAGATAGGCTTTAAACCTTTTTTTTTGTCTTTGTTGGTCTACTCACTAAAACTACTGAACGGATTTTAATGAAGTTTTGTGTAATTTTAATGATCTATCATTCTAACATATCGGATTCCTTTTACTTCTGATAATTTCCACAGAGATATGTAAATATTATAAAATTTCTGGATATACGTTTAAGAAAATAAACATGAATTTCCATATTTTTGTAGTATTGGTAGATGGCTTATTTACACCAGGGGGAGGTAGAGCAGACAAAGTCGCTGTCAACAGCAAGCTATTAAAAAAAATTTACTAAGACCAATGATTTTTATTTTAAATGACTAAAATCTGTGTAAATATTATACGAATGAATTGAAATAGTGTTAACACTACTAAAAATATTGGTTCCTAATGTCACTAAAGCAACAGTAAACTCCGTCTACACCTATCACGTTTTTCACATATTTTGTACGAAAAGCAGAATTACCATTTTAATGACATTTTTGTCCTATATTACGTTTTTGGACCAAATCACATTACCTCTTAAATTTATTTAAATAAAACCGTTATGAAAAACTCCAATAAGAACCTCACCTGCTCTCACTCCCACGAGCAATATCCTCCATTAATACACTATCTTATCACCATATTTTAAATAACCATATTTTCACACTTTTTCACTAACACAAGAACAACCAATCAGAGAACTTAATTTAAATTAAGATTTTTTTCGAAAATAGTAAATAGTTCAAAATTTTGGAATTTCTTTTGACACGTGCTATTACTTGCGCGTGCGCCCGAAACTGGTGTGTTTTAAGTAAAAACGCGTGCGATGTACTTTTTTTGGTGAAAACAGCAAAAATCCCACCCCTGTAGTTCACCCCTACGTATTTGATCAGGGGCCGGTGCATTGCCTAAACTGGGTCTACATGATGCTGCAATGCATATGAAAATATTATTAAATATTGTTTTTTTTTTTAGTTAGTAATAATTGTTAAATAAAGTCAAACTTTTGAAATTAACATCTTGTTTTATTTCTAAATCACAATAAAGGCCTATGAAATAACATTATAAAAGATAAATACAATTCAAATTTACAATTAGACAATTATAGTTTATATATTTATAAATTAATCAAATGATTTTTTTTTTTAATTAGGTACATCTATATAAAAATATAAAAAAAAGTTATATTTTGAACAGTAATCCATACATTGTATGTATTTCCAATAAATAAATTCGTAGCATGTAGCCTCACCCTAACAGCAAACAATACACTATACTTTCCCAAAATTTGGAAACACTATCAAAGGGCGCCTTAGCAAATATCACTCTCCCTCTCACACACACGGAGTCGAATATATACATCTCTATCACTCCCCAGTCAACCATCTCGCTCACACAATTATGATTAAGAGTAATAGCGTAATAAATTTAAGTTCAGCTTTCTTTGGAAATATTTTTTCAAGTTTTTTTTTATGAAAAATACGAGGAAACTTTAGTATTTGTATAAACAAACTGCGGCGAGTCGGTTGGCGCCTTTTTTCATTAGTCGTGTTTTGTGGGGGTTCGATATTAAGTTCAAAACAAATTTAATTACTTTGAGGACATTTTTTCATAAATATTTATTACACAATTTTAAATAGAAAACATTTCTTCAAAACTTTGGGCATTCTTCGCAGTGAGTTATTTCAGCTGTAATAGGTATAATGCAAGCATGTTTAATTGATAAGAAAAAAATGTGTTGAAGATATTCCTTTATGACTATAGATAACAAAAAACATATGTAAAGAGAATAAGTTTTACCATAAGTATAACAAAATTATTATTATTATTATTGTATTTAATTATTTCCAAGAATCAAGTCTTTTGTAAGAAAATTGATAACACTAAATGAAACTGCATATGAAAATGCATAAAAGATCTATTTGAAAATAACAAGCCAAATGTCTCTTAGTACTACATCGTGTTTACAATTGGTACAATTATTTATTACAATATTTATGTTTAATTATTATATATATCATAGTCCTACTCAAACGACATGAAAAGGTTCCTATTTGACATTAACGAGCCCTGCGGACGCGAGAAAGGTCTCTCTCGTGGCTTGTCATACATGGTGTTCACAAACGTTACAATTATTACGATATTAATATTAATATTTAATGGATTTTAAAAATACGCTGAGTTTATAAAATTCAAGGCTTATTTACTTATTATACCCTAAAACTTATGTGTGTGAAACTGTCAATTGACTCTAATAACATTTTAGAGATCCTTGGCCTCTTTACATAAAATTAAGGTTTCTTAAATATTGAGGTTATTATATAGGAAAAAATATTAACTTGCGTAAAGTATTATTGATTATTTTAGTTATTGACCTTCACTGAAAATAGTTCTATTCGCGTTCAACGTTATTTTAAACATGTATAAGGTTGTACTGAAAAAATATTTAATAACTTATGAATTATTATAGTCCGATATTCCTAACCTAGTTGTATTTACCGCTAAGTTGAATGTATTCTATATAATTTCATGACTTATTTTATTGATATCAACATCTTAGAATTTTGAATGACGTATTTGAAAGCATAGACAAAATGTAAACAAATTATTTGTTAAATGATTTGTTTACATTTTGTCATTACATATATAAGGTATAACACATTAGTATTATTGATATTTTAAAATCATGTATGTTGATTAATACAATAGCAATACTTAATAATATTCAGATATCCATTAGAATTTTATAAAAAACTAATAATAATTAATGAACGTATTCTACCTACTATTGTTTCTTTAAAATACACAATTTACAGTTGAATAATGGAAAAAGTAACTAATAAATAGGTTATATCTGTTAAAAGTTCTATCAAACACCCAAACCAGTTTCAGAACGGAACTCCAGACATATACATAACAAGAAGAAAAACTATATAATAAAAGACATAACTCGATTCAGTATTACGTAACATCAGAAATTTTCGAGTGCTATATTTTTACGCGCTCGTTAAGTTTGAAATATCGGGCGGGGGTGGAGGGAGGCGAATAAAATAAAAATAAAAGCCGGCATTTTATAATGGCGCTGAAATGACATGCGGGCGCCGCGGTGGCGGGCTGAAGCTTGTGTCCTACCGTTATGTAAGAGAGATTGAATATTTTTTATTTTGTGTATTGTCTAACAGTTCTTAGCTCTACGTTGTCGATATTGGTTTGTGAGTAATGTTTCTATAGTTTTGTCTAACAGTTCTTAACTCTATATTTTATTGGTTAGTGCCACTTTGTGAGTTAATGTTGCTATAGATTTGTCTAATAGTTCTTAAGTCTACGTTTCCGTTAATGTCATGTTTTTTTAATCAAATTTGTTTTATTTTTAAATTATCGACACGAGAAAGACTATGTCATACATACGTCTTCATGATTTAAGTCGTTAGTGGTTTTAAAATAGAGTTCTTTTTTGACATTAAAAATAATAATCATATTATTTAAATATGATCTGATATGAATATATATTATTGTCAATAACAAGTACATTTCAGAATACTGCCATGTCGTATTTATTTTCAATCAGGGACCCTACCAGGTGCCATTCTATAATTATCGCCGACGATTGTGAACATTTTTTTAATTTTAGGGCTGATATTTGCTTTTATTGTTACATTGTGACGAATGGACAAAAACCACATTTATTATAATAAATATTTATAAGATATTTTTTTACATAAAAAAATGTAAACAATATTCAAATGCAGAATATTATGTATTAAAAATATTTACATTAATAACTTTGATGTAGTTTAAATAATAGTTTAATCTATCTGTGAATGACGTTTAGAGCCTTCGTTCAAACATTTCTTTATTAAAAAAAAAAAAATCTTATACATACAATATATTTATTAGGCAAAAGTATCATTACATCATCCTACATATCCTAAATATAGACTTACGTGATAGGTCACATAACAATATTAGACGCTCTAGGTTTCAGACTAAACTTAGGGTTGAAGTTATTATTTGAGTGACACTTCAACATTTTATAACGTTCGAATTTAGTTAAATCCCCCAAAATATATAACTGATAACTCAATGACCGACAGTAGGTTTTTAATTTAAGCTTATCTTGTTATCTTTAAAGTGACGGCTGGAGATAAAATAAAAACATATTTTCGACAGAAAAATCAATACTAACGCGTGCGGCCTTCGGTCTGATATTTGGAATATATGGCGTATGGGGAAGTAAATTTTGAACATTACACAATAAATAATATAATATTTCAGTGGATATCGTTCCGTTTATTGTTTTTTGATTTGGTATTCATTTTATAAATTATTTATCATCTTGAATATACTATATGTTGAAAAAAATATTTTGATTTCTTTAATAACTGACAGACAAACAAAGATTTATAGATATTGAATTGATGAACATAACCTAACTTTTAACAAATAAAGAAATATGTGTACAAACATTCTTTTGATTATAGCTTGCTAATATTTTTATAATAGAAATATATTTTCTTATTCTCGGAACATTTATCATTCCCGGGTCACTGAACCCTGTAATAGGCCCAACCTAATACTCAGCACAAAATTATGTAAATTTGCAAAGTTTAATCTTTTTTAATATATTTCAGTCCCTATTCCGGTGTCTTAATTTTTTCGCTCTATATTTCGACGTATTTTACATAAAAATATATAAGGATCATTGACCTTTGGATCATTATCATGTCTCTTGGAATATTAACATTTCCTTACTAACAAGAAAAACTTCATATAAATATTATTAAACTCGATCTATTTCTGATCAATGACCTTAGCCACTAAAATAATAGAATAATTGTTACCTATGTTTTTACATTACATCAAATATATAAATAAAAACTTGAGCTATATTACTTTAACACAAATTATAATTAATGTTAATTAATCATAACTAAAGAACAACATTTTACAATTATATAAAAGCCTACTGAAAATAAATTTATTATAAAAAAATATATAATATTTAACATAACCACTTAAAAATATTCCATAATAAAATTTATATTAAAGAAAACAAAATTTATTTGTATTACATTATTATACCTATGCTTCTATTTTTAAAAAGCCTTATCTTTTGTTATAATTTTAATCATACGCGTATTTTTTTAATATATTAATTTATATATAAATACATACAAATGGACTATAACTTATGTTATATAAGTATATGACAAAATACTTAATAAATGAAACCTGGTACCGCTTTATAGCTACATGTTTAATGCGATTTGATGAACCATAGACAATAGTATTAGACTTGTACGGCTTCTTACTAATAATTTACAATATATTTTTTAACTTTATTAGAATCCTGTTATTTTAATAGTTTTGTCTTTTATGAACACACCTACAGATTTATTTTATAGTTGGTTTTGATTGTGGTGGTATATACACAGATAAAAAATACACATATATGACATATTTTATATATGTGTCAGTGCAGGCCGAACTAGTATTTAACATCACGTTTGACAAATAATCTACGAAATATGTGAACTTAATAGAATTATTAAAAAGACTGAAATAGTTTTAAACCTAAATATAATATATGACTTTTTGAGCTCGTAGGCAATAAGAAAAAAAAATTGTCTCCATTTTTTGAAAACCCGATGCTGATGAGGTCTGATATCAAGAATATGGCCAATATTAAAATGTTCATTAATAGGCTAAATTTATTAATGATCTCGATATGGCCTAAAATCTACACGCAACATCCTTCACAAATCGAAACTAGCGAGGTATTTGAACTTTCACCCTATTTCTTAATATAATTCAAAGTGATTTCTTTAAAGGTCAACATATTTCTCGAAAATGCGAATAACACTGCCATAGCTGAGTCGTAACTTACAAATTCTTTTTCTTCTATTCCTGTATCTATCTCTTTCGCACTACAGCGTCTTGTGGTAAGATAGGAGAAAATAGTTTTCACCCCGAAACTTAGAAAACTTTATGATGATAAATCCAAAGTCTTTCCATAGATGGCGTTGTCAGTTTGTTATGGAATCTTCGAACTAAAGTATAATTGGAAAATTAGTTACATCTTAATTTGTTTTCAGAATAGAATTATGCAAATTTCATTGAAATTAAATATCCAAATTTTTATATAAAAGATAATCATAAAAGCAATAATGAAGTATATAAATAATAAAACGCTAGGATTTTATAAGCATTTCAGCAACGTAATTAAAACGACCGAAAGAAGACGACGCTATATTAATCTAATCACACGAATGTGTGTGTACGTCTTTAATAATAACTGGGAGGGAGACAGCCACCCTGCTAGTGAAAAAATATATCCCAAGGAAAACAATATTATAAATTGGACTGTACCTACGTCGGGTCGTATTTTGCGCTTCTCTTTATTTTATTTTACTTGCCATATCAAAATATATATTTATTTATATAAATTATTTATTGTTTTAAATACTGTTATTAATATTTCATAATTTTAAGGAAATTATATACGAAATGCAATAGGATTTCCAAGAATTATGTTCATACCCAGAAATAATTTTCCTCAATATATATAGTGGATATTTTAAAACATAATAATCAAACAAATACCAAAATTATCTAGTTAAGTCTGTAACACAATTAACTTGTTAAAGTTTGGCCGGACCTTAACAGGCTTTATATTATGTATTTAAGATCTAAAATAGCGTGAGAAAGTGGCTAAGCTCTGATAAATATATTGAAGCTTAAGACGGATGGTCCGGGCGAAGCACCAAAACAGCTATAATGTTTAAAGTTGTGGTTCAGACGGAAAGCGTTTCAACCGCTGCGGTTGGTGAGCGATTTTAACATCGATTTTACAGAGCTCAGTCAACGGTTCTAGGGTTATTTGCTCTAAGCGTTATGTACATATTTGGTATCAGAAAAAATCGCTGATGCCAAATATGTATTTAATTTGAAAAAATCACTTTGACCAAAAATCCCATGAACCCTCGATATAAATTTTCTTAGCTCTTATTTATCCGGCTATGTTCACGTAATTTAGTCAAAATTTTGCCGAACTAGTTTCGAATCCACTCGTATTCAAGAGCTCAAAACATGGCGGACTCGCGGCGTAAACACGCCGAGTAAATATATTTAATAATCATATTGGTTTACGAAAGTTTAATTGCAATGTAATAAAACAATATGTGAATATACCCTGAATAAAGAGAGTGAAGTTATTCGCTGAGTTCTAAAACGTCACCAATATGAAAGGTCTGTAGTATAGAATGTCAAATGTTCGTAATCAAAGTTTTATTACATTTCTGAACTCCCTTCAGTAAGGGAAAAGTTTTCAACATTTTTGGATAAACATACCTACCTGTATGCAAGATAATATTAAGAAAAAATAAACAAATACTCCCTTTTTTAAAGATCTGTCAAGTTGAAACTCAATAATGTTCTTTAACAAGAATGAAACATTTTTTTTTATTTCTGTTTATATTACTATATTTTATTAAAAGTTTGTATATATATTGCTGCTAATTCAAGTATCTTAAGCATATGCATTTTGCTTAAGCTTTTGTTTACTTATATATTATTCATTAACTTTAGTTTTCTATATTTAAATACCTAGTTCAGAACTAAGATCTCTCAGGTGCTGGATACTATTAAATCAAAACCAACTATTTCTTTATAATATATTATTCATGAATATACGTAATAGAAATTCCAATCTAACACAATGTTTTATATTACTTTGTATATTAAATTCATAACATCTGATGTTACTACGCAGCTACTCGCACCATACGATAAAAACATACATTAGCTGTACCTATTATAACCTTTTGTAATAAGTTTTGTAAGAAAGAGAGAACCCCCAGACCTTTCAATTTTCCTGCGTTTATTTAGTTTCGCGCAAATTATCTCCAATTCTTCATATTATTAAACATCCAGGGTGGAACTAGCCCCCCGGGGGAGGGGGTAATGACAGGGAGCGGTCAACGCCCCTCCCGACGTCCGGCTTACTTGTTCTTGTAAAATTTCCCCGATCTTTATTTTCTTTCTGTAGACGTATATAATTAGACACTGGCGCGTGTGTGCGTGAGGGTGCCCGCATACGTATTACTGTATGTGTGTGCGTGGGGGGAGGGAGGGGTAAGATTGTAAGTCCAGTTATTAGTTTTCTTGTGAGTTTCGTTGGTATGTTTTTGTTGGATTTCGATAATTTTGCGACAGCCGCATGGGGTGGAAAAAATCAATATGTGGAAAGAATAGGATGTAGGGAACGTAATTCTAATGAAGCGCTCTCACAAGTAATCGTGGATTGTGTTAATAATTTATGTTTGCAATTTTTTGGATGTTTCCAGAACATTTGGGATTCTATTGTTCTTACTTAAGTAGCGTTTATGATTCAAGCTCTTATACGTTATTTTATAATGTGTGAAATGAGCCACCAGACTTGTATATTATTGTTAATAAAGTGCTATGATAAATTACTTAGTCATACTTCAATTGTATTCTTGAGTCACTTTATAAAATCTTGTTCGATACATAAATAAGTCAAAATTCATTCCTCATGGATTTCGTGAGGGAACTTGGTCACTCAAGTAAGCCTTGATCATCTCTACAATGTACATACTGTACAATTTTCATAAAAAGGTTTGGTCACAACGGTGATGTCACAAGGTCATTGACATGACGTATAATAATCTTAAAATCATTAAGATAATTAATGCTTTGCGATTCATCTTAAATCAGAGTCAATAGATTTTGATTTAGATTTATGCAGGACTTGATTAATATTTATACTATGCATTGCTGACCTAACATTTACGTTACAATAAATCAGGGGACTGATGATTCTGAGGTTGCCATTAAATAGGGGTTATTTTATGAGGCGGGGCTTTTGTCTACAAATGTTAAATGATCCGCCATATTTGTTTTTATTTATAGGAATAAGGATGCCAAAGTTTCTTTAAAATATCTTAAAAAATCTTAACTGGCAAAATTTTTGTTGCATTAAAATATCTAAGTAAAATATTATTTATCTCCAGACCACTTTTAATATAAGAAACTTTTAATAACACTAATTAATATTTTACGGATGGGTATAAAATTTATACATACATGCGGAAAATATTATTTTCGAATTAATTCTGCGTTAAATTAATAATCTATGCTGAATATATTACTGCATGGTAACAATATCTTGGTTTTCCTTGTATTAAAAGGCGTACGAAATTAATGTACTCAATTAATTATAATTATATATCATTTTGCTTATATAGAGAAATAATTATCTTTACGCCACTTCTCGACTCTCAAACATGCCCTTATCACCAAATTCCATTGAATTTGAAATAATCTGCAAACGTCGTTATAATAATTTAAAATAAGAAGGAAAAGAGAAGCAATGATAACTTTATAACGTCAAATGTTTGAACAAACATTTGTGTTCGGTTTGTCACATTTCATGGTGTTTGTATTACGTGGTGTTGCACCGCAATTACCGGATACTTTCAAGTAACATACGTGTATGACGCACGGATTATTGAATAATATGTATTGAAATGTTATATACAATGAAAGTAATTAATAGTCTGACCTGATGAAAGTCTGACCTAGTTTCACTTGATTTCTTTTCGATGGTTAAAGGATGGCCAACACTAGGTGATACTAGATATGATTAATATTAGGTAAGTGCGTTATCAAAAAAAAAAAGTTTAGCAAATTAATAAGTACGATTCTAAAGATTTAAATTATTTAATAGAGCGTTTTTTCAAACTGAAGATAATGGGATGTGGTGAAGAAGGTAATAATTGGGAAGCTAAAAGCTAGGGATAATATCGTATCGAAGAAATATATGAATCTACGATGACATACAAAGATAATATCTGAGATTAAATAGAAAAATATAAACCGTTGTCTTCACAATGTCCCGAAAGATTACAGAAAAGGAAAATATCTTTAAACACATCTAAAAATATCAACATGGAAGTAAGATGACGATAGAAAAGACGATTATATATATAATGCTAAATTCAGGTATAAAATACTATATATGTATATAGAATACTAAAAGGTACCGCTAGCTTAATAGTTAGAGCGACTGGACGGTTTCCCACAAGTGTCGGGTTTAAGTTCTGCGCGAATCAATTAATTTTTCATTCAAAATTTATTTATAATTCATTTGTATGATATTTATGCTTGGAAAGACTGTGGAGGTACAAGGTAACTAGCCACATAGGTATTAAGACATTGGACTGGTCAGCTAGATGTCTGGATTAACTCACACAGCCTAAGATGAGAGACTGGATCTAGAGTTGCAGCATCACAAGCAATATTGAACTGCAATACGAGAAAAAATACATATTTCCATAAAAGCTCGCGACTAGTGAACATAAACATATATATGACACAATATTATTTTTATTGTATATTTATTTATAAAAAAAAAGTCCTTAACATTGTTAAACGTATATAAAAAAATTTCAAACGTTATTTATGGTCTTGTGATTAGTTTTATTTAATTTTATACTTAGAAATCAAAAATAAGCAAAGCAAAGCAGTATGCTTTTTAAGCTTTTAAGACCAAATAAAAATACGCTTTTTGAAGTTTACTCCTTAAGAAGCCATATAAGACAACGGCACATAAGATGGAGTAAGAAAAAATACCGGAAGTGAAATCTTGTAGGACATTGCTGAGTATTGACGCTGTGAATGACGTTTAAAAGAGCAATGATTCTTGCGCATCTTTCACTTAGGAATCGTGTATGAATCATTAAATTGCGTAAACTAATGATGAAAATAATAAATACTTCTTATCTTGTAATGTTCGTAAGAAATGTTAAAACATCATAAAAATCTTAGTTAATATAAAAACTGTCTGCATGCTTCTTCGCATATTATATATATTTTGAATTTTTTTCGGTTAACATTTTTATGGAGTTAATTCCGGTCGCGTGTTTAAGCTGATTTACACTTTTTATAAAAAAATCTCTCAAAATTACCAGATTTTTTTTTTACGCTAAGTTATTGCAGATTTGTATGAGAGTTTTGTGTCACGACGTGTTAATCATAGATCGCAATTGCTTCTTTGTAATACTCATAGACGTACAGATGTACAGACTATATTAATAATTTATAATAATTAAATAATTTACATAATAATACAGTAATTTAAAAACAAGCTTCCTCTTTTTTATAAAATTTAATTTTCATTTCCAATGATTGAGCGTTATATTCGAGCGATTACGATTATGTGTAACATGTCTATTGAAGCCAACTAATTAAAACCACAATTTGAAATCACGTCATCAGTAAATTATAAAGCGCAAAGTAACCACAATTAACGTCAGACATCTATGTAAGGACATTCGCTCTCATAATTATATTAAGTACATTGTCAACTCGTGTACAATAATATAGTAATAATAATATCACTGGACAAATTACACCAATTGATTTAACCCCTAAGCAAGTAAATTATTTTGCTTGTGTTAGACAACGGTAAAAATACACTGTGTGTTTGTTTTGTTGTCTAACAACAGAAAGTATTACACACTATAATTTAATATATTTAATAAACGACCAAACCCAGAAATACGGACACCTATGCTCATTACATACATGCCTGTCCCTGTCGGAAATCGAACCCGAACCCCTTTGGGCAGCAATACGTTATGAGTGGTTGGCGTAGCGACCAATGGTTTATATGCTCGTATAAGTATGGAGCTCACCTTTGATCTCTTTACATCCGCTGTCGCAGGAGACATCGACAGTATAAGAAACTACCACTCTGATCATCATGATATGAAACCAAATTAACAAAAACATATATTTAGGCAACAATATCCCACGATACAAGCTATAAATAAAAAAAAAATATTACGTCATCTGTATGATATAATTAAAATATTTTTTGAATTGTTATGTTTATACTTTATAATGTAAATAATATGAGATGGTTATAGACTGCTGTGTGAGTAAATGGCTATAAAAACTAACGAAAATATTTTTTAAATGTAAAATGAAAAACATCTTACATAATTTCTAAAATTGTACCTCTCCAAGATCATTCTTGAATTAAAACACGGTTAACAGTTAATAAAGAATTTAAAACGTCAGAAATCATTTCTTTGCTTGTTTAGATTAAAATTACTTACTTACTAATGTGTCTAATATTAATAATTATATCTTAAAGATGAAAGCACGACACAAAGAAAATTAATATTAAAAACAAACACAATCATACTGATAAGTGATTTATTTAATTTCAATGTTTTTAGTTTATTTTATTTATATATTACTATTACTATGACTCGTCATAGGGTCACTGACTACAAGAGGTTTTAAGATATCCTTGAGAAACATCATGGGTACTTCCTACATTTTGGCTCCTTAAAATATTATTTAATATATTTTTTTAATAATTGAACTTCAATAACAATATCCGTTACAGAAAAACTGTATGAAGAAATAATTTTTAACAATATAATTGAAATTAAAAGAGTTTCTTTAACACTATATTAACTGCTATAAAAAAGGTGTAAACAGTGGTTTTTTGTTAAATCAAATTAATATTTTGTAACTATCAGTGTACTAAAAAGAGTTGCAAGGATTTTATAGGGTTGTATGGCTTATAAAATGAAAAAATATCAAAATAATCTCATAAGTTCAAAAACGTTCAAATACATTTTGATATAAAAAAATATATTAATAATCCCTTATAAAGAACAGAAATTAATACAAAATGCTAAAGTATTTATTATTATTTATTCCTATGTCCAAAATTTCACACAGTATACAGGTCACCTCCAATAGCATCTTCGTCTCTTTTTATAAAACGTCTATGTATGTAATGTACCTCTCACATAATTAGAGAATGACTTATTTTTAAATAGACTGACATCGTAGGTAAATAAACAATGTAAGTGGATGTTCTCGTGGCAGAAAGGAGGTCAAAAAAGAGATGAAGAAAGATAAAAGAAGATGCGTTATGTGAACGATGACATGAGGATGTAAGGAGTTGATGTAGAGAAGACAGATGACAGATATGAGCGAAATAAGAATATATATTTTGCCGAAACTATTTAAAGCGTGTGCAGGACAAAGATTATTATGTATACAGTATTATATTATGGTACATAAAGGTTTTGAGATTACGGATAGGAACTGGTGGCTGTGCAGTTTTGAGATGAGATTAAGTGTGAGAGATGAGACCGCGACTTCGTAGGGAGAGCTGATAAAAGTGAAAAAAAAAAAAAATCTATGAAAAAATATAATTGATTCAGTAGTCCTGATGAAACTAAAACTAAAGTTACTTAACTAATTATTATAAAATATAATACAATCTTCACTTTTAATAAGTTAGTGTAATAAAAACAAAGTGTAATTTGTTTTATTTATATTCTTTGAATTTATGTTTCTACTAAACTATAACATTAAGCCGGTAAATAGAAAGTTGTAACTATTTTTATTCCGGGAATTCCCCTTTTGCTACTTGATCCTGTTCTAGCACTTTCATCACTTCTAGCCTTGTATTTAGATATTATGCTTTCTCTTATGTTTAAATCATATATTTAATAAAAAATATATTGGTTCTAAATTTTTAATACAGAAATGTAAGTCTTATGACAATAACAATCCAATTTTGCCAGAGTCAAATATTTCGAATCGCTTTTAATAATATAATACCTGTAATCAATTTCTCTTTTGCTTGTCAATAGTAAAAGATTTATGTAAAGATGTATAGTTAAACTCCGTTTAGATAAATAGGAAATCAGGTACTTACATAATCAATTAATAATCTTTCTTTCCTTTTTCTAAAAAACAACTCCCGCTTCAAAAAAATAGTCTTTGTGTTTGCGGGTTTTACAAACATTTAAATAACGGACAAAACACGGACGAAACAATTATCGATGTATTACACAAACAACTCTCCCGAGTGGGAATCGATCCCACGACCTTTGGTTAAGCAGCAGGACCACTAACCACAAAAACGACAGGCCGTCTGGTCTAGTCTTTCTTACTTACTTTAAAAAAAATATTATTAATGACTAAAATAAAATTTTCATTTTTTGCTTTAATTATATTTATATGAATAGTTCTTTACTTGATAGCTGATAATATTTGACGAAGGCACAGTTCACACAAATCCATTACTTCATTCCTACATTCAAAATTAACATTTATAGCATATATGATCATAACAGAAGAAAACAAGAGAAAAAGAAAGGAGGAAGTTTTTGAACTAACCAACTAACAATCAATTAATTTTCACCTAAATTGTTTCGATACTAAAATATTTAACTAAAGATTATGTCATTAATAAGGACAAGTTAGAAAGAAGTTCATGAAATTTGAAATATATTTATATAATATTACTTATTTATTAAACTGCAATCCTTCATTTAAGCTCTAATATATTTTTATTGGCTTAATATCTTGCACCGATTGAGAAATATAATTGTTCTTATTTCATTCCGTTTAAATCTTTTTTAAATAACAATACAATCGCCAGTAAAGTTAATAACAAACACCCATATACAAATGACAAACAAGTATACATGTACAAAAATAAAAAAACTTATACAAAGATATTATTTTTGAAAATTTTATGTTTATGAAATTAGCAGTCGTTATAGAAACAATCAGATTGAAACTAAATATATTTTTTTAATCTACAAGGTCATTGTAGAACCTTAACTGATTACGTAATAAAATTTATCAGTTTGATCGCGATGATCTGTAGAACAATAAAAAAGTTTTTATTGATTTTTTAAATATTTAATTTAATACAGGTACAAAATAATATATTTTGGCTAACACTAGTCAGATTATTATAATAAAGTTGCAAATTCAACTTTTATTCACAATTACTCAAATCGCAATAATTACTCAAATCTCCAAAAAGCAACTTATTCGTAATTGGCGCCGAATTAATAGTAGAGCTCATCATTGTTGACAACAAGATTTATCAATCAATTAGAAACCTTTTATATTCCTAGTGTTTTTTGTTCAGACAGTATTTCAGCATTCTATATTTTTTTTGCCAAGCGTGAGTTGTGCAAACTTAATTAAATTGAAGTTTGATTTAAAACTTTTTTATAAAAGTAGTAATGATAAAATATTATGCATATAATATATAGTTACTATGTTCATAAAATATATATTCTGTATATGCTTGGTTATTGAGGAATGGAAAGAAACGCGGTAGGGCTGAGGACTGGCTGAAAGACTATTTAATCATTGAGAATCATTCACTCATCACTCATGATCACCTACAATATCCACTTTACGGCGATTTTTGAAATACATACCGTATGTGATAAATCAGTTTATAATAAATATATATTATTCTTTATTCATGTAAATTAATCGGAACTTCTCCGTGGCGCTGATTGAGCACAGCGGATTTTTTCTGAACGCAGCAGTTCATCGCTGGAACTTGCCATGTTCCGAGCTCATGAATAGGAACCCCAAAGGGATTGATAACTTTGGAACGTAGCCCAGTAATAAATATTTAATAATCATAATGGTTCACAAAAGTTTAATTACAAAAACATTCGGTAATAAGTTACTTCATATTTTTATTCCCTAATTTTCATCTAATACTACTATAATTTCAAATATTTAGAAAATCATTTTTTTTTGTTAAATATGTTAGTATTTTTTTTCTTATGAGAAAAAAAATACTATTGAGAATTTGAAAATATTATTGGAACTAACATAATATATGATATTATGTTAGTTCCAATAATATTTTCAAATTTTCAATTAGATCCCTGTTGGGTAAAGGCCTGTTCCATATCTTACAATTCTTTCCTATATTTTTCTTTTTTATTCCAGTTAGTGCGCGACATACTAACATCATTTTATTAGTTACTCGTATAACTAGCACTAATACAACAATAAAGCTAACTATGATATTTACGATATTTGACCGTTTTGCCTTAAAACGTCCCTTTACGATCTAGGTGTGCTTAGAGAAAAAAGTTCATTTCTTTAATGGAATTTTTATACATTTTTTATTAATATTTTATATGTATAAACATATATATTATAATTTTAGTTATCAATCCGATTACTTTATTTTAATTTCAAAATCATTACGAATATTATTGAGTCAATAAAGTAAACAAGTATAACATAACAACTTGAATCTATTTACAACGTTTCAATAGCGTCATTTTAGTATCAGTATTGAGTCATTCCAATAAGTATTTAAGGCTAAGTAGGAATGGATGAGATCAATCTGTGAAGTTACTGAAGCAACATGTCTCTGAAGAGCGTGATATTTTTGTGCTGTGTGGTCGCTGTTATAAATGCAGAAGACAATCCCTGCCCGTGTCCCCAGGACAAACCCCAGAAGGATATGCTGGAATTCCGAGACTTCCTTCTTCGCAATCCCTCTGAAGTCAAAGATAGTGTGTATCCAGTTATAAATGAAGAGATTCCACCATCAGTTCCATGCAATTGTTCTGATAGCAATAGAAAGAAAAGAGGAGTATTTTCAAACCGCAGATTTGACAGGAATGGCCTATTTCATAGGAACCGATGTGCTTATGGATTTGTCAGAATCGGGGGTATCTGTGTTTCCTCAGACTGAAAGAAATAATCATTGGACTACAATATAAGTTGTATTGGTTCGAGAAGACCATTGGAACCGTCAAGTGTGAATGGTTTTGGTAATAAAATATTTATTGAGAAAATTATTTTTTCATTTATAAATAATTGACACAATAACCGCATGTTGCCTAAATTAAAAAAAAAACTGTCAGATCAGATGAAATGCTGTATAAAACTTAGATAACAAGATATTTTACTTGAGAATAAATTAAAACTATTTAAAACAGAAAATTCAATACTTAAAAAAATATATATTATCTTATTTTTGAATACTATCCCTTCAGAATACAACTTGAAAAGTGTTCTATTTTCTTTATTATGACCATTGATTGTGACATCTAATTATGACTATTGGTTTGTTATCACATAGATAAAAACAGCAGAAAATAGTGGTAAATGTTAGACACAAGACGTTTGTACGAAGTTTGTACCAAGTGGCATTTAATACTTTGACCGTTCGAAAAACAGAAATAAAGCATTACAGCAGTAATAATAAAACTTACGACTCAAGGGAGCCAATAGAAAACAACCCAGGTACTGAAAGTTGACGACAATTTTTTTTTTTCTAAATGATAAGGCAAATATTTGAATTTTAGACAACAACATGCATATTACAAGTTAACAGTACTGTCAACTTAATTACGTAATATTTAATACGTACGTTACATAGTACGTAGTAATTTAATAAGACAAAGATAACGAAAAATATATTTTAAATACACATAACTAAGCATTAGACTTGCAACAGGAAACTCAGTGATGATAATAATAAGTATGAATAATAATAACTAATAACTTCAGTAAATAATTAAATTATCTCTGCTTGAAGCTTATATGCTCCTGTTAATATCGCACCTTCTGTTCGGTCTGGTAGAGACAGATCACTGTACTTTGTCAGGACGCAGCAAAACATCCAAGATTTTCATATAGTTGAAGATAACTAAATATCGTGAACCTGGTGATGTTATTTCAGCAGTACCTAATGTAAATTTTATTCATATTAAAACAAAAAGATCTACTGTTTCAGAAGCTAAGTGCGTGAAGGGATTTGAGCGTATTGGTACCGAATGTTTGGTAGATAAAAGTAATCCGTTTTATATTATTGTTATATACTTGAAAATATACATACTGTAGTATTTAGAAATATTAACACTTTAAGCTGATAAAGAGGAATTAAAAAATATATTACAACTCTGAATTTCTCTTTAGTCACTGATTCAATTAATTTCAGAACTTATAACTTCATTTTAAATATTTAGCAAATTCTTATATTTATAAAATATTTTATAGAACACAATAATTGTATTATAAATAATTGCGTAATATTTTTTTTACTCTTGAAATTATGGAACACCCCTATGGCGATAAAAATATCAGTTATAAAGTCAGAGCTGCGCACTTGGATTCCTCTTTAGTAATATAACACCTATAATGTTTTATACTATATCATTTTATAAACTGAAAGATATCTTTCAGTTTATAATAGATAAAATAAATAGCCGTATACATATATATGTAGACGACTATTTATTTCTATTACATACGCGAATGGCCGATAGAATTGTTAAGAATTTTGACTAATGACCGATACATAGGTTATTTCAGTTTCCATAAATTTAAAGTTACCCTTTCAATACATTACTACAGTCAGTTTGCAGCAACGTTTGTTTATCTGTCTATCTAAATGTACAGTTCTCAAAATAATTACTAATACCAACTAACGTATGGTTTAAATATTGATTTATAAAAGAATTGCACTCTACGTAATCATCACATTCTTCAAATCCTCGGTGAAGTAGTCAATGGAAAATTGCATCACTACATACGAAATGGAAACAAAGAAGAAAGACAGAAAGAAAAGGAGGGAAGAAAATTTAACACCAGAGTCATTGTAGTTACTCCAACTTGAATGGTTTCGATCCAAAAAAAAATACTTGAAACTCTGAGGTAGTAAACAAAAAGGAAAAGTTTGTCATGTCTTGGCAAGTTATTTAATTTGATAATTCAATGTATACTTCTAGAACTTCCATGTACTCCATGTTGGCTCGTTGGAGACGTGATTATTTGATTTTATGGCACAATGACCTTCAACAGTCTAATTCAGAGTTTAGTTAGAACCGATCACGAAGGCAGACATGTAAGCAAATATACAAACACAAAAAGCTCTTATAGAAACATAAATATTATTAAAATAAATATATATTTTTTAAATATTGTTATTGTTAGGAACTATACCTCATTAAAACAATCCGTCAGTCTGTTCGCGGTAATTTTTGAAACTATAGATCATAAATCATAATTAATTATTTAAAATCGGGAATAACAAGTACGACTGACGTTTCAACCAGATTGCACCAGGTCACAGACAGACACAGTCTTAAATAATTATATAGTACTAGTGGTCACTCGCGACTTCGTCCGCGTGATTTTTAATGTTGCCACCGAGTTCCAAACAAAATTGATATTTAAAACCCTTAAGGGTGGAATTTAAAAATCTTTTCTTAGTTCACCACTACGTAGAAAAACAAATGTATCCTCCAATTTTACTATCTCTACGACCTGCGGCTTAGACTGTATGCTATAACTAAGTCAGTCAGAACCTATTAGATTATATTAAATTTGCAGCATTTTTCATTGCTGCTGAACTTCTATGAGTCACAGCGAGATGATATATACCTTATAGCCTTCCTTTAATAAACAGACTATTCAACACAAAAATATTTTTTCAATTCGGGCCAGTAGTCCCAGAGACTAGTGGTTCAAACAAACAAACTCTTCAGCTTTATAATATTAGTATAGATGAAACGCGGTAGCTTGAAAGTTAGTAGGTATAGACGATTTTTTTAATATTTGGCTACAATTAGGGAAAATTATTCTTATGCAATAAAATAAAATAATGAACAGGAGGCAGGTGGTCTCCTAATTTGTTACTTATTCGTAAGTGGTACCGAAATAAATACAATGGTCGTAAATGTCAACAACAACATTTATCAATTAATTAGAAACCTTTTATATATTCCTAGTGGTTTTTTATCAGGACAGTCAAGTCAGTAAGAAAGTCAAGGTACTTTCTCAATTTTTTGGTCAAGCCTAAGTTTTTAATGGTTTATTAAATTAAATTAAGATTTATTATGAAATTAATTATTTAACAAAAAGGTAAAAATCATAATAATTATATATCGTGACGCGAAAAGATTATCTAAATATGTTTCTAAAAGGCAAACGTGACTGACTGACCACCGTACCTAGAAATGGGGTAAAATAAACGTGTAAAGTTTATATGAATTTTTCTCATTTTTAGACATAGAAGTATGAAAATAGGCATACTAGTTTTGGATTACAGTTAAAAATGATCTGTGTAGACAAAATGCTCAAAATCTCCCCAAAAAGGGAAAAATGGAGTGGTAAAATTTGTATAGAAAATTTCTCATTTATAGACTTAAAAGTATGAAAATTAGTATACAAAGTCATTATTAGACATAAAAATGATCTGTTTAGGTGAAAACGACAAAATTATCCTTTAGACTTTAGAGGGTTAAAATGGAGGGCCAAAGTTATTTTTTTTTATTTAATTTTTAATATTTCTGGTTGAGAACATTTTTTAATAGCGAAGTACTGTAGTAAACTATTACCTATCTGAGGTTAATTAAAACATAGGCCTTTTTGATAACTAAAGTAGACATGCACGAAGTCGCGGGCAAAAGCTAGTATATATATAAATATGTATGTTATAAATGTTTTGTTTCTCTTTAGGATTGGAGAAATATGAGAAAGAGAGATAGTCAGTACTGGAATGGAGATTAGTTAGTATACGACAAAACACATACGAATACCTACTCTATGGCAATATTCTGAAATAATATTCTGTCCCGGTCAAGCCAGCCCGCATCCAGTCAGTCAGTTGGAACAGGACTCGAACTTGCTACCTTTTGCATAATATAATTAATACACAAGTTTAAAAACCTTGATCTACCTGCTGTGATGAAATTTAAAATATGATTTGCGACAGAAATAATATAATTTTCTTATTTACTCATATAACTAACACAATAATAAGGTTACGGAATTTGTGATATTTAAGAGTCTAGAATTAAAACATCCCTATACAATCTAGATAGGTGCTTTTTGAGAAAACGATTACCCTTTACGGGAAGTTTATTTAATTTAAGTTATTTTCTTTTTGTAATAAAAAGTGTTTTCATTTCAATATTGTCACATTTTACAAATTTTTTAGCTTTAAACATAATTGGGAATAAAAGCGTATAATTATATAAAATTTAATATTAAATTAAGTTTGCAAATATGTATAGCATATTAATTAAAATATTATGTATATATTTAGTTCACGCACTTAATTAATTTTTAAATTTACGGGTATATGACGTCATTACTGAGTCACCCCTATAAGTATTTAAGACTCAACAGGAAAGCATTAGATCAATTCGTGAAGTCGTTGTGGCAACATGTCTCTGAAAAGGGTATTATTAGTGAGCTGTGTGCTCGCAGCTGTTGTAAATGCAGAAGACGATGTCTGTCCGTGTCAAAACGAATTGAAGGAACAGGCACTGAAATTCTGGAAATACATTCTCGGTGTTTCCGCTAACACCCTAAAAGATTATCCAGTGTTACCAGGACAACTTTCACCATTAGCGGAATGCCCTTGTAAAGATAAAAGTAGAAGTAAAAGAGGAATTTCTAGAAAGTACGAGAACATGCCTCGTAGACATTACGGGTATGGATTTCATAATTTTTCCAGGAAAGGTTGTCCTTATGGAAGTGTCAGAATTGCCATTATCTGTGTTCCCTCAAAAAGTTTTTTTTTTAAATGATTGTTGGGCTGTAATGTGAATTGTGTTGCCTTTAGAACTGCCAAGTGTCAATTCGTTAAGCGCCAAGTCGCTGTGTTAACTAATTATTTAATTGATAAAACGAATATCTAGATAGTACTTTTATATTTATATTTTTTATTTAATAGTGGAAATATTTTCTTATAAGTTTTTTTTTTGTAAACCAAATTATGAGCTTAAGAAATAATATATGGTTACTAATAAAATTAAAACTGATACCTAAATGCTGTTCTATTTATGAATGTATATTTTTATTTGCTTTATATATTAGTATTCATATATGAACAGGAAAAGATTATTAAATAATTGTAATGATGGGTTGTAACCGTTAAATTAACAGAACAAAAAAAATTGTCAACCGCGTCTATATCGGATCGCCTTTTGACTAAACTGATATAATCAAAAGAACGAAACGTTTAATAAACAAAAATTATACTAACTTATATATAATTCAGACAGATTATTAAAGATTATAATAATACCTTTGAAAGGACTTTTATTATTTTAATATCATTCAATCCGAATATATCTTAGACGCTGATAAATATTTTTTTTGGAAAAAATAATTATGTAAATTCAGCCATTGTTTTCTTTTGCCTCTAAGACAAAAACACCGGTGACTTTAATAGAATTTTGTCACCACGTCAATTTTGATACGCCTTCGATGTGGTATTTAACCATTTGGTCGTTTACTATTCACCAAACGTTAATAACTACATCATAATTATACATTACGTTTATTAAAAAAAAATACTCTGATAGGACAAAGAATATTTGAAATATACAATGAAACACTAAAAGGAGAGTAGAACAGTAATTAAAGTACGTAACATTATCTTATTACCCAAAGAATAACCAAAATATATGTTAAAGTAACTACAGTAACTCAGGAATAATATTAACAGCGAATTAATATCGTCATCTGTGTTTGTTCTCCTGACTGATCACTGTGTCTGCTCGGCTGAGAAGACACATCAAGACATCATCAAGACACGTCGGCTGAAATGTGCATCGAGTTAAGGACGGTGAAGACGATAGAGAAGACCTAACCTTATGTTTATTTCAAATAAGTTATAAATTATATTAAAATAAAGATATCTATTGATTGAAAATATAAGTGGGATATGGTTTGAGCTTATTGGAAATAATAATAAAATAAATAACATGATTGTCCTGAAATATAAAATGTTGCTGTTAACTTTTTGACCTATTTGTAACATTAAAGAATATAACTGTAATATAACGCCCCGTTGGTCGAGTGGTTAGCGCAGACGCCTAACGTGTCACGGCGCAACGGGGCTCGGGTTCGATTCCCGGCAGAGCACAGGCATTTATGTGATGAGCATAGATGGCTGTGTTTCTGGGTTTGGTCGTTTATTAAATATATTCTCAGTATTTATATGTGTATTTCTATGTATTTGTATCGTTGTCTAACACCCTTAACACAAGCAAATAATTTGCTTACTTAGGGGTTAGATCAATGTGTGTAATTTGTCCCGATATTATTATTATAATATATTAGTAACTGAATATAATAGTTTGATTATTAATGCCTACCGTCATATAAAGGAAAACATTTTGGGTATCATTTTATTAAAACCGAAATTATTGTTGTAATAAAAATTCATAATACCTACTTATACATAGATAAACATTGTATCATAGATAAGTTGACTTTAAAGAAAACTTAAAAGCTTTGTCTTCATATAAGTTTGTGTAGTAAAAACAACGATTCTTCTATGGTATAGTATTTATTTTTATTTTCTACTAATAATTTCACACTGGGTCGCTAAGTTGGAAGTTGTAAGATATGTATACCAGAAATTCCTCTTTTATTACTCACTGCAGATCCAGTATTTTGTAACATTAAAAACAATGGAATAGAATAAATTAATAAAGTATGAAAGATACCTCGTATGTCAATATGAGTATGTCAAAATGAAACCAGAAGCAAATATTTCCGATTAATTTTAATAATATAATTATTATATTTTTCTGTTGTATTTTATATACAAAAAGATGTATGTCCTTCTTTTGAAAGTTAAAATCTCAAAAATAATTACTATTAATAACTAAAAATAATCTTTGAGCTTTTTTGTAAAAATATATAAGAATAGCGCTCTAAGGAATACTAAAAGATCATCACATTTATCAGACCCTCAATGACGCACTCAAAGCCAGTATGGATAACTGCTTTATAGCATTCAAAAAAATATGATATATTTATAACAGAACGTGATGAAGAAGATACTTGGAAATCGAGAGGAGGTCCAAAGACTCTATTTGCCTCTCTCCTAAACTATGTTTTCTTAAATTTTCACGAGTACATTTACATTAAACTATTTTAAGGAATCAAACTTACGTATTATATATTTTACATTAAAAACTTTATATATTAAACGACGTTTTAGTGTTCGAATTCTTAGTGTTATTTAATAAATTATACGGTAGCTAGTTCCGTAGAAAAAAGTTTATGCACCTAGATTGCTTGGACACAAAAAAATTTACTTGTCTTTCATGCCTACTGAATAAAGAGAAAAAAATAGAATGAAGTTTGTTATAATTTTAGAAAGCCACTTAATTTTACGAAGTTTAGTTTTTATTTATAAAACTGAAAAGTAATCTTACTAAAACTTTGTTTTTTATTGACTTGATGGCTTTCACCGATTAACAAAATTATCAAATAATTATAAGTCCCAAAGATCGCAGGTTCGAATCCCTACCCGTATAGGTTTATTTGTCATGCTACATTTATTTAAAAGTTAAGTAAGCCTTATATAATAAGCCAATATAAGCCAGATATTTTCGATGTTTTACAAATCATCAGATGGAAACTATGTATAAAAATATAAAACCAATCAATCAAATGAAAATGCATTTCCGTTAGACTCTAGCTAGGTTAAAGTTAAAATATAAGAGAAATATCTTTAATTAGTCAAATCAAAATATCAAAAGTCAAATTATAATAACATATAAAATCTGCCTCATCAAAAAAACTACTCAAATCTTTATAAACGCGACTTACTCATAACTTTCGTCGATCTAATTACATCACATTTTTATTTCAATTAGATTTTTTTACATATTCAATTTTTTTTTATTACCACGGTATTTTATCATTATATATATTTTGTGATTAAGCTTTAGCATAAGTAAAAAAAGTTTTATTTAGAACAAAACTATTTCACAAAAGTTATTTTTATAAGAAAATAGTGTCGCCCAAGAATTATAGGAAGTTGCAAATACTTTGTATTTATGTCGAGGAAAAGAGATAGAAGAAAGACAGTAGGGCTCCGAACTGGCAGGGAGGAGTTTTGAGCATTGAGTATCTGGATACTCAATGCTCAAAAGGGTCTGGACCCTTCATTCATCTTACCGGTCGAGCCGGCCCGCACACAAGTCAATTGGCAATAGGTGACCACTTTTCAATTTGACTTTTAATCTACTATAATTTCAAACATTAAAACTATACTTAAGTAGGACTTTTGTGACGTCTCATATGACTAACATAATTAAGACAAATTCAAACCTTAATCTAACTCTTCGCTGACATTTTCTACGTAATTACGACCTGACTAATATTTTACAAGTTACTCTATTACGAACAATAATTTATGGTATTTAACTGTCTTTTCTTTAATTCTTTACGATCAAGGTGTATTTATAAAAAAAATACTCTTTAAAGAAATTTGTATACATTTAATCAATAATAAATACTTAGTTATTATTTTTTTTATCACTTTTATCTATCAGTTAAATTTATTTTTTAACTTAAAAAAATTGCGAATAAAATTATATAACCTAATTAAGCACTCACTTAATTATTAATTAAACTGACTGGTATAAACGTCATTACAGTATCAGTACTGAGTCACCCCAATAAGTATTTAAGACTCAACAGGAAAGCATTAGATCAATTCGTGAAGTCGTTGTGGCAACATGTCTCTGAAAACCGTATTATTAGTGAGCTGTGTGCTCGCAGCTGTTGTAAATGCAGAAGACGATTTCTGTCCGTGTCAAAACGATTGGGAGAAAGAGGCACTGGAATTCCGGGAGTTCCTTCTCGGCATTCCCTCTGAGGTCGAAAATCATAGTGAGTACCCAGTCTTACCCGGAGAAGTTTCACCATTAGTGCCGTGCAATTGTAACGATAAAGAAAGAAAGAAAAGAACAATTATTCCATCCCACAAGATAACACATCGTAGACACCACGGACACAGACGATTTCATAATCACTCCAGGAACCGTTGTGCTCATGGAAGTGTCAGGGTTGGCTTTATCTGTGTACCCTCAAAAAGATTTTTCTTGAAATGATTTTGGGGCTGCTATATGAATTGTATTGGTTAAAGAGCACCATAAAAGTGTCAGGTGTATTGACACCATTAGGTGATGCTAGAAATAATATTTTTTGTCTAAGTGTATAAATTATTATAAATTAATCTTTATTAGCTTAAGAACCAAGTCATTTGTTACTAGTTTTGAAATCTACTATTTACAGTAGGAATATACTTTTTAGTTGTAGTATAGAGATAGTATTCTAAGATGAGGCAAATCAAGATGATAAAATTACGGGTTTAGATAATGTTAATGTAAGGTTTTAAATTAATAAAAAAAATCTATAAAAAATGTATATAAGTATGTATGTTAAGATAATATATATTTTTTTTTAATATAGTATAAAAATTAATAATAAATTAATAATAAATGTACTAAAACAAACAAACACTATATATAAAGATTACTTCTAACTTGAAATCAAAAAAGTAATTTTAAGTAAATGAAAAATATTGTAGCTTTAATAAATAATTATCCAATGATAAATGTCTTTAAATTTGTATTACCACATTAAAATAATATCAAACAATTTATTCAAGTGTTATATGTTGTACTTTCCCAAATTCGTTTATTAATCTTTTGGTTTCCTAGAAATTTATGCTATTCAACAAAACTAATGAAGTCAAGGATTTCGTTTGTAGCAATTAGTTGACTCATCAATCGTTTGATATGATTTTTATGTCTGATATTCCTCTGTTACAAAGAAATCTATGCTGTTCTATTTGAAAAATATATACAGTTAATTTGGTAGAATTAACCTTATATTATCTCAGTTTCATTCATAAATCTTAAAACTAATAATCCATAAAAATATATTAAAATGTTTACCCCCATTTGAATTATATGAATAACACATAAACAATTTACGAAACCCCACATACCTTTACGCAATGCTGGGATATCCATTTTAGTGACGTCATGAGTTCGATGCGCTTGCGCATGCATTTATTATAAGGACAAATTGACGTTTATATGTTGATTAATTTATACGTGTTTTGAACTACAATTTATCAAGATATAACAATAAAACTATTCTGTTACATAACCTTTTAAAAATTTTGTATGACATCACTCCCAATTATACGGGAAATCCGGAAAATAAATTCCATTATAAAACCTTATTATGCGGTTAGAGAATTAATTAAACGGTTAGTTTAAAAACAGGTTTTTCTGTTATAGAAACCAGTTTTTCAAAAGAATAATCCATATCTAATTGGCAACAACAACATTTTTAATTTGAAACAAGCGTGTACAACGTTACAATGATTTGTCGATATTCTAGAAAAGCTACAAGATAAAGATACAGATTGCTACCTATTTGAGATGAACCCCCCGTTGGTCGAGTGGTTAACGCAGACGCATAACTTATGGGCACAAAAGGGCTCGGGTTAGATTCCCGACAGGGACCGGCAAGTATGTGATGAGCATTAATATCAGATAGATAGCAAAGTATTTATAATGTGTAGGTGTGTCTGTATATTTGTATCGTTGTCTAATACTCTTAACACAAGCGGTAATTTGCCTACTTAGGGGTTATATCAATTTGTGTAATTTGTCCTGTGATATTATTATTATCATTATTATAAAGAGCAGCTTTCTATCTATCTATAAAATACGATAAAGTTGCAACAACATCTGTCTCGAGTTATTGATAAGTGAAAATGTATGTATCCTTTTTGTGTAACATACAAATTGGAATATAAGCTAAGGTTTACAAAATTTTCATTCAAATCTGTTTAAGATTATAACTTAAAATACTTTTAAACTTTCCAATTTGTAATGATGGAATCTGTATATATTAGATAGATAGATAATAATATAATATAACAGCACAAAGTACACACATTGATCTAACCCCTAAGTAAGCAAATTATTTGCTTGTGTAAAGAATGTTAAACGATACAAATACAAAGAAATACACATTATAAATACTGACAATATATGTATTTAATAATCGACCAAACCCAGAAGAAATACAGACATCTATTCTCATTACATACATGCCTCTCCCTGTCGGGAATCGAACCTGAGCTCCATTGAGCCACTATACGTTAGGCAACTGCGCTAAGCACTCGACCAACGGGCTTTCATTCAGTAAGTGACATGTCATAAACAGTACGAAGCTTTCGTGACGACATTGAACCAACCCGGTTAATTTGCTTATAATTCTTCCTAATAATATATAATAAAAACTAACATCTCTAATTTTAAAACGATAATGGAACTAGAGATGTGAAGAATAAAAAAAATCCTTTAGTATAAGTTTTCAGTACAACGGCGGAATAATTGAATGACATCACTAAAAGAAGTCAGGCCTGCTACTATTATATATTTTTATTTATGTCTGGCGTAATCCTAGACCTGTGAAGAAATAGAAGAAGGCACTGTGAAGACACAATAATTGGATTTATGGTTTTTATGATTAAAATTGACCTTAAACTGTAGGTTTTGTGTAGGTTCTAAAATCATATACATTTTTTAAATTACGCTATTTAATAATAAAACGGTTTTATAATCTTACAACCGTGTCGAATTGTAGATAAAAATCTTAGTTAAAAGTGATTATATAATATAAGATTCCATTGATCGGCAGGATACTTGCTCTTGAATCACTCAGCAGTTGCACTATTTAAAAATTCTTAAGTAAAAACTACAATAAATTCTCATTTATTGGAGACTTTGCATCACTATTAATAGTTCTTTCCTTCGGTATTTCCGCTGTTAGAAGATTGGGGAAAATAAATCGATACGTATATATTATGAAATGTTATCGTCATTGGTTTTATAAATAATACAATATTAGTCAATACAAAAGAATAATTAAAAACATACGAGTAAAGTGCAGTACGTGACAATTAGTTTTAATGACAACAATTATGACAAGTCTAGTGAGCAGACTTCAATGAAGATTTCACATTTCTCAATATTTCAGTTTAACGACTATTTATCTTGATAAATTGAGTATCTAGTACGAGCTTTGACTTTACGAAAACTATGACAATTTACGTAACAATCTAAAATAATATATATTTTTTTAAATATAATATTTAACAGTTTGTTTTTTAATCTTAACAGATTTTGGTTCAAAGAGTGTATTATAATTCTATTTTGTTTTTTACGGTTCGGTAAACTGTCATAGTTTTCGTTAAGTCATAACTAGTACTAGGGTAATGACTATTGACATTTACAAAATAAATTCGTTGAATTATAGGAACAGGATGGCATATGACACATAGACACAGAGAAAGGAAGATAATTAGGTTCAAAGAATAATTACTTCTCACTAAAAACATAGTCACATGAGAGATTAATAACAATAATGTAGCTAACATACATAAAGTGTACGGTTCGCAAATACGTAATAAATAAATTGTTTTGTGTATTATATTGTACGTACAATACAATTTTTATAATTTTATAAACAATGGATGTTATTATTCAATAAACATTTTGCTTTTTAAATAAGTCTTGTCGAAGCGTGCGCACAGAGAGAGACATAATTTATAAAGCTTTTTCTCTCATTCGACACGCAAGTATTATAGGTACTTTAGGCTTTAGCTGATTCTCCAAAAACCTTTCTTAATATCAGGATGATATCCTGTTTTAAAGTATAAAGTACATTCAAAAAATGCTAAATAAAATGAAAATGCTTAGATACTAGCATAGATGACTTTTTCATTAAGTATTGAGGTCACTTTTACATCTCAAGACATCTTCTAATAGCAGAAGACAAAAACGGAGGCACAGCGAGTTATACTGATAAGGGATTTATTTAAAATATATATATATATATATAAATGAATATTGGTAAAATGAAATAATTGTTATAAATACGTTAAAAGGAATACTTATGACAACCTATCATATCTGTAAAATCTTATCAAAATCTGTTCAATGGTTTCGAACATTAACATGATCAGACAGATAGACGGTATGTATGTTTGTATTTACACAAAAGATAACTCAATTTTACTTTTATGTATATCAATACACCCATCTTTTACCTCCCGTTCCTCGATTTCTTCATCTTACAATTAATTCAAAAGCACATTTAGACGACCATGAATCGTCATTTGAACCGTCTGCTAGTTTACCCCGATCCATTAAAAAAATACATAATAGTGACGTAACTACAACAATTGCAGTATTTATATAAATACTATATACAGGGATATTTATAATTAATTGGTGACCTCTTACAGACAGTCTCTCTACATCCATCCCAATAACATTTGTTCTACAACTTTTTACAAAGCATGATAAACAATACAAAAAAAAGCAACAAAAATGTTTGCTCCCTCTTTTACTTATTACTCTGTATTTTGTAAGAAGTACTTAAAAGGTCAACACCCGGGTGCCATACCTAATGCCAGTTCAGAGGCAACAAATAAATTTTGTATAGAAAAAATAAATTAAATAAATTAAAATATAAAAAGTCGTAACACAAATGTTGTTGGGATTGATGTACAGAGGCTGGTTGCAAGAGGTGGCCAATTAATTAGAAATAACCCTGTATATATAAATTAATCGTCCATTTACCTCAAGGCACGATAACTCTGTTACGTATTATTTATTTACTATACAAGATGCGTGTGTACACACCACATTACGTCGCATATTGCGTCGACAAGTGCCTTGGAGCTGATGAGTCACAGGTTCGATAGCCGTTCGCGCAATATTAACCACGACAAAAACCTATAATTGTCAAGGCAAGAAAATTTGTTTAGTCAGGAAAATTGCATTTTAGAAATTTTATATAGAAAAGTCCGACAACTTAGTCTAGAGCAACATTGTGGGTTACATTATAGGAAATAATATTTAATATTATACAATGTAAGTCATCATACACACAGCGGAATGGCCGATGTACAATGTATGTACCCACTTACCAACGATGCACCCATGGTCTGGGGTCAGCCTATCGCTTCCGGAAGCAATTTGTAGTCAAAAATTATAATTATACATAATTATACGAGCACAAAACCGTACCCAGGATATCCAAATAATAACTGGCACTGGCTCACCACCGGTGATCATAAACGTTTATTAAGGCATTATATAATTTCAGTTAAATATTAAGGATTCTAGTCCTTTTCATAATCGGCATAAATAGTCTGAAAATATAAATTCAATAACCATTGGAAATGATTCCACCACAAAATAAGACATACAATTTTCTATTTTGCCCATATCTATTCGTGATTTGAAAATTGTCAAATCAATTTACATTGCACTCTAATATGATAAAAATATTAGATAAAACCTCTGAAACCGATATTAAGCTGATATTAAAATGTATATGATATATAAACTTTTACTATATAATTATATCATATAATTAATAAGCTCATATTATGTATAAATTCATTACTAACAAAGTTAAAGCTACAATCAGCTGTCATCTCAACTGACCTTCACTACACTATACCAGTTTAGACTAGACACCTGACCCCTTTCTGTCACACACATACACACACACAACGCCAACATACACACACAAACATACATCATATACAAAAAAAACATATATTCAAATATCGTTTATTAACTGTTACTTCTCGATTCTAAAAAGAAATAATCAAAGTATTTGAATCTAATAATAATAATAATAACTGATGAGATCTGAGGATTAATAGAATATTTATTTAATATATAATAAAGGAAATTTATCAATGAATTGGATAAAGTAATCCGATTATTGTCGTTGCAGTTCCAATCGTATACTTTTTTAGTTAGTCATTAATAAATATAACTTCAACGGATTACGAAAAAAACGTAAATAACTTAATAAATAAAACCAACTATTTTTTATTATTTGCTAATTAAAAATTATTGATTTTATGTCTTTGGCAAATATTCATAACATTTTAATGTTAATTGGTTTCTTGTACAAATTTAATAATACATAATTAACAAATGAATTAAGCAATAAAAATAATCATATATGTAGATGTAAATACTTATAACAATTAACTTTTTTTATTACTATTGATATTGTATTTTATTTTCAAAGGACACTCATTTTGGTATTATTTAAAGATGTAGCTAATTTAAATATAAATATGATGTCGACAAAATGTACTTGAGTATATTAAATAACATTTTAATAAAATTTTATTAAGAATGTATTAAAATAAAACAAACGAAGTATTTACATAACATCAAACAGTATTACAAAAAAATATGTTATAAAAACTGTAAACATTAATAAATGATACAAGTATCACCAAATTGTTCGCAGCATAACTTGCGGTCAACATCCAACTATAGTTCACGTCACTGACCGGTCGCTCCCCCAAATAAATGAAATTTAACAGAATGAGGGAAAAAAATCAATACCCACACTACCAAGTATCGGCCACTATCGAGCTCTTTAATTTACTGCCGCGATAAAAATAATATCCTATGAACCTACTTACATTAGTTACTTTGATGTATGTGGACGCTGTCAGAGTGGAATTCCAAATTCAAATTGCCCGGGTTTTTCAATTGCATGTATCATTGTACACTATCAAAGATAATTTAAATTTATAATGTTTCCAACCAGGATGTTACAAATAAATACCATCATAATATGTTATTAATTTTACTTATAAATACATACTTACGGGTGGAGTAGACGTCAAATATTTTGAAAGTTGAGCATCCTAGTGCAGGTCGAGGTCGCCGAACCCGTCGAACACACCGACAGACACACAGACCGCCATCTTCCTCAAATGTCAAATTTGAATTTCCGTATTTCCGTATCCGCGAACTGTCAAACTCCTAAACTTGGCGAACTTAAATGTGCATTGCCTCCTGTTGTTTGTTTATGTTAGTTGTTATAACGCCTATATATAAACACTGTTGTATAAAATGGTATAAAAATATTAAAATTATGAACCATGGAAAACTTGTAAATGAAAACGAAATATAAATATATATTAATAATAATAAAAACGTTCAAGCCGCTCCGAGTGCGAGCGCCTACTGACTTAAAATTTTTGGGTATAAAAACATGCTACAATAGCCTCCCGCAGGATCGAGCCATCTTGATACTTGTAGGGAACGGATAATAATATTTGGAAAATGCGACTGAAATGTCTTGAATAATGTCTTGAAAAAGTTTAATATTTTGAACAGTTATTCAAAACAATCGCAGCAATATTCCTGTCACTTTCAGTAGATTTTCCTTATTTTCAATTTAAAAATTGGATGATGAGAATATTGTTACAAGCTTAAAACAAAACTTAAAGGAAATTATGGCGTGAAACTCACCTTTTAGTATTTCTATCCTTCTGTACTTAATTATTAACTGCATGCTTAAGTTATTTCAGAGGAAAGAGCCTAGATCCTATGTCTGGAGTTCTAAAACTGCACGCTTAAAGAAACCAAGCAAAAAGTCTCTGAATTTTTTTTTTTATGACAATCAATAGGAAATATATATATATATTGTAAAATAATTGAATAAAAAGCTGGATTAAGGGAGACCTTAGGAAGAAAATTTGAAGATACCATTTTTTTTATGAATCTAAAACGTTTCCAACTTAACTGTCGACTTAAGTTAAATCTTAACTTGATGTGAGTTATTATACAATACTATATAAACATCTTACGTTTAAAGTCTTATTTATGTTTTCAAATATCATAGTATTTCCTAAAACTAAGGAAATCCAAGCATTATAATAAAATGAAACGCTGTAAATATATATATGTTCTTGTTTAATATATAATTTGTTAATATCCGGAAAAGTGAAAATTAAGTATCAAAACCTATCGATCGCGGTATCCCACGCATGTGTGCGTGTGGGGGAGGGTGGAGGGTGGTGAGGGGTGAAATTTTTCGTTTTTCTCCCACTTTTCCGTCCCGCTCTAGTTTTTCCTCTCCCTCATTTTTTCTTCGCTTTCTTCCTAGTGCCTACCACATGTGTGCTGATTGTAGTATATTTTAAATACTCAGATGATTACGCGTTTCCGGTTTCATATTTTATATATAATTGCTGCATATTTATATTAGAAGATGCAATATATTGTTTGATTAAGTCTTTTAAGTAATCTGTTTATACGAATATCGTTTTTAGAACCACTTTTTTCTATCACTGAAATATCTATAAACGGGTACAATATCTCCATTTCAAGAAGATTTCATCTGTGAAAACACATTTTATTATAAAAACATATGTTAAATATTTATCAATTACTAAATAATTTTCTTTTGGTACTGTGTTAATCAAACTTATCATATAATTTTATGTATGTATATTTATTAACAAACTAAAAATAAAGCTTCATCTGTTTTATTCTTGTACTGTATACGCGTGCGGCGCCTCCCCAGCGCCTTACCGGTATACAGGGTGCTATTTATTAATTTAGTTGTATATTTATTTAATTTTCTCATATTATTATTATTTAGAAGTTTTTTTATTATTTTTTTTAAATATTATAATTAATTTTAGATTTAAGTTTACTATTAATATTTCGTTAATTGATAATAATAATATTTTACTGTTAATTCATTGAATTGCTGTATTTAAATATATTTTTTTATAGATCAAGGATAACTAGACATCATTGTTAGCATTATCAAAAACTATAATCACCAAAACCAGCAATAATCAAACAACAGAACATAACAACCGCTCAATAAATACTTAAACCAAGGCCACATCCTGTAACAAGAACTAGGAAACGAGGGGGTAAGTACACACCCCCACCCCTGTGGGAGTACATGGCAAATACGCGAAAGCAATAGGACTTTTAAAAATTCTCCAGAAATATGATTTATATGTTGACGGCAAGAACGCCTCCTTTTCTCCTGCTCAAGGACGGGCCTGATTCGATTTTTAAACCACCCCAGTTTTTTATTTTCAACAAAAGTTCATTGTTTTTAGATGTAATTCGCTTTAAAAGCAGCCAGTATGTTTATTTTCATTTTGCTATATTTTTTAAATTTCTGCTATGAATTCTTTTTGCTTTATCAGAAACATTTCAAAATTGAAACATCGAATATTTATTGAATATCACTATTGTATTCGATTTTTAAACCACCCTAGTTTTTTATTTTTAACAAAAGTTTATTGTTTTAGATGTAATTCGCTTTAAAAGCAGCCAGTATGTTTATTTTCATTTTCCTATGTTTTTAAAATAAAGCCTTTTTACTCTATCAGAATCATTTCAAAATTGGAACATCGTATACTTATAGAATAAGACCAATATTAAAATATATACAGTGAATGACAATCAAATACATTACATATTAAAAAACATAACAGATATGAATTTGGAGTACAGTTTATTGACCTCATACATAAAGGTTTTCAATTTTCCACTAAATTAAAATGAAAAACATTTTTGTTCAAATATAAAATATCTCGTACACGTGTATGAATTTATTACGATTAACTAGGCATATCCTGCGGGTACTACTCGTAATAAGTTATAGAGAAATTGTGTTTAAAACTTGACTTCATCACATAATCAGTAATTGGTATTTTCTTCTCAATATTGTTTGATTATTCATAATTTCTTTAAAAATATAATTTTACATTCAATTGTATATATGTTATGAACTTGTTCTTTGTATTTTAAATTTATCTTCTAATTCCGTACACAATACCTCATTATATCATTCTTTATAATAAATTTCAATTAATTACCCACAAGTTATTCCTATATTAAAATCTTTTCAGAAGCGGAAGATAGAATTTATTTATCTTTTCTTATTCCTGGTATTTTATTATACAAATAATATATTCTCAATTTTACGAAGCCAGTGTTATTTAGGTCTGACGGCTCAGTCGACAGTGTACACTACATACTATAGAGGTCTTAGGTTGGATTATGTGCTGTAGGTTTAGTATTATTTATTACATGATTATTATGTATAATTTAATTTATTGTAAGAAAACTAGAAACAATAACTTTCTATCTAAAAAAGACGTCTAATTTAATAAAATATGATTTTTAAGTTTGTGTTATTTTCGAACGCCTTAGAAGTAGAAAGTGCACTGCTTCGCTATCAAGTTCAATTTTTAAGCATCTTTTCATAAAGTAATGTCTAAAGTTCTATAACGATAGTTAGTTAGTTAGTTTAGCTATAGTTAGTTTAGTATAACTATATATATAACTTCTATACTTTATTAAGTTATAAGAAGTAAAATTTGTGATTTGAGAAAAATAAATGAAGTTAGATTTTCTATCTGCCTTTTGAGAGTAATTTCCTCTGTTCCACCCCTCCTCAAATAATAATATTTATTATTTCAATCAATAAAATGTATTCAAAGTCTATTTTATTTATCGTAGAAAAAAATATGCATGTGTATATTTGTTTGTATGTATGTGTGTGTAGACTTAAAGCCATATGACATCAAATTTCACCGAAGTATAATTAACGATTTCTGCGTACAAACAGATAGACAATGGGTCATGTAAGACGTATTTAAATTCAAAACAAATATAAAATGAAAAGTTCAATCAATTCAAGATAATTATTGCTAGACGCTCAATGGGCAGAGTGATTTTCATTCTAAATTTATCTTATTAGCTAGCTGTTGCCTTCGACCTCATCGACTTCTCTAGTTAGCTCTATTTTACTAGGTCACATTGTTATTTGTTAACCAATTTCAATTTAAAACACTAAATGCTAAAATCCCATCACAATATACTCCTGAAAACAGCATCCAAACCGGTTAAGTTTATGAGATTAGCGTGCAAAAACATACAAACAAACACACAAAATGAAAAACATTGTTTTGTGTTCTTTTTCGTATATGAGGGGTGTTGTGAATTTGTTACAGTTTTATTATATTTATTGATAATATATATTTAAGAAATATGTATAATGAAATTTTCCGTAAATAGTAATCTTGAAGTCGAAAAATATACTCTCGGGGAACTATTCGAGATCTATGGACAGACGACGAATAAAATTAGGCCATGAAATATATATTACATGAATATAAATTATATTAAATTAAAAAAATATATAAACCACGAAACCTAAAAATCTTAAAGAAATAGGTATTATTTTCAAAATATTTAAGTTAATATCTTAACAATTATTTATACTGTTTTTTGTTTTATTTTATATGAGCTGAATATCAGTCATATTTTTGTGTTTTATATATATATATATATATTTCTGAAGACTCATCTTAATTCTTTAGATATAGTACATGTCGATGAAAATATTCAGAGCATATCAAATCGAATTCTTTAAAATATTTCCCTTAAATTAAGTTCAATAAGAATGTTTAAAGAAAAAAAAGGCATTTACTTAATTTAAGTCAATATATTTGATGAATGTTATATACGCGTTATTCGTGGCCCCACCATCCCTTATAAACGCCACCCCTTCCGTCCCAGGGCGGTTATTTTGCTCGCTTTAAAATATTCCCCATGCCCTATATTTTCTTGATATTTCCTGCTGTAAAGATGTACAAATTGAGGTTCCGATTATGATGTTGTTTTTTGTGTTTAATAGTTTTTAATATTAACAAACATAATAATAGAATGTGTAGGATATCAAGTTCTTTTACTAAAAATGTTTAAATTTATCTCATTTCCTGAAAAACAAGAACATTGTGTATGATTCTATTATATTCGTAATGTTTATTTATGTATTCCAGACACTTAATATTTATTTATATTACTTTAACAAAATAAATATCTAAAAATTACAAGTATATATATACAAATAGTTTCAAGCAACTGCCTCGGGATTAAAAAATAAATAATAAAATAATAGTAAAGGTTTTGTTTTAATATAAATATTTTCTTATAATATTAAAAGTATATTGATTTGGGGTCACTTACCCCATTGCCTAAATTATATCCGGTGAAGTTTTAGAAATTTAGATAAAAAATTTCTAGGAATGTTTTTCTTCATAAATGCAATCCAGATTTATCATACCAATATGCTATCCGGGATAGAATAGGAAACTAACATACAAATACTACATTGATTGAAAAAATCGTATTAATTTTTTTTTTATAAAATGTTATATTTTGTAACAGAAAAATAAAACTAATAAAGTATAAAAAATACATGAAATAAAAGCAATTAACGTCATCTCTTAAAACAAATCAAATAAAAGCGCTGACGGATTCTTAGTACATATCTAAAACTATCTACTATCGCCCCCCCTTCTGCCCCCTCTCAACCTCCTCCCTCCCCGGCCTCCCCACGCTTTCACGGTTCTAATTTTTGGGGAATTTGGGGCATATTCGTAAATATGAAATGGAAAAAATATTTCGCGATTTTATCAATTTTCAATCTTATTTGCTTGTGATAAGGTTGGTGTTACATTGGAAGGCGGTTCGAAAAAAAATTACTTCATATGTCGTCCTTAAGACGGAGCGCCGCTGTACGTATGTGTGTTTTCGCTTTCAGAGGCATGGAGTCGTTATTGGACTCATATTATTTGTTATTGATATTTTATTCACCAAACATACTTATTTTGTTACACTATTGCTATTTTACCTTTGTTTTTTATTTATTGTATGCTCAGAATCAAATTATAATATTTAAAAAATATATATAAAAATAAATAATTATTGTCTATTGATATATATCAAACAAATGACATTTACTAACTAAGAAATTTGTTATATCGAAAAGATTTTAAACAAATATAAAATAAATAAAATAATAAGCGTCTCCACACACGTCGTACTTCATCAAGCACTACATAGCTAGCTACATGTGCTCGCAAATATATAATATTTTCTATATATGTTACTTTCATCATTTATACTTTATTACTATATAACTGAACAACTATTCATACGAAACAAAGTGTTTGTCTCTGTTGTGTGTGTGTTTGTGTGTGTGGGTGCTCCAATTAAAGATTTTCTTAATAAGAGTAAGGGTGGCTGGATGTATTATATTTTTCTTAATATTAGTGATATTCGTTTCTTCGGAGGGATGCTTGATTCCTGTTGATGTTTAGTTTGTAGAAGTTATTAAGTAAATGTTAATAATCTTTACGCTACTTAATTTAATCCGTCATTAAAAGAAATATAATATGCATTATATTTTTATATCCCTGCGTGGTATTCTGTTTGTAAATATTGGACGCTTTTGGTATTACTTATATATGTACTTCAGAGTTCAGTCTTATATCCAAAATCCGTAAATCTCAATCTAAGCGAGAAACTTTAGGTAAGTGACCGCTTAGAAGTCTTGATGCTTACAAACTAAGTAAGTACACAGAATAGTTATAAATAATATTTTATATGTATAAAAACCAGTTATATAAAACTTGTTTCTAAAAGTTATTGCTTTATTTTTAAAAAGATTTTACACGGAGAAAATAGTACAATTCACAAATTGTTATATGGGTTTTTGTTTCTCTCATCGTTTTATTTACAAATATCAAATTAAAAAAAAAACATGATTAAATTTAAAACTGAGAAGAGCAGAATTTTTTAAACATATATTTCTTACATTTTTATGGTTTATGATTTGTTTCTCACTTAATTAGAGTAACCATAATACAATTTATAAACAGCGCCATCTAATGTGTTAAATATTATTTCTTAACTTGGCCGCCACCTATTCTTTAATAGCCACATCTTGTACAAATATTTTTATGTTCATTCATCTCTAGTATAGGATAAATTAAATAGGTGATGTCTTATTCAATTAACACAATGCAGAATTATTATATAAATAAACTAAAGGATTTTTATTTTCCAGACAACCTTGTTAAAAACTACATTTCTACAATACTATTAACGTATAAAATGAATTAATTATAGCGGGCAAAAACCAACCAGCGCCATCTGTTGCACAATAGTTACACATTTCATCTTCATAAGTTGTAGGTGAGATGTGCTTTTGTCGTTGACTAGCATTAATCTATGTACATATACTTATATAAAATATTACTACATCTTAGTAAAAATGTTAGTTTTTGTAAATGATTCTTGTTTTTTCGTAATATTTACAAAATATACCACCTCTCTTGTGGTCTACCACATTTACACACCCAATTTGAATTTAACTTTGTATCTATACAAACTTAGATGAAAAAGCAAAATAGTAATCCATTGTCTTAGGATGTCAACGTTTAAGGATACTTAATTCGTAAAAATTTTAAGATCATAATGATATCTTTTTCATAACAGCAAAAACTTTAATTCAACTGATAATCCTTCCTTCCTAATTTTTTTTTTTTTTTAGTTAAGATAATTCAAAATATTTTATTGCGTTTATATGTAATTAAAAAAACAATCTTTTATAATTTATTCATTTATTGAATTACATTACTTTTCGAAATTACAGAAATCAGTCTTAATTAAATTGTACTTTAATTTTAGTTTATTATCTAAATACTGTCTAATTATCGCCTTCTTTTTTTTTGCGGGGTCTTAGTTTCTTCAACAGCTTCATTGTTCAGCGGCTTCTGATCTTCCGAGTCTGTTAATTTCCTCCTGACAGGACCAGTTTGAGATATAGGTACCATCCTTTCACCCTTACCCAAAGGCAATTTTGGGGCAGTGACTGTTAAAACTCCGTCTGATGATAATTTGGACTCCACGGTTTCTGGATTGCAACCCTCCGGCAAGGCATATCTTCGCTTGAACTGTCTGGATATATATCCATGATTATCTTTCTTCTCCTCATGCTTTCCTTCTACTACTACGTAATTATCAGCTACTTTAACAGATACTTCTTCTGGGGAGAAATGTTGCACATCCAAAACAGCTTGAAATTTATCCTTGTCAGTTTTAATAGTTGAACCTGCGTCACGTGCTAGATGGGACAAATTTCGCCATGGTAAGTAGTCTCGAGTTGGTCGATCGAAAATATCGGTAAGAAAATCTTCCGATGCTAAATCCAGCCCATAGAGTTGGTCTCTAATCCGACGAGGTCTAATCTCATCCAATAGATATGGTATTAGAGCCATTTTACAAGGATTGTTACACTGTCTTCAAATTGTCAACTTAATTCGTAGTAATCTGCTCCGCGAAAATCCTTTAAGATTGTTCGGGTTCTTGAATCGCTGAATACACACTGTCATCAAAGCGTCGTGCAACACTTATATATCTCAACGACAGTATTCGATGCTGTTCTGGAAACAAGTAGAAAGTTCTTGATCAGCGCCATCTAGTATTGAAAGAGCACTTTAAAAAACAGGTAAAGCTTCAAGCTCTCGATTACTACCAGAGCCATCTAGTATTTACTGAACATATTATATATATTATATTTTAAAGTTGATTTTATGAGCAACAAATATGCCTTTATCTCACAATCAAATTTTTTACTATAAAATATTTTTTTAATGCATGAATTCACAAGAAAATTAATTAGGGTAGTTATTGTCAGTTATAATTCTGTCCAAACTGTCATCTACAGGAATAGTCTGGAACTTTTTTGTCGTATCGTTAAAAATTTTTATCTGTAGAGGTATCACTATTGCCCAAGAGATAGTACTCAAATAAGTTTTTAAAAAATCAATAAATGAAATATGAAAATATCTATCAAAGTAGATAAATATAACTATATATTTAATGGTAACATAATTCTTGAAAATTTTTATTATTATTTCCTATAATTTTAGCCTCATTAGTTAATTATTATTTATGTTTTTTTTTTGTATATATAAATTTGTACATAAGTTCCATTTTAAGGATAAACACTAAAACTAAAATTTTATGATAATTTATATAGGTAATATAGGTAGCATAATATGCTATCGGTGAAACCCTTATTCATGTTATTATTTTCTCTCCCTTATATTAGATCAAAATAAGTAAAATATAAAACGTTCTCATTATCGAAATAAGAATCATAATCCTATAACTACTTCATATCTCAATAAATTTTGATCGTTTCTACCTATATAACAAATAGCATTTTACTTCTGCTTTTCTTATATAGGTTATTTAATAGAGAACGCCTCTAACAATTCAGTAATATTTTTGTAAAAAAAACTATTAGAGGTGAACAATTAATTAAACAATATAAACTAAATAGTTAGAAATAAATTTCATTATATATATTTATCTCCAATTAGATAATATCTAATTGGAGAGAAATATTCTTTTAAACAATGAAATAGGTATGTTCGGCTTTATTAGTACCTACCTAGTTTATTATTATTCTAATTGATATTAGTACAGTATTTACTAAGGTACAATAGAGTGGGTGAGTTCAGTTTTAAATATAAATGCTCAATCATATAACATTTTTAATTTCTAAATATTAAAATTAATGCATTTCTTAAAATTACATTTATTGAACATTTCTAATAAGCAATAATAATGTCTTTTGTTGATGATTTCATATTTAAATTTTCAAATTACATTTCTTTATTTCTTTATCATGCTCAGAATAGTAAAGAATGAAAATATATAACTACCTATAAGAATGATATTTTTATTTTGAACTAACTATTCTAATACATATGAAGGCATAGGAGTAATACAAAGGACACATGGTCATACCTAGGTACCTATATTTTTGTATTAAGCTTTTCAAAGGTTTATTATTATTAAGCTTAGTTTATTTAGGTCCTAAATATTTCTAGTTGGTAATTCAACCTAACATTTGCAATTTATTTATAAATGTGGCGTGAATAGCGGTAATCATTTCTCATATAGATATAGGTACCTAGGTACAGTATGTGATATGTCCCAAACAAAGTATGGAATAGGTTATGTTATGAATAAATGATGAAATTATAGGTACTCATTGTGCAAATATTTAATACCTATGTGTCTATCTAGAATGTTCGTTGTAGATGCTTTATAAGAATATCTATTAGATACCTACCTATCTACTAATTTTATGAAGTTTAAAAACATTTAATGTTAGTACTCATAACTAGTCTTTTAGTAATTTTTTAAATGTTTTAGAATCAAAGAGTTCTATGATTTATTTATGTACATGTACCAAAATAAAGAGCTTTATTTATTTTTCTGTAGTGCTTTATTTCTTATAAATACCTAAGTGCTTGTTACATTGAAAGAGACCGCATAATCATCTATTGTGCCTAAATATTACAACTAGATTAGTAGTTTGATATTATACTTAAACTTAGTAAACCGAAAATGCATTTCTGTTTCAAACATGGAAAATGCAAAACGTACTTTCTATAAATCAATAAAGTTTTCGAACAAGTATCTAGAAACAGAGGTTATACTACCGGTAGGTAAAGTTGATGTCTAACAGGATACGAGCAGCGCTGTTAGCGGTGAGTAGCGGTAAACTTTGCCGGAAATTCATAGAACATTCGAGACAAACTTTTAATTTCTCGAGAATTATGATAATTATTAATGATTAGTCTGATTATTTTCACTTTAAAGTAAATAATATTACTCTTTATTCTATTGTATCATCATATCTTATGAAAACGAGCTGTATTTAGTAAGTTTTGCACGACTTCGATTGGAAGGTTCTCGAATGTTCCAGAACATTCTATAGCTTCATTCAATATGTAAGATTTATGCCATCTAGCGGGAAGTAGTAAAGTAAAACTAAGGGAGATGTGACCAACTTTATGGTGATAATAAAAATAATAATATAATGATAATTTGGTTTAATGTATCAACAATACATATAACTAGTAATTAAATTCTTATTGGTTTTCAAAGGTTTCTAAAGTCGTGGACGAATAAATATTTTATACGAATAAATATGTTATACTAACAGTTTTTTAAAAGAACACCAAATACCTAATTTTATGGACCTAGTTGGTAACAATCTTAAAATCGTAATAAAAATGCATTTTATATCCATTAAGTTATTTTGTTTTGTATTAAGATGATTAGATGAGAAATTAAGTAGACCCACATGAATAAATAAATTTAAAGTTTCTTACGCTATTACATGTAGTCTTTGTGTAATAAAGTTAATGATAGACCTCTAGTGACTTAGACAATATTGTTATTAACGTTTTATTTTTTTAAATTTCTAATAAAAAATTGATAACTCTATTTGATTCATAGTAAATTGTACTTTACTGTCACTTTATGTGTATATATTCTTAAATGGTTGTGGACCCCTGGAATAACGTCCAGAAAATTCTATTCACTCACAGATGTCGCACGTCGTTGAACGCTATATAAGACAACTGACATTTGAACCGGCGTCATTTGAGTAACTGCTTCGTTCGAGTCGATACCCGTGTTGTTAACAGTGATATTTTACCACGTGCTGATTAAAACCGCATTGCATCTAGAAATTTCTTCAACAAATCCACAAGTTAACATTTAAAGTTTAATTACCGGTTAATACAAAATGCCTGAAGAAATGGAGACTACTCCTGCGGAGTCCGAGACCTTCGCCTTCCAGGCGGAGATCGCGCAGCTCATGTCACTGATCATCAACACCTTCTATTCTAACAAAGAAATTTTCCTTCGTGAGTTGATCTCAAATTCTTCTGATGCCTTGGACAAGATTCGATATGAATCCCTTACGGATCCGTCCAAACTCGACAGCGGTAAGGAATTGTATATTAAGATCATTCCTAACAAAAGCGAGGGAACTCTGACCATCATTGACACTGGTATTGGTATGACCAAGGCTGATCTAGTCAACAATTTGGGTACTATTGCTAAGTCTGGCACCAAGGCATTCATGGAAGCATTGCAAGCTGGAGCGGATATTAGCATGATCGGTCAGTTTGGTGTAGGTTTCTACTCTTGCTACCTAGTAGCTGACCGAGTCACCGTACATTCCAAGCACAATGACGACGAGCAGTATGTATGGGAATCTGCAGCGGGTGGTTCCTTCACTGTACGCCCAGACCTAGGTGAGCCCCTCGGACGTGGTACTAAGATCGTACTCCACGTTAAAGAGGATCTCGCAGAGTACATGGAAGAGCACAAGATTAAGGAAATCGTCAAGAAACACTCTCAATTCATTGGTTACCCCATTAAATTGGTAGTCGAAAAGGAACGTGAAAAGGAGCTTTCAGACGACGAGGCCGAGGAAGAAAAGAAAGAAGATGAGAAGGAAGACGAAAAACCTAAGATTGAAGATGTCGGAGAAGATGATGAAGAAGACAGCAAGGACAAAAAGAAGAAGAAGAAGACCATCAAAGAAAAGTACTCTGAGGATGAGGAACTTAATAAGACCAAGCCCATCTGGACTAGGAATGCAGACGATATCACCCAGGAAGAATATGGTGACTTCTACAAATCCCTTACCAATGACTGGGAAGACCATTTAGCAGTCAAACACTTCAGTGTGGAGGGTCAGCTGGAGTTCCGCGCTTTGTTATTCATACCACGCCGGGCACCCTTCGATCTCTTTGAGAACAAAAAGCGCAAGAACAACATCAAGCTGTATGTACGCAGAGTTTTCATCATGGATAACTGTGAGGATCTTATCCCTGAATATCTGAACTTTGTTAAAGGCGTGGTTGACAGTGAGGATTTGCCTCTTAACATCTCTCGTGAGATGCTTCAACAAAACAAGATCTTAAAGGTAATTAGGAAGAACTTAGTTAAGAAATGCTTAGAATTATTTGAAGAGTTGGCTGAAGACAAAGAGAACTATAAGAAATACTATGATCAGTTCAGCAAGAACTTAAAGCTTGGAATCCATGAGGACTCTCAGAACCGCTCTAAACTTGCCGACTTACTGCGCTACCACACCTCTGCCTCAGGTGATGAATCTTGCTCTCTTAAGGAATATGCATCTCGCATGAAGGAGAACCAAAAACACATTTACTACATCACTGGTGAAAACAGAGATCAAGTAGCCAACTCATCCTTTGTTGAGAGGGTTAAGAAACGTGGCTATGAAGTAGTTTACATGACTGAACCCATTGATGAGTATGTAGTACAGCAAATGAGGGAATATGATGGTAAGACCCTAGTCTCTGTCACCAAGGAGGGCTTGGAACTCCCTGAGGATGAAGATGAAAAGAAAAAGCGTGAGGAGGACAAAGTTAAGTTTGAAAACCTCTGCAAAGTTATGAAGAACATCCTTGACAACAAGGTAGAGAAAGTTGTGGTATCAAACAGATTAGTTGAGTCTCCTTGTTGCATTGTCACTGCCCAGTATGGTTGGTCCGCTAACATGGAACGTATCATGAAGGCTCAAGCTCTTCGAGACACATCCACAATGGGATACATGGCTGCCAAGAAGCACCTTGAGATCAACCCAGACCATTCCATTGTTGAGACTCTCAGACAGAAGTCTGAAGCTGATAAGAATGACAAAGCTGTCAAGGACTTGGTCATCCTACTGTATGAGACCGCCTTACTTTCCTCTGGTTTCGCCCTTGATGAACCTCAAGTTCATGCTTCTAGAATTTACCGCATGATCAAACTTGGTCTTGGTATTGATGAAGAGGAGCCAGTCCAGGTTGAAGAAGGCAGTGCAGGAGATGTTCCACCACTGGAAGGTGATGCTGATGATGCATCCCGCATGGAGGAAGTTGATTAAATCTTACTAGTAGCCATGTTTTAATGGTATTTCAATTTTGTTTTGTGCACTGGTGTACAACCAAAGACTGATTTTAGTTCAAATTCCATGATAAAATTACTAATTACATGTAATGTATGTATTAATCTGTGATTTATAATTTCTTTAATGCCTTAGTTGTTAAGTAACTAAACTGTGTAATTTGCTTAGGCATGCAATTATTCAACTCCAAATAAATCTCGATACTTCAAATTTATTACTTGTTTTATTAAAACTACTACCTTTATTTTATCTAAAAAGTTTATTTAGCATACATTGATTTCAAACTATTTTATTATAAAAACTAAGCTGCATATATTTATTAGTTTAATAATTAAACTTTAATATTAGTTTTCGGTAACAATTATTTTAAATGAATTATTTCATCATATTAAATTTGTGTAAGTGCCATCTATCTTCTAAAGTGTGAGACGATAGTTTTAAAGCAACGTGAAAGGTGGCAGCACTACGAATATAAACAATATAACTTCTGGACTCATGCTAGTATAGGATAGTAAGTAATAACTCATTAGTAAAGGTACCATAAATAATAACAAAATTCATAAATGAACACCTTTTCGGTGCAGTCCCAGGCTTAGCATTATCGCGTAGCATTGTTTTAATTTTCCAGTAAATTCTATTCTTGGATTTAAAGCAATGCGCCTGTCTGACCTAGTTATATTTTATTGGCGATCAATAGAAAATGTAAAACTATATACCTACCTATGCCACGGCTTATGAACATTCTAGGCGAACTATAGATTTATTACATTAAATACAGATAAATGTAATGTATTAAAAAACTGCAATGATTAGCAAAGAACAAACTCGTAGGTACAAACCAAATAATTAGCTATGCTAGAATCCTACCCAAATTACCTATATGTTTAATATTATTTTTTAAGCACCTTAAACAATAGTTCAAAACAAGTAATAGATTGGGTATTGACTAATTTTAGAATGGTAGTCTCTCATTGTCTGTACATGAATATTATCTTACAAATAAGGTAAAACTCTTTTTCACAGGAAAAAACACAAATAACATAGTACAGATTTTGTGTTATTATTGACTGCTTATTACTTGGGTGGGGTGTACAACGGTTCGTATACTTAAATCTTAACAAATAATGATTACCTAGTAAGTATTCATTATTTAGTATTCATTGTCATTAAACTATTGTATTTGGCGCACTCATGTATAAAGGAAATTAAATAAATGAAATGATATGAAACTGCAACATCATTAAATCTAAATATATAATGTTTTATTTGTGTAGGAGTTAGGTAGTTTTAATATTAATACATGTTGAAATCTGGAGAGCTGCCATATGGTATTATACAGTCCTATCAAGTTTGATAATTTATTATAGAATGAAAAGATTTCAGAATTAGCTATTGTGTATAATAAATTATTATTAAAAAAAAGCTTTCCTTACGGTAACGACAGCTGAGAGCTTTTTAACGTATTGTGGAAAAAAAAAACTTTAAAACCTGCATTCCTCTATAAACTTTTGATCTTCTATTGTAGTACCTCCATTATAAACAGAAGCCGGTCTAAATATAATCTGAAATACCAGCAGCTTTTCTGCCTGTCCGACGAGCATTCTAGTCATACCTTACCTTTGTATTGAACAATAACATGTTTAGGTAAATTACATAGTAATAAACTTTTGAGCTTAGCGATTTACAAGTTAATTATAAGATTTTATAAAAAATTCTTAGTCTGTTTAAAAAAAAATGGTGTAATTTTTTTTTTACAAATTTTAAGCCAGTGGTGGCCAACTTGATAATCTGAGCCACCATTCAAATTTTTAAATCTTTCACGAGTCGCCGTTAATATAAAAACCGCAAAGTCGCAAAAAACGTATTTTTTATACAGGGTTATTTGTAATTAGTTGACCACCTCTTGCAGGCAGCAAAAATCTTGATAAGCAACACAAAAAACACGAAACAAAAAAAGTTTGCTCCCTCTTTTACTAATTACTCTGTATTTTGTAAGAAGTGCTTAAAAGGTCAACGCCCGGACGCTATACTTACGCTTAGTGTTAATGTCAGTTCAGAGGCAACAAATAAATTTTATATGGGAAAACTCAAATTTTAAAAACTATTAATTTTAAAAAGTCGTAGAATAAATGTTGTTAGGATTGATGTAGAGAGGCTCCCTGTATGAGGTGGTCAACCTAACAATATTCCCTGTATAATTTATATTTATTGAAAACATATTAATTGTAAAATAAATAAATGTACATATTGTATTGAATATAATATTAAAAAATTAAACACATTTATTTTAATACTCTTGATAGTTGAAAAGGGTTCAGCAGCAGTTATTTGTGATGCTGGTTACTTGATACTGCTTAGTGGATATCAAGAATTTTAAAGTGAAATAAATGATACACATCGTACGTTGTCCCGAAAAGTAAATTAAATCGAAAAACATTCTTTTCTAATTCATCAGGATACTTCGATTCTGGTAATAATTTCCAAATTCAGTAATTGATTTATATTTTAATTGTTGAGCCTGGTTTTCTAATTCATGAAATACTTTTCAGGTCATAATTATATTGGAAAGTGAAACTCATATTTAATTAAGTTTTTAGCGTTGATTATGTAAGTACCCTGATAAAAAAAGGATTAAAAAAAACATTAAATGCATCGGTGGAGAATTATTAAGTATTAGAATTAAGAGTATTAAAAATATTTCAAAAAAAATTGCTTTTCAATCCTTTTTAATTCTCTGTTTTATTCAGGGTATCCAGTTATAGTTCGAAGGTCATATCATTATTAACTAGGAAATATGTAATTAATTTAAAAGACATTTTGAAATACTAACGGAATGATTACCTATATATTTTTTAATATAATAGAACACAAATTAAAAAGACATCTATCGAAAGCCACAAATCCTTCTAAAAGCCGCATGTGGCTCTAGACTCTAGAGCCTCATTACACCACGCACCATTAGTAGTCATTTATAAGGATTGTAGAACAATATTTTATACAAATAATAAATCAATCGTTAATTCATTGTTTAAAAACTATGTGGAAAGCCTGATTGAAGTAATAAAAATTATAATAAAACATAGTACCTACTTATTGGTTTGTTTATTACGTAATAATTATTTATTACACATTTGTTACACCATTTAATCAAATGTATCTATATAGAAATAGTAAAATAATAACGAATAGGGCTTACTTTGTACAAAAAATATTGTTAACTGTAACCGGACTGAATTTAATAAAATATTCCTTAAGCTGTAAGTAACGTTTATGTCACAATTTTTTGAACTAGTAGAAACTAGAAAGTGCTGTTATTATGAGTATAAAATCGAGGGAAACAGATGAGTTAAATTTTTACTTTCTAGAATTCTAGAAGTTTCCATACCCCTGTTCCAGACAAGTCGATACGCGCATGCGTATGATGCATTTCTAGAACATTAACTGTTTATTAGTACAAATAAGGTCTAAATTTGGATGGCAAAGTCCTTGACCCCGCTAGTTCATTACAAAGGGGCGTTTCTAGAAACATCGATTTCTTGCTGCATTTTGCATTTAAGTGGCTCTTTCCTTAACTTGTTCATTATCTTGGTGACAGCTGTTTTATAACGATTTTATAGCAATTTTTCAAAATTTACTTTTTTAAACTATGTATGTATATAACTTTTTGCTAGAAACCTGCCTACTATGTGTTAAATGCAATCTTTATGAGTATTGATCAATCTTGCATTAATCGTAGACATCTACGTAGGCTTATAGAAAATATAAACATGGTATAGGTAATACATACAATATTTTACAGTTTCAGACTATCAATTTATTTTTATTTAAATATACCTATGTTACATTTTAAAATTAGATTTCTCCAGACGCTGCAGACGTTGGTTTATTTTTAATAGCAATGTCTTTACTATTAATATACCTTCCTAAATGAAAGAAGAAGCAAATCCACTCTACGAACTTAAATATTAAACTGACACTCGAAATAGGTAAATATCCGATTTCAATTTCGCCCTCAGCAACATAATATAAGAATAGGAAACCCTATTTTAACAAGGATAGATCCATAGATGGAAGTAGATGCCATTATTCATTCATAGATGGGTGCCAAGGATGGATATACTTATTTATCTATTAAGAAAACTATCTATTACAAATTAAAAAAAAAACTAAAGTATCAGTAAGTACAGTAAATTGAAGACATGACTAAATCAGGGCAGATATTTTTATAAAATACTTGAAAGTTTAAAAACCTCGAACCTAAAATACCTCTATTTATAGAAGGTAAAAAAACTTTAAATCTATATTTTGGGGAGGACGATCACGTTACATATAAAAAAATCCAGAAGGTGGAATTTTTTTTTAAATTATTTCATGGTAATATGTATTTAGTCCTAAGCATTAATTGTTAAAATTTTATTTAAAGATACATAGGTACATACCTATTTAGAAAAACAAATTGTAATCTGCCAAGTCTTAAGGTTATTTATTACTCTTTAGTACCTACATTTTTTTTAATGAGGATGTATTTTTTAAAAAGGAATTGCCATTAATAGAATCTGCTTAAAGGTTAAAAGCAATGCTAACAGCTTTTCTCCAGAAACGTCAAAGCGATCAACAAAATTCTAAACACCATAAAAGTATAGACGTTGAATCATACAGCTTGCTCCCTTTCCGATGTATGTAAACAAACACATGTTTTCTCTTTCTAGTTATAGAACGCGACTCTTCGACTTTGTAAGTGTTGTCAGCTCGAAAATTAAAAAACCCATATTTTAATGATATTTTACATGACGTAAAGGTATTCTTTTTAAAATGTGGAACGTTTATTACGTTTCATATTATACCTCGTATATATTTTACTTCCTAATGTGTTTGAACAACTAAACATAAGTAAATAAATAACACACAGAGAGACAAATTTTTATCAAAAAATATCAAAGAAAATATGACTATAAAAAAAGTTTCTTTTTTTTATTAAACATTAAAAAATCATATTATTTATTATTAGTTGTGGTGTGAGTTTGAGCTTACTTTAAACTTTTATCTTGAGTTTTGCGGATTGAATGTTGCTCGATAAGTTACGTAAGTCGAGTAGGTACTAATATAATATACCTATATAATATGTATAATATAAGCTTTTTCACCAAGTTTTAAGTAAGTTCCTTTGTTCGCTTCACTCGCTCAATCAATAATACTAATGAATTTATAACATCTATAATATAATTCTATAAAGAATCTATCATCATTAATAAACAATCCTATCAATAAACACAAAATTTGAAATAAATATTAAATGAAAAATTAATATTTTTTTAACTTACGGATGTTATATGTATTCCTGTGTAACGTGACTAATGCTACATTTAACTACTACTACTGCTACGCTAACTGGTTAGCTCAATTGGCAAAACCCTGTCGCTTTTCCAGAGTACGGAAATGTGTTAAGTCAGAATATTAAAAATATATATATTTTAATATAACCTAACATTTTTCAGACTATTTCAAACAAAATAAAAATAGATTTCATTTTTTTTTATCTGCTTGTCTGTTTGCTGGGATATGGTACAATTAAACTAACCGCCAACTTATTTTGTTTTAAATTGTCCTTTTAATAAAAAATAAATAAATATTTTAATAAAGATATAACATACCACATATATATTATTCAACACACAAATATTATAAATTTTCTTTAAAATTGGGAAATTATTCGAGAGATTGCAACATTTTAGAGGAGACGGCATGATTTTACTTCTCTGTCTCTCATGACATCATTTGCCAGAATTGGTTGCCTTCTATAGTTCTCGAAACATCGACGAGTCTCGATTGGTCAGTTCTAGTACAAGGTAGAACATTCTCGACTCCTATTCGTTTAATATATAAGCGCAAGGCTTGGCGCGTAAAGTCATAATAATTCGAAATACGAAACAGAGCAGACGAAAAGTTTGTGTGCAAACGAAGCGAAGTTTAACGAGTGTTATTACAAGAAGTGTACATTTATTTGAGTGTTATTGAAGAAATAAAAAAAAATGCCTGCTATTGGTATTGATCTTGGAACGACTTACTCCTGCGTAGGTGTTTGGCAACATGGAAACGTGGAAATCATTGCAAACGATCAAGGCAATAGAACGACACCATCTTACGTTGCTTTCACGGATACAGAGAGACTAATCGGCGATGCTGCCAAGAACCAGGTAGCCCTGAACCCCAGCAACACAATTTTTGACGCAAAAAGGTTAATTGGACGAAAATTCGATGACCACAAGATACAACAGGACATGAAACACTGGCCATTCAAAGTGATCAACGACTGCAGCAAACCAAAAATACAGATCGAGTTCAAGGGTGAGACGAAGAAATTCGCGCCTGAGGAGGTCAGCAGTATGGTTTTGATTAAGATGAAGGAAACCGCAGAGGCGTATCTCGGTACAACAGTTCGCGACGCGGTCATCACGGTTCCAGCTTATTTCAACGACTCTCAACGACAGGCAACGAAGGACGCGGGCGCAATCGCTGGTTTAAATGTCCTCCGAATAATCAACGAGCCCACAGCTGCCGCTTTAGCGTACGGTTTAGATAAGAACCTCAAAGGAGAACGAAACGTTTTGATTTTCGATCTTGGCGGTGGCACATTTGACGTATCCATTTTGACGATTGATGAAGGCTCATTATTCGAAGTGAAGGCGACCGCCGGCGATACACACCTTGGAGGCGAGGACTTCGATAATAGACTGGTGAATCACCTCGCGGAGGAATTTACCCGTAAACATAAAAAAGATCTTCGCGTGAACCCACGCGCTCTGCGCCGCCTCCGCACCGCCGCCGAACGGGCGAAGAGGACTCTGTCATCCAGCACTGAAGCAACGATTGAAATCGATGCCTTATACGAAGGTATGGACTTCTACACAAGAATTTCGCGTGCTAGATTTGAGGAACTCAACTCTGATCTTTTCCGCGGTACGCTAGAACCGGTTGAAAAGGCATTGAAAGATGCCAAAATGGATAAGAGCCAAATTCATGATGTGGTTCTCGTAGGTGGTTCGACCCGTATCCCGAAAGTGCAGAACTTATTACAAACTTTCTTCTGCGGCAAGCAGTTGAACCTATCGATTAACCCTGATGAGGCCGTGGCTTATGGTGCGGCGGTGCAGGCCGCCATCCTGAGCGGTGAAACTGATTCAAAGATCCAAGATGTGTTGCTAGTCGACGTGGCACCGCTATCACTTGGTATTGAAACTGCCGGGGGTGTCATGACGAAGATTGTTGAGCGAAACCGCAAGATTCCATGCAAGCAATCACAAACATTCACCACGTATTCTGACAATCAACCGGCCGTTACCATTCAAGTGTACGAGGGTGAGCGAGCGATGACCAAGGACAACAACCTACTCGGGACCTTCGACCTCACCGGCATCCCACCAGCGCCACGAGGAGTCCCGAAGATTGATGTAACCTTCGACTTGGACGCTAACGGCATCCTCAACGTGTCGGCAAAGGAGAACAGCACTGGTCGTAGCAAGAACATAGTCATTAAGAACGACAAGGGCCGGTTATCGCAGGCCGACATCGACCGCATGCTGGCAGAGGCCGACCGGTACAAGGAAGAGGACGAGAAGCAGAGACAGAGAGTTGCGGCTCGGAACCAACTTGAATCCTACGTCTTCGGCGTGAAGCAAGCCTTGGACGAAGCCGGTGAGAAACTGAGTGATGCCGAGAAAAGCAGCGCTCGAGGCGAATGCGATGAGGCCCTGCGGTGGCTCGACAACAACATGCTGGCGGAGAAGGATGAATACGAACACAAGCTGAAAGATCTGCAGCGAGTGTGCTCTCCCATCATGAGCAAGATGCACGGAGCTGGTGCTGGTGGTATGCCCGGTGGCGGCGCGCCAAACTCACATGGCAGTGGACCCACGGTCGAAGAAGTAGATTAAATCGCCGCTTAAATTATATTTGTTATTGTAATTTATTTTGTCAAGACTGATATTTATTAAACAATATACGATCATCCCTTAAGTTAAATTGATGTGATAAAATAAATATTATTATTTAAATTTACATGTTGTTTTATATCATATTAAAGCACTTAAACTAGATTGCCTTGTACCCTAGAATATAAAATTAAGAATTTAAATGTGCAATGAAATACATTAGAAACATCCCTTTCACATTGCTTTTCCTTCTGTAAATACAGAGTTAACTAGTTTTGCAGAGTTAACTGACAGACTATATTTTCAATATCAAAATCAACAAACATAGTTAAGGAAAAAAAGTATTTTTTGTAAATACTAATCTAATTAATCTAACCTTTACTAATGAAGCCTTTATTGGATACTGTATTAAAATTAGGAGAACGCATTTTTAATATTTATTTAACAGGCGCTTTTTCTTGTTACCTGTAAATGCCGTAGTGTTAGTGTGATGTTCTCGATAACCAATATTGAGAATTAAACTAACATTTCAATTATAAATCATAATAAAAATGTTTCGTTGTTGAGTTTGTAATATTTACTCTAACAACATTCATTATTAAGCACTTACAGTCTCTCTATCATTTGAATCTAATCATTAGCAGTAGTCAAACTGAAATATCAATGTTACAAGTTCTACTTGAACTAAAATTAGATAACTAATTTGATTGTTTATATTCTTTATTATACATTAAAAAAATAACATATACAAAACAAAAACAAACAGGTAAAAGTGGTGGTCCAGTAGACTGTAGTGACGTTACGAAAAGTATCACAGTTTTCGAAATCATAAAATCAAAACATATTATTATTATAAACTACATGAAATAATGATCTATTGATATAATTAAGAAACAATAGTTCAAAATGATGTTATTTACGATGATTTATAGAATGAAATAAATAACTAAGGATATATATATTTCTTAGCATTGATTCATAGATTGTACCTATAATAATTCTAGGTTTTGATTTTACAATTGGGTTAACAGTTATAATTTCGCAATGTCAAAATAACTCGTACTAGGGGAACTAATACACAACATTACAACATTTTGTTATAGGTAAGGTGCAATATAAATTTTTACAAGATTTTATTAATAGGGATCATCCATAAATGACGTCACACCAATACCATATACTTTTATTTTTCCTCCTGTCCTTGTCATACCTGACCACATTTGTAAGACTCCCCCTATCGAATGTGACCTCACATATTTGGCAAACACCTAAAAATTTAAATTAAAACTGCAGTTCTGAAATTCTTTTTATTTCCAAATATTTTCATTTCAAATTACCAGGAAACTGCCGGGGGGTTATCCTCCGGAATTATTGTGACCGCTGACACCTCTCTCGGCCCTGCACACAAATAAAACATAGTTGAATAAGTGTACGGGGACCACTCCTGTCATACTATAATAGCAAATCATTAGAAACGCTAATAATTAAGTATTACAAAACATCAGGATATTTAATTGATTAATTAAAAGGCCAAGAAAGGGTCTCGACCCTAGAGTTACAAAATATGTCTTATGTTTGTGTCCGTGAAGTACACATTCGAATTTTAACTCACTTATATGCCTCAAGCGCTATATTCAGGCATTTTTTTTGGGTCAAAGGTACAGACTTTAAGTCATTACATACCTGCCTTACTATAGTTAGTAAGGATACCTATAAGCTACATTATTATTGAGTGACAAGGTCTATGTGTTATGGTATACACACAGGAAACTTAAATAGATGAAAACCTTTCTTCAACTAGTACATATACAGGGTTATTTGTAAATAGTTCACCACCTCTTGCACTCAGCCTCTCTGCATCAATCCTAACAACATTTGTTCTACGACTTTTTAAAAATTTGGATAAACAACACAATAAACACGAAACAATAAAATTTTTGCTCCCTCTTACTTATTACTCTGTATTTTGTAAGAAGTGCTTAAAAAGTCAACGCCTGGGCGCCATACCTACGTTAAGAGTTAATATCAGTTCACAGGCAACAAACAAATTTTGTATGAGAAAACTCAAATTTTAAAAAATATTAATTTTATAAAGGCGTAAAACAAATGTTGTTAGGATTGGTGTAGGGAAGCTGCCTGCAAGAGGTGGTCAACTAATTAAAATAGCCCTGTATAAGATGGTATATAAATATAACCAAACAGATATATAAGAGAATATGCTGCTCGTGAATACATACCACTTAAATAACACTTCGGTATTTTTAGAGACACTAGGTACTACGGTTTGGCTTGCTTTGAAGTCATTCAAAGTTATTACTAAAGTCTAAAGCGTTAGATGCAGTACGATAATTACGGCAATATTCTTTGACATGAGCAAAGACTTTGTATACTACAATTTATTTCTTCATAAACTAAGTAAATTTGATTTTTTATTCCATCTAAATTAATGATTGTGTACATTCCACCTGATGGAAAGTAAACATGTAGTCATAGCCCATAGGTGGTAAGGCGCATAAGCGTAAGCTATTCACTCGATCTTCTCTTTTTCTCTTGAAGACACCCACATTGTATTCGGCCGTAAATACCGACACAGTCAGTCAAGCTATTAAAGTTCGTCTGTTCTATCGTCTGTCGTCCTCGTTCTGTCTGTCGTTTTTTTAGATCTTACAGCGAGGGATCACTATAGGGATGCAAGATCTTTGAATGTGCGTTATTTATCAATACTGTCGATTACATCGGGGAATGTAAAGTGTTTGTTAAGGAGTTAAATATCGGGGTTAATAGTAGTTATATTGGATGATTTATTAATTCCAAGTGAATTAAAATATTTTATAATATTTCGTGTTACCATTTTATGTGTATAACATTGATATGCATCACTATTCTATGTATTGCAGTGATTTCAGGCTTAAGTTTGTCAGCTGTAATTTTAAGTTGAGTCGGACTTTCTAATACTAACTTTTTGGAAAATTTAACTTATTTATATTATATAAATGAAATTAAAATAACTTTTGAGTTTTAGATTGAAGTTATTCTTACAAGCTAGCTAGCTTTATACCTATTTGCTAATCGATATAAAACTATGTGGTAAATATTTTTTTGATGGATATTTATGACATGTGGACCATCCTGGTAGCTTGCTTAAAGAGAGAAGTTTGAGTACTGTCAGTGACATTGGTTTAATTGTAAAATATCAGTTAGGTTTTCCCAACATAGGCCAAGAATTTAATTGATGACATTGAAAGCGGCCGTAAGTGAATTAGGTAAACTAATCATTGATATATGTTTAGTAGTAGTAGTTAGTAGTGTATTTTTCTTTCAACTGTGACGCTGGTGAGGTTCAGGATATTTATAATTAAAATAAAGTATGTATACTTTTAAACAAAATATAAACATTTATTCTGTTGTAAATTACAAATCAATCAGATTGACCCAATAAACAAAACTATTATTAGAGCTCACTATTAAACAATTATTCTACAGTATATTAAAATAAAAAGACCTCATATAATTATCTTGGCCACGTTTCAGATATAACGTAAGTATGTTAGTATTTATATATATCTGATGAATTATGTATGAATTTCAATTTGCACATCCTTGTTTGAAGGTTGAGAATTAAGATTAGAAGCATTAGTGTTAAGACAACCATTTGTATATTTTGAATGCAATAAAAGAAAAGGGAACCAAAAGTACACTACAATAATTATTTTAAGCGACATCTATCGTGTAAAAGACATACTCCGTATAGAAATGAATAACTGCTTATTGAATCAGTCTCCGCTTTTTCAAAATAGTAAATAAAAACTGTCTTAACTTCTTAATTATATTGTATGTAAAACTTATTAAGCAGATTACATACAGAGTATACGAGAGAAATTACTCAATTGAATACAAATAAAATATAAATATATATTCATTAAAATAATATTTTAATAATTGTATTTGTCGAATTGCATACTTATCTTACTAACGTTTTTTTTTTATACCTAGGTAGGTACGAATAGGTAGCGAATGTGGCAGCATTAAAAAAAAAATACAAAATTGGATATATATTGTTCTCTCTCGCAAGATTCAAGAAATACATACCTATATAGAATATTATTAATCTATTTATTTATTTTAAAGGGAAACAAAGAATTACGTAACACAGAAATCATTGAAATTTTTATTTACTAAATAAAAATAATATAGTAACCCTTTCATAATTTAAAACTGATATATAATCTAAGTATTTAAAAAAATGTCATTAAAAAAGGAACGCACAATTGGTCTTCAACATATAGATATTTTAAAGTTTTTACATAAAGTTTTTAACTTTTCTTTCAGATTTTTTAATTGTTTTATATATTTGTAATAACTAATATAACAGGTAAATATATGAAGTGGACTCTTCAGAAGTCATACCTACTTGTATTTTTCATATTATGTAAATGCATGCAAGAAAAATATCTATTATCAAACTATTACATGTCCTATGCGAGCCCCGCTTTTGCGCACGCTAATCTGAAACCCCTTTCAGGTGATTCAGAACAGGTTTACACGGATTACAACCGGGGCGCCGTGGTTAGTACGCAACATCGATCTCCATAAAGACTTAGACCTTCCTACCATCGCTCAGTACTTTAAGGGGCTTTCCCAAAAGTACTTTGAACGTGCTGAGGGACACCCGAACCCACTGGTGGCTGACGCCGCAGAGTATAGACCACGTAAGACTACTTTAGTCAGAAAGAGAAGACCGAAGTTGGTACTCGTTGACCCCGACGACGCGTTCACAGTAGGTAATAACGTGTACGCGTAGACATAAGCGACACCACACAACATACAGACACACATCGTCTATACCGGTAAAGACGAGGTCCCAACTGAGTAAGTGTTCCGTTGCTCCGGCGTTCTGCCGTCGGAGGACGCTAGTGTCCAAATTTCCTTAGCTTCCCTCCTGACTAACGAAGCCCCGAACCGAGGTCCCCTTTTGGGGGTGGGTCTCCTGACTCACCCGCTCCCCGGTGACGCTGTAATAGCCAACAGGGCTAACAGTATAGACAAACAAAAAAAAATATATAACAAACTATTCTAAAAAAATGTGATTGCGATATAAATAACTAACGTAAATACTAATAACTTTAGCGAATCTTATTACAAAAATAGTTGCAACAGCGATTAGTTAAATGTCTGAATTTCTGAAATCGTTTTATTAAAGCCACCTCTTACATGACTGATAGTACTCTGTGTTGCAGTCTGACAAATGACACAAGAAAATAGAAATGTCAAAATTAAAATATAGTAGGTACTATAAATTGTTATATGACATCGTAGTGTCTTTTGTGACGTTGTTAAATTTAAATGAATATTTTTTTTGGTGTTGCAAGTTACATCTAGTTGAAGTACCCCTAAATTAGTGCCAACTATTAGAGAGATTAGTTTTTTATGTGCTAACATAGACGTACGGAGGGGGTCTGGACATCGTATACCTATCTACTACTTTTCTATTATAAAATTATATTGTTATTTTACATTAAAAATAAAACCAATTAAGTTTTATAAATTGCAGAAGGTCAAGAAATGCTTTCTCAGGAAGGTTAGTCGGAAACAAGAAAAGTTGCTTTTTATTTTTATATTAGATCTATGTACTATAAACAAACACAATTCTTTAGTAAAACTTGTAGCAAACACTTTACAGTCTAAAATTTTCATTAGAAACGAGATTCGTCAAGGATAAATCACCAGCATTTGCTCTTTCATTGTTAAATCATGCACAGAAAATTTAAATTACCACTTAAAAATAAAAAAATATATATTAAAGAAATCTGGATTGACCCCCCTAACACAGAATCTGACAACGCCTATAGGCCATGTGTGCTAATATTATCATATTTAAAATGTTTTTATCACAAAATAATATAGTTATACCATCGCTGTATACAGTTCAAAATTTTAATTATCTCAAAGAGAGAATACTGATTTTAATTTATTCCTTTTTAGTAATTGATATAAATACTAAAGAAAATAATGATGTCTACAATATAATCTATATTACAAATTATGTTTCATTCGTAGTAGGTACAAATAATGTCTTCAAAAATATTAGAAGATGTCCTCAGAAATATTAGAAGAATGAGTGAAAAGAGCATTAAAATATTTAAACAATTCAATTTGCGCATTTGTTTTTCTTTACCTTTAATTATTTTATGTGTAAAATGTATGATCGACCCTAAAATATGACCGTTATAGGTATATATTTTTTACACAATAGCAGAGTAAATGGGGATGAAATCGAAAATCTTATTTTGAATGTACAGATAAAAGAACAGAATCAATTTTTAAACAAAGGAAAGAATAATTTAAATATGAATATAATAAAATGGAGTTTTTTTTTAACTAACCAAAATATGTATGGTAAAGTAAGCAGACTGTCTCATTGAAATGGAAATCCCTAATACATGTTTATGTTTTGTTAATATAAGAATAAGTAATGTACTCGTAGATATTAAAACATTATTGGATGAAAATAATAACAAATGTATTACATGTTTGGTTAACAATGTCAATATCAATTCATAAATCCACTTTATATTGATTTATACGAATCAAAACAGTTAAATCGTAAAATGCATCGGAAACGGATCCTTCCAGAAAGTACCAGAATACTCTAAAAATCATGTAGTAAAACTCCCCTTGCTTGGAAAATATTGTTTCTACCCATTCATTTTAACACGTTGTACATACCGATATATTCTATCTTTTTCTGCTGTTCATCGACTCTTCTAGAAAGTAGAAAGCATTTATCTATCACCGCTTAGGTGCTGCCATCCTAAAATTATCAATTTTCAATTAACCATGGTTTTTTACCCTATTACGTCTTATCATGACTACACTAAAAAAAATACTTAAAGTACTATAAGTTGCCTATAGGTGTATGTGTTATAAACTGTATAAAAATATATACTCTTACAGTAGCATTAATATTATTTAGGAATTTACAATACTGTTAGGACTCATTTTTTTTTGTAACCTATATAACCACTCAAAATAGCGTTATAGAAAAAAAAACATACTTAGATAAAAATACATACAATAACACGAAATATTCAAACAAAATGACAAATACGTAATTTAGAATAAAAAAATTTAATAAGAAATATATTTTCTACATTGTTTCTACATTTTCCATAAATTCCAGAAAAAAAAAATCCTTGCAACATTACGTATGCGACAGCAATGTATGCTTATCCCGTTTCAACATAGCGCCTTCTAATGTGATTGGTTGAAATATAATCTGGTAGCTTCGGTGAGCCGCTATTGGATCGTTCTAGTGCAAGGTAGAACATTCTCGACTTTTATTAGTTTAATATAAAAGCACCAGGCTTGGCGCGTAAAGTCATAATAATTCGAAATACAAAACAGAGCAGACGAAAAGTTTGTTTGCAAACGAAGCGAAGTTTAACGAGTGTTATTACAAGAAGTGTACATTTATTTGAGTGTTATTGAAGAAATAATAAAAAATGCCTGCTATTGGTATTGATCTTGGAACGACTTACTCCTGCGTAGGTGTTTGGCAACATGGAAACGTGGAAATCATTGCAAACGATCAAGGCAACAGAACGACACCATCTTACGTTGCTTTCACGGATACAGAGAGACTAATCGGCGATGCTGCCAAGAACCAGGTAGCCCTGAACCCCAGCAACACAATTTTTGACGCGAAAAGGTTAATTGGACGAAAATTCGATGACCACAAGATACAACAGGACATGAAACACTGGCCATTCAAAGTGATCAACGACTGCAGCAAACCAAAAATACAGATCGAGTTCAAGGGTGAGACGAAGAAATTCGCGCCTGAGGAGGTCAGCAGTATGGTTTTGATTAAGATGAAGGAAACCGCAGAGGCGTATCTCGGTACAACAGTTCGTGATGCGGTCATCACGGTTCCAGCTTATTTCAACGACTCTCAACGACAGGCAACGAAGGACGCGGGCGCAATCGCTGGTTTAAATGTCCTCCGAATAATCAACGAGCCCACAGCTGCCGCTTTAGCGTACGGTTTAGATAAGAACCTCAAAGGAGAACGAAACGTTTTGATTTTCGATCTTGGCGGTGGCACATTTGACGTATCCATTTTGACGATTGATGAAGGCTCATTATTCGAAGTGAAGGCGACCGCCGGCGATACACACCTTGGAGGCGAGGACTTCGATAATAGACTGGTGAATCACCTCGCGGAGGAATTTACCCGTAAACATAAAAAAGATCTTCGCGTGAACCCACGCGCTCTGCGCCGCCTCCGCACCGCCGCCGAACGGGCGAAGAGGACTCTGTCATCCAGCACCGAAGCAACGATTGAAATCGATGCCTTATACGAAGGTATGGACTTCTACACAAGAATTTCGCGTGCTAGATTTGAGGAACTCAACTCTGATCTTTTCCGCGGTACACTAGAACCGGTTGAAAAGGCATTGAAAGATGCCAAAATGGATAAGAGCCAAATCCATGATGTGGTTCTCGTAGGTGGTTCGACCCGTATCCCGAAAATGCAGAACTTATTACAAACTTTCTTCTGCGGCAAGCAGTTGAACCTATCGATTAACCCTGATGAGGCCGTGGCTTATGGCGCGGCGGTGCAGGCCGCCATCCTGAGCGGTGAAACTGATTCAAAGATCCAAGATGTGTTGCTAGTCGACGTGGCACCGCTATCACTTGGTATTGAAACTGCCGGGGGTGTCATGACGAAGATTGTTGAGCGAAACCGCAAGATTCCATGCAAGCAATCACAAACATTCACCACGTATTCTGACAATCAACCGGCCGTTACCATTCAAGTGTACGAGGGTGAGCGAGCGATGACCAAGGACAACAACCTACTCGGGACCTTCGATCTCACCGGCATCCCACTAGCGCCGCGAGGAGTACCGAAAATCGATGTAACATTTGACCTGGACGCTAACGGCATCCTCAACGTGTCGGCGAAGGAGAACAGCACTGGTCGTAGCAAGAACATAGTCATTAAGAACGACAAGGGCCGGTTATCGCAGGCCGACATCGACCGCATGCTGGCAGAGGCCGACCGGTACAAGGAAGAGGACGAGAAGCAGAGACAGAGAGTTGCGGCTCGGAACCAACTCGAATCCTACGTCTTCGGCGTGAAGCAGGCCTTGGACGAAGCCGGTGAGAAATTGAATGAAGCCGAGAAAAGCAGCGCTCGAGGCGAATGCGATGAGGCCCTGCGGTGGCTCGACAACAACATGCTGGCGGAGAAGGATGAATACGAACACAAGCTGAAAGATCTGCAGCGAGTGTACTCTCCGATCATGAGCAAGATGCACGGAGCTGGTGCTGGTGGTATGCCCGGTGGCGGCGCGCCAGGCTCTCAAGACAGTGGACCCACAATCGAAGAAGTCGATTAAATCCATTTGTTGCTGTAATGTAAATTCTAAAGACTGATATTTATTAAGTAATTTAAAATTATTTCCTAACTTAGATTGATGTGATAAATAATTATTATTATTTAAATTTACACGTTGTTTTATATTACAACAAATCTCCTAAACTAGATTATCTTGTAGTATTGTTTTAAATTGCTATTCATTCTGCAAGTTCAGTAATGTCTTGCATAACTTACAAAGGTGAGTGAAGGGATGGTGAAGACATAACCAAGCGACTATCAAAGTACATCTATTCAACAAATATTTTACACAAAAAATATTTTTAGCATTAAGAACTTTAAAAAAGTTTTCTAAGTTTTATCAATAGGCTTGCCGGTTTCGTAATATTTTTTTGTAAATTTTTGGGGGCTTCATTTGTCCTAAATTTCAAAAAGTTTATTCACTGCATATGGAATGTGGTCGTCAAAGATATATTATACATAATTCTATGATGGCCACACCTAAGTAAGTTGATATCTGCTAATAAATTAAATTGTTTTTATTTTTTCCCGTATCTGTATTAACACATGACCTTAATATATTTCAGTAGGGTTTATAGAATTTACTTTTTTAGTTTATTCTTTGTTACAAATATTTCTGAAACTAAATTATAAATACCACCTTAGACATCAGTCGATCGAAGGCCGTTGTCGTAAATGTATCAATTGTATGTAGACGGATGTTTTTGTTAATAAAGATCTCTATACGAAAAGAAAGTAATTAAATTAAATTAAAAATTTGAAAAACCACCGATACAAAAATATCTCTAAAAATGATAAAAACTATATTATTATGTAGGTACTTATTGAAGTCATTGCGTCCGTTGACGATGGTATCTGTTTTACCAAATGAGGACTTAAGACTATACGATTTAACATAGTTATTTCGATATTTGCCTTGGTAACTTACTCGTATTTGGTTTTTTTCCTTTATTTAGCGATTTTTTTTCTGATTTTTAAAGTTATGTAATGAATCTACGAACACACAAATTTTCACTCGATTAGGTTTTTATAGACATGCGCCGAACATTCGGTAAATATTCGACATCATTTTCGCTATTTGTATTCGGCTGAAATATTCGGCTCGAGGTTTAAAAGATTTATCAATTTGATACTTTAAGATTTACATTTTTTTGGTTTTTTGGTATTTTATTTTGCTACAAGTACGTACCTAATGATTATAAATAATTTATATTGTCATGATGAAGTAACCTTAAGGTACACGGATGCTATTGAATCTAATAATCTAATGGAACTGGGTGTGCCGAGTTAAAGCTAGTTTCGTTAAAACCTTATTATGTACCACGCTTTATGTTCTAACCAATATCTAGGTATATATTATATAGCATGTGGATTCCTACTGGATTTTTATCAGTGTACCTTCAGTTCACTTCATCAAGTCTAAAGGTCTTAGTAAAAGTGACCAAGATATACAGAAGCTATTGAAGTGCACCTTTAAGGAACTTCACCATTGCAAGGTATAAATAATAATTATATCATATAATTTAATGCTATTTAAGTAATATGCAATAAAATACGGTAGGTACATTAAAAAAACTAAAATATGAAAAATTTATACACTATTACCTATTATTATTATTATTGAAATTGTTTCATTTCCCGTACCGCGTACTATAAATGAATGCATTAAAGCTTTTTCAAAGTATCAATATTTAATACTTTACTGTATTGATGTTATTGACTAAAATATAAAATCTTAAGCACAGGTTAGAGAATATAGATTTGATAGATTATTTCACAGCTTATTCCGTTTTGAGATTACAATATAAAATTATCTTAGAAAACAAAACAGTAACGTATAGTAAAAAGTAGATTTTACACATTTTATTGGTCTTTCATTACACAATAACTTTTTAAAGAATAGCGAACATTCTAGAGTCTGAAAAGAAATAATGAAAATCCTCCAAATCAGTAGATATTTCGATTGCAAGATGTCAAGCGAGATTTTTCAAGCATAAAAACTCGAGTTTCTTCGTACCACTAGATGATAGGCTTATAAATTATAATGACTTTATTTTCATGATTATCTAAAACCTAGAATAATTAAAACTACATAGCTAGAATATACGTTAATACCCGTATGGGGTGCCGATTCTTCAGGCTTTCCAATGTGAAGTCTACGTTAGTTAAATAGAGCACCATATTTTTTCATATCCAAATTTTATTGTAAGTACCTTTTAAAGTTTCATATTATCCAAATCGAAACAACTTTATGTAGGTAGATATCATATCATAGATTAATAAGTAAAAAAAAAATGATAACATTTGCTTTAAATATGTACAATTTTTCAATTTAAACTGGCTTCTATTTTGTATAGAATTTTTTTTTCAATCCAGATGTCTCTTCGTTTTGAAAATCGTCAAATGATCTTCCATAACAGGAATGCCGAATGCATCAAAATAAAAGCCTAAATTGTAATCGATTAGTAAATACAAAGAAATCAAATCGATGACTCTTAATAATCTGATATTGCTGTAAACAATTTATTTAAGACGTCCCTATTTTTCAATCTGACAATTGCCAAACTGTCAAACGAGAATTCGGTCTTCGATTTGATTGTTTATTTTTAATAATAACAAATAATAATGTGAATTGTGATCTATTTAATGTTTTTCATTTTTAAATACAACTTTTAAAAATTAATAATAAGACAACATGGTTAACTATTGCTGTGTCTTAGGATGTGGACGAAATAGTAGAACTAATAAACGTTTAAATTTTTATACTTTACCAAAAACAGAACGACGGTAATATATATAATATATTATATTGATAAATTAGACATTATTGACATAATATTTAAGTTTTCCTTTTAGACAGATAAAATGGCTTAAATTAGCTGGGAGAGACGATTGGTTGAATCAAGACATGGATAAACTTCGTCGAAAATTGAGATTTTGTTCTCGCCATTTTCCGCCTAACCATATAAAAATAAAACATTTAAGTGAAGATGCCTTACCTACTAAAAGTATACCAGGGTCCAATGATGATGGTAAAATGAAATATCTCATTTTAATGTATTAAATTTATAAAGCTAACCTCATTTTAAATATAATTTTACTATTTTAGATGAGTCCGACGTAGAGACCGTACAACATGAAGGCATTGTATGTGATAGCTGCAGTGATCCAATTGTTGGATTTAGATATAAATGCATTACTTGTGAAAATTATGATCTCTGTCCAAAATGTGAAGCTCTAGAACTGCATCCACAACATTACATGTTAAGAATACCAAAATCTATTAACTTTGTGAGTAATACTAGTTCTAGAATTAATATTTATCAAAATAATATCTTTGGTTATCATCATCAGGGAATAGCTAATATTTATTTTTTGTTGATATTGTAGAAACTTGCTGACAACTTACAAAAAAAGTGGTGCAATCTTTTCAACACTGAACATATTACCCCTAAAATGAATAACATAAGTGATTTATCAAGTGATGATGAACCAGTGACAAAATATGTGAAAAATTATGACAGTGGCCTGAATCTCTCTGCAGATGAAAAGAAAACCATACAAAAGGAAGTTCAAAGAGCTTTACAAGCGGTGAAGGAAAAGGATTGGAATCAATTGCAAAATAAATTAGTATCGGGTGTGGTTGATACTAATAAAAAGCTATCAGAAGCATCAGCTTTTACAGTCCCTGAAAGTACACCTGAGCTAGCATTTGCAGATGTTAATGATTACAGGGAAACAGGGGAAGTTAAAAATGAAGTATTACCGGCACCAGATATACAGCCTCCTACAGGTATTATAAATTTTTGAATATGTATACAAATAGATTTTAATTAATACTGTGTACAAACATAACAATGATAAAGAATATATATTATACTTGATTTTTTTACAGAATTTTAATTTAGTGTTTTATATTTTTAATCCTTATTTTTTCTTTCAGACCAATTACAGCCTATGTATTATATGAAATTGAGTGGGGATCTGTCTCAATTGATGATTGAACTTAGTCATAGTAATGTGACTTAGTAAATAAGTACATCATATTTAATTTAAGTAATTAATATTGTACATTACAGATGTCATATTATTTATGTTAATAAATAATAGTGTTTTTTATAAAGCTTTTTATATATAACTAGTTTGTTGACTTTTTTAATGTTTTATGTGCTCTGCTGTAATCTCTGAAACTACTAGTTGTATTTGAATATATCCCATATGTGGATGTAACCTTCTTTATTTACTAATTTTAATTAAATGTTAAAATGTCCAAAGGTTTTTCGTTCTCAACATATGGACTTGTGGAAAAGTTGTGATATATTTTCTTTTGTTAAAATTATTGCCCAAATGACCTATCCACATTCAAAATACATACAATTTTTTAAATAGGTATTGTAATAAAAGTATAAAATCACTGTGGATAATTGACATAATCCTGAATAACTGATGTAGGATTTGGGGAGATTTATAAAAATTAATAAACAAATTATAGGGAATATGCATAAAATTAAAAAATAAATAAAATGGTCTCAAATATTTTTTTCTCCAATACTTTTTATTATCTTATTATAATAAAATCATTTTTTTTTGATTTACTAATTATTTAAGGCCATAAAATAATTTGTGAAAAGTGTAAATTAAGGGAGAGAAATTCAAACTTCCAAAACGCGCCACCATTGGTTGAAAAGAAGTGTGACGTCATTTGACGCGTCATTCAAATTATCGGCGGAGAAGTTCATACTGTGGTATTAGTGTTTCTGGGAAAAAATAAATAATTTAAACCTACACTTTCGTGTTAAAAAGTTTTATTAAATGATACAATAGTTTAGGTAATCCTAAAATCATTTTTCAATACTCAAACAACTCTAACAAAACAACTACAAAGTCTTTTTCAATAGCAGTTAGCATGCTACTAAACGTTACATTTTTAAAATGTTTCGTCCTCTGAATCATTTTCCACCTTACTTGACTCAGATAAATAACTTGGTTAATAATCAGCAGATATAAAAGATATAAGATGCTATATATAAGTAATATCAGCTGTGTTTTCAGTAAAAAAATTCCTTTTTAAAACAAATAGTTTTACTGCTAAAGTTCCAATATTGTAAATGGTGACAATACTATATTTTGTTTTTCAGCAGGTATACATTGACACCTTTACTTTTATACTTCGGTTTAATATTAACTTGCACAGCTTAATCACTTGGTAATTTATCTTCAATATGCGAAAAGCAAGGCTCTGCCTTATGATCATCACATTCAATAGGAGAAGTACTGAGTCCTGGTTGATTAATATCACAGACATTGAGTGGGCAGTAATAGAAGTTACTTACTTCTATGTGAACAATGACTATTTTTCGAAACATTACTACTTTTGATAGCTAACTCTGAAAGGGCTTAATTAAACGGTGTCAATCTTTGCCTTTTAACTATGGACATTCTCATTCTCTCAGCTGGTGTTTTTGTCACAAAAATATATAAGGCACAACTCCTTTCTTCAAACTTAGATTACATTTTCTCCTGGACGTTTCATTATATTATATTCAATACAATTTGCCGTATCTTCCTTAACCTGAAATAAATCGACAACCATCAATATTTAGTAAAACTTCACTTTATAAAATATCTAGAATATTTTCAAGCCTATTTATATTTTTTTCTTCGATATAAAGAGGTAAATGATCAATTTAAGTAAAAAGAATAAAACATGAATCTTCCCTATTGTTATTAGATAATTTATGAGACTTTTTCGGCATTGTTACTAGCATGTGGTTTTCACGAAATTGTGTCATGGATTAAAAAACATGGAACTCGCACTTTTGGTCAGTGCAACTAAGATGGGTACATTTTTTTTTGAACTCCTTCCTTAATTAATTAACAGTTAAATTAATACAACCAGAAAAAAAATATTATAACAACGAAAACCAAAATGTAATCTTGCTGACACGTGTTTATACTGACGCAAAATGCTTACTAAGGAAAAAAATATTTTGTTTAAGTAGTGTTATATTTAGTGATAGAATTCAAAAAGTTGATGTAAATGGAAAACGTTCCCCTGGTTCTTTGGTAAAAATAGGTGTGCCACAGGGCTCTACCTTAGGCCCTTTCTTGTTCCTCATTTACATAAATGACTTACCTCACCTAGTGAGGGAAAAACATGGGATAGTGTTGTTTGCTGATGATACTTCTCTTACTTTTAAAGTTAATAGACGGCAATCTGTTATTGACGATGTAAACAATGCTCTCTCAGATGTTGTACAATGGTTTAACGCCAATAATTGGTTGCTTAATAAAAAAAAGACAAAATGTGTCAAATTTAGTTTACCAAATGTTAAAAATGTTAGAACTAATGTACAATTAAATAATGAGGATTTGGACTTGGCCAAATCTACTACTTTCTTAGGCATTACTTTAGATGAAAAATTGCAATGGGGTCCTCATATATTGGATTTGTCAAGCAGACTAAGTTCTGCTGCATACGCGGTTAAAAAAATACGTCGATTAACAAATATGGAAACTGCTCGATTAGTTTACTTTAGTTACTTTCATAGCTTAATGTCATACGGTATACTCTTAGGGGCAATGCGACTGACATTGATACCATATTTACATTGCAGAAGAGGGCTGTTCGCGCAATATGTAATATGAGACCAAGAGACTCTTTAAGAAACAAATTTAAAGAATTTAAAATTATGACTGTTTACAATCAATATATTTATGAAAATTTAATTTACGTTCATAAAAATATTTCAAAGTTCAAGATAAATTGTGATTTACATAAAATTAATACAAGACAAAAAAATAAACTCGCTATGCCCGGCACTAGGCTCCATAAAATAGGTAAATCCTTTAAGGGTATTTGTATACGTTTTTATAATAAGCTCCCAAATGAAGCCTTAAGCCTATAATTAAATAAATTTAAATTATATGTTAAAAATAATTTAATAAAAAAATCCTACTATAGTGTAAAGGATTACATCGACGACGGTATGGCCTTGGAATGAATCTGTATTGTATTGCGAATAGCTAGTAATCTCCGCAATTTGTTTTTTGTTGTAAATTATTTTGCTTTATCGACCTTCTGCATCACACCGATTTCTTAGAAGTCACTACTTGCGGTATATATATATATATATATATATATATATATATATATATATTTTTTTTTTCTGTTATTATTATTTAATTTTCGTTGCCTGAAATCATTAGGCTTCTTTTCCGATTGATTGCGACGGTTCTAGTTGTTCCAAAATTGCATTTAAGTTTGACGTTTGTGAAACAGTGATCACAATAACAAAAAATATATCCGGCTGAGTTTGTTGTGTGGTTCTTCTCAGACCAGGACGCGTTTGGAACCCTCATAGCTTTAACATTAAGATGGAAAGTGCTTTTTCAGAAGGGCTTATTACGATAAATCTAGTATCATAATAGGCCCTCCTGACACTTCCGTGTTGACGTACACAAGTGATCACTGATTATGATTCTAAGTGGAAAAGATATAAATAAATAAATAAAAGTGTCTAGTTTAGTGTTGGTTTATTTTCTGTCGACGTCCTTATAAATTTGCTCTGTCCACTGAAAAAAGAAAAGTGTCATTTGTCAATTGTCGTCAACTTGGGTTCTGACTTCTGACATTGACGTTGAGTTACAAATTTACAATACATGTAATATGTATGTTATTTTACATTTGTATTTATCCCTGTATTATTATTAAAAATAAACATTTATAATATAAAAGTTACCATTATGCAGAAATAGTAGTTAAACATTTTCATAATGAATAGATAAGAGAATTTTAGGTTAACAATTTGTGTAAGAATAATATTGGAAATGGATTCCTGTAGAAGTCACGATTATTCTCATGAAGGAGAACCGGCGCCTCCCGGTACTGATATTCCTTTGGTAAGTTATAAACCGGCTAAAAAAAAATATTAAAGGATAACCACTCAATATCTGCTGTTACCGCCAAACAGAAAAGCCGCATCATCAATCGTATCGTCGATAATAATTATGAAACAAATAGTATTGTTTTTCTTTAATATTTCTAATATGGAAAATCTTTCACATATAGCCCAGCGATGAACCCAAAACTCCAGTTTTGTCCAAGCCAATTCCAAAATTGCTGACTTCAAGCAAAGGAGTTGAAAATGCTAAGAAAAGGCTTCGAGCCTTCTCAATACAGAAGAAAACGCCAATTACACCTCTTGTGGTCCCCAAAGCTTCAGGAAGTGGTAGTAAGTGACAACACTAATTGTTTTTTTTATTATGTTTGTGGTATGATTACATTGTAAATTCTAAATTGTCATATAGGGTTTTGTATGGCTCATCAATGTTTAAATATTTATTATAGCTGTAAATTTATAATATAAATTATGCATGAATGTCACATTTTAGACAATTTATAGCTTCATTTGTGTCTAAATATAAAAGGGATAGTCTGAATGATACTTTTGGGTTACTTCCCCATGTGTCGTGCTTATTAAAAACTTTAACTAATATTATATGCAAACTTTAACTTATAAATTTTGAAAGTAAAATTATATGCAAATTAGTTTGTAATATTTAATAAAATAATAATAATTTGTACTATATGGATGTATCAAAAATACAATAAATAGTCATACAGGCATAGTTTTTCCTACCCCCAGGTAATCATATTAGTCTGAACTTATTTTCTATTAACATTATTAAGTTACATTTCTGTTTCTTAATATGTTTCATCCAATGTTTATCTTCTTAAATAATGCAATTAATATATTTATATTGTTTTTCATTTACAGATACAACAGTATTAATTGGTAAATTAAGCAGTGTAAAAATTACTCCAAAAGCAGAGCCAGATCCGGAACAAAAGAAGTTGCCAAAACCACCCAAGCCAGGAACAACTAGGAAATCATTTCAAGGTTAGATGTGCTGATATAAATTATTATTTTTAAAGAATTAATTTTAAACCTAAAAAATAACATATATGTAGTTATTACTACATAAAACATCTCTGATGAACCTCTGAATCTCTCTCTCTCTAATGAAATTTCTGTTACAGTATAGATAACATTTACAAACCAAGTATTTTAAAAGTTTTCTTTGCTTTAGACTCTTACACTGATCTACAAAAACGAACACTAGCTGAAATTGAAGATATGAAAAGAAAAATGGAGTTAGTTGATTTGGGAATCCCATTAGGACTGATTTGCCCCACTTCAACAAGTGAAAAGGCAATGCCAACAAAAGCAATGCCTCCAATTAAATCATTTTTAGGTAAATAACTTATTTCTTAATATTTTTGCATTGCTACAGCCTGATAATTTTATTGTGTATATTTTTCTTTTATTGTTCACAACTGTCTTGATTGTTATTGGCATGTGATAAAACAAAGCATTTCTTTAAATAATTTATTAAAATTCTGCTTTACATAATAAATTTAAAATGACCAGATTACTGTTCATTGGCCATACAAAATATTTTTTTTGTAATACTTTAAAATTCTTTAATAATATTCTCTCTATTAAATTATTTAATAATATTCTTATATGTATTTTGCACATTTTCGTTTGCTATAATTTTGTTATCACCATAATGCATGTAGCCCGTCACTTTCGAGTGTGTAGCTCGAGATCACGAACCAACCTAATCGGCCACCTCCAGGGTGCACTGTGCAGTAAGTTAAGTCATTGACTAGTACAATATTTTGACTAGTACAATAGATAAGTAGGTAGATATATTTGACTGTAAAAGAATTTAGAACAGCGTATTAAATAATAAATTGAGTACAAATAAGCAGTATTATGTACTACCGTGTTTTTGATTGGGACAAATTTGGAACTGACTTCTGGTTTGTAATAGTGGTAAGATATACAGTTAATTTCTGATTGGAACATGGTATATAATTAATTGAATTAGTATATAGAGTACAGTGATAGCTTATTGTAGTTAGTAAGTAATTGGTAAGGATGATTTTATTTTATCATGTAATTTTTTTAAAAAGCTTTGTATGTTATTGTGTATTTGTTTCAAATCCCATTTTTCAATCGTCAGATAACTTTTTTTTTTTATTAGTTGTATGTTGACAAATAAAAAAAAACTTATAAACTAATAATAAATAAAATAAAATAAGATATAACAAATACATTATCTTTTATTAAAAGTTAACTTTCGATTGAAAAATGTATGAATATATTACTGTAGTACTAAGAGTAATTTTAATAGTAGTATTTTTTAAAGTAAAAATCATGATGATTTATATGTTAATAAATGTCGCCTAAAATGAAAAAATACTTAATTATATGTGTTTTTAGATCCATCAAAAGTAGACGAATTGATTCGTGAAGCAAAAAAGGCTAGACAAGAAGGTAAGGAATTTAAGTTTGACTATCAGAAGCTACTGCCTGATTATGATAATCCATTTCAAAGAAAAAAAGAGGAACCAGCCCACGAAAAAGACCGAAAGTCTGAACGGAGGAAGAGTGATTTGGACAAAGACAAAGATAGAAGAAAGAGCGACAAATATGAGTCCAGAAGAAGCGATTATAGAAAAGATGATAAATATAGGGAAAGAAATACTGTAAAAACAAGGGAAAAAGCTAGAAGTAAAGAAGAGAAACCAGTAGAATCAAAGACAGAGAAGGAGACTGATGTGAATCTCAATGATTATTTAGTTTGTGATAGCTGGTCATTGGACAATGAAGACAAAAGCAGTTGCCCAAGTCCAAAGGTGCAAGATAAATCAACTACTGTTGTCGCGACGTCGGTCATTGAACCCACGCAACAATTAAAAGCTAGTGTTGCGAAACAGAAGGATATTTTGAAGACTATATCCTTAGACAGTCCCAGACCAGTGAAAATAGAAAAATTACAACCAGTAATGGATACCTTTAAGTATGAAATAGATCCAAATGACGATGAAATTATAGATATATTTGATGAAGATTCTGGTTTAGAGAAATATGCTCTACAGACTAAAGTAAAAAAACCAACTTTATATGATTCTCCTGACAAATTTGATATAGATACAAAGAATGCTGAGGAAAGTATTAATGATGATACCTTTTTGGAGTCTGTTATAAACGAGATTAAACAAGAGGGTCTGACGGATGAAGACAGTCAGGACAAAGGATTGGTAGAATACGACATGTCACCACGAAAAGATGATTTGAAAAAGACAAAACGAAGTTCAGTGACCCCTGAGTTAATTGACAGTGGGAGTACGAGTCAAAGAAGCGATTACTCTGACGGCTATCGATCTTCTGATAGCTTAAAAACCCCAGATACTAGCGAGAGTGGATATAAGTCTGATGGCTTTAGGTTGTCTATAGAAAAAGAACTGGATGACGCTTTGGAGGCTAAAATGTCAAAATCCACAGTAGATTCTCTGGAAACTTGGAATTTCGTCCTTAAGATCTGTCAACCGCTTCTGTTTCGACATGACAAAAATAAATGTTATAAGTAAGTAAAAATATGCTCATACATATCGCTTTTTCAGAGACCTCCTATACTATATGACGATAAGGATTGGAAGAGAATTTCTTTACTGTATAACCCTAAATAATTATTTAATAATTAATTATTCATCATACAAGAATTTGGCTAGAGACGGTCATCAAACCCGAAGCCAACCAATAGTCTTAGTGCGCCACGACATAATATTCTTAATTATCTTTAAACGTTTTAGCCATGTTCTGTTTCTCGTTTCAAAATATTTATAGAAAAAAAGTGTATCAATATAAGCAAGTTTTCGAAATCGCAACATCTGGGTTATTTAACTGTATACTGAGCTATTATATCTGTATAGTCTTGATGAATTTTGCATTATATATGTATAGCCATTGTCATGATGATGATGGGTCCCAATGGATGGGGTTTTTAACTATTTTAAAATGTATAATATTTTTTTCAGGGAAACTCGCACCTCTCCCAAAATCTGGTTTACCACTAATCCTCGATCCTGCACATGCGTCAAAGACCGTAGCCTCGTCTACGAAGAACTAGAGATGTGCAAAATGAACCTCGTAGACAGAGTGTATGGATGTGATCAGTAAGTTTTTGTGTGTTTTAATATGAATTCTTAAAAGTATTAAACCATTTAAAAACATAAATATGTGAAATACCTTCATTATATAAAACATATTTTCCTGAAACAGACTTGAACAGTTTATATTTATTTCTAGATTTAATAATCATCTCTCCTATAATAACCGATATCTAGAATTCCGGATTCCCGGTGCCCTCAAGCTCGAAGCTGGTACCCGCTCCAAGGTATGGTCCCGGAGACCAGCCTGCTGCCGCTCGCCAACGAGTGGGAGGCGGAGGACAGCCAGCTGGGACCAGAACGTGATCTCACGCCCAAGAGGGAGGACCTCAGTCTGGACAGGGAGTACCAGAGGTGAGTTTATTAGCGCAGCCCTAATAGCAATTTCCAGAAGGGAGGTAGGTGCTCAGTCCTAACAGGAGGTACCAGAGACCACTAGATGTGTGGAAGGAGTTCTGACCACAGGAAGTGCCAGGGCTGAGGTTAAAGCTCAGCCATAACAGGGAATATCAGAGGTGTCGTAGGGGTTTCGACCATAACAGGGACTTCCAGATGTAAGGTAGGAGCTCATTACTAACAGGGACTACCAGAGGGGAGGTAGGAGTTCTGCCCGTAACAGGGAATACCCGAGATGAGGTTTTTGATTGCTGTGAAGGTTAATGACTTTTAATGCAAAGACAAAATAACTGTGAATAGAATACACTAGTTACAAAACCATTTAAATAAAATACTAAATATATGAATTGGATAAGTGTCTATAATAGGTCTTGTAAGGTAACTTACTTAACACATAACATTGCTTCTTAATATAGATTCATGGAAGCGGTATGGCCAGACGTAGTGGACAAAGCGGATACTTCTAGAAGCACGACTCCCGTCCAACAGGAATCTAGAAAGAAAAAAGGAGAGAAGGAGACAGAAGATAAAAAGAATAAGAAGATCAAGTTAAGCAGCGAAGGATGGAGTCAAGAATCTGATATAGAAGAAGAGGGAGATAAAAGGTATTAAAGAAAATGAATTGTATTTTTTCACACAGGATTAGCACTAAATTTGCATGTATGTTTAATATCATATATATCTTATTCCTTAGAAAACAAGCTAAGATAAAAACCAAGTCACGTAAGAGAAAGCATTCCACATCATCTTCGTCGAGTCTCTCCAACGACGAAGAGACCAAGAGGAAGAGGAAGAATCTTAAAAAGAAGGTTCATTTCATATGTACAGTGGACGCCGCTTATTGTGATCGCGGTTAATGTTATCTGCCGGCTATTGTTATCGAAAATGATCGGTCTCAAATTTCTCCTTAAAAATACATTTGAAAAAAACCGCTTATTGTGATCAAAAGATGCTTATTGTCATCGATTTAGAAGGGTACAAATGCTATTTATAGAAATATTTATTACTAAGGTAATCCTCATTCAAAAATCCTTTTGTTTGAGTTTACAATCTTTACCTATTGGACAAATTCCGACCTTCCGATAAAAAGTTTCACACTTTTCAAAAGGAAAAGAACACCTGGTCCATTTCGTTAATTACCTTTTTGAAAACAATTAAGCGATGGTCCTGCATTTGTCTATAAAAAGCTTGAAAATTCAAATTTCCCTCAGTTCTCCTCAAACTACTGATAGAGTTGAAGTAATCGTATCTGAGACAGATTTTGAAACATTTTTTGAGTTTCATCGTTCGAAGTGCTTAACTAAAATTAAAGTCATGCGTAAACGCCGAGATTATACGAATGAAGAAAAACAACAAATTCTCGAAAAGTACGATCAATTACCGAAAATAAGTCAACGTGATGCTGCGATTCAACTGGGAATTTCGCAATCACTCCTGTGTAAGTTTCTAAAAAACAGATCTGAGATCGAAATATACTATAGAGTACTTAAATCAATTCTAAATTATGACAATTCATATTTTATCATTATGATCATTTATTATGTGCACTAAAATCCCCCAACAAGCATGAAAAAGTACCATCCGCATAATGTTATCATTCGGTTATTGTTATCGAAACGGGCTGGGCTGAAAGTGATCACAATAAGCGGCGTCTACTGTATATATATTAAGACTACGTATAAAAATACTACAAAATTTATACTACTTGTAAAAAAAAATAAGAAGCATTGGTCGTATTATCATTATCTTTGTGTGAAATATTTGTAAAATTTTGATACATCATGTGTTATTTTGTAGGCATTAAAAAAAACTAAATCTAAATCAGCAAAACGTCGACGCATTGGACGCAAGATGCTAAAGAAATTGAAAGAAAAACAGAAGCGGAAACGAAGGCACAGTACTGACGATGATAGTGGTATGACATTTAGTAATAAGCTTAGAATAATATTTAGATTTAATTAAAAGACCAAATATATTTCGTCATCAATGCCGAACTGGCCAATATGACAACATACGGTAGTTCGTTCTACATTTATTGTTGTGTTCAAGAAACAAACAAAATAATGTATATTTTTTTAAAGATAAGGAAAAGGAGAAAAGACTTAAAAAGAAAAAGTTGGAAAAAGCAAAGCTTAAAGCTCAAAAGAAGAAAAAGAAAATTCAATCTAGTAGCTCTAGTTCATCTTCAGATAGTAGTAGCGACTCCTCGGAGAGCGATAGAAAATCAAAGAAGAAGAAGAATCAAGGTGGTAAAAAGAAGAACGCAAAGAGACAACGAAAGCAGTCGACGTCAGACTCCAGTCAGAGCGATATATTTGATGTTAATATACTAAATAATATAAAAACGGAAAGATTGACAGACGATGAAAAAGGACAAAAACTGATGGAGTTCTCTCCGAGGCGACAGAAACCCAGAGAGATAATAAACGTTAAGGAGTTACAGAACGATTTTGTTGAAAACGTACATATAAAGCAAGAAGTAGAGGATAAGGCAAACAAAGAAACTGTGATCGAACATTTTGATATGAGCAACACAGAAGAAATAAAGGAAGACGAATCCGATGCAAAGCAAGAAATAGAAACTGAAGTAAGTATTTTTTTATTCCTTTAAGTATTTTTATCTTTCACTAATGACATTAATATGAAATTGTCTCTTTCGTAGGCGCCCTCCCTCCGCCAGGAGCTCCCTCGCTCTCCTCCTTTGCTCCCCACCTCCCCGCCGCCCTCTCCTCCCCCCTCGCTTCCTGTCTCCCCCCCTCCCGAGCCTGGCGCGTCGCAAAGCTCACAGGAGTCCGTGTGCAGTGTAAAGGTACGTACACATAATATACCTACGAGACCGTGAAAACACGACATTAAATAAATCAATAGTTACATAGACGGTTTATGGATTATTAAACGAAAAATAATATCTTGTAACTAGTTTACTAAGCACATATTTGTTTAAAATTTTGTATCTGAATTAAGAACACCGACATTCACTAGAAGGGTAATAATTCCTAATGAAGTTAAAGGAACGAAACCTTATCTTACATTTATATTTCAGGATGTACCAATATACGAAAAGGACGAAAGTCATCTCAGACCGTCTTCGCAGAACTCCAATTACAGTTTCAACGACGTCATCGCAAGCCAAAATATACTATATCCTAAAGAAATAGAGTCGGTTACCGAGTGCGACGACAATGGGGATAACTACGCCGGTGCCAACTATGAGATGTACGAACAATTGGCAATGGCGTATCAGAGCGATGTTGCCAGTCAGGTAATTTGAGACATAGTGCACCTCTATTGAAGATCGTTTTCAAATATATTAAAATAAACGTCTGTGATCACTCTATGTCCTAATTCGTACTTATGATAATTGCTTACTTATAATACCTTTATCGTCAGTTACTCAACATGTATAACTGACCAATAACGTAGACGTTCCAATTAAATATGCCGTCAACGTTTATCTAAAAGTAATATTTAATAAATATCTGCTTTACCTCATTTTAGGAAGCGTCTCCTCCCGGCGCGTGCTCTCAGCGCATCGAGACGGTGGTGCGCGCTCGCTGCGGAGAGATCAAGTGTGACTGGCGTCCCCCGCCCTGCCCCCCACAGCGGTGGACTGATAGACCCTCCAGATGGGGTGCGTACTTACACGCACGCACGCACATACACATACGCACCAACAAAAAGAAAGCATACGTAGAAATTAATTATATATTATATAATTTGTGCAACATACAGACAGTTGAATGGTAGAACAGTTTTAGAATCGCAAATTTGGTATTTATTATATCATTTAATTTAATATTTAAATTCAGGTCTGAAGCCGGGTGAGGTAAACATAGTGCTGACCGGTGGCGCCATGGAGCCGCAACCGGAGCCCGAACCTGTATACCATATACAGAGCCTCGCTAACAGGACAGACAATACTGGGTATAGTAATAATAAGTCATTAAATAAATTATTATCTATGGCACAATTTTCTTAATTCCATTTTAATTTAAAAATGTCCATTCAATTGACCAGCTACGATGAAGCGTACATGGACATGTACGGTGCCTCAGACCGGCTCCAGTACGGCGATTGTTTCGCGACTGTCGTCACAAATGGAAGTGTTAAAAGTGCGAACATACCCATTGTAACTAACGCCTTGGACCCACGACCTACGTCCTTGGATGCTAGGATTGACAAGGCTTTACGAGAGACTGGTACATTTATTTATATTTTAAAATGTCTAAACACAGAAAAAAAATATAATAAATTTTATATTACCAAGTTTTGAACGTAGCATTATTTATAATTTGATAATTTAAGTATTAATTTGTATTAATCTTATCAGTTTTAGGAGAAGTTGCGAAAGAAGTAGAGACTGAACAAGAGAAGGACGCGCCGGAGAAGGGGATATTAATAACGTGAGTTACTATTATTGTATAAGAACGTTGTATTTTAATAGAAAAGACTGAAAAAAATGTAACATATTTTTTTTTGTCATTAATATAGCTAACAAACCAATATACTTATCCATTTCAGTGCGATTCCGGAATCTCGCGGCAACAAGCGTGTTCGCTTTGCTGATGGATACACGCCGGGACAGGACTCCGACGTCGAGGACCCACCCGTTAGAAAGGTGGTCATTATTATATACATTGTTTTTCTGGGATATTGTGGAAATCAATAGAGAGACACGGAAAAACTGTCTTAGGATTTGTTCTTGTTGTAGTAAACAATTTAAACAATGTATTTATTAGATATCCTTGTTATATGAGTAAAATTTACCAAAAAGCATTTTATGTTAATGGTAATCGTGAGGTCGGGATGTATTTTTTATTTAGATTGACTAGAATGCGACAGGTCTATAATTTTTTTATCTTGTAGGTGTAAATAACAACAAGTAAATAAACTTAAAACTCACGATATAAACATGATATAAGTAATAAAGATAATAACTCCCCTCCAGCGCAAGCGTCGTCGGGTAGGGTGCGCCTGGCCGTGCCCCGCGTCGCACCCCGACCACGTGCCGCTGTGGGACGCGCTGCCTCCCCCTCCCGCACCGCCCGGCTCTCCCCCGCCGCCGCCCCGCGCGCCCCCCGCCCTGCACCTGCTGCGCGCCGCCCGCCCACAACTGTTGCTGCCGCCGCCGCCGCGAGGGAAATACGGTGAGGAGGGACTTTTGTTACACTTTTTGACCCCTCTCCTCATTTACAAAACTGTCAGTGTACATGTTCGTGTAGATGTAGGTGTGTCGTTGATACATGTAAATGAACCGTTACTTATAAGTTGATGTTGAAAATTTTAAGTTGTTTTTTTCTAATTTCTTTATTTTTATTTACCTCTATTATTATTTTTCATTATTATCCTTTGTCTTTTCAGATCCGACGGTACCTCTAGCGGGGTTCATGCCTCCCGAGCCTCCTCCCGGTCTCATTACTCTATAGTAGTATGAACGTTTTGTACTTTGTCATTAAATGTAAATAAATCTAATTTTAATAATTAAATTTTGAGTTTTATTTTAAAGTTTCAGTTAAGCTTTTTATAAAAAGTAGATTACGCAAGCACATCACGCATCCACTACGTCACAATGATTACGGTAGATGTTTCAAAGTGTTTTTCTGTTTCACCGTAATGGACATATTGACATTAGGTCAATAAGCAGTTTATTAATATTTTTTTGCATTCGTAGGATAGCTGATAAATCATGAAAAGTAAGTAGTTTCTAAGTAGAAATATCTGCGTTTGCTCTAACTTCTAACTTTAAATACAAATGATTTATAAACGCTCCTTTTTCACGGACACATTGAACAATCCTTACCAATTTTAATGTTCTGAATATTTATTCTTGTTTAAATCAAAAAGTTATGTATACAGTATGGGTTACAAAAGCGTACAAATTTTAATACTACATTGATAGTGACGGACTTGGTTCTGGGAAGTTTACTCGCTATGGACTGTTCCACCGGTGAGCAGCGTGCGTTGTGTATAAAGGCTTTTTACAAAAATGGAGATTCGTGAAAACTTTAATTAATTTTCTTTATTAATTAAAGACGCCGGCTTCTTAACTATAAAGTTTATAAGTGTTTGAGACCTTTGATGAATCACGCGATGCTCTTGGAGTATTCTGTGATCTATCTAAGGCATTCGATTGTGTTCAGCATGAAACAGGTCATAAAAATGCACCACCATGGTTTCAGGATCATTGATCTCAAACTATTAATTTATTACTTGTTTAATAGAATTCAGAGGGTAGAGATGAATGGAAGGAGATCGGTTGGGGCTCTGAATGATATGGGGCTCAAGGTTCAAATTTAGGAACATTTCTCTTCCTTGTTTAAGTAAAACTGTCTACTTTTGTAGACAAACTTAGTATAGTTTGTTGATGATACTTCTTTAATATGAACAGTAAAATGTATGACGATCTATACAAGGCTTTTTTTGGAATAGTGCATAGATTTAGTGTTAACAACCTGTTGCTTAACATTAAAAAGACTAAACTTCTTAAATGAGGAAGCGATAGATGTTTTGGAATCTACATTATAGTATAGTAGTATTTCTAGGAATCAATCAATTTCTAGGCTACTAAACTTGGCTCTGCCCCATACGCTGTTAAAAAAAATAAGATCCCTAACTGACGAGATTACTGCTAAGTTAGTTTATAATAGTTACTTCCATAGTATATTGTCTTATGGTATCCTACTGAGGGGTAGTGCCGCCGATATCAATGCCATTTTCATTTTACAAAAGAGAGACATCCGTGCAATTTACTACCTGGACCCTAAAGATTCTTTACGATATAAGTTTAAGCAAATTAATGTAGGTACTTACGGTTGCCAGTCATTACATTTTAAATCTTAAATATGTAGGTACATAAAAATTAAGACCAAAATTTGAGGAACATTATAAAGAATATATTTATTAGGTTGTTAATACCTATGCCTCATGGAGTTGGTAATCAAATGAGCTTAATATTGAACTTTTAAAAAGAACGAAAGAAAAGGATATTGTCATAAAAACAACAATTAAAACAATTTCAAAGCATTTGTTCAGTCCATTTATAAGGTTATCTAAATGGTTAAAAAAATCCATTTATATGGTAAAAAAAAATTGGACATTGATCATCCAAAATCATAATCTGCAAGCTTTTCCGAGTTCAAAACCATCAATAGTATGCGGTCCGCATATTTTGCATACTCAACTACTTACAGCGCCTAGGAAAATATTATTTTTATTTATCCCCTCCAAATTTCAGAGCTTTTCGTCAATATCGATACGGTTATACCTACAGTAAGTAAGTATTAATTCTTATGCATCTGAATAGTCAAGGCTAGGCTAGATAGGTACTAAGTACAAGAAAATGGAAATTTATAAATAAGCTAAACGAGTAGGTATCCATGGACTTCTTGTTGGTTCTACTCCTGCTTTTTGTAATCTTATAATTTGAGAAAATTTTAATTAATGCAATGTAGGAAAAAAATATTCCTTTGAATTTAAGGTTGTTTTGTCTTGTATACAAAACATATATATTTTTTTCTATTTTACAATGGTATTTTATTTTGTATGATTACATGAGTAGGTAGGTACCTGCATATTTTTGTAAATAACATGTTCTTAAACAACTACAACTTCTTAGAAATACAAGTGTTACAGTTGAGTAGGTAAGAAATAAAACCACAGCTTTAAAAACAATAAAATAGATTTCATTTATTGTGAGACGAAAAATACAACAATGGGACTTATCACCTAAAATGGTTAGTGGCAGACAATGAATGTCAAAACAATTGATTGTTAGGTAGGAGGCGTGCCCCCTACTACACAGTAGACTCCTAATTTATGTCTTTCATCGGGAAACTGGTACGTAACGAATATCAACGAAAATATAGCAATTATTATACACAAAACGATACCATGACCTCTCTATTCACTGAAACCATAACTAATTATTATTTAAGTGTGAAATTTGAATAGTTTTCATTTAACTAAGTTTTTTTTAAAAAGGCTTTACTGATTCGAAGCTAATACTTGATTACTTACAAGATTGTTTATTAGTTTAGTAGTGATAGCGCCTCTCGTCCGTCGGTCTGTCGGTTCGGCGCCGGACGAGGGCGTTCGTCGCACTACACTAGTCGAGGAACGTCTCACGTGCAACGGAACGCGCCTACGAACCTCACAAAATAAAACGTAACAACTCTCAATAATGCTACTATGAAACGTTCTATACAAAATTGAACATTGCCGATTCGCTAAATCGCTCGATCATCATTATTATTATTTATATATTTCTAAAACAAGTGGGCAGCGAGCGTTCGGCTTGTGGTGACGACTCTCTGTTCAACTCTTTACTAGGTCCATTAAGTACATGTCTTACTTTATAAGTTGAAAATGCCACTGCTGCGATCCTACGTCGCCTATGTCTGTGCCGACGCGTGTCTTTGTCCCCGCGTCAAGTGCGTTCTCTCTCGGTCTCTTGGTCCGCCACCGGATATCACGTCGATGTCAAGGTCCATCACCGCGAATAAAAACAGGTTCGTGAACCGTCCCGCGAGTCGTATCGGTCTCGCGGTCCGTCATCGCGTATCACATCGGTCTTGAAGTTCATCACCGAGCATCACGTCAGACTAGGGGTCCATGCCAGTGTTTTATATCGATCTCGTGGTCCATTACTGGTCAACCAAACACGTAGTTATCGCATTTGATGTGGGGCCGAAAGACTTGCGTCTCGCTATTGCTCGTAGAGAAAAAATTCCAAAATCAATTCGTTACACCGTAGACTATATTTTGTTTAATAAACTTGAAGTATTTATCAATAATCAATAAGTACATTATAATAATTGAATAATTAGTATTTTGTTTCATAAGAGACTAGCATTACAAATAAATACCTTCAGCTATACAATTTAATGTTTATTTCTATTTAAACATTTTCAAGATGTTTAAGTGGACTACGTCGGTTTTTACACAAGAAAGCGAAGAACGGTTCTTGTATAGAAACTTTACTGTTGATGCGTCTACGAGTCGAGATATGACTTAAATGTATACTTAGATATAGAGGAAAAGGTTGTAAAAACAAAAAGTTATTGAAATTTATAACAAACACCTTAACTAATACTTTAATAATTTAGTTAAGTATACAAGGCGCGGGAGGGGCGGGGGGCGGGGGGCGCGCCGCTAATATCACTCGGCGTACGTACAAACGATGATACTGCGCTACAAATGAAATAACTTTATACAAAAGGATGAGTCGAGGCGGACGCGCGGGCCGCCCCCTCCCCGGGGCGCTCCACAACATGTCTTTGACAAAAGCAATATAAAACATTTCATTCCGTGTAAGAGATGACACGATGCTACGCGAAATTTTTTATTTTATTTTTCAAAAAACACACGCCCATTCGCTCGTCCTCGCGCTTAAATCTAAAATTAATAATTAGACAATATTTTTATTTGTTCAACAGACGCGCGCGACTCGACGCGACGCGTATAATAATAAAATATTTTCAAAACAATCGAATAATTAAACACACTAGTTAACAATAACTTATGCTCGAACACCGGTCAACCGGTCAAAACAAATACTTGACATGCTCGTTTTAAAAAATATCATTCTATACACAATCGTTAGCGTTACGATAGAGCGATGGCGGCGACGGTCGGCGCGGTGGGGCGGCGGGGGGTGTTAGACGGCGGTCTCGGTGTGGCTGTGGCTGGAGAGGCGTTCCACGTCGAGGTCGTGGGGCGCCAGCGCGTGCGGCGCGTCGTACTCCACGCTGGAGGAGTGAGAGAAGCGCTTCGCCAGCGCGGTCTGCTTACGGAGCGCCTCCGCCAGCGCGGCGTCCGCCAACGAGCCGCGCGAGTCCAGCCCCTGCCGGAACGCGTTCACCACGCGGATCTGCGACCCCACCCCGCTTATTCGCATCTCGTAACTCCAGCGAGTCGCTTTGGGCTCTGGCTCACACTTACGTTATTGCTGTACGCGACTTCATTTCATCATTTTCGGTTATACTCACACTATAATACAAAGTTGCTAAGCCCATGATACTAATACATAGCGTCCAGCGATAACGCTTTTTAACTTTCTTTTACAGGTGATTTGATTATCAGAAAAAGAGAGGATCTTTTCTGTTAAATTTTATGAAGTCTAATTTATACTTTTTTAATAGTAATGTTAATCACCTCTAAGAGATAATAAGAGAATATTATCGTGAACGGTATTGCAGACACACGGGGGTTTGAATTTAGATTTTGTAAATACATTCGTGTGCCAATAGTGTGCTGCAAAAGGGTAGTGTACATGGATAGCACAAAACCAGATATGTTCCAGGGGTTAGAGTTTATTTACAAATAAATAAATATAATTGGAAATAGGAACGTATCTCAAAATCACGTGTGAGCCAGAGCAAAACGAATGTCAAAGAATGATGACGTCGCCTTTCGATACTTGCGGGCAATATTTTGAGTATTCAATTTTGACTAATAAAAATATTTAATAATGAGTTGTGTACAAATAATAAAGTCAAAAGACGACGTCATCATATACAAAATATACATATTTCGGATTAAACAAATAGAAGCACACCGAGCCATAAAAAGAGGCGAGAAGCAAATTCAAAATTCCAGTCACAGATAATCCTCGTAGGTCCAGAGAAGGGATCAATAGGACCAATAAATAACAGCATTCTATCGTTCTAGTCCTACTTGACCCCCTCTCAGTTGATGACGCAGGTCCATCGAGGCCGACGGGACTGCCGGCGCAGCCAAATGCCATGCAGTGATAACTACTGGTCCTCCTCTGAATGCACACATGGTCGTACTTTGTGTAGTGTTGTGGTTCCATGCATTTACTCTGTGACTGCATTTCTGATCCCTACGCGACGCACTCGCGAAGCTCTAGCGTACGCTACGCATTTACGAAGCAACACTGATCGCGAATCCCGTTTCCGATCAAGCAAAGCTAACCAACCTACTTAATATTTTTCGCGATTTACTTACTCCATAAGCATGTAGCCTAAAGATTTAATCTAAAAGCTTTTTTTAATGAAATGGTATCCATGGGAATCCCTGTTGTTTAGCTGTTTAAAATGGAATTCCGATATATTTAGTGCAATGTATGAGGCAACGAAAGATATAAGAACTATTATTAGTTGCTAGATGATGGTAGAATTCGACTATTATCTACAATAATCTACGTTTCGTGTCACAGGACAAGTAAATGTGAAAATAACCGAAAATTATTTCCCTATATGGAATGTAAAACTTTTTTATGATTACAATTGTTTTTATAAAAATTTTAATCATATTAAAAATATTCTACAACTATCTACATAAGCTTTATGAATTAAAATATGGAAATTAAACGCTTTTCTTGAAATTATGAGTGAATTTAAGACAAAATTAGAAGAAATTTGTAATTGCGTTTTATTTACATGTGACATAATTTTTGGAATTACCTACCTATAGAAATGTTTTAACTATACAATTTACTAGATAGGTTTAATCAGAATTAATTTAAAATTTGCGTGATTATTGAACTTACATAATATACAAATACAATCGGGTAAACATAAATCCTCGTGTAAATCGCGAAACATGCGATGTTAATGTAATGAAGCATGCAAGCTGAACACTGACCGATTAATTCAAACGACAATCAAAGCCAAAGAAACGTAAAGAAATTAAAGGGTCAGTGTGGGTTGATCGGAACAATAGCTGACAAGTTGTAAGTAGAGTACAGTAAGAACGAAACAAAGGAGAAAGTAAAAAACAAAACAAAACGTAGAGGTGAGTGAAAGAGCAGGCTTCTTATGAAATCTTACAGCTTGATCAGTAGAAGTCTTGCTGTAGGGCACAGGAATCAAGCGCTCTTGTAACTCCCCACCTATGACCTTCCGTGTGCAATGGGGGTTCATGGAAAAGAAAATTAAAACAAGAACATGAAGTACAGATCACGGTAGAAGGAACGGGGGATGACCCGCGTAGATAGATGCTTGCTTACGATCGAACGCTACTCGTATTGTAATAAAAGATAAACTGAAATATAAGTTAGGTAATCAAAAAATATATATATCAAAATAGATTACTAATAAAATATATGGATACACAAAATCAAATTATTGAATTTTTATCAACACAAAAATAAATAAAGATATAAAAAAGAGTTAGCGTCCGATAGAGAAGCTATGACATTGAAATGCAACTTAGAAAGTTGCGGGGAACTGTCGGAAGCAGTGCTTCGCGAAGCGGTAGTTGTTGGAAGAAGATAAATCATAAATAGAATAGGAACTAAATAACGCAGGGTCACCTATCAACCGTAAGAAGCACATTCATGGGTTGTGCACTTATAAACTATTTACACATTTTCCATCCAGGGCTCCGTTACAATATCAAAATAAATAAAATAACATAATCGAAATAATAATACACTTTAAAAACATCGATCTGAAAATATACACTAGCTCTTGTCCTAGTAAATGCGTTGAAGCTTACACTGAGGTTCTTTCAAATAAAACACTGTCTGTGCGTGTGTGTGTTGTGTTCGCACACAATTGTGTGTGTTACATCGTGTCTCTTCATGCGATACGATCTAGAAGCACACATATCATTGACGAAGTCGCTCACATACCAGATAATTATATCAATCGTGGAATATTTGATACTACTCATAACTAAAATACAGAAGCGCTATGAATAAGGGTGATTGCAAAAAAAAATACATCTCAATAGAACATTAAAATATTTTTATATATTTTACCGAAATTTTGGAGTTTCTACGTTAGTGTTACTAATATCTATTAAGCACAGCCTATTTTCTATTCTAACAATTACTTTATAACTACAAGTAAGGTCAAGGTGAACCATTATTAAGTAGTTCATAATTTCAAAGAAGAAATTATAAATGTTAATAATTTTTCACCTCACTAAGAGCACATGCTAAGTGTAACACTAAACACGATATAAGCTAAGCTTCGAACAGCTATTGTACGACAAACATTCCGGCCAACGTTGGACAGCAACATCCAAACGGCCAACATTAAGGACACATACACATCCGATGGCCAGTTACCTTATAAATGCAGCTCCGAACGAGGCACGGGGTGAAATGAAAGTTACTTTGGAGTATAGATACTTTATTACTAATATTTAAGTGACAAGAAGCATTAGAAACAACTAATTAATAGAGTACCAGTTTATACCAACTTTTTTGGCTGTGTAGCAGAAAATCATGCTTCACTATATTTATTCTATCTGCGTGACTATAAGCGTAGTATTTTTTAATAAAAGATGTTTTATAATTTGGTGAACACCAAAAACACGTATTAGAATTTCGTCATATATTTTAGTTAAATATTTGTATTATACCTAATCTTATAAATTATTAGCAGGCGTATTCACTACAGTAGTGCATTTACTGAATTTCAAAGAATTACACATAAACATTATAATTAACATAAATATACTTTTATCGTCTATTAAACAGTTTCTTAGGTTTACTTAAATGATATTTAAATTTGCTTGAGGAGGGTAGTTGTAAAAACAAAATAAAAAAGTATGGAAGACCAGAGAGTAAGGCTGGTGTGGTGTTAACAGTGTACTAGTCTATAGAAGAATGTTAAATTAATAACTATATTTATATCTAAATCTAATATGGCATGCAATTTTGATAACTATTGAGAAAAATAGTTGATATACATAAAACTTATATGAAGTAAACATTAATCTAAATTCTATAAAGAAAACATGATATTTTAAACAGAACAGCCAAGGCCAACATGAATCTATTAAAAAAAATAATACGAACAAGACAATACGCATTCAAAATACAATAACAAAAAGCAAATTTAAATATCAATATTTATAAGCACTTGGTAGCAAAATCTTTATTCAGGCAACACTTTATTATAAAATAATATTCTCATTATAAATCTTTAACATCAGCATAACACACAACGTTTATAAAACTTTATGATAAAGGAAAAGATATTTATGAATATTTACAGAAAAAATAACGTCCATTAAATATATCGTTCTCGTAAAAAAATAAGTATTCGCGCTTCACTTTTTATATATCAGCTATAAATAATATTTTATAATAATATAGCTTAAATATTCAATTAATATATGGTGCACCACAAGTTAATACTAAATTCAATATTTTGCAATTCTCTAATATATTTCTTATTCTAGTATTTAGTAAACAATTCAAATCTTAAATATTCTACATTTACACTTGAGATTATTACGGTAGAGTGAAAATTTTATTTACTGAGATAATATTACTATTAGTAAATGGTTTTATTAAAATTTTTATTGGCAGTCGCTCGTCACTTCGATTATAGTATAAGCTAGTGCATACGTAAATTTTTAAAATCACGCAGAGTCTTTTAAGTATTTTTGTCTCTGGAATTATTTTTTTGGTAGTTTATTAGTTGTTTAGTCATCGCTCTGATGAGACACAGGACTGAGAGCCGGCAAGGAGCTTCCACCGGACTGAACGCTGATCCTCCTGTGATCCGCCAAATAATTATTGACAAATATCCTGCGGCCGGCCAATATGTCCGCTTTTTGCTGCAAAACAACATGACGCGGCGTCAGTCGGCCCGCGCGCTACGTAACCAAACTGCTGGTGTTGCCAATACCAAGAGAAAGGGTTCGCGGCATTCCAAAACCAATGCGGCAACATTATAATAAAATACTTTTTAATAGTGTTGTTGGTTTTGTTTTGGTTTTAGAATTCCATATCTACGAAGTGAGGAATTTTAGCTTTTAGAAAATGAGTAAAAAAATTTAGATAGCAGTTTCGTTACTAATTAGGTGCCTAAATTTAACTAGGATAGGGGCATTCACTAGCTGGGGCGGGGCAGTCCAGGGCATCCAGTAGCAATGAAAAAATATATAAAATATCATTAAGAAAAATAACGTGTTGCTACAACTACGTATTAGATCCGGTATGTGAGCTACGTCGCGTACTGTGCGGTCCTGACGAGGTACAGTCAAATGAAATATCGTTACAAATCAAATAAATACTTTTATTAAAATGAACTTTAATATTAAATGGTCGCTTGTATGCCGGTTAAGTATGTAAGTGGTTTAACAATAAGTAATACATGTAACTCAAATATAATGAAATCAATACTCAATAAGTACTTACACAACCGAGTCAACTATAAAAATTAAAAGAAACAAAAACAAACTACAGGCCTCAATTGTCTGTTCCAAAAATTATATATTGGTACTTAATTCTAGTTTTGGTGTAATAGTGGAGATAATATATTAATGTTTTTTTTTTCATACTTTTTATTTTATCTGCTTACAAACTAATATTAGAAGTTTGGTAGTTATTATTGAGGTTATACAATAATTTTAATAAAAATATTGAACACTGGCATTCTATGCGCATAAAATAAGCTTGACTTGACACATTATAGAATGAAAACAATAAATTAAGTTACATATACCAATAATAAGAATACATTTAGATGCTACCAAACGTCTAATTCAAATAAAAAAAACAACTTGTGCATACTCACATATATCTGAATACATGCATAACGCTGTAACATAAGCATGATCACACTTTAAATGCGAAGCGAAATTAATAAAAGAAAAAAAAACCATCATCTGTACCAGAATTAAAACATCTTCAATAGATACTGTACTTACAATCTAAACGGCAGCCATTTTGTAGACATGCAAGTCACAAAATGGCGGCTAGCGTTACACCAGAGGTGTCGGTCTGTTAACCTAGAGCGATTGTGTTTTGTACGTACGTTAAGCGTGTACCGAAGTGGGACAACGGAACAACGTGGGACAACGTGCAACATGCCACTACGTACAACTGACTGTACCTACTTGTCAGTACTCGTCAGGTGCGGCAGTCGCTCGACTCGACTCAGACCTAAACTTACCGTTAACATCTGAAATAGAGCGATCTTTCTAAAGCCCCCACCATACAAACTCTAATCAATGAAAATACTATGGAATTTGCTTGAAAATTTATTAAATGTAAATAGTTCACGTAACATTCGCATACGTCTACAGGTCAAGTCGTACATCGGTCGCTAGTCGAGAGGCGGTATGTCCCACTCATACTATACTTCAGTTAGGCGTATACTTTATTCATAGAGCCATTTAGATTACATAGTGTTCTTCTATAAGTATACTCTGGATAAAGTAACATATAGTTATCGATATAATAATTGTAGATCTAATTGTATCCCAGTTTTAGGCAGAAACGGGGTAAAAGTGGTCCCAAAATTTACTATGAAACAAAACACCAAAGCTTGCGCCGATCAGAGCTCATCGGCTCGTCGTAAACCCTACTCACACAAAAGCTAGTGAGAATTTACATAGTAATAGTTACGTAGATAAAATCTTTAAAGAGTCATAAAGTTAAGTAACAATATTCAAAGGAGATATCTCAAATGTTTCACAACAGCTATACAAAATATCACTGCTCCGATATACATACAAAGACGTTCAAGAAAATTACAAACATATTTACATAATATACTTCATGTAGGGTAGCAGTGTTCGTTACGGTCGAGCCCCACGCGGAGTCCGATACTAACTAGGCTATCATCACATGATAGAATAATCACCGATCTATTGACGCTAACTTTAACAGGTCACAAATTCTTTCGAAAACGTACAGCTGCGCTCCGGCGCGGTAACAGGCACAATACGGTCTAGGAGCCTAACGTCGGGCCTCTATCTATACATTTTATTGCTATCGACTACCTAGATCTAAAAAAATTTCAACACTTAATAAAACATTAGTCGCACGAACGATTCGCTCGGACGAAATCCGACCGCAAACGAGCCGCGACGACGGGATAGCCTTAAGTACGAGACGCGTCGCAAAAAAAAAGAAAGGTTAAGGGACAAGTGTTGTCGTTCGAGTGTCGTGTGCGCTAGAATATGGTGGTTTCCGTGCGGGCGGGCGCGTCGTCGTCGATGTAGGCGAGGTCTTGCAGCGGCGCGCGCAGGCGCGAGCGTAGTCCGGCCGCCGAGTGCGCGGACAGCCGCTCCTCCAAGTCCTCGAGCGTCGACTTGAACGCGCGCACCACGCGCAGCTGCAACCAACACAACCCGTGACGCCCGCTACCCCCTACACCCTCGCGACCGACCGATAGCGTTACGAGTGTGGTGTGGATGTTCTCTGTTTCGCGTATGCGTTCGACCGATCTCTAGTCTACGCCACCGCGGCTGCCTGCCGGGTGGACATGCACGCGGCTAGAACTGAAAGTACTAGGTGCTAGCGAACGCTAGGAGATCCGAGTGGCCTCGATGGAAGGAAGAACTCTAGATGAGATAAAAAAAAGCGAGGAGGGGTCGAGATGGAGTGCTCGGAGTATCGATGTCGATAGCGAGTGGAGACAGGGTGCCGGGCGACGGTGCCAGATGAGGGACGACATCTACAGCCAAAGACGTGGGAGATGCAAACGGGCGAACAGAACTATTGGAGTGCTCGCGGTGAGTCGCCCGTACTGACACTCGATTTCAAAGGTGTGAATAATTTAAACGTGGAACCAATAAAATATATCGATTAAAACAACCAATATAACACGTGATAAATAACAAAATATATACCAAGCATTCAAATTTAGGTGAAAAAGAGTGAGTACGATGTAATCTTAAATCAAAAACATCGAAAAATCGTATCAAAAACAAAGTGCTAGTGTCGGACGACCCGTCGCTCGCGTGTCGTGTGGGAGAGCTAGTCGCTAGTCTAGACGCTAGTCGCTAGGGCTAGGGCTAGGGCTAGGCTAGGGGGAGTGTACCGTGAGCGTCCGTCGCACGCAGCGCGCCGCCAGCCGCCGCGGCCGCCACTACACCTCCGTCTCCAACACCGGCCGGGGCTGCCAACAACATCTCTCTACGACGCGCGGCTCGCCCCATTCGACACCGTCCTACGTGCCACGCAGCCCTAGCTTTACAACCGCTCACCCAGATATGGGGAAATTTTACATTTCGTTTGTTCGACCTTGTTCGTCCGACGTCATCAAAGAAAACTATTGCATACTCAGAGTTGGTCGAGATCGTCACTGTATGGACAATTTTTAGCACAAAGAAGAAATCAAATACTTCTAAACATAATAGTCAAGATTTTAACAGGAATCATAACTAATAGATATAAATAATGAGATGCAAAAGAGTAAAGTTATCTAAAATGATAAACATTCAATACCTAAAATAAAAACAAGTAAAGTAGAAATATCTATTAAAAAGAACATTACTCAAGGTCAAATGGAGAGGGGGCTAAAATAAAAATCATTTAAAGACAAAGCTTTCAAGCTTATAAGTAGCAACCTATTAAACATAATTGAAATGACGTCAGACGACCAAGTTATTTTATTTATAATGTAAACATATTTTAATCGTTGTCCCCATATCTGTCGTAGCTACAAGCAGGCCAACACGGAAGAACAGACCCTTTATAAAGTATACATAGAATAAATTCGTAAATAATCGGTGTCTGTACATGAAAGGTAATGGGATTAAATCGAGTGTTAAAGTGACATCAATATGTACAAGTAACGTCAGTCTGTCTGTTGATGACAATGAGAATTGAAGATTTAGAACCGGCTTTTCACAGTTTAAAATCTTTGTATCGCAAGGGTCAAACAGGCCGGGGAATTTAGCGATACAATCAAATACAAATAACATTTAACCTCAAATAAAAAAAAATAGACATGCACGCGAATAAAAACGCGTTCATAGCTCAATAAAGAAAAGAACAGTAATGTGTTGGTGTGGCATGATGTATGCGGCCAGGGCCTGTGTCACGTGACATAGAAGTGCCAACTTAAAGAAAAAAAAAACAAAACCAAAAACCAAATAAAAACAATAATGAGGAACTGAATATTCAAAAGGAGTCGAATCGAGGCCTTAGCTACCCTGAAGTTGATCTACACTTAAGCCTAGACAACGCAGGGGATGACACCTAAAGATGCTTGGACAAAGGGTTCTACCAAATCGCCGTAATTCCTCATTTTTAACGCCATTTTATTTGATTTGATTATAATTTTTATTTTTAAACTATTCCAAATTCCATACGCCCTCTATGGTGGTGGCTCGCATTTATCTCGTACGTTGCTTAGTATGGATTTTTTAATTAACACTTATATTTCTAGCATGCTATTTAAGTTTAGTAATAAACATCCAATTTGGGAGCCAAGGAGGAACATTTATTTGCCTACAAAAATTTTAGGACGATTTTATAATTGTGTTTTTCCAAAATATTGAAACAAGTTTATAGTGATTAATTTATAAGAATAAAATAAATTTTGGTGAACACAATTTTAATACCGTATATTTATAGTTAGGAAGCTACACAATTCACTGGTTTAGTTATTTCAAACTTTTATTCGAACGTGGTACTTCTACGGATTACTTACCGAGAGCTGCTCCGCTGTTCTATACATACATATACAATACATACGGACACTACAAGAAGCCTAACAAAATTACGCAAAATAACACAATGAAGGCAATTATCCAACGGCAAGGCAAGGCACTACACAAATCCGCCCTCAGTTTGACGCTTACACCCGGACTGAAACCCCAAATGCAAAGGACAACACTCACAAACAATAAAAAAAAACACAAAAAACAAATAAACACAAAACATTGACAATACAACGGCAAAGGATAGACGGGTTCCGATAAAGTTAAACTTGTTAGTAGAGCACTCGACATGCTCTTAAAATTTTCAAGAAATCCACTCCACACTCAATAAATTAACGTTCCTCTATAGCAGTAACTGAACACAATCCGGTATACAAAATAATATATTGAAAATAATTAAAAAATAGTGGATAATGTTACTGCTAACTGATATCGGTAACGCATGTTAGTACCGTCTACGAACGGTTTCTTCAAACAGAGCTGGGTTGCTTGGATCAGTAGCGAGGATGTATCGGGTTGGCGTTTCACAAGCAAAAAAAACACTATTCGTAACATTATAAAAAATAAAACACAAATAATAATAATTAAAAAAAAAAATCAAACAGTCAGTATGACTAAATAAAAGATAGAGAGAAAAGAGAGTTATTTATCGTGGTAGATGTTGAGTGATCGGGGTAGTCATAGTAACTGTTTGAAAGATCGTATATGAGGGATAAGTACGTCACAGCCTACATAACATGCCAATGGTGGGGATGGGGGTAAACTCGGGTATTATAGTAACAGTAGGGAAGCGTCAGACTGTATATCGGTTGCATGCATGGCCGTTATCGCGATGTAATATCTAGTGTCTAGGTGGTTTTACGACTCTCGGTATTACGACATCCTTAGAAGAAGTCAAGAGTGTAAAGAAAGAGAAAAGACTAGAAGGATGTCATGAAACCAAGGAAAATAAGTTTTAGAAAAGATAAAATCTATTAGTATTGTTCGGTGGCCAATTTTATATAAAGATGTATAATTCTGAATATTGTTTTCAAAATTAGCAATCGAACAATTTTTTTCACTACGTTATGGGCCAAATAAAATAGCACTACTCATTACTTTTGTAAAGTGTTTCTCTGTATAGGTTCTGAAAAATAACTATCGAATCAGAACAGAAGTATAGGAAAAATAAAACAAGATGTAAACTAAAAAAAAAAAATAAAAAAAGAAAAATCTAGATTAAATAATTAAGTTTTGAATTGAATTAAATATCGCAATTACTTGTGTAACTTTACATCGAACTGTGAATGATCCGGCTGTACCAATTGTGTAAAATGATCGTAACCTCTCATGACGAGTTCTATATGAATGCATAGTATTGAAAATGGTGGATTTTATGCAAAAATAGTAAAAGATATAATTATAATGGACAATATCGACTTAGCGTAGGATGCCCGAGGTATCCGCTTGTTGACTGTACTTTCGGTACTGTTTCTGTAACCTCAAACTTATCCCTCTATCATAAAAACACGAACACTCTGCCATACCTATTACATATTATGATGACTGTATAAGGACCACCTCACGGGTGAACCCGCTACAGCCGCCATAGATCATCATGACATACTCACTGGGTCATGATGTTATCTGTTACATTACCTGGCCATTACTTGTAACCATAACTAAAATAAGTCAATATTTACTATTATATTAGATTTGTTATCATCCCGGTATAATGGCAAATGATGGCCAGTGTACTGTCACGTAAAATTATAATATCTCTGAATAAATTTCTTGTAATACGGTGCAAAATCGAATAACCCACAAATTAAGCTAACACTCTCGATACAAAACCCAATTTTGAAAAAAACATTAACCCCGGTCTCGGAGACCGATACTAAGCGGTCCAAATTTAAAAACCTCCCAAATAGATAGATCCCGTTAGCAAACATAACCCCCCCCGACCCGTGTGGGCCGGGCCCGCACATACCTGCGTCTGCAGGCGCGTGAGTCCTCGTATCCACAGTATCTGTCCGGCGCGCGGCTTCTTGTCGAGGTCGGAGTCGTAGTCGGGCCCCGTGGGGAGCGTCTCCGCGTCGGGCTGACCGCGACCCCAGCTGACGACGGGTTGGGTATTTATTTAGGGTTGCTTACGTCACAATCGTTATTATAAAGTTAATTAAAACCATATTTAGTGCTATCGCTGGAAATTAATTTATAATTATATTATTTCCTACCGTTTTTGTCAGCGGTGAGGGTGAGCGGATTTAATTTTACTTACTTGGGTTTTCTCATTTTAATATTATTGGAGACGGAGGGCGCATGGGAACTGAGTCTCGGGGTGGGAGAGGGTCGATGAGGGTTAAGGCGTTTAAACCAGTGACATCTTGATAGTGACAGTACAATAAACATGTTTAAAATTTTAAAAAAATTTAAAAATGTTTAAGAGTGTTATGTTATTCCTTAATAATAGGTTTTTACACAATAATGATGGGATAGGATAGACGATATGTGGGATAGGACTTGGTATGAGTAACTTAATTATTGTTTTAAACATGTATAAAAAAATATATTATGTAGCAAAGATTGTTTGAAGTATACTAAAATTTCTATTACATTACAACGCAATACTCACGAGAGCTTCTTAGGTATCTTTCTGGTGGGGATGGTGGTGACGAGCTGACCCCACACGAGGGTGCCGGCCCCGAAGAACAGGCACCACAGCCACTGGTCTACAGTCAGCCCCGCCGTGCTGAACGCCATACCGCCGAACTGAATGATCACCACCTGGTGATGATGGGGAAGGGATATAGTGTCTATTTTGGTATCTGATAAACATTAAGTATGAATTGTAGCAACAGTGGATATGATACAACATATAATAAACTATTTGTGTAATAAGCTTCAATATCCTCACTTGAGACAAAGCAGTTCCAATCCAGATGGAGTAGAAGATGGGGTTGGTGAAGAGTCCCTGGAACACGTTTCTCTGGCCGTGGATCTTGCGTGCGTTGATCTCGTTGAACAGTGTCATCATCACGAAGGTGTTGAAGATGATGGTGAAGTGAGCGGACGGTTCCGAGGATAGCTGCTGACCGCGCCCGGACGGGATGTTTAGGAGTCGGTCGCCTGGGGGTTCATACATTGATTGTAGTGTTTTAAGGGATAATGAAATTAAAAAAAGGTGTAGCAAAATAAGATTGTAACGTAAAGCATAAATGTTTTTAAAAAATACAATTCATAGAAAAATTAAATATTATTAATATTGGCTACAATTTTTATATTTTGATAAAATTGAAGAAGAAACTGGTTTATGTACTTAAATAATTAAAATCAAACTAACCGACGAACAAGAGCGTGAATATAATAACGAGCTGGTAGATGGCCTGTCCGAGGATGTTCTTCATCATGGTGCGACTGATGAGCGGCTTGGTGCGTCCGTAGGGCTTGCGCTGCAGCAGGTCAGGAGTGGGCATCTCCGTCGCCAGCGCCAGCGACGCCAGCGTGTCCATGATGAGGTTCACCCACAACATTTGTACCGCCTGCATGGGTTTTTTAATTGTTAGCATATCGGATTCTAAATATAAATTACTATTTCCTGGAATCTTTAAGGGCTCTCCTGCCCCCATTTATCTAAGGACTAATTTGATGTCAAATCCATATGCAACAATTCTTGACAGTAGTGTCAAACCATCTTTTAAGCCGGTCGTTAAATATATTGCCATATGAAAGGGAAAACTGACCTTAAGAGGACTGTCCTGAATAGCACAGGCGCCAATGAAAGCAACGATAACAGCCACCACGTTGACCGTCAGCTGGAACTGGAGGAACTTAGCGATCGAATCGTACACGTTACGTCCCCACATCACGGCCTTCACGATGGAGGAGAAGTTGTCGTCCGTGAGGATGATGTCGGACGCCTCCTTTGCCACGTCCGTACCAGCGATGCCCTGGTGACGCATTGTTATCATCAGATTATAGTAAGGTTGTGGTTACTGTTTCTATCTTTTTAAAGATGTTTTATACACATCTTATTCTAATATCATTTATTCATAACTTGACTTGATTTATTCATAACAGATGAACTTCCAGATAAAAATCATATTCGGCTATCAAGATATTGTGATACGTTTTATACAGAAACGAATAGTTTTCGTTCTTACCATAGCAAATCCAACATCAGCCTTCTTCAGGGCGGGACCGTCATTGGTACCGTCACCGGTGACGGCCACCACCTCGCGTGTGTCGAACGCCTTGGACTCGATCATTCCTTTCACGAGGGTGTACTTATCGGTGGGGGATGAACGAGCGAGCACACGAAGTTTCGGCCATACCTTATCCACTAGGTGTTGTTGTACCTGAAATTATAATAATTTGTTAAATTAATATATAACCACATCCCAAGATATAGTCAAGGCCAAAAATATGAATACCGCTACTCTTTTATATTTAACTAAAATACATGTCAATATAATATAAAAACAAAAAACACTAATTTCAATTAATAATGCTTAACGCCAAATCATGTTTTATAACTTTACATTTTTATCCGACATCAGTTTAACCCACCTCTCCGTTGGCGTCCCTGATCCTGGTGTTGAACTCCTTGCCCTCCAGGATGAGGAAGTCGTCGCTGGGCTTGAGTATCCCGCACTTGACGGCTATGGAGCGCGCCGTGTTGACGTTGTCTCCTGTCACCATGCGGACAGTGATGCCGGCGCGCTGACACTTCTTGATGGCCTCCGGGACCTGGGGGGAGGGGGTTACTTAATTTTATTATTCAATGTATTACGTATCTACATGTATCTATATAACATATCTATCTTTATATCTACAGTATATTTCTTTGTGGAAAAAGATATGAGCTTCGCTCAACAGTCTGGGTAACTATCAACTACACTAGTCTTCTCACCTCTGGTCTCACTGGATCTTCGATACCGACCACGCACAAGCAAGTCAAGTTGTTAACGATGTTGTCTTCGTCCTCCCAGTTTGGCTCTTGGTCTATATGCACCTGGTAATATAAAACGTATGTTAGCTCCTTAACTATAGTTACGATAATTACTTTTTCAAATCAGCACCCAGATTAATAAAAATACTAACAAGTATACAATTAATAAAAATACTAACAAGTGTCTATCTTTTTTATTAATTGATGTAAGTAAATCACAAGTCTTGATAGTAATGTCGAATTTAGTTTTACTTGAATATTTTTTCTAGAAACAGGACTCTAATGATATTTAATTTAGCTCTTAGTACATGGAAGGGTAAATGTGTACTGACCTGGTTGATATCCGCCTTGCCGGGAACAAAGTCCCTATACGCGACGGAAATGGTCCTCAAACCGTCACAGGCCATGGGTTCAATGACCTGCCTCACGAGACGGTCCTGCATATCACGGGTGAATTTCTCAAGCCTGCCCTCGTGACCGTAGATGAATGAACACCTGGTAGAAAATTATATATTTATTGAAGAAAATCAATTCACAATTGTATGGTTATCCCCAAAAGTCTTTAGATCCTTTTACCACAAGTTAATTTGATGTATTTTATATACTAACTTCTTTAAAACGATCTCTGAAGCTCCCTTGGTGTACAATCTATAGCCGCCCTTATAGGGTATAACAGTGGACATGCTCTTGCGAACAGAGTTGAAAGTATAGACTCTAGTGAAGGATTCTTCAGGGTGACGTTCTCGGACCGCTTCGTAACTTTGACCGATCCCTAAAACGAAACCAAGCAAAGCACACTCGGTTTTGTTGCCGACTTGTGTTGGAGGACCGCCAGGTTCTAAGGATGGCTGAAAATATGAAGAGTTCATAATATAAGTGATTAATTTAATGAATAATCCACTAATTCAAAACTGCTAAGTGTGGATACTATAGTGAGATCTAAATACTTGCTAAACAAGGATATTTAATTGATCGATCTCAAATATTACTCATTACATTACAGAACCAAAACTCACCATAACTCTAGAAGTAAAGGCGCTATTAACAGAAATCCCTTCAATCATAGTTTCGGCGACGTCTTGCGGTATATCTCTATAATTCGGCGTCACCTTGCATAACTTCTCACATATATACGACTGTACGACCGTCATACGATTAGTCGTTAATGTACCAGTCTTATCGGAACAAATGGCAGTGGCGTTACCCATAGTTTCACAAGCATCCAAGTGTCGTACCAAGTTATTATCTTTCATCATTTTCTGAAATCCAGTTTAATTATCAACAATTTCGAATATCAAATGAGATTCCAATTCCAATGCTACCAACCTTAACAGAATAAGCGAGCGAGAGTGTGACGGCCAGCGGAAGTCCTTCAGGCACGGCCACTACTAGCACCGTGACTCCGATGATGAGATGCTTCACCAAATTATTGATGTACGTAGCCTTCCACTCCTTGCCTTCTATCACGAAGGTGTGTACGCAGAACTGTATCACTAGAATGATCACCGTCAGAACAGCTATTGTTGAACCCGCGTACCCAATCTGGAATATTATGTTTTGATTTATATTTGATTACATAAAAAGTATTATAAGGTAAAGAAAATACGAAATTTATCGAGTGTTTGGCCATAAATATTGTTAAAATTAAATAAAACATTTCAAATGTAAACTTAGGTTTGTGTTTCCGTTTTCTCGCGCTAATGTGAAAACAGTGACATACATAGGCAGAAGTGTTTTAGGATTGGATTCTTGAGGAGGTGGTTCTATAACAAAAAGTGGTCCTTTCAAAACTCAGCAGCGGTTGCACAATTCACATCACATCACAAATTTCTTTTCGTGTCTCACCTGGATGGCCAATTTGGTCAGCTTGGCCTGAAGCACCGACTTCTCCTTCTTGTGGCTGGTTTCTGGCGGCGGCTTGTCGGACGGCGGCTGGACGTGGTTGTCGTCTCTCGCGTGGTTGTGACTGTTGCCGGATGTTGGTTCTTCATCCCCTAATTTTCGTGAGCTTTTTGTTAATGATTTTATACTTTTGTTGCTACCGTTTGGCATTTTTTCGTTTTAAACTGTTTTCTTTTTTAATTTTCTATTATATTAATTTAGATAACATAAATTATATGACATGAATAATTTAGCAAACATAATCGAGACTTATTACACCAAACAATAACAAAACATTTTCGGATCAGTTTTATTTATACAATTTTTCGTCGCCTAAATATGGTTTAGGGTAAAAAAATCTAAATATCACATCATGCAATCTAGCTACTATGCAAGTTCTGATTGATGCAATGTGGTATGTATATGTCTTTTGACCGATATTTAATTTAAATCATCACAAATTGATAAGTTATGTGATTGTACATTGAAGGCCAGATCGTTTACCAATACTGGACTCCCAATGTACAAACTTAACAAGCGCTGAGCGCTTGACTTACCTGGGATACTCTTGCGTTGATCCTTCTTCTGTTGCTTTTTAGACTCTACGGGAACCAATTTCATATTCATAATCCAAGTTAAAAGCATACACATTTACAACGATATGTATACATCATGCAACACGATGCAATATAAATGTGTATGTTTGTTCGTCGGGTGCGGCGGGCCGGGTTGAGGGTGGAGGAAAAAAAAATGTCATTGGTCACGTGGCGCTAAATAAAAGCGCTTAAGCATTTTATGGTGTATATTTTATTTGGCCACAAATGCTCAAGCGTGTTTACAATGTTTGCTTTTAGGATTTTTTTGGCTGAAATGAGATTATTTTATACGAATAGGGGATGAAGGGTACTACAGGGCTGTACCATGCTTACATCAGGTTAGTTAAACACAACACAAACAACAGACAGACTGTACTATAGAAAAAATAAATTCAAATAAAATAATCTCATATCGGAGACTTGATTGGTGATTTTTTCTATATTATCTATATCTATGATAGCACAATTCACCATTTTCATACAAATCATAGCAGTGCATGGGATATCCATGTCTTGTGTCTATATGCAACTACTTTGGGTCGCAATCGTGACTTTATTGACAAATTAACACAAAAATCAATAGATATATTTTTAAATAATTATAAATAAAAAAATAATAATTATATATATCTTGTCAATAACATCATTATCCTAATCAAGCAATCTTACAATGCTCATTTAAAAAAAGTTTTAGTAGTGATTAAACTCATATTTCTCACTCGTATAAAGTCTTTTCTATTTAAAAAGTCTAAACCGTATCTTATGGTCTTTAATCAAATGAGCAATGTATTAATATTTTACAGGATACATGATATGGATGCTGTTTCTGGGAATTTATTTAACAGATGTACAAAAGTACCATATAAGATATAACTTAGTGGTGTTTCGATCGGTTCTTCATACAAAAATTTATACATGAGTAAAACTAATTTAGGACATACAAACAATTATCCAATGAGTTCAAATCGCTAAAAGAACATAGGAGTTTTGTTCTTCTGGTCACCAGAAACAGCATTTTATCAGGTCTGAACCACTGACCTTTTTTCTCTTGCTTCTCCTTAGTCTCAGCAGCACCCAGTAGCGTGAGGATGATGCCGGCCTGAGAGTTTACTCCCACGGCCGTCACCAGCATCTTACCGGAGCCTGGAATGGAACGGATGAGATTGGATCGGTGCCGCAAGAGACTTGGTAATTATGATCATGTGATCGAAGATACCATCGGGTTGGTGTGGCAAGAGACTTCGTAATTGTGGTTATACCATCGAAGATTAGATCGGATTGGTATGACAAGGAACTTGGTATTTCTGGTTAGTGATCCAAGGTTAGATTAGATCAGTGTGACAAGGAGCTCAATAATTGTATTTGTACCATCGAATATTGGATCGGAGCAGTGTGGCGAGGGGCTTGGTAATTGTGGTAATACCGAAGAATCGAAGATGGAAGATTTGATCAGATCGATGTGTCTCGGGTATGTCTGTCTTACCTTCCATAACGTGTGTACCGGATAGCACCATGGGATCAAAAGATTCTCCCTTTTTAACATGGTCCGATTCACCCGTCAGTGATGACTCGTCAATCTATAAAAATAATATTTAACAAATCTCTATTAATAAAGTTATGATTTCTAATATTTGGTAATTTTATCCTGTAATTATTGTATAGTATACACTATACTAGCTCACAGACATATTAGGTAATCTTTTTTATTTAATACATAATAGGTAATGCCTATAGATTTAGATACTTTTAATTGTTTTTATAATAAATAATATTGAATAATAAAGATTCGTCATGAAAATATTGCATTTCACTCGTACTATATCATCATGGGGCATTCTTATCAGATCCAGACTGGATTGACGTAAAGGACAAACAAACCGATAAAATTGTTGACTTGTACCTAATTAAATGTTATTACGTAATAATGAACCGAGTAGCAATCTCATATTTATGTTTAAATAAGGAATGTTCTGAAAAAATTTAATACATATTTTGACCACAAAAAGTTTTTTTTTTTAATAATCTTATATTTTAATTAATTATATTATAAATTAAACATGAAATAGTGGTAAAATAACAATACACGTGAAACGGTAGGTCTATAGAGTTGCAATAACTCCGGATAAGTAGTAATATATCGAAAATTCGATCTATCGACAACCCAATAACCTGTTTATCAGTTATCATATCGATGCCTGTAACCTTATCGTTAGGCTTATCTAGGGGACGCTGACAACGCCATCAAATGCGTTCAAAGAATTTTATTATCGTGTAAGTATTCTCGAAACTTTTTTACTTTTGACTTTTATGACTTATATTACCTTCAAATCGTTACTTTGCAGAAGAACACCATCAGTCGGCAGCAGGTCTCCATACTTGATCTGACATATATCGCCCACAACTATCTCGCTTATCGGAACCTGGTTGACTTCGCTTCCTCTTATCACCGCGAATTTATGCTCACCTTCTATCCTTGATTGGAGCCCTCTGAAAGGTAATGGAATTGTATCAGATATGGGTGATGGGCCTGGAGTTTAACGAACTAGGCACTAGGTTGGTAAGTATCATGTCATGGAATTCCTTCTAACAAATGTCGGATTCCCTTTATTTTCTTTTATACATCATCGATCAATCCTGGATAAATATACGCTGTCACGAACTCCGACAATCATTATTAAAGATATTAGAAGTGGAGATGGTGACTTACCTGAATTGCCTTTCTTTCGTGTAATCATTGAACGCTGTGACTATAACGACAACTATGACAGAAATTAAAATAGCCAGACCCTCGATCCATTGATAATGACCTTCTTCCTCATCCAGATGCGCTAAAACCATTTATTGTAATTAGTCACACTATTACTTACTTACTTATATAATATAAAAGTTTTTTAATTTTTTATGTATATAATATATAAGAATATAATATATATTTTTTTTTCCTTTTGACTTGTGTATGAAAAATTTACCATATTTAAAATAATGGTGAGGCTATGGGGGTTACAGGGAATTAATGTTTTCCTATAACTATCTACACATTTACTACACACATAAAAAGCATCTAGGTTGAGTTATTTATTTCTTTAGACCACATAAGGGTTGACGTTTTCCATGAGACAACAAATCAGACCTTTTTATTGTTATTTCGCAAAAAAATAAACTATACCTACTATATTTAATGAAATTATATGATAAACTACAATTACATATTTAATTATTTTATGTAATGTTCTATGTAATCTACTCAATTAATACACCGTGTGTGATGTATTTGATCTGGTATAAAATACTTTAACATGAAATATCATTAATGTGTTTTTTAAATACAAACTAAAAATGATTTACTAGAAGCTATATATATATTATTCTATATGATATAAATTGAATCATTTAGTTCTTATAAATTATAGTACATAATAATTTTGAATATACGTAACATGAAAATCCCATGATCGCTGTATGTGGTTGCTGGTCACTGGACATGGATTACAAATTAAAAAACCTTAAAACCATTCCATTTAAGTTTAGGCAATAGTAGTCGTCGTTTAAAAGAGGTGGATGACTGTTTATTAATGCCAATAAAAATACAAAGAAAGGAGTTCGCGTGTGTATTAAAAATAGAGAAAAACTTTAACGTTTAGATTAAATTGACGTATATTCGTGAAAGGTTAAAAGTGTTTTATTTTTAAGTTACTATTTAACCACAAAGCAAAGTATAAAATTTGTTTAAAATTAGACAAGAGATAAGAGATTTTGAATTGCACGTGTAACAAACAAGTATTATCACGTAGATTATCTATCACAAGTCATGTCCTTGTTATACTAGCAGAGTGTGTGGTAGTATAGGAAAGGACAGCCGGGTGACACTACTAGTGATCTACATAAGGGAAGCAACACAATGAAAACATGCCCTATTAACCATGGTATCTCGAATTCATGTCGTTTTAACTGTCATATTGATTTAACGTGATAACAATTCGAGATATCAAAACATGGTAGGAAATAGAAGGGTACAGTAGATTACTGACAGTCGCTACAACTAAAAATCACACAATAGTTGCAGTTTTTAAAACATTTGTCTCCGATTGGTCAATTCACACACTAGGTAACGAGCAGGTGCAGGATTGACATTAACCATTATTTACATTACACATGTTCTTACCAGGGTCGTCTAATTCCATTTAGTTATTGAAAAGAGAAAATACACTTATTAATTATTATTATTTACATTGCCTCAGATATCAGTCTTTCTTATTTTGTATCACGGCATTTTATATGAAACCTTCATTGTATGAATATATCATCTCAAGAGCACAAACCTTATCAGTTAAATGTTACACATAGTATAACTATCACCTCCAAATATATAATATAATAGGAAAATAAAATGTCTGTGTTGGTTCAGACAACTTATTCGGCGGGTAGTTGAAACCAGGCAACATAACTTGGCATAAGTTTGGATTGCCTGCTTGCATTGATTGATTACATTTTTTTATAATTTGTATAAAATATAAAATATTTGCTGACAATTTTTGTAATTGGAAACGTATTTACACCATTCAATTGCCAGTTGGATTCTTTTTTTGAATCAGATTGATTTTTACAACACCAAAACATTTATATATTTTTATTTACATCACAGACGATTTTGGACATATATATGAATAAATATAATAACAATTACATATATATATTTTCATATACCATTAAATCTGAACCTCTGTCGTGTGGTTGAAGAATATTTTTTTTATAATTAACTTACCAATATCTGACGCATCTTCGGACGGTTTGTAAAAACTCAACCCTAAGGACACAACGGCGGCCACTTCCAGAATTATAAGTGTAACGTCCTGCAACGCCTCCCATACTAGAGTGAGGAAGGTTTTTGGTGGTTTCGGGGGGATGAGGTTGGAACCGAATACTTCCCGCCTGTGTTGCAGGTCCGCTTTCGAACCGCTAAGACCTGGAGACAAAGGAAATTATTAATAGAATTTTGTATACCAAAATAAATCCAATAATAAATCATTATTTAACAAACACATAAATGTTTAGTTGTGTTAATTTTAGAGTACTGTTTCTAAGAATGTTAATACATTTTTTGTAATATCGGTATGATTTTTAGGTTCACTTTTTCAGTTTCTGTATGAAGCTACTAATCATAATTCTAATTAGGGGTATAAAAACTAAGATTTTCTATATTATATAACTATATATAGTGACAATTTTTTATCATGAACAAATTCATGTAGGTAGAGGATAAAACAAGATCGTATTATTTTTGTTATAATGTTAGTTTTCACAGTACTGACTCTTAAATCTTCTGTACAGTTAGTAATATATAGATTCCTGATTTATAACTCAAAATACACGGACAGTGAGTAACACAGATATGACTAACATCGTTCAATGGCTTTAAGTTTTACGATTATAGATCTATTTCCATACTTCCGCCATTGAGTAGTTTTCATCTTCGAGATCTGTTTTTAGTGTTGACATACAAATTAATGATTTGTTATTAAAAAATATTGATATATATTTAATTTGATAAGTATTTTACGTTTTACTATTAACTGTCAAGTATATTTATTAGAAAAATTACAAAATAAAACAGTTTCTTCACTTATATTGTACCTAGTGCTGAAACCCGTTTTTGTGTTTTCCCGTAGGAATGACATTTTCAGTAAAGTATTCTATCTATATGTTGATTCTGACAATACGTATTGTGCGCATCATGACTCTAACATTCAGAAAAATATTCATTATTTTTGCTAGATGTGCAAAAAGAAACTATAGCTAACCTGGATTCTAGATAATAATACATAAAATATATATGTTTTACTATTTCATTCTATAAATAGTTAAATAGAATTTCTCCTATTCGATATTGAAATAAAGCCTTTTTGTTTATGATGATCAATAAAACAATATTGACAATCCAAGCAAAGAGCTTAATTAAAAAAATAAAAATAATAACTACTGACAATCAACACAAATTTTGCAAAGCCTATAAAGAATTAAAAATAATTCTTGAATGCCTCAAATATAATGATCTTATCAATAGCAAAGGAAAACGATCAATAAGGACAAATATTTAGATTTATACCGGTCGAGTAAACAGTCGATATAGTAATATATAGTGAGTGCATTAATGCTGTTTCAAATAGTCTATATATCATACATATTAGATAATTATAAAATAAGCAAAAAGATATGATATATTTTGACTAACAATCTTCAACAAACATTTCTTTTGCATCATCAATTAATTTGACATGGATAAATATTGTACATTTTCCAATAGCCTTGGTATTTAGAAAATAGCAGGTAATTGTTTAAATAAATAAATATATAAAAAAATCAATTTGAACTAAAGTTTAATTTTAAGGTAATTAAAGTTAAAGACACCTTTATATATATAAGATCTCAAATGTTCCTTATAAATTTGTTTGGAGTTGCAATTGCAATATAAGTCTAAGGATAGAAATTAACATTCAACGTGAGCTTGCATATTTAGTAGACAACGACATCAGTACAGACCATGACTGGAACATACATCTTCGGATTAAGAGGTCATCAGAAATCAATGAATATTCATATTAGTATCACGTACGTAGAACAAAACAGTAAATTTTGACAAACACATACCTATAACTGCGAAATATTTAATTGGTCATAACACAATTGGCCTTGATCTAAGCATCAAAAACAAAACAATTTTATGTACAAACGAGGTAAATAAGGAATTCAGTTAACAGGATGTGAACAATTAAGTGTGACGTCATAGCGGATGGTGACAACTAACCCTCAATTTAATTTGCGTCAGCCGCTGGTTAACGAATTTATTGACGAGGGCATTTCAAATAGGACGTCTAATTATCTAGATTATAGATAGATAGAATATAGGTTTTCTTTATTAATCTAAAATTTTATATGTATTTAAACTTACAATTAATTAAAATTTATTTTTTTTTTAGTTCGGAATAAATATTATTTTACATCTTATCTTATTAATTTATATAAATAAATCATTTTATCCTGTTTTCTATATTCTTCATCTAAAAACCTCACAAAAAAAATATTAGGAAAACAACTCGCGTACATCTTAACGGTATTTCTTTTATTATAAATATTTTCCATTCATATAAATATCTACTTAATTATCAATACAAATCACATTTAATCAAATTTTGCCTCCACCATTCCTTGATTTTATAATTAGCACTAGAAGAATCTACAACATATTTATATATACATAAACAGAACATTATTATATATTCAATTATATACCTATATCATAAGAATTACTACGTATTCTTTATCATTGGCTGACATAATCCAGTTTCTGGTATATTATAAATGAATTATATTATGCAATTAAAATAATAAATTATTATATGATGTATAAACAGACAAACTAAACTCTGAAAGCTGAAATTATATAAATGTAATTATTAAGAATTGTACTTAGTTCTTATTACTAGACCTAAGAAAATACAAGATGTAAGAAAAGTACAAAGTGAAACAATATACAGACAACATTTTTTGTAACGCTCAAATAACCTTAATGCTTACAAACATGTAATTGTAATTTCCAATGTTTATTTATGAGCATAATTTTTACACATTTTCTATTCGTTTCTTATTTATCTATACGCTAACTAGTATATAGTGTAGTTTCAGGAGTCTCAAGTTATGCTTTCTTGGCTAGTTCTCAAAACATAAATGATTATGAATCAAAAAGCTTTTATTGTAATAAATTATTCAATATTCGAATTATTTATATGATAAAAATAGGGACAGATATAATTAAAACATTTAATATATAAAGTAAATAATTAGTATTTTAATAAATTATAAGTAATAAAATTCGGAGGAGGCTTCATAATATTAAATTTCTATTGAGACTTTAATGTATACAGCCTACAGCCTACAGTGCTATTTTCTTATATATAACAAAATCTATAAAACATTTTGTAATTGCTGTGAAAATAATAAACCTATTATATTTTTTTTACTATATAAATAAGTGTCGGGGTCATAAAAGAACACAAGAGTTAAGTATACATAGTTATATATCGATTAGGTATATAAGACATAAAAAATAACTGTTTTTGTGTTCGTTTGTTTATGTCTGTACGTGTGTATGTGTGTTTTAGTGTGTGTGAACTTGTGTTAACAGATGAGTTGTAAACGAAATAACGAAACAAAGATGTTCTTGGAAAATAATGTTAATATCATGAAGAGTGAAAATAAACAGTATCAATTGAGAAACAAAACATCATCAAAGTAAGAAAAACGAAAACCATTAAAATAACAAAGAAATAAATGTTTTTTTTTAAGATAAACGTGCGAGTATTTATTTTAAACGTAGGTAACATCTTCTGTATATGTAATAATAATTTTATTCTGAAACAGTGTATTATAATATAATGACAGAGAAAAAAGTTTTTCCTTAAATGCAATTCTTCGCTTTTAAAAAATGTGGTATTTTCTAAAAGCATTTCAAAAGTCTACCACTGAAATGCACTACTGATTCTTCGTCTACACAATCGGTTATTTTAAAAACATTGCATTGGAAAAATAAAGAAACTAGAGGCCAACCTTTCATTATTATGAAATGTTTAAAACACCAATTTCTAGATTAAAACACAAAACTTAAAATATATAAATATTTTTTAGTTATAAAATATAAATTAAAGAATCTACATATATATTTTTAACTTTAGGCAAAGTATGAGAATAAAAAAGAAAAATATTTAAAATGAATAAAATATTACTTACATTATTACGTAATATTTATTAACAGTCTAAATAACACACTTCCAAGGCTCATATACTTAATCGACAACAACAAAAACTAAACCAAATTTTCCAAAAAAAGTATCTTAATATTATATAAAAGGAAATAATCAATTTCGGAAACTAACTAGTGCTTATTCTAATGTTATAATAACTCCATTTTAATATATTACTTACATAGCACAGTTAAATGGAGTAGAATATTTATGACATTCAGTCTTCAGATTACAGTTGTAACATGAAGAAGAATGATCAAAGAAAAATAAAATTGTAAATTAAATGGACTATATATGATAAATGAGAACTGCCAATATATTTTGATGAAAGGACTAATTGAAATTCATACATTTCTTACAAATTAAGGTTCAATATCCTCTGACAAGACACAAGATTGCGGAAGATGGTAGCAACCAAATATAACTTATGTACAGGAAATATACATTTCTGTATTGAAGTGTAAGTATTTTGAGAATAAATGTGATTCATACATACATTTGATATTAATGGAAAGTTGTGTTTTTCCTGTTTTTGTTTAGTTAATCGTTTATTATTTTAAAAAAGATACTTCAATAACAATAAATTTAATGTTACCATAAATCAAATCGCTTATAGATAAACATAACCTTTACTATTACAGATTCACTTCAATTAATCTAAAGAAACTATACTTTTTGTTGACCTAAAAGATATAACACATTACTAATATAATATTTTATCTTCTCTATAAACATGTCAGTTATGTTATTCTTATATTATTTCTACATAAACATAGAAGCGAAAAAAATATAAAAAAAAAAAAGATTAACAATATCAGGAACACAATTTACGAGCTGAGAGTCCATCCCTAACCTTTTGTACATTAATAATTAAAAAAAAAATTGTCAAGATAAATATAATAATTAACAAGGTGATAGTAAAATTCAAAGTCAAATAGAGGTTATGATGTTGAACTTAGTTAAATCCCCTCAGCTTCCCTTAACTAAAACAAATCCTGAGGTAACGTTCTCTCCGCAATATAGAGCGGGTTACGAAACTAAATTGCTTTCCAAGCGCCCTAGTACTTAATGAAAGGCCCGTGGTTAAATAAAACAGACATTGTTTCTATATGCACTTTATAGAATAGTAAAGGTAGAGGCAATTAAAAAGACATACGCGGGGTTTCAATTAAAACCTGTGGGATCTTGGTGAAATTGGAATTGACTTTAGTTTAGAACTAAAAATAGAAATTTTAAATGCATTTTTATCAGCTATTTTCAAGTTGATTAAAATAATAACAGACATTATTTTTATATGCACTTTATGAAATAGTGAAGGTGGAGGCAATTAAAATGATATAAATAAGTATGCGGGTTTTCAATTAAAACCTGTGGTATCTTATTGCAATTTGAGTTGAATTTAGTTTAAAATTGAAGATAGCAATTTGAAATGTATTTTTGTCAGCAGTTTACTGGATAATTCAATTAATTAATAAGTAATAGCTTCATGTGTTATCTAGCCACCAATCAGAAAGGTGCATACGAGAAGCAAATTTGCAGTTGCAGTAGTTAATCAGTCTTAGAGAAAACGGTAGTCCATATAACATTACATAAATTATACCTTGAAAACTGAAACTAACAGTATATAAATACAATTCTAATAATACCATAAATACAGACAGACGATCTAAAAACGTAGTCAGCTGAAAGCTATCTGACGTCACAGACTAAACACCTTGTATTTTATAATTATTATTATTGTATGAGGTGTCAACATAAGTATTGAATATACATCTGGAAGTCTAACGTCACTTGACCGCATTGACGTCCGCAAAACGTCGGAATAGCGGAGACGTCACATAAGATGAATTTCTATCTCCCAGCATCATTTGAATGTTCCATCAAATGGAATATTTACGCTAAATGTAAAAGATACTTGGATATATTTGATTTTGATGTACTGACAGTTATTAAAATGAATAAAACGCTTTTGTTTGTTCTGAGATACATTGTTTATAGTATTGATAGAAAATCTTCGTATATTTATCTAGTATAAGTTGTAGCATATTATTAGGGTTTGAAGTGGTGTTGAAGTTTTATATTATACACAATGCTCTATCCCAACAGTTATAAGCGATTCAAACCACCATCTTTTTATTTAGGAATACTATAAAACGTGATGATAGAAAAATGACGTATAATTTCCAATGCGATACTTAAAGTCTTAAATCTGTTACGTACATGTCAGCACATGACCAAATCTTATAGATTCTTACAAAAGTATATCTCGGATGTTTGGCACGAAATCTAAAGCGAATGATAAATAGCCGCGATCATTTACCAATACGTATTCAACATAGGTTGGTAGAAACATGGTGCACAAGTAGGTATATTAATCGAGTTAGACTTGTATATGCGTGCCAACTTTATATTAGCCACTGCTTTAGATCTACCTCGTTTCCCTTTGCCTTTAATCAATACCTTTATGTTAGCGCAAGCCAATGAACTGTCAGAGGTCTTGTTTGCTGGTTTATTATACTGGCAACTTCGCCTGCCAAAGGGCTCCGTAAGCAACGTATGTACATGCGTACTTTGATATTATAGATTGCTGAACTTTGGTAAAGCTGAATTTAAGCCGCATTGGTATCGTATTAATAGTATATGTATTATATTAAATTATGTCACAAGGTAGAATGTAGACGCTGATATAGAATAATAGAAATAGATTAGTACTAACAAGAACTAGGTAGAAACAACAAGCGACACTATTTTAAGAAATAATTCTCAAAGAAAACAAAATATTTTTTTAGAATTAAGTTTATAAAAATATGGTTTTATCATAACATAGTTTAAGTTCTAAAGTAGAGTCAGTAAGTAATAATCCGGAGAGATTGTTTTGCAATTAAATTGGGAAAAGCAAGGACATTTCAATCTGGAGGTAACAAGATTATTATTAATATATTAAAAATCAATATAAGACGACAATAACTTTGTTACTTGAATAATTAATCCAAGGTGTATTAAGTTATTGGAGAGGCTATTTTACTTTTAGAAGGCGTTTAGAAATATCTGGTTTTAAGTTAATGTTAGTTGATAAAACGTTAAAACTGTGAGAATTCTATTATGGAAACAATTACCTAATTGCTGATTGCAGTCATAATTAACAAAACATAACAGTAACGCTATTACTCTAATTTGGTACGGAATTGCATTCAATAGGTATATCATACGGATAGACAGCTAATAAGTTTATTATTACCTTTGTAGACGAATAACTATCTAATAAATAATAAGAATTTCAAAATAAATGAGACAAAACTCAAGAAATTCCGTTAAAAAAATGTAAAACAAATCTCCTGCATGGTAATTTAAAGTTTTCCGACACTGACCTCGTGATAGCTTTCGATAGCATGAACCGCCAGTTTCAGACGCTCCCGACCTATTTCAGTCCGCCGGCAGCAGAGCTACGTTTTAAAACAATGAACTGAGTGCGCAAGAACAGGAAAGGTATATTTCCAGGTTGTAAGATAGAGTGGGACGGAAGCTTGGGCGGGCGTCACGCAGGGAGATCACATAGTACCGGCTGAATTCTATTTCTGCTCGTCGCAAAACATGTCTCGGAATTCGTTTCTGTGTCTGGTAACATCAGAAATCATGTGACTAATGATCCAAATACTAAAAAAATATAAATTACCACATACATTATTAGAATCTAATAAGAATATAAAAAAAATGTTTTATTCAATAAGTAAATGAAAGTCTCAAATCGATAAATTTTAATATTAAGAGAAATAAATAAATATCCTTTCCAACTTAATATAGTATGTGACATCGTCACAAATACCACTTTATTGCCTTGGGTGACATCATTTGGTTACGTAAGTTATGTTAAAACAATTGCCGACTGCCAAAATCAAATAATAAATCAATGAGTTTGTCATCGAATTATTGTAGCATTATTTAACTATAATCTCATACATCATCAATGTATTAAATTAAAGTGACACGAAAGAACGAACGCTGAAAGATGGTATTATCTAAAAACGAACAAGAACAAATCATATTCTAGATAATAAATAACAGAGTACAGCATATCTGCTGCTATAGCTTCCAATCTTCCTTACCGCATAAACATATTTAAAAATAGCCAATTGTTTCCTACAGTTTACTATACCACATAAACCTGTAACAGCGGTAAATAATATGATGTAGTGCCTCAATAACGGGCTTGTGTAACGTGTGTTAAGAACATTTTGGTTATTTGTTTTAGATGAACGCTAGTAATTCAGTCGTTCGTCTTTCGTTGGTGTAAGAGACTTTTCACATACAACGATCTCCGAAGATATACTCCCGCCGTATCTGTTAAAATTAATTATAAGCATCTTTTTTTCAGTATCATAAAATGTACAATAGTGTTATAATAGTAACAAATTTAGGACATAACACAGAAGCAAGAAACCTTTTTAAAACAGCATTAGTCATATTCTTTAAACAAGACCGAATCGAAGATACTTTAACGCTGCTAAATGAAAAAATAAAAATGGGCCAAGCGTACCGAAATTATCCCACTGTTAACGTATGCAAGACTCTTATGATTTATTTTAAGCATTAACATGAATAGGCGAAATACCTGTTATCGTTCAATCATAAACGTTTATACCTGGTTTGTTTCTGTTGCGGACGGTTTCGTTTAATTCTGGGTATACAGTTTACTTCCAATGTTTCCGTTGGTCGCTCTGATGTTTAATGAATGTGATTGATCTTAAAACGCTAATACGAAACATAACTGTCTCAAATTTCATCCATTCATACATTACCAACTTAACGTATTACAGGGATTAAGAGTTAATCACTAATATATGGTACATACTAGTAATAATTTTGAAGTAGATGGTACTGGATATCTGGACTGGATGGATCGTGCATAATGTGTGAAATAGAAAAAAAATGTATGTACAAGTATTTTGGAAAATTGGGAATTGTTTTTAATTTAATTAAACAGAGAGGAAAATAATGTTTGTAAATATCTAAAAAAGTGTACGTATATATAAATATAGAATGAAAAATAAACCTATACGAACAGTGTTTCGAACCTGCGACTTTTGGTAAGCCGTTCCGTCGCTCTAATAAGTGAAATACCGTATCGCTACCATCTTAGAAGAATAAAGCACTCTATACATGATCGTTTTTCTCGAGTAACATTTATCAATGGATAAAAACAAAATTATCACTTATAGCGAAAAACATAAATACAAGAACAGAGTACATTTCATAGTAGGCATACAAAAAGTAACATCAGATATTTCTCGCTTATCGCACGCCATGTTACAAAGTCAAGAATATTTCCTTTTAGCGTGTAGCTGTCTTACGATTCAAGATGGGAAGATGGTGGATGTAAGGGAAATGGATGTATCCCGTTAGGCGGGGGTGGCGGGGGGGGGTAGGCGTGACGTCATAAGAATTGATTCGAGTACGAAAAACAGGGCAGTAACAAAACCGGCGCCGACCGGGGTAATATCACTTATTTCTTTACCAGATTAAGTTTCTTAAATTTCTGTTCGTTTATTATTAATTAATTTAATATAATCCTAATTCATAGTTAATGCTCTTAATTGTACATTATATGGAAAATAAAGTTAGCATTATTAAACACGTGGTAAGACAAAAGAAATCCATCAATTAACAATAAGTCACGTACTTGTTATAAAATATTTTGATTAATTTGAAAATGTATTTAAAATGCCATTAATATTTATGTACCAATGAGATTATTTGCTTCAAAACTAAGTTTCTTGAAAATAATGAAGACACTAACATCTGATTTCAATGTTAAGCCAATTTATAAAACCAGACAGCGTGAAATAAATACACATTCTTTAGATTCTGTCGCTTAGTATGCTGCGTTAATGAGTGTATAATTGTATTTCTATTAGCATTACTTTTAGCATTATTGAAATATACAAGTAAAAAGTACACGATTATTTTATACACCTCAGAAGTATGTCAAGGAGTTAGGGAGAGGTTCGAGGACTGTGATCTATCTTACCATCCATTATTTAAAATAACAGTATTGATCTTATTGAAGTTATTTATGAACTCTTTTTAAATGTATAGTAGTGTATTATAATTGTATAAAATAAAACTGTTTATAATTGGAGGTTAACAGAATGTAACTTAGTATAAGGTACCGATGACGTAATGATGACGCATGACTTAAGTTAGTCTATGGTGATGATGTCATGGTGTCTAATCAAATGGACGTCTATGACTTCATATGTTATCTATGTCTTTAATTCCTTTTACACGTACATGTTGAATTCGGAATGACTATAAATGCTTATATTGTAATTTTGTGTTGCCAAATGGTACCTAATCTTTTATAACAATCTTGTTATTATACGGATACATTTTTATAGGATAACTGGTTTATACATTCTGGGTTTATACGAAGGGTTCCGTACCATGATAAATAAATAAATAAAAGACGGCAAAAATATATTTTTGTTGAATGGTCCTTAAATATTAGTTTTATTGTAATTTAATTATTTAGTTTCAAAGTAAATATATAACTAAATATTCTGTGAATATCTCAAGCGCCAATCTTTTACCATTAAATAAATCGAGCTAAAAAACAAGTTCGTTATATGGGAGAACCTCCTTAAATACCTATTTAAATATTGTTTTATTATTTGTTCTTATTGCTTAAACAGAAATACATCATCTGTGATTTAAGCTGTCTAGCCATCACAGTTGATGATATACAGCCTGGAGACAAACGGACATACGGACAGCGAAGTCTTAGTAGCGTACCCTTTGGGTACGTAACCCTAAAATTAATCTCCGACTTAAAATGTTCTTTATAATGATTTCTAAATACAATAGCACTTTGGTGTATGTTTACGCTTGTAATTTCACTTTTGTGTTTTAAGTTTTGATGCCGCAAATGTTCTTTGTTCCTCCTTCAAAGGAACAAAGCGTGCACTTCACAAAGGCGATACTAATGAATATAATTCCTACGAATACACTACTGTATAATAAATAGGCTTTACAGAAAATTTGTTAGACGAAACATTTATGAATTAAAGATATTCGAAAAGATCTTTTGGAGTTCCGCGGGTTGATATTTAGACCCTTGCTGTATCGTTTATAGGTCTACTATTTATTGGCAATATTTTATATTTTTTACTTAATACATTGTGCATATGAATATTTAAAAGAAATTGTTATATTTAATTACCTTGGAATTTTTACTATTGTGTTATAGGTACTATATTTTTTACGTTTATGAAGTTAATTCATTCTTCATATCGTTACTTTTTGCGATCAAAAAACAGGTCACGTACAGAGGTGACGCGGGTCATTTATTTGAGTTTTAGAAGTCGATACAGCGGGTAAGATTATCGTGGTTGTGTGTATTAAAACATATTACCTCGTTGGACCGGTATATAGATTAACATATTCCATAATAATAAAAATGACATCATTAAATTTATTCCAAACAGCTGGTTTACGATGTTAATTAAATATTTTTTACTAAACGATAAATTAAACGTTCGAACAGTCGTCTCTCCTAGGGCTGTCATCTTTTTTTCCAAACAGTGGAAAATTATAATATTTCAGGAAAATTGAGGCAAGTTTTTTTTTTAATATGTGTAGGAATCAAAACCATTAACATAAATTCACAATTATTTTTCATCAATTAAATGAATGTTGTACTGTAACGTTCCAGTAAAAAAGCTGTAGACTTTAATTAACCGTGAAAATACATTGTTTTTCTATAATATAAAGTATTGACTAAAATATAATATAGCACGGGTGGCAACCCTAGTCTCACCCCTCCGACCAAATGACGTCACGGACCGCAATGATAAAGACCACTCCCGATCAACGTGATAGAGATTGACGTAAAGAGTCGTCTTACTATTCTTTTAAGTACATCCTATATAACAGAGCTTAGTGGTGGGTACTTGGATCTTTCTTCCATTTATTAACAAGTAAACATTAATGATTTATTCTAGAACGGTTTTTAACTAAACTATTTTGTTACGTCCAGTATACATGGAATATGGGTATAAAATAATACCGCAAATACTTGAAAACGGTATACGTAACCAAAAATGTTAGAATGTTCACTCATTTCTGTTGAATGAATTTCAAACAATATGTTTGTTATTTCTAACTAGGCCAGTATTTCAGAGTTAACTAAACTATTTTACTCAATAAGAATCTCATCCTTTAGGTCATTTAGATCGCCAGTCAGTGGTAGTTTGTAGAGTTGTAAATGATTAATCTATTTTATCCTGTTAATTTTTCTTAGCTACCATTGTAAACCTTCTCAATCTATTACCGCAATCCCTATCTTAGATAAGAACTTTTCTCGTATACAACTCTGGAGATAAGCTTGGGATGACAGAGATTACTATCGCGTCTTAGCCGACCTTCGATCTAAACGCTATATTCACAGCAGCTCAGTACTGACACAAATGTCAAGTGGATTATAGAAGTATTTCATTATTACATCAAAATTATCTTCTTTCAAGTCCCTTGTAATTACTATAGCTTCTCTATCGAGCACTAGTGATATGGTAGTAATAAAACGCTGAGAATAGGCCAGTTGCAACGGCCCTGCATCGATTTATGGCTAATGCGATTGACTAGCCTTGTTATCTAGATCTATTCCGGTTAAGTCAAGTTGCTTTTGGATGCATTAGAATACTGGAATGGATAACAACATTTTCTTTTTTCATGTTAGAAGAGTGCTCAGTACAGAGCAAATCCTTTTATGGACTTAATGATAGGTATAATTTTATTAATATTAATAAATATAATAGATGATAAGTATGTAGATGTTTAAGAACCTTAATCTGATGATCTCATTACTAGCATATTACATTTCACTGCGGACATATCTTACTTATTTCAATTATAGTACAAGGTCTGCATAATTCGAGGCGTGACCACATCTAGTGACTATACGCGGCGACTATTATATCTTACGGCTATTAAAAGGATACATAGATTAAGTCATAATTCTTAGTACAATTGATCATAAAGGCCAGGTAAGCCTTTACTGATGGAAAATAATGTTTACGTTGTGATTGGAGAGCAATGGAAGATTTGGCTCGTTGCCACGCCTTTTACAATTCAAACGGGTGTTTTATTCTAGTTGAAGTAGTGTCCTGGAGCAAAAGATGACTAATAAGAAATTTTGCACTAGATAAAGACATCTCGCGGTAGAGCTGTGAAGATCATTTTTCGTTTGCTCAGAACATTTTAAGGCGAACGGTTGACAGCGACGATCTATCACCGGCGAAGAATAGGCAAACAATCGCCAAGGAAACTGCGTCTCTATGTTCTTGGACAAAGGAAACGAAATTGGTTTAAAACGATGGAATTATAAATTGTAGGGCGGTGTTTAGACCGCATCTTTCTTGCTAATTTTCAGTTTTTAGGTCGTTGATAATGTCATTATTTTATGTAACAGTTGTTTGAATATTTAAGAAGCATTTAATATATTTAATAATAAGTGTGCATCGTGATCTTTGAAAACATGTATTTATTTCCTTTTCCATATATATAAGTATTTATGAATTGTCGTTTATAGTCACTTGTAAGTTATCGAACTTTATGACATATACTGTAAGCTGTTAGCGATGAACGCTGATAAGGTAATAATATTTTCGTTTGTTAATGGGGTTGCGTGTCTGTTGAAAAATTACAATACCTATATTTTTTATTAGATTAGAAGTATTTATTCGTTTAATATGATTGTAATTAATCGACAATATGTTAATTATTTATATTTAAATTTTATATTTAGGATACTTTATTTTAAATATTATAACAATTCACCTTCTAATTGTAAAATCAATTAAGATTCTAATTAGATGTTACTTTATTATCATTTTATCTATCATCAAATCTTTATATCCGCTCGTGTTTGATGAAATTTAATCTAATCTTTATGTAAATTTTATCACCATGCAAAATTTTGATAATTCAGATGTTCGTGATAGAACCTGGTGGAGATGGTAACACAACATGACACTGCGACCGTTTTGAATTTGTGTTGGATAGATTTCTCATTTTGACTTTATTCATATATGGGATATTGGACACAGATGACCATGTCTGGTAAGAGTAAGCTTATATAGAAAGTATTACTAAACTTATATGAAAGCTAATTTCTAAGCTTTCAGCACATAAAGCTAAAACAACATTCACCATTCGAAGGTCAAACAGTCCACGCACTAAGCTACCACACGATCAATAGCAAACGATTTAAAACTTGCAAGACAATCGAACCAATCACCTTGTGGTATAGAAATAGAACAAGAAGCCGCCCTTTCATCCCTCGACAAACTTGACCTACAAACGCGTTTGATCGAAGCTGATTAAAGTAGGGGTAAGTGCATTGTAAGCGTATTAAAAGAAACCCATACAACCCTTGTATGGTATCTATGAAATCACTAAGAATGTTTTAAATCTTAACAATAGTAAAGAACACAACTTTGTTATTAAACTGTTTTGTACTAAGACTTTAGACTTAACATTTGAGACACGAAAACGTTCCTAGGGGTGCCGTTATTATTTTTAAATAATAAGGGCTGAAATATATTAAGATGAAGAATATATAAGAATGATCTATTTGCTTGAAGTAGTTAAATACAAATATGCTAACTTTATGAAGCATGACTCCACGTTATTAGCCTATATTTTGAAGTCAACGCTCTGAACATTATCATTCAATGCATAGTTTAAAGAATTTCCGTATCGATTAGAGTTCATTGAACTGAGTGAAGCTTTATTCGACAGCTTTTAATAGGACACGACCATTATTTGCGTTACAAGACAATTATTTTATTGTGGAAAATTGACTTAAATAATAACTTTTAACTTTATAATTAAGCTCTACTTAAGGTTTTTTGTTATATTTTATTTACAAATCTGTTAAAAAATGTGTTATCATAAGTGAATATATTTGCATTTTTCAATAACCATTTTAAAAATAACCATAGATTTGTTTGGTAATATTAAGTAAAAATGTTTCACAAGGGAATCAGGGATCGTGTCCAAGAAGAATAAAAAGGTACACAATGTAATGAATTAGTAAGTTCGTTTTCTTCTCAGAATTTTTGCTGTACCTAAATATTTCTATACGGAGCTATATAAAGAATGTTATTAACATCGTCGTTAATGTTACGAGTGGTGATAAAATTCTTCGCTGAAACTGGTATAATGCTTTCACCATTACCCTTACCTCCCACCTTAAATATCTTGATGAGAGATTACTTATATAAAATTATAATTTTTTAATATGTGTCATTGTTTTTCCTTCTTTTTTGAAGGTATGTACGTAGGGTGATGGTTTTGTACAGTGTCGGTTTTAATTATGAAACAGATTTTCCCAAAACTTTCAGTATCCATACAGATTCTCTTTAAAAGTTTCCGAATACCGCATCATGAGGTCGCGGTCTGACTCACCAAGTATTTGAGTTGTCGCTAATTAGTTTTTAATGAACGACGTGTGAGTTACAGATAATTACGTAATCATTAAACCGCACACCATGATTTTGTAAAATCCGTATTAAAGAAGAAATTAATTATTTTCTATTTAAACTTTCGTGTTAAACGATAACTATCGTACATATATAGTTATATTATGGACTAGAGAGTCAACTCCCAGAGGAATATTCGTGTTAAGAGATGCTGCAAGCAGTTTACGACTCGAGACCGCTAGCTTCGAGAACATTTATAAGAACTCCGGATGGGTTTGAAATTATTCGAGTAAATTGCGATCAAATACGTCAATACAGCCGGATGAATATTCAAATAATATATGAATTATTACAAAGTACGTACAGAAAAATATATAAATAATAAATGAAAATATGGAAAAGATAAATATTAGCATAGAAAGTCAATACATATAAAGTTGTGAAGAGTATTGGTACTGCTAGTTAATAAGAATTATTCTATAAATAAAATATTTGATATCAATCGTAACATTTGCCTGGCGGTGATTCTGACTTCGTGATAACGCGACTCGCCATACCTCAGAAAATACGATTATATAGAATACGATACGATATAAAAGCTGTTATGTAGCTTCAACTTACTGACAATAATTTATCTTTATCTTATTAAGTCTTATTTATTATGAAAAATATGTACAAAATTTCTTAAACATCTCTCTCGGGATGGTATTGATCTACTAGGCAATACCTATTCGTAGGGTCGCCACGTGCAAGACCATCTCTGGGGATTTACCCACGTCACCTCATAAACTATTTTAATTAATTCTCTCAACTTACAAGACATTTTAAACGTATGCAAATATCCTATATTTCAGTTTAAGACACATAAAAAATACTTATCGAATAAAATAATGATTCTGTATAGGTCTGAAAGAAAAAAAAAATTTGAATACGAGAACAATACATATTAATATTATGAATTACATTTTGACAGATCAAACTTGACAAAGTATTTCTAAATATAAAACAAAATTAGAGCAGGACAGGTATACTTTGAGGTAAGACAGAGAGATTCAGAATAATATGAATCACGTTAAACTTAATAACGTAATTTCGTGACATGTAGAAAAGAATTACTGCCGAAATAAAGTTCCATCACGCAATATGCTACGTAAACACGTTTACGAGCTTTACGACTTCTCCATACATATAGGGAGAGGGTTAATTTTACACTTCGTTGTACTCCCGTAAATATCCCCTTACCTGAATAAATAATTATTCGAATGTTATTTTTTAATTATTTATTTATTGTTATGTTATGATAAAATTATTCCTCCTTACCTGTTTGTTTAACATTGTCAACTCAATTGTTACTTTCGGAGTCGAACAAATATTTGTGTTCCGGTTTATTTGTATAGTAATGTGTTTTTTGTTACATAAAATGAATATCTAACTTGAGTAAGGGTAATTTTTATTCATTGATTTGAAAAAGAATAATTTGATTAATTATGATGTATAATTTTCATTTGTTATATTTTATGTAAACAGATTCTGGTAGACAAACTTTTCGAATCTTTAATCAGTATAACATTTATCGAACATTTAGGGTGAATAAATTTAAGAACCTAACCATATAAGCCCTCTCTGGCGTGCGGAGGTCATGAGAGGCTCAGTGCGAAAACCGGCTTCTCAGTCCGAATAATAAATAGTTTCGCGTTCTAAGTTTTGAAACAAGTTATATAATTCATACCTACCAATCTTTTACGATAACTTTTTTACAAAGTGGATACTAGATATGTACTTAAGAAATATGAAGGATACTTGAGAATCAGCATCCTTATCTGTCACTATTGATAATAGTACATACCATCTGTGGGCGATGTGTACAGCTTCTTGCACAAGTCTTGAGGCCCGCCGAGCGCGTTGATCTTCGCCAGCCCCTCGGCTCCGCGAGATTCCATCAGCTCGCGCAGCTGCCGAAGGGTGACGCCATATTGCGCCGGCCGCCCCTCCACCGTAGCCATGGTGCCGGGCTAGCGGCCGCCGCCCGCACCTCGCCCGACCCTCTAGATCTGCAAATGACATATTTATGATGCTAAGAAATATCGACAAGATCCGATTCGTCTTCATTACTGTTAGGAGATAAATTATAATTATTTATCCAATTAGAAAGACTGAGATACATACAGATATAGGATAATGATTATTGCAACTAAGGACACCTATATGTTAAATCAAGTTATTTATTTTTTACACTAGACAGTCACTAGTCAAGAATTGAACAATTAACGGGAATTGAATTGACATTTAACAAAGATAAGAGGCGGCCTAGATAGCTTTGAAAAATATAAAAAGAAAAATATAGAAACTTTCAAATGTCAGCGACAATTGTAACAAAATATATTTCTAAAAGGCAATGAAATACATTTTAAAGTACTTCATAAAGAGTAACGAGATCTGATATCATTGGTAATAAGCCAAGATGAGTTTTTCATATGTGATTACTTTGGTAAATTTTATAAAGACAATCCTGTAAGATCGTTTGGTTAACATCTCTTTTCACAAAAATATCATTCTTACAATCAATCTATTCTAATTAAAGGCGAATAAATTTTGCCGAAAATCTACGAAGCTTGAATTTTATTAATTACATGGATACCTAATAAATCCATGGACCCATGTATACCATGCACTTTAGTCTTTCTTATTTTCGATTATACTAAATAGAAAAAACATAATAATTCGTTATGAATTTTATTAGATATTTGGAATGTTATTTCCCATGACATGAAAATTATATCGTAAACTTACTTTATGTTTGAATTTTGAAAAAAGATAAGTCAAATAAAAAAAAGGTTTTATTCATACGGCTTGTATTGTTACTCATGATTCATGAAATACAAACATGAAATAAAGAAAAATAAAAAAAAAAGATATACATACCTACTCATGAACATTTAACAAAAAATAGAGATATTTATTTCAAATCGGTAAACAAAGAAAAATGAAATAAACACCCTGATACTAATAACATATTATTATAAAAAGTTTGTACACATGTCAGTAAAAGTGTATGTTTAACAGTAGGTACGATTCCATCGGAGATTCATACATATATTACGAGCTTTCTATGAAACCTGGGATCATTCTAACCCGTTCATGTTACGAATGGTGTCGTTTTTGTTACAAAATTAACTGGCGTAATTAAGTTGGTTAACAGTCAAATTTATTAATAGTTAAGTCGGTTAAATAAATTTTTGTAAAATATACAATTTTAAAAATATAACATAATGCGATTGGATTAACCGATATATAATTATCGAGATGATAATGATAATTAAACTAGGTTAATTATCACAATTTTGTTAAAGCGATAAAGACGAGTATAATATAATTAAATTAATATTGACTTTCAAAAAACAAAAATATAGTTGAATATATAAAGAATTATGTTAAGTTTAAGTAAATTTATTTTGCAATGTTAAATAAATATATGTCATCAACAAGTTTAACCGAACCTACGACCCCTAAACACCTCTGGTAGCAGATTGGAAGTAACAGGATTGAAGTAATTGAAAAAAATCGTTTGGATACAAGCAATATAAAAGAAGGATGAAGAGGTGAAGTAGCTCATAATGTAAACCTAAAATATACACGAGAAGAACTCTGTGTACTCAAATTTTATGAACAACATACAAACGTTTCGAGCGGAAATTTGCGCTGTGTTTGCAAATGTTAACGCGCTTATACGATTTTAACTCTTATATAAAACATATTAGAGTCCAAAATTCTAATATCATATAGATTCAGTTCGAACATTCAACTTGCATACCCAAAATAAAGACGTCCAAATTAACTTTTATATCAATCCAAGTCTTTTGCTACTAATAATTCTGGATGAGATATTATTAGAATATTTAAAGATCACATAAATTTATTGGATAGACACTGAAAATACCCGGTGCTATTTATATATTTAATATCAATGTTTAATTTTTTGTGCTTTATTTGTTTTAAACAGCACAATTTGTTGTAAGAAAATATTTAAACGATACTTCATCAAGTTTGAATGAAAAATGGAATCCAATGTGCTAAAATACATCGAGGCATTAAAGAAAATAGTTTTAATCAAACACAATATAAGACCAATCTAGAGCGCACATTTGTTAGTGACGGTAGATATAGGGCTGTATAAAACTCACCCCGACTATGCCACTCTGTTTAGTGTCCTTGAACGATCACCAATTAGGATTTACAGTCCATCATTGTTAGATTCAGCACGTTTGGCTTTCCAATATATATTTTTTACAATAAATTAACGCGGTAGGTACTAGAACAAAATATAATGTCTAACCTCATACAAAAACTGTGCTAGCTTCAAAATAGATTAATATTGAAATGTTTACCCAACTATCTAAACAAGTAATTTTGTTTTATGTGTTGCCGCAACTTCAAAGGACGAAATACTGTATCGATTTTATGAAGTGAACAAACGAATGTACATTACAATTATGCTTATTAACTATTACCATAACATGCGTACGAAAATTCAGCAAAGGGGTCAATCATCGTGTTAGAACAAACTTGGCAGGAGTGGACAAACAATCTTCATTGAAAGTGTCCCAAATAGAGCTGGGATAATCGATGTAAGGGCAAGTTGCGCAGGTAATGGATTGATTGATTGAAGGTTACATCATTTTTGAGGAGAAAATCTCATATAAGTATTTTTATTTACATTTAATAATAGGTGATACTATCTGTGGTATGCCAGCAACATATTGAATACCTACTTTATATTTGAAAGCTTATTTTAATATTCAATTAAATACAATATTATAAGCGATAAATTTACATTGTAATATTTTATTAGTAAACTATTTTCAATATTTTATAGTTTATTCAAAAGAGAATAGAACAGGGACAAAGTTTCTATATTCCAAGAATCGAAAACAATAAATCAATAGACAAAGTTAGTAGGTACATGCTATCCAGAAATACATCTGAAGCAGTGACGTCACATTTACTGAACTCTTAAAACAAAGGTAAAATTCCGGAATAACGAAATCAGTTTACATTATCTTTATTGTTAGACAGAGTTTACACGTAACCCACAAATCACCAGATTCCAATAGCATTTATAAAACCCAGTTTACTATTGTTATAAGAATAACAACTCTGATTTTCTGGACCATTGTGGTGAAATAGAACTTCTAACACAACTGGTATTTTTATAGTCGGAAAGTTCACTTTTGTGTCTTTCAATTTTCTATACTTTTATATTACGATACTGAAATACGTATCTAAAATAGGTTGAATACAGTTTTAAAACGTTATTTGTTTTAGTTTCGTTGTCGTCGGCCTGTCCTATCATTAGACCTTTCTTTAACATAATGTTCCAACCCACGGTTGTATTCTCTATATATATTCTTTATATTGTTTACTAGTTGTTACCCATGACATTGTCTGCGTACAATTTTAATATACCCCTATTTGAATCAAATAAAAATAGTGAACAAACAGTATTCACTATTTTATTGATATTAATTTTATTTTTGCAAAAAAAAAACTATTTTTTTCCTCTAAATTATAAGTAGGCTTAGTTAACACCAGCTATCCGCCAGGGAAAGTTCTGTTAAAGTCGGTGGAGCCCTTTTTAGAGATTAACTTAACACACCGATATCTTTAGAAAAAACAGAAAGACAGGCACAAAAAAATCTTTGTTATGTAAATATATATATATATATACTTTCATATGCATTTATTAAAAAGCTGTTTATTTGCAATTACAAACAGACATTTTAATTTTATTTATACGTATCTGTACAGAATGCAGATTTATACTTGGGAGGGTGGTAACCGAACGTCACCGTAAATGCCAAGAGCCTGGTTTTAATTAACTTTTTTTACTAATACCTTGGCATTTTGGATTTCATGAAAATTTCAGATTAATCTTTACTGTATAACTTTACCATAAAAGCGATCAATAGATGTGATGTACGGTTAGATCGCGTGATCACTGCCCTTATCTCAGCCGCACCTGGCTTTTCGCAAATTGTTGTTATTATCCAAGGAAAATTAATTATATCACTCGCTCCAAATCTATGTCAATAAATGTATCTATGGATTTTTATATAATTTTATTGATTTTAATAATAGCTACTTATTACTTTTAATTATGTTATGAATTATTATTTGTAACATGAATAGATTTCTGATACATACATGAATCCATAATAAATAATACCTACAGAGAAATATCACACTAAGTACTATAGTGAATCATTATTAGACGTACGTTTTTTGTACACATCTTTATTCTAACTATAGATTTATTTTACCTTACCAGTTCAAAGATTAGATTGAATTTAGTTATAATATTAGAAAGCAATTAAGTACTCAAATCTAACACAGGAAAGCGTATTAATTAAGAAATCGAGTACCAGGAGCACATAAAGAGACGGTGATCTAGTATTCAACGCACGGTTGCCCCAACGGTATCACCGCTAATCAGACTATCTGACCTGCGGCAAGTGTGGCACGCTAGGCGGCAAATAGCTTTAGATGTTTAGATACTGGGCTGAAGCGATTTGCCTCTATCGGGATCGGTATGAGTTAATTAAAGTGTGGTTGTTATTCTAAATTCTATCTTTCGTTATGGATCTTAAATATGTTTTGGGTCTCATAAGAGGATTGTGTATAAGGTGTGGAAAGTTATTATACTTGTACATATTTCATTTCAATTCTTTTTGCTTCAACCTATTGGAGTCCACTGCTAGACATAGGTCCTCCCTTCTTTATCTTTCGCCGGTTATCTCGGTCTTCCACCATCCTCATCTAGTCTCCACCGGCGACCTTTAACTAGTCATCAGACCCGCTGGAGAGCGTCCTATACTACTCTTGCCAAGACGCGGTTTCCCTTCAGGGACTCGTCTGCTGCCACTTCAACGTGCTGATCCGGCGAGTTATGTTTTATATATATCAGAAATATTTCATTACTTGAAGAGACTTCAATCTCTTATAAGATCTTGGTCTTGTTTACAAAAAGCCCTTTAATAACGCTATATAAACTGGACCTGACGCTAAAACACTATTATGAGAAGAAAAAGTTCATTAAAAGTTATACCCATCGTTTCAATGCGTTCCTTGCTTAATTGGGTTCTATAATGCGAAAAAGTTAATCCGAAGGCAACAGAAAATCGATTAATCAACGAACAACAAAAACTGTTCATTATGTGATTTTCGATAAAACTTTCCCTTAACAAAGGCATTTTTAGCAGATTAAAGTACGTAAATAGTGTAATGTATATAAAATAATAATGATGAAATTAAAGTCGATGAAGGTACTAAAGGGAATAATAATAATTTTTACGTAGCATTATAAGTATATATATAAATTTCTGATAAACAGAATTGAGGATTGAGGTACAATGAGAATGTATATCGAGACCAAATTCGGGTGAGGTTTATTCGGCAAACATTTCGGTTATCTTTAGGGACAGGTTTGAACAGGTGTATGTAAAATGTGACTTTTAAATGATGGTCGTTTATTTTCGAATTGGAGTTTGATTTCCGTTTCGTGAATATAAAAACGTTGATGAATTATTTATTACAATTGCGAATATTTACGACAATTACATAACACTTGAGGTCAATGGACTGTCCATATAATTTGGTGTGAAGCCCTATCACTATTTTTTGTCCGTACCATTGTTTAGTCAAAAGCTTTTGTTAAAGCGAAAATTATGGAAAAGAATAATATGATTTTAGCTGTACAAGTTCTAGGTCACAATAGTAATGCTATTGAGAGTAGAAAGAAGGCTTTAAGTAATTCATATAAAGTTGTTTTATATTTTTTTTATACTTAATGACTACTTTTCTAGAGTCGCACAAAAAAATTAATATATCTATATACAGTATCTTTTTACATGATAATATAGATATAACTCAAAAGATATGTATAACACCAGCCTTTTGTATATCCCAAAATATATAGAATATAATATATTTTTTATTACATATCCCTTATATAACGTAACCAAAGTTGATGCGGTCATAGTTTGCGAACCGAATACGTTATTCATTGTACCATTATCGACTCCATTACGTATTCAGAACATGTAACTGATTGTAGGACAGCATACTGGAAAGAAATTCTGTCATGTGTTAAAACATTACATATGTGTTTTAAGTTTATGCACACTACATTATCCAATCTACAGTGCACTATATGACCATAAAACTTGCGAGTGAAATTGTACACAACAAAATGGTATCACTAACTCACTAACAACCTTATATAAATATCAATAAGCTATATATAAGTAAGTATATTCACAGTCGTCTATGAAAAGGTTTGTATGTAATATACACTTCTGTACTTATTGTTACCCCATGTATTGTAGTTTAAGTTTAACCGAGAACACTATTAATTGGATAAGCAAAGGCCTTGATGCTTTTAAGGTCTTGTTAACCGCAATATATAACGTTTAAATTAATCACAAATATCAGATTATAATAGTAGTTAGGTATGTTTCAGTGTAGTTTATAGTAATATTCAGATCATAATCTAATAATCGTGGTTTGGTTGTTATATTTATTTAGTATTCCTGCTGATTTTGAAGGTCTTATTTTATTTTAAAACTAATAACATTTTTTTTACAATTAAAGTAGAATTTCTAATATATTTCAAAAAGCATTAATTTCGTTTTTTAAATATATATAAGTATATAAATTTTATACAATAGATGCGGTAGTTTGTTACTAAATTCGATTAGCGTCTACCTCGTCCGGTAATAAGACGTGGGTAGCATAATGTCTTTAGTAGCCTATAAATGATATTAAATCAGGAGTGGTCTATGTCTTTTCAATGTATATGTACATACAATACTATATATATACAACTTTAGTAAATATATAGTAAATTTTAATATACAAGAATACGTTGGAAAACCGATGAAACTCCCAAAGAGGTACTAATTTCATGAAATCGAATACGGTATATCAGGAGCATAGGTATAAACGCCTTTTCGGTATATTAGATTACGTTTAGGTCCCAACAAGGTCATAAACTTTACTCAAGGCCTTATTGCCGATGAATAAATAGCTCGAGTAGGTATACGGTACAATATTGACTTTTTGCCATTACGTACCTAAATAACATTTTTATAAATAGATAAAATACATATATACACAAATATATTAATATATTTATACTACAATAGTTCTTAACTATTAATTCACGTATATTGACTCAACATGATAATATTCATATCTGTTTCGTATATAACATGACAACTGCGCCACACATTACTCCTAAACTAGGAAACAATGTCTCAACAAAACAAATATATCGTGTGTATAATATGACGTCCATCGTGTATGTCATTCAGGTATATATAAACCGCATTATCTTTATACGTAAATATCAATTATGTATAATATATAAATATTTTTTCTTACCACGAGTGCGTGTCGCACCCGTCTTTCCGCCGCGGCGAATGGCTCCCTATTATGCTGCAGGTGGCGACCTGGAATGAAAAACAAAGTCAGTTGGAAGATATTAGGGAGATGATGTTCAATATTTTAATATTTTTTTGCTTCCTTTTAAATCATTAATAAGTTTCAGCTTTAAACTAAGTAACAAGATTCGTCTAAGTAATTAATTCAAATGCATTAATTCCGTAACACCGAGCGGTTAACCATAGGGCTATTCAGACTATTCAAAGGAAGTTGAACAGTTACCGGACCCAATTCTACGTACTGGTATTTAACTGGAATACGTAAGTTATTGATAGCAGAAATGCACTTTAATCCTATATGATAAGGTCCATTTTATAGGATAGCTCTTGATAAATGCAGTCTAAGCGTTTACAGACTCGTATTCGGAACACTGGATATTATTGTGTTAAATAAATTTGGTATCGAATTACAACGAAACAACAACTAATAATATATTTAAAAAATATTTGATTATAAATAATAAATATTTACCACACACAAATATTTATAATGAAAATTTTATTTGAAATATATTTTGTCCATAAACTAAAATCTTGTAAAAATAAACAATAATTGTTAACTTGGATATCAAAGTTAAAAACAGCATTAAAACACTTCAATTTAGAGTAAGCTACTTTTGAGATAATACTCTACACACATTAAATATATTTCCGGGTGACATTGAGTATAATTTACTAAATAAATACACCATACAAATAATCAAATAAAGCCTGCTTGTTATCAGTACTGCATCAAAAAATTTAAGACATACGAAACATCCAACCTTACAGATAACATCTTTATCACATTGTGTAAAAATATTTTTTCCTTCTTTTTAAATAGTATTTACTTACTAAACAAAAATTATTACCATTATTAAAAGTTAAAAAAAATCATTTTCTGAAAATATTAAGTAAAACCAAAATAAATAATAATATGTAATTTGTTCTATCATATCACTTTCAAATAACATAAAGTTTTCCCGTACATTTATCATACATGATGTTCCCCTAACGACCAGTATTCCGGGGAAAGATGTAGCAATTGCCACAGATTTGGCAAGCAGAAGTTACATTACAGACGCAACTAGAAAATACTTTTTATATAAATGCAAAGAAAATTGCAACCAAAACCAGGAAATTACGTAACACTAGATTTTAAGAGGTGATTTAACAAATTCAACAAAGCATTAATTACTGTCCCGATCCACGACTTATAAAGAGAGGTGAAGTCTTATCTGTTGGTATTAATATTATTAAGAGAATGTTTTGTAAGGTAGTATACAGAACTACACCTTTTTAAATGTACCTTCTCCATTTGAAAAGTTTTTCCAGCTATAGGATATATAATCTAACCAGTATGTCAACTGATGACTGTTAAATAACATTTTCTAACCTTTCTGTAACTCAGGAAGGACAACAATAAAGAGTGATAGAATTTATTATTAGAAAACACGACACGAAGCAGATGTAAAACAATTACAAACATAGCGATGTATCCCCTAAATCAAAGGAACATTAGTATTGTACAATCCAGTACAGTTTTATTTTGCTCACTCAATGACGTTCCTTCTGACACAACGGTGGCGTTCAGAAACGTGAATCAGTGTATACTAGTTACTGATGAGGTCATTTATAATGTCATTCTGTTCTAATACATTAAGTTATAATACCGTGACTCGTTTATGTATTTTAGAATCCTTTGTATCTCTCATGTGGTAAATTAAGTGTTGTTCTACTTAAATACCTTAAAGACCGGAATCTAGGTGAATGTGTAGATATAATTTCACAGCACTAAAAATATTTAGAACTGTCAAACAATTACAAAATTTAACAATTACAATTTAGCATATTTGCTATCAAATTCCGTGTTAAATTTTAGTTTTTACAAAGGACCTTTTGTTAGGTACTTATTGCTGAAAATTCTAGTATCAGTTAAAAAGATTTTTGATAGGAATACAAAAAGAAGACATAGGTGAGAGATTATTGATCTTATGGTATAAGAGTCATTGTGAGAGTACATAAAGATTTATGCTGCAGATTCCAAGACTGTGACCATGTATAACAAAACAGACAACACAATCCATTTACTACATATTGAGTTATTGAAACCGTATCAGTTATGTAAGCCTAAGGGTGGTACATATTAATGTAGTTAGTCTTTACTTTGTAAGCCTGTGACATTCCTGAAGTTGAATTTATGTAACACTTTTTTGATCATTCAGTCAATGCACCAATTCTACATATGTGTTACATGCATTTTAATGTTTTTAGAAACGAATTACATTTTAATATACATATTGTTTCTTCGTTATTATTTATTGAATTTAAAGATAAATCCTATAGTAGACATCAGTTTAGTCTTGAGATATTTTTTCTAAATCGTTTAGAGAAGTAAACAAAAATGGATTTAGTGCGATTTAGAGCAAAATATTAGGCTGTAATCAATTATTCTTTGACCTTCTACAAATGGAAGATATAGATCGATCCTAAGATAAATTTCGATGACTCACATCTCCAAAAACCCGCCTCTCTTGGCTCGTTGGATAATTATTACATGTCTAGACTCCGGCGACGACCAGGCGGCGTCTATGGAAAATAATGCGACATTTTTGCTGTGGGCAATTTCGTTATGAAAAGTGGAACGCTCTATAGTGCTATAAAATTAGAACGTGTTCCTTCTATCGGCCAAATATAGAATGTCTGAAACTTTCGCAATAACTCTGACACGCCCTATTTGAGGAAATGTAATGACTATTGTTTTATTAGAATTTTGCATCAATTTATGTGATTGCAACGTCATCATTGTGAAGTCAATTTAAATACTCGTACTATTTTAATAGATAAGTACAATTTTATTTATAACTGAATATTGTATTTCTTTAACCTCATAGATTTTAGCTCGAACAGGACATTATTTTCTATGAAGAAGTTAGGAACATTTCGGTGCATCTGTGATACTTTAAAGAATGACTGTATTTGAACAACTTTACGTACCTGAAGAATAGTAAAGCGGTAGTAAGGCAAGAGAGTGAGGACGGACAAAACAAACTGCTGTTCCCTGAAACGCCTTTTATCTCCATATCACTGTACACGGATACGCAGTTCATCAGAGCATGGCGGTAACCTCGCCAAAATCTTTTCACGCAATAAATTGGTCACAAAATTCATCAGGCACTTGAGTCATAATTGCTTGTGAATTTTCGCGCGACACCAGGGGGACACACATTATATTATGAAATACTAACGGGGACACGTGCTATCGCGGCAGAGAGGGACGGATTCACTGAACGTCCTTGGCAAGGGGGCGCGCGGGGCGCCTGCGGCATCAGACGTTTCAATCATCCCCAGGGGAAGTGAGACGGGTATATGCGCTCGCGAGAGGAAGGAACGAGATGCGCGGTATCGTGCTATTGACCGGCCCGCAGACCACGCCCACCCCGGCGTGAGGGGCGCCCTGATACTCCAAGTGAAAATCGAACGTCGGCCCGGGCAGACGCGGCCGGCTCAGCTGCTGCATCAAGGTTACCCCAATCTATCATGCTGCACTTCCTACATTCTTATGAACTCTTAGTACTTAAACTTGTCTGAAAATGAAAAGTAATCAAGGATGACTAAGGGGGAGTCTTCCGAGGTTTTAATAAATAATTTTAATATTATATTTAATACTACTATGGTATTACTTGTACTTAATACTATGTTAATTAATACAACTTAAATGTTTTTCACAACAGGCTAGTATAGTGACCTTCGAAGAAAGTTACGTAACTACGAATACGACCTTCCTTACTGTAATATCGTAAATGTCGAAAATGATTTACAAAAATTCTGAAACAGCATTTTAAATGTCAAGATCTTACGCTCTGAAGAATGAATGGAGTTATATTCTGTTTTACATTTACTGGATTAAGTTTTTAACATAACAAACACATTCAATCTAATAATATAGTTTATTTTATAAAAAAAATATTAATTTAATAAATAACACATTAAACTTAATAAATTTGATGGTAAACGAGAACTAAGGGAATCGGAAATATAATATCGTTCGATTTAAATTTATTATACCTACCTAATAAATATCCTCTTCATTAAAACAATTTAAAGCGGAAAAAATCTACAATGCGAAACAACTTTTAATTGTTTTATAAAAATCTGGATTATAAAAGAGAATAAGAAAATGCACTTTTTTTCTATTCTCTTTTACAATCTATTTAATTCTTTTAAAAATATTCTTTTAAATATATTTATTTCTCACTAAAAGACGGTAAAGTCCTAGAAATTTCTCATAAAAGGTTTAAGTATGCAAATACGGTCAAGCCCGTCTCGTAAAAGGCAACTAGCATTGGGCTATAATACCTTGACCTGCTGTTTTGGAGAGCTATTTGCCAAATCCACAGTAGGTATTCACCATAGGACTTGTTTGTACGTTGAACATGAAGTAGAATGTTAACTAATATAACTCACGTATAACAAAATCATCAAAAATGTTTTTACCAGTATTAGAATTAAGAAACAGATGAATTATACAAGGGTAGACACGATTACTTTAAGACAATTTAATAATAATAGTTTTTATTTAAAAATAGCGATTCAACATGTTTTTTTTTACTATAATTGTATAAATATAATGTTTATAACTTTTATGAATGCTTAAGACTGAATAATCTCATAAAAATATTTAAACTGTATAAAAATAACTTTTCCATTAATCTAAATTCATTTAAGGTCCTTTATATAAAATAATAATTTGTCAAACACAAAAAGGAATGGGAAAATTGCCGCTGTCATGTTTTCACGAAAACTTTGAAATTTGGTCACCTTTTTCAAGTAGCGGTCATTCGTCATGTAACCTGACGTAACAAGCTTTCCCAAAACTCCCCCGAGAGACGTTCAGTTTATCTCATTTCATTTGCAGTTTAAGCTATATTCATCAATTTTAAATAGAGGATCAAGATTTATTACCTCACTCGCACTTACTTGAAGTTTTTTTCTCTTTACAATACGGAATACAAAGCTATGAACTATTTGTCATAATTTACATGTTACTTTTTTTTAACTCTTTAGATATATCATTTCAAATTTACTTTATTTTTTCAGAAAAATAAAACATGTCACAAATAATTTGCTAATTACATAAATAGTATGAGCCGTCCCCTGTTGAGCAATGACCTCCTTTCTAAACATATAAAATGTACAGCTTAAGCTATACAGCCTACATCCGATCCACTTATAGTTAGCAGGTCACACGTCAATAAATAATCTTCTATAGGTTTTCCGAAATTAAACTTTCAGAACGCTTAACTTACAGCATCCTATCTGAATACGAAAATAAAGACGACGAAAAACCGAACCGAATCTGACAATCGTAATACTAACTACTACAGCGTTTCTGGCCGAATTTTTTTAGGAATTCTAGGCGCCTTTTATCCTATTATTTATTCGAATTTGGAATCAAACATTGTTAGCTATGAATATTTTCTAACATCGTATCGAGGTTGATGAGCTCGTACAAATGGGACGTGAGGTGACAGCAGATACAATATTAGGTTTAACACCTGCCAAGCATTCTTCACGGAATTGAAAGGCTTCATTACATTCCGATTTATTTTCAAGGCTTTTGCAATATAAATAATATATATATATATATTTCTGTATATTAATATTAAGACATGGTGTCCATCGCATACATCATTTCCATGACTAACTCCAAAGCTTTTACGCTATGTAAATTCTAGATTTAATTTATGTGGGTGAATCAGTTTATAAGTAATTTGATTAGACTAACAAATGTTAAGTAATACAATAAACAAATGTAAAAATGTGTACTTATATTTGTCTGTTCTTTTATATTTATAAAAACATGAGGTATAAATAATATTGTCTATCTTTTTTTGAATAAAAAGGCGCGGGTTTAATAGAATTCATTATTTCTTCACTAAAAATGTAATTCATTATTCATTAATAAAACAATTCAGTACATTCTGAAGGGCTATAATTAGACCAATCTTTAATTCAGAATATGGACAGATGGTAAATTGCGTAATTAAACAGTTCTAAGCTAAAATAGTGAAACAATGTTATCGCAAAACACAATGCCTGACAAGGTTCCAACTGATTGTCTTAACGAAGAAACTTCTGTTATTCACGGAATGATATTTATTACAAGGACATGAAGTTTTAATCTAGAAGAGCTAATTTACACAAGATTTTTATAAATTTATTTCACTTCAATTACATTTTCATTTGTAGAATTTTGAGATTTCGACTGTTTCAAAAAAACAATTTGTTAATATATTTTAATCTTGTTAAACAATTCATATATAACATCTAGATAGATATAGACATCAACTAGATATCTTTAGATGTCCCCTTCAGTCGTTAACTGATTATGAATGGCCCAACTGGATGTGTTTATTGAATTGTATGACACGCGAAGTCGCATCACAATGCACTCCTGGCCTTGTTTACAATGAAAATGATTTGCTATTGTCAACTGATTCTGTGATAATTTTGTATAAATACTTGATTTTTTTAGAGCAGAGAAAACAAAACTATTAGACTATACAAAAGGTTTATAATGTATATATAAAGCACTTTTAAATGATTTACGACTTTTGTATTACTGGCCAATATTATGTTTATTTTGACACCATAAAATTTTTTATGGCAACATGCTTATTAAAAATCATTTATTTATAAAATAATAATACTTTTGCTTAATTATCGTGTACCGAGATTTGGTTCATAATTTTAGAATTTTAAAAATATGTTTCTTATCCGGTATTTTGTTTTAAGACGTATGTATTGACAGGTTTAAATAAAATGTTCTAACAATTTTTCGTCGTCATAATCTTCGTAAAATTTGCGTGGGTTATGTATAACTTGTTTCCCATCACTAGTGTTTGGACAACCTGACTGGTGTAAAACTTTGAAATGTTTATAATTCTGTATGACTAGATAACTAGATTAGACAGTTTATTATTTGTTTACGTAATTCATGCTAAGTTTGTAAGAGGTCACCGACTAAAATAATGGACGAGTTTGTGTAATACTATTCACATATATAAAACTCCAATTATTATTGAACAGATAAAAAATATAATAACATCTATATAAGAATTCTCTTACTGGAAAGAATTGCTAACGACGGTCGTTCTATTAATTAATACACTTTATTAGCAATGCTCACAAATACACTAAACTGTTAACTATTTAAAATCTTTCCTATCAACAATGATACTAGTCTATCTGTTACACACCTTAGTCTCTCAATCACACACTGTCTTCTCGTAGTTGGGAGACGATTTATATATTAACTTATCCTTATTAAATCAGTATCCAATATTACAATTATTTATTTAGTCAATTAAACTTCTATACAAACATTACATGTTTTAGTCAAACCAACGACTAATATCGTTATTTTATTATCAAAATCCACCCTCCAATTATATAAAAGCTCAATATTTAATAATTTATCAAATGTTCATTCGAAAATATAAAGGTATCTATAGATACTAGAAATATCTATCTAGAGGTATCTATAGATTCTAGTATACTAGAAATTCAATTAGATTAACTTAAAGTAAATAACTATGGATAGTTATTGAGTATTACGATTACCACAGTAAAACGATTAGTGAGTAGGTACTAGTATTTTTGATGTTTTTCCGTACTTATAGTTACTAGTAAAAAACATTATTTATAATACTAAAACACAATTGATAAACGAAACTAAAGTTCTATAATGGTGTCTCCGGACAATCAATATTGACAACCATTGTAGTTATTATCAATGCTACATTTCAACTTTTTTATACCATGTGAAAGGAAGGTTGTGTTTTCTTGTAAAAACGGTAAAGAATTAGTAAGCGAGCTGTATCAAAAAAATATATACTTTCTGTTTACTGATGAGCAAAAAAATCTAACAGTAGGTAGCTACTCTATTTAGATCATAATAAAAAAAACTGATGGACACTTTTATATTTAAAGTGTACAAAATTTAACAAATATTATTAAGTTCTTAAAAATCTTCAAATTACTTCAAAAAAGGTAAGTACTTAAAATATCAAAATTATATATCGTTTCGGCATATGAAAGTTTGGTTTTTATTTCATTTATAAAACAAAATTTGTGCTAAAAATATATAAAAAAGTTGTCAATTGTTCTAAACTAAAGTCGTCAATCATCTCATATTTTGAGATGTTGAGCTCTTCAATCTATTGAGTCAGCACCATAGGATATAAACTTATCTAGAAGTACATGATCTATCAATTGTTTTATCCATTACTAAATTATTTATTTATTTATTTATGCTATTGACCCTTTATACATAATATATATTGTTATTGTAAATATATTAATAGTATATTATTAACAAGGGAAACTTCGTTATCATAATTTTAATTTACGTTACTAGGATAATTCATTGAATGTTTTTTCTTTATCTTTTGATCTTAAGATCGGTTTTTTAATCTTTTGATAACTAAAGGTCTTGCCCTAAAATCTAAGACAAGGCACCTAAAGCTTAACCTTATACCCAGTCGTCAGATATCAAGATACCCTTGTCCCTTAAAAATTGCAGAATTACTTATGTTTTACTTCTTTTACTTTTAATAGTATTTATATTTAGTTAGAATACTAATATTTTTTTAGAACAACAATAGGTTACAAATAATTTAAATAATAATAATAAGAACAATAGGTTACAATAAATAAAATAATGTTAAAAGTATATGTACTTTATTTTAATGTAAAATATTTACGTATCTAATCTTATAATGATATCTTAATTACAATCAATAAAACTCGAAACAAGCATTATATTTCTATTAAGTAATATTGATTATGTACTTACATAGAATAACCAAGCCCCTTTAATGTATCAATTTCTTTGATGTTTTAATTCGTGTCCAAGTTGATTATTTTTAGTTCGATCATTAAAAAACACGTGGTCGGATCAATGACCTATATTATTTCAAGTCCCTATACATTTCGTAATATGAAAAGCTTTTTATATTTTTTGCAGCTTCTGTGTCGAAGCTTTATCATGATGAACGAAGAAAAAAAAAACTTGTTAAGATATGATATATAATATAAAATATGTTAAACACTACCGTCTGTCACAAAGACAAAATTAATTTACATAACTGGTTTCTTTGAGTTACTTATGGATAAAGTCCTGAGAATTAAGAATTTATTTAAATCTTAAGATATGTATTTTTTCAACTATTAGTTAAGTTAAAAAAATAATAATAATCGAACTGATTATAATTTTAATTATAATCCCAGAATTTTACTTAAAATGTTAAATATTATTGTGATAATTAATAAAATGCTTTCCGTATTAAAGACCACCAACAATAATGTTCCATCGACCCATTTTACGAAGTCATGGTCTGTTCGTTTACACTCGACCTCAATATTTCATCAATTCATCAATGTTCTGTCGGCATTTTTTTGCCATACCATCCCTACACACATGTGGCCCTTTTTATAATTAGCTATAATCAAATAATGTTAACAGAATGTTAATATACAACATGCGAAATATTTACAAATAAAACATTAATAATGAAGATAAATGAATTATGTCAAGTAAATATGAATAAAGCTTGGTAAATAGTGAAAAGAAAAATACATTTCATATCGTGATTAACGATTGTTACGTAAAAACTGAAAAGTATGAGTAAAATTGTTACACAAGAAATATATTTATCAAGCTCGCAAAAGTAAGTTTCAAGGAAAATTCAAGAACATCTGCGCAAAATTCTTGTATGTTTATTATTTTTTCAATAATCCTATCTACCGAATGAAATTGGAAAAAAGCGAACAAATGGACGAAACAGTTTTGTATAGAATAAAAATGAACAGAATTGGAGCAACGCAAAAAATCTAACACAATACCTTGGTTGCTAGAACCTTAGAAATACGTAAATCGCTTGTTTATATGTTTTGCTGTTTGACAGTGATTGATAATTGTTTTAATGTTAAATAGTTTTATATGTATATTTCGAATTAAAACCATTTTGTCATGGCATTCTGTTGTGACGGGAACAAAGATTAGCATTTATATAAATAAATAAAAAAATTCGTATAATTATACAAGTTACAACATAAAAAAGAAATAAACAAAGAAAGCGTGCATTTGGTAATTAACATTATATATAGCAAAATAGCATGCTTACGAACTATGAATGAAGTAATAAGAGCTACTGTTCTTACATGGAGTAATAAAAACGTAAATTACTAAAGCGAATTTGAACGTAAAATTTCAAAAACCGGATCATTATATAGGTACGCATATTGTCATTAGCTTTTATATGGCGATTAAAATACCAATCGAGAAACACATGAGGTCGATAGTAAGTACCATATGCCCGGCCGGTTTGCAAAAATTATGTAATGGTGACCTCGAAGGTACCTCTTATTGCGTACGTGGGCCGGGGTCATGAAACACCCGCTTAAAAACACGCGTTGAATGTTTAAAAATTGATACTTGCTTAAATGAAGTTAAAAATTTAATTGATAAACGGAATTTCGATAATAATATTGACAAATAATGAATTTGATGATGGTTGTATATAATATATTATATATTAAAATATAGAGAAAACAAACCGATGTAACTAAATGTAACAAGAACATATTTTCTTTTTACTGATAATATTTAGTTTTTTTTTTAATCACATTGCAATTATATCGAAAAGTAAAATACTTTACCATATTGATAACTAAATGTCTAATTAAACATAATTATGTTCCTCGATAGAGCGCATATTTTCTACGACGTTTTTATGGTTTATAAATTAATAAAAAAATAAAATGAAAATAAACTATACTGTGAATGAACATTCAAAAAAAGAGAAAAAATATTGATACTCAAACAAACAGATTCTGTTGTCGATAATAACCAATTGTTGGAGGCCATCTTTGCCTTGCGCGTGAGTCATGCGCCCACGCACATCAGACAACGCTACTGCCTACATAAAATTTATATACACTTAAAAGGTTGTAAGAACAGAAGTTTTCGCACAACTTCACGTTAGAAAATAATATGTATTAACCTAGACCACACCTGAGTCAATGTGTACAAAATTAAAAAAAAATATTGGAACTTTGTTTCTTTTTATCTTTTATAATACAAATACAATTATTCAAAAGTTCAAGAAGTAGTATTGGATTGATACTATATAGCTTGCAATGTGGGCTTTAATCGCATTGCAAAATCTATACTATTCAGTTACGGAATATAGCTACGTATACTTCACAAACTTTCTAGTTTCTAGACCAGTTGCAGTAGTAGGTGTTCTATGCTTTGTACCACTTTCAACTTGCTTGAGAATTTAAATTGAATCTAAAAAGTAGATTAGAAAACCTAGTAGTTTTATGTTACACAGGATAGTAATAAAATAAATAATTGGACAAAATATTAAAATTAAAGATAGTAAATGGTTTCTACCAAAAACATATTTGACTTCGATCTGCCAAAGGTTTATTTTTCTTGTTATTCTTAGTTATACAGGCTTATAAGGTCATTTATATTTATAGTATACATTATATTACATATATAAACAAACAAAGTTTCAAGTCTACGAGTTCGGCGTTTTAATCAATTAAGCCGTCGATCGGCCTGCCAAGAACTATGCGGGAGTCTCTGCCAAGCTATTTGCAGCGTCCCTCGTTAAACTTGCCTAAAACTGGGATTGCTACTTGAATTATTCAAGGACCTCTACTTATACTTTTCCAAATCAAGATCTATAATTATTTAATATGTAACATTATCGAAATAACTTAAAATTTAATCACATAAATCAGTTTATGTAACATAAGCATTTCATCAAATTCATCGAGTACTACAAATATACAATTTAATTATAATTACTTACAACATTATATCCTCTTTCTTAATGTATTAATTATTCATTAAACTTATATTACCGTTTCAATAACATTAATAATCGGATATGTAACAAAAGTGCTGCTAATAAGGTTATCGACCTTCCTAATTAATCACAATTATAACCCCTGCCACCTACGAACACGAAATACTTGGCCTTATAAAGTTATTAAATATGACGCTCACAGTGATGTCACATTGATTCTTAACCCCTGATCTCTAAAGAATGATTCATTAAACGAAACCTCTATAAATAGGTACAATTATTTCCACTATATCTTTTAAAACAAACATCTTTTAATTATAGTTCACTAGATTTAATTTAGGTTTATAAAGAAAAAACTGTTCACCTATAATGACGGGATCTCTGTCATGGTAGTGTTACTAGTTGTACTAGTAACGGGGCCTGTCACGAATTCCACATGAAGTCACTAGACTGGGGTCATCAGTTTTCTATTCGCGTTAAAACGTAACGCACGACGGTGACGGCGAGACTGTCCGGCGTACACTTTTTCTAATGTATTTATATCTACCCTCAACCAATAACATAATTAATAGCATTTCTAGCGGCGTCACAGTAAAACGACTGTTTAGTTACCATCTGTGATAATCATTCTAAACAATATGTCTATCGAACTTGAGATTAGAAAAATTAAAAGATACTCAAAAATATTAAGTATAATTATAAATAAAAATATCTGTGGTTTAAAATTTAAAAAACATTCTTTTATTTGTATTGGTTATAAAATTAAATTTATATTTGTGTAATTTAACTTTTTATTTTAGTTTTTTTGTTTTGAAAAGATTTTCTTTCAAAAAAAAATAAAAAAATGTTAGTATTATACATCTCACATCTGTGGATATATTTTTGATTATAAAAATTAAAGACTTTCTCATTCCAGTATTGTTATTTAAAGTTTAATAATAATATAATCATTTTGATGGTCGATTCGGTTTTTAAAATTGAACTGATCTCTACAAGTAACTTATTTTAATAAGACATATTTAGACACACATGAGGAACTTAAAAATATATTTGGATACTTAAATTTTATCTCTGAATTTCATTAATGTAAATATTACATATGTATTATATACAAATAGCTCTTTATGTGTAAATAATTAGTGACAACTCAAATCATGTAGTACTTACTGATTATTAATAAAATGGGTAATAAAACTAAAACTCAATAATTTTAATTATCATAGAATTATTTAGATAACTTTCAATTGGTAAAGATTAATTATAAAGAGTAGAGAGAGAGAAGTTGAGATTCACTCATCAAAGTACGCCCCCAACTCATTAACTTAGAAAGCCAGAGTTATGATGACCAGGATCATATGATATATGAAAATATATATTCAACTTTCTGTTTAAAGACAAATAAACATATATTACGATGTTTTGGTAAGTGATATGGTAATTTATATGCAAAACACAGGTTTTTAAGTTACAAGTTTTTTTAATAAAGATTCTTGAGTTACACCAAAACAAAGTAGAGACTTAAGCAGTAGTATTTTATAATCTGTACTCTGATAAAGCTTGAAGGCCTAGTAAAACCTAATGTAGGTGTTGTTATAAAATAAAATATTATTGGCTGTGTGGCTTAATATCTAAAGTGAATACGATAAATAACAATTTGTTACTGCCTTTATCACAAACATATACTCCATACACAATCACTGACAGTTGTTACTACACACACAGTTACAACCCATGACATAATTATTGATAATAAATGATTATGTGTACAAATAGACATATGTATAGTAATTGAGTTTACTATAGAGGAAAATTAATATAAAAAATATGTACAAATTAAAATATGATTATATTATTAAATCTGACTACTAACAAATACCTATATTATTAATTTATTTCAATTGATTGACATTTAGAAATATAATGAACATTTTTTGTGAATATGGAGTAATGCCAAATTGAAGTTCCCAAACCATTTATGAATAAAATATAAAAGATTTATGTTACAATGAATAGTTAATTGCAACCACAAATTCTCCATCCATATTACATTCTGGATGATAGCCAAATAACATAAAAATTGTCTATACTACAAAATAGGAACTTAAAATGAAATTGACCTACAATACTATTGTGTAGTAATTACTACATAATTATTACTGAATCATTATCTCAATTTGAGTTGAAATAAAGAAAGAATATAATTACTGCTTGTAAATTATTTGTTTATATTTAATAACCACTATCAGATAATTTATTAAATGAAGATAAGATATTTATTTATAGATATCATTTTTAATAGGTCAATGAAACTAGGTAAATACAAAGTGAGGTAAAAAAAATATTATTTGCTTGGCTCATTGCAATAAATTTGTAATTAACTGGTAGGAGTTTATTTATAATAATATATAGTTACTCTTTACCTATATATTAATAATAAACTCCTACTTAACCCTCAGGACAGGAAGGATCTAACTTTCCACAGATCATGGTCAGTGTAAGTTAATGAGGTTATTTTAGAAAATGCATTTAACATTATATATGTACATATTCATCTTTACAAGCATGTGTTCATATAAGCATGTATCTAGAACAGGTATTTATTATTCTTTATAAATACAGGATAGATTTTCTACCTTTACTACATTAGCTGGAAGTGGGTCACTTCATCAATTAAAAATCTATTTATCTCATTAATTTACCAGAAACAAATTAATGTGTGAATTAATAAAAAATGTTTCCTTTTTAATATATTATATGGAGAATAGAAAATAGAAATCTTTAGCATCAAATAAAAATGTATAGCTTGAAGGTTTAAAAAATAAGTGAAATAATCTAGTCCTAAATAATAGTTTCTATGGGACATTAAAGTCCCTATTTTATATAGCATGATTTAAAAAAATATATAATTATCTTGTGAGAAAATAGTTACTACAAAACAATCTTATAAGTATATTTATAATAATTTTTAAAGCAGTGTCACATAAGGGGTGTGACAATGATATAATATGTATCTATGTTTTTAAGATTTTATCTGTGTTTAATGTTTAAATACTATTTCTAATTGACAATATAGTCTTGAAATGTCAAAATCTAATATGTTATTCATGAATTCTATAGTTATCAAATATTCTACAAATAAAACAAAATATATATTTGTTACAATATACACACTTAAACATAGTTATGTATTTATAGAATGAACACTTGTTTATTTAACCTAACCTAACAATTATAGCGAATATTGTATAATGTGCACTAATAATACGTCCACGAAGCCGGTTTGTCTAGCTACATATAATGCCCGAGTATTTATTTTTACCCGTTACGTATGCACAGCTGTCTCAATCGTCTCGCCCGGCCACCAAGGGATAACGTGATTTTCAACTATACAAAGTTATTAAAGTTTCCCTTTATATAACTTTGAGTAAAACCAGTAAGCGCAGAACTCATTTTACTGTAATCGGAATACAGTTTCGTTAGTTCCTTATTTGTGGCTTAGTATTCCTCACGAGCAATACTAACCACAAATAACATATCAAAAGAAAAAAACTTCATAGAAAGTATAAAATATAACTGTCTCCTACCTTTGTAGTTACCGGCAGCAAGATACACGTACACAGAAACAATTTTCCAGCGACAAAAATCACAAAATCCTGCACTTTACACGGCGTGCAATCACTCAATTCACAGCCGGCAATGAATTACTCACAAATGACTAATCGCACTCAAGTGGTAAACAGAAAAAACACAGATTACACTAACCTAAAATCTATGCCTTCCACAAAATAATCAGTTGAACAAAAACGAAAAACGCGCCAACTGTCAAAACTAAAAAACTACAAGCACCGACGCGCCGCGCACCCGCGCGGTCCGAGTCCGCTTTACTGACTGTTGAGGCCACCGCTCCTCTCCACGCACGACTCTACAAGATGCTCGTCCGCCCGTCACCACACATCCAATGACAATCCGCCCACTACAGTATGGTTTTGTCGCAATTTACTTATCATTTATATAATTAAACAGCAGCAATTTGCTTATCTTATAATTGACAAAATATTTTACTAACGTTGACGTTATCTATATCTCAGTGCGACAAAATGAGGTAACGGCGTGAATCAGGCGATAAAGTAATACGACCAAGTTAAAAAGTTCATAGCGAACTATGAAAAAACCCACAGGCAAACGGTCGTCTACAAATGTGCAGGATAGACGATTGCCAGACGCGCATGCGTCAGTCGGGCCGTGGACAAACGTCAGTGAATGACAAGCTCCGAGTTCTGTATTAGCCGATCGATTTTAAAAGAAATGTAGCTTCTTCAGTAGGGCAACATTTATACTGCTTTTATATTTAGTAGTCTAAGCACAAAATAGCCAATGCTAAAATATACCCGTTTATAATGTACCGTATATTATTAACGATTAAAAATAAGAGATCATGCTAAGTTGCCGTAACATGCATTATTTAGCATATTATATACAAAAAAACCTGTGCCAAGAGCTGTCATATTGTGTTAGACAGATGTACCTACCCTATGACCAGCTACCATAACTTATTTTAAAAAATAAAACCTCTCTATCGATTTGCTTAGTAACATCGAGTGTTGGTTGGTCATCTGATCACCTACCTAGTTATTAATTCATGAATAGCATACAATATTTTATTTAATTTCCTCTTTCAACCACACATTTCCTTGTGTGTTATGTATAAAGTTTCTAGGAGAAAAGGATGAGAAAAATATAAATAAAGAAACTAACTTCTTAATGACTTTTCCAATACGTAATTAGAATTATCCTAACTTGTTGCGGATTGCATTCCCTTAAATGATATTAATTACATACCTATTACCTATTACCTATTAATAATTACATGATATAGAATTAATGGGTATTCTGGCGCCGCCATATCATGCCAGTGAGTATTGAGTAGGTATCAAGTTATACAAATAGTATTTTATATTATATATTAAGTACTAAATGTTCTCAGCGACTTTGTTCTTATAAAAGCAACGAAGTGTACTTTTTTAACATTAATGCCTTCATTGTCAGAAGTCACAGGTCACAGGATATCGAAAATTCGTAGTAGCAGGTTAATTTTTTTTTTAAGAAATAATATATATTTATTGATGTTATGTTAGTACTTCTTTACCATATATTATCTGAAAATATCAGCAATCGCCTGCTGTACCTAATTATTATAAGGCCAGATTTACAAACGTCAAAACTTTTTGTGCGACTACAAAAGTAATGATTCTTGATTTTCTGTAATGAGCATTGAAGCTGTTTGTATTTTAAAAAGTACCTATAAAAAATTAAAAAAAAAAAAAATATCATGATTTCATCACTTCTTTTTTTAAATTTACCTAGATATTATGTTATTCATAATACTCCAAATGCTTAAAAATTAATTTGTAAGTACATATATCTTAAACCTGTCACGTATACAGCGTTTTATTTTATCACTATAAACAAAAAACAAATACAGTAAAAAAGCGTATTTCTATACAACCAAAGTTATCACAATTACGAATCATTATAAAGATACGATTTACCCAATTATTATTAAAGAAGTAAGGGTGGATATGCTTTGCAGGATTGGAAAGATATGTTTAGTTATGGTTTGATAGCAGTGTCGCATAATCTATTAACAACACAAGCCTTGGCGACTAGTGATCAAACATTGGTATCAAACTGTTTTAGTAAAAATCAGGGTTGTCAAAATATAACAAAACAAATATTTTTTTTCCTTATGATCTTGATTTAATTTATATCTTCATATGCAAAATACCTACCAATATTAAATAATATTTATTTATTTATATAGATAAAAAGATACAAGCCAATAAAAACTATATCTATTTTTTAAGTTTAATTACTCAAAAACCTTGGCTTGACTTTCTATAGTTTTCACTAAAACGGAAAGTACTTGTAACGGCCGCAGTAGATACACTGAGTACATACTGAGTACTGACCTACATAATATGAAAGTTAATGAAATTTACTGTAAATTTACTGTTTTTTATTAATTTCGTCAATACATATAGTTATCACTTGCCTATAACTGACTTATTAACTTAATTGAGTTTTTTATAATAAAAATTTTGATAATAACCGGTGTTTACTATACATTTGAGTTATTTTATTACCCTAATAATATATTTTTTTCTGACAATTGCATTCGTTGGACTCTAGCGCCTGTAGTCTGTAAATATCTTAATAAAGTTTAAGTTTTTTTCTGGAAGTTTAACATTTACAAATCAGGAGGTCAGTAGAGTTTAAACTTTTTATTACTATTTGTGTAGTTCCTCTCAGGGGGCTTTTATAAAATCTTTTGTCCTTACGTGGCAGTCGTCCAGTTTAAGCCCATTTATTGTTTTATAGCTTCCATTATTGAGTGACTTGCGATGCTATTTTTTGTGCTAGGCATCTTTTTTTTGAAAATCGGAGCAACTACGAAGTCGACGATCGTAGTAAAATCGGAGCAGTCACGAAGTCGACGGTCCTGTTAGAATCGGAGTAGCCACGAAGTTGATGATCCTGGTATATAGATTTACATCCACGACTCGAAGGTTTAGCTTACTGTGGTGGTGAGTGTTGAGCAATTATTTTATACATATCTGACAATGTTTTCGTCTTTTATTCTATTATACTATATTTATTTATATATTATTAATACCATCTTTTCATAAAATTCGCTATAGAAAAAATAAAGAAATAAGAAATTCACAAAATCAACCCATCTAATAAGTTTGCCTTCAGTCTTCAGAGCCCTCGTAATTTTCCCGACCCTTTATTATTCAGATTAAATTAAATGACATAATGCAGAGATGTCGACGAACTTAACTCGATCAGGTTTAATTATTCCATTACGTTGATGACATTAGGCGCTTCTTATAACAATCATTTATTTAAGTCACACTTCAATAAAATGTTAATTGTCTAATATTATATATAAATAAAAAGACTCCCACTGACGTCTGTCACCACACCAGACTTCTGTATCCAGAAAAATTTGAATCTGTTGTCTGTACTTGCGAACCCAATTTTGATGCGAACTGAGATTGTCGTTTGACAACCATTCATTACGCACTTTTGATAGTGACATTTGAGCTGTCAAAAAGGCTATGGCTCTGCAGGAGACAGGAAGACTTACCCTTCTGCATTGCTCTGAATAATTAACTCCAAGAAAAAAGACAAAACTGCAAAAGTCAATATTTTAAATTCACATATAACATACTTGTATTGTAATGGAAAAATAATATAATAATTAATAATCGCTGACAACCCTATCCGTACTTTGAAGAGATAGCTACGTGCGTCACCGCTTATCAAAATGAAATTAATACCAGATCTAATCATTGCCTGTAACAGTGGCAGTTCCTTGACAAGTTACAAATAACCTACATTTTATTTGACAATGCCAAAGTAAAACTGATTTATATGGAATGATATTGAGATGGAGCAGCAAGGTTTAAGTAGGTACTATACCAATTTAATAGCGATTCTAAAGTGTTTTTATACTTAAAACAAAAATGTTACAAAACACAGAGAAAATGTTATCGAGATCTGTAACTTTTTTGTTCAGACCTCAGTTTTCATTATAAGTAAGACTGTTTTCATTACATTTTAAAACTTTTGCAACCATTAAACTATACGATATTATTAACAAATATTAAGAAAATATACTAAACACTACCTGTATAAAGGTTTCAAACGGATTCGTTCAGTGTTACAGTTTAACAACTAGGTACTTACAACTCGTTAAAGCACTGCACTATTGATCGACGACCGGTAGTAACCTTAAGTAATTACAACCATTCATTTAACTAATTACACCAATTCAGGTTATATACTACTCTACGTTACTACTAAAATAAATGTTTTTGTATTTATTACTATTATACTATTTTATTTCCCCCCTTGGGCGAGTGAATTCAACGTGTTGAGGTGCAAGGGGGCACGAGTTCGATTCCCGATAGGGACATACATGTATGTGATGAACATTGATGCCTGTATTTCTGGATTTTGGTCTTTTCTTAAATATATATTCGAAGTATTTATAATGTGTATTTCTGTTTGTATTGTTGTCTAACTCTCTTAACACAAGCAAATAATTTGCTTATTTAGGGTATAGATCAAATTGTGTAATTTGTCCTGTGATAAATAAAATATTATTATTATTATTATTATTTCAAAGCCAAATATTAAACCTAAAAAATAGGTTACACAAAGATTTTTTATAAAAATCTGTTCTAGAAACAATCTCAGATAAAAATAAATGTGAAAAAAGTTTCTCGCTTGAAGGTAAAGCGAATATTGAATAGGACAGGACTTCTGCAGCAGCCAAGACTGTCTAAGTGCACCTAATAAGGTCAATTATTGACGTATTGATTGCTTCAATGTATCTTCACAATGAAATCATACAATCTAGTCACTTTCGATTGTAAAAGGCTACTAGAATATATTGTAACAGGTTCAACTATCAAGACTGTTCAAAACGTATATGAGAAATGATTTGTAACAGAACTTTAGTAGATTTTTAGGGCCTTATGGGGAGTTCTAGACAATCGCAACGAATAAGGCAATATTTTGTGACCCGAGCTTGGGAAGGTCACTCTGTCCCATTAGCACCGACGAATTGTTGTCAAAATTTGTTAGATTATTATTATTATTATTAAAGTTGAAAAAAGGACTCTAGTTCGCGAGACGGAATGATTATGTCACTGGGAGGCTGGAAGCAAGTTTTATATAGTTATGTATATGGGTACTTTCAGTATAATGTGGAGGCCGGACAAATACGATATTTATTTATGATGTGGTCGGTTATAGGTAAAGAGAAGAAGAAGCGAAGAAGAAAAGGATTGAAGAAAGTGGATTTCTTTAAGATGACGTATGATAGAAGAGCATGGAAAAGATTAACATACTCCGACTACACGTAGTTGGAATAGTGTACTTCTTGCTAACTGACTTGGACCAGATGTTATAAATTGAAAATAAAATGGAGTCCAGATAGATAGCATTTTTTTTTAAACACATAATTTTGTGAACTAAATGCGTAGATAGTTTTGGAATTGAACATCTTATCCGCTTCATATAACTACTACTTGATTGTAGTGTATTGCTTTGTAAGGAGTAAAACATGAAGTACTAGAGTTTAGACGATACGAAATATTTATCTATCTCACGTTCAGCGATGGCTGCTGAAGTATTTAACATTATTCTAATTCATCATTTTGCATTGTATGTTGCAATTTGGCTTTACCTACTTTACGAACGTTCAAAGGAAACTATCGTGTTTCTGTTCAACGTTCGAAGCCAAATAATGTCTTTTGAATGTTGTTGAGGCTGATACGAAATTGCAATAGGGTATGTATGACAAAGGACAGCTATACTTTTATGGCTTGGTTGCAGTTTTAAAATAAATCCATAAATAGAACCAAAAATGATTATAATATGTAGATATGAATGAAAATAAAATGTTACTGTACATTATTATATTTATTTTTTTATTTCATTTTATAGCTGATAGCTCTTGATCAAATCGTACCTAGGTATCTTGTTTACCTACCTATTTATTATTATTTAACTTTTACAAGTAAGTGTAACTAATTATATTTTAGAGTCAGATTTAAAAAAGAGCTCGAAAACTTTAAATCATAAACTCGTAGAAAATGTTTTTTAACTGTTACGTTAACTTCTACAGTTTTTTTTTATTGAACCGCAGTTGTTTATGAGTTATTCTTTAAATTAATGAAAAAACAACAAAAAGTTTCATACTGCCTTTAAATAAACTTTTACATTAGTGGTAAAAATAAAAGACTTTATCGTTTTCATTAGTACCTAGATATTGATAAATTCAGAATTTCCCTTAACAACTGCTTTATTTCAGAGTATAACTATAATTGTTCGGTATTCCCTATAATGAATAACTAACTTAATAAACACATTTTGAGTTATTCTACTTATTCGTTCTAAGAAACTAGATCTACTTAGTTAATATTAAATCTGCAGTTATGTGAATTAGTATCGAAAATCAGTTGAACCTAATCTCTAAATAGTTCCGTCATTATATTAATATTTTAGTATACATTTTGAATTATACAAAAATGTCTAATTAATACACAATTTCGTATAATACAAAGCTAGGTTTTGATTTTTAATAACAGCATGTCCATTGGAACAAAAGATTACTGCAGCACAGACAAAAGTACAAAGAATGACCTGAAATATGAAATATCAAACAAAACTAACAAATACAGCTTTTAGTCATTAAATATTATTATAGTAGTTATTATAACCATTATTAAAAAATGTTATTTTTATCATCTATGGTGAAGGTGCGGTAAGGTACCTACTACATATTTTTAAAACAGCTTAATTAAATAAATAACGTGATATTTTTTTAATTATAACAAAAAGGTAATTATAACAAAAAGGTAATTGTAAGCAAATGTAGAATGAAAAATTAACCCAGAGGGATTCGAATCCGTGACCTCTGAGCCATGAGCAATACGGTAGCTCAATTGGTAAACGACGTTAAGGTTACGGGTTTGGATACCTGCCGGTATCGGTATAATTTTATATTCTATATATTTTTTAATTAAAATAAGTTTAACATGGCTGTACATGTTTATAGTTATTTTCAAATGTTTTTTTTATGTTTTAAAGATTACTTAGACAGTCAGAGTATAAATAGTGGGGCAGCTCTAACTTCCATAGAGAATATTAAATTAAAGATCTTACGTCAACATCAAAAAAACATTAGAACTAATTTTCGAAACCCCGAAAAGGTTAAAAAGAGTATGTTATATTTAATATCATGATAATATCAAGAAGATATAGAAAACCTTTTTTTGAAAATTTTCTTTGAAAAATAATATAATGTACATTTTATAAACAAATAGTTTTGTATAAACTTATTAAACCATCAAAGCCTTATAAAAGGCGAGCTAAAAACAAGTTATTAACTATAAAAGATGCTTTAGCTGCAAAAGGTACAACGGCCATAAGCAAACTAAATAGGACCCCGAGGATTATTTCGGTTATCTTTTAGGAACTGCTTGCATTATTAAGATACTGTGATTCTGAATGTTTCAGACATCCCTTTTTAGACAATTTCGTATAAAATCTTTTTCATACGTACTCTTTATGAATTTAAAGAGATTGTGTTTTGATTATCCATTTTTTTTTTCTTAATGTTCTGTACATTTATAAGTTTAAACAACTATGCTATGTATGGTTTTACTCGTCATTTTGGGAAATAAATATTTTAAAAAGCGTTATAGGTAAATAAAAAGCCACAATAAAGAAAAGGATAAGTGGAGATAAGATAAACCTTTAATAAAAAAGATTCTTAACCTAAAATTCAAAATGGTTCTAAAACGCTAATGTACAAAAACCAGAAAAAATATAAATCTCAACGAAATTTGCAAGCTGTTTATTTTTTCTTCGATACCGACATCAAATAAATTTACACAAAAAAAAATAAAAGTAACACGTATCTGTAATTAAATCACATCTGTTTTATCTGTAACAATTGAAAATAGATCTTAAACAATCCACAGACTAAACAATAAAGTCAATCTCGCCGTCTAATATTTTATTTATCTGTATCATTCGGAAACAGATTTAGATGACATTGGATTTGGGCTTTTACGATGTAAGACTGTTATGTTTTTACATTATATTTAATCATATTAAAATAGGTATAATAAGCTACTCAAATAAAAAAGAACACCATTTACTTAATATTATTATTTGATTTCCAATCCCACTCATTCATTTTATGATGGGGTACGTATCAAAACTACAACATGTCTTTGCATATTTTTGCATAATACCTACCTGATTAATACCTACAGCCTTAAGAACTGGATGCTGGAGAATATATGACAATTATTATCTCTACTAATATTTTGTTAAATACAAGATAATTCCATAATATTATATGCAAACAACACTACAAAGACGCGTAAGAATTAGGCAAAAAATCAATGTTATATATTTTTTACTAATATTATAAATGCAAATGTAAATTTGTTTGTTTTGCGTTTTCATACCTTAACTCAACAAATGATTATGAGCTAATAAATATTCAAGAATATAGAAAAAGACAGTACCTACGTGGGTAGGATACATAGAAACAGTATGTTTTTGCTGTGAGAGGTGGCCTTCATAACAAAAACATGTTTCCAAGGGATGGAAAAAATATAAGTACCTATATACTTATTTAACTTGAATAAGTAGCTTCACAGGTTAATTACAATAGATTTGTGAAATTTTAACACAAGTAACCGATGTCATGAAAAATACTAAGTATTTCTTATTCCGGTTAAAAATACAAGGTTCCTGTCAAAAGAGAGTGCGAGGGCACTACCATTGTCTGTTATTTTAATTATTAGTTCTTTTAACTAGTAAAGCCGCGGGCAAAACCAAGTATTTGAATAAAGCAACGTAAACGGAACCTCATGAATTGCTTACTTTACTACATCCTATACTATGAAGTTAGAGATGGTTGTAGAAGTATTTAAGTTTTTACCCGTATTATTACTACTAGAGTATTCTAACTTTGAAGCGCTTTAAAATGCTTAAAATGCTTTGTAGCTAAGTAAAAGATGAAATCCATGTGTACTTTTCACTCTTTTTAATAACACTAAGAAAATTGTATATGTTATATTATCTTACATAAATATAAAATGAAAAATATCAATGCGGGCAGGGATTCAAACCCGTCAATAAATCAATAAATGTATATATTTTATAATTTAAATTAGCTTTACATTTTTAAAAACATTTTAAAATATTATATTATGGTTTGCAAATAAAATAATTAAGAGATGAGACTAAACTATAAAAATGAAAAATCTATAATTTATGTAAAATATAAGAATGTTACAATTCTGAATTTACAAGTTTAATGAAACTCAGCGCTAAATTTGTTTTCATATATTTCAATGAATTGAAACAGAATACAGCACTGAATGGAGATATTTCTAAATAGAAATGCAAAATTAAACCTTTAATTTGAATGAATGAAGCCTCCAACACATTCACCAAAAACATTGTGAATACAGAATATGTATTCAAATATAACTATTTTTTTTAACATAAATTACTCTAATTTTAAAAACTTTTTCTGTAGTCGGTACAGAGGAAGAATGAGATGGTCTACTTGAAGGTATTCAGTTAACATCAGCGATAGACATTGGCAACAAATAATATTTTGAGAATGTGTGATCCATACTAAGAACGGGTTTTGAGAGGAGTAATGAGGGAAAAAGGAGGGAGTTAAAGGGGAGAAACGCAGTTGTAATAAGTATTTCACTGATCTGTAAAAGAAGGTTGTCTTGATAGATCAAGCCCTAACTTGTAGCTAGATGCCTTAACATTTATTATTTACAGTAAAATGTAAATTAAAATAAATATATTGCGTTTCTTTAAAATTTAAGTTTAATTAACAACTGATTGGCTTTTGAATAAAAATCACATTCTTTTAATTTAATATGAGTATACAATTTTTTTTATTTTTATATATATGCCCATGTGTAACATATAAAACAAAACAATATACCTAAGTATATTTATTGAAATGTAGTCATTCAATAAACAGAGTATGAAGAAACATTAATCTAAAATCAGATATCATTGGCAGATAGTGTTGACGCAAATGAATGGGGTTTGACGCAAATCTTCAAATTAGTTATCACTAGATAATAAGTCCGCATTGTCGTGGCCACTTGAAACTGATAACGATTTAAAAAATAACTTAAAATGTTTATAATAATATATATAAATATATACCTGTTTTTTGATTTTTGAAAAAATATGTAAAATAATACACGCCCTTTATATATATGCCCCTTGTATATTTATCAAATGTAGCTATGAAAAATATATATTTAATAGAATCAAAAACAACGTAAACTCTTTTTTTTTAAACGCAAAAGTTTTAATAATTCATCATTCAGTCTTAATCATACTTTTTTTTTCATACACATTATAAAATAATACCTACTTCCCGCATACAAACCCATTTTACCAACTAGGTATATCTAAAGTATCAGTAAAATCTAGTTCTATAGATTATAAAGATTCATTTCTATAAAATGGCTGACTGACTGAATGGTTGGCTGGCCGGTAGTGATAGTGTTTCATTTTTACTGAGAGTATATAACATAGTGAGGTAACTCACAAATTAAACACAAACTAATAATTGCCTCGCAACTTTGGGATAATTTGATCTAGAAACCCCATCTTTAATACGCTTAAATTGATAACCGATCTACAATCTCAATTATAATCAACCTTCGGCTTCTTAGTCCTTATAAACTAAATTCAATCCATAGAAGGATTTTATATTGATAACTTTAGAAACTGATTGCATTTTAAATATTTAGGGGCAATAACTTGATCAGCACCTATTATTAAAATAATTTTATAAGAAAATATTATAAACGTTACATTAGATACATAAAAGTATCTTGAATAGTATATACCTTTATTAATATAATTCTCAATACATTTTTGTAAAAGGTCACATCACTATTCAATACCTTTAAGGAATATTTCATTATTTTTCTAAAAGGAGGCCGCTTATTAACTTCGTTAGAAGTTTTTAGTATTGTTTTCGTTTTCAAAAACTGTACTATAAAATTAATGTCTACCCACAAAAATGCTTTTAGGTGAAGTGGACTAAGATTTTTATTTCAAGGTAAAGCATTGTCTTAGGAGATATAAATGATTATTTATTTGTCAATATATTCGGAGCCCAGCGACGGTGACGTCACTGGCAGCGCGCGCAACTGATCGATCTGACTCGTCGCTTCCGATGCTGCAGCGCTGTTCACAAAACTAAACTAAAACCTTTCAAGCTCCTAAGTCGCTGCAATAACATTTTTGAAACCATAGCGTAATTTTTTTCAAACTCAAAATATTTAAAGGTTATATTTTAATATTGTATTCAATAATGTTAAAATTTGACATAATTTAGGTACTAAAAGTTACGTTCATTAACGTTGTTATTTCTTGAGCAAGAAGTTTAAAGGAGAATTGAATAAAATTTATTGAAGCTAAAAATAAAATAAGGTTCTGTAGTTCCCGCTCGTGCGTAAAGAAAATAAACATCCTATTTTATTGAGTCTGGAGGCTCGTTTCTACAATTTAATTAAAAATAATTGAATCAAATGTAGTCCCTTTTAATTATATATAATAATGAATAAAACTGGAATAATATATTCTTTATATGTATGCCGTAACAAAAATCATTTGAACCTTTTTGAGCAATAAGCATAACGAGAATTCTGCAATGTTTGTAATACCATTGAACCCTTTTGAGTGTATGTAAGTAGGTCACTTACTTGGACCTATAAGAAAAAGCAGTAAATCATAAATATATTTTGATGTAGAGTATAATAAAGTTTGAAAATGTTATCATGTTAAACTTATTTAATTATAAATAAACGTAGAATGAAAAACAAATCAATACGGACCGGGGTTCTAATCCGCGATCTCTTTGAAATCGTCCCGTCACTCTACTATTTGAACTACCCATCCGGTAAGCATTCTTTCTCTATATGATCGTCTTTATTTTTGATAATGTATTTAATTTATCATTTGAACTTGTCTACTCGTTGATCTTGAAGGTAGAATCTTCTTAATTTACGAAGATTTAATTTATAGTATATATTATACACAACAAAGAGGTGTTTAAAAATTTGATAATATAACCGCCTCGTTGGTCGAGTGGTTAGCGCAGACGCAATGGGGCTCGGGTTCGATTCCCGAGTTCGATTCCGATGTAATGAACATAGATGTCTGTATTTCTGGGTTTGGTCGTTTATTAAATATATTTTCAGTATTTATAATGTGTATTTCTATGTATTTGTATTGTTGTCTAACACCCTTAACACAAGCAAATAATTTGCTTACTTAGGTCAATGTATGTAATTTCTCTAGTGTTATTATTATTAAGCTTAAACTTTGACATTTGGTTTAACTTTAATTTAATATTAATCAAAATAAATAGATATTAAAGTTATGACAGAAATATAATTGGAAATAAAACATATCTTAATTAATAAGAATTATTATTATACATATATTATTATAATATTTATCCGAAGTGACATAGCTTTTAAGCCTGAGACTAAAAATGATTAAAATAAGAGAGATAGATATAAAAAAAAATATACCTCTGAGATAACAACATACATCTAATGAAGCAGTGGTTTAAGGTAGATAATTATGATAATTTGGACAAAACCACAAAAGCCGCCTAGGCTCTTGTGTGTCCTCAGGTAGCAGTGACATTGATGATTGTAAACAGTTACCTGATGACTCGTGCAGTGAGTGCTTGACGTTAGTTTTAGGATGGAAAATATGAATCAAGCACCCCACTTTTCCTCCTCTATAACTTGTAGCCTGTAGGGCCGGACCTATTTGTTTGTCTTCATTTTTATACATAGATGTTTTCATTTTAGTATAAATATTATTCTTTTTTCTCTGTACATGTTTAATGACGAGAATAGAGACATCTATTCTCGTCTTAAACGGCTATATCGATTTTAAAGTTTTGTTTTGTATGGTTTGGAGACACAATTGGACCTGGTAGGTTTAAAATAGATCCCAGAATTTGTTTCATTATATATACCTAGATATACAAATGTAAAGTAGACTTACTAGTCTACTCGTTTGTATACATATTCTACTACTCTACTCAGTAGAGTAGTATAGGGCATAGGAACATCATTATATAGAATTACAGGAATACTTCCCCAATTAACCTTGTCATTTACGAAAGAAGTTTGAGGTTAGTATAAAAATGACTTAACTGTCATTAATTGACATAATGAAACTAAAATGCTATATCCGAAATTGGAAAGTAAACATATCAGAATACAATTGTTAATATCTGAAGGATCTTTTTAAATTTACAGTATTATTAACGATAATAAAGCTACCCTAACACTGAAATATAATATTTGTAATTGCCACTTGAAGATAAGAATTGTCCTAGAGAGTGTGTTTATATTTCCTTACAACTCGAGCAATATTCTATGATAGACAATATTTATTTAATTAATTTTATTTTGATTATTAATATGTAATATTAATCTTTTTACTAGAAGGGTTCTGAATCAATCTGATACATTGAATTTCTAAAATTTCAATTTAAGTCTGTATTCATATATTATATACCTACTTTTAAAGATATAACTTATAAAAAGAGTTTCATACAAAATTCCTCAATTCTTCATAATCTTTCAAGTTCCTTTTAGGTTAAATTCTCAAAATCCTATCTTAGCGATCGGTCTTCTAAGATTTATCGGTTGCATTTTAATAAGCTAAACTAAAAAGAATTAATATCTTGTAAATTACACTACATTACATTTTTTAAAGTTATAAATTGTGAATATATTTTTATATCTATATATTCCTAACGTTCTATTTGAAATTCGAAAGGTCAAACCAAAGTTACAAAAGAATGAAAAGAAACGTTTATCGGTGTACTATCGTTAATTTTATGATTCGCAATCGTGTATTTCCGTTAAAAAATGATTCGAACACATTGCTTAGAAACGAGATATCGACCCAAGAAAATACGGAAGTAACGTAAAACCCTCTGACGAATCCGGCACATAATGTTCCATTTTCATGGTACAAGTCACAAGTCAAAAGGGATATTATTAAAAATAAAATAAAGTGATTGCTTAAAGGTTAGTACATTATTGGAAATTACAGTTGAAGCCCGTTAAATACTTTAGTATTTTTAATCAACAAACAGCGGTCTAATATTTTTCGTTCTATAATTTTTCTCCACTGATTGCGCTGAATGTTCATTTTACGCTTTTTAGTTTCTGAACAAAAAGCGCTGGTTTATATTTCATTGTACTTTTTAAATGTTAAAGAAGAGTCTTATTACGTAATTGTACGTAAAATATATCAGATTAAAACTTTTTGAATATTGTTTCAATATATAGGTAGGTATATAAATAGGCACTGATTTTATAACATGGATATTTGGTGTGGTTGTAACAACAGTCTGTATAAAAAATCTGACTTTTTACTTACTAAAATAAAAATTGTTTCAAAACAAAAACCGTATTTGGGTTATAATAACAAAATATAAAAGTTCAGATTTTGTCTAAATTGTATGTGGGTAAAGATGACTTATTGCTTTTAGCTTGTGACATGGGAGCAGTCTGGCAACAGCAATTGTTTAAATGTTTCTTCAAAAATTTTAATTACCAGAAATGAATGTGCAATTTGGTGGATAACAAATTATCATTTAAAAATAATCATCCGACTTTGATTGTAGCACTTACATTTCTAAAAACAAAGATAATATTTAATATACTTAGCTATACAGCTTTAAAATTTATCGCGAATTTCTTATAACTTAATCTGTGCTATTATTTCTTCATGTCTTTTTGATTTGTAGGTCTAACCTCGTCTTTATTTCAGTTCCAAGTCATCGAGGTTTACGATCACATTCGATACGAGGTTTAATTATGACTATTAAGGGTTACCAAAAATTTTCAAAATATTTTTTTATTATAATATATTAAAAATAATTAGTGTCTTAGAATAATAATTAATAACATTATTTATTTTAGTAGTCTAATCATTTTTGAAAGTTCAGAAACATATTAATAATTTAACATCATTTTAAAAGTAAATGAGAATATTTTGTTTCACAAAATTCAGAGAATAGATTTTTTCAGGTAAAAATTAAAAATAATATAACCAATAAATTTTAATTAAAAGCAGTAATTTACTATTAAAATATAATGTAATTTTCAAGAAAATTATTTAGAAAGGTATATTTAAGATTTCTCACGACATTATGTGTTCATCTGTCCTACTATTTTTTGACGTCATTAATAGGCTTAGTCTCGTCTTTATTTCCTTTTTTTTAACAAAATTCTCAATTATACCATGAAAACCATATTAAGTCTATGCCAATAAATATTTATACTATTTGTATAAACCTATAGCAGCTCTGTTTACTTTGCCCAAAACTAAGCAATGTTAAAAGTCACAATTAAATATAACCTTGTTTTAAATAATAATAGTAATACTTTTATTGTACTCCACTTTACAGTAAAAAATAATAATAATAATACATCGTCAAAGCGATTTATAAAAGTACAACATAATAAGGTGGTGGCAACCCTAGTCTTACGATGAAGTGTTTAAAACAATCGTAATAAGTACTTTTAAACAATTTAATTTTGTTTTCAAATTCATATTAATAATTAACTTAGGTACATAATTTGCCTAAAGTGATTAACTATATACTTATATATTTTTTTCTCTATTCATTGTTTTTTCATGATTGTTACCAACTGAATTTTAAGTTGACGTGATAGATACATAAACATAATTATTCTATTATACTTACAAGATACATCCAGACTTAGGCTTAGACTTCATAAATAATAATGTTATAAGGAAAACATTTTTTTTTAAATTTATATAAATATAGAATGAAAAATAAACCCGCGACTACTGAGAAACCGCCCCGTCGCTTTAACTGAGATACCGTATCGCTGTCCGCCTTGGTGAATTAAGCATTCTATATGTGATCGTCTTTATCGGAATGGTATTTTTACATGAATTTATTTTAAGTAAATAATGTCTCAGAAATTTATTAACAGTACCTACTTTGAGCTATAGTGTCCCCGTATTCCGGTATCTATGAATTTTTCAGTAAATGATTATTAAAAATTGAAATATTCATTACATGGAAAACATGTTTATAAACAATTTTAAATACTAGTGTGTGTAATTTGTTTAATTAAATATTAATATGTTTGTAGCATAAACATTCGTATTGGTTTATAGTTTAATTTACGACGGTGGATTTTCTTTTCCTTCCTCTTCCCTTTCCTTCTTCCTTCCTTTCCGGAAGGATTTATATGTAAAATTCAACTCATAACTCCCTGTGATCCTATTAAATTCGATTAAGCTATAAATGTTGTTTAAATTTCCTTTATTTTTATTTAATTCTAAAGTATTCAAATCTTATTTTTGCAAAGAAATTCAACGTCACTATAATGTCGGTCAGAGTTTTTAATCTGTGTAACCAAGGATCCATCTTAAGTGTCACTTCTGTATCGAGGTTAAATAAATGTGCTAAGTTTTAATTGTATTTATAATATTTACCCTAAACTCTATTACATTCATTGTAAAATTGAATATATCTACATTGTTTTTAGAGTATTTAAAAATTCATGTAATTTAAAACCAATCAAATGGATTTGTTTATCCACAGACTAAAAATGTACCATAAATTCAGATTACGTCAAGTGTGAAATTACCAGGGAATGGACTGCAATTGATGTCTGAGTTGACCTACATATCGATCTCTTTCTAGCATGTTTTATTAGGTTAGGAGTGACCGAGATAGATGCCTTTTTTGCATTCAATCTGCAGTATGATGAAGTTATTTCGGTCATTCATTGTTATAGCTTTAGAAAATTGAATTTTAAATGTAAAGATGTTTTATTTAATATCTAGAGATATGTGTTTGACTGTATTTCAACTGAAATAATCTTTCTATGGTTTCTAAACCATAGAGTTATTATAAGTACACAGAGATGAGAAGTCACCCTAAAATTTGTTCATCGAAAAATAACTAAAGGAAATGAGACTACCTACCTGTCTCTCTTTCTTGCATGTGTGATTGGAAAAAGATAAGTATCAGACTCTTATCTTGTCACCTTTTTTATTTGTCAGTCACTGCCACTCATAGGCCTATTTAAGGCTCCCCTATTCCATGTATAATATGTAATAATAATTCTATGGAGTACACACAATTATCATAATACAGGTAACAATTAAGTGACTAAAACACAATTGACCTTAACTGACAGATGAAACTTGAAGATAAAAAAACACTGATAGTTCCTTCTTTATCAAGCTTATCAAAAAGATCTAATCTTTTGTAATTAAAACCGAGGATTATTTTTATTTCCTTATATTTATACAACGTATACTAAATAAACATCTCACCTGAAGAGTTTCGTCAGACTAGCGTCCAAGGCTGCGTTTCCTGAAGCCTTTCAGTGCGTGGCTGACGCAGCATTACAAGGGACACCGCTTAGTACTATGGCAGTATTAACTATACAGCGAAACACATTTTGGAATTATTAAGGCAAGTTCATATCTAAAAGCACCCAAAGTCCAATGTCTTTCGCGTCGTTCGCGATATTATCTAAATTCAAATTTCTTGTGTGTTAAACGCGGCCTAGCACGCGCTTTATATCTGTCCACCTCCATATAAGATGTCCGATGCCGATGCCCGCTACCTTCACGCTCTAATCTGAAACAATTGAAATTCATATAGTACCTAATTGAACCAAATATTAATAATTTCCCGCTTTATTTTGTTCCTGTCACGGGGGGCATCATAAACATATAAATAATTGATTACTATAAGTAGGGTTGCCAACTTTTTTTAAAGAAATAAAAAGTATAAAATGGTTTGAATAGGAAAAAAAGGTAATTGAAACAAAAAAAACAGTATTTTTATAATTTTATGTTTTTTGCCTTAAAAAATTTTATGTGCTTTTAGCACAAGCTAAAATTTTTTACTATTTTTAAGTGTTTAAAAGTTTGTTGATATCATTGGAATTTAAATAAATAAATAATTGTTCCTAATTTTTATTACCATTTCAAAATGTTCAAATTTAAACTCATTTTTCAAAGACATGCTAGGAACTATGAAAGAAATTATGTTCGCTAAAACCAAACCATTTTTCACCTCCGACTCAAAAAGAGGGGTGTTATAAGTTTGACCTGTCGATCTGTAACTCAGTGTATCAGTGTGTCTGTCTGTGGCATTCTAGCAGCCAAACGCGGGGCCGGTTTTAATTGCGGTTTTTTTTAATCGAAAGCCTGATTCGTCGAGATGGTTCTTGTTTTGGTCGCGATAGAAACCATCGTCTCCAAGATGTTATAAAGGTGGAAGAAAGGTACATAACTTTAAAAAGAAGAAAAAAATAAATTTAAAATAAAAAAAACCCCATGGAAAACATACAAAAAGACATCTAAAAAGAATAAAAATAATATTATTATATACTTGTTGAAGTGGTTGAGTCGGGGGACCACATAATAAATTAAGAAATTAAAATGTAAGTTACCAAGGCAAATAAAGAAATTACGATATCAATTCGTATAGTGTAAGTCCTCAATGATTAACTTCGTATAATAGACACCATCGTCAACGTACTTACAATGGTCCCCCGATGCAAGTACTTCAATAAGTACGAAATAATATTATTTTTATTCATTTTAGAGGTCTTTTTGTATGAGGGTTGTGGGGGGGTGGGAGGGGTTAGGGGTTTTAATTATTATTTTTTTCTATCATATAATTTAAGCTCCTATCAAAATAAAGTGAAAAAATACTTATAATTTATTTAATTTCCGATGATGACAGATTCCCATTGACATTTGACTGACTGACTGTCTGGCTAATATTTCATTAAATATTAGATACTTTCGTTCGATTTTGTTCATTAATTAGAAATCGTTTCGGTCGTCTGCTCTAATTCATATGCTAAATAGTTAAATACCTACCTATAAATCCCACATTGAGTATTTTGTTCTAAACATCGCAGGAAAGCTTGGAAATAAAGTTCTCACATAATTTATTTGCTTGCAAAAGTATAAAGCATAGTACCAAAAATAAAGTATAATACTTTATTATAAAGTATGGTTGGCAACCCTACCTAGAAGGTACACCTAGACTGGGAATAACAATCTGTGGATCACACAAAGAATTGTCCCCTGAGAGAATCGAAATCACAACTTCTGGTTCATCAGTCAGGTTTTTTAACCATTACACCAAAAGATCTACAATTAACAAATCCAATGTATATATAATATAAATGTTAATTTATTTGTTATCTTTCTAACGATACTTTAACTTTCTATACGATATAAGATAATTAAAGTTACTTAAAAGCAGATGCCGAGTTTTGATAAAATTACAATACAATATTTATATAAAAAGATAACTTTACTTTTAAGATATCCGAGTTAAAAAACAAAGAGATACACGATATTAGTTTTCATGATAACATTTATAAAATAAAACATTATAAATAAATTAGTTGCCTGATAGAAAATATTAGCAATTAGTTCTAATGTGAGATTGCAGAGCTGTAGCCAAGAAAATAAAACAAATCTTAAATCCACTGCTTCATTTAACATAGACTCGAATGATTAATAGAATTCATAATTTTAAATCTTTTACTAGTTTTTTCAAATTTAAGGATATAAAAAGAAATAAGTAAGTATATTTTTTAAGAGTAGAGTTGTAACAATATCCTTAACATTTAAAAACAATAGATAAAAAATTGGTATTTTAAAATAAGGTAGGTAATGTTATCTGTATTTAAAAATTTAAATTGTTTTGTAAGAATATTTAAATTATTGGGTGTGTATGTGTAAAAAAAATACAGTTTGAATGTTTGGATGCTTGTCTTTTAACCCCACTAGAAGTAATGGCTTTGTTTAAAGTTTTTAACAGATAGACCATGACCTGAAAAATGACCTTTACTACTTATACCAAAAAAATAAAAGGTTCCCGCTAGAGTAATACTCAACTACCATTCATCACTGGACAGAGGGAGGAAACTGTCATTGTATGTTACTTTAGTTATTAACTTTTTATGTAGACCATTGTTTACTGTTGTTCTATCCCGAAAGCCTATCCTATCTCAAAACCTTATATGTAATAATAGTAGGTAACACGACTAGATCCGTATCTAACTAACTAATCAAACGTTTGTATTTTAATGTTGTTTTTAAGCTGTTAATCTATTGATTTATTTGAGCAACTCTTGTCCGACAATTGTTATAATATTATTTTAATTATTCAATAAATTTTAAAATTGAGGTACAATTTTGTGTGTTAAAATTAATTTCGAAGTAAAAAGAAATTCAAATAATTTTCCCAAAACCGTTAATTTGAACTCGCATAAGAGAAACCTAAGTAAGATAACAACCTTCTAAACCTTCTAAACCTTCTAAACCTTTACAGTATTATTATTAATGCCGTTCAAGTGCCCTACATTAAAAGTTTTCTATGAGAGAGAGAAAGATAGAGATGTGATGATAAGTTTCTTTAAAACTTTATATTTTTATTTAGATGAACAGAAGTTGTGATCTAAACTAAATTGTAACCTTGTAACTGTAAACTTGGACAGTGTTATTTCTGTAACTTACTGTAACTGACTTGACTGAAGTTAACAGGACTCGAACTGCCTCTAATATGAACTTATTTCAATTGTAAGGGTTTAAAGGTACATACACTATTTTTTTTAATTTCAAATTTTACAAAATGAGCATTTATAAAAATCATATATACAAATATAAGAATAAAAATATTCCTTAATAAAAAATGAAAAAAAAATCCTTAGCTTAAAAAAAAAACCTTTCCGGTACAAGCTTTAAAAGCGGTATAAGGTGTTTTTTCAAATAAAAAATCTATAATATTCAATATAAAAACAAAAAATACCAAAAAGGTGATCAAAGTTTCTACATCAGTGGTGTTGAGAATATCTCTAAACGGTCAAGTGCCAAGTTTTTTTTTTCAAATTTTTGATGGTTTCGAACACATACAGAAAGGAAGAGTGTTGGCAGTTACTTGAGCGCCGAGGATTTAGATCAGCTCCTCGATAACTGACTTACTGTGTAGAAATGGATCACCCGACGAACCTACTGAAAATATTTATATATCAGTTAAAGAGAATAAAAAACTTCGATACCGTGATTCAGATTTTAAAGGTCCTATAAACTTTTGAGAAAAAGAAAATTGATTTTAATATTATATACATGAAAGATGTTTTTTTTGAATTGTGGCATGATATTATGACAGCGTTAAGTATAACAATTATACAAAAAAATACATCTTCTTCGTAACATATACAATGTAAGGTGTAGTCCTTCCACCTATTGGTGATAATGAGAAATAGAAATAGAAAATTCATTAAAATATAGTCCTTAAAAACAAATATATTCTTTATTAATAAAATATAAACGTTTAATTATAAGTTAATTAATAAATAAAACAAAACAACATTCTAAACATCGCAATAATGTTTAGAAAAACAAAGTTAATATGGCGACATCTTTTAATCGAAATGAATAATTAACAAATAATTTCTCGTGTACCTACCCTCAGAATAGTTAACTTTTCAATCATATTAATTATAAATCCACTCACACAAACAAACAAGACGAAGATGTTATTTTACGACTCGGAAGAAATAATTTTGACGTCCGGTCGTTAAATCGTTAATAAATAATTATTACACAATGATATGGTGATGAATATTGATGATCCATATAAATTATCTCCGAATGTAAACATATTGGCAGATAATTGTGTACCTAGTGGACTTTGTTGGTTACAGTATATTAAACTCTTGCTATAGCACGAGATTACCTTCCTTAGAGGACATACTAGGGAATAATTAAAAAAATCAAAGGACGTGTGATAGTGAAGTGGTGATAATTTGAAGTGTGAATTTTGGTTTTAAAAACTTGTATTTTCTGGTACTAAATAAAGTCCTTTTCCAAATATATGTATATGTGCTAGTATGTACAGATCATGGTGATCATCAACATGTAAACAATGTTATAAAAATCCATACAGTATATCATAAAAAGTGCAAACTTTTGAATCGTTTATCTACATAATATACAATTTAACATATTCTTGGAGCTAACGACATGCTAAGTGTTTCTTCAAAAGTTAACTAATTAGTGATGCTGTCTTTTGAAATACAAATAGTGAGTCTGGTCGCCACAAAAGTATTCAGTTCACAAGATCCATTCTCTTGGAACACAAATCGGAACATGCTAACCCACTTCCGGTTACATAAAGTGGCTTTTAGTCTTAAATGCATCTTAGGATGCTGTCCTAGTCTTTGTTGGAATTCAAGTTTTAAGATGTTAAAGTGTGATAACAATCAAGTAATATATAAATTGCAATAAAAAATAAATAATTTAATAAAGTTTTGTTAAAATTTATGTTCTTTATTTCGAAATCTGTGTCATTAAATATAAATGAAATTGTAGATTTACATTTATATAATAAATACTTTTACAATATGTTTCTAAGTTGGTATTTTAGGGAATAAAATTATTTTCATTAAGTATTCATTATATTTATTTTTCTCTCCTAAATAACTTTAGCAATTATTATCCAAAGATATGTTAGGACGGATGCCATTATGAAGGACTGATTTCTATACAAAAATAAAAAACCAAAGAAAGAAAGGAAGAAGGAAAAAAAGAGAGAGAAGTTTATATAACACAGCTTTATCACCCTAAAGATATAACTTATATAGTTATTGCAAAATTATGATGAAATGATTAATATTTTATCATACTGTATGTAGCACATACGAGTAATAAATATATACAAATATATGATTAGAATAAAAATACACAAAAAAACATTTTGAACATTGTCCTGGATGGTTTATATTTTTTCTTTAGTAATTTGCCAGAAGTTTGTAAATCTGTACATCTGTTTTATTATAATTATAGTACAAACCATTTTTGTTATCTCGTGGAAATAAGATGGTATTTCGCAATAAAAAGTTTCGGAGACTCAGACAATAAGACAATGACAAAGTAACAAATTCCATAAAAATATTAATTTCCTTATGCACTAATAAACAAACACAAACATAAAAGATTTATAATATATTGCAATGATATTTATATTTTATTATAACATTGATTTAATAGTTGGTATATTGATCTCATAAACCATTTGATGGAGAACTAGTGTACTGACGTCAGATAAATTTCTGGAGCCTGTACTTGTAGTCATATATTAATTGCCAACAATCGTTGTATCTTAGATAGGTACTTAGTGCATCCAGGTCTTATTTATAACCAATCAGGCTAACTTGGCGTCAGCTTAATAGTCTTGATAAAGACATACTCCATCTTAAAAGCGCCTTGGAGGCGGCGGTTTGGCCTTGGCCTACTTCCCATCCTTTCAACAGCCTCCCCTCCCCCAGGGAGATCAAATCCTTGAGTTAATTTCGGATAACACAATAAGTGTCAATAAGGTTTTATTTGATTTCTCATATTTTGTTGATTGACAAAACATTTTAGCGCTTATAGGGCGGCATACTATCGATTCCTTGTTAAATATTAAGATGATGATTAATGGCTGCTGGAATATAATCGAATAGAATATCAAAATTATATTTCACTATCGAAAATTATTATCCAACTCATAACTCATCAGCCATTGATGTCCCTGGCTTATCTCATCAATGGTAATAGACAAATTAAAAATCACATGGGTATGTGATTTTTTTTTGTATTTTTGGTAATATACCAGTTCAGCTGAGTTGCCATACAAAGAGTGAGTGAGAGGGCTGGGCACTTGTCTTCTTGTGTCCTACTCTTACATATGTATATAAATGCCCATTTTTCGAAAAGCAGGGGAAAATGTAATCGTTTACCAGTTAGTGGGTGGTAATATAAAAAAAATCTCTATTTCTTTTTTTTTTTTCAAATACAATTAAAAAGAGATGTGAATTCTTATTATTACGTATATACGTATAAAAATAATGTTATACCTAAGTAGAACTGTTTAAAATTGCATCAAATGATCTGTTGCATTTTGATAAGAATGGATGTAGTGAAATTATAACTATTATAAGTTTATAAGCTTAAGTAATCTACAGATTAGATAAAATATAATATGTGAGAGAAACGTCATGACACCTCAAAAAAGTGATCTTATTCAATCTATCTATCTATGATCTATGAAATACCATAGATCTTTAATTTTGAAGTAAATATTTATTTATGAAAGTGCAAATGCCATTAATTTATTTAATAGGAATTTATTTAAGTTATTCAATCATTAATTAATTCAGTTGTTATAAATAGCGTTTACGGTCTATCAGCAAAATTGCTGTTTTTGTACATGACTGATTCATTGAACTTGGAAAGTAATTAATAATCAAGTAAAATTATCAGCGAATATTTATATTATTTTATGAATTCAATAATCTTCTTTGTAAAATCCTTTTGTTAAGATCTTTTCATTTTAATTCAATAAACTGAAGGCTAAATATAATCTAAACGTAATTTCATATTCAGAAGAATTTAAATGAATTTATAAGTAATTAATAATTATTCTTCAGATAATTTATATTGCGTTTATAAAATTTACATTTCAGCCGACCCTTTTGATATTAATAAATGTTATTCATATCTGAAATTTCAATTAATGAAATAATTATGACTTAAAATTCTTATTCAATTGTGATAACCATTTACGTAGTTTTGATGCCACGATGTCAGTCTGTTTGTGATCTGTCCTCTAGGGCTACTAGGCGATAGCACGATTTTTGACGTTATGAAAACTATGACAGTTTACCAAATCGTAAATTCAAAACATAATTATTATACACTCTATGAAACAAAACCTAATGAAATGTTTAAAGAAATCTGTTAAAGATTATATATATTTTTATTTATTGTAGAAACGTCAAATCTCGTACTAGGGTTACCATATGTATGCTGTATGCCGTACAGAAATTTATTAAAACCATATGTAATTTTAAATTTATATTTTAAATCTAACCCAACGTTTCGAATGCTTTGTAGCAATCGTGTTCACGGTAAGACGAGATGGAGTCCGTCTGTCTGTCTATAATCTTTATTAAATGCAAGTCAGCCAGCAAGCAACGTTCGCTAGCTAAGTAAGTAAGTAGCCGTTAGTAGGAAAATAATTGTAAGTTTTGTTTCAGTCACTCAATATTATGAAAACCAGACAAGAGGCTGCGTTTATATATTGAATGGCGGGTAGAACATTATAAATCTTTTTATATAGAATTTATATATTACCATTAAAAAAAAAATTATAACCAAGGTAGTTAAGTTAAATCTAGCCATTTGAATAGAATAAGATTCTTCAGAAATATAATCTGACAGACAGTTGTGGTAGGTTATTGTTTATGTTTGAATATAGGAAAAAACCTCTTTCAAATAAAACTATAAAACTTATGTTACAATAATATTCGATTTTGTCAAAATAGTATGTCATGATAGATTTATCTAAAATTAAATATAATCTAGCATTAACAGTAAGAATAACTAATAGACAAAAGAGTAAAAAAAAGTAACCATAAAAATACAGGTTACTTTTAAGTTTAGGAATAAATAAGATGAACTGACTAATTCTAAACGTAGAGATCGAACGAAATATTAGTTTTTGGCTTCACAGCATCACCAAGCGTGTAATGTTGGCTTTTGTTATAATTGCGATCCAATTAGTAGCAAACATTAAAAAAAATTAAAATGTTGGTCCACTCAATTCTTGATATATTTTAGAATATTTATTTTTAATCTATAATAAATATAGAATGAAAAATAAATCGATACGGGCTGGAAATCGAACTCGCAACCTCTGGGAAACTGTCCCGTCGCTCTATCAATTGAGCTACCGTATCGCTCGCGAATACCTGCCCGTATCGGTTTATTTTTCATTCTATATTTACTATTAATATAAATAAACTTAAATGTTTATAAATATTTTCAAATAGTATTTATTTTAGTAATTTCTTAGATTAGAAAATTATTAATTACTGAAAGTTTGACATATTTTTACTAACTGATATAAATTAATATTCAGTCAGTACAATTTCTCACGTCACAAATCTACCTAATATTAATGTACTATGTTTATATCTTTTGGCGCAAATATCGACAGCTTGGCGGCATTTCAATGAAACACCATTTAACATTGACCTCCATAGAAAATTCAATTCGTATATTATCATGTGTTTCCGCCTAACGAAGAGCTGCAAGTATACTGGCTGATACTGATACATATTATTGATACTTAGGTAGTAAAATAACCATAAAGTGTGGAATGTGTGTTGTTTGTATGTTTGTTTTAAATAAAAATACATTGTTTTGCACTTATCGTAACTATTAGAACAGATTATGTAAGATGTTTCATGTTTTGGCGAAGAGTTAGTTCCGTAAACTATGCAAAATAAAAAAATGAAATATATGAAAGACCGACCGACCGATATTCTGAGGATTAATATGTAGGTACTACATTTTGAAGGCAACTATGAAGTATTTTCTATATTACGATTTTATATTAAATACATATTGATATAGGAATATAGATCTATCTCAGACAAAAAAAAAGTACTATTACCCCCCTGATATCTACCGTAAAAAAAAATAGTTCATCTTATTAAACATAAATATAACTATTTTTAGATGTTTTTAAACACGAAAATTATTTCATTTTCTAAAATATTTTAATAGAATTAATAACCGCATACATGTCGTAAAATGCTCTGACATTCCAATAATGAATGCTTTTACATAAGGGAATGGAAACCATTTAGTTTGTCATGCCATGTTGTCGCGTGTACTGATGACGAAACCTGGTTTTTGACCTATGTTTAACATAGGTACATGTTTATGACCTATAAAAGCTAACAGTTAGATAAGTTGTCTGAGTCACGGAAATTGCCCAATAATCTCGGCATTTATAAAATTATTATATTGACTTGTAATAATAAACACTAAACAAACAAATAGTTTTTTATAAATCACATATTTTATTTATTTTCTAGGAAAAACAGCGCCAGATAGAGGTTAAAAATGTTACATTCTCCGCCTTTTTGTATAAATATTACATACAATTTAATTTGTATTTTTGGATGGAAATTAATTACAAAAAATAATCAGACTGTTTTAACCGTATTAAACATTTAATGTGCATGCTCACTGTAAATAAATATTTATAAGGAAATTGCACATTAAATGAAAATTGAGTCCACGGATAATGCTTTTACAATTAATATTAGTCATTCGCAGACTTCCATTAAAATTCTTCGGAAAACAACTTGTTAGTCAGTCGTATTTTCTGGAAAATCCTCACAAAGGTGTGTACACAAATACAAACAAATAAAAAAACAAGAATTACATTTTATATGTAATATTTTATCGAAGAAATATTGTAATCAATTTGCATATTATTGACACTTTTATAATCGGCTGTTTTTACCTACTCTATACATTTTGTATAAGAGGGCGAGGTTTTTCCGATATTTATCGTTAGGTTTGCTCTAACCCATGTAGTGCTTCTCGAATATTTTTAAATACATGCAATATATTTAACATCTGTAACATGTTGAACAAATGTTTCGTTCATGTTTCTAAAATATTGAAGTAACGACTTCGCTTATTGAGATTAACAGAGTTAATTAATTGAAATTTATTGAAAGTTAATTAATTGCAACCTATTGATATGAACAACTGAATACTCCTAGGTCAATTATTATCTTTTTCGACGTATCAGATATGTTTCGGCTAACATAGACAATTCAAAAGCTAGTTCTACATGACCCCAATAACTCGTCCCGTTCAATCCAAACGAGCCCTAAGGGCGTGTTTACACTATCCAGTAATAAAACACTTCAGGGTCGTAATTTTTATTGCAATTTTATTTTAACGCGCAAGTGAGATAATTATAACGAAAATCTGGCTTGTAACAAAAGAAGCGTAAAGATTGTATGTAATAAAAAATAACTTTTACACGCCAGTAATTACCAAAATAACCTTCATTACAACCCATACTGATTTACCAATTTAATATTTATAGCGCAGTGTTCTTTATGTTACAAAAATAGACCTTTATCATAAAACCGTGATAATAATTCGCATCGACTATATTCTAATCGTGATGCCTGACGTGATATGTTGTCGTGCCAAATGACGTCACCCTTTGAGACGTCATTGACTAACGATTTAGTGCTTTTAAGTACTCGCATTCGCAACCAATCTTAGGCATACTAAAATAGATCTAACCTTTATGATTTATATGATAGACATTTTTTACAACTTGTACGTTAACCATAATTAAAAAGAAATTAAGCAATAATATTAAAGAGAGTTGGTATTCTAGATAAATTCAAGGTGATTAATCATAAAATAACTTATTGAAAAAAAAACTGTATGTATGGATTTATATAATGGATATACACAAAGAAACAGGAAATTTAAAGAAAGGAAATTTAAAGGAAGAGATATAGATACATGTTGGAATAAAGGTGATAGAACAAATTCTGGCAAATTCGAAGTCGCTAAGACCGTGGAAAATGTCTCTAACGATCGCATAGCGATTTAAAACTCTTCAATCTTCTTGTGTATTTCTTAGCTTCGCCTCGGGTTCGCTTCTTACAGGTAATTTTCTTATCAATGCATATGCACCTATTTTGGAATTTAATGATATACCCCAAATAAAATAATAGTATAAACAAAGTGCTTTGGTAGTTTGAATGTAAAGAACATGAACATGAACCAATTATATCTATGTGTGGAATCCTTGTGCATACTATTTGTAATATATGGATAACGCTGCCTTTTAAAAATAAATAACACCCAAAAATAAATTTACTTATATTGAAATCCATTTGTAAATTCTTCTTTTAATTAACAAAATATTTCTTAAAGATTATATTATTATGGATTTTAATTTAAACTGAAAATACAAAGTAAATAGTTTAGCTTCACGAAAGGTAGGTTGAACACAATGCAAGTGTGCAACTAGCCACCCACATTCTAGGGGCACGGGAGACTCACAGGATGCCATTGGAATCTTTTGTGAATGCCTTTGACTACGTTAACCACAATGCCTTTATCTGTAAACTTCATTTATACGAAGTACGTGACCGGGCTCCTGATTTTGAAGCTTTGTATTTATCAATTAGCCAACACAAAGTTAGTGTAAGCGATGCTGTTTTTCAGGAACATCAGTAAAATCGGGCGTTTCTCAAGGGAAAATTCAGGGCACATTTTTGTTATTACTTTATATTTTGTTAATTCTTTATTTTTAAAGTAGAGAGAAAATACACTGAGGTTTTACAAGAAAATTATAATTAATCCATCCTGTAGCCAACATCCAAATCAACACTGTAGCTTAACGTTTAAGTTTTCAGGCAAAGGCAGTTAGAAAAATTAGACAGCTAACTGTTATCGCCACAGCTAGGTTGATTTATTTTGCATACTTATGGGGCATTTTGCATACCACGGGCAGATACAATCTATTATTTTGTAACAAAAGAGAACACTTCGACCTATATGCAGCATGGATATTTGAGAGTTAAAAACTACTTTCAGAGACGCTACCTAACTTATTAATATAAAAAGCGACATACATAATATGAATAACAAAAAACTAAATATGAATATCCACGATCTGACTATCTGATCGAAAAGAAATCTCACATTATTATTGTTCTGGTATCTTTAGAAAAATAAGTATTAAGTTGACGATAAGGCCTCTCAATAATCAATTTGCGTATAATTCTACACAAGTTACTTTACCTACTGGCACCACTTCCAAGATATTACCTATTAGCTTTCTTAGTTTGGGAATGATGTATTGTATAAATATATCTAATTTGAATGATTAAAGTTTTAATCCTTTAAACCTTGTGAATGTGAAAGCTTCGTAAAACTAATAGTGGCGGTGTTAGTTATTCTAGTCTTCTTTTGGCACGCTTTACTAGAGTTCTATTTTTTTCTCTCACATATCAATTATTATTGTGGCTTAATATTTAAAGCAATAAAAGATTCACTTATAAATGAAAATTTTATAAGTTAGGAGAGTATCCATGTCGGTTCTACTCTATGGATCTAACCTTTGGAACAGTGCAACTCAAGTCTGGCGTTTGACGTACGCCATTTTGATTTAAAAAAGGCTTGTAGATTAGGTATTGCTTTCATAGAGGGTTTTACATAAAATTATTATAACTCTATAGGTTTTAAATCCAGTACCTACTGAGAGAAAATATAAAAAGGAAAAACTACGTATTCATCTAATTTTGATTAAAACAAATTAAAGATCAGATAAACTTTTAATATATGCATCGATTGGAAAATATGTCGTAACCGACTCAGTTTTATGAAGCTGTTAACTGTATCAAGCTCGCTATATTTTGATCATTTAGCACACGTGCGAAAAATCTTTATTGTTATGAATATAGTTATAAAACGTTTTTCACTTTGTTTGAATTTTGTTATAAGTTTTGAGATAAAAAATATATACATATAAAACGTACATTTCTGAGCTTCGTTTTCTATTATGATAGGACCTTAAACCCTATTCCTATTCCTTGTTCTGCTTAACTAATCTAAGTACTTTTAGAAGATATAGTATGTATGTACATAGTATAATTTGTACACATAGCATATTTTGATAACCTTACGAATGCTACTGGATTCTGAACATATTTGTTTGAGTTCATTTGAAACTTTTAAGTTTATTTTTTTTTATAAGCTTCACGTTTAAGAAAATCTCGTCAAGTTCTAGCAAGACCACGTCCGCGTCTTACTGATCAAAAGTAAAACTTAAATACAAATACATATATTACAACAGTGCGAGCTTTCCGACACACTTCCAACTTTAGATAATAACCAACTACTCGTAGTAGAAACAACTTAATTAAGAGGATCGAAAACTTTCAATAATAATAACCTGGGTATAATAATACATGCTGATAGCAAACTTTGGTATTTAAGTTTGTATTAAAAAAGTTATAAATGGTAGTTTCGTACATGTTTAATAAACATACAATGGAAAATTCATCCAAAGCACAGCACCGAGGTACGGAATATTTGTAGTTTTCTAATCTAAATTATATTAATACTTTATCAAAATAAATAATATGCATAATATTTATTAAAATGAAGAACAAATATGTTTACATAGATTAAAATATGATAAAAGAACTAAGAAAAGAAATGTAAAGAATCGGATAGACTTAGTTTTACACTATGTAGAAATCATTGAACATTTATCTATTTTTAACTTTTATTGATTTGTGAAGATATAAACGAACGAATTTACAAATAAACATATATTCTTAAGACTTAAATGCTGAAGTACTCAGATTTATTATCAAACTAGCTGTGCCTGCGACTTCATCCGTATAGATTTGTATTTTGATAAAACTTACCCTTTGTTATGTACGAACGTATAAATTATATGCCTTCAAAGTTTCATCAAACTCCGTCCAGTAGATCTTTTGTGTAGGAGTATTTCTAGTTTATATAAAAAAAAGGAATATGTAAATATATATACAGGGTTATTTTTAACTAGTTGACCACCTCTATCAGGTCTCTCTACATTAATCCCAACAACGTTTGTTCTACAACTTTTTACAAAACTTGATACACAAAAAACAAAACAAAAAAAAATTACTCTCTCTTTTACTTATTACTCTGTATTTTGTAAGAAATACTTAAAAGGTCAACGCTGAGAGTTAATGCCAGATCAGAGACAACAGCTAATTTTTGTATAGAAAAATTTAATTTTTAAAAAAAAGTTGTTGGTACATCATTATGTAAAGAGGCTGCCAGCCAGAGGTGGTCAACTAATTACATCATATATATATATATATATATATATATATATATATATATATATATATATATATATATTAAATCACAGATATTTTTTTACAAAGTAAGTATTTATAATTTATTGGAAAAGGTATTATTAATCCCTAAGGGGAGGACCACTATTTTAATTTTGCAAAAATGTCTTAATGCAATGTTACGAAAATAAGAGAATATTAACTTTTTTAATTGTTAACCGATTTAAATAAAAAACACACTAAATGTAAAGTGAAGTCCATAACAATATATTCCTGCACAAACATACAGACATACAGACCAAGACATATAGACAAGACAATAGACAAAATGACAAACCATTGTTGTGGGTTTTCTTGCTCTTTTTGTTTTTTATATTTTCCATGTACAGAAATCGATCAGTGAAAATTTTATAGAAGTGGTTACATTTTGTATTACAAAAGTATGTATATGTTGCACTCTTCATAAATGTAAAATGTTCGCCGTAATGTTATAAATGGCCTGGATTTGGTTCCGGGTCAGAAAAAATAATTGTATCAAGAATTGTATATGGGGCAGATAGGGAAAAGAAAACACAATAAGAAATTCTTCATACATCATAATTTAGAAGATACTCTGTGATTTCAGAATTGTATAGATTGTTTAGATTAGTCTGTAACAGTAATATTAAATGTATTGATTCATGACAATATTAAATCATGCTGTCATCAAATGTTCAAGGGATTTTTAACGTATCGACCGAGTACCGTAATCTCTATTTCCGTAACAAAAGCGATCTGGACTGTCTCATCGTATTTTACGCGACCAGTAAAAGTAGTTTCAACAAAAACCAGACGTTGCCCGTAAATTTAGATTCAATACAATTGGCAATTAGTTATAATTTAGGGATTGATTTTAATAACGATAACGTTCTGCCCTCACAAGTATGTTATAATCAATACGAATATCATAACGCTGTAGAGCATGTCTTTATGATTGAACGCGACGAAATACTGGACATATTCTTGCATTTTCTAGACGAATGAACCGACGTCAACACGTGGGCAACAGATACTTAAGTAAATCGTCGGGAGCTTCTGTCAAAGTTTGCTAATCAGCAACCAATGGTCCTCTCTCATATAGCATGAAGGTTCATAAAACTTAATCTATATTATTTATAATTAACACCAGAGCTACGAGCGTATGCGGAAACTAATACTTAGTGACTAGCATTAGTGAATTGCTACAAAATACTAAATTAGTAGGGTTGTCAGAAAATATCAAATCAAGTCAATGTATAATATTAACTAAATGCAGTTTAATGAAATACATACTCTTTATGAATGCATGTTGTAAAACCCGTATTTTGTATGTGTGTATTCATTTGTAATTTATTATATTTCAAATTTTTATTTGACCTATCAACTGTCTAACACAAAGTGGAAAAAGGACAACCATTAAAAGATATAAGATTAATTTTAGAATCATAATATTATTAATATTAACTTAGCGACCTCAAACTATTTGAAAGTAATAAGATCCAAACGTGCAGACGTCACATTCGATGATAAGTTTCTCTTCCCTCTCACTCTCCCCTCTCTTCTCTCTCTCTCTTAAGGTGAGGAACCTTTGTATATGGAAATACAATTAGTTGCTATTGCGTTGCTACTTTGCCACACAGGGGATGTATCTCAAGTGCTAAGTGTCAGATGGAAGAGGGACTGGGCGTTCCGTTCAAGTAATTTCATTTAGGATACAAGGTTAAAATCTAGCACTCTTTCATTTGCTGTTTCACTGAACCTAATTATAGTATTAACACATTCTCTTATTTTTTTTTCCTTATAAAACTTCTGTATCTGAATCTAAACGTTCATTCATTACGTTTCTAAGTACTTGTTTGCTCTTATTGTGAAAGAATCAATAAACGTGCTAAGTGCTTAGTATCTATAAAAAAATGAGTGGGCTATATATGTACGAGTAGAACCTTCAGATACACGTGTTGAATTAATGCCTGATCTAGTAGATGTTTTTTTTTCTAACGTCTGATTACAAAGACCAATAGCTTTTTAAAGAAGTAAATGTAAAAAGAAATAATATTGAATCTAAATCGAAATATCAAGAATAAAATTGCATTAATGAGACAATAAAAATCTATGATTTAATAAAGAAAAATATTTCTAACGAAATATCAACGCGTTCACTATTGAGCTTAAAAAACCGAACGCGATCAATGATAATCTGCTTATTATTATCTCGAAGCTCACACATACGCAGACACACATACAAACACACGTACTTTTGTATTAAATAGAAGGAAACCGATCATTAAAAAGAAGAAAGTGGCATGGAGAGTACATATCACTCTCATGCAGTCAACTCCTTCCTTCTAGTAATTCCTTCTCAAAATAATTTTAAACAAACAAAAAACGATGATTAGTTGCGGGTCACCTGAGCAAGAGCAATCCACCTGGAACCTGCTATTTCTGACTGCCAATCTTTAATTTCCAAACCGGGAATTTACCTAAATCTTTTATATAATATAATATGTAGAAATGTTATAGGCGTAATGATACTGAGTGTAAAATAGACAAAGGGAGCCATCATCCCTTCCGTGACCTTAAGGATTTAAAGGGTTCCTGATTGTCTGTTAATATGGAATGCAAAATCGAGCCTCTCAGCGATGTATGGATTCAAGTAGTGAGTAATGAGGCGCAGAAGTGAGGGCAGTTCTCTAAGGCCTTCATATAATGATTTGAAGTACACTTGCTTTGTTTTGAAAACAACTTCTCTTTCTTTTCTAAATGATCTTGATATTCTCCCTCACTGGTTATTGGATCTCAAGGATCTCCTTATATATTTGTAGTCACGTTTACGAGTTTTAAAGCTCGCTTACAATTAAAAAACCGGCTTACTTGCCGACCAGTAAGCAAGGAGATGATCGAAATAGGTAAAAAATGTTTGAATGACGTGGAAAAATATTTTGTAGTTGTATAAGAAAGATACCAGAGCGATATCAACGAAGACAAAGTCAAAAAGCTCATGTTTTAACTACAAAGACAGGTTGATTATCAGAACGGCGACATTTTGATCGGTAGGAAAATAGCAGGAAATGTAAAAAGGATTATCGGTTTTTGCAAATATGGTCAAAAAGATCAGAAGGTTTCCTAAGTGGTGCAGACATATAAAGTTCCATGATCGGTTCTACCATCTGAGCATAATATCAAATGCTAAAGTCATGCGCGAATAAGAATGTTGCCAGCATAACTTACGCATTGTAATAAAACAAAACAGAGAGGCTGGTTGTAATCGGCTTAAGTTTTTAATGGAAGATATTATTTTAGGAAAAAAGGTCCCTTATGTTGCCCATTAATTGTAAAGGGACAGTCGCTTACAGAGATTTATATAGCTTATTCTTGTCATTTTGACAGACACATTTAATGAATATTTTATACAGAAAAATAAAGATAGATTTTATTTTGTTGAACATGTATACCCATCTGCATATGGAATAGATTTCCGATCCAGACCAAAATTGCATGATGGATTATCTTACCAGAAATAGATAAACAATTATTTTAGGACAATGATAAGATTGGATGTTTGGTTAAGATCCCTCTTGAACCAATGATGTGTGACCTGTATACTTACTACTTACACTACGAATTTGAATCTCGCAGCTTTACAGCATTACAAAAAAATTTCGACGTTATATAGCCCAAGGCAAGAAATGGCAAATACAATTCTATTTAACCAATTTTATTTTAACTACATTGACCAATATTTTATTGTCTCTTCTTTTTATTAAATACGTCTATATTAATCGTGAATGTTCTTATTATTCACTTTTTATGACCCTACAAGGAGCATTTAAGTGTTTTAAATTAAAAGTTTTGTAAGGTAACGTAATTATCCGCTTTTTCCACTTATACTATATATAATAAAATATATTTAATAATCGATTATTAAAATTTTTGAATAATATTTATTAATCGACACAAATAATAATAAAGATGAATCTGAAAGATCCTTATTCTTTTACACTTCATTTAAAAAAAACAAAAAACATCTCAAATCTCATACATCCTTATATTTTTCTTAAGTTGCCAGCCCTCAGCACAATACCAGGCTAGGTTGGCCATACGCCAGAGCTCAGAAATAGTTCTAGCGACACTCTTGTGCTTTTTAATTGCCTATACTTACAATTGGATTATATATTCTTAACCAAAATATTTAGATTAATTAATTAAAATTATTAAGGATTATTTATTTACAATTGAAACAAAATAATAATTATTTTATTAACAACTAATATTTGAGTTCAGAATCAAAGCAAACATAAAACTGTGCGGAAGTTCTTATAATATGTTTTTTTTTGTGTACACATTAGAATTTACATTTTTTCGAATTTATTTAAAAATAAAGAAATGCTCACTCTATTGTTTATTGATAGAATTAAATTAAAATTAATTGAAAAAAATTTGAATATTTGTAATTGTGCCCCGTTAATAAATTATATAAATAATTATATAAATTCCAAAATTCCATTTTATTTCTGTAATAATTACAGATGAATTGCAAGTACTATATGATTCCAAGTACCTTCCTACTTTAGTAAGTGTTATTAAAGAATATTAAAATACAGTCATATATTATGAAATGTTCATAAACAATTTGTAATTTAGATAGACGTATAATAAACATACTGTAAAAAATCTTCATTGAATATAGTAGAGATAAAAATTATTTAGACGGTCTAGGATATATATATATATATATAGTGTAAGTCCTAAATCTATTGATTCGTTAATTGCCTTGGTAATTTACTTGTATTTTTATTTTCTTTATTTAGCGGTCCCCTGAAACAACGAATTCAATTGGTACATACCTAATATTTTATTCTTTTTTAGACTACTTTTTGTATCGGGGTTTTTTTTTCTGCTTTTCAAAGTTATTTAAATATTTACTATCAATACTGCATAAGAACATTTCAGCCGTACCAATAAAACTTCAATATCTTGGAGACGACTCCTTCTATTTCGCCCAAACATAGTTAAGATCCATCTCCCATCTCGATGAACCAGGCACACACATAGGTCAAACTTATAACAACCCACTTTTTGGGTCGGGAGTTAAAAATACTATGTGACTGACTGATTGAACCCACGACTTATTTTATGCGTGATGAGGGAACGACAAAAAAACAGACATATTTCTTTTACAGTTTTGTTTCGAAGTTTGTGTTTAAACTTAAGACCAACAGACTTCTGGCAAAATAAGGATCTACACAGGAGAAAAAGAGAAGGAAGCTGATTAAGTTATAAGGTTTTGAGCATCCTAATCTCTCACTCATCGAGAGAGCATGTACTACTCAAATTGAGCCGGAAGTTATACAAGCTGGTGTTTTCCTTCGTCGACCAGACCCGGACAAATATAAGGAGTCTTCGATTCATGGGCGTAACGAGGGAGGGGGGGGGGGGCAGTTGGCCCCCCTGGACATCCTATAGCTCTCTACTACGTTTTATTGTAAATTAAAATTTGGTATTTTAAATTAAAAAATAAAACCAATTAAGTTTTAAAAATTGAAGAAGGTTTAGAAATGCTTTCTCAGGAAGGTTACTCGGGGACGAGAAAAGTAGCTTTTTCGTTGTTATAGATTTATGTATTAAAAACGAATAAAATTTTCTAGTAAAACGTATAGCAAACACTTCATTAGAAGCGAGATTTGGCAAAGACAAATCACCAGCGTTTGATGTTTCATTGTTAAACCATGCCCAGAAAATTAAAATTACAGCTCCAAAATTACAAAAATATATCAATGCAATCTACTTAGCACAAATATCTGGGTAAGCCCATGCTACTGTTCAAAGTAATCATTGATAAAACAGGCGATAGCCTCTAACAGAAAAAGTTAAAAGTTTTATTTATGTTGTTTTCTAAATTTTGATATTATATTTTAATTCCTTTACTAGTTATCAATTGTAGATTATGGTAATAGTCATAAAAATTAAATTAAAAAAAACATAATTGATATATGTCAAGTTATTCAGAACACCATTTACATTAGAGATACGAAACCGGTCAACGATATATATTGAATTATTAATATTCTTAATATTTATCAAATTTGTATAGGTAATAGGTAAGGACAAATTAGACTGAAAACTGTCTGTAGAGCTGTGTGTAGTTCAGTTTATTTATTGATGACTAGGTTATATTCTAAGATGATTGTATAACCTTTGTCAGTGACTTCACTCGCGCTGTATGTACAAAATATACCTATATGTAATCAGTAATTCATATATATAATAATAATTAAAAAATTCTATGAAGCTCCCGTTATTCGATTGAATAATGTAAATATGATTTATATTTTTTCAATACGTGCAGTAGTTTCTGATTTTACCCTCCAAATTTAAGCAAACTTTGAAAAACAGCTTTCTCAATAATAATACTATACAGAAATATGTAAAAATGATTCATAATTTTTTTTAAGTCATTAAGATATCTTCTTTTATGTGTACAATCGTTGGTGTGATCTTACCAGGGAACTAATAGAACAACATTCAACTATTGATTTGATTTTCATGTAAAATGTTATGTAGAGAAGATGGTTCATACAGACAGATGGCGTTATAATCCTGTTATTAATGGGTCCGTCATCGATTAAAATTACTTATATATTTTGAAGACATGTTTATTGAAAACAGATACGAAGTCAAGTTGAATATTTCTACGAATAAGTAAAGTCGAGTTGAATATTTCTAAAAATATGTTAGAAAAGTTTTAACTTCTCAAAACGTTACACAAACTAGCAAACAAATAAATATTTTCCAACTATGCTTATCGATCGAGAGCCGTCAGTCCGATGATTTATATTTCCTCCTCAAAATTTAACTATTCAATGTTTAATAATCATTCATCAATCATTAGATACTATTAATATTTCAACGTCTATTAGCTTTGTTATTAGATTATTAAAAAAATGTGATTACATTTACTGATGGTAGTTTTTTGTGTAATGTAAAAATATTGTTATTGTATTGATTTTTATTATAAGTACCTTGAAATAATATTAAATTACCATTAGACAATGCTGGGCAATTACCATCTTTCGAGTCTGAAAATCGCTGAAAATCGTCTGAAAATCGTTTTTCCATAGTGGGTGGGAGGGTTGTATGATATCAATTATTTTCTTTGTAAAGATATTTTCCCCAAGAACTTCATCTGAGATAGAAAAATAAAATTATTAACTTTTCTATATCACGGAAATTAAATGATATGAAATAATAAAAGCTGCTTGATAAATAAACTTTGTATGTACATATTATGTACAAAGCACCTATTGTGTATTTTATATAAAAAAATATATCTATAACTAAATAACATGATATGAAACATATCATTAAGTTACCAGTTTGTGAAGAATGTAGTTAAAGAACTTACCTGAAAAGAAAAATATGAATATTAATAAATAATCAATTTACAGATAAAAAATTGTTACCCATTTAATATTATTATTATAGTTAAGTGCATGTATTTATCATTGAGCTTTATTATGTAATAGAAATACCTATATATTATTTACATCTCTTGACCTATTAATTTCCACCCGTTACAAGCCTATATTTCCAATGAACTAATAATTATAGTTACTGAGGCATTGTGGCATAACCATTGTACTGGTATCCAATATACAGAGACACTCACCCAGTTATAATTTATACGAAAATACGCTACTGATGTATAGAATGTAGGAACGTCGAGATGTCTACTTTAACTGGTGGATGCTCTAATAGGATCGCGTATCTATAGTGTCGATGACAGAAACACGATTGGTTGGTGCAATGCAGAATGAGATAATTATTTTATTTTTTCAATTTATAGAAATTATTTAATATTTAAAAAAGACTATTTTTTACAGCGATTTCTTGGGCAAGGTAAAATTTTAAAGAAGTTTCCTTGTGGGAAATATGTACCTATCTTTTTGAATTGAAAAAACTGTCAGACTGAATGCTACAATTTTTTTATAAGAGTTTAATACAAAAATATCAAACAAATTGCCATTCATGGTCGATTTTCAATATTCTTACATATAAATTTCGCCCTGATAATAACGAACACTATTTTTCTAATAACAGTCTTTCACAGGTACAGTTTATTAAATTTTAATAAAAGTTTATATAAAAAATTATACAATTAAATTTAATTAAGATTATTATTTTGTATAATTTTAATAGTGATATAGATATTTCAAAAATTTAAAAAAAAAAAATTGTTTATTTCTAATCGGTATATATTGCACTTATAAAAGGTCAAACTTCAGTCGCACGGTGTCAAAGGATACGTTGGATGGTACCGTGAAGAAATTTTAATGTTAAGAACCAAATGAAGCTGTAACGAGAAACGTTGAAGTTTTTCTCACACGTCTATAGCGAGGTTAAATTTAATTTTAATTGCACATTCCGCTCTGAACAAATACATGATCTCGGACTGTGATGGTATCAGTATATAAATAACTTTAAAATCATTTGAATCTCTGTTCAAAACAAATGAGAATTTAACAACAATAAATTAAATATAGCGTGCAAAAAGCACAATATTAAACATTATTGCTATTTTCTTCAAATTAATGTTGTACAAACTTAAGCTTTTTTTTAAAGTCGTGAAGTCACCGTTTTATTTTATTCTTATTTCAAGTTAAGGCTAAGAGTGAGTGGTTATCTACCAGACCTTATTAGCCTCTTAATAAAATATGTTATAAATAACAATGGTTTAAGAAATGAAACTTTTGCTGGTAAATGTTTTTCAGAAAGGTTTTTATTATCTATCTTGCTGTAATTAACTTTAGCAACGTTCAATGAACGCCACGAAAAATGGAATTATTTTAGATTTCCAATTTCATTGTAACTCGTCACAAGATAACGCTTATTTTTTTTTTATTTTTACATTGTTGAACCATTTTTTATGAATAATGCCTGTTCGATACAGTCAGTATTCTAAAAAAAAATATTTTTTTTATTAACGTTTTGAATAAAAGTATAAAATATTTGATTTCATTTAAATTAAGTTTCGATAAATTTACAAATACTATTTTTAATTATTTATAACTAATGTCTATTCTATATATGTATATATACAAAAGGCACATTACATTTCCTATGATGTACTCTTATTTATTCTATTATTTATTATGACCCGAAATTGATACCAAATAAACCGCTAAATTCTTACAATAATGTATTCTAAACGATTTACATAAAAATATTTCTGCCCCTCCCCCACTACGGGGCGGATCGGTGACCTCCTGACCCCTTGAAATGTCAGGGGTCATGTAGCCTTTTTGTAGTAGAGCTAATTAAAAAGGTTTACAACGTTTTTGAAAAAGTATCTAATTGGACTCTTAGCGCTGAAAGCTTAAAAAAATGTTACTGGACTAAGGTGAGAGGTTCTTTTTTTATTGTAGTTGAAGTTGAGTCTTTAAACGTCATATCACTCTATTATGGACTTCTCAAAAAATCAAGCTTCCTCCTTAAAGTTTATTCAATGTTTCCGTTATAATAAGATTTTTTTAATACCTGGCTAACGAGTATAGCAAGTGATGTCATATTCACGGTAGGGAGTGATTTGTCTTGATTAGGGGTTGATAGGGGATGAAGAAAATAATTATTACAACAATGTACTATTATAAATATTATAACAAACTCATTACACATTTGAACCCTTATTGATGTTTTTTAATAAATCATGATTGTATCCAAGGACTGCAAAGAAGATGCATTTGTATATAATATATATTTTTTGCGGGTAGGTGGAAAAATTCAAAATGGAGAGACGAAAATGTAAGCTTTACGAATAATTGATTTAACTTAGATTTAAATTATATTATATAAATTACGTCGCATAAATCTAGATACAATTTATGGCGACCATCTAGTACTGAATCTATTCTATCGATATCTAATTTAATTTGTTAAGTATGTATGTCAGTATGTATCTTATGGTACCACTGTTTATAGAATGTCAATATTTTTTTAATATTTAGCTTAATTTAACTTGTACTATAAACTATTTTAAAACAAACATCAATTTTTTTTAATTATTGTTATGAATAAAATATTTTTTTTATTCATAAATTAAAAAAAATATCATATTAATTTAATTAACATATTATAAAAAAAGAAAAATAAAACAATGACTTCAATATTCACCCTCATAGTGATTAATGAAGCCAAATGTGTTAATTTCAAGGATAGTTTATTAATATCGTGATACAAAATATGATTCTAATATATCTATAGTAACCTTCACGTTGTCGTACGTGCGTCCACGTTTTTACGTTTGCCTTGAAAAAAGTCAATAACCAATAGACAGCTAGCGACATCTAGCACATATTCAGCGAAACAGCTTTTCTAGGTAATTGGAATAAAATTATACATGCCAGCGATAGGGCGTCACTATTTTCATTAATTATCTTCGTATATAATGAACATGCTATTATACTACTCGTTATAAATAGCGGTACGGAGTGATGGATAATGTCACATAGTTTCAGAGGTTATTTGTGAACCAGATGAAAGAACATTACTGAATGAACAACAGGGTGAATAGAGCTCGGTAATGTGTCAGGAAAGCAATTTTAAATGTGGAAAACCGACCGGGCAAACGCCTTTCATTTAGCGGGAGATTATTTAGCTCGATTTAAATATATCTTATTAGCGAAACGTTGGCGCTTACCAACCGGAATCCGGAGACACTCCCAAGAGCTTAAAAAGCACCGTCACACGCGTGTTATCGATCGATATAACGGACGGGCTAGACCTATCACGGAATCAATCCCGAGTGAAACAATAACGGACGAATCTTACATAATTTCTATCCGCCATCATGGAAAACGGCACGCGAAACGCGCCCCTATACCCTGGACGCTACGAGCTCATGATAATCATTTTTCCATGCACAATAGCTATTTCAGAGCTGCGCCGGCGGCGGTTGCAACCTTGAATTCGGAACGCACCTTTAATTTTAGCCGGTTAACCTAGATACGGGTACCATTTCGAGTGCGACGGATCGATATTCGCATGCGCGATATCTCGGTTTCTTTTTATATGCGGTGTTGGACCGTGGTCGGGCGAGCGTGAGAGGCGCCCGCTCGCGAGCGACTGCCGCCTTCGAGCCGCCGGCAGCTGTTCGCGCACGCGTCCTGCCATAGTAACGATCGCCTGGCTCTGAAATCACTTGTCACGAGAAACAGGTGTGACCACACACTATTTCAGCTTCCTGCATTACGGACAGTCAAACCCAGAGGTAATGAGCACGTTTGTTGTATCTTTTGGTTTTAGAAGTGTCCACCAGGTAATATGCGATGAGCACTCTACATATTAAAATGGTATAATTTAAGAGACACGCTCAACTCTTACCGCACTGGCCCTAGCTATGTATTCATAACCGGACATGCGTTTATTGTAAATATATATTATATCAAGTATGTTTAATTTATGAATTAGTATTATTAACGAGACAATGTTACAGAGAATTCACACGAATTTTAAGTACCAGTTATAAGTGACCTACTTTTAACTTTCCTCCCTTTAGGCGAGATATTTGCAGGTTTACATCTCGTCCCACACTAAAGAGCACTATATCTGTGCTTTCAAATGTCTTTTAAGAAATGAAAATGTCAACGTTTTTCGTTAAGGTTAAATAAGAGAGGGAAGCCTCTCGCTTTGAGATTCCGGAATAAATTAAGATGTTTGCATTCATTTGAATACAAGGGTTTGCGGAGAAATCAATAAGCTTCAGGTAATAAGGGTTCTTCTAATTAATATTTGGAAGGTGATTGTTGTCAACGAGGTGAGCCCTCCGTGTTGATGATTAATTGGAAATAAGAATTAGGAGAAATAAGAAGATAAATATGCCTTTTATTTCGTGTGATTCAATGTAACCTGATATATGGTTTCTAATTTTTTATTAGATACTAGGTATTTATTTACGAATTACATAATAATATAAGTTATAACATGGCATGGATATTAAATTATAAATAATTATAATTTACAGAAAATTATAATTCCTCAAAATATACATAAATATTATTATTCTGCAAGACTTTTTACTTATATGTAAGTTTTAGCCCCCGACCCAAAAAAGGGGTGTTATAAGTTGGACGTGTGTGTCGCTGTGTGTCTGTCTGTGGCATTTCAGCAGCCAAACGAGTGGATAAATTGGAATGCTTTTTTTTAATCAAAGGCCTGGTCCGTTGATATGGTTTTTAGCTAAAATAAAAGCAGTCGTCTCCAAGATATTGAACTTTTATTGTTGATGGTAAACGGTTATTATGCAACATTGATAGTAAATTTCTGAACAAAAGGAAATCAGTGTGTTTGTAGTTATATCTAGTAAAAGGTAGAGACCAGTAACACAATTTTAAAAAGCAGAAACAATAAGCTATAAAATACCAAAAACATGACATAAAAAAACATATGAAAAGGATAAAAATAATTATGTACCTACTTATTAAAGTCGGGAAACCGTAATGAAGAAATCAAAATACTAAAAAGTTACCAAGGTAAATAACGAAATAACTATATCAAATCGTATAGGCTAAGTCCTTATTCGTTAGCTACGAAAACTTAGTAAGATACACACCATCGCGTCGTCAAGGAACGTACTACGGTCCTACGGCGCAAAGACTGCAATAAGTACATAATAACATTATTTTTATAATTTTGAGACGTCTTTTTGGATTTTTAATTAATATTATAAGCATTTCAATATTTCATAAGTTTGTGTAAGTTTCGTAGTTTAGATCTTTATTACAAATAAACGTAAAAATACTATGTTTTCTACATATATTTTTTCTTTTTTTTGTTGACCAACAGATAACTATTTTGCATTTAGTTAAACTCTGCCATTTGTTAAGTAATAAAGATCAAATAAATAAAAGTCGCTTGTTCAAATTATTTGATTCTGTGTATCATGAAATCAAGAAACAATTTAGTTACTAGTGACTAATTCTCTAAATATAATGCATCCAAGTGCTTTGAAGGCGAGAGATCCGGGCGGTCGTTGTAGGGATTAAGTAGCTGTCACACCGGCGCGGCGTAGCGCTACGACAAGAATTTGTCCATCGGTTGAAGTTTAAATTCTACATCAGACACTGTGCTTTAAACAATATCAGAATAAAAAACTTAAAAATAGGAACTTTATTGTTTTTTTTTAATATGATTTGTCTTTAAATATCTTGTTATGAGATATTTTTAATAATGGTTTATTAACTGCGAAATTATTTTCAGAAAAAAGTTTCTCCCGATTCCCAAAAATCAAAAAACTAGGCAATTCGTTTTTTTTTTATTTTAAGTATTTTTTATTAAGGAATGTCTGTCTCTCCTTCCTTATTTTAATTATGGGTTCTTAGAAAATTAAAAATTTTACAGAATCCATGTAAAGTTCTAATAAATATAAATTATAGACAATAACGTGATAACCAATAAGACATCAAACGTTTCCAAAGCAATAGAGACATAAGTATGTTAATATACTTTTTAATATTACTCTCAACGGAATTTCTGCCTAAAATTCAGGCTGGAAGCTATTAACTGAACTGGATTTGGCAGGTCACCAGATTCAACAAAGATCGAATGTCTGACTTCGGCAAGGGTGAAAAAACACATTAACTTAAATAAATGGCTATCAATGACCATCTCAATATTGTTGCGTGTAATGCTATGTTTTCGATAATCTATTATTTTCTAAAAGATAATATATTTAAGCTAATAGTTATTTGAGTAAGTCTTTCAATTTACAGTTATTTGAAATGCAACAACTTTGAGCTCGTTTGATAGAATTTGACGATATTTTATAATATAAATGAGAAAATCAAGATTTGTTACAGAAACGGTTTGTATATTTACACATTACCCAAAAAAGGAGGATAAAGATGATCATTTTTATTTTTCTTGTTAAAGAATTTGTTTCACATATGAAATACTTCATGCTCTGTGAAATTTTCAGAATTTTCTTGTTGCTATATAGCTTACTATTTGACGAGATAGACTAATTCTTTATTTTAATAAATAAAGTAGTCAAAAAAGTTCGACTGTAGTCTTTAAGAGATTCTAACATATGTAAAAGGATTCTTTTATGTGACACATTTTTGAGTTATATTAGACGGGGAAAAAAGTTTTTTTGCATTTTATATGATATTTTTTTCCACAGTCTATATACATTCATTTATAGTATATATACCATTTCATTCGATAACTTTTTTCCATTCTTTAGGTAGTGACATAATCCCGTTGCTGTAGAAATTGTAGAACAATCTGATAAAAGAAACGAGACAAGTAATTTTAGCAGCCTTAAACTCACAGGGCCCTTAGAATACTATAGAGACCGAAACAGGTAGATATCTGATGGTGCAAGCTCAGGACTATAAGGCGGATGCTTAATTGTTTTCTTGTTAAAATGTAACTGTATTAATGTCTTTAAAACCAGCCAGATACAAATAGAACATCCAAAGAACTTTTTATTACAATATATTAATATAATAATATTAAATATATACTATATTCGAAAAGACTATACCCCGACCTATTATATAAAAAAATATATACCTATGTGTATATATAGTAATAAAAAAGTTAAATAGAACTTAATGGAAGAATCTCACTATAGTGCTACGTCTTGACTGTGGAACCGAGCGCTGTGGTGTCTGTTGAGATTTCACCTTGAAGCCAGACCCTTTCCATGCCGTAATCATTAATCATGAGATGTACGTATGTATGTACATGTCTTACGTACACTCTTACTACACAACGTTTACGTTAATATATACATTGGTACGTGGCTAGCCACATCTAGGCACAGTACACACAATCTATACATATAATAAAATCGTCATAGGGGGCCTTTATAAAAGCAAGAGAACCCAAAACAATGGTTTTTCAGTTTGTCTGTTTGTCTGTATGTATGTATGTATGTATGTCTGTATGTCTGTATGTTTGTTCACACTAATCTCAGAGACGGCTTAACCAATTTAAATGCGGTTTTCAGGAATATATTATCACAGTCTTCACTTAATATTAAGTGTTTATTTCATCTAAATCGGTTAAGAAATAAAAAAGTTAGGTCAATTTATGTCAATCACGTAATAGGTACCATGCCAATCTTACTCTATACATGTAATAAATCTCTACAGGAGTAGTCTTTGTACATTGAAAATATTTTAAAAAAACCCAGGATGTGAAGTGATAACTAGCAGAATCCATTTTCAGCATTTTAAAAATCTTTGTCTTACAAAAAAGACAAACAGATAAATAAATGTTTGTTTTTTAGTTGTGCACACAACACAAAAAAAATGTTTCCAAAAATTCATACAGGACGACCTTTATATTAGCAAGAGAACCCAAAAACAATGTTTTTTTCATTTTGTCTGTTCGTCTGTATGTCTGTTACTTTGTGCACGCTAATCTCAGAAACGGATAAATCGATTTGGATGCAGTTTTCGGGAATATATTGTCATGGAATTTACTTTATATTTTGTTTTTTTTTTACCATTAATTTTTGAAGCTATCCCTGTTGAATCGATTTGGAAACTTGGTCGAAGGAGGTTGTTTCCACATCTTGGTGGTTCATGGTAGAAAGTATATTGACAAACGCACTGTTGAGGGACTTCATGCATCTAGGTCGTAGGGATAGAGTTTTAGGCAGTGGCATGAAATGCCATCAGCCGTCAGCTGAAATCATCCATCAGAACTCCGGCAGGAATCAGATTGAATACGTAATACACGTGTCTTTTGGAAATCGTAGACTCTATCGCGAGAGTCTTGTACGGAATGTACAGCAACCCTGTTGCTGTTAACCGCATAATAATGAATGATGAGTGTATCCAACATGTAATTTATATGCAGAAGGAACAGTATTGGGGATAGCATACAGCCCTAGGAATCTCCAAAATTTCATGGATTTCGGGTCCGAGCAAAATCCGTCAATACATCTTTGACCAGTTAGAAAGTTTGTGATCCACTTACATAAGCTCTCGGGGAGCGCATAGAAAAGAAACTTTAAAAGAAGCGCAATACACGATCGAAGGCTTTCGAAATATCCAAATGAACTTAAAAGTTAAAAGCTTAACTGACAGATTTTAACAAAATTAAAAGTAACTTTTTTAATTTGTTATCAAACACGGAACTTTCTACTCTTGGAACTGTATAGTGTTTATTTTGTATAGTCGGTGGTAAGAGACAAAAGTCTGTAGTCAGTTTTGTGTCCAATGAAGCCAGCAAAAAGTAAAACAACTGTTTCAGAATGCAGTGTATCCAAAAACAAATTCGTCATCTTGCATTTATTAAATAGTTATTGCCCGCGACTTTGTTTGCCATGATAAAACAAAACATTACCTCATAAATACTGATTGAAGACTAAAAAAAAACCAAACCAATCTATCTGTTTATCTGTAGATCGGATTTTTTTAATATTCAAAAAACTCTTCACTCTTACAAAATTATTATGAACATAAATTGATATCTTACCCAAGAACATACAGGTAATTTGTATTTATTGTGGTTATCTGCTCGAAAGAAGAAAACAAAGTAATATTTTAAGTGTTTTTATTAAAATAAAAATCCCCTAATTAAAAATACAAATACATTTCATTGAACAAACGTTATTCTTTGCAATTAAAAATACTGTATTTTCTATAACAATTTATCATGTCCTAAGTCTCGACAAAGCACCGTCAGTGAATCGGTAAAATGTATTACCCATTAAAGAATATGTAAAAAGAATTTTTGTTTTCCTTTTTATACAACCACCGTATATAGAAAAAGGCAAAGTTTTTAATGTAATAACTAAAACCAATCAATTAATCAAGAAAATTTGACGTCTTTCAAAATCAGTGGCGGTAGATTTGCCTACATACTACATAACAATCTATATATACATGTTAAAATGTCTATGTATCACATCATTCATTCAAATTTATACCTTAAGTTAAAAGTGAAAAGTCACATATTCTTTGTGACATTTGTATTTTTTTTTCACTTATAAATTCAACAGAATAATGTATAAAAAAATAAACATTTATTTAAAATTATCTTTTATAAGATGACTAAAAAGATGAACAAATACGTCACATGATATTATTCCAAAAAAGTATATAAAATGTTACGCGGAACCACAATTATAACTTACATTTTTGGAAAATATATTATAATATTTCACAACAGGAGGTAGTTCGCAAAAAATGTAATGTTGAGAAGTGTATTATCAGAGATCACACAATTATATCTTACAATCCAACTCATCCAGACGATTATGTGAATAATTTATAATTACTATAATAAATTATGTTAGGTACCTTAATACTATCAATTGCTTTATTGTACTCATTGACCTACGATATCTGCTAAATTACAGCTATTGAGGACAACTTTTTAGACCTATTGGAATATATATATTTACTTATCTATTTTAGTCAATTCAGGCAATACAATACATGATATCGATGTAAGTACTGTAGTTCTAAAAAGAATACATTTAGAATTATTATAATAAGATGATTTGAAGATGGCATCTAGTGTATTAACGAAGCGTGTTCAATTTCACAAGAACTATTTAATAGATTATCAGATACAAATCTGTAACATTGAAAAATTTTAATAGAAAATGCTCCATATGGTCAATATTTAAAGGAAGATTGAAGAAAAGAAAAGAAAAAAAAGAAACTAAAATTATTAAGAGAGTCAGTAAAATCCAATATCGTAATTTTTTTCCAACAATGATTCATTGTCCCTTGGCTCAATATATGTTAGCGTTAAAATGCTATAATTGGAATAAATCACATTTTTGGATAGTATATCACAGATTAAGCCACTCGTGCTGAAGCAGATCGTTTTACTGATATTCATTAATCTTAGGTAATACTCACAAAAGGTTAACAAATAAGACCGTTCGCGTTAACGTTCTACTCACACCATCATAATGATATTAAAACGGATTTGACTTTATATTTTGTTTTAAAATAATATTTTGTTAGGCATGTTTAATATTTGATTGTTATAGATTCTATTTTATCCCTTTATTCTCAGTTAACAGTTTTCGTCACTTTAAGCTAACGCCTTCATTACCACATCTAAGTCTAGTAGATTAAACTTCCTCCAAAATAATTGGCACTACAAGGAGCTTGTTTGTCAAACATTTGACACATGTCATTCTATGTTTAAAACAAGTATAAAAATTCGAAAAAATATCCTGTTTTTTATAACAATGTTAGCGAATAACGTCTATACTTTCTTGATGAAATCCGTCAATCGGATCTATCGCAACGCACAGCAACATGTAAATAGAATACAATTCATTATTTATGTTTTGCTCTGTGAAGAAGCATCTACTTCAAGGTTGCATATTAAGGTTGACATTATTAAGTAATACAAGGGTTTTCAGCCATTATACATTAATTATTTGATTGTGGTACATTATTGCCATATTCCATGCCGAAAATGGATAAAATCAAAAACGCTAGAATTAGGAAAACTGAACCTAACAAATCGCCAAGAGCAGTTAAGTAAGGAATAGCTGCATTGTCAGGGTCTTTCTTCTTCTTCCACATGAAATGGATCAAAATGTATGCCAGATATAGCAATACCATAACCTGAAACAATAAAAACAGTATTGATATTGTTTTTTATAATGAAATAAAAATTATAATTAAAATTTCCATTTCACAATTTTACAAACTGAATACTGCTTTTTATGACTAATGTGTATTTATTTTTGTAGTTTAATGATTCAATAACAAATCGTAATATTATTACTTACTTGAATAACCGAGCACAAGACATAAGTGATGCCAAACACAAACTCCAAGGACACAAAGCCTCTGTACACGAAATCAGCCACGATCATGAAAACTATTTGTCCACAAACTGCTAGAACCAAGAGCATTCTGGCAACCTTTGCTGCGGGAGCTAAAAATTATGATAAGGATTTAATAATACGATAATCCAAAAAAGATACATATGAAATAAACATATTAGTAGGTTAAAATCATAACTATTACTTACTTCCAAAGAATAAAGTCCTCCACGGCCACTCGATGATCCTTGTATTTTCTGGTAGAACTCCAGGAATAGCAGTTTGATGTAAATTTGTGGCCAACCGTGAAGATTGTACGCATACAAGGTTACCACCAATACCGTTCACTATGGGCTGGAATACCTCGTATCCTTGGTACCTTTCTACCGCTTGGTCCAGAACGATGCCACCAACACTGAAATATAAAAATGTTATTCAACTATAATCATCTATAAGTAAACATTCTAAATATTTTATAAGATAAATCAAAGCTATCTTACCCACTAATAAATAGAGCAGATATGACTGGTGTCCATCCAGTCGTGAGCACGGTCTTGGTGTACTTGTTCTTCCATCCGATAAACACCCATATTGGCAGAAGGCTATAGTAAACGCAAAGTAGTGCTATGGGTTGCCATAGTGAGACTTCTGTGAATTAAATATATATATATGTTTAATTTGTGTTTTTTTCATGACGTGATTTGATTGATTTTAAAGTTTCCAATGAACTTCATAATGAAGGAGTCTTACTTATTTGTTCAAACATGTACGCCGCAGTAACAGCTAGAACTGAGTTGCTAACAATGTCTCCAATTGACGCAGCTAGAGGTGTTGCCACATTATCCGGGTTCACTTTAAACTTCTGAGATGCGAAGATAACTATTACCATCACGAAATCTGAAAAATTATTACTATTTAATGATTCAAAATTCATTACTAAGTCTCCGCTTTATAAAACAAAACTTTATACCATCTTTAACATCGCAATTCACATGATAGCTTATATAAAGTTAAAATATGGTTTCTTATAATTATACCAACCTAAAACAAAACAAGTAGTGGTAGCAGTGAAAACAGCAGAGGCAATCAACAACAAGACATAGCTGCCATTGAACGCCCTGTCGGTTATCGTGTTGACGATCACCGCGAATATTGAAACAACCGTCGCAGCTACTATTGCTTGTACCTTAAATTTTAAGAAGACAAGGCTAAGAGATTGTGAAGTAGATACCGATAAATTTATAAGAATGAAAATATCAATATATTTAGAAGTAGAAGTCAAATCAATTTTAATGATACACCTTAAGTCTTAACACGATTATGTTTATTATATTGCAATATCTATATTTACCTGAACCAATGATATGTTTCCGACCACCATCGATATAACTTCTCGTGGTAATCTCATGTTTCCAAGGTTGGCTTGAGTTGAGAGCCGTGATGCGAGACACATGTCTAAGTTACCTGTAAGGAATTAAAGATATATGTGATTTCAAATTAGTCTGATTTGGTTTATTCCTCATCGCAATGTTTTTAATCAAGCAGTAGTAATGAATATATTTATTTTATTTGTGAGATACCTATTGACGACATTTGAGAACTTGTGAGATTCCAACTATGTTTTCAATTTATCATTAAAAAATTGTTAAAATGTAGTTATAATCAATTTTATTTCATCATCATCATAAGGTGCTTAAAACACCTGATTTTTATCTATAATAATTCAATTTGAAATTCGAATCAAGATCAAATTGATAATAAATTAATATAAACAACTAGTATAATAAATTAGTCAAACTGTAAACGTATATTTAAAACCATATCGAATTCTCAAATTTAAATAAAAGTGACGCAAAAAAGAAAATAATTTTTCAGAGTTTCGTTTCATACAATGAGTGTTAAACTCGACCATTAAACTCTAGAACCAACGAGTAATGACACAAAACAATAATTACATCAATTTACAGACACAAACGACAGGTAAATAGATGATAATTTTATGAAGACTTCATATTTACGTTTTGTTTTAAATGGATACAAATTGTCGTTCAGGGCAATTTACACTTCTAATGTTGTCATTTTTTTTACATTTACAGATATAATATAATCATAAGTCTAATAATGGAATGAACTTGTAGATTATAATTCACATACATTTTTGTCAGTAAATATTACAGGAATCTTTGAACCTTAAGGGCTAATCGTATTCGATCAAATCTTTGAAGTGGAATTTACACTATAATATTCTATTGTATGAGAGACTGATGATTCTAGAAGAAGCAAAAGAGTTATGTAGGAATTGCGTTACTTGGCCCTGTCATCTTTGACTACTATACCAAGACATTGTCCCCGGTATGACGTCTGTACGTATGTAAAACAGAAATAAAGAGGGTATTGTGTAACGAATTTTAGGCTTCAGAAGTGTGTTCTCCTTTGATGCCATCAGAGCAAATCATATACTGTCCGAATCATACAAGTGTAAGATATAATAAAACAAAAGAGTTACCTTTTAATCCTGACAAAGATGGCACTAACACGAAAATGGCGCTGACTTCCAAAAATACATCCCAGTTCTGAAAAATAAATTTAATCTAATAAATTATAATAGCTTATGTTTAAGAATAAAAACATATGTTGAAAGAAAATTGTAGAATGGAAATCTATAACAATACTACTATTTCTAATTATTATTATTTTTCTATTTAACGTAACAAAAATACATAGAAATTTCTATATAATAAAGAGATATAGCTAAAAGAGCAGATAAGATTATTTTAAAGGGTTTCGTAAATCAGTAGTTAGTAATACGAACAAATAAGTTATTAGTATTATTATCTTTTGTTAGTATTTTATATACTTAAGAGGACGAAAGTTATTGCTACATGTAAGGATAAGTGTAGATTATTGAAATCCATTTTAGAAACTATTCTACTTTTTATTCTTTGAGATCATATAAAATTATCTGAGTTGCTTTATTATTTAACTTGTGCTATAATTGAGAAGGTTCTAAATATTCTAATACATATCAAAATTTTAGCAAATTATGTTGAGTACGTTAGAAAGTGTTGATGTATAATAAAACAAAGTCAAAAGTAATATAATACTTAAGAATATGAAGTACTTATTGTTATATTATATACATATTATTGTTTGCGGTTTCACTTTTATTGTTGTTAATCTCAATGACACGTGTAATGACGGATCAAGGGACTTAACCTATATAACAAAGGAATTGAAATATAACTTTTTTATTTTATTGTCTGCTTGTTATGAAAATTGTTGCAAAAGTTATATTTTTCCTTTGTTTGTCTTTATGCGGCATAAATTTCACTCGTCGTGTAAATAAACGATTACATATTAGTGATGACAAATAACTTATCATGTTTTATTATGATTAAATTTCAAAGACACCGTCTACTTTATTTATATAGTTATTAATAATAAGGATTAGAATATCTTTGATAGTAATAGCAATGGATCATATGTTTATTACTTTTACTAAAAATATACTTTTATTTTATATGTATGTAATGTTTTTCATATTCACATAGAAATATGATTATGATACATTTTAACACGTTTCAAGAAGTACGGTTTATACGTAACTGAATTTTATTTTTGAGATGATTCTAGAGGTATGTTTTATATCTAACTGTAATATTATTATTAAGATGATTCAAGAGGTACGTTTTACATGTATCTGTAATATTATTTTTAAGACGATTCAAGAGGTATGTTTTACATGTATCTGTAATATTATTTTTAAGATGATTCAAGAGGTATGTTTTACATGTATCTTTAATATTATTTTTAAGATGATTCAAGAGGTACGTTTTACATGTATCTGTAATATTATTTTTAAGATGATTCAAGAGGTACGTTTTACATGTATCTGTAATATTATTTTTAAGATGATTCAAGAGGTACGTTTTAAATGTATCTGTAATATTATTTTTAAGATGATCCAAAAGGTATGTTTTACATGTATCTGTAATATTATTTTTAAGATGATCCAAGAGGTATGTTTTACAGGTATCTGTATTATTATTTTTAAATGATCCTGATCCAAGAGGTCCGTTTTACTGTATTTGTAATACAATTTTTAAGTTGATTCAAGAGGTATGTTTTATATGTATTCGTTATATTATTTTTAAGATGATTGAAGAGGTACGTTTTACATGTATCTGTAATATTATATTTAGGATGAATCAAGAGGTATGTTTTACATGTATTTGTGTTATTATTTTTAAGATGATTCAAGAGGTATGTTTTACATGTATCCGTAACATTATTTTTAAGAGGATTAAAGAGGCAGTTTTTAAATGTATCCGTAATATTAATTTTAAGATGATTCAAGAGATGTTTTATTCGTATCTGTAGTATTGGTTTTAGGTTATAATAAATATTACTTACTCTAACACTACCCAGCACCAAACCGGACCCGATGGTTCCGCAGCCGGCTATAAAGAACGGAACAGCAATCTGCATCAGCGTGGTCCACCATCTTTCCTCCTTTTTCTGGAAAACATTACCATATTTTATTAGGTAATTAGTAACTATATTTCAAGGATTTTGACAGAAATTGATATCATGGATAATATCAAGACTACTTATAGTGAAGCTTTATATTTTGTACATGGGTTGTCTTTGATAGTTGTGATCAAAATAAGACTGAAGCCACGCAAAAAATATGACTCATAAAATTTTCGTCATATATATTTGTTGTACATTTTTACATTTGAAATGAAATTATCATTAGCCCAATCATAACGTTATTAACTTGTCAGTGATATTTGTTTGTCATTAACAATTAATTATTATTTATAAATGTACAGTATCGTTATCACCTAATAGTTGACAATTTAATAAGATTCATGTAGAGATATATATCATAAAATTAAATGATTCATAGTCTTAATTTGAATTATTAGCGCCGTCGTATTATCTATAAATATATTTAAATAATTAAAAACATACTGATACTCGACTCTTTTCTAATTATTATAATAAAAACACACAAAATAAAAATAACACACACTTTAAAACTAGATATTTAATTAACAAAAAAACAAATCTTAATTCAACGTTTTTTCTATAAAACACAATAGTTATAATATTATTTTCTTCAGTAGCATGTTATTGATTAAATTAAACATTTACAAATTGTTCTTATTTTCTTATTAAAAGTACTTATTTAAGCGTAATAAGACATCAAAAAATCCATTTGTCAAATGCCAATAATTTATGACCAAAGAGTAGTTATATATAAATTTATGGTGAAATTGTTAAACATATATTTATTTTTATTTTATGTATATACGAATGCCTTTTATGGCAAATTACTTAATAGAACGTATTTAAAGTAATTAAACTTGAAATTAGCTTTTCTGTATGTCTGTCTTATCTTTATCTGAAATGAGGCGACATGTTTTTTTTTAAAGGACACTTTGAAAATTATATAAATTATTTTTTATCTCGGAATGGTTTAATAACAATCCTCCTAACTAATGTAAATAATACTTACATACATACATACAAACCTTAATGTAAATAGTAAATCTATTTGCTTTATCATATGATACTGTGTAATTAATTATAAATATGATAGTATCTGGACCCACACAGTTGAGCGTGGTAGAGATTTAGATAATAAACATTATATTAACAAATAATACTTTTTGTAAAGGGAGATTAGAAGGTTTTTGGAATTAGATATTTGTTTAGTTTCACACAATCATATTAATGGCCTATGATAAAATCACAAGTATTTCTTGAAAAAACTTTTTATCGTTTTTTTAAATATATAAAATAATTTAGTTATATAGAAATAAAATTGTTAATAAATAATATAATAAATATAGAAATTCAAAAGACTTTAGTACAGGCGAGTCTCGATTCGTTAAGTTTAAGTCCAAGAAAATCACGACATTTTTTAAGTTTATTTTTTATTTCTGATGATGTTTTGTATGTCATAGATTATAGACTATGTAAGTATAATTCATAAAAAAGGCTTTAAATAAAATACACACATGTGACATAAAAGTACAACTTTGTTGAGATTAGTTTAATGAAAAAATACTGCGAAGGTTTCTTCATTTATATACTAATTTTCGGTTCGGACTCATTTCAATTAGAAACTTTTATATTATGATTACGATGACTGAGATAAAAATCATACAAATACGCTGTTGCACTTAGCCGCTCTAAAGTGCAAACTTAATGGATTTCAAGCAAACATTAGAGGTATACTTATTTTTTCAGTTAACAGTTTAACTTGCAAGTAATAAGTAAGGAAGCATTTAAAAATCCGTTAAAGAATACTACTTATTTGAAATTAACTATTTTTTTTGCTTTTTTTTTAAATCACTTTTACTGTTGTAGTTCTTTTTTATGTATTCTTTTATTCTTAGTTTATTTTTGTGATTTATATGTATTACTAGTAAGTATTTGTGTGTCGTTATTAGTAAGTATGTTTATTATAACCACACCATGTACCAGTATTTCATATTGTTTTTTTTTTATTTTTCCTAACCCTAAGGTCGTCTGGAAGAAATCGCCGTTAGGCAACAAGACCATCTTTTGTACTTTGCAATGTATTTTCTTTATACGTATTAAGTTTTTTTTATGTATTGTGATGTGGAATAAAGAGTATAAATGAACCGTTCCATTGGTCGAGTGGTTAGCACAGACGCCTATAGCGACGCAATGGGATTCGGGTTTGTTTCCCGACAGGGACAGGCATGTATGTGATGAGCATAGATGTCTGTATTTCTAGGTTTGGTCGTTTATTAAATATATTCGCAGTATTTATGTGTGCATTTCTATATATGTGTATCGTTGTCTAAAACCCTTAACACAAGCAAATAATTTGCTTACTTAGGGGTTAGATCAATGTGTGTAATTTGTCTCGTGATATTATTATTATTATTATAAATAAAAAATTATAAACTACGACAAACTCTTTGTTCGATACACGGTGATTTGGGTTACATCTTTTTTCATGACAAAGTGTTTAAGAGACTTCGTGTAAATAAAAAAAAACCGAATAGTAAAAAAACATATTTGCAAAAATAACAATAATTTAAAAAATATTAGTAAAAAGAGTGAAGAACAACGTACGTGATCAGAATAGTGTTATTATTAAGTGAAAGAGATAACAGATTACTTATCACCTTCAGACGATCAGTTAATCATCGCTAAAGAATTAATACATTCCACATATTTTTCTATTTTCGTAACAGATATAGAATAAAAAATCCTCAACAAGGTTATTTTTTTTTATCACATACTTAAAACAAAACCAATTCAGATGAAAATCTGAATATGTATTTTGCGATTAATGATAAATTAGATTTTTGTAAAATGTGAAAGTAATGTATGAATATTTTTTCATTTATTATACATTTGTTTAGCCTTTATGGTTATAAAGAAAATATTCATCCTGATGAATATAATACCTGTATAGTTGATTTACAAGTATAATTTTTTGGGGATTGATTTATATCTAGGATAAGATATTCTTAAATTTGTGCATACATTTTATAGAATACTAGCTGATGCCAGCGAGTTCGTCTGACCCTTAAACTAAACTTAACATATTAAACATGTTGATCGTTGCAACCATACGTAATGATACCAAGTTTAGACAAAACTTATTAAGTAGATTTTGCATGAGTTTTAAGATAGTCTATCGAACATTAATTAACAACCGAACAGGTTTTTTAAACGCAGAAGACAGGTATTTATTACATAAACATTTTATGCTATATAAAAAAATACATTACATACGAATATACCCTACAAATGACACGTGATATATATAACCAATTTAAAACGTGATTCAATAAATATAACATATGTATAATGTACATATATTATATTTATTGGATCACGTTTTAAATTGAACATCGCAATAATCTAAATGTGAATTTTTAATTTTTAATTAAATATAATAATATTATAGTTTTTTTATTTTATTTATGTATAATATAATATTTGTAGAATTATTAAGCAGAATTATCTAAAGACTCAGACAAAGGCGCTCTAGGTTTAATGGCGACGGTTTTATAACACTAAGCCTAGAGCTGGACCTGAATCTTTGACAAAATCTTTTGCATAATGTTCAGAGATTTACACATTCAGACGGCTTAAAAATTTGGATAAGGGCTGGTAGATGGTGATTAACAGTAAGAGATGCTACAAAAGGACCAAGTATTAAGCAGCATTACAATAGGTTCTGTACGAGAGAAAGAGTTTTTGACAACAGCTGGGAAGGGGTTACGTAAAACCTGGTTACACTATTATATCAAAATATAAAGCATTGTATTGAGGTGGTTGTCGCTTTAAAATAAAGAAAATACATAAAGTGCTGGTTACTAAATAAATATCTAAGGAATAAACGAACCTTAAGACTTCCTTTAACCCTGGTTTAGAAAGAGTTTAACTTTAAGATACATTTATCCTTCATATGTGAAGTATTTTCAAATGAAGGTTGCAGTATATTTGAACATAATGTATTCATAATTCATTATATAACAAAAAAGTGTCCACATTTTCGTCATGTTTGTTTTCTATAACAAAGATGTTATTTGGTTCGCTCTCCGTTACTCATTAAGAAACAGTTAGGTAAGTTTAAAAATTCAAGAAGGCCATATAGTTTTTGCTCGCGTTCGTTGATCTATACTTTTTTATTATTTTTTGTATTCATATGACATTTAAATTGTATTTCATTATTTTAAAAGATAGTTTAATTCTTATATTGGATATTGCAAGTCATCTAGTTATTTATAATAATTTATACTAGTGTTTTTCCATTGGTAGAAATGGTAATATCATTATTAATATCTGAGGAAATCATCAATTTGCATATTTTCCTTTTTATTTATCTGAGGAAATCTATTATAATATTATTTATGTAGCAATACCAGTTCTTGGTCATGAGATTCAAAGTCAAAGTCAAAGTTTTTTTTATTTCAAATAATATGAATTGCAATTATAAAAGATGAAATTCTATTTGCACTGAAGATAACCAGCAAAAATTTCCATTAATACTCTTTTAATTTATTTCTAATATTATTGTTAACACAAGCAAATAATTTGCTTACTTAGGGGTTAGATCAATGTGTGTAATTTGTCCCGATATTATTATTATTATTATTATTATAAAGCTTCTTTACAACACCATGTTCCATAACCAATAAAGGTCCTTTCAGGAAACCTCAGTTCCGGTTCATAAAGCTTGATCAGTTTTTCATAGTGTATTTATTACTAATTTTGGCTTTAGAAATCAAAGTTGTATCATTTAGAATTTTTAGACGAATGTAAACAATTAAGCTTAGTATTAATTTAGATGAACAATTATTTTGTTATCAAATTAACGGATGCTCTATTTTATTATGCTGTATATATATATATATATACCATTTTTTTTCTATAATATATACAATTAACTAAAATATAGTAAAATACTATAATATATACTATAATACTCTATATTAAAGGTTGTCTTAACTATGTATATATAAAAGTCAAACTCACCCCTGACAAGGGCTGCTTCTCAGCATCCACGTCAGCGAATTTCTTATCTGGTGGATCCCCGGGGCTCTTGACGTCATCCGATGAGTTTATAGACGCCATTGTAAATGTGCTGTCCGGACTTCCAATATCATCTGCAATAAAAATAGGGTTGTCAACTTTAATGAATAAAAATAATTATTACACATACTTTTTAGTAAAATTGTTTTTTTAGTTCATCAGGAACTTAACAATATGTTTATTTGTATGTTTTAAAATTTGTTAGTACTAATTATTCGTTGGCGGGATTTTTTTGTCCTAATAAAATAAATTTATATATTTTATCAAGCGCCATCTTTTGCCATAAAAATGAACTAAACATGTATCTAATATACATGGCAATAATGACAATTTCTCTCGACAATGTTTACTGATACATATCTTTTGCACTATCTGAATTGTTTACGTATCTGTTAAGGAAATATAAACAGTTTGGAAACAATGTATTAGTGATAAACTAGTGACTAGCCAGTGACTACTTCTGCTTACTCAATTAATATACTACCTATAGTTTTTTGGGGGATCCCAACTTAGTTTATTTTATTATGTGAGAATTATCATTTTCTAATAAGGTCACTGGGGTATAACTAAACCAAGTTTTTTCAAAAGCGGTCCAATAGCTTTTTCATGATCCGCAAACTGACAAACTTTTACAAAAAAATGTTATGAGTTGTCCTATAAGTACTTCACACAGCGATTACATTTTCCAATAGATATTTCTTGCACAAACTTTGGCTTGTTGGTATTTTTTATGTATAGATATTAATCTTGCTTATAAATGATTTTTCGATTGTGCACTAGGGTAAAAACTAAAATTAAAGTACCTACCATAATAAATATTTTTTATATATACTAGGTATAAACTGACGTAAGAAACACTGTCGAATCTGTAGAGTATATTGATATCAAAATGACATTACCAAAAAATATTTATTAATATACTATTGATATTGTTATTATTATGTATTTAAAATGCACCATCTACAAAATACATATATACTCGTAAATACATAAACATAAAATGACGTCAGAGTACTATTAAAATTACTATTTATAGTGACATAAATAAAGTTATACATATATCATGATTACATAAGTTATATATCCCGTATCATAGTGAGAGGTCGACTTATTTGAAATACAATTTGTATCATAGTTAAACAAATTATCTAAATTATCCTAAAGTTACCTAATATTGTGTATCCATTCATTTTCCTCCAATACTTCCTTACGGCCATTTCGAGACCGGTGCTCATGAAATTCGTCATTATTACCGAACTGACTGCACTAGACTAAGAAATGTTATCACTGATTGTGAGGAAGTCTTATTTCCTATATAAAAACGTTGTTTACATCCCGATGCGTCAGACAATCAACTGTCAAAGACTTTTTCTATATTTTTTTCAGCATTGACGAATTATATTCTGCCTTTATCAGAACTACAACCTTTTTAATTAACTTTTTTATTATTTTGATACATTTTTATTTAGATAACGTCTGTGGGTACTGACGGTAAAATCACTGACATTAGAATGATTCGTTTTGATATAATTACCCTCTTTATGAATAGTAATGCCAGATAATTATAAACAGTTATCGCAAATGACGATGTAATGTCAAACAATGCGTATTTGATATTGAATTATAAGATATAGTACTTCAATTATAAACAAGATTTAACAGAACGTTAAGTTTACCTCGTTTTTTAAGTCCTTAGGGTAGAAAGTTTGTTGCTAATAGCTAAAAGGTAGGTCATTATTCAAATGCCGACTCCCGATAAATAGTGTCTCGATTGATCACGATGAATTTCTTTAAGTATACACTTCGATAATCAAAGAGTATACATAGATTATATCAAAACAGTGTTGTTTGTTGGTCATTGAGGAAACAAAATCTATCCATAGACACGTATCTATCGAGAGAGAGATACGTAAGAGAGATATCTATCTATCTATCTATCATAAATGTTTCGTGTTGAAACGACACAAATACCAATAATAATATATTATCATAAATATAATCCCATATCTAAATTTGTTAATAATACAGTTAGCAGCTGTTACAACAAAAAGCTACTTGGTAAGTACTTATATTTGGTAATATTCCATAAAGCATCTTTATTTTAACACAGGTTATTCTGCTGTCAACAAAATAATTGACAAATAATTGACAAAGTGATTTTTAAAATATATTATATGTTCATAGATGAACTAAAGAAAGATCAATAGATTGGATGTAAGGTTTTGGACATTATCTAGTTATATATATTATATGACCTCTTAAAATCCTCTTGTAATTATTGATCCAAACAGTTCAACATCTCTTAGATGTTGCAGTAAGGACGTAGTATTTAAGACATTACCTAAAATAAACAAAATATTTATATATATTAGATGTTGCCCGTAATTCTGTCCGCAGACTGAAGAAGGATATTTATTATAAGCTAGGAACTTTGCTTAAAAACTACAAATTGAAATTGGAAAGAAAAATCAGTTTTTTTTTCCAGAGAGAAAGAAATATTAACAACAAAGTTATTTAATTAATTATTTATTAGTAGTTCTATCTATACTAATATTATAAAGCTGAAGAGTTTGTTTGTTTGAACGCACTAATCTCTGGTACTACTAGCCCGAATTGAAAAAATCTTTTTGTGTTGAATAGTCCGTTTATTGAGGAAGGCTATAGGGTATATGTCATCTCGCTGTGACTTATAGAAGTCGAGCAGCAATGAAAAATGCTGCAAAAACGGGAAAAGATTTCTTTTTGAAAGCTTTCCTCGCGTGCGCTGAGGAAACACTAAAAACCGCACGGACGGAGTCGCGGGCGACCCCTAGTATATATATAAATTGTATGTTAACTTCTAAGCAAATAAACTAGTCGATTTTTAATCTAAATTAAATTGAAACAATTGGAGGAATTTATAATGAGATCAATTCTCATCTGCAATACATCTACCGGCTATTTTTCTATAATACAAAACCGCGGTCAAAAGCTAGTAATGAATATTATTTCCTATTTAGGTTGGAAGGTAGGAAGATAATCTCAATGTTGCCGAGACCTGCGGTTAGCTGATAATGAAACCTAGATACAAAATTTTCTTTAATTAAGCAAATCAATTAATATGCGATTAGTTGAATATATTTTTGTGTAAAACAATCAAGAAAAAAAACCAAGAAACCTGTTGGTTTTACAATTCAAGCAACTTAAAATCAGAAAACAGAAATATAGTTAGACTCGCTTATATGTGTGTGTGCGCGTGTAAGTGTGTGAGTATGTGTGTGTGTGTGTGCGCGTGTGTGAGTATGTCAGTTTGTGTGTGTGTGTGTGTGTATGTGTGTGTGTGAGTGTGTCTGAACTCTGGAGAAAAAGTATTTAATTAAATAAACCACTGGTCTTTTGAAGCATATTTAATACAAAACATAATCAAATCCAACAATACAAAATTATGATTTTCAAATATTTCAATTAGTTTAGATATAATTTTCAACATTTTATAAAACTATTGCTGTTATTCAATACGTCATAAAATACTGCTACTTAATTTCCATTGGACTCTCAGCTGTTCAAACTTAAACAAAGAATCTTTACTATCATAAAGAAGCAACAATTTTCAATATCAGTTGCCAAGAAGATTAAATAATTAGATGTATATAATAATATACATAGAATATAAAAAATATCTAAATTAATAATATCACTCACCGCGATGTTGAACCGTCATATTCTTTTTCAAAACACAAAATGATTTTTCTTTCCCATGTTCAGTCATAAATACCGTATTATAAAGTAATTATCGATTATCAGAAGATGTATCTGAAGACTAATTAAGGTATTACGTCCAGAATTAGGAATCTTTACAATTAATCACCGCAAGATTGCAAAATCTATGTGATTAAATTAAAAATATTGAGTATTTCGCCGGAAATCTAATCTGTATCTGATAATATCGATCTTCCAACCCCTTTTTAATCCAACTTCTACGTAAATTGTATAATTATATATACCTATTGTTTTCGTTTGTTTAATTTTATGATTTTGGACTAAATCATTTCATAATTTTGAAATGTTTGAGAAATTGTTCTGTAAAACCTTTGTAAGCATTTTGACTCCTAACATAAGTTACATTAAAAAATATATATTTTAAAAATTACAAAGAAATCAAATAATCCAATTGCTTTTAATAATTTCGAGATTAATGGCAAGTTATCGTTGATTTGTTGCAAATTGTCAAATTTTATTATCTCATAACAACAAATCAGTTTGGTTATAACTTGTTTGCTTGCAAAAATAAAATTTTAAGTCTGAGCTACATTATTTATTCTTATAACTTGATATCATTTATTACAAGTCATTATTTTTTGCAATGTATCTGTTTTGATCTTTCTTAGAAAAATAAATATAATGTATTCAAGAAATCCACTAAGACAATCTCACTGAATAATATTATATTTAATTTTATAGATCTCAATGAAAAGGCAAGTTTATTAAAATATTTAATGGACACTAAAATAGAGTTGTTTGTTTCGTAAATTCATGTCAGTTGTTTTACATTTATTTATAATATAAAAATAAAAGCCTCGGAACTGAGCTCACAAATCCCATCTATTTAAAGTTTTGTTTTAACGAACGAATTAATGAAAAACTTTCTTCTAATGATGGTTATTCATGAAAAGTTATAAAAATAATTGAATTTTAAGTTATATAACACATACCGCTGATAGTAAACACGGGTGTGTCAGAAACGTGAGGCGAATAAGATTCGACTTTGTCAGCTGGTTTGACGACATCTGCTGCTCCAACCATGCCTGGAACAAGAGAAATACAATATGATTTACAGATAATAACTAGGTTGACAGCCATTCTGACTGTTATTTCAGCTGATTCAATGATTTTATTCGTACATTCGAAATGTTAGTTATTACTCAAGTACATTTTTTTACAGTGATTTTTTGTAGGTTAACCATCGATGATAAATTTGGTATGAAAAAAAAAGCGATGACAATCGTTTCAGTAGTTCAGGAGAAGATCAGAGAGATCGCATTGTAGACAACATTAGGTTCGCTCCTCGGCGCGCTCAATAATAAAAGCTTTTTTATTTTATCTTTAATTTCAATGTGGATAAGGAAAACAAATGCTTGATTTTTTATGTAAAATATGTAATATATTGTCTTAACTATACTTATTAATATTAAAATTATACAAATAATCAATATCGACTTAAAAAATATTTTATGTATTTTAATCCACGTAAAAAAATACTAGATGGCGCTAGAGAGTATGTTAAATGTAGAGATGACAAAGATCTCATTTCACAAATAACGATATGAGCAAGTTATTCACCGGCACGCTTACTGACAATCGTAGATTCAGTTAGCTAAAATAAGTCTAAAAGTTTTTTTAGTTTTAGAAATAATAAATTTATGGAATATTTGTAAGCCACAGATGTCTGAGAGTACCTACAAAGTGCTACCAGTAATAAAATACTTTTTATAGTTGCGTACCTAATTTAAAGTAAATAGCAGTAATAGTTCTAGAATCTCAGTATAAATTTATGGTATATTAAAAAAAATATTTTTAACTTATTTACTTCGTCATAGGTATCGTATCAAATGGAGAAATAATTCAATTGAGGAGTAATCAAAAACGTCTACCAATCTGGTTTTGATAAATCTGGTAAACACTCTAACAGGAAAAGCGAGAACAACGCCGGTTGAGGGCTGTAGGGGGAGGGAGGTTGCATTACCCGGACTATTTGTGTCGGGTCAGGGCCGAGGCGGATGAGGTTTTGATCCGATGTTGGGAGGAGGACTTGGGCTCCCCGCCACCGGCCCGGAGACAGTGAAGGCTACTAGGCCTCACCTCACGCCGTGGCACCCGTGGGAGGGTACCTCTTGCTGTGGGTCTCCTTCTGCGATGCCGTGATGTCGCAGGCTGCGGAGCGGGAACGGGAGGCGATGACCTCTGACCCGTACCGTTGAGGAAGGCGGGGGGTCTGTAGGAGACGCTACGCGCACCTTCAACCCTCGTCGTAGTGCCGCTGTTGGAGGGTCTGGGGACCACCCCTCATCAGGCGCATGGGTATAAAGACGCCGCACTCTGTGGTCCGCGCCGGGGTGGTAGCATTAGAATGCTTGCGTGATCCTGCTCCATCCCATATGGGGATTGATGGCAGACCGGTGGTGTTTTGGTGGGTATTACCCAGCTTCTCACACGGGGCGAGTCCCACATACCCCAGCCCGCGCTGCTTACGCGACCGGGGATGCATAAATGCATTTTCCTAACTAAAATTAAACAAAAAAAAAATATTGAGGTTGCATTACAAGAACGGAGATCATCGAGAAAGGCCTTGCTTATCAAACATACACAAAGACTTCGACGGCAGTTTCCAATTTTTAGACCCTCGCAAGAAGCCGTTTTAGCTCCTCACATACATATCGACATAGATACCACTCTCGCAAAGCAGTATTCAAATCTCTTATGGATTTTCTTTTCAGGTATTAGATCCGTTATCTAAAAGCGAGCTAACAGCGGCTCGTCTACTTTCGGGGCCGTCGCGTGTCTGGTTCCAGTGAATAAATATCTATAGTCATAAACAATTTTAATCGTTTTTTATATTTAAAATAAGTAAATTGTATAATAACAACAAACAACGGTTGTTAGATTATTGTCATGTAATTTTAAATACGTTAAAGTAACCACGTCTCTAGGAAGCCGTGTCAAGAAGTTTATATAGAGCGGAAAATATCAGATGTAATGGCAAAACCACTAAATTATAATATAGGTGATACATTATATATTTATTTAATTATATTAAGGATAATATTTTACAATTTCATTACACTACATATGTAAATTGTATAAAAAACAGATTTAGAATTATTTATGTAACAGACACAGTTTTAAACACATAAAAACATAAACATAAAATACTTTGTTAATATTTAAAATGGTTTTAAAACAAGTTAGCCATGTTAATCGATAATATTGAAAGAAGAATTATTCAAGATGGCAGAACTTGAGGTCACCCTCTGGATGTGAAATATTTAACCTATAGGGATGTGAAAAAATAATTCATAGTATTTGTGTTTGTCAAGAGGATTCATTTATTATAGTAAATAATGACAGTTACATTCACTTAATATAAGTAAATAAATTATGTAGGAAATACTTTATATCTAGAAATGTCATATTAGTATAATATTTGGTTAAAGCGTTTGTCGGAAGTTTCATATACGTAATCAATCTTTTTCAAACAAATCACAACACTTATAGCGCAGTAGTTCTAATGCCTTTGAAATGACGGGCCGATTCGATTCCGGATGTAATATTGATTTATAGTTATTTACTAGTATATTTACTTTTGTCTGCATGCCTTATGAAGAAAACATTACGAGGAAAACTGTCTTTGAAGATAATATTTGATAAGCATTGAACACGCAACGGAGTAGCGTCGGTTAAGCTTCGCGGACTTCGTATTACTGAAATAAAGTTTTAAACCATTACCAGTACTAATAAAATATAAAGAATCAGTAAATCATTTGTCAAAATACTAGTAAGACCAGTACAAATTTAAATCATAAATCTAGAGATTACTTGCAGTAAAGAAGATACGATGGTTAATAACATTTCTTGAATCTTTTTTGTGATAAACAAAAACAAAAGAAAAAACAAATAACTTATTTTGTTAAAAAATGTGCCAAAGACACGTGTATTACTTGTTTAATAGCGTCTTACTTTCAAGTTATGTTAATCAATGTAACAGAAACCGAAACATCTGACCTTCCACTCAATTTCCCCATTTAACAACAAGAAAGATGATACATACAGCATGCCGTATTATCCTGTTCATGATCTAAATCATTCATAACTTATGATTCAAACATTTATCTGATATTTTATCCATATCCCAACTAAAATAAGATATTAAAAATACAAGAATCATTTAAAAATAATCCCTTCTTTACTTTGGAGTGTTGCAAGGCATTATGCCGAGCCCTATGATATATTTTCTAGACAACAATGAATAACTTCAATACATTGAAATAAAATAGTAGCATAATTGAGAAATGGCAATTATTTTAATTCATAGTAACAATGAAACAGTAACGAATCAATTATTACCTACCATGAGATCACGGTCACTGTTTTCGTACATACAACGAACAATGAGTGTTTAGAATCGCTGTTAATATTACATGTTGACAGCGTCTTATTATATGGTAGGTACGTGTTTTTAAAAGAGACATAACATGTGCACGACTGTAAATGGAAAATTTATGAATGTTACCTCTAAACATACTTGGAAAAATATATACAGAACATTATTTTAATATTCTATGTGACTTACAAATGTTTATATTATATTGCAAGAGTAACTCATTTTGAAAACCAATTGATAATTTCTTGTTGCATTACTCACAAAAGAGCCCAATTTCACAACAGGTGTATGTGCCTACAATAAGGGCCTCATTTACAAAGATCAGTATTGTGAAAGCTGTTACGAGAGAAACCACTGGACCGATAAAGTTTGCGACAGACCCGAGGTTTTTTGATAATTTATTTTCAAATAGTTATCGAACCTCAAGGTGATTTCAGTGTTTTCAAATGAAGTAATATTACCTGAGTACAATTATAACGTATTTAAAAATGTTCAAAAAGTAGTTTTATCTAATTAGTTCATTTTTTTTACTTTAGTTTATTGGGAAAACATAAAGCGTTAATTTACATAAAAATCACAAAATAAATAAAGCCGATATCGCAGTAAAATATCCACTAAGAAAGTTCGACAGAAGGAAAAAAATAAACAAAATAATAAAAAAATATTTAAACAATAAAAAACTTACTGCAAACCCTTAGGCATTGTGTCTAAAAATATAAATTATTATTAAATAAGTCAATATGATGACATTTTTAATATAGTTATTACAAGATATATAATACTTTCTTTAAGTTTTTTTTTACACACGGGGAATTGAAAAAAGAATTGAGAACTTTCACCTGAGCGCATTTAAATGAAATTCTACTGAAAATATAGAAAAGAAAAATTGGCTTTAAAAAGAAAAAAATGGCTTTTAGTTCACGCGTTTTCCAGTGATACAAATCGCAATAGTTTTCTCATAACCTTCAACCTGTAAATTTAGTTGAGATTAAAAGTTAAGAAACTAATGAATCGGAACTACATATAGGTAGTATACATTTATTTATTAGCAAAAATAGATAAGAAAAATAGATGAGAATAGATAAAGTAAATTTTCCATGATTATAATATCGAAAGTCTAAAGCTTTGTTAAACACTATTATTTTTGTAATGTGATCCTTTGCTCAACTCTTTGTAGATAAGATAACGTAAAGTATTGGAAAATATCTAGTTTTAAAAGCTTGGTTACAGCTAAAGTAAGAAATGTTTTTTGGGATATTATGTCATAATTTTTTTTTTTAAGATATCTAGACCGTAAGGTTTGAAAATGATAATATAATATATGTAAGTTAAACACTTTTGTTCTTATATGTATAAATAAATACTACTAAGGCATTAGGCAAGATGCCTTGGCTGCAAGTCAATATAATAACTCAGGATAAGTTAAGGTATAACATTGTAAATCTTATGTGATTATTTCACAAAATAATTAATGTCTTATATGAGGTAATAATTTATAATATAAATAAAAGAAAATAAAATTATATGTGTCTAATCTTGTAGATATTTTATTATGAATTTGATAATAAGTCACGTTGATAAACTTTTGCCCATTTCGGAACACGTTGTGTTCATGCATTTGAAACAAATATTAAAAATAATTTTATTGCTGCTTATCTCTTTTTAGGATTAATGTGTTGTATCGCTTTCGAAGATTATTAGAACACAAAGATATAGAGTCCACGCTTTACTCTTTACGTCGATGAGGTTTTATTAAAATTGTATGCTTGATAACAAGACCTATCTCTAGAAAGTGTTGTCTTATATGTAAGGTATCTTTATATTTTTGTTTATATCAAATTATAATTAGCCATTGTTTGATTAAATTATTTGGTTCAGGTAATTATCTATTGCAAAATCGCTTTAAAAGCACAAGAAATGATTAACTAAATCTTAACTTCATAGCATTGGGGTAAATTTATCATATATTTTTTTAGTATTTTACCTAACTACCGCTACCTAACTTGAATATATTTAGACATTTACTGTTTACTTGTACCCTTTTTCCCTATATTACTAATATGGGGAAAACTATTACCTATCAACAAGCATTAGAAAAACCTAGTTGTTAAAAAGTAACAGATATATTTAAATGATATCATATGATGTCATATGAGTTGTACCTGTGACCCTAAAAATAGTCTAGTCTTTAAGATTTTCTCTATCCAGAACCTGGCATTTAAGATTACCTCAAGTCTTCCAACATGATCTTCCGAACTTCCGGAAAAGCGGTCATGTTGTTAAATTAGTTAGTCGATTTGGCTGTACAAATAACATAAATATAGCGATCAAATAATATGTAAAAATGATAACATTATTTTATCAAAATTCGTTAATATTAAGATCACTATAATACTCATACCGAGAGGAGTGATCGTATTTTCATGGAAAAGAATTCAGCTGTCAAGGTCACGGTTGCACAGGACACAGAATACTAAGTCCTCGTTCAGCGAGGCATACACTTGTGTATGTAAACCGTCGGCCTAATTGTTTTGGTGTTGGATTTGCCGGCATCGGCAATCGGCAACATTCGTCTGGGTCTCCACAATTGTCAGGGGCTCGTCGGATTTCACGCGCATAAAAGGTAGAAACATCCCTTGAACAATGTCCCTTCGGGGATCACTTGGGTTCCGGTAGCCCCCCGCTTAGATGTTAGATGAATTTATTAGCATCTATCCGGTCACCCGACTGTATCTTAGGGTAGACTTGCGGCCTGACCGCATGTCAGAAAGTCAGATTGCCTTACAGATTCGGCGCCATCTGAACACTGGTAGTTAGTCTTTTGTCATTCCTAGCGAGTGATGTCTCGAGTGAAAGAAATTGAAAGGAAAGTGAGCGTGCCTCCAGCAAAATGACAAAGGTAGCAAAGCGGTGCGGTTAGACTTGTCTTTGTCCGATAACTTTGCAACCTGACTAATCTTATCATACCGTTGTCGGATAACTTCGAAGGTCAGGTTTATAAGGGTTACAAGAACAGCGGCTAAACATTTGTAACCAGTAGTGTCGGTGGGGTTGAGATGCTATAAACATAATCATTCGGATTGAGGAAGCAATCATTAGCGAAGGAAAGACTGGCCACTAGGACGGTATGATTCCCTACGTTAGTATTATCCTCGTGGGATTTACCTTTACGTGGGATTTACCTTCGCGCCCATTACCCATATAATCAATCAAATTCGGCCAAATTTAGCATAAAGTCGTGGAAAATGTAAAATTCTATGTGCACCACCTAGCGAAGTCAAGTCAGTCAAGTTATACACAATTGCATTGATAGACTTTTCAAACTAATAAAACATTTCGATGAAATCTCCACACGCACATTTTTTTATTTAATTGAAAGAAAAAGATCACTTGTACAAGATAACTCCTAACAATCAATACTAATAGTAATAATAGTATAGTATGTTAATCGTTTTATGATTTGATTTTAATAATGTATTCCATTATCTAAAATTCGGAAACGAAATAATGAGACAAGAAAAAATACGTTTAATTTTATTTACGTATAAAAATCAAATTTATACAGGATGTAACGAAAACTATTTAGGAATAAAATTGTGCATGATATTTTAACGGTGGTTAATTGAGTTAATACGTCACTTGTGTGCTATACGTAATACTAAAATATATATATATATATATATATAACTAGGGGTCGCCCGCGAATCCGTCCGCGCGGTTTTTAGTGTTTCCTCAGCGCACGCGAGAAAAGCTCTCAAAAAAGAAATCTTTTCCCGTTTTTGCAGCATTTTTCATTGCTGTTTGACTTCTATAAGTCACAGCGAGATGACATATACCTTATAGCCATCTTCAGTAAACGAACTATTCAACACAAAAATAATTTTTCAATGCGAGCCAGTAGTTCCAGAGATTATTGCGTTCAAACAAACAAACTCTTCAGCTTTATAATATTAGTATAGATTATATTATTGACCACTTTCATATAATCAAATTAACTAATCACTTTTTTCTGTATATAATCATCTTATCTTAAATAATTTCTATTAGTTATTTATATTATTGATTTGTGTTATTATGTTATGCTTATTGACAGATGACAGATGTGAAGTTATTTGTTTTTAATTTTGGATAATGTTTATTTATTAGTCGATACATGGCTGCGCTACCTGGTGGCGAGTTACATCAATGGGCATAGCATATTCGTTTTCTTCGAGGAAAAATACATGGTCATACCAACTTTTATGACAATTGGTTGAACAGGGCGGAAGTCTATATTTGTCAGCGCCGCCTGGTGGCGAGTTACATCAATGGGCATACCATATAAACCTTCTCCGTGGAAAAATACATATACATACGAATTTTCATAATCATCGGTCCAATAGTTTCTGAGTTCATCGATTTCATATATACAAACATCCTTCTATATATATATACTAGGGGTCGCCCGCGACTCCGTCCGCGCGGTTTTTAGTGTTTCCTCAGCGCACGCGAGGAAAGCTCTCAAAAAAGAAGTCTTTTCCCGTTTTTGCAGCATTTTTCATTGCTGTTTGACTTCTATAAGTCACAGCGAGATGACATATACCCTATAGCCTTCTTCAATAAACGGACTATTCAACACAAAAATAATTTTTCAATTCGGGCCAGTAGTTCCAGAGATTATTGCGTTCAAACAAACAAACTCTTCAGCTTTATAATATTAGTATAGATTATATTATTGACCACTTTCATATAATCAAATTAACTAATCACTTTTTTTCTGTATATAATCATCTTATCTTAAATAATTTCTTTTAGTTATTTATATTATTGATTTGTGCTATTATGTTATGCTTATTGACAGATGACAGATGTGAAGTTATTTGTTTTTAATTTTGGATAATGTTTATTTATTAGTCGATACATGGCTGCGCTACCTGGTGGCGAGTTACATCAATGGGCATAGCATATTCGTTTTCTTCGAGGAAAAATACATGGGCATACCAATTTTTATGACAATCGGTTGAACGGGGCGGAAGTCGATATTTGACAGCGCCGCCTGGTGGCGAGTTACATCAATGGGCATAGCATATTCGTTTTCTTCGAGGAAAAATACATGGTCATACCAATTTTTATGACAATCGGTTGAACGGGGCGGAAGTCGATATTTGACAGCGCCGCCTGGTGGCGAGTTAAATCAATGGGCATAGCATATTCGTTTTCTTCGAGGAAAAATACATGGGCATACCGATTTTTATGACAATCGGTTGAACGGGGCGGAAGTCGATATTTGCAGCGCCGCCTGGTGGCGAGTTACATCAATGGGCATAGCATATTCGTTTTCTTCGAGGAAAAATACATGGTCATACCAATTTTTATGACAATCGGTTGAACGGGGCGGAAGTCGATATTTGACAGCGCCGCCTGGTGGCGAGTTACATCAATGGACATAGCATATTCGTTTTCTTCGAGGAAACATACATGGTCATACCAATTTTTATGACAATCGGTTGAACGGGGCGGAAGTCGATATTTGACAGCGCCGCCTGGTGGCGAGTTACATCAATGGGCATAGCATATAAACCTTCTCCGTGGAAAAATACATATACATACCAATTTTCATAATCATCGGTCACATAGTTTCTGAGTTCATCGATTTCATATATACAAACATCCTTCTTTATATATATAGATAAGATTGTTTTCAAAGTAGCAAAAATTGTAAGTAGCCTCTCTCATTTTATGAGCAGGCATAGGTATATGATACATACAATTGCGGTTGCGACAACTACCGTTATTTATTATTGTAAACGCAATTTCTATAACGATAAGCTAGCTTATCTTTAATTATTATCTTTTATCCACAAATAGTGCTATTGATGTAATAGTAGTTAGTTAAAAGATATATAAATATAGTATATTAAAATATTAGATTAAATACTTTAAGAAATAAATTTTGCGAAAATCAAGAGAATAATAACTATGAAGGGACAACGTAATGTTAATATGGTAATTGACAACTGTCCACTTAGTACAGTTTTTACGTTATTAAAACGCATGACAGTTTACCAAATGAAAAAAAATCAGTTAAGAATTATATTTACTACTAGTTATCTTGGATCATTTTATAAATAATCCTAAATAATCTAAATAATAAGTGTTTTATATATATATATATATGTATATATTATATATTTAGATTTTTTATGTATTATATACAATAGATTTTGATTTATAGTGCTATTGACGCCATTTACGTTTTGTGCTCTGTTTCGAGTTATATCGATACTTGTTACGTTTATTCGATAATTCTTAATCTCATTTACGATAATTTACTATTTATAGAAATAATATTAATTATAATTAGTCAATAGTGTCAGATAACCACGTAAAAATTATTCCAATAGGTAAGTAATAATTATCTATTGATAAAGTTACAAAATTATCTGAATTTAATGTGATTTAATGCAACTAGATATTTATAAAAACTTATTAATAATGCTGAACATTACAACTTCTTTAATATTACATAAATGGTAACCACGGGATCTACTAAGCTATAATTATATTAGTTTAGCTCACATTTTCAGTTTTTCAAGGTTTTTAAGGCCTTGTATCAATATATAAGCCTTTATTTGGTATGTATATATTTGTAAAGTCTCTAAAAAAAATTATGAGCAAAGGTATGAGCAGGAAGCTAGCGCGGTTAAAAAGTTGGATTTACTAATTTTACTGATAAATTTATTAAGTAAATTCTCCCAAACAAACCTTCTTCTGACATGTTAAGATAAATGAGATAGCGGGTCTTTGACCCGTATAAATTTAAAGGTATTTAACCTTTCATTTATTTTATTTTATTTTGATTTGGAGGAATTTAGCTGGAGTCTGACTTGTACTGACTTTACGAACAGCAGAAATTCAAAAAAAAGTGAAGCTCTTTAATACACACGGCAATAGATTTATACAATATAACATATTATAAACAATATTTATTTACGTTTGAACGTTACTCAAATGTATACAAAATAGTAAGGAGGTGCAGTAACCCCAGGTTCCAGGGATTTTTAACCTTTCACGATAAAACCGGTTGTTAAAATTATTTAAATTCCTTTTTGCATGCTTTTATGTTTATTGTATACGACCTTACTCCCAACATCGGTAAACAAATATTGAGATTGATTTGAAGACACTAAAAATAGAATAATGGATTCTAGGTTGTTTTTATCGTTTAGGTACTCACTGTATATACAACACTACAATTCCATATATATTGTATATATAATGTACTAGAGACGATCTTTTCGCTAATAAGCGATCTCTTCCAGGTAACCATCGCAATAAAGGATAATTCAATAGCGACGGAACAGGTACACTTTATAATTATATAATATGCATATATATGTACAACTTAATATGTATGATATATATACATACTTATAATAATATTGTGTATATAGATAAATACAAATTATTATTATTAATATTATTATAGAATTGTAGTTTGTAATGAAGATACCTACAGGAGAAATAGGAGGAAAAGATAAATATGTAAGTAATAAGTATAAAAGAAAAAGTAACTAACATGTAAAAAATTAAAAAATGATAGTTGATACTTCAGCAGAGTGGTTTGATCTAATGACCCTGACCATTGAGACAAAGGTCACGGGTTCGATTTCCACTCGATAAAATGCCTTGTGTGATTATCACAACTGCAGCTCCAAGTCTGTTTGAACTTTGTGTTTTTATTTACAATAGAAACTCGTACGAAGGGAATTTTTCCCTCAAATGCAAGAAATTTTTAGATTTTTTTTTTTATAAGAAAAAATATATCCAGCAGCAGATTGATGCACATGACTGTTTTGAGTGTTCTAAAATGTTACTACTACATCTAAAATAATAATTGCTGTACGTGTGTCTGAGTATCCCTTGAGAAAGGCTCAATCGATTAGTCTATTTCAGGGGTGGCCAACTTGATCAGAACTATGATTAACTTTTTACTGACGAATCTTTGTGGAATTTACCTTATTTATTTGTAGATTACATACTTGTAGAAATTTCAGGTAGAGAAGTAGAGAAAGTAAATCTTAACTTAAATTTTTAAACTATTTCGTAATTCGTAATTGTCAGGACAAAAATTGAGTTTTTTTTCTGAAAGTAATGGAAAAGTTAACAAATTTGCATGTTCTATTAGTTTATGTAAGTTCTGTCTTGCGATGAGCAAGGGCTTTCGCTATATCAAGACAAGTTCTCTTACCACATATGGTTCCCGTGGCCTAGCTGCTAAAGATGGCTTTTGGTAGTAATTTATATCATAAGATGCTAATTTCGTATATGTATACAACTAAAAAGAAAGATTGTAAATTTAGACAAAACATACAAGTAAATAATGTTAAAAATTGGCTTGTCATTAAAATATCAAATTAATATTAAAAATTTAATAAAATCGAGATCAAACGAACAGAAAAATGCGCTATAAAATCTTGACGAAGCACTTTCAAGAAGATTAACCAGACAACCACCACCACCCTAAAATGTGTCCATCGAAAAAAGAGAAAGCAAATGAGGCAGCCCATCTGTCTCTCTTTTTTGTAATTAGACAAAGATATGTATGGGTCTCTCATTTTCCGTCTTCGCACTATTATTATTTTTAATAACTCTATGATATTAATAATATTGGACAAATTTTGATATCATCGATGTACATGTTTGGTACTTCTGTACGGGGATTAAACGTCAACCATCTTGAACCTTAAGATCAGACCACCTTCCTTTTGTTAAAAAATATAATAATTTGTTTAATTCCCGAATGAGATACCTGTTCTGATGATGTTCATGTTTTTATCTCGATATCGCTCATTATCTTATTTTATTTAAAATGCCATGCCATTGATTTAATAATATTAGACAAAAAGATTAGTCAAATATATTAAGCACTTGTAGAATTAATTATTGTTAAAAGATATTAAATGTTAGATTCAAGTTGATTTGATCTGTTTGATCTGTTTAGTTTCACGAAAATGTGAGTTAACATTCAACTAGTCATTCAAAATACAAGTCAAATGCTTTGAAAACATTCATTCATTGAAACTCAAAACAATTGCCATATCCATAACATTTTGCTTTTAGCACCTACTTTACCTAAAAACTTATTGCATTATCAGTAATTATGTATATAACAAACTGAACCTTAAACTGAACCTTATAAACAAGCTGAATTTGATGATATGTTTGAAATTGTGTGTAAAATATTATTTATATATAAGGATTTTAAAGAAGCCTTATATAAGAGGTCGGATGAATCGCATAAGTCGGATAGCAAACATGGTAGCTCAAATGCCAGAACGACGACAGTACTCCTGAGTTCGCAGGTTTGAGTCCTGCCCCGTTGATGATTTTTTTTATTCTATATTAAAAATTATATGATTTTGCGTTTATATAGGTGTAATGAGAGCGTACAAAGCTGGGATAATTAATGAAGACGAGAGAGAGATAAGAGAGAGAGAGAACAGAGAGAAAAATGAGAGAGAGGAGGAGAGGAGAGACAAGAGAGAAAGATATAGAGAGAGATATAAAATGATCTAAAAATATTTTTAATATGTTCTTAAAAATGGATATTTTATTTTATATTTTATCTAGTCTTAAAACAAAAAAATAATAAACACTAATATGTCGAATACAAAAGTATCATGTTGTCAATATTATTTTTATTATTACTGGAACCGCTTCGTTTAAATACATGTTAGGATTCTGAAGGTCTAGAGAAGGTTATGTACTTAATCATTCTAATTCCAAACAACATAGAAATGATAATCAGCAAAGAAATAAATTTACTTAAGTGATCAAAAATAATGATGGAATTTAGAACTTTTTCCAATACTACTACTACTATTCTCTACTACTGCTACTATTAAGTACTACTAATTCATATTGTTAAGAAAGTTTCTAAGACAAATAACAAGACAATTATACAGAAAATGTGTCAATAATGAGGTAGGAAATGGGTGTGATAACAAGCCATTTGGTATCCATTTAAACGAAATTATGGATCAGATTATCTTTCTAACACTACTTTAAATATATTTTTAAACATGATTATTATGTTAGACACTTATAATTATAGATATTTGTTAGTATTTATTCCAATATAAACAAAACAATTTTGGAAAATATCTATAAACATGTATAACCATGTAAAGCTTACTTAAATTTATATAAATATTGAAAGAAAAATAAACCGATACGGGCAGGGATTCGAACCCGCGACTACTGTGAGTCCTTGCCTGTATCGGTTTGTTTTTCATTTTTTAAATTTAAACAAAATAATTTACGGATAAAATTGGCGTATATATGTGTTAGATTTTAGTAAGTTCTATATAACTTCGTACTATGTACTAGAGAAAATATTGGCAAACAAAATAATATATTTCAAAATTATTATTTTGCTAACTCTACATTAGCAATCCACTCTTATTTAACATAAAACTGCTTTTTTTTTAATTTATTAAATACTAGCTTCTCTGGTCGTCGCTCCATCCGTGGACAAAGAAATAAACTATGGTAATAGAATAGTATATATGTAAATAAATGACCCCACTTGATGACTCGAACACACGACTTGACACACATTTTCTTATATAGATATAAATTTAAAATAAGCCATCTTAGATGTAGCTTGAGGAAATTTAAAAAATAATCTAATCTCAATATAATCCACTAACAATTTTTAATTACGGTACAGATGCGGTACGTCAAATATAATATTTAGTAAAATACAGTGACAACTTGTTTGTACTCCTCAGTTAATGTGTACTTTTTTCGAATTAAAATTCTCTAAATTCTGCCGTGAAGGAAATAAATAGCGGAGTGTGTCGGAGGAGAGCTGACGTGCTCAGTAGACCTCTACATATTGGTAGTCTTGGTATGTGCGAAAGTGATCCCCTGACGTTCCACTTAGGCGATGAGGGCAACCGTTACTTTTAAAAATGTCACCCTTACTTTGCTTTTGGATAATCCCACATAACCCTGGTCCTAATTTTTGAGCCGATTTTTTCAGTTACGGGTACAAGCTGTTTTTAAAATAAAGGGCCGTCAACTGTAAAAACCTTTAAGGTTACGCTTACGCAGAGTAGGTATCCTAACAAACTTAGAGATGCCAGAATGAGCCAAATGTTTTCTAAAATGGGTGACCTCTCTCGCCCGAGCATATTACATGCAATATTCGCCAGGGCGAAGTGCTGGGTTGCCTCTTACTGTGAGGAAGTGATTGCTACTAAGAAGGCCGCGGAGAGGATCCAGGAGCTGGCCTTTACCGCTGATCCGCTTCGTAGGGGAGGGCTGGGGAGAAGGAGGCGGGAGTACGCTCGCTGCTCTCTCCCCTAGTCGTAGTGCCTTGTTGAGGGGAAAGGGTCACCTCTCTCACCTACAACACCTACTCTACGCCGGGGTATCACGGTGAGTTCGAAAACGATCCCGTGAAGTCTCACTAAGGTGATGAGGGCAAGTGTTGGCTTTTAAGTGGGTAGCATTAAAAATGGTAGCATCTTCTATGCTGATTTTTCCAACGGAAAAAAAGTGTTAGCCCTAAAGAATATCCCAAAACTACAAATCAGGGACATAGAACTCAATTTATTTGTAAGAGAATTTGACAAAGATAACATTAGTTTTTGTATAATTTTCCACAATTAATAAAAAAAATGTTATCAATACAGTACAATGATGAATGGGTTCCAAAACATTAATAATTCAATTAATACATTAATTATTAACGGATATTTAATTGATATCTACATATATATTGTAATGTAATGTGCGTAATACTATTATAGTCTTCAATCATTTGAATGATGTTTATCGTTTTATGTCAAAAAAATTATAAACCAGCTGAGATATAAATCGACGTGTGTCTTATTATACTTAGTACAATAACGTCTGCGAAGTGTCATGAAAGTAATTTAAATTTGTATTTTCCTAATTTACATACAAACTTATCTTCGGGGTTGGCTCGAGGAACTAAACAATAAAATAGTAATGAGATTCTTTACATGAAAGGCCTTTATTAAAAAATTTAAAACTACATGTTTAAGAAATATGTGTAGCAAATTGGTCGGAGTTAACAAATATTTAAAATCTTTCCATAATTACAAAATAATAGACCTATTCTGGCTTACAGATCTTTTAGTTTGTAGTTTAGCTTTTAGTTCACAAGCTTAATATAATTATACCTATATATACCTATTTCAATCACTATTTCTTTTTTATTAATAAGTGATTAGTTAATCAGCTTACAAGTTTTATATAAACGAATATTGAATTATGTTATATATTCTATACTGAATTAATGTGTTAATATTATTACATTTGTTTATCGGAGTGATTAATATATTGTAATAATGATTACTTATGACATCAAGCTATCAACCCGCCTGACTTCGCCTACAGTTGGATTAGGACATACTGGCAGTATATTTTACTCACTTAACAATAGAAATAAAAATTTACATATATATATGTCATAACAATTTTTCCTTCAAGTACTACCTACCTACTTACTATAATGTAGTAGTGAGAGAGGTTATTGAACCGATTAGACACTGGTTATAGATGTCAGTGCACTCTCTCTTGTCAAAGCCTACTTTTGTTTTGAGGACTGTTATCCTTCTTCTCTGATTATATTAAAAAAAAAACAACGAAACTACACGCAATATAATAAATTAAGTATACGGATGTACACTATACATTTATTGAAATTTTAATTACTCTGATTGGTTATCATGTAATTAATTTAGCAAATCTGATAAATATGTTAATAATTATTATTTTATCATTTGATACATTGCCACTGATGGGATCCTTGAAAGTGAGTCAAATGTTTAAAAGTGAAACATTATCTCTTTACGTAATAAATAACGATTTATTTTATCATAAAATATTTGTACAATGTAAAAATTTGTAAAAAGTCGTAGAACAAATGTTGTTGGGATTATTGTAGACTACCTGCAAGGTGTGGCAAATTAATCACAAATAACGTATATTATTATTAAATAATATTTTCTATTAGTAATGTAATGTTACGGAGATGACCCTCAATTGGCAATATCATCGCGGTTGGTTTAATCACAATATACAAAAAAAAATAGGGTAAAGGGTTAACCTTGGTATATATGAATTTCAATGATAGAAGCATAAAATATTACTGATTACCAAACAAAACATTGCTGGTATATGAGCTGGAAAAAAAAACATTCTTCTGATAGATAACTGTCAAATACATCTATACTAATATTATAAAGCTGAAGAGTTTGTTTGTTTGAACGCACTAATCTCTGGGACTACTGGACCGAATTGAAAAATTCTTTTTGTGTTGAATAGTTCATTTATTGAGGAAGGGTATATGTCATCTTGCTGTGACTTATAGAACTTAAGCAGCAGTGAAAAATGCTGCACATCTAATATAATCTAATAGGTTCTGACTGACTTAGTTATAGCATACAGTCTAAGCCGCAGGTCGTAGAGATAGTAAAATGCCTCCAATTTTTTTTCTACGTAGAAAAAAAATTGGAGTCACATTTGTTTTCTACGTAATGGTGTACTAAGAAAAGATTTTTAAATTCCACCCTTAAGGGTTTTAAATATCAATTTTGTATGGAACTCGGCGGCAATACTAAAAACCACGCGGACGAAGTCGCGGTCGACCCCTAGTTGTAGATAATTGTCCGACTGGGGGGGAGGTTGTTTTCTTCTTAAGGCTAGACCTATTTTGATTATTATTTGGAAGCTTATGGTCGAGGGTGGGGCGATTAGACAGCACCATCAAGAGGTCTGATTGGCTGTCGGTGACACCAGCAACCAATCAAAGAAATATCAGTATATATGAATTTTTAATCCTCAATGATTTAAATGATTTAATTTAGATAAGATTTTTTGATACCATACAAAACAGATATTAGCTGCGTATTTTAATATTGTTATAAGTTTAAATAAACGTACCATTTCGAGAGAAATTACGTTTGGTTACGGTATTTGTTAGGCTTGAATTGATTCAAATACGAGTATATTAAGAAATTCAAACTTATGAAAACAATTCAGTCAACAAAACAAGTATGAATAAAATAAATTATTACTGATGAATAACTTAATTTAATTATTTAAAAGTGTAGGAATATATACATATTTTTTATTTATTTATATCTTTTCCACTTTGAATCCATACCAGAGGTCACCTATGTACGTCAAAGGGAAGTGTTAGGAGGGCCTATTTTGACATCATACTTATCGAAATAAGCCCTTTTGTAAAGACACTCCCTGGCTTAAAATTAAAACAACGAGGATTCCCAGTGCGCCCTGGTCTGGGAATACTGTTTCACTAAATTTAACATTTTAAAGCAATTAACAAACAACTACAACCATCGCAATCAATTCGATGGAAAGGCTTATTATGGTTAGTGTTTAAAATCTAAAAAATACATTAAAAAGTTAATAAATAAAATATATCAAATAATACAAATAAATTATAATAATATCGCATGAAATAACTTGAAAAATTCATGCCTATGTTATTTCCAATGACAAATTTGTTTTTGATCCTATTTTTTTATCTATCTTCGTTTTTTTCTGTCCTCTGTTTTTTAACTTTACAACAATATGATAAAGAGTTTTAAAAATGAATATAAAAACTTACTACCGTACTTCGTTGTATGGGTCACGTCCGCGGCAAATATCATGGATTGGAGTATTTCCTCTTCCAAAGATGTCCCAGGAAGTAAGTGTTGTACTGTATTTGGTACAATAGAATTTGCCTCAAATACAAGAGCATGGTTTTCGGAAAACCGGGTAGTGCACAGAGGCCCAGTTAAGGGGCCACTGGCTCTGACTTAACAACTATAAATTGAACAAGTAAAATTTTCTCTCACATTCGGAATATAAACGAAATAGATTCCAGGAACGCGACTTTAATAATATTCATAAATAAGCTGCATTAAAAAAAATACAGAAATGTCAAAAGTCAAGCTATACACCCAGAACACAAAGAACCCTGGCTCAAACGGAAAAAAAAAGAAAAACCAGTCACCGGGAGAGCAAGTCCAAGTTGGCCTAAAAGAAACTGATTTACAGAGCGAGCAGTACTTCACGTCGAACGAAAGGCTAGAGTTTTTTACAAAGCGCAGGTCCGACTTAACAAGACACTGCTTTCATCTCTGGTCAGGGTAGCTCCATTTCAGTTTTTACCATTAGTCTGCATCCCACGACGACCTGCTCGAGTTATCGGAGACCCAGCGGTCTGTGAAAGGCTTGAACCTTGGCGTTGCGGAGGGATATCGCATTTTTACCCTTCTTTTAGTGAATTTATCCGGGAGAATGTTCCGAGAAATTATTTAGTATGTTTCATGCCAGCGATTTTCACTATCAAACTGCACTCAACAATCAACGCACAAAGACGAAACCAACTATTTTAAATAATTCAAGTGGGGGTCACTTTTTTTTTGCCCCAGGGCCTATGATTACCCACTTACACCAATGGTAAAATAAGTATCTTTTGATTGATTAGATCATTAATTTGGAACCAGAGATGGGCTATTGCCCGTGTACGTCATTGTTATATAGCTATTTTTTTTGAGATTTAAATTAATCTTCAATTAACATCTATTTTTTTTAAGTCGACTGATAGTTTCGTTGTCTGGAATTCTGTCACAGAAATCACTCATCTCTTATCATTGTTAGAATCTGAACAAGTATATAAAAACAACTGGAAATTACTATTGGAACTACATTGCAAACTGAAAAATAAGTGAGTTGGAGGGTTAAACGCTGAACACTGTATTTACCAGTCGGCCGGTTAATAGCAGAATTAATTAAAAAGGTTAAAATAAATTTTAGATAGCAATTTATATATTTTTTTACCAGATACCCTATCAAGGTTTAGGTGTTAGAATATGAATAATTTCTGTTATCCCAAAATGGTTTTAGTATCCGTCTATACTGTAATGAAACATTATTTTCTTTTGCTTATTAGTATAAAAATAAAAGTAATTAAAAAAATAAGCAATGTTTTTCCTACGAGCAAAATTATTAAACGATATACAATTCGAGATGGAAGTATACGTTTAATTGAAAAATAAAAGCAAGGAATAGTAATGTTTAAATAACAAAACCTTTAGTTAGAAAACTATGTCCAAGCCTAACTATAGATAGTTGAAGTAACTATTTCATAAACTTGTTGAGTAACATAGATAATAATTATAGATATATGCATTCATTTAAAATGTAATGTTTATTATATCGTAATTTTAATTATCCAATAACCGATAGTGATAACAGTAACTTCAAAAACAAAATATGAAATATTACGACTTAAATAATAATATAAAAAAAATACATAAGTAACTTCAGCTTAAACTTATGTTATTTAAATATTGTGTATAATTTGTCACAATAGATTATATTGTTTTATCACATAATTTTAAAATATGTGTTAGCTAAATGACCTTTTAATTATAGAGTTAGACACAATTATTTTGTCCGATATAGGGACTTGTTATCAGATTAATTCAAACTCAATTCCTTTATGAACAAGACCATTACTACGCCGTTTCTATTTTTTTATCTTTACAATAATAATAATATTGAAATAAAACGTGTAAAGATTTTGAATGATTAACAGCACAAATCAACATAAAAAAAATCCATCAATATAAAATTCTAAAATAATTTCTTTACATATTTTGAAGTCTACTGAATCGATTTTGATAAAATTATGATATCCTCAATGAATAAAACATAATCATTGTAGACCAACAGTTTTCAAGATCATAAATGCATATATAACACTAGAATATTCTTAACATACAATTACATACATACAATTGATAAATTTCCTTCCTTATTTTTAAAGTCGGTTAAAATATTAACAACTAAGTTCTTTCTAACAATGATTCAAGTCACGTTTGGTGAAGGTAAGACAATATATTGTTTGAAGATTATAAAATACTTCACATTACTATTTATTTCCTTTATTACATTTTAGGTAAATATTTTCAGGAACCATACATTATAGTGCAGGTAATAAAAGTAAATTACGTATAACAGATTGTATACAATATACTTTTTAATATCTTTTGTTATTTTTATTAGTCTGTTTCATATAGTTTGTAATAAATTTAAAGATTGGTTATTATACCTATACCACCATTTTTTGCATCATTGATATAACTTTGTCGGTTTGTTTTATTTGTCAACCTAATATAATTGTGTAATCTCAAATTTAAAATAAATATGGAATAAAAATTAACGGGTCCACAACCTTTGAGATACCATCCTATCGCTCTATCTAATGAGCTACTGTATAGATAGAGTTTATATACATTTTGAAATGTATGTAATCTCAGTTTAATCTTTGATGACTACAGACAGTCAATGATTATTTACATTAGTCTAATCTATTTCACAACTTCCACATGTACATGTCTTATACAGCTTAATCTCAAAAACAAACTAATTACTATTGTTTCACAATGCTTCCAACTACGTAAATATACGAAGCGAAGTCAGGGGCAAATGCTATAGATATCCTTTAGGATTTTAGCAATGACATAAATGATTAAAAGATAAGTTATCTTTATCAAAACTTGAAATTTTCAAGGATGTCCAAATGTTATTAATTTTGAATAAATTTAAATTATTTTAAATACATAATTATTTGTATTTTGTTATATATTATAGTTTAAGTAGAAATTCAAATATATTATTAATTGTTTTACATTTACTCACTTTATTTATTAAACTAATTATTCATGTTCATTCACGACAATCTTTTTATCTTTCTATCTTTATTACTATCACTGTGAACTTGTGAACTTTTCATAGAGATGCATATGTATACTGCAAAAAGATATATTAAGAAACATAAAAGATATCTTTGATTTGATATCAATAGTTGAAAGTTCTAAGTAGTTTTAATAGAGTTTTTAGTACACGAAGAAATTAATAAAAATAAATATATTTTCTAAATTAAACGATTCCATTGTTTAATTTATGTTATTTATTATAAATTAACATATTCTATTAATGACTTTGTAGAAATAATAATACATTGATAAATTATTTATAAGTTATCATTAATATTTTTAATTTTACGCAGATGACGTGTTTTTTATAGCGGCAGTATTTTTAAAATGTTTTACATATTTTAAAAATAATATCAAATAATATAATAATATTGAGTCAATATATCAACGTTTATAGAGATTCAATTATTTAAAAACGTGATTAAATTACCGTATTTTACCACGAATTAGTTAAATTATTGTGTTATAAAATATTTCTATAATGTATATATTATATTATCTGATACTGTTGTAAAAATGAAACTCTACAATAATATAGCTACGTTTTTCCATAATTTGAATGTTTTTACCAACCTTGAACATTTATTTTTACTAGTATAATTATAATGACATTAGAGCCTTTTATATATATATATATATATATATATATATATATATATATATATATATATATATTTTATCAAATCTGAAAGATAAAAACTTTTTAATTCTATTATATATCTACCCTTGGAACTATACTATAAAAGTCACAGATGCTCTATAATTAAAACACGTCTTAGCATATCCATCCATGTTATTTTTAAGTGTACAATGAAACTAAACATTTTAATGACTGAAACCATATAATTAATAACAAGATCATAAACAAAGTAAACCGAAACAAGTCTCGAAGGACCATTTAATTCTTAGATAACTTTTAACTAGAGAATAACTTTAAACTAGAGAATAACTTTTAACCTAGAGAATAACTTTTAACTAGAGAATAACTTTTATATTTGACTGATACTTAATAATAATTGTATAAGCATCTGATTTATGAAGTGGTCCACAAAAATCAAAACTAAATTCAAATATCCAACACACCCCTGTACGATTTCGGCAGTTTTATGTTTACAAAAGAGAAATTCCATAACATCCTATTTAAGGTTTTGTTAGTCGTATAAAAGCGGGGGCCACTGCCCTTTGTCGTGTATACCTGAACTTCCTACAGGATCAAATCTTAAAATAAAAATCAAACAAAAAAATACTCACTTGTTTCACGTTGTTTCCCAGCTTATAAACTAATATCACAGGATTTTATATTTAAATATATTTACACTAATAAAAAACACTTTTAAAAATATTTACAGATATATACACTGGCCAGTTTATTTACCCCATGCAGTAGAATCTGTTTAAGGCAATTACATTTTTATTTACGGTTAGTTTATCGTTTGGTACGACAGGTGCGTTCCTTGCCGTGGCTTAAAGCGTACTGTCATAAATGTGACCGCGCTATGCTTTAATATCAGGTACAACTCAATCAGTGATAATGATAAGAATACAAAGCGGCTTCTCGTTGACTGTGCGAGAGGGTGTCTCCTACCCGGCCAGCGTTGGACCGGTTTGAATATAATACCGGTCAACGCACGATGTACGTGTGAACTTGGTTGGTTTCGGAAGCAGGGTTGCCGGTTGCGGGTAATAATAATTTTATACAGCTGGTTGTAGGGGATGTCGCGCGCTGGTTTTTATAGAATATAATCAGTATATGCTTATAAAAGAGGTTGATCTTTATTAATAGCTAAGAATATTTTAGTTTTATTTGATTCTAATGTTTTTTATAAGTTACGTCGTTCCAAAAGTATCGTTTAAAGGTTTATTATTTTGTTGTATGTTTGTCTAATTGAATTGCTTTTACAAACTTCCAACCTTTCTTTACCAAATTCAGATATTCTGAATTTTATCAGAAAGAAGTTACCTTCAACCAATAGATATTAATACAATAATAATCTGTTCTGTTCATTCATAAATTTTAATGTAAAACAAAATATATTAATAAATAAACATATACATTCAAATTTCTCATTAATAATACTATTATATTATGTTATATACATAAATTATTACTTTTAACTTCATATTATATTGCATCAAACTCATAAATTATCTGTATTAGTGTGCGTTATACTTTGATTAGACAAAGGATCATAAATTTAATGATAATTTAATCGAAAACGTCTTTACTTGATATTACAGGTTTTTAATCTATTATTTCATATATTTTGGTTTAATTTTTTACATTAAACTTTAATTAAGAATAGGAATTTACTGAGCGAATTTCCAATCATTTCTTAAAACTGAGATAATAATTAAATTATTAGGTATACCTACATAAATCCTGCCTTTTTGTATTATTTTATAAAGAATATTGTTATGCATGTTACCAATGCGGTAAAATATAAATGAAATATGACATAAGAACTGATTCGTTACCCATTCGCCTCGTCAATATATAACTATTGAGAATAGAGTTCTTTTTTACACAGAAATCTCTATTCTGAGAACTCAATAAAAATCCATATGAATACCTATGTATGCCAGAAGCTTATGCTGTTTGATGCTTCTAAGTATATTAAATAAATTACTTTAAATTCAGTACGTTTTAAAACGGTATGAGATGAATTTGTCTATATACACTAAAGAATAATCCAAGTAATCTTGTTTCACAAACATAAACACAAAGAACACAAAGACTCGGAACAACAACTTTTGGATTAAACAAAGAATATCATGTTGTAATAGAACCTACTTACTTACCTACTATCTTTGTTTCAGCAATCGGAACACTGACAACTGTGCCGACGGGCAAATACTTTTTCCAATAATATCGGTAATTTAATGTTTATAAATGGCATTGGTAACAATAAATTTTGCAACATTGTATTTTGCAAAGACCTCATAATTATAATCTACGGAAACTAATTGGTACTAGTGATGTACTGGATATCCGTATCCGTATTAGTGGATTTTCGAGGATGGAGAAAAATTTTTATCTGACTTTTTGGCAGATCTCTTATATTATTCTAAATTCTAGGTATGGATTAGCAAACAATGAAATATTATTTAAAATATAGTTCTTTCTTGTAATTGATTTTGCAAGACAGTTGTGTCTTTACCGTTACGAAAATACTTTCCGTCATAAATTGTACACTTCGCACATTCGTCATCTATTATCTTAAAATATTGCCACATAACGCTACTATAATCTTTGTAGACATTATTATACATATACAATTTAATCTTATAACTAAATATATTATGATAGGGATCTTAGGCTATGTCGCTTACTATTACACTGAACCAAATATTAAATATAAATATTACAAAGAACTCGCGTTGTTTAAATCCAAACGTGTTACTGTATCAAAGAGTAAATTGTAGTTTTCAGGTCACGCGCTTCGACACTCACAAATAGAGTAAGAAAGTTGCAGTCTGCATCCGTATCCGTATTCGCGGATCTAGACAGATGATCTATATTTGTATCCGAGAATCTATATTTTTAAGAATTCGGCACATCTCTGATTGGATATGACGATACGATTTAATTAGCCTCTTGCCCAGAAGTCATCATCGCCTATGAAATGCAGTAAAAATGGATATGTTAGCTGCCTTTGAAGAAACAGATAGAGATGAAGAAAAGATTGGCAAAGGGTGACAGGATAGGTTTCAGAGTTCTGGCTACCTGATCTCCCATCCACCGTTGACAACGTAGCGTCTGTCTTCTGCGTCTGTCTTCTGTGATTATCTGATCAAGACTTTATTTGAACTCCAGATAATTGACCACAGTTAGGTTCTACCATAACTACATAATAATAAAACATCTACCATCTTTACAAATACCATATCCCCCTTTTGGCACAGCCCTTGTTTTGTTGGTAATTTATTAAATCTTTTGTGTAAATAATCTCTTATCGCCGAGATCAAAAGCCATGAAAGTTTATTTATTAGTGTCCAGTGTCAGACACGCGACACTATGTTGATAATGTAGACACTAATTTCGACCACACACACACCTGGACCGTGGTTAGTAACAGCAATCTTAAAACATTAAAGTTTTTAATATCACTCTTATTGCATTACACATAAGAGTTGTATTCAACTTATATAGGGATGTTTATTTTTAATAATATATTTTATGACTAAGAGGGTAGGGTTGAAATTGGATTGGTAGTTTATGAAATGTAATCCCTTAGCAACAACTTAAAAATCTTATTGGTAATCACAGGGTTAAATTATGATGGTGTAAAATTTTAAAACCTTTTGAACATCTTTATTTGTATTTTTCAAACTTTATTTTTATTTAAAATTTAAATAAATCTAATAACTAATAAATAACTAGTCTAGAAAATTTTAAAGTGTAGTCCAATTGATCCTCACTGAAAGAATTTTACTTGATATAGAATTTGGAGATTTCGATGTACTTCTAATCACATTATCAGGATTATAAAGGTATATATACTTTTCATTGTTTAGATAATATGACACAATCTAAATTATAAAACAATTGTTTACTTTATCTATTTCGTTTTGAAAAATATCAACGACAGTCTTTTTTTATTATTATTCTCATAGTATACTAGAGGGAAAAGGACTGATGGGTGTTTGTTACCCACTTTTGAAATTATGAGAATGGGGTACTCGGGAAAGTGCATGTCAAAGGTATGACTATCTATGACTTCGTTAAGATGAAAAGTGGAGGTTTTCGGAGCGACATATGGCGACTTGTGAAATAGGATACCTTGTCTCCTTCGGCGTGTCTTCGTGTTTTGGTGCATGTCATGTGCATGTTGCCTAAACGTCTGTTGTCATTCGTGATAATGTCTGTGACGAAACTCGAACCATTTTTTGAATGTTCTATTGAAATTTTGTTTTTAATACTTTACAATTTACGATTTCAGATTTCCAAAAAGTCTTAGCTATTTCTGTGTTTTTCGTCAACCAACCAAATCGTACGTAAAACTCTTTTAATTTTCGATGTACTGGGAAGTAATAATAATAATTTACCCTGATGGCTGATTATGAATATTGGTCAATGAAAACTATAAATAGAATTAATCCGATTACATACCTTCTACATACAAACTTACAACCTTTAAGATATTAGTGTAGATTATATTTTAACAAAACAAATCCTTGGTAATAAGATATATTTATAATATGATAATTGATATCTCTTATAAAGATATTTCTTCATAGCTTATCGTTTTTCGTAATCAATTTATAGACGAATTATTGGGATTACTTAAGCTAACCCCTTTCGGCAAGGATTTTCTTATCTTTAGATAATGTTAGACCAGAGTAGTTTTTTGACAGACTTGCTTGTATTGGAAGGATGGAAACTACTAGGGAAGATCTAGTAACCAAAGACAGCAAAGAAGAACTAGAAAATGCCCGACCGATTATAATAATAACGACATTGAAACCATTAATAAATAACCCTACGACGGAAAAACAACAAAAAATTAAACAATTTAGTGTAGATAATGAAATAATAGGCTTTTTTTTTTATATATAAATATATAAGTTATTTCGGAGTGACCTAGACATTCAATTATCGGCTCCAATTGAATAATGTTTATATCTTTTTAATAGCTAAAAATGTCAAAGTCTAGAGTCTAGACGATAAAAAGATTAGGTATTCGTCTGACAATTAAAAAAAATATATATTTATTTTGTATGTAAAAAAAATTTTTGTTTGTCTTTAATTTTTATTAACCTTATACTTATAGTATTGATGCTATTTTTATACTAATACTAATAATAGATAAATAATGTTAAATTGATTACTATCGTTAAAACAGCAATGAACTCAGCAAAAAGACCTGTTTGCTGCCAATAGCTGTTTTAAGGAAAGACTTGTTATCGTGGAATCCCCTATTAGATATTCCAGTTTATTACGACGAATTCTTTTACCAGCCCTGAATAAATACGGGGTTTTTATTACATATTAGTAATTTCATCAATTCTTATTTTGGTACCAAGTAAGATCTCCGCCCGTTATTAAATATTGGTGAATATTAATTTTAGGATTAGACTTAAAATCTTAGGAGGAATGCTATAAGAGCAATATGGTAAGTCAAGCTTCACACCTTTTTCGCATTTCAATAAAATCGTGCCCAGCAGTGGGGTTTATATGTTGATAATTTGGTCAAAGTTTTAATGGCAAAAGTATGTTAACATATTATGATATGTATGAATGAAATGTGAGATAGAGTTTACAAAAATTTATATTTATTGTGTTTTATTTTTAATTAGGATTATATATATTAATTACCACAAAATATTCGGATTCTTGAATAACTACTGTAATTTTAACTGATTTTATGTAAAATTATTAATATTGTTCTCTATTTTCCAATATCGAATATCGAATGTGGGTTCAAATATATTTAGTTGAATAAAACAGCACTTTCCTAATTTATTTTATGTCGTGACTCTGTTCGTTGAATTAATATCAATTCTGAATAATCGTTACTTATAATAATAATGTAACGAAACAAACTTATTTGTAATTTTAAATGTAAGTTAAACTCGGTATTTTGTTGTCACGTAAGCTGTTATCATTTTATCATTTACATTTACAATTATTACAGTAATAAATGTAAATTACTTAAAGCGCTACTTTATTGCACGATTGCTTAATATTTGAAAGAAAATGAGGAAAATGGTAAATCGAAGATATTTATTACTGGTCGGTAAATGCTGATAAAAATTTTCAAGATTTATTGACATGACAAATTATTCGTTATCATTAATATCTTCATGGGCTATATATACATACATATATATAATTAATATTGTTTTTGTATCTGTCACCTATGCTATAAAGTATAAGGTATAGTTCACACTGATTGAGTCTCTTCACGCCTGTATCTACTACTACTGACTCACGCGACAATAACATAGATAGTTTGGTTTAGGGCAATGCGTAGATTTTCCTGCTGATATGAATAATGATTGCCGATTGACATAATACCATAATCAATCAATTTCCTTTAATTACCATTATAATGTAAGGGGTAACAGTTGATAAATATTGTAACTGGAATTGTTAATTAAAATAATCAATTAATTATTATTGAATATAATTGCTATAATTATATAACCTTCTATTTAAAGAAAGTGGAATAATTAAATAAGAAAATGAAATAATACAAATTGTAAAACTGTCTTTGATATAAAATGTAAGAAATAAAACTATGAATATTAATTAAATCTAAAACTAGTATTTTAAGGAAACTTTCCATTTGTCCAAATTAAAATCAGCCGGGATTTTTTTCAGACAGGCTGTTGAATGATTGTGATTTTTTTCCTCGGTTTTCGGGACTTCACCGAAACCTGTTTCCATTGTTCTATATAAGGCTTTATTACATGTACATTTATCTAGAAGGCAATGTCCATGAAATAATATCTGAGTAAACATATTGCACAATTTAATATATTTTCAGCTGAAGTAATAAAGTTAAATATATTATACATTGTATAACAATACAATAGACTATTATGAAACTGTAGGTTTATGTATGTTTTAATTATTTCATATAAAATCATTTTTAAGTCCTTTTTAATATACTTGAGCTAATCTTAATAATATTAGTTATCTGTTTGTACGTTTGGATGTTTGTCCATCAATCACAATAATAGCGTTTTAGGGATTTGTATTGAATTTTGCAAACAGTTAATTCAAAAGTATATAACTTACCATTTATTTTAAAATTTATTTATAAGTTCCATTGAGAAAACCAGCTTCCACCATTCATTACCAGAAAGATTTTGTTTTATTTGGTTATCAGTAAAGAAAACTCCACACAAGGCCAAGGTTATCAACTAATCTTATTAACTATATTAGGTACTTATGTAGATTAATGGAAAATTATATGACATTCATGGTAATGTTGGTAAAGATGAAGCTACGGCAAGCAATTTCCAATAAAATAGATTGTTTATAATAACTATGAATGCAAATTTTCCAGTAATAAAATCTATTTCCTTGATACAAAAGAAATACAATGTGGAAAATTAAAACTTGATAATAAAATGAATCACTTTATTATAATCGTTTTCTGGGTGAGTGTAGAATATATTATATGTTTGTTATATAATCAAAAATATTATTAGATATAGGCCATAGTGGATCAACGTTATATTGTTTTGTCTTAGGGACATATGTTGATAGTTTTACTTCGATCAGTTTACAATTTCATTTATAGATCTGGCAATAAAACCTCATTAGATAGGAAATGTTAGCGGAAAGTCAATAACATGTCATTAGCAAATTGCTTCCTCTGTTAAACAATGGGTCACTTTTACTTGGTTTTCCCACAAATGTGTCACAGTAGACCTTTTTAGAATATTATGTTTTGTTTAAACAAGCTATTTTCCGCTTTCCTTCTAGGATTTTACAAGGTTATTCTATACAGTGTTATAATAGAAGTAATCTTCTAGAACAAGACCTTCAGATACAGAGTGCAGGTCAGCAAGACAAGTATCGTCACAATAGTTCGGTTAGCAGAGTGGAAATGAGTGACTTCCTGCTCTCTCTCTACTTTGAAATTTAAATCAAAAAACAAAGAAACACATCTGTGTTCATTGTTTTAATAAACATAAATTATTTACAAAAATATATATATAAATACATTATTAATGAATAGCAGTTTTTAAAATAACCCAAGAAACCTGGATATTTTTTTAATAACAAAAACCAAATAATAATAGCTGAAAAAGCGTGTAAATGGAGTTGTGTATAAAGCAGAGTGGTAACCACGGATGGAAATAATTCTGGTTCTACCCGGGTTCTTTCTATCTCTGGACACATAACATACCTATAGCTATCCCGGTTGAGCCAGGCCGTATTTAAAAATTTAAAAAAATCGGTTAAAAGTAACAAAAAGAAAAAAAAATACATTTCTTTAACATAGAAGAAATTAATTATTGGAGGCAATTAAAAACTTCATTATTAATAGACAAGGCTTAACAGACAATTACAGGTAAATGATGAAAATAGATTCGTAACCGGGGAGGCCCTTTTAGATTGCACGAACTTGATAAATTTATTTCTTGAAGGCTTATTATGCATATCAGGTTCTAATATGAGGAAAATCTTTACAACGCGCATTTACAGGGCACGGATACGATTAAAAAAATCGAATATATTATTAAAAATATTTTTAAAATATCATAAAATAAACGGTGCCTCTAGTATATAATATATTTCCTTTATTTATAATGACATTTACAAGTAACTCTTTTAAATCAGTAAATTAGAACGATGTTAGACTACCTCCATATGAACCATAGAGATATTATATATAGAGTAGAAAATTCAGCCTAAAATGTGTCCATAGAAATAAAAATATATAAAAATATGTGATTTAGCTATAAATCTAAGGTTTTCGGATTTATAAGAGATTGCTACCGCCCCGTTGGTCGAGTGGTTAGCGCAGACGCCTAATGTGTCACGGCCCAATGGGGCTCGGGTTCGATTCCGGCGGAGACAGGCATTTATGTGATGAGCATAGATGTCTGTGTTTCTGGGTTTGGTCGTTTATTAAATATGTTTTCAGTATTTATATGTGTATTTCTATGTATTTGTATCGTTGTCACACCCTTAACACAAGCAAATAATTTGCTTACTTAGGGGTTAGATCAATGTGATACTATTATTATTATTATATATTGCTTCATGCTAAATTTCAAGATTCTAGGTCGACTGGAAATAACCTTTAGGATTGATCCCATAAGAGTTCAACCTTTTCTTTCGATACGCGACCCTAAAAAGAGAAAGCAAATGAGACTAACTATCTGCCTTTCTCTCTTATATGTGTGATTTGACAAAGATAAGTATGGGTCTATCCTCTTCCCTCTTTTATTAATATTTGGACACTTGCTCTCACAGGCCTACCTATGTATATACTTAGTCTGGCCATAAATACTGTTACAATTAAAAATAAAAAATATTGCATTTGAATTTGGAATCTGTCATTTTTATGCGATAGTTCATTGTGTTTTCTCATTTTGGCGCCAACATTGTACATATCTGAACTAGGAAATCCTGTCATACAGATTACTAGGCCCCCCGTACAAATAACGTGTATACATTTAATAGGTTACATAACCTTTGTTAAGTTAGGTAGTACTAATAAAGTTAGTAGTTCCAATCAACTTTATTTACAATAACAAAAGGGAAATGAATGTATGCGTATGAGAATGTGTATGTGTGTGGGTGAGTGAGTGTGGTGAGTGAGTTACATGTATGGAGTGTGTTGTGTTGGGGGTGTGTGTGTTGTGTTGGGGGCATGCGTGTTGTGTTGGGAGTAGGTGTGTGTGTGTGGTGAGTATGCACGTGTTTGTGAGAGAAGGAGATGCAAGGTTACTTTAGTACCGTTAAAAGGTCCTCTGTCTCATCGTAATTACATTTTAGGAGATAAGAGGTGAGAGTTTGCTTGCACTTGGATTTAATCATAGGGTATAAGTTTATTATGAAATAAATTTATAGTTAACTTGTACGCGGCAGAAGTGGGAAGCGAGAGGTATAACAGCAAAATCTCTTTATAATTTACTTAAAAACATTGACCGGCGGCATCAGTAGGTTCTTTTCAAATTTTGTTAGGTTAGAAGAGTGTGGACGGTGGAAGCAAGCACGTTTGCGCATCATAAAAAGGCCTCTCAAACCTACACCTGGGTCACAAGCCCCAGGAATTGTTTGCACTCCTCTCCTTGCAACGCGATGGGTCCGGCAAGCGAACGGTGAATGCATGGAATGTTAAAAAGCTACGTCTTTATGTAACTATAATATTTTAGGTGTATACCAATTATGAGACTTAATATTAAATGAGGATTTAATTAGTTTAGGATGTGGTTCAAACTCATACAGATGAAACCTAAAGGATTTATAAACTATTTACTATTAATAAGTGATAACTTGAGATTTGGTTTTATTTCTATTTGAATTTTTGATTATGGAATGGTATTTATATTTATGTCTTAAAAGAATAACAATCACATCTTCGTTTCGTATTCTGAACGACACCTTATTTCTGTATTTTTTTCTTCTATGTTATAGATATTGGTATTCAAGAGCGTGGCTGATTATATCCGTGGGGGAAAAGAAAAATGTTTTTCGTATTTGCATATAAAATTAAATGATGATAATAACAATAGAAAATATTTTTTAATAACTTAACTAGCTGTAATAACTCACTTTTATCAAGTACAAAGAGCAAGGCAATAGTAAATTATTATAATCTGTACACTTGGCACTTACATTGCTTCACCGCTGTCATCCAGACACAGCCTTGTTTTGATTTCTTTACACAGGGCAATGATTCCATTAAAACTTTTTTACATATGCATTTTGAAACATATTATTTTATTCTTTTTATCTTGTTAGTTTTATAGTCGGTTTCTAGAAGAATTTAAAATGATTTGACAGCTACATAAACTGTCACGCAGATATATGTCATAATATCCACCAATCAGAGAGATTAAGATAGGTTTCGACAGTTAATTATTTTTTTTTATATAAATTATGCTTCGAGAAACAAGATGTTAGTCATCTCATTGGTGTAGTGGACAAAATGTACCAGCTGTAATCAAACAGACCCTGACTTGGAATCCAAGGTCAGGCAATGATTTCTGATGAAGTCATCGACCTACAATGTAGAGTCGAAGATTCACTTTCTTTCAATGAATCACAAGTCTGCTCAGGGGTTTTGTGTGTCGGAATTTAATTATTAAAAAGTAAATTCATACAGTATACCTGCCACAATAGATTATTGTCAATATATCTTTATTTACCTATTTTTAACCGAATTATTTTAAGTTTATTTTTATTTGTATGTTTATTTTCATTTAATTAATTGCACAGACCCATTTTGTCTATCTTTACATTATCCAGCGATATTCTGTTTCTATGTAGTATACACACTCCCCAATTGTCAATATCTCGTGATATTATTTTTTTGCATAATTCTATGCGACAGTACCTTTCATTTAATTATTATCTTTATGGCAAACCTTGTCTTTTTTCCGTATACGTTTGAAGTGTATTTAAAATTTATTTTATTGTTTATGTAAGCTGCCATGTCTGGCATCCATTAAAAAGAAAAGAATGCAATATTCCATTATTAAAGACAATTGTAATATTGTTTTTGAATACATACTTCAATATCCAATACTTTAAGTTCATTTGATAAAAAAGCGAGATGTTTTTTTTTACATTTAATTTTTTCAAGTGTGTTGGCAGGATGAATATGAACATCATCATCTCCCTGCCCTATTCTCACTTTATGTGTGGTAGGCACAACATGTCCTTCTCTTCCATTCTTGCCTACCAATAAGGGTTTAAAGCTGTCTTTCTATCACTTTAACCCAAATTTTCATACTATTTGACATAAGCTTTATTCCTCTATAGTGGTGACAGTTCTGTACATCACCTATGATCTTGAATGGGGACCAGTAAACAGTTGCATCATTCCTCTGGGATTCCCTCTTCTTGTAACAAGTTGTTAAAGATTAAATTCATCTACTTCAAGTCCACCCACTTCATTTAAAACCTTCCACACTTCAGCTGGTATGCCATCTGACCCAGTTGCCGCGTCCATAGTAATCTCTTTCACTAATGCCATAATTACCGACACTCTAAGGTAGCACCATTAAAATTATTCTTTTCATTCATTAACTTCTCAAACTTCTACCTTAACTTCCTTCCAACGTTCTTTTATTTCCTCATTATTAGTCAAAACCGTTCCTTTCTCATCCTTCATGATTTTAATATGCATTTTTTACGTCTCTTGCATTATTCTCTCTCGTTTTTGTTTGTCTATAAAGATTTTTCTGACGACTGGGCTTTCCAGTACCCTGCCCCAGTGGTACAAGTTACCATGTACTTAAGCCTTTGCCACAGCGACTACTGTTTTATCATTTTTCTTACATTCTCTTTTTATTTTCATTCACATTGTCGCATTCATCCATTCCTTGAAAGCATTTTTTTATATATATATAGCAAAATGGAGGAACACAAACCTAGAATCTGTTACCAAATTACATGTTTCTTTTATCTTTTCTTTAATGCCCGACGCAAATAGTATATAACAAGTAATATAAAGTTCATATGAATAATAGGTTTTTTTTTTAAATGAGTTTGTGCGACCTTTCTTCATCTTTCCTTTCTTCATCTCTTATAACGTGATACAACCTTTCTTCGAAATAAACTGCAAATTAAATAACTTCTCCAGATTCATCAACTCGTAAATAATCCGGTTAAAAAATCTTCATATATTTTAAATAAAAATAAGACGATAAGAAATCTTAAAATGTCTCCTTACTTGTATGTTTTAAAATAAATTGCTATATTATAGCCTAATTTGTTTGTTTTGATTTTATTTCATTGATAATTATACAATTTTCCATATTATTAAGTTTTTAAATATCTGCCTCCATTTAATGACTTAATTCTTTTTCCCGCGCGTTTATTAACATTTTAATTTGCTATAAATAGTTAAGCTAGTTTATTTCTAGACTTGACATACAATTTTAAATGTTAAAATTTGTTAACATTTACAGTTAACTTTTTTTTATTTGAACATATTAGTATTAACAATTTGTTTAGTAACTAACAAACCAAAATTATTGTTTATTTTTTGTTAAAAATTATATGAAAAAAAATAACATTATAATAAAACCAACTTTTGAAAACAATATATAATTTACACAATAATAATTTTTTTATGTTATATTATCAGGTTTTAGAACGCGAAGAAATAAATCCGATCCGAAATGTCGCAAGATGGCGAATGTAAACAAAGCTACCAAGCGTGTCGCTTAAAATATGAGAGTTTACAAGTGTAGGTAAAATCCCCGTGTAAAGATATTCTTGACATGAATTCTTCTACCGTGAGTTCTATCGGTTAGTAATATTAAGTAATAGATATAACTTTATACAATCTTACAATTATATGTTAGATATTTTCTGAATACATAACTTAAGCAACCATTTCATTATACGATTTACTGAGCGCTAGGTCAACAGCTAGTGCACTAATTTAGAATTGTGAAAATAATTTATTCCCTTTTTTGGGGTTAATTAGTACTCTGTACATTGTATAAAACAATGGGCTTAATAGATTAAAGTTCGGCCTCAAAATAAGCAAAATGAGTACTAATAATAATGTATAAAATTAAAATCATTTTCTTATCTATTGAAAAATATTATGTCAATGTCAACAACTAAAAATAATCGTATTATGTATGTTAAAAATGTAAATATTTGTGTTATCGTATACAATTATCTATTTATATATAAAATATAAACAAATAATATTTGTAATTATGTTTCTCTAGCACGTGCCGATAAAGTATTTAAGTAGCGCGTTTCCTTTACATGATTTGCAAATGTCGGAAATTTGAAGTTTCTAAAAAAAGCTTATATGAATTATAGATAGAGACGAAGCTTCTTAGCATTCCATGGATTCACCGTGCGGGTGCCGGGCCCATCGCGTTGCAAGGAGAGGAGTGCAGGCAGTGCCTGGGACTTGCGACCCAGGAGTAGGTTTAAGGGGCCCCTTTATTATGCGCAAAAACGCTCACCTTCACCCTCCACACTCCTCTCCCCACCTAACCAAATTTGGAAAGAACCTACTAATGCCGCCTTTGAAATACGTTCTAGAAATGAACCGATGCTTGTTCTAGAAAGGCCAAGGTCTTTAAGTAGGCTATAGAGAGATTTTGCTGTTATACCTGTCGCTCCCACTTCTACCGCGTACAAACTAGCTATAAATTTATTCCTGATCAGTTCGTTGGTCAGTTCGTAATACTTATTGAGCTTGAATGTGTGATCCCTTGGGATGTTTGTTTCCCAAGGAACAGTAAGCTCCACAAGTATCACGCGCCTCAGATGTTTCGAATACAGGAATAAGTCAGGTCTGGATGACGAAACACCAACATCCCCAGGGATTTTGTAATGCTTTTCATACGTGTCCATCATGAGAGTCCAATCAGGAGCCGTGCCTAATATTGAATAAGGCTTCGCTTTTGATTTTTTGGAGGAGCCTTCTTTTACGAATTCTACAGATCGTTTGATGGTTGTTATACCCTTCCGCGCTCTTGCTACTGAAAGACTAACCGCTTCTCGTATAATTTCTAATACCTTATCGTGGCGACGGGAGTATTGACCTTTATCTAGAAGTACCCTACACCCTACTAATAGGTGCTTCGCAGTTCCCTCTGCCTCCCCACAGATGCTGCAAGACTTTTCGATGGCTTTGCCCCATCTTACAGTCTTATTCTGTATTTTTATAGTTTTATAGTTTTTATAGTTTTCAGTATTATTCTGTATTTTTGAGAATTGGTAATACTCATCTCAATCACACAAACATTTAAAAAAAAAACTTCTTATTAGTTATTTTTAGCAGATGAGCAGTAAACTAACAAATACTAAATGACGAACATAAGATAACTTGACCTAGCACTTGAATGGAACACTATTTTCCTCATAAATATTCATATTTTATTAAACAATCAACTATCTATTGTAACGTTAGAATGTATATTCAATACTTTTGTCTTGGTAAAATATTGATTTTCATTAATTATACTAAGTGTGAAAAATCAATAATAAAAAAAAAATGTCTTTTAGAAGATCTTCAATCAAATAGTTTGAAATATATTCTAACAATAAACAAAACGAGAAAACGACTAAAAAACTGCCAATAACATAACTTTTTGACCGGGGGGATTATGTGGAATACTACCCGACAGCATAGATGAGAAAAAAAAGGCTGCCCTCTAGCCATAGTGGGCAACCACGGGATCACTTTCGCATTCACCTTGACGTAATGCTAATCCCCTAAGTTACTAACTCTGTCAAAAAGTATGCTAAAACATGACCAGATAACGTATAACAATACTTACAAACTCATTTATATTAAACAAGTTGTTGTCAAGTTACAAACTAACAAAAGGACAGACAGACGAATAGATTTTGTTATCAGCTCATCAGTTCAAATATAATTAACAATTATTATTTTAAACTATGTAAGCTTTGGAAAAATTATCACATTTCATTATGAGTATTCAAATTCATAAAAAATGTGAAATTATTAGATTAACTATTGAGAATTGGAAATTTCCATCCATTTCTTTACCTTTTGACAACCAAGTCCTTAATCTCCAACTGAAGTGAACTCCTTATTTTTTTATTACCTTCAAATTAATTTAAATATAATAAAGTGCTACTATTATGGATGCCACACCGGCATATTTGTTATTATAAGGCATAAAAGTCTTAAGTATACTTAAAATTCACAGATACGTGGAAATAATCGATACTTTATTCCTGTTATATTGACGTTACTTTTAAACTTCAAAGTTTCAGAATAAATAAAAAAACATCAAGTACTAACGCAGTTTCAACGCTAATTGAAATATTAATCAATACACTGATTTTTACAAACGCAAGAGGTGTGTAAAAGTAACTTTACATAAACTTTTAGTTTGCCATCTCCAAAAATGAGACGACGACGGTAGAGTTTAGGATTTTCAATTTCATCTTTATATTCATTACTTACCCATCAGAATAGTTTTATAATAAATATTAATTTGTTCATGAAACAGTAGATTGTAGATAATAAAAAAAACAAATCTCACATTGCAGTTATTTCGGAACTGTAGATTGCTTCAGCTTTTCGACATCCAGCACTTCGATTACACAAGGGGGCAAATAATTATTAATAAAGAATATGAGAAGACGCTTTTGAAAAAAACCGATTAAGTATGTCATTTATTTTTCTACCCCCTTTGGTATAGGCCGTGTTCCGAAATACAAACCAACATACTGGCCAGGTCTAATGACGTCATAACACCCACGCCATATTGCACTGGTGTCGGTGTCGATTGGCGTCGATTTTTGACGTCATCAGCACTGGCCAGTATACTGGTTTGTATTTCGGAACACGGCCATAATCTATGTATTATCTGTCGACGTGCTGTCAAACTCAGTCAAATTCGATGTCACATATTTATTAGGATTTTTGTAATAAAATACCATCCAAATTTCCAACTTTTCAAGTATATTTAGTCGTTCTCAAGTGGTAATCTTTTATTCTTGCGGCTATTGATTTCTACTGACTGATTGATAACTTATTTATGTCAGGGTGTTTTACATTGTGGTAAATACTAGATCAGATAAAGATTGATATTTAGTGCTGTTCAAACACTTATAACTATTATTCAAGGAGTACTCAATTGTTCCAATAAGCAATTTCACAATTGATTATTCTCTTTGTCTTCATTAAGTGAAGAATTTACAAGTTATTGTAAACATATTTATAGTATTGGATTTTCCCAGTGCTATTTTAGTTTATAAATCTTATATAAACATAATATTATGAGTTGGTCCTCTACTTCAAAAATAGTGTTGTGCAATACTGTGTTAAAATATAATGAGGTTTATTAGTTATGGTATGAATTTAGAAACAATATTACATTTAAGTAAATTCTTCTTACAGTAGCATAAGCAAGTATTTAAAAATATATTTATATTCTATTCTAGCTAACCTGACTTTGGGTGTAATTAAATATGAACTTAAACATACTTCTATACTATATAAGTTATATTAAAACTTAACATTTTCATGTATATAATTTTTTTAACAGAAAATAGAAAAAATAATATTACTTTATATTTTAACAGTTGGTGGAATTATAATAAACTAGCTGCCCCGGCGAACTTCGTACTGCCTTAGCGTTGCAATGATGCACTGCTTTATTTTGTATAGCTGACCTATCTTAGGTATGAGTACCTATTCAATTTGAACTGAATCCTCCATATAAAAATGAATCCATAATAGGGAACATTCACGTATTTTTTTTTTTGACGTAAATTAATCATTTACCTCTCTATATCGTAGAAAAAAATATTAATAGGCTTGAAAAGATTCTAGTTTTTTTTCAAAGTGAAAATTAAAACATTGAGTAAATTTGACCCGTTTAAACACCGCCATTTTGCGCGCGCTTTGCGTGACGTCAAATGATACATCCAGTGAATGTTTACTATGAACTTTTTAGCAATTTCATAGATATTTTAAGTTTTAATTGCTTTACAAGTCATGGAAGAAGATAAAAATCATCTTACGAGTATTGTATAGTACCGGAGTGCAAATATAGTATTAGAAAAACACCCGACAAAGTGTTTTTTGTATTCCAAGAGATGCGAAAATACAAAAACAATGGTGTACGGTAATTAAAAGGGATAATATATGTCCTAAATCGTGTTTATATGGTTGTGAAGATCAATTTAACGTAAGTATACTTTATTTATAATAAGTTTAATCTAATAGTTTAAATTTATAGTAAGTATTAAACATTAGAAAATTTGAGTTTAAAATTAACCTAACCTATCTTACAAATTTCAATATAACTTTCTATAAAAACCGTAATCTTTTTTTGTTTTACGCAATTTTTATGGTCTGTCGATTTATTTCAGGTTAAGGAAGATACAGCAAATTGTATTGAATATAATATGTGTAACGAAACAACAAGGAGAAAGATGTAATCTAAGTTTGAAGAAAGGAGTTGTTCCTTATATATTTTTGTGGCAAAAACAACAGCTGATAGAATGAGAATGTGCATAGTCAAAAGGCAAAGATTGACATCGGTTAATGAAGCCTTTTAAGAGTTAGCTATCAAAAGTAGTGTTTAAAAAAATTGGTGACCTTTACAAAGAAGTGATATAGGTAGTAAGTCCTAGTACTGCCCATACAAATGTCTGTGATATTAATCAGCCAAGACTCAGTACTTCTCCTATTGAATGTGATGATCATAAGGCAGAGCCTTGCTTTTCGCATATTAAAGATAAATTACCAAGTGACTAAGCTGTGCAAGTTAATATTAAACCGAAGTATGGAAGTAAAGGTGTCAATGTAAATATACCTGCTGAAAAACAAAATGTAGCATTGTCACCATTTCCTCATTTAACACACAACATTGTTACACAACAGTTTTAAAAGTAAAACTATCTGTTTTAAAAAGAAAATTGTTTACTGAAAACACAGCTGATAATACTTCTATAGCATCTTATATCTTCTATATCTGCTGATTATCAACCAAGTTATTTATCTGAGGCAAGTGAAGTGAAAAATGATTCAGAGGCAGAAACATTTTAAAAATGTATTGTGTAGTAGCATGCTAACTGCTATTCAAAAAGAGTTTGTAGGTATTTGTTTTGTTAGAGTTGTTTGAGTATTTAGAATTTTTTTTTTAAGATTACCTAAACAATTGTATCATTTAATAAAACCTTTAAGCACGAAAATATAGGTTTAAATTATTTATTTTTCTCAGTCACACTGATACCACAGTATGAACTTAAACGCCGATATATTGAATGGTGTGTCAAATGACGTCACATTTCCTTTCGACCAATGGTGGCGCGTTTTGGAATTTTGAATTTCGCTCCCTAAAGTTACACTTTTCATAAATTATTTTATGGCCTTAAATGATTAGTAAATTTAAAAAAAAATGATTTTATTATAATAAGATGATAAAAAGTAATCGAAAAAAAAATATTTGAGACCATTTAAATTTTTTTGCATGTTCCCCATTCCCTGGTCTCGCTATTCCTGAAATGACTTTACTAATTTTTAATTAAATAAAAAACATAATAGTGTTTATTTCTTAGGATTCAATAATTTCACTAATATTTTTACAAATCGCTATTGAACAACTTTGCATTTTTATTCAAACACTAAGCTCAATACAATGCCCTTTCATCAATATAATCTATGGCTGTGAATGACATTGACATTTGTTACTCGCGTTTTTTAAAATATGCAAAATTAAATGTACATTTTTCAATATTTCTGAGAGATTTTCTTAATATTTTTTTCCGTAAGAACCTTCTCCTAATAATAACAAATACAACAAAAAAAGAATTAGTGAAATCGGTCCAGCCATTCACGGGTGATGCCGTGACCAAGGAAAACGGGCTTCATTTTTATATATATAGATTGCAGTAAGCACCTATGTGAATACTTAGAGGAGCAAAAATATTTTTATTTCCAGTGTTTTCCAGGGCCAGAGAGGAGTAACTTTATAGGTATTTAGAATATTAATAATATTTAAAATACTTATTGAATATGAATATTATCCTCCAACTACTTAATATTAAAAAAATATTTAATTAAAATTGGGAGCAAATTTATGCATCTTATTATTAGTAATCCTTTCCAAACCTTCTTGTGGTCACTTATTGGATTGGATTATATCCCTTCTTACCTAATTATAATTAGAAAAGCGACATTACTAAAGCTCCTAACAGAAATATTTTCTTATGCTTGCTAAAAATCATTTGATATCTCAAGCTTTTCCTTTGTAAAATTGATTTCTTATTTAAAATTTTGTTTTATCCATATTTTCTTTAGAAATTTATGTTATTAGATTAGTAGTATTCTTTTTTAATTTCCTATTTTTTATTGTTACTATTTTATTTGGGATTTTTATGCACCTTGATGTTGTATTTTCTGTTTATTTAACAGCTTGCTGAAAGAGAATGCTTGTGGCATTATGCAGGATGTGTGCGAAAATAAATAAATGATATAATATTCTTGTTTAATTAAAATAATGTATTAATTAAATAAAGGATTACCTTTATTATTTTTAATAATAATATATAAAAAAATATTTTTTATAATAATATATAAAAAAATATTTATTATCATAAATATTTTTTTATATATTATTATTAAATAATATATAAAAAAATATTTATGATAAATAAATTGTAAATAAAATCCATTTCAAATAACAGCTGTAAATGTTATGAAATCTTATGTTTGTGACTTTTATAAAAGTATGGATATAATTATATATCTATTCTTTTGTTAGAAATAAAAATAAAAAAAGAGTTGATAGAACGTTACACTTAGGGGTGTACTGTAATGAACTGTACACACAGTCAACATCGAACAGTCACAATTGTGTTGTGACTTACCAATCTTGCCAGTGTCAAGAAACTAATCTCATAAATTCTAAATGCTTTGAAATATTATACTAACACAACAAACAACATAATATTCTTGAATAACATGAATAAATATCAAATGGTAAGTATCTGCATATTTAATTATTTACCAAACTAAATTGATTATTCTCATTAGATACAGTGCTTATTAGATTTTTTTTTAATTAACCTTATAATCCAAAAAATAGTTTTACATGGTAGTGCAAAATATTATTATTGATAAAATGTTACTTTCAGACCTCGAAAAGTTTCAATGTCTTAGTGAAAAACATAGTCAACATTTTAAATTCACTTCAGAGAGACAAACAAATAAAAACTTTTATATTAATAATAGGTTTTTTTTTGTTTAAAACTTAGTCTGTTACACAAGTTATCATTTAGTAGTGAAAGACGGAACATTAATTGAAAGTTCGGTGACCACAGACAGACATCTAACACATTTATATATAGTAGCTATGGCTACGCTTTTGCTACTTAATACTTAAATGTCCGTAGCAACATATAGCAAATTCAATTAGGGTCATTTCGCCTGTTTGCGTCCATCGCCCGTTTGCGTTCATTCGACGGCTATCCTTTCATAAAATACTCGAAAATAAGTTCATGAACTTTCTAACAAAACCAAATGTAATTTCTGCCAATACCTCAATATATAGGAGATACACAGTCATAGACAAAAATTTCGTTGAGCGCAATCCTTCCCTTTAAAAAAAAATAATTTCTCTGAGCCACGGGACAAAAGACTGCGAATGTCTTAAATGTTAGTAAAAAAATAGTGAGCAGCGACACCACTCACGGTTAGTTTTACATTGTTTTATGTGAAGTTAAGGATACATAGATGTTTCTAGGCCTTAATAATAAAGAAAGGAAAAACATAATTATGAATTTACTAAAGTTTTTTAATTGTTGACAGTTAAAATAAGGTGGACGCAAACTACTACATACAAATTGTAAAAATTCCACTTTGCGTCCGCAGTGGACTCGAATTTTATGACCTATTATTTAGGACAGACCAGATTGCGTCCACCTTTGTTTTCTTGTTATCTATTTATAAAAGTAATTAAAAATGTATAGCTTATTTAAATTTAATAAAATGGTATATACCTACCTACGATCAATAATATCTTATTGTAATTATAATAAATTTATAACGGCGGTAATTTATTAACGGCTCATGATTGAACAAATTAGAAATTGTGAAATCATAGTGTATCAAGGTGCAACTCTGAAACTCATGACATGAATAAAAATAATTTTGCATATACACCTTTTTGGCAGTTACCTGTAGCTTAGTTCAATAGTGTCTTCAGATGAAGTTCCTATTTTACCACTAGAAGATATGGCAACTCATACTACACAAAGTCTTGAGAAAACTAAGCAACAAATATCAGGACCCCCTCCGACTGCTTTTATTCTTTCAGCATCAACTGTATCACCATTTCACCTATAGAAATGCCTCCTAGTTTACAATCATCTTCATTATTTATTCAAGGCATTTCACATTCAGAAACCTTTGATCCATTTAAAAGCCACCTGATGTTGGCTGAAATTTTTAGCATAGCAAGAAAATTTAATCAAAGAACTCCACCTGCCATATCTTTGTCTGCATCGAGAAAGTATTATGAACATAAAGAGCAGATGGAGAAAAAAAACCAAAGCAGTAAGAAAAAGAAATTAAGAACGAATAGAGAAAAAAAACTTCAAGGAACTGCTCCAAAACGTAGGAAAAAGACACTTCCTGTTAAAGTCACAGTAGATATTGATACTCTGAAAAGAAAATTTACCAGCCGTGGATAGTACAAAGTGCGCTGAATGTAATGACATACTTATATCAGATGTAGATGAAGACGGCGACGAAAACATTGGCTGTGACAAATATATAAGATGATATATTTGTTATTAAAAATATTTTAAAATTTAATTAGTTAAATATTTAGACATAAAACAATCAATTGTTAAAATCTAATCTTTCTGAATAATAATTAATAAAAATCTCCCCTACATTCTATATATAAATTGGTGGACGCAAACAGGTCCATGAGTGGACGCAATTTAGATTTTATGGACACAAACTGGGTAAACCGCCCAAATCTGATATTTATCACTTTTATATTTAAATCGTTATATCTTTCTACCAAAACTTTAAATGAATATAAAAAAGACTATATTATTAACACTGTACATAAGTTTTTATTCAAAACTAGTGCTAAATCATTTTTATTTTCTCTTTCAAAGTCAGCAACTCCACTAAATGGACGCAAACAGGCGAAATGACCCTAATTAAAATATAAAAATAAGTAAGAACGACTTGATTATATTCCATATTTGTTTTATTTCTTGATTAGGTACTCATTACTTACGCACAGTTACTAATAGCATCACATTCATCATTTTTATATCTTTTGTCAGATTAACGATAAACTTTCAACCATCATTCTTATTGTCAAGAACTGTCTGATTAAAAAAATATTATATCGGTGGTGTGAATCACAGAGACGAAAACACTAACTCACACTATTTACATTCTTGGGATTCTATTTGGGATTTAAAATAAGTCTGAGAAGAAAATTAGCCCTCGTTGTTAACATGATAACTGAATTCACTTAAACTATTAGCTATAGGTAAGGGCTTTGATAATGGACACTTGTGATGTAGGCATGTACTGATATCTGCCCATAAATTCAGGTGGGGAAACTTAAGGTTTTCCCAATCTAGCGTGTCTAAGTATCAAGAATATTGAATTTGATCACATACGTTATGACGTATGTGATCAAATTATATGAATGAATAATATGAATATATGAATAAATTTTATGTAGGTAATATAGGGATCACCGTAGTTTTAAAAAATGTAGTAGATACCTATGCTCTTTTAAATTATGTCTTGTGATGTCATGGTAATGACTTTCATGTTTCATGAATGATGTCGTTAATTTCGTCAACACTACTATTTCTTGTCGCCAATATTGCCCTTAGATTATCAAATATCAATGGATGTGTCCATTGACAACCCTTGGGTTTTATTTGAACTACATTTGGGTAGACTTTAGAGATTAGATCGACTATATTGCTAACTTATTCACTTAAATCGTGATCAATATGAGTTTTGGTTTCACAATGAAGTACTTTGCCGTCTCCTATTAGAGGGAAAATGACAGGAATTCCACCCGTGATTTTGTTAGAGCTTCTTATATCTAAAAACAAACTAACAAGCAAAAATAAACAACAAACTAAATAATAATAAGGCAATACCCATGGGCGTACGCCCATAAAAAAGGCTATAGGTACCTACAATTAAATTATCAATGCGTGTATGGTATTCGATCGTTGAGTATTATTTTAAAACTATAAAAACTCCTTGCATATTGGTTGAAATCAAATATTGTCAAGAGCAATTTTGATCACAATTAAGTGCCTGTGATACTTAACTTATTAAGTATATGCGGTCGCGGAATTCTTTTTAGAACTTTTAAAGAGGTGGAATTTCGCAAAACATAATTTTTGCATAACTTCTACCGTTTACTCAGCGCACGCGAGGAAAGATCTCAAAAAAAAATATTTTTCATTATTTTTATTTTGCAGCATTTTTCATTGTTGCTTGACGCCTATTAGTCACAACAAACACATATTCATTATAGCCTATAGGCTTCCTCAACAAATGGACTATTCAACAAAAAGAGAATTTTCAATTCGGCCCAGTAGTTCCTGAGGTTAGCGCGTTCAAACAAACAAACAAACTCTTCAGCTTTATATTATTAGTATAGATTAGGAAGTCAGTTTCAGTGCAAATTAAGGACAAACAAAGAGTCATTTTATTATAATTTAATTAGGACGTTCTGATAGTTTTCGATCAGTGGCAAAAGATACGTAAGGTAATATAATATTCTATATTTTAGTTTAATTGCATACCCTTTGGCATTCATAGGGCCTCGTATATCTAACAGTATTAACAGCAGATTACTGTATGTTATTATCAAATACAATCCCGTGAGTCTAGATTCCTATTTGAAGTTAATGAGGTTTAGTTCATAGTAACTATGTTATTACATTTTTAGTTCTGTTCTGTTTGTATTACACGATTATAACTATGACATGCTTATTTTAGATGTTATTTTCAATAAATTGTGTTTCTTATTGTTTGAAAAACGATATCAGTCGTAATAACTACGTCGTTATTACGACGTAGTTATTAGATTATTATCTATGATAGGTATATTATTATGAACTAGCTGTGCCTACGACTTCAAATGCATATACATATTTTCATTTCATTTTCACATTTCGATAAAACGTATCCGTTCAAAGTTTCGTCAAATTCTGGCAAGTATGTTTTGCGTGTATTTCTAGTTTATTTTTATATATTTTTTTTTAATCACAGATATTTTTTTACTGAGTAGGTAGTCCAATTAAGTTTTTTTTTGGAAAGTATATTAGTATTCCTTGACAAGAGGACCACTATTTAATTTTGGGAAAAATGTCTTACCGCAATGGTACGAAAATAAGATATTATTTACTTTATTTGTTGACCGATTTAAATAAAAAAAAGCACTAATATAAAGTGAAGCCCATGACAAAATATTCCCGAAAACTTCATCCAAACCGGTTAATCTGTTTCTGAGATTAGCGTGCACAAACATACAGACATACATAATACAGACCAAATAAAAAACCATTGTTTTGGATTCTCTTGTGTAGAGGGCGTTGAGGTTATGAATTATTGAAAATATTTTCTATTTACAGACAGCGATCAGTTACATAGTACAGTTTTATAAGTAGGTATTATGTGATTGACATAAATTGACATAACTTTTTATTTCTTAACCGACTTAAATGAAATATACACTAAATGTTAAGTGAAGACTGTCACAATATATTCCTGAAAACTACATCCAAATTGGTTCAGCCCTTACGAGATTAGCGTGCACAAACATACAGATATACAGACAAATAGACAAAATGAAAAACCATTGTATTGAATAAAAATATTTTCCATGCACAGTTTTCGATCAGTGACAGTTTTATTATATGTAGGTATAGATATGATTTGGTATTTTTGTTAAGAATCTGTGACTTTGTAAAGTCTGTATGATAAGAGAGAGTGCTGCCAATTTGGAACTAACTTTTATTTTTTTAACTAATATTTAATTTAATATAAAAAATATTAAGTAGGTACGTTATAGTTTATAATCTTTGCTATAACGGACGATGATCGTAATTACGAGGGACAGGATTTTAGAATTTTTAAGAAGCTTTGGCTTTGAAAAACCCTTAAAGAAAAGGGTAAAGCGTTAGGGGCTTCCATTAAAAAAACTTAAGCCAATGAAACAGTTCTGATTATAAAAAAGTGGTGTACAGTTCTAATTATAAAAAAAAAAATCTTCTAACTTAATAGGCAAGTTAGAAGGTTACAAAATGTCAAATGTCATCTATTGAACTGACCCTATTGTCAATACATACTAAATACTAAGATATTAATAAATATATTTTTTGCACATTTCAAAATCTCGGTCACTGGATTTATTTTTTTTACATGTAGGTACAATATTTATTACCTACATTTATTTATTTTGTTGTTTTTCTTTATGAATTTTATTATTAAATCTGTTTGAGATAGGCATCTTTAAGACTATAGTAATTAAGTGATAATCACGTCGTTTAGTAGATAGCACGTGGCAGAATTTGATTTTATCTCCTACATTACCTATCTATTAATTTGCTAATAATGCGATAAGATTATTAAAAAAAAAATACTAAGAAAAATACCTAATAAGGACTTAATGATTTCTTGGAATTACTTAATGTCTAACTCTTTTGTTATTTAAATCGGAAATTAGGTACATATGTTTCCTAAAAACGAATTGTGTCTACAGTCTTTGCAACCATTTATTTTAGTTTTGATTGCTAAAATAGTAGGTACTACTGCAATTTAGATTTTGGAGAAACTAGGAAATTGAATTTATATTGATTTCTAAAAATTCAATTGTTTTTGTTTACAAAAAAGTTAGAATCGATTTATCATATTAATATTTTTTTTTTATTTTAAGTTTCTTTTAGAAATTAACAGGCGTTCAATTGACTATATTTATGTATTTAAATAAATATGTAATATTTATCGCATTACTTAAAAACATATCTGCAAAACAATGAAAAAGTATTTAATATTAATCAATAGTACCCTCATGAGGTGTAGACAATATCCGTCACTAACAAACCAACTGCCAACTTGTGTCAATTTTGGTTTTTCTCAATTTTGGTTACAATCAACAGGCTTAATAAATGTCGGGCATAGTTAGTAGAGATGCGCCGAATAGTGGTTTCATCGAATAATCCAATACCGAATACTATTCGGTTTCACCTTCACCGAACCGAATATTCGGCCGAACTATTTGGTTTACCATTTCATTGTTTGTTTGTCATAAACAGGTTCTAACATGTAGGTTACGTGTGGCTGATGGCTAGATGAATAAATATGTTGATTTGTGGTTTAAAAATATTGTTTTAAGGCTTAATCATAAATTCTGATTAAAGTTTCAAAATAAATGTTGACTATATTAAATACTAATTGTAGGCTAGGAATAATGAAATAAATAAGTATGTAGGCATACCTACTGGATTTGAAGCTGGATTTGAAGCTAAATTGCTTCATATTAATATTACCTTAATTAATAATATAAAGCAATGACCTAAGCCTTATTCAACACATTATTTACAAGATATTAGTTTTGTCTTTTAGTTCTTTACCGTGTCCTGTAGCCAAAAATATAGAAATACTCGAACCGAATATATTGGGCACCAAAACCGACTAATTCGGCGGAATACGAATAGCGAAAAGTTGCCGAATGGACCGAATACTGAATACTTACCGAATATTCCCTGCATCTCTAATAATTAGTAGTTTAAGTCATTATTAAAAAAAAAAACAAAGTGTCCATAAAGCATTGTATTTGTTTACTGTGGTTATATATGTAACTTTATATGCGTGTACTTTTATGACAAAAGTAAAATAAAAGATTAGAAAGACTACGTAATGTTAATACATTGACAAATAGGTAAATAAAGGTCAATAAAGTTGTCAAAATGCTTGTTAGAATGTTGACTTCAAGTGTAAGGTAAATGTGTAGCAATTCCAATGCCGTCTTTTTACGTCTTGAAGAATGAAACTGTGTTACTGGGTCACCGGTCGAGAACTTAGAAGACAATTATTCACCTAGATAATATTTATTTATTTATTTAATTCACATTTGCACAAAAACAAAATAGTGCACAAAAGACAGACTTAGGGCCCTTGCTCTACCAACCAAACTTAGGATGTACAAGAGAGGATGTTGGCGGGCGTACAAAGAAAAACAAAACAGAATTTCAAAAAAAATATACGTATAGGCCATTTATTAATTATTTAAAATACTTCTATGTTTTATTAAAAAAAGAGTCGGTTCTAATTATAAATTAATAGAAACGTGTAGCAGTACGACACTTAAAATAACTCTTCAGAAAAGTTACTCGTGTTCTATTTTGATAAGCGTAATGAATCAAGTAGAGGAATTTCAAACCCTAGATCATATGGTAGCGTGGCCGAGCGGTCTAAGGCGCTGGTTTAAGGCACCAGTCTCTTCGGAGGCGTGGGTTCGAATCCCACCGCTGCCAAGTGTTTTTGTCTTTTTTTTACTATTAATTTAACTTTTCTGTTATGTGTTTAATTTTATTAATAATTACTTTTACAAATACCTACAATTTTATTGACGATTTATTGATATTAATGTTGATAATGCCTGCGAGAATATAAGAGCAGTCTTGTCAGAAATGTAACAAAATAAAATGTTAAAAATTTGTAGGCAACTTTTTTTGTTTACCGATAAGTTGTCTCTAAAAAAACAAATATACCAAGTTATTCTTTTTCATGGCTCTCAATTTTCTGACATTAATTAGTAAATTGGATGTATGAAGTATAAGAGTATCTATAAGAGTTTATTGTCTGAGCTAATGCATAATAGTATTTACAAAAAAATCACCAATACTGGTTTGTTCTCTAATTACAATAGTGCTTGTAAAGTTCGCTTTATTTTCCTAATATATTTAATAACTTTGGACAGAAAATTTAACCGTTATAGCCTACACGCTAATTTAAAATAACATTTTATATTATTACTCCATGAAATATATAATTTGTTATTAAAATATTTCAATCCGTCAATCCGTATTTGTCCCGTATAATAGAACTATGTTTAATATGTTATATAAATTAATCAAAAATAAAAGTTGGAGATTTGTTTTGTTTTCCTTACATGTTTTTTTACTGATTAATAGGATTTAAAGATGTCTTGGTAAACGTTTTTGATCCGACTGGTGGGTTTGGAACTATGTCATTCAGAGATTAAAATGTCACCCAAAATAGTAATATTAGATAGTGCCTTTAAAAAATATATATCAATGCTTAGGAAGTGCGTACTTCCTAAATATAATACTATTTTTTCTATTGGCTTCATCAATAATTTTCTTTTTGTAGTTCATATGGATAGCCGAACTGGCTGATTTAGTTATATAAAGATTAGTTCTAAATAACTATACATAGACTAAATTGTTTATCTATATATTTTTGAAATTTTGCTCTTTGGTACTCAAACAGAATATCATTATTTTAAATTATTAGACTGAGGTCGTCAGTCATATTCTATTTGATATTTTCTTTTTAAATAAATAAAGACCTTGTAAATTATTTCTTCATGTCATGAAATTTTGTTGATAAAATAAATAACCATGAAGTGATATTAATGATTATTTATTTTATCAACTAATTTTGTTCATTAATTTTGATATAAAATAGATCTACAAAATATAATTGATATTGTCACCTTAGTATGCCTTAGGATACATCGTAGATATATAAAATATTTACCTAAATTAAAATAGGTTACTAGAAGATTCATGCTAAAATAATTAATGTACGAAATCAATATTTCGTTCAAATTTCAAGTTTGGTTATAGGTTAGTATGTCACGGAAGCCATATCCAGATAATATAATAATATAAAGACACAGATAGGTAGGTGATTACCGCAACTACCAATAATAAGTAAAATGTTGACACCTAAAAAACTATTAATCTGCATATTTTTATATAAAATAATCATCAAAAAATTATACATATATCTGGGTCATTGGAATTGTACTCGTTTATAAATTTTACTTTTATCTTTAATATAAAATTATAATATGTATGTATTAAGATAAATAATTAAATTATTTACGTCTTTAAAAAAACAGAAGTATGTTTCAAGATTATTCTGAATTATCTTTATAGAATAACATACACTACCTATATACTTGTATACATTTATAATTTTATGTTATTTGTATAATATACCTATAGATTATTGGGTCTTAAATGATATTTAAAACATATAATTAAATAGTATAGACCCTAAACTGATAGTAAGGATAGGGTCCTGCAATTTGTATTAAAAAGTCGTTACGTTTAAATTTCACATACTTTTACCCAAAATATAAATCTGTTGGGTCTTTAGTCCGTTTATTTGCTCGCGTTTCACGCTTAAAGTTGATACTATTTTTTTTTTATTTATAGATTCTTGACCCATTCAATGTATAAGAATACATTAATCTTCGGACAGTTCTATTAATTTCACAAAAAAAACTTTAGAACCGATATCGGCTTTAACACATACACAACACAAGTTACACAACTGCAAGAATTTCGATGAAATTATTCAGATGAAATTGGGTGCGCGATAAATTATCTCCAACAACATATGTGTTGCACTGAGGAAAATTCTGAATATTTCACAGGTAAATACAAATATCGGTTTGGACAATTATATCTACTAAAAATAACAAGTCATTTTTTTTATCTCTAGTAGATTTCTTTCGATGATGTCCCATAGATTATTATTGGAGATAACAGGTGAAGGTTCTCACATAACTAGTAAGTACTACTACTGAATGTAAAAAGTATATTTTGTATGATTTCTTTGTTCTTTTGCGACGCAATGTACCAACGGAACGCAAGTTTATGCACGTGGCTTCGCCTACAATTGAAAACGAGTAAGTCTAGATTCTTTGATTCAGACAGAACCAACATGGACGTTCGATATTCGTAGGCGTATTCTTAAACACCCACGGACATCCGTGCGTGGGTTTTATATTATATAATGTTGAGCCGGCACGAGACTAAGCATTTATTGCATATAAGTAAAATAGTCATTTTTACGGTCATTTAGGTTTATTAGTAATTTATTCCTGCTTATATGGACATTTCATTTACTGAAATGAAAGTAATTCTGTATATATTTTTTCAACTCACTTATTATATTTATAACAAATGATCCTCAAATATCAATGCTCGTGATAGAGCCCATGACAAGATACCCTAGTCTGGTATAAAAAGAGACCAAACGCAGTTTACTAGGAAAACTACTAGGGCAGTTCCCTGGACTTGATATTCCACCACCACTTAAACCACGAAAAAAAGATGAGTCACGAGATTCCTTATTTATAATTCCTGAAAATTTATAATGATACATCAGAATATCCTAGTGTTTACTAATACCATCATTATCAAGACTAGTAAAAAATATGATTATTTTATTGACACCCGGTCAATTAAAACTGTTTTCAAAAACGATACAATACTGAATCATAAAAATAATGCACGTCCGGGAAAGACTGTAAGCATCTAATCTATAAAGCGACTTTTCTAATTAATATTATCATCAGAAATAATTATAAAACAATAGTTCCTAAATTTTGACTTATTAACACCAAAAAACATTATTAGGCAATGGAATTTGTTATCACAATAAATTGGCAAACATTTATTTGAAATCTATTTGCTAATTACACATTAAACGCGTACTTGTACCTAAAGATAATAAAACTAAGGACTGTTGACGAAAGGGAGGTCTTACAGAAACGAACTTGTTATAAATCTGCACGTGTTGCTTAACTTCAAGCTCTTCGAAGGTATTGTCGTTCAGAAATTTGTCGTTTAAAAATAAGGCTTATTACAGTACATGATGATATTTATTTTTATGGTTTTAAGTTAGAATCGTTTAAACTCATGTAATCACGAGAGCATGGTAGAGCTAATAAGGGCGTGGTAAATAAAATAATCGTGCAACAATTTAAAACCAAAAAACGTTGTCTTTGACATTGAACGTGTCAGTCAGAAGAGATCTTTGTTTAGAAACCGCCAAGAGAATATTTGGCATTTTATAATCCATTTATTAAACAAGGGTTTTTCATATATTACATATATTATATCACACTGCCACAAGTAGTTAATATTAGAAATGTCTTAAAGTTCTTGTAACAAAAAATAATAATAATTCAAAATTAAAAAAAAATCCCGATACAAAAGACCTCTAAAATTAATAAAAATAATATTATTATATACTTGTTTGAAAATATCTATAAACATATATAGCCATGTTAAGCTTATTTAAATTTATATAAATATAGAATGAAAAATAAACTGATACGGGCAAGGATTCGAACCCGCGACTACAGGGAAACCGTCCCGTCGCTCTACCAACTGAGCTACCGTATCGCTACGGTAGCTCAGTTGGTAGTTCAGTTCGAATCCCTGCCCGTATCGGTTTATTTTTCATTATATATTTATATAAATTTATTATCTACTTATTGAAGTCATTGCCTCGGGGGACCGTTCTATGTACGTTGACGAAGGTGTCTATTTTACGAAGTTACGAGGGCTTACACTATGCGATTAGATATCGTAATTTCTTTATTTTGCCTTACTTGCATTTTAATTTCTTCCTTTTGCTTACGTATTTCTATCCATATTGAATGAAACCTCAATATCTTGGAGACGACTGTTTCTATTTCGACCAAACATAGCTAAGAACCATCTCGACGAACCAGGCTTTCGATTAACAATCAATCAATCAATCAATTTCGTCCACGCGTTTGGCTGCTACATTGCCAGAGACAGACAAACAGATACACAGATCGACAGGTCAAACTTATAACACCCCTCTTTTTGAGCCGGAGGTTAAAAATATGGAAAAATACCGTTTCTTTCCAGGGTTTAATCAATAACTATGAACGCACAACTTACCTATAAATATTAGTTTTAAGGCAGTCCATTGCTTTAATTATTTTAATGAAATTATCTGTGTCTACATTTATTTTGGATTTCGCTCCGGAAAAAAATGATTTATTACTAAAATACCTTTTTATATAGGTAAGTGATAACAGATGACTTTTTATTTGTGTTGGGAGGAGAGCGAACGAGACAGTCACTGGAAACATCTATTAGATACTTAAATAAGAAATAGAAACGTTAGGCAGGAGTTTACAGGAATCATTTAAAATATCATGGTTGGTTGATATTAAAAAAAATTGCTGTCTAACGTTTTTTGGATATTCTGATGTAAATAAAAATATTTTATAAATCTTTATTTGTTTAACGGCGATTTATGCCACAATTTTTGAACATTTATAATATTCCTAATTCATCCTAATTATTTCACTTAATCTAACATTTAATTAACAAAAATTTTTAAACCAATGTTTACCCATTAATCTATCGGTATCATGCTGTAAAATCTAAATGATTACACATCTATTACTAATATACCAAATACAAATAAAAATATAGAAATTAATTCTTAAACATTTATATAAACACATGCAGAAATTAATAAATTAAATGATTTTTCATCCATTTGCTATTAATATAAATAATAGATATCTTAGTTTGAGTTATTTAATTAATAATTGAGAATTTATGTTTTCCTTTGGATATTACGAAATGTTGAAACACGTAGGTATCTATTAAGACAATATTTATTGCGAAATGTATTTCACGTCGAAATTATTAAGTGTTCTAGTAATTACTGTGACAACACTCAACAGGGAAGGCAAAGATATTTATCTTTGCAATCATCTTTATAAAATAATTGTATATATATAAAGATAATCAATATAGTTCTGTTCTCTTTTCATATGCGCAAAATGATAAAGTGATAGATTATTAAAAACACCGCAAAATCTGTTTGAATGTTTAACTATTTGGCTTTTTCCATACCATTAACCACTATTGAGTTGTCATCTAATATTTAAGGATTGCACGTTGATAAGAAAAAATACACATTGCATCTACACGTACACTAAAGCACTATGCATTTCATAACACTAAACGATCTAATCTAACACCAACACTCACTCACCATTACATAGTCGTTTTTTTTAACTTCGTCCGCACTGTATAAGAGCTGACGTCAAACTGAAGTAAGAAACTTCGTGGGACATTCGATTTTTCGAAAACAGCTGAGACCAGTACAACTCGAACCCTCACTAACCTAAATGTAATGGAATTGTACTTTCAGATCGGTCTTTCATAAATGGAATGCTAGGAAAGGCCGCTTGCACACTATCCAACTATTAATTTTAAGTCAGTAAGATAATAGTCAGGTTGCAAAATACTAGTTACGTTGAAGAATTTATTTATAATTATTTTATAAGTTTGACGCCATGTTATGTTGAGACGCTGCTACAGAGCATGCGCGGTGAGAAGGGCAAGGGTGAACTTCAGAAATGGTGAGGACATAACACCCTTGAAATAAACAGTTTTTGAATCATCCGATTAGTAATGAATCTAAATATAGTTCAGTTTGAACATTCAGACTAATATAAGTATGATGACCAACATAATATCACGTAGTAAAATTAATCATATATGTTCACCGGGGTAACACCTAAAACCATACCCAATTTCATTAAAATCCGTCAAATAGTTTAACGTGAAGCGTTTAAGGGCGTATAAAGTCCATGTAAAACTCCTTAAAATTTGTAATAACTTTTATCAAATAATATAACATTTTTAGGTTACATGTAATTTTACCTATAGATTACCTAAATCTATACTACCTTTCTATTATAGTTTATTATATGTATAGGACACGTTTCCCTCAGATAATAACAGAATAACGTTTATGTCGTGGTAAAAACATTAAATTTAATTTATTATTCTTATCCAAAATGAAGTGTGAATTATTAAAAATGTATTAAGTCCGATAATGGCTATTGTTATGGGCATTGCATGTTTTCTTGACTATTAAATTAATCTCTTGTGCGTGACAAGTAATGTCAGTTTGACGTCACGTCACGGACTTATATAACATAATTTTTTCTATATAAATTTTCTTAACCAATAAATTTATATGTATACTAGATGTCACAACCTATTACGGAAACAACTTGATATTATTTATTTTTAATTTTTAAAAATAATGACATAAAAGGTATAGAGTATAGACAGCCTAGAGTGAGTGTGCGATTTGGGACCCGTATAGTAAATTGTTAATAAGGTGTTCTGAAGAGTTGGGAGTCCTGAGGGATTTTACAAGGATTCCTCCGAAAGGCTGTCTAACGTGAGAGCCAGCTGGAACGGCGGTATTAATCCAGGCTCTGTAGACACCTATAACCACTTACTATATTCTATTAGCAATAAATATTCTCCGTGAAAAAAGATATTCCAAAAAGAGCACATATTAACGCTTGGCCTCTAATTTCAGATATAAACATTGAGATAATTTTCAGAAAACAGTTCCAATTTAAATAACAATTAACCTTGCTAAAGTATGTTATTATTATATTTCTTTAACTATGTCCTTTTATATATATAGGTAGGTCTTATTCGCAGTTTCGTCGTAGTATATAATTAAAAATTGTAATTCAAAAAAAAAATTAACCAATGTCTTCACCAGAGTACTGGTAAATTTGAGCCAGAAACGACCATAGCTTTGTTGGTATATTCAGGAGTAAAGTAGTGAAAATATAAATAAAAGAGCAAGTATATATATTTTTTCAAAATATCTATTATTTAGTACAAGCATGTCTACCTTGACACCATTATAAATAGTTTTATTCAAGGATTATATTACAACGAAATTTTTTCTTGTTATATTGGTTTAAAAAACATAAAAGATATAAAAATATATTATCGCTAATTATTTAAGCAATTAGGTTAGGTATCTATTTGCTTTGATATTTACATATTTTCAATTAATTACATTAGTGAAAGTAAAAGATTATAGTTTTTATTTATGTATACAATTTTTTTCCCGCTACTTCGTCTGCTTGGACTACGGTCTACAGACGTTAAGTATTCGGAATATTCATCTGTAATTACTGACCGAATTCTCGACGGAAACTAATATACTTCTGAATAACTCGCTTCTAATACTCTGTTTTTTAATGTATCTTGTTCATTTCCCGTAAAAGTCATAGTTTTTTTAATATTCTATTTTTTAAGTTTCATTTTGTAGGTCCTTTAGTTACTTTCAATGGCGGTCTGTTTAATGTGTCTTATATCTTTCTTTGCGTATTCGCTGAAATATGTTTAAAAATATGTTTCATGATGGTCAAATAGTTTTCTTCCGTTTTTATCTGTCTTTACAGTAAATGGAACATGCACGATGTTTTAAAGCTTAGGTTAGGTACCTATCGCAACTTTTTATCAGCTCATTGGCTATACGGAGTAAGCTGCTCCGTAATCGGTATACCTAAGAATGCTCCTTGGCCATTGGCCAGCGAGTCCTAGTGTTATGTTGCCCTATAAGGTTTCTCAATGGTTAGGCTATAATATATAATTTAAAAAAAAAGAATTCATCTAAAATTGAACTAAAGTGATTAGCGCGTTTCAAAAAAAGAACAAACTCTTCCGCTATATTATATAGGTAACTTGGATGGTCTAAATAAAAATATACTTATATATTAATTTTGTTATAAAGGACGGTATTCTAATAATTTTACATCTTTGGGCATTCTGACCTCCATGTAGCAGTACGTACTACTACGGTACTGAGACTTAGGAGATCGTTGGATGTAGGTAGGTACATGATTACTTAGCTGACTCATTGGTAGACACCTCGTCTTTATATGAACCAGTTTTTAAAGTAATCTATGTTTTGTACTCATTTTACTGTAATAGATTAGAAACATGTCAAAATTTCATTGTCAAAATTAATATATCTTATATTAATAATAATTTAATAAATTAAAATATTAAAAATATTTCAATTATCAAATAAATATTTCTGAACTAATAAATGTGTAAATAAAATTAGTTTAGAAAAATTTACATTCCTTTAGTTAAGATATAAATATACATGCAACCGCATTTATAAATATACCTACATATACATATGTATTTATATATATGCATATATATATAGTAAGAATTACTTACTAGTCCATTGCGCAATTACAATGAAAGTGCTTTACAATAATAATTTGTAATATCATCGAAACTTCCAACTATCTGTTTATGCAATGAGTAAGTATATATTGTGACATTGATGTCATTTTATACAGATACTCAAACCCGGTTTCGCTCATCTTTTGTATGTTTCATTAATCTATAATTAATTAGTTATAATATTATATTAAAAATAAGTTATATAATTATAAATAATTAATCAGTTTCTATATTTATTCTAAATCAAAATTCGTTTTTTTTTATGTTGAATAGCAATGCATTGCACATATGAAACCTCAGCCTTATAAAGAAAAACCGGCAAAAATCTTTGTAAACGGCAAGATACAAACTTAATATTTTTGTATAGATTATTGTGTCTTAGTCATACCCAATTCATATGTTTACGAATTAGAATGCAAGTAAAGCGTTTTATTGAAATATTAGTTAGATTAGAAGAGTTTCGAAACATTACCTACGTATTTGGATTAAGTAGTACCAAATCAAACAATTAATGTTCGTTATAAGCTCTCGCACCATATGTACCTCCGAAACATTGCCGTGTTGATAGTACGTGGACTCCTCCACTAAGACAGTATCAATGCACGATGCACGATGTAAACACCATTCACGAAATGACAGCTTCAGGACCTATCGTCGTTCGGGCACAATGCCCTAGAAAACTGAAATGCGAACTCGGACCTTTTGGTCTAAATTGTCTAAATCTAAATCTATCAAAATTAATCCGTATTATATTAACTTAAACTTATTTCAACTTAATTCAAAAATGATTGTACCACTTTATTTTAGACATAATTAGCAATTCTCTAAACCACGAACCTTCGCAAATAAAAGAACCTTTCATTTAAGATTTCGTAAGAAGAGCGGTGAAGCACAACTAGGTCAAGATATGTGCTGTAACTTCATATTTTCTTTTAAGCATTTCAACTTTTAAAATATTAGTAGTAGTAATATTTTAGTATATATAAGTACTCGTATATTAAAATAATAACTAGCCAACCAATAGATATATATTTTTGGTTTGGTTTGGACATAATGGATTATATATTTTTTGTTTGTTTATTTACGCAACACACAAGTAACCTAGTGCACAAATTTTAATGAAACTTGGTCATCAATTGCTGTCGTTAACTAAATTTGCTTTTCACTGCAAAAACTGAACTAATTTTCACTGGTATATGTACCTAAAAATTTGTTTGATCTGCAATTACAACATAAAAAACAGGACAGATTCCGGTTGAGTTATGATAGTTTACTTCATGAGTCCAAAGCCTGAAATGTCTGCTTGATAACTCAAAACTGAGTAAATATTATAAATGTTAAAGATTAGGTACCTATTTTTTACTTCTCAAAATGTTGGGAAACTGGTGCTGTAAATACAATAAAATTTTGTATAAGAATGCGGTGATTAAGGCTTTTGAATCAGGTGAGACTTTAAGAAAATAGCCAATAGGTATATTTTACTTATTCGTACTAGTAATTCGATATACGCAACAACGCTTTTTTTTTTTTTTTTTTTTTTTTTTTTTTTTTTTTTTTTTTTTTTTACGGCTGGAATCCTCATGGTCACACACCTCCATCCTGGGGAAGATGGAAGTGGTTATGTGAGACTCTTACTCACTAAACCAGACGGTCAACATCTCTCCGTCGTAATGGAGCGCCACGGGAACGCTTGCGCACACATCCGCGTTGCTCCGACGGAAGGCCGCGTGAGCAGCCACCACCTCCATGGAGTGACGCGCCCGGTTGACTTGAGCGCGTCCCACTCCGGGGCTTGTTGAATGGCGAAGGGCTCCCCTGCCCTCCACCCAAGCCGGCCGAGCCAAATCAGGACTCCCTCAACGAAGAAGGTGTCCCGATCCGACTCAACCTCCCGGGGCCGGACCCCGTCCGAAAACGGTCGAGGTCCCGTCCCGCCACCCCCAACGAAGCCCTCCCTAGGAAGAGCTCCGCCGGCACCTCGCCCGGACTAATCGTCGTCAAGCGCTATTGTACCTGACGACGACTATTCCGGGCCATCACCTTATCAACGCAACGGCCTCCCCCTCAGCAAGGAAGAGACCGCCACGTACCTCCCACACAACCACGGGACCGCCCCACAGTCCACTCTGCACACAGAGAAGTACCAGGGGCGACACCGCTGCTGTCCCCGGTAGAGAGGGCCTGCGCCCTCCCACCCTCAGTGCCCAGGCCAAAAGGCCCGAGCCCACCCCGCAGACAGACCACCCCGAAAGGCAGCCTGTCCACCAGCCAGCCATGAACCGGGCACAAACCCCCATGGCCGACCCACCCCGCGCCGAGTATTAGCCAACGGCTAATGCAAACCCGAAGGATCACATTAACCGTTGTTGCCCAGGGAGCACCGGCCCGTACCGCTTCCGATGCCACCGGACGAATCCGAGCAACAAGGGAAACAGACGGGCACACGAGGAGGTTCTCGGCGACGGCCCCCCATACGCAACAACGCTTGGATATCAATATTCTATCCCATGTCTACAGGCTTGAGAGAGAGAGAGAGAGAGAGGCAGAGAGAATTGAGAGTCAAGAGACTGCCTGCTGTCTTGACATGCAACTGTCTCTTGTTTTAAGTTAGTTACTAATTTAGTTACTAATATTTTGTATGTATCCTAATAAATCAGACAAAATAAGTCAACCATATGATTTTCTATTCCGAATAGTTGGCGTTATCTTTATTTCTTGACATTTTTTTTTTTTTATGTAAGAGGAGGGCAAACGAGCTGGCGGGTCACAGATGACTTGTGATCACCGCCGCCCATGAATTCTTGCAACATCCGAGGATTTACAAGAGTGTTGCCGGCCATGTTTGAGTTTATCAGTTGTTATTGTTGTTCTTTATCCGTGTATATTTTGACAATGTGGTAGACAAGACAGCGTGCAGTTTGTACAGTTGTGCTATGTCCTCGACAGTTTGTCTTAGAATTGAAGATTTTGTGCCAAAAAAAATATAAATAATTGTCTTTTCCGGAAATATAGTATAATCTATACCAATTTGTTATTCCTATAAAGAATTTCATACATAAAATTACCCGACGTAGTGTACCTACTAGGATGAAAAGTGAACAGAAAGTTCCCGATTTGCATTACATTACATTAGCAAACACAATACTGATAGAAAACTGTGACTTTAAAATAGAATGTAAATTAATTGATATTTCTATAACTATTGCCGATATGCAAATAAGAATTTGTGTACTTATACTTTTTTTTTTTTTTTTTTTTATATTCTCTAGGGCAATGCTTGACTACATTCCACCTGATGGTAAGTGGAATGTAGTCTTAGGTGGTAAGGCGCATTACCCTAGCAACCTATTCACTCTTCGCTTGAAGACACCCACATTGTATTCGGTCGGAAATACCGACGCAGGCAAGCTGTTCCAATCCTTTGCTGTACGCAGTAAAAATGAGGAAGCAAAGCGCTTCGTTCGGACAGGTGGAATGTCCACAACAAAAGGATGAAAACCTGCCGTGCGTCGGGACGTCCGGTGATGGAAGGGGGACGGGGGAATTAAATTGTGTAATTCCTGCGCACACTCACCAAAATGTATCCTGTAGAATACTGAGAGGCTAGCAATTCTACGCCTGTGCTCAAGGCTTTGGAGTTTGGCTCCGACCAATTCGGGATCGCCTATAAGCCTCTTTGCTCGCCTCTCAATTGAGTCCAGAACCGCAAGATGAGACTTTGCGGCACCAGCAAATATGTGACAACAGTACTCTACACACGACCGGATCTGCGCTTTGTATAAAACAAGAAGCTGTCCCGGTGTAAAGTACTGCCGAACCTTCGCCAGAACGGCAAGCTTTGCTGCTGCTGCTCTTGCTCTGGACTCAATGAACCGACCAAAGTTGAGGTTCGAGGAAATCTCTAAGCCTAACAACTGAAGCCGGTCACTGTATTCCAAGGATACATTCTGGAAAGTAGGAGCCAAGGTGAAAGGGCTCCTTTTGGCGGTGAATAGACACGTCTGCGTTTTGGTGGCGTTGAACTTGACAAGATTGGCATTGCTCCATGCGGAGACTGCCTGAAGTTTGTCATTCAAACGTTGCACCATGTCTTCTCTTTCAGACTGTACTTGATCTCGACTAGCCCGAGTACTCGGCAGATATCTTTCTACAACTGTGCTGTCGTCTGCATACCCATAGATACCGGGCTTCAACAGATCATTAATGTGCAGCAGAAACAGAGTTGCAGAAAGAACGGACCCCTGAGGCATTCCGGCATTTATTGTCAAGGGTTCCGAGGAACACCCGTCGACAACTACTCGGAGAGATCTGTGGCTCAGAAAGTCCGTTACCCAGCCGATCAGACCAGGAGATATACCGTACGCTGAAAGCTTGCTTATAAGGCTCGCATGCCAGACCCTGTCAAATGCCCTCGAGACGTCCAGAGAGATGGCGACCGCTTCTCCGTTCTTCTCGATGGCCTCGCCTAAAATGTGAGTAGCATACACTAGGAGGTCCCCAGTAGACCTATTACGGCGAAACCCGTACTGTCGGTCACTGAGGAGATCGTTACCTTCTAGGTATGCTAGTAGGCGCGAGTTCAATACACGCTCCATAATCTTGCAGAGTATGGAGGTGATTGAAATCGGTCTGTAATTGACAGGGTCGGCACGGCTGCCTTTTTTGGGCACGGGTTGCACATTAGCAAGCTTCCAGGATTTCGGCACTATTCCAGTCATGAAAGAGAGACGATACAGACGTGTCAGTACAGGAGACAACTCAGCTGCGCATGTCTTGAGCAGAATGGCTGGTATACCATCAGGACCACTGGCTTTATTCACATCTAAACGACACAATGTTCTCCATACCTCTTTGTTAGTGATGCGGATTTCAGGCATCGAAACACCGCAGTGAGGAAGATGTGCTGGAGAAGCATTGCCAGTGTCTAGATGCGAATTATCAGCAAACAGAGAAGCAAGTACGTTCGCTTTCTCTGTTGCTGTGTGGGCCAGGGATCCATCCGGCTTCAGCAGAGCAGGCAGTGAGGGTTGGCAGAAATTCGACTCGATCGCTTTCGCAAGAGACCAGAAAGCTCGACTGGCAGTTGGTCTGACAGAGAGCCTTTCGCCATTCTTAGCGATTCGATCGAGACGAGCCTTCCGCAATGCCTTTTTGTAGGACTTGGCAGCTTGGTTAAAGGCTCTCTTCTTCAAACTTACATCCGGAGTTTTGCGGCTTCGAGCATCAGCCCAAATGAGATATGCCGAATGTTTAAGGTCTTGAGCATGACCACATTCGGCATTAAACCATGGGCGAGCTTTGCCACCGATGGGTACGTCAGCAAAAGGAATAAAATACTCCATTGCCTGATGCACCACATCGGTTATAGCATCCGCGCAACTCGACGGATCCAAAGAAGAGAAGCAGACCTGCCGCCAAGGATAAGACGCAAAAAAGTGCCGCATCTCATCCCAATCTGCTGACTTGTATTTCCATACTCGCCTAACACCATGAGGTTCGAAAGCTGGTGGGGAATATGTAAACACAGATTTCACCAGACAGTGATCGGAGGTTCCCAAGGGAGAGGTAACCTCTACCCGATACCTGTCCGGATCAGTTGTCAGCAGAAGGTCCAGGCAATTGGCTGTATGGCCTACCACATCTGGTACCCTTGTCGCTTGCTTCACCAGCTGAAAGAGGTCCAAGGACAACGCAAAGTTCCGCGCTTCTCTTCCAGCATGGTCGGTTTTCTGGTACGGGAACAGCCAGTCCTGATGACAGGCATTAAAATCCCCCAGAAAGACGAGCTGCGCCGAAGGGAACTGATGCAGAGCCATATCAGCAGCCTCACCGAGATACTCGAATAATCTAGTTGTCTCCTGGTCACCGCTGTGCGAACGGTAAACACAAGAATACAGGATTTTTTCGTTTCCTGTGTCTACTAAAACCCATAAAGAAGAAAAAGTGGGGTCTTCAAGGTGACGGAGACGCTGGATACAGAGGTCGTTCCGCGCATACACGCAGACTCCGGCACGTGAGCGAAAGTTGTGCTCTAACGTGTATCCGGGATAATCCAGGTGCGCAGCGCTTAAGGGACATTGTATCTGCGTCTCCGTCAAAAAGAACAGGTGCGGTTGTTCTGTCTCCAGGTGGTGATGGACAGGTAAGATATTAGAGTGCAAACCCCTAATATTACTGAGGTGCACTTTAAATGAGGAGGAGTGCAACCGCTGTACAAACTTTTTTCTTTTTTGGTTTTTTTTCTTTTTTAGTATACTAACTTAAAATTGACCTAAATTAGAAATTAAAATTAGTCTTAACATGATAATTCTACTACTTGGTGTTGCGTAATATATTGATTTGATTTAATTTGCCAACTACTTTGTTTTATCTGTTTAAATTGTTTCGCTTTGTATTATTTTTGATTTGATATGTTCGATATTCTACAAACATTTACAATATTTCATGATATATATTTCTATCCTGTTTTAATAATTAAAGGCTATATTTTAGTATAATCCACCTGATTGGTTGAATGTTTTAGCCATCAAGGTGAAACAGAGAACGGATGCAAGTGTGTCAGATGAGGATGGTCACACAAGGTAAAAGCAAGCAATGAAAAAGAAAGAAAAATTTCATACACTGATCAAACTAGCGATGTCCTCAAAAAAGCTGAGGTTTGAAGTGGCAAGAATAAAAGGAGTTGTATGCAAATTATTGTGGATGTAAGAGAGGCAAAAGAGTTGTTTCCGGACAAAGTGAAGTGCCGCACCACTGTCTCTGTTTACCCCTTTTGTGGGATAATAGCCTGAGCTATGTTGATCCACCTGATGATAAATGATAATAAAATTGTCTAATCATATCTTTTATTAAAGATAGGGAGAGAAAAAAGAGTAGGAGATGGGAGCCGACATTCTTGTTCACCTTATATACCTTCCCGTTATAATAGCCAAAGAAAAGCATATCTTCTGGGCGACCATGGTGCTACCATTATTTAAATTATGCTTGACTACATTCAACCTGATGAAAAATTAAAATGTAGTAATAGATGGTGAGACGCATTGATCTAGCAACCTATTCACTCTTCTCTTTAAGACACCCACATTACATTCGGACAAGAATACCGACACAGGCAAGTTTTGCCAGTCACTATCAGTCGGCTTGACACGCGGCCACGATAGCTGTTCGTCTATAGTATTTCTGTCTCCTTAGCATTATGGTCGAAAGATTTAGACCACAGAGTACTATAGTTTAGACTGCGTAAAAAAAAAAGTAACTGTCAAATTTCACATAGCATATACACTTCTATCAGCTGTGTAACGGTTAGTGCTTTTTAAAATGCCTTACGAATTAAGAAATTGATTTTAGAAATATTTTATAAGATTTTTGCTTCTACATAATGGATTTAAAGAAAACACAAAGTATTCCACGGAATCGTAAGTATTTATTTAAGTAAATGTTGCACTTTTTATTTTACTATGAACTTGTGGCTGATATATTAAACTGACATGCAGGGTTCTTAAAACTATCATTGAAGAAAAATAGAGTTAAAACTGTAGAGGAACCTAAGAAACCTGAACCTACAACCGATGTTATAATTCTAGACGAATCCTTTGACAAATTACGCTTAGAATTTCCAAGTGTAAGTATTCCTCGTGTTTAATACCTATTCAAGAAATGTAGTTTTTTTTAATACAAGTTATTATATTTTTACCATTGTTAAACAATTCTTATAAAACAATTTATATTTACAGGTCAATACTGTACCAAAAATATGTTCACCAATAATTATCAATGATTCATATGACTGTGATAATTTATTTGATGATTTAGTCTTCAATGGGTCAAAAAAAGGACCCAGTAAATCTGGCAATGTAAGCATTATTATTGTATTTTACTTTAACTCCAATCTTTGGTTATCTATACATTATATAGTTAAAATGGTTGGATATATAATAACTAAAATACATATATTTTATTCTCAAAAACCTGGTAAAATTTTGCTAGTGTAGTAATATTGCTCTCAATTTATAATCTAATATGTATAAAATAACATCACATTGTAATTGTAAAATATATTTTGATGTTTTTTATGATTTGGTCTTATATTGACCAATTACTGAAAACAAAAATGGATATCATTAGTTTTTGACTTTGTTCTTAATTATTAAGTTTTAGTACCATTTATAATAATACTTTTAGTCTATTATTGTTACCTATTCTATTATATGTATATTTCCAAATATTCATTAAAATATCAAACAATTGCAGGCTTCTTTCAATAAGACTTTAGAATTTACATCACCACTTAATACAAAAGATTCTAGACCAAGTATAGGAGGGTGGTCACCAGCCCAGAACATTATATGTGCAACTCCCAAGAATGACCCGATACCCTCAACGCCAAAGGATAAAGCCAATGAGTCATCAGAAAAGTGTTCTATAAAGAAAATACAACAATCGCAGCATAAACTACTCAATGATTTGTATGGTGAAACATGGAAATCAATCCCTACATTATTTAAAACAATACAGCATAACCACAACAATTTGAATGGAGTTACAAAGAAGTTAAATTTTAATAATGATGATAAAGAAAATATTAAAGACGATTTGCAAAGAAACAAACAGTTATATTTGACGGTATCTGAAACTAAAAAGAAAGTAGATCTTACGGACAGTGAAAAAAAATCAAAGAAAAAGCTTTTTACAGAAAAAGTCCCCAGTACTCCAGACATTCCGAAGGAGAGAGTGAAACGTAATGTCAATAAAACAAAGAAAAAAAATGCACTGTCCGTCACAGAGTTAGTAGATGCGTTGACAAATGATGTTGATGTGCTATCGGAAAAGGTTAAAAATGTTATAACAACACCCAATAATGAAATTAAAAGACTGAGTTTTGTCGGATCTCTGGCAGGTAAATAATTGATTAATGAAAAAGTGGAAATTAAAATATCGAATAAATAGTGTGTGATAGTCAATATGTTTGAATTTTTGTAAATGAAATAAAAATATTCAAAATTTTCTTTTATTGTGAGGTTGTTTTTACTACTCTGTATTAATAATATTTTAATTTGAAAAATACTAAAAACGATAAATTACATTATGAGATTTAAATTTCAGACAACATTCCCTCATGGAGATGCAATCCCGAAGCAATTAAATACAGAGACAATTATAAAACACTAAAAGAACAACTAGCAAGAAGATTGTTTGTGGAGTTTAATAAAAATGTTTTTGACAATTCCCTGGATGCAGATTTGCCTATAATATGGGATACTAAATTAAGAAGTACTGCTGGGTAATCCTTTTATTCATATATTTTTATTTTATTCATATATTTTATTCATTATATCATGTCTCTTTTATTATATCATGGTTATTAACAAAAAGTGTGTTCAATTAAATTGAAATATTTTTTTTTTTTAATAAGACAAGCATCTTATTTCTTAGGATAGAGTTTATTTGTGTTTGCATAAATTAAAATATATATTTATTTTACATAATCAGTTTCATGTAATCAGCTAAAATTGTAAACCTTCTAGTACAACTACAAACAGACTGATAAAAACATCGAAATTAACTAAAATAAGGACGTCGAGCATCAAGCTATCCAGTAAAGTAGTGGATACATGTCAAAGATTGCGAGACACTCTCATCCATGAGCTGTGTCACGCGGCCACTTGGCTCATAGACAGTGAGCTGAGAGCAGGTCATGGACCCTTGTGGAAAAGATGGTATATCTATTTTATTCATATTTTTCTTGCCATAATTGTAAATTTTTATAAAAGAAAATTACCAAAGTTGTCCTTTATTGGTCAATAAAGGACATAATTATACCTTTTTACATGGCCAAGGAACAAAACCCAAATTATAAGCGATATGTGGCATTTTATTACATTATGATAGACCAAGAACTTTGTTACAGTGAGAACTGTAACAAAGTTCTTTAGTTTATCAAATCCATTTTATGTGGCATTAGATATTCATTCATAATTATTTATTTTGTGAAAAAATAGTTTTTAGTTGTTCATTTAATTCATAAATATTTACTTAGCACAAGTGTATAAATTATTAGATAAAAAAATTACAAAAAAACACAAAAATGTATATAAGAAATTAGTTTAATGGTACCATACCCACAAAAATAATAAAAGAATTAAGTATAACCTATAAATGTATTAACATAACTCAATTTTAATTTATTTACAGGGCGACTCGGTCTTTGATAAAATATCCGGAGTTGGGAGAAATATCAAGATGCCATAATATGGAAATACATTTTAAGTATTGTTACAAGTGCACTAAATGTGGTTACAGGTAATTACTATTCTTTTGTTTATTACTATTCTTTTGTTTATTACTATTCTTTTATTTATTACTATTCTTTTATTTATTACTCTATTCTTTTATTTATTACTGTTATTACTTAGTGAAACGCCGCGGACTGCTTTAAGGAAATTGTATCTTTTGTTGAGACTTCCTTAGAAAGGTTTTAGAATAGGGTGAACTGAATCAATTTGATCCCTAGAAGACAAAATTCCGCGTTTATCACTGACCAAACCCAATTCGTTGTATTCATGTTCTTCTTGAACACTCCACCTCAATGCTCCCTCTAGTCAGGATGGCCTCAGTGTAAGCTTCTACCATTTGTTAGCGTCCAACGACGAGCCCTCGAGTCGTCGAAGACGCAGTACTCAGTGAAAGGTTTGATCCTTTGGTGTTGAGAAGGAATCGTGCTTCCTTAAGCATCTTCCACCGCATTCATCGTAAAGAGTGTTTCTAAGAGTTATTTAATCCTGCCGCAATTTCCACTATCGCACTGCACTATACACCCGTATATTCCATCCTTACCACCTGGATGCATAGCGTTCAACAGTGCAGTTCTTAAGGTACCATCTACCACATACCACCAAGATGTGGAATGAACTTCCTTCGACTGTGTTTCGTGATAGATATTACATACCTACAAAAAGTACGCCTCCATGTCAAAGACCGGCAATGCTTAAGTAACTTTTTATATTGTCAATTTTAATTTTCAGTGTTAAACGCCACTCCAAATCTATAGACATTACTAAGAAATGCTGTGGCTATTGTCACGGGACTTTTGAACTTATACTCAACAAGAAAAATAAAGATGGCGTCGTTGTTTCAACTCCAGCTAGGAAAGGAGGTTTAAATGATTTTGCATTGTTTGTTAAAGAAAATTACGGATCTGAAAAGAAAAATGGCAAAACCCATGCTCAAGTTATGAAAGTATTGGGTGAACAATTTTCAGCAAGAAAAAATAAAATGAATGAACAATTTAGTGAAAATCGAGAATCTTATAGCGATTTAGAACTTTAGTCCAAATATTTGAATAATTTATTATTTATGTAGTATTATGTACAGGGTGTAAGAAACAGCGTTAGTGGCTAGTTATAGTTTATAGTTAATGCTCCTTCGACTTTCGGGTGGCCATTCTTAAATTTAAAATCATCCTGGAAATATTTAAAATATAACTTAAAAACAAAAAAACCTCCGAAACCGGACGAAAATCGGACGAATTACCAATAATCTTATTGGATATTTACGTTATGAAATATATCCTAAGTTCTAAATTTCTAGGATTTTTAGTTGAAATATAAAATATTTTTTTAACAACTTTTTGAAAGAATATTATTGAATGCTTACGTTATTTTTGGAAAGTATTTAACTGATATTTTGAATTTATAATACAATCTTACTGAAGTTGAATATATATTCGTTTTCATTGTACTGGTGACAAAAAATTGTAGATTAGTAATCTATTTTATGACATTTTTATATTAAATTTGTCTTTGTGTCAATTAATATAATATTTTGTCTTATTTAGACTTGGTATGCTAATTGTATATTGTAATTAATTCTAATTATTTGTATTGAATATATTGTTATTTTTTACAGAATTGATAACTATTGATTCTCTCATATAAATGAAGTTAAAACATTTATTGCGTTTGATTCTTCCTAACACCCATACACATGCATTATTTTATTCTGTTTAAATTATGACTTTATTGTTGGTGTAAAAAAACGAAATAAAAAAGTTTCTGCTCCCTCTTACTTATTACTCTGTATTTTGTAAGATATTCTTAAAAGTTTGAGAGCTTTGTTTACATCATCACATCCTTCGCTTGCGCTTTGCGCATCTTGCGCATTTTCACTTTAAATATTTAAAAAATTATAAAAAGCATTATTAGCAAATAATACTATCTTTTTATGTTGGTTTACAAAAGTTCAGATCATTAATATAAATAAATAAGAGCAATGGGCCTAAGATTGAACCTTAAGAGACCCCCATATCAATCGGAGTCCTAGGAGATCTCTTTCCATTTACCTCTACCCTCTGAACCTGAAACATGGCCTGATTATAAGATTGGTATTACTTTCCTATGTTTCATTAGGGTCAGGAAACATTCCAAATGTGATACAGTCGTCGCTTAGCTAATATCCCCAAAACTTGGAGGTATTCTTAATATTTAAGGCCATAAAATATTTTTTTTGTCAGTGGATGCATTTTTTTTTAATATTTTGTGTAGTAATGATTCAGTAGGTAAGGGATATTAAGAAAAAAGTGGTAGAAGCTGGATTTTTTCTTATATAATTTTCCGAAGCAAAGGCTTCTTTACATGTTTTTTTTTACAATGTAAAGACAAAAATTGCAGTTGCGAGACTAATTTTGAATAATTTCTAATATGTCACTGCGATTGAGCTCCCTTTCACTGTAGAGGTCAAATAGATTTTTTCTACTCCAAAGAATTCCTATTCACTAAACGATAGGTGATCTCAAAGTGCAAATAGAAAAGAATGTTGATTTGAATTCGGTATTAATTAGTTCGAAAAAAAAATCAAATAGCTGTGGACGATTTTTATTGTATAAATTTTTTTACGATATTTATTGTATAAGATTTGATAAACCTAAAATCCTCCCTAAAGAACAATGTTACACTCCAAGAATGGTTCGTGAGGGTATTGAAATAAAAAAACAGCCTTATTTTATTTGAGAAGATGGTTGAGGATTATCTAACATCTGGGACCCACTCTGTCATGTCTGTGACCGCAATGTAAGACCTCAAGATACTGTTAGTGCGTTTTGTGTGAATGTACACCTGAACTGTGCGTCGAAGCTTAGAAACCGTTGGAGGTGGATAACTAATTAACTGACTTACTGACAGATACCTTCATCTCGTCTTATCGTGAACACGATTGCTGCAAAGCATTGAAACGTCGCACTGTGTTTCGTCCAGAACAAGCTAGCTGGACAAAAACAACATTAAGATTTCCTAGAAAAATTAGTGGGGGTAATTAGGGTATTAGTTGGTAATTACACCAACAACTATTGTTTTGGCATAAGTCATAGATAACATCGTTAATGAGGGTAGTATATAAGACAATTGGGTTAAATGCATAATATTATTCGCATTTTTGCTACTGACACGATTGCATCTCCCAAGGTTATTTTAGTAGTTGTGGTAAATTTTAGTGATGGATTCTATTACTAAGGGTAAGTACTTTTTTTTTATTTAGTTACAATAAAATAATATTCATACTAAATTAGAATCTGAGCGTCGCAAGTTGCGTTTTCTTTTTAGTCGTCTGAAATTCAAATTCAAAAGACTATTACTAAAAATCCCCCTGGTCTGTATTTTTTTCTATTTTTTTCTGTAATGCTAAGTGCTGTAGTGCTAAGAAGGTGAAGACTTACAGTTTAATGTGTTTTATGACCTTGCAGAAGCATCAACGTCATCACATTCACTGCCTGGTCCCGGGAGACCGCCAGTGGACCTGGCAAACGCAAGTGCCAAAACCAAACGGCGACGTGTCGATGATTTGGTTCAGTTACGAAGCTCTGAGGAGCTTTTGGTTGCTGCTGAAATAGCGTCTCGTCAATCAGGCAAACGCAACGTTGCAAAACTAATTCGAGAAGTTAGTGAGAGTCCTGAAAAGTGCAGTGAACGAAAGTCGAGTGACCTCAAGCAGCAAAGGTGCCTTACAAGTGATGAGGCACTTGCGTATTATATAGACTCTAAGTCTACTAGTCACGCCTACAAACAGACGCGGAAGTGGAGTATGCTGGCTGGACATCAGGTATTTCCATCATTTCATAGTCTTCGTAAGGCCAAGAAAGCTTGTTTGCCACCGGATGAACATGTGACGGTAACTGAGACGCGTGCTGAAATTAAGCTACAAGCTATTTTAGATAAAACAGTTCAGCGTTTAATTTCTGCGCAGCGAGAAGTCATTACGGCTTGTTCTTCTGGTGGTAATAGTGGCACATCATTTACTTTAGTTAGCAAGTGGGGTTGTGATGGAAGTTCTGGTCACAGCACTAACAAACAACAATTCACCAATAGTGGCGATACAGATGAATTTCTGTTTGTTTTTTCTTTTGTGCCGCTTCAACTACATGATGAAAGTGGTAATATCGTTTGGCAGAACCCTCGCCCATTCTCCACTGTGTATTGTCGACCGATAAAGTTTATTTTCTCCAAAGAAAGTACGGAATTGACCGTTTCTGAAACCAATAAGGTATTGGAAGAGATAAATGAGTTATTGCCGACTATATATAGTGTTGATAATGGGCCTGAGGTATCTGTCAAACATGTACTACTTTTTACAATGGTTGATGGCAAAGTTTGTAATGCTTTGACCGAAACTTCTTCAGCACAAAAATGCTACATCTGTGGCGCAACCCCAAAACTAATGAATGATGAGTCTAAGGAATTCGTGGCTAATGAATCGTATCTTAGTTTTGGTATATCTACTTTACATGCTTGGATTCGTTGTTTCGAATGTTTGCTTCACATTAGTTACCATCTTGACGTTAAGAAATGGCAATTACGTGATCCAACTGAGAAAGCTCTTGTGAAGCAACGTTCAGCAAATATTCAAGAACATTTTAAAAAAGAAATGGGCTTAATTGTGGATAAACCAATGCCAGGATTTGGTAATTCCAATGATGGAAATACTGCTCGTAGGTTTTTCGGAAATCCTGAATTGAGCGCTGAAATTACGGGATTAGATGTGGCACTTATTCAAAATTTTGACACGTTACTTCGCGCTTTATCGAGTGGTTTTAATATTAATATAGATAACTTTCAAAAGTTAGCTTCACTAACTAGAAAGCTTTACTTGGATTTATATTCGTGGTATTACATGCCTGTTACTGTGCACAAAATTCTTGTGCATAGTGTGGATATTATCCAATCGGCTATTTTGCCCATCGGGCAGCTTTCTGAGGAAGCTCAAGAAGCTCGCTATAAAGATTGCAGAAGATTCCGAAGGGATAATACCCGGAAACGGTCTCGTATTGCCACGAATACAGATTTGCTTAATATGTTGATCATCACATCTGATCCAGTAATTAACAGTCTCAGAGATATCCCCAGAAAAAAATCAGGTAGCCTCCCTTCTGCAGTCTTAGATCTTGTAAGCCCACCTGTAAATATTGTAAAAAATGTAAATACTGTAAATATTAATACTGAAGATTATTGTATAGAGGATTCTTCTGAGGATGAACTTAGTGATGATGAATAATTCCTAAGTTTGTCCTCATTATAATCCAATGAATATTCTTTTTTTAGTAGTAAGTTATAATTTAGTCTTATTTAATAGGTTTATTGTGTACTAATTAATTTTTAATTAAAGTTGTAAATATTAATTAGTTTTATTTATTCTTATAATATTAGTTTAATGGTTAGATAATGTATTTAGCTTTAAATACCTATTAATTTAATTGATATTTCTTACGAATCGTGCAATAAACACCATTATTTTTAATGAATGCATATTATTTTTGGGTTTTGCATCTTTTATGGGTTTCCATGTATTTTTATTAATGAAATCATTTATATTAGTATCTAGCAGAGGCTTTGCAATCTGTAAGGGATTGTTCTTCAGCTTGACTAAATTGGAGTTCCAGCGTTGAGCAAATGAAAATCAGACTTTTAAGAACTTCGTATAATGTAAAAATTACAATAAAAATCTAAATAAGTAATGCGCGTGCGTCTTGCTTTGTATCGAGCGGCGAGGCGAGTGGCCGATCGTGGCCGCACGGGCCGCGTGCCGGTGAACCGGCCGTATCACGTTAACAGGCTCCCCGGGTTGGAATGTCCAAGTCCAAGGTATCTCCAGTTGGCAGCAAGCAGAGTCTATTGTATGCTCTCCTCAGTACTCCCGAAGTGGTAGTGACGTCTGCAACTCGCGTGATGCCGTCTTGTCCAGGATGAAGGCGGGTGACACGTCCAAGCAGCCATCGATTGGGTGGGAGCCGATCATCCTTTATTATTACCAGGTCTCCAATGTGCAGTTCCCCTCCACTGGTTTGCTTCCATCTCAACCTTCTTTGCAAATCTGAAATGTATTCTAGGTAGTATCTATTCCAAAAATGCTGAATTTAAGTCTGTGCTCTCCGGTATCGGGGCAGTGTGCTGATTCTGGTCATCTTCTCTGTCTCGACCTGAGAAGTAGGCAGCATTGTGAGAGTGCGTCCGATAAGGAAGTGTGATGGGGTTAAAGGAATAAGATCATTTGGATCAAAGAAAAGTGGGGTTAATGGTCGTGAATTTAATATACCTTCTATACCTACAAGCACAGTGTACATCTCTTCATAGGTTAAATTGGCAAGGGAAAGAACTCGTTTTAAATGATGCTTTACGACCTTTACAGAACCTTCGACTAAGCCGTTGAAATGGGGACTATAGGCTGGAGAAAACTTAAAAAGAATTGACTGCTCCGTTGATTTCGAACTAATGTCATCACAGTTTGTTTTTAAGAAATTTGACAGTTCCCTAGCACCTCCTACAAAGTTAGTACCGTTATCAGAATGGATTAGATCAGGCTTACCTCTGCTAGCAACGAATCTAGTTAAAGCAGCTAAGAAAGATTCAGTGCTCAGCTCTGTCACCAGTTCCAAGTGAACTGCCCTCACAGCCATGCAAACAAATACACATATGTATGAGTTAATCAATTTGCATCCTCTACCCTTTCTGTTTGCTAACATGATGGGGCCAGCATAATCTACTGCCGCATTAGAAAATGGGAATTGGCTATGAAGTCGTTCCTTAGGTAAACTAGACATAATTGGCTGGATTGACCTGCCATTGACCTGCCAGTAAATCTGCAACATGTGTGACATTCGTGTGTTATTTTTCTAACTAAATTGCGGCCTCCTATAACCCAAAACTTATGTCTTAATATAAATAACATTAGCTGAGGCCCCGCATGCATAAGTATTTTATGATAATGTCTAAATAGTAACTTAATCACATGATGTGACGCATGGAGTAGAATGGGGTGTTTTGTATCATAATAATAATTAGAATTGCATAATCTGCCACCTACACGAATTATATTTTTATTTGATATAAATGGATTATATCCATTAAAAAATAATTTTGTCCAGCTAGCTTGTTCTGGACGACACACAGTGCGTCGGGTTAGAGGTAAAATGTAAATTTAATTCATTCTACGCGTATTAAATCCGTAAAAATAGTTTTATTTCAATGTGTATGTACTCGGGAAAGCCTTAGAAAACAAGTTTTCCATGCATTTTAGGAACAAACACAACACGTTGCTGCGGAATTTCCTTCATTTTTGTGTGATCATTGTTAAATTCAATGTTAGTTATTTATCCTACAAATGTACATTTAACCTAATTTATCCAAAAGTTGAGGACAAGAAAAAAAAAATATCACCAACGTCAGTCGAGATGTTAAAGTGCCTTCGGTAAAAATTGTGTAACATTTATTGCTGTGATTTGATTTAAATTATGAGCGATTCATCTACTAAAAATGTTTAATGTACAGATTTGGCTTCATTATTACTTAATAAAATGAAGAAATGTTATAATTTTTTTTCTAAAGGTATCTTTTAATCTTTGTTATATTGATGATAATAAACACTATAAAAAAATATAAAAAGTTTGAATCCTAATCGTGTTTTTCTCGACTCTATTCTCACTTTTAAACATAAACTCATAAAAAAACCATTATATTTTCAATACCTTTTTATTTTTATTTATACATAATAAATGACAGATGTTAAATGATAAAAGTAGGTACAGTCTTGAAAGTAATAAAAAAAATATATAATTTACAACGAAAAAACGCACGTGTTTTATTTCCAAAATGGGTACCACAATACCACTTATGTACAAAACTTACAATTATAAAGGAAATAATAGTGGCGTTGTCATGGTAATCAATATATTTACCACACTTATTTTATTTATTTACATAGGAATTATAATAATAATATGAGCACTGCTTAACCAAAATTAACATCGAGTATCCAATAAAACTGTATTTTTTGATTATAAATATTATTTTTCTATTTTACACAATTATTTTATACCTATCTATTGTAGTGCCAACATTCATTTTACGTAATGTATAATTTATTTCTTGTATAATTAACAACTCTATCTGTTTGTATACTATGATATTATAATCTGTTCCGCTAAAATGATTTATAAAATTCGCATATTCACTTCCAAGGCAGAAACACGATATTGTAATGTGACTAGTTTTTAAATCTGTCAAATGATGCAATAAAATGTGGTAACACTAAATTAATGTCATCGATACATTGATTAAGAACGCAAGTATACAATCTGGAAATTATTGTTTTAAAGAGCATAAATAATAACATACTGTAAATGTGATATAAACCCAACATAAGTATATCTATTGATATAAAATATAATGACAACTGTAAAACAGTGAGCTTCTGTATTTAAACTATTTTAAGTTCTAAAAACTTGCCTTGCTGAAAGCGCTTTAAAATGCTTGATCTAGCATTCCCCATTTTGACTCTCTCAAAACGGCAAGTTTATAGAAAAAGTTACATTATTTGATATATTCCTTACAATAATTATGGACAGAGTTTTTAAAAACAAAATTATATCGATATCACATACATTTAATTTGTCATTTTATTATAAATGACTGATAACTATAAATTACAATCATATCTCGTGTCTAAAATAATTCTGTAATATGTTATGAATGTAATGAGAACCAAGTTCAAAATTACTATTCTTCCGCTGCACTAAAACAATTAAATATTTGGAATGTAATTATTTTAGACACGAGTCCTGATAATGATATAATGGCAACATTAATGGTCATTTTTTTAAGTATACACTAAATAGTTAGACGATAATTCAACATTGAACAGTACACTCATATTTCTTCAAAATGGCTGCTCGTCTCTTTCGGATATTATAAAATTTTTATGTTACACGATGCCTAGATAAATGAGAATAATAGCTATTTACAAAAGGCCGACACGGTTCTTAAATACCGCTAACCTAAATATACATTTATAACTAAACATTTACATTTGCATTTAGAAGTGCAACATCGATAAGCATAGTCAATGACAGTCACTTGGACCTGTGGTCCTCAAAAACTTAAGTTCTCTGCCGCTAGCGACAGGTTTATGGTGAATCAAGTTTGCGAAGGGCCATCTTCTAATGGTCTAAATCTCACAAAACCGTCCTGGTCAACTAACATGCTGCCCCCTATTCCGTCCGGGTTGATCTCATCTTGAGGTTGAGAATACGATGCCTCGTAACTACAATTTCTTGGCGCTGGTTGAGGAGTCCCTAAAGCACATGGGTAGTTCCTTTCATGGGGATCCTCAGAGAAATCATACAAGTCAGTGGACTTCGGTCTATCTGGAAACCCGCTGCCCTTACCACGTTTCTGACTCCCACTGGAATTCACCATCGAGGTGGAGGGTGAATTTCGACGCTGAGATAACCTAATCTGTTGACAAGGACCCTCATAACTCCGATTAGGATTTAAAGTCTGAATTCCAGATGCGTGGTAGGACACGTTTTCAGCGTTATAATTGCCATATTCGTCTGGCATGTGCGGCTGATGATAATGGTGGCTCATAGCTGGGTCATAACCCATTGTCATACAATTTTGGACGTTTTTGTTCTTAGCTCTTTGCTTTTTACGCGGATTACTATTGGTTCTAGATGAAACACGGTCATAGGACATGTGCTTGAAGTTATGGGAACTGCGGTTTGAGCCACCGTTGTAGTTCTGATTTTTAATGTCACGAATAAAGTCACTATTACTTCCATATTGGATTACGTTATATTCGTGATCTAACGGGTCATCGCCTTGCAAGGATTGCATGGCGGGATCGCAGTTGGAATAATGGTCATCTGATGCAGATTCTATTCCATTATATCCAGCCATGTTGGGGTGATGTTTAATCAAATGGTTGGTTACGCCTTGGCTGGATGTGGCGTTACTAGATTCTGTGGAACTACTGTGAGCAGCATTTGCAATGGAACTATGCCCGGAATAGTTTTCGGTTCCGGAATTATTATCGCAATTCACGGCTAGAGTGTTTAACTGGCATCTTTGATGGTCTACTGGACCCACACAGCATTGTTCTGGTATATTGGGATGGTGTCCAGCAGTTTCATAAATTGGCTTTCCAGTTCTTAGAGTGTAAGTATGAAGATTGGTATTAGTGTTGCAAATAGCTGGATAATCTGACTCAAATTGTTCATTGCTGGACCCCGCTGTGCAGGGAAACAGCCCTAATCCAGATATTTTCTGACCGTCTGCCTTCTCGTGTTGCAGAGAAGCTACAATACCAACTTTAAGACTTATCACCCAGGAAATAAGAGCCACAACGCTGATCTCAATTAGCCTCAACGAGAACTGGTAACCCCATTGTATCCAATCAAATTTGGTCATATTAACTTGATTTATACTCAATATTCCGTATATCTGTAGAATTGCCATTAATAGAAATAGCAAGGCTGTAGCTAAATTTATATGGATTGCTTGGTAAAGATTTTGAAAACCGTGAATGTAAGTGTGACTTTTCTTTTGTAGAACTGCTTTGAGCATTTTATATACATAGAGATAGCACAGCCCGAGAGTCAGACAGGCAATAATAAATATAATTTGACAAGTTAAACCTAGAACCCTTTTTTCGACTCCTTGATGAGTCCTAATAATTGTATTACTATTTTCAAGGATATGCAACATTACACAGAATAAGAGATGAACACTACCTCCTATAAATATAGTCCTAGAACGAAATAGAAACGCGCAACATGTTGCTTTAAAATTAATACTATTTGTAAGAAGAAATAGTATAGTGGAAGCAAATGCAATGCTCAAGAATATTTCTGGAACATGCAGAAGAATCTCGCTTATAAAAACTGGTAGTGAATAGTTAATATTATATGGATCATAGAACATATAGAATATTCTCAAAAGACATACAAATACTAAGATCAAATGGAGAATAATGAAATAGTACTGAGTGAAAAGATGAGTGAATTTGTTATACTTTATGATCTTAAATATTGAAAAACCGGCCAGAATAGTAAACATAAATGTCGATGAATAAATGTGGACGTTCCACGCAAGGTCTAAAGTTGCACTAGGGCTTTGTACGGGACCGTTATTCTTATCATGTTTTAGAATCTTTTTATCTGAATTCACATTGGCTAAGTTATGATATCTTTCGGTTGACATTTCGGGATCGCTTAGTTCAAAGCCCATGGTTGTCGCGGGAGTAAAATCGTCTCTTCTACTATCATTCCTATCTGGCTGTTTGTTTGTGGCATATTGTAGATTTCTTCGTGTATTGGTTTCTCCATTTTGATCTACGATGAGCGGCCTATCTAAGTTATTCATATCTGGATCGAGAACAGCTAAAACACCTTCCGTAGAACTTTCTTTATTTGAATCACTGAGTGTGACTCCAGCGTCTTTCGTGACATAGATATCACTTTTTGACGTTTTCTCTGGGTTGTGTTGAGGCTTCGCAGTAACTGTTCTTAAAAGAACATCTGGAATGTCTTCTTTTCTACCGTTGGAACCGGAAAGTATCCTCGAAATCGTGGGGATGTTCAGCGAATTTGGTACAAAATCAGTGAAATTGGCTTGATCTGTGCCGTGCTTATCACCGTCTAATTCATCCGGCTGGAAAAAAAAATATTGAAGTTTAAAAACACTTATTTTTAACATAAAGTAATTTAAGTTTATTATATAATATATATGTATATATTGGACAAGCAAATCACTGAAAATTTATATCATTATTACGAACAAGTTGTCCTACGATTTTCGATTCAAACAAATAACATTGAAACATAATTTCAAAAGTGCATTTGGATTGTGACAAGTTGGATAGTTGGCAGTACTTGAAATTTCATACACGGAATGCTCTACCTTATAGCTAGGAGTATTGAGTGCTTTTTTCTTCGGCTCGAGTCCAGCTGGAGGCAAAGGAGGTGCGGGCGGGGGCGCCGGCACTTGTGGCGAGGACGTTTCCTGTAAAATTGGGAAATTCGCTATTTGAGTGGATTCCAGAAAGGCAATTGGACATGTTTGTAGTTTAGTTTTATTCCTATTTTAAATTCGGTCAATTTATTCTAGAAGTGTTCGTTAGTTTGACAATTTTGGAGCTTAAAACTTTAATTAAGCACGTCTGACAATGTTGATAGTCTTGATTAAATGAATTACGTAGAACATTTATAATTTCGTTAGGGATTTTTACCTGTCCAGGAGGTCTGATCGGGATTCGCTCGTGTCCTGGCCCGAGGGAGGGAGGGGGAATGGGCCGCCTATTGAGGTAGCTGTTCCCATCTGTGTTTGTGCCTAGAAATACGATTTCTATTTGAAACTTTTGGACAAACAATATTAATTAGTGAACTCAAACACATAATTATATACTCTTAATATTGTGAATATTAGGAATCGTCTTCAAATATTATGAATAGAAAAATATGTTGTAGACCAATGGCTAAGTGTAGCCAGTGTAAAGTAAATCAAATTCTGATATCGTATTTACCTCTAAGTGTTGGCTTATCAGCAAAAGGGTTTCTGTACTCCGGCGGCAGTGGAGGAGTGAAAAAGGCTCTTCCTGGTGGTGCGTAGGATGGAACTGCCCCGACGCCGGACAGAAGCGACGCACCATGATGGGCGGGCGGCCTGGAAATAAATGCGAAAACAGACAACACTTAGGACATGGTACAAACTCAGTTTTTTAATCAGAATAATAAACATACTACTGCACTTTAAGAACTATCGATATTTAAGATATTTTATTTGTGATCTAAAAACCATAAATACTTATTTTCTCGCGTAAGATTCGGTAGATTGAGCTTACAAGATAATGACACTAAAAATCATATTTTGAGTAATCATAAAACCTGTAGAAATTACAACGATGAGTATCGCATTAGACAAGACCTATGTATAAAGATATAAATATTAAAACCTAATAGTTCTTCTGGTATCTGCGCAATGTCGTGTGTTATCTTTTTGATTGATTCTTAAATTACTATATCTTTGAAATTAACATCTCACAAGAATAACAAAATTCTATTCCAGTGCATTGAATAGATATTTACAATTCTATTAGAGGCAAGCACAACCTCTGTGAATGAATAAACAATAAACACTAAAATATTCAATACAATGTGAAGAATCCGCGATTCAGCACGCTGACCACGCCATGCGTGTGCGCATGTTAGTTTTATCACTTTTGAGAACTCCCTTCATACTTTATATACCTATATAACATTACATTATATTTCTGATTATTATTTGCTTAATAATTTAAATATCTATTTTCTGATAATTACGAATATTATAAATTAATATACATACCCAAGTTAATTCCGGTTAATTATATAGAAAATCAGATTAGCCATGAAGATAATTAACTAACGCTTGATTGGTATTCCAGAACACCAATTAATTGTTTTAATTGAAGTTTAATTTACCTCATTAGTAAGTTATTATTATATATTTCGTGTTATGACAGTATGTCCGTTTGCAAGCGAAGGATATTTTAATAATACAAAAGTGAGTTATTGTAATAAATTAATGCAAATATATATATAAAATAGTTATAATTGAAAGTCAAACGGGGATTATCCACTAGTGTTAAACGCCGGAATTCTCTTAAATGTACAAGTTTAGTGTAATGTCAGTGACCTGGAACCGACCATTGTACACAGAATCGCAGTTCAGTTGTCGTTGTGGGTGGTCATGGCTCTTGTAAAGTGGTCGCAGAACTAAAAATTGGCATGGTGCCCACTTCGCCATTCTATTCGAATTCCCACACCATTTACCGCATTTTAATGAATCTTTATGTATTAAAGTAGTATTTTGGGTGTATTTTTTCATTTCATATGTATGAGAAAACTTCAATTTTAAGAATCTTTTTTTATGTTTAAATTGTATTTATAATAACTGTAATATTATCTTTAAATTTCATTATTAATATAATACAGAAATAATTCAATAACTTATAAAAACAGTGTATCAACATATTATCACGAATAATATTTATCATAAATCATCAAAACAATATTTATATTTAATTCACAGAATTTAAATATAAAACTTTTAAAAGCTTCTAGAAATAATTTAATAGACCTAACACAACGCAATTCACACTTTACGAGTCCCATGACCGGCGGGAAAGTATTTTATTATATCAATAAAAAAAAGTTTTCAAAACTTCTGATATAAAATAGAAGCGTCAAAAAACACTTTTTAATTATCATATCGATACTGGTGGCGCTTTAAAGCGCTTTTTAAATTATTAAATATTTCTTTAAAAAAAAACTACATTGATTATTTTAGTTCAAATGAGCTTTATTTAGATAAAGTTCACAGTTAATTCACGTCAATGTTGCCATCAGCCGATAGATGGCGTTGCTACATAGTATTTATTTCCCAACCTTCCTTTGAAAAGATTAAAACTTTTTATTAAGGAATTTTAAATGAAGTTCCACTATAGTAAATGAAATCTCATATAATACATTTTTTTTTAATAATGGCATGTTATATTAATCTTTAGTTATATAAAGTTGAAAATGTATGTATGTATGTTACAAACTCTAGCTATAGCAAGAGAATATATAAACTGTTTAAAATATATAAATAAATAGTATTAAATATAGTGAATATTTAATTATTATTACTACCTTAGAATTAAAATAAAGTTTATATTAAAGACATTAGTTAGTTGAAGCTGCGGCCGATTCTATAATATACTCAGTACTGTAAAGTATAATTATATTAAAGAAGGAAGAAACAGCGTAAATTATTAATGAACCAACTCCCGGGATCGTGTATTTCTATGTATTTGTATCGTTGTCTAACACCCTTAACACAAGCAAATAATTTGCTTACTTAGGGGTTAGATCAATGTGGTATTAATATTCTATAAATCTGAATATGACACGCTTGTCGTTTGTACATTATACCACGGAAGTTACAGAATTATATATATATTGGCTGGTTTTTTCCAATTAAATTTATGACCAAATCCGTCGGTAATCCGATATCATTCCAAGCTACGTTATATTTAAGTACCTTAAAAGATATTATCCTCATATCTGAATCAAAATAATCTAAAACAAAAGCCGTATATATAACACTTCCAGTTATTTTACAAATTAAAAAAAATATATAGGAATAGGAAGAATGAAGATATAAAAAAAAATAAACATTAACGTAAGTGCAGTTTCTTTCATTAGTAGTTTTTTTAATTAAGCCATACCACGACTATCACGGAGTCTGTCGTGATGGGAAGAACTATTTGGTTTGCATAATACTACTTTGGATAGCAAGTCACGGATTTAGAATCTTTTAGTACCTTTAAGTTTTCGTGACCACCTCATTTGTTTCAATTTGGCTGAGAGGTTTTCTTTTTGACACATTTATTCAATATAATTCATAGGTTTTTGTAATTATATTATCTATATATAGAGTATTAATTAATTATATAGCATTGTTTTCCATCATTGTATTTACCTGTCGGTTAATGTAAACTTTAAAGTGATATTATTAAGAATTTATCTTCAGATTAACAAAGCGGCAGAGAGAAACTTCTTTTTAATTAAAAAATAATAATTTACATACATACATTTTAATTATGTTTGTAATGTAATATACAATACTAGGGGTCGCCCGCGACTTCGTCCGCGCGGTTTTTAGTGTCTCCTCAGCGCACGCGAGGAAAGTTCTCAAAAAAGAAATCCTTTCCCATTTTTGCAGCATTTTTCATTGCTGTTTGACTTCTATAAGTCACAGCGAGATGACATATACCCTATAGCCTTCCTCAATAAACGGACTATTCAACACAAAAAGAATTTTTCAATTCGGGCCAGTAGTTCCAGAGATTAGTGCGTTCAAACAAACAAACTCTTCAGCTTTATAATATTAGTATAGATTAATTAATATATGGCATTTTATTTTCCATCGTGTTGTATACCAGTTCATTTTATCCTTTTTTTACTAATCATTTATCTTCAGACTTACAGAAGCACTTCTTTTTTCATAATAGAAAATAATACATTTTACATACATACGGTTAAATTTTGTTATTTCATAGGAAAACAAAATCTACATTAAATAATGTTTACAAAACTTAGTGATAGATGAAAGGTGACCCTCAAGTATTTTTCCTAACTTCATTTTTAATAGAACCTTGCAAGTTGTTTTCAATACTTCCAAACTTTTTGATTGATAGAACCAATGAGTGAGTGATGGGGGAGTGAGGTTGCAGGTTCTTCACAAATTTGGCCCTTTTTATCATGTGTATTCAAATTGTATTCGACTTGATTTTCATTAATTTTGAAACCAAAAAAAAAACAATTGAATTATAGACGTATTAAGCTTCCGCACACACACACACACACAGACACAGACACACATACATACACACACTAAATAAATATAAATTCAAAAATGTATTAACACGTGCAGGACTTGAACCTGAATCCTCTGGGTTACTCACTATCGCTCGGAGTACTGAGATATTAAGTCGACGGTCACCTTGATTCATCAAAGTTATTAAGTTATTAAATACATCAATAGGTAGATAATTCTTATTACAGGCAGATAATAAACTACCTTAGAAAATATTCCAGATACATCGATACCTTAAGCTTATAATAAAATCAAATATAAGATTATATAAGGTCAGAATATATCGGCTTCTGGGAAACTTTAAAATTACTACGTGGGTATCATCCTACGCACAATTGATCCCAGATACATGATAAAACAGTCCCTCGAGAGATGAGATATAAAGTTTATATTGCGTTGCAGTAGTTATAACGTTCCGTTCACAATCTTCTATACCATAAATTCTTTAGAGGTATTAAAATTTGTTTTAATATACACATACATACGTATATTATATACATATATACTTTCAGACTCGATCAGTCTTGAACTATTAATGTAATACCCTCTAAGGATAAGTAAAACTCTCTTGACGTAATGATGAATTGAGTTCGGGGAAAGCCTTTCAAGCGTATTGAGAACGTAAAGAAACATTTAAAAAGATTGTTCAATAAAAAGATAAAATTGTAAAATACTTTCTAACAATAATGATAAAAATCTGTATTGTAAAATTCAATACGCTTTCCCATAACACAATAAAAATCAAACTATGGAACAATTATAAGTTGTTGTAAAGTAGATTTTTTATATAAGTAGATCAAGGTTAAACTTCTCTTGCCCTCTCGATTATCGGACATCTGATAACATCTAGATGTTTCATCTAGATAAGTAAAGTCACTGGTTGCCAAAGTTAGATAGATGTTATATAAATACATTTTAAAACTTAAATAAACAATTTGACTACATAAAATTACACAAAAAAGGTTATAAATCATTTTTATATCGAAAATGACTCGGGGGTAAGTTCTTTTGTAAACATATTTAACTTTAACGGGCACTTCAAACTTTATTTAATTCCTTCCTTGATTAAAAATCTTTCGCAGTTTAGAGTCGCCCTTTATAAATTATTGTTCTTATCTTAATATACAAAATATTAAGTTTATTATCGATATTCCAGGGCTATTTGGTCTAAGCGACATTTTGTAGCAAAATGGAGTTATGTACATATTTGAAATAAGAACAAATCACTGATTTGTTCTGATTTCATAAAAATTGTCGCTTAGATCAAATAGCCCTGGAATCATTATAATATTTTAAATGATTAATTTAAACCGAGCTTACCTAGGTTTGTGGTAAGTGGGATTGCTGTTAGTCTTGAGTATGTCAGCGTTGGGGACGGACGTCGGCAACGCATGTTCCCGCTCCAGCTCGCTTTCATAGCTCTCCAATGGTACGTGCTTCCCGGGTAGAGGGTCAGCTGGAAAACATATTAACATTAATTTTCAAAAACCACAAAAACAATATTATTTTTAAAAACATAATAAATTAATAAATAAATTAACATTGAAAGATTTTCTTGTACAACATTTATTACGGATTGGAATGTATAGAAAGGTTTCGTAATCAAAATTCCAACAAATAATTAAACACGATACCTACATACAATAATAAGCGTCAATAACAAACACTATGCATATCGTATTATTATTTCCCATGGCTTATCAAATTTAGAGTTCCGTGAACAGCATTGTCTTTAGTCACGTCAATAGTATTTCGTTACTAGATGTACGGAATTCACAAACAACGCTTTGTTCTACGACCTACTTCTGTCCTAGGGCTACGGTTCGAAATAAAGCTGAGATTGTGCTTTTCAGAATCCTTCCTACACAATACGTGCTAAGTGAGACATGTTATTTTAGTTAGACCAGTCAAGAAAAAAATCTAATTCCACGGATCATTCGATAATGATATATCTTTTTTAAAGCAAATATAACAATTTTAATTTCCGCCCGCAAAACGACCGCAGCCTAACCGAATTAGTCATTCCTAAAGGTTCGTTGAAGTTTCAACTTTAAACAAATATGATAAAACCTAATTTTATTTATTCCGCACGTAATTCATAATAATAACTTCCACATAATCTTTATTATGTTTTTTTAAGTGAAGAAATAAATTTTAATTTACAATATAAGTAAAGAAGCCTTACTTCTACAAGTGATTTAAAATAAATAAAATCAGGTAGGTTTATTGTAGCCAATATTAGTTTATTTCTAAATATGTTATTAAAATAAAATTTTGATATTATTCTTTAAAAATGTTATTAATTTGATATCTTTTGTTTTTGTTAGAAAATAAAATTAAAATATAGAATACCAAAATATTAACTATACCAAGATAGATCGATTCGTATTCGATTTTCGTATTTTTGTTATATGTATTTCACTATTTCCTTTCAATTGTTATTTTATCTTTTTATAATATACTAATAATGAAAAAGGTACATTTTATTGTTTCATATTTCAAAAAACTGTATAGTCCAAGAAATGAAATTCAATTTTTTTAATTTTGTTTAAAAATATTATTTTATTTGGTAAGAAAATACATATTTTATTACAGCAAAAGATAAACAAGCGTTAGTTATTAATTTACCTTTACCTTCAATATTCTTTATCCCGCAGTTAAATACAAGGGTCTGGGATAGTTTGCGATAGTAATGGGTTGCCTAAAAACCCATTGGACCGGAGCTGATCTTAGGACCCTCGGGCTTTACCCTTCATAAACTTTATTAAGTTATCATATGTAAGTAAATTGTTAAAATAACATGTGTTGAAAAATTAAAACATAATCCATATCATTTATTTACAACATAAAAACTAATTTATTTCTTTAGTATCTATGTAGTAATTTAATATATATATCATATTTTTATTTTTCCGACAGCTAAAATAATACTAGTTACTTAAGTAATAATAATTGTCAAAAGTTACTATCAAACGTAAGTTAATAATAGCTCAGGTTTAATAATAAACGAAATAGCAAGAAACCTTTTAATTATAGGACGAGAAGGGTAAAGGGGATTTCCCAATACCTTTCAACCAATTATAGTCTTCACTAAAAGGGTCGAACATTCCGACCTAGGCTCTTGTACTATTCCTTGTGTATTCTGAATACATGTTATTTTTATACTCTACTTGTAGATATTGTTCAATTTAAAAGTAACGTACATACTTACGTATTAAAAAAATATTTATATAATTTGATTAGTTTTTCAATGTATTTTTAATAAGTTACATTTCACAATTACCGACATGTAAAAAAAATAATAATACATATATTGTAATAAACATTACCTAATAATCTATATATTAATAACTAATACAAAATATTTTTTAATAAAATTCCGAAATCGCCTACACAGTCACGAGTGAAGCCGCAGTTATCAGCTAGCTAGAGTATACTAACAATTGCTGTATTACGATTTGATATCTAACTGTTACCGGTCGAAGATATATACGGTACCCACAATCGAGGTCATTATCTATCTGGATCTGTACCAAATTCAAAAATGAGGCCCAAGTCAATCAGGTCAGTCAGACGTCTTATGAACGCTTTCAAGTGATACATATCTCAAAATACATTAGCTAAATATAACAAAGGAATAAACAAAACTATGTAAAATTATGAAAATAACTTATCAAGTTGTCGATCAAACAAAGAAATTGAAAACGTTTAAAACTATCGGTGATTCAACCGTCATTATGCGCTTGCGCACTTTATATTGAGTCACGAAGAGAAGCGATGAATCAATCAAAGAATCGGTAAAAATTTTACCGCAATATAGTTGTTCCGAGTTCTGTTTTATTGATTGTTATAAGGTAATCATTTTTTATTTTATGAATGGAGTTTTTTTGTTTTATTTTACCAAAAAAAATATTTTATAATAAACATACAAATTTTAATTAGAACTAAAAATACAGTAAAAAACACAAAGTAAAAAGAAGCTCGACAGACATGGCTTTTAAAAAAGAGATCAAATCTGTTCATCCGTTTCGGAGCTATTATGTCACAGACACACAAATACAGACAGACAGATAATTAAAAAGGATAGTAAAAATCACGAAATGTAATCAAATTTCTTCGATAAATTTGCGTTCCTTATAAAATCGAACCCGCACTGTTCACTCCGGAACACTTCAATTAGGCGCAGACGGCAATTGATTTCTTTAATTGGTTCAAAGTTTTTTCTCACCCTTTCTTATTGAACAAAATTCTGTATTTAAAATAAAAGACATTATAGACATTTTTTTATATTATATGCATATAGAAAAAGTATATTATTATAGTAGGTAGTAACACTTCTTTATCCTTTTATTACTGTTCTATTTAAAATGTTAAGTTTTTGATGTTTTCTATAGGTACTACCTACTGTTATAGCAATAGTTTGTTTGTTAATTATACCATCTACGGCTGGTCATTAAGACCAAAAAATAAAAACCTAATTCACTCCCATTACTTTATCTTAATAATCCATCCAGTCTTCTCCGAAATTACGATTCTGTAATCTCAAAATTACAAGAATAAAGCCTGAAGCACTTACATTGTTATGATTTATATAAAAAAGTTGATTGAAAATAATAAAGAAGTGTCAATAAATAAAGTCTGGAGAATATAAAAACACAATTAAAATGGAATCCTTTTAATATCAGGAAATAACAAACGAAATAAACATTATGGAAATAAACGATTTCACTTTTGTAAATAAACAGAATCGAAAAGTCTCACGAATGCAAATATGAACTAACCTTGTAGTGGTACCATAATGTATCAGAAAAAAGTCGGGACAAAAATCATAACTTATCTAATTTTATCTGTTTTATAAATTGTTAGTGACTTACTGTTCAAATTTTATGTTATATAATATTATGCTAATGTAAAACACATATTTATTACCAATGTAACATTCCTAGTACAAACTGCAGCATTGTCACCTGAACCTAATGAAATATTCCTGAGCTATTTGCTTCAGTGAGAACTAGTCATAAATTATTTGTCACCTTTTTCAGATCCAGACCCGAAGTTAGACCCACCTTCTGTAATGGTCCTGAATTATTCTTCGAAGCAAGGGTTACATTTTGCAGGGATCATTTTTTTTAAATTGGAACTAACCGTGCCATAAACATCAAACAACTTTGAAAAAATATTGAAAACTGTACAGTTTTAACTATTGGGATGGAAGTGAAAAATATTTGGTGCGAATAATATTACTTTACTGAAAGAGATATTTTCTCAATGTGTTTAAAGTTCAACAATCCTATTATAAAAAAAGAGGTAAAGGTTAGATAAAGACTTCGGTATAATAAGATAATGTGTTAGCTTAATATTTAATACTAAGAATGTTAACACTGGTCGAACAAATACATATATTACATTGTTTATATCTTCCATTATAAGTAAGAGGATTATTCTGGATTATGTTAAAATATTCTCAGAATTTTATTAAAACTCATTAAATTAGGACAAAATAATTCAAGACTCGTAATGAATTATGCGTAATTCATAAAGTTTCTAGACTAATGTCTAACTATCAACTTTATGTGTAGGTAACACATAAAGTTGATAGTTTATTATAGTTATTGTATATATTCAATATTATAAAAGCCTACATTCAAAGTTTATAATTAAACACAATAAGTCGTCTGGAAACTTGAAGATCGATGAGATATTGTCAGTATGAGTGAAGTCGTAATATACGAGTAGGACAATAAATCATATACCTATTATTTTTGTCCTTATAATTATTACAGTTAAATATTTCTAAGCTGAAGACAATATTTATCACACGGAAAATAGTCGTTATTTTCTTCAACAACCATACAAACTTATATTCAAATCTCAGTTGCAATAAAATGTCCATAAGGAAAACATTTCAGACATCAATATTTTGTTATTAATTTCGATTAATAAATAAAATACAAAATAAATTAATTAAAATACAAATTAGAAAAACTCAATAATAAATTAATAATCTTATATTTTAATTTTAGTATAAATAATTGTTTTTGTAAACCAAAAATATTTCGAGAGTGATTTTGAGTTTCAATTTGAGAGAGATATTTATTTTACATATTATTGGGTAAAAATAAAAATATTTTGAATATTAATATTATAATAACCACTGTATTTAATACATATATTTATTTTAAATACATATAATATTCTTAACGGCTGATCCCTTAATTCCCCGGATGAACTATTTTTGTACACAGCCCTCGCTAAGTACGGGTTAACTTTACGGTCAAAAGTGACATTATATGCATAATTAATGATCTAGAATACAGAAGATTTAAACTTAGAAATGGTTTAAGATATTAATAAATTAGCAGGTTAACAAAGGTCTATGTATAACTTCTTATATTATTTACTTTGAACTTTATTTAAATTAAATATTAAAAATAAAAGAAAAAAACGTTTTTCTTAATATATATACATTTATATTGTATCCTTAATTATTTTTTCTATACAAAAGTATACATAATCTATATATTGATCAAACCGGATTAAATTTAACGTATTTATAATTTTAAATCAAAGCCGAAGCCACGCGTAAGGTCTAGTGAATAATAGACGAATAGTGGATACATATGAGAAAGAAACAGAATAACGAATTTGAAACATCTTTTAATAGATGACTTTCAAAGGGCGCTAGAACAGTAAAATAGGGATGAGAACACACTAGACATTAGTGTTATATTATATGATACAAAATAAACAATAAAAGTATATACAATGAAAAAATATATATTAAATAAGTGAACATACACTTACTATTTTATAATTCAATAAAATAGAAAAATCTATATATAACCTTGTGCAACGACCCTTATATTTAAATTTAACTGGTAAGATTAACTACCGGTTAACACATGTCGATAGTTTAAAAAACCGTTAAGTATTGTTTAGTGATAGATACAAATTTATGCTCTCTTAAAACTATTTTATAATATATAAAGCTGTGGTTTAGTTAAATTTATTGTTTCCTCTTCAAAGTGCATTTGATAATAACGTGAGTTATTGTGAAATAGGTATTACCGTCCGTGTCAATGTACTACCGGACTCACTGAAAGCCGTAGAAGTATAATAGGAAGCCATAGACCATTGTTAAAATCTACAGGAATTATATATATGTATATACACATACACTATAAAATAAACGTATTATTAAGTAAAATACTTCAACAAAACTCTTTCACTCTCAACAAATAACGCAACATGTCCGTTTGTTTTGACATTTTTTATAGCTTTTAGGAAGAAATTTATAGTGTTACCAAGAAAATCCGGGGTTAGTTTATTGTTAAACTTTATGTCGACACGATAGTAATCGATTCCGGCCCACACAATGAGTTTTTTTATCGCATTGTTTTTTAATCATACCAGCATTTAAAATAGTATATATAAACAATATGTACATTGTCCATATAATTCTTTACAAAGATACAATTACAAAATTGTAAAATAAGTCGCTAGTTCCCCTACTGGATAACAGATGGCGCTACGCGGAACTTTTTGTGGAACCGAGGGTTCTAATTAAAGACTACAAAAAAAGCTGTTTCCGACTGCTTAATCGTGCGTGAACTAAGTAGGTGTTGTTTTTTAAGCAGTTTATTGTAAAAAAAAGGAAGTTTTGGGTAAATTACTTCACATCTACGTAAAAAACACACTGTACAATAATCAAATTATCACATAAGTATATTATTTTCAATAATAACCAATTAATATTTATTACCAACCTTTTAGCATAAGATTTTAAGATATTACTTTCAATTCAAACCTATTTAACTACAAGACACATTAAAAAAAAATATATATATTTTATTATAATTATAAAAAAGGAAAACCTAACAAATTATTAAATATGACCAAGGGATGAGTGTTAAAAGCGTAATTTAAAGTATTAACAAATTTCAACGAAGGCGCGGTAACGGACAGATAAAACGAAATTGTTCACAAAATTCAGTGAAGATATTCTAACGTATAATAAATGAGAATTAATTAAGCGAATTTTCAAAATTGCTGCCAGCTCATCGAGGTCTCACGTACCCGCTTTATTACAAATTTAAGACACACCCTGTATAAATAGAGATACTAACCCTTCTATTATTAATGGATATAACATTTTTTATATCTTCCTAGAGTATTAAATAAAAAAAATATACGGGACACTAACGATATATGTTTAGCGCTAATGAACGTGACAAAAAAAATTGCATGTTTAGTGAAAAATAATAATTAAAAAAAATATATAATTGTCAGTTACTTGACGCATTTTTTTAACTATTCAAAGATAGCACAGTTGAACCTAAACTAAATCATAAGTCATATAATACCCGGTACATTTGTAAAGACTGAGGAGGAACTCAAATCGTGAGACCTGGTCACGTTTCTATAATTTCGTTTGCCTCGGTTTGCCGTCCACTTTCTAAAAAAAAAAACTCCCAATTGAAATTATCGGGACGTCTCCTACAGATTTTATATTTCGTTCGAAAATGACCTACTTTATACTATTCTCGAATCAGATTATGTGTATTAATAATATATCGATTTCAACTAATATTATAAACGTCAAATTCTATTTGTTTCGTCTGACTCAATAATTTAAAAGGTAGGACTAGATAGATTTTAGACCAAAACCTGGAAGATAGAATATTATGTTTACCCGAAAATAACCCCCGGTGACGCTGTAATAGCCAACAGGGCTAACAGTATAGATATACAAAAAAAAAAAAATACCCGAAACTCAAAAATTCTATTCGTCTCCAGAGGGCGTAAGGCCGATACCACAGTCTGTACTTAAGCTACCTATTAGTATTTTTAAACATTTCTTTGATTCCTATCTTTCTCAAATACAAGCGAAGCCGCGCGCAATAGCTACTGGGTATATATAGATAGGTATATAAATTTATCGTGTTATTACCCTGCAATAATAGTATGCATCAATAAATAAGTTAACTGACTCATAATTAAAACCAGTATAATAATTTACTAAGCTATTACTAAACATATATATATATTATAAAATATATGATGATAAAGATTTATAATACGCAATTAAATTCATAAAATTTACGAATTATTGCCTCAAATATAAAACTAAGTAACTATGTATAAATTATAGAAATAATTTTATATGCACCATTAAAAAGTTTAATTAATTTAAAGTAATAAAACGATTTATGTTTGAACTTATAAAGTTATTTGAATATCTTATAAAATCTTAATCAAGCGAAATGTTGTATATTACTTTTATTCTCATAATTTTACAACTTTTCTTAGAATTACTTTAAAGATTTAAATAGATAAAAACCACATTTATATTAAATTCTTTTATTTCATTTTTAAAATTCTCATTGAAAACTAGTTTCATTATATGTTCGAGATATATCTAAGGATTTAAAAAAAACTCTTTAAGCTGTCCTATTTGCAGATAAATATCAAAATTAAGTATAACATAGGAAGAATTAACTCTATCAGCCCGAGTCTAATGTAGAGAAAGTAAAAATTTTAATTAATATGAGAAGGATGAAATAGAATATTTATAAAAATGTGTTCTAGTTTAAAAATATTTTAATGATCTACTAATTGACGTTTAAAATGTTTAAATTTGTTCACATCACGAACAGTTTGACCCCAGTTATACGGGTTTTTGGTTTAGTTTGATACATTAATTTTGGATTTAGTTAAAAACACAACTTTTTTTAAAGAAGTTAATATTTAAATCTTTAAAATTCATTGTGCATAAATTAGTAATCCTTTTTAAACATACAGCATCCGCCTGGTCCTTTACAAATACCGTGTGATAATTAAGATAAATCTTCACAGATCATTCATGAACAATCTTAGAAACAAACAATTATTTATAACATATAAAAAACTTACCTAAAACTACCAATATGAAGCACAAACTAATGTACAAGATCATTAGGAATCTTTGGTAACTAATAAACTAATATCACACACAGACAGAGCAATCATCTACTTGATCGCCTATAATTTATATCACAGTACACATTGCTATCTACACGATGCTGGCCGCACTGCGATCCCATCAAGCCATCACTAATAAGAACACATCATATTTTTTTGTTACTGGGTGCATTCGGACCACAACTTTTTTTCCGAACTTAAACTTTCGGTCATCGTATTCTGTTTAACCGTTTCCGATATCCACTGAACTTCCCATCACTGTTTTTGACGCTACTTAGTCTGTTATAGATTTTTGGATATTATACGAGTCACTTTAAATTGTTTAAGTGTTGTATTGTACGATAGTTTCGTTGGACCATCGGACATAGGTCCGTCCTCGTCGACGGTCGAGACGCAACTGCCGTGAAGTTGGTAGGGATTGGTGAAGAATCAAGAATGCGCAGCGCATGGTTGCCTCACCGGCTACGCTCGGGTGGTTACCCGTCCGAAATTAAGAGTTGTTTCTACTGGGCCTGTACTGATAAAGCTTACACCATCGGAACATAGCCGTGTGTTATAACCAGATAGACAGTCGTGCATTGTCAGTGGCGTCGCCCTCGGTCTTGGCCGCTTTCGTTTCAATATAGGTAGGAACGCATTGTCGAAACGCATTCAGCATGCTACCTATACAATTCTAGTCTTTAGAGTTCCGTCTCTTTCTAGCATGCGTCAAAAAAAAAAAACAGGTAAACGCACCGATGCAGAGCCCACAACACTTTTGCAGCGAGTTATAATTTCACGATAGCACTCTGTTTAACATAAAATACCTCTGATTTAAATATTATTTATATGGTTAAGTAATATTTATGCTAGATTGTGTCAACGGCCGCAATCAATTCTGATAATTAGCGCTTCGTTTATTGAAATTCAAAATTGTATATATAACATTATCGACAAATGGATAGTGTGAATATTTATTGACGGCACTTTAGTAGGTCAGGTATTGTAAATAAGGGTTTATTTGTTTAATAATAAAATAAGTCTTGATACGGGTGGGGTCTCTTTATTAGCTTTAGATATGATGCGTGTGAAATGTCAATTATGATACTATAGGTACAAATACTTAACGGTCTTAAGTTAACTAACATAGCGTCTCCCTGATGCACTAATTCGACTGATTTTTTTTTTATTTCGGAATAAATTTGGTACAATCAAATACAACCAATTCAACATTACATAAAACCAAAATCCTTTTATTACAAGTATATAATAATCTTTTAACAGATTGTCAAAACACATTCTTAATTTCAGTCTTCATCTTGTGTCACTCTACGTAGAGTCACACAAAAGACGCAGACATTACGTTTTTATGACAAACTCCGTTAAAAATTTCCTATTCAAAACTTTTTCAACCCAGAAGTTCTAAAAACATTAGAAACGACCCCAACGGAAAAAAACGATAAAACTTTAAAAAGGCATGTTGACGGCGACCATTAGGGTTTTGTCCGTTTAGTAAAAAAAACATCTTCAGCTGCTGCAAGTTAGAATGTATTTAAAATGTATACTAATAAAGTACAAAATCCAATGTCGCATTATTTATGTAGATAGTGTGGACAGTTTTGATAGGAATCGGGTATCAATTTCGATAATTTTGCTTTTTCTATTAAACACAATATATTAGAAATGGAATCGATATTTCTTTGAACAAACTGTAATTGCAATTAAGAATTAGATATAAATATTAATCGATTTACAAGTACTCTTGTGTAAAAAACATTTTTAATTTTGTTCAAAAACATACGTTTTGCACATTTTTAATTAAAATACGTTGTACATTTTTTATTTAAATACAATGTGATTTATTCGATTTCATATACCCACATACCCAATTTCATAATCTTCAACTAACAAACTCTAATCTGTTAAATGAAAATGGATTGAACTGGAAAAAAACACGCCCTTTAATTCTGAATTACTTAACATTAAAATATTATAGTTGATAACTTTTCAATAGCTTGCTTACATAAATAATACTTAAATCAATAAAAAATATATCAAATATAAACGGTATCTTTCAATTTATATTTTATCGTAATGCGTCTCATGAGGCTGCATCTATCTTAATATGATCTGTGAACAGATATCATATAGTAAAAGAAATATTAAGAGAAAAAATTAAAACTGAGAACTACGTTGAACACAAAAAATAATATCCAATTGTGGTGACCTCTGTAAAATATGGATAATCGATTCGATTGGGGTCTCTACCTAAACTGGACATTATGGACGATAAAGAATATTAAATAATAGAGATATCATTAAATTGGATATAAATAAATACTATAAGTTAATCGAAAAATAAAACAATAATTCGACCACTTCAATATCCTGGTGAAGTTCTATGAAGAGGTTATGTGTTTGGTTCTACTCAATACAGTGGCTATGTAATCGAACTATCAAATGCTCAGCTATTGGACTTTTGACTGACAATTTTTAACAGTTGCTATATATTCCTTGGTCCTTACTAGTTTTTTTGGTGTATCTGATGTAGAACATAAAAAGCCATGGTGTGGACGTTAGTGTCTATGTCGAAAAACTATCAATTCTGATGATAATAAAAATATTAATTACGAAGAACGAGCAAGGGTAGTTGCGGAGACTCGCGGCTCACGAAGACGACACTGGGTTGCCATCAGTCTTATAAGCACGGTTGGTGAAATTTGACCAGAACATTGGAAAATAAAAGGCACTTAAATTTTGAATTTCGTAATTAATTTCGTCGAATATCCGTTATCTTTTAAGAATACAAGTAACAATAGTGTAAAAATACGAATACTTCAATTACAAAGCTCAGAAAACTTTTCATATTATGTTAAAACAATAAAATAACTATTTGTTATTTGTTGTAACTGGACCAAACTTGCCACTGCGACCATATATTATGAATTATAATACTCTGTTGATATCTCCGATGTTTGATGATTTTAAATACCCATTTAAAATGTTTAAATTACCACAATGTTATGTTTATTTAATAAAATAATATTGATGGAAAATCTGTGTATATAATTATTTTATGAAAACGAGAATTGCTACGAGTCCAATAAATGATGTAGAACTTAAAACAATCCTGTTTTCAGTTTCTGTTTAAATAGGTTTTGTCCTGGAATATTTTATATTTTTATCTGAAAAGGTTTTCACTCTTTTATGGGAAAACATAAAAATGGAATTGAATACTTCAAGCTATAATACAATTAGATTTAGAAGTGAATGGATTTTTACATATTTTAAGTGATTATTGAAGGTTTATCATTTAAGTATGTTCCCATACTTAAATGATAAACCTAAGGGGGGAAAGAATTTCTCTTGCAAAACTAGTTGTAAGTGATATTAAGTCTTTAACGATGGTTTTTATGCATTTTACCGGATTATAATCTTCATCGTTTGTTATAATATAAACTGAAAAGTATTTTCACACATGCACACAAGGGATTTTGTGTAAGAATTATACACTCACACACTGATACATACATTAGGACACAAAAATGATATTGGCGGCTTAGCAAAACGTATTACGCATCCCAATTTCACGGGTTCTGTGCTCATATACTTGATTTTGTGTTTTGTGTACCGTCGAGTAAAGTTGAATCCGGAAGCTTATCTATTGAGGGTTTTGATACTTACCTTATATTATACTGCGATTACAAATATCATTCAATTCCATTCAATCATCGATCCTTTTTGAATTCTTCATTCAATTACATTTTGTTACCGATCTTTATATATTACTTCCCGTTCAAGACCGTATTATCATTTTTATAAACGTCTGTACCATTAAACCTATTTGTTATAAAAAATATATATCATAATAATATAATCTAACAAAAACATTATTACCAAGTTTTAATGAGTTTGAAAACTAAATAAAGATAACTTCTATATTCATTTGTATCGTAACAAAAACCTTTTGCCGCTCCGCTCGAGTCAAATTTCATGCTAATTACTTCATAGCAATTTCTTCAAATATTCCACGCTTTGGAACTGGCAGTGGCTCAAGATTGGTAATATAGACTTTTTTCTATTCAGGCAATCTAAAGTTGAAAGTATTCTGTATGGGTTCTGTATAACCAAGTAAATTTATACAAGATATATTACTTAAAAAAAAAAAATTTTTTTTGGTAAGCATATCTGTGCTCAGTGGGGATAATAGTGATACTTTATATTTTAATTCAGACAATTTTTTTTTTGTTACACACGGATCTCTAAACCCCGACCAGGTAGCAAAGATCTTATTGAATTTACTTTAACGCCCATAAAATTAACTTATTTACGTCGGTCAAGCGTGAATCCGTGACTCGCAAAATTATCGTTACTTCACAACTGTAACTATTTTCCAAAATCATTATTCCGTGATAACAAACACTAATATTCATCACAGTCCATAAATTTATAAATATTATTACGCTTTTATTTACAATAAAGATTTGTGTGTTCGTTATATATTGTAATATATTGAATGTTTTATTATAATAAACACAATATATAAACTACTTTGTTATCAAAACAACCAATGTAATATAAACCACAGTTATTATATTTCATTCGGGTTTCACTGGCGTTTTGGTAATTATAAAAAAACAAAATATTATTCAACTTAAGCTCAAACCAACACAGAACATAATTACCTTCCATACTTCCATAAATGTAAATGAAACATTTCATGTTCATGAAGTAAAATTTCAGACTTCAGTTTCAGCTCGGAAACTGCAAGTTTACATAAAAATTGTGTAAAAAAATATATGTATAAAAATATGACATTTTGTGTATATTTTTATTTACAAAAAGAGTCTATATACGATAAGAAACTATCAATGCAAATCATTGCTATATATTTGTAGCACAAGCAGACGATTATTAAAATGAGGACAGACTTTGATAGCTTATGACCTCACTAACACTTATACAATAAACACAAACACACACATATATATACATATTAAATTAACATTACTTTGTTAAAGTTTAAATCAGAAAGTATTCTCAAAGGATTTAATATGTTCTTTGTGTTGGATAAATTAAAAAAAAAATGTTTGAACTAAAAAATATTCTTGAAAACCAAAAAAAAAAATAAGCAGTAAAATATTTTTTTTATATTAATATCCAGATACATATTTAAATAAAGTTTTGATTAACATAACGTCATTACTGGAAACAAGAAACCCCGCGAGCGATTTCTGCTCCAGCCTCCATGGATGTTTTATCAAGATTAATGATACGTTTATTAAATTCAACGTTGTTTCGATACACCTGAGCGAGATTTGTTTGTTATTTAAATTGAGGAAAACATAGGATTTTTGTTATAACATTATAACCAATGAGGCTCAATTACTTACGTTATCAACCAATCAGCGTTAAGTATTCTTTATTAACTAAGATGTTTTATTTGAATTTATTTACATACATACATACATACATACATACATACAATATAATATAATAAATACTTATAGTATAAACCCTATAGCAAATCCAAAATCGAAAATCCTACGTTAATATTTATTATAGCACTATAGCTAATAAAGCTTAATTACTTACGTTATCAACCAATCAGTACTAAGATATTGCATTTACATACAAAACACCCAATATACGTGTGATAGTAACATCTGTATCATCAAAATATACGTGAACAAAAGAATAATATAATATAAAATAATTATAAATGTTCCTTCTTAATTATATTAGTGTCTGCGTGTGCAACAACCGCCCGTGTGTTTCTCATATCACCCTACAATCAAGGCCCTCATTACGCAATTTCACACTCTCTGCGTCAAGTTTGACAGCTGCATGCAAATTCTGACAAAAACATTAGCGCTTTAGAGATAATTATGACAATATGTAGCATATGAAAGAGATTTAAAAAACTATTATTGGAAATCCCATAAGTAAATTAAAAACTTTCATATTTATAAACAAATGACGAAAATTTTATTTAACATGAAAAATTCAACATTTTCACAAATACTAATGGGTTGGATCACATATTGGATCAAATGTTGGGCCATTAAATAATCTACAAATTTATCAAAACCACATAAACGACAATGACATCTATAAAAGACCTTCGCTTTCATTATCAATAAAAACTATATTAAAATGCTCGAAGTTTTTTCATTAACTTCACGAGTGAAGCAATCATTACTTTAGGAAAAACATCTATAAAAAAAATTGTGTTCTGTATATATTTGTAGTGCTTTATTTAAATTATTATTTTAAATAATATTTAAGTAAGAATTTTGTTCTTTCGTTCGTTCTGATAGTTAATCATTGGTATTTTGCAATCAATTAATAAAAGTATTGAAGAAATAATCTTCTAAAAGCTTATTTCTTGAGGAACCCTAAAATTTCAATCCGCTCGTTTAAATACCTTGAATTTCATTTAACCTTACTTGGATTAAGATTAATCTTTAGTTTCAGGTCATTGAAATCTGTAGTAATGATAAAACAAATAAAAAATTAAAATATAAAAGTAAAACATAAAAACCGCTGAAACTTGAAGCCGCGACCTCTAAAAATTAAAAAGTTACATTACTAACTGTGCCGTAATGTCATTAGTTAATTAAACAAAAAAAACCGGTAAGATAAGGTAAAGGTGTAACACTTAATGAAGACTTTATTTAGGCATTTCACTTGTTTATTTTGTTCAAATATTATCCGATTACTAAGAAATCTTCATCAGGACTGTTCCTCACGAAAAAGAGAGAAAGAGAGGGAAAAAGGTGTAAAGATAGAATCTATAGCGATGTTATACAACATTGTCACGACACTTAAATTAACTCGTTTAAATACGTGTTTTGCATCTTTGGTTTTATTTCGTTTCTATAATTCTTTATTACTGTTTCTTGTTATAACAAGTGTTTTGAATGTTCACATCACTAGTTTTAATACCGGTTACGTCATAGATAAATCATAATTATTGATTTTTTATTATTTTGAAACTAAAACAAAAAAATATCCGAAAAATGTTTTAATTAACATAACATAAAAGAAAAAAAACTCACACTGATATCTTGATACATCGTAACTTGATGTTTAAATAATCGTATTTTATTTTCTAAAGAAGGTAACAGACGTATTTACAACACCTCGGACCCTAACACCAAAGGGTTGTCTTACCATTAATGGAGCTTGCTAATAAAATTTATATACAAACAAAACATAAATATATCCAGGTATTTTCACACGTTTCGATAACATTGTCTGAAACAGGAACTCACGACATCCCCAATTAGGTTTACCATATCGATATCGATAAATGGTTTTCACATTCTTATGTATTCGATTTATATACATAACAAAACATTCTGAAATCGCTTTGAAACACGAGTTTGTATTTTTTTATTTGGTTTCAAAAAAACATGAAAAAGGAGTGTAAAATATATAACAATATTTTAGATATTTTGGCAGTTTTTAAAGTAGGAACGAACGAGACGACATAACTTAACGCTTTACAAAGTCAAGTCAGTAATTAAAAGTAAAAAAAAAACTAGTAGTTACACATTTTTTTTTGTAATGTTAACATAACTGCATCAGCGATATAGGCTGGAGTGTCGAGATCGATCCCTACATGTGGTTCATCATAATGGCAACACCAATATAATTTGCGGACACCTCAATGCTGCTATTAAACACACGCGAGCCAAGCCGCGATGCTTTTTAAAAACGTTACGCGTTCGGCCATGTTGGAAAATTAAAGTAATTGGGTTTAAAACTTCGATCATGATTTTATTATTAATTTTACGTCTGAATAATATTTTATTTTAATATCATATGTTTACAATAATATCTATTATTTTAATAAATATTTTGTTTTAAAATTTTAAAAGTTTTAATTAATTACGTTAAGTGAAGAGATTTTAAAAATGTTGTAAACCGGTTTGAAGACCGATGAAAATACAGCATGAATTGTTCAAAAATGGCGGCTTACTTCCTTTGTTTTGATAGAAAAAATAACAAATAATACACATATTCATCAAGTTCCTTATAATTTAAAGACAAAGTAATATTTTATCAATTATAATACCTACTACTTATAACCGAATGTATTGAATATTTTCTCTCAACTTTGTAAAAGAATCTGAGACATTTACAAGTACTTAGTTAAAAAAAAACTTAACAACTCAAACTATTTCTTACTCTATGTTATTATTTTCTTTTTATGTACATATAATAGCTGGCAATTATATCTCTTCATACCAGACTACATTAGCGTGCAAATATCGGTTATTTTTCACTACAACCTACAAACACAGTTAAAAAACAAAATAATATCAAGTGATTTAATGACAGAATATATTCTAGAATTTTATAATAGTAAGGGGTGCTTCAACACTTTCCTTTATGGAAAAATGCTTTATTTTGAATATAAAAGAGGGTACAATGTAACCTCATTATGGCGATAATGGAAGAAACGATAGTTACTTACGAAAGTTGCTTTCAGAAAAGTATGTAAGGACACAAGTTATCTTTTTCTTCTATTTATATAAAAAACGACCAACAAATAGATTAAAACAATAATAAAACTATCATGCTGCCATAGGTCATACAAAATCTCTATTTAAAAGCTTAACCAATCAAAAGGGCAAATCCAAAAGAAAATGTTTTCGTTAGAAATTCGAATCTTTAAAATCAGAACGCGAATAAACAATTCCTTGCATTTCATTTCATTCTATTTGATTCGAAAGACTGTACGGTGGGCTTATATAGGCATTTATTTTAAATATGGTCCTTATGATATAGTAGATAAGGTTGCAATTATAATAATGACCAGTTTTAATGTCGCTGACTGTATTGAAATCGAATGAAAGGCTTTATCTTACTGTTTTAAATCCCGCGTGTTTTAAACATCGAATTCGAATGTCGGCTTGAGATCATTCTTTTTTTTTTAAACCGTTAATATTACACAAACGAGTTACTTCGAAGATATTACGTTACAGGAAAGCTTTTGAATTAGCATTTAATTTAGTAACCTTTTCCTGTGACTTTTCTGTCGATTTTGAATAGAATATATTTACAGTATTAACAAAGATACAAACATCGAATATATAATACTTACTACTCTGAAAAATAATAAGTCCAAATTAATAAGGAAAGTTCTATTCTGACAAAAAAAGATTAACAAATATATTTATATTTTGAAGTCTTGAAGAATGGTTTCAATTTTGAACATCTGTAAAGGAAGTTTCTTTAAAAGGCCAGAAGGCAGCCTTTTTTGCATTCTAAAAGTTTTTTGTTACACTTCAAGATTTTCTGAAAAACCTCCGAGCGTAATTATTACTGGGAACAAACTTTGATGTTTTATATTACATTTATATAACTGAATTATTTTTACTTTGTTAAAATTTATTTCTTAATATAAAAGGTGCGGTGAGTCAGCTTTTTTTAGATAGAAACATTTGAATGTACAAACATACAGAATAGCGTGTGACTAGGTTAATTGAATTAATCCCCTTCATTTTATAATTAAATCATGGCGCAAAATAAATCAATTATTATTATGTGACATGAATCAGCAAAACCGACACATGTCAGATTCATCAAGTAATACAAAAACTGCTGCATCATTTCATGATTAAATAATGATTAATAAAAATCCAAAATAATAAACGAAATATATTCATACAAAGCGTTGTATTGACACACTCGAAAATAAAATACACATGACATTCGCAATAGGACTGTATGTGGAAACCGATTCAAATATTGATAGAACTAGAAAAAATATTGTATACTACAAAAATGTTCCTTTCATTTTATTTCGTTATATATTTTCCATTTTGTTTAAGCCAATATGCAATGTGTTTCATATAATATTTGATCACGTCTTTTATAATCCATTTGAACGTTATTAAAATTATGTTAAACTTACCTTTATTTCCTTTGGGCAGACATGTAATTTGAAAATATCTATAAACATGTATAGCCATGTTAAGCGTATTTAAATTTATATAAATATAGAATGATTTCAATGTTAGCTCAATTGGTAGAGCGACGGGATGGATTCCAAGAGGTCGCAGGTTCGAATCCCTGCCAGTATCGGGTTATTTATCATTCTGTATTTATATAAAATTAAACAATTATTAATACAATACAAAATCTATATAGTTTTAAGACTAGCTAATTTGTTCATAATACCTGAAGGCCATTTTCCAATTAATTATTAAAAGAAATACTAATACTGTGTCTCAAAACTTCTTAAAGGGATGAACGTGAGCCTTTATTACGAGAGCACAAATTTGCAACTCCCAAGAAGCTTGGCTTAACCTGCGAGCTTCCTTTGATCTGGACAGCTACTTGCCACTTGCCTAGTCCAGTCAAATCAATGCCAGTAAGGAGTATATTGCTTGAAAAACATATGACCATAAGCTATCACTTATATTCATACAGTTAAATGTAAAATTAAGTATTTGAGAAACACGTTTGAAATACCAGACCCATCATTTTTATTTATAATTTTAGTGTCGTTTTAGGATAAAAGTAACATTCAAATAGAAATACAGACTGTTATTAAATATTTTTAATATTAGATGTGTACATAATAAGTAGTTTTAGTATAACAATGTAAAATATATAGAGAATAGTAAATGCAGCATAAACGCTAGTTTCAAAGACCTCCTTCGTTCAAATATTTAACTTGATACGCTTAAACGGACAGATTGTCTCGAAATGAGAGCGAACTTTTATATATTTATATAAAACCAATGTTCTAAGAGAGCGAAGTTTGTTTAAGAAAAGGCAATTTATAATTACTGACAACTTACTTCATTTTAACAATTAACATTTTAAAATATTCACATATAATAAACTAGAAGAAAATGATATATACATAGTTATAATAATAATATATAATATAACTAATATATTATAAGAAAATCAATATCGTATAACATTTGAACTTCTCTTAAACTATCGGATAGCTACCTAACCCTTCTTAAGTGACTAAAATCAAACAGTTAAATGTCACTGTTTGTCTAGGACGGGTACAGTCGTGACGTTAAGTTTATGTACACTTGGCCACACAGGCAAATTCTAAATTAGTGAATATTAATATATTAATTAAAGAAAATACCACAATACTGAAAGTTACTATTGAAATATGTTTCAAGTATTTAGAATATCTACTAGTTAGTAGATAAAATTGTAATCCAATAGTTGTGGAGATAAATAAGAGATTTAACCCAAAAGCGTTCAGACAAAACAAACTAACTATTTTAGATTTTAAAAATAAATTTTTAAACCAATGGCCGTCCCCTTTCATATCCACAAAATCCTTTTAATGCTACACTAAAGCCGATTAGTTTTTGTTCCCTATCAAGTTACCCCTGTTTTGTATCGGCTTACGGTTAAATTGATGCTAAAAGATATTAACATTTTAGTTGAACGGTAAAAACGAAACACTCCTGCAATTAATTTATTAAAAAAAACATATAACATTTAAACTGATTACCGTTTCCATTTAACGTAAATAGATTCACGTCAAGCTTATTATCAAATAGCGGTGGACATAGTACATACCGTGTCTAGTATAACAACATGGCGAAAGAATGTTTTAAGCATATTCCAAATTAAAATAACAAACCCAACAAATTAATTGGTGTTACGTTGTTATCGATGCTGATCTTAACGGACTATTGAAAGATGACCACAAGTCATTTTAAACCATATCTAGATGACAATTAAGTTAATAATCGTCAAACATATATAGGTTGTTTGCGCATACCTCAGCAGGTAGAAAGAAGGTCTTGGATTTAATAATAATACGCACAATGTTATGAAGCGTATAAAAAATATTTCAAGTTGTTTCATCTCTTTCTGTATGATATAAAATGAAAGACAGTGCTATCTCTGTCACTCTAAAGAGGAAACAGATCAGATACTTGATCTGAAATGGTGCTGATGGATTTTGTTACCTCAAAATTTTTAACAACAAAGACACAAATAACACTATTTAAAAAATAATCAATTCTTTTCAAATAAAAAATAAACAAAGTTTGAAAGTTTTTTAAAATCCACCCGTTTTCGAAAAAAATATTCTCGTATACCAATAAGGACATTTATTTACAGAAAAAAACGACTACCTCAAGAATCAAATCTGAGAAAACATTAACTAATTAAAAAATAGGTAAATTCTTAGCAGGTTCACGAATCATTAACATTGGACTAAAAACTCAGAGATGTTTGTTTAACGTTCAAATTCTAAACACTTTAATTCTCGGAATGAAGATGTTGACCAACAATGGGTTAGACCACACCGATATTTATTTATCCATAAACAAAGATATTTACACCATGATATTAATATTAACAAAATAATTATGAAGATAGATATATATAAAGATATGAAGAGCATCTCTATATTTGTTTGGGGAACCCAGGTATTATTATAATAAGAAAATAGTATAATAATTTCAAGATTCAAGACTAACTTTTTATAATAAAGTCGGAGCAAACCTGATGATCTTCTCTTCAATGCTACACGCATCATCCAGCCTAGTTTTGATCACATAAATAATATTTAATCGAAATTGCATATAGAAAACCATATAGATTACATTATAATAGGAACATTTATGTTCAACATGTCAAAATACGCCAATAAAGTTAAATTGTCCTCAAATCCATGTATTGCATTTTACTTTTTAGATCGGAACCATACGAAGCATAAACGAGTCGTAGCTAATGACATCAGGACCTAAATCGAAGTGAATCGAATAAAAGAGATGCAAAAATAGAATACGGAATGGCAGCACCAGATCCGACTGACAAAGGCAAAATCAAGCCGACGTGAAACTAGATACCCCTCTACAAAGATATATGTTTTAATTTCGGACTCATTTTTTGAGGATCGGTGATTAAATCTCTGATGAACTTTTTTCTTGAAAATTGTTTTGTAATAAGAATATTTATTTCTAATAACTACAAGTACGAACAGGACCAATATCTCAATATAAACTAGAATTACTTTTAGACCGTCAAAACAAATATGGCAAACCAATAATACGTTAAAAAAATCCCTAAAACCATCTTTATCTCAATATAACGGAATGTGTCGAATTTTATATTGTCGACCATCGTCCAAGTAATTCTCATGGAAATTCAAAGTGATTTTCTTAAAATACTTGGTCTAGAGGCATTTAACGTCAACCACAGAATATTTGCGATGCTTCTTACTCTAGAATTCTCTTATAATTTACACGGAATTCTAATTACATCCACTTTGGAATAAGTGCTTTGAAGAAATTAGTCTCTTGTAAATTGTGTAAAATATGCTGTTTTGAACAAGAATTATTAGTTTTGTTTTACTTTTAGATGAATGGTTTTGTATAGTGTAAGGTGCTATGGATATTGAAGTTATGTGAATATTTAAACATCAACATGAGTCCTTCTATAATACTGCACAAGAATGTTACTATAACGAATGTGTTTTTTTTTGTGGTTTTGCTCTTTAAAAAAAAATAACCCGGAATAAAACCGAAAATAGAGACTCGGTTATCCCCAACCCCATCGCAGTCATGGGAAGTTTCACAAACACATAAATAACGGACACAACTTACACCCAGACTTGAAACTAAAATCTGTGGATCACACAAAGAATTGTCAATTGGGAATCGAACGTACCACCTTTGGTTCAGCAGTCATAGTCACCACTGGACCAACAAGTCTTATTTAAAAACAAAAAAAACCGGAATAGTTAATTAAAATTGCTGTTCCCTACAATTAAAAAAACGCCAATTCGTCACTGTTATCTGATAATGACAATAACTGGTTACTGGAAGAATAAATGCTTTAAGCAATTACCAGTAACAAATTAAATAATGATAATTAGTGAATTGTCATTAAACGAAACATTAAATTAAAATTACAATGCCTGTTCATTATCGAAGTAATATATTTTAATGCGAATTTTAATTAATAATAATCATTTCAATGTATGTAAAACGTAATTAAATAACATTATAGATTTAACCTATAACAAACGACTGTCCGTCAGTCATTCAGAGTTTTCAGCAACAGGATTAATTCCTAAGTACTGATAAATTTACAAATTCATGTTTGGCTTCGTAATACGATTAAATTTATTGATTTCAATTTCTTTTTAATTGGACACAATGCTGTTGTAAGAGAGATTATTTTTAATTGGCCTCATATTTTTTACTCAGTAGGTACCTACTTACATCAATTGTTATATTATAAAATATAAAAAATATCTATGAAAAATACTGAATATAAATATAATAAGAACATTTAAGGTTAATTAAAAAAAAGGTGTAGTATAGTATAGAGTAGTATATTAGTATATATTCATTTAATATTAATAAATTAGAACTGAAGGAACTAATTCTCACGACCTAATTAGTGAAAATAATAAATATTTGAATATTTGATAGCTTGTCAAGTTATCGCCTAATTAATTTGAATATGATTAAGTTATTATGTAATAAAATATTTTTATTCCTTTATTCAAGTTGCTCTCAGATAATTAATTCGGAAAAAAATACAAAAAAAATTTTATTACCTAATATAATAACTTCTTTATATAACATTTATTTGGATTATTTTTATTTTATATATCTATTTTAGAGAGTATTTTTTTAGGTAATGGATATTTTTTTTTGCATAAGATTTATTGGAATGACTTTGGATATTTATAGAGAGTTGGAATTTTTATTTGGGTGTTTGATAAATAGCAACTAATTTAAAGAAATACAAATATATAAGAGCTTACTTCCCTTCGTTCATATCACTAAAACAAATGTTTCTAACCAAATAACAAAATACTAATATGAATAACACAGAATATGTTAACAAAGAAAACTACGCATTTTCATTCTCTATTATATTATTATATTATTTATGTACTTTTAGGGTTACATTTTCTAAAAACTTTGAAAATGTCCTTATATCTTTAATTCGTAACAGAAAGATAAATTTTGCTTTTCGTATATTTTTTAAGCTTTTATTAATTAAAACCCTTAAATAGCTGAAATCGATCGTGCATAATTTCAGATTTCTTAGTCTAAGGGTTTGAACTAGCCTATGATTTAGTTGTATATACATATATATGAATGTTGATATGTTTGATTAATGGTCATATAAAGACCATTTTGGATATTTTTTTTAAACTTAGTTTCTTATGGTTTTAGCTTGCTCTCTTAAATTAAACTGTCATATTCATCTTAAACATACCAGTATTTTGAGAAATCCAAACAATCATCTACAAAATTTATCACATGTCCAATCAATATAATATAACCTTTCAGAATTATATTTCACACTAGGTCAGGCCTTTTTAAGTTATTCTACAATCATTCTAGACCACAGTATCCAATTAATAAAGTTATTATAACTTCGAATGCTATTAGTGCAGCGAAATTGGACAAGCTTAGTTTGCAATTAATTGGTTTGAATTCAAATAAACTTATTATTAAGTGTTGATGTTAATGACGTTCCAAAAAAAAGTATGTCGTTAAATAATATACCGATACTGAGTAATGCATTTTACTTATATTACATGATCAAACCTATACTTAGACATTACTAGATCTAGACTTATCCTAAAATCTGAATGATAAATAGCTTGTTTACGTCTGTCAGTGCACCAATCACTTAGCGATATCCGGGTCTACTGACTCTTAGACGGAACTTTAAGGCATTCTACAAACTTACTGAGAATAAAAAGTTACTTAAAATTATCATAAAATATAAATTATAAAGAAAAATATACAATAAAAAAAAAACTTTTGATATGTAAAAGAAATGACTTATCAAACGTAATTCGATAAAACATTTTTCAGTTGAGTAAACTTTTTATTACCTATATAATTAACAATATTAAATTGAATATTTTATAGCTCATTACTCGATGATTTCAGAATTATAATGGAACAGAAACTTAAGCTGTCATACATTGTTATCAAACAATGTATGTCCGTTTGTCTACTTAATACAATAATAAAACAGTAGTTGATATATATACGATATATACGAAAACAGAAACAAAATAAAAAATATGATTAATTAACAAATTATAACTATGAAAGCAACAATTAGATATAAAAATCGGACACAACATATACTGCTTTACATAAATATAAACTGAATACGTGTAAAGTAAGGATGAATCACTAGTGTTGTAAAGCAGATAATTAAAAAGAGGCAGAGAGTATTATTTCGAAACATATTTCGGTTATTTCAAATAGAATTTTAAATGCGTAATATAATTAACTCGTGAACATGTATTAAGAATTAATAATTATGTTTCGTGGAAGTTGTTTTATTAATTTATTCATAGAAAAGAGATGTTTATTACATATGTACATTATTTTATTCAAGTCTAACGAGAAATATTATATTATAAAGAAATATCCATAAAAATACGATCTTAGTATGAATTTTATATAATGTAAAAGTACGTCTATTTAACTTATACTAAGCGACAAAGATTCTCGTCTGCAAGTAACCTTAGAAAGCGTGGGAGACGTGTCCCGCAAAGCCTTCTCGGACTGAAATCTTTTTCAAATAAATAGATACAACCAGCTTACGGTTCACGCTTGACAGTTTGAAACAGCAGATTCGAAATACGTATTCTCGAGGGCTATTTGCATCTTATCGTTCTTATAAAATGTTTTATTTATTTGAACCAAAATGTGACTTAGTTAACGTACAGTTTTCTTTAGCCAGCTTTAGTAGACAGACATACTCACTAACTAAATATATTAGATGTTTAAATATTGCAATTCAGATGAAAATCTAAGAGCTGGTAATGTAAGTACATTTAAAATATTAAAAAAATATATTATTTTTTTCATACTGTACTTTATATCTCGTGTGTAGTGAAGAATATTTTCTTTAATAATTTAAAAAAATAAAGCAGTGATCGCAAACCACAGTTGCATGGGACATTTTGGGTCATAACCAAACTAATATTATTGTTACGGTTAAAACTTGTGTTTATAATATTTCTTCTTTTGTTGTCAAAATACTTTATATAGATATATATAAAGTATTTTGACAACATATATATATATATACATATATATACATATATATATATATATATATACATATATATATATATATATATATATATATATATATATATATGTATATATACTATGTGGTATAAAAACACCTTTCACATTCCCGTGAATTATCACGAGAACATTTTTTAAAAAAGAAAATGGTTAAACAGTTCACATTATTCTAACACGCTTGGAGCTCATGATTAAGGACTCCAATGGGTTTGAAACTACTCTGCAACATATCAACCAAGATTTACGTAAAAACATTTATCATGATTATTTGTTTAAATACAAATAAAAAACAATCTGTAATAATCAGTGAAAATATAATGAAAAACCGTGACCCAAGAAAACAAATAAAACAAGGCAATAAAAACAAATTGATGGGTTTGTTTTTATAACACATTAACTTTCAATGTGTTCAGAATAAATCCAATCAGGTAATTAATAGTCAAAAATGATATTAATTTGCAGATACATATGGTATCAGTACCTCTAAACCTGTAATCCAACGAAGCAATTTGCTATACAGCCTGATTCGCCTGCGGTTATACTCAAATAGACGAACGTTATTATGATTTAAGTACGTTCAATACTGACGGTTATATCGTAATATATATAGTACATTGCTGGTTTCCTTTAAAACGATGATAATGAAATTAAATCATGTACACACATTGTTTTGTTTTAAGTGTGATCTTATGATATTTTTCAAGCTGAAATAAAGCTTTATTATATTTGAAAACTTCAATGTATCTTTCACATAATAAATCAACAATTCTCTGAACGTTATTGGAGTGCGGTCAGAATATTCTAATACCGGAAAGGGTTAAGCTACCCACAAATGATCTAAAGGCCGGTATGTTGATTAGAGATTACTCACTATGTATTCTTAGTGATCAATTAACATACAATTAATTAATCTGTAAAAATATAATATATAATAACGAAAAAAATATCATTATAATTTTTTTAATTTTTCTTTAGTAAGGAACAATAGTAAATATAGTTATTATGTTTTCTTTGAGTGTCATTATAATTAATGATACCTTAAGCATATGTTTTTATAAGAATGTATTTATATAAAATAAATTAATATTATATAACTATAAAGCTTCAAATATTTTATAATTTCCCGCTGGACCACAAAGACAAATTATATTTCATTAAATTCAAAATGAAAACCCTTAGAAGCAGTTTTATAAGGCCCTTAAAAAATTACTATCTAGAGATTTATAACAACAAATTAAGTATATACAGACTTTTATATTTAAATATTTTAATATTACTTTAGATGTAAGTATTATACTAGCTTACAAAAATGGTATTAAAAAATATATATATTATGAGAATGACTGTATTAACGAGTGAACGAATAAAGAAATAATAAATAAATAATGCAATTAGTTTACAAACACTAATTTACTTAATTGCATTTATCTTACATGCCTCTCTATTTTATCTCTGCATACGTTTCCACCAAGATATTAAAAAATAACGTAATTAATTTAAATTAAAAGAAACATACATAGTTTCAAAACATGTTCGTACTTTTTATACAAATACAGACGCGGGAGTAAAAATATTTTTAATTCACAGATAGATCTAGCGCAAATATGAAAAATTCTTTAGAAAGTGAACAGAACTGAGGTGTTCTTTCAAATTATGTAGCAGACGTTCTCTCGCATTTGAAATGTAAATAAATTGTCTATTATTCCTTTGACTTCTAATGGACTTTCATTTTATGTGGTATTTTTCAAGATAAATTACATTATATAATCATAAAAGGTAATTCGGAAACTTCATGTGCATTAAAGAAATATATTATGCATAACCTGATATAAATACTTAAACTGCTCAGATACAATATAACAGTGAACTATGTTATATAACATTATATTACGACAACTTTAATTGAATTTGTAATAAGAAAATAGAATAATATTCGAATTACGATTTATCAAGTTGTTACGCAAAAAAATACTTAACAATCATAATATTTTATTAAGACGGCAAGGGAAGAAACCTTCATTTAGCATTTTTCTCGTCGCCATTTATTATGAGTGAATTTCGAATTTTAAATTTGTTTAACTCCCGAATAGAGCACTAAGGAGATGTGATTGGCAGGCAGCACGTGGAGGGGAGTACAAAAGACGGTGTAATGCATGTTTCATTATCACTATTGTGCGAGCCGGGTCGCCGTGCAGACGTCTAGGCGGCGTTTTATTGGATGCTGGAAACGGGGGCGATTTAAAATGGGAATATGCAATGAGATATCGATTGATAGAGACGGTTTCTGTCGGGTCTCTGAATAATTTGTGTTAAGATTCGAACGGTGTCGGTAATGATTTATATGCCTCCCGGATACAGCCGGTGCAGGGATTCATATTTAAATCACCTGGATATGATTCAGATTTTTCGAATTGATTTAATATCGTGACAAGTGTGATTGTGAAAGACAATCACGTTGAATTTCAGAACCGGAATTTAAAATGGCGTTAACGAGTTACGTATCGAGATATTTGCATATACATATTTCCCTGTGATAGTCGGCTAGTAGAGAATACATTAGCAGTAAGCCCAACCTTAGTACCTACATTAAAAAAGTTCAAGAAAGTATTATTATATACATTTATTTTAATCCTTGCATTAAGAAAAATGTTGCTTAGAATAAAGATATAATATATTTTTTTATTGTTAATTATAAAAAAAAATTAGCACGATTGTTAAACAAATATACAGTTGAACCCAAAAAGAAAATTACCATCAGCCATAAGTTGATTTATACATATTATAAATTATATTTTTCATGTACATACATTTAAATTGTTATGTAAATATATTCATAAATTGCATCAGAAAACAAAGATAATTGTATGAACACTAATAAAACTTTACTCATGTCATGCATAACTAGTTACGGATTGTTTCCTTGTTTAAATTCGTTCGTACTGACATGAAAACTAAACATAACAATGTTGGGTAGTTCGATACTTTGTTCTTTTAGTTCATAGTGACATTAACGTAGCGGGATTTTGTTCCTATTTATTAATAACAAATTTAAAGATGTAAAAACATTCTAAGATTATTTATAAGTCTTAAATTATTTTGTGAAAATACAAATTCCTTAATAAGGTGATAGACAGACATTCATGATTAATCGACCTTATGGGTTCACGAAAACGAAATGTAAAGTTTTAAAGAACATGAACAAACATGTTTTAAAGAAACATACATAGTATAAATGACAAATTAACTAGAATAATTTTGGATCATCATCATTGGCCACACCTATTTCTTTAGACAGAAATGACAGAGGTGCAGCCATACATTTTTAACAATACTGCGTCAGATAATGAGATAAATGAGACTATTACCCATCAAAAAATTGGTTAAGAAGACATACCACTTTTTATTGCTCCACTCCTTCTCAGGAATAAAATGCCTAATTATTACGATTACAATTGGTAATTGGCCAAAATGTGTTTATTTAAAGGTTGGATAAGGAATGAGTAGACAGAAGTTGCAGATGCTGTCTTCGACAGATAAAGGAAGATGTGAGAGACTAGAATACACGAAGAATAAGCGGGAAATATTGAGCATCCAAATTTTACCGGTCACAGTATACTTACTTTAGCCTAATCTTCAGTAAAAGGTTATCAGTACCCCAACCGACCAAGTATGGAAACGAACGGTAAATAACTATAGCTAGGCTCTACTCAATGCAGATGTTAAAATCTCACAGTTAATTTACAATTTCAAACGCAAAAACAGGACATCAAACTACTAGTTTATGTTATATTTATAATTATACGTATTAGTATAAATTAAGCATGTCCAACAACATGCGCGAATAAATTAAATTCCAGCATCCAATTTCACGATCAATTTACCATTCGGGACAACATTAAATTCAAAATATTTAGGCCCAAACATGAATAGAATTAAATAGTTTTGTCGCTTGTTAGCGCTAATTATCCGGCTCGAAGGACCAACTGTCCCATAGTACACAATTTCATTACGAATTCATGACCGATACTAATTACTGTGTACTTAACCTTTCAAAAGGAAACAAACCGGACCTATTTGTTATAAAATCTAGAGTAGTTTCAATGTACGATACGCTTTCGAAAACAATTAAATTTTAAATAAAATAGATCATGATGTATAAATTACAAAAAACTGAAACTCATTTTAATATTTAAATAAATATAAGGACATGATATATTTATTATAACATAATGTTATATTGTCGTCTATCGGCGGCAATTGTATTCAAAAATACGGAGATATTTTTATGATTACTTTATACAAAATTGGACTTTATAACAGCATCCATAAGGATAACATTACTTAACATATACGGACTGTTGTTATATGTGATTATTATACATTAATTGTTTATTCAAAACGTCTTTGAGTTCATAATGAAATATTTTGACGACGCACATCTAATTTAAATTACACTTTATATGACAATGTATTTTTATTGACTCAATTACCATAAGTATAATTTGAAATTATATTCTGTGACGTGTCAAATTAAAAACTCTAAACCTACTAACACACCACATGCTATTATAGTTTCGCTATAATATCAATTTTAGGCATAAATTTAACACCGCCGTCAAAACAATATACGCACAAAAATCTGATATATAAAGCACACATTTTAATGACGTTATTATAATATTTATTGAACCATTAAACTGTTTGAAATAAATAATGTTGAACAATTATATCAACCCTGTATGTATGGAACATGTATCTTTTTTATATATTATATATTGTCTACGTATATAGATATATTTTTGTTATTAGTATAACAATTTTAGATTTTTATAATCATAATATCAAAAATGTTTCAAACAAAGAGAAAAATTTAATAATAATTTATGTTACGGTTTGCCACTTTTTGTATGGTGATTAAAATTGTTAGTTAACTAATAAATTACGAACCTTTGGCTGAGGAACGTCCACGGGATATCGCCAAAAAAATATACGCGCATGTTTAAAATATGATTATGGGATACGACATTGTTGAGCCAAGCGATAGCTATACTGAAGCTAACTTTAGTTAAGGTCAAGTGAGTAAGTAAATTTTTTTATTATTTATAATAGTTTTAATTGTATATTCTTTGTGTGCTTATGTTTATTTTTTATGAACAGTATATTTTACATTTTTACTAACTTTCAGTATATTCTTGATATGAAAATAAAATAATTGAAATCCTCGCTGATAATGAACACAAGGTTTTACTCAAAGACCTTATCCTTTTGTTATAGCGACGGGGAACATTCTTGCTACCTCAGAAAGTTTAGTGGAATTAATTAGAGAGATTAAGTGTATTTATGTATACGATGAAATGTTTAAGAGACAGAAAACTACTTCTTAGGCTCTCTACACATTAAAATTAATTTAATATAAAATATAATTTCAATGACAAATTGTCAAGACTTCAAACTTTACTAACACATGCGATTAGTTGACACATTTAAATAAATAATCCTTCTGTGTGTGAGGAGCCTTAATTATATATTGCATATATATAAAATATAACATCTGTCTAATTATAGTTATATATGATGTTATCTTTTATTAAAAAACTTCAAGAGTCAAACCTGACGTTGACATCGCCGCGGGACAAACAAAAAAACAATAGGCTTCTTTATCAATAACGAATGGATTCGGCTTCTTTGAAAGTGTATGATAAATTAATATTAAATAGTCTGTGGTTCACATATTTTTGATCTTTGATCTTTCAAACGTAATTTTTTATTGTCTAATAATACGCATGAATAAAATTTACAAATATATAATATTTATAATGAATTTATTGGTTTATTTCAATTTGTCTTTCGATTGGTTTGGTTTGTGGTGAGTTTTGTTAATTATTATTATATGTTACTTAAAATTTTGAATTAAGATCAAATATTAAATATTATTTATAGACGATCATTATCTTTATATTATTTCTAGAGATAATTTATTTCTATTAAATAAAACCGCATTTTTTGCCGCTAAACACAAAACCGAAAAAGGAATTCATTAGAATGACACGAGTTTGTGTTTTCATAACTATAGAATCATTTATATTTCAAATCAATTATATATTCCTATTAATTCTATAGCCATATGAAGCTGTGGAATATATATAAACAAATAAAAAATAATAAAGTAAAGTAAAATTCATATTTATTTCACGGTTGCAAAATAATGAAATATTGTAATGTTGTCAAGACACGAGCAAATTTATTTTTAACCCGCTATCTTATCGCACATACAGATTAGAAATTGAATCAATGAAAGTCAATCAATCAATCAAAAACTATGGTAAAAACGGATTACGTCCTACCTCCAAAATGTGTAAAAAATATCTATAAACAAGTATGTCCATATAAAGTTTATTTAAATTAATTATAAAGAATGAAAAATGAACCGGTATACGCAGGAATTCCAATCGACAATCGCTGTGAAAACGTAAAGTCGCTTTACCAGAGGACGCAGGTTCGAATCCCTGACCTTTTCTTTTTTGCTTTTCGTTCTATATTTATTAGAATTTACCATACAAAATATTTTCAGTATCGTAACGGATATCATGTTGAATATACACTGTGTCCAGTTTATCGTTTTCGGCTTTGACATGTGACATTTTTTCACCAAAATTTGATTGATGGAACTATATTGAATTGTTGCTGGATTTAAACCTTCGACCGTTAGACGGAAACAATGAACAAAATATTGAAAATACCCGTCATAACTTTCATTTGAGATTAACTATTGGGGTGTTTTCAATTATTTATTTATCATTTATAGGCAAAAAAGCTTTTAAAATTCGTTTTTTTTTCAAAACTAATCTATTTATCTAATTCACTCTTAGTAATTAATTAAATTCTTTGAACCTGATATTGAAATTTGTCCGAAATCGAACGTAAGATTTAAAAAAAAAGAATGTTCTATCATGTATTCCCTTTAGTCTGAGTACAAATGAGGTCTAGATACAGAGATTCCTATACAGCCTTAATATGTACATTTCAAAGCAAAGCTCATGTTAACAATTCACTTAGAACATCTAGCTACAATGACGCTTAATACCCAAATGTCATGGGATTTCCTATCGGAAGATAACCCACGATAATATAGATCGTGTTTTCATCAGCATAGAGGTGATAATTCCGGAAAATCTGGGTGTTGTGTGATTAGTCGAAAAAGGGCATTTACAAACGAAATGACTAAATCAAATCGGTGTATAGATAAGTCTGTTGAAATATTAAATATTATAACTTAAAATATACGTCAGATTGAATAAAACAGATAAATCACGTTTCAATATTAAAACCAAAACCCTCTCATATGAAATTAGAAGACGAAAGTGGTTTAGACTGGAAATATTATGTATGGAATATTTATACTACAATATTACGTAATCTCAACTATAACTTATATTTGGTTATGTCTATGTGTTTATGTTTACATGGACGTAAAGATATATGCGTGTGTAAAACATAGACAATGTAATTTTATAAACAGGATATGTATTCTCTCAATACACTTGACATTTTTAATTTTGACAGTTTAATCATTCAGATAACTTTACGCATGTAGTCTCCCTTTAACTGGGGGTCATAATTGGCCACGTAAGGGGGTCATTTGCATTAACGAGAGGACCCTATTGATGTGGCGAGGTTATTGATTAAAATTCACCCTCAAGACTAATTACAAATGATTTCAAATTGTATTTTTACATACATTTTGTTCATGAAGCAACATGTACAAACATATATCAATAGATAGACTATTTTATGATTAGTTAAATATGTATTGCTAAACGTTTAACATTTTTTAAATAAATATACAATGAAAATAAGACAGGTATTCGAATCCGCGACCCTTGAGAAACCGTTCCGTTACTCTACCAACTGAGCTTCCGTGTAGTTATCCGTGACGATAAATTAAGCATATTATATTTATGATCGTCTTTATCGATCGAACGAATTTAGAGTAGCTTAACATGGCTACCCATGTTACAAATATAGTTTATAGAAATTTTCAAACAAATGTTTTATCTTTTATATAGATATTGATAGATACACGTATAAATAGATTGATATATATTTATACATATAGGTAGTTTTATGTATAATCTGTCTCATCTGTATTATCAAACGTAATGTCCTCTCTAATGAGACACAGATTAGCATGCATGAGGCTGCATGCAGCAGATAATTATTCGGTACCTGCTATGAACCTAACCGCACCTGAAGCATCTCGAAATATGGAATAATTATTTATTCAACTTATTCTATCATTGGTGACTGGATTCTGAATTACCTGAAACAAAACAAATAATTATTAATACTACAAGCAAACTATGAAAAACAATTGAAGTGTTTTAAAATAATTACAATAACGATTTTTTTATAGATACCATTGATGGAAAGTAGATCTTATTGTAAAGCAATAAAGTTGCAAATAAATTACAATACAAATTTCATTCACGAGACAGTCGCGCGCATTATTTTGTAAACAAAAACCGCAAGAACAAAACACTTTTGTACGCCACTGTTCTAGGAAGGTACGCTCGCTGACAACAATGCTTACTTTATTTCTTAGTGACATTGATTATTCCCGCCTTTATGTCACTGATTTATTGTTTAGGACAAATTGTTGGTTTTAATTTATGAGCGTCAAGATATTGTTTTGTTATAAATTATTAAACAAAAGCAAATTAGCGTTTCAGTTTCTCAATATTTTATTTTATTGTATATGTCATTATATGCCAACTGTTTTATTTTTTGTTACTTCTAACTCTGTAACAATTATCTTTTGTTATACCTACTTATTATTTCTAATAATAATCAATAACTAAAAACATCTTGAGTTATATTCAACATAAACCATATGAAATAGCAGTGCCGTACCTAAGCTCGCGAAATCACCCTACACCTATAAAAGTACACACAAGTAATAAAGCACATACGTGAAGAATCCCTGGATATTATTTAGATTCCCTACATTTGGCTCGACTCGGTGTAGAAATGCCTTATCCATTTCACGAGCGGCTTTATTGTACATGGATGTGGTATTTTTAATAATATACCACTTCCGTGTATAATATAATTATACAACACCACATACCGGTACCACCCACGGGTATTATACTTCATCGATTATAATGTCCATTTTGGCTTGCTTTAAATATTTACATAAAATATTGTTAGTTTTGCACAGACCATTTTGTACTAAAGATTACTAATGAAAACATAAATTAATTTATGATATGTGGTCTATTTATTTTATAAAATAAATACAATATTTAATTAAAATATATAAAATATTACGTGACGCCATAATTATGTTAATAATTTTAACTTTAGTAGTAATTTTAAATTCACTCGGAATGGAACAAAAAAGTCCTAATTATTATTGATCGTTTATAAATTTTACAGGTACGTTTTAATTACATGATCATCACATCATCCTATTGCAGTCCACTGTTTGACGTAAGTCTCCCCCATAAGACACAATCTCTAGTCATCGTCTGCCAGTCACTATTAGCTACCCTCCTTATTTTTTTTTAAACAAAACTAGGTCAATGTTTGACTACATTCCACCTGACGGAGAGTGTAGATGTAGTTATAGGTGGTAAGTCGCATTAACCAAGCAGCATAGTATTCACTCTTTTCTAGAAGACACCCACATTATATTCATCGATCCATCTGGGAAACGGGCGTCCAGCACTAAGTTGTATTTTTTTATTATTAATAATAATAAGAAATATATAATACATATATATATATATATATATATATATATATATATATATATATATATATATATATATATATATATATATATATATATATATTATATATATATATATATATATATAAATATATATATCAATAATATTAAGGTATTGAAAGTGATAAAAGTCAACCATGTTGTTCTTTCACGAGTACAATCACCAGATTTGAATACGTAACGTACTTCCGTATGTATTGGTACACGAACAAACATACTAGCATGCAATATAAACCAAAAGTAAAATATATTATATTTTGGCATTGTAAGAAATGATACAGCTAAATATATAACAGGGTGAGTTTTTTTTCTTAGTGGAAATAACAAAAAAATGACTACAGTTGTCATTTTGTATGAATTCTTCATTAAATCTATAAGTAACCAAATCATTTTGATTGTCGAAAACCTGAAGCTTGAAAATAATTTTTTTTATGAAGTGAAGTATTATCTTTGTTTTGAGTTATTATGTAAGTTATTTATGATTTTTTTGTAACAAGTTTTAAGTTGAGTATTTTTTCTTACCTAGGTTACCCTAGGGATTTAATTTTAATTTTAATTAAAATATCACAGAATATGTGTGAAGAATTAATGGAAAACAATCGTATTTATGTATTTATTTTAAAAAAAAGCAAGGGCTTATAAATAAGGAAACCTTCTATCTATCCTTATAATTATAGATTTTATTACACTAAGTTAGTTTTTTTAGCAATATGTACTAATAACTTAATTATTTTCACCCTTAAAGGAAAAGTTTTTTTAAATCTCTAAGTGTCTCATTTTAAAATATTATTCAAGCATAAAATATTATCAAATAGTGAACATTATAAAATAAATTATTTCCTACAATTTCAGAGCAAATAACGACTATTGTTAAATAAATACATTTGCAGCAACAGTATCGTATTCATAAAAAAAGGTGATATTAAAACTTATTTCTTTCAACAACTTTTACATCAAACAATGATTACCCTTTAGCTATTGTAATAGGGTATTTAATACTATAACAGTATTAACAGCAAATTTAAAACTTAACACTGTATCGCCGAGAATGAACGAAAAAAACCGAAGACACCCTTCTTTTTGTTGTTGGCAAAAAATCTGTCTTCGGTACAATAAATTAAAATATTCTCTTCCTATTTTATTTCTATCCAAAGGACTCAAACTAAACTTTATCACTTTCAACTAAGGTTCAATATAGAATAACAAGATTGATATCTTAAATTAGATCTTTAAGACTTCCCCTACTAACTGTTTATTTTAAAACAAGTTAATCTTCCTTTACTTCACCTTACAAATAAACCGTTTTGTAATTAAGTTATTATTATTTGGTAAAACTCAAATACTATTACGCTATGTTTTATATTAACGTATATTGATAATAATTATTATTTAGATTAGGAATAATAAATGTAATTGGATATAATTATATTTTCTAAATACAATATTTGTTATTATTATAATAATTGAATATTCATTATAGTTGCATATTTCCTCTAATATAAGTAAATATAATAATATTCTTCTACCTTTATAATTTTTAAATATGAAAAATAAGGAACATATTATTTTATTAACAAATTCTTTATCTTATATAACGTAGATAAGATAAAGTAGATTATTATAATATTCTATTTTTAACAGACTTTAGAAGCAGCAAACTTAATTAAATTTAACCAAGAAAGGCCGCAGGTGAAAGCTTGTCTACTCAGCAATAGACAAAGGAACTCGACAACTTAGACTAAGGTGTTCGATTCCGGGTCGAGAAAATTAATTGAAGCGCGGGAAAGCCTTCGGTGGGTAATATCAAGTTTATATGTTTGAGTTAACATAATGCTAATAAGTTGTGTATATTGTATTTGATTTTGTCTATTTATTTTAATTGGTAGATATTTATACAAGATATGATAGTTTGTGTACATTTGTGTATGATACCTACATATAATATACCACATATTATAGATTTATTTAAATTTTGTTTGTATATGACAAAACATTTTTAGAAAATGCACCGTTAAATGCGAAAATTTTTATGGTATTTTCGTATAAAAAATTTAAAATGTTAGTTTGACGGTTCAGATTGACGAACTGACAGACAACGGACAGCCTAAACCACTGGACGTATGTTATTACAATCTACAACATACATATTATATATTTTTAGCGATACACAATTTTATTATAATAGAAAATTAAGCAATCCCGGCTGCAAATGTTATATAAATAAGCAACAATATATTATTTTAAAGTCGGTTAAAATAATGAACTATAAAGAACTGATCAAAAAATTCAATCTTACAAAATGATTACCATCCCTGGATAGTTATGAATTATTCAAAGCGTCCTAATGAACACCGTTAAGCTAGAAACAATTATAAAACTGCACTCTCTATTGGACAATCGGTTAATTCCGTAACTTAAAAAAAAGGCGAAATATCCGGAACTCGGATAAATTAACAAAGGTGCACGAACAAAGTTGATAATTAAGAGCATTTGTTCAGAGAAATAGATTTGTTAAGCGACATTACGGAAAGACGATTATAAAACTCCTAGAAATGTATTTATCACTGAAATAATGAACTAAACACTATTATCACTATTATAATATAACCTTTACAGTATACCTATATACCAACTGTTAAATATTAAAAGTGTAATCAAGGGTATCATATTAATAATAATGACAAATGGTATTCCCATCAGTGTCATGGATTAAGATAGTCTAACCAGTAATGTCAAGACAATTGATGATAATTGCTTATCCGGGGACAAGCGACGCCAGGTTGGGAACCCTGTGAAGTGTTGTAACTGAATACGGAAGCCCTATGGCAGGTGCGGGTTGCGTGCCCGGTTGTGACATAAAAAACGCGACATGTGGCTTACATTTTTTTTTAAATTGTAACACTTTTAAAATGTGTTATAAATAGATGTATACATAAAACACGAATTTACTGAAGAAAAAAATTTAACCAGCAGCGATGGAAATTTGTATTAAAATATTACGTTAGAAAATTAAAAAGAAATATAATTTTCTAGACCGTTCCTTATAATATGACCTGTTTTTCAAGACGCATATGTAATTATAGCGACTATATTGAAGGAAGCAGTGCGGTGAACATTATGCCTTTGTAGGGCGCAGTCGGTAAGTTGTTTTGACGTGTGCATTATGTTATTTACGCTGGCTTGAGATATAATAAAAGACGTTTCCATAAATAATAACATATTCATGAATATACTGGTATTTAATATTAAAACATCGATTTCGCGGTTTTATTTCAACAATCTGTCTAGACTTGTAAATTTTATCAGAACCGTCATTGACTGTCAATGACCAAAACAGTACGCACACAGAATTTTAAAACGATGTTGTTTAAAAAAATAAAAATTCAGGGTTACGAACTTAGAATTTATAAAATATAACATTTTCAGTCATTTAACATTAGGTACACAAACAAATAAACACACAAAATTTTTAAATAGTGTACCTAACAGACAATTTTCGTACATAAAATTCATAAGAGTATTCTATCATACGAATTTGGTCACGTCGGTATCTAAGGTAGGTATAGTTCGTATTTGATAAACTTGCAACTGTATTAAATTTAAAATTCTTCTAATATAATATCAATAATACAAATATTAACTTTACTGAAATAGCACACACAAGAAGAAATATATTTAGCAATAAGTATATAGAGATTTAAAATTCTACTGAAAATTACTCTCAGCTTAAAGCTTTCAGTTCAAGCTTCGTGCTAATTTTAAGATAAGTTCTGTAATACATACGTAAAGTTTTTATTCAGGTCAATGATATTGTCACCGAAACTTCTAGACTCGAATGTCAATTCCATTAATCTTTTACACGAGTGACGTCACTGTCAAGTAATACCCGAGTTTACTCGCAAACAGGCAGGTGATCGATCACGCTTGACCCGCTTCTGTTCTTTTAATATTTTTTGTTCATGTATTAAGATATCGATATCTCAGAAGAAAGCTAAAGTTTAGAACATCGAAGAATTCCTTTTAATATCTTTATAAACATGTCAGTTCTTATTTTATATAATAGATTATGTTATCAAATATTTTTAATGGATTTTATGTGCTAATTTTATTTGAAGCTAATTTGCAATATAGTATTAACAAAAAATATTGTGTAAGTCTTAGTAAGTTACGTTTTTTAACAAAAATTATTAACACAAATGAAGAAATAAATCCAACGATCACAAAGTCTCAGGTTCAGTCAATAGTCAGTCAGGAGTCCTAACCGTCTTCATGATTTTTAGTACTCATAGTCATACTCATTCATTTTATGTATCTACATCAACATGGGAACTATGTATATTAGTCCGGTCAAATTAGACCAAAAAATTAGGGTGAAATTACATAAATTCGCAACAAGCTGAATTTTGGTACAATTGTTCAAAACACGATTATAAACAATAGCTGAAAGTTCCCCATCATTCCCGTGTGTGGAAAAAATTTTATTCAAGGTCAAATGTCAAAAAATGAGTTTTTCGCGATTTTCAGCAAAACGGTAAGTTTTATCAGAAAAATACCTTAGACTAAAATTGTAGATCATTAAATTATCTATAAAAAATATATCAATACTTTTTTTCTCACGAGACACCGTTTCGGAGATATCGCAGTTTAAACAGTTGTAACAGTTGCAATTGTCATAACATGCATGAGTACGTCACGTATATTCATCCCTAGAGTTGTAATATTATGTAGTATAGGTTAAAATATTTTTCTGTCGGTCATTGTAACTTCCACTTAAAATATAAAATATACATCAGCTATAACTATAAGAATATCAGGTAAAATGAAACCCAGTCCCTTCATTTATACGTAAGTGTAGCCTTGGAACAACATCAATCGGAAATATATACTTCTAAAAGCTTATTATCTTCTTTTGCAAAGAGTCAAAATCACATACTATTTCTGCATGCAATAACTGGCTGTGATACGACATCTACATTTTATAGGAGGGGTAAAACGACAGTTTTCAAAATGTTTGAAAAACAAAATTTAGTTGAATGTGCTGAAGTTTTTCAAAACTGTAATTTAACTCAACATGAGATCATCACAAGTGGCATTCGCTTTCTTCTTTCGATGTACGGGGCTCCTAAAAAAACTACGTGCTTAGATAAACATCGGTATGCATGTTTCGTCAAAAACACCAAAAGCAAAAAACAGGTACAGTTAGCTTGTCTTCCTCCAAAGTCGGCTGCTGCTCATCAACATCTTCTTCGGGTATATTACCAAGTTCAAGTGTGGCTTGGTTGTCAGAAAGACCCAACAGACAGGGTTGGAAGTTTGTAAATAATGAATTGGAACCAGTTCCAACTTTGCTTCCACCTGCGCCGGAAAAATTGCTAAACGCAATTTTTTGCAACTGCAAAAAGGGATGCAGCGCTAAATGTGGTTGCAAAAAAGTGGGTCTATTCTGTTCTATGGTGTGTACAAGTTGCCAAGGCAAGTCGTGCTCTAATGTTGAATCACTAACAATTGATGATACATTCGACGTCAACGAGCCGACTTGCGATACATCGTTATTGGCTGAATTTACTTGCATCCAAGACGAGGATGAACCAGAAGAAAATGAACAAGGAGAAAATCTAGAAGAAGAAGAACAAGGAGAAAATCGAGAAGAATTCGAAAATTACACTCCGACTAATAAATGTCTGTACTTTTTTTTTATCAACATCGCTTTATTTCTGGCTAATATCAATTATTTACGATAGTTTCAATTAAACTGGATAATTACTGACTTGTGGAGTAGGCCTACTGGGGAAACCACGTTAAAAAAAACGCGCTAAGTACACTACCTCATAGGTGGCGTGGAAACATGTGCATTTTATGACAATTGCAGCTGTTACAACTTTTTACACTGCGATATCTCCGAAACGGTGTCTCGTGAGAAAAAAAGTATTGATATATTTTTTATAGATAATTTAATGATCTACAATTTTAGTCTGAGGTATTTTTCTGATAAAACTTACCGTTTTGCTGAAAATCGTGAAAAACTCATTTTTTTGACATTTGACCTTGAATAAAAAAATTTCCACACACGGGAATGATGGGGAACTTTCAGATATTGTTTATAATCGTGTTTTGAACAATTGTACCGAAATTCAGCTTGTTGCGAATTTATGTAGCACCGAATGTCTAATTTGACCGGACTAATATCTAAATATAATTTCAATCAAAGCATAAAATAAAATTAATTAATTAATTAATTGGATAATTCTATCTCATATATAAAAGGAAAGCTATTAATTATAACGTCAAAGGTGTAATAAAACTCAGTGACCCGACAAATAGTTAAAGACACTCATAAAATCTAAAGAACTGTAACTTGAGATCATATTTCCGGGTTCATGGATGAACTACACTCTCGCGTTATTTCTTTAGATATAATAATTTTAGTATATACATATAAAATAAATAAGAAATATATACCTTTAAAATATAAATAAGAAATATATACCTTTTCAAAATTGTTTGCAAATCCTTGTATTAAGTACTGTAACACAAGTTCAAATAGGTTAGCTGTATTTCTAATTATGTATTATTAATTTCAATATTAATTCTTTATTAGTATTTACGAGAGAAGTGCTAAGATGTTATTAGTATGCCGAGCCCAGCTTCACCGAGATTGTAACCCATCATTACCACCCGTTGTTAAGGATTGATAACGCATTCTATTCCCTGGCGTGAATTCACATTACTTAGAATAAACGTTTAAAATAATAAATATGAAACATACGCCATGCATGAAAATTAGGTAGGTACTCTTTATGTTTGTTTGTCCACATTCATATAGTAATGTCGTATGGAGCCAAAATATAAAATATAAATATTTTCTCAGTCATTCCGGACACAATATAAGATAAACTTCAGTTACAGTTTTCATATTTATTAAATGTATTTCATACAACTTTCAACTCCTAAAAGTTTTCATTATTGAACATTTAAAGTTGAAAATTCAGAGATTTCAAGAAATATGTACTTTGAGTTTTAGTTAATATCATTTTACTTGACATTAAGTCTTCGGGCTCTATTCTGTTAAGTATAGGACTATTAAACTGTAACTTAACATTGTTCACGCGAACTGTGATAAAATACTTCTTAAGATGACATTGAAAATATAAGCTTTTTCCTGCGGCGCTGCCTGGGGAAAAGTATTTTGATATTTCGATCACATCATCACATGTATGTGGTTTTATCTAGCATTTTATTTATTGACAAACAAGACACATACGTAACTATATAAAAAGAAACCACGTTATTTCTTTTTATGTAATAAATATTTCAAACAGCTTTATTTAATAAGAAAATAGACTATATTTATCAAAGACTTTGTAGCTTGTAAGGGAATACAAAATCGGAATACCTTCCAATTAAAACTGAAGGAATAGGAACGTACATTTGTATGTGCAGAGTAATTAGTGTGGCGACAAGTAATAAAAGAGTGCAACCTAACTGTGGACTACTTGAGCATTCAGGTCGAAGAGTTTTCTGTCGTATATCAGTACCATCATTGAATGTAGTCCGAGCGTCCGAGTAAACATTGAAGGCGAGTCCGCCAACATGTACCCACTGCCTCGCCACTAGCCAACACAACAACACAAACGAAAATCAACGAGATACGACAGCAATTGTATTATTAACAATAAAATAATCAATAACATTTACTATAGCAATAAAACTATAAAATATTTAATAGGTAATTGTCAAAAAACTATAAGAAACGAAAGCCAAAATAGCTGGTAGAATTGACTGCGGATTGTCCTCAGACTCTTCTGTAGCGAACACAAAACTACATCAGCTGTGAAAACAGCTCAAAAGCGTAAGGTCCAATCATCCCACACATAATAATAAATAACCAATAACTCGGCGCACACACGAGCTCCGACAAATAAAATAATACAAGCAACTATAAAAGAAAGACATTGGAAAAGAAATGGTTGGGCCCCCATGGCAATGTAGGAAACACCATAGAATGTGGGTCAAGAGAGCATCAGCTGCTCACTAGGAAGACAAAGTCAGGGAGCTTCTCGAAATCACACTAAATATCACTAAAAATAGATAGACTAAAAACAATGAATGTTTTCTAACGGTGAAACAATTAAGAGACATTAAAATCCACTTATAAATTTCAGAGCTTATCGATTTAATACTAAATAAACAAATAGCATTACTTTTTTAATTAAATCAACTTAGTCCTGTGTTTTGTAAATTATTTCAAACACGCAATAACTTGTCAGCAATTATTCGATTATGGTAAAGATAAACAAAGCGAGAGTTCATAAGAAGCTTCCTTTAGGTTCCTTACTATATCTTTTATTTGTATATACGAAATCGATAATAATTATCCGTTACGGAATTCAATATAAAAAAAAAATCAATTGCAATATTAACAATTTTTAATTTAGAAATAACATCCAATATTACATATAATATTAAAAAAAAAACATTAAGAATGAGGCTATATTCTTGTAAATCACACACACATACATCTAAAGTTGTTAGTTTTGTTCTAGTTTCCTTTTAAGCTGTTACGTCTGTGTAGTATTTAATCTGTGTCTAAACTGAATTCAGGGCAATTACGTTATTAGATTTATGGCTACATAAATATAACACAGCTTAAATATATACGAGATGTCATGCAACAAACAAAGTTAGTATGTTTCGGAATAAGAGCGAAACGTATTTACCTAACAATTTCATAAAATCACTAATTATACGGTACGCCTAGCACTCACAAAGGGTAAGACTTCGTACTTCATACTCGATTTTCAGGTCAAAGGACTTTCGACTTTACGATAATTGAATGTAAGGTCTCAATTACTAAAATATAATATTATTAAATTGTGTATTGTCAATGAATATGTTTTGTAAGGGATGTTCAGATGCAACCGTTTTCGTCTCGACCGTAAACATTATAAACATTATTTGACATTCAATTTTCAATTCTATGCATCATTAATAAGGTCCTTCTTAATTACTACGTGTGTATATTTTGGAAGGTACTAACTGCTTTTAGGATCTCTATTGAGTTCTGTTTGGCATATCCGCCCATTTTTTCGAAACACCAGATGTATGAAAGGGCATTGTGCGAAACTCGAACGAGTGCCCAATTATATTGTTAATTTTGAAAATATTAAAAGCATTGAAATATTACACGCTGGCACGAATAATGGCTTATTATGTACGTTTCGAAGACTTGGACGTCGCGTCGGTTCGAGTTACTTGAGGTGTCGGGAGTTGAATGCGGCTGTTAAAAAACCTGTGAACTTCGCGAAATGACGATTGACGAACAACACTTGATATAATATATGGTAATAAATAATAATTATATTCCTCGGATCCTTGTAGTTAGTAAATTTATGGGGTAATTATTGGTATTTTTAAAATTGTTATCATAAGTTATATACATAGTTATATAACAATGTCAAATATTGGAACAACTTGAGGAACTATTGCAATCTTTTTTATGAAAAAAAAAAGTTTCTTTCTTTTATAAACTAAAGTTATTATTTATATAAATAAATACACATGCAGGTTTGTAAATGTTTATTGGGATGAGAATATTATGTACGGAATGCAATAATCCTTTTATAAGAAATTTCTTTGTTTTAATTTAATTGCTAATTTATCTTAAGTGACGTTTTAAAAACATATATAATGTCAGAATAATAAGGAATAATAGTATCTTAATGTTTACGCAATAGTTGCGCTGTATTATATAATTATATTGTAACAAACTAACAAAAGGTGAATGTGGGTAAAAAATTGATTCATTATCTAATAAGATAAATGATATTTAATATAAACAATATTTATAAACAATATTTAAAAATATTTCATTTGCATTTCTACTCGTTTATTCAAAAATAAATAAAGTTACTAACAAAAAAAATATTATATAGACTCTAGTTTTTATATAACAATGATCTTTTCAGTTATAGCAACAGAAAAATTATAAAAACTACAAACAATGTAATAATTGTAACTATTTTTAACGACTTAGTTTTTATACCTTTTGAAGATAAAATTTTGGAAAATAAAATGCGTTTATAATGGAATATAAATCTATTTTACAAACAATAAACATTTATTAAGTACCTACTGTAAAAACTAATAAAATATCTTGTTTTCACAATTTCTTTGATTTCATAATTCACAATTCTTATTAGATTGTGAAGTCAACCTATATTTCTAATTTGAAACATTTTAATATCATTAATATTTTATATATATATATATATATATATACATTTGTGTTGCAGTGATGTTTTAATTTAAGCATTGTTATAATAATGCCGCTAAATCGAACGCACAAAATTCTAAATCCCAATATTCTATTGTTATATTAGGTCACCGCAAAACTTAATACAGCCATTCATTATTGAACCATGAAATCAAATAATGACCTCATTCCGATATCTTTATGATAATGACATCAAAATTAAAATTTATATTAAATACACCAAATAAATTATCCGTTATCTTTTGAGGTAAATTCTCTTGTTAAAATAATATATAATATATAAAATATATAAACACTCAACTAGCTTTATATAAAAACTATATAAACAAGAATCTGACAAGACGAAGACTAAAAGCAATGAAAATACCGTAGCGTAAATTCTTTTATTTTTCTCATTTTTTTTTGTGAAATAAGCGTGAAAAATGCCAGAAATATTTGTGACATAGCAGTTAAACGCATTCCTGACATAGCAGTTAAATATAAAATTGTTATCATCATCAAAAATATTTTAAAAAAGTGTCGTAACTTGAACATAACTAGGTAATAAATGACTTACTCTGACTGTTACTTAAAATTAGAATTTCACGGAAGTAAAATTAAATAACATAAATAAATACATCTAGATACTTGGGGTTCCTTACAGTGAAAGTCACTCATCCTTTACTATCCATAACCTGACGTTTCATAAGCACAACTAAAGTTACAAAATACTATGTTTCAGTTAGAGATACTATGTTTTTTTTTCATTAAAGTCAAGATAAATTTATCTGTATGGCATTTATGAGGAATTCAATAAATTCCCAGGCGTTTGGGAAATGGGGATCCAATAAAAGTTAACGTTGACAAATAAGACCGCGTCAGTTAGATACTTGTAGTTAATACTACTAACTGTCGTGTGTGTAGTCTAAGAGGACAGCTCTTAGACTACAAAAAAGCGTGTGATTTATTTGCTTTAAAATCCGGGAATCAATTCAAATTTTATTACTTAGTAGGTATGTATTATTATACTTTTGAATGATTAATTTCCACAAAAAATTAAAGATACAACTTCACTTAATATTAAAAGATTAATCAGTGCAATTAATTATAGCATTAATAGATATGACATTACTTAAAAATTTCATATAATAATAATAATAATGTAATAACTATATGTATATTATGTACCTACCTATATTCTTCATTAAGCTTTATAACAATAATGATCTATAAAAGCACTTGTTCCAATTCCAGTACGAAATCAATTAGTTTTTATACACTACAGTCTAGACTTATCGGATCTCAATATACTTAAAGCACGTACAACGTATTCAAACTACCTCTTGAACAAGAATTACCGGGATAGTTTCTGGTCTATCGCAATTCCCGGGAACATTACTCACTTTAAAAAGATCCAGGAAGAAACTAGTTTTTCTTTGAAAATTAGCTCTTTTTCCACTGTTAGGGGAATAATGAATTGTAGCAATTGGTCTTTTTAGAGCAAAATGAGTCTGAAATAATCTATTACATTTATTTCCGTTATAAATATAGATATCAATTTATTAAAGGATATCATTTTAAACAATGTATAAAAGAGTTCTTTTATCTTTATATAATATTATGTACTAAATGTTATTAGATTCTTTGAAAGATACTTTAAGTATATAGGAATTGGTATTATTAGATTTCTTAAAGCCAACATCTAGACATCTAGGTATCTAGAATGATATCTAGAACGTCTGAGTATTTCTTCGGAATTCCATTTAATAATAAGATAACGCAATTCATGATTAACAATAGATATTTCAGGCCTAATCACCAGAAAGGGTTTTTGCCCGGAATTTCTGGATGCCTGGAACATAATACGTTAATATCGGAAAGCCTTAAAGATGCTAGAACTAGCGAGAGACAAATTACGGTTTGTTGGATAGACTTAGAAAACGCCTTTGGGTCGGTACGACATGAACTAATGATGTTCGCGCTTAAATGGTATAACTTTCCTACGGTGGTTCGCGACATTATTGCATCATATTATTCAAAATTAAAATTCTCAATAATTTTTAATGAAAACCATTCAAAACCACTTAATTATAACGTTGGTTTATTTCAGGGCTGTTGTATTTCTCCTATTATATTTAATATAGTTATTAATATTTTAATAGACAAATTAATTAGAAATGAAAAAAAGTGGGGCTATCGGTTTAAGTTCAACAACAAATACACAGAATCCATACTAGCTTTTGCAGATGATCTCGCGATACTGACACGTAATCCGAAACAATGTCAGGTACTTTTAAATGTAGTTGAGGATTTCTGTACGTGGACGGGCGGATTGAGGACAAAACCAAGTAAATGTTTTAGTCTGTGTCTGGGTAGACGGAATACCAAATATACCTCTTACGATCCGGGTCTTATAATAGGCGGTCAGTGCGTTAGTACGGTTACGGAAGCAGCTCCGTTTAAATTTTTAGGTAAAAAAATCGATTACCAAGGCCGTACTCCATCGTTGGATGTAATAGTCGATAGCTTTTTAAACGATCTCAAAAAGGTAGACAACCAACCAATAAGTAACGTCAAAAAAGCTTGGATTTACGATAATTATTTAACATCACGTCTAAATTGGCCTTTCCTCGTGTATGATATAAATAAAACCCTTTTGTCAAAGTTAGATGCAAGCGTCATAAAGACATTGAAGTTATGGCTCGGGTTAGCGCACTCAGCGGACTCTTCAACCTTATTTAGAGACCGTAACAACTTTGGATTAAAATTAAAGAAACCATCGGAGCTCTACAAACATCTAAGAGTTACCAAAAGACATATCATCGGAAAATCTAAAGATGATACTGTAACTTCTCTCCCAAAAGACAAAGTTGCCTCAGAGCTCGAGTCACGACTTCAATTCCATAAAAAGTTTATGATAGGTGCTCAAACAAATAAAGTAGGGCTAGGATCAAGTAGGAAAGTTCAAGACATAGACATAACAAAATCTTTTATTCGACAAGACGAAAACGATAATTACCGACTCCACGCGATGAGCCTAGAAATTCAAAACGAATGGGTGACCATAGGAGATTTTTGTATTCCACTAGCTTTGAAGTGGCGCACCTTAATTTATGATTGGTCCCCAGCATTATTAAAATTCTATCTTAATGCATTCCAAATGACTCTCCCAGATCAAAGTAATTTAGTAAGATGGGGCAAAGCCACCGAAAAGTCTTGCAACATCTGTGGGGAGGCAATAGGAACCGCGAAACACCTATTAGTAGGGTGTAGGGTACTTCTAGATAAAGGTCAATACTCGCGTCGCCACGACAAGGTATTAGAAATTATACGGGAAGCGGTTAGTCTTTCAGTAGCAAGAGCGCGGAAGGGTATAACAACCACCGAACGATCTATAGAATTCGTAAAAGAAGGCTCCTCCAAAAAATCAAAAGCGAAGCCTTATTCAATATTAGGCGCGGCTCCTGATTGGATTCTCATGATGGACACGTATGAAAAGCATTACAAAATCCCTGGGGATGTTGGTGTTTCGTCATCCAGACCGGACTTATTCCTGTATTCGAAACATCTGAGGCGCGTGATACTTGTGGAGCTTACTGTTCCTTGGGAAACAAACATCCCAAGGGATCACACATTCAAGCTCAATAAGTATTACGAACTAACCAACGAACTGATCAGGAATAAATTTATAGTTAGTTTGTACGCGGTAGAAGTGGGAGCGAGAGGTATAACAGCAAAATCTCTCTATAGCCTACTTAAAGATCTTGGCCTTTCTAGAACAAGCATCGGTTCATTTCTAGAACGTACTTCAAAGGCGGCATTAGTAGGTTCTTTCCAAATTTGGTTAGGTAGGGAGAGGAGTGTGGAGGGTGAAGGTGAGCGTTTTTGCGCATAATAAAGGGGCCCCTTAAACCTACTCCTGGGTCGCAAGTCCCAGGCACTGCTTGCACTCCTCTCCTTGCAACGCGATGGGCCCGGCACCCGCACGGTGAATCCATGGATTGCTAAGAAGCTTCGTCTTTATTTTTAGGTATTTGTTACAGTTGTGAAAGTATTCTACAATAATAGATTAAAATATATAGATACAAGTTTTAAGATGAATTTAAAGCAATGAAGGACAAAAAAATTGCGTAAGTACATAATGACAAATTATAATATTTTCGTAATTATTACTCAAGAAAAAAATGTATTCAAGTAATAAAAAGTAATTTCATAACATAGATAAAAGATCTTCATATATAGAAAATAAGAGTAGAAAAGGCTTTGGTAATATTAGATTTAAATATATGTCACATAACATATAACTGGTTTGAAAGTTATTAAGGTTAAACAAAGTTGCATGTTTCTCGTTACTCGCCTTACTTGCATATTAGCCTACTAACACAAAATATAGGGTTTCCACACTTTAACAGTTTATCTATGTCATGAAACTGAAAACTGTGCACTAATATTGTATAAAACTCTTTGACTTCGAAACAAATATGCAGAACCCGCCCGTCGAGTTATTTAATTTTACCCCAAACTAGGAAAAATTTACGGGAAAAACATATAACGTTTCAAGCGTAGCTTTATAACAAGATAGTTTTAGTTAAGAAATATCTGCATAGAATATTTTTTTTTTGCAATTAATTAGATACCAATAAAAAAGTATGTTAAGGATTGAAATTGTTAATCAGGTTGTGCTTATTATAATTCAATTTAAAAAGAAACTTTATATATATTTCCTTTTTCTCAACAAATAGAATACGTAATTCATTAAAGCAAGGTACCGACACTGTACCTCAGTTTCAAGAGCGACGGAGATAGTATTTCAGAGTTCGCAGGTTTGCATTTTGACCGTATTAGTGAGTTTTTAAGTCTACATATATTCGAAAAAGTTGTCATTGTATGTTATTAAGTTTTTAAATTATACCTACTGCATGAAATGCAGAATAGAGTTCGTTCGAGATATTAATTCAGAGCTTCTGATCGAACCCGGGAATAGAATAATATAGGTATTTATTATTCTCATCTTAGCAAATTTGAAAGGGTAAGGGCTATATAGGAGAATATATGTCAAACTAGGACTAGTGTAACATATATTTTCCTATATAGCCTATAACTATCCTCAATAAATGGACAAAAAATGAAATAAGACTTTTTCTTAACTGGTTCCATTCAAACAAACAAACTGTTTAGTTTTTCATATACAAGATAAATGATATAATCTAACCAAAAAAGGTAGGTACTAAACTAAAATTTGTACATTTTCAAGATACCCTCAAAATTCAGGACACACATTCAAACATGTAAAACATTTCGTGTTATCTGGAAGTCATGTGAGCGACGGGTGCAGTAACTAACACGTCAACGGACGGACAGACAGGTTGCTAACTGGAAAACATGATTCGTTTGTGAATTTAACGGTAACATTGTATTTATAACGAGACCCCTGTCCATGTGTGTGTGCTTTAGGATTTTTTTGAAGTCATAATTATAATTTGCATATTAGGTGATAATAATATTTTCTTTTGAACGGAATTGGGAGCAGTATTATGCATGTCAGAAATATTGAAAATCATTATAGTTAAATCACATAAAAGTTGTTAGTAATTTGATGGTATCTGGCTAGAAATGCGATCTTCAGTAATAGACCAACGACCCTAGAGCGAGACTATTTACTGTATGATCCGATATTAATGAAGTTTTTTCAGATAAAACAACAATAATAATAAAAATAAATTTCTCAAATATTTTGTCCAAGTATTATATTTTTTAAACTGAAGATAAACCAATGTACATATATTATTAGAACCGTTTCATTAGTACAGTCAAACACAAAAGTCATAATATATTCCTCAGTTCTAAAACGCTAAGCGATAATCGAGTGCGGTCGAACGCTAACGACCGCGTTCCATTCTGACCACAGAGCAGTTCTGAACCACACAGCGTTCTAGTAATGGCTACTACCCACTATTTGTTGCACAAGCAGAATTTTTTTATTGACTTCTATAAAGGTATTTTAAAAACTTTGATTCTGTTATAACCTAAACTAAGATTTATTTATTCTTATATATATAAGTAAATTTATATTCAGAATATAAAAACAAACTAGGTGACAAAACGCTGTCACTTCATTAGCAGACAAACAATGTCTCTTCACTAAATTAGACGAGAATAGAATGCAAGTCACAGAAGTATTTTAAAGTGGTTTAAAAACAACAAAACCGTTGTACAATGCTATATTAATTAGAATAAAAGATAACCGTATAAATATTAATAATACCTAATAATATTAATAATTAAATTCAAATTGCAATAAATCAAAAAATTAAATAAAAAACAATACTCTGAACCACTAACGATAAGACAGAAGAAAACCATACAAACGGATGTAAATTACTAATAGTAGACACTACTAGGTTTTGAAACCTAGTGTCTTATATGAAAGCCCTAAAATGTGAACAGGCGATGAAGCTGTATGTTATAAATGACAAACACCGAAGCTCATTGCCGTACAAACAATACTCAATCTGACGCGACACTAAATTTGATCTGGAAATCACATTCAATTCCTGTGGGATTCGTGCCGCGATTGTTTACGTTAGTCACTTGTGCTATTAGTGTCTCTGTGTATTAACATCAGGCTTTTATATTTCTTCATTATATTTATTTCTAAATTAAATGAAATTAAAAATAAATTCAAATGAAACTATGTTATCAATCAAATCTAACTTATTTTGGTATTCATTAATTATATACATGAAAGTATTTATATAATATGTCTAATAATTGTAAATAAATATTATATTACGAATATCAAATATTGTTACAGTTAAATTAAGTTGTTTGGAGGAAAATTAGCTTCCGGAAATGTAAAAATAAAAAGAAGAAAATATTTATTGGGCAAAAAGTTTTATATCAAATAGACATATTTTATATATTTATCCACCTGTCCTTATCCCAATTATTTCGGGATGGCGCAATATGCCAATTACTTCCAAGCTTCTGTCATACATCATCTCGGTGGAGACTTTCGCCAAATCATTTTTCACTCCATCCAAGACTGTTTCGGCCATTTCGGCTTATAACCAATAGGTATATTAGCTAGTAGGTAAAATATTTAAAATAAAACATGACTCTCCTAAAGTCAAATAACGAAGCATATCAAATGCAGCATGGAACGTCACTGGATGATTCGGCAGCCACCGCAGCATTTTGAAACTCAGCAATATTCGATTAGCCGGTACCTAACGTATTTAATTGTTCGATTAATATCTATGTCAGGGTTTTAGAAACCCATAGCATTTATCATATAACAAATTAATAATAAAAGACTATCAATACTGAAATATATTATCAGAGATTAATATATTATAGTACCTACTTGAAATTTTGAAAATGATGGTAATCCTGAATATTATAATAATATACTGTAAATCTATAAAACATTATCATATTCCAATATATTTTGATAATAGCTAATCAATATTTAAATTATCGTTGACAGCTATGTTGAAAGTAATTTCTATACACGAACATATAATTTTTGTCACAGTCGGTTAAAAGCTGATTGGATTATGATTGCAAACTTGCCAAATGCCTCCCATTGGCCACCATAAATATAGAAGATAAAACCGGCCGCCATTGTTGTTTAAATTATGTCGATATACGATATATAACATACGTATAGTGCTTTTGTTTTCAGCTAAAAATATATTGGTCTATATTTTGAAATATCGAAAACTTTGTTAGAATTTGTACTGAAATGGTTTGTTTTTTTAAGTTTCTTGTACATCTAACGTAGATATAAATAACTTTGAGCGAGACCGTGCTACCGACATTTGTACAACGATGCAATATTTAACAATATTTTTATAACATTCGACACAAGTGATGAAGACGGAGAAACTATGACAAAAGTTTATCGTATCTAATAAAATATTTTTGTAGCGTAATATTCACACAAGCGCAAATCTTAACACACACCTTTTATGATTTTCATAAGTCACAACAATAAGTCAAACGATTGATTAATAATAATTCGTAAACCAACCCTTGTATTTTGATTTAATTTTCAATAACCCTAAGCTAGACAAAGACAAATCAGTTGCGCTACTAAAACAAATCTGTGATCGTAACCCAATCAGGAGCAACCCACGCAACCCCCACTAAGTCAACAGAGGAACCCCTAATAAAAAAAACACCAGAACCCCTGAACCAACTTAGCGTCTGTTCGCTGTTTATTTTTCATTACAACATGTGGTTCATTGCTATTGTATTGAATAAAATAGTTTTTGAATGCCAGATGTGAGTTTATATCCAATTATGGCTTACGTGTCAATTATTATCTTGAGGTACAATTGCGCTTTGCAAATATTACCAACCGTAAAACCAATAAGCAGTTCATTCTTAGAACATTTAATATAAAAGAACTATCTTCAAAGATTACGTTTATTTTTCGATACCTATAACAAGGAACTGAAACAAACAAAGTAATAAATAATGTATAATTCTGATAAAATTAATAATAAAGACACCCTCCATATCGGAAATACGTAATTAAATATAATTATCCCGCTTTTCCTATTATGCAATCAATTTAGTAAAACGATATTCGTCTAAGTAATTTTTCGTTATGCGACGAAAAAATAAAGGGGGAGACACAATAGGCCATCAATAAATGGGTGGATTCACTGATAATACGACTTTTATGCAATAATAAAATTATGTATTATAATGTCTAATATCCACTTACAAGGCGCTTTATTAAATAATCGATTTAATAATTATACTTGTCTATTTATTTTATTATTTCTTCACATACATGATATCAGGTTTCTTTTGAAGTCCTATTTTAATATCTATAAAATAAAACCGTCTCACGTCATAACCACGAAAAGAGTAAGAAGAAATCGTCGCGAGTCCTCCAACCAATAACTGCTTCAATGGGACCCACGTGGGTCATACATAGAATTAAAATATCTAGAAGTGGTATAAACACAAAACAATTACGTGATGATATACCTAAAAACATAATTATTGTATTAAAAATAACGATTAGTTATTGATTGCATTTAAATAATGTATTTATTATATATTATTCATTTAAATTTTGTTATTGTATAATTATTGTAGCTTCTGTAATGTTTTCTACTATAAAGATTGAAAAGTAGTTTCAAAGAAGTAATAGCAAATGAGTACATCTCGTCTTTATATCCTTGTCTCCCGAAGGATCGCGTAAAGTTTTGATAGCAGATGCTCCAATATTTGAACGAGGCGGCACACTTTTATTTAGTTTTCATTTTCCGCGCCGAAGCACAGAGCTATACACTGATAACGACGTTTTTCTATATAAAAAAAGTTATTTCACCGTCAATATTGGTCGTATGGGGTATTGCAAATTATTTCCTATTCCTAAATATATATTTAGATTTTTACTGTTAAGTATATGTGGTATCGTGATTTTTATAAATAAAAGCATATCCAAAAAATGACCCTAATTTGATCTAGCATGACTTTAATTGTTTTAAAGGGTCATTAGAGCATTACAAGAACCGAACCGTGGAACCAGCTGGGTTTTTAACTATTAGGTAATATGTCAAAATTTAACCACAAGTCAGACAAATAACCGTTTTGTTATGTATATTATGTTAATGGTCACGCGATAGTCGAAATTAACCATTGAAACTCGGTAACAATAATTAATAGTTCGTACAAACATAGTTTCGGTCAAATGTGGCACAAAACCTTGTTATTTTAGTTTCAAATTAGCTTTTATAACATGTGAAAGCCATCAATAATATATAACTACTTGATGTCAAAGAAAAATATATTCGCGTTTAGGGAAAATATGACAACATATTTCGAAAAATGTAACATATTGAAATATTCTATAAATTGCTTATGTCAAGGTCACGTCAAGGTTATAGGTACAAAAGTTATAGATATTTGATGTTAACAGACTTTGATTTTATTTTTAACTTGATGATTATTTAGAAAAAGTTGTCCAGTGACAAAGTAGCCGAGATAGTCATAATTAAGAGATCTCTACAAATAAACAAACAAACTTAAAGTTTAATTAATCAATCTATTTTATGAAATCTAACGTATACTCAGTTTAGAAAAATATGTGTGTGAAGAAAACCTTTTAAAGCAATTATAAAAAAAATAAAATACACTTAGTAATGTAGTGCTATTATTATAATAGACGAAAATTATCTTCAATAATAACTGGCCTGGATAGATACATTCCTGTACTTGAATGAATAATAAAGCAAAAGAATTTTTTTTTCTGAAGAAAGTTCATGTTTTATAAAATACGTTATTACTGAACAACTTCCTATCATAGAAAATATAAAGGCAATTTCACTTTACCGGACGTGAAATAAATAAGAAATGAATTAATCGTCTTTCGATTACTGTCACTAATGACGACCTCAATGTGCCACCTGACATCTTTCTCAGGTGACAATGTTTATAAGACAGCGTTCACAGTAGTCACAACTGTCGCAGCACAACAGTTGCTGAGTGTTTAATATGATTTTTTTATTTATAACTTATGTAAGGTATAATAATAAAGTGTGTGCCTTTTAATGTACAAATATAAGAGCTTTTGTTATGGCTTTAAAATTGTTTACAAACTGTTGATAAATCGGCCGCAACACCACCTATCGGTTCTTAGAACAGCTGAGCACGATAGCCTCGACAATACAATCGACCGAGACATACCAGACTTACATTATACCTTGAATAAAATAAAAAGACATTTCATATAATACCTACTTGAATAAAAGTATATTTCTTAAACACTAAAACAAATTAAAAGTGAATAAAACATAATCGTAGTTATTCCTAAAGTGGCAACAGAAATATTCAATTATGACTTGTAATAAATATTAAATCACTCAAACCGCTGCATTTTCCCACATTTTCCTTTGTTTGTTGTTGTTTAAGGTATGTTTACAGTAATAAATGGTCGCGGTGACAGTAATTAATAAAAGGAAACTTGTTGGAGAACGCTCAACATAAAATATTTACACTGCACTTTATTAGACTAGTATTTAATTAATTATACATATTTTTAAAATAAAATAAAGAAAACCAGTAATATCTATTCGAGGGATAGTTTTTTTTAATCGTTTGCCATTCATATTATTATTATTAACAAGTACAGAATAGCCCGCTTCAGTGTCCGCTTCCGCGTGCATACGCACTCGAAGCCTTACAAAATAAGGCAGGACATGCATTCACTATATGAATACCCACCATTATTTGCTTTGCTAAATATGCATCATTTTAATTCATAATAGTAGCTTTGTGCTTTTAAAAATTAACATGTCTGGTTTCTAAATTGCAACTCCGTTGTGTTGTGTAGTCGGCTTTATGTTTTGTATAAATTAACTATTTCAAGAGTTTCAAGCTTATTTAATATGTCTGAAACAAACCTATGGCAAATATTATAATAAATACATATAGAAATAAACAGTTTTATTAGGCACTGGCATATCCTAGATAATGATGTATAAGTGAGAGATAATGTGAAACAAGATGAAAATCGATAATAAGAAGAATGGATTACATCGAGTTTCATGATAACATTAAGATCGACTTCTTCTGTTTACTCGGACACTTCGTGGAATCACTACCAGCAAATAAATTGATTTGATTTAAGATGATTGATGCCCTTCAGGGTAATGCTGAGGTACTGCACGAATATCTTTCGTTACAATATCTACTTGTTAGAAGTTAGAAGACAGTTGAAGATATCAAAACGAAAATTAAACAAAAGGCAAACCTCATTTATTATAATATATACGTGACTCGTATTATTATCTTTAAATTAATAAACAAAAATATAAAAACAATACTTTAAAATCTACAAAGAATAAGAAGTAGTTTTTTAATCATTCCTGTAATTCTAGATAAAGCAATTTTAAAATATAAAGTAATTTTAAAACAAGCTGTCCTCAACAATGTTCTAATAAAAGTACAATCATCTATTAAACATTGACAGGAAATCTTTAATGACCCACTTCCTGTCCGACGGGAACAAACGCCATAAAACAATGGGGCGTTGACAAACGATTTAGGGCTACTACATACATGACGTTTACATGAATTTAAATCTCTTAGCGACATAATCATACTGCAATGATTTCTAACAGGACTAACTTAAGATAAATTAACCGTCTCGAAAATTTATTTTATTAACACTCATTATTAAATTGTGTACTCAAAAATTAAGTCAGATGAAAATATTGAAGAACATATATAAGTACATATATTATATCATCTTAATATTAATATAGAATGGACTCGAACCCGCGACCTCTACCAATTGAGCAACCGTATCGCTTTATTTTTCATTCTGTATTTATATAAATTTAAATAAACTTAACATTATATCATCAATCTTGAAAGCACAAAGTCGTCCTATTTGTAAGCAGCCTAAGGTCAAGCTTGGACAAATTAGCCAACTATTACCGATTTAATTGCCGTGTTGTTGCGATGGTTAGATTTTTTTAATAAGAGCCCTATTTGGCTTGCCATTGTGTTCTCTTATAATTGTAAGAAAATAACGCATTTTATCTACAACGGTGTATATACAATAGGTATACAAAATGACATTATAATAGAAATTTTGAAAATAAAAAAAATTGTCTATTCGCGATATAAATATTTGTCATTTATACAAGTTAAAAATACATTGAGAATTGTATATTTATAATTAGAAAATATATTAGGTAAATCATTAGGTATTTCGTTTGATTCTTTATAAAAGAACGTGTTAATTGGTATGTTATAAAAAATATGGATATTGGAGTAAATAATAAAATGAGAACATTTACTTTAAAAGAATTTAAAAAGACTACTGAAAAAAAAAATGTTTTATAAAGCTGTAACATAAATATTAAATTACCGAATATTATATAAGTAATTACCTTGCTCTGATTATTTTAAAAACCATATTGATATCGATAAAATAGCTTACATTCTATGTGAAATGTTAATATGACGATTTTTTATTTCAAACGGAGTACATATTATGTTAAATTAATTTTTTCTAATATATATGTAAACTAATAAATATAAACGTAAAAGATAAGAACAGACAAATAAGTCCGTCTTGTTGTGAGAAAAGGTCGCAAGCCTCAAGTGTCATAAGGGGTGTACACTTCAATGCATAATCCAATCCCAAACTCCAAGTACAGTCAGCATGCAAAGTGGTTACTTGACCTCTTTTCTATACCATTTTTTGTATCGATACAACTATATCCATATTTTGGGTATTGTAAGAGAACATGATTATTTAACAATACGTGATTGTATTATATAGGATAAGGTATTATAAAATATCTTAAAATTAACCATTTTTTATTCTGATGGAAAATAAATTACGATGACAATATAAACTTTATTTGAAACAGTGAGTTTTTTTGATCTCATCTCTACCGTATCTGTGAATCTCAAAAAGCCATATTCGTTAGCCCCAATTAATGACAGTACCGACCGCATACGAATAATATAGGTATTTTTAATAACAGAAATAAAACTTTATATATAATACCGTCAATAAAGTAATCCTTTTTTGCCGTCTGTTCAATTGTGTTTTTATTCATATTTATACAATATAAAAACCAACAAGAATATAGGTACCTTATATAAAAGTTTCCTTTTCGTTTTAATTGAATAAATAACTCAACATTTTAAAACAAAGAAATTACCAAACTGGACTGGCAAAAACAGGGAAGCATTGGAACATGTCATATCAATGCTGTTTTCTATTTAAAAACTCAGTTATTTTGCGAAAATTCTATCTATTTCAGAATTGGATTGGAGAAAAAAACTTTGTAAATTTAATTATTCCCGTTCGACAGATTCGAATTTATTTCGTGAATTTTTCGCCGATTATTTTTCTCCGCAAGAATTTTCGACCAGATTGTTTAGAATTTCTTTGTAAGCAATTTCGGCTTCTCAGTTAAGACAAGTTTAATCTGAAATGTGGACTATTATTACTTCATACTCTTCTTTTTTCCTCTTAACGAGCTCTTTGAGGTACTCAACCTTTCGTAAATTTACAAGAGTAAATGGAATGTTTTTCAAATACATTGTTTGAAACAAAAGTTTAGAAATAAATGGTTTCATAAGAAATTTTATCTTTGAACCCTTTGGCTTCAGCAACAATAATGAAATCAAATATATAACAAATAAAGTAAATAAATATTATATTTAAATTTAAAAAAAATATTATTTGTTTTGTTGGCGGTACATAGAGTATTAACTCTGTAATAGTGCAGGACGTTTGGCCACATGCCTAATACAGCCTGCGTGCTATCTGCACTGGATAGCCTCCAGCAATATATGTTATATTTTTTACAATATTATTGAAACCACGCATATTTTGTTTTAAAATGTGCGATATCTAAGCTTCAGGTAGTGTATTATTAAAAGTTATATAATTTTGGAGGATATATTAAATTATTACCAAGAATATCAAACGACGAAACTCAATATTCCTGTAATGTTTATTTTACTATGACTCTAAGTAACTTTATGGCCTTGTTAGCTGAAACTTTTAACTCCACTCGAACAGATAATGTTAACGATCGTAATATTCGTAACATGTACCGATATTTTGAATACAAAACTTTCTAACAACCTTATATTATGTTGAGTTAACCCAGGACATGTACTTTAGAGGGCGCTGTTTGAAGTATACTATGGTACAGGAATCCAAGATGTAAATTAAAATATATTTAAAAAAATATATTAAAAAAAAATATTAAATGACTACCCGAAAGTATAGCGCCCTTATAAGGTATCTATCCCTAAAGTTATTTTCTTCATAGGTCGGCAAACTGATTTGCAAACACAAGAGAAAACCAGTCGTTGTCCGCATCCATCAGTAGAACTGAAGGGTTACATTAGGGTTTGAAGATATAAAGAAAATAACAAAGCTGACAATAAGATTAGACTTACTAGAATTTACGGTATACCGTCTCGAACTCAGAGATTACGATACTTGTCTGGTCTAAAGTCGATTGTATTTTATTCTAAGATTATAATATTTTATAGGGAAGGGTCAAGTTTGTTTTATTTTTAAAAGTAGACAACAAAGTATTTACGCCACGGTTTCGATTTCGCATTTAAGTTCATTTATATCTTTTATCATTTATATATATTTTTAAAATCTTAATTGTAAGATGAATAATTAGGATGTTCAGAAAATTACAAAGTTTATGTCAATCAAATCCATCAGTAGAGATCACATTTATAATAACCCTATTAAGAGTAGTAGGGACTATAAAGAGAGCCTTACATTTGGACTTTGGAAAACCGTGAACACCTTCAGTTGTTAGGAATGGAGATTTCCTCGAACCTCAACCTGAGAGGGTTCATTGACTCTAGAACTAAAGCTCTTGCAAGAAGTACAGTTCTTGCAGGAAATCCGGACATGTGTGGAGTGGCCGGTGCCGCAAAATATCGAGTAGCTGTTTGGTTCCATTAAATCTCCACAGCCTCAAACACAGGCCTCTCAGTGTACATTTACACTATAAAGGGGACATATTGATGAGTACAGGAATTGCATTAACATTAACTTTCCCCACCCCCCTTTCACCATTAGACGTTCATATGACATTAATTACCAGGTGGAGCGTTTGTTCGTACCAACTCCTAAATATATATATTTAATAGAAAATTTGACTTCCATATGACATTATTCTGTAGTTATCAAGTTAAGTGTCTTAGGAGTGATTATTTTTCAGCGATATGAGTATTATAAAACAAATATGATATTTTCTACCTTCTCCAATCATATTTATCATTGGACAAACTCCTCTTTTTTCCATATTGAAGAAGGCCGACTTACTTAATCTTAATCTCATAAATAATTAAACTCGAGAGAATCTAGAACATCGCATTCGGTTTATATTTAGTTCAGCAAATAGGATATATCACAATTTCGCAATCAACTAAAGTGGTTACCTTCGTGATTGCGCTACAATCTATACACTCTTTCTTTCGTGTTTCCGTTGTGTTATTTATCACTTGTAGGGCCTCATATTTAAAAGAACACTTCATTTTGTTGCAGAACTAATAATAACAGAGTAGCACATTATCTATAAATTGTACAGTGGAGCATATAATAATTATAGTAGGAACATAAACGCATATAGTATATATGCGTTCTACTCATTTTATATATAGTTTATTTTTTTGAATAAAGCTGGTGTTTTAGCAACAACCCTGTTACTTTTATTGTACAAACATGGCTTGTTTTAGTCCATATTCGTTTATTATTCTCTTTAAACTCAAATGTGGCGTACAATGCTTACACACCACACATGTTATGAATTTATGAATAAGTTCGTCCTCAAAGGACTTGGAAGTCAGTAGGTGTTGTAGTTTAAATAACATCGATAAATGATGTTAGAAGAATAACTAAGACGACCAAAATAACATAGAGCCCTTACGTTTCAAAAATATTTTCAAACATGATTCACTGTCATTTCACATACGCAAGAGAAATTTTTCGGCAAACTTTAATACCGAGGTTTAGATGTTAGAGTGAACATCTCAGTTGAGATTTGCACTCTTTATTTGAAAGCTTGCACTTCATGGGTACGTAATACGTGGGGAGACCACGATGTTTAACAGTTGGGGACATGTGAATAAATAAATATATATTATTTTTATATGCTATAGAAATCTTTGCAATTATCATTTCTTTCATTAGAATGTTTAATTAAATATGTCGTTTTCAAAATTAGTCTTAGATTTACTACTTTACTAATAATCATCAACATCACTGAAGAATAATCATCATAATAATAATCATCTTTACAAACCTCAAGAATACCAACAGGACGTGAACCCGCGACCTGTGGTATTCCGTCCTTGAAATTTATACAGAGACAGTATCGGAGTGAAGAGTTTCTTATTCCATATCAAATAAAAATTATGTGTATATTTTTGGGTGTATTCCAGTGCTATCATTGTTTATGGTCACACTATATGTAAAAGTATTTTCGGGACAAATTGCAAGTTGCTGACGGCGCAGCAAACAGCAGTTGGTGCTATTAGTTTTATCCTATTCCAGAAATCCTAACAAATTCTTGAACATTTTTCGACGGATATGTATTGACTCAACTCCGCACTCATTATACCAACTTCCAAGGTTTAAAAAGTTATTTAAACTTTTTCTTCTCATTCTGAAAATGTCACGGATGTAAAAAGTTTAAAAGCCTTTTCTCATTCATTTATACTATGGCGAGTACTTATTGTCTCAGAAAAGCAGGATTACGACTATTACTGTTCCATATGTGATATAAATATTGAATATCAAAACAAAATGACAATACCAAATATTAAAATCAATGCAAACAAGCAAAAAATTAATAATGGAATTTAATGCCCATTTCCGTTACATTTTGGTAAAGCTAACGTATTTCAGTATCAAATATCATTTTATAGCCGCAAGGTTTACTTGTGTTATAATAATATGTAAATAAATGAAATGGCAAATACAATAATGTTATAAACTGAACCGAATTACAAAACAACTCATCAAGAAACACGCAATCACAAATTATTATAATCATGCAGTGTAATATTGATTTGAAACGCTAAGATTACTTTTACGGCATATTTTCATAAACCATTAAGTTACCGCAGCGAATTAGTGATAGCATAGGCACTTGCAAATGACATTCATAAAAGTCAATAAAAAAGAAAATTGGACTTCATTCTGTGCTCTACTGTAATGTGTTAGTGCTCAACTAGTGTAAAATGTATATATACGGACAAACTGTAGGTGCCATTACAATCTCAATTTTGACTGTAGCAATGACGATTGGTGAAAAAGCATTTAAAGCTTGTAAAACCTATGGACAATCGATGCTCGAGTGTCACAACGTACTGTACCCATCAACAAAAGTGAGAGTGCCGATTGACTTACTTTTGTTTCCTCATATGGTTTTGATTGGATATCGACATGACGTCACCCAACCCCTCGCTTGGAAGTGTGGTGGGTCATTAATAAATGAGAAATGGGTTTTGACAGCAGCGCATTGTATTGAAGACCCATTGGAAGGACCTCCTCGCATTTTAAGTATTGGAAAAGCTACGTTTGAATTCGATGAAGTTGAAGAACTTGCTCAGGAAAGAGAAATTGATAAAATAGTTCCCCATCCAGAATATAAACCTGAATCAAAATATCATGATATAGCTTTACTAAGCAGTCAAACAGATTTTATATTAAACAGGGATATAAGGATAGCATGTTTAAATTTAGATGACGAAATTGGAAATGTCAAATTAACTGCTATCGGATTCGGTACAACAGTGTCTGGTGTACCACGAGCAAGCCAAACACTAATGAAAGTTGATGTGGATATTGTGGATAGTAAGACCTGTAATAGATCTATGAGATATTTAATAAAGAGAAAGGTTTTGGACAGGGGTATAACTGAAAATCAACTGTGTGCTGGGGATTACGAACATGGTGGAAAAGATACGTGCCAAGGAGATTCCGGTGGCCCTTTGCAAGTTATGGAAAAAAGAGTGGATTGTATTAAAACGTTTCCACTACATAAGATAATTGGTATTACGTCATTTGGCAGAGATTGCGGTCGCAAGATGGCTCCAGGAGTATACACAAGAATTTCTAAATATATAGATTGGATAGAAAGTATTGCCTGGCCGGACACTTTTGTGCTATAAATGAATAACACTCTCATGATTTTAATCCAACAAGCTATCTCAATAAAACTTGCCTATATTTCTTATGAAATACAACTCACTAAAGGATACAAACTCTCACCTAAAACAGAATGAGAGGTTCTATGAAAAAACGTCAGGGTTGAAACCGCTAGGGACGTCACGGAATGAAAAACACATGAAAATGTTACGTTTGGGAACGTACGAGTAAAGAATTGAGACTGTTCATAGAGAAACGTTTTGGGTTACACATGTTTTTTCTTTATTCTCTGTGGTTTCTATATTCGATTTTCTTTGATAAAAAAACTATGTTTTTGATATGATTTGATTATTTGCCATCATATCTTATATCAAAATTACTTTTTTATTTTGGAACAACAAAATGGTTTGGTTAACAAAAAAAGTACATTTAATTCAAATTACCTATTATAAAGTTGGTAAAACATTATTCATAAAAACTAAGGCAATTCACCAGACTGATATAACGGTGAAAAATAGACAATTAAAGTTAGACGAAGTTTAAAAGTCATCTTATTACAAGGAAACACAATTTATATCTTACACGGGAATTACGTCATTTTCATTTAAATTTTCGCCATTAAACGAGCATTTTGAAATACATATTATATGGATATACTAGCGGACCCGACAGACGTTGTCTTGTACATGCGTCTTTAATTTAAAAATCAAACTTTAAAAAAATATATATTAAAAAGTTATCACAATGTCTAACGTCATTACATGTACATTTATCATAATTCGACCAATCGATACCGTATGAATATGTAAATATAGATTTTTTGTCGGAATAAATGAATTTGTTCCAATATATTTTTTTAAATTTCATTTTTTACGTAGCGAAGCACGTATCGGGCCGCTAGTACTAAAATATTTTTCTTATTTCTATCGCAACGCCAACTGTCAGGGCAGACTATAATTAAAATATAATATTATTTAATATTTCACATTGTCATGGTAACGCAGTCCGTCGAAACAAATGTGAAACATTCCAAAATCACCACCTACTTACTTATTAAAAATTAAACAAAAAACCATTTTCCAGTGGACCAAATTGTGAATCTAAACAATACTCAAGTCCCCTTGAACACAGGGGGGCCGTCGCCGAGAACCTCCTCGTGTGCCCGTCTGTTTCCCTTGTTGCTCGGATTCGTCCGGTGGCATCGGAAGCGGTACGGGCCGGTGCTCCCTGGGCAACAACGGTTAATGTGATCCTTCGGGTTTGCATTAGCCGTTGGCTAATACTCGGCTCGGTCGGCCATGGGGGTTTGTGCCCGGTTCATGGCTGGTTGGCGGGCAGGCTGCCTTTCGGGGTGATCTGTCTGCGAGGTGGGCTCGGGCCTTTTGGCCTGGGCACTAAGGGTGGGAGGGCGCAGGCCCTCTCTACCGGGGACAGCAGCGGGGTCGCCCCTGGTACTTCTCTGTGCGCAGAGTGGACTGTGGGGCGGTCCCGTGGTTGTGTGGGGGGTACGTGGCGGTCTCTTTCTTGCTGAGGGGGAGGCCGTTGCGCTGATAGGGTGATGGCCCGGAATAGTCATCGTCAGGTACAATAGCGCTTGACGATGATTAGTCCGGGCGAGGTGGCGGCGGAGCTCTTCCTAGGGAGGGCTTCGTTGGCTGGACCACGTCCGTTTTCGGACGGGGTCCGGCCCCGGGAGGTTGAGTCGGATCGGGACACCTTCTTCGTTGAGGGAGTCCTGATTTGGCTCGGCCGGCTTGGGTGGAGGGCAGGGGAGCCCTTCGCCATTCAACAAGCCCCGGAGTGGGACGCGCTCAAGTCAACCGGGCGCGTCACTCCATGGAGGTGGTGGCTGCTCACGCGGCCTTCCGTCGGAGCAACGCGGTTGTGTGCGCAAGCGTTCCCGTGGCGCTCCATTACGACGGAGAGGTGTTGACCATCTGGTTTAGTGAGTAAGAGTCTCACATAACCACTTTCATCTTCCCCAGGATGGAGGTGTGTATCCATGAGGATTCCAGACGTTAAAAAAAAAAAAAAAAAGTCCCCTTGAACACACACAAAGAATTTCACAAAAATCGGTCCAGTCGTTTAGGAGGAGTTCAGTGACATACACACGCACACAAGAAATATATATATAAAGATAAAGATACGTATGTTCTTCTTTATTTTTCATTTGATATATTTTAAAACATGAGAAATATCTTATTATATACTATCACTAGCTGTTGCCCGCGGCTCCGCCCGCATTTAGGTCGCTTTTCGCGTAATCTGTGGAAACTACAACTATGCAAACCTATAATAGACTAATAGTTAATTCTATAGTATCCTATTATAAAAAAAAAACAACAAAAAAAATACCATACTAAAAAATTATTAACGAAGATTTTCTTTATTTAATAAGTATTATTAATGTGTAATTTTCGATGAATATCGAAAAAAACTCATTCAAAAATTTTATCGCTGTCACTTAACGCGCCACACACCCTGCACATCAAAGTACGTGTGGTATTTGACCATTGTGTATTATTTTAAAACTAAAATAACTCCTTACTTATTGGTTAAAATCAAATGCTTTCAAGAGCATTTGATTTTAACCATTGTTCATAATTAAGTGCCTGTGATATTTAAATAATTTATTTGGATAAGGAATAATATCGTTATTATTAAAACACCTTCGAAAGTGTATATTATTTTAGAACTAATTTCATAACCATATAAAAGGTTATAGTGAGTCAATCTTAAAAGCTAGATATATGTTTTCGCGGACTTCTTTTTAGAACTTTTAAAAGGGAACAATTTCATAGAACATCATTTTTGCGTAACTTTCACCGTTTTCGCAGCGCACGCAGTTTTTTGTTTTTTTTTTTTTACACCTTGCGTTAGAATATTCAAGTTTTAGTAAACATTCTATTTTTTTTTCGAAAATGAAACATAGCGTATGTCACTCGGGAATAGTGTAGCTTGCCAACGGTGAAAGAATTTTTGAAATCGGTTCAGTAGTTTCAGAGCCTATTCATTTCAAACAAACAAACAAATAATCAAACATTTCTCTTTTATAATATTAGTATAGATAAATCGTTTGCTCTTAAAAAGTGATTTTTTTATTAAAAATAAAATATTTTTCCCGATGACAATTAAATTTCGCGCAACAACACTAGGTCACGTGAGTTATACGAGCAATGACGTCATGACACTACAAATACAACAATAATGTTTGTCTTCTCTGTTATTCTAGGGATAAGAAAAAACAATACTTAACGCAGAACTAAAAAGTAAAGCCGCCTTTAAAAGCATATTTTCTTTGTTTTCAATGGCAAGGTTAGCAGTTTGAAAATTTTTACTCCGTTTTAATAATATATGCACCAATAAAGCCTTGTTGAAAATGAGACTTTCTTGCTTTTATAATAAACAAAATAAAAATAGGTAAGAAACACTTAAACACCGCCACTGAAACTAAGGAGAAAACTCTTTTATGGTTTATTTCATTTGGTGTTACTATTTAACTATATTTTTAATTGTGATATAGTTGATAGTCTACATCAGTCTTTACAGCTACCAAATGATATGATAAATTACTCAAAATACAAAATTGTAATAATTTATAACGTAGAACACTATTCAACTTGTGTCTGTTTATAGCGTCGTGACGTTACGTCAAGATCTGACATGGCCTGCCTTTAATTTAACTCAATCGGGCGAAATAAAATTTAACTTTACCTAATAAAAGTATTAGAAATAATAATAATGTAAAAGATAAATAACATAGTTATTATTTACCTTTAAGCTATCAATTCCAATACTTTTTATAGTTTATTTTGATATAGATCTAGTAGCCAATTGATGCAGCAGCGTGTATAGTTAGAGTTATACTTATTATGTTTTAATCTTTAATTAATTAATTTTACTATACCCTATAAATATTTATTTTAGCCATTTTAACCTAAGGGCATTAAACTTTTTCAAGACAAAGTTAGTAAAGTTGGTTAAATATTCATATTCATATAAAAAGAATTACATTTATGAATCTCCATAGTATGTTTAGCTAATATATTTAGCATTTTAAATCTATGGTTCATAAGAAAACGAAATTAAATAAGTTCACAAAAGTTCACAAGTAGACCGTTGATGAAACAGAAAAATATATGAAATGTATGAATAAATTGTATTACATATAAAAAAAATACTGCATTTTTTTCCAGGATAAAAGTTAAAAAGAAAGACGAATAACGAAACATTTGTTGTTGTTAACTTTTCAAGAGGCCATCACAAACCTGGTTTTCTATACAATACTAAAAGTATTAATTGTGAATGATGTTCATAGTTTTCGTCTGTTATTCTTTCACAATAGTTCAATTTTTTGCTTTTTTGATAAAACTGCCACATGTATAAACAGTATTAAAAATTTCAACTGAGTTTAGTAGTTTTGCCCAATTTTATATCTAATGTATTGAACCATAAAACAATTTTCCGAAATTTCCCAAAGCCTGAACCTCATCTTTGTTGTAAATAAAATCAACTAAAACTGTTATTTTATTTAAGCTTCCTACGGAAGTCGTTTTTCTATTAACGTCGTTTTTATATCACAAATAGCTTCCACTTTTTCCCATTTTTTCTAATAACAATCCCTTTGACGTCATAACTTGATGGTCGGCATTATAATAACTTGTTATTAAACTATTTACGTAAAATTTGAGTAAAAATAACACGATTTTATCATTATTCTCGGATTCATGTTAAAAAATTTTAGATTTTACAAATAAAATTCAGAGAATGGTTCGGAATATTTTTACCTACAAATATAAGACAAATTACGCCAATTGGAACCTTATTCCTTAATATTAAACAGCATTACAAAATATCAAAGCTGGCTTTATTAACTTCGAATATCCAGGCTTTACCCCAAATATTTTTACGCGCGAACGTCACGCCCTGATCGGATTCTGGACGTATTTCCAAGATGGTTAATGAAATAACTCCGTTTAATCTCCCGACCATTGTCCGCTCACCCCAAAAACTTACGGAAACCCTATTTTATATTAAAATTTTAATTAGGCACATTTAGGATTTGCACATAATGAGATGAGACTTCATAAAAACGGTAATAGACTGTTAAGGTAAAAAGTATTTAACGTCTTTCGCAGACATTTTACGTAAAAACTGGATTACCAATTCCCTTTTGTTCTTATCGATATAAAGACACGTCAAGCTATTATAGATTATATTTCCGATATTCGACAACGTATCAGATGGAGACGGGTCTATCAAATGACAGAATCTATTTCACTGCATCAGTAAATAAAAATGAGAATTTGGTATGGAAAAAAATATCATTCGATGTCAGCATAATTATAACTCAACCTTGACACGAAATCTATATATAAATAAAATTTCATTTGTAATCTGAGTGTTATTTAAAAGTGTCTGAATCAAACTTTTTCAATCATCCAGCGGCTGTCGAGGGACACTTATCTACCACCAATGAAAGAGGGTTTAAGCGCTTTTATCAACGCCGCCATTCAATAGGTTTTATATTAAAAAGTCAATTTAAGTTTATTCCTTGGATTCAAAAATGATCCCTAAATAAATACATATAATATCCAAATGTATATACTGTGCTTGTAAATAATTTCCGAGAAAACTTATAATAATTTACAAATATCCTTGCTATGTGTATTGTAATTTATTGATATATGACTTTTCGCAGTGTCATGGCCTAAACTTGGCTTACAAGCGTCGTATGCATATTCAGTATTGCGATGAAATTCTGATGTGTGTGTATTACACATGCACATTGTTAATTTAGTCGTGTTTTATCCATGGCTTAGTTGATTTGGTTTTCAACTTTGGTTTATGACATTAATTAAAAACTATTATTTTATAAAACATGTCAAGAAATAAAACAACGTTATCAACACAATTCTCCTATACATATAATTTCGATTTGCATAATCACAATATCAATATACAAAACAAATACCAAAAAAAAATAAATACAAGATGGTACTCGCTTTGCATCTGTCAAAAGGTCAACAACCCTCAAACAAGTGAAATATGCTAATGTATCTAAATAGTACGATGATCAAAGATTAAAACGTTCTTAAATGTAGATGGCCCTTGGTTCATTGATAAACAATAGAATATTAAATTTCTCTGAATTGTAAATTGGTAATTGAAGTAAAAGAGGGATGAAAATAAAATAAGTTTTATTATAATATATAAGAACTAGAAAGCTATAAGTGTTTCTTAGTAAAGTTATTGATTGCTACTAAAAAAAACTTAGCTATATATTAATCGTAATAAATTAAATATAAATTGTACATACGAGTAGCATGATCACTGCATATTGATAAATCCTACATATCAGTATCTATCACTATCATTACTGGGCATGAATATATGAATTCTGAACACCACGTAGGGTTGTCACTTATTAATTAAAATTATTAATATTAAAAACCTACCTTATTGTAATTTTAAGTATTTTTATGTTGACGGTGAACTGATTTTTTTGAAAATATATCAAATTTATTATCTATTATAATAAATTTGAAGGAAGATTCGAAATATATAGGTAAAGTATACATTTATTTTATATAATTAGAAAATAAATTTGGTTTACAACACTTTAAGGATGAGAATAACGAATTTTAACAAACGCCAACCCTAACCAAAATTATAAACATAATTGGCAAATAACACACCTAAATTTGATAGATTCCCTTTTAATACTTAACCGCGATAACAACGTTAATTAACACTTGCAAAATAAAATTGAAATTATTTGTTAGTATTTTAAAAACACATTTATAAAACATTATAATATTCATACTTAAAGTATAAGATTTTTATAATTTCATTACAATATGCATATAATAAGTATTTTTCAACTTTTAACAGAAAAGTCATGGAGCAATCAATTAAAATAAGGATTACTTCATATTACCTGTGCGATACAAAACAATTTAAAATCATTGAAAACAATACTCTGTACACCTGAGGACGTATTAATGTATAGTTTTTACTATTTTATTAATGTTAGGAAGATATTATATATTATTTGTCTTTTCATCATTTCTTTCTACATATAGAAAGATTTTCTAGTAGAGAGGAAAATGTAAAGAAATAGATCAATATGGTAAGCGAAGATCACATTATATTCGAATAAGTCTGATAATTGTTTCAGTATTACTTTTGTGTTACGGACCACAAAATAAATCTAAAAATCAGCAACAAAAGTACAATAAAACCATTATTGAACCGATTAATTTAATGATAACTTTTATCACAATCCCAGCATCCACAATCCTATTATACCTAATAACAGAATGTTCCGTACATTTACAATGCAGATTTGCCAAATCCTATTCAATTTTTCACGCTGCACTAAAGTGAATTAATAATATGACCTAGTTCTGAATGATTTTGACGTTCTGCCAGCCAATAACCACAGCTGGTGAAAGATAATATCGGTTTAGATCGTATAATAAGCATAATGGTTTATATGTATAATTAAATAACACGAAGAATTTAAATAAATAAAATATAATAAATATATTAATATTTAATGATCGTGAGTACAAAAGAGAATATCGTAATCCTGTATCCGTGATAGTGCATAGTGTTTCGATGGGATGCTATCAAGCGATTACCATGGTCGGTCTCTTAAGCTTTTGAGCCGTTGTTTGTTATATAGTTAAATTTTATCAATGTTTTTTTTCAATTTGTTATTCTTTCTTGTTTTTATTCTAACACGTTTATGTCGCTCGCAAATATAACTGAGGATTTAAAAAAGGATAAAAATGTTTACCAGAAATAAGCTCGGATATATAAAAGGCTTAGGTTTTGTTTTGCAATATAAACTTCGTGATCGCTTTTGGATTATGGTAGTTAGTAAGTTTTTTATTACATTTATATTATATTTCAATAACAGCCAATATATTCTTTATGCTTTAAAATTAAAATATGTTTTTTTAACTTTGAAATTAATTAAAAATTTAAAATGCACCATTTATTCAAATTGTTACGATTAATAGGCGGTACACAAGCGATCGTTTCATTTGGTATAGAAAACCGTTTCAAATGCGTACGTACGATAAATCAAACGCCGTATGTGACTGATGATCGAGCTGACTTCGTACAGTCCGCGATAAGGGTTGATATCTACGCACAAGCGATAGCGAGTTCATAAGAGTTTACATCACATTTTTCGTTAACTACTTTTTAAATAAAACGACACATAACTGAGATCAACTGGTATATTGAAGTATAGTAAAAAGTTCAGTACATTATTTGTCTAACTACGTGAGTTGTGTAAATAAGGATGAAAATTTAGGAGACGATATTTATGAACAAGTAAACAATCGAAGAATACGTGGGTTCTATTACGTAAACGATATTTCTTTATTTATATTACGAATTGGAGCAATGATAAAGATATTCTGTGTTTTTAGCTTGCGAAAATAGATGGATTTTGTTATGCTTATTGATGTAAGAAACGAAATGTTTTTATTCAAAAAACTAATTGAATGAGACAATTCTTCTGATCTATGAATTAATTATCATTTACGTCTTAATAGTATATAGCATACATTTTTTTATTAAACAATGCAAACTATGACTGCTATGGTAATGAAAATTTAAAAATCAGTCGTGTTACGAAATCTTTAGATAAATTAAATACTCATCCGCTGCCGCTAAACCTATATAATATGTCATGGTCCTTACTTTATAGTTCTTATTGTTAAGGACATAGAGGTTGAAATAAAACACATCTATCTGATTGATGTTGCTGTAGACGTTTGAAAGTACTGAACATTCTTTGTACAACTTTCAGAAGAATTTTTGTTATTAAACTAGGAGCAGATTGTTCTAACTTTACAGTGAGAAGGTGTACAAATAAACCAAAAGGAACATATCTGAAAGAATATTACCATAAAAATGATAACTAAAGTAATGAACAAAAATAAATGTTATTTATAAATCATAATCTCGTCATTTCAGGCCTATCGCATGCCGGCGCCATTTAATATTTGCATATGACAGCTGTCAAAAAGGCACGGCGATTACAGTTTTTTTTGCAGACAAGTCGACTTTGTCGACTTTGTGGTCCGGTTTTTTGGATTAGTTTCTGAATGACTATACTTTATTTAAGTAAAACACTGCTAATACTGCTCTGAACAACAATGAAGTATCTTCCGACAGCTTTTCCTCGCTACTCTGCCCGCGGACTAATAATTAGCGTTGAGATATTAACACTTTCCATTTGTCGTCACATGTCGACTTCCGATTTTGTGATTATCTTTTTCTAAACCAGCGTTTAGCTACGCAGCATATCGTACGACGTAATTCAAATAAATGAATAAATATTTTTTGTTTAAATAAAAATTGGCTATTTAAACCATGTTTATAAACGTTTCTGTAGATACAGAATTTAACGTAGAAAAAAAATAATCATGCTTCCTCTTTTTACTCATGAAATATTATATCAAGTATGAGATTATAGTGAGATATATATTGACTTCACTTGACCGATAGAAGTCGCTATCACAGAATTAAAAATTGAAAAATTCAAAGTTCGTTGCATATAATGTATTTAATTAAAATATAAAAAAAACTATGAAATTTTGTTTAACAAAAAAAAAATACTCCCCACAGAATACTTAGGTACTACTTGGATCGGTGGTGCAGAGTTTGAGTTGTTACGTTTTTTTTTTATTAAGAAGACATAGTAAAGAAATCGAGTGAAGTTCACTATAACTTGATGAATATCCTCTTTGATGTCAAATGTACTACAATCCCCTGTCAAAAGGGGAATCCTGGGATCCCGGGACAACAACCACTCGATATAACTCTCGCAAGATCCGCTAAACCGGCTCACAGAAAATTGAACGATGAGTGGAATTGCACTAAGACGTTTATTTCCAACGGCATTCTAGCGATATTTCCCGGGATTGCAGTCGGGATTGTGCAATGTTGAACGCATATGAGGCGATTCCCTGTTCATCTGCATTTTATATAAAGTCATATTTAAAATCACCCTAAATTCTACTGTTTTCGTTAATGCTCAATAAATAACGAATCAGGGTTGCCTATATTGTATAGGCTTATCAATAAAAAATAGTATTTTAAATGTAATAAATAATAATTTATGGTATTTTTTTAACTTTCATTTAGACAAGAAAAAAAATATAAGAATGTTTTAGTTATTGCGTTATTATTTTAGCTTTATGTATTAAAACGAAAACAAAATATTAATTAAAAAAATATATATTTGTAATTATAGTAGAGTAGGTAGAAACCCGGCAGGATTGGTTCGAAATGTGACCGTAATTGACGGCTCTAGCCAGTTAGAGTTCTGATGGGATTTTTATAGAGACAATTGGACTGTATACTTCGATCTTCATATGGTAAAATCTCGAAAACTGTAAAAAATATAAAATAAAACCAACATGTTTTTATTCGTTTTATATTGTTATTTCAGTCGTCTACTTCTGTGTGACTGAAGCCATGTGTCCCATTTTGCTCTTTTTCTACACATAAAATAAATAAATTTCCATTTTAGTTATAGGCTACGTTATATGAATTTTCTTTTTTTTTCTCCTTGAGCAGCTGTTAAATCTAAAGAAAACACATTTAGACTTCGGATTGAAAATAAAAATCTTCAAACTGTATAATTCAGCTGAATCTTCCCACCAGCATCAAATAACATTAGTTCACCTGCTTACCAATAAAACCAATCTCAATTAAACAAATTACTAATATCAATTATGTCATATATTTTTATTACATCCAATTACAAGTATCAAAACGATTTCGACAAACTACTTTCTCGTTTCGTCACTAATTACTACGATAAATCTCATTATTATACATATATACGTAAGATAACAGTCGGTAGCTTTTATAGGATTAACATCTTAATAACGACTAGAGATTCTTGTGGCGTTATAATTAGCTTCTTATCTGCACTTAAAATATATACACTTAATGTATGGATACTAATCCCAAAAAGAATTTATAAAACGATAATATGTTTATTATATGTGGGTGGATTTCCAAAAGATATCGAAGGTTAAGCAATGGTTATTCAGGTCGGGCATCTGATGGGTGGTCGTGATTAGAGCCGCTCGGGATCGTCACCGAGCATGTGAATCCACTAGCTCAAGTTACCCGTACAAGTTTTAAACCCGGGTAACTAAGTTAGATAGTTGAGAGTTATTAGCCCATGGCTTTCTGAGGTGAATCATCGATTTAATAACACAGTTAAACATATTTGAATAAAAAGGAAGCGTTTGAAATTTTTTAATTATTATAAAAGTGATACAATTTGCTCAATTTGATACAGCTTACAATATAAATTTATATCCTGAAAAAGGGCTTAAAGCTATTGTGAATTCATAAGTTAAGCAATCACCTTCACAACAGTCAATATATTATTTGAGTTCCCGACACTGATGCGGGTCACGATAATATTACTTTTTCATCTAATATATAACAGTTTGTTACTTGTAAAGATTTACGTGAGAGCTTTCGTAGTACGTTGCTACTTAACGTTATACATATCTCTACATACATATTATTTGTTTCCTAAATATTCAACTTACAGACATTCAGTCAGGTATATTTTTTTCGTCATTGTTATTTTATTTATAATAAAAATCGAAATTTGTTCTTAAAAAAAACAATTCTCCAAAAAAACGTTCAAACCATATAAAGAACAGATAAAACCAAAGTAAAACACACTCAGGATTCAGCACACGGACAACAAACCATTCGATTGAGCCAACTGATTGTTTCAAAGATATTTTAAGAAACGTTGACAATATTTATTTCCTGGACACTTTATTACTATCTCTTGTTTTTTTCTTTAAAATAAATTATTTTATCAAAATATTAAGCTTTTAAAATATGGCTTCTTTTATGATTAGCATAATTTATGCAAATTTTTGCGGGTATTCGCATATTCGCGTTTAACTTTCCCTGTTGCTGCAGAATGGGGTAATGTAAAAACAGTAAAAACAATAAATCTAACTGTGCTCGAGCGGCGCAGTAAAAAGTGCTAACTCGTAGCTACGTCGATTTGTAGGGTTGTCACTCTTGAGAAAAATTTACATCATGCGATTGCCAACATTTTATTCATCGATAAAATAATAATTTAATTTAGACTCTTCTGTATACAAACTTAAGCAACTGAATTTTGACGTTACTTAACCGAAATGTAGTATTATTTAAAAAAATATGGTTAAGAAGAATATTATGGTGATATAGAATAAGGATGGCTGAAATTGGCACCAAGACTTGAGGACCAATAAAAGTGAATCCTTGAAATGAAAAATGCTTCTAGACTTTCCACCATAGTCACATGGAGAATTTTAAATGTAGTTCATAATATAAAATAAAAAAATTAAAGAAACAAAAAAACTAAATCTAATCAAATCAACATTAATGTTATAAACAAAGATAATAGAAACAATCAATATGTTTAAAAATAAATTAATTTTAAAATTTAAAAAAATAGTGCCAACCCTATATTTTAATACAAAAGAGATACTAGTAAGCTCGTAGCTCGAATCGCTTGTCGCCCGGCGTCGCATCAAGACAAACCGATTGTGTAACCCACCCTGGATTATGTCAACTGCTTCTACCAAATAGGCGAATAAAATACACAAATATAACAATGGTTTATTAGGCATTTCATACAATAAAAAGAAAACAACAACCCTATAGTGGATATTGATTTTTTTGGTAAAATACATACACATATTTTCACCGAATTTGCAAGGTTTCATGTGCAATAAACCACATATCAAATATTAAAATTATTTATTTTAGTAAATTCAATAAAACCGAGCAAGGTTCGAGAATCTACTAACAAAAACCACAAATTCATTATACATAATTTAAATTGTCTCACCGTCTCTCCTAATACGAATTAAATTTGTCTTTTACACAAAAAATATTAAAGTACCGTAAAATTAATTAAGTCATATACTTCAATTACTTATGGCTCGTACTTATATTAAATATCTTGAGAAAGTTTATATATATTTTTTTATTAATAATATAATAAACATTTTCTAAATTTATTATAAATGTAATTTAATTTGATTACTTCATAAATCAAATAGTAAATCAGCTGTAGCGGTGCACTATAAAAAAAAAACAATTAAAAAAAAATCAATAATAATCATTTCAGATACCGACCGACAATCGAACCCACGGCACCAAACTCACTCACTCATTCACACTCACACACACAAATTATATGATTATGTCACTCGCAAATCCCAACATTATGACAATAGACATAATTACTATGACCGCAATGTTATTATCTATGCCCATTAATACGTCACTTAGTGAATTAATCACGATTAATAACTACCCACATCTCAGTCACGGAATTAAATGAGGATTTCATCATTCATTTGGCGTTTAATAATTACTGAGTATTGAAATCTTCATTCAATTAAATGTTGTATATATTTTTAGTTTTAGAAATATCAAAATAGTTTTTTCTGTCAAGCGCTAAAAGACGAAACATAATTTCTAAACGTCGAAGATTTCGAAATGTAAATTAATTAATTAGTCGTGAATATTGTGTAATAAAATATGAAAGATAAAAATGCTGATAAAAGGCTTACCGGGCGGTCGGGTTGTTTCCAATCCATTTGATTTGCCAAAATGCAATTGACTGAATTAATAAACTACAATTGACGTTGGAGCTTTGACGACTGTCACACCGACCAAATCATTATGGAATACAATATTACGTAAGCCATACACTTCACTAAGTTATTATGACTTAATTTCAACATTGTAATAACATGTATCTTACTTTAAATGTGTTAACATACATTTAAATGATATAAAAATATAGCATCCCAAATTTAATATCCATAAAGTTTAATCTATAAAGTTTCTCATTGCATTGTCATCAGTACAAGTCTGGAAAGTTTAAATCAAAACATTTGGAAGTTTCTGGAATTGAGTTAAACTTAGACATAATGTTTTTGATATATACGTACAAGGAACATACATACATAAATTATTTATAATTAAGAATTAAAACGAGTCGGTGTAACAGAAGGTAGATTTGTTGGTGCGGTATTAGTTCTATTCGTCTAATTTGGATTTTGGTTTGTTGGAGAAATTTCAATTAGCTTTGAAGGAATTTATGAATAGAACAAGAATATTATCGTTTCTTCGTACCTATTAAATTTTGGATTAATATAAGCCATTTCTTTAACAATTGTTATATCTTTTAATTGGAATGTATAATTAGTTTACGTGAGCGCAGTGTCTGTCTTTGTATTAGTGTCTCAGACTTAATACCCGATTGTGATAAGGCTGGTCTAGGTTTTTGTTATCTATATAGAAATAAAATAACATGGGATTGAGTGGAAAAACAAGACTCAATATCTCAAAACGTCATTTATTTTATTGGAAGTAGGTTGTGTATATGAAAGATACGATTCTAGTGAGTGGACCGGCCTGCAGCCTCTCACACTGTGAGGATTTAGCTCAATACACTCCACGTATAAATTGAGAAATTTGAATATCAGGCCAACCACCATGGACATATTTTTATCATAAATTATATTTCATATCACTTAATTTCATATCAAACAATTTTATTCATCTTATAATTGACAAATAAACTGAAACAAACAAGTATCAATTTCAAATAAACCTAAAAATAATTACTAATATTATTATCCACAAAAAGAGAATACAATACACTTAAAGCCATTATTTATTAATATTTTTAATGCAACTGGCCATTTTGTAAGAATATTGTTAAGCACGTCTAGTCAGTACATTCTCCACGTATACGGTTAAGTGAATGAAAATCTACTCATGTTCATGAATTATTTACTAGCTTATTGCGAATGCTTTAAAGGTTATTTCCCCTTGCACTATGTCTGCATCTAAAAACAAATATAACACGTTTATGTCACAGCGCAGCAAAATTGAATTTAGGTCCAACGAGTTGCCTAACGAACGAACGAACTATTTGAACTCCGAACTGCACACGAAAAGAACCCACTCGCTATTGTCACTTGGCGCGAAAAATAAGAGATTCGAATTTGGAATGTGTTCGAAATTAGCTCCGGGAAATGACATCGGAATACTAAAACTGTTTTGTAGTTGAAATTTACGTTTTAATTTTTTTCGTACTTCGTTTAAATTTCTGCGAAGTATTTTTTGTTACATACAAAGGCAATTATCTGGACTGGTATATAAAGGAATACATTTATTATTTCTTACGAGATTTCGAATAAACCAATTTATAAAACTCAGCTAAGAAAAACAATACATCTAATATGGCTAATCATAACACGGTAAGGGTCAAAGCGCGAAATTAATAAACAATCTACAGTTCTCGAAAAGTTACAAAAATTGAAATCAACCTTAGGTATATAGATTCTTACAAACTTTAACTACAGATTGGTTATTGGAATTGATAACTCAAGAATGGCATTCTAATTAAAAGCATATTTATACTAAAATTAATTACAAATCCAATATTATTGTTCAAAATCAAAATCATAACCTTTTTCCCCAGGACGTAGTCGAATAAAAATTGTATGTTTGAAAAACAATGTTCTTCAGAGGAAAATGTATAATATTTTCCGTATCATAGCAACTTTAATTCGTAACAAAATACAGAATAAATAAGTTAATCAATAAGTCAACTGACATTTGAGACTCAACACTCAATTTGCATGCCTGTGAAGTCCCGTTTGAAATTTTAGGATATAAATAATTCATTTTGGGAGAGATATTTTTTATAAAGAATTTTGTTATTATACTGAGGATCGAATAATACGGAAAGTAAATTAATTTTACAGGAAACATTTGTTTTTTTTGCATTGTGTAAGTATGCGTTTTTTTTAAAGTTATTGAACCTGAAAGAAATCTTATTTCTAATGCTGATGCTACCGGCGGCCAAAATATGTCTTGCCAGCACAAAAACGCCGACTTCAGTGGTTTGCGACAAGCCTACACAAACTTGGCAAGACAATAACTGTATTAGTATTTCTAAACAAAAATATTATCTTCGGAAATATATATTTGTTACCAAAACTAAAAACGTATAAATATTTTTGTAACATTTTAGCAAAAAGTAAATTTAATCGCAAATTTCAAACTGCTATACTAACATGAATGTATTAATCAAATAACGTCAATTAGGAACGAACAATTTCTATAAATCAGAGCAACAAAACACCCTCAGTCGCATTCACATCCCATAAAGCCCATAACGAAATTGGTCGGAATTCCGTATATTACCCCCTAAACTATCATTTGCCAATATCCAGTGCCGAATCTTTTACCAAAATCGCGACAAAAACTATAGATGATTTAAAAATTCCAAATACATTGCTCGGTGCCTCGCGCTTCAATAACATGTCAAACTATAGTGATTCAATGGATGTTAAAGATTTCGAATATTGGTTTAAATCGAATCGTATAACGTTACGGCATTGATTCATGTTTACAATTACCTTAGCAAATCTTACGGTGACGCCAGTTCCCCCTAGTTATAGATCTCTCAAGATTTAGGTTGCCAAGATAACTTGTTTCCTGTATTTCTGTTGAGTAAAATTTCTTGCTTCCATTTTTTTTTGTTTATATAGTGTATACTTAGCAGTGGTAACAAAATGTTTTAACAATGGTATATACTTTATGTTTATTATAAAAACTACTTGTCATTGAATTTAACGTTTTCAAGACTTTACTTAAAATGAAAATTTGCCTAAAATTATAAATATTTTCGAAGCTCAATTTATACTGCCAAGTTAGATTTATACTAAGATTTGTTAGTAACTTACGTATTGGTATAAAATATAAATCGTACGTAATGGATACAAACAACATATGAGTGCAACTAGAAGAGTTATAGGGCTGAATTGGTAATATTTTGTTCACGAATAATCAAATATATTATTACAAACGGCTTATTATTTAATTAAAAGTAAAATCGTTATAAAACAAAAAAATATATACTACATTATCATATTATCAGTAATAATTATTTCAAGTTCTCATTTAATCCCAAACCAATATTAATAAAGGAAAAGTCATCTTAAGTAAATCTCTTATTAACTAAACAGCGTTCGATGTCGTTGCATTATCCCAGCCTCCAAGTAAAGTATCCTTAGAGAAGAAAATTAAGTCCCACTGACTGCGCTCGGCAAACACAATCAAGTGAGGAAAAGTGGCCACCTACTGCCAGACATTCTTCTGAATTCTCAACAGTAAAAAAGAATTGTACTGCAACCAATGCCGCAATAGATAGAAAAGTGTTACAGAGTTAGGAACCAAAACAGCAATGGTAAGTAAAAAATTGTTATAGTCGACATTTTTGGCTGACGTAAAAAATAGGGAATAGCGGACGATCTAATAAGTGTAGGTGAACAATGTAGAGAAAATTCTAAGTGGCAATGTGCTTGGAGTCAATATAAATACAAGCGACCTCTAAATTTAATTACAACATAGTTTTGATCAAATTAAATTCCTGGGAATAGTTTTAGAATAGTCTATATTTATCACCAACTTGGGTACAAATTTTATACCTATATGCGGTGTACTCACATATTTCATATGCCGTATATGTACTAGAACTGAAATTACCTGCAAAAAAGGAAACATTGATTAATAATGGATATAACCTTACAAGAGATATATTCAATAATTCATACAACCATAATATATTGCATTTCATGAATAAATTTCATAATTGTGAAATGAATTTAATAACGTAATTAATTCCTACATTCGAAAAAGTTAAAAGAACATACATAAACTAAACTTTAAAACTATCAAAACACCCTGGCTTCGTTCAGATTTCCTAACAGTAATTATCATAATTCGGCTAATTAACATAAAAGCTTCATAAACTATACTAATTCGGAAGTTTTTGGGATAATCCGGTGTAAAAGACAAACAGCCTAGCTCTTTGCAATATAGTGATATCGAAGACAATAAATAACACTTGCGTGCAGTATAACAGTATTTATTATCCGTGTCCGCTTGATCTTTGGATTAATCACGCGATTCTATTTATATCTAGATTCATCCAAAATTCATAAGAATATTATAAGACATTTTAGATATGAAGTTATTTTTCAGAAATTCTACCGTAATATTAATGCACCTAATTAATATCAGACTATTATTATTATCTAGATTTTCTAAAATTCTTTACAATTATTATAATATAGTAGGAAACTTCAGATTTTTGTAGAAATTTTAGGTATTAAGTAAACAAAACTAATTGACATCATGGTACTGTTAGTGTCAATAAAAATTGAATCTTTGAATGTTTATGTAATAAATAATTTATTTTATTACACATAAATTGCAATATATTGCAATTGCATCTTTCCGCTCTCTTCAATGCTAACTTTAACTATCCTAAATCCTACACTCCTCTGTTTGCGCAATATATTTATAGAGGGATATAAACTTCTCTTCAGATATATATATAGATAGTATGACTATAAACATTGAAAGTTTCATAAATCAAAAAACAAATTAACGCCTGAAATATCAATAAACGATCATGTATGGATTAACATTTTTTAAATCCTTTATACAATACCACTATTAACTCGCCCTACTTCAATCCGATGTTTTTCACAAATTAATCAAACGTAAATTGTTCTTTCAATTCATTTTAAAGAGTATTGTTTTTGTTTATTTACATTAACTAGAGTACCTGATGTACATATATTCTTTATTTTTGTAGTAACTGCAGCTTAACCCGTATAAGACTTAGTGCTTAAAATATACATTATTATGGAAAATCGGCTGAAATCGCATACAAATCCAGTACAACAAATAAAAACACAAGATTTGTATATTTTGCACTTTCGTTGAAGTACGCTATTTGCATGGAATTTTGTACGTTGTAAGCTTTGTTTTATATTCGTAGCTCGGAATGTTCAATGGACGCAGACATTAGACAAGACGAAATTAATTGTTTTTTTTTAATACTAACTTTGTTTTTTTTTAATACAATTTAAATAATATCTCATAAATTATGATTATTATTTTTTATAACAAATGTCTTAGTTTACTTTGAGTTTACCGTCTTTGAGGTTAAAGATCTTAAAAAAAAAATGTTTTAAGCATTCGGTGTCATGTAGTTACAATGGCTAGGTTAAAAAAAGTAAGCAAAAAATAATATGTTTTTTCTAAATGTCTTTAATCTGATCTGCCAGCGATGAAAGCCAAACAGAAAAAGAACGCTAAAGCATCTTAAAAATCTAACTTGATGGCTGAACTGTTTAAGAAACACCAAACTATGGAAATAAAAGTAAAATAAAATAAAATCCGTAACAATGAAGTCTAAGCCGATTATGGTTTGTTTCATAGTATTCTTTTCATACGGCTGTATGAAAAATGTTTAGTTTTCTATAGACTTGAAAGATTACATAAATGTTTTTCCATTTTATAAAATATAATATTTAACCGCGGCCTTGTTTGCTTATTTTTTTAATTCGAAAACTCCCTATTTTTAATTGTTGTGCGAAAATGACGATCACTATATTTTGGTACTTAAAACAATATTAAAAAAAAGTATAATTATTTCAGTACTTATATATAAAACATTATAAATATATTTTCCTTCAATTTCAAACTTGAATCCGGAAGGATTCCAGACTGATGAAAGTATAGAACGTGATTTGGGCTCGAAGTATTTTATAACAGCACTCATATTAATATATAAAACATATTCCATTGTTTTGATAATATATTTAATTTTGCTCATTTTTACATTAAAAATATATTTTAATATTGGAAATTTATATTATATTATCTGAAGTTTGCATTGTTATAAAAATTACAGATAATTTATTATATTCATTTCATATTACAGATTATTATAAAAACTAAAAGACCTTCCACTAAAACCTTTCATTTTACAGAAAAAATAATATAATTTTAAAAGAAAAACACACGCTATCGTTTTAATAATCTTTATTATAGATAGATGAAATATTGAAAGGCGAAATGCCTTGGAAAATTAGCTGGCGGAAATTCTTAAATCAGCGGAAAGATGCTGCGATACTCTGCTATAGAGATAAAATAGACCCTATTATTATATATTAAAGTACATTTTGCATTGTCTTAAAAGTGTAATGTCTTCTTATTTTTATTTAGATATTTCTAAAAGCAAATAATTGAATTATATTCTTGCTTCCACATAGATTATTTGAACGTATATCATTTAGTAGCCATATAACTTACAAATACCAAGCCATTCCCGGATTTAGTATTTCAGCAAAATATACGTCTAGTTTCATGCATAAATTGCAACTTCCTGTTAAATGTATCCATTACATGTTGACATGGCTTAAACTGTCCTTCCCTTGTGACGACAGACGAAATCAAATTAACATGATATCTGTTTTTGCAGGATTTTATGATAAGACAATTGTCATTCTACTTAAAACTAACTGAAGGTTGAATTTATATTGAAATTTTTAACTTTATTTATATAAAAAAATCGGTCTAATGTTGACAATAGAAAAAAAAATATCTTAGGAGCAAGTAAACATTTTTGAAAATGTTCAGCAAACCATGAAAAAAGATCATAAAATTTAATATGAAATAGACTTATATAATATTTCATGGTTATTTCTTGTATTTTCACAGTCGTTATTATTATTTTATAAATAAAATATTACACCAAATATATAATAATATATGACACTTAAATATCTTTTTAAGGGAACCATCCAGCTGGCGGGAGTCCAAGACGCGAGTGGTCACAGATGAAACCGAGTCGTTATCACGACTTGCACTTGCGAGAATCCTAATTCGATTACACTAGTGATATATGACCGTCATAAGTATCGCATATTCCAGAATACTAGACCGTCATAGTGATGTTCCGGAATATTCTAGAATATTTAAGAATCGTTTTCATTTTGCATGATTTACGCTTTCTTAAAGAAATTATTATATACTTAAAAGAACAGAATCAGAGCTAATGTATTAATACAAAAGCTTTAATACTACGGAATCTTTTTTATAAATGTAAATAACAACATTTTAAAAAGAAAAACAAAACAGAAGAATTAATTAGGAACATTAACAGAGCAAGAAATCCTAATTCCATTTTAATACAAAAACACTAACAACTTCAGATTTTATTTAATTTTTAAGATACATTTAAATGCACAAAATTAAACTAAGTGTCCAATTTAGTAGCGAAAGGAACCGCTTTAGTTCAGAGACAATGGGAATACATATATAAATGAAACTCAAATGAGCCCTCAAGTTAAGATAGAATCAAAAGACAATACCAACCTTACATAATTTATTATATCGGACAAAAACGTTGGAAGGATGCGGTTAGGAGCCAAATACAGACGGACATACGGACGGATCGAATATAACACTTGAGATAATTTAAATATTTATAGCTGAGTTCTCAATATCGAGATAACTATTAACTACTAAGTGACTATTAAATCATGACAAATATACAATACCTACGAAAAATGAAATTGAAATCTGTTTGAATTTGTCTCAAAAATATTTAAAATTTAAAAAGAACTATTACTTTACAATATTAAAAATACAATAACATTATATTTTATAAGTACATATTTAATTAGCTTTAATACAAGAAACTATATCACAGAATATCGAAATAGACTTCGATTATTTGATGTTGACAGGCTTTGCTAATACTATTAGGAGCTACATCTTGCCTCGCAGCTTTAACATAGCATTTGATTTGATATAATCTTAGTTTCTAGATCTTTGAGACGAATCGTCTAATATACAATTAATAACTCTGTACCAACAGAAGCTGTATAAACATAAAATAGCTAATAAGAAAATAATGAAAATACATATAAGGCCTTAGGTCATTATATACAAACAATATATACGATGAAAACGAGTTCTATGAGAACTTTGATTATCAATAAAGTAGATATAAGTTGAATGGCAACTATTAGAGACCTTCAGTAACATATTCGTTATTATTACTTGTAGTTAAAATGACTCAGGCTTTGGTATTCCAATGATGACTCAAGTTTGTTCAACACCTTTGTTAAAATTATTTACTCATATAATTGTTTAGATAAAAAAAATACTCAAACCGTTACGGATATTGGTCATCCTAAATCAGTAATTGTTAAAGATTTTTTTTTTATTATTAACAAGTTACGTTTTTAAACAAATATTTTTTCAAAATGTATTAAGTTGAAGGCATAATATTATTATTGATTCATTAAAAATATTTTGTAGTAAACAGATACGTCTGTTAAATACAGTCCAGCACATAATGTAGATGAACCACATCTTATCTCTAGGATCTTCTTAAATCCATTTTAATCTTGATTTAGGAGGTCTTTTAAGTCGCTTTGAATGCACTGAAGCAAATATCCTCTAAGCTATATGGCCGTGTATCCCATAAGCAAAACTAAATAACTAACCCCCTGTCAGGCGTCAGGGTAAACCGCGGGGTCATTGTGCCCCAAAAATTGCTTTATCCCTGATATAGATTCATTTGTTTTTATTAGCTTGTACCTCTATGATTAATAGCCACTTGTTTATAAACTGACAAATTTGGGTGTAAGGGAGTTGGGAAATGTCGAGTAATTGGTGTTCGGGTTGGTAAGTTCATCTAAATCTGAAATAAACGTATAATGACCTAAAAACAAAAGTATTATGAGTTAATATAATAAATATTTTACTTTTCATATTATATAAAATTTATATTTTAGAGTTTTAGACCTCTGGCTATTAGATGACACAGAAAACGTTGAAATATCAACTCGTACGAAACCCAAATTATCATTATAGCCGTGGCGAAAACTTAATTCGAAACAGGAACAACAGACCGACGATCTAAAACTGAAATGTATATATAAAGAGCGGATCCGGAAACTCATTGTGGCTCGACTAAAACAAAGCCCGAAGACGTATGTGTTACTGGAAACGTCTATTTATTTTTTATGTAGAGAGCTTAAAGTTTTCTTTACGACGTGCTTATCTAGCTTTGAAGGTTAAAGATATATAGTTCATTTAACTTTTATTTTACTATTCACTGTATATCTATCTATCTATAATACTAATAAATGATGAGATAAGTAGACGTGGAAGTCTAGTTTAAAGACTACTTTACGTAAGACGATGCTAAATCACGTGCCATTCTTACTACCTGTCTTAATTTCCTGCATTCTTTCCTATTCTTTAAGGATGGCAACACATCTACAAAGTTCTTTAATTTCAGACTGTTCCAATAAGAAAAACCACAGCAAGACAATATGTATATGAAGATTAAAATAGAAAACCTCGGAGAAATCAGTGTACATACATAAAAAAATATACCGGCCGAATTGAGAACCTCCTCCTTTTTGAAGATGTCAGTTAAAAAAATCAATAAAGCTGGAATTCGCATTGAATTTTAAAGAAATGCCATTTCCAGTTGATAGGTATATATCATTGATAAAGATGGTTATTATCGCGCAGTTTGAGTGCAGCGAATGATACTGCGAACACAATGCAGTTATGATCCCGCCAGGGAAATCGCGAGAAGTATTATAATAAATATTGTTCTTTTATTCACACTTCAATATCTATTCATTATGTTGATACACGAACATATAGCATCTAAAATGGTATTTATTTATATTATCACATTATTCAGTTATTCTTAACTCTTATACGTATGTTAAAGGGTTTATTATTTATCCTATAATTATCCTCAATTATATATAAGGATTATATCGGAAACAAATAAAATATTTTAAGTACTAGTTATAACTTAAAAAATCAATCAGAACAATTTTTAATTTTAATAAAAATCTTAAAACTTTATATAGTGTTAATCTAAGAGTGCTAAAGTACTTCAAACTTGTATTTAAAAGGCTAAAAATTAATTTAAATGCAGACGGTGAGTCGCCATTAGACTGTGATGAATAAACAGTCTGGACCTTCAAATGATAGGAGAATTAGTCTTTATTGTATAATTAAAATTATAATTAAATCTGTACAAGTTTGGCAAATACATAAATTAAATAAAGTTATGAATACGAAATAGAATTTAAACTTAAATAACGTTTTATATTCAAATTATTTTATTAAAAGTTTAATAAAAATATATATTTATTTCATGAGGCATTGAATAAAATGTGGTTGTTCGTTAAGAATCTATTTTCTTCAATACCCAGTGTGTAGAAAATCATCTAACATTTCTGTTCCCGGATGTTTAATTATATTTACTGACTTCACATTGGCTAACCTACATCGGTAATTATTTTTTATTTCTGCAGGATATAGGATGTGTAGTAATAGATCTTTTAGAAATGAAGAAGCTAAACGTTCTTAAACATCGATTGAAAAACAAAATAATGGTGAACCATATTTTATATATACATATAATAAAATAATATTGTAACAACAATTCACCGCCCCGTTGGTCTAGTGGTTAGCGCAGACGCCTAACGTATCGCTGCACCAAGAGGCTCGGGTTCGATTTCCGACAGGGACAGGCATGTACGTGATGAGCGTAGATGTCTGAATTTCTGGGTTTGAACGTTTATTAAATATATTCAAAGAATTTAAAATGTGTATTTCTATGTATTTGTATTGTTTTCTAACACCCTTAAGCAAATAATTTTCTTACTTAAGGGTTAGATAAATCAGTGTAATTTGTTGAGTGATATTATTATTATTATTATGTTTTAAATAGAACTAATAATTAGTACGAAAGCTACAACCTTATTTTCTCACTCCAGTTCCTCTTAGCAGGTTTAATGTCGTAGAACTAATCGCTCAGATATTTGTTTCCCGCTGCTCTTAAATTGTTTTGGTCCATTTTGTTTTGTTAAAATGTCTTTTTAGTCTCGTTAGATAAAAATAGAATTTTACTAATGACTGTTTCCAAACATTCGTTCGGAAAATGGACTTTTAGATTCATTAGGCTGAAAAAGATTCATGGGTAAATATTCAAAACACACAAAAGTATTATAAACTATAACAACGAGTATAAAAAATATCGCCAAAGTTTAAACAGTATTTCGTGGAAAAAGCTAGTGAAAATTTTGAAAATTATTATAATCTCTGAAATCAGTCAAAAGTCAAAATCAAAAATTCCATATTTATTCCATAAAAATGTTTTACATTTATTTGGTCGCGAAACTTTAATAAATTTCATCTACAAATAGAAACCTGCATTAACACAGATCAATATGGGTTATTTTAGTATTACTCTTGTGTTTGTACATCATATCAGAGGGAATAGCTACTTTGTCCGCATGAGGTACTAAATTATATATTGTTAAAATAAATACTAAATAAACGGTAAGGTCATTTTTGTCTCAAAAAGAAAATCTTTATCCAAGGTATCGCTATCGTTACATTTTTAACAAACTTTTAGGTAACATACTTGTTACTTATACATACAGTGGCATCGAAACATCATTCCAACCAATTTAAATACGTCATAAATATATTTCTTGCGACCACTTAATTGAGTCCGTCCGTCCGTCTACCTCTAATGGCAACCGTGTGTCGCCGCTATATCAGAACCGTTGTTTCCGACCCTGCTCACCAACCTCTTGGTAGGTACTTGATAATCTTGTGAAATACAAATACTCGTATTTTTATTACAGTTTTTGTCTTCATTTGGTCAGCAATGACAATAAGCTTTAATAGTTTATTTTTTAATCATATCTTTCGACTTCGAATACCAGAGATCACTTGTTTACGTAAATTGGAAAGGACAGTAGGTTCCATATTAATACTATATTTATAGAAATAAGCCCTTTTGTAAAGACACTCCCCAATTTAAAATTGAAGCTACGAGGGTTCCAAGTGCATTCTGGTCTGAGAAGAACCACACAATAAACCTAAAAGGGAATCTTTTATTGTGACCACTGTTTTACAAAAGGGAATATTTAGTATTAATTCGATAGGAAGGTTTGAACTAACATACTACTTTTGGAATGTCAGTTCATGTATCTTTAAACACAGATAAACTGTAGAAAAATTCAATTGGTTAACCAAAAATTTTTGGGAAAACTTTATTCGGATACTCCCAATATATTTCCTGAGATCTCACAATGCAGACAGATAGTTTACAATTATCATCTCTATTAACATTAAGAGGTCTTTTAAATTTCAATAAACAGTACTTGGAATATAACATTGTTTCCTATATAGGATTTGTAGTTTATCAAATCTAATATAATTGGGCATGTGTATGGTGTCTTGGCACACTGCTGACTTCCATGTAACCTAGTCTTGATATCCGGGATGTGTTACTTAACTCTTGTACCGAAGCTTCTCTTTGTTTCACCAATGTAAGATAACCCACAAACACAGTCAAGTTTGTACGTTCATAAGTGTAAACATTATTTACGTAAGTCATTGTAAACCTCTGGTTCAATTAAAATGTAGGTAATTCCAATTATACGCGAAGTGAACTGTTAAAAATTCTTTTATTTTATTTAAAAAGGTAATTCCGGAAATTAAATCTCAATTCCTAGGAGGAAATGAAACGTAACCTTAAAGTTTATATTACATTGGTGAAAAACGAGGTGGTGAATAGTGCTGTCGCCATAACAAATATTGAAATATGCAAATACGTCACTTGATAAATGTGATTAAATCGAAGACATGGTTCACCATCCTTGAGTAATTAGGATTCTGGAGATTAGAACGCGAAGACTAGCTTAAGCTTACAGTCGAACAATGTTGGGCTAGCGTAAAATTGTCCATGACCTAAATAATGAACAGTTGACAAGTATTACTAAATTAAATTTTTTTTAATCTAATCTCCAAACAATTAAACGCAACCAATCGTAATCACCGCGTAAAATAAAGGTGTTGACTATTTTTTTTAAATTTGGATCTTCATCTAGTATGTATAAAATCCTTAAAAGATGTTAACAGAGTTAACAATTAACTCGTTATATCTAATAATCAGTTTTTTCAATAGTTAAAAAAAAAAAAGTACAAAATTATTATTTTGTTGCTTTGTCTTGAAAACTTAAAAGTATTTCTATAAAACAAAAAACAGTTGTAATGCACAATATGTAATAATTATTTAACAAGCAATATAAAGGACAAAACAAAAGTAACAAGTTAATAAATGGTTTCCATGCTATTAACGCTTTGATAGACACCGAATAAAACACTGGACAGAACGAGTTCGGCAGGGCGCCTATCACACCAACCTCAATTAAACAATATAATGAAATACTAATTAACATGACACATAAGACATATGTACAAATTAAATTATTTACTTAACATGTTACATCAGCGAAATGTTTTATTTAATCGAGCCTTCACATTCTCGAGCCAAAATCTCTATATTTTTTTGATTATAATAAAATAAAAATTGTTTTATAACAACAAAAGAAATTTCTATGGGGTTGAAGTTGAATACAATAAAATAAAATATCGTCATCATGTCCCTGCCCTTTCCCACTCGACGTTAACCATAGCATAACATGTTCTTCTCTTCCATTCCTCTTCCCCCCCCCCCCCTTTACTTACCATCTTTCACGCAATCCGTCCAACTCTTCTTTGGTATACCTTGACCCACATATACTTATACATTCAAACCTAATAAATTAAGAGGAATGCCTCTTGTTCCATGGCCTTTATCCCTTCTCATAACATGGACACACTACGCTAGCAAATAAAATATAAAATTTAAAAAATGGAATGAAAAAAAGAGATGGATTTATATACTATACAGACTCCGCGGTGTGACAGGTTCTCAAACAAAACAATCCCCTATTAACCTTTGTACAAATTGTGGGTTCACGAGCCTTATCACTTAGTAGTTTACGAAGACCAGCTATTTGTGAATAAGTAAAAGCGTAGCCCTCGGCATTTAGTAATGAACATTTGCTTCAAAAAACAATCACAACAGAATCTAGGTTTAGTTTACATTATTATTATATATATATTTTTTTTTAATTCAAACTTAAATAACGAATACAAAGTAGGTACACCCAGACTCGAAACAACAATCTAGGCACTAGACAAAAAATTGTCCCGTATGGGAATCACCCACATTCCTTTTATTCAGTAGTCAGGTTCACTAACCTCTACACCAACGGATCATCAAAAGTCAGTGTAATTAAAAATGCATCATTTTGTATTTTTTTAAGTAAAATATAATATTAGCGTCATAACATGGAACATAATCAAGAACCATCAAAATATATTATCCAATAAACAAATACATTTCCACAATGTAACTAAAAAGTTCGTTAAGCATTTCCCAGTTCTAGTTAAAGTGGTTAATCTCAATCACTGCGGGATGTCTCGCTTAATTAAACTCTACTAAGGATGTATAAAATAGTTGGAATAAAACACGATATTGTTAAATATTAACGAGTACATTAATAAAGGTTGATTCAACATAATAAATAATTAATGAACAGTCGTGTAGTCATGTCTCTACGAGCTTATCTAGACCCTAAGTAAGCACAGCTTGTAGTAAGAATATTAGACACAGTTGTCTGAGTTTAAACGCAAATACAGATACATATACATTTAAATACAAACATATTATGTATTAACAGGTGTATGTATATATAATACTAATATACTAAATAGTATTAACAATAATAATAACCAATTTGTTATTCCACGATACCTTGTTTCTTTACTAGAATAAGGTTGTCTGGAATAATCGCTACTTAGCATACGGCTCATTGTAAAGTACATTGTAATTGCAATTTAATTACAGCGTACATTGTATTCTATGTATTTTTAACTGAAATTTATTTGGACATATTAACTAAACATATTAACCATACCATATTAACGTAACATAAATACATAATAATCAAACCCAGGCTTTAGAAAAAACAAGTGTTTAACAAACAAACACTTTTCCAGAATTTACGATCACAGGTACAGCTGTATAAAATATAGTTACATTACAAAATAAAATCTAATAACATCTTAAACAAATATACTAAACTGAAACAGGTATAACTTGCAATAACTGCCTAGTGTGAATTAATAAAAGCAAAGTAAGCAGAGTATTCTACACATACACAGACATACACACACACACACACAAAGCCAAACAAGAATTGCCACGATAGCAGTATTTAAGATACACGACCAATAAAAGCCCGTTGTAGGCACCGCAAGCGCTATCAACACGAATACGACCAGATATAGCTGCTATACTTTTGCTTGATAATATCCTTTATTCTGCAGGGTTATACTAAATTTAAAAACATCTTAGAGACGAATATATTAGTATTTGAATGATGAATATGATTTTTTTTTATTTATTTTCCATATTTGTTTTCAGCATAAATATTAATAAACCATCACCACCGACAGGACTTAAACCCGCACTCCCTTTGATATCACCCCGACGCTCTATCAGTTGAGCTATCGCATCAATACCCCACTTAATAAATTTACCATTCTAAATATAAACCTTATTTTTTAAAGAGACGGAAGCGACATCTTGTAGAATTATTAATAAAATACTAAGCAATGTTTTTAATTTCACGAATAAAAGATGTCACAACCGAAATTAATATTAGAAATTTTCTATAAACATGTCAGCAATGGTACATTGTTAGGACATGTTTGCAACAATTGTTACATTATAACAGCGAGATATTAAAAATCTTGAACAATTATGACCCGACTGGCTCATTTCAGCCCCATATCCAATTACGAGGCGCTGGAGATGGCTGGAGAGCACTTTGTTACAACTCATGAAATGTGCACAAATTATTTTAGTTGCTACTAGTTAACAACGCTTTTGTCTAGAATGTAAATTATTATTTTAATATAAAACTACCAACCAACATGAATTTGTACTTTGTACGTTCCCTGACAATTCTTTTTTTATATACAACCAAGAAAAAGTATATAAAAAAGTCGATTTTGCGAACGTTTCTCGGTTGTTTCAACTACCTTTTAATTGGATTTTTATATTACCTCATTTTTTGTTTCTTCTTCAAAGGTTTCTTTTCTGGCCGCTATGAGACTATTTTATTAAAAACCTTTAATATATTGTATATATGATGTAAAGAATGGTACCTATTCCTATCAAATCGTAAACACAAATACATATTCAAAACTGAGCTAGGGTTAGAAATTGGTACATTTTATGAACAATAAACGTTTTATGAAAATTCTACATATAGGTAAAAATATATATCTTAGAAAATAGAAGACGTAAGGGTATAATCTGTTCTTGCGCTTACATTAAAGGAACATTAGGGTAACGTATCCAGACAAGATACTGCACGGAACCACTGAACTAAGCTCCATTAGACTCTAGAGCCCCAAAAGTAGTGGGGATAAGACTAATGTTCCAGTTCAGGATAGAACGGTACAAGACGATGAGAAATTAAAAACTTACTTTGAAAACAGTAAATCACATTTAAAATACAAATACTGACTACATGAAAATATATAACAAAGCTTGATAGGTTGAAACATTAAAGAAATAATATTTAATTTTAATTACTATTAAAATTTTATAACAAAAAAAAAGTATATTTATTTATATATATATATAAATTTATATAAATTTAAATAAGCTTAACATGGCTATACATGTTTAAAGATATTTTCAAAAATTGATATCGGTGGTGGCATCTTTTCAATGTTTATCTATACTGCAAAGTTAGAAACATTGGTTAGGATTTTCGAAAGAAACCTAATAGATGTCACCACCGTCCCGATAAAGACGATCACATATAGAATGCTTGATTCACCGAGACGGGCAGCGATACGGTAGCTCAGTTGGTAGAGCGACGGGACGGTTTCCCAGTAGTCGCGGGTTCGAGTCCCTGCCCGTATCGGTTTTTTACATTCTATATTTATATAAATTAAAAAAAAAAGTAATATTATTAATGTACATATTATAAAAAAATATCTTAAATATACATAAAATGCAATGTAACAGCCGATACAACATTTTGTATATTTTCATTTATTTTATACCTCGTTCATTTAACCCTCGCACACCGTGTGACCCGTTTTCCTTGTTAATAAGAAATACACAGTTCATATTGTATGTATGGGTCATCTTTCATAGGTTATATGGGGCACATTGGGTCACTTTTAAATGGACAGGTCGTTTCAGAGGTTCGAAAGCGTTCGAGAATATCCGTTGTCCACTTTATTTGTTACTTGGTTATTTTGCAAAGTCACTAGTTAATGTTCTTGATAAAGTTGACAGGCTTTTACGTAAGTTGTTTCGTAAAATAATACACCACATAACCGTAATAACAAAAGTTCTTTTAATATTTACGTAACAAAAAACGGATTTTCATTTAAAAAATCAAGAACTCAGCTTTATCTTTTATTTTGCTGAAAATCCCCAAATTAATACAATTCTACCCTTTTTAAAATCCATTGTGCGATAAAACGTGAAATAGTATAAATGTAGGCAATAAAAAAAACCAGTATACATAATGAATCGGAACCGCTTGAAATGTATTCTTTTGATATTTAAATCATTGACTAATGAAAGATCCGGAGATGTTTAAGCTCAGAGATATTGAGAATTTTAAACTGAGGACAGGAAGTTATACTATATATGATAAACATTATTATATTAAATTATTGATTATGATCCAAAATTCTTAATAACTTTATTATTAAAGCAGATCAATAAGACTTTGCTAGGTAACTATCATATAAGTTCCTGAAACATAAATTGTTTTGACAAAAGGCTAATAAGTAATTATTTTACTATTATAACAATAACGATATACCTTTACAAAAGGGAGGTTAATTGAGTAGCCTTCATATACTTACAATTTACAAACGGGCAAGAAATTCATAATTCCAAGATTAAAGAGATGTTCAGAGTCTTTAATTCCGATTTTTTTGGTTACATCTAACATTATTATAAAGTTATTAAATATTCCCTTTTCTTTTATATTTGTTAAATCTAACGAAGCGGTTATAATTTATTCTCTGACCTTTTGAACAGGATCTACTAAGAAATTTACCCGAGGCACAATATAATGAAATCTAAATTAATAACAAGAGCGGGAATAACTGGAAAACACTTGGAAAATATCGAAGACACTCCCGTTGACTGTTTTAATTAAAAACGTGTTAAGAGTACGACCCGATCAAAAAATATTTTTAATTATCGCCCATCGATTCAACCCTTCACCGATAAATCGGTCTAAATTCGGTTTTATTTAACTTTTATCAACAAATTTCCTGAACGATATCATAATTATATTAATTATGAAAGTCAAAGAGAATTTACCTTACAGTTAATTATTATTTACAAAAAATTAAATTTTGGAAAAAAATATTACATTAATTTCAGATTTATAAAAATACCGAATAGTGATGTAACCATACCGAAAACTTACAAAAAGATAATAACTCTAGTTACGATCTTCATAAAATAAACTGTACTGTAAATAAATTTAGTAATGTTATCAATATAAGGTTTATCTTATAAGGTTTCAATGCATGCCATCCTATTTAAAGGTCAAAAGTTGCCTCTAACTGGGGAGTTACTTATTCAGTAATCTTGGTGCATTCATTTTTCACATGAAATTGATAGTGCTTACTTGAATTTAGTATTTTTCAAATGACGATACTATGGATGTGGTTTTAAAATTTCTCTTTTTATCCGAGAGCTTGTAGTCGTTTTGCGTTTTTTGTTTTAAATTAAAGCATTACTGTTCGTTTTCAGCAGTTTCCAAGTAAATTATTTGAATTTCCGTTTATCGTTACTGTTATTTTGCAGAAACAAAAAGTTAAAGATAAAATGAACAAAAAACATATTATTACAATCCGCTTTTAGCGAAATGTTTAATAATAACAAAGTTCTAAACTAGCACGTTTATATTATTAATAACATTCTTATATAGTTTGCATTCTAATAAACAGTGAAAAGATCACCATCATGGTGATAAACACTAACTTGTGAAAAAAAGTGTTTTTCATTAAAAATCAATAAGAAAATAATCAGTTTCAAGGATAATTAATTTCAATCAATCTAAATATATTACACGTATATCAATTCAATTAAAATCCATGTACAACGTAATGTAACATAGTGAAATCCCAAATGTTCAGTTAACCCTTACTAATGTGCATAATTTACTCAATCTTCGTCATATTAAATTTAATTTCAAACTTTAACTATCTCTAGGGACAATGAAATTATTGGATGTTAATTCATGTTATATCCAATTTTGGTACTTATATGTTATATATCGTAATAATAATATATATAAACGAAGTAATATATAAGCCGCCATTTTAAAAGATTTTTTTATATACAATTGGCGCAGAGTAAAACTATACCGAACCATCGAACACATCGAAAAGACGTAAACCTTTTAAAATAATATACGTATTTTAAACAGTAGTACTTATGAAAACGATCTCGAAACAATAAAATGCAATAAAAACTCTGAGTACAAAATTATTACACAAATAAAAATCTTAAAGCGATTATAGTGAGAACAGAATCTTAAAAAGGAATAACAAGGACTAAAATGTTTATTATTTGAATGTATGTTATTTCATTTTAAATTAAAAAACCCAAGATACAATACGTCTATAAAGATAAAAATAATATTATTATGTTCTTATTGAAGTCGTACTTTCTTTATTTGCATTGGTAAATTACTTGGATTTTAATTTCTTCCTTTATTAAGCGGTCCCCCGTGGCATTTTATATAATATATTAATAATAATTTTTTAGAGGTTTTTTTATAGGGGGGATTTAATAAGTATTTTCGTTGTGCGCAGAAAAGACCCAAAATAATAATTATTGATAACCTTTGCAATTTCTGGCACATGAAAAAACCTTTAATAGGGAGAAATGAAAAACTAATTTTGCTGTCCAAAATGCATTCTTCTCATTTATATTTGACATCCATAAAATATGAAAGATGGTGATATTTTTTCAGAGTATAAATCAAATATAATCATTAATATGTAAAAATAAATAAAATAACCGTTTCAAGATTTAACACGTTTTGTCTTAGGGAAAAGAAAACCTTTAAAAGAAAAATAAATATATTAAAACAGTTGCTAATTATGGCAATTTCCAAAAAAAAAAAAACTATAAAGAACTTATGAGATAATAATTGCGTTTTTTTTAATTCGTTATCTTTTAGAAAATGAATAATTTTATAACATGTAAGTACTAATGTATCTTATTTTCTCATGTTGCTTCTATTTTATTGTTAATATCCCGTTTGCAAACGGAAAATCTATGGGATATTGCTGTATTGTGTGAGGTAAATAACTTCCTTGAATATGTGACCTGAATGTTCCTTTGAACATAGGAGTTCAAACGAACATACAGATCACTTTGTACTAAATGATCACAGCCGCCCAATGACTCTTGAGACTTAAGAAGAATTAGTGAAGCTCTCCTCTGTAACTTAAGTATGTGCTTATTATTAATTTAAAATTCCTCTTGAATAATATCATATCGACCAGCAATAAATAAGATTCCTGAGACTCACACTTTTGAACAACTTTACGCATCCAAGTGGTAGAGGTGTTATTGCAGCTGATGGATGTCAAGCAATATTTAAACTAGGCAGGAGCAACGCAACGCCTAGAATCCAGCCGTTCACGAAGCTTAGGGTTTCGCAACAATTACAACAACGTATTTAACAGTACAAATAGTAGAATCATCTCAGAAATGAACAGTTTTATAAATTTTGACACGATGGCCTTCTCACAACGCCATCCTCTTCTCGTGACTTGAAGGAGTACCTCGTTCTACTGATCACTTGCAGTGTCCTTGTGGCCAAGTTTACTTTGCTCTTCAGTTAAACTAATTACGAGTTCTTTATACCTTACAAATTTATTTTATTAACTGACTCTACTTTTTCCTTCATTATAAAAATAATACTCATCGACGGAGGTGAATGAACCATAATGTAATTATTTGATTAGCACAGCGATGATAAAACTGGATTTTACTAAAAGAAATATAGAAAGCACCTCGAAGAGATTAGCTTTTATATATACGACGGAAACATAGTGAGTTTGTGTTTTTTAAGGCTACCAATTACTCTTGATAACAAATAAATTATATATCAAACAGAATAAAATTATTGCATCGATTATTTTTGTTGATCTTATGTATTAAAATGGGTATTAAAGATTATACACGGAATGAAATGATAAAATACAAGCTCTCTAAGAACATTTCGCACTTCTTAGATACCTACGTTGAAATAAGAATAAAATCTGAATTTATTCATTATACATTAACCTGGGCATGCGATTTTAAAATCTATTTAAACGTGATAACGTTGATTTTCCATTATAGCGACATGAAACCTGGTAATGCAAATAGAATGCAAAGGAAAATCGACTTATTTTGTATACAACTAAGTTTTAAAACATGATATCGAATGTTTATTTAAAACAGCTTACCTAAGGACTGTCTAAACAGACAAGTTCAACTCTATATCCTATATTTAACGACTCAAATTGCGTTAACTAGAATTTAAATTTAATTAGCCGATATCGGGTTCGATTCCCGTTCAGGTTCAATTTCCATGTGTTCTATCAGTGAAATGTTACTTAACTAATTAGCTTGATCACAGCGGTTTTAGTTTCCTTCACTATCCCCGGGAATTATATTTAGAGTTTATTTTAAGTAAGCTTATTTGTATCTAACTACGTATAATTTGCTAGAACATTTGAGAATGAATTACAAATATTTGATTTGTTATAGATATATGTGTTATTAATAAAATTCCCTCAACTATTGTGAACTGTGCATCTATACTAAGACTTTTTATAAGTTTAACGTATGCCTAGTTAAAATAAAACACAGAGACTCTTTTTGGGTCAAAAATATAATAATATTTTGACCAAAAATACTCTAACTAGTTTCGGGTTAGATGAAACACCAACAAAACACTACTGCCTGGAATTCACCTTAATCAGTTACACGATCCCAAACAGGAACAGACGATTATATAACATATTAGGATGACATATTTCATTCATTATTATCTCAACACAGCCACTCCTCGTGGGATTCCCTAACTCAATCAGGAGACACGGGAAGTGCTAACTCACGCAGACAAATTGGACAAAGTCGGTAAATTAATTGACTATTTCGGCCAAGTTCGAGGTGTAAGTGAAGATTAGTTGAAGTAGTGTTCCTTGTTTATTCCTTGAGTAAAACTATTATTATCAATGAGAATGTTTGTATGTCTTATTTTCAGAGGCAACAGTACGTTTATATTTTACAATATATATATATATATTATACTAGTACACCGTATTACAACTTTTTCAACGAGATAATTAAATTCCGATAACTTGAAATCACGCGAGAAAACCATCTATTAAAAGATGGTTACTTATATATAATATATAGAGAATTACAAAAAGAAAATCAGCAATAATATAAAATTGGATAGAAATATTAAATATCCAATAAGCTTCAATATAAGCGTATTTACACTTCAGAGACGGCGAATACATTTCACGTACCTTTAACAAGAGTTATAAATATTTGCTGAGCCCAAAATAATAAACATTATTACTCGAAACACAAAACAGAGATTCGCGCTCTTTGTCTTATATTATATTACACCTGCTGCCTAAATAAGTATAAAAGTACACGATATAATACAAAATCGATGGTCTGCTTCGTGTAAACGGTTTTGATATTGGATTGTTGAAAGTAATCTCCTTGTTAACAATTATTACGAAAACTGGGATTAGAATGGAAAATATTAAACTAAACATAGCAATAATCTTATTAAGCAATTCAAATAAGCAGCAATTAAGATGCTTTCTCTTGTTATCAAATAAATTATATATGAAGGAATTGTAAGTCTGTAAGTTAATTTAATTAAAATTGGATATATTTTTTCTACCCCATATTTATGCGTGTTGTCAGATATCTCAAATATAAAAAAATATAAGTTTTTATGGGCGTGGGTGTAAGAAATTTACAATTACAGATATGTTCGTGGGATTTTCTTTGAATAATTTAGGGCGTTGCCTGAAGCTCGGTTGATATTATCAGTTAAATTGTACACACCAGAGCGTGAACGTCATGATATATATGGATATGGTATGGTTAATAAATATCATCACTTTTAAATCATACTTCATAAAAATTCAGATGTTTTATTATTAGCGGTAAGCAAAATGCACTTAAAAAAGATATATGATAATTTAATTAAAACGCAATATTATCTCTTCATTTTAACATTCTAATACTTCTCTGATTACTTTCAATTAATTAGAATACAAAATGTTTAGTTACCAAAACTAGCACATTATACTTTAGTACATACAAGTAAAAAATCTCAAGGTGCTAATGACAATACAGGTTGGGCAGATCTGAGATAACCGTTCCAGAGTTATAATGGATGATAAAGATAAGATACATATATACTTTTTGTTTAAATTACATAGTACTACAAATGTATACAACGCAAAATAAAATTCCGTTGAAAAATAAACTGTACCAAAATTTTAAACTGACAACCATTTTGTGATAAAATCTTTATACTGATTACACAGTTACTTATCTTATTGCACCTGCCATGAATAGAAATTGCTTCGCTTACCTGAAACCAAAATAACATCTTAGATATTATACCGAATGGGGTTGTCACTTATAAGCATGTGTAGGTAAATTTATATAAATATAGAATTAAAAATAAAACGATATGGGCAGGGTTTCGAACCCGCGACTACTGGGAAACCGTCCCGTCGCTCTTCCAACTGAGCTACCGTATCATTTTTCATTCTATATTTATATAAATTTAAACAAGCCTAACATGGCTATACATGTTTATAGATATTTTCAAACATGTGTACGTAATATCAAACATAATTAGATCTGATCATTAAATTTAACATATGTATTATAAATCTTAGCATCATTAAATCATAGCATTAGCATTATTCTTTAAATAAAACTCCTCTATTACATATTTTCAAAACAAAAGGTAGGAATTAAAAAATAATTTAATATAATTACAAAAATTATAACTTCACTTAATTTTCGACAACGCGTGAAACAAGAACATCAAATCAATCATTAAATCATGGTTTTATGACCAAAGCATTACGATTCCTATTCGAAACTAAATAAGACCTAAAATCGTATATAAGAAATACAGCACCCATCCAGTTTATTACTGTCAAACTCATTACAAAGCAATATCACCCTAAACGACTGTTGTTTTAAGAGTGAAACTTCAGAACGCATTTGAAATATCATACCGTCTATGACAAATGACTTCCTATTACGGCGCCTATCTCCGCAACCCAGGGGATTATTTTTAAACGCCCCTTAATAGATTATAACGGGCAATATATTGCACGGTTTGCGTCAGGTAAGACAATAACATATTTGTATAAAAATGAAAAAGAAGGGGTTATCTTTAAAATTGGATTTACAACGGTTTAATTATAATAGTGCCAAATAAAATGAGGTAAATTTGTTCCGATGATAACATTATTATTAAAATTCTATAGATTGCATTGGTACTTACAGAATACTCAAAAAAAACCCAAACATTCATTTTAGAACGTCGGATATAAGAATTGATATGTCATTATTAATGTTAGCAATTTACTTTAAAGGTTACAGAAAATCAAAAAAATAATGTATTTACTGGATAATAGTTAATTAATTAATAACCTAACATGTGTCCTTAAAAAACCACACATTAAAGATACAATATTAAAGGAAATTACGTAAAAAATATAAATTTTGCTTTTATTTATTATTGATCACACTAAGTATGCTTGTTCCACCGTCACTAAGCTTACGACGGCTGCACCCTAATTGGGCGTGCATTAAACGCTTACGCTCATATACAATGATTTATTCATGCCTCGTGTCGCCTTTATATAGAAGAGGGCCAAATGACCAACCCTGTAGCATCCCACGACTTTCCCTACAAAACGATTACCATTGCCTGTTTCATACACATTTAAATAACACTAACGAACAATAATGGCAATATGTTGTAAATTACGCAAAATGTACGACATCTACGATATATACAATATATTTCTTAGTTAATATCATACTATGAAAGAGGAAAAGCGTACTCATAAAACATTTATTCAGTAAAGGTCTCTAAGTACTAAGACTAACGTTCGTACTGTTTTAATACTATAAACGTAAGTTATTATTTGCAAACATAATAAGTTCATACTCCAAGACCGTAAAAAGGTATTAAATGCCTTAAGAATGTAAATGTAAATTTGTAGAACAATATTATTAGTAATTCCTTCAAAAGCCTATTTGATAAATTATGCACAATTAACAAAGATAGTAAGTTAACTTTTACTAGTTGAACTTTAAATATTAAAGTCTTCATATATTCATAATTAATAAAAAAATGTACTGTGGATTAAATAAAAAGAAAAAATAAACTATCTTTCTGATTATAATGTACAACATCGCAATATTTCAGGTTAGAGTTGAAGTTTAGAACAATAATATTCTAAGCGCTGTCTCAAGACAAGGCCTAATTAGTCAAACTTGTCGCCTTAATTATAGCTTAAGTGGTGACGTAATACATGACCTGTGACGCATTTGATTAAGTGTTTCCTAAGGTATTGAAGGCGTGATTTATAACCTCTGCCACTACTAATTTGTTTGAGCCTTAACTCTTGAGAATAGTATAATATTTTTTAACAAAATGATTTTGCAGACTATTTATTATAAGTTATAATATTGCATTTTGGCTTTAGAATAGTTAAAATTTCAAAAATGTGGACGGATCGTCTGATAAATGATGACTGTTGTCCAGAAACATTTGAAACATCAAAGAAGTCAGCCATGCGTTTTCAATAGTTCGATAGTTCGGCTCGTAGAACTAGTTGACGTTGCTCTCAGACAGGGTTGAAGGAAAGATCATAGAGAGGAAGGCATCTGGGTCACCGTATAAAATGTAACTATAACAAATGCATTTCGATCTTCGGTGAAACAGTATTGCCTTAGTAATTGAAGCTTTATGATGTAAGTAATTATAATGAGCATTGTATGAAAATTTTAGTCTTCAAGATTTTGAGTTCTATAAATGAAATTGTGTAAATAATCCATTGTAAATATATATTTCATTTTGAAGAAACAAATAACAAAGTTACTATTGATAGAATAGTCTTGAATATTAATATTTACAGCCAATAAGTCTGAGACTGGACAAATAACGTAAAAAATATATAACTTAGTCATTTGTCAGTTTTGCTAAACAATGTGATATCAAGTTTTGTCTTGACGCGAGACTTATTGGAAAAGTTTTCGTTTGAGTTTTACAATAGCTAAGTGTATTGACCTTAATTAGAGGTCGTTTAGCTCATAATACTTTCAAGTTTCTTTGAAATGTCAATAAATTTTCTCAGAGCTTATTAGGTTTTATTTAAATTTTAAAACTTGGTTAACTAACTTTTAAATAAGAGGCTACTTTGACTTTAAAAAAAATAAGACAGTAAAAAAAGGCTATATAATATTTTGTTTTAATCCAGATACATTTTATGACAACTAAGATGATCACATATATGTTACATTATATTTTTATAAGTATTTCTTGAAAATAAAAAAATCTTGTCACTGTTACTTTTCGTGCGCCATATTACACTGTCCTTTTTCTTTTTTGCACAAAAAAGACGAACTTTTCTTGTGTTCGAACTAAACATACGAATAATACCTGTATGTATACGTTTGATTAATTTCATTATCCATTTTAATATTCCAAAAAAAGTTGAATCCTTGTATGTTTCCTTTGCTATCACAAAACTTTATTATTATCCAGAATGAAAAATATATCAGACATTGCTTACCTCACCATTTTTTATTCAGTTGTAAACAACAAAATTTTGGGTCACAAAATTTAAAAGTGTCATTAATTTCAGTTTGAATAAAAACAAAATAATATTTTTTATGCAATCCTACCCAATAGATTGTTTGTGTGTGTGTTAAGTTTATGTGTATTTATACATATGAGTTCTATTAGATATAATATGCTTCAATACAAAAATAAATAGAAATTCTTTTAAATTAAATGACAATAAATGTTAAAGAAATAATTTGAACGGATCACGTAGAAGTATACTTCGTAAACATTCTAGGATAATTATAAAGCCGGCCATATATTATAATGCTAGATCAGGTTAAGCATCGGCTAATTAATAAAAAAAAACTAATAACTATCTCGAAAATGGTTTTGAACATTTAAACAGTAACGCAAGGCAATGTATATTTCGATATAGTTTTGAACTATTTTTCTTGTAAAAGCTTCGAAAATATTTGCGTGGGCTACAGACTGCGGGATGTCGCTGAGGATGAATTATTTTAACTGGGAGATGGCACTTAATTTTCAAAAGTTTAGTTTTCATTTCGTACAAACTTTCTGATAGTTCGTAAGAAAGTACAGTACAGTCAGTACGGTACAGTCTAAATTTAACTTAATTATTTTTTTACCTGTAAATATTTTTGTATGTTGTGATAGTAAAGCATATTTTATATTTATAATTAGTAAAGAAAAACATAGATGTGTATTAAGATATTATTAATCTATATATGTTGAGTAATCCAAATTCTACATTGAATAATTTTACCATATCCAAAACTTCAATACCAATGTAATTTTCACCCCTTTTTAATATAGCTCCCAGTTAAAAGGTGCCCCTTAAAACTGGCATTTACTCTGTTCTGACTTTCCGCGTCAGCCCTCGAAAATCATCTATCTAATATATCTTATTTGAGTTTTGAGAAAAATATAAATATCTATAGTGAATTTAATTAAAACGGTAACATTGCCATTTCAGCTAGATATCTAGATAGACAGATATTCTAATATCTAAGACTATCAAAGCTTTAGTGCATGCACGCTATCTTAGAGATGAATTCGTATCAGTTGCAGTGGATCCATCACGGCTGAATAGTCATCAAACGATAAAATTATACATGCCTAGACTATACATACATTTTATGTTTAAACGACTTTAGATAAATATGTCATTGTATTTTGAGTATCTTATAGTGAAAACTTTATTATTAAAAGAGATGCAACTGTCATTTTAAACTTTTTTATTTTAAGAAGAAACTTAAGGGAAAGAGATATTTTATTACACAAATTTTAAAGTGAACAAATAACGATTAACTCAATATAAAAGAAAGCATATACCTTTTGTAAAGAATTAACGTAAAAAGGAGAAACGTTTTTTTCACGATCATTGTTTTTCGCTAGTTTTGTATCATTTATGAATTATTAAAAAAAAAATGTGCTTTTTGATGGGAGTACCATCTCTAATTATTTAATTTTGTAAATAAATATTTACTTGAAAATCCATCTACTCTATCAGAACCTGATACTCTGATAAATAATATTTTATGAGAGTTGTATCACTATAGGTTAATGGAATAGAATAGATTATTTATTGTTATTGTACTATTTTTCTGGCAGCCTCACTGAAGTTTATTGGTATATAAATTATTTAAAAAAAAATAATTAATAAAGTAACAGCTCTAGCACACTCCAGTGTCGGATGGTGGTTGTGATTTTTTTCTGCGAGAGCCTAGTGTCTGGGTTAAAAAGTAGACTATATCATTATCCAGTTAATCAAATCCAATCCCCACCAATAACTCATCCAGTTCTTATGGCATGATTGACGGAACAATATCGAAACATAGAAACTTTCGCATTTATAATATCTCTGGAAACCGGATATTTTTTTCAAAAGCGCTGTTGCTTGTCAAACGCACCCAGACAACAAAACTCAACATTTTTATATGATTGACTGCGTCAAAGCAAAATATCGAGAAAAAATCCTGTGTTTAGTTAAGCTACATAACGAACTGAATATTTTTTGGGGGTCTACGCTTACATATTCATAAACTAATTAGCCTTAGTTATAGTAGGTACGCATTTGTAATTTATCTTTTTTAAACCTCCTAATATAAAATAACATAGAATTCTTTGTTTGAAGGTAGAATACAAAACTGCTAATATTAATTATTAACAGATAATTTATTCGGTGTTTATAAATCACTACCATTTTTCTTTATTAACATCGACAGGTCTCTTTGTTTATGCCTTGTATAATATAATATATATTTTATGAGAAATATTTATAAAGACTTAACTTAAACAATTCTTACTCTTTTCTAAAATATATTATAAGGAAATAATGATTTTTCTAGAACTTATTGATAAGATGTTTACATTAAATGAGTTATGGACAAAATAAAAGAGTTTCTCATAGAGTCGAGTTGTTGGCACAGGGGCGTGTGTTTGTTCCAGTAATTAATGTTATGTTTACCGCTGCGTTGAAAAAAAATAAGTAATATAAATATATAAGATTTACGAATATGTACCGACAATGGATCTTGAGAAGTGATTAACATAATTTAATTGATAGAAGAAATTCGGGCCTATGTATAAATAACACGGACAACACTCTAGCAAAAGAAAAATATTACTTACTTTAATATAACAAGTTGGGGATAAATACTATAACAACAAACAATCTTAGAGAAAGCGTCCTACAATCTATATGAAAATATCTTATTCTACTAGTTAATAATGATAATGATAGATAAATAATAAAATAATAAAAATGAATTCATCAAAACCTTAATGAAAATTAAGGCTAGACTTACTTTGAGGACAGAGTACGATATTAGAAAGTAGGATTACTGTAATATTAATTTTAGAAGTCTTTCACCTCCTGAAAATCCAGAAGTATTATAATATAAAATATCAGCGACATATTTCGAGCCAACAATATTATCTCCTTTAATCTCTTACATAAACCTAATAACATACATAGACAAGTATGTATCGTTCTGATTTTTCAAATTTTGATAATTTTAAAAATAGGTATACATAGTCAAATAATTTGAATTGAGAAGAAGCAAATAGTAACAAAACATTATAAGCTAAGTAACTTGGTATTCTTCAATATTCGGCTTTCACATTAAAATAAATACATCCGGAATCATAATTTTTACGTTTATCACAGCTGGCGGAGTTTGAATGTTTCAAACCTTTGAACTTAAAGGCTTTTTGAGTATTCCAGAGGGTTGAGTTAAATACATTTTGTATATTTTTTTATATAAGGGTTATTTAATTTAGATTATAAAACCTACATTCACAACGCTTATTATTTATTGTGTATACTTTTTCCTCTTTCGCTAATCAGTTTTGTGGAGCCAACAGTTATTGGGAACTTAATAAGATTTTATGATAATAGTGTTTCTTATCATATTAAGAACCACATGGAAGGGAGGGGGCTTAAACCTTGAACTGTCACATTTGCTATAACCAGAAAATTTATAGGTCTTCAGGCCGACACAAGATGTAAAATAATAATCTGTAAAATAAACCGTGAAAGATAAAATATGTATATAAATAGAATAATAATACAAAGTGTAAAAAATATAAAATAAAATTCATATATTCGACAGTACTAACCAACAACATATGTTATTACTAATATTACTACAACATATAATTTACATATTAAAATAGTAGCTAAGATAGTCTAGTGTACGTCTGACCTTACTGAAACCATCTGGGAAATTACAGTTCGACGTTCATGAGAACATGAAATTTTAATATTACGTGGTTAATATTTTCACTGGAAATTAATTTAATATATATTTTTCATAATATAAATATTTCATTATATTTTTTTGTTTTAGTTATTGTTATACTCACAATAGATAAAAAAAAATATTTTTAATCATAAATAAGTGAAATAAAGTAAAATATACTAAAGAAAAAAAAACTAAAATTAAATATATATTTAATATTTTAGAAAAAGGAATCTACGATTTTTAGAAAATATAATAATAACATCAAAATATTTTTTGAGAATCAGCATTCCTTAAAACATTACAGGTACAACCTTATTATTACCTTAGCAGATATAACTTTTAAGCACTAATAATCTAGATAATTAACGATCCAGTAAACAGTTAAGGGCGAGTCGAAACGACCGACGAGGGTGCACTTACTTGACATCATAATATTAAGAATATTAATTTACTAAGAAATTTTTCAAGATTAATACTTTATCTAATGAAATAAGTTACAATATTAAATGCTTATTTTTTATTTGTGAATAATAATCATATACAATAAGAAATTAAGTTACATTCTTATACTTTATTAAATTTTAGAAGCAACTAAATAAACATAATCTTATTATTGTTTTCTATTAAACACCTACATATTTAAATATTAATAATCTAAAAACGAATATAATTTCAAAGTTCAATCAACATTTTAAAATGCTAACGACTACATTATTCCTCATACAATGTACGTCACATGGAAAATCAAAAAACGCATAACAGTCAAGGGTGAACGGAGCATAACGGTAATCTTCCCAGACAACGGACCATAGCCGAGCTTGTCTGTACACCATACAGCTACTGTCTGCCAGTGAACTGTCCATTTAAATTGCAATACATAAGTTTTAATAATTTGCCCACTCCATAATACATAACATAATTTCAAAACCTATATCAAAATATAGTTTACAGATTTGTAAATCAAATCAACAACTATTTAAATCATCTCGACGAATAGTATCAAGATTGCTTGTTCTACTATCTTGTTCTCCAGATAAACGTCCAATGCGAACGCAGCACAATGTTTTCCAACTATCTCGATATCTTCAGTCAACTGGCTAATTCAAACGCAGCACAAGGCGTATCTAAAGAAAGCAATTTAGCCCATGCCGCAGATAAGTATTGTAACCCTAATTGCAGTTACAATTGCTACACTTACCTCACGTATTTGACTCTTATACCAACCACATAAGGGTCACAACACCGTTTGATAATAATAGAAAACAAAATTGAGTCTTGTTAGAGTGTATTATGGTTTAGAATTGGTTGAGTGAAAATAAATAAACAACATACCACCCATGTTCGATAGGAACTATGTTTTTTATTTATTATAATTATGCGATCCACAAAATGAAATTAAAGACGAACATTAAATGAAATTCAGTTTTTATTTACAAACTGAAATTGTATTTGAACTAAAATGAATTAATTTTGTAAACTCATATTATTATAAGCAAAGTATTGTATTAGTATTCGTTTGTTAACCTTACCATATCATTACTAGCACAATGGTTTTGATCACCCTAAATAGTGAGTAATTTAAAGAATTGCCTTATTTGGCTCATAATTACTTAGTTCGAGGAACCAGCGTGACGGTTCTGAGGAAAAATTCCCACATGAAATGTCTTGTATGATTAGAACGATTTTGATGTTGTTTTGATGTTTACAAATGGTAATTATCAAGTACCTACTTGTAAAATTACCTAGGAACAACACAAAAGTATGAAAATCACACTATTCACATCTTACGATTTGAAGGGTTCTTACTTTTTACGATGGCTTCTAATAAGGTATTATTTTCTTTTTCTTAATATAGTTATTTATTGATTGTTTTCGTCTTATAACTAAGTCTATGAAAAGGGTTTAAGAACATACCTATATATGTATTTCTATTTTTTAAAGACACTATTTAATTATATATCTACAGGTTGTAACAATACCCTTTAATGTTATATTGTCTAAATCAAAAAGGTTGAATCAATAAGGTTATATTGAAAGGTGATTTATGTCTTATACAATATACAAAATATAATTACTATACTCACGACGGCCTAAGGTCATGTGGTTAGTGGCTTAGCCAAGGTTCTATTCCATCATCAGACCATTCTTTATGTAATCCACAGATTTTTAGTAATGGACCTTGTGTCTTTGTTTCAAAATATAAAAAAAAATATCTGATAAAAATTTGTAAATAATATACATATATTTAATAAATGCTAAAAATGACAAAACAATATATATATATATATATATATATATATATATATATATATATATATATATAAAATCAGCTTTATCTGAACGGTCTTCTACAATGGACCAGATAATATTAAATATAACAAAATTTTTAGTAACTAAATTCGAGAGCGGGAAGATAAATCTTTTTCATTTCCGTTTCACTGAACGTAGAAAAAAAACACTAAAAACGACAACGTTAAGGCTTCTGCGGTTATTTCTCAAAATTTTGACAAATTCCCAATACTATGTAGCGAGGGAAATATAGAAATAGACACGTGCGTTTACCGACAATTGAAACAGTTTTCCTATACATTGTCCTCTAGTCAAATGATTTCTTTATATTCGGTATTTGTTGTTGTTGTGCCGTTTTACTCGAAAACTAAAAGGATTAGAATACTAACAATAGGATTTATTGTAGCTATGGCAAAAATAACAAATCATAATACTTTAACAAATCGACATTTATCCAAAAAAACTAACCTTTTTTATATATAGAGTCATGAATAATTTGTGTAATTGAAGGTTTTCCCTTTAAATAACTATATAAAGAGCAAACATATTATTTAATATTAATGAGTATTTTGGTGAATATCCCATAACATGAATTATTTTAATACAAGAGTAGGTAATCTGTTATTGCAAAAGTAAAGTTTTTTGTTTAAAAAATAACATATCTGTAATATTTGATATATAGTAATTATATCACTACTACCACAAAACAAAGTCTCACTATACATGTTGTTCTGTCTGTCTGTCAAAAACTAGTTACTGCACAGATATTTATGCGATTTTCATTAATGGATAGAGTAATGTTCAGAGATTTAAGTATTTGTTGGTTTTATTAAGTGAGTTTTGTGACAAAAGATTAAACAGTAACGATTATTTTCAAGTGTTTATTTAAAAAAACATCAAAATCCGAATCTGGGTACGTGATACTAGAATTACGGAAGTAATTACTTTAATCAAAAAATAATTACCAACAGTGTCAACAATTATGATGGCTGTCTGTCAATTAATAAAAAGATTAACACAGAATTTTAAAGCAAATTACATAATTTTAATCAGCCTCTGTTGTAAATAATTAATACTTTAAGCATGAAAATTTTCCATTAACACCTTCATTAAGTTCATCTTTGAAAAGCTGAAATATAAAATATGTAGTATATTAATATATCAAAGAAACTTTACTCAAATATATCAAACGATTATTGACATACGCATTTCCGCGACGCAGGCGGTCCCGACACACATCATTATTTTTTATCTTAATATATAAATTACTAGCATATTTGAAGTTTAAAATAAATGGATATTGTAATAACATTATTTAGGAAAGTGTAAATATATATTTAATACATGTCCAAATTAAATCTCACGGATGACTTAACAATGTGATTGTGTATAGAATTAAAATCTATCCAATAAGTGATCAGTGTTGACTTAATTCGTATGTTTCGAAGCGTAAAATTAGAATTACAAGATGGCCGCCTGTATTGTATGGACTAACGAGCCGTGACTGAGATATGTTGCTTTTTTAATTTATATTAATATTGATATTGACGTGACCAGAATTTTAACTTAATTATACGGCGATAGATTATAAATAAAAATAGTTAATATATGTAAAATAAATAAATATGTATACATAATATTTATATAAAAACAACACTTTTTACATAGAGCGAACGACATCAAATACCTCTTGTTAATTATATTTAATAACATTGTCTTAGAAACTCATATAATAAAATACATAGTATGTTTATGTATTTACGAACTTTATTTACTAGTAGGCTGTCTGTGCGTATTTCCCACGGGATGTCTCAAGTAAACGAACTCCGATACACCGATACAAAATTCTTTTAATATCTAAACTATGACTGATCGCTGTTATCTATTTATTAGACACTCTACTTTTATTTCATCAAACCGTTCATAAACTTAGTTTTAATATTTGTTTATATCCTTAAAGATATTCCGAAGAAAGATTTTTATGAAATGCTTATCATTGTAAAAAAAACAAAAATAAATGGGTCTTTTTATTTAATTATTTTATTTAGCCGACAAATCATATTTTAAAATGTTTTAAATGAAGAATTGAAATTCTTTTGCCAGCCCACAATATATACAAGGTTCGAACACGACAACTAGACAAATTATCGCTCTTCCAACTGAGCTATAGTGCCAATGTAAAAAAACACTTTATTTGAACATTGCAGAATCAACGAGTCTCTGAGAGGTTGATAAGTTCTTCGCAACAATATACTAACAGTGAAAATATTTTTCAGAATAATCATCTCGTTAAGGAATAAAAATAATAAACACAGAAAAAAAAACAAATATGAAGTTACCTTCCTTTACAAACCAATATTCATAAATAATTCAATAAAATATACAATTGCGTATTTCTGTTCACATAAAGGCAATTCCGTTAAATACCTCGCCGCAGACAAACAACATCGGGAGTGATCAACATAAAATTTTATTCCCGAACATAATTTCACTAAACTGGAGACATTGGTTAAGCGGTAATAATTTTTAATGGGGGTCCGTATATTTTTTTTATTATCTATTAAATGCCTAGGATTCCAGAGGAATTAGGATCTGAAAAATAATATGAGTTATAAAAAAAGCTATTCATAAAAATAGTTCGATTTATTAAGATTTTGACTAAACAAGTTCAATATGCCGTTCACTCTCACTTCTACGGAACCCAAATAAAACGCTCGGTACATAAATTCTGCAGCAGCTAACACCTTTTTGCACTCGGTCCTTACTCAGTTATTGATGTGACATACATTTTTCTTTTATTAGCGAGATGAAAGGGTTTATATATGTATAAAATTTATTCAATTATTTATTCATGATTTTTTCTTAGATATAGCGCAGGATATTACAGGATATATTGACTACATTGAACATAATGATAAAATTTAGAAAATAGTATATAAAAGATTTTTGCGTTACTTCTAGAAGAAAAGACCGATATAATTTTGAAATGTAATAAATCTTGTAGATTAAACTCGCTAACGTATTATGATGTACAAAAGCCTTTCTCAGTAAATTTCCTGGTTACGAGACAACTCGAGTAATTAGGACAGTGATGGCTGAACGTTTAAACGTTAAGAAAAATATATAACACGGGTTCATTACCCGTTTCTCGAAGGCTAGATGGTGGTCGAGGAAATAAATAAAAAATATTCAGAACTATAAAAATATTATATAAGAAACACATTTTAACTTTTTTTTGGGAGTTGTATTAATATTAAATTATCAGTATTCAATAATGTTCACAAAGATTTATTATTTTATAGTAGGTTTTACTAAAGAATTAAAAAAATAACATATGCGTCATAAAAAAACACATTTATTTTAGGATTTGTACTCATATATATTTTTTGTATATAATAATATTTGCAAAGGTTTAATTATTTTATGGTAGGGGTTACAAAATAAGGGTAAACATTCAAATTCTTCCAAGTCCGCGCTGAGTCGGACAAACGACTTTATTTGCACTTTATATTTACAAAAAATAAAAGCTTCAAGATACAATAGTATTTTGTTTCAAATATAATTTAAATTTAATTTTATATATTGTTATTAAACCACGTACAAAATGAAAGATATTGGTCTTAATAATAAGTGTATTATACGCAATCTCTCATATTAGAAAACAATACACATACATATACTGTTCAAAGACTCCCTAAGCATTTAGATAATAATTGAAAATACTTTTAAGATAATATTTTTTTCATAAACAAAATATAAAAAGAAATAATTGTTTAAACTGCTCTTTGAGGGATGCAGGAACGAAACATGACTATTTTTGAGTGAGTTGATCATCTGAGTAATTAATGTAAATTGGATTAAGCCATTCGAATACATATTTAACCATGGATCCATCCGATATTTTTATACTTTTTTAAATGTAAATAACATTCATGAAATGAACATAAAATATAAAAAATATTCGATATAAACGCTCGTCCTTAACCCAAATATATAACGAAGAATATTTAAGCCAATAGGGTTTAAGCTCGCGAAAAACAAAGTTCTTCCCTCACAGCCTTGACCATTTTCCTGGCAGGTTGTTACACCGCTGCGAATACGAAATAGGATAAAAAAAAAATTAAACCTTTTTTCACAACACAAGATATTTTTTTATTCGGTAGACTACCTGTAATAAATTAATAGTTGGAAATATAATAGAAATGTATTCGTAAGTTTACATCTTTAGATATTTGTTTTATTACATTGTAAAATTGTCGATTAGGGCTTCAATAAAACTATTTGATGCTGTTTTTTAGAAATTTAAAATTATTTGAAAAATATTTATTTAAATAAATCTAGACAGAGGTGACGCGTGACATACCTACTACCTGTAGTTAGATACACAAAAAATAATAATTAATATAATATTTTGAACACTATGGACAGTATTAGCATCGGTGTGAGAAGGGACCATCTACCCCGCGGCAAATAAACAGTTCAATGAAAATTCTTATCATTGTCTCTAAAGATAATATCTGCTCTAGACAGAAGCGTTTTATCGAAATGGGTGCCGCATTTGTATCGTAAAACGTTTATTTTGTGGTTGTATTGTTTGGGTTTTAAATGTTTGAATTTATTTTGTTCTCGTACCTAGGGGTAGAAAAAATATATATAAATTGGTTTATGTCTTTTTAGTCTTTCTAAATAATATATTGAAATAAAACTGTTTATGGATTTAACTCCCATAAAATGAGTTAAATTGATTGGAGGTGGACATCCATCTCGTCTTACCGTGAACACGATTGCTGCCAAGCATTCGAAACGTTGGGTTAGATTTAAAATGTTAATTTAAAATTTTATTCAATATACGTGAGTTACACCCGCAAAAATAGTTTTTTTTCAATGTGTAGTACTCGTGAAAGCCTTAGATAACACTACTAAATAATATAGACATTTATTCCATATGATAAATCAAAGACGACCCGGGTCATTTTAATATATATAGTCTATGACAAACAATCAAAACTTAACCCTGATCAAATAACAAATTATAACTAAAAGATATATAAACCTTAATCCATGGTTATTAAGTCTATAGTCCTATGAACATACTCATCTGGTATAATATATCAAAACTAAAGTAGTTAGGTCATATGACAGGAAGCATAAGCTTCAAAATCGAGTGGCATGTCAAAGTACAATGCCATCTGTAATTAATCCTAAGACGTATTAAACCTTATGATAACATTCTAAGGCTTTATTGAGGTATCAAAAGCAGGCATCTTCTACCTGTCAGCCACATCATCTGCACGCCTCAGCTTGCTTTACGATTTCTAACCGTAAGTCACATTCCATAACGTCGAAAATACGTTTAGGGGTAAATGTTTCTCTGTTGAAAGTTGCGTTAGAATTTAGAATCCTTAGTTAATAGCAAAAGGTGCAATTTAAAACGATTTCTCTTTGAATTTGGTTCGTTATAAATGATTTGTATATTGTGCTTTTTTAACCATAAGGACTGGCATTCTTAATATTATTTAAGATTTGATTCGGTTAATTGTAGATTTAATTTGGTTTATATGTGGTCTTCAGAAAAAAGAAAATTATAGACATAGCTCTATAAACTGTAAAATAAAGTGTCGGGCTATTATAACTTTTTTTTTTACATAACTTTTTTTTTAGAATAAAAAAAGTGTAGGCCCTTCTTACCGAGAGTGAAATACAAGGGTTGCTTCAGATAATTTTCCTACTGGCAGTATGGACTGGGGAGTGGTTATGAGACTGTGTGTTGCGTAACCGGTGGTATTGGCTTTGGGTGAGGCTGCCAGCGGTGATAGGGCTTAGATCTCTTTCTGCCACAAGCAAGTTTAACAGCGTGCTTCGAGGCGAGATGGTCTGGGAAACAGACATTACCTAGATTTGTCTTTGTTGAGCTCGATACCATGATGTGCGATGTGGGTTCCCGATACTTTTTTTTTTCTTGATGGAACTTGATTATCACAGTAGTCTGTAATGGACCCCTTTTGCTGCATATGTTAGTTTCTATGCCGCCAGAAGTACAACATAACCTTCCCTTTTTGGACTAGTGCGAAAGCATGTATCCAAAAAAGGGTCCAAACGATAAAAAAACACTACTTGATGGTACATGAGGTGCTTTGTCGACCTATTTTTTTTAAATACATTTTAGATTACAAGATCAATGTAATGTTATTTCAAGAACAAAATCCTTGCAAGAAATTATGCAAGAAATATTCATAACTTAAACGGAATAATATTACATTCAAAGTAAAATGTCATATCGAAGAGACGTAAAAGCGAGCAGTAAATAAATTTAAAAATCATTTCATTTTAAGAGGTCGCTCCATCGAATTATTTTTTCCCTTACTAAGTAAAATTGCGGGTCGAAGTTGTTGTCTACGGAAATCCACCCCGCAGTTGAGTAGGGTGAGAAAAAAAATACACCCTTGATACAAAATAAATTTAAAATGCCGACCTATATCAAATGCGGGGACGTTTCGTTAAGAATAAGAAGAGCATTGATTTGAATAATATTTTTTTTTGCGACATTTGAAGTGGTTTTCTAATGGCTTAGTAGAAATACAAAATATTTATATTATTAAAAGAAATTAAAGACAACATAAAATCTAAATAAACACATAATATACATTGAAAACCTAAAATATTTTTGTTGACATACGTGAATAATGTCGCTGACGGTACTTCAAAGAGGCCGCCGCTCATCTGTCTTGCTAAAATTCTATCATTTGTTAGGAGATGAGCCCAGACGGGGATTCTGTAGGTACTCTGCTAATCTGCCTTTATAAAGTGCACACCTCGCATGCACTAGTGCCAACATAACAGAACTTAGTATAATTCAGATACTTACTTACTTACTTACTTACGTACTTAGATTGCTCTTGCACATGTAAATTTTTTTGAACTGTAAATAACAATTACATAATATAATATTATTAATTAATCTAATATACCAGTAAAAAAAAGAAGAAAATTCCCAACCGCTTTCATTTGATTTTATTTAGTTAACTATTTTGAACTCTCAACTGTGAGCTGGATAGAATCTAATTAATTGGAAATTAGAATGTTTGTAGCTTCGGACCGCTGCCGAAACTAGAACATGTCACATACGACTTTGATATAAAGTTGGATGTGGGTAGAAACTTTAAATTAAGAGAGACTCTATATACTTGCAAAGATTTTAGATGATTTATCTCAAATTACGTAACGATAAATCGAGAGTGACCCTGACATGACTTTAATTTGACACACTTGCCCACCTCAACACATCTGACGTGGCGTGAGGTGTCAGTCATTGTGCAAATCTCTCTGATGTTTGTTTCTTCAATGATAATTTGTTTTGATATGTTATAACTATTGATTTTATATCACGAATGTGTCTAATATTAAATAAAATAGCATTTTTAATATTCTTGAGATTTTCAGATTTGAGGATAACATTAATTTCATGAAAATTTATATACCTATATAATTTTTTTTATTAAGTATTGATATAAATTGGCTTATAGCTATGAAAAGCAACATAATCAAATTATGTTGCCGACGGTATTATTTTACATAGTTTTTCATTACTCACTTCTTCCAAGAATCAGATTCATTATAATTGTATCAAAATAAAGAGTAAATTTAGACACAGTCATATCAAAACATCAAATTAAATATCAAAACTAAAGCTGAAATGTTATTTAAGCTTAGTTTATGACATAAACAAAATAATGTCAAGTTTCTAAAGATTAAACCAAACTTTAATATTACTAAAAATACAGCAGCGTGTGAGAATTAATGAAATCCGGCTTTTTTTTAATCGAAACACACATACAATAGAATTATCACACACTCTAAGGGTATGTAAGTTCTATATATCTATCTACATAGTGCACAGGAACATGTGTTCTACGAACATAATCTAAAATCTAAATGATGACAAAATCCAAACATAATTCTGTTTTAGACATGAACTATTTATAAAACAAAATTAGAAAAGAACAATTATTTATAGCATCAATAATTTGAGATTTAGACCGCTGTCTAATAAAATATTGAAACGTAAAATAAAGAATAATACAAGTAGGTATAAATAAACAATAATTAAGTTCACACACTGACAATGTTTGTTGAAAAAGTTGCATAAGAAAACAGCAATAAACTAAGAGTACGGAGAATATGTTTGTTAAACTACTTCAACAACTTCTGCAATATCGTATAAAATGTTAGATATTTCGTTTTTGATATTGTATACTTAATAACTTACGACAAACTTTGTCTATAATCTTCTGATAACGCATAACTTATTGCAACTAACGTAATATATATCTTCAATAAATATTTCATATTTAAAATGATTAAATAGTCGTATTTCTTTTTCTGTATAAAATAATCCAATATTAATAATATAAGGTAAAAGAAATGAGGGTACCACAATAACCAAGTTGGCGACGTTTGTCGAACCATCCCAAACATTTTTCATTTACAAGTTGGGCAACTCCTGCAATATCGAAGATTACGTGACTCTTCTACTTGATGCGAAAGATAATATCATTATGTGATGTCATATGTGCCTGATTGAGAATTAATTTAATAATAATGTAAATTACCTTATGTGTTATCATTATATCAAAATGCGTTATCATTATATAAACACATTATGCGTAATAATACAAAATAATCAAATTTTAATCGAGTTATAGTTTGTGTTTCACAATTTGTACAATTATATAAGAACCTACACAACATATGCTCAAGAAATATTGTTCAGTTAGCAATGATGGACGGACAAATAACGGAGCATTTTGCGGACAGAATTTATGATCCTTCTTGAGGGTAACAAATTGTTATCGAAATTTATTTAATATAAATTCTTTATATATTATTGTTTATAAGCAGATGGCGTCTTTTTAACAAGTAGAATAAATAGGGATATGTTAATTTGTTAGACATTTGATGATTACTTAATTTTTTAATAAATGTAAAATTCATCACCACGAGCTGGATTTGAACCTGCGACCTGTAGGAGTGCATCCGTCGCTATGTCAACTGAGCTATCGCTTCGTATGTATAAAGAATCGCTTCGCTTAAGAATGTATAAAGTTTTATTTAATCACAAAACACTTTAATTGCTAATTTATATTTATATATTAAAATCATAACTACGTACCAAAAATAATCTATAATTCAGGGAAACATACTGCAAATATAGTTAAGAAATCTTCCGATTCCTCACTTTCAAGTGAACAGTACACAAACATTAAACAGCCACTCGAAATCCCAATTTCCAATATATTTTCAGTACTGGGCATTAAAACGACGTCATCCTGCAATCTTACCGACGCAGCCATCCAATGAGCACCGAAAACTCGAAATAGCGAACCAATTTTGAAATTGAAAATAAATATTAGACGATTTCTGTTTAAATGGCGAAGTTAATTTTTTTGATACTGACGGTGAATTGTATTTTAATTCAAATAATCTTAAGTTTTTTTGTTAAAATTCAAAATTAATGTTACAAGCATCGTTAAAACACCCTTTGAAGATCTAAAGAAAAGGATTTAATGAAGAACAATTTTAAGAGATTAATCAAATGGTTTTAATTAAAGCTTAAAATTTACAAAAATCGTTTAGCAATTTTATAAAGGATATTGAAAAACAATTTGATTTATCCTTTATAAACTTTTACAGCTGTTATGAAAATTAAGATCTGGTTTTACAGAATTTCAAATTAAATTACATAAATTTGAAATGACACAACATTCTAGGCATATATTGGAATAACGATTTAAAAATCAAAAGATAGATATAGTATTCACTAAACATATTAAACTATATAATACATTATTACGTATACAAACCCAATCAAACGTATAATGTTACAAACGCACAACACAATTCGCTACATCGTCAATCATTGCACAAACACAAAGATACGAATTAGACACGTCGGATGTAATATTAAATAAAGAAACATAATATTATAATATAATATAATATATAAATAACAACATGTGACCTGTTTAGTAAGAAGAAGTCTATAGTAATAATATTAAATATTATTTTTAAATCAAATTTCATATATTAATATTGATTGATGTTATCAAAATAAATTATTTCTTGTCATTGCTTTTTCCCACAATCTGTTTTACGATAAATATTACTCAATTACACCTGTCCAAGCATGTACAGCAATTAATGCGAATGAATGTACCATTAGAAATATTTAAGCAATTTAAATTTAATTTAGCAATAGGTCACAGGTCTGACACTGGCTTAGCAATGCCTCGCCTTAAATCACGTACAATCAAAATTCTACTCTACTAGTGAAATAATAGGGCTTTTTTTCGTTTGTTAATAGACTTGGTCATCTTGATGTTCCCGTTATATTGATAATTTAAAATATACTCAGCATTCACACCATAAGATATGTTTTAGCTTGTTTTATCTTAATCAACTAACCTTTTACACATACACGTTGGGTAATTGGGGTAGGAAATAGAATAATTATTTATTTTGAACATAAACATATACGCTGAAATATTCATCTTATAGTAGAATTTTGTAGGTTTCCAATAGTTTTAATAAAGTATGACTATTTTCAATTTATTAACATACTTATATACATAAATATATTAAGTCCAATGAGTTTAAAAATATATATAAAAGTATATATTTAAAAACAAGAAACGAGATAACTTCCCAAGTACTTGTCTAAACAAATCTAAGCTACGTAGCACCGCTAAGCGAGAGAAATCACGATCTTAAGAAATACGTGCCTCACAATCCCACCTGAGTTATAGAGGCCTTAGACACAAGCGGAGCGGATAGCGGCAGCGGACTAAGACCTGGGCATTAGTTAGAGCTATTTCTGTTTAGTAAGAAAAATGTTTTAAAAAACGACAAATTTTCCCTTGTACTTTACATCGTACATAAGATTCGAAATTGGAGAATAAATTAACTTTTTATACAAATAATGACTTACAAAATAAAAAAATATATCTCACTTTACAGACTGTGAGCTGGTCCTTACACAAGATGCAGCAAAGCTCCAAGTTTTACCGTTTGTTCCTACCATTTAATTCTATAGTTTTATTCACGTCTTCTTTAAAACGTCTTTTATTATAGCTGTATGTGGAATACAAGATCTTTGAAGTTAAGATCAATTTACAAATAAAATGAAAATGATATTTACGTATTTCTGGATATATAATATGATAATAAATCGTTTTATCCATTAACAAATATTCGAATATTTTACAGCACATGTAGAAAACAGAAATAAGTCATTTCTTATGTATTTAGGGGTAATATAATAAAAAACCGCATTTACTCTTAGGTTGGGTTTTTCATTATTATTGCTATAATACTATTAACATTTTATAATAATTAAAATGTTTTTATTGTACACCAAAGACAAAGAAAGAATTCTCAGGACTATTGGCAAATATAAATAATTTTTAGAATTATCTGGTCGTAAATAAAATCTAATAGATCTAACACTTGAAAATGATTCGAAGGTTACATTAACACTTAAATATAAATAACATTTGATAACAATCACAAATTAATGTTAAAAGCATTCATCGAACTTTTGTTATTGCGCAATCGTTTTGATTGCGATCGCTTAAGCAATTTTTGCGATAGCTTTTATGAAATGCGTGTGAATTTTACAGTTGACAATTATTATTTAAGTAATTAAATATTTAAACACTGTTTATTCTTGTAGCTAATATACTTAAATAATTAAAATAAAGATTTTTTTATCTTAAACTTTTTAACATAGCAAAATGTACACATAGCCAATATCAGTAACTCGGTTTCTTATCAAAGTCCGTTCAGTAAATCTATATAGGTATATCACCGTATAACACCGTTATTGTCCATGAAAACAAAGTGATAAGTAACAGCTAACAGCTATTATAAATTTATATAGAGGAATTCTTTAGAGGTACTTAGTGTCATAGATGTTACTTCTTCTGAGAACCTTTTATGCGTCACATTCTTTAGAAGTGCACTGTCAAAGGTAACATAAGATTTTTAATAATTATCTTTGATGATAATATAAAATGAGAAAAACGACGTCGATTCTAAAGCATAAAGTGCAGACTTGTTTTCATAAATATGTCGAGATAACAATAGCGAATTATGATTTACGGAATCAGGGTTCGATGTCTAGTGGAAATAAATTCTCCGATTATGAATATCTGGGAATGTTTATTTGGTTTTCTATAATTGCTTCATGAAGGCAAATTCAAAATAAAATTAATTAACTTTATTTTGGCAACCCTAAACCTATTTATTGGACCAAGAAATGTTATTTACAATTTTGGCAATACCAAGTAATAATAATTAAAACAAATGAGTCAAATATAATTTCTTAAAGTCTTGGTGAACAGACGAGGCTGCCAAAGCAAATTTGGTCTTCACACTCAAATGAATTCGGAGGTAATGTGGCGGCAGCGGTGTACCAATATCGGCTGTAATACGTAATTTATAATATAATAAAAAATATTTATTTATGAAACAGTATTCATTTGTACATTTTACTTTATTTATTTTTATATAAAAACATTTATGTTATTCGAAACCAGAAATCCGCGGCTGACATTTAAATTAAACGTGAATTTCTTTTAACTTTACGTGCGAATTATTTATTAATATGTAGTAAGAAGTCATTATATGTTTATTTTTATTTTCATATGTATGTATGTGTCTATGACATATCAAGTTCAAGTTTCAGATCAAGTTTTTGTATCTAATAATATATGTAGCTTCAAGAAAAAAACGTAAAAAAGCGTTTTGTCTTGACGTGTTAGCGCATTTTTATAAAAAAAATATATAAAAGAGAAGCATAACTTTTAACTTTTAAAGCTTTGCAAGTTTAGTGAAGTTTACAGTTTCATGCTAAAAGTTCATCTCTGCAATAAAAACAACTCTGGTTACGTTGTTTTGATAACTTAGATGATACTGAAAAATTGTGAAATGGGTTTACCAATTACAGACGAGGGAAGAAACTTTCTTCTTATATATTTTATAAATGGATATTATGTGTTAAATTTAAATGTATTTTTTTCTCATTAATATGGAACATTTTTATTTTGTATTATTTTTGATATATGAAGTATATACTTACATACTAGATATTTTTATAAACTACAAAAAAGCGTTACAAGTAGGTGTAGGTACCTATTACTTGAGGGATAGTGATTGAACCCGGAAAAAAATATATTAGGGCTTATATATTTTTGAATTTACCATTTCGGACCCTGGTGAAATGTAGTTTTATATTTTTGTTCACTAAATAGAACACAAACTTCGTTAAAAAAATATTTTCAATCTGATTGGTAGTTGCAAAGATTAGACAAATAAGTTCTTTAGCTTTATTATACTAGTATACATATATGGAACTTTTTAAAGTTTTCATTATATAAATTAATATTAAGGTTCAAACAAAAGAGTTAAGAGTCCAGTCTTGAGAAGACTTCATGATATCACGCGCTACAAAGATCTAGAGACCGTGAAAGATAATGTTTCTTCCACTTTGAAATTTCCTTTACCGATGATTATTTGATATGATGGATTATGATGTTTTAGCGAAGTTGAGTACATATGTATAGCATAATGTTTTTTATATAAAAAATATAAAATATATTATGATAATTATCCTATCTTTAGTCACTTATTTATTAAAAATGTGTAACTAACTAATGGTTTTAATATGAAAGCTAAGTTTTTTGCTAAATAAAGTAAAGACATAGTACAAAGTGAAACGAACCAGGAGTCCATTTCAAGATATCGGATTACAGCACAAGTGGCGACGTGAGTATCCCATTTTTCATGACTTGTCCCGATTTAGAGCACCCTGTAGCTCGAATAAGATACATGGAACTAAATACATTTTTAGAATATTTATGTATGAAAATGATACCTACATCTACATTTATTAGTTTAATTTAATTTTATGATGAAAGACATCATGTATATAACCACTTATATAAATTGTATTAAATGTGTTTGTTTGTTTATGATGTGACGTCACAAGTTGGATACTTGGTTTATGACTCATATACAAATAAAATGCATTTTTATATATTAATAATAATAATAATAATATCGGGACAAATTACACACATTGATCTAACCCCTAAGTAAGCAAATTATTTGCTTGTGTTAAGGGTGTTAGACAACGATACAAATACATAGAAATACACATATAAATACTGAGAATATATTTAATACACGACCAAACCCAGAAACACAGACATCTATGCTCATCACATAAATAAGTGTCTCTGCAGGGAATCGAACCCGAGCCCCATTGCGCCGTGACACGTTCGGAATCTGCGCTAATCACTCGACCAACGGGACGGTATATGTGACACACTTATTCACTGTAAAACGAAATCGTGAGACAATTTATTCCTACTCTATATTGATTAGTTTGTTGATGGTTTTCAGACTTGCCCTAGAAAAGTTAGTCCTCCTACGTATTCAAAGTGTGACTTAGGAGACTCACGCGACAGACTCACAGACAGAACTCAATAAATCGTTTAAACTTATTTCTTTGTGCTCCCCATACAATAACTTTGTCAACATGTTAAAACTTCAAACAGTTCAAACAGTCTTAATAAAAACATACCTAAGAATGACAGCATTTTTCTTAAAGTTCATTTATTAAATACCATGTCAAGGATTTGTTTAAAATAATATAATTGTGCTGTATACAAAATGCAAGATTAATTTTATTATCAAAAGATATTATTACCTATATCTTGACTATAATTTAACAAACAAACACAAACTAACAAACAATAATAAGTTTCAGTATTATAAAAGCGTAAAATATTGCTATTTTTAATAAAAAAATACGTCATTGTAACTAAAATAAAACATTCAGTCTTTCAGGTTTTTTTAGGTCCTTACGTTTGATCTAGACTGACTAACTATCAGACTGTCGACACGCCCTAACTTGTTGAACAAAGTGAGATAGTGCCAATAAGAGAAAACAGTTATGTGGCTATTTGTTTTATTCTTAGCTAAATGTTGATTGTATTTATGGACAGACAGATACTAATTTACAAATGTTTTCACATTTTATTTGATATGATCGTAAAAAAATAAATACTTCACAGAAAGCGGTCTAAAGTTCCTTGCAGTAAAAATAAACATTATAAAAAAAACATGCCGAACAAAAAATATTTTTTTTTATGAATACTGAAATATTATTACACTAAGAGATTTGAAAGCCAAACCTTTATGTAATTCACCAATGACGACGTTTAAATTATTGGCTACGTCCGTGTCAATATAAAAAAGGTAAAAAACATATTTTTTTACAACATAAATATAAACCTAGACAGACATAACCAATTGTTAAATAGAAAACCACCATAAATTTAAACTACTCATTAATCTTAGCAAGAAAGCAAGCTTTAGTACATTTCATCTTTCTTTAAAGGTTATACCATTTTTAAAAGGCAAAGAAAATTGAGCTTTAACACTAAGTAATATTGTACAAATTTGCTTGGTGTATTCGTAAGTACTAATCATTTGGTTTGCACTGAAATTGTAGTACCAATATGTCTCTATAATCTAGAATCGAGTGTCATTTATACAAGACACTTGCAGACATTGGTTAAATCCATATCCAGTGTTGTATGAACTTCGCCTAATATAGCAAGGTTACGATCTTCGAGTTCAGAGTTGAATGGCTTAAGGAATATTTAACAAATTTTAAACTGTATTTGTAATGTTTTTATTTTTTTTATTTTTCGTATTTTGTAAAAACATAATAAGAACTTTTTAATGCTCTAAAAAGAGTAAAATATTATTACTAAACCGATTTTGAAGAAGCTATATATGTATATAGAAGAAGTAATATAATAACAATATTAGGACAAATTACACACATTGATCTAACCCCTAAGTAAGCAAATTATTTGTTACAAATACATAGAAATTCACATTATAAATGCTGCGAATATATTTAGGTATATTTAATAAACGATCAAACCCACAAATATAAACATCTATGCTCATCACATATATGCCTGTTTCTGCCGGAAATCGAACCCGAGCCCAATTACGTTAGGCGTCTGCGCTAACCACTCGACCAACGGGGCGGCTAAAATGTATGAACTTTTGATATATGAGACTGAAAAGAATAAGTATGCCTGCTCTCTATCTATTAATAAAATTAAAAAAATAATATTTTATTTTCATTTTGACCTTGATCGTTTGAGAAGCCCCATTCTAGTGTACAGTGGCACACATACACATTTGGCAAACAAGGCGATATAAAAATACATGTACTGGACATGTGTGTGTGTGGAAATAACTAATAGATATTTAGATAGTAGTTACTGTAGGTATAAAATGTCAATAAACATACCGTTAATTTAGGCCCAAAATGGGTATTAGACTCTATATGCGAATGTAACTGTTAACCCCTCGCCACTTGTATTTACGCACTGCTGCGTTCGAATTTGGGGTCTGAAGGACCCTTAAGGTGTCTGCAAACTGTATTTATATAAAACCTTCTAGTTATATGATCAAGTACTTAGGAAAGCTTTTAAAAGCATATAACTTTGTATCTAATAAATTATTTAAACTCGACTTTATATTAATAATTTAATATGCTTAGTATTACAGTATTTCAGAGAGCTAAAGAAGTAGCTTTCAAAAATATGAAAACTTAAGTCCGTTGAATTTCTTTCGCCAGTTCTCCTCAGTTCTGTGGCTATTATATTTACGAAGCAGAGGTTGTTATTATAATGAAAAAACGTTATGTAGAAAACTCACTTGCAATATTATTTTTGTATTTCAAACAGGTATATTTTGGATGTTTGAAGATATTTTGCAAAAGTTCTCAACATATTAAAGTAAAACATATTATTGGGAGTTAAAAAAAGACATTATCATTAATTCCCGTAAAAATCAAAAACATTCACCGTTGATTTAATCCGAAAACCCTGAAACCATATGCCACTCTAACCCCCAGACCCCTACGTGGGTCTTAAGGACTCAAAAGGGTCTAAGGGACCCCCGGTATTATGTCAAATGAAACAGATGTATCGACTCGAGTGTTCGCGTTGAGCTTTCTAGAGCACTTAGAGAGTGTCTGGAATGAATATTGAATCGGTATCACTGACTTCACAAAACGTGTATATGTGTGTTTGATAGTTGTCATTAAAACTGACCGTTTTTTATGTACATTAAAATATAATCTAAATTATGATATATGTAACGCCTGCATTATAATTAAGACGAAATTAAAATGTAATTTAAAAAAAAACCTTGATTTTACATTATTTTTCAAGCATAACATTAATAAAAGTCAATCGATATATGTTTATAATTAAAACAAAAACAAATAACAAAAGTTATTATCAGTATAAGAAAGTTGTATAAGAGTAGGTATATTTATCTCATAAATGTTATACTTACGTATTTGAAGCAACCATTATAATTACAGCTAGAAACGTACCTGTAAACAAAAATATCTATACATTAAACCAAAAACACTATTTCAGTAAGTAAATGTGTTAAATATACGAACACAATTCGTTCATCAACTGCTCTCTTATTACGTATGGTATAATTGTATGTTAAACAATCTGTAAGAAAATGTTATTTTCATGTGTGCCTACTATAAAAATCTGTAAAAACGATCCAAGCTAATGAGACTTATTTTTTAGCTATTACTACTTCATGATACAAATTCTACTAAAATTTAATAGAAAAAATATTCAAATAGCACGTATCTGCAAAAAAAATATTTTCTAGAATAAAAAGTTAAGCAAAATAACAATAATATCTTTGATTTAATTCCGATACTAAAACGGCACAGTATCGCTCTTGTCCCGCAATTTAGGGTTACGTCGTCAATAGAATTGCAAACCTCAATCTTGGACTGGCAACCCATCTCTTGGTAAAGACGGTGATACACTGAGCTTAATAATGTAATTTAAGCCGGGACCATTCAATTTCTTTAACCACTGATACACCAAAAAGTCTATATGATCCGTTTTAAAACATGTAAGCCTATTAAAGAAACTATAACGGTTTCACATTTTTTATGGATTACATGAATTAAAAGAATAAAAAATCTCCAATAATGTGAGTAAAAACATGACATTTAGTTATTCAAAGTTTTTATTTCCCCTCCAGACACGTCTGCCGAAGTAAGAACTACAAAAATGTACAAAGAAAATACGTACTCGTATAATAAATGGTAAATCGACTACAAATATCTTATCCGAGGTTACGTAAAGTATTATTAGATAATAAATAAGATATAAATGTACCGCCCATTGCGTCCCAGTTATTAACCGCCAACAGGCAGTTAACCCTCAGTTACTGGGTCGTTCGTGACCGCTAGTGTTTTTATACCTGATGGAGGATTAGCACTGTTTGCGGGTCAAGTCCCATTCGGATTTCATTAGAGACGTAAAAATTTACGTTTATACGACATATCAATAAACCGGGTTATGTCCTAATAAAGTGATTGATTTAAATAAGTAATGAAATAAATTTAAGCACATCATTAAAGTAGATTTGATAATGTAAAAAGAAGTCAAAAAAAAAAACAAATCAAGGCTTCAACATTTCAGCAATATTAATAAGAATAATGTGCAAATCAGGCGAAATTCGTTATAAGCGTAACAAAATTAGGAGAACGAAAAAAATCCTTCAAAAAAAATTAAAATAAGACAAGCTTCTGAAAGTTCCCGACAATTCAATCTACGCATGCTAATTCGCGCTGAGTTTGGAATTTCTTCCATCAAGCTAAATGGATAAAGAGGATTATGGAGACGCGAAAAATTACATTTTTTTTTGCTTTTTGAGGAACTTTTGCATAGTTAACTCTAATTTGCCTATAGTATGAAAAAGTTAAAAATATTAAATATATACACATTAGGTATATTTATTTTTATAATAATACAACAAATCTAAAAGTTAAAACACCATTTTTTATATTTGATGGCAAACAAAATAAAAAATTACCTTACGTTACTTTGAACAAATAAAATTCTGTAAAAATTCTAATATGGAAAACACAAAAACCTAAAAAAATGCTACTTTTAGAGCCCAAACAAACAAGAGGCAGGAGTAAGTAAATGAGGTATTTTTTCGTCGACGGACAGACGACATTAATCTCCTCTCCATTACATGCTCTTGATTTATACTTGTACTATAATTTAGTTTAGTTGACTTCTGTACCGTAAATGTTGATATACTGGAAGTGATATTAAAAAGGTAATAACAAAGTAATGTATAATAAATATCAATTTAGTAATGGTATTTTTACATTTTAATTATATATATTGAAATGACTGCTTTTAAAATACATATATGCTAAATAATAATTGATGTATGTATAAAAAAAGTTTCTTTACTTTTAAACTGTTCATAAAGTATAACAAATATTACTAAATAATTTAAAGTCGTAAATAATAATATAATAATGTATGTATGTATTATTAAAATAAAAGAAACCTAGTCGCATCCAGGTAAGCTACACCAGTAAGATGCAAGAAGTGGGTTAAGCTGATTAGCCCTTAATCCCTATGGCCCTTAAAAAAGGTTGACAACACCGGTGGCTTTACGTTGACAGATTAAAGAATTAAAGAACTTCGACTTATAAATAAACATTAATTTATAATTTACTAATTAGGTAAATAACACCGTTATGGTGTATTTTTATATCATAAGCCCTTAACTTTATAATTTTCAATAATTATCATAATTTACATTTAGTGTGATAAAATTACCTAAGGATATTTTAATTAAATTTGATGTGACACGACAGTAATACACTCAACTTTAACTTATTTGTATCTCAAAAATATTGTAAAAACCGTCTCCCAAACATATTTAAATATTAATGAAATTGACGCTTACAAAGCAAAATTACTTTTAAAACTTCATATCCATAAAAATTCCGAAAGCCCGTAAAATTAAATATTTATAACAAAAAGGATATCAAAAAGTGTATTAAAACGTGTGTTTTTTCATCATTAGACGGAAAAGGTTTTGAAATCGAGTTTCAGAGAAATTGTATGGTAAATGGTTTAAATAATAAAATGGTTAGAGTTAAATATATATTTCATCCAATATAATACCAAATACCAAACCCATAAGGATAACGAGTTGAATAAATCAATATTTCATTGTAATTAAACTTTAACAAAACTCGTATTTCACTAAAATCTAAATTATCTCAATTACTGAAAGTAACCAACTAATCATAGATGAATATTGACGTATTACTTGTATGTAATAAAATTCCGAAATTAATAATCAATCCTAATTCCAATCCCGGTTATATAGAAATACAATTCGTTTCTTGAGTTGTCATTGTAAATCGACCTCAAATAATAGACCTGTGGGTTGAGTTTGTAGGAAGCCAGATAAGGCTGATATCAATCTTGGCTTGTAGATCGTTTAATAAATTCGGACGCAATGCATCATACAACTCGTAGGTATTATGCAATGGTTTATCATAAATCTTATCTTATCTTTTACTATCTTTTATGTTTATAATTTTTATTTAAGTTTAAGAGGTCTGTAGTGACATGTGATTCAACCATTTTATAAAGTTATGTACATCAGATAAATAGTTTATGATTATTTTTTTATATGTAGGTATCACAGAGAAATACAGATTAGCCAAAAACTTTGAAAGCTATGGACTGATTGAATTGTGGTATGTTATATAGAAACAGATCTAATTTAAGCCGCACACAATATAATAAGTACACAAATAGCCACAACATGATATAATAAATAAACTCATATTATATTCAAGCAAATAAACATTTCGTTATCTAAATAGGTCATAACACGAGCGGGAATACGGAATTCGTAGGAAGAAGCGACTGAAGATTGATAGTAGTAATATTATTAGGTCCTTTATATGGAACCGTGTTTATGTATGTACCTACTAGAAAAATGGACAAATAAACACAGATCATATTACGAATAACTAATATATGCGACAAAACATCTAATAATAAAGTGTATTTAATTATAAAATTAAATTACATTTATCATATACATAATTTACAACTGGTTATACAAACAAATAATGAAAATTATATACAAGTATAATTTTCATTCATATACAAACATGAACAATATACAAACATTACAAACATTAACATTCAATATAGTGCACAATCTATAACAATTATACCAAATTTCAATATTACCTAAATTATTCCAACCTATATTCAGAATCTTGAACAAAGTTGTCCGCAGCGGCGTGGTTTCGTTAACGCTCCAGCAACATTCACAGCTAAATTACTAGTACCACATTATGTGATTTAATACATAACTTTCTCCATAATAACTTGAATATAATAAGGACGCCGTCAAAGGAAATAGCCCCTTTATATCCTTTTGATAATATACTAAACTATCTGCTTTGTAGTACATTTTAACTTAAGAAAATTAAAAAGTTTTAAAATAGTTCAATTACAAAATTATAGCTATAGCAATGAAACTAATATATTTTACAGGTGTTTCTGTTACTTAAATACCAAAAATATAAAAACCAAACCCAATTAAAAATATTTAATTGAATATGACATATAATTACTATTAACAAAAAGCCCTAGTTCTTGTTCGAAGTCTAAAAACACTTCTGTAATTTTTAATAAATGTCAGTGGGCGACTGTTATCTACCATCAAGAGTCCCGTATGTCCGTCCATACTATGTTAAAACAAAAACGACCTTATTTTAATATTCAGCATCACTAAAAATATTTATCAAAACCATTAATCGCCAGACGATGCCGGGCGACATCATTAGCTCGTGATAAGAACTTATAATTTATATAATGACCGAGATTGAAGATGACTACTTCTGTATTTTTTTTTTAATTATTTAACCGAATTCCATATAGTATGTATACTACGACTGATTTAAAGGTACACTCTATTTTGACTGAAAATTATTATTAATAATTTTAACATAATTATTAAAATAATTTTTCAAAGTCTCATAAAATGAAACTCAAAATTACAAAACGTATAAAAGGATGCCAATTACAATGAAACCTCCAAGTTACTCGGTAAATATTTACGCAAAACAAAGTTTCATTTTCACAAAGTCGTTATGCTAACTTCGTTGACTTCCAAATTTATATTTTAGCGAGATTTGAACAAACAATACATTTTATATGATATATTAAGTTAGCAAATCAGATTAAATGATTTAACAAAAATATTAATACAAGGCCATATCTTGGAACGTATCGTAGGCTTTAGCCTAGAATAGCCTAGTCTTTTGGGGGAAGCTAGTATTCACTGACTCAACTGCGTGGGTAAGGCAGGGTTACGCAATACCAACTTACCGCCTGGTCAGTAAGCTCAACTATTCCATAAACAAACGAAAAATAAAAACGTTTTAAACTTATATAAATAACTTAATTAATTACAATTGAAAGGGATCGAGATCAATTTTCTTTAATTTAATACCAGTGTATTAATTAAGATACTGAAACCAATAAAGTTAATTCCAATACGCGTTACATTATTAAACTACCGTTAAATAATTTAACAGGATTAACGGAACCAGAACCAACAATCATTAATCAATATAATAATAGATTATTCTCAACTTTAACCGCCCACACGTTTTTGCTTATAGGTTTAATATGGATAATATATAATAACATTTATGGTATTGAAAATTACCCACAATATATAATATTGATTTTATACACGCTTTTAGAAGTTACAAATGGAAAGATTTCTACACCGACTATGACTGAATAGTAACTTTTTATATTATTAACATTATCAGTAAATATAATAACTAACTTAAACTATTTTGCAATTTATCCATTATTAGAATTAAGATTCTAAAATAATATAAACAGAGAAGAAAAGAGAGACAACGTTTTAGGTTGTGAATATTTTAAATTAATAAATTTCTTAGATTTTAGATCGTTATAAAAACTACAAAACAGATGTAAATTGACATTTGTATTAATCAACTATCTTGCTAGTTCATGTCATGTCATAGTCAGGATGATGTCGAATGATGAGACGACAATTAGTACTATTTCGTTCGACTTGTCTTTTGGGACAATCGAAACCAATTACTTGATCCCAGAACTCCTATGAGATATGACACGAAGTTTATAATTATTTTTGAGTTAACTTTATTTTGATACTTAAAAGTTTCTGTATTACAAATGTATTACAAAATCGAGCCGATGGACGAGTGGTTACCGCAGACGTCGTTAGACCCCCATTGCGCCACTATACGTTTATAGTGGCGCAATGGTGCTCGGGTTCCATTCCCGACAGACATAGGCTGATTTGTATGTGATGAGTATAGATGTCTGTATTTCTGGGTTTGGTCGTTTATTAAAAATATTTGCAGTATTTATAATGTGTATTTCTATGTATTTGTATCATTATTTAACACCTTGAACACAAGCAAATAATTGGCTTACTTAGGGGTGAGATCAATGTGTGTAATTGGTTCTGTAACATTATTATTATTAATATTATTAACCTAAGAGAGGTTCATTGTATTTGACATATATCTAGAATATTATTCTTATATTTTAGTACGGCTGGATATGGCTTAAGTGATTTGCATTGTCATGAATGTATGTCTAGATAGATCTCACAATAGTCTGGATATTTCAGACCCATCACTGTTCTAGACATCATCCCAATGTATGTCTATTGGATTGTAAGCTTGTGTACTATTGTCCTAAATTATCAATAATATTTTCGACACCTATGATTACGTATGTTATAATTTTTAATGTTGGTACTTTCTATAGTTTCTGTTTTTGATCTAGATTGGGAAAGCTTATCAGGAAGCTTATCAAAAAAACCTAATTGTCTGCTACGAAGTTTTTTATTTTTTTATTTTTCAACTATTGGTTTCTATGGTCCAAATCTAACCAAATCTAAATTGTAATATGTAACAATTGTATTTAATTTAACTATTGCTGGTATTACATATTGTATTTGATTAATGACTTTATATGGCTTATAAATTAATACAGCATTATATTACACTATATTATCTGATAATAGTTAGCTTCTTGATAAGATCATTAAATCTTAATACCGTCAATGGTGATCTATAATGCTTACACTTAGAGGAATTAGACGCAAAGCCCATAAAGATCGCTTCGGAAATCCCTAAGGATCAAAATCTTAAGCGATTGGCGTAAAATTTACAAGCTGTAGCGATTACAGAGGTAATATAACTAGCGGATGTTATTTGTTAAAAATAAATACAGATATCATTAAAACATATTTAATACATTTATTGGTAATTATTGAATAATCCATGTTCAATTTCAAGTATAATATGAATATTTAAAATGTATATAGTGATTCAAGAGTATTATCCACTCAGAGCATTGTTTAAAATATTAATAACGAGAATTAATTAATAAATATAAAAGCATATCTAATTTAAATTAATTACATTTTATGGTACCTATATATGAAAGCATAACATCTTATAATAAATATATTTTATCATATACATCTCTTTACTTTTTTATTTATATTTTAAGGGAAATGTCGCTTATTGCTTGCGTCGTCAATAATAGCGACATTCAACATTGGATAGACAATAATCCAATTTATGTAACGAGTTGGTCTAACCTACCAACTTTACTAACACTAGTCAATTTCAATCATATTTTTGTATTAACACCATAATAATTTTAACTTAAACCACTAACTAAAGCTAAATAATTTAAAAGTGTTGAACATTTTATGATGAAGTAGGTACTGTTATTAAATACCTCCAATGATATTAGTATAGTTTAAGATGCATACTTATATATTAGTACTATAACTGTGAAAATAGGTTCAGATTACGTTTTTTAATTGCATAAAAAAGTAACAAAAAGAAACACGGATGAAAATCAATTTGATTTCAAAGAATGCATGTATTGCATGTTTTTAAATGTATAAATATGTATCCTGAAGATAGAGATAATATAATTATACCAAAACAATTATAATTATTTAACTAAATTTTATGATCTATTAAAAGAGCAAAATTTAAACAAAAATGAGAACGAGTGCAATCAATCTAGACACCGTTTCAAACATCTTGAGACCACTTGACGCATTGACACCCGTCAATTGTGTCCTGGAAGTGGTGCACAGCTTCTCAAACTGTCATGACATATCTAATATTTTATTCAGATTTAGATTCGTAAATTTAGGAGCAAATACTTCACACAATATTACTTATACGCAATATTATTTAAATATTTAATATGAAATATGTGCAGAACTACCATTTAGACTAATAGAACTATCATTTAGTTTATTAAAAATTTACCATTTACAAAAACAGCTTAGATGTTCTAAATAGCACATCAGCCAAACAACGAAAATTAATGATATTTTGTATCCACGGTCGATAGAAAGTTGCTTCATTTTTTTCATCAATAAAACTTTTTTCAATTATCTATTTACCTATTTACCGCCAGTCTGAGAAATCTTCCAGAACATATTACCAAGACAAGTCGCACCATATGTTAGGACAAGCCCGACATGTTTCTAATTTATTTCTGTTCTAAGTCATACATGTATCAACATTCTAAAGCAATTAGATCCAACGATATAAATACTTATGACTAATCTTAGTTTCCTGAAAATGAGCAAAAACATATATCAAGATTCTATTACTTTCAAGAATTTCAGTTACTGGCGAATTTGAAGGAAGCAATATATAATAATTATATACTGCAATAAAGATTTACGAGTTACTTAGATTTGATTTGATGGCTAATAAAGTGAAATTTACACTTTTATTAATTTAGGAATTGTTTTGGTTATAAATAATTTTAATATTTTAAAGATTTATCTTTGGAAAGAGATATATAATCTCTTTCATAATACCTGTCATCATTGAAAAACTATATTTTTTGATAAAACTGTAATATTCAGATAAAGGGAACGTTTAATTGTATACATAATGCCTCAAATATTTGCACAATAAACTATTGTTCCACCGAAATATCTCGAACCATCAGATTTAGTTCGTTAAACTACAATCAATAACTAACTAACGGTTCGAAAATATATATCCAATCAAAGCCAAATGTAAATAGAGAATATAAATGGCTGTCAATTTATCTCCTCTGTGTAGGTACTTCCATTTTCAAATGAAAAATCGAGTATAAAGATATTATGTTGCAATTAAAAAGTTATCAATACTGTCCCGCTACCATACTAAACTACGTTGTCTTAGTCAATAACTATTAACTATAGTACAAAAACTATTAAAATAACCGAGAATAGATGAACTTACAAATAAAATATATATAAAGACTGTCTAAATAACACCGTTCGAAATGCACAGTTTTCGACATTGACTTATGGTGTTACTCGTTTTGGCTTTGTATATGGCTCAAGAATTTGGAGATATTTATATATCGTGAATACTTAGTAGGTTTTATCCAATTTTAAACACCTAATAAGTGTGTAAAGTTATGATATGTTATATAATGCAATAAAACATCACTAACTGACTGACTGACTAATTGATTGATTGGTTAACATTATTTGAAAACCGAACACTATCATGACAAAGAAAATATTTTTTGTGAAGTAGAACAGATATATTATATGACAATAACAAAGTCAAATTATACATAGAACTATATTTAGATAATCATTAATTATTTTTTTTAGCGTTAATTATATTGTTATGTTAATTATATTAAAGATACTTAACACGGTTGTGAGAATTCTTGGCACCTTCAAGCGAAGTGCATTTGACTTGGGCGGTTTTATTGATCTGATGCGGTTTAGAATTCAGACGTACGCTCATTTATCTCACGGGATTGATAAGGAAATACGGTCCCGGTAATGAGTTATACATTTATTTAATTTCAGTTGTATTTTCGTAAATTTGAATGGAAGTGAAATATTTAAGGAAATACCTCCATTTGTATTAACAACAAACATACTTTAAGTAAAAGAAAATATTAAACATTAATCTAACAACTGATTATTCCTTATTTATTCATTTACAAAACTAAAAAAATAAAAATAAATTTCGTTTAAAATAGTATATAAAAAAAACTTATTGATTGGCTAGCTTTCACAGAAGATCCGCCTGAAGTGGCTATTAGAGATGCGTTTCATATGGTAAGCCATAAAATGTATCATGAATAAGACATAAAACTAAAACAACTTCACTAACGAAAAAACTTAAAAAAAAAGGTTTTATTTAAAACTTTGAGAATCTCTGCGATAAACGACATGTGCACTCTGATTGACCGGCATCGACCACCGAACGGTTAATCGACGCCAACCACTTGGAAATACGAGTGATTTACTGACGTTCCGAACTATCTTGACTAAAAGATACGTCTGTATCAATTGAAGAGCTTTTTCCGTTATCATTTTTGAGATTCCATTCAATTTTGTTTAATGTATTAGCTTTATTTTAATAACAAACAACACTTGCGTAAGTACGTTCGTATATGTGAATATTATTATAATATTGATTACCTCAAATTTACGTAAATTAATCACAAATACCACAGACCATCGCTAATGGCGTCATTATAGCTTAATTTTAATCAATTCCTCATACGTATGTAATATTAAACTTTCCAATGCGTAGGCGCATGCTATATATCAGAAACCCGATACGTTTACGACATATTTATACGTTTGTTTAAAACTAATAAGTATTTTATGTAAGTCATTTAGAATATAAACTGGTAAATGATTCTCGTGTTTATAAATTATAGGTTTGTTAGTGAGTACTTTGAAAAGGTTATAAATAAATTCTATTTTTTAAAAGACCAGCCTTAAGTGATACCTTAAGATTATGTAAATGGAATTAAAATACTATATTTGTAAAATTTTATAACTTAGATAGGTAGGGATTATTTAAAAAAAGGTAGACCTTCCTACATAAATAACAGAAATACAATTTTAAACCACATTATCATTAATAAGCATCTCATTATAACTAAAAAATATATGGAGCCTTTGAAATAATTTTAAATGAATAATATAAACATAAATATAAAATAATTCATTAAAATTCCTAACTTGTCCTGTTCACAAAATTCGTTTGAGAACATACCATAAAATCCAACTTAGTCTAGCCGTCCATTATTTAAAATAAATATCTTTTAGTGACGCGACACTATTGGTATCAATTTATCGATAATCTTGTGAGGGATCGCAATGATTGGAAATAAGCATGTTTACTGTGTATGCCGTTATCATTTATCCTCGTTTTATTACATTTACCCTATTTCGGTTTCAATCTGGAATAAAATGTACAACAGTTACCTATCAGTAAAAATGTACATTTTAATAGATAAACTCGTAACACGCTGATACTAATTTTACATTGTTTTATTAATGTCAAAGCATAATCAACATTGATAAAAATCTTAGAACGTTTAAAATGTTAACGAAACTTGGACACTTCAGCGGCGAATGAATTTATCATTTCGTGAAACTTTTGTGTTTCATGCAAAGTTTCAGATTCAATTAGTTATCAAGTTTCATAATTAATAGTTAAAGTATTTGAGCTGTTATATTTTCTAATATTTAGCTTGTAGTCGTTAAGATTTTCTGTATTATTAAACAATATCGTATACTAAGGCATTTATAAATAAATAATATAAATGAAGTAATCAACAGGATTAATAATATATGCAAGTAGTTTGTTTATTTAAAAAAGAAACTGAACAATTGACCGTAATATTATAATGTAGAAAACTAAAGAGTAATAAATAATAAGTAAACAAAACTCTAACAAATGTCATGTGAACTCAAATGGAACCACAAATTCAACCAAAAATCGTTTAAAATTCAACACAAATATATAAAATGATTTAATAAACACCACAATTAAGTCAAAGGCAAAAAGTATGCAGATTTTCAGAGCGGTCACAGAATTATACCGCAAATTTGGGATTCAAATTGAAATGGGATGTCACCACACGCCATGTGCCCGTAAAACAATTATTCACTCATTCACACCTAAAAGTTGAATAAAAATATTTTAAAAGTACTAAAAATCAACCTTCAAATGAAATCGCAATTAATAATTTACAAACAATCGCTATTAAACTCAATTTTAATATTTTATTTTCCATTTTTACTACATGAAAACTTTGTGTATTAAATTGTTTAATATTTTAAAGCCAATCGCAGCCTTGCGTTATTATTCCCAATCGTAGGAATGCAACATGTTTTTTTTATTATATTTATCGATATTTTATCACTACATACATCACTATGAAAAAGGAATCTTTCAACTATGCTAATAACAGCAATTGATTTGCATGAAACAAATCTGTTGCTCACCAATTATTGTTATTGGCGATTAATTAAAATAAACGACACGACGAGTGGGGTCCGATTTAGAGATCCTTTGTTAAATAAAAGTAAAAGTACACACTTTGAATAATAATAATGTAATAATAATATTAATATTGCAATATAAATCTTATCACGACAACAGGGATTTGTAGTAATTGATACCATGACTTCAATTATTTAAAAAGTACATACGAGTCACGTTATGAACTATTTCAGTCGTAGTTTTTAAACGAAATCCAATTTCTTTTAAGCCAATACCAACCGACATGACTTTAAAAAATACTTTTGACATATCTTATTTAAGGTATTTCGTTTTACTCGGATGTATACGATACGGATTTTTAATATTAAATAAATCTCTATATACAATTTTTATTTAACTACTGGTTTATCATAATTTGTCTCTTGAAATCGCTATCTTTGTCTCTTGAAATCGCTATGTAACGCCTTTCATTTTGACAGACTCCTGGATGGGTTTTCTTGTAAACATAATTTTTAGACTTCACTATATGGCGTCCAAAATCTATAATTTTCCTTTTTTTTTATTATACCCAGTGTCACTTGCGCCATCAGGACGTATCTACCGAAACGTCAAAAATCTTTAAGCCGTTTAGGATGGTTGGTCCGCCCGTGCTTTAACCGCCCCGTTGGTCGAGTGGTTAGCGCAGACGCCTAACGTGTCACGACGCAATGGGGCTCGGATTCGATTCCTGGCGGAGACAGGCATTTATGTGATGAGCATAGATGTCTGTATTTCTGGGTTTGGTCGTTTATTAAAAATATTCTCAGTATTTATATGTGTATTTCTATGTATTTGTATCGTTGTCTAACACCCTTAACACAAGCAAATAATTTGCTTACTTAGGGGTTAGATCAATGTGTGTAATTTGTCCTGATATTATTATTATTAGGACAGCCTAGTATTTTTATTTTCGTATGTTCCCTGCTACAGAGCAGGGAACATACGAAAAGCATACTTAGCTATATTTCTATTTATATACATAATATATTTAAATAACATAACACTCCTTCTAAATACGTCGGGTAATAAGATTTTTTTTTATAAATATTTATGTAAAATTAAGTGAACCAAACGTTTAAAAATAGGATCTACCGTGGCAATTGCGTAATCGCGCTAAACCTGTCTTATGTCACAGACAAAACCACATGCAAAAGTAAGTATTTCCATATTAGTATTAGAAATACTAATAGTTCCATTTCCTATGTGTTATTGAGGGACATAAGTTACAACTTTACCATGTTTTATCAAAACCGGTTCAGTAGTTTTGGCGTGATTGAATAACAAACATCCATTCATCCGAACACCCAAACATATATTAGTAAGATTGATAAATTTAAAACAATTTAATATTACGTCAAATAAATAATATACGACATAAAGAGTACTTACGAAACCTGTTATTTAACAATGTAAGTTTTGTCATTTATAAATGATTATTATAATTTTATTATTAAGAAATTCAACATATGTAAATCACTTTTAGCATTTTCACAGAAACGCCCCCGTAGTCCGGTTATATTTGAATATATAATTGCGTGGATACTATACGGACGTTCGGTTTGTATATATATAACACGTATAGTGGTAATTGAAAACATATTGGCAATATGTTTTCAATTTGTTTATTAGGTAAGTAAAGACAATTTTTAATATACATCTTTTTTTCAAATAATATTCATAGTTTATCAAAAACCAGTATCTAGTACTTACTAGTAGTCAGAATCATATATATGTCAATCCACAGTACTGATTGGTTTCAAACTTAATTGTCTTCTGAGACCACCTAACCTCGGAAATTAAGTTAGATTAATAACTACGACCAATTCATACATATAGCAGATACACAACTGTTTGACAGTTTGTGATATGATTTATTATTGATGAAATTATTATAAATCAGTGTAACTTAAGTAAAAACAAATTTATTTAAAAAAAAACTTTTTTTTCAGTCAATACGAAAGATTATATATAAAAATTAAAAGTAATTCGATGTTACTAGCTAAAATAATATAAATGCCAAATTAAATTGGAATGCTGGATAAGATAAGATGGTTATTTTTGCTAATGGCTGCCAATGTTGGTCACAGAACAGAAGGGACGAGGATTTAGCTGCCGAAAGAAATAAGCAATTAAGTATCACATAATAATTAGTAACATAAGAAAAAGTTTCTTTCTTTCATAAGTAATACTTCGCCAAAGATAAATTTTCTAACAAGTACAGCTAGCTTACAAACGGTTACAAAATAGTCATTTCTTATTTGGAGAAATAAGAATTCCAACTTCTAATAAATTTGACGCCATTTTCTATTGTTGATACAAAATGGCTACCTTAAGTGGGAATATAAAGTGATTTTATTGCCTATTTCTTGACAAATATTTTCCTCTTCGGCGTTTCGTATCGAATAACATTTTCGATTGAACTAAACGTAGACTTGTGTAACATTTGTTTGATTTGAAATAATTTTGTTTAAGTCTTTATTCATACTGGTTACTATTTAAATATTTTATGTGTATCTATCTAATAAACGTCATAGAAATCTTCCAAAGTAACCACGACATCAAAAGATTCAGAAATGTCATATCTTATAAGAACAGTGAAGGGATATTTCACATACATTAAAAGAAAGTAACGAATAAAATCAATTTAGTAACAATTCTAAAAAACTCTAATGTTTTGAAAGTCGTGAAATTATTGTATTGACCTCCAAAATTAGCTTTATATCTTTCGCCTATACAATTTAACGGGATCAAGACTTTTCGGTAGTTTTGTATGGAAGGGTATTTTTATTTCATACCGGATTATTGATTTATAGCGAGTGCGGCGTCCCCTAAATTGTGTTTAGTTACGGTAGGAACGTTGGCGTGATTCATATTGTTTAGTTGTTGTATGTGTGCGTGAAAGTAAAGTGTGTGTGTGTGTGCGTGTGTATGTATGTGCGTGTGTATGTATGTGCATGTGTATGTATGTGCGTGTGTATGTATGTGCGTGTGTATGTATGTGCGTGTGTATGTATGTGCGTGTGTATGTATGTGCGTGTGTATGTATGTGCGTGTGTGTTCGTAATGTTACATCTGACTGTTACTACTATTTGGTATATGTTATACATATTATTATTCAACATTCTTCGTCTATTACAGATTATATTTAGTTTATTTACTATTTTTTGGGTTATTCTAACTATTTGATTTGTAGTCACGGGGGGTCATAGTTTCTTTATTACTTTTTATATTGCTACATACATTCCAACTGCTGTAACAATATAGATATATATATTTTTTTTATTTATAAAATTCTTAATTTAAGAAAATATAATCCGTGTAAATTTTTCTTATAAATATTTGAACTATGACGTATGTTTTATATAACAACCCTCAATTTCCAATTTCTTAATTAAAAGGCAATTTGAATATTAATAATATTTAGAATTATTGAAATAGCTTCTGAATTTGTAACTTCTCAAAGTAATGTGATTTAAAGAAATCTTATAAATTTTACAGTATCTTAAATTTTGTATTAATTACTTTATTTATTCTTGAAGAGAGTTTGACTTTTTCCTTCAATCTTGAATCATTAAAGAGCCGTATTTTTTGATTGATATCTTTACGAAGTATCAAAGTATTACACCAACAAATTTATATAAAAAATTTTGATACTTACCAAATAGTAATAAAACTGTAGAACTATACATACATACATACATACATGCAATTACGCCCACTTTGAAAAAGGGATCGCAAAGTTTTAAAATAATAATATAACCAAGAAAAGACGTCATTAATGACATTTAACATATTTTGGTAGAAGACACTTCTTAATTCTTCGGGGTCATAGTGTGATACTTTACACTGAGATCTTCTTAAAAGAACTGGGTCAAAAGTATTTTCTTCAATTCGTCCAATAGTTCTAGAGACTAACGAGCTTAAGGAAAAAAAAATAGTTCCATTTTCATTTATTTATTTGTGTCTGCTGTATACGAAACGATATTATTTGATAGTATATATAACTTCATCATAAGTATTGATAGTATATGATATCTCGCCATCAGGGACAGATGTCATGTACATTTAACCTAGTTGACCACCCCGACGTACAGAGGCAATCCGGTAACCGGTGAACTAAATAACTAAATAATCTGAATGTATCATGTATATAAACACAATAACCAATAACCAAACAGACAATAAATACTATTACATTCTAATGTAGATAAGAATATATGCTGAAGTTAAGTTATTTATTTCTCTACTTTACCTTGATTTAGATTTAAAATTAAAACTTAAGCTCGCAACACTTTTTCTTCTTAACTAATTACAACCTGACGCTTTAATAGAGTTTGTCTTAAATAAAGTTGGGGTGGAATGGTCTTACTTAAACTTGAAATAGCTATAAATGGCTGACAAAAACCCATTTATTTTCTACGTTAATTCAACATTCATGTATATCAAAAGAGAAGATGATTTATATATAAATTTTAATCAGTTATCTAGTTCATGAATGTATAATAAAGTTTGCTTAATCTTCTCAAATTAATAATTGAATAATTCAGTCGGTTAATTAGTTCACAGTCAAGAACCATCTTATTTGAGGAATACAATTAAACTATACTGTACACAGATAGTTATTCCAGGTCCCAACACTATATCGATGAATATTGATCAAAGAACATTTTTTATAAAATAAAAAAATATCCTAAATGTCGGTTTTCTAACAATTGTTACCATTTATCTATTTACCGGTAAAATCGATTGACATGACTGGATATAGATTATAGCGTACGTTGGGCTCTAATATTTTTACATTTCTGCAAAATTTGCTTTATACTATTCTATACAATAATTTGTGTTCTATCCATAGCACGACCAAAACAAATACGTCCATAAATCCGTCTACAAATTAAAAAAACAAGTTTATGCTAGATTAAGCATACGTTATAATTTTGAACATTTTAACTTACTTATACAAATGGTACAAGTAACTCTCTTCTAAAGCAGAGTCGCGGAGATAGAGGTAGTTATATATAAATAACGTAGCTTTAAACAGAGCCTCGCTATAAACTTTAATCATTAACAAAGTGATGCTTCAGTTATTAAAATAATTTTGTGTAAATACTTCACGATTTCACAGACCAATATATATCATAGGGGCATTATGAAGAAATTAAGACTTTATTGAAAACAAAATATTTTTTAAGATCTTTAATAATTACTTATTTATATCAGAAAATATTAAGGTAAACTTAACTTAATGATTAACGTTTTGAGAGACTTATACTAATAACTATATATTTTATATAATATATGTATGTACAAAGATACTAGTGACATTATAGCGACATTATAGCAAGACGTAGAAAAACACAGATACAATTCTTCAGTTTGTGTCAGTATTTAATGTGTCGTTCTTATATGTACCACATTGTTAGATTCAGCAACGGATTTGTGAATAAACTAGACATGTACCTACTAGGTAGGTACTGCTTACGTCATAGTTCCAAATAATAATATAGGTTTTTTTTTCATTAACCCCAATTTTAATAATGTCACGTATATATATATATATATATAATATATGTATTAGAGTAGAATAGTCTAGTAAATATTAATTGTAATAACACTCTTTTAAAAGATCGATATGTAGTAACTATAACGTTCCATTTCTTAATATCACGGCTGACGGTACCACTTACCATACCAGGTAGAATGTTCAAACCATTAAAAACAACATTTGACCACCACAGTATAATAATGCTAAATTATTTAATATTAGTCTTCAATAGTATAATATTTAATAATAATAATAATATCAGGACAAATTACACACATTGATCTAAGCCCTAAGTAAATATTAGTCTTCAATAGTATAATATTTAATAATAATAATAATATCAGGACAAATTACACACATTGATCTAAGCCCTAAGTAAGCAAATTATTTGCTTGTGTTAAGGGTGTTAGACAACGATACAAATACATAGAGAAATACACATATAAATACTGAGAATATATTCAATAAACAACCAAACATAGAAACATAGACATCTATGCTCATTACATAAATGCCTGCCTGCTGGGAATCGAACCTGAGCTCCATTGCGCCGTGACACATTAGGCGTCTGCGCTAACCACTCGACTAACGGGGCGGCTATAAAATATATGTTTTAAATTTTATGTAAAATTATCCATACTATGCTTTTTTATATTAGTTTAATAATTATTAAATTAACAACACTTATTTGAACTCCAATCTAACCGGGCACTAACCTGCGACTTCTGGGAGTTTGTCATTGCCGTTTTGTGAACTGAGCTCCCGATACTAGATAATGTTTTTCGACTTTAGAGTCACTTATAATGGTAATTTATAATTTTTTACCTATGATACTCAGTGAGATAGTCCTGGTTCAATGTGGAACCATGTAATGTGTAAGATTTGTTAATTAGTCTCTATTCACAACGTACTCTGTAAAATTTTAGATTTCTAACAGTATAGCCTGCGTTTATTTACAAGTAATTCATACATTTTGAAACTTAATGATATTGTGTTATATAATATAATAGAATATAAAAAGATAGATAGATAGAAAGGTTTTTATTATTTTACAATAATTGTCTTTCCGCTCATATCATGTATAAATACGCAAGTAAAATCACCTTCATACAATTTTAATATGTATAAATCAACCAAATTAATACAAGTTAAAATGGAGATAAAAGAAAATCCACACAAACTCATATCTATGAAGAAAAAAAAACTCAATCCAAAACCTGACACATTCCTAATAAGTTGCCGATATTGAATCAATTTTCACTATCGCCAATAGATTTTGAGACTTAGTGCATTCACATAAAGTCTAAACGAGATGCATGTGAACAATATTGTGAAAACCTCAATTTTATATTCCGTCAACTCAATCGAGTTAAGCCCTTATATCCGATGAATAGGGTCGACATTCATATGATTCGTCAAGGTCAAGGTTCCTCCAGGTGTCTCGGATATGGAAAACAGGTAATAAATATGTGTAGGATATATTCTTCCTGTGATGATTACAGACTGACTTCCTAGAACAACATTTTATATACACCACAAACATTTGTATTGCATTCTTAATCTACATATTTTTGTATTGTTAAAACTAACTGGTTCTAAAATTTCTATCAAAGCTAAATATTTTTATATAGTTTTTATTTTGGTATGTAATGTATATAGCTTTTAACTTACTTTATCTCGTCGCCAATACTCTATTGACGTGTTCATGGTAATAGTATTTTTGGCACTAAGGTATGTGTCATTTGTCTTATGAGACTTCTGGAAACAAAATATCGGTTTGAATGGTCCAATGTCACTGATGGGACCACCAATAGTATCAGTTGTCCCATCATTTAACAACTTTATGGTGTTAGTAGGACCCTTAAAAAGCTATATTACATTTTAAGATGACCATAAGAGTTTATCTTTCATCAGAAACAAAAAAATCCATTAACTATTAATATCACAAATAATTATTATTGAACACACAATGGTCACCCATCACAAATGTGACCAGTTGCTTAACCATCTTCAACTGTAACCCTGGCACTGTAATAATCAAAAAGTATGCATTGTCGTCTCTCAAAAACATTTTAGCTTCACAAATACAGGCTTGAGCGTTCTATTTGAGCAGCTTTCACTTGAATGTTTATTTGTTTTGCTGTAACTCGGGAACACTTGCCGTATTTGTATTGAATCTCAGTTAAATCGTCGTTTGTTTTTCTTTTCTTTAAGATGTCATTATTACTGTTATGTTAAAATATAATAACCGACAGGAATAATATTTGGCTTTGTCCAAAAAGAAATGTGTTATCTGTACTATTATGTAATATGTAGGTAGGTATACCTACTATAAAAAAAATGTGTTTATTAAAACACATAAAAACAAAACAAAAATAATTAAAATATACTCTAAGAAAAATATAAGCAATGACATTTTTATTTTAAAATTATATAAAATACATAGCTGAGTTAATTTAAAAATATCACTAGCAAAACTCATGTACATTCCACACTAAAATGTACTTTAAATCACAAAAATAAAGCTTAAATTTGTAAAATAGATTCCCAATTTGACAACACAAGCGACATTAGAGTACGAACTGTATTACGTACACTTAAGACTCAAAATCGTATGTACCTACAGAGCGTTATAAAGAAAATTTACAACTACCCCATAAGTGAAATGTCTTAACCGGATGACTTATGAGGTCAATCTTTATTCATATGGACCGGCAATACATTCCGGACCGGGCATTATATTTGTCTAAATAAAATTTATACTAGCCACCGCGTTTTATATTTCATATTACTTACAATTTTTATATTCTTGTTTTCATATTTTACGGATTGTTATTATATAAAAATAAATAACCAGATATCATGTGAAATTTCATTGCAATAATTCATAAGCAGATTTAATGAAATATGCTAGTGGTCGATTTGTCGTTGAAATTAAAAGTTACATAAAGATTTGTATCTTTGAAAAAAACACCTTTATAATCATAACATACATCTTTTTTATTATTTTTTTTCATGTCAGACAAAAACCTACTCTTTGCACCTACTTAACTATTTGACAGCTGACTATTTCATATTAATTTCAATTGACAGTGTGGAATTAAGCATTTAATCTGCCAATGTTGCCAATGCCAATTTATATGTGCCAATGTTGCCAATGCCAATTTATATGTGGTAGATAAACCTTATTATTTCTGCACTACTCAAAATTAAACTTAATTTGGTTAAATCTCAGATTCCTCTGTGAATGCTATTTATCTCAAAACATTTCTATAATCAAATATATTAAACATATATATTAAATTTTAAGCAGAAAACAATAATAAGTTGAGAGCATCATACTTTATAAAGCAGGAAGCTAGAAAATCATCAGACTTCACTTCACTTCTAAAAATAAAAAATCTTAAGACAATAATTTATGTTACTTATCACTAAAATCCTAAAATCTAAGATAACTGACTTAAATGATCTGTGAGAAATTAAATACGCAAACAGATGTAGTTTCTACGGCCTTTAAAAATAGTTATCTAATATCACGTTAATATGTCCCCGTCAAAACCAGCCGATAAAAATACTGTATGAAATGGTTTGAAAAACTACCTCTAGCAATACTTAGTGCTACTATCTTGTAAGACGTAAGTCATTCGATAGATATTGTCACCTAAGAAACATGCATCTACGCTTTGATTACCTTACTATTTGCTTAATAATAGATAAATAAAGAAATCTAATAACTATACATATTTTTAAAGTAGTAAACCAGATGAACATTTTCACAAAAATATATCAACGATTCTTATAATTACTTTTAACGATATTTCAAAGAATTCCAAAATAGTACCCATACTCCGAGGTTAATTGCTAAATACTGTGGTTCTAAAATTAACCTAAAATATAAAACAACAAAGAATAAACGAAATATTAAATTAATAATACAATACACCCTCAGAACAAAAAGGCTTTGATTTTGACGTTTCTATTGTTTAACAAAAAATTATTAACACCACGAAAATATAAATTACTTTTAATGTGTCTTTTAATGACAGACAAAATGGTTTAGAGACACATTGAACTTTTTGGTAAGAAACCATTATAACTACTTCTTCTTTATTAGTAGGTTTTAGTAAGTAAAGATACTAAATATAAATAATTTTAATTCGTTACTAAAGAAAATGAAACACAACATCGTTTCCTAAGAAATAATTCAATTAATACTGTTATTTTAAAATTACTTACCACATTGTAAAATATATTTTTATACAACTATATATAAACGTTTTCTTATTTTTATTACTCTGATAATAAAAAGTTGATTAATTTGCTTTCAACGTAGTCTGTTTTTATGTTGCTTTTTACCAAATGAGAACTAGAGATTAGGTATTTTGCTTGAACACAATTTTTCCTGCTCTATCTTTATTTACTACCCTTATGAGATCAAAGAGAGAATATTAATAGTAATTATCATATAAATAAGTAATAAATAATACAATAATTCAAAACGGGAGCTACACCGAGCCGCACGGGAACAAACTACAAGATATTACACAAGAAAACATCAAAATAGTATTCAATAGAATCTAATGGTACGTATCCATAAATCATAGCGTGATGTAAGAGTGAAAGGGTCGGCCTTTGACCTCCACTCCACACGCCATCAGATTCTATTCTTATATCATTATTGAATAATACCGGTCTTCTCACGTATTGAAACAATTTTGTATTTTTAAGATTTACTTTGGAACAGCACAAATAATTCAACGAAACCATTTCTTCCAAAAAATTATAGTACAAAAAAATGGAAAAAATTACTATCATTAAAAAAAAACAACGAAATAAGAATGACTACTAATAAATTTTCTTATTTTATAAATTTTACCATAAAATAACTTAAAATATAGCCAATCAAGTTAATGATATTATCTTAAAAAACATTAGAAAGTGCCGCAGTATAAAGATTCGATTCTATTCCGCACACATTCCTAAACTAAAATGATTTGTTTCTCATGTACCCAGTTCAAAGGGTCAATGCGATGACTGTCACGAATTGCAATGACTTTGAAGTTAGACCATTCGATTGTAGGTTAAAGGTTAGACACAATTAAGATTGAGTAAGGTTCTTTAAGTTTTGTTACATTGTATTATTGTCAAGAGCTCTTGGGGAGGCTTTGCACTTGATACATGTGTGAATAGTGCAATTACGTTAATAATTCATTTAAAACTATAATTTTATCTATTTTTTAAACATTGTAAAATTAAATAAATATCAAAAAAAATACCACACATACTATAATTATTAACAAACTTCGAGCCAGTGACGTCATTTAATAACATTTAATATATTTTGTGACGTGCTTTGAGTCTAGATTTTACTAGATCTATCCAATCATAATCCGTCATAGCACGAATAGCCTATCCCTGTGCCAGTGCTTTGGAATTATGCGGAAATTTAATATCCATGGGAGGTCCCGGATATGCCCGTGACAAAGGACTGACATCGCTTTGCTGTTCCTACGTCATTTTATAATGAACATCTCACGGATTTCGTTATTATGGACGCGATAATCAAATGTTTATTAATTGTTCATTTTTATGAAAATAATCAAATGTATCTACATTATTTAAAACTAACACGTCATGCTCATTATATACTACTTAAATTCATATCCGAATTAAGATTGAGGATAATATTTTGGACTGTAATATTTTAGCAGTATCATTGAAAATATCTAAAATATATGTAATAAAAATTAATAATACCTATATATGTAATATCAATGAATAGAGAAAACATTTGTCTTGCCGACCCAGTCTTAAAAAATGCAAATTGCTATAACATTACTAGAAATAATATTTTTCAAACAAAACTTATAAATAGTGTGTAACGCCTTTATTCCTACAAATCAGATATTTCAGATGCCAATATTGTGATATATCAATATATTTAAAAAAGTGTGACTAAATTAAATAAGTATTAAATGAAATATACAAAATACTAACGAGTGTTAAAAAATACTAATGTCTGTTATTTATTTAAAATAAAAGTAAACATAACATAGATATCATGTTTCTGTACAAATTCAAATATTACTTCCGTTCTGTTATGTATGTATTCTAGATGAAATTTATATACAATTTATGTATAACTTTTTTAAACCTATCCTCTTTTTTAACAAAAAGGTTTGTATACCTTGCATATCATTATTATTATATATATCTACACCAATAGTATATCAGCTGAACGACAATGAATACTATTAGAATTAGAATTACAGAGTTTATTTTTAATACAACAAAACAAACGTATTGACCGAGGATTATAATATACATATAATATTAATAGTCGGTAGTTACATTAGAACTTCAAATATCAATTATCACATATACCTACCTACATAATAATAATATAAAAATATGGTATTCATTTATTAATTTAAATATATAATCAAATGAAAAACTAGACATATAATATATTAATAAGTAAATAGCTACGAGTATATATTTATTATACAAACAAAAACAAAATACAATGAAACTTCATAATTTAATTGAAGAGCATATATTTTTAATAACGCAATGTAATCTATTGTAACTACATACAGTTGATTTACCAAACTTAGTTCATGAAAGACAGCATTGTTTGATACGATCAGCTGTTAGTACAACGCTTTTAATATTGAAAAGGTCAACTACATTAGGATAAAGACCTCGTAAACGTGAACTTCGGTACACTTGGGATCGTTAATTATAACTTAACTTTATATATACAATGTATTTTATATAATTTTATTGAATCAATGATTTGAATTCTTAAGCAATAAATCTATATTTAAATAAAATATTTTTCATAAATCATAGAAGAAATAAGATTATTAATTTGTAAATACTGTTATTACTTTCAAAATGTTCTATTCTTTGTAAAAATTAAATAAAAATAAAAATATTACATATGTTATATGTTCGAAGTCAAGATTATATGTAGTCACACACGTGAACTCTAAAAGACAATACAATACAAGTATGTATATTGTATTAAGCCCACTTGCATTATATAGAGAGCACTCCTACTCGTATATATTAACAAGTCTATAATGAACATTATTTTATGTGAAGCATCAATATGTTCATAACGAAGTGGGTAATTATATATATTAAGTCGTTTTGATGAATAGCTTTGTTATAAAAATTGCAGTAATTTTTAATTATGTATAGAGCAAGTTTCCCCCGCTATCTCTATTGAAGATGTGTTGATTTTATGAATAATGTCAAACACATGACTTAACTATAAAAACCCGATTTCTCTTTACTCGCTACGAACACAATACGAGTATGTAATGCATTCATAATTAACCACAAAACATACAATGACTAAGTACAAGTGTCATAGAAAGTTGAATTCCAAGAGAATATTAATAACATATAAAAAATACTTGGTTTTCCTCAAAGTAATCTATTACTCACTAAATAAATAATGTTAGTTATTTTTCATAGAATATTGTCATACAAAATATCACGTACACACAGTCACATCGGAGTAAGTAGGTACCATGGTATTTAAACAAATTATTCAAAAACCCATATAATAGTTAATGCAGTGAAAACAAGATATAAATACTATTAACCGAGGCAAGGAAATTTTTAGTTGTCATAAATATTTTATTTCGTGTGTTGAATAAAAGAAGTGAGCGCATGTTAGGAATTATTACCGTTATAAAAACTGGGCGGCTCATTAGAAGGTACGCTCGAGGTATAACAAAAGCCAGGTCTGTGCAGACTTGCGATCAGACTTATATTTCAAGTATTTACTATAATAAAACTGCAACTTGGTTGGTTTATTTACTGTTATAACCTTAAGTTAAAATTTATTGCTTTACATTAAAATCATTAATTTGAAAATATTACATTGAGAACCTACTATAAATATGTAGGAACTCATAATAATAATAATCAGTGATCGTTTAATGGATATCAACTTAAAACATTAAGCTACAAGTGTCGCAAGTCTGAACTGTCCCAAGTGTTTGCAGACCCTAAACATAATTAGAAGCCTTGTTTGCGCCTGTACGTAAAAGTTAGAGCATTCACACGCCAGCACTCGTTTTTATTTAAATTAGGTCAATTTTAATAGCTAGTGCAAATGCATGCAATGGTTTTAAAATATTCGTCAATGACCTAGTAATATATAATAGTAATAGTGATGGACGTTTGAGTCGAGTTGCTTTGTATAATGATAATTATGTTTAAAATGTCATAGGTGATTAAAAAAAAAAGATAAGGTTATACAATTCCTTGAAACTAAATCGTTTAAAAAGAAAATAATGAACCATTTAATAATACATATTTACCACATATAAAACACATAATAAATGATATAAATTTAATCGTACAGTGCCCCACAAACCCGAACAAACACTCCAAAGCGTTACCGAGGGTACACGATTTATAAGGAGAGATAGAACACGGTCTAACCCCTCATTTAATTAGCTGATCCCGAAAGGGGGAAAAATTGCGAAGAGGATACGTGACCCAACGCTGTAGCGTATATGTTACTATTTTGGTATTTTCCTTAAATTTATTGGACATACTAGAGAAGATATATTGAATTTTATATTATATACAAAATTCAATTTAACAATACGCAAGACTTGAAACAATTTAACTACACGATACATTATCTATTAACATAGCAAGGGAAAACAAACTTTATTATTATTTAAAATAAGGTTGAAGATAATTATAGCACGCATGACATGCATTTAAGCACCTGCAGTTCTAACAGTCGAATAGTGTTCCTAAATTCAATACTGAATTCCGACGGCTAGAATTTAATTAAAACCCATTGTATTAACCGCTGTCATTATTGTCCTTTGTATAATGTGTGGTTTAAAATACATATACACCTTTTCGCCGCATATTACACTAGTATTAGTTTTACGAGAAAAATAAGTCCATTAGCTTCCCAATCAGATTTAAATAAAACTTAGTGATGTTATAAGTATTGAATTGGTAAATACTTTAAATTTTAAATTATTATTCTTCATATACAATAATAACCTCTTTACGTAAGTATATATCTCTATCATCAATTTTAAAATAACTTGACTTCTAGCTTAATGTCGAAATTGCAATTCAAAGAATATAGAACAAAACAATGATAAATCATCGCACCTCAGTAAGTCAACTCTTGCGCATTACAAATTCTTGTGACCACACAGTGATCATTTGTCTTACTTTCGATCATTTTGAAATATACCTATTACCTAATAATATTTAAAAGTACCATATCCCTTATTTTAAAATAACATTTTTGTAAGAATTAAGACCTAATATTATTTTATCATTCCGTTTGGATGATTACATATTATTTTTGCGAATACGCAATAAATATTATAAATCAAGGTATTATTGTAAATAAATAGTAACAGTAATCTAAATTATATGTAATGTGGTATACTTATATATTATGATTCCTTACATTTAAAAGAATATAAGATGACAAAAACAAACTCCTTTATTCAGGGAAAGCGCGGACGGTGATTCAGCGGTCGCAGGTTCGAGTCCTGATACATTTTTTTTCATATAATTATTAGTCATCGTGTTAGTGGAATTATTTGTGTCTTTCGGATATGTACCTAATATGGAATAGTAATTTCAGTAGGTATTATCAATTTTTTTTTGGTCATCTCTTACGGCTACCTTAGAGGGATTTGTCAGCGGTCCTAATTGACCGCACTTATTTGGCCAATAAAAGATATTATTGAACAAAAACGAATATACTTAAAGCTTCCACAAAATGGGTATGAATCATAATCAAATAATTTCTGATGATATCACCCTAGCTGAGGTACCTACGTGGGCAAAATAAATTACGCGTCAATGAGAAGTTGTTGGGTAACAACGCTATGCAACGGCAATTCGAAATCAACTGTTTTTGAAAGACAATTTTGAATTTTTGTTCTAGTTAAAATATACATGTTTTGTATATACAATAATGGATATATGATGAGTTTTTTTGGAACTATTTAGCTCCAGTTGAGGTCATTTATATGATGTAAAATATTTTTTAGAGAATTAGATTTGAATACTAAAAAAGTCTAAATCTATAGTAAATTAAGACCTTGGTTGAATGCTCATTCCTAATACTTGCATTGCGAAATTTATATATTGGTAAAAATCAAGTACCTACTCTTTGAATAAGAGGGGCAAAAGGGAGCAGTGTTCACCTGAATGTGCGTCTGTGTACTATATGTTTAACTTTTATACTTACCTACTCCGACAAAATTACAAGCAACGTCACACCGGCTGGAGAAAACAAAGACTAAACAAATCACCCGTCGATACGCGATAGCAGAGGAATTTCAGTAAAACAAGGGATATAAGTTGTAACGGTTATCTCAACCGTGAATCGAACCCGGAACGGTGAGCTGAGGTTACGGGACAAGACGTTTTGATAAAACGCTAAACAAATAACGTTTTTATTTCCGTTTAGATTTATTTGTGAATACTTTGTTCTCTTTAATTTATAATTACAATTTTGATTTAGGTAGTTATTCAAAAAGTCAGTTATCCCTTGAAAAATTATAAACACAAAAAACCTTAATGACATATAAAATTAAAGAAATAAGTTAGAGAGTTAAATATATACATTTTTATATATAGGTAATATATACACACATAAGACTATATAAAATTATACAGATATTACAAAACCAAACAGTATACTAACCTAAATGACTAAGAGCTAGATACATGCAGACAGGACTAGATTATTATAGACTTTGATTAATGACAGGAAAGGACACATACAAGGACAACATGAAAAATCATATTTAAAATAATAAGAAAACAGCTGGAGGACAACTTGAAATTATTCAAAAAGTAAATTTAGGAAGAAGGGTATAAAAACAAATCACAAGTTTATTATTCGTTTTCTGTATATCATTATAATATTCTAAATATGTAGATTTCTTACATGATATGAAATATTCATATTTTATTCAAAAAAGAAAGTAAGGAGTGAAAGGTAACCTTATCTTTATGCCTATTAAATACAAATTTGAGATAATACATACATCCAATAATAAATTGACTACCGAGACTAGTAAGTAATAGTCAAAGTAACAGACACACGACATGGAAGATAAATTATACTAGAAGCGATCTCAGATAACTTACCAGTTGTGGCCCGATGACATTTGTTATTGATTCCAAAGTCTATGGCTTGAGTTTTATAAATGATAGTTTTATAGTTAAAAGATATTACTTATCTGTTATATTTGAGACTAAACATTGCTATTACTTTTGATTTTTATAATTGTTGTTTAAGACAATAGGTATTACTACTTATTTTAAAATATCTTTAATATTTATTCAATGTCACGACATTCGAGCAAAAGCACAGTAAAAAAGTGTCTTCTTAAACAAGATTATGAATCAACGGAATCAATGATCATTATTAGACAATCATTTTTATCCAATTTGTTTTTGTATCAGACCTAGACCTATTCATACATTCATATTCATACTTTTTCTGTAATTAAACTTTCGTGATACATGATGTTTATTAAATATATATTTACCCGGATTGTATAAATATATGTTTACGAAAATTAATCGGAATTTTGCCCGACTAGAATAAAACCCTTTCGGGGTTCTATTTCCATGAGTTCCATGGTTCCACTTCTCTAAACTTTACTATTTTTTTTCTTAATTTTGATTTTGTATTAAGCTGTTATACATAATTTATAAGATTATTACCCTGCTATTACATACGAGTTCGATGTAAAACTCCTATATTATTAAGCTACATTTTGCTATCAACCATTATTGTAACTTATCAACTTAGTCTAAGTTTAAGTTTAAGCATCTATATACATTGACAAATCAGAACTTTTTATTTTGTATTATGTAATGATTTACCAATGTTTGTTATAGAAACAATAAATTATTATAATATAAAAGCTTCCCGAACCGATGATAAGGACATTAAGTAGCTAGTAATAAATAAAAATTACAATGGCCAGCCATTGTTTTGGCTACAAGATAATCGCATTAGACTGCTGGAGTTGGCGTAATTAATCTCCATCTAACTGGACTTTTTATGTGGTGCAAGTTAATAACTGTAGGCTTCAGACCTGAACTAAATTTAATATACTCTTCCAACGTCTTAGCCTTCATTTTTACATAATTTATTAGCTTCCGCTTCCTCTAATACATTTTTAAGCCACTGTACGAAGCGATATATAGGAATTTCTTTAGAGTTCTGTTTGTACATCACAATGAAACATTATTCTATTAATTAAGATCTAATTAATCTATTCAAGTAGGAATTATTATTATAATAATAAAAAACTTAGAGAATACTTTCGATTATAGTCGAATTGCGTATATAACATACAACCAAAGATTTAAAAATGATATTGGGTATATTACAGAAATTAAATTAAATAATCATGTAATAACTTATAACTTAAGACAAAAATATAATCTGGGAACAAATGATGATATGCATAACCCAGACGGAACCAACCTTGATAATTTACGATTAATGAACTCCAGCCTTAATTCAACGTTTTTATAAAAAAATATGTTCATGTATTCAAATATTTTTAACAAAAATATCAATAGTTATTGTAAAAGTTTAATCACTTATATTAATAACTTTGATTGTTGGTTTGTTTGTCATAACTTCTATCACACTCGAGTTACTCAATAATTTTTATTTTTATCACTATCGTATTACAGTAATGGCCGCTTTTACGAAATAACAAGTATTTATTTAAAGTTTTTATTGTACTAAGAAACTGTACAAATAGCGAACTTAATGCTAAAGCTGAGGCAGAAACAACTAATAAAACATAGTATAAGAAAAATCGAAGAAAATTTATATCGAATAATTATCGATAGATTACTAGGTACTATACACACCTAATATCATAAAAATATATTAATATAATAATTACGGTTACATAAGTTAAATGAATTGATTGAGTCTGAAAAAAACTTCCCTCATACATTTTTATTTAATACATTTTTAATTGCCCCCGGAACTTTGGTAATTATACCCTATAATATGTATATATATATATATTTTAAGCAATGTTAAAAACGTTAAATGTATTGAAAAATTTAATTTCCATCCAAAACATCAAATAACTTGTCAAACGATAGGAATAAACGGATATCTCCTTTTACTTGGATTACAATTCAATCGAAACATATATATTTGAAATCCGATAGAACTAGTTTCATTTGAAAGTAAAAATCTTAAAGAATTTGCAAAAATATTTTTCAGAAACATGTCTTTGAAGCCATCCACTACGATTATAATACAAGATTCGAAGAACTCGGCCGAGAAGCCTTTCCGAGACTCAGCAAAATATATTATGTATTCGCAAAACGTGAAACATTCTGTACGTGACAGTGTTAATATAATTAAATAACTTTGTCAACAAGTTCTCACTACCATTAACTAGCATAACATAATGGATGACTTGGAGCGTAACCCACCCGTCTCGTTACTTATACGTTTAAAAGATAAAAATAATCTTATTAAAAAAATAATATGGGAACGCCACGTATTTCCCACATTCCGAGCTAACGTAGATACTATTGTTGTCAAATTTTAATGATACAATACATTATAAAACTGATAAATATATAATCATTACATATAATGATTATATAAACCAACATATATATCAACCAACTATACAAAGTAGACAGTTATTTCTAGATAAAAATCAACAGCAGAACAAATTAATCATAGCATCATAAAACACATAATAAAATATAACAAATTTAGTTTATGTATATACAGTAGGTATGTTATTTATAACGCAATTCTGAGCATCTGTAACATTTATGACGTGAAACCCTAAATGTGACGTCAGTATCGGTCAGTATGAATCAGTGATTGAGAATGTAATCCCGATAGGGTCCAATTTATGACAATGACTAGCAATGTATTCAATTGATCTACAATAAAGGAAGTTTGGGGCTGAGTTGACATATGAACCGTTTTTTAACGTCGTTTGGTTTTAGGAATGATTCCAATCAATATAAGACAGGTACCTACATTTAAAATTAGAACAATGTTTTATCGTTATTTCCTTCCATTCGTTTTCTAACATACCTGAAACAAAATAATAAAACAGTATTAATTTTTTAAGCCGCATAATAGAGTATTTTTAAGCTTTGCGAACACAATTTTCCAGGCATCGAACTTAAAAGAGAAATTTATTTTGCATGTGTTTTTCCATTTATGCTTTCAATTGAAATTAAAAAGAGGATAAGTTTTTAATAAAAGTGCTTTTAGGATTTGGCATAAATTTTCAATGTGACCTATTTTCTGAAGGTATATTTTTTAATGATTACCCACGTTTGATGAGAACTACGTATAAAATATAGTAGGTACCTACTTACCCAGTAGAACTTTGTTTGTTGTTGATATTAAGAACGACTATTATCACAAATATTTTAATTAGGATTTTTTTGTATAATCCCTACAAGCACCTAAAGGTTTTTAAAAAATAATAAACAGATTGATGTTTTATTTTAAATGGTATTAATTTAACTCACTTATTAAATTGAATCAAATTGCATAAAAATTCTTTTAATTTCGTTCCGTGAACCGCGTCCAAGCAACAACAGACAAAAATTCAGATATTATTTTGTCTTCTGTTCCTCAGGTTATAGTAGTAGCACTGACACGAGCTCATAATGTATATATAAAGTACCTAATGTTAAAATTAAGTTAAAAACTGTTCTTTAAGTGTATTTTAAATTATACTAATTATCGTGTTCTGTTTTACAAATACGATTTTACATTAAAACAGGAATCATATATATAAATAAAAACAAAGATAATGTAAATAAAAAGTATTAACCCTATATTCAGTACCCTCAAGCTTCAATTAGCTTACCGATGTTATTTTTAAACTGTGTCAATTTAAAAATGTATATTTTTGAAGCATACAGTTTGGTAGTTAAAAAAGCAAATTAAAATTTTGCTGCATCTAAAAGTTAGTACGAGTTTCGTAGGGTACCGTGGAGAATGTTATAAACATTAAATTTATGATAAATAATAATTAACATTAATCAAATATAATACATATATCTAAATATTTTTGCTAATTTTAATTAATTTATCCTTGTGTAGGTAATATGTGTGAGAATCTACGGAACCCATTGATTTGATTTGCATCACACCGTGTGATTCACGCGCTAACGTTATATGAATACTATTTCTATATTTACGAATATTAACTTCTGGGTTTTAGCTCGTTTAATTTTTAATAGCAACATGACAGTTGTTATATATTCTGAGTTTATGGGTTTGGTAGGAACAATATATACCTGTATAACAATATATATAAATATAACGATAATTGTTCTCAATATAGCTTTGTTTGGGATATTTTGTAGTTTCTTATTAAGCTCATTAAGAGATTTATTATTTTATCTATCAAATTCAACTCGAAATATAATAATGTAACTCAAAATAAAACACAATTAGTAAATATAAAGCCGCCCCGTTGGTTGAGTAGTTAGCGCAGACGCCTAACGTATAGCGACGCAATGGGGCTCGGGTTCGACCCCCGACAGGGACAGGCATGTATGTTATGAGCATAGACGTCTGTATTTCTGGGTTCGGTCGTTTATTAAATATATTCGCAGTATTTATGTGTGTATTTCTATGTATTTGTATAGTTGTCTAACACCCTTAACACAAGCAAATAAATTGCTTACTTAGGGGTTAGATCAATGTGTGTAACTTGTCTTGTATTATTAATATATAAATGTACATATATACAAGGTGTTAAAATTTATATGTCTTTAAAGTTTATTAAATCTAATTCCAATGATGAAGAAATTCGTTTTTGCTGATGCTTTTATAGAGCGCCGGACCCAGTATGTCAAGGGTGTAATAAAATATATTTAATACTGCCCTATATAAATATAAATTAATGTTATTTTTATGTCTTATGGGTTAAGGACAGAAAGATTTAACTCTTTCACGCATTTTGAATATAAGATCTGACTGCGATTTTCAAGATATGTAGAGTTTTAGCAAAATATAAAAGTATATGGCTACATACATAGATTAACTACACGGGACAATTAATGAAAACATATTTTTTCAAAATATGCCTTTTGGAATTCTGATATATTAACATAATTTCAATCTTATAGCCATCATATTAAGGTTTATATTATACTTGTCATGCCTACAGCCACTTAAAACTCTATTCTAAAAAAACGTAACCGTTTAATCCCATAAAAATAACTCGTTATAATAGCTACTAGTAAACTTCACTATAAAAATGTAAGTAGATACTGACTGTGTTACAACAAAACTTCTATTTATAACCTTGGAATACAATTATACTAAGCATTATCTAGAGCAAACATTATAATAATTAATTTTTTTGCTTAAAAAAAAAATCTCTGAAACTTAATATTTCCTACATCTGTATCATCCAATCCGGTTGAAGTTCACGTGATTGCATTACGTTCAAATGCGTGTAAAATTGAGGAGAGATTGCTTTTTACTCGTCTACGGTACTTTTATTGATTGTCACACCTAAGCGTAATAAGTATACGAACTAAATATAATAACAATTATCCATAAATGTATATATATTAAATATATTTTATTATATACCTACTAAATAGTGAATGCTACAATTCAACAATATATTTAATTTCATCAAACGACAAACACCTTGTTGTTATTGGCTCTAAAATAATATTGTAAATAATCATAGAATGAAAAATAAACAGGTGGACATTCGAGTCTACGAATCTTTGGAAACCGTCATGCCGCTATTGAGCCGTCTCCAATTGAGCTACCGCATCGTTACGAGTTTCGGTAAATTAAGCATTGCATATGTGATCGTTTTTATCGAGACGGTGGTGACATCTATTAGACTTCTTTCAACAATCCTAACTAATACTTTTAACTTTGCAATATTTAATTACATTAAACGCGGGTTCAAATCCCTACCTGTATTTATTTAAAAAATAATAAAAAGCTTAACATGCCCATACACGTTTACAGATATTTTCCAACATATAAAAATAAAGATATATAAATATATATAAGCTTAAAAAATATATTTATAAATACCAACATTACGCTTCGGTGTAACAGGAGGACAAGTTAACGCATTTTATTATGTGTAAACGAATATTTGATACTATATTCGCGTGTTAAGCTTTAAGCAAAAGTGGATTCCAGTAACCTGGGATTTAATGGAATACTGATAGCCTATTCCGATTGCCAATTGAACTTCCATTAAGTGGAATCACGTATATATATATTTTTATTAAAATCGTCTGTGCGTGGGCTTTAGATTACGTTATCTAATACGTTATTACTTGTCTTACAAAAATACTATTGGATATTGAATTCTGAAGATTGAACTTATTAGTAGGTAATATATAAAACTAATTTAACAAATAACGGTCTCTAAATTTAGATACTTAGATTATCTAAATAAATTTTATCTCTGTATCCTATCAAATCATCTGATTCACAAGACACTTCTAGAAAATCAAAAAAATAAATCAAGTAACCTGATTACTGGCCATTATCATCTTGTCAGTAACTGACAGTTTAAACTTAATAAATCAATGAGATAAATCAGCAATTATCTATAATAAGATATTAATAACTTTATCATCATCGGGTAACAGTTACAGAGTAGCTGTTAATAACATTCTTTCTATGAACGGTTATACTATTTTCAATATTGTAAAATGACAAGTTATTCGTAACTTTGGTACTCTGAAAACAATTATTAAATTGTTCGTAGTTTGGACGGGTTTTATGACTTCAAGTGAAAATTGAATCGAACTTTTTACAAGCCAGTAACATAATCAAATTATTAAAACTTACGTAAATTAATTATTTTCACAATATAAGAAGAAATAGGTTTTAGATTGTGTAAAACAAAATGTAGTAGTTTTACCTGTTAGTATTGAAATAAATAAATCATAAAACTTACATGTTAAAGGAAAACAAGTAAGCAATAAAAAACATTAAATAAAAAAAAATAATAATGAGAAAAAGTTTCAAACGTATAGAGAAACGTATGAAATAAAAAATATTCAATATTACCATATAAAACATAGACATAAAATGAAATAATAAAATATGTAAAAATATTAAATCGTACAGAGAAATGAAGCATTTATTAACCGAACATAAATATTAAAGAAAAAAGTAATTTTTATGTTGCATTGAAGTGAATATAAAACAGCGCATACATGCGTCATAAAAGTCTTAGCAACTAGTTGAATTAAATTTTAATTATACACAAATTATTTGTTGATAATATTTTGTTAACAAGAAATAATGGCAGAGGGAAACCTACTTATAATTTCAAATTAACCTTAGATTTACGTACCTACCCAAAACAGTGGTTTAAGTAAAATGTCAAATCTGACTTAAAATTCCTTGTGAACGCAATTGATAAAATATCTCTAATAGATGTAGATTTTTTAAACTATTTTAATAAATCAAGAATATATAAAATAATAATTACTAAACATCAAAGAGAAATAACAACTGTATTCCACGTTACTGTAGTCGCAAGTGTAAGCTGAGGAGAAAATAAGAAAAAAAATCTGAGCCGTAAATTCCAAATGCGCTTTGTAGAACGTGTCAAAGAAATAGCACAATGGGCATCCCATTTAAAATAGAAATATCGGTTTTATTTCATACCTAAGTCTTTGTTGGGATTCTTTTGAATATACTGCGCGGGCTGTCATGACAAATATGTTTGAATAAACAGTAATCAAATGTATGGATAGTTTCTTGGAGATAAATAAAACTCATTGAACTATAGAAATAGAGTGAAAAAGAGAGCAGGATAGGTGTATTTTAAGATAATTCACCTATCTCAAGTAACTAATTTCGCAGCATAGCTCAAACGGTTGAAAATAAACGGTCATTCAGACCAAGAAATGTATAAAGATAAATTAAGGTACCTATACTAAATACTGTATAGAAACACGGATAGAAAACAACATAACAAAATACACAACATACGTGACAATAAACTTAATACACACTGAAAAACTAATTTAACCCAAATACAGACTCCGACTTTTCCAATCGGAGTCAAAAAAAAAAAAACGTTTGAAAAATTATTTAATTAATTTTGTTATCATATAATCTTTTATATTTTACTTAATAAATAAGACCTGCACCAAACCTCTGAAGACGATACTACACCCCCCACTCTCACTACCAGTGTCGCGCGCTCAGCTAGCTGCTAGCTAGCTAGCTAGCTCATGAATAGGAACCCCGAATGGGTTCGAAACTAGTCGGGTAAATTCCGATTAAAAATGACACGTAAATATATTTTTAAATATGATTATACAATAAATTTATGTACGTCGAATTAAAGAACAATATTTTTGGATGCATATTTATTATTTTAAATCAACCGTATGTAAATAAAATTTTATTCTAATCTTAGAAATGATTGGATGGTTTGTTTGGAGAGAATATTACAGAAAAGGTAATAGCGAAACTACGAATTACCTACGGTAAAAAAGTAAATTAAGTAATCCTGGGATTAGGTTTGCTTATACTAGGATAGTTTTATTAATAAAGTTTGATATGCATCAAAACATAGTCTATTACAACATACAAGCATTTGTAGCCCCTACAGACTAACATATAAAAGCCAATTCCGCATGAACAACAAGGTATTATAACCTGTATTAACGAGGCATTATTAAGGAACTATCTAAAATTATAACTTCGTTTAGATCGCTTAGTGCTAAAGCAATGAACACTAAAACGGAAACTCGAACTAATCTCATCTCGTTCACAGAAACACGGATCGAGCTGCTACTAGTAGTGGTAAAATTACTACTCTTAGTTCGGAAACAAACTTATGAATTAAAATATTACTTAAATACTTTTATTATTATAATATCTAATTTCTCATTAATTGTAAGTACTTAATTTAAACGTAATTATTACTGTATACATTACTAATTGTTTTGCTTAACAAAAATTGAATTAAATAAATAAGAAATCGACAAACGAAATAAACATATTCTAATATAATAAAATGACCAGTAGTAGTATCCCTCTGTCGTGTTCACAAAATTCTAAAATGAATTTTGCCTCGAACGTACACTCTCTTCATAATAAAATGCAATTTTCTACAAGTTTTGTGTAGACTAATAGATTTAAAGGCTTCCATTTCAATATCCGTATTATGTTTGAAGATTAATTATTTACTACGTATATTTTCAACAGAAATTGCATATAAAGTAAGAAACGATATAGTATTATATTTGTATAGATATAGTATTATATTTGTTTAAGACTAATATTAATATTATTTACGAAAATAATATTCGATCTTTTAAATTTTACAATACTTTACACGGGCATTACAAAAATTCTAAGTAAATATAACCAAATAAGGCTTTCTTCACCCTAAGAACTCTAAGTATCTATAATCTACCACTCATAAAAAAATCCATGTGAGATTAATCTTTCATACGACGTCAACGGTTCTTTTACCCCTCACACGATACAAGTATGGGGTTGTTTTAGGGTGTGGTACAAAGCTGTATCATTTATATAACTATTTTTCAATAAACAAATACATTTGTCGATAGAATTTCTGTAAGTATAAAAAAATATTTAAAAAAAATCAAACAAGAAGATCCAGTAATTTCACATAGACATGTACTGAACAAATATAAATAACATACAAACATGAAGAGAAACATAAATATAAACAAAACAAAACAAAGAACGAATCTCTCCCGACTTCCACCATCTCTGGGGGTCGTTAAGTATTCAGGGATCCCTCCATTGTATTGCCAGACTAAGGCTTATACCGACATTAGATGCGATCTAGACGACATAGGTACTTGATGTTAGTGAGGTTTGAGACTATAATGTATAGAATGTTATCGAGGTGCTAATAGATTTTAAAATTTACGTACTTATATTTTGTACTTATTAAACTTATAATTTGTAATAATTATAATTTATCTAAAGGTGTGTTTACCTTTATCTTTATATATTTAGATATGTTTTTTTTTTGTAACTGTACTATCTCTGTTTTTACAAGACGTAGACAAAACTATTATTTTACTAGTAGGTATCCCCGAAGGGGCTTCTTACAGGACAAAAGTTTGTAATGTAAATGTTTATCTAACTCAGAGATACTAATTTAAAAAAAAACAACAAAACTCTTTTCTAATCTATTGGTATACCAAAAAGTTACAATTTATTTTTTTTATAACGCAATAAAAGAGTTAGTCTACTAAAAGTCATTGTCGACATTTTATTAAATATGTAGCATGCGATAATAAAAATCGAACAAAGTAAATTTTATATAAAAAAATACATTTATGTAGATATTTTCAAACCCTGTATATTTACTTAATACGATAACGTTGCACATTGTGGGTATTAACCAGTGAAATCGATTTGCGATAAGACATGTAAGCTGTATTTGCATAAAAACTAGTTTCTAGAATCACAAGGGCCATCAGCAACAAAAATATTTTAGTAAAAATTTATAAACAAAAAAAAAACAAAAAAAAATCTGCTTCTTTTTTATATATACATAGATACATGATCGCAATCATTTATTTAAAAATCATAATTATAATATGTAGCTTATCAATATGTAAATCCTCCTAATAATATTAAACTATTATTAAAACAACAAATTTTAATATAGGTATTTATTTAACTAAGTACCCGACTGCATATTTACAATGTGTTTAGGCTACGTTGGAGGATAACTGGGAGAGATCTCTTAAAGAGATAAGTTCATCCTTTGTACATGTTTTTTCTTTGTATACGTTTATATTTTGTAAGTTTTGTTGGTACATAAATAATTTAAATAATAATAATAATAATATAAGTCTCTTCTGTTGCTGACGGTACAGACATTAACAAACGAATGTTTATCTTGGTGTGTTTACAAGCGATAAGTGATGCGTCGTCCACGATCTGACTCATCGCTTCACGACCTATTTCTCTTAACTTAATATTTACTTGTCATGTTTGATGGTTGAATAAATAAAAACTGTTTATGTATGGACATATTACGTTTGTATTGTATTTTTCAAATTGTTAGAACAATAGATCAATTATTATTATCATTACATACTTATTAATCTGCTTACTTCGTGATATCAATTATTACATTATTATTTATTCAAAATCCACCCTAAATGTCCTTAGAAGCCGTTAATGTAGTATTTTACTAGACAGTTATCTGATAATAAACGGAAATTATATGTAAACTAAAATCCTTTTAGCTAAGGAAAAAAAACATTGCTATTTATTCGTTAAACAAACGGGAAAAAAAACTATGTTTATATCACTATACGTTGCGCTTTGAAACACCTGTATGAGAATATTTGAGAATCGAACCCGGTAGTGTCCTTTTGTATGAAAATAAATAAAAACAAAACGAGACCGCAAATGAAAGTTCTCTTTGGTGGAAAAACGCAACGGAACATTTTTGGGGTACCGTTGCGTGAGTGACAAACTGCATGCTTAATTTTATTGCGAGGTTTTGTATGTTTGCATTGCCAAAACATTTAAGAATTATGAACTCTTAGTTTGGAAATATTAGGACACACTTTTTTCCAAGTAAGGATAAAAGTCATGTTTATATGTTTATATGATTTTTTTTAGATCAACTTGATTGATAACTAGACCTTCGTCCAACTGTCCTTATCTCAATTATTTGGACATGATATTTTTTGTAGGCCCAGCCATTGGTCTGATGAATTGAAAATTCTTGCTGGTGGTAGATATTGCCGGAAGAATTCACCTATCAGAAGAATATATAAGAAGAATGTTGAAGGATATTATTCACTTGTATTTCGTCTCTGACCCGGTTCATACATCATCCCTAGGGTCTTGTAGGCCGATATTCTAAGCCGCTACAGCATGGTTGGTCACACTAAACCGTCTATAATGAAGAATGATTGATTAACATCACAGACTCTCTACTAGATAAAATCTACAGATCAACTTCAAGCAAATCCAAGGAGCTTATCGTTTAACTTGGCTAGTGTCAAATTTAAGATGGTAGAATTTGTATAAAGTAGATTTAATGTAAATCTTAACTAAATATAGATTTATTTTCGGTCAACATATTAATATAAGCGTGTTTTTAGGGATAATTTTTTATTCATAAAAAAAATATTAAGTAAATTTTTAAGATCAGTTAGATGATTTTATATTCTAGCAAAGATATGATTGCTATAGATAAGATTGATAGATATATATTTTTTAGTAATCACCAACGCTATAGACCAAATTTAGATTGGAGTTCGCCAGTTTATAGCAGTTTTAAACATCATACGGAACCACGTACGTTAAATACTTTCATATTTACCTTTGTTTTTCATTTCACACCCAAAACTTTTGCAATCAACTCTGTCTCTATTTGTTAAAATAAAAATCCTGTAGATTACAAAAATATGTCTATTTCCTGAAAACCCCATATAGGGGAAGACAACCCCTATAGCCTACCTTTTATTTTTAGACTTGTGATTCGCGGTTTTTATAACAGGATCCAAACTATGTATTTATTCCTATATATACATTATATTCCTTTTTTTTTCATAAGACAATTCTTTTAGATTATTAGGTTATAAATATATCTACATACATTTATATACATTAAATATATTATTCATTCGCAAACAAAAATAACAAAGAAGATTTAACATTTCAAACAAATTAAATCTTATATAGGAGAGTAATATATTTCTAATATTTATTATTATGTTAAACTAAAATTAAAATGAAAACATAGTGTTTTTGCAATTAATATTCCACTAACTACGAACAGAACACTTAATACAAATAGTTTTAAACTACAACCAATCTAAGTTATAAAACTGTTTTCCAAAAGATTTGCAATTCCAGTATCGAAGTTCAATTAGGGTTGTCAACGGGTGAAATTTAGGTAACTTTGAAAATGGTGCCGTAAGAGAAAGTTTGTGAATCTTGCAAACTCCGGCAATCTGGAGAAGTGTTAACGTTAAGATAGCCTTATATATAATATATTCTACATTAAATCGAAATATAGCTACAAATTTATTTATATTATTCTTTGTCATTAAAAAACAAGTGAAAAAAACGTATATTTTTAATGCGAAAAAAAACTATATTTTAAATGAAAATGTGAACACTCCAACGAATATATTAATTAAAACATAAAAGCATTATTTGTCATAGTAAATTAATTTAAAATATAATTAATACAATAAAATAATATTTCGTTCTATAAGTTGTATTCTTTGACAACCCTCCAATTATTTTGTCCACTCACTCTAATAAAAATCTGAATTCAAAATTTATTAAAATACAAGCATTTGCCCGCGGCTTGGGGCGCGAAAAATTCCTTTTCAAATAGGAAAAGTAAGTTAAAAAAAACCTAATAGCAAAAGTAACGGACAGTTTCAGTGCCCTCAAGGCCTCCTGTAACGATAGGTGGCTGCAGTGTTAAAACGGGAGCCTTGTATTTTTAAGGGCTAAAGAGTATTCCGGTCTTTTACCCGTCATAGTCTATGAGCAAAACTCGATGAAAACCCGTCTAGTATTTTTTGGTGTGAAACAATCGAACATATTCACGACTGCCGCTGAGAACCAGCGCTGGTTCTATGCTATATGATTATAGTCCAGCAAAGCCTGAGTAGTCAACCTTTTTGGAAGTCACTGTTATAAATAATTCTTTATTTCATTTCCTTTATTTAAAGTTTCGTATTTTATTTTTGTGTTTTTTTTAATTTGTTGTATTTTGTTTATATGACGTCTAAATAAAGTTGATTTTACTTCATATATTCTCATTATAATATGACTAGTTGTGATACTATCAACTTCATGAAAACAGAGAATTTCGAGTATTGGTAGTAGACATAATATTTACTTAAACAGAATACTAATAAGATAGATCTTCATCATTACATTCCTGAAATTCAAAACTTTGCATAACTATAGTATACAACTAAGGTATTTGCGTTTGATTTGCTATTTCGAGCTGAAATTTATATTAAGATGAGCACTTTGTCTCTCGAGCTATCTTGATGCGCACTTGATTAAACAGTGCCCCAAATACTGATTATATAAAATATAAATGCAATACAACATTAAGTATAAATAAGTTATAATATTCTTGGGATAAAGTATAACGCTGCGTTCATTAAATTCATTTTTTTTTTGACAAATTACCTTCAACAAACAAACAGACCTTGGTAATAGAATTAAACAGATGATTATAAACCAATCCTCAAACTCTAGATATAAAAATTAAAACTGTAGAATAGTGGCGATAACGCTTGTTAAAAACTAAACTAAGTTAAAGTTTCTTTCGATATTTTTTTAATCAACTTTTAATAAACAATATATACGTATATGTTTATCTCATTAATTTTATCCGATTATAATAATTGAGTTATCATTACTCTGAAGATAATTGAAAATTAATTAATCCACAAATTTTGTGTTATTAAATTAATATTTAAATTAATTACCGCATAATAAATACTTAATTATTGAAAACTTGTTATTTTTCAGTCGCCATTTTAATGAAATGTCAGATCATAAATGCGTTGGCAATTTTATTAAATAATGTATTTTAAATAATTATAGGAATATTTCAGGTATTGTATATTATATATAATATTTAAGGTATTTTTAATAAGTATCGCCTTGTCCAATTATTGCAAATATATTTAATATATTTCAATGGAAAACTTAATTACACTTACTGTCCGGCACACTATGGGTAAATAGGGTCCAATGGGAATAAAAGCAAAGGGTTCTATATAGAAGGGTGCAATCTAATTTCACAAAAAAGGCTGCCTTGAACCTCGTACATACTGCTTTGTAAAGTAGCGAGTAAAACAAGAAAATTAAACCTATAGACATATCCGGCGGATATCCTGTCCTGAAAATAAAGAATTGCGACCAGTAACTGGTCACAGCGTCACCTACATGAAGAATATATTTTTCATATTCCAATTCAGTGTAAAATGCTATCAACTGGTAGCAGGAAACAATAAAATGTATAACGCCAAAATTTTCTCAAATATATTATCATGTACCATTTTTCCTATGAAAAGCTCTATAGCTTGGTGATCTAAATAAGTTGATAATAATTGACGTCATCTAACAACAAGTAGAATAATATATAAAGGGCAATATTGATGGCCAAAAAAAATCATAGACCAAAATTTAATTGTGAATTCTCTGGGACTAACTCAAACATAGATAGCCATCAAAATACATTGACTAAGTATTTTATGTAATGAGAAAAGATCAGAATCAGTGTGTTGATGATTATTGTATAACTAAGTGTAAGCAGGAATTACCGGCAAAACATACATTTTCTATAATATTTTTAGCATTTTTCCAAATAATTTTAAAAAAGCTGCATATCATACTATCGTAAATAATTTGAAAACCAACAATATTTCCGAACTTTTAACCGTTTTGTATATCAGTTCCTATCAAAGATTTCATTAATCTGTGTGTCTGTATGTCCCCTGGAATGCTATAGTCGATGCGCGGCCAAGCGTGACTCGTCGAACTGAATGGCGATCGTTTGAGTTGCTTTTTCAGAAAAACCACTCGCTATGAATCCCTTCACGGTATTTTTCGTGAGAAAATTCTATTGACGAAAATAATTTCGATTTTGAGACCCTTTTATCGTATTTATTGTGAGCACTTCGCGGCTTAAAACGTCTCAAATTACTTACATTAGACATTTTCTGGAAGTTATGATCTGATAGATGCTCTATACTATAGAGCATCTAATGTTGGTTAAGGAACCATATAGAGTCTATATGGTTCCTAACCAAATTTTTATATATTTTTTATATTTTATTTCCATATTTATTTCAGGGCTTTTGTTTTTATTAAAACATGCTAGCATGGAGCAGGTACGTTATATGCAGCTAATCTTAATCTAGGATTTATAATAACAGTAAACTATTAGAAATCAACTTAGAAATTAACCGTACCTACCTTTGAATTTGGTTAGAACAAACCACTAATTTTAAAACCATTTAATTTTATAAGCTTATTTAAATTGAATTATTTATATTATTCTTTCTTATAAAGAATAGTCACAAATAAATTTACACAAAATATTTACATAATAGTGTAAAATAAAATCTAAAAAAGGAACAGATTAAATTTATTCTCTCAACATAATGATATAATAAACCCGTCAGTTATGCTACTTACACTGTAATAACGGAGAATTTAGTTGAAGCCTTCAGAATGAATTACACATGATGTATGAGCTATTGTGAGTCTGGGTCTAGCCTTCAAGACTAGGCATTACAGTGAGATGAATAGGATCTTCCGGATTCAAAAATCTATGCCATACAAACAAGCGAATAATTAAGATAAATATAGATTTAGTTATTTAATTATATACATTATTTAAAACATTCCATTTCTTCTTTAATTTAAAATGTAATATCTGAATTAAATCCTGGTAGCTTATCATGAAGGAATCAATTAATCACCCAATTAGAAGTTGCCAGTTAATGTTAACGAAGACTAATGTTAAAATACGAATATCTTGACTAATTTCAACCCTTATCTTTTCTCTCTATATACAGAATATTTCGATGTGAAGATATGCCCATTGTTACCACTTTATTTAAATATATTTTAAATATGCTTGATGGTTTTTATTTAATTATATGTTATTTTATATTACTTTAAAGTAACAAAAAATAGAAAACTCATATTTCAGATTTCTAGTGTTTGGCTAAAAAATCCATTTCTTAACAATTTTAATAAAATACCACCAAAAAATGTTTAAGCACTTGCTACTTTAGCAATTGCTAAATTATAATTAGAATAAAATTATCAATCGTTACAAACCTTCAAGTTTTAATAAGATGTACTTAGTGCTAATACTAAAAGAATCCAAATATTAATAATAACATATTGATTCATTTCATAGTCAGCCGAAAATGACGTCAAATTATTCGTACATTGTTAGCGATTCAATGAACGTATGCAGGACATATTATTATTGGATACAATATTACGAGACAAAAACAGCTTTCGCAGCCATGTAGCTGGGCAATAGAAACTTCCGAAGTCCAAAGTTTGAACCCTCCGTCAGTTCGGAGAGCAGATGTGTTGCGACGACTTGAAACAAGTTTCGGCGAGTTTCGGCGACTTTGCGACACGCGCCGACAAGTCGAAAAACTCAGGCGAGTTTATTGTTTATTTGGAAATATACAATCTACTGTTTTATTAATTATTTAGTGTCTAAAAAGTTAATGGCTCAAGTAAATGGAACTTCACATAGCAAACCTGTCTTTATTATAATCTTTATATGAGGCATTAAGTAGGTACACATTAAAAAATAGATCTTGTTAGTTGTTACATCAAAATCCTATAAAATTTGAGTAGGAATTTTCATTTTAGTTATAGAAATATAATCTCAGATACGGATTGCGATCACTGAACTGCGAAATCGTTGTACGGTCGTCAAAAACCAGAAATGATAGAATTTAAAAACTATCCATACATTTTTTTTTATATATTTTAATTATACTACTAATTTACAAAAATAAATTCTCGATAATCTGTCTGTAAAAGTAATCAATACAAGTAACGATAAGCAGTACAAGTACCTACTATACGTACAATCATATTTAGAAAACTTTTCTTCAAACAACATTTAAGCTAATAAACTTTTTTTTAACTTTTCCTGTCCGTACATGTGAAATCGAAACGCTTAGGGACGATCACGTGAACTCTGGAGATAAATCACACCGGTCGTGACTGGGTCCTACTAGTAACCGCCCCGACTCTACTGGTAGGTAGGTAGCTTTAAAGATATATTATATATATTTTTGTAATATGGGTAAAAATTAATATACTTGTTTTTTTTTAAAGTGAGTTTTAATGATTCACTTACTGCTATTAAAATATTGATATTATATTTTTTATGAAATTAAGAGCTTTAAGAAACGGAAATATATTTAAATTAATAGTAATTTATATTTAATATCATATAGAATGATAATCTCGACAAAACGAGCGCAGACATGATGGCTCAGTCGGCATATTCGCAAGATGATGATCAGATCAGACTCCGAAAGGCCGCAGGTTCGTATAGTTATGTTTTAAAAAGTAAAATATAAGAAAACTAAACAGAGCATCCTTTAAAAAAAACTGTAAGTTTCAGCACCCACTCGTATAAAGTTGTTTTAAAATTAGTTTTGTGCCTAAAATTAATGTAATACTTATAAAAAAGCATAATGCAAGTAAGAATATGGCTAAAAAATAAAAGAAAAAAATCTAAAAAGTTTCTATAATTATGTTGTTCTGCATTACAGTGATAAATAAAAATAATAAATATTTCAAATGATTTAGATGCTTGCTTGCAACGAAAATACAAGAACCGGAGATTACTTTTCTTTCTTTTCACAAACTTTACATCTTACAAGTTTTGGTAAATATCCGAACAAAACTCCGTCTGTGTTTTAATACCGACCTGCATTTCGCTTTTCTCGCCAACGGTTTATTGGTCCTTCGAGCCGGATTTATTACTCGAGCATAATGCAAGCAATAAACACTTGCAATCCAATGTTAATTATGCTTTAGGGTTTCGTAAAACTTTGATTAAATGTTTTATGAATGTTTTTTAATTAACTATAAACAAAACTCTATAATTAATATGTGTTAAATACTTTGTAATTAAATTTATGTGTTTAATAATTAACATGCCTAAATAAAAGTAAAATAAAAATCTGTACGGGCTGGTACAAGTACCTACTAGTCTATAAAAATATCTATTATTCATTTTTTGTACTGATATAATAAAAATAAAGTATTAGAAGGCTAAAAATCAACTTATACATGTGTATAAGTAAAAAACGTACATTTTATTAAAAATAGTAATCTAATCCAAATCAAGACAGCTCTTAAATCAAGGAGGAGCACTACTGGATCTGACTTTTTAATACTTTATTCCCTCTGCAAACAATTGCAGCCAATCGAAAATGCATTAAGATTTCCTCTGGACTCTTAAGACGCTTAGCAAAACCCATTTGCTAGCAGTTAGGCCATTGTTTCCGCAGCTCTCACCCCAGCGCTCGTTGGACGTAAAATTGTGTTTACGTTTTATTTTATAAGTTTTATACTCGACTTTGATTGCAAATTGTGGTGTTTCACTTGAATTTAGCTCTCAAACTTCTTGGTTAGTAGTTTTGATAAATTGAAGGAAAAGGATATTTGAAAATATTGTGGAAAAATGAAGAGAAAATGGTAATTAATAACCCAAAATAGTAAAAGCCTTTGTATCAAAGAATAAACTCAATACTTTTATCCAGATTGCCTTCTATCGTAGACGTATCGCATACTTTATTGACGTCCACACGTTTCTCCCATTTTTGTGTCGATTGCTGATGAATTGCGTCCATAATTAAGGGTCCGAAGGCATATTTCATTCATTTGTTTCCCTCAGAATACGGGACAATTAAGGTGAAAGCTGAGAAATGGTCACGAATTGCACAAATCTATTTTCCTGTTTATTTTTAGGCGAAATAAAACTTGGATGACAAGTATATATTATGAAAATTTTCAAACAATAAAAACCCTTAACCATAAGAAATCATAATTTGAATATAAAGTTGAAACAGAACCTTAAAAGGTATAACAAATGACAATATTCAAAAATCAATTTTTAGTGATATATTAAGCGGATTCTACAACAAAATATTGGCTGAAACATAAAAATTGCCAGCTATATTCCAGAGACAAATGATCTAAGAGTTGGCCGGGACACTTCAATCGCTCAACCGCATCAAGCTAAGATCTCGTGAAAAATTCCCTTCTTCTGATGTAGTGTCGCATTAGGTGTCGCAAACTAGAATTTGAATGAGATAAATGACGCGAACTGAACGTTACGTAGGCTTTAATGGTTACGCGGAAGCGGATATTTTCTATAAAATAGAATATACTTTTCTTATTTCACTACTATATGAATATTTATTAACATTTATTAATAAATCTATATCTTTATTAGGTACATTGAGCTTTTTTAAATATACAATAAAGGTCACAGTCGTGTGAAATAAAATATAAAAATACACGGAATGTATCAAAAATAGAACACAAAAGAACAAACTAAATAAAACTCTATTCGCTCCACAAAGGCGGTTCAGAGTCATCATTCCCATATCACTGCTTTTAAAACAGTTTGTCACAAGTGTTTTGAGAACAGTATGCGTATCAGAACAGGAACTATTTGCTTCAACTTTCTATTTCGTAAATAGCTCTAGAGAGATTCAAAATATGTTGTTTTAAAATAGTTTTTATTTAAAACTAATAAAATAAAAAACATACAACATTGCCAGTATAATTATTAAGTTAAAATAGTTATTTTATTTACTAAATATCAATTAACACACTTTGATTAATTTGTGTTTTTTTTTTTAATACTTTGTCATACATGGCGGCTATAAATAAATATAATAAACATATAAGGGTTATCAAAACTATTCTAATATGTTTAAACAGTTCAAGGTTATTTTTAAACCAACTACAATATGTGGTATCAAATAATCTAAACTCAATTCTATTACACAGAGTCGAACTTAATTGATTTTACCGACAATTAATTGGACCAAGGACCAGTAATAACAAACAAGTTGGGTCCAACCTATCGGGTGCAGGTAAATTGAGATCCGGACAAATGGTTTACTTGTACAGATAATCTTAGATAATACCTTCAAGTTAAACGTAGGGATCTTAAATTTAATAGTTCAGTTACGATTCCATATTTGTGTTTACTTGACGGAATTTATGTTTGAATAAACGGAGAAATTATTGGTTGATATTAGAAACTTCGTGTCTATTTCTTAATATCTTAAAAATATTTTCAAAATTTATTTTCGAGATAAGAAGTAATCTATGCCTTTTCCTTACAAAACTTTTATAAAAATTTCATCACAGTCGTCCATATCACTGTGGTTTGACCGTAAAAAAGTAAAAGAAAGAATGAAAGGCTTATTTTCGAATTTATAACATAAGTATGGATTTTGTGCATTGTATTATAGTATTATTTAAACAAAGAGTTACTGTGTAATGTTTAATAAGATCGATCGAAGATAAATCTCAATATATTTGACAATATAAATATTAAGGACTTAAGAGAATTGATATTTATATAACATTTTATCAAATAATGCAAGTGTTGAATTCAGCATTAAAAAAAAAACAGATTGACTAAATTGAATAGTTTAAATTCATTTCCACGAACAAATATTAGGTAGATATGGAACATTTGATATATTTTTCTCTAAAAAAATATTTAATTGAAATCGATATTATGAACTGATAAATTCTGATATGAACATTCATCTTCTTATCAATAACAAAAACAAGGCCATTCTAATATTATTTATAATACAATTTCAATTAATTACAAAAATAATCCGTTACTTTGTTATATTTACCGCTTAGTTTCAAACTTCTTCATATTATAAAAATATATTTTTAGCCAAAACATCAACGCACTGTTTAGGGTTGTCATAACACTCTTTGTTTCAAAATGAATGAAGTTTCAAGCCTTTCTGTCTCTGGCCGTAGGGCTTCAACAAGCACTCTTCAAAATTGTCCGTAAGTTACTTTGTTTTAGATTTGCAGCAAAAAAGAAACATTTCGGAAGTGCACGTTAAGATTTAAGTCATAATAAAGAAGTAGGTACACATTTAATCTTTCCATAAATTACTTGAAGCTTTCAAAAGCCCTACCAAGAGTGATATTTTCAAGATGGTAAACATTTACTAAAACAAAAACCAGCCGCCACAAGTAAACAAGGCAAATGTAAACAAATCAAAATATGCAGCCACTTACCGACACCGACACAAAATGTTTACGGTTTGTGTTGAACGATAAATACAAGCGGTGTCAACACACTCTTGTATACTTTACAATTAAATTTAGGTTATGGTTAAATTTAAGTACTTATAAGGTTTCAAATTAGGAATTTAATTTAATTAAATAAAAATAAATAAAGAATTAAATAAAAAAAAATGTTCTCACCTTCGAAGGTAAAAAATAAAATTACCCAATAACCACGTAATCTACTATTTGACTAACACAAGACCCAATACCGTCTTTCAACACCGTTCAAACAACATATTCTAATACATATGACGTGTCAGTTTGTCTATACTTGATAACTCCGGAAGTCATTTAAGTTAGGCCATTAGGCTAACCTTACTAATTACCGTCTCACGGTTACATAAGGTTGTTAACTATCATGCGTGTATGTCAATCCCAAAGTATTTCAGTAATGGATTAACAGGTTCATCTAATTTCACTAGATAATTTCTAACTGTCAGATAATTTCAGTTACAGCACTATTAATTAAACTGTGATTCAAGATATCACGTTCATACTATTATCAGAGACATTACCTATTTCTATATGTCATACAATAGTTTAAAGTTTCTGTATGTTAGTTTGTCTATGTCTATAAATTTGTCTATGTACCTAAACACTTTATGGAACTTTTATTTAGTTCATACATTATCGTCTAAGAGACAAACAGTCTACAAAATATAAAAATTGTTGAGGCAATATCTGAAGAACCGAAAGCAAGCACATCTAAAATCACATCTAGCATCATCTTTTATATGTGTATAACTATATAGATAGAAACATATTTGAGCTAAATTGAACTCTGTAAACTAAAAGACAAGGTCTAGTTTTAATTATCTGTTTAAAACTGGGCAGTACTGTTCCCACGATAGAAAATTGAATGAAAACATCTATTTCGTTTGTTGAGTACGATTGGAGACGTACAAAGTCCATTGAGACTCGTATTACAAATGTCAAGGTAAATTGAACTGTAATATAATGAAAGGAAGTTGGTTTTAGATTGCGCTGAGTAGATTAAAGTGAATAGGTATTTTAATTACTTTACAATAACTAAGCCAACCCCTAGTAATTATATAAATAGTGCAAGTTTTTGCAGCTGTATATCTTTTCATATTCACATACCTAAATATTACGTACAATGTTATTCCATTTAAATATATTGAAAGATAAACCATTATTGTTGGCATTTAAAAATAATGAACCATGTTCCTAAAAAAAAACTAAAAATATTTAAAAATAGTCTTATTAATACGAGTAATTAAATAATCACAAGTAGTTACCAACTAAAAAACAGTTCTAGAATATTCCGCTTCCAGAATAAAAAATTCAACAACTAGACTTAACTAAACTAAACTAACTAATACAGAAACAATGTGTTGGCCGAGTAAAATAATTTGCAAAAGCATTTCAAATGTTTAAAGTTTATTAAGGTATGTACACAATGCTTTAAAGTGTAGCGAAGCATTTATCATTGTCTAGAATTTTCCATAGTTATAAGTAAAATATCATAAATAGAAATAAAGGGTATTGTACACAAAAAAAGCCACTGATAATTTATAACACGAAATAATTTGCAAGCTATACATAAGCTAAGTACTTTGTCCTCACGACTATGCAGATACAAATGTAACAAAGACACTATTAACACACAATGCAATAAAACATTTATGACATACATTTATACAGATAGGAAGCACATAAAAATCGATATTCTACAATACCTTTTGTTAACACTAGTAGTAAATTCAAATTCTTTATAATCAGCGATATACTCATTCTTCGTTATCACAGTGTGTCCCAGAACATTCTAGAAGTTTGAATTTAAAGCGCAAAAGATTGATCATTATACCTTGCCGCGCTCCTTAGCAAGCCATTACCGCTCGCGAAATGAAACAGCGATGTAATCCTCCCAAACGGCTATTATATGTCCTATCATTTATATGCAAAGCGGTAGTTTAAGCCCGGCAGAGTAGTATCGTTCGTCTTTAAGTTATGCAGATTTGTGGGAAATCTCATGGAAATTAAATCGTCCAAGTTACGACAGCTGCGTTAGAAATATTTGCTCTTTTGAGCTGGAATATTGCTTTTGGGATTCATTTGAAACATTTCTAATCGTATAAATGAGTTTAGGGTAAATTCTGTAATTTACATGGCGTTTCCTTCCTTTAGGGATACAGCTCGAAACTCGCTGGTTTTAAGTCGATTTACGAAAACATTCCACAAACACCACAACACGAAATATTTACTAATTAAATAAATCGTCTTATACAACTATAATACTGTTAATAAAGCCTTTACTCACTTGAGCTCCAAATGATATTGAAATTAATTGAAAATATCTAATAAAATGTTCTAAAGACAAACACTAACTTGGATACCGTAAGTACTTCTAAGCTTAATCCATTCTTGCCAGTCATGCCAATCCTCAACTTTGATGAGACTACGTGATGCTATTACCAAGTTAATGGAACAGGTTTTGGCTACTGACTGACTTTATCATACAAGTCGAATGCAAGTAAAAATAATTCACATTATTGTTTTGATTAGAACACACGTAATGTTCAAATAATTATTGTTATCTATAAAAAAATTTATAATATGAAAAAAAATAAAAATCCATTCCACACCAACCTGTTTTTTAACATTAAAATATTTTCAAGAGTCCTGAAACTTAATTGGCTGTAACAACATTTTTATTTATACTTAGCGACAAAATTATATTTTTTGTAAAAACCTGTGCAGTTGCTGTTTTGTTGAGAAGAATTTTAAATATCATAACTTGTTAAACTTTGACTCACTTAATTTGAGGATAAAAATTAAATTATAAAGAAGACATTAATAGCATTTTTATCTATACACATTAAAAGTAACGTTACCTACTAAATCTCTAAGAATAGGGTAGAAATTTATTCGCTGACTAATTTGGGGCAATCAGTCTCTTTGATAAAAATGTTTCGGAGTGACCTTAGATCTGGGCTTTGGCCTTTGGGTAACTAATTACCTTTACTAAAATATGTATAGGTCCATATATACACCATTTGGGAAACAATTTATATACAATTACTTAATATAAGACACTGACACAAGAAATCACTGAAACTTCATTAGGTTAGCTCAAACATTACCTACAAGTAAAAATTATGTTCAACAGAATAAAATAAACTAAAATTTTCACGTGTAAGAAGTTGAAACGTAGCTAAATAAAAAAACTTTGGTAACTAAACCTGACTGTCTATTAAAATCCAAACTTTTGCACTAAAACGTTGAAGACATCACAACTTGATGAGGTCATAAAAACTAACTCGTAGTAAATGAAAAAAACACCTGAAGGCAACAATTACGAGACCGCCTTAATTAATAAGGGATCTCAAAAATCCCGAAATTGGGGAAAAACTCGATGAAGAATTTCACTGAACTTTGGAATCTTTTACAACGCTACAGTGACAAAACTTTTTGAGTAATTAAGCGTCGCCCTTTTTCGCGACCATTGTTAGAGATGAAAGTTCAAGCAGGATTTCTCATAGCCCTGATCAGATAAATGAAGTTGCGGGAAGTAGATGAACATGTTCTTCTCTGTTAGGTTCTTGTAAATTAATGGGTGCCTTAATTGTCTTAATTTACCGACCACTTTTTTCGGCATGTTTTTTACGTTAGAAAAAACATTTAGGAACAGTTGATCAATTATTATCGGGACATAGCAACAAAAATAGTAATATTATATTAATAAATTTAGATTATAATAATCTCACCTCCATCCTCAGGAATATTCAAGAGTTTCTTGGCTCCAGGGCTTGGACCTCGGACAGCAGACAGCGCCCGCTGCAGCGTCTCACTCATCTGCTTCCCACTAACACAATCACAGCACAACACGTACACATACACACACACCAACACTCTCCGCCAGCTGATATCCTGTTTTCCCATCTCCATGCAGACCTTGCTCATCTTTAGTCGTAATCCCAACCTACATTTTAGTAGAACATCGCCATCTGGAAAAGAAGTTAAATATAAATGAAAAATATAATTGTAAGTCATATTGACTTTACTTTTAAGATAACATTAAATAATATTATTTTGTATAATAATGTCTTTTATTATTATTTTTTCGAATCTGAGGTTTTTAATACATTGCAAGCTTTACATGGAATACAGAATTTATTTCATTTGTTAACTTTTAGTATAACGTAAAGATAACAAAACCTGTATTTACAACCAAGAAACTAGAATAAATAAGTCCTATCATATTTAAACATAACGATTATTTATACAAGATGAGATATATAAAATATATTATTACAATACCAAAAAGTAACTGAATAAATTAGTTATTAAAACTAAAATGATATAATAACAAAATAAATATTAAAAGATGCCGTTATGAGTAGTGCTTCAGATAATATCTGCTCTCTCTAAACTGTAAACATTCCAGAGCCCGCGTCCGCAATATCATAAAACGGTATCTTTAAATTAAGAAGTTTAGAAATTAAAACCAAAATAAGAAATACCTATACAAATGAAAAAAAAAATATTCCAAATAACAATTAGAGTCGATGAATTACTATGAATATGTAGTTACTATTCATTATTAATTTATTTAAATCAGATTGAGTTTAAATAATATGAATACAGATATACATGAATATTCTCAGAAATATATCAAATATATTAATTGTATATTTAATATAATAAATATGATAATAATAAAAACGTGTATACATCAACATAACCTATAAACCAAAACACAAACAACATACCGCATAAAAAAACATATATCACAAAAAACATTCATCACATTGAAACCTATCACAATATTATCACACTAAATAACTAATTAATACACTAGAAACAATTCCACTATTATCCCTTATGACTGCACAGAACTAACTAACTAACTAACTAAACGCATACTGATAGCTATAAAAATTTGACCGCCAATAAACGTAAAGAAACTTGGACTTGGAATCTTTTACCACCGTAATTACTTTTAGAAAATTAATTGACATTCAAATATAGTTCTTATTACCAATGCATTAAGGTGGGTAGGCTACTTTTTAAGTTGTCAAATGAATGGTAAGGTGGCGCGAACGAACGCATCTTTTGTATTCAGTTTCTACCTGAGTCTTGTCCCTTTTTTTCTACAGCCACATGCTCCTTATTATTGAGTTTTAACATTCTTATTCCAAACCAAATAAGGTTCAAAATAGCAGGAGATATGAGCATGTATGTAATAGTGGATGATTGCAAGCGACTTGCTTTTTCTGTAATAGGAAAGTTGAGCTCAATCAGGAGATACGGGTTGGACTTGAATCGTACCTACAGCCGTTTCTAAAGAATAAAAGGTAGGAATTCTAGGAAATAAACAAATATGTACGAAATTCTCTATCAAAGTTATCTTCTATATACAAAATATTCCGAAGTTGATAGATAGAGTTTGAAATTATATTTACTTTTCTGATTTTAAATACATAGTTCTATATAAATTTTAAACTTTTTGTAGACCAGTTTATAAGAAATATTATTATTATTCTTTAAGTATATATTATCCTCTGCATATCGTTTAAAACACTATATATATAAAAATACAGGTGATATAGGTTGTTGCCAAAATAGATTTAAAAGTACAATGTAAAGCCAAAAGTACAAGAAAACAAACCTACAACATTCACCTATAGCAAGTTCATTGTAAAACTACAAAGAATATAACGCCCCCTATAAGGACAAATATAAAGAAAGATAAACTAAAAACAGTATCATACGAGATATTGATATAACTAAATTACATCATAATATCGGTTTCAGTAACAGCCATTATACTAGTGCGTTATTATACTAAGTTGTAGATACTTAGACTACACTATACTACAAAGTGGATTAGTTTGTAGCGTATTAAAGTTAGCCGACAGGAAGCCGAGGTAACTAAGCTTTAGCCTTTGACAAGGCATCGATACCGTATTTATATTAATCAATAATTAAAGCCCTAGTAATGTGTAGTTTAAGTTGTAATTTCTTTTTTTGAGTATCCAATACGTGTATATCAAACTCGAATATTTATTTTTATTAGGCCAATTTGTTGTTTTGTTAGTTGTGTATATTTATTCCAGGTATCATGTTGACGAAACTATATCATATTACATACCGGTACTTGCTTTTATATATAGCTATTGCTTTTTGTATACTAATATCTATCAGAATTAGTACGATTTTTGACGAAATCGTTTAATGAAAATCAATTGACATATTTTAAAAATCTGTTAAAATTTATATTATTTAGGATAATTTATAAAATGATCCTAAATAATTAAAGATAATTGTAAATACATTTAGTAAAATTGACGATTTCGTAAACTGTCATAGTTTTCGTAACGTCAAAACTCGTACTAAAAGTAAGGTGAGTATGCAAAAAGCAATAACTACGTAATTATTATAGAACGGAAACTTCGGTACCTACTAGTGAATAAACATCATTTGGACAATACTAATTGTTATACCAAAAAAATAATTAAAAGGAACGATTTGGTTTCTTAATTCAGCAAACTTCGAGGTGGGTCTATTTTTTTAGGACAATACAAGTCTGGAATCGAAGCTTCATTAAGACTTAATTAATTAAAAACAATACATGGGAAGTGGTATGAAAATAAAGTATTATTTAGCTCTAATTAGAGTGTGATAATAATGAACCTGTTTTCAAAATGAATACTAATTAATGGAATATACTTTGTATAACATAAAAAGCTTTTATGGTTCGTCTTTAAACTATCTACTGTTCGGATAATCTCATATAATAAATTAACTGAAAGACTACCCAATGTCCAGTAAAAACTTTCATCTTTGTAAAGACACTTAACTATTAATAGCCAATAAATCTAGATTTTTCGTGTAAGAATAGCAATTTGGTCCTCACCCACTGCATATTTATGAGATCGTTTGAAACCCATCGCCCTCAATAATCTATTATCGTTTATGGGTTTTCTGTCAAGTAATTAGAAATATAGATACAACTATGTATTATTATATTAAAACAAGTACAAAGAAAAAAATATATATAATAGACAATCTTAACAAAATTATAAAAATAAAATCCAAAATTGGCGGCCTGTCGTACGATAAATTACGATATTTGAAGGTAATTTTGCTCAATGATTGCACATGTCAAGGAATCTGTATCTCAGTCTTAACCCACTTAGCAAGTAAAAGGGGTCATTTATTTCAGTTTTTCCTTAAGTAAATTATATTGTTTACGGTACGGTCCACACTTCCACAGTATGTTTACACTTCCAACTATTTTCCCCTGCTGCACAATTTTCTTCAAACAAACACAGCAGATATATAAAAAACAAACAGTTTTTAACAGTAGGTAGCACATCTAGATGTTACATCATAGAGGTAGCTAGATAAAAACATCTAAAGGATAACAAAAAAATATATCGATGATGATTTATTTTTTTTATCGATAATGATTTGAATAATATATATAAATGAAACGCTAAACTATTTGTTATAATCAAAAGAATCACCATAACATAGAATAAAGATTATATTAGAAGAAACCCCTTTCATTTGCATACAACATCGATATTCAATTAGGAGTAGAAGTAATTGTTGGTGCAAATGAGATCTGTATCGATTATGCAAATCGATTTTAATTTACATAATTAAATATACGGAAACATAGCACTATAGGCTAGCAACACCAGTAATTATGGGAATTAGAACAATGGTCACGTCTTGGAAGTGTTAATTAAATTTAAAAGGATAATTATTGTATCATATGGAATAAGCAATAGATAACGCTGACAACAGTGTTATCCAATCTAAGATTGTAATCAGAACAAGATTCCGTTTAAGAGACTACCAAAATTTAGATTTATCAAGAAAACGACACTCAAATATCTAATAACCGAAAAAAACATTGAAAAAATAATATTTCAAAGCAAAAATGTGCCTAACATTTAGAAATATTCCGGAAAAACAAAGTTATGGTGAATAACAATAAATCGTAAACATGGGTACGGAAAATCAAAATTCGTCACATTACAGAGAACTGGGGTCCGTTGATAAATATTCAGTGAGGGATGGAAGGTCTAGCAGTTTAAATCTTTAGACAGAATAATTACCATCCCTTGTAAAATATGAAACATAAGAGCTATATAACTTAAAAACTTCTCAGGACCTTAAATTTAAAACCTTGTCACATTTAAAATCAGTATTTTTGTTAAACAACATTTACATGCCGTAAATTTTAAACAGCACTTTTTAAATAATTTATATAATATAAATGAGAATTATCTCATTGCAGAAAATTAAAAAAGCAATTATAAACTCTTTTACAGCTCTTACAAGAGGTAAGCCACTACAAATGGAATGATAAATAAGGGGTTATAACAAGATCTGTGGCAACGATCTAATTAACGCCGAGGATGTATTGCAACTGGAAGCGTTCCAACTTAAATAAAAACCAAACAAAAATAAAAGACTTTGAATCCGCAGTTAATAAAAAAAAAGATTTGTTTTGTAACAAGTATTTGCTATTTAAATCTGATCTCTTTTATATTTTTCAACTTCATACGATTTTTTAAATTACGACTCACATAATTTAAAAAAATGAATGCATTTGTAATATTATCGAATTGAAAGTACTTCACTAAACGCAACATAAAGTGTGAAAAGCAAACAAATTATAATATACAAAAGTTTGTAACTAAATACCTAATGCAGAACTTGGGAAGAGCGAGTGCAAAACTCAAGGGCATAGTTTAGGATAAAGTTGAGCAGGTTAAGCACTAACTTAGCGTTAACTTGCAGCTCAAGCAAGCGATTAGGGAAATAAAGTAACTGGAAACTGTAAAACTGTAATCTTGTTTTGTGTTTTAATCTTTTAAGATTTCCAACTGTTTTTAATTTGTTTTGCATTCTTTACATTTTAACTAGACGCTTGATTTTAATACACTTGTAGATGTAGGTATATACTTAAGATATATTAACAAAATTATCTATTTTGCAAAAAAGAAATGTTAATGAATCGTGTATCTGAGACTATTTATAAAACCGTAAATAATCCATACTAATATTAAAAGTGCAAAAGTATGTAAGGTCTGCTTTCACGGCTAAATTACTAGCTCGATTTGGATAATATTCGGAATGAAAATAATAATAGCCCAGGGTAAAACAAAGCAAGGTTTTTTTTTCAAAGTCAACCTTTAAAGAGTTAAAACAGGCTATCAAAGTTTCTGTTAAAAAAAACTAAGCCCCGTAATTAAAAACATTTGTAAATGTCTCATCCATTTAAAATGTATCCCTGTTGCCGATTGCAGCAACTTATAATTATATAATTGATTTAGAAACTTTGTCCCCAACGGTCGAGTTTGCTGAATACAGGATTTACTCTTGTATTCAGTGCCCTGATTTGGTTTTAGCAATTAGGAAAAAAAATAAAAAAGTAAAATTAAAAAAAAAAAAAAAAAATTAAAATTAAATCACGTACGGACATATGCAAATACAAACTACATAACACCCGAGATAACAAAAGGGGGGAGAGGGGAGGAACATATAAAGGATCAGGCTTAAAGACCTCAAGACCATTTTGTATGAGATGATTGTATTACTCTGGTCGAGACAGCACGGATATTAGCTGCAGTACATTAATTTAATTGGACTCTTATACCATTAAACTTAACGAACCATTGGTTTTTGGATATAAATATGTTATTTATGATATAATTCATTGAACACCATGGCTTGTATATTATTTAAAATTCATACTTCATTGTGGAGGACCCGTCTGTAATCAGATTTATTTATAGTATCATTAAAATTAAATCATAAGCAGATATTATATCAATCATATATTATTATCAACATACTTTTTCAATCATAATATCCTCTGTTAAAGTATTTATAAAAGGAGATAAGACTTTTGTCAATTTATAATAAACCTTAATATAATAGCCATAGAGTTTGATATTTAGCATTACTCATAAGTAGGGGATGGTACCTAAGTTATGTCATTGGACTTTGAACCCTGTTGCCATAACATAGAATTTAATGTATAATTAGAGAAAATTATCCACATACGGATCCATCAATGTCAGTTAATGCCTCGTGCTCGCTCCATCAAGTCGGTACAGGTATTATTATATGAGATTTGAACTGAAGTGTGGTCTGATGAGATAAATAAGATTACTAATAAGGTAATTCGAGATTGAGGGAGAGAAGGTTGTTTTGTTTATCATGGCAGATGGCAGCTTCTTCAATTGTTACGCCGTCATCTACTCCCTTTGGTTTTCATAATTAGCAATTATTATATTTTTAAATATATTCAAATATATTTAAAAATATAATAGTTATGTTTGTAATATATAGTTTTACAAATTTATCGCTAGTTTTAAATTGATTTATTCACGAGCAAAGATGTTATCTTCGACCTTTGGGATACCGTTCCATCACTTTGCTAACTATATTGTTATTAAATTTTTCATGAAGGTAGAAACTGTGCCATAATAATCGATATACATAGTGAATATTTCATTTAACATATTAATTACTTTATGTATATATATATAGTAATCGTATGTAGCTAGCCAAATCTTAAAGTTTCCCTTTCTATGGATAGCCCATATCGAGTTACCAGCCTAAGGCCACCATTACACTGGAGACCGGCCAAATACATTTGGCTCGATACACACAAATAATGTTTAATATATCTGTTATTTGTTGATCCGTAAATATGCGAAAAACTGTAGCCATTCGCATTGGAAACAAATTAATGTTTCAAATAACAGTTTTAAACATTTCGGTGATTTAAAAAAATGTGTTGCCATTGTTATGAAATAAAATTGAATGCTGTTATTGTATATCTTGCTTATAAATAAATTCACTAGTCTATAAAAAAGGTATATTTATTCAAATTAGTATAACAAAAAAAGGATTACATTTTAACAAAACCAAATAGTGAACTAAACAAAATATTAGTATAATGTGTGTAGGCATATTTTACAGTCATATAGAGAATGGAAACCAAACAGGAAGAGAAGCAACAACAGCAAAAACCAAACACTGCACTTTAAAAACATCATTAAAACCCTGAAAGGTTATATAAATTGAATTAAGATCATTCACAACATGCTTTAGAGCAGCTTCACAAACATTGCGATGTAAATTGCTTACGTTAATCTTGCGATTTCCTCTACTCTGAATTTAATTCCGGTAACAACGATAAAATCTAAATAGTACTTGCATAGGGTGACCAAAATTTTTTTTCGTATCTTAGGGTATGTGATATTTCTATGAGTTCAATTCCCAGGCGATACAATGGAGATATGAAATATCAAATGGATATTTGTTCAGGAAAATTTCATGACAGGCAAATATATTGTAAATATTTATTCAACAGATAATAATAATAAATTAATAACGTAAAATGTAGTTCTATTTGTACATAAATATGTACAAATAAAACAATATTTTACGTTACAAATGTTCACAAATATAATATGAACTGTCATTACTGAAATATTATAATATACAAAAATCTAAGTCTTGGAGACAACGTGGAAAACCTACACCGAGACGTAAGGCTTGGACCTTCGCCAAATGCACATTATTGTGCCATTATTGTAGAGAAACCCCCCTTCATGATGGACAGCGACTGATCATACATCATACTAAGTTCCTTATCACTCGTAGCGTAAGACAAAATAATAATGTTGAACCTTTGTTACTTTTGAAAACCAATAACCACCTGGTACGTTCTGCTGTCAACAACATTAAAAAAAAACAATAAATTTAGGTTATATCAAAAATAATTATTAAACTAATATTTATTTATTCCTACCTTTATTTTGTAAAAGAAATAAAACAATTTAAAAAGATCACAGCATGCTTAATATAACAAATTGTGGGAATTCATTAAAGGTGTGTTATTTATCTTCGTAAAGATGTAATTTGTTTTTCAAATTTATCGTCTCAGATTAAAGTTTTTTATGTCGTGGACCTCATCGATCGCACTTAATTTATTATAAATAAAATACATAACAAATAATTTATAGCTGTTGAATGAAATTGATTTATTAAAAAATATCTTAAAATATTAAATGATAGAGAAAGCTTATTGTTGAAAATTGTTCGTAGGTACCTAATGTTTTTATATGATTATGTAAGGAACTCTAGAATCATCAGGGTGCTTACCTTAGTGATATGGTAGCTCAATCGCAGAACGGCGCGGCGGGGCGATAACCAAAAGTTCTGAGGTTCGAATCCTGCCCGTGGGATAAGTTCACTTTATATAAATAAAAAAAATCTTACAGTATATCTAATGCAGCCAAATTGCCATCTATACCTTCAAATCAACACCAGTAAACTGATTATGTCGGCTGACTTCAACCTAGGGAAACGTAATCAGATTCCTCCAGCCTTTGTTTGAGCGCTCAAACACCTGATGCTCGTTAGACTCAACACAGGTCTGATTAATTATGCCTAATGCACTAGACCCAGATACATTGCAAGTTCTAATCAAAAGGCAATTTTCTAATTAAATCGCGAAATTACTTACCTTTGGAGAAACCATCGAGAATAACAATGTGTATTGAAAATTAATAAAATTTGTTTTACTTCTATTTAACCAAAGATATTCGCTGCTAAATTAACAAAACAAAAGCAGGTCCAAATACCGCAAATAGTTCGGCCGCCAAATAATAAGATTAATTCTTGTACCCAAAGTCAGTTTGATCCGAAGATATGGCGGAAGTTTTAAGCCTTTTGAGGATCACGTTTGAGAAATGCCTAACAAAAGTTCGAAGTTAGTGGAAAGACAAAAGCTCCTCGGATTCTTGCAGTATTAAAAAATGGGAGAAATTTTGAAATTTGTTTTAAGATGTTTTCCTTTGCTTTGAATGAAAGAACTCAATTCAAATTTCATTGTTTATTTATTATTTATTTTGTATATAATGTGTAAGAAACCGTAATACGAAACTTGAAAAAGTTAAAACTTAAAACTAAAAAAAAACAAAAAACATAAACCTAAAAAAAACTAATTTCAACATTTGTCAATAAAAATAGCAAATAAACAACAATAAAAAACCTAGTAAATCATTAAAAGCAAAACCTTCCACATATCCAACAAAGAAACATTGAATACATTAAAACCGTACTGTCAGCAGGCCGTGCGTTTGCGCAGACGGACGGACAGGCATGTCAATTAACCGCTGAATTATTATATCTCTGCACGCGATCCCAGATTCAATGCCCGGGACAGAGACATATGCAAATCGATTGTTTGTTAAAGTTGATTTTTTTCCTGCTGTGAAGTCAGTTTTGAATTAATTTTAATGTTTTGCATTCATCCTTTTTTAAAATGAAAATATAATTAATTTTAATCTCGTGTTAGTGAACCATAATTGAAAATGTATGAATTGTATGTGCTATACAGATTTTAAAAATTTATATTACATTTTCACAGCTGACACACCATCAATTATTCTTCACGGTAAAAATTATTTTAAAAATCTTTAAAAAAAAAAACCGTAAAATAAGTTTCAATTTAAAATAAAGCTTGAAATATTATAAAATACTTTCACTTTTATTTCATAGTTTTATGCCTAAGGATTACGGTTCACTCCGCAAATATAACATTTCATGACAAAAATCTAATGTATGAACCTACATAATTGTCATGAATCAAGGAAAAATAATAAGTACTCAAAGAAAGCTTTATTATTTCTATCTTTTCATAAACTCATGGGAAAATGGACAACATTGAGAAAATATGTTTGTATGGGAAATGGGTTTTGGTATGTAAGTAGTTTGGACAACTACGGAGTACTCAATTTGTAGATACATTAGCCGAAGAGATTGTTATAAAAATATTGTTGATATCGCTTTTGAAGTAGAACAATTATCTTAAAAAAAAACACACTTAAATGAATTAAAAAAATATTACTACATTGAGCTTTAAGAAAAGCGCCACATAGCTTAATATTCACTGTGAGTGCTTTGGATACTTTAAGACAAACAACAGGGTACAATCAAAAAACAGTTCTAATTTATTGTCACGTAATTTCAAATTCCTTTGCATGCGTCCCGGAATGTTTATTAACTCCCTTAGAATAAACAATCCAAAATCAACTTTATACCGAACACACACAACTCATTTTTGACTGATTCATCTGGATTAAGATTTATTGTTTGTAAGGATTAGAACACATTAGCAAAATATATTATGTAAGAGAGGGTTAGGAGGCGACAGGGTAAAAATGGGACGTCTTGAAAGCTTAAATATTATCGTTTTAGTAACATCCCTTTATCCCGGTATCAATCAAGAGCCTATTTCCAAGAACGCAGATTAAAATTCAGAAAAATAAAGTCAAATTATGCATATATACAAACTTACTTGAATATAAGTTAACCTAATGTATTTGTAACGTTTGAGGTGCACATGTTATAAGTTAAATATATTGTTATTTAATTAAACTAAATCGTACATCAAACAATCGCAAATATGTTTTACCATACTAATATTATCCAAAATGTCTGGTAAATTTGTATACCAACCCTATAAAACTAACCAAGGTGCTATAACATTGGGCCAATGTTTGCCAAACAAGTTATTAGCTGTGCCAACATTGACTTAATCTTGCGTTGGTTGATAATGTCGGCTTTTACATTATCACTGCGTGTTTATACAACAGAGATAATGATTTATAACCCCTTAGTATTGAGAGTAACATAATGGATTGCCATAATCTAATTAATATTTATCTTACATATACCGTATGTATTATAAACTATGCAGAAACTGTGATAAATTATACAAATGGTATTATCTTGGGAGCAGGCATAGATTAATATATATTTTTTAATATTAATTTCGTAGCGACTAGTATTTTTTTTACACACAAAACATAAGAAAAGAGATAAAATATTTTTTTTAAGAGAATTTGAATTTTTGAGTATGCTTGGTATCTATTTGTCTTCTTTCTAAGTTTATTTTCATTACAGACAAATAAATAAATCATCACACATACAAACTAACGGCTAACGATAAGCAATTCATTACAAAATGTTTTGCTCTAGTTTCTATATATAACCGACTCCCGGATTTTTGAATCCGTTGTCTATAAATATGATGTAATTTAGGTTAATACCTACTATATTTACTCTTTTAAACTCATTTTATAGATGTTGTTAAATAGTAAGTTAAATGTGCCAAGATCGTTCACTCTATAACAATTTATTTATACTTTTTTATTTCTTGCAAAATAATAGGTACCTACTTGTTTTGTTTGTTCATATATTTATAAAAAGTCTGAAAAAAAAATAAAAGTGCAACGAGCGAAGACTAAAATAATATTATAATGAATAATAATCAAAAAACTAACATACAAAGCAAATTATTTAAAATTTAAAAAAAGAGATCAATGAGATGAAAGATCAATGAATCGAATGAAAATATTAAATATAAAAACTTCTTTAGAAAACAATGACATTTCTCTGGAACGGAAATAGTAAAACAGGTTGTAGTTTTATGGAAGATGATAGTCAAAAGTTTGCAGTCCTCAGTTTTTGAATTCAATTTATCTTTTCACATATAACACAATCGGACCTTGTATTGCCACGTGGAGCCATAAAGATCCCTATACCTTTGCATTTAAGACCTACATATATATGCGTTCTTGTAATGTAACTAAATTTTTTTTTGGCGGTAAGTGTGGGTTTTGAAGTAATAAGACCTCAGAAATATCGATTTAATATACCTACTATAATTATAGTCCTAATTCTAAGCCGGTCTATAACCAGCTTTATAATTGAATTGACAGTTATGATATGACAGATAGTTTGAGGTGACTTTTAATACAAACTTAATATTCATGTTGTATTAACATCAAACATCATTTCCGTATATAAAAGCGGAGTCACGACGCTACAAACTAATTACTGGCCAAGACAATACAGTAGCATGTCGGAAGCACGCCGTCTAGAGATGTACCGACCGCTAAATATTAATATCGATATATAAGTATAATATAATTTTATAGTATAATAGATATGCTTTTAAAAAATAATTTTTGAAATATAATGTGTCTGTAGTATGTTAAATTGCGAATAAGAAAATTACAATATATAAATTAGTAGTTTCAATAACTGTTTTACTTAACTGTAAAACATAATTTTAAATTAATTTGTTTAGTAACTACGAACTACTTACAACGAAGTTACAAGCAAGCAATCTACTTAATAGAAAACTAATTATTTTTAAACAACATCGATAAAACGATAGACGATAATACTGAAATTAAAAGCCAGACTTTAATCCACAAAGGTGCATCATGAAGCGGGTAGTGATGTGAATATTAAAACATCGATTATGAACAGACAAAGGAAGCGGGTAAAGAACCTTGAGCGATTTGTTCGTGTCATGCACATGGCGCAGGCTTTGATGTTTTAGGGAGGGATGATTATCACGACGAGATAATGATAAGATAGCTCTGATTTTAATTCAAGATGTCTACATAAATGTATAAAAGTATTGAGATCTTGTTAAATTTTTAAGGTGTAGGTATTATTTCATATATAGTATTAAGAAATAAATTTATCGTGATATTCAGCTAATATTGGTAAAATTTATTTATTTAACTTAGCTTTCTTTATATCGATATTTCAATATTCTGCTCTAATAACTTGAGTAATATACGAACAAAATAAAACTGCAAGGCTTCAACAGGCGGTCACTGGTTTTGGTCTATTTTTAACTTTGTTGGGTATAAAGCTTCTTAAGGTGAACGATATAAAATTTATATATACTCATATACTCTTCAGATAATAATAAATGATTCTTCAAACTGTATTTTTAATGTTATTTAAGAAAAATATAAAACTTGTATTTAAATATATTGTTAATCCAAAAATTTTCATAATTGTATGTTCAATTATAACAAGAATTTACTGAATTTATAAAAAAAAACTACTTGTACATAATCGTTAAACTTTTAAAAATACCATATAACATATATATTTACCCGATGTACCCGGCAGTAGTCAAAGCTCATGATTAAAAGTTACAAGATGATAGACGGGTGAATATATATTTAAAAATCATCATGGTTCACGAATGTTTAAATACAAAAAAACATATAACATCATTATAAATAACATATAAGATTATTATAAGTACTTAATACCTCTAACATAAGCACCAGATGTTCTATACGTCAACCTAGGTGTTGACTACTGATCCCTATCTCCTGTCTCTTCCGTTCTTTGTAATATTTAATTAAAGAATACCTTGATATCAAGATGTAGATTTGCTAGATAAGGTTCGATTATCACTCTTGCAATTAGTCTGCCTGTCCTTAATTTGATATCACAGAACTAGTTGCATAGTTAATTATTCTAGGCTTTCGTTTACTAGCATAAAAATTTATTCTCGAATATCATATATAACTATAACTTAATAGAATTATGTTAAGACTTTTCTTACGCTAGAAAATTTAGTTTATTCATATTATAATGTACCTTGTCCATGCTATTTCATTTTTTTTTATTACATACACTGATACACATGTTTTTTGTCCTTATGTTCGCATATCACTCATAAACTACTAACCCGATTGAAATGTGGTAAATTAACTTAAAATTATTTAACTATTGCTGTACCTACTTCATTAACACAACCAAAGTGCACTGGCACTTTCTAGATAAATTAAATCTTTAGATGGAAACTTTTTATAATGACAAATAAAAACAAACCTTAGTAAAGTTAATGTTCATTGTAACAAACAGATAATTAATACAATTAAAACTTTAACATTAAGCAAAAAGGAGTTAATTTATCAAGATACATTAACAAAAGACAAACTTTCTTGTATTTCGAATATATAAATCACCTTTCTGGTACAAGTGCTTGTAATTAAAATTCACAAACCTAATGATCTAATAGAAGTGACACATATTTGTAAATAACAAGAATTGTGTAATTTGTATTATTATAGTGCTATTAAAATTTTATAGTTGTTTCTAATGTTTAAGACTAGCTCTGGTGTGAAGTAATGAATAATAATTACAGAATTGATCGTAAAATACAACATTTCCGAAGTATTGAAAAGAAAATTTAGGTAAAAGGAATTACGCTTGTAAATAAATAGCTGCTTAGAATAATCTAACTACGAGCAAATTTTATTCGAGTACAATGAGCGATACAACAGAAAACTAATATAAACATAAATTTATATCAGTTCTATTATATATCTTAATATTACTTCACTTCTAGATTTTGCAAAGTATTTAACAAATAGGAAAAAAAATTAACATTGTCATCTAAGTACTGTCCTGTCTTTAAGTTTCCTAACTCTGAGGTGCGTGAGCTGAACGTTTTAAGATATTCTCTCAAGAGGGATGCTGTAATTATTTTAGGCAGTTAATTTCACGGTAGAAGTAAATCAATTACGTTACATTTAATTGGTGATGTTAATGGTACATTGGTAGCGTTTAATTCTATTTTTTATTTTATTTTCACTCTTATATCAAAATGTTTAAAAATCAAAATTGTAAAGACTCTGACACGTTTCTTTATGAATTAAAACTAACAAGCAAACAAACAAGATTAACTTAGTACGATAAACAAAAATTATGATAAGATAATGTAAGAACTATATTTTTTCAATTTAACTAAACATTTTGTAAACATCTCTGAATAAATAAAAAAAACAATAACCTTTTCACTAAAATCCGCATCATCATGAATGGGAAATCTTTAAAATATTAAAAATTCTCCGTCGACGCTTCTATAGAATCGTATTTAATAACTGAAACAAAAGATAAAATGGATTGTGAGACGCAAATTTAATAAGTCACATTCATACATTTTGCTTTACAAAACTTAATAAAACATAAATACAAACGATATTAATAACCGTCGACTCATCCCGAATTCGCTGGCATCATCCCCAAAAATTAATGCGATATCAGAACAAAGTCGACAATTAGTAATTATTTGAATCAGATAAATCATTTGAAAATTGCTGATTACGTACTACACGGTGTTTAGAGTATATAGTAGTAATTGTTCATTGAACCGATTAAAATTTACTGCATTCGGTAGTTTGCTTTGTTTTGAACTAGCTTATATCTATTTATTTGGCAATGAATTGGATTTTATACATTAAATATATCCTCACTAGTTAACGAGCTGCCCAACGAGTCCCAAATTCCGAATTTTTAACAGTGTTTCTATAATATCACAGAAATTCGTACAGGGTATATTTACTTATTTCATTGGATCATAAATAAACTAGTATTTTTATAGTAATGCCATTAATAATTACTTGTACAAGACTCGTATTACGAAAATTATTATCGACTTGATATTATAATGATTAGATCTGTATATAATCATATGTACTATATATATATATATATATATATATATATATATATATATAGGTATATATATATATAGGTATATATATATATATATATATATATATATATTTAAATCAATAGATATAAAAATAACCTCACCATGGGCAAACAATCAAATTAATCAATGTATCAAGATTTAATCCAATATAAATACGGATGTTATAATTTTAACAGTAACAACTATTTTCATACAATGTGACTCTTATTTAATGTTGACTTACACAGGGAGTCACTCTACGCTATTTGTCAACTCAACTAAGGCACACCGCACACTTAGCGCTCCGACCACATTTGAACGCGTTCATTAACACGCACTGGCTAATACCTGTAGCTGTTAGAATACATACTGTTTAAGTTACATTTGACATATCTTTGAAGTCAATAATTAGCACCAATGTTATATTAATATATAATTAAAGTATTTTTTTTTATATAGATTATTTGTTGAGGAAACCTTAAGTAGCTCCAAGAACTGCGGGTATTATTTATATTTTAACACATTTGAACACAATTAACAACGTTGTAACAGATTGTCAAGTAGCCCCAGGCGTGGTCTCCACACGTAATACGCATACCACATTAACATAGAAGGGGATTATGTTGGATTCTACTCCCTTTGACTGTTTGGAAATGAGCTTGGGATTTAAAATATAAGGGATTATTATTGGTGTTATACAAATTATATATTTTTAGGACATCTACAACTTATATCATTCTCATAATACACCTCTTAAATAAAAAGTCCTATAAATACATATTTATTACTAAATTATCACATATCATCGCTACCTTTATGAATTGACTCACTAAACAAAAACTTGAATGATGACCGCTGTAGTGGTTGATTCATAATTGGAATTTAATTTGAAATTCATTACGGACATTCTTCGCAATTTTAAGAAACACTTCAGGGAAGCATAATGTTTCTTGTAGAAGGTATGAGTAATATTGTAAGCAACTCATCGAAGATGTTTCGTGGTTCTTTTATTGCATGGGTTGAAAAACGAGCTGACTGTCCCCTTGATGGTATGGTGTGCCGAACATTAACATCTACATATAAATAAAATGCTGCCACTTTAAGGAATAGGCAGGGATACAGGAGACTAGGATGGATGAAAAGGAAGAGGGGATATTTTAGCATCCGTCTCTTTCGCTCACTGTGCAAAGCGGAGCTATAATTTTGCTGGTTTACGATCTTCTGTAAGCTGTCTTTGATTTTTGTCGTTGAAAGGAATGAATATAATATATTATAAACCCGGACTCAAAAAATGGGTATTATAAGCAGTGGCAGTTTTTTTTAATAGAAAGCATGGTCCGTCGAGATTGTTCTTCTTTATGTTTGGTCGAAATAAAAGCAGTCGTCTCCAAGATATTGAGGATTTATTGGTGAGGGTGAAAGGTGTTACATATATAATAAAAAACCTAAACAGATGAAAATTATTGAGTTCGTATGTTCATTTAGTACAACATAGAAACTAGTAACATAACTTCAAATACGTATAAAAATAAAATTATTATGTAGGTACTTATAGAAGTCGGTGCGTTGTATGTACGTTGATGATGGCGTCTATTTTACGAAGTTTTCGGAGCTAATGAATGAGGACTAGTTTATACGATTTCATGTTGCTATTTTGTTATTTTCCTTGGTAACTAACTTGCGTTTTGATTTTTCTCTATGTTCAGCGGTCCCCGGACGCAATGACTTATATAATTACAATAATGATATTATATTATCCTTTTTAGAGGTTTTTTTTGTATGGGGCGTTTTTAATTTTTTTATTTATGATTTAATGCACTTACTAAATAAACAAAGTTACTGTTATATTCATGAATGATTATGATCGAACACCGTCTTGAGTAACGCGAGTTGCCTCGTTTAAAAGATTTTATATTATTAGTACATAGTAAAGATACATATACGTATGGTTGTTTAGAAAAAATATGGTAATTTATATGTTATGAAGCTTTGTCAAATGTATATATATTATTTACATTTATTAACTTAAATTTTGATTGTTTTACTCATTTGCTCATAAAACTACACCGCTCACAAAGCACAGACAAGAATTATTTAATAATATAAGTCAGGCTTTCTAGTCCGTCAAAAATTCAAAATTCCATATTAATCCATAGCGAAAATTACTATTGTAAAAGTAAGCGAAAAATTGCATCCACACACAATGACGATATTGGCAATAAAACTCTATGCCACAAACGAAAATTCACAAAGAAAATTTTACCCGTACTAGATATGGATGCGCTTTTTAGAATATTGGGTTTGATATTTCGGATTAAAAATAATTTTTACGATAACTGGTTGAGAGAACCACATTTATTATTTTAATAACGTAACAAATATCTTGTACTCAATTCGATCAACCTATTAACAAGAAATATTTAGATTCCTTATAAAAGATCAAAACTAAATCCGTGATTTTTTATATTTATACTGATATAAGACTCTTAAATTCAAAATATATTACAATTACCTATGATTTATCAAATCTCCTTAAGTTTTAACGTTGTTAGTAAGCTTTAGTGATAAAGAAGATTTGGTAGTATTGTTATATTAATAAAATTACAATATGTTTTAGTATTATATTGTAATATATTCTCAAATATGTAAAATGACTGATAACGATTAAATATCTTGCTAGACAGTAAAACAATATTCTAATATATTATTAGATGGTAGCAAATACATTATTTACAATTGCCGAATTTAAGAAATAAACATGTAGACCCTAAAAGTAATAACCGAAAGCCCTAAAAGCCCCAAGCTTAATAGCAATTACAATATTTGGCGCTATTCAACTCTTAACAATACAAGGGGCAGACCCTATTCTATTGAATATCATATTTTTATGACGATTTTAGGGGCCTTGATTAATCATTGTGCGGTATTGGGGTTACAGAACTGATATGCTAAACTATTTTAAGTTTTACCTCAATAGCAATAGAGGAGGGTAGTTCTCGAAAATATCGGCTGTCGAAATTTGATCCGATCATTTGTTTAACAGCTTATTTTAAATTCTTTGTTGAACAATAAGAGGCGCAGATGTATTGTACTAATTGTTCATATTTCTCACATCAAATATGCAGATATGAAAATGAAAGAACAAATAAAAATCCAATGTGTATTAATTGGGGATTTCATATTTACAATAAAATAGTAACAACGCTAAAATCTGTATCTTTAATATTTTTAACACGATTGAGACAGACAAAGTTGCTGACAATATAAAATTAAATAATACAACATTTTATTTACATCTTTATATAAAATTATAAATACATAGACAATAGACTATGATTTATAATTATGAAGTTGCTGACTAAGAACTCATATTTCACAGGATAAAGTGTTTTGTATAATAGTTTTTGTCTCTACAATTTTAAACGGATAGTTTCCCTGAGCGTGTGAAAAAAATATATGCATGCATATGCAAAATTGTTCCCTTGGACGTAGGAATGCATTCAATTAAAGTAGAATAGAAAATAACCGTGGCTCGACAAAATTCATGACCATTTTAAATTTAGTTTTTAATTCTTCATAGCACATTTTTATAATTTATTTTTTAACGAGTACCTACACACTTGTATTGTTGCTTAAAACTAAAACGAAAGTCTGAATGAGCAAATACTGAATATTTTGAAACATTACGTTATTGTATATATGAATATGAATTAATATCCAGCCCCGAAATCTCAATGGTACGATAAAACATAGAGTAATTTCTCTCCCTTCACCTCTCACAAGCCATACATATAAAAGCACTCCGGAAACTACAAGAATACCAACAAATCCGTATAATCTAGTTGCTCAGGTCTTGAAATGACAAACGTCTGTTTCGTGGCGTAAATAAGCTGTTCTAAACCTAAGGACATTGTGATATTATATTGTATTGGAAAAAATATTTAAACCACGCCAGTTAATAAAAATACTATAATTAAAAGGCACCCTCTTTCATTTCCTGTAATAAACAAAAGAAAATTATATTTCTTTTGCAATTAACCTACGTCTATCCCATCTACTTCTTAAGACCATGCAATTGTCTAACATATTACAACTCAGTCTAAAGTTTCATAAATGCTGCAATGAATATTTAAAATTAAAAAAAAAAGTTTAACTTCATTAAAAAATATATACATATTTGTTTTATTATTTAGGTCAATTTTGATCTACGGTCAATATAAATCACAAAGATCGCTACACGCTCAGTTTATCACATTCATCCAGACTAATCTAAGCCATAGATATCTAGGCACGTACGACAAATGCCAACTGATTATGCTACGTATCCGCGTATATCTATACTCGCAAGTGCCTTCCCTCTAGTAAATATAAGCTTTGAATTCAAAATAATAAAGAACAATATCGGTCACATCGCCTCAACGATTGTTAAATTAAGTTTAAGTTAACATCAATCAAAAATATGTAACATATTACGATATTTCTGCTCCTAAAAACCTCCTCCTATTATATAGTTACATATATATATATATATATAAAAATAGTAACAGATACTTATCGTATCGAATTAACTTATCAATGTATAAGAGCCACAACAAGTACAAATTTAAATAAAACCTGAGAATATGTTAAAGACCGCACAGAATGCAACATGCTTTTGTTTATCCTACATACAAAAATATATGAAATAACTAAGACCTCGCTTAACATTCCGCGAGAATAGTCGGACTGTATCGGTTCAAATGAACAAATATTGTGAGGTTACAAATAGTACCCCTTGATTGACTGAAGCGTCAGCAAAAAATGGAGGTACTGATATTGATATTTATCACTATCGATTATATTCATTACTTCCTGTTTTAATACTTAATTATTACTTTTTTTCTTATACCTAGTTAACAAAGTTCCGAAATAATTTTATTCAATTGACTTTCTTTAACCAAGATCGTATGACTAAATAATTCTTAAAAGAATCATTACTCACACTACCAAGTAAAACTCCAAAAAGTACATTCGAGCACAAAATATTTAACTTTTATTGTTCTTATCTTAGCACGACGCCATATCGAGTTACGTGCTGTAAATAATGATCGGAATTCGAACCGTCGTAAAAGTAATGACAATAATATATTAGGTTCAAAAAACGTTGTAAGAAACTGTACATAGTTATCATATTCACTTTAAATAAAAAACCTCCATTAACTAGTATCATTATTTATCCATTGAGATGGGTATTAATATTATCATAAGGATAATAAAATATAAATATAAATTAGCTGATTAAAACGAATTAAAAGTCACACTTTTTTATTGAATGAACTAAAATGGATTGAATGTAGTTGGAAAACATTCAATCCATTTTAGTGTATTGTTTGTATAAATTAAAAGGGCTAAATATAAAAACCCTTGAATAGTTTACCTTTTTTTAATCCATACAAGTCATTACAAAATCGTAAGCGGCAAAATCCGTCTAACCTATACATTAAAAGCGCAATCCTTGCAGTGCAAGTTCAGTTTATCCCGGGATCAGGAATCCCGGAGGGATCGTTCGCACGGGATCTATTATTAAACCTCTTATTGTGTTGCTTTACCCTTTACAAGCCGGGATTCATTTTGTTATTACTAACCAGGTGAGTCGGACTCGATTGTAATGAAACCAAAGATGATTACATAGTGCGTACACATCTTTACTTATAACACCAGTTGGTATAACTATTCAAATATTGCCAATGGATGCAAGGTGTCTGCAACATAAATCTTTAAGGAACACTTTTATATCAAATTAGCATTTTTTGGGTCAAGTATTAGAAATCAAAACGCTATTTTAATATATAATTGACGATAAAACTATTACCATATGTCAACATACCCAAAGCGATAATCCACCGGTGAGCCTCATAGCTTCTCATAATACTACTCAAGCTCCAATGGGACGATAATACTCAGATTCCCATTACATTTATAGATACTTAAAATGGAAATCGAGAACTCTTAGTTATTATTTATTAATTATTAGTAGATACCAAGTTCCGGCCTCGCAAGAATTCAATTTATTATTGAAGAAAATAAAATACTGAAGAATAATAATTTATTTATTATTTTATGAATTTATCTTTAGTAGTGGTTTACTTATTTACGTTAGACAGAGAATGTTATTTCCTGTCTACCGTAGTTTATCAGACAATCAGACAACTGTAAACTTAAATATTATATTTTCTTATTGAAATTTACATAAATACAAGTAAATTTACTAACTTTAATAAGTTGGTTAAAATCCATTATATTTTTTAGTAACCATAGTTCTAGTAAAACTTTTTCTTAACACTTAATAAAAGGGCCTTGAACAAAAATATCAATATTGAATTATCTGACAAGGACAATAAATCTGTAATCCGAAGTTGGACGGGGAGCAGGTGCGTCCTTATTTAGGATCAACTTATCAATCTGTTTCAATTATCTTTTCTAAATTGTATATAACTGTGACGATATTAGATAAGTAAATGAAAAATTCATGCTATATTTTATATTCAATCAAATATTAACAGAAATAGCAATAATCTTTTAAAACACACACAGCCATATATAACCTTCATAAGTTATTTTTGGTAATAACTATCTTAGTTATTACAGACGTTATTAATATACTTAATACTAAAAACTAATTATAATTGATCAAAACCGTCACATCGATATCTAATACTTCACTAGTTATTATTTTTTATTGAGCAATCTTCATCTCAATTAATTTTATAGGTATTATTATAAATTGCTTATAGTAAATAAAAATATACGATATTTGTTTCTATAATTAAGAATTTAATTTATCTTATAACTCTTTTTATATATACCTAAGTATCTGATATGACACAAGTTATTTACAGTCAACAAAACAAACTGGCATGTTAGGGAATCTTAGTACCTACAAAAGAAATCTTAATATTTAAATAAGTAAGTAAGTATTCTATCTAACTGTATAATCCAAATCTAATATTTTTAGAATTATAACACAATTCTCTCCAGGGATTGAATTTGGATAATGTTTTTATAATATTATTCCGAATAAAATTCTTAATTTACAAAACTATAATCATTAATCAAAATAATGTTTGCAAAATCAAAGTTCTGTTAAATATGAATTCCATAGAGTAGATAATACGAATTATTAGTTATTTGTTCAGAGAAGGGATAGATAACAGAATCATACTTGATATATCATTTTATTTCGGAAGCCCAGGAATTTCGATGCTAGACGAAAATCGTCTAGCATCGAAATAAGTTACTCAAAGCTCACGATAAATGTTTAAGAAAATTCCTATATGATTTTTCTGATATAAGAGAAATTCGTTGCATCACAAAGCCTCACAATACTAGCCTTTGTATGAATAATATATCTGCAATATGATAACGGAGACAAATGGAGTCTTTGTGATATCAGATAAACTATATCTATATGATTACTGAGAATCACAGAAATATTAAACCTAATATAAATATTAAAGTAATATTAAAGTAATGTTCTTTGATATTCCCTTAATCGATATTCAGAACATAATTCAAATTCGCAAAAAAAACATTCCGCAGTCAAAACAGTAATATCTTTTTAAAAATACCTCGTTAGTTCCACAAAGAGTAGAGACACTTAAACAGAACTCACATTGTTAAACTAAAGACGAATTTTCCTCGCAGTTTTTGAATCCTTTTCACAAAAAAAGACAATAGGAAATAGTTTAGAAAGGTGGTCTCTATTCATAGCGGGGTATGGGCTAGAGTCGCGTGTATAAAAGACCTTTCTTTTGTAAGGAAAATGGACAAAAAGAAATGCTGAGCGTTTGTGTTTATGAGTTATTACAAGATACAATACCGGACACATTGACACGTGCCATTAGGGAACTCGTATGAGGAGTATATGTTAAGGGGTAGTTGTTTTAGATTATTTAGTGTTTCATTAAATGCCTCGTGACGTGCGACAAAGGAAAGCAAATTCGGAAAGAACGAAAATAGTCTATTAAGAAAAATAAAGATAAAAATGGTATTTTGTTGTTTTACAGAATTATTACTAAATTAAGATGACGATTGTATAAGTATTTTACCATAAAGAGGTATTTAAATGTGTATTAAATTGATCAAATAAATCAGAATTTTGTCTTTAAACGAAAGAAATAAATAACTTAATAATAATAAGTCGAACCTAAAAACGGACACTGACTTAGCAAAGCTCAGCTTTATACTATTAACAAAAATGTTGCTAAAAACTTATTACATAAAACATAAAGCATAAATACATCACTTTCCCTTAATATTTTTAAAACTCAAAATGTATTTAAAACTAAAAGAGCCTTCCCTTAAGAAGCCTCGAAGTCCACAGTAATTCTAGACAGAGGCCGTATTATCACCGTCCGATGAGATAACAATACAAATTTCACGGTAAGTAAAGTTTCATTGAAACATAAATATGTGCTCTTGATAATGCACCTATATTACCTACAAATCTACATCGGATAAATGTTTTTATCAAAAACAGATAGAATGAAAAAGAGCATGTGCGGGTCGGACTCGCGCATAAAGGGTTCAGTCAGTTCCATTATATGTATAAATAAAAAGGCAAAAAAAAACAACGTTCGTTGATTGGGAGCCCCCTTGAAAATATTTATTTATTTTTAGTATTTGTTGTTATAGCGGATGCAGAAATACATCATCTGTGAAAATGTCAACTGTCTAGCTATCACAGTCCATAAGATACAGCCTGGAGGCAGACAAAAGATAAGCGATGTTTTAGTAATAGTGTTCCGTTTTTACTCTTTGGGTACGGAACTCTAAAAACGAGAATCGATAGCCCAATCTCTCCGACTGTTTTTCATTCATCTCTTACCGTCAAAGGCTAGGTTAGGTTTGTTTAAAACAAGGCAAACTACAAATATCAATATTTGCAGATGTCCAGAGACGACGGTATTCGCTTACTATCTATCAGATAACTCTCCTCCTCTTTTGTCTCTTTTTTTCACAGGTTTAACAATAATAAAATCATATTATTTTTACTTTAATAAATTGAATCAACGGGAGTAAACTTTCACACAGATCGGATTATTTTGAATTCTATAAAATATATTATTTTTTTGATCCTGAATGAAGACTATATTATATTTATCTTGGAGACAAATGTTTTTATTTCCACAAAACACATTTAAGAATCATCTCAATAGACAAGACATTTAATAAAAATAAAAAAATCGCATTCAAATTGGTTCATCCATTTGCATAAAACCATCCATTCATCCATTAAACTTATAACATTCCTCGTTTTTGCGTCGGGGCTTAAAAATACATCAAGTTTATCATCAGCAGCTTATTTTCATCTCGCATATCAATATTCAACATAGTAATTGGCGTCGTAATGGTTCATTTACATACACATTTCAATGATACATGAACATATACCGATTTCCATAGTCGGTTCATTTCCGTATGAATGGTGTCAATTTAAAAAATCCAAATGCATTTTACATCACTTGTAATCGATATTGATTGAGTTTAAATTTTAAGTAGGTACTATTGTGTTATTACATATTCCTGCTGATATTACTACACAGGGTTATTTTTAATTAATTGGCCACCTCTTGCAGGCAGCCTCTCTACATCAATCCCAACAACATTTATTCTACGACTTTTTAGACATCTTGATAAACAATACAAAAAAACGAAACAAAACAATTTTTGCTTCCTCTTTTACTTATTACTCTGTATTTTGTAAAAGGTACTTAAAAGGTCAACGCCTGGGCGCCATACAATACGCTCAGAGTTAATGACAAATTAATTACAAAAAACTCTGTATATTACCTGATGTGTCATCTATATCATTATTAATCAAGGAAAATATTTTATAAGTAAAAATTATCTCCAATTTTCAAATTTCAGTGATTCAACTTCATTATGAATATTATATTACTATCGTGAAAGTATTCGTTGCTTGATATATCTTAAGATAATATTCCGAAATAATAAAGAACCAAAAAATATTAAATAACTCAACTAATTAAGATCTGATCAAGCACAAAAAATCATTGGGGTATCGTAAAATTACAGGTTATTAAATTTGATAGACAACCCGGCAATTTGAGATTGGATCGAACCCGTGAATTTTGTAGGAAACAAGGTAAATTTACATTTTGCCGGCTAATCGATTCCCGATGCGTACCCATCGAGATTAAGAAATCGCCTGTTTTGCTTTCGGTCCCTGAATTTTGTTACACCGTCTTAAATATTTATCTCTTTAACAATATCAAAATTAATAATGAATCATTTCAATAGTGTGGAGTTCGTATATCTCTGCTCTTTATATAAAAAATATACAAAAATAACAAAGAAGATATAAAATAATATCTATAACAAAATAGTCCCTATAGAGTATGAATAATAAAAAAAATATTCGATTTTCTCTCTAAAGCCAGCTTCATCTACCCATGTTACATTTCCAATAAAACTTATCAAAACGTTATTGAAAATAAAAAGCAAATGATATAAATGTAATTAATTCTTCAAAATATAATCGTTGTAAGCGAGGAATCGCAGGAATCTCATTTTATTCGAAGCTAAAAAATTCTCGGAAAATTTCAGTGATGGTCATTGCGATCTTGTATACCGCGTTACTTCAAACTTCTTTGCATATCTTGATCACTTGATTTTGTTAAAAACCTTATTATTATTCCCTCGCTGCGTTAAAATCTTGTACCTACATTTTTAAATAACAAAATGGAGAAGTTTATTCTAAAAAAATATTCATTATATTTCAATAGACTCATGATTGTTTCTAGGAACAAAACATACTGTAAATAATAATATTAGTAGTCAGGAACGTTTTGTATTTAACTTAGTAACTACAGGCTTTGAATGATTCCGCGAATAGTTACACTTTATTATACAGGCGCCTCACTAAATAACAAGACATGAATGTGAATTGAATTTTTAAAACCGGCCTTCACTGTAATGACGCAAAACCATAATATAATCGAATGATTTAGAGTACTTTATTTCTTATTTATAGATTTACTGGATTTTTGGAACCATGAAACAGTCATCTGACTATATGATTAATGAATAACATTTATTATAAGATAGAACCGTATTATTCCTTTAGAAAATTAAGTTATTACGTTATTTGTTGTTTTTTTTTTCATTTCATTTATTACCGGTTTTTTATGCACCATTACCTGAAAGAGAATATTTATGGTATTATGCTTGCCTTTGCAGGATGTGTGCAAAAATGTATAAATTAATATAATCTAATTAATATCTGAAATAATATAAATTAATAGCAAGTGGTACAAGTAGAGACAACCAAACTGGATTGTATCTACATGAAATCTGAATCATTATATACTACAAACTCCAAGAGTGTTCTACAAACCTTGTAATAAACTGAAGTTAACCCGAGGCGTTCGTCGACTACAGATTGAGATCAATTGTGGATAATTGTGTATTCGATAAACTTCATTATTATATTTTAAATAACATATTTTAATAATACAATACAGATAACGAATTATCATTTAACTCTCACTTGAATAATAAAACGATTTAACTTAAATTCCTTTTTATATATAAATACATTTGTTTGTAAAACAATCGCATCCTTTAGAATCGGGCATCGCATATTGTATTTAAAGCTGAGAATCGAACCGGCGCATTAATCCAATCGGCCCTTTTGTTTTGTCTCCGCTTATTTATGTCGGAGGCTATAAGATTGCGATTCTTGCTTCTTACGGGCACAGGGACGGATTTTAAAATAGTTCTTTTTTATATAAATCAAGAATATAAAAATATATATATAATTTTAAGAACCAACTCGAGATACATAGCACTTGTGAGAAATGAAATATTTCAAAAATAATTATTATAAAATAAAATTTTATAAGTGCCTACCAACTTAAGTTTCTGTTAATGTTTATTTCAAGACTGACAACTTTTTACATATTTTTGTATATATAAATTGTAACTTAAATATCAGTATTAAATATTAATAATAATATTCTTTACAGAACGATAACAATCATACAAAGTAATGTTTTACTACGCTACCTAAAATCAAACGTTCTCAAAAATTATACATAGAAATGCAAACAACTTTTTACGAGAGATTTCGTTTTCCCCAAAAAAGTATAAATTATAGTCGATTGTCCTTTGCGTCAATTTGCAAAAAGCTTTTCCAAATACGTCTCTGTGTAAATTCAATTTATAAATTGTCATTTCTTCTTATTTATGTTTTATTTGAATGTAGAAGTTTTTATTTGACGTACGCTTGGAACTAGTTGATATTGCGATATTTTCATTTATTAACACATTCACAAATCTTACTCGTATGTGTGAGTATAACTCATTTACAGATTTTAATAACAATATAAATATATGTGTGTGTAAAGTTTTAACCAACACCAGCAATAACCTGTATAGGACAGTTAAACCAACTTGTAATTGAAAACAAGAACTTAATAATTGTTCAAGTTAGCAAATAAACCCTAAGAGATAAACGGAAACTGCTTTTCTTTGATCATACCTTTATTTTTTATACAGTAATATTTTCAAATGAAATGATTATTATAGATGAAGACTAAATTTACGGATAAATAAAACATAAATCACTTAACAAAAATATCTTTGAGATTTAGTTGTAGTATCACAAATGGTATTTTTGCTATATTTTAACAAGATACGCCAACAGGTTCGAGTTTTGGTCACATTAAAAATATTTATATATTAGTAGGATATAAACCTATAACTTACAGCCATAAAATAAAATGACTCCATTAATTTTATTTAACCAGATTGTAAAAAGAATGGATGACTAAGAGGAACTACCGTAACGAAGTTTATTACTTCTTATTAACTAGCTGTCGCTCGTGACTCTGTCTGTGTCGACTACAGAACAGAATCGTCCACTTAATTTGCACAATTAATTTCCATAATTAGACCCTTTTTTATTACCGTATAATACGATGTTAAAAATATATAGCCATGTCCCCCTAGTTATTATAATTGTAAATTTTACTGAAAGAATGCTTGAAATACAAACTAACAAACTTTAACTCTTAATAATATTAGTATATTTTAGAACTATATATTATAAAATTCACGAAAATAAAACATAAAAATATATCAACCATCCGAATACTTAAAGACCATAAAAATTCAAGAACGCTGAAGCATCATAACTTAAGACAAAATATTTTATTCATACCAACTTCAGAGTAAGTGTTATGTATGCTCAGTCTTTATATAACTACATAAATTTAAAATAATGAAAATTCAACCAACGAAAAAAATATATATTTACCAACAAGAAGAAAAAGTATTTAATTAAAAAATATTTTATTATACATATTTAAATGTAATAGACGTGAAATAATAAATAACATGCTATAAAATATATGCAACAAGCAAATATTTACATGAAACGCTACCATTTATTCCACACATGCTTATTGAGAAATTATGTAGAAAATGTTCTTCACAGAAACGGTATCCAAAATTCAAAGCACATGGAACGAAAATACAAAAAAGAGGTATAAATGTTCGACATTTTAACATGCACAGCCCATCTCACGTAGCATATAATCCGTAACACTTTTGATAGAACATTCGCGATACGAAAGACATCGAGACCGAAAATACTCGAGAATGCAGTCCATTTGACTAAGCCACTTTGTGTCGGCGTGATCCGTATGTCCCAACTTATAAACTTATCACATTCATGAAGTTACTGTATGACACATATGGGAATAGGTTGTAAGAGATAGTGTCTTTCCAAAAAGGTGCGTTTCATTCCATTTGCGTTTGTTTGTATGTCACATCTTAACTACTTAACCGATCATCATGAAATTTCTCGCATACATTACCAGGATAAAACGGGGTAGATAAAGGGGGTCAGTTATATTTCAACCAGTAAAAAGTACTACACCTGAAGGACGGAAAAAACTTTTAGATATCCTTCCAACATAGCAGAGCTTTTTTGATTATATAGCGCGGGCAAAGCCACAGGAAAAATGTAGTAGTAACTTATAATAGAATTTATAATAAGGGACACGGTTAAAACAATAAATTACATTTAAATTAACTTTTTTAACTTGGACCATAAATATACGTTTCTACGAAGCCAAATATTGTTAGAGAATTGGTAATGTATACTTGATAGGAAGACTTGGGCTAGTAAGTGGGCAGTTAATATTGAACGAACAATATCAAAAGCATAACAAAATCATATATTTAAAGAGAAAACATATAGAGATTATAAAAGCAACTAAAGTTTGGAAAGTCGTAGAATAGAAATATGATGTTATATTGTCTATTTTATTGCTTTGAAATAAGTTTTATAAGAAAACGCTTTCACGATTTTTGTTTCTGAAAAACTATATATTTTAGAAATAAAGTTATATCTATAAAGAAGCTGTTTCTATTATTTTGTAAATATGACATTATACAAGTGGACTATTATATATAAGTCCTTGGACCCTTCAGAAGGCAATCAGTCAAACCGGAAAGGCTTCTAAATTGGGAGGGACGTCCAGAACAGTGAGTTATTGTATCAACAATGTTATGTTCTATTCGCTTGGGTCTCTTTGTAATTTGAAAGCTTTCCTCCGGCTGTTTATTTTAAGTTATAATTATTTCTTTGTTATTTTTGATACAATAATGTTATTTGAATTAATATACCTAATAAAAATATATTTTAATGAAGAAATATAACGTTAAAAGCTTTCATATAAATTATTTACGTTATGAATAAAACGTCTAACATTAAAATAAAAATTCTGTAAATGTCTCATTAGTGCTTAATATTAAGATCTATGATTACTGGTATATTTATATTTTAAGCACAAAATATCTTAAGAATTTATTTTACATTTTTCAAAACATATAACTAAATACAAATATTATGTGAATAAATTGACTATTTGCTTGCCTCTGCTCTTTCAACTAAAAATTAACATTCTGAATTTCCACAAAGTTACAATGTCTGAGGGCAGAAGCTCGTACTTTATAAAATATGTACAGTTCAGAGCACAGAAACTCTAACTTTCTATTTAACTCCAAATGAGCGGAAACATTCACTGACTAACGCTGACCAGCGACGTGAAAACCAAATAAGTTATCATTCAAATATTCGTTTTATCACAAAACCTAATAAGAATAGTGCATATAAAACACTTCACGAAATAGTCAATCAGAAATTCATTGTCGTAGTAGTAAAGTATTTATTCTGCACTACAATTGTACAACTAATCTATGTAACAATGATCTATTATTACGTTATTCTTCAACTCCACTGCGTTACAAAGGACATAGGACAAGCCCTGAGGGATCTATTAAGAGACCGGAAACGCCTTGGAGGGAACAATCAGAACAACACGTCCGACACAGGTCTAGGCTCAATTATTATACTTTTGTTTTATAACTTATATTTTATTTTATAGGAGATTATTTATTTCATATGTTTGTATATATATCTTAAACATTTTTTTATTTCAGTCTATCGATTTGTTTTTCGGCTTACCTACTATAGAAAAAAAAATCTTATAAAACTTTTGTTACTGATTATTTATGTTTTGTATTTTTTTAATAAACGTTAGACTCTGTCATAAGACAGATATATATTGCTTGGAGTGTTCTTACTGTTGATATATATAAATATAATATCAACATTAATAACACAAGAAGCAATAGGTACCTACATAAAAACATTAAAGTTAAAATTTCGGTTTTTAATATAAGATAAAATGCGGTCACACTAACAATTGAGCTATCGAGTCGAAACCCGCTTTAGTGGTATTTGAAATTTTGATATAAATAAAAATTTGTATTTTTTTTTCAAAATAAACAAGTACTCGACAACCAGTTAAATTACACTTCTTCATTAGTATAAAATTCATCTATAACTTTATTAACATCTAAAACTTTCTGTTAACAATCATTATCCAGCATCAGATAAAGTATCAAATAATTGGAGAAGGTCGAGATCAATCATTTGATTAAGATCCCGAGAGCTTCGCTCGTTATGTATAACTGTAAGTTAGTAGTGGTATTGCAAAGTAGATATAGCTTAATTACAACCCCAGGAGATACTAAAAATTTACAGAATAACGTAATATCAAGATTTTAAAGAACATACTATATTTGTTTTGATTTTACGCAAACAATATTCGTTTCATTCTGTCATTCACAAAATATTTTACAAATACGCTTTTAGAAGAAATAGATATTGCGCCCAATTATAATTCTTAAAATAAAATATATATGAAACACAAAGGAAATACAATAGAATATTCAACGTTCGCAATCTTTATAACGTATCCCGATATTCAAATTTTTAAAATTGAAACTTGAAGTACCTATTTGTATCAAACAACGAAAACAGTTATAAAATAAAACAAATTAAATGTTAGTATTATATATCACAGAGATAAATAGCTTTTGAATGAACGAATAATTCTAAATAATTATATTCTTATCTGTTCTATACTTATTTATATCTTTTTCATTTAGATCAAAGGGAAGTATTAAGAGGACCTATTTTGACACCATACTTGTTGATTCATATATCACTCTTTATTTCGAAATAGCACTAGAAATGCTAGAATAGAGATGACGAGGTATAAGTAAGAATTTAAAAGAGAATTCTATTACTAATACGGTTTCTGCGGTAGGTAGAGCTTAAGGACTTGTATTATTTTCTGTCAAAACTGGTGCACTATGTGTAAATACCTTTGCACCACAGTGATGCTACTCTTCAAGTTATATACATTAATTGTTGTACGTCTACAGCCAAATTAAAAATATTCCATTATACACACATACAATGTTGAAATAAAAAAAATGATGATTCCAAATGTTTATTTTATATTAACATTTGACTGAGAAACTTTAAAATCTCTCAGAGTATGAGGTGAGACGGCATCGTGTTCGCATTTCTCGCAATGATTTACACGCGTGTCCTAAATTTAGAAGTTGAGCTGTTAGTTAGCACAGCTGTCAGTTCTTGTCACTATAGAAAGAGATTATCAAACTACTATACTAATCAATGTTCGTACACATTCTTTACCAACACAAGTTAAGAATCATATAAAACAAACAGAAAAAATAAACTATATAAAATTATAATTACCATAAATAATTTAAACCAAAAATTGCTATACTTATTTTATTTGAATATTATCATTGTTTGTAATATGAAGATATATGTAGTAGGTAGGTTATGTAGTAAAAAATTTGTTTGAAAGTATTCCTTGTTTTTAAATATGGGTCGTGTCCAGTCGTAGAACTTATTCGCAACTCTACAACAAACGTTATTCATACAATTCCGATACTCCAAAGTCCGACGCTACATTGAGTTCTTTGAAAACAGCTGGGCCCAGTCAGAGTCCGATGTGCTGACACGTCTGTTATCTTTTGACATAAAACATACTGTTTACAATGTCATGATGTTTGTACGTCTATTGTAAGACTTTTAAGGCACATTAGAGTCAGAAATCGCAAAACATTTCCTAAATATTTTTTTTGTATATTTTTATCTACCGAGGGTGATGCCTTTCTCCACAGTTAGTATTTTTGAAGTTTGTTTGACATAGCAACTTGCTTTTTTACGAAATTCAAAACAAAACTGTGGCATGAAATTAACTACTACTTAATAAAAAACAATTAACAAAATGACAATACACTAGTTTAGTATTTTTTCCTTAAGACATTGTTACAAAGAATAATGTCCCGTACCTATTGTTCATTTTCTTTTGCTAATTATATTCATGTTATATATATTTTTGTAATTACATTACCGTTAATTAAGCCGTAATTAATTAAATAATATATTTATTATAATTTAATTAATATTGAACTGATAATTGCAAATTGTATTTAAAACAGTAGTAGCTATAGCATACTGAACATACAAACCATTAAAATATTTAATAGGTTTGACTGCTTTAATTAATTAAATATAATCCATATAAATATATTCAATTAACAAATCGACCGTGCCAAACCGCGTACACGGTATTTTACCGGGAAAATATCCACAAATACGGGGATTAACCGGTAATCCCCGATAAGATTGATCGCGGTCAAAGTTACGCTGTGAATAGGGTTTCGCGGGAATGAAATTGTACCGTACTAATTCCATGTTCTATTAATTATTTTTTTATAACAATAAATAAATAATTATCAGAATGGCTCATGTGGGCGTGCGTGTGTATGTTAGTATGGTTTTAGAAATGTTCAAAAGCTTTTTCTTAGATTATCCATTTTCCTTGTATGAAGCTTTTAATCAATGTACGTTATACTCACTCTACCAAAAAACAATAATCCACTATATTAGAAAAAAAAAAACTAAACTATGTCTATTTCGATCTTGATCCTATTGAGAGCATAACTGCGCTATAAAAGGCTCTCAATAAATCTTTCCAGATTCAAAAACCAAGTGTTTCGCAGATTCAATGTCAAAGAGCTTTCCTGCCATATTAATATTGATGGATGGGTTTACGCGACAGGAATAATTCATTCAGGATGTGACCTTTTTATTTATTTATTATGAATCAGTGTGTCGGTATATCAAAAAAAAATCAAGAATTTTCTTTTTCCTTCATTTTTATCTTCGATACCTTTTAGTCAGAGATGAGAATACTTCAATCTTAAAAGATAGACAATTTTGTCAATCATTAAAATAAAATAATTTACGCACATTATTAGGTTTTTGTAGATTTCTCTGTAATATAAATCTGATTCATAGAAAAAATATAATATTAGGTATCTGTATCTTGCTCGTTTGCTTATTCCATATTGTTGGAGTATTTATTCTCACATAATATTAAGTATCAAATTATCCCATTTTGCAAATAGTACTTATATGTATCTTTAGTTCATGAAAATCTAATCTACACAATCTACATTAATATTATAAAAATGTTTTTTTTTTTATTTAAACGAGCCTATCTATAGAACTACCAAGCGGATTTGGGATACTTTTTTGTATTTAATAGCTCTTTAGGGAAGGATTAGCAAATAACAACATATATTGTGATAGGCATATTAAGATCTTAATAACCAGCCATTGATAAAATAGTAAACAAAATAAAAAAATATGAGTAAAGGATATAATAGTATTTCTATCGTATCATAAAACCATTCTGACCACTATAATCTTGTAGAGCAATTTCATTATTTCACTATAGTTCTTTCAATAAATTGTTTATATATTTCAAGTGAGAATTTAAACATTTAAATATTATCTTCAAAAGAATAACCTCTTGAGAAGATTAGATTATAATATGACATTATTTAAGCCAATACAAAGTTACGGATATCGATCTCCGTCTTAAAATCAAATGTTCCACATCGAAACGAGATCAACGACGGACCATAATCTCATATTGTCCATATTAATATTGATGGATCGCTTTCAGCGAACGTGAGTTATTTATTTGATTTGTATAGTTTACTTCCTTTGAGTAAAAAGTTACTTGTAAAGTAACTTTTAGACATCAGAAGAGTAGTGTTTAAGTGTAATTTATTTTATAAAATACTTTCATAACAAAATCATTTTCATTCACCTTATTAGTTATTGGTTTATAATAGAAACTTCTATATATAAAATATAAATGCTATGAAATATAAGCATGCAACTTAATAAAATCCACAACAGAATGAATACAATGATTTAAGTAATCATTGTATTCATTCTGTTGTCGCTTTTAATTTCAACATGTATAATAAAGTTAGCACAAACTGCATAACATCATCCAAAGTATAACTTTCAGTCGATAACTCAGCAAGTTGGTGACGAGAGTAGCTTACAAACGAGTCCTATTAACGACGTATCCGATAGCTTTAACTAACTTATATATCCTGACGATATTATTACTTTGGTAAGCTTCTCTTTTTTGTCTTGGTTGGTAAGTAATTTTGATTATAACCAAAATATCCTTTCATTGGGCTTACATTTAATGGATCAAAAGCATGAAATTAAACTGATCCGTGCAAAGGCCTTCTTACTAATTATAGAAAGTTTATTGAACTAACATACCATGCCACTTGGCCATATATATATTTAGGAATATTATTTGTCCACAAGATTTTCCCTCATGGACGAGTTCTAAGGATTGTGTATATACAGGGTGAATTTTCAAACGGGCTTTCATAGCCAAATCCGAGATTATGGAGAACATCAAAATATTATCAAAGGAAATATATTCAAATGTACTTTATACTTATTCAACCAAAAACATTGATTTTCTTTAAAAATATATAAATATATAAGAAAATAAAATAATATAAAAATTATTGATTTAAACTATATCTGTATTTTTTTTCGTTTAACTAACTCCGACCGGAAATGGAATCCAAACTCTTTATATAATAAATCCCAAGCTGTATAGGCCTATGTTACTTTTTAGTAAATTCATCATAAAAATATTTTGAAACGGCAGGAGACGAATCTGTGACAGTAAGTATATTCAGAGGCAAATATTGGAAAATACAAAGGGGACATTTAGTAACCTTTATTAAAATGCATTGGAATGGAATCGAAAAGATTAGTTAATTTAAATAAAAATTTCATGGTTTTGACAATATATATACCTACTTATAAAAGGCCTGCTTACATTTGCAATATTTGTGTTGCACAAGTTACAGGTATGGTTAGAATAGTTGAGTTTTAATAAATCATAAAATACCTTAACAGTTAACCGAATTAATAATATCTTTCCTACAATAAAACAGATAATAGTCACTTCATTGACGAGGATTACCATTACCCAAAAATTTAATCATAAGCGCCAAATTTTAACGGTATAATGGGTAACAGGTTCATTTTCATCCCTTGCAAATTCCATTTCCATTTTACTATAATCTTGCTCGAAAAAGAAGGTAATATTTCTTGATTAAAAATTGTTTTAATAAAATAATAGATAGTGTAATTTTAGAAGAACAAATATTTTCTCTCAAACATTCGAGGAGTTAAGAAAATGACAAGTATACTTATAATATATATTTCTTAAACCATTTCTAATTATATAACATCAAGCAACGCCGCTGCATATCTTTAGTAATAAATACGTCACACGAAAATCAAGTACCAATGTGTTATCATAAATCAAAATACGTTTGTATGCGTGTGTAACCGGTTCGAGCTTGCACCGTCTGCCGAGATTAACATACTGTTTATATTAAATAGGAAAAAGCGATTTAAAAAACTATTAAAAAGATTTTAACGTTTCAAACTATAACATTTTATAAGATTAACCGGATGATTAAAATAAGAATTGGCAGTTTTTTACATTACTTACATTACAATAAATGTAGCACAGGTATTATAAAAAGACTATAAAAAGATTAATACTATTCCAGGGCATAAGAAAAGTATAAAAATTGTTTTGAATAAGTTACAAAAATGATCTCTGAAATAAAATAATATATTTATATTCAGCTAGAAGTACAGTAGTAAGTAAAGTAGTATAAGTAAGCATAAGAACTTCGACACTAGTTCAGTAGTTACTGAAATTATTAATTTCATCCTAATTTTTTTCCTATGATTCTTAAGTTTTTGGTAATAAAAATTAAACCACATTTCGATTCGACGTTGTCAACAAAAAAATAGTTGGTAGAATACCATACCTGATTAAATCTCGAATTTCAATCTCTGATGGGTCACATACATAAGTAGTTTCGGGAAAAGACAAACTTATTTTTATTAAGTCTTTTATACAAAAACGCTACCGCTTATCACTAAAGTATATAAAGTCGGTGTCAGTGACACGGCGCCCGCGCAACCTTAGATAAACGGACTCTCACGAAGCTATTCGAAAACCTTTTCGTTAAATATTTGTACTTTATGTAGTGCTCCCATTTATCTTTGAATTGTTCGTTGGATTACCATTAATATTGACTAACGGTTTTATTTCTGTTTGTCTGTTGTTTGTCTCTTAGTTACTTAGCATGTACTATTTTTATTATATACAGTCAAAAACAGCTTTAAAAGTAACGGACGGACTAGTTTTAGTTTAAGTTTTATTCGCTTCCGAAAGAAGTACATTGAACGAAATATCAATACCGAATAAAATCAATCAATCACGAAAAATCATTTTAACGGTAATAACGGAACCATATCGTGCAAAACTTGGACTAGATTGAAGCACAATATAAATTTCACTTAACAAAGGGAATCCAATACTGAAGTCTAAACCTAATCATCAATACTAGATCTTAGATCCCGCTAAGATAATCAGTGCCTAGAGGCTAGGTTTGAACTTATGGGCCTAGAGTAGCGGTTGTACCACGCCTGTTTATCTTTTATAAGTTATATATTTAGAAAGAAATGATTTTAAAGCTGATGTTCTTGAATTATTTTAATCTGTAAGCTGCATAATCAAACACTTGCTTATTTGTAAAAGTCTTTATTATTAAACAATAATAATATTTCAAAAACTACTTTAGTAGGTAGGTAGTAATATAAACTATTGCAACTAAATCTGGTCAGCTATTATAACAAAATTTTAGTTTTCAAACTTTTAATACTACATAGAAGATAACTAACTAACCTACAGTTTCAACTAAGTTTGAATGTTGTTTGAATCATTTTGCGGTGGAGTTTAATTAAAGTTTATCTTGTTTTTAGAACATTATTAGTATTTCGTTTAGGTTTACAAAAATCTGTTTTTACCATACTCATTAACTCACCGGTATTTCGAATTGTGCCCTTGGTAATTACCAGCTATTTCATATTTATGTAGATAAGACTTTGTGACTGCTTGTAAATATTATGGTGTCTAAATAGAACACGAAGACCAATACTGGAAGTAGTCCAGTTTTAGTACTAGAGTCGTGTTTATAGACATCGTCTTCTCTTTTTGCATTCCATCAAGAATTCGATTCGATTTGAAATTACCTATTAGAAAATTGCTATTTATTACTTACTGATCTACAGTATCGTAACCCACCTTGATGAATTTAACAGTCTATATATATCATTATATATTATAATTGTTTTTATTGGAACATCGCGTTGCCCTGAGAGCCGCCTCTTTTGATTTTAGGTGTTTTTTTTTATTATCTTTTGCTGACTATTTAAGAAATACGTTTTATTTAAGGCTACATTTTTGTTACATATATAATATATACTGTAAAAAACTACGTGCTAAATATAACAATCAATTTGATGGCTTTTCTGTGTTCTAAAGATTCACTTTTTTGTTAGACGAAGAGAATCGTGGTATTGATACCGATACTAGGAAACGTCTATCAATAACGGTATTAAAAGCAAATAATACCGAATAACGCCTAAACGTCCGTTCAACTGAACTGCAAGACAGGAGTCTTACAAGCTTAGAGATGTTTTGCTTTTGCAGGGTTAGCCTTGATCTTAGTCTTGTAAGAATTAGGAGGCTTTGTTTTTGTGCAAATTCAAGAACTATTCGAAACTGATTTTGGGCAACAGTAGGTACGTACCTACTTGTAACTAACAAGAAAAACCTGTAGCAATGACAGTCTCGGATCGTAATTAATTCACTGATTTCTACGATTAGACCGTACGGAAAGGTTTTTGAAATTCTTATAAGACTAATCTTATAAGAGTTATTATTTATTAAACATATGCGATTTATGCAGTAATGTCTAATATGGTGACAGGCTCATTTACCATCACATTGTGAAAAATAAATACAGCGAGAAAAAGTGGCAGCGACATTCATCCAGAATAATAATGAAATTATATTATTAATTGTGACTTATAATTCTATGATTCACAATATTTGACACACTTAATTCGACCAATCAGAAGGGAGAAGCCGAAACCAAGCATATTTTATGACCCATAACAGCATTTTTTTTAGGTTATATTCCTTTATTATTATCAATTATTGCACTCCTAAGTATTGCACTCCTTTTTATAGTATAGACGTCGAAGTCAAAATACATACAATATATTTTATGACTGGATAACTTTTACAATTGTATTTAATGTACCTACTGCACCTTTATTAAAAGTATGTTAAAATAATTTAATAAAATGACGAGCAGAGCAATTTGTAACTGGAAGCTGTATCACTAATTGGATAGCAGAAAAAACTTTTAACATAGTATAACAAATACAAAAAGTATTACAAAATATTTTAGACAGTATAAAAAGAATCCTCGATACAATCAAATTTAATAACAAAATCGTCGGAAGATAATAAGAATAAATTATATCTGTAATACCTTCAGATTAAATGTTTTTAATGAAGGGTCAGATTTGAGTGATTTCTTTTTATTTGAATCATATAAATGTATATAATAAATCTATCTACAAATATTTGTATACTTATATTATTAAATAACTATATCGCAGATTATTATTATTTGTAGTAGCTCATTTATAAAAGAGAGAAAGAAAATAATGGAAAAAGATACTTTTAAGTTTGGTTCTTTTCTGGCACTTTTATATTATTTTAAAATAAAAATAATAACATTCAAAACGTCGAGTTATATTTAAACTTAATTTTTCAATCTTATTACACACGATTTGAGTCCGCTTTAGTAAGTTTTATTCAAAATAATTATAATGAACTATTTCTCTCTATTTCTAAAGTTCAGAACATACAGACAAACAAACTAGAACGTAGCTTTATTTGAAACATAAGCTCATCGCTTAGTAGTAACAGCTTATAAAGTTCCGCATAAATTTCTAGGATGTACACCAGTAATGGGAGGAGCGGATTATTTATCACCAGCGCGTGGGGAGTTACCCGGGACACACGGATGAGAGGTAGCGGAAATTTTCAAGAAATCGTCTTTCATCTTAATAAATTTTGCATTATAAAATTAAAGAGTTTCATGTGTAATATTTCTTACTTGGAATGTCTTAACAGCGAACAGGATTTTAATAATATATAACAAAAATAAGGGTGTGTGTGATACATAAGTCAACGTAATAAAAAGTAATTTTCAAATACTTTTTTTACGTGCATAATACACACATACGAAGTTATAAATTCTCAACCGCTCCTCCCCTCTCGTAAACAGAAACACAATCTTAAATAGCTTTTAGCGCTTAGTATGAGGGCTGCGAGCGTGCCCATAATGACGATATTGATGCACATTAATTATTTCTCACTCGTTATGAGAAAGTTGACCGCGAATGTGACTTACACTTACTATTATTGTATTATATATATATATATATATATATATATATATATATACCTATAAGCTGATTATATACTTATTTACTACATACTATAAAAAGATTCAATTTTTCGAACAAAGTATATATATGGACGTATAAGAAGTATAAATAGACGATCTAGGGAACATAGGACGAGAATATATATATATATATATATATATATATATATATATATATATATATGTAAAAATATAAAAGATTGTTTAAACTATCTAAAAGACAAAAAAATATATAAGTTTTTTTGTAAGTATACAAAACAAGATATCATTTTAAATACTTGATAGTCAAGCATAATATGAATTATTAAGTTTTACATAAATAGAAATATAGTTTTAGAATTATATTTATCTTACAAAATGTGAGAACAACGCACATCTTCGTGGAATTGAAATTCAATAACATGAAAACCTCAATCATATTTATCTTTTGTAATAAAAGAGTTCTACGATATTGTAAGACGATTTTTATTGAATTAAATGTGCTGTTACAAAATTTATTTTTCACAATTATCTTAGTTTGTGCATAAACATTTAATAAATGTTTGGAAATATTTTTAAACATGTATAGCCATGTTAAGCTTATTTAAAATTATATAAATATAGAATGAAAAATAAACCGATACGGGCTGGGATCCGGCGAATCGATCTTGAAAAGCTCAATTGGTAGAGCTACGGGACGGTTTCCTAGAGGTCGCGGGATCGAATCTCTGCCCGTTTCGGTTTTTTTTACGTTCTATATTTATATAAACATTTAATAAACCCCCGATCACTGCGAATTTAAAAATCAATGTCCTAGAGGACTTGTCTAAACTTGTTAATTTTGGTTTGATATTTGGAAAAACATTAGGTCAAAATAGTCCTTCGTTAGCAACCCTTTTAACTTTGCCTATAACCAAATAGGTCGGTGGAACGCCTCTATGTGAACATAGCTTTGTTAAAATTATACTTAAAGTACTCCAGCAGTGCTGTTGCTACAATCCATATTTATGATCTACTAAATGATCCCCGTATGAGAAATAAGAATTCTAAATTCCTCACTCAAAATATCCACCAAACTAGATTTTAGCATATAAATATAGGGTGCATTTAGATTGTATCAATCTATACTTATAACCACCGTACCTTTTATTGAGCTTTTATTACCTACAGTCGAACTTTCTAATATATATTATTATATCACATACCTATAATCGTAATTTGCCAACAGAGTTACAACTAAACAATAAATTACTTACATAAAGAAGAATATAAATTAGGACAGTCTCCTTGATTTTTTCAATATTATCAGAAGAAGACGTATTAAGAAAGTGTAAAAAGTCTTTTAATATTTGTTTTTAGTAACAACAGTTAATATATAAGACCTATACCTAATTACTCCTACAAATCATACATGGAAATTATGTATATTATAATGCAAAAATATGTATATATTACCTAAAATCATTAACATTATTTCGAATAGTAAAACAATAACCTAACTTATTACATTCGTATCAAGACAAAACTCCTATCATATTATTTTGTTGTATAAATAGAGATGTTCAAACCGCTATTTTATCGATATTTATGAATAATCCTTTATCAATCAATCAATTTTTATGTTTATAAGCATATTAATAATGTATTAATCTGAACTATAAATTAATAAACAATCAATATTTACTATATGTTGCTCTAAATTAAAAAATAGTAGATTCTCTCTGACTTATATCATTTAAGATGTTATTTTTAATGACTTAAACGGAATAAAATTTATCTAACAGCTAAGAACAGTTTATTCTAATGCGAAACTATAACGAGTGATAATAAAATAAAACAAAAATATACTAATAAAAACATCTAGGAATTATATTAAGTGTTTTTTGTATTACTCTAATATTATCAATATATATTATTATCATTTATTACTCCTTTTATGGGCCATCAAACGCTTTATCGATAATAAATCACATCCCTAGTTACGATATTGGTTTCATAACCAATCAAATACCATCAAATCAAGTCCGTATTAGTGTCGTGTCGTTCGATGACAGAATATATCAGTATTTTTCTCTATAGTTATATGGACATTTACGTTATAAGAACATACTGTTAATAGTATCTCAAATTAACTGTACTTGATACAATTCTATATCAATGATAACTATATTTATCAATCAATAATATAACCATTTAAACGAACACTTGAAGTTGTAAAAAATCGTCATGACAAGTAACTTCTCAATTTGACATCACTATCAAGAAATCATTTTAAGTAACACGAGGGTATTAAAATTAAAGTAAAGCCCTTGTTTAAAATAACTTTCGTACGTTTAACCAACATTTAAACAACCTTTACAGACCGACGGACGATACAAACTTTCTGTGAAACTTTGGTGTTAACATGTACATAACACGTGAGTTTGAATAGTTTTGACTTGCTATATTGTGAGAACATTTTCACAAATAAATAAAATAAAAAAAGAATACATTATGTGGAAAACATGAAGTCCCATAAAATGCTTCTTATTCAGAAAAAACCTTTTAGCTGAAAAAAATATAGACCAACGACTACATTAACAAACACATAAGGAAACCATTTTTCTGGATTTGAAAATAACAAACAACGAACCAACAGAAATAAATTGCACTTAGCGCATTAACAATTTTATGTCTCACGATGTACTCATTTCAGGTTCTGGTAATTGTTTTAACGGTTTGAGAAAACACTGCACTTAGTGGAAATAAGTGGCCCCACGTTGAGCACCAATTTTTACAAAATAAATATAATAAATTATTTATGATAATATTCTTTTATAATTAAAAATCGATTTACAGCTTCTCTGGGCACATAGTTTTCATCGTGGGTTTCAATAATGTCGCCAACAAATAACAAAATCTTAGTAATAATAAACATACAGACAAATGAAAAGTATTCATGTAGGTACTTTTTACTTCAAAATTTGGTAACAATAGTAACACGCTAACACTTTACAAGAACAACATTACGTCAAAATATTTTAATTTACTATAACTTAAACTTCACTGAATAATTATTTATTTACATACAATAATTTAGATAAACACAGAGCAGAGTTGAAAATGAGAGCGTACGTCACTTGTTATCTTATAATTAAGAATTTACAAGACTAATTGTTCTGTTAAATATTTTAAATTAGTTGCAGAATTTTGGCTAAGTTCTTCAGTTTGTTATTTAAATTAATTTAAAAACCACATTAATTATAGTAAATGACTTAAATTAAATAGTTTGGTATCAGTTAAGTTTACTATTGTTTATAAAGCGGTAAATAGGCCCATCGGTAAGTTGGATATTTTAAGTTCAACAATCCTGTTATCGCGCCAAAGCTCAGCTGAAGGTCCCCTAGATAAGCTCGGACACTTAACCAGATTTTGCAAATTTCGGATATTGCGATAGAGATGTGGTCATTTAAAACATTTACTTTATGTGGTGCAATCATTTACTTTTTAAATTAATACTAAACATGCAAATTATTTATATAAATCTTTATTTACTGTCATATGCTGGTACTGATCATTGTTTATTATATTATGATAATATTATCATCGACACACGAAACCATATATGTATGTATAATATTTTATACGTGTTTAACATAAACCCAACAACGACTGAACAAACACTGCTTATCTACTTAGTTATAGTGAATTATGTTTATTACATAATTTTATTTTAGATGTGGCGGCTGTCCGAATTTCAGGTTTTCATTTCCGTTATTAAATAAAATAAGAGTGAATTTTTTGTTGGTCAAATTTCCTTTTAATTTCCCGATAAATCGAAAATATAGGTATGCTTTATTTTTGAAAACAATCTCTCGCGCGATTCTCTTTGTTTATTGAATAATAAACTTTCGAGAATTTGTTCAAAAGACTCCATTGAAATTTCGGATGTCGATAATGGCTTCCAAATAATTATAAAATGCAACTACACTATAAAAAGGTAATAATTGCAGGTTTGTTTATTATTAACTACAATACATTTTTATGTTGAATAAAAATGTTGAGATAAATTTACCATTTTTCAGTTTTATTACCGACTGACGTATAATGTTCATATGCGTATATATTTCCATAAAACAAAAGGCTGCATTTATATGAACATTTAGACTAAAAACTATTTCCAACCCTTATAAAACTTTCATGTATGTAAGTGCAAGTTGCTCTAATTAAGAGCATTCGCGAGTTGAGACAAATGTGAAGACCATTTTGCTCAAACTAAGCGCATACATGAAAATCTTACGTAACGTAAAGATGGTAGACAATAGTTACAATATTTTTAATAAAATATTAATATTTATATCGCATAACCGCTAGGAAATTCACGATACTTCTTCAACACAAATGAAATATACAGCCTTCACCTACAGAAATGTGTTTAAATTTTTCAGTTTTCTGAATACTTTGCACGTATAAATCAAACAAACCTACAATTTGAAACACCTTTATTATTAAAATAATTTTCAGTCCGATTTAACAAATGGATATCATTATTCAAACGTGAGCGAAACAAATGCAATACACCAAAATAGGCCTTACGTCTTCAACAATAAGAATGATTCGACGATTCGACCTCTCTTACGTTGCATATTGTGCGGTTACAATAATCCGCCTGGGAGCGTGTTGAACCGTTCTTATTTCGGATGTTACTCGAAAACTTTGTTGTTGTTTTTATTGTCGACAAAGTTACTAATTTATGTGTTTTTGGTTAATCTACGCGTGATTTGAATTAATTTGTCGTAATTAATGTTTAGATACCCAAATAGTAGAAGTCCTATTTGGAAGAAACATTCTTATTACTACGAACATATCAGTAATACGTAACACATTAGTTTGTACTTATGAAGGCGAAAGTAACTTTGTGATTGCATAATAAATACCTACCGATCATTTATCGAATAATAAATCGTAATCCACTCATAAAACGTACTTTAATAGAACATAAATTAATACATTCTTCAATTTCTGGGGATTCCCCTAATAAAAGCACAACGTAGCGTGAGTTACGACACGAGCGGGGAGTGGCTGAGGGAAACAGCGTGATTATGGGAATTTTATTTTTCATTTAGGTTGTAAATATGATCTGTGATTCTTAAGGAATTTATTAGCACAGATATATAAGAACTTCAGTTTGAAGCATACATGTGGTATTAAGATATCATGCAGATCTAAAATTAATTTAAAAATGTATGTTATATAATAAAATTATAACATGCAATGTTCGTTAAAATAAATATTTATTAGCATAGGACATAAATATTCATAGTTGTAACAAAGTATCACAATACAGAAAAACTTACAGAGTTCATAACAAACTAGTTAATGTTGTGCTTACAAACACATCACGTGTACTTCTGTGAATAATATACAAAAGTTCAAACAACTGAATGCATTTCATAAGAGAGAAGTTCATTTTAAAGCACAGTGTGCTGGAACTCAACTAAAGCTCATGACACGTACATTCGCCGATAAATGGGAAGCGTGAGAACATAACATCAATATTATATATTGAAAAAGAAAAGAAATCTTATAACTTTATAATAAATATACTTCCAAATCTTATATAAATTGCTTTCCTACATACATACATACATATGTAACCATGTTAAATTTATTTACATTTTAAATAAATATAGAAGTCATCGAACCCGATAAAAGATGATCACATTATAAAATGCTCAATTCATCGCAGCGGGTAGCGATACGGTAGCTCAATTGGGAGATTGACGGTATTGTATCCCAGAAGCAGCGGGTTCAAATATTTGCCAGTATTGGTTCATTCTTAATTATTTTTACAAGTTTGTAAACTTATTTAACAAATGAAGACCCACAATTTTGACTTGTTCTATCTGCATTCGAATGATTTCAAGGACAAATAATATTGTCACCAAATTTATAAATGTATATATATATATATATATATATATATATATATATATATATATATAACTACGCATGGATGCTTGAATCTGAGGTTGGTAGATATAGATCTGTTGTATAAATTATAATATTTTTTACGTAGGTTTTTACGATACAAATGTCACACCAAAGTATGAATAGTTTATCAAGAGGTAGTAAATATTTATAAACGTGAGGCTTACATGCATTTAAAATGAAGTTTAAGCGAAAATTGTAGTCAAAAATTAAAATAGCATTTTATAATAATAAAAATATACAATCTGTCTGCATAAATGAATAATTATTTCGAAATACGTGTTCTATTTGTAATATTTATAAATTAAAAACGAATGAAATTTCATTTCGTAATGAATATTATGCTATTAAACTATACTTGTATTGGTAATGCATATCTGAACTATTCTTAACACAAAAAGTTGTTTGTTGAGAATCGTTTCAATTTTTTTATTTAGACTATTTTTACAGAATTTCACTCGAGTGCAGAGAATGTAACTTAGTTAAGTTACCTCGAAAGTTCTAGTTACATATACCTAATAATAAAACTTAACATTATTTGCAGTGCTCTTTTCATAACTTTACTTGATAGTTTCCTTTGAAAAATACTACTATGATAATTTAATTTATTTTCAAAAACCTACGCTTTTACTTATTTGTTTAAAACTATCTGTTACCAGTGAATGCATTTGCCTTGTCCACGTCTATGTTCGTGTCTGACTTAAGATAAATTGTATTATGAAAGTTAGGTTAGGACATACGTTAGCACTATTGCCTTAAGATCACGGTGAGTGCGAAATCGATCACGTGGCATCCCACTAAGGCGATGAGGGCAACCGTTGGTTTTTGAGTAAGAAGCCTTAAAAATGGCAGCGTCATCTAAGCTGCTCACATGCCCCGGGTATCACCTTCTGGGCCAACAAGTCTCCGTAAAGGATTTTTCCGTGGGAAAAAGGACAGGAAAACGTTAGAGTATATAAAATTTTATTCAAAATCTAGACTAGCAAAAATAAACAAAAAAGGTTTTCTATATTCTAAAATGCAAGTTCCTAAACAGAGCAAGAATCGCTTTTTGTTAAGTTAGTCAAGTTAAATAATAATAGGTAAAAAAAATTATTTATTATTAAAATTAAATACCTACCATACTTATAATTTAAAAAGTTTAAGTCAGGAAAGTGTACGGTATTTCCATATTCACATACAATATTAACTCCCTAAACTAGATGCCTTCTTTTATTCTACTCAACGGATTTAAGGGCTGAATAAAAAAACCAAGCAGGTATGGACGTATAGACACGGATATGTATCGATTTTGTCATTTCGATTTTCGCATCATATGTAACGCGACAGATCAAAATGACACTATTAGCTATTTCGGACGAATAGACAGATTTTCACAACTGAAATAAATTATAAACATTTTATAATAGTTATTTGGGTACCCTAAAAAACCCGCAAAAATTATAATAAACAAAAAAATATATATTTTAATGATTTTCCCGTAGACAATTATTTTGGATTATTAAATACGAAACATTTAATCCGGAAAGAGGTTTTCCATAAATCTAAATAACGAACAACTAGAAAATAAGTGTTTAACCCAGCAACTTGGTCATAGCTCCAGATAGTTCAGCTTGACCACTATTCCGTTTTACATTCTTCCTTGATTATAAAAATAAACTGATTTAGAAGATCATCTATGACCTTAAGGAGATTTGGATTATTTTTATCGTCCTAATTATTGTCAGATCCAAATACTCTGTGTTATTGACATGTTGTCAATTTTAATTACTTTAGCAAAAAAAATACATAATAATTATAAATTATTGTATTCTATTGTATTTTGTATTGTATTAAATTAACTTTAGCAAATCAGGCTTCGTGCTCAAAAACGGAGTTGGTAGAGTTGTGTACTACCTCGTATTTAAAAAGAGTCTTCAGAGATTTTCTTGGAAGAAGCATTAAAATTAATTAAATATACACATAGCTCTGTTTAATTTCTATATTAAAAACATATATATATTTAATTTTTCTCTATATATTACCAATTAGTTATGAACTATACATGTCTTTATATAATGTATAAACATCTTTAACCAATATATTAATTAGGGGGTGAAACTTAACCTTCTTCAATCAACAGCGCAAGCCCCTGAGAGACGTCAAGAACTAAGCGCTCAATGGTAATATAGGCTGTTTGTTACCACAACATATATATTATTTATGTAACTATATTGTTTCTTACTTTATATGGAAATTTGTTTCTAAGAACTGTTAATTTCATTAATATCTACAAAATAGAAGTTGTATTGAATTCAGTGTAGGTAGAAAGATATCCTAAAATAGCTTAGGTATTAAATCTAATAAATATTTACGAATACAAAACTTAAAACAATGTTTACGTAAAACGTTAAAACATTTTATCTCACAAAATGTTCTTTTTTATTAAATTATTTTTTTGAAATTCGAAAATAACAAATCAAGTGTCGACTTATTAACATTTCCAGTGGGAACCCATATAGTTTGTTTATATAATGTCTCTCACCATTAAACAAAGCTCAACAGACTGTAAAGGAGATAACTAACTAACTAACTTGTTAAAATGTACGGAACACGTCAGTTTTGATAGTTTTGGTCGCTTCGGTTGTTGTTTAAATGGACACGGCTTACTAATTTAAACAGTTCAATGTATATCGATATTCATTTTAAATATATATACACCATGTTCAATATACTATTCATGTTATTGCTGTTATACTACTATTTTATAAATAATGTAAGTAATATATGTGACATATATACATTAAATTAGTTTATTTACTATCTTTCGATTATTTTGCGGTAGTAACTTTCTACTATTATACAAAACGACATACCTAAGTGATGAACAATAAATAAAGCACATTCAACTGGCAATTTAACAATTTGTGAAAAAACCTACAATTATAACGGCCCCGCGTTGAGCGCCACTTTTGCACTGAAAAATTTAATATAAATTTCTCAACATTTAGTAGCGTGAGCTTATCTGTTTTTGTTTCCTCTCCACAGTTTTTTGTAAGTTTTTCATATACATATAATACACATAAAATTGTTTCAGTGCTTAAATAAAAAAATGCAATAAATAAAAATAAACATGACAGTAGAATCAACTGAATCAATTTTTAGTAGTTAAGAATCGGCATGTAATTGTTTTTTTTTCAACTAATTCAATGTGTTTTACTCTGTGAAGTCCAATTTAAGTCCAAATTACAAATTTCACTGAGACAACAAAGACATCGAAAACAATATACAACACAAGATAGAACTTTGGCAAACAAACATCAAATTAAATGCGAGTTTTTAACTTTAAAACAGTGAAAAGTAGATTTCTTTTGGTTTCAGATATCACGAGTCCAGACGGACAGAAAATATTTGAAATACAAATAAAAAAAAATATCCTTATCTACATCTCTTTTTAAGTATATATTTTTTCGAATGGACCGATATTGCATAATGACAACTTTATAACAATTACATATTATTAATAGATTATTAAAAAGCTAACGCCTATTTAGTTAACTGATACTAGTAGGTACCTACTCAAATTAAAGTTGTGTGCATAAATTATTATATCTAAATTGTTTATGAATATACTGAAGTTTATAACTATTTTAGAGCATTAACTGAACTTAATAAGACAGTGGTGAAAACTGTCAAGCTAAATTCTTAAAGTGCTAAACTCTTAACTGATATTGAAAACCTAGTCGTTCAACTCCTATATGAATTCTAACAATATATTGATCAATATTATTTTTACACATATTAGATACTATTAATTACTTTTCGTGTTATATTTATTTAAAATTATTTTGTATTGTACTCTTAGTTTGCACCTTCTCTAGATATATAACTGTTTTAGTTTTTATTAAAGAAACAAATCCTACAAAAAAAATAAAAAATGTTCTATGTCTAATTAGTATACTATAACAGTATTGTTTATATATGTCTTAATCGTATGAAGGGATAAGGTAAGTATCCCTTCATACATCATACATCGTATGAAGGGATACTCTCAGACCACTTCAAAATTTAGGTACTAAATTGTAATTATATTTCATAAAATAAAAATCTCTAGGTTTCTTCGCCAACACTTTTGTATGTATGATATTTAATTTTTGAACCAGTTTTGTTTTTAACAATGAAAAAATGTTATTATAAACTTTCTTTCAATACGGAAATACGGATTTTATGCAACACATTTTAATTTAGTGCTATGGCGCAGAGCTCGCGAGTATGCTGGAAAGGATTAGGCACTAAGCCAGATTTTCCAAAATTCGGGTAAGATTGTGGTGGATGTGAGAGATGAAAATATTAACTTTTGTATGCACATGTGGTTTAAAGTTTTAATTTTATGTTATGCAATATATTTATATTATAAGAACTGATTTTAATCAATTTGATTGCCTCTCCTTAATATATTGATATTAGTAGTGTAAAATAATATTTACTATAACGCGTGTTATCAAGTAAACATGCAATGTTAACATATTTAACAAACCCTACATCAAACAAATTTTACTTATATCGGTTGCTGATAATATAGGATTAGGTATTATTAAAATTTATATTACTTATAAAAAGAAAGCCATCAACACAGGCAGGACTCGACGCTGCGACCACTATAATTGGGACTACGTTTGACAAAAAAACTTTTTCTTGTTCTTATCTATAATACTTATAAGTAATAACCATTGCAAATGATATATTTGACATAAAACATTATATGTATTTATATTATAAATATCATATATAAAAGGATTCTAGCACAACTCTACTACGAGTTATAAGTTACCTACTAAATTAAAATAATTCAAAATCCTTCGTATAGTTTTAACGGTATTTAATTTATGTAATAAATATCATACAAAACTAGTACATCTAAAGTTGTGATTAAAAATACTGGAATATTTAAGTAGCGCTACTTGGTTCTAATTGTACTTAATTCTATACTAAATACTAATAAAACATGAACAAACAAATCATTGAAATCAACAATATAGTGATTAGCGTGAATTTTCACGATAACCACTTTATTGATTTTCATATCCAATAAATATTATTACCAATTTTCATAGCGATTAATTTAACAGTATAGAATTTAATATATTGCAGCACAGGTTATGCGGTGACAGAATAAAATGATTCTTCATATAATTTTGTTTTTATCATAATAAGAGTTAATGAAATTAAAACACTAAAATGAACACAAACAAATCAATTGCCGTTTAGATGTTCAGTGATAAATCCACGTAGAGATGAAACAAGAATATCATTAGTAACAAAATTTAATATTGCATTGGATAAAAAAACAGATTATTATAGACCAAAAGATAGTAGGTGGTAGCTTCATATATATTTAAAAAAAATATTACCAAAGCTTATTTATTATAAATTGTATGTTATACCATAATTTCTCTTATTACTAGAATCATTTTTCATTTGATAATTGGAACTCAACTGAAGCTGAGTCGTGCACAAAATATCAAAGATCCGTTCCCACTTCTTACTTGATACATGCTTTTACTTGGACATAAATTACTTTACAAAAGGAGTCAATCCCTTGGGAGACTCGGATTCAGGGATCTTTTATTACAGATAAATTTGTAGAATATATAATAAATGGTTAACATTATTCAGTACTTTAGTACTTACATTTATACTTATATTTAAACTTTAACTTTACTTAGTATTACTATATCACAGACTAAATAACTTCTGCCTCTTCCGATTTAAATTATAAGCTATTAATTGTATTACTAAGATTATGAGCAATTAACACTAATCTATATACTTTTAGGTTTTTGATAATTATAGCCCTATGCCATCCTTGTGATTTTTCCGGTACGTTTAGAGAATTGTCGGAAGTAGCAAGTATTCTACATATTGATTGAAGAAAAAAGATAACATCATATCAAGTTTCATGGACATTCATCACATAAATTTGTCTAATACGCAAAAAGCAAGCAGACAAACTCTCTTTTATATTTAAAAATAAAATGAAATTTGTTCAAGGTCGGTGTCCTGTACTTAACGTAGGAATTACGTTTTGTTAATATCTAATCTACGGAATTAACTTCACTTTGATATAAAAATGATAGAAACAATAAATAAAAAAGATGCTCTTTTCCTAAAATGTGTGTAAATCAATATTAGAGCATATAAAATGTAACCACGGATATGATCATGTGGAAAAGAGGCTGGATATCCTAACATCTTATGTAAATATGTATTCGATTCGAAAACCGAGAAAAAAATATAATTAAACATATACAAATCAGAATAACACCATTAATAGCATCCATCAGTATCAGACAATATAAGTCGTATCTACGTCTTATGTAATAAATATTAATTAATCATTACAAATATATAGGTAGTATTTCTTATAATTTTTAATATGGATTACAAAAGAAAATGATACATCTGAAATTGGATTCTAAGTTCTAAGAAAAAGCTTTGAGTAGCTTTAAATTAATATACGTAACACATTTGTTATAACAGTTTAGTGCATAGATTACCATTTACGTAAATTCAGTTTTACTTATAGGAGATTACTTTTATCGCTAAGTCAAATTTAAATACAGAAGAAATACAAATAAACCCCACTAAGAGTGTTAAAAAATAATTATATATTATATTACAAGCCCAGTTCAAGGTCTAAAACTCGATTTAGATGTTTATAAAAAGGCTGCAATTAAAAAGCTCCACATCGGGCGCCACTTGCTGCGTCAAGTTTTTATATAAATTTTGCAAGCATTAGTGGCCAAACTAATCTGCTTTTTCAAGCGACTTCATCTCGTCGAACACGATTTTTGTTAGTTCCATTTTAAGTTTACATTTTTGTACAAAATAACTCGTAAGTAAATTCGAGAACAATACGAAATACGATCAAATAGAACAGTAATTATTCCCTATTTCATGGTGGTGTTCAGGCGCCTTTATCGCTAAAAACCAATCTCAGCCAAGGAATCACATATTACATGATTGTAAGAACATGAATAAATACAAAACAAACCAAAATGCATAAACCAATAATAATAGAAGTTGTTTGGCCTTCACAATAATCATTATTAAGCTCTATGAAAAAATACCAAATAATATTTAATATTTATCTAATACAAAACACTTTTTTGGTATTACATTCAGGCATAATTCACAAGTTTAAAAATAATTTCCTGATTTTCATTATAGGATTTTCAATAAGGATTAACTTTTCAAAATGTATAGCTAAATCTATGAATAATCTCACCAATATGCAACATGCTTTAAGCCGGTTCATTCTCTTATCGCAGCGTAAAGTACGGCTAAAGGTCGGCTAGATAGGCTCGGGCACTTAGCCAGATTCTGTAGAACTCAGCTAAAGTACAGGGATGTGGTTTATTTGAGAGATGAAAACATTTACTTTGTATGTTGCAGAGGTCTACCTCTGTACCTCTAGCACTTGATAGACTTATAGTTTTGAACTACCTTTTGTATTGTTTGTAATCATATTTTATATCTTTTGAAAGTAGAGTTAATTTCTTCAATATTATATTGTTTTGTTAGTAAATAGCGACTGAACTTCCCGCCTTTGTAAATGAAAAAACATTCAGGAACTAGTAGTGGCTTTTTTTGTTATTCCAGTCTTCTTTTCAGTACCACGCTTTACTTGAGTTCTAGTTTTTTCCCAAATATGAATAAATATGACTGTGATTCAAATGGTATGAAAAAAATAAATTAAAAGACTATCTATTTCAGTTTCTTCCCGGTTTTTCTCCATGTACCTAACTCTTTGTAAACGTGCAACTGGAGTCTGTCGTTTCGTAAGTGCAATGTATGACTGTTTAAAATTGAAACATACTTTGAAGTTCACACAATACGATGACTTTGACTTGACTTCGTCGGCTTTTCTCCCCTCTCTTTGAGTCTCAAATAAAAGCTATTTATCATCACTTAAAATGTATATATTTTCCGTACAATTTCAGTTTTATTCTAGATATTATCCAAATATTTTTTTTACCGGAAAAGCCATCCTACATAAAATTATACTACTTAGATAATAAGCTAATGACCACACCAAAATTTCATCAATAACTTATCAATATTTTTATAAATTTTAATCAAACCAAATCAGTTGTTAAATTTAAAACGAACACTTTCCGCATTAAAAAGCAACCCATAGCCTGTTGCATAGGATACATAGACTTACTCGACATCAAAACTCGACAAGTAGACTCTGTGTAATGTATGAACAAACAAACACAAAAAAAGGTTAGTGTCGTGTACGCAAGTAACATAATTTTTTGTAAAAAACATTGACCAACAGATTTTTTTCTCAAAACTATTTTATTCAATGTAAGGATTTATTACAACCTGATAAGTAGGTATATATGTATATATTTTTTTTCATTATGATCAACTTCATACTTGCTACTTCATGCGTGGTTATATTTAAAATAGAATTTAAGCAATAATTGAACATTGATAACTCGTTTATAATTCGTAATAATGAAGTTTTATTTTTAAATTTATTCTTTCGAGATTATAATTACATTTTTGATGGAAGTTTTATCAATTACGTCGAAACTCAATTTAAAAACGCAATATCACGAAGAGCAGCTTCTTATTTTGCATCGTCATAAAAAAATCAAGAAAAAAAAAACATTTTTCTTTAGATAGCGATCACTGTACCAAAGATGAATTTTAATTGATAGCTAAGTCTTTCTGCCGGAGAAAATGTTTTAAGTTTGAAATTTATGCTAACATTGTCTTAAACTTAAGAGACGAGTAATACGTTATTATTGACTACCTGATGTTTAGGCCACCCGAAGTGCTTGCCAGTTGCCTATTATATCAATATTCCATCCTGCCTCAACCCCATATAAATAGGACACAATATGTTAATTTAGACTTATTGCAATCCATGTAGTTAAAGTTTTTAGGTTCTCCCGCCACCCTAAGGTCAACACTCTTTTGTGTTGGTAGAAATTCCACTACCTTTTGGATAAGTGCTCGATGATATTTATGATTATTTGTCTCTTAATCTCCTACGGCTTCAATTTAGGTTTAAATCTAAATAGCGACGGCAAAACAAGATGTTGTATGAATAAATATATACCATATATGAGGTGACTAATTGTATTTTTTAATATCAGTGTAATATATTTATTAAAAATAAAATAATCAAATCTTTATTGGTTCAATTACTCAATGGCCGTAGGAGGCCGTAGGTGGCCGTAGAATTATTTGAGGGACGGACAAATGTCTTAAAGTTTTTTATAAGTTTTAGTCAACAAAAATAATGTTGTTTTTATGTAACAATTAAAAACATATATCTAATATAATCTTTAAACTAATCTATAAATACTTAAAAAATATATGTATGTAATATGTATGCATTGCTAGAACAATTACAAACTATATATAGATGAATTAAACATTTATTTTTATTTTTAGAACTCAAAAGATGTTAAATTTTTACATTATTGCAATATAAATTATTATATTTATAGATTTTATTTTATTAAATAATAAATAACAAAATACTTGCAAGTAATTGTAAGTTGCTCTAAGGATGGTATGCCAATGGTAAAATGTCTTTGTAACCGATTGAATCAAAGATCTTTGACGTTTTCCTCATACCAGTGGTCTAATGCCTTTGCTCAAGATTTACCCAAATTTCTTTGATTCACTCAATCGCAAAATACATTGATGTTGTATTTTCTGTTTAAGTTTTGAGTAAATCGTATTTATATATATAAACGAAGTATAAATATACATCTGTTAGTCGTTTTAACTTAATCTTTACGACGGCCCACTTTTCTTGGTGTGTTGCTGTTTTTGTGACGAATGAGTCGTACAAGTCAATCTTTCGTGTCCACTCAGCCACTGGTAAAAACATCCCATGAATATTGCCCCAAACGAGTAAGAAATGTCATATTAAATTAATACTCTTAAAGGTAATAATCATATAATTATAAAAAAATACTAGTAGAGAAACAGTAATAAACTTAATCAGCTTTTATATAGGTAGGTATATATTAAAGCTATTCAAGTCAATTATTTCGGTAGTATTAACGGCGTAGGTAGGTACTAACGGTGTTGACTGCTTTAGTTTTTTTAAATATTTTGTAGGTCCAGCACCTAGTTGATAATAGATAACCATAATTACGTCCCCAATTATTATTATTATTTGTTTTTGTGATATCTGCAATCAGTAATTAACTATAAGCAGAATGTCTGCGTGCACATGACTGGTCGAGCGCGTCCTCCAGCGAGGGCAGCTACCCATTGTACCCATTGCATTTATTAAGTATTAGAATACGTCTTTTCTCTTGAGCCGTTTTTCGTAGCTACGTTTTGTTAGGCTAGCTAGGTATTTATGGATCTCGGAGTTGGTAACAAACCATGGGACCTGTGATATTTTTCTAAGAATGGCATTCCGCATTCTTTGCAATATTTCGATGTTCGAGTTACTAGCAACTACCCCAGGGTTGGATTAGTTTCAGAATGCTTTTATATATGAGGAGTTTGTTATCTAGGGGATTCTTGCTGTTTCTACCTAGTATTCAATGCAGATTTTTATGTTTTATGTTAAGTTGTTCTCTGTTACTTCTAATGTGCTGTTTCCATGTCAGAGGCCGATCCAAATGCAATCCTGGATACTTAACATTGTCTTGGTGTGGTAATGCAGAGTTTTCCAAGTGCACAGGAGGACAGTTTTCCTTTCGAAGTGTGAAAGTAACTTGCACTGATTTTATTGCACTAGCTTTTAATTTCCACTTTTGAAGCCACTTTGTTACGGCTTCAAGACCCTGTTGCAGTTTCACTGTTGCTCTTTCTGGGTGTTTATTGCTGACCATTATTGCTGTGTCGCCTGCATAGGTAGCGATGGTGGCACTATCAACCAGTCGTAGGTCTGAGGTATATGAGGTGTACAAAATCGGTCCCAACCTGGGGCACTCTTGCTTTTATTTCATAGAATTTGGAGGTTGATTCCGATTCTTTTACTTGAAATAATCGATTTGTGAGGTAGTACTTCAGTAACAAGTAGTAACTGTGCGGAAGATATGTTTTTATTTTACAAAGAAGGGCCTCTTGCCACACCCTATCAAAAGCCTGTGGGATATCCAGGAATGCAGAAGAACAGTATTCTCTTTCCTCCAGCGATTTTCTTATTTTCTCAACCATTCGGTGGACTTGTTCAACACTAGAGTGTTGCTGCCTAAAGCCGAATTAGTGATTAGAAATGGAAATATTTTTTTCTAATAGAGGCATGATTCGGTGAAGTAGCCATTTTTCGCAAACCTTTGACAAGATGGGCAACAGGCTGATCGGTCTATATGAAGTGGTCTGGTTAGTCGGTTTCCCTGGTTTGTGTATCATAATAAATTGTGACACTTTCCAGAGGTCTTGAAAGTGTTGTACTCTCAGTACTCCATTATAGAGCGTTGTAAGGAAAACAACAGCCTTTTTGGGCAGCTCTTCCACACTTCCTTTGTAATTAAGTCATATCCAGGCGGCTTTTTATCTTTGAGGTTGATGGTTGTTCTCCAAACTTCTTGTGTTGTTACTGGTGCAGATGGTAACGACATTTGTAGAGTCTGGTGAAGAATAGATTCAACCTCTATTACAGAATCTGTGTTGTTGTCGTTGTTTGGGCCCAACCGTCGTTGCTTCTAAGTGGCAATTTCAACATTTGTGGTCTGTCGTACGTTTTTGTGAACTTCCACCCACAAGGAGTAGTCGGTGGCTGTTGTAGTTGTAAGAGATTCAAGTTGGGCTTCGAAACTCTTATTGTGCCAGGTTTTTAGCATTTCTCTTAAGCGTGAGGCTTGTCTATTAAAGTTTGTTTTATCACAAGCTATTCTGATCAGCTGCCACACTCGGCGCAGCCACCGTATTTCTAGGACTGCTTTTTTTATTTCCATTGGGTAGTTGTATACTTCTTTTCTACAGTTCAGTAAAGGTGTGCTTCTCCAACTAGCATCCTGGATTAGGTATTTATACTAAGTTTAAGCTCTCTCCCTCTAGTGCTGCTAAGCCTAGATCCCCAATAGGTGTTTTTAGAGTTCCAATCTCCACCTGCTAAAAATCAATTGGCAAGTGATTCAAAGAACCTATAAACATATCTTCAGACATTGTGTTTTGGTGGACAGTACTCTGAAGAGATATTGATACTGGCATTTTCATCATCAACAGCAATTGTGGTGGCTTGTAGGTGGTCAGATCTATATTCAGGCATTAAATAATTTTCTTACTATAATTGCACTCCCAGCATGACTAGTACCATTCGGGTGCAGGGTGACATGACAATTGTGATTTCTCTCGAATCATTAACAAATCAGCCTATTTTTTATTTGGAATTAAGCCATTTATGTCCCTATAATATGATTGACAGTTATTACAGGTTTGAATAATTACTACTATTAGTGCATATTTTTCTTGTCTACTAGTAAATATCTATCTATCTAGTAAGATATGCATCTTCATTACAATGTTCATAATCTTCGAAACAAAGTTCTTTTACGAGTCAACTTGTATAAAAAAAATATTGATACTAGGATAGTAAGCATATCATTTATGACTTAAATGACTCGATTGTAATCTTTTGTATACCTATAAAGAATATGCCAGACATATACTATGATTTATACCAGACTAATAGATTTTATTTTACAGCAGTTTTATTAATAGATAAATTAAATTAAAAATCAAATTAAGTATTCAAACTTTTACTAAATTAAACATTATTCGTCCTAAGTTAATATTAATATTATAAGGGTACCAACTTCTAATTTATTTCAAACTTAATAGATATTTATTAAAAATTTCTAAATTTAGGTATATTATAAATCACAGCGGTGTATACCATTTGATACACCTTTACTGAGAAATAAATTTCAGTTGGATTTCAACAAATGTATGTCATTATTCAAAAGTCAGCGAAAATCATATGTTTACAAAAAAGACCTTATGTCTCTTGAAATAAGAATTACTTATAATTTACAAATGTTGTCGTTTGTACATTTACAATAATCCGCCTGGGAGCGTGTTGAACCGTTCCAATTTCGGATGTAACTCGTAAACTTGTTGTTGTTTTTATTGTCGGTAAAGTTACTAATTTATGAGTTTTTGCTTAATATACAAGCTCTCTAATTTATTTTTGCTTTAATTAAAAGTTGGCAGATGTTTGATAGATGAATTCTTAATACTCCTACTTAGTTTCTAATATAAAACACCCTCTTCCCCTTTCTCCGATAACATTATACGTATACTTTGCAGTCATAGAGAGTGTTAATACATCTTAAAGGCGATAAATTTCTGGGGATTCCCCTAATAAAAACAAAACGTGGCGTGAGTTACGACTCCAGCGGGGAGTGGCTGAGGGAAACGGCGTGATCATGGGAATTTTATTTTTCATTTAGGTTATAAATATGATTTGCTACTTTCTTTACCAAAACATTCGCATATTTATTCAGAACTTTAAATCCGATTATGACTTTAATATTTATTATAAATTATTAAATATTATACATATGTATGATATTTTTTTCAAGTGACTGCAGTAGTTACCTAGTGTGCAAAGTATGTTTATATTAAAACGATTTTATCGTGTTACAGTTCAACAAAAGCGCGTGACACACGTAGGTACACTTTCGCCGATACATGCGAGACGTGAGTGACCTACAAATATTTGTACATATTTCATGTAAAAATGCTTTACATTTCATAAATATTATTTAAATAAACATTATGAACATTACTTATTTTATTACTAAATAACTGTTTCTCGATAAATGTAATAATATTCCAACCACATACATAGTTCTATCTGTTCTGCCTGCCTCTACTTTTGATATAGGTATAGTAAATAAATGTGTATGTGATGTACATGCATGTTGTCCATGTTTTTCTTACCATTTTCTATATAAATATAGTATTAATAATTCATCAACCGGAACAGGACACAAACCTAACACTTCTTATATAAATTACTATCAGTTCCCAACAACTCTATCTCCAGGGACCACAGAAAGACTTTCAGAGGAAGTACAGAATTTTATTTCAGAGCTACTTATCGAACTCAGAAAACAAAGAGTATTATTCGTTTATTTGCTATATTTATTTTAGAGGCACTGTTGGCGTTAGTGGTGTAATGTAATATGCTAATAAATGCAAACATATTTAAAATACACCCGTAGATCCAGAGACTAGTGATTTGATACAAGTCAACTCACTGGTTTTGCTATCTTAATTTAGATAGAAAAGCTGTGAGCAAAATTTAACGATTTCAATTATAAAAACAACTGTTCAAGTTTTTCTATGTATAATTGTCACTTCACTATTTGAGAGTAGAACGACGTCTCATTGAAAATATTTTGAAAAAAGAGCTTTATAATTTATTAGATTTTAGGAATTAAAATGTTTTTCTTCCATACCTCTTAACAAGACAGTTTATCTACTAAGTTTAAATCATCAACTTGTCTTTATCCCGTTTTATGGACCGGCACATCATAATCTCTTACCTCTTGCCTTGTAGTTTTTCAATCATTCATGTCTTTTCACTTCTATTATATCCATCAACATTCATATTTAACTATTATCTTTATGCTTTCCATCCCTCCGAGTTACGTGACGTGACCTCTTATTTTTTCTTATCCTCTCATCTGTCAACAGTGATACGTACTCCTCTTACTTGCCAACTTAAAATACGAAGCATAATAAAATAAAAAATGTTGGACGATTTAGGAAAATGTGCTATGCCAATTGTTAAGAGAATTTGAAATGTGAAGGTGTGGATAGAACAAAGAAAACATTCTAATAGAATTCTAATAACTAATAGAAAATATTATTAAAACTATAGATAATAATAAGTATGTAACGTTACAGCGGTTAGAGCGTTTTTTGCATTACACATTTGTATGCTATTCGTCAAAAAAGTGAATAGTTTGTTACTACCTTCAACAATAGTCGTATGATTGCGCAGAGTCGTTACCTGAAATAAAAAAAATAACAGTTAGTATTTTACAGTAATAAATAGAAATGATAAATTAATTTAAAAACATAACCTCTATTTTTTTCATCTTTTTGAAGGCAATAATTATTAGGATCAACAAAGCATGTATATATTTTATATGCATAATAAATGACATCTAAACTATAGATATGGCCAAAACTATTGCAACAACGCAATCACACAAAGCCTTAATTATTAAACCAACAACTTCGCTTCGAATAGTTGAGAACTTTGGTACTTTTCAGTTTACACATTCTTCCTTCCTTAAATGTTACATTACAAAAGGATCACAGAACAGAACACTTGGATTCTCCATTTTATTATACCTACATTTGTAACATATGTTTAACCCAGAATTGATATTTAGTTATGTTCTTTAAAACATTACATTTTAAATAAAATTTAGTAAATAAATAAATAAAAACATTACGTTGTATTAAAAATACATACCTACTAGAAGAAAATATTTGCATGTGATTTTTCAGAACATTATTATATTTAAAAAAGTAAACCGTCAAAATAATTTACCAATCTATTAGCTCTATTTTTACATTACTCCTCTTAAGCACTAACTTATTACGTGACACAAATAAATCACGGTAGATGGCGGTAATACGGTAACAAACAAATCACACCAATCGCGTAGCGACCTCAGCAGAGAGAGCACGTAATTTATTTATCGCGCTTAGTTTTATTGGAAATGTATATATTTTATAGCCATCTTTTTTGCTTTTATTTTGAGCTTCAGTTTTTGTAACATATGTTATAGATAAAAGACAATGTGACAATATTTTTCAAATATTGTTATCCATAAAACTTAGAATTTGCATTTATTTTAAACATTAATACATTAATTCGTACTAAATACATTTTATGAGGTAATATTAGTAAGATCAGACTATATTCATGAGATTAGTAAATATATTTATAATAACTATTCGTCGCCTTGAGACAGAAATATGAATATAATTTTTAGGTTTTTATGTTTAAGTGGGTTTGGAATACCACTTCCTCCTATACATATACAATTTTGTAATTATATAACGTAATCCGACAATCATCTTTTTGACATATAAATCAAATATATACTTAATATATACCTTACATAGAGTATCGACTTTTGTTTTGTAGTTTGTGTAATGTTTTTTTTTCTACAATTTTAAAATTAAGCATTATTATATTGGTAAATATACACTTTAGACTCTACTCCTTCGTATAATCATAAATAATAAAAACGGTAACTAAGTTACTATTTCACACATTATGGTAATGATAATAATAGGTATATTAATTAAGCAAAAATAATCATACTTATGATGAACCAAATCAAGATGTTTATATTAAATATTAAATAAATATTTTTATTTTAATTGTTTCATCTATTTTCAAATTTAATTATAATCACCTTTTCGCTTAAATGACTATCGCATCTCTTTGGACATTAAGGCAACTTTAGCAGACCGTAACGGACGAGACAAACTTTGAGAAACTTTGGTGTTAACATGCGCATAACACGTTAGCTTGAATAGTTTTAACCGCCTAGGTTATTGTTATGTTAAAATAGTTTCCCTGCTATGAGAATATTGTTAAGTTCCATAAATCGTTTCTAATATTAGATGTATGAATCTCTTTTCTTCTGCAAGCACATGAAAAGCAATATAAAAAATATATTTAGTAGGTAAATTAATAAATATTAACTCAAGTATACACACCAAAGCTCAAAGCTTTCATAGTTCATGAAGAGCCTGCAATTTAATTGCTCCACGTTGGGCGCCACTTTATAGTCGAAATTTCATTTAACTTTTGAAACCATTAGAGGTTTATACTAATCTGTTTTTATTTGATTGCTAGTTCTAGTTTTAAGTACTTTACTTTTATTTGGTCTTTAGCTTCTAACCCCATATGGAACTCTATATATACTTTTACCTGCGTTTTCAAAATGTCTCTGTTTCCCCGCAATATATTTTTCACATCTATGATATAGACGTTCTTTATTATTTACCAGCTCAATATATGAACCTCGCCGTTACAATTAATAACAATAATATAATATTGTATTTACTAAGGTACACTTTTTTATGGTTCAATAGTTTAATATTTTATTTAGACTTTTATCTGAATGTGAACATTTGACATAAGGACTATAATATTTGTTAATAGAATATAGTTTTATATAATCCAATAATTTTCTCTTTATTGTATAGTAAATATATATATATATTATAATAAAGAGTAATAATTACACTTCCCTTTTTTATGCATATGTATTTAATGTATTAATAAAATACAGATTTTGTAAATATATACTTTTTTCAATCGAAAAAATATTTCAAACATAATTTTACAATAAACAAACTCCATTTCTACGTAAAGCAAGGTAACATAAGGCCTGATATTAGTCAAACCTTTCAGATAACAATAATGTATATGCTCAATGCTCATGGGATTTGTATTCATCATTGTCGTTATGGAATATATATAACATGAAGATACTACTGAGAAAAAATTGCACAAATGTATTAAACACGATGTACGTAAAACTATTTATAACCCACATTAGTTTTGTGTAGTTCAGTATAATTAAAAGCATTCAAGAGTTGAGACAATTACTTTTGTTTTTATTTTCTATTTCAACAAAACATGCGGGTGTTCAGATTTTTTAAATTGTTCTAGACTTCAGTTATTGCGCAGTTTTGTAGACATAATGTTATGTGAAAGTAGACAAAATCTTTATTTATGTGCGCTATGGGGCACACATTAACAAAGGGCTGTAAGTGAATAGAATATTTTAATAAGAACATTCATAAATGTGTAAGTTAACAAGTTAATAACCAATGATATTTTAATCTTGAACACACGGTTTTCTTATCTAACGTATAACAACATGAGTAGACGTCAAGAAAAACATAAATTAACACATTGTTATGACAATACATTTCTTCCATTAATAAAAACAATGTAGCGTGAGTTACGACTGGAGAGAGGAGTGGCTGAAAGAAAAACGCGATCATGGATTTTTATTTACCGCTTAAGTTGTAAGTGATTAAGGACTATACTTTAAAGATAGTATATTATTTATATTAAAAATTACTTTGAACTTCAGTGTACATGTTTCTTTACTTAAATTTAGTGCATCCAAAGATACTTTTACAAAATACATGTTTTAAGAGATCTAGATTTATGAAGATTCATAAGTTTAAGACAACGTGCTCACAAACACACTTTATGAGGTTTCATGTGTGTTATATAATAAGTAGTTTAAGCAACAAGTAAATGTGCTGCATAAAAGCGTATGACACTCTTCGACTATCTTATTTAGTTAAACTTATACTCAAGCACTCGAAATACATTGTTGTTACCAATGAAAAACTTTAATATAAGCAACTAAATTAATATATAAATTATATATAAATAGTCTTTACATTTAAGATTATAACATAACCTTGCTGACAACAACCAGGAATAATTATTTAAAAAAAACCGCATTATTTAACAAATTATGTTTTGGTTAAAAATATATTTATGTATTTTGACAATCCTGTAATGTAGAAAATGTATTAAATGTTGAATCTTAATATAAACTGTATGTACAGAAAGTTAGTGTTTGTTGTTAATGGTGTATTATAAGTTTACTCTTCAAAACAATTTCGTTCCGGTTTTTGTGAGCACAGCAAAGTTCACTAATCTTATTGTAATCCTTTTAATAAAACCTTTATTAAACTTCTTAGCTCGGAAAGTTTCTTAGACATCATAGGTAATAATAAAACTTTATAATTGAGATTGTGTTAACTTGGATTTAATTATTGAGCTGAGCGTAAGCGAAGCTCTTAACCGTTTGGGCATCAATTTTTTGAGGCAACATTACAGGAAAACCACTTGACCAATTTTAACCAAAATTGGCACGCATGTCAAGGACGTGACTGGGCTTCTACTCCAACAAAATAAAAAAATATTGTTTCGTTTTAAAGATATGGTCAAAAAACTGAATCTCCCATAGACTTAGCTTAACTGAACCTGCGCGCACTCGCAAATCGTTACTCTTAATCTTTCCGGTGGCAGCAACTTCATTGGAAGTCCTTGGGTGCGGTATGGACCGACTTTAGTAACATAAAAAAAGGGGAGGGCGCTCAGCTCAACTCCCGCAGAGCTTTGTGGCGGATCCTAGTTAATTTTATATTTTAGTGCTTAATGCCATATAAAGATATTGTTTTTATAAATCACGATACCCATTACCAATATTTTAAAAACATAAATTTGTAATAATATACGGGAGAATTTTATGGAGAAATAAACGAAATCCATTTACAAAACGAAAAAATGAATAAAAAACAGTTAAAACTAAAATAATAAAAGGAAATATATTGGAAAATCGTCAAAGATATAAACAGCGCAATAACAACAGCGACAAATATCTAACGACAGATGGTTCCTTTTATTCCTTTAGCTATATGTTAAAGAAAACAAACACACAATCTTTTTTTTTTCGTAATAATTATATTAGGCGTACTTTAAAATTACACACACATACGCTTATAAATGCACATACATCTACACAAACGCTTATAAATACAGTAGATAGCTCTAACACAACCAACAAATCAACACTCGAGAGGCGACCTCAGCAGAGTGAGCACGTTATTTATGCGCCACACTTTTAATTTTATTGGTCATTTGGACGTTTCTGTCACCGTCTAGTTTAACGTTGGGAAACAACTTAAATATCATACAGGACAAAATAATTTAGTTTAGTGTAAATTATTATATTAACTAATCTACATTTGTTTATAACACACAAGTTATTTTATAACGCACATTTAGTTTTTTATTAGTAATTTTATACTTGTATATAATACGATGTTTTAAAACTGGTGTATTCTATTAATTTATAAGTTATTTTGGGTGAAATTTCACCTTTTCAAGAAAACGTAGAAATGACCCACGCTTAATTTAGAAAATTGGCAAACCACACCTAATTGAGATCATTAACAAAATAAAACGTAGTTGAAATGAAATACCGTGTTACATCAATTCAATCAGCTTCAATTATATTTTTTTGTTCATTAATAAATCAATAAATAGATTTGAACATTTTACGAACTCAATAAGATATGTAACTCTCTGTCAATTATATGGATTACAAAATAATGGCGGTTTCTAACATTCTTGAAAGTTCTCTTTAATCGGAGGAGAAGGTTGTTACAGTGCTTACGGTAACATAGTTTCCACAATGTTACGTAAAATAGTTATATGGGGATGTAAATAGTAGAGATGATGAATCTCCCATGAAACAATTCTACTAGAAAACGAACAATCCACGGTGAAAACTTTGAGCCAAAGAAGAAAACCAAAAAAATATTATAGTTATATAATATTTTTTTATTATTATACATACTTATTATTACCTGAAATTTCTCAATATTGACCTATATTTTATATACCTAGTCTACCGATACATTCTGTTGCAAATAAAAGACATCATTTTTTTCATAAAGTTATAATAATCTCTTCAAAAATTATGTTATTGATGTAACAAAAAAATATAAAAACTTAAATGAAAAATGATCCTTTTTGCTTCATACGGGCTTTTAATTTGTCTATCCTCGGTGTATTTTATAGATTTTCTCGAGAACTCTCTCTATCTCCTGCCCTTATCCCACTATGTGGGGTCGGCACAACATGTGATTGTCTTCCACTCAGCTCTATAATCATTTCATTATTCAGTCCTTTTTTCAGCATATCATCTTTCACACACTCCATCAACACTTTCTTAGGTTTTCCTCTCTTCTTCTTTCCATCCACGTTCATCTTTAACATTCTCCTCGTCACATGACATTCATCCCTTCGAATAACATGGCCGTAATACGCAACCAAATTTTAGCGGATCTAAATCGATATGAACTCTTAACTCCCTTATCGATGTTCCTCTCGATTTGTAACAATGCATGATAATCGACAAACAGAGTCAAGTTTATACACAGATGATTCCACTGATTAAACGTAGGCGTACATGGAAGCCAGCAGTGTGTGAAAATACCATAGATGCTCATTATATTAGATTAAACCACAAATCCTCGATACAGAACACCATTGCATAGAATGAATTGCGAGGATAATTAAATATAAAACATCCTAATTTTGATATGATTTATTCTGGTTCAAGATTGAGAATGACTTATGAAGAATGTAAAATCTATGACTGCACTGTGAAACCTAAAATACTGTAGTGCTTTTTGTGTGCATCCTGAACCCTACGCCCGGAATCTTACGGACGTTGGAGGTAGATGACTAATTATTGATTTACTGTAATTAACATCTGGTCTTACTTGAAACACGATTGCTGCAAAACTTCAAAACGCAAAGTTAAGTGTTAAGATTATAATACAAAAAATAAATTAGATTCTTTAAAAATATTTTGACCATAATGTGTAATCAAGAAGTTGAGATCTAGGCTTGTGGCCTTGTGACTTATGCTAGAAAGTCTGTAATACATTTTTCAAAAGAATTTTGTTTTAGAGAGATGAAAATCTTTTCACCTTTCACCAATAATTACGCTTAGTACTCCTCGGTTTCTGAGAATTTTCTTACATGTATCGCAGTTTATTACATGTTTACTTTTTGATCCTGCTTATAATGTTATTATGAGATTTTTCTGTTTTAAAAATGTCTGGCAAAGGTGTGAACATGGAAACGCAGTGAAAATGACGAAAGATGATTTTAGATATATTTGAATAGAAATAGATTAACAGTGAATAATAGTGTTGCAAAATATTATTCTTAATTGCAATACAGAAAAAACATTTACGCTTGACAAAATTAAATCATCAAATAAAGCTGTGGAAACTAAATGTATATTATTGTTGGTGACCTTGATGGTTGAGAAAAAATTATGCTGAAATGAAAGATATGTTTTGAAGATAGTCGATGATCGTGTCATTAGGTTTGATCATATAAAAGATATATATAACTAAGCAAATGATGAAATTACACGAATTTATTGTAAAGCACAGAAGCGCGAAGTTTGAAATTACTTATAAATATATATTATTTTTAAATGTACACACTCGCTTAGCTTACTTAAATTATTTTTTGCTAAACTCCAAAAATAATACATTTTACCAACCTTTGATTGACATTGTCTATAAAAATATCAATCACGAACTTGTTTAAATCTATTTAGAATATAATATGAGCAAATAAATATACTAAAATGAAATAAAAATTCATCAACATGACCAGGGACCGAACCTGGGACTTCTGGTATACCATTCCAGTCCATAGTGTGGGTCGAAAAGTTAATTTATTCAGATATATCACGGACACACGAACTAGAGATGTCTTAGAAAAGAAATATCGCGAACTCAGAAGACACGGCTGTGACAGGCCGTAGACACGACATCAATGAATGGATATAAAAGGCTTTATAAAAACTTGATGTCACCGACTATAAAACAATATAATAATATTGTTTGTAATATTAAGTAAAAAAAAATATGACAATAGAATTTATTTTTATATATAGATTTTTAATTAAAGCTACTTATCCCAATAAAAATAGTACGATTTTTATTTTTTGATTAGGTACATCAAAATAGAAACAAATAAAAGAATATATCCAACTTTAAAATAAACAAAAACTCGATAGTAATCATTTCTTTAAAATGCAACAGTGGATGTTAAGCTATTAAAATAAAACCAGCGGCCTAATGGGCCAGGGTAATGACGCGTGCTACGGCTGGCGTCCGAGGGTTGATTTCATGGACACGCGACAAAAACATGTTACTTTTATGTTCATTAATTAGTTCTGTAAATAATATAAATTTTATAGTTCTTTTTTGTTCATCGCTTTATATTTTTTGTATTATTTTATAAATATTAGATAATTAATTTTTTCTAGGTACTAATATAAATATCTTTACTTGATTTTATAATTTTAAGTTGTTTGACTAACTTAGATTTAAAAATAAGTAATTACATTACTTATATATTTTTATATTTATTTTTATAACTTAAAAATCAACCAGAACGTATATCTACCTAATGACGCGGGACGAGGGTTGTTCATGGACAGACACGTGACAGGAACATTTAACTTTTTTGTTAATTTTTAATTAATTCAACGCGTTCAACCGTAACATTATTTTTCGATATTTTATTTTATATTAAAAAAGGGTCTGAAATTAAATGTGCCTATTACTAATGAGATATTAAAAGATATTTACATGACCTCTACTAAAACTCATAAAACATACAGATGACTTATCTCTAAAATAAACAAGTCCTTCACCCTTCGTTTCACATTATTCATACTTACTTCTACTTAACACCTAATGCAGTCTGAAAGCCACATAAAGTGCCCGTTACACTATACTAAGAAATGTTATTCGTTAATCGGTCTACTGTTGAAATAAAAAACTTTCTAGTGCTAAATGAGCTAAATTTTAACTAAAGCTAGTTTGAGTATCTAAGGTCTAACTAGAAATTTTACATGAGTGCAAATTTTAACACAATTAAAAGTTGCTTAACTACTGTTTTCGTATGTTCTTGCTAGTTAGGTTTAAATGCGAGCACACAATATTATATTCATAAAAACCGTTTATTTACCTTTAAAATATTTATTTTATGTTCTATATTTTATATGTTGGAGTAAAGCAAGGACGTAAAATACGGCGGTATATAAATACATTTAATTGCCCTATTATTGTCAATCAATTCGTATCTAATCATCTCGACTTTAAGGTTTTTATGGTGATAACCACTGGCTTATTTAGATTATATAAGTTTAGTATTTGTAAGTATAAGCGGTATGTGTACCTTAACTTTGTTTAACAAACATATCTATGATATTTCATAATTAGGGTAAGACATTTTTAAGTGTATAATCTGATTATAACTAGTGTGAACGGGCCCTATTTCAATGAATACGTTCACAGTTTTAATGTTATGTGGAGGTATTCTTAATATATTCCAAAACAAACAAACTCTTCTTCCAATTTTAAACAACATTATTTAAGAATTTGACTGCATAAATAATTATGTAGGTATATAAATAAAATTGATGGCCACAGGAAAGTAAAAAAGTGTAATATCTACTCGAAGTTTTCGTAATTAGCAGGAGATAAACTTTTTCGGAAATTAGATGTCACATGTTTTTCTAACATCAACAAACTCAGAAATATATATTGGCATTTTGCTAACAAAAAAATTATCAATATTCAATTGAATTTCGACCTGACTTACTGACAACTCACAACCTAAACCACTGTAAATAGAACTATGATATAAATTACTTACAAAGAGAAGTTCTCGTTTTCTTGATTTGTAAATTGGACATCTTCTTAGCGAATCATCTTATTACCGAATAATATATTTATATTATTCGCTAAATATATTATTAGCGAATAATATATTTATATTTAGATTTAAATAAGGATTATGTTAGAACATTTAGTCTAAAATATATTTTCAATGTATATGGTGTAGTTTAGTTTGGTTTTTGGCTCTTCAGAACGTGTAGATTAAACGATTTTGGCTCACTATACAAATGTGCTTTGGACATCGTCCATGACAAACTAGTTCATGTATTTTTTTAGATAAGTAGTAAATATAACTAGATAAATATATAATCACTATATATAAGCTGTTCCTCTGTAGTAGATATAAGTAACTATTTGTCTTATCCGACCAAGAAGTAACTGTTACTGCATCTTCGATATTTTAGATTCACTCTTTAGCACTTGTTGAAAAGATCGTAGGGTAATTTTATATATTTTTTAAATACTCAATATTAATATTTATAAGGAATAGAACTTTTATCAGTTACTTTTAGTTCATTATTATAGTTTTAAATTCTAAATCAATAATTTAATTTCTACATTTAGTATAAACTTTGTAAGATATGATATAATTTCTCAACATTCGAAAGGTTAACTGGTGGAGAATGCCAAATTGACAATAAGTTCGCCTTTTGAATTAGTAAATAAAGGGTAAATAACTTAATAAATAACTAATTGGTAGATTAATGTTATCCTATATATACTTATATAGTATTTGAATATGATATTACTATGAAGTGAATGGAGGAATAATTGATTGATATAGTGGGAAACTTAAGCTATTGTTATTGAGATTCCAAGATAATTGTATAACAGTATTTATAAGAAAATTTTACTTATTTATCCTCCTTCCTCCCACTCAAGGATGACAATTGGCTATACTTGCCGGTAAAGAGGAAACTGTATGCATAAAAATACTGATTATACACATACATAAAAGAATTTTCGGTTAAATTAATACCAACAAGAACTTGCATTACTAACCTATCATCTCACTTTACGTTTCAATAAATATAAGATAATAAAAGTAAGATAATTTAATAAAAACCCTGAGCCCCTTATGCAATACAACTATAAATAAATTCAGATCTCAAGGAACATTCATCAATTTCTCTATTCACAAGGATGTGGTCATTAAGCATTCGTCAAGTGCTTCTAATAAATAGATCGAGGGTGTTCCTTATCCCGCATTTGACAACATGCAGCAATTACACTAATTATGATTCATCTGCAAATTAAATGCAATGAACTTTGCGCTAAATAACATGTGTTGTTATATTCTAACGCACTTAATTAATCCGTCTGTGCGTAAAACATTACTTTATTAGCAATACTAGTAACTCGTTTAAAACCATTCATCTGCATTTTTCACGTTTCCTTCTATGAATTAAAAAGAAATTAATAATAACAATATAAGGACAGATTACAGACATTCTAAAATCTAACCCCTAAGTAAGCAAATTATAAATACTGAGAATATATTTAATAAAAAACAAACCCATAAAAACAGACATCTATGCTCATTACATACATACCTGTCCATGTCGGGAATCGAACCCGAGCCCCGTTGCGCCGCTAAACGTTAGGCATCTCGCTAACCAACGGGACGGTTTATATATTTTATTCGTAACACTTTGTTATAAATTCCTTACCTTGAACTAAAAACAATTTATGGGGCGATAAATCCATGTCTATATTAAGTTTTTATGTCGCAGAGGTCATTCTAAACGTTTAGTTTTATGTTTGTGATATTGGCTATAAAGTGAACAAATTTGCTTCAGGTATTTCTGACAGCCTTTACGATGGTATAAATAAATTTAAAAATGTATGCGTTAACACTGACAAAACCTATATAATTTAATATGTTAATATGAAATAGACAGATGCCTAGAATTGATGGTACCTACTCTCATTATATACACATGGTATAGTATATAGGTAGGTATACAAAAATTTACATAACGCTCATTATCTGTCCTAATTAGGATTGTATCAACTATACAGCTAATAATTTTATCTAATATTCATGTGATGTCATTAAATTTAATTTATTTGAGTGTAAATGAAGCCTAATTGCCATCACGCTAAATATTCACTAGCAGTGTTTATTATTTCATTAAGCAATATAAATATATTTTAAACATTAGCTTATTCAAAATATACTAAATTAAGTTGTATTAAATATTACAATATTCAAAACGTAACAAGAAAATCTTGAAACTTTCAACTCTCTGGAAATATAAACAACCCTTAGGGCGTTAGAAAGTATTATAAAATAAAATGAACAAGACCGGCCCTTCCGTAACAAGCCATAATCGAGCCCCTGCTTAGAGCCTATCACATAAATTTGTCAAAAGACCCTAACAAAAGAAATTTCGGTAGCACCCGCATTTCAAATTAAAATATGTTTATCTTTTGATATAGACGAGAGTTAGGAGAAGTTAGTTAAAATGGATCAATAATTTAATCACTTTTGAATCAACTTAAATAAGATGAATTTATTGATTGGTAATATCTAATTTATCTAAAAATCAAAATGACTATTAAAATAATTTAAAAGAAAAATATCATATAGAGAATTATTCTAATACATATGTGGATAACATATATAAAACTACCTTCCGAATTATAACTGTATGTCAAAGAATAACCCAGGGCTGAGAGAGATTAAATCCTTTTAATACATAATTCAAAACGCACTCTGCGTTCGACGGATATTTCGTGACACACGGCGTTTGAAGAAACACAAACATATGACATGTTAAATTTCTGACAGTGTAATTTTTGTTATGGCTACATTTATCAATGTCTCCATGTTAAGTCACGATAAGTATCTATTGAGTTATGTACGGTTCTTGAAAGACAAGGACAAAAAGCAACAGTAGTCAACAATAAATTGACAGCGAAGATCAACACAGCGATGTTTGCGATACGAGCATATTAATGCTTCAACATTTCGAGGTTAGATTTGAGGTGAAAATAGTAATAATTAAATAATTAACAAAATTGTAACTATTACGCCTTAATGGTAAATTTACGTCTCAATCATTAATAATTGAATATAAACAAACAAACAAAAGTATGAACTAATTTCTAGAGTTTATTGCCCGTGTATCTCAACACGAGGGGCGTGTAATTACCAAGTCTTTGAAATTGTTAGTCCTGCATAGAATCATTTTCTAACGTCAAACACAGCTACTACTTCACTTTGATATAACAGATTGAAAATGTACTTTAAATTCAAAATGCTAGAATTTAGGCTAAAAATCAGAACATTAATTACCTTATATAATACTAAATTGTATTTTTCATAAATGTTTCACGGAAGCTTATACCCTTACTTAAGGGAAATCAAAAAAGAAGAGTAACTTATTTATTAAACAATTAATTTTCTTTAATAACGGAGCATCAGTCCGTAATAAATGACGATTAGTAAATTACTTTAAATTAAATAAATTAAGATTGTAATTACATAACAATCAAATCTTTGACCGTTTAATTATTCGTTTTTTAATTTTTATATTTTTCTATTAATTTTATTTCTTCGAATATTATTATTAAAATACATAAATGTCATTTTTGAAATGTTATTTAGGAAAAGACGAGTTATAGAAAATGTGATAAAGGGACAAATAATAATTATATTTTCTTTTATGACGAGAAAGTCATCAATTTTAAGTCCCATCTTCGCCTCCTCGATGAATAGGTTAACGCTTGCCAAGAATAAAAGGTTCTCCTAAAAGCTTTTAAGTTCAACGTTCGGTCAAAAAATTGATTTGTATTATTGTGACATTTGTCATAAAATTTTAATTTTAATTCACAATATCAAAACTTTAATAAAGAAAAAATAGCGTTATATATTTATACATTTTTTTACTTATTTTACTATTTAATAGAAAAGAATATATATTTATATAATTATTTTATAACAAAAGACCAAAAAAAAAATAATAACATGAAGTGAACTAGATTATATTACAATTTTATTAATAAAAAAACCACTGATGTATAGAGCAGTCATCGTATACCGATTATATAAAAAAACGTTTGTTAAAATAATATGTAAGAGGTCAATAATAGTCAGAAAACTTATCAATAAAACGAAACAATCAACAATGAAAAATAACCATTATGTTCTAACCAGGAGAGCTCAAACTAATACGTGGGGAACTTGACAAGAACCATTGAGTGGTCGAAATGAGCAAGGGAAATAAGTCATTAATAGAAAAAGACATATCTGTGAGGGGATCAGAAACAAGATTACTATTCAGATAAGGGGGAATAGAAAAGTCCCCCATTGTTGAATACCGAGGTTGTTTCTGGGAGTGGCTAAAAATGTTAATAAGATTGAATGTAACAGCATAATAATTAAAAAATATATTAATAAAATGATATCAAGATAACGATGTGTTATGGTGTGTTAATAAATTAATGTGGCATGGACGATTAATTTTGAAGTTTATAATTATCAAAGTAAGTCTTAATGATAATAACTACTAGTTATTAGCGTCTTCAGTCAACAATACTTCACTTGGTTAGCTACTAGAAGAGTTCTGAATTAAATATGAATTGCCCAAGCTAATAAACTAATAAATGTGATTTTAATATTAAACAATGTCTTTCATATTTCAAGTTTTATTAAACCCTGGCTATTTTAACTTATCTTACTCAAACAAAACTTTCGCTTATAAAGCATCCTATTACACCCGGTCTGTTTGATGTTGAGAATTACTTAAATTCTGCGCAAGACATTAAAACTTAAATGAGGTATTTAAAACGCTCGGTATTTTAATACAACATAAATGCTACATTGAAACTACCTACATTGAATATTCAAGATTCAGTTTTTTTTAAATCATTGCTACAATAACAATACTTCGTCACAGTTTAAAAAATAATTTACAGTAATAAAAAATTAAAAAAATAATGAACTTTTAACTTTTTATTAACAATCGGTTTAAAAAAATATATTAATTTAAAATTTATAAAAGGTCCATAATTTATTAAACTAATATGTCAAAAGGTTTCACAATATTGAAATATAGTTGGTAATAACACGAGAAAATTAATGTTTGTTTAAGAATCAATGAATAGTTTAATATGCATATATATTAAAACACAAACCTGTTTAATATATATTAAACAGGTGTGTTTGTATATAACAGTAATATAACTTTAGTAACTAAATAATCTTTAAACATTAAGACATCATACTTGTACATATGATAAAATCAACACTTGTATAGAAGTTTATAGCACCATCTGCATCTTTAAATATAATTACAATAATATAATAAAGCTGAAAAATGTTTCTTATTTTTTTATAGTCAAGATGTAAAAAAATATAGTTTATTTCTTATGGAAAGCTATAACATAACTCAAACATTAATTATTACATTTAACTAAAACATTAACTCCAGCATTATTAGGTATGAAATGATATATAGGTACATATGAAACTAGCGTTTTGATGAACTGACCATTTTGATCTGTAATTTGTTAGGAATACCAAATTCAACTGCATTTCAAAATTAGGTTTGTGTATTTCCGTTTTGAATTTAGTGATTCATTTGTTTACGAACCATTTGATTCCGTTGACATTATTTCGTTAACAAAATGAAAATACTTAAAATATCACGTTATTTACGAATACAGAAATAGCTAAAAAACAAAATGTGTATTGGGAAGCTACTGTAAAAGAAGTCACAGTTTCTATTTTTCCCAAGTTTCCGTTCTGTAATTCTTTTACAATTCACTCGAAATTAATTAGAAAATCAAAAAAGCTCGAGAAATAGGTACCTCCTGAATCGAGTGGAGTACCTAGTTGCAAACAAAAAAATTACGTGATGCGTTACATTATTCAACCGTCATAATAACAAGAGGATTTTAAATCGTATCTTTACTTGTGATAAAAAAATAAATCCTTAAACGGTCTTCAGAATCCGGGAAATCCGGCTAAATCATGTCCCAGGCGAGAGTTGTTCCCGAAAAAGATACTGGTGAGTGAGTTTTTGGGGGTCAATACACTACAACTATGTTCTGGCCAAATGATTACGCACACAACTTGTATTGTTGCAAAAAAACACACAGTATTATCAAAGGAAAACCTTGATGGAAAAAGCTGTTAATCAACCGAAACTGGGTCATTGTTCTCCATATTTCACGACAGACGAAATTAGAAAAAGATTTCGGACACCCGCCATACTCCCCAGACCTTGCTCCACACAGACATCCAACAGACTATCGTTTGTACGTAGTGCGGATAATTCTTGCAAAAAAAAAACAATTTTGTATTATTAATTCGAATCCCACAATATTTTAGCAACTAAATCAAGAAATCAGTAAACCACATTTTAGGTAAATGGTGAAAGTGTAGAGATAATAGTACTACTTTCGTGTGATTACATATATTTAATTTCTATATTTATTTTTCTTATCCCGTATTTGTTTGGATCTCATGCAAAGTGCATTGCGTGCTTAAAAAATATATATATCATAATAATGGAACAGATACGGAAGTGAGCTAATTCTAATATATGGTTAATGCGGATATTAAGGAAAACATTATTTTTCTTCTTATTTTTAGGTGTTGGTTAAAGCTAAAATAAAATACACCCATATTTTATTCCAACAATATTGAAGACGATTATTAACTGTCATCTTTATAGGGAGATGCTATTAAATAAATTACACTGTGACCCGTAATTTTCTATGCATAAAAAATTCGCGATGGAGAGTTCATAATTTTTGATTTGGGTTCCCTTCAACTCGACGTGACTTTAAATGGATTTGGAAGGAAATTCAAATTCTGTGAAGTTCTTCGAGTAACGAAATCAATGCCGTTTTCTCAAATACATATTATTGATGTGAGATTTTTAAAAGTTATTTTCTAAATAAAGCTAGGTTATAAGAATTAATTTGATCACATGCAGAAATGAATAATATATATTTTTAAAGTAATAACCATATAATATACATACACAAAAATCAATAAACTCTATGAAACCCAATTACTTTTAGATGTCAATAATTAGTATACAATTTAATAAAGTTTATTATAATACTTATAACAGTTGTTTTAATATTAGTAATCAATTAAAGCTATAAATTATTATTATAAAAATTTATTACTTTATGTACAATATTTTATATATTTTTTTTGAAGTATGAAATTATCTATAAACATATACACGGTTAAGCTTATTTAAATTTATATAAAAATAGAATGAAAAAATAAACCGTTTTCCCAGAGGTCGCGGGTTCGAATCCCTACCCGTGTCTATTTATTTTTCATTCTATATTCATATAAATGTATAACTTTTAAAAGTGAAAAAAAAATACATAAAACCCAATTAGTTTTAGACGTCAATAATGCCAAACAAAATTATAATGGTGCAAGAAACAGACGCTTCCTCCATTTTTGTGAAAGTTCTCAAGTAATTCTCTATAAGGTGACAAGTTTAATCTAAAGTTAGTGGATCGGGTAGGCCCCGGACTTAACGATTATAACTTTGAAGTGTTATTTTTAATGAGTTTTGGCGGATTTAAATACTAATACTCCACATTTGAAAGCGTCGGAACTTCCAAAATAATAAAGTGCCAATTATCTTACCACACCATAAAGTTGGTGCGAGATCTGATTCCCTCCCCCACAAACGTCATCATATCATTGTGAATTCGTCCTCATTATACATCTTGCTCTTATTATAAGTATTAAAATATATTATAATTTATACAGTGAATATAACGAAAACTTGTTATATATGCAAGTATAAATAATAAACATTAAGTACGTAAGATTTAATATCTGCTCCTCTACATAAGTGTTGTATAAACAAATTTAACAAACGACTGTCGCAAATTCGTTTTGCTTTGTAAAATTTTAATATTTCGTACAAAACGCGAGATCGACTTATGTAACACATGGCAGATGGCTGGCGTATTCTTTGCATATTCTTTACGCCTCTATTTTGGCCTCTAAAATAATGACAATAAAATTTATTTTGCAGTGATAACGATTTAGTGTAAAAAAATATTCCCCAATGGCAATAGGTCAAAATATCATTCGAGCGTATATTACATTCAAAATATATGAAATCCCTTCTCAAGTGTTTGGGGATTATTAAAAGTATATTTTTGTGTAGCAGATGTTTTACGATCTTTATACAGATCAGGAAGGGATCAACGAAATGGGTTTTCGAGTGTATATTATACAATGAGCAGTGGAAGGGTTGACGGTACTTATCATATGTTGGATATTGATTACTTACTACTTACAAACATCAAGTTCTCTGTAATTTAGGTACATGCTTAATCTACTACTAATTTTCTTCTGTCCAAATGCAAGAGAACTGTACAAGCAAATTCATATCATCACATTTACAATCACACTTTACAAAGTAGTTTATTTTCGATCCACAATTTACCCAAAACCATATCCCCTATTTACATTTCAAAACAGCATAGGGTCGAGACAAAGCAACTTCGACCCACTTGGCTCACGTTACGACGGCAAATAATACAAAGATACTGAAATAAAACCACCAAGTGCCAGCAAAGTCTTTCGTTCAGATAAAACCAAAGTTTAAATGTTTAGTTGAAAACAAAACAAGCAGTAGTTAAAGTTAAAGACCGGTTTCATTTGGGGAATTGTGAAGACAAACTATTAAATCGGCAATCTCAGATTTAAACGATGGTAACACTGCCTAAAAGTGAAGTTATTGTTCGTTATCTTTACAGCACATTTATTCTTATGGATCTGATAATTGTTACATTGTTTAATAATTTTGAATCGTTATCCCTCGAAAATGGAGCAAAATTATTTCAATTTTAAGAAATTGTTTTTGTAGGAAAATTAAACAAACAGGAAAGTTTTTGTTATTCAGTGCTAATAAAACAGAGTTCCAGTTGTACAATAAACTACAAAACTCAAATGAAGGCAGAAAATTTATGAAGAATAGAAAAGTTTGCTGAAGTGGGTAATTTGGTGCAGGGTTTTCGCAAAAATATACAAGAACTTGATGAAAAGGTTGCTAAAATTCGAAGAAAACAAGAGACAAACGAGATAACGATAGCTCCAGATACATCTGAAATGTGACTTTAATTTTAGTTTCACCCAACGTAGTTTCCAAAGTTAGGATTGTCGTGTAATGCTTCCTAATACGAAATGACGTTAATGCTGTTCTCAACAACAATTAGAATATATATTGTGAGAAATGTTATGAATTATGAAAACGTTTCCACAATGGTACATAAATAATAGAAAGTACGAATATACGCTACGTTTTCTTTCAAAGTAGGTAGTTTTGTGAAACAAACCACTTACAGATTTATGAAAGTTTACTTCTCTTATACCTCGCTCTCGTCGTTTAATTTTATAACCCTCACGTAAGAGTGTTTCGTTTTTAGAAAGACTCTTGGGAGTCAAGTGTTTTGTTACACAAGCATGCAAAATTTTAAACTATAAAGTGAATATTGTATTTAAATCATTTTCTTAGATAAATTAAAACTTTAGAACGATTAGGCCGACTTCTCGGATTTTTTGATGTGTACATAATTTTAAAGCCATATTTATAAAAAAAAAAAATTGTGAAAAGCTACTTTACCTATAACTTAACTCGATTTTTTTATAGTAGTGTTTTATAAAGTATGATATTCAGTGTGACAATTCTGTTTTCAGCATCGTTGGAATTCAGTATACCTCTTAAATACCTACTGTGTATTTGAATAAGCAGAATAGCACTGCATTGAACTGCATCTAGTATTACACAATATTTAACTAATAACTAATCGCCATTGTTATAATTATCACTCAATTGATGTACAAAAATGTACTGTCTTTAACATGCCTCTAACAATATTAAAATCAATAACCATTCACTCAACCGTTCCTTACATCCAACTTTACAAATATCTTCACTTAATAGTTTAAAAATCTTTACTATAACCCTTTACGTAATAACCTACTTCCCCTTTCCTTTTTAAACACCGTCACTATAATTTTATGACCGACTCACTTAAACATCTGAATGGCCACACAGAATCTTGTGGCGACATCAAACGTTGAAACAAACTTGTTAATCATAAATTATGTGTTCAGTTACATCCAAATCGGTTCAGCACATATTTCTCGTCTTTGAACTATTCGTGTTTTTATGAGTTACTTTCAGTTGTGTTAAAATATTTAATCTTCTTAAATCAATAGAACCCGTTTAATATAGAAAGTAAAAAAGTTTATAAAAAAATCTATCCTTCCTAAGTCTATAAAGATTATTTAGGAGGATGGACCAAAGGCAAAGTTTTAAATTGTATGTAACAATGCTTAGTAATTTAATTTTTTAATTAATAAAGAACGAAAAATCATCGAGCAGGATTCGCACCCGCAACCTAAGGGAAATAATCAAGTCGCTTTACCAATTGAGCTATCGTTTCGTTTTCCTTCCTGAGAAAAAAAAAACTAATTCTTTACATAATCGTCTTTAACGGGACTTAACTTAACGGGACAAAAACTTCTCACTTACATAACATAATTTGAAACTATCACCATTTTATTATAGAAATAACAAGAATTAAGTAACTTATTCCTACATTTTTAGTAAGTTAATAGTAAAATAGTTAGGGCCTTTGCGATCCAAGTTAGGTTAGCCTGTCTTTGTAACATCTATCCAAATCGAATTACACGCCGGGCCGGTTAGGCCCCGAGGCGAGGACCCTCCGCTTGGTACAATTATTAATATATTAATAATATTTCATAAATATTATTTTTGTTAAAAACTTACAACGATATTCCCTTCATATATTAAATATTATATTAGACTTTGTGTTTTGAATGTTAACTCTCTTTGTTCAATTTTAGTTAATATACTTATAATACACAACTATACATAATATGTATATATTACAAATAAATCCAAAATTGTTAAAAAAAATCCCTTAACTTAGACCACAAGTAATGTTTGTAACAACACCAGTTAAGCTATTTTCATTATATCTTCGCCAAGTGGTTAGTTTCCGTCCGTTCGTCCCTTTGTGCATGAAGCGTTCCAGATTTCAGGTAATTAGTGCAGAGGGCTACCGACTGGTTTAGGAAGGGAGATAATCTTTTTGTGGGAAAAATGTGTGGTATATATTTAATCTTGAATGAAATTATCTTCAAAATAATTTGTTTAATGCTTAGCTTTAGTCAGCAGCTTCTTAATCGCAGCTGAACTAGTTATTTTTTTAAAGTTTTTCGATAACATATAGCTTGTATATTTATCTTACAATCTAATAAAACCTACACATTTTAAAAAAAAGCTTATTTATCTTGAAATCGCAATGATTTCATAAAACTTTACTGAAAGATTTTATGTCGTAATTGTTTGAGAATTTAGGATGTAAAAAAAGACATTTGAAGAGTCCAAAGGTTATAATTAAAGTAGAAAAATATCTCTTTGAATTTATTTTAAAAGAAGTTATAACATAAACATTGGGAAATATTTACAAACAGCGCAGCAGTTTCAGTCTCATTCGTTATTCGTTAGCAAAGAGTTACAGAAAAATAATTCTCTGAACCCTTTGCATTCATAGTTTATTTTGATGATATCAGATATACAAAACATGGATTATAATATAAAAGAGTAGGTAGGTACTGCTTGTTATATAATAAAACTTAACCGTAAAATAATAAAGATCTCCTTTTGCTCATTCTTTTTTTTTAATGTTTTGTGTGCAATAAAGTATTAAATAAATAATATTTTTTTTTTTTTTTGTACTACCCACCAAAATAATATTTATTCCTGTAAGTTTCTAAGTACCTACTGTGATCACAGAAAGAAAACATATTAATCATTAATAAAATGTAGAAATATTTTAACTAATAAATAATCATCTTTTTTGTGCCTGAAGTATATTTTTAATATTTAAAAAAAAGGCGTCTGAATTTTCAAACATGGTTTGTCATAAAATAACATAATTTACATGAGTTACTCTAACAGAGCTAGTAAAGCATTTAAACTACGAAGAAAACTAATAAAATCAAATGTCACGACTCCATCACAAATGTTCCAATGCTACTGTTATCCAGATTTATGTCAGTCAATAAAAGACATCATTGTCAATATCCGTCTCAATAAATACCAGTAAATAGCCATACATATATATAGCCGTCCCAAAAAATAACCTAAAACATATATAAATACATAGGCCATCCGCTGAGCTGTTATTTACAGCGGGATACCGTTGTATACAGATCGCAGTTTTTCCTCTATAAACATTGACCGAGGACGATTTCGGTGTGGTCTAAATTAAAATTATATTTACAATATTCTCATTGGACCTTTAAATAATAATTAATTCAATATCACTGAAGGCGTATCTGAAAACACATTAAAAGTTTAGCTGTTGATTATTTACTCGGAAGGTATAAAATATTAAGTAAATTTATCAACTCTGAAGTCGTTCTGAAATTATTTATACAAACAGTATTATTGGAAAAGTTGAACAAATTAAAATATAATTTGTTGATGAATACACATAATAAATATTTATGAAGCTACCTATCCATTAAGTTACGTACAACATGACCTACATACCTAAATACAGTTATTCTCAAACAAATTGGTGCCTGAAAGCGTTGCTACCAGGTATTGTTCTTAACCGACACAATTGTCCCGGGCGGGAACAAACAGACCAGAATAGAAGACTAGGACAGAAGCAGAACATGGAAATATAATGTGTTTGAACTAGTAAAGATTTAAAATATTTAAGAATAAATAACTTATATTATTTTTGTATGATACTTCTGCAACACGAAAAACATTCAATATTTTAGAAGATGTTTTACAACTATATATGAAATACAGAAATATGCTGTAAAAAGAATTAAAATAGGTCATTTTTACACATCGGAGTACTGGCACAAAAAAAAACAAATATTTTTGACCATCTTTATTTTTGTTGACCTCTTTTATTTATTTTTTGATATCTCCACAATCCAATAAATATCCAATTAAGTATATAACGTGAAAATGATTACGAAATAGAGTTTGTGAAAAATATTTTATTGAATTCATATAAAATACCACACCTACACGTAACATAATAAAATAATATAAAAATAGTTAAAAAAATTAAAAAACACGCCAAATAAGCTTAAGATTTTTTTAAAGAATTAGAATTAATTATTAAACCTGGAGAACCTAATCAGGATAATAATAAATCGAATTATTAATTGACTATCGGTCCTGGACACGTGTACAAAGTTTGAACAAAATCGGTCTGTGGGAAATGAGACAAAATCGCATTGGAAAAAGTCAAGTAAACATAACCATGAAACTAATAAAAGCGTGTTAAAAACATATAATACATTAAATACACATATGTCTCTCAGACTTTATTGGTTATAAGTTGAAAAAAGTGCTAGTTTATTTATCAATGTGTCAAAGTATATTAATATTCAAATATTTATATATTATTTCCCACCCGCGTACATAGTTTTGTTAACTCTTAATTAACCTAAGATAACTTGTATATGAAAAAAATATATTATAATAATTTTATGGAAAAAAAATATTCTTATTATCGCTTACAACTTATACCACAGCACCTCCATATTAGAAAAGGAGGCAGGGCAAAATAAAAAAAAATAGCGGAAGACGGCAAGGCGAATACAAATCTAAGTATCGGCTTTCTTTTTTATGTTTTCCAGGTCTCAGGTCAACGGAACAATCACAATGGAATATCGCCATTTCTACTGCGATGTTGTTTTAATTATACTTTATAAAAGAAAATATTTTATCTTATTGAATGGTATTATATTATAGAAAAGTTAAAAAAAAAATGCAATCTTCTTAATGGGAAAAATAGATGGGATCATTTGTGGTAAGGAAACCATATAATTTAAAATGTCATTTCCGCTACATCTATCAGAATCATTCCAATGGTGCAATATCTGACATTCACTCAATAACTTAGTTTATTGGAGTAGCATAAGTCAATGCAATTTCACTTTTAATATTGCTTTTTTCTATTAGCTTCTATATTTAATCCCGAGATTTTTTTCTAAACTTTTTTTATATCGGATTTTGGTTAGTACCTACAGATGTTTGCATACTAATTTTAAAAAAAAGATATTAAACAATGATTATAAAACTGTAATAAACATAATAAGTATAACCAGCTGTGTAACGCCTCGTACACGATGGTTCAATAAAATAAGTCGATAATATGAACAAACCATGCTTAATAGATTTTTTATGGTAATTTTTATGCTTCTGTTTGACGTTAAGTATATATGAAAACGAATATATATTTATTAGGTACATATGTTTTATTGTAGTACCTGAGACGTGAATATAGAAATATTGTTTGTAACATCAGACACAAATAATTCGTATTTAAGTTAAATGATGCAAGAAGTTTTACTCAATAGTTTTTGTTTTTATATCTTGGTCGTGGAAAAACTAGAGCACGAAATAAAAAGTTTTGACACAGTTGCTTTTCTTGTATTGAATCGTTTGTTTTATAGACGGTTGGAAGTATGTATAATTCGAGTTAAAAGTAGAACTCTTTAAGATAACAGTAACACAGTTGAATATACTACTGCTGGGATACTGGTGCTGCTGAATTTAACTATAACAGGGTACAGAGCTTAATCTATCAGTCTATTTCATTGTGAATTGACAGGTCATACAATAATGTCTAAGTACAATATATCTCCAGAGTTTGCGGTCCAGTGACAGTTGGTCTATCTAGGATCGAACCTAGTAGGTACTCCTTTATTAAAATAAACATTAAAATTGCTAGCTTTATTAAAACCAAGCTTGCATTTTTACGCTTGTAATAATTGATTAAATATATCTATCTATCTATCTATACCTAGAAAAGAGAAAGTATGTATGTATGTTCCGGATAAACTCCGAAACGGTTTGACCGATTTTAACCAAATTTTCAAAAGATCTTTAGATTGACCCAGCGGGTAATTCTGTAAAGTTTGGTGACGATAGGAGCATTTTTTATTGAACTGTCAGTGACAGTTTTTTTACTACTGATAATGTTTATTACATCAAACTATTTAAGGTCAGTTATAACGTCATGACACTATCCATGTACAAGCTAGAAAAACGAGTATAGTTGAATCATAATTAATATCGCGGTGGTTATTTCTAAATAAGTTAATTTATTATTGTTATTTATTTATTTATAATACAACGTCTGTTTCTCAACCACTGAGATATAGATAGAATTAACCAAAGAGGTAAGCGTTACTATTCATGAATCATTTTTTTGATTGGCTGTATTTTCCATGTACCAGTAAAAACTATAAGTTCCTAACAAATACCTAAAGATTTGTCTCGACGCTACTATCTTAAAATTATTTGCATCCCCAATTTTAACGCCAAATGGACCATAAAATAGAAAAACGATAATGTCTCCATAAATAATAAACATCACGTACAAAACACAAAAACTTTAAAAATAAAAATTTTCTTTACATCTTTTTACTCTACAAAAAATGTTACAAAGGATTTAACCTTAGAGGCGAAATTGTGATTTTTGTACTGATTAGAATTTTGCGTAGGCGTTCATAAAACGGTAGACAACATTCCGCTTAAAATGTAAAATATACCTTATTATTTGGGTGGTAAGGACTAAATTTTACGGAACATTGACGAGTGTACACTTGTCAGATCATAAAAAACCTGTTAAGTTCTGGATAATAGTAGTAAAGCATTTTATATCACACTGGAGGGCACATAGTTACGGTGAAATCTTTTACTTCTTTATTATTCTGAACGATCGCTTGTTTATTTTAGGTAATTTCGGAGATAGTTTAATCTTTATCTTTATTATAACCCGGAAATATTTTCTTATCTTTTAACGACTCGTTTTAATATGGAGTTTATTTATTTAGTTGAAAGCATATAAAATTCAAAATGAAATTATGGCTTTAAAATGTACGATATAAAATATTTTTATCAATATAAGACGACTAGCGAACGGTAGTTGTAATTACTTAGACTTCCTTTTATATTTGGTTTCCAGGTATATTTGATATTAAATTCTCAATATTTAATATTAAACAGTACTATTTGTATTACTTTGTTGGAACAGTATCCACAATATCAATATTCAAAACAAATAAGTAAGGAAGAAATAAGATAAAATAAACAATCAATAAAATAAATCAATAACAAAACACTTCCGTGAGCAACTTGCGTATAACGCAACCACAGTCTGACCACACCGTTAGATGAGGGTCCGACATACCCTCGGGGCATACCATGGTAAATAAAATTAATTAAAACTGTGTCCAGAATATTGATAATTTTCCAAAGGATATATATTTTTTTAATTTTGGTATTTCGTTAAAACATTATTTATATGCATATATGTAGATATATACGAGTGATCGTAGAACCAACGTTTTTGTAAAATATGTTCATTATAATTTATAAAGGACTATTAAATTAGGTAATTGTTGGAACGCTAAAAAGTTAAAATCTAAACCTAGTACAAAATGTTTCAATAAATAATATTAGCAATAAATATAAACATACCTTCCTAAAGCCTATCAGTAGATACATTAATATATGTATATAGGTCTATAGAATCACCATCTTGTGAAAGATAGTACCTACACTTAATGCAGACGATATATAAACTCTTATCTAGCCATAGTTCCTTAAAGTATGTTCTACTAGAAATAGGTACATATTCATGTCACGTTTGTTATGTGCTAGATATCTGTAGAGCAAATGACAATCCATTCGGAGACAGCGCTATACAGATCCGATGACCACTCCAAACCGCAAGGTTTTAATAGTTTTGTGGTAAGGAATAAATTAAATTATGGTTCCATATATATAATACTAATTTACTTATTAAATTTATATGGGTTATCTTTTCTCAGTTGTATTTTCGAGGTTTTCATTTTTAATATTAAATATTGGTACCTAATATTTAAAAATAAAAAAGTTTAATATAATTAAGCAATATCCGTCAATTTAATGTGCACCTGCTAAAATTAATACCAAAATCAATGTAATAAATTCTATTTCAATCAAACGGATACCGGTATCTAATAATAAATTCCAGAGCTACTATAAAAACTGAGATCCAAAAGCAACAATGGATGTGAAAAAAAAATAAGAACTGTAGAAATCTAATCAAAACCGGCTAAGCTCCACGCCTCCGAGTAGCTATAAGACCCGCCCACGTGAATTCTAATAGGGGTCTGTGTCATAAGATTTTATGTTTTCTGAATAGTTAGAGACCATATGGTACCAGAACTTAAAATATTATATATTTTTTAAATATTATTCAGATATTATGTTGTGGTTAAACTAAAATTTAAATGATGATTAAATCTGTTTAAAAACATGTTGGCCATGTTATTGATTTTTTTAACAAACAATATGAAAAACCAATCATCACGTAAAGTAATTTGAACAATATGCTAGAGGTCCCAGGTTCGTTTCTTCATGCCAAAGATTTAATCATTATACGTTTATTTAAAAAATAGAAATGAAAGTTTAGGCTACACTTGCAAAAAAACGCTACTTCTCATGACTTGATACGAAAGCCACAATCACTGTACCATAAAATATAGTCGAAAACTGTAACCGACGGTAATTACAAGACATGTGAATCCATTATATATAGATTAAGGAAAAGTAAGCTTATTAACAAAAAAGATGATTTCTAGAGATAAACATCGTAAACGCCATTAAACGAAAATAGAATGGGCTTGTGATTTGTAAAAAAACATTTTACGATTTTAAAATTTTAGTATTCTACTTTATTATCAAATCTGTTTTGGGTTATTGGGATTCCTTATAAGTTTCCAAAATACCTGTTTTATATTATAGGACATCCCAAAAGATTTTTGAGAAATTTATCGTCATAGTTTTAAATTCAGTGTCTTATAAAAATATCTAAATGTGGTATAAAATAAGTATTCTGAGTAGTTGAATGAAAAATACTGCAATTATAATAAAAGTACTAAAACAAATAATATGTAATAAAATAAATCCTGATATAAACTGGTAAAAACTAACAAGTTTGTCTAAACATAACGCCTTTTTTAAAATTTTATAAAAGTTAGTCGCTTAAATTCGTTTAAAAGAAAATAATTAATTTGGTACATAATACCTAACACACCTAAGTACCTACCTAACAAACATAACACACATAAGAAACATAAATACATAACACACAATTAACACACAAGTCTGGACTTGCGCATGGAAAACCACTATTTTGTAGGTACTAGAACTAGACAAGCCGTAACTGTGTTCAATTGCAACTCAGAAACAGGCTTTGCTCAACTGGAGTGATACCACCTTCTAGAAGAATTATTGCCTCAATGTTTAGACTGTGACCTTGATATAAAAAATAGTATTTTGTATAGTATTTCAGTATTGAGAAGTTAATCTTTAATGTCGCGTCTAAAAGATTTATAAGACAGTAAGCAATGGGAACGTGCCAAATTGGTTTTCTTAAGATTTCTTTTGTTACTTACTGCTGCTAATATCCAGATACAACTGTATTTTTCATATTATAATATATTCCTTTATTTAGATTGAGAGATTTTCTTTATTTTACTAATCAGTGCATTGTTATTATTTAAAAGTAAAATCTTTACTTTCAGCTGAGAAAACAAAGAATTAACATGTTCTCTTTATTCTAAATATACAGTGTTTTTCCCATTAAGTTAGGTTAGTAATCATATCCCTAATTACCAGTAATCATTATTACACATTGTAACTTGTAATGCATGCATACGTAACTTAGTTTTTTATTCTACCGGATCTGAGTAATAAACTTCATTGTTTGCTGGATTGTAATATGTTAAATCGGACGCGGTCGGCTTTATGCAACAACCACGAATGGAATAATTGAAATATTTTACGTAATGACAGACATTATATTCATTATATAAAATGCAATTGTTACATTTTACAATTTCGATTTTAATTAATGTTGCTGGTGGATGAATATTTATATCAAGGATAATATTTATTATCACCTGTAGGTGTTTTAAGAAAGCTAAACAAATATCTTTTTCTAAAGTCAAGATTAAATGACATCTATTTATTTTGAAAGTTTTAAAATTATCCATAATTTAGAAAAAACTTTCTTACCACTACTTTCTTAAAGACAATTTTACAAAATCTTATTGCATAAAGTGGTCCAAACGTACTTATACATTTTTCACGGTAGCCAACATAAGGAATGAGTTATTTGTAAAACCACACAAACCCTAATTATTCGGACACCTCGTATTTCTCACAATTTGAGTCTATTATCCTATATCTTTATTATCAACCCTATTACAATGAAATATGGTTCATTTTAATCAATAAACATAGTCTCAAAATATACCAATCACAGAATATACCTTATTAATGAACAAATATGGTTTAAATTGGTATGTAGTATACAAAACAATAGTCATTAAGTAATTGCATATAACAGGTTATGACAGTGACAGATCTGATATGTTATTTGGTACGAGTTTTCGGATCTAGTTTTTGTTAAGTCGTAACAAATGAGTTTTTTTAATCCTTAGAAGATTTTAAGGTTATATTTAATTTGTTTTGCAGTAGTTGAATGTATATTTATTATAATGTAGTTGTTAAAAGTGACTCCTGAAGGACTACTAAAGGTTGTTGGCGTTCAGAAAATTTGTGAGCACTGTGCAAGAGTCTGCTTTACCTGCATGTTATAAAACGGTTTTCCCTAATATAAGTTGTAGGAGTCGTACCAAGATGTTATTATATGCAATAACCTTCCTCGGTAGAGGGATATTATTATATATATTATACTATATATATGCATAGGTTTACTTGATACGTGGCTAGCGCCGCTGTAGAAACCCTTGATACTTAAGACGCAGAGAGATATGAAGGAGAATCGGACTTCGGAATAAGTATGACGATTTTTTAATATTTTTTTTTTATATTTAAATTATTATACTTTATTTAAGACTTTATATTTGTAAATTATTTAATAAAGAAACATCATAAATCCATTACACACAAGTCAATAGAATCCAAGCAAACAAAAGACATACAGAAGAATTAATTTAAACTGTAGAATAAAATTTAACTGCATTCCATTAATTGTTTGAATGTAAAAACACTATAGCGTCGATTTATTGTGAAATATCACAATGATCGTAGTATAATTTAATCTCGATCAGTCGGTTTGGGGAATGCAAATAATGGGTATATTTGTAAATAAGATGTAGTGAGTCGATTTTTAATTAAATTTTACGACAAGTGCACTTTAATTCAGATCGTTGAAAATGATATATGAAATTGGGTACGAATAATTTGACAGTGTAAAATGAAACTGGGTTGGACGACTTGTGTATAAAAGTATTTTTGATTTCGCTGGAATTTTACAATTTTGAAATATTTACTTTTGTATGCACTAGTAGTATTAGTATGTTTTTGTCTAGGTTCACACAATGTTAAAGACTTGGGTGTAATATGACTAAATAAACGATTTAAGTCATAAAATCATATTGCGAACCTTCCCCGGGTACTATGGTAACCTAAATGTGCTTGAATTTAATTAACCTGGCAGTTACCCTGTGAACAGCAATATTATATGACCTTCTATTACCTATATTGAAATAATAACATACAAGTAGATACACTTTTATATACATTTATGTCGTTTTAGATTAGAGTTTAGATCAAACAGATGAGTCCTTTATAGACTACCGGAGGGACGATTTACGCTCCACAAGTTAAATGTCATTAATTTGAAAATAGACCGTAGTTAAACGGGCCTGTGTACTTAATTCACAGCCGTAAATGGGGATTAGGGAATAATTATTAGAGATTCATTGATGTCCAAGTTATTCAAATAGTATTGTTAGTTCAAGTTGCTGGTCAATTGTCATACATATACCTTGTATACCTTTATACAGAATTATCAAATATTTCAAATTGTTCGTTAATATGTTAGCGATGTGATGTTTGATTAACTTTAAATATAAAATAATAATAATATTTTTTTGCACACCACATACAGAATCGATACAAAAAAAAATTAGTGTTGGCTTTACAATGAGGCGGTCTTATCGCTAAGTAGCGATCTCTTCAAGCCAACCTTATTCTTGTACCAATGAAGTAAGAGAGTACAGTGATGCATTAAGACGTAATAAAGTATATAAATGATAAATTCGTCAACAAGACCAGAACTCTACTCTAGTTTCTTTAGTTAGAGTCCGTTCTTGAGTTCTACTAACTTAACTGCCGTGCCATTTTCCATATTCATTATTTCATCCATTCTATATGTCATCACGTCTTTTGGAAAATAGCGTCATTTATTAGGTTTATTTCATAACTATTCTCTATGGCCAAATCTATTATACTCTATGGACAATGTTATTTCAAGTTTTATGATTGAAGGCGTTTTAAGTGTTCATTTCATATATCGTATAAACAAAGCTATTTTAGAGATTGATTCACAAATTTAATTTTATAAATATTTAAGACATATATAATAATACAACACTTATATTCATATGTAACAATACCTATAGACAATTAAAAGTGAAAGAAACATAAATAGATAAAAATCAGAGCATATACAAAAATTACTATTATTATTTCGGTACAATACATATTACTTCCCATTCGTATAATGCTTAGGTATCTGTTTATTTGTTAATTTAGTGTTTATTGTTGAGTTTCAATAATCTTAGGAGTGTCTCTGACCTAATATTATCTATTATCTCTAAAACACCCCTTGCTATTCTCTTCATTTTAGATATAAACAAACGGTTTAACGAACATTTATTCTACCGGAAAGTATTTGGATAAATTGGATTAAAATAACTATACCTATACTATATTACCCTTATGTTTGTTTATTATATATATAGGAGGAACGTTATCAATGGTCCTTAAATTGTTTCTTTTAAAGAATTGTTAATTCTGTTTTTATATGCAGTTCGAAACATTGACGCATTCAGTAATATTATTCTATAAATCATGCCATCCAGAAGTAGCTATAAATATGCTTCGGCTAAATAATTTATGTGTAAACCAAATAACAATCCGCAATGTTGATGAAAGACAAATTATTATTTGACTAAAATAACACTTACTAACTTACTTATTTAGCAAATTATTTGTATACTATATATTTTGTTTTATAAAACTGTGTAATACTTAGTCTAACAATTTTGGCTGAAGTCTTCTTTATTTAGTAGGGGTTGTTTACGAATAGATTATGTTTAGTCCATCAGCAAAGATGTTTATAACAGAGTAACTAACAGAGCGTTAGGTATACAATTCTAAGACTTAACTATTGTTATGTTAATAAATATTATTTCATAAAAAAGCACTCAATCAACCAGCAAGTAATACCTTCTTCACGTAACGGTCAATACCCAGATAATTGGAATGGAACGTTAAATGAAATTACTTAATATGAATAATAAATAAATAAATAATGTTTTTTATTCTATCTTCCATTAGTTAAATGTTTTAGCCTTTATAATTTACTCATTCCAATATTTACATTACACAAATATTTTGAACACAAATATTAAAACAACATATAAATATTAAATATTAACGTCTACAAAACTAATAAAAACATTCGCATATTAATATGATTTATTATTCAAATAGTTTCAGCATAATATATTCCAAATAATCATAAATTATTAGAATTAAAATTATCTTACTATATGGTAATTACCTACCCCAAAAAAAATGTTCACGCCATAAAAAGACAATCTGCTCCTTACCTGAAACAAATAAAAACACTATATAAGTAGGTATAATTTATGTTTAATTGATCAACTTCTCTTGCTTTACATTAAATTAAAAGCTTTGAGAAAATACAAACTCTAATTGGAAACAGTTAACGAGTTCTTATGTTATTTGGGAACACACACACAAAATTTTAAAAAGTAACTTTTATTACATAAAGTACACCTTGTCTAAAAACAACGATTTTGACAAGCTAGATAGAGCAAGACTAGATTTTTCAACAATTCATTATTATTAAAGATAAACCACCATTTAAGAATTCTTATAAGAAATATATTATATAAACAAGAATTAAGAAACGATTGATACCAACCGATATCAAAGCGTTCTTTAATCATTATCTCTGATTAAATTCTGGACTAATGGATTCTATCCTTTCACAAAATTTAATTTTCCTCTGACCTTCGTTAGCTTTACACTGATATATTACGAATCCCAATAAAAATAATTTCAAAGGATTCTGAAAAAGCTTTGAAGATTTTATTGCATTTAAATTTTAAATATATTTATATGTAAACATATTGCTCTTAAGTAAAACATATAAAGTAGTTATATCGAATGAATAAATTACATAACCATCATCATTATTTATTAAAATGAATATAAAAATATATTATATAAAATATCAAATTCAATCAAGCATTTTGTATTTCATTCAATAAACGAGATAAAAGGTAGGTACTCGAAACAGTTTCATTTAATTAAAAAATGTGACATTTTTACGGGTCACTCAATACAGCCATAAAGAGGGTAGATACAATAAAGCATTATTATATCAATTCTTTAATTAAATTTCATCTATATATTAAATACCATTTTTAATAAGAGCTCCAATTACAGAGGACACCCCTTGAAGTTACCGTCATTTTATACTGGCTATCAAACCAGTTGGACTAACACATAATAAATTGGTTGTAATTTGTTCGAAGCAAATCATTTCCTGCATAATGGTCAGTGCGAATGAGTTTCGTACATTATAAATATATTTGCATAAGATAATTGCTTGGAAAAGCATGGCTATTCACTATCAGCATGAATATCTTTAAATTACTAAACCTTAATCGACTCCATTAAAATGCAATAATAGTCATGCAATTGTAATTAAGGATATTATTGAGTGCATTCTTGTTGGTTGGGTTGGTGGGTTGGTTGGTTGGTTGGTTAGTTGGTTGGTGGTTGGGTTGGCTGGTTGGGTTTTGTTTGCTCGGGGCACCTTCTTTTGGGAGAGTGGTGACCCGTGGTGACCCACTAAGACGATGAGTTGGTTGTTTTCTTGGCAACCGTTGGTTCTAGTGAGTACAAATGTTGGGTTGTGTTGGTTGTTTTAATTGAGTTGGTTGAGTTGGTTGTTGGTAGTGTGATGGAAACATTAATACAAAACGTACTTCATTTAAAAATTAAAACCTCGTTAATGTTAAACATTGATCATTGTGGTAACACGGAGCATATTACGGAAATGTAGTATTTTTAATAAAAATAAGGGTAAATAGTCTTCGGTGAATGCAATCACGGCTGATGTCCAATACCGTCACTGAATACACAATGTTTTGCGGTCACTCGACAGAAGAAACCTTTATTTGAACATTGCTTGTATTTTTTGCAATTTAATACTCTATTTTATTGCAACAGTGTTATATAAATTAAGTTTAATATAATAAAGGATTTTATTACTTGACTAAAACTATTACAGATTTAATTAAAATGCAAAGCTTGACTTCCCAGAGATTATAAAACCATAGTCATTAGTATTTTAGACCAGGTTTCTGACGTTCCTGTCAGAAATAAACGACAAAAGAGTGACAGAACGAAATTTCAAAATGTCACTAAATTATTCGTATAGTAATCCCGTCCCTACGTGGAATTTCAATTTTCCTTTAAAGACTACGTAAAGCTCCTTCTACATTCAAACTAAGCCGCAAAACGCTATTATCCTGGCGGGAAAGGCGCAATAAATATTAAATCATACCCTCATCCACACAAGTTTATGAAAATTTCATACAATACCCCTTTTCAATTATCCGCCGTGTTCATACAAAAGACTATAAATGACAACAAAGATTACTGGTTTCTGAGATTACTTACTAACTATAAAGTAACTGAACATTAAACTCTTAGAGCAATTGCAACATACGGACAACAAAACTCTTTGTTATACAAAATCCAAGTTTCTATAGAATTGAATCTTTGATATTATTTCAGATGTGTCAAATAAAGTTGTATAATCCGTAATATTAACAAAATTGAGTATTAAAAGAAGTATCTTGAAAAAAAGGAATTATGTTCAAGACATTTAAAATATTCTTTTTAGTTTAAAATATATTATTTAACAAGTTTTAAGCAAATGATTTTTGAAAATATTTCAACTCGGAAAAAAAAAATCTTAAAAAAAAAAAAATAAAAAAAAAATTAATGTTTTACAAATATAACCAACACTAGTTTTAAAAACGAAGAGGGAATTAAAACTTAAAATAAGTATAGAATGAATAATTAATTGATCAGACACGTGTGTGGCATCCATGCTTATTCTGTAGACCACAATATAAAATGCAGGTAAAAACTCCTGACTGTGGTAATTCCCAATTTTACTCTGCCAATTAACAGATGCCAGACCGACAATTTTAATTTATTCATTTTAAAAACATTTAAGTTTAAATTCCTTATCTAGACATAAAAATACATTTCCCGATTCCTTTAAAATCGTTATAAGAGTTAGAATTGTCAGATACACTTTCAGTTATATGAACACCTTCACTTATGGTGGGAAAAAGTACGTGTCAAATATTAGATATTTGGATAGATATATATTTTAATATACTTAAATATAAATATTATAATACTTAAATATAAATATTAGTATAAAATAACAAATAAACCAATACGGACAGAGATTTGAATCCACTACTTCTGGGAAACCGTTCCGTCACCCTATCAATTGAGCAACCGTATTCATATTCATTACTACACATTTTCTCTTGATTTATCATTTATGTTTTATTCTCAATAATCTAATGAGGTTATTAATAAACAGAACTGAAGATAAATTATAACAATCAATAACCAAGTGATCATTTATCATTAAGCACTATCTGCGAATAGAATAAATTATCACCCTAAGTATAATTTATACTTTTATTCTAAAAAACCCAAGTCCAAGTTTGTTTTGCACAAGAGTACGTGCCCTTTCCACTTAAGTAGTGAAGGCCTCGCTTCACTAATTCCACGATTCACAGGTGAAGTGAATTAATTTTCGAACTAGATATTCGAAACACGTTTGAACTCGACCTCTGTATTTTTAAAAGCATTAAGTGGTGCTAGTTACGAAATAGGTGCCGTTTGACCACCAAGCGTAGGAACGGTTTGTGTTGGTTCGTGGAAAACCATCTGGAAATTTCATAAAGGATTCTGCAAAGGAGATGAAAACCTTCTAAGAATTGAGATCATTATTAGGATAAAATATCACCATAATCCAAGAGTATCAAAGCTTCTTAATATTACATTTTTCCAACAAGAAACCCAGACGTGGTTTAATATCTTCAAGCGGGAATAACACAGGAAATCACGCATTCCTTTACGACTATCATACCAAGACCACAATATACAGAAAAATATATTTTAGCGTAATCCCTGTGAAATGAAACGTAACTCGAGTAATCAGTACTCACATATGTACATATAAAAGTTCGTCCATTGTGCATAATATGAAAGAGAATATAAAAATGACAATAACTGAGGCAATCAGTTAAATGCGTCTTTTATACTCCAATTCCATATTAACAATCTAACCTAGACATTATATTCTAAATAATAAAAACACTCGTTAAGATAAATACACAGAACAGAGAACCTATTTGTTACGAAAAAGAGAATAAAATATATTCTATGAATTGTTTATCGTATACACTAAGAACCGACAGTGTCTCTTTGATAACGAAATGATCTGTTTACTTGAGAGCATCCTTGTCACTACTATCTTGATACGTAAATAAATTGATTAATTATTTTAATAATCAAAAGTAACATTAAAAATAATTTAATTCTACAAATAAAAGCTTGTTATTTTTTATTAATTATAAAACACTCATAATTAAAATAATAAATTTATTTTAGTCGTTTTTAGATATAAAATTCTAATAACGTCTATGCAAATCATTATTTAGATGTACTGATCTTACCAAATGTATGGTACCAAAATGAAACACCAATATTATATATAATAGCACACATACACAATTCATTACTTCTCGCCTGTAGGTATTATGTTTGATCACATATAATAATGATTGAGTTTATATTTATGAAAGTTAATGTTATTATTTATAAGGAAACGAGACTTTGAATAATATAACGTATTTTATCCTATTATTATTGCATTATTAATTTAAGGATCAGGATAGGGATAAAGAAAATATACGATTTCAAAATTTAACTAACTTGGAAGTTTAGACCAATCATGGTTTAACGATCCCAAAGGAAAAGCGATAGGTTTACGAGAAAATGAATAACCTTGTCTCGGGCAGGTCATTATCAAAAAACCTTTTAACAATATATTATATAATATACCAGAGACAACAGCAGAATAGCATGAAAACCAATTATATATAGGTATAATTATTACTAACTCCCTATAAGTAATTTAAATACAAACAGACATACACTTAGACATTAAAGAATAACCATGAATATGTGTTTTATAAAATATTTTGATATGAATAATTCAAGATCGAAGATTTATTGCATGAAATAAAAACTTGTAAATGCAAGTCACAAACTCAGTGCCGCTAACCCCAACGAATATTTATAAAGACCGTTACAATGCAAAACAGTAGCGTCTCTTTACTTGGCAAGGGATAAAAGAGTTAGGATAAGAAAATGTTTCGAAAAATGTATTTATATAGCTCACAATGATAATACGAAAGATAATTATGATACTATGATATATATTATATACTTTGTCCTGCCTTGTTGACTTTAAAATAATAATAAAAATTCTATAAATTGATCAAAGCGCCATCGATCTTAATTGAAAAATTTACACAATCTAGTACAACTTTAACACATGTATAAAACCAAAAATATCGGTCTATAAGATTAGGAGTTCAATTACAAACACACTTACAGAACAATTATATAAGATATACTATAAACCTATTCAAACATTATTTTAACTAAAAAAAACTTGAAACATTATACGGTTATTCAGTAATACCTTTGATTTGCTTTGAATAAATGATATTTGGGGAATATTATTCAGATAAATATTGTAATATATTGTTCCACTCACGTATTTACCAACAATCAGATAATCTTATATATAAAGCAAATGATTGTTATACAAATCTATATATTATCATTCTATAATCAGAATATAATACATGATAGAATAAACAGGGTTGTCACAATATCTGCCATACGTCTCTAATCATCAGATTAACCATAAATTTCAATCACGGTTATCCCTAAATCATCTCGAACAATCTACTGACACCCCAATAGTTACATTTAACATTACAACAACATATCTTATAATATAAACCTTGCTAAGGCATCTCACATACATATTGGTATTAAATATTTTTGTGAACTTGATAAATTAGTTAAGTAAGTTATGGGCAGGGTAAAAAGAGGTTTATATTAATTATAAGGAATTATTTATGATCGTTTTATATTGAGATGCTTACAGTATCAGTTGAGTAATTTCTTTTAAAAAGTAAAAAGGATTTTTCTTCAAAATGCTCATTCATTTGAGTCTTAACCAAATTTGTTTAATTATAAATAATTTTTATTCCCAATAATATTTTAGTAATAAACAACACTAGTCAGTCAGTACTCAGCCTAATATACGTCAAATTGACGTTATAACACAATATCAGCGGCACACCCATGGGGGACAGTTACAATGTAATGAGCATCTTAATAAACTTGTACTACATTAATCTCCCAAGACGGCCAAGATTATATTGTGTTTGGCTATAAGATATAATACTCGTATATAGTTACAAGAGAATTTGGGATACACATATGTACCTAAGAATTTTTTTTTCAAGTGCTATTTGGGATACCTACCCATACGTGCAGAATTTCCTATCCCAATGCTACCCATATAATATTTACTTTTAAGTATAGTAACAAAAATTTGTATCGCAAGAACACAATTGATATAAATCCCAAAGCTATAGTTAATCTAACTCTATTATAAATTATTGTGATTATTCTCAAATAATAAACAAATTATCAGAATAGATCAAAACTCTTAATCATGAGATCATCTAAAACATGACATCAGTTGTAACATAATAAGCGTCACGCCAGCATCCCATGATTATGCAAAACAGTCTTAATAGCGTTAAAAGTCGCGCTCCCCATTACTCTGGAAATGTGTTTGACGTGTAATTACATTATTTTATTGCGACAATTGAGTTTTACGAAGCCGAGTTTTGGCACAAATTTGATTATTCTCTTTTTTGAGGACAGTTAATGCGATTGTCCGTCTTTTACGCGAACATTCACCACATTGGGCAATTTTCTTTTATATTAGGATGATTTTAAAGGCTTAAAATTTTACGAAAGCAGTATTTGAACGTTGACAAGACATGGTTCAATCAATCAAAGCAAATAAGTTCCAACGTCCCTTTATCGATACAATTAAGAATTAATTGTCTTTATAAGCTAGCATAGATGAGTGACCTATTTATTTTATTATGCTGTCAACATCTCCAATATACAATCGAAATATATACATCTGAAGAATTGAATTAACATCTTATGAATTAAAATTAATATAAGGAAATCTGTGATATATTTAACAAACAAAATAAATGAAATAATAAACAAACATATCTTCATATATATACATATATGTATAAACAGTTTATAGAGATAATAACAAAATGATCACTAAGAACTAACAGATTCTAACCGCAATTTTATATTCTAGATATCTTTTAAATAAATAGACAGCTCTGAGCCTAGCGAGAGCTCTGGACAAGTATAATTGCAGCAGAAAACCACTTTAATTTAGCTGACAACTTGACGGAACGTGCTCAGAGTGTTTTGTTTGAGATTACATTTCAACAATTTAGCCGATATGTATGGAGTTAATAATTCTGTAGCAATACGTGGATTACGGACTTTTGGTACTCTCTTGTAGTTATTTTAATTCTGAACAGTCGTTATTAAAAAAATATAAGAATATCCAGAATGAATACGAAAATTAGTTTTTTTTTTGAACATGAACATTTTTTTTTTATGTATATGTATAAATAAGGAATACAGCATAAGCAATGATAATATCATTATTGAGACCTAATATATGTAAGAGCATATGGACATCATATTTGTATAATAAATATATAAATAATTAATTCATAACACCAAGTAAAAAACAAATAATTTCGTATTCATATGTTTGACATAACAAGTCGCAGTACATTTGGGACTGCATGTAGCAGTTAGAGCTGGTAATACAATGTAAATCAAGACGTCAGTGAAATATAGTACATTCCTGTTGCGGGATGCGCTTAGAATGTTAATAAAGTGAATATATGTGAATTATACACAAAATAAACAACCCTTGAACTGACTTGTTAAATGCTAGTTTTAGTTAACTAAAATAATATTAACAGGCATATAACTTAACCAAAGCTCACCAAAATGTTAGACATTTTCAGTAGGTACCTACCTGAGTTACACGGGTCGGATTCAATATGTCAGTATTGATTATTATTGATATATTAAATAATAACTTCCACGAAACGAGGGTCTTTAAACAGATTCACTGCTAGAGTTGTTCCCAATATTATATCAGCAATATATGAACAATAATTTAATTCAAATAATAAACCTAAAAGAAAAACTATATTATTTCATAACTGTTTAGATCATGGTTATTTAAATAAATGAATGTTATAAATAACTAGAAATAAGATATTCATAAAAATCTAATCAAATTAAAGCAAGCAGCAATTAAACTATAAACAATGTGAACAAATGCATCAATTTATAATAATAACCGTTGAAAACTCAATCAACTGACAAAACAGTTAAATGAATGAATTGTTACTCTAACTATTTTATTGTTTTAATGGTCGCGTAGATAAATTGTTTTTGTGGTTTTTTATATATACGTACATACGTTTTATACACTTTTCATTAAAAATAACTTCAACTAATATCAAATGGAAATGCAACCAATTTTTTTTTTAATGTTAACGAAAATATTTATTATTTACTAGCTGTTGCCCGCGACTCCGTTCATGTGATTATTGACAAACAATCTTTTTATCTTTCTATTTTTTTTTAATTCGCGATATAAAAAGAATTCTTTGTTACTTCTAATACCTCCAAAAGTGTGTGTACAAAGTTTCATAGGTAGGATAGGTTGAATAGTTGTAACGTGAAAAGGTAACAGACAACATTACAAACAATTTACATTCGCATTTATAATATTATCCTTTATAGTGAAAGAGATACATCTTGTTTTCAACATCGTTTTAATTGACACTTAGTAAATGAACGTAGTACGGGGTGGTGGCGCGCCAACTAAGGAGCGGAGACTTTTTTCTTAACCCACTTTCCTGAGGTGGGTTGTTGTTGGATACTGGATTTCTAGGTTAAACGAAGTCTATTATATTATGGACTAGCGTTTGCGGCTTTGTTCCTTATGCAGACATTTTGTGGAACACAGTTTTGTTTAATAAATTAACTAAGTACTTGTTAATTGCATTTTAAAATTGTTTTACATTACTACAATACGACAATACTACAACAATAATACGATAAAAAATACGTATATGATGAAAAGATTTATAACTACATTTTCCACTCAAGCCAAAATGTATTTAAATTAAATATTTTGAATGAGCATTTAATGCTCAAGATGATGTTGGTGTAGTCCTGAACCAAAGCTTGTGGGTTCGATTCCCATGGGACAATCTTTTTATGATCCACAGATTGTTTTTTCGTTTGTACTTTGTATCCGTTATTTATATATTTGAGAAGCCCCCGGGATGCGATAGTGTAATCTCTCAAGCAAGTTGCATTATGACAGATATATAACCTGCATTCTTTAAAGTCCGGATTAAGTATAAATAAAATAAATAAAAAATATATGTACGTACATGTAAAGACAGTTAACACACACAATGATAAACGAGCGCATGTTCATTTGCAATTATCATACATTAATTGATCACATGCGATGGTCTGATATTGTTAATGTCTAGATAAAAATCTGACATTGGTTGTGGTGATCACTTATTGCCCGGTGACAGCGATAATGCGAACGAAATGTTTAAAGTAATTTAAAGACATACCTACATATTTATGTAAAAAGATGAAGATACAAACCTGTTCATAGGTTTTCTGAAAAGTGAATATAGATAACATAATTATTTTTCAAATGGAAAATGGACCTTATTTTTAAGAATCAATTAACGATATTTTTATATGATTAGATTTTATCAATTAGTTACCCAAATTACTAAGCCATAACACAAGCATCGGTGGTTCAGTGGTAGAATGCTCGCCTGCCACGCGGGCGGCCCGGGTTCGATTCCCGGCCGATGCATCTTTTTTATGAATTGGCTGATTTAACATCTTTGTAAAGATTGATTTTTTTTTGTTGTAACTAATCGACACGAGTACAGAAATAAGAATTGTCTCTTTTATTCTGTGCATTATTCATAACAAACATAGCGTATAGCGGCGAAACGGGGCTCGGGTTCGATTTCCGACTGGGACAGGTGTGATGAGCATAGATCTTTGTATTTCAGGGTTTGGTACGTTTATTAAATTATTTATAATGTGTATTTCTAAGTATTAGTATCGTTGTCTAACACACTTAACACAAGCAAATAAATTGCTTACTTAGAGGTAAGATCAATGTGTGTTATTTGTCCTGTGATATTATTATTTTTATATCTAATACAATAAATTATATAAAAAGCATATTATTTATAATCAATATGAATATTAAATATTTTAATAATACTGGAAATATATATTCCTTAATCCCAAAACACAAAAACACTCCCATTCAAGATTTAAAAATTTCAAGTCAATATAATAGCATCATTTCACGCTTTCATACACGCATTGAAATTACAAAAAGAAATTAATGATCCGTTTTCATTCGTTTCGTTTGATAGATATTTAAGATAATACGAAACAAACAATTTGCTTGTTAAAAATAATATTACTTCGTGAAAAAACAGATTGCACATTTCAATAAGTAATTTCAGTAAATTGTCGAAGTGTATTCTGCTTTTTTATAATTGAGGTAATAAAATAAATAAAACCTATTTTTATATTAACATCCTTTTGAAAGTTATTTTTTATGCGATTGGAAACAAAATTATACTGAAATAAAGAGTTAACAAGTTATAATATCAAGCAGTTTGTAAATACACAACAATTTAAATAAACATAATAATTGATGTTAAAAATATTAGTGTTTCTATTGCACTGGTTACTGCTTTATTATTCTTTAGTATAGAAAACACATATTTAGACTTCATTTTCTTCATATGTAGAATGTTTTGTATTGACTTTATGTATTTGTACATATATTTTTAATATGAATTTTTAAAATGCAGACGTCTAACCCTTTTGCATCTCATATTAACATTATATTGGTCTTCGTTCTGTTTGTTTATGTAATGTATTCTTAACGCTTCTTGCAAGTCTCAAAAGCGTATCCATACACACTGAATTTCAAATAAAGTTGACTCGATTCGTATTCATAAAGTGTAAACCTCAAAACTAATATAAAAAGTAAGCGAAGCTTTATTACTTACAGCTTGTGAACATCTGAAACGGTAAATAAATGGTTCTTACCTCGTGTTCGGAAACTATAATTTGTTGGTATCTATTTATAATATATATAATGCAAAAAAAAAGTAATAAGGAAGGCAAAATATTTATATCTTCTATAATTTATCACACAGAAAACGTTTTGTGTTACATTACGAAACAATAATTTATCCCATTTGTTAAGAAAAAAGCAAGTCACTTAACTCCATTTTAAATTGTCTGTCTTCGATGGGCACGTGACAAGTCACTTTTGTTTGTCATCATGACAGTTACTTCAACTTCAAGTGTCACTTCCATGCTGTGACATGTGTCAAATAAACAAAAACTTGTCACGCTAGACTTCGCTTGACTGTTCCGGTCTTATGTAGATAAGGGAACTGTTTACTGATTAATATTGCTTTTGGAGTTACGGTGAGCATTTTGAGTGTTTGAAAAACAACAGTGGAGTTTTTCTCAAGATTTTTTATAACGGTCTAGTATAATACTAAATAGTGGTGTAGGCAAATTATATGTGGATAATACAATGAGTTGATATAAAAACCGTTGAAAGAAATTAAAGGTTATGAAGTTATGTTAAACTAGCTTTACGTCTGCGGTTTATTTCTATCTCTTCCTTACGCCTTACGATACGTCTTACCGATATCAATTGCCATATTTAGAATTGTTTAATTTTTAAGAAATAAATATTTTGTTCTTCATGTTCTTTAATATTTGAAGATTCCCAACTGAAAGAAGATCCATAAATACCTACTCTTTAAAATCATATGACATTTTAACAGACTGACAGAGAGAAACTGTTTTGCCTGATATACAGAAAAATTAGAAAGAAAGTAAATGCCGTAATAGTTTTTTATTGCATCATTAAGCCGTTCTTTTTTACACTTAACATTGTTTAAGATATAATAATGTACCCTCCACACCTACATTCCTGGTCACTAAGGCTTAGTGTTCTGAAGTATTATTTATTTATAGATAACAAGGTGTGTTATGTTAGCATAAAGATAAAAATAAGCTCGTTCCAAACATTTCTGAACCCCAATAAAAGGTTATTATTAGTTCTCCAAAGAACATTGAGTAAACACAGATAAAAAGCTCTAAAATTCTTTAGATATTGGTTAAGTGTAGCTTTAAGTATACTAAAATCAGCATGGCTTCTGTTTTTTTTGGTTTAAACACCAATATAATCCGTAACTTTATACACATATACAGTGAATTGTTTTATAATTGAATTGTTTTTACAAGTGTGCAACCAAGTGTCATAGATTAAAAAAACAGACTTTATACACTAAAGCACTGTACTGGTATAATATAATATAATTTTTAATAAAAGCTGTTTCATAGTTTATTATAAAGTAATCAAAAAATCGTATAAATATCAAACGAGATGAGGGTCTTTAAGGTGGTTAGCGGTTGTATCTGAAAAGTTGCAGATGCTTTGCCACCCTTGAGGAACGAGAGTATAGGAAACTAACTACTTTTGGATACCTTAATATCTAAATTTTACTATACGAAGTGTATTTTTTATAGTTTGTTCCCGTCTTGAGATAGAATGTTACTTACCTGGTCTAATTAAGGTATTAGTAAATATGCGGCTAGAAAATCCACGTTTTTTACTATAGCAAAAGTATATATAGTGTTTTCTAAGGTTTTCACGAGTAGTACTACACATTGAAAATAATTATTTTTACGGATTTAAATCGCGTATAACGCGCGATTTAACGCGAGTTAAATACGTAAAAATAGTTTTATTTCAAAGGTATATATATAAATATATTCAAGATATATATTTGGTTGAAGACATAACCATCATACAATTGTGAATATATGCGTAACTAATATTTATTTCAACTCATTATGTAATCTGAATATATTTAATATGTTGCTAGGATTTCTTATCTTTATACAATAAAATATAAACAGAAGAAAAGTTAGATAAGCCAAATTACATTAAAACAAAATGAAAGTTATAAATGGCTAGGTACTGTTATAGTCAACTAAGGGACAAAAACAGAAATCATTCAAAATAACAAATGGGACATTTAAGCTACAGATCACTCTCATTCCGAAACTTAAACACAACAAAAAATATCCCAAATATCGTCTAAAATATTCCCACAAGTAAACATTAGCTGTCAGAAAATACCATTCTGTTATATTTAGAAAGCACAGGGGCGTTCAAATAAGATATTTTAATGGATGAAATACATTATTCAGTGATACGAGACGGATATGTCAAATACAAGATTAAAAATGTAAAACATTAAGCCCGATCAAGTCATTCAGACTAATGGTTTATTTAAAGAACCACCCCGCTTATGGGGTTTTATCTTCTATCACAGTCTCCAAGATCTAAATACTTTATTATAAACAAGATAATTTTTCTAACTTAATAAAAACAGAACCAGTGAGCAATTATTTACCAACCGTCGACCCTAGCAGAGGATTACTCGAAGGACCAAGAAGAGGAAAAAATCGTTTATAATTTTATCTTAATGGCTGTCGAAATAATGCCAGCTCTTACAAAAATTAAGCCGTGTCCCACACAATTATTATGCAAAGGAACACAAAGCCGAATAGGGGCAACAGGCTAATTGTTTGGACAACCGGATGTGACGGATCGGAAAATTGTAAGGAAATACTCCACAGCTAGAGGAAGCCAAAATATTTAATACGCACGTTATTTAGTCAATTCCCGAAAAAAATGTGGTGTATTAAGTATCGCCACAATATTTGGTAACCTTATCGTTTTTGTTGATCGAAATATGACCGTGACAAATAGTTTTCAAGTGCAGTTACTATCTACTTTAAGTAGTTACTTTTGGACTAAGTAACATTTTTCTTAGATCGTAAATTCATAACGGTACTTTGAATAGAGACCTTCAAAGCACTTAAGCTCTTTGCTGAAAGAACTGTAATTTGTTAAGCTTTATATGGAACAACATAGAAACCGAATTGTTTATATAGCGCATTAATGTATTAAGCTTAATTAAAATATGTCAACGCTATGCTTAAAACACTTAAACATTTTAAACGGTTTATGTCCGTTCCAAAACGGAGCATTTTATATTATCGGGTAAAAGTGATGAAGTAGCTAAAAGAATTCGTAAGCTTCTGTGTATTCAGCCGTAATAAGGTTGAAGAATTCACGAGCGAATTCAATCAAACGCTCCAATAATAAAATGAGAGGGACCATCTATCACGTTCGGAAATAGGTCGTGCCACACAGTTCTTTAAAACGAAATGTGGATCGGTTTTAACTGCATTACCGATTAGATATGAAGGTCACAGGAAATTTAGCTTTATGCCGTGGAAACGAAATTTTACTATTGCTTGGGGCAAAAAGCGCTTACGGTATCTTTCGACCTACGACCCGAGATAGCAAATGTACAGATTAGGGAAGCACTTTAGCAGAGCGACATCTGTAGCACAGTCTGTAACTTTGATGGCTGAAATAAACGCCTACTTAAGATCGGTGTCTGTATTTCAAGGACAATGAACATTTTTATCGTCAGTGAAATATTCAATGTCTCTTCGAAATGGTATAATATTTTTAAGATTTTATTCATTTTTTTTATATAACGGAACGGTCCCACTGATATTCTGCCACTAGTACCTACTACTCTTTATTGTGAATGAGATTCTGATGGAAATTTTAAATTAATATTATGATACACTGTTTTGTGTGCACTGAGACGGCCTTTGACTGTTTCAAATAAACTTCGTAGACCGAAAACCATACTAGGTTCGCAATAACCACTATGTTAGCTGCGAACGTTTCATCCGTTTTTAATATCCTACAGTCAATATAAAATCGGTTGACATATTTTTTTAGCATTCAAACAAACGGAAAGCAATTTATCGCGCAATGCAAACCTAAGTAGATAATTTACGATATCAAAAAAGGGGTTAAAGAAAGCCACGGTCAAAAAATAACAAATAGTTTTTAGCTCCTTAGAGATAAAGTTGCAAATGTATCTGTTATTCGTCTGTTCATTTCACGCGTATAAAATATAATAAGATACATAAATCTGGGGTGTTGAAAGTTTTCATTGAGGAATAGAAAACACAACTTTAACATTTTGTTCATAGAGTTTTAAATCGTATTGACATTTTTTTTTCTAAAGGCAGGGTATGTTATGAATAGAAACGATGCAAACTCAGTTTAGGTAGCAGGGGTTGAGTTAGCAAATAGCGTGTTATACCACGAGCCGAGGCATGCAATATTTATTGTTGCTACTGAACTTAGGGGTAGATTACAAACATACAGATGCTGATTCGTTTATTCGCCGTCGTAAATTATTCCCTATGTTAGTTTATATTTTCATTTTATTAATATCGAAAAGCAATTATTAACAATTTAATTAAACATAAGAAGAATCAGTAATATTTTTGATAATATTTGTAGCAAGCCTAAAAGATAATTGAGCCCTGCTTCTAATAAGGAACTTTATCCTAAATTTTGATGGACAATTAGATCCAATTGAAAAAATAAATAATACTCAACGAAGAACTTGATATCTGATTGATAGAATTAAAATGTTTGTTACGTAACGAACGTAATAAACGTTCAGATTTATTCAGATTATTTACTTAAGTAAGGTCAAAGTTGACCTTAGAAATGAAATGGCAGTTAAAATTTATAGCTACTACTCAACTATTTATTGCGAGGCATGGTTATCGTAGGTCCCCAGTTCAATTCCTAGGTCAAGCTTGCTTTGCTTTCTAAACTCAACTCAACTTACCAAATTTCTGCATATAGTTATTATATTTTTATTTTTTGTTTCGTTGTAGATTTTAGTCGTAGTTGTCAGGAGGTTTCAAAATAGTACTTTTTGTATTTTAATTTATTATATAACTTAAGACCCTCTTATGTTAACTTTGCCCTTTAACATTTAAGTGTACTTATAGTAAACATTTTATAACTAAGGTGTAAATATATAATTCTTGGTAAATTACATATTCGTAATTATAAAATGTTATAACCTTGACTCTATTTTTTATATTCTCTAGGTCATAAGGAGGAGATGTAGTCATAGTTGGTAACGCGTATTAACCTAGCAACCTATTCACTCTTCTCTTGAAGACACCCACCAATTTAAACCAATTGACACACAATGAAGTTTTTAAGTTGATCAGATATTTACAAGTTAAATAAACTTAAAATTAAACTTAAATTATGTGACCTATTGTACAATTACATAAAAATACATAAGAAATAGACTTATTACCAGCCATGTGAAATAAACCAGCTAATATAAAAACCGTGAATCGAATCATAAAACCGTATAATAGATCGAACTAGGCGGTTCACTACTTTATTGACAAGCTGAAAGCCTCGAAGTTTCGACAACGTATTAGGATTTCCTGCTGAAATGACGCCAAGTTATTGATGTTTTTTTAACTTGGGTAGTTATTGTCTAAGTTTGAAACTTATGAATGTGATGATGGGGAAATGAAAGCCGCAGTTTCATTGTAAGAAACTTTGCTATCTTCACGCTATAAATAGAATTGTTTAGTTTGTTTTGCTGTTTGTTACTTTTATAAATCATTAAACTGATTACATTTTCCTTCGTAATGAGATGCAGGTAATGCAGGATATATTTAAAACTGTCAATAACTTATCTTTGTTTATTTATAAATAATTCACACAAATTCAATATCCTAGTGTGTGTGTATCTTTCCAAAAATAAAATGTTATTGGTTACACACATCAACAAACATCAACAAATATTCGATAATCAACTTTTATTGTTACACACACACACACACATAACATCAAATAAGTTAATCTTACTTATTTTTCCTAATTCAGCGCCGGTATCAAAATAGATTCCTCAGCAATAAGTATGTCAGCGGGTCATTAATCTGCAGATCTGAATACGTTCGCGTTTGCAAAAGCATTTTGATTAGATTCTGCACAAACATAGTTTCAATTCACTTCGTATGAAAGCAATCAATCATGATACCGGAATTCTCATTATGATGAAAAAGCAATGATTAAGAATATACTTCAACTAATACACTTTAAATGGAAATGCATATTAACTAAGAAAATTAATTTTACAGCGCACTTGAGTGAATAATCAAACAAATCATTTTGATAGACAGTTGGGAATATTATCTACTATTTATGGATTAATTATATTATCATACTACCTTATAATAAATAAATAGTTTATTAAATAAAAGATACATATCATATGATTTGTATAAACAAGTTACTATAAATATTAGTTTTTCTTTTAACTTTATCCTTTAAACAGTTTTATTTCCACTATCCAGATAAACTGTAATAAAAAATAAAAACTTCAGACAACTAAGTAAACAAGCTGGTGAACTAGGTTCTTTACGGATACCGAGGCAAAAAGATATTTTTAAACAGATTGTATATAATTCTACTTTATTTTACTTAGAATATTCACAAAAATAGTACTAAGAAATTGGATGGCTATGGTATCAAGAAACGCTATAAATAAAACTCATAATGAAATACCAATTAATTACAATTCGCGAGTACTGACTCCCAAGTTTAATTTCGAGTTTTTGTAGTCCCTTTAAACGGGAGCGCCTGAAACTCATCCTATTAAAAGTTATTACATCCTGTAATAGATCCTCGGAAATCAAGTCATTCGGTGACAGGAACCAGATGCGAGGACCACTTCAGTTTCGAAATTCAAACAGATTTCAGTCTAAGCATCCTTGAGACGAATAAGATACATTCACGGATGTTATCTTTTTCATATAACGTAATAAATAATGTCGTTAATATTCATTAAAAGAAGTCCAACACAGAGAATAATATATATAAAGAGGTCTATTTTATCATGTCTATTTAGATGAACTAATCTCAACGATGCGTTAGGTAATGAGGTAGGTACAACACTATAGACCGGCATGCAACCCACATTGTTGACAAAGCATAGCTCTAGCGGTTTGCATACTTCGTTTTACATTAAAGTTATCTAGGCTTTTTATGAGAAGGCTTGTTTTAACATATCTTTATAGAAACATATATAAGAATGTATCAGATATATTACCTACTATAAATATACTTTCGAATGGCTATATTCAAATACTTATTAGGCGTCTCATGAATATACAACGAAGAGGACACTCTAAGCGCTTTAGGCAGTTCAGTCACTTACTTATCCAGTTGAATATTGGCAATAAACAGGTATGAGTAGTTGAGTAGAAGAAGCAAACACAGCAACACAAATGTTGACGCAGCTACACAAGCACCTTTTGTGGCTCACCGTCCGTTTTACTTTTAAACTCTACAATAAAATACATAATGAATACTATAATAAAGATGTGGGTAGAATCTCTTTGTTGAATCACAAAGAAATCTTTTATATTCTTAAGTCAATTATAGAAACAGTTTCATTATATTCTTTCTCAGATTACAATATCTTCAACATAATTATCTTTTCAAAGTAAAATTGTTAAGAAATACACATAAAAGTATTTCAATTACGTAAGTGTATTCGTTATCAAAATATATACGCGTAATAACTCTAGGAACTTTAAAATTTATTTGATTTAGGTGGTTTAAAAATAATACTAATTAACTTAAACTAACAAACTACAATAGTTATATTACTTAATATCCACAATATTCTACTATAGTTAGCACTTTAAATTACCGACTCCTCGTTAATAATAAGTCACGTCCAATAGTATGATAGGTAGAGAATGTTATGGTCATAGTTATTGATAATTTAAACGTCTTTCTTGGATCCAACAAGGGTTTTTAAAAGATATTTATTTAAAGAATTGTATCATTTTCAATAAAATAATAACTATAAATTCCTTTAAATAGATATTTGCAGCTTTAATAAGCATCAAAAACTATAGTCTATATAAACAGTATTAGGGCATCTAAAATTCATTTACAGTTACTCAAAGCATTATCGTAAACCCTGTAGATAAACTTGCGTTATGTAGCACGTCTGCTGAAACTTTCAGATGCACCTACACTGAACTATTTGCTGTAAACATGGATAAATGGGCAAGCAAACACAATCGCGACTGAGCTCATTTCATATTTCCCAGCAGAGTAAAACTTATATATGCTTCCATTTAACAGCTAGACTACTAAGACATTATAACATCAGAATATAATATTTTATTGAAACAATCATTTGAGGCAAGCATGTTTAACTTAACAAAGCAATCATGATATTACTGTTTATTATTACCGTTATAGTCAAGCACACTTTTGATGAATCATCAACTGTATGAAAAATGTATCTAAAACAATAACTACCCTTTTATTTGTAATGCGGTAATTAGTGCAGGAGACATACAATTTATTAATGAAAAAAATGTTATAAATACATTTATAAATGAATTCTGAAGTATTATAGGATGGTAAAAGTTATTTACGGCCGAGTCGCGTGTCTGTCGAATTATTAGCGTTCAATAAAGCGAAAAATGTAATATTAGGGTCACTACAAGTTATTGCTTTCCTCCTTATTTATGACACATTAATATAATCAATGTTGTCTTGTTTTGTATTTAAGGTTTAATTCAATGCTTAGGTACATATTTAACCGTAAGGTAAATCTTATAATTATATATATTTATGTTTAACATATCACAACTATTTGTGCTAAATTGATAGAGAAGTCATGAGAACAATTGGGTAAATAATTTCATAAGTATTTTTATGTAATGATTATTTAATTAGAACTCTTTCATTATAGGTATTAAAATATTTATATTATTGATTAAGAAACCCTAGGAACTACAAATTTGTTTACCTGCCGGGTAAACTGGGTAAAATTGTAAAATGGGTAAACCAGATAAAATGGTAAACAAACCAAAAGAAGGTTATAGTTTGTTTATGGGTATATAAATAAATATAGTTTTATAATTCACACAAGAATATTCCTCCATTTCTTGGTCCTTTATGCAATCCTAAACCATTCATCTGACTACAGTGAAACTTAAGTCAATTGTTGTTGGAACTCTGGCTAGTGTTTCAGTAATAATACAAGCATTTTACAATAGGCGCTACAAATGTTCATAGGTATTGAACATGAACATGTTGAGTGTTCAGTAAGTTTATTTAAATATATAAACATGTACCTTTCTTGGCAATGTTTATATGTAGTGTTGCAATGCATGTCTGGTCTAGCAGTTAGTATAAAATAATAGTGACAATTTTCTATTTATAATGCAGCTTTGTTAAATTGAGCATTGATTTAAACCATGTAAATTTCAAGAAATTATTTAAAAATGATTTAATAAATATAATCTCTCCTAGAAAAAGTTACTATAAACAAAAAACAAAACCAATATTCAGAAAACAAACCATTTTTTATATTCTTGTAAATATATACAAAATAATCATTACTCAATTCATCATCATATTCTAATGAAAAATAAAAATATGGGATAGCATGCATTAATAAGTACATCAGTTAGATTTTCTTAATTTTCAGAACTACTATTAGTATAATTTTTAGTCAAAATACATTAACGGTAATGTATATACAGATATTAGTTAGCTATATATTTTTTAGAAGCCATTTTGATAATTTTAAAATAATGTTTTAAATATAGCTTATATAATTGATGTTGAATGATTATGTATTGACTTTGGACTGGGCTGAAATAACATTTTAATTCTGATTATAAAGGATATAGATACTTCAGGTCAAGTTTTAGGGTTTCTTAGTAAGTAATTGTATTAAATAAATCCTTTTAGTTATGATAATCATAAATTTCTGAGATAGAATTTTTGAAGAAGTTCAGAATTTTTTTCTGATCTATAGCTTAAGTATTTTAGTACAATATTTATATTTTCATTAGAAAACAACAATATCTAGTGGTAGACTTAATTAGGTTTATTTAGCAATGTTACAATTTAAAATCTACGTAACTAATGCGACGGACGAGGAGGCTGTATGCCGTAATGGACAGGTTGAACGACCGTAAAGTAAAAAGAAATACAATATATACATACGCCTTGGTAAGATAGTTATCTGGAGTACGTATCGAAACAATCTAAAGATACCTTGTGTCATCACAAACGATACACTTTTAATAATAGTAGCAACAAACTAACTATCTACCAAAAGTACGAATATATTTAAAATATATTACTTATTTATAATTCACTTATATCAAGGCTATTATGAGATAAAAATATCGTACAAGTTCAAAAAGCCACAGCTTGAGTTATTGAAACTTTATTATCTACCGAACATGCGCAACCAAGTTTAGGAAGTAAACAAACTTATAGCTTCCGAAAGTTTCCAACACTTTATAAATGTAATTTACATACCTTATTAAATAAATGAAGGTAATCTCAGCTGCTTTAATTTTAATAATACACTATCCACTTGGAATTTTATCACATTCCACTGTTAAACCACTCTTAGAAAACTGGAATCTTCGCTCACACTTGTGGGACTTTTTGAAAGAAAAACTGATCAGATCACAATTAACTAGCACTAAACATAACCGACCAAGTTCACTGAGCAACTTCAGGTGTGATGTTTCAGTCTAAAAGTATGTTTTGTTCGTCAAAAACTTTTAAAATCGTAGTAAACAATCAGAGCAACAATCAGCACGCGACGGCCATCTTCCGCCAAAGCGAGGTTTACGGTTGTATGCTCTAGAGGACGCTAGGATAATCAAACTCTTATACTTTTTATGAGTACTTCGAAATATAATATAGTGAGAGAATATAATGTAAGATGTATTATAAATAGAACATTGTTACTGGAGATTTGATTACTAGAGATTTTATTATATTACTAGTATATTATGGTATTTCAACAATTTTACATAAAATGTATTATTGTTAATCATATTATTTGAAAAGCTTCGAACTATGTTGTAAAATGTATTTTTTCAATGTATCTGATATAATACAATCTTTTTATACTTTAGTGATAAGAAAACTTCTTAATATTTTACTAAATTTTATATATTGAACTATGTATTATTTTCAGTTTTAAAACATATCTTGCAACACTGTTTAAATTAACATCTGTCAATCTTATTTCAAAGGTCGATTGAGTAGTATTCGATTACACAATTCACTCGATTATCGTAGCCATCTATTCTTTGGCAGCTGACACAAAAGCTGAATTTAACAAAATACAAAAGTCTTAACAGGTAATTGATTACTCTTTAGAGTGGATATTATCAATCCCAAAAAGCTTTTTGGTTGTAGACTCAACACTGAAATTAGATACATATTTTTCTTAGTAGAAATGGAAAATGGAAAACAATTGACTTTGTTGTTGAAAGTGAACTTTGTGGCATAAAACATACATAGAAAGATTTCAAACATCTTTTGTAAAACAAATAATAAGTTGTTACAACAAAGTGGAATATTTGTTTCATTATCTGTGGTCTCTCAACTTCCAACTGGCAACTCTCAAGTCTCAACTCTCAAGCAAGTGTCACTTGTCAGGAATTATTAATGCCAAAATGAATAAGAAATTAAGTATGTAAATTGTTATTTTTATTCTTTGTATTCATTTTTATTCTTTTAATTATTTTGATATTCAAATGTGGGCTTAAACACCACTAGGTGATGAATATCTAATGAAAATGACAAATATATTTTGTCTGATTTGGATTTCGTTACGTTATTACATATTGATGTATTACATATATTCTTGTGACTTGTGGCGTCTATGTGCAAAAATATTAAAGTATTTCTTAAATATCAGAAATCTTTATATTTCATAGTTTTAGTTTAGTTTTATGACCAATACATATTATCTATATTACGTGCACTAAATTGGTACCCATCTTAACATAGTTAACAGTTTACTAAAGAGTTCAGAAGAGATGGATGGATTGTGTGAAAGATGACAGGAGTAATAGAGGAGTGACTGTTGAGATGACAGCTGAACAACGGAAGAGAAAAACATGTTGTGCCGACCACACATACAGCGGGGAAAGGGCACAGAGATGATGATACATTGTATACTTAATATTGCATATCTCTTGTTGCATCTCAATGGTTGGACTAACACTCCTCATTTTAGCTTTAAAATTAAAAATGATAGAGTGTTACCTGTTATTTTTGATTTTAAATTGTAATTTTTTGTTCTTTCAATTGTCCTCAAATATGTAATAGTCATTTTAATTAAATATAAGTTTATTCATTCTTTTTTGACATATCAAGCATCTAGCAAGTTGTGAAGACAGTTTGTATTTTTAAAAACAACAATTTTATTTACACCTGCTAATTAAAATTGTTTCGTATTGTGGCAATAATTATACCAATACTGGTATAGAAATATTAATCAAAATGGTAAATTTGTTTGCACTCATAGAAGAAGCCTGTTGATAAAATAATGAGGCAACAATATAATAAATGACAGAATTACTTATCACTTGACACCTGTTTGATGTTAGAAACAAAGAGTCATAATATTAACCTAAACCTTGTCTATAATACATGTTGCATCTTAATGCAATCATTTCTTATAGATATTTATTACAGCCTTGTCTTCAAGAGAAGAGTGAATAGGTTGCTAGGGCAATGCGACTTACCATCTAAGACTACATTCCACTTATCATCAGGTGGAATGTAGTCAAGCATTGCCCTAGATCATATATAAAAAAAAAAAAACAGCCAAATGATAGGTTATGATAACTCAGTAATAATGTATGTTCTTTTTCTATTTCTATGCTTATTTTTTTCTTATGTTATTAACGTACCAGACTGCACGCATATTAATGAAATCTTTCCCACCTAAGGATAAAGTGGAGAGATCTCTTAAAGAGATAAGTCTTTGTATAATTTTTGTATTGTAATTTTTTTTAACTAGATAAATAAATTAAATAGATAATAATATAAGCAAGTTAAGTTTTAGTGACCAACAAGTACCTAAGTATGTATTGTTCTCTAAGGTTTTCACGAGTACTACTCATTGATATAAAACTATTTTTACAGATTTAACTCGCGTATAATGAATTATAAAAACTATAATGAATTATATACTATAATGAATTATAAAAACTCGAATATCATTACAAAATCCCTGGGGATGTTGGTGTTTCGTCATCCAGACCGGACTTATTCCTGTATTCGAAACATCTGAGGCGCGTGATACTTGTGGAGCTTACTGTACCTTGGGAAACAAACATCCCAAGGGATCACACATTCAAGCTCAATAAGTATTACGAACTGACCAACGAACTGATCAGGAATAAATTTATAGTTAGTTTGTACGCGGTAGAAGTGGGAGCGAGAGGTATAACAGCAAAATCTCTCTATAGCCTACTTAAAGACCTTGGCCTTTCTAGAACAAGCATCGGTTCATTTCTAGAACGTATTTCAAAGGCGGCATTAGTAGGTTCTTTCCAAATTTGGTTAGGTACGGAGAGGAGTGTGGAGGGTGAAGGTGAGCGTTTTTGCGTACAATAAAGGGGCCCCTTAAACCTACTCCTGGGTCGCAAGTCCCAGGCACTGCTTCCACTCCTCTCCTTGCAACGCGATGGGCCCGGCACCCGCACGGTGAATCCATGGAATGCTAAGAAGCTTCGTCTGTCTAAATTTACATTTTAAAATATATATAAATTTAATTCATTATACGAGAGTTAAATCCGTAAAAATAGTTTTATTTCAATAAGTATGTATTGTGAAATTGTACCAAAAATACGGTAATAAATTGTTAAACCTATTAGATAAGCCTATAGAAAAGCTTACTTATTACATTTTTGTTCACAAGTATATTTATTGCTTGACTACCTGTAATTAGCGAGTTAATAAAAAAACTTATAGGTATTTCATAATGAATCCGAAATTTCAAATCGAATTTCGAATAGTATCTTTTGTTAAATAAAATGATATTGAGTATTGTAATTTCTTTTTATATTATTTATGATAATTTGCAACAAGATTGCATATGAAATTAAGATGTGTAACAAATTGAATTTTAATAACTGGGCTTATACTTACATGACTAAAAGCTATATGTAAAGTCTTAAGTGCCGGTGTTAGAACACTATCTTTCTTACATAATTCTACTTCTGGCAAATTCGAATTCACTTAGACTAGAAGATTTTACTTACATACCCATAGAGGTTACTAAAACTCTTCAATCATTTGACTATTAGCCGAATTGCTACTTGCTCATAACTTACTGAATTTAAGCTTTTTATTCTAAATAGAATTAGTCAGAGTTACTTAGAAGTTTAATTTTTGAATGTTAAGAACAAGGACAAGGACTTTGCAGAGGCGTAGTGAGGGGGGGGCAAGGGGGGTCATCATGCCCCGGGCGCTAACCACAAAGGGGCGCCAAAAGGTCCGCAAAATAAAAAAATGCTGGATATTTTTTCATTTTTAATATAATTATTGTTTTTGAAAAATATATCTATCTGGTGCCAGTGTAATACAATAAATGTTAATTCTTAAAAAAAAATATATTTAAAATTAAAAAACCGCCGATACAAAAAGACTTCTAAAAAGAATAGGTCACTGCGTCGGGGGACCGTTGTACGTACGCCAACGGTGGCGTCTATTTTATGATGTTAATCATCGAGGACTTAGACTATACGATTCGATATCGTAATTTCTTTATTTTCCTTGGTAACTTACTAGCATTTTAATTTATTCCTTTATTAAACGGTCCCTCGACGCAATGACTTCAATAAGTACATAAAAATATTATTTTTATTCTTTTTAGAGGTCATTTGTTATCGGAGGTTTATATAATTTGAATTATTTTTTTCTGCTTTTTAAAGTTACATTACTGGTTTTTTTTATTGTACTAAATTTTCGGTTGTTTAAGTATTTCTATCAATATTGCATAAGAACCTGTCACCCGCACCAATAAAACCTCAATATCTAGGAGACAACTGTTTCTATTTCAACCAAATGTAGTTAAAAACCATCTCGACGAACATAGCTTTCGATTAAAAAAAACCGCATTTAGACATCACCGCATCACAGACATATACACAGATACACAAACACACAGATTGACAGGTCAAACTTATAACACCCCTCTTTTTAGTTGGGGTTTGGTTAGGGGAACAGGCCAAGTGCTGGAAGTCGGACTCGCACACGAATGGTTCCGTACCATTTTATATATATATACATTAAAAAATAACGTAGGTACAACAAAACATTAAAAAATAACGTAGGTATGTGGTATGAGCGGCGCCCCCCTAAATATTTAATTTATTTTAATTTAATGATTTATAAATAAAGTTAATACATATACCACTAAACATTCTGTGAATATTTCAAACGCCTACCTGTTGCGGTTATTAAAAGGGAGCAAAAAATCACGTTTGTTGTAGGGGAGCCCCCAATAGTATTTTTTTTAAATGAGTAAATAACTAAATATTCTGTGAATATTTCAAGCATCTACCTTAAGCCCTTATTATTATCAAGCAAAAATGTAGTTTGTTGCATGGGAACCCCCTTAAAGTATTTATTTTATTTTGTATTTAGAACATATTTGATATAAGAGTCGCAAGGAAAGTTTCTAGGAAAAAAAACTGAGAAAATTAGCAAGATCAACATCGAAAACTAATAGTTTAACTCATACGGTAATAGTATATTCCTAATAAAAATGGCATGTGTTTTCTATTGGCAGGGCTGACTCAAACTGCGTTTTTCAGCACTTTCTTATGGCATCAACGCTTTGTGATTACATAAATAATCTCCTTTCTTAATTTGTCTGATAAAAAAATTATGTTATAGTAAATATTTGTAGTTTACAAAGTATAAACATAATTTCTTGTAGTGTACGCTTATTATTTGCTGCTGGACTTAGGCCTTCGCCAGGGTACGCCATAAGACCCGATTCGTTCGCCATTCAATCATTGCCAGTTACCGTCTTCAAATCATGTTCTTTATAGAGTATAGACCTTTCCATAGTTCTCTGGGTGACATGCAGTTGATGGGCCAGCTTCATCGGCAGGTTCCATGTCTCGGCATCATCTTGAGACATTGTGGCAAAGATAACACAAATATGTGACTCAATTTTACAAATGCTTTATAGCCAAGATACACTCTTCTGATGATTTCTCCAACAAAGCTGTCATAAAAACTGCAACTTTTGCCCTAGGTTACCGTACTCCTAAAAAAGTGGTCCACTTCGAGGGTTACACCTTCGACAGAAATGGGTTCGGGGATGATGTGTTTATTAAACATGAATTTGGTCTTGTCCAAGTTCATCCCGAGCCCAAAACGTCTAGAGGTAGTATTCAGACCAGACAACATATCCTGTAGGTCTTGCAGAGATTCTGCCACTATGACTATGCCTTCGCCAAAGCGGAGATGCGTGAGATATTCACCATTAACATTGATGCACATTTAATCCCTTTGAAATATCTTAAAAACATCCTTCAGCGCATTAGTGAAGAGTTTCGGGAATATTTCGTCACCCTGTCTTACACCTCCAGTAAACTAGGTAGGACTTATTTGGTGGTTCTGTACTTGGACTGACAACGTTCCCATTTGGTAGAGATTTCTCAAAACCTCAGAACATATCGACTATCGCTAGTCGACTTGACAACGCTGCATAGACTCCAGAATAGCCCAGCTTTCAATGAAGTCGAAAGCTTTCTTTTGGTCCACCATGCCACCTTTACGAAATCCGGCCTGCTTCAGTGGCTGGAATTTGTGAAATATGAATGCCAGACAATTCGTGACGATTCAGGAATATAGCTTATAATTGTGGTTTAGAAGTGTGATTGGCCTTTAGTTTGGGGTAGTCCCACATGTTTATCACCGAGTCAGAAACCCTTTTGAGCTCCTCAAGGATTGATTTCTGTACAGCCCTAACGAGTTCATAGGTTACTCCGTCTTCCCCGGAAGTCTTTTATAAACTGTTTATGAGCCGTCTCGATTTCATGGACATATATGTATGATAGATCGTCAGTAAAGTGGCAGGTAAGTGGAGCTCTGGGTCGCTTGCGTTTGGTGGAGGGTTCGGTGCATATGAGGCATACAGATTTGCGTAGAAGTCCTCGATTTCAGAAAACATCTTCGGAACTGATGTTACCATTTCACCATTCGAGGTAATCAGCTTTATCAGGTGAATTTTCCCCATATCTTTGTAAAGACTTTGAATCCCCGACTTCGCTCAATCGCCTCCTGTATGAGGCGAGTGTTCCAGCTTAGATGGTTGCGCCTTACCTAGCTCCGGATCTTTTTTTAAGAGACTGGGTGACTGACAAAGGATACTCTTGTGTTTTTCGTTCAAGTCCCTTCAGTTTTGGGTCTAGGTTGAAAGCTGACACTTCTTATTTGGTTGTCTTTTCCTAAAGTGCCTCATTATCACTTCGCGTACAACTCCTATTATGACGTTTAAGTCCTCGTCAACATTTGCCGGGAATGCCAGTGCAGCGAATCTGTTTTGCATTTCAAGCTGGAACGCATCTTCTCCGGCTTGAGGCGCAGTTGGACGAACAGGCCTCATCATGCGGTTCCGCTCAAGCTTAAACTTGCTATATTGGAGTGCCCCCTTACAAGTCGGTGATAACCAATTCCAGTAACCTGTTGATTTCTAAGACATCCTTAAATATGTGAATTCGATCTCGTTTTTATACAATACATCGAAAAAGCATGAAGCCGGAAAATAACAAGTAAAAGATGACGACCTTTTACTTGTTATTTTTTAAATATAGATACTTTTTAAGGACACAACAAATACAGCGTTTTATTGTTCTGGAGGAACCTAAACCTTATTTATTTATTAAGTCGTAGGTATATTTTACATTTAAAATTTTATTGTTTTCAAAATGGGGGGCGCTATAACGGTATTGTGCCCCGGGCGCGAGTTAAGCTCGCTACGCCTCTGGGACTTTGGGCATATCTGTTAGGGTCGTACTTAATGAAGTACTGGATTACTTGTTGGTACTTAGAAGCATATTAAATTAATGTGTTAAGAATTACAGAATTTATAAAAGACATGACTGACTTTCCTATGATTATTTTAACATTTCAACGAACGTACAACGGTCCCCCGATTCAACGACAACGACTTGAATAAGTGCGTAATAATATTATTTTTACACTTTTCAGAGGTAATTTTGTATCGGGAGTATTTTTAAATATTTTTTATTCCATACTAAGAGTGCTAATAAATGTGGTACCTACAGTAAAACAACTTGCAGAATTGTTAGGTTGTCAATTCTTGCTACGCTTCCCTTCCTTAGTTTTATAACAGATTTTGGATACAAGAACACATCTGCATCTAATTTAAAGCTGTGAGGCTATGGTCCTTACAAAATCACATATTTAAGAACCAGAAAGATGCTTAGCACAGTAAACACGAGCATATTAAATAATAAACGTGCTCATAGAACAAGGAACAATTAAGAGACGTTAGGAAAATATATATGTATATTACTAGCGAACCCAGCCCGCTTCGCTGGGCTAACCCTTACTTTACCTGGTGGCGAGTTACATCAATGGGCATAGTATATTCGTTTTCTTCGAGGAAAAAGTACATGGTCATACCAATTTTTATGACAATCGGTTGAACGGGGCGGAAGTCGATATTTGACAGCGCCGCCTGGTGGCGAGTTACATCGATGGACATAGGATATTCGTTGTCTTCGACCAAACATACATGGTCATACCAACTTTTATGACAATCGGTTGAACGGGGCGGAAGTCTATATTTGACAGCGCCGCCTGGTGGCGAGTTACATCAATGGGCATACCATATAAACCTTCTCCGTGGAAAAATACATATACATACCAATTTTCATAATCATCGGTCCAATAGTTTCTGAGTTTATCGATTTCATATATACAAACATCCTTCTATATAATATATATTATATATATAAGATATATATTCAGTGGGAATTTTCATGACTATTTGGCATCGTCACGATTTTGGTGATGTACAGTGATGGAAATAGAAATTTTCTTCCAAACGCTATTTGATTCAGTATTCAATAGCTCTACAAATTTTCATCTTTTAATTTTAGTTCAATCTCTTGTTTTTCGACTTTTTTTTATAACATTTTGTGTTTTGCATTAAAAAATACAGGGTAAACTAATGTATTTATTTATTGTTTTATTTCTTTACTTTATTGGGTATTTTTTTACGTATTGATTACTTATTTTATGTCCTTCATCTATTATCAATTTATTTAGCTGCAGGACGAGAACTGATTTTCTTTTTATTCAATAATCAGAATGTCACTAAACCTGAAATTAAACCTGCAATTTTGACTGTGACTAAATAAGTATTTAGTATCTAGTTTTAGTTTTTTGATCCGTTGAAACTAATGTGCATGGTTAGGCATCTAGTTTCCACCATTGCGAAACACAAAACTATTTACTTGACTGTATGGTCTTTGATAAAAGTAGTAGCGTTTAAAAGATAATCATTATATTATTATATTAACGTTAAAAGTTTTTGCCAGTGTCTTCGTCTGCCGTCATCATCCGTGATAAAAAGACATGGATAATATCTAACATCATTAAAAATTTATAAAAACATATGGTCATAAATAAATATATAATGAATAATAAGCATGTATAAATAAATACATTGATATTATATTGCAGTCAAATGACTACAGTTAGATTCTACCATATATATTATTTACTAGTGTCTCTCCTTTTTAAGGGCGGGTCTCCTGACCCAACCGCTCCCCCGGTGATGCTGTAATAGTCAACAGGGCTTACAGTATAGACAGAACAAAAAAAACTAGTGTCTAGTAGTATATCAATATTTTACATACCTAAGGTTTTAAAAATAAAGTAAATCAGTGATTGATCTACACAGTTATTACAATTGTTTTTTTTATAAAAATAAAAATATAAAAAATCATTGAAACAATTTTTCATATCCTTTTGTAACTTGCACCAAAACCATAATCTAATTGAGTGTAGTGAGAAGTGGTCAGAGAGTCCCAAATGAGATTTATCTGTTGAGTCACTCACTCAGTGTGCTGGTAAAATGAAGTGAGTTTTTGGCTGGACAGTTCCATTACTTGTGCATATACTTTATATACCTATAGGTAATTAGTGGCTTTGTTTTTTATTCTGGTTGACAATGATTTTAGTTAAATATACCTACATTCGCTAAAGAGACTGACGAGAACAAAGCCTATCATTCTTCCAGTTTCCGACAATATTCATTTTCGAAAACAAACTCATAAAAGTGCAAAACCAACGGAATAACAAAAAATATTAAAACTGAAAAATGCAATATAACTTGAAACAATTCGACTTCAAATAAAACCGACTGTTAGAGCGCTGTTTCATTTAGTTTTCATTTAGAGACCGTGATGTTTGGTTTTTAAAGTTGGCATGATCTTTTGAGAGGCGCTCAAATAAACACAAAGAAGCCAAAGCATAAGTTTACTTAATAACTATAACGGTCGCTCGCACCCGTAGGTCTTACCCTCGATCACGCGCTAAGCGAACAATAGCACCGAACAGTAGTTAAATAACCCTTTCCCTATACTAGGGTTGGCTAAATGAGGAGTTCGTAAGAAATTTTGGGTTAGAAGATGGATACTTGTGAGGCCACATGTTATCAAACTACCTCAATGAAGAAAGGCTAATTTCTTTGAATATCTACATTTTACTGCTAGAAATATCAAAAGTTGTGAACCTGGAAAAAATCTGATGGTCGGACAAAAAATCAAATTGATTATATAATAGACTTCAAACGAATATATCGCCGAAGATGTTGGTGTTATCAATATAAGGGCGGGAGAGTAGGTTGGTTGACAGGATGTGAATATCGCATATTGAGAGCCCATTTGCTGGAACGAATATATATAAATATATATACGAAATATTGAGGGAAATAAAACCTAAAACAAGATCTGATAACAGGCCAGGGTCACAAGAACTAGAAAAGCTACTGGAAGAAGGAACGCAGGTATTGGCAACTACGAACCAAAATCATATCTAAATACCTTATTTTGCTATACATATATAAACAAAACAAAACATATACAACAAATACATACATATTTCAATTTAAGTTTTTCTTCACTTCTTTGATGCCATGAGAAAGAAAGGGACAACAACTTTATAGACATGTTCTATACAGAGGCGTAGTGAGGGGGGGGCAAGGGGGGTCATCATGCCCCGGGCGCTAACCACAAAGGGGCGCCAAAAGGTCCGCAAAATAAAAAAATGCTGGATATTTTTTCATTTTTAATATAATTATTGTTTTTGAAAAATATATCTATCTGGTGCCAGTGTAATACAATAAATGTTAATTCGTAAAAAAAAATATATTTAAAATTAAAAAACCGCCGATACAAAAAGACTTCTAAAAAGAATAGGTCACTGCGTCGGGGGACCGTTGTACGTACGCCAACGGTGGCGTCTATTTTATGATGTTAATCATCGAGGACTTAGACTATACGATTCGATATCGTAATTTCTTTATTTTCCTTGGTAACTTACTAGCATTTTAATTTATTCCTTTATTAAACGGTCCCTCGACGCAATGACTTCAATAAGTACATAAAAATATTATTTTTATTCTTTTTAGAGGTCATTTGTTATCGGAGGTTTATATAATTTGAATTATTTTTTTCTGCTTTTTAAAGTTACATTACTGGTTTTTTTTATTGTACTAAATTTTCGGTTGTTTAAGTATTTCTATCAATATTGCATAAGAACCTGTCACCCGCACCAATAAAACCTCAATATCTAGGAGACAACTGTTTCTATTTCAACCAAATGTAGTTAAAAACCATCTCGACGAACATAGCTTTCGATTAAAAAAAACCGCATTTAGACATCACCGCATCACAGACATATACACAGATACACAAACACACAGATACACAGATTGACAGGTCAAACTTATAACACCCCTCTTTTTAGTTGGGGTTTGGTTAGGGGAACAGGCCAAGTGCTGGAAGTCGGACTCGCACACGAATGGTTCCGTACCATTTTATATATATATACATTAAAAAATAACGTAGGTACAACAAAACATTAAAAAATAACGTAGGTATGTGGTATGAGCGGCGCCCCCTTAAATATTTAATTTATTTTAATTTAATGATTTATAAATAAAGTTAATACATATACCACTAAACATTCTGTGAATATTTCAAACGCCTACCTGTTGCGGTTATTAAAAGGGAGCAAAAAATCACGTTTGTTGTAGGGGAGCCCCCAATAGTATTTTTTTTAAATGAGTAAATAACTAAATATTCTGTGAATATTTCAAGCATCTACCTTAAGCCCTTATTATTATCAAGCAAAAATGTAGTTTGTTGCATGGGAACCCCCTTAAAGTATTTATTTTATTTTGTATTTAGAACATATTTGATATAAGAGTCGCAAGGAAAGTTTCTAGGAAAAAAAACTGAGAAAATTAGCAAGATCAACATCGAAAACTAATAGTTTAACTCATACGGTAATAGTATATTCCTAATAAAAATGGCATGTGTTTTCTATTGGCAGGGCTGACTCAAACTGCGTTTTTCAGCACTTTCTTATGGCATCAACGCTTTGTGATTACATAAATAATCTCCTTTCTTAATTTGTCTGATAAAAAAATTATGTTATAGTAAATATTTGTAGTTTACAAAGTATAAACATAATTTCTTGTAGTGTACGCTTATTATTTGCTGCTGGACTTAGGCCTTCGCCAGGGTACGCCATAAGACCCGATTCGTTCGCCATTCAATCATTGCCAGTTACCGTCTTCAAATCATGTTCTTTATAGAGTATAGACCTTTCCATAGTTCTCTGGGTGACATGCAGTTGATGGGCCAGCTTCATCGGCAGGTTCCATGTCTCGGCATCATCTTGAGACATTGTGGCAAAGATAACACAAATATGTGACTCAATTTTACAAATGCTTTATAGCCAAGATACACTCTTCTGATGATTTCTCCAACAAAGCTGTCATAAAAACTGCAACTTTTGCCCTAGGTTACCGTACTCCTAAAAAAGTGGTCCACTTCGAGGGTTACACCTTCGACAGAAATGGGTTCGGGGATGATGTGTTTATTAAACATGAATTTGGTCTTGTCCAAGTTCATCCCGAGCCCAAAACGTCTAGAGGTAGTATTCAGACCAGACAACATATCCTGTAGGTCTTGCAGAGATTCTGCCACTATGACTATGCCTTCGCCAAAGCGGAGATGCGTGAGATATTCACCATTAACATTGATGCACATTTAATCCCTTTGAAATATCTTAAAAACATCCTTCAGCGCATTAGTGAAGAGTTTCGGGAATATTTCGTCACCCTGTCTTACACCTCCAGTAAACTAGGTAGGACTTATTTGGTGGTTCTGTACTTGGACTGACAACGTTCCCATTTGGTAGAGATTTCTCAAAACCTCAGAACATATCGACTATCGCTAGTCGACTTGACAACGCTGCATAGACTCCAGAATAGCCCAGCTTTCAATGAAGTCGAAAGCTTTCTTTTGGTCCACCATGCCACCTTTACGAAATCCGGCCTGCTTCAGTGGCTGGAATTTGTGAAATATGAATGCCAGACAATTCGTGACGATTCAGGAATATAGCTTATAATTGTGGTTTAGAAGTGTGATTGGCCTTTAGTTTGGGGTAGTCCCACATGTTTATCACCGAGTCAGAAACCCTTTTGAGCTCCTCAAGGATTGATTTCTGTACAGCCCTAACGAGTTCATAGGTTACTCCGTCTTCCCCGGAAGTCTTTTATAAACTGTTTATGAGCCGTCTCGATTTCATGGACATATATGTATGATAGATCGTCAGTAAAGTGGCAGGTAAGTGGAGCTCTGGGTCGCTTGCGTTTGGTGGAGGGTTCGGTGCATATGAGGCATACAGATTTGCGTAGAAGTCCTCGATTTCAGAAAACATCTTCGGAACTGATGTTACCATTTCACCATTCGAGGTAATCAGCTTTATCAGGTGAATTTTCCCCATATCTTTGTAAAGACTTTGAATCCCCGACTTCGCTCAATCGCCTCCTGTATGAGGCGAGTGTTCCAGCTTAGATGGTTGCGCCTTACCTAGCTCCGGATCTTTTTTTAAGAGACTGGGTGACTGACAAAGGATACTCTTGTGTTTTTCGTTCAAGTCCCTTCAGTTTTGGGTCTAGGTTGAAAGCTGACACTTCTTATTTGGTTGTCTTTTCCTAAAGTGCCTCATTATCACTTCGCGTACAACTCCTATTATGACGTTTAAGTCCTCGTCAACATTTGCCGGGAATGCCAGTGCAGCGAATCTGTTTTGCATTTCAAGCTGGAACGCATCTTCTCCGGCTTGAGGCGCAGTTGGACGAACAGGCCTCATCATGCGGTTCCGCTCAAGCTTAAACTTGCTATATTGGAGTGCCCCCTTACAAGTCGGTGATAACCAATTCCAGTAACCTGTTGATTTCTAAGACATCCTTAAATATGTGAATTCGATCTCGTTTTTATACAATACATCGAAAAAGCATGAAGCCGGAAAATAACAAGTAAAAGATGACGACCTTTTACTTGTTATTTTTTAAATATAGATACTTTTTAAGGACACAACAAATACAGCGTTTTATTGTTCTGGAGGAACCTAAACCTTATTTATTTATTAAGTCGTAGGTATATTTTACATTTAAAATTTTATTGTTTTCAAAATGGGGGGCGCTATAACGGTATTGTGCCCCGGGCGCGAGTTAAGCTCGCTACGCCTCTGGTTCTATATTATCAATTGAATGTAATTGGCGGTTTTTGTTTGAACCTCAAGTTCGAGCTTACCCGAGCTGGTGTTCCCCAACACTTCGTCCTTTCTTCCACACGGTTTCTTCTACATAATAATGATAGGTTAGATATTCCCTACATAAATCTGTAAAAATATGCGTGATTTAAAATATATATATAAAAAAATTAGATATACTCTTTTAAAAAAAAATAAACGAGCTTCGAGACAAATACATTAGTAAGTTCTAGACTATGAAATTTGTACACAGGATTGCACTTAGATGAGCGAAAAATTATTACATTATCGTATTATTTGGGGTTTAACATATTGCAAGATTTTTTTAGGATAACTTACAAAATTACATCTACCTTCATTGGGAATGCATATTTGGCACACTTCTGTCAGAACTTATACCTATTTTATGCGATAATCGGCTCTTACTTTGCTTTCGGTAAGATATAGGGTATTCTATTTATTTCTATTTCAGGACAGGACCAGGACCCAACTTTAAAAAGGATAATGTATATATTAATTGGATTTGCGTAGTATAATAATCATTTATCCCATAAATGTAGTTGTCTGAAACCATACATAGAATACAAAAAGATTTCAAGAAGTAACACTACAAATTCATTTTCTTTGAAAATGAATCTACTGCTACAATTTCTATATACAAACATAACCATACGTAAATCGTAAATCAGGTAGGTTTTTTAGCAAATTTTATTAAAACATAATAAAACAAGAAAAAGTAAATAGCAAGACCAAAATTAATATTTTTTACTGACACGCATTCTCTAAAGAGGTTGGTTGAGTGAAGGTTAACAAAAACGGAAGTAAATATATCCTCTTTTTTGTGAAAGCACCTGAAATGTCAAGTTCTCTCCACGGACCTTTGATAAATGGTGTCAAGGAAGAAATGTCATTAGTTTTCCAAACACAAATTAACGGAAGTTATATAGGATTAGGTTCTATTTATATTACGTTAAAGTCTCAAACTTATAATGATTTTATAACATCATATTGTTAGCTTTCCTATTATTGGAGCGTAGGTTTTGATGAAAAAATAAAGATATCAGTTGATGGTCTGACAAAAACATGTAATGTTTGTAAAGAAGTTTAATTGTCTAACTAAATAATGGTAATATTTGACAGTGATTTGATTAAAAGTAGTGAATATATAAATCGTCTCCTAGTTGAGAGAAGGGTGAGTGTCAGTTTGTGATTGAGAGACTAAGTTGTATAACAGAACTAGTATAATAATGTGTAACAGTGATAGTAAAGAGTTTAAATAGTAAACAGTTTACAGTTTTTACACAGTTTAGTACACAGTGTGTTTGTAAGCAGTGTCATAAAGTGTTTTAAAGAATAAAATGACTGTCAATGGTGATTCCTTGCAGTAAGAGAGTTCTAATAATATCTTCGAAATAAAATACTACAATAAGTATTTTTATGTGTGCGTTCCTCTGCATACATAATGATTTATATATATTTGGATGTCACAATAAATATGGCCTAAAAACAGAAACACATTTTTATTTTATAACTAGATTATAGTTTTTATATTGATTGTCAAAGCTTATTTATATACATCTTATAAAAAAATCATTTTCATAAATTACTAAAACGTGAACTCTGTCCTATTGAATTTAAAACTAAAAGAAAAGTTAATTTTAATTGCAATCAGACCGCGAAATGAGAGTGAAAAAACTTTTTTTTTTCTTTTTGTCTGTCTATGCTGTTAGCCCTGTTGGCTATTACAGCGTCACCGGGGGAGCGGGTGGGTCAGGAGTCCCACCCTTAAAAAGTTGGGCCAGTTGGGCCCCCATGGGGAACGACGTCCCGAGGGCGTCTTAGATTGAGACACGGACCTTGGCTCGGGGCGTCGTTAGTCAGGAGGGAAGCTAAGGAAATTTGGACACTAGCGTCCTCCGACGGCAGAACGCCGGAGCATCGGAGCACTTACTCAGTTGGGACCTCGTCTATACTGGTATAGACGGTGTGTGTCTTTATGTTGTGTGGTGTCACTTATGCCTACGCGTACGTTATTACCTACTGTGAACGCGCCGTCGGGGTCAACGAGTACCGACTTGGGTCTTCTTTTTCTGACTAAAGTAGTCTTACGTGGTCTATACTCTGCGGCGTCAGCCACCAGTGGGTTCGGGTGTCGCTCAGCACTTTCAAAGTACTTTTAGGAAAGCCTCTTGAAGTAATGAGCGATGGTCGGAAGGCCTAAATCTCTATGAAGATCGATGTTGCGTACGAACCACGGCGCCCCGGTTGCAATCCGTGTAAACCTGTTTTGAATCACCTGATTAGCGTGCGCAAAAGCGGGACTCGCATAGGATATGACGGAACGTATGCAAGTTTTGTAAAGTGTCACCTTATTGCGAAGGGACATTTTACTCCGCTTGCCTAACAGCGGATATAAACGACCTAATATGTAAGCCGCTCTGCTACAAACGGTCCTAATATGCTCAGTGTAAACTAACTTTCTATCTAACGTTACTCCTAGGTATTTTGCCTCGTCTTTCCAAGGTATCGGTTTATCAAAGAGTTTGATTCGCGGGAGGATCCTTGGGGGGCCCCGTTTGAAGAGGCGGAAGGAGCTTTATCACTTTATTTATTTATTTAATACTTTATTGCACACAAAACATAGAAGAAAAAAAAAAAAAGAAACAGATAAAAATGCACAAAATGTGAGCTTATCTCTAGGTGCAGAGATTTCTTCCAGCCAACCCAAAAAATATGATGTTGTGATAGAATATTGGAAGGCATCGTGTACAATTTATATATAAAAAAAAAGAAAACAATAAAAAAAAGAAAAGACAAAAAAAAATATATATCTAATACCTACAAAAAACAAAAATAGTATAAAAATATATATATATATATAGATTATATAAAAGATTTTATATCAATATCCACTACAACTTACAAATCCGAAGGCATATAATAATATTATGTGAATGATAAATAATGCTCCTTGAACCGTTTTTTAAAAACAGGAAGAGAACTTTGTTAGTGATCCTATCGAGACCTGGCGATTTATTGGCGTGAAGCGCCCTAACTATGGACGTCACCTCGTCTAGGTTCGTTTCCTTAATTGTCGGACCGATCGGTGGCTGAGAACACATTATATTGACCGATTGGTCGACTATTTCGACATGATCGCGATCAACCGATTGAGCAGACAGACGGCACAGGCTCTCTAGACTGTCGGTTAAGCACTCAGCTTTGTCAAGGTCGTACTATGTCGAGCACGTCGGGTCTGTCATGTCGGAAGTCTGTGTCGCAATACCGTGTGGGACTCAAAGGCGCGGTGATCTCGAAGTCGAAACCAGCCTTGGAACTTAGCCTATCAAAGAGATTTCCTCTACTGTTTGCGACAGTAGAGTTCCAGCGGGGATGTTTGCAATTTAGGAGATGTTTGCAATTTTGTTTGCCGGCCAGAATGGTTGCGTTACCAAATTGGAGTAAGGACTTAAGGTCCCCCGCAACTAAGGCTTTATTGGGAGAAAGATAGACGGATGCTAGTACGATCGACTGATGGCCGGTCATACCCACCTGACATAATAACGCTTCTACGTTAACTAGTTGGGGCGGATCGAGCGGAGTGCAATGAAGAGACCTTCTGTAGTAGATGATGGTTCCCCCCTTCGCGGTTGCCTTATCGTTCCTAACAAGACGGAAATTCGCGATGCGCGGATCACGATTACACAGCTTCAGAAAGGTCTCTTGTACTAACAGGACGTCTATCTGGTGCGTAACCATGAAGTCGCGCACTAGATCTATCTGCTTAAGTAGCCCGTTCGCGTTGAATGTAGTGACAGTCAGAGAGCGATGTTTTACCCTTCCACGCGATGTCATCATGTTGACATCGTGTGTTCGTATATCGATTTGGTTAGGACGGCGTGCTTGAGGAGCACTTCCATCTTCGCGGGAGGGTTCCGCGCGGAATCCCTCTTTCCCTCTCATCTCGGAAAAGACTAAAAGCTCTTCGATGTCTATTACACCGAAGAGGCTCGTGACGCACGCGAGCGGCAACGACTGGGGGACGGGCTGTGGGATAATCCACGGAGGCTTCACCCAAGCGTTCGCGATCGCGTTCGCGGGTGCCTGAGGGGCCTGAGATGCCTGAGGGGCCGCGGGCCTCTTAGGGGCTAGAGGAGCCCATGGAGGCTGGACGAACTGAGGAGGATGCCTTGCCGGCTGTGTCCTGCGCGGCGCATTGGGGCACCTGCGATAATTCGCGGGGCGGCCCTTCGGTCCCCACAGGACGCAGCTGGGAGGATCTTCAGGAACCGGTGCCTTTCGCGGACAGTCGGCTGTCGCGTGGTTGTCCAGGTACTTGACGCACCTTGGACGCGCGTGACAAAAACGTTGGGAATGCCCATAGAGATGGCAGCGATGACACTGACCAGGAAAACTGCGACCGCGTGGAGGTTCGACCCTAAGCCGGAGAGTTGGCAGACTGCCTTGACGTTAAAAATAGCTTTCTTTCCGGGGAAAGCTCGAGATGGACGAGAAAGAGATCGAACGGGTCCCTAGTGATCGCTCGGTTCATGCGGTGCACCGAGATGACGGGGAACGATTGGGACTTAAGGTCCTCGAAAATCCGGTCAGTAGTGAGCTCCACGGGGAGCCCTCGGATAACCACCGTTAAGCGGCGTTCATCCTCTAGCGCGTAGGTGTGGTATCCGTAACCACGTTCGCGGAGGAGACGAGTCAGACCACGGTGGTCCGACGAAGACGCGGTTTGAGCGCGGATATCGTCGGCGGTATTTCGGGCGGACGTGAAATGGAGCTTGTGCTCCGTCATAAGTGCGGACAGAGTGTCCCACTTAGACTTGTCCCTTATGTAAAGCGGCGGCGGCGCGGGAGACTTACGTGGCGATGAAGGCGCCTCCACGGGCTCTGAAGGCGCGGACGCGGATGCATCAAGCGCGATCAGCGCGTTCGCGAGTCGGGCCCGGGCCCGTAGAACGGACGCCGGACGGGGTGAAAAAACTAATTAACTCAATTCAAACCCTGAATGGAAATTTCAAATAGAAAAGGAACACTAAACTTCTCTTTTCAGCATTTCTTGCTTGATGTACCTATTATAACTCATTTGCACCATCTTTACTAAAATAACATTATATAATAAATATAATAAGAGCTGGTGTACTGCGAGGGTTGGATATGGATTAGAATTAGTAGGTTCCATACTTGTGTAAATAAATTTTTAAAATATTAAAGAGTATCATTAATTATTGTATACGATGTCACTCTTGTTTTCCACACTTTTTTTTTTATATCGTTGGAAAAATGCGTTACGCATCATCCCAGCGGCCAGGAAGGTGATGGCCGAGAGGGTATGTGGGACTACCCGGCAGCATAGAAAACGCTGCCATTTTTAAGTAAAACCACTAAAAAACTAACGGTTGACCTCATCCCCTTAATGGGACGCCAAGGGATCGCTGTCGCACTCACCGTGACGCCCCGACGGAACCCCCAAACGAGCTAACCTCTAACTTGACCGACCTTATTTTGCCGAGCGACCGATTTTGGAATAATTTAAACAAAGTTTGTTCAGAAAGAAAGAGTAATGCAATTATATATTTAAATATAATTTAAAAATAATGTCACCACAATAGTGATTATAACACTGACATCAAACAAGACAGTATTGATTTAAAGAGTCCAGACTATCTAAATCTTGGTGCTGAAAATGGTTATGGACCTACACATACACGTTTCTTTCGAGACATAGTAACTGCTTGGACCATGTGCTGCTTAAATCTAAATCGACAGCATTACTTTTTGTTATACTGCTTTGACGGACCATCTACCTGGTCTTACCTACAATACAATTACAAAATAAATCTTCATCACCCTTTATTAAAAGAACAAACTATTCAGGTAGTTACTTTTTTTTTAAATTATTAAATTGCCTAACATACTAAATATAAGCCCAGCTAATTAAGCTATTTTTTTGGTTAGGATTTCTAATGGATGCCCTACAACACTGAACAATATATAAAATAAATTCTTGTAAAAAGAGAATATCTAAACCCTGGATCACAAAAGTTCTTTTGCGGTGCATTCGCCACAGAGACCTCATGCACCTTAAAGTGAGAAAATGTTCTACAAATTATATCTTATAAAAAGTTACCATCGTTACCGAACCTTATTTTATTTTTTTTATAAAAACTGAATATGAAAGGTCTCAAATTCAATAGACTCATAACAATTCAAATCTAACCTGAAAATAATTAAAATAATAGATTATACAAAATAAAGCACAGCTAGTTGAATTGCTAAAGATAGCACCTGATCCTATTCTAGCAGTTAATAAAGTTAATGTATTTGCAAATGTTGGGAGGATATATACTATTTGATATATATATCAATCAAACTCGATTAGGTTGCAATAATTCAATAATTTCAAAATTTCTAGTTCTAAACCTGAGACATTTTTTGCAACTCAAATGATGATACAGAATTTAGAAGACTGAAACAGGAATTCAAAAAATTACTGTGCTATCGGATGGTATGGAATTTCATCATCTGTGTTGAAATTCGGTTCAGACTTTATTGCGTCATCTTTAACACATATTACTAATTTCGGCTTTACAACTAGTATTTTTCTTGAACCTTTCTAAATATCGACTCCTGGTTGCTCAACTACAGATGCTGGTGTTGAGTTATAGCTGAATCTTTTTGAAGCCTGGGAAGAATCAGAAAAATCTGTTATTTATTAAGCATAACAGCATTTCTGGGTATCACCTTAGATGCAAAATTAAACAGACTTAGCTCTACCGCATACTACGTTCAAAGACACCGATTGACAAGCATTGAAACCGCCAGATTAGTTTACTTTAGTAATTTTCACAGTATCATGTCATATGGCATACTATTATGGGGTAATAAATCAGATATTGATACGATCTTATACGGTTTTACAATAAACTCCCATATAAAGCCTAGAATTGTCCTGAAATAAATTTTAATTATATATTTGTTGCATGGTTCCTCTTACACCACGGAACTCGTAACTTGGTAGAGTTTTATATTCATACTGGATATTTCCCACCTGATGGGAAGGGGAATGTAGTCTTAGGTGGTGAGGCGCATTACCCTAGCACCCTATACACTCTTCTCTTGAAGACACCCACATTGAATTTGGCCGGAAATACCGACTCAGGTAAGCTGTTCCAATCCTAGTCTCTAAACTCTAGAGTGTTAGATACACTTGTCACCTGTTGTTTGCTTGGGGATAATTTCTAGAGAAAAAGGAAAGTCTAAAATAATAAATTCAAATACTAATTTAATCTATATCAATAATATTATTAATATTCTAAATCAACTTATGAATGATTTTAATGTATTGCACACTTGCTTTATCTAATTTCTCAAAGAGTTATTGATGGGCCGATCCCGGCGGCACTGCAATGCCGGGCCGACCCGTGACGGGAGTGGAGCGAGCCCCGAACATCCCGTCGGTTTACAAAAATCAGATTAATATACTGGTCCCGACATGCGGGAACTTTCAGATATTAAGCTGAAAAGAACAGATACTACACTTTGATCTTAGCCAAAAGGCCGAGAAGCGATAACACTATAGTATCATCCGAGGAGGGTCATTCACGGAGCAAAAATCTTATCACCGCGATTCAAAAGCAACACTGAGTTTAAAGCGACATCTAGCGGAGTGATGGAACATAATGTAGAGACACTTGAGTATTTATAATAGACACCAGTTCCTTAATACATTTGCCAAAAATAGAAGGTTAGTTCAACATACTTTAATGTATTTATTTTGACAGTATCAATCCCCAAAAAAAAAATCCCTCTACTTTGATGTGAACGTTATCAAAATTTGAAATACCTAAAGAGTTCTTAACATACATATACTTCTAGTGACATCTAGCGGCAGTCTTGGAACTATCATACATTTTAATAAAGATAAGAAACACTACTGTTCTATTTTTTTTTTACAAAAAAATTTAATCACTTCATTTCGGAATATTCAATTTAGTAATTGCAGCTGAAAAATACCCTTGTTGTTTTAAATATTATCTAAATACACTGTAAAATATAAATTAGAACAGTAAAAAACTAACTATCGACATATGTTAAGGTTTTTTTAAATCGATGCCAAAATAGGTTTTTTTGCAAGTAAGTCTTTAATTTTTATAATTCATTATAATTTAACCACAACACAGTACATTTTGACTGACTCTACATTTTGTGACATCATTTAACATTAGATGTCGCTGTACATGAGTTAAGTAATTCTGAATCGCGGTGACTAAAATTTACCCAGCAACATGACCTCAGCTCCTTACCGTTGCTCTACACTCTGGTTTCCCTTCAAAACGTATAAATCTTTCGCCTTTTACTAAAGATTTCCGTGGAGGGGAACACTCAAATGAGTCTAACTCTATTTTTTGAAGCCTCACTTCGGTGAGGTTAATATATGAAAATTATTAGCTAAATTTTTACACAATGAGTTTCGTATCTAGCTGGCGAAATAGATTTATATGTAACTATAACCGGATATTTTTTCAGAATCGATGAGGCTAATAATTCAAGAAACTATAGAATAGACCTATACAATAAACATACGTTGAGACCAATTGATTTCTGAGGACTTGCTTTGTTGAAATAACTGGTCTTACTTATTATCTATAAGTAGATATAATGTTATAAGATAATTCCATTAACAACCTGTATTGCGAATAACAATATGACAAAGAGGATTATAAAATTATCTGGAGACCATAAAAATAATTTGCTCTGAATGCATTTTATATTTTGGATATTTGAAATATTCAGGTTACCTAACACGTTTTAGATTTAAGAACATATATAATGTGAGCTTTAAGTAAAAAAAAAATTCTCTACAAAAAATAATCTCAATAGTACAGAGCTTCCATAAAAAAAACTTAACGTAATTTCAAATAAAGTTTAGTGTTAAAAGTTTGAAAGCACAATAATTTAAATTCAAATAAGCAATAATTATTAATTCTAAATCAAGGATAATAATTAAGCACCAATCAGTAAAATAAAATTTTTAAATTACCAATCAATATAATCAATATAATTAAATTTAATTAACATATGATTTAAAATTTAATACTATTAACAAATGCAGATTGCAAACAAAACCGAGTTTTATTAAATCTGAAATCTGTAAATGTATCTTTGATCGGCCACTAATCACTATATAAATACATATTTAATATCTAGTTTTAGTTTTTGCATTCGTTGAAACTAAAGCGCTTAGTTGTCATCTAGTTTGTACCATTACGAAATACATAACTATTAACTTGTCTGTGTGGTCTTCAATAAATCGTTACTTTTTTTTATTAATTTTTTGCCAGTTTTTGCCAGTTTCTTTCTCTGTTCATCATCCGTGATAAAAAGACAGTGTTAAAAACTTCATTAAAAAGCTTTTAATAGTAGATTTTAAATGTAATTTTAATCTTAATCGAAACTAAAGTATTTGTCGGGGTCAAAATATTCTATCTGTTGAATGTTAAACCTTTTATTTTAAGAAAGTGATAATAATCGCTAAAGCTTTAAATAAATAAAGTATGAAAAAAATGCATATATTTATGAATACATTGGTAAAATACATAGAAACGATTGGGTAGAATAATTTAATCGGTTTACATCTGGCTGTCTCAGTTGCCGTCGGAAACGTAGCTTCACAGCGACATCCGGTGAGAGGCTGGTACTAACCAAGACTAACTAGTCCATAGGAGGTGCAGTAAAATGATTACCCTTTTTAATATGTAGCAAAACCATAATCTAATTGATTGTAGTAAGAAGTAGCCAGAGAGGCCCAAATGAGATTTATTTATGCTGAGTCACTCACTTAGTTTGCTGGTAAAATGGCATGAGTTTTCGACTTAACACTTTATTTACTTGTGCATGACCTTTATATATAATTAGTTATTTTCTTTGTTTGGCAATGTACATTAAGTTACATTTTCAATTGCAATAGAGATATCCGAAAGCAAAGCCTATTAAACATCTTGTAAACGACAGTTTTAATTTGCGAAATCGAACTCAGTAAAAAGTGCAAAAGGCAAAGGAATAACAAAAATATTAAAAATGAAAAATGCAATATACTTGAAATGATTCGACTTCAAATAAAACCGATTGTTAGAGCGCTGTTTGATTTCGTTTTCAATTAGAGAATGTGATGTTTGGTTTTTAAAGTTAGCATGATCTTTTTGAGAGGCGCGACAAATAAATAAAAATGGCCAAAAAACGGGGGGTACCTTATTAGGTAGGTATAATTATTTTATACCTGTTTAAATTGAATACCATTTATTTATTTATACTCTTTATTGCAAACCACAGTACATGAGAAAAAAAGTAATACATACCATTGCTTGATTTATAAACATAATTTATAGATTTTTTTTTGAAAATATTGAATTTTTATGCATAAGAAAATGAACTTTTGAGGAAAATCATGTCTTAATCTGGTCGTACGTCTTCTTTCGTTTATCTTCTACTTATTTATAACTGAGAGTTCCGAAAACATTTTTAAGTCTCCGGTTATATAACATAAGACGCAACTACTAACCTACATTTCTATTAGTTATCTATTTTTGTACAAAATATCTTTATCTAAAGATAAAGATATTATGTACAAAAAAAATAAAGATAAATCTTTATATATATATTTCTTGTGTGCGTGTGTATGTCACTGAACTCCTCCTAAAAGACTGGACCGATTTTTCTGAAATTCTTTGTGCGTGTTCAAGGGGATTTGAGAATTGTTTAGATTTATAATTTGGTCCACTGGAAAATGGTTTTTTGATTAATTTATATTTTGTGTAAGTAGGTGGTGATTTTGGATTGTTTCACATTGGTTCCGACTGCGCTACCATGGCAATGTCTAATATTATATTTTAATTATAGTCTGCCTTGACAGTTGGGGTCTGTTGGGTCCGCTAGTTCCTATATATAATGTGGTAAGGAGAAAGTCGATTTGACTGTGTTGTTGTATGAATTATAAAATGCAATCAGTTGACTTTTGTGAGCTATATAGGCGTAAACATATGAGTGAATCACAATACAGTTTGTGAAACTCAAAATCGAACAAAACATATAATAGACCGAAAACTAAAATAGAAAGACAACTTTGACAGTTCGTAAAACACAAAATCGTTTAAAACATAACTGTTAGTATAGGTAAATAAAGTCTGGGAAATATATGGAATTGCTATTTAATTCAGTCTTCCGACTGTCTGACCGTCTGTCTGGCTCAGCAATTAAGGGGGCTTCGCGACAATTGAGTTAGTGAGTTTTGACGTTTCAAATGTATACCTACACAGGATTGCACTCAGATCAGTAGATCTATTAGACTATGTATATAAACGTTTGTAGTGTTACTCCCTCATACATACCGCAATCGATAATTATAAATGGTTGTTCAGGATCTATATGAATTGCCAAAAATAGCAGCCCTCATCTCACCCAGCAATCATGCAAACTTCGAGACATTGCAAATTGTATTAGTAAGTTTTGACGTTTGAAATTTGTACACAGAATTGCACTTAGATAAATGAAAAATTTATATATTGTCATGAAGCCCTTATCTGATTCTTTTTGACCTAACATGTTGTAAGAGGTTTAAGAAAAAAAATAGAACTGGCCGTCGCGCGGGATGACGTCAACCACCTTCAAATTCATGGATGGGACTTCAACCACCACTTGTTTTTTGGGCTTTTATCAAGTCTTAGTTTCACTTTGGTAATTCTTTATTCTTTATTGTACACCACATAAAAAGGTTACAAAGACAATTATATATTATGTTGTACAAAGGCGGCCTTATCGCCTGGCGGCGATTTCTTCCAGGCAACCTTAGGGTTAGAACAGACCTAAAAGACAGAGTGATATAGGGAGGTGGCATAAATTAAAAATAACAAACATACATATAAATAGCTACACATTAATACGTAGATTTATTATAAATATTAATTAAAATAAGATATAATAAACTAAACCATATATTATAAATACAAGGAGATTGATAACATAATAATAGTAGTACGTAAATAAGAATATAATAGAATTTTTATATTATTATACTTAATTCGTCTTAATTATCATTAGTTAAAAAGTACTCCTTCACAGATTTGAATAAGATATGAAGTAGTCCTATTTCAAGCTATTACCCGATATTTTCTTGAAAATTATCACTAATCTGTAGAACCAAAATCTGTAGAACTGTAATCTGTAGAACCAAAAGGTTTGGATACTTCGCCGTACGTAATAAATAGATAATAAATACAAAAATCGTTTAGTATACAATTAATAATATAAAGGCTTCATATATTCGACACACTGCTTCTTCAATACCGGTGGCAATAGTAGAAAATTTTAGAAAAATATGCCAAAAACACTTGGCGGTGTAGATAAAGATGCATTGTGACGCTCGTACGCCAAAAACTATTGTTTTTATGTAAAAGAATATAAATACATAAATTGTAGGATTTTTTTTCTAGTATTAATTTTGTACATAAATATTTTTTTAGAAAAATGCATTGGAAAGAAGATATTCCGAAAAAACTGGTTTTGGCCGCCATTTTTTCAATATGGTGGCGCGAACGGCGGAGATGGTAAAATTGAAATTCAAAAAGAGCATTCCGAAATCTATAAAATAACCAATTTTCAAAACTCCCGGAAAACTTTCCAGGTAAAACAACCAAATGACTGGGCGTGTGTGTGAAACTGATATTCAGAGATTTTCAGACGATTACACTTCAAATTCCATTTCTATTTAAATACATCGATTTATAGAACTTCTAGGTAAAAATCTAACTATTAATATACAAATATAACTAAATGATGTACTTAAATCTCAATTAAGCCTCAAAATATTTGAATAAAAGTAGAAAAACATAAATAGCAAACGAAAATTTGATATTTTTTCTTATAAGGCATTTTCTAAAGAGGATGAGTAAAGTTGAAGAAAAACGGAAGTAAATATATCCTGTTTTTGTGAAAGCACCTGAAACGTCAAGTCCTCCCCATGGACCTCTGATAAATGGTGTCAAGAAAGAAATGTCATTAGTTTTATAAACAAAATTAACGAAAGTTATATAAGATAAGGTTCTATTTATATTACATTTAACAGTTTCTATCAATTTTATAACTTTATAATAACATCTCTTCAAAGTAAAAAAATATAATAACGTGTGTATAAAAAGTTTTCTAAGCACTAACTTAAATGAGCACTCCTTTACATACATTATGATTTCGATATATTTAGTTGTTTGTATGTATTACAAAAATTAAATAATTAATTACAATAAAATAAAAACAAAATCATTTTTTTGTAATACCAGTTTAAATTTTGATTATGGTTTATATATTTGTTTTAAGCCTATATATACGTACATACAATTATTAAAAACATCATTTTCATAAATCACTAAAACGTTAACTCATTCCTGTTCAAATTAAAACTAAAAGAAAAGTTAATTTTAATTGCAATCGGACCGCGAAATGAAAGAATGAAAAAAACTAATTAACTCAATTCAAACCCTGAATGAGTTGCCATTTCAAATAGAAATTACGTTAGAAAAGGAACACTATACTTGTCTTTTCAGTGTTTCTTGCTTGTATCTAAGTAGTTTAACTCTATGGCACCATCCTTACTAAAATTATCAACAATAAAAATAATAAGAATCAAAGTGTAAGTCGGATTCACGCTGATTTCCAGTTCCATCCATACTTAATGTAAATTAATTATTTTAAAAATAAAGAATAATAAATATGTAACTCTTTGTTTCCGAGTTCGATTCAAACTTGGCAGAGTTTTTTAAGATTTAATGTTTTCCTATTATTGTAATGTATCATAATATAAAATTAGTGCAAGAAACGTATATTCCATATTTTATTATAATTAAAGATGGAATCATTTTGTGTGCTATTTCACGGCAATGAAAAGATCCGTAGTCAAAAAAAACATCATACCACAAGATCGAACAAAATACTGAACTGTGTCTCGACATTTTCGAAACAAAAACCAAGAGTATTGTAGGAAGGAGTAAAAACACCATCTTCAGTATAGCACTTCATAATTTTTGCAACTATTTATCATTCCAACTATTAATCATTTAATTGTAAACATTGTTTTAAATATTACCGCCATCACTTAGTTTATGTTACAAAAAATAAACAACCAGGACACTCTTTAAAAATCTTTATCCAAGTTTATCTTTTCTTTACATATACCTTTTTTTCGAAATGTTGATCACGCGCCTGACTGATAATATTTCTTTAACAATCTTCACAACTTAAGATAACTTAATTATGATATGTAAAAAAAGAAGAAGAAATAAGAAATAAAATATGTAGTAGGATTTACAAAACTTTAAAATGTAAGAAAAAAAAAGGTTAGATTTTTTTTTAACAGAAATTTACACAATAAAATTTCAAAATTCGAAACAAATACAAGTTTAGAAAAAGGACCATTGGTTGTGGACAATATGATCAGCCTTTTAATTTATATTTAAGCTAAGGTTAAGAGTAGAAATCCCATAAATAAACGATCAATAAAACCTTATCATTGAAAGTTATCCAATGAGGATTAGGATTTACGAACCTTTAAAAGTGGGGTCGTAAACCTATTATTTTAATCATAATTTTTGATTTTAATGCATAAAACTAAAAATAAGATCATCATAATCTCAGAAGGACAAGATAAAATTAAAACATTGAATAATAATTGCTTTAAGTATTTTAGCCACTCATCTAAAATACATTCAACGTCAGTTGGCTTTGCAATTATCTTGAATTAACTAGTTAGAGTTGCGGCTGGTTATAAATAATTCGTTACTATATTTATATTATCTCAAGTCTGAATACTAGATGATAGGATATATGTAGGTGTCTGTCAGTTAGTTATTTTATATTGTAAATTATTTCCGAGCATAGAGTTCAGGCTGTAAACAGAATGAATTAACGGTACCTTGAGGCCTCATAGTGTTTTGAAAGAACGGGTTTAATTTTTCATTAAGTATACAATTTTAGTGATGACATCGTATTTCTACAGATTTGTTTCATTATAGTAATATTTATAACGCTTTCTTTACTTGTATGAAAATAAAAATATATGAAACAATGTCGGGGATAGAGCTAGTCTTATCCAATTTGATACAAAAGAAGCAAGGTGTGAATATTTTTACATAAAAAGCTATCTCTAAAGAGGTTGAGTGAAGGTGAAGAAAAAGGAAGTAAATATATCCTGTTTTTGTGAAAGCTCCTGAAATGTCAAGTCCTCCGCACTGACTACTAATAAATGACGTCAGAGAGGAAACATCATTAGTTACTCCTTTTAAGATTACGGTTACAAAAACAATAATTATATTTTATTTATTAACTTGATACTTCCGTATTATAATTTATTATTATTTTAAATAAAAACAAAACATAATTAAGTTAGGTATATTAGTCACTACACTAAGCTTATGTTTTTTTTTAATGATATATTTATTTTTTATTTTTAATCTAACGGTTGCTAACGCAAAATCTAAAAATATTTACAAATACGGACATAAAGAGGACCGAAAACAGCACTGTTTTTTCTAAAATATACACTAGGTACAAATATAAATAAGTTATAATAGTTGCATTAAAATTGGAGTTGTATTTGTATGTGCTGTGTGTTACATATACTATGAATATAGTATCTAGTAAATATCATTTAAACTATATTCTACGTATTATGAAAAGATATTTTGCATTCTATATTATAAATGTAACTGAATATTACCTATTGTACAAAAAAAAATAACTTACACTTGAAACTTGAAAATGAGAAAAACAATAGCATTCAATTAAATAAGATAAAGAGTAAGATAATACTTACTCTTTATTTTAGAAAGTAAAATAGTTAAAAATTAAAGTAGGTACATACACAATATTCTCTTTGTAGCAAAAATCTTGCTGTGTTCATTCTGTGTTCATTAAATCATTAATTGTATTTGTTCTATTTATTATACGAATAAATTAGTTTCAAAATTAATTATAGAGGTGACATCAAAATTAAGTGGTTCTATACTACAATATAAAAATATTATGTTGAAGTTTGAATGAATTTTAATAGATGGCGCCTTCGTAGTAAATTATCAGACAATACAGAATACAAAATGTAACATTCTTTAAGGCAATTTAGCAACTTGACGATAAAGGGATTATCACTGCAGCTATAGGTATTTTGAATGACTAAAATCCGAACATCAGCTGAATAGTACCAAAAAAAGACTGGATAATGTTTCTTAATTACAAGACACGGAACCCTTCATTATTAAGGACTTGCTTTGTGGTCTAAAAGCCATTGGCCATACCATTATGGTAAAAAACACTATCAAATTACTCTTTGGTTTATTACTATAGTTATATTCCCATATTAAAATATTTTATGAGGTCATGTTTTCTCAGTAAAAGTCTTTATAATAATGATATTATGTTCTTTATAAAGTACGAAGTTTAGCTGTTTCTTAAAATATCATTCACTTTTCCTACATTGTAGGAAGTTGTTCATCGTTAATTTATATATTGTATATATACAAATCTGGTTTCCTTAAATAGCGTTAAAATATAATAAATATCATCATCACATATTGTAATAGATCTGTGTTCGGATGATTATTCGTCTATTATATATATATATATATATATATATATATATATATATATATATATATATAGGCGGTTGCCCTTCATCATCAGAATCAACCATGTCTTAAATAAATTGTAATGTGGATATGAACAAAAAAGAATCACCAATGTCACAATCAAAAGTTATTTAATTAACAAATTATCTTTCCTACAAAAATACACTAAAATCTATTCACTAGTAATTAGGGAATTACATAACCAATCACTTTTAATTAGTTTTTAAACATAAAAGGCACAAGATATCTTGGAACAAAAACGATTCGTCGCAAATGTGGTGCGCTCGCCATTGACGTTCCAAAAAATCACTCAACATGGCCGCGCTGACCATCAACACGACGCTTCGCCAGACTGACAATTGTCAAATCTCGTTCCGACGTATCTCTCAAAATATGGCGCATGGCAAGGCGCCGTCATATATATATATATATATATTTATTTATTTATTATATATTATGTATGTATTTTATTTCGTATTTAGTAAAAATTCAAAATAAAAAGCGGAATAGTTATACAAACATGAATTTTAATAAATTTTTAATATCAGACTGTTACATATTTCGGCAGTGTGCTCGAAATTTGTCGAACGGAAGTCGATTTGTTTCCGGTTTATCGTTATGGGATTTTAATTCTTAATATTTAAATCCTTTTACTGGAGTCAAATTTTAGCCTAGTATCTTTATAAAGTATTTTTACATCTATTTACAATTACGGAAAAGGTTAGTGAATGAGAAAATAGTGTGTGTGTGTGTCTTAGAGATTAATAGATATACATCAACTTTTGATGTCGAATCAAATATTTGACTACAAGAAGTAGTGTAATACAATAGAACAGTGAGTGTTTGACTTAGAACATTTAGGAGAAACCCAGGCAAAGCTTAATTTACTTTAAAGGTTTACTTAATTATTGTCGTTATAATTGAAACAAATGTTTAAAATCATTCTTCATTTTATGAACTCATATAATGAAATAACAATTATCATTAATATTAATTAAACTCCTAGATATAAGTTCAGTTTTCAAAAATGGCACGAATATCTACTTTGGCCAGACCCCGGGTATAATAAATACAGTATTAGGGCAAAGCAAACAACAAGACTATTGGTAATGGAACTAAACATTAGAAATAAAATAACTATAAAAAATTAAAGGAGATATTCAAGAAATATTTTTTTGCGACCATGCGAATTATTGTAGTTATTATACACAAAAAAAGTAAACTTAAAAAGAAATAAAAATTGAAAATTAAAGGAACATATAAAAAAAAATCATTGTTGCAATTATACTAATTATTGGAGTTATTTTTAAAATTAACAAAGGAATTAAAATAAAAAACAAATATCCAGAATTACAGAAACATAAAAAAAAACTATAATACGAGTACTAATGCAGTTATCACGAAAAGAATCATCAGTTTTCGAATAGACACTGTTCATGACACCACTGAGTATTTGTATTACGAGATTCTATGAACAATCCAAAATCCCGGATCCAGGATAAGATTTATTATACTATGGCTATGTATATTTATACAATAATAATTAATACTATGCATAATAAGTAATAATTGGAATTTAGTTAAACCACTAACAACATTATTAGTTCAAATAAATTACTGATAATTATGTAGGTGCTACTAATCAGGTCAATCGAATGGAATTGAGGTGCGATAATAAATATATATAATTAACAAACTAAATCAGATAGAAAGTGCTATTTAGCAGGAATCGAAACTTAATAAAACGTAAAATCTTTAGATATAAACTTATCTACAAGTCCAGCGTAGAATGTTTATAGATTAGATGGACTTTCAGTGTCATAGATGTATCATTCATCAATTAACGACATTCAGGTTTGGTTAATGTATTAAAATATTTTATTTGTTATAACAATGGTAACATTCACTTAGTGTAATTGCAGTAAATATCAGTATGTACTCCAGCAACTTTTCAGCGGCACAAAGATATTACTCTGATAGATAGAGTTCTGTATAAGTAGATTGTTGTTTTCAATTGCTGTTGATTTTATCGAGTTTTATATTTTAAAAAGTTATGATGGTTCTAATAGTTCAGCAGGGTTTTAAGAGAGTTTTATTATTTAGGTAGGTAGAAATATAATTCATTAAATATTATTAATTATTATCGTATCTCACACTTGTAAGTTGTTTTAAATTAATAACCTAACTTGAGTGTAGTGTTTTCTTGGTGGTAGACCATAACATCCATCGGGCAGAGTCGTGCCGCAAAGCGACCTAGTCGTGTTCCGGCACGTTGCTCGACGAAGCCGTTTATGGGAAATGGGTCTGAACAGTTGCGGTGCGTTGACGAACCGGTTTGACGTCGGGTTGGTGTTTGTTTTGTCGGGTGTCTAGTCGAGGAGGGTAGCGGGATCCGAAGCGACGGCTTTCTGCTGGCCGCCCACTACTGAGACACCCGGCGGTAGATAGTTTGCAGCTGAACTACGGGTCAGCTGCTAAGATCAGGGTACTACGGGACCCCGGTACCTAAGCCCTCCGGCAGCGATGCATGCGCTTGCGTGTGTAAACTGCCGGGTTACCGGTTTTGGTGTTGGATTCGTAGTGGTAATGTGGTTAGCTGCAGAGATTCGGCGCTGTTCGTCTGGGTCCCCACAGTTGTCGGGGGCTCGTCGGATCTTGTGCGCAGCGAGAGGTGATTGACCAGCCTAAGGCGAAGGGCTGCTGCGGTCTTTTACTTCGGGGCTTGGAACGGTCCTTAAGCAGAGATCCTTTCGGGGGTCACTGCAGTTCGGGTAGCCCCCGGCTAAGAGGTTAGATGAATGTGCTAGCATCTATCCGGTCACCCGAATGAGAAAAGGTAGCTTGGTGGTCGCGATTGGACTTGTCTATGACCGATAGCCTTGCGAGCTTACTAGTCTTATAGTGCCGTTGTCAGATGACTTCGGAGGTCAGACCTGCCGTTTAAGGGTCCATGTGACAGGGATAAACCTTGACCACATGAATAGCGGCTCAATCCTTTATAACCAGAGGGTTGACAAGGTTGAGATGCTATAAACATAAACAATAGGACAAAAGGAGGCGAGGGCGTGGCCGCCCACAGATAGTTGGAGGCCCAATTAGTGGATTAGCCAACCACGAAAGGCTGCCCCGCCAGCTGTGAAAAATCCCAGGGTGGCTACATCGTGTTGGTTGGCGAGCAGACGATGAGGCTCGATGGCGATCCTTGAGGGGTATCGGGCGTCCACAGGGCGTCCACAATCGCCAGACAGAGTGGCAAGACATCACCAATTTCGATGTTGGGTTCGATATGTACCGCTTCTTTCAACTGCCATTTCCCATTCCTATTCACTTTTATATTTTTTTTTTTTATGAAAAAGTTAAAAAAAAGGAACAAGTTGACACAGCGGTTGCACTCCTCCACATATAAAATGCACCTCACTAATATAAGGGGTTTGCACTCAAATCTTTTAGCTGTCCACCACCACCTGGATACAGAGCAGCCGCACTTGCTCTTTTTAAAGCGATCGAGTGGAACTTCTGCTAACCCTCACTGCCTGCTCTGCTGAAGCCGGATGGATCTCTGGCCCATACAGCAACAGAGAAAGCGAATGTATTTGATTCTATGTTTGCTGAGAATTCGCATCTAGACACTGGCAATGCTTCTCCAGAACATCTTCCTCACTGCGGTATTTCGATGCCTGAAATCCGCATCACGAACAAAGAGGTATGGAGAACATTGTGTCGTGTGTGTGTTAGATGTGAATAAAGCCAGTGGTCCTGATGGTATACCAGCCATTCTGCTCAAGACATGCGCAGGTGAGTTCTCTCCTATATTGACACGTCTGTATCGCCTCTCTTTCAAGACTAGAAAAGTGCCGGAATCCTGGAAGCTTACCAACGTGCAACCCGTGCCCAAAAAAGGCAGCCGTGCCGATCCTGCCAATTATAGGCCCATTTCAATCACCTCCATACTCTGCAAGATTATGGAGCGTGTATTGAACTCGCGGCTTCTAGCGTACGTGGAAGGTAACGATCTCCTCAGTGACCGACAGTACGGGTTTCGCCGAAATAGATCCACTAGGGACCTTCTAGCGTGCGCTACTCACATTTTAGGCGAGGCCATCGAGAGGAACGGAGAAGCGGTCGCCGTCTCTCTGGACGTCTCGAGGGCCTTTTAAGCAAGCTTTCAGCGTACGGTATATCTCCTGTTCTGATTGGCTGGATAACGGATTTTCTGTGCCAGAGATCTCTCCGTGTAGTTGTTGACGGGTGTTTTTCGGAACCCTTGACAATAGATGCCGGGGTACCTCAGGGGTCCGTTCTTTCTGCAACTCTTTTTCTGCTGCACATTAACGATCTGCTGAAGCCCGGTATCTATGGGTATGCAGACGACAGTACAGTTGTAGAAAGATATCTGCCAAGTTCTCGGGCTAGTAGAGATGAATTACAATCTGAAAGAGAAGCCATGGTGCAACGTTTGAATGACAAACTTCAGGCAGTCTCCGCATGGGGCAATGCCAATCTTGTCAAATTCAACGCCACCAAAACGCAGACGTGTTTGTACACCGCCAAAAGGAGCCCTTTCACCTTGGCTCCTACTTTCCAGAATGTATAAATCCTTGGAATACAGTGTCTGGCTTCAATTGTTAGGCTTAGAGATCTCCTCGAACCTCAACTCTGGTCGGTACATTGAGTGCAGAGCAAGAGCAGCTGCAGGAAAGCTTGCCGTACTTGCGAAGGTGCAACAGTACTTAACACCGGGACAGCTTCTTGTATTATACAAAGCACAGATCCGGTCGTGTGTAGAGTACTGTGGCAACATATTTGCTTTTGCCGCAAAGACTCATCTTGCGGTACTGAGCTCAATTGAGAGGCGAGCAAAGAGGCTTATTGGCGACCCTAAATGGGTTGACGCCAACCTCCACAGCCTTTAACACAGACGTAGAAATTTCATTTGCGAAATCATAAAAAAAGGAAAATCAACGGAATAACAAAAATATTAAAACTGAAAAATGCAATATAACTTGAAACGATTCGGCATCAAATAAAACCGATTGTTAGTGCGCTGTTTGATAAAGTTTTTAATTAGAGTCTGCGACGTTTGATTGTAGAAATTAGCATGGACGGTTTGAAAAGCAAATAAATACATAACCATATATTCGTTCAAACGGTGCTTAATAATCTATATTATTGTTCGAACCACATTCATATGTCGGGTCCTTTTGTCCTATGCTATGTGATTAAAAGAAAAAGAACTCTTAAAATAACTGTAGAATGACGTCATAAAAACGATAAGATAGTGTATCTGATTTTCCGAAGGTCCATCTGAATGTCAGTTACCACCTTGCTATCATAATTTTAAAGTAAAAAAATATTTTTATTTTAATCTTAATCGTAATTTTGGGATTCATTAATAATAAAACCAGGAATTGCAATCCGTAAAACTGATACGATAATCCGTCAGATCTTGGTCCAAATAATAACTTCATTGACAGTTTACACTCATTTAAATAGCTGTAGAGGTCACTCATTTAAATGAAAAATTAACCGTAGGGTTTCGAATCTGCAACCTCGAAACGTCTCGTCGCTTTGCTTCAGCGACCGTATCGCTACCCGCCATGGCAATTTAAGCATTCTATATATGGTCGTCATCTATTAGGTTTTTTTTGAAAATCATAACCTACCTGGGTTATATGTTTCATATGGTTATGTTGCTTATATTTTATATTCTAAACTACCTTTATTAAGTATATTATCACTTGTTTATTTACTAACAGTTAATTTTGACCAGAACAACGGAAATAAACCTGAAAATGACGCCGGATTGAAATCCTTAAATACAACATAACTTAGCGTTTAAGTAATAAAGTATCTCTTAGACATACAGTACTTATGATGTTACTAGGAAGGGTGTGGTAAAATGTAGGTACCTTAATTTATTTAAAAGATTTATTACTATTATAGGTTTACACTTGGACAGTTTAATTCCTAAGTTATGGATATTGTAACGACGGACATAATTTATTGTCGTTGAAACTTTTAAAATGGGTTTCAAAGCAGTAGCTGGATGGAGATTTTAAAGTTTCCTTTTTGATAGCTTCAACTGAAATAAAACCTTAGCCGAATAATCAGTTTTAAGACATATTAGTGGCTTGCTCGTTCTTTATGGAGTCTTCTGGTACAGGATCCGAAGCGTAGGTCTCAGGCAATTAAACCACACAGACACAATATGACAATTACTTGTATTAAATGTAGGTAATCACAAATTACTTAGTAGGTATACAATTATCAGTTTCGTGAACCACCGGTCCCGTTTAGGGGGTCCGGACTGTAAGGCTCACACTAATCAATAATCCATCTCGTCTCGATGCTCTCGGTTATTTAAAATGTCTCCGGGGCCCCTCCAAACGATTCCGATCACGTGGCTCAATACGTCACGGCGTTCACACCCCACTGTTACAATAATATCAATTGAGTTACTAATTATTGTTAAATTATCGTGATCTGCGACATATAATATTGTATTATATTGTTAGATAATATAATAATATAATAATTATAATAATCTATATATATTATGAAGGATGTTTGTATATATGAAATCGATGAACTCAGAAACTATTGGACCGATGATTATGAAAATTGGTATGTATATGCATTTTTCCACGGAGAAGGTTTATATGGTATGCCCATTGATGTAACTCGAAACCAGGCGGCGCTGTCAAATATAGACTTCCGCCCCGTTCAACCGATTGTCATAAAAGTTGTTATGACCATGTATGTTTCCTCGAAGAAAACGAATATGCTATGCCCATTGATGTAACTCGCCACCAGGTAAAGTAAGGATTAGCCCAGCGAAGCGGGCTGGGTTCGCTAGTATTATATATTATATATTGTTAGATAAATAAATATTGAAAATTAGGTACATTAAGTATTTTATAAAAACAATAATCAAGCCTACATTTTCTAGGCAAGTTTAAGGTTTTAAACCAAATCGAAAAACATTGTTTAAATAACAAATTACAACAATATTAATGAAATGATTTGATACAAATAAAAATGAATACATTCAGTGAACATTCAAATCTTCTCTTCTTTTGTAAAAGGTATTTGATAGAAAGAGATACTTAGTAGGCACAAGATAAGACGAAGCTTCTTAGCATTCCATGGATTCACCGTGCGGGTGCCAGACCCATCGCGTTGCATGGAGAGGAGTGCAAACAGTGCCTGGGACTTGCGACCCAGATGTAGGTTTAAGGGGCCCTTTATTATGCGCAAACACGCTCGCCTCCACTATCCATACTCCTCTCTCTACCTAACAAATTTGGAAAGAACCTACTAATGCCGCCTTTGAAATACGTCCTAGAAATGAACCAGTGCTCGTTCTAAAAAGCCCAAGGTCTTTAAGTAGGTTATGGAGAGATTTTGCTGCTATACCTCTCGCTCCCACTTCTACTCGAGAGGAGACCACCGGTCAGGCCCTCTAGGAGAGCAGACTCTCGATACGACCCAGCGGGCTCAGCGGCTCTGGTCAAACCGCAAGCCACGCGCCGGGCCGCACTAAAGCCCACTCAAGACAGAGGACCCAACGTCGAACCCACCACGCCCAGACTAACCATCGCCAAGCGCAACCGTGGCATCGCACTCGGCAACGATCAACCCAAGCAATGTCTCGGACATCCTAATTTTAATAGAGAAGATGGTTGAGGATTGCCTAACTCCTGGGACCCACTCTTGAAAGATATAAAATCTGTGACCGCACTGTAAGTTTAAAATTGTAGATTTAAAATGTTAATTTAAAATTTATTTGAATATACGCGAGATAAATCTGTAAAAATAGTTTTATTTAATGTGTAGTACTCGTGAAAACCTTAGAAAATTAAAAAAATTATAAACCCCCGACACAAAAGTACAAAAGTACCTCCAAAAAACATAATAATTATATTATTATGTACTAATTGAAGTCTTATATTTTCAAATACCCAAAATATAAAATGCATTCAGAGCAAATTATTTTTATAGTATAATGTCTTATGGTATCCTATTGTGAGATAGTGCTACCGATATAAATACCATTTTTTTTTACAAAAGAAAGCTATCCGTACAATTTACAACCTGGGCCCTAGCGATAAGTTTAAGCAAATTAATGCACTTATGGTGGCCAGTCAGTATATTTTTGAAATCTTAAATATGTACATGAAAATACTACAATTTTATTAAACATATACACACTATAAATACGAGGAACAAACACAAGATCGCGCTACCTGTTACTCGACTTAAAAAGGTGAGTAAGAGTAAGTCTTTCATGGGGAAATGTATACAATTTTACAACAAAGACCCAGCAAACGTTTCAGTATTACCATTTAACAAATTTAAAAAATTAAGGAACCTTTCTGTGCAAAAGGATACTACTATGTTTCTGAATACTTAGAGGATAATGCCCCGTGGGTATGAAGCTGTCGCTGACAGGCTACTTCAAAATTATTTACTTAGTATTGTAAGATACTTATGTAATTTAGAATTTAAGTACTACTTTAAAAAAACATGAATATCCGCTGAGTTTCTGTTGTCGACCCTTCTCAGGTCTGTGGAAATTATTTTTCCGAGCTGGTAGTAGCTTTGACAATAAAAAAAGTTTTGAATAAAACTTATTTTCAATAAAGATTTTTGATTTTGGTTTGATTTTGATATTGTCTCCAGATAATCTTATAATCCTCTATGTAGAGGTGGGCGAGACGAACCGTATATTTCGTACTATTGTACTATCGTAGCTGCATCGAAAATCCGACATTTTTTTGCGATGAAACTATATATTTTCTAGAACACTATATTTCTGTATCTGTCAAATATCGTATCAGTATATGATTCACGAATCAGTATCGCCTAAGCTATTCGTATCATCGTCGCGTTATTGAATGTTTAAGAATTATTTTTACTTTGTGTTCTTTTTGTTTTTTTATTCAGATTAATTAATATAATTAGGTCAAAAATAAAGATCTATGTATAAAAATTCATTACAATATAATAAAATAAAGAAATATTAATATATTTAATAATCATCGTGGTTCACGAAAGTTTAATTACAAACATAATAAAATATAATTTTAATCCGTTTTCTTTTTTTCTATTTCCTTATTATTTGACAAAAAAACAAGAAAATAATGATGATGATATGATATCTGATTTAAATCGAGATGTAGTTGCGATTCAAAAAATATAGGTATTCGTAATCCGATATCAGATATCAATATATAGTTTCGATTCGATCCGCGACAAAGACGATATTACCATCTAATATTCATATAGTCATACTGTTATTCGCAATACAGGTATTCTTGTAAGATATCTTGTAACATCATATGTGTAAGTAAAACCAGTAATTTCAACATAGCAGGTCCTCAGAAATCAATTGATCTCAACGTATGTTTATTGTATAGGTCTATTGTATAGTTTCTTGAATTATTAACCTCATCGATTCTAAAAAAATATCAGTTTTAAGTTACATAATTACCTATTTCGCCAGCTAGATTCGAAACTCATTGTGTAGAAACTTAGTTAATAAGTTTTATTTATTAACCTCACCGAAGTGAGGCTTCAAAAAATAGAGTTAGACTCATTTGAGTGTTCCCCTCCACGGAAATCTTTAGTAAAAGGCGAAAGATTTATACGTTTTGAAGGGAAACCAGAGTAACTAACTATATGGCTATCATCTCTCCCACCCCGCGGGACGAGAGGGGGTACGGCGACAGCGCGTGGCACTTTTGCCGTGACTCTCTACGGCGCACGCTAAAGCGAGCGCGTTGTTGGGTCGGGCGTTTTGCCCTCGGGTGGTGATCCCTCAAGGTTGTGAGGGAATGGAATGAGCCGCTAGTGCCGTCCGGGCGGTCAGCCCAGCCGGGTGAGACCCCTGGCGAGACCAGGGGAGGCCCAGCTGAGGCGACCAGCGGCCATGACGGCGACTCGGAGGCGAGGATGGGGTAACGAAGTTAGGATTAGGAGTCTTAAGGGAATGGTTTGGGTTTGAATTTCAAACAGGTGAAATTAAGGCGGTATGATATCTCTTGGGAGTCGCTTCTTTGATCGTTCTGGCGGCCTAGTGTGCCAAGGCGCTATATCGCGTATGTGCGCGAACTTGGATGCGTCTGCACGGTTGAAGACGGCTGTGGATAGGGTTTCGATGTGTTTTTCCAGGCTCTCGGTGCGGAGGTCGCGTGCTAAGGTCGCGTTCCTTACGCACCATGGAGCTCTGGTCACGCGGCGTAAAGCTTTATTTTGGATCTTTTGTAGTAGCGCTCTGTTGTATCTGCCTGCTAGTGCGTACCACGCAGGGGCTGCGTACGTGAGTAATGGTCTTACATATCCCTTGTATATGTTGAGTTTCGTTTTTAAAGAAAGTCTTGAGTTGAAGACGGGTGTTAGGATATTCAGGGCTGCGTTCGCTTTATTCCTGGCTTGTTTGATGTGGGTGTACATTGTCAACCTTTTATCGATGGTAACTCCCAAGTACGTAACGCTGCATGACCAAGTTAATTGTTGACTAAGTAATGTTGGAGGAGGTGGAGGCGCGTTGTACGAACCGAACATGATGGTTTGCGTCTTCTTTACATTGAGAGCTAATCTCCATTTCTCTAACCAGTCGGGAAGCGCGTCGAGAGCGGTTTGTAGCTTCTAGATGGCGTGTGTTGCTCTTATCGATCTGGAGAGTAGGGCGATGTCATCCGCGTAGAGTGCCAGTGTGGTCCCCTCCACGGTTGGGATGTCGTTTGTGAAGCAAGAGTACAGCATCGGAGACCACGTGCTGCCCTGGGGGACTCCGGCCTTTATAAGGCGGCTGGTTGAAATGGCGCCCTCGACCCTGACGCGAAAGGTCCTGCCGGCGAGGAACTCAGCCAGGATTCGCGCGAGGCAGTGAGGGACGCCGGCTCGGCGAATCTTGAAGAGAAGGCCAGGGTGCCAAACCTTGTCGAAGGCTTTGGCCACGTCCAGGAAGGCCGCAGCTGTGAATTCCTTTCTGTTCATGGCCGATGCAGCAAAATGGATCACCCTGGCTAGTTGTAGTGTCGTAGAGTGCTCCTCTCTAAAACCGAATTGTTCGGGGCGAGGCTTCAAGTAGGCCTGGATGTGAGGTAACAGTATTTTTTCGTACAGTTTTGATATGGAGCTCAGTAGTGTTATGGGCCTGTAGCTGTCTGTTTGCCTGGGGTTTTTATTCTTTTTGAGTAGCAATATAATGTGTCCTTCCTTCCAGGCCTTAGGGAAGTAGCCTGTCTGGAGCGAGGCGTTGAATAGGCGTGTGAGCTGAACTGAAGCGATCGGCGGGAGGTTGCGGAGCATGGTATTGGTTATGCCGTCACCACCGGGCGCCTTTCTGGGCTTGAGGTCCGCAATAGTTTTCCTTATGAGGCGCGGAGTGAGCAAGGGAGGCGGTAGCGTAGAGCATGAAGGTTTGTCTAGCCAGTTTTGAATGATGCGCTCCAGTCTGTCGTGTTCTTCCACTCTGAGGCTGGGGTGGGGCATGAATTGGGAAGCCCAAAAGTCTGCATGTAGTTCCGCACGACCTTCAGAGCTAAAATGTAGCGCGCCGTCTGGACCTGTGATGGGTCTGACTGCTTGGGGTTTAGAGCGTAACATGCGGCACAGCTTATGGAGTGAGTTGTTGTTCTCACTGGCCTGCGAGATGCGTTCCTGCCATCTCTCTGAGGCCACCGACTCGAGAAGCGCTCTTATTCTTAAAATAAGGGCGTTGAGTCTGGTCTTCGTGGCCGGCTCTCTAGTCCGCTGCCATACTTTCCGTAACTTGCGTTTCTGGGTAATAAGAGCTGATATGTGATGAGGGATGGGAGGGAGTTTCTTTCCCACCTGGGGCTGGGTTGCGTGCTCCTTGGCCTGTGTAAGCGCGTCGGTAAATTTGAGGAGTGCGGCGTCAATGCTGGCGCGGTCGGCTAGAGATGTAAGCGGCCCACTTTGGATGTTGCGTTCGACCATAACTTGGTAGAGCGGCCAGTTCGTGCGGCCCGAAGGAGGTAATCTAGTGGCAGATGTCGTGTTTCCCTGTAACGTTAGTAAGACCGGAAGGTGATCGGAATTATAGGCATCCAGAAGTGTCTCCAGCGACAGTTGAAGGCCCTCGAGGCCCCGGTGAACTGCCAGATCTATGATGCTTGGGGCGTGAGATTGGGCGTGAGAAAAGTGGGTGTACTCGTCTGGAGCAGCCACCACATACCCTCGTTTCTCCGCGTCTTGTAGGAGGATGCGCCCGGTTGGAGACGTGGTTCGACAGCCCCAAACTGTGTGGTGGGCATTCCAATCCCCGGCTGCGATGGTGGGCGTCGAGTTGTTAAGGAGGCATCGCACTTCGTTTGTTTTAAGCTTTGATGCTGGCGGTCGGTAAATAGCGTACAGGCGGAGTAGTTTACAGTTGTGTTGTACTTCAACGCCCAGCGACTGGAATGAGGTTGTGTCGGGAATAGGCAAGATGTGATGCACTAGAGATCTGCGCGTCGCGATGAGGAGGCCTCTACGAGCGTGTTCTGGAGGCGCGTCAAGTCTTGCGATTTGATAGCCTGGGATGATGAGGGGCTCGTTGGCTCTAAGGTGAGTTTCATTGATGAGGGCGATGACAATGTTTTGTTCTTGCAGCATGAGCCTTATGAAGTGCACCCTCGCCTTCGCTCCTGCTGCGTTCCAATATATCACTCTTAATTCGCGTGACATTGTAGATTCTAGTTTTTAAGGAGTTCCTTCATTCCTTCAAGGAGGATCTGCACCGGATCGTGTCCGTCTCTTAGAGCAGTGAGGACCCCCTTGATGACGCCGAGGGCTATTTCAATGACTTGTTGTTTCTCGTTAGGGGTATTTCCTGTATTGAATGTGGCTGCTCCAGGGACGGGTTTCTGAACCGCCGCGGTTTCGGGAGGTGGGGCACTGGTGCCCCTATTGCTTTGCCCTTTTCTGGGGCCTCGCTTTTTCCTTCTGGCTCTCTCGATGTACTGATTGGCTGGAGCCATCAGCGTTGAGGCGTGTTGTTCAGCCGCAATGGTGTTAGTTGTAACACGTGCGTCGCGGGATGGTTTGGTTAAGGCCGCTAGTCCAGCCTTCTTGAAACGGGCTTCTTTTTTAAACTGGGGGCACGCCGCGTGATTCGCTGGGTGCGGGCCGCCACAGTTCGCACACGTTGGTGGTTCGTCTAGGGGGCGGGGGCAGTCACGCGCAGCATGCTGCTCACCGCATCGTACGCAGGCCAGCCGGCGATGGCAGCCGTGGCTGGAATGCCGGAAGGCCTGGCATCGGTGGCATTGTGCGGGCCCTTTCCTGCCGCGCCAAGCTTCAATGATCACTCCCGGCATGTTCAAGAGCTCGTTCACTTCGTATATACCGGGAATGAGGTCTGGGGTATTCTTGATTATTGCCATAAAGATACACCCCGGGCGCCCCATTCTTGCCTTAATGGGGCGAGAGTACTCAACATTACTTAGTCAACAATTAACTTGGTCATGCAACGTTACGTACTTGGGAGTTACCATCGATAAAAGGTTGACAATGTACACCCACATCAAACAAGCCAGGAATAAAGCGAACACAGCCCTGAATATCCTAACACCCGTCTTCAACTCAAGACTTTCTTTAAAAACGAAACTCAACATATACAAGGGATATGTAAGGCCATTACTCACGTACGCAGCCCCTGCGTGGTACGCACTAGCAGGCAGATACAACAGAGCGCTTCTACAAAAGATCCAAAATAAAGCTTTACGCCGCGTGACCGGAGCTCCATGGTGCGTAAGGAACGCGACCTTAGCACGCGACCTCCGCGCCGAGAGCCTGGAAAAACACATCGAAACCCTATCCACATCCGCCTTCAACCGTGCAGACGCATCCAAGTTCGCGCACATACGCGATATAGCGCCTTGGCACACCAGGCCGCCAGAACGAGCAAAGAAGCGACTCCCAAGAGACATCATACCGCCATAATTTCACCTGTTTGAAATTCAAACCCAAACCATTCCCTTAAGACTCCTAATCCTAACTTCGTTACCCCATCCTCGCCTCCGAGTCGCCGTCATGGCCGCTGGTCGCCTCAGCTGGGCTTCCCCTGGTCTCGCCAGGGGTCTCACCCGGCTGGGCTGACCGCCCGGACGGCACTAGCGGCTCATTCCATTCCCTCACAACCTTGAGGGATCACCACCCGAGGGCAAAACGCCCGACCCAACAACGCGCTCGCTTTAGCGTTCGCCGTAGAGAGTCACGGCAAAAGTGCCACGCGCTGTCGCCGTCCCCCCTCTCGCCCCGCGGGGTGGGAGAGATGATAGCCATATATAACGTTATCGCTTCTCGGCCTTTTGGCTAAGATCAAAGTGTAGTATCTGTTCTTTTCAGCTTAATATCTGAAAGTTCCCGCATGTCGGGACCAGTATATTAATCTGATTTTTGTAAACCGACGGGATGTTCGGGGCTCGCTCCACTCCCGTCACGGGTCGGCCCGGCATTGCAGTGCCGCCGGGATCGGCCCATCAATAACTCTTTGAGAACTGAGATAAAGCAAGGGTGCAATACATTAAAATCATTCATATGTTGATTTAGAATATTAATAATATTTTTGATTTAGATTAAAGTAGTATTTGAATTTATTATTTTCAGGGTTTTCTATTATCTCTGGAGAATGTCCCTGTTAGTGACAATGTATCAAACACTCCAGAGTTTATTACTATTTCAGATTACTTTTTGATTTCTCCATATATATATTTTTTATTTTTAAAGGGTATTATTTTCCGCTGAGGTGAGAACCACTATAACAATTTTGAAATAATGTATTACCGCAATTGTACGAGAATAAGAAATTATTAACTTTTTTATTTTTTAACCGATTTAAATAAAAAAATCTCTTGTTATATGAATTTTCAAAAATAGTTATTAGATATATAGAAAAAGATTTGCATGGTACCTATTACGTAAATGACATAACTTTTTTATTTCTTAACCTATTTTAATGAAACGAACACTAAATATTGAAATTTCTGAAAACCGCATCCAAATTGGTTAACCCGTTTCTAAGATTGGCGTGTATAAACATACAGGTATTCAGACAAACAGACAAAATTAAAAACCATTGTTTTGGGTTCTCTTGCTCTTATAAAGCTTCCCACTATATTTTTTTAAATATTTTCTATGTACTGTCAAACGTAACTATTGTGTCTCGCTGTTTTCAAATAAATCCCGTACCGTAGAAAATTTCTCATATGTTTTACTGTCTATACTGATTAAGTCATAAAAGTAAAAAGTCATCTATTAGTTCTAATCGATTTTTCTAACGCTTTTAATTCGGTTAATCACGACTTAATGCTTGCGCTTTTAAAACATCTTAATGTTTCTTTCAAGGAGCTAAACTGGTTCTCTTCCTACCTTCGGGATCGCCAACAGGCCGTCTGCATTAACAAAACTTTGTCTATGTGGTGCAGCTTGGTATCTGGTGTCCCCCAAGGTGGTATTCTCTCCCCTCTTCTTTTTTCTTTATTTATAAATTTAATTACTTTTAATCTTTCTTCCCCTTACCATCTGTATGCCGACGATCTACAAATATATGCTCATGCCAGACCTAATGAAATCGATTCTGCCATTGATAGAATTAATGACGATCTGATTCAGATCCACGTCTGGTGTATTAATTTTGGAATTGATGTCAACCCACAAAAATGCCAAGCCATTATTATCGGCAGCTTGCATGGTTTACACAAAATTGATACATGTACCCTGTCGCCAGTAATATACAATGGCGTTAACATACCTCTCACGTCGTCAGTAAGAAATCTAGGTCTTCGTATGGACAACACTCTCAGCTTTAATGCCCATATAATTGAGTTAAGTCAAAGAGTCACATACTCGTTGCGGTCGCTTTATCGTCACAAAAACTTCCTTCCCATTAGGACCAAAACTCTGTTAGTGCAGTCTCTTATTCTTCCTCTTATAGACTATGCTGATGTATGCTACTCTAATATCTCTGAAGCCAATCTAAACAAATTGGATCGCATAGTCAATAGTTGCATTCGCTTCATTTTTAATTTACGCAAATTCGATCACATTTAAGAATATCGTCTTAAGCTTAATTGGCTTCCTATCCGTAAAAGAAGAATGTTAAGAACTCTGTGTCAGTTATTTTCCATTTTAAATAATCCATGTTCTCCTCAGTATTTAAAGTCCAAGTTTCAACTTTTGCGGTCGACTCACGACTTTCATCTCCGTTCTTCAACTAACCTAAGTTTGTTTATCCCTTCTCACCAGAATGGTGAGAAGTCTTTTATGTCTAATTCCTTCACAGTACACGCCATAAAACTGTGGAATAGCCTCCCTGATGCGCTTCGTCGTGCTCCCAATAGGCAAGTATTTAAGAATCGCATCAGAGAATATCTTCATGAAACATCATGAAATTTATTAACGAAATAATCGTTCTATCCTGTTATTACATAATATATTTGTCTGTGTCTACAATTATTGCTCAAGGTGTATTATTAATTATTATATGTACTTAGTTTATTTTATTGTTGTGTGTGTATATATGTTTATATTTATATATTTATTGTTAATTTATGTAAGTTCATATTATTGTTAGGTATGTATGTATATTTCCTAAATATAATATTTATGGTTATAGCATTATTGGTATGCTTAGTTTAATGTCATTTTTCCGGTTTATTAATTTGTTACCCTCATTGTTTTATTTTTTCTGTTTGCCGTTTTGGTTGACTGGTAGAGAATGCTTTAGCATTAAATCCGCCAATTGTACTTTATTTTGAGCAGTGAAGTATTAAATAAATAAATAAATAAATAAAAGTAAGGCACAAATGACCAATCAATATTGGCAATTATATAAAAAAAAACACTTATATAACCACTTAAAATTATTAAAATACTTTTTTCTCCAATTATTGTCAACAATGTTTATAAATTATTAACTAATAATCATAGCATTAGCCTAATTACATTTGATTAAATTGAAATTTTCAATACCATTGCAAGCTAATTTAATGGGACAATATAAAATAAAAGCGTTTAAGTTTATGGAAACTCATCACTCTAACTCTTGGCGATATTATATATATTTGACTGTTATTTATCGTATTCGTAATTGTGAAACAACTTTGTAATAATAATTTAAGGAAATATGCAATTTGAAAATTTAAATAGTATTTGTGTATCAAAAATTTAAAAATAAAATTTAAGATCCTCAGATATCGCACAGCCTAAGTATCTGGAGATTGAAATAGTTATGGGACTTGATTCTTTTACTAAGTTTACTTCTCAATTCCTTCACTAATAAAGTAACCTCTCGATAATATCAGGATTACTCAGATATTTCATGAGCTTTGTGATAAAACTAATAGTGTGGTTTCTATTATTTTATGTAATATTAAATGGAATATAATTTAAACTATCTATATACGTGAATAGTGAATTTTACAATCAAAAGGTTCGATAAATCTCTCTCTCACAGCCATTATTATATTGTGTCTTAGTTATTACATTTGTTCTTTGTTAATATGCTGTGTAATTTTGGAACATTTTGAGAGCAAATAAACTTATTATTATTATTATTATTATTATTATTATTAAATAGGTATTGTAGTTTATACTACGCTACCGCTGGATCACGACTTGGGTGTAGTATAGATCGGTGTGCTTGACTACGAATGGAATTGATGAATGGCATCGCATGCTGGTGTAATGTGAATGTAGAGATGGATGTCTAGTATTAAAAAAAGGAATAAAGTAAGAAACTATTATGTAAGAGGTAATTTAATGTAAGAATTTGTTTAAAAAAATATATATTTATCGCAGGCTTCCCATTATTGCCGATTTTCCGGGTTTTAACGATGGGAGTTAATATACTAGATTACACTCATTTATGATGTCTCTGACGTAGGCCGATAAGTTCAGCCATTTTGGATGTTCAGTTAATTGTTAACAGCTGATTTGCTTGCTCGTGTTCTGGCTCGTCTTCCATATGTCTATTCGATGTCTTTAAAATGGATCAATTATTTCATGGGTTTATAGTTATCGAAAAAAAAATCTCAATCGTCCTAACTGAAACTGAAGAGGTCCATGGTAGGACGACACTACGTTACTATTATAAACATAAAAACGACATCGAAATACGATCTGAACAACATCACAATGGGGATTACTTTAAAAGGATAAAATTGAGATTGATGAATAAATAAATATTTTTCGAAAAGAAAACAAAAGTCGCGATATTTTTGAACAAACTAAGTAATATTATGTTCAACGACGTATCTATCTATATATTATATCATACAGCATTCTGGTTATTAGGAGTCGACGCAAGGAGTAGGACCAGCCAATGGTCTGACATCAACCCTCCCTGGGAACACGTGTTGAAGGGATTTCCATCACCTTTTGCATACATGGATTAGTGAATATAGTGGATGTAATGAATATTGTTTGGTCACATTATTGTTAAACGATTATTTAATAATTATTTGAAAGGTTTTCAATATATTACTATTTTGATTATTAATTCATATAAATTAATGAATAATTGATTTACCTTAAATAATAAGAAACAATAAGTTTTATTATTTCGACCATTGTTTTAATATCTTACGTAGTAATATTTTAAATTGTTTTGTCAAGTCATTGTTATTTTTGTATGCTTAAAGTTTATTTGACTAAGATTATTATTTACGTGAGAGGGCATTTGCTTAATTAGTAAATAGTTGAATCAACTACAACATTGAGAAGCTGCTATATTGTACCAACGAAGAATTAAATATAAGTAATTAAAAGTGTAGTGCTAATAGAAAAATACGTGAAACAATTCAACTCGACGTTTCCCTTACAGTATTTTATCGACTTGTATTATCGGCACATTGGAGATTGTAAAAAAATATATTTCCAAAATCCTTTCTTATAGTATGTTGGTTAAAAATATAAACAAAGATTTTTTACAATAGCAGAAAACATATCTTCGTTTGGTTATTGTTTAATTATTCATTGATAAATCATTTAAATAAGTGGGGTATATATACCTATAAACACTCATGAATTTTATTAAGCTTTCAACATCAGACTGTTACATATTTCGACAGTGTGCTTAAAACTTGTCGAACGGATGTTGATTTATTTCCGGTGAGTTTTCGGTTTATCGTTATGGGATTTAAATTCGTAATTTTAAAATTATTTCAGAGGTTTAAAATTCTCTTTTTAAGCCGTTTATAGTTAGTATCTTATATTACGAGTTATTTACATTGAAAAGAGACTATAATAAAAACCATAAACTGTTATTAAATGTGAAAATTGCGTGTGTTACAGTCCAGTAATAAATAACACAGCAATTCTGGCTCGTCGAAGCAAATATTGTCCTACTGTGTGTAGTAGAGTAGAATAGCAGAGTAAGTGTTTAACCTAGAATATGAAACGTATGTACGTCAACATATTCTAGGTCAAAACATCACTAATTCGACTAATTACATCGAAATATAAAATGTAAATAAAAGTAACAAATTGTCTTTAATTAAAAGTGATTTTAATTAAAGACAATTTGCTGTAGTTTTTAATAAATTGCAATAATTTAGTACATTCGATATAATTCTGTTAGGAGGAATACCAAAAATAAAAATAAAAACAAAAATATATCACATTCGTAAAAATATTGTCTGAAAGAAGGTAGGTAGTTGTAATCTTTCCACAACAAGGAGTGAAATATGCTATTTTGTTGAAACGATATTATTTAAACTTTGCTGTGGCGAAATTCAAACATTTAAAATATTTAAAATATCGTCTAAAACAGAAGACATAATTTATTTGAAATAAGTTGATTGATTTTCAAAATTATATTATTTCATACATACAATAAATATAACAATCAACATTTTAGTAACTGATTTTAAAAAGGTACCTCTTTTGTGCATATTATAATTTAAATTTATTTTCTTTTATTTTGCAAAAGTTTTTTTAGTTCAATTATTGTAATTGATACTGTATCGTATGTGCAATAATCGCGTTGCAAGGAGAGGAGTCCACACAATGCCTGGGACTTGCGACCCAGGTGTAGGTTTAAGGTGCCGGTCATAAGATACGATAAGGCATATGATTTCTAATACTTCACCATGGCGACCCCAGTATTGACCTCTATCTAAAAGTACCCTACTAATGAGTGTTTTGCTGTTCCTACTGCCTCCCCACAGATGTTGCAAGATTTTCGGTTGCATTGCCCCATCTTCCTAAGTTAGTTGGATCTGGGAGTGTCATTTGGAAGGCATTAAGGAAACATTTTAATAATGCTGGGGACCAATCATAAAGCAGGATGCATCAGCTCAAAGCTAGTGGAATACAAAAATCTCTTATGGTCTCTTCGTTTTGAATTTCTATCTCATCGCGTGCAGTCGAATAAAAGACTTTGTTATAGTATAGTATTTTCTACTTGATCTTAGTCATATATATACACTCATGGACATATTTAGGGGAACGCAAAAAAAAGGTCGAATAACGGAAAATATTTTCATATTTTCGTACTGGCCACTATACCAATATTATGTATTAAAAAAAAAGATGATTTTAAAAATAATTTTATTTTAAATTTCATTTGTTTTTTTGTTTATCTGCTAATTTCTGAGACACGTAGTTTATGGAATTTTCGTCGGCTTTTGTTGTTTTTAACAAAAACTTTATTTCTGTTGTTTTTTTGACGAAAAATTGTCATTATTGAGTGAAGTGAACTTAATTCGATAAATTTAGGCGATAATGCCGGATCTCAGCGTTGCTCTGGTTTCTAAAGCTGTAACTTTAATTGAAAATGGTTACACTTACAATGAAGTGGCTCAAACATTACATGTTTCCAAGTCTGTGATTTTCCGCAATGTTAAACGATACCGGCAGACTGGAGAGTATACCAGGCGTAAAGGACAAGGTCGCAAAAGAGTAACAGGAGAGAGAGACGATAGATTTATTGTCAGCAATGTTCTCAGAAACCGTACCTTGACTTCTTCTGAGGTACGAAACCAGCTGCAGGAAGTTCGACAAGTGATAATTAGTACCAAAACCGTCAGAAGAAGACTGAAGGCAGCTGGTATAGGGGCGTACTTGCCGGCCAGAGGTCCACAGCTCACCGCAGGTCATCGAGTGGCTCGGGCCAGCTTTGCTCGTTTCCACCTAAATTGGAATAATGACGCTTGGGGAAAAGTTCTTTTTAGTGATGAGTCCAGATTTTGTCTCAAACCAGATGATGGAAGGACCAAAGTATGGCGACGACCCGGAGAAAGATACGCTCAGTGTAACATTATTGGGAGAGAGCCGTATGGTGGAGGGTCAGTAATGGTATGGGGCGGTATTTGCTTAGGAGCACGCACGGAGCTACACATCGTAGAAAACGGCTCCCTGACTGCGGCAAGATACGTAACCGACATTTTAGAGCAGATTGTGATGCCTTTTGCCCCTTTCATTGGAGACAATTTTCTTCTAATGCATGACAACGCTCGACCTCACATTGCGGCATTAGTTTCGGAATATCTTAATGAGGTCGGAATCCAGGTTTTGGGGTGGCCGGCACGCTCGCCAGACCTAAATCCAATAGAACACATTTGGGACAAACTGGGAAGACAAATTAAACAAAGAAATCCATCACCTGTCAACGTAAGAGACCTCAAAACCGCATTGGTTGAAGAATGGAACTCAATGCCGCAAAGTTTTATTGACAATTTAATAGGGAGCATGCCCAGACGCATGCAGGCAGTTTTAACAGCAAGAGGTGGCAACACTAAATACTGATTGTATCACCCATCGCGAAAAAACCAGTCATTTGGACAATATTAACTTTTCTTTAGTTTTCATTGTATTAGGTCAAAACTCTTCAGAATTAAGTCACTGACCTTATTGTCTTTAATTTCGTTTCTTTCGCTTTAATTTTGTGATTTTTTATGTTCAAAAATGTTAATTTAATTAATTCAGAATAATAATCAAATGTATTGTACAACAAAAATGTGTTTTCATATGATCTTGCAGTCTGTTTTTTGCGTTCCGCTAAATATGTCCACCGGTTTATATATCCATATCATCGGAAAATCTAAAGATAAAATTGCCAAAAGATAAAATTGCCTCAGAGCTCGAGTCACAACTTCAATTGCATGGCTAGGATCAAGTATAAGTAAGTATATCAATATATAATGATGATCAAATATTAACAAAAACAGATGTAATGATTTTGGTGGTGAAGCTGTTGGTGTGTAAATAAATAAATAAATAAATATAAACGAGACCATGAAATTAAAAAACAGATAATATTTTGATAAGATTTTGTAAATTAAAATCATTAGCCCTTTATTTTGATATTTGCTTAGTTCTTAATTTAATCAATTGTAATAGCAATAAAATAAAATGGATTAGAGACAAAGTAGTAGTAGTAGAGACAAAGTAATAAATATAAAAATCCAGTAGAGACACAGATACAAAACTCTTTTGACTCATTTTTTAATATAAACACATTATCGGGATTTTGAGCTTGATCAAGCAGGTTCTATAAAATATATAATTTAGAGAAAATATAACATCAGATCGCTATTTAACTCATTATTAGTCTTCGTATATTGAATAATATTTAAGGCATATTGAATTTACTGAAATGAAAAACAAATGTAATAATATAACAAAAGCCGATATATGCACACGGTTGCACTAACAGAACATCAGACTGATGCATATTGCAAAATGCTCCAAGTTACGCAATCTCCTGCGGATATCCGGTTCAGCGTTATAGGATTTCATGTTTTTTTTTGTGTATATCTACCAACGTTTGATTTTTGTGCAGACAAAGTTACATTACCTACATTTATAAACCAAAAAAGTTTTTGACCAAAGTTATTTCTAAGATACATACAAGTATAGAATAAAGAAGTAATAGAAATAAAGACGTGGGGAGTAGTAAAACGTTGGCTATAAACAAGAGACAGTGGTAGAAGAGTGTACTTATCCCCTCCTCATATTTAATTAAGTTTAATAAAAATTGTAGTAAGTACAATTTTTAACTATCTAAGATGACTTAAAATAATGTATTTTTAGTCTTATCGTCGTATAAATATTATCTGGTATATTTTTAATAAAAAAACTTTCAACAAAAAAGTAAAACCGTTTTCAAAAGTAATTACATCATAATTTGGAAGTTGTTTAGGAAGTCAATGCCAGTTTACGTGCCAGATAGCATATTATGTAAGTACAAGATACAACTTCCTATAGTCCAGGTTTTCAAAAACCGGTTTGGGCTTTAGATTATTTAAAAAACCCTCGGAATGATCCTTAAATTAATAGATAATACTTAATTGGAAGGAGACAAATGACATCGGTGACAACTAGATAAATTAGTTTTTATATTAATAGAATGTTATGTAATTTGTTATTTAAAAACAAAACACAATATCAATATTACATAAAGGCCATAACGTTGAGGCCATTTTCAACTGAGTTAAAACTGTATCCTATTATAAAGTTAGTGCCTACGAGAACAACTGTTCTCAGATGCATATTATATGACAAAGTCAGCCTAAGTTAAAAGCATATTTATATACCACAAAGTTGATTTCTGCAAAATAAATTCAGGTAAAGAGTTGCATGAAAGAGACATTTTTTATTTAAGGTCCTAGTAAGTGAAAGAGACAATATTTATTAAATAACAAGCTGTGCCTGCGACTTCGTACGCGTAGATTTCGATTTCGATAAAACATACCCTTTGTACATACCAAGTATGTAAAACTATAAACCTTCAAAGTTTCATAGAACTCAATTAAGTAGCTTTTGCATACCTATAGGAGTATTTCTAGTTTATTTATGTATTTTTTTATTTATGTTTAATCGCTGGTAAGTAGCAATGGTACGAAAAGAAGAGATTATTAACTTCTTTATTTATTACCAGATTGTTAAAAAAACAAAGTCTTAAGTGAAGCCCTTTATAAAATAGTCCGGAAAATTGCATCCTAATCGTTTAGAACGTTTCTGAGATTAGCGTGCACAAACATACAGACATATATAGACATACAGACAAACAGACAAAAAGAAAAACCATTGTTTTGGGTTCTCTTGCTTATGTAAAGTACTAAGAATTTTTGAAAATATTTTCTATGTCCAGACAGCTATCAGTTACAGTTTTTTTGTATTGTATATAGATAAATTTCTTGTGAAATTTCTTGAACATTCTTGTGAAAAGTGTGCAGTAAAAGTGAAAAACTAAATGTTATTCAGAGTGACGCTCAATTCTTATGTAGAAAAGTTACATATTTAAATTGGCTATATATATAAAAGCAGGAGATATACTTCCACCAGCAGCGTCAGCGAAATCCAGCATAATTACAAGCGTGCCACGTTCAGTGAAGCTGATTTGACCAACTCTCTTAACATCTGCTTGGGCAACTATCTTGGGTACATTCGTGACTGTCGTGCACCCAGTTTCATCCAAATTCCATATTTGATGTGGTGGAAAGTCATGATTCAAATAACACTACTCCAGGTTATCGAAAAAGTCTTAAACATTGTGCCTATTAAAGTAGTTCTAGCCAGCGATGTCTTCTGGTTTCCTCACGCGCAGCGTATTATGCTTCTTTAAAAACCCCCGTTAACCAATCCAGACTGGCTTTATAATTTACTTCCTAAGAAACTGATAGGCTCCGAATAAGACGTACAGCATACTGGTAAGCTAGCTCTATGACTTGTTTAGTTGTTAAGCCATGGCACATTTTCGCAGAAGTCTCTAAATAATCCACTGGAAAGCTTTCTTGGTCTACCATGAAATCTTTTTTATTGTCAATATTTGGTTTATAAGCAAATGAAGTACATTCAGTACCTTTAGCTTTAGCGATCAATTTATGGCAATGGGATTTGCTTATATTAATTACCTTCGCAGTCGATCTCACAGAAATGGCTTCTTGTAATACTTCATTAACTATCTCTTAAATTTTCTGGGCACACACTTCGCTCTTTAGATGGCGTTGCAATCTGAAAAATAAGTAAATAAAATATTAAAAACCTAATACAAAATAGTAGTTTTGAAAGGGACAGTAATGAAGGGGACGTCCCATTCATAGTAGTTTGTTGTGTCTCTTTCACAAATATCATACAAAAAATTTAAATATGACAACGAAATCTACAATATTAAATTTAAGTATACTGACCTTCTGTTCTTGTCTCTGTGAATGTCCAAGTCGTTTTTTTACGGTGATTCACACATAAATAAGCAACTCGCAGTACTTTATAAAACTTTTTCCAATTATAAAAAAAATATAAACCGGTGGACATATTTAGCGGAACGCAAAAACAGACTGCAAGATCATATGAAAACACATTTTTGTTGTACAATACATTTGATTATTATTCTGAATTAATTAAATTAACATTTTTGAACATAAAAAATCACAAAATTAAAGCGAAAGAAACGAAATTAAAGACAATAAGGTCAGTGACTTAATTCTGAAGAGTTTTGACCTAACACAATGAAAACTAAAGAAAAGTTAATATTGTCCAAATGACTGGTTTTTTCGCGATGGGTGATACAATCAGTATTTAGTGTTGCCACCTCTTGCTGTTAAAACTGCCTGCATGCGTCTGGGCATGTTCTCTATTAAATTGTCAATAAAACTTTGCGGCATTGAGTTCCATTCTTCAACCAATGCGGTTTTGAGGTCTCTTACGTTGACAGGTGATGGATTTCTTTGTTTAATTTGTCTTCCCAGTTTGTCCCAAACGTGTTCTATTGGATTTAGGTCTGGCGAGCGTGCCGGCCACCCCAAAACCTGGATTAAGATCTGGACCTCATTAAGATATTCCGAAACTAATGCCGCAATGTGAGGTCGAGCGTTGTCATGCATTAGAAGAAAATTGTCTCCAATGAAAGGGGCAAAAGGCATCACAATCTGCTCTAAAATGTCGGTTACGTATCTTGCCGCAGTCAGGGAGCCGTTTTCTACGATGTGTAGCTCCGTGCGTGCTCCTAAGCAAATACCGCCCCATACCATTACTGACCCTCCACCATACGGCTCTCTCCCAATAATGTTACACTGAGCGTATCTTTCTCCGGGTCGTCGCCATACTTTGGTCCTTCCATCATCTGGTTTGATACAAAATCTGGACTCATCACTAAAAAGATTTTTTCCCCAAGCGTCATTATTCCAATTTAGGTGGAAACGAGCAAAGCTGGCCCGAGCCACTCGATGACCTGCGGTGAGCTGTGGACCTCTGGCAGGCAAGTACGCCCCTATACCAGCTGCCTTCAGTCTTCTTCTGACGGTTTTGGTACTAATTATCACTTGTCGAACTTCCTGCAGCTGGTTTCGTACCTCAGAAGAAGTCAAAGTACGGTTTCTGAGAACACTGCTGACAATAAATCTATCGTCTCTCTCTCCTGTTACTCTTTTGCGACCTTGTCCTTTACGCCTGGTATACTCTCCAGTCTGCCGGTATCGTTTAACATTGCGGAAAATCACAGACTTGGAAACATGTAATGTTTGAGCCACTTCATTGTAAGTGTAACCATTTTCAATTAAAGTTACAGCTTTAGAAACCAGAGCAACGCTGAGATCCGGCATTATCGCCTAAATTTATCGAATTAAGTTCACTTCATTCAATAATGACAATTTTTCGTCAAAAAAATAACAGAAATAAAGTTTTTGTTAAAAACAACAAAAGCCGACGAAAATTCCATACACTACGTGTCTCAGAAATTAGCAGATAAACAAAAAAACAAATGAAATTTAAAATAAAATTATTTTTAAAATCATCTTTTTTTTTAATATATAATATTGGTATAGTGGCCAGTACGAAAATATGAAAATATTTTCCGTTATTCGACCTTTTTTTTGCGTTCCCCTAAATATGTCCATGACTGTATAATTCAATACCAAAAACAATATTCATACGTAACCGCCATGTTAGAAATGATACGAGTATGAAATTAGCCGCGAACGAACTTGCTTCAAGGTTGCCATACGACAAAATAATATTGTTTGGAAATATTTTTAATTTTATGGGTAATTTGAGTTGTCCCTTTCAATACATGTCTCTTTCATGCCACCCTATTATATAATTTTCAGATAAACCCTTGGTGTACTTAAATAAGTAATATTCCCCGTAAGTGTTTTGAATAGCATATTATATAATACAATAATAACATTCATTCTCTGATTTTATTCTATATCAATTAGGACACAAAATATGAAAAATTAAGCAAAAGATATCTACATGATACATAACCTATCATTATTCAGTACCAGGAAAATAATATATAATGTTAATAATATTCTTTTTCTTCTATTCTATTCGATTATTCGATTCGATTATTCGATAATTTAGATTAGTTTGTAACAGTATTGAATACATTTATATACAACACTTTTTTATACTCATTAAAATATCACAACTTTATACCTACAGCATCGATTCAATTTAACAGTGCCACCAAAAAAGCCAAAAGTAATGAAAGCCTTCCCGTAAGTGCAAAAAGTTTTACTAGGCACTTATTACGTAAGTTTTTTTTTTCTTGTTCCTGCCATTCCCATTGTCAAGGTATGCAACAACGAATTTATCTCCTCTTCCAGCGCCTCCGCGCTGACGTGGAGAGTCGCGGGTAAAAGCTAGTAAATATTTTCTAAAAGATCTCAGTAACTACAGATGAGATAAGATAATACATGACGCAATTCATCCCACCAGTTAATGTATAAAATTATAGTATTATTATTGATATATAAATAATATATTTCTTAGGAAATAATTTTCCTCCAAATAAAGTATAAAAGGATCCACACGTTCGAGTTGCATTCAGTGAGTTGCTCATAAAGATGTATAAAATATTAGTAATTTTGGTGTTTCTTTTCGTGGGTGGTACTTTAAGCCAGCGGATGATGCTTCCTATGTGGATGACTCCACGTAGAGGTCAAGTTATGCGCACTGGTCGAGATGTGAGCAGTCAAGAGCCCATGATTAACAATAGTGACGGTATCGATCAACAGCTAGCCAAAATTATTCCTACCTTACATATAACCATAGATGATATTCAAGAACATCCAAAGAGAAGGTATGCCCGAGCTCCAAGCTTCAAGCTGAAAGGCGGAAAAGGTTTCTCATCAGGATCTCATTACAGACCCTCTTACAGACCAAACACAAGTTATAAGAAAAGATGTGGCAGGTCTATAAATATATCTGGTCGTGTTTAACTGCCCTGGTTTTTATGAAACTTCTCTCAGTCTTACCTAACCTCCGTGAACCCTGTTTAACTTGTAAAAGTACTGATTATTATATCCACATGTATACTGTTTAATATGTTATTGGACTTTGAATATACCTATATAACAATCGTAATATTTTTTCTTTTCACTTATTATAATTCACAATCATTTTCTAGACAAGCTTGTACTTTTACTAGCAAAGATATACACAACAAATAAACAAACAGGAAAAAAATAATTTTGAGTTCTAGGATTTAATTTTTAAATATTATATGTAGGTATTTAAAAATTCAATTACTTTATGAGCCTGTTATTTTCTAGACTGTTTCAAATAGAATTTCAATTCAAAGATTGTTAAAGTAATAAGTTTCAGATTTAAAACAATTTGAATTAATATTTTTAACCCCTGGTTCAAAATGGGGTGTTATAAGTTTGACCTGTCGATCTGTGTGTATGTTTATGGCAATGTAGCAGCCAACGCGTTGACGCGCGTGGTGGTTTTTTTTATCGAAAGCCTGGTTCGTCGAGATGGTTCTAAGTTATGTTTGGTCGAAAAAAAGTCGTCTCCAAGAAACATACAGAAAAAAAGAATGAAAATAATATTATTATGTATTTATTAAAGTCCTTGCGTCGGCGAACCGCTTAATAAAGGAAGAAATTAAAATGCGAGTAAGTTACCAAGGCAAATAAAGAAATTACGATATCGAATCGTATAGTCTAAGCCCTCGTAACTTCGTAAAATAGACACCATCGTTAACATACAACGGTCCCCCGACGCATCGACTTCAATAAGTACATAATAATATTATTTTCATTCTTTGTAGAGGTCTTTTTGTATCAGGGGTTTAAATATTGATTTCTTTTCTCATATATAATATGCGTATTATAGGCTTGTGACCGTACATGCTAAATCAAAGCTGTACTCAGCTGTATAGATATCTAAAAGTGAATTGCTTTCATCGGACCTTAGTAATTGATTTATGTTATTGACGTGTGCTAGTAGCTCACAAAAGTTAGTCTAAGTCTTTCAGGTGGGCGGTGGAACATTCGTCAAATAACTAAGGGCTGTATCACTGTCGTACAATCAGGCGTAATTAATTAATCGATCGGAATTAATATACATGGAATAATTATGTTTGTTAAAAAACAATGACTTCATTTCCTATCTCCTTATTATTATTATTACCCTTTTCATATAATAATAATAAATAAAATAGCATCTAAGACATAATATTAATCATTACTAAGAATTCTATTCCTACATACAATTTTACGATTATAATAACAGTTCGTGTGGTGCTGGAATATTATATAATATGTATAAGTAAAAATATAGATAATTTCTATTCCGACAAATTCTTTTATATTTATAAGAAATATATAAAAATGTTTTAGCTGGAATACCATAAACCAGCAAAATTTATGGAACAATCATATATTATCATCACTTATGAAAGAAGGTATATGGAATATGATTAGAGTCAGAAGCACGATGAGGAAGCTGAATGAATTAAAGACGCTGGAAATAGTTTGAAAAAAATATATGTAAAAATTGTGGTGACGGAAATTATGAAGTGAATTTTGCATTTCAAGAAATCATTTCAAATAATAATAAAAATAAGGTTTTAAAATACATATATATATTTTCTATAGATAAGTTAAACTTTACAAGAACAACTTGTGAATCACGTATGTCCCTTAAAATTAAGGGAAAAACTATAAAACTGACATAAGTCCTGTCGTGATGTATGGTTCTGAGTGTTGGACGGTTGTCCGGGATGAGAAGAGATTGCATGCCGCAGAGATGCGAATATTGAGATGGATGTGTGGGGTGACAAGAATGGATAGGATATAAATACAAATGAAAGAAAGTTTGAAAGTGGCGCCAGTGAAGGACAAAATGAGGAGTAAAAGTCTTGAATTGTATGGGCATGTTATACCATAAATGCCATGTAACAAGAAGAATTTTAGCTATGAATGTGAAAAGCTATGTGGGTCAAGATAGACTAAAGAAGAGAATGAGAGTGTGTCAAAGATGACATGAATAAAAGAAGGGTGACTGTTGAGATGACGGGTGATAGGCAATAAAGATATAAAAAAACAACTTGTGTTACCGACCTCACGTAAGATATTATTACAATTTTAATAAAAAGTTAATCGATATGGTCACGATTCGAATCTCCTATTTCCGGCAAAAAGTGTAATTACTCTGACCAATAAGTTCTCGCTACCCGCTTCGTGCAATTCATCATTAATGTCATCAGATGTCCAGGATTTCAAGATGATGATACAATTATTTTATTCTTTTTGTAGCTATCTTCTAAATCCTGCAAACTCCTACCATAGGTTTCGGGTAATAGAAAGTATAAAATAATTGAATTTAAAATAACTAATACTGCAAAACTAATAAATATGGCCTCTTGACCAAACATTGCACTGAACCCAGGATAAATCTTGACAGTTATAAATAAGAGAAAATAAGATATACTAGAGGCTAATCCGGATCCTAATCCCCTTAAAGTAGATTGAAATAATTCTGGTATAAAAGACCAAGAGAATGAGACGATGCTACTACCAGAAGCTATGTACAAAACTGCTAGCATAATTGACAGCCATACAAATCTAAATGAATGTAGTAAATAAATAAAGAGCATTAAAAGAATAAAAGAGCACACAACATTTATAATAAGAAAAGCACTTTTACGAGATGATATGTAACTATTGCAAGCTAAGTTAATAACCACTGAGGAAGATCGAACCACGTCCAAAACAACCATAAGTATGAAAGGATCAATGTCTCCTTTAAAGGTACTCTTCGAAATTTCTATGGCATAAAAAATAAACAAATTTACTCCACAGAACTGAGCAGCTACTGCCAAAAATAAAGCAGTAACTAACGCCTTCATAAATTCCAAATTAAATATATCCTTAAAGTAACAGCCATCCACTTTTTCTTCTTGTTTTTGCAATATTAAATTTAATTCTCTTTCCGCATCGATTTCTTTTCCTCGAAACCATATAAAGGTTTGTTTACCTTCAGCGATTTTGCCTCTTGAAATCAACCAAATTGGGCTCTCTTTAAGGAATAATAGGAGGACAAGTGCTACAAAGTTGGTTGCAGCATAGATAAAACAACATGTTCTCCAATATATATATCCCCCCATTAAATGGCTTAAAATGGTTGACATACTGAGAAAAAGACATGGACATAATAGTAAAAGGCTTTTATATTTTGGCCCCGTTATTTCTCCAAGGTATACTAATGAAACTGGTCTGTTGGCGCCAATAGACAACCCTGCTATGAATCTTCCTATAAGTAATAAGGTAATATTTTTTGCTAATCCTAGAATAAACCAACTAACTAATGACAAAATAGCTAGACTGATGTGTCCAGCCTTCCTTCCCAGTCTATCGATTAATGTTCCAGCACAAAGACAGCCAATTATCATTGACAGTGGAGTGATTGAAGCTGGAAATATTTAAGTTTGCTATATATTTTGAAAATATAAACATTCAAATTAATTTTCAAAAATTTACTTTAAAGGGCTACCCGTAAAAAAATATTGGAGATATTGTAAAACTGTACTGCATACTAACCAATCCAAGAAACTATGGTCTCGTCAAATTGGAAACTCTTATCTTTTTGAAGAACCGACAGCAGAGTAGCACTAAAACCCATCGCTAAACCGGTAGCAAGGGAAAGCCATCCCGATACCGCAGTTGCTAAACACTGAAATTTCATAAATATAAACATCAGAAAAATATCGAAATAAAATTTGACTGAATGTCGATCAATTTTTATAAAAAATTATAATAAGTAATGCTTGGGAGAAATATTACCGAGAAGTAAACCTTTTTTATAATAAAATGGATATTTATTCCTTAACTTACCTACGGCCCCATTAATATCAACATATATACAAGGTTTTAGAAAAGGAAAAAAAATAATGAGATTTTAAGAAGTCCTAGTTACTATTACATTAGAAAAGGCATTTTTTTCCCAAAAAAAAAAATCAAATTAATCGTTAACTATTGTTACCGTGCTGTTTTATTTCATGCTTATGTAATTCAAGGTTACTATATCACAATATTTTAAAACATTTCAGCAAATAATTAAAAAAAAAAGATTTTTTGTATTCCATTGAAAAATATGGCTGTAAATATATAAACAAACAGTCTAGACAACCAGTGTATTATATAGTGAGTGATTTATTAGTAATTGAACCTTTGAAAAAGTCAGAATACGTTTTTTTTTCTTTTATATAACAAAATATGTTTAAAAATCTGATAAGGATAGTTTATAATGCGAGTGGTACCGCTACAAGACACTTCGTGCCTAGTACCTACCAATGCTTAAAAAACTACTTCCAAATGATGTACATGGATAATTTAATTCTATAAATATATTGATTAATAGTTAAAACCTAAAACATTTTCTATCAAATACCTGCTTAAAAAAATGGTAACGTTTTGTATAAAACGAAGCAAACACATTTTTCTTCATTTTTTTTATCAATTTTTATGCACACTTGAATTCTGAGAAATTCACTTTTGTCAAACTTCACATTTTAATAATAATTGATAAGTACGTGAAGTGCTCATATTATACAATTCACAGCAATACAAAATTCTTACTGAATTAGGGCATCTGAATTAATTTGTTTTATCTCAAAAACAATAAATTGTGAAAAACGCTATATTTTGTTTATTACAAGGGATACATTTAAAAATCTTGCCAATTGTACAATGTTAAAATATAAATATTGAATTCAAAAATTAAGCGTCAATATATTCTTTTCTGTATGATATATTAGCTGTTGCCTGTGACTCCGTCCACGTAGACTGTAAAAATAACACAGCTATAAACGGCCCCGTTGGTCGAGTGGTTAGCTCAGACGCCTAACGTGTCACGGCGCAATGGGGCTCGGGTTCGATTCCCGGCGGGAGACAGGCATTTATGTGATGAGCATAGATGTCTGTGTTTCTGGGTTTGGTCGTTTATTAAATACATTTTCAGTATTTATATGTGTATTTCTATGTATTTGTATCGTTGTCTAACACCCTTAACACAACCAAATAATTTGCTTACTTCGGGGTTAGATCAATTTGTGTAATTTGTCCTGATATTATTATTATTATTATTATAAAAATATTATTTTTACAGTTTACGTGAACGGAGTCACGGGCAACTACTAGTTATAATATAAATTTTATTTAATGAAATCGCTATCTTTCATTGTGATAGACTCCTAGATGGGTTTGTTTGGAAACATAATTGTTAGACTTCACTATATAGCGTCCAAAATCTAAAATTTTCCTTTTTTTAATATACCCAGTGGCACTTGCGCCATCGAGAAGTATCTACCGAAACGTCAAAATTCTTTAAGCCGTTTAGGCTGTAACAGGGAACATACGAATAGCATACTTACCTATATTTCTATTTACATACATAATATATTGGAATAATATAACACTCCTTATAAAACACTTAGGTATTGTGTTCAGATCTGTGTAGTCCATTAATTGCTTTATAATAATAGCATAATAAGTTTTGTGGAGAAATAAATTACAAGCGAACCGAACCGAACGGAACCGAACCGAACTAATATTATATTGCTTTAACGTAGACCCCTAATTTTTTTTTAATATTATTCGTGCGCTTACATTATATATACTTCATAATTATCATTTTCATTATATATGTGTATATATGTACATATTGAAAAGTAAATTTTAATATTATGAATGGAATACAAAAATATAAATACTGATTAAACGAATGTACTGAAATGAATTGTTATCGTAATTAAATGCGTTATACTTCATTCTTTGTTAACAGTCAGTTGTTCACATAAATGCAAAACGTCAAGCCAATATATCGCTCATGACAACTGCATCGTTTTCGTTTGTTTTCAATTATTTTTTTCTCAGAATAATGTTAACATTTTATCCTAATCCGCCTGCCATTATCCCAAGTTGTTGGTTTTAAGCTGATTGAAATTTATGCATTGAAAATTATTTAATAGTCTTTATAAAACGAACATTTGTTACAATATCTGCGATTTGTCGTGACTGACACAAGTCCGCAGATTGGGATGGAATGCGGACTTTCGTTCGGATCTTATCCATTGGGACGGATGGTTTCTCTTACAGTGAATTTCCTAGTGATTGATGATTTGATTTTCCAATGGCTGCGCAACCGCTGTGGTCCAAGTGGTACTTCAGCGATTGGATATATTTATACGTATTGTATATCTTTAGTATATTTTACAGATCGTGGCTCAGATGATACAATGCATCTTTAACATCAGCTGTTACCTGTAACTTGAATCTTTCTTAGGCGGAGACACTAGTAACCACGGATTCAATCTATAAGTTGAATGGTGTCAACCTGGCCCCCAAAGTTACCACATGTAAAAGTTTCTAAGGGTGCGGTGTGATGCAGCCGTTTCCTGAAACAAGAGTAGCAAATAAATTGCCTAGTTTAATTAATTAATAACTAAAATTCCATTCACTCCTAGGCCTTACCGTGGTGCTCGGTTCACCCTCATTCACCGTGATGTACCGCCAGTGCATCACGATGAATACGCAAGCGATCCCGTGGCGTCCCACTAAGGCGGTAAGGGCAACCGACAACCGTTGGCTTTTTTTAGTGAGTAGTCTTAGAAATGGCAGCGTCCTCTTTGGTAGACCCACATAACCCCCCCTGTCATCACCTTCTGTGCGGGTGGGTATCCGTGAAGGATTTTTCCAAGGCAAAAAAAAAGTCCACACCGTGGTATAATGTAATTTTTTTTTTTAATATATTCAATGTAGGTATAATTTAAATACATTTAATTTTATTAATATTTTTAAATCTATAATCATCCCTAAAAGATAGACAAGATAGATAGATATGTGGTATCTATACGTGTGAGCATAGTTTGATTTTGTTCCTGGTGTTGATTTTCTGTAATCACAGTTTTTCTTCAATATTTATGTATTTATCTTGAATATTTAAAACTAACACTTAACTAAACAACCCTTTTTTTTTGAGATCTTTAAACACTCCAACACTAAACTTATAACAAAATTACTGTAAACACTTTAAATAAGCGATTGTAGTGGCATTGACTTAAAATACACAATTTTTTAAATTAGTCGGAACAATTTTTTATTACTTGTTTATCCCGGTGTTGCCACAGGCTAAAAACAACTTTCACGGTGAGTGCGAAAGCGATCCCGTGGCGCCCCACTAAGGCGATGAGGTCAACCGTTGGTTTTTTAGTGGGTAGCCTTAAAAATGGCAGCGTCCTCTATGCTGCCGGGTAGTCCCACATACCCCCTCGGTCATCACCTTCCTGGCCGCAGGGATGATGCGTAACGCATTTTTCCAACGATAAAAAAAAATTAAGGCTAAAAACAACTAAAATATATGTCCACTGGGTGTAACTTACTCCATCATGATCTCAATATGTGCTCCTGAATGGACTTGTGGGACTAAATTCTAGTGCGAACGCGTCTATTTTAGCACACCCATTTAAAAGGAGTGGTCCCGAACTTTTAAAAGACAGTTTTCTTTCTATACAAATTTTTCATAAAAAAAGCAAAAACAAAATTGGATCAGCTACCAACAGGCCAGCACCAAAATAATTGAGAGTAATAAATCCCCAGCTCCTGCGTTTCCTTGAAGATCGATAGCTATCAATGACAGGTAAAATGGCTTTCACCATAGTCAATTACCAAGCGATTTTCTTTTGTAAGTAACACACTGGTGAACGGCATCCTTAAAAAGCAAGATAGAGAAAAGCTATCCTGGATATTTCGACAAACTTTGATCGTGTTTGATGCCAGGCGCTTCCTTAGAAGATTTACCTATGGAGAGACTTACCTATGGATTTTCCAAAAGTTTATATATGTCAGCATCAGCTTTCTCACCGCGTAGAGAATACAGATGAGAACAAATTCGTTGAAAACGACTGCTCAGCAGATTTTTCTTGAAATACCAGTCCGTAAATGGTGGTGTTCCCCAAAGCTGTATGCTATAACTGACACTGCATCTTTCTACTTTCCTGTATTGGATATACCCAACATTGATTGTTATACGCTCCTGCGTATAACAATAAATGTTGGGTATATTATCGGAAATGTATATTCCGTGCAGGAATTTTTAACGTCCACCAATGTCGAAAGACATTTGTGTCGAAACTTCCCTAAAGAAGGTTTTGGAAGGGGTTAAACTGAAATTTGTTCAGTTTAATCCCTGGAAAGCACAAGTTTGCCACATTTATTACTAAAAACACAAGCGAAATATAGAACCGAGCCATGCCATTTCGCGCAATTGTCAATACTGCGGTTATATGGAGTTCAAAGCCAAACCAGAGTCGACTGTCAAAGAAGCTAGGAGTACTTCACGTCGGACCACAGGCTGTATAAAGCGAATATCCGGCTACGCATTCTCATCTCTAATCCTGATCTCACTCAGTATCACTTTCTACCATTTGTATTGTCAATAACCCAGTGTTCTGTGAAAGGCTTTATCCTTTTACGTAGGGTAGGGATATCGTATGAAAAGTGTTCAGCGGCTACAACACCGTCTGGAAGCATGGCGTTATTCTACATTGCCGTTTTAAACCAACTTTTTTCTACTACCAAAATATAATAAAAATTCGTCGCCGGTGTTTGTAGGTAAATACAATATTGATACCTAAAAAAACTGGAAATGCTCTTGCTGTTCCCCTGTCACCTTGCCACAGATAACTTTTATGTCTTGTATAATACAAAAAAAAATTGCTAGGATAAAACGACAAACAAAGGCTAGACGTATAAATGTCGTTGAACTAGGACTAATTGAATAAAAATAAGTATTGATGTACATTGGTTTTAAATTATTTATTAAGATTATTATTGTTAAACAGCAATATTATAATAAATAAATAAGACTTGGCCCATTAGTACAAACTTTTGCTATTGAAACATAATTAATCCTGCATTTAGTTATTTTTAGTTTTTAATAATTACAATAATAATTGCAGTTTGGAATAGGAAAAATATTTCTACTTATAATGGAATAGACTGAATGGAATTAACAAATTTGTTTTACGGATTTCAATGACATTTAGTGTAGCGTTTGCATATTAATTAAATAAACATATAGGATGCTTTTCGCCCCGAAAAAATCTTATATTTGTGTTTATCACAAAAATGCGCTGACCCACACAGTTAGATTTAAATTAAAAAAATATATAGATTTGTTTTGAGTATTGATACATGGCATCTGATTTAAGTTAAGGCAGGAAGGAAAGAGCAGGAAGTAAGAAGTTGAAAATGTTAGTAAAGACGAAATACGACGATATATGTCTTCTTCCAGAAATAATCAGTTTAACTTTTAAAATAAAATATAAGTACAGTAGAAACCCGATTAACCGGACTAATTGTTGTCAATAGGCATTCGGATAATCGAAAATCCGGATAATCGAATGAAGATCGATGTATGAAGAATAGCGGGATTTGTGCATACATATGTGGTACATATAATTTTATATGTTTATTTATTAAAAACAACAAATATATCTATATCAACGAAAATCAATGTTTATTAAGGAATAATTAAGAGATACATTTTCTTAGATTACATACGTACATGTATTGTACTAAAATACTGCAGCGTCAATCACAAAATAAAATATTTAGGTATGTAAGTATGTACATACGTATAGTTTGTTAAAAAATAATAAGTTTAATTTGGTTTAAAATATTTGGTAATTGTCATCTGACGGTTTCTTCATCATTTTCCGATGTTTACTTCCGACTTCACTATCTAATTTACAAGTGTACAACAAAATTGAATCGGCATTCTTTTTTATATCACTTATCGTGGATGTACCCACACCATACTGATCACCTAACTTACGACCGGTTTCTCCTTTTTTAATTCTTGCCCAATTCTGCTTGCCCAAATTCGACTTGTAGGTACTTATTTTGAATATAGCTGGGCTGTCCGGATAATCGCGAATCCGTATAACTGAGGGCCGGATAATCGAGTTTCTACTGTAATATCATTTTATATAGAAATAAAAAATAATCAAGACGGTCAGAATCGGGTCAGGACTACTTGATACTCACAGCGATAAATGTATCCTTACTAGCAACCTCCAAGAAAAAAATTACTTCTTGGAAATTGTTTTTTTTTATCATTGATATCATCAGGTTTAAGATTTCAAGATGATGGTATATTCATTCTACTTTTGTTGTAACTATCCTCTAAATTTTGCAAAGTTCTACCATTAGTTTCAGGTAATAGAAAATATAAAATAATTGAATTTAAAATAATTAATACCGCAAAACTGATGTACATTGCCTCTTGATCAAACATTGCAGTAAACCCAAAATAAGTCTTGATAATTATAAATAACAGAAAATAAGACATACTCGAAGCTATGCTTGACCCTAATCCCCTTAAAGATGAAGGAAACAACTCTGGGAGGAAAGACCAAGCATATGAGACGATGCTACCACCAGAAGTTATGTACAAAACTTGTAGCGTTATTGACAACCACAAGGATCTAAATGTTTGTAGCAAATAAATAAAGAGCACCAAAAGAATAAAAGAGCACACAACATTTATAATAAGAAACGCACTTTTACGAGACGATATGTAACTATTGCAAGCTAAGTTAACAACCACTGAGAAAATTCGAACCACGTCCAAAACAATCATAAGTATGAAAGGATCAATGTCTCCTTTAAAGGTACTCTGCGAAATTTCGATGGCATAGAAAATAAACAAATTTACTCCACAGAACTGAGCAGCTACTGCCAAAAATAAAGTAGTAACTAACGCCTTCATAAATTCCAAATTAAACATATCGTTAAAGTAAGTGTCCTCCATTTTTTCTTCTTGTCTTTGCAATATTAGATTCAGCTCGTTTTCTGCTTCAGTCCCAAATCCCCGTAACCATATAAAGGTTTGTTTGCCTTCATCGATTTTTCGTCTTGAAATCAACCAAATTGGGCTCTCTTTAAGGAATAATAGGAGCACAAGTGCTAGAAAATTAGTTGCAGCATAGATAAAACAACATGTTCTCCAATATATATATCCCCCCATTAAATGACTTAAGAAGATTGACACACTGGGAAATAGAAATGGACATAATAGTAAAAGGCTTCTATATTTTGGATCTGCAATTTCTCCAAGGTATACTAATGAAACTGGTCTGTTGGCGCCAATAGATAACCCTGCTATGAATCTTCCTATAAGTAATAAGGTATTATCTTTTGCGAATCCTTGAATAAACCAACTAACTAAGGACAAAATAGCTAGACTGATGTGTCCAGCCTTCCTTCCCAGTCTATCGATTAATGTTCCAGCACAAAGACAGCCAATTACCATTGACAGTGGAGTGATTGAAGCTGGAAATAAAGATAATGTAATATTTAAATATATAATGAAATAGATAAATATTCAAGATCGTGATTAGTATACCTACACTAAATGAGAATCGGTACCAACCAACTCTCACTTTAAAAGGCCACTAGTAAAATATATATATATATTCTAATACTGTTATTATATACTAACCAATCCAAGAAACGATAGTGTCATCCAATGAGAAACTCATATCTTTTTGAAGAACCGGCAGCAGAGTGGCACTAAAACCCATCGCCAAACCATTAGTGATCGAAAGCCATCCTGATATCGCGGCTGATAAGCACTGAAATTATATAAATACATAGTTTTATAATATGAGATCGAAACTAAAACTGTTTTTTTTAATAAATCAAAGATTAAGATTCTTATAGCTCTACAATTTTAGCACAAAAATCTTTCTTTCAGCACAAACACAATAAATCACGAATGTTTAAATACAAAAAAATATACAACTAATAATACGAAAAGATGAATATAGAATAACTTTATTAAATAATTTTAATTACGTCTTACTGTAAGCAATAATAGAACGAATAATATTAATAGAAGTGAAAATATGCTGAGCTAAGAAATATACCTTAGTTTACCATATTCATCGAATATTTATATTTTTTTACAATTACCTGTCTTAAAAACGATTGCGAAAGTAACACTTTTTCAAACATATTTTCTAAAGTAGATGTAAATTTAACAAAAGCAATACAGTTGTGTTCAACATTTCATTTACAATTAAGATGTTTCGTAGCATTTGTGTTAACAAGCACACTACTAGCACGCGTTTACACACACACATAAAACATAATGTGTTAAAATTTAAGAACGCTGCAAGCATTCCAGCCACTCAATTTATGAGCGTTTCAAGAAACAGTTTGCCCTAAAATATTTTGAAGATATCCGGCATTGAATTATAAGACTGTGAGTTGAAGGGCTATTTGATTCATGTTCGATCAAAGTTTGAGTCATAAAAAGTACCCTTCTTGTCATATGTGCAATAATAATATAAAGCAGCGGGAGACATCGCTCTCATCCTTACGTTTCCCGAAAGGTTAGCTCGTAATCTGTTTGCCGAATTCGACGAGTTACGAGTTACCTGGATGTGTCTTGAAAGTTCGCATCCTCTACTCTTGCTGTATACAAACAGCCCTTACTTTAACAGATGTTTTACAGCAAAGCCAGTATTTGCTGCCAATTGCCACACAACTTAAACCTTAAAGACGATATCGCGCCTTTGTAGTTATAATGTTCATGTTTACTAAATTTCTGACTGTTTAATCGCACACCATCCAAAATATTCTTTAAAGTTTTTTTTAATGTTTGAAAATATCTATAAACATGCATAGTCGTGTTAAGCTTATTTAAATTTATATATTTATTTAATTAGGCCAAAAATACAGAATACGAACAAATCATACGACAACGTATGTAACCAAACTAGGTAGCTTATAAATTAAGAGGAAGAGCCCCTACTCATCCTTGTAGACAGACCAAGTCGCTGGCAGCACCTAGTTGAAAATATGTAATATATTTCCTTTAATTTACATATGTTTAAACAGTTGATCTACTTTTAGATATTACATTTTATCATTGTCAAATGATGACGCCGCATCTTATACCGTAAATATATTTTTCGTGCTCAGCACCTGTACCTACACATGAAAATACCTAAAGTACAAAATACTTCACCATTAGGTAATAAAACATAATGTTTTTCCCTAAAATCTGATTACTGTTGTCATCTATCTAACCTATGTTACCTAATTAGGAACAGATGAAAGGTAATAAAAACTAATACTATTTTCACGTCACATACTTGTGTATTAGAAAAAACAAACCCATTTGATAAAATATTTATACATAAAAAAAACATCCGTATTCTAAAACAGAGGAACATGCATATACAAAACATTCTGAAGAGCGAAGCCAAAATAACCTTGATGAAATTGGTGATCAGTGATTAATAAATCGAGACATTTCTTCACGATGAAGCTTAAGGCGCCTTATAAAGTATAGCTCTGGAAACTTTGTAGAGTATTTCACTCATCTCTGTGCTGGATCATCCCACTATCAACTTCTACCATATAAATTAGTATCGTGAAGGGCCGTTAGAATTCTCGAAGGTCCTATAGTCTTTCCAGGTCTAGATGCTTTGGCGTTGAATATATAGTTCGCCTGCAACTTTGATCGTATTAATCACGAAGATAATTCTGAATAGTTATTTTATCTGATTTCTGCTACCGATTTCCAGTATCGCACTGAATGCCACCTACTAAAATTCCATCCCTATAAATTTATTTTAAACTTAACAGCTAATATATTTGACAGTGCGACCGGATACAGCCTTTCACGGAAGACAGGCGCAAAAGTAGATGTTACGTCTACGTTTCTAAGGTGAGTAAAAAAGTCAGATGCCCGGGCTACCTTTTCTCTTCTCTACAATAAGACGGCACAATTTACTCTTTCGTTTCCCGGCTGACTACTTGTTTTCCATCCAATATTTAACATACAGTGTATTATACATTTTTTAATTTAATCATTTTTAGCACGTAGTTGTGACTTGTGCTAAAAATTTGATGTATAATAAAGAACAATTTTCAATGCTCGTCATAGAATTACAGGAATTGTGGAAAAAATAAAACGTCAGGATGTAATATTATATTTATAAAACAGACATCTATTGCGGAGTAGCTGTACTACTAGTAAATTTAAGAATAACTTACGCTATATTAATAGGTGGCGCTGTAATAAAAAATATTTAAATTATTTTTGGTTGACAAGAAATGAAAACAAAAGATTGCCAGTAATAAAAAAAATATATTTAGATATATGTATATTATATAAGAACAATACGCTGCTATTTTCATTTATATATTTATGTCGATTCTTATATTTAGTACATTATTTTCATAGAACTCAAACAATTAAATTTTTTAAGGGGTCGCCGATTCGTCAATACCGAATCACCATTGGCTGACGACAGCTTCCAAGATCCCACAGAGTACTATAAACAAGTTCCAATCTACGTCGACTGACGAGTGACGACGGTAGTAGCCGTTTTCGTAGTAAAGTAACGCAGTAATAAGTTAGGCAGTGTATGGGATTGTGATAATTTTTGTGCGTTTTATACATAAAACGTGAATTATTAGACGTGATTTTATTATTTCTTTTATGCCATTTATACTGAGAGGTGTAAAAACTCCCACATTTTAAATACTGAAGATTTACACTTTACGCTGGAAGTACTTTTGTATATGTTGTGATTTCTGTTTTTGTGATATTTTTTGTGACAATGGCAGACAATTCAAAATTGACCGATGAGGAGTTATCCGAAATTAGAGAACAATTCGCTCAGGTATTTACAACTTATTACTTACTACTTATCAGGAATTCAACCGGCATGGACATCTAAAAGGTTAAATGCGCAAATGTCCTCGGACTGAATCAATTCCTACATGTGAACACTTAGATTACATTTTGTAATAATTCTTGTTCTTTGCCGTTTATGGAGTGTATGTATTTTAGCATACCCAATACTGGTCTCGAGTCCGCGTGTGGTCGTAAAATTATGGATTTAGTAAAGGTTTCAAGTTTCATAAATATCGATTGTAAAATAGAGTTATTGTTGACGCATATAAGCTAAAAACAAAACTATTTATTATTCCATTTTCGAAATGATTATTAATAAAATTATTAATTAATTAAAATGTATTTAATGAAATTGTAACATTTATTAAAATAAAATACACTATTATTATGTGTCAGTAATATATTTAGTGAAACTATTTTAATAATTTAACATTTATTTTACAACATAAATTATCGTATCGTTTAAAAAATATATATAATATGAGATGAGATATTTTTAAAATAGATATAGTATGTCTGTAAACTCTACACTCTTACTAGGTTAATAAACTAGAACCATTTAGTAAACCTTCTAAGATTACTTTAAGTCTTACACAAAATATAAGTAAAAGGATAAGTATCAATAATAATTATCTAAGACGATTATTATCTTATTGGATTGACTAAACTATATAAGTAGCTCCATCCAGTAAACCACAGATATTATATACATATTAGAAGACATACAACTGGATATTTTTAAGATAATCTCTTATCTCACTGCAAGTGCCATTTCATATTATTGATATTGAAAAGATAATACAATGTATTGCTAAAAAATAAGAAAATTACAAAAAACTCACATTCATGAAATAGAATTATGAATGGTTTTAACATAATATTATGTTATATCTGAGGTCTATGTGGTGCAGTAGATAAAAAAATCTTTGTTTGAGAAAATGCAGTCTTAAATTACCTATTTTTGTCTTTGTACTTGTCTCGGATTGGACTACACACTTATCTAATCCCTTATTGACTATTCAGAAAGAAAATATAAAATAAAAGGAACAAAATATAATCAACATTTTGTATCTTGTATAGATATTAATATAGTTAAATACAAAATTTGTCTTCTATTTCATCACAAGTTAGTTTTGTAATTGTTGAAATAAAGTCTAAACATTCATAAGGAAGATTAAATCATTCTAGAGACTTCTGCATTTAAAATTACTTCAATGTTAAGGTCTAAGGTAATTTCAATGTAAAATAACTCGTAAGAGTTTAAGTTAGTCATTCCATACAAATATGTGTGTGTCATACATTACCCATGAGGCAATTTTGCCACATAGCTTAATATTCATGACTGGTATCACATCTTGCCTTGACATGATATTATGTACAGTATTCAATGCCAGAATACATTTTTAAGCAATGGTAACCCTTTGAACATAGATATTTCTTATTTGTTTTTTTTATTGTATTTATAGAAATACATGTAGGGCTTCATTATAATAAAAATCCTTGTGTCACAAAATGCATCATGTTTCTTATATGTGATAAGTAATGCTCCCATTTCATTATCCAATTTACAGCACACTACTTGACCCTAAAAATAGTGAATAATAGTGTCCACCAATCACACTTTAGCAATAGCTCACTATTCACAATGCAATGCTATATTAGTAGCCTAGTTGACATAACACTTGGTAAACTGGATAATGAAATGGCTGCTTTATTTCTTAACATTAATATTTACTCTGAATAACAATTTACAAGTGTGAATAAGTATTGTTTAAGTGAGAGTCAATTGTATCTAGGTAATTGTTATCACCTATTATCTATTTTTTTTTGTCTGTCTACGCTGTTAGCCCTGTTGGCTATTACAGCGTCACCGGGGGAGCGGGATTTATCTATGTAATTGTCATCTTGCCTATTTTAGTATTTGTCCGACACTGACACTCATAGGTCATGCCTATGGCTCCCCTATTGCATGTATATGCTTGCTTATCTTTCCTCTATTCAAATAAACGTTGTCAATTATATTCATTAATTCTATAAAAAATCATCATAATTAAAATAAAACCAATAAAAAGATTATGTTTTTAGTAATTGATTTAATTTAAATATATAATGTAAAGAAGTGTCTTTCAACGACTTCATTACATATATAGGTATTTGGATTAATAATAAGCTATTGCCTGTCGCACTTATTTCTTACAAACAGTCCACAATCTCTAAATGTAATTCATACATAAATAGATTTGTAAACAAACACAGGTTTCCTTATAACCCATGTACTCACTTATAAAATCACAAAAGACAATAAACATGCTATGCAATTTAAATTTAAATTGGTGATTATTCACGTAAAGGTGAAAATATTTCATCGAGAATGCGGTTACAGTATTGTGACCCTACGTTTTCCGGTATCTGAGTCATTGCCTTGAATGGTAATGCTTAAAAATAAGTTTAAAAATCTTTTATTAAATCGCAAAAGCTTGGTGTACCTGTAAAATTGTTTGATTGTAGCGAAAATGTTGCACGTAATTACACTACAACTGCTTACAGGGAAACTACCTTTTATTGTAATATAAATACTTATAAATAAGTTTGTTTGACTTATTTTTAATCGATATGAAGTCTTTATACTCAGTGCGATGCATCGACCTTGCTTTGGAATGTGGTCACTCCAGCCTTTGTCCAATGACGCAATACCTAGGACTTGAAACTGCCTAGGTTTTATAAACAATATTTCAAAAGAGTTTTAAACGTTACTCAATCTTCGAGCTAATGTTTTTATAATTCAAATTAATGAATTTACTGATGGCATATAGGTACATTGGTGATATGGTTCTGTGTAAGTTTATACAATTTAAATTTATATTTATACAATTTATTGTATATTCTACTTTGTAGTTTGTAGTTTTTAAGTTTTATCGCTGTAAGTGTATTTCATTGTTAATTTATGATAAACGTGAATAGCCTGTCGCATCACGATCCACATATAACTTGAACTATCATCAGGCTTAAAGTAAAAAAAATAATAATAATGTTCTCTACATTGAAAATTAATAACTTTACTATTTTTCTTTCTATTTTTTATCATATGTGTTTATCACAACAACAAATCATTGTATTCGTTGTCGTTGAGTTTTTTGTATTGCAAAATATAAAGCGTAAGGCACCTACTATAATTTTATAAAAATAAAGTGACTCCAAATTAGATTAAAACATTTTCACTTATCAAAACTACAGAAATAATGCATTGATAGTAATAAATCTTTAACAAATATAACTTGAAGAGTTGCAAATCCTATGTAATTGGATATGTCACGATCGTATTGACCTCATAGTCGGTACAGTTTTGAATGTCAATGACCCGACTCTAACGTTACACGCTCTTAGAAGAATGTTACCACGTTAGCAGTCTGGATAAAGAAGTAAAACATGTATAAGTATTTTCCGAATACCTATATTAATGCCATTTAAAATTATCTTTAAAAAAACTCATCAGTCTTTATTTACTTTAATATTTACCATAACTAGTTATAAGAATACAATATACCTATAGACCATATTATAAAGATATTTAAAAGTAGTAAGTAAGTTTTGAATTAATCAGTTACTTCATTTGCAATAATTCCTATCTAATACTGTGTCAATGTGGTTAGGTGACACGAGGTATAAGTCATTTGATTATATTCATTCGCCCAGAAATCCAACCACAACTTAGTTTACGTAACAATACAATGGAATTTTGCCCGTTCAAAACTCATGAGTCAGCTGCCTTTCCAACTATGTCTACAAATGTTTATACAGCCGTTATAGGTACTTGGATCATCTTATTTATTAAAACTTATAAACGTTCTCTAACTTCATTCAGTGTCATTCTTCTGTTGGATATAAAATGAACTATCAAATAATTATTATGTACAGTATTCTTAAACGTTGTTTTTGTGCCTATTTCTTAGATCAAACATAATATTTAATATTATTTTACACTTTATCAATATTATGCATTTTGTAAATGACATCAAGAATAAAGTCTCAATATTCCATATTTTTTATGTCCTTTTAATTTTTCTTTATCATAGAATATCATTTTTTTTGTAATTTTTAGACCGTGGAAGTAATAAATTTAAGTGTTAATACTGAAATCCTTTTCTTAATGATTCCTAATATTTAAAATAATTTATACTTCCCTCCAACTGCTTCTTTTATGATAATAACGACAGACATTTTTTTATCAAAAGATATATTTTGTAGCTAACATGTATAGTATATAATTTTATGTAAAATCGGATTGCTTCGTCACGATTCCTCGCATGAATCATGACAGTTTTGATTTAGCTAATAATATTCAATTGACATTCATTACAGGCATTTATAGTCGACCTATTACCCTAATATAATGTCGGACAATAAGTTTGTTCGTATTTATTAATTTTAATATAATCTTCAATAGATCGGATTATTTGATAAACGTCATTGGTAAATGTGATAAATATTATCACTGTTTTATGATAAAAAATAAATTTGTAAAAAGTATATTCTACATTTTTTTATATAAATATTGATGATACCATGTTTTATTAATTTGGATTTTATGGTATTCATTCCAGCTATGCAATAAATACTAATCCTACTAACGTTTTTTTCCTAAAAATATTTGTTTTTTGTTGACCCAGTTGGATGAGATACGATCTTAATATACTAGCGTATTTAAATAGTTGAAAACTTGCTATAATAAAAAGTTTCGATTTCGTAAATAACAACTGATCGTTCTCGGGTTTAGTCAATGTTTCATATGGTCAATAGGTTTGACCATATGAAACATTGACTAAACAAACATGTCTTTCGATATCTTATGTGTATGAATCATTGAGTTTTTGACTATTTAACGAACGCCAATGACTCAGCCTTTTAACATGGTGAGAAATAGACCGGACTCATTGCCCATTACCAGATAATAAAGAAGGGTATGAAAATCAATATATTATTATGCAAAAGGGTGGCTCACCCCTTTCATTTCAAATTAATAGAGACCTTAAAAAAGTATTTATTGCGTATTTACCGCTCAATAATTCTAGGCCGTAGTTGACTTATAGTAAACTCATAATATGATACGTATTGGTAGATTATAATTGCCGATATTTCCTTAAAACCATATAGAATATTGTCACCATTATCGGTACAATTATTGTTATCTTACGTACAATTGCAATTATAAATATTTTAATGCCGCATACTAAAAAATTCCGACAAAGGAATTCCACGAACTCATTTTTTTTGTCTAGACAACGTCAAAGATGCAAGTTGAATTAACGAGATAAACTCTTTAATCGTTATAAGCTTTGAAGTACCAGGGCCACATAACTCAAAAGGCGGTGTACATACAAAGAAGTTCTGTCCTCACTCACACAAACACATAGTTTTGTTCGCTTAGGCCTTAGGTCAACACACGATGACTCACAGCTGCGCATTGGTCGAAAGGTGAGCTGAGATACTGTAATATGCAAAGGTTCTTAAAATGTCTGTGTATATCACCTAGTTAGTAAGATGTTACTATTCTGTTAAATAGTGTAAATAAAAGGTGTTGTAAAGTATAGACACGACATGATAAATCATCAAAGTCTTTAATTTTTACTGAACATGATTCTTAATTTAGAAAACTCAATAGTTTCTAAAATCAATCCATGTCATATGATAACTTCTCAATAGTTCTTAATTCTTCTTGTATTGGAATATATCACCTACATTACAAATTATTTTAATCACATTAGTTAGTTAAATATGGTGTCAAAGATCGGTTTCGCAGTTTACTTTATCCAGTACCTATGTCCTATACTCAATTTGAATAGTGTGTGACGTGCGTCTATAAAAAGAAATAGTTTTAAAACAATGTCTTATCACCTATAAAAAGATATAATGTTTAGTTACAGATCGTTATAGATGACATATTTATCTCATTTCATTTATCTGAGTTATTTCAATGCAACTAATACAAGTCAAGAAGAACAATCCCAAATTAATTAACTTAATCTTAATATATTTTTTGTTTCATTCCTAACAACCTAATGATATGCCGATATCAAATTAAAACAGTTTGATATACAAATAATAAATTCAGGCATCACAGGGTCTGGTCAGAATCAGAGCATTTTTTAAAACAAGTCTCGAACAGTAATTAATACTACAAACAGTAAGTAATTCAAACTGTATAGCTAAATTCAATCCTAACATAGAAATACCGCCTATGGCAACATGCACGTGCGCTTGCGCATTCCCCGCTCCACAAATAGCCGCGGCACTACAGCCCATACTTGTTTGTTTATTACTTCACTATGATCAAAGAAACGATTTATTATTTCCATTCATATATTATTTATTTATTAAAAAACCTTTGTGCTATTATGTATCCTTTGTTAATTATTATGAATTCAATTGATATAGCAATTGCATGAATTCAATTAATAAATAAATGATATCATTTTTATGATCGAATACGAATATCTGTTTATCTTGACGCTTTCTTACACGATATACTAATTATAATCGCGTGTGTGAATCTCATTAAGAACAATTATAAATGAGTAGAATAAAAATAAACAAATAACATACGATTATATACCTAATTCTATTTACGAAAAGTTTAAATTATGCTGTAATATAACTGGGTGCATTGTACAGATGAAAATGAAAATAAAATTCTCGTGAGATGTCAAAGTAAATGATGAATTGGAACAATAAAATTATAATTATGTACATAATTTGAAAAAAAATATTTATGTTTAATAAAAAAGTGAAATTATAATTTATGATCAACTATAAAGTAGATTGGCAAAGAAATTTTTAAATATGTTTTCACTATGGAATAACTAATTGTTATTTGACATGATTTATATAGAAAAGTATCATAAATATATTTATTAAAACTTTATTATTTAATAATGGTTCCAATTGGCGAACCTGATATTAAAACAGAGAATAGTAAAGTCGGCCCTTAGTTGAATTAACGAAAGAATTTTTAAATTTTAACTCGTACGAATGCTTTGCAACTATTTATAATTGGAAGATGAGGATGTACACGTATTCAATTGAAAAAAATAAGACACATATAAGAAAATCAGTGTGTTAAAAATTATGTAAATCTTATAAAAGCCTATAAAAAATACGTAAAAATGCCGCAAAGCAGAACTCTCAATATCATCATTACTCATCCATCATTTAGTAGGTAACAAAACATTATGAATAATTTAATATTTTTAATTAATTACTAAGTAATTCAATGGAGTCATTTATGTATTTTTAGCAAGCAGTTATCGTTGGCTTCCTTCTGATAGTACACAAAGCAGTACTTTTATTATTTAATCGGAATCGGTACATATTCTGTGTTTACTGGAATTTATTATGTTAAGAAAAACAAGACAAACACCCTTCTCTACATACATTTAAAATGTATGTGATGGTCATATACAGATAGACAGTCTATTTAGTATAGACAGCTAGACTCAGGGAAAGCTGTCAGTAACAGCCAGTAGACTATCTCAATAATACTAACACTGGTGTCTAGAACGCCAGTTCTTTTTATTTAATCTTGTGGACAAAGTTCTTCACTATATATCATTAATTATTATAAGATATACATATTTATTTATATATGAAATGTTTATAAGATTTTTTTTAAAATAGACCTATTTTTGGGATATATTTTGGTGTATCAAAGTTAACATCAGTATTTTGCATCCTTAGTGCTTGCCTACATTATAAAATACGCCCTATTTTAAACTTCGATATGATTCTAGTTTTATCTGCGTGGTTGTCACTTTCTTCGTTTATAAATCTTTACCTTTTATATATCTTTATCTATTATGTACTTTAAACTTTAATAGAAAATACATTTTGTTATTAGTTTTGACTTTTGAGGTTAATTGTGCTTAAAAAATCATTGTCATTATTATCTGTGTTTAAGTGAATAACCAATAATGATTTGCTCTCCTATAAACAAACTAGGTCAATGACCTCTTTAAATATAAAATTCAATTATCAAATTATTATTAGGTAATACATTCTCTCGAGTATAAAAAAACTAATTCTAGTACAATGCTTATATAGAATGCGTTCATGGCGTCCTCAAGTGGAGCAATAGTATGCTGGTACTAAGGCCATAGCTGATTGTTTTGATTATGAACTAAATAATCAAAAGTTTATTGTATCGCTAACTTATGAATAGTATTTAGATACATTTTAAGAGTTTTTTCGGATTTTGGCGAACATTTTTGTAAGATCTTATCTGTTTGGTTTTTTAACCTATTCCTAGCCCAAATTTTTATTTCTTCATATGTTATGTTAAACTTTACATATCCTAAAAAACAGTTTTTGGTCTTTTTTAGTTTTAAATTTCATGCAACGAAGCAACGATTATTTATATATTAGGAGGTTATAAGGACAGAATATTACATAATAAAGTTAAGTAAATTTAGAACAAATTCATTTTGGTTAAATCCCACACTGGAAACGTGTACAAACAGGCATAATTATTATAAATATTATAGACTTTACGAGCACTATTAATAGGTACTGTTAATAGATTTATTGATTTCTAAAAAGTAGTAATTATTAATTATCTGGAACATCTTTATAATGATCACTTAATTTAAATACTAATGACTGTGATTAAGTTGTCTTCAATATCAGAAATACATATAACGTGTTACAATAACGGTGTTAATATTGCATCTCGTTAACTGTTATATCGTTAGACATATTAACAAGAAACAAACATTTATTTGATAACAGTAAAATATGATTAGTTTATTCATTATATAACGAAATAAATATGCTTGGTTGGAATTTACGATCTCCTAATATGTTCTACAATAAGTGGATACACTATGAAGTTTTATAAAAAACAATGATTCACACATCCTGAAATAATTTGAAATGCAAATACATCATTTAATTCTAGAATATTTTCTAAGCAAATCCGTTTCAATTTAAATGCCAACCGTGCGAACTTTCATGCGCCGGCGCACGTTCCATACATAGGTGTACCGCTCGCTTCCCATGCTCTGTTTCTCAGATATTATTGTACTTTAATAATTGTGACCCGGCCTTTGATTGATGGGGGCATTGCTATCGTGAAAATTTACAGATTAATTTATATCAAAAAACTTTTAAAAACATGTTATAGAAATTGTATTTTTTTACCATATAATAGGTACTATAATATGTAGATAAGTAGGCAAACGTAGTTAGGTAGGTAGGGGAACTTAAATTATTTTTTATATGATAATAATGATTATATAAACACGTATAATGATTTAAGTCATATCAGTCTTGAGCATCGGGTTTGTAACAAACACTTAAAGATAATTATCACGAACCTTCAGACCAGACTTGGTGACAATGGAATGTCTCGTAAATATACTTAAGAATATGTTACCGCGATTTACTGAATAAATATTTTATCAAGAGTGAGCTTTGTAAAGTATTTAATAAGGAAGTCAAATAAGGCTACATGCACAATGTTCCTACATGTATAAATAAATCTATTTTAGGAATCAAAATCACATGTATTATTTAATTTTCACATTCGTCTTCCCGTTAACGAAATTGCATCAAATCAGTTAAATTAAAACGTTGGGTATTTTATGTACAAATAGGCAAGCTAAATCATTTAAATAGTTTTATTTAACTGTTTACTACTGAAAACGGTCCCAAAGGTTTTGTACACATACCTTTTAGTTTGCCTTTAAGAGGCAGAAATTTAAAAATAATTGAAGTAAGTATACCTACTGCCTTTACATTTGTCAGTTTAATTTAATTTATCGCGTTGAAATACATTATCTCAACGGTAATAGGTTCCCGGAAAGAATATTGTCCTTTAAAAAAATATTTTTTTATTTAAAATCACATCATATTAACCCCTGTTAAAAAAGTAGTAGTTTCGAGACAGCTAGTTCTTCAAACTATAAACCCATACAAAAAATACAAGTAAGTTTTTGCATGACTTGATATTTATCGCGTCATAAAATCCCGTTGAATTTCAATCCTTATATAATCTTACATCGTTCTCATGATATATAAATTATATACCGATGTATAAATTACCACCCCATTAGGTCACCGAGGTCATTTCTAATGAGCTCTTCATTAGACAAGTTACCGTCGTCTAAGACGTGATTAGTAACTTCTCAGAAATGTCTGTCAGACATACAGACGTCATAAATCGTGCTGGAATGAGATTCTAGTATTGAGTAATATAAATAATATCATTACTATTTAGAAGATATATCTATATTATATATTTATAACATTAAATTTTATCAATACTTCCGTGAATATTAAATATATATTCATATGGCAAAAATAATTACATACTTAGATATAATTATGTTTTTATACAGAAATGGTTTTTGTTTCCTTATCATTAAATAAATAAACTGATAGTTTCAATCCGTTACTATTGCGGTTACATCCGAAGTTTATTAATTATTGCAAAAACAATACAGTTATAGTGAATGAATTGACGTAGGTACTAGATTAAAATTCTTCGATTTTTATAAGTTCCCTACTTCGTCAAAAAACCACAAACCAATTCAATGCGGTTAGTGATGTAAAATCGTTGTTTTAGTGACATAACAAAAGTTTTTAGTGCATTAATATTGATTCAATATTTAATAATAGAATCATTGGAATTAACTAAATTCAAATTCAGTTATACATTATGCCGACTCGGTTATGTTTGTCTCTTTTTCTCTTTTATTAACTCTCTCTGTATTTCAATCTTTTTCTTACTGTCTCTAATTTTATTATAAAACTATTTAGATGAGTGTTTAATAGATTTTTTCCTGTTATACTCGCTACATGGTAAGTACAAGATAAGAATAGGTAATTCGATCAATAGAATTCAGGTCGTACAATTGCGCAGTCCCCTTAGTAGATACGTCCGGTCTTCAATCTGATCTTGGGTTCAATTTTCAGACAGAGACAATCATAACATTAGTTTGTCACCGAAATGCTATAAAAAGTTTCTTAACAATAATAGTTAGGATTTATGTCATATCAAAGTACAGTTTTTTTATTATTTTATCCACATTACCTCATATCCATCTTAATCTTTTTACGCCATTCAATTTATAGATAACAGTATATTACTCATAATTATTAATAAATAATTGAAATACTTGATAAAACTGGTTCAGCAGCCCTGTTCGAACCTTCGACAATACAATTTTATAAATTTATTTTACTACACACGTACATACAAACAATAATTCATAGACCGCAAATGTTATTAGTCTGAATAAGTAGGGTTTCCTGGACCCTTTATGGTATTTAGAAGGTACCTCTGACGCACTTCACCTCTGAGTCATTATGTCCTCATAATTCAGACCATTTAGCATTTATTTTATAACTATATCATAAATGGAATTCATTAAAACCAAGAATATTTTATATCTATAAAAAAATATTAAATATTTTAATTTTCACGAACGCTGTAAAATTATTAATTACTTAATATTTTTCTGTAGATATATTTTAGTTTTACATTTTTTAAACAGTTTTGTATAGAACAAATTATTTGATAGACTTATCATTTATCACATTCTGATATTATAACAGTGTTATGTTTCCACCAGCTTATGTATGTTTCACAGCTGTTATCACGATACCTATTTAACTATCAGTTTATCAATCATCAATCAATAAAATGGTGACGTCAACAATTTTAAAGTACTTATATATTCCAAGAAAGTATTTTTTAATATAAAATTATGATGTAACCTGTCTATCCTATAAGTTACTTGTTGGAAACTGTCTTTAAATGTTAGCCGTGTAAAGCTTATTTAAATTAATATATATACCTACCTACATATAAAATTAATTCAGTACCTACTAGCAAGATTGAGGTGTGTTTGTGATGTGTGTGCGCGTGTGTGTGTGTGTGTGCGCGTGTGTGTGTGTGTGTGCGCGTGTGTGTGTGTGTGTGGTGGGTGGGTGTGTGTGGCGAATTGCTGATCGCTGGGAGACCATCATCGTCGCTTTACCACCTAAATAAAAAAAAAAAGGTTACAGAAGGTTATACTATTGACTCATTAACTAAGAACTGCAGAAGTATTTTTCATTCTTAAATATATGAACGAAAGCGGTAACATAACGTAGCTTTATGTCAAACAGGTGCCTTTGTCATACTATTCTACAGACAATTCTTTTAGACCCTCTGATCAGTAAAGAAAGGAAGATGCGCATATATGCCATATTTTTAAAGGCACATTACTGATCCCAAGAACCGTGTGATATTATGGATTGTAACTTTTTTCGATACAGGGGCTAACAAATGCATTTATTTTGTTTGACACAAGATTAAATACGACAGACAGACAGACCGCCTTAGTTAAGAGATTAACGCAAAGGAAAGTTTAAAACAAAGAACACTCGCGTTATGTAAATAAAAATTGTATTTGCAATTCAATTAAGAATCACAGACACTAATACTTCTAAGTTAACTTGGCAATACATACAAATCAAAGCTATCGGGTCAACGCTCCCCTAATTGAATCAGCAAGGTCCTTGGCCTATACAATATACATTCCTTTTACAAACTGTATTGCTGATACACGCAAGCATAAGAAGTATTGAATACCAAAAAAATATATCATATACCAAGTTTTGAAATATCAATAATGATATACATATTTTAACTTATTTTCTTATATATATAATAGAATCAACGCTAATATCATATACACATATTCCAATTGTATATTATTATTTTTTAATGATTACCTAGACTGGAGGCGGTGAGTACTTACGCTGATATCATCAGACAATCAGACAGATGTGTGAGTAATTGTGACATCTTATTTTAAAGTTATATATATAATATATTTATACAATGACAAAGTTTTGCATATTATTTTATTTTACATATAATTCTTCGAATCGCATCAACACCAAATACACATTATTTTGTTTATTCGAATGAAATATGTAGGTTGACTGAATAATAAACATTTTATATATAAATGTAAAAAATTAATATTTGTTTGCAATTTTCTTATTACAAGTTTTTATTTTTTTTACTATTTAATTTAAAAATTAAAAAAAACAGTTCTAATAGACATATCAACAAAGTGTGTTTTGAGTTTTGTAGCAGTTTCAAAATCCCAGGATTATTGGTTTAAAATCAATTATCATATTAAAAAAAAATATCATCACTGATTGTAGTTTAAAGTGGTAGATTTCGAAAATTGTATATGCTCACTTATTATTTTCGTAGATTTAAATACATTTTTGTATAGCAATACTGTATCTAAAATTTTAGTTTTATAACGTTTATAAAGAGCGGTGTTTCAAATTAAACCCGATAATTATTATCGATTTCATATATTATCAATGAAAAATCAAATCCAAAACTTTATTATACAAGAAGGAAAAATTACAGTTTAATCAAAATCTAAATTCGAAAACTATTAAAATTAATCAAATTTTTTGAGTTAAAATTTCTTTAAGCGTAAGTACATTTCTTTACAATAAATCACTCACACATAATTATATCCAAACTTTAACATTGTAAAATATAACAAAAACTCTTTATCGTAAATATAACATTAAAACTCTATTTCACATCTAAGTAAGTCTAACAGTTATGTAAACATGTTTCGTCCTCGAGTGAATCATTCTGAGTGAGTCACAACTCATATAATACACAATTTATAGTTGTTTTGTCCAGTTATGGAATGAGGAACAGACGTATTGACACATAATTTTAATGATATTTATTTTCTGATTGATTTGGCCAATTTGTTTATTACTTCGACCTTAGAAACAATTTAAAAAATATAAAATATTAACGTTCTTGAGCGTGTCAAAGTAATTTATTAAAGAGTTTACTTCTATTAATATTATGTTATTCGTATTAATTGTTATTATTATTAAATATATATTTATCGGGCTATTTACGAACCTTTTTAGTTTCCTATTCATAAACCAGAAGCGTGGCGGACTGTCGAGCCATAGTCTAGTTTACTAGTCAGACAAAATTCCGGTTAATTTACGTGAAAATACCCGTTTATATTACCTGCATATTAAATAATCATTATGATTTATGAAAGTTTAATTACAAAAATTGTTATAGGTGTGTAAACGGTAATCTTTTTTTTTATCATAGGCTATAAAATTCTTTCGTTATTATATTTGTACAAAAAATGAGTCATGTTATTTAACATAATTATGAATTATGTTCACCGCCGAAAATAGCAGAGGAAGTACTATTTTAGAAACAATTACTGTTTGTAAGTTTTATCTATATTATGTAGTTTGAAAATCAGCTGCGTGTCCCCATAAAAATAAACTATATGTAATAAGACACACATAGTGTTATAAGATTATTACAAAAAAAAATTGACATTGAGATATTTAATATGAGGCTGAGGATATTCAAACATACGCTAGCCAATAAATAGTAGGTACGTCCTAAAAATCTCGAGATTTCTTTATTATCCTCGCCCGTTAAATACAATCGTTCAATGATCCGCATAATCGAGGTTCTACTGTATTATCATTTGAATGTTTTTTAATAAACCGACTTGATCTACAAACTGAGTATAGTATTTTTTAATTAACAATAAATATAAAGATAAATATATTATAAAGCTCTTTATTTTACTCTCATAACCTTGTAACAAATTAATGTAAATGTAAGGCAATAAAAACTTTTTTGAAAGTGCTACTCAAAAACCCTTTTAAGTCTTGTAATATAATTATGTTTTGCGAAAGTTTTATATCACAGTATAATAAATTTTGAAATATCTGTAAAGAATTCATCATGATCCTACTGATATAGTTTATACTGTGGCACATGTCATCCCATTATTTATAAAAGCCGCTTTTGTTGGATATCATTATAGATTTTCAAGTCACTAATTAATCATTGTTATTATTTATAACCTTGTATTATTTTAATTGAATATATTACTTAGGAATTATGTAAGCAATTTTATGCATTTAAATAAAAAAAAGTTTTAATCAAGTAAAATTTATATAACAATTTAAAATCGTCATTTCAAAAATGTTTCTAGTTGATGTAATAATATTAACTGGTCGACACGACCTTGTAGCTACTTATATTCGTTCAAATTATTCATTTATGTATTTTACTTTCATGCATACTGTATGTTTGTTTACTTTCGCTGTAAATTACATGTGATTACACAAAACAGTTAGGAAGTTACCGAATTGTTTTTGTCTTTATTACTCAATTATCATTTAGCGTACATTATATTATTTAAAAAGGGATATAAGTCACGTGACTAGCAGAGTTGTGAATATAAAAGTGGTTGGATATGATAGAGGAATAAAAAAAGAGATGGATGTTGTGAATAACGAAGATAAGGTATACCTAAGAGATGTCAGAAGTGTTGTCAAGACAATACCTAAGTCATAAGGACTCAACAATGATAATGATAATTATACTATAAATAATAAACTTAAATTATGTCACTTTCGATTAAACAGTGAAAAACACACACAATTGTTCTATTGCTTCTCTATCCACAATTGTTATACAAACATGAATTTAACATCAATCATATACGTAACGCATGTCCATTGTTATGAGTATTATTTGTAGAATATTCTAGAATAATTTTTCTAAGATATGTTTTTTATTAACACAAATCTTAAACAATAGATTTACCGCTCACAAAACACCGAATATAGCATTGATAACCTTAAGATAAGTTTTAACGCCGGATAAAGTGCGCATATAGGTACAGTTTTTGAACTCTCGCAATAAACCAAGGTTGATAATTTTTTTATTAATATTCAACAAGGATTAATATATCAATATATATTTTTATCTTTTATTTATTTAATATTCTTATAATAAGGAAACCATTTACATAGACATATACAGTTGTGCTATAAAAATGTGTTAATTTCAAGTCCCTACAGTTTGTGTCAGCCATGTATAGTATAAATACAAACGCTTTTAAGAAAAAGTATATCAAACCAATTTAGATACTTAAATAGGAAAAAACAATTAACATTTGTAAAACGTTGTCAAATCCCAATCTAATTTAAAGCAATGCAGTTTCACACTAGCAAATATCAGGCAAGCGATATAATCAAACTAATTAAAAATTACGTTTAATCAATCAGGTTGCTATAATAATAATAACCGTGTTTTATAGTGTTTTCATGGTTGTTTGGTTAATTAAGCGAATGGAACGAACTCTGTTATAGTACTTGGCCTCGTTAGATCCACTCATTTGTATGGTCCAGGGGTGGCCAACATCAAACCTAAGATCGACATTTTAGCGGCAATTACCTTGTGGAATTTAAGGTACCTACTTTCCACATGGTAATCGATGGTATTTTTAGGAATTACATACTGAAAAAAATGCTCGTTGCTCGTTGATTGCGATATTTTTGACGGTCGCTCGCGATCGGTGGTCGATCGACGGGTTGGCCACCCCTGATATAGTCTAAGCTAAATAATTTACTGTTATTTGATTTAATATTAGTTTATAGTAATTATTATTTGTTTATTATGTATCACGCAAATGAATATAGAACAGTGTATAAGGATAATTATTAAGTGGTTTCTAATACTTGTAGTAGGTCAATATCAACTGTATGTTATTAAATGAATGTTTATTTTCTCATTGCAGTTGGACACAAGCGGCAATGGACACATTGATTTGAAGGAATTGAAAGATGCCCTAGACAGCGTTGGATACAAAATTCCACAATGGAAGGTATGCTACACCATATTCGAATTAATATTTATTAATTGTAATAGAAACTGAAGTACTTCCAATTAGGCCATATCAATCCTGAGTTTGATTTTTAATTGTAATAGATAATAATAATAATAATAATAATACAGGACAAGTTACACACATTGATCTAACCCCTAAGTAAGCAAATTATTTGCTTGTGTTAAAGGTGTTAGACAACGATAGAAATACATTGAAATACACATTATAAATACTGAGAATATATTTAATAAACGACCAAACCCAGAAATACAGACATCTATGCTCATTACATACACGCCGGAGAAGAGAACCCGAGCCCCATTGAGTCGCTATACGTTAGGCGTCTGCGTTAACCACTCGACCAACGGGGTGGTTAAAATAGATATAGTGGTAGAGTGTAATATGTTAACGTTTTTATAAAACCATCGTAGGTCCGGTGTATGATAGAAGAGTTCTACGACAACGGAGGCAAGTCCGCTCGAGGAGTCAACGGCAGCATGAACGGTGACGCCAGGAAGAATGGCATATCTCTCACGGAGTTTGAGGAACTCTGCGGCAATCTTAAAGCACAACAGGTGATACAAAAACTCACAACATATGAAATGTATATGCTTCTGCCGTTGCTGCAAAAAGCATAATCCCCTCAGTATTCTAATAAAAAATTGGCTTTACGTTAAACATTGAAACATGCTAAAGAAATTATTAGGTAACCATTAAAATGAATGAAATTACTTAGTAATTTATAAAACAAATACAATAAGATAGTAGTTTACTAAGTGATTAAGCAGTTATACGGTATCAATACTCTCCATTAAGTCATTAATCGTCTCATACATCGTGTCAATACACTTTACGAGTCAATAAAATAATAACTGTATAAAGTTCATGGGTCGGGCAACTGTTAACAATAAGTAGATGGATTTTTTGAAATGTATAAGAAATAATTGCACCTTTAAATATATTTCATTAATGTGTAACATTTAAGATTTACATGAATTTATATATTTTTTTTTGAGTAAGAAAAGGATTTAAACGTTTACAATATTTCTAAAAATGATATGCTTATACAATTTCCCTTCTGTTTCTAAAAAAGTATCCTAAACTATGATAATGTTTCAGGTATCAAGCACATTTAAACAGGCCGTCAGTAAAAAGGAAAATCTTGAGCATTTAGGAGGCATGAGCGAAGCTTCTAGTGACGGTAATTAAATATTTCTATATATAACTTGATGGTAAAAAGTAATAATGATTATGATAGAATAAGAAAGTATGAGGCTTTCCTCTCTCACTCTTCATATTTACATGTCTATCACAAATATTAATTTGAATCCATAAAGATTAATAACGATTCCAGGCACCACCCACTCGGTCCGCTTGGAGGAGCAGATGGCGTTCTCTGGTTGGATCAACAGCAACCTGGAGCACGACCCTGACCTGGCGCGCCTGCTGCCCATCGACGCGGAGGGCAAGCAGCTGTACGAGAAACTCAAGGACGGACTCATCTTGTGGTAGGTTGATTTTAGACCATCATCTCCTAGATGGATGGTCTAAATGGTTAAAAAAAAAAGAGAAAAAAAAAAAAAAAGGTTGATTTTAGACTAGCAGTTTGTAAGCTTTATTATTCGCAAACTAGTCTGTGGTCCTTAAAATACTTAATACTCACTTTATATATTTTGGTTATAATTAATTTTGTGGTTTTCCGTAAGTTTAAAATAATACCAATATATTACCAATATATTTAAATAAATAATTTTATATCCCTGTTATTTATTTAAATTATGTTTCGTTATGATAAGATTTAGACCAGATCACAGTACAGTTTTTAAATAATCCAATAACTTATAAATTCTAACTTCTGTAATATTAAGCTATCGTCGCGTACATTACAATATAAATTGTTTATTATAAAATTATAAATAATTCCAGCAAAGTAATAAACCACTCATGCCCTGACACCATCGACGAGCGCGCCATCAATAAGAAGAACCTGACGCTGTACACCAAGCACGAGAACCTCACGCTGGCGCTGGTCTCCTCACAGGCCATCGGCTGCAACATCGTCAACATCGACGCACACGACCTGGCTAAAGGTAACCTTATCAATTGAGAGTGATTTTATAATAATAATAATACGGGACAAATTATACGTGTCAATAATTATTTTTAAACTGTGGTAATAATTTTTTAGTCCACAAATAAAATATTAATTTTCCCTAAAATACTAACACAGTTGTGTTAGTGAATCATAACGATTATGTTACCATACTATTTTTGGAGAGGACAAGAATAAATATTTTGTTATTGATCCAAAAAGTTCCGACAAATATTTTTGAATTTAATATTTTAGGATTGCAATTTTGACAAAAAAAGACCTTGCTTATTTATTGATGGCCTATCACAACTGTTGACAGTGTAGTTAAATTATTTTAAATTTAATGGTTCTTTCTGAAACCGACGGTTACTCTAAGATTTGATAACATAAGGAATTCTATTTAGAAAATACCATTGAATGAGTTTAAACAAGGAGTACATTCATATATTTTATTTTTATTACAGGAAAGCCTCATTTAGTGCTAGGACTACTGTGGCAAATCATTCGTATCGGTCTCTTCAACCAGATTACATTAGAACACTGCCCGGGTCTCACCGAACTGCTCAATGATGAGGTACGAAAAGAAAAGTTTTTTTATTACATTGATCTATAGACATATTTAATTCTTAATTTCATTGGTAAACTTTACTATCTCTATTTATGCTACAAACTTAAAAAAGATCAAATGTAAACTATCGCTGACCCATGTACTCTCCCAGGAGCGCATCGAGGACCTGTTGGCGCTGTCCCCGGAGGCCATCCTGCTGCGCTGGGTGAACCACCAGCTGCAGCGCGCCGGCGTCGTGCGTCGCTGCACCAACTTCCAGCAGGACGTCGCCGACTCAGAGATATACAGCCACCTGCTGAGACAGATAGCACCCGACGACGCCGGAGTCACCTTGGACGCGCTCAGGGTTAGACTCAACACTTACGACGCTCTTGAAATTATAGATATAATTATTTTTTATGTGTCCAAGCGACATTTCGATAAAAAGTGCCGTTATAGATTGTTTGTATTATTTTGATGTAAATTACTTCGATGTAAATGTATATTATTTCGCTTGGTCGTTATAAATTGACAGATTTTAAATGTTAAGTATAATACTATTTTTTTTTAACTTTGTACAGTCCAAATAATGAGAAAACATACAGAATTAGCAATCGAATTTACAAAGTTCTCAAAGTTTAAATATAAATATTTTTTTGATTAATTTAACAGGAAACGGATATGCTCCGTCGTGCAGAGGTGATGCTGCAACAAGCCGCTAAACTGAGATGTAGGGCGTTCGTCACTCCCGCGGACGTAGTGGGAGGAGTCTACAAACTGAACTTGGCCTTCGTGGCTAATCTGTTCAACCAGCACCCCGGCCTACAGAGACCCGACACCGATAACGAACAATACCACCAGCTGGATGAAACTAGAGAAGAAAAGAGTATGTAGCTTTTACAGAAGTAATTAGAAAAACTGTTAATTGGAAGAGCTTAAAATGATTAAGTAGATAATATACTGCAAATAAATAACTATTTCCTTTACTATAATTTATTTATGAACAAATTTATCTCAGCTTATCGCAACTGGATGAACTCCATGGGCGTGGCGCCGCACGTCAACTGGCTGTACTCCGACCTCACGGACGGACTCGTTATCTTCCAGCTGTACGACATCATCAAACCAGGCATCGTTAACTGGAAGAAGGTACTATATAGAATCAAAACATTTCTTAGAAAAACAAGACTCGCTTGATTTATAACTGTGGAAAAGAGAAAAATAGATTTAAAGTTTATATTCCAATTTACCTTCTCAGGTGCATCGTCAGTTCTCCAAGCTGCGTCGCTTCATGGAGCGTCTCGAGAACTGCAACTACGCGGTGGAGTTAGGACGACAGCTCGGCTTCTCGCTCGTCGGCATCGCTGGAGCAGACATCAACGAGGGAAACGCCACGCTTACACTGGGTACACACCTACACTTATATACAAACACACACACTTATCGTTATGTAATTCGCAATAACCAGGGGCATTATCACTCATAAAGCATACCTACTTGATTGACTTTATCTTCAATATTTGAAAAAATATATCGTACGAAATGTTTAGATATATCACGAATAGACTAAATCAATATCATTTAATCGGTTTCAGCTTTGATCTGGCAGCTCATGCGCGCCTACACACTGTCGGTGCTCACTCGCCTCGCTAACACAGGGAACCCCATCATTGAGAAGGAGATTGTACAGTGGGTCAATAACAAGCTACAGTCCGCTGGGAAGACTTCATCTATTAAGAGCTTCCAGGTAATAGATACACAAATGAAATCGCGGGCAACAACTTATAATATATTAAATTTAAAAGTAACACAATATTTAGTATGTAGGAAAACAAGTAAACAAAATTCCAAACAAACAACTAAACATCTAAATAAATTCTAGGATGAAGTTCTAGCTGATGGTAAGGTAGTTCTGGATTTGATCGACGCCATCAAGCCCGGTGCTATCAACTACGACCTCGTGCTTCATGGAGGCACCGAGGAGGTGAGACTTGTTGACTATCTCCATCATAAACCATATCTAACTTCTTAGATCATACATAACTTTACTGAACAGGTGAATAATTTTAACATTTATAATTTTTTAAAGTTATCACCTATCCACTTCATATGAGTAAATGTTAAATGTAAAAGAATTGAATACATTGATGCATATACTACAGGATAACCTCGCTAACGCCAAGTACGCGATATCAATGGCGCGTCGTTGCGGCGGGCGCGTGTACGCACTGCCCGAGGACATCACGGAGAGGAAACCCAAGATGATCATGACGGTGTTCGCCTGCCTCATGGCGCTCGACTACATACCAGCCATGGACGCGCCCGCGCAGTAAGACACACACACACACACACCTACCATGCTATCATGGCATTGTACATTATTTTTCTACTGAACTTACCATTCACTGTCATGCTAAAAAACTAACATAAAGTAGGCATTTATTATAAAACTATTGATTTTGGCGACAATGGAATGCTTGAGAGTTTTTTGTGATCGTTTTTATAGTCCCAAAAATATCAGTTAAGTCATTGCTGATGGATTTTCTTTATATAATAAAACACCATATTATACATCCACTAATATATTATATTAAATATAAATGTTTTTTACCATGACAGTGAAAACAGCGCCGCATTTTTAACAACTTTAAAATCTAATTTTATTTAAAATTGTATACATTTCTTTAATTCTTGTGCATTATATGATAAAAATGCGGTATTTATGAAAAGATAATCGAAATGGTTTGAGCTTTTTTCATGTGATTTTGGAAGCCATAATGATTTTTATATAATAAGTCATTCCTATTTAAATTAGTAACTATACACCGATTACATATTCCACGTAAATAGGTTTATAGTTACAGGGCCGTAAACAATAATATTGTGTTTGACTCAACAACCTACGTAACAAATATACGTAATGATCATAATATAATAAATATTACACGACCAAACACAATATGTATATGTAATAATATTCTAATGTATGTCGAATGGATATTGTAAACGATATAATTATTTACCCACCTGACCGTACAAGTTAATATCCATAACACATAACATTCCGAGGGTACCTTTAGAGTAAGGGTGAAGGTCACAGTGTACACGAAGCAGTTGACGAAGGCTTTTACACACGCTTACAAAATTGCACAGCATTGTATTATTTTAAGCTGTGGCGCTTATCGACTGATCTCGCTTTATACTGTTGCAAGGAATTGTCTGTATTGTGATGTTATTAATGTCGCTGAATATAAACATTTGTGTCGTATTGTAATTAGGGTTAAAGAATCAAATGAATTAATAACGAGTACTTATATTAGTGTTACGTGTCATTTTTATACATTTTTACGAGGAATTGGTATGGTTTTTAATATGGTCATTCGGTTTAAAGTACCGTGGCCATTTTATAAAGTGCTAACATTAACTTAATACTAAGTTATGGGGTACTTAAGTGTCAATGAACTTGGCCTAACAGTTAACAATAATTGTAACGGTGTCATAATAATCATGAAATCATGTATGGATTTAAATATTTACGTATAAGGTTGTAAATGCATTTTCCATTAAATAATGTTATTCGAAACAATTCTGATATACAGCCACATTCCCAAAAGTAATATGCATTCCTATGAATATATTTTTTAAAACTTCCATTCATCATTTACGAACTGTATTACCTATTTGTAAGTTAAGGAATATTTTCGTAGAAATTTATTGATTTGTGACATTCCTGTGGGATACAACGATTTATTTTATACCATATTTTAATTGTAAATTTTTATTTTGTTAGACATTTTATATTATTTAGAATTTTTTATTGATTTTAAATGTTTAAGTGATTAAAGATTACTGTCGTAAATTACATATGAATCGAAATAATAGTACGCGCTATTTTAACCTATACTCTATACATATATAGCGATATACTGTCATTAATGTTTAAAGTAATATGTAAGCGAAAATAAATAATAAAGAAATCGAAAATAAAAATACTTTCATTTTATTAATTGTTACCGTAACTAATTTACAACCTCTTCACTTTCTGTTTATTAAATATTTTATTGTAAGTAACTTTTCCTATGGGTGGGTGCTTGTGCCACTGTGGTAAGTTCTGTTTCTTATTCTTGTGGTGTAACTGCTTAATATTTATTTAGCTTGTGGAAATAAAACTATCGCCGAGAATGTAACATTAAAAATACTTCTGTTGTTATTTTCTGTAAATCTAGTGTATGTAATAATATGTTTTTCTATTAGGTCCGATCTCTCTGGAATACAAGTTGTAGACAACAATGAAATAGTTTTAATTGATAACACCGGTGAGTCCGCGGCGGTCGCTGATCATCAGATCATAGAAGATGGTTTTGGAAACGGCATACAAATTGTTGACAAGCCTGCTTTGCCGCCAAAACCCGAGAATTTGGTGCCATTTAATCATTCAATATCCACATCCTCAAAAAGCGAAGAATAATTTTATTACGAACATTTATTTATGAATGAATTGGATTTTCTTTAAATAAATTGTTACTTTTATAAAATAGTTTATGTATGGTAACAATTTTTATCTTATTTATACAATGATAGAACAAAATATGAAATAAATAATTTATTTTTAAAAGTTAGATGGAGAATGATAGTTTTGTAATTATGATAGATTTATATATATAGATATATATAAAGCAGTGTAATTTTTATAACGTAAATGACGATTATGTGAACTGTGGGATAAAAACGTCTAACGTAAGAGCTGACGTAAAATGGAACATGTTTGTTTTTAATAAAATATTTTGTTATATTTTTACTAAAGTCCTTTTGCTTGAATATATGTTGCCCATTTCTTTAAAATATTTCTAGAGTGATCATCCAAAGTAACTTTACCAAAAAAAATTAGCAAACCATATGTCTACATTATCCCTTCTACAAAGAACTTCTGATACCCTTCTTTTTTTTGCAATACATTTGCTTCATTTAGAGAATATTTACAAAAGTCAAAATATAAACATATACTTTTAATATTTTACCTCAATTTTAATTGCTTTCTTATTTAGAGGAATAATAATAATAAATAATAATGGTACTAACAGAAAAACTGATTGAGATCGAAAAAAAATATATAATTAATGGATCAAAGTAATTGTTGTTATCTGGCGGAAAAACCAACATTTTATTGTTGGCCCAAAAATATCTGTCTATGAAATGTACTAAATATTCAACAAAAAATTATCGTAGAAGTGAAGAAATCATGACAAGTAGTTTATTTTCAATTTGTAGGATGCATCATCTAAAATAAAAATTCATTTTGAGTATAATTGTGATGATTTATTTCTTTTCACAGCAGGCAACAAAAAAAGTATTTAACATATTTCATACAATATTCAATACAAGATGGGACAGCTATAACAATATGGTCAACCACAGTTACGCTATACAAGTACACTTTATTTTCTCTGTGCAATGAAAACAAATGTTTCTACAGCTTATCTTAAAATATTGTATACAAATAACAAATTTGTGTACAGCGCAGATAATTATAAATGTCACGAGGACATTACAAAATAATATTTACACAATATACAGATAAAAAAAGCTTTGTACATTATGTTTTAAATAATACAATGTGGAGGGTAGTTTCTAGTTTAACAACATTTTAAGAATCCCATTAAGCTATTCAAACGTAAGAAATTTTGGAATGTTCACAAAATATCAATAGAAAAGATTTCCTTACTCGTAGTTTAACTAATATAAGTGCGGAGTAATTATTTTTACAACATTGATTTGCAGAACACTTGCCAGAATTATTTGTTTTAGTAAAGTGATGAATAAAAATATATTAATTGAATAAAAATTGAAAGTTTCCTTCGAATTTAAGTACGGGGTTGAGATGCTGAGTTTGATTTTTATTTAAAAGCGTTGTAAAAGTAATTTTCTCCGCTCCTGGACAATATTTAATTAAACATAAAATCACTAAAATTGCTGAAAGGTTTTTAAACATCAACCGAATTTAATAATAAATAAAAAATGTTTAAAAGTTAGCCTCGAGACCAATAAGGCGAACCATAGGAAAATCCGTAAAATCACTAAGATAACTTCTTTTTCGGTGCTAACAGCCAAAATATCAAAACAGTCTAATTTTCCTATAAAATAACTCGCCATATACATGTTTTTTAATAAATAAAATATTATACTAAACCTTTATCTAAGCTGTTTAATATTACATCACTAGTAACATAAAGCCATAATTTCAAACATTATTGTATACGAATTGTGGCAACGTTAAGTTTAGTTTAAACCAGTCACCAAGAAAAAATCTCCCTTAAATAAATCGTAAATTAAACCCAATACATCTTAATGAATTCGAGATTTAGATTACTAATTTTTGTATCAGCCTTTTTCCCGAGTTGAAATACTTCAAGATTGAAAATTTTCTATAATAACTTTGTTTTAAATAAAAATATTCTAATTGTATTGTGAAAAAAAAATACATTTGAAGAGAAATTGAAGTTTTTTTTTCAATTTTGCCTAATCATAACATGCAAAACAAACTAACAATCACATTAAAAATAATATCTAACCTAGGGAGCCAGCCCACATTTTTATATCTACACAGTTCAAATGTTATAATGTACAAAAATCCACTTTATTTAATAAACATTAAAAATCATTACAATATTAATTAATCTAAATTCAAATGTTTTATTTTTTTTAAACTCTCTTGTACTGAAAAACTTAAGAGAAACATGGCTTTTAATATAAATCGTCAAATCTGATAAACCAAGTTATAGAGACAAATAAGTTTTATTGGAAAAAATTATACAACAATAATAACAAAATTTACTCTTTTGTGATTTTTTTATACATATTAAATTGACAAAAAAATAGTTTTACATTATAGAACACCAAGTATGAAGGAACCATTATAAAAAAAAAAACAAGTAACAGAATACCTATTTATCCTGTAACTTGTGACGATTTTTTTCTTAACCCTCATAATAACCATTCAATCCTTAAATAAAATTTTGGGACCAAATTGCAATATTACCGTTTCTTCGAAAACGCCGATTCGTTATCAACCACACAACGACTTGCATTCATACCTGAATTAAAAATAATAATAAAAATATAAAAACAAATAAAAAAAATAAAAAATAGACATTGCAATTACGTCCGGTTATACATAACGGTCTCCTTATCTGAGTTAGTTTGTTACAAGACTACATAACATAGTTTTAGCTATACATATGATATGACTTATAATACATAACAAAGCGTGGTATACATAAAATTAAAACATATTTACTTATAAAATTTATAAAACAATACATAATTAATTTATTGAATGGTATTCAAAGACTCTTGTAAACAACACACATCAAAAAGTTACAAATATTTTTGATAACAAAAATAATAAAAAACTAAGAAGCACTTGATGGATGTAGAAAAAGTGTAAATTCTATTTATTGATATATTTTTATTTTGGTTCTCTGACAACTAAAGAATCTATTTAATTTGTCAGATATGAAGAAAAAGAACTATAAAAAGATTTTCCTTATTTAATAAATACTATGTTTTTGTAAATGATTTAACCCTACAATTATATTATATGTATCTTTGAATACCATCCCATGTTATTGCAATAATACACCATATTGTATTAATATGAAGGTTTATTTTTAAACTATACTATAGTTAGGGTGAAAATAATTATTGAGCAGAGTGAGATTATTGTTTACTACCTTATGTTATAAATTTTTATTTGTTAGTTTGTTAGAATGTAAAATGAAGAAAAACAAAAACTATATAATTGTAATTGGCTAATAAACTAAAGGCACTTATTTTAATATTATATTTAAATATGCTTAATAAATAAATTTATCTTCATTTTACATTAAGGCAAGTTTTAAAGGATTGAAAATGGCCTGAATGTTAGAAACTGATACATTTAAAGCACAAAAGTTTATTAAGTATATAAAATAAACCCCAGATTAAAAATAATTATGATTAATGCTTACAAAATTCTTAGACCATTTTCACTCCACCAATCACCCAAAAACAAATGGACATTAGAAACATATGTATATAACATTTATTACCTGTCGTGGTGTTTGTCAAGCAAATATTCCTTGAGGCGTCGTACAAGGTGTTCCGACAACTGAGTCACTTCTGGCCATTGCTTCAACACCATCACTCCCAGCATCACAGCCAGACTGGTTGTTAGTACCCGGACTCTGGAATTAATTTAGATTCTGTTAACAAACATGATACCTAACACCAAATTATAATGAATAATGTAGTTTGAAGTCAGTACAAAACAGTTAACTTTGTAATAATCTATAATAAAATTGTCACTGATCGATTTCTGTACATGGAAAATATTAAAAAAAAACATCATAAGGAGCCTTTATAAGAGCAAGATAACCCAAAACAATGGCTTTTCAGTTTGTTTGTATATCTGTATATTTGTGCACGCTACTCTCAGAAACGGCTTAACCAATTTGATTGCGTTTTTCAGGAATATATTATAACAGTCTTCACTTAATATTTAGTGTTTATTTCATCTAACTTGGCTAAGAACTAAAAAAGTTATAAAAAATCGGTTAAGAAATAAAAAATTATGTCAATTTATGTCAATCCTGTAATAGGTACCATGCAAATTTTATTTTTTACATGTAATAGATTTGTAGAGGAGTAGTCTTTGTATATTGAAAATATTTAAAAAATATACCAGGATTTGAAGTGATAACTAACAGAATCCATTTTCAGCATTTTTAAATTCTTTGTCTGTTTATCTGTTTGTCTTTTAGTGGTGCACACAACGCGAAAAAAAATATTTTCAAAAAATCAGGGGGCCTTTATAAGAGCAAGAGAACCCAAAATATTTTTTTTTTCAATTTGTCTGTTAGTCTGTATGTTTGTGCAAGCTAATCTCAGAAACGGATTAATCGATTTGGATGCAGTTTTCGGGAATATATAGTCATGGGATTCACTTTATATTTTGTGTTTTTTTTTAACAATCGGTTACTAAATAAAGAAGTCAATAATCTCTTATTGTCGTACCATTGCTGCTCACCAGTTTGAAGATTTATAGTTTTTACATACATTCTAAGTGCAAAGTTTACTTTTTATCAAAATCGAAATCTACGCGTACGAAGTCGCAGGTACAGCTAGTCATAAATAAAGTCATAACTAAATGTTTTCCTTTAGTGGTAAGAATGGGTGGGATAAGAGATATTTATTCATTATAAAGCTACTAATCTGACACTATCTACTTTTAAGTGTAATACTGATATAAAGTTTTATACTTAAAAATAGAATATTTTGTATTACCTTCTATTCTATGCTTTAGACGGTTAGACTACTGGACCGTTAAAAGTCAGTGTTAAATCAAAATTTAAATGAGATTGTTTTGAATTCAATATATATATATATATATATATATATATTTGTCGGAGATAGGAGGCAATATTGGTGGCTTGTTCGGTATTGATGAAGTCTTCTGGTACAGAATCCGAGGCGTAGGTCTCAGGCAATTAAACCACACAAACACAATATGACAATTACTTGTATTAAATGTAGGTAATCACAAATTACTTAGTAGGTATACAATTATCAGAGTTTCGTGAACCACCGGTCCCGTTTGGGGGGTCCGGACTGTAAGGCTCACACTAATCAATAATCCTCTCGTCTCGTTGCTCTCGGATATTTAAAATGTCTCCGGTGCCCCTCCAAACGATTCCGATCACGTGACTCAATACGTCACCGCGTTCACACCCCACTGTTACAATGATATCAATTGAGTTACTAATTATCGTTAAATTATAGTGATCTGCGACATATATATATATATATATATATATATATATATATATATATATATATATATATATATATATCAAATTCATCTTTTTTTTTTCCTTTGTCTGGTCCCTCTTTATTTTATTTCAATATTGGAGGTGTTAGTATTATATTTTTAGAGCTTGTCGTTGTGGATTCACTAATATTATTATTGTTTTACATATGTAATCTCAAATTAATTATTATTATATTATTATGAAGCACAATATACAGTACACTCATTTGGGGACAAATCGTCTGAGCCAACGTGATCATCGGCACACAGAAATTGATTAACCATATACATATATATTAATATCATCTTCACCCACCTCGTCCTGAGAAAGGGCATGGCGACCCCGGCCACGGTGGCCACGAGCAGCAGCGCCAGCTGCAGCAGCGTGATGGCCACGTTGAGCAACTTGACGAGCAGCAGGCGCGGCGGCAGCGCGGCCGCCCCGCCCGCCTCGCCCCCGCCCCCGCCGCCTCCGCCGCCGCCCGCGCCGCCCGCCGTCCACTGCTCCAGCTTACTTATCTATGGACAAGATGTTGCGTGTTAAGAGTTCATGTTGCCGGATGGCAGTTTGATCACATACTACATTTATTACATATTTAATATAGCATATCTAGCACCAATGCCGCCGGATAAAAATTAAAACTTTTATTACTATTTATTGAAAGTACCTACACATTTAGATTTGATTATTATTTTATTTATTGTCCGAGATATGGCTGATACGAGTGAGGTCTTAATGAAATGACCGAAAGACAGACGTTTGATGAAGTTAAATAATTATTTTATTTAAAACAGACCAAAAGCAACCATAGAAATAATTTATCTTTTAAACCGGTGATAATACTGTAATTATATTTTCGACGAAAAGACATTATAGAATAATTTCTTCTTTATTTTATATATGGATACAATCTATAAGTAAACGACTTGCTACAAATTTGCACAGGTACTACTATTTTATTATTGACACTTACAGGTTTAATGTGAAAATATTAAAGTGTAAAGGGAGCTTTGTTTACATCTTCATACATCATGGTGTTGATAAACTTTAATTATCAAACAGTTCTATACGGATTGGATCATAAAAAATAAACTATAAAAAAAGTCATGGATCTAGGTTGGAAGCTTAAGGCACCGTGTCAATCAAAGCCTATTTTATAACGATATATACTTTTACAATAATTACAATTTAAAATAATACAATTAATTACAAATAACCCTGTATATTCAAGAAAATTCTAAACTTCTGTTACTGAAATCAGAAGTTTAAGACTTTAATATTCTAAAAACCATTGTGTAAGTTGAATTTTCTGTATTGCAATATTGCATGGTGTATATAATCAAATGCCTTATATATGACCACTACTTGCGTGATTTGGTCAGAAATAACTAGTGATAAAACAATAAAAAAAGCCAGATAGACAATATTTCTGATGATTTAACAATAATGTAATGTACGATATTATATAGAGAAATACGCACTTTAGTCTGACAGAGGTCTAGTGCTTCGTGAATGTCTCGTATTCGTTCTTCGCTCTGATATTGAACTTTCTCCTCAACATCGGTGAGTGCTTGTTTCAAATTCTCAACCTGTAAAAAAATAACAATACACAATAATGAAAATCTAATACATCTATAGTTACGTAAGAAAACTCTTCTTTTCTTATACAATAATACGATAGTAACTAAAAAGTGGATAACCTTGATGACGGTCTACATTAATATTCACACATACAAATTACATTAATATTAACACACACAAATATAAATGTATGTTCAGTACATACAACAAGATAACATTTAATTCTAAAAATTAAACTATATGTAATGTCCTGTCGTGTATTGCCGCTATTATGACAACTCAGTAAACCGATACTTAATTATATATGGTGTTTCTTTATATTAAAATATGGTTTGAAAAACATCTGTTTTAGGAGTTTTTTAAGAAGTCAGAATGCTTTCTATGAAATATAAATATGTATCTGTATTTCTTTAATATCGATTAGTTCTTGGTGTACCTTAAAAATCTTTCCTTGTCATTGTTACTGGTTATAATAAAAAGTCTTCCCAAATAATAACCACGAAAAAGATAAAGATAACAAGTTTAGATCAAAATACAGACCTCATTTTGATGTAATTCAGTGAGGTCATTGATTTGCTCCTCCAGCCTCTCCGCCTTGAAACGCTCCTCTTGTAGCGCTGCTGAGAGGAAAGATACTTCTTGGGACAGATTCTGAAAATATAGTAAGGATTACATAATTTAATTAAAAATGACTTACACAATACTGTCTCTTGTATCCTACCTTCAGAGCATCAATTTTGACGGCTATCCGCTCATAGTCCTCGCGTCGTTCCCGTAGTTCATTCAGTATAGGTTTAATACTAAAACCAGCTTCGATGTTGTTAGAATTCGCTTGTGTTGGATATCTAAAAGGATGTTTAAAATATATTTTTTTCTCTCCTTTTCATATACACTATTATAAGCTTAATAGACGACTCATAAGAAAAAAGTATAGATGTAGATTTATTTAAAACTCTATATTTATATAACCTATATTTATCATATTCATAATAGGTTATGGTTGGCGCTATGAGCTGTGACGGTTTAATAACTAGGACACCTTACTTTAGTAATTCTAGGATTCAATTCACATTTTAGTATTTTTGATTATTCTATTAATGAACTGAAAAGCACTATCAATCAAATGATTATTAAAGATATTAACTCACGGCGCGCCTTCACTTGTGACTGAGGAGGAGGGCGAGGCCTCGGGTGAGTACTTATGTGCGGGCGAGGGCGCAGCCCCGGTGCGTGGTAGCGTGGAGCCCCGCCCTCCGCTAGTCGCACCGCCTTCACCGCCCTCCGACGCGCGGGAGCCTTCGGAGGACGCGTTCGCTGTGCGTTGTAGGAACACTCAATACGAGACATACGGGTTTATAGGAGCCATTACAGACTTTGACGATATTTATTCAATCATAAGTAGTTTTTATTTAATTAAGATTGGTTATTAATTGTTAAAATATATTAAAGTGATTAATTTTTTTGGACTATTGGATATAAATGTTGAGAATCGACTATATAAGACCAAAGTTTTAACTAATAGTCTCATTTTCTATGAAATAATAATAAATAGTATTTACTGTACTAAGACAAGAACAGTTCTAAAATTTTAAATATACAGGATTATTTGTAATAATGGCCACCTCTTACAATCAGCCTTTCTACATCAATCCCAACAACGTTTGTTCAACAACTCTTTAAAATTTATAATTTTTAAAATGGAAGTTTTTCCATCCAACATTTATTTGTTGCCAAGTTCTTTTTACAAAATACAGAATAATAAGTAAAAGAGGAAGCAAATATTTTTTTATTTCGTTTTTTTGTGTTGTTCATCAAGATTTGTAAAAAGAACAAATGTTGTTGGGATTGATGTACAGAGGCTGCCTGCAAGAGGTGGCCAATTAATTAAAAATAACCCTGTATATATATAAAAAAATTAAGTTCGAGTTTACTAGTCTTATAGAAACATGGTCGAATGATATGCTTGCTTATTCATTACTCATTGTAAATTTAATTTCAACACTGCTATGTGAAATTAAAGTGTTTAAATGATAGGTACTAGTATATCTGTCTCTTAAGAACATTTTCAGTTGTCATCAGACAAAATATATTTTTATTTATTTATTATAATTTCAATTTTAAACACATGCTGTATTTGTGATTTTTAATAGAAGCAACAGGAAGTAGTCGTTATGCCATACGTTATATTATTTTATTTTAATTGATGCTCTATTTAATTTGTTTGAAAAAAGTCATATGTTTCATTTTGTTTAAAATTATTTCATCAGATGAATATTTCTTCTATTAAATAGTATTTTATGTATTAAAATTTATTGTAACGTTATTTTTTCCACCCGGTATTAGTAATAAATAATAATAAATACTCAGCATCATAACAAAATAATATGATACTTTACTATTTTAGAAGGTTCAATATTTACAACATGCAATTATAGAGAACGCTAAATTCATAGTGGTGGGTAGCTCAATTGGTAGAGCGACCTTTAAAGGGCATGTTACAGTGCTATTTCAGGCTATATTGTTATGTATTACAAGAACAAGGAAAACATACATTACCAACTAATTATGTATTGTATTGTTATATTGTGTATAAATAGATAAGTATTTCATTTCATATGCAGATGATACTTCTCAGCAATAGAATTACTTATCATAGGTGTGTAAAGTGTTTTAATTAAGGTTTTTATACTGAAAATATATACTCTTATACTAATTATACAAATATACTCATATGTTAAACATCATGCTGTATAAAATAAATAATTATACATAAAGTAGCATCTATTTACCTCTCAGTTCCGCGTGTTGTGGGGCTGGCGTGCAAGAACGAGACGGATGATAAGCACACGTTAGTAGGACATACATTTATGATATGTAGTATACAATAAGATAAAAGTTATCATGATCATGATTTAAGCTCAGTTGTAAAAGAATATTCTATAATAATATAAACTACAAATTAGGGCAGTAGTATAAGGAATAAATCCACACAGATTATATAAACACATATGTTGTTAGATAATTTTACAGTGTGTTTTACAAATGGAAAAGTGTTTTTTTTTTAGGTCTGTGGCTGAATTAATTAGAGATTTCTTAATTATTATAGCTAGTCATGCTTTATTAAATAAACTAGAATATATAAAACTAGATAAACGGGACTAAAATAAATAAACAAAAAAAAAATTGTACACAAAATAATGTAAGTATAAAAGCATATATGTTAATTAATCAAACTACTGACCGTTTCGTGCATCGACTTAACGTTCAAAGTAATAAAAAATTGAACTTAGAAAAAAATACTTAAATGAAACTTAGTTAACTAAATTTACTTAGATATCTGTATAAAGTCTTGTTAAAGATATCTTTAGTAAATTTTAAAGTGTCTACATATTATATGTCACTAGAAATTATGTAAAAATTAAAGGGACCTTTGAGATGTATTTTTTCTAACTGCGATGTTATGTAAAGTTGACTTTAAAATAGTTTTAACACAGTTCAAACGAATTATGACATACGACTCACAACGAAGCCTCATAACCTTGGCATAAATAATAATATAAACATAATTGTATAGAAATACATATAATTACATTTCCGACGACACTTCCTACACTTTTTAAACAACATTGCTCACTTAAATTTGTAACATTTTTAAGTTGAAATAGCGTTTATTTTCACTTTATTATATATTTTCTAATGTACGTCAAAACAATGTTATCTCTACGGAATATTCATACCGACTGAATTGTAATTGAAGTTTTCTCTACAATCTCGTCATCTTTTATCTGTGGTTACTATCTGCTAACACTGACCTTGCTGTGATAATTTCTTTACTTGAATATGTCAGTATTATTACCTAGATGAAAATTACATAAATAATTTTATTTATAGTCTTTATAATTTGTCTTTATCTCAAGTGGTATATGACGTACTAAGTCTATAAGATACTAGTCAGCAGTCTCAAATTGAATTTCACATTTAATTTATTGAGATAGAGAAAACACTAACCAAAATATAAATAAAACCAAATCAGTACAGTCGGTTTCAAGTGATTATTTAATACATGCGGCAATTGATTATTACTTATACATTGAAAAGTATCAGTTATTATTGAAAAAAAAAACTATTAAATAATCAAAATCAAACTATCAAAGAAGTATGACAATGTACAAGGATTATTTACATGTATTAATAACTATATAAATTAAAATGGTTGTTAGTCTAGCGCAATACTTACAATGGCCCGTGGTTTCTGCGAGACAAAATTTATGTATATTAAAATACATTATATGGTCATAGCATGGAAAATGAAGGGATACATATATCTAATGAGAGGCTATTATATATATACTAATATTATAGAGAGGTATCATTTATTTCTATATGTATAATAATATATGAATCTACTGAATTTATTCTAGAAATGTTACTAATAAAGTTATATTATTATTGATTTCAATACGCTATTCTATTAAAAACACTAGAGTTTCTAATCATGTCAAAGTAAATATTGTTAGCTATTTGGTCCGCGTCTTTTGACAAAAACAGTAAGATATAAAACCAAAGAAAAAATTAAGAGCTTTATATCTTTTCTTAAGCTATATATTACATCTTCAGTTATTATAACGTTACGACTACCGAAAGAGACCTTCTAAATTGAGTTTAATTATTAACTAAAGATGCATATAAGAATATGTTTATTTTAATATAAATAAAATAATTAATATTCAATAAACAAACCAATAATTATTGGTTCTTTAAAAGAAGTATGTTATAAAAATTATAATATAGACGAATACATATAATAATATTATAAATAATATAAATAAAAAATAATAATAATATAATTTAGAAGATGCACAGATACCTACTGTACCTGTACGGTAAGTGCAAAATAACATTTTGTGTTTGAATTAAAAATGTAACAGAAGAGATAAATAATTGTAAGAAGAAAATATATCATTTCGTCTGTTAGAAAATGTTATAATTATATTGGTATATGATAGTAATTGAAAGATGTGTGCCTTTTCAGTAACATTTTATAGCATAATTTCGAAGACCAGCAAGTGTATATCGAAAGTCTTTTACGTCTTTAACAAACTGACGGGAATTAGAAGTATGAAGCATTACCCGTATCAGCACATTTAGTACGCACACACACACGATATCTAGCCGAGCTACATAATTGATTCTGATTGACCTTTGAATTTTATATTTTAGTTTAAGATAGATTTCATTTTCAGATAATAGATGGCAAAATCAAATAATTATTGATCCTGTGTGTGAGTGTAAGTAGTATTTTGTATGTGTGCGCGTCTGTTCATGTGTATGTGTGTTTATGTGTGAGCTGTGTGTGATACAGACCGGCGAGATGCGCGATGTTGTCAGCGGAACCGAACCGATTGGAGCGCGAGAACAGGTGCGCAAACTCGCGGGGCGCCGACATCACACTGCCGCCCAGACCAGTGATACCGTCCCTGATGTTGCCACCCACGTTCCTGGGGAGTAAAGAGTACTTCAGTAGATAGAGCTATGTACATATATTACGTGAATATATATTTTAGAGGTGTGTTCGTTGAATAGATGAATAAGTAAATATTTGTGCATTTAGTAGGTGAAATGTGTAAGATTCTTCATCATACTAATTAGGTCGGCATTTAGTGTAATTAATTGTTTTAATTCATTCATTAGAAGATTACTCGTAAATGAGTATGTAAATTAAATATCAAGTTAGTTGAAACTTACTTAAGCCCTTGTCCCATATCTCGTAGAACCTCTCTGGGTTGTCTGTGCGACTGTCCGCTTGTACCGTGTTGCTGAAATGAACATTGGATGTTTATGATAGAAGCTAAAAAAAGTCATTACACAGGGTTATTTGTAATTAGTTGACCACCTCTTGCAGGCAGCCTCTCTGCATAAATCCGAACAACATTTGTTCTACGATTTTTTAAAATTAATAGTTTAAGTTAGTTGAAGAGATTTTATATACAGGGTTATTTTTAATTAAAATAACCCTGTATATAAAATCTCTTGTGTAATGCATTTCTAAAAACCCTATAATTCTTGTTAGTAAAAGACGTTAAAACATATCTTTTAATGTAATGGATTTATTTAGCATGTATGTATGTATGTATGTATGTATGTATGTATGTATGTATGTATGTATGTATGTACCTCCCAACACTTGATGCGCTTGTTGTACCCGTCCAGTTTCTTCTGCAGCTGTACGATGCAGAGCGCACTCTTCTGGTTCTTCTTCTCGAACACTGCTTTGATCCTCGCCAGCTGTTGTTTGTCCGCGTTGGCCGCCAACTTTAGATACTCGTTGACGTTCTCTGAATAATTAAGATTTCGTTATTATACTAGTTAATTAATAGCTTTTGCATTCTAGTAATGGTCATAATTCTTGTACGAGTCTTTATACCGATAATATGACTATTACACTCAACATTATATACAATTTTGACAGTCTATACATTTATAGTTATATAAAGTATCTATAAACATGTATAGCCATTTTGAGCTTACTTAAATTTCGAATAAATATAGAATGACAGTTTAACGGATACGTGCAGAAATTCGAACACGCGACCTCCATCGGGAACCATCCCGTTGTTTTACCAATTGAGCTATCAGTTTATTTTTATTCTATATTTAGTTAAAATGTTTCCAGTTTTATTGTTAACATATTATCACAAAACAATTTTCGATTATCCCGCAATGAATATTGTAACGACGTACAATAATCTATCAGCTAATACCACGCCCATGCATAATAGTATAATATTTTTGCATGATGAGACAATAAACAGACAGACAAAGATTCAAAAAAAAACTTCTAAAAACAATTTATGTGAGTTACTGGAAAGTGTATGTCTGTCCCTACCATCTCTAGTAGTCTGTTCCAGTCGTATAAGATCCTTGGTACGTTCAATTTTGCTGTTGAGATGGGCGATGGCTGCTTGCGCCTTCGCTGAAGTCGCTGATGAGTTTCCATCCATGTCTTCTGTAAATTAAATGTTTTCTTTACAACTTAGTACGTCTGTATGACATAGTCTCTGGAACTTTTACATGTATATTTTTTCGTTTTGTATAAAAAGATAATCATATTTTAAAGGAAATCTGTTTCCATATGTGTAATGACGGGAAGTTATAGACATGAGTCAATAATGAACTTCATACAAATTTAATATTTGATAAAAAAGTCAGTTTATTAATGTAGAGGGGAAAAAACATGAATACATTATTAATTCTTTTAATTATTTGTATAACAAGCAAAAATAATGACTTGGTAATTATTTTTAATTATACCAACTGTACTGGGAAAATCAAAAATAATATACAATTAATTTAATAATACTGATACGAGAAACTAATATAATAACTTTTGTAACATTAGTATAAATATTCTTCGTTATGTATAATAAGAATTGAATAAAGTAGTAAAAAAAATACCTTGGCTTAAATAGTCCGCATCTTGTCCTGTAAAAACAAATGATATTACATATTGCAGCACAAATAAAATACAAATCCAAGTATCACGACACAGTGGTATACAGTTTGGTATTGTGATTAACAAAATACAAAGTGGTCTTAATAATAATTTAAAACAATACTTCATATTTAAAACATATTCCGAAAATCTATCATAATAAGGGGCATTTTAAACTGTTAACATATGTATGTATTTTAAATTAATTTTAACCACAAGCAATATGTAATAAGGTAGATAATATTTATTTACTTATTTATGTTCCAGGAAAGAGTATATATTTATATCCATATTAACAAACAAACTATACAGAAAAACAAGGATTACAAAGATTTAAGACATTTACAGAAAAAAATGATTTTAAATATTGTTCAATATTGATGTACTAAGAAAACTTGTAATATAACAAATTTGAACCATAAATGTTAGAACATAAGGTACGTTTTCCATACCTCTATATGCGGGCGAACCGTACTCGTCCGCTGAGGACAGAGCGTACGATACGTTGGGACTGCACACCGCGTACGTGTAGTCCGGTAACATTTGAGGTTTCTTTTGAGGAGAGTCTTCCAGACTATAAATAAAATATTATAAAAGAACATTATAAAAAAGTAGATTTTTTTATAAATCACATCCATGAAAACCTAATAGATACATCATGAAATACCGAATTTGTAAAATTTATGGTACTTAAAAAATAATACTTATCAAATTCGAAGATAATTCGCATACTACTGCCGGTTTCTCTCCCTTAAAAAAATCTAACAAACTTCATATAAATAATTATACAATAAAAAAATCGTGCAGGAATCGAACCTGCAACCTCGTTATAATTATTTCAAACTTAAATATGCATAATAGGGCTAATATAATTTCAGATATAACTATTAACCACTCACTCTCTGGAGGTATTGACGGTGGTGTTGCTGGATAGCGGGTTGCTGCCCAGATCTCTAGAGTGAGATTTGACGTGGTGGGCTCGCGACTCACCATGGCGTACCTCCTTGAATAATATTATTATTAAAGAATATTTATACACATGGCGCCAGCTCATCGCTGAATTATAATTATAAATAATATATTACATTAAAATTAATTATGTTCATGTAAATTGCAATTGTCTACTGCTGTCAATCTTATAATGCAACAAGAATTAAAAAATAAATGCAAATTACTATTAGATTATACTAAAATATATATTAGAGGTCACAGGATTTTCATTTATTTTTTTTAAACATTACTATTAATATACCTATATATACAGGGTTATTTGTAATAAGTTGACCACCTCTTGCAGGCAGCCTGAGCTACATCAATCCCAACAACATTTATTCCATGACTTTTTAAAATTAATAGTTTTTAAAATTAAATTTTTCAAATACAAAATTTAACTCTGATCGTCGGTATGGCGCCCGAGCGTTGACCTTTTAAGTACAATTTTTTTTGTTTCGTATTTTTTTGTATTGTTTATCAGGATTTGTGAAAAGTTGTAAAACAAATATATATAATTATAAATATATAAAAAAAGTTGTAGAACAATCGGTTTCCTGCAAGAGGTGGTCAACTAATTAAAAATAATCGTGTATATATATATTGTTATTTTAAATAAATAATTAAAAATAATAAAATTTTTAGTTTCAGAGATTATTTTACATATAAAGAAATGAGATACATTTCATAAGTGCAATGAATGTCAGCGACTTGACTTGAATCATCGATTCTGAGATAATATACTATCTTAATTTGAGCTACAAAGATACTAGAACACGTATTTTAATATATGTTTTTTTATTATATAATATATAACTCAGTATCTAAGAAAAAGAGTCATAAAGAAATTATTGTAATATAGTGCCCAGTTACTCTTACTCTCACTTTAACACGTTACCATCATTGATTTAAACCATTAAATATTGAAATATGAGTTTAAAGTATTGATACTTAATTAATTAATTATTTACATACGAACGATGGCACTCAAAACTGGGTTTTAAATATTGATAGTTAATTAATTATTCATAATCGAACGATGGCACTTACATGATGTGCAGTGGAGGGTGATTGAACCCTCGATCTGATGACGTCATCAGTGACAACCGCTGGATCTCGGAGATCAGCAGCAGACGGTGACTGGCTTCTACTCGACCCCTTGCTGTGCCCGAGACCCACATGTAAAGTATCCATTGCTTACCACGGAGCTGCTAAGCAGTACATGGACTCACGATAACGGACATAGCAACGATTATTGCTTGTTTCAATTTGAGGTATATCTTTTTGTCCATTTCTTATATCTGTAAAAGAATAATTATTTTAAACATAACAGTTATTCGAAGGGTCATTTTACTATCGGGGATCAGTGTTTATTTAGAACACAGCCTTATTTATTAAGATTGATAAGGAAATATAATATAATAATGTTTTATATAGTAAATACTTTAACTTCCTTGCCTCTATTCCAACTATTTAAGGTCTTATAATTTCCACGCTCTTCTGTCAAATATCATCTCACTGTACACTTACAATGATACATTAATTATTGAAGAAGACAATCGAAAAGATGAAATTAGAAAGTGTTCAGAGAAGATTTCACAACCTACCAAAAGACAAACAGTCTATACGTATTCTTCAAATTTTATTATTTTTGCTATTCGCGTCATCCCCTCAATTGTTTATCGATTATATGATTGTTATAACATTTGATTATGTATTAGATACAGACAGTTAAATAATCAAGTACACGATTCATTAAAAGTACCAGGATTAGAAGTTTATCATTATATCTATAAATTAAATAACTTTTAATATCATTAAATAAAAGGTGATTTAGTTTTATTTGTAACGAACTAATTTAAGCGTTTTGCTTTGATATTTTATAAGGTATTTGATAAATAAATAAATAAATCTGACTTTTTAAAATGCTAGTAATACGTAAATGATAAAAGTTTCGTCTATAAATAATATTCCTATAAGTATACCAATTTGAGTAACTGTGAAATTATGTTTTTACTTTTTATCCAATAACGTACATACAAAAATAAACTTTTATGTTAAGATTACGAAATGATACGGCAGTTTTTACCTTTTATCCAATAAGGTACAAACAAAAAACTTTTTTATTAAGATTTCACACACAGTTGACTTGAAGAAGAGAAAGTGTTTTATTATTTATACACTTCAAACTCTAAAAGGATGCTTTCATGTTAATTAAACGATCGATATAGTTAAAACAGTATTATAATATCTTTCTAACGTGCATTCAGTTCCAATTTTAACTAAACTATAGCCAACCAAAGAGTTTGCATAGGTTTATAATAATTAATATTCGTACATTTGATTCTTTGCATATATTATGTTGTCTTTATTGAAACATGTACTGGATACTTAATGGATGTGCTAAATATGCGAGTCAATACCGATTTCAAATCAAACTTTCTCAATGTCATTCCATAAAGGAAACGTTGTCGAAATCAATATAAGTTCCTGTGCTGAATGCGGAACAGGTCTTCTCTGTTAAAATTTAAAAAAAACTTGATAGTCAATGCGATTAATCATTTGTAATTGACTGATGTGGTACAATGAACATATCATGAATTCCACTCCCTTAAACAGAGGCATTATTATAAATACAGTCTGATAAATCAAAATGGATGTTGGTATATTATACACAGACGAGCGTTTACATATCAAACGTTTAATAAAGTTTTGCTGTTATGAAATCTACGCCGTACAGATGAAAATACATTTACATTAGCTATAGTAAATAAATTGTTTACAATTTTTGGCGTATCACCAAAAAATATAGTAGGTTATCAATAATTGTACAAACATTATACAGTTCGGCTTGTACAATGAGTAACAATCCTTAAAAAAAAGGTCTCTAAAACCTTCGTCTTATTTCCATCCTCGAACTATAATCTTACCATCATCCAACTATCCTTATCCCAATTATATATGGTCAGCGCATAATCTCTAGCACATTGCAAAGGGTTTAGAGCGGTCCCCGGTCTGACGTCCACCCTCCTTGGAATGAACGTTAGTGGAATTTCCGCCACCTTTAACCCGCCCTTACGGTACTCTCATGAAGAAATTGGGATTTCCTAAGAAGCAACCGTACGGTATTATTCTATTTAAGAATCATCAGAACATTATTTTTCTATCCTTAATATTGATAAGAAATGGAATGATAATGGTTATTTCTTATAAAATTCCCTTTTTTTATAAAAATATTTATGTGAAGTAATAAAAAAACTAGCCTTATCTTAAAATTTGTTTCAGCTATAGCTATTGTTTATCAATAATGCCTCTAAATACAGTTTTGCGGCATACTTTGTTTTAGTACCTAAGGCAGTTATTAGCGGTCTCATGACTCACTATTTGTGGCCATGGATTAAAACATGTGTGTGAGATTATGAGCTACCTACTCTACATGTGCGTAAGACATGACTTTATATTATTTTTGTTGTTTTTAGTCTAAAGTCAGTGAGATTGTTTAAAATCTGGTTTATGTGAAACGTAGTTTCATAGTCCCAAATATGTTTAATAATTCCTAAGTTTATATTAGATAATAAATGGTTATTGCTTTTCGAGACGTATTAACGGCGTTCTGCTTTAGTCCATAAAACACCAAGGTCCAAGGTCGGCCTACAGAGGCAGACTAGCTGATTCTTGCTACTTCTACTGAAAACATTATAAGTAATCTATTATCTATAGTATGATTCATTTTTAGGAAACATTACGTTACCGGCTTACATTTTACAGTTGTTTATTAACAAAATATATAATAATATATATTAATATAATTAAGAATCATCAACAATCTCATTACTTATATGTTTATAAGGAAATGTGTAAATGTGGACTTTGTTCACGAATTTATCAAGAATAATCAGAATATAGAATACTCGCTGGAGTAATAAATTGATTTTATGTGAAGCCACGTTTACTATAAATCTATCAGTAGTCTTATAACATTTACGAGAACGACTCATCTGGCTAGGGTTGTCAATAAAAAGAAAAGAGTACAACATTCTAAAGAGAGGGGAATAAAAAGGACCGTTTTGTCTGAAAAGTAGTAACTAAAAATATGTTTGTATATATAATACACACATAGCTTCAGTAAAAGAACAGTGGTTTATAACATTTTCTTTTCTTATGAAATGTAACTATTATAATTCTTTTATGAGTATCTTCTGTGGTACAGGGGTACATCTTATTTTTTCTTCTTAACTAGGATGCTGAATAATTGTAGATTGTTGAATAATATGTTTATGAACAAATTATCCGACAGTATGTAATAAATATAGTACAATACTATATATTTATATCAAAGTTGACAACCCTAGATCTGGCCCACATTTCATAATCGTCTGACCCTCACCTTACCATGTGAACTTTAAGCACAATGATCTAACGGTACATAGTTACGCAAGACTGTCTTAGAAACAACTGCATAGTTATTTAAAATAATCAATCGTATGTAAAAGTAAAGAATACAAATACATACTTTTTTCGAAGATGTATCAGACGTCCGAATATAAATAAAACCGTTATAACATTTTTTTAATATCAATATAAATTAATTATTTCATATGGAATAGAAGACATCATTATATTATATACGAGATGACGTCAATAGCGTATTATTACATTTCAATAAAAAATAATAACAAATATTCATATTCATACCTTCATAACAAAATCCATAACTTTGAAATTTATTTTGATAGATACCTATATAATTTAAATTATTAAAAAATTCGTTAAAAGAGGAATGTCAGTACGAAGCTGAATCGTTCTATTACAATTTCGAATATAAAAATTTCATCTTCAGATTATAGTGTTTCTATCTTAAATTTATTATAATAAATGTCATGAAACAACATCCGCTGACATTTAAAATGAGAATAATTTATATTAAGCAATAATAACTTATATAACCAAATAAATACATACAAATTTCGTATAATTTCGATTTTTCTAGTCCTATAGACAAAGGAAAATGAAGACATGTACATACTACAAATAACACAGTATGCAAATAATACTTAATGAAATGAAAGTGATGTCAAAAGATATTATGAAAGTATATATAAAATTAGTTTTTTGAATATAAAATATGTATTATAATTTTTAATTTATACATCTAAATACGATTGCCCTCATTTAAAATCTGTAAGAGATATCTATTTTTCAAACTGAAGAGCTATGTATAATCAGAGAGGACACCAAATTTCTAACAGGTGTCACAAAAAAATAATATATATTTGCATATAACATTTATTTCTATACAAAATGTTAATATAGATAACACAATCAGTTATTCATGAATGAACTTTGACACCAAGCGCTGGCGAGTTAATGCCATTTTCAGACGTCTGCAACGAGTGACTCATTAGCCTTTGTTAATGATTTCCTGTGGATATTAAAGCTTCATTGTCTTGTCACACGAAAGTAAACATAATAGTAACATTTGGTTTAGAAAAAAGGGTTGTCGATCCATGACGTTTCCAACAAATGAAAGAAAGAGACAGATGTAATAAATAAGACAAAATCAATACATAAATTCAAAATATATACTCATACTTTTACTCAAACACATCTTTGAGACAACGTTCTATGAAGACAACATTCTAAGACTTATATATGAAGACAGGAATAGCTTTCATATTGTTGATAGTTTTCTTTCACACGAGACCAATCAATAATTGTTACAATTAAGCGATGCAATTTGGCAGCCGTCAGTGGTTACACGGTATGCAATAAATTTTTGTATTCATTTTTATTTTTATACGTAGTTACTAGAGAACCGAATTTAACGTCATACGTTGAATATTTTTGTAAGCAAATGATAGGCCATTGTGTGGGCGAGATATATAAATATAAATAGAATGACGTCTGAACACTTTTTTGTATAACTGTTCAAATATAAAAGAAAACTATAAGATATCACAAAGGGATCTTTATGAGAAGGGTGTTCACAATAGGACGACAATTGTCTGGGCAATTTGACAATTGTTTGACTTCCATTTTGTGGCCCGGTCAATATGGAAGTAAAAGAGAACGAAATGTTATACATATATTAGTAAAGAGTTTTTTAGAGGGCTAGGATAAAAGAGAAATAAATATGACACATAACAAACAAACCATAATAGCCAGGTTTACATTCAAAGGATGTATCAAGGAGTAAAAATAAAATACTAAAAGAAATCTTCCTAATCTCTTTGAAATGTATTACGGAGACACAAATGCGATCAAACCGAGCACTTCGTTCCATTATAAACGATACATTGCCAGAAGCCGAATCTTCGCAAAGATATATCTGAAGTTATGTAGCGCCATAGGAATGGCAATAAAGACTTGGCAAGGGTATCTGTCATTTCACGAAATTTAATATTCATAGCTGCGCTTTGTATAAAAAATATGAATAACTTCATCCATCAAAAACTTTACTTTAATGTTTGAATAATAGAAGAAATTTGCTACGTTTTAAAATATTTTAATTCCCAGATCAAACTCTGGGTTTCCAATGCACATCTATATATATATATATATATATATATATATATATATATTATATATATATATATATATATATTATATATATATATATATATATATATATATATATATATATATATATATATATATATATATATATATATGTAAATATTATATTATATTTTTTATTATTATCACATAGCATAGTAATAATAATAAAAATATAATGAAAACCATAAAAAATAATTAATAGACGTTAACGTAAATATTAATATTCAAACTGATAAGTGAATGTTGTAAATAAGGAAATAGGTATTAACACAACAAACAATAAATGATGATGCATATTTAATATCCTTTTTCACAATTATGTAATTTACTTTTAAATTAAACAAATTAATTCGATTTTAAGTTGTTTTTCTAACTTTTCCACAAAATAAGGCATAAAAATCTTTATCATATACTTGAAAAGGTACACATAGAAACAATATTTTTAATTCGTTACAGCAGATTGATGCTTTATGTGAGAATTTTATACCCATTGAGTTAGCACAGACTCCAGGCCCATCTAAATAGTTATAATAATTATACACAATTAATTACCAAAATTGTTTAGCGCCTTTCCGAGTATATCAAACTTCATAATATTATTTCTTCAGAAAATATCTTTGTTTTTGGAAAGTATAAGAAAATAATCACAAATCATATTTACATTTTTTTATTAAGATCATTTCAAAATCATTAATTCCAACAAATGACGAGACCTTATAATATATATTAAAAACTAGCGGTGCCTGTGACTTCGTACGCGTAGATTTCGATTTTAATATAACTTTGTAACTACTTAAAGGTTTATAGTTTTTACATACTACAAATGTATATAAAAACTATAAACCTTCAAACTGGTGAGCAGCAATGGTACGACAATAAGAGATTATTGACTGCTTTATTTGGTAACCAATTGTTAAAATATATATATATAAAGTGAATCCTATGACAATATTATATCCTCGAAAACCTCATCCAAGTCGATTAATCCGTTATTAGGGTGCACAAACATACAGACGAACAGACAAAATGAAAAAACAGTGTTTTGGGTTCTTTTGCTTTAAATATAAAGGCCCCCTGTATGAAATTTTGAAAATATTTTTCGTGTTGTGTGCACAACTAAAAGACAAACAGATAAACAGACAAAGATTTAAAAAATGCTGAAAATGGATTCTGATAATTATCTCTTCACATCCTGGTATATTTTTTTAAATATTTTCAATATACAAAGACTACTCCTCTACAGATTTATTACATGTATAGAATAAGATTTGCATGGTACCTTACGTGATTGACATAACTTAACATAACTTATTTATTTCTTAACCGATTTAGATGAAATAAACACTAAATTTTAAGTGAAGACTGTGATAATATATTACTAAAAACCGCATTCAAATTGGTTAAGCCGTTTCTGAGAGTAGCGTGCACAAACATACAGACACAGATAAACTGAAAAACCGTTGTTTTGGCTTCTCTTGCTCTTATAAAGGACCGTTAGGATGTTTTTTTCCAAATATTTTCCATGTACTGAAATGGATCAGTGACAATTTAATTATATGTTTAGAATATCAAGCTCATAAACTATTTTCCCATTGATATTTTTTATAATTTTATAACCGTGTTTATGTTAAAATTTCAATGTAACTTATTTTACTTTTCGGACTCTTCAAAAACTACTTGAACCTATGTTCCATTACTATACTTTTCTGCCACAGTCTCAGAAGACGAAGACGCTAAGGTTTTTATGTAAACACAATAAATAGCAGATGAAAGAAAAACATAAATAATCTACTAATGGCAAATACCTAAATATTTTATTTTATAAAGATGTGTGTACTTTACAAGTTGTAACCAACACAAACGTTGTGTTTGAACTTGTATCTCTAATACAAGAAATACGTGTCATTCTTATATTTTTGAGATTTTGGCTGAAAACTGTCTTGGTTTTTTAAATCATGTATTTTTTATTTTGAGTAAGAATACAACAATTTTTCAGTAAAATTTTAGTGGAATAAACGTTTAACCATATACCTATTTCAAATGCAGATTACAGGTCTTTCTTGTATTTATATTATAATATTGTCGTGTTTTATACTTATAGCGATATCAAAATTAAGAAAGCATAATATAATATTTAAAAAATATAAAAATACATTGACCGTTAATCAAATCTACCAGTAACATCACCATTTATATAAATATAACACAGATATTTTATTATTGTTTATGTATTATTTATGTAACGCAATCCGAATGTGATTAATACAGACAGACGGTTTAAAGGTCAAATTGGCTTGTAATATATAAATTAAATAGATAACAGGCTTGTTAATATTAATGACTGCGTGTTAAAAATGAGAAGGCAATAATAAATAACTGCTTTCAAATTGGATTACATTTTATAATATATTATCAAGCCCTCAACTTTTCGCTTTAGCACTTAGTTATGGTGGCAATCGAACTCAGGTCATTGTACCTCTAGTGTCGCAAATGGCTTTACCCTAATTAGGATACGCTATTGCCAAGGCACTTTCCAAGCTCCTAATATTTTCTTACATATACCTACATTTTTTCAGTACTATCACCGGGTCAAGCCTTTTATCTTTACAATTGTTTTTATCTTTACAAAGATAACACATTATATTGTGTCTAATATATACAATTAAAAAAAAAACAACAGTAAACATTCATGATTGGATACTTTAGTCCATTAGTTCTAGCAATTAGATAAAGTAACTGTTCATCTATATGTATTAAACAACGAACCACCTGAAGCTAACCTTAGTCGCAGGTGAACTGTATGTACATGCCTATATACAGATATTGTCTAACGTTCTAATATAATACGTCACAAATTAACATTATAATCATCACCAAGAAATCATCCCGTTAGAAGTTTCAGTCTTAAGAATAAGTTACGCTAGCAGTATATAATTTGTTGTAAGCCACCGAAATAATTTAAAGGAAATTGAACCACTATTGTTAATAAGACCTATGATATAGATATTTCGACTAAAATATGGTTCAGAAATTAATGGTAAATGTAGTTAATAAAACATAACTTATTATTAGTAAGTCAATGGACTAACAAACACACATGTGTTATATATATATACGAACTATGTTGCCTTTGTTGGACTAATTGTAATATTCCGGTAGTCGTGAGTTCCGGATGTATCGTAATTATAATTTTAAACTTTCGTGCTGTTATTTAGATTTATAGCATTTACGAGATATAGTTCATATCCGTTATGATAATTTAGAATCTAGAATAATAGACTATTGTGACTAATTTAGGTTAAATTAGTCTATTTTATTGTATTTTCGATAGCCATTGTCGGTGAAGACGTTAATAGTAATTTGTTTCTAGAGGTCAATTAGAAGGTCGTGGTAATATAATGCTTATGTATTTTAAGTTATATATATACCGTAAATAATTAATTAAATCGTTTCTACACAATGTTACGCGGAAATATTTTAATATATTAGATAGATAACTTTGACTCTAATAATATAATTAATGTGATAGTAATTTAGTTTGTTTGATAAATAAAGTTTAAAATATATATTTTTTTCTAAAAAGTACAATATGTTTTTCAATGACTCTAATAAATAATATACGTAGCAGAGATTGGTTTAAACCTCATAAATTACATTCGTTACTTAATAAAATACTCATTATTATTTTATTTGAATAATTTTATTTTATTAGAAGGCTATTTGGTTTATTGGTTAGTGAACCTGACTTATAAGCCGAAGGTCGTCGGTTCGATATCCTCTCGGGACAATTCTTTGTCAACATATTGTTAGTTTCAGTGTGGTTGTACTTTGTGTGGTTGTACTTTGTATGTTAGTTAATAATGTCCCCCACACAGATAGTATTAACTAGTATAAATGTCGTTTCTTATAAAAAGGAATATGTTTATAGTCACGATAAACTAGAAGCTATTTTCTAATTAAGGCCTTGTATGTTAGGCTTTTTATGGAGATAATTTAAAATGCATTTTTTTGAACTATTTTTTTTTATAAAAAATCATTTTAAGAAAATCCGTTTCACTATTTATAATTCACATTTTACAAATGATATTTAACATAATAATAATCATGCCTACATCGCGCCTCAATTCAAAGATCTCAAGAAAGCAAGTTCTGAAGACACGAATTACATTAGAAAGCCGTTAAAATGGCGTCAACAGCCATTAAAACATTTAGATTTTTACGTTTTAATTATTAAATATATACCAAACTAATAGTAAATATTTTATTTAACTTGCACGAGAATATATATTTTTTAATTTAAAACTCTATTCGTGAATTGCTATAACAAAACTATATTATTTTATCTGTACTTATACTTGAACAGTAAATATTTGTCTCTGTATATTTTTTTTACAAGAAACACAATAACAATCATCAATGAGTTGATGCTTTAACCTGCATCCTAAGAGATACCGACTCCGATATTGGTGGTGACTAAGCTGTAGATAGAGTCGACAATAGATTAGAAATTTTGAATACCTACTACCTATAACCTTCGTTGTTGAATTTGTGATGGTGATAGATTGACAGTGATGATAGTGATAGATTTTTTACCCAGTATTTATTTAAAAATTTAAGTGATCGCGTGAATGAAATGTTTAAAAATAATATAAATTGAATATATTTATGAAACAAATTTATCTTCTTAAATTTGTTAGATTTTGTAATCACACATCACTATTACGATTATACTGTATTGTATTGTAGTATTGTGTAGTGATGTTTATTTTAGTTAATCTAATAAATAGTAAGTAATGAATACCTACATAGGATTAGCTAGAGAGATGAGATAAGCTTACAGCGTTGAGCGTAGGTACAAAACATAGAATACAACAACAGTATAGTTAGTTAGCTATGTCTGCAAAAACTTATAGCATTTATAACCTAAAACAAAAACTTATAACTTTGCATGTTATAATTAAAAAAATATCGAATTATCAGTTAATTATAGTATTTTATTTTTGAGTGAAGTTTGAACCTTGTAAATATGTTCGTAAAATTATTTATTTATTTTTTATTATTATATGGTAAACTGGCCGCGTCATTCCGATTTCGTTTGGGTCTCAATTCTTCATTGTATTATAATGAGTATTTCAAAAATTGTTAAACACATTGTTAACCAACTAAATAAAAGTTTTCAAAAACCTTGTATTAACTCACAATTTTTAGATAAGGATATAGTCTCATAGATATAGAGCACAAAGATATATTTATATATAAAAAAAAGTAAAAAAAAGTCTACATTGTGATATATCTATGTAACTTTACTAAGAGGACAAACATCTAGAGATCGTAATAATCCATTTTGTGGCGTAATATCCATATATCTTTTATTTATTAAAAATGTACAATAACAGGTTTATCGACAATTTAATTTCAGTTGTGTCTTGTTAATCTTTTCAACGTTATTCTATACTGCAAACTTTAAAACAGTGTCTGGGATTTTCGAAGGAAGCCTAATAGATGTCACCTTTATACCAGTGAAGACGATTACGTAAAAAAAGTTAAAATCATCATTACTTGATAGCTTAATTGACAAAGAGAACGGGGATTGACTTCCAGATATAATAGCTTCGATTCTAGCTCGTGTTGATAAATTATGCTTTCTATATTTAAGCATAACACACACACATTTTTATATAATTTCACACATATACATATGACTCGAGAAAATGTGAACATTGAGAAAACTTGAGGTACAGAAAAATACATCGCACTGAATAATAAATTAAAATCCTAATACGATAATTCACAAATTTATTCCAAAAAACAACTCCGGACAGTGTCGTATTTTAATTATAAATTTCGTTAACACCAATGGCGCCTCCTATACTAAGCCTTCTTTACCTAAACTCATGAATTTAATTAAGTATATACTAGGGCTTCATCAAATCCTGTAAAATAAATGTAGCATCACACCTCACACATACTAGCACAGTTTTATAAATGTGTATTTTACTCAAACATTTATTACTTTTTTCTATTTGTTTAAAAGTCAAGTTGTAGTGTATTTGTAAAAAGTAATAATTGTTGTGAAAATAATATTTTTATTGAAGTAATACATTCATATCATGTACATAGTATAATAATATAGTTAATTGTTTTTTTTTATAAAATAAAACCATTTTAATATTTAAAACAAGACATGTTGTTATAAAAATGGTTTTTACTCTGATCAAACTAAATGATTTATATGATAAGCCCAGATCTATATGGTGAAGAAAAACACAAGGAGAAAGAAAAGGTTTTAGTAGAAATATGATACGGCAAACCTTCGCTAGAACAGATGTGGTAATCTCTGATCCATTAACTAGACTAGAGTGAAGCAGCCAGTTGGAGATTAATAAAATAAACTTTACAACATTTTTTTATATTTCATATCAATTGGTTCTTTTATGACATTATCCACAATCTACAAAAGCTGATAGCACATGATAGCTTATCTAAATTCCTAATAACAATTTATAAAGTATTCCAGGTATTTCAAGGTACAAAACTAACAGCTTTGACAATCATAACCAATTTATGATCAGATGACCTCAAGATATTTTCAATTAAATCATCATAAATGTTATCTCATGACCAATGGATGGATACTGGGATGGATACTTAATGAAGATTTTTTATTGTAAAATTTGAAAAGACGATCTGCAAGTACATCTTCGGATGTAACATGTAGTTAAAACATTTTCTCTGCAAGTCCGTCCATAATTGAAAATGTGAATCATGTATTCAAAATATTGTATATTTGAACACAACTTGTGAGAAGTATATTAAAACAATGGTTGCCTTATACTCTGCATCAAAATTTCCAACTCTGTATGTGTTTTAAAATTTGCCTACTGTTATTATTAACTAATGCAATTCTATCATACTAACTTTGTAAACAATACAATGTGTAATGTAAAAGTAAACAATAACATAATTTGTGTGTTTTACTCTATATATATTAGTAAGCATTATGGCTACATATGATTTTTATATATCTGAGTGACTATTTAAGTAGATCATATGTTAAAACAGACTCAATATAGTAATTCTTTTACTCAACAATACAGTTAGCATACAACTGGTAGCTAAGAATAAATGAGTGTTTATAATCACTCTATACTTTGATCATAAAACTTGTTTGCTTATATAACCTTAAGGTTACTCTCATGATGACTAATAGAAGAGTAATTTGTTTTTATGTACTCCAGCTACAACTCAGTGACTCAGTGTAGCGGTACAATAAACAACAGAAAATGCTAACAAAATAAACCTCCTCGTTTAGATACTGCTAATAATTTAATTTCTATTGATGTACTGGCTGCTCTCCAAACATTATAATAATGCACATGAGTTTATTTTCTGATGACAAGAAAGTAATAGCTGCATACCACATCAACGCTACTTACTAATTACCTTGAAAAGTTCACGTACTTACTTCCTGGGATCATTCCGTGTATAAATCGATATAATTTACACTCAATCGAAACTATCTCATCATATCGAGAATGTAGTGATTGTATTATTAAACTTCATTTGAACTTCGTCGTTAATGTCATTGTGTACAGGCCATTGTTTAATAGTAATTAAATTGCAATGTTTCCCGGAAATATCGATAATATAGTTAGCGATCGCACATAAAGCAGCTGAGAAAATGACAAAAAGAAATCACTGCAAAAGGAGCGATTATTTTAACGTTGAGTCACTTACGTTTATGGGTAATATCACACTGTTATCTTCTAACGTTTTAATACATTTCACAACTGTTTTTGTAATTATTTTATCGTAAAATTAAAATATATTCACCACATAGTTACGATTGTATGACAGAAAACAACAGACTACTTCTACAGAGTGAAAAAAGACGTCTAGATCGGATGGATAATGCACTATTCTCCGACCAAAGTTCTTTGTTAAAACTCAATAGATGGCAGCAGTTGAGTTATGAATCATAAACAACGTTCTGAATAAAGACCCAAACCGTTCAAATAAAGATACAATATTTCTTTAGTAAAATATATTAATATTTAATAACAAATTAGGTTTTACAGGCAAGCATTACGTACAGAAATGCAATTCAGTTATTATGAACATAAACAAATATATTAGTATACAGGGTTATCACCTGTTTGTAATTAATTATCCACTTCTTGCAGGCAGCCTCTTTACATCAATCCCAAAAAACATTTGTTCTACTACTTTTTAAAAGAAATAGTTTTAAAAATGTAAGTTTTCCCACACAAAATTCATTTGTTGCCTCTGAATTGGCATTAACTCTGATTGTAGGTATGGCGCCCGGTACTTGACGTTTTAAGTACTTTTTACAAAATACAGGGTAATACGTAAAAGAGATGGAGGAGGGAGGGAACAAACATTATTTTGTTTCTTGTTTTTTGTATTCTTTATTAAGATTTGTAAAAAGTCGTAGAAAAAATGATGTAGAGAGGCTGCCTGCAAGTAGTGGTAAAATAATTACAAATAACCCTGTATACGTTTTTAATTAATTGTTCTTGATATATTAATTAATATTAATAATTAATTAGATTATTAATAACAGTTTGTTAAAACTCATTTTATCAACTCAAGAGCCAATTTAGGATTTCTACAAGGAATATCATATAAAAGGTTAATTGACAATATAAAATCCTTTGAAAGTCCCCCTTCTTTGTGACTTTTGCAAAATATAATGTGCGATTTTTTTAACAAAGACGTATTTATGCAAAGAAATAGGAATAGAAAAGAAAATATGTGACTAAAAAAACATAAAAGTAACTTAAACCAACCAAAAAAAGTCTTCGTAAAAATTCAATTCATTGCCTTAATTATCAAATTGAAACTGCTTAGATCAAAATCTAAGCAGTTTCTTCTGCATATATTGATATATTATTGTGACAATGTTATTGTGAAAATTAAATTATTTTTAGTTTTTTTTAATCATGTTTGTTTATCTTTTAATCATGTTTTAATTATTTTTGTTAGCTGCTTTGTACACAATATAATATCCATTTAGTAAAAAATATTTTCTTAAATTATATATTTCTTTTATTTATATGTAGATAATTAATTTTGTGAGTTTCTTCGTACACAATATATATATTTTTTTATTTACGAACCCTGGACAAGTTTTAATTAAGTTGTATAGCAACACTGGTTTCTAATCTTTCAACAGAAGGCTTACAATTATTGGGTCTAAAATAATGCACATAATTTCTGTATGGCAAGCGCCCTCTAGACATGGATATAAACGTAAAGTTAGCCTATCTCACTCGCACTTGAGAACTCCCGCCAGTCGAACGGTTCAATGACTCTGGCGACCAGTTTCTATTTTCTCTCTGGTTCTGTCGTCGGCTCGACCCGCAAGGAAGGGGGTCTTTGTTTGCATTTCACGTTCGCGTCGCACGGTATCGTCTGTGAGGGTTTCATCGTATCGTGTCCGAGACGGAATGTGTTCACATAAGTGGAAGCGTGGTTGTTGCTCTTCTCGGTCAATGTGAAATGTCGTGCAGTGTTCCAGGGTGGCTCCGTCTAACAGTGCAAGTGCAGTGAGGTGCAGTGGTGTATACGAGCGAGCGTGGGTCGGTACGGCCACGGCGAGCGAGGTGCGCGGAGGTGGCGGCGGCCGCTCGGCCATGACCGGCGACATGCCTCTAGGGAGCGCGCACGCGTTTGGGCGCGCGTTGCTCCGGGATGGAGCGCTGCCGCCGCTGGAGCCGGGCCCGCCCGCACCGCCGGCGAGCAACGCGCAGCCGCCCGACAAGCGACCGCCGGCCGCTGCCGGTAGCCCCGAGCAAGTCATGAAGCTCTATATGAATAAACTCACTCCATACGAACATCGCGAGATATTCGACTACCCCCAAGTGTACTTTATAGGCGCGAACGCCAAAAAGAGACCCGGTCTCCTTGGTTTTCCGAACAATTGTGAGTACGACAACGAGCAGGGTTCTTACATACACATACCGCACGACCACATAGCGTACCGTTACGAGGTGCTAAAAGTTATAGGCAAAGGGAGCTTCGGGCAGGTAGTGAAAGCGTACGACCACAAAAAACGCGAGAACGTCGCTCTGAAAATGGTCCGGAACGAGAAGCGTTTCCACAGGCAAGCACAGGAGGAAATTCGCATCCTGGAACACCTTCGCGACCTGGATAAGGATAATACAATGAATGTTATACACATGTTCGACTCCTTCACGTTTAGGAACCACACATGTATTACATTCGAGCTGCTCTCGATCAATCTGTACGAACTAATAAAGAAAAACAAGTTCCAAGGGTTCTCGTTGCAATTAGTTCGTAAATTCTCGCACAGTCTTCTGCAGTGTTTGCATGCATTAAACAAAAGCCGTATCATCCACTGTGACATGAAACCTGAAAACGTGCTGCTGAAGCAACAGGGACGCTCTGGAATCAAGGTTAGTATCGTATGTTTAAATTTACAAACGTATATTAAACCGTACGTTATAGGTGAGCCAATGTTTGCACACTAGTTATCGGGTTACCGAACGTCTGAACAGGTGTTCGTGTAATATCGGCGGCGGGTAAAATCAATAATCTTCGTTTGTTGTGAACAGCTGCCCTGGTGCGAGATCAGCTGGCCACACCCGCCTCTTTTCGTGTGCTTATCTTACACTAGCCTTACTATGTAGTATGTACTAGTGCAATATCAAAAAAAATCGAAATTCCTATTTTTAGTCGGTTTATTAGTTTTAACAATCCAAAATAAATTTAAGTTTATGTTGAAACTGGAATAATATTCGTTTCCTTCGGACTTGATGATAAACGTTATCTATCGAGTTATAACCGAACCGGCGCGTCCAGTTCTATTTTAGATCTTCCCGATACACTGTGGCGTGATTTAGACGATTATTTGCGTCAGAAACTCCGTATGTTAAAACTAAACTCTTGGCAATTAAATGTTATAACTATATCAAAATAAAGATATTTTATACCAGAATCAAATACCTATCCTGTTATTCTTCACATGTATTAATCACCAAAATTATTTTTAAAAAATTGGTGTCACCTGTTATTCAGGTCTGATAACTGATATTTATTTGATAAATTTGCTTTATCTGAAAAACAAATAAATTCTGTTGAATTTTGTTCTCATAAAAAAACTTTGTAACAATAGTAAAAATATAACTCAATTACTTAAATAGAACTGTCCTTCTAGAAAACTGACACATTTTACAATATTCAGTATCCTCTCATAAAACATATCTGTTTAGAGAGATAAATGGCAACAGACTAAAAATAAGTTCATCACTGGAGATGTATTTTTAATAATAATATAAAGTAATAAAGTCATTATGATGATACAGACAGATGTTGCAGTTTATTGATTCAGGTGAGTTCTAGTTAGAAGTTGTATGCCAGATAAGATAGCGATAAACTTTCGTCAAATGTTGTGCGAATATTTTTAAGCTATAAGACATTACAAAAAACAAATATTTTAAATTATTTATACATATTAATCAATTTAGACTTACAATTGTCACTTAAATATTTATGTAATAATTTTTCCGAGAGTTTTTGTAAGTAACGGTAGATTTTTCTCTCAAACCTGTTTGATATCTCTCGCAAGTTTTATTTATAAAGGTTTTTAATTTATTATTTCTTTTATAACTCAATATTTAAATTATCAAATGCATTACCTATTAAAGGAAGAACTAATTTATTGTTTTGTAGCCAATCGACTACCATTCCAATAAAATGTAAATTTTAATTCTAAATTTATGAAGAGATTAAATTTGTCATTGAGTAATACTAGAAGGTGCAAGTTTTTTTCTGTAGGTTAACTTTTAATACTTATATAGTAAAACTAGTACCTATTAGCTCCAGATTGTTAAAATGAACTCTCCTTCCTTTTGTTAATTTATTATCCATTCTACTTTATCCTGGCGACAAATTATTCTTTCTCCTGGTTCCTAGTCAGTCCGCAACTTTAAAAAAGTGGAACTAAACTAAATCCATGCAACGGACGCCAGGGAATGCATTTTTTATTCGTCTAGCTCTTTGTTGAACGAATGCCTCCTATATACTTAGATTACTAATTAAAGACCTGTTTCGATTGTAAAAGGTAAGGTTTTATGACTATTGATTACACAATTTATCATAATTAAATTTTATGAGAATCAATTGAGTTATGACAGCTTATTATAATGATTATATTGCTTTTAGTAGTTTTATTTAAATTCTATGTTCACGTGAAATGTTATATTCCAATAAAGTATAATCGAATCGTTGCATTCGAGAATACTTAATACGAATTCCCTCAAATATTTAGGTACAGTTAAGCGTGCTCTCCCGCATTGCCGCAATGAAATTAAACTGCCAGGAACAAATTATTGTGTCAATAAAGCGTCGGAACGAACCTTTAAAAGAGAATTTATGTTAAAACAATGTTACGAACACACGATATTACGAATTCGGCCTGAACAAATTGACCTGCTTATACAAAAAAATCATACAAAGACGGCTAGAGGACATGCAGTGCTCTAGCCACCTGTAAAAAGCCAGGTAGTTTTATAAATAAAACCTAAACAGGTTTAAGTACCATTTGTGGAGGGATGCGTTCTTGGGACGGGGTATGCAATTTTTATAATATTCCGTATTTACAGAAGTCTATATTTATATATTTGCACGGTATTTATTTAGTTGCTATTTGATTATGTTCTATAAAATCGTTACAAAGTAATTGCTTTCAGGACCCGCTTGCGTGTCCGCTTAGTAAAATAAAATATACAGCTGACTAGAACTAATAATTGTAGTTAAGTGGCTTTTAGTCTCAAAGGTAAAATTTAAATTAAATCAAGTTCCAATATTTTTTTATTTAAGACTTCAAATTGAATGAGCAGTCGGAAATTAAAAGCATTGATCCTAAAATAATGAAAACTATAAACTCATAAAATATTCAATATCTCAAGATAAAAGACTGTAGACAGTAGACAGAATTAGGAATAATGACTCACTCGGTTTCGTAAAATCAAGCGATCATAAGTACAGAATACATAAGAACTATTAAAAAACCCACAAACTAATAAATAACTTCATAAAAAGTAAAGTTTGTTATTTTAAAGCTTAAGATAATTAACATTAAACAAGAAATAAAAATAGACTTTATTAAAAGTATTTTATACGTGTTAGAGTTTTTTTATGGAACTTTTTAAAGACATACCTACCTAATTATACCTAATATATTTTTCTATATTATTGTTTCTGATCACTTGCGACATGCAAACCAATAATGTTAATTTGTTAACGTTAACTACCTGAATTTTAATATTTATTGCTTTTTAATATCATTGTTATCAAAAAGCATTCATTGATCAATACATCATTATTAATGACAGGTCTTTGCGGTCGATTTTTAACATCGCTATTTTAACTGCAACTAAATTAAGTTATTGTTTTTTCTAACATCCGATGTCATAAAAAAAATGTTTTTATCTGATAAATTACCCTAACTACTACTACTACTACTACTACTACTTAACGAAGTTAGCTATTAGAATCTAGTATTATATTATTCTTTTCTTATAACCAAATTCCATTTTGTTGGTATAGACTGAAATTCGTAGTCCTTGTAAGATAAAATGGGTCACACGGTCGCTACGCTCCTATCGATTTTGTATCATCTTACGCAAATTGTAAATGAGAAGTCAGAAGGTTATTGCGATTCAGTCATTAATAACTTTAATTTGAATTAATTTTTTATTTGACTTATATAGTAGGTATATCATTATTTTTGAAAGCAGTTGAATGGGTATGGTCCAATTATATTTCACATCCACTCTTAGTTTAATGTCAATTCGTATTATAATAAAATTAATTATAATTATATTCGGAAATATTTAATGTTATATCCGCTGAAAGCGTGTTCCTTAAACCTCATGTAACGATTTTAGAACCCAAACTGCACGACATTGGTACTAAATGTAATTGATTCACGAATTTATTTGTTGTTTTGATTTGTTTTCTAACTTATCTGTTAAATTGATACTATATGGGTAAGTAATGGAGGTATGATTTTATTGTAATTCGGGTGATGTGAAAGAATCTGACTATTTTTTGTTCTATTTATATTTGTATAATATTATCACCTTCCCTTATTCTTTTTATTATTATCTGTATATATTTACATTACAAATCTTTCGCCTCTCTATTATTATAACTATCTACAATCATACTTAAAAATCTCGTTAATATTAATTTTAGTTAATTATAACCACATACTAAATTGATATTTAATTAATGGTTTCGTTAATATAACACATAAAAATCTCTGGGAATTTCCGGAATTATACGAGAGTAATCTTTGTCTACTTTCTACACAATGAATTTAATCGCAATCATATGATAGTATCTAACTCGGCTAGTGTGTCAACCGAACCAGATATTAAGATTCTTGTAAGTTTCGAAACTTGTTGCTGTAGCTGTGCGTTTTTCTTGCATCGTATTGTTTTAATGTGTAATTAATTCGCAATAGTGTCACAAACACGTCGATGTCTTATTGTTATAATATTTGGTAACACGAATAGCACGTTAGAAAACCGCTGTCAGTATTACAATAGGTTTATTAAATTGATATTAATATATTATTTAAATTCCATTTAAAACCTTCATTTTGTGAAGTAGGTATAGAAAGATTTAAATACAAGTAGGTACGTGATTCTATCTTTTACAAAATAGACCTCGTCGCCAAAATCGGCTCAATGTAGGTATTTTAATATCGATCTAGGAAAATGCGGGCGGTCCAAAATAGCCGCTCTGCACATAGTTCATAATAAGGTCAGAGTGTAAACTATCGACGCAACTATGTCTAACAGGCTACCTAATTAGACTAACGAGCGTTCTAAATATCCCCGCTGTAATGAAGGATAAGCTAACGAATCCCACCTGGATTCGTTAGTTTATCCTTCATTTTTAGAACTTGCCTTTTTTAAGCTTAAGACAAACTCCCGGTACTATAAATTCACGGAAATAATCTTAACCCGTGATGGCTGTATTTTGGGCAGATAAAGAATCGGTTGCCCGTGTCGGTTTATTTTAAGCTTAACATGACTATACATGTTTAAAAATATTTCCAAACAGATAGTGATATCAACAGAAAATTTTATTTCCTCAATTCAATTTTTTACTGTGGATAATTCTAAAATAACTTTCAAAGCGTTTCTCTGGAGATTTTCTGTCCGGCAATTAGGCTTTGTTGCTATGTAAACTTAAATACGGGATTAAACAAGTCGCAACTGGCTCCATCTAGTTGTGAGGCCAAAAGTGGACTTGACTGAAGTCGCCTTGGGCTTACCAGTTTTAGACTGCTCTTAGTTTTCGGAAGTTCATTTCTTTTTCTTTTAAAACTTGTTGTTTGTTCTGGGAGGAATATTTTATCTTTAACTTCGATTTAAAGTATAAACCTTAACCTTAATTTCTTTATACAGGTATATTGTATAATAATTTATTTAGAATGTGATCATTTTAATGTTAGCTATGATTATTAATAATATTTGAGCTGAATTATAAAAAAAACTCTCTTTCTATAATTGCTATAACATTTCCAGAAAAAGCTTTCCAAGCCAATGCATAAATAAACAATTTATTTGAAGTATTAAACTATATCCTACTTTATTTTTCTTTGAACTTGTTTAAAATCATCAGTTCAATATTAAATTATATTTTTTTGTAAGAGACTAATGAATATTGAAACACAAATAACTATGAATTAAATATATTATGTGATGTTAGAATCTCTAAAACGTGTGATTGTTGCAGTGGCCTTGATTATGTATAGTTACTTACGCAACGGCTGTCAATAATATCTTCCATTCTCTGACAGCCTCGTTTGATGTGTAGTCATTATATAAAATTATTTTATTAATATAAAGAATATGGTCTCTATTTAGAATATGTATGCCATGTATACCTATTGTTACTTCTTATATTATATATATCCGTATCTGGTTGAATAAACTTATACAAGTTTAGACTTAAAGAACACGTAGAAAATTCTTATAATGTTTCCTAAAGTTCTTGGTCAAGGCGTATAATGAAATATGACGAGAATTCTCGGCGCACGTGAGAGTAATTCTAAAAAAGAGGTAAAGGTCTTTGTCCTAAACTTGGACGGTAATAGTCAGTTTTATATTAGAATCAGCGCCCGATGAGTTTGAAAGCGTACACGAAGTCAACAAACTGGTCGTAATTTAAAAAACAAACAGCGTAGTGCAACAACCTTATGATATCTTATTGCGTGGCGATCGATTCCGCTCCCATCAGGCGATGACCTACTTAACTCTATGGTACGCAATTGTAGGCTACCTCAAATATGTACGGTCAGTATCTAAATTGTACTATAAATAAATTTCAATTGAAAGATTTTTTGCTATCAGTACCTTTAGATATTTAATATTGAGTTTTTCTTTTGTGTTTTGTGCAAATCTGTCTTAAAATTTCCTAGTATTTGATTGATAATTTGATTAAATTTCCTAGTAATATTTACAATCTTTTATATGAACTTGATAAGTATAGGCTAAAACTGTTCATATTAGTTAGCCGTTTAAGTAAATATTCCCGAGAGTTTCTGAAATTTTAATTATGATTTTAAACTTGATGAAGCACGAGCTATTGGTAAATATAATGTTTTATCAAATTTCTGGTTTTGACGATGTAATTAGCATAATTATTAATTACGACAAACAAAAAAATATGAATATTTGCTTGTGAAGGCCGGGCTGAAAACTAGCTCTATCCAGGTCATCGACCGATATCAAATTAATTTTATATATATATATATAGTACGTACGTAGTATATAAAATGTAACCCAGATTAGGTTATTGTTTATTATATTTAATAAAGAAATAAACTCTAAACATATAAATATTAGTAGATGATAAACTACTTGCATACCTATATTTATTATCAAGAAACAGTTATTATCATAAGACTTGATAACCTATATTACTTTGCGAATCACACAATTGTTTATTTTATCGAATATTTGTTACATTTTGTTGAATTAGAAAGATTTGCAATTGCGCAGTGCCCTAAAGATATTTTTCATATAAATTCATTTTCATCGCTCATAAACATGTTTTTAGTATCTTCTATTGTTTTGATTTGATTAGTTTTTACTGATATCATGAAGGAATAATTTGTTTATGACTAAGTAAATATGTATGTAATCTTCGAAACTATTAATCCGATTTTAACATTTCTTTACGAATATATAGAATGGATTTTAGATGCTGGACTTCCAAGTCACCCCTTCTAAAGTCCAGGCGGACAGAGTCGCAAGCAACAACTAGTGTTGTTTTGTTTTTTTTTATTTCAAACATAAGTTTCCTCACTTTTCTTTAATTGATAAACAGGAATTTTATTTAATATTTTTATTATGTAGAAATAAAGCGATGGTTATTTCATCAAAGCACTCAGTATAATTTAAAAACTGTTTAAAGTAAACAAAATTAGTATACAAAATTAGTATTGTATAGGTCTATCTGTTTCTTAAATATTTTATTATGGTTTTGGTTGGTTTATTTAGTTTTTTTACTAATATAATGTTCAACTAAGCTTCTAATATGTTGAGTTTGTTATAGCTGTTATTCACATACACATGTTTCATCCAGATGTATCTACATGCTTTAACAGTATAACACGAACTGTTCTCCCAGACTTCGTTTACTGAAGGTAGTTTTAAAGTTAGAACTACTAGAAAAATAGCATTATCCGTATATTTGTTATCTATTATTTAAAGTCAATATGTTGTACTCATTGGCTGCTATATAAGTAGAATTTAATTAGAACTTCTATGGAATATCCAGTTGGAATTAACGCATTTGTACCAAAAACAATTCTACAGATTTGTTTTATTAGTTTACAAGATTTTAAACAATATTTATGGTTGCTAATGCTTATCTTTGGTTTAGTAGATAAGTAGTAGATAAACTCATTTGGTCGTAAATAGGACAGTTTTGACGATATTTGTTTGATGTATTAAAATAGGTAGGTATATTGTTTAAAATTCTAAAATATATCAAAGGCTTTGTTCTGTAAATAGCATTATGAATTTAGACCCAATTGTGTCATGCCTTTCTACTGGTTTGACGTAAATCACAGTGGAAATTTGTAAGAGTATAGGTATCACATTGTTCTTTGTACGCTGCTAACACGCGATGTTCCGATATCATTGCTACAATGGAAACTTAACTCTATGGCACGTTTTTAGGGTTCAAATTTAATTATTAAATTGGCTGCTGGTCTTTCATGACATGAAGAATGCAAGAGTAGTTAAACGTTGAAATGCCATCGATACTTCCAAAGAAAAACCAGGTCGATTTCGTTTTTAGAACGAGATAATGTGTCATTTGAATTGAATAATTTAGCACATTTAACCCAACCAATTAAATAGTTATTATTATCTGTCGTGTTTATTCTCTGACAGTTGTATTGCACGTTGTACAAACAGACGTTGGCGTCTTTTTTTCTAATTTTAAATTTAGAACGTCGTCCCACGAGCTCCAGAAAGTAGGTTAATGCCAAGCCCACACGACCTGTGCCCTCTTGATTGATTTGTGTCCTTTATATGTAGATCTTTGGAAACGTAAGGTCAGATTGATGATAGAAATTAATACTTTATGACTTTTGGGCACTTTCACCGCTGTCATGTTACTGTTATGGGTTTGTCTGGAATCATGTGATGTTAATAAATATATATATTTTTAATAATATTACATGCTTATGACAATACAAAATTGTTTCAAATTCATATTTATTGTCAAACACAAATAAAGAAACATTTAATGTTTATTATCCCTTCGGAACAGTTTTTTTTAAATTAATATAGAATTTAAATTAAACCGATACAGTCAAAGATATGAACCCACGACAGCTGGGAAACCGTCCCGTCACTCGCGACCAAACGTCGCAATCGAATCCCTCCGCGTTTCAGTCTTTTTTTCATTAAATATTAAAAAAAAAAAGTTCATCATAGTTAAACTTACATGTGTATAGATATTTTCAAAACAGTAAAGTCTGTTACTTACTACCTTAACCTTACTGAAAGGTGTACATGTCATCGTGAATCTGATACGTTCCGTTTCCATTGCTTTCTGGGTCGCTCTGTATATCTGTCACTGTTGACAATCTTTAAAAATGTGTAACATATTGTCATTGACTTGTCAGTTTTGTTTTGACAGTAGAAATATGGAATGATGTATCTAAAGTATACCGAAACATGGGTAGCATCAAGTATCGTATGTCTGTACGATTTGTAAACATTTAGAAGAAGTTATATATGTATATAAAACCATATATGGCAGTCATATAGACGTTATTCGTATATATAAGGATATCAAAATTATCTTTTGTCAATTCTGGTACAATTTCCAAATATGAAATTTAGTCCACACATACTTTGTTTTGTTATTTGTTTCGACTTTAATGTATAATAAAAGTATTTTCTGAGTTTTATAACTAAATTGGAGATTGGATATATAATTGTAGGTTAAAAAATGAGGACGGATGAGTGTAAATGAATCATTGAAATTTGAAACAAAAAAACCTCTTAACACCAATATTCAATCATTATATTAATGTGTTTTATTTGTACTGGATACCAATACGCGTGGGCGATTTATTCGTTACAATCATATAAGAAAGAACCGTTAATTGACCTGCTCTCAATTTTTTTGGACTAAATAATATATATTTATTTATTTTATTTAGTAAAAATGAAATGTCTTTAATAATTGAAATAATAATAATATTTCAATAATAAGGATCCATTGAGAAATATTAACTAAAAGATTATTATACTGTGTAACTATGTACTGTTGGTTTTTTTTACTACGTACTGATTTGCAATGTATTCATTATCAACAAGAATACCTCGAAAACTGCAACTAAGTTTCTGTTTTTTCGTGTTTCAATATAAAAACTATTGAAGTCGAGGGTAATCATAAAGTTGCCTTGAAACAAATCGCATTGCGAAGTCTTCTTTGTTTTGTGCATACATATTGTATTGCAATTATTATAATTATTAAAAAAAAATGATAACAATGACGAGATGGTCAATAGATGACTTAAATTAATAACTCCTTAAATTAGAAAAGTAGAAATAGACTTGATTATAAAAGAAGCTAGATAAGCTTTTGCAAGACTACTATAGCCAAAATTAGCTTTTGCTAGACTACATCTAGATTAGCTTTTGCTAGACTACAGCTAGATCAGATTTTGCTAGACTACAGCTAGATTAGCTTTTGCTAGACTACAGCTAGACCAGATTTTGTTACACTACAGCTATATTAGCTATTGCTAAACTAAAGCTAGATCAGATTTTGTTAGAGTACAGTTAAATTAGCTTTTGCTAGACTTCAATTAGATTAGCTTTTACTAGACTATAGCTAGATTACTTTAGCTAGACTATAGCTAGATTAGCGTTTGTCTCAAACATGAAAATTGCACCCAAGGCTGAATAATTGGAAACCACTATTTTAATGTTTACAATATTTATTTCTTTCGTTCAGTCACGAAGTCGCGGCTCAAGAATTAAATCTAAGCATAATGTAATTATTTGCCAGCCTTCGCCGCAAAAACCGACTGATGCGTAATTATATGTTAATACTAGCTGTTACCCGCGGCTTCATCTGCTTGTAATATTTATATACACCTATTTGAATTGCATATTGTTCAATATTTCATTGACTTTAATGTTGTTTTTTTTATTTATTTTTCTAAATTAAAAGCTTAAGTTACTCATTATAATATCAGCTATCTGTCAGTGAGATATTGTTGAAATCGGTCCAGCTGTTTCATTTTTACTTTTTATGTAGGTAAGTAGGTACCTACCATAGATAGGTACTTTCACATACATTTAGTAAAAAGCTGTAATTTTTAAATACAAACAGACATCCTATCATTTGTTTTTCATTTTAGTTGTTTTTTATTAATATCTTCCTGGCCATATGTATACTCAAAATATAGATAAAGGATATATATCCTAATATATTTAATATTATCCTTATTACGTTTAAATTTTTAAGCATAATGAAGACTAAATACTAAATCATTATATTTATAATTCTATTGGTCGGTCATTCTTCATTGAAATACTCGTGTCAATTGATTGTGGCTGTCCGTCAGTTCAAATCAGACTATATTCAAGCAAAATATTATTAATAAACTCTCTATTCTCGCTCTTATCGTATATACAATAAGAGTTATCCAATTACGTGTTCCTATATGCATTTACTTTGACCTCGTGTGTTACATACTTTAAATGCAATAGTTAGTATATTCGTCATTTTGAAATGTACTTTGTTGAGATTGTATTGAAAATATTGTATGTAAAATTATTGTGGTGAATATGTTAAGTTATTGATGTTATTGCTATAATTCTGTTACACTATATTAATATAATTTACAATTTGTTCTTGTAACTTATAAATGTTAGTAAAACGCGGTTGTCGTAATTATTCATATTATGGATAATATATTATCCATTTAAAAATTAACAATTATTTGGTTTTAATTTTAATGTGCATGAATATGATAAAATTTCAAATTTATTTATATGATGTATATCAATATATATACAGCTCAATCGTCTCTTCCCATTGCGATAATCGGTGAAATAGCTAACAAACGATTTTAGTTTGGTTAGGACGATTCATATTCTCCTTTTAAATATAAAACTTAGCGTATTAATATTTAAAAAAAACATAGGAACATAGCATAGCATCGCAAAGAAACGTTCAATATATAATTAAAAATATAATATGTATATAGAAAAACTTTTACTTTTACAGAACTTATTTTTTTTATATATTGACCAGTACAATAACACTATAACGTACGTCACTTAATCGGAAGCGGATGTCGTGATTCCTTTGAAGGATGTCCAGGCGGGAACAATCAGATGATACTTAGATCATTTGTTTACGAGTAACTGCGCCAAATATAGAAATCTTTTGTTGCTTTTTGTTTGTTCATACGTTTCCGGTGTAAGTAATAATGAAGGATGTAATTATGATTTATTTTAATATATATTTGGTTTGATTTTCTGTATACACATTTTATAGAACACTTTAAATAGAAAACAGGATAGTTTATAAAGTAAACACGTATATATGTAGTTATAAAAAAAAACAGGTTGTGATATTTTTCTTCTGGTTGCTGAAGATAATTTTTCAAATATGCTGAGATGTATTGTAAAAAGATAATGAATACAAAATCGATCACTGACCATCGATACTTCGTTCCGCATCAAGTGATATCTCGGTTATTGGCTGTCTCATGCTTGGAACAACATTAACTATTTACCACCGTTGCTTTCCTCGAATCATTAGTGTATTGCCAATGTTTAAACCAATATTAGATGAAAGTAAAGATTTATACCTAAGTATCATGCATTAGCGAAACTTTTTTTTTTAAATAATAACTGTACTTTTTAATTCATAGGCTATGAAATTTCGCATTAGCGGAAGTCTTATCTATCACTCATTTATTATATCATGACGTTTTCAAATTTATTATTTAAGAAAAATGTATTTTTTTTAATTTTTAATATATAAATGCGTGGGAACCTTGAATGAGACGACTCATAGTATCGCATATTATCGTATTACGCACACATGTATAAAAATAACGTTTAAAATATTTCACTTTTATTATTTCCGTGACTTATAAATGATTTTTGTTGCAGGTAATTTCGATTTGTTCGTCTGAGCGTAAGTTTTTTCATTTGATCAATAAAATAAAAAGTTATTGTTCATAATGACCTTATATAAAGTTTAATCTCAAAAACCAAGGAAAATTGTTAAGGTCAGGGCTACGTATGAGGATATCATCCCATCTCCACTCAAGCACCTCTAGCTAAGTCTAGACTTTGCATTCCTCAGTATACTTGAGACGGAGTTATCTCTTAATGCAACCAGGTCTTAAAACCTGATTTCAATCTGTACTATGATAAATCTTTTATATTATTTCGTTTTCTAGATTTAAAGAAAATAAAAATTTGGATATCTAACTAGTTTGGATGACCTGTGATACCAGTAAAATGCTGCTGTTTGTAATTTTTTAATATACTTATAAAATCTTTACTGATCGAATACTGACATAGTATTCTTATTATTAAAAGTATTAAGTACTATCATACAAATACAATTTGGTTACGGACTGGGATCGAACCCGGGACCGTCATCAAACGGATGACCTTTTCAATTATTGAATAATTGTTAAAAGAATATTAATTGTGTACCTCTCCGGTGTCGTAAGCAGTTGCGCAAGCGCCTGACATTTTGACGGACAGAAATAGTACCGGCCTAATTCTACGCCCCTTGAATAAACTGTTCTGTTATTTACTCGACAATAATATATGCAATCTTTTAACCTTTATTAAGCATTCAAACTTTGTTGCTGGGCTGAAGTAGGTCTTATCGAACCGCTGTTACATAATTATCGAACTATTTCTACCTTTTTTTTTAATACTTTTTTTGCGTTGAAAGAATCCGTTACGAATACCCCCCTGGCTAAGAAGATAATGACCGGGGGGGTTATCAGGCATCGTAAAGAGCTCGGCCATTTTTAAGGCTACCCACTAAAAAACCAACTCTCGCACTCATCTCCATAGCAGTACGCCACGGGATCGCTTGCGCATTCACCGTTAATCTTTTCTACCCTTGCTTTATCAATCATCTTCACAGAGCAACATAACGTGATGATGTAAATGACTTTCATTGTTCAACGTATTACAATAAATAATCAGAAAGTGTTTCAGTATAATTTATTTTATATAAGCATAGATATATATAACAAAAGAGAACGTAGGTAACATTTACATATTAAACTATAGTTCACAGGACTGTTTAATAATTGTATGTATGTTTATCTTTATACATTATTAAATTATCTATGCTTTCACTGTGGGCTTATGAATTGGTTAGCAAGGCTGACTACGGCGGCTTATCTGCTAAGAGGGATATTTCCGTGAGCACTATAGTTTTATTTAATTCAAAATCTTTATTGCACAAAGAAATCGTACAAATGCGGGCTTAATGATAAAGTACTCTAGCAGTCACCGATATGAAAAATAAAAAGAACAAATGAGGGTACATTAAAAATAATAGAGAGTATAATTTTTTATTTATCGATACAGTTGTATGAGCATATTAAAAACTAACAAAATAATTATAATTTGTATAATAGAGCCAAACAAGTTAAGTAACGCTTATAAATACATGCAAATAATATATGTAGGTAGCCATCGATATGAAGTGTAATTTCTTTTAAGAATTCTATTAAAAATTTGTCTATGGGCTTGTCGAAAAAATCAAGGTGTATTGAAAAAAATTAGCCAATAAGCGGTACATTTATAAACCATCTCGTCGCTTTCCATAATATTTCATTGATGAAGTTATTGTCTTTTACAGTAGAAATCTTACCGCAAGGATTCTGGTTTCCGACATATGTTTAGACTTTCTCATAACCGCAAACACCGCAGTTTCTTAGACAATCCATTGTTTCAACTTCAATACTTATTTTAACAGAAAAACCTTGATGTAAATTGAGATTTATATAAGTATATAATGAACACAGTTCTCGCACGTAGTTTTAACTCACGTAAATGCTTAATAATTTGTATCGTTTTGCTGAAATTGAACGCGTGCTCCAATCTAAATGAGTATTTTCGGATAGATTAACACAATCGTACTAATACGATTACAAAAACTTTATATACAATAGTATTCAATAAGATTATTTAATATGTTATAAATCAATTGAGTGATTTTATATTGAGATAACTAAAAAAATACATACTGGTTCTTTTGTTGTTTTTATAATTTATAATTTGTTTTTTCATCTATAGAGTGAATGAACCCCGAATAAAATCACCGTGACTGGCGCTTAATGAACAAAGAAGTGTCCTTAATCGTTTATTTTATATATTTTTATCATTGGAATAATTATTTCTTAAGTCTATAATATTCAATTATAGGAAGTTCGGTCCCTCTAAAATCAACTCTTATAGTTTATCTTGCTATAATGATTTGCGGCAAGGTTTTTAAATTATTATCGAACATACATGTCTACTTAATTTGCATGTCTTTTTGATTTCAATAATCTGTAATAGATTCTTTCATATAGAAATGTGTTACAATTTAAGAGCTTTATCAAAATAGACCTGATTGTTATTTATTGAACTTACCAAAAACAAAGAAAAAAAATTATAACAAAACATACAAAAGCCATCATAGGATATTAAATTTGTTTAAAAATAGCAGAATGAAGAGGAGCAAAGAAATTATAGAGTCAACTCTATCGTGATTGATTACAGGTCAGACCATGTAAATAATTAATGGATAGTGTATAATAAAGAATTATATATTAGACATAGTTTTAGATACATTTAAAAACATTTAAAGATATAACAAAATATTTCATTGGCACATTAAATATGGACTAGTTACGAATACTAAGGTTGAAGAATTGTCTAAAAAAGTATACAATATAATTATATTAACTTTTTTATCGCCTTAGAAATAAATTATACTTTATAATTTTGAACCGTACAAACTAATGTATAATACATTAGTGTATCGGTCTACAGTCTTATCAACTTCCACGTTGTAAGAGTGGGGTGCTCTGTGGTTGGTAATTTAATGAATAATTGTATTCTATTCTTTTCATTATCTGTATTCTTTGACTATTTTAAAATGTGAATTAAGAGTTTTTAAAATAGCTGCTGGTGTCTGAACGATGCAGTAAAAATGAATTCACATTTCTGTCAAGAGGGGTAATTGGCTGTGTAACATGCCATCAACCAATCCGAAATAAGTTTTTTAAACAAAATTCGTTATTGTTTAAAATATTAATTGAATATTTAACTTTCATTATTTCATCATCTTTTTACTAACCGGCTGTCATGGTAGGTTATAATAACTAATTAAGTGTACGTTCTAGTCTTCATATATCTCTATAATAAAGGGTTATAAAAATATCCCGAAATGCATTATGTAACTTTGCCAATTTTCATCATTTTATAGCACACTCTCGAAATTGACCCCGGGGGTTGCTTTCGTTGCCCTAAAAACCTTCTTCTAAAAAAGAGCTATTTTCTCGTCTTTGTCGTGAAGACGGAAGGTCGTCTTATAAATATGGATAGGAACGGGAAAAACAAATCTATAAAAATTTGTTTCTCTGCCAGCTTACTTATAACTTTATAAGCAACTTTTCCATCTGAATTGTAGTTTTTATTTAATGCCTTTCAGTTATTTAAAACATGCAACAACGAAATAAATACCCGCATTTGAGTTAACAATTAGTTCATTATTTATTTAAAGTTAACATTCTTGTTACCCAGAAGTTACTAATTACAGGGTATCTATTTGTGAATTAGTGCGTAAAATGTATGCATAAAAATCCCTTATTAGTATAACAATAGTTTTTTATAAACTTACGAGAACCTAGACAATGGAAAGGCAAATATCAATTCATTAAGCATTTGCAGCTGCTGTTTAATATGCTCAATGACCACTTTATTGTTTTAAAAGCGATTTAATATACTCTTAAAAATATTATTATTATCACTTAACGGCCGTTTGGGTTAATAGTGCCTACCAATGAATGCCTTTGAAATAAAATATCCTGAATTCGATTTTTGGGAAAAAATATTTACGAAAAAAAATTACAGCAAGGAAGCATGCATATTATAAAGAATTGCATATGTAACTTAGGAAACCAACATTGTGCAGCATGGTGGGTTATGCTCGGTACCCATTAAATATTTGTAAAGAAGACCTATGTTCAGCTGTGGGACATAATGATACTTTAACTGTTTATGTGTGAAACTCTATATATTTGTACTTGAAAGAAGACCTATGTTCAGCTGTGGGACTTGCCTTATATATATTTTTAAATCGAAGTAAACAATTTCAAGATTTCTCCCAATTTTTTTATAAATTTATTTAAATTATAAAGTAATAACATGTCTATACATGTTTAAAGATATGTATCTTAAAACATTAAATAAACCAGTTATATATTATAAGGAAATAATCATATTATTGCCCCGAATAATAAAGTCAAAATTGTGCTAGTTTTTGTAAATCCCACAGCAAATCAAACACTAGCAAAAAAGAAATAACTATAGCAACAGAAGTTACTCGCGACTATTCTATAGGGATTTGTGGACAAATAACACAGCACGGTCAAGAGTAAGAAATCATCAACATTGTTTATTTTATTTGTCTACAACCGTTAAAGCCCCTGTGAATTAAGTTTAGAACTTGTATTCAACTTTTGCTTAGGAACTACTGGAATTGTTTGTTGGTATGTTAACATAAGTAAGTTAACAAAACTGGAAAATATTTTATTTATTATGTATATCGTTTATTAATCTGTAATATTTATCTCCCCTACCTGCAGGCTCTGTCAATTCCTTACTCTGTTGCATATGACTCATGAAGAACGGACAAAGATATATTCAAATTGAGTTCTATGTATTTACAAATAAATGAACAAAACGTATAGATAAAAGAACAAAAATATTAACATTTAATTTTACTTCATAGAAATCAATAATAATACGCTATTAAGTCTGTCTGTGTGTGTGTGTCTGGAGGCGGGTACAGAACACAAACCTTGTACACAGGAAGTCTTAATTATCAACAAATCACAACCTGTTTCGCTTGGGTACTTTGGAAATTATACTGACACTCGCCGGTTAAGATTGTTTCTTTGTACAACATTATTTTACATTTATTTTTTTAATACCTTTGTTTAAAACTGAATATATTGATTTTGCATGCCATTTGTTTCCTGCTGGAGGGAGATGGGGAGAGGAGGGGTGGTTGCTAGGGTCGTACTTTATTCTCGCATTTTGAACCAACAATGGTACGAATCATATTATGATAACACTATTACTGTCAAGGGCAAGTTTATTCTTTTATTTCGATAAAAACTAACTTTCGTAAATATAATCTAGTTATAACTGACTTTTGGCAACTAGAATGAAACTAACATGGCGACTAGATTATTAGTTTTTTGAGAACCTTTGTTTTAATATTTATCTGTATTTAACTTATTTATAATTACGATTATACTTACCTAACTGATTTGCTGAACAATCTGACATTCTAAATGTCATAATCTTGAATATGTTATAGATTGGATGGGAGAATGTCTTGAAATTTAAAATGAATTATTTTAATTTCAATATGCTGAACTTAAAATCTAAAATTTCACAACCTAAATCTTATCATGTTAAACAATAATCAATCTTTGGATTATGGTGAAACTATCCCTAGTTCGAGTCAATCATTTCCACACAATTTTGAACGTTACGGTGCAATATTATAGTTATACTTTCAACGAGCAAAACGTATCCGGTTTGCGCAAACGCATGTCACGATGATCATAATGTATAGAAAGTTGGTGGACCTTTCATTTTTTTTTACCTTTCAACTTAATCCGATAACTATTGGACGTGACAAATTAAGATCTCTTGGGTTGTACAAGGATTTAAAAAAAAATTTAGAACGCTTAGTTTCAAATTTACAACACGTAATTATTTTTTAATTTATGTACGTCTATTATTTTCTAGAAATAATAACCCCTTGTTGCTATTAGCGTTATGATTTATTTTATAATTATTCATCGTTATATAATAATAAAATTACTTAACATATAAAATGAATAATATTGTATTGCTATAGTGAAGCCAGCACTTAAAACTACCAGTATTGTAATAAAGATCAAATTTCTTTAACCGCTTAAAAGATTGTTTTAGATAAAATAGCTAGCAGCCGTGCAACGGAACGTCAAGCTCAGCTTCAAGTTTTTATCATAACAGATTTTGTTATTTGTAATATCCACCTTATGGTGTACGTAATAAGTGTCAATGAAAGTAAACGATTTGACGTCTACTTTTCACGCTGTGGAATATGATTTCATCTCGGGGAAAGCTGATTGCATTCGGTTTGAATACGTCTGACCTGGAAGTCTAAAACTAGATTTACTTTTACTAATTAGTGTTAAATTGAGTTCCTTTTTACTGGGTTGTATGAATTTAATAATAATTAATATCCCGCTTCAGTTTTGCATGAAATATTCTGTTCAGTTTATCTTCATACAAAGACTCTTAATAGTTATTATGTTTAGTAAATTATCAATATAATGTAATACAATATTAAAATGTTAGAACTTAGTTCAAATAACTGTTAAATTAGTTAACATGTCCAAATAGTAGTACATATTTGTTAATGTATTTGAAGTATCCATAATGATGTACTAAAAATATTTGAATGACAATAAATAAAAAAAATATTTTGTGTGTCTGTATATTAAAGCAATCAATTAAAAGTGGTTTTCACTGTTAAAATGCTTAAGCACTAGTGCAGACTGTGTTACCAAAATATCTAGAAGTTATGCAATTAGCGAAATTTCTATTCCCGTGCATTCGAGTAATTGCAAGCACAATGAAACAAAACAAATGAAAACAAAATGTTGCCATAGAAAACCTACTTACTAGATGGCGTTAGTATGTAAATGATAAGTTCTTTCTCTAGCGCTGTTTTCTTAAGTATCCTTAAAACTTTAAAAACATAACAATTACCTGTATATCTACTATGTTGTTGTTTATAAAGAACTTTCGATATTTCCCGAAACTTCTAGTTATATGACAAACTATTTTATGTTTCAGTTGTTTTTTTTTGTGTATTTAAAATGTTTGTAAAGCTAATTAAAATATTTTTATGGAAATTTAAGTCTGTGAAATATTTAATGGTTTTGTATACACGGTTATTTGTTAATTGGCCACCTCTTGCAGGCAGACTCTGTCTGTATTATTTTATCTTGTGCGGCCGATAAAAGTTGGTTCTTAATATTTAAATACTATAACCAGTATAGTGTAGTAATTTGTTACTGTTATATTTTAAAATATTGAATACATTTGTATAATCAGCTATCAGCGAATTGAAAATATATTATGAATTATATCAATAATATTTTATATTATCTTATCAGATGACGTGTAACGTCTGTCCTCAATACAACAACAAACAAATTGTTACGATATAGTTTTATTGCTTTCATCTTACTAAAATAATATTATGTACATACTATGTTGAAAATCTTCACGTCCTAGATCTACTATTTTTTTATTAGGTTATCGTTCTAACAGATTTGTAGTAGATTATATACAATACGTTCTTATTATGTACCTATTCATCTTTAATCCAGAAATTTACATTAATGGTACATATATTTTTAGTAAACTCAAACAAATTTTATATCGAATAAAAATAACATTATATTATAATTGTATAGTGCATGTATTATAAGAAATATTTCCTAATGTCTATCTCGTCTCAGTGCGGTCGATATGATGATTGCACAGCGATGATTACTGGTTTTCTAGATAAGTCACGTGTTTGACGTGCAGATGATATTCATTGCCTAATCTCTTAGTAATAACGTGATTCATTAATATATTATAATGTTTATCGACTTCCGGTAATAGTGATGCACTCATGATTTTCTAACTTGATGATGTTTCTTAGTATTTATGACATACTGGTCAAGCTTGGTCTTTAATTTATGTTTCCGTTATAGTTAATGAAAGACTATTGTTTTTATTCAAAATACCACAATATAAAAATATTAAATGACTGTACGTATATATTTGTTTTCAATATCGTTGCTGTCGAAACAATTATTCGTTACAATAAGTGTAGGAACGTGAGTGAAAAAATAGCTAATCTACAATTATGTAGATGTATGTATGCTATACTGTATAACTAAAGTTTTTTTATTAATTATCGCGGAAAGACAGGGTATTAAATCAGATAGATATCTACTATCTAAGTAGCAAGTTATTAAAAATGGCCGATTAAGACTACTCAATAGCTTCTGTTCATACCCATTGTCACTGAATCATTTAAAAGTCGTTACTTTTCTCCGAATAATGACATAGTACATAGTAAATCGACTTCTATAAGGGAAGTCCACTCACGTAAAATACATTAAAGAATTCTATTGAATTGATAAAACCTGTCCGAGGCGTAATACGGAAGCATTTACACTCGTTACTAAGATATGAGTCAGTGTTTGTGATTACCAATAATGGATGTGAAACTAATATTAAAATAAGAGGCTTTTGCACTTAGAAACAATTAAAGTGTATGTTTAGTAGGTATGTGCTTATTTAATGCTTGCAACATGACATTGATTATAAGATATATTTATTATGTGAATAATTGAACTCTTTTTGTATTTTATTTAGTTTTCTCGTATATTTTTCAATACTAATAAAAAAGTAGCATAACCCAAGAATTCTGACGTATGTATTTAGTACCTATAACAATTACCCCCCAAATTTCAATCTATAATCCGAGATTCTAATCTATAATATAACTAACTCAATACACACGTCAGTTATTGGAATTGATAACTCAACTAAAGGATTTTAATTTTTATTTTGCTAAAATGAGATCAGGATTAATTATTAATTTCTACCGTTAGTCCATACAAGCAAAATGTTAGGCTGACTGTTCACGAAACCGTTACACATTTAAACTGTACTTTACTGACTCGATAAATAAAACAGCAAAATAATACAGTTACGAATAATGTAATTAAACTTTATTTATGACGTGTGACTAATAACTATCCTTTGGATTGTTTTTGGCTTTATATGTTATCTGGTTTTTCTTAGGATTTTTTTTAGGATTTCCATCCAATTATGTTTTATCATGGTTTTTTTTAAATATACCTAAATTAAATTTTGTTATCAATTTGTCTAATACTGTAATAAATATATATTTAAATAAGCTTTATCTATTTATATTGAAAGAGTTATAACAATTTATATAAATATTCAATATCTAAGAGCAATTTCGCAGCTAGTAACATAAAAACGGGTGTGTAGGGTATACTTAAATGCCATGTTTACAATACCATAACTCAATGTAAGGGCGGTTACACACTGCGTCCGTCCGTCCGATCTAAATGCGAAAAAATACAGTCTTAAGTAGTCTTAGTACTGTTTGTGTAAAGACTTATCCACTGCACTTGAATTTTTGTTATCTAATTGGAGTCCGAGTCTGCTTTCTATTATTTTTTTCTTAGTTTCTCGGATTCAGGTCCGGTATGAAAGCACCCTAATACTGCAGTAATATTTGTTTTCACTGATATCGAATATCAAGATAACCAGCTTCGATAAAATTTTATTGTCTATCGTGACACGGATCCTTGGTATCGTCGACAATCGATAGATTTAAGAACCTGGAAATTTTGTTATTGTTATATAAATAATGTACATGTATACACAATAAGGGTATTCTCTTTTCAAAACATCCAATCATAACTGTCCTAACTTACCATTTGATCTGTCAAAACAAAACGCTTAATAATACTAATAAAGAACAACATTTGTTGCCACAATTAATTCCCTCCTAATATGTGTATGTCATAACTGGGTCAAAACAACGGTCCTCATCATCACAGTCAAATCATCAACCCGCACACCCACTTACAAATGACTGTCCTGGTTTCAATGGCCCAATCAATTCGTCATTATAATCGTAGCGTGTGAATAAATGACGCCCACGCGCTGTCACCAAAGTTGTTGAAAAAAAAAGCGAAAAACAATGGCCACCATAACGGCTTGTTATTGGTTAAATGTGTCAGTAACATTGGAGTGTGTCATCTCGTTCATTGTTATATGAAACTGTTGAGAATTTTATTGTTTTTCCTATTTTTTTCTCTACTTCCTCCTCCATAGTTAAATTCAAACGGTTTCTTTCCGTTTTGGTATATTTTTTAATTACTTAGTGTGGGATATAACCTCACGTGCAATAACAAATGTTTATCCTTGCTAATTAACAAATTGAAATTCATATCACAATTCTTGCAACTTGATAAGTACTCAATTAGTATATAATACGTCTTCGTTTACACGCGTCAAGAAGGCGTTAGATTGGAATATTGACACATTTTTTTTGTATTCACTTAAAGGCTGAAAATAATATGACTATATTTATTAAATACTTATTATATAATTCTCACTATTTAACATATTTCTTTCTATAAAGTAAAGACCAACATCTAAAATACTATTCATCTTGCGTCTGATTTTTCTCTTAAAACAATATTGTGGGTTGTAACTTGTATTGTGGGATGTCCAAGTAAACATTCTGTCTGCGGAATTGAAATGCGTAGCACAACTTGAGACTTTATTACTGTTCTATTTCAGCACCGCATGTAGTTTAATTGAATACGACAGACCGACAAGATAATTTTTTAACGAAATACTTTATGAATTTGCATTGCTTATATCGATCTCAATTTTATTATCCAGATAGACGTCAAAACATGATGTCTCTTTAAACTATTACAGAAACTGCTACTTAACTAATTATTTGGTCATTTCAAAGACTTAAAATCGGTATTTCAAATGAAATACTTCTTAAACAAACTAAAATATGTTGCATCTTAAATTAAAATATGTATTAAAATTGAGAAAGCTGCCTCAAGTGGTTTTATTAACCAGCGTTTCGAAACGGGTTTTTTTCAAGAGGAAACCGAAGCTAATTTATTTAATTACTCCGGCCTGGGTTAAAATGATTGTAAACAGGATGTTTCGACACCGAAGTTACCGATCTGACCCAAGATTAGTGATAAAAATAGGGAAGATGTACTATAGTTCCCACACATTTATTCAAATATTATATTTTTTGTTCATATTTTATACCAATGGGTATTAAAATCGTCTGAATAAATTCGAAACTGGCTTCAAAATAATAAGAACAAATAATCAATCATCTTAATTTGATTGTACCGTACGGCATTGAATATCCTTTATTCGTATCATAAGAAGTTAAGCCGTTATGTACAAAATACTCTTCCGAGAAGACGTATGTATGAGGTAACTGTAAATCTTCCGCAGTGCGAATGCAGAACCGTTTGATCACTGTGGCGTAAGATTTATTTCGCACGTTTAAACTTCTCCATTTTCTTGATTTAGCCGCAAAGGACGATTGTGGGATTTATACGCTTATTTATAGCCGTGTCTTTATTGTCTAACAGTTTAATTGTATCGGCTATAACTTTAATATAAGTAAACATAAGACTAATTTATTCAGAAACATTCGATAGATAACCAATGGCAAATGAATTTTAGTTTACCAATTAATAAATATTCAAATTATGTAGTTCATTTACATCGCTTGAATTTGGTCAACACTGGACATGCTCTAGAGTTGCACAACTCGATTCAAAGAGGTCAATGCACCGGGTATATAAAATGCCACTTGGATACAAGTACGATTTTTTCCTGTTTATTTGGCACCGCACACAAAACTTCCAAATTCTTAGTCCCAACGAAATAAATGTTATAATGTATGACTGATGTTTTACCCATTAGTCAGCTATTGATATGAAAAGTCACAGTTTATAAGTTATTCCTGCACTGAATCATTTCGTAAGACTGCTCTTATGACTTATTTCCTTACAATTTTTAAACACACCTAATTATCTCGTGACTAATGATTTTACTTTTCTATTCCATTTATAAATTTAACTATATTTTGTCTGCTATATAAATACAACCCTAAAACTGGTATATTTTAGTGGCTTTACAAAGTTCGTTTGATGGCAGTTCGTTAACACAGTCGTCTAAATTCGTCAAAGGTCAAGATCCGGAGAACAACACGCAGTGTTTAATATTTTGAAAGAAATTATAGATTACTATAAAATAATATTTGTTATATGCATACGCGATAAACATCAATTATCAACGGCCTAGTATATGTTTATATTTCATACGTCTACTGTAATTACCTAGTAATAGGCGACATCCTCTAGACTCTGATAAATTACCGCCATCCTTTAAATACCTCTGTTAGTGACGTGATAAAAAGAAACGAAACTAAAATTAAATGATTTCTTTATTTGTGACTCACATTCTTGCGAAAGGAAAAGTTTAAAATGTATCTATTAACATAGGTATAAGGCATTTTGTTATACCGTTAATGTATTCGATTTCATTGTTAACGAATCAATGACGAATCGTTATTGTAATTCGTAATATTTATATCTTGAACTAAAGATGTGTTTAAAAAGAACTTTACGCGTATTATAAAGCGATCAGTAAACTACTGCTTACTGTATAATGTGTGCATACAGCTTTATCTCACACGTACTTATTAATCACGAAGCATAGATATGTAGTTTGTATCTATATTTATTTACAACGTGTGTTTTCATTCGTCACACTATTCACTATAGCTCACCTCAGTGACTCTAAATGGCTAACGGTCAACTAACTGTCAATGTCAGTTCATTTACCGAATTGAAATATAAATGATAGTTCAAATAGTCTATTTAGCACATAATATAGATATTGCACGTACTAGAGATTATAGATTACTATTAGACTTTGTGATAAGCCGTTATTGACTGAGCATGTAACATGATATTTATGATAAGTTTTAAGTCTAACAGCAGAATGCATGAAATGATAAAAAAAAGATGATTTGACAGCACTTTTCTATCGCGCCATCAACTAATTAAAAAAACACGGGTTTTAAACTGTGTACAGTATGATTTTTAAATTATTTTATGTATATGAAAAACTAGTTATTTATATTCCTTTCTGTTCAGTGTTAAAACTTATGTTTCTTAAAAGCAAACACGTTTCCAGATTGCTCCATTTCGATTTCCTTAATGTCATAAGATTCGATAGTTTAGTATATTATATGCATAAATATATTTCAATACGTCAATTGGTTATGTATTTTATGGAGTAGTTAGATATCTACAACAAAGTTGTCTTTAAATGAAAATGTTATTACAAACTAATGTTTAATTATAAATATGAAATCATATGTTATATAAAATAATATTATATAAATAAGAGCTACTTTGAGATACTGATTTAATAATTAAAATAAAATAGGAATATAGAAAAAAAATACTACATGACGAAACTAATAAGTTTAATTGACTCAATGTATTTTTGTTCTCAGCGGGAGTTTTCTTACGGTATCGATATGACGTTTTAAATTTAGATTTATTAAACAACGATGATCTAAAGATATTAGTAATGTGGTTAGAATATGTATAAAATATGATTGTTTTGTAGACATTGTTTAGATATTAAAGTCTAACTGGTTATATAGATGTGTACGGCTGCAAGGTCATCTATATAATTTTATGATTCCCTCATGGTTTAAAGTCTATTTTTGGTGTCAATAAAATAAATCTTGACTACGATGTATGTTCGTATATTCGAGCAAGAATAATTCGTATAACGAATAAATTTGTTAATGCATAATGATATTTACTATTCTATCACTAAATATTGCACTACATATTAACTATTTTGTATTATTCATAGATATTGCAGATATATATCATGCTTTCGTAAGATGTTGCTATCGGTATTATGAAATATCTAATCACAGCTTGTGCTGAGATGTAGTTCTGTTTCCTTGATACAAGTACACTATTAACGGCTATTTGGACGTTAATACTAGACTCTTTTAATCCGGAAGTTATTGAGGTTTTTGTTCTAGGAAGAAATATTATTAGATCTCTTTTACTTTGTAACATAGTAAAAACTATTTGTATAGTTAATTGGCATACGTGTAATCATAAAATGGTTTTATTTGACCGACCTTCCAGACACTTCTTTAACACAAAATTACTAATTTCGGGCAAAGGTCAAGAATCGGAAAAAACGCAAACACGCAAGGTTAAAGACATTGGAAGTAATTTTATATTACACTATTACTCTTTTTTCTAAGACATATTTTTTAGTTTTAATAATTTTCATAATTAATTTTATCTATTAATAAGGTTATCATCCAATTATGTTTATAACAGGTTAGTATTATATAAAAATATGTTATAATGCTATCTCTCTCAGATAAGAAATTTTTTAGTCAATACTGAAAGGTTTTTCATTTTAATAAGGCATTCAAATTAATGAACGCTATATCTTAAATGTTTACACTTTAATTCAAAGTGAACATTAATACGGATAACGAGATAATAACATTTCTTTTTAACTATGTGATAGTAGGTATAATAAAATCGATAACATAGTTGTTTGTTTGTATGTTATTTTGGTCAAGTTTTATTAGTTATCCTCGCTGGAATTGAATTGGCTACAATTAAACATGTTAAGTATGTGACATGTATTATTTTGAAAAACATGATTTTTCTAGTGTAGGTACTAAATATCAAATTCTTCTTTGGTATAAATATTATAGATTTTTAGGATTCATGTAGAATTTTGATTTATAAAATATTAGAATTTAAAGTAAGTAATTTTAATAAATATTTATCAGATTATAATTTAGTAACGAATGGAATTAAAGTCCATTTAAAATCAACATTAAAACTAATTCAGTAATAAAACTGACAAAAGATGTGTTGTTGTGTGTTCTTATTTACAACAATAGATCCCCACCACTTGCTTAGGGAACCCTTTGTTCCTAACAATATATGTTTCAATATAAATATACTTAATAACAAAGGATTTCTTAAATATACGACGTAATAAGGTCATTGATAGAAGCGGCGATGTTAGAGGAACGTGTCTCGAAATTATACAGTAGGTATCGATCTGATGGGATGAAAGGCCTAATGTTCACATGTTTAAAATACTCTGGCACGAGATTATATGGTCAAGTGCTTAAGTCGACTATATATAATATTATCCACTAGTAATTTGGATTATCTGTAATGTTAATAATTAAATCATTAAAGAAATCGTTTCACTTAATTGTTTAGAATCCAGGTGTTCGCCGTTCCCTTTATCAGTAGGTACATTAACCGGTTCTGTTAAACATGTTATTGTAATAAATTAAATTGTAGGTAAGTGTAATGAGTACTTGAGATAACTACAGGGTATTTCAAATTGGTCAGCAGCTGTTAAATCTTTATAGTTAATCGAATTGTTACACTGGTAAGTGTGCATTGTCTATGTGTGTATGTGGTAGTGAATACAATATTTTATTATTCATATTTTATGTAATTTATAAACAAACACAAATTAATTTCAAATATAGGTGTATAACTTAACCATATATATTATTTTGCGTTTAATAAATTTGTGTACTTCAAAAAAATTGACTAAAGAAATAAATTAGAATTATGTTTTCTATTTAAAAAATAAGTGTCTTTTTCAGCGATATTTTAATTATAAATTGCGTATCAGAGTAGTTTTTTAATCTAAACTTTACTGGAAACCAGGAACTTGTCTTTATATAAATGAAGTGCCCATATAAAATATTATATTCACATTATTTAATAAATATTTGTTGAAAATTCATAATTTAGATATAATTTATAGTATAATGAATAAAAAATACGTCTAACATCTAATATGATGTTATGTCTACAATTTGAGTTATTTATAAAACTAGGTAAGTTTGTTTTAGCTTACACAAACATCCCCAAAATTTTGTTAATATTGAATGTTTGCTTAATCAATACAAGTTTGGACAGTATAAATAAATGAAGTCAGTTTATTGACAATCGTGATAAGCAATCGCAAAGATAAATCCCGTTAGGACGAATACTATGATGTTTTTACAATGCCTGGTTTAAAATGAATCGGGGACAGATTTTCACACGCTAACGCCTATGATATATTCATGGCAGGAAGCGATTTTTCTATATTTCTTTATATTGATATCACTTACCAAACATGCAACCACTATAATCAATAAAATATAATGCTTCTATAGGTTATATTAACCTTGGTTATATTATGGAAACCTTTTTTTTAATACCTTTTTATAGTGCACTCTAAAAGCTTTTAAAATAGTATTTAATATTTTTATTTTATCGAAACATCTAAAGTATACATAAGGTCAATTTTTTATATATAAATATTATTAAAACGCTTCCGGTAGAACTCAATCTGAACTCCAAAAAACGCTCCGCTTATAGTCAGTCTGCACCACAAAATACATACGGTCTCTATGTCAATTGACTACCGTTACTGTGTAGCTGAAAAACCATACAATACTATTACCATATCCATTGTGGGTACAGTATTCTCTATGCTCTAGATTTGTATTAAATATCATTGAATTCTATACTAAAGCGTGTGCCATAGATAAATGTTATATTTTCTATTTTTTTTTTCATTTTAAAGTAGAAGTGAATTACGTCTAATGATACTTAGATTAGAGGGTCATTCACTTTTCCATTACAGAGATAGTTTAATGATGGCTGCTGATTAATGATAGAGAATAAAGATGAGTGAATTCATTAAAACATAGTCAAACTTACGTTCAGAAATCATCTTACCAGATGTAAGCGTGACGTGTGACGTCATGACCTATATTCGACGGTCGACGACCGTACGGCGACTAGGCCGAGTTCATCTACACTTAATGTCATAAAGAGGTAATGTTTGGACTTTGTGGAATATTCTCTATCATACGATATGATTTTAAAATGACATGATAATGATTCTTAGTAGTAAAACAAAGGTTTTATGTTTTTTTGTAGTTAGAAAATAATACAGATATGTTTATATATAATACCTTTATTTTCAATGTATTTCTGGTTTTTAAATATAGTTCATCACATCCTGACTTTTGAATAGCCGAATACCGGATGATAATTAGGCACAAAGTTAATTACTAGCCTAGACGGGTTTATTATGATTATAATTATTAGTATTATTTTGATATTATTTTAATGGCTACACCCACTTTGTTGCATTAGATGTTGATGTATTGTTGCGATGTTGTTATATACAATAAGAAAATAAAAATAGTAATATTTTTTCAATAAGAATGTTGTAATTTTATTCAATTATATGGATATTAAAAACTATACTGCATTAAAATAATTTAACCATGACCTCAGCTGGAAATGACAAAAAAGCGAATCTTATCGTGTTACGTAATAATGACCCTGATGTTATCCAGGCTTTAATCTTGACTTACTTAACTAAATTGCTTTGTAATATATTTTAATTTATTACTTTAATGTAGGCTCAGCTGAGATAATTTGAATGCTTCATGTTTATTCTCTATAATGATTGATGAGTAATTTGTCTATTCACTTTATTTGATGTGTGTATAAATTATAAATAAAATGATTTGTTTAAAGATGCTAATTACATTATAAATCTTTGTGTAAATAATCAATGCGTAGTTAAGTTAATAGAATGACAACTATTAGCATCGTGTGTAATGTTAAGTTAAAACAATTTAAATAATGTCTAAAAACCTTTATAAATGAGAGATAATTAGAATTACAGTATTCTGCAATTTAAACTAGTTGTTTATAATTATTAAAGGTTGTTTTCTAGTAGGCAAGTTGTGTTTAAAATGATTTTGTTTCATCACCTTGCGGTCACACCTATTTCTCAAGTATTTTCAATTCTGCGGTGTACTGATAGCTCGTGAACTAGTGAAACATGATTTCTTTGCACTATATTAGTATGGAAAGGTAATGAGTAGTTTATTTCGTTAAGTAGGTATAGGATGTAAACAGGCCCTCCTGACACTTCCATTTGATGTTGTGTACATCAAGTGATCATTGGTATTGATCCAAAGATATAAATAAATAAAATGGTAATATTTTTTGAAGATGTGTACCTACCAAAAAATATAAATATATCTGCGATTTTCATATGTCTTGTCTTTCATTATGACTTCATATTGTTTTTTTTATTTTACAAAATATTAAGATGAAACGAAATTTTCTTTGAAGTAATTATTGGTTAAGGTTTTTTTTTTATTATAAATTATCTGTCAACTTAAAAACCATTTGTGGTTAGTATATCTTATATTTGTTTTAATTTTGGTTAATATTAGTCAAATTTTATTTTAATATAATATTAGTTTGTTGGTACGAAACATTTGAATTGCAGTTAAATTTTTAATTAACATATCGCAATTACCTGAAAAAACTAAACCCATGTGCAATACTAGTACATATAACAAGTAATTATTATCACTTTTAGAGTTACTACTTTATATTTTCTATTTAAACATGTTAATGTTATGTAATGCTAACAGGACCCCAACCTAAGACCTCTTGGGAGTCCTTTTCCATTTATAATTATAAAATCTTGAAAAATATTATTGCACGGATACTACCTCTAATAAGACTTAGGTACTAAAGTTCGTTGTCCTTAGTTTACTTTTAATATACCAATAAACCCACGCGCTTCATACTAGTGATTTCCAATCATTATAAAATGATCTCACATTAACCACGCTACGGTAATGATGATGGAAGCTGACAGGTCATTGTCCCCTTCGGGTACTAACACAATGACCTAACTACACCCACCCACGCGCCAGGTTCATGTGATTACTAATAATTTAACGGCAACTTATAATGCCGTTCACCTGTGACTTATGATGCATTATGTGGGAAAATATATATAATGAGGATAAAGTTAGACTAGTCTGTTAGTCTGTCTTATATTTATGATCGTGGGAACTGATCCTAAAACTGACCATTCCATATCGGACACTGGCCTTGGAATCAGAGTTTAAGTTTTTTTGTTAAACATAAGAAAATATGGGCGACATAAAAGGGCTTTAATACCCATTAAGTTTTATTATTAAAATTATAACAAAAGTAGAGTTATGGTTATATTCTCTTACATGTGTTTTTCTTTTCCAAAGAAAGAAAGACAGGTCGCAGACAAATACGAATAATAGCCTTATAAAATATATATATTTATGTATAAAATCACTTATAAGTAGATAAAATACTTAACATTATAAAAATATAAATACATTTTTTATTGTTTTTCTCTTTCAAATAACATAATTGTAATTAATAAAATAATATAAGATACTTCAAGTACATATCAATAGAAAGCTAGTTGAGGGCAACAGAAATAAGCACTATTGAATTGCCAATAGACGATCAAACATACACATTCAATATTGATATAGCTTATATATCTATGTGCTTGAACGTGTCAACTGTCTTCATTACACGATATATTAAACACTTAAATCCATACCTCCCTTTATTATATTATAAGAGCCAGGTCATAACCGGGGTTCGTTGACCACTAGATGTGCAGCGTCTAGTCTAAGAGACGTTATAATGATGCGTCTGATTGATTCAGGTCTCTGCTGCCCTTTCTCCTTTGTGACTGCATTGGTGGTTGACGGTTTTAAAACCACTTGTCATGTGGTTAGAGTTGTCTGTATCCTGTTCGTGTTTTGTCTTTTATGAAACAAATAAAATTGTATTATAAGAAATATAATCATAATGCACCTCTGTCTTAACAATTTTTAGGCAATGTCAGATAAGAAGTATTTCACCGATGACAACGTATTACTGTATTCATACTTTTGTTAGATAGGATGAGATTTTCAAAATAAAAACTGTAAATACTAAGCAAGTCGATATTAGGTATACGAATATATAATAAGTGTGAACATACTGTAGTAACGCTTAGATCATAATAAGAAATATGAACACATTAATTTAACTCAATTGTTACAATGCACACAATGAATTTATGTTAAACGAAACCACACTATGACTATTGGTTGAAAACTGTTTTCTACCTAAATACTGAATGAAAAATAATGCTTTAAATTCATATGAAATTAACATAATTTAAAAGGCAAGATCATTTATTTTGAAAGTAGAACTATCATTTTATATAATCATTATTATTACCAAGATTTAAACAGTTATGATTACAAATTTGATATTTTTTTATATAACGACAATATTTGGTATATTTCTGTTTTATTAACGCCATCTAGTAACCTTACCTAATTTATTTCGCACTCATTAAGTAGTCTTTATACACTATCATGTGGACAAGGTATCCTTCAATTCTTCAGCAGTATTTATTCACTCTGCGTCCTGGTTATAAGATTAATCATAGAAACTTATTTGTAACATTTATTTTAGAATTGAAACAAAAAAATGAATATTTGCATATAAGATTCTGATAGATAAGACAAATAACGACCATTTATCTAAGTGTAACTAATTTTATTGAATGTTTAATTTAAAATGTTTCCTGTTCACCCGAGCTCATTAACGTCCATCAAATTGTATAGCAGAAAATACAACTTTATTAGTAATATGCAATTAGTTTCAAAATCGCCTGTATTACAAATTAAATATACAAGCAATCTGTTTTACTCCCTATGCCCATTGTGTTTCGTGTTTTTGACCATGTTCTTTATTTTTTGTTGCAGGTAATTGACCCTAGTTCTTGGCATTGAGCAGATAATAAAAAGTATGTAATGTAATTATTTATAACAATAGAAAATGGAATACTAGGAAACAGTGTGTCAAAACATTTGTCCGAGATTTTACATCACTTGAAGAATCAAAACAATGTTGATTAATCTCAAATCTGTTTTAAGTTTCTTCAAACATGAAATGAAATAACATACTCACATCTGTCAGATAAATCTTAATTATTATTTAGATAGTAGGTACATATAAATTATTGTAACCATTGCATCGGTCTGTAACAATGTTGGTCTAAATTTATATTATTAGGTATTTCTTCTCTCATATTTTTTAGGCCCCTTTTTGAAATCCATAAAACTTTAAATTATTTATTTTAATTTTGTCTGTCATAGTAGGGGTATTTTTCACTTTAATTCAATTTCCAAAGTTACTGCCAACTTCACTAATCAAATCAATTATAATATTTCTGAAAGTTGGCTGGTTAACTATAGAATTGATTATGCCGAGTTCATTGTGGTGGAAAACGAATGCCATGCAAACTTTTTCGGGACACTTTAAAACCTACAATTAAAAAATATATATGTTTAACTAGCGAAAGCTATATAACGAATCGAATGTTAACAGAACTTCAGTTTTCTCTACTACATATTTATGAATTTTATTAGAATATATTATTTTTATTAACCTTACGCAAGAAGTTATTAAAATCATAGTGAAAACCATCAAAATTAATTGCGTAATTTAGAAAAACTAAGCTCACACGTAGACATACAAATTCTGATTTGTTTTATACTATTTAAATAAAGAATAATCGATATGGGTATAATAGAAGTCGGTAATTCATTAATAGATTTAACTCGATTAAACGTTCTCAATTAAGTATCAAGTTGCATGCAATACTGGCACGTGATATTCACTCTTGACCGAGTTTCCAGATAGAAATGAACTCCATTGTGTTATACGAATAAATTTATTATGACATTATTTCCGTCAACAATTTAGATGTATTTTGTAACATAGTCATCATAATAGCAATTGAAGCAGATGTTATTAATGACAAGGAAATTCTAAAGCCTTTTTTTACTAACAAACACAATAGCAGTTTTTGAATAGGCGATTTAAACCACAATCTTTGGAAAATCGAGTGTTATGTAAGGGAAAGTGCGGTGTTTCATTGTTCGCGAGATGATCACCGACGTTTCGACTGATTCCAATTTAAATGATATATGTGATGGTTTCTTCTACCGTAATTGGAAAATCACAAACGGATTAATTTGAATTTAGAAAATATCAAAATTGTTCTCTTTTATCAATTATAAAAAAATAACGGATAAAAAACTCCGTGATATGAAACGAATGGTGTATAGATATTCTTGGTTTTTAAAGTGAAACTGCGGGCTTCCTCCGGATGGAAGCATCAGCGAACGGACATACCGACCTCTACGAAATATAAACTTCTAAGCTATTTGTAAATTTTCCGGACCACTATAGTTTCCTTTGGTTTATTTGTTGCTTGTTTTTAGTTTATTAAGGTTTCGTTTGTTTTTCCGGATAATAAATATGAAACTAAAAAGGTTTAGAAAAATTTACATCACAATATACAAATCAACAAAAAGATATAAATTAGTCAAACTAATTTGTCATTGAAAATCAATTTGATAGTAGTTAGATATAGAATATTCGTCAGCTTCTGAATATAAATATTATTTTATTAAACCGTTAATAAGGTTTAAAATCTATGTACTAATTATAAATACTGTAGGGTAAAGGTCATGAGGGATGAACAAAAAAGGTTTGCCATAGTATTAAACGATCGATAACCCATGATATTGGCTGAGCTTAAAATAGGCACATATTCGAGGCAACGCCCTGTGCTGTCCAGAAGCACAGGTTGTGGATACTGGTATGTTTTTTTTTTTTTTTTAGCGCACAGTTAACATATTTTCATATTATCCTCTAAAAGGTTGAGACCATCACTAATAAAAGCAAGAAACATATGATTTTTTTTTAATTATGTACGATAAATATTATCCTTAAAATTATTTTATTATAATTATAAGACTGGAATTTTTACTTTGATAAAATCAAGTAGTTATATACTCTAAGTTGAGGTAATGTTTTATTTTATTCTATTCTTACCTCTTATCTATATACCAGGAGATATTGATTGGCGAATTGTTTTCATCTGAAAAAAATCCATATTAACGTGTTTACTAACCTGTCGATCAGTGACAATTCGAAACCAATAATTATTTTTTGACTATTTCAGTCCGAACCTTCCAAATAGCTTATATACATACGAGTATATCTATGAATCAATATTAACTTAAACTATCCCCAAATCAATTTAAACTAATAGACTTATTTAAATTGTAATTTATTATATTATTAAACTATAGGTAGTAAGTATATTTAAGAAGGGAATCTTATTTATGTTGCAGTCTGTAACTATAGCGGTCGTAGGCGTATGAAATGTTGTGGTTAGATATTAGGTAAGATGTCGGCTGTAACCTAGATTTAGATAACTAAGGCTTTAATTAAATAAAGTGTTATATTTTATTTTAGCTTTAAAATATTGTGTTAGTCGAACAATCTCTGTAAATATAAACGTCTAGTACCGTGTAGATCATTATTAGAAATTCTAGAAACATTTTGATATTTATGACTTTAAACCGTCAGCGTTGCCAAAAACAAAATAATTTAATAACGAACATTATGTTTCTGGATCAACGACGTCCGTTCGCGAGCTAGATATGTGCCTAACTGAGGTTAATTTTAAACACAGGGACTAGGGATGTTATAAGCTATATCGATAGATAAATTAAAATACATATTGTTTTCCCTTAAAAATATATAATTTTGAATTTCAGGTAGATTTAATATACGTTTGAAATATAACAAAATTAAATTTAATGGTTTTAAGAAAATTTGAAAAATAACTTTATAACTAAAACAGATCTTGTAAATCATAGGCCAGAAGATATTCATTGCGAATTTTAACAATTAATTGAATTCATTCAAATATGTAATTTAGAAATAATAAAAAATAAAAAAAACATAACATATATCGATATAAAAAACAAAAAATACCTTTTTATACTAATAATATAAATACTTACTTACTAATAATATAACATTTACACACTAAGGAAGAAGTTACACAATAAACATAATAATTGGTTACATCTTGAGCCATCACAATGGTTAACGAATCAGAATATACAGTTTTCCTCAATATTGTTAGTGACTAGCACAGCAATAATAATAGTCTGAATAATAATAATAATAGTAGCTACTTTACTAAAGATTACTGAAGAACATCTTAAAAATGTAGATACAATATAGTAAATTGGAAAAGTAATTACATATACAGGGTTATTAGTAATAAATTGGTCACCTCTTCCAGGCAACCTCTCTACATCAATCCCAACATTTATTCTACGACTTTTTAAAATTAATAGTCTTTAAAATGTTAGTTTTTCCATACAAAATTTATTTGTTGCCTCTACACTGGCATAAACTCCGAGCGCAGGTATGGCGCCCGGGCGTTGTCCTTTTAAGTACTTCTTACAAAATACAGAGTAATAAGTAAAAGAGAGAGCAAACATTTTTTTGTTTTGTTTTTTTGTGTTCTTTATCAACATTTGTATAAAGTCGTAGAACAAATGTTGTTGGGATTAATATAAAGAGGCTGCCTGGAAGAGGTGGCCAATTAATTACAAATAACTCTGTATAATAATAATTAATATAGTGTTAAATCAGTTTTGAAATCACATTTTGTTTTTTTTTAAACAATCAACTTTTATCGATATAAATGCTAAATCACATCTCTAATTCCATCCTTACCAATAGCGAGAGGCGTTGCGCTCGCGCAGTTACAGAGTATAAATAGAGCGCGTAAAAATCACATGTTTCCGTTGTTACACGCCACTGGCCCAGTCTCTTATTAGACCTGCTTGCATCTACACATCTCGTGATAACATAAATTTCTCTACGTGTATATAATATTAATTTGTACGAAACTTAAACATCCTCTAAGTTTTGGTATTGTTTTTAATAATAAGATTTGTTTCCTGAAGTTTAGTCAAGTTAAGTCTTGTTGAAATTGTAGAAGAACTGAATAAATTAGTTACAAAAATCAATAGTTTTCGCCCCTGAACTGTTCCCCATCATGCCAGATGGGGTTGCTCGTACCTAACTAGGGTGACCGCTGTCTAAGTCTTGAAGGGTTTTAATTGAAGTTATTGATTTGAAGCCCTGGAAAAGTAGTTGAGAATTGAAGGGTTATGTAAGGTTAAGAGAAATGTTCATTAAATTATTTGTGGAAAAGAAACAACAGTTACAAAAGAGTCTGTCGTTAGCAGATTTCAGAAGAAAAGACACAAAAAAAATATAGACAGAATAAAATCTTGTGATTTTAGATACCAGCGTCATTGGTATTCAAAAGCGTTGCGACGAGTTTGAATACGCCATTGTCGTTAACTTGAGTACATGTTTCTATTAAAGACTTCGATTAGGAAAAAGCTTTGTTATCAACGTACATGAGCTGTAGATAGCTTAATAATCTATATATTATATATTTTAAATATCCTTGTGCTTTAAAAATCTTAAAATTCTGGTTTTACCGAAAAATATGTTCTATAAACTAAGCATTAATTAAAAAAAACAGCTGCAAATTGCAAGTCTTTCAAATCCTTTTATGAAATAACTTTGTTCATAAACCCTAGCTTGGTGCGTCATTTTACTGAATTCTAATTGCCTCGCCGGGACTAATGATGGGTCCCGACGTTTAGATAACGGAATATGCTTATCACGAGCGTCTCGAAACAAATTAACTTCCATGGTTAAAACTCGTCCAACGTTTCTTTTCGAAAAAGTCTTAAGTTTTTTGTGTTACAATTTTTTTCTGGTACTTCGTATTCAGGCTCTTAGTCTAAATCAGAAATCTCGAATAGGACTGTCTCTTTCTCCAATCTAATTTCAAGTTTTGCAGCTCAAATCGATTTGTCTCGCCCTTGCACCCGAGATTCTATCACTGGATATACTCCGTCTCTCTCTTTTCAAACCTGTCCTTGTACCGCCGGATTAAATTCGCCTTTTTTGCGGCGGTGAAATGTGGCAACGTCGAAACAATGAGACCAGTTTTAGAAGAAGTTAATATCGTGCTTGCAACGGAAATATTTATGCGCATATCACGTGTGCTAGCAGATGTCGATTTTGTAGACAGACGTCTAGCGTAGGGAAGACTGAGTCGTTTTATTTTAAGAGTCTGTTGGTGTTTTTGTATTAGTACTTTTCGATTGATATTTTATATCGAAACTTTTTCACATTAAGACTAGATCAAAACTTAAATATTTTTATTAAGAGAATGTGATAACTATATCGATTAAAAACTATTTTAAACCTATTAAATTAATGTCTGTCTTTTATTGTTCATCAAGTTTATATCTTTTTTATAGATATAAACGAACAGACAGACGTGGTGTTGTATTGTGGATCGTTAGAAAACTTTTATTGCTCATTAAAGCATCAAAGCTTTGGTATCCAAGTACAAGATGAGTTGAAGCTCTCAATCGAGGACTCGCTTTCTATAATATTAAATTTTTTATGTATTCTTTTTAAGTGTTTATATGTAGCTGGCTTAAGGTCATTATTTAATAGTTATGAATAAATTACTTTCGCCTATTATAGCAGGAATTTCAAATTCAGTGAAAGTCTGTGTGATATAACATTCCGAATTGAATTATATATAAGACGAGACACATTTCATCTTGTAACATTATGTAAATGAAATATATATATTGTAAGGAGGCGTTCAAGTATTATTTAACGCAATTTGGGGGAGGGGGTTTTGTAAAATGTTATCATACGTTACATAGGAGGGAGGGCATCAAACACGGTTTACATAGCATTGCTTTAAATTACTAAAAACTAGGGAATATAAATCTCGTAAGTCGGCGAAATGGCAACCTTTTCGTTTATAATAATAATAAAAATAATCATATTTGTAATTTCTCAGACAGGGAACATTGAGATCCCTATTGACCACACAGGAAGAAGTGTTAACAGCTTGTTAATGAACCACTACACCGTCGAGAGGTCTATTGTACGTGAGCCTGACCTCGGTGCTATCTTAGAACTTTCGAGTTATCTTTAGCATTGTTGAGATGAACATGGTCATTCGTGGTACATGAATGGCCATGTTCATCTATTAATTATCAATATGAGTTCTTTAAAATGTCAAAATCATATTTAAAATTAAGTTTAATGAGTTTATTCTTGTTGTATATTTCTTTTTACTAAATAAAATATAATGCCACAATTGCTCCGGGTTAGAGACGTGATTGTATATAATTTGTATAATTAAGTTGGCAGTTCTTAGATTTCTTTTCAATAATGAATATACTCTCAATGTGTTATTTACAAAGATATTGCCATCTTTGTAATGACAGTTGATTACAAGGTTGCCTTATAATTACGTTGCGTGTTTCTCTTTCCCGGAACAATACGTACCATAACCCGCCATGCACGTTTTGTGTGCTCATGGGCATCCTCGCGTGACGTCACACTTCCGCTTAAAAAGGATATCCACAGGAGAAGTTACTGAAGTTCGTTGATGATAAATAAGTTTCTACTTTACCTTATTACCAATTACAAGTATTGTTTGACTGTACATTTTTTGATGTTCAAGAATAGTATTATATACTAATTCTTGTAGTGTAGTATATACTAATTCTTGTATATTATTTAATAGACCACCTATTTTTGATATTGGTGCCGAAGAAGTTTTAACCTAGAAGGATATTAATCAATATAAATGTTTTCGCAGTCTAGCCTCAAGACTAGTTTTTATAGACGTATATCCGTTGGACTTAATTGGTTTGCTGATGAGCTGTCAATAGGCGGCTAATAACCCTTAAAGATACTAGAACCGATTCCTGGAATATTGATGGAGACAGGAAATTATTAGCATAAGTGGAATAATCATGTCAGCAAATAATGTACGTATATTATTTTATTATACAAAAATGAAGGATATTGCAATTATAAGAGTCATATTTATAGGTTATCTACACTTAAATAGAAGTGTGTGTGTTTGTAGAAATGTATTCATTTGTTTTATTTAAACTTTCCTGTTGCTTGGTTATATTATATCTATTTATTCAGGATAATTAAAATTGTTTTCTGAGTAATTTCAGAATTCAAAACTAATCTGCTTTTTAAAGGTTCCATTAATTATGTATTTATGTATGTATCTGTGTATAATCAGACCAACAAAGTTGTATATAAGAATCGTGTCAGATAAGAACAATATAAAGAAAATATGAATATTTTCATAAACACAATTGTTTTTAAGTAAATAATAGTTTATGTTATTAATAATTGCCCTTGTCGGGTTAGAGTTGTCTTATACCGGAAAGTAAACATGACATACGAACATAAGTTGTCATAGTTATTATATACATGGTTTCTACATAACGCTTTGTTTAACCGCAGATATTACGAGAAATGTTATTTTCCTTATTGTTATTGTCAATTAATAGTAGTATAAAGCAAATCAGAGCTTTACTAATTGTTGGATTAAATAAAATTAAAATTAATTGTTAACTATAAGTTCAATTTCTTGTGGATATGTTAAACGCTGGCGCTGGCTAGTATTAGTACGATTGACCCAAAATAACTAACCAGTTGTAGAACGTTGGTCTGTCCGCCTTCTAAATAATATACTACATATTATTATTTTAAAGAAACTTTAAATTAAGGCTTAGTTATATTTTTATTTTTCTAATGCTATTTACGTACAAGTAACTAGCACATAGTACTAACAAAGAATTAACATAATATTATAATCATACAATAAAAAAAATCCTAGTAGACTTTATTGATTTAAAACTTATTCTTCTCGAACTTGACAAAACTTTATGTTCAATAAAAAAATAACATTAATTTTAATTTCTATAATACGAACTCTTTCACGTTTCTTATCTCATACGATATTGTCTTCAAAATTTATATTTGCATTTAAATGATCTTTGAAATTAAGGTCATTCAAATATAATTCATCGTCAAAACTCTCAAAATAGCTTTTGTTTAATCTTCATTTAAATGTATGTTTGTGGCATTTAATAATAATTTTCTATTGAATTTCCTTTGCATAATACTGAATTTTATATTTTCGTTTCTATTGCAAATCAATGAAATGGAGAGTATCTATGGTTCCAGGGCTATTTCCAGGATTACAAATATGTATATAAAACCATTTTGGCTAAAAATATATCCTTAGACCAAATAGTCCTGGTACTGTCATTATTGTTAAATGTATACCTAAGTAGGTAGATATTTACTAATGAAACTAAACCGGTATGTTACCAAAGTATCAGGGAATGTCTAATAAGTATTTTCGATTTTTTATTTTTAATCGCTAGCTGTGAGTGACTCGCATCCTCAATATCACTTAAATGATATCTCGATGCAAATTTCGTCAATATTTTAAAAACGTGTCCAGACTCATAATTTACATTGTTTTCAGAAGGAATGTGACATACATTTTTATTACACTATTATGAGAATTGTTTTATAATATTCGATAAAAATAATATAACCGTTAATAACTAAGTATTATACAATCAAATATGTTTATAACAATAATAAAATATAACCAGTTTTAATAAAGATCGATTGTTATTACTTATCGAGCAATAAATCAAACAGCTAATACGGTCAACGACCGATGTCGATGACACTTAATGTGGTTCTTAATTGGACATAGTGGGAACAGTAGCTCCGTGTTTGTATATATCACCTTGTTTACTTAAAGGTCAGGTTATGTTGGCTTATGTTTTTAATATAGTTGATTTGTATGTAAATATTTGGTAGAGATACTTGTTATAATATATCTTATATATAAGAGGATAAAAGTTTAGAAATTGTTTTAAAGATAGGTTTTCCCAATAACATTATAATATTAAAATAAAAATCCTGTCACGTCATTATTTCAATTAATTTATTAAAGTTTTCTTAGAAATGTGACCTTTTCTTACATTTCTAGACGTTATAAATTCTTTCAAAACTTTGCTGACATCTTGAGTCTTTCAAGTTTTGAGAAAACGAATTTGTAAAAAGTAAATTATACGAATTTTAGATTCATAAAGACCTCTTGACTAAACTGAAATGGCTTTCTTAGTAATGTCAAATTATTTTAAAACTTTTTGGAATCTACTTATATAAAAGAAAGTATGTATGTATGTTCCAGATAAACTCCGAAACGGTTTGACCGATTTTAACCAAATTTTCAGAGGATCTTTAGATTGACCCAACAGGTAATCCTGTAAAGTGACAGTTTTTTTACTATTGATATTTTTTTTTACATCAGACTATCTAAGGTCACTAATAACGTCATGATACTATCCATGTACAAGCTAGAAAAACGAGTAGAAGAAAATGAAATTCAGGTTGAATCATAATTATTATCGCGGTGGTTAATTCTAAATAAATGCATTCATTTGCTTATATTTAATATATTTTTTCTTTCTGTGTTTTGAGTAAATACATCTTTAAATTAAGCCCGGCGAAACGGGCTGCATATACTAGTATTAAATACATATAAAATCTTTATTGTTTACTTTCTATATTAATGTTTCTTATATATTATATATCTTAACATATAATACAAAACGAGATAAAACAAGTATTAATCTAAAACCCACTGTCTTCATTCACGAGACGATTAAAGTTCTACCGCCAGGATGTCGTCCCCCGGCACATTACCTGAAGGTATTTTAACTTTTAACCGTCTTCAATCACCCATTAGCCCACAAACTGGTGACATTAATCTTGTTAATTTGTATCTAACTGCCACTCAAATGAGGTTAACAACACCAGTTTTCTGCAATACGTAATGAGTTATTTTAATTTATTACTTATTTTTTTGTATATACAGGCCTGTCTCATACAAATCCCCTATTGATTATAGCCGTTAAAAATCGTGCCGTGATTAATGTTAAAACGTGACCATTTATCTAGATCCTGGTTATTCCTAGCTTATACTTGATCTATTGTTCTCATGCCCAATTACTAGGGGAATGACCTGGTGTATGGTCTGTGGTCATAACTCCTACATCGTACTTTAATTTCACTTAAATTTGGTCTTTAAAACATAGTAACAAGGTTTGTCATATTGTTTTAATATTCACCTAATGCTGTTCATTTAATTTTGGACCTTATTACAGAGACTACGTGGTAATTTCATTCGTGTATTATGATAAGATATATTTAATTAGAAAAGTTAGTCATTAATTCCTTATACTTAACGATGTAGTGTTTTAAAACTCTATTTACAAAATGTAGAGTATTGTTTGAACTTCATAAAGTATTAAAAGCTTTCATAATAACTGAACTGTAAAAATCGATGTCGTTTATTACGGGTTTTGAAATGTTCTAGAAACTGAAAGCTAGTCTATAGACGGTCAAAGACATGCCGTATTCGGGAATCTCGTCTATAAAACTTTTATTACTAGCCGATTTTATGTGCGATTTAAAAGCGTTTTAAAAGTGAATCAATGCGGAATTCCCCGAAATAACTTATGTTGGTTCCTTACTGTGTCCGAAAATAGTTTAACTGTTTTTATTTACTGCTTGGTGTTTTTACTACAGAAACAAAAAGTTATTTATCAAATTAATAATATATATGGGCAGTTTAAATAATTAAATACGGATAACTAATTATTAAATAATATATGATATTTATACTATACTTATCCATTAGACTATACACTATTAGACTATAGAAACTATACCTAATATAATGTATACTTTATAGTTCAAGCGCATTCATTTACATATTAACGGTGCTTATATAGTGCGAGAATGCACTGGTATATAACATATATACAGATAATTATATACTTTTTTTTAGTTTTAAGATACATATTGACTTGATTTATTAAAAAAAATAAGTTACATAAACTATAACAAATTAAATTTGTCTTGATTCTTAATCTATATATACTAAAAGAGATCTACATCTTTCAAAATGTTTCTTTAATTAGTTAATGTAATTTAAAACAATGGAGAAAGGTAAGTTTCATCTTAAATATTTTTCCGCTAATTCGCACACGAGACAACAAAGGTTCGATCTACATCGAATTAAACGTCTGACCTCACGAGACAGTGATCTTATCATAATTGTTATCAGGGTTGCTATCACAATTGGCTAAATTAGAGAGAAAGTGAAGGGTACAGTAAAGCACAAAACTCCTTAGACTTTAATATTATAACTCCAATTTCATTTTTTTTATGATATCTAAATAGCATTTTTTTTGTTAATAAAGAATTGATTTAGACGTTCAACATAAATTATACATTATATCCGATTAGTTAATAGATTTATATCAAGAATATCAACAAAGGTGTTTCAAGGTGTGGTTATTCAGTACATACAGGATGTTCCTATTAATCTGAGATATCGAATGTCTGTTGTGTTGAGCGGTCGGATTAATTTACTGATGATTACCGATGCTGCAACATGAGCGGAAGCTGTTCTACTCGGTGTAAATTATAATAATATTTCCGATGGTAGTTTTCTCTAACGTGTATGTCTGTTTTGTGTATGTGTGTATTGTATAATGTGTATGTGTGTAATGTGTATTTATATTAAAAAAATAATAAAATTATCTAATCGTTTAATTCGAATTTATGTATAATTTTATTAATGTTGTTCAGTTACCAATGTAAAATGCTGAGGCAACAAATCATGTTAGCGTTGTATCCAAATAGCTATTTGAGTGAATTAAAATCAATATAAGGGGACCGGTTTTCTGCACCCTCATTGTATATTGAGTGAAATGATATGCTGTTCGCAAAATTTTATGATCCAATTTAATGACGTGCTTGGGTTAACGACACAAATAAGAAAGTCTGTTTAGAAATTGGTTGCTGGTATTCATTTTTGATCAAATAAAAAACAAACATATTTTTCATTTTTTAAGTCTTTTATTATGAAGAACTATATCTAAGATTTCTTGTAAATATATGTATACAAGTTATCTGATCGTAATTTATGTTACAAATATTCATAAACTTAATCGAAATAGCTAAAAAATAATAATTCCTTGTAGAAAATATTTCTGTTACCACTCAACGTTTACTCCAGTCAGTTTGATAACGCCCTTTGGTTAAAAGCTCATGAGCGTGCCATGAAACACGAGAGTATTTGTTTTTATTTTAGGTGATATTCGTGTACTGTAAATGTTACTTTATTTTATATGCAGTAAGGTAGAGAATACAATGGAGTAAATAATTCAATAAAATTGAAAAGCATTGCAATTACTGTTAAATGATTTAAGTACGAATATTGCTGTAAAGTTTTTTCGTAGAATCGACAATTCGCTTGTAATAAACATATTGAAGGTTGCCAAAGTTAAAATATATGTTGAACTAATGATTCTATGAACTTAAATAGTAGTACCGGTTGAATTGAATTGAGTTATTTTGTTTTTTACTCAATTACATATTTTAAAATGATAAAGCTTTAGCTTAAACTTTGATAGCCCTATTTAATTTATTTATTATCATTCATTCACCTTAACAATATTAATAAAAATTAAAGAATAACTAATTTAAGACCTTCACTACAAAAGGTAATATTTTATATATTTTTTCTGAACTTGTCGAAAACTTATAAAGGCATCACAATATAAATAAAAGTTTTGATTTTTGTTTGACTCCGAAAAATGACTGTAACAAATATTTCTTATTGCCACTTCTAAAGCAATATACCCCAATTGTTATTTGTGGGTAATATTCAAAAAGATTTTTCGTTTGTGTATAGAAAATGGTACAGCTGCAGAACAAGAAGAATTAACAATTTTTTTTCCTTTTTTTCATCTATAGATATTGTACTGAAATGCAACACACATTAAAATAAGAAGCAAATTTAAAATGTTTAAGAATAAAATAATAGAAACAGTCGAATGAAATAAAAAGAAGAATTATCTTTGATAATTTAGAAAATGTTTCAATGAAACTATCTTTTGAACCGGATGATGAATCCTATATATAGTTATGTTGACCTGGAATAATACAAAATACGGTATGCTGTAGAAGTTATATGCAAAACAATATCCATATAATAATATCCGTTCCTAGTAAGCTAAAGCTCAATTGGCTGCCAAAAAGCTGGGAATTTTTACGAAGGTAGGTACTTTGCTACTTCAAGCCAGAACAGTTGCTTACTTTGTATAACACACAAGTTCAGTCTTGCATGGAGTTTCAGTTCGATTTTTTGGGATGGAACAGAGAAATACCAAGCCTTGGAATATATTGGGAAACAAGGGAAGAGATGTCGATGAAACCACCCTTAGCAAAACTTTAGAGTTTAGATAAAGATAGTTGGTATGCACTTCAGAAAATATGCAATGGAGTAGCAAACCTTGATTCCTCATCAGCATTCCCATCACCAATCGACCAGAAACTGTGCAGGAAGACACCGATTTACGGTGGAAGTGCCGAAGTACAAAGAGATTCGCTTCATCATTTATTGTAAGGACAGCAACACTTTGACCTCTACAGAGGTCGGTGTTTCCTGAGAATTACAATTTAGGGATATTCAAATACAGGATTAATAGATACAACGTACACTAAAGGTTAACATCAGGCAGGCCGTAGATTAAACGCAAAGCTATAACTCGTAACAAAAATATAATTATAACGCAGTTAAAACGTTATTTATTTCATTATGTATTAATTATATTAAAGAATGTTTTTTTTGTATTTTTTTGGACATGATGACTGGCTTAATTAAATACAAGGAAATTATGTTTTTCTTTATATCCATTAATTATAAATAGTGGTTCGAGCTTTTTGTTGGTCAATGTATTTATGGAGTATTTCGCAAGAGATTTTATCAAATTGCAAGCCGTCATTATGACAGGCTACAGAGTATATTGATAAAATCTCTGTTAAAATTATACACAATTATATTCCGACCATAATAACGTAAACAATATTTTATATGTATTTATAAGATTATTTTTTGTGCTATTGAAATAATATAACAAGAAGAATAACTAGTGAAATAACATTGAGAGAATTAACACCTACATAACTTATTTAAACTTGAAACGGTAAATTGTTTTTTTACTGAGTTTCTCCATCGTGAATCAACCTTGATCTACACAAACAGGTCGAAGAAACACCTTGAACTAAGGATTCGATGAAAGGTTCCAATAAAAACTGTTTCAATTACCTACTTCCAACTTTTTATGTGATTATTTGGTTGAGTTGATTGGCTAAAATACTGCTACTTTTAAATGAATAAAGCGCTCATAATGTAAGGTCTTAGCGGTATTAAGTAGCTTTAGGAATTCAGTCAGTAAAAAAACAATGATAATTGATTTCCGACTCGACAACCAGCAAACAATTCTAGGAACAGATTAAACCGAAAAAAAATATTGTGTGACTGTGACCATCCTTAAAACTAAAGATTTATAATAATTTAATTATTTCCTTGTTATTTATTATAAGTGTTATTTTAAATAATTGATCATGGACATACTTATTCTAAAGCTTAGGTTTCATAAGTGCAATGTGTAATATAAAAACATTGACTTTTATTATCTAACTAAAGCTATCAAGTCAGTACATGGCAAGTAATGTATGTATTTATGTCTCAGTTACATTATAATAATGAAGTTTTGTTTTCGGTTCATGTCGCAGTGCACTTACGTTTTTAACTGTGGCTCTGTGTGATTGGTGAATCATAAAAGAACAGCGGTCAATATACAGGAAGTCTGCATTATCGCAAGTGCGTCGTATTAATGGAAACCTTATTATGATCTAAGTGCGTAATAAAAATAATATGCATTATAAGTACATTTGTGTGGGTATTTTTATATATAAGTGCTTCTTATGTTATGAATGTATTTCTTACTGTATTATTAATATTTCAAATGTAAACGTTTTTAAATGTGATGCATCTAAAGTTTATATTAAAACTTTTTGCTGATCGTTTGTCAGTTCAAAATGTAACAGCTTATTGCCAAGTGGGCGCGATATCGTTGAAATATATACGTCAATTTATTAGAACTTTTTTTTTTTGCAACGGTCCAGACGTTAATCGCTTCATAATATCGCGTGACTAGAAAGCTGTAGACAATTTATCGGTCGTCTGACCATCGCTTATCTACAATGTGACCGAGACTTTATTTTGTCTTCTTAGAGTACACTTTAGTATGTATTACTTGGGGTACTTTCAATTGGTATTAAAAAAATCAAATTTGTAATGTTCATTTGTACAGGTTTAGTTTGTTTTTATATACATATATTGTAGGTACTAAAAGCTATACTCCATAATGATTACTACAATGTAGTGAGACTATATACAAATAATATTGAAAATAATAAGTATTGTACGAAGAAATTCACCGTTTTAGTGGTATCATGTCTGGACCCTTAGTCTAATAGCTTGGCACTGCGATTCTCTTGGCAGACTGTTAGCGCTTCTTCTTAAACAAGACGTCTTTGTCTTTACTGTCCTTTTTATTAGACATCGATATTTAACTTGCTATTATAATATGATGAATGTTCGCTTCAATGGATCTCTTATCGTCTTATATTAGATACCCTCTGATTTTTAAAGCGATGTAAAAAATATAGCTTGCACTCTTACACTTTCCTTAAAGCAGAGTTAGAATTTAATAAAGTCATAAATTTTAAAATAAGATAAGTATCATTAACGATTGAAGTAAACTAAACGAGCACTTAAAATGAATATGAAATGCAATTTATGTGTAACGAGCCCCTTATATCGCCCTCAGTATGTAATTGGGATAGGGAAGCCACCCAGCCATTAAAATGTGTCAGAAATATTACTAGAGATAGCGAACGTGACGTCACTTCCCACGGGACTACGATTCTCGTATGTTTTAACAAAAGCCTGTGAATGTTTATGACCTTTCACACTTGAATTAAGCGTACATCTGGAGTGCATGTGATATTGAAATTTACTTCTCGTGTCTACTGTTTCGTTCTTTTTTTGATTGTTTTTTTTTAATGTTTTGTTTTCTGTAACTGTTGAAGGTTATTTTAAACAGAGAATATAATGCTGCCTATTTTAAAATAGAATATACGAAATCAATTACCTCGGTACTAATAAAAGTCACGTCTTAAAAAGTTTTGTTATCATTCATATCGATTTGAGATACTTCTTTCTTTACCGTTTCCATCGGGACACCATTGACCGTCTATATGCGTTTATATATAAGTACTTTAATTGGGTCCAATTAAATTCTGCTCTTACATGGTATATATATGAGATTTAGGTCAGGCGTTCTGATTCTCGCATACCATTCGCATAACTTCTCTACTGCCAATTCCATTTGTTTCATACTTTAATTAAATTGGTTTTATTGTCCTTTTTCACGCCCGGTAAGGTGAAAGGAGAAACCATATAAGAGTGATGTTACAACTTATTTTGCAATTATAGTCCTTGAATATAAAAGGGTAGTGCGTCATCTAGGATTTTGACGTTAATAAACTTTGAATACTTTTGAAATAGTTGAATGGCTCAGACTAACGGAACGGAAGAAAGACCAAGTAACGTAAGAGTATTTTGCTTTTTGAATTCGTTAAAAAATGCAACCGAGTTAAGGCTTGAGATTCAAAAGGGTTTTTGAAGGAACTCTGGTAAACAACGCTTACTAAGTACTCGTTTGATGACGTGTTCATGTTCTAAATGCTCTTGGCATATTTCCAAGGCCGCACATCGAGCCTTTGTCTGTCTGTCTGCCTCTTTGTCTACCCAGCTGTACTGCCATAACAACCAGGCTTTGTTTCGCGACAAGGGCATTCTATGGATTATTTATGAACGCAATTTTAGATCAGTGCTTCTCCGTGAAATGTTTTTTTAATGATGTGCAATTCATTGTTTTCAGAATCTTATCAAGTAATCATTTGTCTGTTTCATATTATAATGAATCAATATTTGATACTTAAACTAAAAGCACATCCGGACCGTGGACATAATCGAGGGCTAAAACCCGTAAACATGACACATAAAATGTATTGCAGGAAAACGCGGTAGAATGTTATAACACCCTCGCATTCGGACAAAGAAGAGAATTAACCATCCAGTCCCCTCTATAAGGAACCATGGTCACAGTGGGGGTGCTATTGTTTGCTCATTTCGGTTTGTTTATATTACAATGTCGAATTGATAACGAGAATATTATGCTTATGAACGGCAGATAAAGGAGTGGCGCCTTCGTACATCTATCACATGGATTATCACGCTAAAGCAGATTATAAATCGCGTGGTCATTCTGGGTACATTTAATTGAATTATAGCCTGTTGTAATAATATTTGTGTGACAAAATTTATTACAATACCTAACTTATTTTAAAATTCGCTTGTTATGGTAGGGCTTTTTTTTCTTTTTATGAAAAAATAAAAATAAATTTGTTGAAATATCTTTGACAGTGCTACTTAATTATATTATATTAAATTATAATGTTGGCGACGACTTTGCTTAACAATGGCTTCCCTTTTAAGAAGTTTTAGCTTTGTAATATTTCACCGTTTGAAATAAAATCCTTTTTCAAAACGCTTGTTTAATTTTTGTTTTTTATTATTTCCTTTTTGCGCAACAAGTCCGTTTTGAGCCTCAAAGCGAGTGGTTCACCAATAGCTCTAGTATGCTCGTACATGTGAAACTAGGTAGCCGCTTCTGTTGCCTGTCTAATCGTTACGTACAAAGACCCGTTAGTTTTTCTGTAAGTACAATGAAGACTGTGTTGATTTTGTAGTCCTTTGTCATGATAATATCTAACTAATCTGCCCGTTCGATTTAAGCGTCACCTGTTGCGTTGGATGCCTTCCCAATTTGTCTATCTAAAATATCTCATCTCGTTCAAACTTTGCCGCTCTGATCAAAGAGATTGTTAGGATTTTATTACTTCATTTAGTTTATATAAATATTGATATACTCTTTACATATTCTGTGGATATTGATACTAGTAAAGTACAATTTGATTGATGTTTGCAAATTAAGTATGACATTCGTATGATAATGAAAAACAGCGAATACAATACATTTTAGATAGCAATAAATTATTCTAGACAAAATGTAGAATATTCTTACCGGATACTAATAATTCTCGATACTTCGATTGTGAGTGCAGACATTAGTCACTTTAATAGTCTGGATGTAGAGAATGATATTTAGTAGTCTAGACTCCAAACTTAACATGTAACTTTAAAAAGGATTTATAATAAGAGATAGATACTATAAATCCTTTTTACCTTTACCTTTAGTATCTATTTCCAATTCTATATTTTTCAATAGTAGTTGCTTACTGAGAATCATTTATATTTTAAAATCATAGTATTGTATGAAGTCAACCGAAATAACACTGGAAATAGGTTTAAAACTAAAAACAACCTTGGTAGGTTAAAATAAGATTTATAGAAACTTATCACGCTATGATGGCTGTTGTGTAATCAACTTTTGACCTTCTTGGTGTTTCTTTGTTTGTGTCTATTATATAAGAATATGTTATTTATTGGTGATATAATTAAATAAACCAAGGTAAGCGTTGACACCCATGATATAGAAATGAGCATTGATAAAATATCTCAACGACTTCATTAATCTGGTGTTTGACGTAATATTTTTTTTTACTGAAGTTGTGAATTTACTATAATTTCGAAGAATTTCGAATTTACTAAAACGTCGAAAACACTATTGTTCTGTTTATATTACAAAAGGTAGTAGTTATAGTATTTTTGTATCTCTGTACTAATAATAAATTCCTGAAGGTTATATTGTTTGCACTAAGCTCTGGAACTTGCAGTCGATTTTGAGAAATTCTTTGTCCATTTCATAATCTAATCCTCAGGTTTATATACCTTAAACAAAACTATGACTCTTACTAGTATTTATAATGTTCTTTGTTTCCGGTCTTGAGAAATGGTTTTGTCTGGGCTATGCGGGCAGATATATATATGAATATATATATTACATTTAAATATGTGAAGGTCTGGTAAGCCGTGTGCAACCGAAGTCCACAATAGACGAGTCATTTTGGCAACGTTTTAACTTGCTGTTAATTACCAGACACCTCTTTGTAACTTAAATCCTGAACTGTCACTACAAAACATTTTTTTATTGACGGTACAGTTTTTAAATGAACACTCATTTTTGGTAGACATATTTAAATAAAAATCCATTGGCAACCTTTGTATAAAGAATATTTTTCAATGGAAATGTTTATAATTAAAATTGTTTGCTCATACTTTCATTTAAAAAGTAAAGGTTAAAATTAAGCTAATAATTAAATACTTAGGAGGTTTCTAAAATTACTTTAATAAATTAGATGGGGTAACTGGTAATTATGGATAGGCAATACTATAAAATCTATGAAAAACTATTTGCGTATGTAAATATATAGTATATATATAATATAAATTGATATCTATAAATTGATTTATGATCATAAGCATAAGGCAATTTGATTGTTTGATTTATTTATAATGACTGGTAACATAAAATACACGTTTAAGTATATAATGTTTTAATATAGTTGATCACCTACCTGGTTTCCTTGTTTTTTTTAATAAAAAGTTTTTAACATACTTTATATGTTATTACTTCAGATCTTAATTTCGCTTTAAGAATAACTAATTTGTTTTTTTATTGTTTTCAGGTAATTATCCGTGGACATCTTTACATCTGAAAATTGGTGAGATTAATAATAATTCAATGTAGGTTTCTCTAATAACTTTTATTTGTATGTTTTCGGTTCTTTGTGTAAACTTCCTATTTAGTTTAATATTAAAAATGTTTACAAATATATATGTATACGTCCTGCATTTTGTAATATCAGTAAAACAAACGTGATACTTATATAAATACATTTAATTTAGGTTCAACTAGAGTTCAACAAAACCATACAAAAAATCAAAGAATAAATCATAATTTTTAAAAAGTTTTTACGTTACCTAGACGCCAGACTCAAAGTTTTCAGTTCCGTCTATTTCGGTAAGTCAGTCTGACTTTATAATTGCTTGATGGATGGGGGTATTGACTTTTTATATTGCTTGGTTATATCAAAATTAATCGTTTTACGAAGGATTACTATAATGTTTATCAGTTTATGTAGCTTCAAATTTTTGCTGTATCTCCTAAAATTCAACATTTAATCGAGGCTGTTCAATTAAACCTCTAACTTTTAAAAAACTTTTGACGTTAGAACAAATTTCAACCATTCGTTTCTGTTTGTTATATAGGAATAATTTTTGATAGAATATTTTAAAACAACATATTATTTAATTTTGCTTACAATTTTATGTTCGTACCCATTAAGGCATTTCGAAAAAGGATTTTTGATCGAAACAACATTTTATTTATATGTTTATTATGTTTTAGTACCTTATAAAGATAATTGTAAAGTTATTCAATATGTTTTTAAACATGGCTGTGGTTTTGAAGGCATAATTGATTTAACATTATTTTTTTGTTATAATATCAAAAATAATGTGTAAATTTACCTTATATTATTTATTTCCATTTCATTCTACCCATTCCGTAATTTTAAAAGGGATTTACTAATTCCAAAACCCAACATTAACATCCCACTAAGTTTACCAAACCTTGCAATCAAATGGTTTCGAAACATAGGAGAAATAAATATATCTTGTATAAGTGTAAAATTTGATTGGTTTTTACGTATCTGTATCTGTTTTACTGATTTACATTAGGAACCTATTTCAATAACTAATATCCTCTAAATAAATAATATATTTTTTCATATTTCAATCAAATAACTTACTTTTAAATAACAAATATATCATGCATACTTTCGACAGCCTTGTCAAACTGAAAATAATTGCAAATCGAGGCCATCTAAAGACCTTTATTATTAAACTAATCAACTCAGTAATAACTTTTAACAAAGCTCTAACATCGTTTGTGTGATTTCGTAATTGTTGTCTGTAATTCAATCTACATTTTATTGTACGATTTGTATCGATAACGTTTCTCTAAGGTCACACACATGCATATGTACTTATACATACATATTATAATCTCATACGTCCATATATACTCACTCATACGTACATATATACTCAGACATACATACATACCTATACATTTACAGATATTTGTATACAACTTTATTTATCCGCTCTATATCAATTAAAAATTAAATTAATTAATTAAATTGTTTACATATGAAAAATTAAATATCTATAGTAGTGATTCCTATATAACTGGATTTTCGTTCTCATACGTCCCTTTATAAGTAAACGTCAATCTTCGCAGTAAAATACCCTTCTAGGCTTAAAAACGAGAAGTGTTATAAGCTTAACATTTGTGTTTCGTATAAATGTACTTGTCTGTCTGTCTGTGGCATAATAACTTCGTAACGTAAGAAAAGATTTGATCCTTTTTTTTAAATTATAAAACTTTGTTTGTCGACATGTTCTATGTTTGTTGAAAATAAAATGATTCGTCTAAGAAAAAACAAGTGACAGAACCTCAGGCTGTATTTTTAGGGTTTTTGGTCTGAAATATTGATTTATATTACGATGGACTGATCTATTCGTCTCTATATACGTTACAAATCACTCATGATACGTTACTTAAGCAATTATTCCACATCATTGTTCACTAATTCGCTTACATATATAATTACCTTGTAAGACCATGTGTTACAAAATACTTATTACAGTGTTTGCTTACGCTATTATTGATTAGTTCTGGTTTATTACATTTAGTGAATTAAATTTTATAATATTTGTATAAAAATATAGCATTTTTATTTTTAAGATCCTTGGCATTATAAGTGAAGTTCCAGTATATCATACAATTCTCGTTTCCACTTACGTTGATCGACACATGCTACCATCTGCGCATACGCACGAAATTTCGGGATCGCTTACACCGCTCCCGTTTCTAAAGGTATATGAAAATCCCGCTAGATGGCATTGAACATCTTGCGAAATACTTGGAACATTTTCATAATTTTATTATGAAATAGCTCTCTCTATTTTCGATGAAAGGAAACATGAGCAGCTGTCGGTCTGTTCATAAAACATTACTACGTACGTCACTACCTTGTATTTCGGTATTTATTAACGGTTTTGATCCCGTTTCACTAGATGGCAGCTGTTTGATGATTGCGAAAGCATCTTAAATGAGGGACGATTTTTAGTTAAGACAAATAGATTAGTTCGTTTTTATGAGTTAAAATTTTTATTTTAAAAACCTTCTGGTGGGACATGAAACAGATTAAATAAATCACTATGATATATGAGTAATATAGTATTGATTTTCAGCACCGTATGAAAGAAAGGTCAAACAATGTTTGCTTATAATATAAACAGAAACTTTTAGCCATAGGTATTTGCCATTGAAAACTATCTAATGCCTTGGCCTAGACAACTAAAAGCACGAAAAAAATATTACTACAGTATTGTTTTTTAAACGATCCGGAAATATCGATTGTTGTTTTAGCCTTGTATTTTAAATCGCTTTTATAATCATAATATCCTATGATTTATTTTTGGATGGAGAAAAGACGAAAGATTAGACGAAGATTGACATTAGGATTTTATACTCAACGTTTGTGACTCATAAATTTATTTATAATTTATGTATGAAATAGGACACGATTTCTAACTACAGTTTAAGATAAAAGAACGATGTCACAATCTAAGATCAATATCTTGTTAACCCTGAGCCTACAGCGTAACATAATCAGCTGCCAGAAAGTGGAATGACGTAAATCTGTGATAAAGGTTTCGAGCGATTAAATTTTAAATTTATGCTCGTTTCTTTATTAAATAAACATATATTTGTGTTAAATTTAAATTTTATGCACAATATAAGATTTTATACAACATTTGATTATAAATACCGAGTCCCTGATTGAAATACATTTTAGGTGGCCATTTTCCCAAAGACAAAATCCACGGGTCGGTTGTTGTCCACTGATATATCAAGGAGATTGTAATATTAATCTCTAGTAGCAAAAATTGTATCAAATTCGATTCATACTTTTAAATTAGATTTATACTTAGATTCACAGTTAGTTCGTTCGTTCATCTGTAGATTTAATACTTAATCGCTCAATACGCGTGTAAGAAGACGAATACTAAGAAGATAATCATTGACTAGTGCTTTTGTTCACGATTAAACCGTTTACTTGTAACTAAGTAAACTTAATGTGCTTCTTAATAAAGCAACTGTGGATCATCAGCCGTTACTTAGTTGACGGAGCGTGGCGAGTGACAGATTAGTCACGACTGGTAAGTTCAAGGATTAACCTTCGTTTAATAATGGTAACCTAATGGTGCCTTCACTTTTTCATTAAAAAAAGACCACTGTAGAGTTCCTGGCCAGCTCTTCTCAACACAGCAGCATTCCGAGCTAGTGGTAGATTACCCACGCACTGACTATACTGACCAATTTTATGTAGTCATTGACATTCAAAAGTGCTTGGAAATGTCTACTTGAATAAAGATATTTTATGTATATTATTGTAGGAAATATATTCGTATATATTTAAAAAATCCCCAAACTTTGGAATATTATAAATCAATTAAACATGACGAAGATATATTCTAATTTCGGTTTCAAACCAAAACCTTCACCCACGTAAATGACTAAATACGATAAACAAAAATAACAAATGTTTTGTAAATTTCCCTTGACCGTGAAGCGGGTTCCCACGCTGTGGCTGGCACGGACAGACATTCATGTGGGGTCGTAGGGTCGTATGTAATTTGAACAAAACATCTGTTTTATTATTTATTACTTCTTCAGTTTATTATCGTTACATAATCCATAATTGTTGTACATTGTCATAATCTGTAGTATCATTTTAAATATTTTTGTTCTTTATCTTTGTACGTTTATGAGATGGTAAAAAAATAATAATATACAAATAAAAGTGTTTTGTTCATTGTCATAAAACTTAAAATTTAATGGTATCAGTTCGTGTAAAGCTTTTAGAAGCAAGGTAATTTGCATTATTATACCAGCCATGGGACGTCACCGCATGTCATTGCCCTAATTTTCGTTACCCGATACCCCTTCAAAAAATATTGTTTAAGAGCTAATATCCCAAAAATAGAAAACCTATCCAAATAATGTATATTTTACTAAAAGGTATAATGGATTTTAATTAAGAAAAAAAAAATCATGATATAATGGAATTAAAACAGGAGGAAACTTATAAAATAATCGTCAAATTACTTGAGATACCAATAATTCTTTCATCTCTATGGTTATCGGTTGGGACCAACCCAAATACCCTAAAGGGTTATCGTGAAAACCAAATTGCATCATAAGTCAACTAATGCTCTTACGAATCCTGCTTCAGTAGGTACTTAACGTTGGTAACAGTTGACTAAGATAGATTGACTATAGTGTTAAATGTTAAAAATAATCTGCCAACCCATTCTATATCTGTATCGCTTTATTGACTATTGAATTTAAAATAAATGTTAATCTAAATATAAGTTTACAAGGTGTCCAATAAATGTTGGCCTACTTATATTTTGCCAAATAGCATATCATATCTTGTAATGTGCCATGAAACTTGAATGCACAGTAAATATTGTTAGAAATTTGAAAATTTAATATAGTTTAAGACATACATTAAAAATTTTATATCTCTTAATTACTCGTACCCTCATATAGAGTTTCAATTGAAAGTGATCTGAGATTTATTATATACAATTTTTATTATACGGGTATGAATGGATTTTTTATATAATTCTGTCTTTTGGGAATCATTCCCAAACCGATCCAATACATTTTAATAAAAGAGTCTATTATTGTGTACAATTTTATTAATTACTCTTTATACTTACAGGATTAATTTTCACACAATAATTATTAAACTCATTTATGATATTTTTTAAGTACATATAATGTATTAAAATAGAAAATCTTATTTTAAAAATCTTATATTAAAAATAGGAATGAACATAAAGTAGGATTATGATAAACCATGTAATTTCATTTATAGTAACAATAATATAAAGAATTACAATAAATTATTTTTCAATTAATATATTCTGTGAAGTGAATATATACGAAAAATATGAAATATTAGATACGTTTAAAATTTATAAATATTCTTTGAAAGTTATCACAAAACAATAAATACTCTTTGGTTCAATAATCCTCTTAAAAATATTATGTTGCTCTTCAATAATGTAAGCGCAACTTACAATATCAAGACCATTGACACTTAAATATATCACAACACACAAATATATCACAAAATCATTATTACTACATTTCTATATATAATCCTAATAGTTGTGTGTGCACTTGCCAAGTAGTGTTAACTATATTGCTATTAATATCCGTTGCTATTTTACATACACAAGATACTAACAATGTTGTAGTAAATTAATTATGTGACATGATGTATACGTAAGAGATAATTAAGTTTCCCCTAATAAGGTCACGATATCTGAAAACATCTTGTCAAGTGCATTCAAACTATAATTACATCAATTATGATTCTCGAATATGGCTTACTTCTTGGTAACCTAATAGGTATTTTCAATTTTGAAACTTTCACAATTATAATTAATGCCAGCACTTACTCTTTAAATGCATTAAATTGAGCAACTATCCCCTTAAAATCTACTTAAACTATTTCAATATTTAGATGAGAATATGTTTAGGAGTTTGGTCTTGATGTTCAAGAGTGTTGTGATGGACCTCTTAGCTTTCTTCTTTGGTATCCTCTCCTGTGTTAAAAAGGGTTCGGAGTACGATTTTTGTAGTGTCGAACTGACCGACATTTCTTGCTCTATAGCTGGTTGGTATTTGTATTCCTTAACAACCTTTTCTTCATTCGGGTCATATCTGTACAGCACGGAGTACGTACGTTTGACCTTTTTGAGAACTCTTGGAGTATTCGCTGTTCTTTCACTCTTGCAACGTTTGACTTTATTCCTTTCGTAATAATCAACATAATTATCGGCGTCTACGTAGATGATCCGCTTTCCTAAAGCCTGTTCTCTCTCCTTCTTCAGATTCTTCCAAGAGGCAATGACAGATTCTCGGCGGAAGGTCTTGTTAGGATTGTGCCGGCTAATAAGATAGGGTTGCTCCTCTTGGATGTTGGATGTTTCTTTCAAAGGAGATCCTCTTGGACTCGGACTGTAGTCGACCTCATAATCATCCCTTGAGATCTGAAACAATAAAGATTTAGTTACAGTACAATATTGATATGTTTTTCTATCTGGAATCAGTACCACGCGAATCGTTGACATGGATTATGTCGATAAAAATAATATCGTACGATTACTAAGGGCCTTGTATGTCTGCATATATGTGTATTCAATAAGGGTGATGCGGTCAATGAGTCTTTATAGAAGCTATTCATGTGTCTCTACAATCCATGTGCTTTGTCGGTAGAAATTTTGCAAAAATAGCCTATTTATAAGATTCAACTGTGAAGTATCGGAAATTAACAAGAACCATCTTATTAATATTGATTTCATAGTATTAAGATTACACGGTTATCTTCAAGCAATATTTAACAGACAATGTTTTTCACGCCAAAGAATGAGCGGTTTACCTAAATTATTAACGACCCCAAATATATATTGTTGTTATTTTCAAAGTGCTTTTGATGGACTAAAAGCTTTCATATATTACTATCTCGTAATATGTTTAAAGTTTCCAGTATTATATTTTTATTTGGCTATTGTGTAACATAGTTTATGACTTCTCGTGTTTCTACAGTTTTGTAGAGCAAGCATTGAAGCAAAGAATAGGTCGCATAAAAATACATTTTGCTTTAGATATTTATTAGAAAATGTATGGTAATTTTGTAATTTGGTTAAAAGTAAATAGATACCATAATTTGGAAGTATTATTTTTTTCTATTTGATTAATTTGTATATATATCAAAGGCTTGACAGACATGCAAGACCATGAGCATGGGTGAACCATTAGGCTAAGTGACCAGAAAATAAGGTATTATATAATCCGGTTAATGAAAGTTCGACTGATCTTACAGCTTGTATAAAATATGTAAAAATTATTCTTGACACGACAAATGTTGCTCCAGTGATTTTTGACGGGTCGTATTTAACTTTATTTTAATGATTTGACATAAAAAACATACTCGCGAATTTGGGTCGCTGTTAAAAATAGGTCACATTAAAAACACAGTTATTGGTGTTAGTTAACAGTGTAATTAAAACATTTACTTATGTAGGTCTGACTTACATTCACTTTATTGATATTATGAGAGTCATAAACCTTATTTTTATATTTTCAGGTAATATCATCTGAGCCGGTGAGAATTCCACGTTATGTACAAAGTTACCGTTAAATTAATTTAATTTTTATAATGTTTATAATGATTACTATTATTTTCGTATTAGTCTTTATACTTGATGGTGCTACTATCCGTTATTTCTGAATGTATTTGCTATTATGAGACGAAGGTGATACTAAAACGTATGTTTAAACTTGTTGTGAGTTATTTTAAACAATACTACGATGTTCAATGCAATGGTAATAAATTTTGATACTTGTATGTCATAGGCGCATTAAATTTATCACGGCATTATTATTGGTCGTTTCGAAATAGATAACACCGGCTAATAAAACCAAGTATCAACATCATATTTAGTATATGGTTTTGTTTGTTTATTTCGTATGCACGCGATATTGACTTGATTTTATTTTTATATTTTAGTTATATATTGTTTTGTGATAAAATATATACAATATTAGTTTAAACATTATCATAATTGTCGATTCTGTTCATTTAAAATCAATTCTTTTATCGTGGTTTTAATAGTAATATTTGTACCGAGACTGAAATCGTAAGTAGCACAATATTTCGTACGAATGTCAGAAATTCCGTTATGTATGTACGAGTCGGTCAATGTTATGCATGGCTACGAATTGTTATTCAGAACGAAAATATGTGAATCTCCAAAAACACTACGTTTCATTTCTTTTTCATGTTCTGAATATATTATAATTATTTTCTTATTGATATAATTTCGTTGTGGTTTAAGGTTACATTACTGACTGGAATTTCTTTTATTCGGTGGTTACTGTCTTTAAAATAATATTTTAAATAATAATATAATTTGAAATAATTTCCAACCCTATTTTATCCATTTATTTAATATATACATTCTTAATGTTAATTTGGGTGCCTCAATAGCTCTTACTTAAATAAACCGTTATTTTATATGTGCGAATACTACGCAAAAACGTTAATTTTTTTATAATACTCAGCTATGTCGTATTGTTAGCAAGGCATGAGATAGTTAAAATTTTAAAATATATCTGACGGGTTTTTCGAATTCTATATTTAGTTTCCGGATTTAGACTATTTGAATAATATCTCCATAATCATATAACGCTATCTAAATGATAATATGTTTTTGATTCTTGATGGAAGTATGAAACACTATTTTTAGATTTACTCTACAGTTGAAGGTTATTAACCGAAGTTAAATGAGTGTGACAATTATATATAGTTAGTGACGTGTAGATTGACTAATTCTATCCTACGCAAGGTTTTTTTTTACGTTTCGTGAGCAAGTGCTTTTTTACCGGTTTATTTTATAAGGTATAGTCGTGTTAAGTATTGGTATTGAATTTTAATATTATCAATTTATTTATTTAGTCGATAGAAGTAGGCATTAGAAACTATTCACGATGATATAACCAGTATTGTCGAAAGTTTTTATTTTTTTTTATCAGCTGTCATTCATCATTATCTGATCCAGCGAGCACATTCACAACTTTCGAAATAAATAACCGGAATAACTAGCGACGACATTTAACGATTGTTATAAGAGTTGGTTCCTGTATGTCTATTTTAAATTTAGAGGTGAAAGTTAAATTTTTCTATACTAAATGCCGCAAAAACACGACAGTTTTAAGATAGTTTTGACAGCGTCAAGTCAAGTGAGCTTTCTAAAGTATAGTAGATAAACATTTTTTTTTAGTTATTTATTGTAGTTTTTGTATCTAAATGGGTATTGTACTTTAAAAAGCTTTTTATGTGATGAAGGTTTTTTAAAATTCTTTTGAAGAATATGAAGTATAAAGTTTATTTTCTAATAAAACAAGATTAGTTACTGATAAGGTCGATTTAAAATAGATGGCCGAAGCGAATGGTTTATGGGACGCTTAACTAATACCGAAACACTAAAGCTGTCAAGGTTATGCTCAAGAACTAGATCTCAAAGTCCCTCCTGATCCGTAACAAATCTATTTTATGGCTGAGGCAATCTATATGAATATAAGCCGTAATCACTCACGAGAGATCTCCGTTCAACTTAGATTAATATCTCGAAATTTCCGATTCAGTAACCGTGAAACCGGCGACTGCAATGTCAAGAGCCTTACCAAAAAAAGAATCGAATACCATATTCAAACGTCTGCCACTCACGAGCAGTTCAATGACAGCATAGATAAGTTGCCTTTTAAGCCCATTAAACTTGCCTTGTTCTTTGCGTAACACCAATGGCGTTCCGTAATACAAATTCCAAACTTGAACGACTTATTTATTGTGGACACTTCACACGGTAACTAACGGCTATTCCATGTACGGAATCTAGGTTTGTATTAATTTATTTGTTCGGTTCGACTTACCACGCTCTCCCAGCTGCCGCCCAGGATAGACTTGTCCAACATCTTGCACTGGTGTTTCACAATTAAGATCCGAATCACTCTGACAGTCGAGATTGTAACGTTTGATGTCACGCCAAATTATGAAATGTGGATTGGGTAATATTAAAAATGTTATAATGCAAACGCGTGTTTGATCACGTTGTCCCTCGGGAGTTTTGAGATTTGGCACGGTGTTTACACTTCGCGCTTTCCTGTGTGACTGAAGCAAATCCGTTTCAGAAATCATATTTATAGGTCGTCAGGTCGGGAGAGGGCGGGTTTCAGGAAGACGATGCGTGTATCTTCCACTTAACACGTAGTCACGCCTTCGTATTTTAGATCTCTAAGTAATTTAGTTCGGGGAAGCCCATCTAAAATAGTAAGCGCAGGTAACTAGCCGTGCCTCTTTTATTTTCAATTTCCTTGTTGAATTAGTAATTATGATTATTCATAATGTTATTTGACACGGTACGTAATAATTGTGTCACCGTACAATGTTTTTGGAGCATCGACCTGCTGCCGAATTGTGTCGTATTGAGTCACTTGACGCGTCGATACTGTAATCTCAACCTTGATTAATACTTTGTTTTATTCTATCTAAAGCCAAATATTACCGAATTCTATTCTGTTCTCATACCTCACCTATTAATATTTAAGTTACATAAAATTACAAGAAACAACGAGACAATCCCGTGACCCATATTTTTTCTCCCTGGGAATAAAGACAGCTATGCCCTATTTGTATCTTATTCGTAAAAAAGGTCTTAGTAAGTCAATGACTCACGGACCCTTCGTCATCTCTGTTTACAGTAAAGGGGGAGTAATAAAATAAAAGTAATTTAAGACTATTTATACACAAAGCACAAAGCCTGCTCCTAATAAGAACAATTCAAATCACAAGGTCACTCGAAAATATCTCACATATTCCTTATTTAATTGCTTTTGTCTTTATATTAAGGAGCGTTTATACTTATGTACGATTCGAAATTTGACATATGAGAAAATCATATATTAATTTGCCATAGAGTTTTTATACATAGAGTACGGAAGAATGTTTATGTGTCCATAGAAAAAAAAAGAGAAAGGTAATAAGCAATCTATCTGTCTTTATTTCATGCATGTGTGCTAGACAAAGATAAATATCGGTCTTTCATCTTGCTTCTTTTATTATTTGTCAGACACTGATACTCATAGGCCTGCCTATGACTCTACTCTATGTATAATAATTCTATGAAATTTCCATGTTTTTGACGGTTTCACTCTTAGACATTCATTCATTGTTTATCCATTTATAATAAAAAAGTAAATATAACAAAATAATAATAATTATCCCTTACTTTTGTAAAAACTTATAATAAAGTTAGAAACAATAAAATGGAAAGTTGGTTAACAGAAAAAAACAATGGTTATTACAAATAATGTTTTGAATTAAGATGTATTATAAAGTTGTAAATAAATCTAATTCAAATGTGTACATCGGACAATTATTATTTTTTTAAATGTACTTTGCTTTTTAAAATTATTAGAGCATGAAGCGTCGCGTGAGTTGCTACCCTCTTTTTATGTAACATTTAACACATATTATAATGTTTTTTGGTTGGTTTTATTCAAAGTACATACAAGTTTTTCCGTTTTAAGAATATGACATGTTAGCCATGTTTTAAAATTTGTAATAATGTAGAATTAAAAGTGACTCAACACGGGCGGGACTCGAACTTGCGACCACTGGTAGATCATGCCGTATCACGATATTGGTGAAATTTTAATATATATATTATTTTAGCACAAGATACCAAATAGACATACATAAAATTTACGTCATAGTATCTATTATTTAAAGGAAATCAGTGCTCAAAGATTTTGTTGATTGTTAAGTTTACGTACTGTAACCATTTAGTTAATTTAGGCTTTACTACCAACTTTAGGACTTGAGTGTACTTTGGATGCACTTGAGTTCAATGTATTGGACGTCATTGCAATATCCAATTCAATCGGTGCAATTCACTACCAGAATTGTATTTTATACTCTATGTTTTAATATATTAAGGTTCTGTGTTATGTTGTTGACTGTACAGACCAATGACGTCATATATACATTTGAGGTCGATGGTTTATGACATCACATGCTAACATTAACACAGACGCTTCCGAGGATTTGAACCCTTACAAACTATGCAATTGGATTTGATATTGGCAATAGAAATTGTAGTAGGTATGATAGTAAAATATTAAATGCACTTTGAAAGTGTTTTATATAAACACACTTGTTAACGCACTGTTGGATCCTAAGGACTTGAAAATGTTGAATGTGTTGATAAAATAAAAAGTATCTAAATCCGAGTCAGACGTTTATGTATTCGAATATAGTTCGTTAAAAATGGTTTTAATATTTAATTACCCTTTTTATTTGTTTTATTGCTATATTTGTATTTTAAATATTAAATAAAAAAAAAATTGTTATTAATGGTGCTTTTTTCAACAACGGAAAAATATACTATAATACACGCTTGTGGCAGGCCACCAGCTTGAGCGGAAGTGGTTTCTATAAATAACTCGAAATAATTTTAACTTCGTCTTATTGAACCAAAACTCTCATTTTTAATTCATAACTTTAAACATAAATACCGAACACAGAGCACTGTTTGTAGTCTCAAGAAACAGATGTCTTACAACTGGACAATTATACACAAACTACTATATCACTTTAAATCAACATTGACTTCACACGATGTAGTTAAACGGTACTTGGTAGTATTGCTTAGTATTTAGTTTGCTGTCAGTAAAGTTTCTCTTCGGGACTATATTTCTCCATAACGAATGAAACTGTGTTTCAATTAAAATATGATTCGATATAATAATGATTATAATTTGTTTGATTAATTAAATTCAGATAATAATAATGTTTACAAAAAATGCTTCGATGAAATCTAATCGCGTTTCCGGTTTCGTATTAATAACAAAATAAGTGTCTTGAAGTTTTTAATATTATATAATTTATCTTTACGTAATATTTTTGGGTAAGTCATAAATTGAACTTATCTAAAATAAACATCACATGATGTACAAATGATTAAATAATTTAAATTCAAACTAGAGCGGTTATAAAATGTTTTTTATTTCAACATTGTCTGTCCCAGTTCAAGGCAATAAAAATATTACGACTTAATAATTTGTGACATATGTGGTACATTAATTAACAAGCTTGTTACATCTCTGTGCTAAACATATCTGGATGTATTCCAATAGTTTCAGATTACAGGGAATTGCTGTGTAATTTGGCAGTAAAGCATTTAATTATTTGAGTTTATACTTACATAGGCAGTGGTTAGGCACTGTTTATAAGGTTATATATTTTTAAGTTTAATCTTAAATTTCGTTTGTGTATTTAATTACTTTGGACGAAAATATTTAATGAAAAATGTTTTCTAAAATTACATTATAATAGTTATTCTATAATAATACATTTGAAACCAATTAAAATTCTATTAGTTTAATTGAATTGAATATTATTTGTGATTTTGGAAATCCTCGCTTAAAAAGAAAACGGTCGCCTCTTGTATAGTTAATAGATTTTTTATTACTTGGAGCTGTTATTAACTTAATGACTTTTATCGCGGCTAAGAGGTAATTTAAGTGAAAGTTTTTATTTCACTAATATTTTGCACATGCTTCGTCATTGTAGCACTCGTGACGTAGTTTGGCGATTGAAATGTTTGATGATGTATATAAAAAGTAGGGAAAATATATCAAAAAGGCAAAATATGAAATCAATCTCATAACATTTTTTCACGAGTACACGTTTAATTAAAACTTAAATAGTTTTAAACATATGTAAAATGCGTACAATTGAATTTATATTTTAAATTTATATAAAAAATTTTACACTACGTTTCGATTATAATGCACCAATTACATTCACGGGAAGACGAGATTGTAGCCTGTAGGTGTTCTTCATTAAAGATAATTAAGTACCTAAATTAATTAGTCATCGATCGCCAACAGTTTATAAGATCTCGTAAAGTTAATTTATTACGTAGCCTTTATAAAAAAGGTTTCACTTAATTTAACAGTTTAACTTTCATTAGTAACTATCTTAGCAACTATTTCGCAAATATACGATGAATTTAATTAATCAAATGAAACAGGTTACAGCTATATTAGCGCCAATAACTGTCAAACTATTATTGGATTATTTGAAACCGATAAAATCTGCATTTCAAGCTTCAGTTACCAATGTCGTAGATATAAACAACCGATTTACACTATAAATAGTTTTAACGTATGTCAGTGGTAATTATTATTAAAATGTAATTATAGGTTTACGAATTATTGCAAAATAGATTATTTTTCTCTTCTAGGCCCTTTTGGAATGATAATTAATCTTGGAAAATTATTTACAATCCATATATCAAATATTTTTTTTTTTATTAAATAAATATAGATTAAAAAAATTAACAGAACTTCGTTAAAGCCCAATGGATGTTGCTTCCGTCCCGATAAAGACGATTATATATAGAATTGTAAATTCATCGATGCGGGTAGTAGTGATAAGTAGCTTAATTGTCATATCGACGGGACGGTTTCCCACAAGGTTTCCCAGTGGGTGCGGGTTCGAATCCTGCCCTTATATATATTTTTTTAAATATTAATTGTCATTGATTGAAGTTATTTGCAGTTATCTAACACTACCATGTAAAAAAAAAAACAAACAAAATAATTAACTCTTATCTAAAGAGATAAAATGTATAATTTGTTAAGTTAAATATTGTAGCAATAGATATTTAAGATTAAGTGCAATACACACCGTAGTTTGTTTACGCCTATGCAGATTGTCTGCTGACGTCGGAACTATAAATAATGTATTGACCTACTTACTTGTGCGGTCTACGAATTATGAGATACGTGATTGTTTAGAGAAAGTGGCTATTTTAGATATTTCTTAATTAATTTTCTAAAAAATATGTTAACATTGTTACAAAAATAATTAAACTTGAAATTAATAAAATAATAAATATAAATATAATGGATAACATTCATGTGATAACTGACTTGATAAAAAAACCAATAACGTAATTGCCGCATCTAATATAATATTAGCTCACATTCGTAGATCCATGTTCTTTTCGCATCAACAATTTCTATGAAATCATGGTGGTTTTAACAAGTGTCACAAACGAGGAGGGAAATGGGGATGCTGTGATCTAAATTGATCGCATAATTCATAGACATTCTCCGAATCTTGTAATTTTGTGGAGGTGTGTCACGAATTATGAAAACTATATATATATATATACTTTTATATACATATACATGTAAATATGTAAATATACCCAATTACAAAGAAAACCCCTCCATTTCACGTGTATTCAATCTTTTAATATTTTTAAGTCTTCACATGTATTATTTCTTATACAATTAGGCGATTTTAACCCTAAATATTTATGATCTTCTTTCCAATCATTATCTGGCTAGAGTTCAAAACTGTTTAGTATTACATTTACCATTCATACCGACAATAAGCTCTTGGATTATTTTTGAAAGTCTGGCGTGCTTGAGATAAAATTAATAATATATACTACTACTGTCTACTATCTATGTCGGTGTTAAAAAAACATAAAGCATAGACAAAAATCTGAATGAGATCTAGTGATTTTCTTTAATTACTGTATTAATAGACAAATAAATAAATCTCTGATAAACTACTTAAGCAGCTTTGTGTTCTAAAACATTTATCACAAATATCAAGATTTTGAAATGACTATTTTGTATTTAAATGTTAAATACTGTATATGTTAATCAGTAACTATGTAATAGTGATTTTTGTATATTAGATTTGATAAGGTTAATTGAAACGCTGTGTATAACAAACCAACAAACAATTAATAATTCTTTATACATATTAAAATGTGTGATGTAAGTTGAAAGCCGTGAAATCCAGTTACCACTGACATTTGATAAAGAACATTCGTTTAGATAAGGGTTTGATTACATCCATCTCAAGCTTCGATTCGTTTTTAACGGATTTTGGAGGTCAGAAAACATCAGCGGACGAGATGTTGAAAAACAATCAATACCCAGATATTAATATAATCATGATTTTGACCTTATAATTATGCTATAAATCTAGAATACAAACTTTTTAATTAAAAATATCACATCGTGTTTAAAAGCTTTGCGAGCTGAGTTTTATGTTTGGGTAAACTTTTTGTGTACAAAAAACGTAAGCATACCAAGTATAAACTATGAACGAAGTTATTTTTAATTCAACGGCAATGTGTGTTTTTGGTTAAAACTCTAAAACAACATTTTCTCTATTAAATATTTTATAATGATTTTAGTATATAGCAATACTTCAGCTATTATCTAGTGTTTCAGCCGGACTGTCAGCTCTGCATTGTCACGCTTTCTGAACAATTAACGCGGTTTACAATTAAACTGCTTAACCTGGCTTAACACAGGCGGTAGTTGGTATTTTTTACCTTAATTATATTATTTTTGCCGAATAATTAATCTGATTACTATATCATTGGGAAAATAACTAAAAATACATTGCCTATCCCAGTCGCTCAATATTATTTTAATATTATTATTTTTTATCGTTTTTTAAGCCTTAAATATTAAAATTGTTAGGCTATTTGTATTTCATTTTTTATAAAGTAAAGTTTTCTCTTGGTTTTTTATCCTTCTCGATGTATTCATTGTTTACTTGATAGAATAATATGAAGAAAATGCTTGTGGCATGCCTTTACAGTACGTGTTCAAAAATATAGAAAAAAAAAAATATTATTTAACAAAATAAAACGAAATGTTTGTCATAGTAAGTTTTAAAAGAATCGCGTTGCATTATATATTATTATTTAAGAAATCGGGAATTGACGCGTCCGGAATAGGTATCATATACATACATACATATGTTTGGCAAATAAAGCGTATGTGATACCTATTCCGGACGCGTCAATTCCCGATTTCTTAAATAATAATATGAAATGTTTGTCGTAGAACATTGCATACTAATGGGGATTTTTATTCTAATTAGTAACAACTATATTATATATATTATTATAGGGAATTAACAATAAATAAATAACTAAGCAAGCATAAATAAATCATCAAGGGATATTGTATCATAAAAAAACAAATAATCTATAGTCAAACATTAATAAACAACTCTCCAACGTAGGATGATAATAAATAATATTATTTAATAGTTTGTTTTAAGAGGCGGCAATAATTGCATGTTTCATAGAAAATGCAGAACATAATCAAATTCGTGTTCTCGTGTCGGGTAAACCCGATAACGAAACAGACAAATAAACCCGAAATTCGTTTTACAATGCACAGATGCAATAAAATAATAACAGAAACAAACTGCGTTATGAAACAGGAATGTTGTGGATATTGAGTGGGTTAGTTTTAAAACATTTTAACATGTATATTATAATAAATTAATAAAATAAGTATTTTACCTGAAAGTAATAAAACATACTTACACTGACACTTAATTTGATATGAAACGAAATTAAATTTTTTTTTTTCGTTCACATGATAAAAAATTTACCCACTCTATGTCATATGTTTTACATTTAAAAGTTTATCATTCAGGTATTATGGATATACAATTAAAATAGTAAAATAATCAAAACCAAAGCCTTATTATTATAAATTATAATTCAACTATTCACTCATTCAAATAAATATATTCAAATAAATGTTTATATCACAAAATTAATTTGATAGGTAATTTCCAAATATTAAATAAATATCAAAGAAATACTCATGTTAATACACGACTAATAGTAGATATATAATCGAGACAAGTTGGCTCATTGGCAGTAACATTATTGGAACGGAAAAATTAATGATAGATCGATTTTGCTATCATCGGTAGGGCAAAGAGTTGATATTGAGAACGGCCATCAGTGTATGGTTTTCTTTGTACCATATGTTTATCTTAAATTGATTTACTGGTATGATGTTCAGTTTTTAATATTTATTACATTAACACCCTATTGTGCTACTTTTTATCCGTTACGTAAACTTTGTAACCTTAATCCGGAGTCAGATTATCCGCGGAACGCTCGCCCTCATTCAATCCCATTACGCCGGTTGTAATGACAAACACTTCATTAAAACGTAATTCTTCACAAATTTATTGACTTGCGGAGTGATAGCAACTGGTTTTAATGATAAATACTATGTAGGTTACAGTATGGAGTGCTTCAACCAGGGTATGGATTTATAAACGGTTTTGCTAAATCATTACTTGTTTTAATAATGCAATAACTGTCTGTATGTTGATCAATTCAATATTTATAAAATATATTTTCATAATCTGATTCACTTTTATTAGAAACAAAGAATTCGAGATTGTATTTAATGTATTCGATTTTGTTAAATAAAGGAAACGATTTAAATTTAAACTGCTGTTGCATCGTATTTTGCATTTTTCCTTGACGTTGTTATTGTTTTCGAGATTTTTAAGGATACGAAAAACGTTTCGTTATGTAAGCGGAACAGATCTGATGTTTATTTTATCTTCGATTGTAATCCGATATTCGGTTACGTGGCTGAGTGCTTCTTATTTTTCTTTATCCTCTGTGTGTTTGTTTGTTTTATCGTCCTCATTTCTTTTATTTAGTACAGTCCCACCAACGCTAATTTACGGAAGTACATGTAGGTTCTAAGAAATATCAGTGTCACCTTTTTGAGTTCTAGCTCGTTACCCTTTTATGTCTCGTTGAAATTCTCGGGTCCTGTAATTCGTTATACGAAGAATTCGCATTCATTATTTTTGGCATTTTTATGTGCAATTATTTATACCAATATTGACATTTTTATCTTTATTTTGTTAAAATTCTCAATATTTGCTTTCTCGTTTCGGTGTAATTGACACAAATACATGTTTAATTAAATATTAACAGGCGGTTAATTTTTTTGGAAAATCAATAAACCTTATTATCGAGTCGCATAAAATATGAACATAATATTTTTTTAATGTTTGTTGTAAACTTTAGATGGGTTAAGGATGCTGCGGTTCGCGGAAACGCTTTTGGTCATAAAAGTATGATTTAAAGTGCTGTATAAAGCATTTTTTTTAACCGCAGGTTTATTTACGTTTCACATGGCCATGGCCTGGACTGGATTAGTGTTTAAACCTATACAGAGAACATGCAAGACACCATTTCGGTAGTGCTTTATTGTTTTGAATTTGTAAACCAAAGCGCTTAGATTAGAGAACATGTACTTATTTCATAATAATATTACAGTATCGTTGATAATGGAAGTTCGATGTTATCGTGCGCGGGCGCAGTGAATCACTGACGTTGACATGTTGCGCAAGACACGTGCGCGATAACAGCTGTTGGATAATTGAAAACAATGATATTAAGAGTTTGTGGTATATTGAAGTTATACTAACTTTTAAAATAATTATATATCGAAGTTTTGTTGAAAAAAATCTATAATGGTCCCATGACTTTATTTCCAAATTAAGGACAGAAGCAGCTTCGCAGAATTTTCCTAAAATTAATTTCTCTTTAAAAATAATAAAATACAATAATTATTCTTTCCTCCACCTAACAAGAAACTTCACTTACCAATACAGAGAAGATTAATTATACGGCCACCAAAATTTAGAGTAATTATATTTTTTCACGAATTCAAAGCGGTCTCTTGACTAGATTTTAGGTCCACATAAGTTGAATTCGGAACGAGAGCATTTCGCGGAACGTCGCAGATTATTCAAATTACTAAACGAAAACCGATTTACACTTCGCGAAAAGTATTTTTTTTTATTTTTCTTTAATCTAATGACACGGATCTCGTCTCCCGGGAACTTCTTAATTACGATGCGTATCGTTACAGCTTCGTAACGGGGTCGCATCCTACATCTGTCCAGCGAACTGACAACATTACATCTAAGATTTTTCGCCTCATCTCCCAAACAATTCCAGACTCTATTGTCGGTGAAGCTCATAGTAAATAAAATGATAATTGAATGTACTTTATAATTTTTTGCATTTTTCTCGTGTTTCACCGTGAAGGTTAGTGTTTGTTGCGACTTGCGGTTTTGATTTTCTTGACCTGGTTTCTGTTTAAATAAACTATCGCAATGGATGAATTAGCGCTGAGAATTCGTAAATTACGATAATAGTGTTGTGGGAAATAAAATGTGATTGTCTATCATTTGCTTTGTTTACTGTATGGTTGTGTGAACAGCTGTATATACATATAAATTTAAGGAAAGGTCGTATGTGGAAGTTTTGGTTGTTTTTACCAGAATTGTATATTATTGTTTATATTCTTTAAGATCAAAAGTATGCACGAATCAATACCCTTGAATTCCAAAGTAAATAAGAATATTCATGTGACGTTTGATATTTATTGTTTAATTATTAATCTTTTACAACATTTTACAATTACCATATTAATAGCCGCAGGGCGCCTTATCTTTGCCGTTAGATGCATTTTATCATAATTTCCATGAATTTATTAAAACGATTAGCATAAAAGACGACTTGCACTATTAAAATTACATTGAATATTCTTAAAAAAGCCAGTTATCTGTTAATTTCATTACTAAACTGTAACATTTTAATTATTAAAAACAGTTTAAAATACTGCAACTAAATTGAAAAGCCATCACTATTTTTATGTAATCATTTATTTTTAAATAAATAAAGTTAACAAAACAATTTGTTCTCATCAGAAACTGTTTAATTTTTGGGTCACAAAGATTTCATTACATAGATATATTCTGACGGGTGACATATTTTAATGTTGAAAATATTTAAAACTAATGTATTTATAGATCGCTTTATTTATCCCAATCCTCTGATTGGGGGTCCATTTGGATGAAGTTCCTTTGTTCTTCTTTCTCAAAAGTAGGCGAAGGTTTTGCGACTTTTTTGTTTTTGTGTAAAGGTCTAGCTGCTAGCAGGTGGTTAAGAAGTTTCAATCATATTATAAAAAAATATATTTATTTAAATACCGTAAAGCTTTAGTTATCAATGTAAATTTTAAAAAGCAAAAGTATCTCGGAATAGTGTTTCGAAAACCTTTCTGCGCCTACGCACCACTCGCGTTGACTTTTATCACGTTCATGACACTGAGTTTAACAGTATATTATAAATAAAAAAATAATCATATATAAAAATGTAGGTTTAGTCACCTTGATATCAGTTAGTTTTTGGGGTTTTTAACATGACGTGAATGTTTCGAAATCGAAAGCTGGCTCTGAGATTCTCATGACGATTTTTTACATTTTACGTATTTTATAATTGGCTGTTACATAGCAAATTGTAATAAAGTAGAAAAAGACTATGAAGATTTTTTTTAATCCACATTTCTTCTAAAATTGTCCAGATAAAAAGTATAATTACAATACTAGTTTTTATATATGTAGTAAGAAATTAAAAAAAATATAATAATTAATTCAAGTAGCTATAGAAATATCCTGCTTGACGGTAGGTACTAACTATCCAATTACAATTATTCCAATTTAAGTAACACCCCTGACTAACATGTCGTATACAAATTAAAATATAAGGCATTACTAAAAAAGTTATTATTAAATAAATAAATGGCACCAAGTAAAAAACATGTTATTTCAGAAATTCAGGGCGAAAGTTTTAAATTATGCACTTTGTAGGAAACATTTACACTCACTCCCTTAACCATTTATGCTAGCAGGTTTAAATTCACTTTTCTTAATTAAATTATCGGGATACTTACCATGTACTGTTAATTTGAAATAGTTACCTGATTTTTCAGCATTGTTTCAGGACATTTATGTGTCTCTAAATCATCAATGTTCTTCGTAAGATTTTTATTAACTTTATATTTTATAACACATAATGAAGTTTTTTATATTCTCCGGGAATTGTAATAACCTGCTTTTTTGTAGAAAATATTCTCTCACGAACACTATTTCTTATAATTTATTAAACATATAATTGACGCAAATAATGCTTAACAATTTTTAGGTAGTTTTAGACATATTTTGGATAATGATTTAATGTTAATGATGTTTAATGTTAATGATGTTAATGATGTTAATGATTTAACATGTATTTATTACTACTTTTCCAACAATGAACAAACCGACAACAATTTGATAGGATAGGAAATTATGTATATTAAATATAAATATAAAAAAAATAGAATATTTAATACAAAAAGTGTAAAATGAAACGTAGATACTATTAACTGTCAGTGAGATCGAATTACAATGGCAGTAGTACTCAATTATACGATCCGTTTGCTTTTGTAATACTCTGAATATAGAGCTCTAAACGGATTATTAAGCGTTAAGGTTCATGTTATTTGGTAATATGAGGTTGTAGGATTTATTACTACTAACAGATTCTTTTACTGCCATACTACTAGATTAATCTCATAAAAATTTTTAGACGTTTCAGATATTAGTCTTGATAGAAACACAATTATAAACCTCGCCTTGAAACCTTGTTTAATTATAAAAATAGCCTTCCTTTTGCTTTCGTTACATAATAATTGTATCCAAGTAAGTCGTAAACAATAGTTAAATCGTATACATTCATCTTTCTACTATCATAATAGCATTTGTTCTTTTGAAAATCTTACATCAAATAATTCTTAGAAACAACCTATCTATCATCATCAGCTTCTAGCGCCAACTGACAACGTAAGATACACCTCAAGCTTCCTAGTATTCTTTTTATTTATCACTTTGAAACTACATAGAAATTGCAAGTTCAATAAACGTATTTTTTTACCTTATTCAATACGTAGAACATTAATTTTAGATGCGCTTAAGTTTTTTCTTTTTTTATGTTCTTGTTTTCTAAATCTTTAATCTATGTTATATTTGGGTTTTATATGCTAATCACGAATTATATCACCGTATTATAAATCTGAAGATGTTTCATTAAATATAAATAATTGTAACATCCTAAAACACGTTTATTGTGTAAATGTAATTACGTATTTAATTGCTTATTTACTGTACATTAATCATCACCCCATATCGGTGTTCATTGTCTACAGCGATGATGGCTGGCATGGCGCCAGACCGAGGCTTCCCAGAAATCTTGAATTGGGACGTTTACTGTCGCTAATAATTTTCTAAGGAACTTGCAGTTGCAGGATTCCAATAATTTTATGACACGGTTCGTTGACTTCGACTTGCCCGTTTTCCGGTTGAACTATTGCTCTATCTCTCTCTATTACTATCTCTGTCTTTGTTATGGGATACCTTGTTTTAAGGCACCGCTGATTTGTTTGTGAGATGTAATCTTCACAGCATGAAGTATTCAATTAATTATTCGAGAACTACTCGTGGTCCGGCTTATTATTTTAAATATCAAACTGTTCTTATCGCAATCAGCGTATTTTTAATTAGTCATATAATTTAAGTAATGTAATAAAATTATTATTATTTATTTAAATAGGAAGATATCAAATGGTACTATATAAAACACCATGGAAGAGAGGAAAAAAGCCATCATTAAAAGTCGAAGTTTTTGCAGTGCCTTTGAATTTCATGAATGGAAAATATGGATACAAATAATATTGTTCCAGTTAAAATTTTGTTTCTACACCGAAAATAGAACCCGTAGTAATTTTGACTGTTTATTTTAACATGGCTGGCATTGACAGGCTTGATACTATGCTATGTAACGGTACCGCGAACTATACTGATTGTTATTTGATAATTAATTGATTGTACTAGTTTTACCTCTGTTTATTATTAAATAAGATCGGTTTAGGCGCTTCTAACAAAATAATTTAAAATTACTATTACATAATTATATTAATTTTGATTATAATTGACTTTTATTTCAAATAAGTTTCGATAGGTACAAGTCGTTGGATAATCTGTAGTGTGTGTTCGCTCTACTTATATAACTCGGAAGAACTGGTATTCTTTTAAAGAATTCTATTGCTATACCTACTCGCTAATACTTTTCTAAGATCATATAAGGATTGTTGCCTAATAATCTCTAACATTGACATAAACCACAACACAATAGGCTGTAACATACGGCTAGTAGCTATTTGCGTCAATATTGTGCGCACGCGCATGTTTGTTGATGTTACCACTTGCCATATGATCGGAAACTGTAATAGCTGTACCAGGACACGGTAATTAGTATCCGATTGTTAACGGCTTTATTATTGTTTCATTACGTTATAACTTGAATGCCAAACAAAACTATTAGTCAAATGTAATATTGTTTATCTAGATCCAATGCTACGACAATTACAACAATTTATACGACGTTGCAAAATTTGGCAGTAAATGTTCTTTATTTTAAATACTAAACATATATGAAGGATTTTGCTTCTAATATGTTTGTATTGCGTTAACGATTCTGTATTTTTAAATTGGTAATATTTTCCAAGTATCGATACATTTTAAAACGTGTTAATGAAATGTAAACATTTTAACTCGATTTCGGACGATTATAACAAACCATTGGTTTTAGAGAACGTGCTTTCTTCTGTGTGCTATAAATATTATACTGCAAGTTTGTAACAAACTAACCTAATTGAAAACAAAATATTCTAATTTAAGATCGATCGCGTAAATATTATCGACGAATACAGCCAACAAAAATAACATGAACCATATTCGAATTAGTGTCCATTTAATGTTTAATTCCGATAAAGTTGTCATCGTTAATATGTTTTATATTCCTTTGGTATAGAAACAATTCATTTTCTTCACAGATGAAGCATCGGTCTCTTTGTAGTTTTTTTTTAAAGAGCAACGGAAAAAAACACAAGTCCATGAGCTTGTCTCTTATGAATAACGTTTCAAAATAGTAAAGCAATATTCAAACATACTGGAAAATTAGTACCAGCTTGAAATCATTGTTACGAGGTGAACTTCATGGAATACATTCGAATGTTTATTTCAAGAAAACTGCATAAATCTAAATTGTTTACGTTCCTTGTATCCGTAGTTGCTTAGTCTACAATGGATTTTTATCATTGGAAAAATATTAAACTTTATATCGGTTAAATTAGGTAATTCATAACTTTTTGAATTTTCAAATAAATATTTTGAATTATCAATCAATATTGTTATTCTTTTTTTAAAACAACACTCGCATTATGGATTAGGTATATTATCTCTGTGTGGCGGAGGGCTTCACAAAAGTATAAATAATGGACAGAAAGTACACCCACACTCGGAACAACGATCTATGGATCCCACAAAAAATTGTCCCGTGTGGGAATCGAACGCGCAAACTTTGGTTCATCAGACAGGGACACTAACCAATAAACCAACAGATCTTGATTTTACCAAATATTACTTTTTAAACACAGTCTCACTTTATTCCAGGTCATAGACTTCGGCAGTTCGTGCTACGAACACCAACGTGTATATACGTACATTCAGTCGAGGTTCTACCGTGCTCCCGAAGTGATGATGGGAGCCAAGTATGGCATGCCCATCGACATGTGGTCGCTGGGGTGCATATTGGCGGAACTGCTTACTGGTAAGCCTGGCTTTTCGCTTGTTTAAAGGTTTAGTTATGATATATTTGTTTTGATGTTATAGTTTTATATTTATATATTAAAAAAAAATCTTGTCTTGCAAGGGTGTAATATCATTTAATAATTTACGCAGTACGATTTATAAAGACTTTCGTGCCTTTAACTTTAACATGATTATTCACTTGGTCCGTCAATGTTTCCAGGTTTCCCCCTCCTCCCCGGTGAAGATGAAGCGGATCAGATGGCATGCATCATCGAACTCCTGGGAATGCCTCCTCAGAGGCTCACGGAACAGGGCAAGCGTGCGAAAAATTTTATCAGTAGTAAAGGACTGCCCCGATACTGCACAGCGTCGACTCTGCCTGATGGTACTACGGTGCTAAGTGGTGGTAAGTAGCTTAACTAAATATTAAGTGCCTCAGTCAGACCCTAAGAGTCATATGATAAATTATTTGTTCGTTCAAGTCAACATTAGTTCAAATTTCATCTCAAGTTTCACTCTAATGACCCTATATACTACGACGCTTATTCAGTGAAATCCATAACTTTTGGGAGTTGAAATAAAATCTACTCTTCATCACTTCTATTAATACATGAACTGTCACGAAATTTATTAACTGCCCGCTCTCTACAACGTCATAAGAAAATGAATACAGACTTGAGTCAGACATACCGATCCTACTACGAGGTGCTGAGCTTTCTATAAATCACATGTACTCATGTAATGATTACGGTATAGACAATGACAACTTGTCTGCCTTTCGGTGACTCAACGCCAGACAGGAAGAAACATATACAGGGTGTTGCATTTTTGTTTAGAAGGGTTGATCGTGTCTTGAAAGTACTTCATTTGTCTGTACTTGTTTCCCCTTCACTCGAGTTACCGTCGCCCCATGCAGGGCACATTTTGTAATATGAAGGGTTACGATACTTTTACAATTTATGGCATGTTATGTGAAGAAGCCATCAATCATTTGAATTGTACCATAGTCATTTTGTGGGTTCTGTGATTCTTAATACTTATTGATTTTCTAATTCATGTTTATTTTGTTTTCGTAAATCGAAATCATCCTATATGCCTAATAATATATTGAGCATTTGAATTATTTGGTTAAGTGCCAAGAGCAATGTGTAATGTTTTGAATAATCAAACACAGCTTGATAACAATCAGTTTTAAATTACTAAAAAGTTTATCGTCTGATTTGGTTTAGTATTCAGTTACTTTGCCTTTTAAGGATCACTAACTGGTGTACAAAATCAATTTAATAAATTTGAACCAGATAGTTACGATAGAAAACGTATTCCCAATTTTTTGTCAGCCTTACAAACTTGGTCTTCATAAAAACCACTATAATTTAAAAGAAATAAAATGTAGTCTGTGCACCCTAAATTTGTTAAGACCATTTTTTTTTTTTTTAGTTTATAATGGAATGTTGGGAAGATTAACTTCTACGTAGAAAGTTACCAACCTATCTTATAATATTAGTATAGATGAACTTAAAACAAATAAGATTATATTATTGAACTAATATTGTGTAATATGTTCCAGGAATGTCGAGAAGAGGCAAGCCGCGTGGTCTACCGGGCTCCAAGAGTTTCTTGATCGCACTCAAGGGTTGCCAGGATAAATACTTTATCGATTTTATTAGACGGTCAGTTCAAATATATTAAGTACATATTATAAATAGACGAAATGTCTTTTATAACCATTCATTGGACTATACATACATACAACTTGTATGGATGTGAAAGAAAATATGATGATGTTGAATAAAGTTATGAGTAAGGGGATAGACAGTGAGGTGACGATTTTTAGAAATCGTTTAACGAGTCTATTGTTAAGTGGGAGAGACGTACTTGCTCTACTTACCGATCCCAGCAGTGGGAATAGTATAGGAAGAAGTATAGAAAGTGTTATAAGAGTTAAAACGAACAAATGAAATATATTATATTTAAAACTCTATAATACATCGATATATATTTAATGCATAGATAAAATTTTCGCTTTCTTAGTAAAATTCCAATATTCGATATATTTTTTTATCAAATTTCAGTAAACACTATTAACCTTGCCTATATTTAAGATATCATTTTAGAAATATTAAACATATTACCATAGTACCAGTTCTATATTACCGTAATTCCTTCTTTTTTTTTATTATACTGAATATTTATTGGCATATGTATTCAATATTATAAAAAATATACAAATAGTAAGTTTAACGAGTATTTATGGAGTGGATTGCCAAAACTACCCTTAGGAACCATACAACTAGTGATGTTACCATAGTACTATAAATGTGCCTAATGCCTATTATAAATAACTTTGTTTAAAATAAATAACTTCTTTTAAAATATTCTTTCGTTAACACATAAACATCCCCTCGTGCCTCCTCAGATGCCTAGAGTGGGAGCCCGAGAAGCGTCTAACGCCAGTGCAGGCGCTGCGCCACGCGTGGTTGCGCCGCCGGCTGCCGCGCCCGCCGCACGACGACGAGCCCGCGCCCACTGTTAGTATGCACACCAGACTCAACAAGTGAATAGGTTGGTTTTACGCTTTGATGCTTGTGGTTAGGCAGGGGATAGGTCATTGAACTGTTATGTATCTTTAACGCTTGCCGTAATTAGTCATTTAGTACCCAAATATAAAGTAATTTAGGGGAACTTATAATTTTTGATAATTTCAGCCTGATTGGAGCTTGATTAGTTTTTTATTTGCGACAATTTTTACTATTATTGTATATATTATACAAGCTTGGGTTACAAGTTTGAATATTAAAACAGCTGCTGAAGAATAAGTTATAAAATTAAATAGATGCGTTCATTAAACCCTCGTTATAAAATAAATAATTTAATTTACATTTATAAATATTGCGGCAGGACCAATTAAACCGGTAATATTATTTTATCGGTTAATTATTGTCATATTTTATTTAATACTGTAAAACCACAAGCATCACCTTTTTATTTTTTTATTTCATTATTAAGTTGCGCGTTTTATTGATTTAATTACATATATTTTCTTTTTCTTTTTTTATTTCATTTTTTATTATGTCAATAAAGTTTATGTATATTTTTAAATAAAGTACAACCCACACAGTAGGTGAATATTTGCTCCTATAACTTCTTAAATTAATGATTCATCTCAAACACTACCCCAAGGGTCATTGACCTCCCGTCGTCCCGTACCTAGTGGTCGTCGCCACGTACATGTGTGTTGTTGCAGTCGAGCGGCGGGTCGGGCGGCGCGCGGGGCGGGTCGCTGCGCACGCCGCTCGCGCGCACTCCCGTCACCTTCAACGCATCGCACGTCGCCAGTGAGTGCTGCCCGCCTTACCGATTATATGGGGCTACGATGTGCTCGATTTCATGTTTTAAAAATATTAAGTGACACTAAAAATGTAATGACCGTGGTCTTTGTGCACTCGTTTATAGCCAGGTCACTTAACCGATAAATGATATATCACTTTCAGAAGCGAAACTCCAAGCGGCACTATCGGAAGAGAGCAGCGGCATGAGCGGGTCGGTGAGCGGCGTGAGCGGTGTGGGCGGGCGATACTGGGCGGGCGGGAAGCTACCGCACCTGCCGGCGCCCTCCTAGCGCCCGCCCTCCGTGCGTCGCCTCGCCAAAGTGAGATACTTGAATTCATATGTTTCGATCCCTCATGAATAAAAATCTATCATACGTTTTAACATTGGATTACTTTGGATGAAATGGAAATATACCCTCAAATAGTCTCTCAAATGAGTACCGTCACCGAACACAGTTCTAATGGTACCCGTGTCGGCAGGTGTCGTCGCTGGAGGCTCCCCGGCGGGCGGGCGGCGCACGCCTCGAGCTGGAGCGCCGCAGCCTCGACCTGGAGCGGGAGCTGCGCCCCGAGCGCGCCTCCGACGCCTCGCTCGACGACCGCGACCACCTCGTCTGATGCGCGGCGCCGCCGCCTCCGACCACCGCCGACGACTTACGATCTCACCTTCGCGATCGAGTGCCGTCGGACCAGATCTCTCTCGCGCGGACTGAAGCACCGCCTCTGAAGCGGCGGGAGATCGGAAGACGGAGCGAGACGGAGCCACTCGAGGGTGTAGTGCGCCGATAGTGTCGCGATGAACCCGTCGCCGTCGCCTCGTGTCGCTTTTGAGTATTTGAGTGCCGACTGCTTGGTACGGATGCCGTATACCCTACACTGCCTGGCGCCTGTATCTTCGAATATAGATTAGTCTTTGTATCGTATGCTTAAACGAATGTTGCATTTAAATTTTTATAGATATACCTAAATGTCTCTTGGGTTATGATAGAGCAATACGCTTATACATCGAACGGTCGAGTGTGAAGAATACGACTGACACGACGACAAATTTGACCAATGCGTGTCCTTTGTACCGCGTTTCTTTTTATAAAACTCATGTTCCTAGTGTGTGTGTGACCGACTTTGAGGCGACGGCGGACGGGATAAGGATTATTTTCGCTTGGCGGCGAGCGTTCGAAAGAATCTAGTGCGTAGCGGCAAAATTGATCTCAATAAATAAATAAAGACTTCAAACGTATATAAATACGGACATCTAGTGGAATTGTGCGAGTAACTAACGTGTTTTACTGTTTTCTATGTATTATACATGTAACGTGCGGACGTTGAGTCGATGTTAGTGCCTGCTAAGGTTTAGTTTTAGGAACCTCGACCACTGTTTAAGGGAACTCTTTGATCATTTTACCGAAACGACTTTTTCGAGAGCTGAATTTTTATTATTTTTGTTTCGCAACTCACGCTATTTGCGAGGGAATTCGTAGAATCTTGTAGCGATTTTCACAAGATTTTAACTGAATTTTTTTTACGCTTCTGTATTGAGCGATTTATTTTTTTTTCTAATTCTCTCTCGAAATCCGTAGAATTAAGCTATCGTGTGTTACTAAATAACGGTTTTCTACAGAATCAATGTCTTTTTTTTAAATTTTAATTTTATAATTCGACATAAGTGTTCGTTGGTAAGTTGTCCCTCAAGTGATATATAGACGCTGTATTTGTAAATCGGTGACCTTATAATCAATTCTTAAAGGATTTAAGGTTAGATGCAAGGCCTTTTTTACTAGTTAAGAATAGATGGGTGGATACTAGCGTACGTGATGGGTTGATATGATTTATACAGTAAATAAGCGATGATACTGTATTCGCACACTTAGTTAATGTACCGCCATTAAACTAGCTTACTTTATTTACTAATAAAGTATATATTTAGTCCGTTTTATTTTAATGGTTCCTTTATTTATATTGTCGAACATATCAGTCCATTTTTCACGTCATTAAGGTTATCGCACATTGGAACGACATGAAGCCACTTGAATTCAACTACATTTAAATGTATGCTTTATTGTAGGACTGTAAAGATCATATTTGAACAAAGTTTATATTCTTTTTATTAGTTGTCCCTTACCACGATATTAATTGTATTTAAATAGTTTGTAATTTATGTTTCAATGTGCGATGGTCCTTAGTAGTGGTTCAGTGTTAACCGCCTCAGTGCAATATGTCTGACTCGAACGATTCGTTTATTTGTCTTCCTGACTATTTGTATTTTTACAAAGGCCTATCTTTATAAATTAATGCATTTTTTTATAATTTTCAAATACATAGTTGTAGATTATTTTCTTTATGTATGAAAGTACATAGCAAATTATATTTCAATGAAATTTATTATATATGTGATGAAAGACGGGTGTTGGAATAAAAAAAAATAACACGTTTAAAAGTAGATAATTGGTCCATTACCTCCATCCTGCTATCGAGTTTGTGGTAGAGAGTGACAGCAGGACACTCATACAATTCAAAATTATTATTATTGCGTGTTATTTTGGACAAATTATATTTTTTATAATTTAACGTGTGTTATTGAGGAATTATTAATTATAGCCCGTTGTTTTATTTAGTTGACAGTAACCATACTCAAAATAGCATTTTTTATTTGGCTAATAATTGTATTAAGTTAACTGCCTTGGTTTATTATGCTCAATAGTTTTATCTTAGTGTCTGACTCGTAATGGCAGACGTGACATTAGTTTATTTTTTATCCGAATAGCGGTTTAAGGTATTTAGTCAATTATTGTATCTTATTTTACGTCATGGAAAGTCAACCTAGAGCCTTTTCACATCGACCGTTGCTGTATAAACAGTGCCAAATAAGTATAGTGTGAGATGTAAGGCTTTGCGAAACCATCCTGTATGATAATGGCATTTTTATATGGAACTGTCCTCGGAAAGGTGAGATGGAATATGTGATAGCTTGTCGTTTGGTTTATGTCCTGTTTTGGAATATTTTTCTGTGAGGTACATAGTTATTCGAATTGCTTTAAATTTGTGAAGTAACCATTTATTATGAAGTACATTGAATTTTGTTTTATTATTTTGTAATATGAGATCGTTGTTTAAAAATTGAGTTAATTCTCATAACAAATAGTTGAAGAAATTGATAATAAATTGTACGATTGTAACTTTAATTGACGGTCTTTGTAAATTATTGCCGAAATTAATAATCGATCTACAATCCGAAATTTAATTACACCTAAGATAACTTCGTACAAATTCACTCTTCAGATCGGTTATTGGTACCTATAGCTCAAGTAACTGATAATGAACTCATATTTAGTAGTAATAATTGGATCAGGATCGATTATTAATTTCTGCCAAGTTCTCACCTCACAAGCTTTGCTTGGCATCGATCAGTATTAAATTCATCAAACCTCATATAAACTGCCAAGTACATAATAAGTATAATTTGCGATCCCAGGTATGAAATTAGTTATTATTACAGTTTTCGTTAATGCATTTCTCTTTATAGTTATTTTGTGAAAATGTGTTCCCATTTTGTATGTACAGCTAGTGTTTCGCTGAAACTCATAGCAACAATGTGAATACTATACAATTTAAATAAATGAATTATATAAATATGATCTGAAGTTTTTTTTTCTTTGTGTCTATAAATAACTTTTAATATTATTATTTTTTATATAATAACTATTAGGTTTTGAACGTACTGAAGTGGTTATGTTATTATGTATTTCTATAAATGCATATGTATACATTTAAAAACGTCTTGAAAAAATAGTTCCTAAGTTAAAAAAGAACCTCGAAACTAAAGTTTCAAAATGTTTATAACTTCAATCTATTAACGTCAATGATCGTTGCCACAGAAGGACCCATAAGGTCTCTTTTATCGTGGTATCAGCGCCTTAGAATGCCCAGAGACACGGCAGGGGTGGTAAGTGAAAAAAATGCAATAGAAAAAGACCAAACTTTTAAGTTTTATCTATCTGTCAAAGTTTTGTATCCTAAAGTGCTTCAATATTCTTTTTATCTCTGGCGAACTGTTAATAGTACTGAGATGGCGTGAGTAGATAAATCAGTGACATTGCGTCTGTGGCATTGTTGGACTTAAAGTTAGTTACCCCGTTATCTACTTACTAGCAATATGTAGTGATTCCCGGGAGAACATGCTAATTCATACGGCGATTCATTCGCTACTTAGATAAGACCGATTTAAAAGATCAAAAGTTGTCCATAATCTTTATAGAGTTTAACAGAACGTTAAAAGGTACACAAATATTTTTTTGTTGCTTGGTTCGATGAAGTGGGATGTCCACGGCGTAAACGTATACTTCTGTAAACTTCTGTAAACGTGTGTCGGAAGGCGGACTGGTGAATTCATTCGTACTATTCCTGGGCACACCAAAATGTATCCCAGAATACACTGACAGGCTGGCAATTCTACACCTGTATTCGAAATTGTGGAGACTGGTATCAACAAATTCAGAGTAACTTTAGCACTCCCCTCAGTTGACTGTAATGCTGCGACATGCTATGAGACATTTTGCGGCATGAGCCACAATGTGACAGCAGTAAGTATCTTAAACACGGCCGGATCTGTTTTTTATATAATGTTAGAAGTTGTCCCAGTGTGAAGTATCTACTAATGGATATTTGCAAGCTTCCTTTGAGCATCTATGGCCCTGGACTCAATAAACCGCCCAGTTGAGATCTAAAGAAATCCCTATCCCCTACAACTAAAGACAGTCATTATATTCGGAAAGTAGAAGCCAAGATAAAAGAGCTCCTTTTGACCGTAAATAGAAATGTCTGCCAATCAATCATGGTGAAATATGCTCTCTTTAGTGTTTTATTAGGAAGGTGCATTAATTTATAGATAATAAATTACATTCAGAACACAAACATGTCAATCTGATAAAATTTATAGTGTCAATGATTTTAATTAAAGAAAAAACAATACATTTTGAAAAATATGTTATTAAAACAGGAAAACGATGCCATATAAACCGGGTGAGTGGAAGTAGTCTTTACTGTCATTTTATATGCAATACATTGCATGCTATCATAGTATTACAAATCTTGAAATATGTTGATTATAAAATCTACACAGTGCATCGCAAGTCAATAAAATAATTGCGAAAAATTGTCCAATAACACACTAGTATCGATTATGACATCGTTGAATTTACACAAATTATTTTTTTTTATGCCTTGCATGTTGCAATCTAGAAATCCCCGCTAGATTAACGCCAATGATTAAAGAGTTTAGAGCCCTTATATGATAATATTATACGATAAATATTAAATTTCTTGTTATAGATTAACAGTTAAAAATATTGTAAAACTAACAATACATTACAAAATATAATTACAACATAAACGATGAAAATGACAATGTATGTTCCAAAAGTTGATTATTTACAAAGAATATAAAATTATTGTTATTATCTGTCAAATTATTTTCTTAACGTTTAGGAACCTACTCATATACAGGACAACACCGTATCTGGACACGTTTAGACTCAAAGTTGAAATGCAATAAAATTTGACATTTCCCAACAGATTCACAGTTTTTTTGGTCAACCGACTTTATCCTCATATTTTGATTCGAGATAAATATAAAGATTATGAAATTGCTAATAAACATGTCAACCATGTAAATTTATTATTCATTTTGTATATTTCCATTAATGAATCATTCATTGTTTGGTTTATGGGAGAGTGATGCACGATCATCGTTGTGAAATTAAAAAAAAAACATGCAACTTGTACAATGTCTTGCAAAAGTCAAAAGTAAAGTCATAGACCATAAAACATACATGTACATAAACCATAAACGTACATGTACATACGTACGTTTTTACTACATGTACTTACGTACATGTAGTAATAACATACCTACTTAAATCGTTAAGTATAATTTCAATAAAAAAGTTTTACTAGGTACATAACTTTTTTATATTCCCTTTTCTATGAAGTTTATTTTATTATTTTACATTTGCAAAGGCTAAACAGATGACTAAAAGTAACTATATTATAATAATCATACCTGTGAATCGTGGCATAAGTACTACGTGTCCGGACACGAGGTCGTCGACATCATGGATACGAATCATCTGCTACAGTAGTGCTTTTACAATAAATAATTTAGACTTCTGGTTTACTTTACTATTTTTTAACCTCCGACTAAAAAGAGGGGTGTTATAAGTTTGACCTGTCGATCTGTGTATCTGTATGTCTGTGTATCTATATATCTGTGTATCTGTATATCTGTGTATCTGTATATATGTGTATCTGTATATATGTGTATCTGTATATATGTGTATCTGTATATATGTGTATCTGTATATATGTGTATCTGTATATATGTGTATCTGTATATATGCGTATCTGTATATATGTGTATCTGTATATATGTGTATCTGTATATATGTGTATCTGTATATATGTGTATCTGTATATCTGTGTATCTGTATATCTGTGTATCTGTATATCTGTGTATCTGTGTATCTGTGTATCTGTGTATCTGTGTATCTGTATATCTGTGTATCTGTATGTCTGTGTATCTGTGTATCTGTATATCTGTGTATCTGTATATCTGTGTATCTGTGTATCTGTATATCTGTGTATCTGTATATCTTTGTATCTGTGAGTCTGTCTGGGGCAATGTAGCGGCCAAACGTGTGGACAGATTTGTATGAATTGAATGTGAATTATGTAGGCCAAAAGGTTTTTACACTTATTTACTCAGGTAAAGTACTTTATTAGGTATACCTGTTGCCCGTGACTGTGTCCACGTAGACTGTAAAAAAAATATTTATAAGGCTTATGATCGTAGTCATAAAGAGTCACGAGCAGCAGCTAGTGATAATATAAATCCCTTCATCATAGAGTTATTAGTGATTGTAAATCATTTTAACTCTAAATGTTTATATTTTTTAATATTCGTATATACCTATATGAAAAAGTCTTGAACCATGTTACTTAATACATCTATAATTTATTACATTGTCGAAATTCCACGCGGATCCTTATTTTTGCTCGTATTAAATATAACCTATGTTCATCAGGGGGATAATGTAGGATTCTAATGCTAAAAGATTTTTTTAAATCGGGCCCGTAGTTTCGAAGCCTATTCAATTCAAACAAACACACAAATCTTTCCTCTTTATAATATTAGGATAGATTATTAGAAATACTTAAACAACTGAAAATGTATGTGTCTGTAGGTTAATTTAGTACAATTAAGAAATCAATAACATAACTTTACCTAAATCAAAGAGTTCAGACGGTTGATGTAAATAATTGTAAATCGGCTGGTTCTCACCTAAAGATGGGTGTTCCACAAGGATCTATTCTTGGCCCCTTTTTATTTTTACTATATATTAATGATTTGCCCTTTTATGTAAAAGGACTATGTGACATTGTACTTTTTGCTGATGATACCTCGCTTATTTTCAATGTTGATCGTAATAAAGCTAATTATGACAAAGTAAACAGTGCTCTGTCACGTATTCTTCATTGGTTCGAAATTAATAATTTGGTCTTAAATACTAAAAAAAACTAAATGCATGGAATTTACACTTCCTAATGTCAAAAGTCAAAATTGTAGTCTACGCCTTAACAATCAAGTGTTAGAACTGACTGACTCAACAATTTTCTTAGGTATAACTTTAGATAAAAAGCTCCAGTGGAACCCCCATCTCTCAACTCTCGCTGGCAAACTCAGCTCTGCCGTCTTTGCAATTAAAAAAGTAAGACAATTAACAGATGTTAATACGGCTCGACTCGTTTATTTTAGTTATTTTCATAGTATTTTGTCTTACGGTATTTTATTATGGGTCAGTGCTGCCGAAATGAATTCTATATTTCTTTTATAAAAAAGAGCTATACGGGCTATTTGTAATCTAAGAGTTAGAGACTCCCTAAGAGATGTTTTTAAAGAAATCGGTATACTTACGGTTGCTTCTCAATACATTTTTAATAATATATTATATATACGTCAAAATTTAAATACTTATACTAAAAATAGCGACAGACATACGATAAATACAAGAAATAAAAATAAACTCGTAACGTTAGGCGTTACGAGTTTATTTTTATTTCTTTCGACTTCAAAAAGTTAACAAATCCTTCATGGGCTTCAGTGTACGCATATATAATAAGGTTCCACAAGATATTTTGGATCTTCTTTTCATAGTTTTAAATCTAAAATTAAAAGTATATTATTAAATAAATCTTATTATAAAATTCAAGAATTTTTGGATGATCGAAATGTATGGAACTTGGGTCATTGACTCATTTGCAGGGATGCAGGATGTTATAATGTATAAGTCAAACATTGTTTAATTTCATTTAAAAAGAGCAACTGTTGAGTTTCTGGCCAGCTCTTCTCAGCAGTACAGCATTCCGAGCTGGTGGTAGTTTACTCACAGACTGACTATACTGACCAATCTAATGTAATTGACGATTCAAAAGTGCGTGTAAATGCCTACTTGAATAAAGGTATTTTGAATTTGAATTTGAATTTAAAAAGCAGAAAAAAACGACGCAACGACTTCAATAAGTAGGTACTACATAATAATATTATTTTTATTCTTTTTAGAGATCTTTTTGTATCGGGGTTTTTTTAACCGACTTCAAAAAGGAGGAAGTTCTCAATTGGGTCGGTATATTTTTAAATTTATTTTTTTATTATATTTCTACTGTACAACTTTTTAGCTAAATTATTAAAACGTGGTAACAGATTGAAAAATTACAGAAAAATATATAGGTACATTTATTTATAGATTCAAGACCGATATGAGTTTTTATTGAGGAAATAAAGATATAGCTATTATTATTACACATACAAGAATAATGTTCAGAAAAAATCATTTATATTTAATTGAATAGGTTACTAAAGTACCTAATGGAAGTTGTTTACTGAAAAAAAATCATATATCGAGGAAGTATATAGCACAATAGAAATAACTTGAACATTTGACATTGCCTTAATTTATTTTATTTATTACAAAGGCAAGTGATATAAAATAAAAGAAGTCCTAAGAGGGCGACATAACAAAAGATAGAATAATCTTTTTCCAAAACATATATCTCTGATGAAAGAAAAAATAATTAGCTTTTAAAAATTAGAGGAAGCGTTGCTCAATTAATATACAATTTTACATTTAAATTAATTAAGTATTACTCATGAATAATTTCAATAAACGTAACCATGCAATCGCTGTTATATAATAATACCTATTGCCGCCATCTTATGTAACAGAAAAAATGTTATGACTTATTTATTACAGTACCTTGAGTTAGAATAACAATCAACATGAGATTACATATTATGAATGTTTATTAAAAAATCACTTCTATATGTAACTTATTTTATTTCCAAAAAGCAATTCATAATTTGTAATCTGTTTGGTAAGTTTATATTATAGCCTACCTAATTATGGGTCCATTATAATTTGTAAAAGGTAAAGGTATTTCACCTTTAATCCGAATTGTTTGATTCTTTAAAAAAATAAAACAATTGGGTCTAAACAATAAACCTATAACCTTAATTTTAGTCTAATTAAAGCGTAAGGTACAATCCAAAGGTAGAAGTAGATAAAAAAGGTGCAAGAAGGTAGGTAAAAATATAATGCATCCGTAAACGATATATAATGATGGAGAAAATTTGTATAGAGATTTTGCCATTGTCATTTGATGTAGCTATAATTTCAGAGATAATTGCATACAAAAACAAACAATAGTACAATGTTGCCATAAATATTAAAACTTATTATTTTTATATTGAATTAAAATTTGGAACGCGATAATTGTCAAACCACTATCCCCTTGATTTCAAGGCGCTAATATCTCTCGGGGTATTAAAGATAACTTCGAGACAGAACAAGAAATTAGAAGGTACGAGAGAAGAATTAATATTTTATAGCACAGTCTTTTAAACGTTGAGGCCAGTAATCAATAGAACCACGCGCTCTTTCCATGGGGAAATTCTTCACTGCCAATCGTATGGATTGTTTTAGGGATTGCAAATTATCATGGCGTTTAGAACAAGCTGTACTCTCTAAAACTGACCACAAATCATAATCCAGCGGATTAAGGTCGGGACTGGACGACGGCCAGTCTTCTGCTCTGATGAAGTCGGAGACGTTCGCTTCCAACCAAGACTGCGTGGACCGAGTTTTATGACCCGGCGCCGAGTCTTGCTGGAAGAACCTTACTTGGTTATTGAACATGGAGTTATTAAGGGGTTTAACTACCTTCTCAAGAATGGTATCTTGATACACTCGTGCCGATGTTTTGAATACTTTTTTCACAAAAATATGAAAAAAATAGCACTCGCGTAAATATATCGACGTGTTCATATTTTAAATTGTTTTAATTGTTGTTAAAAATAATGAGTTACTTAATTAATTAGTTGATAGTTAATTAGAGTTAATTTTGGTGAGCATTCTAAGAAAGAAAAATTATCGCCGGTTAATACCGCGGCATTATCCAGTAAAATAAAATAAAAATCCTGAAGGAAGATGTGTTGATCATGTTTTCCAACGAGGAAACAAAAAAAGACGTTGCGTGGGTTGTTATGAAAAATTACGACGCACGGTAAACAGCTCTGAAACTTCTAAAAAAACATTTTGTGGCGAGCAGCTAGATCTTTATTATTGTGCAGAATATCTTATACCATATTGGCCGCAAACTGTTAAGTGTGTCATATATAAAAAATAAAATAAAAAAAAATCATTACGATTTGCTCACAATGCGAAGTCGATGTGCATGCTTTAATGACAAACATTTCCGTAGTTTATAATAAATAACTACTTCGTAAATTAAACTTTTTCTATCGACAAATGACATTTTATTTTATTCCCATCACTAGTCACTTCACATATTGGTCTATCTCTGGTTGCGGAACGAGACAGAATCGATGTCTAATTTTTGATTTGTATTTGTGGCTTATTCTTATGTCATAACTGCGTGCGAACCTAGCAAAATATAGAACAGTAGACTATCTTTGACCCACGAAATTTTTAAGTATATGTCCATGTTTTTGTTGAAGATATAAATTATTTTCAGAATTGTACTTTTAGGGGACTGATTAGGTCCCCAACGCATCCGGGGATAAATTAGTTTCGACATCTTTTAGAACCCTAACGCACCAGCTGAAAGTTTTTTAATTATGATGTCGCAGGGAACGTGTTAAGAAATGACTATTGCGTCTCTTATAGGCTGCAAGTCCTAAGTCATCTCTTAAAATACGCGACGTTGTGCTTTCTTCATTTCCCGAGATAAAATCTTTTGCTTTCGGACAGGATTTCTTCTAATTCCTTCCCTTACTGCTTTGACCACCATTTTCGTATGAACACTACGTGGACGGCCAGATCTTTCTCTGTCACAAATAGAGGAAGTCTCATTGTACTTATTAATGGCCCGGTACACAAATACCAAATGTATGGAGAGTTTTAAAAATTGCATTTGGCTATACCTACATTGTGTAATGCAATCACAGCGATTCTGTTCTCTTTATCACCCCACTCCATTTTAATATCACAAATTAGGGCCAAAATGAGAAAACACAATGAACAATCGTAAAAAATGACAGATTCCAAATTCTTTTTTTCTTGTCTCAAAAAACTTTTTTATTTTTAATTGTAACAGTATTTATTCCCAGACTAAGTATATACCCTCCTAAACTGCAATAGGAAATCAAATTGAGAACGACTAGTTTCCAAAGTGCTTAATGATCTTCTATTCTTTAAATAGTTTTTTTTTTCAGTTTTATAGCTGACACTTTAATAACTAAGTAAGAACGGGCTCTAACTTTAAAACATTCAATTGTAATATTTATCATGCAAGCAGAATGTTAGCACTTAATAATTTCTGAACTGCAATGTCAAACATTTTAGAACAGTCGGAACCTTGGATAAAAAACGGAAATGACTATTCTTATTCGATCTTACTTTTGATATAATTTCTGCACAGTTTTACTCCAGAACATTGAGGCTTTTGGTTGGTTTCAAATATGTCTTTATGTTAAAAAGGCTTGATATGTGTTATGGGATACGTAACTTCAAATCTGGTAGCTCAATTTGTCTAAGACCTTGTATATTGCACTTGCAAGTCATGGTCATCGTCGTGAAACCACACAATTTTGACACAAAAATAATTGTAAATGCTTAATTTTACAACAAGCAACATCTACTTAATATTTTTACTAATAACCTAAATTGATAAAATCACCGTCCTTTCTGATAGAATGAAGTTCGAGGTCTTTATGTTAGAATCACATGGAACAGCTTTCGGTCTGTACTGCTTAATAAGTAGAAAAAAATTGTATAATACCACCAAAAACCACTTAAATTTTTCCACAACACATCTAAATTTTTAATTAAAAAGAAAACTTAGTTTTAACTTCTTTAAATGCTCTAAGCTAATAAAATATTCTATAAAAACTGAGAGACTGAAATAAAATATTGACAATTCTAAACGTAGTAGTCATGTGTTCTATATCATACATACTCAACAAATACACACACACACACATATATATGTATACACACTTATATATGTATATTAATTTTCACTTATAATACCGATCACACTTAACAAATACTCGTATACAACTATTATTTTCGTTTTCCATATTTCTTGAACTTACGCTTATTAACTTTATTTAAGCACATTGTATTTTGTTTATTAGAATTTGAAATTCAAATTAATTATTGTGACAATTAGGAGGTTGTACCTACCGGAGAAACAGATTTCTAGGACGCAAGGACATACACCGAGTTTAGGAGTAAAGGAATCGTGTTTGTATTATTATGTTAAGCATAAACCTATAATATCGATAGTCTTATATGAGATAAAATTATGGACACGCTAGGATTCGAACTACATCTAAGAAACCGTTCGTTGCTCTACTAATCGCTACGGTATCGCTAATCGCTTCGATGATTTTTTTTTATACAATCGTTTGTATCGGGATATACAAATCTATTAAGCTTCTTTGTTTTCGTTCTTCTTTCTTCGTTCGTTCTTTTTTCTTTTAAAATGTCTTTTTGTAGAGCAATCGAACGCTTTCAAATCCATTCACAAAATTATAATAAAAAACAATGCTACAAAACACAAAAGTTATTTAGGAACCAAAAGCCTGTTAAAATCAAAATTATCGAAAATGTTATTGAGATCAATTAAAAATATATGTAATTTATAATTTAGATCTTATGGGTTTGCAATTTTTGATTGACAATTTGTCTACAACATTTATAAATTAATAATATGCTTAATCTAATATTAACCAATTGGATTTTATTCCAATTTCCACGTACTCTTCGCCCAGGCCTATGGAGAACGACGAACTTTCCAGCACAGTCGGACTGTCAGTCACAACCATTGCAACACTGTTTCATATGTTATACCTAAGATAACCAAATGGCATTCGTTCGTTGATTATATTTAAGTGTATTGACGTAAGTCGTAAGTGATAGTACAGCGTTATCTTATGTCAAACTCATTTAACGTTATTCGAATAGCGTCAATGCCATTTGTCTACGTTTGCTGATTAGAATCGTCTTTTAAATTCTTCTTACTTTTTTCAGCATAACACCAATCAAGACCGTTCTGACACTATAAGGAAACTGTTGCACTCCTCAATGGATTTTGCAATATTCTCGTTCAGACAGACCGTTTCCTCGCTTAGTATCGCGGCGTCGTTCATACAGATCGCTGTTGAAACTAACGAAGACTTTTATGCTCGGAATATTATTTTGTTTTATGTGACAAGACTGTGATTATATTGTGAAGTGCTTGTATTCTGAAACTCATAGCTGTAAGTACTTTATTTCAATGTAATTGGATAACTAAATGCAGTAAAACAATGTGTTATATTTAAAGTAGGTATTACTTATTTTTTAAAACTGTTACAGTATTGTTCTTGTTTTTTATTGTTTTTATATGATATTTAATACCAAATTCGAATATATTTACATATTATTAAAAACATAATATTAACTTATATAAAAGACATTGATGTATGTGATGAATGTAATGAAATATGATTTAACAAAAAATATTGTGCAACTGCAAAAAGGTATTTAATTAAACTTTAATTATAATTAAAGTTCTATTCTCGGTTGCATTCATAAAACAGTAATAATATTTCTTGTGATTGTAAATTATCGTTTCTACGAAAATTTTAATAACGATACATTACATTACAGTATTATAAGAGTTTTTATTTGATACCTATAATCATTTTATGTAAGTTCTAAAAAGGTTTGGTCTCGTAAATTCTAAAGTAACTGTTTTGTTTTCTATAAAAATGAACGTTCTGTATGGTGTTTGTTTGTTTCTGATTCAAATGCAACCTTCAAAGTTCATATTTTCATTTTCAATTAGGTATCTGGTCTGACTTGTTAATGATCCTGTTCTATAAATAATTCGTCGAATCCATATAAGACAAAATAATAGCCGATAAGAATCAATTTCCATATTTATTTTCTTACTGAAATATTATAAATATCATCCCACTGTAATAGTCCAAAATAGTTTCGTATTTTTTTTTTCTACACCTAAAAAAGACGTACATTTCCATATATTTTCTAAAATTATGACAATATTTTTTGGGAATCAAACTAATTATTTATGTTTCAAAGCTAAATAGTAGATCATACTGTATTCCTATTAAATATCGTTTATTTATTATTTTAACTGTAAACAGTCTAATGTTACTAAAACGTATCTAAGTAATAAATATGTACTAAATATCTGATTATATACAAATATTATTGTATATAAGACAGAAACGTTATTAGAAAATCGAGGTTCCATCTATAGTTACGTTTTCTTACATACTATAGAGTTTCACTTATTTAAATCTGTATTGGTATATAATAATACCTTTATTAGTATATAAAATATAGTAAATATATATATATATATATATATATATATATATATATATATATATATATATATATCTTATTTCATTTATTCAATGTCAAGGTATTTCGAGTTTTCAAATAAAAAGATAAGTAAATACCTAAACCTTGGAAAAAGACAATATGGTAATCAAAATAAATAGTGTTCGCAACATTTTATTTGAAATAGCGAAAATGTTGTATTTTAATTATATAGTTATTGATATTATGTATCTTCATTATTCATTAAACCATGTAACCATTAGAATTGTGTTAAGGGCAAATATCGAGATGATTTGGATGTTTGTATTATACGATTAATGTGTAACTCATAAACGTAATATTTAATGAAACACGCTATCAGTATTGCTAAATACAAAAGAACAAACATAAAACTGTAAATTGTTTTACATTTACAATAAGTTATTTAGAGATCAAAGAGTCAAACAAAACTAAACTAAGTTAATTTATTGTAATGACAACTCAAATAAAATTGCGATAGTTAACAAGATTAGCTCGTTCAAGACACTTATTTACATAAGGATTATTCCTTGTGATATCTATCAAGAGAACTGTACGTTACAGTATAAACTCCACAAACAGTCATAGATTTACTTCTATAGTCAGTTAGTCAGTTTGTCATAATGGTAATATACACTAGTAATCGGTAAAACGTGAGGAATTTAGTGTTATGCAAACAAGTGAGTTTTCTCGTATAATATTTACAAATAACTTAGCAAGATCTGAAAACAAACAATGACTATGATATAATGAAAATTCATTGAAATAATTTGAACATTTCTAGTTCTTTAAAAATGCTATATTTCATTATTCAGTTTAAAAAAAATGTAGTTCATTAATCTCAAATTCATTTGTTCATTAATCTCTTTTTTTGATCATTAAATATTAATATTGGTTTTGAGTTTATTCATTTATTATAATATATACTATTTATATTAAACAGCTGTTCAATTGGCTGTTTTTCAGCAAAAGAAACGAATGAAACATGAAGACAGAAAATATTTAATAATTGATGGTCTACTAATTAATATTTTTTTCCTCAAATACTGAAGTTTTTTCGAGTAATAGTTAGTTATAGTTTTTTTTAAATATTAAATGCTAACATAACTTCCAGAACTTAACCTCTTGATTACAGCTTTATTGTTTTTCCGGCTGATAGTTAGTAAATAGAAATTGACGAAGAAACTATTTTAAAATAGATTAATTGTTAAAATTAATAGAAGATAGAAACAAATAACGTTTTATCTAATCAGGTGAGGTGGAAGCTTACAACCCTAATGATACTAACAACGGGTTTTTGTTATCTGTAGTTAGAAAAAAAACATAATCTTAAGATATAAAAAACTACTGACGAGGCTAATCTGTACAAAAAATACTTTTTGAAAACAAATTGCTAGTTGTTATAACAGGGTAAAGAACTCAACACATTGGTATTTAAATTTTGTTTGTTTATTCGCGCAAAAAGATATTGAAAATTTTTTATGAAATTTGGTATGCTTGTAGGTTATTGCTCCGGTCAAAAATAAGACACTCTTTATTGCAAAAAATTTAGGTACACTTCAAAGAAAAATACTTTAACTGATTTGAGGTCAAATTAAAGTAACTACAGTACTAAGCCACAGGATGGATTTTATTGAAATTTTTGATCTCAGTCAATACCTACAGGATGTTTTTTTATCTAAGAAAAATAAAATTGTGCTATAAGTGTTGAAGCAAAACGCTATATTATTTAATTGTTAAGCTACAAGATTAAAGTATGAACATTTTTTTAAATTCTATATCTTTAAAATATTTCGATATGAGGTAACGAGTCTGCCAGATTCCAATGTGGTAAAACTAATACATTATTAAGTAAGCTGCTATTTTTTTTAATTAAACTTCTTTATTCATTAATAAATAATTCATTCATTAATAAATAATTTCATTATAAATTAATAAATAAATTAATAAGCCAATAAGCTACGTTGCTTGCATTAGGACATAAGTATATCTTTATCATAGGTATATATAAAGTATTAAAAAAAAATAAACAGTTTAATTATAAAACAGTACTACTGCTATTTCTCAAGTCTTTTTTTATTAAAAAAAAATTAAATGGCCATTAAATTTACTAACTTAACACATACACACATAACTACTATCTACACACTTTAACAACTCTTTAATTTAACGATGTGCATTCTAAGCGTGTTTACTATTTGTACCATTATTAATTATTAGGATTTAATCGGTGAAAAGAAACATAGCGAGGAAAATCTAAAAAACTATTAATAGCATTTAAAGTCCACTTTAGCATAGATAGCGTGGTAGGTTCCGAGATTATTCTTTTCGAAAGGAGGTCCGTAGACACAAGCATACATAGAGTATAGAACTTATAGACCGCAACACCTACTCCCTCTGTTCAATATATACTTATTAGTACTTTCGAAAACCAGTAGATGTGCATCGATAACTGGTTTTGAAGGTTACTTGTGCTCTTGATAAAAAATCGGCACAACATGTTTGTTTGAGTAATGAAAGATACATATTTCTTTGAATGACTTACCCACTTTCATTTAGTATCGAGATCCGATGAAGTAATTTTCTCTTTTACATTTCCATAACTTATATTTACTTTTGGTAGAAGAACAGTAAATTAAAATCCCATTGATTGAAGTACTACAAATTAGTTTTATACAAAGCTTTTTGATTATATATTTTGCTCTGAACTGTTACGTGAGTTTCCATTCCATTTCTAATAATTTATAATCTGTTCACATACAGATTCCTCTGTAAGTATTTTTAAAATATTTTGCTGTATTGGTTGTTTATTATTACATTTATTATAATTTCATATATTCAAAAGTTTCTCCTACATGATCTTTAACCTCCGTTTGGAATCATCATCGTCAATGAAGAGTCTATAAATTATTGTTATTTTCTTTACATAATATCTTCATACATGTAAATATAGAAGAACACCTAAGTACATGTCACTAAAGTTCTCCTAAGCGGTTGGATTGATTTTGATGATATTTTATGCGTCTTTGTTTCCGTTTTGTATACTTTCATGACAAGACAATGTCTGACCGGCCTGCTGGTCTGAATTAAAATAAAAGAATTCTGATTACTACTACTAACAAAATTCCAGGGTGTTATTACTTTCCAGTAACCAACTGCTTTCCCATGTATGCTCTTTTTGTAAACTCATTTTATATAATTAAGAGGTAAAGAAACAAACAACAACTTTATTAATTCATAAAATGTATGTTTATAAAGATGTATGTAACAATTTGGGATCTATTCTGATATAAAATATAAGTTCATCGAAAATATCTATAAACATGTAAAGTCATGTTAAACTTATTTAAAATTATATAAATATAGAATAAAAAATAAACCGATACATGCAGGAATTCGAATCCGCGCCTTTGGGGAACCGTCCCGTCGCTTAACCAATTGAGCTACCGCATCGCGGTCCGTCTCGGTGAATTAAGCATTTTATATGTGATCTCCTTAATCCGGACGGTGGTGACATCTATTAGGCTTCTTTCAAAAATCCTATCCAATGTTTTTAATTTTGCAGTAGGTATAGACAAACATTGAAAAAATGCTACTACCAAAATTAATGTTTGAAAATATCTATAAACATGTTGAGCTTAGAGTTGAAAATATAAGTTGTTTACAAATATGGTCATTTAATACTTCTTACTGAACTCTAATTTAACTTATACGTCTAGGTATATAATTCTGGAACAGTAAAGATTTCAAATTAATTATGTTCAGAATCAGCTGATTACTTTCGAATAAATAATACCTTTATAAAATTATTTAAGATGAATAAATTATAGTAGTACTATGACGTTGATATAATCTAGAATCTAAAGCAATCCAGGACGTATTTCTGTATATAATTTTTATCCGGTAGATGTCTAGATGAAGATTGTCCGGTAGCGATTTATAAATGTCCGGTAACTGTCCACAGTGTTATTCTTTTAAAGTATTCTTTACATCATCAGATTGTTATTTTCGTATTGGATGAGAAACGGACAGACGGTCGATCTTAAAATCAGTTGTGATGGCTTAGAAACTACAAATGAAATACGACCCTTGAGGCAGTCCTCAGAGAGAAAGAGAGAGAGAGAGAGAGGGAGGGAGAAGACTAGACTACAGCAAGAGTAAAGAATTTGGTCGTCGTGAAAACTCTGTGTCTGTAACTTACCAGTTAGGTATCCCTTACTCCAATCTTCTGTGATATAGTGGTATATTATCACAAGGCTCGAGGCAGCCATACAAGTTTGTAGTCAAATCACTACATCTTTGCAGTATCTACCACCTATGCTAAACGCTATTTTCTATTGCTTAACGCTATTTAATATTCGCTATTGTTTTATGTAAAATACTTATAGGGTTTTTAATAACAATATTGAATTAGTCAATAGCGCTTAAATATAAATTTAAATTGAAATGAAGTCAAGTCATTGAAAATATTTTCAAAAAAGTTAATTCATCGTAGGTATTATAAGTACCTATATGGTATAGAACTCAAGGAATAGTGTTTTTGTAAACTGTTAGTAAGTTCGTCCATCACACTTAACTACTACTTGATGATTTTAATTAAATTCGTGTGGTTGTAGATTTTGGTAACGAACTCAGAGTAAGAAGTAAAAGAGGAAACAAACTTTTTTTGTGTTGTTTATCAATATTTGTAAAAAGTTGTAGAACAAATATTGTTGGGATTAAATGTAGAGAGGCTGCCTTCAAGACGTGGTCAACTAATAAAAAATAATCCTGTATATTACAAATTATAATTACAAAAGAAAATATGCATTTATACGAGTAATAAGTGATAAGGGCCTCTCCTAGTAACAGCTAGTACATATTAAATCAAGTTGATTTAAATCTGGAGTTATATATCGATTATAATTTTTAACGTAATGTCTAAAAGAGTAAGAAAAAAATGCATATTTAAACTTAGAAAAGAAAAAATTTACATATTTATAACTATTATAGATATACATACTTAAAACAATTCACACTTTATGGGCTATTTATACATTTTACTTTATAAAAATAATAAATCAACAATTAATTAAATACTCTATGAGTGTTTTTGAATTTAATTGTAATACGTGAGCATTATTATCTTTCAATGATTATCACTTCATACATTGTAACTGCAACATATGCAACATACATATGTAAATTATGTATATACCTACCTATAAATAAATAATTCAAAAAGTTAAAACCTGCTTTATAATTTTGACAAACTCTAGCTTATCAGAAAAGTCAAAAGATCGATGATATTTCATCGACATGGGAACTCCATGAACCACTTCAAACAGAATAGAAACGAAAATGACATAATAATTCGAGAAATTGAATACATATAGTGCAACATACATACAAGATAAAACATTCGCATTTAAAACATATTTTTTGAAGTGGAAATTAAAAATTATTGATTTGTTGATTTGTGCACATATTAGTATTACAATTATTGTATAATTAGTATTTTAAAAAATAAGATAAATATTATGCAAATGAGATTGCGTCATGTTTCAAAAGATTTGCAAAAGACCAAACATCAATTTAAATATCAATAACAGTATTGTTTGAATTTGTCTATGAATTTGTTCAGCCATGTTAAGCGTATTTGCATAGCATATCTGCATCTCAAATAAATAGAATGAAACTAGTCTATACCATCAATTAGTAGAGCGATGGGAAGTATTCCAAGAGGTCGCAAGTTCGAACCCTGCGTATGTTTTTTTAATAAAAAACATGGTAACCCTCCCCCCTGAACATGGTATATCTCTCTGCTACCTTCTATTGTAAATTAAAATTGGTATTTAAATTAAAAAATAAAACCAACTAAGTTTTCAAAATTGAAGAAGGTTTAGAAATGCTTTCTCAGGAAGGTTAGTCGGGGACGAGAAAAGTGGCTTTTCAGTTGTAATATGTACCTATTACTAACAAATACAATTATCTAGTAAAACTTTTAGCAAACTCTTTAAATAATGACTTTAAAAATAATAATTCATTATTACATACGGTTTTTCTCAAGGGAAAGATTCACAACGAAGGTATATGTTAAGAAGATTGTGTGACTACAATAATAGTAAGGACTAACCGCCAAAATTTATAATCGATCTCCAATCTGAGATTGAATTGTCAGTTTACAGAACAGAAATAATATACGTAATTGCAAAAGCGGAGTCTAATTTATTTTGTGATGTTATATTTTATTAAATATTGTTTTAATATGTGACGGCCAAAAAAAGTTCTTTGTATATAAATTTGACATTGTAAATGCTTAATAACTTCATAATCTTACATGATACGAATTAACAATGAAAATACGTAAGTATGTTCGTCCGCAATAATAAGAATGGGTATTGTACTTTATACTTGTAGCACATAGAAATAGTAAAATATATGGATGGATATATTTGAAATGGCTGATATTTTAATATTACCTTGGAAAAATATTTATCTTTTTAATGACACTTGTTGAAACGCAAGCCGTGTAAGTACGTGCCAATTTGAATATATTTTTTAATTATCAAGAGAACATTTAAAATCACCCGAGACCATTATCCTAAAATGTCATTTTTAAAATATATCTAACATGTAAGATAATGTATTACTTAGTCACATTTTGTTACTTACAATTACAATAAAGATTCTTCTGTTGTAAACTGCTCATAAACATAATATGAAAATAGGTACCTACTTTCGATAATTTGCGAATTTTCTTGTATTATTAAAAAAAAACCCTCATTCATTTTTAAGTACTGATAATCTTCTAGAAACTGAAAATGGTTTTCATATTTTTTATTACTTAACAATATTCTTCATTAGGTCATCTTTCAAAACTTAAAATAAAATCAAAATCACTTTTATGTTTCAGGATTAGGTATGTTTTAATTTAAATTAAGATTTTGTTTCTGATAACAGATAGTAGATAGTAGTTTGGAATGTAGTTTGGAAGTGACGATGAAAGTTCAGAAACATAATCTAAGAAAGTCTCTACGTAAGCGCTGATATGGATATTTCGGAAACAATTTAAGTAGGGTGGGAGTGCCAACAATGAACCACAAAAAGTTTGATGAGATATAACTCTTATCCTAAAGCGATTATTATAGATTAAATTATACCAAAAGTTAGAAAATTTACTAAAGTTTAATCGCTAATACTATAATTTTGCATATTTCCTACAAATTTTGTTTAATGATCAGATTAAAAAAAATATGGAAATGGTTCACTGTGTACACCCTATAGTGCACAATGAACCAGGGGGTAGTATTCAATGAACCATTGTAGTTTACAATCAACCACGGGCTGGATACCCTAAAATTTGGGAAATAAATTAATCATTATTATATGTGAAATGTGCTTATTAACACTATTATACTTTACAGAACTTGTTATGGCATAAGAATACAACCAAAACATTATTTATATATTTATTTGGCATATTTTTTTTCCATTGTATGTCACCTGTCGCCTATTCGTTCCTTCTATTTTAGGAGAAGGAAGAATAAATTTTATTTCTTTCAAGCTAACTCCGGCAGTATCAGGTTCGAGTGGTTCAGAGAATGTTTGATTCCATTTGCTTTTTAATTTTAAATAAGAAACAAGATAATCAAGGTCTTCTTCCTTCAATTCCTCAATAACTTTGGCAACATAGTAAATATTAGATTTTTTTAATTTAAACCTAATAATGACTTAATCATCTAAACGAGGTTTTCGTGATAATGGAAGAAAGTTATCATCTGATATTGTTTCGTCCACAGTTTTCACAGTATCTACAACCTTTATCTTCTTTTGCTTGAGTTCGGCTAGCGCATTTTTTTCTGGGGTGTCGGTCGCTAGCATACTTTTTCCAGCACGCCTTTGTCGGTTGTCTTTACGAGGACCTGCTTTCAAAGGCGGTCGAAAGACTTTGGGTGAAACGAATTGACTTGGAACTTGTCTTACCACGGAATTGGTACCAGCAGCAGCAGTTAGATCTTTACAAATAGACGTACTAGGCTGGCAATCTTCTAGTTTGCTATGCTCTGGAATACTATGTCTTATTTCTGGCAGGATTGGTAAGTCCTGGTCGGTTAAAATAGAACAAGTCAAAATGGAAGGTGATTCACAACTATCACGTTCAACAATTTCGTTTGCCGTAATATCGGGCGTAGCTGGTGCTGGTCTATTAGTAACTTCGCTTGGCAAAAAGTCAACTTCAGAGAAAATGTTATCGTCTAAGGGAAATGTACCACATTTTCAAAGCACCATCGTTCATTGCTTTAAGGCACACAGTGAACCAAGGTTCATTGTGTACCTTCAGGTACTGGTTCAATGTGTACTACCTAAGCACTTTTTAATATAGGTTATGTTAGCCACGACTAGAAGCACGTAGAAGCATTAACATTCATTCTAAAAACGCGTAATAAGCCACTCCACCCTGAGATATAATTGAAAATGAGATATATGTAGTAGAAAAAAAGTAATAAAAAAAATAAACTCAGGTAATTTTCTAACTTTTGCCGCTCTGAAACACATAAAACGTCGGCGTACACAAACTTACAATGGAGGCCCACCAGCGACTGAAGCAGTTGATCGGGGTAAGCGGGGGGGTTCTATCGTGCAAATTGCATAATCTAGCAACGTTTCGTTTTGTCTCTAACTATAGTGGTTCACTGTATCCACCTGGTTCATTGTTGACTACCCCACCCTACTTCAATAAAATGTACATTACCTTATTAAGTAATTTTTCCACTGTGACTAAATAAATAACAACCTAGCAACAAACTACTTATCATTGTCCACTTACTCAAAATGAAAATACGATACAGACGTGTCAAGTGGTTCCGTGTGCTTTATAACATAAGGATTGTTTAAGCCAAAACTAGAATCAAATATCAATACTAGAAGTTGTTGCTTCAGGGGATGTCAATTTGACGACGATTTCGAAGCTAACGAATGATTAGACTATGCCTACGATTTGATAGTTATTTCGTTATGTGCCTTGGTAACTAACTTGTATTTTCTATTTCTTTCTTTATATAGCGGTCCCCCGACGCATCAACTTCAATAAGTACATAATAGTATTATTTTTATCCTTTTTAGAGGTCTTTTTGTACCGATTTTTTAAATTATTTTTTTATTTGCTTTTTAAAGTTATGTTACTAGTTTCTTTATTGTACTAAATAAACCTACTATTATTAGGTGTTTACTATCAATATTGCGGAAGAACCTTTCACCCGCACTAATAAAAGCTCAAGACATGCGCAGCTGAGTTGTCTCCTGTACTGACACGTCTGTATCGTCTCTCTTTCATGACTGGAATAGTGCCGAAATCCTGGAAGCTTGCTAATGTGCAACCCGTGCCCAAAAAAGGCAGCCGTGCCGACCCTGTCAATTACAGACCGATTTCAATCACCTCCATACTCTGCAAGATTATGGAGCGTGTATCGAACTCGCGCCTACTAGCATACCTAGAAGGTAACGATCTCCTCAGTGACCGACAGTATAGCCGTAATAGGTCTACTGGGGACCTCCTAGTGTATGCTACTCACATTTTAGGCGAGGCCATCGAGAAGAACGGAGAAGCGGTCGCCGTCTCTCTGGACGTCTCGAGGGCATTTGACAGGGTCTGGCATGCGAGCCTTATAAGCAAGCTTTCAGCGTATGGTATATCTCCTGGTCTGATCGGCTGGGTAACGGACTTTCTGAGCCATAGATCTCTCCGAGTAGTTGTCGACGGGTGTTTCTCGGAACCCTTGACAATAAATGTCGGAGTGCCTCAGGGGTCCGTTCTTTCTGCAACTCTGTTTCTGCTGCACATTAATGATCTGTTGAAGCCCGGTATCTATGGGTATGCAGACGACAGCACAGTTGTAGAAAGATATCTGCCGAGTACTCGGGCTAGTCGAGATCAAGTACAGTTTGAAAGAGAAGCCATGGTGCAACGTTTGAATGACAAACTTCAGGCAGTCTCCGCATGGAGCAATGCCAATCTTGTCAAGTTCAACGCCACCAAAACGCAGACGTGTCTATTCACCGCCAAAAGGAGCCCTTTCACCTTGGCTCCTACTTTCCAGAATGTATCCTTGGAATACAGTGACCGGCTTCAGTTGTTAGGCTTAGAGATTTCCTCGAACCTCAACTTTGGTCGGTTCATTGAGTCCAGAGCAAGAGCAGCAGCAGCAAAGCTTGCCGTTCTGGCGAAGGTTCGGCAGTACTTTACACCGGGACAGCTTCTTGTTTTATACAAAGCACAGATCCGGTCGTGTGTAGAGTACTGTGGTCACATATTTGCTGGTGCCGCAAAGTCTCATCTTGCGGTTCTGGACTCAATTGAGAGGCGAGCAAAGAGGCTTATAGGCGATCCCGAATTGGTCGAAGCCGACCTCCAAAGCCTTGAGCACAGGCGTAGAATTGCTAGCCTCTCAGTATTCTATAGGATACATTTTGGTGAGTGTGCGCTGGAATTACACAATTTAATTCCTCCGTCCCCCTTCCATCACCGGACGTCCCGACGCACGGCAGGTTTTCATCCTTTTGTTGTGGACATTCCACCTGTCCGAACGAAGCGCTTTGCTTCCTCATTTTTACTGCGTACAGCAAAGGATTGGAACAGCTTGCCTGCGTCGGTATTTCCGACCGAATACAATGTGGGTGTCTTCAAGCGAAGAGTGAATAGGTTGCTAGGGTAATGCGCCTTACCACCTAAGACTACATTCCACTTACCATCAGGTGGAATGTAGTCAAGCATTGCCTAGATCATATTAAAAAAAAAAAAAAAAAAATATCTTGGAGACGACTGCTTTTATATCGACTAAATATAGCTAAGAACTATCTCGACGGACCAGGCTTTAAATTAATAAGCACCGCAATCAAAACCATCCACCCGTTTGGTTCCTAAGATGCCAAACATACACATAGATACACAGATACACATGTTAAACTTATCACATCCCCTCTTTTTGGGTCGAGGGTTAAAAAACTCATCATAAATATCAATTTACTGATATTTATATTATTTGATGTTATTTGATAGCGATTAACCATAACCAATCATATATTCTTTAATTATTTATGTATTATGAGTCAGAATCCAAAAGTCTCAGTCAGTCAAAGATATACAAAAGCTAAGACGAATTTAAAACAACTGTGTCGATAACGATTTATGTCATTACTCAATATTCATAGCCAATTTTGTTTGCTATTGTATGTATTAGCAAAATCTACTAAATTATACAGTATTTAGTTTTAGAGTTCCGTATCTAAAGAGTAAAAACGGACACCTTATTATTAAGACTCCGCGGTCCGTCGATTAGAAGGCTGTACCGATCTTATGAGCTGTTTTAGTTAGACAGTTGCAATGTTTACAGATGATATATTTCTGTTGGTACTTAAAAAGAATAATAATAATATTTAAGTAAGCTTCCAAACAACAAACGATATGTTTTTACTCGATATTAATAACAACAACAGGTAGAGTATTAAAATGTTTACAGGATATTTAGTTATGTATATATATTCACTTAAAATAAATAGTTAAATTAGAATTAAATAAATATTAATGGGACCCCCATCCCATCAATACTATAAAGTTTTTATCGCAATATTATTAATATTTCTGGTTGAGAACAGTATTCATTAGGTTTTCTGCGTAATTATTAGTACTACAAAAAAATCAACTTCACAACAATCAATAGTATCGTTTGTGGTTTTCGAGAAGGTTTTCTGACTTTTTTTACAAACGATTCAGAGTGTATTCCAAAAGTTTTTAGTGCAGCATTATTTATTTTTCTGGTTGAGAACAGTGATTATTAGGTTTGCCGCGTAATTATTAGTAGGTACTACAAAAAAATCAACTTTACTACAATCATTAGTATCGTTTGTAGTTAAATATGAGCGAAAAAAAGTAAGGTTTTTTGATGGAGCTACCTACTCGTATTATGCTACAATACAAGAATCACGTTTTCGGATTTATTGTAATTTTCTAATAAGGAATAAAAAACAGATAGTTTAATATCTTATATATTTATTTTAATTACAATTATTATATTGCTATATTAGCACTGTTGAAACTACAATTTATAATTTCTGAAACCTATTGGTATAAACAAATCTATTTTTATTGTAATAATAAAAATACATTCGTATCTCTCTTGCCTTAGCATTGGTTCTATCCTTAGTTGTCTTCTACTTTTTCATGGTTGAGTGAAATGGTTTGTTCTGGTATATGGTGGAGTATATTTTACATCTCTGCTAAGGCTACCTGAAGATTCAAATATTATACTCTTTACAATGTATATAGAACTGGCCACGAGAACCTTGCACTTTAGGCATTGTGATTGCAGTCTATTCTAATATAATGAAATATTTTTGACAATATTGATTTAACAAGTCACCTGAATATTCCAGTAACAGACTGATGAAGAAACCTAAGAATGTTTGCAGGATCACCTTATGTCTGAAATACATAAGAAAGAAATAAGTTCTGGTATATTTACAACATTTCAATTTCCAAATTGTTTAAAAAAATGATTTATATCTTACTCGATTGCGGCCCCGATATCTTAATGCTGTTAATATCTGAAGCAGTGAAGATAAGTCACCTCCACGTTATTTCACCACCAAACAGTCGATTTAAAAGTAAGATACGTAAGTAAGTAAGAACTGTTCATCATTATAGATATCAAATAGATTTTCTCTTATTTTTAATACTTTACATTTTCTCCTAGACTGTTGCATTTGAATCACAATATTATTTACTGCTTCAACTCCTTGTGTTAAGTTAAAAGCCATTTTATTTTTTAGTATATACTATAGTATATATACTAAGCACTCTGATATTTGCAAATTCAATAGAATCTTGAATATAGAGAATTTTTGACGTTAGGAAAAAGGTTTATTTGGTTGCTTGGTTACGATGGTTATATCGAACTTAAACTAGGGTGAGAGTTGGTTTAACGATGTTTTAAAATTGTTAGCACTTTAAACCTAGGTTATGCTAGGTTTAAGTTACATCACCGGGTAGAAGACCGGGTCGGGCGGGTTACCTTGGCGGAATGCGCATCCTGGGACCGTCAGCGTACTGAGCTGACGGCCGTGGTTGGCAGCGACCTCTCGTTGCCGAGCGTTGTTTCCGCGATGCTCGACGACGAGAGGTCCTGGGTCGCTATGGCCTCCTTCTGCGAGCAAGTCATTGCCGCGAAGGAGGCCGCGGAGCGGGACAGAGAGGCAGCCTCCTCTGAACCGCTCCGCAGGGGTAGGCTGGGTCGAAGGAGGCGGGATTACGCCCGCAGCCTTCTTCCCCAGCTGTAGTGCCTAGACGGGAGAGGGGGGTGACCTCTCCCGCCCGCTATAGGCCTACGAGGTGAGGGTGTCCCTAAGTTGATCGGGGCCCCTCGCAGGGGGTTCCGCCGGGGCGTCACGGTGAGTGCGAAAGCGATCCCGTGGCGCCCCACTAAGGCGATGAGGTCAACCGTTGGTTTTTTAGTGGGTAGCCTTAAAAATGGCAGCGTCTTCTATGCTGCCGGGTAGTCCCACATACCCCTCGGTCATCACCTTCCTGGCCGCAGGGATGATGCGTAACGCATTTTTCCAACGATAAAAAAAAAAAAAAAAAAGTTTAAGTTACATCGTGTTTATTAGTAAGCATTTTCCTTATTTCGAATTTATATTTGGTTTAAATTGTTAAACCTTGTTTATAAGTAAGGCCGTTACTAATTCTATGAATAATAATTTCGCCATAATTGTTCTTTCAATATCATTATATTGAATTGTTAAACTAATGCTAACTGCTTATCTGTACTGACTGATGTAGTAAGATGTAAATAGTTTAGAAAAAATAGTTTGGATAAATAAGCTTGGAAAGCAATGAAATCAATGTTTGATAAAAATTAAAAAAAACCCCGATACAAAAAGACCTCTAAAAAGAATAAAAATAATATTATTATGTACTTATTGAAGTCGTTGCGTCGGGTGACCGTTGTATGTACGTTAATAGTGTCTATTTTACGAAGGTAATCATTGAGGACGCAGACTATACGATCCGATATCGTAATTTCGTTATTTGCCTTTTTAACTTAATAAATTAAATTAATTTTTAATATCTTCCTTTATTAAACGGTCCCCCGACATATGGGTAGGTAGATAGGTAAGTTTCACATATACGAATATTAATAAATATAAACATTTAGAATTAAAATGATTTACAATCACTAATAACACTATGATGAAGGGATTTTTATTATCACTAGCTGTTTAGCTATTGCCCGTGATTCTTTATAACCACGATCATAAGCCATATAAATATATTTTTCACAGTCTACGTAGACGCAGTCACGGGCAACAGCTATCCCTAATAAAGATAAAGTACTTTACCTGATTGTAAAAACCTTTTGGCCTTCATAACAAGGCTTATTTTTCTAATATAGCGCGGGCGAGGCCGCTGGGAACAGCTAATTATTGCATAAGATCCATCCCGACGCTTTCGATTAAAAAAACCACATTCAAATCCGTCCACGCGTTTGGCCGCAAATTTGCCATAGACAGACACACAGATACACAGATCGACAGGTCAAACTTATAACACCCCTCTTTTTAGACGGGGGTTAGGGTTTAGCTTATTAAAATTTGTATAAATTATTATTAATAAATCGTTTCGTCTTTGGTTTTCTGTGAGTAATTTATAATAATAATTATGTACATACCTACCTTATATGTCTGACACAAGTATGAGGTTTAACTTTAATATAGAATATTTATGAAATTACCTGAGAAATTAGTTCTGGTTATGAATTGCATAATGAATTAAGCTTTAGATATTATTCCGAGATGTTTTTTTTTTACAAAACAGAATCAAGAGCAGTTTTTATAACAATAAATCGGAATGAAATTGAAATTGAAATGAGGCCAAACACCTATGCGACCTGCTTAGTAGAACAGGTAGTAACAAATAAATGAGCAATAAATCAAGTTGATAGTAAGAGGGCGTGCAAGGTCTTGGGGTCCCCCCTCAATTTAACTGTCTACTGTGACACCGAATGCAAGTTTCCGCTTTCAATTTACCAAAAAAATATATTTAGAATATAGTGACCTGAAACTAGACTTGTGTAATATTTAAAGCAAATAATATTTACATTGTAGGTTATTTATTTTAATTGACTACTTATATTTATAAAAACATAAAAGTTTTATTTGTTTTACCATGTCCATTGAAAACATTAAAGGAAAGGTTAGCTGCAATTACACCATAAAATAGGTAATCTTTTTCAAGGATATCGGATGTAGGTATTTTAAATAAATGTGTGCCTAAGGTTATAATGGTAATTTTTCGTTAGTATTTTTAGTATTCTTCAATCGAACTTTATAAGATCCGACTTATTTAATCAATTCTTACAAGAATTGAATATCGGAACGAATACATTCAATACAGCGTGTTTAAGCGTTAAAATCAATGTTCATACATTAACAAAAATATGACCTGCTATATATCTCTTATGTGACGTCATGGTAATGACTTTCAAATTAGTTCAAAATATGCAAATACGTATTAAGTACTGTTACGTTACAGTCACATTTATAAGTACAGCTGACGAACATATAAAGGAGACACTGAATAGCGGCTAGCGCTACCGTTCATATAATAAGTGTATATTATAGAAAACGCTTTATAATTTTATAGCGAAGACCATATCTACATAGTGAGATTACGAGCAACCCGGATTAATAAGGTCGTATTGCCGTATATTGATTTACTTTAAATACTCATAGTTTCCTACTTTTACGTGAATTCTTTTACAGTCAGTTCTTTTATAAAAGTGATATCAGCGTTACATCATGCTTATTGTATGTACATTACAATGTCATCAGTCTTGTAATGTAAATAAGATGTCACATTTACATTAAAATGTTGGTGGTTGTTGTAGTTTGAATAATAGTAAGTAGCTTTGTTGTTTTTCTTATATACATAATAAAGGAGTTTATGATTGGTTTATCTAGAGCTAGCAGTTTGGAGTTCGGACTTTCAAAAGTATTGAATGGGTAGATACTTACATTTTATTATGGGGCGTGCACCGAAAGCCAGTTCAATATATTGTGTATTTAAATGAAGCATTCAATTGTATTTGTAGTTGCTGATGCGAAACACAAATGTTAAAGACTATAATTTGTGTCACAATGGACCTATGGCTTACACAAACGCCATTTTATTGTCATTTTTGTGTACGTCATCTAATATGACATATATTTTTTGTTAATCTTTTATGTTAATATTACTAGGAACTTCGTGAGAATGTGAATAGTTTAGATACGTAACTACTCGTATATTGCAACGAATATGAACTAATTTTTGTTTCCATTTATGTTAGGGTTTGCAAACAATTGTTCCTTTACAAGGCATGGCCGTTGCAAAATTTTACGTGGGATCCATTTACAACACAACACAAGGAAATTGAGGTCGCTAGTGCTGAAGATATATTACTAAAACGACATTTGTATCTATTTTTGGATTATATTATAAATATACAATCTTTTTTTTTTCGTCATCTTTCATTCAAATGTTGAAATTTTATCACAAACTATTTCTAAAGGCAAGCAAAAGGTTTTCGTTCTGTACTGTAAGAAAAATTAAACTTTCCTATTTTATTTTTCCATTCCTAACTTTTGGGACTTTAAATTACAGCTTTACCTACACTATACCTACTTACCCGAGAAGTTTAAGTTTACAACAAATACACTATACATAAATATTCTTACTTATGACTTGACTTCACGGGGATAGTAAAGTCTCTTACGTCGTATTTGACGTCACATATGTACTTAAGTAAACTGTATTTATGTAGGTATGATATGATAAGTTATGTATGATAATTCTCGCATTAAGGACTAAAATATCTCTGTGTGGCGGGAGGCTTCACAAACATAAAAAACGGACCCAAAATACACCCATACTAGAAACAACAATCTGTGGATCACTTAAAAAATTGTTTCCTATGGGAATCAAACGCACAATCTTTGGTTCAGCAGTCATATGTATATTGTATGTGTTACTAATCTCATTTATTTTGAGTATTGCTTGGTTACCATGATTGGTTGTCATTAAAGCCAAAAACCATATTCAACTCAAAGAGACGAGGTCAGCGGTTTAGCATCACAACTGAATAACAGGTAAAATGTTACAAGGCTGCCCTCACATAAACGATGGAACAGAATTCTTTACAATTCTTGTATTATTTTTTGTTTAAGTATTTCTTATTTTAATTGTCAAACCAGTCATTTGTTTATATAATGTCAGTGTTGCAAATGTGTTGCCCGTTTAACACGTTTTGCATAGGAGGGGTTTTAGTTCAACCATTCGTTCGAAAAACCCGCTATATTTTTTATGACAGTTAATTATTCTAGACAGATCATACTCAAAACAGTAGGTATATTTTTTTAAAGGAGCAGTCTCAATTATTATAGTACCTTGCTCATTAAACATTGTCTGTCTAAATTATTTACAGATTGTCAAGTTATTATGAACTTTCTTTAATAATAATATTACTGGACAAAGTACACAAGTATATCTACCTCCTCAACATAAACAAATTATTTTGCTCCTGTTAAGGAAGTTACAAATACATACACATTATAAGTATTTCAAATGTCTCAAATATATAATAAAACAGTAAATATCGAGTCTGCACATTAAATATTTTTCCAAAAAACTAATAGGGGGCGATTAAAGACGAGCAACAGAAACAAAAAAAACAATTTTTGGAAATTTTGTCTGTCTGTTTGGTACATTATAAAGTCAAAACTACTCAACGGCTTTTAACGCGATTTTCAGGTGGATTGTATATAATCTAGAGCGTTGTCAAAGCTTTGTTTCGTCAAAATAGGATACTATAGAGTTAACTATAAGTCCATTATAGGTCTGGATAATTGTAGACCCCACAGATTACGCGAAAAGCGACCTACACGCGGGCGAAGCCGCGGGCAAAAGCTAGTATTTAATAAATTACCAAAGCCAGAAATACAGACATCTATGATCATCACATGCATACATGCCTGTCCTTGTCGGGAACCGAACCCGAGCCCCTTTGTACTGCTATGTTAGGCGTCTGTTCTAACCATTCGATCAAGGGACGGTTTTGTATAAAAAATATATTAATGCTAACACCTATACATAAAATCCATTATATTAATGAAGTGATATATTCACAATAGTAGTTATAAATGTTTTTTGAATTTAATATAGTTACCTACGTACAAAATGGATTTGCCATGGCAGATTAGTCCAACTACTCATAAATTGAAATATCAGTGTCTGTCGTTAATGTGGAATTATTTTGTGATACTAAGATATTTCGGTTTTATCTCTATAATTATAAATTTAAAAAATATAGCATGCATAATAAACCGATACGGGAAAGGATTCGAACCCGCGACCTCCCGGAAACCGTCCTGTGTCTGGTAGAGTAATTGCTCAATTGGTTTATTTTGCATTCTATATTTATTTAAATAAACTTAACATGCTTCTCTAGGTATTTTTAAGCTCTATTACTTATATATATTTTTTGTAGGTTTGTTAATCCTGCAATAAAAGTCTGGACAATATGACGAGGTGGAAATTACAATCGCTGTCCAAATAATGAAAACACAAGATTAGATACAACGTTTATCTTAATTACTTTACACTTTGTCATTAAAACACTTTATACAGTTCAAGGTGTCATAAATGTGCACACTTCTTTATAAGTAAGACCTTGAAATATGTTTTTTTCATACAATCGAATGTTGGAAATGACACGTTTAATTAATTCTGTTTTTTTTTTAATATATATTTTAATTATGGGAGATAGGGACAGAAATTATTTTAAATGTACAATAATACTTGTAACAATATATAGTTATAATTATTTTTCTAGAGGAGCATAATTAAGCAACTTCTCAATTAAGTCGACGTGACCAAGAAGCATGCGCCGACAACAATATCGCTTCAACCCAAGAGCGTCAAGCGCGTCACTGAAACAAAACAATATTTATTAAGTTAGTTTATGTATTATTTCAAAGACAAGAAATAAATTATTCATTATAATGAGGTATTGTTATAGAGTAAGTCATTATCTTTTTAATGAAAGATCATTCATCGTTCCATATGTATTATGTACTAAGTACATAATTGATGGGATAATTTGCTCCCAAAAAAGCTAATATGAAAAATACGCAAAAAATCTAGTCTTTACTAATAAGTTATACAAAAATATGAATATGTATTTAGAACCTTGTGCATAATTAAATTTTGATTCGTAGATGTTTTTATTTATTTATTATGTATATGTTTATGTATTTATTATGTTGAGGAGATAATTTATAGCTTCTGAAATAAAATACTTTATACAGAATCAATCATTATCTATTTATTTTCTAATAAATTGGATATTGTTAACAAATAGCAATATACTTAAAACATTTTTTTCAGTGACCTGAAATTAATGTTAAAATAGGCCTAATGATGATTCATTGAATACATAGTAATGATGCCTTATTGTCAATATCAATTGTAAAACTGACCCCATTATAGTACCAGATAAGCAATGCTTGCATACATATATACTATAAGTCTTAAGGAGTTTTACAATATCAGTCTTCTTCAACAGCTGATTTGCACAGTACCTTTGTATTTCTTCAACGTGACAGAGTGGTATACAGTGTCGCCACTGCAAATACCTATTCAATTTAAAATAGATTCAGTGGAGACTTAACATCTCGAGTACACAGATTTGTAATTATCCAGGTTGCTAATCACAAACAAGTCTTCATAGTCAAAAAAGGTTATATCAAATATCGGAATGAGATATTTTTAACAAAATTAACTAGCGACTATCCAATGTGACTTTTAATAATAGTTAAGTTGTTTCATTTACACAGTTTCAGTGTTTTTTCTTAAGAAAATAGATATGTATGTATGTAAATTCTATACATTTGTATGTTTGTAAATGTTGGTTTTAATTATATTATTATTGTCTAAATATAACAAATACCAATTATGGTAAAATCTACAATATTATAAAAAAACAATAATGTTTGGTATTTTATAACATGTGTATCATATGAAGTGAATTCAATCATCAATTTAGATTGACAATCAAATTTGTGGCTTATGTATATTTAAGGTAACAATAATTTCACCACACTAATTATTCATACAACAAAAAAAACTAGTAGTCTGTAATTGCAGCAAAACTATAAATGTATAATTGGTATAAAATTTAAGTGATGAGAGGGTGGGTTGCTTACAAGATAGTTTTGGATAAGCTTACAACACTGTATATTATCACATAAAAATGTGTTTAACTAGATAATAAAGATTCTTTGCGGATTACACAGGACATAAGATATAGACATGTAGTACAAAATCAATTCTTTAGATGACTTTCATAACATTTTCACTTTATGAAATGGTTTTAATCATAGTATCAAAAAAGATTGATTGATTTTATCTTACCCCTCAGTATATTCTGCTTGCAAGAGACCGAGATATGCTTCCCACTTGTTTCCTATTACCTTTCCACAGGTGAAACAGCGGACTGGTATTATCATTGTGACCTACAATAAACACAAATAATGATATATTTTTGGAATTACAATCTAACTATTATAGTATTAAATAACTTATAGCAATTATCCAGTGGGAAAATTGTTGGTGCAAGTTACTCATTGCGAGGAAGGCTAATATATTATGAAATTATTATCTACATATTATTTTTACCTACACTAACTATTCGGCAAATACGAATTGAGGTTATATCGTCTGTAATAAAATGTGGTAAATTGTAACCACAATTAATATAACCTAATTTAATATTACCTTTTTTTTTTTAATTAAGTTGCCTATTAATGTATTGTATTATTAACTAAGAAGCTATGAAAAACATGCACTCAGAGTTATTTATGTCTTGCTAGTTGCTGTTGCGATTTGCGATTGATCATTGACAAATGACAGTTGACTTGATGTGAGTTGACATTTGACACAAAGCGTTATTGTGGCCGTGTTCCGAAATACAAACCAACATACTGGCCAGGGCTAATGACGTCATAACACCCACGCCATATTGCACTGGTGTCGGTGTCGATTGGCGTTGATTTTGACGTCATCAGCACTGGCCAGTATACTGGTTTGTATTTCGGAACACGGCCTGTACGATTTTGACAAACGCAAATATCTACTTTAACACAGATAACAAATTGTAGATCTATCAACGGAACTAAAAGTAAAAAACCTACGTAGTTTTTATAAATCCTCTTAGGTGTTTTAAAAAATATGTTTTTATTATTTCAGGTCACATAAGAAGACATCATGACTCTGAGTATGGAACAACAAATAGATTTCGATGATACTCATATGGTAAATATATTGTTTAATTTTTTAAGCATTCTGGCTTCACTTTCAGATTAGTTGACACATAGAGAATATCCAATATGTTTATCTGTTGATATGAATTTTTAAATTCTAATTGCTAATTTTAAATCGCAACTATGGCCGTGTTCCGAAATACAAACCAGTATACTGGCCAGTGCTGATGACGTCAAAAATCGACGCCATGCTGGTGAATCGTTCCGAAATATGATGGCCAGCACTGAATACTTTGACAGCATAAATTGACACTACTGACAGAGTATTACAAGTTTCTTTTTAATCTGTGACTTAATATTTATTTTTAAAGTGTCTATTTTAGATAGTTATACATTTTATTACATAAAATAATAAAGTTCCAAGAGAATGGAGTTACAAAGCAATTACAACAAAAAGTGTTTTTAATCAGATATTTAATTCTAAATAAGTACAAAAATTATTTAGTAAGACTATGATTATAATTAATTAATAGTAAATGGTGAGACGAAAGAAATAAAATATCTTCAAGCCTAATAAGAACGAAAATGAAAAAAGAATCATCTATTTACCTTAAATTAAATTTACTGCATAGATACTGTGCATTTATGTTATTGTAACTGTGACAATAATTTATAAAACTTACAAATATAAAGTATATATATTTTTCAAATATTAGAATGACGAAAATTAAGTTGTCCTTTATCTTTAATGTATTTTTTAAAAGTGGCAACTCTAATTACTGTTTGAATATTATTCTGCATTTGCCTATATTGCCACAGATTATTATAAAGTTACTTCATTAGTACAATATGGCCGACACCAGTGCAATATGGCGTCGGTGTTATGACGTCATTAGCCCTGGCCAGTATGCTGGTTTGTATTTCGGAACACGGCCTATATATCCAAATGATTGATGCAACACTGAAGTTGTCAACAGTCAAACCATCCATGACACCTGTCACCAGACACTACACTCTACACTCTACAGTTCTGAATTATACACTATACAGCAAATACTCTTCATAGTTTTGTTTATTTAAAAAAATATTTTATAGATTGTTGTATTATATTTATGTTAAAATAAAGTTATATTATAAGTGGGGTTAAAAGTGTAGGAAAAAGTATTCTTATAAACTTGTACTGCTTAAAGAAGTAGTTATTTTAAAGTTGTTATGAATAAATAACTAACAAATGTATTATAATGATAGTATTTTTGGTTGTAACACTATGTAAACCATTATATGTTGATATTTATTTACCACTGCTTCGTCTCCACAGAGTATTGTGTCTTTCTATTCAAAAACGAAAACTGTCGAACTTTCGAAAAAAGTTTACTAAAGTTTACGTAATTAGTATTAGTTAATTAGCTTTTAGAAGTAATGTGTTTTCAAGGTTGTCAATAAATATTAGAATTTTATTTGTTGCAATATTTTAAAAAGTGTTAAGTATTTCTGCATCATGGAATTTAAATAACCGGGTCATAATAATAACTTTTGTCTAATAAAAAATACAGTAGTTAATTTAAAATATATCTAAAATAATGCACTCGGAAGAAGAAATTCAACCACTTATTGAATACAGTTCTTTGCATAGTACAGAACCCATAGTTGATGTTCTATCTCAACATATAAATACAGATGCAGATTTTGATCAGGTAATATATTATATACATTATCCATAAGATTTTCTATTTTAAGGTTACCCATCATACAATATGGATTATTTAACTGAACTATAACTTAACTTAACTTAGGTCATAACTTAAACACAACAATTTTTGTACCTTTTTCTCAACACAAACTAATGCATATTAAAATACTGAGTGCTACTTACTACTAGCTACTGTTGTATAAAATACAATTATGTCTACATTGTTTTTTTTACAAAATCTTACAATATACCTATTGTTAGATTTTAATGTTATGTTTTTTATTCAAATATGATACATTTTTAGATTTGCAAAGAAATTTCAAGTATTTAAAGTCTGCAGTCTCAAAATACCACAACAAAGTCACTATTTTTACTATAACTAGATTTTAATATTGGTTGTTAATAGTTACCATGTTACTACATATGTCTTTTAATATCATAACTAACCATTTAAAATAAATGTTCAATTTATATGTTTAATTTTAATATAAAATTTTAGTTATCAATTAATTTATAATAATAATAATAATTATCTGTTTGTGTCATGTAAAGATATTCCCTTTCTATGTTAAATATTGAATACATAGTCTCTGGATATTTAAATAAGAAAAATTATAGCAAATATATGTTAGTAAAAATATTGCAATATTTTTCAACACATTTCATTTGTAACTTGAAATAATATATTTAATGTTGTACCAAAATACTTAAATTCAATCATATCAGTGTATGTATAAATTGTAGGTGGTGTATGCATACCGTAAGTCTAGATGGCGGAGTGTGTTGGTGTACATTCTGTCAATCCTGTTCTGTGGTATTCCGTTCTTGGTGTTCCACTGGTGTCCTACATGGTTTCTGTATGCTACTTCATATAGGTGTAGCTTTCAAATAGCTGAGAAGGTTTTGGTTGTAGTAAGTATTGTGATTTTATAAATACTTGTAAATGTATTTTTCTATTATTATTTTTTTTTAATTTATTTAAATAATTAAATAACTTTAACATAGTTATATTTTCAAACATCGCTTGTAATATTTTTTGTCTGTAAATCAATTGTTAATTATTTTGTTCTTAGGAAACATATCAAAAGAAATGCAAAACCAACTTCATTCATACAATATTAGATAAAAATATTGCTGATTCCAGGTGGGTTTGTGAAATTATTTAAACCTTATCAATTTTAATAAACTTATTATTTAACACATTTCTTGTTGTCTTATAATTTTAGTGGACTTCTAAATGAAGGGTTTGAAGACGAATTTAATGACGAAAAATGTTCTGTAAATAGTGCTGACGACCTGTACACACCCATTAATTTAGAAGACGGTACAAAATTGAGTAAGTACAAATGAAATTATTGATTTTCGTTTTTAAAAACTTTTTCTTTAACAATACATAACACAAAAGAGTTAGAAAATCAACAAATGCTTATTTTAACATACCTAGAATGACAATTAAAAAGGGATTTTATAAAAATAAAATACTTAAATGACTGTTTTATATAATGTACCATAATTTCCGTCTTGATAAGACAGATGCAAATTCATGAGATTATATCGTTTCCTATAATAGATTAGAAATACTTTGTCATTAATAATACATCCGTTTTTGTATCTAGTACCTACGCTGGACTATATATGGAATACATATTATGACTATTATAGTCATAATATGTATTCCATGCTATTTGTACACGTAGGTACGTTATAAGTTAGTATACGTTATTGTGTTAGTGTAGAAGCTATAAGATACGTAATGAAACCTATTTCAAAATGTATTCAATGTATTTTTAAATTACTAACTTTCAATGATTTACGTCTTCACGATAATCATCAGTAATGAGCCATCAATCATCACTGATGAATTTAATCTAATTATAGCTCATACAAATTTTTGTCTTCCCTTGAGAATTATATTTTTTCTTGTCTACTTACTAATACTATTATATAGATATCTCCATGGTATATTTTATTTCATAAATTGCGTTAACTTTATTAAAAATAAAGTTATTAAAAATAAGATATACCTGCCAAGTCGGACCCGCGCAGGAAGGATTCCGTACCATTATATGTACCAAAAAAACGTCAACGCATCTCGTTTATTGTATGGGATTCCCTTTAAAATATTTATTTTATTTTCATTTCATTATTTCTTTTCAAAGTTGGTATATCACTAAGTATTTTGTGAATAATTCAAACGCCGTTATTAAAATCAATAAAAAAATAACGTTTGTAGTATGGCAGCCCACTTAAATATATTTTTATTTGTTTTTATAGCGGCAACAGAAATACATTATCTATAAAAATCTGGCTTTCACGGTTTATGAAATATATTCCGTAGATAGACAGACAGACAGTGAAGTCTTAGTAATAGGGTTCCGTTGTTACCCTTTGGGTACGGACTACGGGAGTCTTAAAATCAAAAAGGTATCTGAATGCTTTTAACAACAAAGCTTTGCCTGCGATTTCCCCCGATAGAGGTGACCAATACCTATTTGAAAAGATAAAACGAGATAAAGTACAATGAGTTTATTTACTTCTACTACTATACCATAATAAAAAGGATTGATATTCTGGACCACATATTTTAAAGAAATAAACGTTACCTTAATGTTAATCTGTAACAAATAGTTCCAGCGTTACACTTATCTAGAAGTAATTGAATACTATGTTTATTGAAACATGAAACCGATCTATATTTGTATGTAGATTTGTAGGTAGTTTAAAAGAAATTATCGGGTATCGCATCGTAAGTATCGGGTAAAAGATTCGGTATGAAAGTAAAATTATAAAAGTGGGAAACTATAAAAATCAAGCCTTTATTTGTGAAGTCAGAGAAACATGTGACTAAAAGCTAGCCTTATAACAATTCCTCTGCATATGCATATTTTGTATGTTGATTTTCTTCTATTAAATAAAATTAAAATAACTTTATTTGAGTATTTTATAATCATTGTAAATTACAATCTACTTTTTGAGCCCACATAGTTAACCAAAAGTGTTTAAAGAATCAAACTATATACATTTACTCTACTTCTAACTCATTCAGACGTGCAGCATTATCGCTGCTTCCGCCACAAGAAGCAGCAGCTGGTGTGGGAGAATGGGCGCGCGCGCTGGTCGCGACTTGCGGGCGTGCAGCGCGGCGCCACGTGCGCGGGGCTGCACGCTCTGGCCGCCAGACCCGCCTGCCACGAGCGCAGGATGAGGATGTAAGTAGGGTCGATTTATAGTAGTAGGGATAAGGAAGTGGGAATACGTCACCTCTTCCTTCCACAGCTGTGGAGCCTTGGTGAGAGGGGAGGGTAACCCCTCATACTTATGATAGGCCTACATCGTGACGATTCCGCCGGCACGCAACCGTTGGTTTTTTAGTAGGTAGCCTTAAAATGGCAGCTGTTTTATGCTGCCCGGTATACCACATAACCCCCCGGTCATATTTATGGACGGCGAGTAACAGCAACGGATTTTCTAACGGAAAGAAAAGAGGAATAAACCTTGATAGTTTTGTATGAAAGCATACTTTAAAATATTGAAAGTATTTTTAGAATGTATATTCTTAAACACCTTATATTTCTTATTTGAGGAATAAGGTATTTTTTTTTAAACTAACGTGTAACATCAAGATCTCTTTTTATGTTTTGTGAAGTTTTTATATGTTTTTAGTTTACTCATTCTTATGTTATATTCTATTCAAAATATTCCTTGCTTTATTATAAGAAACTTCTTTCTCCACAGGTTAAACATTTATGGTCTAAATGAGATCAAAGTGCCCGTAGAAACTGTAATGAAACTGATTCTTCTAGAAGTTTTCAATCCGTTCTACGTTTTCCAAATATTCACTATAGCGGTGTGGTTGGCGGAGCCCTACTACTATTATTGTATTGCTGTGGTGCTCATGTCTACCTTCGGTGTCGCTACTTCTGTTATACAAACCAAGAAGGTTATTATCTAGGATAAATTAATTTCATTAATATTACTCATTGTATTTTTGTTCTTGCATGTTTGTTTAACTGATCTAATTTTTGCTACCAAACACTGTAATTGCAATCATTTCCTTATTTCATAGATCCTGCTATTATATTTGTAAGACACTGTGTATTTATATTGTCACACTATGTAGGATACATTTATTTGATTTTATTGATAAATTATAAATCTTGTAAGAATTCTTAAAACTCAGACTAAACTAACAATACGTTTAAATTTTACAAGCTATGTGATATAAATATAATCGCTTTCATGTCAATGTTTTAAATTGGTCCTTATTATCTGGAAAATAGGGTTGAACCGTGCTATAAACTCGTACTATCTTATGTTTTAATCAATTTTAACATATATTTTACAAAATCAGTATAGTACGATAAATACTATATTTTCTACGATGATTAAATTGCCGCGCTTTTTTGTAGTAACTGTCACTGAACCGCTCCTTCAGTACAGCATAATGGAATAGAGCATTCTGTAATAAGAAATGAATTGATAATTTATTATTATATTAACCGTATACAGAAAGATCCCTCTTCCCACTTCTCAGAACCAGGAGACGCTCCGCGCAACTGTAGAGGCGCGTGCGTCAGTGCGCCTCTGGGGCGGGCGCGGGACGGACGCGCGCGCGGTGGCGCCGGGCGACGTGCTGCTGGCGGCGCGCGGACCAGTGCCCTGCGACGCCGTACTGCTCTCAGGACACGCCGTCGTCAACGAGAGCATGCTCACTGGTACATACACAGCGATCTTAAATATTGACCCTAGGTATCAATATAGGACCTGTGGTAACGGAGGCGATTGATATATTTCACTGACAAGCAGTAAAATAATATTAATTTATAAGTTTATAAGTTAAAATAAAGGAAGCAATTTGGATTTGGATTTGGAGGTTACAGGTAAAATAATTTCATTTGCCAGATTTTAATCATACCTGCACATAAATAAAAATATTTTGTTATAGTAAGCGATTCAGACCGGTCTACGCAAAATAGAGCTGCGATAGACGATCCTTATTATTAATTTATTTATTAGGATTTTTATTTTAAATCTGTTGCTTGTCTATTGTTAACAGGCGAATCCGTACCGGTGACGAAAACGGCGTTACAGCGTGTAGACAAGGAGTTCGACATGAAGGAGCACAACTTTAGCGTACTGTTCTGCGGCACTGAAATCATCCAGACCAAAGAATACGGCAACGAACCCGTCAAGTAATTTGATACTTTAAATCCCAAATGTTCTAACATAAAAAAAAAGAAATTAGAAAAATAGTCACCCTCAACGACACCTTCCCATTCTACTAACACATTGACTATACATACTTTGTATACACATCTTGGATTCTTTTCGTTTTTCTATTCCATTTTTTCTCACCCCAGGATGGTAGTACTTCGTACTGGGTACAGCACCACCAAAGGCGAGCTGGTTCGCAGCATTTTGTACCCCATACCCGCTGACTTCAAGTTCGATAGAGATTCGTACAAGTTCATATTCATCTTAGCCGGCATCGCGCTACTAGGGCTGGGGTATACCGTCGCATTGAAGGTAATAATAAATGTTTGATAAATAAAATATTTTTTTAATAGTAAAATGTTTCTAATTGTTTAAAATTAGATGTTATCAGCGTGATCGCCCGCGCTGTTAATTAAAAAAAAAGTTATGCTTTTTCACACGGCTGCCTAAATATTATGGTTTTATGGATGACTAACTTAGGTAGAATATAGAGAATATAATGGATTATACAAGAAAAAAAAAAGTACATAAAACGAAAAGAAAAGATCAGAATTTATATGAGGGCGGTTGTAAAGCCAAACAGTAATTTCTTCCATATCGTCTAAGAATAGAAGAGTAATAAAAAAAAAAAACAAATATTTATTTTATGATGGACTAATAAATGTCATCTTCAGGCGTATCGTTCGCTGACGGTGGGTGATATCATCCTGAAGGCTCTGGACATCATCACCATCGTGGTACCTCCCGCGCTGCCGGCCGCCATGACGGTGGGTCGCCTGTACGCAGTCGCGCGACTCAAGACCGCACAAGTGTCGTGTCTCAACACGCGCGCTGTTAACGTCAGCGGCTCACTCGACTGTATCTGTTTTGATAAGGTTTTAATCTTTTTGCATATTCATTATTTAGTTCAATTGTTAATTCTTGCTATGATAAATATTGTCGAATGTTGTGGATATAACAACACTCTGTTTTTTTAATAAATCATTGATCTTTAAATTAAAACTAAAATCTGAAATGCTGATTAATATAAAAAAATCAAGGATTTTCTTTCAAATACTATCATGCTTTTTATAGGCCGATGACAGCATTTTTTAAATTTAATATTGTCTATAAACACGTAAGCCGTGTTAGGCTTACATTATTAAATAGTTATAAATGAAAAAGTCAACAGACACGACGACAATAAAACAAAAAATACCTTTCCAGACAGGTACTCTGACGGAAGACGGTATGGACATGTGGGGAGTGGTGACGACCACGAACAGCTCTCCTCCCACACTGGGACGACCCACGCGGGATCCACGGGCGCTGAATGACCTTCACGAACTGAAGATTGGTATGGCCTCCTGCCACAGTCTAACGCTTCTAGATGGACAGTTGGTAGGAGATCCTCTGGATTTGAAGGTGAGTTATATACTCTGTGACTGTGAAAACTTAAAATATATAAATATTTTGTTATACTTTTAATAATTCAGATTAAATAAAAATATATTTTGTAGCTTATAATTATTTTGTATTGTCTCATCTTTCCTTATTTTATTTTCTAGAAAAAATATGTTTTATTAAATGGTTTTTTTCATGGATATTGTATTGCTAAATTTTATTAAAATCTACGAAGTAAAGAGCTACAAACTAATAATATAGATAATTATACTTATAGATGTTTGAATCCACCGGTTGGGACTTGGAAGAACCCGAATTTTCCAATACCGACAACTTTGATGTACACATTCGTACTATCGTGAGACCAACAGGATCAGCTAACATTGATGTTGATGACGTTCATGTGAGTTATGATATCATTAGGAGCTCCTATTACTAAGCTTAGTTATAGACTTAGATATAGAACTCGAATCTGCGACTGTAAATGAGCTACTACCCGGCTTATTAAGCTATCGTATCCGATTAAGAAATTATTATAGTCTTTCAACACGAATAAATTAATCTTATGATATGAAATCCTCGCACCTATAATTATTCCCTACTTTACCTAACTAAAACTCCCAATCAGTTTTCGGGATTTTTCGTAAAAAATAATATTTTATGTTTAATCGGACATTATTTTAACATGCCAAATTTACTTTATTATTCATCAAGTAATTTTAGGCATCTGCATCATGTACATAACAAGTGCTAATTCTATAAGAAAATATAAATTAGTCTTACTATTATGCTATGTTTACGTAAATTCAGATGCCGCTAGAAGTAGGCGTAGTCCAGCAGTACCAGTTCGTGTCAGCGCTGCAGCGCTCGTCAGTGGCGGTGCGTCTGCGCGGTGAGGACGTGCTACGGTTGTACTGCAAGGGAGCGCCGGAGATGATACGGACACTATGCCGACCTGACAGCGGTTACTAATTAAAATCCTTCTAATATTTTTAAATATGAAAGTTTGAATGTTTGTCCTTGTATCACGCAAATCACTGAATACTTTTTTTGTATGGAATTTTGTATACAACTAAATCATGCCCTCGATAGTGTTCGTAAATTTACAGTATCAAAACTCGTTTAACTGTGGACTTGTAGTTGATTCAATCTGGATTTAAAAATATTATTTTTTTCTTTAATAACCATCGAAATAATTGTTTCTCTTATAAAGCTTTTAAAAGAGATACCTAAATTGTCAAATATTTATATTTAAAAATACTAAAATACCGTGAGGATAGCAACATCACTCTCATGTGATTTATTTCAGCAATAAAAAATAATCTTAGGCTATAACTGTAAGCTTCCCCTCACTTAATATACCACCGGTAAACCCACAGACTTGAAGGCAAAAGTTGAATTAAAAGCATCCTAAACCTACAGTATTATTCAATTCGTCGTTGTAACGCTATAGTCTGTGAAGACTGGAGATTTTTTAATATTTATTTTCATAAACAAGGTACATTCGTGTAAAAACTATTTGAATGTAGATATTCGCCTCAACTAGAACACCATTTAGACTCTTATTGCTTACACATAATAATACTTAACGTTATAAGTGTTGCTGTTCCAGTGCCCGTGAACCTGGACGAGGAGTTGTTCTCTCACACGGCGCGTGGGTTCCGCGTGGTGGCGCTGGCGGCGCGCGTACTGAGGACGCACGCACCGCTCAAGGAGATGGACCGCGCGCAGGTCGGCTCACTTCATATACAGAATGTTATTTCAAAAAATATTTTCTGCTACAGTTAGCTTTCCTTATTTTAGGTTTTTATACATTTTTTTTTTCATTATAGTGTCCTCATAGTGTTTTATTTTCATTGTAAGATAGAGCAATCGCGCTTGAGAACTTAAATTATTCTTTTGCTTAAAATTTTTGGACATAGTCATTCCTGGATCCATGTACTTTTATGTACTGGAGTCGATGTTCAATCGTTATATATTCCTATTTTAAAGGTGGAATGCGACTTAGAATTTCTGGGTCTCGTCATAATGGAGAATCGTTTGAAGCCGGCGACCACTGGCATCATTAGGGAACTGAAGGAAGCCAACATTCACGTGGTTATGATTACGGGTGAGAATTAGTAGTTAAATAGTTAGATTATTTAAAGTGAACTGACACAATCCTTTAACATCCCTTTCTTATACTTTCCTGAAATTTCCACCCCTTTTTTTCTCCCCAATCCTCGTATATTACAAAAGTCCATAAGCGGTGGTGATCATTTGTACATCATCAGCATATTTATTCGCTAAATATTATCTTGCATTAGAGTAAAAAGTAAGGTCATTATTATATTTGTCATAATATCTTTTTTTTATAATTTATATATATAAATAATAATTTTACAATTATTATTAATTTTTTAATAATTGTAAAAATTGTAATTGTAAAATTATTATTAATTTTTAATAATAATTGTAAAATTATTATTTATAGTAAACAATTTTTATTTTTTTTTTCATTTTAAAATTATTAATTAGTAATAATAAACTTTATGAAGAGTTTTACTTATTTTTATTGTTTTTTTTTAATTTCATTATATTTCGCCAGGTGATAACATACATACTGCAGTGAGTGTGGCCAAAGAGTGCGGGATCCTGGCCAGTGGGGAGAGGATCATCACTATGACTGTGGGCGCGGGAGGAGGGGGAGGGGGAGGGGAGCAGGTGTACTGCGAGAGTACACAGCACGGGGTTAGTATTAATATCTGTATATATGTAAGATGCCGATTGAAGTCCCGTGAAAAAATCTACTTGAACAAAATTGTTTACATGATAATGTTGATTATCTTGTTGTAACAATTGCTGATTGCTTTTTCATGGGATCCTTGTATTTTTCTGAATGAAAGTGGCCTAAGCTCTTTTAAATACGTTTTTGTTAGATTTACGTGTATGTATGCTTGTTTGTTTGCTTTTAACCGAATGTTTCAAATGAGATCTTGTCTCATTTTCCATGGACCGATTTTGTTTAAACTTTGTACACATATCAAGGACTCAAGGAGGTTATTTCATTATTCATATTAAGATCTCCAGGATTAATAATTATCTTAAGCTGTGTAAGCGTGTTTTTTTAGTTTTTTAAAACTATATATTCAGGTTATGTTCCACCTGTGAATGGACAAATATTTTAAGATACGAAATTTACATATTATAATATGAGTGTGATAATAAAACATTATTTTAATCATTGCCAAGGTGCCGGTTGGACGTAGAATATCTCTGGATCGGATTTTTGATGGTTTGGACAGCGGCTGTGAGTCGGGAACGTACAAACAGTCACATATACACGACGGCGAGGCGCCCAGCCAGGACCCCCGATACAAGATTGTAATGACTGGAGATACTTGGAGGGTTAGACACACTATTATTAACATTCTAATAATGAAGTGAGATTTTTCTTAAACAAGAGGAAGTTGAATAGATATTATTTCATGCTTACATTCACACTTTTATGCGATTATCGTTTTATCATATCGGAAGAATAAGTTAGCATATGGTAGCAATAACAAGTTTTAAATGTTTAATAATAATGGTGAATTGGATCCAAGGTGGATGCCAAGTTTCTCTGTATTGCATATCGACTGACCGGTAGATAGGTTGTTGATATTGTAAAATAAAATCATTCTGTATGGGTTTTTTAATCTTCTTTTTATTTCCAGGTGGTTCGCGCCCGTCACCCGCTGCAGTGGTCCCGCGTGCTGTGTCGCGGCGCGGTGTTCGCGCGAGCGAGCCCCGACCTCAAGCAGCAGTTGGTGATGGACTACCGCGAACTGGGGTACTACGTAGGTAAGTGAAGGCGGGCGGCGGAAGTGTGAAATCGACAAGTAACACATGATGTATGTTTAATATTCATATAATGTATATGATGTTTTAATCTGGATGCAGATGCAAAAATAGAGATAAGTGCAAAACTGTGCGTTCTCATTGTTAGCAAGGGTCTAACGTGTCGTCCCCGGCAGGTATGTGCGGCGACGGCGCCAACGACGTGTGCGCCCTCCGCGCGGCGCACGCGGGCGTGTCCCTTTCGGGCGCGTGCAGCGTGGCGGCGCCCTTCAGCAGCGCGCGCGCGGACGTGTCGTGCGTCGCGCGTCTGTTGCGCGAGGGTCGCGCCGCGCTCTCCACCAGCTTCGGCGTCTTCAAGTTCATGATCGCGTACTCCCTCGCGGAGTTCATGTCCGTCGCCTTTCTCTACTATTTCGACTCCAATCTCACCGATTTTCAGTTCCTGTATATCGATGTCGCGCTTATCGTCAATTTTGCGTTCTTCTTCGGTATGACGGAGGCGTACACGGGTGAGTTGTGCAAGTTGCCGCCCCTGACGTCCCTGTTGGGTATCGTGCCTCTGCTGTCGCTGGTCGGACAGATGGCGCTGATAATCCTGAGTCAGTACCTGTGCTTCCTCGCGCTGACGTACTTTCCGTGGTACGTGCGTCACACGTATGAGGGTCCGGAGGCCAACGAGTGCTGGGAGAACTACGCCATCTTCACCATATCCATGTTCCAGTACGTGACCATGGCCGTAGTGTTCAGTCACGGCGCTCCCTACAGGAGGTCTGTCGTCACCAACAGGCGGCTGATGGTCAGTGTGGTGTTAATGACGGCCATCAGTTTGTACATCACGGTGTCGCCCGCTCACTGGTTGGCGACATTTTTACAACTTAAAATGCCGAAGGACTCACTGCTGTCGTACATAGTGATCGCGTTGGCGTCGTTTCATTTCGTTCTCGCACTGTTCTATGAGAGGGTGATAATACAGTACTTGATGGAATATTTGCGTATGATACCTAATTTTATTAAAGAGAGACAGATCAGAAAGACGCCGCATTTAATGATTAAGCGTCAGTTGACTGATATGGATTATTTGAGCTGTGACAGTGTGATGACTTACGATAAGGAGAATAAAGAGTCCGGTTTTGATTCCAATACTGAATAAAAATTAATGCGATTATTAGCAATTAGTTGTAGAGTAATAATTTATTATCAATGATCCTTTTTTGAAAAAAATAACCCTATTACTGAGACTTCGCTGCCCGTCTTCAGGCTGTTCTCATAAACCGTGACAGTAAGACAGTTAAATTTTCACAGATGAAGTATTTTGTAATGGTACGGAACCTTCGATCGTGAGTCCGATTCACATATCTCATGTTCTTCTATTATACAGTAGAATATTTCCTCGTATTCTAAAATGCTAATGCAATAGTATTACAAATAATTTTATTATATTCCTAATTATAATAATAATATAGCCCAATAATTTATTACAATATTGGTTTTATAGAAAATTAAAACTATTTCTTCTTAAATACTGTATATAGTAACAAATAGAGTTATATAACATAGCGGAATATTTTATCTATAGTCATGTTCTGTTATTACTTAGCCATTGTGTAAACGCTTAATTTTTTATTTTGATTTTTTTCAAATTAGTAGTCTCGATCTAGTTCATACTTTATAACCTATACATATATATATTATATATTTCTAACTATTGTCGATTTTAATATCATTAACCCACTAAGCACAAAATGACTCAATTAACCTGCTTTTATTAATAGCAACTTAATACAGATGTCTGTATTAAGTATTTTCTTTGTATTATTTCTTCTTAGTTAGCTTTTTATAAAATTTATTTTTAGGGTACGGTCTGTTTAAATAAGAGACTCCCTTAAAGCCTGAGTACTCATTACAGTACCTTTGGTATAAACATTTAGTGTTATAAGGATGCAGATAAGCAATAGTGTGTCAATCCACGAAAAGTGTTTTTTGGAGATACTTTTGAATTCTAATAATAATGGGTCAAATATTCTACCTTAAACAAAAACACTTAAGTCATTTAATTCCAAAAAATACCAAAAAAAAAATATTTTTTTTACCACACATTACATTAAATTCTTTAACACATTCGTCAATCAAATTATTATCACTGTATGTTATGATATGTTATGATACTTGACATTTTATTTCGAAATATCATTCAGTGGTTCAGTGGGTGGCAAGAAACAAACTTTCAAAAGAATAAAAAAGAACTTGGTAGATATTTTTCAAACAGAGCATTTAAAATTCTTGTAAAATCTTTAGACACGTTTTTCTCAAAGTGTTTGTGGCTTGACACAATATTGCTTATCAGCATCCGTTATTTATTAAGATAATAATACTTTTTAGTACTGCAGTAGAATTATTGACTTTGGCTAGAGTTGACCAAATAGAGAAAGGCGTGCGTTAGAGGAAGTGAATTAAAGCCATCAGATTGATTCTGACAAGACTAAATACTTACTGACTGCAGGAAGTAGATAAGGCATAAATATAATAAAAGTATAATGAATTATAACCAAAATACATGTTGACATAACATTTGAATATAGGATTGTTAGATTTTCGATAATGATTAAAATCAAAATGTATAAGCAAATTAAAATTGACTAAACTAACTATATAATAAGATATATAAAAATTCTTAAGTTAACACTGATTTATTTTTCAAATGTTGTCCTGTAGCGTCCGAAATTAATAATCGAACTTCATAAAATTTTAGTTAATAAAGATTTAAATTATCATACGCTTCTTGAGTTATGGGTGCAAAACAATGGACCTGTGAACCATAGAGACCTATCTATATTGGTTATAATCTTGAATTGTAGATCAGTTATTAATTTCGATAACAATTTTGTATTGAAAGTAATTTGGCACTACAAAAATTATAACTATGGAACTTAGTATGTTGATGTAAAATATAATTGACAATTGTTTACAAAATACCAGAATTATTAGCATAGAAACCTAATTTCTTAGTATATATAAATAATGTTAAATTTTATATAATTATACATTAGCAGTAAGATCGTAATTTAAGTATATACCTAGTATATAACTTATTGTGATATATTCATGTACGTGCCTATATTGTTAACATACTGACATACTAGTGCTATTCCATTATATAGAGAATGTTGCAAGATTTAAATATATTGTCATAATGTTAATAAGGAAATCTCATTATAGAAATTACATTTATTTAAATAGTTATTTAAAACTTTCCTAATTTTTTGTTCTCAATCTAAGATTTGGGTATAAAACATATCAGATATTATTAAATCAAGACAATAATAGAGAAAGATATGTCAATGATGTTAAAAAGTATATTAACTAGTTTTTTATTATATTATGTAAGGTGGTCGTAAAAATGTTTTAAATATTAAGCTTAATAATAAATCTGTGATTATAAGTTTTCAAATACCTAATTACGTATATGTAAAGTAATGAATATGTAAAACATTTTTTGTCACGACCGTAAAACATTATTAGTGACATTGATATTTAAAATGTGATTAATTTGTTACCGAAATATGTTTTTAATTTAAATAGGTTTATTAAATAATGATAACGTTATGTTTGTGCAGCAAAAGAGTTTAACTCGCAGTATTATGCAAAGCCTCTTTTCCAATGAATTTAATAGTATATAGATTTTACAGAGTACGTCTGTAGAACTGGTGTTGTTATATACTAAATTCATAATTTTTTGAAATATATTTATTTCAAAAGAACTATTTTTTTTATTATCTCCCCATTTATAATCGTATATCCCTTGATAGTTGCCAATGCTTGAAACTATCAAGTAGAAAATACAAAGTAAGGTGCGTTAAGGTAAAACAAACAGGTTTCTTCCTGTTTTGCTAGTTAACAGTCAGCCAATATATAAATATTTTCGACGTGTGTTTAAGTTAAATTTCTAATGTCAGTTCCAGTCGTTTATTTATTACTTACACCTTACAGTAAAATGTGATTTAAAAAATATGTTGCTAAGAAAAGTGGGTGGGTAACAACTGCAGCTGTGTATAATAAAAGAGTATAAATAGGTGTACCTTAAAGGTACAATTGTTTTTTTAAGTAAATATAAAATTGACAATCACCTTTTCACTCTTCTAAGTGTTATCCGATCTCTATGGATATTTTTTATCCCATGTTTAACTTCATGAACCCCTGATTTCTGCTTATTGTAATCCTTTGGGCCTATTTAACGGTTTGCAAATATATGGTACAGATAGGAGGTAGTTGGTTAAGGTACACTAACTGCAAATTTTCTGTAGAGAATCCTCCAATCCTCCTGAACCAATTCGTATCAGATCTAGACATAGATTATGTCAATGAGTCGACTTTAACATAAAGTATATAATAAAATATAAGTCAAGAGTATTTAAACCATTTTAAAAACCTATTTAGGCAAGTTATCCATAGCTATTTGTAATTAGTAATTTCCTAATAAGAATTGGGACGGCTATGCCCGACCAAGTCAGATTTCAACCACTCGGTAGCTAATAATAATAACATCAGGACAAATTACACAAATTCATCTAACCCCTAAGTACACAAATGATTTGCTTGTGATAAGGATGCTAGATAACGATACCAATACATAGATATACATATTAAAAATACGGAGAATATATTTAATAAATGACCAATCCCAGAAATACAGACGTCTGTGCTATCGAACCCGAGCTTTTTATTAGTAAAAGGTGTGCTTTAAAGTTTCTGATACGAATGGTAGGAAAAAAATATTTGCTTATTTGTGACAAAAAGATTAAATTGTTTATACGAATACGAAGTATTTTTTTATAAAATTGAAAAACTCTAATTTATTTATAAAAAATAGTAGCTGCTAATAATAGAAGTTTGAAAACTATCTTTAACTGACTTTTCTTTATGAATATAGAAAAGGGAAAAAAAGTGAACACAATTTTTGCAATAAAATTTATTACTAAAAGCAATAAATAAAGTGACGATAGACTATTAATAATTTAACAAAAGTTTAACTTTTTACATAATTCTACACTATATTTTGGCATCACAGTATAATCAGAATTTACGTGGGTTTCCTCAAGATACATATAGGCATGGGACAGATTTTTCATTATATTCTACTGTCAGTAGATATGAATCACATTAACATTTTAAATGTTAGTTTAATATTATTATACCAAAGAAATATATTTAAAAAAGCTTATATTTTTTAAAAATAACATCAATATTGTAAATATATTAATTTGATACACTCATATTCAGTCATTCCAATCTATAAGAGCTTAGCTTTTAGACTTTTTCAATACGCACAAACATTTTTTCAAAAATTTTAACACACAGACAAGATTATACAACCAAAAATATATTTAAATACATATTTTAGACAAGCTATTCTATAAGATTATTTCGAGAGAAATAAACTGCAGAAAACATATAATTAATTAGAGGTGAGTACAAAATACATAAACATTAAAAGTAATATTTAAGTTTAAAACTCTTTATATAATTATAGAAGATACATACAATGAAACAAATTTTATAAAATTTACAGAAACTGGCACCTTGAAACTTTCTGGATAACATTATTATTAATACTTAATTAATAATATATTTAACACTACATTTATTAAAAGATAAAATTAGTGCAAAAATATTTGAGAGCTCTAAACATTTTTGAACAAAGTAAATGATTTTAAACTTTATTTTGCCTAACATACATATATTTTTTTAGGTTTACCCAATTCAAAAAATTCCAATGCCTAATTTTTAAGCACCTATCATTTGATGATTTAAACAATGCCAAAGAAATAATATCTTCAATAAATAAATATAATATAAAACAGTAAAAAAATGGCTATTATTAGAGCCTAGGTGGGTTAGTGTACTTTGATTACATTATTTATATGTTTAAAAAAATCTGGATTACTGGTAATATAAAAAATATTGCAAAATAAATCAGGTACGTTCTATTTATGATTCACTATTTATGCACTTAGATCATAAACCTGGGTATAACATACATTCAATTTAGTTCTATATTATTAAATACATATTTATATGTAAATTTATGACATACTAAACCGCCTCAGCGATGACAAATATAGTATTGAATCTTACACTAGATTACATTTTATAAACTAGTCATAATTATTATTCATGAATGGAGTTAATAAAAAAATCTTAATTTATTGTAAGAATATCTTAAACCACTAATTAATTATTAGAGCAGGGTTTGCCTGGACTCACGGGTTGCGGCGAAGTTTAGAGAAGAAACTGTGGAATAGAAGACAATTAATCACAGTTACTTGTAATATAATAAAAATATTCTACTGATCTCTCGACATTAATTACAGAGGAAAATCAAATAAAATTTATTGCGGACAAACCATAATTCAAAATATATAACTACTGAACTAAATTCTATAACTGTGCAGATTTCATGCATTTTCCATTTGCAGTGCGAAAATATAAATAGGAAAGCACGACACTATTACTTCCAAATCCCGTGAAACTACTAAAAGCTTTGTAAAATTCCAAAGTACAGAATAAAAATACTCTCAATTCAACAATTTATTATTATCGAATTAATATTTCTAATGATAAAAAAAACTTCCTGGATCTATGTGCAATTTTAATCAGTCTTCAAGATGTGGCAAATAATACATAAAATTCTATTAGTTGAGGCAAAGTAACTTACCGAAGCGATGGCGTGTGTGTGTGAGGTGCGCAGACGCAGTGTATAGTACGTGAGCGTGACGTCATGACATGTGCGTACAAATGCAATGACTGTAATTTCCCTTCCCTTATCCAGCTCTTACAACTAAATCGTTTTGTTTCGAATTCATGTAACTTATAATATTTTAATTAGGTACCTCCTGGAGAAGATATTTTATTGATTTGTTAGTCTTGCTTAACATTAAATAAAAGGGATAAAAGATCACCTTAATAATGATTCCACCACAAAATGTACTTCTTAAGCTGACGACACAAGAAAATAAAAGACAGTAAATAAAAAGCCAAATGATCGAGAACATTTTCGTATAATATCTTATATTAACAACTAAAAGAGACGTCACAAGCAAAGCAAGCGCTACTCTCGCTAAATGTGTTTCGTTTTCAATTCAAAATTATTTTACACTTGTGCAAAATTCTTATATATAAAAACATTTCAGCAGAAAGACGGACACAATCAACTGACCAGCAGGTCGCTTAGTGACCTTTTAATAAAATATTTAATAAGTCATATAAAAATAAATAGCCTAGCAGATCTAGAAAAAACCATTAGAGCGTTGCTTACAACCAACACGTCTAAATACTGTACAAAAAAGCATGTAAACTTTATAAAGAAAACACATTTAAAATACAATAAATTATGCAACACAAAACATTGATGGCGTCTATTATACAAAAAAACTTAAAATTATTTATAGAAATGCAAATGATCTGATATTTTGACGTCTATACCTGTGTGTTTCTGATTCCCAAATTATGGTTCATTCAATAAAAATGACTGCTTTCAAAGCAGTCAATCCACTCAGGAAACACTCAAGTTTAGATAAAGTCATATAAAATCTAAAATTGCAACGAAATGACTGTTCAATATATTAATGGTATATGTCAATATTTAATTTATATGATTTCAATATAACAAATTCGATTAACATCAAGATACGCAGGCAAGATTAAGATACATGATTTAACTTATATATAAATCTATATAAATTATTAAAAAACAAAATTAATATAATTTTTAAGATTTCTTTGAAATCGCAACTTGATAAAATATTAAAGGATTTTTTTTTATATAAATGATTGTACTCGTTTGTACCAACGGCAATGGAGGCCGGTAAAGTTAATTGATACTTTTTTTTAAATTGAGACATTATTTTGTGCTTAACATAAATAAAAGCCCCGTCGACTTTAATTCGAGTGAACATTAATAATCTCTTATCCAATCCAAATATTAAAATAGACATCCACTGAGACACGTAAACTACAACATTTTATAATACAATTGTTTCACTTAGTACAATTACGTAACAATCGGTATGACAATGAAATGTAATCAAACGCAATGACTTCTCATACGCAAGTGAAACAGTGGTAATATAAAACAATAAATAGTAAATCTAAGTAACACTATATAGTATATACCGTACAATCGGTCGCTGTAGTCGTTCGTTTATTTCTTCCGTTTAAGCTTCGGTATTCTGTAATTGGTGCGAGTGAGGTTAGATGTAGTGAAACATTTACTCAAGAGATATCAAAAACTTATGATAATTGTATAATGAAGTATCAAATCCTGTGATAATTTGGGAATGTTATTATGTACAGAAATATTTCACAGTTAAATAGAATAAAGGAATGTGTATAGAAGGGCGGATATTTAATTTAAAATCGTCTGCGTGAATTAGTCCCATGCTCGTTGCCGTGAAATGTTATTTACATGTTCAATGTATATTGACGGTGATAATTACCCAGAACTCTTCTTGTGTGGTGAAGATTGTGATTTCTCTGATTCAAGCAGCTTTGTGCTGGAATCCTTCATGAATCCTGAAATAATAAAAATGTGCAGGAGTGATTTAAAAAATAAAGCAGTAAAATCTTTGTTAGATTTTAAATTGTCATGGTCTCTCGGCTACTAACTAATATTATTTACGAAGATAATAGTGTTATAGCGGTTGCAACGGTGCGAAATACTGATTATTATTTTTAACTGATTAATTAGTTTAATAAAAAAATACCTAATAACCCGTAAGTAACATTAATTTATGTTATTTTACCATACACCTATTTTACTTATAAGATGTCTAAACATATGTAAGAAATAATGTCTATAGCAATGATAAAATGGAGTAACTGTAAAATGATTCGCTTCAAATAATGTTATGAAGATGAAAATTTTGATGGAACTGACCTTTGCCCGACATTCCAAACACGGAGTTTCCTAAATCATTGAGACTGCTCGTAAATTTGTCTGCTTCGTTTGTGATAGTATCAGCCACAGCCTGTTCCGTCTCCTTCACGGTGTCTTTGACTCCCTCTTCAGCTTTCCCCAACCTCTCACCGGCTTCCTCCCACCGTTGTTGCGTTGTAGCCGTAATATCTTCAAGTTTGTCTCCAGCCGCTACTTGAAATCCTTCAAAACTGTCTTTAACATTTCCAAATAGTTCCTTTGATTTTTCCTCGCTTTTAGATACAGTTGATTGTATGTCACCAATAAATTCTTTGGCAGATTCGTCTAAGCTGTCAAAAATATTTCCTGCTGAACTCTGAAAGCTGTGGAGAGTGTCCTGCGCGGAATTTTCATATCCTTGAACGTCGTCCTTGAGATCCGCGAACGTATCTCGAGTTGAACTTTGAAGGTCATCGTACGTGTCCTTAATGTCGCACACTTTATCCTTCGCGGCACTTTCGATCTGGTCGAAGGCACTGGAGGCTGAATCTTCGACATGTTCGAACGTCACCTTAGCTGATTTTTGTACTTTGTTACCTTTTTCTTTGACAACGTCCTGAATAGTTTCTATTTCACCCATCCCGGTATCTTTAATTGCACTAAATTGAGATGCAATATTGCTTTTTAATTTAGTTTTTGTTTCTGCAGCAGCATTCAGAGTTTCTTCAGCGGTTCTTTTAATTTCTTCAGTAGTCTCTTCAGCTTCTTGTCTTATTTGACTAAGTCTATTTTCTGCGGCATCTTTAACGAAATTTTTAGAATTTATTAATTCATCTTTTTTATCATCTATCGCAGTTACCACATTTTTTTTTGTTTCCACAAGTGTTTGCTTAACTTCTGATTCAATATCATCTTTTTTGCCTTGAACATATTGGACGGCTTCATTTCTCTTTTCTTCGATAGTTTGTACTACTTCATTTTTTTTGTTTTCGATGGTACCAAATACTTGGTCAGTTTCATTTTGAGCATTCTGCAGAAGTTCGTTTTTCTTATCTTCTGCGGTCTGTAAAAATTCATCTTTTCTTTGTACTATGTCATTTTTCTTTGCTTCGATTATTTGACAAGTCTCTTCAGTTGCATCTTGTGCACTCTGCAAAAGTTCGTTTTTAGTGTCTTCTGCGCTTTGTACTAATTCATTTTTTCTTTGTACGACCTCGTCCTTTTTAGCTTCTAAATTTGTAACGAACTGTTCAGTTGTATCTTTAGCACTCTGCAACAGTTCCACTTTTTTGTCTTCTACGCTCTGTATTAACTCATCTTTTATTTGCAACACTTCATCTTTTTTGGCTTCAATGTTGGTGACAATCTGTTCAGTTGTATCTTTAGCACTCTGCAAGAGTTCCACTTTCTTGTCTTCTGCACTCTGTATTAATTCATCTTTTTTTTGTAGCACTTCATCTTTTGTAGCTTCAACGTTAGTGACAATTTGTCCCGTTGTGTCTTGAGCAGTTTTCAAAAGTTCGTTTTTCTTGTTTTCTCCTCTTGAAATTAATGAATCTTTAGTCTCCTTAGCACTTATGACAATTTCGTTAGTTTTGTCTTGAGCACTTTGCAACAGTTGATCTTTCTTTTCTTGTAGACCGTTGACGGCTTGCTTCGTTTTTTCTTGCGCACTTTCTACTATGTCGTCTTTAACATCATTAACATTTTTAGCAACCTCTTTAGCTGTATCTTGTGTGCTTTTTACAATTTGGTCAGCATTTTGTTTTAATTTGTCTTCCTCTTTGGCAATACTTTCTTCTAGTTTTTCTTTAACCTCAGAGGCCTGTTTTGATACTTTGTTAGCGGAGTCTTTACCTTCTGCAATTTTACCTTTAACTTCTTCTTCAAGTTTTTCTTTTTCTCCAAAAATATTATGTACTAGTCCTGTAAAAAAGTTCTTTCCTTCTTTAGCCTTCTTTTTGGCTTCACTCTTCTTTTCTTTAGCTTTTGATTTAGCATTAGCTGCGGTTTTTTGACTTTTTTCTTTTACGTCGTCTACAATTTCCTCTGCTTCGGTTTTAAGGATATTGGTCTTGTTGTTTATATCTTCCTTAACTTTATTTGCCTTCTCCTTTGCTTTGTCTTTAATATTTTCAGCACTGATTTCAATATCAGTTTTAATATTATTCAATTTGTCTGAAACTTCATTAGCGCCATCTTGGGCCGCTTTTATTGAGTCGTCGGTTGTACTTTCAAATGTTTTGCCCATTTGTGATAATTTATTGGTGCCTCTGACCTTTAATTCTTCTGCTCGTTCCATAGCAGCAAAATCAAGATCATGGAATTTATTATTTATATTTTGTTGATTGTTACCAACAATGTCAACTAAACCAACAATGGTGTTATTAGCAGAAGACTTTATATTGTCTACGTCTGATGATACCTTGGATTGCATATTTACAACTTTAGCACTGATATCAGTTTTAATATCTTGGCCCGATTCGGTTAATTCGTTTATCTTGTTATTAACAACATTATTTACTTGTTGTACGTTATCTTGGATACCTGATTTTAAGTTATCTTCCTTATCAATTAAATTATTCTTTATATTTTCGGATTTTACGATAATATCTTCTTTGACTTCACCTAATTGTTGTTTAATATAATTTGTTTCTTTATCCGCTTCATTTATATTCTTTTGTAAATCATTTTCAACTTTATCTTCAATTTCTCGTATTTGTTCATGTGCAGAAAATTTGACTTGCTCGATTCTATCGGCTAAATTAGAGGTTTCATCGTGACTGTGTTTTTCACCTTTCTTATATTTGCCACCACAACAGTCTTTAGGGAACTGGAACGGGTCGCTCTTCTGGCAACACAAGGGCGTGTCTACGGGTTGCATATGCTCATATTGATGGTATACTTCTTCAGTCTTAACGCGTATATCATCTGGATTTTCTTCGTCTACTATTAACTTTGTTGAATATACTTTATTGTTCACGTCATCCTCGTCTTTTAAATGCGGTTTCGTACGGACATCTTTGAACATATCTTCAACCTTTTCTAACAAGTCTTCGTTAATGATTCTTGGAGCTGGTTTTGGTGGGGACTTCTCTGTAGTTTCTCTGGGTTTTGGTTGAGGTTTGGGAGAAGATTCCTTGATGTCCTCTTTGTCCTCGCTGTGACTGAATACACTTTTTACTTTACCGGCGAGACCGCCTAGGAATGAACTTCCTTCAGGCTTCTTTTTACCCTTTTCTAGAGTGTTCATTGGAGTTTTGTCTTCGTCAGAATCAAAAGTAGCTTTAGTTTTATTTGAATCAACGTGCGTGGTGTCGCCATTTACTGAAATGAAGCAATGATTATTCTACAGATACTAAGTACTTACACTAAAATCGGCGAAGGGGAAGCCTCTGTGCAAGGGGAAAAATATATAAATACCTTCTAACAGTGATGGATCGGACCTATACGATATACGTTTTAATTAAAATCAATAGTACAACATTATGTGGTAACCATGTTGTGTTGTAGTTTTTTATTTATTAAAACGGGCATAGAACTTAAGGGATTTTATATCACAAACTGAAAAATATATACTCTAAGAAATTTCTCATTTAGATAACTATATTAACGACAAAAGGTATTTATTTAATTTGGATTATCTTATATAATTGAAGATTTTCTCTGAGATTACTCACCGTGAGGCTTGTCTTTGTCGTCGGTGTCCTTCGTTTCGTACTTCACGACGCCGTTAGCTACAGATTTATCCTGGCGACATGAAATTGAACTACTTAATGAGTTTAGCTAATGTATATGTAGTGGATATGATTGAAAAAGAAGTGATTATGGTTTAACATATCATTTATGGTCATATAAAATTGCTCAGTTAAAACATTTTAGACACAGTGAAGAAAAGTTTAACCGATGTCACATAATTTTCATTTTTATCTTAGATGCTCTGATGTAATTTAAATTGATACAATATATACGAGCGTAATTAACAATAAGTAAAACAAAAATGTTTTAAGTAATCTTTAATAAAGATTATATTATGTCTATGGTAATATTTAATTTCGCCCGTATATATTAACTTACTAGCAGTACAATACGTACATGTCCGTTGAGCTGTAGTCCGTTATCGGTGGGGATGGGGGGCGGGCCCACGTTATGGTGATGGTCGCTCCAGTGGAAGCTCAACTCATCGTTTAGAGCGTCAAAACCTGGGTATATTAGATGTTATTTTATAAAGATCAAAGAATTTCTTAGAAACGGTTTTTTTTTTATTTTACAATCGAATAAGACGAGTATTATATACAGAAACATTTGGAAATTAGTTCCTAAAACTACGAAACTGTAATGTAATGTAAGTGCCCGCACCGCTCTGGTCCAGGTTGAGGCAGTCGAGGTGGCTCTTGGCGGGTCGCGGCGCCACGCGCTCCGGCAGCGACACGTCCAGCACGCACGACGGACTGACAGACGGCTCACCCTTCGCCACCTGCGCGCGATTATACACTTATTTATGTATTATCATTTATTTTATAATTAAATTAACTTTTAAATGTTTATAATATTAAGATAATTATTACTTACATAACAATTTGAGGGGTTCGATAAAGTGTAAATCAAATTACAAAATTAAGTAATATGTGTCAATCAACACATTTTTACTTGAAAAACTTACATTAAAGTGGTTCACAATATGTTATAATTTAGTATATTCAAACTATTACATTATGTATATAATATGTATGTATGTATAACCGTCCCGTTGGTCGAGTTTTTAGCACAAACGCCTGACGTGTCACGGCGCAATGGGGCTCGGGTTCGATTCCCGGCAGAGACAGGCATTTATGTGATGAGCATAGATGTCTGTGTTTCTGGGTTTGATCGTTTATTAAATATATTCTCAGTATTTATATGTGTATTTCTATGTATTTGTATCGTTGTCTAACACCCTTAACACAAGCAAATAATTTGCTTACTTAGGTGTTAGAATTTAGATCAATGTGTGTAATTTGTCCCGATATTATTATTACGTCATTACAACACAAAAAAAGTGGAATAATTTTGAGAAATAAACAAAATTTGAAATAATTTTACCTTAGGTTCGTTCATGAAGTAGATCCTACCCGACGGACTCTCCTCGTGGTGCTTCACCCGCACGGGGAACTCTACTCGATTGTCTTTGAAGGCCTGTAATGCAATATATTTCTATCATAAATAAGAAGTAAAATAAGGATTCTGTATATTTTATGCCTTCATAAATAGTATTGGCAATAAAGTCCACCTGGATAGCACGTTGACAAAATAGGGCTCCTTAATTTCATTATAAATAATTGTGATAAGGAAATATGATGGTACAACCAAGTGTCACCAACCTCAAACACGAGCGTGGGCTGAGTGCCCGACTTGGTGACGGGCAGCAGGTTGCCGGAGAACTCCAAGTACACGGGCTTGCCGTCCAACAGACGCACGCTGGTGGAGTGCGCCACCTCCGCGTAGTGCTCCTACGTATCATTACAATAATTCACTACTGTGTTAGCATTACAGACTATGACTAATGTCTATTGCACACAGGCGTGTGTTTGTATATACCTATATCTCTCTGTGTATGTGTATGTATTTTTGTGTGCGTGGGTATATATCTCTTTGTATATGTCTGTGCGCGTGTATGTTTGTGTGCGCGTGTGTGTGTCTTGTGTACGTGTGTATACCTGGTGCAGCAGAGTGTCGTAGGCGTATCTGTCGGTGATGTATAGCACGAGCAGGCGTCCCTCCAGGGCGTCCAAGCGCTTACCGAGCACCACTATACGCACTTCGAACGGAACTAACAACATCTCTCTGGAAATGAATATGAATATCATTATAGAAGAAACTAACTGACTCGATGTAGTAACTTAATATGGTAAACATGTTCATCTATTATTATTATATATTTTTAAATACATAAAAAAAAATAAAAGAGCAAAGAATGAGTTTGTGTGTCATATGATGTTAAGTGATCACAGCCGCCCATGGTCTCTTGCAATATCAGGGGATGTATAAGAGAGTTATCAGCCTCTAAAGGAGTAGATTAATTTTAAGAACTTATAAAGTAGCTAAGCTTTTTAATAATCTACTTTTAATTTAATAAAACAGAAAAAATAAATTTAAATTTAAATATCAGGTTTTAAATAATACGCAATATGAACATCAGACTATGCAGTTAGTAGTGGATAATATAAGAAATAAATATATGTATGTAGTACCTGTACAATTCTGTGGCTAACTTTGTAGCATCACTGACATTCTGGCAGTTCATCAGCCAAAATCTAAAACAAAATGTACATATTAGTTAATAGTGTTAAATTAGTTATTATTATATATTATTTTCCTGTTGTTTGTTACCTGGCAGACACCGTAGTGGTGAAGGAGGCGCAGTCGTCGGTGATGGTGAGCGGGGTGGAGCCCGTGACGTCCTCCCACACCGCCCGCGCCTGACCACCCATTATGGAACACAGCAGGCGCAGGTTGGCCGTGGACTGCTTGTCGTGGCTGTTCAGCTGCAAAGTATATTTTGTGATTAGATATTTTTAACTTTTAAATAAGTAAGCAGTATGAGACATTCTGATCAAATTGACGCGCACGTGATATTAACATTTATTTTAAAAAGCGAGCGGGAATCAAACTTGCGACTTTCGCAATTTGTAATCTGCGCCATCACGTTGATGAATAATGTGTAAGCGGTCACCTTGTGGTCGCGCGTCTGCGGCAGTGGCGCGGTGAGTGTGATGGTTCGGTGGAACTTGCGTCGTCGCGGCTCCACGGTGAGGACGGGCGACACGGCAGCCAGGCGGGGCAACACGCGGGCGGCCAGCGACCCCGCGCCGTGCGCCTGCAGACCCACACGGATGCGCTTGGTCAGCGCCGCCGCAGGGAACAGGGCCTGCACCTGGGGGCGGGACAATATTATTACTCGAATGCAACATTTACGTTAAAATTAATCGATTCGTACATCACACCCAAAATTTAACATGGAGAAGTCACAAATGGAGTTCGTTGCAAATGCCTAAAACAATAAACAAAAGGAAAAAAAAATTACATACACTACGTCCGTGTGCAGTACCTACCTGTGGTATGTGAGCGGAGGAGATGGTTCCTCCCTCCGGTCCTATGATGTGTACCTCCTGCCTCACTCGTGACACCACGGCCAGGTAGTGCGGGAAGTCGCAGGTGATGATCCGTGTGACTCGCTCCCCCGCCTCCCCGGGGCGCTCTCCCCCCGCGCCGTGCTCCTGTCGCTCGCGGGTGAGCGCCTCCTGGGAACACAAAAGATAATTCTTATCTATACTAATGTAATGTTAAACTTCTTGCAAGAAAAAAATTAACTAACATCCATTTCTTGAGTTTATAATCTTTGAATTTATAAAAACAATCTAAGTTAATTTCCACCTTGTATTGTAGATCAATTTAATCTTAGTCGAATGATGCAGTCAATTTCTTTATCACGTAAATAAAGAGTCAAAATCGAACCTGTATCATCTGGTTATCGTTATTGTGCAGGTAGTGGTCCTGCCAGGTCTCGCCGGTGTCCGACCTCAGTATGACGATCTCTCGTTCGGGACACGAGGCGGTGAAGATTGGCACTTCGATGATTACTGGCCTGAACGTGTATACAAACATTTAATACTTGTCACCAGAAATTAATAATCTTTTTGCCCTTGGAAACCCCACTAGCACCAAGTAATCCTTTACATAAACTAGAAAATCGTCAATAAATAATTAAATTGAAGTGTAAGTGCTTATACAACTAAAAAAAGCCTACAAACAGCATCGTTTAACTATTATTAGAATCGACAACTTACGCTAGGAACTTGGCTCCTTGCGGCTGCAGCTCCAGCAGTCGGGACGCCAGGGCTTCGCCCTCCATAAGCGGGGGCGGAGCGGCCACGGGAGCGCGACGGGAAGCCGCACTAGAGGAGGGTTGAGTTAGTCATAAAGAAAAGTAATACTTTCTATAAAACTTTTTCAACACGGCAGAGTTTTTTTTAAACAGGACAGAAACCTTTTTTAATATATATTAAGTGATGAATAACGTAAAACATCTATCAATCTTTATTTCCTTTATTAATTATCTTTTAATATAGCTTAGCCAGTTTAAGATAGACTGTTATTTAGAAATCACATGTTCGAAGTTTTTTATAAAGATCTTGTCTGCTTGTGGATAATTGCAAAGCACACGAAACGTCTGGTTAAAGTAAATAATTAAATACGAGTTATAATAAGATCATTAAAAAAAGTTTACATACATATTTTTATAACAAACAAATGTTACAAGAGTTATTAAAATATAAAAGAAACAATAATGTAATTTATATTATCAAAAACTCTGTATTCAAATTATAAATAAAGTCAACACAGAATTTACTAGGACGTCGAAAAAATTGCGTCATTTTTAAAACCTCATTTACAAACTTAGGGTGGTGACGCACAAAGCATCTTCATAAATATTAAAAACTCACCAACCTATATCGTTATTGGTTTGCGATCATCAATATTTTTAAACAGAATCACGGTCTTTCAAGAGTCAGATCTACAAAAATATCAACAAAACTACTAGTATATTTAAAGTTAGTCTGTTCTTAAAATAAATGTTAATTTACTTGGTTATTAAGTCAATGACTTATTTCTTGCATGCAATAAAGCGATTTGGTCATTCACGTTTAATGATACTATTCCTAACATTTCGTTTACATTATTTATGTCCATATTATTCTTTCGCTACAAAATTACATTATTTATTTGATATATAATATAGAGACGAGAAATGAGTATTGTTACATGGCAGCATCCCAAAAACAGAGGACGTTTCTGTTTATGAGTCAGTTTTCATCAAGTAATGTTATTGAAACATTATATTCCATTGTGATAGTGTACTGAAATGATTCTATTTCTGTTCCGTATGCAAGGATTTATTGAAATGCGTCTCATTTCAAGCTATGAATCTCATTAATATATAATATGACATACTTGTCCGAGTCATTGAATGATAACTTCTTTTTACATGTATTTTTGTGTCCTGTTAAAATCACCATACAAAATCAATAAACTGATAATGAAGTCCATATACGTGCACATTACCCTAATGTGTTTATTTATTTCTCGTTTTGTACAACAGATGATAAACATCAAGAAAGATTCGTCAAACCAGCACGGAACCTTTAGAGACCGATATTAAACGACTGTCACCTTGTTAGTGATACAATCAAGAAAACCTCCTGACTTAAACCCTAGATGCGAGGCTAATCGATGGTCCTTTTGTGTCCACTAATTGCAAAGCTATAAGATGTCTGTGGGTGAGTTGGTTCTCTTACCGGCACGTGACCCTGGTGGGCGCGGCGCAGGCGGCCGGCGGCACGATGACGCGCACTCCGCCGCGACGCTTCGCCTTCATGGCGCCGCCGCGCGCGTCCACCACGAACGACACCAGGAACCTGGACATACACTCTGTTAGTACTGGATTCATGAACGGAGAGTTTTAGATTATGAGTTTGCGTCGATTGCCCATTCAATTAATTACTTTCTTCTTCCTCCTGCCTTTTTCTCACTTTATAGGGCGTCGGTACATGTTCCTCTCTTCCACTCCTGCCTATCACCCGTCATCTCAATACTCACACTCCTCTTTGACTCTTGTCATCGTTCACGTAATCCATACATTACGTATTTATGAACTATTTTATCAATTGGATCCAGAATACGACAATACAACAATTGATACCTATATGCTAGAAGGACTGCTGATGATTGATGACTGATGATTTTTGACTTAGAAAAAAAACCCTTGGAACGTTATTTGCAAATTGTCCCATTCTGTTGTATCTCACCCGATATCGAGCGGCTGTCGCTCCATGGTGGCGACACGCTTGTCATTGTTGCTGGGCCACAGGTGTCCGTCCGTCACGCTGTCCTCGAGCGGCCGCGCGCGGTTCAGAGTCCCCGCCTCGCTGTTCATGTATCTGTACTGCTGCTGCTGTTGGATCGGACACTCCACTTCTCCTGTGGTAGAAGATTCACGGGTAAAATATAAATTTGCTTATGGAGCCGGTTATAATAAAATTATGTTATTTATTCATATAAGATATTATTTTAAACTATACAAGTTTATTATTGGTTTTCAACTTTGTTATTGTAGATAAATATAAATATTCTATTTGTTATGATTTAGTTTACTTTATTTTTGTTAGGACAAGGTCAAATTGTGATTTGTATTACTACACACAAGAAAATAGCAATAGGAACCAATCTAAATATTCAATAATTTTGGAAAAATTTGCCTCTTATCAATCTGTATATTTTGTCTGTTTCGTAGTTCGATCGTCATGATAAAGGAATTAAGAGGTTTTTATGTAATTTTATGTGGTGATACGTTATTGTTCGATTAAACATAAAATATCCTTTTTAATGCGGAAAATATATAATTTCACAAACACTAATTCGTCCTACAACAAAATATAATAGACGGGATACAAGGGATCATAGATGAAATAGCAATATATTTATTACTAAAGGATAATATATTTTTAAGAAAAATTGTTACGAATATGTATTTTATTAATTATAGAATGAAGTATTAGGAATATTTAATTTGCTTTAGTATAAATAAGTCTTAAAGTACTTACCGCCTTCGTCTTCGGAGTCGCTCATGAATGTGTCCTGCATAAGCTCAGGTGCAGCCACTCGGTATTTGCCTTCCAAACCACCTGTAACAATGAAAAATGCATAAGTATCATATTTCACTTAAGCGGGACTTATATTACACTAAATATATCCAAACTAATACATAAATGATAGATTAATTCTTCAATATATAATTTTACAGTTAAAAGTATTAAATAAATAAATTAATGCATATAAAACATATATATGTCAATCCTAATGTATATTCTTTACTAAATAAATACATTACTTTTTATCTAGAAATACAAGTATGTAAAAGTTATGTAGAAAGTGCCTATGATACCAATAAACCAACGATGTAAGGAAGTATCTAGCAGGTTAAATATGGAACGTCTTGCTCCTGCGCATACGAAAACAGAATCGAAATTGATATTAATTATAGGTGAGAGAAAGAGAGTACATCATATCGCTAACTCGTTTTATAATTTTGGTCACTTGAAAGGTTACAAAGTGCATTTGTTTGTAATTTGAATAACGGTATTATATTACAGTTGCTTTGTCGGTTTCTTCGCTCTCGTAAATTATAAAAAAAATATATAAAAATATAAATGCATTAGGTATTTTGGTAACAGAAAGTAAAATAATTGAGCTGTGACTTTTAGTGAATAAACAATATTTATATCCTACATATTTGTTATTTTCATTTTGATTTACTCCTTTTTCATTTTCATATTTGATTAAATCGATAACATTAAAAATAGAAATCTAGTGTTCTTTTAATTACAAATATCAAAAACTATTTTATAAGACAAAACTTGAAATTACAATTAGGCAAAAAATTTAACTATTTTTTGAAAACATGTGAATTTTTACCTAGTATTATTATTTACTACTTTTTACATAAAAAATAGAATTTATGTGTGATATTTTTATAAAACACGGATCTTCAAAACCCGCATATTGCGCAGTATTCATTAATAAATGTTCAATGGAGCACCTCAAGAAAAATATACCTATAATCGAATTATAGGTACTTTATTTATGACTGAGGTCGTTTGTGGTTAGAACTGCTAGAGGCTAACCGATCGACAAATTCTTAAACTAAACATAAATAGCATTATAAGAAAATATAGACATGCATTGTAAGAATAAAACATACGTGTGACTAACAGTTGTATTGATTGTAGAAATGCCTGATATCATAGTTACGTAACTCATGAGGTCACGCGTGGGTAGAGGAATTGACTTTGCCATCACCTGACTTCTGACTTCTAAATTATAATAGCGTGTAAGGAATTTCTATATCATTCGTTTTAATTTGTTTAGGTAGATAGTATTCTTGATGTCCTGATATGAAATTATAGTAAATTGTAACAAATGTAGAGCTTAATAGATAAGATTTAGGCTATTTTTGTCATTATATAAATTGTCTTAATTAACCTACATCATTTAATCTAGTTAATTTACCTACATTTTTCTTTTGACTTAGGTATTATGAGTCAATGTAAAAGATATGCAAGATGTTTTTCTTGGCCAAGGTCGTCCGCTCTTAATAAATATTATGTTTTAATATTTGTTATCTGTTTTTTGTTCAAATAAAAATATCATTTTAAGGATTTTTTAAATCAAAATAATGAATAGCCTCAATATTTACAAATGTAAGTAAATCTATTACAAATATCATTATTAGATATTGTAATATTATACACTTATTTAGATTATAGCAAGTAGAAGGTACATAGGTATTTAGATTAATCATTAATGTACGGATATTAAATTATATTTTTTTTACCAAACTTTTACCTAATTTTAAAATATACGGGAGATAATCTATTAAACATTTTGCTGGCAGGTACCTGAATTATAGAAAAAAAAAAACAAATTATATAATATGTAAAAACTAATAGCAGATAGTTTTTTAAATGAACGTACAACGCAATTACATCTAAGTGCTGTCGTAACCGTTTTATGAATCAAATGCCAGAAATAGATTTATCTCGAAATACTTTCGTATAATATTTTTAACATTGAATTATTATTGATTCTTAAAACCATTTACACACAGACATACACACTTAAACAACTCATATTCAATCGTGTAATTTAAATTTGATTAGATCGTCTATTACAGGAATAAAATAGATCATTGTAAGACGTGTCAGAGGCTTATTATATTTCCTTTTAAGAATTCACATATTTTATATAATACATCATGTATATTCTAATATTGTAGTAACGGTATTTAAATATTAAGCATTTAGTATATGAATAAACATATAGCCGTTAAGTATACAATTAAAATGCAAAGGCGAGCATATTTGCGCGACCTTTAGCTACAGATGATGTCATCGCCGCTCCCAACAAACAACCTACCCACTGCTACTCACTGCTACCCACTGCTACTGCTACCCGCCACCACTTACCCTTATTACAGACCCATCTATCACACGCTTCCCTATTATCTGTTAGTGTGAGATAATCTTTTATTTTTTATCATTGCCTATACCTAATCTTTTTTGTTTGTTCTAAATTAAATTCTATTCTATAGATGATCTAACACGGTCTTTGAAATTGAGCATTTTTATTTTCAAGGTAAGAAGTCTTTGTTTTAAAATAAACATTAAAGGTGTAGGTCAATACTTAAAAGTGTACAAAAATATTTTGGTCAAACACATCATGGAGGGGAAAACTAAATATCCTAAACTGAATTCTATAAGTAGCCAGTGATAATATAAGAGTGCGGGTACATGCCTTTCTATAAATAGAATAAAAAACCATGGGCATTAAAAAGATGATACTTGACTTTTACTTTAGAAACTATGATATAAATATAATATCGTGTAATTAATGCATCCTTTGACCCAAATAGTTAATATTATTCTCCTTGGTTTTGTTTCGTTGTATTATCATCCCGTATGTCATTCTAACATGAGTATTATAAGTATGTAGTAAATAGAGCGTAGCCTTACATTTCGATGTTTATAGTCCGCTAGTTGTTCTGATAAGAAATTGTTTTTGCAGCCACTTACGAGCATAGCGAATTTTAGTTTCCAATGAATCACAGTTACTAAAATAAAAGATAAATGTAAAAGGAAAAAAAGTCGGACAAATAGAGTAGGGGAGATATAGGCACGCTGTTAGTGCGAGCATCTAACATATATTAAATTCAAATTCAAATTTAAATTCAAATTCAAAATTCAAATTCAAAATATCTTTATTCAAGTAGGCATTTACACGCACTTTTGATTCGTCAATTACATTAAATTGGTCAGTATAGTCAGTCTGTGAAGGAATAAAAGAGGGAAGATGAGAGACCCAAACTTATCTTTGTCTAATCACATAATATTAAAGAGAGACGGATAATCTCATCTTCTTTGTCTTTTTTTTCCATGGACAGATTTTACATCCTACTCTACGTATAACCTATAAGTCCTACCTAATAAGTCTATGCAAAAAGTACCTATTTTTAATAACCACGATTATAGGGTCGATGTTATACGTTTAATGGCATGTACTTCCAGAGTACGTAAATTCAAATCTGTTATGACTAATTTTGATTACGCCCTGAGTGATTTAGGTCACATAGCAGTATTAATTGGTAATATAAGCAATGGAAGGTTTCCAAACCGATGGATCTACGTATGTATGTGACATTGTTTCTATAAACTGTTTACAATATAAAATGCATCTGGCAGGTGGATAACAGAATTGCTAACATACATTATATAGTATGGTGTTGATAGACACGCCTTGTTAGGACTACTTGGGAACATTGTAAAATTTGATTGTCATTGTATATTTGATTTATTAAACGAATGACATAAAGAATGAAAATCATGTTTCATATGCATTCATATGTCATTGTAATTTTTGACTGTTTATTTTAGGCACACGATGTCTAAACATGTAAACAAATATGGTAGGTACTCAGTGGGCTGAGGTCGTTATTTATAGAACTTTTTTGACTTTGTATCGAAGTTAATTGTTTTATAGATATAAATATAATATAAGAGACGGATCATCTGTTCAAAAAAATTGAGATAAATAAATGTTACTGACAATGAGATTCTTATTAGGTATTAATATTTTTCGAATTAATTTAATTTTGTTATTTACGAAAGTCGACAATTACGAGTACATACACATGGAGTTTGATTAACCTTACTTTTCAGCCTCTGCCATATACATGTCAATGTAAGTGTTTACTTATACAACAACATCATTGTGTGCGTGTGATCTCATCTCACTTGTAACATGAATGCAAATTGACTTAAACTTCGCATCCTGATATACAATGCAATGAACAATAATTGATTCTAGTACATTTTTGAGTCATATCTGAACTAATTTATAAAAAACATATGCTTGACAAAAAACAAATCATTCTTAATGTTTGGACATAACAAATTTAGAATCAAAAATAATGACAGCCAGTCATCAACTCAATGTTACACTTCCGCGGTCACTGAAGTATATCCATATGAGGTAATGATGATGTAAACCAAAATATAGCCACAACCTTGTCGCGCTTGGATTACTCTTTGTTATATATAATTTGCATTTTCCTACTTTATTTATTCCAATTGAAGCCATTCAAGACTGTAAAGGAATCTCGGGATTAGACCATATTGTATTACAAGGTCCAGTCTGATTTGAACGAGAAGAAATAATAATAATATCAGGACAAATTACACAAATTGATCTAACCCCTAAGTAAGTAGATTATTTGCTTGTGTTAAGGGTGTTAGACAACGATACAAATATAGAGAAATACCACATTCTTAAAATATATTTAATAAACGACCAAGCCCAGAAATACAGACATCTATTGCTCATCATAAACATGCCTGTCACAGTCTGGAATCGAACCAGAGCCCTTTTGCTCCCCCTTGCTAAACATTAGGCGTCTGAGCTAACTACTCGACCCTTGGGGAAAATATAATTTTATTCGGAATTATAAGGAAATTTTTCATTTAGAGTTCAAATCTCAAGATATCATTTTGAATTAGCATTTAGTTATCCAAATATAACATTTCGAGTATTTCAAGAGCTTATTTGATATTAAAAATTCCGATAGTATATCATGTTGGATATTAAAAAGTTTATGTTTCAGAGATATCGATGCTCAGGGTATTCCGGGCCTGGTCATTACGAAACCGAGATCAGTTTTATTTAGGACATAAACATGGGATGTAGGTCGCAGTTGCTAACAGTATTTCTTGAATTTGTTTTGCAGATCAACAAAATATAAATTATCAAATATTAAACTGAACAGTGACCGCTGCAATATCCACTAATAGTTGAACGTTATTTACAAAAAAAAAGGAAGATTTTTTCGAAGCATTTTAACATTTTAAAGGCGACTAAGAATCAAGGGGTTCTATTCGTAGGATACTAACTATATGGAATATATATAATTTGTGTGTTTAGTGTTTTTTGTAATTACAGTTTTAAATTATAGTTATACCAGTAAATAATTTTTTGGCTATTTTATACGAATTGATTACATTATTTCTATTTAAACTAATAAATATTATAAGGATAACATTAATATCCAAATCTTGTTAAAGTGTAAACTTATCGCTTTTTATGTTTACCAAATAACAACCCGTACACTGACAGGTATACGGGTTGTACAGGTATACACTTAGCAATTATCATTAAATAAAATATCTAACGAATTAAAAAGTAATTTGTCTTTCTTAATATAGGTATTCATTTTTAACGATCGATACAAAATGTTATTTTTGATGTTACTACTTTATTAAATTTTATATACTATTTAAATATGCGTAACAAATAGCAGGAATATTTAATATTTCTAAAATTTGTTTGATTGCTTGATAGCGTGTAAGAAAGAACACTGGTATTGTTTCCGATAAAAACATTATTTTTTGTTAAAAACTTCAATTATCGAGGTACATGCATATTCAGTAATCACTAACTAAAATATATTTCTGGTTGCCATCAAAAAGATCACAATAGCGAGTAATTACTGTGACAAAATTTTACGAATTACTCGTTTCCGTGGAACACAAAAACAAATAACTATGGTCGTACCATCATCCGGTGACTTGAAGCAATGTAAGCACGACACTTTTTTTTTCTTTTTTGCTTTTCCATCATCTAATTTTTGCTTTTCTTTTAAATTCTTTTTCACATCCTCGTTTTTTGTTTTATTTTTCTTATTCGGATTTTTCACCACACCCATTTTGCATAACAGATAAAGCGCGCGTAAAAGTTTTTAGAATTATTTTTTTTAATTTTCGCGGTCGAAGGCGCGCACTGCAGATGTACGTTCGGAAACTAGTGCCGGACTAGCAACGCTAACTGCATCGCGTGCGATCAAAATACAGCCCACGAGCAACAATGAGGTTCGCTAATGAAACGGCTACGCTGTGAGGCCGCGTGAGCTCACTCGTCCGCCAAATCGGGAAGCTCGTTTGGGAATCAAGGCCAGTACATGGATTAATATTCCCACTGCGGCTACTTCCTAAATAATGTGGTACCCTCTAATTATTATTCGGGAAGGTATTCTAATGTGAAATTACGTACACAGTTATTCGTAGGCCATAAAGTGCGTGACCCTTGTAAAGATATTTAACATATAAGTTATTGTATATTTGTAATGTTTTTGATGCTTTTGTAAAAGCATAATGTAATGCACATTGGTTTGATTAACTCTTACATTGTTAATATATAATTGTTGTACTATTACCGGTTTTTCAAACTTACAATGATAGAGTGGTCATTTAAAATCGGAAGGAAACCAAGATACAATCACATCCATTAGCAGCGGGTCACGCGTTTTGAATAAAAAGTACCAGGAAACGTGCAAATGTGTTAAATGTAAATACATTTATATAAATATCAATATTTTCATTGTGATTTTTCAAATGTTAAATTTATGTAATTTTTAATTCTTAGTTATGTTAGATGTTACATGTTAGCTATTATGTTTAGGTATTTAAACAATAAAGTTAAACCTATGTTCTATTGATTTTATTATAGGATATAATATATTATGTAGTATAGAAAGTGATACGCCAAGGGCGTTCTACTAAGTTCGATCAATTATACAGAAGTCAAGGAAATTCGTGACAAAACACCATTTCTCTTGTCAATTCGACAGTGTTGATAGCCTTAGCTATACGCGAAACTAGTATTTTATCTCTTCAAGCTTCTAAATGTTTCAATGTAAATAGAATTTCTTATAACATCAATTTATAGTACAGACATTGAGCATTAACAAGTTATTTCTATCAGTAAATTAAATATTAAAACAGCTCGTATTTAATAATGTCACCTAGATAATATAATAAATATGATAAATATCCAGTGATATATAATTACTTATTTAATAATCCGCAAAGGAATCTGTGCCAACTTTATGAGGTTTCCCCTTGTATCTGTTGTAATACTCGATGTATGTACCCAGAATGTGTAGGGTGGGGTAGTCAACAATGAACCAGGTGGATACAGTGAACCAGTATAGTTAGCGACAAAACGAAACGTTGCCAGACTATGCAATTTGCACTATAGAACCCCCCCGCTTACCCCGATCAACTGCATCAGTCGCTGGTGGGCCTCCATTGTAATTTTGTGTACGCGGACGTTTTATGTGTTTCAGGGCGGCAAAAGTAAGAAAATTACATGAGTTTATTTTTTTTATTACTTTTTTTCTACTACATGTATCTCATTTTCCATTATATCTCAGGATGGAGTGGCTTACTACGCGTTTTTAGCATGAATGTTAATGCTTCTACGTGCTTCTAGTCGTGGCTAACATAACCTATATTAAAAAGTGCTTAGGTAGTGCACATTGAACCAGTACCTGAAGGTACAGAATGAACCTTGGTTCACTGTGTGCCTTAAAGCAATGAACGATGGTGCTTTGTGTACACATGTTATTATGAACGAAAAAATAAATTAAACTGAAGGTAACTCTTAAAAAATATATTTGAATTATTGTTGTAGGATGAGAAGGCAAACAGGAGGTAGAGAAGAGCGAAAAAAAAGGATCGCATACATCATATATGAAAGCTATGACCCCGGTGAACATTTCAAATGCCTTCAGAAAATGTGGTACATTTCCCTTAGACGATAACATTTTCTCTGAAGTTGACTTTCTGCCAAGCGAAGTTACTAATATACCAGCACCAGCTACTCCCGATATTACGGCAAACGAAATTGTTGAACATGATAGTTGTGAATCATCTTCCATTTTGACTTGTTCTATTTTAACCGACCAGGACTTACCAATCCTGCCAGAAATAAGACATAGTATTCCAGAGCATAACAAACTAGAAGATTGCCAGCCTAGTATGTCTATTTGTAAAAATCTAACTGCTGCTGCTGGTACCAATTCCGTGGTAAGACAAGTTCCAAGTCAATTCGTTTCACCCAAAGTCTTTCGATCGCCTTTGAAAGCAGGTCCTCGTAAAGGCAACCGACAAAAAAGGCGTGCTGGAAAAAGTATGATAGCGACCGACACCCCAGAAAAAAATGTGTTAGCCGAACTCAAGTAAAAGAAGAAGATAAAGGTTGTAGATACTGTGAAAACTGTGGACGAAACAATATTAGATGATAACTTTCTTCCAATATCAAGAAAACCTCGTTTAGATGATTAAGTCATTATTATGTTTAAATTTAAAAAATCTAATATTTACTATGTTGACAAAGTTATTGAGGAGTTGAAGGATGAAGACCTTGTTTATGTTGTTTCTTATTTAAAATTAAAAAGCAAATGGAATCAAACATTCTCTGAACCACTCGATCCTGATACTGCCGGAGTTAGCTTGAAAGAAATAAAATTTATTCTTCCTTCTCCTAAAATAGAAGGAACGAATAGGCGACAGGTGACATACAATGGAAAAAAAATATGCCAAATAAATATATAAATAATGTTTTGGTTGTATTCTTATGCCATAACAAGTTCTGTAAAGTATAATAGTGTTAATAAGCACATTTCACATATAATAATATTTAATTTATTTCCCAAATTTTAGGGTATCCAACCCGTGGTTGATTGTAAACTACAATGGTTCATTGAATACTACCCCCTGGTTCATTGTGCACTATAGGGTGTACACATTGAACCATATCCATGTTTTTTTTAATCTGATCATTAGACAAAATTTGTAGGAAATATGCAAAATTATAATATTAGCGATTAAACTTTAGTAAATTTTCTAAGTTATGGTATAATTTAATCTATAATAATCGCTTTAGGATAAGAGTTATATCTCATCAAACTTTTTGTGGTTCATTGTTGGCACTCCCACCCTACAATGAGAGCTGTATGAACTGTTTGTAAACAATTGGCAATAATGTACGTACACACATTGGGACGGGTAAATACTATTAGTAATTGTTGTATTTGTAGTAAATTAAACATTTATTTAATTCTAGCCAAATCTTTGAAGCCTTTTTTAACCTTAAATAAAATATGAAATTAATATCGATATGAATCTGAATAGATTTTTGATGAAGTAACGCTATTTAAAACGCATTAGATAAATATTATGTCCATACAAAATTCTCTACCAATATTGTAGTATTTATACCTATATATTACATGAAATAAGTTAAGAAGTACTTAGGTGTTCATGAAAAATTAAACTAAAAATTTACGATGAAGTTATAACCTGTAGGTAGGTAGTAGGTTCGAGTTTTGACATTATGAGTTGAAAACTATGAGTTTACGAAATCTTAAAATCATAACATAGAATGACTATGCTCTATGAATTAAAATCTATTGACATACCTATTTCAAAAGATCTGTTAAGATATCTTTAGTTTTTTAGGAGTATTTATATATTTATCTTTTGATAGGTATTTAGGAAGATTTATGGAATTATCCTAAGTAATTATAGATAAATATATTTTTTTATTAGATTTTTTTAAATTTTTGATTCATATAATATAATTCTGTTTTGCTTTTACGATTTAGTAAACTGTCATAGTTTTGTAACGTCAAAACTCGTAATAGGGGTACCGAGTACCGACTGATATTCGATGTGTGTAACAACATTTAAAATTGTTATAATCTGTGGTAGACAAAGCCACGGACAACGTACAGAGAACATACTCTAGAAAGTAAAATAAATGAATAGGTATGTCTAATAAATACAGAATAAAATCGAAATAAAATCCTACCTTTTAACTATCCGTACCTACATGCATTAGTTCCAGCTCAGTGACGCTTGTTTCTTAGCTAATTCAAGGTCATGGTTGAAATAGTCATAGGACGTGTTATGTAAATGATATTGTATCATTGAAAATAAATAAGATTCTATTAATTACATCTCAGTTATAACAAATATAATAAAAAAATGGATTCATTCAGTTGACATAGGTCAATGAACTCCGCAAGAAACGAGAATATTTATTAGATACTTAGCATTTTTTTTTAATAAATCAAAATATGTATTATCTAAATAATACTTTCGTTATTTTATTATTGTATATTAGTATATTCCCAACATTTGTTTTCACACACCTTCTGCCATCTAGTGGCAAGTAGTGTAAGCGTAAATAGCGCAAGCTTTGTGAAAAGTCCGGTAGATGGAGGAATAACCGCGTAATTAATTATTTTGAGCGGTAACAAAACAAATATTTGCAGTTTTCTTGCCAGATGTTAATTATTACGACTTAATATTCAATAATTTATTTATACTTACTTGTAAAGGAGAAAGAAAACACTCGTAACACTGTTTTATTTAATATAAACTTAATAACCTGTACAATTGCTGCTATTTCGAAGAGATGTTTCGGGGCACTGTCCGTTCCCTAACACTTTGAACAAAGGGCTTAATGCCTCAGTGAATTATTGGTGATATTACATGGTATGCTATAATTATTATGACTTATACATACACACACTACGGCATATAATCACAACGAAGATGTGAAATATAAAGAGTTCATAAACTGTTTACTGTAGATAATTATCTATATCTAATAAATCAATTGATTTATATAATGTTAGCTTTGTTTTTGGAAACCAGTTAAAAATATTTAAAAAAGCTGTCACTAAATTGTTTTACGGCCTATATTACTAAGCGAGCGAGATTGAAAATGACCTTAGTTGTTTTCCTACAAAATCAATGCGAAGACTAGGTTCGCCAAGCGAAGGTTCGATAGCTAAAGAATAGGATTGTATATTATATTTTTTTAAAGGAATTTGATTTTCACTCTGAGGTTCAATAAAATATGGTATGAATGTGTTTATTGGTGCATTTTAATAAAAACCATGGTAAAATATTGCCTTTTATCATATTTATTTATATCTTTTCCACTTTGAATCATAATCAGTGATCACTTGTGTACGTCAAAATGGAAGTGTCAGGAAGGCCTATTTCGATAACAGATTTATCGAAATAAGCCCTTTTGTAAAAGCACTTTCCATCTTAATGTTAAAGCTATGAGGGCTCCAAACGCGTCCTGGTCTGAGAAGAACCACACAACAAACTCAGCCGGATATATTTTTTGTTATTGTGATCACTGTTTCACAAACGTCAATCTTAAAAGCAATTTTGGAACAACTAGAACCGTCGCAATCAATCGGAAATGAAGCCTATTGATTTCAAGCAACGAAAATGAAATAATAATAACAGTAAAAAAAATCGGAATGCCACACAACCAGTCACCCCGCAAGCATATTTAACACATTGCTTCTTACGTCAGTTCTATCATAATCAATATCATAACGAAACGGACCTAAAAACCTGGTATATTGATAATATATTTTAAATTACAATTAAAAGAAAACGAGGTTTTAATTAGCTTCTTTATTTAATCCTGTCTTAAAGTCTTATAATTATATGATACTATCTGGAAATTTGTGGTCTTCAACCGTAAAACCTTTTTGCTATTTCCTTCTTTAGTACTCGAGTAACTGTATTTTATATTGATGTTTACTTATTTATAGAGAAATTATGCAAAACATATCTTTGGTACAGACTAGAGGTACTGCGTAATTGTCCCCGATACCTGCCCTAGTTCATAAATAACCTGCCGGCAAACGACCCACACTTGAACATTATATTATATATATATATATATATACACATATAATAAATGACTAATAAGCAATAAATAATAATTTCTACGTTTTAAATTCATGAGACTGACATATCTAAACAATAATCTTTATGATGTTATTTGTTTGTTCATGAATCACGTTAAAGCTACTGGACTGATTTTGATAAAATTTGGGCTGTTATTAGCTATTGTCATGTCAACATAAATGATACATTTTACTCCGGAAATTCGCTAATATTTAAGGGAAAAACAAAAACTGATTTGAGCTATAATTACATTAAGTTATTAAACTGATTATAATCAAATATGATGTGTATTTTATCAAGTCAATACATACGGTACTTTTTGTCCAGAAACTATAAATATTTTGAGCAAAAAATAGAATAAAACTACAAATGTGTGGAATTTTATACACTTTTAGTGATAATAATATTAATATCACTGGACAAATTACATAAATTGATCTGACCTCTAAGTATATTATTTTCTTGCGATAAGGGTGTTAGACAAAGATACAAATACATATATATTATAAATACTTCAAACAGAGGTAATTAAAACGACCAAATCCAGAATTACAGACACCTATGTTCATCACATGGCTATCAATGTCGGGAATCTAACCCGAGTCTTTAAGCCACGATACGTTAGGCCAACCGCTCGACCAACGGGGCGGGTTGGTGATTATTATTAAAATGGGGGGCAAGGGAAGTGGGAGCAGCTAAAGTCAGTTGTATTACAAATAACTATAATTCAATATATTTTATTAATATATATAAAATGTAGCTCTATATGCCTTAATGTACCTACATATATTATCTACCTCACTATAAGCGTCTCACGTTTTCTCTTGAGATAACAAACAGCTCCGGAGATGGCGAACTAGCTCGTGTCTTATATTTTATTCATAGTACGTTACTGAGATCAAATGTGGATTATTATGGTGATTTTATTTTCATTTATAAATATATAACATTTATTTTAAACTAAAGTAAAAGCTGAATATATAAAAAGTACATTTAATAAATTTATATAAAGATTTTTTGATTTTCTAGAAGGATGCATTTATAAATCTTATGTGCATAATATACTCGTGATATTGTTATTTTATTTTTATTAAAAAGACAGTTCCCACATAAGGGATTATATTATTTCTGTGTCGCGGGAGTAAATACACTCAGACTTGGAACTACAATCTGTGGTTTTCACAAAGAATTGTCCCGTCTGGAATCGAACTTTTGTTTCAGCAAGTCGGGTTACTAACCACTACACCACGTCATCAAATTTTGCAAGTAGTATTTTAAGGTTTGAAAATATCTATAACCATGTATATCCATGTTAAGCTTATATAAATATAGAAAAATAAACCGATACGAGCACGGATTCGAACCCGCGACCTCTGGGAAACCGTCCTGTCGCTCTACCAATTGAGCTACCGTATCGCTGTCCGTCTCGGTGAATTAAGCTTTCTATATGTGATAGTATTTTAAGTCTTATGTAGTCTTTAAAGGTATTATCCAATACTAGATAATAGATAATCAGTTAGGAGATGAAATTGTTAACAGCTTGGCTTTACCAAAAACACAGGAAGAACGTATAATTTAAACTATATGACATGTATCGTAGAAGTTACAAGGATAAAGACCCTTTCAGACGAAGCGGTAGGAACTCGGCCAAGTGTAAGTGCATCTTTAATGAGAGGATTGAAACCGTCTCAAAACTCCATTTGAAGGGAGATGAAAGTCTGTAACTACTTTTAAGATCTTTCTTAAGGTTTCGCGTTGACTGGTGTGTAGTTAGAATTTTTTTAACATAGTTTGTTGTTTTAAGTTATACTAGAGCTATTTGATTATATTACTTGGAATATAAAACCCGTAATTATTGTAATAAAAATATGATGATGCTTATCGAAAGTGATTAAAAAAATAAATCAAAACTTTTTCAAACATAAATAAGGTCAAATAATTTTAGTTTCCTATCCTTAACGCGGTGTACCTTGCAAAACTAATAACAGTAATTAGTTGATTGATTCAATTAACGAAAGTAGATACAAGCAATGTCAATTAGAACCAATTAAATGACCATCTCATATAGACAAATAAAAAATATATAAAACTATTGTTTTATCCCAGTCACAACCAAAATACCATACGTATTACGTAAAACACATTCATTTAGTATGACTCTGACACACACAAAATAGTTTCCCGATATTACGTCATCAAATAAATAATGATTGGCCAATCAGAATGATTCGTGTACACATTATCTATTAACCTTCTGCCATTAGCATTCAATAATCATGATCTGAGCATCTAAATTTACATGGTTTATTTTATTGATTAAGTTTCCTTTAATTATTATATAGGCGGAAACAGGAAAAGAAAAATACTTTGTTTGTTTTTTTCCTTTGCTTAATATTAATAGATTATCAATTTCAACACAAAATAAATTGCGATCTATTTAAATTTTTATATATTTTAGTTCAATCGAAACAAGCTGTTTTAAACTAAATATTTTGTAATACAATTTCTTTAAAATCACTCTTATTTTTCAAATGAACCCACCTCTTCTTCATTACGGTTTAAATTCGTTCCAAGAACGGGTATCGCATTTGAAGTCTAATATCACGAGAGCTAATAAAATCTCAAGTTCCTTACTTCGAAATGACTGACCATCTATAATTTTACAGACATAATGTCTATAGGAATGTAATTTTAAATACAATGTTTGATGAGTGTGTACAAAATAGACCTCTGTAGTAAACATGTCATATTTAACAGCCATTTCGCTTATGTTTTGGAAGAACAGTCAATTTAATAAGATAATATTTAATAAATAAAATATTTGATAAAGATTTAATATATACTAACATAAAATAAACTTTTTTTTACTGACTGACTTGGCCATGGGTCGCCGCGATTCTGTGATGCATTGAGCTCAAGAATAGAACCCGTGAACATGATAGTTTCGAAACTGGTAGTGCAAATAACGATATAATTTAACTGACTTATACTTAACACCTAACTTTCTTTATTTACAGTACATCACAAACCAGACGTATGTAACCCGATGCTATATAAGTTGCAAAGGAAATGAGGTGAAACCAACACAGGATCTGAAACCGATCTAACTAGTTACATTAAGTTGCCTTCTTATATTAACGGTTATTATTAGAAGATGTTCTCTTACGAACTGATAGAAATATTCTTATTAGATATTAGATACACATGGTTATTTGTAATCAATAGACCACCTCTTGGTGGCAGCCTCGCTACATCAGAATAAGTATTATTATTTGTTTTAAGTCTTTTAAAAATAATTATTTTTTTTTAATTTTAAGTTTTCCGATACAAAATAATATTTGTTGCCTCTGAACTGGTATTAACTCTTAGCGTTGGTATGGCGCCCGGGCGTTGACCTTTTAAGTACTTCTTACATAATACAGAGCAATAAGTAAAAGAGGGAGCAAAACTTTTTTGTTTCGTTTTTTTGTGTTGTTTATCAAGATTTGTAAAAAGTCGTGGAGCTAATGTTGTTAGGATTGATGTATCTCTATACATGCCTGCAAGAGGTGGCACATTAATTACAAATAACCCTGTACATGTGCGTACCCAGATTCTGTGCTAGGGGGGGGTGGCAAAGCAGATTTCTTTAACATATTTTTTTTATTTTTAAGATGTAATTTTAATTTTCTGAGCATGGTTTAACAATGAAAGAGCAAACGCTGGTGATTTGTCTCTCGCTTCTAATGAAGATTTTAGAACTCAAAGTGTTTGCTAAAAGTTTAACCAGAGAATTGTATTTGTTTGTAATACATAGATCTCTAACGATTATTTAAAACTTAATTGATTTAATTTCTTAATGTATTTTAACCAATTTTATTTTACAATAGAAGATAGTAAAGAGGTGTACAATGTCTAGGGGGGGCAGTTGCCCCTCCTCGGTACGCCCATGACCCTGTATATACAGGGTTATTTGTAATTAGTTGAGCACCTTTTGCAGGCAGCTCCTCTACATCAATCCTAACAACATTTGTTCTACGACTTTTTAAAATTAATAGTTTTAAAAATTTAGTTTTTCCCATACAAAATTTATTTATTGCCTCTGAACGTGCATTAAACTTGAGCAAAGAGAGGCCACGCAACTTGTCAAAATATGTGCCAAGGCTACGCGCATCGGGGCGCGGGGTGGCGGGGTGACGCAGCGGCGGCTATGCACGTTAGAACTTGATCATTTTCTAAGGTGTAATAAAAAATAGCATCGTTTTCCACTTTTATTTATTAAAATATATTCTACAATAATCGAAACACATATTGTCTAACTGTTTAAGAATCTAATGAAAAAACAAAATCTCCAATAGAAGTTGTCCACAAGTTGAATGTCTCAATATTTTTATTTGGTTTATGAAATAAGGGCACTGTAACGAAACCAAATAAATATTATTTTTACAAAACAATAATTTCTCTTTAACTTACTTTATACATATCATATTATCTCGTTTGTTAATATTTATATCATGACAATAAAACAATAAGTTACTTACGAATTCCTTTACGAAGTTCCTAGAAATTGCAGTCAGTCACAAATAGAAGCGTCGGTATACAGAAACAGTCCAGGTAGTTATTATAAAATATCAGTAATACTACACACTTTCATCACCATAAATCTCAAGAGACAAATAAAATATCAATTATCAAATAACAAAGATAATAATATCAAATTACAAATTACTTGACATTTGGTTGGTATTGACACCAACTGTTGTTGTTACCATTAATTAAAAACATCACCGTAAAATAGTAACAGTATTTAAAATGGCTCCATCTTGTGATCCCAACTATAAACTTCACTCAGATATCCGACAAATAAAATATTAAGAAACACCAGGAGGAATAATAGGAAGTTTATTTAAATTACGTCTAAATTGGCCTTTCCTCGTTTATGATATTAATAAAACTGAAAAAACGAAAACTTTAGTCTTTATTAAATATGTGTGTGTATTAGTGTACACATGTAAGAAGTGAAACTTCTTTATGACATGTAAATATAATTCACATTTTCTTTTAAATGTGACTTAGAAATAAAGATGGCGCGTAACAGAAAAACGTCATAATATTCATTAATATTAATTAATTAAAACGTAAGAAGTGAATCGACTGTTTCTGACATATAATATTCTCATACAAGAAACACATAAGTACCATAAGACAGTTGTACACAATCCACTTTAAAAATAATAACTTTAGGCATCTTAACATGTTGGATCGTCACTATATCACAAATAAAATTATTCTTCATCATGGTTTCTGCTGTTTCGAGTTGTTGTTCGTTCTAGGTATAGCAAAACAGACCTTGTAAAGATCAGGACCCCAATGCTCCATTTCTCAGCCAAAACTCGTATTTCTTTTCATTCTTACTTTTTCTATTTCAGACAATCAATGTATTTTAAAAATATTATAAATTACATTTCATAATTTCTTCTTCATGTTATAATCTTGAATTTATTTATTAGTTTCAATCCGTAAAATCGTATTGTCCAGTATGTAATTACAATTCATTATTTAATTATAAAACTCTAATCCGATAATTTTATTTTTGGTTAATGTAAATTGTGTTTTGTAATCCACATACTTGTCATTAAAATTATTTAGTATTTCCATAGCAACATGGTGTAAAAGAGATGAGGCTATACGAAAAAAGCTGGCGCGCGCATTTAACGTTTCTGACTTTCGCTACACTGCCGCGACCTATACTTTAGACTGCTTACAAAATACAGAGTAATAAATAATCGAGGGAGCAAAAATTTTTTTGTTTCGTTTATTCTGAGTTATTTATCAAGATTTTTTAAAAGTCGTAGAACAAATGTTGTTGGGATTGATGTAGAGAGGCTGCCTGCAAAAGGTGCTCAACTAATTAAAAATAACCCTGTATATTATTATGATAATTACACGAAAGTATCCTCCTTACATTTGGAACACACCATCAGAATTTAGACACGGTGATATAGTAAATAAATATAGTAGTAATAAATCATGTTATTGTATGTAATAAATCAATATAATAATAATAGTCTGCAATAACACTATACGGATAGGGAAAAACAAATAATTATTTATTTATAACTTTACTTCTGAATAATAGGACATTGAATATTTAGATACACTTCCCTAACTTTATAGTTTATTTTATGGTACATTTTATATATTATAAAAATATATTAATGTTATAATATAAAATTCAATTTTAAAACATATATACAATTAATTGAACACATAATAATGGCTATAAAAAATTAAAGTCTGGTCTACAGACAACATGACAAAATTTACTATATTCTTTGATCAAACATAACGTAATAATTTTAAGGCTCTGTACACATGTATAAACCTCAATAAGGCTGATAAAATCGTGAATACCTAAAGAGCCTATATAAAAGATGGCTTTTAATAAAAAGCTTCGTGTTTTTTTCTGTTATTTTATTTACAAGCCAATTTAAAATCATTGGATATGTTTTTTCTGTAAAGGGCTAAAGGTAATTAACTTATGTCTAGATTTCTTTGCCAGTTTGTTGTTAGACTTAACTGGGTAGGGCTTCTTTATTTATATATTATGCAAAATCTTCAACCAAACATATTTGCTACTTATATAAATTTGTTTTATTTAAGTACATACTACTAATTTTAATATAGCTTTTCAATCTACATTATAAGAAACATATAACTAAAAGCATTTAATAGATATATAACACCGCTAGTAACTATCTGTTAGAAACTTGTAGCCTACATCCAGCGAAACAGGTTCCCGTATCGAGATAACATACATACAACCGTCAATCCGCGAAAATATATCACGCCATAATGACATGTGTGATTGAACAGAAAAAGAGTAAAATCGTCTGCACATTTTTGACAAATCGAAACTCTTACATCATTGTGTCTGAAGACAATCAAAACAGGTACGCGTTAAAAATAAAGGTTGTCAAAATATATCGTTTGTAGCATTCTTTGTGTCTGTGTGTGTTTGTGTGTGTCTGGTTCATGACTACATCGTGTGGTCGATGACATACTTCTCATTGTTTTGTTTGTGTATTTGCAATTCGAATTATATGTACCTATATATTATATTACTTGCACTTATTACTTGCACAATTAGAACATGACATTGAAATTGCGAAATAATTCTTGGTTTAAAATTATATCAAATTAGTGTGACGTTGTTTTATAACAATAATTAAGTTGTCATTTTAATTTATTATGTTAAAATAAGCACAGTAGCTGTAAATATTTTTAAACACGATAGCTTTTATACTAAATTATTTAAATTTGACCTTAATAAAAGGTCAAATCAAATTGAAGCGAAATGTCAATATCATCGCAAAGCCACGAAAATACCATAAAAAAATTACCGAATTAACTAATTTATCAAGTGTCTCGAAAATACCCGTCTAAATGTAGAGTCCAGTTAATTATTTTGTGTGTGAATTTTAAAACAAACATAAAACTTATATAAATCGATTATATTTTTCAATTATAAAAAGTTTCCTATAATTGATAAAACGCTTACAAAAATATCACTTTGTCGGTAAATACGGTGAGTAAAACTGAAATCACTGCCAATATATTTTGGCGGCACGCCGAGTACATGGATCGTAAAAAAAATCATCAGATAAAGAACTTACCGAATCTTCAATTCCGTGTCAATATACCACAATCACAGAACACTGTTTCACTGGAACAAAGGTGTGCACTCATTCAGTTACATCACCGAATAATTCGCGGAAATTACCAAGTTTACACTTCAGAACAATTAGCATTCAGAGAGGCAAAGACGCGTTCACATTTGTTTTCGATATTCTTTTTTTTTTATTTTTGTTATACGTAATAAATTATTTAAATATTATAAATTGATTGGTTATTTGAAGAGTTGTCGTGAACGGCAAGAGGTCGCGCCTCAACTGCCAGAGTCGGTATCACTGAGTCGAGCTCACGTGCGTCTGTATGCAAAAACTTTTAGGTAGACTTTAGACTCTAATAGAATAATAACTCTGATAGTTTTGAAAAGTGACTTCACACGTGATACAAAGATTGAAAAAGTATATACTTTTTGAAATAACGGTAAAACGGTTTTAATTTAGATTTTATATTATTTTTTGGTTTGGTTCAATATCATTATCATTATCAATATTTTTTGGTTTGGTTCAATATCATAATGATATAAGTTTTTCAAAATTATTTACTACAGTAGGTATGAGAGTACAGAAAAGGATGTGTAATGATAATAATGTTATGACCGCTAACCACTATAACGATAGTGTTATCTTTTACCATGAGATAAGATATTAGGCAATTTGCATAAGCGATAATCCATATTTAATTTCGGAACCTTCATACAAAGAAGCCAGCCGGTAGTTGGTACGGAAATAAATATTTTTGCCGCTTCTAAGTGTACATAGATCTGTGACCTGGAGAAACAAATATAAAATAACGAAATTACGAGTTGGACCGCTAAATTCAGCTTCGATGACGTCAGACTTATATATACTGAATCTGCTTCGTAAGCATATTACATATTTATAAACACACGTGTATTGAAATTTCTAAACACACCTTTCTTAAGAATGTTATAAGAATGCTAACTGGTGTTTTTTCTTGGGTATTTTTTTTTTATCGGCTTAACTAATTGAACATTCGATGACTGTTGGGGTTCATTAAAATAGCTTAGTGTTTAATTAAAAACAAACAATCTGCATATAAGCTATGGTCAATTATGCGAACCTTCCAGACAATTTCATAGATGATCGGTATCTCTTGAAGTGGGCATCGAACGAGACAAAATTACTTCCTATTAGCTAGTTGGGTAATTATAGGACTTAAGTAGATATAATTGCCGGTCAACTGACGGTATCTTTGCAGACATCACGAAAAAATATGGAGCAATTTTGGATATTATAGTCTATTACCCTAATTAAGAGAAACTTTATAATTAAAAGAAATAAATAAAGAATATTCTCGAACAAAACGCTGTTCCCGCTTTACTCCCCCTTATGACGTCATAAGTCGCTTAGTTTATTTATAGGACTCGACCGCTCTATGCTGAATCAACCTTTCTACGTCATGATTGCCTCATAATTAATGAGCTGACTCCAACAATAGTTGTCAATTAAACTTTAGTTGTTATCAAAACCATTCAGTCTTTAAATAATGACAATACTTAACTTTCTGTTCTCACGGTCTAGATTATTTAAGCAAAAACTGCTTTCAAAATATGACATATAGTAGTTTTCTAAACAAATAAATGTCATTGTAAATATGATGCCACTTACATAAGATTTATAACTCTATGTAGAAAAAAGCCCTACTACCACCTAATAATACGACAAGACAAGGAAGAGTAAGGACATGTAAGTTTTCCAAAGACGTATTATGTTACAAAGTCGCGGCCATAAAACCACAATTCCCCCTGTATTTTTAATTACGCTTCATCGGACACCTTGTTCTCAAATGTTATATCTATAGATTATAATAAAAATATGTATACTATATCTAAGAGTATAAAATGTCAATAATTAAAAATGTTACCTCTAAATCCTTAAAACTCTATGCTGTGTTTGTAAGAATATTGATTTAATAGGAAAAACAACCAATTGAGAAACATTCTAGATGAATCTAAATGAATGTTGTTCTTGTAGATTGAAGTTTAATTATATGTATAGATCAAATAGTTTTATTCAGAAATCTATGTATACAGAAAACATTTGTATTTTGACCATGACGATAAAACATAAGGTTAAGGTTGGATTCGTTCTAACCTTATCGCTTTATTACATACAAGAATATTTTATATTTCTTAGTATTTTTTAACAATGATTATTTATTATATTTATTTATGAAAGGCAAGTTTATTATTACTGCAGATATTTAGATAATTAGACAAGCCTTAAGTGGGCAATTATAATTCTAAAAGTTGAAAATAACTACAATGTTATTTATTTTTGTAACAACTTTTACTTCGTAATTATAACAAAGAACCATGTCGATATTAATTATGATAATACAATATAATGAATATATATTGACGTTTAGGGAATTTGCTAATATGTGTGTGATACATTTTAATACCAACCAGAAGTTGAGCGAAGATTTTTATTAAAAAGTAACATGATTTTTTTTTACTTCTTATTAGTACTTTTTAGGAATCTTTATTACATAACAGATTTTAATATATTTTGGAACGCTTTGATAAATTTTATAAGATATTTCGACCTTGAAGTAGTTATTTATTTAGGGCTAGAAAATTTTAGTAAAGACCAAGTTTAAACAAAGTGGCATATGCCGAGACTCACCCGAACGGAAATTACGGTTGAGTTCACAATTGTAATCCCTCTGAAGTTTAATTACACTACATTTAATCAATTTTCTTCAAGAGTTTAGAGACGCGTCCATTACGAACTATGCATGATCTGTAGTAGATTAGATAATGGCTGATATTCATAGATGAACAGAATTGCATCTGCTACTGATGTAGTAGTGTGGCCACAATTTTTAAAAACTTTTGTTTACATAATGCATTGTGTCAATGTAACATAATTCATTGTCAAAATAAATTCCATATATCGATTATTAAATCATTTTTTATTGAATGATAGTATGACTATTTCCAACTGAATAAAAATATAATAAATCTTATAAACAGTTGAGCCAGACATTTTTGCCAAATATGCATAATTAGGTGATTTCTGTATTTGATAACAATTGAAATTAATAATGGTGTCGGTTTCATCAAAGCAATTAGTGTTAGTCATGTCAGTGTTAGATAAACACTGGATTTATTAAATATCATTTTATAGCACCACAACACACATGGTGCAACATGAATTATGCAGAACGTATTCTAGCAATTCATTTGCGTACAATAACTGTCCTCTGTAGTAGTCTATGGAATTTATGGCTGCAAGTGGGTCAAAGTTGACGGTTATTTCTATTGATATACAAGTACCAACGAATCACTAATATATACTGTATTTAGATAATGAAATATATTTTCAATCAAACCAGTATTTATATAATGAAATATGTTTTCAATCAAACTAGTATTTATATGTTTTACATAATATATGTGCACTTAAATTGTTTGTAAGTTTGTTTGTAATCAATTCACTCTGTAAGTTAAGCAATTTTATGAATTATTTTACCATTGAAAAGCTAATTAGGCTTCTTTATTAAAATAGCATGATATTTTTACTGTAAAAAAAAAGTTCATGAAATTTCGATGTTATGTAAAATATATCAATGGGAATAGAGCATACTAATGAGCGTGTTTTGTCAATAAATGTTATGTTAGTAATTAAATAACATTTTTTTATTGTTTATTAAGTGTCGACTGTACTAAAATCGAAAGTTATAACACTATCTATTTTGCAACGAACGGGGCCAAAGCCAAAACTAGTACAATATATTATAAAAGATAATATTCAGTATTAATTATATATATTTCTTGTATCGCTTAGATAATATTATTACGAAACAATCATGTTTATTAATATTGGTGATTTATGAACCAGTTATTTATTAGAAATACAATCACAAACAACTTGTCTAAATGACATTAACAAAATGTGTGGAAATGGCATTAGAAGCAAAATATTGATGGAATCTACCTTTAAGTTTATTATATAATTAATATAATTTCTATTATATATTATAAGTATATCATAATAATATTTAAACACTATTTTTGGTAAGGTCAATCAAGGCACAAGGTCATCTATTTTTGTCATCCTCCGTACAAATGATTAAAAATAGGATTCCGATGTTTTATTACTCATACTTTGAAGTAACCAATAAAACACCATCATAATAAGTCCAGCCATTATGAAGCATATATGACATGACAGCTTCTAGAACTGTATTTTTAAATCAAAACTACATTAAACAATTTTACACTCTCTGCAAATGCGTTTAATGATTTTAATTCCATGACATGTCAGTGATATAAAGGAGCTGTTGTGTAGATTAATATTTCAAGCTGGCGATTGTCCAATTTTCGATTTATGCTCAGTTGGCGGATATCATTAAATTTAGTAACAAGAGCGGATTTAGATCAAAGATTGCGAGTACGCAGCATAGAGCACTATCTTGTTTTCATTCACCGTTGTAATGTTAGATAGGATGGTTCTCATCTGACAAACAAATGTCTGTCATAATGTCGGCTATTTATTAACAATAATACTATATACTAATATTTATGTAAAAATATATTTAAGTATATTATATTCTTCAGTGTCAGTAAGGAAAATGCACATACCGGAGTCCCCGACGGCCTGCGACAGTGTGTGTTGCGTGAGCGGCCGCAGCGCCTCGACCGCGCTGATGTAGCCCAGACGGTCGGCCAGCGCGCACGCCGTCTGACCGCTCTGCACACACACACGCACACACTTTTAGAAATGTGCACACGCACAAGTAAGGGAATACGCGGCCACAGACATTTGAGCGTAGGGAGGGCAAACAGAACAAATACGCGGTGTACATAATCACGTAAATAAACTTTCAAATAAAATCACATATAAATAAAAAGAGCTTACACTCACAAGAGTACGAAGATGCACAGATACCTAAGAATATCATCGACCTTGTTTCACCTTCCAGATGTATAGCGCTCACGCACACAAACATTAGAATAAGCATGTACACACAAACATACGCTTATACACAAACACAAATATACACCTGCCAATAATGTAAAATCTGTGTAAGCACTTATAACAAAAGCTGCAAGGTACAGGGGTGACGCAACTGTCTTATTTTTACAGGAAAGTATTGCAGTAATAGAGTAATCAACGGTATTGCTATAACATATGTTCTCTCCGAGAATCGAATCCGGGACTTTTAATTTAAGTTTTATGCACTTACAGCTGATAAGGCATTGGGATCGGCATTGTTCTTCAGCAGCAGTTGTATGATGAGGGTGTGTCCTTGCTGCGAGGCTTGGTGAAGAGGAGTGAATCTATTGAAATAATTATTGGATATTAATATAAAACCGTTTTATTAACTATTCTACTGCTTATTAAACGAACAAATGTACCCGGGGAATGTATTACGTGAATTTGACATTATTGTTACATTAAAATATTTTTAGCCTTAAACCATCTAGCAGTACCGATGATCAAGTAGATTGAAAATTATTTCGTTTGAATAAACTATATTGTTAATATCAATTAATTAATGAAAATTATACTAATTATTGTCGTTAATAAATAATAAGCCGACATAATGAGGGTGATCCCTCATTAGTTGAAATGCCATTAAGTTTATGCCTTATGAATATAAACTTATTATTCTACAAAAAAAATATAAAACGTTACTAGTTTTCGTACATTTTTTATGCGCTTGCATTCAAACTTTTACAATTATAGGCACTTGTGTTAATTGTAGAATATATCATCATTAACTAACTATAGGAGGGTTCACAGGTATTTTGTATTAAGTACGTTGATCTTCTGAATAAGTGAGTGTCTTTACTCGGTATAAGACAGTGTTTACGTATAATATTACCATTAGGAAGAGCAACGCCGAGTTATATTCAGTCAACTACAATACTACAACACTGTTTTTATTTTTTTTTATCTAAATACAATCCCAATTATGTCTATTAAATAAATATCTAAAGCCATGCTCAGACCCGTGAGCAGCCTTGGCGGTGACGTCAGCGCCCGCTTCCAGCAGCGTCTTAGCGGCGGCGTGGTGTCCGTGGTGCGCGGCGGCGTGCAGCGGTGTGTATCCGTCGCGGGTGCGCGCGGCGCAGCGCCCGCCCGCCGCCAGTAGCGCGCGCAGCACGCCCGTGCGACCCTCCGCCGCAGACAGGTGCACGGGGGTCAGCCCTGGGGAAGGGTGGGGTTAGTGTGGACTGTTACGTCAAACTAAGCTATAGAGCTAAAACCCGATAAGAAAAACGTTATCCATATATATTTACAGATACAACTTTCGATGATGTTTGTAAAGGTCCACTTCAATAGCGATTGATTGGGTTGTATTGTAATGTGTAGCCTAGAACAACGAATAGGATATAAAATGTATATATATAATATACAAATACCATTATTAGCCGGCACATTGACATCGGCTCCCCTCTCGATGAGCATTTCGACGCAATCCTCGTGTCCCTCCTGAGCCGCCATGTGCAGCGGTGTGAACCCAGCCTTAGACTTAACCGATGGATCCGCATCTGTCGATAAAATATTGGATTAAAATCAGCATAATCAAGTTCAGCTGTATACGGAAGAGAGACTTCCGAAACACTACCCTCTTTTCCACCTTGAACCCATCTTGCCGACGCACTTTTTTCAGAGGACCCTTTGCAACATTTATCATTTACTACACGTAATGGTACTCTGGCTTCGTATATTCAATTTTCATTTTTGTTGATGATGTTGCTACTTAAGGTGGACCTTCAAATTGGTTAGACGTATAGAAACACTAACCCTCTTCCTGTTATACGTACCGTGTTCGAGCAGTGCGAAGGCGATGTCTGGATGGTTGTGTCGACACGCGATGTGAAGCGCGCTGTGGCCGTTCTTAGCCAGCGAGTGCGGAGACGCACCTGCGGACATCTAGCTTATAGTCTAGCTTATGAAATGTTGCCTAGGTATCTAACAAATACTGATGATTGTTAATAAAAACTAGCGGTTTGATTTTGAGGAATAAATAAAACGTACCTGAGTAACTTATGCTTACCCTTATCCAATAACAGCAAAGCAATATCCGGATGACCGTAGTACGTGGCCATGTGCAACGGTGTGATATGGCTCTTGCCGGGTGCATCCGGTTGGGCGCCTCGAGCTAGCAGCAGCCTGGCCACTCCGATATCACCGTACTTGGCGGCCAAGTGGAGTGGAGTGAAGCCCTTACGTGTCTCTGCTTCGATTGGAGCATTGTTGTCTAACAAAATTGAGGCGACTTCTTCTTTGCCTATAAAATATCATTAGTTTTAGTTTTGCAACTCGTTTATTGTATAAATTGTAAGAGGCAACTCTGAAATCATCGAGCCCATAGACAATTAAATGTCTTGGACGTCAGAAAAATAAGGAATTAGGCAAAGCAGCCATCCTTTATTGTTATGGCTCCAATGAACAATAGAACATACCTTTGTACGTATACAAATGATTCAGTGACAAGAAAATCATCTATACTCATAAAATATTTTGTTCTGCCTAAAAACGCAGTCAATACTAGTGATACTAGAAAGTGAACATTGCAAACATAGCTTTATCTTATAACTATTTTTTTTGACGGCACTACTAATAAAATGTTAACCATTATCATTATTATATATGACAATTAATTCTTTAAGTAAAAAGAAATAAACCTGTATTTCAGAATGTTTTTAATAATAATAATAATAATATCGGGACAAATTACACACATTGATCTAACCCCTAAGTAAGCGAATTATTTGCTTGTGTTAAGGGTGTTAGACAACGATACTAATACATAGAAATACACATATTAATACTGAGAATATATTTAATAAACGACCAAACCCCGAAACACAGACATCTATGCTCATCACATAAATGCCTGTGCTCTGCCGGGAATCGAACCCGAGCCTCGTTGCGCCGTGACACGTTAGGCGTCTGCGCTAACCACTCGACCAACGGGGCGGTTTTTAAATTTTAGTTTTTGACAAACAAATTTCTGTCTACAAATTCTGTCCGAAGGAAGTCGGGACGTAACAGCTAGTTACACATTTTATCGTTTAATTATATAATCAACATAATAAAACATGTCTCTTACCTTCCTTGGCGGCGATGTGCAGTGGTGTGTATCTGTCCTTGGTGGTGGCGGCGACCTGTGCCCCGTGCTGCAGCAGCAGCGAGGCAATGTCACCGTGTCCCAGGCGTGCCGCCACGTGGAGGGGGGTTTGTTCTTCACGAGCTCGTGCCTCCACCTGACGATGTTTTATTAACGTTAATTAAATATAATACATATTTTTAGATCTAATTATTTTATTTTGAGGACGACCATTCCATTTTTTATAATTTCGGTCAATAATGAACACTAGCAGATGGTGGTAGCTGTAGATGTCTTCACCCTTATGAAACTGGATAACTATTGAAGCTATTTAGGTCAATTTTTTTGTGAGTTTACTACCCTGATCGAGCGTTGATGAGCTGACCTTAAGACGTTGTTAACCACCACCACGGTTTGTTAAAAATATTGGACGAGCACCTTGGCGTTGTTCCGCAGCAGCACGCGCACTAGGTCTGTCTGGTGCGCGCGCGCCGCCAGGTGCAGCGGCGTCTCCCCGCGCGCCGTGGCGGCGTCCGCGCTCGCACCCGCACCCACCAACACCAGCGCGATGTTCATGCAACCCATGAACGACGCCACGTGCAGCGGGGTCAGACCTGACTCCGTCGTTGCTGACTTGCCTGAGGAATTGTATTGTAATGTGTGTTGGTTTAGTTGTTCTATTTAGTTAAATTTCTTTAGATTTTAGTTGTTGGGACTGAAAAAATAAGTGATGTCGAATGTCTTAATGTGATACGAAGAAAAGTAAGAAATGTGGCGAGGAAAGTTATGAGTATGAATTTGGAGATCTATGCAAGAGGAATACGTAAAAAAAGATGAAAGGACATAATGATATATTTAAGATTCGATGTTGTACGTGTACTCACTAGCACCATATTTGAGCAAAAGTTCGACAACTTTGAGCCTGTTTTTCTTGCATGCAATGTGTAATGGCGTGAAACCGTTTAGAGCCCTGGCGTTTGCGTCCGCATTTCTATCCAAGAGTAACTTTGCCACCTGCAGAAAATAAATTTATTAATCATGTATAAACTTTTTATTGTTTGATAGATTACTGTTAAATTATTATTTTATTTTTGTTAAACCTTAGATAGAAGAATAGATCTAGGATTTCTTAACAAGATTTAGCCAAATACTAAAAGTGACTATCTTAAATAGACAACTATATTCCTCAATTTAATTCTTATCACACAGATTGGACGACAATATATTATTTTTTTTTAGAAATAGATCATACTTTACGAGGCTAGTCTAAAGATTTTTAAGGTACTACAAAATCAAATTATACGGACGCCTACCGGTGTACTAGGATCCCATACAACCCAAATCCTTATCCCATTCATAAGGTCATGGCGGCATACCTTGACGTGTCCGCAGTGTGCCGCCACGTGCAGCGCGGTGAGGTAGTCCACTGTGACGTCATCGATGGGCGCGCCGTCCGCCAATAGTGCGCGCGCAGTTTCTACGTGCTCGCCTTGCACCGACATGTGCAGGGGGGTGAGACCGTTCTGTTGGGGGTTGGTTTTTTGTACTTTGTTGCTATATTTTTTTCAGACAAGGGTCTTTGTCAATTGTGTCAATTGTTACTTTAAATATAAACCGTATATGTACGGTAATAATATTGACAAGTAATATTTTTAAATAAATTGAATTTCCATTCCTTAGATAATTTTTAACCTCAAAGATATTTTCAGGTTTTGCAGATTTATTATAGTATATTTGTTGTAAAGATTTGTAAAACCGACCCTTTAGGAGATATTATATTAGTGTTTTAAAAAAAAACAAAATAACGAAAATACCAAAAAGACAGACGGTAAACGAAAGTAGTAATTAAAGACAGTTAGTGCTCTGTTCTATGCAACAATATTCACACAAATCAACACTAGATATCGGTGTCGGCACCGCTGCAAGTAGTGTCACCTTGGTCTTGCTAGTGATGGGTGCGCCGTGCTGCAGCAGTCGCGCCACCACGTTGCTGTGTCCGGAGCGCGCGGCGCAGTGCAGCGGCGTCAGACCGTCGCGGGTCATGGCGGCTATGTTACCACCTGGAACCATATCATATTATGATGATCTATATCTTAACACCACATGATATTTTAAGTCTTTTTATAGGTTTTGAGATATTAACTTGTAATCTAATCTTTTTTAATTCTTCTAATACTGCTTGTGAGGATAGTAATGGATATTATAGAGATGCTAGATAAACAATAATTGAGCTTTAAGCTAGTTAAGTAGTTGCTAAATCAGCAATAAATGAGATAATATAATGAAAACAAATCAAGTAAAAGCTTTAGATCTATCATCATAATATTGACAATAAATTAACACAATAATGATTCAAGCATAAGCTTTATATGCTTGAATCACCATTGTGTTATTTACGTATACAAACTTACCATTTTCCACAAGAAGATCAACCATAGCCAACTGTCCCCACTTGCTAGCCACATGCAATGGAGTAATATTATGTTTGGCAGCCCTGCCCGGATCCGCTCCTGAGGATAACAAGGCTTTCGCCACCCCTACGTTGCCGTAGTGAGCCGCAATGTGTAGGGGTGTGAAGCCTGACTTTGAACATGCATCAGGGTTGTGTTCGTTCTGGAAATATATCAAATAGTTTAGTTTTATTCAGACATCAATTACTATTTAAAAAAAAAGAGGAAAAAAGTAAGATCCTTAAATTCTCATACGAACTTACTTCGAGTAATAATGTAGCTGCCTTTACGTCGTTCTTCTTAGCCGCGATATGTAAGGCAGGTAGTCGGACTTTACCGCGTGTGTCTGATTCAAGTAGTTCTGCCACTACTCTGTCGTGACCTTGTTGCATCGCCACTGCTAAAGGAGTGAAGCCATCCTGAAAAATTGTTAAGGAGTTTAGATATCACACCCCTTTATAAACTTCACTATTTATTCTTTACTAGATGAACCTATGAGTCAACATTTCCATCTCTTTATATTTTCCTGACAAATATATATTTTCAACTTTTTGAATTTGACAACCAAGTGAATCTGGTAACTTCGAGACCAGAAACGAAGGATGTCACATGTAATATTTGTTGAGCATTCAAAACTGTTGGTTTTTCAATAACGTCCTCCACGAGAATCCTCGGTCTAATTTTCAATTTAATCTAATCAATTATTTTCAAAGAGTCCAAACTCTTTACTCCCAAAGTACCTCAGTAGCCAGGGTCTGGCTAGCTCCAGCCGCGAGCAACATCTTCACGCATCCCGCGTGGTTCTCCTGTGCTGCCATATACAGTGGAGTGAACCCGGCCGCAGATTGCGCGTCGGCCTTTGCCCCAGCTCCGAGCAGAGCCCGTGCCACTGATTCCTGTCCAGCGAGACATGCTATGTGCAAGGCTGTATTGCCTGGAATAGAATATGGATATTTTATGTTATTTTTTACGTAAAATAAACCGTAGCAGTTGTTAGTGTTTAGTTTTAGAAAATAATTTAATTACCTTTCTTGGTTGCTGCGTCAACGGTTGCGCCGCGCTTTAAGAGTTCCTCGACTACAGAAATGTGACCATCTTTAGCAGCTAGGTGTAAAGCGTTGAGGCCATTCTGTTTTAAATAAAAAATATATGAATAAAAATTGATTTTATATACTTATTGCAACAAAAACGATTCTTTTTATTACGAATTAAAGTTTGCTAAAATTACAAAAGCCTTTGTAAAGAAAAATACAGTACAACCTTTTTGTATGATTGAAATTGAACGGTCATTAAATAGTAATAAAACGCGACAAAAACGAGTTCAACGAATTAAGTTTAGCAAATATATTGTGTATTTTAGAATATTAAATATACTTATAAAATATAATTATCCACCTTCCCATATCTTATTATTTGGAGTCGTCTCATATATCTATATTGCTAGGGATGTGCAAAAAAAAAATAGGACCGGAGGGCTGATGTCAATCCTCCTTGAGACCACCAACAAACATGGTAGGATTTTCGCGCTCTTTCGGTTAAATAGTAAAAAATGGTATGCATTTTAATTTACAGGTCTCGGTCATGTTGGGCTACCCTATTCTAAGGCCAGGCAAGTACATTTTAAGTATATAGAATGAAATAAAAAAACTGATTCAAAATGGATTGAATGAATGAATTCAAAATCATAAGGCTGGGTACAACTGCGCGCCAAGTCATGTCACCTGTAAATATATCCTACTAGCAATCATGCGTCGGAGCGGAACGTATTAGTTCACGAAGGTCGTCTACATTTGTCACAATAATCGCTTATATAATGGTGAACTTTAATTTATTTCATAGTTCAATCTATTGACATTTTCAATTAATAAAGTTTGCAACATAGAATGAAAAAAAATATATTTAAATCTAATTATTTCGTGATTTTATCCTAGCTTAGGTATAGGAACAAAATAGGTCAGTCAACATAATAATACTTAACTTAATTACTCGCTAATGTGTGTACATATCAAACCGATTGCATTAAAATTTGCACACCATATACCAAGTTACATCGAAAGATTACAAAACATTGCACACCAGAACAATTTTTAGTCTACCATGCAACTTACAAACCCTGACATACTTGTATGCGACAATAAGATGATATCTTCACCGGGAAATATATATATAGCACAGAGTATAAAATACACAGCTAACTTTAGCAATTAAAATTTTATAAGTTATTAGTCTGTGGTTGAATAAAATTCCGTAGATGATAATTTCCTGTTGCGGGTAACTGGAAACTTTAGCAAAAATGAGCGATGTTATTTTAACCTAAATAAAGATTTATCTGAAACTCTCTCTTATATTTTAATGATTAAAATAATACAAATCCTTTGTTACAAGACCGAGGGCGAGGTCGTAAGTGGAATTCATTTTTGTTTTTTTAACAAATTACATAGAAACGTTTTTACGCCAACAAAAACAATTATGCCGAATATTCTCTGGAAACAAAAATAATAAGTAAAATAAACTTTTACTGAACCTATATTCTAGGAACAACATATATAACTATTTATTTGGCTAATGAGCTGACGGTACACTAAACGTAAATAAATGGTGCAAATGATATATATATATATATACATAGACATTGGGGCATCTAAATCTCTATATCACTATACGAAATGGGGCTTTAATAGTTACTTTTCGTAGAACTTTTGTGAAAGAGTACCTAAGCTCTACCACGTAAAGATCTCACGGCTTATTACTTAGGATCTGTTATTAAAAAGAAAACCAATAACTTTCCTTAAAATGTCAAATAAAATGTACTTAAGCGAGTGCATTGTTAAGACGTAATAATAAATAATAGTGAACAAATGGCGACGCTCTCAGTACCGGCAAGTGCACACAATTAGCAGAGGGTACTCCCATGAGGCAATAAGTGAGTTATTGGGTCACCCGGTTCTACTTGGCAGTATTGACTGGATGTTACAGCGCAGCCTACAAACGAGGTCATAGGAATTACTTCCATATATATCCAACTCTTCTTTTATTTACCCTGACAAATGGCCTATATTATATTCCTGTATTCAGATTAGTCTCACATAATATGCCACTTAGTGTCCCGCTTGGCTACTACTATATTAAGAGTAGTTCATATAATAGTACTACAACAATAAGTGCACTTACACACTAACTAGTGTCAAGAGCATTCTAAATGCCATATCCTTCACTCTACGAATCTGAGCTAACGGCCAGTTGTATCATTTATAAATCTACAGTCTTAAGTAGAACTATTACAAAGGAAAATGTGTTCTTATGCAAAAATACTGGAACTGAGTGTTTTTTTAACTAAAATGAAGAATACCTTAATTTACAATAATAACTTCTTCTAACATTTTAAAGACACCGGGATGTTTTCCAGATATTGAATCAAAAAAAGATCTTCTAGCCGAAATAAACAGTCAATCTACACTCGCAATTAAAATCATTCTCAGATGACTTCTTGTAAAACTCTAAAAGCTATACCCCATAATGATTACTACAATGTAGTGAGCCTATATACAAAAAAATATTAAAAATAATAAGTATGGTACGAAGAAAACCGCAATTTATTGTTAATGACAATTCAAAAAATATTTCGGAATATCAATCTTTAGAAACAATAATTCGATCTATTAATATTGATCGAAATCAATCCGTCATAAATACGTAAAGGATTTTGTTTAATGAAATAAATTTAGAAAGAAAAATAAAACGATATGGCCAGGGCTTCGATCTCTGGGAAATCTCTCTCTCGATCTCTGGGAAAGCAAGACGGTTTCCAGAGGTCGTGTGTTCGATTCCCTGCTCGTGAAGGTTTATTTTTTATTCTATATTTATTCAAGTTTAAATAAGCTTGACAATTTTAAATAATGACAAGTTTAAATAATGACAATCAGGAACCTAATTAAAGCATAGATTGTCTTTGATACATTAATATTATATTGAAATTATTTGTAATACTTACAGAATTACATGTGTTGATATCTTTAACGGCTCCCGAGTCCAGTAAATCAAAGACGGTATCGAGCTGACCGCCGCGAGCTGCGCGAAGGAATGCTGTGTTTGGGTCTATCTGAAAATTAAAAAAAACATATCGTAATGTTATTAATCGTATGCAATTATAGATTTTGTTTGACATATAGAATAACCATTTTTATTTTATCCAGGACGGTAATTAAGGTAAACAAATTCTGCCACTGTGAATAATAGGTATGAAAATAATCCCTATCATTCATTCTAACCCTGTAGTGTTTATAACATTTTTTCTGTACAAAAAAAACTTTTTTAATCGAACTATAATTTCTTTAAATTACTACCTCTTTCAAGTTATTTATATATTAAATTACTACCATGAAAATAAAAGGCCATCATTATTTATATGTAAAAATAGATTTAATTGAACACCGGAAGTAATCATTTCAATAATGTATTTATTAATTCTTCATTCTTGCATTTATCTTAGTTCAATAGTGTTCTGTAAGAAAAAAATATTAAATATTAAGTTATAGTCGTAGATTTAGGGTCGTATTTCTATGTATTTGTAACGTTGTCTAACATTCTTAACACAAGCAAATCATTTGATTACTTAGGGGTTACATCATTGTGTGTAATTTGTCCCGTATTATAATTAATTATTACAATGATTTCTTATTAGATGCGGTTCAAGTCTATATTCATATGATGGATTCATAGCCACGTGATACTACTAGTAATAATTTCCTTCCCGATAAAGACGATTACATATTATAGGATGCTAAATTCTTGGAGCAGACAGCAATACGGTAGCTCAATGGGTAGAATGACGGGACGGTTTTCCAGAGCTCGCTGGTACAAATTCGTATTGATATTTTTTTTATTTTATATATATTTAAAAACGAGCTTACTTTTTGCAAAAATGTTTAAAAGCAATTTAAGATATTAGCATGTAATAGGTTAATAAACTTATAATTTTATTTTTAATATAGAACATTTTGAAATTATACAATTATATTATGTTTTGTATAAAATACTTAAACACACCGTCGTCTAAGCCAGCTTTTATTAAACACAAAGTTCTCACAAACATCTCGTCCACGAAAATTATTAACAAAAAGATTGGTTTATAGCGATAGAATCAATTTCAATGGTTAACTTAACGTTTTTGCGTAACTTCTTTATGTAGCGTGACAATGAGAGAAATGAAAAAACCACGCTGATATACCCTAGCATACCAGGCTGTGTCGCTGTTAGAGATAAAAGATATCATCGTAATGTACCAGAAAATGATATACGTTGACATTGAAGGAGTTTGTTTTCGATTCTTCTCCATGGGTTGAACACCCACTTTGACTTTATATATAATTATGTTATACAAATTAGTAAGAAAGCCACTTCGTTAGAAAGAGTAAATTATCTTGATGATTATTTATCTTTACCTTGTCATGATGACAGAGGAGATTGGTTTTTACCTTATAAATAGATTTTACCAAAAACCTAATAATTTTAATGTCATTTCTTTTAGTACCTGAACATATATTTGCTATTAAATTAAAAATAATATAATTGTTTAATTTTCCATTCTACGTAGCTTGGAGATAAACAAGCGAACAACAATTGTAATTTGTGATTCGATTGATTTCCTCCGAGATAATTCAGCATCCAATTCTTTTCTATCAAGTTTTACTATATCAAACTATTTCTAAGGAAATTAAAGGATAATATGCTATAGTAATTTTATTATGGTTATAAATTTCCCTTAGTCAGGTTTTTGACTAAATTATGTTGTAGAAACAAAGTTCGTGCATTAAACTTTTTATCTTAAAACTGAGATAGCTGACTCTTAAAATACTCATGATTGGTACAAATTTAACAACTTGAATTACTTATTTGTAACTAATAACGAGTATTGTATTTAAAAAAAAACTGTATGCAACATTATATTTTAAAGAAATAATTTAATTGTATAGCAATCGACATAAGAAATAAAATATTTTTTTCTCAAATACATCATGAATTACTATAACTTGGCTCGTTAGATCACCAATATTCAATTATCTTAATTATATTTTCCTAATACAGAAAATGATCAATTTTCTGTTCCAAAAGTAGGCGAATTAATACTCATAAATAAAAAAATAACCAAACCAAACACATAACACATTAAAACAAAAAATCCTATGAGTCATAGCGAGTATTTTTTTTGCATATATAAGAAAACCAACCACAAGTGTAATGGAGTAAACACGTCTCTCCAGAGGCAGTATGCGCGCGCCGCACCACACCGCCATCGCGGCACTGGGCTGCGCCGGCGCACGACACGCGCTAGCGACCACCACTACGACAACAATGCCGATCGTGAACTAGCATTTGTTCTACAGACTCTAAGATCTCTTAGCCGTTCGTTACATGAAATGATAGTTCACGTTTATCCTAAATTTTGTTTTGTTTTTAATTTTATCTGTTAAATTTGAATGGATTTGCTCTCGTGAGTGACTGAAGATACCATGAAGATTGTTAAGATAAAATTTGTATAACATTTACTCTATCTGGGACTTTAGTCCGAAATATATATTTTATAATAGTACTATCATTAGCAATTTTATCTCTCATAAAGAAAATTGAATTATACTGTATATAAAAGAACAATAAGTACCCATCATTATAGAAAGATAATAATGTTCACCGTTAGAAAGTGCAACGTAACTAGCAAATTGTGAAGTACAGACTCATCGAAACGAAATAAGGTTCACAAATACAGTAAATGGATAATACAAGCTATTCTCATAAAAACTGACAGCACTAAAATCAATCTCCATCTTGATCAGCAAATGCACAGTCACGATCAACGAAATTACAATTCTACGGTTACTGGTCATTTTATTTTGTAGTTTAAAAAGTTGTTTGACTGTGAATTCCAATACCTATACGTGTAAAGATTCTTCACTGTTCACAAAAAGTTCTCATATATTGTATTTTTAAGCCATATAATAAAATTGTCACTGATCCATATCTGTACATGGAAAATATTAAAAAAAAAACATCATATAACAATCTTTAGCCCGTACGAGCAAGAGAACCCAAAACAATGTTTTTCAAGTTTGTCTGTATGTTTGTGCACGCTAATCTCTGAAACGGCTTAACCAATTTGAATGCGGTTTTCAGGAATATATTATCACAGTCTTAACTTAACATTTAGGGTTTATTTCATCTAAATCAGTTAAGAAATAAATAAGTTACGTTAATTTATGTCAATCACGAACCTTATGCAAAACTTATTCTATACATGTAATAAATCTGTAGAGGAATAGTCTCTTCACATTCTGGTATATTTAAAAAATATATACCAGAATGTGAAGTGATAACTGACAGAATCCATTTTCAGCAATTTTTAAATCCTTGTCTGCTTATCGGTTTGTCTTTTAGTTGTGCACACAACACGAAAAAAAATGTTGTAAAAAAATAATACAGCGGGACTTTTATATAAGCAATAGAAACCAAAAAAAAAATCATATTGTATTTTCGTATGTATGTCTGTATGTATGTATGTTTGTGCACGCTAATCTCAGAAACGGATTAATCGATTTGGATGCAGTTTTCGAGTATATATTATCATGGGATTCACTTTACATTTTGTTTTTTTTTTAACAATCGGTTAACAAATAAAGAAGTTAATAATCTCTTATTGTCGTACCATTGCTGCTTACCAGTTTGAAGGTTTATAGTTTTTATATACATTGGTAAGTACAACGGGTACGTTTTATCAAAATGAAAATCTACGCGTACGAAGTCGCAGGCATTTTATAATAATAATGCCCATGGAAATTATTAAAAATAAAACGATTAAATTAATAATAATTTTCAAGTTTAAAAACTTCACATCATTTTAAATCATAAGCAGTATCAGCTTTTTAATGAACACAATACATATTTAATTTAAATGTTTTAATTTTCTATCAAACAATATCTCATTGGAACTGATACCATTTCGTGATTACATTTCTGGCACAAGCTTGATCTAGTTCAAAATTATAACCGTTACCTTAACAAAATGGGGCCCTTATTTATAGGGCGTAGAGAAAGCGTTAATTCACCTTGGAGTACCAAACTTATGATCTTATAAATAATCTATTAACCATTAAAGAAAGTAATTACCTATTTCTGCAAGGAAACTATCGGCTATGAAAATTGATTTAATATTCGTCTTGATGATGTTGATGTGTTAGCAATAAATCTCATTATTACTGAGATAAGGTTTATTAAGCCTAATTTGGTTTTTTTACATTATTACCAGTATTGTTTTATAATAATTAAAAAGTATTCGATTTAAATGAAAAATATATACATATAGTTTATTCATAGTAGTGTTTGAAAATGATATCGTTCGAGATTATCTAAAGTAGTGAAACATTTATGAAGGCTATTTACATTTTACGATAACAACTATTTTATACAATTTATTTTCATAATATCTTTTGTTATTTTTTTTATGTTGTAATACAAAATATTTTATTATGTTTACAAACGCTTAAAACTTAAGTGATTTTATTAGCAACAACATAATTTTGAAATTTCTAATACGCTTCACTTCTGAAACTAGTCGAAAGAGGTAAACTTACAGCAGTTGAAGTTAAAACAATTTTATTTTCTTCTTGTTAACCGCTCTATAAACAGCAATGCGAGCTGAAGTAGCTATTGAAAATTTGTAGTAAGACTTTTCAACTTTGAAAAATGAAGGAACCTAAAGTTGGAAAACTCACTCAGCTACTTAATTAATAAATAACAAAATAAAATTTTGAAATACATAACATTTTTAAGAGAATAATTGAAACGTGTAAATACACGGTACAACTCTGAAGAATAGTTTTGGAAAATATTGTCAGTTCGTATATTCTCTGAACACGCAATATCTACTAAACGTATTTTGAAAGACAAGACATTTTACGTCGGATTTTAAAAAAAACCTTATTTTTTAATTGGTCGTGTACAAGAGTAGATAAAATCGCTGAAAACAAGTAGCTTAATAAAAAAAAAAGGTATACAGACATATAATTACATATAATAATAATGCATAGATGGTATTTTGATGTATGAATGAGAATTTTAAGAGGGTCTATGAAATAAGTTTTATCGATTTCATAGAATTTTTTTTTTTTTATTTAACTCTTTGTACAGGGGTCACGAAAGTTTTGTATCGATCGGAATTAAACTGTCTTTTATTAAAAGACCAGAATATCCAGCCAGCTTCGCCGGGCTTAATTTTAAGATGTATTAACCTAAAATACAGAATAAAAAATATATTAAATATAGGAATTAGCTTATTTAGAATTAACCACCGCGATAATAATTATGATTCAACCTGAATTTCATTTTCTTCTACTCGTTTCTCTAGCTTGTACATGGATAGTGTCATGATGCTATAACTGACCTCAGATAGTTTGATGTAAAAACAATGTTAGTAGTAAAAAAGGATTACCCGCTGGGTCAATCTAAAGATCCTTTGAAAATTTGGTTAAAATCGGTCCATCCGTTTCGGAATTTATCCGGTACATACATACATACTTTCTCTTTTATAGTTATAGATGGATGGAATTAGTCTTAATGTTATAGAAATCGGGAACTTTATGAGAAGACACATTTAATAATGTAACCGTGTTTAATTTTTTGTGACTCCACTTTAAATACGTGTATTTATTACTGTAGGATATCTTTTGTATTAGGTAATCATTTCTATAGGGGATGGTTCAGTCAAGGACTGCTGAACTTAAAACGGTCGAGCTTTAATATAAAAGACACAAATGAGACTGCATCATTGTTGACAAAATAAAAGAAAAGTGGAACTTGGAAATAGTAAAAATGCTTTTATTCGAACAACCGTATAAAATAGAATTTGAATTAAGTATAGTCGTGCCTCACCTACTTTTATGTTATATTTTATTTTTATGGAGTACTTGTCAGAGTAATTTGAAATATACATATTTTGTTAAATGTTACATTACAGTACGTTATTTATTACTCTTTACTCCTTGAACTTTTACCAAATTAATGACATAGAACTTTTAATATAAATAATAACAAACTTTATGCCCTACTTATAATGGTGACATTGTTTGAATATTTGTAGTAGCTAACGGAATTATGTAGAAGCTAACGGAATTATGTAATCAGTCATGTAAGAGTTTGACCAACACTCGGTGTGAATGTTTCAGAAGCACTAATGTGTAGCCCTGTACATAATCAGCTTCTAAATCAACGCCCACGCTTCCAATCAGAGATGTTCGCAATAGATTCTGCGGTCGTAGTTCAAGGAAACAATGGACAATTGGATAAATACTTGACAATTGGGCTGTTAGCGCTGAATCTGGAGAAAATCAAGGAAGCTATTAGAGAATTGTACCTTTCCCGTACTAGTTACTATTTTTGGATGATGTGGATAATTTGCTGATGGGAATGGATTCAGGATACGTGAGAACTTGTGTGTTTATGTGTGTTATTTCACCGCTTTGAAACAGAGCAAGAGTTTTTTTTCTTTGGCAAATAAAAATTATTATGTAAGATAATCAAACTTTATATATTGGTAATAATATTTCGTGGTGTTGGAACATAAATTGGTTTTGGGTTTATAGTGGGATAAGAAAAAACAAAGAAACAGACTAACATTAAAACTTATAACACATCTTGGGATTTAAGTAATCATGAGATGGCATACAAGTTTATATGTGGCTATATTAAAATAACCACATTTTGTATTTATTATATTCAGATCAGTCGACACTAAAAAAAAGTTATCTGAATTTCAGGTCAGAAGCCTTCACAACATGTATTAAATTGTCAATACTTTTCGAGTGGTTGGATAATGGATTGGAAAATGTATCGTTTTCCAATAAACTATAAAACAGTAGGTTAGGTTAGGTAAGTTTACATTTGAAATTTCCACCGTCATTCGTATATAGATATAGTTTTTTTAAAATATATAGTTCTAGATAATATATTTAATGTTTATAAAAATACAGTAATTCCTTTTTGATTATGTGTTATTAGGATACGTCCTTTCTTCTGCGTAGTATGAACGGTATTCCTCGGGCTACACTACATAGACCGGTTACATAGCAATAATGTTCAAACATTAAATAATAGATGATTGCTTTTAAAACATATGTTAATGTTTTTTAATATTATATTTAACTTTAGTTTTTAGATTCCTCCAACTCTACGTGTAAGGTACAAGTTTGTAGTGTAATGTTGCAGAAGCTAGAATCTTAATAAACTACGGAGTTCAGTTATTGTTTGTTAAAAACAACTATTATGTTATGAAATTATAAGCAAGTATTAACAAAGTTTAGGATCCTACTTTATGTGTTGCGGAAATAGACTTAAGTACCTTAATTTGTTTCTTTCTTGTACGCAGACTTTATACTTATCATTCGTATTTAAGCAATCTTTTTAAACTTTTACTGCGCGCACTTAGATATTTCTTCGTTAATACTATTTACAGAGAAGTTATTTTTTTATAATCCAAGTTTTTAAAACGAAGTATCTTAACACGACTTGAGGAATGGTTTGTCTTTCACGTTACGTCACTATCTGAGAAAACACAAAGAAAAAACGGAATTAGGCCTACATATTATGTAACTTCTTCCTTTGTCTGGAAGATGAAACAGTACAAAGGCGTACAGGTGAGTACAATTTTGATAGTTTGTCTTTCTCCTACAACCTATTTAGAGTCAATGAAAACGCCCGTATAAATCCTAGTCAATACTCCTTGCAAACGCTTCTGGAGTGTTTAAAGGGAGTAAATTGCTATCTACACGGAAAAAAAGGAATTGTTATATTAAAGCAACCTGCTTTAATTCAACGCAAATCCTGTCTTCCATACGAGGAAGACAATATTTACTTAAATATACAATTTGATATTGATAAGAATTTTGCGTTCACGAAATAACACCGTATTATTAGAGCAAATATATTTGGTTTTGTTATCATAACAATATAGTTTATTTATCCGAAGTTATCTTATTAATTTAAAGTAATACTGTGGTTTATTTAGATGAACAAACCAAAATATTTCTTTTAATACATTATATATTCTGTTACAACAATACTTATATTGTTTTTGCAAGAAAATAAATCTGATCGTTTAGACAATCAGATTTCTTATATCAACAAAATAATGTTTTAATGTAACACTAGTATTTCTCATATTTTAACAATATGATTGTTGATGTATGTTTAACAACGTAAATTCAATTAGTTTGAAAATCATGGTTCAGTTAGTTCGACAGTAAATAGATTTTCGTTGAACAATATACAAATTATAGTTTTGAGGATAGTAGATTATTGTTTTAACAATAAAATTAACTTGTATGTACAAAAAAAATGTCCATACTACGTTTGATCTCCTAGTTTCAAGAAAATGTATTTTTATTTTGAGAATAATCATTAGCTTATTTAAAAACTATGATTTATTTGAATCAACTGTTGAACTGTTGATTGCTTGAACAATATACTCCATTTGGACCTACAATACTATAATTTGTTTTGAAACTCATGGTTGTGTCTGTGTAAGTAGCATTTGCTTGGAGTAAAACTACATTTATTTTATTTTAAGACTTTATTTATTCCTTTAAAAATTAAATTAATTGCTCCTAAGCAGAGACCTTACAGTGCTTACCTTATAAATTATGGCAATATTTTATTTATTTTAAATACTATGATATAAATACAAAAAACATACTAATGTTTCACTCATTAGGTCATTAATTATTGGCCATTTTGATAAAAACTCTGTCAGGTTGTCTTGCTCGCAAAGTACTCTTTCATCATATGTGTTTATCCATTTTTGTATTACAAGATCCCATGGTTCATGATTATTTTTCAGCCAAACAATGTCTTCATTAATACCTGGAATTTATAAGTAAATACTAATATATTTTATGCAAAAGTTTTCAGATATTAACAAAACTGCTTTCTGGTAAACCACAAAGCTGGAATAATTAGCTAATTATTTGGATCCACTCAGTTCCACCAACATGATTCAGATTTCATTTAAAAATTAGAACCAAAAAATTATTGTACATTCCACTACATTTAAATACATAATACAAAGTTAAATGTAATCAGTTTTATTACAAATACATAGGTACTTGAAAGCAGAACTTTGTTCTAATAATTTGGGTTTTAATTTTTATTTAATTGGATGTTAACTTTGGATTTACCTGCAATAAACTAAATACAACTTGTTCCAAAAAACAAAGAACTACATTCAAAATACGACCTCCTTAGATTTAAAAATTACTATTTAGTAATCTATTCCAGATTAGAATATAGAAGTAGAGATAGAAATAAAGAAGATATACTTACTCTTATTATGATTAATTTTAGATAATTTAGAACTATGTCCAGACTTGATTGATGTGAAAGCTCTCTTCTTATCACCAGATTTGTAAATCAAATTTCGAATCTTGTCTAATAGCTTCCCTTTAGCAAATATTGACTTGCCAGTTTTGGATTGCGATTTTGGCACAGGACGTACAAAATATGTACCTATATTTTCAGTTGGGAAGAAGGTTATTATTTTTCCAGCCAAAGAATTGTAATCACCATAGGATAGTTTTCTAAAATAATAAAATAAAAATTTACACTTTTTTATAGAATAATAAAATTAATAATGGTTAGAATGAAAATAAGCTAACTTACTGATTAACAGCATGTGTGTACATATGCAGTGCAATTACATCAGTGAGTCTATTTCGTCGTGTTATATCTAACTTTCCATTGGTAATATAATAGTTTAGGACAGACTTGCCTAAAGGTGAGGTCAAAAGAAGGGTCTTTAGGTCAAAATCAATTACACCTGAGGTTAAGATATGAAAGTCTGTTGAATCTAAAATATAGTTAAAACTGTCCAGTGAAACAGTTCCATTGTGATCCTCAGCAACTAATGTTGCATTGGATTGTTCAGTGCTACTAGCAGTAGTAGAGTATCTGCAACACTTTCTAGAAATTGGTCAATATGTTCCTTTAGTTCCAGTCTAACACCGAATATTGGGCATAGTTATTTTAATTCCGACTGTGTTAATTTGGGAAAGTGCACTGGACTTATTTTGTTCCCTGAAAAAATTAAAACAAGATCACATCTGAATATTGTATTGAATTGTGTACATTTTTTTATATTTACACTGAAGAACTCTAACATGCGTCTTCAGTTAAATTTTTTGGGTGTTATAATTCACAAATAAATATGCTACACTAACGCCTAACAGCAAGACTGTTACAAATGATACTAAAGTTAAGATAATTTTGAAACCAAACTAAACGGCTGACAGGCAACGTTAATTTAAAATAACGGACTATAAATGGATTAGTAGTAATTTTACTTACTTTTAAAACTATCAATAACATCAAATGGCATATGCCATTTAGTCAGCAAATCAAGAGTACCTTTCTGACCAACGTATTCATCATCGTGAAGCGTCTCACCGGCACCGGAGTCCATCTTTAAGCCCGGGCTACTACAGAAAAAGTAGTAGGCACTAAATATTCTTTTTCCACTAGATGCAACTAAATTTAAAAAAATATATTCTCTAATTAACAATTGACTAGGATGTCTTTAGAAGTTAACCAAGATTATCTAATTCTAACAATATTATTCAATATTTAACTCACCACAACCGAATACGTTCGATGTACGGCCGCCACTCATAAAACAATAAAAAGGAAAGGTGTTGCCAACCACGAAAGTTAAAGTTGTCATATTTTTACCTAAAAATTGTATTTTTATCTAAATATATCACATGTCAAAAATAATAACATGGAATATATTATTAATTATTAGTTGCATGCACCGCTCTTTAGAACGTGTTAATAAAAAGTACGTTTGAACGTCGAGATAAGAAATAATTTGTAATTTAATAAACCCTATCCAACAATTGCCGCATCATTAAAAGTTAAGTTTGTTTAATATATGAATAAAAGATAACTAGATGGTCCAAAGTGCAATTGGTATTTCGAAACAGTGCTAAAGATGACTGATAAAAGTTTTCTTTAGTAGTTAAAAATACCGTGCTGTTAAGGTAATTATCATGTACCTAGCAACACTTTGTTAAAATTAATTGTTATTCCGAGTACCCATATAACAAATAACAATATTATCGCATTGATAATATTGTGTAAACTTCGTTCTATGATTTGCTGCTTTATTCAAATAATAATCTTGTTTTGAATCAACTTTATACGTCAACTTATTTCAAAATAAAAATCTTTTGTCTTAAGAAGTGATATTGTTGTTTTATGAAATAATAAACCTACAATCAAAATGGCTACTAATTTCAAGTAATCGTTTACCATATTCTCGGGTCGAAAATGTATTATCTTTGTCTCAGAATTTGCCGGGTTATTCAAATAATATATTTACTAACAACCAGACGTCACAACTTATTTTAAAAATTCGGGATTTCAACCGAAAAATTGATATTTTTCTCCTAAGAAATAATTAATTTTCTATTAAGACCACCTATAAATTCTAGTAACAATTTCACAATATCTTGCACGGCAGACTCTTAAATCTTATTTTCAATAAATTGCCACTCTTATATTAAGACCGCTCATTAATCCAAGTAAGAATTTAACATATTGTCTAGCTACCAATCTCAAATCTTCTCCTAATAATATATCAGTAAATTTCAAAAGAAATCCTTGTCTTAAAACAAGACATCGTAAAATGTAAATCGGATAATGTAGTTTTCCAGAAGAACAACGGAATTGTCAGTCTAACAATAAATTTGTCTTATTATAACAGTTTTCATTGTTCGTACGAGATCAATTATACTTGTCTTAGATTTAAGCTATCATAATATTCACCTAATAATATTTACTTCAATTGAGACTATAAAGCAACAATATTTTTTTGTAATTTTAACGAAATGGAAAATTTTACAATGACAATATATTGGTAAGTTAAGTATATATTGTCTTGGAATTGTTAACAATATTTTTTTTGTTGATAGGACAAATCCTTTTTTTCCGTGTACGAAAAATAAATTTGAATGAAATAAAATACCTTTAAAAAAGTTAAATTTAATGAAATATATAAAATAAGATAAAATGTCCTATTTCCTCCCACATCAATTACCAAAGAAAGGTACAAAAATATGTAACTATAATAGCAAGGGCTAACGTGCTAATAATATAGAACTACTTATATAGATAAACAAGATGATAGATAGAGGTAGGGTGCTTTTAGAAAAACTATATGTAAACTGATAACCCTTGAAGAGATGAGGTCGTCTGGCTATTGGAACTATTACCAGGAAGTAATTTTGTCTTTAAATTATTCTAACATAAATGTAATCAATAAACAGGATTTACAGCACACGATAACCTAAATCCCCAATGAACATTGATTTAAGATGCTACTTTGGTGTTAAATAATAATTTATATTTCAATCGACCTTGTTTCTTAGATGTTGAAGTTAAGGTTTCTTTTTCTTTGTTTGTTTGTTTGATTTTGCGAAGGAAGAAACGGACGGATGGAGAATTACGAGTATCTTGTTGCATCCCATGAGTATCGATAATCACCGGATAACCAGTGATGTGGAATAGAAATACAACTGTTCATAATATAGTGGAATGGCCATTTAGGCATCCCCAAAAGAAATGAAAATAGAATCTAATAATTACGTAAGTATTTTAGCAGTCCCTCAAAAATAAATATAAATAAATTTGCTTTCCTTGTATGGCGAAATTTTTACATAAACAATCTTAAAGTCTATGTTATAAGCAATAATTATTATTTTAGTGTATATTGTGCCCCTTTTGTAAAATTAATTGAACATCACTCGAAGACCACATTGCACGTACAAAATGTCAGGCGCAATTAGAATGTTAACTGAAGTCATTTCTAATTTTATGAATGCAGGAAGGATCTCCTTTGTACCTAAATGTACTCTAGCTTGAAAGTAGATTGGTTAGTGGTTAACTATTATCACTAGGTATACATATTTTAATATGTAAGCAATTGTGTATTTTCCATTACTTTGTTTAGTAATAGTTATCAAACAGTAGATATTAAAATAGTAACTGACACTGAATAACTGAACAGCTTTGTAACTTTTTATATTGGTAAAAAATATATAGTGCAATAAAATATAGGTACAAGAGTTTCATAGTCTTAAAACGTCAAATAATAAGAAGCTAATGTAATAGGTCTAGATTTTTTTTTGGGATATTTTATTTTGAGTATAAATACGTATATTATGAATAAGAAATCGACTCTTAGGTAATAGTAATCGACTCTTAGGTAAGTTAGGCAAATAATAAAAATGTTGAAAAATCTAAAAAGGTTAAGGTAATTCTGTTTTATATACTTATAATAACAGTAAAAAAAAGTAATCCCCGAATCTCCTAACATGTAAAATGTGGTTCTTATTTTTTTCTCTTTATTCCTGCCTTCTTATTTTAGAACTTAATTTAAAAACTGAATATTAATTTGAGGACTAGCTGAAAGGGAATGCTCGTGGCTTTATTCTCGTCTTTGAGGGGGGTGTGTAAAAAAAAGTAATTAAATAAATATTAGTCTACAATAAATATGAGCCTTGTTAACTTTCACTAGTACTTCCCGATAATTTAATTTAAACTTCTAAGTTTATTTAAATAGTTTGTTTCATTTTAATCTTATATTTTATCTAATTGGTAGTCGTAACTAAACAGTTTATATTATTTTTATTTGCTCACTTTATTTTATCGTAATAACCTCAAGTACGTGCCTTATATTAAATATATTTATTGTATTTTAATTTTAAACAAAGACTAATAAAATCAATACGTACCTATAGCTCTCGTCAAATACTCAAGTATCAAGAGCATTTCCTACTTGTAAAGATGATATTTTATACACGTTTCAGTTTAGAAATTACCTAATTCAATAAAATGCGTATTATAGATATAATCTTCTGATATTTCACGTATAGGGGCGAAAACAAGTTCCAATCGATGCAATGAAACTTTCATTACTGCATTGGCGTCACTACGGCGCTCCTAAAGTTATTTTTATTTTACACACGAACATTCAAAATACAAACAAGGTAAACCTACTTTTTAAGGAAATGTAATAATTTTGTATGATTATATGAGAGTTCATAAAAACTACACAACCAGTATGTTAAATGTTTTTCTTGCACCTAAATGTAAAAATACATGTACAGACGCGAACATATTTACTTTCTTAAAGAGAAATATTAAACCATTATAGATTCAAGAATACTATAGACTATAAAGACTAAGAAAATAATCATATCTGCTGAGTTCACAGATCTGGTAAGTGCTGAATGAAAGCACGTAATTGGGTCAAGCAGGTCGGTCTGGAACAGGATTTATTAGAGTCCAATAAACCACTTTCAAGTGCGAGGTATTAACCTATTCTAGTACACGTTTTTATACACTGTTTCAAGTACACTGATGCACTAACACTGAATGTAGTGCAATTGTTTTTATCGATTTGACGAGACGGAAAACTACCATGGGCTTTACAGTTATGTACGATAGCAGAATACAAATCTAGATCAGTAGAATTAAGTTACGTAATATAGTTTTATTTCTATTTATAAATATTAAAAAACCTTATACTCAAATACTAATGGTTTTGAAAATGTCTATTCGTGCCAACCGTTTAAGTTAATCCAAATAAATCACATTTCCGACGTCTAGCTAGTAATAAACCATACAATACTTATTAAAAATAAATTTAAGTTTATTTTCGATTTATTCTTAAGCCCTCTAAAGGGTTAAGCCGCACGTTTTAATTCATAGTGTTCATATTGAGCTGTTCTTGATATCGTATGGAAATAGATTTCGTGATACCAAAAACTCATTGGAAGACACGCGTAGGATTTGATGAATAATATTTCACGACTATTGATTAAAGTATATCTAGATTACTGATAACGATGTTAATCAGATAATAGAAATGCTAATAACAATGCTTTAATAACTTAATTCTTTTGTTGTCATACAAATTTATGATAATCTATAGACAAAGGATAGATAGGAATATATGAATGATAACGATATTAATACTGATATTAGAGTTTAATTACTATCTGTAACCAATATATAAATGACTATAAATAATAGTGATGTGCCTTTAATTTTAGAATAATAAGAATTAAATAATTCTATCCTACAGTTCACATACCTACCTGTTTTATGAACCATCGTTAAATTTTGCTTGTCTGTCTGTCTTATAATCTTCAAAACGAAGTAAATAGTCTAAATATTAGAAGTCAATGTCCTGTAACAAAATAAATAAAAATAGTAGTAAAATAGAAAAACCGTGAAGTGCATGTTGTCTGTACGCCTACTCTATATACCTACCTAAGTTACGCTCAAGCGATTCTAGTGTTGTATTATTTTTTATCATACAATCTACACTATTTATCTATATTAATGTTGTAAATCTAAAAAATTTCTTATAGTTTGTTTATAATTGTCAAATCTCGTGAACGCGTGAATGTCGCGTAATCGTATTTGGCGGAGGAAATCGCAGGGAAAAGCTAGTTTATGATAAAAACCGGTCACCTAATATAATAATGATTACTAAACAACCTAAAAAACGTTAATCCTGAGTCACTCTACATATATGGCAGTGCTTTGTAATTTATTTGACAAGTTTGTACAAGTAGAATATTCACTAACGAGTTGTAAGACCTTGTCTTGTCTTGTTCCTTATGAAAACCTTGGTAACAAAACATAGCTATTAATTTTACTGGCATAATTAGTAATAGGACCCTGGTTTTTGTCGTTATTACTGTTCCAGATTTTTTATTTATCTATAATATATCATATCTAGTAAGTAGTATAAGTGCTATAGGAGTATCATATGAGAAAAAAAGTAAAAAGCTAAGTTTTATTTCCTGATGTCTTGATAACAAAACTAGGAATCCAAAGTCTTCAAGATATATATTAAACACTTTTATATACCTTGTAATGTACGCAGTAATAAAGAAAAATATAAATCATTACATATATAACGATCGTAATCACATACATAATCAGTAATGACTCACTCAAACCAAAGTGCTTATATGTAATAACGGTGTATTCTTATGTAATATCAAGGCTTCATCAAGTAAACAAACCTTGACAGTGACATGTAGGTAGGTGTTGGATCTTCAATCATATTTATTATGTATCAGAAACTCTTATATATTCACGAACGACCTTTTATTATCGTTAGATTGAACTGCTTATTTTTATATATCAAAAAATAAAAGTAGTTATATACTTTACAATATACCTTATATAATAAATATTCCTTTATATTCACGAACGACCTTTTATTATCGTTAAATTTGACTGTTTACTGTTACATATCAAACAAATAAAAGTAACTATATACTCTACAATATACCTTATATAATAGATATTCTCTAATATTAACGATCAAACTCTTATTATCGTTAGATTTAACCGTTATCTTTAAAACAACAAATAAAACATACATTACAATATACCTTATATAATAAATAACAAACAACTTTTATATCTTCGCCAAGTATTTAAAGGTCGTAAAGCAAAGTCAGAATAATCTTTTTCTCAAAGTAAGCGGATGTCTGTGGCTAATAACTTTTTGCGATCTATCAAACGAATGAAAGAAAAATAAACGTTTTCTGTGCTTTTACCTCTTTATTATTATCTTTTGTTTTTTGGTATAAAGGAATCACTTTTGGTTTGCCAAAAAGGAAATTGAAATTAATAGTAAATTCACCACCTATAAATATAGATAAAATTATTTAGCGACTGTTAACGCCGGCAAAAGCATGCTTTAAATATATAAAAACTGTTAAATTACTCCATTTGAATTATAATTATATTTTATGTACCTAACCGTAATCAAATAACTGCAGCTTGTTTACAGATTGGCTTCTTAGATCTACTAACTTTCACAAAAAATAGTAGTTATGAACTCTATAATACTAAGAATGTGTTCATAATGCGAGGTGACAGTACCTGAAGCTCAACATTAATCCGTCTCTGTCCATTTCCCTTAATAAATCCGTCCTCTCACATAAAACTTCTAAAACCCACAAAATAAAAAACTCCCTTTCTGTTGCAGTTTTCCATAGTTAAGGGAAACCATCAAAATTAGGACGGTTTACGTCTTCTACTTTGAGGATATTTATACAGTAGTGTTAGTGACGTCGAGTTTATAATTGTCTACGTAACTGTATTTTAATGGCAGGGTTCAATGCTATCTCCCTCGCACAGCCTAGATCTGAGCAGGTCCACTTTTTTATACTTGTGTAGCAGTAACAAGGTCCACTTTTTGTGATTCTGTCCTGAGACTGTTTTCATTTTAATCTGTAAGACCGGATAAGAAGCAACACTTTTACAGTAAAATGTCATATACAGTATAAAGATACTAATTGACTATTTGGAACATTCTTCTAGCTTCTAAAAGTTTCGGTTAAAGCTAAAATACTGGTGACTGGTGGTGGAAGGTACCATAAAGCCAGTAACAGTCAGGGTGCATTCCTTTTCTGATATTGAACTAACAATAACAATGCATTTAGAATTATTTGAATTTTGGTCTAACGAAACAATAATTATATATTTGTCATTGTATATATCACTAACTGTATATCTATAAGTATATATAATTTGTATTATATTATAAAAATACGTCTATCCTATTTCTACCCTTACAAATATTCTATTCCACCACTAGTAGAAAGAGATCTCTTTAAAGAGATAAACTCAATCTGTCTACATTTATCTCCAAATATTGTTCTGTAAAAACTTTGATCAAATAAATAAATTATACTTATTTTGTTGTTTTCGTCAACTAGATGTTTTAAAAAACATTAAAACAATTATGATCAGTCCATTAAAATGAACAATAAATGCAGGAATAATCATGATATAAAAAAGTGACGCATGCCTGCACATACGCGTAATCTCAAAATGAGTGCCAAATGAAATGTCACTCAGTCCAAGTCATGACCTTATTATACTTAAATAGTCATTTTATATTTCCAATTCTGGCAACCCTATAACATAAGTTTAAATGTTATAGTGTAGTGTAGAAGTAAGTGGCGATAAATATTTATGAATCATAACTTTTATATTTATACTCTGAGATTAGTTAGAGAGGAAATGACTGCATCTCGTCTTTATATATTTGATGAATATTTGTTGTTTTATAATTATATCCGCTTCAACCTGTCCCGTGTACCATGTTATGAAGTTTTTCAGATTGCTGTGACGGAATCTTTTGTATGCCGTCCTGATTCTTAAAACCTTCTCAGACGACTAAAAAACCAAAAACAGTACACATAATAAAGAAAGAGATTTACGATACATAAATTTATTATTGACATATAAAAAAATATATCTTCTTAAATATATTATATAGCTCCGACGTCAATGGTCTTTTTCGCTCAATCCCATCCCAACTCGCCCTTTATGGAAGCGGGATAGTATTGACTTCTTGGGACCGGTTCCAAAACTCGTCCGCCTACATGCACCAACGATGCTCTCATATCTCGTATCACCGATTTTAGTTCGAACACGGCGTTGAGGCTTGATATCCGGAAGGTTAGAGGTCGGGAATATAATTTGATTTTAATATTTCAACTAATCTATATCTAATATTGCGATCTATATTATGATTTTTTTTTTGTTCGAAATGTTTAAACATTTATATTTACAATAATATTCTTGCGCATATCTATTGAGAACGCTTTTAAATTTAGATACTACGAAATTTACAAACAATATTGAAATAATAAACTGACATTTAAAATATATGTATAAAGTATTGGCACAAAACGTCTACAAGCGATACCGAAGCGTCAATTTAGTGGCTATATAGATCCGCACACTCATTTAAAGAAGTGCATTATAAATAAATATTATACTGTTTGTTTCCTTTGCATTACCTCAAGAAGTGCGTTATACAAGAATATAATACTATTTCCTTCGTGAACTAATGTTCTTCTGTAGTCAACCAGGAAGTCGTGGGAACAGCTAGTTTAAGACTAAAGTAGTTTGGTTTATGTTTACATTCAGTATTTATTGTTAGACTAAATTTCACAAAAGGTAATAAAGGATTTTACGAGATTTATAAATATAAACCTATTAACTCATTTACTAATTTAAGAAAAAAAAATACTCGTTCTACTGTACACAGAAAGTATCTCACTATTTTTGTATAAAGTGCAAAACAAACGTTGAAAAATTATCAAAATAACAATTGTAAGAAAAATGGAAACAAATCATTCTTTAAAACGCCAAGAATGTTTATGAGTTGAAATGTTTATAACTAGAACGAAGTGTACTGTTGTCTTGGGGCAAATCATATTTTTAAGAGTAGTTATAAATTAAGTTATTATCAGAATGGAGTCCGGTCCTGAGTCACCACCATATTGGGACCATCGACCCACGGTAGCAATTTCGTGAAGTGCTTGTTAAATCACAAGTAAACAATTATAATTGAGATAACCACGCGAGAGACTAAGTTGTTTGGATTTTTTTGATAGTCGAAAACTATCGTAAAATTGATTATTTATTTTTAATTCGATTTTACTTATAATTTGTGGACAATAACTCTAGAATATTTTTAATGTTTTTGTAATTAAACTTTCGTGAAACATGATGATTATTAAAGAGATACCTGGTTTTATTTACCCAGCTTTATAACAGCGAACAGTACGCTGCGAGTCCTCCGAATGGGTACGAAATTGGTTGGGCAAAAATCCGATAAAATTACGAGAAAATAGCCGGGTAGATATTTATTTAATAATTTGTAATATTATTTGTTTTAATTATCGTGTATATGAAATAGAAGAGCTTAAAATATAAATAAAAAACACTTACTACATACTAAGCTTTAATAAATAAATTCCTTTTCCTATATTGGTGACATATTCTATTAATCAGGCATTCTCATGGCATTACATAATCCAATTAAACTTGACCCATATATTACTTCATTGCGGTTATGAGTCAAGTGTCAAGTGTAAAGTGGTTGTATGCATAATTTATCCATGAGGCGTACCTACCTGTGTTAACCACTACCGACAATTCTGAGTTCCAGTTTAAATGTTTGATTACATCTTATAAAACAAGTATATCAAGAAAAATTAAGAAAAAAAAAGATATAATATAATAAAGCTATTAAGAAATTAAAAAAATGTTAATGGACGGATCCATTAAAAAGACATCAAAGGTCATAATAAAGACATACAAATTTTCTATCCCTATTGGATATGATATTTCGTATGACTAACAACTGATTAAATGAACAAACACTTTCTACGACCTTAATTCGTTTAATCCCAACAACTACATTAACGAAAAAACAACGTAATGAAGACACATGTCAAAACAAAATACCTAGTACCCCTAATATAGGTTTTGACGTTACGAAAGCTGTGTCGAATCAAAAAAAAAATAAAAAAAAATATTTTTAAAATTATATATATCTTTAGCTATTTAGGACCATTTATAGTAACCATACTGAATAAATAAAGATAAATATTATATTTAACACATTTTTTTAAACATGTCCATAGATTTTGATTCGACAATTTCGAAAACTGACATAGTTTTCGTAACGTCAAAACTCGTAGTAGGGGTACAGGTAGATATTAGTATCAAAAGTGAATGACAGTTGTATTGATTTTGGAGTTGGAAATACGGATTGAAGAGGAAATGTCTAGTCACAGCTATCAATTGATACAGCAATTCAGGTCACCCTACGGTTCTGTCATTTGCGATGTTAACGTAACAGTACTTAATAGACTGTTCGTTATTTATTTGTTTAAAAAAAATATCTCCTGCATTAGAGATCCTTGTGTCGGGGACTTACAAATATCGAAATAATGGACACATAGAACACCCAGACTCGAAACAATAATTTGTAGATTTTACAAACATTTGCCCCGAGTGGGAATCGAACCTACTATCATTGGCTCAGTAGCAAGACCACTAACCACTAAGCCAGAAGTTTTTAAATTAGTTTAAAAAAATATATTTGGCTCGACCATTAAATTTATTGCGTATAGCTTCATATAAGGAATAGTTTACACGTATGTAATAATGAGAAAAGATGCGTGCTATGGCGTAGTATTGAATTATTTATGAAGTTACAATACCCGGAATATCTATAAAGCTGTCTGTCTGTAACATATTGAAGACTGCTTTCTAGTCTATGAGTTCCGAATCCAAGATCCAATATATAAGGGGACATTAGGGAAAGTTTTTGTGTTATTTATTAAGAAAATTTTAAGAATTGAGCAGTAGACTTGTTTAAACAAATTAAGATGTCCTTTTTGTTTTAAAATATCAAAATTATCCATTAAACAATATCCTTACAATAAATAATTTACTTTTTTACATAGGTAATATTTTTACTTATTTTTTATTCTATTGCATTAGTTTACAGCTTTATATAAGTTCTAAGTCATCTAAATGATACGATTTTCATTTGATTTTCCCTTAAAGAGTATTCAATACTACAATCATACATTCAATATGATAGCGCTTAAGCGCTTTAAATTTGAAGACCAAATAAAAACATTGTACATGAGCATCCAATCAGCTGTCACTCTCTTTTTATATGAAATGAAGGCGAAAGTATTCAAAGAGCGAAAGTTTCCGTTTCTACTGAACAATATCAATGTAATTTGGACATTAATAGTTATATAATCACATCTTCATGTATAATAATCGAATATAAAGATTTATGAATTGTATTGCAGATCTTAGAAAAGTATGGAAGTTTGATTCAGTTCTTATAAATAATTCAAAAGCAATATAGTTTTCAGGAGGCTGTACATAGAAATCTTAATAAGACAGTTTGTACCAGTCAATACTGAAAGGTACATAATGTGTATGCGCATACAAAGTTAATTTGCATAAATATCATATTAGACTGTCACAACATATTCACTTCTGACTTCAACTGCATTCATTACGCACTCTGAATATTAATTACCGGTTATTATCTTTTGAGAAATAATTTAAATGTTTGTTTTTTTAATGTTTACATTTAAAGGGATGTATGCCAATACATTTGTATACATATAAATGTTTATATTTGTTTAGATATAACTTTATGAACATAATTTATTTTATATAATAATTAATGTTTATTGTTCTGCTTCTAAGCTTTTAATAAATCTGATTTTAATCATTATCATACTCAAATTAATATAGGTATATTAATATTATAATTAGTAAATATTTGTGATTTATTACAAATTAATCTCAAAGATAGTTTGAGCTATTGATTGTTTGTTCTCGACAAAAGCTAGTATGGAATATGTATGTATATTACGTAACGTTAGATATTGTATGTTAGATAACGTTCTACATTCACATATCAAGATAAATAACAAACAAGGTCACTTCGCTTTCAGTTTGGGGGTCAATTAATCACTTGACAGCCAACAAATCGCCTGAATTAGAATGAAGAATCAACAACAATGTTTTGAAATAAATAACAAAAAGATTTCATTAATTTATAATAATAAATACTTTTATAATATATTAATTATTAATAATACAATAAAAAACAATATGAATAATTAATACATACTAGCTAATGAAGAGAAAGGACTAACAAATGACCAGTCAGTGTAAGCCGACAAGGGTTAGCCGCAACAATTACTTACGTCTATCTGATGTACAAACACAGATTCTCACTTAATGAACATAATGCAGAGAAAGTATACTTTCCAATATAATTGCTAATGAAAAATACGAAATTGGCTTTTGATTTCAGCACCGGTACCATGGTAAAAAACTTAACACACACGCACATACACATTAATTCATCTTATGGTAACTCCCTCAAGGTATACACACACACATAATTATCTATATTTCATAATCAAGTAATTATCCAAATTATTTAAGGTCAGCATATTATGTCAAATTCCCCCACCCTCAACTATTTACGTGACCACAGAGGAGATCTTTGTAATTTTTGATGCATTCATTCATCTATATTTATAGGTATTTTTTAGTAAGGTTCTACAGTAACTTAAAGTAACAATTCTATTCAAATACGGATTTTTTCTCAGACATGTTTAAAAACGTATTACGTAAACGACTCAAGGATTTTAATAATTTTTCGTAAAATTATAGTGCACAATATATAAATATGTATTACAGTGGACGCCGCTTATTGTGATCGCGGTTAATGTTATCAGCCGGCTATTGTTATCGAAAATGGTCCCAAATTTCTCCTTAGCAATACTTTTGAAAAAAGTTATTACTTATTATTATCAAAAGTCGCTTATTGTTATCGATTTAGAAGACGATACGACGATTCGATACGACGTGGTGTTCAACACCGAGCAACAAACTTCGAAAAATTATACTATTTTGAGAATTACCTATATTCAAATGACTACGAATGAAAACAAGTGTCAAACAACAATAGATCGATATTTCAAATGAATCTTATGTTAGAATATTTTAATAGTGTAAATAAATAGAAAATTTGAGCAAACAACAGAATTTCTTATTATGAAACTTAATATGTACTTAAATAAATTCTAAATTATTACAATTCATATTTTATCATTATGATCATTTTTTATGTGCACTAAAATCAACCAACAAGCATGAAAAAGTACCATCCGCATAATGTTATGTTATCATTCGGTTATTGTTATCAAAACGGGCTGGCTGAAAGTGATCACAATAAGCGGCGTCTACCTGTATACAATTTTCCGTCAATTATACATTCTACGAAATAGATGTAGAACCCTTGACCTAGGTAAGTAGAAATAATATAACGACAAACTATAATATCTCTATATAAAACCCCTTCCTTTTTCCCAACCTGTGGCAGTATCAAAGCTAACAGCATCATACAAAGAAGATCAGACCAATTGTCAGAAGGATCTTATTATTTATTAATATAAGAGCTGTGTACAAAAAATATTGTTTTTGCTACTTAATAATAATAAGGAATGGTCTTAATACGTCATAAAAATCTATATAGTGAACTAACTGAAATAAAACTATCACACTACTATTGAGAAGCAAGTCCCGGTAGCAAATACTTTATCATGTTAAAATATTAAAAATATTATATGTAGGTAACACAGAAAAATAGATATTTTTTTATATAACTTAACATAAAAGAAAAACTAATCTACAAAAAAAAAACATAAAAAAGTAATAAACATATAGATAGTAACAGTTGAGTTTGCCATAAAGTATTTTTCTTAAAAGGAAACGAACAAAGAATAGCTGAGACGTCGTAAAATACGGAAAATACTTACAACAAAGAGGTCTACGGACCGTTAACCTACTTTTAAGAAGAAATTGCATAATGATTACTTAAATTAGTATACATAAAAAATATATTTGAATTAACCAGTACTTGTATTACTTACTACTTAGTATCGTGTTTTACCTGAAATCAAAATAATGTATTAATAATGATGAAAGATCAAAAACTAAGAAATATACAAAAATAAGCTAATATCTTAACAATTTAGGCGTACAGTATCTAAAGAGTACATCTACTGAGATTATACTATAGTTACTGAACTATAGTTAAGAGTAAATCAGGAAAAAGTACACGTCAATACATAAGTTTATTCTGAAATGCTTTTAGGAACTTTCCTTACAATCAATCAATCATAACGACAGGTATGGAGGCTCTGGGAATATATTTCATCTTGTATAAGAAAAGAAAGCTGATTCCTATTATCTAGGTTACTTAGGATTGATAGATTCAATGAAAGTTTAAGAATGGTTCAGGTACTGGACACAGGATTGGGATTCATGATATAAACTATAACAAACTGATACTAGGGGTTTATTTTTTTTTTAACTTATACATTATTTATACTTTGATTATTATACACATATAATACCTAATATATATAATAACACAGATAATCCGATATACGAAAAAAAGTAATTACATTTTATCTTCAAACAAACAGTAATAAAGTTAAGAACTAATGAGCGCTGATAGATTGCGTGAAAGAAACGATATCTGTAGCCACAACACGCCTCGTACTATATTTTTTGTTTTAAATAGCACGTGGGCTGCTGTGCATGCTATGACGTAACCGCCATGTTTGATTCTCAGAGGGACGCTTCCTTTGCGTGGGAAAATATAAAGAAAGCAAGCAAACATTGTAAGACATTTATAATTATGAAAGAAAGAAAATCATAAGCAGCTGCTCATTTATTAAGTATATAAAGGTCATTACAGTGCATTTGGATACGATTCAAAACGATATAGTAACTTGCAAAAGAAGAAAGATACATGAGTATTGTCTATTAGTAGATGTAAATAAATAAAAATATAAACATATTATATTTTTCTTATATCTATATAGATATGAATAAATGTGAAGACATGATGTATATAATATTTTTCAAGACATTCCTCTTTATACATCTTTACAGGTACTGTACCTAGATAGGTATGTACTGTACCTATGTAGGTAAATGATTTTATTTTTGCTAGCTACGGGATTTATTAAAATCTATATTCGGTTGTAGCACAGATCGGGAGATTGCGTACGATTTATTTTTAGAATCTACAATAACTGGACTTGACTGCATCTATATTAATAAACTATTTCATAATAACTTTACTGCAGTGGTGAGACTGAAAAAAACTTCAGCTATTATGACGTTTTTATTTAATACTTATGAAATATCATTAAAGAAATAATCTATGTCACATGGGGATTTACAAAAATAACAATAACGGACACTAAGAACATCTAGATTCGAAACCACACTCTGTGTATAATACATACAATCTATCACTAGTAGAAATTGAACCCCCGACCCTTAAATCAGCAATCAGGACCACTAACTACTAGAACAACGAGCTGTCAAATTCCTTGAATAACGAGTAATATATATTTATCTATATAATCTACATAACTACATTTCGCAAATGTCACTTAGATCAAATAGGCCTGGAACCGGCGGCACAAAGACTTATTTAACATATTTTCTTACAATGGATAAAAATACGTTTATCATTTATCATAGTTTATATTGTCCAAAAATTTTTATGAGTTTACTTTTACAGTTCCTTAGTGCAGAACTATTAATTTGAAATTTTTACATTTGTAAAGATAATGTAAGAATTTTGAAAGATTTACAAATAAGGTTAACGACTGCTATTTTTAAATTTGGTTCAAAGTGAATGAAAAGGTAATGAAAAAATGCTATTTTCCACACCATTATCATTATATAAATAGGTTAAGATATACAACAACATAAAAGAAATGTGGATTGAATGCTCAGTGCACAATGAGATGAATCTTCCCACGGTTCATCTGAACCGACGACGCGAAATCTAAGTTATTAACCACATAACGATAAAACTCTGTTACAATGATTGATTTATAGTTTTAAATTATTTAAAACGTTATGAGTAGGTACATAATTTGGTTAATTTTTATTTTATTTGGTGTGCTGTGTCGTTATTGCAATACCTTATAATATTAGTCTAATTCAATCCCTTTAGTTAAGTTTTGGCTGACTCGATCGAGGTAGTAATACACTCTTACAAGATCTCAGCAAAGAGGCGATTACATCTATGCTTTGAAGATAGAGTGAGAGGGCCTGATGCCCGAATTCTCTCCCTTTCCCTCCATCTGTCCCGGTCTCCTGAATTTCACTTCCTTATGAGTGGCAACGCATTTACCAAATTACCATTTTGTGGGTCAAGGGTACCATGGAACGTTGATTTGTTTTTTTGTATAAATGTAAGTAAAAAATATATTTTGTTGTAAGTTAGGAAAAAATATGTAAAAAAAATTGTTTTACGAAATTATAGCTAAGGTTAGTTGGATCAAGAATATGAAAAAACGAAATATAACGGACTCTACAATAATTTGTTATTACATCTGCAACTTGCAATTGACTGTCATTGCAATTTGCAACATCATTGCAAGACCTAATAGTTCGGGATAAGAACTATTATCATCAAGGTATACCGAGAATATACTCTGTAAAACATATTATTATTATAACATATAGCTATTTACAGTTTTATGAAAAATACATGTATACTTAGTTTAATGTTAACTATATTAATAATTCACGGCCAATGAACGTTGCATGTCATATAAATCCGATTTTTCTAATGCAATTTACCGACACGACAAATTTACTCTACGCTATATGAATGCAAGAAATTTCTTCCACGCGCTATCGCTTCCATCAATGTCCTATGTATCCAACTGTCATTCAGTTTATTACAACTTGAACTTATATTCCTAGGTTAAATTACGAATGAATAAAAAATTGCTATAATATTTTTATTAACATAAAGTTCAATTTCAAACACTTTCAATATGTTTTAACATTAAATTTTAAAATTAGAGACGATTTTTGAAAGTATTTTTAAAGTTAAAATGATATGACAGGTCTATTAAGAGTTGTAATTGACTGTCCATCATGACATCGACGAATCAGAAATTTTAAAGCGAAATTTGACGGTTATTTTTTTTTATTTATTATCCCCCGAAAATCCATTTTCGATGTCGTTATACATAAGTATAATATTTAAATTTATTACCATTATTTTTACTGAAATAAATAAACCCATTTGAATAATTTTGATAATTTGGTCACAACATGTCTTAAATTTGTTTACTTATCCTTGTCATATCGATATCGTATTCAAATATCTCAACTAACAACCCTAACACTCAAATTCAACTCTAATATTGCGTGTTCAAAGGAAACTACGAGTCAGTTTAAGTGATAAGTTTTGATATATTTACAAGTGAAGTGTTATAGCGGTAGTGAATATTCGATTATAAGTTGTACAACCTGATTGAATATTCAATATTCAATTACTACTATAGTTCATATTTAATCAATCAATTTCACTATCGGTGTTGAACTTCTGGTTCTCTATCGTTAGGATTTTTTATGGATACCTAGGGAAAGGTTAGGCGGGGATGGTTATGTGGGACTCTTCAGCAATAAAACTGTTTATAGGATGCCACGGATTGGTTTTCGTACTCACCGTGACGCGGACTCGAACCTACCAAATTTATATTGTTTTTTAAATCCAACATTTTATTCAAGTCAGTCCTTAGTTCTGCAACTAGGACTGCTCCTTAGGCCAATGATAAGAAGTGGCAAGGGTATCTTGCGTTTAACTTATTAATTAATTTGTAAATTGCTGTTTTTACAGTATTGATTATTGACTCAGTTCCTATTGTTATGCTAGAACGTATAAGTAATTCAAGTAAAACTTAGTTCGAATAGAAGACAATTTTAATAAATGATATTTCCAGACAGACCTTAAAATACTAAAAACATACAGAAAACGTGTACGCAGAATTGATAGGAAATTGGTATTTGACATTTATTTACGATATAATATCTTTTTATACATCAATGTATACTTTTCGATGTTTATTCTCTTATCTCTGGAGCAAATACTAAATTAATAATTGTTTACTTCAATATAAATTTATACTTATTCACGCGAAACTACCTATTTCACGATCAACCCTAAAGGATACGCTTTGTTAATTTAATTTTATAATCTGTATTACAGCATAATAAAAATAACTTTACCATTAGCAAACATTTTAGTTTAACATAATTTTTATAACCAATCCGAACGAAAACGATTTATAAGCAACACAAAAATACGCATACAATCCCCATTCCTATGCGACCTATAACCCAATAATCTTCTAACAAAGGATTGATCGATAATAGCATAATGTATCAGACTGTGACAATACAAATTCTAACGTCAATACTGCTGCGAACAATAATTGTATACTTGCAGCTGTAGCAAGTAATGTACCACTTCCAGTTGCAAAAAACAACTGGCCAAGTGCGAGTCAGACTCGTACAACGGGTTCCGTACCGTACAGAAAATAGCAAAATTTTAATTCTTATTTTTTTTATTATTAATTTTTCAAAGTGTAAATAAGGTGAATATTTCAAACGCCTACCTACTGCTTTTATTAATTAATATCAAACAAAAAAATATGTTTTTAGTATTTCTTGTTATAGCGGCAACAGAAATGCGTCATCTGTGAATATTTCAACTGTTTAACTATCACAAAATATAGCCTGGAAATAGACGGACAGACAGCGAAATCTTAGTAATAGGATCAAATTTTTACCTTTTGGATACTTCTGTACCCTAAAAAGTATTTATTTATATTATACCGGACCTTTAAATTAAAATACAATTAGCATTTAAGTAAGGATTTTATAAACACAGCTGCAACATGAAATAATCGATTAAACACCGTTTAAAAATAAAACCAAGTATGACCTTTAAACATACGTCCGAATTATATCATAGTTATTGAAGAACATGGCGTCAATCCAAATGCGTTATGGCACTGACCCCGAGAGGAAACCGGTTTTGGTAATTGGTTTATTTAAATTATAGTCCATTAAAACATTTGGATTTTCGAATATCATAACATCAGGAAGCTGTCATATACATCTATAGAAGGAATCTCGTTATTAAGTAATCAGTTTTATAATTAATGAGGCTGTATTGAATTCGGATTTGCGGCGGCAAAATGTCAAAATGTTATTAACCATTCGATTATTCTGTCAAAAACATACCGATTATAAACTGTTTTCATGTTATAGTTATTACTGGCAATATTCGAGCCATTTATAAAATAAAAAGCATTTTTTTTTAAATTAAACTGCTTAACAAAAACAACCTTTGCTTATATAACAATGTAGCCAACCTTACACTTATCTTAATGTATTCAAATCTACAGGCTGAATGACAAGGTGACTGCCAAAATATACAAATACTCGAGTGGTGTACAAGCCGCAGACATAAAAAATACCTGTTATTTGTATTGATGATATACAATAATTGATTTGAACTTTTTAAGTATAAACGAGTATAAAGAGATTGTTAGAACTTGACCTACTTTAGCAATGAGACATTTAAAAGGCTAAGCTTTTGCGTGAACTCGTATAGTTACATCACTACTATTTGCGGACTTGACACAACAGAACAGCTCATGTCAGAGCAAGTGACGTCATCCCTACGAATACACAAATAAACAAAAATGGGTACATATGGAAAATATGCAAATGTCCTTGATCAGATATGACGCCATTAAATTCAGGGTTAAGCTTTATGTCAAAACCTGCAGACATATATAGTAACTAATATACATGAATCATTTTAAACACATCTAAAGAAATATATAGGGATAGTAGTGACACACTAACATATTAACTCTACAGTTATATTAATTATGTTTCTTTTACAAAATCAATCCTTGGGGTGATTTTGTGACACCGAAGACCAACTCGAAAGCAGCAACTGAACATAAAGAAAATTTCATTTACATAGTTATAAAAACTCGTCTATTGATGAAATATATTTTATAAATCAATTGTTACGTGCATCACATTATAGCCCTTTAACATTTAGTGAAAGTAGAACATTATATAACATTTTATTAAATAAATTCTCAAATGATGCTATGATATGAGATCAACAAAGTACTTAAGCAATGGACCAGTACTGTCCTTAGTAATAATAATAAATTACAAAATTGTATAACGGAGCAAGATGATGTCATTTTTGAACAACTCCCCCACTGTTTTTGGTTCCGGTCGAATTTAGAGCAATATCGCTAACACATTTCTCGAGACTTGATAAGATTTAAAACTAAAATGCGTATCAAATGCTCATATATTCAGATTAGACTTTTCACCGCACGAGCATGAAATATCTGAAATATGCTCATGCATATGCCGGCTAGTGTATTGTTTGCAATCTTTTTTTAATTAAAACTATCCCTCTTGTAGTAAGTGACGAATGAAACATTTTCTATGAGTGACATGAAAAAACGTTCGTTTCTACTTTGTTTAATTGTTTACGGGATTCCTTTGTTTTGTAATAACTAGGGTCATTTCGCCTGTTTGCGTCCATCGCCAGTTTGCGTCCATTCGACGGCTATCCTTTCATAAAATACTCGAAAATAAGTTCATGAACTTTCTAACAAAACCAAATGTAATTTCTGCCAATACCTCAATATATAGGAGATACACAGTCATAAACAAAATTTCCTTGAGCGCAATCCTTCACTTTAAAAAAAAATTATTTATCTGAGCCACGGGACAAAAGACTGCGAATGTCTTAAATGTTAGTAAAAAAATAGTGAGCAGCAACACCACTCACGGTTAATTTTACATTGTTTTATGTGAAGTTAAGGATACATAGATGTTTCTAGGCCTTAATAATAAAGAAAGGAAAAACATAATTATGAATTTACTTAAGTTTTTTAATTGTTGACAGTTAAAATAAGGTGGACGCAAACTAGTACATACAAATTTTTAAAATTCCACTTTGCGTCCGCAGTGGACGCGAATTTTATGACCTATTATTTAGGACAGACCAGATTGCGTCCACCTTTGTTTTCTTGTTATCTATTTATAAAAGTAATTAAAAATGTATAGCTTATTTAAATTTAATAAAATTGTATATACCTACGATCAATAATATCTTAATGTAATTATAATAAAAAAAATTAACGTAATTTATTAACGGCTCCTGATTGAACAAATTAGAAATTGTGAAATCACAGTGTATCAAGGTGCAACTCTGAAACTCATGACATGAATAAAAATGATTTTGCCTATACACCTTTTTGGCAGTTACCTGTAGCTTAGTTCAATAGTGTCTTCAGATGAAGTTCTTATTTTACCACTAGAAGATATGGCAACTCATACTACACCAAGTCTTGAGAAAACTAAGGAACAAATATCAAAACCCCCTCCGACTGCTTTTATTCATTTAGCATCAACTGTATCACCATCTATTTCACCTATAGAAAAGCCTCCTAGTTTACAATCATCTTCATTATTTATTCAAGTCATTTCACATTCAGAAACCTTTGATCCATTTAAAACCCACCTGATGTTGGCTGAAATTTTTAGCATAGCAAGAAAATTTAATCAAAGAACTCCAGCGGCCATATCTTCGTCTGCATCGAGAAAGTATTATGAACATAAAGAGCAGATGGAGAAAAAAACAAAGCAGTAAGAAAAAGAAATTAAGAACGAATAGAGAAAAAAAACTTCAAGGAACTGCTCCAAAACGTAGGAAAAAGACACTCCCTGTTAAAGTCACAGTAGATACTGATACTCTGAAAAGAAAATTTACCAGCCATGGATAGTACAAAGTGTGCTGAATGTAATGACATACTTATATCAGATGTAGATGAAGACGGCGAAGAAAACATTGGCTGTGACAAATATATAAGATGATATATTTGTTATTAAAAATATTTTAAAATTTAATTAGTTAAATATTTAGACATAAAACAATAAATTGTTAAAATCTAATCTTTCTGAATAAAAATTAATAAAAATCTCCCCTAAATTCTATATATAAGTTGGTGGACGCAAACTGAACATGAGTGGACGCAATTTAGATTTTATGGACGCAAACTGGCTAAATCGCCTTAATCTGATATTTATCACTTTTATATTTAAATTGTTATATCTTTCCACCAAAACTTTAAATGAATATAAAAAAGACTATATTATTAACACTGTACATAAGTTTTTATTCAAAAGTAATGCTAAATCATTTTTATTTTCTCTTTCAAAGTCAGCAACTCCACTAAATGGACGCAAACAGGCGAAATGACCCTATATTTTCCTAAAAAGTTCGTCTTATCAATATCAAATGCTTCTGGAATATAGCGATGTTTTATTCATAATTTAAATAATTGTAAGTAATATGGGATTTAACGACGCTATTTATGTAGATAAGGAAAAAAACAAAGAAACTAAAACCTCTATTATTCTCATTTACATTATGCTCGGCAACTAAGTAGGTATGTTATAGAAGAAACAGCAAACCAACTTCCATATATATTTGTTTTATATATGTATTTCTGTGAAGTTACATGTTCAAATTTTTATTGTTATGGGTGTGTTGTACAAAACACAATTAATTAAATTAAATTAAATACGAAATTTTATTATATTATATTTATATATTATTACTGCCCTTCCACAAAGCCAAATCCAAATGAATATTAGAATTTATATATCAGATTAACTTTATATATATACCTTATATTTCTCACAATAACAGTTGCAAGTCTTCATTACTAGGGTCCCGTTCTATCACTGGGTACCGGAAGTTATATGGTCTCTTGAGGCTAAGGCGCCGCATTGCTTCAAACCTGTACCGACTAGTGACGTGTATTAAGCTATGTACACAATATAACTTCCTGTAACAGTTTAAACTACCCCTTTTGATTTTGTTACTGATTTTAATATCAAACATTTACGAGAGCTTAGGTAAGAAGTACACCTGTATATTTTTTTTCAGGCGTTCATGTATTTTTGCAAAAATTCACAATAAACTATTATGTATGAACCCTTATATCTCTCTAAGCTTCTGTAATGGATCACTAAGCCTTAGTAAGTCAAGACACAGCGTGGTTAAAATCTTACTTAATAACAGGTTTTCTAAGGCCTTTAACCGCAGAGTATTGTTTATTTTCACTTGGCTGGCCATCTGATGACGTCATGCACCGCCTCCTTCCGATGTGAGGTAAAGCCGTGGTAGACATTAAGTGATAAAAAATGTGTAGGTTTTCTTTGAATTATTACAATTATACATTTGATATAGGTGAAATAAAAAACTATTTATGACTATTCACTTTCCTAAATTGCTTTGGAATTTCATAAAATGTGTTTTGGGTTTTTATTACAATAATATTATGTTAGTTACTCTGTATTTTGTATTGTGTGTGAAATGTGTTATAACAAAATACAAATAAGGGATTGGTTGAGGGAGTCGGGCAGTGTTGGAACAGTACATTTTCTAATTGTTTGGTACCAATTTAAATTCAGTTGTAAATGTTTAGAAAGGACTTACGTTTTCCATTTATACCATTTTACGACCAAGAGTAGCTTTCCGGTCGTTAAAAATAAATATACGACGAGAAAACGTAGTGTTCTAGTGATTGCGAAGAGTCAAAATAGATTCTGATATAATTGATATTTGTACAAGTCGAATGACATTGAGCAAGCGATATTGGTCCATTTTCATATTGTACACATGCCGTATATAAAGTTCAAAGTAAATAGTAAAGTACTCGTCGGACTTGCAATAATAGTTGTTTTTAAAACAATCGAACAAATGTGATTATGCAAACATAAGGGGAAAATACTGTTTACTTAGAAAATCTTATCATCTGTCCTTTTCTATTCTATTGCATAAATTTACATCACGAGTAAGAGCGTTTTCGCCAATGACTTTGTGAATGAATCACAATCGAAACTTTCCATACAGTTAAAACCTAGATACATATAATATAGCCTCTTGGCACTTATATTTAAAAAGATGTTTTACCTTATCGCGTCTACAGTAGGAATGTTCTAGAGGAAAAATCAAAACTTTTAAATGCAATTAAGTCTTTTAAATAGTAAGCATTAAACAAACTTTTATTTAGACCTGTAAAACAACTATAAAACCATTAAGTCTGAGTCATCGCCCTCATTCACATTACGTGTCTCTATGTATGGCGAAGCTTGAGTATTCTTGCAATTTAGCTGTTCTCATGGAAACCCACATTTCGAAGGTTATTAACCCTTTTCAACAGTGAAATACAAAATAGCGCTGTTGTTTACGTATAATAAGTAGCTTTTTTCTGGTAAAATGAGCTATAGTACTAATAAATCAATACTTATCAGCAAAAAATATACAATTTGTACCAGAATATTTTTATAGGTCAACAGACAAAAACCATCACAGTAGAAAAATGTAAACAAAGATGTCGTAAATGTGTAAAAATAATCTCAACAAATCTACAACGTTAACTGATGAAACTCTAAATTGTAAAAATGTAAAATATATAGAGAATTTTAATTTAAGTTCAATGAAAACGATGTAAAAATTCGTAGCCTAAAGTTTAGAATCATATTAGGAATGTTAGATTTTTGAAGGCCGGTAAATAAAACATTAATAAAAGTTGACAAGCGATATGAATAAAAGACAAGCATTTAATTAAACTTATTCGATTTAGGATACGGAATAAGAAAATTTAAGAACTTAGTATTTCATCTGTATTGGTCGTACCTTATGTACGACCAACACAGATAAAATACTATTTCTACCTATGTTCTCATGATTCAGCTATATTTCAGTGGATATTACTTCTATGCCATTTTGCCATTCGGTCACGGTTCAGAATAGGACCGCCTCTATAGTTCCGAGACCGTAAGACGGTTCGTATCTCAATAGCACCGGCTAAAAAGTAGAAATAAAGGTGATTGGTAGCACCACTTAACGGAATTTTCACCAACATGCATTCCCTAAAAGGGTTAACTTTCCGCTGTAGGAAGACCCTAAGCATGTTTGACCAAATTACTTGAAATTTATCACAGATAAAAATATTAGTCATGAATTTCAACCTTGGCTCCTAGTGCAAAGAAGTATCTTTCAATCCATACTATAAGAACGAGATACTATTGCAGTACTGTAACTAGGTCATCTCACAGGAATTAAAACCCATACCCACACACACTCATCTACACTAACTTTTAATGTATCGCCCTACCCACAAATGTTGCGGTCACGCTCAAATGACACGCACACATGTTAACATAAATTAAACATCGCGCAATTACACTTACAAGCCATTAAGTTATTATATTCCAGGGTATTTTTTTTGTAATGTAGATTTAAATTAGAATAGGCTAATTCGCCCATTTTATTATTCTATCTAAAGTGCAATATTAAACCCTCAAAATAAAGACTAAATTTTTCCACCAATCAGATAAGTGCACTAGCTTACTTCTAACCTTTTCCGAATGCGATATTAGTAGGTACCCTAGTTCACCTAGCGCTCGCTAGATTGTATAATGAAATGGGTACTTAAGTCACTGAAAAATATAAATAATATCAGTATATACCTACAAAATATTATTTCATATATTATCAAACATTGTTTAATATCGTCAGAGATAAAGGATTTTATGATCATTTACAAGGTTATATAGGAAAAATCGTTATATATTCACATATCAGTAATTTCTCTTATGATAGCTACCTGACGTCAAAATTATCTCTGATATCTGGATGATAAATATCTTATCTAAGTACTAATACAATAAAACTGAAGAGTACTTTTTATTTCTGACTCTACCGGTTAAATTATTTTTGCATTTGATAGAATTGCTACACATATATATAATGACACTACGATCCTTACAAATAATTACACAATTAGACAATTAATAAAAGACACTGAAATACTTAGGAAAAAATTAGAAATGAGAGTACAAAAGTAATCTCCAGTAAGTAATCTTCAAAAATTGTAACACATGTAGTTCATAGACGAAGTTACAGTCAAAAACTAGTATCAGATATAACTACAAAAAATCCTAAAGAAAATCCTCAATTATTGAACAGAACAAAAACTTTTTAATTCTCAATACGCCACGGAAATAGACTGATAATTACCTCCGCTGCCGCTATAGTAATGGTGAAATCACTAGCGTTTCTGATCGCAGTAGATATTTTCGGCTAACTATTCACACTACCGACAATTTTACTTTTGCATTTACCAGAACAACCGGATTCCATAAACATGTGCTACTATATTTTATTTATGTGTATAAAATTGATACCTTCCTCTATAGAAATAGGTAATTTATATAATTATTATAATTATTCTTCATTCTACAAGAGAATGTATAATAAACGGTTTTTGCACAAAGCATTATTTAATAACTTATGTATATATTAATATATATTGTTTTTATTAAATATATTTATGTAGGAATTGTAGGTAGTGTTTGAAGCTATCAATACGTTTAGTAACGTACTAAGGTATGCTTTGAATTTTTATAAACTTAATAAAAAAGAAACTGACTGAATTTCATAACATAGCAGCGTATGTGATAGTAACTTCTATATCTATGGGTTATTAGCTCTATGGTTATTAGATCTATTATATTATTATAATTTAATCTTGAATACCCTTAACAAAGGCTTGTTTACAAGCGATTAAATTCGCTTTCTTTGTACTATAATAAGCCTCGACCAACTTAAAAACGACGTCAAAACAAAAGAAAAGGTCAAACTTTCACTAGTGCCTTATTTTGTTGAAAAAAAAAACAACATGATTCGAAAGGTATTGATTGGCACGAACGTGATGTTTTGAATTAACTAATTCGTTTTTTTTTTCGTGTTAAACACGCTAAACATTTTTATTACTAAGTCGTGTAGTTATTAAAATTACGATTATTTGTAATTTGTAATATTAGGACCTCTTGTTTTAACACAGCCTTGACTTATCCAGATAAGCAAGTGTGGTGAATGTACGTATATGTACCTGTACACTGTACACACACATTGACAATTGAAGTGTGCCGTTCCATGAAGATTACAGACTGATTATGGTAGCAGCGTAAAGGAAACAATGCCTAGTATTCTGTTTTTTTAAACAGAACAATATATATACAAAAAGGTCGGCGAGATAATTGATTAAAACTTCTTCGTGAGTTATAATTGTGTAAAAATAACTTAAATTCCAGTACTGGATACTATTTGAGAATAAAAAATAACCCGGTGTAATAAATTATTACTTACTATATTACAGTAAAATAACTGAATGTTGGAATTTAAAAATTACCATAAAAATAATATATAACGTAGTTTAAAAAAATAAAATAAGCCGGTAATAGAGAAAAGGTACTAAAATGTTATCTATATATAGCTAGTTTTTTACATTGAACATTATCAAACTAAAATGTATAGCGACGAGATAAATTATTGTGTGTGCGTTCGTTTGTACGTAACTAGCCAACAATGGTCTATGTATTGATTTTATTATTCCGTATCTATCTCGATTTAACATGAATGGACCAATTGATGTCAAATCGAGTGATAAATAATCGAGTTATAAATCCGTTTAATATTAGATTTTGTGATGACCTGGAATAGTTTATTGAGTGTTAGTAAATTAAAAATGGCAATACATATTAACTTTTTATTTTTTTTAATACCATAACTAATATAATTGGTATTCAAGGTCGATATAACATTTTAAGTCGGTCCACTAACTAACAATAGTGTTGGAACATGTGTAAAAAAAAAGATAATATTTGCATAAAGTAAAAGTAACGTCCTAATGTAAATTATTTATTTAATTTTATTGTGAAACTATATTTAGTCCGTAGCTAGCATGTAGCTGGCAAGAAGCACCTCCTTATTCCTTACTCGGTACTCACTTTCACGTAACATATTTTCTTTATCTACTCTGATCAAGGGGGAAGTTTCCTAATGTTCCAGACGTTATTGATCAGTACAGAATGATAGTAGTATCAACAAGTTATGAACTATTTTAATTTACTACAAATTACTTATTAGTCTTCATTTAAATAATAAGCATGGATTCGAACCCACCTTTCGACCATTCGATCTTTGGGAAACCATGACCCCGCTCTAACATGTCAGTAAATATCTTAATAGATAATAATAATAAAACGGTAGTATCTAGTAGCGGTAGAAATACCGTTGGCTCATTATAAGGCGCTGCCAATTCATAGCTGATATCCCTGGAGTCTTCCCAAGTATTTGAGTAATCCCTTCGGATACCATTTAATTAATTTGCATCACCCAAAGTATGCAGATTATTAAGGTTAAGGAATTATAAGCTGAATAATATTTTTTTCCGGCTGTTAATAACTTTTCCCCTTTGAGAAGCGCATAATTAAAAGCAGGGCTAATCTATTCTGACCTCGGATATCACACAGCTTTGTTTCTATAATTACTTTACTTGAGCTTCTAATATTAGCATATTTTATTCACTTATTGCGACTTGTATTCTTATACCTATATAGTGTATTCTAGAAAATTATGAATAATTTACCGAGATAGAATACAAATACAATAAAATATATTAAAAGCAAATTTATTTGCAAGGTAAAGGAGTGGTACCAACACGTGCAAACCAACTCATGTTATCTGTTAACAAATAAACATTTGATTAGAGTTATTGAAGACTGTTTTATTATGAATATTTTATATACATTCGGATACGCTACTTTAGAGCCGAGTCATCTTTAATATAACGCGAATCATCATATTTGATCAAGGTTAGTGTGGTCACGAGATATATATATATATATATATATATATACACACATATATATATATACATATATATATATACATATATATATATATACATATATATATATATATAATATGTAGTCTTATATTGTGGGCATATAGAACTGAAGCTATGAGGCCGAGTCGACCCACCTTATAATTTATTTAGTGAAAAACTTCCCTCCGCCTATAAATAGTGTATATGACAAATTACTTGTCTCTATTGATAATTTACGTGATGGTATTAGAAGCCGCTTGGAAGCGCTTTAATTGCTTTAATAAATAAAAAGTAGTGACTTTAACAACCTCAATAGCTCTATATATACAACAAATACAGTATAATTATACAATTATAATTCTCAAGGTTGCATACTACGTTTGGAGATCAAAGCACTAAATGACGTCAGCCCCTTGGGGATTTGAACAACCCTCTTTGACCAGATAAGGCGGATCTCACACGCCTCAGTGGAAATTATATGGAATCGTTGATTATGCATCTTCTATATGAGTTTAAGTAGAGGAAATGATACACTTCAATAGCTTTTTCAGGAATAGAATTTCAAATTATATAAAACTATTGGACTTTAGTCAATATTTTTAAATAACTTAAAATTCACAGTACTTTTATATATTCGACTAGTCTTATATTTTCGAAAACTATACCAATAATTACAAACTAAATACATATTACTTTATATTTGTAGGATAGACTACATTTGTCATACAAATAATTTGCACAAGGTCAAATTGAAGCTTAAATCAAAAGTCCCGGTGTAATGATTTGTTTTAAATCATTTCTGGAGGGATATAAATTGAGAGGGGAGAGCCATGTACCAACAATACGTTGTTTTTAAAATGTATCTATAGTCGTACTTTTACATCTAACATGGTCACTTCTTAAATTTGTCTGAGTCTATAAAATGCAAGATCTGCTCGAAAGGACATTTCAAGGGCACACCGGTACTTCATTAATTCAACAAACTAAGATAAATCCGGGTAATAAAAATACATAATATTTATATAAGCCTTTTAAAACTACTTTTTCCGTTCCATTTCATTATACTATTTACGAAGCACTAGATCAACTAGTGTACTAATATCGCATTGTAAATCATCTGATGGACACTCATAGTCGCTATTTTAGGGGTCAAATAGTGCACTTCAGATTGGATAATAAAATAGGCCCTTTTAGTAGTGAATATAATAACTGGAAATATGAACTACTATTTCGAGCCTTAACTAAAAGGTAAAAAAATGGTTTCACGTCGGAGACATCTTAACTAAAAGGGGTTTGTTAATGACGTCAGCGTTTTAGGGACCACCCTTAAAGGAAGAGGGTTGAACAAGGGAGCTCTTACAAAAGCTACGAAGAAATTCTATTTTACACTTTTGAAGAACAATTTACATACAATTAATGTTTCAAATGCTGATTTTTATTCTTCAGTCTTTTTTTCATTTATTATTATTTTTTTTTATATGTATATCACCTAACAAATATGACAAACTGGCTATAAATAAATAATTATTTCGTAATGATAATTACAAGATTTAGGTTTTTAAAGTATTTTATGACGAAGGAGGAACTGAATGATGAACTTAAAATGTTCATAATTGACAAATAAATTAGGTAAACAAAAATGATATCAAACTTAATAATTTTACATAAGGTTACGTACACGTTGTTACATAAATCATAATTCTACCCAATCAAATAAAAAGCCAAAAGTTTCTTACGCATTAGGTACCTACACCCGAATTTATCTTACATAGCAATATGTTAGGATTCTTTCCTGGCTGTAACCCAAGTTGTAAGCTGAAGCCCCGCAATGCCTACTAAAAGATCGATTGAACTTAAAGCTATAATGCTATGCAAGTGAACATTGTAAAGATAGGCTTACATGTTTGTTTTGACTTTTTTAACCACCCACGGAAAAAAGGAGTTATAACTTTCACGTATCTGTGTGTTGGTGATATCGTAGCTCTTAAATGAATAAACTAATGAATCGACTTTGGTTTCGTTTTTTGTTCGAAATGATTAGGTACTTACTAGCTTATCAATATATACATTCATGGTTTCAAATCATAGATAAAAAGAATATGACGGTAATAAAAAAAATCATGTAAAACTTCTAATATTTTTAAACAGTTTATCAATATCAACTTGTATCACGATCTGTAACTGATATTACCTACCATTTGAGATAAAAATAATAAATAACTAAACTATAAAGAACAATTTTATTGCACAATAAATACCTAAACGTCGAATGTTGTTCAAGTATCTACATATATACATAACGCTGCCATGAGCTGTCTTACCAGAACTTGTCGGATTAAGATATTCTAAAAATATAAGACAATATTTAATAAGAAGTTATATTTTTCAAACAATGTAATATACATATTTCCATCTTTTTGTGATGACGCAGTGCAGTACTGTTTGTACTACTTGGTGAAGTCATATGTAGACTGTAGACCACAGACCGGAACCTTCCAAATATCTACATATAGCACACTTTACGTATGTTTGTGTGCGTGTATCTCTAAAAACTCGTCAAAACAACGTGTTCTAGATTTTACGCACTTAAATAGGAAGTCTGTTGCAAAATAAAAATATTTCTATAATAATCTGCAATGTATTTATTGCGTTCGTTGGAAATGTGTAAAACAAGGGTGAAAGGGGCGTTGACTGAAACCTTGGGAAAGCTTTTAATTCATTTAGGTACATCATAGGGTAAAACACCCAGTAGTCAGCCTTTTAGTGAGAATCTTAACTTCATTCAGCTGTATTTAAAAAACTAAATACTTTAAATGAATAATTTTTTTTTAACACAAAGATTGTTTATTATATTTTTAAAAGAGATCAACAAAATTGCATAATTATGTAAGAGTTATAGAAAAAATCAACATTAAACGAAATATGGCAATTTTGCCCGGTAGTCAGCCTCATTTCTCCACAAGTCAGCCATCTCTTACCCTATAGTCAGCCTTTTACTTATTCTTGCATGTTGGATACAAATTCTTTATTATATACATTTTCATAGATATCATCAGCAAATACAGTAGGTACTTTTAAATGATATCAGGCAGGACAATTGTCACAAGCAATATTTTTTCAAGTCGAGTTGCCTTTTCATGGACTATATTTTTTCATTCAGACTTTAAGGGTTTGAATACACTTACGTCTTCAGGCTGAATTAAATGTGTCGCATTTGGAGGGAGTGCGTAAAGGATGATACCATTTTCATTACAATGTTCACGGAGTCGCAGTGTTAAGTGGCTTTAATATCCATCAACAAAAACTAAAACTGGTTTTGAAATGTTTTGTTCTTCCACCCATTTGTTAAAGCCTTTGACAATATAATCGTAAAATATAACTGACTTCATCTACCCGGTCTCTGACTTTCCTAACATCCATTCCGGAGGCATACCATTTATAACATCTTTGGTCTTACATATGGAAAGATTACACAAGGAGGCAAAATCTTTCCAGAAGCCGATATAAATAGAAGAACAGTAACAGCCTCTTTTTCCTTGCCTTTAAGGATTTTGTAGATATTTTTTTATATCCTCTGGGTGCAATAACTTTTCCAGTTTTGGGGCATATGTAGAAACTGGTTTCGTCGCCATTTAATATTCGGTCTGTATTAGTCAAAATGTCAGTCGCGTTTACATCGTCTAAGTGCTTCAGTAGTTTTGCAAACCACTACCGAATACCTTCTTCGGTTACTGCTGCTCGACCTTTAGATATATTTTCAGGTATCCGCTCACTTAACTCCGGATTTCGCCTAAGAAATGACTGGTACCATTTCCTCCCTGGCCTATTATTTACAAATGGGTTAGGTCTGTTTTCTTGGGAAATGATATTGTGGACAGTAGAAGAAAATCATTACATTTTAAAGGAAAACCACAATTAGCTAAAGCTATGACCCAGTTTTTCAAGGCAGTCTCTTCTCTTTTGTAAGTACTGAGTCTGGTCCCATTTTACGAGGTGCTTCCGAAACCCTTAAATGCAGTACAATTAAATCTTGTAGAGTGCCTCGTGGTACGCTAAAAATTCCACTGGCTTCTCTAATCTTCATCCCCTTTTGGATCGCGGCCACAGCCTGTGTCAACTGCTATTCTTTGTACTGGTGGATTGGATGTTTCCACATAATGAAATTCTAGACTAAAAGATTTTAATTTCATCCTTATTTAACAGCATTAAAGTTCAATATCACACAATAAAACTAACGGCCGACTATTGGAGTTAACAGTCCATTAGTCGGCCTCTCAAAATATATTTACATTTAAACACGGCTGACTACTAGTAAAATGAATGTTTTTTCATCTATGAGTTATATTCAATCGAACGCAAAGAACAAGGACTATTCTATGTGTTAATTACAACAAAATCCAAGAAATTCGTAAAAAACCAGTAGTCGGCCCCATGTGGCTGACTTCTGGATCAACCTTAAAAAATGGAAATCCAGTAGTCGTCCCACTAAATTTAAACGTAATTAACATATAAAATGCCTCTAATCCCTAATGTAATCACAGAACAAATATTATTTAATAACGTAACATGAAAATCTGCCATAAATTACAACAAATTGATAAATAAACTTACCAAAACCTCAAGTACGTTTTCTTAAGAAAAAAATGGTCAAAGTGACACGATCAGTTATTTCGCTTTCGTCAGAGAAATGAACGAGTATAGCTGATCAACCTGTCATGCTATTGGTTCGTAGATATGCATATTATTCAATAAGGAAGCATAGATTGGATCAAACGTTATTTCAATGGTTTAAGAAAAAAAACACACTATTTATATCGAAATAAAGCTTAAAAAGGCCGAGTACTGGTGCGGGGCTGACTACTGGGTACTTTACCCTATAGAGGATAACTTAATTCTTAATGCAATTTGATGTCGCATCGGCATGTACATTTCTTTATAATTTTATAAATCATATCGTAACATGATTTTTTGAGTCGGCTTCAATTTAAAAAAAACTTTGATACAAATTACGTCATACGACCGTGTCCTACGAAATAAATATGTATAATTTGATAACCAGAGTTAATATTATTATTACGTAAATATCTTTTGAATTCAATGCACAAATCTCTAAAAAATAACGCATTTATTGATATTACATAACAATGCAGCAGATGTTTGTTAATTTGAACCCCTAAAATCTTTGTTAACTGGGGTGTGAAATATGTATAATAAAAAAATATGTCCAATGTATAATTAACGTTAAAAATAATTGCGGTTTTATAATGAATCAGAGACAATGATATCATAGTGATATTTTTGTTGTAAATGTGTTATGTGTCTAAAATATTATCGTATTTATCAAAGAATTCTATCTTTACAACTGTTTTTTTACCATATCTGTTTTAAGCTGTATCTTTATTGTTTACTAGTTCAATAAGCATTAGGATTTGGTAAACCTAACTCAATTTTTATTTTTAATATATGAGTGTTTAAAATGCATGTTAAGAGATAGTTTTTTCTTGTATATAATAGTGTTGGCTATATTACTTTAATAATGCAATGTATGATCTCATTTTGGCATAATCTTAATGGGGCTAGTAGACCAGGTCAATCAATATGACCTTTTTAACACTTGCTATTTTTTCTTATTACACATGTACAATTCTAATGTAACTGAACTAATTTCAAATTAAAATAGATAATTGTCTTTCAGACTTAATAGTTTTATGAACATATAATAAACATACAATGCAGTTTTTACGACATATCCTCGTTCTTGACCATACTATATTAGGTGCTTAAAAGTATGTATAAACTATAAAGATTTAGATATGCTATTTATAAAATATACATAATTATATAATATTGCCAAAATGACACAAGTATTTTTAAAGTGTTATTTTATAGTCATTCTTTTATGTAAGAAAAAAACATATTATATATCAAATTAATTACATAATAGCTTTAAGAGAAGAAAACGTTTGTATAACACAATGTTCTATAGACAGCTGCACGAAGAAAACAAAGCCATAAAGAAAAATTATATAAATGGAACTCTGAAAATATATAAAATAGGTCATATCCGTGTGCTCCGTGACACCTTAACCCGAGTATCCCGGCCGTAGGCCCGCAATACAGACGAGAGCTGCGCAAAATTATACTGCCTAACGATTCGCTAGCATTACGTCCATGAATTAATCTTTAAAAATGTAAGAAATAAATATTTCTATTACTTTTATATAATATAGTACAGATAATGATTGTAAATTACATTTTTATTTTAATAATATAATAAGAGTCTCACCTGTTTACTTTTGTTGTCGATCCCGTTTGCCTTGCCGTCTGGTACATTACAGTGGTTTTCCTCACTTTTTTCACTTTTAACACCTTCTAAAGCCATATTCGAGTAGTCAATTTATACACTGTCATACATATAAATATGATTTTATGATTTATTACACTATTCATAAATTAAAACGCCACTAATTCGATTCGAGAACTCCAATAGACAAGCGACCGTCACAACAGCACGTCGCAGTAGCCGGCGCATCGAGCGCGAATGAAATGAAACGAATGAAACAAAACTATTTTGACAGTAAACGACATAGATAATTCAAAATTATTAAACATTTTTAATACATTGTGATACAACTATTTATAATAGTTCTATAATAAAATTAAATTTATATAATTAATTATTTAAATAAAAAATAATCGGTATATGTAAGAAAGTATGCAAAAAAATATTTCAACATGGCAATCTCAAAATTTATGGGGAGACCTCTATATTTTAAATAATTTAGTAAATTAATAAAATTATATGTACTAAGCTAATAATATAACATAAATTATAAATATGTGTGTTACAAAAAAAAAACAAATATATTTATTATCATTCTTAGAGACCCAAATCATAATGAAGTAAACCGCGTCAAATGGCTAAGAAGTTCGAAAGAATCTGTCTAGATGGCGCTATACAAAATTATAAAAATATTGGAAGAAATATGTAATTTATTTAATTATTGATTTTCTTCGGTTTTAAATACATATAATAAATCTATGTATGAAACACGAAATTTAGCTATGTATTAAAAAAAACCATGTTAACACTATTTTTGATGTTTAGTCATATGTAAATAATATGTAAGATATGTAATGTTCTATGACAATATAGCTATTTTATATTGTTATTTACTTTATTAAAAGGTATATATTTTCTTAATGACAAGTTATCAGTTATTAACCATTGCTCTTAATTTGAGGCTCACTTTATCATTTCTGTTTACCTATATAACAACAGTCTCTTTCTATCTCTTTTGCTTTCTTCCTTTTTTGTTTGGTTGTTCGTTTCTTTCTTTCTTTATTACAATTTTATTTTAGGACCCGTGTAATTTGTTTAAAAAAAAAACACTATCACTGAAGTTTTTTTAATTATATCATTTTTTGTCTAAAGGCAAGGAATTTTAGAGTAGTGTAGCCTGAACAGTTAAGGACTTGTGGAAAAAATAACTCTGTTATTTGGATACAATACTTATCCTTTCATCTTTAAATTAGCTGTTATCCGGGGACATTGAGGGGCATACATGTCACTTTTACAACAAATCGTTAAAAAAAACATAGTTGTTTTTCGGTGATAATAATATATATGAAATATAAATATAAAAAAAGAGTTAAAGTAACACGTAAAGTTGGTAGACTATATTGTATTCCAGAATGCAATAGAGTACTGTAGATTTTGTTAATACACAGGTCTAGTGTTTAAATGCGAAGGAAGGACAAATTTTCAGAGTTACTTCTCATTTCTAATACCATTAGCTTTTACCCGCGACTTCGTCTGCGTTAAATATTTTCTGTGGACAGCAGTTTTATTTTTTACGTCACGTGCTGACAGAGTTACTTTTCGAATTTATAATATTAGTATGCTGTAAAGTGTAACGTATGCTATAACACAAAAATAATAATATGGAAATAATTATTTAGTTCTGTTAACGTGGTATATTTAAAATAATTGGCAAATTTTTGATATAAGTCCCATAAGAGTTTGAACATTAAATCTATACAGGTACAAACTACCATTTTAAAGGGCCTGGCCTAACATTACCTGGCGCCTACCTAGAGAATGAAATAATGTGTTTCTACGCTAATAAAATAAAAAAATCCAACCCATTCTACCTCACACTACTTATATTCCTCCATCTGATACTTTTAAGGAAGTTGTGGTATTGTGGTGTTTGAGACTAATGTGCCAAGTTTTACTAACCAGAACAAAAGATCTTTGTAACTTTTTTTGAAAGTTTACTAAATGGCGGAATTTTGAAGACTACTTTTTTACTAGTCCAAACAATGTAGGGAAAAAAGGGAGAACAACATATTTTATTAATTTAATATGACTTATATCTATACACATATACAAGACATTATCGCAAACGAAATTGAAAGGTTTTTTTTTTAATATATAATCTAGGGCAATGCTTGACTACATTACACCTGATGGTAAGTGGACACTCGCACACGCACCAAAATGTATCCTATAGAATACTGACAAGCTAGCAATTCTACGCCTGTGTTCAAGGCTGTGGAGGTCGGCTTCGATCAATTTGGGATCGCCTATAAGCCTCTTCGCTCGCCTCTCAATTGAGTCCCGAACCGCAAGATGACACTTTGCGGCCCCATAAAATTTGTGACCACAGTACTCACACGACCGGATCTGCAGCTGTCCCGGTGTAAAGTACTGTCGGGCCTTCTAAAAAACGGCAAGAACCTTTCTGCGACTCCTCTTGCTCTGGACTTCTCGAGGGGTTCGAGGAAATCTCTAAGCCTAACAACTGAATCCAGGCACTGCATTCCAAGTATATATTCTGAAAAGTAGGAGCCAAGGTGAAAGGGCTACTTTTGGCGGTGAACAGACACGTCTGCGTTTTGGTGGCGTTGAATTTGACAAGATTGGCATTGCTCCATGCGGAGACTGCCTGAAGTTTGTCACTTCTCTTTCAGACTGTACTTGGTCTCTACTAGCCCGAGTATTCGGCACATATCTTTCTACAAATGTGCTGTCGTATGCATACCCATAGATACCAGGCTAAGATGTAAAAAAGTGCAGTATCTCATCCCAATCTGCTACTTTGTATTTCCATACTCGCCTAACACCATGTGGTTCGAAAGCTGGTGGGGAATATGTAAACACAGAAACATCAGACAGTGATCGGAGGTCCCCAAGGGTGTGGTCACCTCTACACGATACCTGTCCGGATCAGTTGTCAGCAGAAGGTTCAGGCAATTGGCTGTATGACCGACCACATCTGGTACCCTTGTCGCTTGCCTCATCAGCTGAAGGAGGTCCAAGGACAACGCAAAGTTCCACGCTTCTCTTCCAGCATGGTCGGTTTTCTGGTACGGGAACAGCCAGCCCTGATGATAGGCATTAAATTCCTCCAGAAAGACGAGCTACGCTGAAGGGCACCGATGCAAAGCCATATCCGCAGACTGCGGGGACGCCCAAACCCTTCTCCCAGGGATCGCCATCAGGCCTCCTCGTCTGGTCACCAACCAGCAGAATGGAGCCACCCTGGAATTTTTCCCAGCTGGCGGGGCAGTCCTTTGTGGGTAACTAACCCACTAATTGGGCCCCAACTATCTGAGGGCGGCCAGCAGAAAACAATCGCCTCGGATCTCTATAAATAATACCCTTATCGATTCTCTATTTATATTTTTGTCTGTCTATTTGTATGCGCCTATCACGCAAAAGCGACTGGCCCGATTTTAATAATATTTGTTGTGAATAACATACTTGATGACGTTTAATTTTCATTTTCTGTTTTATTGTGTGCGAAGATGTAATAGCATATCCAGGACACAGATTAGTAAGATTTGTAAAATCACAAAGGATAAATAATTCTGTAGAGGATCTGTTTATCGGAATCTGAGGAGATTATGACATCAAGAGTATTTATAGAATAAATTATGTAACTATATATTTCTCAGAGTATTTACAAGTTCTTCCTTTGTTCTTACTGCTGCTAAAGCGACATTAGCAAATATTCGTTAAGAAATACGGACATTTCTGAAGGAATGTTCAGAAATTTCAACACTTTAATTTCACTGAATGTAAATATTATTACTAGGTTGAAAAGGCGTTTAAAGAAGACATTTTTAGTCAATGGTAAATTGATCTTATCTTATCATAATTTTGGAACGTAGGTAGGAATTGGGAACACGTGGTATTATGACATAAAAATCACTTAAATTGTGTCTTAAGAAAATCTTTTTAAAGAAACACAAAAACACATATAAAGAAAGACTTCGAAGACTTTTAGTAGCTTTAGGAAAGTTTTCGTTTTAGAAGCTAAATTATCCCTACACTAGTACACCTTATGTAATATTTTTGATATCGTTGGATAGAAACACTATCATATATACATATTTGGTTACATACATCAACCTCACGTAACATAAACAATATTTACAATGGAGTTTTAATGTGTATCTTCTAATAGGTACACTTAACGCCTAAATTATTGTGAAATTATATGGTATGTTGAATTATATAAATGAGATAACAAACAATTCATTTTGTGAAAGGAAATAATATAATAGACATCTTACCTCTGGGGAAAGCAAAGGAAATCTGTCACTGTCAAAATCTGACAACAGTTGACGAAAATAAACATGCTGTATAAAAAGTACGGAATTACGATTAACTAAAATACTAATAAATCTAAATTTCTATTATGACATAGATTCAGATTCGCTAGAGATAAGATACATACACACACAAAATAAATATGAAATGTATATATTGAGTATGTGTGTCTCTAAAAACTCTATACCATAATATTGAGAGGCATATGGACTAGAATTTGATTACTCTTACGACAGTAACAAAAACACCGCATTATTTTAAAATGATAAACATTATCGAAGTATTTTTAAAATACTGTTCAATAACATAGCGTTATTGAATTAATTAATATGTTAACAAAACACAGTTTAAAATCTTTAATAAACTAATAACAAGTCTTTCCATTAGACGACCTACTACTAATGTACCGATGACGCACGGATAGCATTACCTACTATTTACCAATATCACATTTAAGAGTTGTCATATTAGATTATAGGGTTTTTTTTTTTAAATCATATAATATCAGTCATAGGGCACCCGTCAGATTACTAGTTTGGCAATGAATAAATTGCTACGTTAAATATTTTAAAATATTAATTTGTTAAGTATCTAAATATAAATATATTACAACAATTGGTGTTATCGAAAAAAATGCATTTGTTATCAGTATTGTTAATTTATTTTATCTTTTCATTCCAAATTCAACACTTTGCCCTATATAAATATCGCTATCAAATATTGATTTTGAATGAATTATTAATTAAATTGCAAAGAATATATATATTAATAATATAGCATGGCAAAGTTCGGGACGCTTTTCAAAGATGAAGTCTTTATATGCACTCCCAAATCACTTTTATTTAATTAGTACAATAAATATCTAATATGAACTGGGCGTTTTCCTTATCTGTCCGTGAACACTGAGGACAGTCAGTTACGTTAGGAATGTTCTATTAAGTAATACGCATTCATTCAGTTTGAAATAAATTAAAAATTAAACCATAAATTATATTAATTTAAAGTGATGTGATAAAACCTGTTTGCTGATTTTTTTTAAAGTTAGGATTATTTTTATGCAGCAAAATGATTAAGTGTAAGTCTTTTATTTCCTTTTTTATTAATTTAATATTTTGCACCAAATTACCTATGCGGATATAGAAATTATATACTTATTACTTTATTCCACTATTTTCAAAAAATAGTTTGTAAGTGCATAGTTATGAGAATTTGACAAAATAATGTATATTTATTGGAAAAAATCGGCTCTATTCCGATGTCGGGCAAATTTGACAAACTTTGACAAATATGAAAGACAATTTTGGTAAACTTTATAAAGTTAAAATATATTTATGTTAATTATGAAAAAAATATTTAATGAATTATACAATAAATTATTCACCAAAAGGCACATTAATTCATAGAAATTAAAATTATTTTCAGCATTCTTTACACATTGAAGTCTGACAATCTGAGCGGTTTCAAACTTTTCAAATATCAATAATGTGAAAAATAGACAATCTTTTTAATACAAAATGTATAATATATATAAAATGTTGAAATATTCTGTCTTATATTACGAATGTGATAAAAAAATATAATTAAATATTTAACTAGAATTGTACATATAACGCCGTTTTCTAAATATCTGGATAAATATTATAATTTATAACATTGAATTATCTAAGTAAAAAGGAAGTAAGTAAAAAGTAATTTTACTTGGATGCCCGTAAAAAACGTAACCCGCGATAAAAGCCGACTCTAGACATTTTTACACATGTACTTTAAATTACTTTGCCATTTTAGTAAAACGCCAATTAAATATATATATATACATAATAAGTACAACATAATATATAGATAACTATTTGATAAACAGTGCAGCTGGACAAAGTTCAACGCATTATTTAAATAGGTACAAAGTACGTACTAACTGGTGCATACATAATATTAATACACCAGTATATATTATATAAAACGAATAATTATTGGTTCTATGATTCCTATTTGAATTGCTTAAATATACGAGTGACATACAATTCACCGACCGACCGAACTATAAAATAAGGTACGTTTTGAACTATAAAATAACTAGGCTGGTATACATCTACTTATTTTATACAGAATCAATTATATATATTTATCAACTGTAGACACAACAAATGCATATAACCAGTCACGCATATCAATATTGAACTTTACATTAATATAAACATACAAACATAGATCCATACATACATACATGTCGTGAGATCAACATGCCGTCCTTGTAAACGATACTAGAAATATTATAGACATAATTACTAGACAACATATAGATTAAATATATACACCGCTTGGATTATACAGATAACATTCGTTTTATCCTATATTACTAGCTTATAGCCTAATTTCGTATTTTTAATTAGTACATAGATGATTTTTACGTAGTAGGTACGATATTCTTTATCGTAATAATATACGTCTTCAATACAAATGGATATATGGATGGAAATAATTAAAATATACAACATATTTTTAAATAATAATTCAATAAAAAACAATAAGTAGTCATACAATAATGTACAGTTATTAAAAGTTGTATAATTTATACAATCACCTAATAATACTGAATTAGTGTTGTTTCAATGAACATAAATAATAGGTTAAAATTAGTTCAGATGGTATGATATACATGTGGAATAAAATAAATCTATATCGATTTTTGAGTATAAAAATCATTAAGTCGCTGACATAACCCAATGACTGAGATTTAGAAAAATCAGGGTGATCTTTTCTTTACATAGCAATAGTTTAAGTGGAATAAAACAGGTGCTGTTACCCTAATACGATGCAAGAAAATCAATCAAATGATGGTTGAACTTCCCAAATACTCATTTGACGACAAATGACAATGACCATGTGAATCAGTTACTTAAAACATTGCTCACATAATATATTACCGTATTACGTAATTTTCTTTCCTTAATAATGATTTTAATACCTATAATAATGGTTTTGAACACTAACTGTCTTAAATATTTAAGTTTTTTATGTACGTAGTCATTAAAACGGAATATTCTATAGCGGTTTATAGAATCTCTACTACGAGTTTGGACGTTACGAAAACTATGACAGTTAACCACATCGTGAAATCAAACCATAGAATTATTATACACTTTATGAATTAAAATCCATTGATATAGTTTAAATAATTGGTTAAAAAATATATTTTTCTTTAGTTATTTAGGATAAAATTAATAATAAGTTGAATATAATTTCTAACACATTTTTTGTATAGGCATTTCAATATATTTTTAATAATAGAGGGTATAATAATTCTGTTTTGATTTTACGATTTCGATAACTGTCAGTTTTAATAATGTCAAAATTCTTACTAGGGGTAGGTATAATATGTCTATTTTTATGACAGAATAATATTGCATTCATAAAATGGCGGTAAATCGTGCTGTCTTGTTTAGCATGGTAAGTAAATGGACTGCAAGGCTGATTAAAATAAATTGGCTATTATTACTAGGTTACATCTAGCCATTCTAGTGTTGTTTAATATGTAGGTACCAAGTTCGAGAATACAATACAGAAATATATTCGTACTATATTATATTAAAAGCACGTGAATAATTTGAATAATAATTTATAAGCTAATTAAAACCACTACGAACTTTTATTCCATTTCCTGTTCTTTAATTTTAGGTATTTCGGTTAAAACCTCACTCACACAGACGTGAGTGTGAATGTATGCGTCGAAATCGTAGTATCTTCAAAATATTTGGGATTATTTACAGAATGATCCTAAATAATTAAAGAAACTATCATTTTTAGTAGAATTTTTTATTGTTTTGTATCGTTTTTACTATTATATATATACTAGCAGACCCGGCCACGCGTTGCTGTGGTTGGTAAGGTTTTGGATAAATCTATTACATTGTAGTAAACTATTTAAGAAGTCACGGTATTAGAAAAAATAAAATAAAAATTAAAAAAAATACCCCGAAAAATTCCAAATGCAACTAAATTTATCAAGGCCAATAACGAAATAACAATATTTTGATATTATCGTATAGTCAAAGACCTCATTCATTAGCTTCGAAAATTTTGTAAAATAGACACTCATCAACGTACGTACAAAGGTCCCCCGACGTAATGACTTCAATAAGTACATAATAATATTATTATCCTTTTTAGACATCATCTAGTATCGGGGTTTATTTATTTATTTTTTCTGTTTTTTTTTTAAATTATTTCACTTGTTTCTATGTTGTACTAAATGAACCTACGAATACACTAATTTCTCCTGTTTAGGTTTTTACTATCAATATTGTATAAAAACCTTTCGCCAGTACCATTAAAATTTTGGGAACGACTGCTTCTATTTCGACCAAACATAGCTAAGAACCATCTCGACAAACCAAGCTTCCGATTAAAAAAAACCGCATACAAATCCGTTTATTTGGGCGCTACGTATCTACAGACAGACACACAGATACACAAATCTACAGGTCAAATTTACAATACCCCTCTTTTTAGGTCGGGGATTAAAAATAATGATGTTATGTTTTTTTACATAGATGCAATTTGTAAAGAACATGGCGACCTCTATGACTGATTTTCTGCTACCATTACCTAACCCTTGATATAGTAATATAATAATTATTAGTGATGCGCCGAATATTTGGTAAGTATTCGGTGTATTTGTCATCTTTTTCGCAATTCGGCCGAACTTTGATGCCGAATATATTCGGTTCGAGTATTTTTAATTTTTTGGCTACACCACGCTATACTATACGACACTATACCGCTATACGTTAGGCGTCTGCGCTCCACTACTTGACCAACAGGGTGGTTGCAACAAAAAAAAAATATTTACCAAAGAAGACGAAAACGTTAAAGCCGGTCTAAAAATTCACCGGATTGTGATTTGAAGGAGGTCTTTAAACACGATTGATCAAAATTATCGTACAGTTGAGGTATTTAATATTTAGAAGTCGATACGACTATTCGATACGACGCGACGTGGTGTTCAACATCGAGCAACAAACTTCGAAAAATTATACTATTTTGAGAATTATATTCAAATGATTATGAATGAAAACAAGTGTCAAACAACAATAGATCCATATTTCAAATGAATCTTATGTTAGAATATTTTTAATAGTGTAAATAAATAGAAAATTTGAGCAAACAACAGAATTTCTTATTATGAAACTTAATATGTACTTAAATCAATTCTAAATTATTACAATTCATATTTTATCATTATGATCATTTTTTTATGTGCACTAAAATCCCCCAACAAGCATGAAAAAGTACCATCCGCATAATGTTATCATTCGGTTATTGTTATCAAAATAAGCGGCGTCTATCTGTATTATTTTTTTTAAGATGGTAACAAACGAGTACACTACAAATTTATAAAAAAGGTATGTAGGGCAGATAGTTATAAATTTTTGAAAATAATATTTGTTATTTTAAAATATTAATAATTTAATTTTTTATTTAATTTTGCACTAATCGGTGCACAATATTTTTGGTTGACCCGTTTCACATAAATAAATTCAACGAAGAAGCAGGCATAATTTGACTGTATTATGTTCATTATAATATAAGTTTATATATAATTCAGTCTAGGTAATACGTGGCGGGCTATATTAACACTAAAAACTCATAATTTATTCTAAGCATCGCGTGTTGGTTATGATGTTAACACGTTCCCTGCGACATCATAATTAAAAAAACTTTCAGCTGGTGCGTTAGGGATCTAAAAGATCTCGAAACTAATTTATCACCGGGTGCGTAGGTGACCTAATCAGTCCCCTAAAAGTACAATTCTGAAAATAATTTATATCTTCAACAAAAACAATGACATATACTTAAAAATTTCGTGGGTGAAAGATAGTCTACTGTTCTATATTTTGCTAGGTTCGCACGCAGTTATGACATAAGAATAAGCCACAAATACAAATCAAAAATTAGACATCGATTGTATCTCGTTCCGCAACCAGAGATAGACCAATATGTGAAGGGACTAGTGACGGGAATAAAATAAGATGTCTTTTGTCGATAGAAAAAGTTTAATTTACGAAGTACTTATTTATTATAAACTACGGAAAATGTTTGTCATTAAAGCAAGCACGTTGACTTTTCGCATTGTGAGCAAATCGTAATGATTTTTTTTATTTTTTTTTTTATATATGACACACTTAACAGTTTGCGGCCAATATGGTATAAGATATTCTGCACAATAATAAAGATCTACCTGCTCGCCACAAAATGTTTTTTTAGAAGCTTCAGAGCTGTTTACCGTGCGTCGTAATTTTTCATAACAACCCACGCAACGTCTTTTTTTTGTTTCCTCGTTGGAAAACATGATCAACACATCTTCCTTCAGTATTTTTTTTTATTATTTTACTGGATAATGCCACGGTATTAACCGGCGATAATTTTTCTTTCTTAGAATGCTACTATATAAATGCTATTAAATACTTTATTTGATAAATGTGTAGTTTAGCGGTTTTTGAAATTTCTGTTAGGAGGTAACAATTTCAGTTGTTGGTAACACATCTTTATTTTAATATAATTTATTTGAATCAAAAGTTTATAAATTTTTTTGAGTCGTATTAGCACCAACAGCGTAATTTGTGGTGAAAAATCTTTCAAAAACTATTAAATTTACATTAGAAACTTTACAAAAATGTATAAATATTATAGAATCGTAAATACAATATCTTAATTTTTTATTAGCATACTATAACTCGAACTTTTCAATTAAGTTAATTATTTAAAAAAAATAAGGAGGTTTTTTTAAATCGTCAGTCTCTCCAAATAATTGTCAGATTAAGAGGAAGCACCTCTAAAACGTTCGAGTATTTCAAAATGGCGATTGTTTTTGCATATTCAAGTAATGGCCACGAGCTTGCGTCACATCCAAAACAGCTGGTTATTTATTTAGAGCTTTTCTTAGGTTCAATTAACATCCTCTTGAAAAATCTGACAGTTTTTTTTTCATTTTCAACTCTTACGTAAGGACGTTCCACTCCCACAACGGTTAATTAACATGCGCACTTTTCTGAAAATGCACGAGGCATTGAGGTTTTCAATATCTGACACACGCAGGAGTGTCTATGCAACAGTTTTTTTTTCACATTTGAAAGAATGATGAAAGATTAAAGATATACACCACCTATGAAAGATTAAAGATATACCTACATAACATTACATTTTTTTCTTTTTATCATCTAAGTTTTGCAACTTTCTAGGTCTCTATGACGCTCCAGTAAATCCTCATTTAGCATCGTGGGATCCTCTGCTATTATCATACAGAAACTCTATCTACAATTAAAAATCTAAACTAAATTCAAGGCCTTTTAAAAACGATTTTATTACTTAAGTGCGTTTAAAGCAGGGTATTATTATTAATTAGAATTACTTGTAAACTAATCAAATATTAAAACAGCAATACACTTGGTGCTTATAAAACAAGTATTTAATGTTTCATGTGTTCGCTTATAATATATTGTTTATTGTTTTGCTTGGCATTTTAAATCCAAACTTAATTTTATTACGGAATAAATCCACCATATGTGTAAGATTAATTATGTATAAACTATATATATATATATGTGTATATATACAACATACAACTATTACAACTATTACCATATAATATTATAAATTATAACCGTGTCACTGAGCAGATGCAGTAAATAATATATCAACTATTTTAATAAGTACAATTATTTTTTCTAAATAATTTAAACAAACAAACGAATCATTTTGTAGGCTACTAGCTGTTGCCAGCGACTTCGTCGTAATAATTCAACACTGTTTTTGTTTTTCGTATTGTAATTTTAACCCAAAACATTTTTTGTATTATATTAAGTGTATGATTTATGATTTAGTGTTTCGCATTAAAAATTAATAATAATAATAATAATCTGTAATAGTAATACTAAGTAATTTTCATTAAAATCTTTCCTGTAGTTTTTGAGTAATTTGCGAACAAACATCTTTGTCATATTTAAACTATTCTTTCAACTTCTTTGTCATAATAAAGAAAAACCGGCCAAGTGCGAGTCGGAATCGCGCACGAAGGGATCCGTACTATCACGTTATTTGTAGTTTGGTAAAATCAATTGCTCAATTCGAAATTGTATCCATAAAGTGCTATGGTAACTAAATAGTGCACAGTACGTGCCAGCATTTTAGTCAATGTTGAAAATAGTCATATTCAAAAAAAAATAATTCAACATATCTTTATTCAAGTAGGCATTTACACGCACTTTTGAATCGTCAATTACATTAAATTGGTCAGTATAGTCAGTCTTTGAGTAAGCTACCACCAGCTCGGAATGCTGTTCTGCTGAGAAGAGCTGGCCAGAAACTCAACAGTTGCTCTTTTTAAATGAAATTTAACAATGTTTGACTTATACATTATCACATCAACCCTGCAAATGAGTCAATGACCCAAGTTGCACACATTTCGATCAATCAAAAACTCTTGAATGTTATAGTAAGATTTATTTAACATATCAATATAGTAGTTAATATTGCTTAAAAATTACGTTTGTTGTACGGGAGCCCCTCTTTAATATTTTCTTTTATTGTTTTTTAATTATTTATTGTAAAAGGTAATATACAAGTAAATATTCTGTGAAAATTTGAAGCGTCTACCTGATACCGTTTTTAATATTGAGCAAAAAACACGTTTATTGTATGGGGACCCACCTTAATATATATATTTTATTAATTTTTAATTGGTATTTGTTGTTATAGCGGCAACGAAAATACATCATTTGTGAAAATTTCAGCTTTTTAGCTATCACGGTTTATGAGATACAGCCTGGAGACAGACAGACAGACGGACAGACAGCGGATTCTTAATAATAGGGTCCCGTTTTACCCTTTGGGTACGGAACCCTAAAAAGTAGCTAATTAAAAAAAATACAAAACGAACAAGATTATGTCTAGCTAAAAAAATAGTATTATATATTTTATGTACAGATTTACCGTCATAACTATTTTATTATATTTATAGACAATGATAGGAAAACAATGCTTGAAAATAGTTACGTAATTGATAAGAGATAACAGATAACCTTAAAGAGCTCAGTTTACGAGCATCAGTTGTTTGGAGAGCACGTCTACTTTGGTCTTGTGTGTAAGTTTATTTTTTTTCTGTCATTCGCGTTATTAAAAAATATTTATTATTATAAATGCATAAACTATAGATAGTCTAGCTAAGGACTCTTACATTTAAAAAAAAAATAACGGTTTATTATGACTTTTTAAGAATAGTTTTATTATAGTAGTTACGTTAACTTTGTCACGTATAGATCTTGAAATGATTGAAACTTGTTTGTTTCTACTTCAAAAGAATAATGTTTTCAACAAATTTGTTATTCTTGTTTATACAGGGATATTTGTAATTAGTTGGCCACCTCTTGCAGGCACCCTCTCTACATCAATCCCAACAACATTTGTTCATCAATTTTTTAAAATTTAAGTTTTCTCGTACAAAATTTATTTGTTGTCTCTAATTTGACATTAACTCTGAGCGTATTTATTGCGCCCGGGCGTTAACCTTTTAAGTAGTTCAGAGTGATAAGTAAAAGAGAGAGCAAAAAAATTTTTGTTTCGTTTTTTTTTTGTTGTTTATCAAGGTTTGTAAAAAGTCATAGAACATGTTGTTGGGATTTATGCAGAGAGGCTGCCTGCAAGAGGTGGCTAACTAATTTCAGACAACAGCAACAAGTTTCAGAGATTAGCACGTGCAAATAAACAAACTCTTCGGCTTGGTTATATTTCTATGGATGTCGTTAATTCGGATATGATCGTTGAATCTTTTTATTAAAATAATTCACTAAAAATACACAAGAATTTTCGTTTTAAGCCTCACTTAAAAATGTTTACCAGAGATTGCTTTCTAAGTTGAGATATTCCAGTAAGGGACATCCTTGAACTAGATTTAGACTAGCTTTTGTCAGTGACTTTGGGCAGGTTCTAAGATGAATATATAATTCTAATCACTTACAATACGTTTTTAACCATAATAAAGAATGACGCAATTATATTTTCCATAAACGGAAGACGTGAGTTTTAAAACTATAATTATAGAATAAAATAATATTTAAGTTCCTAGAATACTTCGTGTTTTTTTATATTTAAATAATATCGTATAATAAATTATTATTGAGATAATAGAAGTCAAATAAAGGTTATCTATATCATAATAAAGTAGTTTCACTAATAAAGTTAAGATAAATTTACAATTATTTGATTATTTATTAGTAAACAACCCAAAACAATGGTTTAAAATATCATCTGTTTGTCGTTTGGTTTGTTCTCGGTTATATCTTATTGTCCATGAAACATTTAGAATACTTTTTGAATTTTTCTGCTGAACAAAATATATTTTTTGCGAGAATATACCAAATTGACTAGGGCTATAATAACAATGAATAAAACTGTTGAACGGATTATTGTTTATTGTGATTATTAATTTATTATCACTCTTTAACAATGACCATTTGATATACTATCTTGAATGTTATCATTTTATCATTTAATTGTACTTATTGTTTACTTACATTCTATGTATTCTATTTATTTTTTATAAATATATAGTAATTAAAGTATTTTCTTTTTCAGTATCAATAAAAGAGGCAATGAAGATTGGATTCATCGGTGGCGGGAAACTTGCCTACGCTTTGGCCAATGGCTTCATATCTGCAGGTATTTTAATTACTAAACAATAAAATAATTTAGTTAATGATTTCCCCTATGTTTGATTATATTTTGTATCTAATAATATTATTTAATACTTTTCCGATATCATACATGCATACACTTGGTGTTAGGTAAAGTTTACTTATGAAACCATATCATTATCCAATCTGCAGCGCACTATTTGACCTCAAGAAACACCGAGTAAAATTATCACAAATAAAATGGGAGCAGTAGCTCTCTTATTAACAGTCTATTCTCAATATAAGTGCACTAGTTGCCCTCGCTATTTTTTGACGTCAAATAGTGCCCTATAGATTGGATAATGAAATGGAATCATTAACCTTACAGACTAATAACTTTATCTAGATAAAACAAAAAGGTTAACAATTACTTTCCGTAGACAGAATATAACGAAAACGGTAAAAGTGTGGTCTATAACATAAACAGAATATCTTATATAGAAAAGTTGTAATTTAGCAAGAATTCATAGTCATAAATAAAGCGTAGTTATAAACTGCGACAACATGAGTTATTTACTTGCTATAAAAATTACATTGGTTTTTTTTAATTTACCCACATATAGAACATAACTGGTTATAGTTATAAAATTATATCCTATATAATACGTTAAGATTATATTTAAATATTTACATGTGCATGATATCATAGCCTAAAAAAATGTTAAAATCCGTCTACTTATGGTATGACGTTTGTAAATCCCTTATCAGTACAATATCACTTAATGGTATAAAATATGAAATAACAAAATATATTAATGTACAGTCTAAATTATTAAGTCATTAAATCGCTATTGAATGTTAAAGGATTGGCTAAACCTGAGGAGATAACCGCAAGTTGTCACCCAGCAGATACTGTCAGCGCTGAAGCATTCAAGGTATTTAAAAATTCTGTTTTTATTCAAGCTACATCTATAGTAAATTTAGTAATTTGTATATTTTTATTATCAGTCTCTGGGAGCAATGGCGATATCTGAAAACCGACCCGTGGTGGAACGCTCTGAAGTAGTAATAATCTCAGTCAAACCAGATGTTGTGGTGCCAGTCCTCAAAGAAGTAAAAGATCTGTCTGCGACTAAGAACAAATTATTCATATCCGTCGCAATGGGAATTTCGACAGCTACTATTGAAAAGGTATAATTAAGTGCAATAACTAAACTAAAGATATTTATAAAACAGTTGGAAAGATCAAATACTTTAATATCGTCCCTACCACTTCAGGTTCTACCTTCAGAAGCGCGAGTGATCCGTGTGATGCCAAATACTCCAGCACTAATCAAAGAGGGCGCAGCAGCTTTAAGTCGAGGCTCCAAAGCGACCACCAACGACGCCAAACTAGCAACCAAGTTGTTCCGTGCAGTGGGCACGTGTGATGAGGTTCCAGAATATCAGATGGACGCCGTGACAGCTTTAAGTGGAAGCGGACCAGCCTATGTAAGTTTCTGCTTGCTTTTGTTTAATAGTTTGCGATAAGAGTTATTAATAATTTGCAAAGTATACTATTATTTCATTAGTTATGTGTTTTTTTCCTGCGAGTTGTAGTTGCCCTTCATTTGGTCACCGAATCACGCAGTTAGTCTTTTTTTCCAAGTTCTCTCATTTGGTTTGTTAGAATAGTTTTCTAGCCATTCGGATTCCAGTCACGCAATATCTGCAACATCGAAATCTGATACTGATCTGCTAGAGAAATTTGTAGAATTATCGATTTAATATATTTTTTGAGCCACCGTATTCTTTTCTATTTCCTATGAAGCAGTTGTGATTCATACTGCATTCATCTTGATATAAATCATAATAATATATAATATAATAGAAGACCATTTATAGACATAGACGTAACAACGACATCGATTTTTTGTAACAATTTTCATAATTATCATAGTAGGTAGCAACTTTTAACTGATTACCTCACAGTCCTTCTTTCGTAAGCTTTGTTATATGTAACATAAGAAGGATTGGCCCCTTCTTTGCCCACTGAGAATACCCGGGAAGAAGCTCCATGGATACTCTCTAAACATATTTATGCTTTTTTTATTTTTTATAAGATTGACGATTAGATCTGTCAATATTAGATTTCGGAGAATAAATGAGAAATTAAATAAATCGCCGCACTAAAGACAGCTAGGATAATTAGTGTCTAATAACTACGTAACCGCAAGTTCTATGTTACACTCATATTAACAAGAACCTAAAAGGATTCGAAGTTTAAACATCAAAATAATAGTACGTCTCTTATTACACTACAAAAATAAAAACTGTTTTAAAACCAATCCAGATATACATGCTGATTGAGTCGCTGGCCGATGGCGGGGTGCGGTGCGGGCTCCCGCGCGACCTGGCGCTGCGCCTCGCGACACAGACCACACGGGGGGCGGCCGGCATGGTGGGGGAGGCGGGACACCCCGCCGCGCTGAGGGACAATGTCACGTCACCCGCAGGCTCCACCGCGGAGGGAACCTACCACTTAGAACAAAATGGTAAGTTGTCAAAAGTACCACCGGCTTTAGGGATGGTCAATGCCACTGGCGACCGGATGCAATTCAATCTTACTATTTATTTTATTTTACAATATAAATTACTTTATTATAATGATTCTTTGTGAGAACAGAGTGATGTTTGCTTGGAAATAAAATGCACGCGCAATAAATAGGTATGCAACCATTTTACTGATTTGACAAATCATAATTTGATTTGATGATTGTTCCCAGGCTTAGAACATAAACTGAATCTTAGTTTAGTAATTATTTGTCCTATAATAATTCTGCCCTAACAAAAAACTACCAATGTTGTTAATGTTTAATTATGCTTAATTGAAAAGATATTATTATATATAAATATAACTAGCTATTGTTATAAGATTAAATAATGTGTGCATATTTATAAAACTTGTTCACAGGATTTAGATCTGCTGTGATTGGTGCGGTAATGGCGGCGAGCAATAGATGTAAGATTGTAAATGAACAACTAAATAAGTAATGTAATTATAATATTGGTGTTATAGCAAAACTCCTAAAAACTGAAATTATTAATAAAAAAATAAAATAACTATTTATTTATTAATACATCCTTTATAATATTATTATTTATCTAAGTTGTTTACCAACTAAAATAACTTAGCTAGCAGAGTGACGGAAGATTATTCTAGAACTCCCAAATTCGAGTTATGTGGCTATATTTTTTATATTACTATATTTTTTATATTTTTATATTACTAAAAATTAATGATCTATTACAATACAAATAAAAAATACAAAAAAAAACAATGAATTGACGAACAAACATATAAAAGGACAACATTCTCTAAAACTATTATTTAGGAATCCATATATCATAAATAAAACGTAACAAATCCTTTTCTTATTGTTTTTTACATAATAACAATTTTATTTGTCAATATAAAATCTTTTCTTCCAAGAGTGGTCGTTTCTTTTTATTTTTTATTAATTTTCTAGAAGCATATAGAATCCCTTGATAAAACAAGAATCACAAGACATCTAAAATTAAATGGTGGCAATGATAGAACCTAAATATTTTTTTATTTTTTTTTGTAATGACTATGCTGTTAGCCAAGTGGCTATTACAGCGTCACCGGGGGAGGAAGAACCTAAATAGGCCATATATAAATATATAGGTATGTATATTGTTTAATGTTTTACAATATCTGTTCTCTCCATGCACAGACAGTTTTTCGTTGTTTCGCAAATAAATAATAATAATAGTATGTTCATATAAAAAGATAATATGTATTAGATTTTGTAACGAAACTAGTATACATAAACATAATATTGTAAACTGTAAAGTCCTGAAGCGCCATCTGTTATCGAATCTTGAACTTATTTTACCATAGACGATTAGGTCTTTAATAATGATTTTTGAAATACTTTTACTAGATGGCGGGACTAAGTGTGGGTTTTCTATTTGTCAAAGAAGGTTGACAGTTTAAAAAAAACGAAATGTCCTAATCCGTTCAACCCAACGGCTGTTAGTTGTTGGACAGCGACTTAGTAGAATAAATGAAGTACGTCACAATTTAAGTGGAGAGCATTTAATTGTATTCAAGCTGCACGTGAATTCGCGACCTTGTGTTACTACTACTAATATTGTAATGGATTGTTATTCCGGCACTTGTTTACAATTTACAGAACACAAAGTGAACATAGTACACGAATTGTAGAGCGGTATGCGGTATCCTAAAACATAGAAATAAACGTTTATTCCTTGTTGAGTAGCATTATGGTTTAGTGGGATTACTTTAAGAGGTGATATGGCCTTCTATTTAAGTGAATTCGACCCACGCCGACAAATAAAGACTCCTACGCGGCGCCAATGATACAAACTGCGTTGTCGCTGAGCATAAAAAAAATAATAATGAACATATAACATGATGAAATATGCTTTCAATTTGTTACCGGCGTTCATGAAGTGAAACTTAATTCGAGTCTTGTAATGGTCTCGTTGGTGCGGAAAATATAATTTTTCAGTACATTTATTTTAATCAACAGCCAAGGTTAAAGTTTTTAAAATCGCTGTATTACAGTTTGAATCAAACGGTAAGTTTTAACATATTTTATTTTTTTACTTAAAAATGCTTAGAATTTAAATTACATAAATGAAAAAAAAACTGTCAATATTCACTTTTAATGTAATTATACACTTAGTGAATTAAGAGTAGTCTAACAGCATCCACTTTCTAACAAGTTACTATTATAGGAACCATTTGCACCTGTTTGCTTATATTTGCTTATGTTGAAAGATAAACCCATTTAAAGTAGTTTTCTTTGCAGTGGAAAATGCACTATGTTCAATAAATATATGCTATAATAATATAAGAATGAATAATATATTTTATGTAATATGATACAGTTACAAATTTTTGTTTGTCAGATAAAAAGAGTGGTATGGATTCCAATAAGCATTCCACATAAGCAGTTTCTGTGATAAGTGGAAACAAAATCTGTCAAAATAAAGAAATCCACAGCTTTGTTGTGTTACAAGTCAAGAATGGACGAAAATGATGTTATAATATCATCCACAGAGATAATTAAAGGTAAGAATATATTATATACAACTACCTAATCCCCTATAGAAAATGATTGAATGCTTTTATGCTCAATTCAACTTATCATAAAAGTTTTTAACAGATAATCTTTAAAAAAAAATGGTAGGTGTAAAATCAACAGTTTGTAAAAGTTTATACTGCAAGTTGGTTTTTTTTCAGAGTATTTTTTATATAGAAACTCTTTGACATAAGTACTTAATGGAACTTATTTGTGTTTTTTTTTGTTTATTTTAAATGTTTATTACTTTATATACACACAAGAGTGTGGTCATCTTGTTATCTAATAATTGCATCTACTCCAGTCCTAGTATGACCTCAATGTCCAGTCTGAATTACATCATTACCCAATGTAGTTTGAGAGACTTCAAGGTTTCTTAACAACAGTTTTATAAAAGAATAAAAACTGTAACTGTTATTCATAACAGTGCCTTAATATTCACAAAGATATTCAACAGCTTTCCAATTTGCAATACATTTTGTAATTTAAATTTCTAGCTATATTTGGTATGTAAATTAAAATTTTCAATGTTTATTTTTTATTATTACTGTTAACTCTATTCCATGTGCAATATTTTAGTAATTTAAAAATCATAACTCTTACACTATTGATCAGTAAATTATATATCTAATGACTGACATTAACGCTGTACCATTGTCTAAACCTTAATGACTTATACACAAATATGTCATTTATTTATTTATGTCTTGGTAAATCTATTCTTTAATAACTATATAATGTTGCAGACGATTATTTTAATCATGGTAATATTTTTTCAAAAGATAATAGCAATGAAATATAAGGTAATAATATTATTAATTTCTATAATAATTATGTTATATAATATTTATTTAGTGTTGTATAATATAAATATTTATTTATTTACTTCTCATTGAGGTTTAATACAATTTCTATTAACAACAAAAAGATTGAATATTTTTGAAGTTGTTCTACAAATTTTATTTTTTAAAGGTAACTGTTCTTGTTATTAAATCACCTATCAAGATCTCTTTCTAACTGTGACTGAGATATATACAAAAACATCTAACAGGCCGTTAAGTCTTTTGTTCTTGTCATTTCTCCCAATTATTAATTATTGTATTTATTTTAACATTCATTCATTAAGTTCTACATTTAATGGGTTTCCTTTCATTCGATTTGTTATTAAACTGTCTATTAGGAATAACATATTATTTTTAGACTTAGATATTATCTACAAAGCAATAAATAAGTATATAATATCAATTCATATTAAACTTGTATGTAATTTATTTCACTAAGTTAATTGTTTAACGTTTCACAAAATAGTACCAAATCACTTTCACTTTACTTTATAAAAGTTTTAGTTTCTCCGAACACGAAAATGTTCTTAATTTATTACCCGATATCATATTAGACTTTTTGTGAGTTTCTAACTTCAAATGAAATTTTCAGGAAACTTTATTAATTGACGTAATAAATATAAATTGTTGGTGTGCTTTATTATAGAGAATTTCAATAATAATTGTTGTTTTGAATTGTTGTTGAAATAATCATGTAAACTTATGAAAGTGAAAAAATTTTTACGAAACTCATATTTTTGAAACTTTATTTGTTTTGTATTATTTTTGCTGCCCTATTTTTTGATAATTGAAATAAAAAATAATATAATCTACTTATTTTTTATTAAATTTGTAATAAAGATTTAAAAATATCTATAAACATGTTGCGACCGCCCCGTTGGTCGAGTGGTTAGCGCAGACGCCTAACGTGTCACGGCGCAATGGAGCTCAGGTTCGATTCCCGGCGGAGACAGGCATTTATGTGATGAGCATAGATGTCTGTGTTTCTGGGTTTGGTCGTTTATTATATATATTCTCAGTATTTATATGTGTATTTCTATGTATTTGTATCGTTGTCTAGCACCCTTAACACAAGCTAATAATTTGCTTACTTAGGGGTTAGATCAATGTGTGTAATTTGTCCTGATATATTATTATTATTATTATTATTATGTATAGCCATGTTAAGCTTATTTAAATTTATATAAATATAGAATGAAAAATAAACCGATACGGGCCCTGCCCGTATCGGTCGGTCGGTCGGTATCGGTTATTCGAACCCGCGACTACGGGACGGTTTCCCAGTAGTCGCGGGTTCGAATCCCTGCCCGTATCGGTTTATTTTTCTTTCAATATTTATATAAATTTGTAATAAAGATTTTTGAAAATATCTTTAAACTTGTATAGCCATGTTAAGCTTATTTAAATTTATATAAATATAGAATGTAAAAAGTACAGTATCGCTACAGTAGCGATACGGTAGCTCAGTTAGTAGAGCGACGGGACGGTTTCCCAGTAGTCGCGGGTTCGAATCCCTGCCCGTATCGGTTTTTTACATTCTATATTTATATAAATTGTAATAAAGAGTTTATTCAACTTTGATTTAAGAGGGGGAAAGTTAGAAATGTTAAATGATTCAGTGTATTATATTTACAAGTACACTTGAATCTAAGACTCATTACTGAGTCTATTCGGCAATATTATGGCTGTATCTTTAACAATTGTAATAAAAAACTTCGATCTATTCATAAAAATCTTGAAGTCGCCCGTTAATGTAATATTATTCAGACCTCCATCCATTAAGAAGTCTGCGAAGCCTAAAAGACCAAGTATCATATAATTTTGATATTTTTTTAGTGGAATTATTAAATGAACATGCATTTATTATTTTTCATGACAGGCTAATGATCTGGATCGGAGAATTGAAAGCCTCAATAAGTACCAATGGAGCTAAAAAATGTCCATGAATCTGTTTTCTAAATATAGCAAATGTATGGAGTGTTCAAGGCTTCAATTTCACGTATACAGACTCGAATCTGCATTTAATTCTTGGCGTCAAGCGAGGCCTATCGAGTTAAACTTTGGCCTTAACTGTTCAAGTATATGTACAAAAATAGGTAATTTCCTCCGATACAGCACATGCAATAAAGGTGTGGTGCAAGTGTCGGCGTGACCTTGAAGTTATGTAAGCTATGCAAAGTTATGGCCCAAGGACGTGCGGACGAAAAATTCATTAACATATATTACAGGCTTAATATATAGATCAATATACATATTGTCTTTTTAAAAATTTACATTTTACTGTTATCTTTTCGTTAGAGTTATGGAAATGAGACATTACTTGACATAAACGTTGAAATGTAATGTTAAGATACGACTCAAATATGAAAATGTATACGAAAATAACAATAAAGTAAACTGTAAGGTTAAGTAACAGTATTTTTATACAATTATACATTAAAATAGATGTTAATATTTATCTAAAATCTTATTCTAAATTCTTAGTTTCAAAATCGCTGTTGTTTGTAAATTAAGTCATATAAATCCTATGCAGGTAAAACATTAATCTACAGGGTGTACTAGCAATTACAGCCACTTAATGCAAGCTGCTGTCAGGGGTTGAAGGTTTCTATAAATGCTTTTTAATTAAAAAATATTCTTGATTAGATATGAAGGGAGGTAAAACAAATTGCCTTGTCTGCATCGCAATTTATTCTACGATGTACGTATTTCCTAACAGTCATTTCAAAATGAATATTACTCTGTAGATACTGCGTAACTTTAACAAAACAATAAAACTAAAGTTATGGCTATAAAACTTTGTTTACAATTGTTAATGGTTGTTACAATATCTATAATAAAATAAAGTTTTATGTACATTTAAAAAAAACTAAATAAATATTATAATCAATGTCAGTTTTATTTGTAAGTAAGCTGGTAACTGTTTGTTGAGTTAATTTAGTTTCGAGAGTTAAACTTATTTGTCACATTTAATATACAGCTTGCTTGCTCCAGCTGAGAATAAAAATAGATTATCGTCTTTACAAATCTGAACCAAACTTAGACGGACTTAAATGAATTTAGGTATATGATTATAAAAATACTACTAATTATACTTTATATATTTATAGAATATAACTACACTGTAACTGATTTCATAAGAAACAAGTTTGATAATTAATATACATTTGTTGTAAAGAATGTAAGGACGAAGGACTTCATGCCCCAATAATTACGCAAAAGTTAATATTAATATTATGTGACCTTTGGTAGCAATACATTTATTTGCAACTTCTAAAATTACATTATACATTTAATAATACAATTATAAGTCATAGAATTATTCATTTTACTAAGTTGACGTAAAAAGCCTTAAAAAAGGAATGTTTATTTTGGTTATCGTAACATCCTAAATAAATAAACTAGGTAGGACGGGTCAGTCTTGTTTATTTTACGTACGGAATATACTCCACTTTGATAGTATTACTAAATTTAAAACTAACATTTTATGTAGTAGAATTTAGTCAGATATGAGCAGCAGGTTCCTATTCCTAACGGAGACACAGATATCATAACCAAACGACAACGAAACAGACATAGACAACAACAGAATAGGTATATTCTGGGAATAAAATTGAACACCACTTTACCCACTCTTGGTTTCCTGTGTTTCCTATGTTGTTTCCTTGGTTTCCTGTGGCTCTTGGCAAGTCCGAGACATGGATGATACTGTCAGTGTCTTAGTGTGTGTCTGCAGGTCCCATAGTTGTAATGTAGAGATGGATCGTCTTCGTCATCGCCATTTTCAAACGGCTATTATTGACGACATATTCTCACAGATCCACTTCGCTGAAGTCCTTGGCGATTTTAATTTTCGCAACGCTTACTGGTTCCGGTAACATACTGTCTATGCGGAGTAATCTGTACTTGGTTTTGCACCTGTGAATGGTCTATCGCTATTTGCTTTAGTCAAATAATCACTTCCCGGTCATGGCCAACCATATGCCCTCTATGTTGGGGTCTTACATATCAATGATAGGTTGGACCCCCAAAATTTATTGCCATGCGGATGCTGCATGCATGCATTTATTCGACTTTCGGATAACGTCGATAAGTGTCGAAAAAAAATGTTTTCTATTAAGACTTTCTAAGGGAAAGTTTCAGAAATGGGGTAAACACGTAAAATGAATCTTGTTAAAAAAAATGCATAAAATCTCAATGAAAAGTAAACTTTGACTAATAAGTATTTAGTTGAAATATGAAATAAAAAAAAAAACAAATTTAAATTTAGACAAAATTGAACAATTAATTTAATACTACGCACACTACTACGTAATCGCGCACTTTATCAATTACAAAAGTTAAAATAGACACCATCGTCAACGTACGTACAAAGGTCCCCCGAAGTAACGACTTCAATGAGTACATAATAATATTATTTATATTTTTTTAGAGGTCTTTTTGTATAGGGGGTTTTATAATTTTTTTAATTTATTTTTTTTGTTGAATCGTAGATTTATAACTTCTACAATACTGATTATTATTGCGGTTTTTTAACAATTGGTATTAAACAAAATTTTATCTATTTTGTATGAAGTGGTTTTTGAAAATTTAATAAAGCTAGAAGAAGCTTTTGATGAAGTAATTGTTCTCTAACATGCAAATTCTGTGACAGAACAATTGATGTGGTTTTAAAGCAGCTACTTATTGTGCTAGATTATTACAACTACCCATCCGTGAAATAGGTATCTAAGTAGGTAATCTACTTTTGCTTTGTAGCTATAGATACTTTTCTTCTTTGAGGTCTTTATGAAATGATTGTAATATTTTTCATTGTTTGTATTTAATAAGTTCTGTCATAAATCACCAGGACGTTTATATTATTACCTACAATTTAATAAAATAATACTGATAATGTTATCACCTTTCGCCTTTTGATTTCGGAATCTATGTGTAATTTACAAATTCTATTTCAGATAGATTATATTTTGCCACGCTGGAAAGTGGATACAAGCCAAAAGCTACCAGAAACAGCAAATACTTCCACATAGAAGATGATATTGTGTATGAGAATTTCTACTTTGACTTTGGACCTTATCACTTGTGCCATTTGTATCAATTTTGCAAGAAACTTAATGAGGAACTGGAGAAAAATCCGAAGAAAAAGATAGTTTTTTATACAAGCAACAATGAAACTCTTCGACTCAACGCAGCCTACCTCATTGGAAGCTATCAGGTACTTTGGACGTTCTTACACTAAATTATATTGTATAAACTATATTCTAGTGTAGAAAATAAAACCCCACTTATTAGTCATTCGTTCAGTTATTCCCTGAGCTGTCATACCGGGTAACGATTAATCGATATTCTTTCTAATATAATATAATTGTTAAGATAAATTATTCTCCGTGATTAAAATACTGTGTATATTTGATAGAAATTTTGTATGTGTTCGAAGAACGTAATTCATGTATCATTTAATGTAATCTTAGGTTCGTAAAGTGAACCTATTCTATTTACTGAAGCCCTGACTCATTCAACTTATCAGTTTAGTTTAATTAAATCTCTTTTACTAAATAATAGTACATTTTAGTTACATGTAAACAGATTTCCCTTACGGTGTAAACAATGAATTAAGTTGTTTTTTTTTAATTTTACACTTTTTTTTAATTTTTTAATGAGTGTAAATTTTGATCTAATTTTTGTACAAAACTTGCGATACTTTTTTTGTGATGGTTTTTATACATATCAAATGAAGTATTTTTTATCTTTAATCTATATAAGTGTCCGTCTGTAGAACTCTCTCGGATGGATGAACCTAATTTGATTTAAATTTAATTGTTTGAAAACTCGACCATTTCATTGATATCGAGAATTTTAGCTAACATGAAAAAAACCTATTCAGCCCTTAGAAGATCAGATCTTTGTAAATTGACGAACATTTTTTTAAAGTTCTTTTTATGTTATCGTAGTAACAAAACGTTAAGAATAGTATTTAGACCTTAGTTTAAAAAAATATCAAAATAATTAATGACAATGATTTTTTAAAATTAATAATAATAATAATCGTCTTTAAAACTTTATTGTTGATTACCACAGTTATACAATACCTTTAAATGATAATCAAGAATTACTTGGTTATATCATATAACGCCCCCGCGATATCGTAGGTGCGATCTAGTCTGGTTGAGTGATTTACGTCTGGCGTTCCACAATACATTAATTTTGATCTGTATTTTGATACGAGATGCCTTATATTAAAAGTTAAGAAAAACATACAATTGTTTATGTTTAGATTACCATATGAATAAAGAGTTTGTAAATAATTCGTAAAAGGGGCGCGAAGTGAAATAATTTCGAACTTAGAAATCTGAACTGACTTCTTTCATGACAGTCTTTGAAGAAAATAAACATCATGACTGACTTAAGTATACGACTTTCAGTTTATTATTGGTTTGTGTTTATTTATCAAAACGTATTAAAAATATTTATGCCCCCGATTATATAAAGATGCATAAATAAAGTTTTATTTGAACTGTTTGGTAGTTTGTTTGTTTGTCCGTCATATAGTATATGGAGGTCTTGCTTTCGGAAACACAGTTGTTTTGATAAGGCATTAACAATAATGACGTTTCTACAGGTTGTTCCAATTCCTTTTAACTTATGCTAAAAAATACTTAATCAAAATCTTCATATATCGGCTTTCTTCTATACTACGGTTCTGTCAAACATTTCTTCCAGATAATTTACTTGGGAGGATCTCCGGCCGCGGTATACAAGCAATTAACAGATGGTACCTGGTTATTGTTAAACTTCCGCGACGCATCAGGAGGTCCCCCGCTGTTCGATATATCTCTGTTAGACGTCTTACATGGGATAAAAGTCGCTCATGATGCGAAGTTTTTTGATTTTAAAGACTTCGATGCTGAACAATATTTGTTCTATGAGGTATGCTTTCATTGAAATAAACTCATTTACTTTAAGTACTGTGTATGATATATTTTTTTAATTACAGAAAGTTGAAAATGGTGATTTAAATTGGATAGTTCCGGGCAAGATGTTGGCATTCTCTGGGCCTCATCATAGATCTCGCTTGGACAGAGGCTATCCTCTTCACAGCCCCGAACATTACCATGAATACTTCAGGAAGTACCACGTCACGACTATCGTGAGGCTTAATAAGAAGTCCTACGACTCACGACAGTTCACAGCTCACGGATTTGAACACAGGGAGTTGTTCTTCGTCGATGGTTCTGTGCCGTCTGATTCAATCGTTAATCGATTTATTCGTATTGCTGAGGCTGCGAAGGGCGCTGTTGCTGTTCACTGTAAAGGTATATTAGAATTTATCTCTTAAGTATCCCTTAGTATTAATTTTTATAGTATTTACCTCGCTTCTATGATCAGTATATCATACTTAAAATAGCTGAATAAGTTTATAAACAACAATCTGTTTATGATCCAGTACATTATGAAAGGAATTTATAGAAATTGGTAAGTATGTTTAGAGGTGAATTCAATTAGAATGACGCATCTTCTAAGATAAGCAGATACATTCATGTTTTCATTAGACGTAGTTATAGTAGTATTCATTAAACGTGTCGCTTAATTAAAATATAACAGAGATTATAATACAAAATTCACTAATTTAATTCCTTGGTTAAAAATAATCCGTGGTTAGTTTTAAGCTATATTATTAGTATGTCATTTGATTTAATGGACAAGAACAGTAAGAATATAGTAGAATGGAAAAAGTTTTGATGAGGAATTTTTCCAAAGTCCAGCAAACATAAGTTGTTGGTGACAATTAAATAAGCTAGTAGTATCAAAGAACATATGAAACCTCCTAATCAAAGCTTTGTTATTCTGATCTCCAGCGGGTTTGGGTCGCACGGGTACACTGATCGCGTGCTACATGATGAAGCACTACGGGTTCACGGCCCGCGAGGCCATCGCCTGGCTGCGCGTGTGTCGCCCGGGCTCCGTCATTGGACACCAGCAGTGGTTCCTGGAGAAGTAAGAACCAAACAGTTTTTACAGTTGACCCTCACGAGCAAAATATTAACAACAGACAAAATTATTATCATTATTGAGCTAAATCACCACAAATATTTATTTATGAAAGAAGCATCACATAATTACTGTAAGTTGAAATAAGATCTGCTCAAACACGTTCTCCATCTATTTGTTTCCAGTATCCAGACCCGGATGCACGCCCTGGGAGAGGCATACAGACGCCGTAGCAACGTGTCGTCGTTTCCGGTGTGCTCTCGAGGCATCTACAGCACGCTCCCACAGGACTCCGAGAGACCAGTGTCGCTGCAGACCATACTGAATAACAGACAGACTACACACAAGGTACAAACACATTATTGATTATGAACCTAATGACAGTACTGGTATAGGAGGCTAGATGTTGGATAGGGAGCTGACTTGTATAGAAGCTGCTTGTTTATTAACTTTTATTTTATCAGAAGATCAGAGTAAAGTCTTACCAGATGAGTATGAAATAGATGTTTACCCAGCTTTGTTCAATTAAATTAATCGCAATTTTGGGCTACTAGTTTCTGATCAAGAAAGTTTAATTACAAAAAGTATCACATGATAACTTTTATTACATTGTAATTTATGAGCAGGTAGCCTGATTAATCTTAATCTTTTTCCGTGTTTTAAGAGTAATAAGAGATTGATTGTACAGACTGTAACAAAATTAACATATTTATATATTTTTTGTAGCAATTGGATAACGGTAACGTGTTAAATGCCAACGAGACTGATTCCGAAAACAACGTGACGTCTGTCATAGGCAAATACAAAACCACAGCTACCCCTATGTTGCCAACCAAAACACTGTTTTCGCCAAAAATGAATTACATGATCCCAACCAACAACATCAGGAATGCCAACAATACCAACTTAAAGCCCCAACCTAGGATAATGAACGCCACTCTAAAGTCCCATTACGCGGCCAAGACTTCCACGTTCCCGCCAACAAGAAGTGCCAACTCACAAGCGAAACTAACTGGTGGGGTCAAACCCCTCACAGGTAAGAATTCCTTCCACGGCCAACGCGCCAACCTGGCGAGACCAACACTCGCCTACTCCCATGGCAATAGCCCAATTAAAACCTTCACTAGGAAGGCCATAGTATCTAAAATGACGGCCAACGACACTGCAGTCGTCACCACTCTCAGTAACGTCACTTCCACACTCTCCGCTCTAACAGAAAATTGTCATTTGAATGGCAAAAACCGCCTGCCTTCAGAACCGAATCTCAAGTCCGTCACACAACCCAAAACTACACCACCCAATGTGAGCGGCCGGAAGAAGTTAATTGTCCGCTCCAACTCAATCAATCGCAAGAAGCTCCCTAAAAGTCTTCCCAAGAGTGGTCTAGAGGCCAGTCAGGAATTGTCTTCCAGCGATACCAACATCACCAACATATCTGCCGACTCCCTGGACACTCCGTTCCGATTCAGACGGAAACGGGACAAGTCGAAAACTCCCGAACCGATGGACTGTATTTCCAATTCGGTGATAACAGCCGACGTCACCCCCGACAACTACGAGGAGACCAGTAACTCACAGGGGAATAAGTTATACAAGATAAAAGCATTACGGAAGAAATGTCCCGCATTTGGGGTGAATCTGTTGAAGAAGGAGGGCATTCAAACTCGGTCGAGTAGTTGCGCGAGTAGCTCGACCGTCAAGAAGAAATGATCTCCGCCTCAGTCGAGTAGATTAGTCGCACGTTATAGATTTTTTATTAGATGTTTAGTGCATAGCACGTGTAACCTGTTGATGGATTTGTTTAGGTGCTAAAGTTTCCGACTGATATTTTACTAAACTCATATCAAGCTGGTGACAAGTTTTTTATAAATAAAAATCTAAACAAATTGATCAGCTTTTGTGATGTATAAGTGTATAGTGCTGTTTCTTAGATCCCTAACGTATGAGCCTAATTATTATATTAAAATAATTATTTTTCTGGTCGATCAGTTATAATCTGTTATCTGGAGAAGTATTTTATCTATTTTCTTTAGACAAGTGTCTGAAGAAAACTTCTTGGAATTCAAAATGTCACAACACCATGTAAGATATTTAAAATATTGTTGTTTCTAACTGCATAGTAAACTCAATCCCATATAATTATTTAGTGTTATGACGTCATAGCACTACAATATTAAAATTATAACGAAGCAATCTCACGTGGGTTATTTATGAATAAATAACTAATAACTCGTTCCTTACATAGATGTTAGTAATCTCCATTTTATAAGTACAGTCAAGAAATGTTATGTATTTTTCTTTAAACATCGACCGAGTTACTTATAAGAAAATAATATTTTTGTAATATAAATTACTAAGTGATTTCACGACGCCATTATCATTTCGCTTCTATTGAGCTTCCTGTAAATTATGATTTAATAGTGTTTTATAAGTTGGCATCTACATATTAGATAATATATTACAAAAGTTGTTCAGTTTATTAATGTTTTCTCGTTAACCGCTTTAAATATTTTATATGCCTTATATATACAAATTATATAACAGTTAACAATGTCACAAAAATATGTTATATTATTATAAGTAATGCAATGTAGTTTAGATTTTCAAGTGTTGTACTAGCTGATGAGATTTTTTATTTAAATATAGGTTGTGATGTACAATCAAGGTAGAAAGCTATATTTTATATTATTTAATATAATAAATATTAGTTTAAATCGACGATTAATTCCTATTTAATAATTATGGGCTTTTGCATTATGTTTTACAATAAGTGTTCATTGCATGAAATAAAAGTTTTATTTTTATTATGTATTTTTACCTCGACTGTACATAGCAATGATCGCATAAAGCAATAGAACTCCAATAACACGAATTTAACCATCATATCAATTTGTACAGTGTTCTGACTTGCCACTATGTTATAAAATTTAGACTATCTATGTATGAAAGACTGTTGAAATCCATTTCTATCTTATAAATGTTATATAATATGCTATACTTTTTATGTATTAAGCATTAATCCGTTTATTTACTGTATAATTATTTAGTTAATCATTTGTTTATACTCATAAATCGAATTATTTATTTAATATTAATGCAGCTTTGTTTAGGAAGTATATAAACTTTATCTTTTCTTTCTTTCTTTAAAACGTGTTTATTATTCTAAAATGTTCTAAATTAAATTTATCAAAACAAAATTTATGACTAGATTATAACAATGTTTAAGTATGTAATTAATTTTGAAATTAGTATTTTTTTTTAAATCATCAATTTTTAATTATTGAATTAACAAATAGTTTTTATGCATTTTTTCTTGCACCTTTTTTCTTATTTAGTTATTGTTTATTTATTTTTAAGCATAATTGATAAAAATATTTATGTAATGACATTATTGTTTAAATTGTTTGATATTTATTATTATATATATAATAACAAAAGATAATACTTTAAATAAAATTTAATAGTTAACAGTTAAAGTTTGTCTCAACGTTTTATACTTGATTTGATATTGATGTTATTATTGTATGTTTTATAATTTGGTGCGGTGAGAAGCGAAATGTAAAAGGGACCAGAAAATAAGCGGGTGTTATAAATTATTATTATTACGTTGTAATCTAATCAGTTACTAATGTAATGCATAATTACCTATAGGTAATTTATTGTAAGTGGCGCCGGTATCGCGGCGATAGCTTGTGCTTAATAATTATTAAAAGAAATTATATTGCGATTATAAAAGACTTTTATTTATTGTTTTTTTTTGGACACGGTGTTTTGTTTTCTGTTAATAATACTACGATTAAAGTATAATTTGTATTTTACATTTTTGTATATATGTATGTATATTGTATTTGTTTAGCAAATAAGATGAATATCAAGAAAGCAACATGCCATTGATTGAATAAATACAATATGATAAATACATCGAAGACAAATTATTTACTTATTACAAAATGTTACACATAAAATAGAATAATATTCCAATTTCAATTATTTATTAGGAATGTCGTTAAAAACAGTATTGGTATCGCCCACCCATCTCTTATTTGTCCTAGTTTAATTTAATATACCTTCAATTAATATTTAAAAAATATATATATTATATACAGGGTTATTTGAAATTAATTGGCAACTCCTTGCGGGCAGCCTCTCTACATCAATCCCAATAACATTTGTTCTACGACTTTTTACAAATCTTGATAAATAAACTAAGAAAACGAAACAACAAAAAAATTAGGCTCCCTCTCTTATGTGTTACTCTGTATTTTGTAAGAAGTACCTAAAAGGTCAACGCCCGGGCGCCATACCTACGCTCACAGTTAATACCACTTCAGAGGCAGCAAATAAATTTTGTATGACAAAACTTGAATTTTGAAAACTGCAAGAGGTGGATAATTAATTACCAATAACCCTGTATACCTATTACCTAAGGAACTATTTAAATAAAATTTACATAAAATGATGATGGGTTTTTGGACTATTTTATACTGCCTACCATCAAATTAAAAATTGGTAAATTATTATCAAATTTGTCTATATTATTTACAAAATCTGGTATTTAGAGGCAAATAATTATCCAGAAATAATAACATTATATAAGTTTAACCAGATATTCACAAAAAAATAAAAAGGTTTCATAAAAAAATATTTATTGTACAGACTATAAAAAAATATATTAGTATTCGTATTCAGATACGATAACCACTAATCTAGCGACGGCGCTGCCAGCGAACATCGACCGTTGGTACAGAGACATAGTTAGTTCTAGTTCAACGACTTGAGGACCTCTTAGAGAACACTGCAGGGAGATCACGCACACGTTGTTTGTGGGTCGCATGCTGAAAATAATTTGATAATCTTAAATTTAGAAGAAATTAATAGTAAAAATTTAATTAGATTTTAGACGGAAAAATACGAATGCCGGTCTATTTTAATATAGTCCTAGGAGGGATTTACTAATCCTATACAAAGTGGGTATCTACTAGATACTCCTAGTAGTTACCTACTTTGTATAATGTTCTAATGTAATAGATTTAAAGGCTATGGTCATTATGTACATGGCTTCCAGCAATCCTTTTTAAAACCGAAAATCGTACAAATACAATGGTTATTTAACCAAGACCTATGGCTGTCCCTAATGTTAAATTCAAATTTTCTTTCGAACTAAAGAGTTCTTTAAGTTGCAACTTGCTAATTTCTAGCCACTAGTAATACTAATTCAAAATTATGAAATCCAGGCAAACACCTAACTTATGAGTGAATATAAAGCTAACGCGTACCCAAAGCAGGTAACATCAGCGGGCGTGACGCCGCGAGCCGCCTGCACGTCCAGTAGACGCATCTCAAAGTTCACCACCGCGTCACGCCACGCTGGACCCTGCATCGAGAACAGATCCACCTGGAAAGAATGCGTTCATCAAATTATGTTTTTTTTTATATAATATAGTAAGTGAGAGTGCAAATCCAATGACGATAAGTGATATCTCTTTCAACTCCAATGGGAATTATACAAGTTTTGCTTTCGAAAACAGTAGTTTTTGAAAACTTGTGAGGCCTTAATTGATATGAGAAATCTTAATAAAATTACAAAGTTACTTACACTGCCGAGTGGCAAGTACAGATTGGAGACAAATGTGATAAAATTGTAACTATAGGCGCTAGGCTGTTGCAGACAAGTCCAGTCCGACACCGGGCATGACCGCTGAATACGGGAACATTTGCTGTGAAGATAAAGTGTTAAAAAATATTCTTTATATTTTAAATAACACAAATATGACAAATTCCTCAGCAGTTTACAAATCATTATTAATTTAACGGACAAACTGTTAAGACATTTTCGTGTTATTCACAATCGTGAATCGATTATAAAATTAAAATTATCGATATCGAAGATATACTTACTGTTTTCCGTCAAGGCGGTACCCGGATGGGCATTTTATCTGGTGGCAATGGTAGCTGCCGCGCGTGTTTTGGCATACATCACCCACACCGTTGCATTGAGCCTGGCCATTGTCACATTCGTCGATATCTGACACAAAAAAAATTTTGTGTTAGTACAGGATAAAATGGAAAAGATTATATATTATGAATATGTTTAAAAGCAATTTCAAACATAGGTTGTATTGCATAATACCTAAACATGAGCGCTTGTCATCGGCAAGGCGGTATCCGGCGGGGCAGGCGCAGCGGTACGAGCCCACGGTGTTGAGGCACTGCGCGGCGCACACACGCGACCCGGACTCCGCGCACTCATCTACATCCGAGCACGTCCTGAACACATTATTTAATTGTTTATTATGAATAAAACCTAAGTAAGGAATCGCTGGTTAAAAAAAAAAATAGAATGAATTAAAAATTAAATGCATCCTTTTTAATTCTCCGTGGAGAATTAGAGAGTATTAAAAAAGAAATCATATGTAGAAATTTTGAATACGTTCGAATTTTCCATAAAGAATTAAATAGTATTTAAAAGAATTCATATGTAGAAATTTTCAGTCCTCTTTTATTCTTTATTATATATTCTTCAAGGGATCGAGAATAAAAAGCATAAAACTTTTTTAATACTTTGTTATTTTTTTAATTCTCCGCGAAAACAAAAATTGCTACACTATTTTAGTATTAAAAAGAATTAGTTAGAATTAAAAAAAATCAATTCTTCTTTATTCTTTTAAATTTTTCGCGAGATCGGATATTGCTAAATTATTTTAGAATCAAAAAGGATAAGTTAGGATTACAAATATTAAATCCTTTTCTATCTTTTTCAATCTTAAAATGATAACAATTTTTTTTGAAACATTAAGGACAATCAAAAAGAATTCATTTCAAGTTTGATCTTTAATTTCCGTTGAATTAAGAGTATGGAGGAGTATCAAATAGGTTTCAAAACGTATGCTTTTTCAATAATTTTTAATTTTCTTTTTTAATCAGGGGTTTATCCTCCGATTTGATCACGTAATTGAACACAAGAACTAGGTCACCTGTTATCCATGTTAAGCCGGTACCCCCTATTACAGTAGCACCGGTATCCTCCCCAAGCATTCACGCATGCGTGTTCGCATAAAGGCACAGGTTCCGCACACTCGTCCACGTCTACGCAGACCTTGTCGTTTGAGGGCGCGTTTCGGAATCCTTCTGAACACTCGCACCGGTATGATCCAATTGTGTTTACACACCGAGCGTTGTAGGAGCATGTCTGTGTTATAATAAAGTTCGTAATGAATACTTATTGATTTAAAACCCACATTTAGATTACAATATAGTAATCATAGTAACGTTTTTTATTATTTCTAGCAATAACAGCAGAAAATAAACAAAATAAATATTATACTTCTAATTCCTATGCTAACTCACATTTCCATAACCGCACTCGTCGATATCATCACAATTCTTGCCGATGCTCCAGTGACCAGCGGGACATTGACAAGAGTAGCCACCGTAGAAGTTCTCACAACGTTGCTGCGGCCCACATTCGGAAATGTTTCGATGACATTCATCGACATCTACCGGAATTAAATATGACAAAATTAAATAAACTACTCACTATAAAAACCGACAGATACCTAAGACGTTCATTACAAAGAACGGAACATCAAATTTCCTCATCTGCATTCGTAACTTATTATGTCTTATAAGCTATGTAAGTATGTAATAAAAAAAAAGAAAGTAGAAATGTAAACTAACCAACGCAAACCCGATCTGGAGTTAGTTTATATCCCCAGGGACAGGTTGAGACCACAGCACCGGTATCGTGCAAACGCGCATAAGTCGGACGCAAGTATCTAGGTCCGCGCTGACCGTATTGAGCACCCACCGTGATCACATTGGAGTCCGGACTGATGGAGGGAGCTGTTTCACGGTGGACTATAAAATGCAATTACAACAAAGCCTAAATAATTAATCGAAACATATATTTGAAATTTGTAATGTCATTTATATCCAAGATTTATCTCACAGTAAGTGGATGTGGGTTGAGCTCCCCGACACCTGGCGCCGCAATCGCATCGGTAACCACCATCTGTATTAATGCAGTCCTCTGAAGAATCACAGTTAGCTTGCTGTGTGGCACATTCGTCAACATCTGTGCAAAATAGAAAATTGAAATACATATTTATTATTTTTGACCAATATATTCAATCAGCTGTTACATCATAAAGAGTAAAAAACGCAATATCGAATACTCACCAACACATTTTTGTTGATTGTGACTGTAAATATACCCCAGTTCGCATTTGATTGGAGCCAAAGAACCACGTGGTCTATTTGGGTATCGGTTCGATGTTGAGGCTGACAAAATAAGTTTATGACGTAACTATATAGATATATGTCTTATTATAAAGCAAAACTTTAGAATTAAAGGATTGAACGTACTTGGTGGAGTAATTTCATTGCTATTTGTGCTTCGAATTGTAGTTGACGTAGTCCAAAAAGTCGTCGAACTAGTTGTAGATCTAAAAGTTGGTCTAAGTGTAGTAGTTCTTAGTGTAGGTCTAGGCGTAGGTTTAGGAGTAGTAGTTCTTGATATAGGTCTCGATGTAAATCTTGGTGTAGTGGTAGGCTTTGGAGTGGTAGTAGATCTCTGAGTTGGGGTAGTTGCAACTCCACACCATCCAGATGGATCTCTAACAAACCCAGCGATACACTCGCATTCATAACTGCTATTTGTATTAACACAGTACTCCAATGAACTGCAGCTATGTCTTTTGGATTCACATTCGTTGATATCTGCAAAATGATAATAAATATCCTAATAATAATAAAATTCTATACATTTGGAAAAATGGAACAAACAATAATGACATTAAAACGTTAATTATTAGTAACTTTAGTTAGTAAAAAAGTTTAGTAAAAAAGATTTTTTTTTAATCTCACCAACACATTCCCCTCGTTCGTTTCTCTCGTATCCATCCAAACAATGGAGGAAGTTCGGATTGAACCTCCCATGTTCTCTATTAATTACATTGGTCCACCTGTTCTTTGGAATGTCACTAGTATTGAAAACAACGCTTCCATCCGGATCGCTTTCTTTCTCAATCACGTCGGTTACCTCGGGTCTTGGCAGGGGAACTTCTATTGCGGTTGAAATTTCTTTAGGATATTTTTCAGTTGGAGGTGGAGGTGTCGAACTAGTGGTAGAAGTTGTAGGCCTAGACCATATAGGTCTTCGGGGAGTAGTTCTTGGTATGTAAGGGAATCTTCTGGGTGGTATATATAGTTTAGGTGTAGTTGATGTGGTAGTAGAACTAGTTGTTGTTGGCAGTGGCGTAGTTGTAGTAGTGGTTGTAGATGTCGACGTAGTAGATGTCGACGTAGAAGATGCTGTCGTAGATGAAGTGATTTCAGGAATTGGAATGGATGAGTTGTCCTCTCTGTTAAAAAAAATACATTTAAAATATTTAAATTTTAAAAACTTATTCTCTAGACATTTTCAATGCTTCTGAAAAATATATATATCTTTGTATATAAAATACTATTTTCGGATACAGCTCACAGACTCACTCAGAATCGTAATATTCGTATTCGTAAACCGGCGGGGAGGTTGTAGTTGTGCTTCGTGTGCACGTGAACGAACCCAGAACGTTCAGGCAACGCAGTTTATAGCCACAGTTGTCCAGCTTTAATGCGCACTCGTCTATGTCTGCAAAGATCGAGCAAATAATCAGTAATTGTATCTATTTTATAATATTGCAGATTAATGTTTCCTTAGTAAAAGAAATATTTGAAACTTTGATAATGAGACTACAAAGCCAATATGTCTAATAAAATATGAGCAAATAAAAATAGAATATTCAACTCTGAATAAAATTGATAGAATGCCCAGTACGAACCTACACATGATCCAGATGTAGAGTCTAACTCAAAACCATTCTTGCAGCGACATTCGTGGCCACCAAAAGTATTGATGCAGTTCTGGAACTGGTCACACAGATGTGAACCTTCGCGACATTCGTCGATATCTGGAGAGTAGATTGACAAAAAAATATTCTGTTTATTGCTTAAGCAAATTGTAACAATTATCTTAATGTAAATTATAACGTCTTAAAGTTTACCTTCACAAATTGTTCCCCCAGGTCTTATTCGAGTACCCTCTTGACAAGTTTTTGTTGCTAGTCTGAATATAAAACAGTCAATTTATAACGAATATATTTTTTTAGCTTTTGGAACCAGCATAGAACGGTAAACATATAGTTTATTTTTTGGTCTTGATTAGTCATGTGGCAAACTACCTAGTTTGTCAAAATAATTATAAATTCCACCTTATTATAAATTGCATTCTTCGAGTTACAATACAATTCTATGGTACTAATCTGATTAGACAGTCCAAATGAGAGCTGTAATAGCTACAGCTGTCAGCTAGCATCTATAACTCATCAAACCTAAACCTACATTTAATCTCTATTGATTTAGTCTGAGGTAGACCAGTCAGTTAAGTGTTATTATTATTATTATTTTATTATAATTTAATATCATTGAAAATATATAACATTACTTTGGCAAAGTACTAATCTTGGATTTGCAATTGTAAGCGCCCGGTAGGTTGATGCATACTTCGTTTCGTTTGCATACTTCTGCACTTTCTTCACATTCGTCAATATCTAAAAATAAGGAAAAAAGCGTTCTAATTCTTTATTCATAGTTTGGTAACTCTTTCCAATTGAGTTGTAAGAATAGAAGGGAGAGGGGGATAGGGAGAAAAGAGGGGTCGAAGCCCTATCCCCTGACACCATTTTTATTGTGCGAAAATGTTTAGTTTTGGAGATATTTCGATTTGAAGTTTCGTAAAAACTAACCTAAAATGTAAGTAATTAAGACTTCTGTGACGTCTCCGGCGCTTCAGGATGGCCAGCCCCTTCACCCTTGCGTAACACTGAACTGAAACCCAAGCTCGCCTTCGCCACTTCGGCTTGCTGGTCGCCTTCGGCGACCAGCCTCAGTAGCTACGGCTCGATTGGGTTTCAACTCAGTGTAACGGCGGGTGGGGGCTGCCCTCCTTCCGCGCCTCCGGATTTACAAAAACACTCTAGGGGTAGGGCAGACAAGACTACGTGGAGTCGGGGTTAACAAAGTCAGTTTTGACAAAAAAAGTAATATAAATATTAATTATTTCAAAAAGCATTTTAAATCACAAACGTCATATGTCAAGTTGCCGCCATTTAACATTAGGGAATCTAAAACAACAAAGTTGTTACGAATTGTGTTTTTCTTGTTAAATTAAAATGAAAAATTGATAATATCATATAAATAATTGATAAACATATTGCATAGATGTGAAGTGTTCTTGTGTTAAACATTGTGTTTTTGTGCTAATATTGGTGAAAACACGGTAAGTTTATTTCACACAAAAAAACATATAAAAAAGAAACTACGCATTTTCGCAGGCTGGGAATAGTATTAAAAGAAAGGGGAGACCAACCCCTTTCAAATGATACCATTTTCAAACCAAAACTCTTACAACTCAAATGGAAATTCTAGCCCATAGTTTTGTTATCTTTTTAGTTTCAATGTGATGACGAAAGAGTTACTCAAAATAAATGTATTATGACGTGTATCGTTTTAGAATAAGAAAAAAATGATATGAATGCGTGGATAAATTTATACCTTCACAGATGCCAGTGCCAGCATTCACCTTAAACCCAGGAGAACATCGTTTGGAGACGTGGTCCTGGCAGAAGTAGGTCCCGTGTGTGTTGATGCAGTACTGAGACAGATGCTGGCAGTCATCTAATCCCTCTTCACACTCATCAATGTCTAATATGATGTTGGAGGAAAATAATTAAAATAATTAAAAAAAAAGATATGAATACAAACAAATAATAATTTACAGATTATTCTTAACGCTTTGTTAAAAGAAAATATTCGATGTATTAAACGTTGGAATGAGTAATTGTCAAGTACAGAAAAAGGTCGATATTATATGCACTGAATAGAAGTTAATAAATAGCGTTTTGAAGAATTGCAATCTCATATATATTATTCACTTACCGAGGCAATCGTCATCTGGACCAACTCTAAAACCGAGTGGACATATATCGTTTCTTACAGTGGGAGTGGTTGTAGCCCCGGTCTCAGTGGTGGGTTGAATTCCATCTTCCGTAAAAGGCTTTCCAAGTTTACCACCACATTTGAAAGCACCGATAGTGTTTTCACAGAGATATTTTGGACAAGGTGGTCTTGATAGACGACATTCATTTATGTCTGGAATATTACGTGTATTAAATTAAAATTTGAAAAGTAATGACGGTCTCATCCATAGTCTTTGAAAGAATTAACTTTATATACTTCATTTTCTTACCATCACAAACTTGGTTGACTACATTTCGTTTAAAACCCGGAGGACAACTGAGACCAATATCTCTTTTCTTAATTGGCACACATTTGAAAGAACCTTCAGTATTGTGGCATACCGTATCTTCATCTGTGCATAGGTTATCTGTGGCTTCTGCACATTCATTTATGTCTGCAAGCGGAGATGCAAATGAATGCATAAAATTTAAATGTATTCACTTTGCATTATAATTTAACATTGACTACCCTTTGTATTTAATTCGCCTGCAAACCCATTGTTAGTACCTTTTTCCACACAGATTATTGGACATTGACAATAAACTATTTTAAAAGATACCTTTACAAGACTTTTTATCTGGTTGAAGTCTATACCCTTCTTTACACTGACATAGGACCTTGCCATCACTGTCTGTACAATTATGGTCACAAGAGTTCGCCTTACATTTTTCCTTTGGTTTTTCTGTCGTCGTCTCTTTCCTCTTTTCCGTAGTGGTCTCTAATTCTCTGACAGCTTCCTAATAAAATGTTTTAAATGTTCAAATCTAACAATTCAATAATTGATGAAACTAATAAGTAATATACAATAATAAGTTTATTTCTGGTAACAAAACATACCATGCAGCATTGACGATAAGCCTTCTTTCTCAAAGAAGTGGTAGGACTTATGAATTCTTCTTCTAGTTCTCCACAACCCATCTTACCCTGGGACTCCCCAGCAAGACGGCCAAATGAACACTCGTCACAACATATCTAAAATCGGGAAAGTGTAATAAAATGTAATCTTAATTACATATATAGGTTGAATGAAATGAATAGATCGTATTAGTAAACAAGTTATAGTACCTTCCCCATTTCAGTCTTAGGTGCCAAACACTGTTTAAGAAGGCCAAACTTAATTCCAGAATTGCATTCATCTTTTTGCCTGTGAAGGAAAATTAGGAATTAATGTTTAATTAAACTAATAAAGTTTTTTGTACTAATACAGTGTACTCACAGTAGTTGTTGTTCGCAGCATCCTCGTGCGACAGACGTACAGAGTTCAATTTGTGCGGGTTCCATTTCATCTGGTGACCCTACTGCAGAACAGGCTCTATCAGGAGAAATCATAGGAACCATTTCTCCATATTTGCAGCATGTCTCTGTTACTTCTGCCTCCTCATCTGAACTGAGTGCTGGCGAAAATAGAATTAAAAATATAACTAAATTAATAAATTTATCTGAAAACTAAAAAAACATTTAAAATGTTTTCAAATATTTATATCTATTTTGCTATAGCTATAATACCTTCAAAAACATAAAAAACACAAAAACCATAACATAATGTTATATATTTCGGGCAATGAAGTTTTTTTTTTTTATATTATGGTATTAATTTGGGTTACAACAAACTTACATCCGAGGTTTAATCTAAACCTTGCTATAACCGCAAGTTTACCCCATTAACTTGGTTTATAATTGTTAATGGATTAATGTTTGAAAATATCTTTAAACTTCTATAGCCATGTTAAGCTTATTTAAATTTATATAAATATAGAATGAAAAATAAACCGATACGGGCAGGGACTCGAACCCGCGACTACTGGGAAACCGTCCCGTCGCTCTACCAACTGAGCTACCGTATCGCTGTCCGCCTCGGTGAATTAAGCATTCTATATGTTTATTGATTAGTTGATGGAACGAGATGGTGATAAATATTAAACTGTGTTGCGGCTTCATCTCAACTGCAATTTTCTTTATTCTAGTAGGTATGTTGTTTGTACTTTACTAGACACAGGTAGCTCGTAGGAGGAGAGGTTAGACTGATTTAGATTATTTATCAACTGCTTCTGTAATGCACACTCATGCACAAGGAGATTGCTACTTATTATCCAATATACTCAAATGATTTCTACAACAGCTTGAAAGTGTAGACTTTCAACTTGTTGTAGGAAATACTCTCAGAGATGTTTAAAGCAATCTCCATCTACGGTTTTTTCGTTTATTTATTATTTCAGTTACTATTACTGTTTTAGTTAATATCGCCCGTCTAATATTAATTGTCCTTTCAAAATAGCTTTCAAAATGGTTTGGATATCTTTAACTAAGATTGAGTTAAGCTTTACGTTTTGATTTATGCCTAAAGCTTTATTCATTTCCGGAAGAATACTGAAGTTTGAAGATCAAGAGTCAAATAAAAAGTTGGTAAAGGTTGGTCCTGCTTCCAAATCATACTAAAATGTCGTGCGTTATAAAAAGATTAAATATATAATATATATCAATATACAATATTATAAATTTATAATCAAAGCATATAAAACACTATTATCATTATAGGACAGTCATTTAACGTAAAAACCATTATCCTAATCATTATCGTTGTATTTATAACGGCAGATGATCTCGATGAACTCTCGATATATGCAGTGGATAACTAGAATGTTTCATAGCTAGAATAATATTAGCATATATAGACAATTATCATAGTAATATAGCCAATTGTTCTATAATTTTAAGTTCGCAAAACATTATCTTGTGATTCTTAATGTTTATTATGATTTATCTTATATTTTTTCTTTATCATGCGATGCTTCTCTATTCCCCTTATTTCTTTAAAGATCTGCTTCAGCTATCCCTAATTAATAAGCCAATAAATAAAATAATAATTGTTTATTTTACTTTTTTTTAACCATATCTTAGTAAGTTTGATAAGATGGCAATTAGTGATATTATCAATAGAGAAAAGTTTATTGATTTTTAATTAATGTAATATTTAAATCGATAAAGTAAATTAAGAAAATGGTTATTTTAAATGATCATAAGCATGCTATTTATTGTTGGTAGATAAAATATCTAATAATATTATTGACATTAACGTGTAGGATTTTTTTATTTATTTGTCGCCCTTAATCCCAGCTCGTAGGGAAATTTGACACCTCAATAAAATGTTCCTAATTTTTAATCTTATCGAAATAATTTACGTAAGGATTCTTTATTAAGTTACATAAGCATAACAACCATTAACATGTAATTATTTCTAAATATTCACCAAGATATTGGTGATATTACCTCCTCCTAATTTATTAATATATTAGTGAGATAATCTTCTGTACTAAATCTTCAATATCTTTGTATATCTACAAAAGGGTTTTACGGGTTCGAAACTTTAGTTTAGTACGATTACAGAAGAGAATTTATATAATTATCAGCAGAAGACACTTATATTTTTTGCTGGAAGTTGCTATGAGGGCAGTTGCGTTATAGCCTACAATCTCAAGTTTCAAACGTACAAACATAAAACAAACCCTTCAGTAAAAATAAGTTTGTAAGTATAGATTAGGTACTTACTAAATACCTAATAGATGCCTGAGTACTAGACAACTTACAAAACTTAACTCATTATATTGAACTGTAATAAATATCTTATCAATATTTTACAAGTTACAATATGTTAGAATGTTAATATGTTAGAACATGTGTTGCTTGTGTAGACATACACACTCAATTAACTTTTACAAACATAACATTTATCAGAGAAAACCATGGTGACATTTTATGTAGAAGTCATGGAAGAGTAATGACGTAAATTAATAATCGATTTATAATGAGATTTAGGAATCGATTTTTCATTCTTTATTTATATAAATTTATGATGATTGAAATAAACCTTAAACGGTTTCCTAAAAATTCCATCTGCAAGTTGGTCATTTGATTCATCTAAAGAAGTGGGTTGTAATTACATTTTGGCGTGTTTTCATAATCTACTACTATATATACATACTACTACTATATATTACTATGTATATTTCTTCAAAAAAAATATATCTCAAGATCTTTCGACTTTCCGGATTTGACAAATCATTCAAATGACAAGTCGTTTTGCGATAAGTTTTAATAATATAAATAATATACAACAACTCTTTTATCAATTATCTGTTACGCAATTGCTTTTAATTATTATACAATTCTAGAGACTTATAATAAAAAAACTTATTTAGTTCCATGATATCAGAAGATTTCTTAAAAACGTGTACGAAACCAAAACAATATTTAATATAAAATGTTCGATCTTAATTAATGGAACTTTTCCATTTCAATAACGTAAGTTTAGGACATGTGCAACACTTATCAATGTAATTGTAAGACCAAATGTACCTAGTGATGTTTTTATGTTTTTTTTAATAACAATATTTACAAACTAACTAGGTAGGTTATATAAAAGAACTACATATTATAAAAAAATACTCTACTCTATAATGTTCTAGAAATAAAATATTCTACATATTGATCATTGTACTTATTTAAATTGATTGAAATTCATTAGAAATTATTTACTCAGCTGAAACTAAACGTTACTCACCATGGACAGAATGTCTTGTTACAACACTTAACACTATATTTAACACTAAAAATAAATTCATTTTGTCCTTATTAAAAAAAAAGAGTTTAAAATAAAAAACAACAACACACTACTGGCACGAAAATCCAGATTTCAATAAAAAAAGTAAAATACTGAAGTTTGTTCTCATTTTTATAATTTGAGAAGCGAGTTGTCTTGTCGATGCCTACCAGAGTTATGATAGTAAACAGGTCAAGCTGTGATACTGATAACATTTCTGCGCATGTCATCTAAACTCAGACTGAGGTCAAAGTATGGTTGGTAAATCAGAAATAGATACATTAATTTGTGATTGGAAAGATTAAATAACTTAGATATACCTAGCTAGATTTTTAATGTACTTAGGTATGCCAGTAGGAAAGATAGGATACAGTTGGTCCTTTTTATGTTTAAGTATGTTCCTATGCAGTTTTTTCACCTTCTGATACAAAACAGTATTTAACACATGCGACTTAGACTTAGTGTTATATTTTGGAATCGGATAGAAGAGATGCGATTTCTTATTCCTGTCTTCAGCTGATAAGATAAGACTCAGTGAAGTGCTCATCGAATAGTAACTGACAGTTTAAAAAGAATAAAACTTTTCTAGCTTTTAGTTTTACCTTTTTACCAAGTAAGGTAAATGTAATCTGATTATAAAAGAAAAAAATTGCCTTAGTTTTTCACGAGATGCTCTATCAAGACCGGAAATTTTGCGCCTACTGATTTATCTTACGTTCAATAATTTTATTATTACTATAATTATTCCCAAATAGGAAGTTATAAAAACTAATTGCAACCTTGTCTTTAATCATATTTAAATCTATCCAATTCACACCTTTACTACTTCATTATTTAACAACACATTAACGAATACAATTTAAATGACAATAAAAATTTATAATTAAGGAAAAACAATTGTACAAATAAGTCTGTAAGTGTTTTATTATAAAGACGATTGTGATTTTGTTCAGCAACATGACATTTCGTGTTGGTATTCAACAGCTCATAAGTTTTTACAACCAATATGACATTTAAAGAAAGTTCTTTAAGCTGCAGTTTTCTTTTATTCAAGTTTCTTTTTTATTGAGTAGGTATTATTGCAATATATCCTCGATTGTTAGAAATCTAACCTTATAAATATTTACGTATAGATCCTTTGTCATACTGTTTGTTTAATTTGACATCACATATACTCACATCTCAGAACAATAACTATATCTCACTATCGCGATCGATATCGCGGATAATTTTACACAATTTCACATCACTAGAAAAAATTCAGTTGTCTACGGCAGTGTACTCTTTAAAAATCTGAAGCTCCTTCTATGCTTTAGTTATTGTTCTGAGACTCACATCAAATTTATCTGTCATGTGATATTGTAATAATGGCGTTACTTACTTTTGAGGTAATATTCATAACGTACAGATCACATAAAGATTACAATGATTGTATAGTATGGTATTAAAAGAAATTATTAGTAAAATATAAATTTAATTTTAAACATTGTTTTAAGTTTTATATAGAAATTGGTTATTTATCATTAAAACAATGGAACATCCAATATAAATGTTGAAAAAAAAATAATTAAAATCCTATTTCATATAAAGTTTAAAATGGACCATCTTGTTGTTGGATATGCAAGTTTTAGTGAGGTCATGACTTAAAACTATAATGGTAATTTTAATAAAACAAAAACACTAAGTATAAATTGATGATGTTTTCCGAAAACATCATCCATTCCGGTTAATCCGTTTCTGAGATTAGCGTACACAAACGAACGACGAACAGACAAAATGAAAAAAACATATTTTAAATGTAACTAAACTAAATGTTATTCAGACTGACGCTCAATTTTTATGTGTAAAATTGGCTTTATATTTTTTACGTGTTGCTCGCACAGATAAACAGATTTTTTTTATGTTAGAAATGGATTCTGTTAGTTATCCCTTCATATTCTGGCTATTTATTTTGTAATATTTTCAATGTATAGAAACTAATCCTCTGCGATTTATTTCATGTATAGAAGAAGATTTACTTGGTACCTATTACGTGATTCATATAAATTGATCAGACTTTTATATTTCATAATAAAATAAACACTAAATGTTAAGAGAAGACCATTACAATATATTCCTTAAAACTGCATCCAAATTGCTTCAGTCGTTTCTGAGTTTAACATGCACAAACATACAGACAAACAGACATAAAGACATAAAGACATAAAGACATAAAGACATACAGACATAATAGTCCGGGAGCCAGCGACCAATTTTCGTCATGAATTTCCTCCCGAGTAAAAATTTGTAAACTGCAATAGAAAGTTGTGTTATGAAGCTTCGCGACCGTCAGCTGCGGCTCTGGTGGTGGAGAAGGCAGTGGCAGCCTCCCACGCACGAAGAAAAAAAAAATTTTTTTAGTTATTTCCTCCCATTCTAAAATTTCTTGAATAATAGTTTATCTAATATCTTGAAGGGAAAATAAAGTCAGCTGACCATAACATGGTGGATTATACGTCAGCTGGCCGCTCAAACATGAAAAAAAATAAAAAAATTTGAATGATTTCCTCTCAACTAAAAATTAATCTGGTGATAGCTTATATGTTACTGTGAATGAAAATTAACATCAGCTGGCTGTATCTCAGTGGAAAGTCCGTCAGCTGGTTACTTGAAATGTGTAATGTAGCAGCATTTATCACCTACTGAATCTTATCAGCTGACAACTTTTCCCTTTACTTACAGCTAGCTGATTTTTTTTATTATTTACTAGAGTATATTAACTATTCTCTTATATATTTTCATCCAGGAGGAAATCTCTTTTCTCAGGTTGTTTGGCAATATATTTGATTTGAGTATGTTGATAATAAATATGCAGTTTAATAATGAAGGAAATATAGTTATAACTAAAGTTTAATTAATCAATAATTTATTGAAGCATAATTTTATAAATTAATGAAATTTTATTTTAATATAATGAATAAAAATACTAATATCGGTTATTCATTTTCGCTCTCGCTTTGGCTTAAGTCGCTTTCAATTCTCTCAAATTCACTGCTAGAGTCGCTATCCGAGGAATTACATACGATCATGTCATCATCATCATTATGAGTGTGAATATATATGTATATATATATAAAAGTATAATTTAGTGTAATGCATTATTTGCCTCATATATTCCAACTAGGGAATTACACTATAGAGAACTTCTACAGTAAGCATATACATTATATATATATGTATATATATATATGTATATATATATATATATATATATATATATATATATATATATATATATATATATATATATATATATATATATATATATTATATATATAAATATATAATGTATAGGCTATATAGTTAGAATATTTGAGGCAAATAATGCATTACACTAAATTATACTTTTTCTTACATTGAATTGATAAAAAATTATAATCAAAATAGTAGAAAGAAAAAAAACTTGTGTGGTTTTATGAAACCACCGTAAAAGTGAAACTTTTTTTCACATTATAGACATTTAACTAAAAATTTTCGGAATAATATTCCATTAAGGGTATAAAAATTGCTTCATCAATCTTAATTTTATACTTAGAAAATGGGAATGATAATGGGAAATGATAAAAGTAGACTAGGTCTCCAACTAATATTTTTATTGAACTCTGTGTCTTAGAGTACGACATACATAATACTTAACAATTATTTAGATGATATACACATATTAAAACACTGAAAACAATATTTTATAATCGTTGAGTCATTTTGATCCGTTTTTCAATTATTTTCAATCATTCTATTATCAATTCCATCTTCATCATGAATTTCACAGTTTATAAATGTAACCAATATTTTATGGTAACTAAAATACGTGAACAGTGACTTACATTCGATTTTTTCAATGTATCTAGTAAAAACCGCATCGATACGAGCGCCTTTCACTTTATCCCTACTCCGCGGCCGACCGTCACGCGACATGCAACACACAGACGAAAAAGTTTGAGACGATGTAATAAAAGTTTTACTTTAATAACATTCTATCCATATACTTACGTTAATGTTGAAGGTGTCTCTTCTGATATTGTTCTTATTTTCCTATATTTTTGCGGCAAAGCAGTATAACGTCGATAACACTCACTGTGATACAACTGATAATGGTTAGGCCGTGTAGGAAACACAGTATTTTGATCGGTTAGATTATTAATTTTACGTATTGTTAGTATAGATGTACACTTATTTAAATTATCTTCACTGAATAATTTTAAATGAACATTAGTTTTTGTACAAAAGACGCAATAAGGTACCACGTTAGACATTTTATTTTTAATTATCCGTTACTATAATAACACTATGTTTCGACTGACCAACTTAAACATGGAATCTTTCACTTTCTATTCGAGTGAAATTATAATTTCAACTTACCCTCTCGTTAGTGTGTTTGACGCTCTGCTATAGCATAAAATCTGGAGAGGGAAATTTGAATCTACAATCTACCTACAATGTAAAAACGGCTCATGTATTACTTTAATTTGTATAAGAAAAGGAGATAAATAGAGAAAAGTGATTTCCTCCTGGATGAAAATTTATAAGAGATTAGTTAATATACTCTAGTAAATAATAAAAAAAATTAGCTAGCTGTAAGTAAAGGGAAAAGTCGTCAGCTGATAAGATTCAGTAACCAGCACACATTTCAAGTAATTTCAAGTACACATTTCAAGTAACCACCTGACGAACTTTCCACTGAGATACAGCCAGCTGATGTTAATTTTCATTCACAGTAACATATAAACTATCACCAGATTAATTTTTAGTTGAGAGGAAATCATTGAAATTTTTTTTTTTTTTTTCATGTTCGAGCGGCCAGCTGACGTATAATCCACCATGTTATGGTCAGCTGACATTATTTTCCCTTCAAGATATTAGATAAACTATTATTCAAGAAATTTTAGAATGGGAAGAAATGACTAAAAAAATTTTTTTTCTTCGTGCGTGGGAGGCTGCCACTGCCTTCTCCACCACCGGAGTCGCAGCTGACGATCGCGAAGCTTCATAACACAACTTCCTATTGCATTTTACAAATTTTCACTTGGGAGGAAATTGGTCATGAAAATCTGTTACTGGCTCCCGGACTATAAAGACATACAGACAAAAAGACAAAATAAAAACCGCTATTTTGGGTTCTCTTGCTCTTATAAAGATTTTTTCATGTCCTCATCATATTTTTTGTTACGTGTTGCATGTACAGAAATCATCAATCAAACAATAAAACATCAAACAAACAATAAACAAATCAGAAATCAAACAATACAGACAAAATGAAAACACATTGTTTTGGGTTCTCTTGTTTATATAAAGGTCCCCCCGTATGAATTTTGCAAATATTTTTTTTCGTATTGTGTGCACAACTAAAAGACAAACAGATAAACACACAAAAATTTTAAAAATGCTGAAAACGGATTCTTTTAGTGATTACTTCACATGCTGGTATATTTTTTAAAATATTTTTAATGTACAAAGACTACTCCTCTACAGATTTATTACATGTATAGAATAAGACTTTCATGGTACCTATTACGTCATTGACATAAATTGTCATAACTTTTTTATTTCTTAACCGATTTAGATGAGATAAACACTAAATGTTAAGTGAAGACTGTGATACTATATTCCTGAAAACTGTATTCAAATTGGTTAATCCGTTTCTGAGATTAGCGTACACAAACATACAGACATATAGACATATAGACAAACAGACAAACTGAAAAACCATTGTTTTGGGTTCTCTTGCTCTTATGAGAGCCTCCTAAGATGTTTTATTTAAATATTTTCCATGTACAGAAATGGATCAGTGACAATTTTATTATATGTATAGATATATGTATTCATAGTACATATTGGGGGTACATATTGGTAGTAAATATTATTAGTATATAATAATAAGAATATAATAATATTAATATCAGAACAAATTTCACACATTGATCTAACCCCTAAGTAAGCAAATTATTTGCTTGTGTTAAGGGTGTTAGACAAAGATACAAATACATAGAAATACACATATAAATACTGAGAATGAATTTAATAAACGACCAAACCCAGAAACACAAACATCTATGCTCATCACATAAATGTCTGTCTCTGCCGGGAATCGAACCCGAGCCCCATTGCGCCGTGACACGTTATGCGTCTGCGCTAACCACTCGACCAACGGGGCGATAGTATAAATTGATAGTACGTATTGATAGTAGATATTGATGGTACATATTGATGGTACATATTGATAGTACATATTGATGGTACATATTGATGGTACATATTGATAGTATATATTGATAGTACATATTGATAGTACGTAATGATAGTACGTAATGATAGTACATGTTGATAGTATATACCGATAGTACATATTGAAAGTTCATATTGATAGCACGTAATGAAGCTATATATTGATAGTACGTATGTATGGTACGTATTGATGGTATATCTTGATAGTATATAATGATGGTACATATTGATAGTACATATTGATAGTAGATATTGATGGTACATATTGATAGTATATAAATATAGTACAAATTGATAGTACGTAATGATAGTACATGCTGATATTACATATTGATAGTATATATTGGTGGTACATATTGATAGTACGTATTGATGGTATATCTTGATAGTATATAATGATGGTACATATTGATAGTACATATTGATGGTATATATTGATAGTACAATTTGATAGTATATAACGATAGTAGATATTGATAGTAGATATCGATAGTACGAATTGATGGTACATATTGATAGTATATCATGATGGTACATGTTGATGGTGCATATTGATATTACATATTGATGGTATAAATGGATAGTATAAATTGATGGTATATATTGATAGTAAATATTGATGGTACATATTGATAGTATATAAGTATAGTACATATTGATGGTACATATTAATAGTAGATATTGATAGTATATATTGATGGTAAATATTAATAGTACATATTTATAGTATATATTGATAGTCCTCCCGTCAGGGAATAATAATAAACTGCAATAAAAAGAAAATACATAATTGGTCTACCTACTCAGTAAAAAAAATCTGTACTTAAAAATAAAAATATATATAAAAAAAAACTAAAAATACTCCTACACGCAAAAACTACTTGTAGGAGTTTGATGAAACTTTGAATGGGTACGTTTTATCGAAATCGGAATCTATGCTTATAAAGTCGCAGGTACAGATAGTGTATAGAATAAGATTTGCATGGTATTTAAATTTATTTATTTATTTTATTTATTTTTTGTTTATGTCATTGACGTAAACTTTCATAACTTTTTTATTTCTTCACATATTTTGATGTAATAAACACTAAATGTTAAGGTGAAGAATATTTCAATAAATTTCCTTAAACTGCATTCAAATTAGTTAAGCTGTTTCTGAGATTAGCGTGCACAAACATACTGACATATAGACAAACAGACAAAACGAAAAACCATTATTTTGGGTTCTCTTGCTCTTTTAAAGGCCTTCCAATGTGATTTTTTAAAATATTTTCCATGTACATGACAGTACAGTTTTTCATATCAGTGACAATTTTATTATATGTATAGATAGGTAATACATACTACGGTGAGGGACTTAATGTCAAAAAATGTCCATAGAAGACATTATCATATTCTCCTATGTCCATTGATGTAAAAAACGATAAAGATTCATTCAGGAGTATCATATGTGTCAATTCTTGATTAAGCTTAAGTAACTGATGCTTAATGACATTCGGATGTAACAATGACAATGTTTGCTGGGTAGTTAGAATTCAAAATGTATAATACTGGTAAGGATTATTATAGATGTGTATGTACATTCACGGAACGTTTCTATATGGAAACAAAAAATATACATAATTAAACAAAGAAATTATTTATATTATAATTTCCCAATTATGTTAAATAATTAAATTGTTCGTATATTTTTATTATGATACAGAATATGTACAATAAAAAAGTGTGTTAAATATTGTCGAACTAATAAATTATACTCAAAATAATTCTAATATAACATATTTATGTATAAATTCTAGAGAAGCATACTGAGTATTATCTCGCACTTGACCCACTGGCCTCTAGTCCCCACCAGAAGATACAATGTTCATAAATAAACTTATATTAAATGATCAATGAAGTATGCTGTGAAAGTTTATTTTTATAATGACTTAGAATTCAATTGATTTTTACAATAAAGAAGTATGTATTAATCATAACCATTATAACCATTCTTATTATAAATTTATATAAATATAGAATGGAAAATAAAAAGATACGAGCAGGGATTCAAACCCTCGACCTCTGGAAAGCTGTCCCGTTGATCTACCAATTGAGCTACCGTATCGCTGTCTGTCTCGGTGAGTTAAGCATTCTATATGTGATCGTCTTTATCGGAACGGTTCGAATCCCTGCCCGTATCGGTTTATTTTTCATTCTATATTATTATACAAATTTAAATAAGCTTAACATGGCAATACATGATTATAGATATTTATAAACATTAATTTCGGTAGTGGCATCTTTTTAATCAGTCTTATCTATACAAAGTTAGAAACAATGGTTAGGATTATCGAAAGAAGCTTAATAGATGACCACCGTCCCGATAAAGAAGTCCCGAAGAATTTTAGTATATATCTTCTCAGTGTAATTAATACGATCAGAGGTTTTGTTACCCAAGAAATATCGACTTTTATTGAGCGTTTATTTATTTATAAAGAAGAATGAGTCATTGTATTTCTTTGCGATAACTTCTCAAAGTACATCTACTTGATGATACATGATGATGATGATGATTTTTTTAATTACTATTTAGATTTTTGTCTGTAATTTAGTTTTGTTTGAACTTTGGTCCAATTTTTATTATTCATGACAGAATCTTCATGTTTGGAAATTTGTATAGTCTGTTGCATAGCAAAAGATTTTTTATGATTTTTTGTGTGTTTCATGTAATGTAAGTACTGTGCAAGTGGTCTTTTAAAATAATAGGACAGGATATCTGAAGAATTAACGGTAAATAACTCCAAAAGTAAATAACTATGAAACAACTCTTCGAGTGTCGAAATATTGAAGTTGATGTGACGAAGTTATTGCGTTAGTGGAACTTCATGATTATTAATACACGAAACGATTTGAATAAATTTACAAAATGCTTACGTTAGTCTGGACTCGACGAAAAGATATGTATTTTATTTTCTCTTTCTATGCATTTCTGCTAAAGCTTCCTTGGATTTGTTTTAAAGTTTACATGGTTCTAAACTCGTGCAAGTAATCTTTCTAAACTTGTTACCCTACTGAGATAGTAGATAGTATTTTTGTTTGGAACAGCGAAAAATAGGTGGTAAGATTTGACGATTAATATGTACAACCACCAGTATTTTGAATTGTATTTGAATGTCGGATCAAACAATTTTAAATCCGCTACCGAGACGTCATATAACTTAAGGAAAACCGAGCTTGGTAGTCTTCCTACCAAATCTTTAACTGCAAAAAGAATGTAATTTACATCGCCTATAAACCCATTCTCTTACGACTGTATTCGAAACTGTGCTTATATAGCTTTTCATTATAAGGATACACGTAAAATTTAATCAACTCTACTTAAACCTAATGAAGTATCACATCACATTATCTAATTTATTTAGTAACAACTATATAACTTTTGCTTAATTGTATTCGAAAATAATTTCGTCCTTATACGTAAAATTTAAGTAGGTACTGACTTTCACACATTATTATCGTTTATACTATGTACAACGTACTACAACACTTTCACTTTATGTACAAGTACAGAAGTCACCTCTAGAAAGTCATATCAAAAAGTTCCTAGATAGCAAAAAAAACACGTAGGACGTAATCTAATTCTAACTATCAGAGTTATTGCGACTAATTCAATCTGCCGTCTAATAAGACGTGAATGTCATACAAATCATAATAATAACTACAAACCTATTACTATGAATAACCTAATAAATAAATAATATGATTGTATATATGTATTTAAAATAGAAATTAATATATATTGTATGTATTTTATTTTAATATCGAGCTGCTTCACCTGTCTGTCTCAGTAATTTATGTTTTTTAGGACATGGTCTATTAAAAAAAAAATCACTATAATCAACAATACTTTTTCCTTAATTGGCGGGCAAATATTTCCACGTCTTTTGTATTTAAGCTCCCATAGAACGGTTATTTTATTCTGTTTTCTGTCTTTGTTGTCATAGAGACAACAAAAATAATTACACCATCAGTAATCTTTTAAATGATCTAGCTATCAGGGTTCATGACATACAGCCTGGTGAAAGACAGACGGACAGAGCAGTAATACGGTTCCATTTTTACTCTTTGGGTACGGAATCCTATAAAACAACATAACATTATATAAGTAAAATAACAAACAAGGAAAACAATTCATAAGTATTACTTTTTCATGCAATATTTCTTCTTCAAAATTAAATTTTCACGCTTAGTAAAGTATTGTTAAGATTTGATTTAAATCTGTACTATACTTTTGTTTTATTGTAGTACATTTCAAACCAGTTGATTTGGAATTATTTACAGAATTGATTGATTTGGAAATTGGCACATGGCTTAGTAGGAATTTTATATTTTGACTCTCACACTGTTCCAATAATACTATACAAAATTTCATACACTACTGTTTTTGAGTTATGTACCAACAGATAAGATTTAAAAAAATATTATTTGAACGTCCGAATTGAGATATGATTCTTAACACATTGTTTTCTTTTACATGTAGTGTGCAGATTAGATCTCACTATTTTATTATACAATATAAGTATTTTATTACCCTAATTTATTATTTGAATGTTTTGCTTGATATTTCATTTAAAGTAATAAAAATAAAAGAAAAAAAAAAGATCACTAAGAAAAGATCGACCAATACTTACACACGCATGCATTAAAAACAATTCACTAATCAAGTCTCTCATTACTTATTGTACGCACTTAAATTCATTTAATAAAACCAATTATTCAATTACATTTTTAATCAAAACTTAAACAGTTTCGTATAAAAAATATATTAATCTAAATATAATTTATACACCATCATTCAAAATAATATAATACAAATTTAGTTAAACCAATGTACACTTCTTATCTCATATCTCAGACTTCTCAGGAATCGTTTCTCCTTTCATTTCTTTTCTAACTGGCCCTGTGTGTGCGATAGGTACATTTCTCTCCCCTTTAGGAGTGTCCCTTCTTGAAGCTAGGACTGTCAAAACACCATCAGAGGACAACTTGGATTCTATTGCTTCTGAATTAGTATCTTCTGGGATTTTAAAACGCCTCACAAACTGCCTCGATATATAGCCGTGCTCGTCTTGCTTCTCTTCATGTTTTCCTTCAACGACAATATAACCATTTGATGTTTTGACTGTAATTTCATCTGGTGCGAAATGCTGGACGTCAACATTAATTTGCCATTTATCCTTTTCGAATTTCATAGAAGAACTTGTATCTTTCGGCCACCAACCATTGTAGCGTGGGGCAATCGGACTTGGAGTTGCAGTAAATAACTCTTGAGGAGTCAAAGTTATACCAAAATTTTGATCCAGAAGACGTCGTGGCCAACGTAGATCGTAGTCGAAGAAATATGGAGCTAGAGACATTTTTGTCACAGTATTCTCGGTTATTCGATCTCAATATGAATACATTTGGCGTCTCTGCTATTTATATACGACCGAGCAATGACGTTATGAACGGTGTTTTATGTACGTATATACTCGAGAAATTTCTGGCTGTAAACAAAATTGCAGGTATTAGACTTGAATCATTCATTTATATTTACAACTAGAGACATTGATTCATCTACATTGGGCAAATTTTTAAATGACTATGATTTAATATAGTGAAGTAATTATCTTCCTTTCGATTTGGGAACGAGATATAAATAGACAATATGTAAGTGTTGTAACACATGCAAACTTTGTTTTCTATTTGCAAAGAAGCGTTGCAATGATTCATGTTGTTTATATAAATAAAATAAACTAAGGACATTTCGCATCAGATGGCTTAGAAGGTTTTTCTGTTGGATTATCTTCGGTAACAGGTTCTTTTGAGGTGGATGAAATTGGAATTAGGGTTTCACATGGATAGTTAGGACTGCAAGTATTTCTTAGAGCAGTAATTGTCAAACAACCGTTCGGAGATAGCCGTGACTTTATCTTTTCAGGGCTGCAACCATCTGGTAACTTGAACTTTCTTACAAATGTCCTCACAACACAACCTTTCTGGGTTTTTCTTTCTTGCTTTCCTTCAATGATAACGAATTCAGATCTTGCCTTAATCCTCAGTTCATCTTTTGTGAATTGATGCACGTCTATAAATAGTTGAAATTTTTCTTTGCCGATTTTTATGATTGGTCTTATATTTCTTGATTGTTTAACCCATGACCACAGTTGTGATCTAAGATTTATACTTAACAGAGGACTTAGAATCATTTTCAAATGAATGAGTCAAAGAAAATATATATATAAAACAATTTCAATATTCCGAAAAAAACCTGTAAAAGTTATGACTCCAATCTATTATTTATTTATAATTCTTATCGAAAATGCTTTCATTGATTCAATTTATATTTAAATCTTCAACATGACCAGAGTGATTGACGTGTCAATTATTTTGACTCAAGTGTTCAAAATTATTGACATTAATCTTTAAATAATCTGTGTAAAAAAAAACACAGGTAATTTAAATATTATTGAAAAACCATAAAATTTTAAAGAAAGAGCAAATTTTTAAGTAATTTTTTATGTGAAACTACAATTTGAAGCGGTTTTTCACAATTTCAAGGGTTCTAGGTGGACATATCACACAGGTTAGGCATTTAGTTAAAAAAATTTATTTATTTTTAATTTCAGACCCTACAACCAGTGAACAAAATTTACTGTAGTGAGTAATAATAATAATTCTATGATAATTTGATAGATTGCACTCAGTGCAAATAACGTTTACACTATCTTATTTTTTTTTAATTATTCAAATTTAAATATCATATATAATATTGAATAAAAAGCACTGTAGGTATGTACCTATAAACGAAAAACCTATTAAAAATGTATTTATTTATTGATTTTTATTTACTACTTTACTGTACAAGACAAAGTAAAATTTTCGGACTTACCGCTAAGCATTTTCTACCAAATTTATAAAAATATAGAATGAAAAAGAAATAAACTGATACGGGCAGGATTTCGAACCCGCGACCTCTGGGAAACCGTGACGGTTTAACATGGCTATACATGTTTATAGATATTTTCAAACGTTTTCTACCAGTCAATGAACACAGCTAACAAATTAATAAATAGAAAAAAACAATTAAAACCAAGCATCTCAATAATGATATGACCTTCAAAAACATGTTAGAGTTGCTCGAGTGGCACCAACTAAGCATATTAATAATAATAAAATAATATTAGGACAAATTACACACATTGATCTAACCTCTAATTAAGTTAAATTAAATTATTTGCTTGTGTACACATAAGACATTTATGTGTCTCTGCCGGAAATATAACCCGAGCCCCATTGCGCCGTGATAGGTTAGGCCGTTAGGCGTTTGCGCTAACCACTCGACCAACGCGACGGGGCGGTAAATAATATTATAAACCAAAAATTAAAATTATATTGTTCATCAGTACTACATAGACTTCGTAACTATAAAATAGTTTATCCTACATGCAACATTATACTTAGAAATAGGAAAACACATTTATTTTATTAACTCGGTTATTTCCTCAAAATTGTGTATAAGATTTACTGATAATATTATATACCAACAACCAATCATTTGCCCAATCACGTATTACGGCTTTACTAAACCACAATGATTTGGAATTGTAAAATGCCATGTACCTACATTGATCAAGACACTAGTTGTAAACGTATTTAATGGTTTTGGTGGCTTAATTTTATGAAATGACTTACCTCACCTAGTGAGGGAAAAACATGGGATAGTGTTGTTTGCTGATGATACTTCTCTTACTTTTAAAGTAGTAATAGACGGCAATCTGTTATTGACGATGTAAACAATGCTCTCTCAGATGTTGTACAATGGTTTAACGCTAAAGGCAATAATTTGTTGCTCAATAAAAAAAAGACGAAATGTGTCAAATTTAGTTTACCAAATGTTAAAAATGTTAGAACCAATGTACAATTAAATAATGAGGATTTGGACTTGGTCAAATCTACTACTTTCTTGGGCATTACTTTAATGGAAAAATTGCAATGGGGTCCTCATATATGTGATTATGATTCTAAGTGGAAAAGATATAAATAAATAAATAAATAAAAATGATTCAAAAGCTAATATGAGGGCAAAATTTAAACTAAATAACAGACCTGTAGTAAACGTAGTTTATATTAGAAACAATTTAAATTGAATAAAAGTTGGTTAGAGTGTTCAATTTCATTTCCATCTCATATAAATTTGATTGGTAATGATTTGGGAGATATGGGTGCAAAAAAGAGTACAAAAATGGGTGTTGTATACGATATGCCAGTAATCCGTGTACGTTTTTTTACCGATTTTTTGAGAGATATTACAATTAAGTGCCTAGACAACTGGATTATTTTGACAAAAGATCGGTCAAAAAGCGTATATGGTTATAAAACAATTCAAAACGAGCCTCCCAAGATACCCCGGTTTTATAATTAAAATCAAGAAATGTTGGTTACTAGTTTGAGACTTTGATTCGCCGATGTTCCATTCAATGATGAAAGATGGACAAACTAATAATTACATTATTAGTGGAGTGTGCTCGGATCGAAACCGAACGCAGAGATTTAGAAGAAGAATTTAGTGTAGGTACATTTTATATGTGTGGGAATTTGCAATTTATTCTCTCCAATTCTACTTCAAAATTAGCTATTAAAATGTATTTTTTATTTTTAAAATTATATAGATTCAGAGGACAAAGATTATATCACTTATAACATAGGGCCTAAGGTAGTCGCTACGCTACTTAAGCCTTCTTACTAAATTAAGAAAAATAAAATAGTTTCACAGTTAATTAACGGTGACACCGCACGTGTAATAACTAAGAGTGAAGTTCAATATCACAATAATAAATAATTAATCCATTTATTAATATTTAAATGTTTTTTATTTTTGAGTTTTGTTTTCTGCGAAGCAAGATACAATTTTAAATATTATTAAAGTATGTATAGAAATAAATCCTATTAGTAGTGAATAATATCTTTGGCTGGTCAACATCAAATGTATTTGTAGTTATTTTAAGATCCATAAAATAGCAAAGAATTAATTTCATTTTTGTTTATTGAAATCCGTCATTAAACAAATAATGGTAAAATTAAATTTAGGTAATTCAATAAAGTACCCATAAGTATTTACTAAATAACACGCATTTTAAAATACATATAATGGTAGATAAAAACATACATAATATTATTGTTTTAAGTTGAACTCACCGCCATGTTTAACTGGAAATTATTTGAAACTTACGTACTTATTACAATAGTTATGACAACATTATAGCTCACAGGTAAATTTATTCAAAAATTAAATTAAAGTATTTTGGTTTTAGTGTGATTGTACAGTTTTGAAGATAACGCATATTATTATTTTATTTATAAAAGTCGAGAAGATCTTATAAAAACATGGTAAGAAACAAATAGGCCTGTTATTTCCAATGTCTTATGGGGATCTTTTGTTGTAGATTAAAATGGCGTTTGAGTCGGACCATTGTGAAGTTAATCGTATTATGGTTGACTCCATAAAGCGGTTAAACAGGTAGGTTAGCGATATAGACAGCAGGATACAAACTGCTTTTATGGCCTCGTTAGTGATGTGGTTTGGACCACGGCCTATTTTAAATTTTTAGTTTATTCATTTCTTCTTATATTACAATGTTTAATTTATTCATTCCTTCCTACCTGTTTACTTATTACTACTACCTGTACTATGTTTTATTCTTTATTAATCTAAAAGTTTTTGGTGGATACAAAAATAGATTACTTAAATAAAAAACATATATTAGGCTAGTCAAAAATAAAATTAAAACAAGATAAATACTAGGAGACAATCAAAATTTATAAAAATAGTTTAAAACGAAGCAAAAAGGAGTCAATTGTTGTATTCGAGGTAATTAGCTGACGGATTTGCGTAAGCATTGTTCATCAATGGACCGGACACGCAACAGTCTGACTGGAACTGCATGCTCGCAAAGTGCAGCGTTGAGAACAGGTCGCAAGGACCCGGGAATCGGACTTCAGGCTAGGCTGAATTGTGTTCATAGACTTTGGAGTCTCATCTGAATGACGCACCCAATTAAACCAGTTTGGGGCAACTGGCTTCCCTCGAACAACTAGACCCCCGACTGTTAGAGGGTTTTTGCTATATATATCTCTTAGGATGTAGAAAACTTTGATAGCGCGATTTAGAACCATGTTATAGAGGTGATTATTGCTTGTATTTTTTATATGAAATAATATGAAATAAGGCGAGATGGGCTATTCTGATTTGAATTTTTTAAGTGTTTTGATATGATTTACTTTGTTTGAATAAAAATATCCCTTTTGTTTACTTGTTTTACTTTTTTGATGAATATTTCTTTTCTTTAGTATTAATAAAGTTTTATAAGAAATAAACCAGAACTAAATTACATACATAATGTGTATATACAGAGGCCATGATTTATTTTATTTGACCAAGGACCAAGTCTTGTGTTTTACAATTTTAAAACTTAATTAATAAAATAATAATATCACAAGACAAATTACACACACACATTGATCTGACCCCTAAGTAACCAAATTATTTGCTTGTGTTAAGGGTTCTAGACAACGATACAAATACATAGAAATACACATATAAATACTGCGAATATATTTAATAAATGACAAAATCCAGAAATGCAGACCTTAATGCTCATCACATATATGCCTGTCCCTGTCGGGATTCGAACCCGAACCCCATTGCGTCGCTAAACGTTAGGTGTCTGCGCTAACCAATCGACCAAAGCAACGATTTTTATATTCTCTCTATTTATCAACTTCGAGGTTAGTTAATAAAAAAACTATGCACAGGTAGTTTTTATTAAAATGTACTCTTATTTGTTCAATATATCGTTCAGTTATCGTAGTATAAATTCGGGACCTACGAGTCCCGACGCTGTATTGGATTTGTTCCGCGGTAATTTCTTGTTATGATTTAAAATTTTTAATTCTGATTTTGATAATAATACATTTCATTTTTAATACATAGATAAAGACAAGACAAGACGAAAACGATAATTACCGACTCCACGCGATGAGCCTAGAAATTCAAAACGAATGGGTGACCATAGGAGATTTTTGTATTCCACTAGCTTTGAAGTGGCGCACCTTAATTTATGATTGGTCCCCAGCATTATTAAAATTCTATCTTAATGCATTCCAAATGACTCTCCCAGATCAAAGTAATTTAGTAAGATGGGGCAAAGCCACCGAAAAGTCTTGCAACATCTGTGGGGAGGCAATAGGAACCGCGAAACACCTATTAGTAGGGTGTAGGGTACTTCTAGATAAAGGTCAATACTCGCGTCGCCACGACAAGGTATTAGAAATCATACGGGAAGCGGTTAGTCTTTCAGTAGCAAGAGCGCGGAAGGGTATAACAACCACCGAACGATCTATAGAATTCGTTAAAGAAGGCTCCTCCAAAAAATCAAAAGCGAAGCCTTATTCAATATTAGGCGCGGCTCCTGATTGGATTCTCATGATGGACACGTATGAAAAGCATTACAAAATCCCTGGGGATGTTGGTGTTTCGTCATCCAGACCGGACTTATTCCTGTATTCGAAACATCTGAGGCGCGTGATACTTGTGGAGCTTACTGTTCCTTGGGAAACAAACATCCCAAGGGATCACACATTCAAGCTCAATAAGTATTACGAACTAACCAACGAACTGATCAGGAATAAATTTATAGTTAGTCTGTACGCGGTAGAAGTGGGAGCGAGAGGTATAACAGCAAAATCTCTCTATAGCCTACTTAAAGATCTTGGCCTTTCTAGAACAAGCATCGGTTCATTTCTAGAACGTACTTCAAAGGCGGCATTAGTAGGTTCTTTCCAAATTTGGTTAGGTAGGGAGAGGAGTGTTTAGGGTGAAGGTGAGCGTTTTTGCGCATAATAAAGGGGCCCCTTAAACCTACTCCTGGGTCGCAAGTCCCAGGCACTGCTTGCACTCCTCTCCTTGCAACGCGATGGGCCCGGCACCCGCACGGTGAATCCATGGATTGCTAAGAAGCTTCGTCTCGTCGTCTTCTGAATGAATAAAAAAATATATAAACATCTTTCTAATATCACGGTTTGATTTTTTTCGAATTGTGAATATTTGAGATTATTTGTGAATTTATAGTGTTTTGTCGTAATAAATAAAGAATTAAAAAAATAATAAAATCTAAAAATAATACAAAAATTTCGGAGAGTGGGTCATTCAACAAAAATTTATCACATAATTGTACAACAAAAAAAAATACCAACAATTTCATTTAAAGTCCTATTAGTTATTAAAGTTTAGGTAGGTAAAGACTAATGCGTGTTCTCACAAATGTATTCGTAAAGCTGCATCTAGTTAGTTTACGAATGTTCCAAACAATCTTCTGGTATTATATAAAAAATACTGATACATCATACATGTACTTCTTTTAATGGAAAGCTTATGTTCTCATAAATATTGCTTTAAAAATAATGAGTTTCACCCGATCTTTCAATCCATATTTACCCCATATTTACCTCCACTTCTGAGGGTAAATGAAAAAAAAACGTTACAAGCCTACTTTTTTGATTTGATATCTTTTTATTATCTTTAATTACCTAGAGAATGTACAGAATTGATTACATCTTACAATTGAAAATTCCAAAAATGTCATCCTAGGAGGTAATATCTTAGTGATTACCTAAAAAAGAAATGAACTTGAAGGATTTATTTCAAATCTGTCTATAGTCAAAATAATAATATTTGAAATTACGCTATTACTTATTATATTATAATTATTTATTGTAAAATAAATAATTATAATATAATAAGTAATAGTAAACAAGTATTTGTTATATATAAATTATTGAATTAAAAAGTTGTTGGAGTTAAAAAATGTGAAGCTAAGTTGTTTTTTTTAATACTGAACGTAAAGAAGTTAGACATTAGGAATATGTAAAATAAGTGTTATATCGATAATAAATTAAAGTAGAAGGTACTTTTACAGAAGCGTGCTAGAAGTGCGTAATTATATTAATTGCGCCATCTAGTGACGAGTAGAAAATCATTAAACAGTAATAAATTGGGTACTTTCGAGATTATTCCTTTAACACAATTTCTTTATGAAATCTCGAATATTCTCTATATTCACTGCCCAGCGATCTATGTTTGGTCTCCGTAATATTTTATAAGTATATCTATTAAAACGTTTTTACAATTTTTTTTCTTGATGTATAAAGAATATTGTCTAATATGAATCACAATTGACTAAAACATTAAGATAAATAACGGATTTAAGTGATTATTTAAATTTAACTTTAATTGCCATCATTTAAACATAGTCTCCAATTTTGAGAATGTTGAGTGTAGTTGAGATGTAATGTTTGATACTTTATATATTTATACTATATTTAATCTTTATAAATAATTATTAAACCAAAATTTATTTTATGTGTGGAATTATACTATTTATTATTGACTATAACATTTGATTAATTAATACACCTTACTGGATCTTAATATATCAAAATCAATATAACGCGGGGGTAATCGTTTTTAATTGTATTAAAAGTTGCACAATGAAATAAATATTATATCTAACTAATATATACGATTCAATACAGTTAAGATTAAAAAAGCTAGAGCATAAAAAACCTCACAACACCTCATCGTAAAGTTATGTATATTTAATTTGTATATAAATATATGACCAATTAAAAGTAATTAAAATATTTCACATACATATATATTGTTATTATTAATTTTTGATGTAATATAAAATAATAAATTATTATTTTTTTATAAATAAAAAACAACAAATTATAAGAACAGATAAAATTTAATTTTAAATGTAGGTAGAAACCTATTATGTGAGACATAAGTTATAAAAAAAAATACCTGCATGTATTTTCATGAAGTTTTGCAAAAAAAGCTTAATTAATAAAATAAAAAAAAAACTTTATAACCTTAATTTGTAGATTTATTTAGAAAGTATTTTTTTTCGAAACGTTATATTATCAGGCAAATAACATAATATGTATAAGAAACTTTTCCTTTTATATATAATCTAAGGTTTTTTCTACTAAGTTTACCTGTAGATACATTATTGTTATATTTCTACAACCACACCTATAATTTTATATTTTCGTGGGTAGCAAGAAATAATAATCAGCGATTTCTAAGGTCAAAAATATCTTATAACAATAAGCAATGAAAGTTCTAGAAAATTCTCTAACACCGGTATTCGGTTTAGTTTCTCAGGGGTAACACATCTAAAGATTTAATAATAGTTATTAATTTTTTACAGCCTTTCCCTTAACATGTTCCTTTTTTTTTACAAAAAACAGTTTGTCAAATAAACATAAAACACAAAACTTTAAGGTTAAACTGTAACACTTCTACTACTGAGATTAGAATAAAATTAAAACATAACAGTATTTTAGTAAAATATAATATTATTTAGTTACTTAATAATATCAAATTTATATTAATTTTACTAGTATTAGTATTAACTAGCTATATGAAATATTTACCGGATAAACCATAACGTACAAGACACCTGAATCAGCAGTAACACGCGGGTACAGCTACTCGATACCAGATGGCGCTTTCATTAAAGTATATAAACGGCATCGTCTTAGTCTCTAGCATTATTCAATCGTTTGCATATAGCGAAACATCGTTGAACCTCTGCTGCTTTTAAAGTTTATATTATATCAGAACTATGTCGCTATTACCGTATCTATTCGACGATTTTCAATTCGGACGCCCAAGGAGATTAATGGACCAGCACTTCGGCCTGGGACTTACTCCTGATGATTTCTTAACTGCTGCAGCAGGGCCTCTAATATCACGTGATTACTACCGACCCTGGCGTAACCTCATAGCAGCATCACGCGACCTAGGATCCAGTATTAAGGCCAATCCAGACAATTTTCAAATCAGCTTGGATGTTCAACATTTCGCTCCAGAGGAAATAAGTGTGAAAACAGCTGATGGATTTGTAGTTGTTGAAGGCAAACATGAAGAAAAGCAAGACCAACATGGCCACGTTTCCCGCCATTTTGTGAGAAGATACGGTTTACCTGAAGGTACAATGCCGGAAACTGTAGAATCTAAGTTGTCTTCTGATGGAGTTCTGACTATCACCGCGCCACGGAAGGTTCCAGAATCAATCAAGGGTGAGCGAAAGGTTCCTATCACACAGACTGGGCCAGTGAGGAAGGATATAAAGGATCAGAACGAGGGTACCAATGAGAAACAAAAAGGTTAATGTAATTACAATGCTTGGCAGAGCCACAGAATAAGTGATTTGCATACAACTTACCTGTTATTTGAAACTTTTTTTTTAAACATTAATAAACGTGATATTTTTTAAATGTTTTTTTATTTCTCTTACAATTTTAAATAATGATAAATTTAAATTCAATATTTTTTTTTGCCATTCAAATAAAACTGTTAATACTGTTACTTACATATAAAAAAATATCATAATCTGGCAGATGTGATAATTTACATTAAAACAGTATTTGTTTAAAGTTAGTACTATATCGCTTTTTCATCTTTATTTAAAAATAACAAGTAGACTATTATCCGTTTAACATATCAAAAGTGCCTTAATTTTAAATATTTCTTTAAGAGAAATTTAGTTATACCGTCTTATTACTTAATGTAATATTTTATGTTGTTGGTTTTATTAATTTAGCATAAGAAAAAACCAAAGTAATTTAATTTTAAAGAACTATCCGTTATTATTATAACATTTCCTTTTTTATATATTTATACCTTCCCCAATAGTATTCAAAATAAGAGTTGCGAATATAAGACACTAATTGTAGTAATATTAAATATTAATAGGATTAAGATTTCTGGATATTCATAGGATTAACATTCATAGAAAGACATAACGTCAATATTTCGGTATTATCTTCTAAAAAATTTCATATTTACTTGCGCGAACGTATCGTGACCAGACACGGACCGGCACGGCTAACGTTATCGACGAGAAAGTATTGGCCGTGCTATGTAACTATCTTTTTTACCCACAACGTACCTAAGGATAAATATAAGTTATAAAAGTTATTAGAAATTGGATGCGTTTGCTTAAAATTTTTTATGAATAAAAAACAAATATCAGTTATATGTTATGCAAGCTCCGACTCATGTTTTCTATTCCTATTTTATGCACCCTTTAATAAGACTAAAAAATAAAATAAAAATTAAAAAAATCCCTGCTACAAAAACACCTTTAACAACGAGAAAAATAAAACTATTATGTAATTATGGAGTTCGTTGCGTAAGGGGACGGACCGTTTTACGTACTTTGACTAGGGACATGATATCGATTGAAAAATTGCGATACTGAGTATGAGTACTCATGAGTAGTATCGAAAAAAAAGTATCGTACTCATAAAAGTATCCAAACAAAAGTATCGATACTTGAAGGTATCGAATACATTTTTTAGAGCCTAGTGCGGAGATTAACTAAGAAGTTTCGATACTGCACTCATAATTTATATCGAAAAAAAAGAATCATACTCATAAAAGTATTGGAACTTTATCTAAAATATCTAACTTTCTAGACAAATACTTAAGAAGTATCGAGTTCTTTGAAGTATCGCTACTTTTGTTATGTTTCAGGATGTAACGTCAGTTTAGCAGTTAGCTTCAATAGGACTAAGGTCCTAGAACAGAGCACAAAAAACTAATAGTATTGTATAAAAATTTAATAGAAAAGTAAAAGACAACTGTGACATTAAAATGATGACATTTTTTAAACTATTATATATTTATTTCTTTTGGCACACGTTAAAAATCCCACTCCTCTGTTAATCAGCGGATAAGCGGTTTCGAATTTACGTAATCGTACTTCCTGTTTAGAAAATACTCGTTCTGAGGGCACTGACGTCGCAGGAAATACTCTCGGGTCATCATGTATAATTTTGGAAAACCCACTTTCATATCTTCGAATTGTTTCAATGGATCTGTCGAAAGCGGTGAAACTTGTGTAGATAAATAGTAGCCCAATTCATCCTTACTTACAAGTTGAAATTTAGATGAATAATTTGTTTTTTGTATAAGTCAACTTCTTATGGTGACTCCAGAAATCATACGTTGTTTCAAGTGAAGAGTCGCTGTCAGGTTCACTGCCGATAATACTAGGAGTGGTAGTAATTAGCCGCCTCAGTAAGAAAATAGCCTTTGCATAAGCTCTTGCATCTTGAAAATGGATATCCTTAAACCTTTGATCCAATAAACATGCGATTGCAATCAAATGATTGTCTTCAATATGTCCAAATCTGCGTTCTATCTGTTTGATTAATTTTTTTAACTGAGTTTATTACACCATTACGGGCGTTATCATCACCGCTTACAGTCATGTGTATATTATTAATCTGCGCCTTCAGGCAATTTACTATAGGTATTATTTTACTTATTGTCACATAATATTCACCAGACAGCTCTTTCGTGACACATTCTAAAGGTTTCAAAATACAAATCAATATTTTTATATTCTGTATTTCTACAGCTGTAGGTGCTTTCGTATTTAAAGTCAAAATCGGTTGAACTATTGGTGCCAACTCAAGTATCTCAAGAGCATATAATATACAGAATTCCATCGAGTCTTAACATCTAAAATTAAATTGAGCGGTTGAGAAGTAGTTTGCTTTTTACATAAGGAGTCGCTGAGATTTATACTGCTTTTGAAAAAAAATAATATACTTCAGTTATTAACGGACATGCAATTCAGCTATTAGATTAGTGGTACCTATAAGCCAAGCAAGGGAAGTGTTTTTTTTTTTTTTTATAAAAGTAGTTATTCCTGCTGTCATGTTTGAACTATTGTTTGTAACTACTGTAGTTATCTTATTCATACTGATGTATATATCTGCACACAATTCTTTTAACTTCACATCTATCTACACTTGTAATTTTAAATGATGGACAAGCTTGATGCATCATTTTTTTAAGCCCATGGCCTTTTACAATGTCAAATGGTCTTTTATCAGCGCCAATGAAATAAAGAAAATATTTGCAGAGCTTCAAGTAATCCTTGCCTCCATCGGAATATGAATACTTACGTTCCATTTATTCTACGATAGAAAGTTGCCTTTTTTTGGAAGTGTTGCCTTTTTTTGGAACTGTCATAGATTTGAGCTCTCTCGACATCGAATGGTGAAACAGTTAGATCTGTATTCAATTCAGGTGCCATCGATGTACCCTCCGTTATGGTTCATGACCCGGTGGATTCGGAAGTGCTAACTTTTTAGTAATGGTCGTCTATTTTTTTTTCATCTCCTTTCTCACTGAAAAAAATAATAACATATTTAGTTAAGTGCCTTAGTAGTCATAATAATAAAAAATCATAATAGGTATTCAATAAATAAAAATACTTTAAGGTAACAGGCATAGGGTGTTTCTTAAGATGTTTATTCATTTTTGATGTAATTTCTGACGTTTTTATAGTTTTAAAACAAACTTTTCATTTCACTTCTTAATTGTTCATCTTTATAAAATACTTCCAAAGTTCACTCTTAGTAAGCGGCATTTTTGTAATGTCTCAAATATCAATACACATCATAGTCAAAGAACTATACTAATTTAATTATATAAAAATCAAAACAAATCGCCCAAAGAACTCAAGCAATACAACTACATACTACAAATTACAATTAACAAACAATATTCAAATTTTACACGGCCAACGCGAAACGAGTATCGAGTGAGTACTGAGTATTAGAGTAGTGACTACTGACTAGTGAGTAAGACTGTTGATAAAATATCGATGTATCGAAATATCGATATTATTACTTATACATAATATTAATACTTTTTTGAACGAAATAACTATAGTTCGATACTGCATTGCAGTATCGAACCGATACTGGTCGATATTTATTTAAAATATTTTTCTATTTAATTATATATTTTTCGTAAATTAATTAGTTTTTATTCTATTCCTAGTTTACGTCTTATCTTCAGACGAAATGTAATATTGTATGAATTCAAATTCAAATTCAAATTCAAATTCTTTATTGTTTTATATATACATGTTTAACAATGTAAAAAATTGATCCCTTCTTTTAAGTGCTTAAGCACCTGTGCCAGAAGGAACCACTCTTCCTTAGCTTAATAGAGTAACTAATGCTGTATACATTTATATTTTGTTTTTTTTTTTTTTACTAAACTATAAAATATGTAACTGACTCTAGGTATATTATAATATATAAACAACATACATACATAGGTTATAACATTTTAAATTATATTACCATTCTAAGTTTCAAATATAATTCTGTAATTTTATTTTTATAATTCTAGACATATTATTAGATTAACACTATTTTTCTTACATTTTACACTTTTATATAATGAAGTATCCTTTCAGTTTCATTATAATCCAGAGACTTTAGCCAATCAGTCAAGGACCTTTTGCACTCATGATACGACATCCTATATATATTAAGTATTTTATTAACACTATTGTAAAGATGAGTTGACTGATGTATATATTGATTTTGGGCAAAACATGTTCTGGTTTGGAGAGGTTTAACAACAAGGTAATTTCTTCTTTTGTTTATATATTTCGTGTTAAATTTAATTGACATATGTTTTTTTAGTATTACATTTAGAATATAAAGTTTTCTTACTGATAACAGATTTGATATTTCGTATAGGTCACTAGTACTAAAACCACGTCTTTTGAAGTACATGACTTTGATTAATAGTCGTTGCGCCCTTTCAGCTTCTAAGTAATTTGTTTTATGTGCTCCACCCCATACAGAAATACAATATATTATTAAGGATTGTGCCAATGAGATATATATTTTATTAAGTAGCGCTTTATCTGTAACATGCCTAAGTGTTTTGAATATCCATATTAATTTTCTCATTCTTGTTGCGATTGCCTGTATTTGTAAATGCCAGGAGAGTCTCTGATCTATCAGAACCCCCAGATATTTTGTCGAACAAACTTTGGTGATTGAAGGACATGAACATTTTAAAGAAGTTATGTTGTGACAGTCGTGAATTTTGATGTCATATGAGCTATCTGGTTGAGTATTATTATAGATGGTAAAACATATAAAACTAGTTTTTGTTGTGTTCAGTGTAAGCAAGTTTGATTTCAACCAGTGTGCTATTTGAGAAAGTCCTTTTTCAGCTACACTCTTTACATTGTCCCAAGAGTTGCCAGTAAAAACTACAGCGGTGTCGTCTGCGTACGAAAATATATCGGTATTATTTATTTTAATATTGCACAACTCATTAATATACACTAAAAATAACGTAGGTCCTAACACAGATCCTTGCGGGACGCCATAACTCACATTAGTGTCGTCACTGACAGTTTTTCCTAATCTAACTCTTTGCCTTCTGTCGCTCAGATAATCTCTGAATAAATTTAAAGGTGTACCCCTTATTCCAATATTTTCCAGTTTGTTTACTAATATGGTAACTGAAACGGTGTCAAATGCCTTTTTTAAATCCAAAAATACGGCCAAACATTTTCCTCTATCGTCTAGCTGATTTATGATTTTAGAAGTAATAGCCATGACCGCATCTTGTGTACTCCTACCCCTTCGGAATCCATATTGTGAATCTGACAAAATTTTAAATTTATTAAGATAGTTTATCAGTCTGTTATTTATAAGCTTTTCCAATATTTTTGATATAGATGATAAAACGGAAATAGGTCTGTAACAACTAACATCTTCTCTGTCCCCACCTTTAAATACTGGTGTTATAATTGAGCGTTTTAAAAGTGACGGAAACACCCCTTTACTGAAGCAAAGGTTAGCTAAGTGAGTAAGTACCGGAACTAATTCACATTTAGCTAATTTTATAAAATTGGCAGTGATATTATCCCATCCAGAAGCACTTTCTGATTTAAGACTCATTAGAATCGAATGCACTTCTTCATAGTCTGTGTCAAGTAGGACAAATGATGAAGTCTGCGGAAACAATGTATTGGGCTTAGGTTGTACAGAGCTACTTTGAGTAATAGCATCAGCAAGGTTCGATCCTATATTAGCAAAATAGTTGTTAATATGATTAGCAGATTCAATCGGAGAGGTTTTAAGTTGAAGTAATTTCATGTTATCGTCTCTGGTTTTATTCATGTATGTAATATTTTTTATAGTGTTCCATAGACTTTTGGGTGTTTTACTTGAGGTCCGTAGTAAATTCCGTTCGTAATTGCGTTTTAATTTCTTTATTAAATTGTTACAGAAGTTACGGTACCTTCGGTACGTCAATTTTAAGATTTTATCGTCCGGATTAATACGTAGTTTTTTCTGCATATTATTTCTGTTTTTTATACAACGCAGAATCCCCGGGGTTATCCATGGTTTGATAATCCGTTGTGATTTGGATATGTTTTTCTCATACGTGTTTTCTTCCAAAGATTGTTTTATTTTGTTTAATAACAATTCAGTAACTATTTGAGGCTCATCAATACTTAATAATTCAGACAGATTTTTATTCTTTAAAAATGTTAATGCTTGATTAAAATCAGTAATTACTTTTGTTTTATTGCATTTAGATTTCTGTTTTTGTTTAGTAAGACATAAGAAGGTCATCGAGTGGTCTGTAATAGAAGTATTAATAACTGCAACCTGAGCAGACATTCTGCGTTTGTCCATTTTAAGTACTACATGATCGAGGCAGCTGCCTTTTCTTGTAGGTAAATTATGTCCCATCATCATATTATGAGATGATAACATTTCCAAATAGTTGAGGCGGTTTCTTCGCTCGTGGCTTGGTTCATTTTCCTTATGGAGCGTATTAATATTAATATCACCAGTTAATATTATAGTTTTACGTGTTCTTAATTTTGACAAGTGAAGATTTAATGAATTAATGAAACTGTCAGCATTGGTGTTACAAGGGGATCGATAAATAGATAAAATAATAATATTTTCAGTATCTATCTGAAGACAAGAGGCTAAGTTCAGGTTGATTTCGCTAATATTTGCAATAAGGTTATTCTTAACATAGGTGATAACACCGTCGTTTTGATTAAAATATTGAATATGCCTCTAAAGTGTGAGGTATAAAAATTACGTGTATGAGGTATAAATTTTATGGAGTACCTACTTTATAGGAGTGGGAAATATCATCTTTGTCATGTATCGAATTGAAATTATATATTATAATAATATATAGTTAAAAAGGTTATAAAAATTTACTGGTTTACTGTAGAATTAAAATTAGCGTTAAAATTATTTTTGGCGTTACCTGTAAAAAAGTACTCACTCAGTAAAAGTATCAAATACAAAGTATCGAGTACAAAAGCATCGGTATCGAAACAAAATGTACTGGATACCACTAAGTATCGATACTTTTATCGTGTACTTTTAACTTTGAAGATTGTATCTATTTTAAGAAGTTTTAGAAGCTAATGAATGAGGACTTAAGCTATACGAAGGTTATTATTAAGCTATTGCATAGCTTCTATCGCGGGCCTTGATCGTGGAGACCGAATCCAGAAATTCCGTAACGAAAATAACCTAACACCCCCCACTCCGCAAACTACGAAGCTTGTGTAAATATCATTTAAAAATAGCGTAAGCGCCAAGTTGTTAATATGTATTATGAACTTATTGCTTACTAGTTAAGGGTGAATTTAGGATAAATGTTTTATTGTTCAAAGGTATTTTTTTCAACAAGCCTTTTGATTATAAAGACTTTCTGTTATCTTGTTATCCTAACTTACTTAACAATAGTAAATGAACCATAGCTGCGAGGTATAAGGTTGAAAATATTTTTAGTTGTTGATATTATTAACGTTTATTTTATCAACAGTCCTATTTAACATGAGAAGTTATCATTGCTCTGTAAATAGATCTCTGTAGATATATCGAAATATCCATATTATTACTCAGAAATATCGATATTTATTACTTATTCATTTTAGAACGATATATTGAGATGCAGATATCGTGGTCGATATCTATTTCAAATAAGTCTTCGCATTTTTCTATGTAACTTATTTAATCTATACAAAATCAATTATAAACTTATTATACCTACTGTACATTTTTTACATTTATTTACCTACTTTGTTTTTTCTCTATTCCTAGTTTACTTCTTATCTTAAAATGAAAAGTATTTTTGTACAGATATACCTTTAAAGTGTAAGGTATAAAAATATAGTACCTACTTTGTAAGAGTGATTAATAACGTCTTTGTCACGTTAACTGAGAAACAAATTATATTGATATCACAGCTAACATTGAGAGAAGTGAAAAAAAGGGTTTTGAAAATTATAATTTTATTGTAGCGGTAAAAGCTAATTTATTCACAATAAATCATTAAATATCTAGTTTCATAGAAATAGTTCAGTGCCAAAATAAATCTTCTTGGTATGTAGGTATATATGTATGTGTGGTTTGTATTATTATTTAAAAAATCGGGAATTAACGCGTCCGGAATAGGTATCACATACCTTTTATTTGCCTCACGTTTCGACCTGGTTGCACTGGCCGTGGTCAGACTGAGTCAGCCTGTTATTCCTGATTTTTTAAATAATTATATTTAATGAAACGCGATAGTTTAAGTGTTAGTGTGTATGTAAGTATGGTGTGTATTTTTAAAAAGTTGATTCAAGAAGTGTTTCATCTAATTTATGAGGGAAAAACATAAAAGCAGCGGAAATTCAACTAGGTTATCAACCCACTTAAAAAATAAAAAAACATCTTGCATGTCTGGACAATCATTTTTTAGATGACTTACAACAATTATTTTAGATAAAGCCGATTTATCCAAATATCGTTTTTTTTTTAAATATCATATCCCGATATTGATATACACAAAAATATCGATATATCGAAAACTCGATGTATTTAAAAATATCAACAACCCTATAAATGAGAAATTTATTCAATAAAAAAAAAATCTTATCGGTCACGACACTCAAAAAGTGTAACTTGAATTAATATAAAAAAATATTGCATAAATAAATAAATTATTATAATTGCATACATTGATAAAAAATGCTATGTAATAGCTTTTGTGCTATTTGTATTGGTAACCTACTTGCATTTTGATTGCTTCTTTTATTTAGCAGTCCCTCGACGCAACGACTTCAGTACATAATAATATTATTTTTAGAGATCTCTTAGTATCGGGGGTTTTAATAATTTTATTTTATGTTTCTTTCTGTTTTTTAAAGTTATGTTACTGGTTTCTATATTGTACTAAATAAACCTACAAACACACTAATTTTCGCTTGTTTAGGTGTTTACTATCAATATTGCATAAGAACCTTTGACTAGCACCAATAAAAGCTCAATATCTTGGAGACCACTGCTTTTATTTCGACCAAACTGCTACGACGCCACAGACAGATAAACAGATAGGTACACCGTACACAGACACTAGTTTCGTGTATAATTAATATAAGCAATTATGTGTGTATGTAGGTTCTCCAAAAAATGTAATCCGCTATATATGTCTATTTTATTTGAAAATTAATTAAGATCATATTAATTATGACACTATATTTATTAAGTTTTATCTTGATACGGTTAATATGGATTCAATATGAATGGTTGGTTTAAAATAAAATCAAAACTCAAAATAAGAAGTTAAGTAGTTATATTTTTTAGTAAAAAATAATACACCAAAAGTTTTAGTAAAAAAAGTTTTAGTAAACGTTTTAGTAAAAAATAATACACCAAAAGAGAAAGATATTCTAAATAATTACTACCATTTATTATGAGAGAGTATTTAATTATTTCGACTATTATTATTAAACAGTAATATAAACTAACTGATTTCATAATAACTTGAGACTAAATTAATAATGTAGATTAAATCTTTACTTAATAAACTTACTAACGCCATTTTGAATAGCTTAAATACTATGTACAGAAGGAATAAAAAACAGATATATATGAACCTCTTTATTAGCTACAACAAAAAGACAGAACCTTGTAGGTAGTAAACAATACATTATCCGATGTAAGTGTATAAAACAGTATATTAGAAGCTCTGTTACTGCATATCACTACTGTGCTGTTCACAATCACTTCAATATTGGCTTGGAAATTACTGTCGATATTAGAAATTTATATAAATATTGAATGAAAAATAAACCGATACGGGCAGGTATTCGAACCCGCGACTACTGGGAAACTGTCCCGTCGCTCTACCAACTGAGCTACCGGTTCGCTGGATCCCGTATTGCTAGAGCGACGTTACGGTTTCCCAGTAGGCGTGGGTTCGAATCAGAGTCCGTATCGGTTTATTTTTCATTCTATATTTATATAAATTTAAATAAGCTTAACATGGCTATACATGTTTATAGATATTTTCAGATATTAGAAATATTACGAATATGAAATCGGGTCAAATATGAATCTCGCTTCGAAAGTCACGTTTATTAAAAATAAAACACCTTGGTGTTGAGACTTTATAACTGACTTAACAGATCTGTTTTGATATCGAAACTTTATTATTGTGCAATTTAATATCAAGTAGATTGTTTTTCCAAACCGATATTAAAAAACCCTACAATATTAACGTATTGCTATACATTGAGTCTACATGTTCCTGCACATCAATAAACTAACACACAATACAAGCGATAGATAAAGAATAATTTAAATAAATTTATAAATATTTTATTACACTTTTTCATTAATATAGAAATTATAATTTGTATATTTTTTGTAAAATTTAACAAAATTATAACATCGATAAAAACTGATTTTTTTTTCTCAAAATCTTATTTTTGTTTATTAAAATTAAATTAAATGTAGCTGGTTTTTAAATATCATTGAGTAGGTTCAATACTTAAAGTGCTTGTAATATTTTATATCCAGTGAAGAATTTTTTATTCATACTGTTATAAATATATTTTTTTCAAATATAACTGTGCAGTGCTCTGTGTAAATAATTTAACAATTAAATTAAATATTCAGATTTAAAATGTCAGTTTAGACCGACTTATGTCTATATTATTTACATGGAAGGCATGAGGCGTGCGTTATTTAAAACATTTCACTATAAATCTGGTTAATAATTTTATAGTTCAAAATATATTAAAAAAATATTACGCCTAGAACACAAGAAAAACATTTAAATTTAGAAACATTTTACCTATTTTTGTTTTTAAATATGTATATCAATACCTACTTCTATCTTCTAAGTACACCACTTGCTTTGCAACATCTAACGCTAGAAATATAAGTACAAAATTGAGCTTAATGATATGTACCGTTAGTTCAATTTAGAGTCTCACAGTTGTTTAGTACAACAAAACTATGCGGATATGTCTACATAATATAATCCGCAGATAAATTTGACAGAACAGATGTTTAGTGTTTTTTTACTGCTCCGATTTTGAAAGGTTGACAATCATTCAGCCTGTCCAAGGAGTCTTTAATCTAAGCCTTACGCGAACGCGTGCTACCAAAACAGTTCATTTGCCATAAATATTTATGCTGACAGTGTAAAACAGAGTATATAATTATTAATTTGTGATATGTATTGTTGAAACAATTACCGTATTTAAGATAAGTTAAGGCATTATTTATAAGTTTTATATTATAACTTATTAAATAGTAATGTCTAATAATAAAAAAGACGTATTTTACTTTATATTTAAAAATAAATAAAAATGATTCAGAGTATTTGATGTTTGGTAAAATTACTTAATTGATCTAAGCAACATGTAGAAATTTTTCAACAACAAAGTACATAATATATAAATATAATATAATAATGCTTTTATAAATATAATTAGATTATAACCTTTAAAGTTAACAAAACTATTTACAAATAGTGCTAACAAAGAATAAATATTTAATAATATTATATAAAACGAAACCTATACTTTGACGGAACTAAATATTTTATCTGTGTACATAGAAAGCAGTTATAACGCTATACAAAAAATTTGTACATCGAATGGTTATAGACAATTTCATCTAACAATAATTTTAATTTAGAACACAAGACTCGTCTAATACAAATTAAAGCTTCTTCCATTACCATCCAACTCATGAGTCATTACCCAGTAATATTCTCGATATAACTGCCTAAGTGTACTTATTGTAGCTAAAACATCTGACAAAGTTATATAATGTGATAATGTGTGACAGCTGTGATTATTTTGACATTTAGTTTTTTTTCAACCTATTCATTATATTATGCTAAGAGACTTAATAAAATATTTTGTAATAGACAAATAAATTGTATTTTAAATAATTACATATAAAGTTCGGATAAGTTTTGTATTATTAATGAAGAATAATTCCTTATTGATCAAAAAGTCAACTAAATGGTCCAAAAAAAGGAGCAAATCTAATATATATCACTGGCATCATTGATTATAATTGTGCGAAAAATATTAACAATATTTAACTTTGTCGGTATGCGTGTTCTAAAGGTGCATTCACATTGATGATTATATAACATCTACTTACACTTATCTAACAGAACGGCGTTTTCTACACTATACTTCTATCTATAAGTTTCGATTTGAAAACTAAAAAATCATCAAAATATATCAATACACGAACGGATAGTATTACCAGAGTTATAAAACTATATATATATGTAAAAAGAACCAGTAAAGACCAGAACATGTCCAGTAAAACGGAATCCTATAAAGAAAGATATTAAACAGTGTAAAGGGCGTAGTACACTTATTTACAAACCCAGCCTTAAGATCGACCTACAAGCACCAGTACTAAGTCGAACATAAAATGAAATACACTTAACTATGATATGTTTAGTTCATCTCAGTCTTCATACTACTACTAGATCAGTCCTAAGCTAATGGATTTCCCAATCCCATAAGAAGAGGACGCGATAACTTCAAAACAGAATTTACCAAAAAGCTTCTCCGATATAATACATTCAATTTCGTAATACACATCTCTAGAAAAATATTTAGGTATAATTGCATTAGCAACAAGTTCATTTAAATTATTATATATTGTAATACTCACAGCTTTTAAGATATGTTTCGTTTCCTTATAATTATTTACGTCTACACTTACATCTAAATCATCGGTGATATGTTTGAGTTGTGCGTCATCTAAAGCGAGTGCATCGTGCGTACTGTCAATATAGTTTACAACAACTACAGTATCAATAAATTCTTCGTAACATTTCAAAATAGATACAAAATCTTTTATAATATAATCTATGAAAGGAACAACATCTGATGAGTGTGAAGAGGGTTTTATATTATCGATATTGATTAAATTCGATAAACAATTGACGAGTTTGAGAAGGGTGATGGTGATAAAAAAATACGTGGGTTCTCGGAAGTGATAGAAGATGGTGATGAGGCATATAATGATGTAGAAAGTGAGGTTGGGTTTGTTGGAGGAAATAGCAGAACTCGGTGGTGATGGGTACACGACGTCGACTTCGGCGATCTTGAAGATTGATAGAAGAAGGTGAGAGGAGATGTCTTCATGTTGCGTATTGATCCGAGCCTTTACTACTTTAAGGACGTCGATGCAGGCCTCCTGGAAATTGAGTAACAACAAAGTTTGTAGTTTTGGTCTCTTTTGTGGCATTTGGTGCAAAATGAGTAATTGTTTTCATTTTTATATGTGTGTAGTATTATTTACCTTTTCTCTATCCAATAGACCTTCACCAGCTTCTTTAAGAGCCTCTTGTTCTTTCGGAGGTATGCTCGCAGAAATAATCACGTTTTCGTTGCTTATGTTAAATAGAGTCAGGGTGCAGTTCGTCTGAAATATGTAACTGTTTATTTATCTCAACAAAATAGTGATAATGCCGCTTGGTCTATAGGACAACATATTCATCGTTTATGGTACAACTTAGGACTGTGGAGTTGAAGTTAGAGTGGTCGTTTGCGAGGTCACTCACCTCCCCCCGGAGCGCGCCCCGCAGGTACTGCTGCAACAGTCTCACGGCGTCCTCCGCGCCCAATCCCGTGTGCGGCCGCAGCAGGGCCTCGTCCACAGCACTGAACCCCAGCAGCAGATACACGCCCTCCGGCAACTTGTACTCGCCTGCCACGGACCGACAGAGTTACACACGTAATATATGAGAACCGATTAAAATATCTGTCAAAGAAAATACTGTACAAAAGTTTTCCTATTGTAATTTTTTTATACATGGTAAGAGGAATGCTTTTTTTTATTATATAATGCACTGTCAAAGGAGAACAAGGGTGGTGAGTGATTACGATCGCCACTGCTTCCTTGCATCAGCACAGAGGATTAAGAGTCTTACTAACCATCGAGGAAGATATAAATGTGGTTTTATGTTAACGTTATTACCTATCCGTGCGCCAACGACTGACCTGGGTTAGGCCGCATGCATATAAAAGAGCCGGAGTAGCAGTAGCATCGTCCGCGGTAGGCCTGGTAGGCGGGCGCGGCGTGCGAGTAGTGTGCGAGGCGCGACGAGCACGGTGCCCGCGGGACACAGGCCACCTTACATGACACCTGCAGTGACGACTCACAAACGCACAGGTCCGTGCACTCCGCCAGCTCCGCAGAGCGGTACAACTGCGGACACACGCACGTTCGAACTAAACTCAACTTCTCTAAAGTAGTATGTAGTATATTAAACATGTGGGTCAAACTGTTAAGCATAGTCGAAGGTGAAGCCAACGTTTTAGAACAAACGTCGGATTTTACTTATACATTCTTACATAGAACTCACATAGAAACTTCATCGTCAAATTAATGTATGATTTGTACATTACTGAGATAGTCCTTACTTAAAACACTGGTTTGTGAAAACCAATCAGAATTTAAGTAAAATGAATTGAAGCAGTAATAATAATATGTGGAAATTTGTGAGCTCATTTTCTGATGTTACTATTTCGATACAAACTCACTCGTCTCGTTTCTCCCATTTTAATATACTGCGCCTGATCGTCACTCTCCGGCTTCTTTACAATGCAATACTTCGTTGGCTCCAAGGTTGTGGTCGGACGTGGTGTGGTCGTGGTGGTGGTAGTTGTGGTTGTGGTTGTGGTAGTGGGAGCGGTTGTCGTGGTGGTTGTTGTGGTAGTGACTGTTGTGGCTTCAATGGTTGTGACGATGATTGCTTCTGATTCTGCTTCATTATGGATCTTTTGTTCAGACATTGTCGTGATTGGGGTTTGCTCTTGGCGATTTTCCTATAATCAATTAGTGCATACAAATTATACGAACCGATTTTTCAATAGCGTATACAGAGAACCCCTATATCAAGAGGAGAAATGTTATAATTTATTTTTTATAATTATTTATATACATACCTGCATGACATCAACTTGCGAGGTTCCATGTTGCGTGGTATGTCTGTGATGATGGGTGGTAGTACGGTGGTGAACTGCGGGTTCCGGTGGCAGCGTGATGTATCGGATACCGTTGTCGAATGGAGTCGTAGTTTGCAAAGCCCCATAGGTTTTCATGTGGTAGTCGCTTTGAGATTCAACTGAAAATTATACCATCATTTAAATTATAAATAATTATGACATCATATATTTAACTAACCCTATATAACTTACCAACACAGGGGTTCAGCCATAAAAGTCGTTGCCAGCCAAGACACTCATAAAGCTGCGCAAAGTCAGTTCCTCTACAGACACAAGCTGCTCTAAGTTGCGTGCCCAGTACAGCTACCACAGCTGCTCGGCAGGCAGCCGGCGACCCCGCGCACCCTTGGGTCACAGCATCCACTGCGCACCATTGCTCGTAGTTCTCGAGACGGATTCTTTAATAAAGAATAAGATCACAAAATGTATCTTAAAAAATATTAGCAACCTCTTTACGTTTATTTCCACGTTGTTAAATTTTCAACGCATATAGTGCGATATATATTACACCTAAATTATTATTAACAAATCACTAAACTATTAAAATCATTATTCGTCTAATTATTACTTTTGAAAAGAGATATAAGTTAATCCAATTTGATAATGCATATATTTTTAGGCAATATTCTAAATTTACATTTCACATTTCCTTAATGTATAGGGATATTATGTAAAAGAACTCAATTTATGTTTCCTACTAACTTTAACACTTTACAGAACAGATTTAGAAAATGAACTTAAATGTTACATTCAAAGTTATAATAAATGTTATTTCACTTCAAATCACGTTAATATCTCTAGAGGTTAACCTCTGTTATTTTAGTGTTTAACAAATTAATTTACTAAATAACACATGAAGAGACTAAACTTAAAAAAGGGCGTAGATAAAAAATATCAATAAATGACCGTCATTCGATTCATGTAAAATTGTATATGTATATATATAATTTTTTTTTCTTTGTTAAACTTTTCTTTTTCGTTGCGTAAACATGTTTATCGTCATTTTTACTTTCAACTTTTAAAATCATCTAATCGAATAGTCGACTCATCCTTTACGTAATTGCATTCAAAGAAAATACATTTGACATTATCATAATGTTAAAATTATTATCATAAAAATATTTAAATAATAAATAGGGCACATAACAACTTTATATATTCATATATTTATTCCTGTATATGGATAATTATTTATTTATCATATACAGAAATATAGAGAATGTTAAACAATCCTATGTTCAGTTCAAAATCTATTTAAATCGCCTCAACAGTGTTTGAGATATGTTTAGAAAGCTTTTAGATTGTTTTAGTTTCAATGAACTTTATGACATATCTATATATAGACTAGCGGACCCGACAGACGTTGTCTTGTACACGCGTCTTTAATTTATAAAATCAAACACGCGTCTTTAATTAAAAAAAAAAAAAAAGTTATCGCAATGTCTAACGTCATTCATTACATGTACATTTATCATAATTCGACCAATCGATACCGTATGAATGTGTAAATAAAGATTTTTGTTTGAATAAATGAATTTGTTCCAATATATATTTTTTTTAAATTTCACTTTTTACGTAGCGAAGCACGTATCGTGCCGCTAGTACTAAAATATTTTTCTTATTTTTATTGCAACGCCAAATGTCAGGCCAGACTATAATTAAAATATAATATTATTTAATATTTGACATTGCCATGATAACGCAGTCCGTCGGAACCAATGTGAAACATTCCAAAATCACCACCTACTTACACATTAAAAATTAATCAAAAAACCATTTTCCAGTGGACCAAATTGTGAATCTAAACAATTCTCAAGTCCCCTTGAACACACACAAAGAATTTCATAAAAATCGGTCCAGTCGTTTAGGAGGAGTTCAGTGACATACACACGCACACAAGAAATATATATAAACTCGGCGTCACAAAAATCGCACCTCTATGTTTTTTTCAGTAAATCGCTCCTAGAATCTAGCACATAAGTACTACGTATGAAAAAAATATATCATTCTAAAGTGCACTTCAATACCTTTATATTAATTACCTGTATCATTAAAAAAACAATTACCATTTCTAACCAGGGACCAATCAAAAAAATGTTTAAAAAAATGCTCACTTAAGGAGCACTACTTGTGCTACCTTATAAGGGTATAAAAGCTCATGTAAAGGTAAAAAATGGGTCAGTCGCTGCTCAGACTTCAGAGTGAACACACCGGAACAACATACGCAAGAGAACAGTACCTGAAGATGGATACAACCCCTGATAAAGCCGCTCAAATCATTGCGCTATTGCAATCAGGACTGCGACAGGTTGACGTTGCTCGACAGTTGAACCTTAGCCGATTCTCAGTTCGACGAATATACCAACGGTTCCTTGAGACTGGTGGCTATACTCGAAGACGTGGATCCGGAAGAAAACGCTGCACGTCAGAAAGAGACGACCGCTTCGTTGTTTCCACATCCTTGCGGCACCGCTTCAGCAATGCTGTTGAGTTGCAACAAGAGCTCCGATCAGCTTGCAGAACGTCTGTGAGTGTTTCTACGATTAGAAGAAGACTGAAAGAAAAGGAATTGAGAGCTCACAGACCTGCTAGGGGCCCAAAATTGACCGTGCAGCATCGAAGAGAGCGGTTACGATTTGCCCAGGAGCATGTCAACTGGACGAGTGAACAGTGGAAAGCCGTTCTCTTCACCGATGAGACACGAGTATGTCTTTTCTGCAACGACAGACGCAGAAGAGTATACCGAAGACGAGGAGAGCGATTTGCCCAGGCTTGCATAGAGGAATCCGTCGAATACCGAGGTGGTTCCTGTATGTTCTGGGGTGGCATATCCGTCGAAGGGAAAACGGAGCTTGTGTGCGTCTCTTGGACTGGTGGTGGTCGCGGGCAAGGGTCGCTGAATGCTCGGCGGTACATAACGGAGATCTTACAAGACCATGTGGTTCCGTATGCTGGTTTTGTTGGCGATGGGTTCACGTTAATGCATGATAACGCCCGTTGCCACACTGCGTTTGCTGTGCGGGACTATTTGGAAGAGGTTGAGATCCCTGTTATGCAGTGGCCAGCAAGAAGTCCAGACCTGAACCCGATCGAGCATCTCTGGGACGATGTAAAGAGGCACGTACGAGCACGAGATCCTGCTCCCACCACTCTACAAGAGCTCCAGGATGCCGTGAAAGACGAATGGGACAACATACCCCAAGCAAGAGTGGTGACCCTCGTGAGCTCCATGAAGGATCGGCTGGAAGCTACCATCACAGCAAGGGGTGGAAACACTAGATTTTAAGGCCTTATTTGTAATTTTTTATGATGTTATTAATTTTATTTTTTGTCACTTTGTCATGTTTTAAGTTTTTTGTTATTAAAGAATCAAAATGCATACACATGTTTTTTTATTTTCTAATAGGCAATTGAATTACCTTTCCAATGATATCCTACAATCATATCCTTACAATTCACAAAGTTTGAGTAAAATTATTTTGAAGTTGCTTTTTTAAAAGGTGCGATTTTTGTGACGCCGAGTGTATAAAGATTTCATAAAGGAGGTTATGAATTGGATTTGTATGTATTTAATATTGTTGAAATTTAAAATCGGTTACCTCAAAAACTATTTGGTTTTTACTGGATTATACATTTTCAACAAGTTGTTAAAAATAGATTTAAAGATTGTTGAAAGTATTAGTGAATCTTAGTTACTAGGATAATAACTTTGTTTTTTCGAGGTTCCGAGGTTCACAAATATATTTCTCTTAAAAGATTCTTTTATATCCGGAAATGTTCAGCTTCCTGTACAATATCAAAAACCTTCAAATAATTTTTACCTTCTCAGAATTTTTCAATACCGTTCTGATTAGTTTCGATTATATAAAAAGCCTTTCCATTATAACTGGCCGTTTCAATAATCAGCAAGCCCGTCTTTTGAAGGAGCCCCTTTAATTTCGCTTAGATACAGATATTATATAATTCTAATCGATAACAAGATAATGACAATAGTAATCGAGTGTAAAAAAAACTCATTACTATTCGCATTACATGTGAAATAAAACAGAAACGTGAAACGGAACTAGAAACAAGTCGCCTCATTGCGGTCAACTGCAAATTGATTGGACGACCTGTAAATTCGCTTTATCAGTGAAAATTCGCTCACTTCAATTTGTACGGACATTCGGTACATTCAATACTATTGTATGTGCACAATAGTAAAAAAAAGCACTTATTAAAATGCATTTAAGGGTTCTAATTAAACTTTATAGTAGCATTCTAAAAATGTATTTCTACGGATAAACAATTTAATTAAATACGGATTTATAAATGTTCAGCTTATAGGCTGAATATCAATTTACATATTCAATTTTGTTTCGATGAAAACTACTGTCAAAATTCTACAACGATGACAGTTATTTCAGATTGTCAATATCTTTTCCTACCTGACATTACTTAGTCGTTAATTTAGAAATGTCAACTTAGCATTTATTTTTTTCATTATGAATGCACTAGAAAACACCGACTCGTATATAACATTAACGGCTTTATTCCCGCCTATAGTCATAATTACAATTCCAATCTACCGAAATAATTACTCGAATTTGGTTTTAGCGAACTAGCTGACCTGGTAACAAAATTATCTAACAATCGTGGGTATTATTGATTTAACACTACATCATATCTATTATTAGGGTAGTAATTTTAGAGAATATTTGTATTTATACCATGTGTTCAAATTATATTAACTTTGAGACTTGTTTATAACCAAACACAATAAAGAAAATCAAAAGAAACCTTTCAAATATCAATCTATATATTATTGTATACTGTAAAAGTAGAAATATGGCTTAGGGTTTCCGAAAGAAGCCTAATAAATATCGCCTTTCCCGATTCAGGCCATTACATAACATGGAATGCTTAATTCAGAGCAGAGACGAGGACGCACTCCTAAAGGTCAAAGGTCACAGTTTCATGTCCATGTTAGATATAACATCATGTTTAACATAACATTTCTAATATGTTTATTGACAAATTCACCGTACATTTGTATTTTGATTAAATTTTCTTCTTTGTTTCTTTAACATTAAATACAAAATTATAACTCTCATACCTCAAACATTGTGGGTATTTGTTCTATTTGTAATTAAATTAAAAACCCTTTCCCAAAGTGCTTTGTAAATTTCAAGTAATATGCCCTCGCGTTAATTATTTGTAAATACAACACACATGTTTTACGGTTTTCGGTCATTTAAATTTCAACTGTGTCGTGAGTAAACAAGGTTGATTATTCAAAATGTACATCGCCATCGGCTAATTGAACTTTTCGAAACAGAGGCTATGACGAAAAACAAGAATTCCAGCCACATTTGTTGCCACATACATTTTCACGTTTAATTTACCACACCCATCTGATATATATTCGAATAGCTGATTCATATTTATTTCGCGGTGGTTTTAATCTACAATAGTTTTTAACCGAGACTTAATATTGTTGAATGTCGTAGGATTTTCGAAACTGGATAACTTATTGACCTCGTAGTTTGTTGAGGGCATTTCCAATACATTGTTTATTCTTTCTAGTACATTTTACAATGGTTGTAATGTGATGGTATATATAGCCTTCGCAATAAAATGACATGAAATCCGAATATATATTTTTCCGTATCACTTGGCTGTCAGGGATTCAAACAAAATTTATTTTTGTTTCTTATTTAAAACCTTTTTATTTTTGTTATGATAGAAGTTATAAAATAACATTATTAAGGTTATAATAGCGTCTGGAACACGGCACCAGCTACAGCACCAGCCAAGACACTATTATAACCTCTGAAGATGACGGCCACAGTGTCCGTCGAAACGTCAGGACCTACAAGATCCGTTAGACCACGGCATCTCAGCCCGGAAAATTTTAATAATATTAACTCCGGCCGTGAAAGCCTCAACATTTATTTATATAATAACATTCACAATATTAGAAATTATGTCTATCTATACTGTTTCACTTTTCTTGGGATTAATTTTTAATTAAATTATTATATATGTTAAATCAATTGGTAAGTACCACTTGAAGTTTAATGAAGAATTCGGTGTTGCACATTTATTCTATTAAAATTGTAGCACAAGCCATATTTTAAGTTTTCCCATAAAAAAAAATCCGCAATGAAAAGGATACTAGCGGACCGGTTATCTTATTGAAATGTGGATTATATAAAAATATTTATAAAAATAAAATGACAAAATAAATTTCTTTATTAGATTTCGCGTATTTGTTACTTATTGCTTGATTAAACATATATAATGACTTAATTAGTCATTCAGCACCAGATTAAATATACGAAAACGATAACAGTATCACCTGATCCACATTAATAATATGATGACGTTGTCTTAATGTGATATTATAACAGAAATTAAAAATATTTTTTTTTGTTATCTCTGGCACAGGCAATCGGATTGAAAAGTCTGGCAAAAATGGGGTACAATAACCTGTAACCCCAACTAATTTCATTGAAATCCTTCAAGAATATTTTGTGTCAACCAAACAGATAAGTATACACAAACAAAAAATAATAATAACTATTCTTTGTGTTTCAGAACGAAGCACTAAGTAGAATGGGAGCGAGATCGAAAAAAGCGTAAAAAGACTTTTTCTTCGACACTTCTAGCTGTAGTAGTAGTAGCAGTTGTTTTTTAATTGTCTTTATTTATTTCATGTACGGCTTTGTGCTTTTTACGTATACTTATAAAATACATTTATGTAGACATATATTTATAATTTGTTACGACATAATTTAACTTTGTAAACGTGAACTTTCATTTTTAATAGATCAAAAAGCGAAAAGAACTTTGTTCGAACCGGGGTCTATAGACCTCTTTCTCCGTTCGTGAATCTTATTATATCGCGGGAATATTCTATATAGACATTATTAATACAATCTATATAGAGAACTATATAAACCAATACTAAAAAAGTTAAAAAAAATATTAAAAGTTTATTAAAGTCGCTAATCTCTTGTTCTACCAAACAAATTAGAAAAAGTATGTTTGCTCCATAAGCCCATTATGGATGGCTAACACAACAATATAATAAAACTAGTTTTAGAAGAAATACCTTCTAAAACTATTACAAAGTCTTGCAAGTCCCGTATCCGTGTCCTTCTTAGTTCTAAAATAACGTTCCTTGTTACCTTGTAAAGCCTATTATAACATGCGGACAGACTCGCGGGAAACAACTTGTTTAAATAAATACAATTTAGATATACATTCCCGAATAGCCTTGTAATATAATAGTGGATTATAATAGGTTTTACAATCCCGGGGGCATACGGAATCCCGCGCCCTTTAACGCTCTGGTAGATACAACCAAAAATCTACTTAAATCCACAATTTCAATATTTAAATACTTGTTACTTGATTTTACCAACATCTACAGTTTGTCCATTTTGTATAACGTTTTGTGCAAATTTATATTTTTTTATAGTGTTTTGTTGTATAACGACTGTGTAATTAAACTATATAGACAAGTTTTGTTCAGTATGTCTTTTAAAAGGTTACCTATATATAAATAAAAGTGTACATTAAATTATAGTATCTGTTCCTTTTGAGAATATTTTTATCTTACTTATCATGTTACAACTTTATAAAACGCGAAATAAAATAATGATTAAAAAAGTGAGACTGTAGCTTATGATTTTTCTTTATATAGATATATACATTTCTAAATGTTATGTCTCATTAAATAAAGGAATCGATAATAGAAATGCTCCATCGCTGAATTTCTATGTCAAAAAACGATTTATTAAGACATTATTGAACACACTATTAAAATGAGACGTTCATGACAAAAACCCGATATATTAAAATTAAATCGATATATTAAAACGATATATCAGGTCCTTACATATTAAATTGGCGTTTTGTATGGGAGGAACAAAAAGTCGAATATTTTTAAAATAATGTACAATTAAACAAAATATGAACCAATCTGCAAGCTATTAGCGATTGGTGTAAGTCATACGGTTTGTCTGTAAATCCATGCAAGTCACAGTTCTCGATTTTTGGCAAACACCATCAGCTTTCAAAATTAAACCACACTCTTCTTCCCTCTGTTCTATTTGATGGTTTAGCATTACAGTTCAGCAGTTCGGTGAGGAACTTAGGTGTAACTATGGATACCAATTTAACCTGGGCTCCTCAAATTTCTGAGTTGAGCAGAAAGATCTTTAGTACCATAGGTAGGTTAAGAAGGTGGAAAAATCTTTTGCCCATTAAAACAAAAATAACCCTGGCTCAAACACTTCTACTCCCAGTCCTTGATTATGCAGATACATGCTACTTAGATTTAACTCACACTTTATTGAACAAATTGGAAAGACTGCAAAACGTATGCATAAGATTTATTTTTGGGTTAAGAAAGTATGACCACATCACGAACCACCGCCTTCAGCTCAAATGGCTTACGATGCAACATCGTCGCAATCTTCATTCTCTCACTCTTCTTTACAAAATTATTTTCCATCCTAATACCCCTCCATACCTGAAAGACCGTTTTTCTTTTCTTGGCGCCAACTCTTGTCTTACTATGAATCTTCGCTCCCAAAATGATAATTTGCTTGAGATACCTCTAAGTCATACGCAGTGTTACAGCGATTCTTTTACTGTTAAATCAGTTAAACTATGGAATACTCTTCCATTTGAGATCAGACACTCCAAGTATATTATTAGCTTTAAACGAAAACTTAAAAACCACTTGTTAGCTTTATAAAATTTCTTATATTTATATATCACATAGTAGTAATATGTATTATATTGTGTGTAATAGCATATAAAGTATTTATTAGTGTATATTTTTAATAATATATATTTAGTATATGTATATATTAGTATGTATGTGTATGTAATTTTGTACAAGTTATCGACGTAATATGTATATAAGTAATATGTTTTAGTTAATTATTTTATGCACTAAATACTGCCTAATATAATAAAATTGTCCTTTACTGGTGGGTTGCCTGTAAGAGATCACTTTTAGTGATAAGGCCGCCTTTGTACCGAATGTTTTGATTTTTCCACTGTTTTTTGTTTTATATTTAGCTATTTGTGTACAATAAAGTGTTATAAATAAATAAAAAATAAATAAATTGTTTTCTACGTACTTTTGCCTTATTATAGGTGAAGAAAAAAACAAATGAATTACGGTCAACGAAACAAAAATACATGTGTAAAATGTGTAAGTCGGTGTAAAAATTTGGATTTGGGATTCCTTACTAAAGAGGAAAAAACTGTGATTAAAGTGAAAGTGGTCAGTACGAAAAACGCCAATTTCATATGGACTTATTATTTAATATTTAGAGAACAAAGTGTAAAGACGCAATCCTGACCAGCATGAATATGTTGTGGGTCAAGATTATATCCGATGTATCATAGTTCGAAGATAACATAATACTCAACATGTTTGTTGAGTTTTAGTTTAAAAGTATTTCTTCAGTATTAACATTTATGTTATTATTATTTAATATATTCATAAGTTACTTCATTAATCCACATTGCCAACTGTATATTTTAATTTCATAACCAAAATAAAAAAAAATCGTCTTTAAATAGCAAATCCATGGTCCCGTTATACACTTAACTACGGCACTATATAATAATCAGTTACCATTTGTCCACAGGAGTTAGACGAGGTCGAGATATCTTGCATTATAATAATGTTTATACTCTAATATGTACTGAATTGTCATAAAAAACAACCAATTTAAGAGTGTATTTTATATAAAATAATCATTAGCGCATATGTAATTGTCCTGTCTGTCTGTCTTTCTGTCCAGTTTCATTATTATCCAAGCATTAAGTCCCAAAATGACGAGATCTTTAAAGATTTAAATCAAACTTAATCATAAGTCACAGCACTAATTATTGGATGAAGATTTTCACTATTCTTTTCTATTTCATTAAACTATCTTTGTCCCTAATTAATATATACTAAATTGTATTATAATGCAAAATTTTGTCGTTAAATTTATATATTATTATTAATGTGTATATAGAGCCCAATCATATGCACTTGTACTTGTATCGATTTTGGAAATAATCAGACGATTATAATATGTATACAGTATATTGATATATATAAAGTATAAAGATAATCTGAAAATTTAAAAAATATTAAGGTGTACAAAACCTAAGACTGTATTACACTCTAAGTTGCCATACAAGACACAAAAAAATATATAAAAGAGTTAGGATTTATTGCCTTACTATTTCAAATCTCGATATTTACAGTTTCAATGCACTCGGTGATTCGTATCCAATAGTTTTCATTCAATTTAGGCTCAATTTTGATGCTGGCTATGTGCTCGATACACTAAGGGTGTTTACGCATAAGTCATATTCTACAACTAAAGTTTTTTTCGTAAAAATATATTTTGTACATTTTTTTTCAACAAATGATAATTATTACATAAAACAAGAGACCTTCTAACTGACTAATGACAAAAAATATATAATTGCAATAAACCTTATAAATAAATAAAGATAGTCAATTTTATGTTTTCAAACAAAGTTACAATAAATAACTCTTATATATTTGAACTTTTCCTATGTGAACACAGCCTAACTTAGTTACGTTGCCCGTTGAATGTTCCTTTCCAATAATACTGTGAGAGCCATCGCAAATGTGATTGCATTTGGGGTTTCTTTGAGCTTTATTTGCTGTTACTTACGAGTAATGAACGTAAAACTATTATTAAATATTGTTCACGTACAAATTTGGTTCCGTATCTTTTATAGCTATTAAACATAACTTCGATTTACTTTAGGTAAATCATTCTGATATACAATTTTAATTTAAAATTCCTTTTAACAGTGGTGAGCATATTGTTGTTCATCCAACCGTATAACTAGCCACTCGTTGGATTTTGAAATCCGAAAATAATTTATATTTATGAAATACCTGCATTCCGGCTCTTCCCGACAGGCGTGGGCCAGGGTGTGGCAGGCGGGGAGGGGGGACCCGACAGCTGGACGCTGAGCGCAAGTCGGATGCAGTCTCTCTTGAGCGTTCATGCAGGAATCTTCCTTGTTATCTGTTTTCCTGGGAGAATATGTATGATTTGTATGTTAAAATTACCAAATCATGTTTCCACAGCATGACTATGGAAAGTATATTTGATTTGTTACTTAAGTTTAATACAAAAAATCAACTTGTTTTATTAATGTGATATATATTATAACCTACTTGCAGAGACAAAAAGCAATTTCAGTGTTCCAATGCACGCCCGGCTTCCTATAAAACCCTCGCAATGCAGTCATGCAACCTTCTCGATCGCAGTCCGTTGAATGACACTTCTGTAGCACCGGCGTAAGTGATGTCACACATTCAGCATCCTTGATGCACGCGTCCAGTGCCACGTGGCAGGTCGATTGCAGCGCCACCTTCTCATCACCTGCTTTACCGTTCTCTTTGCCAATCCTCTCTGTTGGTTTGTGATATGTATTTGTATGTAATGTATTATTTGTATTATGTACTATTTCACTTTCTATTTCAAATAGATGTAAAATCCTTGAAACCAATTAAATCAACCTTAGGAAATATGAAGAGACAGTTTTCTTTCGAAATCCATATAAAATGTTATATACATATTATTTCGAATAAGAGTTTGTTTGCGTGAGTTTAAAAAATATTTTTATCATACTCACTGACCTAAATTCAATTTACTAAGTGTTTTGTTTAACAAATAATTATATTTTTTATATTTGCCAGTAATCATTACATTCGCTTTGAAATGAGGTTAACCACGGAAAGAAGATATAATTTATTTTTTATGTATTGTGTGTTATTTATACAATGTGTTTTGGTGTTTATTTATTTAATTATTATATTATATACGTTTATTTTTATTATAATAAAATATTTATAATATGGTGGACCACACTAAACGTAAATAAACCGATAAGTAACATGAAATTAAAAAAGTGATATATTTTCAAACAGAATAAAATATAGGTACTCGTGGGATAAATACATTATACTCATGCTTAAAATACTTGTGTTATATATAAATATATATTTATATAATATATATAATTATTACAAGATTAAAATATAATACGTGACAAAACTTTAAAACCGTTCAACTCGGACTGATATGAGAATTTTACCAAGCAATATTAGAACATCATGCTGAGGATATGACAAAATAATTTCATTATCAGTAATGTGGATTGTGGATGTGATGTCTAGAGAGGTAACTTACCGTAACTTCCATTTAAATATTAATGTTTCAGAATCCGATGGTATCTGATAAATCGTAGCAGATAAATCTTTGGATTTTTAGCGTAAATTGCAAAGCTTCGCGGAGATTTACGTGTTTAAGCTCCTTTGGTAAATCGTTTCCCTTTAAACTAATTCTTCCACCTTACGGTGGATCAGGAAGGAAGCAAATTTTAAGTTTTCTAAAGCACTAAATTAAATCTCTCTAAGTGTGCTACGCAAAGCCTTACTCTTGTTATGTCTCTGTTAATCTTCCCTGGTATTGTATCTACTATTCTACAAGATCCAGTCGTGAGGGAGCTACTGGTGTTTACGGGGATTTTAATGATTAAATCGAAGGGCATGAATGAATGAACTTTCAGGAGGTGCGATGACAAGGAATCCACCGTGTCTCGATGACATTGTAAAGGATCGTCTAGAAATTTACAATTTTGAAGCTGAAGTGTCAATTACGATTTCTATGGTTAAGTTGTCTGTCTGAAGTGTACCTAATTGTAAATTCAAACCTATAAAATGAAATTTGTCAACTAAAAATTTCGATTTTTATAATCACCCATATCCTTGCTAATTGACACTAAATTAGTAAACGTGATACGTACGGTTTTCATCAATGTATCCCTGTCCGTAGACTGTCTTGGTCGCGTACAAGGGGTCTTCGCTTCCCCCCGGCTCATGATTCCAGCGATGGTAATGATGCCCGTGAGGCCTGTAGTGTGGACTTGCGTATCGGTGTACATGTGTCATTATTTTGTCCGGGGCGATAAGGGTGCCGTCCTGCGTTATAGACATACCGCCAATCCACGATGTCATCCCCGTGGTATTTCGATTTGCAGTCCGTCCGTCGGACATCAGCTTTACTGGAATGGTATCCGTATCGCTTAGCTGTTGGAATCGACTACTGGTCCAAATCGCGAAGCTCTCTTTCAGAGGCCGCGTAGAACCGGTTTTGATATAATAAAAACCCTACTAATTTAAAAACGACAAAAACAACGTTTGACAAAAACGACATAAAACGGGCAAAATTAAAATTTGCGAAAGAATTTCCTTTGGGTTTTGATAATATCATTAGCAAAAGCCTCCCCCGAACGGAAGTTCCGTAGAACCATCATCAAAGCCACTATGCCGCGCAGTAACCATAGAGATCGTAGAAATAGAAGATGCAAAGTGAAAACATGCAATCATGCTCGGAGTGAAATCCACTTTAGACTTTCAAATCGGGAGCGTTGTAGAGCTAATTGGCGATATCCCATTTCCCATTGGAAGTCTAAACTGGCTTACATAAAGGAATAAAGTAGAATAAAAGCATGCGGGCATAAAGTAGGAGCGAATCATTCTTTGTATTTAGGAATATAAAATAAAATGTCAAACAGACGTCCTGTGATTTTTGTATGCTTGTTTAATTTTTATTATATATGTATGGGTATGCATATTAGTAAGGGAGCGGATGGACGTCAATAATATAAATATAGACTATTTTTATAGTTTATATTTAACATACGTGCTACAACTGAGACCCACTTGTTATGTAGTTTTTATAATTTTTGTTTGACATCCTTATGTTCGCTAAAATAAACGTACAAGACCTGCAGGTAAACCAGCGATTGGTTTTCTTGACGATGACCTTTTGTTTGTCTAACGCTCCTACCTTACGAAGCTTAGCGAAGCGTGCAGTGCGAGAGGCGACGGATTCCGATAGACACAGAGAGAGAGAGAGAGGTGCGGCGGCGGCTCACCGTGGCGGGGCCGAGGGGGGCGCGGGGAGAGGAGGGCGGCGCGTAGTAGACTGGCAGCAGCAGCACGTGTCATCAGCCTGGTCCCATTCTCGGTGAGCAGCAGGATCGTACCATCGGGAGCAGCGTAGCGCGTGAGGGGCGGAGCCCGGACCGCTGGCCGCCTAGGCTCGAACAGCGCCCGGACTGCCGGCGGACATTCGCCCCAAGCTGCCGCTGCCCCACAACCACGTTACTAACAACCACTAACCGCCCCCGTGCCAAGCCGCTGATCGGAACACACTTAACGGACTTTATTGATAGTATATTTGCCTATCATGATTGTCCCTTAAGAGTATTCCATTGAAGACGAAGTAGACGTGATAGTAAGGGTATTATTCGCCGCCAACTATGCTCTATAAGTAGCAGTCGCAGACCATCACCGAAGGCCGAAGGTGTGAAGCCAAGAGTTGAGGTAACTGCGGGCATTTGTACGATGTGTGAGGTCAGGAGTACACTAAAAAAAAGCTCAGTGTCCGTGAAACATAAAGGTTAACAGCCTTGTGTGGTTAAGTAGTGATCTAAGTTATTCCTAAGGCCTATGCATCTAACGGTGTTCAAATAAAATAGGCACGTAAACAAAAAGGAAAAAAAAAATAAACCAAACTTATAAACGTCGACTATTTTGTAACGAGTCTAATACTCTTTAAAAGCTTTTATAGTGTGGAGTTAATATTTGTTTTATTTTATTTTTATTCTGGTATATTGTGAGTTGGAGTTGTATAATTTACACGTAATATAAAATAATAAAATTCTAAAACTAGGTGTTTGTATGGTGTCAAGGCATGGTTGAAGAAATCATCACATACAATCATTCAGTTTATTTTGGTTTGTGTCCCTCTACATATGACGTTCCTAAGTGTTTAGAACACTTAAAGCTTAATACTAAACAACACAGTTCATTTTAGAGTTTTGAGTGAGAAACATTCATAACAGTTCAAAAAGTAAGCTTCTGTCAAATATAATATAAAAATTTAAGTCATCAATTTAAAGAATATAAAAACTTGGTTTTAATCTTATTAAAAAAAATATTCTGTCTTGTAAACTTGCATAATAAGTAATGAAAAGCCGTTTTTTTCAACTAATCAACTTTCCTTTCCTATTATCTTTGTTACATTGAAATTCAAAATTCAATGCTTTATTTGCTCGGATCATTGTTTTTGCACTTAGGCACTTAAAAAAGTATTTTTCAGTATATTGTTCCGAGTAAGTTAGGGTGGCAATTTAACCAGCTGCGTTCTTTCTCACGTTAAAAAGCGGGGCTGAAACTGGACTTATTTTACTAAGCTTTTCGGTAGCTTTGTTAGAACTAATGTATATGTTTACTGCTATTGTTGAATTTTCTCTAGGGTTAAACTATAAATGAACAGAATAAAGTGGAAAATTTTGAGCGGAGAATATAATATGAAATTAAGTTTAAAAAGGAATTTAAGAATAATAATAAATATTAAAGCAAGGGTACAATAAAATTGTGAATCGTTCTACACTAAAAATAAAATGTATAATGCAGATCTCATGTTTTAATTGGTTTTCGTAAATAACTCAATTAAGTTACTTATTTTAATATGTTAATATATTCACAGTGATACATTTTTAACATGCTTTTATAAGTTTCACGTGTACGTTTGCTTGTAAGCGACTTTTTAAAATGCGATTTTGTCTCATTCCCACTTACCGATTTTGTTCATACTTTGTATACATATCAAGGACCGATAGTAAATTAATAATTCGAAGAGGTTATCTCATTATCATGATTAGGATCTCCAGGATTAATAATTATCTTAAGCTAATTGGTCGTGTTTTTTAGTTTTTTTTATATATAACTAAATTATTACATATTATTGTTATTCTGCTTTATGTTATACATTTTTTTATACATAAGCCACCATCCAAAAACATTTAGATGGAAAGCGGTATTATTTTGATATGTATGCGGTATGGCTTTGATGATAATAGTTATTGACAACCAGAAGAAAGAACAAACGATTGCTATCCGCTGTTCCAGGAGCTGTTAACAAAATTGAGTTTCAAAATTCTATTAACATAATCGAAAGGTGAAACGGAAAAGTCACGTCAAAAGCGAAAAGAAATCTTCAAAAAGGTTTCCGTCTATACGACCGCAAAGAACCCTTAAACACAAAAGGCAAGTGAATAGATTTCCTCTCCTTTGTTTCTTTACTGTATCGACTCTTGAGTTAAATTAATATTCGACTGATGTATTGGCGGCGCGAAATGCTGACCTGTCAGCGGTTGATCATTTATATATTTGTTTACATAAGTATATATAAAGAAATATTAAAACATTAAAATCATTTAATCCATTACTTCCTACAAATCTATTGATTTCTTAAAGACATCTTTATATGGGAAAAGTCACAACTATGACACACCTGTAAGCATTATTCAAATAATTTTTACAATTACAAAATTATAGTAGAGGAATAAATAACATATTTGTACATGTATTTACATGTCCCTTAAATGGAACATCATCATCAACTCATTCTCCGTTAACTGGGAAGATGTTTAATAGTTGCCCATATATCACTAGTAAGCGTACATGATAAATCCTGTTCCCATACCTCGTTCCGAATTCACTCTGTCAACACGTGATGGAACGAACATTTTCTATTACACCACTACATCACACTTTAGAAAATAAACAAAGATTACGAATGTATGAAACTGTATATATATATGTATTTGTATTTATAAATATATATGTTCTTGTTTGAAATATATTAACTAAATATTGTTTAATCTGCAGAAAGTTACAAAATTCTTGTGCAAAATGTCTTGATGTGTTCTGAATAATATAAGATTTCTATTTTGCAAACCGCAATGGAGTCGCACGCTTACCTTAAAACTATAACAATACTAATGAAGCTTACGCCACATCAAAATAATATATAATACAATGGTATGAGTTAGTTATCAGAAACGAGGAAACTTAATTGTGTTTGATTTTCTTAAATAAATATACAATTTTAAAATATATAAATCATTTTTTATTTATTTTAACAAAAAATGTTCATAAGTCCAAATAAATGATATAAATTAAGGGAATGTTTTATTGTGTTCACTTTTCTCTATCCAAATATAAATCTAACCTGGATCTTTGCACGTTCGCAACTTTCTATATATTTTCGGATGCCTAATCTGCTCTGGGAAGTACGTTGCTGTTAATTTTGTCTATACTTTTTTAAATGTCCGAGTTACACGATTGTAAAATGTAGATGACCAAAAATGGATATAGATGATAATAATAGTGATGTATTTATAATTATAGCTGTATAATAAAACATTATGAATATGACAGTTAATTATAAAACATTAATTGAAATGCGTATACAATTACAGAAAGTTATATGATAGAATTGTTAAAACCGGAACATAATAGTTTTGATAGGGCTGGACATGTTAATTTATGTTCATAGATGTTATGATAACAAAGAGCAACTCTGGTAATGAAATATTGTTATTCTTGAATGATCTCAGTTATATAATTAAATAATTCTCTTTTAGTTACACAATATAATGCTTATACAGCCTCAATGAATGCTTTGATTGGTCATAAATATATTACAAGTATTTTATATTTAAGATAATGCGTTTCGAAATAAGAGAAGCGAAATAAATTTTCGGACATATCCTGGTAAAATTTAAGGAGATTGAATTAATGATAACCCTAGCAGGATAGGGCTGACTTAATTCTTGCAAATGACAGCTTAAAAGAAAGCAATTTAATGCAGGGGTTAACATGACTTGTGGTGATCAGTGTACTGGAAATTGTTCTGGTTGGCCAAGCATTGAGTAAAACTATGAACATGTGTTCTTCAGGTGAAGGTTATGTATATAATTATATAGTGAAAATTTTGCTTAATATAAACTGTTAAGGGTCTCGTTATCTCTTATATCAGTGAATCGTTAAAAATAAATGGGAAGAAAAATGATAAACAAATTATAAGACCTAGCATTTTAAGACGAAGATAGTGATTTTTTCCCAATTATAATTCAGAATTTGATTTGGTTCAAGGCCACAATATTGTTCCGCTCCAAAAAATATAGAATCTCCAAAACCGTTCTGTTTAATGATCTCTTCAACATTTGATAATCCTCAACTTTTATCAATTATATTTTGACAACAGCAGCTTTGAGCCCGGTCCTAAATAATCAGTGTACTTATTATTTGAAATCGACTTTCGTAGATATTTATGATATTCGTATATTTTTATTTATTAAATGTAGTCGTTTTTTTTATCCGAAGCTGGCAGAAAATATGATATTTTTGAAGTTCATTATCTATTTAACAAAAAACGGCTACGGAACAGTTTTTGATGAAATTTAGTATTGTTATGGATTATTGCCGTGGCCAGTCAACATATAGGATATACTAATATATAACCCGACGTAGTAGCTGAAAATATATTGTTAAGAATATAATTAGTTATCGATTGGTTACTTGGAAGATAGTAAAGCAAAAAGATAGCATTTTGATTCCTATAGAATGAATTCTCTACTCAATATTCACTTTCCAAACAAGTGAAGTCATGAGAAAAAGCTAGTAATATATAAGGAAAACAGTACAATTCCAAAACCATATGGATGTATGGATAGTAAAAAGTAAAAATGAGCCATTGAAATTTATATTTTATTTGTTTCACGAAGATTTTTTGATGTCATATTGAAATAACGATATCTAAGTAATGAGATCTGCTCCTAACATGACGGATGACGCTAAAAAAATTGTGTATTGTAATTTGCGAAAATGATAATATTATGTTCACAACATGGAAAATCGTTTATTTCATAATTGTGTTTCAGAAAAATCCTTTTTCTATAAAATAAAAGACATTTATTGTAATGATAATTGTATTCATGATAATATTATTGTATCGAATTTAACGTAAATATTTTTTTCAGATTCAGCTTCCTAATAGTTGCTTTTATTAATGAAATACGCATAGCATAAATGTAAGTTTCAGAACGTTTCAGGCGTTGCCGAGCCGTCTTGTCTTGTTTTAAAGTGTCATAAGTCGCCATTTTGTAGGTTAAGAGTCTTTGAGATAAACTTTTCTCTGCTACAAGATTTGTAGGTTGTAGAAATGCTGTTGTAAAAACTAAACAATTGAATAAAGAATTAACAAAAATGTTTTAAGAATAATAAGAAAACAACACTGTTTTGAGTGTATTTACATAAACATCAATTGATCATACTTTATGTATGTCAAGAACATAAATGTCAATTAAAAGAATATAAGATATTGGATGAGTACTCTAATGTTTAAATTAATAAATGAATTATAAGAAAAAAAAGGGGAAATCAGTGATATATTAATATTTTTCGTCCAACTTGACTAAATCTATCGTAAATATGGTCAAGTAATACGTACAAAACTATTAAAAATAAAAGTCAAGTTTGGTTTACGCGTGGGTCTTAGGAGATCATCTCAACCACGGGATTAGACTGGTCTGCGCTAGGGTTGGCACTTTTTACATTATATTCTTTGTCTTGTATTAGAAACATAGTTGCCTAGAGAAAATAATATATATAATAGGTAAATACTTTGAGATATACAAGATTTATACATATAACCATATTTCCCTGGTATTTAAATATATTCAATATTTAAATTATGAACATATTTCAAGCAGTAAGCAGACTGCAATATAGTAACCATGTTTTATATATTATACAACTATTTGAAAAACCTCAATCTACCCACTTTAAGGCATTTAACACCACAAGCTAGTAACATGCTAAGTTACATGCTACATAAGAAAAATACAGCCAGGTCACGCCAGGGCCAACATTTTAATTGCCTCCAAACATTGGCTATGGAGTTGAAACATGCGATACAATATTAATAAGTGGCCAGAAGTTATAATGCGGAGATCCGCTGAAAACTTTACAATTGAAATATTAAATGGTTTTGTTTTTAACACAATTCGGATTCGCAATATTGGTTTAACAGATTTTTTTTTTCATCTCATTTTCGTTACGTACGATATTATAATAATTAATCTTCTATACCCTATTCTTATAGAAATAAACTTTAAATAATTTTATTACATTTTTTTTCTATTACGTAATATTCGATACAATAAATATTAACAAATTAAGTCTATATTTATTTCTAGTGTACACAGCTTTCACTTTCCAATATTTCCGCAACGAAATCGGATAAAATGTTTGCCGTAATTAAAAATACTGAAGTATTTTTGAAGCCAGGACAGTTGAAATAATTAAAAAAATAAATATATGCGATGTCAGTTAATTTTGACAGTTGACAGAAAGAGTTTATAATGAATGATGTTTTAATATAGTCATCAGAAACTTTAAGCTTACCGGAATTCTAATCCAGAGCTATCTATTTACCGATCAAGAAAACTGAACCTCGGCTATATCAATTAAAAAATATACATAGTTGCCCATAAAAATACTTAATATAAGTGACAACCCTATTCAACAATAAGAACTCAGCTGGGATTACGCGAAATGAATCAAACTTGCGTTTATTGAATCAAGTAAGTTTATTGGATGCGATATTACCTAGTTATAACCATTATATTACTTGCTTATTGAATACGACGTGAAAGGAATAAAATATCCAATATATTTATTTACGTAAAAGTCTTTTTGATGAATCTTGTTTTCCATGTTGTATGAAGTTGAGATATTTTATGAGAAACATTTTATCTTTTCAATTTTAATCAGTACTTCAGATATTTTTATTACCTTTTATTTCTTTGAATATTTTTATTGGGAAAGTAGTTAAATAATAATCGAACTTGAAAGTGCTTTTCAAATCTTAATAATATAATTATCTGATAATTTCTCACTCATAACCCTCAGCTAATTAGCATGTGAAGTACTCACCGACGCATGGGTTGTGGTTAACGACAGCGAAGATCCTATCACATCGCTTCTTCATGTGCGTGTTGGGGCAGATGCAGCCGAAGAGTGGTGACAGACGGAGACCAGCCCAAGCTTCACGGCAGGATTCCCTATATTTTTAATAAACAAAGATATTGTTATTAAAAAAAAATAAAAGAACAATTATCAAATAAATAAAATATAAGAGGACTTTATTATACAAATTACGTTTTAATGTATTCCATTAATCTTATTAGTGAGAATGAATCTGCACTATTGTAAACAAAATTCTATTCAAGAAAAGCTATTAGAAAATTACATTTGGGATTTAGTTTAACATCAGCGCCAAAATGTCGCGAGGTTCGAGTAGCTACGAATAAACCACTGTGAAATTTATTACTATTTTTAGCCATTTAAAAGTAGTTATACTATTGTGAACCGAAATTCGTATTTACCATAAATTTGGTTGTATAAATTCCGATAGTGTATTTTACAGATAGTATATTTAATTTAGTTACAGAAGGTTTTTATTGAAGAGTATTTATAAATACCTCTAAGACTTTATTTAATTGAAATATTCTAAGTACTTAATAAATTTACAGATAAAATTATCTGATGGAATTTCTCCTGCCAAAATTCTAAAATAAACCCGTCATTATCGAAAGCAATTTGGCTTTATCTAGATCGAATTGAGCTCCAATTGTGAACTAACAATTTTCTGACGTCCATCAATATTTAAATTTTATCTTTAGAAGTATGAAGTTTCAGTAATCTGTTCGTCGATAATATAAGACCTTTACGGTTTCTAAACTTTATAAATATTTGCTTTAAATAAATATTTTCGATGATTGAAACTAGAATTTTGATTGCAAAATCATTGACCTTTACAATTCTGTTCTTGAATAATAATTTTGGGAATATATACGAATTTGTTATTTTGTTCAGTACTTTGAGCTGCTCTTATGATAACCTTTAATCGGAGCTTTTAGCGCCTACTCCTTCCTGGATGCGGGTCAACGCTTTGTGATTCCACTGATGTCGGAAAAGACCGCCCAGGACGGTGATTTGCCACCAGAAACTAGCAGGTTCTTTTGCTTTTATCCAAAATTAAAAACCTACATACCTGTCTTCCATACGGCATTCTCCATCCCGAGCTTTGCAAGCGTTCTTGAATCGTTCAAACAGCACGGAGCATGCTTTTTCGTTGTGACAAACGCTTAGAGCATAGGTGCATGTAGGCAGAGTTTCAACTGGGTAGGGGTCTTTTTCTGGCAAATAATAATATATTATTAAATTTATATAGCGAAATTATCATACAATTCTGTTTGTTTTATTGCGTTGACGTAACTTTGAATATTGACTTATAATGTGATTTATTTAACGATAATTATCGATTTCAATCAAGTATACGTAGGCCGCAAAAAATCGATACACTGTTTCTAATTTTATAACGTCCAAGGCCTTTCAGGTATCACTTTATTTCTGGAACTTTGCCAAGCAGCATTATGCAACTGTTAATAGTCTATAATGGCGTTATTATTTTTATTTTTCAGAGTACAGTTTATTTTCAATACTATTTATATATGGAAACTTTTCTAAATATATATTTTTTTATATATCGCCTCTTTAGTATAAGTATTGGAAATATAAGTCGTTGCGTCGGGGGACCGTTGTACGTTCGTTGACTAAAGGTTCTATTTTCCCAAGTTTGCGGAGCTAATGAATGAAGATTAGATTATACAATTTGATTATTGTTTTTTCGTTATTTGCCTTGGTAACTGACTTGCATTTTGAATGCTTTATTTAGCGGTCCCCCGACAAACTCTTTCAATAAGTAATGATATTATTTTTATTCTTTTTAAAGGTCTTTTTATATCGGAGGTTTTTTATTTTTTTTTCTGATTTTAAAGTTATGTTACTGTTTCTATATTCTATTAAATGAACCTACGAATACACAAATTTTTATTTGGTTAGATTTTTATAATGAATATTGCATAAGAACCTTTCACCGCACCAAAAGAAGCTCAATATCTTGCAGACGACTACTTTTATTTCAACTCAACATAACTAAGAACCATCTCGACGGACCAGGCTATCGATTAAAAAAACTGCAATCAAATCCGTTCACTCGTTTGGCTGCTACGATGAGACAGACACATAGATACACAGACAGATACGTGAAACTTATAACACCTCTCTGTTCGAGGAGGTCGGAGGTTAATTAATATATATTTTTTTTAAATATTTGTTACAAAATAACATAATAATGAGAAAGATTCATTTTACAAAAATATTTTCGAACTACGAACTCATCTCACTTTTTTTATTTTTGAACGGAATTATTATAAAATTTCAACTTGGTACCAACATTCTTATTTCGTATTTCGTTCTATCGTAACATATTTTCGAGCCACACACAATACATTTACTGATTGAAAACTTGTGAGCATGTCTGTTAGACTTATATTTATAAAGAAAAACTCTCGTTCTAGAATAATTGGTGTTTTGTTTTTGATGACTATCAAATCCAAGACACATGGCTCAGCAATCACCATTGACCAAAAGACTTATCAGTTCCAGTACATAATACATACACCACAATACATACACTACATACATATACATACACCTTTAAAAATGTTGATATTAAATTCGTTAAATGTTTTTTTTTAATATGTGGCTCTATATAATTTGTATATTATACAACTTTTAAGATTTATTGTACATTAAAGTTGTTTAAGCGATAAAACTTTTTTATATCCTTTTTATAATATTTTTTATTATTATATTAATTTACAGAATTAATGATTTTCTTAGTATTCCTTATTGAAACTATCTTTTGTGTTTTTGCCTATAAATTCTGAATTATTTTAATCTTTATTTCTTTTATTGTTCTTATATTTGTAGGAAAAGTTTCACTACAGAAAATTGTCTCATTAGCAAAGGAAAGTTCAAAAATTGAATTGAATTTAATAAATTGAGGGAGGGGCGGGCAAGCAAATCACTATCACTTGTACATCACTAAAACATAAAATACACTATATTATTTCATACTAATCAGTTTAAATGCTGAATTACCTTTCTTCATTACAAACACGCAGGGATGATCGAACAAAAAGTCGCGGAAGGAGTTGCATTCAGGATCAACGTTCGGTTCCCGACAGAGGCAGGTTGGTTTAAAGAACGGGAAGGCTTGCAGGGTACGGAGAGCGGCCTGGCACTTCGTCACGGTTACCGTCGAACATGCAACTGAAACAAGGATATTGATTGATTGATTGGTTGATTGACTTATTGTTATGAGGAAATAAATCCTTTGACAATATATATTGAATTGAATGCAACCTTGATACTTATATTCGTTTTTCATGTATGTCTTTACAAATAAAAAAATACCTATTAAGGTCACTACTACGTTTATAATATACAACTGTTGTTTATATTATGTTTAATAGAATAACTACTAAAAGTACGATTTTATCAAAACACGGCATTAAAAATGGAAACTGACTTTTAATTGAAGTTACTCGTATTTGTAATTGACTGTGACTCGCAAGTCTATTAGTGTAGCTGAATTCAATAAAGCCCTTACATGATAATCTTTATAAACTTCGAGTATTAATTATTTAGATACAATCGAATATATCAATGCAATTATTCAATAAATTATCTATATTAAAATTTTGTTTGTATTTTTAAAAAGGTTTTCTGATATCACCCTTATAATATTTCTATAATAATAATGTGTCTGCAAGATGATAAATTATATTATATAGATTAAATATAGGGGGAGTTTAATAACTCTAGCGTATAAATCTAACTATAGGTATTTACAAATAATTATTGGAAGCATTAGAAGAGTTTTTGTCATCAAGGAGTGAGCGAATAATTTTATCCTGTGGAGGAATCTACCCAATTAGGAAAGGCTGACAAGTTTGTCCTTTTTCTATTTATATAAATAGAAATTTCCCAGTGCCTAATATATTAAGAGATTTGGATAAAACTAATTAGATAATGTAATTTTAATAAATTAAATTGTATTTAATTTAAAAATTTTAGGGTTCCGTAACTAAAGGTTAAAAACGGAACCATATTAATAAGACCTCACTGTCTGTCTGTCTGTCTCCAGGCTATATCTCATAAACCGTTTTAGTTAGACAGTTAGAAAATTGAAACGGTAGCTAGATATAAATAGAATAGATAGATACAAAGATAAAAAAAGAAATTTTCACACATTATGTAGGTATCTATTTATATTTACAAGGTAAATATTAAAAACAGAATAAAATAAATATTCCATAAAACAAACGTATTTTTTTGGTCTTCTTTATTAACGACAAAAGATAGTTTTTTATATATAATTGTACGAAACCCTAAGTTCGACACTCACTTGATCGATATTTAGATTTATATCGAATGGAATATATTATAATATAGAATGGAATATATAATAAATACGATGATCTAATGGTTTAGTATTTAGTGACACCAGAGTTTCGGTGGTTATAGCTTCGATTCCTCGACACGGGCTATGTAGGTTTATGTTTCAGTAGGAGATTGAAAGTATTCCGTATGTGTTTCTTATATGTTTGACAAACAACTTTGTTTTATTTTTTTAAATAAGTTATATTTATGATAATTAAATATGAATATAAGTAATATTATGTTTAATTAGTAGAAGTTCAAAAAATACTCAAGCATGTAATTAAAATCCATAAAATATAATTGTATTGACCTTTAAATTTTTTAAATAACGGTAACGCGTGTCGGACAGGCATTGCTTTATAGTTTAATAAGAAAATAATTATTTTTTATTTTAATTATATAGAATCACGCACACCTACATTAAAAATATAATATGGTTTCTTAGAATAAAATATTATATCTATGAATATTTATTTATATATTATTTATTATAAAATTTCAATACAAAGAGTTAACTTAAAAATAATGTACATTTACTTTACACACTTGTATTTTTACCTAAATTATTATATCTTTAAAGAAAATGCTTTGCTTCAACAAAGCCGTACGCTTAGAACGTCAGATTTTACTTGCAAGTGGAGTTTAAGACCACCTCAAAGTTACATAAAAATATACATAGTATAGTATAGAGGAGCACATTTTAAAATGTACTTATGAAGAGACTCAAAAATCCAAATTAAAAAGATATTTACTAATTAAAATCTGGTTAAAAACCAAAATCATTTTAATAAATGTATTCGATATCGATTTTATATAGAGAAAGCGTATAAATTCTTTTTATAAATCTAATTTTAACTATGGGGATAAACAATTTAATGACAATCCTAAGACTAATTCTTGTTAATGACTTCCTTTTGTGAATATCGTAGTCAAATGTACTTCAAATACGAGTATCGTTCTTAGTGTAGTATATTTGATACCCACTGTAACTAACCTTATACTTTTATACTTGGTCTCGTGTCTCGATAAAAGTTAGTGCATTTTAAATATCTGATTACACTTTGTTGAAAAACATGTTGAGAACATTATACACACACCCTTATATATATTACTTAAAGACTCTCAGAAGTTTCGATGGTCATCGTCATGTACCCTTACTAGAATTTATCAATATAACGAAACAATGATAAAATAAATATCTCCATACCTCAAGAGACTTTTTCCAAGTAATCCTTAGATAGAAATAAAAATAGAAGAGTGCCATTTTCAAGTACACTTTCTTATCTATACTTCTATACTAATATTATAAAGCTGAAGAGTTTGTTTGTTTGAACGCACTTATCTCTGGGACTACTGGCCCGAATATTTTTTTTTTTGTGTTGAATAGTCCGTTTATTGAGGAAGGCTATAGGGTATATATCATCTCGCTGTGACTAATAGAAGTTAAGCAGCAATGAAAAATGCTGCAAATTAAATATAATCTAATAGGTTCTGACTGACTTAGTTATAGCATACAGTCTAAACCGTAGGTCGTAGAGTAAAATTGGAGGATACATTTGTTTTTCTACGTAGTGGTGTACTAAGAAAAGATTTTTAAATTCCACTCTCAAGGGTTTTAAATATCAATTTTGTATGGAACTCGGCGCCAACACTAAACACCACGCGGACGAAGTCGCGAGCGACCCCTAGTATATTATATATAAGAAAGTGTGTTATATTATAAGACAGAAGTATAGGACGTTTTTACTAGCTAAATAAAAATAATAATTATGGTTATTATTGTATTTGCAAAACGATTGCTTTTGCCAATTTTTTTTTAAGATTTTCGTACCTCATGGTCAGATTTTGATCGACCAGCGGCTTACTCTTACTGTTAAGCGCGCACATGGTGTGTACATGCCACTGTACTTATCCTTGGTCCGGACAGCAACAATATCAGTTTCTACCACGACTACTTGCAACAAAGAACCACTCGAGTTATCGCAGACCCAGAGTTGTGTATGACTGTAACCTTTGGCATTGCTTCCGCATTTATCACGGAGAATCTACCTTAGATCTTTTTGATCTGATTTTGTGACTGACAACAGAAGTTTTTTTTTGTGTCAGTGTGATTTACAGTTCTCGAGAACATTTCGTCTACTATCAAAATATAGAATCTGCTTTCGGCGACGGCACTTCCAGTTTGATACTACCCGGGGACATTAAAAAAGCCTACTCCTTTCTTCAACGTCAGCAAGGGTCTTGTAATTTATCCGGTGCAGCGGTGATTACTTACGGAATGTGGCGATTACTCTTGGCCGTACATTCGTTCCACTCCTATCATTTAAAAATAACCTGACCAAATGTAATTGGGGCCACACCTGGTCATGTCCGCGAAGCGACAACATAACGCAATTTGTAATAATCGCATTTCCACCTTAGGGTTCGGACTTCAGAAAGACACAGTACACTTGATAACCACGTGGAACATATCCGAGATGCAATAGAGGACGGACAATTGACTGTGTTAACATTTATTTTATTCAGTTGATCATGACATTATTCATTATCCATTTACATCTTAATATTCGTCTAAGGAACTAAATTGATCTTCGATACCGCCGTGAAGAAATGAAGCGAGGGTATGACGTCCTGTGTGCCTATGCATGGGCATGAGGCATGAGTTAGTGAGCAGGCAGGCAGTACATACATGGTTTGGTTTTTCCGATTAGTGTACCACAAGGCGGTATAATTTCAGTTCTTCTATTTACATTATTTATCGGCATTATCAACTAATATTAATTCTAAAGATTATCTTTATGCTATCTATCTACATATTTACGCACATACTTGATTGTTAAAGTGCCGTACACCAATGTCTGCGGTACATGTATGACTATGTTTTGAAATAGTTATTCTTAGTTATTATTCTTTTAAAATGTCAGGCGATAAAATTGTTAGCCAGTGAGACTTATACGATATGGATCTGCCTTTTGTGAAATGTAAAGCATTTGTAAGATTACTCCCTCACTGCGTTCAAAAAGAACTTACTTATCGGGACTAAACTCTGATAAAGTAATCTCTGATCCTGATTCTTATTAACTATTATTATGTGTACTACTATATTCGAACTTTGAAAATGACCATGTATTGCATAAATATTCATAACTTCAAATATTCATTCCCCCGTACTTCAAGCGAAAATTTGCATTATTAGTTATCACGACTTAAATCTTCACACATCTCTAAGTTTAAACTTTTCAGTCCTTAAACTAGATTTTAACATCAAGCTTCTAATAGATTTACACAACTAAAACCTGGAACAGCCAGATCATAGCAGACGTTCTCCAAACAAAATGGTTTTTAAGATCTGTCTAGAGAGTCTATCTCTGTGCAAATCTTAATAATTACCAATATATGTAATTCCTTTTATTCAGTCAGTCTGTGGTCACAGTCAGTGCAATCTGGGCGAAACTTCAGGCAATCAAAAAGTAAACGTTACTCACTTCGCACGCGTTAATTTCCTTTTTTTTTAATAATTACACAATTATATGAAGTATATATTACTTACAATTAATGTCAGGGGATATCATACTGATCTACTACTTCGGTGACCATGCTATGATATACGGGTATGCGACCCCGGTCCCCCGAGCTACTACCGACTTATACCTAATCTTCCAAGTAAGAAGTATCCCTTAAACCTATTATCCCTATCTAAACTCTACCTTCCCTGCCCAACGTCCTCATCCTTTTCCTTTCTATTCAAATAAAGAATACATTCCCAAGGAGGGTTGGTGTCAGGCAGGCGGCCGACTGTAAAAGAAAAGCCAAAACACATGCAGTATGTTAAAGGTTAATATGATGCGCGACAGGGTTAGGGCGTCTCCCCTAGGCGACGCGCAGGAGCAGCACCCGGCCCCTGTGAGAAATGGACAAGGGTTGTCGTACCACTCGGAGCGGGTACGACGTAAGAAGCGAGCCCGAAGTGTGAAGAATGTTAAGTTGAGGTTTGCCAGTTGGAACGTAGGTACGATGAATGGAAGAGGAAGAGAGTTAGCGGATGTTTTAAAAAGACGAAGAATAAATGTAGCGTGCTTGCAGGAAACGAAATGGAAAGGTACTAGGGCGAGAGAGATTGGAGAAGGATATAAGTTCTATTATTGTGGAAGCGATGGGAAGCGAAATGGGGTAGGGATTGTATTGGATAGAGAGATGAAAGAAAGAGTTACAGAGGTTGAAAGGAAAAATGAAAGAATGATCGTTGTCAAACTGATGCTAGAGAATGTGGTTATGAATATTATAAGTGTATATGCCCCTCAAGCAGGCTGTGAGGAAAGTATGAAAGAGAAGTTTTGGGAGGACTTTGTAGTTTTAAGTATACCAAACAGCGAGGAGGTATATATTGGTGGTGACTTTAATGGCCATGTAGGAAGAATGAATGGAGGGTATGAAAGAGGTCACGGAGGCTGGGGGTATGGAACACGGAACAATGAAGAAGAGGCCCTCCTACAAGCGGCTACTGCATTTGACCTGGCAATAACAAATACATGGTTCCAGAAACGAGAAGAACACCTCGTTACATACAAAAGCGGCCTGAACAAGACGCAGATTGATTATTTTCTAGTAAAAAGGAATAGAATCAACTGCGTCAAGGACTGTAAAATATTGCCAGGTGAAACACTAGTTTCACAACACCGGTTATTGCTAATGGACATACTAGTCCGAGTCCTTGCCAGTAAATACCAGAACCGCCCCCCACCCAAAATAAAGTGGCATTTGCTAGGAAAGGATCAGTATGCATGTGAGTTTAGGAAGCAAGTAGTTGACAATATGGTGGAAATGAAGGATATGAAAGAAAAAAGTGTGAATGAGTGTTGGAATGAAATAGCAAAGTGTATCCGAAGTGTAGCGAAGGAAGTTCTAGGACAGTCTAAGGGTAAAAGAACCATAGATAAGGATACATGGTGGTGGAATGAAGACGTCCAAGAAGCATTGAAAGAGAAGAAGAAAGCATTTAAAGAGTGGCAGAGTGTGAAAGTAGGAGACGAAAGATTAAAAGAAGATAAGAAAAAGAAGTATAAAGAATGCAAGAAAATAGCTAGAAGAGTTGTTGCGACCTCAAAGGCTGCGAACCAAGACGACATTTACAAGTCGCTAGAGTGCCCTGAAGGCCAAAAACGACTCTTTAAATTAGCTAAAACACGGCAGAAGAATGCGAGAGACATTTCACATATTAAGTGCATAAAAGACGATAGTGGAAGGGTATTGATGAATGGGGAGGAGATAAAAGATCGCTGGAAGGGATACTTCGAAAGGCTGATGAATGAAGAAAATGATTGGGACAGAGTATTAGAAGATCCGCTGTTAAACATAGGTCTGGTGAGGGAAATTTGTGAGGAAGAAGTGAAAATGGCCGTAAAGAGTATGAAGAATGGAAGAGCGGTGGGACCAGATGAAATACCAGTCGAAGTGTGGAAATTGTGTGATGCGGATGGAAGGAGGTGGCTGACTTTATTCTTTGGTAAGTTGCTGCACGAGAACACGATACCGGATGAATGGTGCAGTAGTACGCTAGTGCCCATCTTTAAAAACAAGGGTGATGTTCAGGATTGCAATAACTACCGTGGCATAAAGCTTATGTCACATACGATGAAAATGTGGGAAAAAATACTTGAGAAAAGAATAAGAGAAGAGAGTGAAATTACCCAAAACCAATTCGGGTTCATGCCGGGCCGAGGGACTACGGATGCCATTTTCGCTCTTCGCCAATTATGCGAAAAATACAGACGGGTTCACAAAAACTTGCATATGGTGTTCATAGACCTAGAAAAGGCATACGACCGTGTACCCCGAGAGGTTTTGTGGTGGACCTTGAAAGAGAAAAGAGTGGCAGGTAAGTATGTGGAGCTGATTCGTGCTATGTACATTTCATCATGTACACACGTTCGGTCGTCCGCTGGCAATACCGATGAATTCGGTGTGGCTGTAGGCTTGCATCAAGGGTCAGCTCTAAGCCCCTACCTTTTCCTGTTGATTATGGACGCCTTGACGTCAGACATCCAGGAAGAGGCACCCTGGTGCATGCTATTCGCCGACGACATCGTTTTCGTTGGTGAAGATGGACTCGAGGTACAGAGTAGACTAGCATTATGGCAACAGAAACTGGAGAATTTTGGCCTAAGGATCAGCAGAACAAAAACAGAGTATTTGTTCTGTGACTTTGGCGGATTATCCGGTCCTGTTACTATCATGCTAGATGGCGTAGGACTGCCTACTTGCTCGGATTTTAAGTACCTCGGTTCACTCTTGCAGGGGGATGGAGATATAGACCGCGCTGTGGAACACAGGATCAGCTCAGGATGGATGAAATGGCGACAGGTCACAGGTGTAACTTGTGATCCCCGAATGCCCATCAAATTGAAGGGGAAAATATATAAAACAATTATCAGACCTGTCGTCATGTATGGATCGGAATGCTGGCCTCTTAAGAAAAAGGATGAAAGGAGATTGCATGCAAATGAAATGCGGATGTTGCGATGGATGTGTGGAGTTAAGAGAATGGACAAGATACGAAATGAGTATATAAGAGGAAGCATGAAAGTAGTACCAGTGACCGATAAGATGAGAGGAAGACGATTAGCATGGTATGGACATGTAATGCGGAGGGACGAAAGACAGGTTCTGAAAAGAGTATTAGATCTACGTGTGGAAGGATACAAAGGTAGAGGACGGCCCAAAAAGAGATGGATGGATTGTGTGATGAATGACATGTGTTTGAAAGGCGTGGGTGAGGAGTTGACGGCTAATAGAGATGAATGGAAGAAAAATACATACTGCGCCGACCCCAAATACTGGGAACAGGGTAGGAAGATGATGATATTACTTACAATTATATGAAGTATATATAAGTATATATTTCGGACAATAAAATATAACTGGATTAAATGTATAGAAAAAACTATGATGCTGAGGAATTAATAACCTCTGTTTCAAGAATATCGGATGATAAATTATATCAATAAAAGACTAATTTGTGAATACAAAATCTAATATTGTAAATAAAAATTCTAATTTTGTAATTAATGAATATTAGGTTAAACCATATATTTCTTAAATATAACAAAATGTAAATAAAGAGATTAATGATAATTAATATTAGCATACCGGGCAGTTGATCCCGTTACGACTAATAGCGAAAAACTTTAACATTATTATATAAGTTTATAAATAAAATACTATAGTTAAATAATAAAATAGTTATATCATAGCAAATTTATTTTTGAAGTAGTCCTTGTACAAGCTAAAAATAACCTAAATCCCTGAACTCAACGGATAGGGGACATCAGAAGAATCAGAAATAATTTATTAAGTCTGTTCGTAAAGCTAATGAAAAGGAGAATTAAGTATACTTCACATAATCCTCCATACAGGGTATACATAAAATATAATACATAATATACATAAATATATGTATCTTACTCCTATAAAAATTCTATAAATATTGTTTTGGTTATTGTTTAAGTGATAAGCTGGTTTTAACTATATATAATTGGTGGTAATTGTAGCAATTACATTTTATTAATATCAATCTATAGTGTATGGTTTCAAAATACCAAATAACGACCTGTCACAAAACTCCCCTAACTTTTATTCTTACTTCGTTATGTTTTAGTCCGTTTACTCTGTATAAACTTAATAAAAATATTTTTATTTTATTTCAATTTTGCCATTTTATATTTCAGATAAATTTTGTCCCGGATTTATGGGAATAATTAAATTGAATTTTAAATAATGTAAGATCTTTTTGGATTGCGAACTCACCGTTTGGATTGCGAACAAACATTCGGGCTAATTCGCTCTAACTTTCTTTAAATAATTTAATAACGAATCACGAATCACGTTACTATCGAATAATGTAGTTTTATAATGTTGCTGTGATTATCACAATCGGTTTAATAGTTTTATAGTTTTTCGAACACAAACAAAAAAATCTTTTCTGATTTTAATATTAATATTGGTTAATTTTCCAGCCCCAAAAATCTTTATGATTTTAAATTATATTATAAGTTAAAACACATCTGTTTGCTAAAAGCACAATATTACAAATTTAAAAGTGTGCATATTTCTGACATTACGTCCCAAAGGAGTTACATAATTTTATTGAGCATTCGCTCCATTAATTTAATTACGTTCTACTGTTACCATTTACGTTGACATTTTTATTTTTTTCATTAAATATGAAAAAAACGAGCTTCCTTTCAGTTTTTACCTATTTTTCAAATAAAATACAAAAAAATAAATAATGTTTCATTTTTGCTTGAAATGACTGTGAGAAATTATTTAGTTTACTAGCTTTCCGCCCGCGGCTTCGCCCACGTGTAATTCGGTTATATATAGCGTTTTTTAATGATCTCGACAGGGCTTTTTCTTCCACAGGCTGAAATCTTGTTACAACTGGAATTAAATATAGCCTGTGTTACTCAGGGATGATGTAGCTTTCTAATGGTGAATGTTTGAAATCGATTCAGTAGTTTCGGAGTTTATCGATTACATGTGTAAACAAACAAACATATAAAAAAATAGATTGTTCCTCTTTATAATATTAGTATACATACAAATCTATATAGAAAAAGTAAAGTGAGACAAAATCATCGTCTCAAAAGAAAAAAAAAAACAGGATTTATAGGACGAAGAGGCCTTACAGGATTTCCTTGTAAACAATCTTTTTAGTTTTTTTATTATTTACCAGGATGAACAGGTTAGAGGGAGAGCTGACACGCGAGCAAGCAACATACAGTTGTCCATGAGAGAAACAATCTTCTCTTAAATCAACACCAGCGACTTTAAAAGTTTGCCCTTGAGACTTATTTATCGTCATCGCAAAGCAAACTTTTAGAGGAAATTGAAGGCGCTTAAATTCAAATGGAAGGTCATTGGGCATTAGAGGAATGCGCGGGACGAATACCGTTTCTCCTCGGGCACATCCTGTCAAAATAACGGCCTCAACTAAATATTTATGTAAGGCTTTGACTTGCAACCTGGTGCCGTTACACAATTTCGGTGGTTTCAGATTACGTAGCAACATTACCGGTGTACCTTTTCGCAGTGCAAGCCTATGGTATGGAAGACCAGCTGGTTTAAGTGAATTTAAGAATTCGACCGGATAATTTGTAGCGTCGTCTGCATGGCATGGTGTGTCTATGGATTTATAAATCTTTTCTTCTCCGTCGAATGACTTTAAAAGTATGTCGTTAATAAATGCAGCTTGTTCGTTCTTCGGAGTCAAAATAGCTCGTTCGCAAAACCATTCTATAGGCTTGTCTTGTATGTCGGAAATACCTGGATAAATGTGTTGTATTAGCTCCTCGATGGTATATACTAATGTACACATATCTTCAGGGATGTCAAATATACCATCCCTGCTAGGATGTTCACCATTTCCTATTTTTAGAAGACTGGTTGAAAATATACCAGCCGTCGAATCACTCCCCAGATAGGCTCTCATGTTTTTAGTTAACGTTATACTTTTTACGGAGGACCACAAAATCGATCTTTTAAGGCATGCTTGTACTTCATCAGCACGAGTTCCCTTGGGTACCACCGGTAAGGTTTGTCTAAAATCTCCAGCAAACAGCACGGTTACGCCACCCATTAAATTTTTATTACCCCGAATATCTTGTAAAGATCTGTTCAAAGCCTCAATTCCTCTTTTGTGTGCCATGGTGATTTCATCCCAGATAATAATTTTTGTATTTTTTAATACTTCAGTTAGGTGACTTTGTTTTGAAATACTGCATAAGGGTGTTTCTACGCGAGTCAAGTCGAGTGGTAACTTAAAACATGCATGCGCAGTTCGACCACCTTCCAGCAATGTGGCCGCGATCCCTGATGAGGCGACAGCCAAAGCAATATGTTTTGAGCTTCTAATTTTAGCTAAAATTAAGTTTATTAAGTAGGTTTTTCCTGTGCCACCTGGCGCGTCTAGAAAGAAAAGTTGTCCTGAATTTGTGTTAACACTATGCATAATTTTATCGTATGCCTCCGTTTGTTCTATTGTTAAAGTATTTTTATGGTCCTTGACGAATCTCTCTAGAAAATCTGTATTGTAATTAGTCTCTCTTAATAACATAATGTTCCCTAAATCGAGTGGCCTGGTTGGTTGTGGCAACCCATATTCCTTAAGTGAACGCCCACCTAATGAAAGAACGGCTTCCTCAAGAACTTGCAGGCATTTGTTGTATACTTCACTACAAATGTTATCAACATCCTCTATGTTTTTGTGGACTTGATGTTTATAATCTTCCGATAAAATATCTTTAAATTTATCCCAAAGTCCTAATGGATCTGACACTTGACAAAACACTAATAATATTACAAACAAATCCCGAATTCTAGAGGGAGATTCAGAAAGTGCAGCATCTTGTAAGGTAGCATACCAGTGCTGGTCGTCTTCAAGCAAACCCAAAGCTTTGCAAGCAGATTGAAAAGTGGGATGTACTTCACCGTTAACCGTTCTTAGAGCCTCAAATGAAGTTGGCCCTTTTACTTCATGCAGAAGCATACGTAAATAGAAACACTCCGCATTATTGGGATGCACAGTATACACTCGGCCCAACGCGTTTTCTTTTTTTATATCTGGCCAGTCCTGTACGTCAGCTCCTTTTTTTCTTCTTTCAAAGTGACTATTTTTATGCCAAGTATAATACGATGGTACATCTGAATAAATCAAAGTTTTCGCAAAAATATCTACTTGACAAAGTTTAAAGAAGGCTAGAAGCGTAGTATTTGGTGGATTATTTAATCTTTCGATAATATTTTCTTGGTTAAAGTATATTCTCTGTCCGTTCTCTAAGTGTACTGCAAGATGAATAACTGGAGGAAAATGTTCATGAATCGGAAAGCCAAAAATCCGCCAAACAGCCTCCGAACTACTTATATATCTACCATTTTCGTAAGTAGTCACCTCGTCATTTTTATTTTCAAGGGCGAAAGTAGCCTGATCCGTCCCTTTATTCACATATTTGCATACATATTTAATAGAGTTTACTGAATTACAGTACTCGACGTTAATATGAGCACCAAAACTTCTTGAAAGTACAGCATTGTAAGGAACAACCCATCGATTATCTAAACATACTCCTTTAATGTCAACAGTAAAGCCACCATCTTCTGGAGAACGACGCCTGTATTGTGGGTAACCGTCTTCGCCAGTTTGAGTTTCTTTAATGAGTTGTTTCGGAAATCTTTTACTGCAACTGTTTTGTTTCATGCAAGGTGACTTGAAATTAAAACTTCCACATGGACCATGCATCATGTTAGATTTAACGATTTCATACAGTTTTGGGTCTGTTTCTGGATCTGGTATTTCGGCACTAATAACTTTATCAATGAGATCTGTCGTTATGCTATTTTTAAGCCAGAGTAGTATGTGAATGTGTGGAAGGCCACGCTTTTGCCATTCGACTGAGTACATAAAACAGCATACTTCACCGAATATTTTACGTTTCGTCAGTAAGTCCATGATTTTTCTAACTTTTAAACGGAACACTCTAGCGATTAAGTCATGACGGTCGTGGGAATTTCGACCTGGTAACAAATGTTTTGTAATGTCTTCCCATTGTGGGTTACATGTAAATGTTATAAAAAGATCCGGTCGTCCAAAACGGCGAACGTAGGTCATGGCATCTTGGGTTCGCTCATGCATGTATCGAGGTCCACCTGTAAAAGAAGAAGGCAACACTACCATTTGACCAAGATCATTAGGGTCTGCGTCTTGCCTACCTACGGCATCCTTTAAATGGATATAATTTTCTGCTCTTAGTTTAGACTGATTATGACGTATATAATTGAGTCTTTCGGTCTCAATCTTAGCATATACGTCAACCAAAAATTGACTGAAGAGGGAGCGATAGTAAAGGAGATGATTGATTTGACCGTCTCTGGACATTATTCGGTAAGAATAGAAATCTGCGGCAGAAATTGTCTTTTTAAGACCCATTTTAGTTTTCGGATCGATCTGGGGTAAATTAATAGAGTAACCATCCTCACCACGACAAAAAAGCAAAGGATATTGCAAAGCGTCGTAAGATCTATGGATTTCGCTGATTCGATGCAAACCACTACTATGGCTTTCTAAGACAATGTCACGCTTTTCAAATTCTTGCCCAACAATGACTAACGCTACTTCATTTGTCGTAGGTGCATTATAACGAACTAAATGACCATCTATTGGTTTTTTTTCGGCGTTAATAACAACTTTAAATGTTTCACAATTAGCTGGAACCTTTTCGATAGCTGTTTTTAAGTCTTTTATGTATGGATTTACATCATGAAGCATTTTTTGAAGCACTTTCACTAAATTTTTCTTTACACCTGGAAAATTTGAACATCTCAAGTTTGCTTCCCTTACGTCCTCTCCTACAAAATAAATTTGCAAAAATCGAGCATTCTGTTGATCCATAGGCAGTAAACTTCCAATCAGATGATAAACCTGGCCTTGTACCTTAAATGTCGGCATGAATCCATCTTCTGAGACCAGTTTTGCTCCAAATGAGGTCATTTGAAAACACCCATTATATTTTCGGATGTTACTCATAAAATGAAATGATGAAAATCCATAATTATTAAGCTATAAAGTGGCTCTGGAGGTAGTTCAAAGGCCTCAAGCAAAACCTTCCCTCCACTGCAACACATTCCAACAGTTTCTTCTTTCCACTTTAAAGCATTGCACCACTGGCATTTATGATCCATAGTTCCTATACATACATCTTTATCTGCTTCGTATGACAACTCAGGATTATACGCCAGTCCCGACAGTAATTTTGTATGCCATGTTTTTGCTTTAATATTTTTACGATATTGAGACTGAATATTTCTTCGTTCCTCCAAGTGTGTATGTTGATAATTTGCAACTTCCTGTCGATGTTCGTCAGGATGTGAAGTTCGATAAGCAGCTTGTGCTTTCCTGTGTATTTCGGGGTGTGAAGATTGGTAATCAGCTTGTGCTTTCCTATGAACTTGGGGGTAGTTTCGTTGATACACTGTAACCGCTTGCCGATGTGCTGCAGGGTTACTTCGAACTGACTTTTTTTGCAGATTTTTCCGAGTTTTATTCGTGTATCGAGCCCTACGTTTTTTGTTCACTTTTTTTATTTGTTTAGGCATTGGTTCATCGTGTTTTAATTCAGACTCAGACTCAGTCTCGGACTCACTGTTCGAAAATATGATTTCGGGAATGGGTGAAGGCGTTTCTAACCTTCGTTGAGTAATTTTTTTTGCGACCTTTGTTGCCGAAAACGATGAAACTGGAACATAAACGTCAAAATGACCACCAGAAAGCCCGCCAGTAAAGCGAAGACGTTTTACAGGAAGACCTTCAACTCCAGTTTTCACATAAAACTGGCCATCACGAAATACTTCGAAAACATATTCATATATTCGCCCAGCAGCTTCTAATTCGCACAAACTTCCATATGTAGTGGTTTTCAACATGTCGTTGTAATATTCATTTGGCGTTGAATAATTATCTCCAAGTGCAGTACACGACATAATCGAAAATTCCGTCCAGTTTTCAATAACAAAGCCGATTATGCGTTCACGTACATCCCTAGCCCTGTCTTGAGTTCCGAACATCAAAAAAGATAAAGCTCTAAATAAACAGGCTCCATCTTTTTTTATATCTACCACAGCATGAGGAATATAATTCCCATTAACAAACAAAATTTCTTGAACCATTTTAATTAGAAATTTTTTAACTAAAACTATATCTATGGAAATTAACTAAGACTAATAAAGTAACAAACAAATGAATAAAAAATGAAGAATATATTAAAAAATCAACTCACACTATAAAACTTATCCAACACTAACTAAATATACTATCAAAAATATCAAATCTAATCAACAAATCAAAAATTAACTGAAATAGAGAGTAAAATAAGTTAAATAAGTCAAGTTAAAAGTTAATGAATTAAACGTTAAATATTTGTAGTGTGTAATATGTAGTTTCGCGTATGTCCGCTAGGGGCGCTGCTAAAATTACACGATAAATTAAAATATTTTACGCTACCTAGCTAAATGACGGTAACGAAACCATAGCGCGATCTATCTCGATGCCAACGCCATCTATCGAGCATCGAGACAACTCGTGATAGTTAATAGAAAATAAAATTCGGGTGTTTTATTTATGCATACCGATTACGCCGAGATTTATGGATCGATTTACGTGATTCTTTTTTTGTTCGGTAGAGTATACTTTCAAGTTGGTCCCGTTGTTACCTAGTCAGGATCTGATGATGGTATTCCAGGGAAATCAAGGGCAAACCTCAAATTTACAGGCAATTACGTTTTTGACAATTTCATAGATCTGTTTAAGTATTTGCGTCTGATAGTCATCATCCCATGTGAATGAGCTGATGATGGAAGGTACAACTCCTCAACGGTTAGGAGTTGAAAGAAAATTGTGACTTTTACTGACTAAAACCCACCTCGTTCCTTCAGTTGCCCTTTGCGTTCCGGGGCCACGGTATCTCGTTAGAACTTTCCCGCAGCCCCGGCTCAGTTTATCCCGTTTCCCCCCCTTGGGGGTTGACATTTCAAAAATCCCTTCTTAGTGCTCACTTATGTTACTAAAGGAACCTCTGTTCAAAATCTCAGACTCCTATACCGAGCGGTTTCGGCTGTGCGTTAATAAATCAGTCACCCAATCGCACCCCCTAAATCACGATTGGAGGGTAGTTTGAAAAAACTTATAATGTCAAACATATTTACTTGCCTATGTACGTGTTCATGCCAAGTTTCAAGTTTATAAACCCAAGGAATAAGATTTTTCATACAAACGTTTTTACCCCTTTTTTGGGGGTTGAATTTCCAAAAATCCTTTCTTAGTGCTCCCCTACATATCCCAAGGAACCTACATTCCAAATTTCAGCTGTCTACGACCAGTAGTTTCGACTGTGCGTTGTCTGTCAGTCAGTCACTCAGTAACGGAAGAGTTTTATATATATAGATTACATAATGTTATATTATAATATTATTTCGATACAAGAATTACATTTATTTATTTATTTTGATAAACGTATTTTTGAAGCCACAGTATTGCTTCTGATCTCGGCGGTAACTCTCTACCGTCATCACAATAAAGACGATAAGAGCGCACTTATTATGTAAAGGACGAATGTATAAGTACATTCAACAAAGTAAAAGATAATAATTTTAACTATTCACCAACCAAATAGAAAGTAAACTTACTTTTCTACAAACTACAAGTAACATTTCTTTGTATATGTTAGTGTAATAGTGCCTTGTTAGACAGAGAAACGCTTGAGAGGGTACTACAGTTACATGACGTCACAGCTGTCAACAATAAGCGCAGCTTTATAAAATACTACCTTCATAGCGTAGCATGAACTTACCGTTACAAGTGGAACGAATCTCATTATGATATAATATATTGCAAAACATTTAAAGTTTTATAATAATTTATGATTTATAATATTTATAATTTTGATCATTAAGGTCCCAATTTTATTGCAGAAATGACACATTGCATTATAATTAAATACCGCTAGCACCAGCAGCGGTAAGCCTACGAAATATAAAATTTTGTGAAAAGCTGTTTATAGTTTTACTGCTGTTATAATAATACAAAAATCAAATGAATAAATGTCTGTAGATGATAAAATATTAAATGCAACTCGGATTTCAAATCAGTGCATCAATTTTAGTCAGCGATGAATAATTGAAAATTGTAATACCAACTCGCTCAGCTGGATCGTATTGTCTAAATATACTTTTCACTTGTTAATATTAAATATACTTTTGACTTGATAATATTAAATATAATGTGGACTAATAATAGGCATTACTTTACACTAGATAATATTTATAAGTCTTTGATAGTCTTTATCATGGTGTAGATGGTGTTCATGTATATTAAGAAAATTTAAATAAATGTTTCAAGGTGTCTAGAATAAAGAAATGCCAATTTTTAGGGTTCCAAAGGGTAAAAACGGAACTCTATTACTAAAATATCGTTGTCCGTCTGTCTCCAGGCTGTGTTTCATGAACCGTGGTAGCTAGACAGTTGAAACTTTCACAAATGATGTGTTTCTGTAGCTGCTATAACAATAAATACTAAAAAAAGAAAAATATTTTTAAGATGCCCTCCCATATAACAAACGTGTTTTTTTGTGCGTCTGTCTGTTTCTAAACTATATTTAATAAAGTGCGATAGCTGGTTGAAATTTTCACAAGTGATGAATTTCATTAGAAAATTCTAAATACAAATTAAAATAAATACTTAAGGGGGCTCCCATACAACAAACGCTCAATTTTGTTAATAAGGGCATCAGTTAGGCGTTTGAAAGATTCACGGAATGTTTAGTTATTCACTTTAAAACTGAACAAATAAATTAAAATAAAACAATTATTTAAAATGGTATGCAGCAAACGTATTTTTGTCCAGTTTTTTATAAATTATGGTACGGAACTCTTTGTGCGCGTATCCGACTCGTACTTGGCTGTTTTCATTTCTCTCTTACTGTTCTTATTAGGTTTATCTGTTTGCATTGCATATAGGTTTGGGCTATAAAATAAAAAAATATATTTTTTATTTTATGATAGATGGTTTATTGAAATATTTCGCAATACTTTACTTAGTGATAGTAACTAGAAACTGAATAAAATAACGAAGTTAAAAATATATATTCAATTAAGGTAACGGAAGGGAAAATATATGGGTATTATTCAGACTATTAACCTCTCAACAGTCATTATCCTCAGCTTTTTTATTCGCTTTTATAAGGGTATACTACACATGTAGACGGCCATGAACTTGAGAACAATGACTACAATGGGCTTTGTGTAGAACCAGATCTATTTGAATGCTCTTATGTTTAGTTGGAGAAGTTTCGAGTTGAATGTTTGGACGCTTATTTAGAAAGTCACAATAGTTAAGTTAAGCATCGTTAGAAATATTTCGTAGAACGAAATAACGGGATCATTATATTTATTGTAGACCGTTCTATGGGATAAAATGGTGCGTTTGAAACCTTTATGAAACAGAGTAGGTATTGTAAGTTTTTAAATTATCGCGTTGCATTTAAAATATTTAAAATAAAACGGGGCTTAACGCGTTATTTACCTTTAACTTTACAGTACAGTACAGCTACAGTAGTAATAAACACCACAGACTACGATCACAAAATTCGGAACTTACTCGCAGACGAAATCATTTACAAACCTGTTGCCTACAATCCCACCACAAGAGTAACACGTCACACGCGTTCCCTTATACAAGACCACAAAGAATTATTCACGGATGACGAGTTCAATTGGTTGCATTGTCCCAAGATATCGCAACCACCTAAACTTTATGGACTGCCAAAAATACATAAAAGAGATGTGCCTTTAAGGCCGATAGTAAGTCAAATTGATTCCCCTACATACGACTTAGCAAAGCACATCTCTAAAGTGTTGCAGCCATTAATAGGAAACACACCGTCTTACGTGAGGGATTCTCGACATTTTATTAACATCCTAAAGGAGATAAAGCTGGAACCGAACGAGATAATGGTGAGTTTTGACGTTGAATCGTTGTTCACTAGCGTTCCATTGAAAGAATGCCTTGAGGTGATCAAGAACAAATTAATTTTAAATGGTATCTCAGATAGGTATGTAATTTTGCTTGAACACTGCTTAGACGCCAACTACTTTCTATACCAAAATCAGCATTACCTTCAGATTGATGGAGTAGCTATGGGAAGCCCCGTAGCACCAGTTTTAGCCAACATCTGGATGGAACATTTTGAAGAAAAAGCGTTGAACTCAGGACCTTTTCATATACGATTTTGGAAGAGATATGTTGATGACGTATTCTGCCTAATCAAAGGAAGTAAGCAGGAAGCTGAAGAATACCTCGATCATCTCAACTCTATTCACAATAAAATCCGCTTTACATGCGAAATAGAGAGTGAGCGATCATTAGCATTCTTAGATGTTAAGTTGAATGTGCGAGAAGATGGTTCTCTGGGACACACTGTGTATCGAAAACCGACACACACCGATAGATACCTGAATGCCTCTTCGCACCATCACCCGCGTCACTTACAATCTGTTGTGACATCTCTGACGAATCGAGCCTATGAACTTTGTGATCCTGAACATTTGAATAGTGAGCTCGCACACGTTCAGGAAGCACTAAAGAGAAACGGGTACAAAGCAAGTAAAAGAGGTCCAGGTCGTCGTGGCACACGTACGAAACATCCAGAGGTTGAGCGCCAGCCAGCGTTCTTGCCTTATGTCAAAGGCATAACGGATAAAATTGGATCAGTTCTCAGAAAATTCTCCATTAAGACTGTATATGTTCCGTTCACCAAAATTGCAAAGCATGTACGCACGCCAAAGGATGTAATACCGTACCAAACACCAGGTGTTTACAAGATCGATTGCAGCTGCGGAAGTTCTTATATAGGCCAGACGAAACGCACCATTGCAGAGCGAGTAAAAGAACACATTGCAGCTGTTAAGAATCGACAGACGACGAAATCAGCAATAGCGGAACATCTTATGACCACCAACACCAACCACTGGATTGAGCTCCATCAACCCAAAGTTTTATCCACCGATCGCCAATATTACCGCAGAATGGTTCGCGAAGCGATTGAAATTAAAAAACATAAAAATTTTAATCGTGAGGATGGATATAAACTGTCTACTGCATGGAGTCCAGTTATAGGAAAATTTAATAACCGCAATATTTCGTCAAGTAAACCCGAGGACAATGTTAGTGTCGTGTGTAGTGACTTTTATAAATATAATCCACAAGTGAGGGTACCTGAAAAAGATACCTCCGCTCGCAGTCGACGGCGCCGCACACCGCTAGTCTCCCCGTGACCACGGCTGGTGTAACCCAGCCGAAACGTCGGGTAAAATAAAGTTAAAGGTAAATAACGCGTTAAGCCCCGTTTTATTTTAAATAGAGTAGGTATTCACAATAGACTATGTATAAAATTTTACTTTTATTTAATATTTAATATGTGCTTATATACAATATTTTTTCGGAAACAAAATCCTCAGATTAATGTTTACGTACACATAATTGGTCCCAGCATTGTCACCGCCTCAAGAATCCAATCTGACAAGGGACGATCATTTTGTCAGGAATAATATCCTCAAAAATGTCGACACAACCGTTCAGGGAAAAGATCTTGTATCCCAGAAGCAGAGGCACTAGCATTCATCTCAATTAGCGGCGCTTCAAACGACTTGTCACTGTCAAGAAGAATAGAAATGAGACTATATATAGTTTTCTTATAAATGAGCCTTATTATTAGGGATAAATTTAGACTAATTTCATTTATACGTAACAATTCTTCATTGGATAAAATTAATGAAAATGTATTAAAATTACTTAGGGTATATATGTGTTAGATATTTTGAAGTAATCCCTAAAAAACTGTACAACTTTAAAATAAACTAAATACGGCCAGCAACTGCGTACGTAAAGTGTTATTTGACTAAAAACTAGACTGGATATTATATTTATTTTTATGGAACATCAATCTTATTTATTTCGTGGGCACACGTAAAATCGGTTCACCTCCCGGCTAAGGGTAACTGATCAACGTTTGCAGTGAACCTTTGAACCGAAATCATGTCAAAAATAAATAGACGCATAAAGATGCAATATTCGTACACAACGCCAAAACGACCAAATCTTTCACACGTTATTGGTTCCTGAATAAAATGAACGGCTCATTGCACGGGGTCTACTAGTAGAAAATGATATTTGGGGTAAATCAGATCAGGCATGAGAGCAGAACTACATATGTGGCTGAAGAATACCCAAGATAACTAAAGGCTATACGTCGTGAAATATAGAAGATCTCATGTAGTTCCTATATGCCAACTAGTTTTGATCTCTGGGTGATTGCAAAACGAAAAATCTTTACAAAATGAGTAGGGATTGTTCTCCAATAAATGAGGAGACGTTAAAGGGAGGGTTGTCAAAGTGGAGTGATACGACAATAGAGTTTTTATCCAAACAAACTCAGGTTTATTGAGTTAAAACTGGATAACATTTAATTTATCAAATGGAAACCTTCCTGAGACAGTGCTGTGTGGCGGAAATATAAGGCAACTTCAGTCCTGTTATTTGCATCCCAAAATCGGCAACATGTCCTTGATATCAAGAGTGAACAGAGTGAACTTAGAGTTAGTTAGAGTTAGAGCGGAGATCAACCCTCAAGACTCCAGGAGAAACAACCTCAATGACTTGTAAGTTCCATAGATCCGGGCGATCATGAACAAGCGTTTTCTTGTTAATATGAAAGCATATTCCGAAGTAAAAAGCATCTTATATGATTTTTGATAGAGAATTATTATTAGCATTATTGAGTTTTTAAATATTAAATAATTATAGAATAAAAGTCATCAAAATCAAAGTCAAAATATCCTTTTAGTCAAAAATTCAAGCTACGACTTCCGGGAAACCTTCCCGTTGCTTCGCCAATTAAGCTTTCCGCTTCGATGAATTTAGAATTTTATATATAATCGTTTTTAACAGGACGGTGGCACTCTCTGTTACAATTATTTTTAATCATGCTTTAATGAATAAACAAATCTATGTACAATCGCTTTTAACTGGACGACGTGGGAGACATCAATCGGGCTTTTTTCGAAAATCTTAACAAAAGTTAAGCAAAATCCTATTCATATTTGACATCCTAGTTAGTACTTAGTGTGTAGGATATTGAAATATATTTAAATAAGTGATTTTAAGCTCCTACTACTTTAACATGTATGATCTATAAATGATAGTTTTCGGTTCTGAATTTCTAAGTTTCGTTCTAAGTTTGAAAAAATCGAATTTTAAAAAGAAATAGAAATAAGTCGCATTCTGAATATCAACGTTGAGTAAATAAATAAAAAAATATATCAACGTAAATTAACAAATTAACGTAACGCATTCCGTGTATAAATCTGAGTCAATGGCACTTTCTTTAAGTACAGTAGAAGAGCCCTCCATCGCCGCGAAAACCTTCTGAGATAGAGATCGTGGGACAGAAATAAGGTCAAATATTGAATTTGATTGTGATAATATAGAATTTTCGTATAAAAAACTCATCTCTCGGTAACAATGACCCTTCAATAATATTTTGTTCATTATATTTGTGTTAATCTAATAGAAGATTATGGATATGTATATATTTACGTTATGCGATATTCTCTGACTATAAACTATAATTGATATGTCGACAATGCATTGATCCCATGTAGTAGATTCTGAATGATGGTGATCACAAAACATATTATGTTATATGGTCCTTTGTCACTTTTATATAAAGGGAATACTAGATAATAATCTATCGATGTTTTATATAACTGTTATATACAAACATAATAATAAATTTCATTTCAGGCCTTAAATAAGCTGAAGTAAAATTTAATGAGTTTTAAATGTTAGGTACTTACTTTGTGTTTTTGTTTAATAACCATGAGAGGTTATATTTAAATCCACAAATGTATTGTGTTTTAAATAATTAATTAATAATTGTTATTATAAATTTACATAATAGGTAATTAAGTCTTTAATGTTTTTATGGGTATGAAACATGATTACATTTTGCTTGTAATACAATGTTTGACCAAATAAATAAAAACTGCAAAAACTACGGTTTATATAGTTTTGATACCTAAAATATATATGGCCTCCTTCTGGTCTATTGTCAGTAAATTGATTAAAAATTGAACTCTACCTAGTTATTATAAGGTTGAAAATATTTGTTGACAGAAAGCCGGTCACCCCTTTGTTACAAACCTTTTGTTATCTTCCTCAGTTATTAATATGTACATTGTACACGTTGGTTTTCGTTTTTTAAGCTTGGTTCACTTTGAGTCATTAATCACGGTTAAGGCTGGCTTCATATAGATTATAGGTAGGTTCTTCTCCTTTTATTTGAAAATGAAATTATATTATCAAAGATAAGTATTACTTTATGGATACCTGGATCGTTGCTATGTAATTATATAAATACTTGGATCGTTAGGTATAATATGTATTTGTCGGAGATTAGAGGCATATTCGTGGCTTGTTCGGTATTGATGACGTCTTCTGGTAAAGGATCCGAAGCGTAGGTCTCAGGCAATTAAACCACACAGACACAATATGACAAAACTTCTATTAAATGTAGGTAATCAGATATCACAAATTACTTAGTAGGTATACAATTAACAGAGTTGCGTGAACCACCGGCCCCGTGTGCGGGGACCGGACTCTAAGGCTCACACTAATCAATAATCATCTCGTCTCGATGCTCTCGGATATTTTAAAATGTCTCCGGTGCCCCTCCAAACGATTCCGATCACGTGACTCAATACGTCACGGCGTTCACACCCCACTGTTACAATGATATCAATTGAGTTACTAACTATCGTTAAATTATGGTGATCTGCGACATATACCAAACTACACCGAAAATTACGGTCAGCTGAGATTTTTTTCTTTTACTTTTCTGGCTTCAGGCTTTCTTGAAAATGACAGATAAATGACAGATGTATGACGGATATTTTTTTAAGTCTGAAAAAATGTATATCTTTATATATATCTATTTCTTGTGTGCGTGTGTATGTCACTGAACTCCTCCTAAACGACTGGACCGATTTTTATGAAATTCTTTGTGTGTGTTCAAGGGGACTTGAGAATTGTTTAGATTCACAATTTGGTCCACTGGAAAATGGTTTTTTGATTAATTTTTAATGTGTAAGTAGGTGGTGATTTAGGAATGTTTCACATTGGTTCCGACGGACTGCGTTACCATGGCAATGTCAAATATTAAATAATATTATATTTTAATTATAGTCTGCCCTGACAGTTGGCGTTGCGATAGAAATAAGAAAAATATTTTAGTACTAGCGGCCCGATGCGTGCTTCGCTACGTTAAAAGTGAAATTTAAAAAAAAATATTGGAACAAATTCATTTATTCAAACAAAAAATCTTTATTTACTTATTCATACGGTATCGATTGGTCGAATTATGATAAATGTACATGTGATAATGTTTAATATATTTTTTTAAAGTTTGATTTTTTAAATTAAAGAAGCGTGTACAAGACAACGTCTGTCGGGTCCGCTAGTATTATTATATTTATAGTATTTAGTATTAATATTTTACTAAATACAATAAATAGTCCTAAGTATTATTAAAAAAAAAGTTATGTAAAGATTAAAAAGCGATAAGTAATAAAATCCTCGATATTTTTAATAAATGTACGTTTACTAACCGTTATTGAATATTTTTCTTTCTCAAGTTGGACTTATTTATATTGATGTTCAGACATCTCTGATATAATAAATCGAGTGATTGCATTACGAGTATTTTTTTTTGTTATATTTTATTTCCAGACTACTTGCTTCCAAGCTCTATTCATAAACTAGGTCGCTACTCAACTTTGCTTAAAAGAAGTTTAACGTAGTTTTGGTATTAATTCAAACATTTCCTAAATTAATTGGAATTCCAAATAGGGTTGAAAGGGCAGACTCTAGCAAGTTATGCAAACTTTTTGTTGCTCTGTTTTTTTTATTGCGTCTTTTTGCTAATCTATTGCAGCAAGTCTTATAATTTAATTTCATGTTTCAACGAAATATGTTAAAATTAATGAATTAATAAATTTACTTGCTTTTTGTTTACTTCGTCTTTTTATGCTGAATGGTGAATCATTGTTTTACTTTAATAAAGTTGCCAACGTATTCAGATCATTGTTGATTGGTTAAGGTTAGGTAACTTCATTAGATTAGTCATAAATGAAGTTAGAGATTTAGTCAAACTGATTATGTGTAATTAAATTAAATTTATGCATAACAGATTATGTTTAAATTTGATTACTATGATTGATGTTAGTCTGATCTGAAAAAAATATAATCAGAAATCTATACTAATATTATAAAGTTTAAGAGTTTGTTTGTTTGAACGCACTAATCTCTGGGACTACTGGCCCGAATTGAAAAATTCTTTTTGTGTTGAATAGTCCGTTTCTTGAGGAAGGCTATAGGATATATATCATCTCGCTGTGACTAATAGAAGTTAGGCAGCAATGAAAAATGCTGCAAATTTATTATAATCCAATAGGTTCTGACTGACTTAGTTCTAGCATACAGTCTAAACCGCAGGTCGTAGAGGTAGTAAAATTGGAAGATACATTTGTTTTTCTACGTAGTGGTGTACTTAGAAAAGATTTTAAAATTCCATCCTTAAGGGTTTTAAATATCAATTTTGTATGGAACTCGGCGGCAACACTAGAAACCACGCAGACGAAGTCGCGTTCGACCCCTAGTTATTTATAAACTTCAAGACACAGCACTATAAAAAAAATATACATACTGCGTACACGTACTTCGTACATGAAAATAAGTAACTTTCGCTAGTAACCTACCTAATTCGGATCCACAAACTCGGGGGATGATTTCCAAAATGGCGGAGCAGGAGGCGTCTTCAAAGCAGAGTTGTCTCGCTAAAAGGCAATTCAAGATTGCCATAGTGCCTTTTATGCCTGGCCCTGAAACCAAACACATAAATGTTTACATGGTAATAATAAAAATTGATATAAATAGCAAATTCAAAATATATTTTTATATATGTTTATAAACTGATTCATCTATAAAATTATATGTATGTTTTCCGACGGCGGACAAAATTAGCTAATTTAAAAAAAAAATACGTTTACCATAAGTAGACTTTAAGCACCTTAAACAAAGCGTTTGATCTAAATCATATATATGTTAAACCACATTGCAAGCAATGATATATAAGGTAGCGTCTAGGTGTAGGTCATTTGACTGCAGCTCATATGGACTGGCTCGACTGGGGTAGCGTCACCCTTTCAGGAAAGATCGCCGTAGAATAGCTAACTTCCAAACTGTGGCTGAGAGAGGCGAAAGCAAACTTTCCCCCTTCCCTCCTTTTTTAGCTTTCGCATTTCTTAGCGATAGCGCTATTGCATCTGTATTTGCATGTGCGACAGTACCACTTACCATCAGGTGCACCGTCTGCTTGCTAACTGCCTTGTTCCATAAATATATATATATATATATCTTTCGAGCTCAGAGAAAAATGTCAATTACTTTCTGCCTAAAGGAAGTCTACGAGTTTTTATTTTCTACAACGAATGTTATATGAAATAGAGTATGTCCAAGTTTTTATAATTTAATAATAATAATTAAATAGGCAACTAGGAGATGTTAGTGTAAATTAGATGGTTTACCTAGATGTACTGTGAAAACTAATATCTGGTGCAATTGGACGACATTGATTTAAATGTCCTTGTCGACACTATACGTTAAAGCAGGTATAAACTAAATTCATATAAATATAGAAAGAAAAATAACCGATATACGGACAGGGATTCGAACCCGTGACTACTGGGAAACCTTCCCGTCGCTCTACCAACTGTGCTAATTGAGCTAAATATAATATTGAAATAATTATGATTATAAAATGTAAGTAATAATTTGTAAGATACAAAATAATAAATACAAAAAAACATTAAAAAATATTTATATAATATTAAAATGAGGTCCAAGTTTTTAAATGAATTGTAGCAAAGACAGTATTGCTGAGGTCCTTTTAAAATTGTGTCAATATAGAGTTACACTATTCATTTAATAAATTTTAATTTGATATTGGTAATTTCACAGAAAGTTTAATATGTTCTAACTATTATAGGTTTGTACTATTAAAAAATGCTTCTGAGCACAATTTAAGAATGTAGAACCTTCTTACAATGATTATTGTAGAGCACGGATGTCTCTCTCAAGGCTTCAAAGTCTGTTTAAAAGGAAAAGCTTACTGATGACGTCAAGAATATGATGTCCAGGAAAAAAAACAGTGAAATCTTTTTAAAGTTCGTGTTTTATTTTAATCTAATTGCTGGTTCTGGATAAGAAATATTTTTGACAAGTATAACTTGCTTTTTTATGATTTGCGAATTTTTACTTTTGATAATAATCAATTGAGATTAAAGAATTCTATTAAGCATAGAGCAAAATAAATGTATCTCCAAGCTCTAATAATTATATAAATGATAATTCCTTATCGCCACCTAAGAAAATGTTAAACACAATATTTCAAGTTAGTCTCGTTTCGAAACACAGCCTAGAAGAACTTTTTTAAAGCCAGTTATTTGGAATATATTTTTCGATAGGAAATGAACATACTGACGGACCTACATACGGTCTACTAACTTATTAACTCTACATTAACTGATCCGGATTCGAGTTTTAAGAAAAGTATTAAGCACAATAAAGCAAAACGTAAAATCTTTGTTCAGTCTAAACTCTACTATATATTTATTAGATAAGTGGCTATTACGATATTAACGCAAATTCCGTCAAACTTCACTGTAATTAGTTTTTTTGGGAAATACAATGTAATTAATGTATATTGAACAATGTAATTTAAACTTCATTTTTAAATTGATTTTTTTTTATCTAAAAATATTTAAAAGTAATAGACAAAGAAACAAATAACTCTTTTATTTATTCATGGAAAATATATGTTATATCAAAGCACTAATAAATGTAAAAATATTTTTTGCTAAATTTATACTAAAACTATAGTTTTTCTATTTTCTGAGATTTTATTTTTTTGTTTAATGAGGGAAAATAATTTCTATAATTAAAAATAGAAAGCAGATAAAAAAAAATTAAAACTTTTATTAAAAAGCAATTCATTAAAAAAAAATTGAGGTTAACTTCTATTAATATCAAATCACTCTAATTCGAAAACTACATCTGACTTAATTTTTATTTCAAAACTTTCTGTTATGGAAACGATTTTAAACTTAATGCGAAAAAATAAATAAATGTACTAGGTTCTCAATATTTAGACTATCTACTCTTATCGTACCGTATCGTATCTAGAATGTCTAGTTGTTCTGAACCTCGTGCATTCATTCAGAGATCGATACCAATCTGAGCTATTTTGAAAACATGGTATTTGCAGCTTTGGTTTCAATTATATTTATACGCCTGCTTTCAGCTTTGAGCAACATTAATTTGCTTTTACTTGTTTTATATCTCAAAATTCTGTAGTTTTTAGTGACAAGACAAATTTATTTTATTTTCTGTATATAGTTGTGAAACGTTTTTAAAACCAAATGTGTAAAATCATCGATGTCAGAATAAGTCTATCCCTTACTAATTGCGTCTACGTTAATTTGACATTCCAAAATGGCGCCAAGTGACTGACAGCATAGCGTCCACAAATCAGGTTTAAGCATAATAATTTTAAATCAGTTTGAACGGAGAAGCTATGTATATATTTATGGGATTTTTTGTAATTAAAATAGTTGTCGATGGGTTCTAAGCCCATTGATTTTTATTATAATATAGATTCTTATATTATTTTATAAAATCGTTAAATTTAGAATATCAGAATAATAAACAAATGCGAAATCGTTAACCGTCGTTATAAGTGGAAAAATTCGCAGCCATTTTATTTATTTATATTGTTATTGGTCTGTTTCAATAAAAACTTATCGAATTCAACACAATCAAGTCACTCAATGAATATATATGTTGTTAAAGAATTTAAAAATATTGTAAGAAATCACAATAACAAATGTTTTTGAATATGGTTAGGTTTTCTGGATGTATACGTAAATATTTTAGGTAGTATTAATAGTAAATGTACCTCTTACTTATAGTTATTACTAATAACTGTTACTGTATTTTTTAATCCAATAATGTATTTTAGGTCTAACTATCAATAACACCAATTTTATAAATCACAAAATTTACCAACGATGAAATTTATTTTAGTTATTGTGAAAGACATAAGTCGAAATAGGTAGTCGCGCTATAACTACTAGTGTTTTTTTCGTAAGTTCAACGGTTTCTGAGGTGGTTTATGAGGATCTCGTTTGATGGCATGTCGTCTAGATTCACTTTAAGACGAGAGAGAATTTTCGTGTGAACGATACAACATAAAAATAAATGACAACCGAACCCCAATCCTTTTACATTTTACTATGTTATGTGTTATAAGTTTCTGGTCAACGAAATTTAAGTAGTTAAAAATATATATTCAGTGAAACTTAATACATAAAAATAAATAATAATAATTTGGAGTACGTAAATAAATAATAATTGGATTACTTTGTTGTCCGATTTTCTGTGTTCGTCTCAAGACTTGCAGAGGAATCAAAACCTATAGGACATTTCCCGTTGATCTAGAGTCTAGAAAAAAATAGCTAAAAGCAATGCTTTATAGTTACAAATAAAAAATCAGAAAATTGTACATTTTTAGTAACATCACCAAAAATGAAACCCTTTGTGTACAAGTCCGACCCACACTTAATCAGGATTTGTTTTTTTTTAATGTTTTAGGTCCAGTTTAAATCTCAGTCAGCGTCATTTCTGGTATGGATTCTGTCATTATTTGCGTATTTAATGACTGTGAAATTTCTTGCATTGAAGAAATAATACTAAGTACCTTTGGAGTAACAGACAAAAACTTACAAACACTACACTAAGTTTCTAAACCTTCTAGAATATTCAAAGACCCTGTAAACTCGATTGATGGAATTCTGTCGAAACGTCGAAAAATAAAACGTATTTAACCTTTAATTTCTACCGCGAATTTCGTTTTTACAATATTACGCTACAAATATTTTTATCTTTTGACATCAAACTATATATATTTAATACTATATACCACAAGCATGTCAATTTTGACATTCCGTGGACACGATTTGCTTAAAGGAAAGTTTTCTTTTCACGTCTTATGTCTTATTGCATTTGTTCCTTGACTTTAGAAACATTTGGCGGGGATTGTAATTTTTTCCCACATTTCCAAATTTTCACATTTTATAGGATACCCAACAGAATATGGAAATTTACGGATGTAAATATATAATTATATATATAGGTATATAGGATTATTCGGTTTATTGCCGATAACCTTTTCTAAAATAGTATTTGAATTTTGAAATTCAGTAAAAAGTCTTTCTCAAATAAAGAAAACCATACGAATAGAAAACAAACTTGTTAAAAAGATTTTCATATAAACTATCCACGCTGATTTTATTTTAGTGTTTGCTTATGAATAAAATTTATTCCTGCTTACCAGAAACAACAAAAGGATTTTCTTAGTTTATATTAAATTTTGTCGAAATAAAAGAAAAACTTATTAAAATACTGTAATAAAACAAAATTAAAAATAGAACAATATAATAACGCAATTCTTAACAAAACGCATTAGTCTAGTCTCCCTCATCACCGCCTTCTTCTTCCTCATCAAATTCTCCTTCTTCCTCTGCAGTGGCGTCCTGGTACTGCTGATACTCTGAGACTAAGTCATTCATATTGCTCTCAGCCTCAGTAAATTCCATTTCATCCATTCCTTCTCCAGTATACCAGTGCAAGAACGCTTTACGTCTGAACATAGCTGTAAATTGTTCAGAAATTCTTTTAAACAATTCTTGAATTGCAGTGGAGTTTCCAATAAAAGTAGCAGACATCTTCAAGCCTCTTGGTGGAATATCACAAACAGCTGTCTTTACATTATTTGGTATCCATTCAACAAAGTACGATGAATTTTTGTTTTGTATATTCATCATTTGTTCATCAACTTCTTTCATAGACATTCTGCCTCGGAAAACTGCAGCGACAGTTAAATAGCGGCCGTGCCGAGGGTCACAAGCAGCCATCATATTCTTCGCATCAAACATCTGTTGCGTCAGCTCTGGAACTGTCAAAGCACGGTATTGCTGACTGCCTCGAGATGTTAATGGAGCAAATCCGGGAATAAAAAAGTGAAGACGGGGAAACGGCACCATATTTACTGCCAACTTTCTTAAGTCGGCGTTTAATTGACCTGGGAACCTTAGACAAGTAGTGACACCCGACATAGTGGCAGATACAAGGTGGTTTAGATCTCCATAGGTTGGTGTAGTCAACTTAAGTGTCCGGAAACAAATATCATACAAAGCTTCGTTGTCGATACAATATGATTCATCAGTATTTTCAACAAGTTGATGAACGGATAGCGTAGCATTGTATGGTTCGACTACAGTATCAGATACTTTAGGAGAGGGCACGACACTAAAAGTATTCATAATACGATCAGGATATTCTTCTCTAATTTTCGATATAAGCAGTGTTCCTAAGCCAGCACCAGTACCACCCCCAAGTGAGTGTGTTAACTGGAATCCCTGAAGACAGTCACAACCCTCCGCCTCTTTTCTTACAACATCAAGGACCGAGTCAACCAGTTCCGCTCCTTCGGTGTAGTGACCTTTAGCCCAATTATTACCTGCGCCTGACTGACCAAAGACAAAATTATCAGGTCGAAAGATTTGACCGAAAGGTCCTGAACGAACTGAATCCATCGTGCCTGGTTCGAGATCCACCAATATGGCTCTCGGTACATATTTGCCTCCAGTTGCTTCATTGTAATATACGTTAATACGCTCCAATTGAAGGTCAGAGTCACCGTGGTATGTGCCAGTTGGATCGATGCCATGCTCGTCTGATATAACCTCCCAGAACTGGAAATGAACGATTTATGTTACTGCATAGTTACACAACTTGGCTACCTTTATACCCACTTCGTATAAAGTAGATTCAAAAAGATATCATTTGTACGGTATGCATAGCAAATTTAAGTATAATCCAAAATTGTATATTTGTTTTATAATATTCCATAGTAGTTTTCATGGTTGAAAAACTACAGACTACCTAACCTAGGTTAAGTCTTTTACTATACTGGTTTAACCTTGATATATATATAACGATTAAATATATATAACCGCAAACTTTAGCGCTTGTTACCATACTAAGGAAATAAAAGTTTAATATTTGCTGATATTTTACCTTAGCCCCGATCTGATTACCGCATTGCCCAGCTTGTATATGCACAATTTCCCTCATGTTATTAACTCTTTAATATTATATTCACTTAAATAATCAGCTTTCTATATCACTGATCGCAGTCTCGTCAACCTACTAGACAGATAGACTTAAAACAAATGCAAATTTTTCATATTATAATCCATTCTTATGATTTCAAATTGTATTTTTCTATTATAGGCCAGTAGTTTTTAATACAACTTATTTTACTTTACATAGGAGTATGTATATGTAATATTACTAATTGTTGTATAAATTGATCTCCATCTCCTACCTTCTACCTGAAAACAATATCTAACGACCGTTATTTTTAGTTTAGTTTCAATTATAGCCAAACCGTTTTGTTGTATCAGAATATTTATCAAATAATTTTCACATTTTCATTATTATTATAAAATGTCTTGTTATAAAACAAGCGTAAATATTTTTTTTATTTTTCTTAGTAAAAGTATCCTGTACGTTGACAAGGTTAAAAAAGTTATAACTTGTCTGTTCAGTACTTGGCGTGTTAAGCAAAAGAAACACACACACAAACAAACACAACAAACAATAATTTCAAAATCTATTAAGAGGCTTTTGTCATATACACATAAAAGTTATCTATTTCCAAAATATATTTAATTTCCTGTATATATATTTTAATTTTTGCATTTAGTACATTATTATTGTACGATGAGTGTAGAATATTCTAGAAAATGCATGTTAGCTGATTTTAGGGCTACATTTCAATAGAAATTTCCCTAAAAGCTTTGTGGTATAAGCTCGATTCGGAATTCGGATTAGCATTTTGTATACACCTGAAGTTTTATATTTATATATAGAAAGGATTAAAGTAACAGATTAAGGTTCGTTGAAATGCTTTGAAACATTTTACTTTGAGTAATTCAGATTTCCTGTTTTGGATTTCCATTAAAATCTAGTTAACAGACGAAGTAAACATTTTTCAATTACGACAGGTCATCTTGTACACGAACTGTAGTAAAATTACCACAGCGAGGTATTATGTGGTCAAGTTATTAATAATTGTTGTTTTTAGTGAAACAAAAGGTAAACATAATTTGGTAAACAATATAAATGTTATTCTTTAAAAAAAAAGTTATTAACAAGGTACCACATCTTTTCGAACACTATAAACACACACATACATATAAACAGTAGCTTTGGCTTTTCTTCGAATGTTCCTTAATTGACAAACAATCAAACCAAAAAAATAATAATTTTTTATGGACATTATGTAATAGACAAGTACGAGTTCAACCAATCTCCTTATATTTTAAAATTTAAAAAGGTGTCCTAACGTTTCAATTTACATATATGTATCTGTAAACAGTAAAAGCGAAGTAAATTTGTATATCGATGGACTAAAATCTCCGCAACAATACCTAAGAAGTCAAAATTACACATTAATGTGATTTTATAGACATCCAATCGAAAGCTCTCCACATGTAGTTGATTAGAATGCGACTTATATAAAATACATTATAATATGTTCAAATCTGTTCTCCAAAAATGCAAAGGGTATTATTATCTTTACATATAAAATGCAGATAATTTCGCTATTTAACATATATATATATATATATATATATGTTGTATACGTCTTGTTTAATAAAATAAGTTTCTGTACTTCTTTAAAATAACTAAACAACAGACTATCTCGCGCGCACTTAGTCTAAAACGGTTGCAATAACTAACTTAGTCGTAGTGACAATTAATTAGGAAGGGACAAAACCACAAATATTGATTTTTATATAAAAGCCGTGCACAAGATGTGATTTTTCTCATGTTTAATTATAAATTGTCAGAGTAAGGCATAACAACGTCTTGATGATTGATGACAAAACTTGCGTAATAAATATTGGATATTATATACCTCGTGTATTTTTCACCCAAAAGTAAAAATCCAGAGTGTATAAAAAGTAATCTTGTAATTATCTTAAGAAATGTAAGATTACATGTTGTATTTTGGTTATATTTACAGAGTACTATTAGTCTTACTAGTACTTATAGTAATTTTTTAAACGTTATAAATAAAATATCTTCTAACCTCAGTTAGTTTTATCGATTTGGATTCCAATAATTATTTTTGTGAAAATGTACCTACTTCGTCGTCTTATTCTACTTTGTCGTCAATGTATACTAAGTTTTCGTAAAGAGTTGACTACAGTCTCTTGAGACCTTTTTCTTTTAACTACGCTTAAGAAACCCTACCTACCTACACCACAAATACCTTTAAAAAATAGACTATATATGGACATAAAGTGGAAAGTATCTTTGAAATTGTGATTTTTTCAAATATCTTAATTATAAAATATATTATATAACACAGATGAAAAACATTCGTGACATACTCAATTGTACTTGTATCTCAACGGACTTCAGACATCACCAAAACAACGAGAAATATTGATTCTGAGCTAACTTACCTTGCTTGCTACCTTGATTTTTGTAAACATTGTGTATGGAGCTGTTACAACTCGGTTAGTATAATGAATATTAGTTAAGTTATTCCAGTCTCTCTGTCTTGTAGTGACAGTAGGTTCAAATTAAAATGATTATGCATTTTAATTATATATTATATTTTTTACATTTGATAACCCACAGATTAAATAAGTTTATGGGTTTTATAACATTCATTCCATTGTGATCCTTATAAGCAGCAGTGTCTTTTAAAATACAGGTATAAATATATTCGTATATATATATAGCTATATAAATATTGCTTAACTATTGTAGTCCAGAGTCGATCACTAGCTCTAAAATAATATACTGAAATCAAATCGAACATCGAACATCCTTCTGTACACGCGAACTGAGTCACCGGACACAGCTGGCAGCTGGCACATTATAAAATCGTTAGTATGAATCAAATAACTATTTACTAGTATTATATATTATTGATTTCTATGTACTATTACAAAATTCCTAAAAAAGTATCTTTTTTAACTAATACAATTCCTATATACGATTTATTAGCATTTATTTATTTCATTTGAAACTTTTTAAGTACAGCTTTTATTAGTAATAAAAACAAAACAACAGCTCTGTATGTTTCCTTAATTACTTAAGCGGCCATTTCGAGATGAAAGTCGATTCTCACTAGATAAGCCAACTGATCTGTAAATGATATTTCAACAAAGCGACATGTGTACGTAAAAACCTTTTCGTTGCTGTTAGTAATATGAATCAATAATTTATTATGCTTACTAGATAATCTTATTAGTCTATCAATAATATATCTGATGATTAAATGGCAGTTTTTGATATATTTAAGGTATATATATTTTATTATAATTTGGAAAAGATACTGTGCTAGTTTGTATTATTAATAAAATATTACCCTTTTAAACGGTAGTTCGTAATTAATATATTTTCACCTACTACCCACTTAAAAATTTAAAAAAATGTTAGACATGCTAAAATTAGTACACTTTTGTACGAAATCTTCATATTTTTTAATCTTCTTTTTATTTTTAGTTGTAATATCAATCTAGCAAGATGATTTCGTTTTCCGAACTAGTAAACGGAAATGTGTATATTTGTCTATAAATTATTTCATATATCTTATAAACAACATTTTCTTATCTAATACTATACATAAGTCTGGATTATATTTGCCTTAACTAAAATAGTTCAGCTTGAAAGAGCTAGCAGACGCTTTATGTGTTGGCTTAAGAGTACCTAATATTGTAATAAAAGTATATAAAATAATACATGTTTTATTGAAAATAAATTTTACATATAAAATAAGAAAATCATTACAGTAATATTATTTTAGACTGTATGTTTTGGTCATTCGTACAGTATTCGTACGTGGACTATAACAGGAATAACATGTCTGGTGTTATCTCGATACTGAAATGAATGGGGTTTTATCTGTTTCATTAACTAATGCATTTCATATATAAATGCTTATAAAAAGTATTAAGATTTTTATGCATATTAATACATAAAATCCCTGATAATTCTATTGTAAGGAATAATAAAACTGGTTGATTTATTATAACGCTGAATTGTTTAAAGTCGTCTTGTTGTTTTAGAACTTTCTGACGTCATGCCTCAGAGCTTTCGAAATTTCAAATTTAGAATCAATTTATCTTGTCAATTAAAAACTTTTTTGTATAAATGCATTTTTAACAAATCTTTAACCATTTTGAGATTGTGTTTATCTTTAGTTTGTTAAACTATTAAATAGTGTTGCTTGGAATAAAATGACGGCTTCTGAAAGAATAATATGCATTTTTTATTATTATTTTTTTTATTTTTTTATTTTTTTTTTATGTCTGTCTATGCTGTTAGCCCTGTTGGATATTACAGCGTCACCGGGGGAGCGGGTGGGTCAGGAGACCCACCCTTACAAGGGGGGGCCAGATGGGCCCCCATGGGGAACGACGTCCCGAGGGCGTCTCAGATTGAGACACGGAGCTCGGCTCGGGGCGTCGTTAGTCAGGAGGGAAGCTAAGGAAATTTGGACACTAGCGTCCTCCGACGGCAGAACGCCGGAGCAACGGAGCACTTACTCAGTTGGGACCTCGTCTATACCGGTATAGACGGTGTGTGTCTGTTTGTTGTGTGGTGTCGCTTATGCCTACGCGTACACGTTATTACCTACTGTGAACGCGTCGTCGGGGTCAACGAGTACCGACTTGGGTCTTCTTTTTCTGACTAAAGTAGTCTTACGTGGTCTATACTCTGCGGCGTCAGCCACCAGTGGGTTCGGGTGTCGCTCAGCACGTTCAAAGTACTTTTGGGAAAGCCCCTTGAAGTACTGAGCGATGGTCGGAAGGTCAAGTCTCTATGGAGATCGATGTTGCGTACGAACCACGGCGCCCCGGTTGCAATCCGTGTAAACCTGTTCTGAATCACTTGAAGGGGTTTCAGATTAGCGTGCGCAAAAGCGGGACTCGCATAGGACATGGAATAATATGCAGCGTTTACTTAATCTTAATAATAAAATAAGATTAGCCTACCATCTTGTATATGTCTGTTTCATGGACACAAAAGAGCAATGTGTGTAGTTACAAGAACTTAACAGTAAGTAATGAATATGTAAGAGAAAGTATGAAAGTGACAGATCAGTTGTAAGGAAATTGTAAGGTGTGTTCCACATGTCCAGACATGTGATGTGGAGGATTGAGAAACACGTTACGAGAAAAGTTATAAAGTTATATATATATTAAGCGTTATAAGAAAAAGGAACTGTGAGAAATGACCTCCTGCGAAATATGTAGGAAAAGGAGTACTGACCCTAAGAGTTTGGGGTAAGAAAATTATTTAATATTTTTTATATTTTGCTGTGTCTCAAACCTAGCATAAAAATAATACAAATTATAATAAAGGTCTAAAACATTTTCGATTGTCACAATTTATTAATTACACTTTTATTGTGAACAAAAAACCAACCCTATGTAATACAACATATTATTATCTTCAACGATAAATAAACATTGAAAAGAAAAAGAAATGTACAATATCTTTAATCAAAAATGTACAAATGTTTTTATAAATTAATATTTTTAACCCGATAGCAAAATTTTATTATTCTTTTGTTCAACTTATTAAGTATGATTTCAACATATTTAGTCAGATGTTTCAAAGTTATAGGAATGTTGTAGCTAATTGACTTTAGTTAGTATGTGCTGGCTCGACTGGGTTAATTACCTATGAAGTTAGCCTTCTCGAAGTAGCTGTATTTCGTTCCGAAAGTGCCTAATTTCCAGTCCCTCACTCCTATTCCCCAACGTGGGCTTCTGCAAGCCTTTATGTAGCCACCATCTCTGTTATGAGTGCTTACTGCCAAAATGATTGATATTGTCACTTTGAGACGTAGGAAGTGAATACATTTTTAATTCGAATATTTTTTTAAAAGAAAAGAAATCTACTTAACAAAATTCTGTTAGTGAAAGTATTTACCGCAACCACAAATACCGCTTCGAGCGTAACATTGTATCTGACATTATATGTATAATATGAATTCAAATGATTAAAGTACTAGTGAGCCGCCCCGACTTTGAATGACTGTAATATAAAGAAAAGAAGAACTCGGCTTAACGTAAAAAATAAGTAATAGATAAATAAATTTGAGACACTTCTACATAAAACAATCTAGCCCCAAACTAAGCTAAGCTTTTACTAAAGGTAGTTAGGTACTAGACAACTGAGAAACAATTCAAAAACTATTTGTTTCGTAAACACATACATATTATGCACTCACTCACATAGCACCCATACAAAAATATATGTTTTTTACACAAATATTTTTCTAGTGTCGGGATCGAACCCACGACCACTCGCACAATGGACTGATCTCAGTAGTACCTACAACCATTGTGTCAATCAGTCGTCGAGTAATGTGCTGTCTGTGTGACCTAATGTCAAATGTGTTACTGGGGTTTTTTATTGGATTGTATTTTTAGATTATTCCTGCATATTTTCCACAATTTTCAGTCATACAAAACTTATTCTATAGTTTGTTAGTTTAGTTTACACAAAAAACAGAACATTGGTCATTTATGATATATTACGTGCATTATTTGTATAAGTTCTATAATGTAAGATCAGATACAAATTTATTTCATATTTTATAAGGTTGCTATTTTTTATAATTTCTATTCTAAGTATTTCTATTACCCAGTTGTTTATTATTTCTCTTTATAAATTTTGCGTGTTAATTTTTGTGTAAAAATCATTCTAAAAATTATATCTATTTTTTAGAAATATTAACTGATTTTAAACGAATATAATTTATATGCCACAAATTTAGTCATAAATGATTACGATATATATGCTACGAAAGATTTTTTAAAACTATATACCAAATAAAATACTTCTATATAAAACATAAAATTTAAGAAACTAGCTACCGGTAACCAAAAATAAATGACACCAATAAGAATACGATCGGTTTAAAGCGAATGCAAATTTAGCGCAAAATTTTCAGCATAAATGTCATCCCAAATTATAGTCTAGATAGAACGACGAGATTAACTATTTCTAAATTTAGATTGTATTGCCAATGTGTGTTTCAAATTCAGTTGTCTTTATTTAGGTTTCAGTTATCTATATATAAATACAATCAATTGCAGCAAAACTGAAACATTATCGCTTCAGAATCGCTTTAACGTATTATGTGTTTTGTTTTTGGTCAACATTTTAAGGAAAACTTATCTTAAGGAAAAGAAAACTTTTTTATACTTTAGGAAAAGTCTGAAATTTTGATTATATTTTTGTAATAAATAAATTTTTAAAAATAAATTTATTTGTACATATATTAAAAGGTCAATGACCTACGTAGGTTGTTATGCTATTTTGGTGCGGATAATATTTTGTCATTGTGTGCTTACACTAGTGGATTTTGCATCGTAACATCTTTTACACTGTTGATCCATGGAGTAACTATGAAATTTGATATATATAGAGAGGATAAAGTCTGTCGGGTGCTCCCATATCGTATTTTGTACATATATTTGTCACTAAACTTCTCTCACGTTGTAGAGGGTTTTTAGATTGGTAAGATACGCAATATGTAGGTAGGTAGATCAACCCCATACATCTGCCGGGACCGTTTTATAATAATATTAGACTAATTACGGACTAATAATCTTATTACTAAAGTAATATATACCACTAATACCAATTATGAGATCATTAACCTAAATTCTGCTGAATATTTGAGGTTCACTTCATGTTAAATTATATTAATATCCGGACAAAAATCTTGGGAAATCTATGTTTTCTTACTAGAACATTGAAATCAATATTATATTAAAGACTGAAACATTTCTATCTTTCACCGAGTTAAACAATTCCACGCGGAATTGGGGGCCAATGCTACCAAATTGATGGTAACAAGAGAATTTATCCTTTATGTATATGAAAATAAGATACATAAATACTGGTTAGTCAAGTATACATAATTCTCGGGTACGGTTCAGTCAAGTTCGCCCATGTAACTACAGTTTACATATATTTACATAGCTGAACGACATTTGCTCGGGTCGGGCAGATTGTTCTGTTGTTTGCACCAACTTCAGGGCTCAGTAGATTTGCCTGATTTGAAGGGGGAAGAAGGTTTGCATTATATAAAGTCTATTAGGAATAGTTTTTCTCGAGGTAGAAGTTTATTCGGTAGAATAATAAAGTGAAAAGTTTGCTTTTATTGTTAATGTTTCAAAAAGGTATTGTTTAGATAGAAAAGTTTTAGATTGAATTATTGTTAATTACTATAAATGGTGTTGTGTTTCATAAGCTATATTATATAATGCATCTGGATGTTCATCAAATAACTGTATGAACTGATTTAAATCTTATAATTATTATTCCAAAGATAAACTATGTTTGGACATCAAATACGCCGACCTCTAATTCAGTGTTACTAGCCTCGTTAATAGTCTGACCGGGTTCTGGATTTGCATATCCAATGTCACTTGCAATCTGCCAATAGCAACTTAACACTCAGAGGAAATTCCATTTTATATAAACTTCTGCTCCTAAGTAAATTTATATTGCACACTTATGAATACTTTTAATTTATATAAAATGAATTTAAAATATTCAGAAAAACACAGAAGTGATTTAATAGAAGGACACAGAATAGTTTTAGTATTTTCGGTAGATTATATTTTTCTACCGTATGAGATTAGTTAACGACTTGCTGTGTCTGCGACTTCCTTCACGTAGATTTTGATTTTGATAAAACGTACCCTTTGTACATACTCATGTATAAACTATAGGTAAACCTTTAATGTTTCATCAAACTCCGTCAAGTAGTTTTTGCGTGTAGGAGTATTTTTAACCCCAGACTCAAAAAGAAGGGTTTTATAAGTTTGACCTATCAATCTGTGTATCTGTGTATATGTGTATCTGTCTATCTGTGCATCTGTGTGCCTGTCTGTTGCAACATAGCGGCCAAACGCGTAAACAGATTTGAATGCGGTTTTTTTATCGAAAGCTATGTTTGTCGAGGTGGTTCCTAGCTGTTTGTTCGAAATACAAACAGTTGTCTCCAAGATATTGAGGTTTATTGGTGCGGGAGAAAGGTTCTTATGCAATATTGATAGAAATACTTAAAAACCTGAAAATTTGTTTGTCCGTAAGTTAATTTAGTACAATAAAGAGAACACTAACATAACTTTAAAAAGCAGAAAAAAAAATAATTGAAAATTTAAGAAACCCACGATACAAACAGACCTCTAAAAAGAATAAAAATAATATTATTATGTACCTACTTATTGAAGTCGTTGCGTCGGGGGACTGCTTAATAAAGGAAGAAATTAAAACGCATTTAAATTACTAAGGCAAATAAAGACTTTACGACATTGAATCATATAGTCTAAGTTCCCAATGATTCCGGGGCGTCACGGTGAGTGCGACAGCGTTTCCTTGGCGTCTCACTGAGGCGATGAGGTCAACCGTTGGTTTTTTAGTGGGTAGCCTTAAAAATGTCTTTTATGCTGCGGGGTAGTCCCACATACCCCCTCGGCCATCTCCTTCCTGGCCGCTGGGATGATGCGTAACGCATTTTTCCAACGATATAAAAAAAAAAGTTCTCAATGATTAACATCGTAAAATAGACACCATCGTCATCGTACGTACAGCGGTCGCCCGACGCAACGACTTTAATAAGTACATAATAATATTATTCTTATTCTTTTTAGAGGTTTGTTAGTATCGAAGGTTTTTTAATTTTTGTTATCTTTTTTTTAGTTTATTTTTATCTTTTTTTGTATTTAATCACAGATCATTTTTAACAGAGTGGGTAGTCCGATTACCTTTTTTTTTGGAAAGGGTATTATTATTCCCTGAGGGAAGAATCACTTTTTCAATTTTGGAAAAAAGTCTTACCACAATGGTACGAAAATAAGAGATTGTTAACTTCTTTATTTGTTTATATGGAAATACACTAAATGTAAAGTGAAGCCTATGACAATAAATTCCCGAAAACTGCTACCAAACCGGTTAATCCGTTTCTCAGATTAATGTGCACAAACATACATACAGATATACATACATACATACGTACATACATACAAACATACAGACGAACAGACAAAATGAAAAACCATTGTTTTGAGTTCTCTTGTTTATATAAGGCTCCCCATTATGTTTTTTTAATATATTCAAAGTAAAGAAATCGATCAGTGGCAAATTTATTATATGAATAGATAGATTAAAACTCATTATATAAATAATGAGTTCAGATTCGTTTGTTTGTTTATAATAGTCATCTATTACTCGGAAATTTTTTAACAGACTGTAAAAAGATTTAATAAGCTACAGTAACAATATTTGATTTAAATAGCCATTTTTAAATTTAAATTCAATATTTTTAAATCCGAAATTTTTATATTTGGGTATTAGTGTTCAAGGGAATAAGCGCTGTAAGCGCTGCTTATTTGCGTCCACGGCATGTGCTGAGTTTATTTGTCAATAAATAAAATGTTCAAATATAACCATACAATTTGAATACGAAATATAAAGCTAAGGTCAAAGTGTTAATACTATATATTTGTTTACAACAAACGCCACTTTTTTATACTAAGTAAAAATATTTCTTTAAACTGTCAGACCTGTCAACGCTTGAAAAGCAGCCATTTTCGAAGTCAATTACAAGACACCAATATGGTAATTCAAATTAAATTTATAACATAATTACGCGGGGAGACATCTTGACCAAAGCTAGTGTTATGTAAAACTTAACGGTATCTCGTCAACGATCCGTAGACATTTTCCGAACACGTAAACATATCAAAATGTAAACTTCAAATTGTTTTAGTTTCATTCTGATAACTTTGAAACTTTGCACAAGAGCTTTGACGCTTTGAAAACCACTTTCAAGGTGTGAAGTTTCATATTCAAGGATTAGTCCGTGAGATTTTATGTTTCACAAACATATAAGGTTACCAACTTACATGAAGCTTAACATGAAATAAGAATGCAACTATCTTTTCAGTCTACCATTTTCTGTTACCGTTAAAAAAGGTTGAAATGTGAAAAACCTAATAATATTAATTTACAGACAGAAAATATTTACCCTTTTTAATATCGTCGCTTTTCATAATGAAAGAAAATAAGGTCACAGTATGAGCCAAGTAGCTTACTATTGAGTTACAGTTTCGTACAAGCTCAAACGGCTTCAAGGAAATCCTTCTGTTTAAATTCGACATTATTTATTCAGAACCTAGATGCTGTTTTATTCAGAATTCTGATTTACGACTGGAAATAGGATTTGTCTTGCATAACCCTTTGTATAAAATAAAAGACGCTTAATCAATAAACAAAAATATTTTTATATTTGTCAAGCCAAAAGTCGAAGATCTAAAAATATATTTAAAAGACGAATATAGAAAGGGCAGTGACCCAAAACTCTTCACTACGCTTTAACCAGCTTCAGTTTTCTCGGTGTATTTTTAAAAACAGACTATTTCTAGAAAAATATTTATTTCATTACAGGTAATATAACCAAGAAAAATTCAATACAACTGTCAAACATCATAACATAGAGTTAAAATATGACACTTTTACAAATCGATTTCATTGAGTACTTTGATTGACTTTTGATGGAAAACTAATAGTTCATTCTATGTGGTGCGCGCTCACCACCGCAGGTTTTTCGCAGAAGCAAAATTCATTTCCTATGACTAGAATTCACGAGAATTGCTAATGGCCATTGCATTAGGGCAATATGTTAGATTTAAGTAACCTTCGCAAAAATATATCGTTTTATTAATAAAACATTAAAAAATTCATTGGAAAAGTCTTAGAATATGATATGAGTTTTATAGACCTGTTCCTAAAATAAACTGAAAAAAATACTAAGTATAAGGAACTCAAGTACACAATCACATACTCCAATAACTTTGATGATTAAGTCGTGAGCGTCGTGTAATTACAGAAAATTAGGCTACAGAGTTCATTAGTAAAGTTAATATTTACGATCGATCCGGATAGCGGAAAACAATATTAAGTATATTTACTTAATAACAGGTATATCTCTAGTAAGTGGATGTCTATCTATCTACATGCCATAACACTGAAATTGACAATACAAAAATAAATGTTTTTTTCGATATTTCTGATACAAAAGGATTTTCATGTAAATTAAAATATTAAATATTTCAAAAAATCTTTGTGACAGTTACTAACTATAAATGAAAAAAAAAATCTCTCAAATATTTTTATTTGTATACATTTTCTTTACTTTAATATTATTTAAATTAACTCTGAACTGAATATACTTTGGTAGACATAACAATATTATAAATATTACTAGTTGCGTATACCGAGTTATTGTACCATAAAATGTATACACCAAAGGCTTTATGAAAAATATTTCATGTTCTTTACAGTACAGCGGTTGGAGCCTAAATAGCGTATGACAAATTATATTTTTATAAATCAAGATTATTTACCCATTCGCTTTTGACTTGCCCATTAAGCTTCTGTCAGAAGTGTAATGGTACCGCATTGCGGTTAAGTGATTGTGACCAATAATCGTTCTTACCCGCCTGTTAATAAAAGCGATAAATATTGCAATACGTTATTTTTCTTTGTAAGTTCTCTAAAACAAAACAAGTCACGCACTATTCCGTGATCGGCTCTCGAGGGTTTATACATGATGGTATTTAGAAGGAACACTTCTCTCAATGTTTGTGATATAATAATTTATTTAAGTAGCTTTCTACTTTCGTATTTTGTCTTCTAATCTACTAATACGTCTAAAATTGGGTGTTTTGGTTAATTAGATAAAACTATAAATATAATGATTATAAAATATAATGATTATAAATCATTGATTGGCAATAATACTAAAAAAAAATATTTTGTTTAATAATATTTTCATGTTATTCCAATTTATTATGATTTTTTATGAGTTTATTTTTTTTTAATTATTACATAAAAAATATATGAAAGTATTAGTGTATATACATATATACATTCCTAAGTTGTTTAACTTTATAACAACAATTGTAGAATGTAATTAACAAATAACGTGCGTGTTTCCAATCGTTCGAAACAGATTTGACTTAGAATGAATAATTAATACAAAAATTGGATTAGTTTTTAATGTTTAAACATTTTAATATATGTACTCGTTTCTCATTCGCTGCCTCGAAATGAATGTTTATTAATTATTTGACTGACGATAAAGAAACCATTCAGAATGCGTTTTATTTTTACGAACCATTATAATAAAAGGTATTCTAACGTTTATTGGAATAATTCAAACTCTAAACTGATTGACAGAGACTTATCTGAGAGATGAAAACTTTAAAAGTCTATTGGATTTATTAAAATATGTTATAAACATTATTTGTATTATTAAAGAGTATTTAAAAGCGCCATCGTTTTTCGATATTAACGACGTCCTGTGTAATTTAGTCGTACGGTGATTTATTACACCCGCGATTACTATCGAGTTCAATACACGCTTGATTGTCCAAAAAATTTTACTTCATTTTTTTATTAAGGACTCAAATACTAATTTTAAGAGATAAGGTTAAAAATAACAGGGTTTTATACAAAACCTCCTCCCCTAATTAACCGATTTTAGGGATAGATTTATAAAAGAATCCGTTATACGTTACACGTTATAATACCCATATACTAAATTACTCTGGCTGTAATGAAGGGTATAATTTAAAAATATTAGTTTCTCTTTTTTCTGATATATATTTTTTTAAAACGATTACTATGTTATAAACCTCTTTTTCTTTCTATGAACTCTTGTCTAGGCAATATTTGATCACCCTGAAATAAAAAATGTTATTTTTAGAGATCATGGCCTAAAGCCTGAAAAGTCTAAAGTTTTGTAACTTTGTAAGTTTTGTAGGACACAGATTATAGACTGTATTAAGCCAAACATTTTTTAGGCTTTTTAGTACTTTTTTATCAGACTGCAATAAATATTTACCTATAAGTTTTATCCCGATTTCAATACTACATAAAATAAAGTTTGGAAAATAACTACATACTCGTACTAGCTGGTGTCCGTTTTTACAAAGATGTGTTGTTAAAGATATGATAATTATATTACGTAAAAAAATATATATTTTTTAGGATTCTTTTTTTTATAACTCTTTTTTTATAATGTAGAACTGAAATTATTTTTGGACACTGAATTTGTTTTTAGAACTGAATTTCCTATCTTCAAAATATTTATAAACAAACTGTCTAAAGATTGTGTTTAGGCAATATCGTGGAGCATTTATTCCAATAAAATAATTCTCGCTTGCTCTAAAACTCTCTACAAAAGGAGACACTCTTGTATGATAATATTTATGTCGAAACTTTTCAATTAAAATATAGTATATTATTTACATACGAGAAATAAATTCTTCGAATAAAATATCAAGGTATTTTCGTTAAAGAATTGTTTTTGATCGTTTTATTTTCACCGTGATATTTTCGAGTTGAATATTATATTGTAAAGAACACTGTCGTTATTATTGAATAACGGTTACCCAATTGTTATAATTAGTTAAGGAATCTTTAGAGACAAAGTCGATAATGTATTTTTACATCTTAAAGGGTCACTAAATACTAGCAGTATTTCTTTTGTATTTCTTTTGTTAAAGGACTTACAAATTATTAAAAAAGTATATATTAAAAAGATCTTATTTAGAATAGAAATTAAAAAAAATACATCTATTTTTATTATTATATATTGATGAATCAATGATATACAATGATCGATTGTTATTTTTATATGAATTAAATTTAATTAATATTATAAAGAAATAGTATTTTTTATGATTAATATTTTTTTACAAATAATAATAATATATATAACATGAACTTACGAATGAAATAAATAACTTTGCTTTGTGAAACCCATTTCGTAGCATTGAGCTATGTTTTCTCGTAGACAATGCTACGTGTCGAATAAGGGAGCACAGAAAATATTACTATTGGTAGCAGGTGTCTACAACTGATAGTGTCAAATAGAATTTTCTGTGAATGTTCTACACATAACTATTACTTTTATTGCCGGGTTACTAAAATTGTCAACCTCAAGAAGGAATTCCAAGTACTTATTCTAAGGTCCTGTGTTTGAAGCCTCGTTTGTCGTGTCATCAAGCTAATCGGATAAACGGATTCTTATGAAATTTTGTGCAGAAATTAAATATAATATTATTATCTTAAGAATATTATTCTGCTTATAAATAAATTGATTATTACAAAAGTGACATTTATGTCCACCGAAGCAGATCGCTAACGACTACTTAAAAATTCATGTAATATATATTATGCTTGTTAAATCTGATGTTTTAATTATAATTTAAATTAATGTCTAAAGATAAAACAGTTTTTGATGCCTGTCCAATAATTATTTTAAATTAACTATTATATTACTTTTTTTTTAATTAAAAAAAAAATCACTGCCCTTAATTTTCTTAACGATGTTTATATAATTAATTAATAAACTAATAAAACTAGGATCGACTTCAGTACTTTCTTCAATCTTAGAGTTATATTAACCCGAATATAAAATATTTAAAATGTAAAGATAGACTATTTCATATTTTTATTACCAAGTAGTTTAATGTAGGTAAGTAATCGAGAATCATCAACAATTTTTTTTTTTCAAAAATATCATGTTACATTAAATATTTACTAAAATATCGTATTAAATGCAAAAAGACCTTCATATAGTTTAAAAAATTGCTTGAGTAGGCATAAACAAGAAGTAGTTTGACTGGAGGAGAGCTTCATTATGGACATGTACGAAATGAGAAGAAGAATAATAGAACACAGGTTGAGAAAGGAAGGGGATTTCAGACACCCGGCTCACACACACCATGAAAGAAACTGTAATAATTACTGCAACGAGCTCTGAAACGGCATTGTGGGTTTAGCTCCGCACCTTTTCCATAATTGGAAAGGATTTCCGTACCAAGTAATGATATATCTTAATACTGTTCTTCCTTTTTTATCTTTTAAGGAATGGGTAGGCATTTTTCTAATGTTTAACTAAATATATTTAGTGTAACCAAATTGGATCTTATAAGTATTTATAAGCACGAAAGCTTCAGACATTTTATATTATTAATATAATAATAAATAAACCAAACCTTACTTGAGGAAATGTCACATTTACAAAGGTCTCAAATACAGAGAGTATAATTAATATTTACTATAATAATGACATAACAAAAAATATGTTATAAAAGGTTACAACTTTAACATTTTGGAAATTAGCCTTATGAAAAAACTTTAAATTAAACATGACAAATCCCTTTAATTTAAAAAAATATATAATCTTCAAGCGCTTGAACATATTATATTGATACGTAGAATCATACTGAAAAAAAAATTAAAATTGGTTTTAATCGTTTTGGAACATATACAGCCTCATACATACAGTAAAACACAATAAAACTAAAAGAATGCATTTAAAAATTATAAAATTAAATAACGTTACATATAAATATTCTTCAATTCAACGTCTTATCCAGTCTATTATGATACTGACAATCTCAATCCCATTCCGAATCAGGTACGGCCCTACGTGCTTAAGAGGCGTTGTACGATTGTATAGTGTATACCCACTTAAGCTTAGCTCTAAACCTAGTTTCAATGTTAGACGTTATGTATATAAATTGATTCATATTAGCTACAGCTAATATGAATTATCATTCACAATACATTGCGAATGATGACCCATGAACATTACAGATATACTGACCTTTTGAGACTAAATAATGACCTCCTCATACCAATATATAGTTAGATTCAAAGAGACGTCAAGTGGTCTGACAATCGGGCCGGACGCAGTACAAGAACTGTTATATACAGTCCCATAGAAAGGTTCTTTTGTGTTCCACATTGTAGAGTGAAATGTGGAATAGAAAATTTCTTATCTCGTTCATCAATTGAACAGTTCAACTCTACGGTCATACATCTACAAATTCTATATAACCAATAATTATAAAGCTTACTAGGGTTTGATATTGGTTTAACAATTAAATGATTGAATATCCTTTTCAATCTCTTTATCGTAATTTCTACTAACTTATTTTTATTCTATATTGGATAGTAAAAAAAATATTTATAGAGAAATTCAAATGCTCTAACGAAATGAAATTCAAATTCTATGCTTTAGGATCCTTGATAGACGATCTCATATTAAGTTACCTATTTCGTTTAGTGAAAGAATTCAATGTGTCATAAGTATGATATGAAATTAATAAGGACATTACATAAAGCTGTCAGATCTAACTACTCACAAACAACAAATAGGGTGACTATTAAATCATAGAGTTAATTATTATAGACTGAGTTGGGAATGGGAAGCTAGCTGAAAATGATCAAGCCAATGAGAGTATCCGTCTCTCTTTCTTGCATGTGTAATTAGACAAAGATAAGTAGAGGTCACTAATTTTTCATCTTTTTTATTTGTTAGACAGTCGTACTTACAGTTTCCCCTACTGTATATATTAAATACGAGAAGTACCACCAAAATAAAATGAAATAAGGATTATAAAAAAGCAGCGACATAAATAATTTAAGACAACCCCTTGGCAATTTAATTCCTATAACCATTAATATGAATGAACAGAATGAGACTTCAACTATTTATTTTCATCTTAAGTTTCATTGCATATTAGATCATTGATGGAGAATTTAATTTCAATCATGATAATGTTTATTGAAAATTGTTTGTGAAGTTAATTAGAGTTACATTTGCAGTTCAGGGAGTTGCAATTTGATAGTGAACCAAATAAGTTTATTATATTTGAAACTTATAAAATCTACCTCAGCTACAAATATGAAATTCAACTGAAACTTCAAAGAGAAGTTTAATAATTACTTAGTTTAATATGATTATTTGATTTTGCCAATTATGTTAAAATATTTCTTTTGAAATGGAAATATTATTAAGCGATGAAAAAGCGAGCTTTTGAAGCGCATAAAGAAATCAAAGATATAGGATCCTATGAGTTAAAAGAGGAACTATAACTATTAGCGACTTGAATAGAGTTTGGTTTGGTTTGGCTATAGCCAAATTTCATTCAAGTTTCAAGCCAATCATCTCATTCAATAAATTACTAAAATATGTTTTCCTAATGAATGTCTATTGCTATAAAAATTAAAATAGCTTTGACTAAATAAGTACTTTTCAACATTCACTCTCCGCAAACTAACATTTCCTCACTATTAGAAAAACGTCATATGTGAAGTGGTGGCGGTGGTGAAGTGTATGGTGGCAATTATTTTGCTTGCCTTGATACTAAAACTTGATATAATAAATCTATTGGGCAGGTTTTGGAAACAGCCGATAACGGGCCTCAATAATCCAACTTCGCGAACGTACAGATTAGTACACACTACGATACTATTTGTAGTAGATATCGACAAGTTTGACTGTTAGGCTACGTCCGCACAGACAGGCGGCTTGCTTAGCGCCTAGAGCTTAGTGACTAAAAATCAACACGTCGAAGCGACAAGCTAGGCGCCGAGCGTTAGTGCGGCCTTACGCACACATTTTAAAACGTTTGTTTTTCAAAGCTACCCGCTAGGTGGCTCGTAAAGTTTAAAGCGCTACGCGTGCCGCCTGCCTGTGTGTTTGCTTGTTTGTTTGTTTATTTGTAATAGTACTGAAGTGTCTTGTATCATAAATACATATAAATTAATAGTCTATATATATAAGAGGAGATACATAATAGTAATCATTCTCATTTTTAGACAAAACATAACAACAATAAATAGATTGAAGTCAAACTTGGTATTTAAAAGTCCAATAAACACATATCGCAGCTATTTTTGTCAGCTTAATTGTAATCTCGATTGGCGAACTCCCAGCGGGTTTGACCTAGGTGTAACTTACTGCCGGTTGGTCTGTTCATTTGGATTTATTCCAAACTGGTTATATTTATAGCTTATAGATAATGTGTACTCGATAGGGTTCTAGTTTGAGATAACGATTATATGTGATTTGATTGTGCTATTGGTCAGCGTATATGCTAATATTATTCATATTGACTGATATACGTACATACATTTCAATAACATTGTAAATAATTATGTAAATCTATTTATTATTATGAAAAACTTTTACACCACATCACGAAAATCAGTGATATATATATTTAACTCATTGTATATTCATTGAAATTTAAATAAGCTTAACATGTTTGGCTATACATGTTTAAAGATATTTTCAAATATTATATTTAACTCTTTAAACGAATCAGTTTCGTGCTTTTATATATGAATAAATATTAATTGATTGAAACCCTCGATATCTACAATTTTCATTTTTATCTATATTTGTATAAAAAAATCTAACGCGGTCAGGTCTGGACAAAAATATTTTTTTACAAAAGTATTTAGTAATTAAGTACATGACACAGAAATCCACTAGCTGAAGAAAAGAGCTGGAGCTGGAGAAGAAGAGCTGGAGTCTAATGACTAGAGTCATTTGACTCCAGCTCTTATAAAATCTGTCTCGACCAGGCTAAAACTTCTCTCACCTGTGTACGCTTTGTAAAAATGACAATCAAATGCTCAAAATCCTTCTCTTATACTAGAAATAGCCAAACTTACTTAACTAAACTTACAACAAAGTGGATTGTTTCGTCTTTTTCGACGAATTATAAGCGTTATGGAAAATATGTTAAAATTTTGCAAGCTTAATTCAATTGATAAAGATGTATATAAATATTGTGACTATATTATGTAATAAGGTATATTAAATGTAACAAACAAACACTCACAAAACAAACAAGAATCATAAACCGGTTTACGAGAGCAATAAAAACTTGGAAGTACGAATCCGAGAGAACTATTCGCATTAGCGGCAATTTTCATCCTTGCTTAAAGACAAATCTTAAAAGTTGTAAACTCCATAAATTTACTCTTTGGATGAAGGTACGATTAACTCATTATTTTACAACGTTGAGCCTTTGGGTTTATTTTGGTATTACAAGTTCAAATGTTCAATATTTTGAATGGTTTGATTTTGAATATGTTTTGACGACGTGAGGCTTTTAAAATACAAACTTACAATTATAGACGTAAAATCACTTATACCTCCTGAGTTTATTTCTTACCATGAGAAGTAACTCTCTTTGTCAGCAACTTCCATCAATTAAAAATATGCACTATAATAATTTACCACTAGTTTGATCGTTAAAACATTTATTCCCTATAGATTAAATAAATAAAACACATACATTAAACCGGCAATATTTTAAGGTTTATTTCATGTTAAATAAATCTCTCTGTATCTTAATAATATTGATAAACCACTTAAAACGAATACATCAGTTACGATATGCGGTGAATCGGACATCGGAAAGCTCTCGGCACCGTTTAACACTTTTGAAATGTAATGGGCTATATATAAAATTTCGAATGTTGTTTTAAAATTAATACCGCGGTTGAATACATTATATTTTCGTATATTCTCAATGCTATTTGTTTTGTTAATTAATTCAGCTATAGTTTATGTAGGAACATTTGTATTTAATTAGCACAGACTTGTATTGTAAGGACAGATCGCAAATAATTGCGACTACAATTATTAATCTTATTTTCAGCAATATGGGTCAAATTACTCACATATAGAATGGTCTAATTGTATTTAATAGTGTAATATTATAGAATAATATTAAAAGTATCTGATAAACCCAGATCAAATGATTACGTCACTTCTATACAGAACTTGGAATTATATATTTTATAACATAATATTATCTTCGTTTCTATGAGTAGCAATAACTTAATATTGCACTATTATTTATAATATAATGATTATAGATATCATATAACAAATTTATATAATAAGAATTAAAATAATTATTATATATAGTATTGATTTGAAATGAACCTAATACTCTGCTGTGACGTGTCCCGACTCCCATAGTATTGAGTGTCCAGTACAAGGAATATATACGAATTCTATTCTCTAACGAGTGTAATATTACTCAATCAGCTTCATATTACTTTCTCCGCTCTTAGAGGCTTTAAATGCCCTCAGTATATATGAATATATAGCTTGTGAATAAGTAAACGTTTTTGAACAATGAAGTTAAAAGGACTTAGAATAAGAAAAATCTAAAACATTAAGTAAAGTAAGTTTTGTAAATAATTTGTCTATGCTCGTGTTCCTGGATGGAAAATGATGAGATATATAACTATATATCGATATTGTTGGCTCGTGTTAAAGACGGAATTATGTGAGGGATCGTCAAAGGTCATAAAACAGCGCTTTCGTCGTGTAAGCCTTTAGAGCCAAAATCCCTTATGGTGTTAGAGAAGGGTCAAACGGATATGTTTTCTTTGTTGTTTACAAGAATTATGGACACTTTTTGAGAATACATTTTCATATCAGACTTTTGAAACATAGCTTTCAAGAATTTAAGGCATGGAAAACAGATGTTATCAAAGTTTTTGAAATATAGAATATCTTATTATTTCGTTCTCGAGGGCAAACTATTTAATAAATAAAATTGTCAATTTCAGTTGTGTTGTTTCACCTCATCGAAGACATCATGAACAGCCATGCAGTTACTATGTTAGTATACATTAAATTATGCGAAATGCAAAGCAAAATATCCTTAACAACGCCCGTTGCTTAAGTCTTACATGCAGTGTTATACTTGTAAATTATAATTTGATCAACTGCTAATATTAAAAGTAAAAAGTTGATAATAATATAATAATACTAATTTGTCCTATTCTTGTTATCTGTATATGTGGATCCTACAAAGTTTTATGAGACCGCATTTACGATGTAATTAGATGACACCCCACTTTGTGCTAAGATAAAGGGCAAGTGTAATGAGGTTTTTGGATGAACACGTAATAACGCACTCGTATTCACTAATAAAAATAAGAGATCAAGTTTAAAAAAAAAAATTGTGGCCAGGAAACTCCGACCAGGCATGAAGATCGCACCTTCATGTTGATGTTTTTTTTTCTATTTTTGATAATCAGCAAATAATTTGCATAATTCTCTCTTTGATGTTTATAAACAGTAAAAATTGTAATCGGTGCAACAGAATTTGTCTAACAAGTAGTGTAATTATGGGTAATACTTAACTAAATAAGTAATCACTTTTACTACTTCGTTCATTTTCTTTTATTAATTATTATTTTTTCTAAGCTAGTCTGTTGCTGAAACAAGACCAACTTTGTACTCCATTTTTATACCTTAATAATTTTTGGCTGAAACCGATATGTGTTATGTATACCCAATTAATAACAATATTTAACAGTATGTTATTACAATACGTTCAAAGTTTTACATTACAATTGCCAATGTTTGGAACATCTTCGACAAGAGTCGTGTCTTATTGGTTCTGGATCTGAACATTGAAAATGATTGACTTATCTGTTATCTGGAGAGCATAGCCAAGATGACCTGGAAGAAACTTGGAAGAAAGGTTTTACAAGGTTAAATCTATCGGATGAGTAGTAGGATAAATTATGAATAATCCAAGAAAAAAAATTAAAATAATTGATTTTAAAATATTGTTTTACATTTATTAAAATCTCAAAAAGTTAAATACTTTTTGCTTGGTGCATACTAAATACATTAAACCATTTCTTTTTCGAAATAAACTGGGGAAAAAAACTATTTCAATCAAGTTGTAATATTTTTTTTTATAATAATGAATAATATTACTAAATAATAGTATATATGTAACTATAAATTACGAGAAACAGAAAAAGCCATGAACAAAATGAAATAGTTTTTTTTTATAATGATATTTATATAATGGTATTTTTTATGTTTTTTTTATTATTAAAAATAAAACCTTATTCCAAATCAAAATCACTATCACAATTTACATCACTAAATAGCTTTTTTTGAAAACTCATTTTAAATTCATAAAAAATGTGACAAAGACCTCTGCGCTAAGAAATAAAATTCTTTTCTGAGCACGATTCAAGATAAACGTAATAATTTGTTTCAAGTTTCTTTCTTTAGTGAATGAAAATAGTTAATTCTATACTTAATAGGTGTAAGTGCAATTTAGCCACAGTTGATGACTTATCTGAGGTGTACCATCAGAGAATTATAAGTACCACATTACGAAGCAACTGCTATTATAGTTGTCCAATAAAAAAGTAAATATTATTGTATCAGAACTTTTCGAACAACTTATAAAAAAAATTAAGTTTACACTAAAGACCATTTGTTCGAAAGATTTCCAAATAATAGGTTTTATTAAATATAAGAAGAAGAAAAACAATTATAAAAGACTAAATCACAAACTCCAAATTGGGTCATGTTTTTGTGTCAACAATTTGCCTGCAGCGGCATTTGACTGATCTTATCATAAATTTATACTTGTAGTATACATACATATATAACATAAATCTTTGTATCAACTAAACCTAAAAATAGGCTGACAAATATCAATGTATACAGAAAGTAATTTTATTTTAATATATTAGAAGATATAATGAATACGGCATTCCACTTTTTTTTAATTCAAGCTTTATTATTTCTTATTATTATTATTTAAAAAAACTTCAGACATTCTGCTCGATTAAACATTGAATTTTGAAATCCTGGTTATAAAACGTACTCTATGTTATAAAACGTACATACATTCAAAATTTAAAAATGTCCAGTTCTAACCAATGACTATGAAGATTCAACCTCTTAAGAATTTAAAGTTCAAATTTATTATATTATGAGTTTTTGTCAAAAAAATCTAGGTATCATTTTTCTTTTCTCAATTTAAAATTTTACTATGCCAAATTTTAGTTTTCTGATTACATAAGAATATATGGATAATATATCATATATCTACCTAAGTTAGTAACCTCTATTTTTAAGGTTTCACGGAAAAATGTTCAAGAAACTCGCATCGGTGAAAAGAATCGCTATGTTTATGGCAGCCAATAAGTAAGAGAGGTTGTAAATCACTTGGCGATAGTTTCAGAGAATATAAGTTTTGTAGAGATTCTTGTAGCGCCTCTTGCGATTCTTTACGAACAACCTTAGAAGAAAGATTTGTAGTTTAAATGGACTGCTATCGGATATTTGTAATCAGAATAGTTTTCAAATTGAATATAGAACAAACGAACAACTTCTCGAAACTCGTTGACTTTAAACAAAAAATATTTAAAACGATAAAATATTTTTTTTTTTTGTTTTATATTGGAATTTCAATACTGAATCACGGTACAGCTTTGATACGACTTTATGGTAGTTAACAAATGATACATATTTTTTATAACTACTACCTTTTTTATTAATGGAATATTGGATATCGCAGTGAGTAACGATATCTATATATTTTTTTTTATTCTAATGGATTCGCGAATCGGACTCAGGCTGTTAAAATATTACAGTAGTATAGCAAGTACTAATATCAGTGGATTAAGCTTAGTGTTCAATGACCTTCTACCTTCAGTGGAATATTTATGTAAAAGCCACTGTCACCAGTCTTATCTTTTCCTTTTCTTGTATGTATAAATTAAACTTTTCCTGTATTCATGATATTTTTATGTTCTTTGTTTTATATATATTTACTTAGCACTTATTATATGTATGTATTAATTACCTACATTATTTATGTTTATGTACGTATATATATTTGGTATGCATTATTATGCACTGCTATGTTCTTTATAACTCTCCTCAATCCTACCAGTATAAAGCTGAATGGAATAGATTGCTATAGAGCTATAAGATCGCCTTATTATATATACTTCTAACTTCTATTTACCCATAACTATATTATGTATCCATAACTGTTTTTTGTTTTCCACGGTTTTTGTGTATTATGTTGCAATAAAAATATATTATTATTATCTGCTCCTTAATCTTCAATAATACATTACTTTAATTACAATTACAATCTTTAATAACTTAAAAGACTAAAGGAGACTTAAAGAGTTATATTTGCCCGAAAAACGAAAAAAAATCCGCAGTGAAAGTATTGTATATGCTAACTCTAACAATCGGCTAAACCACATAAAATTTAATAAAAATCCGTCATGTAGTTTTGTTTTTCTAACTGTGATGGATTTTGATCTGATCTAATTGAATGATTTGGACTCAGTTTTTGTGTTTTCAATGAAATAAAGTCATTTTCAGCTGTAAAAGTTTTGGCATATATTGATTTCGAATTTTAAAGCTAAAACTAACGAAATATGTTTAATGGTAGTTTTGTGTGACGCGAACTAACAGGCGAATTAAGAACCCAAAATATTTAACGTCTGCTCCCTTAGGACGCATAAAATATTTAAAATAAAAATTTAGTTTGGTGGTTGTTTTTTTACATTTATTTTTCAATAGGTATGAAGGTATTTTAAGAATTTCATTTATTAAATCGACTCATATAAATTATTTTATAGTCATGTTTGATACAAACTGACTGTATTATTTACCGCATTGAATTCTACTAGCGAATATTATGAATATTGATGCCTACCGCAAATTTATATTCGATATTGAATTATATATATGTTTAATTTTAACTGAAGCTATTTAAAATACAATAGAGCAAAAAAACTTAGAACACACTATGCACTTTAGGGTAATAAATTAAATTAAATCCATCTCAAACTTTTTTAGATCGCCATCTTCTATTAGTGTATTGTGAAAAGATAGAACTAGTGAAGGGACAGTAGTCTAGATCGCCATCTTCTATTAGTGTATTGTAAAAAGATAGAACTAGTGAAGGGACAATAATCTTGATAGAGTAATTTAGAGTGATTGATGGATAGGCAAACCACATTTAGCTCTGTAAGCGGTTAAATTTATTAATAGAATAACTGACTTAAATAGTAGTTCAATATTTAAGATTCGGTCTCAGTTGAGTTCCTGAAGTAATTATTTTCAATACGCTTAACCGGTTAAACACAATTATTTTCCACGCCCAGAAATTGTATCCCAATATTTATATACTTTTGTATTCACAATACTTTTACACAAATACAATGAAAATAAAGAAAGATACAGCTGAATATTGAAATAAGATTAAAAACAAACAGAGGGATACAATTTAGTACGTAGGTCTTAAATATAAACAAACAAACAATAAAACAAAAACAATAACGAAAAGTACAAGATTCTGCTTTGTATTCATGACTTTCAATAAATAACGATTCCTCGTAGAGGAGAGCAACCGTACTATCGGTTCTGTTGTACTCGAATACACTCAAAAATATTCTCGATCTTCATTTATTATACGTAAGGTAATGAAGTTATCATTATCAATTATTGTCTTTAAGGCTCATATAACTGTGTTGAAAAGGGTGATAAACTATATGTATTTTTATAATAAGCTATCAGCCTTTATAACTATAATACCTTTAAGGTAAGCTTCATATTTATACACGTTCTTTATAAAATCGTCATAGTAATTTAAAATTAATGAGGTTTTAATCTTCTAGTTGTTATCGAATAATCGTGGTAGAGTTATGCCCACAAAATTATGTAAAAATTGTTTAACTTTTGCTTCAAAGACTACAATAGGAGCTCAGCAATTGACAAAGTAAAAAAATATATTTTTTCAAAAAATTTTAAACTTTTTAAAAAAATTTAAACAGTCAGAAACTGAAAGAGTAAATTGTACGATATTATATCTATTAACTTATTTAATCAGTATCAAAAAGTATATTATAAAAAGAAAAAAGAGTAGTAGTAGTAGTTGTCTATAAGGTTTAAAATTAACAGTCCCTAGAACCGGAAGCGCAATTTCTTCTCAATAAAGTCATAAATTTCCCGTTTGATATAGGTTTGGATGGAAGAATTTAAATTTTTACTTGGTGTGACAAATGGTTTTCGGTGAACAATTTTTCCATAAGCCAGCGATGCTATGACAATCCCCTCATTACTTCCGATTTAACTTGTCGATGAAAACTTAACTTTAAATTGAGCTTGAAAGTTATTAAGATAAATTGATTTATATTATTTATTTATATCATTAATTACTTATATATTATACGTATTCTGATATTCATGACACTCTAAAGACTTAAGTGCTAGCTTATAATTATAAAATACTGATATATTATATATAACATTTGATTTGGCGTGGATGTTAGCTTATAAATCGAAAGGTAAGTTTTAAATATTTAATAAAATTTTACTTTTGTTGGAACCTAAAAATATAAACATACCTTCAATACACAGTGAAGGAGAATTGTCAATAGAAATTTTATTCAACAATTATTATTTCACATACACTTCATAACATCGTTTTTAAAAATACAAGACAATAATTAATAGATACGAGTTCTTAATTAAAACTCTTGTGTATGGTTAGTCCAATTATATTAATAAATTACATCAAGATAGAAACTTTTACCAGTGTAAATTACCAGTTATTCCGTGAAAAAATGTATTCACGGAAAACAATTTTAATCCTAATATGAATTAAAATTTTAATATAGTTTTCTATTTCGTGACGTTTTGTTTTTATGATTAAGTCACATTGTTAGACTGCTTACTTACTGACTTACTTTACCAAATTGTCTTATTTTGGGAAATAGCCTTATTGGAGCATTTTTTTATCTAAGATATTTTCGTTTAAGTTTTATAATCAGTGTAAATTAAATATAACCGGTAACATAACAACAAACATCTATTTTACGAAACATGTTACAAAAATAAAAATGTTAAAACTGTTGTTCCCTAAAATTAGACAGTTAATAAAAAAATAGGCTCCCAATAGCAAACAAAAGAATCCCTTATTAAAAATAAAACTTTGACTTTGAACTTAAGTATTCACCATAAGTTACCTGGACCATAAATCAAGATATCGAGGAAATATCGACTAGATGTCACTACTGAGCATGATAATGAAGTAAGGAAGGAAGACTCCTTTGTCAATGCGCAATTTGTCTAGCGACTCGACAGCCGATTTCAAATTTGACTAAGAATTTATTGAACTTTTAAAGTTCAGACACCTTCCGCGTGGACTAGAGAAGTAGGTTAGCAAGGGTCCCCCCTGATAACCTGAAAAGAGTCTCAGTGTTTTTTTATTCAGTTCAACCCTCCCCGATAAATTGGCTATCAAATGCAAAAGGAATTTTGCAACTCAAATGTTAGCTTTAGAAATTAGAACATTCAAACTAATTTTTTTAGCTCTGTTATGATACTATAGTCTATACTCTATATGTTTCTATAAGGTACCTTATTATAAATTTGGTACAACCTACACATTTTTTTCTTGTGATCATTGAGTAATTCAGTCTATTACTTTTACTTAATATAACGGATTTTCCGCCCGTAAAAAGTATTATACATAATGTTGAATTTAGCGTTAAGCTATCTTTAGGTATACCAATTTTTCTTATAAAAATGTTGTAATTTTATTTCATTATAATTTTACCAAAATCTGTTTTTGATTGTTCTATTAAAAGAAAATTGTGTGGAAGTGGAAAGTGTCTATTCTATTTGATGAGTCATTCACATGCTCATTCATGAATTTCGTCAAGTGGTTTTATTATATGGTAATCATAGCTCAACTGGTTGTTATCACCTGTAAAAAAGAAAAAAAAATCCAGTGAGAAGTAATTATACTAGGAATTTTATTAGACAAAAACATTACCGCAAATTACTTTTTTTTTAATAATTGAAATAAATAATCACTTGTAGATGTGGGAGTGTAACATAGTACTTTGTGATTATCTTCACTACGCTTTGCTAGGGTTCTAATTTTTATATGTATAACATTAAAATATAAGATTTATTAAGATAGGCAATTGGGAAACGGTACATTTGTAAAGCATGTTCGCGCTTGTGACATTTACGAGTACTTATGAAAAAAATGCTTTAAATATCAAAACATTAATAATATAATATGTCTGTAAATCCAGTGCTATGGTTTGCTATCAAAGTCATCTATTTCATTTCAGTCATTTAAATTCATTTACAATAAATAAAATTTTAATTTAAATACACATAATATTTTAAAAAATATGGCAAAGAAAAGTTCATTAAAAATAAAACCTACCATCGTTAAGTACGTCAATAGATGACTGAAAAAAATATTCTATATCCTATCTGTTTAAAAGTTTAAACTGAGGGGAATGTCCAAAAGGAATAACGAAGTGCAAATAAAGGAATTGGACAAAATGTATTCAGCGAGCGTACAAGCAATTTAGGGTTCGCTGGTCCAAAACCTTTTTTTCATATAAAGAATTATTCCGTATTTTGATTGTAACATAGTTAGTGGTAATTTAAAATAAATTTAAATAAGAATTATGTCATTTAAGTAGATTGTTGGATCTAAAAGTCAAATATCTTTCATAGATCAGTTGACCTCTATTTTAAACTTTTAAACAAGTAATTTAATTTTGGAGAATTTTGTATAGCTGACATAGCATCATATATAAGATGGGATATTGTATAGTTAATTCTATATTAGAACAAGAAGTTAAAAAAAAAATCTTATAATAACATTCCACAATACACGACAAAAAGAGATCCATATTTGTAATATTATTTTTGTTCTCTTTCTGATAATGGTATATACAATAAATAAAAACAAGAGATGCTAATTATAAACTTTGGAAAATAAAAAAAATAGGTTGTTTATGTGTCGATTCTTTTTGTATATACACATATTCGTATGAATGTATGTTTTGGCACTAATTATCCAAAAAATACTACACCGGTCGAATTGAGGCGGACCTTAAAAAGTACGGGTTTCAAGGATGACTTAAACAATTAGTAATTAATTTATCGAAATTAGACCCCAAACCTTATCTATTACTATTATTATTACATTATCTGATGGATGTTTTATTACAATAATAGATTAAATATTAAATGTATGCCTGAAAATACACTTTAACTGTAAACAAAATGTGTCTGTGTTGCTCGAAATAAAGACATTATTATTATTATTATATTATTACTATTAAACTTAAAAATAATGCTGCACGTAAAGCAAATTCTTGATATATAGTTAGTTCGTCATCGCGTCACTAGATGACACTTTAAATACAACAAAATTCGATGTAGTTTGCTACTGAAAATTCTTTAATTTCAACGATTACAATGAAACTATAAAAGGATTTGTAGTAGTTTTAATGATAGTAATAAAATACAATCCGGAATAATACCGAATATATTACAATGGTGATTATGTACGATATTTATACTGAACCAATACATACAATTATTTTGGTCTTGGCTTTTTAATCGAGATATAATCTGAAACTGTTTGTCGCGACCATGTAATTACCGGCGGGGATTTGCATTGATAACAGAACATATCAATAAAATAATTACGTTAATGTTTTTGTATAATATATCATAAGAGAGATAGAAAGAGAAGAGAAATGGTGAAAGGGATGAAACATTTAAAAATATTGTTCAATTAAATCTTATGCTTATAAGATATAATATAAGAGAATTATAGGTCTTCTAAATTTAATTCAACACATTTCGAAACAAATCATTATTCCGGTGCATTCAGAAAGCTTGTCAGGTATTGATTCGAACGTGCAATGAATAGACCTTGAAATACTTAATCTAGTGTTAAATCTAAAGTACTAGGGTAAATATCAAGACCCTGACTCAATTCTGCTTAGTCAGTGATTAGTTTTTAGAAGCGATTACCGTTTTGACCTTTTCAAGTGAACTATTTTTAGCAATATGTGATTATAAAATATTCATGAGATGTAATCGCTAAGTTAATTTTTATATTTCATAACACTTTTATTAAGCATAAAGATATTAAGCAAATTTGGGGTATTTATAAAAAGCTGCAAAAAATATTTCTTTATACAACTTTTCGATAATACTTTTATGTGATTAAAACAAGCAACATAGATACACATATAGGTTAGTATATATAATATTATATATAATAATTGGCGTACTTGCTAAAAGCAATCTTCACTATACTTTACTGTGCGGAATACAACACAATAAGGACCAATGAGACACTTCAAATATTAAATAATACTCATTAAAGAAAACAATTAGGCAACAATAACTTTAATTTTTTTTTTAAGCTTTTGTATATACAAACACACAATGTGATCATCAATCATACATACAAATGTGGTTAAGAGGAGGAACAGAAATGTAGGTCGCGATTATTTCCTATTAATTAATATTTACATTTAAAATACTCTGGAGAAAGTGAATCCTTAAAAGTAGTCAACGATTGATACAGATATTTAGAAGATCTGTGGTCAGATACAGGTAGCTGGTTTGGTTGGTTTTATGGTTTGATCCAATTGTTTTTAGTTGCGATGAGAGATGTTAGAACAGCAGACATTAGAAAGGACAATAAAAAGGGACGTAAAAAATCGCACTAATATAGGTATGGTCTGAATAGATACATCATTTTTGAGAATCATTCTTTTGCAGCATATTTCGACAACAATGTAATGTGGTTGTAACGTCATTAAACCAAATATTTAAAACATACAAGATTTATATACAAGACTTATATAAATATAGAATAAAAAATAAACCGATACGGACAGGGATTCGAATCCCTGCCCTGTTTGAATCCCTGCCATATTGTTTTTTTTTCAAATTGAAATAAGCTTAACAGGGCTATACATGCTTATAGATATTTTCAAAAATATTTATTAGATTTTCAATAGTAAATAAATAAGGGTGTTTATTTAAAGTTTGCAAAAAATCTATTATGTTATCAGTTGACTACAGTAGAAACTCGATTATCCGGCCCTCAGTTATACGGATTCGCGATTATCCGGACAGCCCAGCTATATTTAAAATATGTACCTACAAGTCGAATTTGGGCAAGAATTAAAAAAGGAGAAACCGGTCGTATGTTAGCTGATCAGTATGGTGTGGGTACATCCACGATAAGTGATATAAAAAAGAATGCCGATTCAATTTTGTTGAACACTTGTAAATTAGATAGTGAAGACGGAAGTAAACATCGGAAAATGATGAAGAAACCGTCAGATGACAAATACCAAATATTTTAAACCAGATTAAACTTATTATTTTTTAACAAACTATACGTTTGTACATACGTACATACCTAAATATTTTATTTTGTGATTGACGCTGCAGTATTTTAGTACAATACATGTACGTATGTAATCTAAGAAAATGTATCTCTTAATTATTCCTTAATAAACATTGATTTTCGTTGATACAGATATATTTGTTGTTTTTAATAAATAAATATATAAAATTATATGTACCACATATGTATGCACAAAACCCGCTATTCTTCATACATCGATCTTCATTCGATTATCCGGATTTTCGATTATCCGAATGCCTAATGACAACAATTAGTCCGGTTAATCGGGTTTCTACTGTAATTGTAACTACCTAAAATAATTATACTGTATATTTTACCAGTTTATACTATATATTTTACTTTTCGGTCTATATTCTTACTTACATATGTTTGTAAAACAAACTAAAGACACGCCTTCAATGCTTACCTGTAACAAAAGATCAAAAGATATTATTATTATGGGCTAAATAATCTTATAAATGGTTAAAAATAATATAAATATATATATGTATATACAATATATAAAATAGCATGCATATAAATTAAATAAACATATAACAAACGTAACTTGACAACACTATTCCAATACGAGATGTCATAAATGATCCGATACTAGGAAATCGATTCTTGCAATCAAAATCCCAATTCAATATAGTTTCCCTTACGAGTTTCAACGCTGTGGGTGATAGGGTGAGACTTATAGGTGACTCATAAAACAGACCCGGCTGAGTAAACTAGGGCGGAGATTGTCTTCAGTAACAATAGGTTCAGCTTGAGATACAACTTTTAACTTTAAGTAAATCATACTGTCATAAACAAAAACAGGTAACGGTCATCGAAAATTTTATAATTCAGGAGTAAGAAATGTTACAGATGTGTACTAAATATACTGATGCTCTTATAGTTGTATTAAATTCATATAAATATAGAATGAAAATAAATCGACACGGGCAGGAATTCGAATCTCTGGGAAACCGTCCCGTCGCTCTACCAACTGAGCTACCGTATTGCAGCCCGTCTTGGTGAATTAAGCGTTCTATATGTGATCGTCTTTATGTAATTAAATGGTCTAGTATGTAATTAAATGGTCATTAGTCATTATTTATTTAGACCGAGATGGTATTAGATAATGGGATATTACAAGGAAAAAAATTTAGATTTTGTGAAATTGCATCTTTCGGTACTTCGGTAATAGTTTGAAATATAATACTGACCCAAAAGGTTGTACAACCCTGGACCACTTTCCATTCCCAGATTTTTTAGATATTACCGAACCCATCTATGACCTGACGTGGACCCTTGGGACAGGAGAATCACAACGTGGACATCTTAAACGAAGAGGAAGCGGGTGAAGAAAAAGCATTTATTGGTCCAATTATGTTTCGTTGACATTCCAATTTTGAAAACTAAAATAATATTAGAATAGTTTGGACAAAATCACACTTTTTTTTTATAAACTAAAACTATATTTTACCACAATCTTTAAAATAGTTACCGTGTTCGAAAAGTATTTCTTAAGGAATTAGAGGACATCTCTATAAAATATACTTTACTTAAAAACTTACGGTACAACAAGTTTCTGAAATACAGATGCTTTATGAGATAGGAATGTTTTGAATAACTTAGTCGTCAAGTTCGGTATTGCAATGTTTATTTTACAAAGTTTCGCAAATTATTTAAATATTATAAAATATGTGAGTATAACAACAAAGTGATAATTCTGATATCTAGATACATGTCTTTTAATCCGTAATAATGAAATCATTAACGATTCAAAACTGCGTGTAAATCCGACTTGAATATAGATATTTAGAATTTTTTGTTTTATTCTTATCCCGCCTTAAGCCACGCGCAAAAAATAAGGCGATAATTGCTTATAGAATTATATTTTATGTATTGTTTCAATCTGAAATGAAGCCTTGGTTTTTAATAGAAAACTGGCTGTTAGCAACCACTTCATTTGACACAGTTTTATTCTAAATATAAATCTAAACTAAAATCAATTCTTTTTTATATGAACTTCTGATAAATATATATGATGCCATATGCAGTTACGGTTATAGTACGTAGTAATATACTAATTCAAGGGTAGCGATGCGGAAGCTCAATTGATAGAGTGGCGGGACGGTCTCTCAGAGGTTGCGGGTTCGAGTCCCTGCCCGTATCGATTTATTTGTCATTATATATTTATTAAAACATTAAACTTAACATGGCTATATATGTTTATAGATATTTTCAAAAACATTACGTAGTAGGAAACCTTAGTATAGACTTGTTACGTCATTGTTTATTATTTGAAAAGAGATATTTACCCAGCAGTGAGATACTTATAGGCTTATAGATAAATCTTTATTAATACGTGAAGAAAATACTCTATATCCAATTTGAAGCATATTGCGCGCGGCTGTCTGTGAGTTTGTAGTTAAAGTTTATATTGAATATGAGGGCGGAAAGCAGAAATTGATTGTGTAATATGAATTACAATTATATTATATAATAAATAAATATACATTAAAACATTAATACATATTTATTTTTACACTGTCAATGTCAGGTATATAATATTCTTAGATTGTCAAGAATCCATAGAATAAATTTCAAAAATATGAATTTATGGGTATTTATATTCAAATCCTTATATAAAAGATTTAATTTTTTATGTAAGGTCGAATTTCTATTTTTCACTGTATTTTAAATACAATACAAATAATATTTTATTCAATATACTTGGTTTTAGGTAAACAATATTAACATGTCCATAAAATACTAGCTATTGAAATTTCAGCTTTGTTTACTCAAAAGCCAAAGTTTATAATCAATATGGTGTAACATAAATTCAATAGTATATATCAAGTTTATTAAGATTAACCACGGCTGGGGGTAACTTATTACGCAGGCGGTATCCAAACTTAGTTATCTACGAATTTATAAAACATAGATCAATCTGCTTAACTTCGCAGATGAACCACCTGTTAAATATTTAATGTAGTTTGATTATAATGAAGTAATAACCAAGGTGCTCGTAAAATGTATGTTATTATCCATCTTTAGTATTTTTATACATTACTCTTAACGTATAACAGAAAATTATTAAAATTGTATTAAGATGATTTTAGGATCACAGTATTTTTTTTTTTAAATAATCATAAATATGGCCTAGTTTGAAATCTTCTATAGTTTAAGATTAGTGGGATTCTCTTTTAAGGCGAGTGTAGCATTAGAAGAAAAATTAAAATTGTCAGTAAAGATGACTAATTATCCACCTCTTTCTTTTATTGTATTTTTTTTTCATTATTAGATTAATTGGAAGATCCATAGAACAATTACATGTTTTCATTGCTGTTGAAATTCATTTTGATAAAAATAAAAATAAAAAATCGTTTTACACATCAAATATAGTTGTATTTGCTTTCTTCAGTACAGAATTCATTATTTATTTCAACAATTATTTATTCATCATGGAAAATTTATTAACGCCGTAGTTGTGTATATAAAATATAACAGTTTAAAATAAAATGTAATAAAAATTTAACACTTCAATATTAAAATAAAGTTATTTCCAATATTAAACAAATGTAACTAATGTGAGAAGTTTGGATATTTTTGAAATAAATAAAAACACAATTAGTATTATTATTACTGTCGTTATATATCTTGTGATTATTTAGATCTTCCATTCTTATTCTATGACACTCTTATGACGTACGAAGCAAACAAGGGAGAGGGAAATCAAATATTTACATCAAGAAAAATGGGTCAGCGTCTAAACAACGTATTCCTTAGAATCGTCGGTTGTATTGTGATATAACTTGTTACAGTAATCAAACGTAACATTTAATATAACACTATATTAGAAGCTCAAACATTGATGTAGTCAAGTTCTAAGATCTTTAAAATAAACCTGCTGTCGTATATATAGCAATGCTATAAGGAGGTTTAAATGAAGGTATTTTTTTTTCAAGTGAAGGTATATTTTACTTAAAATCAACTGACAATCTGCATTTGTTTAATTCCCACAAGCTTTTTTTACTATTATGAAGATAAAACGTAAACTGAACTTAAAACCTAGTAATTCTTGCGCCCTCTATTGAAACATCGTAGTACTGTACGTAGATCATTAACTTTGAATAATATGTAAAAACAATGTGCAGTAACACAAAAAAAATATTTATTTAATTATTTTCACAGAATACTATAATAAGCTTACTTTAGTTATTAAAAATATTAAGAAATTTGGTATAAATATTTATCTTTAGCAAATAGCTTTGCTTATGTATTGATATATGATGACATACATACATGACTATAAATTACAAATTATAATAATTAAATGCTTCAAAGCTTTACGCTTTTTTGCACTAGCGAGAAACAATCATAGAGTTATTGTACACAGAGTCAGCCAGCCTAAAATGTGTCCATAGAAAAAAAAGGAAGCAAATGAGGCTATCTTCTATGCCGCTATCTATCTTTCTTGCATGTTTGATTATACAAAGAGAAGTATCGGTCTGTCATCTTGCCTCTTAACACTAAATAGGTTTATCTGTGACTCCCCTATTAAATGTACAATATTTTTGTAATTATATAGCATGTCCCTATCTCTGGATATCTATCTCTCTGACACTGCGTTAACTGTCAAATTGAACGTCCCAGTTTTTATTCAGATATTCATACATAAAAATATCAGTGAAATTTCCGACATTCAATTGTATATTTAAAAAATATATTTTTCAAACTTTGTTCTGACAATTTCAAACTCAAAAAGCTCTGCCAAATGGATGGATCCGTTCTTCAGTGAAGATCTCTTATTGATGCGACAAAATATATATATATACAAATATATAAATATTTTGAAGTAAGAATTAACTAATACAACTAAATAAGTAAAATATTTTTCATGTTATGTATTTCAATATATATGAAATAATATTGAAATATATTCTAGTTATAATAAAGAAAATGTTTCGATGGCTTTAGATTATAATAAAAGAATTTATTTTTCCAGTTTAAGCGTGTCACTTCTAGCATATGTTAATTACAATAAATGTATCCCTAATTAAAAAATAAAAACCCATGGCTTTTCGTATCTGTCACTATTGGGTACAGATTGCAAAAAAAAAAATCTAATTATATTATTTTTATCTTCCTAATTTCCTATAATTTGGCTATAGAATATTTATATAATTATTTTATTATAATATTTATTTGCCATTATCACATTGTGTATTTGTAATGTAATGTATTTGATTATTATCATTATTCCTGTTTAAAGTATTAATTTTATTGTTTTTTAATTAATTTTTGGTAATTAAAATATGCCGATAATAATGGATGAAATAAAGACAATAAATGGTTATTATGCTTTTATTATTATAATATGATTTCGAAGTTTCTCTACATGCACTTCAATCCGTTTATATATTTTGAATAATCGCTTTTTCTTGATCCTTCCAAACTTCGCCAGACCCTTGTCAAGAGTGATTACAGCTACTGCTTTAGAGAATTAGGGACCCTTTCTAAGGGATGGTTCACATGACAGATATTGGTACTCTAATACTTAGTTGAAATTTATCCTCAAAACATATCCGTTTGAGAAGTGTTTTCTTAAAGTCAAAGCAAGCAAGCAGACCATCCTTAGTAGTTCTTAGTACTTATTGGGAAAGGGTTAATGGTACCCATGGTCATGTGGACCATGTCAAGGAACCAGGTCAAGGCAGTATAAAATGGGACAGTAATGACCATAATATAATAGAATAATAATAATCGTTTATTAAAAAAAACCATTGTACATTTACGACGACTAATTAAATGTAGAAAAAGCATGTTTGGATTGAAAATTTCATCGGATATCAGAACATAAAAAATTAATTTCAGTTAACAATAAATGTATCATTTTGTTCTTAATGAACTAATTAATTACTATTGACAATTTCTTTTACTTTACTTTTTACACATTATCGGCGGACAAAGGTATTCTTTCACTAGGAGAAGGCTTCGGTCTTTTTTTTTTAACAAGCTATATTAGGGTGCAGGGTGAGCCCTTCGTGATGTATCAATCCAATAATGGAAAGTACTCTCTTCGGAGGATTTTGGCGGGATGCTTGAGAATGTGCAGCATTTCTGTGGCGTCATAATTGCCCCATCCCATGGATAGAAGCACACCCATAATGGAATCGAGACGCTAAAGAAAGTTCGTTGGCCAATCCTAACAAACTACTTTTGCCAAATCTCTTGCAATATGTTACCCCCAAAATTTGGGGATAAAGTAGATGATATAAATAATAGACATATGGAGCTGGTCAGTATATAATAGGTCAAGATTAAAACAATAAAACCTTATTTTTGTCTCCAGTTCTTTAGTCTCTTTATCTTGTAAAAGCATTATTTGAAAATTATTTCTCGTTCAGAATGTAACTGTCTGTTATTAAATCATGCATTAAGAATGAATAAGTATTTATTCATTGAGACCGGATGACCCGATAAGAAAATATTTGATTTATATTATAATTAATTATATTGTTTGAAAATATCTATATACATGTATACATGTATAGCCATGTTAAACTTATTTAAATTGATATAAATATAGAATGAAATATAAACCGATACGGGCAGGGATTCGAACCGGCCACCTGTGGGAAACCGTCCCGTCGCTCTACCAATTGAGCTACCGTATCGCTAAAGGGTACTATACGTAGCGTATCGGTTTATTTTTCATCCTATATTTATATAAATTATTAATATTACTTCAACAAAATATGTTTTAGAATGTATAAACATGAATTTGAATTAGATATACCTACCACATTAAATACCTATGTTAATATTTATTTTCTGCATCCAAAATAACTTCCTAGCAAAAATCGCTACGAGGTGGATGCATTAAAAGATATTTACTCTTCTTTAATCATTTAATAAAAAAAATCTGTCAACAGATGAAATACAAAAAATAAGACTTTTCAATAGTACGACATTTCAGCATCAAAATGGAGTACCGGTCAACACCATTTAATTAATTGATAATTTCGTTTACATTTCTTATTTCAGCAAAAGCGTTTAAGCAATTACGTTAAAGCAATTTCTAGTTCATAATTTTTGTTCATGTGTTTGTTTATTAGTTTTTTTTTATACCTGCTCTTGTGTTTAAAGTAAAATGAATGCTTACTTTTCTCAGAGTCTTTTCTAATGGGGTCTATGGTCTATGTAAATGTAAACATATCCAAATTATATTTATATAATCATTTCCATCTTGTGATTAACTGAGCTATCAACGGACAGCTGTGGTTTTGGGCTTCGTTGAATTTAACTTTTAATAGGTATATAATGTTTATCATCTGTCTTTATGATGTCTGTAGAGACAGATCTATTAGGATTATTTCGATCGCTCGATCCTGTAAGATAAAACAAGTCCTTTAAAATAGATATAGAATCACAAATTCAAAAACAACTACGCTTAACATGGTAGAACATGTTACTAAACAATTTCAAACATTGAATTTGGTTGTAGCGTCATTTCAATTAATCTATACTGCAAAGTAAGAAACATTATTTAGGATTACCTAAGGAAGCCTAATAGATGCCGCCTCGTCCCGATAAGGACGGTTATACATATATAGAATACTAAATTCATCGAAGCAGGTAGGGTACGGCAGCGCAATTAATTGATTAATAGAGTGACGAGACGGTTTCTTAGAAGTTCCAGGTTCAAATCCTGCTCGTATCGATTTAATAAGGTCTTTTTTTTAAATTAAAGCTTAACAGGGCTATAACTGTATAAACCTTATAAAGTAATCAAATACCAAGGAAATTATGTGACAATCATCAAAACGTTAGTCAACCTTGGATTTTAAATAAATTTTATCAGTGTTATAACCTCTAGGATTTTAAGATTACGCCCTCAATTTACTGTTCACTATCTACTGAGTTACCAGGCAAAATAGTTTACATTTGAACTTCGGGTCAACTGTCAAAATCAGAGTTCTGTGGGACACCGGCGATTCCTGTTCTTGAGCGTGAAATCAGACGGGATAACGGTTTTGATATTGGATTTGCTGTTGTAATGTAGCGATAGCTGCAGAGTTTCGGCAACGCTCGTCTAAGTCTCCACAGATATTGGGCGCTCGTCAGATTTAGCGCGTCGCGAGATGTGTTAGTCCACTTCGAGGCTTGGAATAATCCCTTAAGCAGAGATCCTTTCAGGGACCATTGTAGGTCGAGTAGCTGCCTACCTAGCGATTATTAGGTAGCGGCCTACTTAGCGGTTAGATGGAAGTGCTAGCATCTATCCGGTAACCTAAATGTATTGTAGGATTACAGGTTACAGGTCCAGCATTAGTTTGATACTGGTAGAGGCTACCAGTTTTAAGTTCCTGGCAGTGATGTCGCAAGTGCACGATAGTGTACTAAAAGTGAGAACGCCTACAGCTCCGGAACCTTTTTGAGTAAAAGGTAGCAGGGTGGTCGCGATTGGACTTATCTATGACCGATAGCCTTGTGAGCTTACTAGTCTTGTTAGATGACTTCGGAGATATGACATGTCGTATAAAGGTACCATGTGCCATAGGCACTTCTGGTGCGGCTTAGCGTTTCAAACGGGTGTTCGGAGGGGTTGAGATACTACACGTATATACATAATAAGTAGTAAGAAGAGAGTAAGAAGAGCTGAGGGTATTGCTCAAATGTGGTCTGGCCTCGTATATCGAGTTCATTACCTATTAAAATTCATATAAAAACATCTTATTCGGAAATCATTTATGTTATACAACTTCTCAATACATTAAAACATTATTTCGGAACCGCCTACTAAGTATAGTTAAAATATAAATAGGGGTACAATCTTATAGAATAAGATAAAAAAAAACAATATAATTCACAGAATGTTTTTTTAACAGGGTTAAAATAGGAAACATATATATATAAATATATTTTTTGGCAATCTTGAGATTTTTATTGACCAAATAACTGAAAGAGGCATTAGTAATATTCAAATATATGCTTTTAACCGTCATTAGTTGTATCAACTATGGGACGGTAGTAGTAGTAATTTATTGTTACTTTTATATATTTTTTGTTTTTTTTTTTAATATTTTTTCTTTAAGTCGATCTTACGAGTTCAATGTAAATACTTGAAAGCTATAACTATTAAGAATTCCATTGTATTTTTTTATAAGTTTTTATAAGGAATTACGCAACTTTATTACCCCTTCCCCATAGGCGTACCGAGGGGGTGGAGGGGGGAAGGGAGTAGCTGGAACAGCTTGAGAAGAGAAGAGTGAAAAGTTTATTAAGTTACCTATGGTTGCATTTTGACTTTCCATTAGGTGGAATGCAGTCAAGCGCTAACTTAGTATATCAAAAAATAAAATAAAAAAGGTCATGGATTATCGAAATTTGCTTATTCTGAAAATTGTTGTAAGTTGTATACAGTTACAAGCTTATAAATTGAAGAATATGAATTAAGGTACCCATATTCAAATAAAACAGGCCAGTGTAAGTTTCTGTCATACCAGTATTAATTAAAAAATAAACCGATGTTCATCAAATGAATAGTCTGGAATAAATTACAGCTCAGAACAATCTCCATCTGGACGATTCTTCCAAACTTTCCTCGAGAAAACTCTATCTTAAAGACTTTACAAACAAAAAATCTTAATCATAATCCGATGCTACCTGCCTACCTTAACAAAACTTAATGAAATCCATTTTTTTTGGGTTTAAAAATCGACTAATTAATTATATTTTCGTCTAAGACATATTGCGCTAATCAAAAATAATTAATTTATAGCTAATAAGGTAATATTTTTGAAACTTAATATTTTTACAAATTATGTATGGTCTCGTGAACATCACTATGATTTCGTATGTACCATGATTACCACTATAAGGTTAAAATAAAAAAATCCTGACCAAGTGCGAGTCGAAAGGTTCAGACGGACAAACCGACAGCGAAGTCTTAGTAATAAGATTCCTTTTTACCTTTACGATATCCTAAAAAAAACTTTTATGATCGTTTATCATCCACATAACTTTTCTAGATCGATTGATGCAAAGGAACATTTTAATTATGTTCTAAACACAATATGTACACGATGATACCGAAATAAAATTTTGAATTGATGTTTAAACTCTAACTTTAAGGCTACTTAGAAGTTAACAATTCTAACTCTAACAAGTCCAATGCTAATAGTGTCCCGCAATACAGTTACGATTAACGACTCGCAAACTGGGAGTTAATTAAAGGACAACGGCGTATCTTGTCGCAGTGGGACTGCAATACAGTTTTTATGTAATCTATTTTCCACCTTTATCAGTAATAAATAAGAGTGCTATTTGATTATTTATTGATTCTGTTTTAATCTAAACTGTAGGTTTAAATAATTACCGATTGAAATTATTATTTCCATTCAGTATAATGGGATTATAAACTACTAATTTATGTAAAATCCTATAAATTACAGTTATCTGTTATCAATAATTTCATAATCAGACAGTAATAAATTCAAAATAAATTTGTCATGATAATACAAATAGTACAAGGTTACAAGGTATTTCCATTTCTCTCATATAAACCAAAACCGCCCAAAGACTTGCATGACAAAAGAAATTTAGAACTTATATCATAAAAAGACATGTTTTATACACGCTACATTCATTTGAGGCAAGACGTGGATACATATAAAGAAGGACAGAAACTAAACTTATAAAAGGAACTTTATTTTCAAAGTGTGAAAGTTCAATTTTGAATGTATGAGACCTGAGAATCCGTTAGCGCAGTTTGATTCTTGGGATAGTAACGGAAAGCTTACTTTCCATTGCACGACAATTAAGCCCACATTTTTGCAATGCAGATGCTTATGAATCAATTAATTTATTATACATACCGTCCGTCGTAGATGTTATATTCATCTTGACTTGATAAGATTCCTGATATGGAGACAGCTGATAAATAATCCCTAGTTTCTAGATATGTGTCGAGTTCACAGAAACCTTTTATGTATAAAATTCACTTCAGTCACAGTTTTTACACAACTTGTAATAAATCCAGAAACCGAGATATCCGATCCGATCCGAGTCGAAGATTTAACACGCGGCTGGCTCTGCAGCCGTTCTGCCGTATTGCAGATAAGTCAACTGTAAATCACGTTCAATAAAATATTCTTCACACACTTCTACCTTTATAAATCACCAGTGAGAAACGTTCATATGCACATACGTATAGTCAAATTTGAAAATACAAGCACGAACACGCGGTCAAACGTCAACTATTGGCGCGAACACTTGACAGATTGTTGATTGATTCCCGTAGAACCCGAGTGAGGCGTCTCACTCATTAAAGGAGACCACAATGCTAGTAGAATTCTATAGAATTCACTGCAATTATGGAGATAGATGTTACTTTGCGAGCAATCCAAAGGTTTTTGATAGTGTAACGACAAAACAAATAGTCCGGAATGAGTGAGGTCCGAGCATGCGCAATGAACACTGCCGTATGCGTACATTGTTAAGCTGCGGTTACCTTCTTTATCCTCGATTAAGTTTATGGGATATTTTTCCCGCTCCAGCGCAATTATCGGATGAGTGAATACCATATTATCTCGTAAATGTCTCTTCCATTTGGCATTTACCATAACTATCTTGTTAAAAAGTATTGAACATCGCGTACTGGTGAGTTCTATTAAAATGAACATCATTATGCTAAAATTAGTCTAATACGATATTCAGTTTACTGTAAAGCGTTGCTTCGTAAGTATTGAAATAACCACATTTAACTTTTTTTTTGTGTGAGTAAAAAAAAAATTTTTTTTAATATATACTTTAAATTGCAAATAATTACAAAATTATACTTAAAATCACTCTGTGGACGGTTCCCTACATCTGCAGTAAAGCTAGGTAGGCACGTCCCGCGCAGTCTGGCTCTTGAGATATTTATCCGCGGGTGACGGCTACCTGATACGCTCATGTACACCGCATCTAACATAAACAAATTTGAAACCAATAGCTCTTAATCCGAACTTATAAGAACCACAATCCAACAAACATTTTTTCCTCTGCCAGCGGATCAGCGTACACCACTCTCTGATGTAGATATAGCATGCCCGTGACAAGCGTATGCGTCCGTGCAATTTAGAATCTTAAGCAGTTTGAATACAATTTGAATTTGTTTACATGGACTGTATTTCCTTATGTTGCCACAACGACGTATAAATTTATGTAAACAGTTTTCGGGCATAAGTCCGGGTCATAAGAGTGTAATTGTCGTGTATGGTTATGGCATTTAGGGATAATTTGGAAGGATTGTGGGCGATAAGATAAACATGTCTTTTTTCCACGGTTTGGGTATTTAACATTTATTTTATTATATTTTTGATATTTGAATAAAATACCAATAAAAGTTTACTTCTGTTAAATTGGGATTTTAATGCGAGTAGATGGTCAATACTACTGAAAGATAAAATTGTCTAAATTACTATTTGACCCGCTTCCCAACTCCTCCCAAATATATGAGGTAGGTACTACTCATTACGATAATGGGATTTTATCTTATTTTCAAATCAGTTGTGTCGGTATTACATGGATATGTTGTTTTATAAAAAAAACATTAACATTCTCTAACAAAAAAAAATAAAAAAATATGTCCATATAATTATTATTTTCCGTATTATTTCTATAATAAAAAAAAATCACATATAAAATTGACAAATCACAATGTTTTATGTTAGTTGCATTTTTTTATTGTATTTCTTCAGCGTAGAAACTATATTTGCTTTTAAGGTGACCTAGATTTGACAAAAAGTCTGGCTTGTGGCTTATAATAGAGGTTTACGACTTGATATTTCAATGATTTGACCTCTGTGACCCGTGATTTAAAATTAGAAAGAGCTTAAACACAGCTGTAAAGGTACAAAGACCCATAGTTTGAACTAGTTTAAAATTTAAAATATCGGGTAATATTATAATTTATCTTAAATATTTTTTAGTTTCTTATTACAAAATGCACATATACGAACACACGTAAAAACAATTCAAATTCATTGTAGCATGTAATATTCAACAATACTAATACTTGTATCATTCACATATGTATGTACATACGTATTCATATATGTATGAATGTATTTTTTAAAACAGTATCCGACATACGTTATTTGCAAAACATGTTAAACTTCCTGGGCACTTAAATTAAGACTAACAACCGCAAGGTTGTGCTGCTATTGTGCCAAGTTTTCTTGGCTATCTAGAAAATGCAAAAAGTTAAAAAATAAACAATAATAATAAATGTTTACATAAAAATAAGTTAAATTATAATCCCGGGGGAGAGATTTAAAAGACGATTTTCCATCGGGAAAGCTATCCCGGTCATAATGATACAACTTTTTTAGATTAAACAAATAATTTTCTTAAATAACAAAAGTTTGTGAAAATAGTGCTATGATGGTTTTCATCTTACTTTGTTTACACAATAAGATGAAAATTATGATAGACTTTTTACTATACGAAGTTCATAAACAATGTTATGGGTTTTATTATTTATTATATAAATCAATTATAATGTACCATAATTCTCTATTTATTTGATAATACCACTATTATTAATAAACTAGCAGTTGCCAGCGGCTTTCTTTGTTTACTTCTACCCTCGTTAATGAAATCGATTAAATTCTGATTAAATAACGAATAAAAAAATAACCAAAACGGACAGGACACAAACCTGCGACCTCTGAAATATCGTTTTCGTCGCTCTGCCAACTGTGCTACCATGTCTATCGTTATCTATCTTAATGAAATTTGCATTTTATGTATAGATGCTCGTTTTAATTTGGGCACAGAAAATAACCATGTATGTTAGTATACCATGTACATTAGTTTTGTTGCTTTGTATCGCATCTGATGTAAAATCAGAAATGTAATATAAAATAAGACAAATTAATTAAACAAAAAAATAATATTAATTGTGCTGGTGGAGGAAGAAATTTAAAGTTCTATAGATTTGACAGATCAGAGCCTGCAGCGCTAAAATAGTTAGCCTGTAAACACAGCTACACACACACAAGTTTGAAACGTCAAGCAATTAAAGGTTAAGACAATTCATTATAAATGTGTACAAATCTTTCAGTTTAAAAGAATAAATTAATTAGATGTGCAACAAAAATTTGTTTAACATGCACATACATCTGTATCGGGACATGAAACTACTGTGTGGCAATTGTCCATTTATATAAGGCTTTTAATAATGTTTTTTTAAATAATTATAACCGAATTATATATCGCCTTAATAGTACAATTAAGTCTAAGTAAACATCCTTGCTGTTTTATGTATTAAGAATAGAAACGCTGCATGACTAGCTATATAACTTGAAATATTAATATTGTTTGGAGGATGTAAATGGCTGACTCCAATGAGATATTGCACAAAGAGACACAGTTGTATAATAGCTTCCCATTATTTATACATATAAAAATATATTACATATTTTCTTATTCATACTTTCTCTATTTAAAGAAAAATATCGATAAGTACGTCCTAAAAATAAAAAAGAAAAAGACCTTAAAAACAATATATGTATATATTTTTAAAACCAATGTTTATTTATTCATTTGTTTATAGAATATATAGATTTTTTTCACTCCTGAGTTTTATGATTTATAATTCAACGATAGTATCGATGTTTTCGAATTTACAGTTGATAATTTAGTCAATCAGAATAATTATAATATATACCGATTTTCTGTCAACTAGTGACTCATGTTCAACACTTTTTCATATATGTTTGAAACTGATAACATTTTAAACATTTCAGAACAACAAAGACAGTTTATGCACATATTAGATTCTTTAACATTTTTCAAATTCAACATGACATTTATTACAAAACACTACAGCATCGCTTAAGACGAGGCGCTTTTAAATTGCCCAATTTTTTTCATGGAGGTGTAATAAACATCAAGAGCGGCTTAGTATTTTTACGACAAGTTTTCTTCGATATTCCGTTGAACCTTTTAAAAAGATTTGCTATATTATAGAGGAGTGGCAATCAATTTTATGTCAATATGTTTATTGAGTGTATGTAAATTTCAATTTGTTTTAAATTCTTTTTGCCTTGATCTTTACTTTAATCAACCAATAACACTTAATAATAAATATCCTATTATGCACTTTAATCTAGTTATCGGTATATTCGTCGGACATATTAAAAATTACCTTTAATGGAAATCTAGATAGCTTACCAGAGGTCGCGAGTTCGAATTCCTCTCCGTATCAGTTTATTTTTCAATCTATATTTATTAAAAAGTTTTTATTATGTATGAGATATTCTTGTTTTATTATATTTATTATATATTTAATTTTTTATGATCATTCCATATCTTTCCATAATAAAAAACACAATCATTATAGCACTACCTCAAAAAACTCTCCGTTTCACTAATAAAGAAGACAAATGAGAACTTTTACATTTGTTACACAATGTTAATTAGAAATTGCTTTGTAAAAATATTAGCGTTCTTTTGTAACCAACACAAAGAGAATACCCGAAAATAAAGATAGCTTAATATTTTACATCCAGACAGACCTATTCAATGCGAATTACAAGTTTAAATTAAGTAAGGTTTCCAAAACAAAGTTTTTATATCTCCATTAGCTGTCTAGTTGGCATTTGAAGTATATTTGCAAAGTTCCTACAAACAAGCTAAGGTATGCGTCAGTCACACAGCGATTCGTATTTTATAATAATATACCATAACTCTTTAATATGTATAAGTTATTTGTTAAAAATAATATTGTTTTTTAAATGAACATTTGTATATATACATAATATTGCATTTATTTATTATTTTATTTTTAATAATGTCATTAAAACATAATATAAGATTCATTTTACATAATCATGGAACGAAGAGTTACTCAACACGGGAAGGATTCCAACCTGCTGCCTTCGGAAAACCGTGCTGTCGCTCTGTTAATTAAGTAAACATGTCGCTACCCACCTAGATATTTATCTAGGTGGGTAGCGACAGATCTTTTTGTAAACATTTTATACAAAAAATTCTTGATCGGAACGGAGGCTACACCAATTAGGCTATATATATATATATATATATTCATAAATATAGAATGAAAAAAACCGATACGGGCAGGGATTCGAACCCGCGACTACTGGGAAACCGTCCCGTCGCTCTACCAACTGAGCTACCGTATCGCTGTCCGTCTCGGTGAATTAAGCATTCCATATGTGATCGTCTTTAACGGGACGGTGGTGACATCTATTAGGTTTCTTGCGAAGATCCTAATCAATGTTTCTAACTTTGCAGTATAGATAAACATTGAAAAGATGCCACTACCGAAATTAATGTTTGAAAATATCTTTAAACATGTATAGCCATGTTAAGCTTATTTAAATTTATATAAATATAGAATGAAAAAAATCCCGAATCCCTGCCCGTATCGGTTTTTTTTTAATTATTTTTTTAACATGGCTATACATGTTTAAAGATATTTTCAAACATATATATATTTGTTTTTTTTTTTAATATAAAATTATACATAGTTACAACATGTTTTTAAATATACAATATGTTTGTCTGAAGACATCATTTGTGCAGAACTTCATCATCAGTGCTAAACTACTTAAGTTTGAACTTCTGTTTAGTTCTCATGATGCGCTGCTTCTTTCATGCATTAAAGTTATTATTGAAGAGTTTAGATTCTGTGGGATTATTTGATCAGGATGATATTATAGTCTCACCGGAGATCAACTTTAATTAACTTTTATATCTACCTTTTGTAACTTGATTGAGAGAAAGAGAGAACGTCTAGCCCCACCCTTTCAATCCGAGTCAGCATCCTAACCATAAGAGTGTTCAAACGTTTGCAACTGTTTATATTTGCTAATATTCATGGGCAATGGCAGCACTTACCATCAGATGGCCAACTGTTATTTTGTTATCCAATTCTATAAAACAATAGTTAAAACTACGTGGTACTAAATTAAAACAAACAAAATTTTCTTGAGGTCCTTGAGACCAAAACAATAATTTACAAATAAATGTTGGTTAGATAATACAAAACGCTATTCCGTCATCTCTCTTTTTGCCGTACCCTTAAGCTTAATAAGGCCTCCTAATGCGGTATGAGGGCGCGTATTAAGATTTCCCTCGGCACACCTTACTTTAGTTTTGAGTAGCACATGCATACTTAAAGGATTTATAACTTAAGAACCACAGGAAATATAAAAAACAGCTTTGGGAATAATAAATGAGCCTATGCTAATAAGTCATATTTCACTTTGGCATTACTAAGGTAATGTGTTTTCAGGCTTCTTGGATTACATTATACATCTGTATTATTTTTACATGTATAATATTTTTGATATTTTCAGGAATAAAACTGTGAGCAAAAAACAAATACTAAACAAAGTTTTACTATATTTTAATTGTGAATTAATATCTTACAGATATATACGATATTTTCTTATCTAAATAATAACGACGAAATTATAAATTAATTTGAATTTTATTAAATGAAAATGTTAATTAAAATCCTATCAACGTCAACTACGGTTATCTGATTTTTATCAAGTGGTTAATTAACTTAGAAAATAAGTTAAGATCTTCACCTAAATTGGAAATCAAGATTAATCCAACAACTTCAACCAGAGACGCGTCAATAATTCTGTAAAAGGAAAGTTATAAAGATAATTATGGTGGAATTGAAATTTCGTAGCTTAAAGTGGGTCAATAGTGAATAATTTATGGGTTCATAAATTTTATGGAGTATTAGATACTGACATTATTATTATATATAACTGTGTTGTGGTGGGTCAGATACCCTTCAAGTAAGGGTTTTTAGACCCACACTTACTAAGCTGTAAATAAATATGTTAATATTTTGTACTTGTGAACTATTTCGTTCATCCACTTTCCATTTTGTGGGGTCCAGGTTGAATAAAATATTAGAAATAACGTTAACACACTCTGAAGCTGTGTTGATTAATTCAAACCTTCTAACCTCGGCCCACTGTATCGTATGTCAATGCCCGGTAATGAATATATAATGATGTGAAAAATGGACTTTGTTCATTACTGGATCTTGAGAAAGTTAATTACAAAAACGAAATATTAAAAATTTCGAGAGTCAATTTTAGTTTTCTTTTACCAAAAAACACTTTTTTAATAAAAATAGAATGAAAAATGTATCAATGCAGACCAGATTTAAACTTGCTAATTCTGGGAAACCGTCCAGTCGTTCTGCCAATTAAGCATTATGCATATAATATATCTTCTTTATCGTAAATGATCTATAAGGCTTCTTTCGAAAAATTTAGGCATTATATATAAACACTAGCGGACCCGACAGACGTTGTCTTGTACACGCGTCTTTAATTTAAAAAATTCAAACTTTAAAAAAAAAAAATTAAAAAATTATCACAATGTCTAACGTCATTACATGTAGGTACACTTATCATAATTCGACCAATCGATACTGTATGAATAAGTAAGTAAAGATTTTTTGTTTGAATAAATTAATTCCAATATATTTTTTTAAATTTCACTTTTTACGTAGCGAAGCACGTATCGGGCCGCTAGTACTAAAATATTTTTCTTATTTCTATCGCAACGCCAACTGTCAGGGCAGACTATAATTAAAATATAATATTATTTAATAGTTGACATTGCCATGGTAACGCAGTCCGTTGGAACCAATGTGAAACATTCCAAAATCACCACCTACTTACACATTAAAAATTAATCAAAAAACCATTTTCCAGTGGACCCAATTGTAAATCTAAATAATTCTCAAGTCCCCTTGAACACACACAAAGAATTTCATAAGAATCGGTCCAGTCGTTTAGGAGGAGTTCAGTGACATACACACGCACACGCTCGCACACGCACACGAAATATCTACATAAAGATTTTCAAAATATCACCATATAAGGTATCAATATTCGAAAAAAAAACCGCTTTTCTCTTATACTTTATTAAGTTGCTTTTAGTAAATATATTTACTCCAAGTCACTTAATGGCGTGACATACGGGTGATTTTAACAGATTTAGGTTAGTGGGGACCCATTTAATTCGTTTGATCTAGCAAATTGAATGGCGTGTTGATCTAGATTACGCTGTGTAATATAAAATGAAACAGAAATTTAATCATAGAAAATCTACCATTATAATTTTGATTTTTGCCGCTTCCGGCTTCTGAGCATTATTATATTCATTACCTTGCAATATCTAATAATACCTCATGTACTGCGTATAAAATATAAACATTGTTATCTTTTATACACTTCTGTGAGACACCGTCCAACGACGTTCGGTATTCCAAAAATATTAGATCCGAGTATTGCTTCATTCTATATAATAAAAAACCCTAGATCAGTAATGTTAAAAGTATATCGTCTGAAGGCATCGGGGAAATAGCTATTTCAATTATTCCTAATATTCTCTTCATTGTCATCATTACAGTTGGTTTTGACAGTTTTAGTAATTTGTATTCTGTAGTCACTACTTTGCATAGTCGTTTATTTGTTGAATTGTCCACTAATCTTCTGTTATCGTGTCAATCTATCTTATTATCTAACGCCCAAATCTTGTCAAAGTCAAAACTTTATCAGAATGTTTGTCTTCATCAGGAACTGAAATATTGAAGATTCTTCAAATTTTATTTGGATAATCCAATTAAAAGATTTATTACAATAGTCATTCAAAACTCGAACGAAAATAAGATTGCGTAACCAACTTAATTAAGCTAGCATCGTAACATCGATTCGGTTCAGAATAATCTTGGGAACGACGAATCCGCAGTAAAATCGACGTCTTATACCCGTGAACGTGCTGTGAATGAAAGAATTGGCTACGATAGGCTGTAGACAAATCGCCTGTATTAGCTTAATGCTGCAAAGCTTTGAGTAAATTGTTGAGGTGTGTATTAAGTGAGTTTAATTCGAGAACGGAATTTTGATGACAATAGTATTATTAATAACTTTTAAATGATCTCTTTTCTTAATATACAGTAATTCATTTTCTGTATATAAAATACAAATATTATAGTATAGATTAATTGTAAAGTGTAATTGATTACACAATTCAAATGTTACTTAAATCTAAAACCCATTTATAGCTATGATTACCATCACATTTATGAATAACTCTTCTATCTTAAAGATCATATTTTTTTAACCAAAACTAGATTAAGATCTATCTGTAAATACTAATACAAAGATTTAATAGGCAACCTAGCTCGAAAGAGTATATTACGTACTAAATTTCCTACATTGATAACCAAAGGAAACCTAAATTCTCAGTAATTTTCAAGTCTTAGGTGAATTTTAGAACAAAGGTGTTGTATGTTACATCGCAATCTTAGTTATAAAAGTGTCGTAAAAAACTCAAGGACGCAACACTCTTCCACTAATTTCGAGAGGGTTATTCCTTTTAAAGTGTTATATATTGCTAATAGAAGAGACTTTTATTTTTGTATTAGAAACTACTTTTTTTGCATAATAATCGAAATCTACACAAAATTATAGATCAAGCTCAACATTTTAAAGTATACAATAACATCAATAATTATTCTAAATGAAGACAATATTTCATTAGATTAGAATTCATTTATTTTTACTAATCGTTGAAACTTTATTTAATTTGTTGGATTTTGAATATATATAAATGTTTAAACATACAAATAATTTTTCGTAAAAAACCGAATTCTATAAACTTAGTTCTGTTCAAAAACATTGTCCATTCCCAAGCCACATCCAGCGGCTATATACAATAAAAGTATGTAGGCATTCTTATGCCTCTCGTGTCTTGTCTTCTCTTCTTCCCTTATTAGAACCATCATCCGCCTAGCTTTCGTTTTTTTAGTCACTAGTCACGTTTATAGCAGAAAATGGCTTTATTGAGGGCTTTTTCAAACGTTTTATGATTGGAAATTATAGTTGAATAAATATTAATGTTTAGTTAACCCAGTGGGTTGTAGGTGATGTTATGTTTTATACATAAAATCGTACAGTTACATAACATATTTCATCCCGTGAAGAATTTTATTAAGATCTTAAATTGTTTATACTACCTATACAATATTTTATCCACTACTGAACTAATTTAGAGATGGTTTAAAAAAAAACCTTTTTAATGCTTACCACAATGCAGCGGATTTTTTTTCTGTTTATGTTGCATAGATAAATTAATCAGTACAGAAAAATATTTTTATACAGAGATATAAAAGATAATCTGAACCTACTGTAACATAAAATAAAAAATATTTTTTTTATATTTGAGATTAGCCTCGATACGGGGATTAAAAAAAAATACGACTATTAGAAGCCGGCCAAGTGCGAGTCGGATTCGCCCACGAAGGGTTCCGGACAGTTACATATAAAAAACGACAAAAACAAACTCGCTTGTGGTATGGGAACTGACCTTAAATATTTGAATTCATTTAATTATTTAAAGTGAGTATAGTAACCAAATAGCCAGTGTTTATTTTAAGCTTCTACTGGTTGCCCTTATTAAAAACGAACAAAAAAAATCACGATTACATACCCACATTTATTTATTTTATTCTGTTCTTAGTATTTGTTGTTATAGCGGCAATTGAAATACATCATCTGTGAAAACTTTGCACTGTGTAGATATCACGGTTCATGAGATATGGCCTGAAGACAGACAGATGGATAGTAAAGTCTTAGTAATAGGGTTCCGTTTTTACCCTATGGATACGGAACGCTAAAAATCAACCCTGTGGCAATCCACATATGTCAGTACATAGCCTAAGTATTATTCCGTAAAAAATAAATATTTTCAGGGAGAAAAAAAAAGTAATTTGACAAAAGCCTTTTTTTTAAACACCAAGACAAGCGCCATAGCTAGTATTTATATTCATATACGTTTGTAAAATATTAGCTTGAGATAATATACAATAATATTTTAGTATTCTGCTTTTCGGTTTTAGGTTAATGATAAAATCATATTTACTTATAAGTCTAACTTATTGTCACTGTAAGAGAATTGAAAAGGACTTCGTCGATTATGTCTATATTTTTCCAATTATTATTTCATTGCTATTATTCATTGCTATTATTGCTACTATTCATTGCTATAATATTATACAGGTTTCACCCAGTATATGTTTCCTAACAAACTAATCACCCTAGATACAAAGTTATAGTTGCTCGTTTTAGGCTGGTATCTAGGTTAAACTCTGTTTGTAGTAACTTTAATAACTTGGATCTTCTAAATTAGAAGCTGGATTGGATAATTTTCAAATGAGCGAGGAAAATATGTGGTTCCAAAGTAATGTAAACTGAACCAGAGTAGAAATTTATATTGTTATGTTAGAACCAACCAATTCATAAAAATTGAAATTTTTCTATTTGTAAAATTTTCAAATAACATTTTTTTTATAAACTAGTAAATAAATTATATTTATATCATATCGATATCATGATATCAAATGCTAGAAATATTTAAGACTTAATATGTCACTATTATTTAAATTATGCGACCCAATTATGATGTTTGTGTGATATCAGGTGTCATTAGTATACGGAGATCAACAAACGAGTATATCATTCTGGCTTACTATATAATAAATTTCCAATTATTAATTATAATGAATATAATAAAACCCTCCTCATAAATTTCTATTACAAATAATCTATTTTATATATTAAATCTATTTTAAATATATAATAAATATGCTATTTTAAATACGACAAGAGTGCAAGAAGTGAATCTTTTTTATAAAGAACTAAGCAAAATAAGAAAAAAATCTATATTCACTACTGTTATGATGTAATCTGAAGATATGAAATAGTTTTTGTTACATACTTAATAAATTGAATAATATAAATATGGGTCAAAAAGATTCTACCTTTAGAATACTTCATATTCACTAAAGATAAGTGAGGGGTTTATTTTCACATTCATGTAATCTCCAAACTAACAGTAAATTTTATTGGGGAAAGTTACATATCATACTACGACCCTTACGAGCAATTTAAGAAATTGCCTTTTAAAAAAATATAGTAAAGTATTGAAGGTGCGGTCTACACATATATAACGCTTCCTCAATCGATCATTACTTTTGATGTTCTATGTATGTACTTAACTCAGACGAAACTGCGGGGAAAACTAGTATGTATAGCATAAGCTAAGGTTTTGACCACATTTCAAAGTAACTATATTAATATTGAAGCTATATTAAAATTATATTTTTGTAATATGAAACCATAAGGTTTAAAAAATACCTATATATATATATAGCTAGCTCTGAATCTCTTTCCAAGCATGTGTCAAAAAACACGTTTACCCTAAAATTAAGTAATTAAAAATTTTTATTTTATACTATCATAAAAAAATGAATACGGATTTAAACAACTGAAAACATAAACATTAAAACAAATCTTAAATTGTTTCACAATTTATTGAGAAAAGCAGTTTGAACCTAAACAGTTTTATTACGATCATATGTCTTATAAGTTGGAGAAACAAAGTAAAATGTTAAGTTTTGTCTCGTAAGTCAACCACTAGTTCTGAACTTCCACGACAAATAACAGCCCCTGAGATTACTCTCATGAAACTTGTCTGTAAATATTAATACAACGGTATTTGATTTGATGTTATTATTTGGAAAATAAAAATGATCTTTATTAATATTAGTTTAATATTAATGTTATTTTATTGATCTAATATTATAAGAAAACAAATTGTCACAGCTTATTGAAATACTGAAATATAAACCATTATTTAAATCATTATTTAGAGCAAGACTTGAGTAGGTATTTTTATTTCCTAGAAGCTTTTTATATAACCACTTCTTTAGAAGAAGTTTTAGGTAATCGAGAGGTTACTGAACCCATATTCGGGTTCCATTACCAATGGAAAGCTTATTAAGCTTGTTACTTAGGAAACATTTTGTATAAATTGTCGAATTTACGTTAAATGAAAAAAAACAGGCAAAGATAACAGTAACTGTCAGCCTCACTGTATATCAGTATTATGACACTACAGTTTAAATAATTCCGTAGGATTGAAAAACTATATTACGCATGTTTTACATAAAAAACCATTATGTTTATATATATATATATATATATATATATATATATTAAAGCTTCATTAATATAACGCTTACATAATATGAATAAAATAATTTACTTCATATATATTTATATTTAATTGGCCGTTAAGGGTACTTCAAGAACTCGGGGTAAATATAGGCTTTACAAAGATCAGTACTTAAATAATCTCGTTATCATCTAAATAATCCGTGTATATTATTTAAATTTAATTAAATGCTTTGAAGTGAGTGTGTTAAAACGTTATTAATATTCCCAGTCAACAACACAATAAAACTTACTTAACAACATAGTAACCCACTGTCGTTTATAAGCTGTGACGTAAAACATTTTGCCGGGCAAGCGTGACACTTTTATTTATTTTTATCGGGACCAACGAGCACAGAGCAATTCAGTAATTCTAGTACGACCAAGTACAGCGATCTAAAGTAGTCCACAGTGTACTTGAGTACCAGAGCCATGAAGTAAAACAAGTCAGGTTTTTATATAATTACAGAAGAATGTATTGCATTTTATTTCAATAATAATTTACATTCAATTTCTTGTATTCTTCCCGACGAACTACGTCACATTCCAGTCAAGCAAATATAACTGTTCAATGCAAAAAATAAGCTTTATTTAATAACAACAATTTTTGTTCAGGTTTTTTATCTACTGCTTTATCACGTTGAACGATAGTTCAACGAAGTCAACATGCTAGTTTTTACTGCGTCTAGAATATATTTAATTGATTTTTATCCAATATCAAGATTCAAGTACTATATATATCTATACAAAATGATTACAATTAATAAATTAAAAGGTCCTTATATCGTTTAAACATTTTAAATATTCATGAAACAACACAATTTAACAAAGTCTAAACCAAATACGTAAGGTCAACTTTGTAAACTTTAATACAATAATGAAATTACCCGAATTACAGGTCAAGCGGTTAAGTGGCAAACATAATGTATACGAGTAAACATTCTACACAATCACTTAATATCTAAGGTCAAGAATAGTAAATATAGGCATAGCACTAGAGCTGTATAAATATTTATGCTCTCTTTGAAACTTGCAACTAGTTTTGTGTGAATCCATACATATAATAAAATACTAATGCACTGGCATAAATCTACCGCTATGTATGCAGAGTCAGTATCACTGCACTGATCTGACAAAATAACAATTTTCCATTCAGAAGTCGAGGTCATTTACTACTAGACTAACATCAGCATCCAGTAGAGTTTCTCTTCTTAAATGTTAACACATCACGTAGAAAGCACAGAAAGACAAATTTGTGTATCGCCTTGGGCAACATATCAGATACTTTTTACTCCAAAAAAAAAAATATTTCAACGATAAAAAAGCTAATTACAATGAAATAAAAATACTAGACGGAATTCTGTGAAATTTGGTGCGGTGTTGTCTTAGTATCTAAGTCAACATTTAGTATATAGATGGTAAATGGCTAATTATTTTTTAACAGACAAAGACACACTTATTTTTTTTATAATTCGCAAAAATATTTTTTTTGTTGTTTATATTCCTGGTATGTTAATTTAGGAATAATGCTGTACAATATTTACTTTTCAATTTAATCTGATTCTAGTACAACGAAGGATGTAATGCGAAAACATTAAAAAAAAAACAGAAAAATAGGATTTTTGTTTTATTTAAGCACATTTAGCTATACATGTCACTATTTTCAAACATGAAATAATTGGTACTTAATGTATAAAGCGGATATTTAATTATGGTAATAATATAAAATTTCACTTTCAGAATCAGCATATCTGAGATAAAATAATTAAACATAATCAGTAACTTCGTAAATTGCGCAATATATAATTTTAAGTTTTTTAGTTACTGTTTATGCACTCCAGTTACTAAGCCAGTGAAAACAGAGCACATTTTTCTGTGCAACAGTGATGACCACATCATGGATAACAGCTCCCTTGAGAAATTAGTTGAATTTGGGAAAGCTTTATAGATTGTGACATGATTTACGATGTCTGAGATAGACCTATACTCCATTAACCATTCAAGGAATATTCATTTTTAATAACACTAATACACTATACTACGTTCTTTGTATTTGGTAGTCTGTTTATTCTACAAGATTATAATCTGTAATAAAAATAATATAAAGTAACCCAAATGCTATATTATATTTCTGAATTATGATAGTTTTAAAAATATGTTGGTTCTCAAATTAAGCAACACTTGTGAAACCGTGTAATAAATTAACTTTATCATAATTATTCATATTAGCATAAAAATACTTAAGCACAATACATTTCTAAGATAAAATAAATCATTCTTTATTTGTATTCGGGAATAAGCCCTAAATCATATTAAATTACATTTCAGGTCTGAATAAATTATATTTTACTCGTTTTGCGATCTTAAATTACAATGTTTGGCACGAAGTAAGAAAATACTATAATCTTATTACAGTTCTCTTATTTATTTAGAAACTCACTGACAATGAATTTCCAATAAATGTAATACAAACCCAGCACCAGCTAAGGAAGCTTCTGAAGATGACATTTTTGCTTTCATATTCGGTCCTTCTGCTATTTATTTATTGATATCTTTAATTTAAGTTACAAAAACCCTTATCTTTACAACTTAATGCGTTTAAGCTTTGTCATTAAATATCGATTTCTTTTTTTCGATAGTTAACTGGGGGCTTTAAGTAAAAACCGAGAGTCATGAGCATCTGGTAGATATATTAATTGAAATAACTATGACGTTGTTTCTCGGCTGAAGATCCAACGATACTTTTAAGAATTTAAAAGCCGATTTAGAACTTAGTTCCTAACTCATACGTTGATATCTAACATCTAAATCAAATCGCTAAGCCAAGAGAATTATTTAAAAAATATACCGGCTAAATTGAGAACCTCCTCTTTTTTGTAGAAGTCGGTAAAAACAGGTTTCATTTCAAATAGTTGATATTTAAAATGAAAATACTGGCTATATCGGCTGCTGCTCTGAAACGATTAAATATTCTTACTGTACTGTACTGTATGTAAAATTTGAAATAAAATAAAATAGTAAAACATTATTTGGGAACTCATTACAAATTTAATAAACCAAGATATTTAATAGGATTCTATTTTGTTTTCAATTTACGTCGCAGGACTCAGTCGCGTTCAAATACCTTCCAGTGGCTCTTGCAACTAAGCTATCAAGTCAAGTCAAGTCAAGTCTAAGCTTCGTGTTTTTAGTTTTCAATGAAATACATAAACCAAATATGATTCTATAAAACGATAATTGAATCAAGGTCTTTGTTATCGCCAATTCTATTTCTAATATATACAAGAAGACTGAATATTTACATAAAGCTATGTCTCGGCCAGAGACAATTCAGTCACAAACAAATGAAACGTACATAGGCTGTGACCTCTTGAGTTCTCTCCACGACAAGCTTAGGTAGGGAGGGGAAAAGATTATCGACGTTTCGTATTACTTTATATTATCGTATTAGTTGAGTGCAATATGGTATAAATATAAGAATTCATTGTAAATTAATAGAACATTAAAATCAATTATGAAAATAGTTTAATTTATAAGCTACTAGCTATTCTCAATAGAGAATGGTAGAGTAGTCATTCTAATGTACTACGAATTAAAAGCGTTACACGTTTGTAAATTTATTTCATAACCACTTATGTAAATGAAGGAAATAGTATTATATTTTTGTAGAACTCAGTTATTCTTGAAACATTCTTTGTGACAGTCGTAGTATAATGATATTTCTCAAGTGAGACATGTAGTTCTACAATCAAATAAAAAAAAAACAAAAACCCCTTAATTTAATAAAAATATTATATTAAAACATCGACAACTTATGTCCATGCCTAATAGGAGTCTCCAAGACAATGCACTCCGCAAGCTGCGACGCTGTCGACGTTTTATGGAACATATCCCATCCCTTTAATTTTACTCTTGGCTTATTTTAATGCTTACTGAAAACAGATGTTGTATCCATTTTGTATTCATTGTATTCACGGTTTAAATGTTCAAGTTGTTATTGAAATAATAAATCTATTATATGAAAACTTACTATATATTTGATAATACCTATTCCATGAAAAAATCAACATTTTTTATAAAAACAAGATAGATGAAAATACCTTTAATTTGAGACTTTGGATAAGAACAAAGAATAAAAACACAAATTAAATGAGGATCTTATATTTACCTCATTAGCATCGAGAACAAAAGAATAATCTAATTTAAATCTCAACATTATAAAACAAATTAAACGCCTCATTGATATTTTGTTTTACTTGATTTTATAACATTCAGGAAGATAGAAAGTACGTTATTTGGTATTCTAGAATCGATAACGAAACTAAATAAACTAGAAATAAAAACATGTTTTACGAACAGAAAGATAGATGATGATAAAAAAGTTGAAAACACAATCTTCTTAACTGGTAGCTATTATGTTTAAAATCTCATAAATTTGAGTCATAAAAGCATTTTCATTTATCTGAAGGCTTTTCACAATTTAGATGTAGCAAAAAGCGCTAGCCCAGAGTCTAATTACTTTCCACTGGGTCTTTGAGTTCCCCCTTTTCATTTCTAAAGGATAATGACTATACGTTTGAGATAATAAATTCCATTAGCTAAGTCAATAAATGGGGTAATATTATTTATTTGTATTTTTTACTTTATTCATTACATTTTTAATTAATCAAATAATTTCAGAAAAAATAACACTATTTTGCATCCAAGCTATTTTGTAAATAATAATAATTTAAGATACATGATAAAATATATATGTATAAATTTGTTATTTAATATATATTAAATTGTCTAGTTATCAATAGTTACATAAATAGTAATGTGATTGAAATTTTATTTCCATTATTATATTTTTATGTAATGTATACCACGTTACATAAAAAATAAATTCTAGATTCAAGAAGTAGAAGTGGAACAAGAAGAGAAATTTCTTTACAATAAGTACATTCTGGCAATTGAGAGCACAAAGACGAAGAGAAACTAGCTGTATTGTAGTGTACTAAATGACATACGTTCTTAAAATACATGGCGCTTCTACTGTGTCCTATTTGATTAAGTATCCGATAATTTTGTAGCCATTTCAGTAAGTTTTACTTCACTACTAGAATATCTAAGCCTCAAATTGTAATGGTTGTTGTGGTTAATTTTTTGTATTACAAAACCTAAATCGATTTTGGGAGGAGTGTCATAAAACGACAAATATTTTAAATAACAAATTATCTGTTCTCGTCTTATTCTATAATGTCATAAAGCTGAGGGCAAAGCAGATGTTGTGAGAAATAAATATTTTTGAAAGTTACACAAATTCTATAATACTGATAAAATATTTTTAAGTTGAAACTACACGCGGGTTAATGGCTGACACAAATGTCGCAATTTACGTCAGGCTTAATTTTATGCTCTCGGGACGGTGACTTTGACATACATAAACGAAAGTTTTATGTAATAACCTATTTGAAACAGTTTCCTTTTCATTTAACTCTAACAAGCATTTTAGGACACTCCACATACAATGGTTATTTATTCAACGCAAAGTGAAAAAGTTTGAAATTTTTGCTCGGTCCCCGTGGATGTGAAACGGCCGTCATTAAGAATACACGCAGTCCTCTGGGTGTCTAGGTCCATACAAATAAGTCAAATGTTGCAAAATTTATCAAATCGTAAAGTGTTCACGGCCCTGGAAAGGGTTTCTAAATTAATATTTGCATACTATGTTCTTTACTTAAATATTCTATTTTAAGTCAGATTAACATAAGTATATCTTTATAGCTATGTACTTCTTTTGGGTGTTACGTTGACCTCAGCCAGTGCTGCATAACGGTTTATAAAGTACTTAACAATTTTCATATTTAATCTTTCTCAATAATAAAACATATCTTTTGGGACTAAAAACGAATTAACTATAAGAGATTACTGTTTGTATTTTCTAGAAGACAATCAATTACTGAACTTATGTATAAAAAACAATTACAATTATTCTATAATTTCATATATAGGTTACGTAACATGCAATATTTACGTTACGTATTTTAAGGAACCTAACAAGGTATGTACATCGAACACAACTTCAACACAATATTTTAGAACATTGAAACTCGTATCGAAATAAAATCCCCAAAGATTTTCGATAACGCAAGACGCCCTGGGCAATAATTTAAGTAAGTCGGAGAACTTCCAAACTTTGAAGAGTGAGTTTTTTAACGAGTACGGAGATACGAGCATATGATAAACTTTGTGCGTGTTATAATGTACCGTAATTTCATTCCAAAGTTAATAATTTATCTTTAACATTTATATATATATATTTTTAGTCTGCTGTATTTATAAATAAATATATATAAATGTTTTGTATTATTATATATCTTTTGTTTCCCGTTTTTAATTGTGATTTTTGTATTTTTATAAATAAAATCTAAAAAAAAATATAAAAATATTAAAAATGATGAGCACATAAAAGTAAACGTTTAACCAAGACTTTTATCATATTTGCATCACAAATTATGATAATTGCTAGACGTAGGTATATAGCCTTCGTAGAGATACGCTAAGGTTTCATACCAATATTACATTTACCATGATTCTGTGAACGGGCTCCACGCACGCGAATCGTACGAATTTGTCAAAAAAAATAAACTCAAGGTCGTTACGAGCGACACACGTGACGTGTAGGGCGTGTCTTTGTAATGTCCTAAGTGCTTAATTTATAAGAGAAGAGCGAAATAAATAAATATGGTAAATTGTAGAGATTAAATCATCTATTACATTTTGTGACATAAAAAAAAAATATCAAATCATTATCGATAAACCAAATATAGATCGAGCTGATAGCAACTTGATCTCAGACAACCAGTTTCCAGAATCTTGTTCAAATCAAGTCCATAGTGTTTAGTTGTTGTAGTGTACGGTATCGGTTGCTTTTATTCTCTGGAGAGCAACATCGTTGAGTATTCTATCAGCCAGAGAAACAACAACTATCTCACGCTTCATGTCATCCTGAATTATTAAATTTTTGATAGCAAGTGTTCACTTTACGGCTTATAAGGTAACATGGGCTGATTAAGATCGTAGTCTTACGTGTTACTGAATCGTTGATTTGAAAATGATTGCCGCTTATAACTTGCATCTAGCTCTAATGTCCACTTTTGTCTGTTCCTATCAAATTAAACGGCGCATCGCCCCTTTGGCTCGCTAACTGAGCTTAATGTGCTTTCAGTTTGTAGCCCTCTTAGTTATATAGGTTGTACGAGAAAAAGGTATGGACAGTTTTTATGATGTTCCAGAATAGTGTTTCAGAACTTTTACAAAGTGAGCTAGAGATAATTGAATAAATAATTCTAAGAAATATAAAACATTACTATTCTGACGACGTAATGCGATATTGTTATCACCATTACTATATATGTTTAAATATTTTTTCCAGAAAGATGATTATGGTATGATAATTATAATATAATCCAAGTAATAATCCAGTGTAGATATTATAAATAATTAGCTTACTTTTTTATTAGTTTAAATGTATCTCATAGAGTATTTAAGCCAGTATAGAAAACTTCTAAATATATGTAGAAAATAAAGACAATTATAATATTGTTACCATTGCTGTTACAGATTTAAAACATTTTCTCTTAGGTTTAATTTTATCAATACTTGGCTTCAAGATGGGTCATATGATAGTCTAATGATTATGTAAATAAATATTTAAGTAAGGTTTTCGTACAAAAAGTCTTGGTAAAGCAACTAGTAATAAAACTGGCTCGAATAAAACTCTAACATAAAGTTGGAAGGACAAGTAAATTACGTGGTATGATCGATAAGTTTTACTGGCGCCAGCTGGTCTATACAATTATGTAACTAATTATTTACACCACATTAAAAAGAAATATGTATTAAATATTTTGTGTATTTATTATTGAAGTATATTAATAAAGGTATTTGGGTATTTGTACGGTAGGTTTATACACAGGTTGTGAATTTGATATCTTTACAGGGAGAGTTGTTTGTGTGATCCACTATCTGCGTTGGTTTGAGTGTGGGTGTTATCTGTGTGTTATATATACCTTTGTCAAACTTCGATAATTTAATTATTATGTGGTACGGGGCTTGTTTTAAAAAAATGTAATAAACTGATTCGATTATTTTGATTTTTTTGTTGACTGTTGACGAGTTTTAATAATATCAATATAAAATGTGGTTGTGTGAAATGATATTAGAATTGTTTTGTATTGTAAGCAAATCTAAAGTAGGTATATGGTCTTATAAAGTGAACAAATGTAGGATGAAGAAAAAAATATCAAAACAGTACTATTTCGATATATTTTTTTTACTATTACTTCGCATTTTTTTTTCCTTTTTATTGTTACTATTTCGATATTTTTTCTTGTCGTCTACTTTACGTCTACTCGCTGTATTTACAACATTTAAAACATTAAAAAAAAATATATAACGGAAATGACACAATTTATAAAATAAAACAGACAGACTGTATTCCCTGGACTCCCCTAACCTTATTTCGCTGCTCAAGGCGCAGTTTCTTCATATTATTCCCTTCATCCTCATTAACAAGTGTTTTTTACTGAAAGTAGTTTGTTACTATCGACAGGTAGTAGTTATCCAGGTAGGTAGTATTTGGCGGGTTTACTTTCTGACCGTGACGTAAGACTTCCCATTTAACATAAGTTATATATACATATTGATGTAATTAAAATAAGGAGAACTTTGAATCCGGCATACATATGTTTTAACCCACAACTACTATTACTATTTTCGAAACACCGCCATTGATAATTTGTTTATGGACAGAGGCTTGTTACGATTACGCTGAAAGCATTTTTTTGTTGCTACGCACAGCGTAGACATAACCGCGAAGAAAATGCTACGAGCACCTCTTATTTGCTTTCTTTCCCTTGTCTTCAACTATTTATTTCAAAATCGTTTTTACATTAAAGACATTTGTAAATGGATACTCAATATACTGACAATTTGTGTTAAAAATAGTATATATGTACCTTTATTCATGTATTACGTGTTAGAAATGTAATCCTAAGAGCCATCATTAGTCAAGTTCATTAGTTAAAACAACACAGTTAAGCAATTCTGGCGTATTTGTGTAACATTAATAACAATTTGAGTATTTCTTATGTAAATTTAGTATTTCAAATAATTATTTTATTTTACAATCACAAGCTAAATACCTATTTGTATACTAAATCAATATAAACTATAAGTAACGTAGAAGCTAACTAATCTTTACTTAAAGTTATAATTACAGTTAGTATAAAGCTTAATGGTAACAAATTGTTCTTAAAGCTGTTACATAACGACTTATATTTTACAATTCTTTATCAATCTATCTAAAGGAAAATAAGATGAATATAAATATTTATGACTTGGGATTTTTAATTCAGCCAGGTTTGTAAATATCTTATGCTTTATAGATGTCTAAAATTTGATATACTCGAAGACAATAAGGCATACAAAAATCAATACTTTCCTAGCAAGACAAATACACATTAAATCGACCTATTCCATGTCAATCGATGTCATTAACCTATCCACAAAAACAGCTCTCTCACTCACACATGAACGTTGCTGAGAGCCCTTGACTCAAAACTCCGATCGCCTTATCCCTTTTTTCCTTTTCATATGGATATTTCATGGGATATTAAACTCTATTATTAACAGGTAGAGAAGTAAATTGAATGTATGTAACCTCCTCCATTACATTGTGGCTTAGAACTTCGTTAACAATAAAGACACTTGAAAGCAAAGGTCACTTGTCTTGTTTAGAAATACGTTTGTTACTTTTAAAGAATAACACAGTTTGTTTTTTTAAATTAACACCATTTGTTAAAAATATTCAACATTAACATTAACACCATTTGTTAAAAACATATAACAAATGTTTTATTATAATTTATTTATAGCAAAAGTCACATATGTTGCGAATGAATCATTGTAAGTATAAATTATAGTATATTTCATAAAATTGACAATAAAAAATTATATTCCATTATATTTCAGCGAATGTTCGATCTAAATTGCTCTATACAGGCAAACATTTAAGGGGTAAGGGTTTATACTTTACAAATAAAGGCTCTGATTAGGGTCGCACCCTTGCTTATGCTTAAATAGCCTTTTTATTGTTGTGATTCACTCTGGAATTTCCTTTTGTAAGATAAGATACTCGATTATAATTATTGTTTAATTTTATATGGGGTTTAAAAATAAAAGTATATAATTTTGCTAATCAACATAACTCATTCATAATACATATACATACATATATACTAGAAACATGATATCATTACTAACATGATATCATCATAATAACTGCATGGTGTGTTAAAAACTTCAATTTAATAGTTATAATTATAGAGTAATTATGGTTCAAATAATATATAATTTTGTAATTAATGTATGTGCTTATGTGTAGTAACGTAAAATTAATTAATTAAAATAAGGCAAATAATAAAATTGGTTAATTACAAATTAGTAAAATTATAATCCTTAGATTGATTGATAGCCCTCCTTCGAGCACGGGTTCGAGTTATGCGTTTGCTATTATTTTTTTATATTTTATAATTATATAAATTAAAACAATTGTTTTTCTAAATAAAATAGTAATCAATTCATTGAGCTACATGAAACATATATTGATGTTGTATTTGGATAATTTACAATGAGACGTCAAAAATACACTATTAAGAAAGAGCCCCTTCATAACAATTTCTCTCTTACATCTTAAAAAAAAAGAAGGGCAGTCAGAGAGGCCTTATATCGTTGCATAAGTCATAGCTTCTAATATTTTTTTACAGGTTTCTATTAAAATGATGGGGATAAGAGCAATTAACAATAAATAATATTATGTTTTATAGACTTCTTAAATCGATGCCAATATATAAATGTAAGTTGGTATAGCTTTCCTTCATTTCTGAAATTAATTTGTCAGTTTCTGACAAATTAATTTCAAGCTAAATTTAATTACGAGTAAAATTTGCATGAAAATGTGTTATCTATATTTTATATAATAATTTACTGTTATATAAATTAAAATACATTGTGTTCAAATCCGCAAATGTCTACAAAATCTTTAAAATAGTTTTATGTAACTGTGTACTCGACAGAAATCTTAGCCAAATAGAATGAAAACGAGTTTCAAAAATCAAAATTGTAATATGTAGATGCTCTACAAATTTGTCGTATCTACAAGCTACGCGCTGACAATGATGTGAGATATAAAAATGTTCACGGACGAAATAAACATCCAGTTTCTTCTTTTTATTTTAAAGGCAATTTCAGCATGAAAAATGAATACCTTTATATACTAAATAATTTAAGAGCAGTGCACAAGTAAACTAAAAAAAAATATCGTAGCAATATTATTTTAAAAACTATGCTGGCCTTTGAGGAAACAGGAGCTTTTTAGGGGCACAAGTCCTACCGGCTAGGACAGATACGCTTAAGGCAACTTATCTTAAATTTGGTCGTGCATTCTGAAAGCACTTCACTATATATGAATGCCGTGTATCTATATAGGGAGGAGGTAATTAAGAATGTGGAGCTAAATGGAAAAGAGTGAAATTAAATCTAACAGCTCTGATAATGCAATAACTGACTCTTTATGTTATATACATATTTGTACATTATTTCTTATGAACCAATCATTCCATATTTGACATAGTTATATACATATTACACGTACATTTTATCACTACATTCACTACACTGTTATTTGTATGCTCCGAGTATAAATATATAGGATTTATAGATTGCTGTAATAATTACAATGGGAGCCTATGCTCCCATTGTAATTATTACAGCAATCTATAAATCCTTAGGTAATCAGTAGTCTACTTTAAATATATAACAAATATACTAGACATAGCGACCCTGGAAAGCCTTGAAACTTAGGAAGGCTTATCGGCAACAAGGCAGAATAACGTAACTAACAATAACGTTCTACTTCCCTTTTTGCTTAAGAAAATATTAAAGGTATACTACATTTTGAGATATTAATTTAGAAAAAAAATAATATCCACATTTTCCCAATGTATAAAAATCAAATCACGTGGAATAAATAAATTGCTTAAAAATAAGACAAGGATCTAAGTATCTCTATAATAATAAATAAATACCGTTTTCAGAGAAATTATATAGATAAATCCAAAAAAAGTAACCTAGAAAAATACATATACTATAAAGAGTAAAAATTATTATATTTATAACATAAACGTTGAGTTTATGATTATTTTCGAAGATCCAATATATACTAACTTATGTATGTTTACCAGTCCTTTTAATTTTAAAGTCCTTTCAATTTACGTATATAAACAAAAAACATACAGCTTTTCAATGGAACCGAGCCCTTCTTTAGAGTTTTTTAGAAAATTCGTTACACGTTTAGCAACTTAGACCGTCTCAGTTGAAAATAATAATATATTATTATAAATAGTTATATGTAAAATAATACGGGATTATATATTTCATTAGAAGTATTGTAATAAGTATAAACAATATATAACAGGGATTTTGATAAATCTACCACCATGATGACATTCAATCGGCCCAACTAAAGTTTTGGTTAATTTAAATGATCTAGTAAATAAACAAAATTGGCAAACTCGTTTAGGCCAAAAATTACGTATACGGAATAGCGGGACTTCTTAAAGATAAAATAACAAATGCTATAGCCATGTCAAGCAAATCTTAAACAAATAAAGAATTAAAAACTCTGAAACTGAACTGAAATCGATACGGGCAGTATTCGAAGCTGCGAACATCTGAGATACCATCCCGTCGTTCTGCCCACTTCAAGAATTTGGCATGATATAAAATCATTTTTTATCGTTACGGAGGCGACATCTATTATTTATTTCAAAAACCGAAACCTAATCAATGGTTCTATTTTTGCAGTATCAACATTCCCTTTTAAATCAAATCTTTTTGTGTAAATTTTGTATCAAATGCACAAATTTAAGTCAAAACAAAATAAAGTTAATAAATTATTTTGAAAATGTTGTAATATTACCATATCGAAATGAAAAATGTTAAACATGTTCCAACATGGCAAAAGTTTTGGAACAAGAGAAAATAAAAGTTCCAGAGTTATATTTAACCGCATTTGGCGTTAGACTTGTCTGCGGTTAACCATTTCTATATAGTGTTTTATTTATATATAATAGTTATAGAAGATGCATGTATTATGTTGGTGATATATGTCTTTTTATACACGAGAATTGAATCTGTCCATTTGGACCTATATCACACGTTCCCAGATGAAGTCAGAGTCAGCAAATGAATTGATCCTGTAAATGTCCGCTGACACGCGACGTGACATTGAACTTACTGACAAATTACTACTATCAAAAGTTTTGGGTTACGGAATGAGTTTTGATATAAATTGAGTATATTTATATTACGGAATTAGACAAAGCTCTCGATTGAAATTTATTATCAGTAAAGTCACACAATTAAAAAAAAAAACAGAACTGCTGTACGTCCTAAAGTGATATTCACTTCTTTAGAAATGAAATTTAAAAGACCTTGCTTAGTGCAGCTGAAGAATATTCAAGAAACATATTCAAGAAGTTTTAATTCTCTAGATCCAAGGCTTTGTCTGTGAGTCAGTCCGTGTTTTAGAGTATTATTAAATAGAAAGTTTTTTCCTGGGGAATTGCATATATATGTATTTATTTTAAAACCTGTATTTTAGTAAAGTGAATTTGTAAAACATTTTCAACCATTAACTTGTTTCATATTTAAATCATTGAAATTGAGCAATTTGAATAGCAGCTTAGAGCAACACAGACATTCTAAATATGTCCGTGTGTAATCAAATAGCCTACCAATGATCATACACATTATCATCGTATTTTTCCCCTTATAATTTTAAAACAAAGACTTTATTTAAATATTTTTTTTTTTAATAAATCAGGGGGTAGGTGGATTTCATAATCGAACAATGATAAGTAAAGATATTAATTTTTGAATTTCATTAACAACTTAAAATAAAAATAGTCTTGCTATGAGAGTCTGAGCGGGGCGTGGGAAGGGAACGGTCACATGACCCTCAAAGTCCTTCTAAAAAATATATCAAAATAAAATACTTAACATTAAGAACAACAAAAACAGTTCTAAATTTAATTAAATAGGTTTCATTGTTATTTTCAGTTTTGGGGTTGTTCCATGGCTCCTATGCTGCTCGTTACGTCATCACCGAAGCACTGGCAATTATAGAATACGAATTAAAAGTTTCAGAATTACAAAAACTTTTTTGCCTAGTTGTGAAGCAATTATGGAAAAAAATATTAAAACATAAACTAAAAGTAAAAAAAAACAGGTTATGAAATATAACCATTGTAATGATCATATAAAAATTATTCATATCCTTTTAACGCCTTTTTACACTACACCTTATTAACATTTCAAAGGGATAAGACAAAAGATTCAGCTTTTTTCGGACGCCTTCGTTTATCTGTCAATTAAGAAATACCCAATACTAAGTTTTGGGTATACTTTTACTTCAAATCTAATTTTAGATACAGAACACAGAGCCCCTTATCAGCTTCAGTTTTTGAGATTTTTTTTTAGATACTAAACAGAATAATAAATATTTTGAATATTATTCATTTATGATTGCTATGGATGGGTGAAAACGTTGGTTTATAACTTGATCAAAAAACCACTAATATATTTCAGTAACCTCGATTAACCCATCGAGTAAACCAATTATTATACTATCTGTTATCATATATGTATGAATTTATATACATTTTCTTATTACATTTTAGCTCACCATTTTGATGTCAAATCCAATAATATGATTGCTTATATAAAATACTCTACTAATCCCACGATATTGATCAAACGTTAATTTTCCCGGATTCTAATTACAGGTCTGATATTATACTTACAATTACTTATAATTATAGGCCTTAATATTCCTCTCACCAATATTAAACTGTTTCCAATATTAATTTCGTAAAAATTATAAGGTATTTAGTTGGATATCGGTATTTGATTTATAACTTACTATTAACTTATAAATCAAATACATACGGTGTAAGACACCTATTAATTATAAATTTAAGGCAACAAAAGCTTAATTAAAAGTGATACTTTTTTTATTATCACAGGTTATACAATTTAAATCTTAATAAGATAAAGGTTAATGCACTAATAATTGTGGGAACACTTTCCGTATGTTCTATTTGGATTACAATATGCATGTCTTGATTTGACATTAAAACGGAATTAGATAATTCTATACTCTCTTAGTTTGAAATTAGCTAGTACACATCGTTGAGATGAAGATAACCGCAAACGTTTGCCAAACGAAGCGAAACGATATTGTATCCGATCTTATCTATCTGCTTAGCGTAAATTTTAATCGTTGCATTGGTCTCTCGAGATGCCACCACTTAGACATCATTTTACTATAAAACTCTCATAGAAACTATAAACGTGTATACGTTTTAGCATATATGTATATAAGTCGTAAATATGGGACATATAGTATAAATTTTATGAGAGTGTTCGACCGCTAAATTACGTTAAAAGATTTATAAGAAGACTAAATATTTTTCTTTATGATATAACTAGTTCCTGATAACTTAGTTATTAACCTTAACTGTTATTGTATAAAATAATTTAATTACATTTTATAACTTCAGTGAAGTAAGTTGGTGAATTAAAAAATTAGGTGAAGTAAGTTAATGAAAAAAAAAAATTATATTGTTCATAGAATCGTAGATTATTCTATTTTTAAAGCCTCATGTACAAAATACATTAAATTTTCATCGATTAATCGATTCATTTGCAGTTAAAACACATAAAACGTTCATATCCATATTTTCTGTAATGACATTTGCAGATTACAGTTGATTGCATGAGATATTCCGTGATGAAGCCATTTTCTCGAACTATTCATCAAGCGAGAACCATTAGGGTGTTTTCACATTAAGTTCACTGCACGCGACCTTTTTGTCTTTTACATTTGTTGCAAAAGGTCAACGAATTAACTATTTTATGAAAATATATACAATTTTTAATACCTAATATATCTTTTCCTATTTTTGCTTAAGGTTTATTAGGTTGTGATATTTATTTTCTAATTATAAAAATAATCTCATAAGACTATGAAGATCACAGGCTAGATTTAAATAAAACGAAGCTAAATAAATAAAATTAACTAATGCTAATACTAAGTAAATAAAATAAACTTGAAGTACTTGCAAAATAATAAAATTGAATATATTATTGATTTCCTCACCGATAATAAACTTAAATTACCATTAATTATGCATATAACTAATATTCAAATGTAAATAATACACACACTAATACATACACATTACAATTTTGAATTAAGTATAATTTATTCAATTAAAAAAAAAACAGGTTACAAAATATTATTTCTTTTGGCTGTAGTGTACAAAACGTTAACATACGGTATTAAAAATACATGTCATAACATTGGAAAGCGATTATATTTTATATATACTTTTTCGTATATACGTACATGTATACAATTTCATATATTCATATATACAATTAAACATAGTAATAATGCTTATATATATATAATGCAAAAAAAGATAAATTAAAATCAGATTGATGTTAAATGTAGTAAACCACTAAATATAAATTTAATATATCTCGATAAAATTTATGACGGTCATTCAAACACCATTTGCTGTCCGTTACCAGTCGATTATTTGTATTATCGACAATAGTGTACACTTTGATATAATTTGATTTCAGACCTGAAACATTTCAATTTTATATTTCGACTTTGTACAACAAGAACTTCATAAAAATGCAACACCTGAATTTTTCTAAAATGGCTTATATTATTTTTATATTACTACATATTTTTTTTTGTTATTCAGTTTCATTTATATCTAAAATCTGATAACACCACTCATAAATGCACATAAATGATTCGTTTAAAAAATATAAAATTGTCGATAAATAAAAATCGCATTGTAGGCAAGGCTTAAGTTTTAATGAACTAGGTCACGTTCGGGCGATGACGTCACAGGACAACAGTTGGGTTGATGTTTCCCGATTAAACCCTTGCTGGAAGGAAGGTAAACTAAATTAATGGCAACATTATATGAGATACATTGTTAGTTTATCATGCACTGTGTCAGATTACAAAAGTTTTGGGGTAAATAAAGTAGGTATATAATCATTAGGTATATTTGTAGAAAATATGTTTTTGTAATCCCCCGGGACTTAAAATATTTATAATTTGAAATGTATTATTATCTTAAGATCGTTGACTTTAGAAGTCTAGACATTATAAGTTATGCAAATTCCTTAAAAGCTTTACGTGATGATTCTGTGTTTTACAACGTATGTACAATATGACTAACATAAACTTTCATAGTTTTCAGTGTTTCAAAAACATTTACATATCTAACATAGATATGTACTAGCGACCTACCATGGCTTCGCACGGGTGCATAGTAGATACTAATATGTATGTATGGTAGTGAAGATTGATTGATATTGAGGTTATACTACATGATGTCTTTTATAAAATATTTAAGCTGTGCCTCCGTTTTATTAATCTCTGATATCTGTTAATCTATGCATTTTAATGAACTGCTGTTAAGAGCAGTATGGATCTACACGAGATGTATTTCATATATAATTCATTTAATTGGATAAGAAATAATATTGTATTGTATAAAAAGCTTGGAAAATATCACATTATTTTATAATATATAAAAAATGGTTATTTCGGGTTATCTTTTAGAGATAAATATAAACTCTTGTGGACTTTCATATTGATGTTTTAAAGATATATATTTCCGTAGTGGGTACATGAATCTTTATATCTTAAGGTTAAGCCATCTTTTTTCGATTAATGAGCACAAAAATATGTCTGTTGCAACATTATATTAATAAAAAAATATATGTATTGTACATAAAACCTTCGTCTTGAACCGTTCTATCTACTAAAAAAACATCATCCAAATTTGTGGGATAGTTTTATAGATCTAAGCAAACATAGGAACAGACGGTGGGAATAGACTTTTCTTTATACTAAGTGAAGATGATAAAAAACAAGTTATACAAAGTGGTTTAATGAATAATGTAATTCGAATGGTATATTCCCAAAATACTTTTTTGTGAACAATAACATTCAAGGACAAAAAAAAAACTATTTTCAGGACATAAAATATCTTCTGATAATGATATGGATGGAAGTGAAGTAAGATTTAATATTATGTATTTTTTTTATTATTAATTAATTTTTAAAACAACTCTCCCTCCCCATGACTCGAATATTTAACGGTCAATAGAATGTAAACAAAGCCATTAATTTCTATTGTTCAAATTTATGTTAGTATTTATTATAAACATCATGTATACCATTAAGGTAGCTATTTGTATTATAATTAAAGTTGAATTCAGATTTTGTATTTTCCATTGAAAATTAAAGAATTTCCAGACAAAAAAGTATTCTATACATGTCATTTGATTGATGTAGCAGTCACTTTTTACATATATAATGTCCCACTTTTGTCTCCTTCAAATTTGATTATAGGTTTGTCTATCCAAATTTAGATATATTACTTTATTTTAATTTACAGGTGTTTTAATGGAGATAAGATATTCTTTACTTACAGTGTTTTGAGTTGTTATTACTTGACCTAGCTACTCTTTCATATAATCTGAGTTTTTTTTTAGATAAAAACTGTAGAAATAAATCTAGTCTTACTTAATGGTATGTAGTTAATAAATTGCTCTATCAAAATGTAAATAACCAATCATAACATCAATTAAAATTGTTATTCAGAGACGCTTGTTACCAACTAATATCAATTTCTTTACTTTATAGAATGCAGGCATTAATTTGCAAGTTCCATTTATATTCATAAACATGAGCCCACAGTCGAGGCAATTGTGGTGGGGTGATAGTACTAGCGGATAAAGTATTAATTGTAGTATTCATACAAATATTGTGGCAAGATATGACATAAGAAATAAATATATTACTATAATACCAATTCCTTACATTAGATTTGAAATGATATCGAAGTCTTAAGACAAAAAATATTTATACTTTTTTATATTTTTTTCGTTTTATCTTATACATAATGTTATAATATCTATACCTCACATTACATTTGCAATCATATTAAAGACTTAAAGCAAAAAAAAACCATTTATATTATATACTTTTTTCATTTTATCATACACATATTTATATACCTTTATATATTCAATAGCAGTTATTTTGTTTAATTTGAACGTTGATAAAACACGTATAATTTATAGGTCGTATTCTGTAAACCAGTAAACTATCCATATTGTGACTTTTATTCTCAGTTTTACGTTGTGACCGGTGGTTTATGGTGCGTTTTATTTGATCACAACAAGTGCCAATTGTAAAGTCAGACTCACTTCAAAAGTTTATTTTATGCATTTAGAATTAATTGGTAACAAATGTTTTTATTTACAACAAATCAATAGATTGTTTTTTTTTTAATTTTCTGTATGTTGAATATTAATTAGAAATTTAATGAAAGAACTTTGACAAAAAAAGAATTCAGTATAATGTAATTAAACCATCTCTCCCTTGTTTCTTACAGGTTAGTGGGAGAAAGATGTGTAGACATGAGTTTGACGCTTTACAAACTGCAGTCTCACCATTTTCCCTTAACAGATTTCATGATGCCCAAACTTGAGTAGAAGACTCTCATCACACTTTGGCCGGATGTGGTCGAGGACTCCAAGAGATTCAAGCTTATCGTTGTTGTAGATTAAGGTTCTTTAATAGTTTAAATAGGTTAGGTGGTTTTAGTTTGAACATGGCTTAAATTTTTACAGAAAAATCTAGAATGCCTTAGAATGCCATTCGTTTTGTCGAGTTTGAAATCAATCATCCTACGAGTGTTTTTTTTTTCACTTATTAAACTGTTTAAATAATTAAGGGCAAATAGTAATTTAATTTAAGAATTGAGTATAAGAAATAGCCTTAAAATATATATATTGTATTTTATATAATAGCTTTAATGTAACATTAATACTACAAACACAATAAAAACTAAACTTAAACTTTTATTTTTATTTCAACCCTGGTAGAAAATATAAAAAATACTAATAAAATAATATACTTCCCTATTTAATATAAAAAAATATATTTACTTATGAAAGCAATTTTCATACTATTCACTTCACATCCTTGAAAAATATTGCTATGAATATTATAAATGCTGACTGAACATATAAAATCAGATGGTATTTCAGTTTACATAATATTGAAAACTCATATCTTAGACCAGATCTAGGTCACATATACGATACTATATCACTTGGTCGAATATTTTTCAACATAAACAATAACCCCATACTTTTCTTCAAAACCTTTATTTTGTATAATTTGCTACGTTAAGAGAGTTTTGAAATTATTAAAATATTTAAATAAATTAAGTATTTTAATAAGTATAACTTGCGGGTGAATTAGATAAATAGAATATGTACTATTAAATAATATAAATAAATGTACTCTAACATCCACTGAAATTCAATATTACGTAAACCGAAAAGCAAATACACGGTTATATTTCATTCGATTGATGTAGATATATGTTACTTTGGACGTATTTGTTCAGAATAACTATACTAACACTATTACACTTTTAAATATTACTAACTGATCAGAAAAAAATTAAAGAAAAAAATACAATCGCTCTCACTGGGACCATACAATATTCATGAACTGATTTGATCGTTGAAATGACCCTTTAATAGCGGAGCCATTTTCACAGTCCGGTATAACTGCATTTTGCAGATCGGTGAAAATTCTCTTTATTAATGATTAGACATTATTCTCTTTCTAAAATACTAAAATATAAATAAAATGCTTGAAACGATAAAAAAATATATATTATAATATTAAATTATATAAAATAACATAATATTTAATTTTATAAAACAATTATCGCAATATCAGTAAATAAATAAAGCCCAAACCTCGTATAATTATATAAAAAACGTCGTTACAAGGCCTTGTTTTATATTCATAAGTATGACAAAGCGATACTTGAGTATATTTGAATGTGATAATGATGTTCCTATATAAATACGTATTTGTACGCTTTATGTATGTCTTAATAAAATCTCTTAAATTTTTTTTTACATTTTTTTCTTTCTATGTAATGTTTATAATAATAAACGCATATACGTATGCTTTTAAAGTATGAACAGATAAATAAAATTTAAATCAAATCTATTGTTTATAACTTAATATTTATTTTTACGTTTCAGTTCACTAAAATGAACAATTTATCCTATTTGTTTATGAAGAACGCTTGCTGCAAACGATTTTTATTTAATAGTTTTTCTAACCCAATTCTCAGTGTCGAAAACATAAAATTTTTAGGTTGGGCGTACATAAAAAATGCAAAATCATCTAATGAGGTCTAATAACGCTAGTGCTTTATAGAGTTATTAGAAAAATATCCTAAAAGAAGTCAAATACTCTTTAAAATCATATAGGTAATTATTAGTTCCAGTCAAGTAAACCTGGTAGAAATTTAAGTTAACAAATCTTATATGTATTTTAAAATAAGAGGTATTACACAACTCAAGTTATTATATCTTTGAAAGTATTCTTTTCTACTTAATGCCTATCTTTTCCGACTCAATTTTCTTGTTAAAGATCTATTCTTGTTAAAGATCACTATTGCATTGTCGTCAATAGTAACCTTATTTGATATTGTTTGATATCAATGATACCATACTGTTAGACTTCAGCATATCCAGAATATTGATTTTTAAATAGGGACAGCTGTTCCCATTTCTACAGAAGCGAATTTCTGATAGATGTCTAGTATTTATCATCGTATAGACCGCCGACTCTTTGCAAGCCTACTATTCGAAATTATTATCTTAAGCAAGCTTACCTTTTCTTAATTTTCATATACATGATGTGTTTCACCAACATGGCAATGGTAACCACCACCAACCACCCTCATGTTGCAAGTGTCCATGGAAAAAAGTTAACCTCTATCCATCAGATTAGAGGTAACTTTCAGTACAGGTAACTTATAGAGAGGTTTCTACCTGATGGTGGAGCGTTAAAAAAATATAAATATATCAAAATGTACACGCAACAAAGTGTTTACAAAAACCTTCCGTATCTTTGTGTCTTGGTAAAATTATTTAATCCGAAAATTGATCCCTTAATAATCTGGGTTTATATCACAATGTTGGAATTAATCCATTCGCTTACAACATAACATATAACCCTTATAAAATGGATAATTCCTTTGATATATAAAATCTCATATTTTAAAGCATTATCCCATTAACTGTTTATTAATCCAATCAGATCCACGCTTACCATTTTTTCAGTAGCCTTAATTTTTTCAGCATAACGCTCAATAAAAATAATGTCATCCAAATAGGATAATTATAATATAACTGTGAATGGTTATCACCTCATCGTACACTAATAGAACATATAAAAAACTATGTCAAAACTATTAGTGCTATGTCGCAACCCTAATTAGAATTGACAATATATCACTGCAAAAGCGTTGGTTGAAAATGTGTCATTTACCCGAATTAGGGCTGGTTACAGTTGGTTTTTGAATCATGGTTTATTTACGTTAAATAACCATTTCAAGAAACTTAAGTTTTAATTATACATTTTGCCCCAGACGTTAGAAACGGACGGAAAAATGTCTTTACAAAGAATATTAAAAACTGTTGTATTAACTTGTTTGTATATTTGCATTTATAATATTTATATTTATTTTATTCATCGAAACAACTTGCAAAATCACTTAATTTATCGTAATGCAATTTTAAATTAAACTCACTTTATAATTTAACTTCAACTGTTTAACTCGTTTAAAAGTAATTTTCTAATCACCCCAAATTATTTTAATGAGTACAAAATTCATGAAATTGTTGGTCTACATTAAAGTTTGCAGCTATTTCTTGATTTTAAGATTACACAATAATAAAATAAACAAATAAAAAGTACTTACCTGATACTTTGCTGACGGGATGCGTAACTGGGGCAACCGCGGTGGTAGCTGTGTTCGGAGGATACACTGGATCGCAACATTCTCGCTCCGGGAACTCGCTCGCACCTACACATGCAACCCCCAGCACTATAACCCCCAAAACAGGCCATACCTTAACCCTCAACGCTCGCATCGACGCGACCCAACCCCTAGCCCTCAAACACACACAATTATCCTGCCTGCTTGTCTCATATTCACCTCCATTTATATTTAAAGTCATGTGTTCACATCACTTTTCACTCGTTCGATATTTATAGAATTTTATTTATATTTACTCAGACATAATTGACTTTTTATTGTTTTACTATTGACGTTTGTTTGTATATTCAGTATGAATTAATACCTGTAGGATATATACAGAAATTACAAAACTAAATATACAGCTAACTAGTTCGTTAAGAAAGTGGAAAAAATGCACTTAAGACAAATTTATACAAGCAATAAAATATAGTTATGACAATAAAAGGCTATACATGCACTGGCAAGCTTTACAAAGGTATTATAATTGTTACATATAGTCCTTATATATGCATAAATGTATAAAAAATAAGTATAGAACAAAACACCTTAGTATCATTGTGGCTTGAACGTCTCAAGATAATTTTATTCTTAGAAAATCAGAATTGATTTTATATTAAGTCTACAACATATATCCTATATGTGTAAATATAGTATAAAAATACTTATCCCTAGTGGCATTATATACAAATTGTGAACTGACCCAAGAAAGAAAAAAAAAACAACAATTTAAAACGTTCCTACAATTAAATATTTAAATGTCACGTTCATCGTCCCGCGTTAATATGAAGGTCATTAAAAGAAACGGAATTCATTAAATACGCTATTTAACTTTTGGCGGAAATCTCGACGCCCATTACTTTTGTTTTTTAAACTTCGCCTTTACAAGATATTTCCTGAAAAAGCATACAATCATTACGGCCGTCACTCTTTTATTTTTTTATCACTTTTAATACATAAAATGTTATATATTCTTTTAGTTTACACTCAGAACTCAAAAACAGTTACAATGTCTAAAAAATAAATTTAACTAAAATAAAACTTGACGCTATTATAAAAGGCCATTTTAAAATCAATAAACATAAAAGGTCGCATTTTCCGTTATATGGCTGTAAATAAAAAATGGCCGACTTCCGGTCAAAGCACGCACTAGCTATTGTTGGCTCCATGGCGTCTATAAAACTTCCCCAAGGTTTCGCTATTGATTTGTATGCTATGCTATAATAAACATATTTCTTTTTACGGGTAAATATTTTGGACTTTGTTCGTTTATTTCAGAAACACACTCCAACGTAACCATTTAAAATTTTAAGATGCCTAAAACAACTTTCCCTGTTACGGCATATTAAGGTTATAGTCATTAAAACCGTTAACAATGACGCTAATGAGATGTCTATGTTTCGTTATTCACGACACTAGACGTCATTTATACAGGGTGTATTTATTTTAAAATAATATTAACTTTTAATACAAAAATGTTCGTACCAATAACGTAATAAAAACGTACCATGATTATTTTATCTAAAAAGGAATCTCATACTCTTACAATAATTGATTTGTGATATTTAATGGTAAGTTCTCAAATTTCAGGTAATTAGTAATCAAGCAAGGAAATAATTTTGACTAAATAATAACCACAATAAAAATAAAAAAATACAAATAATATAGTATTTTATAGTTTAGAAAACAACAACAACAACTAACTACAAAAATTATTAAATTATAATAAAATTAATAGAATAACCCCGATTTCCTATACGATGCCCTATATTTAAATAAAAGCGATATATTTTATCTGCACACTTGTAATTAGAGATACAATTAAAACTATCTATGAAATATTCATAATAATTAATAACAGAGAAGTGGAACAACTTATTTATAAAGCTGTCTTCTCCTAGATGGATGATCTAGGCTGAAACTGTGGTCACAATCTTGTTATCGTTGTAGAACGCCAAGTAGACTTTCTCCTAGGGGAGAAAGTCTGGACTCGATCCTGGGGGACTGTGTACAACCAAGACCAGCCCTAGTATCACGATATTCCGATCATTCTTTTAATGTTTTTATGAAATGATTCGTTGCGTGATGATGGTGACTGAAGATATAATAAAGATTTCATCGTCCAGAAAGAAAGTATATGAATCAATTCAAACATATATGTAAATAAATTAAATTAAAAAAATATATATTTTTTTTATATGGTGGTTTGAAAGTTACTTTCACAGTGTATCCTGTTACTACCTTAAATGGGTGGAAAATTAATACCATAACATTTATAAATAATATAATATATATCCTAATAATATAATATAATCCTTGTTGAAAAGAAATAATAAGTAGAGAAAATCAAGTAGATAAATTAATTATATAAGATATTTAGTTTTTAAGTTTATAAATACAAACTAATTTATTTTTTAAAAGAATTAAAAAAGTCATTGTTTTTTTTCAATTAGATTTGTTTGAATTGTGCCGTAATGGCTGTCTTGGCTTAACACAAAATTCACTGTATTTGTGTTATAATTAACGAAAATTACATTTCGTTTTGATTACCCATTCCATTTTTATCGACTAAATTTTCGTTTTGTATTATTTTATTTTGCTTTAAACATAATTATAATACACCATATCAATGGGAAACCATTATTGTTAACAATTAAAAGTGTTTCAAAATTTTATTCAAATACACAATTATTTGTACGCATTAAGTTGTATACTAATTTGGAAAAAAATCATATATAATTTAAAAATTTAATTCATATTTTGTTTATGTTTGATAATTTTTTAAAGAACAAGGATAAATCTTAAGAAATCTCTTCTAGATATTTCTTTATTCTTGTAAATATTTCTTTATCTAAACTAGATCTAGATTTAGTTATAATCGTTAACCTGACAATTGCAATAACTAAAACACGAAACAGGTTCTGAGACTTGGCATTCAAGGCGAGACAATGAACCGTCCGTTCCACACTATAGTACTTAACTCAAATCTACTTTACAAAACACAATACTATATACATATACACAATCAGTGGTTGAACTTACGGTATATACTTTTAGTAATATTTAATTTACAAGTTGTATGTCAGAGAACACAATCAAACTTTAACCAGCGGTTATATAAATGGTGATAAAACCGCTTAAAAGGTAAGGCAAGTTTTGATTATTTCTTTTCTTTTACAAAAATAAAACTTAAATATTTGCATATTTTAATCATATTGATGTTGTATTTTTCTTTCACTTAAGTCAGTACTAAACCTTTTTTAACTTTCCCTTAAACTATATTTCCTATAACAAAAGTTTATTTCGTAATAACTATATTTGTTAAATATATTTATACAATAATAATATATCAATAAACGACAAGTAAAACTAATAATAGCACTCAATAGAAGAAGAAAATTGACACTTGCCGTAGCACCTTCTACGACGTTTTGTAGAACACTCGTAGCACTACAAAGAATATTTATTCATAATTGAAAATCCATACAAATACATTAAACATTAAATTTTCTTTTTGGTAAAATTATTAATATACTTTTAACATTTGTGCTGTAATATAAAATAAATTTATCAAAAAAGTAAGTTATCAAGTTAATTAAAAATTTTCGAAGCGTAGCATGGAATCTAATCACACTAAGTAACTTACTAATAGTTTTCAGTAGAAACTAAGAGATTATATTATATTTTAAAATACTTAATATTAATGACGAAATGTATATAGAAATAGATTTACTCATTAAAAAAAATCTCTCTTTATTAAATGACTACTGAAATATGTAAAAAAACATTTATTACCGAGCTTCTAACACCTCAGTTTCAAATATCAAAATATGAGTTACGTTCGTCATATACCAACATACACTAGCATATCACAGTTATAATTTTACTTATAAGCAATCATATAAAAAAATCTTTAAAGTGGGCTTAGTCCAGTTCATTTAGCTAGTAGAATGCCATGACATGGTATTAATTAGTTCATAAGTATTACTTAATATGACTTGTGACTATGTTTTATAAGGTGTAATACCTCATATTATTTAATTGGTATTCCCTGACTCGGATTTGATATAAACTATACAGCCTTCTAATTAGACATTCTTCTTTGGTCGGTTCATTGAGTCCAGAGCAAGAGCAGCAGCAGCAAAGCTTGCCGTTCTTGCCAAGGTTCGGCAGTACTTTACACCGGGACAGCTTCTTGTTCTATACAAAGCACAGATCCGGTCGTGTGTAGAGTACTGTGGTCACATATTTGCTGGTGCCGCAAAGTCTCATCTTGCGGTTCTGGACTCAATTGAGAGGCGAGCAAAGAGGCTTATCGGCGATCCCGAATTGGTCGAAGCCGACCTCCAAAGTCTTGAACACAGGCGTAAAATTGCTAGCCTCTCAGTATTCTATAGGATACATTTTGGTGAGTGTGCGCAGGAACTACACGACTTAGTTCCCCCGTCCCCCTTCCATCACCGGACGTCCCGACGCTCGGCAGGTATCCATCCTTTTGTTGTGGACATTCCACCTGTCCGAACGAAGCGCTTTGCTTCCTCATTTTTAGTGCGTACAGCGAAGGACTGGAACAATTTGCCTGCGTCGGTATTTCCGGCCAAATATAATGTGGGTGTCTTCAAGAGAAGAGTGAATAGGTTGCTAGGGCAATGCGCCTTACCATCTAAGACTACATTCCACTTACCATCAGGTGGAATGTAGTCAAGCATTGCCCTAGATCGTATAAAAAAAAAAAAAAAAAAAAGACATCCAATATCTAGGATATATTGAAGATACGGATGATACTGTAAAATAAACTGAAATTTAACATATTATTTAAATTAATGATAAAACAATAAATATCAAAACGATTGAACTTCTAAAATAAAAAGAAAATGTTCAAACAAAAGCTATTTCGGAGGTAAGACAATCTATCAATCTAAAATTCCTATGCAAAAGGCACCTGGCTTGTGAAAAATGGGCGCCCATTGTTATGCCAAGAAAATACATTTTGGATTTTCTTACTATATATAAATATACGAGCATATATTTATGCTGTTATAAAATATTGTGAATTAATGAAATCATTTTCATTTGATTCTCATGTTAACTTACTTCTTAAAAGGAACATTTATAGTATGAATAATTATCGAAATAAAATTTATTATTATTATTTTTCATTAAATAAAAAATATATTTATTTATAATGTAGCTAGAAACTAATGCTTGTTTTAGAATACATATAAAAAACTAGTATGTACGTAAAACTATGAAGCACCCAGACGTAAGACTTTTCTTATTGATATCAATAAATTGTTATTATAGTTAATGGTTTCTTCAGTCTAAGAAATATCGAATAAAAACCATTTCAAGTTGGTAATGAAATTTTAATAAAGGCCGTATCGTTCCCGCCATTGCCGTATATGTTTAGCTTCCCGCGCTTTTTTTAAAATATACTTTTTATTAAATAAAACTTATTGTGTAAAAAAGTGATTATGTATGCATATGCATATACATATTGTTGTATGCATTTTAAAAATAATGATTTAATTTTATGATTGTAAAAAAATATAATTAAATTAAAATTCTGTAACTGTTAGACAAAGGTATAATAGTCATACAGCAAAGTAGAGTGTCTCAATAGAGCTTGTTATGGCTATGTAATCATCAATTTTAATCGTTGCTCTTATACATGATGTTACATAAGAATTGAATTTCATTTCCTACATCTTGTTTTACACCTGGAGTACTTTAAAAAATATCTATACATAATTTATTAGTCTGTCGATAGTTAGGACTTATAATAGGGTAACATCTTTACAAGTAGGTCATAATTATATTCACCAAAATCGAGAAATTCAAGTCGTTGCTGATGACGTCCAAGCCACAATCAAATGCATTCACAGCACATTAGGAAATATAATAAAAAGAGAAGTTTAATAAAACATTTTACTTAAAAAAATCGAAAATCGCCCGCGCGTTCCATAGCGCGCCATGCGTGCGTTTAATACAACGAACGCGAAGCTACTAACGTAGTAGACCTGGAATGGCTTCAGCCATCCCCACCTCACCTCACCCCCTCACACCCCTTTTAGCCCTGGCCCAAGCTAAACATTACAAACGAAACAGCCTAACTGAAATAAATGAAACATTCCGTTTACATCTCTATGCGAAACATATAAAATATAATTTTATTCGATTACATTATGATTTTCCACTGGTGTAAGGCTGTGTGCCGGAAAAACGATGCACGACAACAGACTCGCAAGTAACTGGTACGTTTATTAAATTTTCAATTCTAATTATTTAAGACCCTAAGTTCGGGTTAATAGTGCTGATTTTCATTTGGCGAAAAACGAATGCTAGAGAAAAATTGCAAATGTGTGCAGTGAACACAAATGTCCGAATTCGATTACGTTATAATTGTTATGAAGCATGCTGTAACAATATATCTTATTTCTATAAAAGTAAGGGTTGTTTTGGAGTATCAATTGTCTGTTTTCTGTATGTACTGTTTGCTTTCCACGGTTCATATTAGCTAGTGCTAAGCTAGATTACAATGACGATTGAATATATACTTCTTCGAGTAGAAATTAAAGTCTGTTTTTGGCTGCGTAGTTATAATAAGAAAAATCGAAATTTAACACCGTGGGACGGTTATTAATGTGAACGTAGATTTTGTCAAATGAGTATCGCAAGTGCAGTTTGCTTGACAAAATGACGTATTTCAGTTTCTACTTTCAATTACACAAGGAAATCAACCGTCTATGCAATGCTAATTATCAATGAATCCTTTTATTTAATTTATTACAAAATATGTTCGTTGAAACAACAGTATATATATATATATTTTTTGTAATATCACAATAAAGATTATCTTTTCTAATTATCATCTTTCATCTGTCGTTATCACAATTATATGTGGTTGGAGCAATGGAAATTTCTTCTAAGTTCTTTGATAACTTTATCTCAATGAAGACGTGTTTCTTTATCACGTAATTTTTGATACTCCATCCATATCTCCTTCGGTCACCGTCTTCTTATATAACCAATTAATTTATTTTCCCAATTAGTGATAAGCTTGCACTTTATAAGAATGTTTGTTTTTCTGACTCTCTGAGACTATTTGTCCGCGTAATTTTCAAGATTTTCTTTTAATATCTATTAAATGAATATAATTTTTCGAGTCTTTATAAATAATAACTTAAATACTTTTATGTATATTATTTGGAAAGCCACAAACGAAGTTGTATTTAAGAGTTTGTACATATAATTGTATTATCACCATAAAAATCAAAAATCGTATAAATTATGTAAGCTAATCATATTAAGAAAACATTTTTCTATATTTATAACGTTATTTCGGGTACAACCGGGTCAACCGTCTGGGTCAGGCACATGCAATTTTGTTGCTTTTTATTACTTTGGTAATAATTACCTAAGTGTTTAAAGAAATTCAGCATATAATTCAACAGATAACAATATACATATATATATATATATATATATATATATATATATATATATATATATATATATATATATATATATATATATATATATATAAAACTGAAAATCAAATATCAAATAACGCTAAAGAAATCGTTAACATTTTAATTGACCGACCATAATTATATATAAGCACTAAGAGAAGAAAAGACGTTTGTTTTTGAGAAAATTAATACAGCAAACAGAGCAGGAACTTCCAAACAAACTATATTTTCACACAAAATTACATTTTAACAAAATAAAAACGAATAATATAGTGTTAAAAACAATGAACCAAGGTTTCAGTATAGTACCCGGGTCTAGAAAATACAACAGATTACAGCTCCATCTAAAATTATTACATAAATGAAGTAGCAGTTGACCAGCTCTCCACATTGTGTCGTATAATTGAACGCGGTTAAATGTCGTGACTGAGTAACTTGCGAGTGAGCACGCACGCCTTGTTTTTGAACGGATATTATACTCTTGAATATTCTTATTAAAGGTTTTTTAAAACATTACTAGAATTTATGTGTATACCATATTGTACTTTAATTTTCAAACGTCTATCTCGCTGTAATATTTATACTAGTAGGAACATTTAACGAAAAAGTCGAATAATACGAATTAGTTTTAAGGTGGTAGAATTAAAGAAAAACATTGAAGAAAAATATAGTAGGTGTAAGGGAAAAACAATAAACCTTAAGCCTGTAATAATAACAGTTATTGTGTATTTTATAGCCCACAATTTTTAACATGCGCAGGTTTTTGCGTTAGAGATTTTTTGAACTTTTTCATTAACATAGTCTGTTTCATTTGACCTTTCAAAAAGAACATGAAATATTGTTTTTCATAACTTATTTTTAAAAGAACTCGTCAACAAAAACACACCAGTTCCACTATAGCTTAAATAACATGTAAAAAAATGGAGATTGTCCAGAAATATTACAATTATTAACTTGAAATTCATTTATGGTAGAATTCCGATGCGTGCACAGTAATTTCTTGGTGATGAACGTTACAATGCAAGGGTGGGGCGACAGTATGTCATTTCTAATAGATAGAGGTATCTATCGATGTAAGGTAACTTGTTCACGTCACCGTCGAGGAGAATTTTGCCAGCGCCGGACAACCGACTAGCCAATGCTATGGTGATAGTTTTCTGACTCTTTGAATCCATTTACTAATACAGAGGCCATCGTACGTACTCGATTTCTTGCTCCGTCGCCTATACGCTGAGAGATCTTCCCTCTTAAATTTTTGGCTGCCTCAGCTGTGGTGGTAACAATGATGCTCTTCTCCGGGTCCAAGTGCGATATTATCTATGTGGTTTTGCCACATTCCCCGTTTGCCATGCCATGGAACGGGGTTCCATGCCATTTGCCATGGGACCCCGTTGACCCAGTTTAATATTGGCACGGTCCAAGCTTCGAAGTTTATAAACGTGCTAGCTTTGTCATATCCTCTAGCATTATCTTGGTGCATTGGGCCGTGACGACAATTGGGTCGTTAGATGGCGTCATATATTTGGCTTTGCCTGTCCGCTTCATCTCCGTCTTATCCAACATAACAAAACCACTGGTCGCATTGTATGCTGCCATATGATCTCCTGCCATTGTGCCGTGAATGATCTTTGCTGTTTAGTTGATGTATATGGCTGCGTCTGCCTCCTTGAGTTTCAGCTCCAAGAACTTCCGATTTCCGATTTTATAGGCCTGAAGAATTTCTTCAAGAGGTACTGTTTGGCCTGTTTAGTCGCTTTTGATAGAGCTTGAAACTCAAGAAAGGCATTTATAAAGTGATTCAGTGGTCCCTTCGCCGGACAAATACTAGGCGAACTGACTATTCCCATCTTTGCCTATGTTTTTGAAAGTAATCTGTAATTTTATTTGTTTTGTTTTGTATTATATATTTAAAACGCAATAAGCCAAATTCATTATATTATAATGTTATCTTGTTTACTTTTTGTTATTATTATAATCATAACAAACTGTTTTAGTCAGTGTAATATCAATTTCATAATCAAATAAGCATACGATTGAGTTATTCTAACTTTACCTCATTCACAACCACTAAGGAGATAATTTTGTGATAATTGTCAACAAAATTATTTTTTATGCAATATCCTAATATTGTAGTGTTATTTTGTCAATTAGGATTTAGATTATGTCACAATTAGTTAACCGGTATAAACTTAAATGAAAAGTTTTAATAATTATTTGAAAATAAAATAGAGTTATTAATATAGTTTGTTCTATTAATTTTTTGTAAATGCATATTATTAAAAATAAGACCCAAATATCTCACATATACATGCGATATTCAGATTTAGATTCAGATTTATTAATACAAAACAGAATTATTAATATTTATTTTTAATTCTTTACTCAAGATATAATTTACGTAATTCTTTAGGGCTTTACTTTTTTCTAAATTAAATTAAATTCTTAAATTGTAATAATTAGTAAACATTTTGTGTCTGCAATAAAATACATAAAATATTTGTCCGGATGACCTTTCTTGATCCATCCTATAATTTGTTGTAGAAATAGAGACTGATTCCAAAAAGACATTTTCATCAACATCATGTTCGAACCAGGCGGGACGAATATAATATATATGTCAATATTTCATCACAACTGGGCTTCGAATCTGGAATCCGTTAACTTAAAGGTGACTTACATTATGTAAGTTGTATAATATCATAATATAAACTAACATGACACATCTAAACATGAAACTGTTGTGTCTGTAAACAAATCTCCAACGAGGAAATCGAATCCAAGACCTTTGGATTAGCAGGCTAATAGTAACTGAACCAGAGAAACTACTTACGTATTTTTATAATAGCCGCGATATACAACAACGATATATTTATAATGTCTGTCATATAATTTCTTATTTATACATTAATGTTCTTGAATACGCTGGTAACTTTCTTATCGAATTTAGCCTATAATAAGCAGTTTTCTTTGTCCAATCACGCAAGTCAAGCGACCATTAAAGAGCAAAGGAAGTTTATTTTATAAAAAGCTTCAAAAAAATAAAACAAAAATAAAAGTATATATGCCATAGTTTATACATCGGAAATGCCAGTCTCTTCTTGCATTAGAATAATTCTTGGTGCTAAGAAAAAAATAATATTAACTAATCTCTCCACTGCTATTGCTCTGATGCCCTTACATTTACGAGACATTGAAATATTCTAACTTGAAACACTAATAAATGTTGTTTTATAAATCTATATTTTTCGACCAAGAATGCTAACGACAATACTTGCACATGTTGCTTAACTGTAACCAACTACCAAGTTGATTATTGGTAGAAATCCCTCATAAACACCACTTTTTAGTTTATAATAATGTATTCATAACGCAGTTATAAGGAGTTTTTTTCTCAAAACTAATTATATATTACTCTAAAAACTAATTTCATTGCCCGGAAATAATAAAATTTTATAGAATTAAATAGAAAATAATGAATTGAAGCTACTATTATTTTAAAATAATTTGTTGGTTTTTACATTATAGAAGTTTGCCTTTTCCATTAAATAATTTCACATTTTTCGGGAGTACATTATATTTTCTAAGACTTTAATGAGGGAAGAGTATTTCTACACCGCTCATTTCCTCATTTTCTCTAAAGAACTAAATGACTGAAGTTATTTGTTTTAGGAATTTACAATCTAAATGCTGTGCCATATCCAGAGATACAATTGAACAAAATGTTCTGTGGCGCTTTTTAGCAGAATATCAGGCAGGAAAATATTGTTGAAAAAAATTATTATGCCTTGTAGTCATTATTTATTACTTACCTCCGAATGCAATCCGTTCACATCTATACTATACCACTATATAACACGAGTCATATAAAACATCGAAAGAAAAGAAGAATGTACTTTTATAGTAAAGTTATATTGTTAACATCCACCTGTCTCTTCCTCAATTATTAGCAGTTGGAACTATTCGTCATAACATATTGCAAAAGATTTGGTAAAAGTTTTAGGGCCGACTGCCGCCTTGACATCTACGCTCCTTGGGAATTTTCTTATAATGGAATTTCCGACACCTATCAGCCACCTTTTGGAGAAGTGAGGAAGAATAATATCAACTTAGTACAATAGTATTTACAATTATATCCACCTGTATTTTATTAATTAGCCTGCTTTTACACATCCTTAAAAATAATATGCGGCGACCGTAATCTTAATCTAATAAGCGAGTGCACAAACTTTTAATAAAGATAATATAAAATAGACAACTGCAAAGAATAAAGGAAACACATTAAAACAGAAGTTTACATAAAACATCATTATAACAATATTAATGTACCAAAACGGTAGCTGGGATCACGAAGATAGAGAAGAACGGTAGATAACTAGCGTTGGTTTGGGAAGATACCAAAAAGGTCATCTATGGTTCTTCGATATGGATTCAGACAGACTCTCAGAGGTTGTAGGTTCGAGTTTTGTCACGTGTTTCAATTAAAATGTGTACTTTTGATTATTAAGCGTGATTTTTACAATAACTTTTATACCCAGGTATCTACGACGTAACGTTTTAATCTGAACTTTTTACTTCCGACTCTTAAATACTAGATATACTGTATCCCGCTACAAAATAATATTTTTAACGATACTTAAATATAACAGCTTCACTGATTTTTAATTGAAGCGTATAACTGAAATGTAATTTTAATATCGATTTTAAAATGGGGTGGTTCATAATGCTCCGTTTTATAGCACTCTCATATTTAAAAGGGCTTATACTTTGACTATACATAAACATGTATAGATACTCCTGTAGGTACGTTTGAAATAATTGCATTGTTGTGCTATAAGTATGAATCTTACACTTCCTCGAGCTGTCTTGTGTGTAGAGATGTCTATAAATAAATTAAAAATTAAAATGTATGTTTCTGTAATGTAATGTGTAATGTATGTATTATTATTAAGATTTGGATAAAGATAAGGACTTTATCCAAATCTTAATAATAATTGTCGATCTAGAAATATCTTATGTTTATTACCTAACCTTTGGAGTTTGTTCATTATAATTTTAATTTACTTATTACAGTGCATTTTTTTTCAGACTTAATAGCACGAACGTACAAAAGTTGAATTCGTTTTTCAATAATTACTTTTACATTTGTAAGAGCTGTTAAAAACTAATTAAAATAATAACTAAAACTGTGGCAGTACTGAGTACTACCTTACGACTGCCGGTCATCGGATATTATGTTTTATCATAGAAGAGAATCTATCTTGACCGCCCTCAGAACTATCTCAAAGCCTAAAAACAGTGCCAAAAAAAGGCTCGTACCTTTGCATTCATAAGAAACCAAAATGTTGCTCTTGAAAAAAAAGCTTTAGTTGCAAGTATTGCAGTCAAATTATTTCAGCACAATCGCTGCACGAAATAATAAGATATCAGAATATAAGATCAAAAATATTCTATAACAACAGCATTTTTTAAATATAAACTAATCTTGAACTCTCCGAAACAAAAGATGTCTATATAAAAAACAAAACAATCTGTTTCTCTGTTGTTGCATGAAAGATTCATAAATCATTGATGAATCACAGGAATCGCATACTGTCCATTCCAGCCCTCTACAAGATTTCATACAAATTTATCATCAGCATTGATGGAAAAACATCCAAACCTACAAAAATATAACCATCTTTTTATTCCCTTTTACCTATTTTAAGTAAGATATACATAGATTACATTTTAGTTGAATTCAAACTATACAAATGTTCAACCATTTTAGTAGTTAAGTCAAACATAGTCAGTCAAACGTATACATTATATACGCAGACTTAAATTTTGAGTTTAGTTTAAAAAAAAAATTATTTCTAATACCAGTCTCAAAGGCGATTGCATAGAATGGTTAAGGAATATTTTTATGAAACTTTTTATAAAATAAACTTCCTTTGCTCTTTAACGAACGCTTGACTTGCGTGATTGGACAAAGAAAACTGCTTATTATAAGCTAAATTCGATAAGAAAGTTACCAGCGTATTCAAGAACATTAATGTGTAAATAAGAAATTATATGACAGACATTAAAAATATATCGTTGTTGTATATCGCGGCTATTATAAAAATACATAAGTAGTTTCTCTGGTTCAGTTACTATTAGCCTGCTAATCCAAAGGTCTTGGATTCGATTTCCTCGCTGGAGATTTGTTTACAGACACAACAGTTTTATGTTTAGATGTATGTCATGTTAGTTTATATTATGATATTATACAACATATATAACGTAAGTCACCTTTAAGTTAACGGATTCCAGATTCGAAGCCCAGTTGTGATGAAATATTGACATATATATATTCGTCCCGCCTGGTTCAAACATGATGTTGATGGAAATGTCTTTTTAGAATCAGTCTCCATTTCTACGAAAAGTTATAGGATGATTCAAGAAAGGTCATTCGGACAGTTCTTGTTTATTGCAGACACATGCTTCTACAAAGTTTCTACTAATTATTACAATTTATAGTTACAGGTAAGCAGTAGATTTCCACGAAGTTGTGAGATATTTAAGACTTCTACCAACGGTATTTTCCACAGACCACCTTCATGAGTATTCAGGGTGAGAATATTTTCTGTTATGGCTAGGGTTAGTCAATAGAAAGACTGCTAAATAATTACGTAGGTAAATTATATCTTCATTAAAGAATTAGGAATAAATATTATTAATTATGTTTTTTTTTTTGTATTAATAAATCTGAATATCGCATATATATGTGGGATGTTTGGGTCTTATTTTTAATAAGGTATTTAATAATATGTATATGTTTATATATATACAATAAATTAATAGAACAAACTACATTAATAACTCTATTTCCTTTTCAAATAATTATTAAAACTTTTCATTCAAGTTTATACAGGTTAATTAATTGTAACATAATCTAAATCCTAATTGACGAAATAACACGACAATATTAGGATATTGCATAAAAAACAATTTTGTTGACAATCACGACAAAATTATCTCCTTGGTGGCTATGAACGAGTTAAAGTTAGAATAACTCAATCGTATGCTAATTTGAATATGAAATTGACATTACCTTGACTAGAACCGTTTATTCTGCTTATAACAATAACAAAAAGTAAACAAGATAACATTATAATACAATTAATTTGGCTTATTGCTTTTAATATATATGATACAAAACACAACAAACAATTACAAATTACTTTCGAAGTTACTTATTCCTACAGCGTTGCCATCTGCATCTAATAAATGACATTCCTCAAAATCATTTCGTTTTTCATCCATTTTCTCAAAACTATTCTTGCAGAGAAAGTCACACCCAAAATCATTTCTACCGTCTTCGATAATAGATTCTTCGAAGCCTGACTCTCTATATCTTTTTTCATTTTCATTGTGATAATTTTGGTACCTTCCAATTTCAAAATCTGGTGATATTGTTTGACCTTCACTTACTGATTCTTTACCTAAAATATCTTCAGGCTCCATGGAAGTTTGAAGGGAACTGGTTATTTTATTATAAGATCTTACATTTTCATTTTTCACTTCATACTTAACTTCAGACATTTCTAAATTGCCTTGATTTTCTAGGAGTGGTTTTATGTTCATTATATTGAAATTGGGCATCAGACGAGTGTCCCAATGATTCTGAATATTATCCGATGTTGATGGCTCTAAGTCTAACTGTGCATCTTCCCCTAATTTCTTAAATGATCCTAAATTATATTGTAGTGGAATAGAAAATGAAGGAAGGTCTACTTGAGAATTCTGTCTCGTCGGTAATGCTGATATGTGTATAGCCGGAGACGATTGTTTGGACTTGGAAGCATAATTATTTTGGCTGGAGTTCTCAGCTAGACTGATAATCTGGGATGAGGACACTGAAAAATTTACGTATATTAATGTAGTCACAGTTATTGGGAGTTATTTTTTCTGGATTGCAATAACACATAACTAGATTAGTAATGTATGTATTACAGCATAAGTACATATAATTTATATCTATCCAGACGATTTCATATGTACGTACTAACCTGGAATAGTAATAAAATCTCTCATTTCTAACGCGAGGGCTGAAGGAGACCGAGGGTCAGGGGACCTCGTGGAGCGTGGATAAGGCTCGCATCCAGCCTTTTGTTGCTTTCTCCATTTCGCGCGACGGTTCTGAAACCAAACCTGAAAAGACTTTGTTTTATAAATATATTGTTTTTGGCATTAGGTTCAAATGGAACGCAAAAAACTGGATTCGGTTAACAATTTTTTTTTTACTATTCTTTTTGTTTTCTTTATAAAGCTGTGTTTATTTATTAGCATTGATCCCACACTTTTAATCAAACATTATATAACCTGTACTCTTGCTTCTGTCAAGTCTATCCTCATTGCCAAATCTTCTCTAAAGAATACGTCAGGGTAATGGGTCTTATGGAAAGCAGCTTCTAGCTGCTCCAACTGAATGTTCGAGAATGTTGTCCTAAAAATATAATAATTAAAATAAATTGTATTATTACGACTGATTGGCTCAGTGTTGTTGTTAAAACTTGTATTTTTCAAGAACCTGGATATTGTGTCTATGTATGATACAGAAATAATAAAGTTTATGTATTGTTATTGTTATCTGTTTTCTTTAGTTTGAGACTAGATTGCACTATGTGGAAAAGTCAGAATTTTAATTTATAATTATTTAATTATATGGACTTGGTGTCCACAATCCTTGTTGGGTTTAAATGATATTTTCTCTTTTATGTGTGCTGTAAAGCATCTTGAAGTTTCTTCTGTACTATGCAGATTACAAAGTCAAAGAATACATAATTTTAAATAAAATAGTAAATATGAAATTGTTAAAATAATATACAAACCTGTATCTTCGCTGTTTTCGTTTCGGTATTTCTCCCTTTGCACCTAAAATACAATGAATGTTAATATTGTAAGTTATTAAAAAAATATATATTTCAACGAAGTATAGTATTAAAGTAAGATTTAAAAGAAATTAAGTAGAGTTATTAACCTTTGTAAGTTTACGACCGCGCTAAGTAATTATTATTATCGTTTTAAGTGTTCCTGGAACTTTTGAATCGTTAAGTCGGAGTCTAATTTAATAATTACACCGATTTAAATCGCTGTTGTTATTAAGGAGTTGTAATATCTTAAATTAGAATGTTTTATTAGTTATACTGATGTACTATAAATATATACTTATAAAAAAATGACATTTCTGACTTTACTAATAGGTAATATGAATAATTTTACATATGAGATATAATATATTATTTTAACACACTTTTTTTAAGCTTTTGTCTGTCTCTATATTCAACATAATCTCCGAAATGGCTAATAATCACAAGAGTTTTATTAATTAAGGGATTAAGAGATTAAGGGTTCTCTCAAAAAAAATATGAAGGTTACTTTAGATCTCCTAAATTTTTAGCGTATTGTAATAATATCTTACTTGAATTAGGGGAGTATTCTTCATCTTCTTCATATGGTTGGTTATCGCCAGGCTCTTCTGAAGGTTCTGTGTTGGATGTATAGCTTTCATTTACATCTGTTTCAGGCCTTTCACAAAGTACTGAACCGGGGCCGAGGCTAGAAAAAAATGTTTCTTTTTTACATACAATTTATGATGAATGCCTTTTGAATAATATAGAATATAATGTTTTCAGTGTTTTTATTTACGTTAAAAATTTATAATATAAACATTAACATCAAAAACACTTATAATTATAATTGCCATAATCCCAACTTCGCAATTATTCATAGTCATCACAAAACCAAAAAAATATTGCATTTTAAGACTTCCGGCCTTAGTCATTATTTTTGTGTAAATTACAAACCTCTTAATTTACATTTATTAAGTAAATTTCGTATTAACAAACCTACCCATTAAAAAGATTCGGCATGTTGTAGCAAAAGCTTGTAGTAGGAGATACGTCGTCGTTCAAAATAGCCGCTGAATCAAATCCAGATGAACCGGCGCTGGTTTCACGTCCATCTAATGATTCCTCCATCTGGACAATAAGGCATTTGTAAACATTCAAACAATATTTATTACATAGGTATTTAAAATAATAACAATAATAAGTCCCAACTTCAAAAATACTCAAATCCGCAAATAAAAAAAATATTCGTGTGATAACAGCTTTTGCTTTTGTAAGATGTGCGTGTTGTTTATATTAATATGTATTAAGTAACAGATAATAACAATTATAAACATTAAAATAACTGTCCATTAAAATAATTGTCCACCAAAATAACCACCAATAGCAATAACAATTTTTTTTTTGTCCAAATCTGTTAAATGTCAGAACATGTATTTTTTTTACTTGATAACAAAGATGACTATTGCCTGTAAAACTGCATGTTATTAAAACCGAAATAATCCTATAATCTATAAACTTAAAAAAATACTGTCGTGATATATAAAATAAGTTTATGAAAAGAAAAAACTAATATTTCATGATCAACACAACATACAAATAAACTTATATAAGCCTACTTTTTATGAATGTGTGTATGAGTGGGTTAATAAAGAATATCGAGGTTCATATGAAGAGGATTAAAATCATTTCATAGGTCTGGAGATCCAGAGAGTAGGTAGGTAATGTTCGTTATTTATTCCTTAATGACCTGATGAGTAGATCATATCGGGGATAGATCTTGGACAGGTATAGTAGAATCATAATAGAATTATGATAATATATAATTAACAACACTGTTAGATATGTTCTATAAAAACACCCCTCGTTAAATACACAAATTAAATAAAACACAAAACATCACGATCTCTTAGCACCTTATTAAGGAAAAGAAATTCGTCCCTTATGTATCCACAACCTTAAATTATTTACCTATCCCTAAATAGGTAGGTACTTTTAATTACAGTTAGTATTAGATATTTTTTTGCTATCTAGATTTGTATGTAGAATGTACCAAAAATAATAAAATTAGTAATCGACTAAAGATTTATATACTTAAAAATTGTGTATAAATATTTATTTATTTCTAAAATAATACAAAAATTTTGTAAGCATTTTATTTATTTGAAATTATAATCCCTACAAACTGGAAGTAACATTTACATACTTCAAGTAAGTAATAATCGATACAGCTTACAAAAGTGTCTTTATAGGTTTATTTTATTCACAGTTTTAACAGAAAATACATATCTAACATTTATTTATAAATTGTACTAATTGATTGAAAATGATTGATTAGTATTTTTAAAATGACTTACTAAGTTTTAAAAGCTCTTGAAACAAAATTCGAAATAAGATTTGACTATGGAACATTGTTGTTAAACTAGACAAGGAGGTTAGTGACCGTCATAATGCACGCTGAGCAACGGCGGCACGCTTAAATTGAATTAAATACCTATAATTTAGTTAAGTTTATTAAATTACTACTAAATGAGGATAATTCATGTTGTTTTTTCTTTACAACTTAGAAGACAGTTTCGTTAACGCGTTCGCGGTCGTGTCATTCTTTTTCGCGCCAAAAGTTTGACATCTGTCATTTAAGTTGACAGGTTGACAACGTAGGGGAATAGTTAACGGAAATACCTATTCGAAAGTTAAGTTTTCGTTAAATATAACTTTAGAACATTTGGTGTTATTATGTTACAAAATATTGTGTTTAAGTAAAATATACAATTGGGTATTTTTTGTATGTTAACAGTGCAGATTACAAGGGACGGAAACCTTATTTCTGACTATAACAAAGGTACATATAAAAAAATTTACTAATCTTACAACCAAAGCAAAAAAGCTGTAAGATTTATTACATTAGCACAAAATAATATACTATATAAAACTAACTAATATGTAAAAATAAACTAATACAATATACAACAATAAGTCAACAAAAACAAAATTGTAAGTATCTGGTTTTATAAGACCTACTTTTATATCTTAATTTTATATTATTATTATATTTCAAATTTTTAAGAATGGATTTATCTTACATTTAATATCCACCGAATAGGCTATACATAATAAACGAATAAGTGAAATAATCACAAAACAATAACAATTTAAGATAAAAGTAAAAGTTTCAATCAACAAACAAATAAGGAAAATGAAAATAAAAACTTTGACACGTTAAATAACTTACCTTCAATTTAATTCCATTTTTATAAATGTTTTTTGTTAAATGAAAAATCGCGCCGCAGGCAGTAGCTATTGTCACGTGGTCGGTTGTACTGAAGCGAACTCAGGATCGACTGTCGCTATAAGAATAGAGAAATGTGTGGAGCCGTCTTGTGTCTTTTATTTGACATACAATTTTTTGCTATATTCTATTATTTTTTTAGTATGCGGTAATTCATTATAATAATAAAATAGCAGATTCAGAAGGTATCCGGAATTTTTATTTAATTTTAATATAGAATTTAAAAATCAAATATACTTAAGTAGTTTTTCAGACTAAATCACAGGACACATCTAGTGTTTATTGAGTAAAATTGCTGTTATTTGACAAGGTATACAATGATAATAATATTTTCACAAACATACAATACACTTCTATTAAAATTATTATTTTTAATAATAGGTATATACTTTCATTTCGATACCCTGTGTATTTTTAGAGAATGGAATCAAGTTATCAAGAAAGATTTGTAGTATATTACAAATCTTTCACAAAAGTGTAGTCTACCTGTAGACTGGTTCGTTGCGGGAAGTATCATCATTTATGAATATCAGAATTTGCCAATATACATTGTACGTTATCATCCTTATCGTTAAAAATAAATTGTTTATGTTAAAAAATAACTCAACGAACCACTCCAAGATTTTGTATCCTAGAAAAGCAGTGACGTTTTCTATTACGAAACACAGCTATACGCTTCGTTTCGGTGCTAAGCCACGCTGAGCTGGGGGCGGCGGGTGCAGCCCTACAACTGCTGCTGTATCGCTGACAGTGGTGCGGCTTTTATTGCGTTCAGTTTTATATGAATCGGTGCTAGATTGTAGAACGGGTCTAACGGACGTTACTATGAATGACTTATAATAACTTATTATTTTAACGATTATTAAAACATTTCAGCATGTTAAACTATAACACTTTAAACTTTTGATATCCTCTCTTATAATATTACCTTTTTCTCCAAATCCTTTACTGGATATTCTGCGAGGTTATGGAATTCATTTCCTAATGACATAAGGAGTAGCCGATTTTTACGATGTTTCAAACGAAAATTAAAGCAATACTATCTGTCACTGTCGTAAGTTATATGTAAGTATCTATCTATATACTTAAGTTATTATATGTATTGTGTGTTATTAAAATATATGTGTACCTATTTCTGCCCTCACAAATGTTCTTTCCAACTCTCATGGGTAGCTAGAAGAGATCTCTTTATAGAGATAAGCTTCTCCTATGTGTACATTTTTGTCCATACTTTGTTGTTGGTGAAATAAATAAATAAATAAATAATATTGTTGTAAACAGATCTCATGGTTTTTGATTTTACAAAGAGGATCTTTGGACCTAAAGTATTTATATTGAACTGTAAATATTTTTTTTCTGTTATTGTTGTTTTGTCTGAGTGAAAACTGAAATCTACTGTTAGTAATATACCTAATAGTAATGAAGTAATGACCACATTTATATTTACACATTTATATGGTTGCACATAAGGACAAGATTAGTATTATACTACTGTACTTACTGAAAACATGTATTTTATAAGCATTTTTTTTGTTTCTAAATCAACAATCATTATCTTTTAATATCTACTTACTATAAATGTATAGTAAGTAGAGGGATGCCTCTTGTTGATGTTTTATTGTTATAGGTACTCCTGGTTCTCCCCAATTTCGTAACAACCAATTTTGTTACTACCTTATTTAATCTATCGTTAGTAATAAAAAAACTTGATAAATATAAATACCATTATAATACAAATACAATACAAATAATCAATGTGATTCATGCATGATGGAAAAAATTTTATTTTAAAAACTTATTTATTTTTATAATTTTATTCAACTAAGCATAGACTCCCATTAATTTTCATCAATGAATTTGATTTTTTTAAATAGTATTTAAAAAATCGCCATAGTTTTGTTTCGAACATAATGTAGCGTAGTACGCAGTGTTTATTTGTAATCCAATCCCAAACGAATCCTCACTTAACGAAAATAGATTTTAGATTTTGGGGTTATATTTTTCATAGTAAATGATCCTGAGGACAGCGCAGACGGTCATAAAAAATGCGAATGATTTGGGTTACCGTGACGTATAACTAAGTGTTGCTGCAGTAACTAAGTGGTATCGCTGCTGCTGTTGCTGCTGCAACAGGCAGCGGACAGTTCGGAAGCGCTCCTGAGTCACTCTAATAAGGCGATGATAATCGTTAATAAATGTAATCTCTTATTTTTCAATGGGTTGGTAACCTTAAAAATTGCTGCTTCTTTTATGCTGGGTACATATTAAAAACATTTATTTAGGTATGTGCCGGTTCTTACACATATAAACCAACAATCTTTCTTGGTCAGTCCATACACAAATTATTTTCCAATGTGAAAAAAATCTTCGATATTCAACGTTCCTTTATATTTAGTCTACAATTATAGCTAGTGTATAAAATTGATTAAAACAGTCGCATATATTGGATATGGGATGTTGTTTCTTTGTCTTACTCCTTGCTTTTCTCTCCTCTACTTGCCTATCTGCAAATAATATCACAGCTTAAGACAGTTTCAGTTGGTTCACCTAAATAATCGATTCGTCTTAATCTCTCTTTTCCTTTTATAACTATATCATGAAAAAATATCATGATCGATGTTTTGTTATGTTGTGAGTGCGAATTACAAACGTCAATGTTTATTGCTACGATACTCGTAGCTTCATTGCGCGCGATCTATTGTTACAATGATGTGTACACCGCCTAGGTGTACTGTACTGTATTGCATAGTAAAGATACCGCTTAACAATTATTTCTCACAAAACTATGAATAATATTGGACATTTACCCACATCTAATCTGTTCCTCTTCAACTGTACTTTACCTGCCTGCCTACATACCTCTCGTACTTACCTAAACATAATTTGAATCATTCGCGGTTCTGTCGTTTTAAGCTTTCGCACGCTTTCTTAAAACAGCAAACAAAAGTCTCTTATAATATACCCATAGCAAGTATATTTGGTATCTAGAGAAAATAGCACAATCTGGCACAAAACGATATATTTAAATTTGGGTTTTTTCAAAACAAAAACAAATAAATTAATATAAAAACTACATTCCCAAGCTAATAAGGAATTATGTATTTATAAAAAAATATGTACCTATTGGTTGTTCAAATCTTGTAGTGTTTTTCATCGAATTTTATGTAAATAAATATTTAAAGCGATGTCTTGGAAATACTATAACCGAACGTTGGTCAATTATTTGAGCATTGAGCAGTATAAGGTCGTAGTATTGGATACAATATAGTGTACTGCATCACCCATCATCCTACATACTGTTCCCCCAGGAGATCCTGCACTGGACTTCCACAAATTTTACACCGTGAATATTTGGAATTAGTTCGTAGTTTTTCAGTTGTTTGATAGTAATGCTCATAAGGTGTACGGTGTGTAAGGTTATGAGCATTACTACCCAACCCAAGTGACAAGTCTTACCCTGTCTAATATTTTTGACAACAAAGTCTTGGACTTCCGAGAGTCCGATCGAAAGCAAATAAGCAAAGCGATGTTAAGCAGTGTCAAATTTAAACTTTTGTTTCAAAGAAACCTGAGAGACCTTGAGGACAGATGTCTCAATCCATAGTTTAAGACGATATCTGCGAACTACACGAAACTTAGTCAATAAGGTATCAACTATTTGAAATAAAAAAGGTAGGAGTTGTAATTTTTAGTTTAAGCCACCGTAATACTCATTGAAATACTAAATACTAAACTAATGAAATACTAAATACTAAACCAAGGAGACGTACAATGGTCGTAGATCCTTCAGCAACATACAGCGAACATCAATAAGCCACGATAATTGCGTAACAGCACTGCATGTAACTAGAATAGTACCTACTTCCATAATGATTTCAACTACCAGTTACAATTTATCTTGATATAGATCAGGTAAAATAACATTATTTTTTCAAATTGCATTATATTATTTATATATTGTTTGTTGTTATATCTCATTATCATTAGCTCGGTGATTTTTATTTTATTTAGTCCCTAAGGCCAATAATAGAATATATTTTGTTAAAAACTGTTTATATAAGATATGAATATGGATTGTGTCATACCTATTATTGTAAACTTGTGTCTGAACGATCTGAACGTCTGAACAGAATGATCGACCACTTAATAACTTTTAAAAATTTAGGTAGACGTATAGAATATATTCTTGATGAGTAAAACTTAAATTGACACATTTAAAATTGTCAGGACTACCTACTTATCTTGCATATTTTTTTTTTGTGGACAGTTATTTGTGTAGAGGTTGTTTTATGATAAAAGGAACGAAAGGATATATCTTTGTTTAATGAAATTAACTTAAGATTAATCCTGTGCAAGTTTCGATTCAAAAAAGCTGGCCAGGCTCTTGAGATTTTGCAAGACGTTGCTTGCAGCGGTGATCACTTACAAAAGTTAACGCAGATAGCACGATTTTTAGTCCTTTTTTTTTATAGAATCGATAAGAGTTTTTTAAGAAAATTACATCTGGTTTTTAGTTGTGTTATAAAATTGTTACATGAATATTTTGTCATTTTTCTCAATGAGGATAATAGTAAGTCGCCCCTAGGCACAATGTAGATTTCTACGTTTGGTTCATTAGTTCAGCCTGTTCGGTTTTTCTATTTAAGTATTGTAATACGAGGACTAACTATGAACAAATCCTAATTTTGCAAAAAAAAATAAGGTAAATATAAAAGCTAGTTGTTTCTTTAACATTCCAATAAAAACATTGTTGCTATCAAACAAAACTTCAACACTAGTTCAACACAAGCCAAGTTACACTAGGGAGTTCTTCATTTTTGTTAAAAAAGACTGAAGACTTCGTCGAAAGTGGCCACGAATAACTGACTGACTGACTGAGATTATAGGTCAACATCAACGCTGATGGTAGTCCTTTCAAATATTTTTTTTTATAGTTTTTTTGCTGAGGAAATATGAACATTTAAGTTTATTAGGCTTACATTATTCTATAAAATGTCAATGCATTTCCACGTGTAACAGAACTCACTATAAACTTTTACGGTAAGATTAAAACTAAATATTTTTTTGGGTAAATAAGAATAATAAAAACCTTTAACGAGGATAATCCCTTTTAAATAAATCAAGAGAAACTTGGGAATAAGGGAAACTTAAAAATAAAACAACAAAACCCTCATGAATGTTAATTCATATTTAATAAATAAATACATTTTCATGTTTTAAATAAAACTAATGTAAGTGACTTAGTTTTAGCAACGCTCAACAACATTATGATACAACATACAGAGACGCTGTACGCGGTTATTGCTTATTACTATATAATAACAATAAACAACTAAAAGATATATATTAGAAACTCTAAAATATACATACACAAGTTAGTAAGGTTTATATTACAGGAAAAATAATTCAAAATAATAACTCATGTCACCATCAACTAGGAATCTGACCAAGAAATTAAAGTTTATTAAAGATTCCGTAGTATCACGTGTTTAAATTATAAAAATATATTATGTCCCCTAGAATTCATTTATTAAATTATCAAAAATATAAGCAAAAATCTAGAGGCAATAAAACAACACAACACACGTCTCATGGGATAGTGAACACATTCAATACAATATCTTTGGCTTCAAGCGAAATTTACAAAAGCATACAACACACAAACTTTAGATACGTTTTAAATATGAACCATAAGTTACCTGCAATAATGACATTACAAACCAAATATCATTTATTTTAAGATATTTTCGTCATTATGTTTTTAGACTTAAAGTTCAAATTTACAACGCAAAATAAGTACCAAAAAATTATGATAAACGCATCTCGCTTGAAATACGTACGATTACAATTTTACGTTTCACATTATAAGTTAAGATAAAGTTCAACATCCAAGAACAAACGATTAATCAATTCCTTTTTAATTAATTTAGAATCAATATTTTTGTAAACAGCAATCATTCCATCCACATACATAGAAAATATATTTCAATTTTAAATAAATGTACATATATCTTTGAATTTATTTATTTAGAACTGACAATAATTATTGAATCGCAAAATGTATTTCTATGGAGATTCAACAGATTAATTTATATTGGACAGAATATCAAAATAACTCTTGATATCTACGAGCTAAAAAGCTTCACATTGTTATAAATCTAATGAGAAAATATTAATTCAATGGAAACACCACCAAAAGTGAATTGTTTATTACCATCCAAACAAGTAACCATAACCTTATTTTAGAGAACCGTACTTCACATGCAAAAATCACCTTTACGTCCATCTAATTAAGTCCAAATCCGAGTTAACAAGTCAATTATTTGTCTATCTACCCACATATAAACAGTAGAAACAACAAGATTACGTAATTGTAAAATTACCGTTAACCTTGAGACGAGTATAGAGCAATGTTTTGATATACCTTTCTTTGTCTATTCTAAGTAAAATGAACAAGACATATATTGAGTTCACGATGTAAAATAGCTTAATTAATAGTATTAGGTTGTGGATTATATGGAAGTATTAGTTACTGTATATTATGTCAAGTGGTAAGTTCCTAGTAAAAATACAACAAAGCTCTATACTTAGTCATCTTAAGGTATTAATTATTTAATTTAGTAAAACGTTAAAAGTGGGTATACAATTATTGGTCACTCTCTCAAATCAGACCACTTAGGTATTTAATCTATACTACCCCTTTCCCCATCCCTATCACCCTATCTCGTTACAAGTTTCCGAAATTACATAAATAAGTACGATACTTTAAAATTAATTCCATGTCAAATTAAATGCCAAGGACCATAGAGAACTAAGACCAAATAAAAAAAAACAAAAAACTTCCGTATACATATAACGATATATATTAGTAGAATTTGAAGGTAATTAATTGGTAATATCAAAGTTTTTGGTAACTTATATGACCAATTTAAAAGTTAATCAGATCATAGACATTTTATTTTCTCTGATAATATATTTACGTAATATCCATGAATTTATATTTTATATAATTCAACAAAGCTAATCAGGAAATCGTAAATATTCAAAATAGCGAGTGAAATTTAAAATAATAGTTCTCAAGGACGCTTATTGTCAAATTCAAGACGCTACGGACACGAAAACAATATAGATAGGACAATATATTTTTCTTTTGTTATCTAAATGGACAAGACGTCTATTTTGTATATAGGTCTATGGACAGGATCTTGACGTTATCAAGTTCTTTATATATAGGCATTTCTAAAGATTCTGTAGAAATGTTTTTTTAACTATTCGAGAATCATATAACATTTAACAATATTTTGAATAAATTCGTATATATTATTTTATAATTTAATGTATTATAAAGGTGCCGAAAGAAATTCAAAAATACTGTGGAGTTAGACGTACTATTCTATCTAACCCGAACGTATGTACAATTATTCTAAAAAAAAGATAACTTTGTTTTTTTTTAAAAGTAATTATAATACTTTGAGGCTGGTAACATGCAATCTACTCGTATATATTTTTTATTAACGTTGAATTTTTCGAAAATGTTTTAATCTATTTAAATGAGATAAACAATCTATTGGTTACTCTAACCCTGTGATTGCTATTTTGACCACACGCTAAACCAATAGCCCAATGCGGTCAATAACCTCCAAACTCAGATATTCGTTGTCCCTTTCTCTCCCGCAACATTTGTAAATAGCTATAATATTACGTATGAGATGTAAATTTGAAACAAGTAGGTCATTAATTAGTATTGAATAGTTAATACAAATTTAATCTTCATTGTTATCATTGGCACGTCAAACTTCATCAACAACAGCGCCATTACCCTGACTTTACTAGCTTCATTCACATTATTCTCAAATTTGTGCATAATTTAAATACCATCTAAAATGTACTGTATGTACTTGGAAAGTGTCAAAATTGCATTATATACTATTAACTTTGCACTATATAACGCGAATGTATATAAATTAAGTCAATTCAGAGCTTAGAAATTATCATAAAAAGATGGCACTTAGAAAATCCGAACTAGCAAATATCAAAAACTCCTCCTATCTGGGTATAATAATATCAGATAGCAATTAAAAATGCCTATCCTACAATAGGAAAAAGCGATGTCAAAAAGTCGAATACTTAATACAAAACCGAACATCGATTGTTGAACATTCTGAAGAATAATATCGATATTTTATCGATTTTATAAATGCTTAGACCTCCGTGCTTTTGGCAGGTTTGCAGTCTGGGACGCCCGATGCACTTAATTTTCTTTGTCGACCGGGGAATATGCCTCCAAATAGTCGACCTAAAAATAAACATAACAGACATGAATAAGGTGTTAAATGCTTAGGTTATTATATATTATATAACAATAATAATAAGTCTTTATTTCGAGCAACACAGGCACATTTTGTTTACATTTATGTCAAATTATAAATAAAATTAATTACAATAAAAATAAAAAAATTATTATCTATATATATAAAGAAGGATGTTTGTATATATGAAATCGATGAACTCAGAAACTATTGGACCGATGATTATGAAAATTGGTATGTATATGTATTTTTCTACGGAGAAGGTTTATATGGTATGCCCATTGATGTAACTCGCCACCAGGCGGCGCTGTCAAATATAGACTTCCGCCCCGTTCAACCGATTGTCATAAAAGTTGGTATGACCATGTATGTTTCCTCGAAGAAAACGAATATGCTATGTCCATTGATGTAACTCGCCACCAAGTAAAGTAAGGGTTAGCCCAGCGAAGCCGGCTGGGTTCGCTAGTCTTAATATACAATTAATCGTATTATAATGATATAAATATTGTAATACATTGTATATTGTAATATTGTAATATTGTAATACATTGTATACAGCATTTTGAATCTATTATATAAATAAAATATGCAGCTACTGAAAATTGAATACTTTACTATGAAACTAGATGTTCAAATATCTTATTCTATATGAAGATAATTACTGCTGACTTCAATTCATCATATTTGTTTTTGAAAACTTGTAGTAGGGGTACGTATATTTTTATTATAAGAAGTCTACACAGCCAGTACTCACCGGGCGAGCGCTGTTCGTTGCGCGGCGCAGCGTGCAGTGCGGTTCGGCTCCCGTGCGCGAAAGAGACAGACATACCACTGTCCAGCGATCCTACCGAACCACGGCGCTGTAAGCGCTCCGCTGCGAGCGCCACTGGGGATGAATTTTAAATGTTAGTAAAAATAAAAATTATATAAGCTGGCTTAAAATATAATCAAACACTTTCTCAAAATCCGCCGTGTTTTATTAAGGGTTCAATAAATAGACTATTATATCAAACATGAAAACTATATATAAATCCACGACATGTTTATCCGTTCGGGTACAATTACCAGTCTGAGGAATACTTTATATGGTTTAATATAATGTTAACCAATACTGTAACCATACAGTACCTGGATCATTAATGTCCACCAGCGAGTTGCTGAGCACGTTCCTCTTGATGATGCTGGTGGGGGGCGGGTTCTGTGAGAGGCGAGAGGGCGCGGCGGGGGCGGGGCACGAGGGGGGCGGGGGGACCACCACACTGGAAACAATCAACGTATTATATTATGTGCCTATATACAAGTTCCTTATTTAATGAATACAATTATTATTTCCTAAGTTGCGGTTTTTAAATTAAAAAATAAATAAATATACATCCGAAATAGAACATAATTAAAAACAAAGGAACACTAAGAATTATGCCTCATGTTGATGGAATCTTCCTTCTTTGGATCAGAGTCAACGTAACTAAGGTCTGAACTAATAGCCTCTATCAAGATTTATTACATAAATAATCATATGTTTTTTTGCAAATAATATAGCGATACTGTAATTACAAACCAGTGTGATTGTTGTAGTTGAGTATACAATTATAAGATTCCCTGTTATTTGTCTAATAAGATCTTTTACAAAAGTACAAGCTTACCCGTGAACATGTACGTGGTCCATACACTGTTGGTGATCGATCTCTACGTCAGCCACACCGCTATCTCGGTTCTCCATTACTAGTAAACAAACAATAAGCATTAACACAAATTATTATGAATAGATAGATACTTGTTGTAGGTGAATCCTCGGTTTTGACTAAATATTAGTAAGTCTAAGTAATAGTTTAGTTAGTTCAGTTCAATATGTATGTACATATTCTACTAGTACTGACCAGTCCTCCCGGAGTTCCCCGTCCCTCTCCCTTTGCCCCTGTTGAGTTCTCCCTCGATCCTCATGGCCTCCATCTCGTCCATCTCGGCCACACTCTCCCGCAGGTCCTCTGCAAACTTGCAGCGGTCGTGTTCGTTGCGTGCGTTGAAGGTCGCCAGTCGTCGTCCGTCCACGCGACGGGACAGACGGATGCCGAAGGGGTAGTCTATTATAATGTTGATAAGACATTCAGTTTATAAACATAAATATAACATTCGAATTAAATAAAAAAGTTTGATCCATGATGATGCCGCATGCAAGCGAAATTTGGTCATGTAATTTAATGTCTTACACTATTAGGCAACCAGTTAATTTATGGATTGCTTTAGGATGTCGTTGCATTTTGTTTTCGGTAGACGAACTGTTATGCACACATTTCGGGATTTGCAAGTTGTTGGGATAAAAATTCTATTGTAAATATTATAAGTATAAATATAACTGAATAAAAAAAATTTATGGAAATGCTGTTAGTATTAATTTATAAATTAAGATGCTTTGCGTATATTTAATGCTTTCGCTTACGAAGTGATGTGGTCACAATGGAACTAGATTTTTTCATAAAAATATGTACAACTTACGCGGAACAGAAAACAAGTTAACCAGCATCCCACACAGCGGGAACGACTGTCGGAATGTATATGTCACTGATGACTTCTTCTTGCTGAAGATCTTTGTAATCACCAGTAGATCGTTGAAGAGGAAGACCTGGATAGACAATATAGAAATTCAATTACTATGAACGTTTCATTCCTTTGTTTTAAGTGTAATTATTATATAAGTTTTAACAGAAAATCAGACCATCTTTTTAACCCCCGAACCAAAAAATGGGATATTATAAGTTTGACCTGTGTATCTGTGTGTCTGTCTGTGGCAACATAGCAGACAAACGCGTGAACGGATTTGAATGCGGTTTTTTAAGCTTGTTTCGTCGAGATTGTTTTTAACTATGTTTTGTCAAAATAGAAGCAGTCCTCTTTAAGATATAAACCTTTTATTGGTGTTGGGGAAAGTTTTTTATACATTATTGACCTATAGTAATAACATAAAAACAAGTGAAATTAGTGTGTTCGTGGGTTATTTTAGTACAAAAAAGTAAAATAATTTTAAAAAGCCAAAATAAAATTTTATTATTTAAAAAAACCCCGATACAAAAAGACGTCTGAAAATAATATTAAATTCAAATGCACTATGCCAATATTAGGCCAACAATGTTACACAATTCCTTCCCTGGACTTATTATTTGAGGCCTCTTAATTACACCGAGCACAGTATATTAGTATCCTACCTCTCTCTGGTGTACTCCGGGACGCTCCTTCTTATGTATGTCAGGTATCTCATACAGCCGGCAGTAGCACACGAGCCGCCGGTGAGGAAGCGCCAAGTGGGGCTTCTTGCCTACGATGGTCGCTTGCACCTTCATAACCTGAAGAATTATGACACATATGTATATGTATTGAAGACGGTCATATTGTATCTTATAAATTTATTTTACAAATACAAACTTGAAAAGATATTTTAAGATTAAAAAACAAAATATAATCTTAGAAAATCGAAATAATTAAATGCTTTTAAAATAAGTAATGATGGAGACAAAATGGAATATAAATTTGCGATTTTGCTTAATCGTGACCCGACGCGACAAAGTACCGAAATGTATTTCGGTGTTAATAATCATCATTACCTGAGTAACATGGTCACTCCCGGGCCTGAACTCGCTGGCCTTGACCCGGTCGTATATCCCGGCCAGCATGTCTCGGTCGATGTCCCCGCAGTCGTCGATACCTCGCAGGTTACGTACGAAGTCGTCCAGCGACATACGAGCCTCGGGTTTCAAGTTAGGTGTGTGCAGATCCGTGTTTAGCATTATTATTGCGAACGCCAGGACGAATATCTGAATATAATATAGTATGATCACTCAATATGGTTACTTTATAATATAGTATGATCACCCAATATGGTTACTTTATAATATAGTATGATCACCCAATATGGTTACTTTATAATATAGTATGATCACTCAATATGGTTACTTTATAATATAGTATGATCACCCAATATGATTACTTCATAATATAGTATGATCACCCAATATGGTTACTTTATAATATAATATGATCACCCAATATGGTTACTTTATAATATAGTATGATCACCCAATATGGTTACTTTATAATATAGTATGATCACCCAATATGGTTACTTTATAATATAGTATGATCACCCAATATGGTTACTTTATAATATAGTATGATCACCCAATATGGTTACTTTATAATATAGTATGATCACTCAATATGGTTACTTTATAATATAGTATGATCACCCAATATGATTACTTCATAATATAGTATGATCACCCAATATGGTTACTTTATAATATAATATGATCACCCAATATGGTTACTTTATAATATAGTATGATCACCCAATATGGTTACTTTATAATATAGTATGATCACCCAATATGGTTACTTTATAATATAGTATGATCACCGAATATGGTTACTTTATAATATAGTATGATCACCCAATATGGTTACTTTATCTAGAAGACACAATAATCGTCGTTCGCCATAAAGTGTATATAATATGGCTATGTATTCTATGCTCACCGTGTCCTGAGTCCTCAGTCGCTGTACGAAGTCAGTGTTACAGACGCAGTACCTCCTGGCGAAGGCCTCCACCAGTCGCTCTATCTTCTGCGCCTCCCCGGGCAGGCGGAAGTGACCCTGGTAGCGACGCAGGGCCACGTCCACCGCCATACCGGACAGGTCCAACTCGTTTACGAAACATCTATTATATAAGAAATTCGATTACATATTTTCATTTTATTAAAGTTTTTGTTTTTTCGGATGACTAATAAAATTATATTCTATCATGAAACATTAGAATATGTTCAAAATGTATATAACTTACTCTAACACGGCCATATTAAACTGACTCTGGAGGTTGCCCAGATATTCTCCGATCATCTGTTTACTGAGTCCCTTCCTCGTGATGAGGAATCTGGCCACACCTCTTGGAGAATTCTCCAGAAATCCTCGGGATATGAGATAGGCGATGCCACGTTCCGGTTTCTTGTTAAAGAGATTTAATCCGACCCTGTATTGGCGTTTACGGACTGTCTCTGAGATCTGTAATACACATTTTCATTCATTTCAAAATGAGGAAATAAATCCTTCAAAATGGCATATTAACTAACTAACTAGACTTAAATAACTGGTAAAAAACGTAACTCATAATAATTTACAAAATTCCCTTTCCATGGGAAAGGAAGCTCCTACGTTTGTATCTCTTTTACTTTGTATCTCTTTTCAAGTATCTGTTACTTCTCTAAGTGCCACACACAAAGGTGAAAATAATACAAAAAATTCCCTCTTTATCTCTTTCTACAACTCTGTTTGTCTCTCTCTCGTACCTTCATAGTAGGTTGGTGTGCGTCGTGCGCGGGTCGGCAGCAGGCGGCGGGCGGCGGCGCCTCATAGTAGGGCGGGGCCTCCTGGCGCTTCCACACCGCGTACCTCTCGCCCTCGTACAGCGTGCCCGACGCCGTGCGCGCGTGCTGGAACTGCTGCTCCTGGATGTGGATGTGAGGCTCCTGGAATTAATTATCGTATTGGATATAACACCGACCAACTGACTGAATGTTAGAATTTATTACATGGATTCATTAGATATCATTTATCCTGGATATATATAACGGTATAAAATCTTGTTGGTCACACCACACTTATAATAAAAATTATATAAAACGTTATATTAATTAATGGAACTAATACCTAACATCTAAGAGACACTTGATAATTGTATAATATTCAGTCGGTACTCACGGGCGCCCTTGGCTGGTATGGCTGGTGGTAGTGGTGTCGGTGTTCCTGTGACGAGGAGGAGGACGATGACTGCACAGAGGACATTGACCCCCCGCGACCCCCCGCGACCCCGCACTCACGACGTAACGATACTGGACTTTCCGCACTGAAATAGACATTTTTTTATATATATTTTTATTAACATTAATCGAACGATTGAATGAAAATTAGTCTTTTTTTATAGTAAATTCAATTTCAAGAATATATAATAACAGTATTTATTATTGGATGGTTTGTTGTACAGCTCATTGTAGGTATTATCTCATAAGTAAGTAATTTTGATTCTTATGATCCTCATAAATAAAGTACATACTTGAGTGTAATGCTGCTAGTCCGCTTTGGTACTTCCGGCGGGTGTCGGCGTAAGTTGGCGGCTTGTATTGCTGCTAGTTGCTGCTGTTGCCGCGCGGTGGGAGATGACAGCGGTTTTCCGCCTGACGATAACAGGTTGCCGTATACTGGACCTAGAATTAAGGACGGTAGGGATGAATTTAGTGTGAACGGTTGACATGATGAGATAAATACGCACATAGTATAATATCAACACTCACTAGTTTTTATCGTCGTTTTTCCTTTACAAATATTAAAACAATATTATGTTTCTTAGTGTGAGTGTCTTTCACACTTTTTTTATATAAGTAGACGTAATTAAATACAATAGTAAATACAAAAATAATATGCTCTAAATAATTTACCTGTGTTATTCAACAATTGGTGGTTGTGAAGAGATTCATTGTGTGAGGATGACGTAGATATATTGGTGACTGATCCACTGACAGAACAACTGCACACCTAGAAAAAAAATATAATTAATGTCTTACTTCATTAGGTTTTTAAGAATTATATTTAGAAGTATATTTTAAGTATGTTCCAGTAAATACTATTATTAAAATAAATATCATTATTATATAATCACTGTTATACTAACGCTTTCTTAGGTTATATGACTACGAAGGAAAAAAAATAAAATTAAATATATCAGAAATACGATCAACCTTTTAATAACTATTAACTGTAGTTTACGACTCTGTGTGGCGTGCTAACTTAACTCCAAATTTATTAAAGTACAGTCATGGGCGAACCAAGAGGGGCAGGGGGGGGGGGGGGGTGACAGCTGCACATCGTATACCTCTCTATTGTAAATTAAAATTGTATTTTACATTAAAAAATAAAACCAATTAAGTTTTAAAAATGAAAAAAAAATAAGAAATGCTTTTATGCGTTTTACAAACAAATATAATTCTCTACTAAAACTTTTAGCAAACACTTTAAATTCTAAAATCTTCATTAGAAGCGAGATCCGGCAAAGAAAAATCACCAGCGTTTGCTTTTTCATTGTTAAACCATACTCAGAAAATAAAAATTATAGCTCCAAAATTACAAAAATATATTAAAGAAATCTGGTTTGCCCCCCCTAGCACAGAATCTGGGTACGCCCATGAGTATAGTTAATAACTATTAACTGTACTATTAAGCACTCTGTGTTTTACTTAACTCCAAATTAATTTAATTACCCATATTTCTATATATATATATATAGTCAAGAGTGTTCTAGTTATTTTCTTATACCGTCATCTTAATTTGATAAAAATGATATGTCATTAACCTTAAATTTGTAAAACTAAACTGTTTTACCTAAAATTGGTAACAATGTGATCAACTTATATGAACCGTTAAGAAATATATTTAAAAAGACAATATGTTAAATAACATAAAACGTTACCAACTTTATATTCCACGCTGTTGCCCCGCCACAGACCAATTTTAATAATTTTATTCATAACAACAAAATTATTACTAACTAATATTTTTTTAAATAACTTTTTCGTTTTATAGTCCATTGTAATTTTGACACAATACGTTATAAGTCGAGAACGTCAAGCAAATTACTGATAATAATGTCAAACATATTGACATCATCAAAATAAATTTAGTTATATAAATCTGAGCTCTATGTGTAGGACAGAAGGTTTATTTTCATTGTTACTAATGTCTCCGCCAAATAAACAAATAAACGACTTGTGATAAGTGTGTTAACAAATATTTTTAGTCATTATAAGAACTATTATTTAGCACCGAGTTGTTCCTTACGATAGTATCTTCTAAGACTCTATTAAAAACTATAGAAAGTTATTAAAAACGGTAGAAAGTAAATATAAACGCAGTTAAATTGGATAGTATTATATCATAATTTTATTGTAATCTATTTGAAGTACATGAACATTGCATACAAGTACATGTACATGTAATTACTAGGGTACTTACATGTACATGTACTTCATTGATGTTGACCTCCTAAACTACCTCATACAAGGCCCATTATCATCTAGCATACATCTATGCACAGTATATTGTTTGATTCAATTTGTGTTAAAATCCTTTCGTTTAAGATTAACAAACAAACTATGAGTCAGTGTTTTGATATAAAATAACTCGTGTTATAATTAGATACCCGCTATAAAACTTACAACTTATAGACGATAACAAATTATAATCATGAAATATGTGATGATAATAATAATCATCGTTATTGATCAATTATTCATATATTGATTTATACTAGAGTTGATTACTTTTATGCCATTTTAATAAATGCAAATCGTGCTTTTTTTTAGTTTATTTGCTAAGCATTAATTATTGATTGATGATTTTCCACTAACGAAATCAGAAGTATAGAAGAGTAGTATTCCCAAAAGATGGTAAGTAACTTTTAGACCGTCGTCCAACGTGAATCGCTGGCAAAAGTTAGTTACTAATAAACTAACTTCTCAACAGGAAGTTTCAGCAATGTAGGTAATTATACGAAATAAAACGATAAATAACATGAAGGATACCACAGACCAGGAAAAAATCACTTAATTAAACTACAATTATATTACCCTAAACATTACTTTAATATTTAACAATTTCGACAACAATTTCGTTTTGTAACATTTTATTTTAATTAACTAACCATATTTAGTCACAACAGGAAAAAATATAAGTAAAATATCTCCTATCATTTTAGGGTAACACATTTACCATATCCGCTTTTTAGGTCAACACATTACATAACAGTTCACTACATCCGGAATTGTGGGGTTGACACATAAACGAAAGAAGCATGTAGCAAGCAATTATACATGGGCAGACCTGTGAGTGCAAGTCTTTATCGGGGAAGATGAGAGACCCATAACTTATCTTTGTCTAATCACACAAAAATATAGAGACAGATAGGTAGCTTCATTTGCTCTTATTTCGTTGGACATATTTTAAGCTGACTCTTATTTTACTCTATGTGTAATAAAGCACTCACCCCGCTGTCCGCGTCCCGGTGGTGGGGCGCTATCTCGGCCGCCATCATATGTATCTGGTGGGCGGACTGCTGCACGCGCGCCATCATGGCCTCCACCTCTCCGTGAGGGTCGCAGACCATGCTTTAAAATATTAAATACATTTTAATCAATAGCCATTACAAATAATAATTAGTAATTGATTAACCTGTAATTAATAACAAGCTTGGAACTGGTTTGAAGTATATAACGTGGCCATAGCGTTAATTTTGTCATAGGTAACAAAAACAATGTAATATTGTTAATTCTATCGGTCCGAATTGTTCTTTTAATAAATATGTATATATAACAATTTTTGTGATATAATCGTTGCAGTGAAGTATTGAGGGGTAATTCCTGAGGGCGCAAACGACCCGTAATTTGTAAGTAAACCTTCGTCCATTAACTGCAGAAATGGGACATTTATGGACTGATATTTTTAGTATTAGTTTGATACATCAAAGAAAACCGCACCTCATATCAACATCATGTCGCTCCCTCAGTGACATGGACCTCATGGGCCTCGTCAGTGCCAGAACCTTCTCTGCGCTGCCTGGACTCTTCTGAATGTGAGTGTTGGCATATATATCATTACCTGGAAATTTAATACAACATGTTATAAAAAATACTGGATAAAGACTCTGATAGTCCTTCAGACGTACAAAAAAGATATAGTTCGACTTAATTTATTACTAGGTATTTGCACTAATGTAAAGGCTATACATTTTATTTATCTTAATGTTATTCCAAATTTGCCAAAGATTATCGCTATCGATGTTATTTATTAACAGATCATAACATCTATTAGGTTCTTGCGAATGCGACAATGATGCCTTTAGACTACATTAAAATCGTGGATCATACGAGTATATGTCTATAAAATATATAATTATACAGTTATGACTAATGTTTGAATAAACATTTTTCACCTTTCCACGTGAGTCATTAACGCAAGTGTTCACTGAAGAACACAAGCGAGTTGATTTTAGTGATATATACAATAGTGATATATACGTTTAAATATATAATACACAGTACTGTCCATATTATAAGCGTCACGATCGACGCTTATATTGTTTGCTATAACGCTCCTTCTGTTCTATCAAAAAAAAAATATGTTCAATTTGTAGTTTTGTCTGAACTTCTCTCTCACCATTGACGAGTAAATGATCTCCATCTTGCATCCTTCTTGAGTTGGAGTCAGCTGCTTTCGCCATTGCTGTAATGGCGCTGAACTTCTTCAGCAGCTGTCGTCTCCTGAACGCTCTCTGTATCGTAACCGCCGCTCGCCTCGCTCTCAGACCTCCGTAACGCCGTTCTAATATCTCAACTTGTTTATCGAGAAGATCTTGGGACATTTCATAGCGACTGGAAATTAAAAAATTAGAATGTTAGACATAGATTTAAAGAACACATTCGCAACGACGTGATTTAGTTTATCATTGGATGATAAGAGTAATGATAATTATCTACGATTTGTTAAAATAGTTTGAAGACATTGCAGTTTTAATAGATACTATTTTTTTAATCTGAAATTTGACAGTTTGCGTAATAGTAAGAGGCTTTACTTATGTTGAAGAACTGCTAGAAGACGTAAAAGCTAACACAATTTACAAACTCCAAATTCGATAAACGATAAATGATTACTTTGTTTTTGGTTCATGCTATTTTTTGTGATAGAGTGGAAGATTATGTACATGATGCTTTCTTGCAAGTAATGTTATTACAAAAGCCTTGGAAGATATTAATATATTATGGTAATGAATTAGTCTATTTATACACATGTTAACTGTAGAAGTTTCAGAGCAAACTTTGATCATGCTTTTTATATCAATATGGACCTGATTAGAAGGTGAGAGAAACTATAAATAGGGTAAAATTTTAGTGAGGAATGTCGTGTCCACTATATGCTAGCTTCGATTTGCAGAATGAGTGAAATTCAAGTTATTTTTAGGAATATTAAGGACTTTTAGGTTACATTCCTGAGGTAAGGGACATACCCTCGAGTCAGTTTACCCCTTTTTTGGGGTAATGTTGGATCTTTTTGTGTTATTCCAGTTGTGCCAATGATTCCCACGTCTGTGCCTCGCCTATGGAAGATTTAATAGATAAAAACTAGCTAGACCAGTCCAGAAACATCTAAAATTAAACAGACATCACCAACCACTAGGAGTAACAAGTGTGAACCCTTTATAGCCATTTTATATACAATGTTAATGAAATCAAATGTGTTATAAAAGTAAGAACTTGACAAAAATAGATTTAATGAAACATTCAGACAACTTCGGAGATGTTTTCAATTAAAATAATTCTGAAAACAATATCTACATTGTTATTAACCTTAGTTTAAAAATGCACTGTTTTTTTTAAAGTGCATGGATATCTATCTATACGAGTTTTTTAGTACCATCTTTTATGTTTAGGCAACCTTTTAGTTTGCTGAGAAATATTTTTATACATATTATGTGATTAAAGAATAGGATAATTGTAGGTACACTACCGTAAAATATCATAAATAACTGCAAAGTATCAAGTTATAAAATAAAACATTTTAAAACACTGTAGCGTAAAATAAATAACATTTAGCATTGACTGTAGACAGATTAAGTTATTATAATAAACATAATAATTAACTTAGAATCTACTTTTGTAATAAGTTAATGTTCTAGCAGATTACGTAACGAGTAAATAAATTATATACCTATCTTTATATGTATTGTATTTATAGATAATAATTATTTCATATTCTAAAGGTCGGTTAAATTGTGAAGTCTTCCTTAAGTGATAATATTATTTATACATTCTGTTAAAATCGTTTATATGTTTAGATCATATTCACTAATGATAGCTATAGTGATCCTAACACATTAGGAGACAGTCGGTCGTATATAAGACAAGCCCATTACCCGAAAAAACTTTTATGTACAGACTTTGAATCAATGAGTATAAATAAGTACCTGTTGGTATGAACAGCATGACCGAAGCCTTCCGGCGGCGCGGCGATGTACAGTGGTGGTGCGGGTTCTGCGCCCGCGCACAAACCGGCGCCCGACGCGTTCGATGTCGACGAGCATGACGAGTTGGAGTGGTTTAGAGCTGAAATAGTACAAATATGGGTTATTGAGATTGGCAGGATGTAGTAATAGTGGGCTATAGTCCAACTTCAACCATAGTTGTAATGGGCTGGACAGTATCGAAGCAGAAAAAGTGCGCCAACGAATGGACAGTATAGAGGCAGGAAAAGTGCGCCAACGAAATTGTGTTGTTGTGAGGATACCTGAACCAAATCAATCAAATCAAAGTAGTAGATGTCTTTTTTGTCTTTATGGTAATCAGTTAATCTTTGTAGCATTTTTCATAAGTTTTTAAGCAGCTTCAGCGTTACTGACTTAGATTTAACAAACACTTATAGGATTATAGTTTAAGTAGGTTTCCGTACGTTATATATTTGCTCCAACAACTTGGCAAGTGCATTTCATAAGCTTATTATTAATTCCGTGCTTGCTCAAATGTTATGCTTTTGCTTTTGGGAATAAAGCGCTTAATGTGCTTATTTAGGTACTAAATCTATAAAATAAAATAAATCCTAAAATAAATATAAATTATCATTATTTTAAATTGTCCTATTTGGATTAATTATAATATCATGATTAGGCAAAATTTACAATTTCATACTATTTTAAATAATTTAAAAAGCAAAATAAAAGAAATTTACATATTTTTATCTAAAAGCATTACATTTACCGCCCCGTTGGTCGAGTGGTTAGCGCAGACGCCTAACGTGTCACGGCGCAACGGGGCTCGGGTTCGATTCCCGGCAGAGCACAAGCATTTATGTGATGAGCATAGATGTCTGTGTTTCTGGGTTTGGTCGTTTATAAGTTAGATCAATGTGTGTAATTTGTCCCGATATTATTATTATTATTATTATTATTATTGGCTTTAAATATGTGCCTAACAGAGATGAATGAATAGAATATAGATAGAAAGTGAGTCCCTTTGGGAGATTGACAAATCTTATCACTGTTAGTTACTACCAACCAACCTAGTTAACCATACATCTCTTCATCTGTCCGTCCATATATCATTAATTTTCACTAAATCACATATGTATGTGATACATATGTATGTGAATTAATAGTCATACAAACATACATAAAACACGGTATATGAATATTATGCATAATCTACCACTGCTTCTGTCGAAAATATTATCCATATCTTTTGTATTTTCAAGGTTACTAAAAAAAAATAGCAACTTAAACCACAAAATGAGTTAACAATTAGGAGTACTTAAATCTCAGTAAATAATAATTATAACTGTTATAAATATTCATAAAGTGTGTTGTGTTGTGTTTCTTTGTGTCTTAAAACTGAGTCAGAACTCTGTCATGAGGTTGTATCGATCACTCTTTATTTGGCAACGGTTGAGTGACGATGACGTCATCTTTATCTTTGTTGTTCCTGATTCTACATACAAGTACTTCTTCAATTGTCAAGTCGTTAAAATTTGTCAATACTTAAAAAAACGAAATGCTAGGTTTCATCAATTTCTAACCTGTATCTCTCTTACTGCCTAAATTAGGTATTACACTTAAGAAAACTTATACGTATTAGAGATGCGCCGAATATTCGGTAAGTATTCGCAGCTTTTTCGCTATTCCTATTTGGCCGAATTGTTCGGTTTTGGTGCCGAATATATTTAAATAAAAGACAAAACTAAAATATATGTCATATTAGAAGTCAAAGCAATCTTTAAAATAATATGTTAAATAAAGTCAAAGTCAACAATTCTTTATTCTATGAAAATGCATTACATTTGTTTTGGACGCGTCAAGATGAAATAAAATAATGCAATATATATATATATATATATATATATATATATATCCTTGCAAGATGTGTCCAAAATAAATAAATATATATATTTATTTTGGACACATCTTGCAAGGGCAAGCATAAAGCTATATCTTCTAGAAAGTCTTCAAATAAACAATATTAACATATAGTATAACGTAATATCAAATTATAAGTTTAAATTGTTTAAGATATAGAATAATGGTTAATTTTTTCAAAATATTTTTACTGGTAATTTAAATTATAGGTAGTTGGAAGACATCTTTAAATAAACATAACCGTAAATAATAATAGCTAGTAATTACCTGGTAAAGGCCTATGGACAGCGGTGACATAGCGATTTCCCTCCATATACCCTCGATCCGGCTCCACATGATGACCATGATGACCACTGTGGATGCTGTGCTGGTGGGAGTAGAACCCGTCTGGTGGGTGCAAGGCAACCCCACCACCGCCTTCCTCCTCGTCCACTTTTTGGGAGAAACTAGGGACAAAAGAGAGTAATACTTAGCATGGACCTCCCATATTTTATCCTTTAATATTCTTGTATTTTAGCAACAATTTCCGTGGAGTCGTTTAAATTAAATAACAACAATTAGGGTAAGATAAATAGAATTAAAAAACTGTAACTTAATTTAGACAGAAAGCGTTCTGTGAAATATAAATGATATAATTGCGACCTCGTTACTGGCTTTAAGCTCAGGATGCTGCTAATGTAGGTTAGGTCAACTGCCTGTCGAATACATACTATTACTCCATCTAGAGTGAGAGTAATGATGTCTTAATAGAACAATTATGAAGCTGTAATTGTAACTCGTATTTAATTTTCAGTAAACAATGTTACTAAAAGAAAACTTTTTGTTGTTTCAATATAATTCATCTTTCTGAATTATTATTTGCATTACAATTCCAATCAATGTGGGAGAACGGAAACAACCTATAAATATCTTTTTGTAACTTATGGGAAGTGACCATAAATATCTTAAGAAATCTTGAACATTTTCTATAAAATTTACAAGAACTTTTCCAGGAAATAATCGTAATGCGATGTGAAAGTATCTATCTAGTAGCTTTACTATAATCGGTCTTCTAATTAACGTAGTCGTTTAACAGGTGTTATCTTATATATTTTATGGATATCTTTTATAGTTATCTAAAGATAAATGTAAAAGATATGTAATTAATGCTATCAACAACTACAAACTATATCACAATGATTTATTACATCTAGGCTAATTTTGATTTATTTATAGAAATCATCATTCCTTTTCATATTAGATAAAATAATTATCATCGTCTCTTATCAGAGAATTCATAATTATGTTTGATATTAATTATTTATCAATCTGCTTTTATTGAAAACCAGAATCTTGAACGATATGATCATATTCGTTATTGAACTGTAGTAAAAATAAATAATTTTCAAAATAATGGATGAAAAAATATTGTCTATTAATATGTAATTTCCCTAAGAGGCTTAATCTGTATCCGGAAGCTTGTATCTGATCGCAAGTCTAGTACACTTACTGGCATAAAGAAGACGAACACAAAGAAGAGTTTTTTAATTTAATGTCTATTTAGATTTGGTTATATTACAATAAAAATTATATGTATAAGTATTGCTTATATATTTATAAATTCTGACGATATAAGAGATAACAACTCATCTTCGCTTATATTGACAAAAAAAGGTAACAAAAAATTTAATGGATTTGTACCTATATAAATACATAGAAAATAAGATAACAGTTAAGTTGGTACCTAATTATTTGTCCTCTAGTTGTCGAAACGAATTATTTTAGTTGTTTCTTATTATCAATAAAATATTGTTTTAATGTAATAACAATGATATTGAACTGTTTCGTATTGTTAATAATTCTATATACTGAATAAAAATATAAAAGAAAATAATTAAAAAAGCAAATGTATATAAACAAGTTTCTAAAATTTTTCAATAATTATTCGAATTAAAAGACGGATTCAAAAAATTGTATTTAATTATACTAAGAAAATATTTAAATCGTATAACAATCAATTAGAATAGGCCTATTTATGATGCATTAATGTAATTTTGATAAGAATATCTCCAACATAATATAAATGAACTATAGTTAATTATCAATTTAGTGTTATCGTTACACTTTCAAAAACTCAATTGTAATTACTCGATATCACATTCAAACCGGTTTTCACTAATTCAAGTTGTATTATCGTATAAATTACTAGATAACACTTGCCTTACGACTTTGTGCTAAAAAGAAATTGTAGTATAATTTTGAAACACATGAAATCCACACATATTATGGAAGATAGTTCATACATAATTAAAACCAGCCACATCACAGTACAACCACATAAGAGAATACTTAGAGACACAATTTTCCATCTAAAGCAGCTGGCTAACACAAATACATAAAACCTGTTATACCTCTCTTTATAGTACATAGATATAAATAAATGGCTTAATAACCATAGTCATTATATAGTATAATTATAATTAGTCATACCATTGTTAGTCTACTGATGTTAACTAAAGTCTATACATGTGATATTATTTCTGTTTGTTTGTTACGATCATTAAAGTCTATAGTCCACGCGGACGAGGACTAGGTGGTTGCCAAGTGTCATTTAAAAATTGATATGTAATAAAATAATAATAATATACTTCAGTTCTTAAATCGCTTAAAAGCGAACGCTAAAACATTAAAATGCTTTTGATGTAATGGTACTCGCTTTATTGTTTGTATTTAACAAAAAAACAAGATTTTATAATTACATTATTTATAGCGTAAATGAGAACCGCGATTAAATATTACACTGCTTATAAAGTGTTGTCCACTAGACATTTAAGCGAATGCAGGAAATAGAAACATTCCGAGAAATACAAGTCTAAGTCAGTATAGGTATTTATTGTATTAGAATAAAGGGCATACCAAACACTGTTAATTAATTGGAACAGTATTTCTTTTTACAAAATCATTAAGGATATAGTTTAATTTTAATGTAATTATATGTCAAAAGATTTGCGATGGTTTGCGTCAATATCGTAAAATATGTAAATATCAATATCTAAAATTATTGTTTGCATTGACTACTAACACTTACATTGTTAACATTCACATCAAGAACCCAAAATAAATGATGAAATCATCACAAAAAAACATGAACAAATTTCAATACCAGAATTATTTTTAGTATTTTTTTTATCTAGAACATGTCAAACATGTCAGTTTGAATTTGACAGGTCAATTCTAGTTTTATACATCAAGGGTCAGGGATAAATGCAGTATATATGTATAATATTTATCTATGTTATAACCTACATCTTCTGTTTTATTTTATTTTAATTCTGTTTTATATAGGGTCATTTCGCCTGTTTGCGTCCATTGCCAGTTTGCGCCCATTCGACGGCTATCCTTTCATAAAATACTCGAAAATAAGTTCATGAACTTTCTAACAAAACCAAATGTAATTTCTGCCAATACCTCAATATATAGGAGATACACAGTCATAAACAAAATTTCCTTGAGCGCAATCCTTCCCTTTAAAAAAAAATAATTTATCTGAGCCACGGGACAAAAGACTGCAAATGTCTTAAATGTTAGTAAAAAAATAGTGAGCAGCAACACCACTCACGGTTAGTTTTACATTGTTTTATGTGAAGTTAAGGATACATAGATGTTTCTAGGCCTTAATAATAAAGAAAGGAAAAACATAATTATGAATTTACTTAAGTTTTTTAATTGTTGACAGTTAAAATAAGGTGGACGCAAACTAGTACATACAAATTTTTAAAATTCCACTTTGCGTCCGCAGTGGACGCGAATTTTATGACCTATTATTTAGGACAGACCAGATTGCGTCCACCACCTTTGTTTTCTTGTTATCTATTTATAAAAGTAATTAAAAATGTATAGCTTATTTAAATTTAATAAAATTGTATATACCTACGATCAATAATATCTTAATGTAATTATAATAAAAAAATTAACGTAATTTATTAACGGCTCCTGATTGAACAAATTAGAAATTGTGAAATCACAATGTATCAAGGTGCAAATCTGAAAAAAAATGATTTTGCCTAAACACCTTTTTGGCAGTTACCTGTAGCTTAGTTCAATAGTGTCTTCAGATGAAGTTCTTATTTTACCACTAGAAGATATGGCAACTCATACTACACCAAGTCTTGAGAAAACTAAGCAACAAATATTAAAACCCCCTCCGACTGCTTTTATTCATTTAGCATCAACTGTATCACCATCTATTTCACCTATAGAAAAGCCTCCTAGTTTACAATCATCTTCATTATTTATTCAAGGCATTTCACATTCAGAAACCTTTGATCCCTTTAAAACCCACCTGATGTTGGCTGAAATTTTTAGCATAGCAAGAAAATTTAATCAAAGAACTCCAGCGGCCATATCTTCGTCTGTATCGAGAAAGTATTATGAACATAAAGAGCAGACGGAGAAAAAAAAACAAAGCAGTAAGAAAAATAAATTAAGAACGAATAGAGAAAAAAAACTTCAAGGAACTGCTCCAAAACGTAGGAAAAAGACACTTCCTGTTAAAGTAGATACTGATACTCTGAAAATAAAATTTACCAGCCGTGGTTAGTACAAAGTGCGCTGAATGTAATGACATACTTATATCAGATGTAGATGAAGACGGCGAAGAAAACATTGGCTGTGACAAATATATAAGATGATATATTTGTTATTAAAAATATATTTTAAAATTTAATTAGTTAAATATTTAGACATAAAACAATAAATTGTTAAAATCTAATCTTTCTGAATAATAATTAATAAAAATCTCCCCTACATTTTATATATAAGTTGGTGGACGCAAACTGGACATGAGTGGACGCAATTTAGATTTTATGGACGCAAACTGGGTAAATCGCCCAAATCTGATATTTATCACTTTTATATTTAAATCGTTATATCTTTCCACCAAAACTTTAAATAAATATAAAAAAGACTATATTATTAACACTGTACATAAGTTTTTATTCAAAACTAGTGCTAAATCATTTTTATTTTCTCTTTCAAAGTCAGCAACTCCACTAAATGGACGCAAACAGGCGAAATGACCCTATTATAATTTTTCACCATACGCAAAGCTTGGGAGAGAATTCCGTTAGGCATTAAGTTCGCTTTTTGTAAATAAAGACAATAAACCAATCAATTATAAAGGGTAAATAAGTTTCGTTTCATCAGTGCAAATTTTAAGAAATACAAAAAATATATAAATAAAGATTCTCCTCCAGTACTGTACTGCATAATATTTTTATGTCAAGTTCCTGTTCCAGTGGAACACATCTCGTGTAAAAGCCGGTTTTAATGAAAGTAATAATCGTTTAACCGTACATATTAGTGCTTCCGATATAACTGACAGAGCGTAGTAAAATTACTGTAAAGATAGTACAGTTCGAAATAACATGCAATCAAAAGTTACACGTCAAAGTTCTTGTAATCAATCACTTAATTATACATTTGTTTTGCTACGAACGAAAATATTTACATCATTGGTTTTGTTTGTTAAGAGAATATACTAAAATAGAGCTTGTATTTTATCAAAATTACAAATGTGTTTGACCTGCGCTGGAGTTAACATTTTTTTTCTTTAATTCATTCATGGTTACCAATGTGGAACGACGCGTGTTCCTCGACAGTGACCACGGGCGGTCAGGCGAAAATTATTCGGAACAATGTACCAAAGCTAATGTAATTGAGGGTACGAATTGAAGAAATGCTCTGAATCGAAATAGTTTTACTTGAAAATAAACGTTTAGTAATTTTTTTGTATTTTTACATAGGTGCTGCCAATAAGATTCAACATCGTTATAATAATTAAAAACACGACCAAATAATATCTTCTATGAAATATTATTATAGGTATACATAAATAAACTCAGAAGTTAGAACGCAAGACGGAGAAACTAGAAATCCTTCCATTCAGGTTATAACAAATATACCGTCACTTGAGAAATTTTTGTTTGCTCGGTAACCCTAAAAGTTTAACACATTAAAATCAAACTTTGAACATTCTGGTAACTTAACTTTAAGAAACATGATAGGATACTAAAATTATACTTTACTAAGTTAACTTTATAACATCAGGTAAAAAAGAGACGAAATATTATTCTTAAAGTTATGACAATGAAAGTTCAATCGAGTTCAATAACGAAATAGTAACATAAAAGATACTATTAATTTAAAAGTATCTTTAAAACCGAAGATAATTTGCGAATAAAGTATGAAAAAGCTTGCGATAAAGTTAGAACTAAACTAAGATAAAAATATCCAAACAAAGGTTTAACAAAGATGAAAAGATATAAACTAGGAGCGATAAGTGCAGAGTCTGTGGTAATCGTTAAATCGTGTACTTGCATTTAGAATCAAGAATATCCAGCGATAGTCACGACCTTATAGAAAGTTTGTGAAAATCGCAGCAGACTATAATTTAAACAGTTCCCGATCGCAGATTTACAAAGCTATATAATAAAACGAAGTAGACTGGAAAGATTAAGTACTATATTTAAAGGAGAATAAAATATTCAATCTCCGATAATCTCTTAGGATTTTTATAATAAAATATAACTTGGACAGCAAGTATAATCAATATTTGTTCTAAATAAAATCTAGTAAATGGAAATTGTTTTACAAACTTCACCTAACACCCGCGGTGGTTTGCAAAGCAATCTTAATAAAAAGATCTCCACTTATGAGAAGGGTCAAAGGTTAAGAACTAAATCCTTATACATACATTTTACATACACTGAAGCTGAATATATAATTTATTACATGAATCTAGTACATAATATATGCAGCTCCGGTTTTGAATTGTGAACCAACAATCAGAATTTTAAATAAGGTTTGGTCTAGTTTAGACTGTAAATTACTTTTTCTATACAAACAATATTTTTGATTAAATTTTTGATAGCCTTGTCGTAGTTTTAAATTATTTAAATAATTTAATTTAATTTAATTCAAGTTAAAATATCATACAAAACAATTTAAAATTAGGTTAAAAACATTGATAAACAATAGGCTTAATGGTAACAATTCAGGCGATAAAGCTTGCCAATTAATAGTCGCCCTAGTGTTTGCTGGAGAGTTGCCAGAGTAAAGGCTTGCGGTACCAGCCCTTACAATGAATTTATTTATTCAATTAAATTGATGCAGTAGTTTTAAAGGCATTTTTTTCAATTATAGTATTTTCACTTGTTAAATAGATTGTTGTTATTTCTTAATAATTAGTCATAGAGACGAATTAATAAATAAGTATTAATATTTCTATTGAATGAGGTATGTTGACGACTTTCGATAGATTATCACTTTAGCTCTATTCATAATACGCTTCAGACGTTACTTAGATGTTACTTCAACACATGAATTATGGGTATAATATTTTATACGTTACGATGAAAAATTCTATTTAGGACGTTAGTAAATATATCTATTATAGTTTGTGTCAAATGGAGCGAGACATCCCCCCCCCTCCATTGTTACCTGGGGGGTGAACCTCTATTCAGTTGCAGGGACTGAATTATATCGGCTGACTGCGCTCGCTCGGTGCAGGAACGACCTAGTTTCGGCAAAAATGGCCTTTTATAAAACTGGGCAGTTTTATAAAACGAGTTATGAGGGTATAGATTGGTTTGACTAGGTTGTGGTTTTCGTTGACCCATTGTGTGTGAGTGAGAGGGGTTATATATCCTTGCTTGTCTTTATTCATTATAATATAAAATTATGGCAATAGAACACGTTACTTTAAATAAAAAAAACAACATTTACAATGACAATAATTACACAAACAAACACGTTCTCTAAGATTACAGTAGTAAAAATTAAAATAATATAATGTTATAGATTTAACTTGCATTTACTGATTTTATATTATCAAGACATTTCCAATACTTTACTGCAATCATCTATCAGTTAGACAGGTAATTTGTCATCTACCTTTCTTTTTCTACAATTTCTTGGAATAATAGAATTCAGGGTACACGAATGCTGTTATAGTATCTGGGTTTCACTGTATGTACTATACCTTTACGTCATGACACTACGTTAGACTTATTACTAATTAAATCAATGATACTAATAGAATTATTTGTAGTAATAATATAAGAAATTAAATTAGCTTCATCTTACCCGTAATCAGGTCTCTGGCAGAACCAAGACCTTGTCAACTTCGCAGCTTCAAGGAGTGCTCCTCCGAGGTCAGTGATCCTCATTCCCGGACAACAACATCCATCATCTTCTCCATCTGCCACTAACACAAGCCGAGACTCTGACTTCGCCACTTTGAAATATTCACCTCAAGTTTGTATTGACGACTTGATAGCTTTTTTTTTGCAACGTTTACACACTCACTACTTTTTTATCAACACATACCTTAAAATATACAACTCATTATATAATAAAGTTGAGATAATTATTTTATTGGTTTTGCAGAATTATTGTATTTTTATAATTCAATCTTTGTTAATTACGGTAAATCAATAGGTCTTACAAATTAAACACGTGTGTATGTATGTGTTTGTGACATCGTAGATCGAAATTTATTTAAATAAGCTAATTATTTAAATAAGCTAAGCTATTTATTTAAATAAGCTAAGCTATTTATTTAAATAAGCTAATACAACGTTACTTTTAAATAGCTATAGAAATAACACGCAGTTAAAATGATTGGTTCATATATTATCAATTACATTATATACCAAGCTTGAAATCATAATGATTGGAGAGAGTCTAACGATTTAGCAATATGATGACATTGACAGTAACTACTTCACGTACGACGATGGTATCTACATTACGTCTTAGATGTCATAAATATTATATTTAAGAAGAATGACAATAAATACCTACATATTGTGGTTATTTAAGCATTTAATAAATATTGGTTAAAACATTTTTATAATTTTACTCGTAAACAATTTTAATTACTCATAAATAAAAATGAACAATTCTAATATAAAAATTAATGGAACATTTCAACCATGTCTATATATAATTGTGTCCTCAAACAGATGACGTAATGTCGGAAAGATACATGACGTAACCGAATAAATATAAGATTTATAAAACAAAAATGTTCAATTCAAACAAAAATGTACAAAATGTTGAATGACCATTATTCAAAATATCAAAATTGATATTTTCAAGAATGGCTAAAATAGGAACATACTATTTATATTTAAACTTGATACTAGGCACATGTTAGGTATTGATATGCTTGTTCAATTTAAACATGACATAAATCTATATTTCCAGTGACATGTAGATATTCCGTTAATTAAAATCATGGGACAGTGTAAAAGGTATAATATTTCTCAGTCTTATTATCTTTCAATGTCATCATTCGCACGAAGGTTCCAATTACTGGATATTAGATGTCCGAGCTGTTGGACCGTTTAAAATCAATATTTTATAAAAGTACGATATCAATAATAAACGGGATTATAATATTCACTTATCTTTCGAGATTTGATCAAAGATATAAATTGAACACTAACAAATTGCAGATTTCTTCATTACAACGAATAGCATTTAGTAGCATGTAGGCCTATTAAAAAATCTGATTATAACATTCAAGAATTTTTGGTTAAACTTAGGTTGTTGATTCATTTTTGCAGGGTCAATGTTATAATAGATAATATAAGTAAAACATTGTTAAATTTCATTTAAAAAAGCAACTGTTGAGTTTCTGGCCAGCTCTTCTTAGCAGAACAGCATTCCGAGCTGGTGGTAGATTACCCACGAACTATACTGACCTTTTTAATGCAATAATTGACGACTCAAAAGTGCTAGCCCATTTGAATATAGATATTTTGAATTTAATTAGATTATATTAACAGAAACTTGACTGAATCGAATAACTAATAGTAGAGAAATTTCATTTTGTTAATATACCATAGCAAATGTTTGTATCATACAAAAAGATTTTGCAATTTCGTTATATTTGTTACGTATAAACAAATCAATGTAATTCAGGTCGGTGTCCCAGGAGACAGGAGTGAAACGGGGAAGTAGCCAAGGTCTTTACGTCACTGTATTGATATTAATTTGTTTACAAATACGTCAATTAATCGTTAATTTAGTAGTTTCTAATACCTCTATTATTAGTAATTTATTTAATTGCTTTTGTTCATGCGATGCTTTTAATCTTTATATTTATATGTGAAGTTTGTATTATTTTAAAGCGGATTATACACGGAGGAATATAAGATTGGTGACATGTAGCTACTTACTTTAAAAGCTGAAATTTACATGTTGATGTATTAAATTAAATTAATTAATTAAATTACAAAAATATTACAATATTAATTATTGTTTATTTTCAATGTCAATGTCAATTATATAATATAGTGATATCAGAAAGTCCAAATAGAGATTGTCGTATGACGTAATAGGATTTAATTCTAAATTATATATGAAAAAGGTATATATGCCTAATAATACTTCAAATTTTGATTAACCACTGCCATTCACACTAGTATTCTGCAAGTAGGTACAATTGTATTTGAAAACGCAATATATACCAAATATAAAATATGACATAATATAATCAGTTATAATCAAAAATATATAACACTGTTTGTTCGTTCGTAACCTAGAAGGTTATCGATTTTGCAATGTTATTATTTTACAAGTACTAAAATCAAAGGCCAGAAAACGACCTTTTCAATTAATCAGTGCATTTACGTAGCAAGTTATAAGATGTGACGAATAACTAGACTTAATAACTTCCTGACCACTTTTTTTAATGTTATAGATATAGGTATTAGTAATTATAGTTCCTTAGAATAAGGTTTAACTAGGTTGACAGCCATTTTGACTGTTACTTGAGTGCTTCAATGATTTTATTCGTACATTTTGCGAAATTTTGTTTATTGGTAGTACATGACCGATCACTGATTTTTTTGTTGATAAACCTTCGATGATAACGCTGATATCAAATAAAAAATCCGACGACAATCGGTTTAATAGTTCAGAAGATGCGTCAGGGAGATCTAATTGAAGTCAATTACCTACATGAGCTTCGCTCTATAGTTATTATTATAGGTATTCAATGCATTGAAAAAACTATTTCTTGCATCGCAATTTTAACCGCTAGTCGTTAATAACTTAAACAAATATCAAACAAGGCATACTCGAGTCGAGATGTCGCCGGCTTACACCGCAACGAAAAACAAACTTAATTACTATTGTAATAAAAAACAATAACATTCAAGGTTTTGCAATTCTTTTAAAAACAGTAATTGTTTAATAAAAAATACAACATAATTAATAACATTTACATAACAGAAATGTTAATCGAGATATAACAGAAAATATAACTATTTATTTTAAATGGAATCTTCATTTAAAAATAACACGAAACATATTCTAAGTTTATTTATAAAGTAATTGCATTTTAAAGATAATAGGAAACTTAATCAGTAAAGGTTCACTATCTTATATAATTTTTGAAAGTAAATCCGTGAAAAATGTTTCTATAAAAAAATGTTTTTATATACCTAGATCTTTAATCTCAATATATATATGTTAGACCATCAAATTACCATAATAATAAATATATTAACAACTAGATTACGTATCTATAACTTAAATAAATAATTCCTTATTTATGAAATTATAATATCGCTAAGGTTGGTCACTAAGACCTTGATCTCAATAAGTTATAATCTGAGGTAAAACAATCATACCCTTTCTTGGATGTAGGTAAACATTTTCAAGTCATTTAATTGTCACTAAATGTACTAAAATTACATGTTACGTAACTGAGCGTTATCCCTTTTACACCTTTTCGTTTCTAAATATACCATAATAAAGGGTATTTCACAAAGATAAGAGAACAATGCTTGTAAATGACATTCGGGGTAAGCCTTTTGTAGACAGGTGAATTCAGATTGTAAGTGATAAGCCGCGTACAAATTTGTTTACTGAACGTGCCTTTATCAATTCACCATTTACCAGCTGTTAAATAATTAAATACACTGATAGATAAACCTATATTATATGAGTTACATCTCTTTTAGTGGTGTTTTATGGTAAAAAAATACTTAAGAATATAGTTTTTTCTGACTTAACAACTAAATTTCCTTTTCATTCTTGTCCTTGGATCATTATGAATTTTCCTATTTTCAAATGCAAAGAAAGTTGCAATCAGAGCGTATCGTTCACGCATTTTACGCACGAGACACGTCATGATGCGCGTGCGCAGAGAAAACGTGTTCCAGTGGCTCTATTAGCGTCTATGTTATCTTAGGAGCTAATAAAAATTTATGAGAATAACAAACGATAGAACACGATACGACAATAAATAAAACAATTGTTTAACATCACGTCTTACTTAAAGTAATATATAAAATAAACTATCATAACAATTTAACGTAATGTGTAGAATTTTAAAAGGTTAAAATTTACTGATTATAGCAAGAATCTAAAAACGAGTTCCAATGAAAAATTGGGTTAAACGATAGACACCAGCTTAACCAATATGGCTATAGAGAAAACTATAAAATCCATGTTATGTTAATATTGATGTCACATTTTAACATTAACATAACATTTAACTAACCACCTCAGCAGTCTGATGCTATTGAGATTATAGAAAACTTTAATAAACGATGGAACTAATACATACATAATGAATGAAAGTAAATAAATCTAATAGGTACCTACTAATTGTGATTGTAACACAAAAAGAAAAGCGAATAAAAGGAATGTTATTGCAATTATAATGAAATTTAATAAGTGAATAATTATCGACTAACACATTAATCGATTCGAGAAACTACACGAAATCGATAGGAAGCGAATATTTAATTGTAAAAATATAAAAATATTTTGACTTATAATGTAAACAAATAAATCATCTAGAACAATATTCAAAAAGGATAATTTTAAGTAGGCATTTTTATCATTTTTCTATTTAAATAAAGAATGAAACATAAAACGATACTGCAGAGATTTGAACCCGCGACCTCTAGAATACCGTCCCGTCGCTCTACCAATTGAGCTACCCTATCGCTACTCGTCTCGGTGAATTAAACATTCTAAATATGATCGTCTTTATCGAGACGGTGCTGACATCAATTAGGCTTTTTTATCATTACATAATATGGAAAAGCAGAATAAAAACTCAAAACAATAAAAGAATCAGACCATTACTATAGATAGAGATTGATTTAGCTATATGTGACCCTTTCACACATGATACCATTGTCTCTAGTGACAAGTGCATATTCAACAGCACTTGGCTCACGTAACAGCCGTGTGAAGCTGACTTTACTGAGTGTTACACATCAGAACCTGAATCTATTGTTCTGATGCAATTTGGTCAGTTTTGCGTAACCCTCGATAGGAAAGTGGTTTCGCAGATCAAAAACAAATTGTCATTATCTATAATGATTAAATGATTTTAATATATTGCACCGTTAATATGATTTTTAAGTTGTATAGTAATATAAATTGTGAACGGACCAATTATAGACAGATAGGTTGGTTTACCGTTAAATAGAAAACTTTCTTGAATCACTATGAGCATTTTTTTTACGTATAGCAGTAACATACGAAATTACCTATTGTATAAACTACAATGCTTCATTAAAATAGTTTTAGGGGTCCTGGTAAAAACATCATAAAAATATATATAAATAGACTATTTTGCTAGTTATATTACAATTCATTAGTGGGTTTATAAGTAAATACTATCTACAGTGTGATATGACTGTTAAGTAACATATAACGAAGGAGAGGCGTTATGATAATGAATAATGATAAAATAGAAAATAAACAATGAATAACGAACATATAACGATGTCGAGAGTTGCATCAGAAATAGTCAGCAATTAACCTGAATGCGGGTACTTTCATAATGCGTGTCCACCGGGACGTATATATATACATTAATAAGACAATGTGTTGAACGGCGTCTGTCAACGTGTACGTATAAAGTAATGGCTTTCTCAAGATTCTTTTCACATTAGAAAATTTACTGTATATAAGCAGTTTCAAAACATTATATGTATGTATGCGGAGACATTTTTAAATTTTTCTCATATTAAAAATGGAAGTTGAGTAAAAGATAGGTGATATTTTAATATACTGAAAAATATTTTTCCATTTATTATATACGTTGGAAAAGAACTCGGAACCGGTTTTTAATTGGATAGTTTTTACAATTATAATTCTATTCAGTGTTTTTTAATATTAGTGAGAAAAATTCAACGTATGGTAAATTTATTCAGTACCTACTGGAAAAAGCAATAAAAAATTATTTACAAATACATATATGTATACATACAAATAAACTAGATAAATATTATTTTAATAGCTTATTAGAACGCTTTCTTATTAGAACTTAAATCAAAACATTCAACAGCATGATAGAACATTTTCAAAGAATTATTTAATTTTGACCCAATTTCTTTTTTTGTCAAAAAAAAATATAATTTTAACTAAGCTAAAATTTATTTGTTACTGTTTTGAGGCTGAATATACAAAAAAAAAAAAAATAACTTTCTTCTAGATCCACTCACTTCTAAGTTCTAACGTAGGAAATAGCATGGATTTATTTATGTACAACCATAGCCCCGGCTTCATAAGACTGCAGTTTACTAAAAAAAGACAAAGAAAAATGATAGAAAGAGACACTAATTTCAATTTAAAATTCTTATTCACGAAACATGAATATTCAATGGAAATTTTTTGTTGACACACGTGACAGCAGATGACAAATTGAACCTCAAAAATCTACTGAGATTTTCATATAAAATATCATCAAATTTACCGACTTTTTCGGGGGATTATTTGAGAGTACTTTTACAGATACCTTATCCTGATAATAACGAATAACACAAAAAACAGTCAATTCCGTCGAGATTCATGTCCCGATCACAATACATGCTTGAAAAAGACACTCAATTAATTTTGGTTCTATTATCCAATAGATTAATTACTTATTAAACTAGATACACATCTATGACTAAGCGTGTACGTATGAAAAAAAAAATCACAAAAATTATGACTATCAAGTGGAATCATAAACATTGATATATAGGTTTCTAGTTCTTGGTTAAGGAAAACGATTCCAACCTTCGTCCAATCCAAAAAAGGACAAACCAGAGGTCGTCCACTCTTATCCGAGCACGATTTGAATTACTCGTTCTTATTTGCATTTCACATGAACAGAGAAAAAATTTAAAGAATATTCTCTCTGAGATGTTCATCTATCTATACCTATAAAAGAGAAAGTATGTATGTATGTTTGATTTATAATATGGAAATCTAATCCATAATTGAACAAATGTTAGCACATTAGCGAATAGTTTTGCATTATATTCTTTTATTTGGAGCAATACTGCACATTATTAAGTGGGCGTTGAAGTTGCGCTACAGTGTCAACTTTGCAGTTGTCAACTTTACCTTGTTTATGTAATGTAGGTACCTATTTTGTTTTATATTATTATTATATATGTTCCTTATAGACTCCGAGACTCCTGGACCGATGTCAACGAAATTTACACAGAATCTTTAGATCCAATGATGACCCAGAAATCCTGTAAAGTTTGGTTACAATACGAGCATTTTTTTGTTAATGACATTTATTTTACAACCGACATGCTGTTGCTTTTTTACATTGAAGTATTTAAGGCCAGTTTTAAGGCCATGGATCTATCCATGTACATACTACATAAACTAGAAGAAAATCATATTCAGGATGAATTATCATTATTATTGAATTGGTTTCATTCTTAGATTTTTCTTTTTTTATTACTTTCAATGGTATAACATTCTTGTAATTGGGTAAAACAGTCATACAGTTACCAAAAGAACATAAATAAGAAAGGAAGAATTGAATTGCTAATAAATAAATTTATATTAAAACTCAACTCTATGATGATATAGTTTTTAAGTTCAATGTCAACATAATTTAACATCGACGTGATCACTAAACTGGTTCTGTACTTAAGAGGATATCAATATTATAAAATTGGGGACAATTATCAAAATTAAACAACACGGAAGTCGTAGGTTTATAGAATAATTAAGACAAGTATCATAATTAAAATTATAAGGAAGTTATAGGTTTGTAGAATTAATTCAATTTTGATTAATTTTTTGGTATATATATAACATAGATAATATTTTAACATGAGATGTATTGGTATAAATCTAATGTTAATTTGAATACTAAAATAAAATATTCAAATTTCCAGTCGATCCTTAATAATCTGTCCTAATCTTGTAGTGCCAGATATTAATTAAATAACAATTTCTAGAGTTATTGGTGAAAATATTTGGCCTATGGTTTGAATTTATATATCTAAAGTTCATACTTATCTTGGATTGTATCGATTATTAATTTTGGCCATCAGAAAAAATGAGAATTGCGATAAAATTTAAATAAAGATAAATAAATATAATAATAGTATATTCCTTCAACAGATACAGGAAATCATAGACATAAGAGTTTTAATGGGTATCTTCCATGTCTAGCTATCTCTACATCATGTCTACCTACTCAGGTCATTGCCAACGTGACCTATCTTAAGCCTCAAAGGGACTGGTTTTGTAAGCTTTTGTTGTATTATTTACGAGTATTTTACTGTAATGAAAGTATTATTAAAACCAGCTCTATTTCAGTTTAACATTACGTTTCGAATTACGATAATTTAGACATATTAAGTATGTTAGTAACAATTTAAATATCATATGTGAACATATTTATATTGTTTTTAAGTTATATTTAAATTATTATAAAATCTTGATTTAAAATATTTACAACAAACAAATAAATTATTACGACAGACCAAGAACATTATTTAATGATATACTTGTGACAAATACAAAACAATCCTACTTATCTATACTAATATTATAAAGAGGAAAGGTTTGATTATTTTTTGTATGTTTGAAATGAATAGGCTCCGAAACTACTGGACCGATTTCAAAAATTCTTTCACCGTTGGCAAGCTACACTATTCCCGAGTGACATAGGCTATGATTCATTTTCAAAAAATTAGGGATGATTACTAAAACTTTAATATTCTAACGCAAGGTGTAAAAAATTTACAAAAAACTGCGTGCGCTGCGAAAACGGTGAAAGTTACGCAAAAATGATGTTCTATGAAATTGATTCCATAGATTACGCGAAAAGCGACCTACACGCGGGCGGAGCCGCGGGCAACAGCTAGTTAAAACATAAACCTGGAATGGAACATGAAAAGAGTTTGGCTAACTAACAATGAACTTTTAGCAAAATATTATTTTTAAATAGAAAACATTGCTTAACAAGTTCTATTGTTTTGTAAATTTTATTTCATTTAGAGTTTTTTAATTAAATTTCAATGTGTATTTAATTAAAGTGAACAGAACGTGGCAGTTCTATATTACCACTCGAATGACACGTTTCTCAAGGCTGTTGAAGAGACCTTACTAAATGTCGAGCAAATTTTTTAATTTATTTACTAATTGAAGGTTATTTGAACTTCTCAAGAAGTTGCGTGATTAATATTGAATGTTTAAAACTGAGGAAAATTTTATGTAAATGTACAATTTTACTTTGCTGTGGGTTTGGTATTTGCAATGGGAATTAGCAAAGCGAAATATTATAATGTTTGTTTGATTTATGAGAAATTATTATTAACACTTAGATTACCATTTTAATTTCTGAATGTAAAGTATTGTAGAGAATAATATTATCATAATAAACCTTCACTTTCTATCAATACAAGGAATTCAATAAAAAAATAAATCACCGTTCCAATATTTTCCTAACGCTCAATGCTCACGCGCAGAGAAAGCGAGAGCGCCATCTGTTGACGTAACGTCGCCAATCGGTCGTTGGCCGACGTTTCGACACTATTGCCAAACAGGTTGGACCATTGAGGTAAGTTGGCTTTCAAACAGAGACAAACGGAGTCAGCTGATCGGGCTCTTTCTAAATTTAAGAAAGTGTACAGGGTTACGAAGTTGCTTGAAATACATTTATTATTTTATTATTCTGGACGGAATAAAAAACAATAACAGAGAACACTTCACTTCAACCACAGACGTATATTGAATACTGTAAATTACATTGGCGGTTACTATGGACCGTTTATATTGATGAGAACGTAAAATTGTTTTCGAAACACTAAACGTGGGAGATTGTTGTAATCTCCAGCGTTTGTGTGTGGGTATAATAATTACCTATTAAAATACATGAAAGAATTATATCAGACAGGTAAAACCTGAACAGTGTACTGTAAGTTGACTCTTGTGTTCTGGATGAAGACAATGGTTCGCACAATGCAATACTTAGGCTGTCATCAACAAGGTCTTTAGTTATAGTGCACTTAGCAAAGAATCGCATATTTGAATTACCTGCTTTATATGCGATGGGTGTTCATAAAACAGTTTTATTCTTCCGACTTTGGGAGTTTGAACCAGAACGCGAGACACATAATAAATGACGAAACACGTAACTCGATGAAAGTTTGAAATGCGAACTTTTAAATTTTGCGAGCATTGCATATCATTTGGCAAAACGTACATTATAAAAAAGAATGATATAAGAAATATATATATTCGTTAAATCTGTAATAATAACAATAGATACACACTTGTAAAACTTACTAATATAGAAAGCGGTAAGTTGAGTGAAGCATCGATGTCTGTACGTATGTTATAAGTATATATATAAGTATACCATAGACACGGCTAACTATTTTTATTAACAGACAAGAATAGGGTTTATAATTTTATAATTATAACATCTATTAAAAATTCTTCATTAGGTATCTACTAATTGATTAGATTTTTGAAGTAAATATTCACTCTTCAAATAATTCAAATTATAAAAAGAATCTATAAATATTAGTTACTTGAATGTATGTTTATGTAAGTGGTGTGTGACAAAACTTAGCAATCTGTTTTAAGTAAGCGATAGGTACATAGGACGTTGACCCACACGAGACAACACGGATCTCTTTACAGTTCTGTGTAATTACCATAACTGAAAGACATACATACCTATAAGTATTTTGTAACTGAACACTGTGAAAATATAATAAAATTAATAGAAGACAAAATTAAATATTATCTAGCGTATGCCTAACTAACCCAATTATAGATCAATTAATTTAAATTGGAACCTATTATGAATATACATAATACGAATAGACTGTAACTAATAGATATACAATTATGATTGATAATACATTTAAGATTATCTTACACTAAGTTGAGGCGTTAATAAATCCTTGAAATTAAATTTAAATAAATTTATTATATGGATTGTTTATCCGGGAAAAGGTATTTATATTATTCATCTGTAGGTACCTAAACACAATATACTAGTAGCTTAGTTGTTTGAGATATCTAAAACCATCATTGAAAAATCTAAATTGATTTCTGTATCTTTAATAGGAGTTTGGCGTTATGAAATCTATGACAGTTTACCAAATTGTAAAATTAGAACATTATTACTATACACTCTATGAATTAAAATATATTGACATATTTAAACATTAAAAAAATATATATATTATACAGGATGACATGATTTAAAGAGCATTTAAAGAGCGATCCTTTATATATCTATATTTTTTTATACCTCGATAGATTTTGATTCATAGTGTGTATAATAATTCTATACATATTCCCATTTTACGATTTGGTAAACTATCATAGTTTTAGTAACGTCAAAATTCGTAGTGTAATGTAAATGGTTACGTAAGTTGTAGACCAATGCAAGATGGTTGACCGTGAAAAGAGTACTTAATTTTAATGTACCTACTGAGGGAAAGACCTCAAACTTGAAGCGGTCAATTCAATTTCAATGGAGCGTGACTTCAGCTGAGTAAACACAAGCTATATTATTTAACAATTTCATCAAATGGTTATTATTTATATATTTCCTAAAAGCACAGCCACAGACTAGCAACTAACGTTAAGAAAGCTCCAGTGCGACTTTATAAAGTTACGTAGATATTACTATACATATATGTAACATTCTTGTCAAAAAAAATATTAAAAATAATTCCCTTATTAAAATAAAAACTTTGTATTATTACCAATTAATTATTAAAATTTGAAATTTCAAAACAGAAATTTTTACCTGATTTAGTTAAAATTGTAAATAATGTTATTTACATTATATGACATACAAAATCATTATAAGTTTTAGCCATCATAAAACTCACTGTAATATAAATTATTAAGACAAGAAAATAAATACAAGCTTCAACTTTGACAACGAACGAGGAAATTACTGAATACATTTTACAAAAATAATAAATCAAGTTCAAACGACTCATTAATCATAGTTAATATAAATGACTACCATAAAATAAAGATTAAGTTAGATCTCTATTATGAGGAAAAAATCTATAACATACTAGAATAAATAAGATGAAATGAAACAAGAACTTACTAGATAACAAACTCATTTGATGCACAAAACTCAATTCAATCACATTATATATTTTAATATTCACTACCTAATGCATATGTATTTGTAAAAAGAAAAAAAATATATATCTCTATGTCAATTCAAATATTTGGTCTTTGATGCCAACTAAACTTTCTCTGTTTATTTTAAAACATGACTTAAAGGAGAAAAATACCTAAGTTGATTAACCAGTGATGGACATTATCATGTTATTTTTTGTTTCAAATTATCATCATTATCCTGGCCTTATCCCGATTATTTGGGGTTGGCGGAAAAATTAATGTCTTACGAGAGTTCCTATCATACGTCATTACTCATCACAGAGGAGACTTGCTTTTGTAATATCATTTTCCACTCTATCCATGTCTTTTTCGGTCATCCCTCTTCCCTTAAAACCATCCCATTTATACTTAAGACTGTTTATAGCATAATAAATATATTGTTTCGATGTGGTTATAAATTGTTTGGTTCTAAGACCTATACAATAACTTTACATAATTCTAAGAATAAATACATTTATTATATAACGCTATTTCTTAGCATACCTAAATGCAGTAAAAAATAATGACCTTTGGAATCGAATTAAGAATAATAAGATTTGCATATTTAAAGAAACGTAAACTAAGTATTTAAATACAAATATCATTTATTACGAAAGAAATATCAATAAAAACAATTTCCGTCTTTACAACTCACTGAATACTTGCTTCACAACTGACAATAGTTTGATTTCCGTTTTGTTGAAAATCAGCATAGCTTGACAAGTAATAATTATCTCACAACTGAATCTTATTAAGTGACCTCTTTAAGTATCCTTTTGCACGATATTATAATAATAGTTTATGTTAAATAACAACTTAAACAAGTAGCGAGTTAATTAACTATCAGTTTAAATCGAAACGGAAACGAATTATAGGTTATATATAATTTCTTACATGTTTTTTCATTAATTTTGCGTCACACATTTACCCGGATATTTTAAACTAGTTTGAACTGGCTTTGCTTTTTCGGGTATTTTTCAGGTGAAAAAGTACCGACCTGACAATAATAAACTACTATCACGCCAATTTTCATAAAACTCCAGTCTATGTAGACGAACAAACAAACAAATAAACTTTAGTACAGAGGTGTGCATCATACGAATATGTATATTAAACAAACAGAATCTTTTCCTCTACTATTTTATTATGTGTAGGTAATAGTATATACTTACTAGTTGTTCTTTAAAGGCATCGCTTCCGATAAAAACAAAATAAACCTAAAATTATATACGAATGTTTTTTTTAAGAATTTTATTATTATAAATAACAAGAATATAGATATTCGTGGTAGAAGAGTACCGTTATAATTGCTAAGTTCATTTACTTAATTAGATAAAAAACATTTAATATTACACAAGATCACAATCTTAATTAATAAAAAATTAACAAATCACTGTTTTGTACCTTTTGGGTTGTCAAAGTGACATAAAAGAAAGTGAGTCTGTCAGTGGCAGGTATAGGAACAGTCCTAGACACAGACGTGATAAAACAAGATTAGATTCCTTTGTTTTCAGATTTTGTATGCTTATAAATGAAATATGATAATTGCTTTACATAATAAAGTTTTAAAATATACAATTTGAATTATTTGCATATTTTAAGCGTAAAGCGCTACATTTGCATTTAAAACGTTTAAAAAGAAAGAGTTCCTCTATAGTTATCGTTTAAAATTTCAATTAATGATGTTTTAATGATTTCTGTATCATAATGATATTATAATAGTATCATTTATGTAACGTTAAATAATGGTAGTTATATGAACAAAAAAGTAAAAAAACTTACAAAACTGTTTTCATACATGAATGTACCTATTCGATAAGGCGTGTGAAAACTACTTATCAATTGACCGAGATAACGAAGCGAAAACTCTTATAACGCCGAATATTGTGCTTGTAATTGGAAGAGTTATTTAAAATAATCATTGCAATGTATGTCATATATGACGGATGATACACAATTCATTTCGTGCGACGACCGCGAAATGTTACCCATTGTTCAAGCGACAAAAAAACAATGCTTAAGATGAATCTTACATTCGATTTCAGTTTAAAATTTCACTTTCCACTGAACATAGGTTGATTAGATTTAAAAGGTTTTATTAACACAAATTCGTGATTTACGTGTTGAGTTTAATAATAGCTTAATGAACAATAATAATGCAAAACCATAAAAAAATAGTCAACAAGCGTGACGATCTCAGACGAAAGATTTAAGATTCACCGATTTTTTCAGCACTTCCAACATTAACAACCTTCGTGAGGCCAACTGTTTAAGCACGAAACATTTGTTTTTGCAATAATCACTTTGTACACAGATCAGATAAAGCTGACGTATTATTTTTCCCACTGAATTGAACTGAAACGCGTGCGGCCACACCGATTGGCCATGAGCGACTGGCTTGACGCATGCGCAGTTAGCGACGTGTCGTTCAGGCGAAAGACTCTACTCCAGCGCAAGATAACTTAAGTTTTTCCTTTATAAAAAAAAAGTTTTGTTTAAAAGTAAAAAAAAAGAAATACCTATCTCCTCCAACGCGGTCAGTTGCTTTTTACAGCGACAAGAAATTTAGCTCTATCTAGAGAAAATGGTGGCTACTTTTATTTTCAGAGATTTCTTGATCTCGCAATTCACAATTTCAGCCATAGACGGAGAAATTGAAGTTGATTTGAGTACCATTTCGTGGCTTTTAGTAAATGGTGTTATTTTTGTTTTGGCAGGATATTGTTCAAATTCCCGCACCGTATACCATCTGGTTTTTCCCGTTTAACTAATCTTGGAAACCTTATATATACAAACCATCTGTCGTAAAGCACGTATGTGAATCGTCACTGAGCAAAGCCTGAAACACCTGTTGGTAACAAACGTAGTCTCAAGGTGATAATCCTGAAGGTCAATGCCACCATATTTACTATAACAATGATAGTTTTACAATGTCTTTTAAAGAGAAAATTAATTATACTTTTATAAAAAATAATTTTCCGTTTTTTTTTTTAATTTATAACTTTATACTCATCACATATAAAATAAATCTTAATGTAGTGAAGAAAAAAATTATAAACAATCACTTGACAAATATTGCACAGCATCTACAAGATCGGTAAGTGAACGTGCGCCCGCGCAAGGTCGTCCGAACCGGTCTGCGACTGGTCAAATACAAAATTTCAATACTTCGCAATATTTTGTTGGCTAATAATATACATAAATTAATAAATATATTGTCTTTCACTTGCTGTTATAATACCAGGAAGATATGCATGATTTGTTAAGTTCTTGATTATAATATTTTCATTAATAATAATTACATAAATCTATATGCACAATTTTAGCACCTACCAATTTGTATTTTTAGTGGTTTACGCAACGAATTACCAACATGTTTCAAAAAAATTAACACATACAATTTTGACATGAATTATCTAAGCCCACAACAAAATCACTTAAAATTATTTAAAGCAGATTTTGACCGAGTTAAAATGAAAATTTTCTATCAAATATAAAAACTTTAAAAAAAAAATTGAATCGGGCGCTGAAGTTCTTGTGTATGTAGGACTTGGTGGTGAATCTTAATTCTCCCTGATAACCTATAATTTGGTAAGTTTGCCAGCTTCGATTTTCGGTATATCAATTCAGTTTTTAAAAAAAACGGCGAAATTGATCAAAGTTTAATGAACACATCAATGTAGGTTAGATGAAGTGGCGACAAATCTCAGAAGCGATATATGGCCACCAAATGTCTCTAAAACTTACTGGCAAAATTGACAAAGAAGTGTATGGATCAGGGTGGTAGACGTTAAGAAATATGGTATAGAAGATAAAGATGAGTACGGTGAAATTGATCGAAGTTTGAGGAACACATTAATGTAAGTTAGATGAAGTGGCAACAAATCTCAGAAGCCATATATGACCACCAAATGTCTCTAAAACTTACTGGCAAAATTTACAAAGAAGTATATGGATCAGGGTGGTAGACGTTAAGAAATATGGTAATGAAAATAAAGATGAGTACATAACAACGAGAATGTTGAGGTGGACACACATAACACACATGTTATAACAAAAACAGTTAAGATAAGAAATAATATAATAAGGGAAGTTTGGAAATTAAACCCATTATAGAATAGTTAAAATGTGGTATGAAATATGAAGAATAAATGGGAACAATGTGATTCAGAGAGTTGTGAAGATGAATTTGGATAAATACGCCAATGTAGGGAGTCCAAAAAGAAATGGATGGACTACGTGAATTATGACGTCATAACAAAAGTAGTTGGGGTAATGCTGACAGAAGTGAGTGGAAATAAAAACCTTATAGTATGCTACATTGAAAACAAGACAGGAATATGATGATTTTAAAAACTATACAATATCTACCAGATATTCTATAAAACTAGAATGATAATATTCATGTGAGTATTACTTATAATATTAATATTTTAAAGTAATGAGGACATTATTGTGACTAGTAAAGCGCGGTCACAAGGCCGGCGCCGGCGCACCAGTCTGCGGTCGACCCACTGCTATAGTAACCCGCAATCAACCTTACACGCAATTTACCTCTAATTGCTATCCGATGAAAACCGCTTTTAAACCGCTACATGATAAAAGTTGTATAAAATCATCTGTATTTAGAGTTAGGTATCATAATATAATATTAATATAACTTAGTCGATAGAACAAACCATTGAAGTATTGACAATAAATCTAATGAAAATATTTTATATTTCTTATTACGAAACGCCTGACATTAACATTTAAAATTTTCTTTTCTTTTTAAAATACTTTCTCTTTTATATAATATAAAAATTGTATACATTATTGTTTTCTTTTTATTAAATTTAAACCGCAGTTTATAATTGGATTTCACGGCAAAATTTATCTTGACTATTTGTGCATAATTAAAACAAAAGTGTAATAGTTACTTAACAGGCGTAACAACATCACAAACATAAAATTTGCAATACATATTTCTGTTACAAGATATGAATAACACATGACGATAACTGTTACAACTCGGACAACGGATAGCAATAGCATGTAACTTGGTCTACTTATTTGGTAAATCTGTTACACCTCACCTCACTCATTGTGGCTTTTATGACATTGTGATTTATTCTATCTCTTTCCTACCTCTACCTAATTTACATGGGAGACAAAGACAAAATAATTCGGAAACACTTCAAGCTGACAATGAAATGAGGCGAATCGATGTAAAGCCAAGCACGTGATCGATGTAAACCGATTTAGATGGAAGAGACGAAACTGAAATTTATTACAATAACAAGAACACCGAAAGAAAAACAGAATTGTCTATTCTAGCTTGAAAATACAAAGACAGTTCTACAAAGCAAATTCCAGGGTATTGGCATTTCAAAGTTATTATAAATAGGTAGGTACCTATATAAACTTGATCATACAAGCTATTTTCTAAAAATAGTGGTTTTAAAGTTATGATAGTACTCTCACAGTATACCACAAGTAACAAACTGATCTGGTTACACCACTGAGACCGACAGACAGGTTTCCATGTTACATAAGTGCCATATCTGTGTAATGATTGAAACAGTTAAGAAATACTGCTTCTGATGCCTGACATATTTTTCGTAACACATTTTATTAACAGTATCTTAGGCGTAATTACAACATCTATGAAATTAAATATAGATAAATTCTATTGCGTGTACTATTTGCGGTCACCGCAATTACAAGTTTTTCCACGCTCTTCTATCATACATCATCTCAGTATAGATTTTTCTTTCTCATATTATTTTCCACTCACTCCACTCCATGTCTTGTTCGGTCACCCTTTTCTTTTATAATAATTTACATTTCAAATTTCGTAATCAGTCATTTCAAATATTACTATTTCTTAATTTTGATGTCAAAAAAAATATGTATTTATAATGCGAACAATAAGAATAATAGTCAACAAAATAAATTCATTAATATTATTTAAAAAGGTAAGTAAGGCTATGTCATAAACTAAAAAGAATTTCTTAAAGTAAATCATTATTAATTTATACGGGATGTAAATTAATAAATTGAATCAAAAATTTTAACTCTCTAATTAATAATTGAAAGGGGGAACAAAATCTATGAACACATAACAAAAAGAAGGTCAAATCAAATTTGGATCACTTACCTCTTATACGGGCATTCACATACATTACTACCGCATACATATCGATACCTAGATTTATCTGGTTGTAGACCCAAAACACGCATTGTTCCACTTCACTTAAATACCATCACATCCACGACGTACCGAACCAAACGAGTAATCAATTATAATGGTACAAAATACAGAGATCTCGATGTAAATGATACGAATATTTATATCAGTAGAATTATTAGGAACCATTCACTTTTTACACTTTTTTTTCACAATTTACTTTGTATATCTTTTTTTAATTTACAGTATTTTTATACAAAATGTTCGTAACCCACATTATACATAATTTCCTGTTCTGAATATGAATTTTGACATTATAAATAAATTTCGTTATAACTATTAATGAATACTTTTCTTACATGTTCAATGCAATGTTCTTTTTTTCTTACTATTAGGTTATAACGATTTTTGAAATCGCAGAAGCTTAACGGATCTAGATGGTACAATCATTAAAAATTATATATTTTGTAAAAAGTAAAGCTTGAGCTTGTATTGTACAACAGGGTTTACTGTCAATATGTGAAAAGAGGGGCGTAAATGATACACACAATTATACGGGGCGGTTCCCAAATATATCTATTGAAGTCATGACGTCGATTTAACGCTTATAATAAACAATATCAGTTTAACTTGTATCTTGAATGACACGACAATTGGAGCAAAACGTTATGTACGTTTTGTTTAAATAAAACTAATATAATTAAAAAAAAAATCATGAACTGGTATAAGCAAGATAGCTCATTTTTTAAAGCAACAGGAACGGTCCATAGAAAACAGGTTCGAGTCTTGTTTGTGTTGATGAAATTTTAATTCTATATTTATTTCCAAAATGTATCAATCACACTCAACAAATATGTAATCTAAATTTAAAAAAAATATATAATGAAATCACATTCTAAGTAGGTAGTTAAAAAATTTAAACGATTTTAATTTAATACAGAACAATTAATTAAAAACGGTTGAAATAATTATATTAGAGACAATGTCCTCGTGAATTTTTCTTTGTGCAAAGGTTCACAGAACAATGAAAAATACTAATTAACGGGTCTATTAAGAGACCCCGAGATATATTTTTTTGGTTAATTAAAAAAAAATACGTTGATGTTTTATAAATAACAAGTTTCTTAAATTTTTAGTTACATTTATATCTTTGTTTGAATTCCAGGTAATTTTTAGAAAATATTTATTCACTTACTGTAAAAACTGTGGTATTAATACTATTACCCCAAATTTTACTTGGGATAGCTTAAGCGCTGATGGATACAGGTAATCCATTTTGTTATTTTAATTGATATTTGTTTATGTAACACTTTGCTCTATGAGGAAGTAGAAAATAAGCTTTTCAGGTAAATATTTATATTATTTTATCGTTTACTTTATATCTATAGTTTATTTTAACAAAATGCATGTTTCGAGGTGTGATCTAGTTTTAGTTATCTCGGTTTATCTAATCATATATCTATAACTACTCTCTTTTTATCAGAATATTTAACGGCGTTTTTATATTTTATCCATACATTTATTAAAATAGGAACGAGGCCAAAAAAAAATAAAAATAAATAAATAGCTGCTATAACAATAATAAAGTAGCTGCTTGGTAAGTAGGGTAGAGCCCGCCCTTTAACCCGGCGTTCGCACAGTTCTATTTGACCCGGGCTATTTTCAAATGCGCGTATTTCTAATGTTTTTGGTGCTACACTGCCATAATTCTCAATAGCTGGAGCTAAGGGTCGTATCTTTCCACGGAATATCGATATTTAGTCGTATTGCAATCGCAGCGGTGTATAAACGCTTCTAAACATGACAAAGGGTAAATTTGACCCAACCATACACTTCGTGTAGTAATTTCGCGCCATTATAAAAAAGTATATTTATTTATTTTTCGCATGACTTTTGAAATAACGGTTCTCGAAGAACGCGAACGAAGCGAAGAATACGCGATTTTTTTAGGAAACCCTGTTAGGGACCCGTCTGCAAAGATACTGAAGGTCAGAAAAAGGTTGCAAGACTGTCCTGCCAAAAAAGACTGAAAAAGTAATTGAACTTGACGGAACTGAAACAAATATATCTGCACTGAGTTTGCAATATTGTACTGTAGAGACTGCGCATATGTAAGCAATAATATGACTGATTCCTAAAACTAATTTGTAATTTTATTTGTAGTCTTATTAAATGTGATTTACATGTATCCTAATTATTAATATTTTAGAATAAAAGTTTATATTTGGTTCAAGTTTTGTGACTTTAAAACAAAGGTTGTTATTTTTGTTAATATTTTGCTTCACTATCATAAAAAAAAACATTGAAAAGAAAGTTTTACTTCAAGTTCTTTTTACTCATACATGACCACTTAAACTATAGTCGTTTTATCCAATTACAGCCATATATTAGTAAATGTCTTGTAATTATTGAAATTATGACGATTTTATTCACGGGTCTCCTGGACCCAACCCTACTATCGTTGTAACATATTTTAACTGTGCTGACGCCGGGTTAATTGCTCAACTAGTCCTGACTAGTTAAGCAATTTTTTTTATCGGTCATAGTTTCGCAACGATAATTCCTAATGGCACATGATGCATACCTGATGGATTAGTAATTTTCTCATTAGCAAAAATGTCTATAGTAATTTATATCTAATAAGTCAAATTTATTAGCTACATGTATTTTAATGCAGGTAGTCAAGTATGTTCAAAATACCCCATATTACCCCATATGTGTAACTTACCAGTTGAGCAAGGGTAAGGGTAAGGCCGAGGCGTCGGGGTGAATGCTCACGCGATCCCGTGGCGTCTCATTGTAGCGATGAGGGCAACCGTTGATTTTTTAGTCGGGCAAAAAATTTAAAAAAGTCGGTTTAAAAATGGCAGCGTTTTCTATGATACCGGGTGTCGCACTTACCACCCGGCCATCGCCTTCATGACTGGTGTGACGATGCGGAAACGCATTTTTTTTCAACGAGAATAAAAAAAAGGGGTAAGGCTAGTTGACCACTTAGATACCTTACCCAAATCATAGCGCCTATGTTAGGTAGATTTACAATAAAATTACATTTTGATAATTAACTTTTATTTATAATCTTATAGTCAAAAAACATCAAATCTAAAAGTAGATTTCTCGGAACACAATATTCTAGAAACAGAATCTACAAAACAGCAACGTACCTAGATTAGCTCAACTATTAGGTTCAGACTCTAATATCTGTATAATTATTTTAAACATAGCTTATACATATCGATTGGGAAAACGTCAAATGTTGGTTTATTATTAATTAAAACATACCATTTTCAAAAACAATAACAAAAGCTAGACGAATTTTGATGAAATTTGGTATATATTTGATATTTGTTAAATCAACATGTAGGATACTGTTTATTCTCCGCTGAATTTCAAGTTAGATTTGAGCAACAATAACTGTGATATTATACTAGAACTAGCTGCAATAACAGTAATTTAGCATGGATGTTCTTTGTTAATTACAACAATGATGTCAACAAACAGAATCCAAAAAAAAATTGACAGCCGGAGGAAGAGGGGGGGGGGGGATTATGAAGTTGCTACTAGTAGCCGTAAATATATTTTTCTAAATATTTTTTCACAATTATAAAGTAACATGTGTTACTTATGTGTGTGTTAAGACACATCTTACAACGAAACGTAAACTTTTATCTTAACTAAAGAAAACAGAACTACGGAAATGGAACACGAAATAAGAGTAAGTGAAGCTTTTAGGGTTTAGTAAGTTTGTTTACGAGATACATAAATAAGCGAAAACTGAATTCAGTGACCTAATTTATTATTTGTAAGAAAGATACGTTGATTCAAATAACGTAACAAGTATTATTTTCTAAGAATCAAAACTATTTTCTGTAATCTTTAATAAATATGTTATAGAGAATCATCAAAAACATTCCCTCGAGGTTGCTTCTTTGACCTCAAAAGTGAAATAAAGCGACATACCTACACAATTTGTGGGCGGACGAAATATGTCGCCAATTCGAAAACAGGTAACATTAATATTATAACTACTTATAATAACATAACTTATCTTCACTGTACATTATACACTTCACTTTTAAATAACACTGAATCACGATAAGGCTGATAAGATCTACGTTACACTATTATAATTAAGTTTCGAATTTTATTTAATAACAGTATATTAAATACCTTTTACTTTTTATCAGTAAACATATAAAAAAAAATTAACGGTTTGAGTTTCGAATGCTATCAAGCAATCGTGTCAAATAAAGAAAATGTCTGATATTATGACACTTTGTTAAAAATATAGATACAATAAACAAGTTGATTTTTTTTTATTTTAATGATCTTTTGATTGGCCAGTTACATTTCATCACACGTAACCATGAACGCACGGTGTTAAGGACATCAAAACCAGAATTGCAACATTTGACCAATATTATTTATTCGTTAATAATAATAAATCTTTCAATAAATACCAATAAAAGTAAATAAAAAGTTGTGATAACACTCAAATATTTACATTAAATATTTAATCAGGTATATATAATAATGTAGTTTGTAGATAGTATAACATTCTAATGACTATCACTGTTTTAATGATATATCAATTTAGCGAAAACAACAAATATCAATTAACAGCGTAGGCCAAGAACCGAAAGTGTTGGGACCGAGGCAAGGCCGATGACGTCACTAAGCCCACGTTTAGTGATTTATGACGTCAGCCCCTGCCCCTTGGGAATTCTAGTTATCGCAATACCATAACTCACGTCGGATGAACATTGAATTATTATGTGTTCAAAGGTTTTGTATATGAATATTAAAATTAAATGTATCAGTGTTTACGTGATAAGCTTACTATGGTATTTATAATAACTGAACCTAGTTCACCTTTACGACTATCTTTATCTATAGATATAACCAACACAACACAGCCTTAAATGATGTGTATATATTTAATACTGTCGGTAATTGTTCTATATAGATTATCTATAGTCTTAGACGTGGTGTAGTCGAAATGCATGGTAATTATTTAAACTGTCTGTATGTATTTTTTTTCAATCATGAAACATTGTTTTCACTATTTGATTCGTTAAGTTACTACTCAAAAAATATATATGTACCATCAGCGTATTTAAATTGAACTCTGGTACACTCCATCCACTTTTTAAATAGGGCTAAACTTTTAGTGGCAAACGGAGACATAGGTGAACGTATTTATTTTTTAATGTTTAAAAATTAATAAGTATTTAGTTATAAACTGACACACACAAAGAAACAGATTATTCGGCTTCCAAAAACTTTAACCTTATCTCAGTTTAATTAAAATGTTTTTTTTAAGAGTTTTAGGCCAATGATTCATTATTGTGATATATCTGAATTTATCCAATTTAATTAAATATATAATAATAGGTTTGTCACCATTACCTACAAAGTTTTGAGGAAAACAGCAAAGAGAACGTATGATTTTATTTTTTTTTATCTTTTTTAAAATTAATTAACTGTTACATATACAATGACTGTTTTGTAACATCTGAATTTTCTCTCTCATATGTAAATGGCACTATTACTATGCAAATTAACTGTATACCTACCGTGAAGTTACAGTTAAAAAAATGTAATGGAAAGTAACCCATCAGAAGCTTGCGGACAAATGACAATACTACAGTTAAAAGTTGGTAAAAGATACCTATGTACAATTTAGTTGTTATATGTACCTATATGAAGTCCAAAAGTTTAAAAATTTATTAAAAAAATACATTATTAGAATTGCTGGAATGGTTACATATCCAATTCTATTCTAAATTGGTATTAATATATGTCGTATTTATAAAATGTTATCAGCTAATGTATTTATCTATGAACGATTACAATATTTTAATTATTACGTGACTAATAACACATTCCTTTCAAAGTGCCAATACTTATTTCAAACTATTCGCATTTTTAAATAAATAACAACTAAATTAAAAACCAGCTCACGTATTATTTGTCCAAACAATCTCATCGTACATACAATTAAAATAAAAATGAACTAACAAACGGTTCATTACGAAAAGTGAATTTCCTTTGGGCCTCGTCGAAATGAAATTAAATATCACCCATTCACTACTAGTTGGGTTTTCAATATCGCAATTAAAAATATAGGTAGGTATATACTACAGAAAATTTCATTTAAATTATCGGTTCATTCGTTTTCTGTTTAACGAAGCTATAGTTTAAAATGAAAATAGCGTTAATACTACCACGCATCATACAAATATTGGTCACACACAAAAATATCATTTCATATTTTTATATTTATTTTTATTTTATATTCATAGGTCTACAACGTTGGCGGGCCAGCGCAGCCACAGACCAACACCGTTTGATAACATCAACGAGATTTTATTCTTATGCGAGCGAGAGATGTTTGTAGTCTGTATATAGTGCGATTTTTTTATCAGTTCGATCACGTTAAATTTAACTTCGATTTATATGAAATAAGACCAACGCCATCTAGCGCAAATAAGGTGAAGTAACACTTATTTCAAACAAATCGAAGTTCACTCTAACGCGTGCACTCTGTCTGTAGTCTGCGCGATACCTATAGATCTCATATTATTTTGCATTGCGGTTACCAGCTTGTCCTAATCTGACAAATAGTACTTCAACCAATAGACGTCTTTTAACCTTCATGTCATTCCAAACAACATTGTGGACATTACAATCTGAGAAGGATTAAAAATGTCCATTAAAAGATAAGTATCCATTATCCGGTAAGAACTCTCTTTTGAGTGTTAGACTGTTGAGCCGGGTCAAGCAGCGAGCTAAGTTAAGTTTTATTATAATCTAGCATTTATTATAACATCTTTATAAAATGCTTTATCATTAACCCATTTACGTCTACTGAATATAGAATCAAATTATCGTGTTAGTTAAATCAACCCGTATAAGTACATTATATTATCGTACAATAGGGTAAAAAATATGTACTAAATACTATGACAGCGACATCGTCACTAATACTAGTAAAAGTCCCTTGAGATAATAATCTATCTAAACTGTAACATTCAAACAAACAGAACGCTTAGTGAAGAACTCATCTCCTGAAGTTACAGACATTATAAAATAATAAAACTTAATATTTTGCTGGCAGGCGCACTTCTCATTTTCTTCATTAGTAAATTGCCTTGCGGTACGACGGCTAGTTCACGATAAACACAGCAAGCATCAACTTAAACAGTCGTTTTAATAATTTAAGGCTTTTACTTAACTTTTATCCCAAAATAATCTGAATAATCCTGTCGGCTTTCAGATATTTTAAGTGATTCTTAAGTAGCGACTTGAACAAAAAGATCTTAATTATAATCAGATATTATAAACTAAGAATAAAATCTTAGATTTCATTTTTAAGTGTTTGATTGTTAATCAACTCTAACTGTCATGCTTATAATTAGTGTGCCTACCATTGTTAAGTATACTGGTATAAGTAATTATATTCAATAATTAAAAAAAATCTATAAATTTCTGGAGTAGGTAGTCCCTTTTCTCGTGTTCTGTAATTACATTGTAGCCACGGAATAAGGTGTTTATTCTGTTATTTAAATTACATAATAAGGAAGACTTCATCTTTCCTGTTAGACGAAATTTGAGTCGGTATAATAAAGATGGAGGAAAATGAGTTGATTCTGAAATGAAATCTCTATAACAATGGTTAAGTGAGGTTCATATTTGATGTAAGACTTCGTAGAAAATTGAATATGTATAACAAAATCATTTACTCAAATCAATTATTGTTTTCGTGTAGGTATTAAGTAACCACAATAATACGGGTCTAGACTATCACATTTTATTATATATATTGAATGCCACTCGAATTAACCAAGGTTGTTAAATGTTGAAGTGACCCGGATTCGATTCTCTTTATACCTACATATAAATACCTACCTACTATATATGTGCTCAACATAAATCTTCAAAATGTGTAAAAAAAATGAAAAGCCTGATAAAAAAATAGACTCATTTCATCATAAGCTAACATTTGCCAGACAAAAAATATGTTAGTACCCCAAGCCGTGACAGGTTTTAAGAGCGTCTCTGACGTTACGCTGTCGGAAGAGTCTTGATGAACAATAGTAATAGGGATGCTGGGGTTGGTACAAGAAAACAGGATACTATTTTATCTCATTTAAATGAATGGTATGCTAGAGTCAAGACAAAAATTTACAATGTCAAATGAAAAAGACCATGCATAAATTTAGTAAATTGTAAGGAAGACATATTTATGTATTTATAAATCTGTAGCGAATCGCTAATAATTTTAATTTCTCTTTAAATATTTATACAATAAAGGTTGGTGTGTTTGTTAGTGATTTATTGGTAAAACATATTATGTACGGACGATTTATCATAGTATCCGAATGGTTTATCGGGGAATGAGTTTATTTGAAAATCTGAACTGATCGAGTAATTGTAATTTTTGCGGACTAAGTCGCAACCAAAAAATAGTATATATTAAAAATATAATAAATATAGTATAGGTACTGGAAGCATATTATATTTGCAAGAAAATGTTCCACCTTAATAAAACACGCTACTCTCTTGAAACTAGAGCCTAGTACAAGGCATGGTGTAAGATTCACAACGAATCCGTCATTCGTCGAGTCTTTGAAAGGACGAAAGACGTAGGTTTCCTTTGTTTTCCTGGATAGTGTTTTTACATGGTACAGTAAATAATATACTTTGAATTATTTCCTTGAGTACTTTATCAACATTAAATTTGTTAATTTGCATACATTATATTTATAAATATTTGTGAGGTAAATAAACTCGTATATCGATGATTGCTTTTTGTTTCCTGGAACGTGCTAGTCCATGGAATAATCCAGTAAATCTGGAAAAATCTTCTTGTATTTGATAACCAATTGATGTCACATTCAGACTATATGATACCTGTTTAGTCCAAATAATAATGCTTAGAGCTATCTTACCATCACGTCGCGTCGTCCCAAACTATTAACGATATTTATAAAGCAAGATAATTCATTTACCTACTATATACCTACTTATATGTAGGTTTAGAAGAAAAAAACTCACAAAATCTGGATCGCATATGGATATCGAGAACATATTATGATAATGGTAAATATGAACAAAACCAAAAGTTTGTATATGATGTAATCAGAAATAAAAAATATTTAATTTGATATATCAACTCTGCCTCAAATCGAACAAGTAGTGCAGTAAAATAAAAGTTACTTACCTCACTAACCTATCATCCTGCAAATTCTTGAGTTCGCTAAGTTCCAATTCCCTCCTTAAATTCGAGACCTCGCAAAGAAGCAAGTCTCGTTCAGTGGACACCTTCTCCAGCTCTGCCCGCAAGCGGACCACCTCATTCGTCAAATCCATGGTCGCCATATCGATTGATTCTCGATATCCGTCACATCACTCACTTTTAACCGACCATTTCCCCTCACTAAACATACTTTCACTGCACCATTCAGGACATCTGAAACAATAAATATTCCGTTAGAAATGAAGAGAGAACTCACATTTCGTTCATATCTCGAGCTAAGAAATCTCAAACTCGGTAGCCATGTTAATATACAGTGCGGATAACTGAAATAGTTTCCTTTATTAAATATTTCGTGAACATTGCTTCCACAACATGATATTTAGGCGTAATATTTACGTATTTTGTGAACTGACTGGCGGAAGTTCATTTCAAACACTTCATTTTAAAACAGTAGTTGCACTATGTTGCTTTTTCTCATGTTATTATGATACATTCTAGGTCTCGGTGTTAGCTTATGTAATGTCAATGACTAAAGTGATTATTCAAATGACTAAAATAAAAAAACTAAAAAAATAAACAAATAAAAAAACTTATGACTAATGTCATTGACCTTATATTGACAAAACCTAGTACATTTCAACAAATGTACCAGGTTTATATGTAGTAGATCTAAGCGTAAGTTAAGGTATAGGTACCTACTTAGCTTATAATTGATTACAAGTTAAATAGCAAAAATGGCGTCGCAGTTTCTTTATCTTAATACAGTGTTAGGTAAATTTGTCTCACTATTTCAACGTTCTATTTGAACGTTCTATTTCATCTCACATAAAGCTTTTACATAAAAAACCGTATTAAAGCATACCTACTCGTGGTTCGTAAAATATTTTATTCTTCCATTACACTATTTCTCCCATAGAATTATTATACAACATCTCACCATTCTTAAAGCTTTTTTAAGGATAGCTCAGTTGCATGTTAACAATTCGCATAATTCCTAAGCTAGTTTATTTTTGTATGTTGCGGTTACAAAATGCCGAATAATGTGGTTCATTATTTATTTTGTTGCTACTGCTACCTACCTACATTTTATTTGCTCAACGACAAATAAAATGTAGGTAAACAAACTAACCAGATGATTTACCAACATAAAAAATTGGTATTTACCAATAAGTGTAGTAGTTCGTTAGTGCTTTAAAGTAAGCAAGTAAATTATTTTAAAATATGCACAAATAAAATATAAATAACAATTATAGATTGAAAATGAATTAAAAAACTTATCATAAGATTTCTTTCATACATAAGTAAATAATATAATTAAAAAACAAGAGTAAGAAATTTATTTCTCAAGTATGTTTTCTAAAATATATCACAAAAGGTTTTTTAAAATAAAATTTACTAATAACTACTGCAGCTTTTTCGTTCTGCTTGATAATTAAATAAATAAATTATATCTTCACATCTATATTATAAAAAAGGACAAAATAAGTTTTGTATGAACATAAAAAGTTAAAAAAAACTAATATTTAGATTGGACCATGAAGATGTAGGCTTCACACTACATCGTTTAACTTTCGGCAATTTTAGATGATCCCACTTTCTCAAAGTTGACGAAACATGATCGAGCACATTACCTACATATATAAGGAACTACTTAACTGGTTTGTGGTGAAGATTAATATCACTGGGATAGTTATACAAATAGAAAGAAGACTAGTAGACTAATAGACGATAATTGAAGTTTACTAATAAAACAGGTAGGTACTATCGCATATTTCATATACTTAATGTATGTATGTATTTGCCATTATTTATACATATTTTTAATATCTTATGTACCTATTTGTTTAGCTATATTTTACTAAATGTACAATTATAAATTATGTATTTACGTATAAATCGGCTTGTATGTGTTGATATAATAAATACTTAGTATAACTAATTTTGTTACTGTAAAGTAATACATGCCAATATTCTAGTTTTAGTAAGGTAATTTTCCTATTATTTATAATGTGTTTTTTTTTCGGGATTAATTCAAAGAGAATACCTTGTAGCATTAAGTCTAATGTAGTATTACCTACCTTATTTATTATGTCCATAAAAAATATTCAGTATATTTAAAATATATATCCTTGTGGAAATTAATTATAATTCAGTAAGAGTATTAATCTGGTCTCATGTTTAAATTCGTTTCAGTAATTGGATTTACCTTTACCATCATTTTTATATTAAATATATATATACATACCTTTAATTAATTGTTTCGTGGTCGTAATAAATTTTCGGCAAGTTTGTTTAATTATATGAAAATTAGATTTTTTTTATTTTTCTACTAGTAAACTAAAGATTTGGTACTTTTAATTACCAAACTATATTTTAAACTACCACAGTAGTATTTGAATAAGGTCAAAGTTTAATAAAAAGCCTTTTCAAATATGTTTAGCTCATCAGATACTTTCCAAATAAATTAGGCCATTTATCTGAATTTGATGACAAATATATTTTGCAAAATCTGGAATTATTAATCTAAAATACATTATACATTCTTGCGAAATAATTACAATCATTAATCATTAAAGAAATCTACCAAATTGGTAAAAATATGAACGAATCAATTTGACAACCTACTTAGTGGAAGTCGGTTAACAAAATAAAAATGAGGAAAAGTAGGTACTTTCGAACACATAAAACTCCGAATTTTATAACTCCCTGTTATTAAATAAACTAATTTTGTATAGCTAATAAAGCGTTTAATATTTTTTATTAAACCGGTGGAATAAATTGAGCAACACCAAAAATGATTGAGCTGAAGAAAATAAAATTGAGGCTGAAAAATCAAATTTTATTTTCTTTAATATAATTATGTTATTCTGATTTTAAAAATATATTTTTTTAGGAACATTTTTACATTGGAATTGGAAAATGCTACATTTATTTACGTTTACTAACACATGTAAATGTTAACGTTGTTTTTGAACAAAATCGAGCTTGGTAAAGATTAAGAATAACTAGCGCCATCTATTGACGATAGATAGTATTACTATTTTATCAGACAGAGCGTCAACGCCGTTTGATGATAGATGGCGCTGATGGAAACGTTCAAATTATTAGTAGGTAATAAGGACATCTAGCCTAATCTCAGTGCCGCTTACAAACTCTAAGTCATTAGGGCCAACAGCAGAAACAACAGCATTAAAAAACATTCACCGATGGAAAGAGGTATTTTTTTCTCTTCAGAGAATCGGTGAGGAGTCCAATCCATAACCTTGTTAAGCTGTAAATTTACAAATAAATTTATTATTTACATTTTAATATGTAAGTAAAACACGTATTTGATATCTTACGTGTAAAGTTTACACACATGTATTACTTTTTTAACAAATATTATTAACTTGTTTTGTTTATTCAGGAGTCGGTAAACAATTTTGATGTAATTTTGATATACCTAAAGTAAACAATCCTACCCAAGGCTACGAAACGTCGTAAAATGTTTTGTTCAGTTATAAAAGTTAATCTTATATTATATTTTAAGACCTAATAATAATAGCTAACTAATAATATATTTAATTAGTAGTTTAAGTAAAATGTTATGTATATATGAAAAAAATAAATATATATAATAATAATAATGTTAAGAAAAAAAAAATATAAATAAAATGATTTTAATAATGTTTAAAAAAAATAATAAATTACAAAACAAATCCTAAAAGTTTTATTAGTTATGGTTACCCTACTAACAACTTCACCGTACGGTATACACATTGTCCGTACTCTACTGAACGCCGTCGGTATGCCGCCAGCGTGCCGAGTGAAACTACGACGGAGTCGCATTAGGAATGCGAGTAAAAGTGTATCCTTATACAACTATTTAGTGACCACAAAATATACATGTTTTGGGACATTTTATTGCTATATATCAAACATTAAAATCGCTCGTATCAAAGATCTTTAATTGATAATGGTTCGATTTCGCGGAAAATTACGAAATAATAAATAAAAATACACATTTTTATAAATTAAAACTATAAATAAGTATGTATGCATAACAAAAACCAATTTATATTATTATTTATATATTTTGTCGTTATTATGTACCTATATATAATCGATTACAGTGTAAAACTGTTTGTTGAATATTAACCAACAATATGGTCACCTTACAATCCCGGATTACTCCCACAACTCAGATTGTTTTCACTTTAATATTGACAGTTGTATGACATAATTTAATGTAAATAAACGTCGAAAACCAAACCATATTTTATAACAAATTTGGCATAAAAATATAAACGTAAATATGGACACTTAAGTATCCTTATACCGTTGGATTTGGAATCATAAGTGTTTAAATCTTCAACCGTATAAATAAATAAAGGATACACACTTTTACATAAATTTGTGATTTCACAATATAAGGAAATATAACACAATAAGTATTAAAATCGTATTATTATTGAGCGCTGCGAGGAGCGAAGCTTATGTAGTTGGCTTCAATGAGATATCCCTGTTGTTTCTAAACTAGAGAACCAAAAAATCAGTGATCGGTCATGTACTTGAGGAATAGTCACCGTAAAACTAAAACTTCAAAAAAGGTATGAATAAAATCATTGAATCTGCTCTCAGCTGACAGTAAGAACATCTGTCAACCTAATTCAAGAAGGTACAAGTAAGTACAAGTATTACAACACAACGCGGACAATTGAACGAATCTAAATCAAATCTAAAATCTCGAGATGACCTGAAAAGAGTAATGATCATCTAATGAGAAAATATATTTCGTAAAATAGATGTAAAGTTGCCAATTATTCACACTCTATTTATACACAAATATATTTCACTTGGTATGTAATACTGTAAGCTTTTCGACGATATTAATTATTCGGAACACCATGATAGGATTAGGGCTGTCGATTTTATAGGGATCGCCATAAATCTAAACCGTTTAGAAGCAATAAACCCCATGTGGAAGAGGAATCAGATGTTCACCGCTAATAACATTTTACAATATATAAAGATATTGAGTTTCATTGTTCTGCTAATGTTTGAAACTATGTTATGAGTATATATTTACGATGTATTATATCCCTATATAAAACATTGCATAAAAAAGAAATCGCTGATGATAGTTAGGTACTGGAACAATGTCTCTACATGTCAATGAAAACTGCAAGTTCATCAGTTATTAAGCTTGAAATATTTTGGATCGCTTCCAACAAAAGTAGAGCCAGAGAACACAGGCTACCTCTGTAAATAAGCTCACTATTACAAAACTGCTTCATCGACATACTTTGAAAAAGTAATTAACAACTTACATATGCGATAGTTCTATTAAACTTTGCTCAGATATCTTTGCATAGTTATAATATTTAAAAACGGAATCAATTATAAATATTTAAGCAGAATTGATCCCTTATTAAACTCTATGTTACTTATGTGTGTTTGGTCCTCAAATATACACTCGTTATTATGCTTATAAATATAATAATGATAATAATACATGACAAGTTACACACATTGATCTAACCCCTAAGTAAGCAAATTATTTGCTTGTGTTAAGGGTGTTAGACAATGATACGAATACATAGAAATACACATAAATACTGAGAATATATTTAATAAACGACCAAACCCAGAAAAACAGACATCGATGCTCATCACATTCATGCCTGTCCCTGTCGGGGATCGAACCCGAGACCCATTGCGTCGCTATAGGTTAGGCGTCTGCGCTAACCACTCGACCATCGGGGCGGTAAATATGCAATGGAGCATATGCAAAAATGGTTTATTAAAATGGTTTTTAAACATTGCAAGATTAATTGTCATGTCATCTAACATAACATACAATTCGTTATTTTTATCGTTTCAACGATCTATTTCAGGCCTTTGTGTTAAAACTCTTTGTCAGTCCTTTTTCACTATGAAACGGTTTGTTAATCAAACATTTCACTGAAAAATTCAAACATATAAAGCAGTTAGGTGATTCAAAAGGGACAATCAATTTGTCTTTTTTTCGTGTAACGATCTCTACCATCGTCGATAGAATCAGCAGAAGTTATCAGAGAGATGTAAGTACCCACACCCACACAAGACTTCAATGACCCCATAAGCACTGTAGGTACTTTCACATAATGTTTTCAACTAAAGCCTTATTAAAATATTAACATAACTTCGTAATGTAGAAAACATGACAAAATTAATTTTCTTAAGATATCCCAAAAATCTAATATAAAGCATAAAAAATTAAAATAGTCGTAAGTAAATAAAAAAAAATCAGAATACATATGCACTTAGTCAGGACATAGCATCTATAGATCGGTGATAAAATAATCAAAGGTGTATTTGAAAAGATTATATATAAGAATATATTTTATACATTCTTGTAAACAATGTCCTATTTTTATATAACGTAAAAACCGAATACTCTGCTTCATTACTCTGTATAATACCGAGAAACTATTAAACGTGAACGCCTGCTCCAGATTCCCAGATACTAAAGAGGGATATCCCATTTAATTTTTATGCATCTCTGGTATAATGAAAAGTAGATTTAAATTTCTATAACAATAGAGATATAGAAAGAAATTATAAATGTGTGTATTGTATGTCCTTGCATGTTGTAAGTGTGTGTACTTAAGTAAGATGAAATAACAACATCAATAGGTATAATTAGTACAAGTGAGTGAGATGGATAATCGGCTGTTCCACTCTCGTAGCCTTGATATTATTATTAATTGTATCCACAAGTAAAACAATGATCACATACATTATCATCTGAGTACATTACGTGCTGCTATTGGTGTATCTTATTGCTACTGGCTACCCATATAAACTCTCAAAACCATTTGCCATTGATCGGTAAACCATTCAGGCTCTATCTTCACAGAAATAATCATCCAATATGTATGTCGATTGAGGATTTATTAGCATTAAAAAAACTATTTTATATGGACATGGTGATATGGTAACATGGTCATAAGACCTTTTGAACAGCGACATAATTGGAACACATGTCAAAAGTTCATTACTACGAAGTACGAACCACCTTGAACTATGAACAATGCTCGTATAAATAATAGTTAATTATCACTCCAATGAATTACATATATAAAATTAATTTTAATAATGTACAAATATATTTAAAAATGAGAAAACTTTAATAAGAAACTGTATAAAAGATTCTATAAGATTTTTAATTGAAAATGAAAACTTTTAAAACACTAGAGAAAATTGTGACGTAAAGGTAATGAGATCGTTGGAACAAGACTGTAATGAAAAAGATTCTAAATAAAATTTTCTATTACTAGCGTACCGGGATTTATATACAAGTACCTACTTGATTGTACAACATGATTTAAAATTCAAAGTTTCATTGGGATACAAAAATTACAATCTTATAATGAAACGTGGAGACCAACTTCTCCCCGCAGTTCGTCCCACATGACACGATTTAACAAACTTTATTTCAATTTCAAGTTATTTTTGCAATTCACAAACGAATTCAAACCTCGTTAGTCACTACCGTCATCAAATTCCATTTAGAATACACATTTCAAAATGCATATTATTGTTGGTATTACTGCTATTGTTATTTTGTTATTATTGTTTGGTTGGTATTACTGTAATACATAACCAATGATATTGATATTAATTTAAATTAATTTAATTATATATAAAAAATGGAGTTAATTACATGACGAGTATTTTGAAAATAAAAATAAATCGTCCGCATTTTAATTGAAGCTCAAAAACACTTGAGAAAATAAGACAATGTATTATAGAATGATCTACGTTTGAGATAAAGGGTCATTCACATCATGTTTAGATTCAAAGTTACCGGTTAATACATAGGTACATATATGTAAATGTTAAGCCGATAAGATCTGCCTTCTATTATTCAACACCATAGTTCTATAAAATAATTTAGATTAGTATTATTTATCAATATTATCATGAACACATTTTATATACAAATCTAGATGAATTATTTCAATACAAAATCAAACTATATATTTATTGACTGCAAAATCTACAAGCTGGAAACTTTGGTTCAGATATGCTGATCGAAGTTAGGACTCTTCAACATAAACACTATCAAATTAAACGTATTATCTAGTTTTCAATCTACGATAATATATTTTCCTTATTTTAGAGTAGGTAAATATAAAAATATTTTCTCAATTCGAAACAACAATTTTGGAGATTATTGAAACCAAAAAAAATAATTCATCATTTTTCCTTTTTTATAATATTATTACAGATAACATCAGCATATTTTTTTATTTTAGTTATAAATATTTATCTAATTCAAGCTGTTATCCTTATCAAGAGAAAACCGAAATTCTATAATAGGCACTTCTATATAAATTACTATGTTTATCCAAAAATACGATAAGTTTATTGTATGCAGTAAAACTATAATACAATGTAAATATTATATCATTAGGACCGTTCGTAGCAGAGCGGCCTACATATTAGGTCGTTTATATCTGCTGTTAGGCAAGCGGAGTAAAATGTCCCTTCGCAAGAAGGTGACACTTTACAAAGCTTCCATACGTTCCGTCATGTCCTATGCGAGCCCCGCTTTTGCGCACGCTAGGTAATCTGAAACCCCTTCAGGTGATTCAGAACAGGTTTACACGGATTGCAACCGGGGCGCCGTGGTTAGTACGCAACATCGATCTCCATATGGACCTTTCGACCATCGCTCAGTACTTCAAGGGGCTTTCCCAAAAGTACTTTGAACGTGCTGAGCGACACCCGAACCCACTGGTGGCTGACGCCGAAGTGCATATAGATCACGTAAGACTACTTTAGTCAGAAAAAGAAGACCCAAGTCGGTACTCGTTGACCCCGACGACGCGTTCACAGTAGGTAATAACGTGTACGCGTAGGCATAAGTGACACCACACAACATACAGACACACACCGTCTATACCGGTATAGACGAGTTCCCAACTGAGTAAGTGCTCCGTCGTCGGAGGACGCTAGTGTCCAAATTTCCTTAGCTTCCCTCCTGACTAACGACGCCCCGAGCCGAGGTCCGTGTCTCAATCTGAGACGCCCTCGGGACGTCGTTCCCCATGGGGGCCCTGACCCACCCGCTCCCCCGGACGCTGTAATAGCCGACAGGCTATTATAGCGTCCGGGGAATACAAAAACAATGTAAATATATAAGTAAGACAGTAAATTGTAATATTAAAACGAACGCAATACAATAATCTATAAATTTACGCTACGTCAAGTGAGGAGTTGTACCTATCTATCTATATAGGTAAAACAGGCTTAAACATTATAACTCATTTTATAGTTTCTTAAACCGTTCATTATTTTCATCGAACGGATCATAAAATAACAAAAAAATTAGAATATTCGTCATGATTAACTGAAATTATAATTGTACGATTACCTACCGTTAAATTTGTAAGAGTTATACACATATAGATACGTATAACGTAAAATCACGAATGCAAAATATGTTTTAATAAAATTATAACAATGTATCTCGCATAACATTCTGGTCACAATTCTAGCATCGAAATTATGGTATTCAACATATGCTGAGTGGCCAACCAATTTTGACGACATACGAGTATTTTTAGTGCTTGTATTTTTTAAATATTAAAAAAAATATATTTAATAATATTTATTATGAAGTTTTTTTCATAATAGTTATTAATATTTTTACTCTACGTATTAATTTTTGAGCTAATGTCATAATCGTAACATATTTTTTTTGGTTTGTGTGTTGTCGTAATAAAGTTTTTAGTTTATATTTAAAATAGAACAAAACTATTTATGTTTGTAAGATTGTTTTTCTATTTGTATGTCGCATCATGCAAAAACTACGGGTCGAATTTTAATAACCTTTGCTGTGGTTTATTGGCCCGGTCAACGCAAACTTTTTAAACGGGCGAATTCTCACTTTAAAGAAAAACGACAATCAAATATTTGAGTTATAATTAAAACAAAACTAGGTACTGGAGAAATATTCATATAATTTTGTGTGCTGCTGTCTCTTTTTCTTTATCGAAATAAGTTTCATTATTTCACTAGATAACTAAATAATTGGTTTCGAAGATAACAACAATATTTTAAATTATACCTACCTGTAAAGAAACCTTTGAAAATAAATAAAATCGTTTTTTATTATTGCAAGTAGGTAGGTACCTACTTAAAAGGTCAAACTTGAAATTTTAGTATACGTATTCCATTTTAATTGTGTATCCAGAATTTATTGTAAATGGTAATGCACTAAATACATTATAACCAAAAAAAATCAAAATCTCCCTCCCCAATTTGAGACTTTCACCAGCTTAAAATACAGATTAAAAAAATAACGAAAATGTGTACATACGTCTAAATGTGTATACTATATCTTAATAAGTTCCTTAATTCAAATTTGAAAAAAATCAGGTACGCTTTATTATATTAGCTACTATTTTGATACTTGATGAGTTTCAGTATAAATGAGAATATGAAATTACAAAAACGTATTCAGAATCAATAGCACAGCGTATTAATTATAAGAAATAATTTCAGAGTTGCAGGTCATTTCACATCAAAGGTAAGGTTAAAAAATAAAACACATATTATCTTTCACATTTATTTAATTCTACCGGTGCTTCGGAAAGACTATTGATGAGAAGAAGCACCAAGAAACTCACCAATTTGTTTATTTTTTGAATTATAATGTATTAGAATATACTTAATTACACACTTAAAAGTATAATCTTAATATTTAAATATGAATATTAGTAAATTGACAATTTATACAGCACAAACTGTAATTAATTAGTTCCCCTTACAAAGCAATCGAGAAGATTACACACATATATCAAGTAGTTATGAATTTTGCTGCATATAATAATAAATGTTATATAACCTTAAATGTATATAATAATATGTATAAAGATAAGTTTGTAAAACATGTAAACATTCAGAGTATAACTTAAATATTACAGTCAATATTTTGAACACAAGTACATCAGACTTGATAAAAGATCTTCAATGAAGAGCCAAGTTCAATACTAACACAAGCTGTCAATTCCACTTTCGTATATTTAATATTTTGAAGAACTTCCAAAGCAGTATTCATGATTGATTTTTGGTTCAACTGGATATAAATTCGATTTTAAAGTAGCAGCAGTCTTAAACATCAGTCTTATCTCAACAGTATCTAATCTCTGTAATTTTACTTCTAATTCAGGTTCACTTTCTTTCAAATACTGGTGATAAGGATTCCGGCGGTGAACTGGTCAGATAGTTGGTTGGTACTGGATGCATAGTTGGGGCTTTTATCATTATAGTTGTACATGTAAACTTGTACATGAACTAAAAACGTAAATAAAAATCCAAAGTTTAGACAAATCTTGCAATGTCCAGGCACTCGCATTTGGTAATAAATTCCACCCCATTAATGTGTTTTCTTATGTAAATGTAATAAATTCGTACATTCATATGTTATTGTAGCTGCATTCCGAGAACCATAATCAAAACTGTATCTTTTAGTATTTTAATTATAAGAATGACGTCATTGGCGATCCAGGGTTCATTGAACTCTGTTGGTATAGAGTCGCTAGACTGGAAAGTGGACGTAGGATACCTAATATCACTTATCGATTTTTACTTAAGCAATGAGGATACAAATTGAAAAGAATTAAAGTAACAAGAATAAGGAAACATATTTAGATAGTCATGTTTTTTTTTTACATCACTTACATTATTTACTTGTATATTACAATTATGAAGTACATTTTTAATTTAATGTATCTTTAGTATACATTGTCTAATTTATTTTGAAGTTTCAAATGTTTACAAAGCAGACTTGTATGTTTACAAAGTTAGTCAAATAGAATGCCTAAATATTATCTAATACCTATAATATTATTATATATTTTTATACATAAGATACAAAAATATCAAACAGCGTATAACATATACATATCTTTTGACCATTTACATCTTCAGATACACAAAGGACCACGTGCGCGTGCGAACAGATGCGCTTGCGCACCTGGCTTCATTTCTTTAACATTTCTTTAAAACCAGTTTTATAAAGTAAAAATATTAAAATTGATTTTTTTTATTGAATTGACTTCAAATACATTTAATTCGGATTCATTTGACAATTAGTTGTCAGAAATTGTGCTGAGATCAATAATAATATATTCCTTGGTATTTTTATCGATATTTATTATTACTAACTTACGAAGAATTTCTATTAGTTTTAATGTTATATCCTAGTATCTTGACAGTTTATTATGTACCTTCGAAATTATTTACCTGTGTTTATTTGTATGGACACGGATTGAAAAATTAAAATTAAAACCTTTTAAAATCGGAAAAAATATTCACTGAACATTTGTTTCTTTAAAGTATGAATGTGTAAATATCATAGTTTTATAAAAATAATATATATATATATATAATTAAGTAAAACAATCATTAAATAAAAATGTAAAAAAACAACTTAACTGGATATATTTAATAAATCAAAAATCTATTATTTACAGACAGCAAACATTTAATTAAAGAAATAACATCAATATCAGTTACTCACTGGTTAATATATAGGGATGTAGTGGAATAGATAACATACAGACAGTATGATGCTTTTAAGACAATTACTAACTTTTGGAAACACATTCGATAAAGAAAATTCTTTATTAGATGATAAATCAATTATTACAATTTTGAATGGATTTTGCAGTGAATATCACTTTTAATACATTTATGTTAACTTCGACAAAGAACCTTTGAACTAGCCGTCAATATCGTTTGGAAATTGAGTTCAAAGGACTTCGCACTGATCCAGTCAAAAGCCGCGTTAAAAACGATTCCTGGACATCTTTTTGTATCCTTTATACTCTTTATCGATTCACTGTTCTACATAACAGCTATTTATCAAATAATTGAAAATAACCAATTTTATACATATTGAAAATAAAAACTTGTATGCGGTTCTAATCAAAATGTTATTTGATTTTCATATATCTATAACACTTATAAAGTATCTACACAAAACAAAACATGATAAGTATTTTACCGAAATAAAAAGCGCAAATGAATTTATAAAAAAACATTGTTAGGAAATAAAGATAAAACTAGATTATTTTTGTACATAGAAAGAAGAAATCCAATACGAATATTTAATAGACAACTTTAGTTTTAAAAACATGTTATAATATATGTTATGATAGCAATTAAATTAATGAAATTATTATATTAATTATAACTTTATAAGTGCATTTTTATACTGAAATTATAAAAAAAAACAATGCACATTTTATACTTCGGCGGATATTATTATAAGAAAAACACGATTCGAATCGAATAGAAAACATTGAATACAACCGATCAATGCGATGTACAAGGTTTTTAATTAACTAAAACAAATATTAAAGTAAATAAATATAAATTCAAAAATGTATCTCTATTCTTTTTTTTTATGTTACTAAAAGGTTACCAAACATTAATTTAAAATAAATTAAACATATTATAAACATAAATTATATCCAATATCTTCAAGCCTTCTTTATTCTTAGTTAAAGCCTACAAGGCAAGGCATGCATATAACGAAATAAAAGGAATATTAAATAATATAATCAACAATACTTCCATCCTGCTCACACATATATCAGTCTCGGTCTCACAAACAAATAAGGTGCCTTATCTGCTAAATATCTAGAATAAGATATGCAAGGAACCAGCATCACCAAACCAAATAGAACTCCAACAAAGAAACATGCACACCAATACGATATAAGGATTGACACATGTGACATACAATTCATCTTACTGAATTCAGATATCCGGGATAATAATCGATACACCGCCGCAGTTCACTGAGGGCTCCGATGGAATGACTCTCCGTCCGGGATAGTCGATGCAATTGCACCTCCTACCAGGCAGACTTCGGAAATTCATAAAGATCGCGACACATCTTACATTATTTTTACTCACTTTATGACGTAATTTACTAATCATTTCATTACACTAATCTTCAGTTAATCATGGTATGAGGACTTATACAATGCATGGACCCTCTTGTTTTTAAAAAACTTAATGAAAATAGACCCAAGGATCAACTTTAAAGTATCAATTATTATGTCATATATTTGTTTTGGAAATGAAAAATTAATAGGTATCAAGAAATATTATGTGCAATTATTATGTAGTTTGAAAATATTTTTAACATGTATAGCCGTTAAACTTAGTTATACCAATAAATTATATCAGAAACCGGTTTCCCAGAGGTCGCAGGTTCGAATCCCTGCCCGTATCGGTTTATTTTTAATTTTTTTATTTAAAATGTAGATATTATGATATAAAAATAAAGGTACGTAGAATGTTGATACAAGACTACATTCTGGTTGTACGATGTAGCGACACTGTTAATATAATGAGGCACTAAAAGCTACACACTGAAAGCAACACGTAGTCTGTGTTCGTAGTTGGAAAACACAGAGCACGCAATACGGTTATTGACATTTCATGCTGAGGGGAAGGATATTACACCCCTCACTCCCTCTCACTAAATTCAAAAATAATGCGAAAAATATTTAACATTTCTATAATATTTATTCATGTAATAACTTAATTTATTTGAACTAAATAGGCTATTTTAAAACACATTAAAATCTTAAAAACAAATGTACCTAAATAACAGTAATGTTCAGGCACTTTATTCGTAAAGTACCTATCTTAAATAAGTAATGGATTTGTAAAAAAAAATTCGCTTCATGAATATTTGATACACTAATTACAGGCCGGCGGAGCCTGATGACGTCACAGCAAAGTGGCCACCGGACTCCAACTTTGATGATAAAACCTTTGAGCGTGGTTTATTTTTAAATTTTTATGCATCCTAAGCGTTTATTTTGTAATCTACATACCTTCGTGTTAACTTCGAATAAACTGCGCCAATTAGTAAACCAATTACTCACATGATTGCTTTGAGCAATACTATATTTTTTATGTTATTAAATAAATAACCGTGAATTCCAGGTTGAGCACTTAAATGATTGAAAAATATGAAACCTAACATTTATATTGTTATTGGAATGTATTTTTATCCATGATAATTTAAGATAACAATTAGCATCCGAAATTGAAGACACCTTATCAATCAACATATCACCTTACAAAATGCGTTGCAGTTACCTTAATCCATTTAGCAGATGCACAAACACTGCTTTGTACAAGTTGACTTGTATTATTTTTAACGTACCTGTAACAGAAACAAAAACCCATATATCCATTATACATGACACACAAACAAAGGGAGATAATAACTAAAGATCTAAATAACAAAGACAAACCACACTGATTTTACCACCTTTATATTTCATACTTTTCAAAGGCTTATTAAAAGTCAAAACCTCAAGTCATTTGACTTTACAGTCAATAAACAATAATGAATATATGATAAAAATAAAAATGACTTTAGTTCTACTACTAATAAAAATGACTTTAGTTCTGTCTTCAATGTTGACATGAAATAGCTTTGTCTCGTATAATCGTGACCCGATTTGCAAATACAAAAATTTTTTCAACAGCATCTGTATTTGAAAGGAGTTTCCCGAGCGTGGCGATGCTATCGGATTCTTTTTGAAATTACATTTCCATGTTATTCTATTTTAATTTGTAGAATTTAATTATACGTTTCAATTAAATATTTTTTATTTTATTTTAAAAACAATTTCTATTAAAGATTATGTTACCTTTTACCTTTCACAAACATGTAAATAACCAATAAAAAGTACACCCAAACTCGAGATAACAATTTGTGGATCACGCAAAGAATTCGCGTGGGAATTGAATCCACAACCTTTGGTTTAGCAGTCAAGGTCACTAACCACTACACCAAGAAGCCTGCAATGACTATAATATTTTTTATTACTACGATAGTTATCGATAGTCATACACACATTTGATTACTTTATAGTTTATAATATTTCTTGCAATTAGTGTTTATGGTAGGTACCTACGAAGGAATTTAAAAAAAAACAAAAAGCTGATAAAAGAAATTGAAAAGTTTTTAAACAATGTTACTGAAATTCTTTTGGTTTACGATGAAACAAGATCTTATAATTAAAGGGAAAATGAAAACTTTATAAATTAGGCATGAAAATGTTTTAACACCTGTTACCAGAAATTCGTTCTCTTCAAAATTGCTCTTTCTATCTTAATTGATATCAAGGACAAGTAGAATACTGGTTTTCAATAAAAGCGTGACAATTATAACTCAACTGATAAGAACATTAATAGTATGAATGTTTAAAGTAATCTATTTAAAAAAATCAAACTCATTTGTTAGAATTGCCTATTGAAAATGCTAAAAAGAAAACACAAAAAGGGCATTTTTATTATGACATACTAGTTGTTGCCAGGAGCTTCGCCTCGTTCTTTAAAATAATTATAGGGAAATCTAACGACAACGTTTCTCTGAAACAGTCCCGTTGAAAGTTTTACAAATACCACAATCCATACAAATGAAACCGAATATCTATAAAAAACCGAATTCTAAATAAACCCTCGCACCGGTTGCATTTCCAAAAACTCTAAAAATAAATTCTTGGTTGCTAATACAAAACTTATCAAGAACTGGTATATCATATAGCTATAATACAATTACACTATGACCCTCAAAACCTACTAACGTCTTTTCAAAATAACTCATATCATTCATCATTCAAAATAACTTTCAAAGTCACTTCAAAGTATTTAAAAGGATTTAAGTCGAAAACTAAAATTAAAATTTACTACCAATGAACGTAAAAGTATTTAGATAACACCTGTAAATTTCAATTTCAGTCTCTATACACCTGAGCTTTAATGTGGTTGAAGGAACATTCTGTAAATCGTATCCCGTAAGAGACATCTGCGGCTAATGTAAGCATATTTATGGGTTTAATTTAATAATTAGAACTGTTCTTACAAGAATATAAGTTTCGTGGCACGTGACATTTTAATTTAATGAAGAATTGTTGTCATTATTTAAAAGTTTATAATAATATAACATTAATTACAAAAAAAATAGAAGAGATATGCTTTATTACAGTTTTTTTAACTTTAAGCTTAAAAGCTTTTAGATTTAAAAATAATAGTTAATATTATTTTGTTACACAATACATTTTAATATTCAGTATCGGATAGTCAATTAAGTATATATATTATTTATTGGTCACATGTTTTCTTTAAAATAACTCGGTTAGGACTCGAACCTGCAAACTCTGTAAAAACGTGTCGTCCCTACAAATTAAGCTAACCTTTTACTGACGGTCATCGTCTTGATGAATCTAGCCTTAATTTGTTAAGGTCTTTATTTTGATGACGGCGGCATCTATTTAGCTTCTATCGAAAATGTTTCTACATTTGTAGGTATAAAAAAGTAAGAAACATTGATTAGTTTTAATAAAGCTTAACATGTTCATAAACTAGTTCTACTTATAATGATATCGTTTAATAAATTAACAATAACATAAAACATGATATCATTTATTTGAATTCAGATTCTGATCAGATTCAACATTATCTGATGGTACTCGGTTACATTATCACGGAATAGTAGATACAAACATACCACAGGCTATGATTCAAATACAAAATATAAGGTAACCTGGGAAATAATATAGATAAGGCATAAATCACACAGCTGTGTTTTCCTTCAACTTATCAACATTTCCAATACGGTATGTAATGGATGCTTTTTGTTGTCTTTCACATCCATAACATGCCAATGTACAGAAAATAACATAAATTCCGTGTTCTACCTGTCTTCTTGGATATAAAATATTTTACAAAAAACATTTTTGTCCTTACTATTGTTTTTCGATAACTCTCAATAAATAATGTAGATTAAACTTAATATTCAGTTAAAGGAAATTGTATTTATATGATGTATTTTTAACAGGCTGTTGATTTTTAGTAGGTATAGATAATCCCACTGAGCATAATTTAAAAATACATTCTAACAATTTTGGAAATTAATTTTCTATAACAAAATTATCAAAATATTTATTATGAATAAACAGCTTGTGTTATTTGAAAATACAAGGATATAATATTATTATTATCTTTTGAACTATTTACCTTCCCCTTTAGGACAAGGAAAAGGAAATGAAAACTCGCTAACAATCATGGAAAATATTCCGGAAACAACCCAGACAGGTAGGTTTGGGGAAACGAACACGTTTTATGAACTTTCATGAGATGAATATTTTTGCAAATGGTGCCACCTTGCTTTGTGATGAACACATGAATGAATATTTGAATTCAACGATTAGCATTCAAAAAAGAAATTGGACATACTTATCTATTTTTCATTTATTTCTATAAAAGAGAAAATATATATATTCTATAAATATGGCGTAATATGTACATATTAAAGATGGGCCCAGCGGGTTCTGTTAAGTTAGGTGCTAATAGGAGCTTTATTTTAAAACAATTCATGACATTTTTTTGCTATTGTTTTTTACTTGGAATAATTTACGGTCTTTTATAACGCCATGGATCTATTCGCGTACCCGCTAGAGATGCGAGTAGAAGAAAATAAAATTGAAAATCATAAATAGTAAAGATAAAATAACTGAACTATTTCTAAAGGAATCAATCAATAATTAATAGAAAAATAATTAACAATAGCAATATTAAAAGACAAAGACAATTCCCAAGAGCAGTGTGGGAGACATCAGAACTGAAATAGTAGGTGGTATACAAACAGAGCGTGGGCAGATGCAATTTGATTTGTCACATTTGCGGTAATAGTTTGTTCAGTAAAGTTATTTCATTCTATCTTCCGTTCTGTAAATACTACGTTTAGGAATCTTTCTAATATAAATGAGGACGATATCTTACGACGAACAAAAACATTAGTTACTAAGATCAATACCATTATTGAAAATGTTAACAAAACAAACGTGGGCAGAAACCTCATTTTTACTTTCAAATATCTGTAGGTCAATCATATCATAATATTCTGACGAAATCTGTTTTAAAACCAAAACGGCCTAAAATAATATGATTTATTAAAAGTATTTAAGTTATTTATTTAACAAGACATTTCTTAATGAAGTAGTTTTTGTAACAAAGATATAGGTCAATGCGGAAAACCGTATTGTTATTCTTAAAATGTTTCATCGTCATATCCCGTTAAAAATAGTTTGTATGAATTAAGACAGGGATAACAGTTGGATTCATTTCATAGCTATCTCACACACACATAAACAGAAAAGAGATACCACTACATATAAAAAACTTATAATAATATTGTACATGAAACTAAATTGAATATTGCTTTATGTTTATTTAAACAATAAAGGCACAACGTTAAATGAAATTAACAGATAGAGAGTGATAGATAGAAAGTGCTTCCCCGGAGAGCTTAATTAGCAACAACTTGATTTATCACTTGCAGTGCAGTTACGAAAACGTCGCAAACACAAATGTTCCACAAACTACAAATAACAGTGTTATATCAAAGGTTTAGAAAAAGAAAGATTTAAGGCGATCTTCCTTTTTATTTCGATACTTCATTAATTTTTTATGAATATAGCATTATTTATTTGTCTTAATTTAAGATTGTGAGATATCAGATATGATTCACCTAGAATCTATGAATGTAGTGGTAATTTTTTTTAATGCTTTTGGGATATAAATCACATATGCCATCAATATCGGCATGTTCTCACTCTTCCCAATGAGAACTGCAACATTATGTTAGAGTTGTAGAATCGTTGCCGACTTTCATTAGAATCGATTAGGGTTTAGGAAAAGAGGAGGGATGAAAGGGACAATTGAGAATATTTGAGACAGGTTATCTCTGTTACTCGTAAGAAATGCGTCTATAATGGTAGCAAGCAACCCCGTCAAGCCAGCCATTATAAGTAAACAAGAGTTGCATATGTGTGTGTGAATCATAACAGTACACATAGTAATGCATTTTTTAGGCATTGGCCATTGTAATATAACTTTAATGATCCTCCTTGTCGGACTCCTTTACGTTGAACTTTTTATAAACGTAAACTGATCACGTTTCTATATTGCGGAACAAAATCTATAAGAGTATACCGGTATCGGTAGTATTACGTCACATCCGATAGGTGCGCGTGCGCAGCGGGTGTGTGATAGCAGGTGTTATTTATTCAAGACACCCGTGCTTTATTTATGTATACAGTAATTTAAAAATAATAAAATATGTTATAACACATGATTTTATTAAACAATATAAATGTTAGACTTTAAACGCAAACATTATGGCAAGCGACAGGTCTATCTAGATCGGGGAGTGCTAATGATTACGTATTCAAGTTCACAAGAGCACTCGTATTGGCGTCATGGACTTTTACCGCACATTCAAGTTTGGATTCGCACCAGTTCTTTGGGAATATATTTATTTTGCATTAACAAGTCCATTTATCTTTTGTTCTTATTTGCTCGGTTTTTGAAGTGTAATGTTGTTTTCATAATGACTTAACATTGGCAATAGTTTATAAATATATTTTATTTTTTAAGAAAAATAAAATAGGTATTAACCATAATAACGTTTTCTTTCTAGTTAGCTGTATAATGTATTGGATATATGATAAATGTCGTGACACTAACACATACATTTGTTGTGGGCGTTCAATCAATCATTTATAGCTAAAGGTTTTATTTTTATTGGGTTTATTGGAAGGAAGTAATTAAATTTATTTTCCATTAAATTTATTACTATATTATTTTCCGTATGTCCACAACTTAACAATAACTGTTAAATTTACAAGTATAGACGTGGTGATCTTATGATCGGAATTTATGACATATAAAGGAAAAAAATATATTAAAAAACTTTATAAATAAACAAAGATATTTTAGCAAATACATTTATTACTTGTTTTAATCATAAATACAAACAATGAAATAGCACAATAATTGACACAAAAAAACTAAACAAAAGACAATTCACTCAAGTATCAAGATCATTCAATCACAGTATAAACGCCCTGAATGGCTTGCGTGTACGCAATGCTCTTAAATTGAATGATTGCTCTCGGGTCACGCTAATTGGCTGTTTATGTGCTCAACTTGTGACATTTTATCTCTTGACTTCAATTAACAGTTTTTATTTTTTAGTTGAGATTTAATTTTTGATTTCAGAAAGCATATTTAAATAGATAATTATACATACTTCTAATTAAGAAATCATTAATTATAATAACGATATTGTAGACTATAAGATATTATTAACTAAGCTGATATTGGGATGTCTTTTTCGAATTAGAGCGTTTGGTCGTTGTTATGAGATAGCATTATATGTGTATTTTATGTGTGTGTGTGTTGAAACGATGCAAATATATGTATTTGTTATACCGGGGCAATCAATTAAAAAAATATATTTTATTGGCCACCTCTTGCATTCTAACTCTCTACATCTATCAGAAAAATGTTTTACTACTTTTTTAAAAATTAATAGTTTTTAAAATTAAAATTTTCTCATACAAAATGTATGTGTTGCCTCTGAACTGGCATTAACTGTGAGCGTGGGTATGGTACCCGGGCATTGACATTCTAAGCACTTCTTACAAAATACAGAATAATAAGTAAAAGAGGGAGCAAATTTTTTTTGTTTCGTTTGTTCTGTGTTATTTATCAAGATTTGTAAAGAGTTGTAAAATAAATATTGTTGGGATTGATGTAGAGAGTTTGCCTACAAGAGGTGGCCAATTAATTACAAATAACCCTGTATATTAGGCATATAATTAACGCTTGGAAAACTTTAGCCCGCTGGAGTTGTTATTTGTAAGTTATTCTTGAACGAACCTGTACCCTTGTTATTCACGCCGAAGTCTGAGTACCCACATTCAACGTCACGCTATTCATATTTCGTCTTTATTTCATCACAAGCAATCTCCCAGGATGTGCGAGGATTGTAAAACGGAGGATAGAGCATAGAATTGGATGCACCGCCATTAGTGTTCTCTAATGAAGTGTTAGCAAGACGAAGTCAAAGAAATCGCACGATTTAGGCACCTACTGATAGGTACTTATTGCAAGCACTAATAAATTTCGCCTAAAATACTTTCATGAAGACATGATACCTTATGAAAATTAAAAAGGCCTGAACGAGATAAAATACTTCAACATTTAGGTATATATTATATAAATACTTTAAATGTCTTAATTGATAATACATTTTAAGAATTATTTTTCTTTGTGTTTTTGTACAAAGTAATAATAGAGATAAATAATGGTTCAAACGGTCAACATAAGATTATATTTTCGGTACAAAGATATTAAAGTCTATTTATAAAAAATGTAATCCACAACACAAGCAAATAATTTACACACCAAGCTTAATTTCTTTTCTTATAACATTGATCACATAATTTATAAAACATTCAACAGTAAGACTTTTAATAGTACGAAATTAAAACCTAAGAACCTAGATCGTAGGTACCTACATTTGTAATTTCTTCTTAAGCTATATTAATCTACGGATTAAAGCTTTATTGCGTTCATTATAAAGTACACGTGGATAACTAAATCAATATGTAGCCACTACGTCTCCACTTTATATGGGTCATCGAGCAGTCAGCATTGAAGCTAGGCGTGTTATGGAAGTAAAAATACATATTACATTGTGTAGGAAAATATGCTAATATAACGATAATAATAATTGTACCAGTAATAACGGCTTACTTGGATTGTGTCTAGTCTACTTAAATGTATTGTCGTAATATTTTTCCGCCTTTGTTCTAAAGACTTCATTAATTTATGTCAAACAAATCGTATTAAATGAAAAATATACATAGAGTACGAATTATTGATGCGGAAACAAGTGATAAAATTAATGTTTCAGCAAAATGTAAGCTGACTGGTAGTATAACCTAATTTAAAAGTTCTGAAGCTTATTATATTATAACTTGCATAAAGTTTAAATTAAGCCTAATATTTCAAAAGAAATCAACAATGTAGTAATGATTAATGACCTTTCAGTGTATTTCAGATTACCGTAAATTAAAACACAAGCCTAATTTTTAAGAAAATATCGTTTCTGAAAAATAAAACGTCATCTTAGAATAAAAAGATGTACATTAAAGAAAAAACAGCACATTTTTTTACAATTTCGTTGTGAAAACAAATTGCATAACGTCTTAAGAGAACTGTGGCATGAATAATATTTAACAACGAGTTATTTTCGCGAAAGAACAGTTTGACCCATGGTCATGAGTGGCCAAGAAAGTTATAAGACCGTAAAGTATTTATGATTCTACTAAAAAGCATTACAACTAACTTTTTAATACTAAAAATAAAACATAACTACCCACGTTTTTAATTTATGTTTTTACAGAGACTAAGTCATCAGTCAAGACATTCGCCATACATTACATATACGACTACATACTATGTGTAGCTATGGCCATATCGTTTCCTAATTGCTGCTAATCTAACTCCAACCACTAGTGATGTCATTTGTGTAATTAACTTCACCGTTCACTGAATTCAAGGCAAAACTGATATATCCTTTTGTTTATACCTACTGTTTGTATTGTCATTAAAATCATCCCTAAAGGATAAACAATTAAAATATATAAAATGATAGATCCATTGGAACGGGTGATACGGTAGTTCAATTGGCAGAGCGACGTAACGGTTTCACAAAGGTTTCGAGTCCTGCCCGTTTCTTAGAATTTTTGCATCCGGTATTTATTAAAAAAAATTAAGTAAATAAAGCAAAGTATTTCATAAAACTTAATGGCCGGAATGATCGTTGTTTTGATGTTCAAAAAAAAACTTTTTACGACTTGTTTGTTGAAAAATACTTTTCTAGTCAAAAGTATTCGAACTATTCAGTTGTGAGTCAGAAGAGGACTTCGCTTTTATGCATCTGAATTCTATTTCCTGAGCACGCTTTTAGATGTTGAATAATAACGATAATAGAAATTACACAAATTCATCTAACCCCTAAGACAGCAAATTATTTGCTTTTGTTAATTGCGTTAGACAACGATACAAATACATAGCAATACACATTATTAATACTTTGAACATATTTCCTCTATTCGACGGCTTCTAAGACGTCTATTGCTCATCACAAATATGCCTGTCGGGAATCGAACCCGAGCACTTTGAGCCACTATACGTTAGGGCGTTTGCGCTAAACACTTGACCAATGGGGCGGTTAGCACAGTGTAATATTTTAGCGTAATACCTAAAACTGCAAAATAATTTACACATAATGAAAGGACTCATTCATTAAATGTATCCGGAAGTTCAATTGTGTTAATAATAGTTGACGGTTTAGTTTACACGTGTATTACCTAGATGATAGCATCGTTTATTAGATATGTATCACAGATAGTGTTGTTAACATGTTTAATACCAGCTGTAAACGGCTTCATCCTCCATTTTCTTGACAGAGTTTTAGCTTGAACTGTTACAAGTGCATAACAATCCTACTACAAAACGTGAAAGTTTTTATGTATAAATTCATGGATATAATTTGTAACTCTTTCAAACTGACACTGATGATAAGACTGATTAAATTTTACAGTTATTTAGCTTATACTTCAGAATAATATAAATGTAATTTATAACAATATTAAGTAAATTCAGAAAATGTAACAATGAGTGTGAAATGTAATAAAAAATTCCAATCATTCGGAATGGTATTCTGGGATTGATTCTCTTGAATCAACCCCTAAGGACAGGAAATATTGATGATAATTTATTTTACAAAGAATTTTTTAAATATGTTGTTTTTTTTTAGAAAAAAAATCAACTTACTCGTTAGAGATATATTATACCCGTGTCGTGGGGTTTTAAAAACGTAAATAGCGGGTACAAAGTACACCCAGACTCGGAACATCTAGGTGTCTGTGGATCACACAAAGAATTTTCTACTACAACCTTTAGTTCAGCAGGGACACTAACTTTAAAAATTTAAGACCATCAATTTAAAATCTGGAACAAATGGTAACTTGTAAACGGTTTTTTATTTAGAACTACTAGCCGTTAGAACTGCTAACTTTGAATTTAACAATGGTACATTTTAATAAAAAGGTAACAATATGAAATTTGAAAATGTAACTTATTGTAATACTAAATAACAGTTTTGTTTTATTTGAATATGAATGCATAAGCAAGTTTGTAAAACCATTCAACACGAAAATATAATATACTTACATTGCATACAATATTCCTATAAACTATGTACATTATATACATTATATTTAAGGTAATAATATATACCATGGCGCCCAGTGTGGGTCTGAAGGAATCTAAAACTCATTTTCCAGTTTATTCTATATTTAATTTTTAGGGCTCCGTACCCAAAGTGTAAAAAAGGAATCCTATAACAACTATACGTCTGTCCGTCCGTCTATCTATCTGTCTCGAGGCTGTATCTCTGAAACTGTGTTAGCTATACAGTTTAAATTTTCAAATCCGATGTATTTCAGTTGCCGTTCTAACTACGAGGTACTAAAAACAAAATAAAATAAATATTTAACGGGGCTTCCATACAACAAACGTAGCTATTTTGTCCGTATTTAATAACGGTAACAGGCTTCAACGGGCTTGAAATATTCACGGAATATTTAGTTATATATTCACTTTAAAAAAAATTAAAAATGACAAAAAAAATAATATTTACATAAGGTCCCATACAATAAACTTGATATTTTGTTACAATTTAAAAATAAAAGGAGGCTTCCATACGTCATACAGAGCCCTTCAAACGGGACTTCAACTCGCACTTGGCCAATTTTTTCATGAAACTTCGTTTCATGTGAATAAAAATCCTATATGAAAGAAGACACCATTTAAATTCCTTTGTGACATTTTAATAAGCTGTTAAACCAAAATATTCTTTATGTTAGGGCACTTAAGAGCGATTTCATACATTTTTAAAATGCTTAAAATTCAAGGATATAAAGCCGTAGAGAGGGTTTTGAACGTAAATTATTGCAGGTAAGTATTAAAATCATAATATTCTTTGAAATTCTACTTCAAATCGGTTTGTATAGAATTAAAAAACATAATTTCACATAACTAATAGATAATATCAATCAAAGAGAATTTGACGTAGGTAAGAAGTAGCAATGAAGAATAACGTTTTTTTATATAGAATGTAAAAGTTATCACAACAATCAAGATTTGAATATGTGCCATTTTGGAAGCTTTCTCTTAGTGCTATCAACTAAGCTACCATGGCGTAGACCATCGTGTTGATTTTAACATTCTAGTAATTTTTAATTTATTTCAAAATAATAATTAAGACAATAACAAAATTATAATACACATACCTACTATTTACTTAGTAAACATCCCTAATAAATTATCCGAACGATTGCGATGTAATGTTTAAGGTTACCTGCAAGCGAATAAAATATTACATATAGCATAAATTATGGAGTACATACAACACAAAGCGGAATAAGTGTTTTAAACTTAGTATTTATGGAATAAAGAAGGTTTTTAGTATATAAAACCTAATGCTTTTTAAGGTTGTTGTTTAAATCTTGTTTTAATTTGGGTACAGCGTGACATACATAAAATTGTGTGTAGTAGTCCTTAGAATGTTTTAAATTATATACCTATGTTTATATAATAACCTTGATAATATCTAGCACATCATTGCATAAGCAAAGCAGACAATGGAATCAAAGGAGACAAAAGAAGATAAGACTACAAGAACGGAAATATATCTAACTTGCAGTAAAATTTGCTAAATATAGGAAAGACAACAAAATTTATTTATCTTACTGTGTTAATAATAAAGTTATCGTGCTGAACTAGTTCTTAGTTATATAATCATTGGATAGGAATAATATTGTCAAAAGACTTAACAAATCCAATAGCAGTAGCAGACAATATATATAATTAGCAGATTTGTATAATCCAGTTGAAAGGCCATTACGAGGAGTATATTTTATTGATTTAAACTTACATACTGACAACCACACCCTCGACATTACTAACACGCGCTGTTCTCATTCGGAGCCCCCTGTCTGGCCTTCGGGCAATTTGTCAAAAACCCCGACCTACCCTCAAGTCCCCTACAAGCATAAAAACCATTTGAGTAACCAAAAATTACGTAGAATCCAACTAAATGCATCTACAGGAGCTAAACATTTTAGAAGGTTTGCGTATATTTAAAATGTAGATCAATTTTATAAAAATATAAGTAGGTACAGCACTTCCCTCATATATAATAAAATATTTAAACTACATTTTTAATAATAAAAAAATATTAATAAAAGCTACAAACGTAAACAAATAAGAACAATTTAAAGGGGCAATACATTAAAAAGCTATAACATTTTCCCAGCGAGGCGAAGGTAATCACATGGCTGTACGAAGACATTAATGCGAGTCCACATCCAAGGGGGAGTGATATAGGTACCTACTTTAATATCGTACAGCGTAAAGTTAACATCAATACATTTAATACTTATCTGTTACTTAGTTCTGTTGTAGTTAAAATAAACTGCGTTAAAATTTCAAAGGAGAATAATATATAACTGAAATTCAGCGTAATAACCGATGATACCTAATCTTTGAGAGAAAAAAAAAAAAAAAAAAAAGAGAAAAGATAAGAAAGTGAAGGTATTACAAGATTAAAAGTTGCAGTTTCATAACAAACCGACATACGTTCACTAACAATAGCTTTTTAGTCACGCTTTACAAATTTACAAAGCACTAGCACACAATATAAAGAAATAAAACACCTTCGTCATTAACGAGCTCGGTAGCATAAAGAAAGCGGAAATGAACGAAGAAAATTGTTTATATTGGTAGAAAGAAGTAGAAAGAAGTCGTCTGGTGTAGTGGAGCTATAGGTTAAAATCATAGTATGTTAGTGAACTGATCTTTCATCCTAATTTACAAACCACTTAAACTAAAGCGTCATACTCTACCATACTACAGAAAGCATCCGGTTAGGGCTAATATACTTGTAATAAAGGTATCTATTATACATATAAATATAGACAAAACTGTTAGCAATCTATATATTAAAACTTATCATTGGTAAAATAAATAAACGATAAAGATATCGCAACACTTTTTGGTGATCTAATCTAAATCAAACTGATAACATACGTCATTCATTGCATTTGTTGCAATTTTACAGTACTTCTTATTATAGCTAGCAATAATATTTTGCATGTGATTATTATCGAACCGAAATTTTATAGCTTTGTACAAGAATTATATTTATTTTTAGTTAGGATGTGAAAACAGGATCACTATTACAACATTAGGTCCAACTTAACTAAGACGATATAGTCTAACTAGACTTAAGTATTTACTAAGTCTTCTTCAAGATTTCTTCTTCAAGATAAAAACTACACTAAAGTAAATAACTTTTACTTAGGAGAGTTCATAATAAATTCCCTAAACTTTATCACACTAACTAACTAACGGGAGAATAAATATACTCTGACGTAAAAAAAATCTGGATAAAAAAGTTATTCTGGAGAGTAACTAGGTTACATGAATTCGACTCCAACTGTTTTCATTCGAATTAAAAGCATTTTTCATTACTACTAACGAGTTCAAAAGTTTACGGGTCATTATAGAATAAATCCATTTAAAAAAATACTAACCTGGTCTTATCTTATCCTACCTTTCAAACCAACATCTAAGGTCAAGAAGGTCCAGAAATTGTCACAGATATCTAAAGTTTCAGCCAATTACAGCAACAAGCTTGGCTCACGTAGTTTGACAACTTCAAACTTCAGTTCGCAGTTCAGACCGCGAATTATAAATTCATAGAAATGGTAAACGACTTCTATCTTAATTCGCGGTATAGCTTGATCCCTTATACTCAAAATACTTAGAACAGAGCCGCAAGTTACAATAACATGACTATAATACAAAGTGAAATGGATACTGTGGCTCAGACATGATATTTAATTTAATTTAAAACGGAAGTTAAGGGAGAGTTAAATTGACATAACGTCCGTGGAGAATTGAACTAGTTCAAAATTAAATGATGAACAAATATATATTATGTTTCGTTACAAGCTTAATGTATCAAAAAAACTATTTGAAAACGAATAAGTTATATTACAACAGAAAACATCGAGATCATACAATAATGAAGCAGAACACGTGGGTTGGAACCCCATGCATATTCCCCATTGCTAAAATGTGTGGTAGCTGCCTTATTGATATAACAATAAAGCAGCTTTTCGTTTAATAAATACAACCCCATTCAGTAAATCACTTGAGGCAGTGGAATTGCAGCGTGTCGATCGATAAAACGCCGAATTCAAACCCAAATAACATTTTAATGCTATGGCTGTTAAGCTACCAAATGAATCCTGTTGTATTCAGATCTTAAACAAATAACAATTTGTTACATTGTCGGTATGAAAGATTATTATATCATTATTTAACAGTCAATATTTATTAATCTAATTGAATATATTAAGCTTAAGATAACGCCAATAACATTAGAATTAAGATATAAATATCACTATAAACATTAATCGATATGTATCAACAATTCTATGAACTTGAAATCGATTTTCTGAAAACGAGGGCAACGACCACCTCAGATCATTATAATTTCTTAGTTCAAATGTATGCATATAACTGATTCATAAACATAACAAAGAGTATAATGATGGTGTTCAACATTAAAAGGAATTTGGATCACGTACAGAACATCTGTCAAGTAATAAAACACAACTTAATAAATATGCTGTCATTATGTGTCGTAAATGCTGCAAGAATCGTAAACCCATGCTTCACTCTTCAATGATAGATTAAGCAGCCATTAAATCTAATATCTATTTTGCAAAGACAAACTAGCTATCCATATATATTTGAACTTTTACTTAAATTCGGAAACAATACAAGTTGGCTTGTATGCAAATAATATCTAAAAAACTTTAGCTGCTAAAAGGTTTTTGTTTCCAAAAAAAAATCAGTCAATGTAGAAGTAAAAAGAAATGCGGCGGCTATTTTTTTCCAAAACCTTTCGCTCGCCAATTAGAGGCGTACAAAAGTACTTATTCTGAACTAGAATACATAAATATGTTAATAATAATTTATAAATTTATTAAGATATTTTTAATAAATACAGCCCATTATAAAATTAGTCATCAGAATAAGTTAAACGGACCGGTTTCATTAAAAGTTATGTCATCAACACAACAGTAAACAGGATCTGTACGAGAATAAATAAAATCAACAAAAAATAAATTCAAATCTTTACTTAAATAAATTAGTATTAAAATTTGTTAGATATGAATATTAATTGAAAATTATTAAGTCTGTATTAAAATCATTTATATTTAATGTAATAGTTATATTATTAGTCTATCGGCCATATTGTTTCATCCGGTTACAGTTAACTGTGCGGGGATGATTTTAGCAGGGCCGGCCAGACGGTCGGAAGAGATTAACCAATAATTTATAACTACCCCTTTCTCCCGATACAGAGTTGTTTCATGGAATCTTTTAATTAATAGTATACGGTTCAACAAATCAAAATGTAGGTTTAATTATTGCGTACAAATAAAAAGACTTTAAATCGATGTTATTTTCTAAAATCTCTGGTTATAACTTAAAAAAAAATCTAATTCATTCAGAATGTATTTTGATATTTTAAATATTCAATAATTTATTGTATTACCTGATAAATGAAATAAAATTACACTCTCAATCTATTATGCTATCTAAGGTCATCACCCTTGACCCTAAACTATTCTATTGGACAATAAATGTTTTAAGTGTCTCTGATTTATCGTGTATCTTTGACTTCATTTCAAGCGTGACGGATGCCAATCAATCCAATTTAAGCCCTATTGTGAGGAATAAAAATTAAATATGTATACGCTTATACACATAGTGAAGGCTGGTGCATCATACGACTTCCTCCGCAGACGAGGTTCAATTTCCTTATTCCGTTTAAGGATAGCCGTGTAGAGTTATGCAACTATTTATTCGATATGTTATAAATATATGTTCTAATAAATGTAATGTTATTTATTCTGTATGTATAAATAATATTGTTGTATGATATGACGTAACTTCTCTAGCTCCTTGACTATAGATTGTAATCAACTAATAGTTTAGCCAGAACTAGACAAAGGCCTCATTAATGATTTAACTAGTGGAGTCCTTGAATCACAATGAATCATTTAATAACAAACTGGCATGTTGGATAAAAAAATGTACGGTAGTTAGCAATTTATCTCTCTAGAGGCAATGTAAAATAAAAGTTAAAACAAACATGTATAACCATGTTAAACTTATTTAAATTTCAAATAAACATATGAAAGGTAAACCGATACGAGCAGAGATTTGAACCCGCGTCTTCTGGGAAACCGTCCCGTCACTCTGCCATTTGGTATAGCGGTACCTACTAAGCGATACGGTAGCTCAATGACTTGTAAATATACTACTGTAATATGATACACTTAAATGGAAATATGAAGGCATATTTTCCTTATAAGTCGTGAAGCACATTATACTAACAAATTATTTTACGATTATTTTACGTATAGTGGGTAAATAGAAATGGAGTAAACGCATATGCAAACTATACTTGTTGATTTATAATTTATTCTTATAGTTGCTATCTAAAAACTTACGATAAATAATTCATAACGTGAAAGTAGGTATGTCTACGTGATGTTTTAATTATGTTTTTTGTTACGTCTACTATCGCTATTTACATTTTTAATAATTACTCGGTCAGTGTCATTTTACAAGAAAAAAATAAAGTATATTTGTAATAATTTTTGATTTTTTTTTATTTATTATAGGTATATGATAACATATCATTACGAAATAGTTCATTTATTAATTAATTAAAATATTGCGTTCATATAAAAATATACACATTTTTAATAAACAAAACATCGTCAATGTCAAACAAAATGTTACATATTTGTTTTGTGGGTGCAGTGGCCGACTGAATCATCTGTCAAGTGCATGGATGCGCGCGCGCAGATTAAATTAGATCGCGATAACATGGCCGTTGATTTATTTTTGGACGCGTGAGGTGATCCCAAATAATTTTGGAAACTTTAGGATAAATGTTGAAGTTTTTTCAAGTAAACTCAAATCCTAAAATTTTATGTTTTTTATGGATGTTTTAACTCAGGTTTAAATGTATGGATTGTTTTATTTTTGGTAAGAAGATGACTTGCACAGATGAATGTAAATAAAACATATGTATTCTTTTTTGTGATTGTATTCCTGCATTCTCTACAAGATTTTGAGTAAATAACAACAATATTATGTATTTATTTTATTAATGATTGAATATATTTTAATAGGTAACTTTAAACCGTAAATCGTAGGAAATATTTATATCATTTGACTCTAATTACGTTGGTGATTTTAATTCCAAATATTAAAAAAAAACGATTGTTCTAAAGTAGAACAATCGTTGGTTTATTGGCGTAATTAGATTTATTTTTTTATACGTAGAAAATATTTATTTATTTATCGAATCTGTTTATATTATTACACAAAAATATATATTAATCTTAATATATTAGTACCTACTTACTAAAAAGAATAATTAAAAATAATTTCATAACAAATAACGGTACCCTCTTATATAAAAAACTGATAGACATTATTAAAAATATATAATCAACAATTATCATAACCGGGTCGTATTGATAACAATAACAGTCCGTTATCAACAAACTTCAACTATTCCACGAATTTATGAAGAACAACAGACCTTTCAAAACAGCGAAGTTTATTTCAGATTTGGAAATCACCGTTCCCGGGTGGGAGCAGTATCTAAATACAGCGACGCCAACGGGGAGTTTTGATTTGGACATTTTGCAATGATGATGCCAAAATTTTAAATATATTATACCAGACGTCGCTTGTGCTTGCGCTGGCGCACAAAAATTGCTATAAACTAATTTTTAACAAAGGTAAAAAAAATGCGGTTTTTTTTTAACTGAATCTATATTTAACGAGTGATTTCGATTTTTTCACCTTCAGATTTTATAAATTAAAATTGATATACATACTTCTATAATTTAATGATCTATAAGTGTCTTTTGTTAATGAACTGCTAGTGAAGCCTAAATGGATATTTGTTATAAATTAAGAAATATATAACGCCATGATACTAACTATCTTTGATCTAAAATCAGAAGTAAACATATATTAAATCATTCCTTATGAAGTTAACATTGAGGTCAATGCCGTCAACAGACAATACGCTATTGTTTCTGCCATTCTCTGTTATTTTAAATAATCTCATACTAATTACTTTTATAATATAAATTATTACTGTAATTTAAATTATCAGTTATAAATTATCAGTAAAGGATACGTGATTTTTATTTATTAGAAAGCATCTTAAATATATCTATACCCTTTTATTAAGTAAATCGTATTAAACCAGATCACACACCCAAGTAACTAAACTAATTTCATTCAACTCAACTTCAATTTGCACTCAAACCTGCTAACTCATTATCTAAAATTTATTAACCAGTTGTATAACTATTACCCAATAATTAAAATCAAATTAAACTCAAGACTAAATAAGGTTAATATGGGATTAATTATTTAAATGTTAATTGAGGTCAGCATAGTTATCCGAATTTGATAATGTGTTCAGAGGATATTCAAGACAAAGAAATTAAAAATGTTATACTAGTAAATTGGCAAAATCTTTTTTCTTATAAATGTTATATCTTTATCTCATACTCGGAGTATTTCTAAATATTTTTTATAATCTAATCTCTAACTATAAGTAGGTATACCTACATACACGCAAATAATCTAGATATCTTGAAATTATTTTGTCATACATATTCTAATTTCTTACACTGTATCACTTTTGCAAGAAATAGGACATTGTATTTCGGTTTCTAGGTTATAAAGCGAGCATAATTACTGGAACAAGGCATTAATTCCAGGCACTAGGGAGGCAAAGCCTAGGTTATGCACTAAAACATAGATGTAAGTCTGTGAATAGAAAACCACAAACATTTAAAGAATATGTTTTCAAATCCTTCCAAAGCCCAACTTTGTTTTAAGTTTCATTTTAAAGAGAAAAATCTTAAGAGTTCAAACTTTCAGAAGATTTGTTTTTAAACTTAGTTCAGTAAAGATATGTGCAATGCAGTTAAATCTAGCGGATTGCGTCACTAGGGCATTCAAAAGATTATATAGCATACCTCATAATGCATAATTATATATTTGAAAATTAGTTTAAACTTGTATAGCCATGTTAAGCTTCGTTTAAATTTAAATAAAATATAGAATAAAGTATAAACCGCGACCTCTGGGACACCGTCATATCGCAACCAATTGAGCCACCGTATCGTTACCGCCGTGGTGAATAATTATATAGACATTTTTTTATTAGTCTCTACATTTATCACAGTGACTCAATAATAATAAAAATTAAATAAAAAACTAATAACTCCTTAAATGACTTTAGCCGGTAACGCTCTTAGTACTTTGACTCGTGTTGCAAGCTATCGTGGGCGGCAATGATCATTTACCAGCAGGCACCAGGTGACCCGTAAGATAATTTGCCCCAAGCAGTCAATGCTTCTCAAAGTTAAAGTCATGTTAATTGCAATAACAGTCACTCGCGTTTCTATGAAGGTTGCAACTATAAAGTTTCTATTCGTTAATAGTGTACTTCAGTTTTATTTCATTTTCTTCCACCTTGAAGTCCGCTCTAAATTTTAAAGTTATATTACTTGGAAATGAAGTTAGAAGTCGCCATAAACTTCATAATTTGTTTGAAGCTTTGAATGAGATATTACCGGTAACCTATTTACCTATATTAATTTTAATCAACAAAAATTCCATGTTTATATATAAATAATATTCTTAATATACATTTATGTGAAGTTAAAAAAGTGAAGTTAATTGGCCGGAAAAATTACCGTTGAAGTGTGAAAGAGTCCGTGTCACGGCGACCTTACGTTTAAAAATACTTATATTCCCGTAAACTTTAATATTTAATTTTCTGGATATATTTTTTAATATATTTTTTTCTATTATAAACATGAAATATGTTACTTTCTTTACCCACTAACTAATACTTATTACACATCACCTCAAAATTATTGTATTTAAAATAATTCTCATCATTATACTTTTATACAAATCATTTATGTAAAACAAGACAAAACCATTATTATAATACAATACTAAATTTTCTATAAATAATTTAAGAGATGAAAATTTCTAAAACATAGTTCCATATTTAGCAAGAAAATGTCAAGCCATACTGCAAAGGAGATTGCAATAATTGCTCAGTGGCGTATGAGGCCGCAGATGGGACTTCATACGCTTGCTTGATTTACTTCCCTTCTAACGGAATATTTAACATGAATCTTTAAAAACACTTGAAACTAACACAAACTAACATACAGTGATATAACATATATTTCATTTTAGTATATACCATGACTTGACATCTAGTCATATTTATTACTATTTTGTGGTAAATATTCAAACAATTGTACATATTTGAATAATATGTGAAAACCATAAATCCATATTTACATGCAAATACAATAAAATTATACACGCTTCAATTACCCTTGCGAAATCTTTTGACGCCTTCATTAGCCACAGATGGTAGAGTCCGTTCCTCTTAACTCTCCTAGTGTAAAGATATCTCCTAGTGCAGGGCAGTGACCTCGATTTAAAACGTCTAATACATTATTACTGGATTGGAAAATTGTTTTAATGAGGTTCTTCGTAATACCACTGAAAAACGTAGTCTCTTTACGGGGGATGCGAATTTCAGTCAGACCTTGGTGAGTGAATTTATAATTATATTTATTTTGTCATTTACTTAAAATTGAATAAAATATCAATAACTATTGGAACTTTGATAAATGAAAATAACAACAAATATTGTGAATACTTTTTGTACCTTTCGAGAATTTTATAAAATTATAGATATTTCTTAGTTATGTAAAACTCGACCCGAAATATGTCTACTTTATCTTCATTTCATTTTATCGGAAATTCGTTGGTTTATCTTATATCGTATAACGCTTCTGGAGAAATTGTCTTCATAGAATATTTGAATACAGTTTATCTCTGTTGAAAAAATATGTAGAAATATTAACTAAAATATTATTCTTAATTTTTTTTTTTATATAACAATTGTCAAATAAATATTTTTTTATAATTGTTTATTTTATCAGCATTTTTGAACTCTTGTTTTTATTTTCAAATTCAATCAACTACTTAGGTATTCTTCACTTACTTAAAAAATAAACGCACTTTAAAATTAAAAGTAACTTTCTTTGGTATTCCCAGTTTTCTATTAAAGTCAAATTATTTATTAACAGAAGAAAACTTTTTCAATTACACCGATTTATCAGCGACGAAGTATTTTCTTTAGTCTCAAAGTAAAGAAAGGTATAATAAATAATAAATATTTAATTAGGAACTGTTGATATTTATATAGATATTTTACTTTCTATTTACCTAGAAAATACATATATATTGTAGGTAAAAAATCTATATATTTAATACACTACTATTTTAATAATTTCTTTAAAAAAGAGGATGGGTTTCAGCAAACGTTCAATCCCGTCCTAATCTAAGGATGTAGTGAAATACCCAAAAGCATTATCCCGTTTTTCCAACTTATTATCCTTGTATAATATTGTTTGATTTAATATTATTCAAGCGTAGGTAATATTAAAAGTAGGAAGGTACTCGGAGTACCTACTTTACTCATAGTAAGTACTGTTACATAAATGTCATACGTTAATCGAATGTCAATAACAACTAAACTAACATCACACAATTGAATAGGCCTATGATGCAACATTCATTACCACGTTGCAGTATTATTGTTACAGTTAACCAACTTTCCCTGAACTCTCCCTAACAAATCTAATAAAGGCGGCTTTATGATTCGCGTGGGTCTCGCTTAATTGGCTACACAGTGCACCTGAACCAGAACGTTTGGAACCCTTCTTGCTACTTGTGTTTTGAAATAAGACGCACAGACAATATCAAGATAAACTGGTCGATATACACCGTTGGAGCATTTGACCCCTTTTGCAGAACTTAGAAACTGGGGTTACACTATCAAGATCGTACTGATTCTGTTGCATTGTAAACTAAACAACTTAATAATTATTTTGTTAACATAATAGTTAGTTTTGAGCCACTAATTTAGGAACTGGCACAACATAACTTGAAATGTTCACAATGATTAAAAACACAGTTAATATGTTTTCACTTCGGTTATTCTGACAGAACCATAGAGTGTGGACAAATATTGTAGGTAATTGATAGAACCATATAGTATATTGATGAGATGTGTATATATGTATGTGGATGTGTAAACTAAAATGATTAATGTTTGGCATACCGCCAATACCGCATTTTTCCGCACAAAGTTAACTAGAAAGAGAATTCCCCTTACACAGCTTACATTAGTTTATTGTGAGCGGCAGATCTGACTTTCGCCATAGATAAGCAATGTATAATAAATATTTTTGCTGAACATTTCAGTATTAAAGTAAAGCGAGTACACATAACATTACATATTATATATAATATTACAGCTATATGTTCTAGTGTTTTTTTATCCGTTTCTGACAAATATCTGAACCATATTAGAATAAAACACAGAACAACCTTTGTCTCAACAATCAAGGTCACTAAAGACTAGACCAATCGGCTGTTTAATTTATTGTACACAAAATTACAGTCAAACAAGCAAAATATAAAAATTATTCTATGGCAGTCTTATTGTGAACCGTAGTTAAAATCATGACTTCTCATTCTTTTTTGAGATCGACGCGATATGTCAATTTATTCCACAATCTTCTGTCATACGTCATCTCAGCACAAACTTGCTTCTTATCATTTTCTACTAACTCACTCCATCCATTTCATGAATAACATTCATACTGAAGACTTCTCGATACATGTTTTTCATCCCTCCGCATTACGTGAGGGCGGACGTGGTATGGACCACGACAAACGATAAGCCATTTTGGTACATGCACAGTTATCATTTTAATCAAAATCATTGATGCCACTGATCTAAAATTGTGTGCTTCAGTAGGAACTTTTAAGATGATTTTTAGGTTATCAGAGTCGGAGAAAATAAATATTCCCGTAAAAAAAAATATCTTAGAATTAAAAGATCAGAACATCATTTGTCAAGTACGGAGAATAAGTAGCAATTGCAATTGGAAAGACTGACAGACTGACAATTTGATGACTCGATTTCTGTGATTTTGTCGTCTATTGTCCAGCGTGTAGACGCCTCTTAAATAATCTTGTACATGATCGGTTATAGGGTTAATTATGTAATTCTTCTTGTAGTATTGCCTGGACTTAAGAAACCTTTATTGAATAGTATTCAGACAGTTACACACACTTCTTTTGACTGTTTTTGGTTATGGAACATAGAGGCAGCTACTTAAAAGATGTATTTAATAGTTCCCACTCAGGTCTACCATAGACAAGTTTACACACATACACGAGCGTTTATTTTTACTCTATTAGGTTTGAAATAAGGTCTGACTGCTTCCTATTGGTTTAACTAATGCAACAGAACATGTTAATTGTTATACAAGATCCATGACATTTTGCCGTCGTTACAGAAAAACTGATGTCATAGAGAAGGGGGGATATAAATATCAATCGACTTTTAAATAGAAATGTCATAGAATTATAAATATGTATGTACAGTTATGAATAAAATAGCTATGAAAGAAATAGCTGTGACTGGTGAGTTCCTCCGAGTGGACAAAAGAAGTACCTAGTTAGGTATGTTACACGTTCAAAAAATTAGTTAGCGAACCAATAAAACTGGTACCTACCCCTATTACGAGTTTTTACGTTACGAAAACTATGACAGTTTTCGAAATCGTCAAATCAAAACATCGATTCATAGAATGATATAATAATATTTATTTGTATCGTATCTTACAAGTGACTTGAAATTACTATAACAAGATTGAAACCGAGATAACAATAATAAGGTTATATGGCAATTATTTCATTAAATAAAACAAAAGAATTTAACGTTTCAAAGCAGCCTTAGATAATACAATAATGTAAACAATGAAAATATTTAAAATTCTTGAGCTTTGATGGCACTCCCTTTATTTGATGTTATTCGACGATAACTTAATATTTATAAAATATTTCGTTTCATCCTGAAATCTTGAACCACACAGCTATTTAGGTTATTGTAAATATTTGTCAAGTATTTATAATATATAAACCAAATACATAAAAAGTTTTGTTACTAGATATATACTTACTAATACATGGCAATAAATATATATATATTTATACATCAGTGAGATCATTTTGTGATTATTTATAAGTACCGTCATGTCTTTAGAATAAGTTACGATTTATAAGGAATAAGTCGTATTATTAAATACATTAGATTATACGTTTACGTAACCTACACTTTAGGATATATAAAATGAACTGTTCAATTTAATTTATTAACTATATTATTTCTAAAGAAACTGAAATGACACAACTTCAATTAAATGGCCGCAGTCTACTGACATTTTTATTTCTTAGATACAGAAGAAACATGCTAACCAGATACATATATCTACCTCAAAGAAACATTTAACTTTTGTTTTAATATTTTGTTCAAACATTTCTATTGTTTTAGGGCACAATAAACAAAAACCCAGACCTTTTACGTTGCTATCGTTTTTGGTATTTCCATATTAGAATCTTTAGTCATGTTAAAAGATAGTTCATTGAACTTTTTATGGCGTACGTACAACCTTCACAACCTTCTCACAAAAGATACGTCTAAAGCTTTATGACAAAATTTCATTAAAAAACATTAGGTATGCATAACATGACTGACATGTTTATACAATATAATTAAAAAGAATGTTACCTTTAAAGTAAAAGGTAATCTTATAATATCTTTTTTATACAAAAACAAAAAGAACATTTTTCAAGAGTTCATAACAACATGAACAACAAGTAACAAGTTTGTATTAACATCGGCTTTAAAATAGAGTCAACATAATTAAAATTTTAAATAAAAAGAAAAATTCATAGACATTAGCAGGATTCGAACCTGCAATCTTTAAGAAATAATGTTGTCGCTCTAAGAATTGAGCTACAGTGAGCACCTACCCGCCTTGATGAATCTAGCATTCTATATACCTACATATACTTAATCGGAACATAGGGTTTATTTGAGTTCAAATATTAACATCAATGTAGGCGGGTAAGGGTGGTTCCATTATCATATAAATTGTTTACCGCAATTTTAAATGACAAACAATGTTACCTATGTACACAAAATAATATTAATCTTCTTGCGTATATATTTAATATATATGTATAGTTGTTTTCGTTTTTTTTTAACGAAGACATAATTTCAAGACCTAACTGTAGATGTCAAACGAAGATGAAACGTGAAAGATATGTATTTATTGTTCGTGTTGATCATCTTAGAGAGAACATTTATTGCTTAACATGTTTTCTACAAATTTTTATAAATAGGTATGTGAAAATATTTAAGTTAACGGCCGTAAGGTTGTCTTACATAGTAACAATATGGGTACTATATAACATACCGATTAAATCAGTAATTACTTCGACAGCCATTTTCAGGTTTCAATAATCTTATTAAAATAGATTCACGAACCCTATAAGTATCCAAAATTGATTATTTTGTTAATTACGTTGATCTTAAAATATTTAATAAATCCCCTATAGTAGATATTTTTCATATTGCCCAGAAATATCTATTAGTTAGTTATAAACATAATTTATGGAAAACATTCTAGTGGACATAGTTTTAGGACTAAACTCCTAAACACACTATAAACCAGATTTGAAAAAATCTTTTTGCATTTATCATAAAATCCAAAGGACTTTACAACAGTATTAATATATATTTTTATAGTAGGTATACTTATAAAAAGTATACTATTTATTCGTTGTTTTTTCGGTTAAGTAGTTCTACACGTATGTCTTTTTTAGTAGATAGCCACGATTACTTGTCACGAAAGTTTTGAAATAATTATTGTTTATTTAATATACAATTTATTAATGAAAATGTTTCATATAATCACTATTACTATATATCTAAATACATATTTTATTCATTTGGAATGTATGAATAATACCGAACATTCTGTAGAAACTGTTACATTTGAATATAAAAGAACAAAGTATATTTAAATTTAAAAAAACATTAATCAACCACACAACTTAATGAATCGATTTGATAATAAAAAAAAATGTGTTATAAATTCATTAATTTTTTTTTACACCCGGGCCACGAGTTTCCGAGATTCAAAGGGCGATTTCACCAAGATGGACTAAGTCTTGCTAGTAGGTAAGACAGAAGTCATTGCAAAACCTAACCTTGGATTCAAACTCGCTATTACTGGTTTAATCACTGCTCCAATGTTTTTTACGAACTAATTATATATATTTCTATTAAATTTGTTAATACATAAATGAAGTATTTTGATAGCTAAGTACATAATGAAGTATGTATTATAGTGACAAGATTTAGTGAAATCAGCCCTCAATTATAGTAGGTATATTATAATGTGAACAATTATAAAAAAAACATTATAAATTACATAAAATCTTGAATTCCAAACATTGACAGATCGACTATATCAAATTATCTTAAGACTTTTACCAATAATAATACATTTGAATCAGATAACCAAGTACCTCGTTAAGTAAGACAACTGCAAACTTACTCTTAAGTTTGCAGTTCAACAGATGATTTCAGACAATTTTATTATCTCTCGAACAGGTGTTAAGATTGAAAACTATACCTATAATATACTATATAATTAAGATACCCGATTTATTTTTAACACAACTTTTATTTACTCCAAACGATAAAGACGAACCAGACCAGTATTCCAATAAATACCACAAGTGAGTGACATAAAAAAAAATAATGACGTCACAGCACAGTAGTCAGCTTGATACTATAAACAGTAACCGCATGTGGAGTTTAAAAAATAAAGTACAAGTTAAGGGCGTTGCTCTGAACGACGATGGAATACTAATTTTAGATTATCTGCTTAAACATCTAAACCGTTTTCTCTTTAGTTTATGTAATTAGTTTTAATAAAGCTTAGTTGATAGATGCTGAAGGAACTTATTATGATATTAAGATATTATTTATATAACATTTATTTAATAATCATACATATTACAGGGTCTTATTTCGTAGCTACACATAAATTGGTTCTCGTAAAATTGATTGAAACTGCAACATTCATTTACAAGAAAAATACATTTACAACTTAAAATACCGGGATTTTCTATATATGTATAAATATTTATTTATTTGCATATATTTATAAAAATTATTTATTAATTCAAAAACAATACTTACACTACCGACTTTAAAATCTAAAAGTAGTAGAAGTATAATAAGTACAGGGTTATTTTTAATTACTTGAACACCACATCAATCCCAGAATGGGATTTATTATGGGAAAATTTAAATTTTAGAAACTATTAATTTTGAAAAGTCGTAGTTCAAATGTTGGGATTGATTGATGTAAAGAGGCTGCAGCCTGCAAGAGATGGTCAACTAATTACAATTAACTGTGTATATTTTGTTATAAAAATAAAGATTTCCTGCAAAACATGTAAATTCGATAGTCGAATAACGCTGCCTTCACTGCCCCATGAAAAAAATATTTGAAATACTTTCATCTAACTCCTAACAAAATTGGTTTAAGTAGTTAAATTTATTTCTTTCCTTTTCCTATAGAATATTTGGTTATATTTATGTAAATAAGTATTATCAAACCCCTTTTTTTTAATCACTACTACAATTCTTCAACATAATATACCTTAACAAAAACGGTTATATCAAACAAAATTACATTAAATATTGCATACATTTAAATATAATGATAAACAGACATACATTTCGATTTTTTAACATATGACAATGAGATGCATTTAATATGAATAGCATAATAATCAAATTATCATCAAGAAGTCATATATCCTTACAAATACAGTCTGATACTGCAACAAGATCATTTGACACCAGAACAATAGTTCAGAATATCTGATAATCGATATTTAGGATCAAAAATAAATTTTATAGTTTATAAAATATTTAATTTCAAATATATTTCCGATTTCTTCATGGTATTGTATATCGGCAACACTTGGAAATAAAAACAAGTTTTATTCTAAGCTTAACTATTACAACTAAATATAATATTATGAAGAAATTAAGTATGAACTCATATAAATTTTCATTATAAGCACTTGTAATCAGCACTTTTTTCTGATTCCCAATATGTATATATTATTCTATAATATTATACATACATATTATTATATTATAATTTGTATAGGACAAGCATAAGTGCTAACTAAATATAAGTTGATAGTATAATTTACTATCAATAATTTCAAATTATTTTATTAAGTATTGAAAAATCTGTTCCAACAGAAATAATATAAAAATAAATTTACTATGTACATGTAAAAAAATATTATTTAAAACAATTTACAGACTTCAAATATTTTACAGACCTTAAAACTACTACTACTTTAACACTATTACTTTTAATATTTTGTAAATAATATTAATTATCTGAAAATGTAAAAAAAAAGGAAATCAAATGCAGTTTGTCTGTTCAAAAACATTTTAAATGTCTTTTTAGTTTGGAATTCTAATATCTATAATAATGTACAAATAATAAATTGAACTGTATAATTCTGATGTTGATTTATATATTTTTTACAATGATGATAATTTTATATCTATACCTATTTTATTAGTTTAATAAATTTTATAACATTTAAAGATATTGTGTATTATAGTTTTTTTGTAGTATCTATCAAAGTTTATTGTATTATTTATTTCATAATTTATGAGTTATTTATTTATCAATTTCATAAATATTTAGAGAATTAGATAATAATGTATAAAAAAGGTATAGATACTTGATATTTATTATGTTCTTACCTTCTAATACATGACCAAGCAGATTTTATTGTATGATATGATTTACATGAGAAAATTTTCCAAAAATACAGTTACGCATGAGAATAACATTTAGATTTCACATTGCAGTATAGAGTATTTAGAAACGTTACTGGAATTTTATAAATAAAAACGACATTCTTAATACCGAACCAATCTTACTAGATGTCTAATTGGCCAGAACTAAAATAATGCAACAAAAAGTAATAACTCATCCGTTTTACTAAAAACTCAAGCGATCTTGTCTTTGTAATCACGCGGTTTACAGCCATGAGATTTAAGTGTTTGACAAGTTTCAAATAAATACGATATGTTTTGTATAGTGCAATTTAAAGTGTTCTCACGTTTTGATATCCAAAAGGTGGCCGATCGTGAATAAAAAGGGGGTAAATATTGATTGTACTCACCATAACAAGTCAGCCGGTAAACTTACGAGTTACGGCAACGATCTCGCTTAGCACACCATGTTTATAACACAAAATGTTAATTAAAGTACACAAAAGCACTTTTCACAAACAGAAAACAAAAAAACTTGCGATCTTGTGTTAATCTAAATCACAACATTTGAAAAAACACTCAGAATCCACACGATGTATATAATCATTCAAGCGACACAGTGTACTCCGTATAGTATCAGTAACAGACTGTCAGAAATTTAAAAAACCAGCTCAATGCTCATAGACACGAAAGCGCTTTGTCTGTATTGACTACTAACTACAGAGTACAGCGTTTGAAAACGTTTCAAGTATAATGCTACTAAATCAAAATGTAGGCTAAAAAGTTATAAACTCTTATTATAGGGTGGCTACCGTAGTTGGTAATGCTGTTTTTGCCATCTATCGGATACTTTTTAAAATATATGTCCGCGTAGTAGCGACATCTACAACAATTTTTATTAATCATATAGTTTTTGATTTCACTATATTATAATTTATTTCACTATAATTGGAATAGATGGCGCTTAACGTATATTTTTACAAATGCCTAGTTCATTATATCTACATACAATATATTCGTAAAAAGTAATTGGGATTAGAACTATTATTACTAAAAAAAAATACAAAAAAGGGTAATAATGCATTCTTGCATATAAAAAGAACCGTAAAAGTGCTAACAAAATTAAAGCTTTGAAAGAGTTTGTTTATTGTTGACGAGCGTCCACCTAACCCAGTGGTTGACAAACCGTGGCTCACGCAGAGAAATGATTGATTTTTATGTAATACTGAACCGGTAGTCGATAAACCTGATAGTAAGTTATATTGTAATAGAACTAATGATTGATTTTTATGTAATACTGAACCGGTAGTCGATAAACCTGATAGTAAGTTATATTGTAATAGAACTACTATAGAAGAAAATATTTATCCTTGCTCCCTCGTTTTCATATCTTGCATCTAAGGTTATTTCCACCGAGAGGTTGTCACCTTGTCACCTTACTTCCTAAAGGATGACAGCTCAATTAGTAGAGCAAAAGGACTGTTTACGAAAGGAGGTCGTAGGTTCCAATCCTGCCCATGTTGACATTCTTTCTCCATATATATATTTAAAATATTGATCTATGTAGTTTATAGTATTCAAGCCAAATTTAAAAGATCAGCTACTCCCCCTTGGACATCGTATACCTCTCTACTACCTTCTGTTGTAAGTTAAAAATCTTAGTTTACATTACAATATAAAATCACTTAAGTTTGAAAAACCCGCGGTTTCATAAATAGCAACGTATTTAATTTTTCAATGATTAAAATGCATTTTGTGAAAACTGCAGAATGTTTAGAAAAGCATTCTCAAGAAGGTTAGTAGGGGACAACAAAAGTGGCTTTTCAGTTGTTATATTAGCTCTATGTATTATAAATAAATCAAAAATTAATTTAAATTCTCTAGTTATTCTTGTGGCAGACACTTTATAGGTAAAGCTTCATTAGGAGCGGGAATCGGCAAAGACAAATCCAACCAATCAACCCCAATTGACGGTTAATAGTTTTTTAAACTTGAATGTTTGTTGAATGTTTTATCAAGGAATCAAAGCTACAAAAATATCATCTGTTTTAAGTATTAGTTGTATTGTATGTAGGTAAGTTTGTTATTGTAGCAATATGTACCAAAAATGTTATTATTTTCGTCATAACCATAAGTGCGTCCTTAAGATTGAACAAAACAATTACAAAACTATGAAATTTGTAAATAAAATCATTAACAATATTTTAATCGTCATTAATCTTTATGTAATCAAATAGTAAATGAAAAAAAATATGACTTTATTTCATAAATGTTTTAAAACATTTAAGTAAGTCATCAAAATAAACTTCTATTTTAAATAAAAATATCGTTTGTGTTAAAAAGACCAATTTTATAGTTATTAATAGTAAAGTAGTTTTTAAAACAAAAATAAAACGTTAGTGATAAACCTTAAAGATTTTCTTAAGGATGTTCCAGCTTAAAAGTTGAACATCCCTGCCTTAGACTATAATAAATTTCTTGTTTTTTATGTCACTATACCAAATCGTAAACTTTCGGGAGGAGGTTAGTGAGAAAAAAGTGTTTGAAGGAATAAAGAAACGGTTTCGGTAACTTCCGCTAGAATTGACCGATAGCGACCAGATAGTAGCCAGGAATTGGACAGAGAATGGTATTGAGATAACCATTTTATATTAGTTATAAAAACAGATTCAGGATCTATAGAAATAAATAAATATTGAATAAACATAATCAGATACTGGGATTCAAGCAATGATCTTCGAAAAATCCCGTCGATCTGTCGACCAATTGATTTACGAAATTTATTTAAAATTTAAATAAAGTTAACATAGCTTTACATGTTTACAAATATTTTCAAATATAATGATCAATAATTCGATAGATCAGGGATGTATGAATGTAGTATTTTAAGTAATATTACTAGGTTCAATGTTTAGTACTAAGACCATATCATATTGTATCATAAAAATGTTTTGTCCCGTTTTTTAAATATTATTTGGTGCACTAAGGAAATATTGTAAATACATATATTATCACCTCCATAATTTTATCTTGGTATAATACATATATTAGTTTCAAAATATTTACACATGCAGACAGCTTTATGACACTCTTGTCCGAAGCTTGAAGAATGTTATTAAGTGGATTAAAAAACAATATCCCATCGGCTTAGACGTGATAATTAGTAGATACGGGATCTACGCATACGCATTCTTTATCCCTGAGGATATTACTTTGAAAATATACTTTATACAACTCTATCATTGGCTGTAGAATAAAACAGCGTCTAATTAGTTGAACAAAGATGAGAATTTTTGTACTACAAAATGATTGAAAATTTCGTACTAAAAGTGGACTAAAATTAGCTAATTAATGGCATATTTCTAAAAGGCATAATCTTATTCATAGAGTAAATAAATGATTAAAATGACAAATATTTTACAGTAGGTACTATAAAGAATTGTTATAGAGTATAGCCATAGTGAGTGTATGAGTGCGAGTTTCTAATAAAAAATAAATAAGATGGAAAATGAGATACCCATACTTATCTTTGTCTAATCACACGTGCAAAAAAGAGAGACAGATGGATAGCCTTATTTTATTTCTCTGGTTTTGGATGAGCACATTTAAGACTCGCTTCCCTACTCTATAATAACTCTATAATAACTCTATGAGAGTTGTGACTGGATTACACGCAGCAAAAAAAAGTTTAGGGTTAACACGGGATTTGACAGCAAATTGCTTTTCCCTATTAATCAGCCTTAAAGAAACTTGATAATACATTCAAATAACACTGGTTTGGATTCTGTTCATTCCATTAGGCACATCACTGACAGCATCAAGAATCAAGCTAAGTTTAGGGTTTCACTGTTTGCATTGAATCTTGTAACATAAATGAAGAAATAAAGAAAAATGAAGACCTGCGTTTGGAAAGAAAGAAAGGACAGACAAATTCGAGAAGGAAAGAGCACAGAATGGCCAACAATCTTATTTACGATCTTTGACCAATTTTTTTCGACAAACGTTACATCTGAATTATGTTTTTAAGGAATATAACACATGGTAATAGAACTTTTTTCTGTACCTGATACTGGTATATAGAGTAAGACGGAATATAAATATTAAAGGGGAGAGTGATCCTACTAGACAATAGCACATCGTAGTTTCTCCCAGTATCTAAACAGCTTTGGGTACCAGGATAGTCCATAATGCTTCTGCGATCTAAACACAACAGTGTTTTATATCTTGTTGGAAAACAATAGAAGAGAAATGGAAGCAGTCCTATTAGTTGCAAGAAACACTAAGTGAACTATTTGTAGATAAAGACTATACCTACATATATGTAGTATACCGTATATTTATAGGAATTATGATAAAGATGAAAAAGAACAATGTATAATATAAATTAATGATGAATCAGAATGATTAGAGCAGTTATGTCATTTTTATATTAAAAGTTTATGTATATATACATATATATTAATTCAAAATACTTGTTATATTACATATATATTAAGTCAAAATATTGTATACATGTATATAACTATAACTATAACTATATATATATATATATATATATATATATACATGTATATATAAACAAGTATTTTGAATTAATATACCCTTTTATTAGCAAACTAAAATTCTGTATAGTCTTAAAATAGATTCTATATATCTTAACTACCATTATTCGAGGTGAGTTTGTTTGTTTATTACGCTTTCACGCCTTAACTACTCAACCAATCATTGTAAAATAATGAACATATGCTGCTAGGGTTACAGAAAAGGACAAATGTAGGTAGGTATCTATACCCAAAAGATTACTGTTTTCTGAGGATATGAAAACAACTTTTAGACCGACCTAACCAAAGTAGGTAACTGACAGTAGAAGTAGAAACTAGGAGCAGATAGTTACTGACAATAATGTTAATGTTTATAGTATGTTTTCGCGGTTTTGTTGTTTTTTCAAATATTTGTTGCCATATTAGACATATATTAAGTTTTTCAATGTTGTAAATAAATTTGCCACTAATTTTTGAAGTACACGAAAAAAAAATTTCATAAAAATTAAAAGCGAAGTGATTATTACATTTTATTTTTTGATGTAAATATTTTTTTTAATGATCCTCATCCACCTGCCCCTATCCTAATCATTTGATGTCGTTGCAGTAAGTAGGGGGACGTCATCTACGCTCTTCAATGATATGTCTTTTCACAATATATAGCTATTAATGATATACATAGTAATTAATATATTATATGTATTTATTTGTATATCAGTTTAAATATATATACCTACTAACTTATAATAGTAACAATTAAATGAAAATGATATAAAAATGTTACGAATGAGAATACTAATAATACTTTACTAATAATTATTACAACAAAAGAGAAATAGAAACAAATAAATAATTAACGGTCTTAATTTAGTAACCTCATAATTAATTTACTCAGTTGTTCAATTTATTACTCAGTTCAATTTATTAATTTACTCATTACTCATTAATTTACTCAGTTGTAGAAAACGTAATTAGTAATATTTCAGTAAGTTATATGTATTATATTATTTTTCACTAAACATATTCATGTTAAATATTCTAGTAACTAGGATTCAACCCCAATTCAAATAACTATTAAGTATCAGTATGAGTGATTGTGGGGGTGGAATTAATAAAACACTATTGATACGGCCGGTGTTGGGCTCTGTAGGGTTTCCTATAAAGCCTATTTGAATTTATTAGCCCGCTCTTTAGGTACTGACGAGTGGAAAAGCGTAACAATAAAAATTATAATATTATTTATTGTAAATTTACAAAAGGTAATTCTATATATTACTGCACATTTTAAAAATATATATATTATAACAGTGAATAATAATAAATTAGCTATTAAATATAATGCATAGCTTTTATTAAAAACTTTTTCTCATTATTTTGTTGAAAATAAGGAATGTAATAGGTATAACAATATACATTTGTGACCTTTCTATGAAAAAGGTAACACAATCGTATAATTGTTTATGATATGGCCAATTTTTAAGAATTTGTAAGATACAAAATATTATATATTTTAATATATAATATGAGATATGTAAAGACTAAATAAAATCAAAGAGTTATGTATAATTGTTATATATCAGAAAGTGCTTACAATATTTTAAAATTATTATTAATGATATATATTAATATTATTGTGTCCGCGATAGTCTCTAACCAGTAAACGACGTTAAGATCTTCGTTTTTGGAGAAAAAAGCATCGAGTAAGAAGAATCCAGCTGTGCGATATTTATGACTTTATATCATACTATTTCTCTCACACTTAAGAGTAGGTATGTACCTATCTCTTTCCCACATCTGAGATTGGGATTGCTTGTGAGAATTGTCGTGAGATTTTATAAATTTTAATATGATTTGGTTAAAGGAAAGGCATTGGATTAGAATTTGTCAAGCTTCGTAGTAGTGTTATTTAAATTTGACGGTTTCTTTTTTTTTTTTTTTTTTTTTAAAGAGTTGAACGAGCTAACATTTCTAACATAAAAACAGATTGAAACTGTAATCTAAGAGTAGGTAGAAGCTTCTGGCCTACTTCTTAGAATGATTACTTATTAGATATAGAATTTAGCAAATATTAATAAAATTGTTTGAACATATAATAAGAATATTAGCCGATAAAATGTTTTCGAAAAAATAACTTGATTTCTGAATTCACATATTTACCAGTTCTTAGTTTATTGGCAATGTTTCAAAAACTCAAAATAAATTGAAATATATTACATGTATGAAAGCTACATATAAAATATATAATTAACTTGTTTGTCTATATTTCTTTGTGCATACTGAATATGGTATGTATTTGTTACGTATGTACTGGGTCATTGCTTGTGTTGCAAATCAAAGAAAATATAAGAAAAACTATATTGGACTTTGACCACTTCAAAGTAAAAGATTTATGATTATTTAAACATGAATATAATTGTAAATATACAATACAATATCAGGACAAATTACACAAATTGATGTAGCCCCTAAGTAATCAAATTATTTGCTTGTGTTAAGGGTGTTCAACAAGTATACAAATACATACACATTGTAAAATACTATGAATATATTTAATAAACGACCAAACCCAGAAATACAGACATCTATGATCATTGCACACATGCCTGTCCCTGTCCGTAATCAAACCCGAGCCCCGTTGTGCCGCTATACGTTAGGCGTCTGCGCTAACCACTCGACCAACGGGGCGGGTTAAATGAAGTGATATATTAACAATTATCAACATAACCGTAATAATTAATAATATTTTAATTATCCAGTAACAAAACCGTTATCTAAGTTTTTATAATATGTTTTAGTATATATCATACATCAATATTACGTATTCTTAAGATTATATAATAGCATACTAATTTGAAACAATTATTCAAAACAATCCCATAAGTAGTCATAAATCGCAGGATACTTATTAAATTAATTGCTTTTCATATTTAGTAATAAATAATCTTTAATTAATTCTTTATGTGAATAACAAATGGTAATATTAAGTATATAATTATGATTCGTTAATAATTATTTAACATAAGTTTAAGCTTTCGTATAAAGCCAAGGGAGCAGCTTCCGATTCTAGTTTTATTTAAATACCACTGGGTTTTGGTCATTATTTTTCTCGAAATAATTTCCTTGGTTAAATTAATCTATAATATGTTATTTATTTCGAAAATTCAAAAAGTAGAGCCGCAGGGTTAAGCTGAGACAGATGCCTCAGAGGGACAGGTGTTCTGTTTTCCAGAAGATTTATATCCAAAGATCGCTACAACATACAACTAATGTATCAATCGTTTAATATTTTGAATAAGAAACCTTAATCTACAGTCCTACCTACCCCTAAATAAGAGTTTTGACGTTACAATAACTATGACAGTTTCGTTTTATCAAACATAGAATTATTATACACTATGAATTAAAATCTATTGATATACTTTAAAAATCTATTAAAAAACCATTATTTAGGATGATTTATGGAATGATCCTAAATAAGTAAGAAGAAATCTAATTTTATTTTATTAATAATTCTATGTTTTGATTTTACGATTTGGTAAACTATCATAGTTTTCGTAACGTCATAACTCGTACTAAGAGTACAGAATGTGATGTGGAATAAAGTATTCCCGCTTATGGTTGTGATAATCATCGCAATGAACGCGACAAATACTTTAAATGTAGAGTCAAGTATGCCCTCTTGCATCACTTTATAATAGATCATTAATTGTGTTTTTTTTATACTATACACGGGTTTATTGAAGATACACATGGGTTTCGCTGTTTTGCATTAAATTTAGTTACTATATAAGAAGTCATCTATCCAACCAAAAGGGGTATCCATCCCTTTTTAATGCGCATAGGAGCCCTTACGGGGATTCAATCCCTGCATACTCCATACTTGTTAGCGTATTATTAAGTTTCTATTGATTGATTTTGATGTTCTTTGAAGTATCTATACTCCGATGATGTGTGGTTGTTTTATTAGTTTCCACTGATTATAGGTTAAGCATGTCACTGAATCACTAAAGTAAAGAAAGGGTGCGAAGGGTGCGAGTCTGCTTTAGTTAAGTTATAAAAAAGATAAAAGTTGTTGGGATATTGGAATACTTAGTCTTATTTGCTTGTTATACTAGAATTATTAGAACTTAACTATGGGTATTTAAGTTATTTTTATGATTTTCATGGTTGAAACTTCAACCCTTAAAATAACAAAACACATAATTTTTCTTAGTATCTAATACCTTACTACCTAATACGTTATACGTAAAAATTTACGAGGCTGGAAATTAACTATTCTGATATGAAAAATCGATTCAACACTAGACCTGAAATATATAAACGATCCCACATCTGAGATCACTGTATGATCATGAGTATTTTAATGTTCTATGTGCATCCTGAACTCTGTGTCTGAACACTAAGTATGACAATAAAAACTTTAATTAACATATTTATCTATACATCTCTTATTATTTCACCCATATATATTTATTTATAATTTTATAGTAATTGTAATAATAATCAATTTATTAACATAATTAAGAACCTTTGAAAAAAATACTCAACTAAGTACAATATAGCAATAAAATAAGAAAATGAAAGTATCCATATTTGAGAGGTTGATATTTATATCATAACAGGTTTATCTTCCCGGTAACAAGTTTTGAAAATAAGCGATCAGTTTTATTAAATCAGATAAACCTTAAAATAAATATATTAATACCGTATCCGAGGAATTTGTGATAATCTGGGTTTAAATCTAACCGAAGATCAATGTCCAATATGGAGGTTGTGTTACCTAAATAAAATGGATATAGTTTTAATGTGTTAGAAAAGGTATTTAAAGTATTCGATTACATAGAAGTCATTTAATTTTGTTAAGGTTTTTTTTACATCAAAGTGTTTGTTCTAGTAATATTATCCCAAAACATAGAATATTTTAACGTAGAAGGCATAACATTCACCTAGTTATTGAGAAATCATTACAAAAAGTATGCAAATTGAATATAATAACATATGGTTGCACAATTTAGTTCCTAGAAATTATAACTATTAAAATACGTTTATTATTATTCTATTTATTTACATACCAGTAAAATTACATGCTCTCTAACGCTGGCAAAATTAATTATATTATTACGCATAGGTAAGATGTTCGAAAAATATTTTTATGGAATATTTAAAAAAATATTTAAAGAATTTTCATAAATAAATGCATAGACTATCAAAGATATCTTTTAAAATGTCCTCTTACTCTTCCTATCTCTTTATTATTTATTCAGAATTAAGGCCTCAACTTTTAAGTTTAATTTATAAAGAGCCTAAAGCTATCATAATACAAATTTCTAGTAGGTTTTCCATTATACGCGAACAGACAAACTCGAACTTGAGTCGACATATATTTATGTCTCGAATTGTCTCATAGATACATATTTTGCCCCTTTCTTTATAACCAAACCCTTTTTTGGTTTCGCTGTTTTCTTTGTCAACTTTAATCAAATAAAAGTCATTTGAAAACACTAGTGCAAGTCTATAGACATTCTCACGGGTCTCTTTATTAATGTAGAGTAAGGTATATTGCACGTGCAATGATAAAATATGATACTTTTACTCGTAATGTTTTGCTTTTGTAAACAAATTTGTAAACGAAAACAATATTCTTGTCACCCGACATTCGTATATAAAATCTTATAGACAATATAGAATACAATCTTCATTACAATAACTTATTTATTTGATCACAAATCTATTACAGAAGAAGACTATATATACATTTTTTTTCTCAGTATTTTCTTTACAAATGTCGGTCATCCATCATGTAATTAAATTTCATGACAATTAAAATCATTTTTTTAATGTCAAATACGCATAGCACTTGAAATCAAACGTCAGTTTGAAATCTCAAATCAAACGTCAGTCTAGCACAATTCCAAAAAGTATGGCAAAAACTGCATTAACTAAATATATTTATGTTTTGTATTCAGTAATATGGCGTGGGATCTTATAATAAAGGTTGTTTCAGAAAAATTAATAAAATAATTTATTCTGTTTCTACGGATAGTGTTAATGCTAAACTGAATCATATATCTGATTTATTTAGATATATATCACTCGAAAGGTTGGTTTAGAGACTTTTAATAGACATTAATAGCTTTTAAGTTTGAGAAATACACGTGTAATTAAAAATAAAGAAAGCTTTTTGCGTCTCGTCATGGAGTGTTATTTTGAAGATAAATTTGATGTAGGTACTTAAAGTTAGATAGAAAACTTATGGAAGTTGAAGTAAATGTTCATAAAGCTGCTTTTTTATGCTTAGTAAGTATATGAAGATTTAGTTTTTTAATGCTTTTTTAATTGGGGCATTGTCGACTCGCACTTTACCGTTTCCGGTTAGAGTGCGAGTTAATTCAAATCGACGTCAAATTTGGTTTCTTCGAAGATTCTTGGAAAAAAAAATGGACTTAATGTAAAAAGTAATGAATGAATGTTAGCTTTTATACATGTAGTAGTTTGGTTTTGACTAAAAATAAAGATATAAGTCGTTGATTGACTAAAACAATTGAATCTCTGTATAGAAGTTTAATTGATAAAATAAATGTAATATTGGATACTGATTTGACTAAGAATAAGAAGGCATTGTGAAATTGGGAGTAGGTACTAGTTGTGTGGTGGTGCTATTGTGATAAAAGTGTAACAGTTATAATAAACCACTGAGTGTGTGATCGAGAGACTAAGTTGTGTAACAGTGATAATTAAGAATTTAAATGGTAAACAGTTTAGTGTATTTGTGAACAGTGTCATAAAGTGCTTTAAAGAATAGAACGCTTGTCGTTGACGATTCTTTGCGGTAAGAGAGATCTAACATAAATTCTAATAAAAAGAAATATATTGTTATACAGTTGTTTTTTAATATATTCGGTATTTTTATCCTTTTTATGACCTGATGTAAGAATTATAAAAAAAAATATCTGCATTATACCGTAACTTATCCATGCAAAAAACAAATAAGATTCAAATTGTTGATAGAAAGATACACAGAGATGCAGGGAGATCGTACTTCACCAAAAAAAATAGGACAACGGAACTACTTAGAAGCCTATTGAAAATGTTAATTAAATTGTAATATTTTAAGGTAATCTAGACCTATGAGATCATTTGTTCTTACTGACTCATTAATCACTCAAAGCGCTAATAAAATAAAAGTTAACATTTAGATGATCAAATTTTTTTTTTTGCTTCCCGACAAAGTCATGCATGTCAGCTAGTTAAACATAAAAAAATATACGTATACATAAAAATAAAAAATAAAATACTTTTTTGTTGTTCATAAAATAAATTTCATAATATTGTTATTTCATTGAAATGTCTAACCAAAATAATGTCCACCTGCTGGGAAGTGATGCCGGTATTGGACATATGCAATTTTAGAAATATTCAAATGTCTTGGAACCTTTGAGGAGGAGGGGTACAGAAGAACGTTATTTGTAGGGGGAGGGAGGGGTTTAGACAGCAGACTGTCGTTCGTATAGTAATACGAAACGTAACCATAGTTGTCAATTCAAGCCGATCGTCTGTGAAGGTAGATGGTATTACAATCCAGTCAGTTTGGGTACTGAAGTCAAATTACTATTTTCGGAATCTCTGGTTTCTTCTTACAAGCTTACAAAACGCTAAAAATATTGAGTATTTTTTTTTGTATAGTAATAAATTATGAAAACAATGGACGCTTGCCAACCATAAAAATAGTTCATAACAAAGTAAGTGACCACAAATAATAAATCCCAATATTAAAGGTGAGATGGGGACAAAATTTTTCTTAACTACGGATCATAAAGTTGACGGATATTGTTATTTCATTATAAATGCACAAATGTCTTAATTAAGACCGAAACCGGCATAATAATTCAGAAAAAATACAGCCTCAACTCCGGTCGGAGGCTGTTTTTTGTCTCTCTCTGACGTAACTCATATCCAGTATCTATCCCGCTTTGCGCCAGACGAACTTGTAAATTGTTCTTTTTACGATATGCCCGGTTCGAACGGACTTATCTCAAAGAATCGACTTATATTGTAGCTTTTATCAGTGCACGAGAAGGTTGTTTATTACGTGAAGGTTTTGGTATTTGTGTCCTTTATTTAATTCATATAATGATCAAGTTATCTCGCTCAGACAAAACAAAATACAGCACAAGTCCTTTGAGCATTCGAGTTTAGTTGCTTTACCGCGATTGCTTTTTGTCGCCCCGTCCCTTTTCTTGGAGCATTTCATTCGTAACGAAAATTTTATCAATTCTAAAAAACTTTAAATGCCACAAATAACCATTTTAAAATGAACTTTATTGCTTTAGTCATAAGATTTAATTTATATTAAGTATTTTTTTAAAGTTAGGTCTCTTGTTTTGATTTCTGTAAGATGTTATTGTCACGTTCTATCGATGCGAGATGTGGATTTTGTCTTTTTGTTTTAAGTGCATTAAGACATACTAACATTGCACAGTATCTTAGTTTTCGAAGTGGGATCATGCATGATTCATACAAAATCTCTTGGAAGTGATGTGATTTTACGCAGCCCAGTTGGTGACATGATCAACTTCAATATGAAGTAAATGTTTTCAATTTATATGAAGTTATAAACATATTATATTGTTAATTTTTAATTATTATTTATTCTGCTGTTATTTAAATGAAGTAGTAAACTTATTTAATGGTTCCTTTTACATAATTTGACTTTAACGGTTTTACATGTTTTGACTTTAACACAGAAGCATTTTTAATTTCTAATTAGATATTCAAAGTATCTCTGAATATGCAAATTCAAACGTTTTAGCTTTAATATTAATTTCTACCAAGTTCGGTTACTGATGTAAGTTCGAAGAGAAAGTTTTTTCATATTAAAACTGTTCAAAAAGAAAAATTGAATTATTTTGCATGAAAATGATGTTTTCGGGTTCCCCAGATATTAGTCTTGCTTGAGTCGTCAGCACTGTCATCACTGTATAAACATTTGGAGAGCAGTTCCCGCCGCAAACACGCAGCGGAGTATTGACAGACCACTTAACAAATATATATAATTATATTGTCCATGCATAGATTTGCATACTGTTTTAAAAAGTTGCCTTTTTTATTGGAACAAAATTGTTAAATATTATTTTTAAGATAAAATGAAAATCATTTGCAAATGTATTCCTTAATTGTGTTAATATAAACGAATCAATATTAATTTGATAACCGCCCACCCATCAGTGTGATTTGTCCATCTGAGTTGACTCATTATAAACATTTTATCGTTTATGCAAATTCATGAATTATTGTTGTTTATGTTAGTGCATCAGTCAGCATAGCGCTAAGAAAATGCGATTAAGACATTATCTGGTTACCGATAGAGAGAGACGCAGAACAAATACGCCCGCATATAATTTGTACGGAAATAACTTTGCGTGTGAGTGGGATGGCGCGATTGAAATGTCAGGTTCGAAACACGCATAATGAGAAATCATCTGTCCCTTTCGCTCCTGACGTTTTACAATCGTTTATTGTCATGTTACTGTCTCGTTTCGACGGGCGAGATTGAGATGAAATCGCCAGAAGCGTTCCATCGGTGTCCTCCCGCTATTCTTATATCGGTGTGCTCCGCGCCAACAACGGACGTCGATAGAGACTTTTTTATTTAAATATTTTATAAACAAACGCATTTATTTTATTTATCAATTGAAGTGACTTTGGATTCGAGTGACTGTGGTTGATTTGGATGAAACTATATTGTGTAATTGTTTTTAAATTAAATTGATAAGTGCGCATGTGTTTTGTGCTGTATTTATTATTATGCGAATGGATTGCTGCTACAATATAGATTGACACGAGTTGACCTGACAAATCAGCATATCAGTAAGTTACCATTATATTCATGTAAACATAATAATCATGATATTTTATAAGACTTTAAAAATATGGGCAGTTTATAAAAGGACCAGAAACGTGATTACACTCTTACATTTTTGGAATTCCGCCGGACCTTAAAACTCGTCCTTTTGAGTCAAGTGACAAGTTTTCGTTTTAGCAAAAGGATTTCAACATGTGGTCCAGAGTTTTGTACCTGCTTCGACCAGAACGTAAAGGGCCTTACTTTTTGTAAGTTAAAAACAAAGAAATCTCAAACGGCGGGGCGCCGGTGTCGCAGTTCAGTCACGTTTGTAGTCTTTCCCGGGAATCTCTGGTATTTTTTTATTCATCACCTAATAACTAGCATGTCGCATTTTTATTAGTTGGAGTTAAATTAGAGTAAATAAGGCTGTAGCAAACTTTTCAACTATATTTATTTTGAGGCTATAATTTCCTATAATATTAATATTCCATATCATTTAAATAAATAAATCTTTAAAAATAAAACTGATTTCTAGAAGCAAAACCAAATTTACATGTACCTTATGATCTTTAAAAAACTAAACAAACAAATAATAATTCATATACAAACTAAACAAACAGGGAAAAGATATATGAATAATGAATAAAACAATAAACAGTCAAACAAAACAACCTATATTTTTCTGTTCCTAACTTACATTTACTATCCGGAACAAACGACATAATTTATAATCGTATAACCTATCAAGGCGCAGGTCGAACCATACGACCCGCTCCCTCACGACTTCTACAATCCTATACAATATAGATTATAACTTTCTATATACAACATTATGATAACAATATTTAATTATAACATTTGTTATGTTACTAACAATTGAGTAATGGTAATTAAAACATAACAAAATTAATGTTTATGCCAATAATATCGATATTATAAACTTATCTCATCATCCGTTTTCAATAAAGTGATTTAACATTATCATTCGCCTCTACAATTACATCCCAAACAGTTCTTTGGCTCCATCTCAATAGTGACGTGACTATGTCGATAAATGTTTTTAATATATTTTATTTGTATTAATAATTCATATTTAATACAGTAAAAACTAACTCCTTTTATGGGATATTTTTTATATTTTAAGATATAGGCTTATAACGATATATATATTAATCTATACTCACATTAGACTTAACTAACACAGTCATAATAATTATATAATATAATTGAGATATCAAAAAATAATCACATTTTTGAAATAAATAAAAAAAAACTAAAAACGTATGTAACTTACTATCAGCTCCATCACTATGGGTCGGTCGTCGACATGCGCCCGCGCAGCCTATTGACGATCAATCGGCTTTATTAAGCAATTACCGAAACCATACGTTTCTATATCGTTAGTTTCTCTTGATTATCGATTATATTCTATGTTATTTGACTGTATATTAACCTGTGTAAGTTCATGTATCTATATTTTATGTAATAACTAAAACTAAAAGGAATATTAAAGTTACATTAAAATTCCTTTGACATTTCTTCTTATTAATATAAATACGAATAATTAAGTTCAATGATATTCTAACATAATTATTTAATTAACTAGTTTATTATTAACTTAAATTAATACCAATATTATTCAAAATATCAGCATATAGTAATCATGCATTTCTACTACACACACTAATTTTAATATAGTTTAATCAGTTTTTGAATTACAAGAAGACGTACAGACACAAAGAAAATATTAAAAAAATACTGACATTTGGGCCACTGTGTCATCAAACGAATGTTATTAATAAATTAATCAAAAAACATAAATGTAAAGACGGATTTATATAGTAATAAATATAAATAAAAACGACTAATTATAACTAATAACTTTACAGAATATCTGTAGGTGTATTTATTTCAAGCTTCATTTATTTGTACTTCAATATTTATAAAACATCGAATTAACAAGACAGTGGTAAATACTTGGGATACTTTTATAGAAAGCGTTAATTAATTCGTTGAATTTTATGATCTTTATACAGGGAGGAGAAATTTAATAATAAAATGTCTTGTCGGAATTTTTGTGTTAAACAGAACTTATAAAGAGCTATGGATCTTCCCCAAAATAATTTATAATATAAGAATTGGGTTTATCATATGGAACATAAAACATTTTAAATTAACCATCAGAAATGCTGGCGTAACATTACTAGACACGGGTACAAAATATTTATACAGTCAGCATAGTAATAACAGTAGCGAGACAAATCCGAGCCTCTCCAAATAAAAAAAAAAAAAAGAAGTCGACAGAGTCATCTTTCTGGGGTAGAACTAATTGGAGTTGGTTGGTTGTAGTTAAATAAGTTATTTGTTGTGCTCCTACGCTTGATAGACCCACCGAGGTGAGCGTGGCAAAAAATGTCTTTACAGTGAGTATTGCGTTTGGTTTTGAGGCTATTGGTTAAAGCTGAACGTGCTTTTAGCTTGTCATGATTTTGTACAAAGGCATATATACAAATAAATTATTTTTTTCTGCGCCCCAACTTGCTTCGGTTATGCAATCTAAAGGTATCGTAAGTTATTATTACATAAATGACTGTAGTGTTTGATGATTACAGTTTTTTAAAAGCATTTTATTCAAACCTTAAAATAGGATGATAATTTTATCTTAACAATCATGTTGTAACGTGGATAAAACACCTGTACATACCTACCCACTTATAAATATGTAACTCCCTTTTGTCCACACAAAAGCGATCTATCCGAGGACTTGCTAACAAGGGTTTAAAAAAAGTCCAAGAGTGGCCGAATTTGTTTCCGAACAATGGCCCAGAGAACAGACATTCAGGTAGAATAAATTCTATTGTCGACTGCCATTAGGACGTAATGCTTTAAGATTTCAACGTAATAAATTCAATGAATACAAGGTCTGTGCCCGGATACCGGACTAAAAACTTTCGAACGATTCCTAACTTAATCCTGCCAAGTAATTAAAGTCTGTGTCGTAAGATACTATCTTATTTGCAAATACGTATTCTTATCTAGCTTCGTTTATAGTAATTAATTAATTAATTTCAACTCGTATTTTATACCTACATATTATTTTTCATGAAAAAAATCAGTACATTATATTTCGATAGATAATAAATGAAAAATTTTTTTTATCAAACCATTTCTGAGTATCATCTTCAGATATTCATATATAAGATATTGAGGATTGAAAGCTACCAGTAAAAAGTCTTTTCATATTAATGTTTAATCGATTCACGTCAAAAAAAAAATCCAACTAGTCAAGCGTGAGATTGATTCTCTTTTTTAAATTCTGAATTTAAAATACCACTGTTATAATAACGTTATAAAATATTTCATGATTTTGATGCAGAAGATTGAAAACCGAGCAGGTATCATACTTTGAATATCATTTTTATCAATATGCCACTAATCTACTTAACCCTAAAAAGTTTGATCAAATCAAAACTATATAAATGTCCAGGACAAATCGCAAGGTTCTGTTTTAAAATTAATGGTCCTTCTTTCACCGACGAAGTGTCGGTTTCGGTTTCTTCTACCTGACTTGATGATTCTATTTAGACATCAAAATACGCTTTTTTGTCGGTATATATCTGTGAAACTAGTTTCGGGAACACAAAACAATTTCCTTTGTTGGGACGCTTTAATGATTTTTTCGTCACAATTTGGCGATTTCGTCGGCTATTCTGCGAATCTTATGGCTTTTAGCTTACCTGTTAAACAATATGAAAGGTGCATTTAGCTGTCAAGTGGTGTGTAATTTATAGTGACGGCTGATATATCTGATGATAACGTGTCCAATGTTTCCGTTCATTTGACACTTCGCTAATTATTTATTTTGCTAATTGGACTGCTAAAAAAAATGTTCCCCTTATCTTGAACAAATCATCCCCATAAAAACTATATATACACAACCCTATATCATGAGTTTAATTTATAAATATACATATATCACTAAGGCTTATTTGATAATAATTCCAAACACAGGAAATGATATAAGTGTTGGTATTAAACAATCAACTATACCTTATCTGACAGATGGACAGGATGCGTTTAGCTTCTGAGTGACGGACAGATCCCGGAGCAAACTTGGGCTCGATGTTATGTAATTGATACAGGTCAAGGGATTATGAACAACACAAAATAAATTAACCTCACAAATAACAAGCTTATCTATCGAATAGAATTACCTTACATCTCCTCACATCATGATTCTCAACACACGGTATTAAGGTTTGATAAAAATCAATATTATCTAAAAATTCCCCAAAACTTTCCATCCTCAAACTAGTTGGAACGGATGTAAGACATTCAAAGCCTAAATCAACCTCCAGATAATAATGTCCAAATATACGGGTTCCAGTGGCTGGCACTAGCTCGCTAAGTGACAGGGCACACTGTTATTATCACCTACGGCTTAGCTTAATGTGTTTGGTTTCGCCCTATGTGTTTAGGGCTTTGTATGACTTGTCCTATCTTAACCCATATTAAAAGTTATAATTTCTAAAATGTTCACAGTAAAATATATATACACTATTTAAATTACAGAAATTATATCAATACTTTAAATAAAATTCGAATTATTTATTCTAATGTTTAATTCTTTTAGTTTTTTTTTATAATTAAACACTAGAATAAGTTATCATGATCTATGCAACTTCATCGATGGTAACTCTGATAACATTTATCAAGTAACGACCCTAGGTCGCACTATAAAACTGAGAGTACTAATAGTTAGTTAATCCATACGAAACCAGTTTTTGTAGGAATGCGAGTGGGCGACTCCGATTCCAGAGTGTTTATACAAGAAATGTTCCGGCCCAATGTGATGCAACTAGAAATCATCCGGCGTAGAAGTCGTAACTTAGGTGGCTTTTAAGTTTATTAGGTGGGAAAAAAAAAACAACATTTTACTTAATTGTTTTCTTTTTTTAAAATATAACCTTTTTAATGTTATTAAAACCAGATACAAATGGTACTGCCAAAGAATTTTTTATTACAATATCATACATACTATATACGAAAATATTTTTTTGCAGATAGTGTAATAAATATTATTTAGTGAGATGACCCTAACAAGTTTGGAGTGTAAGTTCAATTACATGGATAATTTAATTTATAACATTAGGATTTAAATAACTTTATATTTTTGGATATATCAATTCATGGTTGATTAAACCTTTACTTATAATTAAGTTCTGTTATTGTTAACGTATTCTTAACAAAGAACAAAAGGACAAGTTTATTTGTACCTGCCCATGAGATAACGTGAAGGGCTGAGCGCCTGAAGCATTAATTAAAACCATTGTTTTATGGTACCCTTAGGTATAACTATAGCTGAAATCCCACATAAAATACGAGATGCTTTTTTGTGGGCAGTACATTTGGTAAAGAAATGTTATTTCAAAATATATAAACTTTGAAAGAAATCTAAATATGACGTCCAATTCATGGAATGATAATATTTAACAGAAATTTGTTTTCTTTATACTTCAAAGTCCTTCGTCTCGTGGTACTCAAATTGTAAGATTTTACTTTATGTGAAGATTATATTTATATTGTAGGTTTAAAACCCAACTGAACAAGTATTAAAATTGTCAACAATAGATATTTTACCTCATTTGCAATTTTGAAGAGGGTCTTAAGGAGCACTTGTTTGTTGAAGTCCTTTATGAATATGTCAAGATTGTCCACAAAGGTTTCAATAAGTTGGGATTTAAAGGATTTGTCTAAACTATTTTTGTTACCATAACTGCGGCAGTTGACTTAAGTTTAGAGAAATTATTTAAAAGAAATTACTTACGAAAGGTTTTCTAAAAGAACTTTGTGCTTTTAGTAAAATGCTTTGTTATCCTAATACCTAGATTTAATATCTAGTATTATATCATAAGATGTGTTAAAGCTAGGTATTCTTAAAATATACATAAAAAATAGACTACTCCATTTTAACCCTTCACTAAAAAACTTTTTACAACTTTTACTCTTAAATCATCGAGATAGAGGTTAAAATCATTTAAACTTTCTTATTCCAAATACATTCACAGCCTTAATTATATACGAATAAGGACTAAATTCAACGTCTTTATTTAAAGTTTGTTCAATTTTCTACTAAATGTACCTACCAGGAATCGCTTTAAGAATTACCAATATTGACCGAGCAGGTCCGGGGGAGAACGGTAGCTTATTTGTATTATGGATTGGGAATCGTAAAACAATATTGGTTTTATACATTTTGTCATACAAATTTCTAGGAATTACTAATAAGGAATATTCAAAATATATTTTTACCAACAATATTTTTACAATACTATATAATTTTTTTTATAACAACTAATCATGATACCCAGACTAAAAAGTCATCTTAGTGCACCTACACAAATAAACGTAACAAATTATCCCATATGTTTTATTAAGTAACATTTTAAGTTCCTTATCATTTCAACGTCCAATAACAGGGTAGTACCTACTACAGTGTATACATCTTATTAAAAGTGAGCAATGTAGAGACAAATTTCGTTGACGTTTGCTCTATAAAACTATCTTGAACGTTCGTTGCACGTTACTTCGCTAGGGTTGACATACGTTTCATTTTCGTATATATAGATGCTAGTGCATGTATTACTTATTTTTAAACTCTATTTAGATCAATTTGAGATAAAATCGTGTAAACGTAACCTGGTCATTAATTTTTTAATCCCAAATTCATGAATTTTGAATATGCTTTGCGATGTTTTGTAATTAAATAACATCAAAAACAACAAAACCTTTAATGAACTAAAAAACTAGACACTGACTTGATTAATAAATCAAAATAAATAGATCATAAACGCATGTGGGAGCCCCAGCATGCGTCTGCGCAGGTAAATATTGACGAGCGCAGTAAGCTGCAGCGAGGCGTCACGGCAAACTGCCTCCGCAAACATTTGCGTTTGTTTGCTTGTCATCCACCATCAGCCATGCTCTGCTATCGTTATGGGAGAATTATTTTTTGAAGTAATTTACCCAAAACAAATATATGATGTAAATTAACCTTATCATTTGCTTTTGCTTATTACTTTACGATGTTTAAATTTTTAATCTTCGTTTTTGTTAGATCTGTGTACATAAAGTAATTACAGTGTTTTTATATCGCGATCTACATTTTGTGAACTTTATGTATTTTATTTTATATCTATAATAAATAATAACCTAAACATAAACCAGGCTTTTGTGTAATGAACTTAATAAATGTAATAAACATATTGTTTCATATTAAGTTGTTCTTAGAAGTTTCTATTCATTTTAAAATATTACATTATTTAGCTTAAGGGCAGTTAAATAAATATATATAACTAATATGGTAGTGCGCGTTGAGTGCACGATTTACTCCTCGGGTGATACAGCCGGAGAGCAATAGTGGTTTAAATATTATCGATAAAAATATCGATATACTATCGATAATCGACTCATAAATTTTTATATCATACTTAATATGTGTTAAGATATAGAACCTATTATTTTGACATTTATAATTAAAGAGTTAGGTGATATAAAGTAATATAAATAAACAAGAAAGAGGCGTAACTTAGTACATAATATATCCGGCGGTATTAATGGAAATAGCTTACTAACGAGTTTTAATTAGAATGCAAATATATTTATATTTATGTATAACATATCTTACATATAACAAAATATATTCAAATCAAAAGACAAAAGAAACCTGTAACTTTGTTCCAAAAATCTTTATCACGAGAGCAAACAATTAAATGAAATAATGTATTGAATACAAATACGATCCAGAACATTGAAACAAAAGCACAATAACACAAGCGAAGATATCAATATATTTGATAACAGCCCTATGCTTACAATAATAGTATGGGCGTGGTAGTGGTACCAACAAAGAGGGTCTCAGAAACAGGTATTTTAAAACTAAGTGACGAATAACATACTAGAGGTATTCGTGCCAATTGATAGATCATTTGCTGTTAAAGAATACATATTTATATAATAATTATTAAAATTTTATAATAAAAAAATATATTATATTTAAAATCATGAAATAAACATAGTGTTAGAAAGGTTAGGCTACACTATAGATAAATATTCTTACATTAAACCGGGGTACTTAATGTATGTAGATTCGATCTGTATTCTTAATTATGCAAAGTTGTACTTGATTATCAAGTATTCTCAATGATTATTTCTGCAGTATATTACTTTAAATGACTCGTATGGTAAGCTATTTACAGACTGAGTACAAAGTCACTTATTAGCTACAAACGTGTATTTAAAATGACAAATAGTCCGTTAGTAATAACTTATATAATATGTTATTAATAATTATTTAAAATTATGTTATGGTCATTCTTTATAAAAAAAGTTTCTCAATTTAGTTATTATTTGAATAGTTCCCAGCTTGTTACATTATAGTTTAAAATAACGTCGTGTTTGATATAATTTTAAAATCTCATTCAAATGTGCCTTAATGATAGCACTCTCGTGTTTCTATATAATTTAGTATGGATTGAGTTATTAGAACTAATGTAAACGCTGTTATGGCTTTGAACTTGGTAATGTGATTTTGATTTAAGTTTAGTATTAGCTAGAAAGTTTCATACGGTTTTTCCAAAATAATTATTACAATAATTAATTTATTAAAAAAAATTTGTCTCAAAAAATAATTTAAATTCTCAAACGGTTTTATTATGACTATTAAAATGTAAATAAATCATGTTAAACATTTAAATTTGGTAATAATATACCACTTTTAGATAGAACCATAAAACTTCAATCATTAAGACATTAAGCAAAGTGTTTTATTACAATATATTTGACAAAATACTACGAACAGTTATAATATATTCAAAAGGTTATTTAAAAAACAATCTTCTTAATTAAGTATCTATGGTTTCATAAATTATCTTATTATCCTGGTCCTTAGAGCCGAATCGAGTCGAGCGGAGTGGGCGTTGGATCGTCGCTTTCTTACGGCCCTGTTGAATTGATTACATAGTTTTTTATCTCGTATTGTAGGGTAATCACCGCATGTCTTTATCGGTCTTAATGATCTCGGATTAACATGTTCTGATGGGTAGTGCCGGCGATGACGACGCCGAATCTTGATTACGTTTAGAATACAATCTTAATGTAGCTGGAAGCGTATCCAGCATGTACCAATCCTATAACACAATAAATAGTTTTGCGTATCCAGCTTGTACCATTCTTATAACACAGTAAATAGTTTTGCGTATCCAGCATGTACCAATCCTATAACACAATAAATAGTTTTGCGTATCCAGCATTTACCAATCCTATAACACAGTAAATAGTTTTGCGTATCCAGCATGTACCATTCCTATAACACAATAAATAGTTTTGCGTATCCAGCATGTACCAATCTTATAATAATAGTTTTTTATATCAAATACAAACTTCAATTCTAGGTCTAGAACTCTAATGGATGAAAAATATGATCAATCTTTAATAAGTACTAATATTATTTTAATAAAATGCCGACAAACAATTCTTATGAAATAACGGTACGATCTTCTAATAGGAAATAATTTATCGTGGAACGAATATGCTGTGTCATCTTAGAATTCTTTATCGAGGGCTTACTAATGACATGAATTGCTTATTTCTTTGTATGATCGTAATTAATTATTATTTTGAGAGCCTGCGTCTCTTATGACGTATAGCATATTGATTTTAAGTTAAGAAGATTAAGTTATCAAATGGGAATGTTAATATATTATTAAATATATTTTTCATAAAATCTTATCTAGGATGTTATCGTCAATTTATTTAGTAATTGCTGGTATTATACTAATTGCGAATTATTAATCAAATATATTCCCAATGTCTGATCTCTCTAAACAAAAATTAAACGGCCGTGGAAACAAGTTCCTTCAATTTCGAAACAAAAGGAACATTAACCGCGGAACGGGTCCTAACGAACTATTTTTTTTTATTTCCATCAAGACAGCTCGGCGCACGAGTGTTCCTTCGGGCGATTTGGGACTTTTTTATCCTCCAATACCAATGTATACTTGGACCTTGTTCGTGGAGTAATGGCTTCATTATACCCCAAGGAATCTCTCAAAGCTCGGGGCCGTGAAACTGGTCACCTCAAACGCGTTAACTCGCTCTTTACCTGGCTCTACCTTTATATTGTTATATTTGTTAGACGTGAATTTGTTTAAAAATGGTGATTTATGCATTATGTTGAATGATTAAAAAGAAAACAATTTTATAGTTTTTATTTTTACATTTGAGTTTTAATTACTAATAAATAAATTATATTGTATCTTAATTGTTTATTTTTATAAATAATTATAAATTTAGCAACCCATTTGGGTTTTTAAATTTTAATATTTATTCCCAAAATGCCATATTTTTATGACAAAATAATCTAAATTGTTAAAAAAATAATCGTTTTTAAGTTATTATGTAATTATATACTCAATTTCGTTATTTTCAGACAGCTTATACAGTTATTTATAATTTGATTTTACCTCCGGCTTTCGACAATTATTATTAACATGCCTCAGAGATATGTTCTCCGTAAATTTTGTAATTAAAAATAATATATAAATTAATTACTGTCGATATCGCTGATAATCGACACATCACTAATTTATCCGCAATCTTGGGGGTCCGGCCGGTTCGAATAATGACAGGTTTTCACGTAAATTCGATGAAAAATTAACCCCGAAATCATTTTAGTAACGGGTAGAATAGCAACTGTTTTACTCAGCACCTTGTAATCATATACGCCGTGGGTTACGGTATTTGTTTTCTCAGAATATTATTTGAAACAAGATATATCAAACCTTATTAAAAGTATTATTAAACGGTGCTAATATTTCTTATTTATTAGATGAAAATGTTAATAATAAAACGCATTAATTCATGCGCTATCTGTAAAAGCGCTATTTATTGTATGTAATTATACAATTGAATGGTCTGTGCTTGCGCGTATCGTAGTAACCTCGTGGGCGGTATCTAGTGTTTATAATACAGTGTAAGAGGATTTAAAATGGTTTGTTATATTGCATGTCTATATTAGCAACGCTTTATTTTATTTTATATTATAATACTAAATTCAATAGGACGAAGTCGTTACGAAGTTAATTTGATGAGCATTTATTTGTATGTAATTAATTGTAGCATATATATTTAGTCAGGATCCCGTATCATCGCCATATTTAATCTCTTGATTGTGAAACAATATTCGCATAATTTAAAAGCACACTGCTATTATTCCTTAGATTCATGGCAAATAAATCCACTCTTCTTAGTGATATCTCAATCAAAGTCCTGTGTATTCGATACGAGCGATCGAATATACCGATACCAGCATCTCGCCATTCTTCACACCATGTTTACTTTGTAAGCAACGATTTATAAGTTAATCTGCCAGCACATTGTGTATGCTTATAAAATCGATTCTCATTCGATAGTCAGGTGTGGTCGAAGTAATAACACCGATTGATATGGAGTATTCCATTATCTTAACGTTTATAGCGAAATTATGTTAAAATATAGAGTTTTATAAAGCACTATACGTTTTTTCTTTATTTTATCTTTCGTGATATGTGCATATAATGATTTTAAATAAAAAAAAGCAATTACCACATAAAAACTATACATTAAATATTGTATTTTTAAATGGATCAATTTGTACATTGTTTCTTATACTAAGACTCGAACGTAGTGTATTAATCTGGATACAAGTCAAAGACAATTAAAACTTTCTTAAATAATCATATGAGAGATTTCCACATCTTTCTTTGTTCTAAGTAACATTGCATCGAAACACAATTTATTAGTTAATTTCTCCACTAAATTGTAGAGCTTGTATTCGTTTTCAAAGCGCTCTACTTTGATTTATTGCCCCGTAATTGATGTTCCGTTCCGTTTTATTTATAACTTTGTCTATATTTACATTTGTAATTGTTATTAAATAAAAACTTTGACACGTAGTTATTAAGAATAGATAATTTCAATAAGTCTTTGTGGCTTGCAAGATCATCAATGCCAATTATGTTTTAATATTGGTATCTTAATGCTTAAGTTTATGTTATGAATTGTTTTTTAATGTGTATTTGAAATGTAAGAAAATAAAAAAATCGTTCATACAACATTTATATTGTGAAATATATTCTCAGGCGTATGTGAAAACATTTACAAGATAAGTTAAGAATAATTTTATAGTAATAAAAACTGTTCTTAATGCATTAAATAAAAAAAATAATAATTTTGTGTTAAGAACTACATTCAGCTTTGTCATTGAAGTCATGGTCAATACTGACGAAAATTTAAGGTGATAAAATCAAGATGAAAATGGTAGTGGGCGGGTACTTCAGTAATTAATAATATCCAATTGTATCCGTCGTTTTGTAGTTACCCGTGACATTCTTATTAAAATTTTCATTTACATTTTAATGTATTAAGAACAAACAACTCAAGAATAAATATTCCAAATTATTAAACTCAATATCCTATGAACATATATCAGCATATTTTATAAATAAATTGTCACAAAAGCCTTCGATGATTAATTGATTTTTTAATTGCATTTTTGTACTTCCTCGCAAATAAAAACTTGTATTTTTATATATATACCTAACTGCTCCGTTGATGGAGTGGTTAACACAGACGCCTAACGTATAGCGGCGCAAAGGGGCTCGGGTTCGATTCCCGACAGGGACAGACATGTATGTGATGAGCATAGATGTTTGTAATTATGGGTTTAGTCGTTTATTAAATATAATCGCAGTATTTATACTTTGTACTACTATGTATTTGTATCGTTGTCTAACACTCTTAACATAAACAAATAATTTTCTTACTTAGGGGCTAGAACAATTTGTGTAATTTGTCTTGTAATATACTATTCCTCTCAAAATGGTTGGCAATTGTTGATTGCCTTCTAATTTAGGTAAACATTTTTCGAGACGAAATTTTTAGCTTATAATGAAAAAACATAGAGGCATCGTCTCGCTTCGTAGTTTATGAAGAAAACTATGGTGAAGAATTTTCAAACCTGGTAATCGAATCTGGATCTCCGTGGCAAGGAACATGCTTAGAGCTAAACGAAATGCGTTTATTTGCTCTAGAAAGTTTCGTTAACTATAAAATAAGTGTACTTCTAATTCTAGTTTAACAGGATTATAGTTGCATGCATGGATACCCCAAAGCCATGTTGTTTTTGCGAGTGTCCTCTAGGCGCGATGTTACTAGATAATGCGATGTATCAGGTTCGAGATGTTAATCTTAACTTGTATTGGCAGAGCGGCGATGAAAGTTGCAAGCGATAGCGGTTTAAAGTAACATTTTAGACGGAAATGATAAGTTGAAGACGTTAAAATGTTTTTTATTATAAGCACCGTAGTATTTTTTTTTACATCTATACATCTGCTTCAATACCTAGGCTCTTTTAATAAAAGTAAGCGGCAAACAAGGAGACGGTTTACTTGATATTGTAAATGTATATGTATGGTAAACTATGGATATCTGCAAACGTGACTCCAATGATAAACAAGGATGAAGGGATGAAGAATGGTAAAATGAAGGGGTGAAGAATGGTAAAATACAAAAAGGGGGGATGGAGGGACGAAGAATGGTAAAATACAGAAAGGGGTGGAGAGTGGGTTGGGTGTCCAGGGGGACCAATAGAGAGGGCTTAAGAGTTTATAAGTAAACTGTTCAAAAATGAGTTACTTATTGTAGGAGCTCGGATACATATCGTTCATATAGTGAAACGTAATATAATATTTTTTTGGCTCTGCTTTTGCCGTCCAGTTTTTAGACATCAAACTAAAAGCAAAGATTTTTACTACTAGAATATCTGGTTTTAGAAATTAATCGTATATTTTTCAAGTATTCTAGCCGTAAGATGTGGTATAAGTTACAAAAATAAGGACTATAAGATATATATTTGACGATGTTGATTTCATGGGATCAATACGTTATACCAAATAATACTTTATTTTGCATAAAATTTTAATAGGTAATAATCCAATATATACATGTATGTAATGTAAGAATGTATATTTAATGTAAGAAGAACACAGTCTCTTGTACCAGCGGCTAGTCACCTAGAAGCGATGTTAGGTGATAATGTCACGATATCAAGTTACTACTTTGTTTATTGGAAGCTATAAGACACTTATTTTGTGTATGGTGTAAGTATTAAAATCTGTGCGTTTTTGTTATTATATTGCTGAAATAAATATGAACCTTAAAACGGTTTAGATTATTACACTTCATTGTCTTATATTATGTAACAATGGTTATATTATGTAACAATGGTTACTTGGGTTAATAATCATTAATTTACATTTATTTATCTTCTATTTTCCGTTCCATTTTTAAAAGGTATTGGCACATTCAACAATTCTCTAGAACGTTTTTATTATTTTCCAAGGAAACCGTCTCAGCTTGTTGTTTACACCACACACAATACACGCCATTTTAATCACTAATAAAGCATTGTGCTGGCAGTTAATTAACCCTCCCATATTTATTACACTACATGTGATACACGAAAATCGATTTCACATCGAGGCTAATTGAAATATAGGTGATTAACTTTTAATATTGGCAATGTTTAATCGATTTGTGAATTGTAAGTTATATTCGATCGATATATCGTATTCTGTTAATCGATTTTCAATTTGAATGATCGTAATTTACTAGAAAGGTTGGTATTTTTCTACTTTGAAATGATTTGTTTTCTTGTTAAGAAGAATTTATTAATTGGAATCGCATTGTTTCTATTAGTTTAACGATAATATCCTTTACTTTAGACGTTTAATAATTATAATTCACTTCGCGAACTAAAGTTCTTACTTATAACCATTTCAATACCTTGAAAGTGTAATTAATATCATTTGTGTTAATTATTACAGCTACCGTTTATGGTTGGTTTAATCGCGCCATATTTGAAAAGAGCGTAAGAAGTTACCTAAGAGGTGTTTACACTTGATTTTTTATGATAAAGTGGACTATAGAACAAATAACCTCATTAACACATTGCTAGATCATTATAGACAACTATTGCTCGTAAATTCTTCTCTATGGAATATATAAAAGCATTCCAAATTCAGAATTTTCAATCTAAATCGTCTTCTCTAAATAATATTATCCAGTTGTCCCTAAATTTAGGAGATTTGCCGTAAATAGTATGATACTTGTATAAGTCCAATCAGGCGATGAAACTATAACCATACCAAATTTTATTAAAAAAAACCACTTCTTTCGTTGTTTAATAGTTGTTTTATCATAGCAGTTTTTATATTTTGTCTTGATAATAACATATTTTTTCCAAAAGCAAAGTCATAAATTTTTATCAAAAATTATAATGTGTTTGTAAAATTAAATACTTTTCGAAAAATATAACTAGTACAAAATTTGCATACTTTTTCAATTTTTTATGTTTTGCTAAAGAGTTTTTATATTTGTTTTTGTAATAGAAGAAACTTTAAGAAACCTCTGATGTTAGCAGAGACGAGCCCATTATCAAAAGCAACCAAATTATATTTTAAGATAACAAATGTGTGTGCAAATGCCTCTTAAAGCGGCTCTATACCACTGTTAAGGCGGATACACACAGCTTGATAATTAAAGAGGCCAGGATGATAAATAACAAACTGTCCGACTTTTTACCGCAGATGTCATTATCTCGACCGACTCTATTAGCCGTCACTCGATTACGCAGGTTGGATTTATATAGAGTAGTTATAACAGCTTTTTTAACGTTAATGATCTTACTTTACTTATCTTTACTGTTTTTAGTATTCAAGATGAAAATAATAACTTCTTTATTAGTTTCTTATCCTTTTTTTTAATGTAATGGATATAAAAATTATAGAATAATACTTTTTGGTTTTAGATTATCATGTTTAAAGATGTGATTTAAAAGTAAATGGTAACAACATCTCCAAACAATACCCAGAGGTCTCGCGACACCGTAGCGCATGAATAATCGAAGAGCCAGACTTGATGAACTGACGAACGTGAGAGATTTTTTGTCGTGACCACGGTCGGTCATGTAACACAACTTTATAAGCACACACACACGTTCCGATTCAACCCTTATTTTAATGAGATAAAGATGTCGTGAAGTGTAATTGGAAGTTGGTTAAAAACATTAAAACAAATGATTTTGTTGCCTTATATTTAAGGTCATTGAAACGTGAAATGTTAATTGGAACTTTTTTCATTATTTTAACAACATTTCTATGACAAAGATATTATTTTAATAATAATATACAGGTATTAAAAGTAATTTAACATTCGGATGAAATATAAAAAAAATCAATTATGTCAAAAACAAGTTTAAGTCCACCTTAAATTGTTTTTTAACTTAAATTTCTCACCTTATTTTTAAAGTAATTATTAATATTATACACATCGAAAGCAATGCGCAGATATTTTAATAAAGCTGTGAAGATAAAAACTATAATTACATAGCGGGAACAATAATCGCATACAAGACATAAAAATAAATTATATAAACAATTTGAATATGGTACAAATATTAAAAATGCCTTTGTAGATGGACATATTGGATTCAGCAGCTTTACCTGGAAAATTATTAGTAGGTACAGTTTTAGTTTTATTAGCAAAAAAAAATAAAAGCAAAAGCTTTAATTTTGTTAATCAACATATATAAAGAAATATGTATGTACCTACCAAACATGTGTAAATTTCACTATGAAAGACGATTTGGGAAATTTCTGATATTACTTTATTTTATTTTGTTTAAGTTTAATATTATGTATTTATTTTATGGATATTGTGAAAAGAGTAAAGTAATTATACACTGAATCTCAACAATCTTGTAACAGTAAATCATTTGTAAAAGCCATGAAAAATTATATAAATAAAAAAAAATCGAAATAAAATCACATACTAAACCCATTTTATTTATTTATAAACTTACTACAATTTCGGAAGGAGAACCTTTATAGAGTTAATTAGTTTTTTAAATTTTCCAGTTTCATACATTATTTATTACTAGTTATAAAAAGTACCATTGACAATTATATCATCAGTGTGTTAAATTACACTTCCCTTGTAAGTAACGTAGAGTAATAAATAATAATTATTTTCCTACCACCTGCTTATGATACTGTAATACTGTAATACCTGGTTTTGATACTCTGTGGTTCCGTATCTATTTTATATGTTAAAATTTAAAAATCGAAAGGCACTTATTTCTCAGTATTGTTATAAATCCTACCATTCCATCTGGTTTGTCATCAAAAGCTCGTTAAGCATTTCATTTTAACACAAATATAGAGATAATGATCAGATCACCTCTCTATGGAACTCTAGTGAAATGTCAGGTTTTTTAATTAATCAGGCAGGTGTAAAAGATTTTATTTTATATCCAAAGAATGCTGAAACTCTGGTAGAGGCATAATTTTAATCGATGCTAACTGAGTGTTATAATAAATACAAATTTGAGCGTTTTGCTATTCAGTGTGTTGTTTTGTATTCAAAGAAATATATTTCACTATAACATTGTTCAACAATGTAAGTTTGTTTATCTTCTCGAGTTGCATGTATTTTTGAATTATTGAGACTCTTACATTGTTAAGAAAGGGTTTAAACTCACTTAGTCACGCGCGAGTTTTATTTTGTCTTCATAAATAATGTTTTCTCAGAAATATTTATAATTATATTAAATTTGTCAATTTACCTCTGATTTATAAAAAGATATATATCTATATTCATTTAGTTAAATATTTGTACAATACTTACAAAGTGAAAGGTCAGTTTATATTGGAACAAATATACAAGTTTGTTTAATAATAGTAAGTAAAGTAACATATCTCAAGACGTGATTCGATGTTAAATTCTCGTGTAGTATAAGGTCACTTAGCTCTGTGACTTATCTGATAAAGTTTGTATTGTTACATTGCTTGTTTGAGAGATAGGATCAAATTGATTTATTTTTAATATTTGTTGAGACTATTATTAAAAAGACGCAAATATAACGAATCAGGTGGAGTTCGTATATTATGAAATGTACAACTGAGTTCAACGCGTGTAAAATGTATTTGCTTGTGTGTGTATTCAAAGGATCTGTAGAGAAGGTGGAAATTATTCGTAGGATACAATAAATGCAGTGTCGCCGGTAGTTTTTATCTCATTTCTTAGAAACCTCGCCTTTGCCTGCGCAGGCGCATACCGATTTCTACGCTACCTGATTAAGGCGACACCATATTGGAATTTACCGACTACTTAAAGATTATTTCGAATACTATAATAAAATTAACTTTATTTACAAAAGTAAAGTGTTATAAAAATGCTGTATAGAAAATATTTTAATATTCATATCTTAGATTATGTTAAATATATTCTTACTTGTATTACAATTCAACTATTAATATTTTATTAATAGAGTACCAGGTCAATCGTTAATAATATTTATTAGCGTATAAATTAAATTAATTTATGTTATCTGAAAGTGATAATTGAATTTACGATTCCTTATTGTGATTGATAATTATGGACATTTCATATTTTATAAACAGAAAGAAAGTTTTTTCTTACTAAATATATATTGTTACCTTAGGATAGAATTTTCATATTAAAATGTTGTGTGCTAATAATTTGGTTACTTATTTGCTATTAAACATAATTTTTGTGGGTGAACCCTATTTGACGGATATCATTTTTAATCCAGAAGTGTTCATGTAGTTCTTAACTTACTAAAGTACTAAATAATCATAGTGATCGTCCTAATTTCCCCTTAACGCTAACATTGTTATAGAGTAAGGACAATGCTATTTCCATTGCGTGAAGCTGGAGCCTTATAGAGTTATTAAGAGATGAGTCTCTCTTGGTTTTGCATCATTCAATTCCTTTTTGAACTAAATAAAACTAACGATGCACTCATTATAGATATGTTATATCTAATGGAACTTACAATTGTCACATTTCATTAGTTTTATGATAGTAATACATATATTTTAAGTGACGAGTTCTTTAATTTCAGTTCACCGCATATCCATCGGTGCGGTTAACAGTTTTATGGTAAGCTTACGAAGGGAAAAAACGTGTAATATTCAAGTGACCACAGAACTAAGCATGCGCGCGCGCAACTTAATTGTATTACGTGGTTTTGTATGGTAATGTGTTGCTGTTCTAGCGTAGAATTGAATATCTTATTTCGAAAGGTTTCTTAATTTTCTTGTTTTACAAAACAGTAAAACTGAAGTTTTGATAAAATATAACCTTACAATAATAACAACATCCGAAATAATGACATAAAATTTATATTCAGGTAACGTAGGAGTAATTTACGCCTCTCTTTAAATGCCTTCGAAATTGTCACTGAAGTCATACTAATTAGTTTATTAGCTGGAAGTGTATGCAGTGTGCACGGTCGACAGATTTATGTAGAAGAGAAATTTGCCGAATACTTCAAGGTATTCGACACTCTGCATAGAAAGTAGGTGTCTACGTATATGTGTGTGTAGTATTAAAAACAGTGTAGCTTCCTTTTAATAAAGCGGTTAACTTAAGTAAAATGAGATTAGTGACTGACTATGATTATATGTAATTGTTTTGGCTTCTCTCTCAACTGATTAAAGCAGTTTCCAGTGGGAACAATTATTAATGTATATTGATTTGAACTTATTGATCTAAACTTTAAGAGCGACTAAATAGAAACTGGTATTCTCAAAACCAGATAAAATATTATGCTTAATACATCATATATTCTGTATATTAAAACAGATACACATACTATTTTAGTATATGCCTAGAAGATTTAGTTGAATATTAAATATATCAGAGAGAGATCATAAAAATACATGAAAATAATGTACCGACAGATTTATCAAAGCGTGAATATAATAATTGGAAAAGCATATAAATACTAAACATAAATATTTCATCGATTCAACGCGAGTGAGACGAAATAAGAACTGATTTGTTTTTCCAATCTTAATTTATTGCGGCGTTAGAATTGTACCTACTGTTTTTGAATTTATTTGTATTAATAAAATCTTTTAAAATGTGAATGCTGTAAAGACAATTACTGTCAAGTGTATTTAATATATTGCAATTGTCTAGACAGGCATCCTTGTCAACCCGCCGTGTATAAAATACCAATTGTTGTAAAAAATTGGTGCTAAATAGTCTAAAAAAATCTATATATACATGTTACAAATTACATTATCTGTCTGTTGTGGGCTGTCTGTCTATCCAAATACGATATTTGACCCAATTGTCGAGTAGGTTCTGAACTGTGAGTCGACAGACCAGGTAGAGTCAGGGCAAACAGCTATATTATAATATATCAATAGTGACAATTGACGCCAAACAATTTAGATCTAAGTCTATTAAAGATGCGCTGTATGTCTATTCACACAACCCGACTACTTTTTATTAGTTTTCGGCGTCGACTTCTTAATATCTTTACGCCCTCATACAAATTTAGCTCTACATTTAAAATGAGACGTTGTAGTCTCTATTTTTATCGTAATAAGATCGTTTGTTGATCATTAATTATTTTCTTAGAGTAGAACTAGGTTTGTTTAAGTTAGGTTGTGATTCTTAACACGGCTAGAGGAAGTATATAAACTGTCAGCTCCGAATTTGAAGTTAAACAAAGGAATTGGAGGGGAAATTTATTTATTACGGTTATTTTATACCTGATTGGTATGCGAGGTGATTTATTGGAGATACATTTTATAACATTTTTATCACCAAAATATGTTTATATTTTACGGCAGTCGTTTATAGCTTTATAATAAGGATATGTTTTATTATCTAAGTATTTACATGGATAATTTGATTAGGTTATATTAAAAAAAATATTACTTCTAAAGATAATTCTTTATTATTTATTTTATAAAATATTTCTTGACGGTGTTGATTTTAAAATATTTAAGTGTTAAAAAAATATCAATGTAATGTATTTATGTACGTTTATGTACTTATCAATAAGGCGTAATTATGTAAAAATAACTGGAATCTTACAAATAGTGGTCCGGAACGGGGAACGGTGAATGCTGGTACTAGCTTGACAAATCGTACAAACATTTTGTAAGGACACCATACCAATGAAAGCCTTTCGATATTCTTGATGCTATAAAACTCATGCATTAGCATTTTCATGTTAAAAAAAATATATAATGGCTTTTAACATTATAAAATTTAAAAGCTCTATTAGCAGTAAATCTTACTCAATTTATTATTTACAAATCTATTCTGTATAGTGAATTATTTATAATGTTTCAGAGCGTCAGCAAATAATTTTTCACAACTCACTAAAAATCTGCGTATAAATTTCTTCAAACTATAACCGAATATTATATCTATCAATGTGCTACAAGCTTTACATCGCCGGACGCGCACGTATGCGCTTCTTTTGGCCCAGCGAAGCAACGAGCGTTGAAACTCATTGTAATTTATGGTTGTCCACACTCCATACTGCGAATGCTAAGTCAACGATGAAAGGATTAGCCGCTGTTCCATGATTTATTCAAACAATCCAGGTTATTGCCTATTTGTGTGTCAACTCGCTGCTTAGTTATGGTCCCCTAGTACCTTTTTAACTGTTTATGTCTGTAAGTCGGTCGTGTGTAACGAATTATACATATGAAACAATATCATTTGTTTAAAATTGGATATAAACATGTTAATCCATGTTAAGCTTATTTATTTTATTTGAAATATTAATTTAATTTAACTTCGGTATCTTAGGAAATGATCACATGGGCAATGAATTTTCCTATATATATCAAAATATAATTTCTTATTGCCGTCACTTCCATATTGCAATTTTGTTTCTTATATCATAACATAATAATATAAAATAATAAGCGTTCAAGAAGTATCAAATATCATCTATAAAACAGTTTACACAAATAAAAAAAACAATACATACCTAATTCATTTGTATTTTAATCAGATAATTCGCGTTCAGAACACATGATGCGAGGCCATATCACATGATGAGCTAAGTAGCGCTATTGTCTCTGACTTATATGTAGTGTTAGAGAATGAGTTCGTGACAGACACCTTAAATTGCTTATTATGCCAATTTGGCTAGGAAACGCATAATTGGCTGTGATTTGTTATTGAATACCTTCATCCAGTTGCAAAATGGCCACGTGTCTTAATGGAATAATCTATTTTAACATATATCTAGCAAACTAAATTTTTTTTTCTTTTAAAATTTAAATAAAAGGATTCTTGAAGGAAAATATGAATGGATAGGATAAAGATGGTTTTATATAGAATTCCACATGCATCGAAGTGGGTAGCGCTAGCCCAATTGGTATAACGCTCGAACTGTCTCCCAGAGATCGCAGGTTCGAATCCTGCCCGCATGGGTTATTTTTCATTTAATATTTATTTGAAATTTTAATAAGCTTGACATAACTAAATATGTTTAGGTATAGATAATCTCAAAACATCGTTTTATTTTGCTTACCGTCAGCAAATTATTACAATTAAAAAGCAGTATGGTTGTTGATGATTCCAATTATAATGATATAACTTTTTTTATGACGGTACCTTTCCAAAAGATTATCCAGACAGTCTATAATTATAACATAAAGATAATTGAAAATATATTCTTATGACAGAAATAATACAAATGGAACTTATTTTTATACATATTTATAACTGATATTAGTTATCGTTATGTTTTGATTATTTATACATTCAATCCATTATTTCTTACAAATTAAGAAAAAAACTTCACGTCCTAATAGTTTGAATTAGAAAAGTAAAGTACTTGAAATAGTTCTAAACGTTCCTATTTATAAAGTCTATTAGTCAAGTAAATAAAAAATAAATCGACTTCCAAAAATCAACAATACAGTTATCGGATATCAAGTTTATTGACCCGGTGAAAATTGTTATAAAAAATCTACGGAGAAATCTAGAATAACGATCCAGGCTCGTAACACCAAAAGTCTGTAAGGGTTCCGAGAAGAGTAAAACAATTCGACGGCTAAAAACAATTAAATCGTAATTAAGGATCGCATTGAAAGCCGGTAAGCAATACTTCACTCAGTTTTCAGAGTAGAGATGGGAGATTTTATTATCGATACTATTTTAATCAATGGAGTTTTGAGAAGCATATACTTTAGGTTTTGGTGCAATTCGACATTTCAATAGTCAATAAAATTCGACATGTGACCGTGCTAATTCCTCGTACAAAACATCGTAAATCTTTTAAATAAAAACATTCGATATCGACATTTTAATAAGAGTAACGAAACTATAGCTTATACTATATTAGGTATGGCATGTTGGAAGCACGTTTGAAACAATCACATCTTCATTAATTGCCCCTGGAATTTTACTGTGATAATTCTTCTCGAAATGGTAGTGTAAGAGAAAAGAGAAAAGCGTGAGTACAAAAACCTTGTGAATTTAAATGTTCTCCATTTACAGGAAGCCTACTCAGTAATTTGATATTATTTCATAATATAACCATATACGGGATTCGAAGAAACCTAATATAAGTATAATTTTATATCTGTTTATTTGTTGTCAACATCATTTATTTTACAAGTTGAAAATTAAATATCAGCTATGAATAATTTCAATATTTCCATTTACATATTATAGGTATTTATTATTGGTTTTATTTATTAAGTAATATTTATATTGCAATATCAGGTAATAATGTATTCAATTAGCAGCACAACTTTTTGCGACTTAACAACAATTAACACTCATTCCGATGTAAATAATTCTGTTTTGAACAATTTTTCTTACATGTATTAAAAACAGAAATGCTGCGTATTATGCCATCCGTAATTATTATAAATTTAATGTTTTTTTAAAAACTCTACAGGAATTTTGTCTCGGCTATATCTCGATGAACACTTTTACATTTACTTGTTTATTTTAAACACATCCTTATTTCATTTAAATAAGGTTTAAATTAAGAAATGTTCTTGAGAGAAATAACAAAAGAAGTCAGCATTGATTATATGTCATCAAGTAATGACTATTACTCAAGCATAAATTGATATGTTCATATTTACCATTTGTAATACAAAGTAAACATTTTTTTCAATACCTCCATAGTCGGCACTCGCTCATAAAATGAACACATAATCGGTGCAATTGAGAGAGCTACATATCACGCAAACTTTACACGCATTTACCTCTTTTTTTCAACCGCTAATATAGTAATTTAAACTCTGCTACTGAATCCAGAATGAAACAATAATTTTACTAAAGCTTTTCGCTTTTTTATAGTTAGCATTGAGTAATTATTAGCTATTATAGTTGCAGAAGTAAAGCCTCCAAAAATTGTTGGTGGTTATATATATTTGTATAACAAAATATGTAAGATTTTATATACCAAACGGTACTTTATAAATGTAAGGTTTATAAAAGTTTATTAACTAAAAACTTTATTCTTGTTTCAGATTCTGTCAAAATGATGTGGCAACATTTGAGAAACAAAGTCATCAACGAAACAAGTCAACTGTAACAGAATAATGACAATAAAAAAGAAAATGGTGCTTAAATTAAGATTAGAATTAACTTGACGAGTGATAATTAGTGCCTTATTATTGTGATTGTTGAAAGTGATGTTAATACTAAAACTGATACAAATATTATAGCAGTGGGACTATACAATGATAAATAATTAGGACTTTGAATAATGCCTGATCGGGAGTCCGTAGGAGGTCCTGGCACTGCTGGCAGTGGTGGTTTTTTGCCACTACAGTTTCCTTCGGCGTTTGCTGCTTTCCACGCAACAACACCACCTGGAGCCCCGACGACAGCCATGCACCACGCCACGCACTACCACCACCATGCACAGTAAGTAGTCTTACTTTTATTCCTAACTATAAGTTTATTAGTATAAAATTGTTTAATAACAAATAGTAACATTTAGAGCGAGCACGCCATGCAGAAATTCTGCAAGTTCATTCCCACTTCTTTATGATATCTTGATATTTGTAAATTGGCAAAGTATTTCCAATTAGATGAATTCAGCCGTATGCGTAACTTGACTACATTCAAAAGACAAGTGTCCTTTAGTATTACGATCGTTACGTGCACTCAGCTCGTTCGGAACGCCAGGTCCGTTTATTGGACTAGTCCATAAAGTAGAGTGGTTCATTAAGCATTTGTCCCTGTACGTAAGTACTTAAAGTCATTTTTATTGCATAACAGCTGCCACATGGTAATCGAATTCCATTTTCAATTTTATATTGCACAATTAATTCCTTTTGACATACGTTTTTGTGGTCACATATTTAGAATATAATTGCATTCCTGGAAGTTGCTATCACTTATTAAAAAATACTTAACAGCTTATAATTTATGCAGATTATGCTAACTAAAGTAAAAAATATTTAGTTAGTTGAAATTCTATAAAATTTGATTATATGATGTGACATCTGCGTAATTATTGTTAGTTAAACTTCGGGTGCAGGTAGAAATTTTAAGATTAGATTAAAATCGCACATAAACTTCGGTTTACGGTCTGATCGTAAACATCGAAGTGAGACAAGGTGTTACTTAATGGTTATTTATTGCAACAACGGACGTGCCAGTCGGAAAGTCATCACATTAATCTCCTCTAACCGGACATAATGGTACAATAAAAAAGGATCGAAACCAAATCAATAAGCCCCTAACAAATGACGAACAGGAAGTCATCAAAGGAATTGAGACGTTTACAATATTAGGGCGGACATTAATAAAAGCTGGACTGATTTCAACAAATGAGTTACTCGCCGCACTCAAAGGATACGTGATGTATGAAGAGGCCAAGATGCCTCGGACGACTGAGATGATTAATGTTCAAACTCCTTTGGATACTTTAACTTAAGAGTATACCTATATCTAGATAGTATTCATTCATTCTAACTTAACTAATTATTTCATTGATGCATATTATACAAATATGTAGCATAATCTCTATCTAATGTATTAAGTCTCAGTAGCTATAAACGTATTTTCTAGAATATAAATCTCATTATAAATCTTAAATATAAATCTCATTATACCTCTTTATATGACCAAGTTATCGGTATCGGTCACTTTTTTAATTATAATTCTTCTTTCAAATATTCGTGTCCCCGCGGTTTAGGGAAGTTTCGTCGCCGGAAGCGAGGCCGAGTCCATTAACGACTCCACGGTGCCTCATTTAACCCGCTGCTGCGATAATTGCCACCACGTGTTTATTTCCAAGCGTTCTAATTATATCACGCACAATGGGTTGGACACGATCAGTTATTTTTGCTTCGTTTGCTTCGTCAAAATCATTTTGTCTAGTCACAGAAGAGGTGTTGCTAGTCGGCTGTCATTTGATTCATTAAGTGGAAACCTTTGAACTGATGGATAGATATCGCGTACCACTTCGCCTATTAATTCTTAAAACCTTTTTAGTTTCGCATCAGCGACTGCTTTGTGCTTTGGTATTTTAATGTCCTTCATTGCCAACTGTAAAGGAATTCATTCATGAATCTTTATAAATGTATTCCCATTGAAGTTGCATATTTTATCGTTTAAATAGAAATAATGTATTGTTACTTTTATTTATTTTCCTTAAAACATTTCGCGTCTCCAATAAACGAGTTTTTATCACTTTCTATTTCAGTGTATGTGGATTGTATAAAATTCAAGTACTCTTATAATAAATCAGAGTATTTTATTGATGCAATTTATAATTCAGACTGCTTATACTTTGGCACAGTTTAAATTTTTACGTCTTTTACAACATTTACAAATTGAAGCTGGCAAGGAGCATACGATTATAGACAATTAACTTGATAGCATAATCAACACCACACATGTGATGCACCACACACGTTGCTGTGCTTTTGTTTTGTCCTGTTTTATATTTCAATGATTTGTAAAGTACAATGAGATCGGGATGCGGGCGGGAGAATAGCTCATTGTGCCTTGACATGTGTTAGAAAGTTCTTGTAAGTGGTTGTTCCTTTGTGTTATGGGAAAAACAACACTGAAGGATATGTGTGACCTAATTTATTATTACATAAAATATAATTTAAGTGTCATCTATATAACAGCAAGAACTGAATTATAAATGTCTGAAGAAATAACTAGACTTTTCATTATAGAGTTGGAATGATAATTTAACATGTCTTTCCTTAAGTCGTAAGGTTTTCAAATAATTTTACGATCACGTCATATGAATGAACGTTACTGTTTTATCCTTTAGTTCAATTATTCTGAGAAATGCCAAATTAGAACTGGTCATAAAATCTAAAATTAATTTCTGGAAACAAACAGCATAAGTAAACTTATACTTTTCTCAAATTGCACGTTAAAAAGTCATGATACAATTTATTATCTATAAATACTCCCTCATTATATCCATATATTGAATTTACATTTTGCGATTTTTTTTTTATCTTCACGTCGTGTAAAAAGTAACAACAGACGGAAATCCAGTAAAGTGCTTCCACGAATGGTTCTCAAAACCAATCTATGACCCTCATCCCTAACTTTCCGATCGGTCAATCGTCCCATAAACCAGTTCCGGTCATAAATTGGTCATTCCCTGCATCCTGCACAGTATAGCTATTGTCATAACCGTTTATAAATAGATGGGCACATGGGAACTCTATGAGGTTTGCTGTAAATTTAACTCGTGGACCTAACATATTGACAGTTATGTAACTAAATGTGAATAGAAATGGTCTTAAACATTTGAATCTTATTCGGTAAAAGAAATATTGTTTGTTTAGGATTTTGTCCAAAAAATATGGTAAAGACAGACTGAAAATATATTCAAACAAATTGTTAAACAAATTATGAAATTCTGAAGTTAAATATTTTACTTCATAATAATGAAAATGATATTTTTTTATTTTGTTTTTGACAGAATATTTTCATATATTATATTAAAGCTTTAACAATGGTGCAATTTATTTTTAAATATTTTGTATTTTTTGTCGGAACGCAGTAGATATTTGGGCTAATCACTCTTCAGTCATCACTGATCGTTGACCCTGCATCATCTAAATATAATTTATGTACTTCTATTTCTCTTAGAATAAGCACATTATTAAATCATCAGACAAATCTTAGGTTCACTTTTAATAACATTTCTATTAACATTCTGTAGTAATTTTAAAAACATAACAATTACTAATTTCAGGATTAAATTGATTTGACTATTTTAAAAGGACGTTCAATTTGATCTTCAAACTTCTTTGGATTCTATCTGATCTAGGTAGCTGACCTATATATATCTTTAAAAATATATTTTGAATAGGTACACATCTTCGTTCTTTATTTTCTTTCTTTTTAACAAATTACAGAAATAACTGCGTGTGTGTGTGTGAGCAATCCATTACAGTACCTACCAGAAAAGTTCAAAACGAAACCTAACTACACCTTTTTGTAACAACCAAATCCCATTATTATATTAATCGACTCAAGCTCATAAATCAGGGTTTCATTTTACGTGCAATTGTTCTTTTCCATCGCTGTATCGCATTAAAACTGTTTGTAATGAAAAAAATATACTTACTTTCTTCTTGGTTGCGTATTACAGAAGCTGTAAGTACTTAAATCTTGAGAATGGTCCTTATTCGCTATATTTTCTCTCTTGAATTGTTTTATTATACATTTTTAATGACGACTTTAAATACCTTAAGGATCGAATAATACGTTTTAACGAATTTTATTCTTAAAAATATATCTATAAAGAGGTAACAAATAAACATTCTGCCTTGAGTTTTTGTAGTTCCGTTCCATAAAACTAGTAACTTATCTCCGAAATTGGTTCTATTATTTATATTTACTTACGCGATGGCCATAATACAAGAAAGATAAAGTAATAAAATTTTGCAGCAGTATTAGAAATTGATAAATCAAATAAGTGCCCTGCTGGTGCCATTAAAGAGTTCTAGAACTTGCACGCACGGTTTTAATGAGTACAAGTTGCAATTGTTTGCGCACGCAACCTTGCATGAGGGCTGGGATTGCGGAGGTTTCTTTTTGCTATTCAGTTTATCGATTTTTTAATCGATTTTCTTAATACACTGCTTGATTAACGAATTAATATATATATAATTTACATATTGTATTTGCGTTACCAACATCATATTTAGAAAATTCTAAATAGTAATGTGTTTGAAGCAATTAATACTTGAAACGTAATATCTTATCAAAGGCAAACCGTTCGGAAATACAACACCTGTTAACGTATTTACAGAGACAACATCTTTAACACTGAATGTATTTACAAGTCACGAGAAACAGAGGGTAATAAACATTGGGCAGTCAAAAATAATAAAATAAGTGAAAGCTTATTTATTGTCCTTGTTCAGAAACCGACAGTAAAAATAAAAATAAAATAAATAAAAAACCAATAAAACCCAAATAAGTTATCCTTAGGGTTTTGTTTGAAAATTCTAAGATAAACACTTGCTTGGTTATGATTTAGTGATGTAACTTAAGATAAACGAATACTAAAAATACATAAAAAACCTTTTTATCATTTAATTAAAATTAAAAATGTATTCCTATTATTATAAATTCTTTTATCACAATTAAATAATATTATCTCCTTCGCAGTACACAATTTTATAACGACTTTATTATGATGGGGCCTGCATTTATCTGCAATGATAAAAATTTTATATCGTCGTAAAACCATAATTTAAAAAATATAAGCTAAACAGGAATGAGGCCTTATATAGTTTTTATATCGAATTAAAATAGCATTTGACATGGTTTTATTCGTACATGTACCCAATGATAATGATAGCTAGAGGTCAACAAAGGCTAACGATATAAAAAATATATTAAATTTGGCTATTGATAAGTTGGAAAAAATAATGACTAAATTGCAGAATTTCCCTGCAACAAATTTTGGGAGCACATTTATTTAATAATCATATCAATGTCCAATATCAAATTCAAAATCCATAAAACACCGAATTGATTGACGAATCGATATTGGCTGTTACTACTTATAAATTTGAATACAATGTTCTTTAAATTACTCATAAGATATGACATTATATCGGCAAGCCTTCTTTAAGATAACCTGGATTAGAGAACAGCGTGCTTTCACCCTTTATTTGTTACCATTAAAGGTCAAAAGCCTTGCAAGGGCTGACTTGCGGTCGTTAAACTCAGCATCTCAATAAAAAATACCCTAGTGCTGCAACCGGCCCTTTTACGACTCATTTGGACTTTTATAACATCTATACCTACATAAAAATATATTTTCAGTACACACGTCTGGACACCTAAATTAAAATTGGAAAATTTAGGGTGACTCATTGTTTACAAGAAAACTAATTAGTAGATTTTTATTGTTTCTAGAATAAAATAACATCCGGTTTCATCTACAAAATTCATCCAATAGTATGAATACAAATATAACTGAAAATAATACAAAGATAGCTATAAAGAATAAAGAATATTTAATATCATTAATATCTGCAAATAAACAGCAGCAGAGTTCAAAGCTATTATGGCAAAAACATGACGTCATCTAGAAAGTGATCTACTTGAATCTAAAACAACATTTGCATACAGACTCCATTGAGAACGAGAGAGGTTAATGTGATGACAAGACAAGGGCGAAACTATCAATATAGATGCGAATTGCTAATAAATATGCGGTGAATGCACTTTGCGTTAGTACAGAAATTTAAGCTGAAATGAATTACGGAATTCATTACCATATCAACATATGTTTCATGATTTTAGATCATTATTATATATTATTTAATTCATCATCTTATTGAAATATTTTTATTTATTTGCCCTTGATGCAAAATGAAGAGTTTTAAGATTATTTTTTATATCTTTCCTCAACGTCTGTAACATATCTAGCAATATCTGAGGTCAGTTTGCGATAGCCTGGGTAATAATATTGATTACTAAATAACATGTACTACAGAATCCGCTCTGTTTTTATCAGTAATATTGCTCTTGTGTTATAAAAGACTGTCTTTATATAATATTTAAGTAAATATTATTTTAATATATAGATAATTTTGTAACTATGTGTTATTTACAAGAGATAACAAATAGCTAAGAAATTATTGAAAATCAAGTAAAGGATAAAAAAAAACAATATATACTAAATATATAGTCGTACATCTAACATCCACGTAAGTCCGATGACCTTAGCGGAAGCTTATAAGCGAGGTGCAATCATATAAAGATTTATTTGTAAACAGGCGCACGCCACCGAGAGCAATATGAATACAGATTGTATCTGAAACATATTTAAATAACGGTGCTTTTTAACAGAATTGCGAAAATTGCCAGTGGCTTTGATATTTTAAATAATACATGGACCAATAAATATAGATAAAAGTTAAAGAAATATATAAGTTACCTATTAAAATGTATTTTTCAGGCATGTACATTCCTATACGCGTGTGCGCCAGTGATTGTTTACAATAGCCGCTCTGTTTATTTTCCCTTCATATGGATTAAAAAGCTTCCAAACTCCATTTCAGGCGTTTATTAGATAGTTTATTTTGAACATTCAACATAACGTCAACGCCAGCGTTTTTTTTAGTTCCTTAAACAATTGAACACGTTATGGCTTCGAGGTTTTTATTGTATTTAACTGTAATATATGCTTGTAGTTTAATTGGCATTTAAAATTCACAAACCTTCGATAAGTTTCCAAGAAGACTTTAAAAAATAGGAGCTTCTAATATATTTATATCAAGATTGTATGTGTTTAAAACGTATAAATCTGTAAGGGTTCATAATAGAAGTCAAAATAACAATACCATTATAAATTTTATCGTTAAATGTAGTAGTATGACAGAGTAGTAAATTATGTTTGCACCATATACATAAAAATATTTCGACACGTGTCTGTTTGCTGTCATAAATCCATTATTTTTAGTAGTTCTCTCCTAGCTACGTCAATTTTTATGGACAATTTTAATTTGTAGGTTGGTTTGTGTCATAAAATTTTGATTACTAGGAAGTGAATTGTAAAACACCTTCTAAACAGACCATGAATTCAAGATGAGAATTCTGTGTAACTATCATCAACTATGTATTTATAATTTCCCATATAGTCTCTAGATCTCAGTAAAACAATATTTTATGATGTTCATAGTTTATTGATTGAGTTATAAAATATGCAATAAGGATCATTTTAAAATACACTGACGATTGATACTGATCTTGATACCATGTAAGGAAAAGTTTAATTAATCGAGATTTTTTTTATTTTCAAATATCATTTATATTATAAACAAATTTATTCTCACTTTATAACATTGCAAACTTCTTAAACAATTATCTGTTGTATCAATGTCCTAAAATGTAGGATTAACATCTATTTTAATACAAAAAACGCTAATAAAACTTTTATTAAACCACGCGATAACAAACAGTCGGTTTTATGATTTTAAAACTTTATGACCTAAATGCCTCTACATAAAAATTTCTGGCTAGACATAGTTAAGGCCTTATATATTTTGAAGTTTTATTTGAGAGTGTTTTTTGGTATATAAAATGAAAAGATATATTACTGAACCAGGAAGACAACTTGCTACTCTCAAATACATACTGATAATAGAAGTGGTATAATTATTGTATCATATTTATCGTTAAAGCGGTGCCATATAAATAGTGCTATCTGATTTATAGGGCAATTAAACCCATTATACCGGCCATTACTGATGTCGAACTCACTGCCAAATAAATATAGTCTTTGATATATAATTGATAAGCCAGCGGACCTAAATTAGTGCCTTGGGGAACACTGCGTTATAACTTTTATTGGATGTATTGAAATTTCATTATTTGAATGAAATAACGATTATAAGGTCGAATAAGATCAAAATATTGTTTTGATATATAAATACAATTTTATTATACTTATATTTTATATTGTTTTTAGCCTTAGACTTCTTATCTGCACAATAAAAAAAAACATTTCAGTTGAAAAGTCCTCTCTAGCCGTATTATCTACTTGTTACCATGTAGGTCACATAAACATAATAAATTACCATGTTTTAACCAAATTGTGAAAATATGGATACGAATATATTGTATCCCTGTAAAGACTGCATGTTTATCTTTCTAAAATCATTTTTTTTATAATGTTATATCTTAAGAGTTGTATGTTAATGGTATAATAGTATTTACCTTAATTAAATATTAGTATTATGTAACATGATTATTATTAATTAATTCTTTCAAGGATAGTGACTATATATTTAAGATATAATGATACAACTTTTCTTAATTCATACAACTTAAGTTTAATAAGTTTTGGCTTATATACATCTATTATTTTAACATAACATTGGCGAATTATTCTTTAGTTTATTCATATTTGCATTCTTCATGACTAAACATAAGATTTGTTCTGACTGATTATTTATTTAGACGATAGTCTCGTTTCAAAAGTCAGTCATTAAAAAAAAAAAGAGCACTAATTAGAAGCCATACATTTTTTCATTGAGATTTCTAAAAGAAAATCAAAGTTGTCGGATATTATTCGAGATTTTCCAAAAAACAGATTAAGATTTTCCTAACGAAAACAACAAAAATAAATAATCGTGGCAACAAATATGCTACAATAAGTTTGTATTTATTTAGTATCCAATTATTTTCACAAATTATTAACAACACCCTTAAAAAAAACAATAAAACGTAGCCATACTTGGGTTAGGATTAAACTTGGAGCTGACATGTCAATTTTGCGTTCAACAGAACAGCCTGTTTACTGTGCGTTCTGAACGACCTCTTGTTCGTTGTTATATCGTTATATAGGGTCACCACGATAATATTATAATTTGATGTTAATTTTAATGACTTGTCATACCATTATATAAGAATAGATTACTCTAGTATAGAGTTGTGAAATGTATGCTATGATAAGCACTTTTTAGAAAACTTATGTAAACGCAGTCTTATCTCAAGAAAGCATGTTTTCATAGTTATCCTAATTTCATGGTATAATGTATTGTCATATCTCAGTGCTATAGCGGTCTCGTAAGGAGTGCTTGTGTTTTTATTATAATAAAATATACATTAAAAATGTGTTTGACAGTCTATTTAAATAAAATTATTTTGAAACATATTCCTGCAACAGTATGGTAACCCTAGTTGTCTAGAGCAGAATGTTATAAAACGTCGGTCTGACTTTGTGCCTAGACATTATGGAGTTGTAAGAAAACTTGTTCTAGCTGCTTTATGTTGCCTGATTAGTTTCTGTTCTGTTATTTATTGTTTGTTTGAACTGAATAATTAAATGAACAACTTGTTGAAATACATTTATTATATTTAAAGACGGTAGTTGTAGAGGTACATCTCATAATTATTTATGATTTTCTATTGCACATATCTATATTGAGAAAGATTAAGATAAACATTTGCCTATATTTTTTCATAACATCTAAATATATATACATATATGTATGTATGTATACCTTATACTCAATGTGCACTTAAGATTAAATATGAACTTATACATAATATTTGATATCAATTGATAATAAATTCAACCGTCTCCAGATTTTTTATATAAATTATAAGAATGTTTTTATATATTGGGTATTCGAGCAGACGGACCACCCGATGGTAAGTGGTTACAGTCGCCATTGGACATCTGCAAGTATGAGAAATTGCAGATGTGTGATTAAGAATCGAAATAGGGATGAAGGAGGAGAGGATATAAGGATGGACAGTAGGATACCACTGTCATAGCTACGATCAATCCAGCCCGTATTCGAATATTGGTTGAAGCTGAACATAACAGTTTTGAAAATTCAATGTTGTATATTTTTAAGCACAATAGTTGAATTTATGTATTTATTTATTATTATTATAATGTATTTATTTGTAATTTACATATGTTAAAACGGTGAGATTTGTTGATGTACGTTGTTATTATTTTTTATGAGAATATAAGATAATATATATTTTTATACCATTCAAATAAATGTCATTTGAAGTACATTTTTATCTTAATAATATACTTCTTATTCCAGTTAAAAAATGTATGAAGAGTTACTATATTTCTTAACATTCTGAATTTTATTCGCAAGCGTTCCGTTTTTTGATTCAGTCACAGTACTCCAAAACAGAAAATAAACCTCTATAAAATAAGGCAGTGTTCACAAGCGCGGTGTAACAAATATATCACAGTCACAGTAATAAAAAAAACATTGCAAAACTTTCTTTAATGTCTTGGAAAAGAACCTTTATTTATTTAAGTAGAATCATTCTCAAAGACTATAGAAATACCATGAATTATGATACAATAGTCCGGTTACCCGCTGCGTGTTCTTGGAAGAACAACTTCACACCACAGGGTGATTCACATTTCGTTTCATTTATTTTAATTGAGCTGTCGCTTGGTAATGAAAAATAAAACGTCAGACCCTGTCCACTCTACAGGGGACCGAGAGACCCATTAGTTAAATGTTTTAGTGAGGTCACGCTTATTTTGGTAACTCAGCGGATAATTTTAATAATTGAATCATTTTTTTTAGTTAAGTATGTGGCAATGACCTTAAATAAACACTTTATTGTTTTAGACACTTTAATTGGATATTGTAGTGTGAATATATATTGTATTTAAACATTATTTCATGTTATTTAGAGTAAAAAAGTAATTAAGTTAAAAAAAATGCATAAAATAACATTTATATTGTAATCATCCTGTAGGTGCTATTAATAGTCTGTTAAAGGGATGCCCAAAAATAATTTAAATGTAGTAATTCTATTTTTAAAAAATATATACTTCATCATTAGTTATAATCCTTATCATCATTGTTCTAATCAACCTGAAACACCAATAAAAATAAATATATATCTTTCAAAATAATAAGCTTTAAACGCAAAACAAAAGCCCTGCTTTAAGCGTTTGTGAGAGCAAAGCGTTTCAGGTTATTTAAAAAAAATAAACCCTAATAAATCTGCCGTCCATGTTAAGGACTTGAGAATTGAGCTTGGGGATTATTTGTCGAAGAAACACAAACGGTCCTGACTTCACACGCCGTGTAGAAGACGTATAAAATTATTTACGCTTCCTCAATAAATTATATATGTTTCATTTATACGTACAAGTCATTTATATATTAAATATATATTGACGATATAATTTTATAATACATAGTTTATCCTGCTATTACCGTTAATTATTCATCAATTTATATTATAATTTTTTCAATACGCGAGCACTGCGTTTGTATGTATGGTTTTTAATGTTTTTATTAGGTCTCCGCTCCTTATCGAACAAAGTGGCAGGCAAAAGCTAGTACGGCTTATTATATCCATACTAAAACTAAAGTAATTTGTTAAGACATGAACCTCAGATTATAAACCGTTGAGTAAAGATTGATTAACAGCCAACGCGTCTCATAAATTATATTTTATTTAACATATAATCGCTAACCCTTTCCGTCACCTCGTCTGAAGCACCGTGAAGACGGACATAATCTTTCATCTATTATTGACATCGCATCAGATATTGACATTTGCGATATTATATCATATTATTATAAACTTAGAGGTTATTATGCTTTGCGTTATTTTAATTAGTAGGTAATGAATAAAATATTTGTCTTTTTAATTAAAATTTATTCTTTTTTTAATCTATATACATATTAATATTAATGTTGGCGATGTTTTAAGTAATATTATCAAAACCTTCTTAGAAGGTTGATAAAGATTTTATTCATTCCGAATCTTCATTAATTATATATTATTTTTATATGAAGGACTAATGGAACGGATTTTGAATAAAATGTTTTTTTTAAATCCATACGTCGATAAATGAACAGTTACATCACAAATTGCGACTTTACTATAATTATACTTTTTATAGTATTGTTAAGGTATAAAGTTATATTAGAATAACTATTTTTACAGCAATACTTATCATTACGAGCTTTATTATTAGTTGTAAAATCTTCTTTATATATTTCTTGTAATTAGGTGTTTTCTTTGAACATGGATATATCATTTTAATTATCCTGAAAATCTCTAAGAAAAATATAAAAATTTAAAATACTACAGACTTAATAAATAACTAAAATTGTAAATATAACATTATGGTTCAATTATGTCCAGTAACTTATACATTTTGAATGACCCTAAATAAAACATCAAATTGAAAAAGAGGTCGTCTGCGCGAAATCTGTAAAACTTGTTTCACATCCAGTACTGTTTTTAAACTTTTTCCTCTTAAGAGGAATTGTTCACTTAGTGTCTTCCCTGTCACACCTGTGCTTTGGAATGGACCAATCCCGTGCGTGAAGAAGACAGCCTACATGAAGACGTCACGCGGGGCGCAGGCGCGCGTGTTCTTGCACTTGTTTTGTTTATTTTGTTAGTCGCTATATTTTTTTTGTTTCGTTTCTCAAAGCTACGTCTTTGTTCGAAGGGCGCAATAGTCTGGCCAGTAAGTTGGATAATTTCTTTATTCTGAGCCCACCCGACAATTTTCTTGCTGCATTATTATGTTATGAGCTTGATTTGTTTAATAATTTTATTACTGGGCGCATTGCGCGTGCGCTATTGTGCTTTATTCGCTAGAGATCAACTCCGCTTTATTCGATTTGTTTTTTGAAGTAAACGTGGGAACGGTGTATGGTTTTACATTGTTTATCTATTACATGGCTCGTGTGATCTATTGGCTCGTTTATTTTTATGCAAACACAAAACATATTATATTTTTGGAACATATTAAAATTGTAGGTACTGCCCTAGTTTATCTATTCCTCTTCTCACAATACTACGCTAATGTTTTTCAGTTTAGTTAGCGCAATAATAAAAGATATTTATTTGTGTGCAAATAAATGTGTAAAATTCCATCCCTTTTTGTTCCTGTCCCTTAATTTGCACCAAAAATGTCGCTCTGTCGTCGCTTATTGCCCTTATCAAATGTCCAGACATATAACATCACAGATACCTTAAACCCAGCATCATTAGGGTTCAGTGACACAATATTATAAATTAAATCTTAATAACTATGTTTTTATAAATAGATCTACGTTATAAGGGTAAATAACGTAAAGTATTTGTGTAACACTATCGTTTAATTTTGTAACTATAATACCACACAAAATGTCGAAAAATCATAAATATACATATAGAACTCGCAGTTTTTAAGGAACCCCACTTGGCATTTTGAGGTCCGAGATGGTTTGAATGCTTTGAATAGAGCTGGTGCTTTTTATTTGATGTCTTTTGTGTTGCAGATTTTTATGAGTTGTCAGATTGTTTCTATTGGTTGGATTGTTATAATTATTTTTTTAAAAGAAACTAGAATTTCAAATCGTTGTCATTGATATCTCATGATTATACATAAGGGTTAAATGTATTCTTACGAAACAAAAATTTAAGGGCAGGAAACAAAATTGCTTTTAAAATATCTTCATTATTCTGTTATTTCTTGTTTGAATCCGAGGAATGCTATTTGGAAACGATTAAATTATCAATGATATCAGTTTTTGCACATAAAATTATATTGCCAATGATGAATTTATTTGGAACTGAATGGGGTTTAACATAAATTTTATTGATTTGACTGTTTTTTATTAGGCTTGCGGCAGCAGCGGCAGCGGCGGCTGGTGCCACCAGCGAGCTGACCTACCTGGCAGCACTGCATCCTGCCTACCGTCCCGTACCTTATGATCATCCGCTCTACGGAGCTAACACTCTACGAGGTTTGTTGATGGTTTTAAGTTTCTGTATAAGTAAATGCCAATAATCTACGAGGTTTGTTGTATTGTAATTTCAAATTTCTGTGTAAATAATTTTTGTCAATCTTTAAGAAAATAAACGTGTATAAGTCACTTAAATAGCTCTAACCTGCTCGTTATCAAACTTTCCACCCACACTGATACAATGAAAGGTGACTCTCCTTGTAGAGTCGTATGCACTTCGAATAACTCAGTAACGCTACACTGGAGTGATAAAGTAACATTATACAAGATAACGAATGCAAAATTATTTGTTCCTTATTACTTTTAGTTTGTGTTACTATCTGCCAATTTTCTGGTTAAGGTGGAAACTGATATAAATATATATAAAAGTCGAGTTCAAGACAATACATGCTGTGAAAGCATCAATGCAGTTTGAATTAAAAAAAAATAACACTATTCTTTGATTAATAAATACGAGGGCATATGTATAATTTCATCTATATATAGAGTAGTTATTTCAAGATTCAGAAAGAGTTCACAAAAACTCCAAATCCCACAATACTTTTAAATTGCACGGCCACCGTAAATATTTCACAAAATTCCGCCTAACGCCACATCCGTACACTATCGTCACAATTTATCTATACACCGAGGTGTTAATTAGGATTTGAACTCACGACTGCTACCATTCATTTCCAAAACTTTTTGTTTAAAATTCAACCGTGTGGTCCAGACTTAAGGTTTAATTTTATTTCAATATATTTATGATGTGAGATATGTAAAAGGCTATTAAGGACAGACGGTGCTTAAGACTCGGGTTGAAATTGGCATGCATTTGAGAACCGAAGGGTTGGGGCTTCGACCTTGCAATTAAGACATTTTGAACAGATTATGCTCGTTAACTTTTACGGTAGTTTTCTGGCTTTTGAATTTAAAATTGGATAAATACTTTAGTAGGAACTATTAGTTCAGCAATTTACTTTTAACAATAATAAATAACAAAAACGTCTTAGGAACTAAGTCTTCCAAAAAGCCTGAAACGGTCCCGTATATTATTATTTCATAATTAATTAATTGAAAATTGTCTAATTCAACTAGAGCGTTATTAAATTAAAAACTTTTACATTTTAGGACTTTTTTAAGTCTATTTAGTAGCTAAGTGAAAAATATTAATAAAAAAACTGAATGTTTTGACGGACTGTTCTTTTGATAAATGCAAAGTTTAAAAGATTTGGCTCAAAAATTTGGAATTTTGACTGCAGAGAACTTTTATGGCATAAGCACTCAGTAACAGACTTTGTACCCGAAAATTGTATCCCTAAATGAGGTACAAAGATTTGAATAGAAACGAAACATTTCGAAGAAAGACACATCATAATTACACCTAATTTGTCGAAAGCTAGTCAAGAACAAAGTAATAGTAACATCTAGTGTACACTTTAAATCCACCCCAAGTGCTTATTAACGATTTGTCGTGGACCATAGAGTTCGTTGAATGCTATTAAATTAACCGGTAATGATTCTTAACCCGACGTATCATTTGATAGATCAATGTTAAGTTTTCCAAACTATTCATTGTTAGTAAAACTGTTTTAGAGTAGTAACTACTTTTCTAAACGTTTATTTGCCTCTCGCTCTAACAAGTTGTAAAGGTATTTGAGCTAGATTTATAATAAGTAAAAAATTGATACTTGCGTAGTTCAGTAGGGTTGTAGGGCATCCGGTCATTGGAGCCATGGCAACTAGAGTGGAGATTAAAAGTAATGGAGCATTTGAGCACAGAGTAAACAATACATTACACTTATGGTTATGCTACAAGAAACCAAGAATATTATGTACAATTATCTTGTTTAGGTAGTGATATATTTTATCTCAATAAAGAATTATGATTTTTAAGTTATTTAAATAATATCAAATAAATTTAGGTACAATTAAACCCCATTTTTGTAACACAATGTGTATTTTTGAAGGTTTTTTGGTGTTATGATTAATTAATTTTTTTCTTAATCAAATATAGGTAGTAAGTAAGCCTATAACTATTTAAAAAAGTATAATTATTATTATAAGTCGAAACTGTATAAGGTAGGTCAATATATCCAAAATGATTTTGAAAAAATATTTTATACTAAAAAAAATTGTTGCTCTTTATGTAGTTTGAATCTTTTTAACACAATTTATTAAAATCAAAAATATAAAAAAAAAATTATATTGCCGAAAGACATAAAATATTTTATGGTGCCCACATTATGCATAAAGCTGTCCAAAATGAAAAAATCGCACCTAATTGAGCGTTATCTTAAGACGTGTAAGGGGACCTCGGCAGCCGTGGTAATTTGATAGCGATTGCAATTTTTTTCCATAACCCGTAAACAGTTTCGATTCGATGCAGAAATACCTTCGACCGTGAAGGGTTAGGTTTCTTGCATGTTAGTGTTTTGTTTTTCGGTTTCCATTGTTTCTGGCTTAGGAAATTTTGGATACCTTATACTAAGGGTTCAATCTGCAAAGTTGTTTGGATTTTTAACTTGTTTGTATAAGTGCAAATGTTTTAAATAATAACATTTTATTAATACGATTATGACTCTAATGTCAGATTACTATCAGCTATGAAGTATTCCATGCAAATATAATTTACTCAATTTACTGCATGCTCTATGATTTAGTTTCCAAACGAGTAATGACAGGTCTTAACACTTCAATAGACCAATTTGATAACTGATATTAATACCTGTATCAAATCATTTAACCTTTCTTTGTTAGCCTTCGTTTTTTGTTACTTAAATGTTATGAATATTAATAACTTGCTACTGACCAATCAATTTTGGATACGATTTAATTAGTGTTTATTAATTATCATTAATTAGTTATGAATAATTATTAAAATATCAACATTTTAATAAAAACTAATTTTAAAATGAGGATACATCAATCATATTCCTAAATGAGCATTTTTTGTCAAGCATCAAAATAAACATCTAGGTGCTCGTCAATATAAAAATCAAAGAAAAAATATGCTTAAAAAATGCCAAAATTATCGAGAACCTCACAACAGGTTATTATGCAAAAATATTAAACATCATCAGTGGACTGCAAAATTTCGCAACCGAAGTGACAAGCCGAAACTTAATAACTTACTCAGAAATGCACCAACAAATTGGAAGCCGAGTCGTCGGACCGGCTCCGTAACCCTACACTGACTAACAGATCCCACCGACACATATAAATTGTATTTTTATTCAAATCGAGCCTACGTGCTGCGATAAAGTCCTTTTTAAACAAATAACCACTCATTCAATATATCTCAACGAGAATCCTACCTTAACTTATATTTAAAAAGTTTAAAATTCAACCAACGCCTTATGTATATATCATGACAGCCTTAAAAACTAAGGGACACGATTTTGAAAGCTACCGCAATAAAGATGTAGCTAAGGGTAACTCATTTAAAACATTGCTGTTAGCAGATGAATGAACGAAAGTTGAAGAATTAATAATTACGGAGGCTAAACGAAATAATTTATAGAACGCAGTTGCATTGGATATGACCAATGAGGTCTATGATGAAGAAATTATTGAAGCTAATTATCTTGTTCGATGTAATGAGCAGCTGCCAGAGCATGATTCTTGCAAAGGCTTGACATTGAAGAAAATTGCAAGGTGTAACGTTGATATTTATTTGTCACACCAATTAATTATGGTTAATTGAGTCTTCATATTTGCTTTAATGGATTCGTTCATACAGATTCCCTTCATGTAATTATTAAACAGTTTCCTCGAAGTCCTAATTACTTTATCTACCAGCCGGTTTTCTTGATATTCATTTTAAGATTGTTTCAGTAACTTCGCAAGCAGATCACGACCATACTATTATCATCAGAAATATCCAATAACCGATCGAGGAAAATTTTAAGAGGCATTAATGATATCAAAAGTTTCTCAGATATGCAATCAAGCCGTATATAGTCTCAATAAATACTAAGTCGTAAACTGCTTATACCACGAGTGTGAGATTATAAAATCGTTAACCGTGGTCCTTGCAAAAGTCAATACACCGAAAAATTATAAGTGTTCATAAAACAAAAGTGTATTACGAATCGATAATCGTAAATTAAGTTCCAACTTCGAGTTGACGAAGCGTAAAAACTGTGGACGAGAGTTTAAGTTACCTTCAAATAATAATTAAAAAAAAATTAACGGATATAGTAATAACAATTGTCAAAAGACTAGAGTAAATTATTAATATTTTTTAATTGACACAAATACATGCAGTAAAGAACATAAACTGAAATAAATATATTGAAGGAATCAAATCTGTAATAATTAAGTAAAAAAAAATATATCAAAATAATAATGATAAAGGAAGGATACTTACTAAGTCTCTAATTATTATTTTTCTTTGCCTAAGCTTAAATGCCAAAAAAAGGTCTGACACTTATCCATATTCTTAATTGCCTTTGTCAAAGAAATCAGTTCCTGGACCCTAATCTTTGTCAAGAAGAAACGAGAGGTGAACCGGAACGGGTTTTAGACAGAGACGCCGTGATTGCGCCCGCGCATGACAAGTGACCGGATTAATGCATTTTAAACGTGGAAGGCTTAATTCTGATCTCTGGTCCATTAATTGAATGACTTTTTATCCCTTTTTACTGGAATGGAATATTGGAACATCTTTACGACTACAAGAAACTTTAAAATATTTATATTTCATCTTCTCTCATCAGCTCACCGTTACCTAAAGAGTTTATGATAGTTAATGTAATTGGTCACATAATTTACGTACTATAAACAGAATTTGGGTTGTATTCTTAGTATTCAGTTTTTATTTTCTGTGTAATTAAAAGTAACATAATAATATCTTATAATATATTCTAAAATTCTCTGAAAGCTTAGTCAAACAATCAATCAAGTAGTTACAAACATTATTTAAGGTTTCTTATGGTTTCGTTGATTTGAAAGGCTATGGTAAATCTATTTGTCGGTTTGTCATTTTTTTGTCTTGGTATTGATCATCGAACCCGTTCTCTCCCGCGTGATTGACGACGTCTATAACTGATAGACCCGCTGTGCTCAGTGAAACAATATCATAAATACATTTTCCTATGCTTTATTTGGATAATCGCTTTATACTTTACCGTGTTAGCATTAATATCGATCATATCTTTGTTTGGTCCGCTTTTACCATTAATTATGATGATTATTTTCATTTATTTATCTCTGTTTTAATAAATCAATAATGGAGTGTCTTACTGACAGATCACAGTATAGCCCCAGCCGCTAAAGCAAGAAGTCTGATATTTGAAAAATCTTAAATATTTTTTTGGGAAATTGTACTTCTATACTTTTAACCAAAAATTTAAACTTTCAGGATTCTTTTGAACATATTAAAAAATATTTAAATATAATTAAAAAAAAATTGAATTTCTTATCAAAGTAGTGGTAATGATTCATCTGGCTAATATTGAAGTACTCAAGAGTATATTTTGATCAGAATAATGCAATTGTCATACTCATCCATAAACAAAATATGGGAAATCAGATTATATACAAATGTTTTAAACGTTAAGTCTTTGAAACGAGTCTGATCATGTCCGATGAAAAAACCTGTGAGTCGGCAACGATTGATCCGGTCTGTATTGAGATTGAGACATCTTTGAAACGAGTTCCAACTTATTGGTGCATTGGTTGTGGTGTCGGGTAAGAGAGGTAGCGGTTATATTTAACTATATGGTTATAAGTAAATATGTTTAATCGATGGCTCAAATTAGTTTTTTTTTAAATATTTGTTCTGGCATAATTAAAAAAAAATGAGTCTTATTCCAAATTCAAATAATGTTTTAAGAATAAATTTATACGAAAAAGCAAAACAATATTTTATTCGATCATCACCTCGATTGATAATTTATTGTTTTTAAAATAAACAAGTTATAATGATGTTTAAATTTTCACGCTTCAGTTCGCAGTTTAATGATTTTTTTTTATTTTAGACCAATCAGTTCCGCCCATGACACACACACATAATTGTTCCCAGAATTATTGATTCCAGTTTCTTAGGCTTCGATTCAATAGAAAAAGTAATTATTTTATGCGTTAGGCGTACAAACTCTTATTATAATGTTGTCGGCTTTCTTGTAACATTTAATTACATTGGTTGGAATGGAATATAAAACAATTATTTGATGACGTTTGAAATATTTAAAATATTAATTATTATCTTTTTATTATATTTTTGAGATGAATGCCCACTGCTTTGACATTTCTAATTATTATCATCTGCAATAATCTAACTAGGCATTGTGAAAAAAAGCTTTTGCTAGTTTAAAGTACTACCTTCAGAATAGAAAACAAACAAACAAAAATGTACACCCCATTTTAGGATCAATTTTATCACCACAGATACCACAAAATCCTTTTTATACAAGTATACCAAATTGGTAACTATACATATGAAAATCGATTAAACGGTCTTTAATGGTTTAAATATTTAACTTCAAATGTTATTCATTTGATGTTTTGTTGATTATCTTATATTTTAAAGAACATCCAATACTATATTTAGATAATATTAAAATTAACATTCTATAAACATTTTTGTTTCTAAAGGAAAGCATAAATCATAACACTGGTGCTGTCGTTCCGATGGTTCCAAGAAAACTAATTATCAAGTTAACACGTGTTTTTGTACTCAAATAATCTAAACATATGGCGGTAAAATATTTTCGTGAATTGTATAATTTTGGCAAGAATTTGTTTTGAACGTCACTTAAGTTATCGATACCATTAATTTTGAACTTAATAACTGTAATCGAAATGAAGTAGATATTAAACTTTTAATTACAAAGTCATGTTTTCATATGAAATATACTATTGTAAACTATATCATATTAAACTATGCACTCTATACAGCATTGCAGCTGCTAAGTTAACTATTTTAAAACCTATAAAAAAATGTGTACACGTAAAATTACTTTACTGACCTCACTATTATTCTGATTATACACTTTTAATGTTATAGATATCGCATTAACAAATTTAATTGACGTTAAAGTTCGAGATACTTTTATGTTTAATATATATATAAAACAACAGCTGGACTTAGTACGTAAGTAGTAATTAAAATTACAAATTATTTTAATTAAATACATACTTGTTTTTATCTTTCTTACGATCAATAAAGAATTTATTAAAATGTATGTGTCCATTTAAGTATAGAAATGTACGATTAAAATAATAGTAAGTATAAAGAATTGTACGATAAAAAATGCATTAACTCATATAAATATATCATACTTATTTCTTATATAATTGTTTTCACTGGAAGCTATACTATGCAAGCGACTATATTATTTAAAAACATGGCCATTAAATTCAGGAATAAGAATTGTTTAGTTATAAATTGTGTGGCTTGAGATGTTGGTGACATGAGACACAATTTATATGCACTTTGATTTACGAACAGCGGATTAATATCAAGGATATTTATAACTGAAATAATTAGGCACATCGCTAGCTGTTATTCTCTTGAACTGTCTTCACAGCTTTATTTTAATTTAATGTTAGGAAACGTAACATGCTATAAAAATAACAATAGTATATTATGTAGTAGTATCATAGCCCTTGCCAGTAACTTTATCATATCAATTTTACAAAAGCCATATATAGATATTATTATATCTATCTACAGATTTAATTTAACTATATAATTTTTTATATATTTTTTAATAAAAGGAAAATGTCCTCAAGATAAAGTATCCTATATGTTGACTCAGAGAACTGGCTATTACCTGCTATACCTAATGTCTTTATAATAGGTTTAGCGAACCAACCAACAAATAAACACACATAAACAATTCCTAAGTAATCTAATGTGTCTATTTAAAATTGCTCACTCATTTAATTTTTAAATTTGGCTTTCTTTTTTATTTTATTATATCTTTAAGATCTCGTATTAAAGGCACGCTTCTAACACCCTTAGGGTTTTGAAAACAAACGAAACTATTTTCGAAGATAATTAAACCACAGGCCCTTTATAATTGCTTGCCGGAAGTCCAGATGGTAACATCTTGTTGGTGTCCAATTTCAAGCGATAATTGCTTGTTTTTAAACATTAGTTTATCCTTACTTATGATATTTCTCACCTCAGATTTAATAATTAGTGAATTTTAATTATTTTAACCTCATAATTTTAATTAATATATGCACATGAGAGAATAACTAAATTATAGCCAATATTTGAATAACTACTTAACAAGCAAGTTAAACCATGTGTGAAAATTTATACGTTCAATATATTATAAGCTACTAAATATCTAGACCTTAACTTGTAAATGTCAGTCTAGATATGGTTAGCGTGATAACTAGTCCGGGTCTGAGACCTAACTTACATGTCAAAATTCATTAAAACGCGTTCATCTATGAAAGCGAGAAATAATCTAATATGTATCTTACTGGTTAGGTTAGATGTCTCGTTGGTTGATAAAGAAAAATAATTATTTAAGCATTGAATATTATAATTATTCTTCTTATTTATAATGCAGCTTGGATGTCAGCTTGTTAAAAAAAAAAGAAATAATTGAGTATCTGTTAATATAACACCTTCATTAAACAGAAATGCAACAATTAAACTGTCTAATTTTATTTCGAAACCAATTTCACAGTGGCGATGTTCCCCCTGTTATAATTTTATTTTTCATAATACCGAGAACCACCTGCATCTACCTGTAACCTTTGATTATAGTATAAAAACCTCGTTAAGGACTTTTTGCGGGCCCTACCGACTTCTAATCGTTTTATGACAACTGATGCTTTAATGAGAATTCGAGTCTAGTGACGATATTATTTTTTTAAAACACAAGCATTTTAATATACCATTTTTTGAGAGGACTATTTTGTAGTGATATAATAAAACACTTGACCTGTTAATTACTCACGAATAACTTTTAAGATCGTTAAAAATATTTAACAGAACTAATATCTTAGTGATCACTAAAATATGTCGGTCTATTTTATTATATTTTTTATCTATATTATCGTGATTCATAAAGAATTAAACGCCCACTAATACTAATTTACATCGCAACGCCGTCATCTCACCCCATCTTAAAAATAACTAAAGTCATAATTTACCGCCGCTCATTAGTATACGAAGCTACAAAGTCCCTTTACCATTAAAGACGCCGCCAAACAAAGCTATTGACATTCATATTTTAACGCAAAACGTGACCACGAAACTAACAGTAGATGTCGTCCATTCCAACTAATTTCACGCCCAATCTAGAATGATAAAATTAATACGAAATATGAAACAGAATAACCAAGCAAAAAGCGACAAAGCCGATCCTCCGAATGCTCGATAGTCAACCCATCGAAAAAAGAATAAAGTCAGTATTCCTATAAAGTTTTTGTATGCGGTTATACGAATGTCGTTAAGTGACTACTCTGATGAAATTCCTATAGCAACGATTTCATTGGATTCGATTGATGATTGGTTTTTATCGTCGAAATATCGATGTTTCTGGCTGTTCTCACAGAGGATGAAGACATAAAAATTTTGTAAGTCCGGCGGCGCGTCAAAGGGACCACAGGCAATATTTTGAAGGGTTTTCGGAATCGCGTTCATTTTCTTGTTGATTTGGGTGTTCGCCAAATCGGTGGTCCCTCGCGCCTTTTGAATCAACCTATTATTTCAACCCAAATCGCCCGCCTCGGTTCGAGGAGCGTGATCAACAAATCAAGATGTCTTGCTCTTTTTTACATTTAAAACGTGTTTGTTTTAAAAGGTATGAGGCATGTAATTATAAAGGATATTCGCAATAACGTTCGTGATGAATCTTTAGGTTGATTAGCTTTGATTAATAACTAAATAATCACGTTAACGTAATAGATTGTTGTTGCTTAGCACTATAATTACGTGGCATAAAATAAGCGCTGGATTCATAACTTTTTGCTGCATTTTTTGTGCGTGAAGGTATTTAGCTCGCAAAAAACAAGTTAAATAAGTTGTTATAATGTTGGTTGTTAATTTAAATATTTACATTAGTATTATGTATAGACTTTAAAGTAGTTTATTAAATAATAATGTTTTATGCTTATATTGATTTTAATAACGAGTAAAAAATATGCATATATACCTAAAAATTAAAAAAAACACAACCCATTTCAAATCCTTAACGATTAAAATTTGCATACCTAAAAATTAAGCCATAAAATCCAACGATCAAGTTAATATCGAGTTTGGAATATCAAAACGTGGTTACCAATTAGGCCAGCATATTTAGGAGCCACCTAATTTAGGTAGCATAAAATGAGATCAACAAAATTGGTCGTAAATGTCTAGCGGTTAGTTATTAATCACCTACAGCGCTAAGTAAACATTTTATATTCAAAACGGTCCGTTGACAACTCAATTTTTGATAATAAGGTTTGAAATGATTCTATAACTATTTGAGCCGTTATTGAAATTGACTTCTTGTCATGAATTCAGTGAATCAGTATTAAGTGTCTATTAAAGTGGTATCGCCTTACATTCTTATTTTATTTTGCACGCTTTGTATGTTCTAAACGAGAGACGACCTTCAATTTAAGATATAATTGGTCTCGCGTTAATGGGTATTATTACAATCAAGATATAATAAAATATATACCATTTAAAATATAACTTTGAATACTTGTTTGGTAAAAACCCATGTAGATTTTATAGTGGTGTCCGAAATAGTAATCATCAAATTATTTGTAAGTTTTGGAAATAGTCTCATAAACCGTAAAACGGTAGGCATTAAATACAAAATTAATTGTTTCAGGTTTAGAATATTTAAGTGCAGCAAGAAGTTTGCATCCAGAACTACATGCAGGAAGTACGTTGGCAAGTCAAGATTTTCAGCTCAGTTTAGAAGGTATGTTGTTGATAAAAATCATCCTGGTCATCAAATGCACATTTCAAACATTTAAAATCTTATTTATTTTATTACACTTATTAAGCTTAACAAATATTATTCAGGATCGAGAATAGCTTCGCCAAATCGGTTGAGGTTATCTGGGGGAGCAATAGGAGCTTCGATCAATAGAAAAAGAGCAGTTTCCTGGAGTCCCTACTCTGCTGAGTCGTTGGATCTGGCAGCAGTGATTCGTGCTTCGCCAGCAAGCTTGGCAGTAAGAGCGCCTTCAGCGGCCTCCACGGGCAGCTATGGACATCTTAGCGCTGGTGAGTTTTTTGACATTTATTCAATTTAATTGTTTACTTTGCCTTCACTATGCACAAACAATATATCAATCTCTGGCTGAATTTAAAAATTTGCAAATCTATTCCAGGTGCAATATCTCCAGCGCTGTCTTTATCACACGCTTCACTTGCACAACAACTTTTGGCACGTGGTGGTGTTGGTGGTAGTGGTGTACTATCAGGAGGTGTATTGCTAGATCCTGCGCACCAACAGGCTGCCGCTGCTGCTGCTCACCATGCTGCCCATGCCCATCTTGTTGCTGGGATTCATCGGTAAGTTGGTTCCGGTGGATGGTTAAGAGATGAAATATCAGTTAAAGAAAAACACATGACACACACATCATTTAAGTTTAAAAAAAAGCTTAAAAAAAGCAATTGTATAACAGTTGTCTTCGAAACATATATATAAACTAGGGGTCGCCCGCGACTCCGTCCGCGCGGTTTTTAGTGATTCCTCAGCGCACGCGAGGAAAGCTCTCAAAAAAGAAATCTTTTCCCGTTTTTGTAGCATTTTTCATTGCTGTTTGACTTCTATAAGTCACAGCGAGATGACATATACCTTAGCCATAGCCATAGCCTTCCTCAATAAACGGACTATTCAACACAAAGAGAATTTTTCAATTCGGGCCCGTAGTTCCAGAGATTAGTGCGTTCAAACAAACAAACTCTTCAGCTTTATAATATTAGTACAGATTATAAAACACACACCAACAACACTTTATTTTCCATTATTACAGATCTCATATATCCTCACCAACGCAGCTATTAATTGGTGCCCCGGTGGATGTTAGAAATGGTTTGGGTTTAGACGGGACACCTCCTCATATGCAGCAACCTCAACAGCAACCAGAAATTACAAGCGTTATGGAAGCTGATAGGTAAATCTTAAAAAGGTTAACGTAACCATAAATATTTAAAAAAATATATAAATAGATAATCGCATTTTTTCTTCCTTTAGTGCATCAGCGCTAACGCAACGCAAATCACCACAAGTAATCATTTCTCACAGAGATAATATGCATAGCAACAAGCCGCTATCAGCAGCTGCTGAGAGTACCGTACACGATGGCCTCGACTCTAAGGACGAGCCTGGAGACTTTATTGAAACAAATTGCCATTGGGTGAGGAGTTTTTTCGTTTTCATGAAAATAAATCTTTTTAGAACTCTTAAAGCAGCACTGTGCTGACTTATGTAATATGTCATGTTAAAATATAATTATATTTTTCAGGTTGACTGTAAGCTAGAATTTCCAACGCAAGATGACCTTGTAAAGCACATTAATACTGATCACATCCATGCTAGTAAAAAAGCTTTTGTTTGCCGTTGGGTGGGATGTTCCAGGGATGAAAAGCCATTTAAAGCGCAATATATGTTGGTCGTACATATGAGGAGACATACTGGAGAAAAGCCCCACAAGTGTACAGTGAGTATCGATCAATATTTTATGAAAGAGAAATAATCATAAGGTCAAGCCATATAATACTGACATCAAATTCCTATCATTCTAGTTCGAGGGATGCTGCAAAGCCTACTCTAGATTAGAAAATCTAAAAACTCATCTACGCAGTCATACTGGAGAGAAACCCTACACCTGCGAGTATCCTGGTTGCGCGAAAGCCTTTTCCAATGCTAGCGACAGGGCAAAACATCAAAATAGGACACATAGCAATGAGGTATATCATATTTACGAAACAATGCTTGCTTTAATGTTAAAAAATCACACAGTCGTGGACATTTTAGTTTACTATATAGACGAATTTATTTAGATACCTGACTGATAATAAGTTATGAAATTATAACTAATGCTTTTAGAAACCGTACGTTTGCAAGGCCCCGGGTTGCACGAAAAGATACACAGATCCTTCATCTCTCAGAAAACACGTAAAGACAGTTCACGGCGCAGAATTCTACGCCAGTAAGAAACATAAAGGTAAATCACTCAATAGTTCCGTTAAATAAAAATTCACAGTCACTAAATTAAGAACTATTTTTGGTGGCGAAGAAAGGTGATGATTGTGAAAATCTTCATTAACGTCCACGGTTTCCTTTAGGTTGTAGTCGAGGTGACGACTCCGCAGAGTCTGGTGGTGGCTGTGCAGGCTCCTCCCCGCGCTCGGAAGAGGGCGGCGCGCCTCTCGTGCGGGGACACACCTCCTCCGCCTCTGTCAAGAGTGAGAGTCCAGCATCGCCGCTACCGCTTATGCACACTGCTGCTCATCAGGTGAGCTTTAAGGTTCTGTTTGTCAAAAGTTTATGGCTGTGGCGATCATATAGGGCTAATTATATATGAATACTTTGTTGTCCATGCAAAATATTAGTTTAAAAAGAAGTATCAACTCACTTAAAGCCTTACTTTTCCTTTCTTCAATAATTGCATTTGTTATTTACTGCAAATATTTTAGAGCTAAAACATAACTATTTATGCAGCTTTCAGCACAGTGCGGTGGAGAGTTGGATTTCGGCGGTTCGGGCCTTGGTGGTTTTAGTGATGAAAATGGTGCACCATACTTCCGACTTGATGGCGATGTAAGTGATCCTGAGAACCTATATATTATAATAATCAAGATACTTGTTATGTAAATCTTAACTATAATTAATTCTTGGCCATTCCTTAAAATTGACAAAACTTTTTTGAAGGTTGAACAAGAAGTAGTAGGTGAAGTTGGTCAACTTCCTCTGATGCTTCGTGCGATGGTTGCTATTGGTGAACCCCGACATGGACCGCGGTTTGGCAACAAAATGGCGCTAGGACGACTTATGCCTTCTGTACATGACCTGGGTAAGTCTCGTGTAATATTATAAAGAATAGAATCTACTACCTAAACTGTTTAAATCCTAAAGCAACAAAAGATCGGAACTATAATTATAACTACAATCTAAAATCCAATCTAACTCCTAACAAAATGTAATTCTAAAACCAATTCCATCTCCTAACAAAATGATTATCTTTTTATTCAGGTGCCATGCAAGGTAGAGCTGAATTGGGAAGTACTAATGTGGCTGTCGAGCTGAAAACCGGAGTTCCCAATACGAGACGGGATTCTGGCATTTCTTCCGGCAGCAGTCTGTATAGTGCAAGGTAAGCTTAACAACATTTTGTAAATATATAAAACATATAAAGAAAATATTTGATTGTCTGGCTGAACTTATTCTATATTAGGGTATGAAGCCACCGGTATTCTTTGGACAGAAACAGGAAACATACAAAAATTTATTTCGTATTTACAAAAAAAGAAAGAAATATAAATAATATGATTAAAATAAAATAAAAATGACCACCCTCGGTGGTAGACCATAACATCCGGTCGCCGGCAAAGTTACCACCCATCGGGCAGAGTCGTGCCGCAAAGCAACCTAGTCGTGTTCCGTTTATGGGAAATGGGTCCCTTCGGCGCAGCTCGTCTTTCTGGGGGACTTTAATGCCTGTCATCAGGACTGGCTGTTCCCGTACCAGAAGACCGACCATGCTGGAAGAGAAGCGCGGAACTTTGCGTTGTCCTTGGACCTCTTCCAGCTGGTGAGGCAAGCGACAAAGGTACCAGATGTGGTAGGCCATACAGCCAATTGCCTGGACCTTCTGCTGACAACTGATCCAGACAGGTATCGTATAGAGGTCACCTCCTCCTTGGGAACCTCCGATCACTGTCTGGTGAAATTTGTATTTACATATTCTCCACCAGCTTTCGAACCACATGGTGTTAGGCGAGTATAGAGATACAAGTCAGCAGATTGGGATGAGATGCGACACTTTTTTGCGTCTTATCCTTGGCGGCAGGTCTGCTTCTCTTCTTTGGATCCGTCGAGTTGCGCGGATGCTATAACCGATATGGTGCATCAGGCAATGGAGTATTTTATTCCTTTTGCTGACGTACCCATCGGTGGCAAAGCTCGCCCATGGTTTAAAGCCGAATGTCGTCATGCTCAAGACCGAAAACATTCGGCATACCTCATTGGGGCTGATGCTCGAACCCGCAAAACTCCGGATGTAAGTTTGAAGAAGAGAGCCTTTAACCAAGCTGCCAAGTCCTACAAAAAGGCATTGCGGAAGGCTCGTCTCGATCGAATCGCTAAGAATGGCGAAAAGCTCTCTGTCAGACCAACTGGCAGTCGAGCTTTCTGGTCTCTTGCGAAAGCGATCGAGTCGAATTTCTGCCAACCCTCACTGCCTGCTCTGCTGAAGCCGGATGGATCCCTGGCCCACACAGCAACAGAGAAAGCGAATGTACTTGCTTCTCTGTTTGCTGATAATTCGCATCTAGACACTGACAATGCTTCTCCAGCACATCTTCCTCACTGCGGTATTTCGATGCCTGAAATCCGCATCACTAACAAAGAGGTATGGAGAACATTGTGTCGTTTAGATGTGAATAAAGCCAGTGGTCCTGATGGTATACCAGCCATTCTGCTCAAGACATGCGCAGCTGAGTTGTCTCCTGTACTGACACGTCTGTATCGCCTCTCTTTCATGACTGGAATAGTGCCGAAATCCTGGAAGCTTGCTAATATGCAACCCGTGCCCAAAAAAGGCAGCCGTGCCAACCCTGTCAATTACAGACCGATTTCAATCACCTCCATACTCTGCAAGATTATGGAGCGTGTATTGAACTCGCGTCTACTAGCATACCTAGAAGGTAACGATCTCCTCAGTGACCGACAGTACGGGTTTCGCCGTAATAGGTCTACTGGGGACCTCCTAGTGTATGCTACTCACATTTTAGGCGAGGCCATCGAGAAGAACGGAGAAGCGGTCGCCGTCTCTCTGGACGTCTCGAGGGCATTTGACAGGGTCTGGCATGCGAGCCTTTTAAGCAAACTTTCAGCGTACGGTATATCTCCTGGTCTGATCGGCTGGGTAACGGACTTTCTGAGCCACAGATCTCTCCGAGTAGTTGTCGACGGGTGTTCCTCGGAACCCTTGACAATAAATGCCGGAGTGCCTCAGGGGTCCGTTCTTTCTGCAACTCTGTTTCTGCTGCACATTAATGATCTGTTGAAGCCCGGTATCTATGGGTATGCAGGCGAGAGCACAGTTGTAGAAAGATATCTGCCAAGTTCTCGGGCTAGTAAAGATGAAGTACAATCTGAAAGAGAAGCCTTGGTGCAACGTTTGAATGACAAACTTCAGGCAGTCTCCGCATGGGGCAATGCCAATCTTGTCAATCCTTGGAATACAGTGACTGGCTTCAGTTGTTAGGCTTAGATATTTTCTCGAACCTCAACTTTGGTCGGTACATTGAGTCCAGAGCAAGAGCAGCTACAGGAAAGCTTGCCGTACTTGCGAAGGTGCGACAGTACTTTACAACGGGACATGTTTTTGTTTTATACAAAGCACAGATCCGGTCGTGTGTAGAGTACTGTGGCCACATATTTTCTGGTGCCGCAAAGACTCATCTTGTGGTTCTGGACTCAATTGAGAGGCGAGCAAAGAGGCTTATTGGCGACCCTAAATTGGTTGACGTCCACCTCCACAGCCTTGAACACAGGCGTAGAATTTCTAGCCTCTCAGTATTCTATAGGATACATTTTGGTGAGTGTGCGCAGGAATTACACGATTTAATTCCCCCATCGCCGTTCCATTACCGGACGTCCCGACGCACAGCGGGTATCCATCCCTACGTTGTGGACACTCCACCTGTCCGAACGAAACGCTTTGCTTCGTTTTTTTAGTGCGTACAGCGAAGGACTGGAACAATCTGCCTGCGTCGGTATTTCCGGCCAAATATAATGAGGGTGTCTTCAAGAGGAGAGTGAATAGGTTGCTAGGTTAATGCGCGTTACCACCTAAGACTACATTTCAGTTACCATTAGGTGGAATGTAGACAAACATTAACCTAGTTTTGAATAAAAAAAAAAATAATAAAATACTGGATTTTTAAGAATTACAATATCAGAAGTTTAATTTTATATCTAAACCTTATTTTTACTTTGCCTAACTTCAGGTCGTCAGACATCTCCCGTAAAAGCAGTCAAGCGTCTGTAGTATCAGGTGCAGTAGCCACCACGATGGGAATCGCAGGGCCACAAAGACTGATCTCCCAACATACTAACGTTTATGATCAGCTGTCACCTGATAGCAGTAGAAGGTTAGTATTTGTTATAACATTTAGTCAATTTAATTTCACTTGATTGTCATCATAATGTCTCATATCATGAACATGATAGAATACAGAAATAAAATTGTATTCTTCTGTATAGATCCAGTCAAGTTTCCTGCGTGGGATATGCACCGCCGCCTTCATCAGCTCTAGCTGCAGTTCAAGCTGTAAGAACTTCGCAAGGCCATCAGGTATATTCCTTAGATAATATTTATTCATATAAAAAGTTTTTTCAAAATTGCAACATTTTTAAACTCTTTTTCTTTTCAGGCTGTGTTACTCCGAGGAGTCACGTGTTCAGAAGTTAGGGCTGAAGAATTGACTCTTGGATTAGATCCCAATGTACAAGTAAAAGAAGAAGCCAGGAGACTTTCAGAGCAATCTAATTTGAGTGATCAAACACCAAGCTATCAGCCTTACCCTTCCAATAATGAGGATGTGGTAAGTAATAGTATTTAACGAATCAATAAACACTGGAGCTTAATTAAAAATATATATTAGTATTATTTTATACATTGATAATAAATGTTAAATATGTTTGGCAGGGCGATACTCCATTCCCGTTCAAAACGGAAGATGATCACGAGGTAACTTATAAAGAGTCCCGTTCCAACTCAACGAACACGGTTGTTATTACTACAGCCCAAGTTCATCACCCAAATCAAGAAGTTAATCTTGAACAGGTAGAATACAGAACTAACTTAATTTCTATATAATGTTAAAATTATCCATGACGTCATTATAAATATGACTTTTACTACAGGTCGCTGAAGGGGAAATGGTGGAGAACAAACTGGTGATACCAGACGAAATGATGCAATATCTTAACCAATCAATATTGGGCACCGACTCGGTAACACCAGCCAAAACGGACTCCGCTAATCTAAAGCCTGAAACGAGTAAAGAAAATGATACAACCAAAGACATTTTAACCAGTGAAACACAAATAAACAATTCAAGTGACAAAATCAGTGATGTCGCTACTAGTGATGATTCCCTTCTCAAAAATCTAGGTGCCATAGGAAGTGATCTCAACATAAGTGATATTCAAGTCGATTTAAGGTCCTTAGACGTTAGTATGTCAGGCAATAGTGGCTCTCTTTTAGCTGCTAAATCTCCAGATGACAAGAATCCACCTCTTCAAGAACAAGTAATCCCAGAAGTAGCTAATGAAAATCGAGAAGATTACATAAAACCTCCAACTAGTAATGTGGCTCATAATCCCTTACAGTCTTTGCAAACGATGGCCGCGAATCAAACTGAGCAATCAAACAGGGTGAGAGTTAATAATTCTCTACCGCAAAAGTCAGTTATGAGCCCTAAAACTATAATTATGACACCTCAAACCATACTGAGTCCTAATCTGGCCCACAGTATGCTAAGTCCACAGAGTCTTCCCCATAGTTCTATGAGTCCACAAAGTATTAGAAGTCCACAACACATGCCACCAGGAATTATGAGCCCTCCAAGTATATACAATGTTATGAGCCCACAAAGTGTTATGAGTGTGATGTCCCCACAGCATAATGCAATGAGTCCCCAAAGTATGCCAAGTTTAATGAGTCCTCAAATGCCAAATCAAATGATGATGAGTCCACGTAACAATAACATCGGTAGCCCTATCACCCAAAATATAGGGAGTCCCATGATAAATATAGCAAGCCCTATGAATCAAAATATAGCTAGTCCAATGAGCCATGGAATGCCAAGTCCTATGCATCCAGGCTTACAGAGCCCAAACACTATGGTACAAAACATATCTAATATGCCAACTAATTCACTAGGGATTCAAAATCAAAATTCACACATGATGATGAACTTGAATCAAACACAGCAAATAGCACCACAGTTGCCCTATAATAATCGCCAAAATTGCAATAGTAAGCCTCCCCAAAAAATTTACAACAATGTTCCTAATCAATACCAAAACCAAAACTACAACCAAGCACCCTCTTATCCTATTCAAAATCAAATAAATATTAACATGAGAAATCAAAATATGCAACAATACCAAATGATGCAGCAATTTCATCAAAATCAAACACAAGTACCGGTTATGCCAACAAGTAATCCAAATATGGTATACAGCAATCAAATGGCAAATTACTCCCAACATGGCAACTTTACTAACCAAAGTAATCAGATGCATCCTATGCAAATGTCAAGATCTTCTATGATGAGTGTTGACAACAGTGGCAATATGAACCGAGGAACTTTGAATGGGTATTATGAACAAAATATGAGTCCTCCGGTACAGAACAATCAATACAATCAAAACATGCCGTATCCAGCCCCCCCACCATATAATGCTGTGACCAATGCAGCTAATGTGATGGGTCCCCCTCCACCTAAGAACAACCATCAATATAACCAAGCTATGATGAACAATAATCAATATTATAACAATCAAAGATCTTACAACCAATGGGACTATCCAGGTAATCAGTTCAACAAACATAACATACAAAAATCAGGACAAAATTCTGTAAATATGTCTACTGGGAGCCACAAGTTGATTGTTAATGGCACACGAATATCTATGAACTGCAACCAAATCATGAAGAATCCTGGTGAACAACAGCAAACTGATTGCAGTATGAACAGTTTAAGAAGTCAACCTAATCAGGCTGATGTACAAGTATGGGATATATCTCAATCTCAAATAGAGGCTACCAATGGAAGAAAAAAGAACCAGAATACCATGCGTCAAGAAACATACCAACGGACATTAGAATATGTGGAAAATTGCGAAAACTGGAAGAGTTCAGAAATTGTTTCGAGCAGCACACATCCTTTGCAAGGCGGTGACAATATGGTTGTGAACGATCTCCGAACTTCTTTATCTTCGTTTTATGAAGAGAATCAATATTTGCAAATGATTCAATAGTAATATAAGTACGATTGAAAGTCATAGAACGATACAATATATTTTTTATTTAGCTCTTCTCCGAGAGACTGATTAATTATAAATTCTAAATTAGTATTGTTTTATCATAAAGTACACGTTAGGTCATCAAAAGACACGCACACATATAAATATTTGTAAATAAGGTAAAATAACTGATGTTTGTCTTCCAAGAGTCTTAAGTACAGTACTAATAATGCATTTTATATTGTAACCAAGTGCCTTATAGTGCGTAAAATTGTATATAGATTTATAAAGTCCCAGAAGTGCCTTGTTAACTAAAATAGTAAAAAACTTCAATGGTGCCTATTTAAAGTTCATTATTGTTATATAGCATACTTTTTACATAAAACTGTAAGTTCCCACTGAGATTACTAAGTAAATTTAACTGTACAAAATATGTAGACATGTTTTTAGAATTTTTACAAATGTTAAAATGTTAGATCTAAACTTATTAGAATTATTATGTAGGTTTAATTTAGTTATTATTATTGCAATATCATGAAGCAGTGTTTTTGAGACAATGAATCTCCTAGGTTAGTGTTTTATACTGAGATTACTAGTTTTAGGTATTGTTAATTTTTTTATTTAAAGAACAACGCACAATGTAATAGAACAAAATACTATATTTTGTAATAAATTATTGTTTGTATAAAAAAATCTTTGTAAACATTTTTCAAACTTATTTTTTAATGAAAATATAAAATAATTACTTTTACCTTTTTTTTTATTCATATTACTGTTACGTTCCAAATCAACGTTGTTACCGGTTCCTTTATGCAACCATTGTCAAATAACCATGGATTTTATGTAATGGAACAAAGCATCAAGTCTTACTAAATTCAAATAATAATAAAAAAAATCAAACAGTCATACACATCAAATCAAATACATACACCTATTAAAAAGAACTAAAACGTTTTGCAAATATTGTGTCGTTATAAATTTACCTTTTGGTTTACACAAATTCAAAATTCTAATTCAAATTATCTTTATTCAAGTAGCCATTCACACACACTTTTGAATCGTCAGTGATAACATTAGATTGGTCAGTATAATGAGTATGAGAGCCCATGAGTAAGCTACCACCAGATCGGAATGCTGCTCTGCTGAGAAAAGCTGGCCAGAAACAGTTGCTCTATTTAATTAAAATTTAACAATGTTTGATATTATAACATTAACCATGCAAATGACTCAACGATCCAAGTTCCACACATTTAGGTCAACCAAAAACTCTTGAATGTTACAGTAAGATTTATTTAATAACATGTCTTTAATTTTAGATTTAAAACTAAGAAAAGGAAGATGTAAGATATCTTGTGGAACTTTATTACATATGCGTACACTCAAGGCCATGAAGGGTTTGTTAATTTTTTTTAGTCGAAATTTAGGCGTTACGAGTTTATTTTTATTTCTTGTATTAATCGTATATCTGTCGCTTTTTTAAACGTAAGTAGGTATTTAAATTTTGGCGTATATATAGTAAGTTATTAAACATATTATGAGAAGCGACCATAATACGATACGTTACGTTACGATACGTTAGCTCAGGTGGTAGAGCGACGGGACGGTTTTGCAGTAGTCGCGGCTTCGAATCCCTGCCCGTATCTGTTTATTTTTCATTCCATATTTATATTAATTTAAGTAAGCATAACATGGCTATACATGTTTATTGATACTTTCAAACATTAATCAGCAAAAAGTATATCGTCACTTTGTCCTTTTACGTAAAAGGGCAAATCATTAATATAAAGTAAAAACAAAAAGGGGCCAAGCATAGTTCCTTGTGGAACATCCATTTTTAGTTGAGAACTAGACAATTTACAATTATTTACATCAACTGTCTGAACTCTTTGATTCATGCAATAATATCAAGCGCAGCACTACGCACACCATAGTGATTAGGCTTTCATAGTCATGTTTGATGGTCTACCCAATCAAAGGTTTTAGATAAATCACAAAACATCCCGATTTCATTCCGTGACTTCTCCCATGCGTCTTAAATGTGCTTAAGAAGCGTGGCACCCGCATTAGCTATTGATATGCCTTTGGCGAAACCGTATTGTTTTTATGCATAATTTTATTGCTATAAACCAATTGTCATTTGGTTTAGAATAATATTTTTCGAAGATTTTACTTAAGGTAGGTAAAACAGAGATTGGCAGCGATGAGGGTACCCGTTGATTTTTTAGTGGGGTGCCTTAAAAATGGCAGCGTTTCCTATGCTGCCGGGTGCCGCACATACTGCACGGCCATCGCCTTCCTGGCCGGTGTGACGATGCGGAAACGCATTTTTCCAACGATAAAAATAAAAAAAAAGGTAAAACATAGATAGGTCTATAATTTCCAGTTTTTAATTTATCGCCACTATTAAACAAATAACTATTTTTCATTAAATCTGGGAATGTACCGGTTTCAATATATTTGTTAAAAATTAAGAATAATTGAGGAGTAATATCATTTATAATAGTTATAAGTAATTTAACTGACATGACACAAAGTAGGGATATTGAAAGCCAAGTTCCATATTATTATATACGCCTTGGTTGTTGACTTCAACGATAGAAGAAGTGAGATCAAAATATTTTATAACAGCTTAAAATATCATTTTGTCTTATCACTTAGGAATATATATTGAAGTCTAAAGTCTGACTTACCTAGTTTTACGGCTGCCGCATATAGCGCTATGGCGCTAAATTATGATTCGAATTAAGATTACATTTAATTATATAAATAATGGTCCTATTTGATGTTGTTGCTATATAATTGAAATAATAATTAATACTTAATCGCAAATTATACCATTATAAATATGAAAGTCATCTAGTATAAATACACTCTTGGTTAAAAGTGAACGTGAAGACCTTAAAATTTATGGAAAGAGTAACTGTCATAAATTTAAATTTAAATTTCTGATTAAGAATCAGATTCAGGCACTATAAGAAGATGTTCCTAATATAGTCAAAACATAAAAAAAAATATAATACAATTATAAAAAAATACTAGAATCTGTTTTCTTCCTTTGTGTTATTATATATTGTTAGCTGTTATTATATCATGAACTACCTATCTGGATGCCACCTTGCCTTGTATGCGGACGATACCGCGCTTTACACGTCCTCTAAGGATCACTGGGAGATATACCAACGTCTCCTATCCGCAGTCGACTTCCTCGAGAGTTGGCTGCGGAAATGGCGGATCGAGGTAAACCCTGAGAAGAGCGTTTCGGTGCCAAGGATCCTCCCACGGATCAAACTCTTTGATAAACCGATACCTTGGAAAGACGAGGCAAAATACCTAGGAGTAACGTTAAATAGAAAGTTAGTTTTCACTGCGCATATTAGGACCGTTCGTAGCAGAACGGCCTACAGATTAGGTCGTTTATATTCGCTGTTAGGCAAGCGGAGTAAAATGTCCCTTCACAATAAGGTGACACTTTACAAAGCTTGCATACGTTCCGTCATGTCCTATGCGAGTCCCGCTTTTGCGCACGCTAATCTGAAACCTCTTCAGGTGATTCAGAACAGGTTTACACGAATTGCAACCGGGGCGCAGTGGTGCGTACGCAACATCGATCTCCATAGAGTTTTCTTAATTGGGCTTTCCCAAAAGTACTTTGAACATGCTGAGCGACACCCAAACCCACTCACTGGTGTCTGACGCCGCAGAGTATAGACCACGTAAGACTACTTTAGTCAGAAAAAGAAGACCCAAGTCTGTACTCGTTGACCCCAACGACGCGTTCACAGTAGGTAATAACGTGTATGCGTAGGCATAAGTGACACTACACAACATACAGACACACACCGTCTATACTGGTATGCACGAGGTCCCAACTGAGTAAGTGCTCCGTTGCTCCAGCGTTCTGCCGTCGGAGGACGCTAGTGTCCAAATTTCCTTAGCTTCGTTCCTGACTAATGACGCCCCGAGCCGAGGTCCGTGTCTCAATCTGAGACGCCCTCGGGACGTCGTTCCCCATGGGGGCCCATCTGGCCCCCCTTGTAAGGGCGGGTCTCCTGACCCACCCGCTCCCCCGGTGACACTGTAATAGCCAACAGGGCTAACAGCATAGACAGACAAAAAAAATATATATCTGGATGCCAAATTTGAAAATTATAGGTCATCTGAAAAAAGGTAAGAGTTTGGATATATAGGTCACTCCGCTGACTGACCTATAGATCCAAACTCGATAAAAAAGACGATTTTTGGACGTTAATGTCTAAGTAACCATTTAAAATTTGTCTTAAGTTCGGACACAGATGTAGCTTGCAAATCTCAATATATGAGCCAAATACGTTTCTATATAATTATAAACAGTTTTAATTTAGAAAACAGCCAAATGTAGCTCCCATTAATTCGAGTAATATTACACACAGTGTTGCTTGCCACTTCTATTAGCTTGAACTTGGCTTTTAACGCTACCGTGGGTCCAGATCTAGAAAATATTATTACATAATCACGCAAACTAAATTATAAGTGACTTTACGTCACTAATATATCATAATGATGTTTTTATAATAACTTACGTACATAATTGTGAAAGAATGAGTCATATTATATGAAACCTTAAGTAGCCTAGCGTGGCTTATTGCCAGTCGCGTTAAACAACTACCTAAAAATGTTTACCAAGTAACCTTTGTTGCATTGTAAAAATTAAAAACTGTGATATTTTTTCATCTTGTGAGAGAATAAAAATATTTCGATATCCCTTTTCGTGACTATGGCAAATACAAATTATAAGATAGAATTCGTTAGAAATATTCTTACGACCACATTAAAAACATTATAAAATACTAAAATCTCCAGCAGAGAGTATGATATAACAAAAATAACGTCTGTTGTCGTGTACATTCCGTCGTTGCGTCGACTCCACAAAAATAGACAATTATTTTGGAATATGTTGCCAGCAAACGCTATCAATAAAATTTGGAACAAAAATCCGTTATGCTTTTGAGAAATAAACGGTTTATATTTGTATTTATAATGATTTACTAAAATATTATAGAATACATAAAATAAAATAATAAAGAAGCAAAATTTTACATTATTAACACTATTGTAATGGTATAATTTCGCTGTAAATCTTTTTCTTTTCCAACCCTAATCCCATTATTTGAGATCTGGTCTCGTCGCCAGTCTTCGCCAGGGTTCGGATATTCTGTTAACTCTTTCCTTAAAAGTAATAATAATATATTTATCATATATACCTACCTACATAGTAATACTTTCAAGTTAGTGGCGTCCTTAAAAAAGATTTATCGTCAATTACAGAATATCTACTAACAATGTACTTTGATATTAAGTGCATATTTCGTCGTTCTTCTGTGTTTGCTATATATACTTGTGTGTATTTATTTATGTAAACTTTTCTTTTTTATCTCTTTCTTATTTTTTTTTTATTGAAATTCCTAGAACTCTTAAAATCCATTCAATATAATCTCTAGGCGCAAACTAAGAGAGATTTATATCGGGATAGTACCTACCATGGTTGACTAGTGAATACTTTACTACATAGATGAGTATGAATAATAACCTGAGAATGTACTGTTCATTCATAATACTATAATGACAAAAATAATATTAGATTAACATTTATTTTGAAATCTATTTAGAAAAATACCTAGTCTCAAACATCAAATAAATAAAACTTTTTTGTTTTTTAATATTTTAAAACTACTGTTATTTTGTAATAACTCATTGTCAAAATAAATATGTAAATATATAAAATAAATATGTGAGTTTATCTACAATATTACAAAATAGGATTAAACGCATTGAACATACATATAGACCATGGCTTACGAGGGTGATCTTGCCGATTTTTTTATATCTTATTTATATCTTTTACATATCTCCATTTTTTTTCAACTGGATTTACTCTTAAATTCACAGGTATTTAAAAAGCTTTTGTAAAATTTTGTATTTATGGCCCAAAATCTCGTTGGTTAACTACACTTTAATAATTCTCTAATAAAAAGTCACGAAAAAATTTATTATGCTAACGAGCAGACGGGCGACCTGATGATAAACGGTGCCGTCGGTCAGCGATATTATGAGTATTCTGGAGTATTTGAGAAGCATGAAGGTGGGAAAGGAATTGTGAAGGTGGGTGTTTCGGCTTCCGGTTTTCTTACTCTATATTATTCTCTATAATAAACAGGGAGGCACTATACTGGTTACGTCAAGTACAATACATTATACAATCTCTACGTTTTAGTTGTTGTAGTTCTTTGGTCAGGTTTTCTATTAAAAAAAAATATAAGACAGAATATGAGGACGAAATTAATTTACGATCTTGAATATAAATTGGAAATATAAATTGGATAACTTTTTCGAGTTATTTATTTGTAAGATTCCATCTAATGGCAATCCACAAACTATTTTTGTTAGAGAAAGATTGAAAGAACCCAAGAATGATTGTAGGTATGATCATTGATTTCAACCATTAGGCGGAATTTCAATGAGTACCTTTTTGATACCTGATAGCAGACAAAACACACGTACAAACATAATATGCAATAAAACTTATTTATAAATATCCTATATCTTACAAGAACTATATTCATGGCTTCAAGAACATCGTAAACTTATTACATAGAAATCCACTTACAGTATTTTAAGGTGCTATAAAATTAATAATAAACCATCAAGTGGCTTCTTTTAAAACTTTTATGTTCAATCTATTGAAATTAATTGTATACACCAAAACCGATATAACTCGTGATTTGTGTTGACAACCTGTGTTGTTTAGTGTAAATACATTTTGTAAGTAATAGTGTTGTGCAGTGTAAATACATTGTGTAAGTAATAGTGTTGTGCAGTGTAAATACATTGTGTAAGTATTAGTGTTGTGCAGTGTAAATAACCCATTTCGTGTTTTAATAATATGTATGAATGTTAAATATGTATGAACTGAATCTTCAATGCAATTCATTATGGACTTGAAAGGTTGAATTGAACAGAAAATCATTTTTGAAAATATCTATAAACATGTATTGGTAAATGGTAAGTACAAGTGCTGCCGCGTGGTGTTCATAATTTAAACTAGCGAAAGCGGGTCAGCTGTCATAAGTGTATTGTTAATTTGGATGGTATTGTGAACTCTAATTAGCAATTTTTTTAATTTTTTCAAATTGTTGGTTGAAAATCAAAGTAAAATTAAAATGGAAGATACTGTTGATAATTCGGGTGTACGTTTTTCCCCGAAAGAAAATAAAAGAAAAGCTTATTGTTGTGCTTAGTTACTGTAAAATTTTTGAGTTTCTAAACAAATATTGCAAGGATTCCCGATTAATTGCTCGAAAAGTTTCTCACAACATTCTCTTAATGGTCGAAAGGGTTGTTCAGAAAGATTATGTAGGATTGATGACGAGGATGAGTGTGAAATCAAACTTTGGATAAGTCGTAAGTTCTCAGGAGAGACAGTTTCAACAGGAGGTTGCAGTGGAGCATGTCTTCCAGTTCTATGAAAAATACATTCAAAATATTGTGTAGAATAGAAAGTAAACATAACAACATGATTAAAGAATCGGAAATTTAGACGAAGTAAATGTTACGTATAAATCATGATTAAAATTGATTAAATTATTCCATAAAAATAGAAAAAAAATTGAAATTAATTGGTGAATATGTACAAAATTAATTAAATTAAAAACAAAAATTATTCATATAAACAGTGAATTGTAAAAATTGTTTATGTGAAAATTTACTTCATCAAAACTTTGATTAAAAAAAAAGAATCAATCATAAATAAATCATTCACGCTCGTACACATGCACTGATAAAGCTGATTTCAAATTCTTCGAAAAAAGTTTTTCTCTGATCGACTTCTTGACATCATCACTTAGTTCCTCATGATTTTTTTTTATATCAAAACAGCTGTGTTCACTCAAAGGCTTCGGATGATATTGTTCCAAACAAGCGTTGCGAGGTGCACTCCAAAGACATTTTCTATCTGTTGATGAAACGATTTTGAAGCCAGTCAAATCGTTACTAAAATAAAGAAAATATAATTTATTGAGCTTAGCAGTAAAAATTAAACATAAAGAAACATTTTCAATAATTTAAACGTACCGTGAACAAAATATCAAAACACCAGCACTATGTTTACATCTTTCACTTAACCCAGCTGTACAGCTGCATACTGAGGAAATAACCTTACCAGTTTTACTAATAACTGTAGTTATTTCATGAGGATCTCCTCGAGTATTAGATGATTGAATACAATAAGATAATAATTCATATTGCTCATCATTTTCATTCAAAATTCCCGTGTAGATTAAATGATTAGAATTAACGACTTGCTCGCCTTCAATAAAGTTTCGGCTTTTCGTTGTAGAGTCCAAATGATCTAACACTTCACACATTGATAAGAACATTTTTTTTAAATTTATTTTTAACTCAAATTTTATATTTAACTTAACTTAATGTCCTTTCATTAAGTTAATAATTAATAAGACTTTAAAAACGGATTTGTTTACATACAATTTACATATGTCATTAATCAGCCGACCCGTTTTCGCTAGTTCAAGATATAGCCACCAGTTGGCGGGACCGCAACTCCCAGTTACCAATAGCCATGTTAAGCTTATTTAAATTTAAGCTTATTTAAATTTTTCCAGTAGTCGCGGGTTCGAATCCCTGCCCGTATCAGTTTATTTTTCATTCTATATTTATATAAATTTATATAAAGTTAATATGGTCAAATTTACGTAGTGTGAAAACGAACCATATGGTTGAGTCGAGCATACGTTGAAAATTATTAATCAAATTTTAATTATTGTTTGAAAATATCTATTAACAAATATAGCTATTTTAGACTTATTTCAATTTAAAATAAACGTAGAGTGAAACAATGTCAATAGGTAGAGCGACAAGTCGATTTTCCAGAGGTTGCGGGTTCGCGGCCCTGCCAATATCGGTTAATTTTTCATTATATATTTATTGAAATTCCTATTATGTTTGCGTTACAAATACAATTTTCAAATAGAGACAGCGTTAAATGAAACCGCTAAGAAAGCGTTAGTCTCAAGGGTTAGTCAAGAATAAAACTCCCATATAGATCACAGATTCGAAAAAAAATTATGAGAACAAATTTTTTGTTGAAATTACTATTATATTATTTATAACTACTAACTGCATAACATACATAACTGCAACTATTTATAATAAATAGAGAAATGTTTATGAATGAATTAAAAAATGTATAAAACCTAAGCATGCGTCTAAGGGAGTGGAAATTAGTTTTTTTTTTTAACCCTACTTCGTAGAACATCATTTGAATAGATTTATATCACATTGAATTAGTAAAACAAATTGTTTACTATATCTTACATCTGTGTTTCATCATAGCTAAGCGGAGAGCACCTGTGAGTACTAACCTCTGGTTTAAATATAGCTGGACCAAAATACCAGCCCAATTAATAGCCCGGCAAAAACAATAACGACTCCACAGTGACATTGCCATCCAAATAGCACGCAGAATTTTGACAATTGTGACGTGGAAAATACAACACATATTTGCGTAAACGACATTGAAACTGGTAGCCTTGTGGTGCCGCTATACTTGGCACTCTCTAGAAGTTTTCTGTTTTGTGAAAAATATGAAATTTCTTCTAAAATATAGAAACAACACAATGTATTCAAGAACAGATGTGGCTGCCTAATGAGTTGTCACCGCAACCCCCAAGCATATCAAAATATGGTTTCCTACTGTCATAAAATATTAAAATAATACGAAAACCCTAATTTTGATGTTGGTTCCCATTGAAGGCACAACAACAGTGTTTTTTGTAACATATCTTTAATATAAGAAATTATATCTTTATCGAACGGTAAATCAAACTTTTGAGACTAAAATTTTATAACCATTTTAATATCCAACAATTATTTTAAGGCAACATAGAAAATACTATTACATAGGTACTTACAATAGAGTAATACTTATAATGCGTACCTATGTATCATTTTAATTTATTGTTTTTAATATGTAACATATATTAAAACACAAAAATAATAAATTCATATAATCATTGCTTTTAATATATTTTTACAGCTTAACTGTTCCGAATAAAATGTTGTGAAAGATATTTAAAATAATTGCGTTATTAGTGGGTGTTTACGTTTCGCACTCAATTTCAGATCCGAAACGAAGTGAGTGACAATTTTACAAGCTTTTATTAATAATAAGAAATAACCTTGCACAGACGACGGTATAATTATTTTTTTTAATTTTTTACTATAGTGGAGAGGTAGATAATTAAGTAAACTACAATTAAAAAAACCGTAATAACATGATTTGTATACTTTATTCTATTTTTACACGACTTTTACAATATTACCTTAAAACTGTTATGCAACTAGAACTGCTAATGGTACGAGAACTCCAACTACTACTGCGGCCAATGACGCTATTTTAAATTTGTGTTTTCTTGCGTTCACGTTCATATATGCTTCGAATCTTTGGAAACCATTCACGTCATAATTCAGTCTGTGATATTGCCGTAACTGATTCACGAAACCTGGATTTGGATTGATAAATCTTCGCCTTTGTCGCACAAAATGAAATGCTTGGTCAAAAGACAATTTATATTTTTGCATTATATATGCTATGACCAAGGTGGCAGACCTGGAGACCCCGAAATGACAATGGACAATAACGTTACCCTTCTGTAAACCCTCTTCAATAAAGGCATTGGTCATAGGAAAATAGGAGAGCAGGTTAGTATTTGGAGTATCGTAGGCTCTGATGAATAAAGTGCTGATGTTTGTGTTCATAAAGATTGATTTTGGTAACCTGTGAGCCTCCACAGTGAGGACATGAGTGATGTTAAGGTGTTCGAGCACATTTTTGTCAGCAGCCGCTCTTGCATTGCTCAAATAAAGACCTGGTAAAATTTGACTGTAACATGATTGAGTGCAGAGGTCGATCTTATGGTACAAAGCCTTTCTTGACCAGCTTTTGATTCCTGTGAAAGCATTAACAGGATTGGGAATGCTGAGGAAAGCGACTATGAACGCACTCCTCAACATCACCATGAGCAATCCTCTGACACTTATCATACTCTTAACATGTAGGCCTCACATGGTGTTTTTAGTTTTTATGTTTACTTTCAATACTAAAATTTTGATTTGAATGATATGACATTAATGAGAGTTTTGACATTTGATTTATTCTTCTCTGGCGTCTCGAAGTCAAAATTTTCTTTGATCCTTCTTAGAGACAAGTGACAGCGACTAATATAAAGCAATAATCATATTTGGACAGCCGTGCCGCATTTATTATTCAAAAACATTCACTTAGTTTGAAATTAGGCTAATTACAAAACACTTTGTATAGGTTTACGAGTACATCAATTACTTATAAGAGTAATAAGATGCAGTTGCGGTAATAGATTCGCAAAGTAATTATATCGAACTGTCTGCCAAGTGGATGTTATAGTTGTGATTTATAAGTTGTCATAAAACCATATTTACATGTAATTAAAGTACACCAAGTCAGATCATGTATCCAGTACAGTTTTCTGTCATTTTTTCTGATCAAATACTCAGAGAGCACATTATTTTCCTAAATATAAGTACTTTACACAGCGCCGTGAAATATTATGATTTAACGTGCTATTATTATAACATTTTGACCTCATTAATATACATTCAGGCAGGTCGTTAATATTTCAGGCGACATTGAGTGATTGGCGACAAATCCTGACCATTGTAACATGTGCATAAAATTATGACAAAACTATGCACAGAGTGTTATATAACTTAACAGTTGTTGACTTTTTTATATAATATAATATTTTTATTTTTTAATTAATTAAAAATAAATAATTCTGTTTAATCCTAGATTAGCTAAAGCTGGTCTAGGTCATGGTATAAATAATAAACCAACTATCTTTCTTTTATGTTTGAGTACACATTATTTTTATTGTGTATAATAAGGTTCTATAACCAGCTTAAACTAAATGTAACCAAATAACTAAAACGAATACATAATATAACATAGTTGCAATACATGGATAACACATAGGTATATGTAACTGAGTAATAACATTACATACATTATTCATTTAAATATATTCTACTTATATTATAAATTCGAATGTAAGTTTGTTTGTTACGCTTTCACGCAAAAACTACTCAACCGATCATTATGAAACTTTGTACACATACGTTTGGAAGTATTAGAAGTAACATAGGATACAATAAAATAAAAAAATAAAAAATTGCGTGAAGTTAAAAAAACTCCGACAAGGAAGATTTTTTTATTTTTTTTTTTATTCGATCTAGGGCAATGCTTGACTACATTCCACCTGATGGTAAGTGGAATGTAGTCTTAGATGGTAAGGCGCATTGCCCTAGCAACCTATTCACTCTTCTCTTGAAGACACCCACATTATATTTGGCCGGAAATACCGACGCAGGCAAATTGTTCCAGTCCTTCGCTGTACGCACTAAAAATGAGGAATGGTATGAATGGTACTCACTAAATGAATGAAGCTGTGTAAACAAACAAATTAATATATTTAAGATGGAGATGTCGAAGATGTCAAAGCACCATGAATCAGCAGAATCAAGAGGATAAAGAATTATATTACACAAAGAGAGTCTTAGTTTGAAGGTTAATTAATTAAAATATTTTGGTATATAGTTTAATCAAAACGTTGTTTACGAAAACATTAAACCAGAAACTATAAAAATAAACTTATTGTTTGCATATGTTTGTCTGTACACGTGTTACATGATGGCATTGCACTATTTACACACCAAGGTTAAAACACAAGTGTTCAGAGTATAACGAACAAATCTTTACTCTAAAAGTAATATTTGGATGAAGCTCGTTACCAGGACCCCATCGCCGTAAAGTTGCAGAATTGCAGATCCCACGCCGAGTCGCGGAATCCATTTTGCTTATTTAGTTATTTCATTATTAATTAATTCATTATTTAATTTGTCACTTTTGTCTCAGCTTTAGTTAGGAAAAGACGTATTATTATAATTGTAATTTTAATTAAATAAATAATTTTTAAAAAGACTTTTCCTGATCGTCCGAACATAACTGGCGCAGTCGGTAGGATCGCGGCACTTTCAAACTCAAGTGTACGGTTCTAATCGTAGAATCCGCGATCTATTACATAGAACCTGTGAAGACGATTAATCTACGGGAAATTCCGGAAATAAGGAGATCCTGTGCTGAGTCAAGGTCCGGCAAGAGATGCAGAGCTTGTGGTAAGTACTCTTTTACTCCCAAGTTCCTCTGCTCTATTTCCTGTCGTTATTTATATAATATTAATTATATTTAAATATTATAAATATAATATTCCAATTTAAAATCAATTTGAATATTTATATTGTGTGCATTGTAGTTAGGCTAAAATCGCCACAGCATTCACACCGTAATTGTATGATTACAATAGGGTATCATATTACTCTATTGTTATCCATTCTTATTATAAAGTATTAGTACAGTTAAAGCGTTAATATGTCGCTTAAAGATTGCGATAATGTTATTAAATCTATTGGAGACTTAATTCCGAGATATAACGGTAATCCGAAAATATTAAATTACTATATAAGGGAGGTAGAGAGTGTTATTAATTTAATCGATGTTAATTGGCAATCTCATCCCCTATTAATAAGTTTAATAAAAAGCAAGCTTAGTGGCGCGGCTATAGAAGCTATCGCTTACGAAAATTCGCTTGATACGTGGAACGAGGTTAAGCAGGCTTTATTAAGACGGTTAGGTGAAACTAGGAATGAGATTCAGGTTATGCAAGAGCTTACAAGGATGCGTCGCCTAAAATCGGAGGATGCAGAATCTTTTGGCAAGCGACTTAGAGATATATTAGATACGTTATATACAGTAGGTAAACATTCCGATAAAACTTATTACGATTCTATGATCATTGAACATTATATAAGTCAATTAGACTTCAACGTAGGAGTAGGTGTTCGTATTATGAAACCAGCAACCTTAGAGTTAGCTATTGTATCAGCTAGACAAGAGGAGGCTAAACTTATATACTATAAACAAGCAAATCCAAGTGCAAATACTGTATCTACTTCACAAATAAAACCTAAATTTGAACAACCTAGGTCTTTTCAACCTATTAATTTTTCACGTTCATTTAATAACAACCCCTCACGATTTATAAACCCTAATTTTGTGCCCCAACGTAATAATTGGACACCACAACAACGACAGCAATGGGTGAATAACATGTTGCCCTGGAAAAATACTCCTCAAGGAAACTTCAGACCTTCAGGTAATACTAGTAGTAATTTTAGACAACCCAATGTACCCCAACAACAAATAAATCAACCCCAGAAAGTTTCAGACGTAAGTATGAGATCTGTTAATAAACCAGAGAAACCACAGTTTGTTTCTGAAGAGCTTTTTTACACCCCAGAGGATTATTATCAGGTAAGCTACCCTTATGAAAATAGCGAAGAACAATATTTCGAGGAACAACAACCCTCTGACGACATTGGTAGTACATGTGAAAATCAATTAATTGATGAAAATAAGGAGCAGGATTTTCACAATGTGAACCTCAAAGAAATAGACAAATAATAAAACTTAATCATTATAAAGATCATTTACCTTATATTGAAATACCCGAATATAAAGGTAAGTTTCTTATAGATACAGGAGCATCCCGCTCTATGATTTCTCCCGATGCAATAGTAGGTACTATTTTCGAATATTGCATAGAACATGAACCATTCGAGGTAAAAACAGCCCATGGTAGTACACGTCATGATTTAGTTGCTCATTTACCATTACCACCAATTTTTAATAACGAAATATATCATAAATTTTTATTATTCGATTTTGATCCTAAATACAGAGGTCTTATAGGGTTAGATCTATTGAAAGTATTATCAAGTAACATTGATATAAAAAATAAATTACTATGTACAACAAATGCTAACATACCTATTTGTTTTGATTATCCTAATAAAAAGATTTGCATTGAACCAAGATGTGAAAAGATAATTAAAATAAAAACACACTATTTGGATGGTGAATATTCACATGATGATTACTCTTGGAATAAAGATGTAATTTCCCCCGCTGCTATTGTAAGCGTTAGAAATGGTTACTTTTATACATCTATTTTAAATTTTAATACTAATAAAAAATATGTAACTATTCCGGCACCATTTGAGCTAGACCGTTATTCTAATAAATTGAAAACTGAGGAAACGCAGTGTCAATTAAACTCAATGACAACTAGAACAGATTTTGATAAAGAACTTTGTAATAATTTAGGTAAAATTAGAACAGACCATATGAACGAAGAAGAAAAGAGAGAAATAATGCGTATATGTTATCAGTATAGAGAGCTTTTCTATTCGGAAAATATTCCCTTATCATTTACCAATTCAGTAAAACATCAACTTAGATTGACAGACAATACTTCTATATTTGTTAGAAGTTACAGACAATCAATAGAACAACGTAAACAAATTCGAGAGCAAGTAGATAATCTTCTGAAACAAGGAATAATCCGTGAAAGCATTTCCCCGTGGTCATGCCCTGTTCACATAGTTCCAAAAAAACCAGATGCTTCAGGAAAAGTAAAGTGGAGACTCGTTATAGACTATAGGAGACTTAACGATCGAATAATAGAAGACAAATATCCACTTCCAAACATACACGATATATTAGACCGTTTAGGTAGAGCACAATATTTTACTACAATAGATTTGGCTAGCGGCTACCACCAAATTGAAATGCATCCAGATGATGTAGAAAAGACAGCGTTCACTACTGAACGAGGGCACTATGAATTTCTTAGGATGCCTTTTGGACTGAAAAACGCACCCAGTACTTTTCAGCGTCTAATGGATCATATATTACGCGGTATAACCAATGTATTCACTTATCTCGATGACGTAATTGTAGCATCTACGTCATTACAGGAACATATAGAAAAATTACAGCAAGTTTTTCAACGCTTTAAATTACATAATCTTAAAATACAATTAGATAAATCAGAATTCCTTCAAAAACAAGTTAAGTTCTTAGGTCATGAACTTACTGACCAAGGTTTAAAACCTAATAAAGATAAAATTAAAGCTGTATTACATTTTCCACTCCCGAAAACTCAAAAAGAAATTAAATCATTTCTAGGATTGGTAGGTTATTACAGGAAGTTTATAAAGGACTTCGCAAAGTTAACAAAACCAATGACCATATGTCTAAAGAAAAACCATAAAGTAATACATTCAACTGAGTTCATAGATGCATTTAATAAGTGTAAAGAAATTTTAACAAATGCACCCCTATTACAATACCCAAATTTTGACGAACCATTTATTTTAACAACGGATGCGTCTGATGTCGCCCTTGGAGCTGTACTATCACAAGGTCGCATTGGTTCAGATAAACCGGTAGCATATGCATCCCGAACACTTTCAGAAACTGAAATAAGATATTCAACAATAGAAAAAGAATTGTTAGCGATAGTATGGGCAGTTAAATATTTTAGACCATACTTATACGGTAGAAGGTTTACTATATACACTGACCATCGCCCATTAACATGGTTAATGTCTTTAAAAGATCCAAACTCAAAATTAACAAGATGGCGTTTAAAATTAGCTGAGTACGATTATGAAATAATATACAAAAAGGGAAGCCAAAACACAAACGCAGACACATTATCTAGAATTAAAGTTTTTCATAATAGTGCAGAGTCTTTAGCTGTAAATTTTGATGATAATGATGATGACGAAATAATAGATAGAATTTTTGATAATGTACGCAGGCAACAAGAGGTAGAACCTCCAACTGAAAACATAGTAATAAATGAAGATGTACAATCAGTATTACCGGAAACTGAATGTGGTACATCAGTAGACAATAATCAGGAAGAATTAATATCTACTAACCACACTCAGCCAGATAATGAGAATAGAGGCATACCTATAATATCAGATGCTATTGATAGGCAACAAAAGCAATTTCACGTTAGATCTACACCGGGATCAACTTATCGTGTAGAGGATAGATCAACAAATTCTAGGCAAATTATAAAAGATGTATTTATTCCTGTAAACAATACCGAAGAAGAAATTATTAAATTCCTGAAAGAACATACTATAGCAGATCGTGTGTTTCATTGTTATTTTCATAGTAAAGATTTAGACTTAGCTTTTTCGCGTGTCTATCCCACAGTATTTAATGAAAGAGGTCCTAAATTAATTAAATGTATATCTCGTGTAATTACAGTAAAAAGTAAAATAGAACAGGAGCAATTAATTAAGAATTATCATATAGGTACATCTACTCATAGAGATATTCAAGGAACATATAAACAACTTCGTAGAAAATACCATTGGCAAAACATGTTACTTAGCATTCAAAAATATATTAATCAATGTGATATTTGTTTACAAGGGAATTATGAGATACACCCTCTTAAACCACCCTTATTTTTACCAGACATGCAAAATAAACCCATGCAACATCTTTTCATGGATAAATAATCCATAGGCAAGTATTTCAGCAAGTAGGGTATTTTAACCTATGTATAATATTACATAATTCACTATTATTATTTACTTTATATAAGAAACTTTATGTAATTAACCTTATATAACTTACTTATACTATTTACTTTATATTACAAACTTTATATAATGAACTTTATATAATTTACACTATTTACTATATATAATTAACACTTTTCTTATATACAAAATCAACAGAAGTATATACAGTACATAAAGATTTACATAAGAATTATAAAGATCAATTAGAATATTCGTTTAGCCTAATTGATAAAAAGCTTAGTTTATTTAGATCTTTAAGTAATAGTAACAGAGTTAAGCGAGGACTAATAAATGGTCTAGGATCGATAGTTAAAGCCGTTACAGGTAATTTAGATAATGATGATGCAGAAAGGATAGAGCAAGAAATTTCTTATATTCAAAATAAATTAAGTAGTATTAATAATAAGCAAGAAAAAACTATTATCTTAGCAGAAAACACTATTAAAGAATTTACATCAGTTTTAGACAAAATAAATAATAATCAATTAAAACTATCGGCCCTGGTTTATAATGTTACTAATAGTAGTAATGTAGTTTATAATCAATTACATTTTCTAGATATATACGTACAGATAAGTTTTAGTTTGCAGTTAATTTTAGATAAGCTGATGATATTAGAAAACGCAATAACATTCTCTCGAATGGGAATCATGCACCCTAGTATAATAAACGGGCAAAATTTAATTACCGAATTGTTAACTATAAAACAAAATTATATTTTTAACCCTATCTCGGAAATAGGTATTCATGAATTAGAAAACATAGAAAAATCTGTGGTGGTCAAGGCCTACAGTACAAAGCATACACTTAATTTTGTACTAGAAATTCCCTCTATTGATCTTAATATATATGACCTTGTCCATATCTATTCCATTCCTGATAAGCAAAACCTTACTATAATTCCCAAATCCAAATACCTTGTACTTGGGAGTGAAGTGTACTCTTACCTCAACGACGGATGTCACCACATCTCTGAGAAGAATCTTCTATGCAGTCAACTAGACGAAGTATCTACGAAAGACTCTGAAGACTGTATCGTAGCTATGATACAACATCAACCTGCCAGTTGTGTAAGAGCTAGGATGGTCTTGAGAAGAGGAAAAATCCAGAAGATCAACAATAACACCTGGATAGTACTACCAGCTAAAGAAGAACTATTAAGGAAGATATGTAAGGGAAGAACTCAGTACCAGAAAATAGAAAAACCCCATTTAATAACCATTACAGAAGGTTGTAAAATAACCTTCATGAATGTAACACTTCAAACACATAGAAAAACATTAAACATCAACGAAATTATACCACTACCAAATTTAAAGAACTCTAAATTTGAAAATCCAGTTGAATATACATTGCAGCTGGAAGACATACCGCTTGACAACATTCGTAACCTAGTGAACCAGGCTCAGAAGCTGAAAGATACGGAGGAAGTCAATTGGCCTCTTGTTATGGCAACTCCTAGCTGGACAACTCTAGTTCTATATGCTATTGGCCTTATTTTCATAACTTGGAAACTATTTCATTATATGAAAAGAAAATGGACCAAGCCAAATGAAGAGATCAGCGAGGACGCTGGAGGAATCTCCAAGATGAGCTTCCTTCTTAAGGGGGGAGGCGTTACCAGGACCCCATCGCCGTAAAGTTGCAGAATTGCAGATCCCACGCCGAGTCGCGGAATCCATTTTGCTTATTTAGTTATTTCATTATTAATTAATTCATTATTTAATTTGTCACTTTTGTCTCAGCTTTAGTTAGGAAAAGACGTATTATTATAATTGTAATTTTAATTAAATAAATAATTTTTAAAAAGACTTTTCCTGATCGTCCGAACATAACTAGCTATGCTATTTTTTTTGTAGTTACTTCATAGGTAATTTATTAAAAAAAAGTATTCCGCTTTTAAAAGTTCCGGTTTTTATGTAAAATATAGTAACGAAACACAAAAAAGGAAGATTTGAATTAATTGTTCAACGATCAAAAGTTATTATATTATTCTTAAATATATATTCTTAAATATAACTTAAATAGAATGGGTTGGAAGTTAAAAAATTGCATCGAATAATATCATCTGTTACTGGGCTGAATATATTTAAAATTCTTATTGAGGTACACATGTAATTAAATATAAAATTAAAACAATTTTAAGTATCTGTACACTCGTAAACTATAGAATGAATGAAATCAGGTTTTCAGTGTTAGTAGTGTTCAAATCTAGAACAGCAAACTTATGGTGCAATAAATATAAATTGGGCTATGTAGGCTGTGACAGGTGTAGACTAACCGAAAAGCATTTTTTTTTATTTTTTTTTTATGTCTGTCTATGCTGTTAGCCCTGTTGTGTTGGCTATTACAGCGTCACCGGGGGAGCGGGTGGGTCAGGAGACCCGCCCTTACCAGGGGGGCCATATGGGCCCCCATGGGGAACGGCGTCCCGAGGGCGTCTCAGATTGAGACATGGACCTCGGCTCGGGGCGTCGTTAGTCAGTTAAAAGCTATTTCAGTTAAAAGAAATACGAGTAACTAGATGAATAACAAAAAATTTGAAACGACATGTTCCTGTAATTCAGAGGACAGCGAAAAAAAATTGTTATATTATAATTTGACCATTTTTTGACAACTTACATGTAGTATGTAATAATGTATCTATGAATCCACATCATAGAATATAGAGATAACACAACAATTAGTTGTTATTAACTTTATTATACAATCTTACAGATATAAACAATGTTCGAAGTTTTCTGCATAGACTTATGTAATTAATATTTCTTGCAAAAGAAGTTGTTGGTATTTTTATTATATACGAAAATTAAACTATTAAATATATACCTATACCAGTGTGTTAATTCTTTTATTATTTTTATCCGAAACATAGAAACAATATTCGTAACTATTTGCTCTGTGTATTGTAGAAAAGTACACTTTTGCAATTTATTTATTAATAATCTTTTCGCAAACGGCTTTGTCCGTGCTATAAGACAGAAAATAAATATTTAGTCAAAATTTATTAAATAGTTTTCAGCCTGTGTAATTCCAATCGGTTTGCAAATTCCGTTACGACCCACAACTACGACAAGGACTAATTTTCAGCACAAAATCCTTGTCGATTTTAGTAGCAAGGCTGAATTTACTAAATAGTAGATTAGCTATGTAATTCTCAAATGTTTAGGAATGTTCATAGGACAAAGAAAACGTATTTTAGTATATCATATTATTGGTAAGAAGCTTCGTCTTGAGACGGGATGACGCTGGAAAGACAGCTGGCAGCTAGGAAGACAGCAGACTGCTGGAAAGACAGCCGAGGGCGATGGCCTAGCAAGCCAATCCCGGGAACGTCGATAAATGCAAAAAGTCCAAATAAGAAAAATACCCCTAGGACAGTTCGAGAGGGAGGGCGGAAGAACTGTCCACCGGTTGACAATAACGGCGAAAACGGCGTGATAACGGAACTGAAATGCCCTACGTGCCGGAAAAATTACAAAAGACGAGCCTGGTTTATTAAACATCTTAAAACACACAATGGTACTGAAGTGCGGCAACCGTCGGTAAGATCTTCCGTTTTCACTGAGGATAGAGTTTACCCTCATATTTCTCATGGTGATCCATTGAATGGAAACTACCAGGAGTCCATGACCACCCGGACGCGTCTTAGCATTCCTAATATTAAACAATCGACCTGGAAAGTACATGACCAAAATATAGCGGCCCTGTTATGACCAAAATATGGCGGCACCTGGACTCAAATCAGGTACTCGATGCGCAAGTAGAGACTTTCCAAAACTACTTCAATGAGTACTATCCACCTACGAATCGTTATGCTCACAAAAATAAAGAAAACGTTTTTAAATTGAAAATAAGGAGGAAAAAAAGAGACCTTATAAAGATACTTCGTATAGCCAAAGCCTTAGGCTATAATCAACTTAGTCACCAACTGTAGACAGTTACTCGAAATTGATCGCAATGCCCTAGAGGGCATTGCGATCAATTTCTTAAACTTAACCAGGGCATAACAAATCAAATAACAAAAAATCGTGATAGCTTTGATCGGGCAAAACATGAAGTAGACTTTGATAAAATTCTTTTAAATACTCAAAAAACATTTTCAAAGATCAAAAAGGTAAGCTTCTCTTGACCAACGAGCAAATTTTCGATCATTATAAAAGCACATACGAAATGCCAGAAAACCAAAGACTATATCCCCATATATCCAAACGAACACAAACCTGAGACTCCTACTGAAGATTTTCATGCCAACCCACCAACTTTGGAGGAAATCAATAAAATAATTAAAATGAAACCATCTAACCAGGTCCGGATGGTATCCCTTATATAGTTTACAAAAAGTGTCCGTCGCTCCATAAACATCTTTTAAATATATTCGGTAAAATCTGGTCAAAAAAGCAAATACCGGTATCATTCGGAAAAGCCGTTTTTGTCCTCATTCCAAAAAACGACAATGTCAATAATCCTAATGATACTAGACCGATAGCCCTAACAATACAATTTCCAAAGTATTTTTCTCTTTTTTACAAACAAAAATGACGCAATTCATGATTAACAATAGATATTTCAGTCCTAATCACCAGAAAAGGTTTTTGCCCGGAATTTCTGGATGCCTGAAACATAATACGTTAATATCGGAAAGTCTTAAAGATGCTAGAACTAGCGAGAGACAAATTACGGTTTGTTGGATAGACTTAGAGAACGGCTTTGGGTCGGTACGACATAAACTGATGATGTTCGCGCTTAAATGTTACAACTTTCCTACGGTAGTTCGCGACAATATTGCCTCATACTATTCAAAATTAAAATTCTCTATAATTTTCAATGAAAACCATTCAATACCACTTAATTATAACGTTGGTTTATTTCAGGGCTGTTGTATTTCTTCTATTATATTTAATATAGTTATTAATATTTTAATAGACAAATTAATTAGAAATGAAAAAAGTGGGCTTATCGGTTTAAGTTTAACAACAAATTCACAGAATCCATACTAGCTTTTGCAGATGATCTCACGATACTGACACAATCCAAAACAATGTCAGGTACTTTTAAATGTAGTTGAGGATTTCTGTACGTGGACGGGCGGATTGAGGACAAAACCAAGTAAATGCTTTAGTCTGTGTCTGGGTAGATGGAATACCAAATATATCTCTTACGATCCAGGTCTTATAATAGGCGGTCAGTGCGTTAGTAAGGTTACGGAAGCAGCTCCGTTTAAATTTTTAGGTAAAAAAACCGATTATCAAGGCCGTACTCCATCGTTGGATGTAATAGTCGATAGCTTTTTAAATGATCCAAGAAAGGTAGACAACCAACCAATAAGTAACGTCAAAAAAGTTTGGATTTACGATATTTTTTTAACATCACGTCTAAATTGGCCTTTCCTCGTGTATGATATTAACAAAACCCTTTTGTCAAAGTTAGATGCAAGCGTCACTAAGACATTGAAGTTATGGCTCGGGTTAGCGCACTCAGCGGACTCTTCAACCTTATTTAGAGACCGAAACAATTTTGGATTAAAATTAAAGAAACCATCGGAGCTCTACAAACATCTAAGAGTTACCAAAAGACATATCATCGGAAAATCTAAAGATGATACTTTAACTTCTCTCCCAAAAGACAAAGTTGCCTCAGAGCTCGAGTCACGAATTCAATTCCATAAAAAAAATATGATAAGTGCTCAAACGAATAAAGTAGGGCTAGGATCAAGTAAGAAAGTTCAAGACATAACAAAATCTTTTATTCGACAAGACGAAAACGATAACTACTGACTCCACGCGATGAGCCTAGAAATCCAAAACGAATGGGTGACCATAGGAGATTTTTGTATTCCACTAGCTTTGAAGTGGCGCACCTTAATTTATGATTGGTAACCAGCACTATCAAAATTCTATCTTAATGCATTCCAAATGACTCTCCCAGATCAAAGTAATTTAGTAAAATGGGGCAAGTCTTGCAATATCTGTGGGGAGGCAGTAGGAACCGCGAAACACTTATTAGTAGGGTGTAGGGTACTTCTAGATAAAGGTCAATACTCTTCTCGCCACGATAAGGTATTAGAAATTATACGGGAAGCGGTTAGTCTTTCAGTAGCAAGAGCGCGGAAGGATCTTATTCAATTTTAGGCGCGGCGAATTTAGAAGTGGGAGCCTACTTAAAGATCTTGGCCTTTCCAGAACAAGCACCGGTTCATTTCTAGAACGTATTTCAAAGGCGGCATTTGTAGGTTCTTTCCAAATTTGATTAGATAGGGAGAGGAGTGTTGAGGGTGAAGGCGAGCGTTTTTGCGCATAATAAAGGGGCCCCTTAAACCTACTCCTGGGTCGCAAGTCCCAGGCACTGCTTGCAACGTGGTGAATCCATGGAATGCTAAGAAGCTTCGTCTTATCTGTCTAAAGCCTAATAAATACATAATGTGCAACAATAGAATTAGGTTGTCTAACTTTAGGTTCTAGTTGGTATTTGATGAAACCTAGACTACGCGTTGATTTAAAAACAAAGCCAGCAACAAAAACGTTTAAATCGGTTCAATATTTATTAAGAGTTACAGAAACATACATACAAACTGTTACAAAATGTCTTCAAAAAGGCTTTTGAATCAAATTAAAAAAAAACACACACAGTTGAAAATATATAAAGAAGAATAAAAGAGAATTACATATAAAAGACACCCCACGCCGTGCCGTTATGAACGGATATCAAGAAAAGCTTTACGTTTTCATCGTAAATATACAGAATATACTGCTGTTATAAGTGAATCTTGAATTAACACTTAATTTGGTTACGTAATGTAATAATATTCATACTCTTATTTGTTCGGATGTTCGGAAGCTGTGTGGGTTTCATTTTCAAATATGTAGATTTGGTCGGAAGCTAGGTGTGGATATTTTATATATTTGAGGAATATATTAATTAATTATGCTTAAATCTCTTATACAAAAATCGAACAGCTTAAAACGCTTAAACATATAAGTAGGCATGAAGGCTTTTTAAGCTTACCGCAAATCTAATAATATATATCTAATAATAATAATAAAATTTTATAGTTTATTTATACAAAGGCATTAAATATTTTTTTTAATTATATTGATATTAAAATAAAAATAATCTATTGTATATATTATGTATATAAATATATATTTATATATATGCTTAGATTGCACATAATATATGATTCAATGACTGATCACGATAAAAATAATAAATATTTAATAATAGAGACTAGCTGTTGCCCGTGAATGAAAATAAAAGTAAATAAAAAAGTACACAAAATAAAAAAATACCCATTTAATGGGTAGTTTTTTATTATGTGCTTTGTTCAGAAATACATGTAAACCGTCTAAAAAATCTTCAGCCTCAAGGTTATAGTCAAAAGTCAATGGCAAATTAATTGGATGATCTTAATATAATAAATATCTTAAAAATAAAGTTTTTGAACATGAAAAGATACTAAAATCTTCTTTCTGTCTTCCATACAATTCTTTCAATAGATACATCATATGATTTAGACATTTAAAATATATATATTTTTCACTTGTACAAACACATATTTTTTCAAAAAAAATTTAGAATGTATTTAATAAAGATGAAACCTATGAAAAGGAACAACTAGAATAACAAGAAACTAAAAATTTTGAAAGCTTGCCAAATATTTTAGCGTACACTATTATCACTAATTTGTCTTTTGTGACAAAACTAAGTTACAAAGTAGTTAGAACTGAAAGGTGTGGTAAGACCTCCAAGACTGTAAGATTTAAATTGTACCAACGCTCCTCTTCTCCAGCATCCTTAGCATGAATATCCCGGTTATCCCAAGTAGGTTAATGGCACCAGGTGCATTTAAGTTACACCAATGGTATACATGCACTATTAATAAAGATCGAGATTTGTACTAAAGCCTAGGTATTATAAGTTGTGAATGTACACACAATGAGGGGTATTTTTGGAGCGTCTTGCCGCGGGTTGGATTCGTAGGAAGCAGTTTAGTAGTGGCAGGCGTTGAGTGCGTACCGTCGGGCCTCGCGATCGTGAGACGTGACCAGTGTACGTGCAGTGGTATCTCAGTGTAAGTTCGTGCTTTTTATTCGATTAACGCTTCGAAGTGCTTCGGTGTCACCGTTGGATTAAGTGGAGGTCTTGGCTGTGCTAACATACTAATGCATGACCGCCGACGTCGACTGTTGAGATGGCAATGGGAAATTTGAGTGATGCGTGGGCGATGGGTGTGGGCAGGGAAATTTGATAAGGCGATATGTTTGGGCGCTCCGACCAGTTTTGTATGCAGCCCGGCGTCGGTCAGCGCGGACTATTTTTGAATCACGCCGCGTGATATTTCGGCTATACTGCTAGAGCGACCGACAGCGACGGGCGCTTCGATAATTTCAGGATTATGAAATTGATAACATTTTTTCAGAGAACGCATCGATATTAAAAAAAAGCTCCACAATATTCCTTCAAGACTAAAAAAGGCACTTTGCATGTAAATAATTATTAATAATAAAATGTGTTGTAATTATTTTTTTTAAATATGTATTCGTAGCGAAGCAAGTCTACCGTAAATAACTCGTAACTCTGCTAACAGTAAATTAATGTTATAAAACATTTATTGCTTCGACTGAATGGTATTACATAATATAGGGATTGGCTTTAAGTCAGATTTCAGAACATTTTTGTAAGCTGATGAGTAATCAGTTAACTGAGTGAGTGAGAGAGTTGAATGAGTTAAAGCGTGGTTGATGTTATAAAGTAGAATAATTAAAATTTAATCCAAACTGCAAGTGAAAAATAATATTGTAAATTAGCAGTTAGGTTTTATTTTACATATAACATATTTTTTTTATTAGACTCATAAACTCAGAATTGTAAATACACAAAATAATAATTAATCTGCCAATTTCAATAACTTTTAATAAATAATATGTGGGTAACTCCACAAATAGATCATTTTGTTATCTAGCAGATGTATGTTTCTTCATTCTACTGTATATTAAATGTTTGTTTGTTAGCTGGATATCGTATTCCTAAAAATATTATTTCGATGTATTCCTATTATATTTTCCAACAAAATATCCATCCTTCAGTCTTGGTTCTGTCTACTCGTGACAGTGATTTTAGAGACAGATTGAGATCAGATGAGATAATCTACTTAAAATACTAGCAAGTTTTTTATGTACCTACTTGTTTACGATATGTATAATATATATACCCCATTTACGATATATATAACATAAAAAATCGTTTTCTTTATTTAATGGTCAATAAGTATTTAACTAAACGAAAGGTAAATTATTGAATGTACCTTTCCTTTTGTTTAAAGTAATATATTGATATTATTTTAAATTTTGAACTTTATAAAAAATATATGTAAAATGATAACAATAGAATAGCTTATAAATAAATATTTTTATTCTTTTTTTTTTACAAATTACAATAATACTGATGATTAATGATTATGACTTTTAAAGAAGAATGTCATTTCGATAACATTGAATCTTATTTATATAAATATTAAATTTAACATCTTTTAACAATTACTCTGTTATTAATTATAAACATTCATATTCACCGTGAAATGTAGTATATGAAATTAAACTCATCAGAAAAGAACTATTTAAATTAATTTATTTAAATAACATTATCATTCAAAAACCATTTTTTTAAAACTTATTTAAAAACATTAAATTAAAATTTTAAAAACCCCCGATACAAAATACGTCTAAAAAGGGGTAAAAATAATATTATTATGTACTTATTGAAGACGTTGCTTCGAGGGACCGCTGTACGTACGTTGACGATGGTGTGTATTTTACAAGATTTGCGAAACTAATGCATGATTATATATACGATTTGATATTGTTATTTCGTTATTTACCTTGATAGCTTACTTGCATTTTGAATTTTTCCTATTTAGCGGTCCCCCGACGCAGCGACTTCAATAAGTACATAATAATATTATTTTTATCCGTTTTAGGCGTATTTGTATATCGGGGGTTTTTTTTTCTGCCTTTTATTTTATTTTTTATATTTTTTTCTAAGTTGTAGTAAATGTACCTACAAAAGACTAATTTCACTTGTTTAGGTTATTACTATCAATATTGTATAAGAACCTTTTACCAGCACTAATAAAAGCTCCATATCTTGGAGACGACTGCTTTTATTTCGACCAAACATAGCTTAGAACCATCTCGACGAGACAAGCTTTCGATTTAAAAAAAAACCGCATTCACATTCGTCTACGCGTTTGGCTGCTACGTTGCTTCAGACAGACCCATAAACACACAGACATACACATAAACATTAAATATATATTTTCATGTATGTTATATGAAACAGGAAAAAATTATATACTTTTGGGTATTTATAGAGAAAAAGCAACGAAAGTTGCATGTACCTATCTATATTATTGACTTAATAGCATATTGTATTTTATTATATCAATTTGGTTTAAGCATGCATAATTGTAAATAATAACATATACAGAAGAAACATAAATATACTAATTATAGTAATAGATAATATTAATATAGATAGATAATATTAATTATAATAGACAACCGTTAAACAAATTAACCGAGGTATCAAGCTGTCGCTGCCAATTTTATAAGCGATATAAAGCAATCGATTTGTCTACACGCATTAATAAAGAGGATTGTATCATACGTTTCGATTATTTGGCCAAGATTGGTCGAAATATCAATTAAGAGCTATTTGTAATGGATATTTAATTTTTTATCTAGAATGGAAGCCATCTCACTTTGAATACACCCTTAATTTTTTATCACATGTAAGATAATTGTGAAGTTCATTCTTAGCAATAATACGTCTACTATTTCTGAGGGTCCATTCAAATTTTCCACTCTCTTTATGTTGCACGTCCATGGGTGATGCAATTGTTCTGCACCCTTGTCGTATTACAAAAACTGAAAATTCTAACTTAGCAATAATACATATATAAAGAAAAACGTAAAATATATTTATATCTAATAATTTTAAGCAAAGAATCAAGAATATAAGCAAAGATTAGACGATACAATTCTATTCCTCTAAAAATAAAACAAATAAGTAGGTAATGTTAAATGATAACTTTTAAGTCGAACTGCTAACCTATTAATATCCTTTGGTTTCAAGCGGTTTAAATAGAACTGAATATTATTGGTTTACCTAAAAAATATCACCACCAATCTTATAGACTGTTTTGGGGACTATAAATTATCATAGCGTTTAGAGCATACCATCTTATCTAATATTAATAAACTATAATCCAGCGGCTTAAAATCTGAACTACATGATGGCCATGGATAATGAGTATAGTTCCAATCACACCTTGATTGTTGAAACCAAATCAAACTTTAACTAAATTGGAACGATGTTTATTAGAGATATGCCGAATAGTGTTTTCACCGAATAACCGAATATCGAATACTATTCGGTTTAACTTTTACCGAACCGAATATTAGGTTGAATTATCTGGTTTACCATTTCATTGTTTGTTTTTCCTTAACAGGTTCTAATAAGTATGTTACATGTGGCATCAAGCCCATGAATAAATATGTCGATTTCTTGTTAAAAACAAATTGAGGTTTAAAAATAAATGCTGTTTTAAGGTTCAAAATAAATGTTGACTATACTAAATATTAATTATAGGATAATAAAATAAGAATGTTGATCGGATATTTTTTGAAATCAATGTTGATTTGAAGCGTAATTGCTTTATATCATGAACCTTTATTTAACACATTATTTATAGGATTTCTTTGACATACAATACGACATAAATCTTAATTTTGTCTTTCAGTTTTTTACCGTGTCAAGTAGCCACGAAAATAGAAATACTCGAACCGAATATATTGCGCACAAAAACCGAATATGTCGAATACCGAATGCTTACCGAATATTCGGCGCATCTCTAATGATTATGTTGTCCTCTGTTGACTAATTAGGAAGCTTGTAGAGAGCTTTGAGTAAAAAGTGCTTGTTGCAACTTGCAAGCATTTCTAATTGGTAAATTGTTTTCGTATGTAAGTATTTATTTTCTGTGACCTTCCTTAGCATACGTCTAAAGAAGTGGTTTTTATTTGAAAACCTATATTCCCGAGATAAAACTACAAAATTTTATTGATCACTACTTTGTTCGCCTTTTCATACAAATAATCTGTAACAAGAAGAGAAGGTCTTTTGAATAATAAGCAGTTCCTTAATGTACACATAGCTTTATACAAAATAAACAAGCTTTAGCTTTTAACAAAAATATCTAGATGAATAAAAGTAAACTACAAAACTAAATTCAGCAGACAAGTTGTATTATTCCGGTTAATGCCGCTGGGATTATATTTTTCCTGTCAACAAGAAGGATGTTTGTGTTGTACACGAAATTTTTTCGGGCAAAATATTCGTGTAGTAAAGGCGTAACTACATTATAGAGTTCAGGTACTCAAAATGATCTCAGACATCATATGTATACTTATGCAATGTGTGGCAATCTCTCAAGTTGGTTAAAATGTATCAAAAAGTTATTTAAACGACAAGCGTAGTGGTTGCTCTGATCGAGTTTTAGAAACAGAGGTCGATGGTATTACGTGCACCATCCCCATTGGATTTTGCTGAGACGATAGCTAATGAACCGATTTTGAAAAACTGAAAATTTATCCGGAGGACTCACCAAGACCTTTAATTTGATACTAAACACAACCCTGTATCTATTACCGTTTTGGTCAATACTAACGGTATTAGCGTATTATTAAGTAGATATTATTGCTGGATAGATATTATTAGATATTATTACATATTATTACTACCCTAGAAAGGTTGACTATCTCCTAATGGTTGTGCACAGGTTTTCTACATAGTCAGGTAAGAACTATAAAAGTAGGTAGGATTCTATATCGCCCTTTTCTTACTGATAAATATATATTTATTGTAAAAATAATTATTTTTTGTAAATGACGCTCTATTTCGTCGGCAGGTATGTTAGCAAAATATAAATCTAAATACCTACTATAAAACAAATATTCTTAAAAATATGTTACATATTTTAATCTGAATATTAATATAATGTTAACTTTTGGAATTACTTATTTTTGAATATTAATGATGTACGACAATTGATTTCTGAATAACGTTTAATTCATATTCTACAGACAGTTTTAACAGTCAATGAGCGATACAATTTGTTAATTTATTGTAAATATTCGAATAAAACGTAAAGGTTCAACGAGACCAATTTAAATACAAAAATGAGATGGAGAGTTGGTTTTTCAAACGTTAATATTTACAAATTAAAATGCAATTGCAGGTCGATTGTTTCTAGTATTTAATAACCTTGTATCAATCAATATCGTCTTGATTACAAAATCATTCGACTTGTGATAGTGATGACATAAATTTCAATATGTTGAACTGTAGCCAGAATTACGATTTGTTTAAGGTATATAAGTAAAAGATAAGTTTGGCTGTCTTCCAAATGTAATCTGATGTTTAAATATTCTGAATATTTACACCCATTCTCATGAGTCACTGGCTTTGTCTCGGGTGAAATATATCGATACATCACTCTATATCGGAAATGGATATATTGACTGACCCATATCTACACAAGATATATGAAGATCAGTCTAGTTCTGTCTGTAGTTGAGAAAAATAGCACGGTTATTTTAGCGAGTGAATTATTATTTATAACATAAATAAGGCATTTATAAAAGTAAACCTTTTTACATTTATTTCTGTTTAACCTAATAATGAATTTTGTACTGAAATAGTTACCTAAGAGAGGTATGTAAATGTCAGTTTTGATGCATCGGTTTTTTTATATCTATTCCAAGAATCTTTTAAAATTATTTGAATATTTATTTTCCTTATGTAATAGCTCTTAGTATTCTACCCAGGGAAATAAATGTATATGAATATAGAATGAAAAATAAACTGATACGGGCAGGGATTCGAACCCGCGACCTTTGGGAAACCGTGATTCACTACAACTCGCTTGGCATTAACTTGATTTAATATTTGTCATTATCTTAAAGTCTCGTTCCTTGCACACCCAATTTTTGTTTGATTTGAACCAGAAAATGGTCTTCTTGTTAGATACGTGCCTGATAGGTTGATGATGTGATAAACAACCAATGACAGCTCTTGACAGTGCTGTGCAATAATGTTTCCATCGAGGACCTAACCGTAAGTTCTATTACAAATGAATATGCATTTATTTTATGAAGTAAGTAACCGTAATCCAAATACAGAATTTTCCTTTTTAGATTTCGTTCAGATCTAGGTCATACACGGGTTGCTCCTCCGCTCTTATAGTCCGGAACGTTGACGCCGAGCCCGGTTTGGGTTGTATTGAATAGCATACAATATAAAATAATTATTTCCAAGAGAGTTTGACAACATAACCCAACTCAGCAAAACGATCATGACAGGATCCTAAGTGGAATATTTATTAAAGGGCTTTTAACGGATTCAGTCTTTAAAAGCCTTTATATTTCTAAAAGAATGCGATCATCCGAATCTTAACAAAACCCATTACAACATAATAATCATAACCTAAGTAATTTTTACCAACCTGTTCCACCAACCATTCACCAAGTATTTCTTGCACGAGGTGCCATAAAAGTTGAGGAAGGAACAAAAATAAAAATGGTTACCATCCTGTACCACTTAACCTAACGTGAAAAAATCCTATCAACACTCATTCCCAAGGAATAGACATCAGACCGGCGGCGGTCCTAAAATATTTCCAAATCTTTTGCAAAATGCTAGATACATTGACCTCAAGTCATTGAGATAAGGGCAATTAGGTGACATTAATTAAATTAACTAGAGTCATCTGAAATAAACACATGTTTAAAATTTCAGCATTATCTGGCTGACTGTCATGAAATGTTCAAAATTACTCGTGATTAAAAAACATAATGTACTTGGGCCAATTATATAAAACGTAAATTATGGACTTCAATTTATGGTGTAAAGTAAACAAACGATAATACAAAAACCTCATTACTAATTTCTATAATTATCAAACAAAAAAAGATTGCCTGACATGTTGTGACTGAGTTAAATAATGATACGAAAATAAAGTCAACGTCCTTTGTTTTGGTAATTGTGAGGGTTTATTAATGCTTCATTTAGGTTTATTGTTTCGCAAATAAATGTAGCATTCACCAGATGACATCAGATTGTTTATCTGATTTGGCATTGGTGGTACGTTTTTTAACGTTACAGTTTTTAATTTTATTTACATACTTACTAAACAACATTTATTTACAACAATAATTCTCATGGCTTGTACGAGATAACTCCTTTTTTTATTTTTTTTATACTATCTAAGTTAATGCTTGTATACATTCCGCCGGATGGAAAGTGGAAATGTAGTCATGGGTGTTAAGGCGCATTAACCTAGCAACCTATTCACTATTCTCTTGAAAACACCCACATTGTGTTCGGATGGAAATACCGACGCAGGCAAGATGTTCCAGTCCTTCGCTGTACGAACTAAAAAATACGAAGCAAAATGCTTCATTCGGACAGGGGGAATGACCACAAAATAAGGATGGATACCTGCCGTGTGTCGGAACGTCCGGTGATGGAAGCGGGAACGGGAGAAAAAAGGCGTGAAATTCCTGCCCACTCACCAAAATTTATCCTATACAATACTGAGAGGATAGGAACTTTACGCTTATGTTCAAAGTTGTGGAGGTTGGCTTCAACCAATTCTGGGTCGCCTAGAAGGCTTTTTGCTGGCCTCAATTGAGTCCAGAACTGGAATATGAGACTTTGCACCACCAGTAAATATGTGACCTCACCTTACTCCACTTAGCTGTCCCGGCTGTCCCGGTTTATACTGAGACACCCAGCGGTAGATAGTTTGCAGCTGAACTAAGGGTCAGCTGCTAAGATCAGGGTACTACGGAACCCCGGTACCTAAGCCCTCCGGCAGCGATGCATGCGCTTGCGTGTGTAAACTGCCGGGTTACCGGTTTTGGTGTTGGATTCGTAGTGGTAATGTGAATGAATGAAATGAATGAATAATGATTTAAGGACAACTACTTAAAAATATACAATCCTTAAACTATAAAAATAGATTTATTCTTAAAAGATTTACTCCTAACAATAACAATATACTTTAGTAGATCTTAGTTTAATGATTAATTTATCCAAAACCTGAAACACTTTAGATATTTTTGAGTACTCCAGCTAACCTTCAATAAGGATTACAAAAATAACAAATTCTATTCATAGTCGAATTCATAGCAACAGAAGGCCTTAACATAAATATTTTTCACACAAGATTATCACCTGTCCCACTTCCACTCGAGCGGAAAACCATCTCTGTCTCTATCACGATGGCCACCTGCCAAACCACAAAGTTATGAAATTTGAAAATTATGAAGTGATTTTAATAGATTGCAATTCCACTTACCACGATCTGCAGATAAATCGATTTATTACTTTCAAATGTGTTATGAGTTTGCAAGAAAAGCATAAAGTCGGGTAATTTTGTTAAATATATATTTTTATTTACACGTATCTTTGAAATTTGTGCGAGCTTTTTCATTTCAGTCGTTTAATTAAAATCTTCGCACCCTCGGCACGCTTATCACCAATAGGGTGATAATATGAACTCGTGACAGTTATTTACACTATTAGGTATACACCGAATTATTTCATATTTTAATTATTAAAGATACTTTTTTGTAATTAAACTTGAGTGATTCATGATGACTATTATAAATATATTTATTTACTCAGTAAACAGTGAACTGTTTGATATATATATATATGTATATATATATATATAAATAGTAATACATTAAATCTTACTTGTTCAAGGTATATAAAACATACAAACAAGGGGTATTTGTGATTTTCAAATTAATAAAGTGCTTTATTTCTTTATTTATAATCTATATAAATAAATCAATAACTTAAGAATAAATCTACTAAAATAGCAGTTTCTCGCTTAAAAAATTTTCGGATCGAACTTTGTAGAAATATCTTAATTAATAGTAAAAATGTAATGTACAGTTTGATCATTAAATTTCTCATTTTCATCATTAATATAGCAATTGTAATCTTTCCAATTTAGAGTCTCTAGTATTTTATAAAGTTTAGGTGTTTATATATATTTTTCTAAACATTATTTTTTTCGTGACATTTATTTAATCTATATTGCATAGCCAGAAACATTCCTAAGGATTTTCGGAAGAAGTCACAGACAACGCATAAAATGTTTAATTCATGGAAGCTTACCGTAGCAAAGCGGTAGCCCAGGTACTACAGCTACGAGACGATTGTTCAAATGTCGCAGGTTCAAATCTTGCCCATATCGATTAGCTCTCGTTTTTATATTTATTTAAAATTTAAGTAAGATGTATTTATTTTTATTTTGTCAGTGTATATTTTGGAGTTATTAATAAAATTGTTTTATTGTTTTCAATAAAAAAATTGGCAAAGGTTACTAATTAGTAGTTTAGTCACAACTATTCAATAATATATTTTTATCACATAGTGTAAGTACCGAAATTATATTATATTTTATTTATAAGAAAGTTAAAGCCTGCATTCTTATATTGAGCTTTTATCGGACAATACTTTATGTATAAAATTGTATTCTCTCAGAGACTTAGACTCTTAGACTCAGAGATTAGGTGTGAGGCTTCATAAAGATGGTACACACATTGTTATTGAAGAATATTTATAATTCTTTATTGTAGAAATGTGTTCTGTTTTTACTTATTTTTTTTACTGGAGTCTTAATGTAGTGTACATTTGAATGAATTTTAAAGTAAGTAGCTTATAAATACAACTGGAGGGTTATGAATACGCTCTTGTTTTATGCTCGTGAACGGGTGTTGCTTGCGGTGACTGGTTGTGTGGCAGGACGAAGACTTGTTTATTTTAAATTTTTTTACTGTTATTATTATTTCATTTTCGTTGCCTGAAATCATTAGGCTTCATTTCCGATTGATTGTGACGGTTCTAGTTGTTCCGAAATTGCATTTAAGATGGACGTTTGTTAAACAGTGATCACAATAACAAAAAATATATCCGGCTGAGTAAAAACTCATCTCAAACTCAACTATGTGGTTCTTCTCAGACCAGGACGCATTTGGAACCCTCATAGCTTTAACATTAAAATGGAAAGTGCTTTTACAGAAGAGTTTATTGCGATAAATCCAGTATCGTAATAGGTCCTCTTGACACTTCCATGTTGACGTACACAGTGATAACTGATTATGATTCTAAGTGGAAAAGATATAAATAAAATAAAATAAAAAAAACTACTGATAGAGTAACGGTGGTAAGGTCTAGAGGTCCAGGCGCCCCCATCGCAACCTGTGATGCAATCACCTAGGATAATTCTTGCTTCGTATGTAATACCAAAGATGTTGTAATTGTTAACCTAAGTTCTGTAAATATCATCGTGTGCTACTTCATCTATAACTTCTAGTACAGATAGGCAAATATAACATAAATGTATTTGAAACGACCTGTTCTACTTATAGTTATTAGCAGGTCATAGGGAAACTATAATTAATATTATTACTTATAACTTTATAACGTAAAGTTAAAATGAATCAGTGCATGTCAGATCATTTTTACCCAGTCTAAAGGATAGGAGTTTAGTTCTATTAAATTTACCCGCAAACATCAAATAACGCATCGATAATTAGAAATTTTAGAAAGTCGAACATCAGCAGTTTTTTTGCCCATATAGGCACATATATATATTTTACTTCTAGGTTCGTAAACATAAATAATAATTTTTATTTATCATAAAAGATTAGAACTAGGTACATCGAGCTTAAACTCGTTTTTTAAGCTTTGATAAGATCCTAACGCCAGGCTTATTGAAGTAATTTGACGTAGCATTGATGTATGGATGCAACTGGTTATCCTTGCCAATAGGAACTAGAGGCGCCAAGCTTAGGCTCGTTTTTTTTTTGTTTTGATAAGATCTTAACGACAGATATGATGAAATAAGGAACTACGTTCCAATAATTTCAAATCGCACTTGACCGCAAGATTTTAGCAAAACTAACAAAATGAACTGAAACTCGGCGCATACAGCTAAATTAATGATATCAAGTACTGAAGTATACCTTTAGGTAAGTCCAGCGTGTCCAGAGATAATATATACTTAACACAACTTTCTAAACACGGAATAGCTTTCTTCGTTTCGGAGATCAAGTAGCAACCACTGAAGTGAACATTTCATGTCGCATGTAAATAATACTTATACCATATAATAATAATAATAATAATATTTAATTATATTACATGTATAATATGTCCACACGAGTTATGCAAAAAAAAAGAAAAAACAATTGAAGGAATTAAAAATTTAAAATATGAAAAAAACGATAAATTAAAACTATTAAATTATTTTTATTTACATGTTATTCGATTTACTATACATGCATGTGTGATGTCATTTGATACCTATCTGTTTTTGAAACGCGGCTTTACGGAATAAAGTTGAATGAGTACGTGTGGATTTTATAATTTTGGAGGAAATCACTACTGAGATCATAAACGTAAATTAAAAATAAGGTAGGATCAAATTCAAAACCCTGTAAAACTCCGTACGATATGGATAGCGGCCTTGTATATTATCCTATATTAAGTTACTGTTGACGGTCTTATCTTTGAAGAAGATATTTTAGAGGAAGCCAAAATTAACTTATTGATGTAATTGTGAGACCGAACTTTTTTTTTTTTTTTTATATATAATATTGCGGGCAAACGAGCGGACGAAGCCATCTGATGTTAAATGACTACCGTCGCCCATGGACAACTGCAACACAAGGGGAGTTGCGGGTGCGTTGCCGGCCTTTAGAGAAAAGATGTCTATATACTCGACGTTTAAATACCTCCAAATTATAGCGCTCAGGGAAAACCTCTGGAGAAAGATCATTCCATATTTTGCATGTGCGCGGAAAGAATGAGCGTGAAGCTCGCACATCGCACATCGCTCGCGTTGATAGAAATGTGATGGTGACATTATATCGAAGAGCTCTTCAGAACACTCACCATTGTACAGACGGTAAAAAACACACAGGAACCAACGTCTCTCCTAATATTTAAAGGTTCTAAGCAGTCTGTGAGTTTGGGATCGTTGACAATGCGGACTGCCCGATGTTGTATGGAGTCAAATGGGTGGAGTTGATATTGCGGGGCACCAGCCCAAACGGATGACGGGGACGAACCTGAGCTTTATAAAGCAATAGCCGATTTCCCGATGTGAAGTACCGGGCCGCCTTGTTCAGAACCCCGAGCTTTTTTGCTGCCAATTTGGCTTTGTTCTCCAAGTGACCTCGGAATTGGACCACGTTCGTAATGTCAACTCCGAGGATCCCAATACTCTTATTGATGTTAAGGGCTGTAAACTTTTGTAAACGAACGAACGAACTTGTAAACGAACTTTTAAGAGTCTAAAAAAGCTTTGATAATAATATGAATTTCTTGTAATACGTATGCCTAATATGGTACCAAAACTCATTTTGTCTTGAGATATTTTAATTTCATAGTGTTATCCGCGTTTTAAGTACAATTCAATTTCCCAAACTCTAATACTCGTTGCAATTCAACATACATAAAGTGATCAAACCAATTTGAAACCGATAATCCTAAGATGATTTACAAACTTGACCTAGAGAACTTTGTATACGAATACTGTATGATCCTATATATTTATGAATCATGATTACAAACATCTGTTCTTTGAAGCTGTAATCGGAATAATACTATACATATTTTAGAAATGTATCTTAGAAAGACAATGGTAAATTTTATAGGGTGTACACAATTTATATAGTTTAATTGCTTTACTTTTGTTTGGAAAACTATCTATAAACATGTATAGCCATGTTAAGCTTATATAAATATAGAATGTAAAATAAACCGTCATCGTCTTTATCGATCGTCTGTAGCGATACGGTAGCTCAATTGGTAGAGAGACGGGACGGTTTCCCAGTAGTCGCGGGTTCGAATCCTTACCCGTAATGGTTTATTTTTTCATTCTATATTTATATAAATTTGAAATGCTTTACTTTTGTTATTTCCACATTTTTTTTACAATGATAGATCCAATTAGTGCTGTTGCTGATACTGGTAGCAGTATAATAGCTCTTCTATAAGAAAATTGCTTTATCATATCACAAAAATAAAAATTATAGACTAAAAATCCTATCACAGTAGATCAAGCTAATGAGCGCCCGCCCTTAAAATTGTATATTTACGTAAGTAATTAGAGCATTGCAAATTGAATCAGTGTTTAATTATAGCAAGTAACTCACTGAAGTGTCGAAACAACGTGACGCTCACAATACATTGCCCACGCTCGCGTGGGCATTTAGCGCTTCATATAAAACGACTAACTTGGCGAAAATATTGTCGATATCGGTATTTTTACTCGACTTTGTTTACTCAAAGGCAAAATCATGTTTGCAGTGTGTTTGAAATATTCTCTCTAATAAAACGGTCGGTCAGCTTAACTATTTTTAAATTTCCATCTAAGTTAAAAAAATGATAAATAAATATTTGGGTATATACCATATCAATATATTTGAAAATATCTTTAAACATGTTAAGCTTACTCAAATTTATATAAATATAGTATGAAAAATAAACCGATACGGGCAGGGATTCGAACCCGTGACCTCTCTCCTCATATAGACGATCACATATAGAATGCTTAATTCACCGACACGAACAGCGATACGGTAGCTCAATGGGTAGAGCGACGGAACGGTTTCCCAGAGGTCGCGGGTTGTTCATGTTATCTATCAACCTAACCCACACATTGCAATATAAATGTTTTTATTGGAGTTACCTAAATATCTCTATTTATTTATTTTTTTTATATAGAGAAATATATATTATGAAATTGATTAAGAAAGTATCACAAGCCACAATATATCACAAGCCACAATCACAAGAAACTCCCACGGTATGACTATGAGTTTATAATTTTAGAAGAATGATATTTGTCGATAGTATTTCTACATTTCCTTCCTCATTTTTATATTAATCGAATATTGAAAATTGACTTTTATATCTCAGAATAAATAATAATTAAAAAGATTCAGATTCAAGAGGACCCTGTTTTATTTTTCTAATGAATATTTCTATATGGAATAGTTCATTGTTTTTTTTTAAATAATATATCATGAAAAATTCATCAACTAGACTTGAACTTGCGCCTTTTGGAAAACCGTCTCGTCGTCAACTAAGCTACGGTTTTGTTAGCCTCCTAGTTTTGTTAGAATGTGGTATTCTATATTTCATTATCTTTATCGATTTAAATTTCACTTTGCTTAAAGATTCTTTAAATATAATACAAAAAAATATTGTTCTTTAATATATTATTTGATATATTTTTAAACAGTTTTTATGTCAATTTAATAAAATAAAAATTGAAGAATTATAAGCTTCAAATATATATTTTTTTGCATTAATCGAATTTAAAACTCAATCTATTTTAATTCTATTAAAAATAATGCACGTTCCTAGCACGTGCTTTTACAGATGAAAATGTATTTTTTTATGAAGTTAGATAATTTGAATGAAACTTGTATCTACTCATTGTTTAAAAAATCATCAAAAATATATATATGTATTTTAGAACTATTTCTTTTAGAAAAAAGCTCCTTTAGTTTTGATATAGGCTTTTATTTAATGGATACACAAATTCTATAGCAACTTCTCTTAAAACACCTTAGAAGACCCGACACCGCAGAAGACGTCGTTTTGACCAGGCATGTAATGTAGTACAAGGGTTCGGATTTGGGCTAGACAAGGACCAGCCTTCAGCACTTATAAAGTCCGGCACGTTGGCTTCGAGCCAGCTTAGGAAGTGTATCTTGTAAGCAGGTGTAGTCTTGCTGGAAATTCACGATACATTTTTATAAGCATATCGCTGAAAAGTTTCGAAACTCGATTTAGACAGTCTCTCCAGACAGTTTAGCCAAAGTCCTACACACTTTATACAATATAATTACTGCATTCTTTTCACTTTTTTTTTTAGCAGCCCAAGCCGTATAGTACCTAAGTAATGTTTTAATAAATAAGAAGAATATGTGGGAAATAACAACAAGGGAATATTTTGAACGCCATGAAATACTTAGAGAAAAGTAGATACGAAAACATCCTATCATACATATGGTTATGGTATTGACGATACAACATACAAAAGTTTTTCAACAATAGATGGCGATACAGTAACTCAATTGATAGAGCGACAGATCATTATTGAAAAAACAGTTTCAATAATAATCTTACCTTTTAATAGACCTTCTTATAATAATAAGAGGCGTACGTGCTTAATAGCGCATATTATATGACTCTTAAGGCATACATTTTCTCACAATAAGTCACAGCGAGTGTTCAAAGCCAAGTCGAATTATGAGACATGAAATTGATCATTTGTTTGCTTGTGATCAGCGTGGCATTGCTCTCATATCTATTAGTGAACTGGTTTCTTTGAAACATTTCGAAGCACTTCAAAGAAGTGAATGACCGTTTAAAATAATAGTTCAAATAAATATTAGAGCGAATCACATATATATTTGTTAATTTCGTATGAATAATATCAAACTTTTCTATTACAAAGAAACAGATAAGAGTAGTGAAGAGACAATAAGAAAATCCCGTTCTCGTTCCTGATTATCAAAATAGTTTCATAAATTACTATCGACCTGACATCCTTCTTCAGCAGAATTCAATTTCTAAGAACCTATTTGTTTAGACTTGGGCATCTTGATATTAAGCACAAACGATTCTATCGTTATGTCCCGGATTTCTAAAATATCTAAGCGTGGGCTTATTTGTTGCTTCTGTCTTGTTGTTTGAATTAGATATCCTGTGATCCATCTGGCTCGAAGTTATTCAGATAATTTGATCACATAATTCAGATAATTTAATCAGTTAGAAGTTTGACAATCTGTCTAACAGTTCTTATATATTACAGACCAGCCTTCAGGAAATAAAAATGTATTCAAAGCTTACATTTTTATATTACATTTTATAAATAGATTCCTTAGTTCTCAAAGAGATCTATCTACAATTTTCAAACGTTGACTCATCAGTCATATGATTGTACCTTTGTCCATCCCATCTTATGATGCTAAGGATTTATTAATCACCTGACTGTTATCCAGTTGCCAAGAGAAAATATAATGAATCGGTCAAAAATATATACTAAATATACTTGACGTATTTGTTTGAGTGACGAAGTGAGAAAATAGCTACTAGTCAGGGTCAGGCAGTGAAACTTTCTGGAGCATGTCGAATTGTTTAGTGACTGTTTGATTTAAGATGTTTGTTAGAGACCGAGGAACTTTTATTAGCAACAGTGGTTTATTTATTAACTCCGTTTAAATTTAAAACGTTCAAATAATTTATTTAGCAAAATTTTTAAGGAGTAATTTGTTAGAGTATAAAAATATTTACATATTGGGATTTATTTTCTTATTATTAGTTTTTTTTTATTTAAGTCATATATTGCATTTTTGCCATGACATATTTATATATAACTGTACGGTTATCATGAATTTTAGGTTTTTTAACTTCATAATTGTACAAATATGAACTTAAAATCTTTATACTTTATAATGCGTGATACTTTTAAATTACCACATACAACTAAACCTAACTTTTGTAAATTTGAATTAATTAAAGTTTCATTTATTACATTATATATATATTTTTTTTATTTATAGCCAAAAAGTAAATATGATTCAATATGGTTTCAATTTCTCGTAACCCTTCGATCATTAGATCATTTTCTATCTTCGACGGAAAACACCTCTGCATTGGCTACGTCAGAATCAGTTATCCAACCGGCTGCAGCTGCCCACGCGAATTCCCACCGCCTCGGCTCGCCGCCAACTTTTCATAGTTTAGTTAGTTTTAGTTACGATTTCGAAAACGACCCGACGCGTGCCGCCGGCGACAACCCTAATTCTCGAAACCATTTTTGCTTTACCTTCGTCAGTTCTCGAACTTCGTTCTTGACTAGTTGTGTGCTTGTGTTTTGGTTGTGTTTAGACTTTTGTGATTTGGATTGATCAAATAACATAAATAGGTATGTGATTTTTAAGTAATTTGATGTCTACAATAATAAGTTTATTCACTTCTCACTTTATATTTTTGTGTTTTTATTCAAATATAATTATTGTGCAACAATTAAAAAAACCGCTCTTGTTAGAAACCACACAAGTAATTATATCCACCCTGAAACATTAATTTATTTAATTTTAATCTCCAATGTCATTAAAATCGAAATTAAATATTAGGTAATCATCAAAAGTTATAAGAAAACGAAAAGACTTCGAGGCCTTCAACGGTTACAGAAATAGATTGCGACGTTTCATTTATACTTCTGAAAATTTCTAACATTGGACACCCACACAGGCATAGTTCACTTTCCTAATGTAGATGGCGCTGATTACTAAGAAAATTATTAAATAAAGAGCTTTACAATGGAAAGCTTTTGCAAAAACTTGGGTATATCATAAAAAAAAATATTTTGTGACTTTGTGGGTATCAAAATGCTGAAGAAATAATTGGTTAACAGTCATTTATTAAAAAATAAGTAAATTAGAGTAGAAATGAGCAAAAATTTTTATATTGAGGATTGAATGACAACTTATAAGAAAGTAATTGCTATATGTTTCAGACGTATTATAAAAAAATAAAATATTTACGACATTGGTCAATTCGGCAGTTGCAAAAAAGAGGAAGGTAAAATATGTGTAATATGTTGAGGTGAAAAGGTATCCTATATAAGATATTCCTTAGTTGGAGAAAATCTCTTATCCACAAGAAAATACACAAAATACAACGACCAATATTGTCTTACAAAACTTTTAAATACTTTCTATTGCAGCCTTGACTATTCTATATTCAAAACGTTATTTTTATATGCATATTATTGATTTACATATGTTGTAAATTTCTTAATCTACACTAATATTATAAAGCTGAAGAGTTTGTTTGTTGGAACGCACTAATCTCTGGAACTACTGGCCCGAATTGAAAAATTCTTTTTGTGTTGAATAGTCCGTTTATTGAGGAAGGCTATAGGGTATATGATATCTCGCTGTGACTTATAGAAGTCGAGCAGCAATGAAAAATGCTGCAAAAACGGGAAAAGATTTCTTTTTTTGAGAGCTTTCCTCGCGTGCGCTGAGGAAACACTAAAAACCGCGCGGACGGAGTCGCGAGCGACCCCTAGTAAAAAATAATCATTGTCATAGTCTCTGTTCCAACTTTATTTTATAAAGAAGACCAACTGCACGTAGTAACTACTTGCAAAGTTGAAAGGACGTCAACGGTTTTTAATTATACCTACTAATATTTCTACAACAAACGCCGTTAAATTTCGGTAATAAACCGGCAAAATCATTGGAAATCTTTTTTAAATGTTTGGACAGATTAATAATTCAGTTTTAGTTTTAAATAAATGATAAATTTAATGAAATCAAAGGATGTATTTAAACAATAATACTAAAATCATTTTTTAAAAAGTAGGTTTCTTAAAATATTTAAATTTAGAGAAATCACTAATTTAATTAATTAAACACTCCTTTTAAAAAAAAACACTAAATCGAAAGTTTATAGGAAAACTCCTTAAAACGAGTACTAATACTAAATATTCATTGAATTGACATAGTATATCACATAGTTCATTTAAATATATTTATAAAAAGAAGGGTCTGATAAAATTTATTTTGGAGTTGCGATGTTGATGATTTCACAAGGGACATAATAAAAATAAAATAATTACATAGTAGGAAAAATGAGGAAAACACTTACTGAATTCAATCACTGAAAAACAGATATTTTATGTTCATTTTTGTTTTTCACAGGTCCTGTAGCTCCGTTTTAAAAAAGCGGCAGCAATTATTCTCAAACAGTGATGACATGCAGCTAGTAATATGGGGGTAACCGACGATTTTGCCCCAAGCTTCACGCAGAAGCCGCAGCTGCGACAGGAAGACGATGGCAACAAACTGGTCTTCGAATGCCAACTCTTGGCATCTCCGAAGCCAGAGATTTGCTGGTACCGCAGCGATGAACTGCTCAAAGAGGATAATAGGACACAATTTAAGTAAGTCATTTTTTTATAAATAATAGTTAGATAGATCGATTTATAAATAATAGATAGTTTCTTGTATACACACATGTTTCTTGTATGTACCTTAATTAATTTCAACACTGATGCAAGGACTTTGCTAAATAAGGGCCATCATATATTTTTTTATGAATAATAAAATATGGTCATCAGTATAAAATATTTGAATAGTACTTATTCGGCATATCTGGCACTGTTAAGTTTAAAAACATTATGTAATTACTTGTTGGATTTTAATATCGTACAAAAATACGTTATCTAAATTCGAAATAAATGTATGTCTCCAATTATGTGGGATTATATTCAGAATCCAATCAATTATGTAACACAGGAGTGTTAAAAGATATACGAAGGATATAATTGTCTGAGTAATGTCTCGATAATTTATTGAGGGTCATCGACACAGTCACCAACTATTTGTTTTCTTAATACTCCTTTTGATTCTATTAAAAGACAACACAATCGAAAGTTGGCACATTTGGCACACACACACACACACACACACACACACACACACACACACACACGAGCGGACGAGGATTGAGTTGTTTGTTTTGCATTTTCACTTTGTGCAAGTGATAATTGTTGTGTAATTGTTGAATTTAAGTTTAATTGGTTTTGTTAATTATAACAAAAGTTTTTAACCAATACTTTTTTATCACTTGTTTTTATTTTTCATTTCTGAGGAAATATTTTTTTGTTTCGTTATTTACAATGTTGTCGTTTGTTTTCGTTATTTACATTTATGGCAAGTTTATTAACTGTAATTTTTTTATAATATATTAAATTACTTATATATATATATATATATATATATATATATATATATATATGTGATTGATGAATAGTCGATTCTATGTATACTTTTTAAAACTCTTGATAAACAATACACAAAACACGATACAATATATATATATATATATATAAATAACCGTATAGTCCTGTTAAGCTTATTTATATAAATAGAGAATGTAAAATAAGCCGTTACTGGCAGGGATTCGTACCCGCAACCTCTGGGAAACCGTTGGACGTGGACCGTAGGACGGTTTCCAAAATCGCGACCTCTAGGTTCAAAACCCTGCCCATGTCGGTGTTTTCATTCTCATTTTCGTTTCGTTTTCATTCTCATTTCATTTCATTTTCATTCATTCTCATAGTGAAAGATAACTATTATTAACGGATTCAAATCTTGTATGATTTTTAATATTTATATAAATATAGAATGAAAAATAAACCGATACGGCCAGGGATTCGAACCCCGCGACATCTGGAAAACCGTCCCGTCGCTCTACCTTAATTGAGCTACCGTATCGTAGTCTGTCTCGGTGAATTAAGCATTCTATATGTGATCGTCTTTATCGGGACCGTGGTGACATCTATTAGACATCGGTATAGGTTTCGGTTTATTTTTCATTCTATACTATGAATGCTTTGAAGCAATTGCGATCACGGGAAGAGACGAAGGATATATCAGTTAATCAGCTCAGTACACAAAACGTACCAACAGTATCTTGTGGTCTCACAGTGTCGTCAAAAACATGTGATCTTATATTTTACCTATTTACCTCAAATCCTCTATTTAAACTTTATTTTTAACAAGGTTCCAATATTCTAGCAATTTATTCTTGGAAAATATCGATTGATATTTATAGAGTCGAATGTTATGATTGGATTTGTCTGTGTTTATTTAGATTTGTGTATTCTTGACAACTGACGCTTCAATTGTTGCAAAATAAATATCAAACAAAAATTTTAAATGATATTTCCTAATTTTGTACGTTATTTTTTTTATTTATGTACCACTTTAAAATCTTAATTAATTTCAATATTTAGTAATTTTCGTTAATTATTCTTTCTGATATGATCTTCGTCACTCTTCGTATTAAGGCAAAAGAAAATAATAAAAGAAAAATATAAATTGTATATATTTTATATGGATATAAATTAGGTTATAACCAAATTCATATTAGGAGTCAACTTGATACTATGTGTAACAGTTGGCAAATATTTTCGGAAAATATATTTTTACAATGTATACAACAACTAAAAAGTGTAGCAACGGTCTTGAATACACATTCAGAAATAAAGACATTATCCTAGAAGCATTAGCGTATTCTTATTGAGCGATCTTATAAAATAAATTCATTTACGTTTTAAATATGCCCATGTGACAATCAAGTGAAATCAAACTTAAGTACATATACTTAAATTTGATTTTACTTGATTTTATTAAACTTATCCTCTACCTACTACATCAATGTATGCAGTTACTTGCGCAAACGGATAGAAGAATATTTGTACATTCCGAAAATACCTGGTAAAAAAAACCCTATACCTAGTCTACCTGTACAATTATTCTAAAATGGTACGATTTTCCTCAATCTCATAAGACGGAATATGCTTCTGTAAAGCTGTTAGAGTTATGATAGAGTGTACCTGTAATTGATTTGATCTCTCTTCACCAGGATCCAGAGCATCGCCAACAACAAGTTCCTGGTGGTGCTAGAGCTGGACGATGTAATCGAGACCGACGCGGGGCTCTACAAAGTTAAGGCTAAAAATAAAATGGGCGAGGTGGCCGCCTCTATCAACCTTAACTTTAGTCGTAAGTACATTTATTTCATCTCATACTCTTAGCCCTGCTGGCTTATATATATACAGACTTTTATTTTGTATTATCGTGTTAGAGAAATATATTTTTAGTTCCTATACTTGAATGTCATAAAAGTATATACTCTGATACAGTTTAAAAGGTAGAAGTATTTGTTCTGATATTCCAAAACAGTCCTAGATACGAGGTTAGATATATAAGCATATTTATATAATATATGTAAAAATAGAAGAAAGAATATGATGATGTTATAAAATCATTCACAATATAAAGTTACAGTTTACACAAACATATCCTTATTAATATTTAGAATAAAACTCGTAATATAACACTGTTCTTGATAAAATATAAAAATATAAGAACTAGTCATCGACCGACGAAGCCAAGAACGTCAACATTGGCGACAGGGTCAACGTGTTGACAATCTACGTTATAAATGTGTGATGACATACATACTTCATGTTTGAGTGATTCCTCCTCATGTTTCTTAAGATAAAAGTACTATAGAATGAATTGCTTTCAAGCGCAATTGTCAAAACAAAACTAATATAATTCTTACATGGTGACATTAAAATTATTTAATAGTGCCTACAGGACAAAATAATAATTTAAAAAATATAACAGGAAATTCTAGATTATAGAAACATAATGTTTTCAGAACTAGAATTATCGAACACCTGGATCTATTTTAGAATTGGTTCTACAGCCATTCAAAATGTTTACGTCTGGTAGATGTTATTCAAACAAAATTTCAGCCACAGTAACTCGAATTTATTTCTCGAATACGATAATTTCAGCTTCGTATTGATATACTATATGTACACACAATAAAATTGATGGAAACAAAATCTGTTTTTAGATATATTTTTTCTAAGTTAACGCTAAACAATTTTTGTTCATTTGTGTTGATTTTTTGTGTATTTGTCTCTGTCATGCAAAAATTAATATTAATAATATTTAATGTGATAGTTTATCGTTCTAGCCAACGTTATGATATTTTTTATATTAACTTTGTTTTTTCTCTATGTGGAATAAATAGTTACATTTAGGTGATTGTTATTTATTCAAACAGTTAATAGCAATTTTGCGACCATAAATTATTATTAAATTTGTCGAAATGTCGTCGTTAAAAAGGTTATTCAGAATTAAGCAGATTTTTTTCTCAGTGTTCTTATTTTCTTGTACAAAAACAACTTTACATTTGATAGCTCCCATTAATATCTAGTAAAAAATTAAAAAAAGGTGTTATAAAATTATTTTTATTTTCAGCTGCTGACGAAGACAAACAGAAGTGAGTATATAATTTCATATACATTTTGATTACCTTAATAGCTTTTTAGGTACCGTATGTACCTACATTATACTAGCATTAAAAATATTAACGAATCTATTTAATATAATTATTAGCTATTTATTGTGGTTGGTCTGTGTCTGATTGAGTCTGTTGTGCAGAAGCACTATCACAACGTTATCGTTTAGAGAAGTTTACTAACTTCTAATCTAATTTCTAAATAAATAAATTGTACACCACATAAAAACAGACATATTATAGTTATAAATAAAATTTTGTAAAATAAAAATATTTGTTAACGGTATAATATTCACTAACCAAAATTTTCAATCTTCAGACAAATAGACGGTAAAGCACCAACGTTTGCGCGCAAGCCAGCCATCAGACAAGAGGATGATGGTAAGCGACTGATCTTCGAGTGCCGCATCGAGGCGGAGCCCGTACCCAGCGTAGCGTGGTTCCACAACACATTGGAAGTCAAACATAGCCCAAGACATAAGGTAAACTTAACATGCCCTAACAACATGTTTGATGAAACTAAACATTATCACAACCTCGAAATAAACCTAAAATGTATAAATTGGTAAATTCTCCATTGGTTCGGAAAATTATTCCCACCGTACTGACGCGGTTAAACAAATTCAACTGGACCGATTTATTAATTTAAACCCCAATTTATATGCTACGAATATTACAGGTACAGTAACAATAAAAAGTCGCGATCGTTATTATCCGTAGTTTCTGATGATATACAAATAGTTATTTAAAATTTTGACGAAAGGTTGCTATGAAGACATTTTCAATATTAAATTAGTTTATCACCCTTGAATTAACATGTTATTATATATAAAAAAATAAATCAACGAATAGTACTTGAATTTAGATTCTGTCCATTAGAAGATCAAATGACCTTGACCTCATTATATTTGGCTCAGGATCTGAACTTCATTTTTATAAAGAATATTATATCTACATACATACATTAAATAGACGGATATAGAGTTGGTTCACTATAAGTAAAGTATGTAAACATTGTTATATATACAATGTTTATAATTTTGATTTATTTGATAACTAGATTGTAAAATATGAAATATGAAATCCACATAAATTATATAAAGGGCACTGGTATTAATATAATATTAATTTCACAGTTAACAGTAAGCAAAGACGGCAAATCTTACTACGCATCCTTGGAAATAAACAACGTGACGGTTGAAGATGCTGGCAAGTATCGGGTAACAGCCAAGAACGAGCTTGGCGAGAGCAACGCTACTATAAGTTTGAACTTCGACAGTAAGTTTAAATATACCTGTTACGAAAAAAAATAAAATTATACTGACCTTCATACCTGTAACGCGAACTGTGATTTAGTTACAAGTATGTAAGTCAGTTCAATAAATTTCAAAGTAACATAAATATGAACAAAATCTATAAATATAAAATCCGCCAACAAATTTAAAAAAATATTAAATACCGCATGTTCCTTATTACTGTTTTGCTTAATATTACTATAAAGCACTTGTTAAACAATTTACGTTTACAAATACGAAAAAGTATTTCAATATGTTTTAAGAAATAACAATTGTCACTTATTTGTATTTGTGTGGTTCTAACCATGTTAACGTGTAGTCTCATTATTGTAAGCGTAGAAATTTGCAGCAATGCTTGTTAATTCATTAACTAATTTCACAAGAACTCTTAAGATAATTGTTCGTTTATTTTTGTTGTGTTTCGTTCTCATGTTAAGATGTTTTCTAAGTGAATCATGACGTATTTTTCTCTATCATATAACTCATGTCATTATTTTCTCTTAAACATTTTTAGGTTATTTATGTTTACATCCCTTGTCTGTCTTACTATTTCCTGTTACTGAGCTAAAAGCTTTACTAACCATGTACATCCCACTATTTTATTTTGTGTTTAATGTTTCTTTACTCGCTTCTGCAAATGCAATTGTATATTTATAACCTTAGCAACTGTAATGCGTACTGATTGTAAGATTTTTTTAGTTACAAGATGAACAAATAATCCAAATTTCACATATTTATGTATCTATTTGATAATCTTACCTACTTTCTCTCCCTTGATTAACTTTATATACAAATCTGGATGCGTTGTAATTAATACGAACACGAGTCCTAAGAAAACATCTTAAATTAATTGTATTTTATAAAGCTGCAAATTTTCGTGGAAATAAATCAACTATTGTCAGTAATAAATAAAATTAAATAGGCGATGAAGCGCCCGTGCCTGAAGACTTTATCAAACCGACTTTTACGGAGAGACCAGTCATCAGGCAATCGGAAGATGGTACCAAAATTACGTTCGAATGTCGATGTGTTGGCAAACCGAAACCAACCATTTCATGGTAAGGGCATCCATATAAAACTCAAATTATAAAACTTATGTCCTTTGTACACTAACATTGAGGCACATACGCAGGTACCAAGGAAAGAAATTAATAAAAGAAAGCAGTCGATACAAAATTTCATTAGAAGAAGATCAATCTTTATACCATATGGCGCGATTAGAGATCATGGGGGTAGAAAATGCGGACAAAGGAGAATACAGGGCTTTAGCTAAAAACAAACATGGGGAAGGCGTTGCAAAGATAAATTTAAATTTTCAGGGTGGGGATAAACCTAAGTAAGCATATTTAAAAAAAATGCGTAATAGTTATGTGTAAGAATTCATTATTAAATCGTTTTTTTATTTAAACAGAATCCCCGATGGTAAAGCGCCTCGATTTCCAAAAAAACCGACTATTAGACAAGAAGGGGATATTTTAATAATGGAGTGCGTGCTTGAAGCACATCCCGTGCCAGATATTACTTGGTTTCACGGAGATAAAGAAATTAGGGACGGTGCTAAAATGAAAATGTCTCGAAAAGCTATCGGAAAAGATACTTTTAATCTCACTCTTGAAATTTTAAGTCCAACTAAGGAAGATGGTGGCAATTATAGATGTAACGCTTTTAATGTGTTTGGTGAGAGCAATGCTAATATTGCTCTTAACTTCCAAGGTAATAAAAAGGTTATCATGAACTAGTTTAAGATTAATATAGATTAAGTACGCATACAGTAGCAATGCATGTGATGCTCAAGCTTTTGTGCTGCATGATATTTATATGTATCGATGCGGTCGATATTATGTCTGTTTTTTTCATTTAGGTGGGGATGACGAAAATGGTTTTGCACCATCGTTCATAGAAAAACCTCGAATCATTCCCAATGAAGACGGCACACTCATCACAATGCGTTGTGTGTGTAAAGCTAAGCCGGCGGCTGAAGTAACGTGGTATAGAGGCACAACAGTTGTAAAAGCTAGCAGTAAAATTGAAATTAAATCATCAGTTATAAGTGAAGATGTTTATGAACTTGTATTTCTCTTATCAAACCCGACAGCAGCGGATGGTGGCTCTTACCGCTGTCATGTCAAAAATGAGTTTGGTGAGAGCAATGCTAATCTAAACTTGAATATTGAGGCTGAACCAGAACCTGAAGGGGAGGGACCAACGTTTGTTGAAAAGCCCACAATTCAGTCTAAAGATAATGGTAAACTTGTAATAATGGGTTGCAAGGTAAAAGCTAGCCCAAGACCAACGATCGTGTGGTACCACGAAGGAAAAGAAGTTAGGAACTCGTCGAAAATTAAAACTAGGGTCGAAGTACATGAAGACGTATATACAATAATTTTGGAACTCATCGATCCTGGTATTGAAGACTCCGGATTGTATAAATGCAATATTAAAAATGAACTTGGAGAGCTCAATGCAAATTTAACGCTCAATATTGAAAGTATGTATACCTTAATATACAGACAATAGCACTATTTCATTTAAACAAACGTTTATCATCAACATCATTTTTTACAGTCATTCCAGTTATTAAAGAGAAGCCAAAGATCATTAGGATAGTTAAAAAGAAAACCGTTATTGTTGAATGTAAAGTATTAAGTAAATTTGCACCTTCTTGTACGTGGTTCAAAGAAGCAGGCGCTGTTAAAGAAGATTCAAGGCATACAGTTTTGATTGAACCAGTTAGAGAAGTGAGTATCGTGAAAAGAAAAAAAATGTTTTATATTTAAGTAACTTTACAAAAATACTCATGTTTTGTGTGTTGTAGGGTGAATTTGCAGTCAAGTTAGAAATTTCGAACATAACACAACAAGACAAAGGTTCATATAAACTAGTTGCTAAGAACGAGAAGGGAGAAGCGACGTCACAACAAGTCGAGATTACTGATATTCCCGAGGAGAAGGGTGAGAAGCCCCAAATTATAAAACATCTAAGAAGCCAAGTAAGTATATATTTTTAATGTTTTAAAAATAATTAGTTATCGGTTTGTTTTTAGTATTTAAATGCTGTCAATACTCTCCGTGTTTTTAATATTAATGCTAATGTTGTAAAAAACTCGACAAATTGAAGGAAAGCAACGGTTATACTAAAGTGATTATTTTAAAATAATGCTATACAATTTTCACCAGGCTAAAAAAGAAAACGATGAAGCAGAATTTTTAGCTGTGCTTAAATCATCTGACCAGTCGTGCAGATGTACTTGGTATAAAAATTCTACTGTTATAAGAGAGTCATCTGAAGTAAACACATCTTTTGATGGAACGAACGCACGTTTAATCATAAGAAAAGTAACCACAAAATATGTTGCTAACTATAGGGTAGTAATTAAAAACGAATTTGGTGAAGATGAATCTAGTGCTGATTTAACAATAGTTGAAGAAAAGGTAAATATTTATTGCTTTATTCTTTTTTCTTTATTATTAACTTGCTTTAATCTTAACCTAGTATAATATTACTTATTATTATTAGAAAAAGAAAAAAGAGGAGGAAGAAGAGGAAACGACAGTCATAGAAGAATCTGAAGAGGAAATGTCTATTGTCGAAGAAAAATCTATCATCGAAGAAAATCACATCGAAGAGAAAAAGGTTTGGAATAAATAACTTTGCATAATATACGCACATTATATAATCAAGATATTATTCTAAAATTGAGATTAAGTAGGCCAGAACAGTTACAATTCACTTCTATTTTAAGCACATACAGGAATACAATATTCATAGTAATAAAATATTTATTTTATGTTAACTGAATACACTATCAAATATAATGAATTTGTAATAAAAATGATCATGTTATTACAGAAAAAGGTAGAAAAACAAGAAGAAAAAGAAGAGGAAAAAACCGAAACTTTACAAAAGAAAGCAGCAACTAAAAAGGTGTCAAAGAAAGAAGAAGTGAAAGTAGAAACAAAAAAAGAGGAAATCGAAATCGAGGCTCAGAAATCCGAAACTAAAGTGGAAGCTAAGAAAACGGAAACAAAAGTTGAAGCGAAGAAAATTCAAGACCAAAAAACAGCTGATGTTGAAATGGAAGACGCAAGAAAGATTCTAGAGAAAAAAACTGCCAAAACAGAAGAAGAGAAAAAGGTACTTCTAGAAAAGTTAGAAAAGAAAAAAGTTGAAAAAGCACCTGAACCTGAAGCAAAAATTGAAGGTATTCCAAAATTAAAATCTGTGAAACCAAAAGAAGAACCTAAAGTTGAAGAAGAAAAGAAAGAAACTAAGAAGACTGAAGAAAAGAAAAAGGTTATTAAGAAGAAAGTAGTCACCAAAAAGAAGGAAGATGTAAGTATATTTTTTTTTTACTTAAAAGGATTACATCATATAGCAATATGATTTGAGTTTATTACCATTGCAACGTTGAACATATGCAATGATGGCAATTTTAAGACAATGTTGTGTTAATATAAACATGTGTTAACAAAATGCTTGTTGTAGACTGTTGTGATAACATAGATGTGCTAAATCATTTTTAAATTTAGGAATTCGAGTTTGTTGATGATTACGAGCGTCCCGTATTGGAGAAATATGAAAAAATTACACCAACACCACTAGAAAAGAAACCAAAAGTTAATGACACATTGAAGGTAATTACTACACAATATCCACTCGATTTACACACAGAGCAAATTTCTTCTGTTAAATAGTCAGTTTTTCTTATTCATTTTCTTATAATATGTATATTTAGTCAAAACGGGCGTCAGTATCTGAAAGTGTTAAAAGTGAACCGGAGGAAAGTGATGAAGAACCTTCGGTTGCTACTCCAGCTCCGGAGAAAAAACCTAAAGTAGAACCAGAGAAGGTATATTTAATTAATTAATACTTAAAACTATTTTCGTTAAGGTAATTAATGTTAAATACCAAAAACCGATATGCGATATAACTTTTATCAATAAAATAATAATAGTAATAATCTTTCAACTGTAAAACATTAAACTACTAAAGTTTTGTAAAACGTTAAACTACTTAAGGTTGAAGAAGAAAAGAAGCGTCTTAGCATCAAAAAAGGTAAACCTAAACCTGAGGAGCCTGTTGATGAAATATCACAGCCTAAATTATCTAAAGTACCAACTAAACCTGTTGAGGAAAATGTTGAACAGCCGCAAGTAGCGCAAAGTAAAAAACCGTTGAAAAAGGTAACGATCCTATTATTTTTTTAAATCAATGCAACCTTTCGCATCATGTATATAAATTAAATAATCAATTTCTGCTGTAGCCGGAAGAACAAAAAGAGTATATCGATGATTATGAAAGACCAGATTTAGAAAAATATGATAAAGTCACACCTACTCCATCTGATAGGACAAAGAAACAGAATGGAGTCAAAGAGGTATATAGGAATATTTTTTAAAAATGCGTTATATCCCATATATTTTAGTTATTTTACATTTTTAATTATTATATAAAAAAAAACAGTAAAACTTCTTTGATGTCCATGTAATTAGTTATTACACCACGTATTATTAGAAAGAATGTAAAGAAATATACTTGATCTATAAACATTTAATAGGAATCATCCGATTTCGTTGATGATTACGAAAAACCGGAACTCGAAAAGTACGAAAAAGTAACTCCCACACCAAAAGATAAACGTCGCATTAGTGACATACAGGTAGCTCTTTAACACAATTCCAATACTTATAAATTATCGTTTTACTTTTATAATTATAAAAATATACAATTGGGAAATATTTTTAAGGACGACACGGATATAATGAAGGGTAAAATTAAGCCCAAGGATAAAGAAGATGAACCGGAACTTCCAACATTACGAAAAGTATCTATTGCCAAAGATAAGGTAGTTAGAGTTTATTTGTTTAATACGAAACGTAAAACTAATTTAGGTACTTACCTAATATTTATTATAATTATTATAATGATAGGAGGAGGAGAAAAAGCCAGATGAAAAACCAAAGGCAAAACCAACTAAGAAAGACGACACAAAACCTAAAAAACGTCCATCCCTTAAAGAAAAGGAGGTACAGATGAATATTCTAATGTTTAATATATCACAATAACTATTAAAATACCTTTTTATTTTGGTACTAAAGAATAACTGCAAATAATATCCCTTCGCATTATTTGCACCATTTTCTGATACACAATAATCACAAAATAGAATAACTAAAAATGTGCCGCTTAACGTTTGCATATTACTTTACACAGAACACTTCACAAGATATACCTATAAACTGATACTAAAAATAACATCTTTCCTGAATTAATGTTTCCTTTTCTCTTTTTATGTAATATTTTTAATACAGACTCTATGGTAAGGTAAGTACAACTAGCTATATTCGTATTTGCTTTATATGTGTGTGAACTTTATGTTTGTATATGATCCAGAGGATACAAGTTAAAGGAGCTATTAAATAGAACAACAATTACATTGTACACATTCAGTACTAAATATTATTAATAATACATTCATGTAATCTGATTTCAAAAGGTTGTAGAAGACGAGTTCATTGACGATTACGAGAGGCCGGTTCTCGAAAAATACGAAAAAATAACACCGACACCAATCGAGAAAAAGCCGAAGGTACACTGATAACACGATATAAGTAAAAAATTTGCTTTTACAGATTTGCTCATAAAAATAACATACTTTTAAATGCTGTTGATTGCCTAACTTCAGTTAAACAAAATGGTTTATTAGTTAAAAATAGAGCAAATAAATATTTGTATATTCTATATATAATATTATATTTTTATTTCAATAACACATTAAAACAATATTCATAAATTAGGAGGACAAAAAGCCTGAAGAACAAACACCTACTTCAACTGTTCAAAGACGACGCTCAGTCAAAGACAAAGATAAGCCAGAGGTATAAAAAATAAAATAAACACTTAAATACTGTTTAAAAAATTAATTTAGTTAAATACTTAATTTAGTTTTTCCTAATTCAGCCTATGGAAATTGACGAAAATGTTAGTATAGCTAAGCCAAAAGCTCCAATCAAACCAGGACAAAAGCCTGAAGAGGTTTCACTTACACACAAAACACCCGCTGAAATTAAGCCCACGGTTCGTATTAGTTTTGAAGTAATATTCCTGTGATTGAAGCAATAGTATTTAAACAAATAAAATATATTTTATGTAGGAGGATGAGGCTGAAGCCAAACTTAAAATAAAGAAACCTGAGATCGTTGAAGAAAAAACAATTAAGCGACCTGTACCCAAAGATAAGGATACAAAGGTGGGGACAGAAACATCATTAAAGTAACGCTTAGGACCGCTTCCAAATAATGCTTAATGATAATTTTTATTTACTTTATTTTCAATATCTATGGATTCCTCTACAGAAATGAAGACAGATCTTTTTTCCAATTTATTAAAAATAGTTTTACTTCTCGTATAGGTAAAATATGGACTTATTGCCAAAAATAACAAAAACATCTTAGTTTAGGCCTATTGAAACTGAAATAGTAACACAACATCTCTTATTTAATTAACAAATTTAGGCATTTTGATAGTTTTATGACGCCTAACTTGCCTTTCATATTTTTAATTTAAAATGCACTTACCAGTGTTCTAAATCGTTTTTTTACATTTGATACCTAGGGCGAGGATACTGAAGAATCGATCAGTGTTTCCAAACCAAAAACTAAAACAAGCACAACTGCTCCTGAAGAGGCTTCGTTGACACAAAAGACGCCTGCGCAGAAAAAACCAACGGTACTTGATAATTGCGTTTTATAATTATCTCAGTAACAATTTGAAATCACATACTTTAATATTATTACTATTCGTAATATACAAAAATTCATAGGAGGGTTCTGAAGCGGCACAGCTTAAGGTCAAAAAACCGGCAGTGGTCAAAAAGGGAACCAAAGAACCTAAAGAGGTACTGGTATAAACAAAAATTTCCTTAAAAGTATTGAGATAATAAAAAAATACACAGGAATTAATACATTAACATTATGTTTTTATAGTTAGTTGCAACGCACAAAGTAAACTAACGTTAGGTATACCTGCACTAAAAGGAAACCGCTTTGGTAATATTGAAAGTAAAATTAGTTTACATTGTATTGCTTCTTTAGGAACCTTTGCCAATCAAAGGAGGTAGATTTGAATTACCACAGCTAAAGAAAATCACAAAGAAGACATCCGAAAAGCCTAAAAACGCTAAGTCTGAGCTGAAGGAAACTTCGGACATGGTAAACATTTCACAGTACTGAAAATGTTTCGTGTCGTTACGTCCCCTTCTTATGTCCTAGTTGTTATTTCAAACTATTTCTGTCTACTTGTCTTACACACTTCTTTCACACCAATTTACTTACACAAGCAGCTCATTATACATATATGTATCACAAACACACTTGCATATAAAAACACTGCGTGTATGTGTATAAAGCCAGCCATCACGTTGAGATTTATTGGAAGGGTTGGGTAATACTTCGTGAAAGCTTATAGTTCCTTGTTGTTATGTCCTTACAATGGTTGTGAAAATCGCATGCTTCTATAAAATATTTGTTATTGGTTTTTGTTTCAGGCATCACCGCAGACATATTGTAGAAACTCTGTTTCTGATTTTAATCCACGATAACTTATTTGGTTTTATTTACAGTATGAATTGGATTTCGTGGACGATTACGAGAGACCAGTTCTGGAAAAATATGAGAAAATAACTCCTACTCCGACTGTAAGAGAGAAAAAAGAAAAAGAAATCGCTAAGGTAAGAACGACATTAAGGTTTTTTGATAATTATTATTATTTTTTATTTTATGAGCTTTAAAACATTATCTGCAAGCTAAGTGCAGCTGCAACTTTGTTAACCAAATAGTTATACTGTAGTATATTTTTTTTCAAAACATAATTTATTGTTTCCACAACCGCAGACAAGATATAAAATTAACATTTATTAGTATTTAGTAGTATATAGTGTAAGATAAATTATGGAAATAAGTCTATACAGTAGTGATATGTATACTTAAAAGCCATATGTATGTATAATAATACTGATTATTTATTTCTCAAGGTCGACAGTCGAAGAACGTCAGTTCAAAGCGAGGTAAGCGGTTTATTTTTCTATTTTTATCATATCAAAGAATATCATACTTTTATCTTTGTTTGAAGTCTGTGTTCATATGCCCCTATATCACCCAAAGAGATTCATAGAATTTTTGTAATAGATATATGTTCTACTAAAGTCTAGTTTAAAATATCTTATAATAATGCAGATGGTAGCCGAAAAACAACAGTTTCTCTCTGTTAAGGTATTAATTGTTTGGATTTTAAGTGTCCCTTGTCATTTCCCACTTAAATTATCAACATCAATTGCACTCATAATTAATTCCGGAAAAATGTAATATAATATTCCGTAAAATAAATAAAATTTTATTTCTTATTTACGAGGATCCCCTCATACAAATTTGTCATTAAAAAAGTATTCCAAGTGTTGAATGTATAGCATGCTACTTTTATCCAGTTATATATATACCATCACTGTATGACTTTTATTAAAATGTGTTTTTTTACCATATGTTTATATCATTTTTTTTGTTATCCTGTGATAACTCTCATTATTTTAGTAATTCTATGTTTGTACATAAAATATTTAATGCGTTTACAGACTGAGAGCAGAAGGTCCTCTGTTCAAAGTGAGGTAAGTAGTTCATCTGTATTTTACTAACGGGCAATTTTCCAATTTGCAAATAATTCTTAACTACGAAATAACTTTAATATTCCGATTGATATTCTATAGCAAACATTGTCAAGACATCTTGTTTATTCTCTCGCAAAGTTCGCTTCCATTCTTTAAGAATTAGCTACACGACAAGATATATTAAAAAAAAGTAAATAAGATCAAAAAAATGTTATGAATGAAAAAAAAACTATAGTGGGGATGTTCAAGAAGTGAGTTAATAAAAGCCGGATTTTTTGGCACTCATATCACTTTACGATAGGCCGCCGTGAAGTCTAAAGAGTGATAATGCTTGGGTTTCGGAGCGAGAAATATGCGAAAAATGTTTTAAGTGTAAGTGTATTGTGACCATAGTACAAAGTGATATGAAGACTAGTACTGAGTGTACGAATAATTTGAACTAAATTGGCATTCATCATCATAGAAATACACGTCGTGTATAATTATAAAGTAGTCTGTAAATATTGTAAAAAAAAGTATATTTTATAAAAATCACTTATGAATTTAAGACACCTTATCGTTATTTAGGTCCAACAAGAAGTTTCATCGGAAAGCCGGCGAAGCTCGATCATCGAAAATAAACAGCTTAAGGTAAATTCATCATATTAGTTTTTTTTACACCATAATGTGTTGACTTAGAGAACATCTCATATTGTTTTTACAGATGAACCGTTTCCTATAATTTAAATTTAACGTTTATAAATATTCAGCTCATAAGTATTTTTAAATATGCTTTTGCTCCGCATTTACAAAGTATGCAATTTGGGCTGGTTCGCGAATGTTAATATACTACCTGTGAGCTGGCCCACACAAATCGCGATCATTTGTTACCCAACCAGCGAATATGGATGTCGTCCAAATTGCTGCGGCCTCGCTATCTTTATTGTGGTAGTTAAAAACTAAAGAGTATTTTTCCTCTGGATGATGTTATTTTAGATTTTTCTTATAGTGTCAAAACTCAAGAATGAATTAGTTTATTTTCACACGTATGTAGTTCACACACTTGATCTTCCCGTCACTCTTACTGAATCGGTTTTATTAGTTTAGTAAGCCTTGGTAATAAGTGTCTTGTTTTAAACGTTGTTTCTTACTGTTTTCTTTTTTACTAGTTTACTAAAGAAACTTCTGAGAGCAGAAAGTCATCGGTGGCATCAATATCTGAACAAGAACAGGTTTCCCAAGTTAAAAAGACCGCTCTCAAGGTAAGTGGATGAGAATTAAGGAGAGAAGAAAGTCTAGTAGAAATCGACACAAGTAGAATGAAATCTAAAAGTGTTGGTTATCTGCTATTTGAATTTTTACAGCAAAGCGCAACCCAAAAGCAAATCCCGTATTTGAAGTTTGATGTAGACTTGAATTTTATAACTATATTAAATAGTAGTTTTTGGCTTAAAATGAAGTTGGTAGTGACACCAAGTATAGCTTTTCGCAAAATTTTACGCAAACACCCCAAACATAGAAATGCTTTTGCAAAACTGGTTGCACTAGTTAAGATAGATGCATAAAAATATCGAAACATTTAAAATTTCAGTTGTAAAAATATCGAAACACTTTTCATTTCTGAAGACATAACAAAAAAATAATTATAGCAACGATACAAATAGCATAGCATCTTAATCTTGGCCAAGTCACCGGTTATTTTTCAACAATAGATTTGTTTAGCGATAATGTATTTTGGTATCGCTTTATTGATACAATAAATTAAGTATTGGAGACTTGAATCTAACAAAATGCATTATCGATTGTTTATATTTTGATTAGATCCCTGCTTATTATTAATATTGATTTTAGACTAAAATAAGACAGCCCGAACCGGTTGTAAATGAATTAGAAACTATCAAATTAAAGGTAAGATTGCTTTTACATATGTGATGCATGTTGAAAATATTATGCCCCTATTTAATAGAATGAAAAATCCAAAAATGTAATTAAATCATGGCTTTTGTATATTTGTTCGTCCATGTTCGTTCTGTCTATTTTGTATTGTCCAAGCATAATTTACAAAAAAAAATAGGTACTTATTACATTTCTGAGATATTACATGAATACTATATAATTATGGATTGATAGGTAAAATAATCACTTTTTGTAAATAGGACGACACTAAGCAGGTAGAAGACAAAATTACTTCAAATTTATCTAAACCTAAAGAGGATGAGTATCCTTGGCGACCTACGAAACAAGACACCCAGGTACACACATACATATACATATACATTACACATTGTTATAAGCTCATAACCAATATAATATAAATAATTGTATTTAAAACTAGGATGTCGCTGAAAAGTCGCTCCCTAAGCGTAGTATTAGCCTAGATCAACCAAAAACTAATGAGGTTCTAAAACCTAGACGCCGTCATAGTAAAACAGAGGTATTTTTGATCACATTTAAATTTTATTTATTTCGTTCGTTAGTAGATTCTTACTTAATTTTTAATCTGCTATATTAGGATCTAGAAGAATCTGATAATGAAGTTGTAGATACAGAAATTAAAAGAAAGGTATCTATTGATCGTCCAAGCAAACCTTCTACACCATATCAGCCTTCAAGTAATGTTGATGAGGTATTATAAATATTTTGTAGAATCTTATATTATTTAAAATATTCGGGTTTAAACAACTTTAATTTTCTACTAGAATAATGGACCAGATGTGGATATAAATGCTAAAAAGACGGTTGATAAAAATAAGATTGCCAAGAAACCGACTAAAACTACAAAGAAGATCCCGTCTAAATTAGATGAGGTAAATTACCATATTTTTATCGAAGGAATAATTAATAAAATTATTTTAGTACTGACTAATTTTATAAAACAAAACTTTACAAGTTGTTTATAAATATATTTTTTAAATAAATGTTGAGGTTATAATATTATTGAGATAACGTCTATGTCTTTTAATAATAAAAAAAAAGTTTGGGACTCAAAAATAAGGTGCATGATGTAAAATTAAGATCGAAGATATTAAAGTACACAAAAAATACAAGATTATAACATACAAATACTGGCTCAAAACGTACATATTGAAAAGACAGATTTTTAAAGTATATCTTTAAAATTTATGAAGAAGTCGGTTAAAAACTGAATACTATATTAAATACATAATAACGATGTTTCTTAAACAGGAACATAACTTAGATATCTCTGATAAGCCAGAAAAAACAAATGTCGGTCCGCCAGCAGACAAATTATCCGTAACACAAGATTCAGTTTCAAATAATAAGGTACTTTTATTTTACGTACCTCAATTAATAAAATTGAAATCAATTAAGTTCTCTAAATAATCCTTGAAAGAAATAAAAAATAATATTATATTTACGTTTAGGACAACAAAGATGAAGTAATTAAAGAAGATTTATCTGATAAACCATCAAGTGAGAATATGTATCCGTGGCGTCGTCCTAGTAAATCTAAAGAGGTAATTCGTCAAGCTCAAATGATATATTTTAAAAGATCTAAACTAGTAATTTTAATTTATAACATACACCTTACCACTAGGAACCCGATGAGGTAAAACAACCTGACACAACACCAGACACACAGACACAAGATACATTATACCCGTGGAGAAAACAAAAGGAGGTAAAATTTATAAAAATCTCCAACAATTTGTTATATTCTTCTTGTATCGTAATAATTTACAAAAAAACTTATTAGGTACCCATTCTTATCACTCCTGAACCTGATCAAAACGAAGTGCCTTTTTCATGGCAAGTCATTCCTGAAATTCCACAGGTATAACAAATTTCTCGGAAATAATTTACTGTCATTTTAGATAAATCAATATTAATTCAATCGTCGTTTTAATCAGGCTGAACAATTGCCAGAATTAGAAGATAAATACAAAACTACATTACAAGAAATACCAGACACTAATGTACCTTGGAGAAGATCTAGATCTCCTCAGGTATAACATATTTACATTTAAAGAGCACAGTCTATTTACAATTGCACTACACATTTCTCAAAAGATAACATAAAAATTATAATTGGATTTGATGGAACGATTATTCTTTTAAATTGTCACAATACTTATTCGCATCACATACATACATCCGTAAGGTCGCCAATAATAAATTTTACTCTTTAGGCTGGAACAGAGGGCAAAGAAGAAGAAAAACCTGGTCTCTTAGAGACTTCACAACCTGCATTAGGCAGCAAACCTCAACCAGACGAGGTATACAAATTGGCTACAAATTATCACACCAAAATCTTGCACAAAGCACTGTATTTGATTATTTTGAAAAACACACTGCACTGCACTTTCTTTGATTTCGTAGATTAGCACTGAATATAAGAACATCTTTTACACAAACATAAAAATCTATCTATAACATTAGAATGTTTTTTGTATCCAAAAATTATATTCTTAATGTATATATTTGTATTATATATGTTTGTCTATGGTAACGCAAAAGTATTTGTTGTCTTGCCCTTTATCTTTACTTTTTATGTAGACTTATTTTCCCAGCTTCGCTTCAGCTTATTAATTTTAAATATGATATTATATGTCTTAAACTATTTTTATTACAGGAACTTTTTATGGTAAGTATGAAGGTAAAAGTATAGTTATTGATATTTATTTACTATTTTTTTAACGTGTCAACCAAAAAAGTTTTCTCAAAATGTTCTTAAAGTTTTCTTAATACCTTCATTTCATCATCAGTTTTTAAAAGTACCACTATCGGGAAATTTATAATCGCAAATAATTTGTTGGTAAGGTATCAAGAATTTAGAAGAAGAAAAGGAAAAGCTTATAATACTGACCAGAAAATTTAAGTTTATGTTGAAAATTACAGAAAGTAGCTGTTAAAGAAGAAAAAGTAGAAGCGGAAGTTAAGAAAGCAAAGGTAACAACTGTAAAGAAAAAAGCCGAAGATCTACCTGAAATACCCGACTATGAAAGGCCAGATCTTGAAAAATATGAAAAAATATCACCAACTCCAACAACACGAGAAAAGGCAGAAAAAGACAAAGTAAATATAAGATAACAATAAAAATTTATAACCTGAGTAACATATGCAAAAGTTTATATTAATGTGTCTTTCGTTGAGGAGCAAAGTTTAATTCCTTTGTTGTTTAGCCGGCTGAAAAACCGAAGGTACCAGAAATTAAGGCACCTGAGGAAAAGCCAGCGGCACCTAAAATCGAGGTGGTACACGAAAAATCACCGAAACCAGACGCAGCAAGGAAACCATCACTATCCCCAGCACCTCCTGCTAGGCGAGGCTCCCTCATCCCTCCACCAGAGGAAATGGGAAGACGACCCTCTCTTATTATCAGCGACGAGGTATGTACCTATTATTTACTAAGGAACAAAATACAATTAAATGAAATAATATATAATAACTTATCTTTATTGTATCAACGAACTCGACAAAGGTATGATAAACTCCTAGACTCCTTGTTGTGCTATTTAATTGTAGTCTAGAATAGATTTTACATTTTACGAATACCCTTTCAAACACGCATTTATTTTAAAAGTCTTAAGGATTTTGATATTTTTATTTCATATTGTCACAACTTTATTATAAAATAGGTGCGTGGTAACGTATATTATGTATTGTGAACCCTGTAGACCCTATTCTGTCAAGCCGAACCCATAACAATTGAACACCCTGAGAAATTCCTTTGAATTACGCTTTACCATCAGTATGATGATGCTTGAGTAAACCTGGTGCTTAAGTAACGAAAACTATTAGTTGAATTGATTGGTTGATACAAGCTTAGAATCCTTTATTCCATGCTTTTTAGAAAATAGTATTTACACAGAATAGGTTATTAAAATTAGGGAACAGATATTAAGACGGTAAAACACGTAATCCACAGGACAATAGAAAACTAAGACCTGGAGAGGTGATCGAAGAGAAGAAGGTAATAGCGATATTGCTACGACTATTGCGTTGAATGCTATCGTTATGATGTTGCCGTGAAAAAATTTAACTGTTCTTCTGTCAAAGAGATTATGTTATTGCAATGCATCCGGTGCAGTTTATAGCACTTTTTACACAGGAAGTTATCTGGATAATCACATAACTATATAACATTTAGCTACTGGATGGAACGTTTGTTCTAGTTATATATTCTATGTTATTATTCAAGAATACTTGACTTCTCGTACAGAGCACCGAGCTATTGCACACTTTTGTGACACAGCACACATAAACAGCACAGCTTATCCGCACGTATGCACACGAATAACGGTTACAACCAGGCACACGGGTATTAACATGATGACTTCAAAAAGCATCACGAAGTTAAAAACCAAAACTAATAAAAAAAAATTAACAAGACAACAGATGCAACATGTAATGAAATGACTAATTCACAGCTGTTTTACTCAGGGCACAATAAATAATTATAATAGGTTGTAGGGTTAAAGGTCTCTCCGGTTCGGCGGCACAGATAGGCAATATTTACATACAAGGGGTTATTATCAGTATTTTTTAACAACAGGTCACGAAATTACGCCCTGGAGAAGTTTTAGACGAGAAAAAGGTGAGAGGTTTGGGTCTGGTCAGTTTTAGGAGGCTGCTTGCTTTGCAGAGCATTTGTTTAGTTTTTTTATCGCACGTGACGGACGTTAGTCTTGTACATAAATCTTGACTTTTTGAACTTACGAATACATCTTACTCTTGATTAAGTACACTATCCAAAACAGAATCGTATTACTAGTACATTTAACCATTTTAATCTTTATTTTTATGAATACTTTGACTTTACTATACAATTTAGACAAAATATATTAGATTAAATTAAACTTAGACTTCTCCTTAGTTTTCCCTTTCTTGATACGACAATACCACAATCCGCTGTCAGGACAAGCGGGGTACTCTTTACAGTAAATTTTGTAGAGCAATACAGAAACAATGTGTAATTTGGAAAAAATACCTTTAATCAATTATTCCATTATGACCCTTATTGACTTGCTTTGTAGTCGAATATATACTTAGAATGGCTTATTTACAATTCTTGTAACATCCTGCCTTAATTTTTAACGCTTGCTAAAAACTAATCCTTTTTACAAAGACTTGCAAATGAGTACAAAATTACTTACGTATTGTTTTATACCAGCTTTCCTTCTCTTCGCAATTTTCTTAATAATTGCACACAATATACAAATTACACACACATGGAAATAATATAACACGAAAAAGCACCTCGTTACATTATGAGATGGCACAATAATTATATTAAATATCTTACACACACTGAGTCATTTTAATGAAACATTTATATTTTATTAATTTAAGCACAAAATTAACAGAGAATGTATACTAAACCAATTATTTTTTTCCAAAAAGAAACGCGGCAGGCCGGGTGAACTTTCGGAAGAGGTATACCTGTGTGAAAATATATGTTTAGATCTCTATGTTATAGAAAAAAGATCTTATAGTTTCGTGGCTAACATAGTTTTGACACCGTGATTAATTTATCTGTTGTAGGGCAGTCGTCTATTATTTTTCAAAGAAAACTCATTATAAAACGGCAGACAAACCCGTGATATAATTAGTTTCTATCCCTAAGGAAGATATCTATATTTAGACAACAAATGTTAACTTCATGCCCCTAATTTAGTAATTAGAGCTACTAAAACTGTCTATCTAATATCAACTTGCTAATATAATAAAGTACCTAAATAATGTATTTAAAATTTGCACGATTTGCATGTTATTTTTAAATATATTTTAAACATTCCTGGCAAAGGCCTACTTTTAAAAAACATATATATTAATATTATATGTATTGCACCAGCTACCCACGCTTGCCTTTCATACATCTATGATGATAAAACTATGTTTTGAAGTTAAATAATAAATACCTGAAAAGATGCCACAAAACATATTTAAGTAAACAAATTAATAGCATTCCAATACAATGTCGTTACCAATATATATATCAAAGAATTTAATTTAGAAGCGGAAGCTATAGAAAGATCTAAAATTATAAATCAATGAATTGAGCCAAGCTATGACGTAAGCACATGTGTTAAAATAAATAATAGTTAGGGATGGTTAGGAATACAATCATATTGTAGATAAAAAAAATCTTTAGCATACTGTTAATCTATTGATTATTAAGAAATTTATTGACACTAAATAAGATCAGGTCATAATTCAGATCTCGGGTAGTTATGATAGAATCTAGACACATTAGTTTTTCAGGAGCTTATAAAAATGACATCAGCTCGTTTCAGAACGCCAATGATTGATAGACTTAGATCAAGAACAAGAAGCTAGGCCAAGGCTCAATCTAACTTTAAACATCAAGTCTCTTTGATTATTAATGCAAGTTGCCAACTCAAATGACTTATAGCTTCAATCGCTTATTTCATGAAATATCATTTATTAATAAGTGCATTTGAGAGTAAACTGTCCGGATTTAAAAATGGAAAAAGAGGACATTGTGGTATCTGAATTAGTTCCATTCTGCTATATTAGATGGAAGAAAAAACCATTGTAAGACTATGTAGTATAGTTTCAGATGTCTGATTTTTACAAAAATATATTTCTAAAGAAAACAATAACCTCCTCATAACAAAATTGTAATCAGTCTTGCTTAAATAAAAAAGTTTCCCAAAAAAAAAATCAACTGAAAAAGTTCGTTGCTCATTCCAAAGCGCCACAATTAGATAATGTTATTATTATAAGCAAGGTCAAGTTGTAAATAGATTAGAATAGCTATGCGTGATTGACGGATAGTTATAGATAAGGTTCATACCTTACTCCAAGCGTGGGTTGGAAGAACGCTTCGTGGGCGCTATATTATCTCTGATATTCTTGGCATAAATACTTTGACAATGATGTACCAGCATCATTGACAGGTGTTATCTTAACATCCATTTTCAGGCAGCACCTGCAAAAGTTTGATTGATATTTTTTTATTTATTAGCGATTAATATTATTTTATTCATTTTGTGGCTGTGATAATTTAACTTAAGAAGTAGATTTTCGTCTCAGAAATGGAACTTAATAAAAAAATGTCATATAATATTTCAATGGAAGAAGCTAAAATGACTTTTGTGCAGATCTTCACATTTAGGTTTGTTTCAAACTGCAATTAGAATTTATGAGTAGCACTCTGTTGAATTATGACCAACATTGAATATTATTTTGGTTTGATTGATTTATAGATGCAATCGATGTCAACGCGTCATACCAATCTATATATACAAACATACCGATACAACGAATTGGATAGGACATACTTTTGGTATGCATATATAAAACTGATTGTTCATTTAACGAAGCCTTAACAATCACAACATTTATGAGATGTTAGAACTTTAAGATTTTGATTCTAGATTCCTTTTATGATTCCTTTTATGTTTCCTTTTATAGTAGACACTCACTGCGACAAAACTCCACCAATTAGGTTTAAAGTCCAATTTATTGAAAAAAAAAATACTTTTCTTTGTTTTTTTTTTAATAAAAATAATTATATCGAAAGTCTATAAAAGTTTAGGGGTTAAATATAAATAACATATCCATAATTTAATATTCCAATAATACTTGATATTGAATTTTTAAATAAAATTAAAATCTCGCTTAACAGTACCTCAATATTTTAGGCTAAATTACAAATTAGCAAGCACATAAATTATTAAAAAAAAAGATTTTGTCTTCTTTAAATTTTTAATCAATTGAATTTTGGCACATGAGATGACATCAAGACAATCCACTTATAAAATACAAATTAAAAAAGAAAAATATTAACGCCATAACAATTTTCCTAACATCTTGAACACAACCGTTTACAAGTAGATAACTCTTCCTTCTGACCATTTATATCACCCAAATTACAGTATCAGATGACGACAACTTTACACATATGTTAACAGGATCGAAGTATAAACACGGATTGCTCACCTTAATCTGATAATTAATTGAATTGGTCTGCTGATTTGTGCTTGAGCACAAATAGAATACCACGTCCCCTCCAACTCTAAAGTAACTACACTCAACCCCTTTCAGTCTTTTGACACACGCGACCATTTTTAGATGGAACGACACTAACTGCACTTCAAAAAATTTAATCTATTTTAATATTTAACACCTATTATGTGGTGATCAATACTATAATAATAAATATATCAATGAATGTATGTTAAAATAAAAATCACGATCACGATGTGAATAAATCCTCAAACTTGTGATGGCGTTGCTACTGTGATATGACTGTGATTATAATAAACAATTGCTATTAATTACGTATGTTTATTGTATTGTGGCATCTTAGTTCTTAAATGTGATTAACAAAATGGCATCCGTTGCAAAAAAATCGCCTGCAGCTTTAGCTGTACCAAAAGACGCCACGGTAAGTATGTCTAGTTTTAAATAAATTTCGGATTCTATTAGGCCATCGAGATACATTTTATGCATTTAAAAATTATTATAAATATTATATATTTTTTTTACCAATTTCAATATTTGCAACCCTATCAATCCACCTTCAATAGTAATTTTCTTTCAAAACTCATTTATTCTTCCAAGATGAAAAAATAAATGAGTTTTTACAAGACTTTTATCGGTATTTTCCTAAATATTAAAAAAAAGTATTTGATGATCACAAACACATACATATTAGTTTATTTAAACTGTTATAAAACAATATAACTATTTTAGATATTTCATCGACGTCTTTTTGTTACTCTTTCTTTACTTAATTATAAAGAGTATTTTTCACTGGAACAGTCTCTTAAAAATAATCCAAATAAATTAAATCCATTAAATATTTTGGTGAACAACCTTATTTTAAAATTAAAAAAATATTTAAATGCTTTTTAAATTAGGAAAATTCATCTAGAATATTTACAAAAATATAATCAATAAAAATAACTTGTCCAACTCTTAAAAATCAAGTGTTTGAATGTTTCCTTATAATTAGTTTGCAGAAAATCTCAATAGGATTTATTGAAATTGGATTTGATTTTATCTTTTTCAATAAAGTTAATTTGAACCAAAAATACCCTCAATGACGTCATTCATAAAATTAAAAGTGCCACTATAATTCACAGTTGTAATTATTTCTAAGTGTTGCCTCAACACTTGTGCTACATTTATCAGGAAGTCCAGGTCTTCATTGTCGGGTCGTTTGGCGAACGCATATGATGCACAGCATCTGTCATAATAAAACTAATGTGCCTTGTATTTAGTTACGGTATAATTTTTCAATCTAATTCCGTCACCAAAGATTTCAATGTATCTCGATGACTTAACCGGCCGATTTTGTTTAGTTCAATTATTGTAAAATCACGATTTGGATATTCAATAATAATATATCATTTGGAATTCATTATTTTACCTAGCTTACCATACGATATTCAACTTTTTTAACATATTTGTCTATTAATACCAACATTTAATTTTGGAGAACCCATTATTGATATATATGCAATTTTCTTATTTATATCAATCATTTAACAGAGGTTTTTAAAATTAAATGTTTTTTATTTCTTATATGTTGATTTAAATGTTAATAACATTGTATAACTAAATCTGTTGAGATGCTAATGCTAAATTGATAATATAGCGAAGAAAATCTGGTGATGCAAGAAGGCCTTCTGTCCAAGATATAGAAGACTTAATCAACAAACCCTCTACACCACTCAAACCTCACGGATCCAAGGAGGGACCACCACAAATTGTGGATGTTCAAGAAAGCAATTCAGCGGTTGAAGGTAAAGTAACAAGGTCATATGCCTAGGAACATATATGTTTACGCTCAAATTATATGTTGTGAGATGCCACTATTTGTTTCTTACAACAGATCAAACTGGATATCTTACCGTTCAAGTGGAAGGTAACCCAGCACCGACCTTCAAATTTTACAAGGGTGTTACTGAAATTATCGAGGGTGGTAGATTCAAGTTCGTCACAGATGGAGAAAATGGTCTTATCACACTGTGCATGAGGAAAGTCAAGCCTAACGATGAAGGAAAATATAAGGTTGTTGTTAGCAACATCCATGGAGAGGACTCAGCTGAAATGCAACTATATGTGTCCGGTGGGTTCAAAAATGTATTTTATGTCATATTCGCTGATAAAATTGTATTCCTAATACATTTAAAGTATGGTCCATAAATACTTTCAAAAGAATTAAAGGAAAACTAACCTTCTATATTTTTAACCTTCATTATGTTGTACAATATGTAGATGCCAGTGGTATGGATTTCCGTGCTATGCTTAAAAGGAGGAAATACGCGAAATGGGGTGAGAAAAAGGATGACCCAGATTGGGGCGACTTGAAAGAAACTGAAAAACCAATCCCACCACTTAAGAAAGTTGAAAAGGTAAGATAAACTTTACTATCATCTAGTTTAGTAAAAAATATGTTTACGGATTGAAGGTAAAGAAGTGTATTTATACTAAGGACAGATATTTTTAGTGGTAAAATGTGTATTTTAAATAAATATTTAAAATAAATAAAATAAATAAAGAATATAATAATTGGACAGCTCCATCGGGTCACAGAACTATTTTTTAAGTATCGACACGAATACATCCATAAAAACTCCAAATTTACAAAGAAATAACAGTACTCTATGATATTAACACGTACATACACAATTTTATATACAAATCCAATATATTTTTATATAATTATATATAATTACACTTAAACGAGTACACGAAACATAAAAATGTTATTAGAAGACATAGATTTATTTAGAAATGAATGCCTTCTTACACCATACGAGAAATTAAGCTTTTGTTAAAGTCCAAACTAAACTGATTCATTAGTTTCATAGACGATTGGTGTCAGAAAGCATTATTTTCAAAATATTTCAACTGTTTCAAACATCGTGTGCATCATAGTATTTGATTCATAGGGCTTAGAGACTGGATATTTTGAAGAAGCAAACCAGATTGTGGTCGTATCCGAAGGTGTCGAGATGTGTAGATTCCCGGCGGACAGACGCAGAAACTCCTCAAATTGGTCCTGGTTTAAGGTCCTCAAAACACCAGAAATACAATATCATCATTCATTCCATCTTATATTTCTTTGCACTTATAACAATATGAAACACAACATAAGTGGTTGACGACTCCATACTATTTTCTATTTAAACTCTTTCGTGTCAAGGGAACATTAAAAAGAAGCTGCCAAAGTTAGTCGTCATGACAATAATTTAATGTGACAAACTCCGTGTTGTGACGTCTTTAATTTGCGTTTGCTTATAAACTAATACGATGGCCGGGTGGTTCACCAGGAAACTATTTGAACTGTTTAGAGTTAGTATAATTCAATAGTACCTTAGATTATTTAACGACTCCAACAAATAAAGTCTACACAGAACACTTGACTCAATGATCCCTGAACACTGCTTTCAATTAATGTAGCTTAACATCATTGATACAATACAGGCCCTGAGGACATTATTTTGTGTAACTTCTGATATCGATTCTAGGGCATTTATGAGATAAGGAGACGAATGTCTCTCCCCGAATTAATTCCCGATTGGCCCGCTTTGATGGAGACTGTCAAAATAAAGGTTCGATTAAACGAAGGAATAAAAATATAAATTAAATAATCATCTATGCTATTGGAATAATATATTGTATTTATAATTTTTTATGTTCAATAGAACGGTTACTTCATACTTCTTTGATGATTCCAAAAGGATTGATGTTTTTTAAATTGGAATGATAAAACACTTAAATAAAAGAATGACTAAAATTGTCCTCTTAAAATACTATTATTAATAATGATAAACAAATATTATCAAAAAAAAAAGTTAAAAAAAAAGGTGTATATTAATAATTATATTTTAAGAGCGATTTAAATAAACAATGCATAAACAGTGGATTTTAAATAACGAGCACAAAGTTTTTTCATCACTACTTCACCTTCTCTCTTAACTTCATTTTCAGGGAATGTAAGAAGAATGAATTTGATGATCATTCACTTTCTTTGGATGTTGGCAAATATATTTGATTCCAGGTTAATGTTACGTCAGTTTGAGGAGCTTTTGTCATGTTATATATTTAAAACAAATATTTTAAGTTGATGCATTCGGTGTACACATATTTTGGAATGAATCGTTTAATCAAATAAAGCTTTTTGTCTAAAAATGGCATTTTGCGAAACCAGTCATACTAATAACAAGCGTCAAATGTGCGTTAATAATAGGAAAGTTTGAAGTAACATTTTATAATCCAAATAAATCCAAATAGTTTTACAAAATTGACTACGCGATTACTAAGGAAATGTGGATATTTTATAGAGATCCCAAAATAGAAGACCGTCTCTTGCAGAACTGATTCCAGATTGGCCGGTGCTGCACTCGTTCAAAAGAAACGAGGTTTGACACCGCGTTTGTCCGTCGTTAGATGACACAATGCATCTTGAAATGTATCACTATACGTAATTTGTCGCACAAGAATATGTTTCACGTCTACACTTGAGCATAAATCTGTCCAGCAAGATTAGAAATGATCGTCTTGCACTGATATCTAATATTAAATTATATCAAAGCATAATGACCTACATAATATGACTTATAGCTCTAGTTATCTTATATTCTCTAGAGCTATTTATATTTGATAAAATGTACGGTAAAGTTCGTTTGTTAAATTTTTAATTTCGGGGAAGGATATCGTAATTACAAAACATATGTTCATATATTTGATTTCGGTAAAGGCTATGAATATTTATAATAAACAATAATTCATATCTATTTTTCAACATTCCAACTGGTTTCTTATTATCCATTAAGGATGTATCTAGCTTTCATTACACTTTACAAAACTTCATGGTTCAACAGGACGGACCATGTTAGCTATCAGTGCAAGTATCTTTTTGTCTAGAAATCTTCACCGATCTTATTCACCCTCAACTGTGTAAAAAGCACATTTTCTATTATCTTTTATGTTACTATACTATAGGCTCTTCTGCACTCCGTGATATCTTTCATTACAGCACTTCGCACCGGTTATTGCACAGTGTCATAGATGTTTCTATTCACTTCGGACATATCTTCAAAAATAATGAATAATCTTATAGAACAATATCTTTTAATAATTCATTATTTTTGACTAGCCAAATTATACGTTGTGCAAAGTCTTCCAACTCGCCGACACTCACGCATTTTTTCAATATCAAGGAAAATCTATTTTTTGTACAAACGCATGGTGTTTTATGCGTGGGGATGAAAGGATGGCTGATGAATCTAACGCCTCCGTCACCACATATTGTTTTAAATGTGTCACATTTTACTTTGCATTTGTTATTATTGTGTCACTTGTCGTATTGAGTCCAAGGTGTTCCAATGTGAAGTTGAGGTTACTGATGGTCCGCACATAGCTTTTTGTCTGAAGAGCACTTTTTCGTTATTACATTTATTCCTACACTGTAAAAGGTATATTAATTATTCACTGAATATTCCAGAAACAAGAATCTTTCTTGAAACCCCTCGTAGATCAAAATGCTAAGGAAGGCAAAGATAAGAAGGTTATATTTGAAGCGATTTTCACAAAACCGAATTCGAAACCAAAATGGTTCTTCCGTAAAGATGTAAGTTTATTGTATTTTCTTAAACATAATAAATTTATATACTTGGGAATAAAAAATACTAAATTTCTTTGTTTTTTGTAGGAACTGTTCCCTGGATCAAAATACAAGATGACAAACGAAAAAGACTCTTATAGATTGACCATTATGAACCCTAAAGTAGAAGATACGGGTAAGATTACAATTGAAATCGGTGGTATCACAAGCACAGCGTTCTTACAAGTTGAAGAACCTGATCCCACATACACCTTCACCAAACACTTAAAGAAGACTCTTACTGGATACTCCAAACATGAAGTCATACTGGAATGTGCAGTTTCAAACAGTTTAGCGATTGTATCCTGGTGGAAAGGAGAAACTAAAATTGAAGATGGTGAGGAGTTCCAAATATCCAAAGACCTATCTGGTGTTTGCAGATTAACAATTAAAAAGGCAAAATTCGAAGATGCCGGTAAATTTACTTGTAAAATTGAGAAACAAGCAGACAAAACCAATTGTGAACTTAAGATTATCGGTAAGTAATTAAAATAGACTATGCATGAAAAAAATGATTTAACGTAATTTGAGTATTTTACATATATTTATTATGTTTATAGAATATCCATATAAGTTCACTAAGGTTCTTAAATCCCAACAAGCCATTGAAAAAGACACCATTACATTGCTCTGTGAACTGGATGATGCATCGGGTGATGTCAAATGGTGAGTTAAGTTAATATAAGCAACTATAAATGAAGTAAACTTTGATAAACATTACCAATATTTAATACATATTTTATTAGGTTTAAGAACGACCAGCCCCTCAAGGTAGATAAACGTATCACGGTAGTAAAAGAGGGTCGCAAACGAAAGGTAGTCATTAAAGATGCTAAGGTGACTGATGCTGGCAACTTTAAATGCGTCAGCAATGCGGACGAAACTGCCTGCGAATTGATAGTCAATTGTAAGTTTAAGAATAGTCATAACTATTACTGTTATACAAAAAATATACATGTATGATTATATTCACATATTTACAGTGTTTAACAAAATTTCAACCATCTAATATAATATTACTTTTTGTGCATGGATATCATTATACCAGTCTCTTCAATTGAAATTTCAATTTACTCCTTTTAAATGCAAGACAATAATTTTCTTTAAAATATATATATATATATATATATATATTTTTTTTTTTTTTTTTTTCGAGGACTTCCAAAAGTCTAATTTCAGGGCTCCATAGTATTTATTAAAAGTTAAGGTACATGGTTAGACGACTAAGTTATTTTTATTATGTAAATGATATATATTCATATCACCTGCTTAGCTCTTTTAATATGGGCGCCGCGTATTGTTTTCTCTAGAGTAATAATTGTTTCGAACCTATAAGTATCCAATGCTTCCAATTTTATATTATACATGTAGGTTTACTTCATACGGATAACATCATAACTATTTTATTTCTTAACAGACTCAAATCGCTTCAACAAGAAGTTGAAGGACACAGAAGCAATTGAGAGAGATAAGGTGGTGCTTGAAGTAGAATTGCAAGATCAGACTGCGGAAGCTGTGTGGTCTTTCAACGGAGCGCCAGTTGTGCCAAATGAGAGGTAAAAAAATATAAAAGGTTAATTCCCTTGCAGAATGCATAGAAAATAATATCCTTTAAAATATTGTATTTTTTGAAGGATTGAAATTAAGAACTTGGGTGGTGGAAAGCACCAGCTGATTTTCAACAAGGTGGAAATGGAAGATGATGGCGAGATTCTTTGCGAATCTGGCAAACTAAGTTCCTCGTGTAAGCTGTCTGTAAAGAAGGGTGAATCCAAACCCCAGATTGAATGTCCAGACGAGTTCAATGGACCTGCTGGACATCCATTCGTCATTGAAGTACCATACAAAAGTAAATTCTTTTTGTATATTTTACCTTATAAATTGTAAAACAATTATTCTTTCTAAATAATTTGAGTACTTTACACTATTACATATTTTTGTCATTATTTTAATAGGTACTTTTTAAATATTCTATTATATCATTTTTAGTTTCTGGCACCCGTCAAACACCAATCGAAGCAAAATTATTTAAGGATGGAAAGGCATTACCTAACAAAGAGATTGAGGCAGTTGTCGAACAAGAAAAGGTTCTATTTAAGATCAAGAAGCCAACTAGAGAAGGGTCTGGTAAATATGAGATAAAGCTATCCAACGCCCAGGGCGAGGATTCCAAGAATGTTACCATCATCATGCAAAGTGAACCTTCCCCGCCTCAAAATGTTGAGGTTACGGAAGTTTTCCAGACATCTTGTACAGTTACATGGAAGACACCACAAGACGATGGTGGTTCACCAATCATCAAATACATTATCGAAAGACAGGTAAGAAAATATTAAATAATTTATGTTAGAGTACGTAACACTTTTCTCAAAAATAAATGAATTAACAAGTTTCTAAAATTGTTTTTTATTCAAGGATCTGTCGCTTAAAGCCGCTTGGGACGGTGTTGGCGAAGTTCCCTATGGTGAGCCAACAAAATACAAAGTTGAAGATCTTATTCCCAAGAAAACCTATAAGTTTAGAATTCGAGCTGTTAACAAGATTGGTTCCAGTGAACCAGGTCTTTTTGCCAAACCTGTTTTGGCGAAGGATCCTTGGGGTATGTAGATTTATTCTTATAAATGTTCATAAAGAGAATGCCAAAAACTAAAAATATATAATCATACATTTTATAGATGAACCATCGAAACCAAAGGGATTGGAGCTGGTAGACTGGGACAAAGATCACGCAGATCTTAAATGGCAAAAGCCAGATAACGATGGCGGCGCACCGATTACCGGCTACGTCATCGAATACAAAGTATATAATCGTTACAAGTGTTATGTTATGTCTCCAACATATATGAAAATGTTAATAATTAATATTTTTTTATGTAATATCGTAAAATTTACATACTTTTCGTATTTTAGGAGAAATTCGGCAAGGGCTGGGTGCAGGGTAAAGAGGTTGATGGGGATACGTTATCCGCAACTCAGCCTGGTCTGAAAGAAGGTGGCACATACGAATTCAGGGTCCGCGCAATTAACAAGGCAGGACCTGGTGAACCAAGCGATAGCACTAAACCAATTATCGCTAAGTGTAGATTTGGTAAGTTGACATTTTATGTAGAAAATAAATATTTAACAGTAATGTAAGCAGTAAACCTTAGCAGTAAAGATTGCTTTTTATATTGGTCAGTGGTATTTATACAATTTTACGATTTTACAGTGAAACCTTACATCGTCGGTGAAGGTCTACAAAGTATGATCATTAAAAAGGGACAGGTTATTTCCTTTGACATTAAGTACGGTGGTGAACCGGAGCCAGAAGTTAAATGGTTCCAGGGCGAAGAGGTATGTGTAATATATGTTTATAACATTTTTTTCTTTACATTTCTTTACTCCACATTCAAAATATCCATGGGCATACATATTATTATTATTATTTCAACTATCATGACATTTATATTTAAAAAATAATAATTTATTAATAAATATTTTATTTTGTCCAAAAAAAGAAACGTGGAAAGGCGTACTCGGAGAAGGTCAGATTGGTTGATAAATGTTGTCATAATTTTCTAAACAAATACTTAAACATACTGATTTGTACACTTAAATATATTGTGCTAACATAAACTATACATATACAATTAATAATTCATAGATTACAGAAAGATTTATTGTTTAATGTTCTTTGATCAACCAAAATCAAAGCCTATTTGTTATATACCATAATATGTTCTGTAAAATATGATTACAAGAATTATACCTGTTATTATATTTAATTGTCAATACAATGTGATGCTTTCGATGTTTTTTATATTAAATTTTCTTAAAAAGCATTGAAGCGAGATACTTAGCAACACATTACATTAATAACACATGTACACACGATTGCATATTTTCATATTGTATCTAAATGTTTGTCTCTGCTAGTAAGGATACATTGTATCTCGTTTCAAAGCGCTCTAAATGTAAAACATAATATTGTGCACCAGTAACAGCGGTAATGTGCACACACAAATACTATGCAGTTTTTTTGTGTTAACACTGACAGTACCTACAATAAACAAAAAGTACTGTCCACACTTCTTAATATGGTTCGATGCACTATCACTATTCACTAAACAATTTATGTTTCGCACTTCTCAATGGTGTATACTTTCAAATTCTTAATGACTTTTCTCTAATGAAAGGTGTATTTATCATAAATCATAAAACACCGTCTTTTAAAAATGTCTGCGCTCATTAATATTCCACAATTTTTTTCTTGTTACCTTTTTTCATATTGTGACTTATGTATAGGAAATTCGTGATGATGGAGACCGCATCACAGTTGATAAATATGAAAAGAATACTGTCCTGACGGTCAGAAGAACGACAAGACCTGATAGTGGAAAATACAAGTTGGTTCTTACCAACTCTTCTGGCACTTGCGAGAGTATTGCTGATGTCGTTGTGCTAGGTAAGAGAAAAATTTTATTTAAAACCCAGCATTTATAATTAGTGGCATTTATTTTTAATGTTTACATTTCTTTATGTATTTATGATAATATAACATGTATAAAATATTGCTATTTGCAGATAAACCAAACCGCCCCAATGGGCCCATCGAAATTACGGATATACGCGCCGAAAAGGCGACTGTCAAATGGCAAAAACCCGACGATTTCAAGGGATCAGATATCACGGGATATACTCTGGAAAAAATGGATATGGTATGGAGACATCTGTTCTAGTGTTCCAATTTATAAACCCTATTATTATAGTTTTTAACAAACTATAAATTCTATAAAATGATTTTTTTTTTCAGGACACTGGCAATTGGGTACCGTGTGGTGAATGCGGTCCTGATCCGACTGAATTTACTGTGAAAGGCCTCACACCTAACCACAAATACAAGTTCAGAGTACGCGCTGTTAACAAGGAGGGCGAGTCCGAGCCTTTGGAAACTGATGCGGCCATTGTTGCTAAAAATCCGTATGGTGAGTTGGTACACGAATTCAATATCAAATGTGCTAAAATTTTCTTCATTATGTCAAGAACTGTAAGAGTAATTTTTGGACAGTGTTGGGTTACTCCACTAGTTAGAGCTAGAGGTAGTTTTCCAATTACAGCACTAGAGCGCATTATGCGGCATAATGCTTAACATTGAATGTTTCAACGACAGCAACGCTTTGCACAATCGAGCACTCTTGAGTTGGCATCGATTGTGCAATCGAAGTTAGGATGGATCATTATTAATGAAAAATGTAGCTAGTTCAAACGTAGAACATCATAAGAAAAAAATATATACTATGAATTTAAGATGTAGCTGCCTCCTTTTCTATTATGAAAATGGTTTGAAGCTGAACCTACTATTGTTAACAAAGTACTATTTTAAACACACACTTTTTCTCTTTAGACAGTCGTAGACATTTTCTTGCAGTTAAATATTTGGTTTGTTTGTTTTTTTATTTTGTATGAGTTTTTTATGAGTTAATATTTTAAAGACAATTTGTGCAATTTCGTAAACCGTAAATTTGTATATACGGTTTACGAAATTCAAATTCTCTTTTAAATCATGTAAAATATAAGAAAAAGCTGATATAAAATTTCAAGCTCCTTCTGTTTGCAACATCAGCTGTTGGTTGAACTTGACTAGCAGTTACTTCCGATTACGGCATCACCGTGAGACAAGACAATATAAAAAATATAAACTATCTGTGACATTTATTATCATAATAGACCGCCAAATTTGATTTTGTTGACATAAGTGATAACACTTTACAATTAGAATGATAATTACTTAGCTCTTTACTATAAACTGTGAAATTTTATATTGTTATAATTTACATAGACAATAACACACTCAACAGGAGCATAAAACGATGATAAAGATAAAGGTATAAGGTAATTTTAACAAAAAAAACCTGTGGTTCTATTACGCTAATTATATGAATAGACATAAATTAGAAACGCTCGTGTTCGAAGTAAGAAGTCGAAAAAGAAAACCACTTGTATGTTTCAATCAGATACTGTCTAATATATTTTTGGATAACATAGAAGTTTTTTTAACTAGTACCTATCCAAAAAATATAAGGTGTTCATTTTGAGTGTGTAAAATATACCAGTAAATATTAATATTATTATTTTCCAGATCCACCGAAGGCACCTGGAAAACCTACGATTATTGATTATGATAATATGTCCGTCACCCTTAAGTGGGAGCCTCCAAGTGATAATGGGGGACGACCAGTACTGGGCTATGTTATTGAACTTAAAGACAAGTTTACTGCCACATGGGTTGAGGTGAGATTAATCTATATGTAGTAAAATCACATACCTTAAGTAAATATATAATATTCCCAAAAAAAATATAATAAAGAATATATTAAATGTGTTTTAAACTTAAACTTTTCATTTAAATATTTATCTATTAGGTCCTCAAAACCGAAGATACTAATACAGAAGCGAAGGTAGAAGGTCTTAAGGAGAAAATGATTTACCAGTTCCGAGTGAAGGCTTACAATAAGGCTGGAGTAGGTGATGCTTCCGAGCCCACCGAGAACCATTTATGCAAACACAGAAACTGTAAGTTAATAATAATAATAATAATTCATTAATTAAAATATCGTCTTCATCAGTCATTTATTCCTAATTTCTTCAAATATTCTTAGTGTAAAAATGAACTAAAAAATGCTCAACTAATTAAAGTAAAATATAGTTAAAAAAGAAAAAATAATAATTAAATTAGTTTTATTATGTCTGCTGAATCCTTTTGTAATAAAGATTGTTTAAATAAATATACTTCCTTATCTATCAATATATCACATTCATTAATTTAATATTTTTAAACCTTAATTTGTTTAGACAGTTTAAGAAAAATAAAAACTAATAATATATGTGTCTATATTTATATTTTGTACATAATGTTTATAGTCTAAGCTATAAAATATCTATTAATCTTAATATTGACATTTTTCACAGTAAAACCACGCATAGAACGCAGCACATTCAAGTCAGTCATCATAAAGGCAGGCCGCACACACAAGTGGTCTGTGGATGTCACCGGTGAACCTGCACCGGAGACAACTTGGTAAGCACTAAATTTTATATGGAGAAAAATATAAATATATATCAATTAAAGAAAATAACCAATATAAACTTAGGATGTTTCGTTATTTTTTTTAATATATATTTAATTATAAATAAAACAAATAAATTATACCTAATACAATTTTAAACTATAATCTTTATGCTGAGATAAATTTGCCGTCAACGCCCTCTGACGTTACACTTACGAAATTAAAAGTTATGATAGGCCTCAACATTTCTACCTGATAGTTCCTTATAATGTCACTAGATGGTTCTCTTTTCACAATGAGTGAAAGTTTTAAATTCAAAATAATAAAACAATTATAATGTTTGATAATATAAATGTCTTTAAACTTATAATAAAGAAACGCAATAGTATTTTGTACGAAAAGGCACTATCCAGCATTTGTTTCATAAGAGCTTATATCCATTATTTTATTGAAGAAATACCATAAAAAATCATAATTATATGTATGTAGTAGAAAACAAGTACATGATATAATATATCTCATAACCGAATTCAAACACAGGTCATGGCGTGAGAATATAAAGCTTGTGAACACCGAGCGCATTAAGATAGAGAACGTCGACTACCACACCGACTTCACCATCACCAACGCGGTGCGGCGCGACACCGGCAAGTACACGCTGCGGGCAGAGAACGCCAACGGCTTCGACCAGGAGACCGTCGAGCTCACCGTCCTCAGCAAACCCAGCTCACCCAAGGGTATTTTTTTTTTTTATTTGCTTACATTTTTTTGCTGTTACTGCAAAAAGTATTTCATATAAGTGTTTTTGTATGAAAATAAATGATGACTTCATGTATTTTGTATTTTGTTGTATATTTTTTTCTTTTAAGAATAACTTTAATAATAAATAAGTTCTTTTGTATCGTAGGAATCAAAATGGAAGTTTACTAGCATTTTAAAGTAATTTTTTCGTGGAATAGTAATAAGTCAAGTGTTATTTGAAACTTTTAATTTACTCATTTTAATTTAATATAACAAAAAATGTGTATATTTTAAAATAAATATCAATGTACATACTACCAAACCCAAAATACTTTATGTAGCTATGTTTTGACACTCCTCAGGGCCGCTGGAGGTGACAGACGTACATGCCGAAGGTTGCAAGGTGAGGTGGGAGAAGCCGGAAGACGATGGTGGATCTCCCGTGAAAGAATACGAATTGGAGAAGATGGATCTGGCCACTGGCAAATGGGTCAGGGTTGGCAGGTGAGATATTTACAGTGCACTAGTTTTCTTAAAAAATTCTAGGTGGCGTTGATCATACAGAGATCATAACCTTTTTATAATAAGCTTGTCCACATTTATTGAGATGAGTAATAAAAAGTTACATGTGATGTTGGAATCCCACATTTATGAACCAACATAATAAATAAACATGACATTCCTAAGTAAAAGATATAATATTATTTTTTCTAATATAGTCTAGTGATCTGATGTTATGAATATTATTTCTTCAGAGTTGCGGGAGACAAGAAGCCGTTGGAGATGGATGTGACTGGCCTTGAGCCAGGTCACCAGTACAAGTTCCGTGTGACCGCCGTCAACGACGAAGGAGACTCCGAGCCATTGGAGACTGAGAAGGCCATACTCGCAAAGAATCCCTACGGTAAGTTTTCTTTTTGTTATTATTTATAGCAGCTTCGACAGTTACGTTTCGATTTTTATTTAACTACTTAGTGCAACACTATCAATAAGCATATAAAGAATCAATGATTGTTATGTAGTGTTACAGCGGACTCTACCATAATAGGAATATGAACATGTGAAATGACATTAATCTTTTTCCCAGACGTGTCCGACAAACCCGGCAACGTGCGCGTGGAGGACAATGACAACCAGAGCGCCACCGTGGCTTGGGAGCCTCCCAAGGACGACGGCGGAGCACCCGTGCTCAAGTACATCATACAAAAGAGGCCCAAGGGTGGGGACTGGGAGAATGCTGCAGAGGTGGGTTTTGTGTGCATATTATAAAAACAAAATCTTTTAGGTTTTCTTTTTGTATCTAGTCGCAAAATTAAGAATTCAAGTTCATTCTTTGAGTTCGAACAAGCGCTCTGTAAAACATCTATGGTTAATCCGGTATTAATTGTGTTAAAACTATACCTATGTCCAAACCCAGGTTCCCGGGAGCGCCACGTCAGCTAAGGTGGACGGACTACCCGAGGGTAGTGAATACGAGTTCCGCGTAGTGGCCGTCAACAAGGCAGGACCCTCCGCGCCTTCAGACCCCACCAAGATGACCACCATCAGGCACAAGTCATGTAAGCGGATGAGCTCAGAAATTTGCTCCTCCATTCTTATTCATCAAAAGTATCATCAATTGATTTATACTTTAACCGCCATAATATAAAGTGATTAATATAAAATAGGACCACAATAATAATTTGTTATTCAACTAGTATATATTATGATATCTCCAATGTGTTTCCTCAGTGAAGCCCCGCATCGACCGCACCAACCTGAAGGCGCTGGCGGTGCGGGCCGGGAAACCAATCTTCTTCGACGTTAACGTGAAAGGAGAACCCGCGCCTAAAGTGCAGTGGTTCAGGAAGTGGAAGAACGAGGAGAAGGAGGTGACCAACCCTGAACAATTATGATGATAATCGATCTTATAATCCTCAAGAAACTTATCTAAGGATAGGGTTTTTTTGGGAATTCTATGAACTGTAGAAGTGTAAAATGTTTCCTAAGAATTGAAATGATATTTCATTTAATTTGTAAATAGCGGTCAATGTACAAATTTAATATACTTAAAATCCTGTCTTCTTGTTAAAAAATAAATAAAATCAGGTTTTTTAACCAAGCTCGTAACTATGACACAGCAGTCAGTGAAGACAAGTCATTTATAAAGTAGTAATTTACAACTATAAGTAACAAACATTAACTTTTATTTTATTCAGGTCACCGAAAACGTTATAAATGTGGACTATAACACCAAACTGGACGTGAAGGAGTCTGTCCGCGCCATGACAGGCACGTACCGCATCCTGGCCACCAACGAGCACGGCAAGGACGAGGCGGAGGTGGAGATCACGGTGCTCTCCTCTCCAGGGAAACCGGGAGGTCCTCTCAAGGTCACCGACGTCACCAAGAACGGCTGCAAGCTGGCCTGGAAGAAACCTGAAGATGATGGTGGTAAGTAGAATTATGAGGTTTGATGTATTCTGCTTAATGTTTAGTCGCGAAGCGTCGAAGTTATCGTCGAATAATATCTGTAGATTTAATATTTTATTAACATTATAAAATAATTTGTTTGTAATTTCAGGCAAGCCAGTGACTGGTTACGTTGTGGAGAAATTAAACAAGGCGACTGGCAGATGGGTACCAGTCGGCAAGACCGATGATACAGAGATGGATATCAAGGGCTTACAGGAGGGTGAGGAGTATGAGTTCAGGGTCAAGGCTGTCAATGACGAAGGAGAGTCGGAACCTTTGAAGACTGACCACTCTATTGTTGCTAAGAATCCTTATGGTGAGTTACTTAATCAAACAATGAAGTTCTAAAAATATAGTTTAAATACATTTATATGATGTTAAATTATATTATTTACTAGACATACCTGGAAAGCCTTCGGTGCCAACCCTGGAGGATTGGGACGTGGACCGCGTCGACCTCAAGTGGGAGGCTCCCAAGAACACCGGCGGAGCACCCATCACTGGATACATTATTGAGAAGAAGGACAAGTACGGGCATTGGCAGGAGGCGCTTGTTACTACGGTATGATTTTTATCTAATTATATAAATACGTCGGTAGAATATGAAAGAATTTTATAAATAGTGAATACAATTAATATTTATATTGAATATTGATACGAACAGACGCCAGAATGCAAGGCTCGTGTCCCAGACCTGAAGGAAGGCAACACGTATCAGTTCCGTGTGAAGGCGGTCAACAAGGCAGGCCCCGGGGAGCCCTCGGACGCCACGCAGCCGCATGTAGCTAAGGCTAGATTCTGTAAGTAAATATGCTAATTTCGCAATTTTTGTATTTTAAGTAAAAAATCTGTCATATTGATATATTCAATAAATTAACACATAAGATAATAATATTTAATAAGTATTAATAAAATTCCAGTGAAACCTCTCATCAACCGCGACAAGATGGTGGCGGTTCGAGTCCGAGCCGGCACGACTATCAAGCTGGACGTCGACATCAAGGGTGAACCACCACCGACCAAGACCTGGACCTTCGCTAACAAGGTACAGCATAGATAACATATAGTCCAAGAAAGATAATAATTGTTTTTTCATACCAAAACGAATCTATTGTACTTAGCTTAAATGTATCAAACATTTTTTTTTTATAAGTTCATTGTAGTGTCTCAGTAATTATGTAAGATAGATTTTTATATATATGTAAAAACAAAAGGTTAAACCGTTATTAACAAAACTTAATTCCTGTCGTCATCCAGGTCATAGAAAACGGTCCGGGCGTCAAACTGGAGAATGAGGATTACAACACCAAGTTACAGATCTTCGAAACCTCTTGGAAGAACTCTGGAGTCTACACGTTGAAAGCGGTCAATGACTCTGGGGTCGATGAAGCCACTGTTGAAATTACTGTTCTGGGTATGTAATTATAAAAAGTTATATAACTGAATGAAAACCAATTTCCCCAGGATGTGATATATCATGTGATATATTATTTATTTAATTTAAAAAGATTTTATAAGATTTAATATTAAAAAGTAATATATTTGCTGTAAAATTACAATTTATATAATAGCAATAATTTTTAGGTTTTTGTTACTGCACCGTTTCTAAAAGTTTTATGTCATGCTTTCTTCTTTAAGTACTCGGTACCAATTACTTAAAGTGATATTCGCTAGAAACTTTGCATTAACTAATATTCAAATTGAGTTTATATTTTTTTCATATTTTGACCTTTATTAAACATCGTAAATAAATCAGAAATACAATAAAATGATACCATCTGATTGTAATGTTATTTCCAGACAAGCCAGGCAAGCCAGAAGGTCCTCTAGAGGTGTCAGACGTACACGCGGATCACGTGAAGCTGTCGTGGAAGAAACCCAAGCACACCGGCGGGCTACCACTCAGCGCGTACGTCGTGGAGAAGATGGACGTCACCACCGGCAAGTGGAGCCCTGCTGGTACCATCGAGCCAGACGTCACCGATGCTACAGTTACTGGTGAGGGGTGAAATATATAAAAAGGAATATTCGGTTTAGGAATACAAATACATGAAAGTAAAACTTAAAAGCAAACAGGAATAAATGACACACACGAACAAAATCCTGGTCTGAAGCGAATCCCAAAATTTTCAACTCAGTTGTTAGAGACATTAATCACTTGACATTAAATAATCGCTTCCAATCCAATTTGTGACACTGATTATCTGGATTGAAGTTACCGATACCCATTAATGTTGAATTGATATTTAAATTTCATTCCTTAGTATACATAGGACGTGTATATACTGAATATAATTGAATTTTTGCCCTTATAGATTTAAGTACGTAATTAAGTCCTTAACTGTCTATCATAATTAAGATTTTTTTTTTATTTATTGAGATACTTATTCTAATCTAATTTAAACCTCATTGTTTCCCCAGGCCTCGAACCCGGTCATACTTACCAGTTCCGTGTCAAGGCTTTGAACGAAGAAGGTGAATCTGAACCATTGGAGACAGACCACGGCATTCTCGCCAAGAACCCCTACGATGTACCAGCGCCGCCTGGTCTCCCCGACATAGTCGACTATGATGAAAAGTCAGTCAAACTTAAGTGGGAGCCTCCCATCAGGGATAATGGTGCCCCCATTACGGGATACGTTATTGAAGTTATGGACAGGGATAGAGGAGAATTCGTTAAGGTGTGTTCAGTTTGTATTAATATATAATTAAATTGGATTCTCAACTTAAATTTTAAATATTTATTTATCTATTTATTTTATACTATTAAATTTATACAAGTGAAGGACTTTATGCTAACGCTCTACCAGTCAAGATATTCGTATCGTTTAACATTTCACTGTATATTGACCTGACTGGTGAGATAAATTATGATGTGTCAAATGAAGTTTTAACACACTCTAGGGATTATGATATCCATTTTGATAAATAATAATAATATATTAAATATTTATATAGGCCGCTGAAGTCCAGGGAAATGTCTGCCAAGGAACAGTGCCGAAACTGGAAGAAGGCAACCAGTACCAGTTCCGAGTACGAGCCATCAATAAGGCGGGGCAATCTGAACCATCCGAGAACACCAACTGGCATACTGCCAAACCTAGATTCTGTTAGTACTTCCATAAATACTTTTTTAATTTTTATTGTAATCGAAGGTTGTGAAATTTTAATATTTATGAAAATCTATGCCAGAAAGGAACATATTTTCAAAAATATCGAAATAATATAATTGCAATAAATATAACAATTTCCCTTTCATCCAACAGTGAAACCAAGAATCGACAGGACAAATTTGAACCCGATCACCGTTAAAGCTGGCCTACCGGTCTCCTTGGACGTCAAGGTCTTCGGAGAGCCGCCAGCCACCGTGACTTGGCACTTCCAGGGTCAAGAGCTCAGCAACAAGGAGAACTTAGAGATTATCAATGTTGACTATAACACCAAGTTCCTGATGATGAAGACCAAGAGGGTCAACAGTGGCAAATATGTCATTAAAGCAAAGAATGAGGTGGGAGAAGATGAAGCTGAAGTGGAGATTACTGTCCTCGGTGTGTATTTTATATTTTTGTATGATATTGAACCTATTTTTAGATATATTTAATATAATTACTTTTTTGTCTATTATTCTATCAGGTAAACCATCCAAACCCAAGGGACCACTGGAAGTAGCCGATGTAACAAAGAACGGCTGTTCCTTGTCGTGGAAGAAGCCCGAGGACGATGGCGGCTCTCCCATCGAATACTACGAGATCGAGAAGCTTGACCCGCTTACCGGTTAGTTGTAATGTTAATAAATTTTTTTCCCTGTTTCTTTAAAAAAGCATTGTTGAAAAAAAAAACTGTTAATCTGACAGGTCAATGGCTCCCTTGCGGCACGTCTAAGGACTGCAAAGCCAACGTGACGGGTCTGCAGGAGGGCAAGCCTTACAAGTTTAGAGTGAAGGCTGTCAACAAGGAGGGAGAGTCCGAGGAACTGGAGACTGAGAAACCTATTATTGCTAAGAATCCATTTGGTAAGTTTTGTGGATATAAATCTAATATAAGATGTGAATATTTTTTTTCTTATTGTTAAAGTTCAACTATTTTAAAATTAAAATAAAGTATAAATATTTAGATCTAAATGCATTGATAAATAGGGAGTTATTAATTCTGTTGTTTAAAAAAAACGTACTAATTTCAGTATATTTCTAAAATTATTTGTGTGTTCCAGATGAGCCTGGCAAACCCGGTCGTCCGGAGCCTCGTAACTGGGACAAGGACTTCGTGGAGCTGGAGTGGGCCGCACCCAAGGACGATGGTGGAGCACCCATCACAGGGTACATCGTCCAGAAGAGAGAGAAGGGTGACAGGTGGGTAGTTTAATAAAGAGTTAAAGTAGTTTTTTGAACGTTTATATAATATTAAAACATAAAATATATTTGTTGTTTTAAAAGTTTTTTACATAATCCGTAAAAAAATTACCATTTTACCATAGTTACGAAATACATAAGAATATATGTATAACTTATATACTTATGATTTTTGCTTATTTGAAATATATATTTTATCTCTCTTTTTTATCATATTTCACATATTAGCAATCAGCAATTTAAAGCAGAGGCAATTGACCGAAGAGAAAATCCGCCTTATGATTTTAAATTATTAAATTAAGAGTACCTTCTTTCTCCAGAACCTGGCAAGACTGTCTCCGCACGACTGGCGAGCGACCCACGGGCCGCGTTGAGGACGTGCAGGAGGGACACGAGTACCAGTTCAGGGTCATCGCCCTCAACAAGGCCGGCCAGAGTGAACCCAGTGAACCCAGCAAAAATGTCACGGCTAAACCTAGATTTTGTAAGTATTACTTTGAGTGAATTTAATTAATTTGAATTATACTAAAATGTTATATTTGCTGTATTATTATGTATCTATTAATTATATTTATTTTTCAGTGGCACCCAAAATCGACCGCAAATATTTGCAAAGTCGCAAGGTCAAGGTTGGGTCGGTGCTCAAGCTGGAAGCCGATGTCAAGGGTGAACCTGAGCCTACTATCACTTGGACCTTCAAGGAACAGACCCTCAAGTCTGATGATAGACTGAAGATCGAGAACGTCGATTACCACACTTCATTTGTACTACAAAAATTGACAAGAGCTGATGGTGGTAAATACGTTGTGACTGCTAAAAACGAATCCGGCACTGACACAGTAGAGATTGATATTACTGCTGTCAGCAAGCCCACTAAGCCGAAGGGACCTTTGAAGGTAAAATTTATCGTTTATAATTAATAGCCTGCTTATTTATAAATTATTATATCTTATATAACAATTTTAATCAATTCATTATAGGTATCGGACGTGAAATCTGACGGGTGCAAACTCAAATGGGAGCCACCTGAAGATGATGGTGGTGAACCAGTTGAGAGCTATGTTGTGGAACGGATGGACACGGACTCTGGGAGATGGGTGCCTGTCTGCACCACCAAGACACCGGAAGCAGATGTCACGGGGTTGAATGAGGGCAAGGATTATATGTTCAGGGTCAAGGCCGTCAATCCTGAGGGTGAGAGTGAACCTCTGGTAACGGAGACTGCCACTACTGCCAAGAATCCTTACGGTGAGTTTAATATACAGAACCCGGATATAGCTTATTCGTTTTTTTTTTTTCATATTATAAGTATCTGTATGAACTAATTCTTATTAAACACATACTTCTTTAATAAATTCTACCGAAATTTATATTAATATAATATTTAAAACACGCCATATTTAAAATAACACAATGCATCCAGATGAACCTGATCCCCCTGGCAAGCCAGAGTTCAAGGACTGGTCTGCAGACCATGTTGACCTCAAGTGGGAGAAACCAGCCAACGATGGTGGTTCTCCCATCACTGGATATATCGTGGAGAAGAAAGATCGGGATACTGGGAAATGGGTGAAAGCAGCTGAGGTGAATCTTTTTTTATATATTTTAATAGCCTAGAAATAAAAATTATTGTATATAAACTTTTTTAGGCGGCACTTTTATTAAAATATAGTTTTTTAATACTCTTACATAATACATTTTCCAGGTTCCTGGTAACAAAACCGAAGCCCGCATCCCGGACCTGATAGAAGGCAAGACGTACCAGTTCCGCGTGAAGGCGGTGAACAAGGCCGGCCCAGGAAAACCTTCAGCGGCATCTGAGAATCTATTGGCAAAGGATAGATTTGGTAAGTTTTATGAATCATTTAATTATCAATCCGGTCATTACAAGAAGCGCCTGCAATATATGTAGATTTTTGTTAGTTGTTTTAATTTTATAATGTTAGTTCTTTGTGGCCTTTTTTTCACTGAATCACATATTTTGACACACGGCAATTCCTCATCCAGCCCCACCGAAGATCGACCGCACCAACATGCGTGACCTCACCTTGAAGGCGGGCCAGAACATCCGCCTCGACGTTAAGGTCTCGGGAGAACCTCCTCCGACTAAGACCTGGTGAGTAGCGCGTGGTGATAGACTTCATTTAGATAACCCCTGTAATAGTGGCTAATTTAAATCAGTATGTTGAGCTGACGCTATTTTTAAATATCTATGTAATACCTTTATTTATTTATTGTTCAATATCTTATAGACAGAATTCTGTAGAAATAAATAAGTTAAGTTCCTTTTATTAACTACACATTCCTTATTAGGAAGGTGATCCATATGTCGACTTAAAAATAATTCAGGAAGACCAATAAAAAACAACTCGATGTACATTTTATTACTAATTTGTCCATAATGTTATTTTCCCCAGGTTCCACAACAAAGAGCGTCTGTCCACTCGGGATGACCTCTCTGTAGACGTAGAGGACTACAAGACGAAGCTCTCAGTGGTGGTCGCGTCCCGCAAACACAGCGGCACCTACGTGCTGAAGGCTGAGAACAACAGCGGCAAGGACGAGGCCAGCATCACTGTCATCGTACTGGACGTACCTGATAAACCAGAAGGACCTTTGAAGGTGAGTCTAGTTATACTATTATTTTTTTTTTCATTTCAATTAGTAACTACGTTAGAACCTAATTGCCAGCCCTAAGAACTACTAATCCATATGTTAGGGTCGAATACAGCATGATAAAAATTTCTTTGTGATCATCGAGGCACTTAACCTTTGTCCCTCACTTCTTTGATTTAAAACTATCTGATTATTTCCTAGTATTGGTACTAGGAAATAATAGTCTACTTGGGTAGAATAGATGAAATTAGTTATGTTAATACATTTTTATATTTAGATCTCTGAAGTTCACAAAGAGGGTTGCACTCTTAAATGGAACCCACCACTTGACGACGGTGGAGCGCCCATCGACCACTACCTGGTGGAGAAGCTGGATACAGAGACTGGAAGGTGGCTTCCAGCTCTCAAGACCAAAGACCCTAAAGCGGAAATAGAGAACCTGGTGCCAGGCCACGAGTACAAGTTCAGGGTATCTGCTGTTAACAACGAGGGTGTCTCGGAACCATTGGAGGGAGAGCACTCTATTATTGCTAAGAATCCGTTTGGCAAGTTCAATTTTCTGATTAAGTTCAAAATCTATCTATAGAATAGCTATTCTTGTTTGTGTTTTCTGCTTTTCATTAAATTTCAAATCATGTACAGAACAATATATCTGCAGATTTTTTTGCAATATCTAGAATTGTTAGAATACTTCATAGATTTACGAAAAAAATTGACTTTTATATATTTATTTACGTATTACAATATTATTCTGCTACGTCACCACGACTCTAACTATAAGTACTTACTATAAAGTGTTTTTTATTTATATATTATTTCTCTGGTTCGATAAGTTATTAAACAAGTGATTTTTTTCATATAATGTACTCCTATAGTCAGAGTAGTGTGGGGTATTAAAATAAACTACCATAATTCAATTTATGAAAATTCCTAATCAACAGACGAGCCTGGCAAACCTGGAACTCCGGAAGTTTTGGACTGGGACAAGGATCACGTGGATCTCAAATGGTCCAAACCCATCAAGGACGGTGGTGCACCCATCACCGGATACGTTATTGAAAAGAGAGAAGTTGGATCTCCTAAGTGGGTTAAGGCATGCGAGGTAAGAACCTCTTAAGATTGTGTGATAGCAAAAAAACGTAACTTAAAAATCTATTTAGGTTAATTTCTGAAACATTAATAAGCAAATAATCCTTAATTTAATGAATAATCCTTTACGACAACTATAAAAGCTAAATGCCCCGTAACACCTCCAGGTGGGTCCAAACGACAATGACAAGGCCACCGTGCCCAACCTGGACGAGGGTACAGAGTACGAGTTCCGCGTCAAAGCCATCAACGAGGCCGGCCCCGGCGAGCCCAGCGACGCCAGCAAGAGTGTCACATGCAAACCCAGGAGACGTGAGTAGTCGTGTTACTAACACTTGCTTACTTGCTAGATAAACCCAGTACAAAAGGCCGTTGGTTTATAATGTATATGGCACGTCGTCTTGCGTCTTTCCATTGACGGATTATTATCTTCCGTAATTTGGTTTTCGAATGTTGTTAAGACTTTGTGAGGAAACGTCCGTAATTCTGAAAAATTTAACCCTCGAGCAATCAGTGTTATAGGTTAAAGTTTAAACTCTATTCTCTTAACTCTAAAGAATTATTTTTGAAATAATTCATGAGTGATGATGAATTTAACTTGTAAATAGATTATTATAATTCAACATACGAGACACTTATTTTTATTTAAATAAAAAAACTAATTTCACAGAAAAATAGTAAAATGGTTTTAACTTCTTATACCTATAATGCTTTCAACGTACGAAATCGCTGTTCTAGCAAGTGTATAATAAATATATGTCTTTACTACAGTGGCTCCTAAGATCGATCGTCGCAACCTCCGTCCTATCAAGGTGCGAGAAGGAGAACCCATCTCCCTGGACGTCAAGGTCTCGGGAGAACCGGCTCCAGAAGTCACTTGGGCTCTCAACGGCAAGAGTGTCACCGGTGGGGCTGGACTGAAGTGTATGTATTATAAATATATATAGTATGTACCGGGTATATAAGTATCAAATCATAGAATACATATAAACATAGTACAAACAAAACTTCCTTTTATAATATCTTACAGAGAGTGATCAATACAAATAATTAATAATTATATACTAATATGCTTCAGTGGTGAACGTGCCATACGTGAGCAAGTTCCAGCATTCGAGTCCCCGTCGCAAGGACGCGGGCGTGTACAAGATACAGGCCATCAACAAGTACGGCAGTGACACAGCCGAGCTGGACATCACTGTCATCTGTGAGTAGTAATTCTTATCTCTACCAAATATTTTATCAAATCAGGTCATTGGCTATAGTAGTGCTACTGTACTATTTCTACCATACTACTACAATAGTAGTACTGATAGTATTGCTGATAGTATTGACGCGTAGTAAGTGTCCAGTATATGTTCATTAAAAAAATAACCTATATTAACAATTGTTTTTTTTTCCTGTAGCCAAGCCTGATAAGCCTGAAGGACCGCTCGAGGTCTCGGACATACACAAAGACGGATGCACCCTTAAATGGAAGAGACCCAAAGACGACGGCGGCGAGCCCATCGAGGCCTACCAGGTCGAGAAGTACGACAACGAGACAGGGGCCTGGGTACCCGTTGGGAAGACCCTGGGCAATGTGCCGGAAATGGAGGTACAAATGCCAAAGCTATGTCGGATTATAGCCTAAAAAGAACATCTGTGTTTTTCTTTTTATGTCAAACTATTACATTGACATATTATATTATAATGTGTAGACGTTAAAAGTAATTCTCTCACCAGGTCGATGGGTTAATTCCGGGCCACGAATACAAGTTCCGAGTGAAGGCCATCAACAAGGAGGGCGAGTCTGAGCCCTTGGAGACCTTCGGGTCTATTGTCGCTAAAGATCCGTTTAGTAAGTATTATTCATATTAACTTAAATATATTTATATTTTAGAAACTAGTAAATAAAAATAATATAAATATTTTTACATTCTACAAAATATGAAAGAGAAGAAAATAATAATTAATATTATCAACAGCCGTTCCTGATGCACCGTCGGCACCAGTTCCGGACGACTGGTCGGCCACGCACGTGGACCTCAAGTGGGAACCCCCGCTATCAGACGGTGGATCACCTATTATCGGATACATTATCGAGAGGAAAGACAAGTACAGTCCGCTGTGGGAGAAGGCGGTAGAGACACACACGCCCACTCCTTCCGCCACTGTCAATGGGTAAGACCACTTGGATTTGACCTTGATTGACTAAATGAATAAAAATAAATTAATAGTACATTTTTTTCATACATTGCTAATTTATTCACTATCTTCTAGTTTAATCGAAGGCAACGAATACCAATTCCGCGTGGTAGCGATTAACAAGGCCGGTCAGAGCAAACCTTCGGATGCCAGCAAGAACTTCGTGGCCAAGCCGCGGTTCCTAGCTCCGAAGATAGACCGGCGTCACCTGAGGGACGTGACGCTGTCCGCTGGATCCTCGCTCAAGCTTGAGGCGGCCATCACAGGAGAACCAGCCCCGGCGGTTGAATGGAGGTACAGTAAACTATGTTTTAAAGCACTGCAAAAGTACCATAAACATGTAGTTCGTGTTATGCCTACTCAGTTAATATTAAGGCAACCATTGTCATATATGTTCTAAATAAAATGTATTATCTGTTCAGTTACGTTAAAAATATAAAAATAACCATATCATACTTATTTTTAGGTATCAGAACATGCCACTCCGTCCTTCCAAGGCGGTGACCATCGACAGTCCCGACTACTTCACCAAGCTGGCCGTCCGACCAGTGCGACGAGACGACTCCGGCGAGTACACGGTGACGGCCGTCAACTCCAGCGGCAAGGACACCGTCACCATCAATGTGCTGGTCACTGATAAACCTACCAAGCCCGAAGGACCGATTCAGGTGATTATTCCTTCATATTATCGCTTTCGTATCAGAATGCAATTAAGGACATGAATATTTATTTTAATTTGTAAGGATAGATCTTTAAATATAAATGGAACAAATCTTCTAGTTTAGATAAATAAGTCACATAAATAAATAGAGGCCAATATATGAACATTTTAAGCTTAGCTTTATAGTTGGTTGTCGTAGAATTCCTTGGGGAACTCTTTACATTGTTCACGGTGTTCAGTTTTTATTTTTGTATTTAAAAGTACTGAGCATAGTTATAAAGTGATCGCTTCCAGAGCACTACAGAATTTAATACATGTATCACCTAATAGACTTATCAAGTAGCTGCAGTAAATGCAATTGGAATATAGAAAATGTCGATAATATTTTTGTTAAAAGTTATTCGTAAAGGCATAAGATATTACGTACAATACGTTCCCTAGATTTCCGACGTGCACAAGGAGGGCTGCACGCTGAAGTGGAAGCGTCCCCGCGACGACGGCGGGTCTCCCGTGCAGTACTACCAAGTCGAGAAACTGGACACTGACACCGGCTGCTGGCTGCCGGCTGGACGAGCCACCGAGCCCAGTGAGGACATTACTATTATAATAATTATTGCGCTACAATAAGAGATGTTTGTACTCCTACCACATCGGCATACTAATCGTAGCATTCTAATTAAAAATATGCTCTCGAAAATCAAATCAAAAGTATCCATAGATAATAAAAATATTTGACCATAATAATAATAGACATAAATAGATAGAAGAAACGCAGCCGATACTATATGATTTTATTATAACAGAGTGTGAGGTGACTGGTCTGACCCCCGGCAAGGAGTACAAGTTCCGTGTGAGTGCAGTCAACGCGGAGGGAGAGAGCGAGCCGCTCGTGTCCGACGACACCGTCGTTGCTAAGAATCCATTCGATGAACCTGGTGAGAACGTCTATATATTTAATCTGTTTTTGTCTATTATACTTTTGATATTTAAACCTATTTTACAGAATCTATATACAATCAGTTCATTACAAAATACATTTTTTTTATAGTTCTTTTACACACTTTTAAGTAATTATAATTTTATTCAAGATTCAAAACATTACTATAACCCAAATTTATATCGTTTAAAGAGATAACATGATTTTCAAAAAAAAATATTGTGAGTTGGTTCTTTATTTTATGATACTTATCTGGTAAGGTGGTGATATTTTCTTTTAGCATTCAACCTATAGCATAGGCGTTCTTATTGAGATAAAATGAGAACAATTCCATAATATTTTACCATGCGTATTATGTGACCGTGACTAAATATCAGTAATAATAAATTTAATATGTTCCAGGAGCACCAGGCACTCCATCAGTAACGGACTGGGACAAAGACCACGTGGACCTCAAATGGACCCCGCCCAAGGAAGACGGTGGTGCCCCCGTCGAGGGATACATTGTGGAAAAGAAGGATAAGTTCGGGAACTGGGAGAAGGCACTCGAAGTACCCGCTGATAAAACCACGTGCACTGTTCCAGACCTCGTGGAAGGACAGACTTACGAATTCCGGTCAGTATTCCTTATTGCGACTAGGATAATCTAAAATTAATACATATTAACTTTAAAAGGTTTCTAACGATATGATTTGATATTATTAACAATTTTTTTTTATATAAGTGTCTCAATTTATTGGTCATTAACCATTTTGCAGTAATTTGATAATTTGAACATTTCAAAACCCAAACCAGGTTTTTAGAACTTTTACGTCTGCTCGTTCGGATTAGCTTCCGAAATTCCTAAAGTTGTATCGGATATATTATATCTTGTTTGTAATAAAAAACAACTCTATTCGTGTACAGAGTCCGTGCGGTAAACAAGGCTGGTCCGGGCGAACCCAGCGATAGTACGCATCCAATCGTCGCCAAGCCCAGAAACCTGGCGCCCAAAATCGATAGAACTAATCTTATCGATATCAAGATCAAGGTCGGACAGAAATTCGCGTTCGATGTTAAGGTGAGGACTGTTTTCAAGTTGTTTAACGTCTCGTATTTTATAATACAATATTTACAGTAACTTATTTGTTATGTATAAATCTATACTTTTCTTCAGGTATCCGGTGAACCGATGCCAGAAACGAAATGGTTCCTAGGTAAGCGCGAGGTCAAGTCAGGTGGGGATCTTAAGGTCCAGCACTCGGACTACAATACGAAGCTTACCTGCAAGGCTGCCACCAGATCCGACAGCGGCAGATACACCATCACCGCTGAGAACAGTAATGGAAAAGATGTGGCTGAAGTCGAGGTCATCGTTCTTAGCGTGCCCAGCCCACCGGGAGGACCGCTTAAGGTTTGTTTTATTTTAGATTTCTGCTTTAGTAATTATATATTTAAAGATTATAAATACTTTAACTTTTGCTATTTGAAATATGTAATGATTGTATGATTTTTAAGGTTTCCGACGTTCACGCAAACGGTGCCAAGTTATCCTGGAATCCACCAGCTGATGATGGCGGACAACCCATAGAAAAGTACGTAGTGGAACGTATGGACGAAGCCACCGGCCGATGGGTCCAGGCGGGAGAGACTGATGGACCTCAAACTAATTTGGCGGTAGACGGCTTGACCCCTGGACATAAGTATAAGTTCAGGGTCCGAGCAGTTAATAGACAAGGAAAATCCGAACCCCTTACGACCCCCCACGCCACTGAAGCCAAGAATCCTTTCGACGTGGCAGGCAAGCCCGGTACGCCGAAGATCAGGGACTTCGACAAGGACTTCGTGGAGTTGGAATGGACTCGCCCAGAGACGGATGGTGGAGCACCAATCACCGGATATGTTATTGAAAAGAAGGACAGGTTTGCGCCTGACTGGGAAGAGTGTGCTCAGGTTTGTGTAGATTACACGTTATGTTGTAAAGATATATAATTCTATTATATTCTATAAAAAACTTTTAAATCTTAATTTTATTTCAACAGATCGACGGTGACGTCACATCCGGCAAAGTACCGGACCTCATCGAAGGCAATACGTATGAGTTCCGCGTCCGCGCCGTCAACAAAGCCGGCAAGGGAGTTCCAAGTGATGGCACCGCTCCTCACCTTGCCAGACCTAAGAACCTGGCGCCTAAGATTGATAGAAACTTCATGTTCGACATTAAAATCAAGGTCGGACAGAATTTCGAACTGGATGTCCCGGTAGCCGGTGAACCAACTCCTACTAAGGAATGGCTACACGGAGACAACCTTGTTCTCAACACAGACAGGATCAAGGTTGTTAACGATACGCACTCCACTAAGATCAGAGTTATTGACGCTAAGCGTGCCGATACCGGCACATATACCCTCAAAGCCAAGAATATTAACGGAACCGATACAGCTACTGTTAAGATATTAGTTATGGATGTACCGCTGCCACCAGAAGGCCCGCTACGCGCGGACGATATTACCAAATCGGGCTGTACACTTAGATGGAGGCCACCTAAAGATGACGGTGGAAGTGAAATTAGTCATTATGTAGTTGAAAAGATGGACCAAGAGAATCTACGATGGATCCCAGCTGGAGAAGTCCAAGGCTGCAATATCCGTATTGACCATCTGATTGAAGGCCACGATTACAACTTCCGTGTTCGCGCTGTGAACAAACACGGTGAATCGCAACCACTTGTTGGTCACGAACCTATCACGGCCAAGGACCCCTACGGAACCCCCGATAAACCAGGCACGCCAGTTGTTAAGGACTGGGACAAGGATCATATGGATTTGGAATGGGTACCACCAAAGAAGGACGGCGGATCACCTATTACTGGTTACATTATCGAAGCTAAAAAGAAGTACGGACCATGGGAATTAGCTGCCACAGTACCAGGCAACCAGACAACCGCAACCGTTCCTGGGCTTCAAGAAGGAGAGGAGTATGAATTCAGAGTCATCGCAGTCAATAAGGCTGGTAACGGTGAACCATCTGATGCTTCCACACCTCAAGTGGCTAAAGCTAGATTTTGTGTACCATCCTTTGATAAAATGCTGCTTGCTGATAAGACAGTTAAAGCTGGACAGAGAATACAATATGAGATACCGATAGAGGCATCCCCGAAACCAACAGTGGAATGGCAAATCAATGGCAAACTTGTGCACCCGTCGGACAGAATCGATGTGCAGGTGTTGCACAATAGAGTTATATTGGACATACCCTTCTCTGTTAGAGCTGATGGAGGCGTTTATAAGCTTACCATCAAGAATGATCTTGGCGTATGCTCTGCTAGCGCTCAAGTGACAGTTCTTGATAAACCCTCTAGGCCAGAAAAGCCTTTGATTGTGTCTGATGTCACAAAAGATTCTTGCTCGTTGTCTTGGAAGGTACCTTTGGATGATGGTGGATCTCCTATCTTACACTACGTTATTGAGAAAATGGACCTTACCAGGGGTACATGGTCAGATGCTGGTATGAGCACATTCTTGTCGCATCAAGTGACTAGACTTATCCACATGAAAGAATATTTATTCAGAGTTAGTGCAGTTAACTCTATCGGTCAATCTGAGCCGCTAGAACTTGATCGCGCTATTGTGGCGAAGAACGAATTCGATGAACCATCGGCACCAGGTAAGCCTGAAGCTACGGATTGGAGCAAGAACCACGTTGACTTGAAATGGGCCGCGCCCAAATCTGACGGAGGTGCTCCTATAACTGGATACATTATACAAAAGAAAGAAAAGGGTAGTCCATACTGGGTTAATGCTGCTCACGTCCCTCCAAGCCAGACTAAAGCAACGATTCCTGATCTCGTCGAAGGCCAAGATTACGAGTTCCGCGCGATTGCAGTGAACCAGGCCGGACAATCTGAACCAAGTGAACCATCAGACGTTATCACAGCTAAGGACAGGTTCGTCGCGCCTAAGATCATTACACCTCTCAAAGAAATCCGTATTAAGGCTGGCCTCATCTTCCATTTCGATGTTGATTTCATAGGAGAACCTTTCCCAGAAGTGAAATGGACATGTGACGGCAAACCAGTTGTTACCAATGAGAGGACTACTGTGACTTCAGTGGGTCACCACACGATTGTTCACACCGTCAACTGTAAGCGATCAGACGCGGGCAAATATCATTTGTCTCTCAAGAATGACTCTGGTTCAGATGAAGGCAGCTTTGACCTGATAGTTCTAGATGTTCCTGGACCACCACAACCACCATTTGTATATGAAGAAATCACTGCCCAATCCGTCACGTTGTCATGGAAACCACCAAAGGATAATGGTGGTAGTGAACTTACTGGATACGTTATTGAGAAGCGTGATTTGACTCATGGGGGTGGCTGGGTACCAGCTGTTACTTACATAAACCCGAAATATAACCATGCAACTGTTCCGCGTCTGTCTGAGGGAACAAAGTATGAATTTAGAGTGTTCGCGGAGAACTTACAAGGACGATCTGAACCATTAGTAACAGACAAACCAATTGTTGCAAAGAACCAATATACAGTTCCTGGAAAACCAGGCAAGCCAGAACTCGTATCTGCAGACAAAGACCACATTCAGATCAAATGGTCTTCGCCCATCTCCAATGGTGGGTCAAGCATTCTTGGATATGATATTGAAAGACGTGACAAGGCTACCGGCCGCTGGATAAAGATGAATAGAGAACCAGTTAGGCTAAACGAATATAATGACGACAGGGTACAGGAAGGCCACCAATACGAATATAGAGTGTCGGCTGTTAATGCTGCTGGCCCTGGACAGCCTTCTGATCCATCAAATGTATTTATCGCCAAACCCATGAAGGAGAAACCAAAACTTTGGCTAGATCACCTTATTGGTCGTAAAATTAAGGTCAGAGCTGGAGAGCCTATTAACATAAACATTCCAATTTCTGGTGCACCAACACCAGTTATATCCTGGTCTAAGGGATCAATCCCGATTGTACCTTCTCATAGAATCTCAGCAGAAACTAAATCTGAGGAAACCAAACTTAGCATTGAGAAATCAACAAGAGACGATGCTGGTAAATACACGATAACTGCGAGCAATGAACATGGAAAAGATTCTGCTGATATTGAAGTCATTGTGGTAGACAAACCTGGAATACCTAGAGGGCCACTTGTATGCACTCCGGTAACTCATGACGCTATGAGTCTTACTTGGCAACCACCTACAGATGACGGTGGTAGTGAAATTACGGGTTACGTTGTTGAGGTTGCTGAATTTGGTATTAACGACTGGCGAACTGTTGCTGGATTTTGTCCTAAATGTTCCTTCACTGTAAAGAACCTGACTGAAGGCAAGAAATACGTATTTAGAGTTCGCGCTGAGAACCTATACGGTGTCTCAGAACCATTAGAAAGCAAGCCTATTATTGCCAAATCACCATTCGATCCACCAGATGCACCAGACACTCCAAGAATAACTGGTTACAGCTCCAACAGCTGTGCACTTGAATGGGAACCACCAGCAAACAGCGGAGGTAAACCAGTTACTGGATATTATGTTGAAAAGAGGGAACGTGGTGGTGATTGGGTAAAAGTTAACAATTATCCTACTCCAAACACGTGCTACACTGTCCCAGACTTGCGTGAAGGAAACCGCTATGAATTCAGAGTGATCGCAGTTAACGAAGCTGGTCCAGGTAAACCCAGCAAACCTACTGAACCTATTACAGCGCAAACACAGAGACTTAAGCCGAGTGCGCCGGAAGCGCCTAAACCAGACAGGATCACTAAGGACTCTGTTACGTTGTCCTGGAGGCCTCCAAAGAGCGATGGTGGAGCTAAAATTAAGGGTTACATCATCCAACAAAAAGCTAAAGGCGATAAAGACTGGAAAGATGTCAATGATGTACCAATTCCGAGCCTGGTTCATACCGTACCAAAACTTAAGGAAGGTGAGGAATACCAGTTCAGAGTTATTGCTGTCAATGAAATGGGTAATTCTGAACCCAGCAAACCAACTGCTGATATAACAATCGCCGAACAACCTAATAAGCCTTGCATGGATCTTGGAGGAGTCCGCGATATAACCGTACGTGCGGGCGAAGATTTCTCAATTCACGTGCCTTATATTGGATTCCCAGAACCAACTGCTTCGTGGTTTGCGGATGACAAATTACTCGATGTTGAACACGACTCAAGAATATTCCAAAAGATCACACCAGATTCTGCATCTCTTGTAGTCAAGAATGCGAAGAGATCAGACGGTGGACAATATCGCCTGCAGCTTCGCAACCCATCTGGTTACGACACGGCTACTATTAACGTACGCGTTCTCGATAGACCTGGAAAACCAGAAAACTTACGTGCCGATGAATTTGAAGGAGAAGCACTCACGCTGTACTGGAATCCACCAAAAGACAACGGTGGCGGAGAAATCACAAACTACGTCGTGGAGAAACGTGAAGCTCGCACACCGAACTGGACAAAGGTGTCCGGTTACGTCACGACTCCGTTCCTCCGCGTTAAAAACTTGACGGTCGGAAAGAGTTATGAGTTCAGAGTCGTGGCCGAAAACCAATACGGACAATCTGACCCCGCCCAGACCACCGAACCGATCAGAGCGAGACATCCGTTCGACCCGCCCGGAGCTCCGGGAGCACCAAGATCAGTTGAAACGACGGAATCTTCCATCACAGTTACTTGGACGAAACCGCGTCATGACGGAGGGTCACCAATCACCGGCTACATCCTCGAAAAGAGACTGCTCACGGAGGACAAGTGGACGAAAGCGTCGCACGCATACATCCCAGACACGACTTACAAGGTGTCGGGTTTGATCGAGAACCACGAGTACGAATTCCGCGTGTCGGCCGTGAACGCGGCGGGCGCCGGTCCGTGGTCTCAGAGCTCGGATGCCATCCGTGCCTGTGCGCCGCCACACGCGCCACGCATCACCAGCGACCTCAGTCTCAGGGACATCACCGTTATCGCCGGCGAGGAGATCAAGATCACCGTTCCCTTCACTGCCAACCCCAGGCCGAAGGTGGGTCATTTTATTGGGAGTTATTTTATTTTGATTCAAATTATTATAAAAGGTGTAAGGGAAACCGAAATTAAACCTAAACTTCTGCTCTAAAATTCCATTTAAAGTTTTAGTGTAAAACAAACATTCACGTTTAACGACTGGTAGTATCTGTATTTTAGCTGTTACAATTTTACTATTTAAATACACACATTGTCGTTTTAAGTAAAAATAAGATTAAATTATTAATCAATATGTATATTGTTTGTTCAGGTGTCATGGATAATAAACAACGAGGAGGTGTTCCCGGATACCCGTATCCGATTTGTGAACTCCGACATTGACACAGTGTTCCTCAACTCTTGCGCAAAACGTTCAGACACCGGCTCTTACACTATACAATTACTTAACAGCGAAGGCTCTGACAGCGGGACTTGCAGGGTGAGTTTGTTTAAAATTCCAATATTCTTCAGTAGCGAATAAAACAAAACATATTATATTTTTTATCGGTTTATACGCAGGTTCTAGTAGTGGACAGACCAGCCCCGCCAGTAGGACCGTTGGACGCAACTGACATCACTCCAGACACATGCACGTTATCATGGAAAGCACCGCTAGATGACGGCGGTTCCCCCATCACCAACTATATTGTTGAGAAAATGGATAACACTGGAGTAAGTTACAATTAATTTTATTAATTCTAGAGCAAATATTTGCCATTCAAAACATAGATTTTTTTAATATATTTTATATTATAAACTTTATATGTCAACCTAAAACTACTTATCGAGCATTTCTGAATAAAATCATTGCCTCATTGACAAATATACCTGTTCAGGTGTGGTCAAAGATATCGTCGTTCGTGCGGAACTGCCACTACAACGTGATGGGTCTGGAACCGAACAAGAAATACACGTTCAGAGTACGCGCAGAGAACCAGTACGGTGTCTCCGAGCCACTGACCATGGATGATTCTATCACTGCCAAGGTGAAATTTTGTACACAAAGTCAGGCAATCGGTCTGCTTAATCAATCAATTTGTGTAGGAAACTTATATAACAGTTGTGATAGTTTAAGTGACGTCAGTTTAAAATCTTATAATTTATGCAAATTAGTGCTCTAAATAAAATCCTACAGTAATAAGTAAAGATTTATATTCATCAAACGTTTTACTCATCCAGTTCCCGTTCACGGTCCCGGACGCACCGGGCACCCCGCGCGTCACGGACTGGGACGGTTCCAGCGGCACCGTGGTGTGGGACCGACCGCGCTCCGACGGCGGCGCGCGCATCCAGGGGTACAGAGTGGAGTTCAGAGACGTGCAGGACAAAGTCTGGAGCGCTGCAGACTACCTCGTCAAGGATTGCAATTACCAGGTACGGATGAGACGTTTGATTGATTTGTAATTTATTTGTGTAAAATCGAAAATTGTATACGTTAATTGGCGATTTACAATTTTGATTGATTCGGTATCGAATGTCAAGGTAAACTCGAACTAATGACCACACGCGTTCCGACAGCTAAATACTTGCTGGTTTGTTATTCGAGATAAGATATGTCACAAAATCTTCTCTTAAATATCCCTCACTCCGCAGGCGTACAACCTGGAGCCCGGTCACGAGTACGAGTTCCGCGTGCGCGCCAAGAACGCAGCAGGCTTCGGCAAGTACTCGTCGTCGTCTCCGTCATTCCGCGTGCGTGCTCGCGCCGCCCCGCCCTCCCCGCCACGCAGCCCGCGGGTGCTGCGGGTGGGCGGACACTACGCAGACCTCGCCTGGGACGCACCCGCTAGCGACGGAGGTACGGACGACACCGGTCTATATTAGTAGACATTGTACTTAACGTTCACATTAATCAAGACATGTGGTAAAATATGTTATAACTTACCAAACCCAGGTTCTCGTATATCGGGATACATCATCGAGCGTCGCGAGGTGGGTGGGTCGGTTTGGCTCAAGTGTAACGACTACGGTGTGTTGGACACCAGCTACACCGCGCTCGGCCTCGGGGAGAGACTGGACTACGAGTTCAGGATCATCGCTGTCAACTCTGCCGGTAATTAAACTATTTGACCTTACAATTTTATTTAATTTTCTTACATTTTGACTAAGTTTTTTATATAATTTCCCAGTTTTGGATCGCACATTACGATCAGATGTATAAAATGCAATATGAAGTTAAGAACCGGCCGATTTAGATAAATATTTGTATAAACATTTCTTGTTCGACTGTTCCAACATTTTTGGAATAGCGTTTCCAAGGATACAGAGTATTCATTTCAATCTTTGTCTATTATAAAAATTTTAATATCTGTTTTAATAATTTATACCATTTACAAACTACAATAAGTAAAACCAGAACAATAATTTAATTAATTATATTTATTGACATATCTATCTATTTACGATTCAGGCAAGTCCGAACCATCAACCTGCACGACCCCTGTCCGCACGGGTGAAGAGGTCGGCGGGGCGAAGCCCGAGTGGCTCAAGCAGATGCCGCCCACCGCGTGCGCACCCCTGGGTCGCCCCTACACACTGGAGTGCGTGGCGTCAGGGAGCCCCGTGCCCACCGGCCGCTGGCTGAAGAACGGACGAGAGATTGTCTTGGGAACGAGGTTGGTAACCTAGGAGTGTGTTATTAAATTAATTCATATTCAAATTCATTAATTCAAATTCATATGTTTCGTCACTTTAAATCAGTTATACTAATATTAAATCCATATCACAGATTCATTGCGGAGTCACGCGAAGGCACCCTCAAGCTTAACATTTTGGAAGCCATCGAAGCCGACGAAGGCGATTACAGCTGTGAAGCCAGCAACAGCTTGGGACATATCTACTGCACCGCCCATCTTAAGATTGGCAGTCAGTATCTTAAAAAATATATAAAAATTCTCTGAAGTAGATTTGAATCTTAAACCCAAATAACCCCTCCTTTCAGATCCACCCCGCATTATCCGAATGCCAGGCGATCTGCATCTCCCGGAACACGACAACACAAAGATCAAGATTCTGTACACGGGAGACCAGCCCGCAGACGTTACCATATCCAGGGACGGTCACAAGCTTGGAGAGTCGCCTCATTTCAAGTTTACTGTGTTCGATGATTATATTCTGATTTTTATTAAGGACATCTCTAAGGATGATATGGGTGAGTTTGTACCAAAATAAAAATTAGTTTTTTTCAACATTTTTGTATTTTGGCTAATAAATATTTTTTTATATATTCATTTTAGGAACCTACAAGTTAACTATCAAGAACAATTCAGGAGAAATCTCGGACACCTTCAGCGTGACCGTGACCGGCTTGCCCGGACCACCTCAAGGTCCACTAGAGGCCACAGACGTTACCAGACATACATGCACCCTAGCTTGGAAACCACCCACATATGACGGAGGATTACCCATCACCCATTACGTGGTGGAAAGGATGGATATGTCTGGTACCACCTGGATCACCATCGCATCCTCAGTTCGAGAGACTAAGTTCACGGTTCACGGTCTAACCGAGGGCCAGGAATATAACTTCAGGATCCATGCCGCTAATGATAACGGTGTTGGACCTGGATTGGAAGGTGTTAATCCAATTAAGGTAGGTTTTATCTCATAATTATATATTATATAATGATAAGTTTTCGGTCTATCTATTATTAAATTATAAAAATATTTTTTATAGGCCAAGCTGCCCTTCGACCCGCCCTCTGCCCCCGGCATCCCCAAGATCGTGGAGGTGGGAGGACACTTCGTGCATCTCCAGTGGGACAAACCAGAGAGTGACGGAGGTTCCAGAGTGCAAGGTACATAGATCGATTGTAATAAATAATAAACAATAATGCTATTTTATTTCTCTACATCTTCACTATTCCGATGAATTAGGCTGTCTGATGAGGGTAATAATGTTGACCACATCCATATCGTGCAGGTTACTGGGTGGACAAGCGCGAGGTGGGTTCGTCCAGCTGGCAGCGCGTGAACCCGACACTGTGTGTGCCCTCGCAGCTCAACTGCGCTAACCTCATCGAGGGTCGCCAGTACGAGTTCCGCGTCGTGGCGCAGAATGAAGCCGGCGCCTCTCCGCCCAGCACCAACAGCCAACAGGTCAAGGCCGTCGACCCTGAGGGTGAGTGGAACGACATTTGCTTTTTTTTATATTTAAAATTCTATGAAAGACTATTTCAGTTTGATAATTGAGCTACTTGTAATTCATATAAATGCCATGCATACTTCACCAGCCGCCACACCGCCCGAGATAGTGAAGCCCCTCCGCAACGCCAACTGCATCCAGAACCACAACGCCAAGTTCACGTGCACCATCACCGGTGTACCGCGACCGGTCATCTCGTGGTATAAGGGTGAGTATTCCGTCCATAATGTTATAAGTTGTGTGAATAGCGCCAAGATTTCCCAATTCCTATCCCGCCTCCAAGTCGTTTTCAAAAGTCATACGTGAATTTAAATCTTAGAACTACCCTAAATAATTATATTTCAGTCATTACACCTGTGAAGTTATAATAAAATGTAATTCCCAGGTGCCCGTGAGATAACGAACGGTCCCCGACACCGCATCTGGAGCGAGGGAGACAACCACTTCCTAACCGTCATGGACGTGTTCGGAGAGGACGCGGACGAGTACGTGTGCAGGGCTGTCAACAAGGCAGGAGTCAAGAGCACCAGGGCTGAGCTGCTCATTATGAGTGAGACTTACTTATATATTATTAGAGAGCAATTTATTAATTAAATATATAGTAGTCACAAACTGGTTGCTGTAATGTTACGATTTTTTATTATTTATTAGAAATAAGAAAAGTGACGTCATATTAAAAGAAAGAAAATAAGTTTTGTTTCTTGTCTCTAATAATAATTTTCACATGAAATAAAATTACCTAATAATTAAATATTGCACATATGAATATAATTTCGTGCCGATTCTTTTTAATCCTATGTGTTTTCTCATAACTGCAATTATATGCCTCTTACTTTGACTTTATTAAATAAATAATTACTATTTTTTTCAGCCGCACCAAAATTAAACGTTCCGCCGCGATTCCGCGACACGGCCTACTTCGACAAGGGAGAGAACGTTGTTATTAAGATACCCTTCACCGGACACCCCGTGCCTAAGATCACGTGGGTGAGGGAGGGAGAGACCATCGAGTCCGGCCTGCATTATCACGTTGAGAGGAAAGGTAGGGGTTTTAACAGTCTTCTATATTGATAACTAAAACATAGAGATAAATATATTCATAAATATCTTTATACATAATATTCACTTGTAACAGAGCGTCACGCGATCCTGACCATCCGCGACGCCAGCAAATTGGACTCCGGCCCCTACAGGATCTCAGCAGAGAACGAGCTGGGACAGGACTCCGCTACCATCAACATTGAGATCAGCGGTAATGATACATGATTTATATGTGTATTTGCTTGTATAGACAAAAGTATACAGTGATTTATTTTTTTAGTTATTGATTTTAATTTATTGACTATATCAGCTTTAATATGGTCACTTATTTTTTAGTTTTTATATCTTTTTATTTAACTCTATGATTTAGAAACATGTATTTAGTGTTTTAAGTAGACAAATAGACGAAACTATAGTAATTTTATATATATTAAAGGAACAAAAAGAAACTAGCAAAGTCATTTGGTGTGAAAAAAATATGCGCAAATTATTCTTTATTCTACTTTTGGACCTATTTTATAACTTTACAAAATTTCCCAGACCGTCCCGACCCACCACGCTTCCCAGCGGTGGACAACATCGGTGTGGAGTCACTGGCACTGTCCTGGAAGGCACCAGTGTGGGACGGCGGGTCAGATATCACTAATTACTTGGTGGAGAAGAGAGAACACCCTATGTCCAGCTGGATTAGGGTTGGCAACACCAGGTAACGATAATATATTTTAATGTATGTTTTCTATTTTATTAAACAGACTCCTATTATAGGTAATCGATTATTTTTTTATTTGTCATCATATATCAATCATTATTGAGTGTCAACCCTTACACTCAGGTTCACAACCATGGCCATCACGGGTTTGGTCCCGGGCAAGCAGTACGAATTCCGAGTGTACGCCGAGAACATCTACGGCCGTTCCGAACCCAGCGAGCCCACCAACCTCGTACAGACCAAGGCCATCGTCAAGAAGGAGTTCAAGAAGAAGGAATACCCAGGTTCGTTATATGCTAATAAAATATTTCTCGATCGAATTCCTTAAATAACGTTACATATAATAAATCTATTTCTCAGTCGATGAAACCGGCAAGCGCATCCGTAGCAACGCTGATCACGGGCCAGTGAAGGACTACGACAGCTACGTGTTTGATATATACAGCAAATACGTACCACAGCCCGTAGATATACGAACCTGCTCCGTGTACGACAAGTACGACATACTGGAGGAGATTGGTAAGTGTGGAGCGGCCTCTACTGTTCTGAGGAGTGGGGTGGACTTTATGATTATTATTACATGAGGTTTTATTTTTTATGTCATTAAAATAATGTGGTTACATAGATAGCAACAAATTGTTGCTAGTTTTGGTACCCATCAAATATGTATTGAGTAATTGAAAGTTAAATAATAATTCAGACTTATTTTATATGATTCATATTTTGACTATTACTAATGCTATACATTACTTCATAGCATAGCCAAAAAAAGAAATTAAAGGTTGCCAAAAATTAATGTTGACACATTATCATTCATACCTACCTAAAAACCTATTTTGTTTCAAATAATATTGTTTGTGCATGCGAATTTCGGAACAATTAGAAAGGTGAGTTATAAAAAACGGAATGAAAGCACTTAGATATAACTTTAAACAACACGGGTGTTCGTAGTTATAAAATTAAATTAATATAGTGTTTTATAATAATATATAAAATTAAAAGATGGTTTAAGCATAACTTTAAAATCACTTATAAAGGTTCTAAATCTAAAACTATTGAAATTTTAATAAAAATAGATAAAATAATTATTGAAATAAATAAAATATTAACAAAAATAAATAAAATAATTATTGAAATAAATAAAATATTAACAAAAATAAATAAAAAAAATAAATAATACCAAATATAGTATAGTTATATAAATTACACACACATAAAAATAAGCATGACAGTAAAGCGTAGAACTAAACTTACGAAGTTGCTTGAGAAATAGACTTTAACAGACTAACAGTAGCCGTTCCATAGTGGACCTTATGTACATTGACACAATGTCGAATTTCGCAGGTGACTTCGTGAGAGCGAAACGGAAACCCCCCGGAGGTCTGTGTGTGATAGATGTAGTGCATCTCTTTCTCTCTGCATCTCTCTCTCACACGCATACTATATTTATTATGTTATATTATATGACAATTGCTTAGAGCACGTAACATTTAAAATAACAGTAGATCTTTTAATTATAAGTTTCGTTTTCTAAAATAAAAATCGAGTAAACATTAATGGATAAAAACATAGCGAAAAATAGGATTTTTATAATTTTCCTATTTGCTATTAGTATATTAGGACAATTAAAATTTTCCTCTTTTTATATATGTACCATAACATATTAGAATAAATATTTCGAAAACACTACATAAAACAATTATTTTTTGTTATTTCAACTACTTATGTTATTATATCAGGTAAATTATTGCACGGTTTGCGCTTCATAATGGGATTTAATATATTTATATAATATTATAAATCTATTATTATTACTAGCGCATTTTCTAAAATAATTACAATTATATTTATACAACTAAAACTCAATTATACTTCACGAAAAAATACAAAATATCAATTAATAAAATACATTTACAGGGTTATTTGTAATTAATTGGTCACCTCTTACAGGCAGCCTCTCTACATCAATCCCAATAACATTTGTTCTAAGACTTTTAAATGAATAGTTTTAAAAATTCTAGTTTTTCAATACAAAATTTATTTGTTGCCTCTAAACTGGCATTAACTCTGAGCGTAGGTATGGCGCCCGGGCGTTGAACTATTAAGTACTTCTTACAAAATACAGATTAATAAGTAAAAGAGGGAGCAAAAATGTGTTCGTGTTGTATTTTTTGCGTTGTTTACGACTTCTTATAAAGAAGTCGTATAACAAATGTTGTGGGAATTGATGTAGAGAGGTTGCCTGCAAGAGGTGATCAATTAATTACAAATAACCCTGTATATTAATTATTTATAAATAAACTATTTTGATACTCAGATAAAATTCTAACAGATTATAAACTGTATGTTTGGACAGTTTGTCAATATTTATTAATATGAAGAGTTATTCGTGATTTGAGATTTATGTTAGGATAAAAAGAACCCAAGTTTAAAATATGAAAAATCTCATAATCTCAACCACAATTCACATAAGGTACCCATACTGTTGTAGGCACAGGCGCGTTCGGGGTCGTTCACCGCTGCAGGGAGCGCACCACCGGAAACGTGTTCGCCGCCAAGTTCATACCAGTGGCCGGAGCCATGGAGAAGGAACTCATCAAGAAAGAGATAGACATCATGAACCAGCTGCACCACAGGAAACTCATCAACCTTCACGACGCCTTCGAGGACGACGACGAGATGGTCTTGATATTTGAGTTGTGAGTTATTGTCAAGTCATTTTTATATTTGTTTTATCTGGGTATCGAGTATTGAGAGAGTTTTTCCTTTTACCCTCACAACCAATTATAAAAAAAATAAACAATTAAAAAATATATTATATCGATAGTAATTAATATATTCATTCCTCATACTAATACAAATGTCCTTCAGCCTGTCTGGCGGGGAACTGTTCGAGCGCATCACGGAGCCCGGCTACAGCATGAGTGAGGCGGAGGCGGCGCACTACATGCGGCAAGTGTGCGAGGGAGTGAGACACATGCACGACCAGAACATACTGCATCTAGACCTCAAGCCCGAGAACGTCATGTGCACCACGCGCACTGGCACCGACGTCAAGGTAACATAGGAACAAGTACATTTCATGTTTGTGATACAAATAAATGGTAGTTTTATTTTTTATCTCCCAGTCTTTGGAGAGTCATCATTTTGATAAGATTTCCAAAATATTAATTTGCATGAGAAAATATCAAAATTGATATAATCTGTAAAGAAAATTAAACTAGAACTATACTAACTCTGTAAAATTATATGTAACGTTAGACTGTTTATTATTATGCAAATAAAGTCGTAGATAACAGTATTAAATAACGAATATTCTTTCCACCAGATAATCGACTTCGGGCTAGCCACCAAGTTAGATCCCAACGAGGTGGTGAAGATCTCGACGGGCACGGCAGAGTTCGCGGCTCCAGAAATAGTGGAGAGAGAACCCGTGGGCTTCTACACAGACATGTGGGCCGTGGGAGTACTGGCATACGTGCTGTGAGTATACAGCTGTAGATGTCATAAAACAACATTATTAGTGGTCAATCAGGGCCAGCTTCAATATCCCTTCCATTCAGCACTAAAATATATATGATATAAAGCTGTATTTGATATTATAATCTGATAATTACATATTCTAATTTAATATAAACTAAAGTTAATAAAATATAACACTATGCTCGTGCAGGTATATTTAAAATTGTTTCTTTTCTCCCAGTCTGTCCGGTCTCTCTCCGTTCGCGGGTAACAATGACATCGACACCTTGAAGAACGTGAAGGCGTGCGACTGGGAGTTCGACGAGGAGGCCTTCCAGCACGTGTCCGACGACGCCAAGGACTTTATACGACGACTTCTCGTCAAGAACAAGGAGTCAGTACTACCGAATATCAACAAAAATAATAATATATCATTAATCATTCTAATCCCAAAATTCGCAACCATCTCGTACTGCGATAAAGAGCCTTAACAATAAACTTGAAATTCTTTGACCTAAATAATAGGTAAAAAGATACAAAAAAATAAAAGTATAATTAACAATCATTATTCTCAAAAATAAATGAATATATCATATACCTAACCAGTGCCCTGTCCCGCAGAAAGCGTCTGACGGCGCACGAGTGTCTGGCGCACCGCTGGCTGGCCGGTGACTCGGCCGCGCGCACGCACGCACTTAACGCACGATACGAGCGTATGAGGGACAGACTGCGGGCGCGATACGAGGTGACACAGTACTGACAGATGAACGCTTATCAAAATTTACGATAGGTTTTGCTAATATGTACTATTATCCCTGATAGAACTGGTCATCATTCGTCCTGCCGATCGGTCGTCTGAGCGAGTACAGCTCGCTCCGCAAGCTGCTCGTCGAGAAGTGGAAGATTTACGACGGACAATTCGGTGAGACTTTACTTATTTCGTTTTTAAATCGAATAATCATTTAGTACAAAACTCTAAGACCTTCCTCCCCCCCTCGCAGACCGTCGCCAGGCCGCCCCTCGGTTCGTGATCCGTCCTCAGTCGGCGTTCTGCTACGAGGGTCAGTCCGTGAAGCTGTACTGCCGCATCATAGCTCTGGCCGCGCCCACCGTCACCTGGTCCAAGAACAACAGGGAGCTCAGGCAGTCCGTCAAGTACATGAAGAGGTGGGTGCCGGAGTTCACGCGTCCCCGACATTGAGTTTCTCATATCAGACTGACACAATGCGATGGCTAAAGCTATCATTGGATATTGGGTTCTATAAAAGTATTTTTTGTATTTATAAAAGCATTGGAATCTTCAAAGACGTCCTTCTCTCTTGGTTGTTTTATTTAATGTCTATGGAAAATTAAGCTGCCTAGGAAAAGTGTCGGATGAGTCGTTAGAATACATATAACACCTTCGAGAACAGGTACTGGTTACTCCATATGTATGGTGAGTACAATAACTGTTTCTCCAGGTACGTGGGCGACGACTACTACTTCATCATCAACAGAGCGCGCCTCGAGGACCGCGGGGAGTACGTTATACGAGCAGACAACCACTACGGCTCACGAGAGGAAGTCGTGTTCCTCAATGTACAACGTGAGTACCACCAGCACCACTGTCACCATCACCACCACTGTCACCATCACCACCACTGTCTACATCAAAACCACTGTCACCATCACCACCACTGTCACCATCACCACCACTGTCACCATCACCACCACTGTCACCATCACCACCACTGTCTCCACCACCACCACCAACACAACCTATTATACCATTATTGGCACACATCAGAACTCATACTATTTTGATTACATAAGAAATTAATGTAGTGTTACATTTAGTAACATATTTCTGGTTTTTGTCTTCATCTAATTGTCCCTTACATAAAAAAAAACTGCATTAAAATATGGTAGACAGCTGTCTATCTGAACTTTTCCATATAACATGTCATCCATATAATATAAAACAACAATGATTCAATCTCTTCTTACTAAATTACATCTAAATCGATTTAGTAGTTAAGATATTCAATATAATAGAAACTTTTGTATCTGAAGTTCTTGAACATAATAAAAATATATATTGATTTACTCTACATATGCGACCAAATATGTTACATTATATTAGATTTTTCAATACCTGAGAATTGGTACTTAAAATAAAATATAATTTAACCAAGTAATAAATTTGATGTTTGACAATTTTTATATAGACTACTAAATAAAAAAATATCATTAATACTAGCTACAATATATTAAAACAGTAATAACTCAGATCAACCTAGATTTAAACGTAAATAAATCTTAAGCCAAAATAACAATTAATAAATATGTCAGTTCAGAAGACTACGCAATTGTAGTGTGCGATATATCAGAATAATATTTATGCTTTACTGAAATATTAATTAGGAACAGACAAATCTAATATATAGATTCTATTCTGGTTTTAGTGCACATTGATAGACACCAGCAAGTGTTGTTCGAACGCCTCTCACTGCTATTTATTTTGTTTTATGATTCTAATATTATTATTTTTTTCTTATAAAACAGTGGGTAGATTGACATTTTCTTTTAAATGTTTTTAATGTCTATTAACTCAAGATACTAAAAAATCATAAAATTATTATTATTTTATTTTATATTGTATTTATTTATATATAAATATAAAGCCACTATCTAGGTCACGCTCGTGATTATCTATTCTCAAAGCTAGGTTCATTAGCTCCGTCTGAATGCCTAGGGTTTATACGTAACGAGTGATATACGGTTTGGCGACGGTTGTACAACTAGTATACGGAATGTTTAGTACATAGTGCGTCCGTTAGGTCGTGTAGGTTTAGTTGTCTCGGTTAAATAGGTTATTAAATATCTACATTAATATAGACATCTCTATCGTTATATCATACGAATATTTCGCTTTATCATACCAGGGTTAGTACAATATCTATATGATATAAAATCTGTACGTATTCTCATCGTTACATCCCGCACTGTACCCCCAGCGGTGCCCAAGCTCGCCCGCGTGCCCCCGTCCGAGGCCCCCCGGCGGCGCGAGGCCCTCCCCTACACCTTCTGGCAGGAGCACAGCGAGACGGCGCCCTCCTTCACCTTCCAGCTGCGGCCGCGCGTCATGCAGGCGCGCGACACCTGCAAGCTGCTGTGCTGCCTCAGCGGGAAGCCCACGCCCACCGTCAAGTGGTACGTCATTCTACTTTTAGGAAGGGATTAGAGAATTCTCCTTTGAAGGACTCGAGCAAGCAGCTGTATTTAGTATCGTTTCATATTAACGATTTATTAACCTACCTTTGACGTCGTTCCGACCCGGAGCTGGCGTGACATTTGATACCTTTTAATAATAACTAATTTAAGAATAATTAAAATAATGCATTAAATGAACCGTCTATTATTGCACAAAATTTATATCTATAACTTTTTATTTATGCTTTTTTTTTTGACAAAAAATGGGAGACTTATTCTACCGAATATAACCATACCAATTTTCATAAAATTTCGACAAATATTCAGTGGACTTCAAACATTACAATATTTTTTTTGTCATTATCACATACCGGACACATAGAATATAGGTTTTTAAAAAATATATTTACTATACAGATTCGGTTTCTATTATATGTACCGTTAATCTAATGAGAAATTTTCAACAGGTTCAAAGACAAGCGCGAGCTGTCCAAATATGACTACTCGATGTCGCAGTCTGACGGCGTCGTGACCATGGAGATAGTGGACTGCCGGCCCTCCGACAGCGGACACTACTCCTGCGTCGCCACCAACGTACATGGCACCGACGAGACCAGCTGTGTCGTCATCGTGGAGGGTACGGACCTTACAATACTGACCTCATAGGCTTTAACACGCTGAATATGTCGTGGTATCTCTCTCTCTCTCATCCAATTGTTGTTACGTGATACTGTATGATGTGTTACAGGTGAGGTAGTGACGGAGGAGCAAGCCGCGCTGGCGCACAATCTGCTCCACTCAGGAGAGAGACGCTACATAGAGAAACCTCTCAAGCCCGCACCCACTCCCATCATCACCAAGACTAAGGTATGCGGAAACACAAACACACACACGCACCCACTCACACACAGATTCACACACAGAAAGAGCCACCACACATACACACAATCTGAAAATCTATAGGGGCTATGGATTACCATTCTTAAAATACTAACAATCCAGGTTACAATCGACCCACCCAACAAGTCCGGGCTCCGACCAAAATACTCCCCACAGAGCTCAGTGGAACCTAGCAAGAACAAGAAGTACGGAGCCAAGCTGGACTCATCAGATGGCGGCTCCAGGTCCAGGAGTGCTACTAAGGAATTGATCTGTGAGTCATCGAGAGATATAAGATGTTAACGGTTTTATTGTGTTAACATTTTTTTTTGTTGATTTGTATGCTCAAATTATGTTACGTCTTAAATAATTTATAAAATCGATTTTTCTGGATAAAATCATACGTAAATCGTCTATGGTCCGTGGCAGTCCCGTCGACGGAGTCGTCCTGGTGTGCACCGTTCTTCGCCCGCGCGCTGCCAGAGTCGCTTCGGGCCCGCGACGGAGCCCCGCTGCTGCTGTCGTGCGCCCTTAGAGGAGACCCACCGCCAGCCGCCGCCTGGTTCAAGGACGGCCGCCCACTCGTCTCTTCAGCGGTAACACTTCCCCTCAACCTTCCAAGAGTCATAGTCTCATCTGAATTTATACTACCATCATATGACATATGTGTATATATATATGGGTATATATATATATATACATACATATGTATTATGTACATGCTCCAGGTGGTAGACCTCAAATACAAAAACGGCGTGGCGTCACTGGTCATCAACGAAGTGTTCCCAGAAGACGAGGGAGTCTACTCATTGAAGGCCAGCAACAGCCAGGGAGAGGTTGAGACTAAGTGCCAAGTGACTGTTAAAGGTATGTTATAAGGACTGGTTTCTATCCCCAATCGATGAGGTCATAGAACTTGTCTTCTTCGTCTGTCTTTCTATTCTCTTTCATTTTTTCTTTTTCTCTCCATTTCGTTAAGAGATGGCAACGAATCTTTATATTGCAGATATTCTTGGGACACAGGGATTACTTGCTATCGCCAATATATAGCATACTTGTATATCCTTTTAATCGCCCTGAGTCCATAAATACCCACAAAATCCAATAATCGTTCACTCTTTTAACTACAGGCACAGCTGATGCTGTGACCGTTAAGGACGTGGCGCCGCGGATAGTGGACCACGCACTGTCACAGGTCGTAGACGACGGACAACCCGTCACACTATCCTGCAGGTACCTACCACAACCGACACTATTGTTTAGTTGACATTGCGACGGTATGTCACTAAAATCCAGGGTTTAATGCTGATTAACTTTCCGTTCATAGAATCGCTGGAGCCGAACGTTTCGATGTAGTATGGCTTCACAACAACAAGGAAATCAAACCCTCTAAGGACTTCCAATACTCAAGCGAAGCGAACATCCACAAACTGCATATTGCTGAAATATTCCCCGAAGATGCCGGTATAAATCTTAAACACTTGGAAAAGTGATTTACAAATTACACCCTTATTTATCGTATGTACATTTATCGATATCCCTTCAGGCGTGTACACATGCGAGGCGTTCAACGACCAGGGAGAGTCGTTCTCTTGCTGTTCCCTTGTGGTTCGTGCCGGAGAGGTCTCCCCTCTCGCATACACCGCCTTCCCTGCCTCCGCCACCGTCGCGGGAGGCGAGCCCGCCGTCTTCAGCGCTGAGCTGGATAAGGTTAGCACATATATACTTTATAATTAGCTGATATTGGAAATTAGTCATAACCCCTATACAACAAGAAAGATATTAATGTTTCATTAATTTCGGTAGTGGCATCTTTTCAATGTTTATCTGTACTGCAAAGTTAGAAACATTGGTTAGGATTTTAGAAAGAAACCTAATAGATGTCACCACCGTCCCTATAAAAACGTTCACATATAGAATGTTCGAATCCCTGCCCATATCGTTTTATTTTTCCATTCTCTATTTATATAAATTTTAGCTGATATTGGAAATTAGTCATCCACCCCTATAATATACACATATTTCTGTTTCTTTAAACATTTTTTTTTACAGCCACCACTCCAACTCAACTGGCTGAAGGACGGCAAGCCGATCGATGAATCTTCTAACAGATACAGATTCACGATGGAAGGCACGTCCCGGTATCGCCTCGAGATCGTGCAGTGCTCCGCGGACGACAGCGGCCAGTACCAGGCGCGCGCCGTCGCCTCCAAGGGAGACTTCCTGGCCGCCTTCTACCTTAATGTAGTCGAAAACTAAATCTCAAACATGGACTGACAATAGCAAAGGGCCCAAGGAGTCACCTTGAGGAACCCTGAACGATTTATTTACCTTATACGTTACATTTATTACCGACTCGAATTATTATAACTGGATACATTTTTATACGATTCGGAGATTCGGAGTTTCTGTAAAGGATTTTTTTATATTAAATTATTATTTATTAATTATTAAGTAAATGTTAAGTGTTACCCTATCGAAAGCATAAGAGAAGTCGCTTGGAAACCGAATCCTACGTTCTCTAGTCACTGTTTCAATTTAATGTTATGGTATTTATTGATTTGTTATCTCTTTATATATTCACCTAACATATTTATTACAGCTTCTGGATTAAAGCTTGGTATTAATGAATGTTAGCTCAGATTCCGCTTGGAGTTGTTGGTGACCGTCTCTGAGGTATTCTGTCAGCCACCACAGATTACCCCTAAAACGATCGTCCGGCCCCAATGGAGTCTACTTTTATATTTTAACTGTATTATTTAATTGTAAATAATTTAATTTGTATCACGTGACCGCATAATTTATAAATAAATATGTATTACTTAAAAATTTAAATTGTGTTTTATTCATTTCATTCATTACTCGTAATTATTCTAATAACTGTTATTAATATCATATTATCCCGTATTTCAGAAATCCATTAGGCTCAATCTTGATAGTTTGTACGACAGAAAATTCTGTAAACAAAAAGTATACTGGCAATACTAAACATTATTTAAAATCAAGCCCACGTATAACTCAAGCCCGAGATGAAGATATACACTGACATAGACATACTAGATTTTGACAGTATTGTACAAATAAAATAAAGTGCTACAAGAATAACCAGAATTTTCAACGGTCCACAGACATTACTAGCATGGCTGACCGCTAAACTAAAAATGAAACTTTATTTTATAGTCTATAGAATACATAACATAACATTTGCTAACGCCATCTAGCACATTATTGGGCTAAGCCACACTTCGTTGTATTTTGAATTCATATACTACTAAGAATTGAATTTGAATCACAAAAATGTTTGGCCCCCGAAGTTTCTATTGTTCATATAACATCTAAAGCTTCTGGTTTTGTATATTCTAGTAGTTCTAGCTTTTTTGAAATTAACAGATTGTATAAAATATTATTTTGTTGCTCTAAACTCTAGTTTATGGAGAAGGGTAAAAATTGCTACAAAGAAGGAATATAATTCAAAATAAAGTTTATGTAATCCAGGTTTAAGTTTTCGCTTTTAAAGCCTTAGGACAAAATTAAGAAACCCATACATATTTTTTCTAAATGTGTAATATAAACCAATTTTGCCTACTAGTTTAAAGCAGTTCCAGTTTACCGTACAGCTAACAACAAAACAACATTATAGACGTAGACAGTAGACTAGATAATGTATACTACCAAAATATATGGTCAAAACAAAATACAAAGAAGCGAACTACTGAAATTTAGTACCCAAATTAATACTAGATGGCATGTATCGAAACAAGAATTTCGTTGGTCATATTTGATCTTATTAGATATTTAGTTTCTCTATTACATATTTAGATTGTGATACATCGCAATAATTATATAAATGTTAGTCCGAAACTTTTAAATATTTAATAGTAATAATCTAAAACTGTCGACGAGAAATCATTTAGGGTATATTAAGTACATTTTTAAAAAACGAAAAATGCCTTCGTAAAAGTCGGAATATATAGAATTTTATATTATGATTGATATATTTCTCATTTGTAAGAAATTATATACATTTCTATAATTTACTATGTTAAGCTCTTATGAAAACGACATCTTATTGAATTATCATCTTTTGGTTTACATCATTTCTACTAGATGGCGCTACGCTTGTAGTCCTTACGTGAATCTTCGCGTACAATCTTATAAATATAAAATAACTGACGAGAATCAAATTTCCTATAATATTCCAATAAATAATCAACCAAAATATTTTTTTAACTTCATTTCGCAAAATTGTAAGACTTAAAAACGTTTATAAATAATAAATGTGTTTAATAAAAGAATAGTCAACTAATTATTTTTATTGCAATACCTATGCTTTTGCTATGATAAGTTCTAAGTTATCGGTCATTGTAATTTGTTTAAATCCATCACAATCCTTGGTATTCACATTTTCTTTGCTATAATTATTTAAGTAGGTATAACTCTCCGATGAGGAGTTTTATTATTATATTCTTGGTCTGGATAATAAACTGGTGCATAATATTAAAATTTATTGGTGGTATTGGTGTTTATAAAACGAGTTTATTGCAGAAACAATTATGAGAATCTTTGGAAATGTTAAATAAATTATATTTATCAACATTAATTAGAATATATTTTTTAAATTAATAGTTAAATAAGCTTAACATGGCTAACATCTTGGTAAACAATTTCAAACAATAGCAGAATTAGTTTCGGTGCTGCAGCAAGGGTTGCCATTTGCAGCTGATATTCTAAGTTAGGTTTTGAGAGAGTAATGAGTTTACATAGAGCTGATCAATTTGTGTGAAATATATCTAGTGTTTTATGTTAGGTATTTTCAAAACCTAAACTTTATAGTTCTAATGTAAAAATATATTTTTTGCATTACAAAAGTAACTAAGTTACTATGATACAACCTAAAACGAATATTACATTGCTATTAAGATTTTTACATACATATGTTTGTATGTTCCGTCTCGTAAATAATTAGACCTGTATACCGTAGGTACAAAAATATATATGAATTATGCATAACTAGTAAAGGATATATATTTTAGAAATCTAAATAGGATAGAGGAATGTAACTAAAAAGTCTTGAATTATTTTACTTTTATCAGAAAGTACCAAACTTCAAGTTAACTTCAAGGGTATTTATGAGTTAGGCGCCCAAAACCGCTTGATATTTAACAAAAAAATGTTAATTTATATAATTTATTTATTTAAAAACGACATTATTATTATTATACATTATTTTAATCACAAAAATATTTCTTCACATTATTATATATTTTTTAAATGTACGAAACTTAACTCATTGATCGAGATTCGAGCAATAGGATAAATAAATATCTATTTCATAATATCAAGCATGTATCTTAATAAATATCAAGCTACCTTTAAGTAATAAGCAAAACAGCTTTTGATATTGTCTGTGCCAGCCCTTCCACGTGCAGCTGCACATGAAGAATGGGAATTGCATCCTGACTTCTCATACATCCATCCACTGTCCATACAATATTCGATCTTTTGAGATTGAAGAAATATTGAATATTTAGAAGTATTGAAAGACCGTGAAGATACTACACTTACTGCCTCGTCTTGTAAGCTCTATACTATTTAGATGAAACATAGCTACCTATGTGTAACAGCTGCTTTACGGCAAATTTCTATAAGGTGGTGGTACTACCACAGTCTGGTAGTAGCTAATACTGCAACCAAATAATCGCTGGGATTTACTACATACAAAAGATATGAAGTCTAGGAAAGAAAATAAATTAAATCTACTATAATCATTATTAATATTATGAGCACCAATTAAAAACCATTTCTATTATATAAGTACTAGGTACTATTATAAATATTTTGAAGTTATTTTTTTCATGACAATGAATTAAAAACATATACAAATTATTTTTACTAAATTGTTTTATACATATTACAAATTGAGTTCTAGAAGTACCTACTATTAAAATCAAAATTTACGAGATTAGTAACAAGACAATACAGAACTCAAAAACAATACCATATTTTTTTTTTAAATCATTGTTGTTCAAAAACAATTTTTCTATGAAATAATTATAAACGTCAACAAACAATGTTTACATCTGCAAAATCTGTCAGAGCAATAATTACACACTACAATACTTTTTATTGTAATTATTTAATCAACAATTACTGTAAAAAAAATCTATATAAGTAGTCACGAGATTTGCAGGTGAAGTGGCTGGCAACAGCTAGTTACTTATTATATAATATATAATAGTTATTTATTAAAGACTTGGTTGTGAGTTAAACCGTTCGTCTCGTCTTTTTTGTATCTGTTTGAAGAACATTAAAAATTGTATTCAATTACATATAAAAAAACATTATTTTTATAATACGTACATTATAAAATAAAGATATTATGAAATTATACATTCTTCATACAATCTAAAATTTAATAATTATTATTCTCGTATTCTATGATAGTAGTGTTAAAGATTAATGATTAATGATCTTTTATCGTTCATAATTCATTTTGTATAATTATTTTAAAAAACAATTTATAATAAAATATTTTTTGGTGTATTGGTTTAAACTTATAATAATATATTGCAATGATAATTGTATTCCTATGCATTAAGGTAGAATCTTGTTTTGATCAATTTTTCCAATTTTCAGAACATGTTCGGGTCCTAAGCATTGGTTTAAAAAAACATAACAACACTAGTTCAAAATTAAAAGAAAAAAACGATAACACTGTAATCTATACAACTGTATATCAATCTTTCGATCTTCCATTTCGGAAACGTATATCGAAAAATATCATGATAACCTTACTATGTAGGTACCACATTTGATAATTAGGGAATATTAATAGGGCGGACAGCGTCTTATATGTTCCACGAAAAGCTAACTTTATCACTTAGGTCCATGGATCGGTATAAGAAACACTTCTATTTTCATAAATCGTAAAAGTTATGTTTTATTTTTACTTTTATTTTGTATTAAATTAATCGAATCATGAATTTCATTATTAAACGCTAAAACTTGGGGCTCGATAGCTGCTAAGTAGAAGCTTGATATTTATTTTCTTTATCTTTTATCTTTTTTTTGCGGTATATCTTAACAATCCCAAAATAATAAAGTAAGTGCTATCATAAATATATACAAAAACTATATGTCGTTGTTTTATTTATTCGTAATTAAAAGTTTCTTAAACGAAAGCCATGTAAATAACTATCTGTTCGTTTTATTATTCAAATGTAATTTAGGATTTAAAAAATAATTGATAAGAAATAAATATAGGTATAATAATATTTTCTCATTTAAAACTTTGTAACTTATTTATTACTTACAAGTCATTATTTTAAACAAGTCATTATTTTGAACATACAAAATAAATAAAATTCTTTATTAACCCTCAAACAACATAATAATCATTGTTGGTATTGGAATGAAATTAAACTAAATATCAAACATTTTTAATCTGGAAAGAAATTGGGAACAAAAGTTCAATATAAGTATTGCTTTATTTTAGTCACCGCCTAAGTAACTATTTTCTACTTCGTGCGTGTGCGCACACACGCACACACACATGTATGATAGTTATGTGTTTATTAGGTGGCAATTAATTTTGTAATATAACAGAAGTTCCCAATTATCCCTTTCCCATTAAATATATACTATAGCATTATAAAGTAATCAATGACCAAAACAAAGGTAGTTAATATATTCATTTACATCCACTTAATTATGTATTTATATTCTCATTTTTATAGTGAGATAGATTGTCATTAATATATCTAAATTGTCACTTAAGTACTCGGAGTATTTTATGTACTTAGATAGAATGTTATTTATATACTTAAATAAATTAATAGATTGGTAAAAGGAATCTTCACAATCAATCCATATATATTAATATTTAATCTACAGACACTAGCAAAGCCAGAACACAACGTGACTTGCTCAACTTGCATTCAAATACTTATTTAAAATATGAAATCCTCAAGAAACGAGTTGAGGTTTTTATTTTTTTTTAATCGAAGCGTCGAGTTAAGTGACGAGGCGTATTGGATTATATTTATGTGGGAATCAGTTTTTATTTTATCATGTAATTAGAAAAATATGTACTTTGTTCTTGTATTAGGAATATGTAAGGAAATAAAATTGTTATAAAATAAATATATCCTAAATAAGAACACCAAAAAAATTTATTTAATTTCTTAATTTGTTTTATAAAATATGGATTGTCACTATCTTATTATTTAATTGAAATTTGAATATAATGAAATATAAATGAAACGACATATTCCATATACTTTTAATAAATTATCTTAAACAGGTGTTCAAGATAAGTACAAAAAGAAAATGACATTGATAATGCATCACTCGATACTGACTATATTAACGTAGATAAGACGAAAGTTCAGTTTTCTATTAAATCAATAAGTATCAAAGAACATTCATTTAAGTAATAAAAAAAGAACTTAAACTTTTTTTTTGAATTTAATATAAATCTTAATGTGATAATAAAGGACGGCGTATCCACTCTAAACTACCAGACTCCCAGATCTCGGAATCACGTAAGAAACTCAAAAACGGAATGATTTTTAAAAAATGTATCTCCAGCGCTCGTTTATAATAAGAGAAACCGGACAAAGAAACGTCTTGAGATATTTCGTATTTTGTTCAAAAAAGAATGATCCTGCGATAAATATTGAAATGGAGAAGTGGTTTTATTTTTTCGATGACTTTTTTGTATTTTAATTTGGTGACTAATGGAGTTTGGAATTGACTACGCCACTGTTTGAACTATTAATATTATGTCATTGAAAATAAGAGAAAATAGCTTTTAGATAGAGGAGATAAGCATTATTTAGTACTTATTTAACTAACAGTGGATTGGTCCAGACTGTAAAGTCTAGATTAGTGTTATTATTTGACACTACAGTGTTTATAAAAAAGTATCATTAAAAAACAAAAAAAAATAGAAGAAGTTAAGAGCCTTCCTAATCAATGGTATTTCAATCTAAGAACACGATTTTTGTATACGAATACTTTTTAAAACCACAAAATGGTCTTTATTATTTTTCGATGCATAGAAAATTTGAAAATTAACAAATAAGTTAACCTAGCTAAATAATTACGATTAGAAGTAATTTGCCCGTTTTTAAGATACAAAATGTAGGGTAGTAATGGCTTTACGGTCCAACGATATTTTTTTTAGTTAATTTCTCTATAATAATGTATAAAGCACTTATACATGAGTCATCTGTCAGGGTGTAGATGGGCTTGACTGGCAATCACCACCATGACTGGGAGAGTCACTGGGACTAGTCTACTGGGATCATATATAATTAAATGAACAGATACTTTTGTTGACAAAAATAATGCTGAAAATACATACAGGTAAGATGTAAAAATCTATACGAGATTTGAATTAATTTGTTTTTATGGGTTCATCACGAATTTGGATGAAAATTTGTACGGAGTTTACAATGTCAGTTAAAATATATTGTTTTCTTATTGCGTCAGATAAATAATAAAAAAATTAGATATTTGTGTAAATTTATTTATTTAGGTATTTTTATTTACCTACTACGGCACCGAGCAGATGAAAAGGTATAAACTAGATACTAATTAATTTAATCATATATATTTTTTAACCTTCAATATAAAGGTATTTGAAAAGGTCATATTTTTAAATAATTTTGCAATTTCATGGGGGAAAATTTTTGAGAATGCCGAAATTAGTAGCCATGAAGGGCCATAAAGCACTAATAACAAGTGATGTGTACGCATTCCTTCAAATTTTATAATCCAAGGCCACTGACCCCTCGCCCCATTGTCTCTGGCCCCGAAAGGGCGTCTTTAAAAACGTAAAAAACCAAAAGACCCCATTCCGTCATTGTGGAGCTGTCGGTGATCATTTTTCAAAAAAATCTACAAATTCCGGCTTCGACTCTAAATTGAATTTGGGACGAACAAAGACCTTGATTTTCGTGGTTTTTGGTTGCTTGAGGTTTTGTATGGTTTTATGATATATATGAAAGGGATGAGAAATATTTACGATATTTATGTCAAAACAATTTTTGAGTATTACTTTATTACTTGCTTTTTTAAGTATTACCTACGCTTTTCCTCCAAAGTTGTTTATAAACATGTTAGGCTATAAACCTAAAATTTTTTTTTTATATCGTGACAGGACTCGAACCCGCGACCGCAAATTAGTTTCCAGCGCTTTATTACATTCGCCTTTGAACATTTAATTTCACTAAATGATCCTATAAAAAAACATTTGTGTTGAATTGAATTAAAACAGTGTGATATAGGTCGTTTGAAAGTTTAAACCTAAAAATAATTGGGCTCTAGATTATAAACAGTGTTCATTAATAAGAAACTGATGCCTGAGTTAATTACCAGCTCTATTAAACTTTAAAAACAACATTCTCTATATTATTTTATAAATATTATTAACATTTAAACAAATATGTATCAAGCTGTATTTCTCTGAAAGTCTAAGGTTTGAGCCCCGGCTAGTCAAGTCGTATTTTCCTAGTAGCTATAATCTATACAATCGTTTAAATTCTGTAGTAATAATTAAATGTATAGAGAAAACGTTGCTATATAAATTAGCACATGTTGATTTCACTAAGAATACATTCCATCTATAAATAAGCGGGGCAATGACAAAGGGGTACAAACGTACAGACCGACGGTACTACAATGTTCTTATTTATACGTAAAATATATTGTACATCCGCGAGATCGCGATGCCTTCACCCATACATATGAATTTTATGAATCGGGGACAGAGGAGCCGTGGAGACTTATTTTATTTTTTAAATACATTTTTTTGATGAAAAAAAAACTGTTTTGTATAGTTTGGCTTCAAAGATTATTTATGTCTAAAGTTATAAATAAATATTAAATTTATATATGTATTTTCAAAGTAAGTTTATTTAATAAAAGAAATTTTATTAAATAGGTACAAGTGTAACAATATGTTTGACCTTCTCAGATAAAGTAATATTTTGAATTATTTAATTTGACCAAAATAATAATTAAAATTTGTTTTAGGTCAGTGATCATAAATATGTGACAAGAACAAATGAAATCGAACCAAATAATTTCCATGATAGTAAGTCTCTGAGGGTCCGATGCGCGCGCGCAGCTCGGCGGCCCGCGGCGACGTGCATCGATTTATGCCGATACTCGATAATTAAAAACAATCCGCCATATTGCTTTTTGTCTCTCCTTTTATTCCCGTTTTTGTGCGTCCCTCATTTGATTGTCTTTTGGACTTTTTTCCGCCATCTTACTTAAGACTTGTTCCTTTTACATTACGTTATACGCTTGTTCGTCTCGCATTTAGACATTTTAATATAATTTTTATCGTTTACGGCTTGTTCGACTGTTTCTTTGTTTGATTCTTCTTACTCATGATTATTATTTTAATATTTTTTTAATACAATTTACTGTTTTTTATGACTCGCTGTAGTTGTATTAATAGAAACCTAGTGCTAAAAGAAATTTGTAGATCATTATAACCGTATTATGTTGATAATACAAAGGACATGATGTGTTCACACTCAGACACACACACATACCTACACGATGTTCGCAAACGTAATGGCCTCATTTCTGTCATCTCGTTTAACGAACTTCTATTGTCAAAGTCACATTTAAACCGAAAAAATCAATATTGACCCTAAATAAAGCGAAAATTGCACTTTTTTAAAATTTAGACAAAAAAGTTTTATAAAAAGCGGTCCAGGTGCGGTAAAAGGGTTAAGCGTATTGTGTCCTTGTCTAACACGGAATATCTATCTTTTCTCTCGCTCTCTAACCCTTTGTAGGGGTGTTTTTTGGGTCAAATCTCATATTTTCTCATTGATTCTTTATAAATAATGAGATATTGTATTGTGTTACAGTTCTTTGTTATAAACTATTATAGAAGTTTTTAAGTTCGGTTAAATTTTAAACGCATTATAAAATACATTTTGTTTGAAACAGTTATTTGCAGGCGTATAAACTTAGAATACAATATCTAATGCTAAGTTCCGTGATAAGGATAAAATAATATTCTTTAAATGTTAATAAAACTGTATTATAAGAATTCCAAATTTAAAATATACTTTAATAAAAAAAAAACATTAGTCAAATTTTATTCAGCAAAACGCGGAGACAATATGTTCTTCTAAATTTATAATATAATTAGATAAATATGTTTATTTTCGTTTTATTGAAGTTATCAGTGAAATAAAAGAAAATAATGTTTATCGTTCATGTTGGCGTTCAGCGCATTTTTTTGATATTGAGATTCGAATCAAAGTTTCGTAAGTTTTTTAAAATGTAGGTATTAGCATTGCAAACAAAAAAACTTCTTGAAAACACAGACCTATTTCCATAATCAAAGTATAAAGTAGACTCGATTCATATTTATATGTTTTCCTATGATCATGGTCAAATCTCTATTACTGATATTACCCCAATATTGTACTTGGTACATTGTAGAAGCCGGCCGGAGAATCCATCCCAAACCGATCTAGCTTGGTTTTTTCGGGGGAAGTCACAAAGAAGATTTAGGTTTGAATCTGTCAACACTCTTCCTACACATAGACATGGGAGTTCATGTCAAAGTTTACCCGTGCGTCAACTTGTCCCATACTACCTCGATTAAAGCGAAATTGGCTCATGTGTCATGACTCATGACTCATGTTCTAACAACTATTGAGGACATCCCAGGTCCTATGAAGTATTTTGCTACCTATACGGACAATACGGATTGTTTTAGGTAATTTACGACTGGCTATTAGACATTTTTAAGACGAATGGTTTATTATACAGTAATATTTGTAATAAATTGGCCATCTCTTGCAGGCAGCCTCTCCACATTAACCCTAACAAAATTTGTTCTACGATTTTTCACAAATTTTGATAAACAACACAAAAAAAAACGAAATAAAAAATGTTTGCTCTCACTTTTACTTATTACTCTGTATTTTGTAAGAAGTACGTACTTAAAACCTCGACGCCCAGACGCAATACCTACGCTCAGTGTTAACACCAGTTCAGAGGCAACAAATAAATTTTGTATGGGAAAACTTAAATATTAAATAGTATTCATTTTAAAAAGTCGTAGAATAAATGTTTTTAGGATTGATGTAGTGAGGCTGCCTGCAAGAGGTGGCTATTACAATTAACCCTGTATATGCCAATAAGATAGACGCTTATCTGCGTTGGGATCTGGTCTGGTCCGTCTGTAAGGTCTATCTAGTCTTGTCATTTCCTGATAAGGATTGTAGTGGTACTACTGAGTTTACATCAAAGCCGCTCTTGGCAACTTCTGCCACGCAGCCTCTCACTTCAACGACGATACAATGGAAATGTAAAGAACCCAAAGCTTTGTGATAGGGATATCGCTTCTATATTCGTCTTTCACCACATGTGTTCACAAGACAGTGCTCCAACGAGCTTTTTCATTGCATTCTAGCAGCTAAATTCTTTTACATACATACACATCACTGGTTACAATACCATCCCCATTAAATGTATAAATGGCGCCTTCCTACAATACTGATTTTATTTTTCACAAATCATCAATATATGGAATGAAGCTTCCTTATGTGCTTCCAGGTCGGATTTCGGAATGACATGCGAATCTTGAAACTCCTTTCTTTTTTTGCTTTTGTTGTTGCTCCCATAATATATGAAAAACCTTTACGTCTTAAATATTAGTTCTAATCTACAACCTCATTTTTAAAATGACAGAATTCGATTTATAAATTAGAAAAGTAACGGAACCCTGTAAACATGACGTGTTAAGTCCAATTGTCTTCCAACACTGACGCCCACGATCGAATTCTAAATACAAACGAGAAAAAATAATTAAATAGAATTGTAATTGTGTAATATGCGCCCCGCCATCTTATGAACATCTGTTATTGTCAACACACCTGAGAGCTAAGGCAATTGTTTATCTCTATTACTCATATTTAAAAATGTGCGAGAGTGAGAAGGATGGCGAGTGTGAATCAGTTCGAACAAGATGTGGAAGTGACAAAAAACTCACGCTTCCTGTGTCTTTCGTATCATTTGAAAACGGAATAATGTTTTTATAGTACAAGCAAATTGTATAGATAAATAAAGTTTGGTAGAATTTATATAAATATAGAATGAAAAATAAAAAGATACGGGCAGGGATTCGAACCCGCGACTACTGGGAAATCGTCCCGTCGGTCTACCAACTCAGCTACCGTATTAAATAAACCGATACGGGCAGGGTACGATGGTAGAATTATATACTAAACTTTAATCACAAAATCAATATTTTAGAGAAATTCAGAATTATAAAGTAAAAAGTTAGTGTTCTTTATTATTTTAAGGAAGTGTTAAGAATGTTAAATGTATTATGTATATACTTTTAAAAGTTATAGAAATGTATTTTGGTGGTTTAATTAAATGTTATGTAACTTACAGGACGTTCACACTTCACTTATTACTGAAAGCACTGCACATACTGGGAGGCAGATTCATTACTCGTTATTCTATAATTTTGGAGGTAGAGGACTGTACGTTATAGATTTTTTTGAACCTTAATAATTTTCTTTAAAACTTTTCTTCACCTATCCTAGCCCTGCCCTTTTTTTATAAAATAATTCATCATTAATCATCATTCAATATAAATTCCAATAAATAAGTAACTAGTATTTTCAAATCAAATGCTTTATTCAAAAGTTATATCTATACTGTACTAGCTTCAAAGTTTTGACGTATTCCATACAATGTAGACTTTTTAACAATTCCAAAATAGAATGTTTTTAACTTAACCCTTCCATATTTGACAAAAAAGAGTTTTTATATTTAGAGCGCGACGCGGACGGAATGAGAATTTAGTTCTTTTGAATTTAGAATCTGTTCAAAAATGGAAGTTGCATTAAACTTCGAAATATGAATTAAGGAATTTGAATAATAGCTTTTGTGTCCTATTGTTATTTTAATATTCAGAGGTTTGATTCTGCTATTGTTATTGATTTTAGCTATAAATATCTACATATTTACATATATATAACTATTAATTATATTTCAATGTCTTCAAAACTAAAATTAAAAAAATATGTGGAATTAGAAGGAAGTTTTTATTAGCTCACATATATATAGGTATGTATCTAAAATACCTAATGTATATTTTCTTTTTATTTATCGACAGACATTGTTGTATAGTAGGTATATACATATACAATTAATTAGTAATGCAATATGAGGGTAGTTTTTAAATCTACAACAGTACTTTTTAAACCCTGTCATTATATTTTATCTTGAATCCCATCTGCATCGAAGATCAACCCTTCTACGGAAAATAAAAAATAATAAAAGGGTTAGTTGAAAAAAGTGTCGTTACTGTATAATATTTTGACAAAATTGTAGAATCATGTTACACCTTTAAAAAAAACCAAGATTTTTTACCTGAAAAACCGTTTTGGTATTTCGCGCTCTTTTTTTATTATTGGTCAAATTATGGTCCATATTATAAAGAAATTCTAGATCATGCCAAGATTTTGTACATATTTTATATTGAAATATAAATTATTAATACCTGTGTAATAACAGCTGTCTAATCAAAAACAATTCAATGTCAAACGTTAGCATAAAAAATGTTAAAATGTCCAAATATTTGTAATTAAAGGCTGGACGCGCAACAATGCGGCGGCGGTCGTTATTAATTTTCAAAATTTAAACAAAACTGACATTTCTCAGTTCGACAACTATGCCGGCAAAGCGAGGCTAACATTTTTGCGTTCCATTTTTAAAAGTCGCTTCTTACTCGATAAATATTTTAAATATAGGTTAGTATTTTGTTTAATATTATTATTTATTTCAATATTAAATATTATCTATATTTGCTAGTCAATGAAATTAAAAAGACAATTATTATTTTAAATAATCTTTAACTTAATGTCAACCCATACAAAGTCAGAGTCACAAAGTCGGCAGTGTAACAGCGAGTATTTGTTTTTTGTGAAGTGTAATTTTGGTAAAGTCGCCGCTAACTCTAATTATACCTATTTCGATGGCGATCGGTTTTTGTTTATTATTGTTTATATTTTGAACCGCTCTAACAAGTAAATCTTTTTACTGATCAAATTAAACAGTTAAGGTAAAATTGTTGTACTTTACTAAGTGTGTATTTAGTTTTTGGTTCAGATTCCAGTTCCATCTTTGTTGCACTTAGTGTTGTGACTTTTCGATTTTAATTAGATGATGTAATTTATGGATTTTATTATAGATTTTTTTTTATCTTTACAATAAAATACATTTGATGTTACTATTATTTTAACAATAATAAACTTATTATTAAATTAAAATTATTATATTATGTTTTAATTTATGAGTTAAATTATTAATATTAAAGTACAGATGCTTTTGATATTAAAATTGATATTTAACCCTCAAAGATCATCGGGTTCCGTATGACCCACCTGCGAGATCTCAATGTACAAAACGGAGGGCAATCACAAAGGGCTCGACCCTTACCCCGTGTCTATCGTTTTGCAAAAAACTGCCAAAAAACGGGAAAGATAGCAAAGGTGTCTCAATTTTTAACAAAAAACTTCGCCAAGGTTAAGACCCATGGGAAAGAGTTACAATTGAACCAGGATAGATATTTCGGGGTTTTAAGCGAAGTTTGAGGGTTAAAAATCTTTGCGTCTTGAATTCACCCCTTTTAGGAAGTAACAGATGATCCGAGCCGCGTGAGATAGTTTTTTATTTTCGCGTGATTTATTACTGTTTGCAGTAATTTGAGAGTTTTATAGAATTTGTACCGTTGTGGATGATTTTAATAACGGTTCCGAGCAAACCGGTATTTCTTTTTATTTTTTTTAATATATTTATTTTAATATAAGTGTCGTATGAAGTTGAGATATATATATATTATTATACAATGTAGATAATAACATTTTGTTTATTATTTCAGATTATATATATATATATTAGAACATATGGGTTTCTTATGATCTTTATTTTGTATAGTGTCAGATTTTTTTGGTTTCTTCCAATCAGGAAACCATTGTCCACCTCACAATTGCGGTGCCCCCTCGTCTGCTCGTCCGTCCGGACAGGGTACGAAAAAGGTCACTGGGGTCAAAAGTTACACGATACACTATTGTAGTACATAATTTCTTGGTCTATTTAAAGTGAAAGAAGTTAAGAATTGTATTCAATATTACAAATACAGGTTAAATTCCATAAATGTGAATTTCTTTAAGAAATACGATATTTGTGTGACCCCATGACCCTAGGTCATTATGATTTTGACAGGGTTAAGAAAATTAGTGTCCTATACAATATTTTATATTTATTTTTGGTAGTTTGCTTAGTACATATGTTGGTATAAATAAAAATCATATAATAATAAATATTATTTACATACAATATTATTTACAACAGTAAACGGTTTTTTACTGAAAAAAAAAAAAGTTTGGTTTTTTATTGAGAAAATTTTAATTAATGAATCAGATTAAAGCAAAATGAAAAAAATTAACAAAGTAAAATTTATTAGGTCATGAGTTATTTAAGGTAGATTAATTCCAGCATCTTCCATTCAATCCGTGGTCTCCCCTGTATCATTTCCCACGATTCACCCCAATTTTAGGGTTATCTTTCTAACATTAAAGTTGATACGTTTAAAGTGTTATCATTTTTTATATTTTTAGCAAAAAAACGGTAATTTTGAACTGTGTGACCCCATTTCCTGATGAGGTCCCGACATCGTGAACCAACTTTAACCCCGTGATTCCGAAATTCGATCCGGTTTTTTATAGTACAGGTAGCGATTGAATGTGAGAATAGTATTATCAAACTTTTTAATTGTATTGCTTCTACATATGATCATTTATCTAGATTCACTTCTGTAAATCTTGTAAGGAAATTCTTTCAGAGGACGATAAGGATAGGATAGTTCAATGACCTTTCCGATGTTCGTCTTCATCTTTCAATTTTTAATTAATAAAATTATTTCTGATGATCAACGTCTTGCAAGAGTATAATATTAGTGTTTATATTTTGGTCAGGATGTGACTTTAATTTTTTTTTAAACATATAAAAAATACGTGTGTGTAGGTACTTATGTACGCACGTAAGAAGTTATACCTACTTCTTTGTCGTCATTAAATAATAATTATTAATTGCATGCAAATAATTAATTACAATAAAATAATAAAAGAACTTCAAAAAGGTAGTTAATACAGTTAATAATTTTTAATTCAAGCAAACATTACTAACTATACTCTATACTCAAAATACTCTATATAATTCAATAATGATTTTTAAGATTAAAATTAAAATTACTTCTGCATTTTTTTATTTATGCCTTGATGAAAAATGGTGACATGAATGTAAATGAACACTTTTTATATTTTTCTTCTAACAATAAACATTTGTACATACGTACGATATATTTAAAATGTATTTTATACCAATAACAATAGGGTTTAAAACATTTTATAATTGTAAAAAGGGACAAGATATTAACATTTTTTAGATGATTTTCCTCAAAATGTTCAATTCTAAGTCATGATTTAGGGAAATTCAATAATTGATTAAAATAAGCTTAATATTAAAAAAAATACTAAAACAGGTAAGTACGTGTTCTTTACCTAAGTAATTTCTGCTGAAAGTATGTAAATTATATACGAATTAACATAACATAAGAGACGTACAGTCATATCGTTTATATTAGTTAAAATAATGTCACTAACGGGTAAATATCAAAAATGATATCTAACCACACTGATTACTACACACTACAGAGTAAAGGACTAAGAAATGTCAAACTCAAAGCACTCAGTCAAGTCAAAGTTAAAACTTTTGTTGCTGGATAAAACTTTGTTTTGTCTTTCAGTATGGAAAAATCCTATTTGTATCCGCTTTATTGTCCGGTCTTACAGCATCTAAAATTAGACTTCACTGAGTAATAGGGAACATATTATCCTATGTAAATGGATCCAGATCTGTCAATAAGAACTTATATATATCCAGTTTCTAGAAGTAAGTGAGATAATATAATCTGTTATTAAACCGACCATTCCATTTATGAATTTGTTATAAATATATGTTATTTTTAATAAAGACGAAGATTAAAACAGTTAATCTATTATTATCTTTTACAGATGATAAATGATTCAAGGGAAAGGTTAATTTATCGACTTCCTTTTTCCCCTTATGAAAGATTTAGCATCTAACTTTAGACTGTAACTAACTTATGAAAGATTTAGCAACTAACTTCAGATTCTTGCTTTTTGCTGTCGTTGTGTGCGTCGTAAAAATTCACTCTAAACATCCCGCCAAGAGAACTATAACTTTAATATATTGAAAGTATATGTTTTGCGTTTAAGGAGCTATCGACAATTTTTTGAACAAATACCGCCAGAGTCCAGTGCGTTTTCATGGCTTAGATTCCTACTCTCAGTACTTAGACTCAGTTTTCTCTTTCAAGCTAATGGCGAAATAACTGTCAAAAATAGAATCAACGCACCGTATATATATATGACAGTAATATGACTGAAATATGACCCGCCGGAAAGGGACATTAGAATGTTGCGCTACGAAACAACAGGCTGCTGCTGCTGTGTGATGTGACAAGAATGGATGAAGCAGAAGTAAGAGGCAACAAGAAGAGTTTTTAAGTATGAATGTGGATAGTTATAAGAGAAGAGGATGACCGAAGAAGACGCAGGGTGTGAGTGAGAAATTAAATTACAAAGGAATAAGATTCCAAGGAGATATCCGGCATAAGATGGAAGTGCGATGAATAAAAGGATATTATGTATAAGAAACAAAAAATTTGGATAATCGATTTGGATTACATTATTATAGGTATGTTATTGTTAGGGTTGCCAACCATACTTTATAATAGTATTAAAGTAGTAGTAAAGTATTCTACTTTATTTTTGGTAATTATACTTTATACTTTTTCATACAAATAATGTATGTGAAAAATGAAAATACTTTATTTCCAACCTTTACTTCGATGTATAGAACAAAAATACTTAAATATTTAACATATAAGTTAGAACTGATGATGGAAACGCTTTATAACTACTGTACGAAATGTAACTAACATTTCTACAGTCAGTGAGGTTTTAAGGTGAATCTGTCATCACCCGAAATATTTAATAAAGTTATTAGTAATATTTCCCATTTTATTAATAGGAGTTTAAATTATATGTCAAAATGATATGATTTTAACTAAGATAACTGGCTTTAAAAACTGAGATTAATTTTGAACATTTAATTTAATTAAATTTAATTAAATTGTATTGTATTTAAATTTAAATGTCGAGCCTTTAAAAATAGTAAAAAAATGTTATTTTCTGCTAAAAGCACACAAAAATATGTTTTTAAACCTTTTTTTTCTTTCAAATACTTTTTTTTCATATTCAAACAATTTTGTAATTTTTCTTCATCGAAAAAAGTTGGCAACCCTAGTTATTGTATAGAGTCTGCAGCAAGGACATTATCTTAACGAAAATCTGAATTCTTATCTAGACTTTAATGGATGAAAATAATATATTAATTAATGATTTATTGTACCTACCTACTTTCAGAGAACGACTAAAAAATTTAAAATATATTTCACTTCAGGCTTCATTTCCGAATTTTCAAATGTTCATGATGACAATGGGTTTTATATTTTTAACAAATTATTTTTGTATACATATGTAAATATATTTTAAAACTATTACAATACAGGCTGAAATAGCAAAACATGTCTATTTCCAACAGAAAATAGACATGTTTTGCTATTTCATCCTTACTAGGAATAATAATTTAACTCCTTATAATTAAATCAAAATGGAATAAATCCTAATAAATCTACTAAATAACAGTAAAACAAACAACAGAACCAAAAATCAAATATATATAATTTAGAAGACGTTTAATTGTATTGATAAATACAGAAATATTAAATTCTGATGAAGAAAAATAACATCATTAAATTTGTCACTTAAAAAATAACCTTGTTTCTTAAATAATAAAGCATATTTCATGAATGTTCTCTGATTTTTTATCTTCCACTGGAACACGTATGAGAAAATTCTTTTGGAAATAATAACTATAACATTTTAAGGAATCCGATAACTTTTTCAATAAATAAGTATGAATACATGTTTCAATGCTAATTGGATTCTTAGTGTATTATAAATAATAATAACACATAATGCTTTATTTATTAAAGAAATTATGATGTAATATTGACTTCAAAATGACTTAAAGGACGAAGACCATAATATTTTAAATTTTATCGATGAGTTCTTTTATTTATTACGATTAAATCATTATTATTCCTTCTATCTCCCTCTTTCTTCTGCTCTTCTTTAAGCCTCCCTCCTCAACGGCAACCCGGTAACCGTTTATATTTAAAAACCACATCTCTTAAAAAGTACGTTCGTTTTAATTATTAATATAAAACATACAGGTTACAGACAGACCATAACTGGTCTAAGACATTGTAAAGAAGTAGTTTTATATATTAACATTAACATTTAGGCTTATCTAAGGGTACCACTAATAATAAAGTTCCACAAGGTGTCTTGGATCGTCCTTTTATTAGTTTTAAATCTAAAACTATAAATAGGTATACTTACTATTAAATAAATCTTCATATAACAATCAAGCGTTTTTAGTTGATCGAAATGTGTGGAACTTGGGTCATTGACTCATCTGCAGGGTTTATGTTATAATGTATAAGTCAAAAATTGTTAAATTTCATTTAAAAAGAGCAACTGTTGAGTTTTTGGCCAGCTCTTCTTAGCAGAATAGCATTACGAGCTGTTGGTAGCTTACCCACAGACTGCCTATTCTGACCAATTTAATAAAATCATTGACGACTCAAAAGTTCATGTAAGTGTCTACTCGAATAAAGATAATTTGAATTTATACCAGTATTTACCAGTCAAATGGATTAATCTATAAATAATAGATATCTTACAAAAATCATTAATTTTTAAATATATCATCATAATATTACAAATAAAACGATCGCGAAATGATTGTTAGTAATATTTTGTATGGTAAAAATAATTTTCAACGTTTAATACAAAAATTGTAATAATTAACTTCGTTACAGACCAATAAATAACAATACAAGAAAGAAATGCAACACGCACTCACACATGCAAATGTGTATTTATTAACACACACGCTGACAGGGTTAGTGCTGGGTCGTCGATAAATTTGTCTTTAATATATTTTATTGTTAATGTGTTTTTATTAATAAAAAAATATATATATGTAAATGTAAAATTTATTGATAGGGAAAGGGTTCAAAGTTCGCACCCATCTTTGGAAGGGCAATGGTTTCCAGAGGTCGCAGACTCGAATCCAGAATCGATAAATTTTTCATTTGTTATTTATTTATTTCTATTACTATTAAATTTATTTATTTTAATGCGACCTTAATGTATAATCATGTAATTAGTGCATTATAATATATTATTATACTAAGTCTGATATAAATAATTTCATACGATTAGATTAGTACAACTTTAATTATTTATGTCTCATACATTATCAATAGGATCTAGGACACCGCCAACGCCGCGCTGTCTGCTGGCAATAAGGACTGTCTAAGCTGCCTTTACAAAACCTACAACCTCTAAACTTATATTTATACTACGAAAACACCTACAATATGTGTTAGTATTTTATATATAATTTTATACGATACAATTCAAAATATATACATACGACAAATAATGTAAGTACATTTCTCCAGCGGAATAAAAACTACCATAAAAAAGGTTAATTAAAAGTACCGATTACAAGCACATCACTAGATTCCGATCACAAATACATTCATATGATTTATCACGTACACGAACAACAACTCGTGTGATCACACACACATAGACATAATGCGAATACAAGACGTGTTGTGGAAAATATTCTATAAAAATATTGACTGTTTTTAATTGTATAGAAAAATAAGATAGGATTTAATGGAAGTTGTTTTATTATTTATACTATATTTTTTAAGGAAAATATTTATTCATATATAAAAATTATATTTAATAAAAAAAAAAGATTTTGATTTTAATATTATTTTATGTATTTTAGTATATTAACAATATATTAATATATATTAAATAAAATAACATACTATTGTACAAACGTCGTTGCACGCGCGCTGACAATCCAAGACATGTTGCGGCAAAAATAACCTGACCTTTACATAAACTCAATACATTATAATACAATGATGGGTCTTATTAAATTAGATCATTACTAGATGTATAATTACTGACCGTTATATGTAGAGCCATGGAGGGTACCTACTTGGAAAAATAAATCATATTTAATTACTACAAAAATGAAATGAAATCGATGAATTAAAATATTTTTTGATATAATGTAATATTATATACCTACCGACTTCGTGAATTTTATTTATGTATGTTGTTAAATTGAATTTTTTATTTAATTTATTTCTTTGTGAGAATGTTAAAGTTTTTAATTTTAAAATTTTACAACCATAGTAGAGTCATTTTTGGTATGAAGTTATAATTATTAATTTAACAAAACTCACGTTACAATACATTTTAACTGTATAAATCATTTAATACATACTTCACTAAAATATGTTTGAATACATACAAAAATATATTAATTCATAAAAAATAATACATACAGCACTAAAATTTTCCCTAACTTTAGCAAAACCTCCTGAAAATAACATTTTGATATGTAGGTACTTTCATTTGTGTCTCTACCAATTCTAAAACCAGCCCATCATCACCATCCTGATCTCAAAAAGAAACATTGAAATCAATATCATTTGTAAAGACTCTATATCAAATTGACGTAAGTAGGTATATAAAAAAACAAGAAAATAAAATAAATCTAACAAAAAAGTTTTATAAGAAATAAAATTAAAAGAATAGGTATTAATAACGATTTCGTAATAAGATTAAAAATATATTTTATTTCACCAATCTTAAATACTTTTAAAATTTCGATGTAATCTTAGATTCATACAGATAAATAAATACTTATGTTATATATGTTTTATTCTATGTCTGTGTGTGTTTTTATTAGTAAAGATAAAAATTTTGCTTCGTAAAATAATAAAGCAGGCGAAAAGCAGCGCTCGGTCGAAGGTCAATATTCATTAGTCCAGTTCCAGTGCGCTCATAAAATCATCTCGTCCGACCTCACAGTTAACCCTACACTAAAGACCCTTTCTTCAGTTTTTTGGCGTAAAAAAATCAAATGATTCCTTCGTACTTGCACCCAGCTCGTTCTAGTATTCGTGTCCGAGTCGCAGCGCGCGGACGACGTTCGTAATTCAAATTCCCTGGAGCGCGGGAAAAACTTTGACAGCCACTAAAATATAGGTACATATGCGATGAAGTTTATTTTAAATATCGGCCGATGTTTATATTATGAATACAATTTAACAGTACTGTTTTAAAATATGGACATTGTCATAATTGTTATTGTGTTAATTGTTTTATAATCCCTGGGATCTGTCGAGTTTGAATTCGTTTTGGTAATATTGATAATTTCGCGGAGGAATCGTGCGTGGTTTTTATGAATGTTTTTGCGTGCGGCGTGGTGGGGGAAGGGTGGGGCCTGCGTTGACTCGTCCCTCTCCTATCGAGTATTTTGATTTAGTTTCCAAGTCTTACGCGGTTGTGGCAATTTTTTCAGTCGCGTGTGTAAGGCGCGCGCGACTGTGTTCTTGAGAGCTCCGAATTTTATTTCGTGTTCTTTTTTCGAATTTTTCGCGCGCTCTCGCCGTGTACTGAAACTTTTTTTTTACAGCCAACGTCAAAACTGAATACAAACTTTTTTGTTATGTGTGTTTTGGTGTGTGATTAACTTATTGTGACAAACGTGACACTGTGTGACTTTATGTATGTTTTTATCTTTACAAGTTGGATGTCTTAGATTAAGGTAAGATCTTCTTATATACTATAAATATTTATAATTAACATAGTAATTAATTATTATAAAAAAACATTTTTTTTTTCTTAAACTTATGCTTGGTATAATATTTATATGCGTTAATTCCTATTAATTACTAGGTACTTAGTGATAGAAAATTTTCTACTTCTTTTAGTATTGGAAATTATAATAATTTAAAATAATAACATATTTTATTAAATTTATCAACAACTACAAAGTTTCGAGATGACGTTTATTTAAAAATCACAAACTATCAAAAGATTATAAACTAGATATATATTTTTTTTCTAAAACATTAAAAATATACAAAATAATCACTAAAAGATAATTGAACTACTACAAAAAGAATAACCAAGAAGTATGTGGCCTTTCTAATCGTTCGTAATAGCTACCAAGTGAGGTGGTAATAATAATGGTCCCCGGAACCAGATAATAGTGGGTTCCAACTTTTTATCTATTATATTGGTATACCTAATATATATATAAAAAAATCTAAAAGAATATTTTATAATAAAACATCCTTAATATTGTAATTTTCATATTATGCTGAAAGTTTCTAAGAATTGAGAACTTTGAGAATAAAGTGTTTGATTAAATAAAACGGCTAGACCGAATTAAATTAAACTTTTAATAGTTTATGAATATTTCTATATGGTGGAACCGATTATCTTAGGGTCGCGGAAATTATATTTACATATTATGTATTTTTTACATACTTTAACATGTATTTATTACTTACTTTCAAATTAATATTTCTAAATTAGTATAAAAGCTTATTAAAACATATTTATTTCTGCTTATAAATTCACAGCTATTTATATGTAAACTATAATTTCACGTGAATATACCTGAAAAGCTATAATATTAATAAACATTATATGTCTATAACATAGGTTTTTAAGTTTTTTAATTGATACGATATTATTTTGTAAAGTTCATTATAATATGTAATCATAAAATATTTTTGTGCTTATGTTTTCTAGTTACAGGAAACAAATAAACAAACATTAACATAATAATCATATAATTTAGAAAATATATTAAACATATATAAAAAAAAATATTGATTTCAAGATAAATACCGTTACGAAAATAAAGTGACTAAAACTTCCTTCTAAATTTTAATCTGTTTCTTGGTATTACTGTTTGATTAATCTCTGAAATTACTGACTATTTTAATGATACTTCAATAATTGTAATTGTTCTTAAATTATAGTTAGGTATATCTATTAGGTATTTAGGAAGAAACCGCGGGACACAACTAGTTTAGTACCCATAGAAGTAAATTTTATTCACTTACATTGAAAGTATGTTAACTTCATACTTTCTCAAATTAAATAGACATAAAAACAAAAGATTTACAATCTCTAACTTCCTACCAATATTGGCCAATAGTGACCAATATTGGCCAACTTACATACAACATTTGCGTAATTATTATTACATCAGCAAACAAATTGAAAGCACATTAAAGAGATTTTTTATAATGATTCTTATATTTTTTAAATCAAATACCGAAAAACATTTAATTATAGGCATCGTTTTTATTTCAATTGTAGTTTTTGTATATTTCATATAAAAAATATATTTTAAATATACAAAATTGTTATTACGAGAGTATCAAAACTTATTCCCTGGTACTCTATAGGTAAACATAAAGAAGCAATAAACTTACTTAAATATATTTTGGTTAGACTAAGATGTTATTAAAATACATATTTCTACAATAATTTATATTTTAGTATTTTTCATTTATATGTATTTAGTATTCATTTTTTAGAAACTGTATACCTACGTTTTTCAGAAAAACTTCTAAAAGCTATACTGTACTAATTATAATCTTGCATCGAAATTAGGTAATTATGAATATTATATACCATGAAATAACAAAACTTTATTAGTAAAAAAAATAAACATTAAAATGTTGTAATAACGTATCAGAATGGTAATCAAATCACAATCACATATAGGTATGTAAATATAGGTATAATAGTTAAATAAGGCTTTATAAAATAACAATGAATTGTGAAGATAAGATAAAGATACAAGATATATTAACAATACTTATCAAACCCGACCTTCGACCCTGCAACCTCAAAGAGAAGGAAGAATTCGTTCATTCGGTCATACATTCACCCATCGCAAGGATTTCGACCGGAAGCCCGCCTTATCAAGCGAACGGAGGTGACGTCACACCTCGCTCCAAACAATCAATGTGAACGTGATTCTTATATAAATAAAAAAAACACTCAACTTCACCATTAAACAATGCGAACCGGGAAATGTTTAACTTAACTCGGTAAATATAAATATTACCGCTGAATAACAATAAACGCAGGCATATATTAAAAAGTTATGACCATAAACAATAGTTTTTATTATTTTATTGTATTTCGAGTTAGTTCTTTGTTATGGCGGCGATGCGCTGTTACATCGATATTCAAATACTCTCACGGTGTTAGCTGGAAGTGTACGTGTGTGTGTGTGTATGTCATAATATCTACCAATTGTAATTCTAAATGAATTTTCAATAAAATAAAAAATACATTTCCTAATTTACTGGGACCCGTACGCGGTATTGTGACAGAACAATGCTATTGACTCATTGGATAAAAGAGGCGTTCGATTTTCAAATCTGACGTTCGCTGAAGTTTATCGCTCGTGGAATTCCAATTTCCAATTTCAATGTTGCATAAAATTGATGCATTTAAATGAAATCTTATTGCATTTGAATGATATATTTATTCTCATTTGTGGTTAAAAGTTATCTATATTGTAAATTAAGCTTAGGTATAACCAAAAGAAATGCTATATCTCTTTTGATATAAACATATCTTTTTATATTTAAAAAAAGCAGACTCTATATCATAACTAAGTACCTTTTGCCATTCATACTATTCAATCAGGCTTGTTATGTCGGACGACTAGAAAGTTATTTTTCTATCTTTCAGAAACTGATTTCGATCGTTTTTTTGGGAAGAACTCATGTAATCTTTACCCTTGACAGAGTGTCTGCAAAATTCTAAATCGGTTGGGTAGTTCAGCTGTAATGACGCAACAAACAAACAAAATCACTTAGTTATGATCTTAGCAGACGTTATTAGAACAAACAAAAAAGCTAAAGTTAACATCTTTTGTATAGTTATTATATTATTTAATAAAATTTTCGTTTAAATATTCATATGGCAAAAACATATCTAAACATATACCTTTTGAGAGCTGTCTTATAAAGACCTATTATAAAAGCTGGTCTTCAACTGACGTCTGTCCGTCTGTCACATCACATAGCCCATAAAAAGCTTATCAATAATTACTTACAATTACATTTGCAATTTATGACGATGTCTCCATTGTTAGGACTATTATTTTTGACATTTAATGTTAATCTTATCTTATTAATATTACGAGAATCGATGCGCCTGCGCAACTCCTTATTTAGTTTAATTGTGGTATGAGTTTTTATTGATAGTAAAGTTTAATTATATATTCCTTAGTTAAGTAAGTAATTAGTTGATTGAAGGATCGTATCGTTACGCTCTGAAACAAATATTTGTACGATTTTTGTGTAATATTCACTAAATATAGCTACTGTCCTACTTCAACTTTGTAATATAAAAAGTATTTTTAATATAAAAAACTATTTTTTCATGTGTCCAAGTGATGTCTCCAATTATAATAATAAAACATATTGAGGAATCATCCTCTCTCTTTTATCCTACACCCATCTTCTTCACCCCACATGCACTTCTCATTAAATCATTACTTAGCAATTTCTACCCTCCTGACTACAAAATAAGGTTTATTTCAGACTACACAGATTTAACATAGCGAATACATCTGCGTTATCCACGTGCAATGTAAAACAAATTTTGTTTAATACATATAAAGTTCAATTTCCAATAATAATAAACAATCAATGAAACTTGGTATTAAATGCGAAATGGATTATTTTTTCAAAAATGGAATTAAGAAGACAATAACGCTCATTGTTTTAAAAGATGGCGTCAGGACGGCTTTAATATGATTATTACTATTTTTTATGATAATATTATCCGGTTTGTTGAGTTTATAAGCCTTTGGAATTTATTATTTTAAGTAACAATACTTGTATGATATTTTAACAATTATAGTATATAACAGTAATTTGTTTGAAACGGAACTTCGATCATTTCTACTTAAAGCATTATTTGATTCTCGATAACCTTTAAAATATGTTTACTAACTTTTTAATTGTATATCAAGGTCGCTTTACCAATAAAAATATGGCGCTATTTCCAATAACTTCAAATGAAACGAGTTTCAATACCTACGACCTCGTTAATTTAAATATTTGTCAATAGACATTTTTTTCTTTTTTATTAATATAAAACCTTATAGCAAGATTAAAATGACGTGTAAAACTTCCACAAAGCTGAACGTTGGTAATTTAAATAGAGCGATCCCTCAATTGGGGTTAATTCCCGTGTTTAAGGAATATAGAGCTTAATTACAAGTGACGTATGCTTGAGAAATAAAATATTTACCAAAACCTGTTTATTTCTGTCTGATTAATATTATATATTTTTTTTATCTTATATATTAAATCTATTATATTGCAATAAAATTATGGACATAGCAACAGTTTTTATATTACTAATAAAATGAATAATTTACGCAACAGACGTATTACAATCTCTATCATTTTAAATTGTAAGTTATTTTATTAATTGCAAATTTCGATGGCGTTCGGGAATTCTAGTTTCAAAAACACGTAATTGGTCTAGTTTAATTTTATATCCTTGCGAAATTTAAGTGCTGTTAGAAAGATATCAATATTTGAATAAAATCAATTAAGGCTCTAGCCTCTGACATCAATTGCGTCCGGAAACATCAAATTCTAACAACATAAAGAGCACGTTGCTCACTTACATCACAAGACCCGTTCCAACTTTTTACTGAATCGTGATCCGTCTTTTTATGAACACATATTCAGATGTGTAATGACCAATCTCCGGGCGTCGAACAAAAAAACTGAATCATTCGAGCCATTAATGCATCAGTTACTAAACCGTCAGGGGCATGCTCTTGCATCCTTACGCATTCATAATAAGAACAAGACGTTCCATTTTCGAATTACAAACAGGGAGCGTTCCATCATCCTCGTTCATATTCAAATTTCTGTTTTGAAAATAGAACAGGAACAGGAACATTCGAAATTAGAATGCATTTAAAAAACTATGCACTGATTTGAGCTGAGTCAGATATGTGTTTGTTACATTTTATATCAAAACTACCGATGATGATCTCATTTACTATGGAGCTTCATTAGGAACTGTAATATTTATCTGTTTCTTTGTTCAGAGAACTCCTTGAACTCTGTCAGAAATGTAAACAATTATATTAAAGATTTCAAACATTTTTATAAATATTATTTTTTTATACTAAACACTAATATTTTCTTGGGAACTAAAAATGAAATTGTCCATTAATAATAAATAAGAAAGTACCGCCAAAAGTTCAATAGTTTTAAAAAATTTAAATCAATTTGAGAACATTGTTATTTATCTTCAATCAATTCAAAGATTAGAAATTAAACCTTCGACAAACACGGGGGCGGTCGTGACATGCAATACATTCTTTATACACTTTTAATTAAGTCTAAAACATGCTACAATCTAGCCACACACTCGGGGTCAACACACTTAGAGCAACCAATCACCACTCTACCATGACCTGGATGTGCACCAAAACAACACAAGCTGCGGGTCATCACCCACTGGTCCATGATCCCACAGCGTGGTCACCCATCAATCAATGGGATCATATCGCCGAAACGAAACTAGCTCCAATATGATTTTATACTGAGTAATATTTTATTCAAATTCGGTTGATTGAATGTTTTAGTTAAGACGTGGTTTATGAACTGAACAGTGATTTATAAAAAGTTCAAAGATTAAACGCATTTGCTATTTAAATGTTTTGAAAGGAAAAAAATGTTCTATGGGAAATATAATTTGTTACAGCCGGTTCCCTCACGTCATAATGTGTCTCAATGTTCGATATTTGAATACTCTTAAATTTGGAACACGCTTGTAATATGAAGTTAGTTCGTTTCGTTTTTCAATTGCTTCGCTTATAGTTTGAATTTAGAACGGAGTTTAAGATAAGAAATTTGTTTTACTTTTTTAGCTTTCGCTGACGTTCGAAATTTGAAATGCTGTCTGTTCTTATTCATAGTACGTAATCATTTTACAACGGTTGTATATTTTAATGAATATAGAAATGAAGTTCAGCATCTAAAACTCTGTGCATTAAAATAAACTTAGAAAACAAATGTTAACCTACAGTATGGATCAGTTACATTAAAACAATTCGCAATGGGTATAGCGTAACCCGCGTTTCTACCAAGGCAGCACGTTAAGGAATGCGCGGCCACCCCGGGTTGCGCACGCGCCGGTTACGCAACCACACGCGATTAGAATTCGCCTGACGCGATTTCTCTCACATTTCATATAACGACAGTACAATACAATTTATTGATAGTAAAATTTGTCTAGACACCTTGGATTTTAAATTTGGCTTTCAAATTGCAAATTTTTTGATGTAATCAGAAAAGGTATTTGATATTTAACTATAATAATTGATAATTATAGAGAATAATTCATAAGCAGTCATCGCTCTCGTTCTAAAGAACCACTAAGGTCATTTCGAAGACAATGCTCAATGAAAGTCTGGGGGGGAGTAATTACCCCCCACTTGATAGACACGCCCCCCATTGTCAATACTTTCATACTGCGATAAAGATATGAGTGATTTATTCAATGTTTTAATAGAACTTTAGCGACTATATAAATAAAACATTAAATGGACTGAAACGAAAAAAAATAACTAAACAAACCAACAAAATGATTAAAGTAGGTAACTTATTTCGTGCACTCAAAATGTCTATTTTTAAAGTAAATATAGTTTGAATGTAAAACTTCTAACACGATTGATTTTATGGTTGCGCTTGAAACGATTCGGCTATTTTTTGTTTCTTCTTTTAATATTTTAATTCTTTTATTATACCAATATTATTCTGTAATTTTCACTCGCTCATACAATGAAATAATTAATGTATCCCGAAAGATCTAAGCGAATTAATTAAAATAACTCTGATCTATCGAAAGAGATATAAACGTTTTTATTGGTATGTTCGAACTGACATAATTTACTCATAAGTGTTTGTTAAAATAAATAAAAAACACATAAGACAGTCTCGATGCGCCTGCGCCGGTTCAATAACGCATCTGGATTATTTCTACATCGTAAACATTATATATAACTCTGAATTTATGTTTTATTGATACGTTTTTAGTTTATTACTATTTCGCTACTTTAATTTTTTTGTTGTCTATTGTCTATACCTACTTAACTTTATTTTTGATATGAATAAAAGAACCAGGAATTCTTTATGTGTTTACTAAAATATAAAATATGTTTAGATAATCGGGAATGATGTTTCTCAGTGGCCGACTGCTTATGAATGTGGTATTTGACCGTTTTTAAGGCCATTCCTGATCCGCGGTAGCAAATTAAAAATGTAAGAATTCTCGCTTCAGAGCTATTTATATTTTATTTCATTAAAATCCGCCATCTTTTGTTTCCCGGCCCGTTCCGATCGGAATTCATATTTTTCTGTGTTCTGTTTCGGTTTGCGAGCCGCGTATTGTTTTATTGTTGTTTCTAAACGCTCCGGTTCCGAAGCGAATATTAATTATTTTCTTATTTTTGATGAATGCGACCGTTGAATTTTAAGACGTCGTTTAGATGATTAAGAGTCTGAGATTATAATTTGACTTTTGGGATCACGATTTTCATTTATATTTGGAATTAAAATATAAATACGAAATCGCCTTTGCCAGTCAAGATTAGTTGTTCATGTAAGTGTGTGCTCAAACTATTAAACGGTACATTAACTGGAACAGAAGATACGTATCGTTTACCGAAAATAATACCAGTCGGTAATCTGACGTTCCAGTACCAGTTCAATCTCTTGCGCAACACTTTCCGCCTTCCGACAACGAGGATTATTCGTTACTCATCAATCTTAAATAGACACTCCACTCCATTGTTCCCGTGACATTTTAACGTATTTATAAATAACGTCTAATAAATTCTCACCTACCTATTTATATTAATCATACGACTGCATACGATTTATTACAGACATCTTTCCACCGAACTTGATATGTTTAATTTATTCCAAATTTAAATTGTGTTCGTATTTTGAATTTGTTATAGAACGCATTCCTAATTGTTTGTGTCGCTTGGCATTTTGGCATACGCTCTAGCTATTGGCTGATACGTTTTCGTATTTCGAACGTCGCTTTGTATACGAATTTAGAAAAGCTTATATTGCTTTCTTTCTGTCGTTGCACGTCATTGTGTGCAAATGTAATTGTTGCCGCGTCTGGTTATTGCTGTTGTGCTGCGTTTACACGAGTGCTGTTACTAGCTCAGGACTTACACAATATATACTCATTGTATTCAGATTAGACATTCAACTATTAAAACGAACATAAAAACTTTATAAAAACTGATAAATGCCCATTTGATTCACAATGCTTCTAATATTCATAAATTTCGAGCGCAAGGCATGAAGCGTGGCGAATCGAATTACCGGATAGAAATACTGATACAAACTCGCCTGTCATGTTTACTTAATGATTGTTTAAAATTTATTTTTAATGGAAATCAGCCAAATAAATATTGGTTTCTAGTAACTGGTGCGTTTACTGGAATCATGTAAAGCGTCATAAATATGAGGAGATTGTTTCGACGCATCGCTGCGTTCGTAAAGATTATGTTCGATGCCCGATGACGGACGCTTGCCAATTCAGATATATATATTTTTTAATTGTCTATACGTTTCAGCTCGTATTAATTTGCATTTCAGTTTCTATAAGTACGTAATAGCTGAAAATTGTGTTAAATTATAACAATATATTTAAATAACCACAATGAGTAAAAATATTAATTTTAACAAATTTTAACAAATTAAAAATATAACAAGTTATGGTAAAATATGTTATTTCTTAACTATATTGTAAACTTTCATCTTAAGTATAAACTTGAAAAACGGATTGTTTTATGGTATCTGTGCCAAGAAATACTACAAGATTCACCTTCGCGGAACTCCCCTTTAACCTACTGCGTCTATGAAAGCAGATCTTAAAAATTAGTATGGTTTTTTTTTTAATTTGATAAAAAAAATGTTCTAGTCCTAGTGATACTGAAATTAAATAAGTATATCTTATCAAGATTTTTTGCTTTTTTTTCGCCACTTTGCTTGAATATAGGTAGAAACCTGAAAATTCTGGAGACGACGATTTTATCTTCACCAAACATATATACCAACTTATCTATTAAAAAAATATCACTCAAATCGGTCTTTCCGATTGGGAGCTACGAATTCACAGACAATACACAAATGCAAATATACATACATGTTAAACTTATTACATCCCTCGTACTTGAATGAGAGGTTAGAAATAAAAATGGCTTTTAAAACTTGAAACAAGAACTCTATGCTCGATTTGGCAAATCCATATTCTTTTTTGAAAATATCTATTTAAAAGACATTATTAATAGGTAGTCATATAAATATTAAATCAGAAATGTATTTGAAATGTAATCTGCCCTTTAAATTTAGAGCAATTATAAAAAGCAATTGTTTTAATCACTAATGACATAATGGCTATTAGGAATTCCGGACGATCATCCAACACGTCGGACGAGACGACAAATGTATTTCGAATATACAAACATATCACAAGTATTACTTATTATATATACCTATTGTAGATAATGTATTGGCTACAAATGGGATAAATATTGTATTCTTGATAGATATTCCAATTTGGAACGATTTTGATTATTGCTGAAACAAACATTTAAGTATGGAATGATTTTAAATTATTGAATTTATATGAGCATTCGAATTTGGAATGATTCTGATTTGTTTTATTTAATATGGACATTTTAATTTGGAAGTATTTTAAATTAATTGAAACAATACATTTTTAAATTTGGAATTGTTGTGTGTTTATGTGAATTATTGTGTGTGAAATTGATATGAAATTCTCATATTTATAGGTGTGTATTGTTATTTATGTTACCCGATGTCTCTACGGTTCTCTTGATAGTGTGAGTGGATCACAATAATAATGCCTAGCATTAAATCTATCCAAACAGAAGCGGTGGCTCGAAATAGGGCGCGTTTGCAATTATTTTAGCTCTGTCTTTCTGAAAATTGGCAGCCGAGAGAGATCTTTTACGAATGGTATTCGGTTGGGAAACTGTTGTGCAGCCGACCAATCTATCCTGACCCGCGATTCGACCCCATAGTTCTGCATTTCCTTCTAACCATGACTCACGGATATGTCGAATTATACTGGTGACACTTATAAATACACTGATACGTGAATAATAGTATCGATCAAAGTATTTTTGCGCTTTTGTTTTTACGTCAGCGAAGGATTTATTGAGTTTATAATAACATGGGATTTTAGCTGAGTTGTATTGAAGCCAAAAGATAATCTCTGTTTGACACAATAAAGCATTGCAGTTAATTACAGCGATACCTACGCTTGAACGCCATTTTGAAACAATAATTATTATAAAAAATAAAAAAAAAACAATTATAAGATCTGCAATTTTGATATGATTTAATACCATACAGAGAAGAGAAAAAACCGACCAACGCTATCGCGGACTGAATATTTACATTTGTAATAAGAACCATTAATGTCTACAATAAACTGCAATGACATGCGTTAGAGTGGGACGGAATTATCGCGGGGAAGAGAGACGAGTAGTTTTTCAAGTGCCTCGATGGACACAATAGCAACTTAGAATAAAGAAACGATATGTTTCTGTACACAAGTTACATAGAAATCGACTTTATGTTTACGATATAAAAGTTTTATTGCAATGACAAAATGAATAAGATAAGTTATTTATGAAAAGTCGATGTCGGCGCGTGCACCGCAAGATAGAGAGGGATGTATGGGAAGGGAGCGAGACAGCAATACTTTGCGATTTTCAATTATAGTGCGTTGATTTTATGCGTTCGCGAAAAATGCGCGCCGATTTATAGTTTGAGTTTCCGCGTAGTTATCGCATGGTTCAGTACCAACATGATAATATGCAAATTATTGTTATTTATTGATCCGCTCATAATGCACGCCATGTTTTAATAAATTAATTATTATTGCTGAACTTTATATGAATTGTAAGTTAAAAACTGAAGTTTGTTTTAATATATACCTACACTGTTCTTCAGGATGACATTAAAAATATAATTTAATTTTTACGAGCATTAATTACTTTTACAAAAAAATCACTACAAATACAATAAACATAACAGAGTACTGAGCAGGTGCGCACACGCATACGAAACTCCAGTATAATATCAGACATGTTCAGGTTAATTAATATCACTATTCTAAGTCCCGACGAAATATTGTTGTTATTTATGTGTCTGAGTTATATGTGGAACAAAAAGAACAACAGGAATGTCGGTATATCATGGAACTGGGCTTATTTATAGATACAATTGAAGTAACTACCATTTGTATTATGATCTTAAGATTTTAGTTTATTTTGCATTAAAAAAAACACAAAAAATTTATGGTATAAAAAAAAATATTTAATTTTGTAATCAAATAAATGCCAACAATATATTTTTTATATAATAGTATTATATTGTTGTCTGTACCTGTATGACGAAGTACAACGTCACCAGACGTCTGGCTATTTACAGGTCTTGTCGTTTTTGTTACGTAACGTTGGTTGCATTTATTCTATTTATAGTACCAACATTGTAATGTTATATTATTTACTTTTTAATATTTATAAAAAAATATTTATATATTTATATATTTATAAATTTATTCAAATTTAAAGTCAAAATATCTTTATTCAAGTAGGCATTTACACGCACTTTTGAATAGTTAATAATACTAAATTGGTCAGTATAGTCAGTCTGTGTATTTACATTATTGTCTGAAAATTTTAATGTAATCAAAGAGCCAGATACGAAATATATTGTTATTTATAACAAGGGTCTTATAATCAACTAATCATTGTATAAGATAAACTACTCTACTGTTAATTGAGTTTATGGTTGTGTTGGAGAGCAAGCTGCTTCCTTTAATTATCACCAACTAACATAATATATAGTCCAGGAGTCAATTATTATTACGATAGTCATGAAGTTAAAGTTATTTTCTTGAATGACAACTAGTTTTTAAAGTCTATCAGCACATAAAAGTAAATGATTTAAATGCACAAACGATTCTAATTCTATTATATTTACAAGCACCCAAAGACATAACATATCAACATAAGACATTAATTATGAGGACAAATTTTATACGCTAATATTTTTTTTAAGTAGCATTCAATTAAATAAGATTAGCTCTTACACTATAAAACATGTAATGGTCTTGAGACGAAACATTATCCTCCTGATCCATTGCTGCATTCCTCAAACATACTTAAACAACTCCTCAATGAAGACGCATTGTATACCCCCCGCAAACAAATCCCGCTTCCTTATCCCAAGGTCGTTAACCTTGCTTTTTTTCTTAGAATCCCATCCTTTCCTTTTATCCCGACTGTTTTTATTCGTTTTTAATTATCATCGTTTATGTTGCGTCACGTTGACGGCTGATTAATGTGTCTTTTAGATATAAATTGTAATATTTAATAAAATATTTTAAATACATATTTTATAATTTTCGAATAACCAATTAGTTCAACTTATTTATTTTCAATGCTATTAAATTTACATACACATACAAATATATATATATATATATATTTATGTGTTTACCCACATGGGCACATATAGATCTACATAAATATACCTATTATGTACCTATTGTTGAGATTTAAGTGATAGACTTTGTTATCTGAATTATTCTGAATACCATATCAATTTTATATGTATGTAAAGAATATATCAGTTTTATATGTAATATGCATTAATTATAATAATTTTATGAATATACAGTAACATATTAAATAACCAGTATTATATATCAAGTAACATGGCATTCGTTCCAACAATGAAACCCAATCTTTGATAAAAATCAATTGAAAATAATAATTTGGAAGCCATAACTAAAAACCCTTTCAATGTGAACGTTTCTATCAATTTAAAAATAAAATTAAACAACACCCGCATACAAAAACACAAAACACTAACCCTATATAAAAAAAACTCCCTCGCCCCAACTAAAAATGTTCCAGAAATATTAAAATAGTCAAAAGAGTTAAAATTAAAATCGAGGGTAGTCACAAAAAACGTAATCCGAAAACTAACACAGCTGAGCGGATCTCACAATAGTTCTGCTTACAACGGTTTATTGTATTGAAATAATTTAAATATTTATAAATAACTTCACACTGTACCTAAACATATATATATTAAATACTTTATAGCAATATATTTAAAAAAACTTTAAAATGTTGAAACAATAAAACAAAGTAAAGTAATGAAAATAACAATAATGTTAGTAATATATTAAAAAAACAGTTTTCCAAATAAAATATTGTTCAAAAAGTATTTGTACCTATAATATAGAGAATGTATTCTTTTTTTTATAAAATTCTAAATTCAAAATGTGTTCGTTGCTTTGATAACCCTTTGTTAGAAGGGAGTATGACGAATACAATTTTAAATTTAAAAATGGAAGGTTTTGCTCAACGTTATGATTCCACAAAAATGAACCCGCGACGACTGATTTGACGACTCAAACGGATTGTAAAATGAAATGTGTTATGCAATAGGGAACTAGCGCGTAATATTTTATAAAAAAAATACTACTTCTACAAAAAATATTTACTCTCTTTTGTTGTCCATGTGATGGTAGAAATTACACACATGATTACATTACACACTGCACACATGAACTTTAATTGAATATTTCAACCACATATATTAGTGGTACTAAATATTAATATTATTCGAGTTGAACCACAAACATTTTTATAATGAAAGAGCACTCAAATCTAAAATTAACATGAGTAAAAACAGAGTTTGAAATGTTCCCATCCACTTGAAAGTGTTTTACTTTTAAGTAATTTCACTTGTGTACATAAACCCCTCTCGTGAAACGCACACACGCGCACAACGACTCAGCCGCAGATGTTGATTCCATAAAATAATATTTCATGTAAAGCACTAACCGCCGCAGAGGGCGGAAGGATTGAGTTCTATTTTTAAATTTTTATATTTCAACAATTCACGGCGACCAGACTCTTTGTGGCAGAACGATTTATTTTTTTTTATTAAAAAGGTTTTCAATTTGTCGTGTACGGTATTGCCACGTTATCGCTTTATGAATCGCAACTGCAGACGATGCAGGTAAAAATACGGATTGATTAATTATACAGTTTGAAGACAATCTTGTACCCCATTTAGGTTTGCAAACAATGTTATTGTGACTTGTAAAAACTTAAATAAACCAATTAACCTCGCAGATATTAAATAGATTACTTGGAGATATTTACAAATTGCCAAAAAGAAAAATACGTCTGACCTTCAAAGTTATTCAACATTATATTTGTGATCATTCATCAATTAAATCGGCCGAGGATTCGTTATAAAGAGGACAAAAAAGGCATAAATCTCGAGGCGAGTTTAAAAAGCTCCGTTTCGAAGTAAAGAATGTTGTGTACAATCTCGGTTCAGACAAAAAAGTGACAACAGATAAAAAATAAAGCACAACACAACACGGCCGGGGAACAGATTATCAGCGCTAAAAGGGTTGCTCCCGCGCTCTCCTTCTTTTGTTGCTTCCAAATTCAAACTTCAAGCCGTACAAGGAGCGTTCGAATGCGAATTCTATTTTTGAATATTCTACCGAGAATTTTTAATTAATGCCGCTCGACTGTGCTCGTATTTTTAAAATTCGTATTCTGTTTTAAATCGACTCCGATATTAAATTTTTGCGTTCGATTCCCGTGTTTTTATTTTTATTTATGTTGTGCGATAATGACGTTTCGCTTTAAGTGCTTTATTTCGATTGCCGATTTTATTCCGATGTTCTCTTGAAGGTCAGTAGTTTTAGTGATTAATGGCCGAGATATGTGGAGTGCTTTTTAAACGAAAATATTGAATTTAATGATGTTTTGTGGAACTCTCCAGTATCTGTTTTTAAGCCGTGGGCGGATGTCTATAATCTAAAATCATTTCTACATCTACGATAGAGATGTATTGCATAGTCCCAAGTTATTATGTGATATTATTTAAAATTTATTGACATTAATAAGCGAGTAAGTCTGTGATAACATTTTATAAACGGTGCTCGATTAACTGGCAATTTGGTGTTTATTACATCCAACGTCTTACAATGAACCCTTATGAGAGTCCAATAAGTCTTGAGCCACAGATAGGGAAATTGTTGTATTTGATCGTAACAAAAGCGCAGTTCCTTAATAAACATAATAAGTAACTGAGTTATTCTGTGGCCGCTCGTGCACTTATGAGTAACCAATAAGTCGCATTAAGGGGTCACTTGACGCATCACACGCAGCCAGCATACGCAAGTCGTTGACCCCGATACGCAAATGGGGACTTCTTATTATGACACCTATAATCGACATTATATCGCATACGACATCAATGAACCGTCAAACGTATTAGAATTATAAATTAGACCTAAGTACGTTTCTTGGTTTCTTAACCGTCTTATCTTCGTATATATCGAGTGGAAAGTAAATAAAATACGAATAAGCTATTAGTATCAAATGTTAAATAAAATGAAAAGTATTTTGTTTCATTTTATAGTAACAATAGGAAAATAAAAAACAAAATTTTAATTATAGAACGAGCTGTCAAGAACGCCATCTTCCCATATCAATAGCAATCTCTCGATCGTATAATAACATCACTTAATACATATTCCATTTTTAAAAGTATTTGAACCGTCATGCTCGTTCTATTCGTAACACTAATAAGACTGAATTTGAATTTTTGGGAGGCATTTTTATTGGTTCTTATAATGTAGTTTAAACTGGAACTTGTAAGCCTTTATACTTTCACTAATTACAATTATTGTATTTCTTTTAAGTAATAATTTTTATTTTTCCAGGTACAGTAATCTTGTTTAGAAATTCGCGAAGAAGAAGACAGGAAAGGTACGAATTGTCACGAACATTTCTTAGAAGAGAGTGATTACATCCTAATTGGAATGATTTTTTTGGCGCGCTCTTTAAGGTTTGTCTCCAAACTCCCCATGTGTAATTTTATTAGAATTCACCCTAAAGTTTATTTTAAAAAATGGAAAGCTGAGCGCATTCAAAAATAATTGATGATGGAACTGGACTCACCCCTTCATAATCTCTGTAACGGGGATCAGAGTGTGGAGATAAAATGTTATTTATGCATCTACGAATAGATATTTTACATAACATTAGATAGATTAAAAAAACGTGACAAAATTAACACTGAATGTTATATTCAAGATGGAATTCCAATTATTTCTGATTTAAAAGCTTTATCTAGAAATGATTTCAATATATTTAATTGCTTACAAAATGTAACTAGCTACAATGATTGGCATTCTTAGCATCAAGTTGGGACCGTAATTTTATAAACGGCGAAGTAATACCTTAACTATTAACACCTTAATTAGAACCAACTGTACGCGCCCACCATTACAATACTGGTACAGCGACACCATCACTCTCTTTTCAATAACTAGCAAACGAATGTAATCTTCTATCACTTATAATAAGAGCGATTATCCCGTGAGTAATTATCAAACTACCCGCTGATATCTTGTACATTACAATCAAGAATCGATAGCAAATGTATTGATATTAAAAATGGTGTTTTTATCCATTCAATGTTGAAACAAAGCGAGCTAATTCGTATGAAGTGACTTGCTTGTTCTTTGTCTGTTCGTGTATCAATTTTTTTCATCAAAGACAATTATTGTAATAATTACTAGCCTTGTATTAGGTTTAATTTGTAATATTCGTCTGACAACTGATGGTAATGATCTCCTTGTACGGTTTAAATAACCGTTGATTTCGTAAACCAAGTTTTATGTTTATTTTTCGAAAACGGCAAGACTTATACGTGCTGAATTATTTATAAACAACTCACTTCCCGAGTCTTTCGTTTTTGGGAATAAATTCATCGAAAAACGCCTTTTATACAGTATTAACATTATTTATTTGAAATCGACCGTCGGAAATATGATTTGGTAACTCGCTCTCGGATCGTTTTTCGAATTGTGAATTTATTTACGAATTCCCAATACAATGGTAGTTTTCTACGAAAAAGCGATTTTATGAATACCATATTTAGTATGGAGAAAAAAGGCAGGACAAGTTGCGATCCGAATCAGGGTGATGATTGTTCCGTGAGGTACTTGGTAACAATGTTATTATTTCCTTTTAAACTATCGATTCTGTTTACATACAACAAATTGGCAAAAAAATTGCGAAATGGAATTTACAATAAACAAATAATGTTTATAAATAATGAGTTGGAATTGTTTGTAAATCTTAACGAATCATTAATTTTGTTAAATTATTTATTTTTGACGAATTCCATTATAGGTAGGTAGTACCTATTGATTTTTTCATATTACCGTAATCAAAATTGTTTGATATGGATAAAAATGGATTAAAGAAAGTCATGCTCCGGTAATTGTGACCTACATACACACAATTAATATTCAACTTCGATCCCCATAAAACAATGACCACCGTAACATCGGATTATGCAAAAGATAATTTTTTTTGGTCGATAATGGACACTTGATACGCCGAAAACGGCATAGAAAGTCGTAATAACATATTTGTGTAGAATAATTTCACCGGGACGTGAGCGGGAACCGAACCCGGGTCCTGCATACTGATTACCATTTGAATTTTCCGAACTACCTACATATTTCCGCACTTTTTCTTAGAACTTTGATTGCTTTATAAATGACTAATAATACAAGTGACATTTATATGCAATTGAGAAAAGTCGATGTTGTTTGATTAGTAATAAAATTTAGATGTATTCTACTAAACCTAAAACTATATATTCCTATATTCTTAATTTATATCTCTATTACGTTATGTATCTTGAATGTTAGAGCATTTAGTTATGAATACAGAATATAGAATACAGTATTCATAACTAAATGCGCTAACATTAAAAAAAATCAAATACAATATTTTTATTTGAAAGGACCCGCAATTATACAGTAAGTAATTCTAGTAGCCATATTGCTCCATTGTGAAACTTCAATAACTGCGTAGCCCGCATATTAAAAACCATCGCTCGGACTAAACTGCCAGCGAAAACGGGAAACAATCGACGAGCCATATTTGAAATCGGCGTTTGAATATGGAACTATTTAAAATTTCGAATCCGTTGCGTTATCGCCGCGACGTGCTGGCGTTTCCCGATTGTTCTTTTTTTTAATTTGAAATTGGAACGCTATGAAAATATCCGCATAATTCTATTCTCTACGGTTGTATTAAAATTTATTATGTTCTTGACGTAATTCTTTTTTCAAAATTCAAACAAGAAAAAAGGTGTAATAACTAAATTTGTGAACTAAATTATATTTGTTCTTCACTTTAGTTCGGATCATAATTCAACACATTTCGTCACTATGTAATATTATTAGGTAACAATTCTATCCGTATTTGAGTCAATATTCAAACTATGCCACATGACAAAATAACTCTAGTAATAATAATTGTCCACTCAAATATGGACAATAGACTTTAAGCTTCAGGTTAAATGAAATAGAAGTGAAAATTGAACGCCGCTGCCCTATGGCTCTTAAAGCAAACAAATTGGTAACTTCCTCGAGGATTTTTATTTTTATTGATAAAGCGACGACAACAATTGGAACAGATTTGGTCTTGAATTGACCGAATCGGGAGCTCTATTGTGATATACTTTTTCATGTAATATTTCAATTTATATTAAATTAATTATTGTCTATGGTACTGATTACTTTTGAGAAATGTTACCTAGTACAACACTTCACTTACTTCAAGTAATTTTGTTTATATCTTATATATTTTCGTCAGGTTTATTTTTAAATATAGGTACTACCGTCCAAACTTTACACACGACACCCTATCCTAGTACATAAATGAGTTAGCATCAAATTTTCCACCGGACCCCGCGTCCACTTACACGACCCTCCAAAAAAACTTAAAATAAAAAACCGAAGGGGACTTTAAAATCGTTATTATAATCTCGGACGCTATTGCATAAGCTGGGGACGCGCCCTTCAATTTTAAATCTTTTTTCAACGAAATACCCCTTTGATGTTTATGCATTTTGGCAATATCTCCCGCTCGACTAGATACGCGACATTTGGCCATTTTGAGGATTTTACTGACGCATATTTTAGATTAAAACTTTAATACCACTCGATGCCACCCGGCCTTAAATACGAATACAATTTATTTGATCATAATAAATCATTTTCGCTTTTATTGTCCGCGCTAGTGCTTAACGTCTAGAGCCTACATTAGTACGTTTGTGTCCACGTTTGTATGTTTGTGTGTTCGCTGGATTATACCTTACAAGTAATACAGCCTCGTCCCGGGTCGCTATAGGCTTTAGATGTAAACGCCGTGCTGTAACAACAATCGGCACAAACGCAACGTCCTATTAATCAACTCATTTAAAAGACAAACAACTTAAAAGACGTGTGGGAAAACGTATCCAACGCAACACATTCCAAATTCGAATGAATCTGAAAGGCGGACAAGATTTGAAAAGAGAATGAGATTTGAAAATAGAACATGCCATTAGGAATGAATACAATAGTCTCATTGGTCGATTTGAAAAAGGAACAATTTGTTAAACGTCAAATATGAAGTTTTTATTTCCGTTGTAATGAAATGCGGCTCAGTGTGATGCCTAGTGCACATCCACAAGGTTTTTGTTGGATCATTGCGGTCGTTTTTCATTTGTTTTGTCTGTTCGTCTGCTACACTTAATAACGTCAAAATTAAAATAAGAATCCAAGTGAAGGCTTGAAATGCCAAAGGCGACATGATCATTACATTATTAAGTCGCTCAAGCGCAAGAAACGTCCTAATTAATAGTCGTCTCATCGCGATAAATAGTTGAGAAGAAATAATTGATCTGCCATGTAATGAAATGAATCCATAATATACCTAATATTGAGATACAAAGATAGTTGATATATATTTTTTGTTCACAGCATACTTATTGTCTCTCATGCATTAAATTTCAGTACCGGTCGTACTTTCTATCTCCCAATCGGTTATCGGACGATCGCAAACACGAGCAATGACATGGAACTATCAATATTTCTTATAACATTTAAAAACAAAGTATTAGTTTCGTATACGTAAGCAGCGGCCATATTAATCATTGGAACGAATTTCCGTGCGCCATGTCATATGGAGTTCGTTTATTAAAAATATGACGTATCAAGATCAACATCACATAGAATGCGATAACAATATACAATAGATATTTAGGCAGAGTGAGATAGATATATGCTGACATTTCAACGGGTCATCAACCCTACAAGCGTCCTTCTCTAACAAGAATTCGAATTTGATTTGTTCCTAATTTTTTAATATTGACCCGTTCGCTCCGGACTCCGGTCTTTGTGCAGGCGTTTTATTTCAATTCACATGGTTTATTAAAATTTATTTCGGATGGAACACTGTTATTGGGCTTCCGTTTGATGTTCTTAATGGTCTGGTAATCCATAAAAGAGGAATAAATGGTTGTAAAATATCGTTAAGTAATTTTATATCTCGGAAAGATTGATAATAGCCCGATCTGAACTAAACCGACTTAATAATTCAGAACTTTTTTATCTCACTTTTATTACTAGCATCTTTGAATATATGTATTTGTAATGTTAAGGATTATGATAAATTGGTATATTCATATCCAGTCGTAGGTTTTTCAATTTATGTTACTCACGCCTGTGATTAGCGTTTTTTTGACATTATCGTTTTTTGTTGCCATTAGACGAGATCAGCTTTAATTACAGTTACGTACATACATAATATAGTTTGACAAAGCTCTGTATTGATACAACGTAAGCTCTGAATTTGAATCAAACAGACAATAAACAGACATACATTCAATTAAAACATCGCTGAGCCAAAATTAAAATGCAAGAGCAAGATCCTAAACAAAAGATACAAAAATGTAAGCAACCATAGGAGAATCATAAGCGGTCATAACTGGTTATGGGGAGCCATTTATGGTATTGAAATCCTATTGTGGGTTCCTGTACATGTACAAATAACTATAAAATGTGTTCAATCATTAATTTTGTCTGTAATTGAACGAGTTGCGATCTCGCCAACAAAAAGCTTATGTTTCTGCGAAACTGTTGCGAGTATTAAAGTACACCGATCGGATGAGGGGCCGACATCTCGAATTTATACGTTCATAAGATTCTTTTGTCAAATTTACGTCGGAGTTCCCAATAAAATGGACGTGCATGTTGGGCGCGAATTCTTTAACGAAATCATCGTCTACGTGGTTTTTCTACAGGTTATTATCTTTATGTACGCATGGAAACATTTACTTCTTACCATTAGAGGTAGCTTTGAAATTCTCGTCGCCAAAGATTAGACCGCCTTGGTACGTTACGTACAAAGGACTTGAAAGAATTATTTTTTAAATAATGTGTTTAATATTGTATATTATATATAACATTCCAACTAACAAAAGATAATTACGAAAAATCTACCGCAAACGCATTCATCATTTATCAGCGACCACTATCTGCTACTTCGACTTTTCTATTCATTAGACAGGAGGGGGGAGAATGCCGCAATCCGAAATTCGGTAACTCGGTACATTAATAATTACTTCTCAAAATAATACTAAGTCAGATGCACGATTTTGATAAGGTACGGTCGGCAAGCTACTACGATACGGTCACAGAGCAGACACGGTAGCTGAAGGCTCTGTTGTGCTTTTTATTTGTCTACACTACCTAAGTGTTGGTTCCTCGTGAATGTCTTGAAAATATTTGTGAACCACTTGATGGTTGTTTAAATAATGCCTACGTATTAGAACCATTATTTTTTTAATAATATTATGTATAAAATTATAAGTTATAATGTCACCATTGTTTGATTTATCTGTAAAAGTATAACTGGTTTTATCAATCGTTGCATCACCTTATATCGTGGTGTCAGTATCGATCACAGTGTGTGTTTGTTTGTTTGTCATGTAACGTTACTTTAAGTCGTGATCTCCTTTAAATAGTGTCACGTTTAGAAAGTCATCAAGGTCAATTAACGTAATTTCAATTGCCAAAAACTGGTATATTTTATTTATCGTTAATATTATTTTAAATTACTAGTTTGCCAATAGATGTATATATAGTTAATTAAAATATCTTTTCTGCAAACTGTACCATGTACCAAGCACCTCGGAACAATAGGAATGTATATATTTTTGTTCTACCGTTATCTTCAAGTATCGTTAAATTCAATTTGACACAAATAACACAATTTACTTACCAAAGCTTTGCTAACACAAATGTAACTTGAACAGTAACCAGCTCTAGCTCTTACAAGTCAACAATTTACCTATTAAAAGTTTTACTCTTAATTTTTTCTACTAAATTACAGCATAATAGATTAAAACAAAAATAATATAAATAATTATCTTGTAAACGACTTTAAGTCAAACAAGAAATAACAATCGTATAGAATTTCGACTAATAAATGCAAATGAAGCTACTAATTAACGGCTCATTCAGAGCCATGGTTCTCTTATCTTTATTACAGATACCCTCCGTTTGACATAAATTTATTTAACACCATTTTAATTCTGATTGAGTATTACTTTAAATACTTATTTGCATACATAGAGAAATCTTAATAAAATTATTATATACATAATTTTATTTAAATAACGATGTCTGTTAAGCATGTTAACGCCCCAGGCAGTTACGGTACGCTCTACATTCTCGTGTCAGAAAGCGATTAGAAATTTGAGTTTGATGGAAAACTTATTGTTCATACAAAAAACTCAAAATGTTAATCAGTCTGTAAACTATAATTACAATGTTTACATTTCGCTTCATTTGTTTACATCGTAATTAGCTTCGTAACTTTTGAACGTCTTAAAATACTTTACGAAATCGAATCATTCACATAAAAGAAAGTTTTAATATCAAAATCGTTTACATCAAACCAAAACTATAATCAAAATAGCTTTAGATAACGCCGTGTGAAACGATGGGAAATTACCCATATTTACGAATTTTTATTACTGGTGTTATTATCTCTACGATCTGTTATGTTTTGATGGCTTCGGGTAAACAACAAAGCCTAGTTTGTTACAATAATGGATTGATTTTTTTTTTTAAGTACGAATAGAAAAAAGATTTTATTACGAGTTATACATCTAAATGTATGTCCTTATTTGTATTTGGTATACTTCTATAAAACTGTTTTTGACGGTTACAAAAAGTACAATGAATAATTGTTAGAGCCATAAGCACTTAACCAATAGAGAATTTATATATACATCTATACCTGAATTATATATATAAAACAACATCTAAGTACAATATATCAATCTAGTTAAAAACATAAAAATTATTAATTATTTATACAAAAAAAAAAAACCATTGCTATTCATCTTTCCGTAAACAGGAGTGTTAGAAAAAAAAATCATTTAAAAGTCATTTGGTTGCCAAAAATGTGTAATTCTATCATAATTGAAATAATATAAATATTATTAATTAAACAAATTCTTCTCATTACTTCAAGTATATTCTCAGTAGCCATAATATAAACATCCCGTCAAAGATTGTTTACTTGGAGCCCAAATCTTAGTGTCAATACGAAACCGAGAAAATGTAAATTTTTCTACAAGTATCAAACACTTATCAGGACGGCTTCGGTTTTAAAAACAACATTAGTAAGCGTTTTTAAACTTCATATATTTTTTATTTAAGCTAATTACTATAGTGTAATAAAAACTTTGTTTTTAATAATATTTAAATAGAATAATTTATTTTAATTAAGACCACGAAATACAGATAGAATCTGTGGAATTTATACTTCAATATAATGATTGATTGTGAAGGAATGACAAACTTGTATTGAAAACGGTTACTGGTAGCTGGAGGTACTGTATGTATGAGAAGAGATTAAAAATATTGATGACGAATTAATTGTTGAATGAAAACAGTTTCGAGAACTGGTCACAGATTCGAGTCCTCGTCGAATTTTTTTTTATAAATTTTCGAATTAACACATGTATTTATAGACAATTACAAACGTGAATATATGTGCGTGTCTGTAAAATATACGATTATAATATAATAATTCTTAATTATCTGTGATAATAATATGAATTAAAGAGATCATTGTATCTCCCAATATGAATGCATTCGACAAGCTTAAACAACTGAGTAGTTCGATTGTTACATTGTATATTATATTTTAGTGCTTATTTTAGAATATTCCAATGGATTTTTAATAACCACTTACACGTAATACCATTACTTATGTTAAATATACTCTAAAACCATTTAATTTTTATCGATAGTTTTATCTAAATTATCAAACAGATGCCAGCCCTGGTGTTCACATGTGTGCGTATCTGTATGCGTGTAATTAAAGTATGGAAATAGTTATATGCGTTTTGAAGTGTTTTCTTCATAAAACTCGAGTGGCTGGGAACACTCATGGTTCGTTGACCTCAACTTTTTTCCCTAGTTTACAAGCCTTATTTGATTCAAAATGAATCACATTATAAATATATCGCTAGAAAAAGATTGACAGCATCATTATGTATTTGAATTTGATAATATTTTAAATCTTCATTTCCAAATTGAAACACCATTTTTTATCTTAATTTCGTTTGTTTGAATAAAATATATATCAAATATAACCGAAATCAATTTATTTTTGCATATTAGTGTTCTTCATTGATTAATAATTAATTAAATACAATTTGATAATACCATAAAAATAATATTATCTATTTAGATATTAAATATTATGTATAGCATAGTTATGAAAATATTTTATGCATAGGTTTGCATAATAACATAAATAGATCATTTTACAAACATGTTTCTTTTAATATTTGTTACAAGTGAACCGGTAGTTTGAGTGAATGTTGCCAAATTTAAAAGGTCATTAATCTCGTATAAAGAAACTTGCTAATATTTACGATTTATTTGAAATGACATCACTAAACAATTATTACTTACAATTAGTAGCATTTTTGTCACTTAAAATTGATTCGTGTCTAAAGATCTCTTTCAAAGAATTGAAACTTATTTCTTATACAAAATATATTTATTCAAAATGATAATAGTTTTCACTAACACGAAATAACCAAACATAACCACATAAAAAAATCTAGGACAACAACTCACGACCAGCCCACGGTAATTGAAAATAATAATTGAATTTGAATTAAGAATACGAAATCAGAATAGAATGCGTTCCATATTTGAAATTCGCGGGCGTATCAACGTTCTGTTCTTTTTTAAGTTTGAATTTGGAATCGTGTGTGCTCTATTGTGTAGCAAAATGAAATTCTTGTTGCGTTCCTTATTTAAGTTTTCAACCATTTATCATTGAACCCTCATTGTATTTAACGAATATCATCTGAGAGATTTTAGTTTTGTGGCTCAAAAAGATGTATTCTTTTAAATATGTTGCAAAAAATGAATAGAGATCGATCGAGATAAAAATGTACGATTACAATTACGCAAAGCAATTTACGTAAATCGTTGGTTACTCAATTATGACCTAGAAATAATGAACAAAACGAGACTAGCACAAAATACTCAATTAATAAGTTACAAAGCTTTTTGCCTCGAAGTTAATTGAACGATCGTTGGTCAAATGTATATCTAGGAATGTGTGCTGCTCTGTGTGTGTGTGTGTGTGTGTGCAATCGGTCGAACGTGACGCGTGTATCAATAACAATTCACTAACACCGGAAATTTATGAATTTAAATGAGAAAAGTGTTAGGAATTTAATGACAGAGTTCGAAGTAAATCGCGCCATGTCTTCCTGGTGCTCTATTACATAAATATTGAAGAGTTTCATTGTTTATGGTCAAGTGATATAGCATAGACAATTTCCTAACTTTTACGTGTTGCATCCTTTATGAAGGCTGTTATTAAACGTATCATCATTGAATATTGATTTAATATTAAAACTAAGATAATCGTTGCTCAACGCATGCCTAATTAGGTTGCATATGACAGTTACAAGGCGTGGCCTTATAATATAAGTACTGTGACACACGGACGCACAAGACGGTAATTCTCCTTTGTATGCTAATAGAGAATTATCTAGCCTCTCGAAATTGTAATCTTAAAACTTGCTTGGAATTTCTTCATCCGTTGTTTGGGAATTGTTCTGATGCTTGGACGTGTTTCGACAGATATTAGACCTCTTTGGGCATGATTTAGATTGTTTTACATACATATCTATATATACTTATTGTATATATATATATATTTAGTAGTGTACGTTTGTAACTAGTATTTGTAATTACCGTATCACGATAACAAAATGTCGGAATGTATAAAACATAATATTGAACGAAGACAGTTTTATTTAAATTATAATTAAAAAATATGTAAAAAACATTAGATATGTCAAAGCTATCTACTAATAACATGTCTGTGACAGCTCGTGATGGTCGTCTTAGTACCTACCGGATGTCGGTTATGAATGTTACTTAACTTGGACTTTCAAAATATTACTGGTTATAATAAATAAAGTAACTATAACTTTTTCTTACGTAGTTCGTACTTAATATAATTTATTTCTACATAAACTTCAGACTTTTTACACTTTTAATAATAAAACAATTCCAATGTTAGTCGTATCTACTAAGTCATCCAAATAATAAAAAATCACATTAGGCTATAATTAATTGGCTAAAAACATAGAATAATTAATTTACGAACTAAAATATATCAACAAACTTGTTAATTGCTTATAAATATTTATAAAAAATTCACACTTAGGTACACAAAAAACGGAACCCTAAAACGACGTATACGTCTTTTTAATTTAAACATTGACACAGTTATATTTAATAATACTTATATATATTATATTTGCAATAAGTATTTACTTAATATTCTATTCACAGCGTTGCTCGACCTTCTACAGGAAAATGACGATTGACGGGAAATCTAATGTCTTATAGTTAAATAGATAAATAAATAATTCTAATACAATAAGAAAATAAAAAAAATAACAAAAACGACATGATAAATGTAAGCCCATCAAAATAGTCTCATATTAGGCAAATCAAAGCCCATTTAATATATACGATCTGTTAATTTAATAATGTCTTTCATTAATATATTTTTTGTTAATAAATTTATTAACTAATTTCTCAACCCACGACTTTAACATAATTGATGGGTTTCGAAGTGCTTTGGGTTTTATATTGAACTAATAGATTTCTTTAGACATATTATGTATTATTGTGTTGACTTTTATTTAAGGTATGAAAAACTTCATTTTTTTGAATAAAAATGAAAGACCTAGTAAATGTAAAAAAAAATGCCGATGGCGCCGAATAAATTACAATAAATCATAAACTTCTAGTTTTTAATTTATCTCAATTTTGATACATGTTCCACCTACGCCTGGCCGTATAATTAAATTAACTTGAAGATTTAATAAAAACATGTATTTATGTATTTTTTGTTTTAACAAAAATAACCAAACAAAATTAGCTTATCTAAAAATAAACATCAGAAAAGAGGTCCATTTACATGTCACGGGTCTTTTAAAATGTCATTTTAAATATAGATTTAAAATTAAAAAATGGAACATCCAAAAAAAGAACATTACTTCCATCAGTCGATCCACAAGTGATCATTATAGGCCGTAAAGTCGCCGATAAAATAGATTATCGCTTGAATAATCAAACGCTTGTGTTACGTTGTGAATAAAATCGTTGATGCGTTGATTTAGAGTTGACAGATATTGCTTTGCTGATTGTGTCTCATTAAATATTACATAATGGAGTAGATAAATTAAAATTCAAGTGAATTAAAACAACCCTTATCGTGTTTATCGTAGCGTCTACGAGACTCGTAGACCTTCACTACACGGAAGCGGGTTTACGAGTATCTTGGATTTTTTTCTATAATATAATGTTCATTACGAAATATTATTTTTAACATATAAAGAATATAAACATTTTCCTTATTATTAATATAACCAGGATTTCAAAAAATATATACAAGTAAGTTGAAACGCTTAAATGAAAAACTAAAACAATTACAATTCAAATCACTTCATGACTCATTTGGTTATGTAATTTGGAACTAAAGTGATTAAAATTGTGATCACTAACAATTATACGTGTGAGCGCTGTAATAAAGATTACATACCAATTCCAAGAGGCTAACTGTCCATTCAAAATACCGGAGCTAATCTATTAAATGCTGTCAACTCAGAACGGACCTCTTGAAGCAACATACAAAAAAAAACGGCTCGTGCTTGTTCAGTTACGCTACGCCAATTATAAAAGCGATCCTACGTGTCTAATAATTTAACTTTTATATCGTGTGGTATAAACGCACCATGTAACTTTATAAAAACTTAAAACTCACTGGCTAGAAAAAAAAACATTACAAAAGTCAACGTTCTAATTCAAAAATGGCGTTCGAATTATGATTTAAAACGTGTTCCGGAGAAACTCAACGTTTCTAAAAACGAACATCTAGCGATCGCCGTCATTATACATATGGGTAATGAGGTTCTCTTACGGGTAAATCGGACTTTTATTAAAACAAATTGAGAGAAGAATAATAAATGTACAAAAAACAATATTTTTTATTAAATTTCGCTTGTTGAAGAAAATTTGTAAAGCTAAACTAATTGTAAATCTCATCAATTTTACATTCCTTAAACTAAATAACGTTTAAGGTTATAGATGAGAAATAGATCAGAATTATAAATTTTATTTATGTGCCATAAGATAATCAAATCCAAAACAATTTACAAAAGATACCAGATGCAAGCAATAAAAAGCTCGTTATCGAGCTTTCTACAAACAAATAAATGGCCATTCCGCTCGTATGTTGAACAAAGATAGTGTACTTCATAATAATATAATGTTTCAAATATTTCAAGGCTAACCGTTCTCAGCTGTCAATCATAATACGCTATCTGTCTCTGTCTGTTACACGTCCCGTTATATCTTTATCTCGCTCGGTCGCGCTCGATCGGCCGCCTCGCCTTTATTTGAAAATTTGATTTTAAATGTGGAATGAATAAGCATTATCTTAAGGAATCCATTCTTTTATTTGAATTTTTAATTCCTTTTTTTCTGGCTGACTACTTTTATTTTTAATTATATTCGACCAGGGTTTTGTTTTTTAAGATTTATTAAGCGATGTTAATTTGATCGGCCAGTTCGTTTTTTGTAAATTGATTTTGACTCAGATGTGCATGAGAGTTAGTTCATTATTTCTTGGTACCAAATGCCTTGTCATAGCTATTAGTTGTTTTCTTTTATAAAATTTGTTATTATTTATTCGTTTATTCATGTGATGAAATTTTTATATAACGAATAGTTAATTTGTAAATTGTTATAGAATGTTTTTGTATATTCAAACAGTTCTCTTTATGTTTATTCAGTTAAGTATTCTCAGTAAAATGACAAATTTAATATTAATAGTCGTTTCAGCGCTAACAGCATATGTTTATGAAATGTAACACTTGAAATATTTATGCATTAATGCAACAGGAATTCCTCTGAGAGGAATTTGTCGACTTTGTTTTTGTAAACCAATATTGTAGACCGCGGAGTCAGCGTCTACCCGCCCACTATTGTATCTTAACAATTATTACATGTGTATGTATGTATGTATGCACCTATATAAGGCCAAAACAACAAAAAATATAACAATTATATACTGCTCATGAAAATATTTTTTTTTATATCTTGCAAATATTAAAATAATCAGACCTACAGCGATTCAAACCTACGCACAAATCTCCGAATCGACACTAATAAGAAACTTAACACCCGAGATATAAACAACGCAGCACTCATTGTTATTAAGAGGACCTTAAGTTTCTTCTCAGAAGCTCTTCGTATCATAACAAAATTCGACTTGACACTTATTGCTCGATTACTAAGCTATATTACATTCTAGGGCTTAGAAAATACGGCTTACTTTTAAATAACATTAAGAAACCCGTTTCTTATAATAAAGATTTGTATTTAAGTGGAAATACTAGAAATTGGAACGGGTGCGTTGACAATTAAGAGATAATAAACTTTAATTGTATATAATAAGTTTCAATTTGCATTGTATTAGTTCATTTCTGCAGGTGTCGCGTTTAAACTGAAACTGTTTTCATGTTATATATAAAATTCGCGACTGTACTGTTTGTAGTACTTGTGAGTGAAAAAGTGTTTTAATATATATATGAAGACATTTAGTCATTTAGTGCGTCAATGGTATGTTATCCTCAACACGTCGCTTAGTAAATCCATGTATGTGTATGTGTGACACCATAAATGTAAAACACGCCTTTTTCGCGCCAACCTTGGTCCAAACAATATCCAATAATAACAATAAAACCGTCACAATTACATGCGCGAGCGCATTATTAATATTGATCATCCAACATGGCGTACAAGATGGCCGAAGGACGACGGAAGTGGCTTAATAGGCGGTTAAATTTTCATAAGAATTTCGAATACTTATATTCCATTGTTTAATAAAATACTAATTCATCTGCAAAGGCGCATGCTATATTAGTTGTTATCAAGATGACGATACGTTTAGTTTTATTACATAATTATAAAAGTAAAAGCGACTACACAAAAGAATAAACGTAACCATGGCGAAATATATAATTACAATTATTGACCTCTGTCCTTACCTAATAAGAGACAATAGTCACAAACAATAAGATCTTGAAGGCTCTATAATCTATATAGAAAGGCTATAGAGAAATGTATCTTTTATATAAATTGCTATACTTAAATTATATATATTGATATAAGTACTTATATTGATATATCTGATACTTTCTAAACCTATTGTTTAAAAAGAAACAAGCTAAACATGTTGACATTCAATGTCGATGTATCGATGTGACTCGAGACGGGATTTTTATCGATATGTGTCAATCGATTTAAATATTCGGAACCCGTTTCGATAACATTAGAAATGATTGATCCACATTCTAATCTTAAAACAATAAGGATTCTGTTTTAAATAATCATCTTATTAATCAGAGTAAATGTTGTGTTAATTAAAAATAAATACAGAATAAAAAGTAAAGGCCGCAGGGATTCGAACACGCGGCCTATGGGAAATCGTACCGCCGCTCTACAAATTGAGCTACTGTATCGATTTAGTTTTTATTCTATATTTATAAAGTTTAAATATATTAATATGAAAACAATTAATAATGTCATTTGATAAGATTGTGCAAATATATCATATTTTATCTCCTAACACAGATCTGTACGAAGCAATTATTTGTGTTCAATAAATTAATATTTTCTATATAAAAATGTAGTTAGTGATAACTAGTTGGCTATAACGGCACTTGAAGGCTGTTATGTACGTTTTTAACAGGTAATTGTATACCAATGCTACAAATTTAGACACGAATACGTTTTTTTCTCGAAGCAATCTCGTTTTCTCGAAAACAGTTCTAATATGTTGAATATAATTAATTTCAAGTTGATCGATGCGTGATACTTGTCGGCGTTTTTTGTGTAATTATTTTTTAAATTACAACGAATTACGTCAATTCGTCTAGAAAACGGAACAGCTTTTTGTTTGTATCGGTTTACGCGAATCTAGCGTGTTTGTTGGTTTTTTTACAGCATCATATTCTTTGAACATTATTATTGCTATTTAATCATACCAGCAATCTTGTTATTTAATAATATAGAATTATTAAACTAGAGTAATTATCTGCCCACGTTTTATATTAGAAGACTTACGAAATCTTATTTTATATACATTTCTAATTTAATTACATTATAAGTGTATTTTCTGATAATCTTTTCAATTGTTTCAGATCTTACATATTTGGCTGATTCAGAAGACTGATTAAATATTTATAAAGCCAACTAGGATGTAACTAACATCAACAAAAAGTTCCTCGGTAAGTTTCGAAATTCGTTTTTAAAGTTGAATGACCTTTAAACTGCACATATGAAAAATCGATACAGCTTAATTATTTCCAAACAACGGAGGGAAAATTTTTAATTGAATTCATAACATTGCACAGTATTCAGCTAATCTCACTGTCAACAAAAGACTATTGTTTCTTCTCGACACATTGTCTTCATTTAAAACGAATGAAAATGAATCACTGTTATTATTGGACACTAAAATGTGTTGAATTCAATTTTGATTGTTTATAATCTTATGAAAGTAACGACTTTGCATTGTTACAGGTCGGACTTGCTACAAGTCGCGGTAATCAGAGTTCGAGAGCAATGACTACGGCGATGGCAGCTCACCAGGAATCGATACACGAAAGACTGCAGCCTGGACCGGAGGAACCACTGTACTTGCATCATGGGGCGTCCTGGAACACGGAGACCTCGGATCATCAAGAAGACCATAGCACCGACATGTCGCCTTACTACAACATGCCAAAAAGAAATAAGAGAAAGAATTTTAAACCAAGATGTGCTCCTAACGCTACCACATTCTCTGATGATTCAAACGGAGACAACTGTGAAACCATCAGCCTTACGAATGGAAATGATAGAACTACTCCTGAACAAGCTGATGAGGAACCTGACGCTTATAACAAAATAGGTGTTAAAAACTTTAGTCTACTAAAAAGCGGTGTAGTCGACCTAAGTCGGAGGTTAAGCACAGATTCTAATGAAAATATAGAATCCAATTACCAAAACAGTATTTCAGATGAGAAAAATGATTCATTTCAGCGCTCATATATACACAGCCTTCAAATGAGTCAACCCACGGAGAGGGAACACTCAGTTTTGAACTTTAATAATTTACAAAATAAAACTTTTTGTGCCAAAAATCCATTTGCTATTTCTCAATTAATCAAAACTAATTCACCTCCAAGAAGAAGGGAGTCTGATTCAGATGACGATAAAAGGCAGGACATTAATGCTAATGAAAGACTAGAGAACCAAGTGGTAGAACCAAATGAACATCAACAAAATGGTGATCCAACAAATACTACAAATAGAATTTTGAGAGACTACGCAATGAACACGATGAAAGAATTGTTAGGAATTTATGGTTTGTCATCAAATGAAGTTGCTGACGCTATAAGTGGACAGATAAGGGCTTTAGAAGCTCTCCAAGGTAATTATTTATTAAATTATTCTTAATATTACATACATAAAATAATAATAAGAAGAAACATGTTTAAAAATATATATTTTTATAGGTAAACCCTTTACCCAACTTCCGTTAAGTCTGAAGCGACGTCACGATTCAGGAGACGGAACCGATAGAAGCATCCGAAGGTCCTCGTCAGCTACTGAGGATGAGGGATCCACCAATATAACCCCACCCAAAACTCCGGATAATGATATTGAGACTCAACGGTAAATATAAATATAGTCTTCACACTTTAACGGTAAAAATAAATTAAAAGAATTAAAACTGTTTATACATTTATAGATCTAGTATCTATTCCTTTACTAAATTGTATTCTGTGATAAATGTCTTATTATAATAAAATTAGGTATGTAATATATTTTAAATATAATATTTATTAATACGGTAAATTCAATAATTAACCTAAATTAAAAAATATACTTTCAAATCTTACAATAAGTTAAATTTTCTCCAGACAAAGAGCTCTTCAAATAATAAACCAGCAGTCCACGAGACTGTTCCGAGCTGGCCGGGAGGAGGACAGCTCGGATGATGGAGACCAGACCCTTGACCTTAGTGTGTCCAGGGATACGGATGGACAGGTAGGCTGTGAAACATTAATAGTAGTACTCTATATTAATTATTAAAAATAACCTCTTGTAATAAACACATTACTCTATATCTCTCTATAATCTAAATGTAGGAACTGTCAACCACTTCAAGCGCAGGAAACAGCGTGTCAGAGTACGATCACCAGAATATGATGATGAGGAAGAACTTGGAAGACCTGGCCAATTTACAGATGCAGGTATGTCGATACATTTAATATTTTAAATTATTTTATATAAGACATGTTATTTACATACTAGTATGTTATTAAAGTTATAGGATAAGGTTATATATATATGTGTATAAAAAAATATTTTTTTTGTAGAACTTCTTCCAAAAACAATCAATAATGGATCCTGAAGACTCACAGGAAAGAAAACTTCACGCGAGTGGTGAGTTATAGTATTAATAAATATCACTTTCATAAATAACTCAGTTCGCTAGTTTTTATACATTTTAACATGAAAATGTTAACTTCCGTGCCTTATGTTCTAAGGTGTAAAGAAACCAGGATTGTGTAAACACGTGAAACTGGACTAAGATGTCCGTCTGTTAATTACAGTGTTTCTCACTAACTCTATAATTGAATGTTCAGTTCTAACGGATAAGTTTGTTGCGAAATATACGACAATTTGTTGCTTACCAATTATCATGTATTACAGTAATAATTATTACATATATTACCAATAATTACTGGTAATACTCATTTTTGAACAGAAACTATTTCACACGATTTGATATTCCCACTTAACTAACAAATACACTGTAAAGTAACTGTTTTTAATCATATACATAACAAACAGTATTATAATATTAAATAAAACACCGACACAGAGTAGATTATTTCTCCACAAAACTGTGGTTTCTTTACACGTTCCCGTGAAATGTGACAGCTTACTAATTTATTCTGTGATCGGCTATCGGTTTTGTCTTTATTATAGATACCACACAAATATTTAATTTTTGTTCATTGAACTGTACTAAAAGTCATTTACTATGCTTTTTTTATGACTTAAAATGACCTCAACTCAATATTAATTTAAAATAATTAGATGTGCCATGTATGGTAATGTAATGAGAAGTCGTATGTAGTGAGAAGTCTTGAGTATGAAGGTGGATAGTTAAAAGAGAAGAAGACTTAGAAGGAGTGTGTGAAGAGATGATGTATGATGGAAGAGACCGCTGACCACAAATAAGTGGGATAATGACAGGTAGATGATGACTTATATAAATTTATCCTAAATGATTCTTAAGATAGATACACAAATATCGTAATATGAAAAGATTACACATTAAAGTTATAATAAAAACTACCAAAAAAGATAAGTCTTAAATTACAAGAAACTAAATCCATCAAGTCGCACGTATGCAGCGAGCCTAATCCACAGTCCTTGTTCTCTATAATCGTACAAAGTCCATCCCAGTAAATCACAACAAGGAAAAAAGGCCAATTGACTCTAGCTTTAGGTCCCCTCACTAGTGGAATCCTCGGTAATCTTAATAGACCGACTCAATTGAACGTTGGGAGTTATTTCGTAATGCCACTGTGTCTCTGTATTTTTGTATCTGATTGTTAAAACGTTTAATTTTTTACCTGATTTATTGGGTAAATTAATTTTATATTTTATCTCCATATTCTTTATCTTCTAAATTCTATAAATAGGTTTCAATGTATAGTTTGTTTTGATCAAATCATTACTTATTAAAATTAACATCAAGAATCAAACTCACGACGACGGCCAGAGTTTGCTATTGATTATATAGAAATGATGTCACAGTAAATAAGAGCAAAAATAAAACTTCCTATTTATTCTAACCACAGAACAACACACTCGCAACCACCACGAATTAGTCGTAAGTATGTGAGGAGCCTAATCAAAAGTTCCCTAGGCCGGGGCACGCAATAGGCAAATAGTTTCCCATTTACGTATAATAGTCGCTGAGTTCGTCCGGTGTGCGACGATTTGCTTCATTGTCGTGCGACTGTGGCGGGACTTGAGTATCACCTGTTTAAATCACAATATATATAATAATATATATATATATATATGTCATTTCACCTTAAATTTAATACTACAGAAGTTTTTAATATTTTTACTAATATTGGTTCATTAAACTATATAAAAATATAATGTAAACATTTCTCTCATTTTGTTTTCAAATAAGGGTTTTGATCTACACATATTGACTGACTACTTGTATTATATAATAGAACTAAATTTAAAAAGCTCAAAATATCTATCTATCTCTTTTGAATCAATCTCCAAAACGGTTGAACGGATTTTAAATGGTCTTTATTTGAAAATGCCGAATTTAAGAGAGTATTTAGGGAGAATATTAAGATTTTTATATCCAAAATATGTAAGTGATAATAAAGAAAAGCTTATATGAACTAAATAAGATAATAAATACATTAAAAGTAACTTCTTAAGAAATCTATTTAATTCTAATCCTAGTACTAACGGTACCTTCTGTGTAGGTAATTCAGTACCAAGTCATTAGCATTCAAGGAACTTAAAGCTCTTTCGAAGAAATGTATTGTTCCTAAAATATTAATCACTATATCATTTAAATAATATAAGTCCATTAATTATTATATATGAATAATAATTTAGATTTTAATAAACGACTTGTAAAATTCAGCATCAATCTACAACACCTATATCATTTTTATTGAAAAAATGCCTATTTTAAAAAATTCAAATTTTCACACAGACTAGTGACAGTTAGCTAATTAATAATTATACAAATAACCCAACTAATGAAATAAATTTGAAGGTAATAAAAAAAGGTATTTTTATTTTATGTTATTTATGACTTTGCAATATCATTTTCTCACAAAAGTATATCAAATTTAAGTTTTAATATAGAATTAAGTCACTCCAAATATCTACTTCCCACATATCTTTTCTTTCTTTCTTACCTCGAATAACTAAATATAGTTATCTCACTCTAACTAGTTATTTATCTCGAGGCGATAAAGCTATAAGTTATTTTTTCACAAATTATTAATAACAGTTATTAAAACACTGCTTCTATCATTTGATTATTGAGTTTTTGAATATTTATTATAAAATATTGGTTTCCGCAGTCAATGAACATTCGTGTTAGGGATCCGTAGAATATTAAACCATAGAGTTAGATAATTATAATTTATTTGTGTGTAATAGTAATAATTTGATAATTATAATTTTAATACAATTTTATTTAGTCGAACCCACAGAAAGCCTGGTTCAGAAGTCACTAACCACTTTAACAGGCTTACTAAGAAGACATATTCAATAGATGTAGAATAGATACCTAAAATCCATCCCTACTTCATTTAATATAACATTAAAAGTATTAAAACAACATCCTTTCTAGAGATTGCGTCTAATCGATTACATCGCTTTTAATTGTCGATAATCACATCTCTATATCGATGTTTGAGCAATAAAAACACAATTAACGCTAGCTATAAATCTCGCAAAATAAGCCATAAAACTATAATCCGGTGTAAAATTGCTGGAAGCTACATTTGATCAGTTATTGTATTAGATTAGAATTATTGAAATAAAACTCATTTTTTTTATTAATTATTAAAACATCTTTATTTTTTAATTATAACGATGAATAATGTAACAACGAAAATAAAATAATTATTGAACATTTTATTTACAAAAACAAAACCAATGTAACTATTACGTATTATTTCCTATCGTAAAGGAAGCAGAATCCAACATGTGCTCCCTTTGGTAATTAACATCCATCCTTGGAACAAGATTTCTATGGAGTCGTTTCTATCATTAATTTTTATTATATATTCCCCTTTTTTTGATTATTTGTTATTCAAATAATTTTTTAATTAAATATAAGGTCAGCTTGATTTCTTTTTATTTATTTAAATTATTAAAATAAATAACATATTGTTTTTTTATTAAAAAAAATATAAAATTCTGGATTCGAACCTTGGTATGATAAAAGATATTAAAAAACCTCACACCTCCACAGATTTAATACGCGTATAATTTCTTTGTGGCACCGCGCTGAATGTGAGCAGACATCATAAAGTATGCATTTCTTGTTACATGTGTGTGTGACCCTCACATGTAAGCATGCTCACGCGCATAAGGCCTGCTAACATACCCTGGAATTTATTTATGGTTTTAATTAGCAATTTTGATGAACGTTTTTGAAATTTTGATTTGCTATTGCAGCCATGTTTTTATAACGATCTGAATTAAAATTTCATCGTAAAAAGAAAACAAATCAAATTATGTTACGAATACAAAACTATGAAATATATTCATATATAAAGAAATAATATCCTTGTGATCCAGGCATTATGAAAGCACCCTACATCATAAACACACACACATGCACGATCACAATAACTCAATCGTACACGCATCTTTGCATATTCATTTGGTTCGCAGTTTGTATCTTTGTATAAAATTATAATGCATTATGTGACCAGACGAGGCTTTTTTGTTAAAAGCTAGTCGTTTTGTGTTCCTTGGTAAAAGGATTATTGTTAAGAAGATATTATGAGGCCTTGAAATTAAACATTTTATAACGAAACTCGAAATATTAATACACTTCTGTGATAGAGTCAGGTTTCAATATATCACTACTTTGTATTAGTTTTTATAATTCAAAATAAATCAATTTTAATCTAACTTCTTAATTGTAACTCGTATAAGTTTCGAGTTTTAAATCACCTCAAAGATTCGCTGATAAAAAGCTAAGTCTGAAGATTTTATAAGTACCTATATAAAAAGTTTTTTATTTACATTTAGGTTTACTGAATGATAATAATAATACACAGAAATTACATTCATCATTTAAAGACTATAATTAAAAACTAAACCAGAAATAATATAAATATTTTAGTTTTCCAAACTATTCCTTGAAACGAAGGTAACGAACGAAACGAAGGTTAGAATCTTAATAGAAAATTATGTGAAGTTTATATCGAAGGCACGTCTTTGCGAAAACCAATATATTTATGAGAAATCGTTGAGTGTTCCTTTATTATTGTTTCGTTATTTTCTGGGAAGAATATCTTTGTATATGAATATATAATGATATTAAATATTTGGTTGTTTGTTACAAAGTCAAGTTTAAAAACAAATTAAATTTAAAATAAATCTTTTATCAAACTGTTATAACGTTAAAAAATAAAATTATCTCAGTCGTTTCCAGTTTGCAATTTATTGATACTTGCAATTATGATAAGTTATCTGAGCATCGAGAACTCGTTCACATTATCACCTTCATAATCGATTTAAGATAAAATTATCATCGATATCAATTAATTTATATCCTTATCATATCAGAATATTAAAGCATTTAATTCAATTCTTTAGTTATGGCTTTCAGTTAATGAGTTGTAAGTATATCAATTAAAAATTAAGTATGTAATAAACGTCTCAGATAAATAACGGCTTTTATATTTAACCGATATATTAATCGGTTTCTTAAATAAATTAAACTAGACTAACTTTAATAAGATTTCATTAGTAAATGTTATATAGGAACATATTATATATAAAAATAAAGTTTACCAGAGATTTTATTTATTATACCAGTATCTTATTAAAAATCCTTTGAACAACAACCATTACCTATATATAAATGATTAACTTTTTGCTATAATAGATTTTTTGTTTAGAACAATAAGTTAATTTGCTTCCATTATCGTTAGCTCATCGATTTGATCTAGACTATCGATCAATGCCCTATCTTTTCTTCTAGGATGTCTGTAACAGCTGAAGCTAATTGGCTTACAGATTTATTTTCAATTGTTTTCTGAACATGCATCGCATTTTACGACCGTCTTTTATGAATAAGTCCATTAAATATCGTTATAAAAATGTAAATTTATTTGTTCATACATTGATTAAAAAACCGATTTATTTGTCTACTTTTCTCAAAATCAAGAGACTATAAAAAACTAAGCTAATATGTGTATCCAGTATTTGAAAAAAGAATATCAAACAATTATCTTAAGAGCTGACATCAGTCCATCACCAATTAAAACACTTACGTCCAAGATGCCGATACATATCAGGCCAAATTAGACAAAAAAGGAAAGATCCACAAAGCTCTAATTGACTACCATTCAGGAGATAAAAACGAAGAAGTAACATCAGTAAAAGACAGCGTAAACAGAGCAAAAACTATACATGATGTGGAATTATTTACTCCAATCGCCGCTCGGGGCGGGGCGGAGATGACCGAACAAAGCCAAAGATTCCTTAGGCCTATTGTGATTCAGCAATTACCATTTATAGCTAAAGCTGGCAAGCTTATAATAATATATACATACAATTCAATCTTTCAAAAATGATTAAGCAAACAAAACTTCCGCTAAAAGATTTATTAAGACCATTCTGTTATCAGGACAGAACATGGATGCACAGATCCGATCAGATTTGATCTACGTATGCGTTTGCTCATAATTATCAGCGCTCTTTCATCCGCCGACAGCAGTTTATGACCGGCCCGGCTGTGTAAACGTCATATTGCAAAATAATTAATGGACTTTACTTAATACCAATAATTAATCGAATACAATCCGTACCGATAAATTATATGAATTGATAAATTGCCTCATCTGCTAACTATTTTAATACAGAAAAACGGAACATTTACTTTGGTCCACTCAAAAAAAAGTACCAAAAGTAAGTATTGTGGTAAAAAAATATTTAATGTTAATAATATCTGATAAATTGCTAACAAAATATAGGTACAAGATGTAAACGGTTTTACTCACACGAAGTTCTCTAAATATAAATAAAAGATTTAAGATGTTCAAAATCTGATAAAAAACAAAACTAAGTTACAAAAAACGATTGGCATACATTTGAATTATTACTGATCGCGCTATTCGAACACAAAAAGATCTCACGGTGCAAAATAACAATGAGGTATGAATATACACAGGAAAACTAAATATTATACCCAATCTTGGATCAAGAATACTTATTCTATAGTAACAAATACCCCTTCTCTTATCTACATCATATTTTTTGTATGTATAAATTAAATTGCTCGAGCGTTATCCAAATTTATTCTATAATCAACCTTAATTGGGGCGATTAAGGTGTCAATTCAAATGACGAAGCCCATTGACGTAGCCTAACAAATATTGTGATTCATCTCATTTATAACATTCAGAAATGGTATGTCTCTATTTAAATTCAATTATATACATCTTTCAGAAATGATTCGTACGCAGAAATATGTTTTGTAATCGTGTATTTCTTTTCGTTTACTCATTTTCCTTTGTAATCTCTATCATCAATATCTTTAGCTGTTTTAGATGTTTTATTTTGTTAAATGCGGTTTCAGATTCTTGATATGCCGTTCTGTCTCGAGTAGGTTCCATTTTAGTCTTATAAAAGTCAATTGAATTAAGTCTGAATTTTTAATTGTTTTAAATTACAAATAAGCGAACCTTATGGAATGTTCTCATGAATATTATAACTTTGTTATAACAAAACAAATACTTAGATTTCAATATTTATTATTTTTGATATTGGCAATACCTGGTAAAGTACACTTTTACATATTACCATGCAGACTTCTAAACATTCGTTAATATAGTCAAAGTAGGTGGTTATAGTGTGTCAATAGCCAAATCTTTGTTCGTACGTACACCTATTGCCCCGCCTCATTGCCTCTTTCAAAGCGCTATGAAATTTACTATAACATCCCACCAATGTAAAAAGACCCTTCATTTCTATACCCGATCTTAATAAACCAATCAATACAATGTATCAAATAACATCAGTCGTACGTGGCGAAAGACAGGATGATTCGGCAGTTGGAATTTATAAAGGAGACCGTAAGAGAAGGTAGTAAGGATTAAATTGGACTTTTAAACTCTAAAATATCAGTGGTTGTGGGTTGGTGTATAACCACATTTACATTTTAGAGATACTTGCAGGGAATAAATGTCAATTGAGATGGAAGACCGAGCGCGGATGCGAAGAATTGATGATGCAGTTATTGAACTCGTTGATAATAATCAGATTCTAGATGGGCAAGGGGAAATAAATGTGCTCTTATTAGAACTGTATTACTTATTGTAAGTGGATAATGACTGGGATTCTATAATAAATGTAAAATAATAAAAGTTATTAATATACAGAGAATCGATGATGGATTATAGAGAATGATCTGATATAAAAAAACATTCGTTCATGTCGCTGTTCGAAATAATACAAATTTAACATAATTGGTAGAAGATTTTTAAAACATTGCAAGGAAGCAGTTTATTATCTCTTAACTAAAATCCGAGTAACGGTTTTCAAATAAATAAGTTGAGCAGATTAAATAACATTTAGGTAGATGTGACACTGTTGACATTTATAAATTTTTCACTCGTCCAAATGTCAGAATCGGATTACAGATAGTTTAGTGTCATTTGTATAATTAAATGCTGAATTGCCATGGGAATAGCAAAAACAAGAATCATGTTTGATGGGATTTCTACAGGCATATGCTAACATAAAGGAGTTGGATTCTGTCTTAAGATCGTTATTAACAGTAGCCTGACACAAAAAAGAATTCAGATTTATCTCTACGAAAGTAGGTTCGGTATATCCATCAAATATTATCATCGAGTCAATCGCAAACTCTTATTTCAAATTTCTGATTAGGCAGTCGTGCATACACTTTCCTATTTGCTAAGCTGTATATCATAAGTAATTAGTGTTAAGCAATGGTAAGCTTACTTCTCTTTTACATTAACTCTTAAAACAACTCAACGCGAATAACATTTACATATACTCAAAATGAACTTGTTAAAGTTGGCTGTTAAAGATTTTTGTACGTTCAAAACCATACAGTTCAGATGGGTCAAACGAAATCATTTGTAACTTTCAATCGGATATTGATTGAAGCATTGTATTAAAATTTGAGTTGGAAACAAACCGGTAGCGTTTAGAGCAATGCTTAAAGGTGGGGACACACCCGGTACTCGGAAAAGGATGGCAACGAAGAACTTTCGATCACAACGTATGGTTCCACTGAGTGAATTCAAAAACCATTATATCGAACATTATGAGGACCCCATTGTCTCGGTTGAATGAACCAGCACAATATCTTACGAAATTTTCTAAAAAACCACCTTAGTATAAATGTTTATTATACCCAGCATTATCTGATGCGGTATCGAGCGCACCATTGTCTTTTTTGTTTTCTCCATAAGCTCATTTTTATATCTTGGCAGCCGTCAAATGAGATGATGTGAATTTACATTTCAGAAAATTAGATGTTCATAACGTCGGAATTGGTTTAGATGTTGGATTTTTTAACGGTTGATGGAGTTCGTTTATAATGGTCTGGGATTTTGTTTTTATCTTATGTGCGTGATTCAATTTAACTATTATGGAGCTTACAATACTTTGTTATTATGTTACCATCATTATGTTATACTACATGTGTGTTTGTTTAAGAAAATAAGTTTTTTTTTGTCCCAAAAGACGTAATTAATATCCAATGTTTGAGGATCAAACAAAGACCCATTGTTCAAAATTAATATTTCTCCAGCTATCATTCTAATCAAATCCACGAATTAAAGGCAATAACTTCGTTTCACGCACGTATCGACGTAACAATACACATTTCTATATCGTTTTCGCACAATCACTTACAAAATCGTGAGCTATTAATGCTTGAAACAAGAGACTTAAGAGCAAGTGATCTCTCCCTCATTTATAATAACCTGCTCTCACTAGTCGTCTATTATTACAATCTCGAGTATTCAACCACGTCTGATGTAACACACCAAATTATCAAGCAGTATGTTAACATCCATTGTGTTGTGAACGCTAATCTACATAAGTATAGGTATTAATTCGTCTTTCAAAACTCTTCTCTAAAAAATACGAAGAGGTGGCATTTCGACACGTCGTGTATTCAAGCAATTGTACCACGAATAATTCGAATTAATACAATAAATACAACGCAATAAACGCGACTTCTATGGTTGCTACGAGCCTACACGGATTAAACAAAAGCTTTTAAAAATAATAAACTTTTTAAGATCGCTACAAGCAATCTAAAGCGGTAACTGGTTTAGAAACAAATGTAAAGATATAGTTTAAATCGATAAAGTAATAAACGTATTAACCAATGGATACTGATTTTTTATTAACTGATACAATCTGCCGCCATACTCAAAAGAGTTGATTTACAAAAACACTTTTGTGATGTAACGTATGTAGACGACTCAACGATCACTCACAATGGCATAGCCCAGAGTGACTAGGAGAAAACATTGATTAATTACCATAATAATTTATTTGATACTCCAAAACTTGATGCGGGGAGGGGCCGGTTCAACGAGCTGGTTTAAGTTGCTTTTGAACTAAAAACGTTCGCCGCTTAAGACTTTAACGAAAACGGCGGTGATTTGAATAATAGTGACTTGGTAGTTATTAAATATTTCCTACACGATGAAAACAGTACATTGTTCGTTTGAGTATGATGCATGGAAGTGATTTGGCTGTTCCAAACAAAAGAATAAGTTTGAAGGAAAAAGAACGGTTGGATATCGTTATTGTTGATTTGGTATTAGCATAATAGTTGTTTTTTGTAACAATGATATCTTTTTTGTTAAGGACTGCTGTCTGCCTTGAATCATTTGGATCAAGCTCGCAAGAACTCTATGCAAACAACTGTGGATTACTCCAGATACGTTAAGAGGTAAAGATTATATGTCAGAGATTGTATTCGACGTAATACAAGATAAATACAATTTAAAACCATATATTTTTTTTATTAAATCTAACCGCAATTGTGTATTTATTTACAGATATACCTCAACTGTAGAATGTGGATCATCATATTGCAAAGATTTGGGTTACCGAGAGCATTTCCATTGCATGGACTGCACCGCCAGGGTCTTTTGCAAGAAAGAGGAGATGATCAGACATTTTAAGGTTTTTACTCTTTGTATAAAGTAGAAAAAATATTCATTAACTAATTCTTCAACAAATATATAAATTGTTATATATGTTGTATTGCTTAAATCTATAAACCCATATTTTTTAAATCTTTAACTTACAACAATATCTTTATTTTTGTTATTATTATAATTTGGTTAAATTATGTTAACACATATATATGTATCATATGATAAAGGTTATAACATTTCAGTGGCACAAAAAACGAGATGAATCATTAGCTCATGGCTTTATGCGTTACTCTCCTCTCGACGACTGCTCTGAGAGATTCAGCGACTGTCCCCACAATCGTAGTCAAACCCACTACCATTGCATACAGGATGGCTGTGATAAGGTAGGAGTATAATTATTTGTTATCACATGATATAGAATGATTACTAGAACTACTGTTTTTGTAAAAAGTGCTAGATATACCAGAACAGTAAAACAACCAACAATCACATATAATGCAACGAAAACCCGACACATCAATTTCCAGGTGTACATATCAACATCAGACGTGCAGATGCACGCTAACTACCACCGCAAGGATTCCGCCATCCTGCAGGAGGGCTTCCAGAGGTTCCGCGCCACTGAGAGCTGCTCCGCACCACACTGCGTGTTCTCTGGACAGCGCACCACGCACTTCCACTGCAGAAGACCTGGATGTACTTACACGTTCAAGAATAAAGCTGATATGGGTCAGTACAAATTTATAATACTCGTTTACTGTTTTTTTTGTCTACCTTCTTTTATAAATAAATAGTAGAATGTTAAATTCAACAACATCGGCTGACCTAAACCAGCGATCTCTGGAACACTATTCTCAACGCTCTACTAACTGAGCTACGGTCTCGATAATCGCCTTAACGAATTTAGCATTGTATACCTATATGAAAGTATCGCATATTATATTTATTTTATTCTTTAAATATTTATAAACCTGTACAATACTTTGTTTATTAAAGTTAAATTTGTCACTTGTAAGTTAAATAGTATCTCAAATACCCAATCAAATTCCAGAAAAGCACAAGACATACCATATCAAAGATGAGGCCTTGTCTAAGGATGGTTTTAAGAAATATATGAAGAACGAAGCCTGTCCGTACCGCGACTGTCGGTTCAGCAGGACCTGTAACCACATCCACTGCATCAGACCTCATTGTAACTACGTGCTGCACTCCAGCAGCCAGATCTTCACACACAAGCGGAAACACGAGAGAAAGGAACAGGAAATGAGCTTTGGGTAAACGATTAGACCATTTATCATAAAACAAGATTATTATTATTTATAAATATAATCGTTAGTTTAAACTTTCTTATCATCATCTCCAGGTTGCCAACATCAGTGATACAGAGCGCGTTGATGCAGGGCAGTGACCTCTCCTACCCCATGCATGATGATGACATGTCCATGGAAGACTACTCGCAGGCCTATGTAAGTATTGTAGTGTTCAGGAACTTGTACCTGGTAATACGAAGTCAAGATGTTCGTAAGTTGGACAACTTTTTCACATTACGAAGGAAAGGTTATTTTGAAATAAATGAAAATTTAAACAGATTTTGGACAATTTCTTTCCAGAACCAGCCTCTCTTAGAGGAAGTGTCTCGCAGGTACATTGAAACGTTCAATGGAGGTAAAGATTCTGAAGACAAGTGCACTAAGTGTAGCGCGTTCAATAAACACTACCATTGCTTGGCTGACGGCTGTAAAATGGCTCATAGGTAATATATATTTTGTTTATCATTTATAAATTACTTCTAAAAGTATAATTATTAATAGTAACTATAATTATATCCTTATTCATTTCTAGTTGTCACAACACAATGGTGAAGCACGTTATGGAACACGAACAGCAGAACCAAGTGACGGAGGCTTACTTCATGACGTATAACAGGAACAACCCCTGCACCAACTCCGCCTGCCAACACATCAAGGACATCACACATTACCATTGCATTTGGGTAAGACTTGACTTATTATATCCTGGCTGTTCAGTGGAGGGTCCGACAAACCAAGTGGGACCATCCAGAGAATACAAGTTGGCCAAAAAAATCCCAAAGAACAAATATTTGCTAAGATAAACCCTTTTGTATCTAACTGTATCTTATTTATAGGAGAATTGTGGAGCCGTCATACTGTCTTCAGAGGAACACCCTTTCAGACGTCTGGAACACCATCGCCAACACGCCAATTTAAGCCCAATGTCACCAAACTTGGCTGCTAGATTCGCTCCTACTTTTACTCCACAACTGTCGGCTCAGTTACATCCAAACATGGCAGCGCAACTTGGCCAAGTTCCAAATCTGCCAAACCTGCCACCTAACTTGGCACAGTTGGCGCAAATGGCACCAAATCTGACGTCTCAATTGACACCAAACTTGCAAGCTCAATTGAATCTTGGACCAAATCCTACAATGGCGCCTCAACATGTGAACCCTTCGAGTTCTTTGGATGAAATGTTTAGCAGAAAGAGGGGAAGACCTCCCAAGAACCGTGTAGTAGAGGTCTGGACTGATAATGTAAGTTACCTTTTAAAAGTAAAATTTAATTTAAACTAAGATAAATAGTTTAATTAACTAAAATTTTTTTTAGGTCACTCCTCAAGCGATTTTCACATCATTTAAACTACCGAAGAGTAACCAACTAGCTCCCTTGATACAATCACCTGTGATTCCTACTATCGAAGAGTTTTCCGTAAGTACTGAAATAATTTAAATAACTTTATAGGTTAATCAACTATATATATAATAAAAATATGTATTACGTTTTTTCCTATAGAGAATCAGATTCCAACATTTCGAAGTATTTACAACTCCGGAATCATGTAGCCAGTACTACCAGAATTGCGCGTTACGATCCACGAGGCTTCACTTTCATTGCTTTAACTGCAGCTTCACTGGTGAAACCCACCTAACCATAGAAACCCACATGCGGGAATCCCATTCCGTGGCTCCCCTTTTAGATGGATTCGACTACTTCTCCTCTTTCGATCAATGTGGAGGAAAAAGCTGTTTCAAAAACCAATTGCGGTCCCACTTTCACTGCGCGCAAGGAAACAATTGCCCAGCTATTTTGACCCAATACTCGGCATTGACCACTCATAAACACGGAAGAGGAACTCCTGTCATAAAGAGTGAGATGGAACAAGACAAATCTTATGAAGAGGCCAAAGATTATTCGATTAAAGAAAGAGCTTCCGCAGACAGCATCGCGTCTATGAAAGAACAAGCTGATTATACACCAACTAATTTCTCTATTAAAAGCGAATTTGATAGAGAACAAGATAATATTTCGGGTAATTGTTTTTCTTTGAAATTCTTGTAAAAAATATAGTTACTTGTATTTTATATATTTCTTTACCATTATTTTGTCAAATATCTGCAATCCAATTATTTATTTCAGTAGTAAAAGCGACAGGAACGTTCTATCCATCGTCTCATCTCCGTAACTCTTCACCGTCACCACGAAGCATCTACGACGCCTCTCCGTCGAAAGACGTGAAGCAGTTTGATAAGAAATTTGAGCCGAAAACTACAGGACCGACGATTCCTCCATCTTGTCACGATCAAACCTGTCCATTAAACAAAAACGCGGGTACAATGAACTTACATTATCATTGCCCTTATTGTAGCCAAGCGTATGTGGATTTGAAATTGCTCTTCAGTCACATGGTCAAGAAACATAATAATGCCATAGACCCTGGACCGATTGGACTGGCCGCTACCAAGGTAATAAGAGTACATCTTCTCTTAGATGATTTAATGTTATTATAGATTTTGATATTAATGATTAAAATTATTTATAGGAAACATTGGAGAGAGAATATCCAGAAATATCAATACTACCATCAACGGCTACATCCTCAAACACTCAAGCACCGCAGCAAAATCTTCGACCACCAAACCCAGCAGAACAGGTAGAATAAACAATATTCACTTTTATATATTTTTTTATCAAAAGGCTTTAGTACTAAGTGTATTGACTTTTTAATTGCGTTTATTAAATACAAACTAACTCCAGGTCCAAGCTGTTCAGACGCTCCTCCTCCAGCAGTACCTGGGCTCCGGTCGCAAATCTCTTCAGGATCAGCTCAAGATGCAACAATACACCTCATCACTAGCTGGACTGCCAGGGCTGGCCCAGGTGGCACTGTTCTCGCAAGGGTAAATGGAAGAATTAACCATTAAATTATAAAAAAATGTATACTTTATATAATATAAAAGGATTGTGTTTATCCTCATCATGTAATTTGATAAGTTTTTGTATGTCATATACTAAATTCATATTATTTCCGCAGTGGTTCGGCGTTCCCGATGTATCCAACAATGCTGTATCCTCCAGAACTTCTCTTGGAACAAAGTTTACTTCAAGGACACGGTCTTCCTCCAGGTCTGGACAAAGAAGCTGAATTGATTGCCAAGTCGTAAGTTTACTTGATTTTGCGAACATTTACTCAGTAAAACAATATCCTATGATAGAAATAAATTACAAATCTAAGTGTACAAGTTAATTCGGTTTTACTTCTGTGCTATAAGCAATTTATTTTAGTTGATATACAATAACCACACCGTTTACACAAAAATATTTTACTATCGCTTTTGATTAGACAAAAAAAAGCTTTTCTCTTTTTGGACGATATTTTTGTAGCGATGATATTTTATCCAAGGCAACCGAGAAAAACCGAGTTTCCCTTGCGTGAAATATATTTAAATAGTTAGCGAAATTGGTTAATTTATTGTGGCAGCAAAATAAAATACCCACAGCACAGGAAATAATATTCCTGATCATAAACTGCTAACTATAGTGTGTCGTGTGTCTCCAGCAGGCGCAACACGGGCGCCAGGGGACCTCACATGAGGGTGTTGAAGGACGAGCCCATACCTGACGGGTACCTGCGGTTCAGGTTCAACGAAGACTGCGCCTACCAGCAGTGTGGATACAGGTAACATGCCAGCGATATTATTCTGAACTTCTTTATATCTTTTCATCATTATCATTTTGCGGTCGGTAGTATATAGTGATTCTTTGGTATTTCTATAAACATTTATTTTCTTTCTAGGGAGCATCAAACTCACTTCCACTGCACAAGAAAAGATTGCGGTTACTCTTTCTGTGACAAAACTAGATTTGTCCAACATACAGCCAGACATGAACGGTAAGTTGGATTGACTATTATAATAACAATCATTCCAATTCGATACTACTTGAGTTGAATAACTGATTGTTTTTCCTTTTTTTAGATTGGACACTCTCATGGGTGGTGACTTCCAACAGTACAGAGCGAATGTGTACTGCCAAAGACCAGAGTGTCCCCACGCCTCCACATTCGGTAAATATCATTGTATGTCATTGTTACCGAATTTAACTATTTGTTGTTTATTGTTTTAAAAATAAATTACTCATTAAATATGCTAAAAACTTATTATAATCTCAAAATACTTGTAAACCGATTCTTTAGATCTAACAGAATGTAACATTCCAGGTACAGGCCAGAACAAAGCCTCCCACTTCCACTGTCTGAAGTGTGAGTTCGTGTGTACGGACACTAATAAAGTGGTAGCACACAGACGACAGCACCAAAAACTAGACTCCATACAAGCTGCTGGATTCGAGAAGTTTCCGCCCAGCAAAGGTAAGATATTTATTTAAAACCATGTATTTTCTTACTTACCTTACACCGTGTAAAATAGTATAAGTAGGTTTATATATTATTAATAAAAGTTGTACAAAACAAATTTCTTGCTTAAAATTATGGTAATAAATAACACTCATAACAATATTTATGTTTACATCTCCAAACAACACCCAAAAACGCTTTTCCATTGTTATAGAATACGAATACTACTGGTATAAAGTTAAACTTAAAATTCATGTCTTCGTAAATTAAATAGTTGATTTTATTTTTTCCAGCGTGCGGTTACGAGCCTCAATGTATTCATAGCAAGAAACAAACCCACTACCATTGTTTGCAATGTGGTTTCGCCGTCCTCGGTCTTTCACAAATGACCTCGCACAAGTACAAGCACCAGGAAGCGAACCTTGGACCCTCCACTAGTGCAACCAACTGACCATGCGGTTTAACGTTGAAATTTATATTTCAATCTTCATTTATTAAAAGTTGAATAAGTGCGTATACGATACATAATGTGTTATTGACCTTTGAATAATCTTTGAAATGTTAAACACTAGATATCTAAAATAAAGTGATATATATTAAATATAAAGGTCCATATAATTTATTTGAGAACTTTATCAAATGTATACACTAGGAACAATGAGAGACCAAAAATGGTCCCTCGTGCAACTCCAAACAGATAATGACAAGTAATCCTTCAAAGTGTGCCTTAGACGCAAATAGTTTCTGAAATTATAATATAATTGGCTAAGTGCAAAATATATACTGTATAAATGTTAAACGTGACGAATTATCTTTATTAATTGTAAATACGTTCATTTCTAAAATATTACATGCATTTTACAAAATACTCTGAAGTGAAAATATTTTAGAAATGATAAGTGCGTGTTATAACCTAAACCTTGACCAATGTAGGCGATAGTTTTATTATATTTATTACTTCCCCATTAAAAGACATTTTTACGAATAGTATTATTAATTTAGGTTTCGTAAAATATAAAAGGCAATAATAAAATTGGGTTAAGAACGCCATTTTGTGCCTCCGAGGTAAAATGATGACAATACATAAACTTTTGAAATAGTTTACAATGAATGAATATATAAAATATAATTAACTAAAATCTATTAAATAGTATATTTTATAATAAAATTCTAAAAAAGTTCAAATATATAAAAAATATTTATAAAAAGACTTTGTTCTATTGCCAGCTATTTCAAACAAATAGTTTTTACACAAAAAGTTATATAGAGCGTATAAAAAAAAGCCGTCAATTTTATGTAAATAAGATATATGAAAAAAAAATGTTAATAAAATATAATTGTTATATTATTGGTAAAGTGTAAACCATGTCATGTGCTATGTGATCCGCGAGGTAGCCATATAATGCCATAAATCATTATTAAATAAAATTGTAATTTCATGTTCAGACCAGTATTAGTTACAGCACTTCATAACCTTTGCATTCCTGTTTTATTCCCGGCTACGTTAGTCCATTCCCGCTAGTTTTAGACGAGTTTCGACGAACTGTATAATTTTTTCGACGAATTATATTTATTTTCGACGAACTCTATAATTTATTCGACAATTTATATTTATTTTCGACGAACCCTATAATATATTCGGCGAATTATATTTGTTTTCCACGAACTTTTTATTTTTTTGTGCAACGAACTCTCATCTGTTCTCCAATTCCTAGCTTGTATCAGTTTGTCAATAGATTAAGCCCTTTCTTCTTGTTCCTATTTTACACAAATGATAAAACTACCTTCCATTTTATTTAAGGTAGAATTGTAACTTCTTTTTAATGTAAACATTTCTTTCATTTAATAATATAAAAGGCCGTGCCATAAATATTTAGTCATCGTTATTTTCATGTTATTAATATACCTTTTATTGTATTAATGTGTTCACTGATGGTAAAACGATTTAACATTTAATTTCACTATGTACAATCTATCATTTAAAAGTCTTAATTTAATTATAAAATCAATTCTTTAAAATTAAATGTTTCGCCAATTATTTCTAATCAGTAAATAAATTCCAATTATTGGTTGTTATCTTGTTATGTTATTTAATTTTACGTTCATGTTTTTTTTTCTTTTACGTTGTCTTCTTTCACAAACTTTAATTACTCAAGTATTTATATATTTTAGTATTACGTAGTTTAAATTATTATTAATTAAATTAATTTTCCCTATAAATACAGTATGAAATGGATTGTTTCTGTATGATTAAGTAAAGTTCAAAGGATTTCTTAAAATTCGTTTTCACGTTTTAAGTATTGAATGCGTAAGAATTGTACTTGTAGCAGTTTTTTTTGAGATTAATATCATTTGGTATGACATATAGTTTAGGGTTGTTTACCTCATGAGTTTTAGGAATTAAATGAAAGTATATAAAAGCTTGTATTTTCTTTTACACCCATTTCCCGAATTCTTTTTTTGTAGATACTTAAGAAAATAAATAAAAATACTTAAGGGTTCGAAATTGTCTTATCGACTTCAGACTAACATTTTAAATTATACATAATTTTTGTTTTGGCAAAACATTTTTGTTGACAGTTTAAAATAATAATTTCGATTTGACAATCTGTATAGAATATTGATTAAGATGCCACGCCTCTGCAATGTTTTGTAAAAGTTAGAAACATTGGTTAGACACTTTATCATGTTGTCTCTCGTCCTTACACGACCGACGAGTTTTTCATATCATATTAGTTAAATGAAAAATAAATAGTGACTATTGCTTATTTAATATTTATTGTCCAATAAAAGCACAAAATTAATGTTACAAATTTTTATCGTTGTTACTGATAAAGAGATCTTAGAAAGAAAAATAGAATAATAAGAATTGAATACGACGGTATAAAGAAATTGAGTTAGAATAGAGCAAAATTATTAATAACTTTATATAAACCTTGGCTTGGTTATATAAAAAGCTAAAGAAATAAAACATAGCCCAGTATAAGAATCCCAGAACACATTAAGTGTTCGTACACTTAATGTGTTCAACAGTCAACTCCAAATATTTAAAAGAAAACACAATAGCTGGCTAGTCGCTATAAATCTATTTTGATATGAAAGAATATTGTGCTAATTTGACTGTCTTTGGATAATTTGGGTTTACTTAAATGAGCATTTGATGCCAATAAAATATTTTGAATTCTGTGATGACTAAAAATATATAACTTTATTTTTTTTTAAATAGTTAATATTTTTTTTGGTAACTTTATTCCTCTAATATTACATTAAATATTATATTTATAACTTATTCATACGTCTTTTAAGCTATGAAGTTAATTTATGACTAAAATGACTTTTTTTGTTAACATGACCCATTAAAATCTTCGGCTGTGAGTTGTGACCGCCATCATTGCCTAAAACGGAGTCGTCTTTTTGACGATCTTGAGTTGGTCAGGGTCCTGTCAAGCATGCCAACATAATATATATAATTGCAAACACCCTAAAACAAGCCCAAATAAATACGCGATCTAATTTATAGATCTTCCTTTGCCCAAATAACATACGAAATGAAACGATAAATAGGAAAACACTATATTTATCATCCATACTACTTTATTGTTTGTTTAAGAGAAACTATAGGAATGAAAATTCAATTACGAAAAGCCTATTAGCTGTCAGTCCATCTGTCTGTCGATTGGCGTCGAATGAGCCGAGATCGTAAATTGCTTCTAACGATTGATCCATCACGTTTACCTTTGATGGCTTATTTATCTGTTGATTAAAAAACAACAACTTAAAACAATACATTTTTAACTTGTAATTTGATTTCAAAATTAACAGGTTAGAGATACCATTTAGAGATAAAATTAAATTTTACAATGTACTTGAAATAAATATAGAATCAAAAATATACCGATACTACGATATATTTTATTCTCTATTTATTTAAAATTTAAATAAGCTTATTATGGCTAAAAATATTTATAGATATTTTCAAACATTGATAACATGTTTAAAATAGTGGTATCAATAAAAAACTTAATAAAAATAAAAAGCATTATTTTTAATCAAAGTTAAGTCAATTGTTAAATAAATATCTTTTTACATGTTTTATAAATGTATGTTTCTCTGTGTGAGTGACTTGTATCCGTTCCTAATCTATTCCCCGAGAAGTTTTTTTTTATATACTGATTTTCTCTACAAAATATTTTAGCGTAGCATTAATTAATTAAGATCTATCTTTCGATTATCATGACAATTGGTATTCTGGGTTATTTGAGTAGCAGAGAATATTTTCGCGTTATATTTTCCAGTAGATGGCTCAGCGTTATATTAACCTAAACACTATTCAAAATATCATTATTCAAGGGGAGGTTCCTTGGGTACTAACAACTGGCGAACGTTGATGGTGTGAGTAGAATAGTTGGTGAAGTGTGTCTTAGAACATGTATCTCCTGACGAGTTGATCGATTGAGATTAAATATACATGTGGAGACGATGGTTCATATCTGTCCTGTGGCTCAGCCGATAGATGTCTCTTTACTAAATTACTAGAAACATACTAGTGTTACCTCGAAATATGAAATCAGATACAAAAAAAATATTTGAATTTACATTTTCTGTAGACTATATTTTACTATATTTTTTAAAAAGGCACATTTATTATTGGTTATAACGGTCGTAGTGTGATGAATTATGACCTATAACCTTCCTCAATAAACGGACTATCATACAGAAATGGTTCTAGAGATTAGCGCGGTTTAGCTTTATTATATTCGTAAAAGAGTAGTATACATGTTGATTTAGTCGTAAAATAAAATAACATAATCTGGACTCAATAAGGATTTATAAGTTTTACGGGCCGAGAGACACGCAGTAGACTATAAGATGAAAATAATAAAAATAAGTAAAAAATGTTGACATTCTGAAAAATGATAACATTTTAATAATTCACACTAAGTTATTTGGGATATTTAAATATTTATGAGTTAGTAGAATTAAAATGAATTTTTTTTGCTTACACCGTAATTCCTTAATTATATAGATTCCTAGCAATCGAAAAATACTAAATATAAATTTACGTTATAAGAGAATATATTGTAAGAACATTGTATTGTTTTAAAGTAGGTACACATTATGTAAAGGTATTTTAATTTCAAACTCTATAAATTTTTACTTCTCCTTCATTATTGTAATTAGCTGTCTAGACCCAAAATATATTTTCTTAAAGAACGAAGAAAATAATTAAAGCTCGGTCTAGTCAAGGACTCAGTAAAAATATTAAAAGCCGATATTTATAGTCAATAAATTTTGCTTTAAGTACCCACATAGACGTTACGCTGAAATCGTAACATTCCAGATGTTAGCGCCTTACAATGGGCTGTGTCGGACTTTTGTTTCGACTTACGAATTACTTACGACTTTGTTTAGACTTATTTAATTATTATTCGACTTATACTTTAGACCGATCATATTAATATATATATATATATATATATATAAATATATTTTTTTTTAATATAATATATATTGTTATTTTCAATAAAATCAATATTACTATATTTTTTTCTACTCATTGGCGGGTGATTTAGTTTTGTAATTTAGGTAATATATTATAACATATATGTAGATGTATATTTTAATGTGTGTTGATTCATAGTTGCATCTAGATAGAGGGAGAAATAAATATTCATCAGCTCTTAATAAAACCCAAACAAATTTTAGGTTTTTGTATCGCTTCTAGATGCCTCTGAAGTAAATCAATCTAATGAGTCAATCGAGTTTTCAATAAATATAGATTGAAAAATTAAATCTATATGGGCAGGGTTTCAAACCCGCTACCTCTGAGGAACCGTATCATTGCTCTTAGTATTGTTCTACATTATCGCTGCGGACTATGATAATCATTCTTTTTACAATCAGTTCCTATGACTTTAACCGGATTTAGGGTTTTCATAAATCTTGTTTTTTTGTTTGATTATCTAAGTTTATAATTAGACTCGCTTAGTCACTTAGGCACTGCGATCATATCTCAGAATTTTTGTGTTATCCGGATAGGACAATGACTTCCAGACTCAGTCATTTATATTTATCTTGAATCAAAGTAATTAGATTTAGGAACAACGGATTGTCTTTTTTATTCTAGTTTTGTTTTTCTTAGATTACCTTTCTTATTTTCATTAGGACAGTAGTTACCTACCTATTTTATCTTAATAAAAAAAAACATTTAATCAATATAAGAAGGTACATACATATATATTGTTTTATTGATTAATAAAATATACAAAGAAATCTGTAATCATTATTCTTTTCAACGTTAAAATGTAATTAGGCCTCTGTACCCTAATTATGTCTTTATAAAAAATACCACTGTTTTTATTGACTTCTAAAAGATGGAACTAAAAGAGTCAGACCGAATTATTGTATGATTGATGCCGTATGTCATTAAGGTCAACACATGTGAAAAATATATAAACTGCCCGATGGCCTATTCTCTAATAGTTTAAGATAATCTTGAGATAAAATAGCCTCAAAACCTTCAACGGACATTACGCTCAAGTACAATAATTCAAAACTGCCAAACGCAATCTACACAACTTTCGACACAGACATCGACACAGCACTCCATTGAACACAGCCTCCCCCCTTCCCCCCTAGACCTCAGATCGATAGCGCGCATGCGTGATGACCACCTGAGTATTGAATGGGCCCATTCATAGCGCAACTGGTGCCTTAAGAATGGACTCCTAGAGTACAATATGGTATACATAGTACACGCGTCCTAAATTTAATATTGATATTGCGAGGATTTTGGCTTGAATGAACAGAAATGTATTAGTATAGCATAGCCAATTATTAGCCGATATTGTATGTGATATTATTATAATGTTGAATTAAGCTCGTGTGTGTCACGTCGCACACACATACAAATTATGTATGTAATTATCGTTTTTTGGTAACATTTCTCTTTCTCCATTTTTATAGTAAAGGCTTTGCTTTCACGAAAGAATATTTTACATTAGTGATAATAACAAACAATCAGATACCTAATCGCTTCTTATGGATTATTAATATATGTATTTTGATTTATCTATTAGTTTTATCAGTTTTATCAAATGTATTTTTAAACTTTTATATGTACAATAAATCAGAAAAAGTATTTTTGATCGTTTTAGTCTTAGTTCTATGTAGAAAGGAATACTACATACAATATATATGAATTTATTTAATTCACATTAAATGTTACATAATGACTTGTAAATAAAACATGTTCCTACTCTAAAGACACATCCATAATAAATAGTAGTATAGAATCATTTATTAAAAAATCTCAGTTTAATATTTTTTTAATAATCCATTAAATTAAAGATTTTTCAATGTGTAAAATCTTAAAAACTTTAGAAATATTGCGAAATAATAACAATAATTAGAATAATAACAATAAATAATAAATTAAGTATATCTGATATGTATTCTGTGTGTACATAAATATGAAATAAATAAATAAATATTATGAGATTTAAAATATACAAATTAATATACATTTTCTTAATTAAAGCTATGAATAAAAAAGTAGAATACCATATGATTTCAAATCGTATTCAAGATAGGTTGCGTTAATTATTTCTTAATTAATTATATCAAATTTTAGATTGGTAAGTAATTTAAAAACAACAATTTTCGATATGTGTTGTAAAAAAAAATAACTTGTGAGTTATTTAAAATAAACAGATATTTAGGATAAATATTTTTTGAAGTTTTATTGAACAAAATTATCGATTCAAAATATTATAAAAGCATAGACCTAAGCTTTTACATACCTATATAGATACATAGTTGTAATAATATAAATGGCAACGTGTGTAAAATTATATTATGGCTATTATCTATATTAATATGTAAACCAAAAACTTTGGACACCATTTTACGAAAATTGCGCAGATGGAGTAGTATGAAATTTAACACACTTATAGTCTAACGAAAATAAATATGTATAGAGTTTTTAGTTCAAACTTTCATAAACATTTTAGATCAAACAAAGGTCGAATTTCGTCCCTTGGGCGACCATTAGTGTTATGAATTATGTAAGCCAATTATGTAAGTCAAAAGTATTGCATTCATTTAAAATACAACTAATGTGTGCGTTTTCATTTCATTTACTTTTAATTTCATTTATTTGCTGACGCTGCTAACGGTAATGTTGACACTAACGCTACAGCTTCTGCTTACGCTACCACTTACGGTTATAATTCTTTTAAAGCTTATTCTACCTTTTCCGTTAATGCTTACTTATGTTTAGGCTTAAACGGAAGGAAAAATAAAAATGAATTTCAAATTCCATTAAAAACATGTCACTTAAATTACATTTTATATGTATTTTAAAATAGAAAGGAAATATTTTCTTTCAAAATATATATTCTTTAAGTGAAAATGGTTTTCTCTTACGAATAAAAATATATATACTGGTGTAAAGAACGTATTGATATTGAATGTGCTTTTAAACATACTCTTAACGAATCAAAATATGTCTGGTATCTACTGCTAAAAAGAACGATTGAATATTTCGGATATTTTAAACATATATTTCTATGTAATTTATAAAATATAATAAGTAAATTGTGTTGAGTATTATTACATTATCCATCTTGGAGCTCTGATTGATTTTCTCAAGCTAAAGGTATTATCCTAACGTAATTATCACATTGAGGAAAAGTATCCATTAAATGGTAACTATTTTCATTAGGATTCCATTGTTATTGATGAAAACGGTTCAGTACCAACTTTAGCTAAATTCTTAAGCAGAAAACAATTACCTATAAGGTATATTCGTTGTACATTGTAATAATGAGAGTTAAAACATTCTATATGTATACAGCTCCATCTTTAAAACAAAACTCTTTCTAATAAAAAAATATTTATTAATAAAACTTTTATTAATTTTTAATAAATATAAAATGAAAAATTATTCAGGGATTGCGATACGGGTAGCAATTCGAACCAGCGATCTCTGAAAAACCTTCCCGTCACTCTACCAATTGTGCCATCGTATTTCTTATTTTAATTAACTTAATTAGCTTAACATGTCTAAATACATATGTTTATAGATATTTTCAATGATTTGTATAAGTTATTACTAGCACGATTAATTGTTTTTATGTAATTTCAGTCATACATTAAAACCTACACATAATTATATTCGACTTGCTGACTGGAGGAATTGTAAAATGATCTCATTTCAGAACTCAAGCCCTAATCGATTGAAGGCTTATCAAAGACAAGGAAATTTAGGGAACCTACTTACCTTTTAATAACGTCTTTGAAAACACACTCACAAAAATACCAAGCATTTATAATATTTGAAAATTTAATTTATGTTTTGAAAGATTCTAGAGCACTCGGTTTGAATTTTGTTTGTAATAACACATTTTTACATTATTTTCTCACATTCTTAACTTAATAATAATCTTCTTTTAGCAGACAGTTCTTTATAAGTTAATTTTCTAACCTCAGAAAAAATATTTTTAAGAGGAAAAGTACATATCCTATGTTCTTTTCTTTCAACGAGTATGTAAAAGTGATGACGATTGGATAAGCAAAACGTGAGAGATTACATTTACTTTATAATATTACTTAAGATTGTTTTTTTTTTATATTGATATTTCGGTGATAATAGATAAATTGACAACCAACGAAAATTTCTTGAATTCTGTCAAACAATTATTGCAGGGAACTTAAGCAAAAAACAAAATAATGAAGACAGATGATAAAAGAGAAACTCAAGTTCAACTAACTGAGAATTGCCAATTCCTTTAATACATAGACTCCTTCGTCACGATTTGGTTCGTCCGGTTTCTGAAAGTTAAGTCACTCACCGGTTATGCCAGACCTCCAGACCGACCTCCAGACAGACCTTTTGCTAATTACATTTTATATTATTATTATTTTTGTAATTTTTTTAGAGTCCGTACCCAAATGGTAAAAACGGAACCCTATTACTATGACTTCGCTGTCCGTCTGTCGTTTGTCTGTCTCCAGGTTGTATCTCATGACCCGTGATAGCCAAACAGTTGAAATTTTTACAGATGATGTATTTCTGATGCCGCTATAACAACATATACTAAAAACAAAATAAATATTTGAGGGGGATCTCATACAACAAACGTATTTTTTTTTGCTCAATATTGACAACGGCTACAAGTAGACGTTTTAATATTCACAGAATATTTAGTTATATATTCACTATTTAGTTATAATGCATTTTACTGCAATTTAAAATATCGTAGCTGAACGTACTCTTCGTAACAAGACGCTATTGATTGGTTCAGTAAGTACTCGGTAGGTCAAGTCTAAATAATATTTGTACACCCATTGCATTAATTGCATTTGTTGTCTACTATAATACAACACGCAATTTTCCGATGAAAATAAACTATAGTGTGGTCGATTTATAAGCCTAAGGCAATTTTCTATATTTATTGCGCCATATTGACTTTCATTGGTTATGGATGTACGCTGCAGATATAGTCTAGGAACTAACGTTTTAAATAGTTACATTGATTTTAATTACACAGTGTTATTTGTAATTAATTGGCTACCTCTTGCAGGCAGCCACTCTGCATCCATCTCAATAACATTTGATCTACGAATTTTTTTAAATCTTGATAAACAATACAAAAAACACGAAACAAATAAATTTTTGCTTATTTTTTTACTTATTACTCTGTATTTTGTAAGTGCTTAAAATGTCAACGCCCAGGCGCCATATCTACGCTCAGAGTTAATGTCAGTTCAGAGGCAACAAATTAATTTTATATGGGCAAACGCAAATTTTAAAAACTATTAATTTCAAAAACTCATAAAACAAATGTTGTTTTTGCTAATACTCCAAAGACAAGAAAAGTCTTCGGGTAGCCTACGCGCTAGTTACAGCTAGTTTAAATAGAGTCTTGAAATATTTAAACTACAATAAAAGTATTATAGTCGTAGTATAAATAAATTTAATATATTTAAAGAATAACTATAAAACATTAACATAAGCTCCTTGCCTACATTACGATAGAGCACTGCGGTGTTATTACGTTTAACAAATAACAATATAGCGATTCAAAAGTTCAAATGAATTCTGTTCGTGACTTTCATTTACATTTAAAGACTAATGTCAATCGCAAACTAAAATATAAAATATTTTATCTTTTATTTTATATAATTCATAATTTCTCTACTATCTTAGATAGTATATTAACAACCGAATATAATTCATTGCTACATCCAGAGGAGAGAAGAATACGATTGCCCACTTTTTATTCTTTATTATTTCTTGAAGATAGAAGATATTGATCTCTTCATAACATTCATGATTGACATTTTCTTTGAATTTACATTTTCCGCTTTCCTGATATTAATATCGCTTATAAATCATATTTTAAGCAAGAGTTTGGAAATATTGCCTTTCATTAAAATGTTTCATAAATTTATATTGAAATGAGATTTATTCATTTGAAATCATTTTTACATTGTAAATAAGAACCTCAGTATTTTAATACTTTTATTAGCTTCAAGTGGATTTCGTCCTAATAATAATCATCACCAATTTGTTGAGAAAATTAATAATATTAGAAATCTATATCAGACATGAAATTTAATAAAACGAAATATTAAGAACTTTAGAAGATCATAATAATCTAGTTGTTCCCCGCTATTCTGCTCTCGTGAATCCTAACGGCTTTCAGTTTCGTAACGGCAGTTCAGATTCTCATTTGCCATATTTTTGGCACGTTATACAGTGAGCTTAGATTCTTAAATTCTCAAATCCGATTTTTAGGCTTAAAGATTATAGCGTTATAATACAAACTTGAAAGATCTAACGCTTTTTAATATAATAGTTACAACGCTTTTGTTATTATTCTAATTTAAAAACAACGGAGAATAGAAGTAATCAACAAATAAAATAAAAAGCGAATAAAAATTTAAAATATACTTAACAATTACATTGGTCTGAAACTACAATAGGTTATAGGATGGGAATGGGATGGGAACCATGTCCAAATGCCGAAAAATATAATGCTCTAGTTTTTTTGGTCAATCGGCTGAACAGACACTGCTGTTCAATGCCTATTCCAAAATCTTTACATAATATAATATCATTATACCAAATTACACTGAAACTGTAATATATAGTTTGAGTGACGACAAACTAACCAATTTAAAATATTCATGGAATCCCAACGAGCCAGTTAATTAGCGACCCTGATTCAATTTTTCCTATGAAGAATCTCTTTTTATGAGTTATCAGCAACCGATCTAGATTGATCTTAAGGAAGCTTCATTTCAATCTGCAATTATGTATAGAAAAAATATTATGGTCTAACTTAAGAAAATTACTAGTTTCTTATATTTTAATTAGTGATAACCATTACCTCGTCTCGCACTTGAATTGACAATCTATATATAACTACCCTCAGAAAATGTTAACAGTAATACTTTTTATAGAATCTATCAATATCTATAAATAATTTAAAATTGTGTCAACGCTTGTATTTTAATTAACAGAAGATTAATTTTGATGGAATTTTATTTGATAAAATCAACAATATAGAGTTTGAATACACCGATACAAAAACAATTTATCTTTGTTTATTATCAATTGTGCATAAAATATTATAGAAACACTATAAAGAAGTAAATTAATGAAAATAACAAATATATATATTATTTATAAACTACGTTGATTATTATTTATCTACAGTTTTGTTTCGGGACTCGATAAAGTATAGGGAAATAATGAAATGTTTATTATCATTATATCTTATTTACATTAAATTATAAGAATATATATTATTTAATATATTTATTTATTAATTTCATAGTCTTCAATTTTTGTTTGATGTAATTTCATGAAACTTATAAAACTTACCGTTTTGCTGAAAACGATAAAAAAAACACATTATTCTTTGACCTCGAGTATTTTTTTTACCAAGCATGGTGGGGAACAAAATATAATTAAAAAAAAAATGAAATTTTAATTTTAATTATTTCGAAATTTTTACTTATATTCTGCTTGATGTAAATTTATGGTCTTTAAATGTCTACAATGGCCGGATTAAATGTCAAGTTAAATTTATTCAAGTTGAAATGATACGAAATAGATATAGCTCGGGTACTGCCTTATTTTCCTTCAGATGTATGCTTCACTGCTTGACTAGACTAGGTCTCAGTGAAGCATAAGCGGAAGAGCGAAAGACAGCCTTCCTGACGTATTTTAAAAACGTTATTGCAATGACCAATTCATTTGTTTTTTTTAAGATTACTAATTAATTACTATTATTTTTATTTAAAAATAGATTTATAATTTCGGCATTTTTTTTATATATGGACTTGTGGAAATTCATAACTTTCGTTATAAATTTCGACAAGTTCCTATTTCTGTTCTAGAATATATGATGTGTAGGTACTAAAAAAAGTTTGATAAAAAAAATTATAAGATTAGGTTTCAAACACTTCACATATTGGCTTCGTTCTGAAGTTAAATTAAAATTGGAAATGTGTAGAACATGACCTTTTCTAAATTATAATGAAAATACCAAGTAGGTATTATTTGAAATCTAACGGGCAGTGTTCATAAAATACATATGAAGACGTGACAGTTCTTAAAAAAGGGTATTTCCTAACAACTCTAATACAGTTTAGAACTATTGATACCGACTTCCTTTTGAATATGTTATTATTATTTTTTGTTTTTGTTGTTTTTTAATCTGTCAATAAAAGATTGCTTAATTAAAAGTTTTCTGAGGATGTGTGCTTAGGCTAATCTTAATGATATAAAAATATAAAGACCACAATTTTAAAGATCTTCTTGCACAAGTCTCTATATTATTTAAACTGCCTAATTTTTTTAAGTTTTCACGTAAATATTGAAATATATTATCGTGACTCTTTTATTTTATATATAGATTTTTTTTGTGTTAAGATTTTATGATTTTACACTTTCAATATTAAAACGAACCTAGGCTTTTATATCACACAAAAGTTGCGAAATAAGTCCAGATATAATATAATAACAACTACTATTACTAACAGGGTATTTTTTGTGAGTTAATTATTTTTATTATCGAAGTCACATCTAAATTTTAATTACAAGAGATGTTTTAACTGTCTCTACATCGAACAATTCTGTTCAGAGTATAATTTAATTTTAACAGAACAGTTTAGAGAGGTTCCATCGTCCTTCAAAGCCTTCAATTTGAATTTGTGATGGGATTTTCAACAAGGTCTAACAAATTGTCGAACATTTTCAGTTCTTGTATAATTGACTTATGCTTTCAACTATATATGGCGCTGAAATTTCAGTCATATGTGTAAATATACCAACAATAAATCACTATTAAAAATGTGTATTTAACAAATATCTTCGCTATTTTAGGAAACACCAATGTACGTCATTACCATACTTAAAAACAAACATAATGTTTCTGTTATATTGCTGTATTTCTGCGTATATTAGAAATAGTTTTGTGTTCAAATTTTAGAGCTCATAATTATAACTGAGCGTCGCAACAACTTAAACAAAACTGTTACCTGCCGGACGCATTCCCCGAGGTCGCGGGTTTGAATCTCTGCCCGTATCGGTTTACTTCTCATTTTATATTTAATTAAAATTAAATATTTATTACAATAAATTGACTGAAAACTTTTTATTTTCAGACAACCATATTCATTTCATTCTAGGAAGATATTCTTTCCAGCTCTATAAATTTGAATAAAATAATATTAAAAAATAAATAATGTGCCTTCGTCCCGATAAAGACGATAATATATAGAATGCTAAATCCATTAAGGCGAGTAACGACATGATAGCTCAGTTGGTAAAAAAATGTACACAAAAGGTAACAAACTTCGATACAATTTTATCCCCGTCTCGGTGCGAGCTACTTTGTCTCCTCCTTCTTCCCCGACTTCAATTATGAGCCATGTATCAATCTACTGTGACCTATTATTATATTATTCGATGAAAATATGAAAGTTAGAAATCAAGAATGGTTGACTATTTCATGTCTTTACTTGATAGTTTAGATATTGAAATTAGATTTTTGAGTTTTTTTTAAAGTTTACATTTTTAAAATGAATTTTAAAAAATTACTTACATTAATTCATACAAACTAACTTCTTTTCAAATCGGATAAACCTTATCAAAGATAACCCCGGACAGGATTTTTTTAACAAAAAGAAGAAAACATTTATTTGAAGACACACATAGACATTCATTTTTATTATTTACATGTATATAGAGATTCTGAATCTTCCGAAGTTCAATCATGTAATTAGTTTCTAATTATCTAGTATTCGATGGAATTACTGCTAGCCTCAAAGCTAACCTACTTTAGGATTAAGGAGATTAGGGCTTTGATATGGCCTAAAATAGTTCTAGTTTACGATATCATTGCTACGATATAGTTTTATAGATATCTATAAATACATCTTCTATATTGTTTTATTGACCTGATTTTTGAATTTATAACAAAATAAAGTTCAGCTGGAATATTTTCGGGCTTATCAAGAAATAATATTATCAAGTCATAAATAGAATAGAAAGCACTTAAATTTATTATTATAAATGGATATAGACCATTCGATTATCAATCACTTTGTATGTATATACTTTGTAATATAGATTTACACAAACCAATTTCATATAATGTAATAACATCCCTTTCCAAGCATTGATACTGCAAGACGGTATGACTGATTTATATATAGAGATACAATTATTAAAGTAATTACAATTTGGAAAATGATTCAATAGCGGTCTGAGATATGTCTTATACGAGATAGAAGTCATAAAGTTGAATCAAAAAATATTATTCAGCCACTGCCCGGATTTAATAACTTTTATGTAAATCTTGATCATTCTTTTATTTGAATATCTTTTAGCAGATAAATGCATAATGGCAACAAATAATTTAAAAAAATATGTCTTTGATATTATTCATGAAATATTTTCAATATTTGAGTTATAATTCTATTACGGTTATTATATATTTAAGTGAAACAAATAAAGTAAAGTTTTTAGCTATCACTTAATGGGTTTCCAAAAGTTCAGATGAATTATTATTCAAGCCGATTATTCGGATTATATACGGAGAGAAACATTTAATGCAAGTATTATGATTCAAATTAGTTTTGCTAATAATAGATACCAAATTTCATTTTGAATTGCGTATTCATTTTTATGGCAAATAATAATAATAATTTTGACGACGATGTAGATTATTAGATAAAAGGTTAGATTACTCAACTATATTTCTATCCAATCAAAGCTTTGGTATCTCAAGGGGATACGAGAGCGTGTCTAGATCTAACAACAGATAATTAGAAACATCTGGTTTTTCTGATGGTGGTGGTTGGTTCTTCTCAGTTGGAGCCTTCCATATGTGATGGTGGTGTCCCACAACGTGGCGTAGTCAATTAATTTTATGTCAAACAAAAAGAACAAAGAAGTTTCTGTATTTCTACGTTAGGATGATTTTTACTGTATGATTCTCTCGTTCAAGAAAACATTTATATTTGTTGTAAGAGTTTTTAAATGTCACCATGTAAGAAAACAATCCGATACTAAACGAAAGTCTGCGAATATTGAGCGGGAGGTTTTGTCCCCCTCATCTCTACACTATTTGGTAAGTTAGAAGCAACAATTTTTATACTTTAAAAATTCTGAACAAATTTAAAAATTCTGAAATAAAATTACCTTTAACCATCGAACCATGAACAAGAAATTTCAAAAGTGAAGTTAAAAATAGCTTAATTCAATTTAAATATCATGGAAAACTTTAGTCATATTCAAGTAAATGCACCAACGGCAACGATTTAATACGGTGAGTGTCTTAAAGTAGCTTAGGCGATCTACACACTAGGCGATTAGTAGATTTTACAATATAACAATCAACAATCAACTAAATTGCATAATTTATTTAGGAACGCTCTATGGAATAACTATATTTTTACAGATATTTGACAGCTGTATACAGCTGTACTTAAACTTTAACTGTACTGTAACTTTTTTATTTAACTTTTTGTTTCAAAAAACATATTTTTGTCTGTTTACTATTTCTGTTTATTTGTAAGTCCTTTTTCAAATTTACAGTGTTGGTTTTCTCGCATAAAAATACTTTTGTAAATTTTTTTAGTATACTAGAAAGCTGCGGTTGAAAATGTTCAATTTAAACTTTCAGAAGCCAAGTTTGTATCGAGCCCTAACTCTAAATTTAGAAACAGTATGCAAAAGTTATTCAGAGAGAATTAATAGACGTTTCAAGGAATTTAATATATTGTTTCTTTTATTATATTGTAGTTTCAATATTTCTTTTTTAAGTTGCCTCTATTTTTAAATGTTTAAGTGACCTTTAGACAGGCAGCATTTCGAAAAGAATAAGGTTAACTTTTATTTAATTTTATTTAATGTCATATAGTATCATAAAGAGATAAGAAATATTTAAAAAGAAATTAAATTTTCTAGTTATTCCTAAATTCACTTATATATACAATAAATGTAATATATTGTAAGATATAAAAACAAAATTCCTTACTTTATTAACAAACTGTAAATTAATAATAATATACAAATAATTAATTATTAAAAGTTATTTCAGCAAAACTCTCTAAAGTATTTTTTTACATTTCCGTATCCCAATGAGTTTTCAGTAAAAAAAGCTCCTGAAACGTTAATATGAATATCACTAACGAGTCGTTGAATCTGACAGATTGCAAAAAGTATAAATAATTTAATTAATATCCTCTCAGTTTTTATTATTCGTGATATTTGAGAGATAAATTACTTTCATATGTGTATATATAAATATATATTTATTTATTACGATATATATTATATTTCTTTTGTTATTACCCGTTTTGGCATTACACTACCAAACCTCACAGGACAATTAACAAAAATAACCGCACCATAGAAAATCCTATAAATTTTTCAAGTTCCCAATATACGTAAAACCAAGGCCCACAATCCCTTCAGATACATGAGCGGACCCTTATCACTCACTCTGTTACTCCCCCGGAAATATATATAACTATCCCGCTCTACACCCACACAATCTCACACCTACGTAAAATTCTTTCAGCCCCATTTACTCGACAGTCAGTATCACCCTGGCCATCGTCGCGGCTGGACGTGGTAGATAGTAACATCCGACAATAAATATCCCTTAGGTTATATTGACGTAACCTTAAAACGGTTGACAATAAATTTGCATTTTCGAGAAGTAGTTTTCGTCGGTACCATTTCGGTTATCCACGAGAGGGCGCCAGCGTAACAGGTGAGTATTTTCATTCACAATTTTCCGTCGGCCCCAATCTATCTTATCCAAAATAAAATTGGGAATTTATGTTTCGTAAATACTTCAATGTCTCTTTTTATATCCAAATTTGTTTTCATCACTTTTCCTTATTTAAGGCTTGATTCCATTAATTTTAATAAGAAAATATTGTTTTTTTTTTATTTTTATTTTATTCTGTTTTTCAATGTTATGGTACTTTTCTGGGAATTGTAAGCTATTTTCTGAACAAATGTTGAACGTTATTATTAGCTGCCGAATGCCAGCGTTTTCATACAAACTTAAAACCTAAAAGTATGTTTTCAATCACAAATTATTGGAAAACCATCATACTTTACAGTTTTAATTACATTATAGTTTTAATTCAGTGCAGGCCACTTTATGTGTTTTTCTTTAAAAATATACAGAATCGAAAAATGTTTATAGCTACCATATCAGATTTCAAAATAAAAATGATTTTATTAGCCTAAATCAGTCTTTTTGTTTTTCTGTGAAAATGTTAAAATGTTTTATTATATAAAATACATGTTTTTTCAGAAAATAAGCTATAAATATCATCTATTGGTTGTATTATTTAATGAATATACTTAACCGTTTATCCTGTTAAAATTATAATATTTTACTTATAAACATTATTTTTATGTTATGTGGAATAATACTGTAAAATCATACCAAATTTCATCTGTCGTCCAGTAGTTTCTACGTGATGCGGGTACAAACATATAAATAAACTATTCAAATACTGTTGGTTCTGTATCATGCAGGTATTTAACAAATAGGGATTCCTATTTGTTAAATACCTTCAAGACTTTAAAAATAAGATTATGCTTCCTTACTATTTTTTAATTAGAACATACTATTTTAATTTTATATAATTAACGAGACACGTTACTAAGAAAGATTAGTTTGAATCTCAAACATAGAAAAAAATATTTTAATAATTAAAATGAAAAACAAAAAATTAATTAAAATTAATTTAATTTAATTAAACGGAGCAGCTTAAACCAATTCTAGTGCTTGGTTTTTATCATTTAAAATGTTTCGGAAAAAAATTGAGGGTTATCAAATTGAACTTAGTCGACTTAACTATAAAAATATAATCTCATCATAATAACACTATTGACTGAAACTTTTGAGTTATATTTTCTATTACTGAAAAGAACTCTAAATGCAATTCTCAATGAAATCTGTTCATTCGTTTGTGAACACTATCTCAGATAGAAGACAGAGGCCTCTTCAGTCTTTCACAATTCATTTTTGCGATGTAATGAAAAAACCTTATTCAAGAAGATGGACAGACAAACTATGCGGTTCTAGTTTTTTTTTTATTGCTAGAAGATTTTTCTCTATAATCATGGGGTTTCAGCCAGAAACATATTTAATTTATCCTTATCTATTATATATCAGAAGTTCAGTTATTTCAATCTCACTTACATATAAGAATGATAAATAAAAGTACATTTACATTTAGGTAACTGATTTTTATTTATTTGAGCACATCATGTGGAAAAGTAACTACAGTGTTCTATAAAGAATAAAATAAATTGGGGATGGTCACTGTTGAAACTATAATGTATAATGTCTTGCTAGCATATAAATAAAATTCAGTTACGTCAGTAACCTGACCGTTAAATAAATCTACCTTATATTTGCCAAAGTATGTTCTAACACTTTGTATTAAAATAAGTTTTACAAACAAAGGAAATATCTAAAGTTTCGGATTACAAAGTCTGCAGCGGTCCTGAAATCCTACTTAGAGGACAGTTTTAGAAATTAAAGCCGCAATTCCGATAAATCTTTTATTCAAATATACATAACTTAATTAATATATTTTATTAAATTATAATATTCAATAATAACTTTTTCTAAGCTTCAGTTTTACAGTTTACGTCACGTGTTTACAAATATTATCTGTAATCTTCTGACGTCATTGCCAATAATAATACAGAGTAGGAACTCGTGCGCATACGTCAGATCGACGTCATTCAGGAGTCAAGACAACATAATTTATACATCCACAAATATTATTTCTATAAATTTAACTCTATGGTTTGTAGTATACGAAATATAATGAATACAGTCTCTTGTGAGGTTAAAAAACCGGTATAATGAGGTTGAAGTGACCGTAATCCTAATCCTATCCTATTATAGACAGACAGCAATGCAAATATTGTTAACAAAATATATGTATATATTGACGTTGTAAACTACCCTTAGAATTACTACCCACGATAATCTGACGCAAGTATTACCTGGGTGGAATTCTGCAATTATCAATAAATTACGATAATAACATATTAGATATAATAAATCATATTTTCAATGCTATTTCTGTTATTAAAGAATTATGGTGTCTTAGTGGCCCCTTGGAAAAATTACGGTCAGTATGGATTGGACACTCACAGATAAAATCTTTGTATATTAATCTGATTTTCCCACTATTAGTATTAGTGGTGAATTTAAGTTAGAATATTTTAAAAAGTATGTACAAATAGTACATCTATATCGTTATATCATTTTATTTATACGTCAGAATCTTTACGCATCATACTTACTTGCATACTTCATCAACTCTATACGACTTCTATAGTTTTGGCATTGACAGTATGAATAAAAACTGTTTTTTTTCAGAATTATTTCTCATGAATTTCAGGTCTTTTGTACTCAATATAAACTTTTACTATACAGCGTCTCACATTCCTTCGTTCCGAGAATAAGCTTTACAAGAAAAACAAAATTTTCTTTTCTATTTAAGTTAAGGACAAAATTTCCAAAAATGTTTTTAGCTTTCTTTGTTCAAAGTCAGCAAAGAATACTGAAAGAATTTTTAAAATTTTAACTAATATTTAAGTATTCTATTAGTATTTTGTATGTTTATAGAGACGTCGTTTTAATTTAACAAATATTGTTTCTAAATATGGACCGTTTAAAATAGAACAAGACTCTTCTCAACGAGCTTTAAGTTCCTCAGAGAGCTGAGTCTCGACAAAACAACGTAAACTTGAAATTTCAGTTTACTGCGAATAACAATAATAATATTGAATTTTTAAATATAGCTTAATATTTTGTAACATTTATAGAGAATTTTCAAAATTATTTTAACCAATTTTAATGCGGCTTAGGTTAATTGACAGAGAGAGAGAGAGATAAATGATTAATGATTCATAAAGCTTTAAGTTAGTAATTTTGTAATTTATAGATTTTTGGAGATATGAATCTGATACACAATTATTAGAAACACATTTAGCCCGTTTGCAGACTACTTTAAGAAGTGTCACAAAAAAATATGAAAACACACAAATAATGCTAAGCGAACAAAAGTTAAAAGTAGATGAACTATTAAAAAAATCACAAAATAGTTTGGAATGTATGAACTCACAGACTAACAGTTGTTCATGTGAGTGTAATAATAAGTTATTTTCTGTAAAACCAACATTGTCCTCCCCCGCTAAAATATTGGGTGACAAGGTTGATATCCCTGTTTCTAATAATAGTGGCTCCCTCAAATTAACTCCTGTACATGATACTTATATGTTTAGTGATAATATTGGAAAAGGAATGGGATCTGTACTGAATTCTTATTTTGAAAAACAAAATGTATTCAACAGCTGTTCACCTGACAATAATTTAATAAATATTACTAGACAAATAAAGAATTCAAGTAAACAATTTACTAAGTCAACAAATATAATAATTTTTGTAGGAAATAGAGATAATGTAAATCATTTGGAATTTAAAAAATGTTTTGAAACTATAAGTAACTTAGATGTTAATAAAATTGTCTGGTTTTCATTACCCTATAATCAAGGTTTGCCACAGGCCGAAAATAAAATTAGATATAAGATAAACTTACTGATATATAATTTATGTTTGTATAATGACAAATTTCATGTGATTGACACTAACACTAATGTTAGTAACTTTTATAACTTGACTAATGGTAGGTATTACCTATCTCCATATATTAAAAGACAAGTAGCTTCATCGCTATTATATTATTTTACCATGACAGCCAATAATTTGACTAAAATTGTTTCTATTGAACAGCATTTAGTTACTTGTATAAGTAAAAACAGCTTGGAAATAAATCCAACTAGTAATAGTAGTATTAGTAGTAGTTTAAACTAGACATTAAGACAGTAGAGATATCCTCTAGCCAAATAATTAAGATATCAAATAATGATATTAATGGTGATCATAAAAATACAAAATTTGTTAAAATAAATAATAAAAACCATAACATAAACTGCATCAACCTGGTGCATCAGAACATTCAGTGTATTAGAAATAAGGAATTAGAAATTGAATTGTTTTTAAATACTTTTAATATTAATATTTTTTGTGTCACTGAGCATTGGCTTAAGAATGATGAATTAATATTTAATTTCAATAACCACCAGGTTGGTAGTTCGTTCAACAGAGTTAATTCCATACATGGTGGCTCTTTAATTATTTTAAATAAACAGATAAAATTCAAAGAACGCAAGGACATAGTGAGCCACTCTGTTGAGCGGACAACTGAACTTGCTTCAGTTGAATTAGAAGAGTTCATAATTGTAAATGTTTATAGGCCACCGTCATCTAACTTTGAACATTTTGAAAAGATTATGGATGAGGTATTGTATAAACTATCACATTCTAGTAAAAAGGTAATCATTTGTGGAGACTTCAATATTAATATTCTTGAACAAAATTCAATAAGTATAAAGTTTTTAAATTTGTTCAAATCTTATAATCTTTTACACATGTTTATGGAGCCTACTAGAGTCACAACCACTAGTGCCACTTGTATTGATAACATTTTTACAAGTGTTATTCCAAATTTTAAATGTTTATTCAATACATTAGATTCTGACCACTATGGCCAATTTATTAAATTCAGTTGTAGCAAGAGAGAAAAATCAAAACAGAAAATAAGTTTTATACCAGTGACTGTAGAACGTATCGAACAAATTAAAAATGGGTTAGTACGCTATTTGCCTTTGATGAAAAATTCAAACCCCAATATTATGTATAATGACTTTTTTAGTACTTTCACTAAATTATTTAACTTTATATTTACTCCAAAAACAGTGGTTGTTAATGATAAATTAGTGTTTAGTGATTGGGCATCTGCTGAGTTACACAAAAATAGAGAAAAATTATATAATATGTATGCGGAATTGATGTTTAATACTAGTAATGAGTTTAGGGATGAGGTAAAATTATTTTCCAAATCTTTTAAAAAACAATGTAAAATAGCAAAAAATCAACATATTCAAAATAAAATAGGAAATAGCATTAATAAAATAAAAACAACTTGGAAAATAATTAATGAGGAAACTGGAAGAGCTAAATCCCAGAGGATCGACTTTAAATTAAATATAGATAATAAATATGTCACGTCTGACCTCGAGGTTGCTACTGCTTTTGAAACCTTTTTTACTAATATTCCAGTGACTACAACGTTATCTTTAAATTCTTCTACCGCTGCAGCTATGGGTTTACTTAGAGAGAATGTAGATCAATGTGTTAGTAGTTTTAAGTTTGAAAAAGTTAATGCTCAAGAAGTAATCAAAGTATTTAGATCAATTTGCGTTAAAAAGACTAGTGATCTTTGGGGGTTTTCTGTTGACATACTTAAGTCCATAATTGACATTGTAGCGCCAGACTTAGCATTAATATTTAATAATTGTTTAGAATATGGTATATTTCCTGATCTAATGAAACAAAGTAAAATAACTCCATTATTCAAATCCGGCTGTTCATTAGATCCTAGTAACTATAGACCTATTTCAGTCTTACCCACTTTTAGTAAGATTTTTGAGAAAATAATTCTTAATCAACTTGTAGCATATTTCAGTAAAAACAATCTCTTACATAAAAACCAGTTTGGTTTCAGTGCCGGTCGCTCTACAACAGATGCTGGTGTAGAGCTATTACTAAACATATTTGAAGCCTGGGAAGGATCACAGGATGCACTTGGCATTTTCTGTGATCTATCTAAGGCGTTTGACTGCGTTCAACATGAAATCCTTATAAAAAAGTTAGAACATTATGGAGTTAAAAATAAGTCCCTAGATTTAATTAGTTCATATCTTAATGATAGAATTCAAAAAGTTGATGTAAATGGAAAACGTTCCCCTGGTTCTTTGGTAAAAATAGGTGTGCCACAGGGCTCTATCTTAGGGCCTTTCTTGTTCCTCATTTACATAAATGACTTACCTCACCTAGTGAGGGAAAAACATGGGATAGTGTTGTTTGCTGATGATACTTCTCTTACTTTTAAAGTTAATAGACGGCAATCTGTTATTGACGATGTAAACAATGCTCTCTCAGATGTTGTACAATGGTTTAACGCCAATAATTTGTTGCTCAATAAAAAAAAGACGAAATGTGTCAAATTTAGTTTACCAAATGTTAAAAATGTTAGAACCAATGTACAATTAAATAATGAGGATTTGGACTTGGTCAAATCTACTACTTTCTTGGGCATTACTTTAGATGAAAAACTGCAATGGGGTCCTCATATATTTGATTTGTCAAGCAGACTAAGTTCTGCTGCATACGCGGTTAAAAAAATACGTCTATTAACAAATATGGAAACTGCTCGATTAGTTTACTTTAGTTACTTTCATAGCTTAATGTCATACGGTATACTCTTATGGGGCAATGCGGCTGACATTGATACCATATTTACATTGCAGAAGAGAGCTGTTCGCGCAATATATAATATGAGACCAAGAGACTCTTTAAGAAACAAATTTAAAGAATTTAAAATTATGACTGTTTATAATCAATATATTTATGAAAACTTAATTTACGTTCATAAAAATATTTCAAAGTTCAAGAAAAATTGTGATATACATAAAATTAATACAAGAAATAAAAATAAACTCGCTATGCCCGGCACTAGGCTCCATAAAATAGGTAAATCCTTTAAGGGTAATTGTATACGTTTTTATAATAAGCTCCCAAATGAAGCCTTAAGCCTCTCATTAAATAAATTTAAATTATATGTTAAAAATAATTTAATAAAAAAATCCTACTATAGTGTAAAGGATTACATCGACGACGGTATGGCCTGGGAATGAATCTGTATTGTATTGCGAATAGCTAGTAATCTCCGCAATTTGTTTTTTGTTGTAAATTAATTTTGCTTTATCGACCTTCTGCATCACACCGATTCCTTAGAAGTCACTACTTGCGGTAGCATCGGGAGTCGGGTTGCCTCCCTCCCTCAAATATGTGCGAAGGAGGTGATGGCTGGCTCTTGTGTTATGCTCGTGAACGGGTGCTGCTTGCGGTGACTGGTTGTGTGGCAGGCCGAAGATTTATATATTATATATTTTTTCTGTTATTATTATTTAATTTTCGTTGCCTGAAATCATTAGGCTTCTTTTCAGATTGATTGCGAAGGTTCTAGTTGTTCCAAAATTGCACTTAAGCTTGACGTTTGTGAAACAGTGATCACAATAACAAAAAATATATCCGGCTGAGTTTGTTGTGTGGTTCTTCTCAGACCAGGACGCGTTTGGAACCCTCATAGCTTTAACATTAAGATGGAAAGTGCTTTTTCAGGAGGGCTTATTACGATAAATCTAGTATCGTAATAGGCCCTCCTGACATTTCCATGTTGACGTACACAAGTGATCACTGATTATGATTCTAAGTGGAAAAGATATAAATAAATAAATAAATAAATATAATGAATTATAGTAAGTGTTGAAATTTAAATTAAAAATTCTCGAATCTATGAAGTTGGAAAAACGACACACATTAAAGAAATCGAGGGTTTAAAACATAAATTTACAAACATTGACTTCAGAAAAATAAAAAAAAATAATAAAATTGATTTTCTAGAGTGGTCTAAGAAAAAAGAAAATAGCAAACACAAAGTGGAACTGATGGCCAAGGAGGATAGACAAAGTTCTGTAAAATAAACAAATAATGTATAAATAAATACATGTATTAATTGAATAAATTATAACAATCCAGCCAATTAGGCCGCGCTACATAAATTATTTTCCATTAAGGTTCGAACTACACGTTACTAACTTGATGATTAGTCAACAAAGGAAACCCATTTGAATTTAATCAATATTGACATATCACGCATACAAATTAATGCACCCATCATTAGCACCCAAGGTGGGTGCTAATGGTCTTAGATCCGTTATCATCCACCTTATAGCCTTATACTTGTAAATAGATTTATATTCAATAACATATATAACTAATTAGGTGGGAAAATGCCACTTACTCAAGAGCTCCTTTTTAATATATTGTTCAATAACCAGTTGTAACCGGTTCTGAATTCACATATCGTAATTTCGTTTGAATATTCAATAATTAGTATTTTATTTTGAAAACACAAAATGAAATTCTATCACGTTTCTATATCTCACAATTTTTAACACATCTATATATCACAATTTTTAACAGTATTCAAAAAAAGAGATCCTCAATGTTTTTTTACCTCAGATCTTTCGACTAGGTGACTCGATTTCGATAATTCTTTGTTTATTAATAGCTGGTACCTTCTGTGTGAACTGTGTTTAGAAAGTTGGTTCTTTAGTCTAAAGCAATTAAAGAAACCGGCGCCGGCTTCTTCAAGAGTTTCAATCATCAAATTATTTTATTCTTTTTTGAAGACGGTTATACATTTTAGTTAAGAGTTCTTTATTATTTAATTTAGTTACACTTTTTTTATAAGATATAAAAAAAATCTTTTCACTGAGAAATGTCGCTTCCTAGGTATCTCGCTCACTTTGTATACGCTAGTGTAAGAGTTTAGACTGGTATTTCTTACTAATATTTATTCCAAGTAAGCCACAAGTTAATATACACCTAGTCTTGCCATAAATACTGTAATAAAGAAAAATCATTTTTTTAAATGCAAATAACATTCATTACTTTTAGATTGTTTTAGTTTAGTACACAAATATAAAACCATTAAAAATATAAAAAGCTTATTCGAATCCATTGGCTGCAATACAGTCCTTTAAACGTTGAGGCCAGTTATCAATAGAAGCACGCGCTCTTTCCATGGGGAAATTCTTCACTGCGAATCGTATGCATTGTTTTAGGGACTCTAAATTATCATGGCGTTTAGAGCAAGATGTACTCTCTAAAACTAACCATAAATCATAATTCAGCGGATTAAGCTCGGTCTTCAGCTCTGATGAGGTCCAAGACGTTCGCTTCCAACCAAGACTGCGTGGACCAAGCTTTATGACCCGGCGCCGAGTCTTGCCGGCAGGACCATACTTGGTTATTGAATATGGTGTTATTGAGGGGCTTAACTACCTCAAATTCTCAAGAATTCTTCAAATTCTCAAGAATGTTATCTTGATACACTTTTGCCGATGTTTTGATACCTTTTTCACAAATACATGGCTCAGTCATTCCTTCATAGTTAACACCCAACCAAACCATTACTGAAGTCGGATAATGCTCACGTGGCACTCTGTCGAATAATTTTGAAGCTTTCTTAGAGCTTTGAGCATAAATAAGGTCATTTTGTTTGTTAAAATGTTGCTCAATTGTAAAATAAATCTCATCTGTAAAAATTTTTTTCTGCGACCTTTTTTCTTTGCGTACCGCTTCAGTAGTTGTTTCGATTTTACCATCCTATTCATTTTTATTTCATCAGTTAAGACATGACTTGTGCGTCTCTTATAGGCTGAAAGTCCTAAATCATCTCTTAAAATATGTGACAGGGTTCTAGGTGCTATCTTTATTTCTCGAGATAAAAACTTTTTCTTTCGGATAGGATTTCCTCGAATTCTTTCCCTTACTGCTTTGACCACCTTTTTCGAACGTACACTACGTGGACGGCTAGATTATTTTCTGTCACAAACAGAGGAAGTCTCATTGTACCTATTAATAGCCCTGTATCTCAAAATATTGTACAATGTATTGGCGCCAAAAGGAAAAAACACAATAAACAATCGTATAGAAATTCCAAATTCAAATGTAATATTTTTTTATTTTTAATTGTAACAGTATTTATGGCCAGACTAAGTATTCGACTGATTGTAAAATAGACAAACGATTTTTTTTTCTGATCAACCTTGAAAAAAAAATTACAACACCTGCCACATTTTTAAACATATGTTAAAGTTTAATTTTTTATATATTTTTTTAAATAAATAAATATGTGAGTAGGTAAATGAACTTTTTAGAGTCGTCAATAGAAGGAAAATATGTAAAAATACGTCAAGAAACAAAAATTCTATTAACACTTCAAATTTGGCAAAGACATTCTAAATATATATTTATGCAAAATAGACGAAACAGCTCTGATAACGGACAAGTTCAATTTTTAATAAATAAAATCTTTTTTAAAAATGATAACAGTAGATACTAACTTGAAGAAAAACTTTGAAAATTAATTAATTAATCTTTCAATACATTTTCTTATTTATCTTAACAACTATTATTACGAAAACATATCAACTAGAACAACAACTGTCAAAATAAGAGCGACATTTATTATTGAGGTTTTCATTACATTTTTATACTAGCTGTACCTGCGACTTCGTACGCGTAGATTTCGATTTGATAAAACGTACCCTTTGTACTTACCAATGCACGTAAAAACTATAAACCTTCAAACTGGTAAGCAGAAATGGTACGACGATAAGAGATTATTACCTTTTTTATTTGGTAACCGAATGTTAAAAAAAAAACAAAATGTAAGGTGTATCCCATGACAATATATTCCCGAAAACTGCATCCCAATCGATTAATGCGTTTCTGTGATTGCACAAACATACAGACATACAGACAAACAGACAATATGAAAAAACATTGTTTCAATGCCTAATTCATTGCTTAATTCACGAGACGGACAGCGTTACGGTAGCTCAGTTGGTAGAGCGACGGGACGGTTTCCCAGTAGTCGCGGGTTCGAATCCCTGCCCGTATCGGTTTATTTTTCATTCTATATTTATATAAATTTAAATAAGCTTAACATGACTTTACATGTTTAAAAGATATTTTCAAACATTAAACCCGAAAAGAAAAGAACTACAGTACCTAACTAGTAGCAATAAAGATTATTATTATTATTATATATCAATCAATAATTCCCTATAAAATAGTATAAGAATTTCTCAAATCTAACTTATAGACGTATAGATAGATTAGTGAAGGCAAAATTTAAGTTATATAACATTAGTATAGTATAAAATAATATTGTGATAACCTAACATATATAACTATCTATGCCGTTTTAACTTATATATTTCTTCCATTTGGCTTCCCTTTCTCAGTACATATAATGACTTTAAACCGATTATACTCCATTGAGTCTTCCATTTGATGTCACATTTGCGAAATCTATCATGCACGATTTAGTGTCAAAAGTCATATGGAAAGAATTTAATTTAGTTGATTAAAATTTTCATAAAAAAAAAACAAAATTTCCGTACACATTAACAATATTTTAAACAAACAGTTGCAATGTTTAATTTTCATTTATACTTTTATTGTTACTTTTGTGGCCTTTGACCAAAATTCGATCACAAACTTTATTGATAATTTGAGGAAAATATATATTGGCATTTCGAAATGTTAGTTTGTATATATATGCCGTAACATACACACACACACACAAACACACATAAATGGACACAACACACACACACACACACACACACACACACACACATAAACACACATACACAAAAACACACACACTTTAATATGTTCTGACAGTACAAAACAGTGGAATACAAATACAATTAAATTGAGGTCATAAGAAATAAATAAAATAATAAGGATTTCTCACTTTTGTTTAGGTTACTAAAGCTCGTCTAAAGGAAAGAGATAATGGAAAAATGGTTTACAAACAGACGGCCATTTTTTGATTTTCCTTATATAGTTATAGTTTCCAAATATGTATGTTACTTTCCAAATATTTTTGTAGCTTATCTATGATTAAAGTTTTCCTCGATTTGAGATTATCTTGAATTCCTGTACGGATTTAGATAAATGTACCGAAGACAGGTTTTTACAAAAAAGATTCTACTATATCTTCTTATTAAATAAAAAAAAAATAGTAATAGTGGGATGAAATTTAGATGGCATTCGAATGAAGCCATGGGGAAGGATTGCCACGATTAGGGTTAAGGAATGAGGTTGTACATTCTTAACAAAAATGTACTCTTCATTTAAATTCCAACTTATTATTATACAAATTCTTTAGACAAAACAATTAACAAGGTTACATTTTTGTTTAAACTGTTGAGATGTAATTATTTTAAAAGAAAATTTAAAAAATTTAAGTCTGCGATTTTTCTTGAAAATACCTATTATGACTCGAGATAATCCTTGTAAGATTCCTCCTCCATTTTATTTAAAGTGTAATATAAGAATCATTTTGTACTCGGCACAGAATTATGTCGTCATCTGTTTAAAAAGTACTTCATCCCACATCATCTGTCACTCTTCAACGGAATTAAGATAATTTAAGCAAATTTGTTGTTAGGGAAATTAATAATTAGATTACCACAGACACTTTTGTTTGGAAATATAAATATTTTTCTAATTAAGTTTTTTTAAATACGTTTTAGCCTCATCTTCAAATTAACTGGAAATATTAATACAAATCTATAAATTGATTGATGAATGATGAAAAAATATTTGACCAAATTTATCTTATGGCATTATCATTCAATAGCTCTTGATAAATACAATTAAATCCAACATTTATAACCATCACAGTTATTACTTTAAAAATATCGAAAAGAAAAATAAACTGATTAATGAACTTATTTAATATATTTTGATTACTGAAAATATTTAATATATTCTGACAAAATGGCGGCTGTAATAAGGTTTAATAACTTCCTGTTTAGACATAGTGACTTGAATTTTAAATCATCTAATGAAAGAGTAATTTAAGAAAAAAAAAACACGTCTCGCCGTCGTCTAATTACATCGGCGCTATCGCTTAGACGCAGGCGTAAATCGAGGTGCCCTCGTTATGAACCTACGCGTACAGGGTTGTCAAGTTTTTATATATTATGGGAAAATATATTTGAGGTTTTTTGTAAAAAAAAATCAGCAAACTTAAAAATTATAAATAAAAAATATATATATCTATAGCCAAAATGTATTTCTTGTGTATCTACAAGAGTAAATTTGAAAAAATATGACCAAAACATATTTTTTTACTCTATGAATATGATTTATAAGATGAATAAGAGTTTACAGATATTTTTTTTATTACAATAGTTATACATGTATTCATATAAATCTGTTTTTGAACAAAAAATATAAGTTTGTTTTAATCTCATCTTCCACAAGTAAGAAAATTTCATACAAGCCTTTAAAAAGATAAATAAATTACTAGCGCAGAATATTTTAATATTAATAAATATGTTAATGAGAGACAACCCTAGGCTTCTACGTTGAAAACCCAAGGGAAATAAAACCTTGAACAATTCAATGCTTTTGCTTGACCTATTGGAGTAGCTTCTAATGAAGTCCTTGGAATAGTAATCATAGAAAGGATACCTAAGGACATATGCCAGATGTGTTTATTATAGATCTTGTGTTATCTAAATTTATAGTGATTTTCTATAGAATAGGAACCCTATTATGGGTCTTGTGATAACTGATAGTAAGTGAACTCTTTACAGGAATGATTTCTGTTATAAATTTATTTGATTGCCTTCTTAGACACTCGAGCAGCTTTTTATTATACAGTCAAAAGTCAAAGTTAAATAAAAGCACTTTATAGCTTGATGGGAATGATATTTTTTAACCAACCATTGGCTAATTACTGCCCACAGTTTTAGATATTTTCTCAAGAATAAAAACCATTTCTGGTCTAATACTGATTTGCTGCTCGAAAAAAATGTGTCTCGTATTTTGTGAGTGATTCTCTCGAACAAACGAAATTATCTTTGTCATGATGTCTATCATGTAATGATATACTGTAATGTTAAATGTACTTACCAAACTTTACTAGTTTTAATTTTGCCTCGTCACTGTTTAATTTTACCTACTCATTATACTCATTTTACTTGCTCATACTCATTTTATACGACATATTTGTTTATACTACAGTAGGTTATTTCTTTACAATTGATACAACATTGAGAAACATGAAAGTAGGAACTTCTTCAGTAAATGGTGTTTGACTATTAAAAAAAAAGAGTTTTTTAAGGCGATACTTCTGATAGTCCACGGTAATGCTATTATGCATTTTTCAGGAGCATCGACAATGGCCTCATATTCTACTGCCACTGGCCGAATGTCAATACATATTTTTGGATGGTATTTCTGGACGTACAAAGAGTTATATCAAATATATTTCCTGTATATATTATAAATAGAACCAAACGAAGATCTGTATATTTTTTTTATTTTCATGATCTTATCTGTCTTGTATGTCCTTCCATAACTGAAAAAATGACTTGACCCAATATGTGTGCAAATGTATCGATGTGTGTGTAATGCTCTTCAAAGTTTCATCGATTTATCTTTTAAACATTTCTGTCATTTAATTCGCTTGCCTCAGTTTTGGACGACTTTTTTAAAAATAAAATTACGTACGCCCTATAAGTAAAAATTATTTGTACGATACTGTTGTGAATGAAGCCACGTACAAAGACAAGCGTAAAGATGATTTGATTTACGCTCACTTGAAGTATTTCAGCAGAAGACGCCCACTACAAATGTTTCAACTTATCTCGGTATCTAGAATTCCCGACGCAAATGACTTGTAAAAATAAAATGCGCTTTTAAATAAATTAAAAACACGTTATAACTACGTACAAGAAACTGTATTGATGTAGGTAATTTTTATGTACAGATTCGTTCGATTATGGCGAAAACTTTTTTTTTTAAATACCGAATAACTAGTCATGTATTGTGTTAATCAACATAGACCTCTCCGAATCTAGACTATGACTATATGGATATGTATTGTATCTATGGGTCACTATGTAAGTGCTGTGATATTAATTTAGACGTAAAATAATTATATTACGTAATCAACAGTTTGGTTTCGTGAAAGATGGGAAAGAAAGATAAATAGTCACATAAATCTTCTCTAGCTTTTCTAATATCCTTGATGTCGTTGACAGTACTTGATTGAATGCAATTTATGAATAGGCAACTTCAACACTTGTCTATTCTATAGCACAATCACTTTACTTACCATCATATCATGGCACCATATCATGGGTCTAACTAGAACTACTCTTTTACAGATCTTATACTATTTTCCTCATCAGCAGGGCTATTGCGTATCTTTTTTGACAGCTAAAATGAAAATCACTATCAGTAAGTGCGGACATAATGGTTGTCAAACAACTAATTTTGTATTATGTAACTATTGTAACAAACTGCCATGACGTCACAGCTGATGGTCATTAGAAAAGTCAAAGTTAGCGAATAGCCCTGCTGGTCATAAGAGTGTAGTCAATTCTCTGCCCTGGTATTTTTCTGTCATAATCTTATTAATTTATCATATTATACCTCTTATTAAGATCAATAACTCTTGTTCAGCGCAACTTTGGTAGAATGGACTTGAAACAACTGTTACGCCTACATAAGGTACACCCACACAAGGTCTCTTTTATGTATTTTCCTCCATCCAATTAGTTGTGAAGAGATTGCTCTTTAGCAGACCTTCGAATTAGTAACAGTTTTTTTTCCATCTTTCTAAATGAATGTTCTATTTTCTGATGTAGAATAAAGATTGATATAAAATCTAGTCAGATATTATTTTCTACTAAAAATTATAATAGGTCTTTAATTTGGTCCATATTGACAAAAATATATCTTGACAAAATATGAAAATAAATATACTCGATTTGATCTACTTTCGTTTTGAAGCTGGCCTATAATTTATAATTATTTCTAGAAATTAATTTATAGATTTAAGTATTGTTTCCATGAGAAATTTAACTACTGCGTGCTCCAATTACTTCTTAAGATACTATGTCGGGATGTCGACTGGAACAGATAGGGGTTACGAGATTTTAGATTTGATTTGTTATACCGTCTTCGCTTCGAAATGGACTTAGATAATTTGTCTTGTGTACCGAGTCCTGTTTAAAAATCTACAATTTTAAAAAGAATCTGAAAAATACAGAACACGAGTCAAAATAGTATCTTTATAGTCTTCGTTGGAAATCTTTTCTACTTTTGATATATAAATAAAGTTTTATGACGCCTTGATAAGATACTTCTCACCAAAAGATGAGTGACGCAGAATGATGACCACGTTGTACCTTTTCAAACTTGCTCGGAGTCCTTAAAGTTTTAAGGGAACAGAGTTATTCCGCTTGATAGAGTACTGTTCGATCGTAATAAGTTTATTATCCGTGAGGTGGAAATTCCCCTCTTTGGCTTGCGTATCAAAAGGTTTTTTGATCAATCCACTCTCTTAAAAGTAGAAATTAATTGAGGGCATGATATATGTCGAAATCACCGAGTTTCAAATCTTTTTATTGTCCGATATGTGACAAAGTACTGTAGAGAGTCCACTTGTCGAGAATTTTTAGTGAAGTTTCGGTGAATTCTGACTTCAACAGCACTTGAAGTTTCACAGCATTTTAGCACTTTAAAAACCCTATTTTTAATGTATTTCGACATTGTGGATCTGTCGATAATACGAACGGGCATAGTATACGAACATACGATCATACTAGATTACGGTCTTGAAAATTACCAACGGTTTCTTATCCAATTATAATTATTATTATAATTATAATGCATCTATGTAGGCATTATAATAGGCATGAATGTATTTAATTTTAGCCACGTCGGAATAGATACAGTTCAGTTAAGTCGTACTATTGTTATTATATATATAATACTGTAGGAGATTAAATCCAACATTTCTTAATATTCTAATTGAGTTTATATGTAATGTTTTTATATGATTATTAATACCTATTCAAGGTGATATCGGAACAGATTTAATAAATAATGCTTTTGAAATATTTTTTCTATGATAGCCAGACATCGAACCCAGAACCTTCTAATACTAATACATTGACCCCTAAGAATTACCATCATAAGGAACCACACCAACTACCTACGTGCATGATTTCTAATAAATTCTAATACAAATATAATTTAATGAATAGTATATTTCCCATTAAAAAATATGCCTTCATAAGTTTTTCCAAACAAAAGTTTTAGGCCTGAGTTAGTCATTGAGGTAATTCGGAGAATTTTTGCATAATTCTGAATAACGTTATTCTGAGTACCGCTACTTATGCTGCTTTGTATATATATAGACTTTCTTACATTTTTATGTATTTCCTGGTTTAATTGTATACTTATAATTGAATATATAATTTTCAGATTTTTTTTTTGTGGTTTCGTACTTTGTAAGAAACGGTACAACAATAACGAATTGTGTGTTTGTTTATTCGTAATCGATAAACTGTTAAACTACTGAACTGATTTTGATATGTTTTTATCCATTATAAACTTACATCATTCTTGATTTTGCTGTACAAAGGACTTACCTTACTAATATAGTTTTATAAAATACCTTTACTAATAGACTCCTTTTTGAGTATTTTATCTCAAAATTCAACGATTAATCTGCCGAATACAGACTAAATGCGAAAAGTGCACGGGCGACGTGTCCGTGGATAAAGGTAAACATTAATAAAGAAAAATAAAAAAAATTGAAACAGTTTTCAGGTAGATATCTGGATATTGGTGAATCAAGTTAAAGGAACTTATTAGAATTATAAGTAAATAGTTCCAAATACGTAGAGCCCAGTTAATATTTCAATATTAACACCAATTATTAATACGCTGATGGAGTCGCGCTAAAATACTAAAAGAAATATTTTCTTTTAGTATTTATATACTATTAAAATATAGGTTTTTTGCTCTTATTGCTTTTACTTTATCCAATTTTACATAATAATACTCGAATAAATTCGTTAAAACAGTCTTAAACTCTATATATTGAGTCTATTATTAACTGACTGTACATTTTATTTCATTATACATTTATTTTATTCTCTTTGTTCGTTGTTTTTACAATTTTTATATATTTATTTCAGGAAGAGTTGAATTAAACGTAATTAATGTTCGCATACTTTCTGTTATTCATTATTTGTAAAATTATTTATAATATGTTCAGAATTTCAGAATTTATAAATTAAATGTAATAATAGTCTTTGATTATCGCAGTCACGTGCCACGTTCTTGTTAAACTTGTTAAAAAAATCATATTATGAAAAAATTATAATATTTTCAGAATTTCAGAATATATCAATCAAATGTAATAATCTTTTATTATCCCAGTTACACACGTAACTCTCTTATTAATCTTCAAAAAATCGTATTATAAAAAAAAAACATTTATCTGTCACTAAGAAGAGAAACGTGAATATCGCATTACATATTTTGTGTTAAATATTAAAAAGCGTAGGCGTAGGCTATATTAAGACCCAACTCCAAAAATATTCATTCAAATCCCACGCAAATTGACTTGTGATCTTTGATTTGATATTGAATATTAAAATAAGATTTTATAAAATACTTAAATATTTATTCTAATCCATACAAAAAATACAAGCGGATTTTGTGAAACCCTCATTGTATAACTAGCTATTGCACGCGACTCTATATTGTTTCTAATACACGGGTATTAGAAAAATCAGTATTCTTAAAAAAAACGATTGCTAAACCGTGCTTTCATCAAATTATTTTGAATAACAGGTCTTCATGAAAAAAGCACATACTCTTATTGTATATTTAATATATAATTTATACAAATAATGTATATAAGTAATGTAAATTCACTTTGAAGTCTATTTTAAATATTGGTAAAAAATATTAGTTTCGAAAATAAACTACTATTTTTTGTACTTTTTATAACATTATCTAAATAATATATTTATATATAATATTAATATATCATTAAATTTGTATATGAGTTATAGATATCAAAGGAAAATCTTTTTAATAACATTTCAAGTGATCAAGTGAGTTTCAAGTGAGATTCAAGTGAGTTTCAAGTGATATTTATTTCAAGTAATACATATCACATATAAAATGTCAGACTCTAGTTGAACGTTCAAAGGGTAGGTCCATCAGACAAGAAACTGAATACTACTTACAATTATTTATAAATGTAATATTATTTATAATATTCAATATTTGAGTCGGTCCTAGATTAGAATTCTAGCTTTAGCATTCAAAATAATATTCATATAATGTCTTATCTTCTAAGACTGATAACACAAGTACTGTATGTACTGTAAGTAAAACTGTAATCAAAATAACGTTTATTAATTCCAATCCAATAACTCAATTAATTAAAGTTTTTGAAGCGTGTTACGCTTCGCTAATATGAAAGTGCACTTAGCGCTTTAAATGTTATTATACTTGAAAATTGCGCCATAAATTCATTATCTGTTGTTATGTGGAAGCGAGAACCAATATGTATTATATACTGTTGAAACCGTTATGTAACACATACTGAACGTGCCTGGAATGCAAGATTGTGATTAGATTTTAAGATTGAAAGTGATCTTGAAAGCGAATCGTCATCGCTTTGTCAACAGAATATAGCATCTTTACTTAATTATTTTATTTGTATTATTATTCACATATTTATTTTAAATTATTTTAAATTATTTAAAATTAGATTGATCACGGCTTTATTAGAGGTTAATAATATAAATATATGTTTTTACATAATTATAGTAAATAAATTTAAATAATTAAAAAAATATAATTCGCTTGCCGCGGTTTAGCATTATTCTTAAAGTATTATTCTAAGTGAGTTGTGATATTTTACAAACCCTTTCATCCTACATAAAATCTGCTACTCTTTATCGATACTACGACAGGGTCGTTAACTACGCGACATATGCTACTGAAACCCGAGAAAATAGGAGAAAAACGCTATTGAACGTAATAATGCGCAAGCGCTGGCGTTTTTGTTAATAAGTGGGCAAAATAATGGTTTTTAGTAAGTCAGTACCATTCACACCCAGGGATGTGTGTCCAGTCAGCAATATAAATATGTATTTTACATATAGTGACATTTGTCCAACGTCCATCTCGTCACTATCACCCTCAGGCCACAGGAAATTAGAGTATGGTATTACCTGACTTGTAAATAATGGACACAAGATACACCCAGAATCTAAACAACTATCTGTGGATTAAAAGCAACCCCAGGTGGGAATTGAACCCAAGATAAAACCCACTCACTCACAATTACTAACCACTATGCGTTACCGGGTTCCAACATTTTTACCACATTGATATTCGAATTCTTTAATAGAAATTTATTTTATCAAAGACTGAAACAATCAAATAGAATAAATGAGAACTTTTATCTAAATTAATTACGTTCTTATAAAACTATCACAACATATGACGTATCTCCGTAACTGCATGTCTGAAGCACTGAAGACTCATCTTTTGATTAAGTTATTGCGGGAATTATGCCAATCACCGGCTAATAGATACCTAAGTAGGCCAAACTAGTCTAGGACTCCGTATGCACATGACATAACTACTGCTTTATTATTAGACTTGTTGATATAAGCTTGACTATCTATAGAACAACTAAACTAAACTATCTATAGAAAGGTATAATTCCTCCTCAAAGAAAATTACAAATTGATTATCAAAAACGAGATTTCTTTTTTGATTTATAATATAAAATTATTTATAATAATATTAAAAATTACTTTCTTAGGGAATTCACAATTTTCAATATATTTTGTCTCGGTTGGTAATAATTATTATTATTACCTATATCTTGTGTAATATGTATGTACTTATATAAATATGTGTCTTTGCATCATTTCCGTTTATTTTATTATTTCTTATTGAATATATACCTGTACCGATAAAGCCGCCATCTTTTACCAATACTCTAATATTTTTTATCTTTAACCTTATTTCTGACCTACAATAAATTATATTGTTAGATGTAACAATTATTGTTAGATTTAACTATCAAAACTATTTGGACTATGTGTAAGAAGGTGGTACGAAATTAAGTTTTAGCTATCTTACGAATAATGTTTTGGCTATTTCGTATTTTTTGTTGAATACAGACATTTTCCATACCTACCTAAACTGCTCGGATATAAAAGCAATAATTGCTACCCTATATATCTCAATACCATTCAGAATTTTAATGTAATAAAACAATTGTATCATCAGATTTAGAACAACTCGCATACACATGTCATATAATTGTTGTCATATAAATGTCATATATGTCATATAAATGTTCATGTGTTTCACTTTTCAAATTTAGTTTACCTGCTCTATTTCAATCACTTAGCAGTCCTAAGTTCTAATCCAAGATATTACAGATAATTACCTACACTATTGATGTAACACTCGTTTTCATTCTTTTGGAGCGACATTAATTATTTTCTAAATTATCTTTCTTTATCGTCGTTTAATCCGTCTTTTCCTTTTGACAAAATCATTCTTGACTGATAAGAAATTTAATTAAAATATACGTTATTAAAAATAAAAATAAAATTACAACAATTAATTGATACATAATTATATTCATTAGCAGTAATATCATATCGTGTTTAATTCTAAATAACATCACATAATTCAATAATAAACAAATAATCCAATAGAAACATAAATGTTGATATTTTTATTTTCTCTATGTTGTACGATATATATAAAAGACTGTTATTTAACTTTAGAATTTCTTAATAACGAATAAACAAGAAATAAAAATTCAGTTATACATTTTGGAACATATTTAAATTTTAAGTAATTAAATAACGAAAATATGTTTGGAATGTCTAAGAGCATATTAAGCCATGTTAATCGTATTTAAATTTTAAGTAAACAGATTGAATCAATCGATACGGCATCGTCCTTCGTCCCAATAAAGTCAATTATCTGTATATAGAATGCTTCATTCTTCGACGAAGATAGTATTGTGTCTTAGAAGTCGCGGGTTTAAATCCTGTCGGTATAAATAAATTGTTCATTTTATATTGTTTTAAAATAATGCAAATGAAAATTCTCATACTATATTGGTTTAAAATAATGCAAATGCAAATAATGCAAATTCTCAAAAATGCAAATACGAATTAAAGTTAGCAGGTCACAATAATCTGTTCACAAAATGGTTGCAATGAGGAGATGTAGCGCTTACCCAATCACCGGCGTTTTAATCACGTGATATGAAAGCGAATTATTTCGTTTCATATAAGTTATGTTAAAAATAAAATACATTGAAAATAATATATTCAAATATTAATATGAAATACTATTGAAATGATTTAATCTTTATTATCATTATATTTTTTTTTACGTTGTTAGTTACTTTATGTTACTTTTTTAAAATTCATCTTAAGTTCCCTTCTTAAATTGTACACCTTAAATTTTAATACGATAAAATATTTTGTCTCTTATGTTTGTTATCTTCATATATAAAAGTGGGAGTGTTTTTAATCTTACATACCCTTAATAAAATATAGCTTACTCATCAAAGATACTGGAGAAGGGTTCACATAATATTTATTTGATGTTTCTGAGTTAGAAATATAAATACCGAATAAAGGCAATCTCGAAAAGGGCTATATTACTCCAGTAATATTTAGGGCTATATCTGAGGCACCCTGACCCGGTTATTAAAAGTTATTTGAGACCAAAAAACCCCCAAAAACATTAGAAGAGGTGGGGGTATAAAAGAACCAGCCTTCATAATGGTAATGACGGTCTAGCTGAAAGGACAGACCGTTTTACTTTTTATGTAAATAGCCATGTATCGTCACTTAAAACTTTATTTATTTTTTGTTTTATATTGTAAAACAGCTCTAAACATCTTTCTTTCAAACGAATTATAAAATAAATTACATATTGAGTCAGATAATAAAGAAACATCAATTTTATTTAAATATAGAATGATAAATAAACCGATACTGGCAGGGATTCGAACCCCCGACCTCTGGGAAACCGTCCCGTCGCTCTAGCAGCTCAATTGCTACTTAAACACTTATTTAAAGCTTAACATGTATAGCCATATAATATAGTTAATATAACAGACCAATCTTATTTTGTTTGTATTCGATATCAGCCGTGGATGGACTATAACTAGACTATAACGGTTAGGTTAGGGTAGGTTTTGTTTTTTTTTATTTAACAAGGGTCGAATCTTGGTAAAGCTAGAAAAACCAATTTAAGTTTTAGAATCTAATATTATATATTATTTTGGGTGATTTATATTGTAGTAGGTATTATAATATTCTACGTAGATTTTCTATTTGTATACTTAAATTGGTTTTTCTACCTTTACCAAAAATTATCAGGAAAATCCAGAGTAGAGACTGCTAAAATGTATGTTGTGAATCTAAAATAGTACTTATATTAATAACTACAAACTGACAACCTATTTATATAACTACTCACACAAACATATATAAGATAAACAAAACTGAACTTTCCGAATTAGTTTTGTTGCTTTCATTAAAGAGATCTATTTAAAATTAGGACATAATTTATTTTATATAACAGGTATTTTTTTTTATATTACTAGTTTATTTTTCAAACTCATTGGAGCATTTATTATTCTTATCTGATTTCATTGGTTGAATCTTGCTGAAGGCTGATGTCAAATTTCCGCAAATAGTCAAAACTCTAAGTCAGTCATGTCTGCTAAGCGATCTATCATGTAACAGACAAAGATAAATAACTTTTCTTTGGATCTGTAAATAAAAATTGTTGAAATATTAATAAATACTCACAAAATAATATTCACAATCTAATCTTTTGACGAGACTTCTTTTTTAAATATTATATTTTTTCTCTTTAAACTGATATTGTTTTCATTTCATGCAATGGCACAAATTTACCAACATACAGTTGTCTTAAATACAGACAAAGAAATAATACAATACTTTAGAATACGTAGGACTAATTAAACTAAAATAGGCAAACTAAGCTTGAATGGTTCAAGTAGCGCCTAGCTGTAGGTTTTTGACAGCACTCATACACGGATTGCCTCAATGGTGCATATCCTTCTCACACAAGGTCAACGCAAAGTAATTATTACTACATTTACAGCTTTAAGGTGTTACCTACATTTAGTAAGCTTAGTGTCAGAGCTGGATATCAATACGCCTTCCTAACTCGCCGTAGTAACTCCTTAGATAACGCTTTGTAGAATCTTCACTTTTCAGGTGTGTCAACACCATTTACCAGATGGACCATCTGTTTGTTTGCCACCTAAATATCAACAAAAAACCTTACTACTAAATAAAAACCTTTTCTTTTTTAACGTTGGGAAATCCTTTGTTACCACCTAGCCCAAGGGAAGGCTGGGATGGTTATGTGGGAGTCCCTGAGATTTCAGGATATCCACTAAAAAACCCAACGGTTACCCTCAACGCCAACGGAACGCCACGGAATCACTTTCGTACCCACAGCGGCGCCCCGGCAAAAATATCCCCTCACCTCACCCGATTGTTAAAAAAAAAATATATAAAGTGAATCCCATGACAATATATTACCGATAACTGCATCCAAATCGATTAATCCGTTTCTGAGATTAGGGTGCACAAACATACAGACATACAGACAAAACGAAAAAACATTGTTTTGGATTCTCTTGATTATACAGGGTTATTTGTAATTAGTTGACCACATCTTGCAGGCAGCCTCTCTGGATAAATCCCAACAACATTTTTTCTACGACTTTTAAAAAATCTTGATAAGCAACACAAAAAACACGAACCAAAAAAAATTTTGTTTCTCCTTTACTTATATTATATATTATATATGTATTTTGTAAGAAGTGCTTAAAAGGTCAACGCCCCGGCGCCATACCTACGCTCAGAGTTAGTGTCAGTTCAGAGGCAAGAAATAAATTTTGTATGGGAAAACTCAAATTTTAAAAACTATTCAATTTAAAAAAATGGTATGGATGTAGAGAGGCTGCAATAGGTGGTCAACTAATTAAAATTAACCCTGTATAAAGGTCCCCATGTATGATTTTTAGTTGACAACAACTAAAAGACAAACCGATAAACCGACAAAGATTTTAAAAATGCTGAAAATTGATTCTCTTAAAATGCTGAGAATGGATGTGTTAGTTATCACTTCATATCCTGGTATATTTTTTTCTATTTTTTTCAATATACAAAGACTACTCCTCTACAGATTTATTACATGTATAGAATAAGATTTGCATGGTACCTATTTTGTTATTGACATAAATTGACATAACTTTTTTATTTCTTAACTTATTTAGATGAAATGAACACTAAATATTAAGTGAAGACTGTGATCATATATTCCTGAAAATCGCATTCGAATTGCTTAAGCAGCTGTTTTTGAGATTAGCGTGCACAAACATACAGAGAAACTGAAAAACCATTGTTTTGGGTTCTCTTACTCTTATAAATTTTGTTGTTTTTTTTTAATATTTTCTATGTACAGAAATGGATCAGTGACAATTTTATTATATGTATAGATAATTTACAATTACAAATGGAAAAAACATTTAAATAAATTTAAATAGTATATGTATTAAGGTTTCGTCATATTAATCAGTATTAAACAAGAATAAACATGGTACTGTATAACAATTTATATAATATGTAAATCCTCGACTCTCAGGCTATTTAACTCAAAACAACTTAACTTTTCCAACAACTTTAATATTGTTTATTAATATTTATGGGATACTTAGTAAAAAAATATGAATATATTAAAGGTTATTTTTAACTACAATATAATTTTAGTTATTTTAGCTATATTTAAGATTTTTAGAGTAATAATAGAACTGAAGAGTTTTATTCTTGAATGAAAAAACTCATGAACTATAAGTAGAATTTATATATATATTTTAGCCTCATCATTAAAAATATTTAATGTAACATCATTATATCAGTACGCTGAATCGGTTATAAATATTTTGGATACAAATAAGTAAATATAAATCAATTACGGTCCAATCTCAAACCGAGGCCGAAAAATTGGTTTCAGATTTCATAATTACATATACTGTTTACAATTTTAAAATTAATTAAAACTTCAGTCGTCTACTACGTCAGATCTATATATATATGTTTTTTAATGAAAATGTGCTAATATATTTGGATTTGGTATGTATATTCATAAATTTAAAAACTACATATTTCGAAAGCGTTAAAAAAATAAAGGTACTTTATTTTTATATCAAATGATAATTTCAATATTATACAAAGAGCTTGGCTAGGAAAGAAATATTCTATCAGTAAAAAAGTACTAATATGTAAATAACCTTAAATAACAAAAAAAGGTTAAAGATATACCATACGTATAACGTATGAAAAACGTTACAAAATCCCAGGGGATGTTGGTGTTTCGTCATCCAGACTGGACGTATTCCTGAATTCTAAACATCTGAGGCGCGTGATACTTGTAGAGCTTACTGTTCCCTGGGTAACAAACATCCCCAGGGATCACACATTTAAGCTTAATAAGTATTACGAACTGTCCAGGAATAAATTTATAGTTAGCTTGTACGCGGTAAAAGTGGGAGCGAGAGGTATAAGAGCAAAATCTCTCTATAACTTACTTAAAGACCTTGGCTTTTCTAGAACTAACATCAGTTCATTTCTAGAACGTATTTCAAAGACGGCATTAATAGGTTCTTTCCAAATTTTGTTAGGTAGGGAGAGGAGTGTAGAGGGTGAAGGCGAGCGTGTTTGCACAGCATAAAGGGGCCCCTTAAACCTACCCCTGGGTCGTAAGTCCCAGGCATTGTTTTCACTTCTCTCCATGCAACGCGATGGGCCCGGCACCCGCTCGGTAAATCTTCATCGTCGTCATCATCGTCTTAATATTACATATTTTGTATTTAGTTATATATAACAAAAACTAAGAAAAAAATGTTGATTAATTGTTTTTTTACATTTACTAAATAAATGTCTGAAGATTATTGATAGAAAACTATTTAAAATCTGTTTAATATCTGTTACTGAAAAAAATATAATGTACTTATGTATTATTATATAAAATTTACTAAGTACTATGCACAACTTATTCTCTATGAGGTAGGCATTATTTATTAAAATAGCTTAAAATGAATCAGTAAAGTAATTTCATATTAATGGTTTTACAAAAATATTCTTCTTTACTCTAACGAAGAAGGTTTTATACTATTTTTTTTTATCTAAGATATGTTTTCTTAGATCTAGTTCTAGCATTTATCAATAGCTTTTCTCGAAATAGTCGGAACTCTAATAAAGAAGGATGGGTGAAGTCCAATAGTCGATCTATATAAAGAACATCAAACTTTTCCATTTGCCGACACTTCTGGTAAAGATATTTCGCTTTCAAAGATACTACTATTAAATATTTTTTTTAAACAGCTTCTAAAATTCCTACATTCATCACATAACAATGAACGTCTAAATATAGCTTAAACAGATATCAAAAAAAGGATGTAACAATAACGAGTATGTACGAATTAATTATTTAATAGAAATAGGTAAAAAAAACCTTTACAATAGCTAACTTGATTTCTTTATAGTCTGTCCATAAGTCGTTGATAAGCTCTATAAAATTAAGCTTCCACTATATTCCATTATAGAATTATATTTGGCCTTTCCAGTACTTGTACGACCTATGATTTACAACTACAGACAGACAAAACACCCACAATTTAAATAATTCATAATGCAGTTTCGTCACATTAAGTCAGTGTCAAATCAAAATAAACTGGGTACATGTATAACGATTTACATAATATGTTTATTCTCGACTCTCAGGCTATTTAACTCAAAACAACTTAATTTTACCAGCAACTTTAAAGTGTACTGGACATATAACAAAGTTGTTTTACTTGGATTTATTAATATTTATAGGATACACAGATTTAATATTTATAGGATACACAGATTTAATATAATATAATATAATATAATAAAGTATATATAATTGCAACAATATAATTCTTAATTATTTTAACTATATTCAAGTAATAGAAATAGAACTAAAGATTTGATTTTTATTTAATGAGTTCAAATATTTGATGGGTTCTAAATTTAAAATTTTTATTTGTTCGATTTTATATAATAGACTACAAAAACTATTGTACACTTTATAACAATTTTATTATCATAGAGAAAAATCAGAACATTTCTTTGTGTCATATTGTAATAAAATATGGCTGACAAATATAAGATACTTGAGTAGGGTTAATATAATATATATTTGACGTTTCTAAGTCAGAAATATAATAGTAAATGAAGGCACTTTTGAAAAGGAATATTATTTAAAGATATATTTTATTTATATTAACATTCGGAGTAAATCTAAAGAACCCCGACCCGTTATTAATAATTATTTGGGACTCTCGTTATGAATAGGGCTTTATTATGTTACTTTGATAAAATGTACAATTACGGCTGTATATAATATATGTAATAACAAAAATTTTAGAAATTATTTGCCACCAATTCACTTAAAGCGCTTTATTTATTTTTTTACTTATAATTTTGGATAGTAATAAAAATATACTAAATTTAGTATAGTATAGTAGTATAAAACATATATAAATAAATTTCAATATCGATTCAGAAAAAACTCTTACTTACTGAGGTAGAAAAACTCGTTTCGGATTCGGTAATACAATGATCGGTTAATTGTATACTTATCCATAACTTTGAAACTATTGCGTTTCAATATATGTATATAATTATTTAAAAAAATCGGGAATTAACAGGGTTGCACCGAAACGTCAGACAAATAAAAGGTAAGTGATACCTATACCGGACGCGTTAATTCCCGATTTTATAAATAATTATATATTTATTCAATCAAAACTTTGGTAAATAAAGAGTCTAGTTGTAAATCAAATGATGTACTTCTAATAAGCATATTGAGGTAAGAAAGATTATGATAGAAGAAATAATTGATTACGTTACATTAAAAAATAATAATAGTTGAAAAATATAACTTGTGTTCACATTTATAACTTTAAACAAAGAGCTAACATTGTCAGTATGATTAGTTAGGTTTTCTCAGCTGTTTTCGGAGAGCTCTCTAAGTGATAGTGAGCGATGTGTATATTTAGAATCATTCTACATATGAATTTAATATTTATTTCTAAATATTTAAAGTTTGAGGTTTTCTTGGTGTTTTTTTTATTAATTTCCTCATTTGCTCAAATGGTTTTATGAGATTGAGTACAGTCTTTTAGGAATCTCGATGAAGAATACTTTATAAATTTTTCATTATGTATTTATTTTAAGCTAAGTTAGCATAACTGAGACATTATGAATGTAAACAATTTTAATTTTAATAAAAGTATTTTTAATTTCGAAGAAGCCTTCAATGAGCTAATAAATAAATTACATTTGGAAGGTTTTAGAAGAACAAGTCTTTTGTTTGTATTGAATTTAAGTTTTATGTAAGACCACTTAATTTTTTACTTATTTTTTTATTTAATAAGAAATATATTTACATAATCACACATAATTACAAAGTATCTGTCAAATGTATTTTACTACTCAAATTATAATTCCATTTCAATATGAATAAAAAAAAAACAAAATAAAAAATTTTGTAAAATAATTTAAAATTACTATATGATTATAAAATTATTATTTGTACTTCTATTAGTTTTCTAACTAATCTAAATTAATATAAGTAAATTTCTGAGTAGATACTTTTAAAGTGTCTGTTTGTGATACTAAAATAGTACTTATTTTAATAACTACAAACATATATAGATAAACTACACTGATTTCTGTTAAATACACTTTATTATATTTGAGAAATAATTGATAATTTGTTTTATATGAAAAGTTGAGTGAATTAAATTAAAAAAAAATTTTTTTTCTTGGATTGGTTTCCCTAGATTTAGTTCCAACATTTATCTATCTTGACTGATTCCATTGGTTTGTTCTTATACAGGCACATTTCTTTAAACAGTCAAAACTCTAACAAAAAGAATGAGATATAAAACAGTCGATCTATATAATAGCAGTTAAACAGAAATAACCTTTTATTTTTCTCAAAAAATTATGAAGCTTGAGTTGTTCAGATGTTCAGTCTAGCTGTTAACGAAAGCTCGAAAACGACTATACCCAATATCGCAAAATAAGTCCTCTGGTACTTATATGAAAATATATAGACCATGTAAACATTATAGTCTATTTATATTCCATGGATCAGCTAACCAAAATTAAGTTCGGTCCTTACAACTAATGTTTTTCGGCTCATCTAGTACTTGTTCGACCGATAATTTACAAAAAATGGAAAACTTAAACAATTTTAAAATGTATGTTACAGGTTCAAAACAAAATAAATATAGTATGTGTATAACGACGTAGAATATTATTATCCTCGTCTCTCAGATTATTTAACTGAAAATAACTTAGTTTTCCAGCAACTTTAAAGCTTACTGTACTATGATCAAAATTGTTTTCAGTTAACTTATTTTAAGTTACAGAGTACAGTTATTGCTTAAATGTTAAACTTGGAACTATTTTTGACTACAATCGACTTTTTACTTAATAAATATTACATTAATACATTTAAATCATTTATTTGTGATGATTTTTGTTTTTTATTTAAACTACTAGATGGATTTGTATGTATTTGTTAAATTCATTCTTAAAGACAAGTATAACCTATAGGCTATATTATACTATATATATGTTAGTAGTAGGTAGTCCTTTTCGAAACTGACTTCATTTAGTATTATATTTCTGAGTTAGAAACATAATATATATATATATATACATATATTTCTAATTAACCTTTCCTGACTCTTTTATGTATTGTATAATATGAGAATTCTGGGTAATATATGAAAAACGCTGAATAAATTATTTGGGACTAAAGAAACCCCTGGATCCGAATCTATCAACTATCTCTCATCACGATAAACATAATTTATTAGCATAAAATTATTTGAAAATTAATTTTCAATATTTGAAAATTCACTGTATAACTATTCAAATATATATATGGTACATAAACTGAACTGATGTGTCTCTGATGTAGCTCTGTCTATCTGTCTGTTATTATAGAATTAAAAACTTATATAACTTATACATAATCAAAACTAGAAACTTGAGCAGCATTAATTATGTTGCAAAAATATAGTTTACTTTATATTGAAGAATGGGGTATTTTAAGATAAAGGAATTTATTTTTAAGAACTAATTTCTAGGATTGGTATTATTATACCAAGTTTCTATCATTTATCATTCTTATCTGATTTAGGTCACATACCTCCAAATAGTCGGAAACCTAACATTGAAGGATGCTGCGTCCAATAGCCCATCTATAATGTAGCAGATAAAGAAAATAAAACTTTACTCTGGAACTAAAAGAAAGTAAGAAGAAAGTACATATTTACTTACTTAGGTACAAATTATTGTTATCGACATTTTATTTTCGGAAAATTAAAATGTCTTTTAATATTTTAATGAACATTGATAAGAAGTAAATTATGATAATATAATCTTGATGACGCTACTTTTGAAAAAAAAATATGTTTTTTAGGTTTCATCTCGTATTATTTTCATTTCAAACAATTTCCTAAATTCGCATAAACATACAATTGTCACAAATAACAATGGACATCAGAACAAAGCTCATAAACGCGGAAATAATATAAATAATTAAATTATGTACGTATGGATTATGAGATGGAAATAGGCAAATTACGCTTGAATTGTTCCATTAGACCTTAGCAGGTGCATTCAAATAGTGCAGATCGTATTACCGGGGTAGTACCACACTGTCACAGAAGACCTGGTAAAGTAGTTTTTATAATGAAATTTTATATGGTAAGTCAGAGAGTCGGATGCTTAACCCAGGGGTTTGGGCAACCACTTCATATGTCCTGGTATCCTCCATTCTTCTACACTTCCACATTCCTCAAGGGGCACATTCCTCAAGGGGCATTCCTCAGCGCATTCGCAAATATTCATTTTAATATGTTATATAATAAAGAATATAAATATATTCCGCCCACATGTTCGGCTGATAATTTACAACTTATAATGGAAAACCTCAATTTGAAGTTTAAAATATAGTTTCGTCATATTAAATCAGTTTCAAGCCAAAATAAACATGTTAAGTTTATAACGATTAGCATAATATGTTTATCCTCGCCTCTCAGGCAATTTACCGGAAAACAACTTCATTTTACTTAGCAACTTCAAAATGTACTGTGGACTTATAACAAAGTTGGTGATGTGGACTTATTCCAACTTCGTTTTACTTTGATTTATTTATAGTTACGTGGTACAGAGATTTACTACCTATCTTCCTGCCTTTATCTCTATTGGCGTAGGCGCAGTATTATTTTCCTTTCGTACATCCTCGTCGCTGGCTATAGCATATTTCACGCCAACCAACCAATCTTTTGTTCGGTAGTCCTCTACCTTAGCATCCCTCTACTTCCACATTTAACACCCTTCTATAAAGATATTTTCTATAGGCATACACCTGGATCAAACATTATCTTAGACTATTCACATCAAAGAACAACAAAAAAATCTTTGATGCTACGAGATCTCTATGGTGACTATCTCGCGCGGGTTCGAATCCCTGCCCGTATCGGTTTATTTTTAATTCTATATTTATATAAATTTGAAATATCAGTTGTATTTCTTAAAAACGATTATAGTCTATAGACTGTAACTGTAACTCTTAAAATCCACATAAGAAAGCTTCTGCTAGAAAATATCTCTTCCCCGGGCACGTTGCGTAAATAGTTAAATTTTGATAGGTATAATTACCAACGTAAATGTTATATTACTTAATACATGTGGCGTTGCGAAATTAATTAGATGGAAGAAATACGTTTTCGGAGACATTGATAATTATTGGTCTTACGTAATTTGATTTTTTAAAAATGTTGATATTTTTAGAAATGTTTCCTTAAAACAATAAGCAAAGAAATATAGAAAAAAAAACATCTTTTTATTATTCCTTATTCGTAGAAAATAAGCTATAATGAAATATGGAACAAACAGAAAATAAATAAAGTAGAGAAATTTATTCAGGCGTAAAGCTGATGCCAAAATCAGTTTTTGCGCAGTCGAGCGGCGACAGACCATATGTCAATTCCTGGGATAAATACAATTTCAAAAAAGTTTTTATGAGAAATGAAACGTTTAACTATTTGATACTTATAACTTATATAATTAATTTCAACGAAAATGTTAAATTTTAACAATTAAACGTCATATTAATCATCAATCAATCAATATCAATATTGAATTTTTAATTTGTCTTAAGATCAATAAAACAGAGTCTGATTTACTTTTGTATCAGATCTTGTTATTCAGAGTGCTCGCCAACGATTTCACAAACCGTTACTTCTTCCCAGCGATACCAGACGTTGAAGAACATTTAAATCTATATATTCAATACATTCAAATAGTAAAATATAATTTAGTAAAGGGCTTATATTTTCAATTATTAAAAAAGATGGTCGCTATGCTTAGTTTAATTTAGTTAGTCGACTAAACTTACCTTATTTATCTAAAAATATATTTACACTAGTAATAAACGTAGGCTTTAAATTTATGGTTGAATTTTCAGTGCGACAGTTGTTGCTAAAAGTAATACGTACTCACGCTGTAGCTCAGTCAAATGTTCAAAATTTTGTCTAAAATTAGACTTTTAGACTGTACTAAGTGGTGAAATAATTTGATTGATTATTATGGTTTTAATACATTTAAAATATTTTGGTACATCATTTGCCGTTTCTTTTGTGACCTAATCTAAAATATTATGAGTTCAAGTTTCTATTTAACTAGTTCTTGCATATCTATTTTTCACTGCATAAAAAATATTTTCTTTTCTTTTATAATCGCGTTACACAACAATGTACAAGACAATCGAAATCTAGAGACCTTTAGCATTTAACCTTAACCTTAAGCATTTAGAAAATGACGAATGAAACTTATCACAGAATCTAGACATTTAATTTAAGAAAACAAAGCGATGAAAGAACGAATCAAGCTTACAAAACTGACAAATGTTTATTGTATTGCGAGATGGATTTATGTAATTGTTCAAGAATTTAGTTTTGGTTTTACTTGGATTTAAAATATGAAGTTGTAAGAATAACATTTTACAATTGAATAAAATAATAAGCTTGTGTGTGTTTGTAAGTGTGGGTGCTGTGATATTTTGTTAAGTTCGTAAACCATAAAAACCCTAAACACACTTATAACCTTTTCCAGTCATACATTGTAAAGTTTGAATAATAATAAAAATAATAACCTATTATATACAGTACTATAAAAATACTTTTAAATTTTTCTTCTATACGAGAGGTTTCACATTTCAAAGAACGGTCTTTGTGTTTGGTGCGTTTGAATAAAACAATAGTTTTGTTTCGGGAAATGTTTTTAAAAATAGTTCATAAAAGTTCAACGTAGTTTAGAGTGTATTGTTTCGTGTGAAATTATATGAAAATCTGTGTGGGTTACATAAAGATATTTTGTTTTTCACTTCTTTTTTCTATTACATTTAAATTTTTGTTTTAATAACTGATTTAGATTAAGAAATAGAATTTAAATGCATTTGTAGCTTTTAATATATCAACATGATTACAAAAGGCTATATTATGAGACTAGCTGTGCCAGCGACTTCGTACGCGTAGATTTCGATTTCGATAAATCGTGCCATTTGTAAATACCAATGTATAAACTATAACCCTTCAAGTATATAAGAATGATATAGAAGGATATAGTATAGAAGAAGATTTGCTTGGTACCTATTGTGTGATTGACATAAATTGACATAACTTTTTTATTTCTTAACTAATGTAAATGAAAAAAAAAACACTAAATGTTAAGTAAAGATTGTTACAATATATTCCCGGAAACTGCATCCAAATTCGTTTACCCGTTTCTGAGATTAGCGTGCACAAACATACAGACATACAAATATACAGACAAACAAACAACATGAAAAACCATTGTTTTGGGTTCTCTTAAACTTAGAGCTATTATGTTTTTTTTTTATTTTCAATGTACAGAAATCGACCGGTGACAATTTTATTATATGTTTAGATATAGATGATGTAGATGATGTAGGGTAGAATTTGTAATGGTAGTATAATTTTAAATATGTAAGTTAATAACATCAAAAAAATAAGCTATAACAAAGAAAACAGAATTTACGTGTAAACATTTTTAAGCAGTGAGCTTTGTGAATGAATAAGGTTTTCTCAGCTATTTTGGGAAAGCTCTCTCTATCTGAATGATAGTGGGCGGGGTCTATATTTAGAATCATTCTACATATCAGATCATAGATTATTTGTGAGGATTTAAATACTCCGGCTGTTCGAAATTTTGTTTATTTGAAGCTTTGGAGGTTATTTTGTTTGTTTGAAGTGCAAGAGGTGCGCTTTTCTTTTATACCGTGTCCGTGACAGCCCCAACAACATCTCGAGGACACTAAGTAGCCGGTGGGAATCACCAATCTTGGAGCGTTGCATACGACTCCATGCAGTTAAGTAGATCTTTTATGAGCCGAGCTTAGTAATAGGAATTCTACTAACACTAGTTTGCGTAAGTCTGTATTTATTTACTAACAATATTATGAAATAATTTTCTGAATTTATTATTACTTATTAACGTTTATTATTATTATTATTATATCCACGGTAGTTCAAGTGATTTTATATTATATGAAAAAATAACTACGTTAAAAAGAACCGACTTTAAAACTAAAAAGTAATAAATAATGAAGATTTAATATTTATTACATACTACCTATTATTTATATGTCCTATTTACTAAAAGGTTTTAAGTCGGTGCCAAGCATTGAACAAATAATTATATTTAACCACTTAAATGAATACGAGCAAATTAATACAATGAAATGACCCGGAACAACAATTCGCAGAACATATAAAAACTAATCAGATCTTCTAGTTTGATCTGAAATTACTTTAAATATTAAAATCCACTTTCTGTTTTACTTTATTTAGGTAAATAGAATAACGATAAACATTCACCATTAAGTTAAAATGTAATCTACTAAACATATTTTAATTTTAAAATATGAGATATGTGACCCAAAAATATTTGAAATTATCATTTATAGTACTACAACATTTATTGTATTTTACTAGGTTTTTATATCTTCACTAAATAAATATAAAAAGATATCTAAGACTATTGAACTGTTTGTTTGAAAAACTAACTAAGTACTATTAAAAACTACAAACAAACAATATATTTATATAACTACTCACACAAACATATATTAGATAAACTACAACGAACTTTCCAAAATTAAAATTCGTAAACGTGGTTCGTGAAAAATTTAATACAGCATGTATTAAATTTTTCACGAATCCACGAATTATTTGAAATTGAATGTCAGTCATTATTTCGAATTCCTTTGTATTTGTCGATACTTTGCTTAAGTATTTAAGTTTTCTAACTTTAAGCTACCATTTTAATTTAAATCGTCCAAATTCGTAAAATTTAAATTATCAAAAATAATAATGAATGTCTAAATAAACATATACAAACAAATAAATAATACAATTATTTATAATATGTATTGTATTGTAACGTGGAATGGAAATAGGCAAATTAAACTTCCATTATTCAGGTATAGATCTTAGCTTTAGTCACTTGACTGCAATTCGTATAACGAGTCTACCCAAAATTGTATAATTTTCCTCTTCAGTGATATTAATACAAAAATCAGACCATATTATCATTATAGTCTATCTATAAAAAGTAGGTTAGTTCACCAAATTTAAGATTGGTTCATCTACATCTACGTCTGATATATTCTTCACAACTAGTGCCTGTCCGACTGGAAATGTTTAAGAAAAACACCCACAAATTTAGTTTGTAATATAGTTTCGTCACATTAAGTCAGTTTCAATCCAAAATAAACTTAGTACGTGTATAACGATTTACATAATATGTTTATTCTCGACTCTCCGGCTATTTAACTCAAAACAACTTAATTTTACCAGCAACTTTAAAGTGTACTGGACATATAACAAAGTTGTTTTACTTGGATTTATTAATATTTATGGGATACAGAGATTTAATAAAATGCTGTAGTATATTAAATATTTAAATCCATTAATAACTTAAGTATTTTTTTATTTTTTATTTTTTTTCTATACAAAACTAGGTTAATGCTTGACTACATTACACCTGATGGAAAGTGAAATGTAGTCTTAGGTGGTAAAGCGCATTAACCTAGCAGCCTATTCACTCTCCTCTTGAAGACACCCACATTATATTTTGCCGGAAATACCGACGCAGGCAGATTGTTCCAGTCCTTCGCTGTACGCACTAAAAAAGATGAAGCATAGCGCTTCGTTCGGACAGGTGGAGTGTCCACAACGTAGGGATGGATACCCGCCGTGCGTCGGGACGTCCGGCAAAGGAACGGGGATGGGGGAATTAGGTCGTGCAATTCCTGCGCACACTCACCAAAATGTATCCTATAGAATACTGAGAGGCTAGCAATTCTACGCCTGTGTTCAAGGCTGTGGAGTTTGGCGTCAACCAATTTAGGGTCGCCAATAAGCCTCTTTGCTCGCCTCTCAATTGAGTCCAGAACCGCAAGATGAGTCTTTGCGGCACCAGCAAATATATGGCCACAGTACTCTACACACGACCGGATCTGTGCTTTGTATAATACAAGAAGCTGTCCCGGTGTAAAATACTGTCGCACCTTCGCAAGTACAGCAAGCTTTCCCGCAGCTGCTCTTGCTCTGGACTCAATGTACCGACCAAAGTTGAGGTTCGAGGAGATCTCTAAGCCTAACAACTGAAGCCAGTCACTGTATTCCAAGGATACATTCTGGAAAGTAGGAGCCAAGGTGAAGGGGCTCCTTTTGGCGGTGAACAAACACGTCTGCGTTTTGGTGGCGTTGAATTTGACAAGATTGGCATTGCCCCATGCGGAGACTGCCTGAAGTTTGTCATTCAAACGTTGCACCATGGCTTCTCTTTCAGACTGTACTTCATCTCTACTAGCCCGAGAACTTGGCAGATATCTTTCTACAACTGTGCTGTCGTCTGCATACCCATAGATACCGGGCTTCAACAGATCGTTAATGTGCAGCAGAAAAAGAGTTGCAGAAAGAACGGACCCCTGAGGTACTCCGGCATTTATTGTCAAGGGCTCAAAAAGTCCGTTATCCAGCCAATCAGACCACGAGATATACCGTAAGCTGAAAGCTTGCTTAAAAGGCTCACATGCCAGACCCTGTCAAAAGCCTTCGAGACGTCCAGAGAGACGGCGACCGCTTCTCCGTTCCTCTCGATGGCTTCGCCTAAAATGTGTGTTGCGTACGCTAGAAGGTCCCCAGTGGACCTATTTCGGCGAAATCCGTACTGTCGGTCACTGAGGAGATCGTTACCTTCTACGTACGCTAGAAGCCGCGAGTTCAATACACGCTCCATAATCTTGCAGAGTATGGAGGTGATTGAAATGGGCCTATAATTGGCAGGATCGGCACGGCTGCCTTTTTTGGGCACGGGTTGCACGTTGGCAAGCTTCCAGGATTCCGGCACTTTTCCAGTCTTGAAAGAGAGGCGATACAGACGTGTCAATACAGGAGACAACTCACCTGCGCATGTCTTGAGCAGAATGGCTGGTATACCATCAGGACCACTGGCTTTATTCACATCTAAACGACACAATGTTCTCCATACCTCTTTGTTTGTGATGCGGATTTCAGGCATCGAAATACCGCAGTGAGGAAGATGTTCTGGAGAAGCATTGCCAGTGTCTAGATGCGAATTCTCAGCAAACAGAGAAGCAAATACATTCGCTTTCTCTGTTGCTGTGTGGGCCAGGGATCCATCAGGCTTCAGCAGAGCAGGCAGTGAGGGTTGGCAGAAGTTCGACTCGATCGCTTTGGCAAGAGACCAGAAAGCTCGACTGCCAGTTGGTCTGACAGAGAGCTTTTCGCCATTCTTAACGATCCGATCAAGACGAGCCTTCCGCAATGCCTTTTTATAGGACTTGGCAGCTTGGTTAAAGGCTCTCTTCTTTGTACTTACATCCGGAGTTTTGCGGCTTCGAGCATCAGCCCAAATGAGGTATGCCGAATGTTTACGGTCATGTGCATGACGACATTCGGCATTAAACCATGGGCGAGCTTTGCCACCGATGGGTACGTCAGCAAAAGGAATAAAATACTCCATTGCCTGATGCACCACATCAGTTATAGCATCCGCGCAACTCGACGGATCCAAAGAAGAGAAGCAGACCTGCCGCCAAGGATAAGACGCAAAAAAGTGCCGCATCTCATCCCAATCTGCTGACTTGTATTTCCATACTCGCCTAACACCATGTGGTTCGAATGCTGGTGGGGAATATGTAAATACAGATTTCACCAGACAGTGATCGGAGGTTCCCAAGGGGGACGTGACCTCTACACGATACCTGTCCGGATCAGTTGTCAGCAGAAGGTCCAGGCAATTGGCTGTATGGCCTACCACATCTGGTACCCTTGTCGCTTGCTTCACCAGCTGAAAGAGGTCCAAGGACAACGCAAAGTTCCGCGCTTCTCTTCCAGCATGGTCGGTCTTCTGGTACGGGAACAGCCAGTCCTGATGACAGGCATTAAAGTCCCCCAGAAAGACGAGCTGCGCCGAAGGGTACTGATACAGAGCCATATCTGCAGCCTCACTGAGATACTCAAATAAACGAGTTGTCTCCTGGTCACCGCTGTGCGAACGGTAGACACAGGAATACAGGATTTTTTCGTTTCCTGTGTCCACTAAAACCCATAGGGAAGAAAAAGTGGGGTCTTCAAGGTGACGGAGACGCTGAACACAGAGGTCGTTCCGCGCGTACACACTGACTCCGGCCCGTGAGCGAAAGTTGTGCTCTAACGAGTAACCGGGATAATCCAAGTATGCAGCGCTCAAAGGACATTGTATCTGCGTCTCCGTCAAAAAGAGCAAGTGCGGCTGCTCTGTCTCCAGGTGGTGGTGGACAGCTAAAAGATTTGAGTGCAAACCCCTGATATTAGTAAGGTGCACTTTATATGAGGAGGAGTGCAACCGCTGTGTAAACTTGTTCTTTTTTCTTAACTTTTTCATAAAAAAAATAAATAAATATAAAAGTGAATAGGGATGGGAAATGGCAGTTAAACGAGACGGTACGTATCGAACCCGACGTCGAAATTGGTGATGTCTTGCCACTGGGAGGCTAGTCTGGAGACTGCGGGGACGCCCGAACCCCCCCAGGGATCGCCATCGGGCCTCCTCGTCTGGTCGCCAACCAGCACGATGGAGCCACCCTGGGATTTTTCACAGCTGGCGGGGAGGCCTTTCGTGGTTGGCTATCCCACTAATTGGGCCCCCAACTATCTGCGGGCGGCCAGCGGAAAGCCGTCGCTTCGGATCCCGCTACCCTCCTCGACTAGACACCCGACAAAACAAACACCAACCCGACGTCAGACCGGTTCGCCAACGCACCGCAACTGTTCAGACCCATTTCCCATAAACGGCTTCATCGAGCAACGTGCCGGAACACGACTAGGTCGTTTTGCGGCACGACTCTGCCCGATGGGTGGTAACTTTGCCGGCGACCGGATGTTATGGTCTACCACCAAGTATATTTTTTAGTTATTATATTAATGTAATCTAAGTAGTAATAAATTTGATGTGTTTGTTTTTTCGTTTAAACGCACTAATAAGCTAGCAAAAGAATTTGTGTATGATTGGAAAGAAAGGGATGTAGTCTATGTAGCTTCATATGTGAACCTTAAAATCAATTTTACAGAGTGCCTTCTACGAGAAAATCCAATACTATTTCTTCCTTGGCTCATTCCGTTGGTAGTACTGTGTAAGTATTCAAAACATGTAATATCTTTCAAAGTAATTATTCTTTATTACTTAATGTATGTGAAAATAATTTAATGAAAAAAAAACACGCTTTCGTTAAAACTGATAATTATTATTGGTTATATAAAATAAGATTATATTAAAATTTCAAATCGAATTAAGTTCCTTCTTTTAAATATTTTGGGTTTTTATTTACATTTTTAACATTAGAATTTATCTTAATTGGTTAGTTGTTATTTTATTAAACTACTTAATTATATAAAGATATGATATGAGGTGAAGTAGGAGAGCAAATGGTTGACTCATCCTTTTAAGACACCTGAGAACTGTGTTAAGTCTAAGTGAACCTCTTTCTTTGAAGAGTTTCAAACGAGCAACAGTTGCGGAAATAATCTGTAAGATACTATTATTTATTAGATTTTTTATTTATTTACCGATTATCATGCAGTTGGTTTCAGTTTATTAATTAACATCAACAAAAGAATTAATGCATTTATATTTGCCTAGTAAATTCTAAGTTCATGAATAATTTGTGTTATGTGTATATAATATATACCTAGATAACCGCGAACCGAGGCTCGAACTACAAAAATAGTCCTTTGTTTTTTCAAACCTACTTGTATATTTATATTCATGGTACATGAGAAAAATTTTAATTCAAAAGTGGCTAATGACTGGCGCAGATGTCTCTAATGTTCTCTGAGCACTAATTACGACTGCCATTCACTGCTGAATTGTTAATGGGCTGAATTTTAATTTAGTTAGACGCACACTGACGCTAAATTGAATCTGAAAAGTTTGGACTGCGGCATATAACCATATTTGATGCTCATAATCTAGGACTTCGTAGAGTCAAGTACCTACACTTGATTTAAAAAAAATCAATATCAAAAATATAATATATATATAAATTTGAGATAAATATAAAATTGAATTAGTATTATTTATCAAATAGAGATTTTTATGAACTGCATCAGCTTCATCTTCATTCTTTATCAGCATCCCAAATTCACATCGTCCCATAGAGAGAAAATTCTAAAGAATTTTTATAGAGAATTCTCGTGTAGGAACTAGTTTAAACGTAACAGTATCTTCCGTTCCCAGGCGTTAATCTGGCTATTGTAAGAGATCTGCGTTTCGTAAGAGGCTGTGAGCGGTGAATACTGAAGCCCCTTTACCACATTGTCATTGTCCCCTTCCTTCCATATCCTACCATTCCCTCCCCATTTCTCTAAAGGATTTGCAAATAACATCAAATGGATTGAAATAAGATATAGCCTATATTTAATCAGAATGAAAATAGCATTTGGAATTGTAGTTCATGCTACCTTTACGAATGCATTAAATTATTAAAGACACATTTTGCAATTTAATTTAAAATAGTGGTATAATAATAATAATTATAATATAATAATAATAACAATAATTTAAAATAAAATAGTGACCATAATTTAAACTTAATTGAATTGTCATTAGATTATAAGTAGTATTTACATCCAGTAGACATCTATTTTAAATAAATATAGTTTAATCTGTATTACCCGCAAAAGGTACGTAAATATCAATTAATTTAATAACCGTTATGTAGTCAAAAATGTTGTCCTGATGATTAAGAAGACCAATCAAAAAATATTTGCATATCAATGCATTTATTTTAAGGAATATTTGTATCAATTGCAAAAAAAACTATTTCCGAATGACAAAAATATTGTTACATTATTTATTCAACAGAACTAAAAATCTTATCGCTGTCCCATTTCTGTGCATAGTATAAATACATGTCGATCTCTTTCTTATTCAAATGGAATAGAAGATAACTAGTTGTCTACAGCTTTCTCTGTCTGTTTTCTGCTGAATGTACAAACGTACAAAGCAATTTATGCTTCATTCATAGAATTGTAATTGTATTTGTTTAAGCCTTAGCATATAATATATCTTATTTGATCATTTAACAAGCTAATCTTGTTATAAAGATAGATACGACTTACATAAGAAACACTGTAGGTACCTTAAAATAATATTTAATTATATAGGAAGATTTTTTTTTTTTTTTACTTCAATAGATTCTTAGTTTTTATTTTACGATTTGGTAAACTGTCATAGTTTTAGTAATGTCAAAACTCGTATTAGAGGTACTGTATTTAAAGTAAAACTAGAGACGAAAACCGAAAGGTAAAAGTGATTTTGAGATATTTTATCCTATAAATCATTTTATACATCAAAAATGGATAAAACAAAAAACTATTTAAGTTAAGATAGATAAGACTTTAAAAAAATTTCATGTAAATGAAATTGCCATGACATATTGACCGAATATGACATCAAGAATATACCTATATTATTAACAACAATTTTGAGATAATTTTAAATTAAATTGCTCAAATAAACAGTGAATACATCAATTTGCACAAAAGACCAAAATAAAAGAAGTAATAAATAAGATGGAAAAAAAACAACTAACCTAATAACATAATTGTCTAAATAATAAAAAGGATAAAAAAATCTTTAATAAAGATCGATTTTCGATATAACAAATTTAATGTCCTCTTATATATGTAATCTCCAATAACTCTTATACCTATATGAATGTTAAATTTAGACTTAGATACCCTTTCTAATGAAAGATTAATCTACAGGGTAGCACCTGTGACCTCTAGATTACCGTCCCTATGTCCCTATCAATTATTAACTAGTTGACTATATATCCTCCCATGTTGATGAATTTAGTAGTACATATGTACTACAATTTACATTTTACGCGAATGTAAAGAATAAGATTAAACACACTTATTCTGAAGTAAGCATTTTCTTTAAATGAACTAATTCAATTTTCACTTGACCTTTCTGTATGTACATACGTTGAAAGTAAAGTATTGTATTTCTTCGTTTATTGGACTCACAGTTTATAGTAGTAAGGTTCAAAAGAGAGTACGTGACAATACATTGGATTTCTGTTTTCTTAATAAAATATAATAAATATTGAAAAATATGATATCTGATACTTATATTATAGTTTTTTTTTATATTATTAGAAATGATTGATGAAATTAAGAGTATTATTATCAAATCCAACTTCGTTAAAGGAAAATATGAGATATAAAAATAGTAATAAAAATCTGAGAAAAAAATCAGAATAAAAAAGTAGTAAAAATCTGAGTAAAAAAATCAGATTGTTCACTAAATTTGGTTTAGCGCCTCATATTGTCTGTTGAAAATAATTACTATGTACATCAGATAGTTTCAGAAATAGGGAAACGAGTAGACTCAGGATTATTACCAGTCTAGTGCTCGATGTATGTGCCGCCATACTACAACACCCGTATAGTTTGATAGAGTTCTGTACCGCCTTAATACCTTTTTTGTTGTGCCCTTTTTTATGTGCCACCAAGTTCTTACTTCTATTTATACTGGAGAACGATTTTGGAATACATTTTCGTCTATTTTTGTAGGTTCCAACATTTCAAGCCACAAAATATTTAATAATTGTATTTAATTGGAAATATATAGAAAGATCCGTATTCGTTTTTGAAAAATGTTATAAAATTAGTCTTACATCGGTAATACAAACATAATTAATACGGACATAATTAAAAAAAAATCGTACATTGACATTATAGTCAAATTAACCACTATATTTTTTTTTTTAGAATATTGTATTGTATTGTAAGACGTAAGTGTTATTAGTTTAGTCCTTGAGACCATAGACTTTTCCAATAACACTTGATTGCAGTTGTTGCGGACTTCTTGTCTTGATGGTAAGGCTATTTTAAAAACACTATGGCACGCTTACAGACCCCGCTGGTGTTACAATGTTAACAGGTTACCTTCAAAATTTGTTTGTTCATTGTTTTAACTTGCACCTACCAATTTTGTCATACTAATCCCTTGTCCCTCGCAAGATATACGGCTGTTAAAATATATATCAATAAATAAATTGGGTACGTAAACAATTTATTTTTTATATATTTATTTGTTTTTATAATTTTTATTTGTAAAAAGGGTACGAGTATAATGTAGATATTTATTTATAACAATGCAATGTTTGAATTAGACTCTATAATAGAAAAGTCTAAAATTATACATTTTTGTAAACTCATATAGTTTGAACATTATTCAGATATTGAGGTTAACTTAACTTATCTTTGCATTTTTACTCTTCGCATTTTGACAGACTTCACATGTAACAATATTTAAAATGATTGTAAAATCTTAACTAAGTAACTATTTTATAAACATACATTATTACTGTCTTTATATAAACATTACTGTGACAAAGTTTCATGCGGCTTTATATACCTATTAACATTTTCTATAGAGACCATTTTTCATTCATACAAAGCCTTATCACAGTGAACGAGGAATGTCGGACCGACTCCGTCCTGAGGCAATATCCGGTTAGTACCAGATATATCCGGCTTGAGATAGACTCTGTATGAGGGTGGCTTTAAATACAATATATTTTATACCTTGCTTTCAGATTCTAAACTTGGACCTCAAGCTCTTTGTTAAATAATGTTGTTGTAAAAGCCTATCAATTTGGTTTTCATTATTATAATAATCAAGAACGGTTTCCAATGTTAAAATGGCCAGTTATTTCATATACATCAAATTTAAATTCAACTACTAACAACTAAAAATTTGACAAAAAGCGAAAAACTGTTTCTAAATACAGACGCACTCTCAAATAATTTGGAATATTCCACCAGCATTGTTAGGCGACATAGTTGAAAGCACAACATTTATTGTATTTTAATATTGTATCGTAGTATTGTATTGTAGTATTATATTGTAGATTACTAGGTGGCACTATGTGAGCTCATGTTATCAATGTTCTGAAAAAAAATATTATTTTTTTTACTTAACCCTAAATTAAAAAAAAATTGCGATCGAAATATTCAGAGGTACTGCAGAAAGAAGCTAGTATTGAAATCACAAATAAATATTAATTATTAATATTAAGTATTAATAAATATTATAATAGAAATAAATATTAATATTATAATTGAAAATTGAAATGTACCAAGGGGTGCAACCGTGCAGCTCGTAATTATTCCTTTTTTACATGAATTATAAGTTTCCAGTTACCAGTAATCTTGTTCATGGGAAGAAAAGGAGTAGTTTATTTTATGTTTTCTAAAAGTACTCGTAATAGGGATATTATCTGACTCATTGATTTATCTATAAAACTTCACGGTTTTACTAACCGATACTGTTAATAACTCAATAGTCTTCATTATTATTAGTGTTCACTGAATGCCAATGGATAAAAGTAGAGTATGAAGTAAGTAAGTCATGAAGTAATTATTGGAATTCAATTTTATTTCAGTGCATGGGCAGTTGACATAACGATAAAATATTCATACGAAAAATGTGATTTATTGTCTGTATTATTTGTACATATTAAATTAACAGCTTAATCTATCTGATTAAATGTTTTGATGCAATATTATATTTACTATTGGCCTCTAAATATAATTGTACCTAATATAAAAAAATCTATCACCACCATACATTTATATACAAACACGGCCACCAAAATTAGTATATAACAATATTATACAACACACACATAGATATCTAATGATGAGGTTGGAATCTAAACCAATACAAACATTGCACTTACACACACATTAGCATCACAAAGCCCGAGGTATTTCATTAAAACCTACATTAGCTTTCGACTACCAGATTGATCTCTGGAAACGATTTCGCGTTATCGGCATGAGCGATTTTGATCTATAAATATACATGAAATTGAATAAAATAAATGTTTTGTGCCAACACGGATCAATGAGAAAATCATTCAGAATTAAATAGACCATCAAAAAATACAAAGAATATTATAATTAAATCTGGTCAAGTGCGAGTCGAACTTACGGACGAAGGGCATCGTACCATTATATGTAAAAAGTGGCAATAATCACGTTTTATTGTATGGGAGCCGCCTTTAATATTTATTTTATTTTGTTTTTAGTATTTGTTGATATAGCGGCAACAGAAATGAATAATCTGTGAAAATTTCATTTATCAAGCTATCACGGTTTATACATACAGCTTGGAAACAGACAGACAGAAACGAAGTCTTATTAATAGGTTTCCGTTTTTAAACTTTGGGTACGGAAGCCTAAAAAACAGAACATAACAAGGCTTTTGTCGAAGTTATCGGAAAGGTAAAAACAATAATAGAATATGTGCAGAATAATTATAAATATAAGTTTATCTTAATAATATCTATTGTAAGTAAAAAAAAAACAGTTACCATTATATACAAACGTAACTTTTAATAATCTTGTGGAATATTCAAATATGACGGAGAACTTTAGGGAAGCTTAAAGATGGATATAACTAAAAATAAGATATAACTTAAAAGTTGAATTATACTTTGAAATTGTCCATAACAATTATTCAGCTATATTAAGTTTATTAAATTTTTTAATAACTCATCGACACGAGCAGGACTCCACCCTGTAATCTCTCGGAAACCGTGCTGTAGCTCTGCCGTTTCAGCTATCGGATTGGATTGGATTGATGTGATATGATTGATTTCGATTCCAAAAACTTATCATATATAGGAACTCGATAAGTGACGCTGGTAGAAAATAATTAATCGGAGGCAGTAACTTGTTGCTGCCTCCGATATTAAAATTAGTAATAATATCATTATTTCAAGGCTATTTCACGAAACACTAACCTAATGCTGTCTTCTTTGCAGAATGTCTTTTCTACGCTCCTGTATCTTGGTGTGCATCTGCGCCTGCGCACTCGCACAGCGTATAGACCAGGAGCCTCTTCTCTCACCGCGACCCGCCCGGGTCAGGGACCGCGACCTCAAGCCGGATGAACCGACCTGCGACCAGCTCAAAGCTATGTGGAGGTCAGTCAGGATATTATTTAACAACATAGGTATCGTGATTATTTAAATAAATTATGTAATCTTTAGATTGACTGTTAAACCTATGTGTTTGCAATTCTCGTCAACATAATATTGTTTATATTTAATAACAATTAATATTTTATAACTTGAAACGTATTTTAGCGTTTATTCAACAAAGAGGGTATAATTGATATTTGGTTGCTAATTAAAATATCCAATAGTTCATTAATATAAATAAATAGTAAAAACTAAAAACAATTAAAATAACCGCAATAATTTACATAACTCTGAGTCTAACTATTTTGAAATTAACATTCAGTTCAATATAAGATATCTTGAACTATTGGTAATTAATTCCCTAAATATTATTACTAAATATTACTAAATACCGCAAGCTAATAACTATCCTTCTCACTAAATTCTAGGCGAGGAAGGAATTCGGAGAAATATTACTCCGCATACCAAAACTTCACGTCATATCAAATATCTCAAATTGTAATTCGGAAATTATTTGAAATTCTTAGATTCTTGCTAATTACGAAATAAACAAACTTAATTCTTGACTTTTTTTTTGGGTTGATTTGTAATACTCGAAATAATAAAATTGCAAAACATTGAAAACGTTTTCAAAGCTTCCGAAACGAGCTTTCACAACCGGTAATATTGATGAAAAGTTTAAGCAGCTTTTAAACTTTTCGTATTTACCATTTTGGTTTAAGGAATACGACTGAGAGTTGGATACGGATTATTTTTAAGAATAACAACTGCTTATAATTGAAACATAAATTGTATTTAATTCTGTATGTCTGTATTATTGTGAATTACACAAAAGCTTTATACGTGTAAAACTTTAGTTCTGAACTTCTCAACTTATGAACCGACTCCGGAACTTGCCGACATGTAGACTCTAGTTTTCATATTACAGTGTTTATTTTATACTAAGCCATATAAAAAAGAAAATTGGATTGTCAATTAATGTCAGATTCAAAACATGTCACGAATAATTCCAGAGATAGGCGTATTGTAAAGAACAAAATACAATACTTATAATATTAATTCAGATAACAACATCAGCTGTCTTTTATGTCAGTTACAATTAAGCCCAATCCAAAGTGTTATCTAATAATTGAAAATTTTTGTATTAACAAACAAAATGTAGAAGAAGAAACTTTAGAATGAAAATGTTATCTTTACATAGACAAACAATTAGATATTATTTAACTTGTCAATAACTATTATGAATGGGTATTTTTTAAGGGTAAAAGTAAACTGCTGACACACTAAATAGCGATTACATACATGGATACAATTTATTAGTATAAGGGTAATTTTTACATTTTGAGTATTGAGATCAACGACTTATTTAAATGAATAGAAAACTTAGAGATGAATCAGTATAAAAATGAGATAATTGTCAAAGATAAAAGTAGGTTAAATTATAATTTGAAATTAATGGACTTACAGTAGATGAAGATAACTATATTATTATACTAGCTGTGCCTGCTACCTACCTAATGCATAGTTCATAAGCACAGATTTCGATTTTGATAAAACGTACCCAAAGTTTCATCAAGTTCAAAGTTTCAAACACCGGCAAGTAGTTTTTGCGTAGACGAGTATTTCTAGTATTTTTTTCGTTTTTTTTATTGGAAAGGGTATTATTATTCCTTGAGGGGCGGATCACTATTTCAATTCAAAAACTATTTCAATTCAAAAATGTCTTACCGCATTGGTACGAAAATAGGACATTATTAAGATCTCTACTTTTTAACGATTTTATTAAAATAAAAACAATAAATGTAAAGTGAAGCCCATGACAATATATATCCGAAATTTTCATCCAAACTGGTTAATCCGTTTCTGAGATTAGCGTGCTCAATCATACAGACATACAAACATGAAGACGAATGGGCAAAATTAAAAAAAAACACTTTTGGTTTCCCTCGCTTATATAAAGGTCCCCCATTTAGAATTTCTGACAATTTTTTCCATGTACAGACAACGATCAGTTACAGTTTTATTATATGTATAAAGATACATTTCTGGAACACTTTAAAGAAATATATCTTTTGTTAGAATGAAGAATGTGCAATGAAAGTTAAAAACTAAATGTTACTTAGAGTGACGCTCAATTTCTCTGTATAAAAGTTATTTACATTTGGCACATATTTTTTTCGTGTTACGTGTACAACTAAAAGAGAAACACAAACAGATTTATTCTAGATTTGGATTCCGTTAGTTATCCCCTCACATTCTGGCTATATATTTTTTAATATTTTCAATGTACACAGACTACTCGTCTATAGATTTGCATGATACATATTACGTGATTTACATAATTTGACATAACTTTTTTATTTCTTAACCGATTTCAATAAGATAAACACTAAATGTTAAGTGAAAACTGTGACAAAGTACCTATTACTTAAAATTGCATCCAAATTAGTTTAGCCGTTTCGGAGATTAGCGTGCACAAACATACAGACAAATAGACAAAATGAAAAGCCATTGTTTTGGGTCTTCTTGCTCCCATTATGTTTTGTTTAAATATTTTCCAAGTACAGTTTTCGATCATTGACAGTTTTATTATATGTATATATATTGATATTTCAGTTAACGTGTGTTTTTTTTTAATTCCTTTATGAATAAACCCCGACTATTAATGGAATGTATCTAAACACACTCTGAGTTTATTTCTTATTACACTTATTTCAATACTCGTCAAATTTTTTATTATATTTATTTCAACACTATATAATAGCTACGTACTAAAGTAGACACAGATAAAAGCAGCAACATTACAGAAGGGTTTTAAAATTAACTAACCGTAAAAAAAAATTTTAAAAAACACCGATACAAAAAAACCTCTAAAAAGGATAAAAGTAATATTATCATGTACTTATTGAAGTCGTTGAGTCGGGGGACTTTTGTACGTATGTTGATGATGTTGTCTATTTTACGAAGTTTTCATAGCTCATGTTCAATGCATGAAGACTTAGGTCTTAGACTATACGATTTGTTATTGATATTTCGTTGGTATTTGCCTGGGTAACTTACGTGCATTTTGATTTCTTCCTCTATTTAGCAGTTCCTTAGGTATTAGAAACGACTACGATACTTCTTATACTTCTCCAGAAAATATATAAAAGACTGTCCAAATTACGACTATACTGGCGGCAAGCTATGATGGCCAGTTTGATTATTGTCAGTAAATTAATGAATAAATGAATAATCAAGATTAACGAAACAAATTGCGATCCTTATTGTCAATATTGACTTGCACTATAAATTATAAATATTGCCTACTAATTATGTAACATAGTCGCTGATAAATCTTTTTACGCCATTGACAGAATCTTTAATAGTAATCGAGTATATAAATTAGTTACATTATTATTTTTAGATATGGTTAAAAAAATATATTATATGAAACATGTAAGTTATACAATTATAATAATTGTCGTATTTATTAACCATTCATATTTTCGTTTTATTAAAACTTTTTATTGATAAATTAATTGCTATAGTAGCAATGAAAACAGCAATTTATAAATTTGACTGGTATTTGCTTATATTTTTTTCGATAAGAAATGTATATTCACATCTCTAATGCAATGTGTCACACCGGTCATTATGTCGTGACGCAACTATAGTATAAAATTAAATAAGCAAACAAAGTAGGGGATGAGAACTAGTTTAAAATTCTGTCCTATTATAGTAAGTAGTTCACAATTTAATAAAAAACAGTCTGGAAAACTTTTAACGCGTCCATGAAGCTTATTCAAGCGACTATAACTTTATTTAATTTCATGTCTTCTCGGATAGTTTTTATCGATTTTTCAACTCTCAGACGTTGAACTTTTAGTAAAGGTAGATGTCAATTTTATCGGACTTTAAAAAACCTTTTTAAGTAAAGTTATTCTAGAGCTTGGCAGCTGGAATTATTTGAAGTGTGTCATCCGTACAGGTGTCCAAAAATACTCTATATAAACAAAAAAATATACTCAATAAAATATAGCAAGATTACTTTAATGACAGTCCGCTGTCACTAAGACGCTCCGCGGAACTGTATTGTGTAATTATATCTTAATAGAGATACAGTAAAAGAATATATGCATATGTATATAGTGTTTAAAAAAGATTGTAATATTATAATAATAGTGTTTAATATAAAAAAAAATAAGTTTTTAACATATTTTCTTACAGTGTGAAAAAGATAGATCTTATGAAATATCCATAGAATTATTGTATAATCTATGGAAATATCAGGTTCATTGATTTACTTAAACATCGAAATTCTATGAATTTCCTGTCAAAATCGGATAAAAAGTATCCTATAACATTGTGTTAAATTAAAAAAAAATCAATTTATTTCATTCATTACTCCACGAGTTTAAAAAGCACGAACATAAAAAAACTGAAGCTATTTATATCAAGAAAGACGAAATTTATCGTATTGTCACGTACTCTCTTTTGAAGCTTACTACTATAAATTGTGAATCCAATAAACGAGCAAATACAATTCTTTACTTTCAACGTATGTACATACAGAAAGGTTAAGTGAAGATTGAATAAGTTGATTTAAAGAAAATACTCACTTCGGAATAAGTGTATTTCATTGTACTTTACACTGGTTCTGCAAATTGTAGTATATATAGTAGAACCCCGATAAGTTATAATCAACAAATATTTTTAAAGTAATAGAGATTTTAACTTGTCAAAGATGTTATGTTAGAGTGATGGCGAAGACGGGGGTTAGGGGCGTGAGTAATATTCAGCTATTTTTCTCGAATTTTCCAGAAGAAATGGTAAATAATACACAACATATGTGTTATATTATAATTTATATTTTTCTAAGGTGTAGTCTGGAAAAAAAGTTTGTGATTTGTTTGTTTTAAAGAGTTCACAATTTTTGTACGATAAATAAAATTTTTCAATAATAAATAAAGAGGAGAACACATCACAGATTTTTTATTCTGCTTTTTAATTTAATGCGCAATTAAAAAACTCTCAGAATCTATTGCTTGCATTGTGTTCTATTATTTCTTAGAAAACCCTTAATACTGAACTTCCAATAATTGCATTTGATATTTCTGGAATTAGCAGATAGTTAAAGTGATTGAGGTTTTCGGGGTCTGAGAGGAAAGGAGCATTAATTTTGAAATTACAGATGTTTTTACGTTGTCAAGGTTTTAGTTATCGCGGTTCCATTGTATATACCTAGCTATTATCAACATTTCTTTCAATAATGATGCATATTTTTTTAATTAACTAACGTAATATTAATAAATTGAATTGAAGCCTTCAATCTATATAACCACGAATTTATGGGACTATTGTTTCCAAAGGAAATTTTGCCGCTTCTTTCCCCAGAATATTCTTAAAATATCAATGTGGGCGTGTTGTCTAGAAATAAACGATAATTTACAGTACAAAGGGTTTCAGATAAAAAATGGGTAGTTCGTCCCTTGTGACCAGATTTAGATACATGGTGGAAAATCCACGTACATTTTACAACACGATCTAGAAATAAAATAAATTTATATAAATTGAAACAATATATGTGTCTTCTTGTTATATTTGCTATTTCCTGAACGAAATAATTTCCAAAAGATAGTGGGAACGTTATAATGTAATCCAGAACATGCCTGCCTGCATTGATAGGTCTAGACATAGATCAGACTCAGAATGGATACTACGATTAGAGATTTCTAGAAAGTAGAACCTCCTTATATTTGACAAAAAAGAGTTTGTCCTCGTGTGTTCATATAAATATTTTCGAAGACTCTGAGGCTTACTTACGCTTTCATCACTTTGCATGCTTTTAGGTACTTCAAAACAAATTTCACAAGACAACGTGAATTGTACTTAAATAAGCCTGGAGAGTTAGGGAAGTCCATAAAACTTTATTATTAAACTTATTAATAATAACAAAAATCAGAGAAAAGTCAAGAATAATTAAAGTGGTAATTTCTATTAAAATAACTTAATAAAAAGGTAACTATTGCTTTAAAACATAATTTATTTTAAAAGATTCTTAAGGATCTTATAATCTTATAAAATATCATAAATAGAAATTTTATGTAAGCCTCCGCGATATCTAACATTCAATCTTTTACAAACTAATTAAAAAATCGCTGATGTAGCTTCACTGCCTCAACGATGATATAAATAGAAAAAACATAAAATTAATATTACTTTCCATTATAATGATCAAAGGAATTCTGACAGACAGAAATTCATTACAGAAATAAGAAACAAGCTTTTTAATTTGTTGAATTATTGTTATTATTTCCTGCTTACCATTGTAATTGAAGTTTTAAAAATATCTATACATGTTAAGGCATGTAAAGCTTATTTAAAATTATATAAATGGAGAATGAAAAATAAACCGACACGTGCAGGGATTTGAACCCGCGACCTTTTGGAAACCCGTCGCTCTACCAATTGATGTACCGTATCACTGTCCGTCTCGATGAATTAAGCATTCTATATGTAATCGTCTTTATCGGGACGGATTTCCAGAGGTCACAGGTTCGAATCACTGCCCGTATCGGTTTATTTTTTATTGTATATTTATATAAAAGATGTAATTGAAACTATCTAAGTCATTTACTTAATATGGGAGTGATTTGTTCAGTCACAATTATTACTATATGACATTTCCTAAATGCAATGTATGACTATTTAAAATTAGAATTTTTGACTTTGACTTTGAGTTTTTTGACTTTGCTTATGTTATAACAAAATATCGGCTTTAACATTTTCTTGATACCTCGCTGTATACTCACTCATTACTCACTAATCCAGGTTTGCCATTTAGAATTATAGTTCTATTAAATACAATTTATTACCGCAGTTATCGAAATGAAACGAAAGATTTTAAGTTCCTTATTTATCGAAAGCTGCTGTTAGCTTCCATGGCTTGAAGTGGTTTGATTTAAGTATTATAGACACACAGTCCAACACTCTTTCCTCCTTTTGACAGGACTTTTGGAGAAAAACATAATAATAATTAACAATACGATTTATTTTAATCTTTGATAATATTATAGCCACATGAAACAAATAATTTATATCTGCAAAAATCAGTAACGAATAAGTGGAAAAGTAGTAATTTCAAGTTATAGGTCCCAGATTCATGCCCGGTCGACCAAAAGATTTGTATAATAAATACATCGTTCAAGAAAAAAACATGGAAAAAGGAAATGAATGAAAATGAATACTAATTATTTATGTAATCTGCAATGAAAGAGGTTTATTAGGATGAAAAGCAAAGACCTGGCCCAACAGTACTTCATATATGCAGTCTCATAGAAGTATATACTCCTCTGTTCTTTGAATACATGATAACCTTGAACAAGTACTAGAGTACAATGTATTCGACATTGTAACCCTTCAACCGTCAAGATAATAAAAGGTCAAACATAGTCTAGAGCTGGCCGCACTCTGTTAGTAATATTACCCGTAACTTGATTACCACTTTATTGACCTTTACACACTAGTGTCGCACGCGACTCTACCACAGAATTATGGTTAACTCTACCACAACATCATCTAACAAAATTTACAATCTATAATTGCTATAGATGGAACTTGTCTTTCGAATTTTAATAGTCGTAATAGTATTAATTGCATATATATATGCTTATATATAATAATAGCTTGTATGTATGTATTTGTATTTACCTACATGATGTGAACATGTTATATATTCGGTGAATATATTCTATTTTTAAACCTTAGATCATGTTACACCTAACGTTATGAAGAGAAAATCTAACAAGATAATAATTTTCTATTAACTAACTTTATATATTTTTCTTATTTATTATTTATAATTAAATTTTGACGGGCGTTACATGTACATAATATTGTATTAATTGTAACAATATACTAATTTATAGCTTGTCGTTTGAGGTAATTGTATTTGTATGAGCGCCAACTGGGGATTGATTCACTTAAACAATAAGAAAGTTTCTGTTATTAATTCAAATTCAATTTCAAAGCATAAGATATTATATTATACTCAGTACACAGTATAAACTAACATACGTTGTTATAAATAGTTTTTATATCTACACTAAGAGAAAAGCTGGACAGTTTTTTTAAGCACGCATTTCTGGACTAAGCAAAAAACATTTTATATTCAAAATTTATTATTAAGGAAGTTTGTACACTATATAATATGTAGCGTAATATAACATTAAGACCCTTACACTCACTCATTGCAACATTTTTTATAAATCATAACAAATACTATTTTATTCCGGATTAGGTAGCTGAACTAATATGCCATACTAGTTCTGACCTGTATGTGACCTGAGTGTCACAAAATTGAAACAAACAGCTGGATCTAAGATATTTTGCATAATTTCAATATTTTATTTCATTGTATAAGTAGTTCACGCAATGCTAAAACAGGTCGTCCTGTAGCTTTTGTGTGTTCATTGAACCCCGCCAATAAACTAAATTAACACTAATAAACTTTCCCATTTCAGACAAAGATATCAGATCACAACGTAGGCTCACGTCATTTTGAAACAAAGTACATGCATATTTGTAAATAAAATACAGTATACTTATAAAAGAAAGACAAATCTAAAATAAATATAAAAATAAACGAAACTAAAAGGTATATTCTAATAAGTCTATTAAGGATTACGGTACAGGATAAAAATGCTTATTTATCGTAAAAAAATCTCCAAGGATGTCAAGAAAATTTCATTTCCCTAATCCATATAAACCTTTGTATACGTAGCTTGTTGTATTATCTATATTGGATATCCCTAATATTTCTTACTTACGACTTCTACTGGCTTTTTCTCATAACTAAAGCTGTGGACAACACAATTGGGTCATTCCATTATATAGAGAACACTGTAACCTCTTAGTTATAATATTATTGATAATATTATTGATAATATTATTGATAATATTATTGTGTATATAACTAAGAGGCTAGAATATTTTTGAGCCTAACCTTTATTTACACTTTGAATATATTATTTCTGTACGAATGTTTTATTGGGATTCTTTAAAAAGTCAATGTCAAAGTCAAAATTAAAAGTCTTTATTGAAAATAAGTTTTATGCGAAACATTTTATCATTGTCAAAGCTATTTAAGGCTAAATCTATCTCTATGTCTGTATCCTAGAAATGGTGTGTGTTTAAAAAAAAATACATTAAAATGTTGATTTTTGTGTTATTTTTTTATGTCCTCAGGTTTTCAAAACGTCAAGCACGAGCCCCTGAGATTATGAATGAAGTGAATTCATACAGAGACCCGTTGATGTACAACGAGTGGCCGGTATACACAGCCATGCCGCGAGCTGCCCCCAGGTAAAATAATTGTAAATAATTCCCATTTTGCGCATATCATAATCAGTATATAACGGACATAAAGTGCACCCAAAAATGCACAAACAAATTAAGGATTACAGATATTATTACAGTGTGGAAATCGAACCCACGACCTTTGGTTCCACTATCAGTTATCTACGCTTACGTGGGTATTAACTAAGCTATGAACACATCATCGTGTTGGTCCTACCTATAAATAATTAATTGTATAAAGATTTCGTCTCAAAATTCGTGTACCAAAAACGTGTACTTTTCTATTTTAAAATGCTTAATACTGAATTTCTTAAATATTATCTAAAAATAGGTACATATTTAAACTACTCAATATGAAATCAAAAAGAACATAATGAATCTGTTAAGAATGACTTTATTTAAAAACATTACATTTTAAATAAAAATCTTTCTAACGTCATATTTTTTTTTAAATAGATGGAAATTAAGCATTTGTTTTTAAAAGCAATTAAAGCTAATTTCACGAATAGAATGTGTTTAAACCAATGTTACAATAATAAATGAAACAACGAATTCCTAATTACAATTCTAGAACACAAACAAAAATTCAAACAAATTTATCAAGTGGGTTTTCCACAATATATTTTATTTTTAAAAAATAAACACAGGCTGTAACTTAAGCGTTATTTAGTAGCAGGGAATAAATAATCTACCGCTACCTTAATTCCACCACAATGAACCAATTCTTACAAAGTTGTATTATTTCATTTGTAATATTGTGATATTTAATTTTTTTGAAAGAAATATTCTTATATTTATTTTTTTAAAAGAAATAAGAATTTTATTTCAGAGAAAGAATTTATTTTGTTTCTAAATATCTTTAGACGTGTGTAGCTTAGTTAAATATTAATTATATATATAATGAACTAAAAACCGATACGGGCAGGGATTCGAAGTTGCGACCTCTGGGAAACCGTTCCGAGACGGTTATTTAGGATTTAGAATTTATTAAATAATTTTAAGAACTTTATATCACATACTACTAAGTCTTATTTATTGTAACATTGTATAAACTCCAGTCTGTATAAAAAACATATTTGAAGAACATTGGCAATAACAATTATTGCTATCAGAAAATATATATTAATAGGTACGTCAATTTTATTCTCTTTATAGAAATCATACTATTGAGTTTGAATGTTATGATAATTAATTCATACATATTCCTCCTGTAATTCATACACGTTCATACATTTGGGAAAGGTTTAAATTATCATATTTAAATAATTCCTTAATAACCTTATTCTTTTAAATTTACGCTTACAATTACAAAAATGTAATGTTATTTTATTCGTTTCATTATCACAGTAATGGTTTTAACCTCTGAAACAAAAAAGGACAAAATATATTTAATCTGTTTGTATCCTACAACATTGTTTTTTTTAGTCGCCGGTCTTGATAAAAAGTATTCTTAGTTTTAGGCGACTACATTAATTTTAAAATACATCAGGTATAACATTAAAATAACATTTACAGAAAAAACAAATTTACTCCTAAAATCCTATTTATCCTATCAGAATTTTGATGAAACCTGTTATCAGTGGCTTCGTGAATAACGATTACGCCAGCGTTATTATATTGAATTTTATCGTAAAGAAACAGGCTGTTCCCGGTGACTTCGTGTGACATTTTTATTCTATGTATTAAAATCTTTTTTATATAAATTAGCAATTTTCCGTTCACAACGGTTTCTTCCACGATGTTAAAAACATAAATTTATTAAATAACATTGTCACCTTAGTTACATATATTTAAACTTTTACACAGTAAAACTTTAATAACATAAACTTGGATAACATAAACTCAATAATTAAAAAAAAATAATCTGCGCCCTTCTCTATATAATCAATAAACTATAACTTAAAATACTGGAAGACAACATCTATAACTTAAATAAAATAATTTCAGTACTACCCTCAATGACTTAAAGAAATGTTTTCATAACTTAGTTTAAGTTATAAAGTTGGCAGATGTCAATTCCAGTAAATTCGTTGAGTAATACTGGAAGTACAGTTTTAAGGGATTTTTATGAAATAACAAATGAAAACAAGGAAGCAATAAATACCGAGATATATTTTGCACATCAAAAGCATAATCTTAAGTTAATTTAACGAGCAATGTAGAACTATAAAATATGATATGTTCTCCTCTCTATTTATCATTGAAAATAGAATCGATGAAAAAACTGTGGACTCTTAAAAGAAAAGAACATCACAAACTTTTTCATTAGACTAAACATTAAATGAAATTTCAATTTCTATATAACGGTATGTTAAGTGTGATATTAGAGACCACTCTTTCTTGTGTATTCTGGTACAAATAGCTAAGTATTAACAATCTTACATAATACCTTGATAAATTAAAATGTCAATAACCTAAAATATTTTGCATTCGCAATTCTAATATACTATGTATATATGATTTAATAATATTTATATACATTTATGTAAATATATGATATATATTTATGTCGTCTACGTTTGTATAATCATAATTTATATAGTAATAATTAACATGGTAATATATTTATAAAGTATCAAATCCACACTGAAACCATATGTCCTCCATCCAAAGGTTGTCTGAAAGATATTGATCTTTATCAAAAAGGCAGTACAAAGTACCTTTAAATTGTCTGAATCAATGTATTTTTTTATACCAACCCAAATATTGTATGAAAAATTTAATGTTAACATTCAATTCCCACTCGCTGGCTTCTATTGAACTCTTCAAAGAGATAAGCCTAAATTATTACACCCATTGAAGCCCAAAATAGACCCTGTAATTTAAGTTTGAAGCTTTTTAAGTATGAAATACATATTATAAAAGTTTTTAATTATTTTATTGCTGAAAAATATTGTGAGCGAATGTTTTAATTTTTTTATATTTTACTTAATAATAGTTGTTGCTAGTATTTTTTTTTTTGCAAACAAAATATATATTAACAATTAAAAATCGAAACGTTACTGATATTTTCCCAAAATTTACTACAGATATTAACTACTTGTCTTTATTTTTAAAATATATATGTTTTTTTATAGATGTTGATTTGACTTTTTGAATTCACCTGTAAAATAACAACTAAAATTAGAGTTATAGAAAATATATTTATTGATATAAACACATAATTAAAATTACAAAATAGTTTACAATTACGATGAGCATTTTTTTACATTTTTACAGTTGTTAATTAATTGAAATATTAAATAAGTTTCCATTCTAAAGCCTGGCATTAAGAGATCCCACGCATTCGTAATTCTCAATGTCGTGGTATTCATTTTGTTTCTATAAATATTTAAATAACATTTTTATTAATATTATTCAGCTGAGTTAAGTTAAATTATATTTTAAATTACCATAATAATAACCGATCAGAATATTTTTGTTCGGTAATTATAAAATTAAAAAAAACTTCTTATATGAATCGAATTTATTCTCGGACATACATACATCTATATAATAAACTACCAAAAAATTATACAGTTACTGATACATATTTAACATAGCCATGAGTGCATTTGTTCTAGTGTATTTAATCGCCGCGTTGGTCGAGTGGTTAACGCAGACGCCTAACGCATAGCGACGCAATGGGGCTCGGGTTCGATCCCCAACAGGGACAGGCATGTATGTGATGATCATAGATGTCTCTATTTCTGGGTTTGGTCGTTTATTAAATATATTCTTAGTATTTATAATGTGTATTTTTATTTATTTGTATCGTTATCTAACACCCTTAACACAAGCAAATAATTTGCTTACTTAGGGGTTAGATCAATGTGTGTAACTTGTTCCATATTATTATTATTTATAATATTTCATTGATCTGTGATTTACATATAAATTTCAGCATTTTTCACTCCTCAATATAAACTTAAACGATTCCTAATCTCGCATTCTAAGCACGTAATATTCTAAAAAAAAGAACAAGATACCTCTTCATGTACTAATATATAGATATCTCCACCTGAAAAATATGTAAAAATATGTACCTGAAAAGTATGACAGCTTCATTGATTATTTATTTTTGTTAATATACTCCTAACATTTGATAACTTACTTCCAAAATGGCGGCACACATACATACCTACTCCCCCTAGTTTAATCCGCTTCATGTGAATATTGCTGAATTAAGTCTTAACGAACATTCTAAAAATAAGCATCCGGCAAAAATTCAGGCGATTAGTCTTATATTTGGTATCTGAGCTTTCACGACTAAACTAGTTAATCCGCTTTTTCATAGAGATAGAATGCATCATCACTCAAGGACGATTTTAAAACTGTTACCATTTGGAAATAATCTAGTAACTAAAACTAAGCTTTTATGAATTCTACATAATTACCTACAAGCTACATATGTACATATGTATGTGTGGGTGTAGCAACCGTGTACACGTGGAAAAAAACGTACGTATATAAACGTACGTACGTGGTATATAAAATAAGAACCATTTGCCTTTGGTTCCGCCCGCATTTTGTACAGTCAGTGCTTAATAGGTAAGTAAAATTGCCAGTTTCATTGCTTTATCAATCGTGAAATCGTATATCACCAGTTTTATTATTCCAGTTCTTTCTCTTTTTTCCGAAAATGTTTTTATACATTCAGGCAATTCAGAACACATGAAAATAATCAGCTAAATCGGTCGAGAACTTCTGAAATTGTCTTACATATGTAAGGCAATTGCTTTTATATATATACATAAGTTTAAGTTCTACAAGGGTTTATGTTACATTTTATTCTATTTATATATTTTATTTCATTGTAAGATTTTTTTTTGTATTCAAACGCCTCTATGAAAACCAACCGATAATTATCCCGGACCCTAAATTATTCTGTAGACGATTGAAATTCTTTTTTCAAATTACAAAGTTTTAAGATATAATAAAAAATTCAGAAATAAATTATAACTTTTAATACGAAGGCCAAAAGGTATAATATTAAGATTGGCTTTCGGTTTCCCTATGTAAAATGTATTGAAAAATAGAGAAAATATCTTCGGTTAGAAAACAGCTATTTCGTGTGTCCAATAAAGCCCTGAAAAGGTGTGGGCGTGTTTCATGTCCCAAGTAAATATTGCACCTACGTACCGACAGAAAAAAATGTTTTGTTACATATTTTCTGTCAGTTATATTTAATTTACCCAGAAAATTTTATTGTGATTTATTTTCAAATTTGCAAGTTACATACATATGTAATAATGTGTACTATGTAATATGTATTCTTCTGACTTTATAGAAATCACCTAAATATTCTAGTAATATGACTTGAATAACATTGCTAGTCAAATAATAATATTTACAGAAAAATAACTATAAGTCGGATGTAATTGATTTCATTGTATTTCCGTTATTTGATTTTCACCATGATAAATTTACTGGTTGTCTGTCTGTTAGACCATTAGTACAAATAATTATAAGCTATTATAGATATTTCTTTTAGCAAGTCCTATCCCATTTAATAATGTAGGTTGTTACAGATTGAAATATAAGTAACTATGTTACTGACTTTTCAGTCAGTATTCACTATTCTAGTGGATATAATTTCAGAAAGTGAAAACTATTATTTGTCATTAACACATATTTTTTTACAATTTAAATAAAATACTTAATTAAATGTCGGTACTTTTTTATAGAACCTTTTGATATATCTTACATTTAATAAAAAAAAAACTTTTTTTTATAAAACATTTTTTTTTTTGCTGACTGTACTTTACCGTGAGATCGGTTTTCAGAGACAATACAGCCACTGTGTAACCTGTACAGGGTCGTCATTTTTCATGACAAACTAACTTAACGGGAAGGAATGAGCCCTGGATATTGTTCCTACATTTCTCGTCGATAGTATTATATTCAATAGATTTTGTACAAAAAGATGACATTATTCTAATAAAATCTTTTTCTTTTTATATTTGAAAATAGTACAGGATTAATACCTTATAAATTATATTGGCTACAACAAAATGAACGAAAGATAGAACGCGTGAAAATTGGTTTTTACGAAAAGAAATAAACGAACAAAAACCGTCCTATTCTTTTATTAATTGAATATGAATAATGACAAAACTAGCATATTTTTTTTTAATATTTAGAATTATTGAAAAAACTCAATAGGTAAGATATAGACAAGCTGAACTTTTCTTAAAAAATAATTTATAATTGCGTTAAACATTAGCTTCTGGGTATCTTATATTGAATGATAATACAGAATCAATGTTAAACAATCCAGATATTCGAATATAATCTATTAATAGAGAGAGAGAATACAGACAGAAACAAAAGGCTATAATGTTGGTATTATTGCCACGTCAGCGCTTTGTGAAGCGATTTAAAAGTTTCCACTTTAATATTGTAAATTTATTTGATATTTTCATCCGTCTGTCAACTGTAGTAGTGATAGTGATGTCTTGGTACAATATCTGATTTTGAAATTTGACTTTTCTTATGACTTTTTAAAAATTGGTTTTGCTTCACAGGTTCAGATATCAGTACCCGTCTATCCCCCGGGAAGCGTACGGGCGGGTCATCACAAAGGCCCCCCCCAACGTCGTGCGGACTCCGGATTATGGCGAAGTCAGTTTAAATGTTAATGAATGTTGTTGTTCATAACTTTATCCTTATAATTGCCATTTGTTTGAGATATGCTTGACATGAGAAAAACTAGGTTTTTTATCAGCACTATCATATCTGAGATTATCTTAGCTACCATCTTCTTTTGAGTATAATTTCTGTACATTAAACACATTTTACAGAAACAGTTTAAATAATAATGAAATTCAAACAAAAATAAAAATATATTATATTAAATATAAATAATCTTTAAAGCTTAAGACAAGAAAAACCTTCAGCTATAAGAAGTATTAAAAATAATCTGCATTGTTGTTTTTATATTTCTTACAGATTCTAGATCCTCTTTAAGATAATAATAAACATAAAATTATTTTATTATTTATTAAAAGTACATATTTATACAGTGTGGTAGTAGGTACATTACAATGTTATTTTGAAAATATAGGTTTTGTTAATTACTGATTGATTATATATATCGTCCTAAACCTAAATCTTCAAAATTATATATAATCAAACAGTAATTAGCAAAGCTTAAATCTTCAAAATGTTGTAATATTTAATTCATTTTCCTTGACCTTGTAAAACTTCGACGTTGAAACCACTGAAATTCAGAACCTTGGAGTGACGAAACAGTGAGTTAATTGTAAATAAATATTAGCAGACTCTTTCGTAATTATTTGTTTGATATACTTACGCCTAGTTCAAAAAATAATTTGTGTACATTGAAAATTTCATAATATATGAAAAAATACTTATACTTGCAAACATATTTATTCAATCTGTCTTATCACGTAGAGAAGATATACATGTGGTACTTAAAACATCTAAGAAAACATCATATAATTTTACTTTCCACGATCTCATTCCAATGGATTCCACTTCAATGTTCTCAAGCACAAAGAATCTTCTTTGTCTTAAGAGTTGTTATATATTTATATATATAATTTATTTACCACTGTAATAAAAATATATTATACAAAATGTTTTGTATTATATGATTTTTGATTTATCATTTAGATTTTTAATAATATTTAAACACTGCTTTTGTTTTTGTTAATGTTTTATAAAAAAAAATGTGAATTTGAAAGTTTGAAGATTTATTTAATTGGTAGGATGTTATTGAGTATTTAAGATTGTCTCTTGTTAGTGAACTATGATGAATAAAGACTTAAATACTAAAATTACTTAATAAGTATAACGTCCAAAATACTAATTGAAATTAAGTAACTTACAAACATCGATTTGAAGCATATTTTAAAATGTAAAAATTTTAAATTGTATGAACTGAACTGTACTTACTGTTATAAACATTAACATAATAATAACATTGGTTCCCTGAAGATGTTTATGTACCCGTAAGTCTTTTTTGTAAGCTTCATGAGCAAAGCTTTCAGTAACCTAAATTCATGTGTTATTTAATTTCAACACGCAATATCGAGGCCCTGTGGCGCAACGGATAACGCGTCTGACTACGGATCAGAAGATTCCAGGTTCGAATCCTGGCAGGGTCGCAAGTTTTTTTTAATCATTTATCTTCTGAAAATTAGTGTTATTTTGTTTTTTTACTTTTAATATTTTTTAATAAGAACACAAATATATTTTTCAATAATAATCATCTTTATATCATAACCAACATGTTCTTACAAAAAACAGATTATTTTATATAAAAAATAATAAGTAATTCGAAAGTAACACACACAGTGTGTCAAGCCAAAGTCAAATATCGCGAGACGAGCAGTTTGTGTTTAATTATAACAAAATGGTCAACAGATGTTCGGAATGCTGAATGTACCACACACGTCGGGCAAGGTGCTGCGGTATTCAGGACCCTCCAGACAGCGAGGCGGCTCCACCTTCATGGTACCTCCGCAGAGGGATAGGTGGGAACATTTTAATCTTCAAACTTTTATTTATTTCTCATTTAAGAATATACCTCATATCAGGAATTAACCCATCTCAAGAATAAATATTTATTTGTTTTATTTGAATCAAGATGAATAAATAAATAATTTGGAATGAAATTCAAATAATAAATATCTACTTTTTATGAATAATTATATCCCAAAAATTTGTTACATTAACAAAAAACATAGAATCATAGAGAAACAAAGACACTGTTGACTTTAGTAGATCATGGGTTGTCACTATCTAAAAGGTTATTGTATGTAATAAAGCTTTTTTGGTTGCAGATTCGAAGCGCTGAAAAAAATGATCCGACAAGAACACGTCCGTGAACTACAGCGGAAATATGAAACAGAGCAAAAACAAGAACTCAAAGAGATCGCAGCTGGACGAGGGTGAGCTGACATTAATGTTCCCAAAGTACATTTAGAATGTAAGTCGGATTATTTGCTGTTCCTGCAACTTCATCACCTTGGTCAGTATCATCAAGGATTGTTGTTGAAAGTGAAAGCTTATTTATCTTGGACTCACGTCTCAAAATTGTTCACTAAAAACTGTATTATTTTAAACTTTATATAAATATAGTATAGAATGAAAAATAAACCAATACGAGCAGGGATTCGAACCCGCGACCTCTGGTAACGTTAACGCTAACATATCGCTATCCGTCTCGGTGAATTAAACATTCTATTTGTGATCGTCTTTATCGGGACGGTGGAGACATCTATTAGAGAAAATCCCAACCAATGTTTCCCAATGTTTCTTACTATGCAATTTCGATAAACATTAAAAAAATGCCACTACCGAAACTAAATTTTAAAAATATCTATAAACATTTCATCGAGACGGACATCGATATGGTAGCTCAATTAGTACGGTGCCCGGTTTCCCAGAGGTCGCGGGTTCCAATCCCTGCTCGTATCGGTTTATTTTTTATTCCATATTTATATAAATTTAAATAAGCTTAACATGGCTATACATTTTAATAGATATTTTCAAACTATATTTACGTTAAAAAAATTTAAAATTGGTCACCAAAAAAAATCTTTTCGTTTAAACATGTCAATCGATATACCTACGCAAGATTTCCACTCTAAATTCTGGAACCGAATATTTCCAAACTTTGAAACTTAGTTTCTTTGTAGTATTAGTGTCGAAAATACTTATAATTTCATAACATTACGATAGTCTTTGTAATGTGATTATCGATTACCTATAGGTACTAATATTTTCGGACAAGTGTTCTGACTGAAAATTATTATTATATGAAAAACATTATATTTAAGTCAATTTAATTATATATTAAGTAGGTTTAGCAAGAGGGTTAAGTTAAACAGAGCGTTAAGATTCTAAATTAATTAAAGGTCGGCTGAACATTCCCTTGTCCAGTTTCCAAATTACGGTACAAACGAAACAGCCAAAATGAGAAAAATGCCATTTATGTCCAGAGAAGTGTAGTGTTGTAGTTTCGCACGCTCATTTGAGCGTATTCTTTTCTTAAAATTTTGGAAGCTTTTAAGTTTTGACCAGTGAGTTAGTAACTTTCATCTGACTACTAAGATCCTCACCTTCTTGTGTTTTTAAATATTAAAATGGTTGAATTATATCAAACAAGGTTTTGGTTTTCTGCTTTAAGTATACATAAACTGATATAACTATGAATAAAGTATATTTAAAAGTATGTTTCCGTCCTCATCTAACTATTCAAGTACACTTGTTTTAAATTACTTCATTTAGTCAGGCTTTGTAGGCAATGAGGTTTTTTAATCATGTCGAATACATGTTCCAGCAACAATGCAATCAACTGCCTTTTGTCGTAATATTATAACGGTATTCGTCCTTACCCTGTAACATAAACACATTATAGAAAACGAAACAAATAAACTAAAACTACTATTAATTTTTTGTCATAAAGTAGTCATGTAACAGTATGTAGAACAACACAAGTAGTATGTAGTAGAAGTAGTTATATTAAATTTTGCCTTCTAACCACCACTTGCCTCTGATGTAACAATTTTCGTAATACATTTCGATAAAACATTCAAGACCGATATTTTGCACAAATCTTTTAAGACGATTATGTTTCGTGTAGAATCTTCTTCAAGTTACAATTTACATTCTAAACGAAAAGCTCCTAAGTCTGTAATCCGACAATTCTTAACTCATTTTTAATTAAACTTTTCCTGTTTTAATTTAAAACACCTGGGATTAAAGAAGTTTGTAGTTGAATCTTCCTAAACTTCTTTTAATAATTCATTCTTCATTTATTTATTAATTTAACGAAGTTTTACATGGCTAAACATGTTTATAGACAGTTTTAAAAATTTCAAACATTACTTTCGGTTTTAGTTTCGTTTTCGTTTCGTTCATATCTTATGTTAATACTGCAAACTTGGAAATATTGGATAGAAGCCTAAAAGATATTGCTTCCATCTGGGCAAAAACTATTATATATAGAAAAATCTTTATTTTTGTCTTAATCGTCTAAATTCCTCGGGCGAGATCTATAGCGACACGGTGACACAATTGGCAGAGCAACGGGATAGTTTCCTAGAAGTCGCAGGTTCGGTTGTCGACGAAATGTGGATTTTATTTTTAATTAAAATTTAATTCTCCTTAACAAAACTAAATTTGTTTCATTTTCAAACATACATTTCTGGGTAAAACTTATTTTAAAAATAACTAAAATAAAAAAGTAGGTTCTCATTTAAGCAAACAGGCAGACTTTCCAATATAAATAAATTAATTAAATAGAAATTTTAAAATGTTTTCTCAACTACTGTAACCGAGGTCTTTTCAATGAATAAAAAACTGTAGGCGTATCTTGGAGACCTATGAGAAATGTATTTCATCCTAAATTAAACTCCCAGTAAGCTTAATTGAATAATATATAAAAAAAATAAGTAAAATCTTTTAAGAGTTGTCAGAGCAGTCCTTGAAAATAAAAATTATAATAAAAGAAAAGAATATTAAGATATTTACAACAGGAATTATATTATTCAGTCTATATTTATTAAATAAAATGAATAACATGGCTAATATGTTCACAAATAATTTCAAATATTACGTTCTTTTGTGATTTTTTTATTTTTTTTGTTTTCAGCGAAGTTAGACACATTGGTTTGGATTTTCGAAAGACATGTTTAATATAGAATAGTTAAATATAAGCTAAATATAAAGGTAACACGGTAGTACAGTTAGTAGAGCGACGGAAAAGGTATCCCCTAGGTAGCAGTTTCAAGACTTTTCCTTGTTGAATATTTTTTCATTCTATATTAATCATTTTCTCAATCTGAGACGCCCTCGAGAAGTCGTTCCCTATGGGGGCCCGTCTGGCCCCCCCTCTTTAAGGGTGGCTCTACTGACCCACCCGCTCCCCCGGTGGCGCTGTAATAGCCAACAGGGCAACAGTATAAACAGGCAAAAAAAAAAAAAATATCTGCAATTAGCATTTTAATGAAATAACTAAAAAAATATATGAATATGTATATATAATTAAAAATCTTTGTGGATATGCGTTGTACAGTTCAGTTTTACAAATATTTTTCTAATCAGGGGTGAAGATTACGTATACGGAACCTACGGGGAACAGGAGCCACGAGGTCTGCAGAATTTGGAGTACGCTGATGAAGGCAGTGCTCACTGGCAGCAGGGGCACGGGAAGTAAGTATTTGATTTATTACCAGTCAGTAGTTAAACAGGTCCGTCTGGTCTGATATAATGTTCAACATGAATTTTGTTAAAAATAATAATGTTTTGAGCTAAAAAAAAAATATTTCAAGCCTTTATTTAAAATATATTTTTACTTAAAATGTAATCACTGTTTAATTATTAGGGATGGAGCATCAAAAAACAATTTAGTTAAGTCATCGACCTCTCATTACGGCTCTGTTTTAACAAGCATTTAAAATTCCCATAAATGTTGCGTCTACCCTCAAACCTGATCGATTATACGGCGTACAAGTTAACGATTTGGATTTATTAGCCCGTACATTGATCGCTGAGTGAAAATTGGAAACATGGTTACAATTATAAGGGCCACGTCCAATTGTACTGTTTCACAGATTTTACTTCTCACTCTTCACTTTTATATACTTGTATTTAATCCTTCCTTGGTACTATCCAGCAGTTTCTGTCCCGAATATCGTCCTAACCGCAGTTTATATACCCTTCTTTATTAACTCCCTCTTCACATAAATAATAATCATAGTCAAATCATCTACTTTAAACGTACAAAAATAACAACTACTCGTAAAAGAACCATTGTATGTATCGGTAAAAGCGGTATTAAATACTGGTTTTAATTATGAAGTCTTAATGGTTCTCACTTTTCTAGCTTATTCAAGTATTTACTAATCAAGCAAATGTCCCTCCTCACATAAATAATAATCTTAGTCAAATAAACTACTTTAAGCATACGAAAATAACCATTACTTGATATAACAATTCTAAATGTTACTATTTAAGTTAATAAAACAACGATTTAAATAATTACACCTTATTTTTTCTTCTTATTACAGTTAAATTAGTAATTCATTAATTTATATGGATCAATACAGGGACCATCAAAACATTGAAACGAATCAAAACATTACGGATTATTATAAAATAGTCGTTTAACAATAATGTAACCTTACACAATAAAATTTACTTTTATGTTTTAAAGTTACATTACATGTAAAAGTAAAAATATTTTAAAGTGTTCTTAAATACTGTATATAAATATATTCTTAAATATTTTACTGTTACAGGAAACCTCAAACAGGAAGTCGCCAAGTTTCTCAATTCTCTCGCTACTCCGACGTGATGCTACCACCAGTCCGTCGAACCTTCTACCACCCATATTTCGAATACGTTGTCCCTGAATACGTACCATACGCCTACTGAATCACCGACAGCACTTTCCAGAACGATCGAGAACATTCCAGAGGACTCTCCCTCACGTACAAATACTTTGCAGGCTTTAATCTTCAAATTATCACAAATAACTGGTCATATCTGAAGCATATCTTCGCTTCGCTTGACATCTCAAGACCGAGCTTTCTGCGTTTCTATTATCGCAATATTTTTATAATTAATACTGAGGTTTTCTCTAGATATGCGATATTTATCCCCAATTTATAATCGCATTGTATTTTTATAGATTTAAGATTAGTTATCCCTCTTAAAATTCAGCGTTAGGCTGTTAGTATTAATCATGTTAGTGTTGACCTGGATTGACCTTTGAATTGACAATAACGTGTCCTTCATTAGAGTACATGATGAATGATCAATTATCTGAATTTTAACCCGTCAATTTTGGACAATATCGATTTGACAATAATAATAAAATTAATAAAAATTATAAGCGTTTACAATTCTATGTGAGTAGCAATTAAGCGTGTTTTAAAATGTCATTATTACATAACATTGTTACCCACATTGGTAGTGTGACAGTCCTTTTATAAAATCTGTATGACAAAAAATTCTTGAGCAATTACTTGAAAAAATTCTAGAGACTGGATGAATCAAATTATGATAACACAAAGCTTGATTGTGAAAATAGAAGCAGCTTAATTTTAAATATGTAAGTCATATTATTTTTCATAGAATTTATAGTCCACTTATAACAGCGTTAGTCCGTGCTGTTTGGAATTCGAACTGTCTAGTCAATACTGTTTTAGTTTAAGAATCCCTTATAAAACAAAGTTTTAAATTACCTTAATATGCCGTGTTTAAACATATTTTATTACTACCTTTAGATAATAAGATTTAAAATAATTTTTAATATCAAAAATTTTACATTTTATTCAAATTTTACATTTTTAGTCCATTTATTTATATAGAAATTCTATTAATGTAGACAATAATTCACTTGACATGACAATAAATTAATATACCTTACAAGTGAAGTCATTTATTAGAACTATTAAATAAAAGCTGTATTGAATATTGCCAGAATTAAATGCAATATAGAAACTTTTTAAATCCCATATTAGGTGTTTTGAATTACGCGTTGATAAGCAAAATCAAATTGCTTTCAAACGACTATACATTCATATAATCAAGTAGCTTGAATGTATCTACATATGTATAACTGTTGTTGTGATTAGAAGCTAAGTTTATCCTGTAACATATTTCAAAAGCCTGAAGGACGGCTGAGTCGCGTTCGTATCAGCATCCAATAACTATTGTACTAGATATGAATAGTGCACAAACGAACCGACAAACAATGCTTTAACTACCTTTTAATATTTCACGTTAGTTACCTAATTGTATATTAGCGAAGCTCTTTCACTATTTGCGAGTTGGTTATAATAAGAATTATGGAACGGACTAGAATGTGTACGTCATTTGTGTCGCGGACTGAAGTTCGAAGTGAAGTTCAAGACGACAAAACGTCACGGAACATTTGGTCGCGGCAGCAGTTACCATCAAGAATTGTATTTAAGAACGTTGTTAACTATTTATGTGTTAGTTATATATTGTCTATGTATCTTGACTATAAGATACGGCGGAGTTCGTCGACATAACCTTACAGACTATGATATTGGCTTTAACTTATATAACATATGTATTATGGCTTTAAGCTAGTCAAATTCATTGATCTTCTATTATTGACGGACGGACAGTCCCATCCTACGATTTAGCTATATATATATACATTTATTTATATATGATTTTCTATAAATATTCCCAACTTGTACAAATTATTTGGATCATATAATTATTTACGACAGTAGCGGGCATATTGCAATTGATATAAATGTTTTAATTTATTTTTTTTTGTACTTAGACTTCGCATTTACATATATTAATGTCTAATTCTTACTGATGTATAATCATATAGTAAATAATCGCAATTTAAACATATTAATTACACATATCTGACAATAACTAGCGAAGATTAGAATATGCTAAACGCAATGGGTTCGGTAACTTGTCTATCCGCCGAAATTAATAATCAATCCTAACACATTGCTACCGAAGATTTAAATTACAATCCGTTTTTTGAGTTATCAGTACCAATAACCAACTTATGGATTGAGTTTGGAAGCAATCTAAAATTAGGATAGTTTATTAATATCGGCAGCATATCTAATCTATATGTAATCTATATTATTAGCTAAGTAAAACTATGAATGGATCGCGGTCTAAGGAACTTGACAATAATAAGACAATAAATAAAGTTTTGGGTAGATGGTCTATTCGGTACCTACGTTAGTTTGTATCCAGGCCGCGCCGGAGCGAATAATATACAAATAATTATCCATAAATAATATTTAAAATTGTATTTTAATTGGTGTTTTATTTTTTGTGAAATAAACATAGTTTACTCCGAGCACATTGAATTTTTATTTACAGACTTTTTTGGTTCAAAGCTGATAATAATTACAACACAAAAATCTGTGCTTTTCATATGTAATACTAAAAATAGCAAACTAATCTAAAGTTATGTCAGAAATATTAACATATAAGAAGTTTTCTGAGGCGTTGCCGAAAAATAATATTAACATTCGAGACAAACCAGAAAGTTCGGATAACTGATATTTCCAACAATCTGCTTTCACGGAACTTTTTGTCCGTATGAAGAAAGTTTTCGGCGCTCAATTCTTAATACGCAAAACTTTTAAGATTTCTCTTCTATGCAAGGGAGTTAGGAGTTTCTAACTGTTTTGATGAGTAACCTAGATTAAGTAAAACCAATTAGTTTTGTTAGTTCTATAAACCTCAATGACAGAGTTTAAAAATGAATAGGAAAAATATTATTTTCATATTTATATATAACAATTAAAGCATTAGTTATTTGTATTATTTTTAGAATAATCATAATTTTTGCAATAACGGGTCAGGTTAATAAGTCGTATTAAATGTGTAAAATGATAATTTCTCAAAATAAAATAAAATAGCAATAGTGATACTATTTAGTTATTTATGAGGAAGACTTTCAGGGACTTTCAGGGACTTTACGCAGACTTTCAAGGAAGATAGTATTGATATACAAAGCATTAAAAAATCCAATCCAATATTTCCACTTGTATAAGAGCGGGGCCTCCTACTACAGGTACTGTTATACTTAAACTTATGTTATATTATACTTAAACTTACTTACGGTACCCCGTACCGTATAATACCCCGTACCGTATAAATTCATTATCATAAAATAAGACCAATTTTGGTTCCAAGTACCCCTTTAGGTGTAGTAGGTGTCAACAAAGTTGCACTGCCAAGAGGAAGATGACAGACGAACCAAGGAAATATCGTCGACAATCCCTTAGAAATATTCACTACTAATCTTATTGTGAGAACTTTGTCGTTTTAAAAATTCGATTCGATTCTCATCCTACCAGCAGAGGACCTCTAAAAAGAATAAAAATAATATTATAATTTACTAATTGAAGTCGTTGGGTCGGGGGACCGTTGCACGTGGTGTATTTCACTAAGTTTTCGGAAATAATTAATGAGGAATATACGACTTGATATCTTTATATCGTTGGTAACATATTGTTCCTTTATCTAGCGGTCCCACACACATACAAATCAAAGGTTTTCACAGAAAATAAATATGGATACATTTATTCAAAATAACCAATTAAAAATATTCCCTGTGTAGTTATGTACCTTAAGAGCATTATAATAAGATAAATACTTGTAAAATGAACAAAACATAAAATATAATTATAGTAACCTCTGAAACAATTTTATCGTTTTAATAAAAAACTACTAATTGTAACTTAAGGATTTTTCCTTATTTTTTTTATAAAATTCCCAAGCAGAAAATAAAAATTCTTATTAAAATGGTAATTAATATTTATTAAGCAACTTTGTCTGCAATAAATTAAACATAATATATTTTATTTCAGAACCTGTTATGAAAACTTTATAATCGCATTGAATGAAGATTGAAGATTCTTCATAAACTAGCGTTTTCTATTTTTAGTGGTTGTAAAATGATTGAGTAGGTACCTACATAAGTATTTTTATTTACTTCAAAAATAGTATTTATAAAAAACATCTTTCAAATTCATAGAACCAACAAAGAAACATTACGTTTTTTTTTGTAATCTAATTAATTATACTTCAGAGGAAAATTGTAAATCATGCATAGTATCTATAACATGACCATCATCAAGTTGTCATTAGAATTGTCAATTATATTGATGATTTCAGTTATTGACACTGTATTAATTTTACACTACCTACTAAATTCCGTGTGGTGTCTGGTTATCTATCTAGAATAGAGAAGCTTATCCCAGAACTCTCCAGACAGAAGCAAACAGATGGGAGTGTTCTGTTATCCAAACTGATGAGTTGCTGTCTGCCAATGAGACTCCTTGCTCGGTTGATACGGCGTTCTCTTCTCTTCTTCCAGGCTGGCACAAACTGCTACACTGGTCGAAACTGTGACCAAGGACGCTCCATACAAAATTGATCGCCAAAACGCCATCATCAAAGCCATTGCTGTTCTGCTGCAGCCTGGTTCTTTTAGCGTAAGTCGGGAGAGCCATACACGATATTCAAGTACTGTCTAAACACTTAATGAATAAATTGTTGTAACATCTCAACTTCTTATTATAATTATTATTCTTAATATGATTACTAGCTTGAATCGTTACGAAGAAAAACAAAAAAATACGTAATTATGAAAATGTATTCAACCGAATTCCTATACTAAATGGCTTGGCACCGACTTCAAACCTATTAGTAAATAGGACAAAAATAATAGGTAGTATATAATAAATAAACTCGGCGTCACAAAAATCGCACCTCTATGTTTTTTTCAGTAAATCGCTCCTAGAATCTAGCACATAAGTACTACGTATGAAAAAAAATATATCATTCTAAAGTGCACTTCAATACCTTTATATTAATTACCTGTATCATTAAAAAAACAATTACCATTTCTAACCAGGGACCAATCAAAAAAATGTTTAAAAAAATGCTCACTTAAGGAGCACTACTTGTGCTACCTTATAAGGGTATAAAAGCTCATGTAAAGGTAAAAAATGGGTCAGTCGCTACTCAGACTTCAGAGTGAACACACCGGAACAACATACGCAAGAGAACAGTACCTAAAGATGGATACAACCCCTGATAAAGCCGCTCAAATCATTGCGCTATTGCAATCAGGACTGCGACAGGTTGACGTTGCTCGACAGTTGAACCTTAGCCGATTCTCAGTTCGACGAATATACCAACGGTTCCTTGAGACTGGTGGCTATACTCGAAGACGTGGATCCGGAAGAAAACGCTGCACGTCAGAAAGAGACGACCGCTTCGTTGTTTCCACATCCTTGCGGCACCGCTTCAGCAATGCTGTTGAGTTGCAACAAGAGCTCCGATCAGCTTGCAGAACGTCTGTGAGTGTTTCTACGATTAGAAGAAGACTGAAAGAAAAGGAATTGAGAGCTCACAGACCTGCTAGGGGCCCAAAATTGACCGTGCAGCATCGAAGAGAGCGGTTACGATTTGCCCAGGAGCATGTCAACTGGACGAGTGAACAGTGGAAAGCCGTTCTCTTCACCGATGAGACACGAGTATGTCTTTTCTGCAACGACAGACGCAGAAGAGTATACCGAAGACGAGGAGAGCGATTTGCACAGGCTTGCATAGAGGAATCCGTCGAATACCGAGGTGGTTCCTGTATGTTCTGGGGTGGCATATCCGTCGAAGGGAAAACGGAGCTTGTGTGCGTCTCTCGGACTGGTGGTGGTCGCGGGCAAGGGTCGCTGAATGCTCGGCGGTACATAACGGAGATCTTACAAGACCATGTGGTTCCGTATGCTGGTTTTGTTGGCGATGGGTTCATGTTAATGCATGATAACGCCCGTTGCCACACTGCGTTTGCTGTGCGGGACTATTTGGAAGAGGTTGAGATCCCTGTTATGCAGTGGCCAGCACGAAGTCCAGACCTGAACCCGATCGAGCATCTCTGGGACGATGTAAAGAGGCACGTACGAGCACGAGATCCTGCTCCCACCACTCTACAAGAGCTCCAGGATGCCGTGAAAGACGAATGGGACAACATACCCCAAGCAAGAGTGGTCACCCTCGTGAGCTCCATGAAGGATCGGCTGGAAGCTACCATCACAGCAAGGGGTGGAAACAGAGATTTTAAGGCCTTATTTGTAATTTTTTATGATGTTATTAATTTTATTTTTTGTCACTTTGTCATGTTTTAAGTTTTTTGTTATTAAAGAATTAAAATGCATACACATGTTTTTTATTTTCTAATAGGCAATTGAATTACCTTTCCAATGATATCCTACAATCATATCCTTACAATTCACAAAGTTTGAGTAAAATTATTTTGAAGTTGCTTTTTTAAAAGGTGCGATTTTTGTGACGCCGAGTGTATTAAATCTTCATTATTTTTAACTTTTTAGTTTTAAAGTCGGCTTTTTTTAACGTAGTTATCTTTATTTAATACTTTTTAGTTTATTTCTACATTATCAATTAGCCATGGGTAGACCTACAAAAGGTGCTACACGCCTTAAAATTATATAGATCTCAAAAAACGGGAACGGATAAAAGTAGTCGTCTTCGTAAAAATGCTCTTCGAAGCACAATATCACGTTCTTGTGAGACTATTAAAGATCGTGAAAAACGTTGGTTGGCCATAAAGGCATACCCAAATGAAATCACGATTACGTCAAGAAACTCTTGATCAGCATAATTTTAGACTCGGTAAGATCCAAGAGCGTCTTGCGAATGAGTATATTGAGCAGAGATCTAATAGACTTGGCCTCATTAATAAGCGTTTAGAGAACGAGTCGACTGAGCAGAGGGCTCATAGATTAGTAGTGATACGAAACCGTACAGCAACCGAGTCTGCTCAGCAACGTGAGAACCGGCTAGCAACAGCGCGTCAGACTTCACATATCCAAAACAACAGATGTCATTAGTCACAGCACGTTTTGATTTCCTTCCGGAAGAGCTAGTTCAAAACTGGGACAAAAATGCTCATAAAATAAAAGCTAATGGGCCTACCTGAATCAAATTTGTGGGACCAATTCGAAACTATTCCGCATCAACAAAAAAAAGAATTACGTAAATCAGTTCAGAAACCTCGAAGAAATCGGTGTACATACATAAAAAAATTGAGAACCTCCTCCTTTTTGAAGAAGTCGGTTAAAAAATATACACATTTATCTTTTTGTTAGAAATTGGGACTGTGTGTCGGATGACTACGGGATAATAGTTATATTTGTATCAATTGAAACACAAAAAACACTATTTTTATTAAATCTGTCATATAACTTATATCGTACAGCATACTAGCAGACTTGGCCACGCGTTGCTGTGGTTGCTAAAGTTTTTGATATAACATTAGATTGTAGTAAACTATTTAAGGAGTAACGGTATTAGTAAAATAGTGATGTGGACCGCCAAGTTTTTTTACATACATGCAATTTGTAAAAAAAAACGACCCCTATGACTGATTTTCTACTACCATTAAAATAATATAAAAATAATTAGAGATGCGCTGAATATCAGTTAGATCGGTTTTGGTGCCGAATGTATTCGGTTCGAGTATTTATATGTTTTGGTGCCGAATGTATTCGGTTCGAGTATTTATATATTTTTGGCTACACGACACGGTAAAGAACTAAAAGACAAAACTTAGATTTATGAAATATTATAAGTTAAAGAAATCTTATAAATAATGTGTTGAATAGTGCTTAATAATATAAGGCTATTTAGTTTAAAATCAATGTTGATTTGAAGCTAAATTGATTGATTTGAAGTTAAATTGATTGATTTGAAGCTAAATAAATGTTTATTTCGAAACATATCAAGTCAACATATTTAGTTTATTATTGCTAACCTAAAAATAGTATTTAGTATGTAGGTATGTAATAGTATGTAGTTATGATATTAAATTGTATATGAATTGGTTGTACTTTTAGCATTACGCCATCTGTTGAACACTAACTCAACCTAGTCAACAGATACAGCGCATTTCTTAGACCTATTGGATCTAACAGAGTGAACAAATAATTTACAATAATATTGCGACTTAAAATTGAGATGTAAATTATTCTATCTTTCAAGTCTGACCAAACTGCACACGGTGTGCAAATTTGATTAAAATCTGTTAAGTAGTTTAGGAGTCCATCGCGGATAAATATCTTAACACTCGAATTATATATAATAGGTTATATTTAAATACGTATCTGTATAGGTTTCAAACACTATCTTCTATTCTTCGGAGGGTGTTTCTCAAAATACTCATGACATTCCTGAATATCCTGTGGGTTTCACAGGTAGGTCGTTCAGGAATAGCAATGGAAGGAAATTAATAAAAACCTCTCGAAAAATGTTTTATTGTAAGATGCTACAAAATATAGTAATAGGTACTTGTATATATTTGTTTAAAATAATTGACATTAAAAAAAATATTTACTTATTGTAAAACACGTCATCTGTCGTTTTTTTATATGTCTAGAATTTGTTCGTGTTCATTAGGTTAGAACTTACATATCATGGAGTCCGCGAGATGTCGCTACTGTTATTTGCAAGCGAATTGCATTTTGCATTTTTTTTATAATAAAAAAAATGCAAAATGCAAAATGCAAAAAAAATGCAAAATGCAATTCGTTTGCAGATAATATCTAATGCAATAAAATACACAATTAATTTATTATATGATGAATTGCATTTGGGACATATTATTACAATTCGCAATCAATCAGTAGAAAGAATATATATGTAATAAACTTAGTAATTTATACTTTTAACAACAACAATAAAAACAAAAAAATCAATAAAACAAAATTATGGTTGTATTAATTAAAAAAATATATATATTAAATGAAAAGATATAAATCATGACATCAAAAATTCTTAAAAATTGACAAATCAAAATAGGCAATCTTGACTTTTATTACAAATCGTTTAAAAAATACAAGCAAAAATCAACCCTAGAGCACGGCTCTGAACCGCGCTAACAAAGTTTTCTACATCCTTAGACCTATATATCTCAATTATTAGGCATCGCTCGGGGGTCTAGTTGTTCGAGGGAAGCCAGTGGCCCCAAACTGGTTTAATTGGGTGCGTCAGTTAGATGAGACTCTCGAAAGTCTATGAACACAACTCAGCCTAGCCTGAAGTCCGATTCCTCTTCTCAACGCTGCACTTTGCGAGCATGTAATTCCGTCAGACTGTTAGTGGGTCCGGTCCAATGACGAGCCAACAATGCAACGCAATTTTGTAAGCTATTATCACCCCGAACACAGCTATTGACTCCTTTTTGAATAATTTAAAAAATATTTAATATTTTTGTAATTATTGTTTGTAATACAAAATGTTAAGATTTGTTTCAGTAATACACAGTACTTGCACTTCAATGTTTAATATCCAACCATTTGTAATAGAATGGGCGAGAGCAGCCCTTACAACTCGTTTTATAATTGAGGGTAATTTACAATTTAATAACCAATTTACAGATGATATTATTTATACCTTATAATAAGTTCTAATAATTAATAAAAGAATGTTAAAATATCCTATGCTTCTAATTCTTAAAACATTTAACAGTAAATACTCTTTAAACTTATGAACTAAAACATGTAAATTCCAATGTATTTACCATTTAAATTATCATAAATAAATATGACTAACAAAAAATAAATACCCAAATTGGAAACATTTGCATCCGCTCTAATTATAATATGATCAGCTTGAATTATTGCTGCGTGAAAAATGTGAAGCAACAAATGCAATTAATAATAATAATTCTTGAATCGGCTTCTAAATGGTTTGATTTTAATTCTGGTCCTTCAAGAAATTAAAAGCCTTGCAATATGAAACATTATGTAGGATCACCGAATTGTTTATAATTTCGATGCTTAATATTCCTTTGCCAAGTTGTTTAGCTACTTGAATAGTGTTGTTTGAAGCGTATGCCATACTAATTTTAAGTTATGAAGAATATACTAAACGCCCTTAAAGTAGGTTTCGATAAGTCACGCAATTTAAAGTACCGGTCACCGCCTAATTATTTACCTGTTCGCTTGACGCTTCCATAACACACATAATAATATGTGCCATTGGAATTTTACAGTATTAACATTTTATTTTTCTTTAAAGGTGTTATTTCTTATTTTGCTAATAATTTTTATACATTAAAAAACTGATTTCTAGTACTTATGAACATTTTTCTCACTTGTTTTAGTAAAAAAAATTAAATAAAAACGTCATTCTAATATCGCGCTTCTGATTGTTTTCGAATTGTAATTATTTGTGAATTTATAGTTTGAAAGTGGTAAGTTTTGCATATTATTTTCACTAGATAGTGTTGTTGTATTGTGATAGTGTGTGTTACACCAACAATTCGTTATGTGTTTCAATTGATAAAAATAAATAAATAACATACAAAATAACAAATAAATAACCTCTAGAGTCTAGATGAACAAATTCCAACAGACCAGATTTTAAATATTAAGATAAGAAATGAGGTATATTTCTTATTTCGAAAATTAACATAATACAAAGCACACAAATTTGATTTAAACCAAACCTTATAATTTGTGTAGGTTTTCGTAGCATTTGAGATACCTATTTATCTTTTTTATGAAAAAAATATTAAATACTTGTGAAGGTATTTGCATTATAGTATTTTTTAATATTGTATCCATAGGAAAGTATAAAAATCTATGAGTAATACCTACTCGATAACCCATTCATAAAGATTTTTTGAAAATATGTATAAGTTACATCCCGCCGTGAATTCAGTTTGGCGAGTTTTTAGCATAATAGGAAATAGGAATGTTTTGGGAGTTAGAGAGAGAAAATAAAACTTTTTCACAAAATACTAAAGTATATATTCGTTAAAGGGATTTTCATATATACATATTCATATATAGTTGTATTCATATTTCATATATAGTTGTTAACATTTACCTTCGAAACCAAACATAAAATTAAATAAGCATTCAAATGCTATGGTTTCTTATTTCTCAGATAGTTTATCTTATTGGCTCTCAGGAATTGTAACCCGTTTTTTTATAAACATAAAAGAGTTATCGACATAAGTGTTTGACTTTAAGTAAGCTAGCTAGACGATGACCTATGATGATGTAACGGATCAACGTAATGACACTGAGCCCTGAGGGACGCTACGACTTCCGAGCCAAAAGGTTTATAGTAGTAGTCTGTGTTCATGACTGAGAAATTCTGTTTGGTTTTATACTAATTGTTTACAATAACAATTCTATGTATAAGGAAAAACCTCTCTAAAGCCCGGTGCTGAATCACGCTATTAAAGTTTTTTAAACCTTACAACTTATATACAGCTACAAGAACGTAACATGTGGGGTCAAGTTGATCGACACTCGAGTGCCTGGTTGAGGTGACCTCGCCAGAGATAGAATTTAATTCTGGTTTTCCCAGACACACCCACGCCGTGGGCCACGCGTTTGTTCTCAAACGTGTCTAATCTCATCTCTGTACTACGCATGCTAACGACGCATACATTTTCGTGCAATATACGTTTGTCGCCCTCAAGGGGTACATCGATTTCAACATTGACTCCTTTTTGGTACGTTTTTAACTAAATATTATTATTATATTTTTAAGTGTTTTATTTAAGCCAAGAAATAAATAATTTAATAAATTTATCTTTTATTCAATTACTACTAAAAATAAATGAGCATCGCAAGTGTTAATTATGGCGAGTTGATAACTGCTATGAAATAGGGTCTGTAACTAAATATTTTATATGATAAATAAAGACCATTTTATTTTTATCAATTATTATAATGTTCAGTAAATAATAATTATCATTTTATATGAATAGAAATACCTATCTACTTTCTGCTTAGGAAAAATCAAGTTTTTACAATATCAAAATTAATTAATTCAGTAATGCAACATTAAAAATAGGTTTATAGCAGCATAGTTTGTTTGTTATATAGCAGCCTGGTACTATGAGTCGCGCGATTGATATGTCATTTCGCGAAGTTGATGGTTTCTTGGACGCTGAAACTTCTCAGTTGGAAACGACGCCGATAAACTACGTCTCTTCGCGAGCTAGATATGTTACTACTGAGGACCTACGTAACTTTAAGGAGGATATTATGAATATGATAAAGTCCTTGCCTAACTTCGAAATTAAAAACGTTCCGCGTAGAAACAACGAATCGAAAGAGGAACTAATTAACATGGCTTTATCTTTATCCACTTCAATCGGAGGTAAATTAGTCAAGAACGATATAAAAGACATATACCGAGTACGTGGAAAAAAAGATTCACAAAACCCGCCAATAGTTGTTGAAACTGGATCGACTCTGCTAAAGACAGATATCCTCAAACTGTGCAAAGCATTTAACACAACAACTAAATCAAAGCTCTGTACTAAACATCTGGGACTCCGTACTAATGAGCAAATACCCATTTTTGTCTCAGAACAACTTACAACAAAAGCATCCCGTCTTCACTTTCGTGCAAGAGACCTCGCCAAGTCAAAACAATACAAGTTCTGTTGGACTTCGTATGGCCGTGTTTATGTCCGAGAGACCGAAAATTCGCCAATTATAACAATAAAGTCAGAAGCCCAGGTAGACCACTTAATTAATAAAAAATGACTAGTTTGTAGGCACTACATTGTCTACATATACTTAGACTTACCAATTCTATTAGAATTTAAATTTGTTTTCAATATTTTTACTATTTATCTTTTATTATTAATAGTTTTAAGAAAATTGCCAATATTCTCGTCCATACTAAACTTTAACCTGTTTTTAAAAATAATAAGAATTACGTACTCTCTTAGAAATTTATACAAACATATGACAAGCTTACATTTCTATTTCAACACGTATATGCTTGCGTCTAAAAAAAGTTACTGTCTGTTTTTATTTGAATTTGTGAGATTGCAGATATTATCAATCATTGCTGTCATTATTGTTTTTAATCTAGTATTAAAAGTATTATTTAAAACTTATACCCAAATGGAGACTATTTTTATATTATTTAAAGTAAAGTCGCGTCTTGTATCAGGAAATACTTATTTTATTATATCTTCACATACAAATGTAATGTTTCAATCATATTGGAGAATTCGTAAATGCGTTGATCTCAAGAGCATTTTTATTCTTTTTCTATTAGTATCTTATACGATATCTACCATGATCTTGATAGAGCACCTTTCTTACTACATTGGTAAACACTTCTTTAATAAACCAATATCTCATAGATTTTATACACTGTTTTCGCAAACAACACACTATTTTTACAACCGCGTATTTTATAAATACAAAAATGGATAACACTTTAATTACTGGTCAAGAGTTGGATGGTATAGAAATAGCTCAGTCATGTCACAGCGATATTGAGAATATTAATAATCTTATAAATGTGAAGAATAATAATTTTACAGTAATAAACCAAAATATTACCAGTGTTTATTGTAATTTTGATGATTTTATAGTCACACTTGCAAATTTGAAATTTACGCCGGAGGTTGTCGTTCTGACAGAATGCTGGCTTCGTAAAGACCGATCTATTCCAATCTTACCTAATTACACATCACATTGTACAACTCGATATTTTAATCAAAACGACGGTGTTATCACCTATGTTAAGAATAACCTTATTGCAAATATTAGCGAAATCAACCTGAACTTAGCCTCTTGTCTTCAGATAGATACTGAAAATATTATTATTTTATCTATTTATCGATCCCCTTATAACACCAATGCTGACAGTTTCATTAATTCATTAAATCTTCACTTGTCAAAATTAAGAACACGTAAAACTATAATATTAACTGGTGATATTAATATTAATACGCTCCATAAGGAAAATGAACCAAGCCACGAGCGAAGAAACCGCCTCAACTATTTGGAAATGTTATCATCTCATAATATGATGATGGGACATAATTTACCTACAAGAAAAGGCAGCTGCCTCGATCATGTAGTACTTAAAATGGACAAACGCAGAATGTCTGCTCAGGTTGCAGTTATTAATACTTCTATTACAGACCACTCGATGACCTTCTTATGTCTTACTAAACAAAAACAGAAATCTAAATGCAATAAAACAAAAGTAATTACTGATTTTAATCAAGCATTAACATTTTTAAAGAATAAAAATCTGTCTGAATTATTAAGTATTGATGAGCCTCAAATAGTTACTGAATTGTTATTAAACAAAATAAAACAATCTTTGGAAGAAAACACGTATGAGAAAAACATATCCAAATCACAACGGATTATCAAACCATGGATAACGCAGAATGCGTTGTATAAAAAACAGAAATAATATGCAGAAAAAACTACGTATTAATCCGGACGATAAAATCTTAAAATTGACGTACCGAAGGTACCGTAACTTCTGTAACAATTTAATAAAGAAATTAAAACGCAATTACGAACGGAATTTACTACGGACCTCAAGTAAAACACCCAAAAGTCTATGGAACACTATAAAAAATATTACATACATGAATAAAACCAGAGACGATAACATGAAATTACTTCAACTTAAAACCTCTCCGATTGAATCTGCTAATCATATTAACAACTATTTTGCTAATATTGGATCGAACCTCGCTGATGCTATTACTCAAAGTAGCTCTGTACAACCTAAGCCCAATACATTGTTTCCGCAGACTTCATCATTTGTCCTACTTGAAACAGACTATGAAGAAGTGCATTCGATTCTAATGAGTCTTAAATCAGAAAGTGCTTCTGGATGGGATAATATCACTGCCAATTTTATAAAATTAGCTAAATGTGAATTAGTTCCGGTACTTACTCACTTAGCTAACCTTTGCTTCAGTAAAGGGGTGTTTCCGTCACTTTTAAAACGCTCAATTATAACACCAGTATTTAAAGGTGGGGACAGAGAAGATGTTAGTTGTTACAGACCTATTTCCGTTTTATCATCTATATCAAAAATATTGGAAAAGCTTATAAATAACAGACTGATAAACTATCTTAATAAATTTAAAATTTTGTCAGATTCACAATATGGATTCCGAAGGGGTAGGAGTACACAAGATGCGGTCATGGCTATTACTTCTAAAATCATAAATCAGCTAGACGATAGAGGAAAATGTTTGGCCGTATTTTTGGATTTAAAAAAGGCATTTGACACCGTTTCAGTTACCATATTAGTAAACAAACTGGAAAATATTGGAATAAGGGGTACACCTTTAAATTTATTCAGAGATTATCTGAGCGACAGAAGGCAAAGAGTTAGATTAGGAAAAACTGTCAGTGACGACACTAATGTGAGTTATGGCGTCCCGCAAGGATCTGTGTTAGGACCTACGTTATTTTTAGTGTATATTAATGAGTTGTGCAATATTAAAATAAATAATACCGATATATTTTCGTACGCAGACGACACCGCTGTAGTTTTTACTGGCAACTCTTGGGACAATGTAAAGAGTGAAGCTGAAAAAGGACTTTCTCAAATAGCACACTGGTTGAAATCAAACTTGCTTACAAAAACTAGTTTTATATGTTTTACCATCTATAATAATACTCAACCAGATAGCTCATATGACATCAAAATTCACGACTGTCACAACATAACTTCTTTAAAATGTTCATGTCCTTCAATCACCAAAGTTAGTTCGACAAAATATCTGGGGGTTCTGATAGATCAGAGACTTTCCTGGCATTTACAAATACAGGCAATCGCAACAAGAATGAGAAAATTAATATGGATATTCAAAACACTTAGGCATGTTACAGATAAAGCGCTACTTAATAAAATATATATCTCATTGGCACAATCCTTAATAATATATTGTATTTCTGTATGGGGTGGAACACATAAAACAAATTACTTAGAAACTGAAAGGGCGCAACGACTATTAATCAAAGTCATGTACTTCAAAAGACGTGGTTTTAGTACTAGTGACCTATACGAAATATCAAATCTGTTATCAGTAAGAAAACTGTATATTCTAAATGTAATACTAAAAAAACATATGTCAATTAAATTTTACACGAAATATATAAACAAAAGAAGAAATTACCTTGTTGTTAAACCTCTCCAAACCAGAACATGTTTTGCCCAAAATCAATATATACATCAGTCACCTCATCTTTACAATAGTGTTAATAAAATACTTAATATACCTATATAGGATGTCGTATCATGAGTGCAAAAGGTCCTTGACTGATTGGCTAAAGTCTCTGGACTATAATGAAACTGAAAGGATACTTCATTATATAAAAGTGTAAAATGTATATAAAATAGTGTTAATGTAGGTAACTTAGTAGATGGTGGTTCTTTATAACAATCTAACTTTACAGATAAGTTCGTAAATAACTAATGTTTGTAAGTAAAAATAATTTACAATAAAGTAATAGTAATATGTCTAGAATTATAAAAATAAAATTACAGAATTATATTTGAAACTTAGAATGGTAATATAATTTAAAATGTTATAACCTATGTATGTATGTTGTTTATATATTATAATATACCTAGAGTCAGTTACATATTTTATAGTTTAGTAAAAAAAAAACAAAATATAAATGTATACAGTATTAGTTACACTATTAAGCTAAGGAAGAGTGGTTCCTTCTGGCACAGGTGCTTAAGCACTTAAAAGAAGGGATCAATTTTTTACATTGTTAAACATGTATATATAAAACAATAAAGAATTTGAATTTGAATTTGAATTAGGTATAGCCATATAGGTAGGTATATAGAACGGGGAAAAACTAAAGTTTTTCCCCGTTCTATATAGGTACAAATTATTAGTGTTTAATAAACGTATTAATGGTTTAATATACATTATACATGTTCGTATATTTTAAAGCTACTTATCTTATTAGGTATAATGTATTAACAAGGTCAGACGTTGGCAACCTGTAATATTTAAGAATTTTTATTTTTGGATATATAACTGGTGAACTGGTTATTTTTAATTTAAACAATATATACCTTTTTTAATGAATAAATTTTGAGATAACAGCTATTCGAATGAAGAACATGTTAATTAGATTGTGGATAAGTTTGATCCTATAAGTATCAAGTTGTATGGTTTGCGTAGATTTAAAAGTAGGTATATTAATAAGTAATTAATTCCAAAAGTATTATGATTCTTAAAAAAAAATATTCAAAAGAAACCATTTAAAAAATTGCTTTATAGATTCAGGGCGGCCAGGAAGGTGACTGACTGACGGGCAGATATGTAAGATTATGTGCAAGATCGTTGAAATTTTTGAGGTTATCTACTACTCGTAAAAAACCAACAGTTACCCTTTTCGTATGAAAACATCATAACCTAATTTAAAATAAGCTCTGAGTAAACATTTTATTTTTTTTAATTTGATGCTACTGCTAATTTTATCATGATACCACTGAGTAAGTGTACCAATAAATCAATAGTCCATTGAAATGTTAATTTTTTTAGGCCTTACCTTGCGTTTTTTAGTAGAAACTCAAGTTCAAGTTTGTGGGGTCGGCACCCTTGTCCCCCGGCCGCCATCTTGGAAAAAGGGGTGCAAAGGGTTTTCGCTCTGTATCTCGTAAATTAGTTACCCTATAGAAAATTTAATCAAACATAAAATTTAGCAAATTAAATTTCCTATAATTTTATTTCTATTATTTTTTATCGTCATGTGACCAACAAAAAAGTTATAAACAAAAATAAGTAAAAATTTTGTAACAAATTTCCTTTTGGAGGTTATAACTTTTTTTCAGTTCATTTTACAATAAAATGACACCATAGCAATTTTGTAGAGGGTTTTTCAACGAACATTTTCCTGTATATACTTGTTTCATTTTATTTATTTATCTAGGTTTTACAGCGCCTTGAACGGATTCTCGAATGCTCATAGGAATGCAATAAAAACTAAAAATTAGGCTTACTTTTCTATCTACATTTTTTTTATTTATACAATTTATTATTTTATTTTATATGATAAATAAAGACCATTTTATTTTTATCAATTATTATAATGTTCAGTAAATAATAATTATCATTTTATATGAATAGAAATACCTATCTACTTTCTGCTTAGGAAAAATCAAGTTTTTACAATATCAAAATTAATTAATTCAGTAATGCAACATTAAAAATAGGTTTATAGCAGCATAGTTTGTTTGTTATATAGCAGCCTGGTACTATGAGTCGCGCGATTGATATGTCATTTCGCGAAGTTGATGGTTTCTTGGACGCTGAAACTTCTCAGTTGGAAACGACGCCGATAAACTACGTCTCTTCGCGAGCTAGATATGTTACTACTGAGGACCTACGTAACTTTAAGGAGGATATTATGAATATGATAAAGTCCTTGCCTAACTTCGAAATTAAAAACGTTCCGCGTAGAAACAACGAATCGAAAGAGGAACTAATTAACATGGCTTTATCTTTATCCACTTCAATCGGAGGTAAATTAGTCAAGAACGATATAAAAGACATATACCGAGTACGTGGAAAAAAAGATTCACAAAACCCGCCAATAGTTGTTGAAACTGGATCGACTCTGCTAAAGACAGATATCCTCAAACTGTGCAAAGCATTTAACACAACAACTAAATCAAAGCTCTGTACTAAACATCTGGGACTCCGTACTAATGAGCAAATACCCATTTTTGTCTCAGAACAACTTACAACAAAAGCATCCCGTCTTCACTTTCGTGCAAGAGACCTCGCCAAGTCAAAACAATACAAGTTCTGTTGGACTTCGTATGGCCGTGTTTATGTCCGAGAGACCGAAAATTCGCCAATTATAACAATAAAGTCAGAAGCCCAGGTAGACCACTTAATTAATAAAAAATGACTAGTTTGTAGGCACTACATTGTCTACATATACTTAGACTTACCAATTCTATTAGAATTTAAATTTGTTTTCAATATTTTTACTATTTATCTTTTATTATTAATAGTTTTAAGAAAATTGCCAATATTCTCGTCCATACTAAACTTTAACCTGTTTTTAAAAATAATAAGAATTACGTACTCTCTTAGAAATTTATACAAACATATGACAAGCTTACATTTCTATTTCAACACGTATATGCTTGCGTCTAAAAAAAGTTACTGTCTGTTTTTATTTGAATTTGTGAGATTGCAGATATTATCAATCATTGCTGTCATTATTGTTTTTAATCTAGTATTAAAAGTATTATTTAAAACTTATACCCAAATGGAGACTATTTTTATATTATTTAAAGTAAAGTCGCGTCTTGTATCAGGAAATACTTATTTTATTATATCTTCACATACAAATGTAATGTTTCAATCATATTGGAGAATTCGTAAATGCGTTGATCTCAAGAGCATTTTTATTCTTTTTCTATTAGTATCTTATACGATATCTACCATGATCTTGATAGAGCACCTTTCTTACTACATTGGTAAACACTTCTTTAATAAACCAATATCTCATAGATTTTATACACTGTTTTCGCAAACAACACACTATTTTTACAACCGCGTATTTTATAAATACAAAAATGGATAACACTTTAATTACTGGTCAAGAGTTGGATGGTATAGAAATAGCTCAGTCATGTCACAGCGATATTGAGAATATTAATAATCTTATAAATGTGAAGAATAATAATTTTACAGTAATAAACCAAAATATTACCAGTGTTTATTGTAATTTTGATGATTTTATAGTCACACTTGCAAATTTGAAATTTACGCCGGAGGTTGTCGTTCTGACAGAATGCTGGCTTCGTAAAGACCGATCTATTCCAATCTTACCTAATTACACATCACATTGTACAACTCGATATTTTAATCAAAACGACGGTGTTATCACCTATGTTAAGAATAACCTTATTGCAAATATTAGCGAAATCAACCTGAACTTAGCCTCTTGTCTTCAGATAGATACTGAAAATATTATTATTTTATCTATTTATCGATCCCCTTATAACACCAATGCTGACAGTTTCATTAATTCATTAAATCTTCACTTGTCAAAATTAAGAACACGTAAAACTATAATATTAACTGGTGATATTAATATTAATACGCTCCATAAGGAAAATGAACCAAGCCACGAGCGAAGAAACCGCCTCAACTATTTGGAAATGTTATCATCTCATAATATGATGATGGGACATAATTTACCTACAAGAAAAGGCAGCTGCCTCGATCATGTAGTACTTAAAATGGACAAACGCAGAATGTCTGCTCAGGTTGCAGTTATTAATACTTCTATTACAGACCACTCGATGACCTTCTTATGTCTTACTAAACAAAAACAGAAATCTAAATGCAATAAAACAAAAGTAATTACTGATTTTAATCAAGCATTAACATTTTTAAAGAATAAAAATCTGTCTGAATTATTAAGTATTGATGAGCCTCAAATAGTTACTGAATTGTTATTAAACAAAATAAAACAATCTTTGGAAGAAAACACGTATGAGAAAAACATATCCAAATCACAACGGATTATCAAACCATGGATAACGCAGAATGCGTTGTATAAAAAACAGAAATAATATGCAGAAAAAACTACGTATTAATCCGGACGATAAAATCTTAAAATTGACGTACCGAAGGTACCGTAACTTCTGTAACAATTTAATAAAGAAATTAAAACGCAATTACGAACGGAATTTACTACGGACCTCAAGTAAAACACCCAAAAGTCTATGGAACACTATAAAAAATATTACATACATGAATAAAACCAGAGACGATAACATGAAATTACTTCAACTTAAAACCTCTCCGATTGAATCTGCTAATCATATTAACAACTATTTTGCTAATATTGGATCGAACCTCGCTGATGCTATTACTCAAAGTAGCTCTGTACAACCTAAGCCCAATACATTGTTTCCGCAGACTTCATCATTTGTCCTACTTGAAACAGACTATGAAGAAGTGCATTCGATTCTAATGAGTCTTAAATCAGAAAGTGCTTCTGGATGGGATAATATCACTGCCAATTTTATAAAATTAGCTAAATGTGAATTAGTTCCGGTACTTACTCACTTAGCTAACCTTTGCTTCAGTAAAGGGGTGTTTCCGTCACTTTTAAAACGCTCAATTATAACACCAGTATTTAAAGGTGGGGACAGAGAAGATGTTAGTTGTTACAGACCTATTTCCGTTTTATCATCTATATCAAAAATATTGGAAAAGCTTATAAATAACAGACTGATAAACTATCTTAATAAATTTAAAATTTTGTCAGATTCACAATATGGATTCCGAAGGGGTAGGAGTACACAAGATGCGGTCATGGCTATTACTTCTAAAATCATAAATCAGCTAGACGATAGAGGAAAATGTTTGGCCGTATTTTTGGATTTAAAAAAGGCATTTGACACCGTTTCAGTTACCATATTAGTAAACAAACTGGAAAATATTGGAATAAGGGGTACACCTTTAAATTTATTCAGAGATTATCTGAGCGACAGAAGGCAAAGAGTTAGATTAGGAAAAACTGTCAGTGACGACACTAATGTGAGTTATGGCGTCCCGCAAGGATCTGTGTTAGGACCTACGTTATTTTTAGTGTATATTAATGAGTTGTGCAATATTAAAATAAATAATACCGATATATTTTCGTACGCAGACGACACCGCTGTAGTTTTTACTGGCAACTCTTGGGACAATGTAAAGAGTGAAGCTGAAAAAGGACTTTCTCAAATAGCACACTGGTTGAAATCAAACTTGCTTACAAAAACTAGTTTTATATGTTTTACCATCTATAATAATACTCAACCAGATAGCTCATATGACATCAAAATTCACGACTGTCACAACATAACTTCTTTAAAATGTTCATGTCCTTCAATCACCAAAGTTAGTTCGACAAAATATCTGGGGGTTCTGATAGATCAGAGACTTTCCTGGCATTTACAAATACAGGCAATCGCAACAAGAATGAGAAAATTAATATGGATATTCAAAACACTTAGGCATGTTACAGATAAAGCGCTACTTAATAAAATATATATCTCATTGGCACAATCCTTAATAATATATTGTATTTCTGTATGGGGTGGAACACATAAAACAAATTACTTAGAAACTGAAAGGGCGCAACGACTATTAATCAAAGTCATGTACTTCAAAAGACGTGGTTTTAGTACTAGTGACCTATACGAAATATCAAATCTGTTATCAGTAAGAAAACTGTATATTCTAAATGTAATACTAAAAAAACATATGTCAATTAAATTTTACACGAAATATATAAACAAAAGAAGAAATTACCTTGTTGTTAAACCTCTCCAAACCAGAACATGTTTTGCCCAAAATCAATATATACATCAGTCACCTCATCTTTACAATAGTGTTAATAAAATACTTAATATACCTATATAGGATGTCGTATCATGAGTGCAAAAGGTCCTTGACTGATTGGCTAAAGTCTCTGGACTATAATGAAACTGAAAGGATACTTCATTATATAAAAGTGTAAAATGTATATAAAATAGTGTTAATGTAGGTAACTTAGTAGATGGTGGTTCTTTATAACAATCTAACTTTACAGATAAGTTCGTAAATAACTAATGTTTGTAAGTAAAAATAATTTACAATAAAGTAATAGTAATATGTCTAGAATTATAAAAATAAAATTACAGAATTATATTTGAAACTTAGAATGGTAATATAATTTAAAATGTTATAACCTATGTATGTATGTTGTTTATATATTATAATATACCTAGAGTCAGTTACATATTTTATAGTTTAGTAAAAAAAAAACAAAATATAAATGTATACAGTATTAGTTACACTATTAAGCTAAGGAAGAGTGGTTCCTTCTGGCACAGGTGCTTAAGCACTTAAAAGAAGGGATCAATTTTTTACATTGTTAAACATGTATATATAAAACAATAAAGAATTTGAATTTGAATTTGAATTAGGTATAGCCATATAGGTAGGTATATAGAACGGGGAAAAACTAAAGTTTTTCCCCGTTCTATATAGGTACAAATTATTAGTGTTTAATAAACGTATTAATGGTTTAATATACATTATACATGTTCGTATATTTTAAAGCTACTTATCTTATTAGGTATAATGTATTAACAAGGTCAGACGTTGGCAACCTGTAATATTTAAGAATTTTTATTTTTGGATATATAACTGGTGAACTGGTTATTTTTAATTTAAACAATATATACCTTTTTTAATGAATAAATTTTGAGATAACAGCTATTCGAATGAAGAACATGTTAATTAGATTGTGGATAAGTTTGATCCTATAAGTATCAAGTTGTATGGTTTGCGTAGATTTAAAAGTAGGTATATTAATAAGTAATTAATTCCAAAAGTATTATGATTCTTAAAAAAAAATATTCAAAAGAAACCATTTAAAAAATTGCTTTATAGATTCAGGGCGGCCAGGAAGGTGACTGACTGACGGGCAGATATGTAAGATTATGTGCAAGATCGTTGAAATTTTTGAGGTTATCTACTACTCGTAAAAAACCAACAGTTACCCTTTTCGTATGAAAACATCATAACCTAATTTAAAATAAGCTCTGAGTAAACATTTTATTTTTTTTAATTTGATGCTACTGCTAATTTTATCATGATACCACTGAGTAAGTGTACCAATAAATCAATAGTCCATTGAAATGTTAATTTTTTTAGGCCTTACCTTGCGTTTTTTAGTAGAAACTCAAGTTCAAGTTTGTGGGGTCGGCACCCTTGTCCCCCGGCCGCCATCTTGGAAAAAGGGGTGCAAAGGGTTTTCGCTCTGTATCTCGTAAATTAGTTACCCTATAGAAAATTTAATCAAACATAAAATTTAGCAAATTAAATTTCCTATAATTTTATTTCTATTATTTTTTATCGTCATGTGACCAACAAAAAAGTTATAAACAAAAATAAGTAAAAATTTTGTAACAAATTTCCTTTTGGAGGTTATAACTTTTTTTCAGTTCATTTTACAATAAAATGACACCATAGCAATTTTGTAGAGGGTTTTTCAACGAACATTTTCCTGTATATACTTGTTTCATTTTATTTATTTATCTAGGTTTTACAGCGCCTTGAACGGATTCTCGAATGCTCATAGGAATGCAATAAAAACTAAAAATTAGGCTTACTTTTCTATCTACATTTTTTTTATTTATACAATTTATTATGATCTTAACATTCCTATGCTATTATTAAACTATGTTTGACCCTTTTCCCCACTACAAAACTGATTTTACTGTCGACCAGGCTGAATCAGATGCAGATGCGGTCATCGTCCGTTGTGCGCTTGCTGCATCACAGTCATATGATTCGGTGACAATCATAGCAGAACACATCGACATCCTTGTATTGCTGACGGCATTGGGAAGGAATCAAACTAATGTTTTTTTTTAAAACCTTCAAAAGGGCGTACTTCCGAACAATTGTACCTACTGTCCTTCAGGTTTTAAATATGACGACGTAATAGCTGAGAATTTACTGTTTCTCCATGCCTTCTCAGGATGAGAAACAACGTCAGCAGCGTATAACATGGGCAAAGTCAAATTTTTAAAAAAATTGCAGAAGCATCCAGAGTTAGCAAGTGGAACTAAATTATTTATGAGTGAAAAAGTCGAGTCATCGTTACCCAGTGTTGTTGGCGAACGTTTGTTCTTCTCTTGACAGTGACTAAAAATGCATTTAATCTCTCTTCACTTCCTCCAACACAAGATGCAGCCCGTTTCCACAGTTTCCGAATATATCAGATTCAGTTATGGTTCGGTAAATATTGTGATCCAGAAGAATGGGGCTGGAAAAAGCATGGAATATTTTGGATGCCAATCCAAGCTTCCAAGCCTCCAGCACCCCCGAGCTTATGAAATTAATCTTTTGCAGATGCAAAGGAAATTGTGGAAGTGCGTGCGGTTGCCGAAAAGCAGGCCTTAAATGTTCATCAGTTTGCCTCCATTGTGGTGGTGAAAGCTGCAGCAACATCGTGGACATATCAACATTACTTGAAGAAAATGAATTAGAAGATGAATTACCGACAATGACGCCAATACCAACTCCCATTATACTACAAAAAATTCACCTCGGATACTGATTCAGATTTTTCTCGCAGCCTGAACCATCGAAGAGAATGAAAAAATAATATCTGATAGACATTTTTCAATATATAATAATAAATAATATTATTTTGTCTAGAAATTGCCCGTGGATTAGGCCTACTGGGGATACCACATAAAAAAAACGAAAGAGTGCTGAAAAATAGTACTCCTTTCAGAGCGCTGTAAAACCCTAGCTATTGACCTAATAAAAAAATGTTGCTTATAAAAGTTGTTCCTTAAAAAACGATCTACAAAAATGGTCTAATATCATTTTTTCGTAAAATGATCCAAAATAAGTTTTATCGAAAAATAGAAATTTTGTTCTAGAATTTCTTAACATTTTCGCTTATAACTTTTTTATTTATAGTTCTACGACAAAAAATTACAGGACCAAAGTTGTAGAGAATTTAATTTGCAACAAAAAATGTCTTTACATTTTTTATATCTGATAAATAGTTTAAGAGATATAACGTAAAAACCATTTCAACCCCTATTTTCAAGATGGCGGCCGTGGGACAAGGGTGGCGACCCCACAAACTTGGTTTTAGCTTGACACTGAACCCCCCTACACTTCAAAAAAATAAAACTGCGTCCTCTAAAAAACGCAACCCCAAATGTAACTTTTCAATGGACTTTTATTTTGTAATCATCAGGTACTTATCAAAAATGGGACGCCGGAAATACATATACATATGCATTATTTTATTAAAAGTAAAGAATATTCTCCTAGTAAACAAGTTCTGGTTAAGGTTTGGGCGACATCGAAGACGTATCAAAATGGTTAAGTTTAATGAAAATAATCAGTCTCTAGGAACCAAGTATTGTCGTTTTGATGTCATAGTACCTAGTACCGTAGATTTAGAAGTGTTTTAGACAGTTTTAGTTACAAACCATAGATCAGATGATTTATATTATATTCCACCTGATTTATTAGTCAATAATCTTTACAGAGGGGACGGCGCGTACGCAGTCCCCCACTACCAAAAATTACGCGTCCGAGTTATTCACATTAGGAATAATCACAGAGGTCAACCCCGCCGCAGTGCAATGGAAGGGCCTCGCTCTGGGGGAACCGCCTGCATGATCACGGTATCCCCTACGCCAGGTAAGTATGATTTGAAAAAGTCGTCTCAGTGGGGTCATTCAGCGGACAAAAATCTTACTAGCGCGATTCAATAAAGTCCTAACTTTTTATTAGCGACATCCATTAGTCATATTAAGAACTAAAATGTAGAGCGTTTATAGTATGTAGAGATCGCACTGAATTTGATTCTATCTTATTTTCAATATATTCTTATTTTTTTGTTGTACAATTATTACGTGAACTTTTTTAAATGGACATTTAAGTAATTATCTAAAGGTTAAACTTATTCATATCCAGCTTCCGCAGCCCTAGTCGTGTTGACGCCATCTATTAATCATTTCAGGAACCAAAAGTATAGAGAATATAAGGTGTACGGAGTAAAATTAAAAAACTCTTTTTGGTTATATTCCTTGTTTTAAGTTATTTTTATTTCATTCTCATATTAGAATGTTTATTACTATAAAGAAAATAATAACTGCGTAAGTAAAATAGTACCGTTAACTAATTAATATACTACTTGTCCTATAAATTCGTAAGTATTTATGAATGAAAGAAAACACCGTTCAGAAATAAATTGGTGGTCGATTATTCTGATATGAAATTTAGATTTTTTTTTTAATAAAAATAAATTGGTTATTAAATGTTTAAACAACATTTATTTTTTATTTGAGAATTTTATTTCATAAGGAGAGCTTTCTTAAACACTCTTTATGGCATTAATTAAACGTAAATGACGTCTTTATGACGTTTGCATCTGACTTTGACAAAAGGGTTTAATTAATATCATAAACGAGGAAAGGCCAATTTAGACGTGATGTTAAAAAAATATCGTATATCCAAGCTTTTTTGACATTACTTATTGGTTGGTTGTCTACTTTTTTGAGATCACGTAAAAAGCTATCAACTATTACATCCAACGATGGAGAACGGACTTGGTAATCGATTTTTTTACCTAGAAATTTAAACGGGGCTGCTTCCGTAACCGTACTAACGCATTGACCGCCTATTAGAAGACCCGATCGTAAGAGATAAATTTGGTATTCCGTCTACCCAGACTCAGACTAGAGCATTTACTTGGTTTTGTCCTCAATACGCCCGTCCACGTACAGAAATCCTCAACTACATTTAAAAGTACCTGACATTGTTTTGGATTACGTGTCAGTATCGCAAGATCGTTCGCAAAAGCTAGTATGGATTCTGTGTATTTGTTGTTAATATTATTATCGTTTTGAATAAGAAATATACCTCATTTCTTATCATTTATATTTTAAATAGGGACTGTTGGGATTTGTTCATCTAGACTCTAGACTCTAGAGGTTATTTCTTTGTTTTATTTTTATTAATTGAAACACAAAGCTAATTGTTGATGTAACTTATATCCGATAACAATACCATTTATTACAGATAATAAGCAAATCTACTCCTTTTACATTGTAAAATCACAAGTAATCACAAATATTCATAACTTGAAAACAAATCAAATATTTAAATAGTGTCACTAACAGTTTTCTCAACTATATGAATGTTTATTAAATATAATGTTTATTAAATATGATTAATAACGTTAGTAGAAAAAAAGAAGGCGTTGTGTTCCTTAAAACCTTAAAATAAGGAATATATCTAAAAAAGTTATTTTTAAATATTACTCTATATACCTTATGGCTAATAGGCAATATTTTTGGTTCCTGAAATGATTAATAGATGGCGTCAACACGACTAGGGCTGCGGAAGCTGGATATGAATAAGTTTAACCTTTAGATAATTACTTAAATGTCCATTTAAAAAAGTTCACGTAATAATTGTACAACAAAAAAATAAGAATATATTGAAAATAAGATAGAATCAAATTCAGTGCGATCTCTACATACTATAAACGCTCTACATTTTAGTTCTTAATATGACTAATGGATGTCGCTAATAAAAAGTTAGGACTTTATTGAATCGCGCTAGTAAGATTTTTGTCCGCTGAATGACCCCACTGAGACGACTTTTTCAAATCATACTTACCTGGCGTAGGGGATACCGTGATCATGCAGGCGGTTCCCCCAGAGCGAGGCCCTTCCATTGCACTGCGGCGGGGTTGACCTCTGTGATTATTCCTAATGTGAATAACTCGGACGCGTAATTTTTGGTAGTGGGGGACTGCGTACGCGCCGTCCCCTCTGTAAAGATTATTGACTAATAAATCAGGTGGAATATAATATAAATCATCTGATCTATGGTTTGTAACTAAAACTGTCTAAAACACTTCTAAATCTACGGTACTAGGTACTATGACATCAAAACGACAATACTTGGTTCCTAGAGACTGATTATTTTCATTAAACTTAACCATTTTGATACGTCTTCGATGTCGCCCAAACCTTAACCAGAACTTGTTTACTAGGAGAATATTCTTTACTTTTAATAAAATAATGCATATGTATATGTATTTCCGGCGTCCCATTTTTAATAAGTACCTGATGATTACAAAATTATTCGTTCAATGATCGCAGATTATTTATTCGTCTCTTAATTATTAACAACGCTTGGTTTATTGATACATTTACTCAGTGGTATCATGATAAAATTAGCAGTAGCATCAAATAAAAAAAAAATATATTTACTCAGAGCTTAGTTTAAATTAGGTTATCACTGTTGTTATGATGTTTTCATACGAAAAGGGTAACTGTTGGTTTTGCAGACATTGCTCACTGTCAAAAATCTATTTTAAGTTTTTAATAAGAATATAATATTAGATACTGTATTTTATTTATACCTGTCTTGTTTTAACTTATACGTCCATTTAAATATGCTATATGCATTTAAATTAGCTATATGCATTAACAAAATTTTCAATACTGAACATTCACAAAAGGCATTTTTAGCGCGCTTCTTTTAACTGGCTTTTATTAACTTGGGTTGTACGTATTTATGTATGTATGTATGTAACGGCATCTTTGAACGTGGTTTTGACCTACTTTGAAATGTCGGATTCATTTAAATGTTGACATACTTATTAAGCACCGATGACAATGCAATAATTTAATCAATTCGTCCCGATATCCTTGCCAGGATTCTCAGGATAAGCAAATTTCAAGTAAAAAGAGACAAACATATCCGTAGCGTGCGCCTCGTACATGCGATATATACCTATCGTATTCTCGGAGTGTCCTTTTTGTGCGATGATACAATATACACAAACAGCAACCTAACTGTCAAATTTTTAACACGCTTTATAATAAGTATTTTTTAAATTATTTAATAAAATGATATGTATTACATTTTTCATATAAACATTTCATTCTATTATATAATTAAAAAATATATGAGAAGTATGTTGAATTTGATACAGAAGTATAAAAACCATAAAATAAATAAAGTTAAAAAACAATTAAAAACACGCTTTAAAAATGAATCGAACTAAGAAGCAAAAATAATTCGTAATATGAGACTAATCTAAGGGACCGGTCCCTGAGGATCCTCCCAGCTGCGTCCTGTGCGGACAGAAGGGCCACCCCCCCAATTATCGCGGGTGCCCCTAAGCGCCGCGCAGGACACAGACGGCAAGGCATCCTCCTCGGTTCGTCCAGCCTCCATGGGCTCCTCTAGTCCCTAGGAGGCCCGCGGCCCCTCAGGCACCCGCGAACGCGGTCGCGAACGCTTGGCTGAAGCCTCCGAGGATTATCCCACAGCCCGTCTCCCAGCCGATACCATCGCCGCCGGTTCGTAACTCCGCCGAAGGAGTTGCGAGTTCGCTCGCGTGCGTCACGAGCCTCTTCGGTGTAATAGACATCGAAGAGCTCCTAGTCTTTTCAAACGAAATGAGGGATTCCGCGCGGAACCCTCCCGCGAGGATGGAAGTGCACCTCAAGCACGCCGTCCTTATCAAATCGATATACGAACACACGATGTCATCATGATGTCATCGCGTGGAAGGGTAAAACCTCGCTCTCTGACTGTCGCTACATTCAACGCGAACGGGCTACTTAAGCAGATAGATCTAGTGCGCGACTTTGTGGTCACGCACCAGATAGACGTCTTGTTAGTACAAGAGACCTTTCTGAAGCCGTGTAATCGTGATCCGCGCATCGCGAATTTCCGTCTGGTTAGGAACGATAGGGCAACCGCGAAGGGGGGAACCATCATCTACTACAGAAGGTCTCTTCATTGCACACCGCTCGATCCGCCCCAACTAGTTAACGTAGAAGCGTCATTATGTAAGGTGGGTATGACCGGCCATCAGTCGATCATACTAGCATCCGTCTATCTTTCTCCCAATAAAGCCTTAGTTGAGAGGGACCTTAAGTCCTTACTCCAATTAGGTAACGCAACCATTCTGGCCGGCGACCTAAATTGCAAACATCCCCGCTGGAACTCTACTGTCGCAAACAGTAGAGGAAATCTCCTTGATAGGCTAAGTTACAAGGCTGGTCTCGACTTCTAGATCACCGCGCCTTTGAGTCCCACGCGATACTGCGACACAGACTACCGACATGACAGACCTGACGTGCTCGACATAGTACTCTTGAAGGGCGTGACACTCCAGTTACGTTCTATCGAGACGCTATCCGAGCTAGACTCTGACCATCGACCAGTCTTATTTCAGCTAGGACCTCTCCCCCCCTAGGGAACCCGCGACAAAAACAGTTATTAACTGGACGAAGCTTCGAGAGCAACTCTATTCCCCCGTATCAGCGCACCTCGACAAAATTCCTGACCAGCTTACATCGGTCGAGGACGCTGTTTCAGCCGCGACTAACTTCACTGAACATTTGGTAGACAGCATAGGAAAGTCCTCGAGGGAGGTTCGAGTGAACTTCGAGCACTCCCTCCGGACATTAGACTTCTCATCACCCGTAAAAACGCCGCGATTAGAGCCCATGACCGATACCCGACAGATGACAACCGACGGAGGCTGCGCCGTCTCCAGAGGGAGTCGAGACAAGCTCTCGACGACTTCAGAGATAGCGGCTGGGATAGGACGCTTGCGGCGCTCTCTCCAACACACCAGGCATTCTGGCGATTGCAGAGAGCTTTGAAGGCGGACACTGTCTCAGATATGCCTCCCTTGGTTGGACCTAACTCCGCCATCGCGTTTGACGACCTTGACAAAGCTGAGTGCTTAGACGACAGTCTAGAGAGCCAGTGCCGTCTGTCTGCTCAATCGGTTGATCGCGATAATGTCGAAATAGTCGACAAATCGGTCAATATAATGTGTTCTCAGCCACCGGTCGGTCCGCTAATCAAGGAAACGAACCTAGACGAGGTGACGTCCATAGTTAGGGCGCTTCACGCCAAGAAATCGCCAGGTCCCGATAGGATCACTAACGAAGTGATAAAGCTCCTTCCGCTTTCTCTAATTTACCTATTGGTTACCATTTTTAACGCTCTACTGGCCGGTTGCTCGTTTCCGGCCCAGTGGAAAGAGGCCATAGTAATAGGGTTCCATAAGCCGGGCAAACACCGGCATCTGCCTAGTAGTTACCGTCCCATTAGTCTTCTTAGTTCCTTGGGGAAAATATATGAGAGAATCATCCTCTGTAGACTTAGATCGGAAGTCGAGAGACTCAAAATCATCCCAAATGAGCAGTTTGGCTTTAGAGCCAACCATTCATGTTCCTATCAGGTGCAACGCCTCACGGAGCACATACTGATAAGGGCCACTGTGAGGGCCAAGAAGCATAGGACAGGAGCGCTCTTCCTCGATGTAGCTAAGGCGTTCGACAGGGTCTGGCACAATGGACTGGTATACAAGATATACCAGTTCAAGGTGTCGGGCAGACTCGTACTCATCATACGGGACTACCTGTCGAATCGCTCCTTTCGCTACAGAGTGGAAGGCGTTCTGTCAACTCCCCCCCCATCAGGGCGGGTGTCCCCCAGGATTCAGTTCTCTCGCCCATCCTCTACTCCATCTACGCTAGCGATATTCCTAGGCCGCAATCTAAAGTGCACCTTGCCATGTACGCGGACGATACCGCGCTTTACACGTCCTCTAAGGATCACTGGGAGATATACCAACGTCTCCAATCCGCAGTCGACTCCCTCGAGAGTTGGCTGCGGAAATGGCGGATCGAGATAAACCCTGAGAAGAGCGTTTCGGTGCTCTTCGAACGGGGCCCCCCAAGGAACCTCCCGCGAATCAAATTCTTTGATAGACCGATACCTTGGAAAGACGAGGCAAAATACCTAGGAGTAACGTTAGATAGAAAGTTAGTTTTCACTGCGCATATTAGGACCGTTCGTAGCAGAGCGGCCTACATATTAGGTCGTTTATATCTGCTGTTAGGCAAGCGGAGTAAAATGTCCCTTCGCAATAAGGTGACACTTTACAAAGCTTGCATACGTTCCGTCATGTCCTATGCGAGTCCCGCTTTTGCGCACTCTAATCTGAAACCCCTTCAGGTGATTCAGAACAGGTTTACACGGATTGCAACCGGGGCGCCGTGGTTCGTACGCAACATCGATCTCCATAGAGATTTAGACCTTCCGACCATCGCTCAGTACTTCAAGGGGCTTTCCCAAAAGTACTTTGAACGTGCTGAGCGACACCCGAACCCACTGGTGGCTGACGCCGCAGAGTATAGACCACGTAAGACTACTTTAGTCAGAAAAAGAAGACCCAAGTCGGTACTCGTTGACCCCGACGACGCGTTCACAGTAGGTAATAACGTGTACGCGTAGGCATAGACGAGGTCCCAACTGAGTAATTGCTCCGTCGTCGGAGGACGCTAGTGTCCAAATTTCCTTAGCTTCCCTCCTGACTAACGACGCCCCGAGCCGAGGTCCGTGTCTCAATCTGAGACGCCCTCGGGACGTCGTTCCCCATGGGGATGCCCATTCCCCATAGCCCCCCTTTGTAAGGACGGGTCTCCTGACCCACCCGCTCACCCGGTGACGCTGTAATAGCCAACAGGGCTAACAGCATAGACAGACATAAAAAAAAAATATATCAGACTAATGGGCAAAATATCATAAAATTAAATGCGGAAAAAAGCGTGGGGCGCTTCGTGCTATTACTTTTGGGGCGTTCTTAAAGTCATTGTAGTGATTAAATATTTTCAAAAATGATTTTTTAAATAAAATTTACTCTATTTTTAGAAATGAATATAATTATTAATTTCGAATTAATAGATTCTTCATGATTTACGGACTTTATTTTATTCTCAATCAAAGTAACTTCTTAACTAATCAAATTAACTCTGGTGATCTTAACGAGGATAATGAAATAATCTTACCTATAGCCGGACTTTTAATTAGATTCCAGATTTGACATTAGCTACTGTCACTTCGTAAAATAATGATACCATACATAACCTAATAGTGATGGACACAACAATCGATAAACAATCGCGATTTTATGTTTATATAATTATAATGTTGGTGTGCCAGTTGGATAATAAATGATATATTTTTATTAAAATAAATACATTATTATTCATAATAACTAGTAAGTTATTAATGACCGCCACTTATTTTATTAATTAATTATATTACTTAATTTTCTTTTAATAAGATTAAAAACAAAACTTGTAATAAAAGAGTCATAACTAAATTAATCGATTCAGAAATATTTAAATTCCCAATTTACTTAGTTTCGATTAAGGTAGTAGTTGTTTAGATACTAGTATAAACGAAATGAATCGATTCAGAAATATATCATTTCCGTAACGATTAATTTCGTAGCGTCACTATTTAGTAATTGTCATTACAATCTGGATTCTGGAATCTAATTAAAAGACAAAAGTCCGACTATAGTTATTGTACTGTCAATTGTCTTTTACAATTTTTAATGTTCCAATAGGATTTGACCACTTAAGGTAAGTCAAAATCGAATTGAAAAATGAAACAAGATATAATATAGCACACAGCGCCCCACTCTTTTTTCCGCATTCAATTTTTTTATATTTTGCCCATTATTCTCATATTAAGAATTATTTTTGCTTTTTAGTTCGATTCATTTTTAAAGCGTGTTTTTTAGTTTTTTTTTTTAATTTGAGACGGTTTACAGTTTACACAGTTCCATAGCATAGTGTGCCGGCCGATCGTACCGCCGAAAACGCGATGACCCGATATTTTTAAATCTGCAATATCTTCGATAATATTCATTTAAATTACATGTTGTAAGGGGCTATATTGTTTAATATTAAATTTAAAATGTATTTAAATTACTGAATTAGATAAGGATTAAAGCTGTATTGCTTGAAATCGCGTCGTAAAAAAAATTATCTATTGTGGGTTATCGCTAAGAGATAAACATATACCATCGCGGACTTTCTTGTAGAACTTTTTAAGGTATACAATGCTTAGTACATTATTTTGATCCATCTCGTAGAGTTCAGCCAGCATTTGCAATGTAAGCGCAAAACAAAGTGTTTGTTTACGACTTTGCATTAGAAATCTTGAAATTATCAGTGGTTCTCTAATATATCAAGCATGTTATTATACATATAAACCTTCCTCTTGCATCACTCTATCTATTAAACCTGCATCAAAATCCGTTGTGTAGTTTTAAAGATCTAAGCATACATACAGACATAGGGATAGACGCGGAAAGCGACTTTGCTTTATACTATGTAATGAACTCTAAGTAAGTCTGGTTAGGCGGTTTACTACAACTAGTAAGATTGATATGAACACACATCTTTAAATATAATCAATCTGAGCAAAAAGTGTTGTTTATTCCAAGTAATAGCTGACGGACTTGCACGTAACATTGTTTATATTAGGACTGCCTACACACTAAAACAATCTTTAGCTCTTGCGAATTTTATCTGATTGACGCACCCAGTTAGACCAGTTTGGGGCAACTGGCTTCCCTCGGACACCTGGACAGTAGACAGTGGCGTCGTTTGTTGCGATATATAGATCTTCGGGTGTAAAAAAGTTTGACAGCGCGATTCAGAACCAAGATAAAGAGTCGATATTTGCTTGTACTTTGACGGACAATTGAATTGAAAAGGAAGATGGATTATTCAATTTTTAATTACATTGTTAAGCTCTCTGTGAAGTTAAAATGGAATCTGTTGTGTGTTACTTATTAAAAAAAATATGTAGTTATTTAAATATTTTTATTATAAAAATAAACCTTATCTGTGGTTTGATTCAGTGCAAAATATTAATACCTAGTTGTCAAAATATGTAGATATGGCAAATTGTTTTGTTTGTTATATAAATTTAGTAACTTATCTAAGTCATATCTACAGGTTATTTTGACAACTAAGTACCTTTTTATGAAGTAATTGTTATGAATTGCATATCGTTTTAAATAGACTCAAAAAATATACAATAATATTTAAGACAATATCATATTAAATATATCAGTTGTATTTACTAAAATTTAAATAATTATTGTATTCATTAACTTGTATGCTGTTTGTGTTCATTGTTTAAGATAACATAGGATCGAATTTTTAAATATCTTTAATTATACTCATGTGTCAGTCAAACAATGTTAAAGCTTGTATTGTAATTATTAATTTATTAATATCGTTCAATTTCCCATTATTATTTTTTTTCTATAAACAATCATTTAAGACGAATGTAAACATATTATTGTTCCGCTTAATCGGTTGGGACATGGTTTTTTCCAGTTTAAAGTTACATATTCAAAAATATCAGTTCCTAAATATGTATTACCAACGCCTGTCAACATTATACCTAATAAGATAAGTTATAAGTAGCTCTAAAATATACGAACAATACCGTGTAATGTGTATTATGACATAAATACGTATAAATAATATTTACAAACTACTTTACAAGTGGAATATAAATCATTATTTTGTACCTTGAATTGTTTTTTTTCTGTTTAATGTGTAGGGTAGAGCGGGTCTAGTTGAGCAGTTTTTCACTTAATCAGTTATAGTTCCTCAACGATAATTCATAATGGCTTATAATGCATACTGATGGACGAGTAATTTATCCCTTAGCTTAGTGTCCATAATAATTTATTTCTAACAAGTCGAATTTGGAAGCTACATGTATTTTAATGCAAAAAGTCAAGTATGCTCAACTTACCCCATATGTGAGGTAAGTTGAGCAAGGGTATGGGGCTAGTTGAGCACTTAGAAAATTTACCCAAATCATAGTTCCTATGTTAGGTAGATTTACAATAAAATTACATTTTGATAATTAATTTTATTTATAATCTTATAGTGACCAAACATCAAATCTAAAAGTACATTTCTTGGAACAATGAGGTAAAAACAGAATCTACAAAACAGCAACGTTCCTAACTTAGCTTAACTATTAGATTCAGACTTTAATATTTGTGTATTTATTTCAACATAGCTTATACCTAAAGTAAAATAAAATATTTAAGAAATCATGGAGTCATGTAAGCCGTTCTTTTTGGGCCATCATATTTACAGTCCAAGAGGGTGGAACTTTATTGCCAAATTTTTCAGTCTTTTAGAGAATATCCATAGAATATTGATACCGTTTGTAACAAGTATTTTTTAAAGAGTCTTCTTGCGTGGCAGAAAATACTTGCCTCGATGTTGCATAACCCATGGACGTATCACCGCTTTCATTTAATTTCTTTAAAAACCTTGATAATGTCATCCGTTTGATTCCAAATTATTTGGCAGCGGCAAAGCCACTTTTTCCCTCTTCGGCAGCCCCATTTAAGTCTTGACTAATATGGGAAACTCTAGTAGTCTTTTTTTTATAAGTCCTCATGGTAAAAAAAAAACAAACATTTGTTTTCATCGTGGGGATAGTTGGGCTACTATAGCTCAACTAACCCCAACCCGAAATTTTAAAGCAAAATTGAATTAATAAAAAACTGGTTAGAGTTATATACAGATTCTCTATCAATATCAAAACTGCAATAAATTTGACGAAGATTAACACTTACCTGATTGAAAACGGATAAAATTTGAGTATCACAGACGGAATATCCCGGCTTAAGATGATTTAACTTTTTAATAACAAAATAAACAATGCGCTTGGGTACTTTTCTCGATCGCCCAGTGGCTACTTTTGTTATAGGGATGAGTTCCTTTCACGGAACCCCTTCTTTTCGCTATATGTTGCGTTCGCGTGCGGTGGATAGTTTTCGAGATATTTTGATTGCCCAACTTACCCGTACGCTCTACTAGCCCCGCTCTACCCTACTTACTTTTTACTTTTCTATAGACTGGGCGCTGTAGGTAGTTGAGTATGCAAAATACTGCATAGTATTGATAGTTTTGAACTCACTACCTACAGCCGACAGCGTCTGCCCTACTAAGCAGAAATAATATTTTCTGATTCATATATGTAGTATGACAATTATTACTTATTAGATTATAATTAAACATTAAAATATTTTTGTACACCAATTCACTATATGTATTATGAAAAAAAAGGTAAAACCTAATATTTCGTTACAAATCCTTGTTAGAAAGTATAAGTTTTTACCTTTCTATTTTTAGTAAGACAATAAAAGATAAATTCAAAGATCTTAAAAATATAATAAAAATATGTAGTTAAACGCACCAAAAAGGAGTCAATGTTGAAATCGATGTACCCCTTGAGGGAGACAAACGAATATTGCACGAAAATATATGCGTCGTTAGCATGCGTAGTACAGAGATGAGATTAGACACGTTTGAGAACAAACGCGTGGCCCACGGCGTGGGTGTGTCTGGGAAAACCAGAATTAAATTCTATCTCTGGCGAGGTCACCTCAACCAGGCACTCGAGTGTCGATCAACTTGACCCCACATGTTACGTTCTTGTAGCTGTATATAAGTTGTAAGGTTTAGAAAACTTTAATAGCGTGATTCAGCACCGGGCTTTAGAGAGGTTTTTCCTTATATATATAATTTTATAAAACCAAACAGCATTCATACTGGTGAATCATCAACATAAATGCTGTTCAATTTTAATAAATAATCAGGTAACGTATTGGCAACTCAAGCGTGTAGTGTTTCTATGAATCATAAATATATTAATAGTCCATTGAAATGTTACATTTTTTAGGCCTTACCTTGCGTTTTTTAGAGGACGCAATTTTATTTTTTTAATGTGTAGGGGGGGTCAGTAGAAGCTTAAGTTCAAGTTTGTGGGGTCGGCACCCTTGTCCCCCGGCCGCCATCTTGGAAAAAGGGGTGCAAAGGGTTTTCGCTCTGTATCTCGTAAACTAGTTACCCTACAGAAAATTTATTCAAACATAAAATTAAGAAAATTAAATTTCCTACAATTTTATTTCTATTACTTTTTATCGTCAAGTGACCAACAAAAAAGTTATAAACAAAAATAAGTAAAAATTTTGTAACAAATTTCCTTTTAGAGGTTATAACTTTTTTCAGTTCATTTTACAATAAAAAAACATCACAGCAATTTTGTAGAGGGTTTTTCAACGAACAATTTCCTTTATATACTTGTTTCATTTTAATTTATTTATCTAGGTTTTACAGCGCTCCAAACTTGAACGGATTCTCGAATGCTCATAGGAATGCAATAAAAACTAAAAATTAGACTTACTTTTCTATCTATATTTTTTTTATTCATACAATTTATTATGATCTTGACATTCCTATGCTATTATTAAGGGAACGTACCCAAACTACGTGACCTATATTTTTCAATTTTTCGACACCCTCCCCCCCCCGGTGATCATCCGTAGTATGTGATAAGACCCCCCCCCCCCCGTCCCAAATGTTACGTAGTATAGCAAAGGTAAATTTTTATCATCCCAAACGCAGAAAATGAAACAAATAAAAATAATGTTTAATTTTTGTTACTATTGGGACGGCATTTATTGCACAAAAATGTATCACACGACTTCAAAGAACCCTGAAAAGCAGACTTTATTAAATGTTAGTAGCTTAAATTGCCTTCTCTAGAATTCGACTACGTGACAATAATCTAAACCCCCCCCTCGCTTCTGTGACACAGCGTAATATTTTAAGGAACCCCCCCCCCCATAAATAGGCCACGTAGTTTGGGTACGTTCCCTAAACTATGTTTGACCCTTTTCCCCACTACAAAACTGATTTTACTGTCGACCAGGCTGAATCGGATGCAGATGCGGCCATCGTCCGTTGTGCGCTTGCTGCATCACAGTCATATGATTTGGTGACAATCATAGCAGAAGACATCGACATCCTTGTATTGCTGACGGCATTAGGAAGGAATCAAACTAATGTATTTTTTTAAAAACCTTCAAAAGGGCTTACGTCCGAACAATTGTACTGTCCTTCAGGTTTTAAATATGACGACGTAATAGCTGAGAATTTACTGTTTCTCCATGCCTTCTCAGGATGCGACATCAGCAGCATATAACATGGGCAAAGTCAAATTTATAAAAATTTTGCAGAAGCATCCAGAGTTAGCAAGTGGAACTAAATTATTTATGAGTGAAAAGTCGAGTCATGGTTACTCAGTGTTGCTGGCGAACGTTTTTTCTTCTCTTTATATGGCGGAAATAAAAACGATACTCTAGAGTCTAGATAATGATTCAAATTTTTCTCGCAGCCTGGACCATCGAAGAGAATGAAAAAATTGTATCTGATAGACATTTTTCAATATATAATAATAAATAACATTATTTTGTCTAGAAATTGCCCGTGGATTAGGCCTACTGGGGATACCACATAAAAAAAACGAAAGAGTGCTGAAAAATAGTACTCACTTCAGAGTGCTGTAAAACCTTAGCCATTGACCTTATAAAAAAAATTTTGCTTATAAAAGTTGTTCCTTAAAAAACGATCTACAAAAATGGTCTGGCATCATTTTTTCGTAAAATGATCCAAAAAAAAGTTATATCGAGAAGTATATTTTTTTTTCTCGAATTTCTTAACATTTTCGCTTATAACTTTTTTATTTATAGTTCTACGACAAAAAACTACTAAACCAAAGTTGTAGAGAATTTAATTTGCAACAAAAAATATTTATAATTTTTTTATCTGATAAATAGTTTAAGCGATATAACGTAAAAACCATTTCAACCCCTATTTCAAGATGGCGGCCGTGGGACAAGGGTGGCGACCCCACAAACTTGAACTTAAGCTTCTACTGACCCCTCCTACACATTAAAAAAATAAAATTGCGTCCTCTAAAAAACGCAACCCCAAATGTAACTTTTCAATGGACTATAAATATATTTGTTAAGTTTTGATTTTTAATTAGATACAAATTATTATTACTATTCTGTAATTTCATTTTATAATATCGAAACAGAATCCGCGGTTTAATATCATGTTTCGAAACCGCTGCTAGCGCCAGATGTTTGAGTGTGGAAATGATATGAATTGTTGTGCGAGGAATTCGAACGTTATTGTGAGTATTAGAAATAACACAACACGATTGAATATATACTAAATTAGCGGTCGTCACCGTAGCCTAGGTACCCTAGTACCTACGTACCTTTTTTGCAATTAAAATACATTGATTATTGTATGTAAGAAAAAATAAATATATAATATCTCAATAAAGAACAATTTAATATAATTTTTAACAAGATATTTTTATTGCTTTTTGTAATTCTCATAAAATAAGTGAATAATTGCACAGCATCTTTACAATGTATGGTATTATTATGAAAGTAAAATATGATATTCTTAAAAGAAAATAACTAATTATTTTTTTATTAAATTCAGAGAGTGATTTCTCAAAAAAGATCATCCATATCTATATTAAGTATTTGCATATTTAAATTTTTTAATAATTTTAACAATATCAATAAATTCAATATTTCTTCATAATATATTATCAAGACTAAATAATCAGTTTCTGTTATTAAAATGAAACCATTCAAGTATTCTAACTCTACAGCTTTATCAATAAATAATTAAAAAAAAAAAAAAAAAAAAAATTGAGTATTTTTTCCCAGTTATCTTGAAGATGACGGCTTTTTAGTTGCCTGTTTTATGAAAATTAAAAAAAAATCTGAAACACTATAAATAATAAAAGATTATAAAAAAGACATCTTATTTTTTATGTTAATTCATTTCTAAGATTAATTTTAATAGCATAACTATCTACAATGGTTATGCAGTTGACTTATAAACATTTAAAATCTTTATCAAATAATTTTAATAAGTGACTACAAAATCATAGACCAATTTTATCATATCATTCTCAGTTTCATTAAACCCCATGGAACAGTAGTCTAAACTTAAAGAGTAGGCTCTAGTTGGCTCTTATAGGACGTGTATTCTGGAAACTGTTTTAGCAAAAAATGATCCTCTTATTAAAATAACCAGTAAAAAAAAACTAAATTTGTAGTTTGTAAAATAAATATTAAAAACAGAAAATTTATATAAAATAATAATTTACATCAATGTACTGTCAAAAATTACACATCCTTGGGACGTTTAATATCCTTCAAGTCATTTTACTTCGTACAGCTAAGGATTGGAACAGCTTGCCTGCGTCGGTATTTCCGGTCGAATACAATGTGGATAAATTCAAGAGAAAAGTGAACAGGTTGCTAGGGTAATGCGCCTGAGACTACAGTCCACTTACCATCAGGTGGAATGTAGTCAAGCATTGCAGTAGATTAAATAAAAAAAAAGGCTTTCAGTCACATTAATAACTAAAGCCTTGCAGACGTGTTTAATACCCAGCTCCTCTAACATTGCCGCTGTGAACAAGACAAATAAAAAGGAATCTTTTGGGCCTAAAGCTTAGCGATAAAATGAAGAATAAAGACATCAGGAAAATGACCAAGATCAAGGACAGAACAAAATCTATAATGTCTCAAAAATAGAAATGGGCTGGGCATGTAAAAGATCATCAGAGTACAAAATGTTCTAAAACTGTAACAAATAGGTACCCTATCCATCAGGAAAGACGAAGAGGAAGGCCATTTAAAAGATGGATGACATTGTTGCCAAGTCTGGGATAACATAGAATAGACTGGCAAAAGATACAGCGAAATGGAGGGAAATAGTTTAAAAATCAATTTATTAGTATTAAGTAATAACAAACTAAGCTAACCTAAAACTAACACAACCAACATTGTATGTATATCTAAAAATGTGAGGAATAAATAAAGCTAAATAAATCAGAAATAATATACGAGTATAACATATATTTTGACCGATATTGTTTGCAGTTGTTCATATAACTAAGCACGTGACTCCATTAAACATGGCAAATATATTAAATATGGATTATAATAGTTAACGTTTATAGTAGTTAACGATTATAAAAGTTAAGCGTTTTTTCACTGATTACCTACAGTATTTAGTAATAGAGTTCCACAATTTATATTTAATTTCGACAGTTGTTTCGTAGTATATAATACTACGGCTTCCTAGATATACAATTCCAGGGATTTTTGCAGCTTTCACTATATTTTAAGTACACAACAAAGTGCTGGAACACTTCCTCTAATACGCGATCTAAAACTTTATGGACCTTTAAAAAAGTACTAGGAGTGTTTATTAAATTTAAAGACAGATAAAAAATATAAAGGTATTTTATATGTAGGTACCGTATATACCTTTAATATTTATTTAGTAAAATGCTGTTAATATGGAATTACAAACAGACACTTCAATTTTATTTAAATGTATGTATGTAAAGGTGTAGAGATATACTTGATCTGTTTTTTTATTGACTCATCCATATAAATATTATTTTCTCAGTCTACGTAGACGGAGTCACGGACTACAGCTAGTAAATAATAAATCATGGTATAAAAGTAGCTTAAGTTACTCCTTATTACATCAGCTAACAGCAAGTGAAAGTCCCGTCCAAACCGTTTCAACCCCTTCAGAGATTAGCGTGTACAAACAGGCAAACAGACCCACAAAAATTAAAAAAATGTTATTTTGGTATATACCAATGGTCATACAATACACGGTACATATGTATTGATCCATATTCAGTTACTAAAAAGCGGTTATTTCAATATTACAAACAAACACTTCAATTTTATTTATATGTGTACTGTGTAGATTATAGTTATATATTATCAATTTTTTTAAAGAATAAAAATATTACTGAATTACTCGGTATTAATGATTCTCAAACAGTGTTGTTATTTAACAAAATAAATAATCCTTGGCAGAAAACACTTGTGAAAAAACATTTCTGAATCGCAACGGGTTATCAAACCATGAATAAGATCGGGAATTTTGAGTTACATAAAAAACAGAAATAACATGCAGAAAAACTACGTATTAATCCGGAAGCGAAAATCTTAAAATGTATGTCCGAAGGTACCGTAACTTCTGTAACATTTCCTAATAACTTGTTTAGAATGATAAAAATTTCTAATCACCTGTTTGTAACTTAAAATAATAATATTAGTTAAAATTTTATAACCTATGTAGGTATATACGTTTTTTATTTATTATAATATATCTATAGTCAGTTAGATATATTATATTTTAGTTAAATACAAAATATAAATGTATTTTTAGTATTTATTACCCCAATAAGCAAAAGAAGAGTGGTTCCTTCTGGTACAGTACTTAAGTACTTTAAAGAAGGAATCAATTTTCAATATTCTTAAACATGTTTATATATAAAACAATAAAGAATTTGGAATATTAGAGTAGAATAAAAAATGGACTATTTAAGATAAATACGAGTCAGAGACGAAAATAATATGTAAAAATAATTACGTACGTTATACGTAACAAAAAGGAGTCAATTGCTGTATTCGAGGTGATAGCTGACGGATTTGCGTAAGCATTGTTCATCTGGGACCGGGCCACCGAACAGTCTGACTGAAACTAAATGCTCGCAAAGTGCAGCGTTGAGAACAGGCGCAAGCGCCCGGGAATCGGACTTCAGGCTAGGCTGAATTGTGTTCATAGACTTTCTGAGAGTCTCATCTAACTGACGCACCCAATTAAACCAGTTTGGGGCCACTGGCTTCCCTCGAACAACTTGAACAACCCCCGAGCGATACCTGATAGTTGCGATATATAGGTCTAAGGATGTAGAAAACTTTGATAGCGCGATTTAGAACCATGTTCTAGGGGTGATTTTAAGGGTTTTGTTGTTATGATTTATTTCATTTAACAAAGTCTTGTACACGTTATATTTTTGTAAACTTACTAAAAATATATTTTTTCGAAGTGTAATAATATGATAAGTATTATACTCATAAATATTTTTACTACATCAGGTAATATTGACACGGTGACGAAAAATACAGATCGTTTGCAAAATTTAAGTTATAGCGACATCTCACGGACTCCATAAAATGTAAGGTTTAATCTAATGAAGAAGAACTGCATAACATAAAAAACCGCCAGGTGACGCTATTTACAATAAGTGTATTTATTTTTGCAATATGAAATGATTGCTTCCAAACAAGCAAAGTACATCTAAAAAAGCTTATTGAACTGCAGGGCTATTCGCTAACTTTGACTTTTCTAATGACCATCAGCTGTGACGTCATGGCAGTTTGTTACTATAGTTACATAATACAAAATTAGTTGTTTGACAACCATTATGTCCGCACTTACTGATAGTGATTTTCATTTTAGCTGTCAAAAAAGATACGCAATAGCCCTGCTGAGCGTAAGCGAAGCTCTCAACCGTTCATTTCGTTCTTTTACGACCGCGCTAGCTTCGAACCTCTGAACAGATATTCATGATTTTACCAGGGACTACTTTTTTTTAGAGATGGTTCCTAAAAAAACAGAAATTATAAATGTCACCTATAAAAAAAGTCATAGCAAAAGAAATTTGTCTATGAGAGTTCCCACGTTAAATCGTCACGCGCAAAAAAATATAATAGCACAAATTTTGTAGCATTAAAAAAGGAAGGGGGCTTAGTTCAACTTCCACAGAGCGAAATGACGGATCCAAGTAATATAGTAGAAGATATTGATATATTAAACGTATAGCATCTTCAACAATATTAACTTCATTCCTTTATTATTTTTTTTCCAAGTATTGTTAAGATTCGACACAAACTACCTAGGTATATCTGTTTCACAACTGAACCAGATGTCATTTTTCTCTATTTTTAAATCTTTGAATAATAAATCCAAATAATGTAGTTTTTAATACAAAACAAATAATTACCGTCACTTATTCACACATATTCAACCAAACTGGATAAAGTTTTGGTACATTTTAAACCAATCAATCAATTAAGGGTAAGAATACCATAATATATGAATTTAAAATTAAAAATGGCTAAGAATATATGCTCAATTAAAAAGGTGTGATTAATGCTTTATTTATAATTTAAACGTAAAAAAAAACGCTTGATATCAAATATTAGTTCTAAGTAAACATTCAGATTTCGATGAAAATAAATAAAAACAATTTTAGTGTCGTTGCCACCCATAAGTACCTAATGATAATTATTTTCTATAAAATTATTACCCAGTGTCGTTTTTAGTATTTTATGTTGGTTTGTTTCATTAGCCTGCAATGCCTAATTATCAGTAGGTATACTTGTCGGAATACTTAGATATTATTCTAATATACCTACTGAGAATGTCTAGCAGCTTTTAGTTCGGATAAAATTTGAAAGTGAGTTGGCACTATATTTACTTATTAAATAATGTGTGAGTGATTTTGTGATAAATGAAAAATAATAATATTAACAGTGCAGTTAATTAACTAATTAATTAATATTAACAGTCTAGGTGATCTTATTTTAATATGTCTTATTTAGTGTCGAAATTCTATTAGCCTTGTTGTAGCTACTGATAGGCTAGTGACCCATGCGAGAAACTACTTAGTACTTAAGTGCTCCTAAATAAAGTTATTATTACAACTATTTATATTTTTCCCTAAAAGAAACAAAAGGAAAGGCTTATTTTTATAATAAAAATTACTTAAGCAAGCACATAATTAATTAATAAATAACGCACAGCAACACATATCATGTTTCCTTCACATAAAAACTTATAACAATCTATGTACCCTCTTTTTTTTATTTACATCATCCATTAAAGTACAAGCAAAAATCAACTCTGTGGCATGGTTCTGAATCGCGCTATCAAAGTTTTCTACATCCTTAGACCTATATATCGCAACTATCAGGCATCGCTCGGGGGTCTAGTAGTTCGAGGGAAGCCAGTGGCCCCAAACTGGTTTAATTGGGTGCGTCAGTTAGATGAGACTCTCAGAAAGTCTATGAACACAATTCAGCCTAGCCTGAAGTCCGATTCCTCTTCTCAACGCTGCACTTTGTATGCATGTAAGTTTCATTCAGACTGTTTGGGGGTGCGGTCCAATGATGAACAATGCTATACAAGTCCGTGTCAGCTAACACCTCGAATACATTTGACCCCTTTTTGATATTTTATGTAAATCAGTTTGATGTATATTGTCGTAATAAAAAAAATAATTCTAGTTTTATTAACAAAATTAATCAAATATTAAAAAGCCCTTGAAGAAAACAGCAACAAAGATAGATTACATGTAATTAATTACTACTTAATATAATTACAGGGTTATTTTTAATTCTGATTATAATAATAATATCAGGAAAAACTACAAATGTTGGACGGAGATTCAATGATTTCTTTGTATGTTTAGCAAAAAGTTGTTTTTCGATGATTATTCCTGAAGTACATGACCGCGATCACTGGCTTTTTGACGCCATCTATTGATGAGAATGATGAGAATGCTGCTATCAAAAGAAACCTGATGACAATCGGTTTAGTAGTTCCGGAGAACAAGCATCAGGGAGATCGCATTAAAGCCAAGTACTTAAAAAAAATACATATTTTAAAAGTATATTTATCTTTAGTTATTTAGGATGATTGAAACTCACACATACGTACGTACGTTTATACGTACTCTTTCTTAAAAGCAATGTGTAACATGAAGACATTCACGACAGTATACAGTTCCTTTGTTTTTTTATTAAGAATAAAAAATGATAATCTATCTAAAGATAGCTTCGCAGATTTTGTACCAACTAAAATTATTTTGAATTAGATACTTAGTTGTTTTGTAAATCAGTTATTTTTATGATACCTTCACAAACTCGAGTTTTTTAAAATAGCATTAAATTTTTTAAATTTAACGCACAATAAAGAGTTTTTTTATGTTTATATGGTTTAAAACAAGTAATTTAGTTATGAATAGAGAAGCTTATAACACCTGGGAAAAGGAGAGGAAAAGGTAAATATTTTTTTATTAATTACGTAAATACAAATAAAACCACAACATATATAATTTCTTGTATATTTTTACATTTGAAATAATAATACAGGCGGTTACATAAAAAATAAATAAGTCATTAGATTTACATAGACATTGTGATGTAAATTAAATATACGTAACTGTAAACACCACACCGTAAATTACACTACACCAATCACGTAGATGTACACACAGACCGGGTTTGTAAACAATTGTGCGGTTCTAGCCTGTCAATGGTATACCATTTCAGTAATTCTATGAAACTTACAAAAAAGATAATAAAAAATGTTCATTCATACTAATGTGGAAGATACCTTAATTATTATTTTAAAAAAATCTGATTAGAAAGCTCGGCAATTGTTAATTTAGTCCTTAAACCGTATAACTCGTCTTGGATCACAAACGTGATATTGCAAAAAAATAAAAAGTTTCTATACCGTCATCATAAGGATATCTAGAGAAGTGTTCATCTCCCCCACTGCTATTTTGGATATTTAAAAAAATTATAACACTACTGACAGCAAAAATATCTACAAATATTCTGTATTATTGAACTGCTCTATTATCATAACATTGAGCCAGCCATCGAATTGCATTTTTAATTACACAAAGTTTTCAAGCAAGTATAAAAACTGCATATACAATTTTACTTAGACTCACTATTTCTTGAGAGCCCATTTCCTTAATCAATAAAAGATTTGAAAAATTACTCGTTTAGATATAAACATCACAAGTATTAAGATCTATATCCGGGAAAATACTTAACAATATAGTTGGTATAAATTAAAGTGGTTAGAAGTCTTTTAATTGTGCAGCGTTTTATTTTAGTCTCTTCTAATATCTATTTGTCATGATAGGAAAGTTATCAGATATAGGACATGTTACGGGACCACGAATTAGTTACGCTCTCTCCTAAATAAGTTCTTCTAAGAGATTACAAATTCCACCTTGAAACTATCGCCTCTCATAATATATTATGATTTCATTATGGGAATTAACACGCGAGGCAGAAGTAGTATTACATACCTTTTGATTGCCTGACCAGATGGCACTGAGTGGTCTAAGTCTGGCTGACTTACTGACTATTTCCTTGCGAGTCAATTCTTGTATATAATAGATTATACATGTACGTTTGACAATAAGTTTGGAGTATCAAGTACGTTTTTCGGCCCGCGTCAAAATTCGTCACTTAGCCATTACAAAAGTAATGTTTAGTATTTATTATTATGGTGACAATTTTTTTTAATACATTAGTAGGTATAATGTAGTTCAATTTATTTATTGTATTTTTTGTCTCTTCACTATATTAAATATTAATATTTTTATGATTGTAATAATTAATTACGCAACATATAATGTTCCGGTAAAAAATCTACAATGAAAAAAACTAAGATAATATTATTATTTTAGAATGAAGATGCTTCGGATTGAATTAGTGATTTGTACTTTTAATAAAAAGCTACATCGCTCGTCCTAACAAGGTTTGTACTAATAAGGAATGTGAAGAACGCAAAAAAAAAATGGAATTGGCACATCTGTATGACGGTTTATAAGGACATGAAACGGTTTAAATGATTAGAATTTACTCGTATTCTTATAACAATATTTTTATATATAAGAATTGATCCTGAAATGTTTAACGCAAATAATTTGTTGCTAAATAAAAAAAGGCGAAACGTGTCAAATGTACTTTATCAAATGTTATAAATATTAGAACCAATGTACAATTAAACAATGAGGAATTTGACTTGGTCAAATTTACTTTATTAGGCATTACCTCAGATGAAAAATTGCAATGGGGTTCCCATATATTATTTGATTTGTCAAGTAGACTTAGCTCTGCTGCATACGCGTTTAAAAAAAAACGTCGATTAACAAATATGGAAACTGCTCGATTAGTTGATATTAGTTACTTTCATAGTATAATGTAATATGGTATACTCTTATGGGGCACTGCAGCTGACTTTGATACCATATTTAAATTACAGAAGAGGGCTGTTCGATCAATATATAACATGAGACCAAGACTATCATTAAAACACAAATTTAAAGAATTTAAAATGATGACTTTATAATTCATATATTAAACTCGCTATGCCCAACACTAGGCTCCATTGTTGAGCGGTTCTTCTCAAAACCAAGACGTCTTTGAAACCCTCATAGCTTTAACATTAAGTTGGAAAGTGCCTTTATAGAGGGGCTTATTTCGGTAAATCTGGTATTGAAATAGGTCCTCCTGACACTTCCATTTGACGTACACAAGTGATCACTGATATTGATTTAAAGTGGAAAATATATATACAATAACAATTATTGTGAATAAATTATATACATTATGATAGACGAAAATATCTGCGGAATGACACGAAAAACCGCAAAATAATGTGCCCCTAATATGAATTTTGACATAACGAAAATTATGTTTACCAAATCGTATCTTTTGATTTTACGATTAAGTAACCTACCATAGTCATAACGTCAAAACTTGTACTAGGGATACAGGCCTTTAACTTACAGCTGATCGTGTTAAAACCATAATTTTATTTTTGATTCACGCAATCCTGGAGTGATGTCATCGTGGGACGTTCTGTCCTAAGAATAAGTGATATATACAAAGATAATAGTGATGTTTTTTTATAATCGTTGAAAACAATAAGATATATATATATTTTTTATTTATAATTTCAAGGGCGCGTAATTCAAATCAAAGCTAGCGAAATCAAAAACCAAACCATACTTTTAAATATTAAATCAGCTGTCAGTAAAACCCTGTATAATACAAATTATAATACCAACGTCAATAAAAATGCAATGTGCAATGTGTAACTTAGTAAATAAATTTAATAAAATACAAAAGTATAAAAAAATCTTATAAATAATTTTAATAATACATTTCGATACAATAAAAAGAAATAAAATCACACGATGTTATCGAGGCTGACTCTTATTTTATTTAATAATTCAATTACATATTAATATTTTTTCTTATTGCTTGGAGTCGCAACAATTTTTAAGTTTATTGGATTATATTTCAGAATCTTTGAAAACGATTATGTGCGATAGAGATGGCACTATTAAAGTAATATCCGATTCTACTCCTGAAAACGCAATTACATGAATACTGTCATCCGCAATTTATGTAGTGGGGATATTTTAAAGTGTAAAAAGGTCGTAATAAAAATTTACTAAGCGAAAAACACCTATATTGTATACAGAATAGAATTCAAACTAACTACGCGATTATACTTAACTAAGCCTAAAATGGCACATACAAGAGCTTCCAGCGCACAACGTATAGTCCAATCATATCCTTCTATATTACATATGTGAGACAAATTGTACCACCCTGAAATTACTTAACAGATTTTGATATAAATTAATTCGTTCTGGAAATAAAACGATAGACAGACCAAACAGTCTTTAACTTTATAACAGACTTTGATTTCTTCAAAGGTTATTTCATATTTATAAATAAATAAAACGTCTTTAGAAGATATATTACTGTGCTACATTCTATCTCAGCCATTACTCAAAATGTATGTGATATGATATACTATGGAAATAAATTTGTGCTCAACTGACTAAATAACTATCACCATCACTATTGCACTGTATTATTAATCTTTAAACCCCAGAAGTACTGCTATTTCATATATTTGTATTAATGTCCTCACAATAGTTTCTTAATAAAATATGTATATATATTTTTAAATATTTATCGGTTTAAAAACTAATCCAATGTGTAATTATTATTGAGAAGCCATATCTGTTTATATATATACATACTTTTGAATATTACCAACCTTTTGCAAAATTAATGTAGGCAATTCTTTATAATGACTGTGTATAATTTAACCTTCTTAAAACTATTGTAATTACTCAATTTATCTGCTATTTCATTTTAAATATACAAAAAAAATATGTTCTCTAAATGCCCGCAAGAACTGCCCACCTTACCCGAACGGAACTCATCATAATTGACAAACCACTAGAAGCAGTCTTCACAATAATATTAAAACGCTAGATTATAATAAAAAATACTGGACCATTAATGATTTAGTAGGAATAAGATTACATTACACTACCCTTGGTGTATAATTGTTTAGAATTTGAGAACATCTAAAATATTTTGCCCATTGCCATACATGCATGTCTATTCATATTATTTTCTTATAACATTTTTCACAAATATATTTTATTGATAGAACATAATTTCAATAAAAATTTAATGTTTTATTGAAACAAAATGAACACAAAAAATAGCTTTTTCTCTATTTGCTTAAAAAATAATAAGTTAACAAACCCTTATTATCTGATAATTAAATTTATTAAACAAATAGTTATTTTAATGGATCTATTTCTTGAAAAATCAGGCCAAATAATTTTTAATTAGCTATTTAACTAAACATAAAGTGATTTTGTTTATAAAACTAGACTGAATACTTTTTAATTCACTGTTGTAATTTAACATGAACAGTGTTTTTAGTACAGTACATGGGCAATAAAGTTTAGATATTTCTCAACTTACATAATGTTATAATATATAAAAAGTTTACTTATCAAAGATGATAATGCTACTTATAATATACATGATTATTAAATGTTTTTTTAAAGATTTGTTTTGGGGTATGATTATTACAAGTTTTATGCAAAGTTTAAGGATTTGCTTGCAAGGTTCAAAATTAAATTAGAATTGTCCATATTATATTTGATTGATAAATTAAATGGTATGAGTTCACACTGTTCATATTTTTTACATTTTAGAAATATTCAAATTGTTTCATAAATTTATTTATTCTCACCAGAACCAAATATACTTCTGAAAAATTCCTAAATAACGCACACAACCACGTATTAATATCATAAGATTTATCTTACAAACAGGTATAGTTGCTAGAGATACATTCAATATAATCCGACTCTACTGTTACTTCAAAATCTTGTTCGGAATAGGCTGGTTGGTCAACCAATCAATTGGTAGATCAACTTGTCGAGCAACCAGTTATTTCTTACCAACTCCTTATTTCTTACCATTCGCCGATCAACTAATAAAATGTTAAAAGCGGTAAAGAGCAGTCATTTAAAGACAAACGACTTAAGTGTTAATTGTAGATTATTCTAGTTTACACACTGGTCTAGGAAACTCTATATGCAGAGAGGACATGCACTTTTATGAATAATATTTTTTTAATTATCTTCGTATTTACTTAAAAATATGAAAATATTTATTTTTTAACAGTACAACAATATTTTAGAGTTTCGAATGTTAACTATTTTATTTGATCTTTCTATAATAGCACTTACATCTTCTGTAATCATTTTTAAAAAAATGAGCCTAATGTTTCGTAGCTGCCTCGTTTATGCTATGATATTAATTTTTAAATATATTATAATATTTTTGGGAATAAATGCATGGTACATGAAATTATTGTAAAATGTACAATGAGATTTCAAACAAATAATAATAAAATAAATCATTATTGTTCCAGGTATCATTAAAATTTAAATACATACAACAGCGATTTATAATATAAAGTGTAAACGCAATGCTAAATTATAATTTTTGGTACATTTCAAACTTCTACATACATTAGGTTTCGAAATAACATCAAATTACGACTTAAATGGCATAACCAATATAATGTTACATACTTACATAGTTCCATATACATAATGTCAACACGGTATTTTCGCTGCTTGTTCAATATGATATTACACAGAGTAAACTAAAACACATACACTTGTTTACACGTAAATACAGTTGATACCGCACAACGCACTGAGTATTACAGTTAATTTTTAACGTGACACCGGCTCCGAAGATGAGAGCGACCTGGAAGTTAACATGACATACTGTTACACAAATTATATACAGGGTTATTTTTAATTAGCTGACCACTCCTTGCAGGCAGCCTCTCTACATCAATCCCCAAAACATTTGTTCTACAACTTTTTACAAATCTTGATAATCAACACAAAAAAACGAAACAAAATAAATCTGCTTCCTCTTTTACTTATTACTCTTTATTTTGTAAGAAGTACTTTAAAGGTCAGCGCTCGGGCGCTATACTGACGCCCAGAGTTAATGCCAGTACAGACACAACAAATAAATTTTATATGGGAAAATTTTAAATTTTAAAACGATTAATTTTAGACAGTCGTAGAACAAATGTTGTTGGGATTGATGTAAAGAGACTGCCTGCAAGAGTTGGTCAACTAATTACAAATAACCCCGTATAATAATTTTATAGCTATTAGCTTTTATTAATTTTGCGGACGAATTAACAATGGAATTTGAAAATACCCTACATTGTTTCTTCGATCTCTCAAATAAGCTAACAGATCTAGTATTTCAAATCGCTTATGATTTTTGTTAATAAATCATTTTTTATTTTTATTAAATTATTTACCAGGTTCAGCTATCGGGCCTCGGCAGCTTCATCACGTAGGCAGTCAGCGCGCAGTACGCGGCGAGGAGGCCTTCCGGGGAGTGCGTCACGGGCCTATCGGCCTCGGACAGCGAACCCGAGGCCTGAGAGGCCTGCGAGGTGAGCGAGGCCGGGGAGGGTGGGGAGGCCTGGCAGCGTGCGTGAGCGTTGAGTGCGCTGCTACAGTACAAATCCGCCGTCAAGCACGGCGAGGCCCACTCGCTGCCTGGCTCTTTGATATTCGGGTTCCTCACTCCGCCGCATGCCGCGCTCAGAGAACAAAAGGTCAGTGCTCGCCAACCGCCGTATCTGAATAGGATAGTGATGTAGAAAACCATTTAGTACATTATTAATCCAAACAGAAATAGTAATATATAGTTAGCTATATATCAGTGTTGTAGTTAGTAATACAATATCACAAACTTTTAATGTTTAGTACATTCACTGTTCAAATTAAAGGAAAACTAACTTACTTATCGACAACAACCACAGGTCCATTTTTGTACTCCATTTGACAGCCGGCAACGAATTCGATCAACGCAAAAGAGTCTTGATAAGGTGCTATCAATCTATCTATCGCATCTTCCTTCTCGCTCCCACTGGACTGCCGCACCGCTCGGACGTATTCGTTGTCATCGGGTCTGCCGGCACTGTACGCGGTGGTGTCACCTTTCAACCACCCACTGCACTTTATAAACTTAACACTTAGTTGGTAATCGTCCTGTAAGGAGTGTACGCTGACGTTGGTAACTTCTATTATCCTATCGGTGGGGATACTTGGGATGTTTTGAACCTTTTCAAACGTGTATACTGGTCTTCGGAGTTCAGCCTCTTCTTCAACCGTTAACGATGGTGTGATGGGAGGAGGAGGGGGTGCAGTGTCAGGGGGTGAACCGGCTGTCCTTGAACCCCATTCGGGAAATTTGAACTTAGTTGGTGAACTCAATTTAAAGTTCTTTAAGGACATTTTAGAAGGACTTCTTGGGGATTTTGGTCCGTTTTTCTTTTCTGATAATGAAGAGAATAAATCGCCGTTAGCAATTGATTTTCGTGCGGAAAGATCTCTATTGCTTAAGCGTTCTAATCGGAGTTCAGTTCTGTCGAAGCGGTAGGATGGTACCGTGTCATTTATAGGCGAGTTATTATCAGGTATCAGTCGTTCATCATCAGCACACTCGCTGCCTTCCTGTCTTCTATATCCGTTGATTTCCGGTGTGGTGGCTGTCTCAACTGGTGTTTCGGTGAGGTTTTTCCTTTCAGATCTTCTCTGCGCAACGTATACTTCCTTAGACACGAAACTGGCTCGGAAATTCGCCACAAACAGTTCCTTTTCATCCTCTGTCGGCCAAAAAACGTCGCATTCCTACAAAATAATACACACAAATGACAATAAGTTTTGTACTTCATGTAGAATAAACTACCAACCCTAGACTTCAATTGAATTTGATTTATTACAATTGTCCTGTTTTTATGCGATAAAGTTTGACTAAAAACCTAAATAGTATTATATAAATATGCCTAAATTATTTAAGAATTTAAAGCAATATCCCTTTTAAATCACTCTGCAGCAAGTTCTACAAGTAACCATAATTATATAAAATAGACAATCCCCGAACTAGTAAACAAAATCACCATGTCGCAACATAAAAATTATCCTGTCTAGGAATCGAACCAATGGCTGAAACGAATTAACCACATCATTATGCACTAGTGACACACAACCTACCGGCTCGTCGGGGTCGTGCAGCAGCAGCACCAGCTGCGCGGTGTGGTCCCACAGCAGGCGCCACGGCTCCGGCGCGCACGAGTGCTGACACACTGCGTACTCACGCACGCGACGCACGCCCGACACCCACGACGCGTTTATATATTCACTTCCTGCATAAAATGAATAACCCTTTGTAATAAAATACTTTACACTTTCTTTAAATAAAGAGACTGTCAAAAGTTTCATATATTTATTTTAATATACATTTAGTTCATCTCCTGATAGTTGACCTCGACTCGAGCGCCGTATAGACAAAGTAATGATTTAATGTTTCATTCACCAGTCAGTAACGCACAACTACACACACAAATATATAAATAATACCTTCAACCCCAGGTTTAGGCACGAGCATCACTCGTGCGGAGTCGGACGGCAGGATGCCTCCCGGCCTGTTCTTGTCCGCATTGTGAGGAGCGCGCGCGCATACACTCGCCTCCACACACGAACGAGTTATTAACTGCATTAAAAAAAGATGTATTAATAACCAACGAATAATTATTAAAATACATACTATTATGAAAATAATTATATTATTTCATTATTAATAACACAACTAATTACATAAAAAAAACCATAATAAGAAACAATCAAAACCCTAAACCAAATGTTGGTTTTGTTTTGATTTTGAACTTACTTGATTCTGTTTTTCCAACAAGTTAACTGGAGGTGGTCCTTGATACACTTGGTGCCTGTTCGATAAGGAACGCATTCGTTCTAACAACGCGTAATTTTCAGCTCGATTTACCCTGGAGATAAAATGTTATTGAATTTATAAGTGTTATTTATATTACTATTCATAATATTATATACATTTGCAATGAGTGAGGATAACCAACAAAATGTGGGACAATATTTTTTTAAGGTTCAACATTTGTCAGTAGTTTAATATCTAAACAGTAACTTGGGTTCCTTTTAGATTGACAGTTGTAATATATCTTTAAGACAATTCATTTTAGATTCAACATTATTATAGTAAATAGATTAAAACAAACCTGCGCATTTCTTCCTTCTCCTGTTCGTTCATGTTATTGTAGGCAGCCATTTTCTTACTATAAGTATCCGTAGATCGAGGCGCTAAGTCATACACTCCTTCAGATTCATCTCCATTAACGAGGCCATCTTTTTCTTGATTATCCATAGACGACTTACTCTCACTGTTCAATTCGTCGGTTTTAATTGATACTTGACTACCATTTTCCACTATATTCTCACTGCACTCCACGGATTTAACACTCGACATATCATTATCACCGTTCAAGTCATTAACACTCTTATGCTTAATTGGATTAAGATCCATAACAGCGAGCTCCTCTTCCGATATAGGTTCTAGAAGCTTAACTAGATATTCCCTCGCTTTGGTGAATTCGACTTCAGTATTGCCAGACCGTACATACTCCAATAATGCATCGTGTACGAATACATACTGTTCTTCTGTCTGTACTAAATGATTTCTCTGTGTGCGTGCGCGACATAAGAACCCTAATGGCGATAGGGTTCCCGTCAGTTTTAATTGGTTTAGTTGTGCGTCTATTACTATGTATGTGCCTGTACGACCTACTCCAGCACTGCAATAAAAAAAAGTGTTTGATACAATAGTAACTAATTAATCACCAAACCTAAAATCTAATTATTTTATTAGAACGATTGAATCAGAATATCATATGGTAATAGTTTTGTTGATGATGTAAATTAGACGATGCTTCCCAGCATTCCATGGATTCACCGTGCGAGTGCCGGGCCCATTGCGTTGCATGGAGAGAAGTGAAAACAGTGCCTGGGACTTACGACCCAGGGGTAGGTTTAAGGGGCCCCTTTATGCTTTGCAAACACGCTCGCCTTCACTGTCTACACTCCTCTCTCTACCTAACCAAATTTGGAAAGAACCTACTAATGCCGTCTTTGAAATACGTTCTAGAAATGAAACGACCCTAGTTCTAGAAAGGCCAAGAGATTTTGCTGTTATACTTCTCGCTCGCACTTCTACTGCGTACAAGCTATACTAACTATAGTAACTATAAATTTCCTTAAAATAAATAGATTAATTTCCTTAAATAAATTTCCTGGACAGTTCTTAACACTTATTAAGCTTAAATGTGTGATCCCTGGGGATGTTTGTTACCCAGGGAACAGTAAGCTCCACAAGTATCACGCGCCACAGATGTTTAGAATACAGGAATAAGTCCGGTCTGGATGACGAAACACCAACATCCCCAGGGATTTTGTAATGTTTTTTATACGTGTCGATCATTAGAGTTCAATCAGGAGCCGCGTCTAAAATTGAATAGGGCTTCAATTTCGACTTTTTAGAGCAGCCTTCTTTTACAAACTCCACCGACCGAAAGACTAACCGCTTCCCGTACGATTCCTAATACCATATCGTGGCGACGCGAGTCGAAGTTGAGTAGTAGTTAACCTTTATCTAGAAGTACCCTACACCCTACTAATAAGTGTTTCGCGGTTCCTATTGCCTCCCCACAAATGTTGCAAGACTTTTCGGTGGCTTTGCCCCATCTTACTAAATTACTTTGATCTGGGAGAGTCATTTGGAATGCATTTAGATACAATTTGAATAATGCTGGGGACCAATCATAAATTAAGGTGCGCCAACGCAAAGCTAGTGAAATACAAAAATTTCCTATGGTCACCCATTCGTTTTGGATTGCTAGGCTCATCGCATGCAGACGGTAGTTATCGTTTTCGTCTTGTCTAATAAAGGATTTTGTTCTGTCTATGTCTCGATCTTTCCTACTTGATCCTAGCCCTACTTTTTTCCTTTGAGCACCTATCATAATTTTTTCATGGAATTGAAGTCGTGACTCGAGCTCTGAGGCAACTTTATCTTTTGGGAGAGATGTTACAGTATCATCTTTAGATTTTCCGATGATGTCTTTTGGTAGCTCTTAGGACGTTTATAGAGCTGCGATGGTTTCTTTAATTTTAACCCAAAAATTGTTTCGATCTTTAAATAAGGTTGAAGAGTCCGCTGAGTGCGCTAACCCGTGCCGAAACTTCAATGTCTTTATTACGTTTGGATCTAACTTTGACAAAAGGGTTTCATTAATATCATAAATTTATTTATATTATTAAAAAATAAATGTATTGTAAAGAATCTAGTTTGTCTGTATACCTGCAATGCACAAGTACTGTAGCGGGGTCGGCGGCCGCTCGTACGAAGGGCAACACAGCGAGCGGGTGGCGCGGCGTGCCGTGGTCGGGCCACACAGTGTAGTGATACTGCACTACGTGGCGACCCTCGTTGCTGGGTGTACTCGATTCGCTGCCGGATTCACTACCCTAATTGTCGCAACATGGAAGTCATTATATATTTATATGTATTTTTTAGTTTTTTAATTCAAAATTACGTTTATCAACGTTTATCCGCCCCGTTGGTCGAGGTGTTAGCGCAAACGCTAAACGTATATCGGCGAAAATGGGCTCGGGTTCCATTCCCGACAGGGACAGGTACGTAGGTGACGAGCATATGTCGGTATTTCTGGGTTTGGTCGTTTATTAAATATATTCCAAAATTTATGTGTATTTCTATGATTTGTATCGTTGTCTAATACCCTTTACACAAGCAAAAAATTTGTGCTTACTTAGGGGTTAGATCAATTTGTGTAATTTGACCTGTGATATTATAATAATTATTATAATTGAGTCATTTATTTAAAAAAGTAAGCCACTTACGATGTCACATGTATTGCGATGTCACATGTATATATTGTGTATATACAATATTGTATTAAAACTAATATGTATATGATTAGAATAATGTAAGCCATCTCCCCCGCCCGCTCGCTCACCGCGCGTGTGTTCCTGACGCGCAGGTGTCGCACGGTGTACGCGGCGCGCACGTCCTCGTACAGCAGCGTCACGTGTATTCCACCGAATTCGGCCGAACTGCCGCGACCGCCCGCCGGCCAGTACATGTCGCATTTACGCTGGGGGTCGGGTTATTTAAACTTAATTTTACATAACGTCAACAAGAATTTTTTTTTAAATATTGCTCATCACACCAAATATTAGATTATATGACCAATTTTGATTTCTGACCGCTTATTTTCTCTAGCAATAGCTAGATTTTTTTTTAAATATAATATGTATGTAAAAAACAATTAATAAAATGAGTTACAACCACACTTTTTAACATCAAAACTCCTATTGATTATGTATTACGGTACTAAATACGACACATGGATATTGTAATATTCACTCACCCGACCCCTCTCCACGAGATTAGTGATCATGACGAGGGTGCAGACTCGATGTTGCCAGATCATTCTCCAGTAGGCGTCCAGGGCGGCGGGAGTGGGTCCTTGGGCGGCGATGTACCGACGACGCCACACCACCCATTCCAGCTTTATCTGACGCGGAATGCCGTCTGGAATGAATTAAATAATAAATACATTTATGACGCCTATTACATATAAGTCTAACCATAGTTCTTAAAAGGTATAAATTATTATTTATTAAACCCATCTCTACAACTCTATCTGTTAGAAAGCATTATAAGTTAAATTGTTATTCATACTTACTAATATCAACATAAACATCATCTAGTTCTGATTCATCGTCACTGCGGTCGCTGTCCGAGTCCGCTTGCTCCTCTGATTCCACGATGCCCGAGAACTCGATGTTCAGGAACGCAGATTCGATTCCCTCCGCCAAGTTCGGTGGAGGTTTGGTTGCTTTTACTGACGGTTGCCTGGTATTATATAAAAAACAGATATTTATTATAACATCAGACAAATTAAAAGTATTCGTAAACGTCCCTGTATTTAGGTTTCTTAAAAAATAATAGTGTAGATGTCGAAACCGAACTAAATATTTTTAATTATCAGATCTTACAGTAGTCTCTAGTTTAGGATAAATAGATCTAACTAGTTTAGGATAACATAACACTAAAGCTTTTAAAACCAGATTAAGAAAATGCCTTTACATGAACAAATATTAAAAAAACTAGCATATCCAGCCCGCTTGGTCGGGCTTAATTTAAAGATGTATTAGCTCAAAATACAGAAAAATAAATAAATATATGAATTAACTTTCACACTTTCCATCGGTTGTTTTAAGAATTTGTTTTATTAAAATTTTGTTCGCCGAATTACCATTCTTCAACACTTCAAGATAAGTCATGAAAGTAGTTGAGTGTTCAGGGGTGAGAGGTGTAATGTAAGTACCGTGCGGGTCGCGCTCGTCGCTCCAGGCGTCGCTCCAGTCTCCTTAGCGCGGCGGGCGCCAGTGCGGGCAGCATGCCGTCTATGAAGTTGGCGTTGACGTAGTCGCAGGCGGCGCCGCGCCCCGCGCCCACGCAGCCCGCAGCGCCGCACACACACACACGGGAGTGGTCGTCTGGGGGACGTACAAATACAGATTACAGTATCTTAGTAACAGTAGTGTAAAATGTAAAAAAAATGAATTCAAAGTTGTGAATACTAGTCACATCGAAGAGATACGAAGTAAAAAGAGTGCACCCGATGGACTAATATTTAAGGTAATTAAAATATATACTTACAGGCCGTGATGTTCAGGTATCGATTTTTAAATCTGTTTTCAGGACGGTAGCTGTGATGACTCGTGTGTCCCAACGCTGCAGACATGCCGACCACGATCTCGTACTCTTTACTGTAATATGAAAGAAATTTCAATATACGAATTGTCAATCAAAACGAATGAAACGTATATATCTGACTTGACCAATTAAGGTTACAATTTATTATAGTATAGTCCTGTTTCAGAACATGTAACTTCAGTAGTTCAAATGTACGGACGTGCAGTGTATAGTATACCTGAAGCCGATATCCCCGTCGGCGTGCAGTGCGGCCACGTGCGCGGGGAAGTGCCTCGCGCGCACTGTAGGGTGGGCGGGGCCTGCCATGCGCGGGGGACGGGACGACACACCGCCGCCCGTAGTGCACGACACCACCGGCGAGTGGTTCACTACTGCAAGTGAGAATGAATTTAGGACGAGTGTTAGGAAACATTTATACGTGCGTTCATTTAATCTTTTATACATTATACACTGATAGAAGTCTTTAAATTGATTATATGATGTGATATTTGTGACGAGAGTAATATATTTTATGCAATCTTATCGTCACGGTCAGTTATCAACTCAGACTCGGCCAATACGCCAGCTCGTGAAGTAAATTTTTATTAATAATTATAAAACTAGCAGCATCATGTTTCATTACCCACCAGGTTTCTTATTGATATTGAGAGGCGCTCTGCCTCCCCTCTCCCCGCCCTCCTCTAGGTAGTTATATGCGGCGCTTATGCACTTGCTCACACGGGATCTGCATCTGAAACGATTAACATAATATATTTTGTTCCTTATCTAATTCAATAATACCGGTCAAGCCGTGAAATAGTTATAAGGGTAGAACGTGGGACGAATAAACGATTCAAATTAAAAATATTTTTAATCAAGTAAGCGTTTACCCGCACTTTTGAATCGTCAACATTTTGCTAAACTCTTGAATGTTATAATAAGATTTATTTAATAATATACTTTTAATTCAAGATATACAACTAAGAAAAGGCAGATCTAAGATTTCGCAACGGGGAAGATAATAAACACTTTAATTATAAACACAATATCGATCGGCGCAGGTGTAACCGACCTCCAGTAGACGGCGGCGGCGCCCCCCGCGGCCAGCACAGCCAGAAGCGCGGCGGCCAGCGCCAGCAGCGAGCCGGGCGGAGCGCGAGCCTCGCCCGCCGGCGCCCGAGCCGCCGCCTGCGACGAACACGCGTCGCTCAACACCTCCTGGGGTTAATGGGATATTAACATCGATCAATATTCGATAGAAAAACTATGCGAAAATTTAATTCGAAATTGTAACAACTTTCCTAACCACAATTACATCCAGTGGTGTAATGACAAAATATATTTTTTAAATACATTCTGTAGCTAGAGCGATTTTTACTATCAAGTGCTGGTAACCCGTCGCAGCTATATTGACAGCATAGTTTAATAAAGACGTAGGTCGTCTTTAATTGTAATAGCTACGTAGACGTAGCCACAAAGACTATTACATTTAAAGCAAACATTTGTTCACGTAAAGTAATCGAAATTTTGCCTGACTAGTTTCGATTCGGAGCTCTTATTCAAGAGCTCGAAACATGACGGACTCGCAGCTTGAACTAGTCCAGCAAAATTCCGATTAATTTAATTGATCTTGGCCGAGTAAATATAATTTAATTTGCAATAGGCATCATGGTTCACGAAAGTTTAATTACAAAAATATTACAATCATATATAAATATTCATTCTATCATATCTCATTTTTGTGACAATGATAAAGAGCACATAATTTCTGTGATAGAACTACACGAAATAGGTATCTGAGTACAACGTGACTGTTAACAGAGTCCAGTGAAGGTTTAATGGGGTGTTGGGTATCAAGGAGTGACTGAGCCATATTTTGTGACAAATGTGATTAAAAACCGCACAAGTGTATCAAGTGAAGATGGATAAGCCTTTTGACAATATATTTCATAATCAAGAATGGTTCTATCAGCAAGACTCAACCCCTGAACCTCTAAACACATTATAATTTTGCAACCCTAAAACAATAAGATTGGCAGTAAAGAATTTTCCCCTAGAGAAAGTGCATGTTTTTATTAATAAATGGTTTGACTTTTAAAGGACTGTAAATTTTAAATTCATATATTTTTAATGTATAAATTAACACATATTATAAAAATATTTTTTATGAAAGATTTTTTTCTTGTAACGGTATTAGTAATATACCTATATTTTTAATATTGTGAGACTTAATTTGTAAAAAAAAAAAAAATATGTTTATTCAGATCTTAGTTAGGAATTTATTACAACTATAAAAACTGTCAATCTGTCACAGTATCTTAATAGATCTTCAGTCTTCATAAAAAAAACTTTCTTTTTTCGATTTCTATTTTACTATCTACTGACTTCATTAATGTAATTTTGCGATAATACGTTATAAGTAGCATATGTTTCTAACTTTTAATATTATAATGATATTTAATCTAGTATGGAAGCAAAAAAATATTCATCGGACTGGAATTAATGAAACAAATACTCCGATAATTACAAAATCCAAATAAATCTTGCCATTATTGAAATTACATTTCAGGTCTTTTGTTATTTTTTTTGTTTGAAGGAATCTAATTTTAATTTCAATCTCGGATAGTAGATCGATTATTTATATTACTGACCTTTGGCGGTGATTCCGATCCATTAATCAGACTATTCGGCCGAGCAACTGATAATGTCACCGCATATATCTTCACCTCGTACAGAGTCGCATTTGACAACTCCACTTTCTGCAACAGTCATATAGTATACATTTACATATATATAACATTATGAGTAATAATTGAAATTACATTAACTCAAGGAAAACACCAAAATAAAACAAAAAACATTTATTTATAATATCAAAAACATTTAAATACTTATAGCCAGCGCGTAAGTACACCCTCTGATATACAGTAATTAGAAACCAAATACGTCAGTCGATAACAGTAACGGAGCTTTTAATAGGGAACACGACACTCATCTGAGACTAACAATGCTATACTTCTAGATAGGTTGGATAGCTTCTAATTAATCTTTTTATGTGTAATTGAATCTAAGCACTAGCTGTTTCCTGCCACTCCGTTCACGTGCACTACAGTCTGTCTGTACGCTGTACTGCTCGATAAAACGGGACAATAATTCATATTACTACAACTATTGGTGGTTTTTGAACCCTAAGTTCGCTATATTAATTTTGTACTATTTTATACCGGTTGAAACATCGTATTATGTTACACGTATATCTTAGAACTATCATAAAATAAATGAAATATCAAAAGCAAAACTAATGATTACCGATTTATAGTTTTTGAAATATTTAGCTTTATTTTATTTTATTTGAATACTTGCATAGATATATTGTTGATATACTCACAACACTGATCATTGTCTCGATGTCTTCCTTCTTAGTGAGTAACGTGAGCCTGGTCCTCGGCTGCTGTTCTGGTATCTTACGAAGTGTCACCACATACTGGTCTAAAGAGTTGTTGTATTCCAGCGGTTGACGCCATTGAAGATATAGAATACCTGGGTATTTTAAAAGAACATGTTTTTAATGTTTCTCGTTTTTTAAACAGAAATGTTTATTATATTTTAATTACCATTGGGTTGATCACAGGTTAGGTTGAGTATTATAGGCGCTGATGGCGGGTTCACATCAGTCAATACGTAGAGAGATTCAGACTGTGGTCCCAAACGTGATAGGAGGTCAGAGGACATCACACCCGCCAATGGAAAATTGTAGAATGCACGGACCCATATTTTATAAGGTGTAAAAGGTTCTGAAAATTAACAAGAAATCGATAAGAAAAATATAAGCCATTCCAAATCTGTAGCGAAAAATTTTCAGAAATGCTTTGAAAATGAAAAAAATACTTATATCCAATTGAATAAAGTACCTATGTATTTTAATACTTTTCCTACAATAGTAACAGAAAAGATGCTCTACTCACTTAGATTTCTCAATCTAAATCCCACGACTTTAGTTTGAACACCGGATGTATTTAACAGCGTCAAGTTTTTAGTTGCATTATAATTATCCTGTATGCCCAAGTCACTCCTGAACACATTCCTTTGTTTGATTTCCTCTGACGTTTGCACTGTGGTTATTATCGAATCTGTGGACGATTTTTTCATTGTGACTCCTTCTTCATAGTACAAGACAAACGCTATTTGCGTTATGTCCTTCTTAGTAGGCATTGCTAGTGATTTCTTCACTACTTCTATCGGGAGTTCAAACGCTTGATGTGTTTCTACTCTATCCATGTTCTTCTCTAAATTTACTTTAGTTTCATTTGCATTATCCTGCCGTCGTTTCCTGTGTCTATGAGATCTCACATCTCGTTTGCTTCTGTATGAATCATCATCTGTGAAATCTTCACTATATTTCTGTTTGTCACCTTTATATAAGTTATAAGTATAGTCGTCATCTTTCATGTTTTCTTGTGATGGTGTGTCTATTTTAAAGTCATCTTTGACCTCCTCGATGATCGGTTCATCTGCCTGGGTATCTTTTTTTGCGATGACCGTAAGATCCGGTTCCGGTTTAAGTGTTTGTCTATCCAGATTAGGATCTACGGGATTTGTTCGTAAATGTATTGTGTAAGTGGCTGGCGGGGTCCATAATAAGTGTATCTCGTCTGCTGTCACTTTATTTGCTGTTAGGTTTTGGGGGGCGGACGGAACTGAAATAAAATGTTTACTTTTTACTAAATCTCCATTACACTTCTATATTAAACAAAAATCCCAGTTTTCGGAAATCCACCAGAAAAATTCGATAATTTAAATTATTTATCGAATATATTAATATTATCGAGAGATAATCCTCCATACATGGGACAAATGATTTTTATTTATACAGATTGTATGCTCTAAAAAGTGAAATTGTTTTAAATAAAGGAAAGTGAAAATTTTATTTATTTATTTATTTTTTTCCATTGACATATAAATTAACATTAGAGTTAGTAAGTAGATTAAAAAACATTCCGGCTATTATACCAGAATAAAACATAAAATATTTATATATATATATACATGCATTTATATATATACATACATATATATATATATATATACAGCTGTTCACCTGACAATAATTTAATGAATATTACTAGACAAATAAAAAATTCAAGTAAACAATTTACTAAGTCAACAAATATAATAATTTTTGTAGGAAATAGAGATAATGTAAATCATTTGGAATTTAAAAAATGTTTTGAAACTATAAGTAACTTAGATGTCAATAAAATTGTCTGGTTTTCATTACCCTATAATCAAGGTTTGCCACAGGCCGAAAATAAAATTAGATATAAGATAAATTTACTGATATATAATTTATGTTTGTATAATGACAAATTTCATGTGATTGACACTAACACTAATGTTAGTAACTTTTATAACTTGACTAATGGTAGGTATTACCTATCTCCATATATTAAAAGACAGGTAGCTTCATCGCTATTATATTATTTTACTATGACAGCCAATAATTTGGCTAAAATTGTTTCTATTGAACAGCATTCAATTACTTGTATAAGTAAAAACAGCTTGGAAATAAATCCAACTAGTAATAGTAGTATTAGTAGTAGTTTAAACTAGACATTAAGACAGTAGAGATATCCTCTAGCCAAATAATTAAGATATCAAATAATGATATTAATGATGATTACAGAAATACAAAAATTGTTAAAATAAATAATAAAAACCATAACATAAACTGTATCAACCTGGTGCATCAGAATATTCAGTGTATTAGAAATAAGGAATTAGAAATTGAATTGTTTTTAAATACTTTTAATATTAATATTTTTTGTGTCACTGAGCATTGGCTTAAGAATGATGAATTAATATTTAATTTCAATAACCACCAGGTTGGTAGTTCGTTCAACAGAGTTAATTCCATACATGGTGGCTCTTTAATTATTTTAAATAAACAGATAAAATTCAAAGAACGCAAGGACATAGTGAGCCACTCTGTTGAGCGGACAACTGAACTTGCTTCAGTTGAATTAGAAGAGTTCATAATTGTAAATGTTTATAGGCCACCGTCATCTAACTTTGAACATTTTGAAAAGATTATGGATGAGGTATTGTATAAACTATCACATTCTAGTAAAAAGGTAATTATTTGTGGAGACTTCAATATTAATATTCTTGAACAAAATTCAATAAGTATAAAGTTTTTAAATTTGTTCAAATCTTATAATCTTTTACACATGTTTATGGAGCCTACTAGAGTCACAACCACTAGTGCCACTTGTATTGATAACATTTTTACAAGTGTTATTCCAAATTTTAAATGTTTATTCAATACATTAGATTCTGACCACTATGGCCAATTTATTAAATTCAGTTGTAGCAAGAAAGAAAAATCAAAACAGAAAATAAGTTTTATACCAGTGACTGTAGAACGTATCGAACAAATTAAAAATGGGTTAGTACACTATTTGCCTTTGATGAAAAATTCAAACCCCAATATTATGTATAATGACTTTTTTAGTACTTTCACTAAATTATTTAACTCTATATTTACTCCTAAAACAGTGGTTGTTAATGATAAATTAGTGTTTAGTGATTGGGCATCTGCTGAGTTACACAAAAATAGAGAAAAATTATATAATATGTATGCGGAATTGATGTTTAATACTAGTAATGAGTTTAGGGATGAGGTAAAATTATTTTCCAAATCTTTTAAAAAACAATGTAAAATAGCAAAAAATAAACATATTCAAAATAAAATAGGAAATAGCATTAATAAAATAAAAACAACTTGGAAAATAATTAATGAGGAAACTGGAAGAGCTAAATCCCAGAGGATCGACTATAAATTAAATATAGATAATAAATATGTCACGTCTGACCTCGAGGTTGCTACTGCTTTTGAAACCTTTTTTACTAATATTCCAGTGACTACAACGTTATCTTTAAATTCTTCTACCGCTGCAGCTATGGGTTTACTTAGAGAGAATGTAGATCAATGTGTTAGTAGTTTTAAGTTTGAAAAAGTTAATGCTCAGGAAGTAATTAAAGTATTTAGATCAATTAGCGTTAAAAAGACTAGTGATCTTTGGGGGTTTTCTGTTGACATACTTAAGTCCATAATTGACATTGTAGCGCCAGACTTAGCATTAATATTTAATAATTGTTTAGAATATGGTATATTTCCTGATCTAATGAAACAAAGTAAAATAACTCCATTATTCAAATCCGGCTGTTCATTAGATCCTAGTAACTATAGACCTATTTCAGTCTTACCCACTTTTAGTAAGATTTTTGAGAAAATAATTCTTAATCAACTTGTGGCATATTTCAGTAAAAATAATCTCTTACACAAAAACCAGTTTGGTTTCACTGCCGGTCGCTGTACAACAGATGCTGGTGTAGAGCTATTACTAAACATATTTGAAGCCTGGGAAGGATCACAGGATGCACTTGGCATTTTCTGTGATCTATCTAAGGCGTTTGACTGCGTTCAACATGAAATCCTTGTGAAAAAGTTAGAACATTATGGAGTTAAAAATAAGTCCCTAGATTTAATTAGTTCATATCTTAATGATAGAATTCAAAAAGTTGATGTAAATGGAAAACGTTCCCCTGGTTCTTTGGTAAAAATAGGAGTGCCACAGGGCTCTATCTTAGGGCCTTTCTTGTTCCTCATTTACATAAATGACTTACCTCACCTAGTGAGGGAAAAACATGGGATAGTGTTGTTTGCTGATGATACTTCCCTTACTTTTAAAGTTAATAGACGGCAATCTGTTATTGACGATGTAAACAATGCTCTCTCAGATGTTGTACATTGGTTTAACGCCAATAATTTGTTGCTTAATAAAAAAAAGCAAAATGTGTCAAATTTAGTTTACCAAATGTTAAAAATGTTAGAACCAATGTACAATTAAATAATGAGGATTTGGACTTGGTCAAATCTACTACTTTCTTGGGCATTACTTTAGATGAAAAATTGCAATGGGGTCCTCATATATTTGATTTGTCAAGCAGACTAAGTTCTGCTGCATACGCGGTTAAAAAAATACGTCGTTTAACAAATATGGAAACTGCTCGATTAGTTTACTTTAGTTACTTTCATAGCTTAATGTCATACGGTATACTCTTATGGGGCAATGCGACTGACATTGATACCATATTTACATTACAGAAGAGGGCTGTTCGCGCAATATATAATATGAGACCAAGAGACTCGTTAAGAAATAAATTTAAAGAATTTAAAATTATGACTGTTTACAATCAATATATTTATGAAAATTTAATTTACGTTCATAAAAATATTTCAAAGTTCAAGAAAAATTGTGATTTACATAAAATTAATACAAGAAATAAAAATAAACTCGCTATGCTCCATAAAATAGGTAAATCCTTTAAGGGTAATTGTATACGTTTTTATAATAAGCTCCCAAATGAAGCCTTAAGCCTCTCATTAAATAAATTTAAATTATATGTTAAAAATAATTTAATAAAAAAATCCTACTATAGTGTAAAGGATTACATCGACGACGGTATGGCCTGGGAATGAATCTGTATTGTATTGCGAATAGCTAGTAATCTCCGCAATTTGTTTTTTGTTGTAAATTAATTTTGCTTTATCGACCTTCTGCATAACACCGATTCCTTAGAAGTCACTACTTGCGGTAGCATCGGGAGTCGGGTTGCCTCCCTCCCTCAAATATGTGCGAAGGGGGTGATGGCTGGCTCTTGTGTTATGCTCGTGAACGGGTGCTGCTTGCGGTGACTGGTTGTGTGGCAGGCCGAAGATTTATATATATATTTTTTCTGTTATTATTATTTAATTTTCGTTGCCTGAAATCATTAGGCTTCTTTTCCGATTGATTGCGACGGTTCTAGTTGTTCCAAATTTGCATTTAAGTTTGACGTTTGTGAAACAGTGATCACAATAACAAAAAATATATCCGGCTGAGTTTGTTGTGTGGTTCTTCTCAGACCAGGACGCGTTTGGAACCCTCATAGCTTTAACATTAAGATGGAAAGTGCTTTTTCAGAAGGGCTTATTACGATAAATCTAGTATCGTAATAGGCCCTCCTGACACTTCCATGTTGACGTACACAAGTGATCACTGATTATGATTCTAAGTGGAAAAGATATAAATAAATAAATAAATAAATAAATAAACATGTATTATATATAGGTTTATAGCTTGCAAAAACTATATAACCTTTCTGACCTTACGTCACTTATCACGATCTGCTTTAATATAGGTTACAAACTCGCTAAACTTGACCTAGCCTAATATTGACATCACAATGCTAACCGGACCACTAGCATATTAAGAGCACTTTTGAGTCAGCATCTTCGAATACAAAATATGTTACAAGAAACTAACCCAGGGCATTAATACATGTCAATTGTAGCTTTCAAAGTTAATCATTATTATTTTTCTATTTATTTGATAAATCAGTCGATGAAAGTTAGCGCTTAGAAAATTTATTTATAGGTTGGGATTTAGGATTATCCTCACCCATTAATGAACAATGTAAGCATATCACCTAATTGGGGAAGTTTCTACATGTGCTCATAGTAGAACTATAGTATTGGTATAAAATATTATTAACAATAAAGGTAAATATAGATAGTTAGAGAATGATCTTTAATTTTATATCTGTTTTTAAACAGATAATACATTATATGTTGGGACAGTAATCTATATCTTTCAAAGTATTAAAGTTTCTCTGTAGTTAAGATTTATCAGCGGATTGATAGAACATTAAAGAAATATATTACCAACCGCATACATAAAACCAATAATTATTACAATTATAATAACAACCACCAATTAAACAGTTCAGAGGAAACGTTGACCTGACGATGGTTGTTCAAATTAATTATTAGTATTATAGCATTAAGGAATAACACTAAAACCATTAATTAATTAACTAACAAATAATTGAATGTCTCACTTTTACTAAACTGCAACAAAACGTTAACAAAATAATTATACGACTTATTGATGTGTTGATTGAACATAAAGTTCGTTAACTTTAAAAAACCAACAAATGAGAATGTATAATCTGTACACAACTTTTGTAGTATCATATAATTCCTAACTTTAAATATATAAATCTAGATAAATATAGTAATGTAATTAAAAATTTATTCTCTTTACAGGAAACTAAAAGGATAAACACATAAACACATATATTACTCATTCATGTGACCTCATACAATAAATGCACTTCAAATCTAACATTTCATATAAAAAACCAGCTTGTAATAACTTATTCGGATGCAATCTGCTCAGTCTACGGGTTTGTGAGATTATTAAAAACATATATTTCTTCTTATTTATGTCTCTGTTCTAGTTCTTCGTCGGTTAGACATAGATAGATATATATAAATAAATATATATTTTACTAGAAGCATGTTTAAATCAGTCGACCTTAATCGCCCAATGTAACCACAAAATTACAAATACAAATATTTGGCAAGAAAGTTTAAATGTAAATTTTCTGATGTAGATGACGAGATGGTCATAATTTCCTAGTTAATAAAGGGGCTTGGGCTTGTTTCTGGAATAATCTAGGCAGATTTATTAATATGCATAAAAATTATAACTAATCCCTAGAAAAATAAATAGTGATCCAATAGCGATTTCTAATAACATCAACAGTGTGGCACAACCCTATTTCTTGATAAGGTGGTTTCTCCCTTGAAGTACTCAAGGACGATTATTGAGATGCATAACAATTATAACTAATCCCCAGGAAAGTAAAGAGCCAATTATTTTTAATAATACCAACAGAGTGACACAGTGTACGTCTATTTTCAGTCTTCATTTATCACGAGCTCAACTAAAACCAATTGATTATGTTCTTTTATTAACTGTCCAGCAAACGGAGAAAAAATTGGAAATATAAAAAAAAGAAAAGCAGGATTTACAGACAAACCAGAACAATCATGTTTTATTTATTCAAATCACTTGCACGAATATAAGGAAAACTACAGTACAGAAATATATATGTCTTCCCAAAGGATCATCTCCAACTATCGTTCTAAACTTAAATGGCTTTCTGTTAAACATCGGCGAAGTTTAAGAATTTTGTGCACTCTTTTTTCCCTTCTATATGATCCATGTTCACCTAATTATTTAAAATCTCGTTTTCTTTTTCTCGGTGATACTTATAGTCGTCAACTTCACTTCACTTAAAATTTAACACTTCGAATTTGTCGCACTGACTCCCAATTCAACTCATTTACTACACAAGCTATTATACTCTGGAATGCATTACATACCGAAATTAGGAAAGCTCCTAACAGAAATATTTTTAAATGCCTTGTTAAAAACCATTTGATATCTCAGGCTATTCCTTTGTAAAAAAATCTTATTTAATATTATTTTTTAGCCTATTCTTCCTTAGAAAATTTTGTTATAAGATAAGTAGTATTGTTTTTTCTTATTTCTAATTTTTTTTATATAATTACTATTTTATTTTGTTATGCACCTTGATATATTTACTGTTTATTTGAGGGATTGCTGAAAGATAATGCTTGTGGCATTATGCTTGCCTTTGCTGGATATGTGCATTTTTTTTTATAATAAATAATATATTTGTACTTCTTTCTTCTTCTTCTTTCGTATATTTGGTACAACCTATGGACTAATTAGTAACCCTCAAAGTCAGTTTTGGTTTCAAGGACAGCTCAAGAAATATTATATTCTTTATACAAGACTCATATTGGACACATAAAAAGAAATGTTAGTCTGTTTCGAAAACATAAACACTTGAGAGCTTGACGAGCAATTGTGCAGTACAAAACTTCCAATTTTGTGCCCGTATCTCCTAAATGAACGTCATGTGGGGATACAAGGTGTTGGTTTTGTACGATGATAAAGTATTCGCAGATGACTTAGAAATTTATTTTGGAATTAAAAACTATCTAGGAAACAGATTAGTCCACCAGATTTAGTTTTTTTGGCAACATGTAAAGTCATTTACATAGTCGCAAGTTTAAAACTATATATATTATATAATAGAATTATAGTTTGTTTATCTACATTACTTAGTACAGAATTACACTATTATAAAACATTTGTTTTATATTCAGAGTTTTATGGGAGGACAGAATGTATCTATTAATTTCGTATCGCTAAGAATTATTTTTAAGAGAAATACTAATATTTCTGTAACCCTAGTACGATTTCGAAAACTGTCATAGTTTTCGTAACGTCAAAACTTGAAGGGGTGACTTGAAAGATATTTTGATAAGATTTAAATATTGTAAACAAAACATTGGTTCATAATACAATAGGTAATATAAAACGAATGCACATAAATGGGAAATATTATTTAACGAATACAAAACCGTAGAAAAAAACAATTGTTAGTTTGTTGGTTTTAAGAAAAAAGTAGTAACTCAAAAACAACTCTCAAATTCTTACAAGATACTTAGGAAGTGCATGCGGGCCACTAGTGGCAATTGAGAAAGAAACGTCGATCGGTCCGACTTTCGCAAACGCCCCACAAAAATAAACTATTTCGTAGCAATCGAAAGCATGATATCATGCTTGTATGCCATAAATAATAACTTTACTTTTTGAGAAATCTTACCCAGATTATAAAGAAGATAACTGTTTGTTTATTATTTTGCATACTTAGTTTTCAAGATTCTATATTTTTTTATTACTCAACCATAAAAAAAAATATCTTTGACAATAAAATTCGGTAGTCTCATCTTTTTAGTGATGCATTTGTGTTTTCACCGAATTTACTATTGTTCTTAGGATTAGGACTATAGAGTTGATAATCGGATGTAGTATGTAGTGTACCACCGGTGTTCTGGGCCATGACTCATGGGTTAATGGAAATGACCTTCATCTCACGAACCATACCCTCATCGTCTTGGCAGTTCTTGTGATTTCAATATTTATTCAAAAGGTTTCTTCATATTTTAAACCATCAATTGAATCAAGTGCCAAATATCCAAAAAACATATAAATTTTGTTTATTACTTAAAATCTTTTATTTTCGAAAAAAAACTAGTTAAGTGTTAAGAACATGAACGACATCAAGATATCTGCCTGTATGTCCTCCATCACGTAATAACTACTAAAAAGATTTTAATGATGTGATTATTGAATATAGCTTATGACTACTATCTTTATATCTTTTGTCATCCCCAGGAAAAACAAAACTGATTTCCGCTATAATTATAATACGATAAAAGTGATACATAGTGCTAGATATCTTATTATCACAGTTAAGAACTACGTACAATATCTTTCAGTGCGTAAAATTTTCTTATTTATCAAATATATTAATTAGGTACACAAATCAAAATCTATTAGTCTACAATTAAAAACTTCGCATGATTTTAAAAATGAGTCCTATATTATAAAAGTTCGATTATAATCTGATAACTGATTAATAAACTTTGGTTATGTAGTCCAGATCAAAAAGAGTACCAATGCAGGAAGGAGTACAACTCTCGCTGAGCAATTTTTGTTAATTAAATTCACTCTAATTTGTGAAATAATTTGTATTTACTGAATAAAATATTTCACATAATTATTCTTAGAATATGTGTAATCATAAAAAAAAACGTTTTTCCATTGAACTAGGAAATAAAATAAGATTGTTTCAAAAAGGATTGTTCATGGTGATTTATTTTCCTACCCAACAAAACACATGAAGAGAACATATTGTTATCAAAGCTAAAAAAAATAAAAACGTGGTACATACTTTTTGCTTTTAACTTGTACTACATACATTTCTAATAATTTCTTAAAAGAATTGGGAATCAATTAAAAATACGAATCTTTATTTATTATTAGTGGAATAATTTAGAATAGGTAATTTTGGGATTATTAAAATATATGCATTTATTTGATGTTTTATCTGTGTAATAGTGTCTAATATTTTTTTTAGTCTTGATTATAAAAATATCTGTCTACATTTTAATAACATTTATATAAATATAGAATGAAAAATAAGCCAATACGGGCAGGGATTCGAACGCGCGACTACTGGGAAACCGTCCCGTCGCTCTACCAACTGAGTTACCGTAACGCTGTCCGCCTCGGTGAACTAAGCATTCTATATGTGATCGTCTTTATCGGGACGGTGGTGACATCTATTAGGTTAATTCAAAAATCCTTACCAATGGTTCTAACTTTTCCGGTATAGATAAACATGGAAAATATGCCACTGCCGAAATTAATATTTGAAAATATCTATAAACACGTGTAGCCATGTTAAGCTTATTTAAATTTATATAAATATAAAATGAAAAAAAAAACAATACGGGCCGGGACTCGAACTTTTAAGCTTTATGCATTTTAACTTTTTGTTTATATTGTCAAATTGTTTTCATAGGTTTCATGAAGCCAATTAAAGTATACAAACAACATAGATTATATAATCAAATTATTACTTCAAATCATACACAGAGTATTAACCTTATCATAACCACTATTATTTTGATTATTATAATGATAATGAAACAGAACAATTGTGTTAAGGGAATTTATTTAATCCTGAATTGTCTTCTTAAACTTACCACAAACCATAAATCATATTTGTCAGTCACATGAATTTAAATGTAAATAAAAAATATATATTTTAAAGACAATTCACTTTTATAAGTTAGGTTTAAATATAATGTATACAAAAATTAATTAAACATCTATTTCCATGTCTACTAAGTTAAGATATTAGTAGTCTTATAGTTCCTTTAGACTTCTAATACCAAATAAAGACAAAATATAGCATCTGTTAAAATAAAATAAAAACTATTAAATTCATAATCTTAAAACAAAGGCAATTTATAAAACAACACAAAACCGTTCATCTGTTACAATTTTATGTAATGGTCATTATTGTTTAATCAACTTTCACTATACCAATGATATTTTTTATTTAATAAAACAATGTTTTTCCATTCAACTTAAGAACAAAGAAACTATCTCAAAAGCATCCTTTTGTTGTATGGCCTACTTCACAAAGAAATATCTTGCTTTACTATATAGAACAGGAGAAATACTAATAATTCTTACTGTCGTATATTGCTAGAATTTAGTCTTGTACAATAGCTCCCAGATATAATACAATCATTATGTTTTCAGAACTCTCAAAATAGCTACAAAATTATTCTTTTATGTTTAACCCAAGTAAATCAAAATATTTTATGTCAAACTTTTTTTTTTATAAAAAGGTTATTAGTCTCAACTTATTAGAGTTAATTTATATTTGGTAATACATAAAAATTATATATATAGTTTTTAAATTTTAAAACTGTGTTATTATTTATTTACCTAATAAAATGGAAAAATATTATTTATGTATTTTTAAGGAACATTAAATATACCTGCCTATAATTATACTATTCCTAGAGAGTGAATTACATGAAAAACTTTTAGCAATTATGGGAAGATCAAGGTGCTTAACAACATCCTCTCTTATGGGTCTGTTGTTTACATTTCTTATATAAAATTTATTTTAAGATAGTCTGGTAAGTAATTATTTATTGAATACAGAAGATTAAGGAATATCAAAAGGCATATGTTCTATTTGTGACATAATATGTGTATAAAAATTTAAAATATTAAAAAATAATTTATTATCTAAGAATTCTCTCAATAATTTTATTTTTGTAATTGTGTGTAATCTATTGTACAAATAAGTCTATTGTAATTATTATAAGATCTAATAAAGTTATAACATTAAACAGAATCTAGGTATAACTGTATAAGATTTACAGCACCAAATAATATTGATTTATAGAAATAACATATAATACAAATTAAAATGATATAATAAATTTTATGAAATATCTAAATAAGTGTCAAAAATATCAGTGGTACCAAAGATCATAATACCAACAAATTTTACAATATATATTATTTTTCAATAAGAGCTTTTAAAAGGACTTGGATATATACATACATACATTGACTGTAACTTGTTTAGAATATTTTTATAATGACAAAAGTTATTTATAATTATCACAACAGCATATTAATTTAATTGTATTAAAAATAATAACGTTTAATATCAAATAAACGCGCAATTTACTTTTGAAGACCCCCTTAGAAAATCGTCACAAGATAAATGACAGTTAATGATCATAAAGGCGTGAACATTTACAATTAAATAATGTAAGTAAGATAAACATTTATTAGCTACATAGAATAAACTTATAACTTACCATAAATTTCCAATATTTCGTTGTTATTCCCAGCATTATCACAATGAACGCACAAAATAAATACAATAAAAATGGCTCCTAACGTAAAGTGAATATACATCTTTATAATACAATATACACGAAGATATCGTGAGAAAACAGTTCAAACAGTATTAAAACACCACATTTTCACTTCAAAATTACATAAACGCGCATATCATTTTGTACACTAGTCATGTAATTCCTTTAAAAAATTATTTTCAATAATGCTGCCATCGACTAGAACCCTGCCGTCTGTCATTTGTCTTGTCAATAAACAATCAATGTTGCCAAGTGGAAGTAGAGTAGATTTCTATATTTTGGTAACATTTTAACAATACTTCCTAAATTATGTTAAATCTATAAGAATAGTTAATGTTAATGCTAGTTAATATATAAGTAATTATTTTACATTACATGGTAATGTTTCTAGAACTTATAAATATTCTTTTCTGGTTTTTTATAATTAAATAATTTATATTTAAATATAAATAAATAAAATATATTAATTGAATTATTTTAATTAAAATATTTTATAAGTAGCCCTGTCTAACTCGTAACTCGTTTAAAGTCATAACTCTAACATCAATGAGTTTTCATAATTTTGGCTTTCTAAAATGTTTTTTTTTATTTATTTTAATCGGGAACGAGCAAACACATATATTATAAAATTAATTATATTGTGTATATCAATGATAATGTCTCAGACTAAGACTATATTAACACTTATATTATAAGGTATAGTATAAGGGGTACCCAAGGGATACCCAATAGTGTAAGGGGTTAAATGTAATTAATGGGACACCTCTTGCTGGTAGCCTTTCCCCTGTCCACTGCAATCATTGTTTTACAACAACATTTGTTTTACGTCTTTTTCATATCTCTTTTGTGTTGATAAACACACAAAAAAGAGTAAACGAAAATGTTTCCTTGGTTATTTATTCCTCTGTGTTTTGAAAGAAGTACCTAAAATGACAACGTTTGGGCGCTATTCTTACGCTCAGATTTAGTGCCAGGTTAGAGGCAAGAAATAAATTTTGTATAAGAAAATTTAAATTGTAAAAACTATTAATTTTAAAAAGTCGTTGAACAAATTTATCTCTTTATTTCATTTTATTTATTTTTTGCACACATCCTGCCAAGCCAAGCATAATGCCACAAGCTTTCTCTTCCAGAAAGCCCTTAAATAAACAATAATACATCAAGGAGCATAAAAACCCCAAAATAAAATAGTAACAATAAAAAATGAGAAATAAAAAAATACAACTAATCTAATAACAAACATTTCTAACGAATCCAAGATAAAACTAAATTTAATAAAATAAGAAATCAATTATTCGAAGGAATAGTCGAGATATGAAATGTTCTTTAACAAGGATTTTCAAAGTATTTTTGTTAGGAGCTTACCTAATGTCGGTAGGAAATGCATTCCAGAGTTTAATAGCTTGTGTAGTTAATGAGTGGAATTGAAAGTCAGTGCAACAAAGAGGCATTCAAAGTGTTAAATTTTCATGGAAACGAAGTTGGCGACTATGAGTATAACCGAGAAAATGAAAAAAAATATATATAATTAGGAGGACATGGATCATATAGGAGAGAAAAAAGAGTGCACAAAATTCTTAAACTTATGCGATGTGTAACAGAAAGCCATTTAAGTTTAGAACGATAGTTGGAAATGTGATCGTATTTGCAAAAGGCCGAAAATTAAACGTATACAGTTATTGAAAAGACGATCAAGTTTATTTAGCAGCGAAACATTGATGTCAGAGTAATACAAATCCGCATAGTCAATAATCGGTAATAGTAAAGTCTGTACCAGAATTATTTTAGTGTTTGTGGGGAGAAAGATTTTATGTCGGCACAGAACTCGTAGTCCAGAGTTCACTTTCTTGCATACTTCGCTTACTTGAGGTTCCCAAGATAATGTATCAAGTTTTTAACTCGACAAAGAAAAGGAATTTGAGAATTATTGAAGAGTAAAGGAAAATCGTTTTAAGATCGATTGCACTAATTCTGCGAGAACTACCAATGTTGTGATTGATGCAGATAGGCTGCCTGCAAGAGGTGGTCCATTAATTACAATTAACCCTGTATAATTGAGAAATATATCACCGCTCATGTAACTGCACAATTTAAACTATAAATTTAGATTCTGAAATCTTGATAATATGTACATTTATAATTCATTGTAAGCACGTATTGTTTATTAATACGAAAGTAACCTAACAGTAACCTATGTCCCGTAAAAGACGTTTGCATATTATATTATATTTCTGGCCTCATCAAAGAGAGTAGTGATAGCTTAGATACTTCCTTTGTTGCTTTTTGTGGATTATTTTTTACTTGACATTTGACAGTGCGACAGCAATGGATCTTTAGAGGTCTCGGGCTGGATCCTGCTATAATATATTTTTTTCATAATTTATTATTTGGAATTAATTTTACTGCTTTTTATGTAAATATTGTATGTTTGTACCTTTTACATATTACAAATTGACTGTAAACAGTAAAGTGCGAAATATCACATGGGAACTAGCAACACTGGCTAGTTAGTGGGATTGTTTGTTCGGCTTTGGGTGTCAGCCGCTTGTAATTTTTATTGTGATAATTATAGAATTAATCAGTGATATCGCTGCATAAGTTAACAGAAGATGGTCTGAATATTGTGCGATGTGTTTTATATTACGGGGTGTCGGGTATTATATGTAAAAGGCTGCATCTTCCGCCATGACAATGTTGCTCTTGGTCAGGAAGTACCCCGTAACACTTGTGCTTTATTTTGGGTGTATCGCATCGTGTTATCCGGTTTTTGGTAAGTTGTAAACAATTTATATAAATGAAACAAATACAAATATACCATCCCAATGTTTCAAGTTCGTATAGAATGTTATACCCATGTGTACAAATTACGAAAATATATTTTTTACAAACACAAGTTGAGTCTGCGTATCAATATGTATAAAAACTTAAAAACGACGAATCTTTATACGATTACTCTATCTGAAATTGTACAGTTTGTTTCTATATTTTTTGTTTCTATCTTATTGTAATTACGATTTTTGGTTTTATTACAGTAACTTCATCCTAGGTCTTATATTTGAAGTGACAAAACTGAGTCTCATAATTTCCTTATTCCTATGGGCAAAAAAAAAGGGAATTTGATGTAAAATTCTTACATGTTTATTGACATCGTTATTCGTTTACATATATTTTGTTTAAATGTTTTAATTTCCCAATTATATGTGTTAATAGTGATTTTTATTTTTATCTGCAAATCTTAATACATAAATAATTTTATTTACATACTGAGACCTGAAGTTTAGACGAAAGGTAAATTTAGTTAGAGAAAAAAAGTTTTAGAAATTTAGTAAATGTTAGGGATTTTCTTTGTTGTAGTAAATAAACAAAATTTTACAAGGAATGCTATTTAATTTCAAAATAATGGAATTCGATATAATTTAATAACATTATGTGATATTTGTGGCATACAAATATTGAAAAATTTGTTATAAATTTTCCATTTTTGTTAACAATGTTTTTTTAAGTACTTAATTTATTAAAAACATGTATTTGTATACTTTTAGAGGTACAAGATAATTTGAAATTCCAAGTGAATATTAAAGTTATGAAAATTACAAGGACTAAAAATATTATCTGTCCAATACAGGCTTTGAACCCATGTTCCTGGTTCCCATATTCTTTTTACTGATGATACCATATTTTTAGGTCAAGATGCTGCAGAGATTTTGGATTTGCAAATAGTTAAAGGAGATATTGGCGGTGAGACAAACATTAGTTGCAATGTATCACCATCAGAAGTGAATGTAGAATGGATTTATAACAATGAGCCATTAAAGATCACTGAAAGGTAAGTAATAATAATAATATAGTAAAAGACAATACTGAAACATGAAATATGAATATTGTTGGTAGATTGCTTTTGAATGTTTTACATGTAATTTGAATTTATTGATGTAGTATTAAACTAGTGCCCCGTAAATCTGATTGGTAAAGATATACATAATATTTATTGTATCTTTTAAATTGTGAGAGTTTGGATAAGTGATATTTTAATAAATGTTTGTCTCGGAAATGAAATGAACCATTTTTTGAAATTTTGTTTATATCATTAGATCATCCTATGAGTTCAGTAAAGTTGTTAGTCATTCTAATGAAAAATGTTTTCAAAGTGAGATTTTATGTAAACTCATTGTCTTTTTTATTAGTAGTTAGTTATATAAATATGTCACTGAAATGTGAATCATATTTGAAAATGGTTTCATATTTTATGGTCTATAATTTTATGAGTATTTTTTATTTTATTTATATATAGCATATAAATATAAACGAAATAAAGCTCCATTTGTAATTCAGAAGTCATAGGGAGTATAAAGCATATTTTTAGATAATATATATCTTTTTAATTTTTTGTTAAGGGTAAAAAATACATACATTTCAGTCATTTTATATGAGAAATATTTTTTCTTGGATGAATATTTTTTACTTACCGGCTTTTAAATCGGTACGAAAAAAATCGTTCTATGTTACGTAAAACGAACAAGCATATTTACATAAATATTAAATAGTGTAAAAATAAATATTATGAAGACAATCTATATAAATGCAAATAAACAAAATTTAATATTTGATATAACTATTTATAAACATAAATAATCAACATATAACGATAGTGTTGTTATCTGTTTACAAACAATACTGTATAGTATAACAGTTGCCTTATCATATCTTAAAAGCTTAATAAACAATTATCTAAATTCAAAACTAAAAGAATAACTCTTGTATTAAAATGTTGTAATCATAACTAGTAGCTATAGGTTATAGATATATAATATATAGATTTCTTTGTATGATTAGTTCAATGGTTATTAAAAAGCATTAATTTAAATACATACAATACATACATAAGTATTATATCAGTAACAAGGGCTTTGTGATTTTTGTGTATTTTGGAATTTAGGTACTAATACAGTGCATTTAGAAGATTATATTGCAGTTTTTTTAATTTTCGAAGAATTCAAATAATTCAAATAAATTATTTCCTTGTGTTAAGGCTGTTAGACAACGATACAAATACAATACACTAATTATAAATATATTTAATAAACGACCAAACCCAGAAATACATACATCTATGCTCATCATATACATGCCGAACCCGAGCCTCGTTGTACCGCTTGACCGACGGGGCAAATAGACAAATACGTTATCAATTACGAGTAAAAAATATTACTACTAGAACTATGGCCTGATATTATGTAGCTATAGTATTGAAAACGTTATTTACTATTAGGCCGATCCGACGTTTTATGGAATTCCTTGAATGCTACTTCATGAATGCAATAGGTGCCTATTAGATATAAGATGCTCTTACTTTGAACTTTGAAGCCGCTGATCAGTTAGTAGCAGTTACAGTAGTAAAGATATTACATTCACTGTAACTTCCAAAACGGCTTTTGGTTTTCATATGATAAATTCGTAAAAAAGGTCGAATAATAGATAAATATTGTGAGCTTTTCTTCAAATAATCGATTATGAAGTTGAGAACTCGACATGTATAACAAAAAAAAATAGGTATGTGTTATGTGAAATGAATAATACGATTTCATGGATTGAAATTGGTGTAGTTACCGGTATATGATATGATACCTAGTACTCCATGATACTGTAAACGTTTACGTGAGCCGTAAGGGGACACTATAGGGTTATCGTCCTGTAATTATGGAGCTGTAGAACCTTGCTGTTGAATTTTTTAACGTCTGCACGAAAGTTTCTATTTTACAGTTTATCAAATATACAGACATGTACAACTTTATTAGGTCCTCTTAGTAAAATAACAAGCATACTAATTTTCACTTTTTTATTTTACTATGCGCTTGTAATCGAAATGAACCGACATATTTTTTGATAAGTAGGTAATTAAACTGTCGTTTTAAATAAAAAAAAAACTTTTTCCAAAAATATGCTGTTTTTAAACTGTGAACATTAACATGCTTGGCATCATGTTTGCTGGATTGTTTTTAAGTGGCGAGGGGAAGTAAGATGTCTTCACAAAGATTTTACGAGGTGCGATCGCGTGTATGCTTCCCTCGACGCCACTCCAGTATTGCCCTTGGGTTTTTACCTTTCGATTGTATTTCTACCCTCTCCTCATCTATTGTTTCAGTGCACCTTGTCTAAAATATAAGCCCTATTCGGTACCTATATTTTGTTTTGGGATTGCGTATGCGAAATAACTAAAAGAAAATACTATTTTGATCGAATCGAAATATACAGGAACAATCGCTGTGTTCTGACAAATTGTAATAGCAAATCTGATCTAACTACCGTATATTGTCTTATATATCGTCCTTAATAGTGGAAAGAAATCTGGCTGCGTTTGGATAGCAATGCTTGTATATTAGTCGATCTATTGGTTTTGTGGTTAGTGGTCCTTCTAATGAGCCAAATGGCTGCAAAATCTCATGAGCCTGGTGGGTTCGATTCCCACTCGGAACAGTTGTTTGTGTAATTCAGAGATTGTTGTTTCGAGTCTGGGTGTTATTGTGTCCGTTTTTTTCGGTTTATGAAAGCCACGCGACACAAATTATTTCTCTAATGTGGGCGTTGTTTTATTAAAAAAAAAACTAAATTAAAAAAAAAGTCAGCTATCTGGTTACCAGATGAAGTAATAAGTCGTTGTATGAGTTTTATATTTTATTTTTCGGAACGATTCCATATCTCAAAAACTTCTGCAAGCGGTACAAATAGGTAGTAATCCCTGATAAGTGATGCATACTTGTGGCTCTTATAAGATCCTGTGATTTACACGTGCTCGTAGCTTTAATTACCGTTCCACTGATATAGGATAAACCCAGAAGGGGTGTGTTTGTTGTTTGATGATGTTTTTTTGGGTTCCGCACACAAAGTGTAAAAACGGAACATTATTACTAGTACTCCTTTGTTCGTCCGTCTGTCGCCAATGTCGCCAAGCATGAACCGTAACTGCAAGACAGTTGAAATATTCACAAATGATGTTTATGATATATTACTAAAAATACATTAAACAAAATACATATATAAGAAGAGTCTCATACAACAAAAATTTTGACATTTCTTTTGACGTTTTTTCATGGAATGAAACTCATGCTTGAATCCGACTCGCACTTGACGGTTTTTTATATAATATCATGTACATTTTATTTATATTTAAATATTTTATCCTAACTTAATTTTATAGTAATGTCACACTTATTTTATCAAATATAAAGATTGTATATTTTATATTTATATTCATGTTGTTAATAACTTTCAAAGGGTAAATCTAAAGAATTATGAATTTTATTAATATAGGTATATATAATTATATAGGTTTATATAATTATATTTCTATACATTAATTATTGGTCGTAGGATAAAGCAAGAAAACCAAGAACGATTACTTCAAAAGAAAGATCTTGATGGCAACCCTAGAAAATATAAAATCTACAATTTAACAATTACGAACACAACCGCAAATGATGATGGAAACTACACTTGCTTAGCTAAACTAGGCGATTTGAGGTCAGATAAAATGGTTATTTTGGACCTCAGCTTTCCCGGAAAACTAATTAATAAAACCTCTGGACCAATAAAGCAAAATGTAACGGATCAACAAAATGTAACAATGTTTTGTGCTTTTGAAAGTAAGTTAAATAAATACAATAATTTATAAAACATGAAATTGAAAATATATTAATTTCAATGTTATATATTTACAGTATATAGGCCCAATGAAGTAAGATGGTGGAAGAAAGGCAAAGAAGACGACATAATCGATTTAGCAACCAAGGCCGCTAAACAGATTGACCTCAAACGGATGCAAAGCCAATACGATCTTCACATACGAAGTCCTGAAGACAACGGCACCTATATATGCGAGCTATGGGACCCTGTGACGTCATCAAACATCACTGGGGAGATCGATGTCATAGTTTTCGCGGCCCCACAAGTTGTCATAGACACAGTTATCCCTATAAGTGCTTCTCAACTTTTCCTCAATTGGACAATACGTTCATACAATTCTCCAATCAAAAGCTACAACTTGATGTACCGAAAATTACCATCCACTGACTTCAGTCTGTACACAAGAGAAAAGATCAGGGTTAATAACATATCTTTTGTAATGGAAGGTTTGGCAAATTCTACTAAATACCAGTTGAAGTTAGAAGTGACTACTAATTATGGTTCTAGCAAGCCACATATATATGAGACAACTGTGCGAACATTGGAGAAGGATCCAATATTTGTTCCACATATTACAATTAACGGTTTCTCGGCAACGTCTGTTACAATCGGCTGGGCGCCTCCACCGGATGATATAGCGGAACTGATACATTACTATTTACTGGAAGCGAGGAAAATGGACGAAGTCGCTCCAAGAAGGGCGTACCACTCCAGAGACAGCAGGAACCTACCGTATATGTTTGATAATTTGGAACCGCATAGCACTTACGTTTTTCGTGTAAGCCAATTTATATTTCTATTTACTTTGTTCATAATGTTATTTTCTATTTATTTTGTGCACAATGATTTGAGCTGTAGTATACAAAAATCTATCAAAAAAGTATACAAGTATGAAAAGTAACTAGGTGGTCATTCTCGAATTTAAATTTTTATATGAACTCGACTAATTAATTATACAATCATACGATGCATTTGACTCAACAACACATCTTTGATCCTTCTATCAAAACCAAATGCTAATGTTTATATTTTATAGGTATGTGCCTGCTCAGATTTCACAAAGAAATGCGGTAATTGGTCGTTAGAAATGCAAGCGGCAACTCTAGACGGCATCCCAGGACGAGCCAGCAACGTCACTGTGTATTGTAGCAGCAACTGGATGAACTTGACCTGGCAGCCGCCGCTGAAACCGAACGCTGAAATCAAGGGTTATACTGTAAGTAGAGTAACATTTACTCTATGTGATAATGATGGGAAAATATAGCTTTTGTTTTTTTTATCATGTTCTATGAAGTACATTCTCTTCTTATGCATTTGGAAGAGGTCTTACTATCTAATTGAGAAATAAAAAACACAAATACTTGAGTTTTTATTAAAATACTTGTTACTTTTCAATTTGCCATTATATTTGGCAGGTCGTTATATTAAATACCTGTAGCCATTTGGTCTTACGGGCCAAATATTATACAATCTAGAGCGCATTATTTGACCCCAAAAAGTAGCGAGTAAAAGTTTCGACCAATCAGATGGGCGCATCAGTACATTAAAAGTCTTCAGAATACTAAATTAATACTTTAGTTGACCTTAGCCTTTGAGTTTAGTAAATAGTATAATGAAACGGTTGTTTTATTATAATGTCTGTAACCTTGTCTTGACGGTTTTGTGTCTATTATAAATGATTTTAAAATACACAATGTAATTTCAGATGGAGTTAACAGGTAACGCGACGTACAGGGATAGATTTGGTACATATAAGCCAGATGTGTGGGGACCACTCATAAAGTTTAAAACTAATGACTCCAGAAGTGTGAGGTGTGTGAATATAAGAAACTGTTATCTTAATAAATTTATCCAAACAAATGTTATTCGAACCTAAGTTAATGAGCTGGGTATATCCTCAGATTCGAGGATTTAAAACCGAACACCAACTACACAGTACGGCTGAGCGCTATGACGCGCACACGGCGGCGCGGCGACGAGGAGGTGCGGCACTGCACCACCGCGCCCGCCCCGCCCGACCACCTGCCGCGACTGACGTGGAGGAAGGTGTGCAAGCTTTTATATCATACACTGCTTGGTTTTGCGGCCAGTATGGAATTATATTTTAAGTTCGAATTTTAAATTGAGTAGGTGTGAGTTCTTTTATCCTGCTTTGCCAAAATGTGGTTGACATAATATAGAAAATTGAAATAAAAAATGTGTTCGGATTTTAAATTTACATTGCACACGCTGATATGCAAGAGAGTAGTTTCAGATTTTGTTTTGTTATTTAAGTTTTGTTTGCATCTTTGTGACCCCAATGTATTATATATAGCTAATAAAAAAAATTACGCCTAAACTTTGCTTAGTAATAATTTTATATTATAAAATTTTAATTTCAAATGACGTAATTTGAAATTTGTAGCTTTTGAGTTTGAGCGTAATGGTTAGTTACACAAAGTATGAAAGTTTGTTATGTATGGATATGCTTGTGTGTGGGTTTTAGTGATAATATTGAAAATGATAAAGTATACTAAAGATAAATTATTACTGTAAAGTAATTTAATATGAAATTGTATCTTTCATTTGCAGGAGCTGGATAATAATAAATACGTTTTTACAATGCATCTACCTCGAATAGATGAACGAAATGGCCCGGTTTGTTGCTATAGGTAATAAATAAAATTACCTCTTTATGTTGTCTAAATTAAAAAACAATTGTCTTAAAGGTAGTTTTTCATAAAACTGAGGTTTCCTAACATTTTGTAATACGTATTCCAGGGTGTACATGGTCAGACTTCTGCCCCACTTGGACTGGAACAATTTGCCACCTCCCCGAGACATCAGCATCGTGGACTACGAGGAGGCACATGGAGTACGGCCCATGCTTGGAGCTTATATCACGGATGTCTTCTCTAAGTATGTGTGGTTATTATTTAAATTTCTTCATATACTTTTATTATTTAGATGATTAGAATTATAAAATAAATTAAAGCCTTTTATATGATAGTATATATATTGATTTTGTCTTATAGACAAAGTTGTTCTGTGACTTTTAAGTATAAAGCTCCTATTATATTAATTACACATTTAATAAAATTTACTAAAATTTCAGTGAAAAATTCCCACCCGAGTCAAACCTAATAATTGGTGATGGTAAATCATATTTCGACAAGGATGACCCAGGGCTCAAACGGGAAGCTTGTCAGCGGTGTCTACGAAAACCGCGACGAGCTTACGACATCCCACGACCACCAGTTACCACCACTACGGTGCCCACCACCTCCAGGGATGAGTTCCTTGAAGAGGAGATCGATACCACCATGGAACCAGACGAGGAGAAGAGGGAGAGGCGCTCTTATTTGGAAATTGAGAGGTGATATTTGATAAGAATTTAAGCTAGATGAATATATCTCTACATTACCTTTCCGCAATTAAGTTAATGCAGCATATAAGACAATAATTCTTGGGTAGAATGAAAAAAACAGAGTAATGTTTTACTCATAAGTTATTAAAATTGCTGTAAATTATATTATCTATTGATAACTATATTTTGTAGGTGAGAGAGATGAGATTGCTGTAACAGACACCATAGAAATGTATATGTAATATAAAAGTATTGTTTTAGAGATTACATGAAAAATCCAATGATGATGGACAAACTTATTGAGATTGAGGTGAAAGAAGATGTACAAATAAAAGATGGGCTACTAGATCCATCTTCTAATTACACCGTTTTTATTGAACTAATACGTGAGTACTACAAACAATATAAATTATTGGCAACCTTAAACAGAAGTATACTACTTCTAAAACTAAAAATACAAATAAAAAATATTGATATTAATATAACGAATGATACATTGAAATTATCATTGCGCCAGCCGGTTCCGAACAGGACGAGCCTCTGTTCAGCGAGTACCTGAACGTGCTGATGGCCGCCGCAACGCCTGCGCCCACGCAGCCGCCTACCGCGCTCGAGCTGGCTTTACTGGTAAAGGAGGATGTTTGGATATATATATTTTAACACCCATATTTTATTTAATATTAACTGACGATGGCTAGGCTACATAAGTGATTATAAGTATATTGTATTTTAATAACCATGTGCAATATAATCGTGTGCAGGCGACCGTGGTGGCGGGCGGCGTGGTGGCGCTGTGTGCGGGCGCGTGGTGCGTGCTGCGCGCGCGGCGCTCCCGCAAGCTGCCGCCCCACCACCACGTGGAGATGAACCCTATACAGGCCGCGCTCAGGTACCCACTTATACACATCTACACACCCAGCTAACTTAACTACGGAAATATCATCGCCGCCCGTTGTTGATGAAATTGAGTATTCAATTGTAGACACGCCGTGTGCCGCTTATGTCTAGGTTGACCCAACTTATATTTTATTTCAGATTTTTTTTAACGAACTCGATCGTAGAATGAGTCTATGTTTTAATAGTGTTTGTAAAATATATTCAATGTATATTTTAAATCCGTTACTCGTGTAACCGTAAATAATTGTCCAGATACGTAGTGGGTCACATCGGTGGGCGCCAGCAGCTGCTGAGCGCGGTGCCCCCGGACATGCCGCCCGTGGCGCGGGAGGACCTCGCGGCCGCCTACCTCGAGCGACAGGCAGACTCGGACTACGGCTTCCAGAAGGAATTTGAGGTATTTAACAATATTATAAAATACGTTGTCTGACAAGATAGTAACTACTACCTAGGTATATTTTTAACACATGACTTATTCCACCTAAATATCAGAATAAAAAATAAAACATGGAACACTATTTATAATTAGTTCACTGATGCTGGTTAAGTTACACCATGTATTAATTTAAATGAAAATATTACTCAATACTAACTTAATGGATATTTATTTTATTTTTATCATAGACGTCATTGTGAATAAAACTGCACTATTTTCTAGAGAGTCTGCATAGTTTAAATTAGTTAGTGATGAATTGATGATAATAATGTATTGATGAATTAAAAAGTTCGACAGAAACATTTTTTAGACATTATATTTAGGGTTCCATAGGGTAAAAATGTAACCCTATTATCAAGGCTGTCCATCTGTCAGTCTGTTTGTCTGTTTATCTGTCAGCCCGCCTCCAGGATATATCTCGTGAACTAAGGATTGACAATTGACTAGACGGTTCAAATTTTTACAGATCATGTATAGTAACACATACTAACATAAATATTTGAGGAGGCTCTCAGGCAACAAACACGATTTATTTGCTTAATATAAATAACAGGTAGACGTTTGAAATACTTACAGAATATAAAGTGATATATCTACTTAAAAAAATTAAATAAAAAAATGTATGGGAGCCATACAGACGTAATTATTTTCTCAATTTTTATAACCGCTACAGATAGACAGTTCGAAATATTCACGGAATATTTCGTTATATAGTCACTTATAATTACAAATGTACACAAATATATTCCAATGCAATACACATCTACATATAACTATATACACACAAATACATACTTATAACATAATGCTTGGTTAAAAATACCAATTTATAATGATAAATATAATGAGTTGATATGTTAACATCATGATGGCTTTAGGAAGTGTTCTCTAAGTAGCTTTTAGAAGGTACTGTTTGAGGATAATAATAATAATAATAATAATAAAGCTTTATTTATTCCATGCAAAAAAAAACATAATTAGCTAAACATAGTTATAATGTGGTAACGCTTACAGAACTGTAAAATTTAATTACAATTTGAAGTGTTAAATAAATTAGATTTTCAATTATACTAATTAAGTCTGTTTTTCAATTATAATACTTAAATTTGATTTTCAATTTTAATGACTTAACTTGATTTTTCATTTTAATAATTAAATCTGATTTTTCAGTTACAATTATTGATAATATTATTCTAACGATACTTTAATTGATATTGGTTCCGATTTCTAATGCATGGACCCCGTTCGGGTAAAAGCCTCCCCCAAGTATTGCCATCCCTCTCTGTCTTTAGCTCTTTCAAGCCAGTTTTCCAGTACACACACTCTTTCGGAAATCCCAGTAAATTTTTTAATGTTTTCATTGTGTTTCTTCGTTACTAGAAAACCTACTCCATATAGTCCTTTTGTTTGGCCAATATAGTAGAAAATGTATTCGTCGTCTTCGATTGTTTTTTCTCCTAGACGGCGTACCTCGCTCAATCCTATTATATCGTGTTTAATACCTTCCAGTGCAGCTTGAAGCTCAATGTATTTTTGGTCAGAAGATAAAGATCTTACGTTGAGGGTGCAAATGTAAATTGTATTTTTTGTTTTAAAAGGTGTTCTTGGGGGGTTTTGGTCGAACTCTCCCGCGGTGACCGGCCGTATTGGGAGATTAGGGGTTGGAAGAGGGTCCGATTTTAATTGCTATGCTGTGTTGTGGTCTGATATCATCGGTTGGCGTTAAGTTGGTTCTGTCTGAGCAAGAGTTAGTTTCGGCTTTTGTATTATATAGTTCTTCATATCCCCTTGATTTTTAATATGTGGTTTTTTACTCGAATGTTGTGTATTTTGGTTGTCTGGGTGGCGATTATCCGGGGATTCCGATAGGTTTCTTTTGTTTGCTTGTTTCTGTTGAGAATTTTTGTTGCTTAGTATTACAATTTTATCATATTTTATAAAAGCGGTATTTCCCGCATCTTTTTCTTTTTGTAGTTGTATTTGTAGCTCTTTACGCTTGTTTAAAATTTCAATAGGGTAATCTTCTTTTATATAATAGGCAGTATTTTTGAGGTTGTGTTTGTGTTTTTGAATTTTTAATTTAAGACCTAAGGTGCTGAATGTTATTGCTATTGGTCGAACTTTTGACCCCTTTTTTCCCAGTCTTCTAACAGCTTCTATGCTGTAAATATCGCATGAAACTTTTATGTCCGAATTTATTATGTGTAATACCAGTTTTTCCAGTACATCGTACGACTTTTCTGCTTCTTCTACGCCAAATAATATCAGATTTCTGCGTCGGCACTGTCTCTCTAGGTTGTTAATTTTATGTGATTGCTCCTCTATTTTTTCCTCCAAAAGTTCATTTTTCAGTTGTAGGCTATTGAACTTCTCGTTAAGACTATTGATTATTGTATCCTTAATATCTTGTTTCATTTCGAGCATATCTTGTTTTTGTTGCTTTATATCTTGCTGCATGCTAATTAACATATTTTTTAATTCTTCCATAATTATTTGTTTACATACACATAGCGCCCTCTATGTGGTACAGTAAGTACTACTGTTTATGCTAGCGGTCGATTTGTCGAAGCCTTGCGATGTAACGGAGTGTGTGTCGAACTAGATCCTTGCCAGGAAGTTCCGATAGATCAAAATAGATGGCGCTACTAGGTGGTTTTTGATCGATGATTCAGGAACGGAGGATTATTTAGCAATTTTGAGGTTATAATTTCTTATGCTTTAGTTTTTACTCCCCGTTTTAATGTAATTTCAGATTATATTTCTTTCGTACACTTGCTCCACTAATATTTCGCACTTATATAATAATATGTCCTGGTATCTTGACGAAATTTTAATGACATTAGATGTAACGGTTTTAGGCACTTTTTATTAAAGTTTGCTGTATATGCACTGTGATTTATATATTGTTCGAAGTATTTTAAGCACTGGTTTTAGGTTTTAATTGTATCACTTTGTTTTGTTGTTTGAGGATGCTCGTCTTATTTTTTCCGGGAGTTGGTTCCATAGGATTGAGTCTTGGATAGTGAAGGATTTGTGGAAGAAGTCACTTGAATGGGATTGAATGGTGGTTGTAAGCTTGGAAGATGAACGGAGTATCCTGTCGTGGGAGTCGTGGAGATATTTAAATTTTTCTTTAAGGTATGAAGGGGAGAAAGGATCAATTAATATGGAATAGAGAAGATCGAGAATCCTAGAGCTACGCCTCTGACGAATAGGAAGCCATTTGAGTTGGGAGCGATATTGCGAAACGTGATCATACTTCCGCAGATCAAATTTTAATTTTATTTTTTTCAATTTTAAATTTTATACATTACATTTCGTATTTTAAAGAACGTTCGTATAGAAAAAAAGGGGCTATAATAAGGAAGCTTTTACAGTTATGCCGAAAATTATCAAGTTTTTTGGTATTTTTGTTATTGACACAAGTATTATCAAGTATTATCAATTATTATCAACTTGATAAGTAAATTATCAGGTTTTTTGGTATTTTTGTTTTTGACACAAGTATTATTTATTATTTTTTATTTAGTGTTTTGTTTTGCAACAAATGATTATTATTAATTTGTATTAGTGTACCACTAATGGATGCTGATGGTTTTATTAGACGACTAGAACTCGGTGTACCGCGTATGGACTAGTTTTGTTGGTTTTGATAAGATCTTACTGTCGACCGTTATAGACTGACTTGGAGGTATACTTATGGTTGATTTTTTATGAATCTCATAGATAGATGGTACTGGGTGATGGCCGAGTTAGATCGTTTTGTTAGTATTAATAAAAATAAAAAAAATATTACTTATAATTAAAACGACCCAAAATGTTTTATTTACACGTTATTCGCGCACAATGCATGCGTATGTAGGGGTGGTCCATCTTTGCCAATGTAGTGATGCGAATGAATACCTGTCTGTTGTGAAGACGCCTCCTTAATATTCTTGCTATAGATTGTTCTATAAATGTAAATGGTAACTTCATAGAGCTTACATACTAGATATTATTTTTATGCATTTCTTAACTTTTAAATCTCTAACATATAAAATATTTTAATCTGTAATGTATAATAACCACAATGGCGATTTTAAAGTTGTTACAGATGCTGCCGGAATGCTACCCGGACCGGACGACTCACGCCTCAGAAGCCCGCGAAAACCAACCGAAGAACAGATATCCAGATATCAAGGCATACGACCAGACACGAGTCAAACTCACACAGATTGACGGAATTGCCGGATCAGATTACATCAACGCGAATTATGTTATGGGATATAAGGTTGGTTTATTATTTTGTCAGATTAATTCAATGAAATATCAAAAACAAAAATTAATTAAACTGTTTTGAAAATATCTATAAACATGTATAGCCATGTTAAACTTATTATTTTTTTTAATAAATATAGAAATAAAAAATAAACCGATATGGTTATTGGTTTATTTTTCATTTTATATTTATTAATAATTTTAATTATACCTTACAATTATTTCGTTTTATTTTGTGATGTTAGTATGCACTATTTCATTCTTTTCTGTTGTCCTTTGCTTACTAAGGACCCTTCGGAGCCTAACCAGGTGAAGCATGAGTAGTCTTACTTCCGTATGCTTTAAGTGTAGTATTAAATTAGCCATATAACAATTATATAAGTTACTTTATTTACTGGTAGTTATAAAAAAGAATTGTCATTTAGACTTTTCATCAATTAAGCTTTTTAAAATGTAACATCACAGCAATTTTATCTTACATTCAATGTATTTTTAATATAATTGTAATTATTTCATAGGAGCGCAAAAAGTTCATTTGCGCCCAAGGACCCACAGACACCACCGTCAACGACTTCTGGAGAATGATCTGGGAACATGACCTAGAACTGATCGTGATGCTCACCAACCTGGAGGAGTACTCCAAGGTCAAGTGCAGCAAGTATTGGCCAGATGAAGTGAGGGGCGGAAGGGCGTTTGGGTGTGTCAGCGTTTATCACGTCTCCGAGAAACGGTTAGTAGGAACAACTACTAATTATAATGAATAAATATAAAAAAATACGACACTCCACTTTGTTTCAGATCTCTTATTAGTTTATGAAGATTTTTATTCAAAAATGTTTGTTCCTTTAGGTCTTAAGAGAGTTGAAGTTTTTTGCTTTTGGCGTGAATATAAATGAGATTTAATTTTATTTCCAGTTATTCAGATTATATCGTGAGAGAGCTGAAGATTTCAAAACAACCACTTAATTCAGATGGACAACCTATTGTTGAAAACAATGGAGTTGCTAAGAGAAATGGAGGTAATATTGATTTTATTTTATAATCAAACCATAATGTCTTCAGATAAAGATTTATCTTTGTATATAAAACTATTCGTCTAATTTCGTTATTGGTCTAAGCTTAGTTATGATGTAGAATTTCCAATTCTCATATATTTTTTTAAATTGCATGACATATTACAAATATCATTAATATGTTTTCGTATGATATACAATAGAGTTATGAGGTCCAATTTCACATATTTCTTAATCGTCGTCAGACTGCGGCATGAGTGACAGCGCGCCCACCTCCCCCCGGGAGACCAAGGGCGAGTGTCGCCTGGTGAGGCAGTACCACTTCCTTATGTGGAAGGACTTCGCCGCTCCAGAACACCCGCACTCCATACTTAAGTTTATCAAGGTTTTGTGACAATATTTGTAATTAAATAATAAATAAGATTAGAAAAGTCATAATCTCTAACTAACCAATTAGAAACTTCAAAATTGAGGATTTACCTCTTTTTTTAATTGGTTTAATTGGTTAATTATTCGCTCATATATGAAATCTTCTGAAATCTCACTTAAGTAACTTTATAATCACAAGTGTATAAAAACTTGTAAGTGTATAAGAACTGTTCGAAGACAAAAAGTAGAAGGCAGCTATTTATCGATTAGGATACTCGAAAATAAAATAAAATAAAATCGAATCAACTAATCGTTGCCCGAAGCCGTCGTAGTGAAAATAATAGAGACCTCACATAACATGTAACTGTAAATGATACCTTGTAAGTATCAGCACAGTTATAACATACTAACTCTCCAGCGCGTGAACGAGGCGTGGTCCAGCATGGTGGGTCGTCCGGTGGTGGTGCACTGCTCGGCCGGCGTGGGTCGCACGGGCACGCTGGTGGCACTGGACTGTCTCCTGGAACAACTACGAGCCACGGGACACGTGTCTGTCTTCAACACTGTAGCGGAACTGCGACGACAGAGGAACTTCCTCGTTCAGTCATTGGTTAGTTTATTTTATAAAAAAATGCTACTATTTTATCAGAATATAAACAAGTTATATGACCCCCCTTAAAACACAAGTTTTTTCTTAGTCCATGAACATACAATCTTCAAATAATCGAAATGAATCCTTAACAGAAACAGTACGTGTTCGTGTACCGAGCGCTGGTGGAGTACGCGCACTACGGTGACACTGAGATACCGGCCTCCAGGCTCAAGAGCGCCATCGACAGACTGAGGAACACACCCGAAGGGGCAGACAAGTGTCTCATGGAACATGAGTTTGAGGTAAGGAATAAAGGCAAAATTGATACACAAATAAAATATCCTCTTAATCCAATATTAATACAACGGAAATGTAATTAAATTATTTTTAACTCTGTCATTATTTAATTTTTCTTTAGTAATTCGCACTTTAAATATATGTATAACTAAAATTATAATCCTTGTTGAAAGTAATTAATTTAGATAAAAAATATTTTGAACATCAATAATGGACGTGTTATGAACGCGGTAAAAACACCAAATTCATAGTTTAAGATATTTTGTCTGTTCATCGGTATTGTCTGTTTCTAAGACCATATGTCACAAACAAGTCGCCTAATTGTCAGAGTATAGTAGCTCACGGGTCATGTATATGCACCGTCTTCATCCTCAGAAGATGATGTCTCCCCCCATCACGGAGGCCACCAAGTCGTGCGCGGCGGGCGGTGCGGGCGGCTCGGACGAGCTGCGCGCGCGCAACCGCAGCGCCGACTGCCTGCCCTACGACCGCAACCGCGTCATTCTGCCGCCGCTGCCCGGCCGCGACTACTCCACCTACATCAATGCCTCCTTCGTTGAAGGTACGGTCGAGGTCGACAACCTCATCTTTTATATCATCCGACAAAAAATATTTAAAGAAACCTAATAGATGTCACCACCGTCCCGATAAAGACGACAAAGACGATCACATATTATTTATTTTTATTATTTATTTATTAATCGCACCAACAAGGTAAACACTATAACAAACAAACATTGAAACAAGCATACATTAAGAAGTAAGTGTTACCTCAATTATAGGAGCAAACCACATTGATATAAGCAATATTCTATTATAACATAAATATTATTTGTTACTATTATTAAACAAATTATTAATGAGTAAAAAAAAAAAAACAATAAAATAAAAAACATTACTAGATTCAAGATGTCAAATTATGTCAGATTTTTAAAAGCAAATAGTGAAATAAATATTTAAGAAAAGTATAAGCAATTAAATAACAAACAATCAAATAACAAGCAATTAAATAATAAATATAAAATGGTTAGCCTAATTATAAAAAAATTAAAATAATTAAAATATACACATTAAAAATTATGTTTAGTTTCAATCGGAACAATACAGTAAAATGAGTCAAATGAATACAAAAATTAAATTATAATAAAAATAAAAATTTATATGACAATACAACGGAAAATTCAATTTAATAACTGCATTAATAGGTTTTTGAAATATTTAAGAGAATTTGAGAAAATGTCTATTGTCAGAGGTTTGTTTGAATTATCTTCAAAAGAGTTCACGGCAATATTTAAAAATTTGTTATGTATATTGTTGTAACTTCTAAAAAGTCTGTTCAGAGGGACGTTAAGCCCTAGATTTGATCGCGCTAGTTTTTGGACGAATGGATTATATTTCATTTGTCTAGGCAATGTTCTAGGAATATCTAAATTTACATGTGATAAAAGATCAGGAGCGTCAAGGTGACCATTAATGAGCTTGAACAGAAACATGACGTCTAGCATCGTCCGGCGGTTAGATAGCGATTTCATGTGGAATTGGTGCAAGCGATCGTTATAGGATGAGCAGGTGTTCGACAAGTTGTAACTGTAAGATAGATGGCTAAGAAAGCGCTTTTGCACACTCTCAATCCGTTTTTTATATACGTCGTAGTAAGGGTTCCATACAACACTACAATATTCAAGGCAACTAAGTACAAAAGCGTTGTAAATTGTAATTTTTGTACTCGGATTTTTTAATTCCCTGCAATTGCGATGGACGAAGCCTAACATTTTGAATGCCCTTCCTACTATGTTATCAATATGCAAATGAAATCTTAAGCAGCTGTCCAGTATAACACCTAAATCTTTAATGTGATCGACCTGTTTCAGTTGCACATTGCCAACACAATAGAAAGTAAAAATCGTGCTCTTTTTTCTACTGAATCGTATCACGCTGCACTTGTCAGAATTCAAACTCATACCGTTTGATTTGCACCACAAGACAAGATTATCTAGATCCCCTTGTAACAATATTTCATCAGTCGGCGAATCGACCGTTCTAAAAAATTTTAGATCGTCAGCAAATAAATAAAATGTTGAGCTTTTGAAACACCTACCAATATCGTTCATAAAGATGATAAAAAACAAAGGCCCCAAGATTGAACCCTGTGGAACTCCAGAGAGAACCGTATAATATTTAGAGGTGAAGCCCCCTGCTACCACCATGGACTGTCTGTGTGTTAGATATGATTTACACCAGGATAAGAAAAAGCCAGAGATTCCTACACATGAAAGTTTGTATAAAAGTATGTCGTGATTAACTTTGTCGAAAGCCTTACTGAGGTCGGTGTATACTACATCGATTGAGTGCCCGTGATCTATACCTTTAGCAAGGTCTCCGACAAAAGATATCAGATTAGTTGTAGTGGAACGTGCTTTCATAAAACCATGCTGTTGTGGCATTATAAGATGTTTTACATGCCAGGCTACTATAGGACTGATCAATTTTTCAAAAACCTTGGCAAAAATAGGAATAATCGATATAGGCCTGAAATTTTTAACAGAGTTAGAAATACCGTTCTTGTATAAAGGTACAACAAGAGCCTTTTTCCATGCAGTTGGAAATATGCCGGAGCTAAGGGACCTATTCATTATCAGGTACAATGGTAATGCGAGAGCACAGGCACACCTGACGGCAAATATAGATGGTATTCCATCAGAGCCTGCACCTTTATTTGGGTCAAGTCTTTTTAAAACCCGGAATACTTGATCTTTAGTCACAGATATTTGTAAAAGAAAATTAGAAGGAACTGATGTATAAGATTCTCTAGGAATAGGTATTTTATCACTGTTATGAGCCAAAGAGAATTGTGAGGCAAAAAGATCACAGATCTGCGGTCCAGTGGTAGCAAGGTGATCATCTAAATACATTTGTGATGGATAAGTGGTGCTATTCTTTCTTTTGTGTTTAATGAAACTCCAAAACAATTTAGGATTCGATTTCAGAGATGATTCTAACCGATGTAAATAAGATACATAGCACAAGCTATGTAACTTAGCACATCTATTCCTAAGCAGCTCAAAAGAAAGCAAATCACGAGGGTTGTTATATTTTCGGTATTTATGTCTATATTTAAACTTTTCCTTTATTACTTTAATAAGCGCTTTTGAAAACCAAACCGGATATTTCTTGTTTTTAGAGGGTCTAGATTTGGGTACATGTTTAATAATAATAGACCTTAATAATTTATAAAAATGAGCAACCATAGCATCTAAATCTATAATACTAGCTAATTCGCTTTCCCAGGATATGTTATTTAGTTCGCTTATTATATTTGTATAGTCAGCTTTATAGAACAAGAACTTGTAATCGTAATCGGCTTGGAGATAGTTTTGGTTGTCAATTAGGTCAATATTAAATTCAAGGGGAGGATGCAGGGGATCAATTACTGATAGTGGATCGGAACTAACGTTTACATAAGATATTTCTGTTGTACTTAATATAAGATCCAACAATTTGCTAAGACTATTCAGGCACGAATTATATTGAGCAAAATTATTTAATGACATAAAATCAATTAGTAAATTATGAAGTAGACTATTAGAAGATGCACATGTGAGTGTGAGATTGTCAGTTTTCGCCCAACGCAAACCACTCAAATTAAAATCACCGAGCACAATGGTATCTCCGCTGTGGTTGTCCAAGACACGATTTGAGTTTGTAATGAAATGCTCTAGAATGTGTTTTTTAACAGGAGGGGGAATATAAACTCCACAGATATTCAAAAATTTTGTTCTATCCATGCTATCACGCAATTCCAACTTGACCCAAAGATCCTCACAATCGGACTCCAAATCAAACGAGCGGGAGGACTTAAAACGTTTAGAAACAGCTATGAGCACACCACCTCCCATTTTTGTACCATTGAACCCACTACTCTCACGATCTCGCCTATAGACCAAATATCTATCATCAAAAAGTTCATTATCACATATGTTACTATTAAGCCATGTCTCAGTAAGAACAATAACATCAAAATTACAACAAACAACACTGTTGAAGAGCCCAATAGTTTTAGTTCTCAAACCTCTAACATTCTGGTAATAAAAATTTAAAGAGCCCTTCAGTAAAAAAGTGGCAACCTTAGCTACTCTATGACAATTTATTCAATAAATCGATACCTTTGACGTGTACATAGTTGGTTTGTTCATTTTTGCGCATGTAGATTTTGCCATCCCGAACCCAAACAAATTTGTAGTTTATTTCTCGAGCCTTCGTTCTCGCGGCAGCATGCAATTCTTTATTTTCAGGTGAGAGGTGCTCGGCAACGTAGATAGCCGACTTTTTTTTACCAATAACACCTAAGTGACCTGTATGAAGTTTGTTGTCAGGATTGGTTTTATTGAATTTGCTGGTTGCAGCAAGAAACTCATCACGTAGCCGTGGACTGTTGAATTTTACCAAAATAGAGCGTGGACGAGTACTAGTGTTATTCATCTTAGCCAGTCGGGAACAGTAATTTATTTGACCCTCACTAATAGGGCATTTAATAACTTTAGACAACTGCATTACCATGTTAATTAAATTTTCTTGTTTATTGTCAGGAACACACTGTATTTCGATATTGGAAGAGCGTGACAGCTGGTCTATTTGAGCTACACGTGAGGAGAGTGATACATAGCTCACTCTTAGTGATTTTGTTTCGGATTGTAAATCATTCATCGTAGTAGCCTGTTTATCCTGACAAACCTTGATTTTTTCAAGTTCTTCGTTGAAGTATGCCATAGATGTTTCGAGAGAAGTTACTGCGTTTCGAACTTCCAATAGCTGTGGGTGAATCTTAAGGTCAAATAGGTTTTGGAGCTCTTCACGAATGATTTCACGTATGTTACTAGCGGACAACGAAGAGCAATTTATGGTGTTCCTTGCTTTACTACGTTGAGTAACGTACTCAGGCTGTGAGTGTGAGTTGGTATTACCGCAGCCTGATTTGTCAGAGTTGGTCCCATCCATGCTTTCTATATTTTTAACTTATGTTCCTTGTTCTTTACTTCCAATTCTTGCCTTTTTCTTGTTTCTCTCTATTTTTATTTTCCTTCCTCCTTCCCCCTTTACCTTTTTATTATCTTTTTTATTTTATTATATTAAAATAATAATGTATAAATCCACAAAAAGCAAAAAAAAAGAGAAAATAAATAAAGTGTTCATATATGTTAAAAAGCGGGAATTGAACTTGCGTTCGCCTCACAAGAGACGCTTTCTAGTAACACTTGGCCAGAGTATTCTTATCATAGAGTGTTGAAATAAATGAACAGGCTTGTTTAGAAGTCGTATACCAGACCAGAAATAATGATGCGTTTCGGACCATATAAGGTAATGTTCGGGTCAACGTAATTGTTTATGAGTCACCAACACTTGAACAAAGCACTATCGATTCTATTCACTTGAGTTTTATATTATATTTCTATTATTTAAGCACAGGCGATTGTTTGATTTGACTGATATTATACGAGTTAAATAATTACTTAACTTAATATAACTTTTTTAAGCACTTATATTATGTATTTTAATAGATAATAAATTAAATTGTAAGGAGCTCTGTAAAGTACGTGCGCTCGCTATCGCGTAAGTCCAACGTATAGAATAGTCCATATAGAATGCTTAATTCACCGAGACGGACGGCGATACGGTAGCTCAGTTGGTAGAGCGACGGGACGGTTTCTAAGTAGTCGCGGGTTCGAATCCCTGCCCGTATCGGTTTATTCTTCATTCTATATTTATATAAATTTAAAATAAGCTTAACATGGCTATACATGTTTATAGATATTTTCAAACATTTCTTTTGATCGTTTTCTAAGTATTTTATTCACGTGTGTCACATCATCATGTGTGTTAGTATGTGAGTATGTCTACTCCCAGATGGCACAGATTCATGCAGTGCTTGTGTGTATAAAAGTATAAGTAATATTTGTTTTTCCCGTTTCTAATGTTAATCTTGTTTCAGCTTACGACAATTCCGAAGGCTTTATCATCACACAGGATCCTCTTCCCAATACTATCATGGACTTCTGGCGAATGGTCGCAGAGCACAATGTTTCCACTATCGTTATGTTAAGTGAGGTAAGCTATTACAAAATATTATATTTAAAAAAATTATAATATGCTTGCTATATGTAGCAAAGTTTCATTATGAGTGGAACATAAAACTAAAGATAGCCATCCAATAAACAACACAACTATGTTACAGCTGGGTGAGGGTAAGTGTCCGCGGTACTGGGACGACGGCACAGTACAGTACGAGCACATCTCGGTACAGTACGAGGAGAGCGAGTCCTGTCCCTACTACACGAGGCGTCAGTTCCGCGTCACTAATAACAAGGTTTGTTTCTTATTTATCCGGTAGCGACTAAGATTACATATTGAATATATTAATAATAAAAAGTTCCTTCATGGGAATTTAGGAAAACATTAAGTTTCCAAATTGGTATGTCATTTAACATTAACATTAGCCGCCTCGATATCCCGGTTTAATTTGTCGGGATTGAATTTGTACGCCATTTCGCGATATTTTTGTCTCCGTTAAAGAAATGCATACGCCGATCTTCCATCTTTAGATAGGCAGGTTTGAGGACACGTTATAATTATTGATTGTATATGACAGAGCGGTGAGTGGCGCTGCGTGCGTCACCTGCAGTACCAGGGCTGGCCCACGGCGGCGGGCCACGTGCCCGAGGTGACGCGCGGGCTGGCAGAGCTGGCGGAGCTGGCGGCGCCGCTGGACGTGGCCCCGGAACCACCGCTCGTCGTACACTGCCAGTACGTCACCACACAATAATAGATTAACCATAATGGTCTAGAGGCGGTGGCAATTCTTTGTCGATCTGATAAGATTACCTGGGAGCCGTTTATAAGATGAAATTTGTTTTTATTATAAGGAAAGTTGGTGATAAGATTGTTTAATCGATCTCCCTGTGCTAGTACACGTACAATAATAATTTATATGCAGAAGTAAAAGATAAGAGTTATTACAAATATTAACTGTCAATATGGATTACCGCATTGACAGTATTATTGTTATTCAAATAGTCAAATGATATTGGGTACTTTGACATAAAGAATTAATTATAATTACCATGTTCGCATTCGCATTACGACAGAAGTAATTTTATATCCCACGTCCCATGTAGGTACGGCACGGAGCGCTCCCCGCTGTTCGTGGTGCTGTGTACGCTGATCCTGCAGCTGCGTGTGGAGCGACGCGTGGACGTGGCTACGGTCGCACGCAAGGTGCGCTCGCAGCGCGCGAGGACCGTCGATACCTTCGTGAGTAGAACTCTATATACTTATTACCCTTTGAGATCAGCCTTGAACATGAAAAATTATATTATAGTGAAAAATAATAATATTGGTATAAAAGAATTTCCAATTCTATATATTATAAAAATATTTTTCTCTCGAAAAACAATATAAATTCTCAGTCGTTGGGTATTTTATGTATGAAACATGAACATAACAATTTTTATGTCTATAAATGTGTCTTACGTGGTAACTGCACATGAATTGGAAAAACTTAAAATCACAAATGAGATACAGGTTACTTAAAGTGGTGCTTTATCTTTTTACTTTATCTTTTTACTTGACATTAGAATTATTTTGCTGTAAAAAGTGTTTAAAGTGCTGCTTTATCTTTTTACTTGACTTTAGAATTTTTTAGGACCAAAATCCAAAGGATACAACCGAACTTTACTATTATTTCTTTTCTGTTATTGGTCTGTCTGTCGGTCAATCAATATTCCGTATGTTACGAACCATAATAGACTAGAGTCTAGACAGTTGAAATTATCCCACAAATTATGTATTTTTGTTGCAACTGTAACAACAAATGCTAAAAATCGAATCAAATAAATATTTAAAGGGGGATATAAGGTAGACCCTTCAAATATTCACAAAATATTTAGTTATACAGGGTTATTTTTAAATAGTTGACCGCCTCTTGCAGGCAGCCTCTCTACATCAATTCTAACAACATTTCTTTTACAACTTTTTTCAAATCTTGATAAACAAACAAAAACAAAAATAAATATCTTTTACTAATTACTCTGTATTTTGTAAGAAGTACTTAAGTATAAAAGGTTAACGCTCGGGCACCATACCGACAATTAATTTCAAGTTAATGTCAATTCCGAGTCAACAAATAAATTTTACTAGAAAACAATTAAACAATTAATTAAACTTTAAATTTTAATTTTAGTGTTTTTTTTTTGTCAATATTGTAGATAAACTAAAGAATCCTTTAAATTGGAGTCCGAATTGCACTTAGCCAGTATTAATTTTTAAATATTTTTGGTTCCATTCTTCATACCCATTTGTATTTAATATGTTTATATATTTACATAGAAGTATATAGTTATAATATAACTATATACTGGTGTAGATAAGATCATAAACTACATAAAGTAACAAAAGCCATAGTTTAAAATATCTTACATATTTTATTTTGTTATAGTTGCAGTACGAATTCCTACACCGTGCCATATTAAACTACGCCGAACTCCACAACCTACTTGAAGACAGCTAAATAAGTGAAGTTTCATTCACTTTTCACCTTTAAGATGATATAATTAAGAGTTATATTTCTAAAACACCTTTGGTCTCACATTTTTATAAATTTATAAATGAATGTCCTTTTGTTAATATCGTATGTATCAATAGATTTTTGAATACAAACTCCGCTTATTACAGTAGTAGAAAGTTCAAACATAGACATAGAATTAAAAATGTTATATGAGTAAGATCGGTTATAAGTATTGACAGAACTGATTGTAGGTTATGCTTGTGTAAAATTGTTTTGCAAAAAATGCTTATTATATTTTTAAAGCATACTGTATATGTAGGGAATATTATATATCGCATGATATGTTAACGATTTGGAATAATTCATATCAAAATTATCTGATACTGACGCAGAAATATTTTTGATTCTGTATACAGTATGCTTTTTTATGAACTATATGTATAAAACAAAATATTCAATATAACATTACATCTATAGTTGGTTGACAATAGCGCTTAGGTAGTGTAATGTAGTACGACAAAATAATTTTTGCCCAAAATACCCAGTAGATTATAATAAGAATTGTCAATAATTTTTTCCTTTGTATTTATGTTGCCATATTACGAAGACGTGTTGCTTATAATTAGGTATTTTTATTGCTTAGATCTGAATTTAAGAAAGTTTCTATTGTTTTCAACCGAAACCCATCGTTATAATAAAATTAAGCCATTGTATTATTGTTTTGGTATAAATGTACCAAATAAAAAAAATGTCCAAAGAGTAGAGTCGGAGTTTAGCCGAGTTACGTGTATTTATTGTCAACGCCGGACGCATTTTGTATTTTTTATTTAGCTATCATTCAAAAGTGAACGGGTTTATAAAACCTATTTATAAGGGCCAAAATTGTACCCCAAAATATGCACAAATTTTATAAAGGCTCGTGCACACTCAATGAACAAAATGATTCCATCTTGTAAATATTTCATTACATTATCTAGAGAAGTAAATTATATACTAGTGTGTACGGCCTTAAAATTTTCGATGTATTTACTATTAATTTGGATATTTTTTGTTATATGTCATGTGACGAATGAGCTCTGGCATCACGACTGTCTATCGTATTTTACATATAGGTTAAGTTATGTAACTAGATTTTGTATGAGCTAATAAAATATACAATGTTTTAAAATAATAAGGTGTTGCAACTGCAATATTAAATATGATCTAAATAGTTATTTAAAACTATACATTTTATAAAGATCAGAATGTTTGTATAGAAAAATGTATGTATAAATACAATTTAAACTAATTTAATTTTGCAGTTGTCGAGAATAGTCGACAAAGTATAAATACTCTCCAGACTTGATAGCGTTATATAACTGTCCTGTTTAAATCACAAAAGCTGCTAAATATTACAATCGGTTTCCTGAATTATCAGTCCAAATACTAGATTGTTTGAATCGCATATCGTAGATCGATTATTAATTTTGGACGTAAAAAATACTTTGTCGGCTATTGTTTGAAAAAACGTTTCAACGGGGCTTGCATGTGATTTCACAGCGATGAGGCTTTTATAGTATTTGTATAATCTAAAGGTATTTGTATAAGATAGAAATTCAAACAATTCAATTATGTATATTTATTTGTTTCTCATAGAAACGACGAAGATTATTTTAAGAAACGTCACTTTATATTGTTTCTATATTCATATAATATGACATAATCATTATATTAACAGAAAATACTATGTCATAAAAAAGTGACAAACATATTTTTGGAAAATCATTACAAAATTTGCAAAAGTAATAAAATATTGTAACAAATTGATGAAATAATTTTGGCGTGTGTTAGCTACGGATTTCTGATTGTGTTAAATATTGAAATAACCACGTGCAAGCTCAGCGCGACTGATGTGTTTTAACTCTTACTTAGAAACGACTTTGTATAACGTAGAAATAAGTAGACTTGAGAAGAAGTGACAGTATTGTTTCATGTATTTTCTGTTACAAGTGGATTATTTATTAACATTTATCAGCTTATTATATACAATTGCGTATATAATAACACTTTTGATGCATGAAACAATTTTGTAATATTACATAATTTGATGAAACTGCAAAATGTTTTATAGTACTCAGCTTCCTTCTATTCTTGGTATCTTCTAGTCTTCTGCTCAAGCCTAACGCTTGCTATTTTTAAGTTTATTCCATGGTTTTATTTATACAAATAGATATTTACGGAAAATACTATTAAATAGAAAGATTTTTTCTTAGAATACTCACTAAAACTAGGTATTCGTGATACATACAGAGTTTTCTGTATCCATTTGGCACTTTATTGATTAATCTTTGCGATATATATGACGTTAGTGACAAATATAAATCGAAATTTTAAAATATATACATTTTATATTTGATATGTAGCCAGTAAAGTAAGCGCTTGCATGCTTATGTTGTAAATATATTTGGTAAGCAGTGTGTATTTCGCGCAAAACTAATGTAGTGCTATTTAATTTTTTACCTAAGTATTAGCAGCTATCAAACTGAAAATAATAAGTTTATTATGTTTTATTTTTGTAAATAAATAATTCAGCTCATGTAATACAATATTTTTGAAAATATACCAATATTTAGATTTTTTATTTTTTTTCTTCCTATCCTTTATTAAATATTACTTGTATTGGTTTGGACTTTTTTTATATTTACTAAAGACGAAATAAAGGCACAACTACACCTGCACACTAAATCTGTACAATAAAAAAAGAAATTTAAATGATTACTACCTGTTAAGTACACAAATGAATATAAAAATACAATAGAATAAAATTGAAAAAATGGAAAGGTAGGAATTACAAGTTTAATTGATAAAACTTATCCCTTATGTTTAGAGGTAAAAGTAAAAAAAATATCTGTTTAACTGTACACAGTATGCGAAGTATGAACAAGGCCAGTGGTCCAGATCGTACTTAAGCCAGATTAATCAAAAAATGTTGACAAAACGTTTCTCTTGAACTCGTGACTATGCCCTTGTTTAGGTGCGAAGGATTCCTATGTTTGTCTCAGACCTACTGTTTCATTTCTCGCCTGTGACCGCGTATCTAAAGCGCAGGTTATTTATACCTAAGTCGGCAAGGTTGCAAGATGCTAGATTTATGCAGGACCATGCGTGATTAACGTCGTTATGCATCACCGGGGTCGGGCTTAGGATTTAAAGCAGGCCGAAGTTTCTTCGGCGATTATAATTCAGCCGTGACACAAATTGATTTTTCAGTCTCTTTCCTCATCTTTTTGTCTTTGGTGTCTTCGGCATTGCCTTTACCTTTCTCACCTCCTCCGCAAGAGCAGACGCTTTGAAGGGGGGTAGGAAACGCCCTCTAAGCCAACTTTTCAGGATGCGCCACAAGTACAGATGCAGTCTCACCAGACAGTTGCCTGCATCACTTCCCTGCTGACCAGGCAGCCAATGGAGACCGATGAAGCTTTTTCGGCAGAAGTCTATGCTCCGTGAATTTGAAGCTTGCTCTAACCATTTTTTCCCTTGGATGCGATAGCCTGACAAATCTCACACTTTATTATATAAGAAAATATTTAAGTATATAATTTTAGCTGGGTGAATGTCTAGCGGGCGCAGTTGGCATTTGTGTACTTCTATCCATAATGCACTTGGCAGAAAATGCGTACGCATAAAAAAGCAAATAAAGTAAACACTAAACCGGTTGAAGTATCTAATAAATTGTACATAAAATAAAATTATTAATTATTCTTATTAATGTAGGTTTACCTAAATTATACATTAAACGTTGCATACATTCTTTTTAAAGCTACATCATTAAAATATGTAAAAAATTTCGAGACGAATAAAATAATCTTAAATGTTCGACAATATATACATAATTGAGTTTGTTATCACATTTCTTGTTGTTTGATATGGGTTCGATGTTATGAAGTTGGCATCAGCGTGAAGAGTAATTAGGTCAAAAAAAAATCAATCGTTGTAAATGTTTTAAACTTTCAATTAACATGTTAAGCTTATAAATTATTTATGTTTATGGCCTTGGCCTGTGTTGATGAATTTTACATTATATAGGTATATTTTAATTTAGATATTTTGTTCAATATTAATAATATACGGATATCACGCTGATTATTTATTTAGATACTTCAATTATTTGACATATTTTAATTTGGGCTTTCCTATTTATTTATTTTTTAGATTTTCACAAATAGAACACTCTGAAATAAACTATTTTAAAGGATTACGCTCGCGTGTAATATAATTACACGCGATGTTACCCATATCTTTTCATCCCGTGAACACGATTCTTGCAAAGTTGTTGCAAAGTAATCGAAAGGTTACGACGGTTACCCTCATCGCTTCAGTGTGAGGCTACGGGATCGCTCTCGAACTCACCGTGGCCCCCCATAAGGTTGCTCCAAAGAGCACTTACACGACGTCGGTCTACCCACGGACCCACGGACCCACTCCCTACATCTGGAGAATCCTTCCATCGAGTCTACCCTAACGGAGCGGGTCTGCAGACGGGGCTGACGTCCCTGGTCCTCGGATATATTGAACACCTACGACAACGGACCTTACCTATACTGACTGCAGGAGTTTTTGAATTTTAGAAATTTTTGTTACAAGAAAACTACAAAAATAAACAAATAAAGTAAACCTTATTGAGATCCATCAATATTTATTTGTTATAGGTAGGTCAATAACTTTTTTTTTCAATTTTAGTTAAAAGTGTCTTCTTATTCAGGGGATTTTTTATGTTGAAACACCAACACCCCCAGGGATTTTGAAATGCTTTTCATACGTGTCCATCATGAGAGTCCAATCAGGAGCCGCGTCTAAAATTCCGAATTCTACAGTTCGTTTGGTGGTTGTTATACCCTTTCGCGCTCTTGCTACTGAGAGACTAACCGCTTCCCGTACGATTTCTAATACCTTATCGTGGCGACGCGAGTATTGACTGCTATCAAGAAGTACCCTACACCCTACTAATCAGTGTTTCGCGGTTCCTACTGCATTCACCGTTGAGCAGTCGACCGGGGCACATGTCCCTTTTACCTGCTTCGCCTACTTGCGCCACCTACCTGGGCCGTCACGCTGACCGCCCAGACACCTGCGCCGACCACCTGCGCCGACCACCTGCACCGACCGTTCGAACACCTGCGCCAGATTAAGATAACGGCCTCCATTGTGTGCAAGCCAGTGTTGTGATTGTGTTTGTGTGTGAGTCATCGTCGCAAGCAGACCTGCGGGCCGGCGAGCCTGCATAGGGGTCCAACAAGTCCGAAGTCGCCTTAGTTAGGGTACGAAACGCAATTCAAAGACTTCGTCGTAATAGCCTGCGTCGTGTAAGTACACAGTCGTTAGGTTATTAGGCACACCTCTGTCACCTACTGGCAGAGATTCGATAGGGTTCACGATAGGCACTCGCCTCCCTGCTCACGCAGGGAGGACGGCTCGTATCTCCGGGCTCCACCATGGACCCCAAATCCGCGGTGGAACCCGAAGATCTGTCCAAGTCGCAGGTTTTTGGCTGGGTCCACGGAATTGCGCCTGAATTATGCCTACGATACTCTGTCTTGTTAGGCAGCGAGTCTCCGCCCTCGACTTCGCGCGCCGCGATCATGTCGAAATAGTTGACAAATCGGTCAATATAATGTGTTCTCAGCCACCGGTCGGTCCGCCAATCAATGAAACGAACCTAGACGGGGTGACGTCCATAGTTAGGGCGCTTCACGCCAAGAAATCGCCAGGTCCCGATAGGATCACTAACAAAATGATAAAGCTCCTTCCGCCTCTTCTAATTTACCTATTGGTTACAATTTTTAACGCTCTACTGGCCGGTTGCTCGTTTCCGGGCCAGTGGAAAGAGGTCATAGTAATAGGGTTCCATAAGGCGGGCAAACCCCGGCATCTGCCTAGTAGTTACCGTCCCATTAGTCTTCTCGTACTCATCATACGGGACTACCTGTCGAATCGCTCCTTTCGCTACAGAGTGGAAGGGGTTCTGTCAACTCCCCGCCCTATCAGGGCGGGTGTCCCCCAGGGTTCAGTTCTCTCGCCCACCCTCTACTCCATCTACGCTAGCGATATTCCTAGGCCGCGATCTAAAGTGCACCTAGCCATGTACGCGGACGATACCGCGCTTTACACGTCCTCTAAGGATCACTGGGAGATATACCAACGTCTCCAATCCGCAGTCGACTCCCTCGAGAGTTGGCTGCGGAAATGGCGGATCGAGGTAAACCCTGAGAAAAGCGTTTCGGTGCTCTTCGAACGGGGCCCCCCAAGGATCCTCCCGCGGATCAAACTCTTTGATAGACCGATACCTTGGAAAGACGAGGCAAAATACCTAGGAGTAACGTTAGATAGAAAGTTAGTTTTCACTGCGCATATTAGGACCGTTCGTAGCAGAGCGGCCTACATATTAGGTCGTTTATATCCGCTGTTAGGCAAGCGGAGTAAAATGTCCCTTCGCAATAAGGTGACACTTTACAAAGCTTGCATACGTTCCGTCATGTCCTATGCGAGTCCCGCTTTTGCGCACGCTAATCTTAAACCCCTTCAGGTGATTCAGAACAGGTTTACACGGATTGCAACCGGGGCGCCGTGGTTCGTACGCAACATCGATCTCCATAGAGACTTAGACCTTCCGACCATCGCTCAGTACTTCAAGGGGCTTTCCCAAAAGTACTTTGAACGTGCTGAGCGACACCCGAACCCACTGGTGGCTGACGCCGCAGAGTATAGACCACGTAAGACTACTTTAGTCAGAAAAAGAAGACCCAAGTCGGTACTCGTTGACCCCGACGACGCGTTCACAGTAGGTAATAACGTGTAGGTACGCGTAGGCATAAGCGACACCACACAACATACAGACACACACCGTCTATACCGGTATAGACGAGGTCCCAACTGAGTAAGTGCTCCGTTGCTCCGGCGTTCTGCCGTCGGAGGACGCTAGTGTCCAAATTTCCTTAGCTTCCCTCCTGACTAACGAGGCCCCGAGCCGAGATCCGTGTCTCAATCTGAGACGCCCTCGGGACGTCGTCCTCCATGGGGGCCCATCTGGCCCCCCCTTGTAAGGGCGGGTCTCCTGACCCACCCGCTCCCCCGGTGACGCTGTAATAGCCAACAGGGCTAACAGCATAGACAAACATAAAAAAAAAAAAAGGTTCCTACTGCCTCCCCACAGATGTTGCAAGACTTTTCGGTGACTTTGCTTTGCTTTGTTTTGTAAAGTTGTGACGACATTGTATTTATAAAATGTACTTAATTAAATAACGAAAAAAATCATTTAGTTTAATTGAATTTGAGCTCAAAGAATAGTCATTTGTATTTGCTTTGATTATCATAGAATATTTATTGCTTTATATTGTATTGTTCAAATTTACATACAATTATTAAGCAGTAATACAAATTTGGCACAAAGATTACTTAATATAATTTATAAAAACCACGATTATTTTTTAATTACTACTATGTTTTTCAATTAGTTACATAATTAGTTTATTATATGTAAGTTTATATCATAAAGATCATTAAACTTACATTTAGTGTAAGTCACAATGAAACAAACATTTTAGTGCGGAAATTCAACTCAACTATTCACTGCTGCAAGGAGTTGAAAATAAATACCATGTAGACACAACTGTTTTTAAATACTTAAATAGTAGGTACTTAAATAATAACGAACGTACGTAATATTAAACTGAATATGAATACTTACGGACTTAACTATCTCATAATAAATGCCAAGAACAATTAATTCCTTGATTGACTTCAAGAGAGGAGCAATTAATAATTTGGGGTATTATAGCCAAACTTAACTCTCAAAATTACTGAAGAGTTTTCCCAGACAAAGGTGGCATAGATATTACCATCATCCTTAATTTTATTTACTTCAAAAACGACCTTAATTATCTCCGTATATACATTCCTCATTCATTACAGCATTCTAAAACATGGGTTCTTACAATGTTGTACTTATACCTGGTAAAGGAATATATTTATGTCTTATGATATATTTTATGCAATCTATTTATAGTTATGTTAACATTCACAGTTACATTAAGAAAGTTAGCCCTTAACCAAAAATTATAACAATTTTCATACCTATTATAATACGAAATATACAAATATATAAAGCAACATTATAACCATATCCCTCCTAAGTTATTTAAAAACCGATTTTAACACCAATTACTTATAAAAACAGATATGGGCATAAATATGACAAGCAAGGTGAAATAAAACCTAATACTTCATAATAACAATGTAATCTGCAAACGAATAACAATATGCAGATCGGACACAAGGTCGCAAGATTCACACGATTAGAGTACAACCCACCGCGCCGTCACCAGCTCAGGAAATGATTTGACAGATATGATTGTATTTGAATACCCACTACCCTAGCACCCACTGGAGGAACTATGAGCATATAAATTTGTCATTAGCTTATTCATAATTGAAGAACATTGGAATAATTTTAATTGTAGTCAAGACAAAAATTCAATTCAACGTTTTTATAAATTAAGTTTTTAATTTCTGGAAGGAAATTATCCAATCGATTTTCTTATATTTGTGTAAGTGGAAATAAGATAACTTCCCTAAAATTTCGATTTTTATAGTAATGAAATTGGGTTTCACTGTTTGGTTAACTATTTGTTTTTAATTTATCAACATTCGTTTATAGTTTTTTTTTTCAAAAATATGGAGTTTTTTCTTTGAAGTCTCTTTCATATTCACAGGCAAACTGTAAATTATTTTGGATTTTAATTACAATATACAATCTCCGTCTTCAAAACTCCCTTAAATCCGTTTCCTAAAATATTTCAATGATTACGCCTCCATCACTTTATATTTTAAGTAATGTATCTACGTCTGGAAAAAAAATGTTAGACCTACTCAAATAATAGAAACAATAGACATCACTATCACAAATTAATATTTAGATTCCCTAAAACATAATTTTTTTTTACGGAAATAGAAATTATTTACACAATAAATAGCCCGAAATGGTCAGTTATCTATGGGAAAATATATATATATATATATATATTAAGTATTAAGCGCGCCCATGTATCCAACGATCCTTGTATCCAGGATTATGTTCACAATAATGAGGTCAGGCAATAAGCAACTTGTTAACAATTCTGCACATGTTGCTTCACTGTTACCACTTCCAGCGTATTGTCTATTAGTAGTAATGTTAATTTAAATGCTTAAAGTTTAAACCCTTGGAAATGTGAGTGCATCATAAGTAGTGATGTGATTAGTTATTCTAGTCTTCTTTTTGTTTCACGCTTTACTGGTATTTTAATCTGTTCCCACATATCAATTATGACTGTTACTAATAGTGGACACTAAAATTGTAATTAAGAGGGTCCATAGTTTATATCTTTCTTCTTCTTTCGTCTCCTGCCGGTTCTTCTCCATTGATCTATCTACCCTTTGAAACCAAGCCACTGAAATGTGACGTTTATTAAGTGTATGCCTATCTGAAATAAAAGGGTTTGATATTGATTTTGTAATGCAATAAAAATAAAAAAATTACATTGTGTCCAAATTTAAAGTAATAAAAGGTGTATTATAATCTCAGTCAGGGTGAAAATGATAAAATCGTTGTCTGTTGAATAAATATAAATCAGGATGTCTAATAATTTTCAGATACTCAACTGTCATACACTTTTTCCGGAAAACAATAATGTTTTACAGAACCAAGTTGTTAATTCATAGAGGCATTAAATTAAATCCCATGATCATCATGATTGTAAAAATTTGTTAAAAAGCTTTGCTTTGTTTTGTAAAGTTGTGACGACATTGTATTTATAAAATGTACTTAATTAAATAACGAAAAAAATCATTTAGTTTAATTGAATTTGAGCTCAAAGAATAGTCATTTGTATTTGCTTTGATTATCATAGAATATTTATTGCTTTATATTGTATTGTTCAAATTTACATACAATTATTAAGCAGTAATACAAATTTGGTACAAAGATTACTTAAAATAATTTATAAAAACCACGATTATTTTTTAATTACTACTATGTTTTTCAATTAGTTACATAATTAGTTTATTATATGTAAGTTTATATCATAAAGATCATTAAACTTACATTTAGTGTAAGTCACAATGAAACAAACATTTTAGTGCGGAAATTCAACTCAACTATTCACTGCTGCAAGGAGTTGAAAATAAATACCATGTAGACACAACTGTTTTTAAATACTTAAATAGTAGGTACTTAAATAATAACGAACGTACGTAATATTAAACTGAATATGAATACTTACGGACTTAACTATCTCATAATAAATGCCAAGAACAATTAATTCCTTGATTGACTTCAAGAGAGGAGCAATTAATAATTTGGGGTATTATAGCCAAACTTAACTCTCAAAATTACTGAAGAGTTTTCCCAGACAAAGGTGGCATAGATATTACCATCATCCTTAATTTTATTTACTTCAAAAACGACCTTAATTATCTCCGTATATACATTCCTCATTCATTACAGCATTCTAAAACATGGGTTCTTACAATGTTGTACTTATACCTGGTAAAGGAATATATTTATGTCTTATGATATATTTTATGCAATCTATTTATAGTTATGTTAACATTCACAGTTACATTAAGAAAGTTAGCCCTTAACCAAAAATTATAACAATTTTCATACCTATTATAATACGAAATATACAAATATATAAAGCAACATTATAACCATATCCCTCCTAAGTTATTTAAAAACCGATTTTAACACCAATTACTTATAAAAACAGATATGGGCATAAATATGACAAGCAAGGTGAAATAAAACCTAATACTTCATAATAACAATGTAATCTGCAAACGAATAACAATGTGCAGATCGGACACAAGGTCGCAAGATTCACACGATTAGAGTACAACCCACCGCGCCGTCACCAGCTCAGGAAATGATTTGACAGATATGATTGTATTTGAATACCCACTACCCTAGCACCCACTGGAGGAACTATGAGCATATAAATTTGTCATTAGCTTATTCATAATTGAAGAACATTGGAATAATTTTAATTGTAGTCAAGACAAAAATTCAATTCAACGTTTTTATAAATTAAGTTTTTAATTTCTGGAAGGAAATTATCCAATCGATTTTCTTATATTTGTGTAAGTGGAAAAAAAATAAATTTCTCTATAATTACGATTTTTTTAGTAATGAAATTGGGTTTCACTATTTGTTTTTATTTTATCAGCATTTGTTATTGTTTTTTTTTTCAAAAATATGGAGGTTTTTACTTTGAAGTCCCTTTCATATTCACAGGCAAACTGTAAATTAATTTGGATTATAATTACAATATACAACCTCCGTCCTCAAAACTCCCTTAAATCTGTTTCCTAAATTATTTCAATGATTACGCCTCCATCACTTTATATTTTAAGTAATGTACCTACGTCTGGAAAAAAAAAATGTTAGACCTACTCAAATAATAGAAATAATACATATCACAATCACAAATTAATATTTAGATTCCCTAAAACATACAATTTTTTTACGGAAATAGAAATTATTTACACAATAAATAGACCGAAATGGTCAGTTATCTATGGGAAAAAATAAATATTAAGTATTAAGCGTGCCCATGTATCCAACGATCCTTGTATCCAGGATTATGTTCACAATAATGAGGCCAGGCAATAAGCAACTTGTTAACAATTCTGCACATGTTGCTTCACTGTTACCACTTCCAGTGTATTGTCTATTAGTAGTAATGTTAATTTAAATGCTTGAAGTTTAAACCCTTGGAAATGTGAGTGCATCATAAGTAGTGATGTGATTAGTTATTCTAGTCTTCTTTTTGTTTCACGCTTTACTGGTATTTTAATCTGTTCCCACACATCATTATGACTGTTACTAATAGTGGACACTAAAATTGTAATTAAGAGGGTCCATATTTTATATCTTTCTTCTTCTTTCGTCTCTTGCCGGTTCTTCTCCATTGATCTATCTACCCTTTGAAACCAAGCCACTGAAATGTGACGTTTATTAAGTGTATGCCTATCTGAAATAAAAGGGTTTGATATTGATTTTGTAATGCAATAAAAATAAAAAAATTACATTGTGTCCAAATTTAAAGTAATAAAAGGTGTATTATAATCTGTCAGGGTCAAGCTGATAAAATCGTTGTCTGTTGAATAAATATAAATCAGGATGTCTAATACTTTTCTGGGATACTCAACTGTCATACACTTTTTCCGGAAAACAATAATGTTTAACAGAACCAAGTTGTTAATTCATAGAGGCATTAAATTAAATCCCATGATCATCATGACTGTAAAAATTTGTTTAATTATGTATTGTTCCATGATAAAATTATATTTTGTCTTAAACTGTTTTTCATAAGTATTATATTATCAGTATATGTCATAGATTTCGTACTTAACATGTTAAGGAGTATCACATTTTTTTACTGATCTAACCCGACGTTTCTAATGCTTTGCAGCAATCGTGTTCACGGTAAGAAGAGATGGAGGTTTCTTCCAGTGGGTCAGTATAGTTCAGGATGCACACAAAATTCTCATTGTGTGATCCTCATAAAATTACCATTGTGTGAACAACAAAATATCTCTTTGGAATCTCAATGTGTTAAGCCTCTTAAACTTTTAAAAAACCTAACTGGATTAACCGGTTTCAGAATTTTGATTTTTTTCCTTATGTTTTTTCTTTCATACGTTTTCTTTAATTTTTATGTTTTTTTAAAAAGCTCTGGTTTTTTTCATCTAGAATATAGTTTTGTATTTAGAAAAGGTTTTATCTTTTAACCATCAATATAATAAGCAATAGAAATATTTTCTATTATAAAATTTGTGTTTAGTTAATTTGTAGTAATTTTAAAAATATTTTTTGTTAAATAAACAAAAATTTTATAAATTTAAAGAAGAATTGACATCTTACAATTTTTTAAAATCATGTTTGATTTTGGAAAAGTATGTATAATTTTGAAATATTTGATTAATTGTTAATTTATAATATTGTCTATTATCTTAAACAAGGATTCCTTATATTAAAAAAACCCTATATAAAAAGTCCGTATGAAGATACGGCCCTCTTACTACTCTCTTATATCGATCTTGAAATACGACAAATTGAAATACTGTATGTATTGCTTTTATGTGTGTGTCATCTTAGCCACATGTTTTTTATATATTGATTTCGTCTAGTTATTATTATAAAGAGTATTATAGGTATGTATAATTATTCATCGACAGTAATATAAGGTTGTATTGCTTTGTGACTGTTTGTAATTATACATTTTTACAATGTATTTTAATTATAACCATTGAGCTATTTGAACTATATGAAACGAGTTTTTATAATATGTATATAGAAATAATAATAATAGTTCATTAGCTAGAATGTTCTACATAAATTGAACCAAATATCAAGAAGTAGAATCTTATGTGTTGGTATTTTGTTATATCTGAATACATATTGTACCGGTTTTCGTGATACATTTGATTACAATAAAATTAAATCTTATGAGATCGTTAGAAACTAAATTCTTGCACAGTTAGGATTCCATTTCTTATATCCTGTGGCGTTATATATTCTCGTTGTGTTAGATAAATATGTAAAAAGATTAATGATAATAATTTTCTACCTTGGGAATCCTGCTAGTCGAACTTCATTCAAAATTAACTTCAACTACGTACAATACAATACGTATACAATACAATACGTTAATCTATGTATTGTATTGTCGTGAAAGTAAACGGTTTATGCAAAATTCGTGTATCAATTTTTCTAAGCTTGTAACAGATAAGATGTGATAGATAAATAATGAGATAGTAGATTCATTCTGCAGTGTCTTGAGTAACTCGTACCTACGCATTAGCACATGTACCCGTATTGGTCTCATATTATAATATATGTAATAGGTATGTTTCATTGTAAAAAATATGAATATCAAAACAGTATCTCTATTTAGTTTACCTCTTCCCACATACTTATGTACACAATGACGAAGCACAGTACAAATGATATCATGTATTATACCTAGCTTCTAACAATAAGCATTTACCTGTGATACTCGTATATATAACACGACCAGTTGCAGATGTACTAATAACTTGGTAAACAAACGTATTGTCAATATTTTTTTTTATATAATAGATAATAAATACATAATCAGCGATCATTCCAGTGTGATTAGAATAGGATGATACCGCGATGAAGTATGCGATAGTTAGGTAATAAATGTCACAACCACGCTAACTTAGTAATATATATAATATATATTACAGTATATATAATAAATCCATTCTCATTTTATGACATATCAGTAAACTGTGACAGTTTCTTCAGCAATAGAGACTTGAGGATAGATGTACATGAAACGAATTAATAACTCACTTTTACTGTGTCTTAACTGACGAGTAATACTTTTATTAAGTTTTTTTATTATAACCAAGACTTTTAATAGCTGCTATATTTATTATACCATGTCTATTATGCTATATATCAACATTTGGCAGTGGCATTAATATATTAAATTAATATTAATCAAGAAATCGTACTTTCTAAATGCGTGGTATATACTTGTATCTATAGAAAAGTCCCTAGCGACGCGACGTATTAGTAATCGGAATTTATAACATTGATTATTATTTATAATATGTTCATCTAAATATCTATGTAGGTTTTCTAGAAAGGTTTCAAACATATTTATTTATATGTGTATATATTAGAGACCCAATATTCGGTTAATATTCGGTATTCGGCTTATTTTGCATCTTTTTGGCCATTCGTATTCGACCGAATTATTCGGTTTTGGTGCCGATATATATATAAATATTGTTAGATATAACTAATAATATATATATGTGTATGTGAAACCTGGCAACAGACCGCGACGTATTTACATTATACGTTACTGAATTTCTGGCCGCGACCCGCACTGATTACAAATAGCTTAGTTATTGAGACACCAGGCGGACACTGCGTAAGTTTCACCTCCGGGAAATTCCTCGATCCTTTTCATTATTTCCAATGATAATTCGATATTTCCTAATGATATAAATTAATATTTTTTTGGCTAAAGAAATCGTTAACAATGCTTTATATTTTGTATATATTTTTTTTGTGTTTGTTGTTACTTTGGCATTTGTTTTCGACTTCTTATGAAGTTTAGTAGAGACTCTTGTTAGAGAACATTATATTCCTTGCGGAAGATCAACTTTTTGATACCTACCTAGTACAGTTTTGACATGCTGAGAGAAGGAAGACGGTCAAACTACCTAACGACCGAACAGCAAGAATTAGGTATTCTTCCAAAACAAATTAGTATATCATTAACATTCTTGTGCTCAATTACATAAAATCGTTTGTATTAATTGAATGCAGTTTTTCCTAATTATGTAAATCGAATGCTGACATAATCATAATTGACGATCCAATTACAAAACATTTGGGTGATTGGACGCCATTTATTATATTATAAATACCTAGGCCTTAAAATCAAAATTGTTCAAGACAATACGACTTTACCCAACTGTTAATGTTATCTATAACACAGCAAATATTATTAGTTAATTGTTTTGAAGGTCCAAATAGCAATTAAACCACCATGCTTAGCGTTAGTGAACAACCAACTGTAAAATCCTAAAACAACTATGTATCTACAGAGTTAGTGAAATATGACTACCCATTGATTATATCAGATGTAATTACCTTAAGCTGAAGGCTATTTATTGCAACACGCACGTATAACAAATTCCTATTTTATCAAATATACTGATGATGGTTGACTTGTAAATAAAACCAATAGAATACCAGTTACACACACATCTGATGAGATCTTTTTTATAAGAGTCTGCTTGTAGGGATATTCTGACGTCATAAAAGTTTTATATAAACCTAAGAATAGGTACGTAATGGACACAAACAAACACACTCATTAGTGGTATGAAGAGATTATCATCACTATGTAAATGCATTTATCGCAGCGTCTGGTCTTATCAAGGATAACTGGCTACTTTTAGGGTTCCGTAGAAATGTATGTAGCCAGCATATTAGTTTTCAGAAAAAGATTAGTTTAAAAATGTTTAACTATTTTTGAAGAGGTCTTTTATTTGACTTTACTAATTTTATATGCCAATCTTTTTTCTTGGGTCCTACCGAACAATTCGTGTGCTGACCTGGCTCGCCTTTTGCTGGTTTTGATTGTTAAAATACACTGTACTTTGTTGTGTACGTATAGCCATGTTAAGCTTATTTATGTATGTAAATTCGGTTGCTCAAAAAGTAAAGAGACGGGAAGGTTACCCAGAGGTCACGGGTTCGCATCCCTGCCCGTATCCATTTACTTTTCATTACAAATTTTTGATAATTTTTATATTTGTTGTTATTTTCTCTCATTTCCAAAGATACACACTGATATCTTATTATATTTTATAGCAATAACAGTTCTTTCAGTAGCTTGCTAAAGATCGTTTATTCGGCTTCATTTTCGAAATACGTAATAACGTAGCTGATTCAGACATGAAGCTAATGATGAATAAATAATAATTAAATGTAAATAACTATCACGGTTGAGCGATGCGTCACTATCCCGTCCTTGCGTCAACAATACAATGAATACTGTACTATAATTGTAAAATAGGTACATTATGAAATTTCAAAACCAAATAATTATATGAATAGATTAGTATTATGTTAAACTTATGAAGAATTTCAGTATTGTTTTAATTTATATTATAGAATGTGAAAACTTCTTTCGATTTAACATTCTTGCGTTTCAAACTAGAATACATATAAATGACATATAAATAGGTACTTCTTGCCACGAAGCAAGTGTAATACTTATAATAATAAATGTGTTTAACATCAATTTTGTCTGTCAATGTATGAATAAAATGTTAGGAGCAATTTACAGAACATATCGGGACACCGAGCGCAAGGCCGATGCGGCGAGCCGGCAAAGGCCGTGCTGAGGTCGTATGCGCAGGCGCATGCACTGTGGTATGACAAAAATATGTATTGTTATAAAAATAGAATAATGTGCTGAAGTGGAAGCTATTATAATTCCCATACATCTACTGTATTTATTTAAGCATTTCAATGTTTTACTAAAGACGTAAAAGGTAATACTAATTTTACTTAAACTGTCATGTATATACCTATTTTATTGCTACGCATAGCCACGCAACAAAATAAAGAAACTTATTGATAAACATATCTAAAAATATTGTAGTCGAAATCGCGGCGACGTGGCTCAAACTGTTTTCGCTGAATACCTATTAAAACCAGTTTGGTATTTACTTAGATAGTGTATTAGATTTTACTAACCAATAGACGTGTTTATTACAGAGTTAAATTTCGACATTCAAAATTATAATAAAGGTAAAAAACCTTTATACTTTGGTAATAACTCTCCAAAGTTAATAAGCTACCAGTGACATATAGTGAAAACAAAGCTTATCTTTATGCAAAGATAAACCTTTTAACGATAAGTGTTACAACATAGTGAGCAGTATGTCTATATATCTATATTTGTATTTGACTATAACATAACTGTCCTGAGTCCCGGAAGGCTTGCGAGGGCGACAGAGACGCGTCGACGCGCGCTCCAGGATACAACAACAATTTTATATCTTTCTTTATTGATTGATCACTCAATTAAATTGCACTTATAATTTATATAAATCTAACTACACATTTAGATAATCATTTCATAAAAATCGATAATTACTTAAACTGATACATTTATATTAAATTTCATATAAATTCCTTAATAACGAACAGTACCTATGTACATTCAATGGCAATATACGGAAGGCATAATTTCATTCTGTCGGGTCTGGTAAAGTAGCGGCGCAATAAAACTATACATAAAATTGTACAAGAATTCGATCGAAAATCAAACATTTCAACGAGCACTGATGTCACCGAGCAGCGATAAGAGCGGCACGGGAGCAGAGCGAGAAGGCAGCGCCGCCGCTCCCCGCCCCTCCCGAGTCTCCTCGCGCCCGTGACTCCCGACGTATGGACGGACACACACCCGCTACACCGATGACCAACACAACCTGAGCGACGCACGCGCAGCCTACGTCACGCACTACACCCTCACACACATTCTGGCACCTCATAATTTCTTTACGATGTCAAATTTGGACTTAAGATCCATTGGAACTTTCTTGGGATCCACTTTTTTCTTAGCTGCAAGATGAGCCCGCATCTCTGCTGCCGTCATTTGAAGGTTTAGACGTGGAGGTTCAACCGAAGGGGAGTCATTGCGATCGACGCTGTTTGCGGAGTCATTCCCACCAGGTGTGGGTGAAGAATTCGCAGGCTGAGAATCTGACCCGGCAGAAACAGGACGTTCGGGTGCATCTAGATCGGGCATAAGTTCGCCTGGCGCGGGAGCTACCACCAGTAGCTCTGCATCGTCAGGCCTCTGCTTGATACGCGCTACCACTTGCTTGTGGGATTCACCTGCAATGCTTTGACCGTTTACTTCGAGAATTCGATCGCCGCGACGTAAACCAGCGGTTTCCGCGGGTGAACCGTCATCGACTTTGCCTATGTACTGGCCAGGTTTGCCCTTCTCGGCGTGTAGGTTGAATCCGTATCCATCGAAGTTGGCCACCTTCCGCACGTGGCAGAGCCGCGGCTCCATCGCCGCAGACCCGTTTGCGGACATCGCTGTTAATGTAGATGCGAGTGGTCGCTCTCGCGCCAAACAGACACTGGCGGCTAGAGATGCGGTCTGCGGACTGCGGAGTGCCGCCGCCCGCGCCCGCACCTCGACCCTCCTCCGCCTCACCTGTGGAGGCTTACGGCCGAGGACGCGACGGGCGGGGGGCTCGAGTACGACCTCCAGTGTATACCGGGTCGCCGCTGAGGCGCGAAGTATCATCGTGAGTGCAGTGCATCGTGTTACACATATATCGTAGGCTTACTCGAAAGGAACACTTTCCTATTAATAGACGGTAAGTGGATGAATAAATATACTAGTTACAAGTCAGAGAGGGTGAAATATGACAGGTGACACGTCACGGCGCCCGCGCCTTTAGGGGAACGAGGCCGCTTTGAGAGAGCGCCGCTTTCCCGCAACTGTACCCACTGTATTCCTAAACAAAAGGTTTTTTTTCCAAAGACCTACAGTGTAGTTTTCGAATTCACAATTATGAATAGGGCAACGAAATTCTCTTGTAAAATTACCCTACGATAGTGCTCCTTGTGGCGTGATGTATTAGACGATTCTAAGTTGTGGGGGTTAAGTACATTCACTTAGTAATGTTAAGAATGAATTAGTTTACTAGTTTGATATAGAGATTGTATTATTGGCAATGTAACTGTGCCGCTAGATGGCGACGCGCTCGTTGGACGGTCGTTGCTCCTCTGCGGCTGCGATTCAAACGTGGTATTATGATCCGACAAACTGAATTGTGATTATTGTTTAATTTACAAGACCACTAGGACACGGCAGGTCTGTATAAAACTTAACCATTCAAATTATATAGAGACCGGATGATGCTTAACTTGGGCCAATCCGTTACTTTACCAGAATGGATATCCTGTGGCCGATGGTACGTGAGCTCACTGCCACAAGACATTCATAACATTATAACAACTTGATAACAATGCCCTCACAGGAAGTTAGAAGCGGAATTCAAATATGATTATAAGTTTTATAACGTATAACAAACATTTTAAGTGAAATTTCTATTTAGAAATCGAATAATCCACGATTTTAATAATAATATAAATGCTGTCAAAACTCTTGTGAACTAAACACAAACTACTTCATATTCAATAATGAAAAACAGCAAAGCAAAAAGGAAACATTAAGCGATAAGAATAGTGGTTGTGTGTTTTCTACTTATCTGAATAACAAATTCTTGAAATTAAACATTATATTTGTTCATACCACAAACAAGAATTCCAAATAAGTTTTACTATAACATTTCGGTAATCTCATGACTTTCGGTAGTAGGTATGTTGTCCATTTTAAGCTATAATAATAAGTTTTGTAAACGTGTGCGACTGATCGTCAGCATTGTAATCTCTGATTAGATTTCTTTATCAAAATACCATCAGCGATTAATCCACTTGAATAGTTTGAATCATATTTGATTTTGTAATTAAAGAACAATATAAAAAGATTTTAATACCTTTAAAAGTCATAACTCTTCTAGAAATTAATACAAAAATACTTAAAGGTTTTAACTAAACCAGATAATATGGTGCATACATATATATTGCTACAAATTGTTTTCATTATGTTAAAATGATTGAAGGCTTCCACCCACATACACTCCAGCAATTACAAGTACTTTAAGCTCATGAGGCGTGACTCATCTTCATTTCTGAATAATTAATGTAAAACTTCGCCCACATGATGGTTAAGAAACATATATTATTCATTGCATAATGCAGTAACTTTCATTCATCTTAACTCAAAATTCTAATGAGTGATCTCTAATTTAGCAACGTAATAATGAATCATGATCAAAAAAATAATCATGTGCGTTGTCATAATGACAAATTTTAAGCAACGTTGATCCAGGTATTATAAGCTAATGATAGCGTTTAATACCGATTGTAATACTTTAATGATAATCATTAAAAGAAACACTTATTAGTAGGTATAGTATATATGTATGTAGTTAGAAATTGCAAATTAGCATTCTTTTGCAAGGAGATATGAACCTTATCTATCTGGTTATGTAATTGTAATTTACTTTGCCTAAATTTTATGCATACGCTGTAAAAGTAGGTCATTTATAATACTTCATTTTTGAGAAACAGTTCATACATAAAGATTTGTCCAGCCAATTATTTTTTATATCGCCTTCCAATCTTAGCTTACCTTATTTAGCTATCAGTATGTTATGGTATTAATACATTTAAGGTCTTTTGCTAGTTGAATTCTTTGCCATACTATGCGCATATTTATCATGTTGACTCACTTTGAGTATGTGTGTGAGTGTGAGTAGTTTGACAGCATACTCCAACGTACATATATGTTTTTCTCGCAAAAAGAATCAACACAGCATATTGATATAACTTAATTTAAAACATTAAATGTAATTTCACCAATTATGCAATTATCGTCATCAAATGTGTTAGATTTGTTGCTATATTTATGAGACTGATATTTAAACATTTATTTACAGTGCTGATAAAAACTACCGATAATAAGAGAAAACGATAGTTTTTATGTGTATCCTTGCATGGGTTAACGAAAACATGCACATATTATATACAACCATTCAGACAAGCATACATACAAACATTTATATATACACACTGCTACATACGTGAACTGCCGGATATCACTATCTATGTTTATTTTAAAGCCGAGTCGTTGTCCGATGAACATAATCGAAATATTAAGTAAGTCACAGACAGACAGATCAATCGTGTCTTGTTATTATTATATTATTTACATAAAAAAATTGTTTAGGTACAGTAGATGAAACAGAACTCATTTTTTTTTATTGTTGTGTCTGTTTGTCTATTCGTTTGTTCGCACATTACACAAAAACTACCGAACGACTTTTGATGAATATTATTATGGTTCTAGGTTATAGGTTATTGTCCTGGTTATTATAGCTAGATTACTTTTATTTCAGATTTTTTCCTAAGACCACTGATGTGTAATATAATTACAATACAACAAAACTGCAAAAAAATATATATAATTGGGTGTGGTTTTAGTTTATGGCTAAACTTATAGGATACTTTTTACTTCCGAATATAATATAATTTTCTCGGGAAATCCAAAAATTGTTTTAGGTTATAAATTCAAGAAAAATAAGTGATGATAAATGATTTTAGTATGAAGGGGAGGGGCAGGTGGAAGAGACCATACAAACTCACTGGCATTATCTAAAAAAAAATGAACTTATACTAAATACAATCTCACTTATACAAAGAGATTTGAAAATAATATTATATTGTATTATTATAATACCTATAATCCTATTTTTAGGGTTCCTTACCTAAAGGTACAAAGGTAAGGTACCTAAAGGTACCTAGGGTTCCTATCACTAAGACTTCGCTGTCCGTCCGTTTGTCTATCTGAATGTTTCCAGTGGAAAGTCCCAGATGATGAGATGATGTACCTATTTCTGTTGCAGCTACAACAATAAATACTAAAACAAAATAAAATAAATAGTTGATGGAGGCTCTCATACAACAAACGTATTTTTTTCTTTGCTCGATATTAATAACGAACGAATAGGTATACGCTTGAAATACTTACAAAATATTTAGTTATATATTCACTTCAAAAAATATATTAAAATGAACTCTAAGGACCAAAATAAACTTAATAAAAACTAATAAAACTAATAAATGAACTTTAAGGAGGACTTCCTTACATCAAATGTATTTTTTTGCTTGGTGTTAATAACCGCACACGTAGGCGCTTCTAACAATCACAGAATATTTAGTTATGCGTTCACTTAAAAAAAGAATAATTAAATTCAAATTAAATAAATATTTAATAAGGGCTCCTACAAATTGTTTTTTTTTTTACTTTTTTATTCGTAATTGAAGGGAACCCTTCGAGCCACTTGCACTTGGCCGGTTTTTGAATATTTAACTTAGGTTTTTAATTACAATCAGTAGTAATGTGACGCAGCTTCCTAAATAATAGAATATTTAAAATTCGATGTCAGTATAATTGATTATTTTAATGATTAAATGATTTCTACCTTTAAATGTATCAGAACTAAATTCTTAAAAAAATAATTAAAACATTTCTGTAAAATAATCCGCAGCTGACAACTGTTTTTACAATATATTAGATGTTCATGAAAATGTAAAAAAATATTATAAAAATTCCTTCAAATAGTTTTAGTATAGGTTTCTAGACAATAGCATACCTAACATTTTACTAAGGCATCTAAAGTGGCTGGCGAAAGCGAGGTGAAAACAACTACCTAACAGAGCTCCACACATTTGTTTACTAGTGTGTGTGACATCAGTCAATGAGTGTGTAATATATATTTAATATTACATTTAAAATCACTATAGATAGATTTAGATACAAAAACCTAAACAGTGTAAAACTTTGGCTACTTATTTAATCATTACAAACTTTTGATTATTATTCTTACAACATAACATCCTCCTATTTTTTTTATCTGACGGTCAAGTCGTCAAATCTAAATCGGCCAGAAAATTGGAACAGTGATAAGATATCACATAATCCCAAACCCTCTACATCTTCAAGCAATAATGACTCTAATTTCGTCTTAAACTCAAAGACACTTTGTTCAAGATCCTATGACACTTGATGAATATAGTTTGTGAATTTGTTTCTAACGCTCAAACAGATAAGAGCTACCTATCAGACAACGGCCGACTTGAACATTCCGCAATCATGACGCGGATTCGGCCGAGAACTGGTCAGAAATATAATTTAATACATACTTCTTATAACAATAATTATAATATGTACCTATATCAAGATAAAATGTAGGGTTGATTATTATATACATACACAACAATATTTGTTTGTAAGTCAAGATATTTGTAGTTCTATTTATAAGGTGTTGACTAAAGCCTTGCAAAACTACTAACTAAAAACTAGCATACCTTGCGCAAGCGCATACCATGTTCGAAATATTTGTAGTAAACAACCGCCGCGCCGGGGCTACCAGCTACTCGACCTTGGGATGCACACGCGCGTCTATCGTGTCTCGGGGTTTTGTGGGGATCGTAATAAAATGGACCGTAACTCATTAAAATTATTTAACGGTTCAAAAATGTTATAAAAACATCAGACCCGGATATATGAGTTAAAGTAGTGAGTAACAAAGTATTCATAATATAATAGTATATGGATAGCTTATATATCCATAACATTAATTACTAATTAAATACAGAGTTACATTTATATAAAGCAACAAGTATATAGGAATGTAATATAATTAATATGAAAAGTAATATTGGCCAATCTCTAATATGATTAATTAATTAATTAATTAATCAATTAACCGAGCTGAAGGTACAGACTTCTAACCATATGGGCTGGTCTTCTCTCTTAAATATTGCAAGTATTTTAATCGCTTACAAACAGGCATTAACTTACATTAGACTTTATTAGCGAATTGGTTATTGAATATAATCCATGAAATTTTAACTCAGGCCTCTAAGATATTCTAATAGCTAGTTCTACGCCCTAGGGCTTAGAAGTCACAGAAAGGCAGTTTTCAATGTCTCGCTGCTCCCTGGTCTTTTTTATTGAATGAAGATGTTTCGAAGAAAGTAATCTATACTATGACTGGGCTTTAGTCACTTTCACCGGACTTTGTTATTCTTCAATGAATTAGAAATACATTCAATATTGTGAACACGTTTAACTTATGTTTAACAAATAGTATACCTTACTAATCTAACTTAATATATGATAAGTGAAAGTAATACAATGAATATAGAGTCTAATTTCACAAATTAATCATTTTACATTGCTTTTTGTAGACACTGAGAATTCAATTTAAATTGCAAATATATTCCAGAAGTTCATTTGATAACGCATTATCATGACACTATATAATGATATAGAAGACGACGAGCATAACGGTTGTTACAGTGTGTGTGTATTGTGCATGTGTTTGAGCGCATAGATACACGCATGCTCAGAGCTCAAATGGGACGAACTAGGACGGGATAACGCCTGTAAAAGACTTCAACGCTCCTTCTATCCTATTATTATAAACTATGAAAGCGTCCTCCCGACAATAATGTTATGAAAGTCTCAGAAACAACATACTGATTAGTTGTAAGCTTTTATTCTAGCAATGATAAGTAAACTCCTGATTTGCAAACGAAATCTGTATTTTCAAAAATAAAATACTATACTGTTTCTATGTTGGCAGGTATTTAGCGTACCTTTCTAATATTACCATCTTATTTCTCATACTTTTAATCATTACAATCAAATCATTTTGAAATCATCCTATCCTAACCAGTATTTAACCTCACTCTATTTATATTATACTAGCTGTTGCCCGTGACACCGTACACGTAGACTGTAAAAATAATATTTAGATATATGATTTATGTACTTAGCCACATAAATATTATTTCTAAAGTCTACGTGGCCCTCCACGTAGTCTGACCTTGCCCGTGACTCTCTAGTCACCGGCAACAGCTAGTAAATTATCAATCATGAAATAAAAGTAGCCTAAGTTACTCCTTTTTACATCAGCTATCTGCAAGTGAAAGTCCCGTCAAAATCGGTTCAGCCGTTTCAGAGGTTAGCGTGTACAAACATACCGACAGACCGACAAAAAATTAAAAACAATGTTATTTTGGTATGTGTACCGTATATTCATCCATATGCAGTTACTAAAACGCTATTTTAATATTAGAAACTGACACTTTAATTTTATTAATTGGTATAGATAAGATTCTAAGCTTCAATCAACACGCAATGACGTTCTAACATGAATTATAGATATTTAAAAGAAAATAATCTTTAAGTGACATATTTTTCTTTCGGTTTCCTTTATTTTTATCATTTGTGACTCGTGAATTAGGTTTTCTTTCTAGCACACTGCTAACTGGAAACCAGTTACACCATAGCTATATTTAATTACCTAGTTAAGAATTTTAATGGGCTATTTGACTATATCACATGTTTATCAAATTGTTGTTATCTATATATAGTGCATTTATACTGCTTTTTTATGAGTGTTAATACCACTTGAATAATGTTTGTAAGTTTAATGTTTATGTTCTTATTTAAATACTTGTACATTTTTTGTTAAGTAAAAAAATCAATGCTATAAAAATAAATGATCGTAAAAATTACCTAAAAGTGGAACAAACATAATTACGAATATCGTTAATTAATACATAAATGTGTTAAAATTATCGCATCGCAATTAAGCATATTATTTTAATGTTTAATAGTAACTAACTGATAAGTACCTACTCGTAATAAACCTTCCAAATGAACCAATTAAATTGTTACACTTATTGAATTGGAAGGTGTCTCTCATCTATCGTGTTTAATCACACCTACACTCGTATAAATAAACACACACACACAGATACCCAAACACAGACAGACACACACACACACACACACTCACGCAAAAACACCCATACACACACTAGTAATGATCTGGAATGACGCACGCAATAGTCCAGGTTATAAAATACGCAGGCTCCTAAACGAGATTAAATTACTATTGCAAAAAGGAAAGAAAAATACAACGTGGCCAATATTCTATTTTTAGAAACGTTTTCGTAAAAATAAACTACCAGTACCTTTATTTCAACAAGGTAAGCCGGTATTGTTTGGCTTTTAGCAGCCAAATATTAAATAGTCGTAATAATTCAGTGAATAAGCCTCGTCTTCGAGTAAAGGTCAAATTATTTATCATTAAGTTATTGATACCCATATCTCCGTCGGAATGTGGAACCTGTTCGCAGCCTCCGCCTTAAGAGTTATGACGAAACATCAGGTGACATACATACCTTCACAAAACTATTAGTTGCTGTAAAGGAATGTATGTCGCTTATGTTAGTAATAAGGCGAAGGGTTGGTCACATAAATTACAAATATAATTTTATTCAACTTTTAGTACCATGATTTAAAATTCTTTTTTTATATAAATTGGTTTTTCGATATTAATCGTTTGTGAACAAATTATTTGTTTTTTTATTATTTTGCTAACTTTTTAAACTCTTCTCGTCAGAAAATGATATTATATACTTATGACAGATAAAATCTTCACGCTTTTTCTAAGTCTTTTATTCTCTCATTTTGTTATTGAATTTCATTGTTTTTTCAGTTTAAGCTTGAGAATAATATAACTTTTTACGCAATTCTGAAAGGTTGGATTAAAAACGTGTACAATAAAATGTACAGTCAGTCCTAAAAGTCGCGAAACAACTAAACTGCCACGTTCTAGTGCGGCTAATAGATAGGTACGATTTTTTTCTGTATATTTGTGTTCCAAATAAGGATATTTATTTCCTTTAATACACATATATTTACATATAATAAACCACTAATTTAACATCATAAAATATGATTTATATATAACGATAATTAGAGGGTCTTCGTATACTGAACGGTGACCGCTCACTATACTTTAAATCGCCGCGATCAAGATTACCTGAAACATGAAATTATCCACACTTATATTACGAACGCGAAAGTAAGTTTGTCTGGTTGTAACGTTTTCACTACTAAAGAGTGGAACTGAATTTTATGCAAACAGCTTGCGCGTTAAGGATATAAATCCCCCTAAAAATAATATTAGGACGTTTAAAAAAATAACTACTATTTTTAACCTTTTTTTTACTATTTTGGAGCTTTAATTAGTCACAAAAAATATGTCTTGAAAGAGAATTACAAAAAAAGATTTTATGTAAATTTACGATGTGTTTGCTTTGTTAATGAATTTCATCTTATAAAAAAAATAAGGTCTTAAGAATGTTTTTTCATAGTCAAAGCGGTTACGGTGCTAGCTCTTTCCGACACGTTTCTAAGTCCGACCTCTTTAAATACAAAGGAAAGTTTATAAATGCTCTTATGGTAAAACAATCCCTAAAATGCCCCACCACTTGCCCTTATCTCAATTATATTGGGATGCAATATGTCAATTTCTTCTACGGTCTTCTATAATACGTCATTTCAGTGGAGACTAAAAATATATTAAAGCACATGCATATACTTACATTTACCTAAGGTTAAACTTTATTTACAAAAAAACGAAAGTGGAAAATATCTGCTTTCACGGTACCTATTTATTTGGCTCATTAATGTAGGAATGCGTTTAGTCATATTTAAATTCACTGACGAGAAAAGGATTAGAAATTAAGCCCTGTTGTGTGTAAGAGACAGGTATAACGTATTATGTGGGTGTGAAAGTAACAGAGATATATTGTTCGAGGGAGAGGTATTACTCTCACCCGCACTGCGCATCCCAATGAAGGGCGCACGCACCTGCCGACTTTCGCAAACAGTCAAATACTTTGCTCAGTTCCGTAATCTATTAAGAATAAAACAATTTGATGATTATCACAAAATAAATAAAATTAAGTATTGTGGTTGCAAATATAACTTGTAACAGAGGACGTAAGTCACGTTTAGTAAATAAATAACTAAGACAAAGACTTTTGAAGTCATTGTGTGGCGTCCACGACATGTCGTGTTGACACGTTGATTAGTTCGACTACTTTAATAACAATAGCGCAACAAAGATGACTAAATATGTTATGGATTATATACAATATCATTAAATTTAAGTGAAAGTGTTTTATTTTTCATTGCATGTCTACCATGACCTGTCTATGACCTCAGATGACTTTATTATAGTAAATTAACCGATTATTATGACTCAGATTTCAGACGAATAGTATATTACATTAATCACATAAAGCTGTAAAAGAACACAATTAATCCATAGTGATGTCTTACAGGTTTATCAAACAACAAATAGAACACAATACAGCATGATGCGCGAACTACCCAGAGCGTGGTAAAGATGGCCCTACGAAACGCAAGCGGGCGCGGTGGCGGGGGAGGTGAGGGAGGAGGGGTTGGCACTCGGGGCAGGCCTTCCGATGCGACCGCGGCTCGGGCGCTGGATGAGTTCGACACGCTGGCGGGCTTGCGAAGAAGCGCCTACGTGCTGGAGCATCTCGCCACCTTTACAGTCACCAGAGAGACTGGCATCGTCTATCCTGCTGATGGCATGAGACGTCTATTGCAGCTCGAGAAAACTAATGGTACTTGATTTTTCCTCAATTGTTTTTGGGTTGACGTATTATGTCATTATCTTCCAATGTTTATCTATCATGTGTCATCTTAATGCATTTTTTTTCTTCTCCATATATTTTTTCAAGCTTTCGATCTTGCTTGCTTTCTTCCTTCTTGTCTTTTCTTTTATAACCAACTACTTACTCACTACTTAGGCTCACTATTTACTTTATGATGTTTCTATTAACTAGTAGTAATGCTTCCAATTGGAAGTACCTACTATTGAGGTGCCTATTATGTTCTAACTATATGTGACTATAACAAAAATGAATGGCTAAGTTCTTAAAGCATTTATCTAATAAACCCACTTTAAATTTCAGGAATATGGAGTCAAAAAATGCAGTTACGCTTAGAAGATCAATGGGTGTTAGTCATGGACTACGAAACTGGGGTAAGAAGACTTCAGTAAGAAAAATAATACTGCATAAAGAAATACAATATTTATTAATAATACATATATCTTTTCAGTCCATAATGGAGCGCTTCCCGGCGTCGTGGGTGCACTCCCCTACAGCCTTCACGTCACCCGAGCCTGCTGAGCTATACAATAATGTGTTAGCTTTCGTGGTGGGGGCACCAGAACCTGGTTCTTCTCCGGCCGGTGCCCGACGCGAACTCCACATCTTTCAGTGCCACGACATCGGCGCTCAGGCTCTTGTGGAAGAACTTAATGCGCTGAAGTAAGCGAAACGTTTATTTTAGAGCAATAAATACATCAATTTTCAGATATGTTGGTGTTCCTGACAGGATAGGTAGACTAAAAATCAGTTGCTCTTATTATGGAAATTTGTATCATGATATACATCTCGCAATTATTTAGCCATTATTCACCATTAAATCGGTATGAGACATTACATTTCTGTTCACATAAACTGCTCTGGGATTAGGTACACTCCCAAAGTAACTATTTGCTATCTCATTCAAGGATAAAGTATTCATGATTCATCCCTTTAATCTTATCATCGGAGTTGTTGATGTTTTGACCTGCCTGAGATAAATATCCAAGTGGCACCTACACATGCAGAAGTAATATAAACGTTGTAGTGATCGAAAGACATCTTATGAGAGACACAATCATACTGTTCCCATTACCGGTTTCTGCTTATACATGGTGTGATTTTATTATAAATTTTGAATGTGTGTTATAAGTGTAAACCCTAAACAAAAATATCTAATGCAATAATGTTTAGGGGCGTCGGCGGTGGTGGTTCCGAAGGAGGAAGAGATTTCGTGATTGAACGAGAGAGGGAGAGAGAACGAGAAAATGAATTAGAAAGACCAAGACGACAGGTAATTTGTATTTGTGTTAAGATGAAAATCGTCGCAGTACATCGATTGTCTCGGTGGTTTTGTTTTTCAAAACAAATAACCCAATATTGGATAAAAATACGAATACATCATAGGATTAATACTCTTTGGTCTTTTAAGAACAAACTCTCAGACTCTTTGGTCTTTTAAGAATCCTCAAGATCACCTAATATCACATAAGTGCCTGTCATTGATCTAGAACAAGATGTTATCGGCCGCCTACGCGGTATAGGTATTTTATCATTGTTTGATAAGCGCACACAATCGATTACTTTTATAGTAGATTGATTAAATACCGACTTATTGTTATTTATAGATTACCTTGTGTTTTCCCGAAACTTCTATTAGGTATTTCATGAATGGCTTTTATATTACATTTTTTATAACTAAACTATAATATAATAAAGAGGTAAGATTTTATTGTTATTTGAACAATTGAAATGTTTCATTCTATATTAAATTATCTCTAAATTGTATAGTAATTGTTTTAATTTACAAAAACAAATGTCAAGATCTCGACTTCTCTTCTATTGATGAAATATTGGTTACAATCTTACTTTATCATATCATAATTTATCTTTACTTTTTCGTTTTGGGATAGTCTTTTTAACATTATGCCTTTAAAGGTAGTGCGTTAAACCGATAGCCCAACCAACTAAAGTATTTTTTTTAATATAATTATATACTTTATATAAGGATGATGATATCATCATAGACAAGGGTTTTGTATATGCAAAAGTTTTGTTTATCCTTTTTAAGTGCTGATAAACTGATATACGTACGTCACTTTAATTGCAGACTGATATACACATGAGAGTACATCAGTATTAAAGCACTCTTGCATGATTGTTAGTCTATTTGCTTCTGTTTAAAATAAAAAACACGTGTGTCAAAAAGCTAAAATAGGTACATTACGTAGACAACGGTCTATTATCGGTGATAACAGAGATAGTGCTCTAAAGTCTTGCCACTCGCGTGGCCACCGGCAGCATGGTGGCTCGCTATCAAACGTTTACTCGCCAGCAATGGGAGGCTGTGCTCGTCGTGAGTTAAAAACACCTAATTCGTGCCAAAAGTTATCTGACATATAACTGCTTGTGTACCAAAATCTTATGTAACATTATTTTCAGCAAATGTCCGCTCAACTGGGCCGTGGTGATCGTTCGGATCGGGAACGGGGCGGGTCAGGGGGAGAACGTGACGACACATCTTCTACGGGATCGGAGAGGCTCTACGAGCAGGATATTGCAATTCTCAACAGATGTTTTGATGACATCGAAAAGTTCATAGCCAGACTGCAACACGCGGCAGCGGCGTCGAGGGAACTGGAGCGGCGACGGCGCTCTCGCGGCGGGAAACGAAGTGCGGGAACCGGAGAGGGAATGCTGGCTCTACGAACGCGACCGCCACCAGAAAGGGACTTCGTGGACGTCCTCCAGAAGTTCAAGCTGTCCTTCAATCTACTGGCCCGTCTCCGCGCTCACATCCACGACCCTAACGCGCCGGAGTTGGTCCACTTCCTGTTCACGCCGCTGGCCCTGATCGTGGACGCGGCGCAGGACGTGGCCGACGGTCGCTTACCCTCGCGCGTCGTGCAGCCTCTGCTGACGCGTGACGCCCTCAACCTGCTCGCCAACTGCGTCACCAGCAAGGAGACCGAACTGTGGCACTCGCTTGGGGACGCCTGGCTCGTACCCAGGTAACAAAAAAAAAGTACCTGCCATCTCTGCCCCCTCATCACTGTAAAACTACGTTATAGAGAAAAAAATCGTTAAAAAATATTATTCTTCATTATTTTATCCTTACAAGGTTAGCTACGACGGAAAATATAAATAAAAAGTACTGTAACAGTATATTACAGGTATGTTTTTATACTATTTCGGAACAAAAAATATACATTAAAAACAGTATAAAATAGTACTGGAATCACAATTTTAAAACAACAAAAAACATGTCTCAATCGTTATAAAATTAAAGCCCAATAACATTTTTTGTAATAAACATGGACTTTCCAGTGAGTCAATAAATTCAATTATTGCCAATATTATAGATATTAGATAAATATATATTGAATATTAGATAAAACATAACAGCTACTCAGATAAAAGTTATATTGCTTTATGGTTACACTAACACTAGAATTATAACATTTTAATTAATTTTATTTCTTTATCATTCAAATTATTTTATTGGTTTCCATTATCTGCTTCATAGCGAATAGCTGATATTTATTATCTTACTACTTTTTAAATCAAATATGTACTAATTTATAGCACAGTTTTTGAGTTTATATTACTAATGCTCTTATAATTCAATATTATTAATAATTTAGCTTACAAGGTATTTTGAGAATACAACTCATTTTCTCATACCATTGCTACATATCTTTACTGATATAACTTTCTTCGTTTTTAAGAGAGCAATGGAAGACCACGATTCCTCCGTACCAGCCGGTGTTCATGGATGGCTGGTCACCGGACTACCAGGTGGATGACCAACCTTTACGACGGTATGATTGTTTTTAACATAGAAACTATTCTGGTTTGCGTCTGGATATTTCGTTTTGTGATGTTTTCATATTTCATTAGTCGGTTATTTTGTGTACATTCTGACACTTTTAGTAACTCATTAGAATAAACTATTACATTTAGACTTATTCATGTCTACTTCTGGACGCAGATTCCTAACTGAGGGTTGCTTGTTTTAAATGTTTAAGTGTTTACTAGGCAACGGCATGTATGGCAGTTTTTATACAAATAAAGCTTTGTCTATAAAATGTTCATTCTTGGCTTCGTCCGTACTAAATGTTTGTGGCGTGATGTATGTGGTAAAGGCCATCACCGCGACGGAGCGAGGGGGGTCGGGGACCTGCTGGGGGACTAGCTGAAGAGGGGAGTAGGGAGGGGGTGGACGGGGGAGACACTTATGGGTATGAGCGCGAGGAACCGGACCTTTACGGAGAGCAATACGCGCCCTATTCTAGGTAAAGTTAAAATCATCATTCATAAACCATTCTTATTAATGTGCTTACATTATTTTGTTATTTTGTATCATCGTAATTTTTTTGTTTTAACAAATTCATAAATTCTGTTCAGAAATGCACGTCCACTGACTCGAGAAGATTCCGGTTCCGCGGCTTCCTCACCAGAGAGTGAACACGCCTACAGAAGTGAACGAGATGATGGTATGTTGACTTACAGGCATACCTATCTGTCCATAATAATATTAATAAATTTATGTAATAAATGTAAAAAATCAATTTTCAGACGAGCTGGGTGAGGCGTGGGCGCGGGGTGTGGCGGCTCGGGGCGGTCGTGTAGTACGCGTCACGTACCCTCGCACCGCCAACAACGACAAAGAACTCACTGTCGTACGCGGCGAGTACCTTGAAGTATGTTTTGTCCAACGTTTTTTACCTATAAAATTTAATTCCTTATATGCAACTTATAACCGGACCTTCGGATGTTTGCAACTAAAGTAACTGAAGAAAAAAAAATGATTTAAAGCTATCTAATCAACCTCTAACTGTATTCATTAATTTCGTTCCAGGTGCTAGATGACTCTCGCAAGTGGTGGAAGGCGCGCAACCGACGTGGTCAGACAGCGCACGTACCGCACACCATCGTAGCGCCAGCACTGTCGCCGCCCGGCTCGCCTGCGCCTGACGCCCTGCTCTACCCAAACCCCATCTACACGCACTATCAGGTCAGAGGCGGTAAACTGCTTGATGAGATTAATTGTTAGGACTGGACCCAATCTCTAATTTGGTAATTTTTGTTCCAGGAGGGAGGCGGACGAGGATCCGGCGGCAGCAGTCCTACGGGACCGCCGGGTAGGGAGGGCGGGGGAGCCGCGGGGCGCGCGGTGGGGGCTGGAGCGGGAGCCGGGGGGGGCGCCGGGGCGGACTGGGTTCGCCGCGAGCGCCTTGGGAAGAAGGGCGAGTTTCGATACTTCTAGCCCGACCCACTGCTAATAGCCTCTTATATTACCCATAGACAGAGTTATCATGATGTGGCCACTGATTCTGTGCTCTGTGGATAATATATGACGCTGTGTTCTATACCTTGGACATCCTACCAAAGCGCTTAACGCACGCGCGTTCAGGATATCGCTTAGTCATATTTAACGTTTTAAGATATTTATTTCACTTATACGCAGTAGTGGATGGCGCTAGTATCGGATCCGCCGACTTATGGTTGTGTGCGTGCATGTTGTCACGTGTGCTATGTGTGTGCTACTGGCTAATATAAATACAGTGACAACTACTTTATATATAACATTGTTACAAATGGTATCTGTAGTTATCGCTATCGTGTTAAAGCTTCATGTGAATATTTTGTATCTATGTTTATAATGGATATATTTTTCTTATATACCTTTATACATATTTTCATGTTAATACAGTAAGTTGGTAGGAATCTGAATTTATTCTCGATGTAGGTTCTAAGTAACATAATATAGCGAAGCGAAAAAGTAATAACTAATATATTTTAAAAATATATGTTCTATTATTAAAAAGAGTTTATGACTATGCGTAACGATGTGGGGATGTTTTGTAAATCATTATATTGTATGTATGTACAAGTGTGTGTGAGTTCAATAAACCTTTGTATTCAATGTACAAAGTGTTACTAACACAACTGTATGGTTACTGTTGATGTGTGTAGTTTAGATACACAGAATTTGTTATAAAATGTAGAAATAAACAGACATGCCGCTGGCGCCACTCGTTTCAGAAAAGCTGTTTATATTATATACCTTAAATAAAATTATATAAAAATTAACTTCATGGCGTCTATTTTCACCCTCTTTCATCTATAATGTAGTCTAGAAACATTACAAATAAATTTCGAAATGAATAATAAAAATGTGAAAAAAAGATTTAAGCTCTTAGATCATAAATTGTGTGTTTTTGTGCTTTTGCTTTTCCGTCGGTGTGATGCTGTGTTTTGTCCAATCGGGTAAGTGTGATGCTAACGGGTGTTTTTTTAATGTTTATTATTATATTTATATTAAATTCATTTTTTCCTTGGTTTTTCTTTTTAAACTTTTTATTAGTTACTACCTTTCTTTTGCGGGTGTTTTATAAATGTCCAAACCTTAAATTAAATGAACTTTATTATTAACCACAATTGTAAACAATTGAAATGTAATTAGCGTCAGAGCTTAAAAATTGTTGATAGCTACGAATTGAAATTCTAATTCATAATTCCTAACATTTTTTTAAAACAAAATAAGAGAAAAACAAATATTGCACATCAAAGACGCAGGAGCCTCTGTTACAGTTAAAGAGGAAGTGAAGCCTGCGCCCCCGCCGCCTCCGCCCCCGCCGCCGCCGCCACCAGTGTCAACTGCGACCGTCATAGTACCCCTTAAGACTGACACCATGAAATGTAAGTGCTACCGACTGCTTATGAATTACAATACTGTATTATATCGAACAAACTCAGTCCTTTTATCAAAAAAAGAAAGTATTAACTATTCTTGAGGTAATTTAGGATTCTATTGGAATTGAATTGGTTTATGAACAATCAGAATAAATTGACAAAAAAAACAAAACTTTCTTAAAAACTTGTCCTGAACAATAAATAAATAACGTAAAATGTGTTCGTGTAGCAACGAAGTCGGCTATGAGCACGGGGTCATTGCACGAGGAGCTGAAGATGGTGTTGCCACAGATAACACAACGACGCCTCGAATTCAAGAAGACTCCAGACATATTCATACATCAGGTTATTTACACTTTTTTTTTTTCTTACCTACAAACTTAAAACACAACAAACGAAGATGCGGCATATTACATATAGTAACATTGATAACCATTAATTTATAAAAAAAATATGAATAATAGTTACGTTGAAATAAATGTTGAAAACAACAGCATTGAAAAATATTGATATCAGAATACCAAGTGCAAAAAAACTGCACTTTAGATAATTTGGACTTTCATTGAGAAAAATACATAAAAGTATACACTTCTACCTACTTCTTTTCTTAATCTAAAATCAAAAACTTAAATCAAGCTTCCATGTACAGAAATCCAATCCAGAGGAAGTGGTGGAGTGGCTGGAGGCAAAGGGCTTCAGCTCCAACGCTCAGAAGCAGTTGCGTGTGTCGGGACACCAGCTGTTCGCGCTGTCTCGGAACCAGCTGGAGCGCGTGGTCGGACAGGACGAGGGCAAGCGCCTCTACAGCCAGATACTTGTGCAGAGAAACGTGTCTGGGGTGAGCACTGATTGCCAATACGTATATAATATTTACTTTTACCAAAAAAAAAAACAGACTGGTTTGGGTAGGATTTGGTACAGAAAGGTAATTTTTTTGGGATCTCAATGTCTTCCAAAAACTGTGTCCTATGAAATAAAACAATAATAAAATCGTAATAGTGTCAAATACTAATCCTATGTAGTGATGTGTATAGTGATGCGAATTATTGTTATGACGATTAAAAATGCATACATTGATCAAAATTAAGTCCTCCCTGTAGCAAAAAGTGGTGGGGGAAGAGCACTCATTCTCCTCCCACCACCTCCAACCTCTCAGCCACACACAGGTACATCTAAGCTTGTTTTTATTAACTTAATACGATTGTATGTGTTGGTTGCGGCAGTACAAGACGACGTCCGCGTCAGAGCTGGCCAGCATCCTGCGGAAGGTCCGCGAGAAAGTGGAAGTATCCTAATAACCAATGAGCCGCCAGCAGACCGTTTGATAGACTACTTTAGAAGTTCCTCGTACTGTTAATTAAAATAGTATTATAATTACTTTTCTTAAAATATTAAAAAAATAAAAGATAAACAATTTTAATGTTTTATCACACCAGATCATCGAGATAATAGCTTTGTCGTTGGAGAAAGAAAAAAGATTTTTATGTTTAAAGATATTTTTTTATATTTATTTTAACTTAATATATATGCATTTGTTTATTAAGTATCGATACGACAAAATGTTCTTGTATTTATTTTGTTATTGTATATATTGTGTTTGTTATTGTATATAAGTTTGTGTATGTGTATTTCGCCATAATTTAAAAATATTAATTAGAATTATATGAACATCCATACCAGCATGGAATAATAATATTTCTACATAGATAATTAGACATTTTAATGAAGTGTCATAAGTAAATTAATTAAGTGTTGGGATTTTATTAACTGGGAGAGTGGGACTGAGTAAGCAATATTTCTTTCTATACATACTACTGTTATGGACTTTTCAAGTTACTCAGCCTTTATGTCACTCTATCTCTTTCTATCAAAGTTAATAGATTTGAGCACAACCTATAGATTTAGTATTTATTAAATTAATTAATTCATTAAATTGCAAACAAAGGCAATTATTAGACATAATATTTAGGAACATTATTGTTTTTGTGTAGCTACTTTTAATCCTTTCTTTCTTCTTTCTGATTCGTATGTATGTTCCTTTCACATTAATTATTATTTTAATTGACATTAAAACTAATATTTGTGTTTCGTATATGTATATATTTTTTCTATCAGGGACATTTTTTTTGTAATTGTTTGAAATAAAAATACATTTTTTATATTAAATTTATTTATTTTAACTTGTATTAAAAATAATAACAATGTTATATAAGAAAAAGAGCTAGTGCTTCATTTTTAATAAATATTTTTCCTTATAAATTTTAAAGATATTTAGGTAAAACTTCAACAACATATTCTTCTAATCGATTTTTGACAAATTTATCACTTCATTTAAAAATATATAAATATCGTATGTGTATATTAAATATTTCTAAATAAATTGTTATAAAAATATTATATAAATCCTATTTCGAGCCACGTATAAAACTTATCCTATACCAATACACGTTAAAACAGTTTCGCTATTTTACTGGAAAGTCTTTAGTTTCTTTTAATATCTAATCTACCCGACCCTGCAATAACCTATCAGCGTAAAATACATTAACATCACAATCATAATATATGCAATGATGAAACAACCGACAGAGCAATTCTTGCAATATGTATTTAAACTGCCTTGATTACTATTATATATATTTGCCCGGTTATGCTCACGGGAACTTAGTTATTTCAGCGAATTCGCCATGCTCCAATCTGGAATAGGTTCAAAACTAATCCGGCAAATACCGATATAGGACGTGCGTACAACTGGGTAAATATATAATTCAGTTTTTTTTAAAATATATTTTTGTATAATTGTTTTTTTTTCTGTAATAACGAAGAATTGCTCTGCCATTGACATGAACACACGTCATTTTTACCTACAACTAGTGAGTATGGCACTATTCAATTAAACTATAATTACACTACGTACATATCACATAACAAATGCAATACATACAGACATTCGTCCCGCGAGCACCTCATTTATATACATTCAAACAAAATATATAATATAAATATTAAATAGTCGTCTTTGGATAAATTGAACCAAAATTATATATTCGTATAAACCTTTGACGTTAAACAATTATGTCTATGGCGGCTGTTAAAAAAAACTCCAAAGATATAATCTCAAATCGATGTACAATCACGTACGAACATTATTCTCTAATTATTTAGAGAATTAGAGTTTAATATTTTTAAAATGAATATTATAACATCCTGTCAGTGCGCTCGCGCAGCAACTCTGGCAGCGATGGCGGCAGTGAGCGCGCTGCCCTTGCCACTACCATCCTCGGCGCCCAGCAATGTGAACTGAAAACAATAATTTAATAATGGTCTTACTCTATAACTAGATGTAAAAGAAATAGTTTTATACTCTATACTTTCATGTTACATGAACATTAGCTATAAATTTTACTTTGTCCATGCTACCTTGATGTAAAAACAGAAACAACACATACATTCCAACATATTGTAATTTTTTTTGTGCATGGGTTATTTTGAAAATACTTAATTGCAAAGTAACTTTTGCACCAACGTGCAATTTCCTTTATTTATACATGATCTTTGTAGGTGTCAAATTGGGTTTATTACAGTTGGTAATGAGTTTATACATGATCCTTACTTGAATACATGCATTTTTCAATGAATTTTTTTAATAACAAAAGATACAACCATTATTGTCAATTACTGTGGAATTCATTTAAAAGTTCTCATGAACAAAATAATGGAATTCTTTATAAAATCAGTACCTATGAATCCCAGTGCAGCTTTAGCAACTATATAAAGTTTACAAATACACAAATTAATTTCCGAACGTGTAAAAGATCCTGTGTAGAGAACCGCTAAAACGGTTCTACTTTTGCTTTTTTTCTTGTTTTCTTTACTGCCAGGACAAGGTTTTTATGAAAGACTATTGAAGTATTTACAGTGAGTACCATTTTACTTAATAAAATTGTGAGGCTCATGTTGACAATTTTGCTGACTCGTTTAACCTTCAACAAAAATTAGTGTGCCTATCTAGTTAATTAAAAAAATAATTATGCATCATCTATACATGTATGTCAACGTATACAAAGCTGCATGTTCTAAAGTTTTACATTTGTCAAACGCCATGATAATTGCTATAGGAAGACAACATCTCCCAGTGGTACTGTTTATAAGTGGACTTGTCACCTTATGGTGTGGCGCAAGGAGTGCTATGTACCGCTCCATGAGGCCGCGGATGCGCGGGTGTCGCTTGAACACGGAGCCGTCAACCGCCACACTTACGTGCGGGCGCCCCATCCGCTTCAACAGCGTTGCTATACCTGGACATTACAGTATACGTCAAAAAAGAGTCATATAATATAAGAAGGGCTTCCAAGTTTAGGTAAATTTAAAAATTTTGGTAAAGAAACCGTCTTATCTGATGCAGTTCTTTAGATAAGTTACTTCATTACACTTAAAAGTTCTTAAATCTAGACATCAAGTAGTGAAACGAAAGAACAGAAAATTTTATTATACGGTAACATTCTTGAGTAATAATCTAACAATCAGTACTGCAAATAGTGTAAAGTTTGAAAAGGATATTATGTATTTAGTGTTATACGTACAGACAGATACAAGTTGGGCCGCACGGTTGGAGATAACGCTTGCGACGTGCTGCGCTACGAGCGCGTCCGAGCGCATAACGCGCGCGCCGCACGCCGCAGACAGGGCCGCTGCCGTGCGTGACCACGAACATGAAACACTCTCTCTGAGGACCAGCGATGAAGTGATGAGACACACATACATTTTAAACATTTTTAAGATCAGTTCGATTGCAGGGGTTATTTTCTTGGTTCTAATATTTAAGCGGATGGTTCCATTGCCACATAGGTATCACACAATTTGTGTGACAGACAGATCCCTCGAATCTTATTAAATAAAAATAGATAAAGATCTAATCTGTGTTCATTATTTATGTTTATGGAATCTTATGTTTGTCCAAAAATGTGAGGGTTATTTATTTATTAAAAGACTTCATTCACTAAAAGACTCACTCTTCGAATAAGCTGAGGTCTGCAGACTCAAGAGAGCCGGGTGCGGGCGCCGCTGGAAACAGTCGATCGCGCGCCAGTCCACCCAGCACCGCACATAACAGGTCACCCAGGTACTTGCCACCGATATACTTCTCGAAACTGGAAAAAAACAATGGTTATAATCTATTTATTGATTGATAATAAAAAATAAAAAAAAAACTTATGTTAGATAAGTTGAAATTATTATTTATATATATTATTATTAGTTAAAAATATTAAGCCATATTTATATCAAGCCCATGTAAAGATAACTAAAAAAAATAGAACATTATAATATCATTAAAATTGTTAACTGTAAATAATGACTAAAATGTAGTAAAATTGCTGTTACTCACGTAAAAGAGGTAGCGAGCAGCGAGTTGTCATCGACCTCTTTGTCGAATTCTGTGCGCAAGAAGGCGATGCACCCGTTGTCTCCGAAGGCTCCCCACTCGATGTCGACGCACACGTCCTGTACGCGCTCGAGGCGCGACTCCCAGTGCACGCGGTCCGCTCGCTCCATGTAGCAACCGTTCGATCCCGTTCCCATTATTACACCGATCTGTAAATGATAACAAAATAATTCATATTTTCTAAGTTGTGAAGGAGTATTAATTTTAATCCTACCGGGAGCATTTAACTATAATAATAATATCATTGGATAAATTACACACATTGATCTAACCCCTTAGTAAGCAAATTATTTACTTGTGTTAAGGGTGTTCGACAAAGATACAAATACATAGAAATACACATTGTAAATACTTTGAATATATTTCATAAGTGACCAAGCCCAGGAATACAGACATCTCTGCTTATCACATACATGCCTGCCCTGAGCCCCTTTACACCACCGCTATACGAGAGGCATCTGCGCTAACTACTCTACTAACGAGAACAGGACCAACATACATACTTCTAAATACTTAGTCTAAAAATTTAACAAACGCTTACTGCTACATCAGGGTCAAGATGCGCGCCTGCGACGAGTGTGCCCGTGGTGTCGTTGAGAAGCACCTGTACGGTGACGCGAAGCCCACGCGCACGCACGCAGCGCTGCAGCAGCGCCGCCACGTCCGCACCCTGCATACCACCGCACTTAAAGCTCTTGGTCCACGTGATGAGTTCACCCGACGAGATTGAGTGTTGCTTCATAGGAAACGAGAACGTGAAGCCTGAAACGGTGAGAGGTCATCATCATTATCACGTTCGATCCGAATATCGTCCTAACAAAATATTTATGAAAGATCCTTCTTTGGATTAGAAAAATTGCAATAAAACAAATGACTACTAAATGATTACCTAGTGAAAATTCGTCGTTCTCCATTTGTTCAGATTTCAAAAAGTCTTGCACGCAGTCGGCCAGGAAATTGAAAAGGTCCTCGCCGGGACCGAGCCGCAACGCGTCACTGAAACATAAAGCAACCTTAAAGATATATTTAACATAATATTACGATCTTTATCTATATACAACCAAAACATGGTTAATCCTATAATTGCAATAAAACTAAAATGTATTGATTAGTATTTAGTACCTATAAATAAAGGTAAAGTAATAAAACAGGACTTATAATTATAATCGAGAAGGCACAGGGATATTACGATTCCTGATGCTGCAGTTGTATTTTAAAAAAATATTTATCACATCTCTACCTGATGTGGTAATGCTTAACGTCCTCTCGCACCAGTCTGCCGGCGCGCAGTTCTAGCAACAGCACACGGAAGTTGGTACCTCCGAGGTCTAGTGCTAGGAAAACGCCCTCCTCTGGAAATTATTATAACTTGGTAAAAGGAAAAACATATTGCATAATCAGTATTGAACTAACTCATGTCTATACTTATTTTGTTTAAATATTTTGTAGTTAAACATTACGTACATATTTGGTTTACTTATTATATAATATCGGAATATTACAATATTATTAGCGACAAATATAATTATATAATACTGGCTACAGGATAACAAATGAAGACAGGCAAGTTTTTAAGCCAGTATCTAATATCCATGATCTCTGACTTATAAAAGTCTCATCCAAGAAAAAAAATCCGACTTCCATAAAACCTTTATCTTCATTTCCAAAACTCTGCTTTAAGATTTACTGGAAAAAAGATTAGGCATTTAAAATTTAAAAAAACTTGGTTTTTCATTGGAATACAATTTTTTTTTCACAACCTTGCTTGAAAATCCTTAGGAAATAGAAATTAATCTCTTCACACACTCTGGTTTATTACGTAGAGTACGTTACAAATGGTAGTTGATTATTCGACTTACTTGCATATTATTTGTGAAAATATTATTGTGGGACAGTGTAACAGATATTAAATCAATATTATAAAAACATAAGTCTGAATGTGGGCTAGCATTCATCCAGCCTCACAAAACATTCCTGTTTATAACAGGAGTAAAATAATCAACCAATCGAAAAACAGACAATGATTAAAACCTACCTGTTCCATCAGGTAGTTCTGGTACATAGGTATTTTCCATCTGCAGGCTGGAGGGAAGTTCCTTTAGTCCATTCTCCAGTTCCCTCGCGAACACTTCTCCTACGCGCCGCAGCGTGGCACCGCAAAGCACCAGCTCAGAGAGACGAGATTCAACCTGCAGACACACTCATAATGTTTACATTTTTGCTCGCACTGTTTTATAGAAGAATTTTCAGCATCAAAAAGTGAAGAATATTTCCGGAAGATGATAAGCAGTAACAAATTTATTATACGTATAATATATCATATTGTACTCATTTAACTTTATAATAGACTGTGGAGATTACCTATATTCAGTCACATTGTATTAAAAATTTCAAAGAAATAACCAGGCAAATTATTTTTTTTACTTAATTAAACTTATTATCTGATATCATGATTGACGATAATTATTCTTTTATAACGTTTCTATTATTTATTTATAAAGTTTTAATTATTAATATTTTCGTAATTGTGTTATGACATTTTTCGAAGCTTAAAAGGTATATTATAAAAAACCATATATGTTTATTTGTTAAAATTAATATAAGAAAGTACCAGAATATAATATAGTCAAACACCTAAAAATCAATCATAATTTTGTTATTTTCACTACGTAATAATATAAGAAGGTAAAAATATATATTTTTTATAATTGTATTGATTTTAAATTTCCAACACAGAAAATAAACATCAAAATAATAAAAAATCTTAGATATGCCATGGGTTTACATGGCTCAATTCAATTGAAAAGTCCAAAAAGAACAGTATACTCTTCCTAATTGACGTTTGAGAAGATTTATTATATTATTCATTATACATATTATTAATTATTATATTTTGTATTATTGCATAAGGTGCTAATACTTGGATTGGTTATCATAATCTTTCCTTAACCTTCAGGGTTATCAGTATTAATAGAACGCAATGAGAAAGCAATCAGTCAATTAATAATGGAGGTTATCGGAGATGTCGAGTCGACTTCTAATGGCAGTAATTATTATTGACGACATGAGGCAGATAACGGACGACTGTAACCCGGACGGACGAACCAAAGGGTCTCTATGGATCCGGTACCGGTACTTTTATTCTCAGATGTAGATCACACATGATATTGGTAACGTTTGGATATTTTTTTTTGCAATCTCTCCATAATATGAAAATTTAATATGCTTGCAATAAAGTATGTATCAAAAAATCTTGATAATTCAAAAATAATCGAAATATAAATTAAGTTAAATTAAAAACCCGTAAATGTGCGAGTCGGACTTGAGCAAGAAGGGTTCCGTATCATTATCTATAAATTGCGACATGATAATTTGTTGTATGGGACCTCTTTTAAATATTAATTTAATTAATTTTATTCTCATTTAATTACATATTCTTAAAATTTATATATATTTAAATATTCTGTAAAATGTTAAAGCGTCTAGCTGTTATTCTTATTAATGCCTCGCAAAAATATTACAGTGTCTGTATGGGAGCCCCTCAAATATTAATTTTATTCTGTTTTTAGTATTTCTTGTTATAGCGGCAACAGAAATACATCATATGTGAAGATTACTATCACGGTTCTCGAGTACAGCCTGGTACAGACAGACGGATTGACGGACAGAGGAGTCGTAGTAATAAAGTTCCGTTCTTCCTTTCGAGTATGGAACCCTATAAAGTGTGACGTCACAGGACGTTTTATAACCTTGCGAAGATATAGCTTCATGTGCGAAACCTATAAATTAAACCTGGCTGTTGGTAGTTACGAGGTTGTGGACTAAATTGAATAGTACGATTTATAAAGACAGGTTCTATTGTTTGCAGCGAACACTGTTTTTTTTTAGTTTTATTTGTTTTCAATAGTGACGAGACATAAGAACGCATAATACATTGTCACATTCTTGTGTCATAAAATATTATGTACGTATTTAAATCCTTGACAACATAATTGGAATACAAATAAAGTTATATTATTTATTACAACAATAAAAGGCTATAAACAGTAGGTGGTTTCAATATTGATGTTGAAATAAAATGAACGTTATCTTTAGTGGTGTCGTAAATGCAAATATCACGATGACACTTTGATCTTATTGCATACATTTAAAGTATTATTTATCATCATATCATTGGCGTAAACAAGTATTCAACTAAAACGTATATATGACATAATACGATAATAAATTATGGATAATCATTTCATTGAAATTACCAAAACTGTTTTAATAAAAGTCATCATCTGCCCTTTTCACACTTATGGGTCGTAGCAATATGTCAATATCTTCCACGCTCTTCTGTCATACGTCATCTCCATGCATAAGAGCTTCTTTATCATAGAATTATTCACGCATTCCTTCGTCTTCTTCAATCGGTCTCTTCTTTAACAAACATCCGCTTTCATACCTAAAACTCTTCTCGTTACATTCTTTTCATCTCCTCGTTACGTAACTACGCAACGAGAAACGATTACCTACTTCTATCATATTTTCTATAACTAGCTCCTTTCAAACTTTCAACTACTTTCTGTTTTAAAAATATTCTTCTTTTTATCTTTTTGGAAAACGGAAGTTTAATAAAAGTGTTTTAACCAAACTGTTTTGAAGAACTGACTCCCCTATATATGTATTTAATATCAGATCTTAGAAGTGCCATTTCAATAAATTCAGACTTTATTCACTTGAATGATTTGAATGTCTATCTGCCAATCAAAGTGCGTCAACTCGCTGGGAACTGGTTGTTCTCATACTCAAACATTAATTTCAATTGACAGTATTGGTTTAAGAATTTAGACCTTCCTGTTTCAATATCGAAAAGGGTTATAATATTATAGTCAGCAATAAAAGTATATTGGTAGTGTATAGTATATTATAATCTTATTGGTGTATAATATGACTTACATTATTAGCAGAGATTAATTAACAATATTTAATATTATCAGTCAATGGAACATTCTAGAAATATATAAAACCTAAATATATTTTCTGTATACATTAAATAATTATTTATTGATAGATGTGCTTGTCAATCTAGATGCGATTCATCACAATTGAGCTGCGCCGGCGCAATGAGCATTGTCTGTGTAATTGCACGTGTGCAGTTTATTTACAGCGTTTATTAAAAGGTTATTTATGTAAGATTTGGTTGGATTTTAGGAAAATAAGCAATTCTATTTGATACACTCACCAATATATATGAAACGAATACGAACGTATAGGTAACGTGTTTTGATTTAAACTTTTGCACATAGTACCTATATTATGTATATTATATATGTGTATAATTTAGCTATTATACTATTAATCTTATCGTTTGATCTAAATTAATAGGTAAGTTTAATATACCTAATTAAATGTTTAATGTACCTTTCACCTAAAAATAATTTATTTTTTAATTAGGAAAAATGTGATTCTAATAATGTAGTCTTCATTCACAAAATAAGAGAGCAGTCGTAATCAATTATGTTAATACCAGAGTAATTAATGCTTGTAAATGAATTATTTAGCTCGGTGTGATATCTGCTATCGGTCGCCTAATTACAGATAGCCAGGATTTATCTATCGCTTCAAAGAATTCTAAAAACAATTTGACAACATATATCTCAAGGCCAAAAATCTCTATGGCAATGACTGAGACTATCAAGGATAGATATATAATAATCAAACTACATACATACAATGCATACATACATACAATACATACATACATACAATCAAAATACATGTAATGTGCTTTAAAAGTTACCTACAAAATGTTCAATTATGCTATATACATGTATTTACAACTATAGAACATTATTATACTTAATTTGTTTTTATATATATCAAGCGTACCTTGCTGGCTCTAACTCTGTCGTCTAATTGCAGCGGTGGTGGCAAAAACTGCTGTTCCCATGTAGCGCCATTGGTGGTACCATTTGAGCCAACTGTTGTGCCATGCGTTGAACCGGTCAAACCATGAGGGCTGGTGTGGCCATTGACGAGAGCCTCCATGTTAGGGATGTTCTCAACTGCTGCAGACATTGGTGTGATGTAAGCCTACAAATTAACGAAATTCATCAATGCTCTATCTTAATAATCGAAAAATATTTCTATGTCGCTTATGATTTGTTAAATCATTAATTTGATTGCAATTAAAAAAAACCTTATATTATCGATTCTCTTAAAATCGTTGACATTATACGAATTAAAAGCATTTTACATGGTAACAGCTAATCATATATCAACATATACCTCAAACTATTTACAATATATGCAAAATATCTGTTTAATTATATAAAAATAACGCAACAGAATTATAATTATCTTCAACACAGCCGTAGAACGAGGTGATAAGTACAAAGATATCAAAAAAACTAAGATAGTTCCAAATTTTTATTAATTAATACCTCAGTATCAGTTCATAAAATATTTGAACAGATAATAATCTCTCTAATTATGCACACCTTTGATAAAATAATATTACTACCCTTTATCTAAAATGAACTTTACTAATGTATTTAAATAATATGATTCCTTATTTACTGAGCGTTTTATTTTATTTTTATGTGTGTTTTTACACACACAAAGAAGTAGTTTTCTGTTGGTAAATGTGTGTGTGTTGTACACATTTAACAGAAAAAAGAGCGGAAGTCGAGATTTAACAATAGATTATATATAATGATACTCTCATTATGGTTTCAGTTGGTTCATTTTTATTACAATATATATAAAATTATATTCCTTTGATTTCAAAGTGGGTGTTCAGGGCCAAATTTGAAACTATAAAGACTGAAAAACTTTTCGCAAAACTGTGTAGTGTGGCTCGGAATTGAACCTTAACTCTTAGAAAAAAATATTAGCCTATTTTATTGCGTCATTTAATTGAACTGATATCATTTTAAAGGTTTTTTAAAAGACTCTATATTTATCATTATTATGTTAATGAAAACATGAATATTTTTATGTTATATTTGTAATGTGTAATAGTAATAACTATGTCTAATAGAAAAGTCATTTTATTATATATTAATTTTTACTTCTATCCACGGATATATCGCCCGTGCACTTTTCGCATTTAGTCTGTATTCGACAGATTAATCGTTGAATTTTGAGATAACATGCTCAAAAAAGAGTTTATTAGTACAGGTATCTTAAAAAACTATATTAGTGAGTCCTTTGCATAGTAATTATTATCATTTATTTATTTTTATTTTTTTTTAATTTTATTTCTTTTCAGTTTATTTATTTATATATCCATATATACATTATTATAATATCAAGTATTTAAGTATTTTATATATAACACTATTGTGGTGACCTACTGTTCTCTTTATTTTTTCACTCATCACGAGCACAGTTTCCACGATAGCAAAGTTTTTCTCTTTTATAGCCATCTTGGTATTATATTCTATAATGTTGTATTGTGTCGCCATTATCGCTCGCCTGATGAATCTAGTAATTTTATTTTAAGGACTATGTCATACTTGTCAAAACAATATCAAAAGAGTTTTATTTAAAAGTAAGATTATTGGGTAGAGTCTTATTCCGCCTAATTATAATATTTACATAATACTTAGGTATTGTCGCGGATTTACAAAAAATAATCTAATCCATGTTACTTATTGATGTGTCATGAAAATTATGATGTTTATCATAATTCGGTATGAATTTACAAAAAATGAGTAATGGCTTATTAATGACAACTTGCAGTAATGGCAGAATTCTTTTGGCGTTTAGCGACTTGAATATTTTATATTTTTTAATAACCTAACCAAACGATCACCTAAATGTAAAGAAAGGGGGTAACATTTAATATTTTCTGTATATATGTAATTAACATTTAGGTATTATTCGATTCACGGATTGTGACGTAACGACGCGCCCGCCGCTCTCGCAAACACACACGTCAACGCCAACATCTAATCGCCAATGTTAGCCAACCTCTGTGTATGAACACTTTTATATGTATTTTTTTAATCTATGTTAATATAATCCAGTAAGATGTTTCCCAATAGTATATTAATGACTAAAATCAATCCACAACAGCACAGTATGTGAAAAGCTAATTTGTAATATTACCTCAGAGCGCAAATATTTGTCGCAGAAACACTTACAGTAAATAATTTTATACGTTAACTTTAAACGTTTATACCAACCTCTTTGCAAAACATAAAAGAATATTATACACCCAATCAGCAGAGTTCGAGCCTGAGTGTGTGTGTGTGTGTCTAAACACCTGTACCAATACATGAGTTTAAGAATTATATTAATTAAAATGTAAGATAAAAGAATAATAATAAATAACCGCTATAAGAAGTAGAGGTTAATAAAACATTTGTTTCTTATAAATGAGATAATGTTAAAAAATATACATAAATGTCAGTGACCTCAAAACTTTATTACAACACAATTTAAGCAGAGATAGATAAATCGATTTTTAATATAAAGTATAATAAGTAAATATAATATTTTTTAATATTTATAAGTATGTGTTTCTCAGTTGAGTGTGCACTAATCTTTAGAAATTACCGACTCTTGGTAGAAAAGTATGTGTAGCCTAACTACATATTCTGAGTATTTTTATGACTTTGAAAAACATTTACAAAATATGTTTACAATAGTCACCTTCATGCATCAATGTAAATATGTATAGACCAAATAACATCACTTTGTAAAGTAGGGATTTATACTTTACTGAAATCTAGATACCAAATAGAATCCAAATGGATTTTCCCAATTTTCGAAACGTAGGACTAACAATAACACATTTTGTTTACTATTTTTAATAAACATTTGATAACATAACTGAACTCTGAACTATTTAAAAACAATAATCAAATAATGCCCTATCTATATTGTTTTTATATCTGTAATCTACTCCGTTGACTGTTGACTGTCGGTCTCTGATGTAACATGCATCAAATTACATTTACACTAACCTTGAAGGTAAGTGTACCTATCAAGGACCACAGAAATATGAAAATCTAATATAATCGTTGTGACCAATATTTATAAAGATTACTATAAACTATCAACTTGTAAACAAAATATAATGAAATACCTTTATCTCTCGATTTGGAAATTTGAAGGTAAGTAAATATATACTATATATGATAACCACACCTTAATAATAAAAACTATAAATACATCGGTATTCTCGGTACTCTACTTGAATAAAATATGCAAAACTAGAACACATATTCTATTGCGCATGAAATAGCACGTTGCATGAACGCATATACTCTACTGCGCATGAGATTGAAGTTGACATAGCTCTACCATCTATCCTTTACACGGTCCTTGAACAGAAATTTCCTCCGAGCGGACCCCTCACGCTACATAAAAGATTTATGAACGAACAGAGGAAGCGGCCATGATACTTTGAGCTTTTATATCTTATTGTCTGTATTATTATTACAACATTGAAAAACTAAACTGCTTTTATAAAATAATACAATATTTTGTTAATGGACAACATTTTACATTAAAAAAAAAAAGTGTTGTAAATATATAAAATAAAGTTTATCAGCACAACCAGTAATCGACAATGATTTTTTTGGGAAACCCTCGCGTAATAAGTTATTACAGACAATTTTAAAATAAAATACAGTTTATTAAATAGCGAATCATTTAAATACCTTATTTTAATCCAATGATAAATCTCGTACAGCACTTGTCTCGTCAACAGGTCATAAGTCACTAAAGTCTAAACAGCGATCCGGTCTGACAGCGGAGTCTATCAGCAGGTCGCGTCTCCTGATATTTTATCAGCGACCTCCGATAAGTTGGTGTCGCAAGCTAGACCTTATCAAGTGGTCAAGTGCGACACAGACATTAGTGGCCTCAAATTAGTTGTTGGAAATTAACAAATGTTGTTTACGATTGAATAACAAACAAATCATATTGATACACGATTTGGTTTAATAAATAGAGTTACGCCGTGCGTTTACAAATTTGCTTTTAAAATTTCAAAAACGTAAAACTATTTCTAATAATTATATTTTTTATTAAAATCATCTCTAGAATTAGACTATCTAGTCACTCCATAGACTGTAGATAGATTTATATCATAATTCAGCGGCAAATATTTTAAGACAAAATATGTAGTATTAAAAAAGAATTATATAATTCAAATCAATGGTTAAGGTCAGTGTTCCAATTATGTAAATCTAAGCGTAACAATATCCCTCTCACTATATCTATAAATAGGATTGGCGGTTTGTTTATTTTTGTCGGATCCAGTGAGAGCGTAGAGCGCATGAAAGATATTTTGAAAATAAAATATATATATTTGACAAATATACAAAACTAGTGAAAGTTGAATTTAAAATATTGGTCAGACTTTAAATACTTTTCATAATGTAAACAATAATTGTTATGTTAATTGGATTATTTTGCGATAACAGTCAGTAAAATATGCGATGTATTGACAATAATTATTTAAAATATATGAAGTTTGAAATTAAAGCTAGAATTCTAGGTTTATTTCCAGTTGCTTGTCATCCAAGTTTAAAAGTTTTTTCAGCAAACTGTAAGTTGTGACCTAGATAACCTCCTCTGCAACTGCGCTGGTAATGACCTAGAAGTAAAAGTGTTAGCAGACCGATTTATTTATGTACTTGCTGTTGTCCGCGACTCCGTCATACAGACGAAGAGACAAAAAGGAATAAAAATTGAATTTAAAATTCCACATCAAATTCTGAACGTATTATGTATTTCTCAAAATCAATGTTTGCAAATTATGTTACAAATTTTAGTGATTATTTTTAAATTTAAATATATTTAGGAATTTTAAGAGCTAACGAATCGCTAACGTAGCGATAGTAAATAAATGAAACAAATACAAAAATAGAAAAAAAGGGTACTTGTAGGGAATGTGGAGGAGATTACTAATGTCTAGGAATGAAAGCTAACATCAAATATAAAAACAATCTAACAAGCTATTGATAACTTTATCACATCGTAATTCTAGTCTTGTATCCGGTCATTATTTTTGAAGCCTGCCTAGCCGTCCATTATAGTTCGACAAAGCGTAAAGTAAATAACATAAATAAAAATAAATAAACAGTTGTGAATGACTTCTAAGCCACAAGACGATTTTTGTTTTGTAAAGATTCATGTGAAAACATGTTCTATCGCTCAATGACTATTAGAGCCTTAACCTTATTTGACTTGCCTACGTGAAAGAAATGTGGACCTTAATTTTTTTTATTTCGTTATAATATTACCATTAAGGTCGTAGTATAAGGTTAAGGAATTAGGAATGAATGAGATCATGAGAATGTAGCTGGTTCTTATACTTGCAACCGATTAAGATAAAAATTAACTTCACCGAGAGCTATGACGTAGCTCTACTTGAACAGTGCTTGAGAGAACCAGATGCCCCAAAAACTGGATTTCCTGTCCCAATCTCCTTATTGCCTACAAATTGCTCAAATGTAGCACTAGCAACTACATTAATATTCACAACGACGCGACGGTAACACTAACGTCTGTTCGTTTGAAAATATCTATAAACATGTATGGCCATATGAAGCTTATTTAAATTTATATAAATATAGAATGAAAATAAAAAAAACCGATACGGGCAGAGATTCGAACCCAGGACTACTGGGAAACCGTACCGTCGCTTTACCAACTGAGCTACCGTATCGCTGTCCGTATCGTCTGTTCGTTTGCCACACAGTCCTATAAAAAACATTATACAACACATCTACTCCATCCTAAGATATTGTACTGTAAGATGAACTTTACAAATACCTACAGTAAACCATGCTCCTGTTTTTTTTGGAAGTCGATTAATAAATTAAAAAAAAAATAATTAAATAGAGACAATACCAAGTGGATATTAATCATATACATATTAATATCGATTAAGCAATAAATGTCACGTGTGTAACTGACAAGCAAGTCATTATTATAGCATCCTTAGATAATTGTTTACGTCCGATGTGAATAACAATAAAATTGCAATTTAACGGACATTTACATGATAACATAAGTAGAGAATTTAAAGAGGTTAAAAATGGTTAAAGTTGTACGGAAAATCATTGACTGAATTATTAGCACTAAACTCATACGCGATATGGTAATTTCAGAACAATTGGGATAATTTTTGGGAATTAATCCCCTAATAAAATTTCCTCAAATTCTGAAACGTGTTCAAGTAAATACTATCTGATGTTTACCTCTTAAATATTTTTTTTTTTTGCAAATTTATAGTCCATATTATTTATTATTTTAATATTTATTACCTTGGTGTGAAATTTCCAAAAAATCTTTTTAACGAATGCTTCAGTTATGAACTTTTATTAAAAGATTCTCTCTTGTTCTTCTTCTCTTTCTTTAAATATTATAATTTATATTCTCCTAGGCTGGACTTTAATAACCAGTTCAAACGATTTTATAAATATATATAATATGTGCTATTCATGTAATTGCTTCTTTACAATCGAATAGCAATCTTTAGTATGATCAGCATGTAAAACAAAATATTTAAATACACTAAATACACTGTGCAGTACGGGAAAATTTATTTCATATAGAAAAAAAGTTAGACAATAACTAAGTTCCTTCAACTCCTGTTTATTTAAAATGTAATTTTTCCTTTTCAGCGCATGTACATGACAGATTGCTTCGTTCTTCCAACAATTTATTGCTTCATACTACCTCTTCATCGTACTGGTATCTTATCCAACTCATTTACTATAGGTGCTGTCAGACTGTGGAACGAATTACCGGAACATGTAAGAAGAGCCCCAACTCGTGAGTCGTTTATACGCCGAGTGAAAGAACTTCATCTCAAATAATTTATATATCAATATATATCATAAGTATTATATATCATAAGTATTATATATCATATGTATTAAATGCTGTATATATTATATATCCCATTATATTTACAAAAATTGTATCTAATTAATTATCCTTACGCGTTACTATATGAACCTTTAATTATTTGTATCCGTACTTTTATAATAATGATATATTTTATTATTATTATTTTTTTATTGAGAATTTTGTTGTGATTCTCTGTTGTTTTCATTATTTTTATTTTTTGTTTTTGCACGCCTACCAACATCATCTTCTGTACATCCTAAAGTTGGCTGGTAGAGAATGTCTAAGTGGCATTAAGCTCGCCTTTTGTACATTATTTTGTTATTGTGCAATAAAGAATTAAATAAACTAGTGATCGCCCAACGGCCGAAATTCGACCGTAATCTAAAGTGTTCATATTTATGAAAGTTTGGATTAAAACCTCTATTCATATTTATTTTGTATTTTATTCTAATATGTCAAGTGACTATCAACTCTGTGCGACTATTTAACAATAGACAAATATACATTGAACATGTCAACATTTACGCTACCAACGAAGTAGTGTGAGTAATGTTTCGCATCACAGTGTGTGTAATGTTGTTATAATTGATTTAATGTAATAAAAGTGCATTATTATTGAAAAATATTAGCATTCTGCACTTCTCCTGCACATAAACTATAAGTATGCCAAATTACATACTCCTTCGTACTAAAGTTTTTGCTTCACGTATTTATATATAGATAAATAAATCCCTATAAAGAACGACCTTAATTGGTATTCAAGTTGCAACTAAGGAGGAGTCTAAGTTTTTGTGTTTTTTTTTACATAATTCAAACATTACTATTTCCTGAGAACAACGTACATCAAATCATATTTCTGCAATCTATTTTCGGTATTACAACGGTATGATAGACATCGGTCTTCTGACAAAGTCTGTCAGTTAAGTCAGTCAACTAAAAATATAAATAGAGAGGACTTATTTCGTTAGTCTTTATAAAAAAATAATATCTCTATTTAGGCCACTAGTATATTTTAAGAAGTCTCTAACGGCCCCACGAAAAAAATAAAAAAGAAATCTATAGAAAACCAGAAAAGGTTTACAGGTTCCTGACCTTTAATGGTGTATTTTATAAACATAAATAATAACCAAGTCATATTAAAGTTGACGAATACATTAAGATGCATTTAGAATTCTTGAATTGTTGCATAGTTATCAAAAGCATATGTTATTTGGTAATCTCATTATGTGTGTAGTGTAAGAGCGCACACGTGTGGCCGAGCCTCCAACCACACCTTGCATATATGTAAATAAACAACTTTTATTCCGCCTCATTTTAAGGTCATTTACAGATAATTATCCAATGATATGTCATCAGTTGAAATTAGTTTTTTTTATTTATAGAATGCTTAATATTTTAGTGGCTTTAAATAAATATATCTGTGTCCTTATTAGTAGTAAAATTTACAAAGTTACAAATAACGCCCAAATTAAAAAAAATCAGACGCCTTAATCTAAATAAACACCTGCACATTTTAACAGTATTTATATAAAAAAATATAAATAATGAATCATCAGTTGTCACGCATTTTCAAATTCATACGTGGAGTCTCAGATGGGCAATGTAGATAATACGACGGAAATGATTGTTTGGTCTAAAGATGACATAATGTCCTTTCTCGATTTTATCCAACTCAGTAGCTGGAGTTCAAAGGATTTAAATCCCAAAAATCTAAGAAAGCGGATGTTTTATAGTCCCTTAGTTAAGGTTTGATAACTAAAAAAAAGTTAATTTTTTATGAAGAAAACATATATCAAAGAAACAAATTGTCAACTTGCAAACTTGATATAATTTCCAAACTTAAGTTACTCTTGTAGAGCCTTGGGGTTTGTAAACACTCGTAGTCAGCAGGAAAGCATTGGTTGACATTTATCCAAAAACATACATAAAAATATTTCAACCAGCAAAACCAGTTATTAGATAGTACGATCAATATTAAGATCATATTTAGAATAATCTATTATTTTTAGATTTATTTGTGATCTTTCTAATTTCTATGAATATAACACTAAAATCTGGGTAATTTATATATGATTCGTCGAAACTTTTGATTTGAATTTGAAACAAAATAATCTCAAATATTACTTATTAAGTAAATGCCCACTCAATATGAAGCGTCAAACATCATACTTGGTTAATTTTATTTAGGAGAGAAATCAAAGCGTAGACAGAACGCTATATTCTCTACGGAAAAAAACTACTTATCCGACAATGATTGGTTCTAATTTGTAATTAGTTCTGACTTTTATCCGAAATAAAAACAAAATTGTATTTATGATCCAATTTCTAAAAGCTGTAATTAAACTGAATATTGGAAAATAAAACGTTTGAAAATTTAAAATGTACATTATTATTTCTTAACTCAAGCATTTTAGTATTGGAAATAATATTCATCGAAATAAATGAAAATGCAGTCACTCGAAACAATTGTATAAAACTTAGTACTCTTACTACTTAGTAACTTAGTACTTTACTAATTGTATAAAACTTACAAACATCAGTGTCTCCAACAAATTAGCAACGTTTTATCAAACAAGTACTTAGTTCATTAATCAAACTATCGACCCGAAGCACCCCTTGTCTCAACTCTTTAATTAACTCCTATTTAGTTCGTCATTTGAAATACACTTCGCGAAGATTTCATTCGAGATAAAAGCTTCATATACTAATATGTTATACACCATATTCCAGTAACAATATATCACTACTTAAAATATATTCTGATGACAGTTCCTGGTCGGCAACAATATGTATAATTATTTCAAATGCCGAAAAACTGCCGATAATATTGTCTGTTCTTATATATATTGGAGACGATACTAAATATAGATAAAAACCATCTCGAAAACCATTTCTATTAAGAAACGGCGATCAAATCTGTTTAGCCATATAGGTATGTGAAAAAGAGAATACATAAAAATATATATAGATAAATATTTTCAACTTATGTGAGAATTACTCAAGATATTCATTTATATACATATATTCTCTTCTCCTTCACTCTTCATGTTTGCGAGGTGTGTAAAAAATGGAATTATACTATTTTGTCTAAAAAAAACCCATTCTTCTTATTTCAATTATTCATTCTTTTAAACATAGTATTAAAAGAATTCTTGACCTCTAAAAAAAAATAATTCAATATTCCTGTCATTAAAACTTCTTACATCATGCCCAGAAGATCAAAATTATATGGAATCAGAAGCTTAATAATGTCTTTTTAAACGGACTATAATTATTGCAATTAAGTATATATATGCTATTAGCAAATGTCGTAATATACACAATTCATTGAAAAAGTGGCCTCACCATTATATTTGCTTAGGTCGGAATGTTACGATACGTTATTAAATTTTTCTGCAAATCGTTAATTCAAATACCCAATCGTAGCGAGTAGAATTAATTAATGCTAGTGATGTGATCTAAATAAGTAATCAATTAAATTAAGTAATAAATTCGTATCACCAAAAGCAAATAATGTTTACTAATACTTTATGAGATGTATGGTTACTATTCTAATCAACAGAGAAAAAAGACGGGATACTCACGTGGGTCTGTAGCACCAACTACGATTATAATTTATAGCCACAATACTCTACAAGGCCGTTCTGATAATAGGAATTATTTAAATACACGTATGTCTCTAACAGCGACCGCGCTGACACTGAACTGCACGCAGAAAGATTTACACTAGCACTTTGCACCCGACGCTGTCTGCTCGCGATGCTGCACTGCCGACTGACCGTAGCCTCTGATACTAAACACGCTCTTATTTTGATTTAAAGATCTTATTTTTTTTAACTCTACTTTTTCTCACATGAGTTTTCATGTGAGAAAAAGTAGACTTAAAAGGATGGTATTTTTTTTAAGTTAACAATTTTGATAAGGTATATTTTGATTATCTCAGAATGGATCCAACATTGACCAACATTGGAGCCAGCGCTGATAAGAGTTTTATATATTTAGACAGTCGGAGGCCCGTCGCCGCACCCACTACAAGCTGTTTGAGAAATTTACAACCAAAATAAAACACGTACTAAATCATGCGCTCCTGTTATATTCGTTAGATCATCGGATCCGCCAATCAAGATAAAACTAATTACATACTTACTCTAAGGATTCCTTTTGATTAAAAGACTTTTATATATTTCATATTGACATATTATTAATATAAACTCAAAGTGAGAATATTTCATAAATAGTAAGTATCTTTTTACAAATAAGTTATAAATTCAATTCATATTATTATAATTCATACCAGGTAGTAACTCGAGGTTTTGAATCTTTGCTCATATATTTTTCATTCTACATCAATAAAGAATTTAAATAGACTGTTAAGTCTATTTAAATGGGTACACATGTTTTATAATATTTTCAAAAATTAAATATGGTTGTTTTTCCATAGTGGTGTTTTCCAATGATTTTGTAAACAAGACTGAATAACGGCAATGGACACATTCCTTGATTGAACATCTCATACAAATTTTCTTCATCCTCTGAACCCCGTTTTATGAAAATTTTAGAATGGATTATGTTTACCAGTTTTTTTTACTAGGTATTTTAATTTAGGAAAAATTTAAGAAACCCTATTCGTCGTATGACCGTCGAGAACACTCCCCTGAATGCCAGCTACTTATGCAGCGAACCTCGACATTTCTAATGATTGTCCATGTTTCACAGTCACGAAGAAACCTAGAATTATCAAATAAACTAATCAGCACTGAACTTCGGTCTAAAGATCACGTTGTTCAGCGTTTTGTTTGATGAAGACACAGGTTCAGCCTTGAATTAAGTAATTTTCTCATCTCTAATTCATCGTCGTCGCGTAACAATTTTGATTTTTTATCATAATACAGCATTTATGACGAGCAATGAAACTGGAAGCTATTTCATTTGATTCATGCCGATTTCTTTTAGTGCTCAATATGCCATCGTCTTCAACACTATCTTGATACCTACGTAGCTCTTCAGCAGTCTTATAAAGAGACTTCCACTAAGTAAAATATTAAATTAATAGCTTTCATTTGTTTAATGTGTTTACGAGAAATCGCCAAAATTGGATATACAATCCTCGTTATTTTTAAATTACATATTTATATAAAGTAAAAGTTATAAAGTCGTTATTATTAAATTACATATTTATATAAAGTAAAAGTAAAGTAATTACATACTTATAAAGGAATCCTGTTTATGTCCTTATGTAAAATTTTCTTTTATGTAGTATATTTGTTTTATTTTATTTATATTAATTTTTAGTTATCACTTGTCGTAAATAATTTTAAATGACAAAATAGAAGACGTTATTAAATTTATATATTTATTAATGTTATATATTAAGGTTTTTTTTATACTTCACAAAAATATTTACATTATCATCGTTTTTCGTTATGGTAGGTATGAAATATATACCGTTAAGAAAAAATATATGAGAGGCGAAATGTATTTGTTATAGAATTTATAGTTCAATTAATAGTTCTGAACTGATATTAAAAATGTGTAACGCTCTTTTGTAATCCACACAGACAGATTAGCGGACAACATTTATTGTAGAACATAAAAGGATTATCCAGTAATCCCTTAACAGTAGCATATCAGATACTTATAAAATTATAAAACAATAAACGTACCGTAAACTTTTTATGATAAAAACAATATATTGGTTATAAAATATTTAAGAAGATTTCAAAATATAAAACAATATACAAAACGGCGTTCGTATGAAATTGTGTTCTATCTTTAACATCGATACTTTAAAACTATTACTGAACGATATAGGAATTTAATTTAAATACTTATATAAAAGCACATATTAATTTCGACTAAAAACAAGTTTCAACAATCTTCAATAACAAATTTTAACATTTTTAAACATTTATATAAATATAGAATGTAAAAAACCGATACGGGCAGGGATTCGAACCCGCGACTACTGGGAAACCGTTCCCAGTAGTCGCGGGTTCGAATCCCTGCCCGTATCGGTTTTTTACATTCTATATTTATATAAATTTAAATAAGCTTAACATGGCTATACATGTTTAAAGATATTTTCAAAAATTTTTAAACATCCTAAAGCGTGTTCAACTAAATTATTAATTAGTTATTGACCGCCTTAATTACAAAACTCGCAATATTTTTGAAAAGTTTTTATATTGAAAATACTAAAATAAAAATCTTAAGAATAGCACGTGACTTAGCTTGGATATAAATTATTTATTGAAATTTTCTCTTAGGATTTTAATACACATTGTTATTTTGTTTATTTGTCTGCTATTGATACTGTCTGTATAAATATTGGATACATTTTTAACAAAGAACAAACATTATTCTTGATCTTTGGTAAAGACTCATCTTGAAAAATAAGGATAAAATATAAGGATTGCAATATTAAATTAAGAAATATATTACCTAAGATATTATGATATCCTAGTTAATATATTTTAGATAATATAATAGATTATGAATTTAATAAATATATTACCTAAGTTATACTCCTACTATTAGATAACATTTTGGTTAACTTTAGAGGAGAGTAATAAAATAATGAGGATTTAAATTGTATTTATTAACAATTACATAACACTTTTAAACACGTTTGTACGCTTTTACATTATTTTATGAGAGACTGAAACATTTGCTGAGTAAAAAAAATATTCGAAGAAATCAACTTAAAGTTAATAATGACAGTACAATTTAAAAAACTAATATATGACTTACAAACTAACACGTTAACATCATAAATATAGAGACAGGAGTCGTATCACAAGATGAGGCACTTGATCTTAACTTACTTATCGTTGTTATTATTGGAAACAAAAAAATAGACTTTTGCGTAAAAAAAAAATACGTGATTTTGTTCAAGATTATATAAACACCGGAATGTTTTGATAAAATAATCCAACCAGTTCATTTAGTTCAAATTTGATTTATTTCCTATATTAACGACAACGATACGAGGTAATAATAGTAGGAATAATCCACGTTTTGTGTAATTTACGCGGTAAACCTTCAAAAAGTTTTCATACTTTGATGGACATATTTTCGGTGGTTTAAAATACACTTAAAATGTTCGTGTGGTGTTGAAGTTATTAAATAATTAATCTATTGATATGACAAGATCAGATACAACCACACAATAAAATATTATTAAAATACAATTTGTATAAGTCACAATGTCTTAGTGCGGAATTATTGAGAAAAAATTATATTATTCTTATCAATCTGCTATCGGGCGTTCAACCTGAAAAGTAAAAATGAGAGTATTATTAATTTGAAATTTTCTCGGTTAGTTTATTTTTTTTTCGCTTACACAACAAAAATAGTTTGTAGCTGCTTAATTTTTTTTGGGATTTACAAATTTTTATAGGTCTAAAATTTTTTTGGTAAATGTTTATTATTTTTGGATATTGCTTAAATCTAATAAGTACACACACTTGTGCGTGCAGTATTTAAATGTGAATATGCGCGCGTCATGACGTCACATTGATGTATCTCAAAGATCTTTTTCGTACGCACGTACCTATTATTACGAGAAACCTATTTTAGTTGGAGGCAATTCTCATAACAGATAACTATGGTATTACATATTTCTAAAAGTGTTAAATGCATCGTAGAACATTGCAGATTATTGTGGAAAGCTGACTACAAGAGGTCAACTAATTACAAATAGCCCTGTATATGCATTGCTTATATGTTCACCAACGTGCACAGGAGAGCATATTTATTAAAAAAAAGAATTAAACCAAACATGGCTTACATGTACAAAACAATTTCAAATATTATTATGATACGTTTATATCATTTTTTAAGTAAATATGTTGTAATGTTTACATAAAAAACAATAGTTAAATGCCGAAGAGGCTTTCATCAAAAAGTCGTCAGGAATTTCGTATTCCTGCACTCGTGTATAGATTTTATTCCATGACTATCGCGTAAGACTCGCGTTGTACATAATATTAAGATGTGTCATGTGTATGTAAATGTTAAGCGGTCAAAATGTTAAAAAAGGTAATGTGTTCAAAAATGACTTAGAACTTATTTGATTGAAGATAATTTCTGTTTAGGCAAAATTCGAAATTATCCAAGTTAAGCCAAATTTACAGCATTTTACTATCTTTTGTGTTAATTCATAAGCCTGTATCAAACCACTAAATCAGACGTGTTAATAGAAAACTAATTACTCTATACTTAGGACGTCTTTGAAAATTTTCTCATAATTAAAGTATCAATGGAATTTATGATTTTTTGATTAAATGGTTGAGCTACTTTCATTAATTCCGCACGAGACTTCGATTTACAAAGAAATCTAAAAGTTGCTAGCTTACTAACGAAAATAAAAAACAGTAGATGAATATAAAAATAGATACAATTGATGTATGTCTACACTAATGAAGAGGTCCGTAGAAGATTCTAAGTTACCAAAGTAACTCAACACAGAGCAGTTAAAGTTCCGTTAAAGTTTTGTTCTACATTAAGAGTTTGGCAGGACTGCTGGTGTTGTCATTTCAACAAATGCAAAATATATAAGCAGTTGCTTAAAGGTAACCGGTACAAATCGTTGACGTGTGTGAGAAATAATGTTGGTCGTAATTGACACCCCTCAGGCAATCCATATGGATCCATCCAAATATATATTTTAATTTTACTTTCCCACCTGATAATCCTCTATTTTAAATACATCGATAACGATTTTTATTGCCATCTCTAAGGAGAGATTCATACCATTTGTACCATTTTTTTTACATAATATTAAAACTTGTAACTCCATCGAATGTCAAGACAGATAAGATCAGACATTGTTATTTAAGGTCTAGGTCTCCTCATCTGAAATGGCTACTAATATGCTATTTATTTAAAGACATGACGAGAGTCTGAAATGAAACCAGGTCCAGACTAGTCTGGACCTGGTTTCATTGTTACAAAAATTACACGATAGCTCAGTTTGCGACTTGGATGAACTTCCACCGGTCATAGGTTCGGATTCTACTTCTAGGTGTTTTGCATGATTTTGGAATTGGCCACGTTAATGTGTAATCTCATCATCTTCGTTCTTAAGTCCCTTAAAGGATTTATATTTCTATTACTCAAGGTTCGCTACCATTACTACAAGAGTCTTTTAATATCATTGGTCTGCTTTTAATATCATTGGTGTCCACCTTCGTCTACTGTTTTTTTTTATTTCATTGGGATGCGAAGTCTCATACAGAATCGTGAAACCATTCTAAAGATTCTTAAATTTTCAGAACAAAAAAAAAAGATTAAAAAAGTATATAGAAATAAGTTTTCAAGTAAAAAGAATAAATGAGAAAAAGTTTTTTATCTATAAATCTGACTAAACGATTCAATAAGAGGTAATAAGCTAACACAATCAAAAATAAAATGTTTAAAATGTTTAATTGTATAATGTAAAATTTTGCTTAAACAGAAATTATTTTTTAATGAAATAAGTTCTCAGTAATTTTTGGGACATAAATATGTTCTAATTGGATAAGCCATTAAGCTACGTTCGAATACCATAACCGTATAGACCACTACTATTTTGGTATTCTTAAGAGGTTTCGGTCTGACTGATCTGTCCGATATGTTTCTCTGTTTTTCTCTGTTTCTCTATCTCTGTCTGCCCGATCCAGAAATCAAATGGCATTGTTTCGTTATACGGTTGCAGGTCCCAATCGGACTATGCAACCAAACAAATGATTCTTAGCCTATATACTCAAAATCGGTACAAATGTAAAGCAATGTTAGAGGATTCGTTATTAAAATTACCTTAAAAAATACGTTAAATACAAACACATCCACATATGTTCACCCAAACACACACAGCAAACATGTTTAGTTAAAAACTTAGTATTATTTCCAGAATTAATTTACCTGCATTGATTTGTTAAAACACAAACTGACCTTAAAATTAAATATATGTATAAGACCCCAAAACAAAGTTTTAGCTTAGCTTGGATACTAACTGATTATTTGTTAAGTTAGGTAGTTTGTAATTTAAGCATAAGTTAATGCATAAGTTTTTACTAATATAATAACCTCTCCTGTACATTCTAAGGTTGGCTGCTAGAGAAAGTCTAAGTGGTATTAAGCCCGCCGAAAAAAAATTAGTAAAGACATAATAATTAAAATTATTTATTTTATTTAATATGGTGTGGCTGCATACGAGTATATAAATTAATAATTTAACAAATGAATATTATAATACTTAAAACTCCTCTTGTACATATCCACCAACTAGTATACCAATTATACACTCACTTGTTCTGTGGAGGCCTGGGCTGCGGCATCTCGACGCACGTGGACTTGAGGTGCATGGACAGGAGCCCCTTGGCCACGAAGCCGCGCCCGCACAGAGCGCACGTGTACGGACGAGCGCCGCTGTGGTACCTGCGACGTGTGCGTGTTAGTCTGCGTCGATGTGTGTATATATGTGACGTGCGTGGATATAGCGTTATATAGAAGCCAGTTGGCTACGAGCACATAACCTGTCTGGTTTATGCACTTGTGTGTCAGTGTGCTTGAGTGTGAGTGTATATATAGCGAATATATTACCTCTCGTGTATGACGAGTGTAGAGCGCTGTGAGAACGCCTTGCCGCAGTGCGGACACACGTGCGGCTTCTCTCCCGTGTGCACGCGTTCGTGGAGCGTCAGGTTGCATTTTTTCACAAATCCTTTGCCGCATACTCTGAAACATTAAATATCAACTTTTAGGTTTTGAAATGGTCTGTAAACAGGTTAGGCTTGTTGAGCTTCTTATTATTTTTAATATTTATTTATTTATTTAATAATTTCTTTATTACACAATATACAATATTAAGAACAAATGGCGGGCTTAATGCCTCAAAGACATTCTCTACCAGCCAAACTTACTGTACAGGAGTGGATGTTGGTAGGCGTGCAAAACATAAAAAGTAAAAGAAAAAAAATAGTAAAAAGGTAGTAAAATTTTTTTAAGGCTTTTTAAGACTGATGTATATTGCTATAACGGATCAAATTGTTCCCAAAGAATTCTCATAAAAAGAATCATGCCTAAATAAATGATTATTATTAGTCACTTTTGAAAATTAAAAAAATAAAAAATTAAGCAGACGGGAAAAACAAGGACCCCTTATATTTTTCTAAAATTGCAGCAATACTCTCTAAAATTTAAATGGTTGATATTAATGTTAAATGGTAAAAAAAAAATATGTGTGTGTGTATTAGTGTACACATGTAAGAAGTGAAACTTCTTTATGACATATTTTTTTTTAAAATGATTCATTAATTACAACTATACAGGAATGGCTAATTAAGCTAAATTAGATAAAGTTTAAGCAAAAATAAAGATGGCGCGTAACAGAAAAACGTTACAATTTTTTGGCATTGATATAAAATTTCTCCCATCCGTCGATAAAAAAGTTTCACTTCAAATATGGCGCGTAACGGAAAAATGTGACTTAGAAATAAAGATGGCGCGTAACAGAAAAACGTCATAATTTTCATTAATATTAATTAATTAAAACGTAAGAAGTGAATCGACTGTTTCTGACGGATAATATTCTCATAGAAGAAACACATAAGTACCATAAAAACAGACAAATGTACACAATCCACTTTAAAAATAATAACTTTAGGCTTCTTAAGTCTTAACATGTTGGATCGTCACTATATCACAAATAAAATTATTCTTCATCATGGTTTCTGCTGTTTCGAGTTGTTGTTCGTTCTAGGTATAGCAAAACAGGCCTTATAAAGATCAGGACCCCAATGCTCCATTTCTCAGCCAAAACTCGTATTTCTTTTCATTCTTACTTCTTCTATTTCAGACAATCAATGTATTTTAAAAATATTATAAATTATATTTCTTAATTTCTTCTTCATGTTATAATCTTGAATTTATTTATTAGTTTCAATAGCTAGTCCATAAAATCGTATTGTCCAGTATGTAATTACAACTTATTATTTAATTATAAAACTCTAAAATTTTATTTTTGGTGAATGTAAATTGTGTTTTGTAATCCACATACTTGTCATTTTGATTATTAAGTATTTCCATAGCAACATGGTGTAAAAGAGATGAAGCTATACGAAAAAAACTGGCGCGTAACGGAAAAATGTGACGCGTAACGAAAAAATGTTACACAAAATTTTTTGCCCACCCCGATAATGAAGTTTCACTTCAATAATACTGCGAAAATATTCCTAGTATAATGTACCTTAGGCACAACTAACTTAATACTGTACATGTTTTTTACATGGCTAATTTAATGAAACCATATTTTAAGATGTCACTTTAGATTCGGGATAACAGTGGGACGCCTTACACTAACTCATGCTTGCTAAAAGATTATATTCCGCAAAATATACTAATACATAGTTATAAAACAGTTTACTGGATTTTGTCACAGCTAAGTTAGTTTATTCCACAATATCATCTCAATTTTGCTCGTCAGATTAGGGTCGAATTTAGGACTCTAAATATGTAAATAATAATAAAACAAAAAATACCCGTAAAATGTTTTTCAAATACATTTAACTTACAAAAGTGACAATTTTTTCCCAAAACTTTTTAATTATAATAAAAATAAAACAAAGAACTATTTTGACGACAACTTCTTACAATCAATACTTCAGGTAAATTTTTAAATCACATAACATAAGCAACGGGCCCGTCTATAATATAGTTAAATCTCGGTACGGACGCACGTCAAGTCAACGGATTTAAGAAGAACAATGAAGACTAACTTGCAGACGTGAGGTTTGTAGCCGGTGTGTATTCGGATGTGGAAGGTGAGATGCTCTCGCGAGGACAGCGCCTTCCCGCACACGTTGCAGAGGTAGTTCCTCTCCCCGGTGTGACCGCGCAGGTGTCGGCGCAGCGAGTTGATGTGTGCGAAGGAGCGCGCGCACAGCCCGCAGCGCAGCCGCAGTGCGCCGGCCGCATCGGGGTGCGTGCGCGTGCGGTGCGCCAGCAGGAAGCGCAGATGGGTGAAGGCCTCCGGGCACATGTCGCACAGGAAGCGCTTGTCGGGGAGCCCCGACTCCGCTCCCTCGCCCTCCTTTCCTTTCTTCTGATCGGTCTCCACCCGGTGCGTGAGTCCTGAAAACGGACAGAAACGACTTCAAATATTTTATTCTTCTTAGTTAACCTAAAAATATAATATTACCGGCGGTAGCCGAGACCCACCGTGCTTCAATATAAGGTAGGGATCCCGAAAGGTGTGCGCGCAGAGGCCGCAGCGTAAGGGTCGCGTGTCGAGCGCGTAGTGCCGCCGCCAGTGCTCCGCCCAGCCCGCAGCGCCGCCCGACACCGCCTGCAACGCACCACCATCCTCGTCAATTTGGCAAGTTTCCAACGATATTGCCATATAGAGCATTTTTTATTATACATATTTTTATACATTTTTGATATCATTACGATATCAAAAATGTATAAAAATATAATAAAAAATGCCCTATATTATATATATATTATTATATATATTATTATTATTATGTACAGTATTTAAACATCGATTAAGTAACTCTGGTTACATCGAATGAAAACATCGATTAAAGGAATGAAAATTATCTCAAAATATCCAGTGACTGAAATGCAGCAGGATGATTATTTCCTCTGGGTGCTCTTGTTTTTATAGAATATATTATATTTATACACTAGCTTTGCCCGCGGCTTTGCACGCCTTAAATTTGTAATAAAACAATTCTCTATTCCTTTTTTTTTGTATTGGCTTCTATATGACTTGTTTTAAGTGATACAATCAAAATTACGACAACGACAGACATCGCTCACTGACAAAAATCTATTTAAAGTTTTAATAATGATTAGATACTGTATTTTTTTTTTATACCTCTCTTGTTTTTACTTAAACATCCATTTAAATACTTTTTAAACTGAGTACTTAATAACCATTCTAACCATATATCACACTTATAGATTTTATTGAAAATAATAAAAAAAAGACTATGTAAACTTGAGAAATTCTGACCTACACAATCGACGTTATTTTGACCATCAACTTGTAGGTCTGATTTTATTTAAAAAAGAATTTTCTTTATTAAATGCGAAATAATATGTATTAGATTATGATAAGTTAGCTATATACATTAACAAAATTTTCAATCCTCAACATTCACAAAAGCCATTTTTAAGACGGTTTGCACGGTACCATACCATAGTGCGCCGACCGACCGTAAACGCGATGTCCCTATATTTTAAATCTTTAATATCTTCGAAAATAAACATTTAAATGACATGCTGTAAAGACATGCTTGGCTATTGTGGGTTATCCCTAACAGATAAACATATATCATATTCCTTGTAAAACTTTCTAAGGTATACAATACTTAGTACATTATTTTGATCTATCTCGTAGAGTTCAGACAGCGCCTGCAATGTAAGCGCAAAACAATGTGTTGGTTTACCACTTCGCATTAGAAATCTTGAAATTGTCAGTGGTTGTCTAATATATTAAGCATATTATTATACATATAAGCTTTCTCTTGAATCACTCTATCTATTAAAAAAACTGCATCAAAATCCGTTGTGTAGTTTAAAAGATCTAAGCATACATACAGACATAGGGACAGACGCGAAAAGCGACTTTGCTTTATACTACTTTACTATGTAGTGATGTTTATATATTATCTCTGCTAAGTAATAATTTCTATGATAGACAAAAAAATAAATATACAATTTAATTCTGATTTTACAAGTTAAACATAGAAAAATAAAAAAGAGTTGCCACTCCTGTCAAGCCTAAATTTATTTATTAACAGCTATTTAAATGTTGTAAATAATAATAAGCAATGTTAAGATAAAATATAAGTAACACCAAAATAATTCGAGGCTCACACGGAGGTCTCGGAGCCTGCCCTTACCTTCTGGCAGCGCATGCACCTCTGCGTGGTCCCGGGGGGCGGCGGCGGCGGCGGCGGCGTGCTGGCCGGCGGCGACGAACAGGCGCCGTGGTGCCTGCAACCAGGACGGGTGTCTGTACTGTTCTGGTTTAACTGAGTCAGATATGAAGTGATGAGATTGTATTGCAATGTGATCCCCAACTAGTCAGAGCCTGAGGTCTGTTTCTCACATGGAAAAAGTCTTTGTGTGTACTAAATATTATTTTTGTTAGCCTGAATGGATTTTATATTTGTTATTTTAAATTTTGTTAAAATTTTATAAATTATACCCTTGTACATTAGTAATAGTTCTCATATTAGGCTGATACTATAAATTCTCTCAAATCTAGAGATACAAACTTTGATAGCAGGTTGATTAAGAGGAGGAGACACAACCCACTTTAAGGCTTCTTTGAAATTTTTATAATATAATTATATTTTTAATTCATATTGGGGCCCGAGAAGTACTGATAAAAAATGACGATTATCACATAAGTAAGTCCATATAGAGTACTGTTAAAGGGCAATATTAATACAAACATACTTATAATGATTCAATAACTCCAACTTGGTGTTCCACTTTTCCGAACATATGCAGCATGAATAATCCTTAGTCTTCCGCTTCATAACCACCACCTCCTCCTTTACCAGATCCAGATCTATTACATTATCTGGATAACTATGACCTAACTCACATTCTTGTTTGGTCTTTCGCTTTTTACCTTTTTTGCTTTCCTTTTTCTCCCCATTAATACTGACAATATCTTTCCCTGATTTCTTTTTTATGTGTACAAGTAATTCATCCTCACTACCTTTACATGGTACATCATTCAAATTGTTATCGTCATCATATTGTTCACTTTTAATCTCTAACGGGGAATCTGACCGTGGTTCATCTTTAACCTGAACTGTGAAAGTGTCATTTTCATTTGTTTGTGTAGCCTGGTGACAGTAGCTCTGTGATGGTGGTGAGTGGATGTTCCGTTTAATAATACCAGGATCAATGGATTCATTGTGGGTCAGAGAAGGTAACACACCTTTTAACCTGGAAATGATAAATATTATCATATTTTAATTTTAATGTCTTGCACTTATGAAATTGTATTTTTTTCTTCCACAACTGACCATTCTAAAACTCAGTACATTTCTAGCAAAGTCTATTATTGTAGTCATGCTGAGAGTCTAGAGAACTTTAACTCAATGTGAGTCCAAATTTAACTCAATGTGAGACTTTTTTGTTAGTTGTGTTCAAAAACTTTTAGTTACAAGGAAACTTTATGATTTAACACGCAGTCTTTTTATTCAATTGAGATTTATATTATCTATCTCAAATTAACAAATGCAATAATCAAGTAGTGATCATAATCCTATTTGCAATAAAAAGTGAGTCAGCTGCTTATTAATTAATTAAATATATGCAAATTAAACTTTAGACTAGCATGTCATCAAAGTACATCAGATTGAGAGCCTTTAAAACAATATACACATGTAAATTCTAGGAATAGCTCACCTGTTTTGAACTTCGATAGCTTCATTACAAAATTGGTAAAAGTCGTTTACTTTACAGCTGCATTTGTCACAGACCTTTTGCGGAAGCCGGTCGTTTTTAAAAACCTGTCGGAAACCATAACATACAAGTTCTATAACAATAAGAAACAAAATTACAAGGATACACTTCACAATACCTTTATCGGTAAATACAATGACATTTTCAAAAACAAAGCGTTTTCTTCATCGAAAATATAATTATTGACGAATTTTGCAGAACAGCATAACCGGCAAACATCATCCATTTTATATAATTAATACGAAATATAATAATATAATTTGAAAATCCCAAAACATTCCTGTGTATTTATTTCTTTATGCAAAGTGATTAGAATTTATAAACTATATAAAGTGTAAACTATAAGCTGTCATATATATATTATTGTGTTCAGTCATTTTACATTTGTCAGAATTGACCTTAAACAGCCGGAGTTGCCAGTTGATCATGGGTTGAGGTGCATTTTGCAAGACCTAAATTGTAGAAATCTATATATTTATAATATATATACATACAGGGATTTCAGCAGACAAGAGGGTGGGCGGGGAAGGCAGGCGCGACAGGGGCCTGCGCCAAACTTTTGATTAATGAACACAACGTTTGTAAAGTTAACTTGCTCCAGTTAAATTGCAAATATGCAAAACATTGTAAACTTGACTTTTCTGTTCCAAACTAATTTTATTTTAGATTATTTTTATCCCAATACGACTATTTTGCATCTAAAAAAAAGTACGAACCTTGTTTTTTTTACATTATTCATGGTCATTTTATTTCACTATAAAGTATATTGTATAAATAAATTTAAAATATATTTTTATTAATATTGCTATTACATTACTACTCTAGAAATTAAGTTAGTAAGATCGTATGAAGGTATTGTTAGCGATAAGACAGTTGTCTGTGTTATCTCTTTCTTATAAAGTATATTATACCTGTAAATGTAAGATTATATACTATTAGTAAGAGGATATGAAGAAAATAGTAGATGGTCCAAAGGTTCATAAGTTGTAATAGTTCATTAATTTTACTATAACTATTATATGTTGTTTTATATTTTATAAATGTTTTATTTTAAATTGGCATATCGTAACTTCCTGAAGAGAGCTCTTTTCGCACGATAACCAGCGATAAAGTCGTCGACTACCACTTATCTTTATCTTTATCGTGCGCCTTTAACAAATAAGGTGTAAAAAACGAGATAAAAGTGAAATACAATTGTAGCTGGTTGGCATTTCACTTATATTTTATAAAACTGCATCATCAAATTAAGAAATCACCAAATGCACTTATATGGAGTTGTAATTGTACGGGCCATTTTAAATTTTATTGTTATATAGTATTTTCAGACAGGAACATGATCTAATTAGTTAGTTATTAACATATATCTACAAAATATATTTAAATTGTGACTATTGACAGTCTAGGTAATAAACTTCCTAACATTTCTTAATATTATTATGAAAATATAGTTTTATATATTTTTTACGCAAGTTCAGTGAGATATGTTTCAACTATATGTTTTAAACATAATTATAATGCACATGCGGGCTAAATGCTCATAGTTCAAAGAACTTAGAACATATTAGGCCAGGCAATAACGTTGGTACTAATATTCCTCTTTTTGGCTGGTGATAATAAAGAATTACAGCATTTTAGAGGCAAGGCTATACCACAACTTTTTATAATTCTAATCCCATACCTAAATAAAAACGTAATTGTAAAAAAAAAACAATTGATATAAGAGAATTCACTATGATTGGAGTTTAATAATTTAGATTCACCAAATTAAATTGAACTGTTCTTCACATTAATATTATCTTATTAAATATGATAATATTAGTATGTGCGTGTGAATTGATACGTTCTATCAGAGACCTATTTGATAAGGAATGGAAAAATAGGTTTAGGTGCGGCCTATCAGGTAAAGCAATCTGAGGATAATTGGTTAAAAAAAACAGATAGTGGCGTTCCTTTATGTCAGTTTTGATAGCATTTGTTTTTAAATCTATACTTTGAGTTTATAAGAATACAATAAGATTTCTCTATGAATTCATTTAATTACATGTCTAGTTTTATTATATTGAATCAGGAGCTAAATGTAGTAAGATCTACCTTATGAATACGATTTTCTAAAAAAATACAATGATTATAGTATATTATCAGGTTTTAAAACTTATTCATAGCTACTAATTATTATTCTTGGATCTCTTTCGCACAGCAACATAAAATTTTAATAAAGTAGGGTAATAATTGGTATCACGGTGATACTGCATTTGACTGAGGCGATAAGAGTAACCATAGGGTTTTAGAGGATATCCAGATGCTTTCTATTCCAACGAGTTCTACTTTACCTTCCCTGCTATCTCCTGGGCCTGGCTATTTTCATGAAAGTTTTTAAAGAAAAAACTTAGAAAATTCGTACACTTGTATTCATCACTCATTTTATTTGTTAAAAAATAAATACATTGAACATACATGATACTTCAAAATTCATCTGGATTGTCAAGTATAGATGTCTTAAGTGCAACGACATAATGCTATTAAAACGTTTTTGATATGAAACTCTTAAAATAACTTCAGACATTTGACCCCCGATGTGACCTGGGAAAGCAGGAACCTTGAAACATTTGATAAACATAAGATGAAAATCGATACGACAAACTTGCGAGTCGACTTTGCAATCTAGTGAAACGAGCACACACACGGCTCTGAACTCTGACTTAACTTTAACCCACATAACAAAGTTCAATGTAAACACAATACGGTGGAAGTTTTCGAAGTTCCAGTTCACGGCCGCGAGGCGACTGGGCCCGCCATCACCCCGCGCCCGCGCCGACCGCGCCCCCTTAAACACCCTAAAACTCTTTCAACCACCCTCGCTCCACGCGGCCACCCTTCACCGTCTCCAGCAGCTACCGCCGCCGACGCCGACGCCCACTGTCTCTGATTGTTGCCTATATGTCATTTAGAGGCTAATATATTGAAACAACTATTTTTATTCCAAAATTGAAAAAAGTGAAAAATATTTAAGTAAAACCAAAACTCTGAGCTTGCTTTGCCAAGTTGCCTGATGATCTTATTTAATAATTAATTCTGTGTTTAGTTTTGGACATAGTGGTTAGTTCATTGTTCATAGTTAATCGTCATTTCTGTTTTCAGACTTTAATAATTGTGGAACATGTAATAAATTAATAAGAACTATGTTTCATGAATATTAACTGATAAATAATTTATACACTACATATATTTGAAATACACCTGTCTATAAGCGTTCCAGAAAGCACACACCTTGTGTCTTATCAAATGACACCGTTTGATACGCGGCTTTTGCCACCTTATCTGTCATGTCGAAATTCTTCCACGTATTATAACGTACCTATTTTAGTTACGGCGTGTTTTGTAAATTATCATCAACTTTTTTACCTCTATGCCAGAATACTTTTTCAGTCTCAGAAACGCAGATTTAAGGTTATTGCTGGCTAGTATAATTGTACTATCTTCATAAGTAGATATTTGATTATAAATGAATCATGCAACCTTCTATCGATAAACTAAAGTATGTATATTAATTGATAAGGCTCGGCTTGGTTTTAATATGTTATCACACGAAAGCCATCAACATAATCCTTTTGTTATGAACAAATGAAATATGTAAGAAAATATATATTTGATACCTATTAAATAAAGTATATTACTAAGCAATAATTGATAACATAACTGAGTGAAAGATTAATATTAAATGTTGAGAGACTAATAAAATTACGTCCCAAGAATTATATTTAACCTGGTTCAGAAAATATTATAGTGAAAATTATCTAATGCCTTATGCCGACAAGCTGCAACGTAATAAATGTGTATCTCCATTGTAAACAACTAGTAATTGTGATGGAGCAGTCGCTAGCTGATAGCGGGCCGGTGGTGTCGGTGCCCGCGGTGTTTCAACCGCCAGCGGAGCCCTACGTGTACCAGAGCCAAGCGTCGTCATCGAGCCGCTTATCATCAATACCTTGCCGATTGGTGGAGTGAAGTGTTTGCAATGCTGATACGGCCAGTGGTAACCAATCGATTTCCCGTTTCATCATATCTTATCACAATCATGGTGGACATTCATACCGCTCGTCAGTTTCCTGATATCGTATCTGAAGATATAATATAGTGTATAAATATGGGCCCATCGATCGATCGGGTCTCTATCGAAGTTTGTGCTCTGATTAAGATTAACTGTCGAAGCAAATTTAGTGAATTTTTGCAGCCTCGGACCACTTGATGGTAACTAACGGTGCTGTACTATATTTAAATCCTTAGTAAACAATTATATTTATCCATAATTTCTAAATAGTTTTATTTAGAGTAATTGATGTGGTAGTAAATATAATTAGCTAAGTTTCAGTGTTATTTCAATATGAAGAGTACGTGCCCTGCTACTTAGTTATTCAAAGTGTCTCTGTTTTTTAGAAGCAATGATTACGTAATAACATATGGTGGCCCAATGGCACATGTGTGTGTTTTTTCTATGCCGCTGCCTGTAAATCGTATAATTTTGGCCTTTATTAAAATCTGTAAAATTAATATTTTGTACATTTCACACATAGCAACGTAGGTATGCTGAGGGGGAAAAGTAGTACTCTTATCAGAGTACGTCAGCCGCACCTTTTCAAGCAGTGATAGCGCGCCTACCGACTCTATAACGGGCACGCGGATTTCGATTGTCACAGCGTATTTTTTTATGAAACATAATATATAAATTTAAATTTATTTTTCAGATCTGACATAGAAAACTCTGGAACCGGCTTCACGTCTGAGTTGGACAGGGGATCTTGACAGTTTAATTTTATATGCTGCCAGATCTATCTTTCCAGCTCACACGTGGAACCCCCTTCAACAGCTGCTTTTTGACTTGGGCTCCTGGGTTCCTGCAATAATGGAGAAATCTTGTGTTAAGGATTAAGTGGAGGTGTGATCTCTTCACTTTTTTTATTTAAAGTGAGATTCAACTCCTCCAACTTAACCCTGAATCACAATATTCGTCAATACTATAATAACTTACAGATTTGTTTTAATTTATCTTACCACGTGTATGTAGTATGTAGTTTATGTGCTTTTTGTTTTATTATTATAGTTTTAATAAATATATTGAAATGATCCTGTATCTAATAAATATATTGAAATGATCCTGTCTGTATATTATTTATCCCATATTATCCTTATGTAATAAATATTATAGTCTTTTAATAATAATAAAAATATATTATACTTATATGTGATGCCTATATTGTCATTTAAAAGTAAGCGCTTAGCACACGGCGCCACTGAGCGCGCATGCGTGCATTATGAAAGACCCAAAACTATGAGACTAACCCGAAGTGCATCACAAATCAGTAAAAAAAATCACAACACTCAACAAAAAAATGGCCAAAAAAATGTTGGTAACACCGGTGCGCTAAAAAAGCTTGCAAACTTCACGCACATAACCTGCGCTGGACATCGACTCGTCCTATCTAACTCTGGGAAAATGTATATTGATTTTTCAAAGAAAAGTCAACCGATGTAACAAAACACCGTTCGCGGAGTGTTTATACGCGTATTAAAGCGTCGCGGTAGAAGTGTAGTGTCGTCGAGATGGTGCGACGGTATATCTCGGCGTGTTCCGAGTGAGATTAGAGAGAGTGTCGCGTTGCTCGGCCGACGGCCCGGAGCCTGGCCGCGGCCAGGGCCTGGGCGCGCCATGGACGCCGCCGCCGATCCGCTGCGAGCGGTCAGGCCGTGAGTATCGCGTTTACGACGTCTCCCCAGTTGTCGTGCCATAAGATCCTTCTTAGTTTCAGTCGTCTTACTTACGTGGTAGATTATTTTGGTCCTCGCGGGCCCATTCGACATTGCGAAATCGTGCGCGACCGTTTTCCGCTTTAGCGCAAAGCCGACATTCTCTCGGTGTTGCAGCGTCACGGCCTCCACAACGTTGCGCCATTTCGAGCGATCGGATCGTCCGTGAGAGTGAGTCGAGGCGAGGACACGGCGATGTCGCAGCGGCAGGGCGGCAGGGCGCCGTCGCCGATAGCCATCTCGTAGCGCGGCGGCCGAGCGTGACCGCTCTGCCACCGCCTCACGCCTCGTCCCTCGGGCGAGCGAGACTTTCTTGTCCCCTTATATCTCGTATGAATGGAAGCAGAAGGCATCGTAAATCAGAATCGTGTTTACAGTTTTTGCAACTCGCACGATACCTGTCGCGCCTCTCTTTGTGCAAGGGTAGCGCGAGAGAGTCTCGGCTGGCGCTCACGAGACGATCAAGTGAATTATGCCTAGGTGGTAGGTGCATATACGGTGCACTATACATAACATACCTAAAGTACGCGCCTACCTATCTATAGTGCAGCAAAGGCTACTACATACCTACTCAAACAAAGCATTTGGTCACAAATCCATAATTCTGAACTAACAACGTTAGTTTTTGTGTTCTTTGTGAATTTTTGTGCGTCGTCCGTGCAGTGTTTGTGTTCAAAAGATAATTAGTGAGTTTTGAAAACATCTGTGTTTGTCAATTCTTTTATTTAGTGTATATTTTGAGGTTAGGTCGTGATTTGTACGAAAGTGTACGTTCAGAGAGCGGTGGACAGGAATACATCGCCAGTGAACACTTACGGTATTGATTAACATTTCTGTGTGTGGGAGAGTATATGTGTTTGTGTCAAGACATCATGACCAAAGAAAGAACTAACTAAGCATAATTTTAGAACCTCCTGCATCAAATCCTTGCATTTGGCATAATAAATAAGTTAATTAGTGCTGATAGTGTACCAGTGCATAGTGAGAGGAAGCAGGTGGAGGCTAAATCCATGTGAGGTAGCCTTACTCCATGATCAGGTGATATTGAAACATTTTTATTACCAAATAATATTTTACATAAATTTCAGATTAGAAACTTTTAAAAGCTAATTGAAAAAAGTATGTGTCTTTTCTTATAATTCTTTAATATAATAAAACATTTCTTTATGAAGCATCAAAAATTAACATTAAGATTTAAAGGTTAGTTACTATTATTCACTATACTGATTGACTGATTTATTGTTTATAGCAATCAATTTCCTTACCTTTATTCTTTTCTATATTTCATTACATTTTAAAACGGAGAGTGGTGCACATGACCAATAATAAATTAACTCATCAAAAATTACAACTTCCCAATAACATGAAGTTTATTTGAAACTTGTGCAAGAAGTGATTAATTACATGAAAATGAACATAAACAAAAAAAAATGTGTATCTTCTTTATTTTACTGTAGAATTATATTCTTTGGAATTAAAGTATTACAGTCTGAAGTCTATATGTTTACACAAGTTTTTTGAAAATAATATTTTCAGTTAATTTAGTGAACAGCACACAACATTTTAATGAAGCAAAATTATTTATCAAAACATTAGTAAAGTAACCACTAAGATTTAGTATTTATTTACTGAATATTGCTGACAATTTTCAACCATCAATATCTAATCTGTCATAAAAATACAAGTAAAATATAATATAAATATAATAGAAATATGCCAAAAGCTCTAAACACTGATTTTATTATTGTTGACTTTTGATAAAGTCAAAGTTATTCTTCTTTTTAATATAGTGTTAGGTATATAATATTCAACCTCATGACTCACATATCTAATGATTATTGTGTTGTGAACTATAATTGCAAATTGTAGAAAATCCCATGTCTCTGATGTAAACACCACAATAAATCATTTTTATTGACAACAGGTTATCAGAATCCTAAACCCATTACCTAGTTATTTTTATTATATCTTAATTATAATTAGGCAATATTCTTGTTAAGTTTTATAATAAAATTCATAATGTAATGAAAATTCATAAAAATCCTCCTTATTTGCAAAAAAAAATGATTTTTTTGTAATAAATGATATTTCCAAACTTATTTGTAAGTAATGTCTTTAATAAAACTTGGTAAACTGCTTGATTCTTTGTCCCAAATTATGAACCAGTCAAGGTCCAAAATGTGTTGGTTCTGATGTTTGATTATTTTAATACATATGTATGTTTTAATGTATTATGTCATGGCATATATGTATTGTAAGTAATCTTACTAAGGATTCACAATTTTATAATTATATAAATATGTATGCAAATTCTTATTGAAAATATGAAGTTAATTTTTGATTACTTACTTTAAATTCTTGAATTTGGGCTCCATTACTGATTTGTACATTCCAGCTACAAACACAAAACACAAAGAAGCAGGTGGTATGTTAAGAGAAGTCAGACCAAATTAATGATATAGTGAACAGTATTAGCACAAGTGAATAATTTAAAATAATGTATAACTAGATCATGAAAAGGAAAGTGCTTGTTAGTAAGAATCACCTCACTTGGCCCGAGTCCACAAAATTGTCACAACTTGAGTCACTGATAACACAGAATAGCTTTTATACAGACTAACAAATTATTATACTATTTTATTTAGAGTATTGGATACAGGAATTAATAAAAAGATATTCATTTCCTAATATTAAGATGTTTCTGACTTGAATTTGATTAAATAATATGCTCTAGTTAGAATCTGAAGTCTCTTAAGAAAAAACATCTATACATTATGTTGAGTGTAAAAAATAAATATACCTACACCACAAAATTTATTCTAAGAAATTTAGGTTTTTGTACAATGTTTCCTTCACCAGGAACATTAGCAGAAAATGTGCTATAACACATTTATATGTAAAAAAAAAACAATCTGTAATTGAACTTGGCACTCTTCAGCTAGGCATATGAGCAGATTTTGACACAGTAAACTGGTATGAAGAATGATTGTATAAAAATCATGAAGAACCCATAAAGCATACATCAATATTATTAAAAGAATAGGTTATCTGACAAGTGAGTGTTTTCTACATTCAACTTTGGTACTTATCAATTCCTTTCTAAAATTTATTAAATTTTATTAATAGAAAATCTTTTAATATATTATTTCCTTAGTTTTGTGCATTGATGATAAGGTGGTTTTGAAAATTTTATTAATTAATGTTGAACCAGTGCAGATGACGGTACTGTACTCTCTCACTGGTTTGTATATTTTCTTAGAATTCCTTAGACATTAGGGCAAAGACTTAGAAATAAATGTAAAATCATTGTATTCTATTGTAAACAAGTATCAATGTTGTTTACAAGATATTTACCATGATTTGAGTAAACTCCAACTAACTCTGTGAAGTGGCTAACCGCTTAACATAAAAAAATAAAACAGAAATGTTCTAACATGACAAATGTTCTTTAAAAATCATTAATTACTTCAATGTAAATAAATAACCATGTTAGTTTAAAATCTTAAAAGATTTTGTTATCATCCAAACCATGAATGACCTGTATTGACCTATTTGCAAATCTTGAATTAATTACTGACTTATTGGTTTGTTTTGAATATTTTTATCCTGTTATTAAAACATTTTACTGCTTATTTATTATTTCCATTTTTTTTTAAAAGATTTACAATTACTTTATTGAAACTATTTTGTCCGTTTTTCTATTTAGAGTAATTTCATTTATAACTTTGAGAAAACTTAAAATTCAGTATATTTAATAACTTTTTTAACATGTTGTAAAAATATATAACCTACATATTATTTTTTTTACCTTTGAAATAGACATGATTGATTTTGATACCAGTGAGAGTAAGATTTGCTCTTAGAAACAGAACAAATATCTACCAATAGGAATACATGTGGCGGTAAGACAGGATATCTGTATAATAAATTTAATACAATTATAAAAGAGTGTTCTTGGAGTTTCTAGATGATGGACTAGTTCCTTTACTTTTCAGTACATTCAGTTGCCAGTGATATTAAAAATGTAATAAATTTTAATTATTATCATGGAATGTATCATGGAATAATGTATAGTTACTATATATAATGTATGACTCGATAATTGACCAAGCATGTAATAATAATATCACAGATGACTATTCAATTTAACTGCTGATAATATATTATATACAGTATTTATATATATATGTATGTGTATATATATATATATATATATATATCTAGAGAGAGAGAAAGAGAGAGAGTATATACTCTACTTTGACTGTATTAGTTTTCTCTGGCTCTGATTACTATTATAGCTAGGTCAAGTAATTGAGGAAAACTTCTTAGGTACTGTCACAAGTGCTATTGTCTTATATTGAAGTTGGTTTATACAATTTCAAATTTACAACTCAGATAAATTATTCAATTGGAAAACCACTTTCTATGACTGACAGGTTATTTCTGTGAGGTACGGAAAACAGTCATACTCAACAGTTATCACACAAAATCCACAGTTATATATAATTATTAAGGTGTCTAGTAAAAATACCACCAACATTAGTATTATATACAGACAATACGTCTGTAAATTGGTACTTTTAGAAAAAGAATTACAAACATTCATTTAGAAAAAATCTTGTTTTACTGGCTTTTAACAATATTTTTAGACCACGAAGTAAATGTGAGATACATTATCTACAAAAGATTAAACTGCTTTATGAAATAACTAGAGGTCGCCCGCGACTCCGTCCGCGCGGTTTTTAGTGTTTCTTCAGCGCACGCGAGGAAAGTTCTTAAAAAATAAATCTTTTCCCGTTTTAGCAGCATTTTTCATTGCTGCTCGACTTCTATAAGTCACAGCGAGATGACATATACCCTATAGCCTTTCTCAATAAACGGACTATTCAACACAAAAAGAATTTTTCAATTCGTACCAGTAGTTCCAGAGATTAGTGCGTTCAAACAAACAAACTCTTCAGCTTTATAATATTAAGTATAGAAGTATAGATTATCGTTAAATTAATGAAGGAAATTTATAAATAATGATTAATTATCAATTTCCTCAGTAACCAAAAGTTTGCCAAATTATTACTTGTGGATATGTGTGTGGGTATCAACAGTTTGATAGATACGAAAAATACTTATATTTTATATTATCTTAAATTTTATATATATTTATTAAAACTTTAAAATTGTTGTTAAACGGCAGATTCTGATAAACATTGCATGCAGAATCACTAAAATTTTCGAATTTGAGTAATATTATAAAATCAGATGGATGTTGATCTATCTGTACTTGGATCTGTTCTTGTAGGCCTTGGATGCTGATCTGTACTTTTGTGATTACATCTGAAGATGTCTCGACTATGTAAACAGTTGTAAATCTAAAATGTGCATGAGTTGGTTAGAAGTGCGCGGTAGCAGGGACCTGATACCGCGCTATCTCGTACAAGTGGGTCGTTGTACTTGATCCTGCAGTGACTTGCATGCAACTATGCATTGCCATGCTTTGTTACATGCATGCAGACAGACCATGCATACACGTTACTAAGGATTTCGATTTAAGTATAGAATGTAATGAGTAGTAAGAAATGCATGCGTTTCTTTGTTGTAAGTTAAAAGAATCACAATATTTTTTTACAATTTGTCAGATTTTTTTTTTTTGTAAAATTATTTATTATTTAAATTGTCTTCCTATACAATACTTGTGATATGTTTTTGAAATGGTATGTTATGCCTTATAAAAAGTGTAGTAAAAAGTGTCCAAACTTGTGAACAGTAATTTGTTAAATTTCTGTATTGCTAGTAGTAGTAGCATTTACATGTGCATAAATACGGGTAGGTTTAAAACTATGGTTTGAATTTCTCTTTGAATCATCAATACCTACCTGTAAGTGCACCTATAGTAAGGTGATATACTGTTAATGTAAAAAAAGGCACATTTAAATAAGGTTCTGTTGTTATTTTAATGTTTGTAATACTACCCATCTTTTAAATAATCCGCGCCCTTTTTTTCTCTGACATGCAATTTATCTTATAGAGTTCAATGAACTTTCTTTTTAAAACAACCTGATGCAGTAGTTTTATAAAAAGTAATGAATATGTCCTTAAGACAATCGTTTAAATGTTGTATTATAAGATTTAACGTAAAAAAAACGCAGTTTACCCCGACATGGGAACCCTACCGCGGCGGCTGCGCGCATATTAAATACATAATTAGGTGGATAATTGCACGCTTCGTCACTGCTTGTGCGCCTCGCTTCGCTCACTCACACACAACAACAAAATATTTACACATGCACACACATATTCTCATGACGGTTCGATAGGTTTTTGTTATTAAACTGAGATATAGCACGGATATCATTAATATTCAGAATATAAATTAGTAGGTACATGATCTTTCTTTTGGACTATGAGTCATGTTTAGTTTTTATATAAAACCTGTAAAATTATAATATTTTGTGTTTAGACTGTCGTTTTTTGCTATTACATTTCTGTAGCCATAAATAATATAACCGTTATTTAACAGTACAAAAAAAAACAACAAAAAAAGATACTCTAAAATATTGTATTAAAACAAGTCTTCAGATTTTGTAATTGATTTTTTTTTTGGAATAAATTTACTCTCTCAAATCAGAAATCATGATTTATTTATACGCTTGCTAGTATTTGGAATATCCATCTGCCCTTATACTAATTATCTGGGGTCAGGGAGTATGTTGATCTCTTCCACGCTTGATCATACGTCATCTCCGTGCAGACTTGCATATCATTGCTTGCCTTAACAACATTTTACAATCAAACAACCATCCAAGTCATCAGATCGTCCTCTTCTCTTCCCTTCATCCTCTTCTCTCCATCCACATTTATTCTTACGTATATTTAATCTATTGAGAATTTTAATTATGGAAATAGCTAAGAAACAGCTTTTTTATATCTATATTAAACAAACCTTTTACGATTAATACATATAGAGATGTCTCTAAAATATTCAAGTATATTTTTTTTACTTAAATCAAGACTTTTTTCTATACAGAATATATATATTATATTAGAATCCTAATTTAATTTTAAGTGCGTACCTAAAAATACAGATAGTATTAAATAATTTAATTACATTTTAAAATATGTATACTTAATATAACACATCAAAGCCAAAATAATAAAAATAAAACCTCATTTACCGCCAGCGCTTAAAATGAATTGCCGAAGCGCCACGCACGAGTGACGCAATAAAAAAGCAATAGCCAAAGAAAAACAAAAGTAAAACAATTAACCCGACGAGACCTTGGAAAAAATCCTGGCTTATAATTCATAAACGGTCATTAGCTTTAAACTTGTTCTGTACTTGTGGTGAGGATAGATGGATGGAGGCGACCTCTTGCGGAGATGACGACTTCGCGTCCTCGACAGCGGCCTCCGCCGTCCTCTGCGGCCTCGGCTGTCCTCTGTTCGGTTCGGTCGGTTATCATTTGCATTATTTCATAATTGCTCGAACGGATAATGAGCGCTCGTTAGGCAAGTAATTACTAGATACACACGAAGGTCTTTGCGTTACATTGATTTTTGCAATGGCTTAAATTAAACACCTTGGATTGGGAAACTTCGATATTTTATCTGAAACAAGTTTGAACGCGACAAAATTTTATTATTCATTAATTACTTGTAATATTCTATTTAAGCAAGATAACAACCCATGTGTAATATAGGTACTTATATAGATAATAGGTACTAGTCTATCTAGACTGTTAAATACTAAGTACTTATCTAAGTGCCTTATTATCACGAAGTTTACCTTTCTTACTTTTAATTGTGTACAATGTACAAGCCAGATATTCCGTATGAAGAAGACAATTAACAATATCTATCTAGTAATCAGAAAACAGTTAAGCTAGACAACAATACACGAATAGTAAAAACTAATTCTTGTCCTGAAGGTCAACCGAATCAACCACATGCGTTTTTCTAATGTTATCTTTAGATTAAACATTATATAATAATGTTGTCGCTATTTCATTTACCTTAATTTTTTAATATTTATTTTACATACCATTCACTATTAAAGTTTAAGCGATTTTTCAAGAATGGAATGCAAGACATTTTACAATAATATATCTCAGATACACTATATAAATATGTAATTGTGATGTTTGCTGAATTGGTAACAAAATTTAGGACTCTTATCAGCGACTTCCTCTGCTTTTCTCCTCCCCACCTCATTAAAACCTTATACCATCCATCAGTTCAGAAAAGCATCTTGTTAGTTGACTGAAATAGTAGGCTAGCACTACATTACAACTCATCAAAATCCTTGTAGTCGTTTTGTAAATATAGCCTAAATTGGGTTTTTACATTACCTATACCTAGCTAAAATAAAAGGAGTTATCGTATATGCTGACTGAGATAAGAAAGTTGTTACCACATCAAAAAAATCCCAAAATCTATCTATAAATTTTTGCGTGTTGACGGAACCAAATCAACCGACAGATACAACAATTATAAAAACGATTGTTTTAATTCTGTGTTATGTATTTAACACCTATAGGTATATAATCTATGCTCAAATTCGCCTTTTTTACTAATTTGTTATATACAAAGACAGCGTTTTATATAGTGTTGAAAATAAATTAGCGAAAGATATTTGTTTGCGAGAATTATCTCATATAAGTTAAGCTCCATCCGAGACTCGTTGACGTGCGATTTATATTTTTACATTATCGTAATGTTTTTAACATTAACAATTATATATTTTATTCTCAAACGTATTTAATACGTGGTTAATGATTTTTGATTTCAATGGAAATATTCTTTAACTTATAGTACGAATTTCTCAAAGAGCAGGTGTACGTAATGCCACATCGTGAAAAAAATATCAGACTTATTATTCAAGGTGATAATAAAAAACTAAATAATTCATACAACTGTCATAAGTATTGTACAAGTCATTCACAAATAAAATACCAGCTAATCAGAAATCTTGATTGGCGGGTGTGATCAAATTGTCACAGTTTAGCGAATTACATTACACATTTGTTTACATTTAGTGTCGAGCGTCAACGTAATAACTCACCTCACCAAGAGTTGGTGAATGAATCTTATTTGGTCGTTATGTTTATTACGATCGCGGGCCACGATGTTGTCTGGACGGTTTTATCGTATTATTTTAGATTTAAATTGATTTATTGTATTTGTATTGTATTAAATGTTTTGTATCATTACTATCTGGTATTACTCAATTCTACACTTTGCTTTATATGTTTTCGTTTGTTGTTTTTCGTAGAGTTTATGACATCGTGTTTACTGTTTACACTATATATATTACATATGATAGGTAATACTCGTCTAGGTTTAAGAAAAAAATACTATATCTTAGTATATGTCTGGAAAAAAAATGCGTTATTACCACGGTTTTAAAAGGAATTTTTTAGGTAACTCGGAACTTCTCGCAAATATTTATAATCTTTTGCAGCAGGGAGAATATATACATATAATAGTCTATATAATGGTGTATTTATATTTTAATATTCATATTATAAGCAGCACTCGTGTTTTTAACATGATAATATAATATTGAAGTCGTTACCGCGGTGTGAGGCTCCACAAAATTGTTTATTGCCTGATTTAAACCGACTTGTTGCTTACCCCGCGTCGTTCGGTAGCTTTTATAACTTATGATTTTTCAGTTTTTGTGCCAACGCGGTTTGAATATTTATACAGGGTTTTTAATAAATGTATTATTTGCTTGATTCATCTTTTGTTTATTATGTTTTATTGTTGTCATTAGGGCAAGGTTTGTGTTTTATGGGTTTATGATCGTGTTTACACTTTATCTTTATGAATCAGAGTTACATTTTACGGGGTGGATTAATTTCAATATTACATACACACACATACTGTCGGAGTAAAAAAAAACTAAATTTTATTATCATTATATTATTAAACTTTACAAAATCTATCTAAATTACGCACTAAATCTTATTTTAACGGGTATGTACCTAGTATTTAAATTTATATTTTAGTTTGGTTGCAATTTTGTAATAAATATTTCTTAGTAAAAAAAAAAAAAATAACAAATGCCGACATCTATATCGATTTTATTTCATATTGCTAGTGATGTGACAGCAAGTAAAAATCAGCCAAGTTGTAAATAAAATATTTTTTACCTTCCCGTTATATCCGATCTATACTGTTATTATACGATATAGTTTCCCATATCTAGGTTATATGCAGTATACACATTGCAGTAACAAAGCACTCCCTTTCTCCCCGTTGCAGAAGCGCATACACGCCGCCCCTCCCTCCTCACCACGGATCACCAGTTACTACACGGATGCTGTACCCATTACTGTATACTTGTATATGTCGGGCTCAAACACCAAAAATGAACCATAGCGCATTTTTCTCTTGGTACTCTTCTGACTTTAGCCCATTGTACGAGTACCTAGATACACTTGAGATACTCCACTCCTTGTTAGTATTTATTTTTATTTGTTTTTTTTTTATTTTTTTTCAATCATATCGTATTCAATACTATGGATTTAATCCGATGTTCTTTGTATCTGGTAATTGGAAATAGTTGAGTATCGAAGCTACAAATGGAATAATGAATTGCTTTGAGGACACTTAAATCAAAAATCTTTCGTAGTCTCTAGTATCCTTCCTTAATGTCATTTAATAAAACGTTTATCTAATTCAGGTGAAATTAAATATAACTAATAGACTAATTTATTATTATCTACAAACTAAATCAATGCACATATCTCGAGAGAATGAGTCTTAAACAATTTCTACCTCTAGGTGTCTTCATTACTTCTAAATGCGTGAGTATTTCTTTGTGATCACCGATAGCTATCTGACCTCTGCTAGGCGTCAAGGGCGAACCGGTATCTTGTTAGTTGATATTTAGGTTACTGGCTCGCTGTGCACAGTTCAAAGTTATCTTTGAATATTTGCAAGTAATCATCTTCAGGCGGTTTGTGTTTCGTTCAAAAGTACTTGGAATGTAAATTATAGTACCGTAGCTCGTCGTCTATGGACTATGACATACAAAATAGTTATTTTGTAATATAACACTAAAATTAGAATTAGATCCTGGTTCGATATATTAGAAAACTAAATAACTGATCATGAATAACTCGTTTTCGCCCACGAAATAGATTTACATTTTTCTAAGCTAATTCCATTTAAGTTCAAACATTAAGTTATATAACAAAATTTCTTTTTGGGTTTTTGTTGTTGTTATTTTACGATTATATATAACTTGACTATTTGTGAGCTGGCGTAAATGTTAGTTAGAAATACTTTAAGCTTACTGATTATTTGAACGCTATATCACTAAGTATACCTACCCTTACTCAAAAAGTGGTAGGAGGAGTATATGTGAGTAACAGTTGACCCTCGACCTCATAGTTTTGCACCACCAGCGCTCGGAGTCTGACACGGGCCACGGCCTTGTAGATCTAGTTTCTATATTGATGTTGCGTAATTAGCGAAGCACAGGCAAGTTCGGTTTGTTATTTGTCTTATGATCTAAGGTGCTTGCGTAAGCGTTAGTAATAGTTTCTGAAAATACATTAGGGTTAAGTTAAAGACGCAGCAGTGGAGCAAAAAGTCAAAATCCATAAGCGATTCTAGAACACTCTGAATCTAAATCCATCATTCAGAGTTTGTCAATAATGTATCTTGGTATTTATGGATTAAGCGTTTAAGTACCTACTATATTTTTTTATAAGGAGTGATTGAAACCGGGATATAAGTATTATCCTTTTCATTTTCAATAATATAATTATTTTCCCCGTAAAATTAAACATGTGATACTAATTTTAATTATAACCTAACCTATATTTAGTTTTCCTTAAATATTCTGTGAAATGATAATTATATATTTATTTTTATTCAAATTTAACATATATTTTTCTAGTATTATCTGTTGTTGCTTGTCAATTATAGGCGTAGTTTGCCTTAAAAATGAATGTGTAAGTAATTTTTGATCAGGAGACATTTTGGGAAGCGGCTCCTTAATCCAAATTCATCTTAACCTTGCATTGACTAGTTGAAGAGTTATGTATTCTACGAAGATCTTTCATAATGGATATCCTTATTCCGATAATAAAATAGCTTTATCCTTATAAATATTATTATCATAACAGAATAATTAACTCTAAACCGAATATAACTGACAAGATATTTTATTTAAGAATAATGTCATAATTATCTACTCATAATTCATGTGATAAGTAACAATCAAATTTAAATTGATATTGATAATGATAATAATTACATTACCTTAAATTATACGAAATGTAAGTGTTAAGAAAATAAACCTGGAATATTCAATTTTTTTTTATTGTTGGAAAGATATTTAAATTATTATATATTTAATGTAACGGTAATGAAATCATGTTTCCTTAATTATAAATATAATCTGACAGACCATATTTTACCTTAATAACATAAATGTAAAATTATTTAAATGCAAATTTGTTAAGGTGTAAAACTAATAAATATTTAATATAATAAATGATATCACTTTTATGTTAAGACTTCTATGAATGAATGTAAATAAATTATAAAAACGTTAAAGGGCTACGACCGTATAAATGTTTTTTATCGGTTTGAGTACAATTATTGATGTTTTGAATAACAAGTTTCGTGTGGAACAATAACACACATTACTTCTGCAATGTAATGTTTTGGGTTCATTAAACTATTACAATATTTGGTTTTTTTTTTTTTTTTTTGTTTATATTATTATATTCTATAATGTGGTTTGTTTTCATAGTTGTTGGGGTTCTGTACTCAAAGCGTAAAAACGGATCCCTATTACTAAGACTTCGCTTTCCGTCTGTCCGTCTGTCTTATCTCCGGGCTGTATCTCGTAACTGTGATAGAAAGATAGTAGATTTTTTTTACAGATGATGTATTTATATTACGTTATAGCATCAAATATTAAAACTAAACTAAAAATAAAATAAATATTTGAAGGGGCTCTCATACAACAAACCTTTTTTTTTGCTTGATATTTATAATTATTAAATAAAATTTAAATATATATATTTAAGGGTCCCATATTACAAACATGATTTTTTTGGGCTTTTTATGGATAAACTATTACAACGGAACCCTTTTTGTGTATTTCGCATTTGACCCGTATTTTTGGTTAATAGTCTATTAATACGTTAGTTAAACAAACCAACATTCAAGAAAATACATATATATAACGACAAAATCGATATAACTAGTAGAGCCTGTGTAAACGTCGCTGGCAGCCGGCCGAACGTCGGCATCCTACTCCTTCATAGGTCAGGCCAAGGGCGAGATTGAGACATCTACACTGTACACAACACTGTACGCTCACCACACATACGGACAAGCTTTTTGCCAACTATAATTATTATTATAGTGCGCGTGACTAGAACATAGTTTCATACTGAATCAGTTTCTGTAGGTAGGTGTGTATACTAACATTTCACCCTTGGTTTCTCTTAAGCTTTCTGATATATCTTTTCGTATGTATCTTTACTAGACTACAGCTGAGTTAAGGAAGAATAATGATTTTGACATTCTATGTATGTATGTATTTATTCTAGTGTCTTAACTAGTGAAACCATTTCGTCTATCTATATATTTGTCTTTATTGTGCGAACTATATTTTAGTTTTAAAATATATTTTTATTTTAATATGACTATTATTTATCTTTTGTCGGGTGTAATTTTTATAAATTTATAATTGCCTATTATTATGTACCTTCCTAAAGAAAAAATAAAATTCCTTAGACCAACAAAAAAATCGAAAATTTAAAAATCGTTTTGCGGTTGCCACTAACAGACTAGCTAGCGACACTAAAACTAAATCTTATCTACAGGACATCAATCTTTATGTTTCTTCACTTTTTGACCCCTATATCTGAACGTTGCCCCCAGAGTGAGAAACGATGATTTACCTCTCAGGTTACGGACGGACCGTAAGAAATAGTAATTTGCAACGTTTTCTAAACGCTAAGAAACATTAAAAATAAAATATGACAATATAGTATACAGATCAGAGTAATTTATAATTTTACATCGACATAGACGGATGATTTGTTTTAGATTGTATGATTGATGATGAGATACAGCGTAGTAATAAATATACATTTATGAAGATTATGTTTAAGTGTTTGTATTATGTAATTATTTATTATGAAACAACCAAAGTGTTCTAATTCGGTTTTGTTACACTACACTTAGGGCGACCAGGTCACGCGCAGTCTATCTATACTATGACGTATTAGTTGACTGGTTTTCCGCTTAGTTACGGTCCATTCCTACCAGCATTACGAATAGTGCACGTTCAAACACGTTCAGTTCTTACTAAGGAATATGAGTTTTGTTTGTAAAACATGCAGTGACAGCCTAAGTTTAGTGTTAGGGTTGAGACTCCACTTTTTAAACATCTATTAGGCATGATTATTTTATTTTATCTTTTTTACACTGTGGCTCCCCCTATGACTTGGTACTGTCAGCTGTCAGTCCGTTCGCCGTATATAAGAATCGTGCCTGTATACCACTCGTAGATCTGATATTTCTACCTAACGTCGTTTAGAACTATCTTTTATTATTTAAGTACACAAAAAAAACTATTTAAACATCTTGCAATTATTAATGCATAATTCCAAAACATTGTATCATTAATAGAACTTATTTTTTCTCACATTACTAATTTAACATCATTAGCTTTAAAACTCAAAATGATAATACATTAAAATGATTTTCACGAAACTGTTTATTTTAAGACATGTGACAAGGAAAGAGTATTTCCGTATATTCTAAATATGCAGTAGGTATTTTTTGTGTGCATTTCGTCAGTGCAAAGGTCATACGGGAGCCGCAGCACACGTTGAAATGGCAAACGGTCTCATTGTCTAAGTCTTTTGTTCCAAGTTCCTTTCCTGCGAGGCTACGAGACAGGTGACTAATCACCTGCATTCACGTCACTCGTTATCGCTAAATCTGAATATTCTCTCAAAGTTTCACTCCCAGCCTCGTCGCGGTTCACTTTATGTTGTTTATTTTATATTCTTTTAAGCAAGCGAATAGGTTCTAGCTATTGAATATTTATGTATGTCCAAGTGTGGTAGTTGTACCTAATGTCTTGTGTACTTTAAATATATTCACTCGTTTATGGTAATACGTTTTTATCATATTTGCATAAGTTTATTGCATATTTGGAGCGGACTGTCACAAAAATATTAATTCCAGATACCTTCTTTTTTAAATAACCTTGCCTGAATGAACATTAAATACATATGTATATAACATTTGACCAATATTTACCAACATTCAGTGACTTTCACAAATATTAATATTTTAACGCATGTAAATAATTTACAAAATTAATTCAAGTCACTTGCTAGCTTGAACCTAACCGCAAAATAACCAATACAGCGAGCAGCGATATCCGAACGCACCTGCATATTGACGTCACCGCAAACACAGCGATAGCTCGCTCACAGATAATGAACACCGTATTACTTCACTGCTGGCTGCTAGTGCTTTCCGATGATAATTAACGTAATATATGACTTTGTAATCTTTGCATTTCTACGTACGTTCGATTAATAAAACATTTTATAATTCAACTTGTTTCATTTATACCAAGTACTTAACTGAAAGTTTTTTTTTAATCGAGTTATTTAATCATGTTTGAATTATATAAAAGTGTATAAATGGTAACGATTACTTTTGGTGTCAGGGAGGAGGGCGAGGAGAAGCCGAAGGCGGCGGAGAGTCAGGACGATGGGTACGAGACGAGCAACAGCGGCGAGGCGGCGCGTCGCAAGCCCTCGAGTGCGGAGGGTTCGCCCGCGCCACCTCCCGCGCTCTCGCCGCCTCCAGACGTCGAGCCCGACCACGAGCCCGAGCCCGACCCGGAACCCGAGCAAGAACACGAGCAGGAGCATGAACATGAACATGAGCATGAACATGAACATGATCATGACCATGAACATGAACATGAGCACGAACACGAGCACGAGCCCGCTTACGAGCCGCTCTTGCAGCGTCCCTTTCCCTCTCCGTACCGTCATTTCGAGCCGCCGCCCGCGCACCCTCAGCAGCATCAGCCGCCGCCGGCGCATGATCCTGAACCATACCAGCATTTCCCCTTCCCCAAATATCCTCAGGATCCGTACGCGTTTAAGCGCGAAACGGACGTGCCATACGACATGAGTCAGCACCACCAGCATCCACACCAGCAGCAACTGCACCACAACCAGTACCCGACAAAGCGCGACGACGAGCTCTATAACGGCGTGAAACGTGAATGCGAGGACCCTTACTCGTTCGTGGAGGAGGAGGCTATGTGCGCCATGCTCAGCGGTCAGCAGCACCACCTGCAGCATCTGCAGCACCACGAACAGCACCATCATCCGCATATGCAGATGCACCCTCAACAGATGATGCTCAACCAACCTAAAAAAAGAGGTCGAAAGAAAAAAATTAAAGACGAAAATGGGTAAGTAACAACACCCAGTTGCATATTAGAATTATTAATAATTCATGATTGCACTAAAACAATAGATTAAGTAGTCTGAATTAGAAGGCCAAGTGTTGTACTAATCATTCCTAATTTCGAAATTACTGTAATGTATTGATTTCATTAATTAAATTACACGTGAAGATAAGCCTTACTAATCAAAGATATAGCAATTCTTTCTAGTCACTGATTACATACCTTAGAGTTCAGACTAAGCTTAAAATTAAGGTTTAAATATACGTAGAGGCGTTTAAATTCTCAATGTATACAAAAGTCGTTTGTTGAGACGATGCTATTTACGAACCTTGTATTTGGAAAGTAATATAGGCGCCTGAGTTCGTGTTCCGAGCGGGTATCTGTGCCAAACAAAATATGCTTTTGGTTTTTGTTGTCTTCCTGACAGCTAAAGATGTTTCAAAAGAATATTTTAACTAATAGTGTGCCGTATCGCGATTACGTTGCGTTAATGTTCTCGATAATCTGCTTTTCGCCGGAGGATTTGAGTTTTCAAAAGAAATAAGAGGACGATTAGATTAGATGAATATAATGATATCAATATTTTCTTTAGAATTAACGAGACGAAGGATTAAAGCCTTATGTATCATTATAATCGATATAAGAAATGCAGACATTCCTAGAATTTTGATAAAACGTTTAGCGAAATATTTATACTTAAAATTCCTTACTTTGACTTCGAAGTATCAGCTTGCACAGCGGTACACGGGTTTAGAATTTTAATATCATAAAAAGCTTGTCTTTAAGGTAAACCCAACGGTTTGTTATTTAGGAAAACTTAATAAATTAAGACCTCTGAGTATTCAAGTACTTTCCGTCACAAGTGTGAAAGTATTTTGTTACGGAGTTTCTTAGTTTTTATTACTAAGTTACAAAATAAGCTAATAGTCAAATTATATTTTGATCTACCTGCCGCTGCGAAACCTGTCTACAACATTGTATATAGCGTTCATTAGCAATTTGTAGGAATGTTACGAAATTGGTAGACTCGTTGAAAACAAATTGAAAAGAGAGGTGATGGTACTTATCAGCAAGAACTAGTAACCGATCTGAGGTATAAATTCTATAACTTTTGCCTGAAGTCGCCTCGCTTACCTCACCAAAGCATGCAAGATGCATCGAATGAAGGCTTTAAAGTATAATTTACGAGTCACAGTTAAACTGCGCCTTGTGAGAGACAGCCCGTGATCGCAAGCTCTTGTGCGCTCAGTGTAGGCGGGGGCCGGTGACCCCGGTACGGAATTAGTCGACCCACATCCTCCCCGACCATGCGGAACCCCTGCTATAATGTCCCTAAATATTATAATACCACGACTGTTGGGTTTTGAAGTATCTTGTCGTACCTATCTGTTCATTCGTCCTATTCTATGCAGAGATATTATATAGATATTTTAGTTATTTTTTTGGTAGTTAAGTAAGTGATTTCTTAGATTGAATTATCGATAAATGTTATATTGATAAAGTCAGCTGTTACTGACCACCATATTGGTCAATTAGACGGGTACAGATACTTGTGAATTAAACCACCAAAACCATGAGGTCATGCATGAGTCGAGTCAGATCCTTGAAGTCAACATTGACAGTTATAGCCAAGGTAGTGAATTGTGGAACGATGTGGCTCTGAATAGTGCATGTCATGTGTGATGTATGATCTCTCAAGCTCGTTAGTTGGACCGAAATATATCTTCAGATGAACGCCGTTAATGAATTATATGTATTATCACATATAACCTTAGTTTATATGTAAAAAAGAAACAGTAGGAATACACCACGTATCATATTCTCAACAAAATGGATATATAAATGTGTATCGGATAAACTGGATATGGATATAGCAGGTGTATGGCGATTATGAAAAAGATATACTTTCAATAAAATGTCTCCAGTTTTTTGTTTAATCCGTTGGTACATTGAAAACATATTAATGAATTAACACCATTGTGTTCATATCTCGTATCAGAGCGATACGGGTGTCTAAAGCGAGCTAAAACACAAAAGGCATCACAATTCGTATCAGGCGCAATCTGTATCACAATCGTATTCTTGAGCAAGTCGTCTCGTCGCAGTCACGTAGCCGGAGCGCGATAGCGACGCGTGACGTCGCGACGCCAGCGCCATCCCGACCGTTGAGAATCGATTTCATGTCTTTGAACCGCCTTTCAAAATAATGTACCTACAACTAATCGACTTTTACAATACCCTTGAAACTATCCTGTTCGGTACTGAATCATTTTAACTGAGGAAGACTTATTTTTTATTTATATTGCGTTAGTAATCCTGTTGCTGAGCCAAATGTTGCTGAGCCAAAGAGCATAGATTCTATTCCCACTGAGGACAGTTGTTTCTGTGATTCATATATTGTTGTTTAGTGTCTGGGTCTTTATGTACGTTATTTCTATGTTTGTAAAACCTTCCGCGACTCAGAGATTATTTCTATAAAGGAGGAGATTTTTTAATTTTTCATGGAAAAGAATTGCTTCATTCATTTATCTTTAATTACCTACTTTACATCCTACATACAATATTTATGAATAATTTTAATTATCAATTATTTCCTTAATTGACCTACCGTCGCATCCTAACACCAACATAATATATTGTATTAATGCGACTAACTGGTAGAGTCTTTCAAAACCGAAATTAACACTTTGATCAGCAATTCAGTGCTAATTTGAGTAGAGAGTACAATATTGTTATCGGATATCACATAAAACTGATATCTAACTTTGAACGTGTCCGGACAAAAGTGATGAGACATCATATAACAGAACCAATCAAATTACTCAATTTGTTATAAATATGTTATGTTACATGTTGATCACAATGTTGTAATAGTAGATCGTGAAACGACTCTCAAGACGGCTTCAGTGGTCGAAGGAGAGAAGAAGGAATAAGAGGCGATAAATTTCTAGAACTGGTTTGATCTCATTTGAAGGTCGCTTCCAATTCCGTACTTTATTTGCTAATGAGATATAAAGCTGATACAATGATTGAAATTAAGGGTAGTGAAAGGAGTCGGCCCACAAGCCTAAAAGGAAGGCCAGTCGCGAATGACCCAGCAAACGAGTTGCTGAGGATCAGATACACTCGCTGCTCCAATTAAATTCGAAACAACTATCGCACGAATAAACCCAGAAATGGTTCGACGTGTCGAACAGTTCTCTTGATGAGATACAACTTGCATTTTTCCCTGTTTTTTGCGACCTCGCCAACACAGCATTTTCTGTCGTCTGACAATACTTAGCAATTATAGTAATTTATATTATCGTTAGTCTATTAATGGACAATACGAAATTTTCAATAAAAACAAACTGCACGCTTCACGATTGAGTAAATGTGATCTTAATCACTTCTCGTCGTCACGATCACGTCACATTGAATCTAATTGAAAGTTTAAGATGACGAAAATCTGAACACAAAGTGGCTCTAAGAGTAATCACGCATTCTAACATAAATAGGCCAAATACTACCACGTCAGCCCCGTGGCTGTTGACCTAAATATCAAATACACTATGTCAAATGTTAGAGCAATTTTATCTCCCATGTGAATGACGTGCTTTAAATAATTGAATTCATATTAACTTTTATTTAATTTTAATATGCATTTTTATTAAACTACTTTATATAGAAGCAATTTTACTTCATTGCATTTCGCTTACAAATTAACAAATAATGGATAAATCTACGTTAAATTAAATCGGTAGCAGCGTTGTTTAAATTTTTGGTCAGTCGTTGCTTTGGTGTCAATAGGAATGGATAAACAGTGTCGCTGACGGCTACTGGCTCGGCTCGCCTCCTGGCTTTCAACGCCCGCGCGCTGTTTACGTCGCAAGTATTTCTGTACCGGAACCCAGCCCGCGCTATCGCTAGCCAAAAATTCGAGCAAAATAATCGGATCAAGGTGGAATCGTCCGAACGTTATAATGCTTTCCACATTATAATCGTTTTAACCTCAATCATCTGTTCCGCTATCCGCCGCGTCGCAGAACTTCTGAATATATGAAAAGCCCGATCCGATTCCGCGGTTACGCTCTTAGTGCGCCGCTTTATGGGGCATTAAGATTATATCGCTTTTTAACGAACTTGTAAAGACTGAACATTTATTAAAATATGTTATCAACTAATTAGGATTCACTAACATTTTAATATACACCACATAAAATCCACTCGTATTTATACGTGTATATTATTTTTTGTTGCTTAAATAAATACTAGATTAGCTCGCTGGTTAACAATTAGCATGCAAATTGCAGCAAACCGACGCAATAACGTATCCGAGGTCTGTGAACAAAAAATTATCATATTTTGGAATCTCACCGTACGTAGGTATTATCCGCCAACTGACGATTCTTAAGGATATCATAAAATATTTAAATTTTGATGCATGAATATTTATTTCATTGTATATTTAGCAACATAATGCATTGAGATCAAGTTAAAGAATGTACGCTAGAAGCTCACCTCGTAAAGCTTGGAGAGTCGTCTAGAAATCTTGGACCGAGTTTGACGTTAAATATAAAATAAATAATTCGACACCTGTTTATCTCTAACGGATATAAATTTTGATTTATAAGCTTAATAAAATAAATTTTACAATAAAACGATCGTAATATCTCAATCTCAGTAGATTATAATAATTTGTGTGAGTCGGAATTAAATCACTTGTCAAAACAACGTAATATCGTGTTTGCGTTATTTACGAGCGCCGCGCCGCTGCACCGGAGCGAGGCGTTTTTTGTATTAATACGATGCTCATACGAAAGTTTTATGGGCTTAAGAAGTTAATGATAATATTATGATTATTATTTTATTATATTAATGGATGATATTACACATTAAGGTAGCATACCAATTTATTAATGTATAGCGCTTTTTAATTTTATTTACTTAAAAACTATTGGTAGTTAAATAAATCTTAGCTTTTGAAGTAAATTTCGATTATTATTCAGTGTCACTGAAATAGGTGCTTTAAATATGTTATTAGGTTGATACAAAAAATATATTTAAACTGACTTGAGTAAATCATAAGTTTTTGTCGGTGCTAAATTGTATCAAAATCTCAATTATATGTTTTTAATAATTGTTGATGTGTTTTTTAAAATCATACAATGAATCAAATAATCGGACTAGACTACTCAGTTCACTTGATTATCATTTACTTATACAATTATTAGGTATACTAATTTTTAAAGTATCGCGTTTCATTATATATTATTATATATTTTATCATAAGAATAGAAAGAGAGACTACTCTTACGCGTTAATTCCCGATTTCTTAAATAATAATAAATTATTAGGTAATTACATTTTACAAGGCAAGCATATTTAAGGGTGATGTGAATATTTATTTTCTATTCCTAATTCCAGGGCGGAACTGAAAGTGGACGGTGTTCTGGACAGCGTATCAGGCATCGTGCGTCCCATCAAGGAAAGGAAGAAGCACGACCGGTTCAACGGCATGAGCGAGGAGGAGGTGTCGCGCCGCACGCTGCCCGACCACCTCGCCGAGAACCTCGACATCATCATTGTGAGTACGATCGATGTGCCTTCTTACACTGGTCATAGTCTAGCCCACTCGGCCGGTACGGCCCGACCATCTCGCCAAGTACCTAGACATCATCATTGTGAGTACAATCGATGTACCTTATTACACTGGTTGTAGTGCTGCCCACTCTGACGGGACGGACCGACCACCTAATCTGGAACGGAACCTTGTGAGTACGGAATTATGTGCCTTCTTCGGCCGGTACAGCCAGACCACCTAGCCGAGAACCTCGACATCGTTATTGTACGTACGTTCGACTTCACTTTTAACACTCGCATCGTAGCCTTCTGGGCCAAACTCTTTGTGACATTGGAGTGGACGCAGCCGTTCGATATTCAACTACTGACTACACCTTTCTATTTACATGGGCTACTATTCTAAATAATAGAAGATAGGCAGCCATCTTGGATCTTAGATCCTTAGATCTTAAATTACAACGAATATGTTTCCCCATTCCTCGTCTACTCCACTATAGCTTTTTAACAAGATGAATCACTCAAATCCACAGATTGGCATCAACCCTGGTCTGTTCGCGGCGTACAAGGGACACCACTACGCGGGCCCCGGAAACCATTTCTGGAAGTGCCTGTATCTGTCCGGACTCACCCGGGAGCAGATGAGTGCCGACGAAGACTACAAGGTACACACACACGCACGCATGAAATAAAAATGTATTTATTATTAGAAATATTCATTACAAATTGAAATAATTAAACCTTGGAGTTCGTTCTTACTAAGTAAACACTGAACAAAACAATGGTTTTATCTTAATCTGTGGTAATTGTGCGAGTCTATGAAAGTATTGTTGTATGTATTAGATAAAGTAATGTCATGCCTATTTTTCTGATGTAATCAGTTCTTGATCGAATTGAGGTATTATTGCGTTTTAGATGGAAGTGTTCTCAATGAAGAAACATTTATTAATACGTGCTTAAACAAATAAATATGTTAATAAGAAGTCTTAATTATATATAATGCATGCGAAATTCAGATTCAGAATGGAAAATTTTATTAGTAATATTTTGAAATAACTAGAACAGTTTTATTTTATCTCGAATTTAAAGATAATATCTGAGTTATAAACTGTTGATTTAAGGATAGTTCAGTGCTGTCTGCTGTCTGATAAATAGCTACTTTCTCGATGACCTAGAAATTGTGATACAAAAAAGAGTTAACTGAAACCGTTTTACAGATTCTTTCGTTTTCCTTGTATTTTTTCTATTGCTTCAGTTTAACAATTGGTCACTGAAAAAAAATAAAAGATTTTTATTCTTATAAAACCTTTCTACTACAAGAAAATAGACTTAGAAGTTTTTAGGAAAATGGCTATTTAATACTTTATATTTTTACAGTAGCTTTATATTTTGCAATTTGTCTTCGACTTACAGATTTTCATAATCAGTATTTATTTTTATAAGTAAATCACAACGTAACTGTAACCCCCAGCTGCTGAGCTTCGGCATCGGCTTCACGAACATGGTGTCTCGACCCACGAAGGGTTCGGCCGACCTCACTAGGCGCGAGATCAAGGAGGGCTCGGCTGTACTCCTCGACAAGCTGCAGACCTTCAGACCCAAGGTGGCGGTCTTCAACGGGAAGCTCATCTACGAGGTGTTTTCCGGAAAGAAGGACTTCTGCTTCGGCAAGCAACCCGACACCATCGCCGGGACGAACACTGTGAGTACGATCAGCTTCTTTTTCAACTTCGGAACTGTGACTCCTATGAATTGTTGTCAATAATTCATTAAAAACACGGTGACATAGTTTCCGATCATTTCGATTCGATTCGCACACGATGAAGGAAGTCACCGAACAATTTGTTACATTTTTCCCTAACCGCGGCTAGTTTTCCTCATATCGTGTCAAGAGGCGCACCGGTCAGTTCTAAATTTAAGCGAACATTCAGTACTTAGCTCGTTAAATATAAACGCCGCAATCCATCCCGTGTGCTCAGTACATGTGGGTGATGCCGTCGTCGTCGGCTCGCTGCGCGCAGCTGCCCCGCGCGGCCGACAAGGTGCCGTTCTACGCCGCGCTCAAGAAGTTCCGCGACTACCTCAACGGCCTCACGCCGCGCCCCGACGAGCGTGACCTCGTGTTCCCCGACACCACCTCGCGCCGCCCGCACGAGGAGATGGAGATACGCAGGTAGCGACCCGCCTTCCTACCTCTCCGCCCTCTATCTCTCCGCCCTTTACGCCCACTCGACACCGTCGGCGCTTCGTCCCGTGTGGCCCGGGAACTTCATTAATAGTAAATTTATCATAAAACCACCCTAATATTAATATTTACTTCATTCTAAAGGCATGAATTGAACCCACTAACGTCGTAAGTTATTCGTAAACGACAGATTAAAAATACTGCACCGAAGCGGGTCCACTTTCAGACTGACGATGGAACCCGAGCCGGGAGACACCATCATCCTGGAGGATGGGACGGAGGTGCCGCTTAAGAAGAAGCGCGGGAGGCCTAAAAAAATAAAACTAGAAAACGGTGAGACCGTTCCGGCGACGCCCCGGGCGCCTCGCCAGCCCCGACCTCCGCCCTCCCTGGAGCCGGGGGATCAGCCCGCCAAAAAGAAGAGAGGAAGGCCCAAGAAGATTCGCCCCGAAGAACAACAGTTCCTATTGCAGCAGCAGCAACAACAACAGCAGCAGCAACAGCAACAACAACAGCAGCAGCAACAGGTATTAGTTTACCCGTATGAGAAGGTCTCTTTAATTATCCTACTAAACAAGATTACTTATATTATTTAGAGTTGCTAAATTATTTATTAATACTGTAGCAAAACAACTCGATGCTGCAACCGCAGCTGACGTCAATGTCACAACTGCCACACGAGCAGTTCCTTCACAACTCTAGCGGGGACTTCCCGCAAATGTCGTCGCCGCTGGGTGTAGGCAGCGTCGGTGTGGGTGTGGGTGTGGGCGGCGTAGGCAACGTCAGCAGCGGGGTCATGTACGGCGTGCAGCATCAGCACCAACAACAGATATCGGACTCGTCGCCTTATTACCAACCCAATAATAGTTAGTATATTTGTTTAATTTATCTTAAGATATCAAATAAAACGGAACCTTTGAAAAATAAAACAGAAAAATTACTGTGGTGTAGTAGGTCTTTAAAAGTCACAGACAGATTTAAGAAACTTTTTCATCGGAGACTATATTCATTTACGTATATTTTTTATTTGGGCTCCTAAAATAATGGTCCGTCAAGTTTATCAACCATATAATTTAACAGGAATTTGAAATTTTGAAGTTATTGTTCTGATTACAATTATTTAAAGATAGAGTCACATGAACATTGTTGCGACCGTGAATACAATAACTAAATTGCAGTGATACACATATTATCCTGGACAAGCTAGCATAGGATTTTAATCTAAAGCTGGAAGCTGAAATACATGATGTCGTGATCTTCAGGTGCCGGCATGGAGTCTCCACTGGAGGTAGGCGGTGGACTAGGCCTGGGACGCAGCTACGGCTCCCCGGGCGGCGTGGGCGGTGTAGGCGTGGGATTCGCGGCGTCCCCGCGTCACGCACACTCTTACGCGTCCCCACGTTCGCAACCCTACTCGCCAGGCCCTCAGCGCCTTGCTGCCACACCACAGCCGCAGCAACAGGTACGCCCAGATGACCGGTTTGATGGTGTAAAAACAGTTTTTGGTTTATTTTTTTGGGGTAGAAATCGCCACGACGCTATAATATTCTGTCCCCTGCGTCGTTCCATTAGATATTTCTTGCGTTTCAGTTCCCATCGAGTCCGGCGGCATTCTCGGCGCCGTCACCACCACGGGCGGGCTACGGGTCACCAGGCGTGGGAGGCTCGCGCGGGTTCGCGGCGCGCTCCCCGCTGTACGCGAGCTCCCCGGCCGCCTACCGCCAGCAACCCAGTCCAGCCGCGCAGCCCCAGCCGCGGTTCTCGCACGAGGGCATGCCGTTCTCGAGAGACGCACAGGTATTATAGTGATCTCTTACAGTAGATATCCGACGTCCCATAAAGGTAAATTTGTTAAGAATTCGGATGTTCTTACTACTCATCTGTTCCCAGGGCGGGGGTTCCGTCTCAGGGTCTAGCGGCGCCTTCGCGTGCTCACCGGGAGTGGCGGGCGTCGGCGTAGGCGTGGGCGTGGTCGGTGGCAGCACACCGTTCCCGGCCGCGTCGCCCGCCGCGCACTCGTACACCCCCTCCCCCGCGCACACGCCCTACTCGCACCACTCTTCCCCCGCGCCCGCACCCGCGCCGCACACGCCCTACACCGACACGCATCATTTCGCTACGCAGGTGAGTAGTGATATTTTAATTTTATTTATTTATAAATATTTTTTCCATTTCGAATTCATACCAGAGAAGACTTGTGTAAATGCAAATGGCAAGAGGAATTATTTTGAAACAATATTTCAGTAAAGACGTCTCCATGTATTGAAAAGGTGTATATTATTGGCAAAATATTTGTAAGAAGTCCGCTTATTAAGTATAAATAACGATAACTACTTCCACAGGGGAGTGGCTCGAGCGGCTCGGGCGGGGGATCAGGCTCGGGTTACGGCGCAGAGCTATCGAGCGACATCGGAGCGGCCATCTCGTCCCCGGCGCCGGTGTCGCCTGCCTGCAACGCGCTTGACTTTGAGCCGCCACGTGATGACTCTCCCATGGGCAGTACCGACATGCATCCAGGCAGCAACAGTAACTCGTCGCTGTCCGACTACAATAAGGTCTATTATTATGTCTATATTTAATTTTATTGAAATTTACGGTCGTTTTATTATTACGACTTATCTTCACAATGTTTAACCATAAAACGGTTAAGACAATTGAGATTTTTAGGACTTAACTTAATAATAGTATTTTTTTTTATTAAATACTTATAATTCATTACCAGTCGGGCAAATTCCGATACAATTAACATGAATACAGCCGGGTAATTATTATGTTAGCTTATTACTTGAGTCATGTCATGCTTTTAACTCTGATATAATGTTAAGTTTCAAGTTTTATGATATTCAAGGTTATTTGTAATTAGTTAACCACCTCTTGCAGGCAGCCTCTCCGCAGCAATCTCAACAACATTTGTTCTATGACTATTTAAAAATCTTGATAAACAACGCAATAAACCCGAAATAAAAAAACTTTTACTTAGTACTCTGTATTTTATAAGTCCTTAAAAGGTCAACGCTCGGGCGCCACACCTACGCTCAGAGTTACCGTAGACAACAAATAAATTTTGTATGAGAAAACTCAAATTTTTAAACTATTTTTAAAAAGTCGTAGAGCAAATGTTGTTGGGAATGATGTACAGAGGCTGGCTGCAAGAGGTGGTCAACTAATTACAAACAACCCTGTAAATAAAAATGTTTGTATCTGTTACAGTTTTATGTGATGTATTAGATCAGTAACTTATGTATGAATTTATAAATGACGAATGTATATGTCCATATACAGCAAAGTAACCCGGGCGGCGCGGAGCTGTCCCCGGCCGGCGTAGGCGCGGGGTCCTTCGGCGCCGCACTGTATGACGAGGGCCGGCTCCCCTACGATAAAACCGAATACCACTACCCGCAGGAACAAGGTAGCGTGCCGGAGTCCATACTTAATTACATAGGTATTGTATTTTTATTTTTTTTTTATTATTATTTTAATTGTTTTTATGTATAACTGTCGCCCAGTAGTTAGTGATCTAGTGATAACTGAGCCAAGAGTAGAGGGTTCGACTCCCACACGGGACAATTTCTTCGTATCCACAGATTGTTTGTAGTGTGGGCGTACTTTGCATCCGATGTTTATTTGTTTGTGGAACCATCCTGCGACTTTGGGATTATTAGTGCATAAGTAGTGTAAAAAAATAATTCTGTAATTAAAAAGAACAATTCAGAAACAGAATTGTCCATAACATATAATATATCACAATATAATCCTGTAATACAACCCCATGTTATTTGCGATACATAAAGTATCATTAATATTATATTGATGTTTATTGAATATCATTAACGTTCCAGGCAACGGCGTAGGAGACAGTCCTCGGTTAGATCAGTTACATCAGCATCCCTCCATGTATCCTAGCAATTTTAACAGGTATACCCTTATATAATATAATATTTAATAACATTTTAATGGAAATGCATACAATATTATTATTATATTATATGCCATCAATATTGTTTGTTACCATAAATGGTATTTATACATGTAATAAAATAAGAGGCCATATCGATATATAACCTTTTTTTTAATCGGGGCAAGGTTAACAAAAAGCCTGTAAAAGATCTTAATGGATTTAAGGAAATTTTATATAATGTTTTTTTTTGTAAATTCCATGTTTTTTTTAATATATAGGGAGTAGTTTGGACGATAATTACAATAAACCTGTAAATCTGGAGAATATATACATGGTAAAACAAAAAAATGTGGTGATGGATGACTTCGATGGATCGGTTCCATCGGAGAAGTCTATGTATATAATAAGAACATGATGCTGAGTGTGATTGTGTCGCAGGTCGACGCCGACTGGGGAGAGCGACTCGGGCTTCGGTCGCGGACCTTTCCGTGCGCCCGATCACCACCACCCACCGCCCGCCGGTACTAAACCTTTTTACATCTTAACAATATATACACAGTAAAAAACTTTATTTTTGGTAATCTAAAAAAAATCGTTTATTTCGACGATTTTTCTTATAAGTCTTTAATTTTTTATAAGTCTTTCATCCTCTCAAAGGCTCCCCGAGCGAATACAGCGGTGGCGGCGACTCGGGCTCCGGGACGCCCAAAAGCAAGTCGCAGGACGTCGCCTCCAAGTCGCTCTCGGGACTAGAGTCCCTCGTCGATCAGATCCCCTCCATCGCGGACGGGCCGGCCGGCGTGGCGGGTGTGGGCGGCGTGGGCGGTGTGGGCGCCGGCGTGGGTGGAGTCGGTGAGCAGGGCGGCGCGCCCCCCGTGCCCGCGCTGCCAGAGTACACGCCCGCGCTCTACCCGCCCTACCCGGCGTACGGCGCGCCGGCCTACGGGAACAATGGGTATGTGCTAACGCGTGGGTTCTTTTTTCACCAATTTATTGTGCTTTACTTGTCTCATGAGTCGTATGGTTACTGAAAAATTTATATTTGTTTACACGTTGGTAGATTACTTGCTCCTTTTTGTTATAATTATTTATCGACCGATAATATAACGATTTGTTCTCAGTTACGGCGGTCCATTCGTGGGTTACGGTGGCGGGTGGGGCACGCAACTCATGCGACCGGCGCCGGGCTACTTGCCGGATTGGCAGTACGGGTACGCGCCTCCCGCCTACGCGCCCTACAACACGCCCTACTACAACGGATACGCGGGACCGCCGCCCGCCCACCACCAGCAGGTACATAATACGAGCAGTTTTTAGTACATCTGATTGTTAATTGTTTTTGCTAAGATTTGTCTGTATGTTGTTGTCCGTTGTGTTGTCTGTCAGTTCAATTCCCTAATTTTATTCCCAACATTTCGGAACAAAACATCGGAACTGCCGTAGACACTTTGGTACCGACTGCCCGGGACATATAACGAGGCATCGCCCTCTCGTTTCAGACGCACTACCTGTCCCCGCCGCTGCTGGAGCTGCATAAGAGCGGCGAGCACGCGGGCTCCGTGTCGGCCGTGCCCGCCGTGCCCTCCGTGCCCTCCGTCGGCTTCGGTGGCTTCTGTTAGCTCCCCCCCACCTCCCCCTCATCCTTCCCGCACGCACGCACGCACCGCGAGCGATCGCCGGCGGTGATTCTCTTTCAAACTGATGAGCTTAATTTTTAGAATTTATTTGTAAATATTGTATGTATTTATTTCGATCCATCGCACGTTTTCTGTATCGTTAGACGTCACGGAGAGACGCTCTGTCCCGTCCGTGAGCGCGAGTCCGGCCGGACGTCCGTTCGGATTGTCTGTGATCTCCGCCGCGAAGGGCGGAACCTTCGTTTCTGTAGTTTCGATGAAAAATGTACATTTTATGAAAAGGTCGAGCCTCTCAAAAGTCTTGCCAATGAATGTTTCGTGTTCTAGTCACTTGGTAAATCGTGTCGGCTAGTCAAACCGTGAGGAGATCGTCGTCCGGCCGGCTCGCGCACGTTGTGTTATCTAAGTCACGTGAAAGGCCTACGAAATGTGGAAAATGTATACTTTATTTAGATTTAGTTTACGTGTTACGTGGAGTCGGTTACGCTATTTACAAAATCGAGTTAAGCATTTTTAAGTATAGTGATTTTAATGTACTTATTTTTATCGTCGCCGAGTTGCGGCCGTTTTATAGTCGCGGTCGATGACCCCGGTGAATGCACAAATGCTTTGTTCTCGCGGGATGGACGCGGTAGCTCAATTTTATAAATGTATATTAGTTTGTCCGCGAGCGCGTCGTTCGCGCTCACTCGATGTTACCGAATCGGTTGCGTAGCTTCGGATCGCTAGTGACTAGCATAATTTTACATGATATTTGTAATCTATTTTTATTGATCGTGCGCCATCTTATTTTAAGATTCGTTTACAAGTGACCGGTTATACCCTTTAATTTAATGTTTTAATGCATAATATTTACATCGGGTGCTGTAGGGTTCGGTCGTTTGGTTGTTTACGTTTGCCATTTGTGAAGCGAGCGGACGACGTCTGGGTTCGCTTCGCGGTGAGTTCTTTAGTATGTTGTTGAAGTTTTTATTTTTATTTCGGTTTTATCGGTGACGAGCGTCCGGTTGTCGGATGAGGGGTCCTAACTTTATCGGCTTATTTTCTCAGTGTAGCGATTGCGCTCGGGGGAGCGTTCCGTGCAACCTTACACTTGAGCCGAAACTAAAATCCTTTTAAATTGGTTGCACAAAAAATCTTAAATGTAAGGTAAAAACGAAATAACATACGTAAGAAAGACATATACGTTAATGATAGGTTACTCGAAAGAATTTATATTTACGATAGTGAGCGGTCGCGGGCGCCTCGAGCGAGCCGGCGACGGGCCGCCTGGATACTTTGTGTGTTCTGGTTTTCAGGCTTGATATATTTTTGTTTTTCTAATTTATCTTCATTCAAATTTACTACTCTTTTGTTTCGTGTATTATATCACAATTCAATATTAGTAGATGGAGGGTTGAAAGTCGGGCTACTCGCTGCACTATTTTGACGCGTTTTGTTTATTTATATTTTATGTCATTCAGAGAAAAAAATTAATAAGTTTATAAATGAAATCAACAGGGTATTTAAGATCGCTTAAGATATATTATTTTATATTTATTATTTAGCGCGCGTGTTCGCTCGCGTGTTTTGTTTAGCGTTATTTAACTGTACTGATATTGTTTATCGACGTAACAATAGTGAGCTGCGCCTCCACACTCGCGCTCCAGCCGGTGTAAGGTGATGTATCCTAACGAAATATAACTTAAAAGTTACCAAAATTGACGATTGTTAATACGACAATCACTTGGTTGGAGTGTCGTTCAACAACATAAGGGCTGCGAGTGTGGAGGCTTCGCGTTGCTGCCGTCTTTTACGCCTCGGAGCCCTTGAAGGGATTATTGTACGTACGGATCACGAGAGGCGTAAAAAATTGTATCAACGGATATAGCGCCTTTGTACATAACGAGTGCTTTATTACGCTTTTTTGATATTACTTTTATATATTTTTATTTAATCTGAAATACTTGAATAATTTTGTTTTCATACTATTGCGAGGTTTAAGTAGAGCACGCCGTCGACGAACAGACCGCCGCGAGACCGCCTGCCTCTCCGTTAGAGCTTAATCTCTCTAGTTAGATAGAAACTGTTAAGTTTTAATCTCAATGTTTTTTTAATAGCCGAAGCTAGGGTGTCTAATGAATAAAGAATTGTGATCCGAGTCATCGCTTGTCAGTATTATGGCGGGCGGCTCCGGTTCGTAAGGATTTCGATTTTGTTGTATTCAGTTTGATTTCTTAAACGTTTCTTAAGAGCGCAGTCCGCGCTCGCGAGTGACGGTCGACTCGTCGGGGGCGCAGGAACGATAGACTTAGGGGCGAGTGACGTCCGGTGATACGAGCTGGACTTATTCGTAGCGTTAGTGTAAGTCTCTATCAACGAGTTAGTATTAGTGTCCGCCTCGCGCGCGCCGCTCGCTCGCGCTTTAGCGCGCTTGCTTTTGTTCGTGCTCGCACATTAGCGCTCGCTCGTGTCGTCGCTCGCGTGCGGCGCGCTCGCGGCTCTATATTTTATCTCTTTAGGTGTCGCGAGCTCTGCGTGCAAATTGTTTATGAAAATTTTTATGCGTACTCGAGTTAGTGAGTCGCCGAACGACCTGCGCGCAGGGCCGGGGCGGGGTCGACCGGTGCGTCGCGTGTACGCACCGAGTCGCTCGACTATTTGTACAGTATGTATATTTTTGTAAAATTCATTCTAACTTGTGGCAATATTATGAAAATTTAAAAATTTATCTCTAATAATATTGATACTTAGTACAATTGTTATACAGTTATTTTTGACTCGATCACCATACATACCCAAATACCTACCGACTCGGCACGGCGGTCGATCGTCCCGAAGGTGAGAAATACATGACGGAGCGAAATTTACGTCGCTCTTCGCAATCGGGTCGGGGCGGGTGGGACGTGGCGGGAGGGCGGGCGGGGCGCCTGCGGTTGTGAATATTGAGGCCCCGCCCCTCCCCCTCCCTGCCCGCCCGCACGTGCGGGGGCAAGCAATAATTAGACATTGTAGTCTTGATCGTAAAGCAATAAACTCTGTCGGCCCGCGGCGGGTTCGCGTCGAGGGCGAGATCGGGTACTCGGCTTTTGTAATGTATTTCAAATTCGTACGAGTATTCGAAGAGGTTTCGTTCGCGGACACGCGCGGTGCGTCCTCGTTTACGGTGGCGTCCGACAGACCGGGTGACGGAGTTCGAATCTAGCTCAATTTTATTGATACTTAATTATTGTAATTTATTATTGTAATTTGACTTGCTTGTTATTCACAGTTAACTCGTTCGAGTCACCCTATTTGGGCTGGCGTCGCGGCGACACGCTCCCGTTGCGTCCGACGCCAGCCGACTCAAGTACACCCCAGTTAGTACTCAGACGACTCGCATTTTACCCACGGTGCTTGTTTCTCATAGGTCGGGCGCGGGGGGCGGCCATAGCGTAGGGTCTAGCTCTCATGTTACATTACATTTGGTACTTATTAGTCAATTATTTGCCGACACCGACCCGCCCGCCGCGTCCCCGTAACGCGTGTTATAAAGTACAATTTATCGATATACCTTTATCTCTATTATTAATTAATTAATTATATTATACATAGTAGGAGCAGTCTACGCTGTCACTGTTGAGCGATGTCGCGTGTTCTCATTGGATCGGGATCGGTTCGTGTGTCCGTTTATATAATATTTACGCTAGCGGTAACACAGTTGATATGTTTGTACAGTTTTTAACGAACTTCTCGTAGTGAACTAAGCAAGAATTATTTTAGTATATTATAAGATCTAATCGAATTACATTTTAGTGTATTATAATAAATTACTCAAGGTTTTTCAAAATTTCATTTAAGATTGTATGGTCCCTTGTGAGGTTTTATTTTAAATATAATATTAAATGTCTCATTGGAAAGCTGACTCCGTAGAGTGTAATTAGAAATTAAACAGGAAAATTTTAAATAATTAATTACAACATTAATAATAAGTAATGTATTATAAATAGGTGTAAGGTAAAAGTTATTAACATTGTATGGAAAAATTGTGACAAAATTATAGTCATTTGTAATATTATACTAATGTTTTATTCAACCCCGTGCTCCTTTAATTATTATCTCAACATGTTTAGTGCGAATGAGGGTTCGACTCTAATATTGTGGTTAGTAACTGTTTAAAATCATCAATCATATTAAGAAAACTGTATGTATAAGTTACACACTATAGAAACATTCAAACAATATAGCAATTTTTACTATAATGAAGGAAAAAATATGTGTAAGAAGACGCGTTTTAAGTTTTGCTGATAACTATCAAGTTTTTAGTACGTGTTGCTACAAAATAAAACTTAATGTAATAAAAGCAATACCCACTGATGGATCGATGCTACTAAAAGTCCTAGACGAATTTAACTGTGTGTGCCGAGGTTAGGCTCGTTTTGTTAGTTTTTATAAGATCGTGTAGTCTAGCTTGATGAGGTTACCCGGTGGTACACTGCTGGATGGAAGCTACTGGGCTACGAGACGAATAGTACTGGTTGTTCCGAGTATAGAGTCGTTTTATTAATTTAGATGTCATATTATCGGATTTGATGAAGTGACCTGAAGGTAGCTCCCGAATCTAATCCACCAACCCCAGAGGTAATGTCTCATTTCATATAACTAACCTAAAGTATCTAAATTCGACTGCCATAGTTTTTATCGACTAGAAGATCAAGAAGCAGCCACCGATGTGTGTCATTTTATAATGTCCGATTTACAATAAAAAAATGAAAACATTTAATTCAAACTATCCATATTGTTTAATTTACACATTATTACTGCAGCTATATATGCGTATGTATGCGTAGTCAAGCTCTGTCCTTGTAGTGATGCGATTTAATACCTATATGTTTTAGAAACGACGAAAACTTAAAGTTTGAAAGAAAGAGCAGATGACCAGATGATGACGGTCGCCTTAAACTGTTGGATAATATCCTATTCAGACTAGTCACTAGGCGCTTTGGAGGACAAAAGGGTGCGGGCTTGTATTTTTAGTACATATACGTATGGTATATATACGATAGGTATGAAATAAGATAACTATGACGATTATATGACACATGATTTTTATTTCTTATATAGACTTTTATTCATTGCAAAATGTCTGATGAAATTGCTAGATATGTAGGTAGGTCGATACTGGAATGCAATATAGTAAACCGAAGTGTGTGATTTGTCTTGTACGTATAAGCACAATGCATTCTACTAGATTTGAATCGAATCGAACTAAGAATTGAAGCAAAAGTCGAAATGCGATCCTACACTTTCGGACTCAAGTGACAATGCCTTTCTATTTGTTGGTGGAAGGCCTTATTCAGGTCAAGGCTATAGAGGACGTGGTTATAATAATAATAAAGGAAATAGAGGTCGGTTTTATAATACATTTTATAACCCATGTCATTCTAATAACAACCAGCACCAGAGCCAAAACAGTAATAAAACCTTGATTTGGAACGTCAGCAAAAATAAATATAGTTAGTTATACGGGGCAAAGTGATAAAAAGGGTGAAACAACAACCATCAACCAAATAATAATTAATTAATTAAACTAGAAAACCCTTTAGTAGGTACTAACTGCAGCTGATGGATCTTTTGTAAAAAAACATCGGCAGCATCCATTTCACGTCCGCCCGAAATACCGCCGACGGTATCCGCGTACAAACCGCGTCTTCGTCGGACCACCGCGGTCTGACTCATCTCCTCCGCGAACGTAGTTACGGACACCACACCTACGCGCTAGAGGATGAACGCCGCTTAATGGTGGTCATCCGAGGGCCCCGTGGAGGCTCACTTCTCCTCGTTGGCCCCGAAACTCGTTTCCGCCGCGGCGGCCTTAGGTAGACTTCTGCCCAACGTCGGTGGGCTGGGTGCTCCGTGCCGGCGGTTGTACGCCGGCATCTTACGGAGCATGGCCCTCTACGGTGCCCCCATATGGTCGAAACCCCTCACCCGCGACTCTAAGGTCCTCTTGCGACAATCGCAGAGGACCATCGCGGTGAGGGTGATCATGGGGTACCGTACGGTGTCGTTCACTGCGGCGACACTGCTAGCAATTGACCCGCCCTGGGAACACCAGGCGGAGGTCCACGCTGCAGTGTACTGGCACCAGGCCGACGCTCGTGCCAGGGGCGAAGCGCCTGAGGTGGCTAGGATCAGGGCAGGGGCACAAAATGTCCTGATTCAGCGGTGGAAACGTGAGTTGGAGTCTGCTTCCTTGAGAGTCTATTTCCTCCAACGAGAGTTGGAGTTTAGTTGGGGTGCTACTTCCGCACCTCAAGCGGTGGCTGGACCGGCGGCACGGCGGGACTCTGACGTTCCGCCTTGTGCAGATACTCTCGGGGCACGGATGCTTCGGGGGTATCTGCACAAGGTGGCGAGGAGAGAGGAGACCCCCTGTTGTCACCACTGTGATGAGCCACAGGACTCTGCTCGTCACACCCTGCACGAGTGTGTGGCGTGGGAAAGCCAGCGAGAAGAGCTGGCGGTCATGGTCGGCAGCAGTGTCTCGCTGTCGAGCGTCATTTCAAAGATGCTCGACAGTGAGGACGTTTGGGTCGCCATGGCCTCCTTCTGCGAACAAGTCATTGCCGCAAAGGAGGCCACGGAGCGGGTCAGGGAGCTAGCCTCTACCGCTGACCCGCTCCGTAGGGGTAGGCTGGGTAGAAGGAGGCGGGAGTATGCCCGCCGCTTCCTTCCCCAGCCGTAGTGCCTGGGCGGGAGAGGGGGGTGACCTCACTCGTCTACTATAGGCCTACGTTGTGAGGGTGCTCTAAGTTGATCGGAGCCCCTCATTTGGGGGTTCCTCCCGGGCGTCACGGTGAGTGCGACAGATCCCGTGGCGTCCCACTAAAGCGATGAGGTCAACCGTTGGTTTATTAGTGGAAATTTTTAACGTGAAGGCAGTCTGCCAACTCTCCGGCCTTAGGGTCAAACCTCCACGCGGTCGCGGTTTTCCTGGTCAATGTCATCACTGCCAGCTCTATGGGCATTCCCAACGCTAACTGTCTGACTGTCCGCGTAAGGAACCGGTCCCTGAGGATCCTCCCAGCTGCGTCCTGTGCGGACAGAAGGGCCACCCCGCGAATTATCGCGGGTGCCCCAAAGCGCCGCGCAGGACACAGCCGGCAAGTCATCCTCCTCGGTTCGTCCAACCTTCATGGGCTCCCCTAGCCTCTAGGAGGCCCGCAGCCCCTCAGGCATCCCAGGCCCCTCAGTCACCCGCGAACGCGGTCGCGAACTTTTGGGTGAAGCCTCCCAGGATTATCCCCCAGTCGTTACCGTCGCCGCCGGTTCGTTGCCCACCGACGGAGTTGCGAGATCGCTCGCGTGCGTCACGAGCCTCTTCGGTGTAATAGACATCGAAGAGCTCCTAGTCTTTTCAAACGAAATGAGGTATTCCGCGCGGAACCCTCCCGCGAGGATGGAAGTGCTCTGGCAAATCTCGGCATATGCCTACTAGTTACTGTTCCATTAGTCTTCTTAGTTCCTTAGGGAAAGTATATGAGAGAATCATCCTCTGTAGACTTAGATCGGAGTGACTTAGACTTGAATCGAGTCGAGAGACTCAAAATCACATATTGATAGGGGCCACTGTGAGGGCCAAGAAGCATAGGACAGGAGCGCTCTTCCTCGATGTAGCTAAGGCGTTCGACAGGGTATTGCACAATGGACTGGTGTACAAGCTATACCAGTTCAAGGTGTCGGACAGATTCGTACTCTTCATACACACAACATACAGACACACACCGTCTATACCGGTATAGACGAGGGCCCAACTGAGTAAGTGCTCCGTTGCTCCGGCGTTCTGCTGTCGGAGGAGGCCAGTGTCCAAATTTCCTTAGCTTCCCTCCTGACTAACGACGCCCCGAGCCGAGGTCCGTGTCTCAATCTGAGACGCCCTCGGGACGTCGTTCCCCATGGGGGCCCATCTGGCCCCCCCTTTTAAGGGCGGGTCTCCTGACCCATTCACTACCCCGGTGACGCTGTAATAGCCAAAAGGGCTACCAGCATAGACAGACAAATATATATATATCGATCAATCGATCGTAAGGCTCATTATACTTGAATACAAGTCAACCCAATATAAATTTTGCTACGTTATATTTAAGTGGGTTTCTAGCCAAACCAACAGACCAACTTTGGTCTGCTGCGAATCTATCTTTACATTATTTAAAGTTTAAAACAAAATCTAAAGGCTTCGTTTACACTAAAGATAGTGACATCGTAGGTAAAGTTGCTGCTTGCGTACATTGATGCAGATTAAAGCTGGGGATGTTTTTAACATAAGTTGTCAAATCTTTTTCGTTAAATCTCATATATGTATCAAGGTATTAATTAACTTTGTCTCCACCTACCAGTCAAGTTATTGTTTTGTTCTTAACCCTTAAATGCATGATTTTTCCTTTTTAAAAACAATAAATTGAAACAAGTAGTTACCTAAATATAGATTAAGGGAAAAATAAAGAAAAACATTTTTTTTTTTGAAAAAGAATATATTTAAAAAAAAAACTTACTGATGTAGATCTACATCAGTATGTATTACAGTTAGTATTAATAATCTAGCTTATATACTATTTCTATTTTACGACTGTCTTCGAATTAGGCTTACTGTAGTGAATGAAAATCTTTGAAACAGTTATTTCTCTGATTTAGACACAACGGTACATTACATTTGGTACACGACCATTGTGTGGTGCCCTTACAATTGGGCATCTTGCACCATATCGATTGGCAAATACAGGCCAATGTCCAAACCCATCTACGCGCACATCTTTTGACGGAAGCGGATGTTGCGGACTTCTTGGCTTTTTTATTTGTAGCTCGCATTCTAGAGAGGAAGTACTGGTTTGTCCTCTTTTACTTCCACCAGACATACCTATATTGCACAGTGTGTCAACCAAACAATTGCAAAACTCCCCAAGATTAGGCAGTTCCTTTTTTGACACACCTTTAGCAATCAGATTGGTTATCAGAAGGACCCTTGAGTTTATTGTCGTGAGGTCCAGTAGGTGATAAAACAACCGTAGGTACCATTTTCGGCTCTTTACTCGAATCCGATAGCGTCCTAAGAAACTGTCCATCAGGTCGGCCCCGCCCATATGCATATTGTACTCTTGCACAATTTTGGGATAAGGAATGTCAATTTTTTGTTTAGCACTCTTATCGTATTTTGATACTTTTCTAACAGGCTCGGCGCCAACGTAAGTTGATAATAGAGTGACTACTTTATTGTCTTTCCACGCAGTGGCCGAAAAGTCTACTCCATCTGAATGAGAAACGCGTTCCACATATGTACCTCTCGGAACAGAAGTTTTCATTAGTTCCTTTTTGTCAGGGAGTCGACAATTCGGTAGCCTATTTTGCTGAATAGTTCCGACACATTGTATACCCTGTTTATTCAAGTAATGTACCAAAGGCAGGGATGTCTAAAAATTTTCGAAATATACAATATGATTGTTCATCCTTGGTATAGCTCTCGCTAAACGTTTAACGACGTTATTTGTTATTCCGAGATCAGGCTCAATGGCTGGTTTGTCTTTGTTTTCTTCTTGTCCAGAATAGACCTCAAATCTGTAAGCATATCCCATGAGATTTCAGAGAACATAAAGCTTGTAACCCCAGTGTGAGGCTTATTTGGTAAATATTGCTTTAGAAAATGTGCAATTTTCGTTGAACACATCTGTTCATCTATAGAAAGTTCTTGGTCTATTGCAACTGATGAAAATTTCGTATTTAGCTGTTCTATCAGAAGCCGAATCTTGTGGAGGCGATCGTGATTGGAATGGTCCCGCGGAAGATGTTCCTTGTTATCGTTGAAATGCAAGTAGCTCCTAATCATCTCAAACCGATTTACCGGCATTACACTCTTTACAGAATCGTACCCAAACTTGGAATGTCAGTATGAGCGTGAACTAGGAAAATGCTCCACTGACATAATTAAAAGAATTCCTATGCATTTTTTTAGATCCCCAACACTAATACTGAAAGATATTGAAGGGTTTTTTTGTACTGCATATAAATTGGTTTCATCAACAATTTTTTGAAGAAACTCTGGTGTGAAGTAGTGCAAAAAACATTTATATGGTGTATCAAGTTCAGTTATAGCAGAGTCTGTTGTGCTTGGTTGGTGAATTACTTTTGATTTGTCATACATCAAACTGTCTTTTTTCCAAATGAGTTTCCTTTTATGAAATTCTACATAACTCGCATGACCTTCTTGCATGGGTAATGAAGAAATAACTTCACTCGATGGGCCAGACAGATCTTGAAACTAGTGGTGGATCACTATAGGTAGGATTTTCATGATCCTCTGCCTCCTCGTCCTCCAATTCTCGAATCATTTCTCTTGCATTCTCAAAAAAGATTTCTTCATCTTCACTGTCATCTTCCAAGCCATCCTCAGAAATATTTCCATCTTCTAAAGCCGCCAGAAGTTGTTCAATGTCTTTATCTGCCACTCTACGGGACATTCTGTAAAAATAATTATAAAATTCGAATCAATAAATTACGTATCTATAACAAATAAATCAAAAAAGAAAAAATATATTATACGTATAGTAAAACTATTTCTTATCGATTTTGCATATCGATGTATTTCTACATCACAATTATTCCGCAGATATTTACAAAAACTGTTATTGTATTCTAAAAAAAAAACAACGTAATGTGTTCTTCTTACTTTTATCCTCTTGTAAATCACTTTTTGCACGAAATAATACTACCTAGTTAGTATTCAGTTCACTAAAATGAAATTACAATTTTACGGCCAAAGTGTGTATTTGAACGTGTCGCGCCAAGTTGTCAAATTTAGACAAGCAAAAAAGTGAACTGTCATATCATGAAAGTTTGCGTTCAAAAACTAAGATAGATATTTTTAGCACCTATTAAAAGTAAAACATAATATGTTCGAATTACCGTTTAGAAATTATGTACGGAAGAAAACACCGATGTAAATATACATCATCATGCATTTAAGGGTTAAAATTACGTTGGCAAGATTAAACTCTATGCTTAATTTTCTTCGTATCTACATGCTTAATACTGTCACCTAGACATTCAGACATATATTTCGTTTGTTTTCAGTAATGACTTCTTTATTTAATTTTGGTCTAACTTTTAATTTTAAAGATTATAATTACAACCTTGATTTGAAGTTGATTGATATTATTGACAACAACCTTGATTGATATTTGTAGTGTCTATAATGACGTTTGACCTCTTGAATATTTATTATCTATGGTATTACGTTTCTTGACGGCGTTATGCAGATTAAAAAATCATAATAATTTTATTGTTACTGTTTAATTACACATAACGTTTTAAAACAAACATAACTTTTACCAAAAATATAACATTTTCAAATATACATTGAATAACACACGTTACATTGATATTTCATTATTTGTTGTTTACTTTAAAAAGTCTAATGGAATAAAAGATATATCATTGATTAGTCCAATAATTTTTGAATACAATAATAATAATAGTAGGATTCAAATTAAAGCTTTTTAAAGTGATACTGCTGGTTTAAAGTATATAAAAGAATCTCTATGAATTTTGACTATAGAGCTTCAAAGGTTTTTTATAAAGTCAAGATTGAATTTTAAAAAAATCGTCATCAAATGTAAACACTTAGTTTAATTTAATATTTAAAAAAACTTTATTTACTACTTCTATTATAAACAATTATTATAAAAATGATACACCAAATAAAATCATATTTAAAAAATTTTGCTAACTTTTGTAATAAGGCATCATAAAGAACCTTAGTTTGATGGCTTCCAAACCATAGACAATTTGACTTGTCCAAGAGGCTCCGAAAAAGATCGGTGGATTGCCTGTAGATTTCGGTGTGGATTGAGATGTCGGATATCGGCAGCGGTGACGAAGGGATTTCTAGTCAGAGTACGTATTTATTTACAGCGGCATAGCGTCTAAACCGCGTTTCGGTTCGCGCCGTCTCCGTTTACCGTCGCGAGCGATACTTTCGGTCGTCCTAACGTGCGAAAATAAATATCTCATTGTTCTCGTTTCAAAATGGCGAATTTGAGCCTGATATTTATCGAGTATTGAGGCCTCGGTGGGTTTTTGGTGCGGCAAAGCAGCGGTGTGGCGGGCGACGGCGCGGCGGCCCGCCCGGCTCGGTCTTAGCGCCGGAGAAGGTTGACGACCTATCGATTTTTTTGTCTGCGACCTCTCGTCAACGGGCGGGCCGGTGTCTGGTGGCGGCGAGGATTTGGGGGGCCGAGGGTGCAGCCCGGCCAGTGGAGCTCCCGCTTGCAGCACTTTGAGTGCGCCTCAACGGGTCGCGTCACCGTCAGCTGACACGCCACCACCATGGCAGGTCAGTGCCCGCGTACTTGGAATCCTTTCAATCTTCCTGCTGACCTGCAACTCGTTCATGTCTTCGATGCAAAATCCTTATACCACAGTGATTATATTTCTTTTAGAATGCTTTGTCTAAGTGTTGTTTCTTTGTTCTTAATTTAAGTGATTACCAGTGTGTTTAGATTGAAGTGTTCAGTGTTGTCTGGTGTAGTGTAAATGGTGTTTTGTTATATCTATTGTGTATTATTATTTAAACAGTGTACATTATTCTGAGATTGGGTATATTTCTAGCTGATTTGAAACAAAGGAATTGATCCATACATTGAATTCACTACATTATTACTCAATGACAAGTAACTATTGATTTATGTTTAAATCTAAAACAATTTGTTTACATAATGTTAAGTAGCTAATAAAATATTAGCAGTATCAATATTTGACTTGAGTAAATAGAGTAATTTTATTGTCTCTTTAAATCTGTAAGAATGTCATCTCATTATTGATTTTGACAACTCAGCTAGTTTGTGTTTTATAAAGCCATTTTACAGTTCAATCAGTAGCACTACAGAACCTATTATATTATTGATAAACCTATCTTCATCTAAATCATAATCTTGCAAAGGAAGAGATAGAACATACAGCATTTGAAACAGCTTCTGGGACTACACTGACTAGAGTAAGTCCATTGCATTACTTGCTTACACAATGAACTACTAATTATAAAACAGTTATAAAGCTTTAAACTGTAAATTTACTAAAACTGTATTAAAGATCATCAGCAAATTTTGGTACTTAAGCTAATTTATTGTTTATTTACTTCAATACACTGAATTGAAAATAATAACAAATCTACTATAAAAGCTGTTAATTCTATTAACGTTATAAAAAAAGACAATTCAAAGAACATCTTTTACATCTTGGACATTACTATAATATTTTAAACTAAAGTGGTCATGTATCCTACTATAGTTACTTATAGTAATATATATGATATATTGACACTGCCATGTAAATGAATCCAAATTTTGCCTCACTAGTTTCACACCGACTACCCAGTTTACTAGTAAATATAACTGGGTAAATATATGTTTAATAATAATTATGATTCACAAAAGTTAAATAACAAAAAGATACTTTGTTTATTATTTTCAAATATAAGCTACTGTTGCACAATGTAATACAATCCTGCAGTACACCTTTTTATTACAACATGGATTTACTTAATTATAGACACTTACTTCAGGTATCACATTTTCTAAAAATCTTTCAGTATTATTTGGTATACTACATATTTGTGATTGATTGTTTTCTATTATTAAGTGACAAGTAAGAGAGTTGTACTTGATATCTTTGTTGGTCTGTGTCTAGATGTAATTTATATCTTTTATTTACATGTTTGTGGAACCTCCAAGATATGGCTAATTTTTAATGTGGAATCTGATTTTTATAAAGAAAAAATTAAATACTATATATTATACAACTTACGTTAACAAACCTAAAATACAATGAATTTGCAATGAGGAAGTGGTCTGAATGTTCATTCAGCCTTATTATTTTAAAAACAATTTATAAAAATATATATTTTTTTTAAGTAGGCAGATAAAACATTTTATTTCCGCATGATTCTCCTGCATTTATCCCATTCTGGGGGGGGGTTTTGCACACAACATTTATTTATTTTCCACTTCTGTCATCTACCAGCTGTTTCTATAGTAACACACAGTATTTTTTCTAGAGAGAGTGGTCTTTGTCATGTAATCATTTATACAAAGCATTCATCTCTTTTTTGACCTCGCATAGCTACATCTTTTCTCATTACAATCCCTTTACCACTCTAACCTTTGAATCATCTGTTAACTTTGAAAATATTTATAAACAGGTATAGCTATGTTAAATCCTAATATACTTATTTTATTTCAACCTTGGTATATAATATAAATAACATGTAATAAGTCCATACTTGCAACTAGTTTCTGATGAGATTACACAAACTGCTAACAAAATTACTAGCTAGCAAAATTTTAAAATGACCCTCTAGTAAAATCCTATTTTAAAATAATTTTGATTTAGTCGAGGTATCATAAAGCAGTCTGTTAATTACCATTATAACCTTATTATTAAATGTAGTTTATGTTATAATTCTGTATGTTAACTTTACTTACTGACTTAACCTGATGATAATCCTTATATACTTAGATTTTTAGTAATTGTTTTTAATTTATTTACTTAACTTATTAACTTTATTAGTCTTAACTCAATTGAAGATAGATTTTATTTAAGGCACTATAAAAAATAAATGGTGTTGTCTATATTATGACTTATAAAGTACATATAAACAGATGTAACATAGTAGTACATAATTTACAAAATCCTACTTAAAACGTTAACATATTTATTAATAACAAAATGCAAAATTATAAGCTTCAATATTGCTTTAGATCATGCCACTATTCCCAAATACAACCAAGCATGGTCCAGAACAACTAGTTTTATATTGACCAAACAGCTACATTCAAACCAACAATCTAAAAACCATTTCAATTAAACAGGGCTTTCAATTTGAATAATACTATATGCAAGCATTGGTACCTCAGACAAATTCAAAAATACTTATAAAACTTATAACACCCTTCATTTTTGTGTTGGGGCCTTATACAAGATATGTATATTTCATGTACTTGGTGTATCAGTAGAATATATAAGACTAATTTTCATAGCTAACCAAATTACATATATATGGTCTATTATTTGTATTAATTGTTAATCTAATTTTCAATCTTGTATGAAATGAGTCTTCAGAACCATATTTGTAATATTCTCTTTCTAATGCTTTCAATATACAAAGAATAATCAGTTTTTATTTAGTTTAATATCTAGATGGATGTTAATAATACAATTATGCACTTGGTGTTGAATACAAGCTTTTAGAATTGCTTTCACTTTCTAACAAATCCTGCCAGACATGGCAATTTTTCCTTAATCATTTTAGCTTTCTCACACAGCGATTTGCGAATAAGGTACTCAATGCAATCAACGATTTTAGTATCCAGTGCTATAAGTTTCTTATAATTAACCTTTACATAATAAAATTATTTACATATTCATATACAATATCCTATGGTTGCTTCACTTCATTCGTTGTTTCGCAAATCGCGAATTTAGCTTCTAAGCAAGCATTGCGTCATCGCGTTTTAACATTACTAACATATTCGAACCCTTTTACAAAATGGTTTTGGCAATCTATTAAATATATATTAGCCGTATTTGGAGTTCGATGTTAAATATTTGAGACGGAACTAGTTAACAGGATGGAACCCATTAATTTTCTTTATATAACTTCCTTGACAGTAGATCGTTTTGGATATCCTAAGAGAGTTACAAAAAAAACTTAAACAAACTTATAGCCATTTATTAAAGTAATAAATATGGTCCTCTCTCAGCGCGGAACGAATAGAGCTAGCTTTGTGGCTATTTCGCAAGAAAAAAATATGGGTTTCACTTTTTTGTCCGTCTGGCTCGTGTCTGTGGCAAAATTATGTCTGCTGCCAATGACCTGCCTTGAACCACTTACATAACCACGCCCGCCGACTCCTCGTCCACCTTATTAGATTTATTTATCATTCGCGTTCGCAAATATTAATTATAATGTTGCTTATAAGACTTTATTACAGCGGTTTGTGAAGAGCAATTTGTGGCAGAGGAATCAGATATTATGAGCCTACATTGCGTCATGTGTTGTAACGAAAGAAACACATGTTTATTAATATAAGGTTTTTTGACATAACACCAAAAATGTGTTCTTGGTTGGTTTTTATATTTATATTGGTACAAAAAATATTTATTTATATTTTGATTATATTTTTTATAGCACTTGTTTTTTGTTTACTTACATTCACTTAATAATAATTACTTATAGACGTCCGTATAATAATTTGTGTGGCCTCGAAAAACGATATTCTTAGAAGAGATAGGCCTACATTAGCAACTGTTCTGACTAGCCTAGCTTTAACGACGATGACCTGGAAATCCTAATTCTTTTAATATATATATTTTTGGATTTTGGTGAACACACCGAAATATTTGGGCGTTTAATCACCCTAATAAAAAAAAACCGAATTAGTTATTTACGCAACGTTTTTACGTAGGTACCTAAATATATATATATATATATATATATATACATAAATATAAAAATTGTTATAATTTGCGAACATTTCCGTTCTTCGGTTTTTGTTAATATCTATTCTTTTTACTATTTCGTTTCTTATTTCATATTTTTCAATAGAATATCGTAAATAAAAGAAACCAATATGATTTAGTGTGTGAATGAAGCCAATTCGATTTACTGTTCCAAATTTTACATATTATACTAATTACTACTAGTCTTGTCTTTGTCTTTATTGTTGTTCGATAGTCTACAATTCATAAGCCTCTACAGCTTCTTAGAAATACAAAAAATGGATAGTACTATATTAACTATAAGATCCAATAGCGATACAAATTACCTGCTATAATACTATCCAAATAGAAACTGAATTTCGAGTACAACTATCGTAGATCGGCAAGACTGGCCTTGTGTTTTTATTTGTCTGCGACGTCCGCGTCAATTTGTCGATTGTCTGCTGATTTTTCATTCTCTATAACTTAACTGTGATGATAGTATTTGCGATAACCTAGTCTATACCGACCACAGCAAAGATGGAAAGCTAAGCTATATTACATAATACGTTAAGTACTAAGTATTAAAAGATAATATAAGCGGTCCTTGAAACAACAGTCGGGTCTAAACCGCAGCCTTTAGACATTCAACAATGTCTTACAATTATAATTATTTATTCTATCATAATCTCTTCTAACCCAATTGTCCTTATATGCTTCAGTTTCCCAATACGTCGGTCGTTATGGCCAAATCCTTTAGAGACGTGTATCGGTTTTTAAACCATTTAAATTTATGCAATAAAACAGGAATATTAGATGTAACATTTCGACAAAGAAATAAAAAAAAAATATTAATTAATTAATTTGGTAAACTGACTTCTATAAATTTGCTTTCTATAAATTGTAAGAAATTAGCTAAACTACTATCTGATCTGACGAAGCCGGGAGATAATCTACTATCAGATGTTTCTTTTTCCATACATAATGACAAGCAATCCGAGACGAGTTACTCGCCCGTGTCCGGTGACACTCCTCTATACCTATTGCTCTAATTTGGTAGTGCTACTATGTCCTCCTAACAATTGCTATTATATGCGAGTTAAAAAAAAGCACTTTACTTTACCAAAATATTGTAACTTTTAAAAGGATTAAATTCGTATTTGACGGTCTTTTGGTCTAGTGATTAGTGGTCCTGCTGCTGAGCCAAAGCCCATTATGGGTTTGATGCCTAATCGGTAATCTGTCGAGATTTGTCAATCCACAGATCGTTTTCGAGTTTGGGTGTTCTTTGCCCGCTATTTTTATGTAAAAGTGCCCCAAGACACAGATTTCTTGATTGGCAATTGATTTTGTATATTTTTTTGATTGATTTGGTGAAATAACATGGGTATAGGTACGTTTTTACAGACACTATTTTTTACAAATTAGAAGAATATTACAAAACAGCTTTTAACATGAAATCTTCTAACATAATAATATTTTAATAAAATTGTATAGATATATTATAATATTATGTAGATAACCAAATGACATTGCGTGTCTATTAGCAATACGTTAGGGGGTGAGCTCGCAAAGGAGTGCATAATGCGACGTGGTAGGTACACAGGTACTTTACTAAACCGACATTTTCAGTACAATAGCATATTATTTCAGTTTTTTCTATCGAATTTAGTCAAAGGTGACATGTTTAGAATTTGTCACGGTAATAAAACTAGCGGATCTATAAGTAGAGTGATTTGAAATATTAAGGTATTTTTTTAAATTATAATTAATTATAAGGCGGAAATGGTTCAGATACTTTTGTCAATCAATCAATCAATTTAGGTAATTTTCTTATAATTATTTATTAGGCATGATACGTCAATTTTGTACTTTACAGAGTATAGGGATTCTGGAAATTTGTAACTGTAACTACTTTTGTGGCTGACGGTACCTACATTATGTTAGCAGGATCATACACAAAAACAATACATTTAAATCAATATATACCTGCATAAAAAGAAAATATACAGCTAATATGTGCTAAAACTAATTGAAAATATATTATAAAAAAGACATACACATAAATTATATAAATAATATATATATATAATACATGTTATGATTTCTTAAGAAAAAAAAACGTATTAATTTTAATAAATTAAAGATCGGTACACTGAGCCATTATTAATACATTTAGCATGTATCTGAACAGTTTCTGTTAAAATCAAATAAAAATAATTATAATTACACTCGTTTTATTTACAACCTCTATCCCGATATATCTCGAATATATTATTTGATATATTTATTAATATATTATACCTATGTTTATTAAATATTTATATTTTTCAGAATATCATGGTCAAGGCATGGACGCGGGTGGAAATAACTTTGACTCCGGTAAGTTTATTATTATGCACGCACACAAACAAAAAACAACTTCAAAAATATCTAATTTATATTAAAGGTGTACAACGGCCCAAACATGTATGTGTCTTGACTTCTAAAGTGCGGTCCATCCAAGCAGGTTAAGTAATTTTCCAGTGTTATTCTAGAAATACTATCAGTCGTCAGCGAGAATAAAACAATACTGTTTCTTGAATATCGCTAGTTCTACAATGCAAAGTTTCATCAAGGGAGGGATCAGAAGTTGAACTGGATATGGTTGACCCCTCAAAGAGGTTTAGAGTCCTCATGTTCATGAAATGGGTACTGGCAGGTTTCAAAAACAAATGTGGATATACATAATTATAAAAGACAATTTGAAGGCTGTTTAACAGTTTCAGAAACACTAGAATACGTTTCAATGTATAAACGTATTTAAAATTATTTATCAACTTTTCTATATTAAATTGGATATTACTAAAAAAGGAATTATTATTTCAACGAATTATGTTCCGATTCTTTGAAAAGAAAATTAGATATTTAAGTTGAAATTCTAAGTTTTGCGCTAGTTATTTCTATTTACGGCTTCAGTTAAGCTTCTTAACGAACATGTGTTCGTATGAAAGCAACATGACGAAAATATCTTTACCCGGTAACACCTGAAGTAATCATAACGAAATCAATCAATTTATAGTTTAGTTTTAATAGTATATTTAGCTTATAAAAAATAGTAGATATAGGTATACTATTTTTCACCGGCTTGCTGAAATCGTAAAGTAACCGGGTACAACCGACCAGCTGCAGCGGTGCGTGTCGAAGAAGTGCTATATACTATAATTTATTGCATTTTCTAATTACGCTTATCCTAGTTGCAACATCGCTTCATAACTATTATTATATGACCAACCTGATACTATTCACTCATGCGGTCATAGATTATTTAAATAGAAGTTTATAAAAATCGTTATAATTAGCAAAAAAAAATTAAATTTGTAAATCTTTACGAAAGGGTAATACCACAGTAAACTGTGTCTTATGTAAAATATATCATTTATTTAATTATTAAAGTATTTTATAATTAGTTACCTACATTAGCTTTGGATTATTTTTTCATTTACCACCTTTTTGTTTCTGCACGTTTATAGCTAGGTACTTTATTTTAAATATGAAGAAACTCAATTCACTGATTCTTCTCAATAAATGAATGTAATTAGTAAAAGATATCTGAGGTTAAGAGTAGCTTCTCAGGCAACAATTACAGTTATCTATATGTGTCTACATATAAGGATAAAAGGTTAATTAATAAGATGGGAAAAATTACTATAATTAGCAAATGTATCAATATACATACAATATCAATACAAAAAACATATTCCTTTATAAAAATAGTTTTAACGAGAACCTTTTTAAAAGAAACATAGTTCATCAGGAGAGGTGTACCTTAATTATTTTTAATATATACTGTAGTATACGTCCTTTTATAAGTTATAATTCTATTAAACACGAATTGTGTGAAGCGACGAACTCCACGCTCTTTCTCAAGCAAAGGAGACAGATGTATCTTTCGGTCTCTATTGTTTCTCGCCCTCAGGAGAAGGGCAGAGACGGTTATGAAGGACTTACCGACAGAGAGCGCCGGTATACCATTTAAAACCCAATGGGTTACCTTCATTGCTGTAGTAGAATGTTACAGGATCGCTTCCAGGATCATATGACCTACCTCCAGCTGTGTGGAATACTAAGATGTAACCTTTTGTATATTACATGATGTGAACCGCAGTCTAAAAAAAAACGAACATTAGTCTAACCAAATCAAACTTACAGCGGGAATTAAGGACAAGTAATTCTGAAGGAATAGGCATACTAATTACTCTTCGGAAATGGAATCGAAGAGATTGCTGCGACTTTCTTTCCGAATTAAATAACTTTCGTAAAGTAATGTCTTCTTTACTTGATTCACATCTCATACTAATTGGTGAAGATGAAAGTTATTTAATAAAACTTAGAACGAAAATAGAAACTAAGATATTTACTCTAGAGACAGAAATCAAGAAAATTGGAGCTAATACACCTTATAACGCAAAAATAATTAACAACAAGAAAAAGATAACTGAAAGAAGCAAAATTATTGTAATTGTGATGAACTAGCACACCAAACCACAACTGATAGCTTAGCATGCTAAATTAGTGTTATGATGCTCAAAGAAAGTCTAAAAGAATCACAACTAGACAGATATCCAAACTCTATTACTAGACTTTATAATAAGATGTGGGTTTCAGTCACAATATAACAAGTTTTCAGATCTATCACTGAAATTACTACAAAATAACATACTAATATAGTTTAGAAAAAAATCGCATTTGGCTTGATTATCGACTTGAAAAAGCATTGGATAAAATTAAAATTAGCCACAGGTTGTCATTAAAAACCGTATAAAATATTAAAACTTTGAGTAATTCAAGTAAAAGACATATAAAACCGTTGTTATACTTAAAAAAAGAGTATCCAATTGTAAAAATAGCCATACAAAAAGTCCATCAAAGTCAAACAGGGGTTTTTGTGTTTTATTCCGAGTTAGGTGTTTCTCAAGGTTCGAGTTGAGACCCCTTTTATTTCTCGTTTACATAATTACCGCTCATTTATCGCTTTATACGGATGTCTTTTTTACTTCGGCGATACCATAACTGACATTATGGGTCTCGTAGAACAAGTATTGGAAATATTAACAATTTCATCGTAAAGAAACTACTGATTAGTAGTACATTAATCTAGCTGCGTTATCTTTAAAGGTAAAAAAAATAAAAAATACCGTCTGACCCTTTATTAGGTAATAAATAATACAAGACTGAAAAATATCTTGGGATAAGAATGATTCAAATCAAGGTTGGTTTGAAATTTGAAGACGCACTTAAAATATATATATGTCGGAGATAAGAGGCACATTCACAGAGACAATTCTTGTATTAAATGTAGGTAATTAGATATTACAAATTACTTTGTTGGTATACAATTATCAAAGTTGCGTGAACCACCGGTCCCGTTTGGGGGGTCCGGACTGTAAGGCTCACACTAATCAATTATCGTCTCGTCTCGATGCTCTCGGATATTTTAAAATGTCTCTGGTGCCCCTCCAAACGATCCCGATCTCGTGACTCAATACGTCACGGCGTTCACACCCCACTGTTACAATAATATCAATTGAGTTACTATTTATCGTTAAATTATCGTGATCTGCGACATATATATATATATATATATGTAAAGATTTCTATCTTAAGATTTCCGCTTAATTTACAGTCCCTTAGTCAAACCACACCTATATCTTATCCAGGGTTGGGAAAACTGGGTTTTGCCCAAAACTATTCCATGTCTTGCAATTTTCACAAAGCACAATAACTAAAATGTTATTTAATTATGATAACCTAACAACACCAAAACCAAAAATATACTAAGGTCAAAGATACATAAACATGAATATTTTTTCATAAATAGTTCTCTTTCTTCTTCTTTAAATACTCTTCTATAGAAACGTTTTTAGTTTTTAGAATTAAATTTAGGGTAGATCGAAACTTGATATTTTATACTGTTTTTATCTTATTTCTAAAATTTTTTTAACGTGAAAACTAAGGTTGGAATTCTGTTGTTCCTCAGGTCAACAGCCGCAGGAGCAGGAACTGGCGACGAAAATGCTGCAGATCCAATCCAAGCGGTTCTATCTCGACGTGAAGCAGAATAGACGTGGGCGGTTTATAAAAGTTGCAGAGGTGCGCTATCACTTATTGTTAAACATACATATAGTCTTTTACATTATTCAATAAATACATACAATCATTTTCAGAATTGTGTATAGACTTTCGGGTGTACTTTTTTGCTTATCCTATCAGAAATCGTCTTTTTATATATGCAACAATATAAACTTACATTTGTATAGTTCCATTACATTTAGTTGTCGTAAGATAATAAAACTCAGCTCAACTTTCATTCTGGAACACTTATAGTCCTACTCCAATTCCAATGCCAATTCGGTCCCAATCCGTCCAAATCAATTACCTACATGGGAATAATAATTATGTAGCGTGTGAAAATTAAGTTATAACATCGCTGGCGTGATATAATACGAAACAAATAATTGCGGCTTGATAATTAAGAATCTTGTGGGGGTCGGAGAGAAATGAGTCGGACGGGGTAGGGAGGTGTTCTAGGTGGTTTGAATTGGTGCGAGCTATTGTCCAGTTGGGCCAGCACTTGGTTAAAATGTTACTTTTTATAAAGATTATTGTAATTTATGTATTACGTAATACCATGAATTATAGGCTTGCTCTCTAGCAAAGTCTTTAGTTTCTCTAAACTTGGTCGGGGCTAGATATCTATATACGAGCTGGTTTAGATTTGGGATATGTTAGAGTTGGCAATGAATTTGACTATACATTTTGCTGCAGTTATTATAGTTAATTACATTAAAAATGCAAGCAAATGCACTCTTTAAGAAAATAGCTTTACTCCATTCTGAATAGCGCTTATAGAATGCGCTGAAGTTGTTATTCTTATCGATTTTCTTCACTACAGTACAATGAAACTGCACCTTTAGAAATTTGTTCGTTATTATTTAAAATGAAGTTTCTCCTAATTAATTTGATGTTACGTCTAAGATCGCTAACACTACCCTTATTACGTAGTAAAATTGATCTTGAAACATAAATACCCATTGTTACGAGATATTTGATAGATATAATAAAATATATTTCATTATTTTGTTTATGTTAATTATTTTTATAAAATCAACTTCGCTACAAAATTATTCAGAAACTAATGTTAATATAAGTTTGTTTTAAACCGGCTTTCCAAACTTTCGTTCTTGAATGTTGGAGCTTATTTGAATACTGAATATTTAGAATTTTAATTATGAATAGTTTTATACAATAGAGAGAGAGATAAAATAAGAAGTCTCAGTATTTATTAAATGTCATGATTAATTTTGCCCCTATGGTTTCGGTTTATAAATATTTTTCAATCTTAATTTGGTGTTTTTCAAGATGTTGATCGTGTTACATAAAATGATAAGACGTCTCTATAGTTATCTAAATAAAAAGATTATTTCGTTTATCTGCGTTTAATGAGATAAATATTTTTGAAACATGTATTAGTAACTTATCAATACGAAACCGTTACTTATGTTATTCGGAATCATGGCTTTTCCAACTAAGCTATTGTGTCGCTAAATAATTTAAATAGAGTATGTATCACAGACGATACGACATGTTAAATACTATAAATATATAAAACTATTTACATCGGAAATTCAAATTCAAATAAAATTCAAAATATCTTTATTCAAGTAGGCATTTACAGGCATTTTTGAATCGTCAATTACATTAAATTGGTCAGTATAATCAGTCTGTGAGTAAGATACCACCAGCTCGGAATGCTGTTCTGCTGAGAAGAGCTGGCCAGAAACTCAACGGTTGCTCTTTTTAAATTAAATTTAACCATATTTGACTTATACATTATAACATCAACCCTGCAAATGAGTCAATGACCCAAGTTCCATACATTTCGATCAACCTAAAACTCTTGAATGTTATAGTAAGATTTATTTAATAATATACCTTTAATTTTAGATTTAAAACTAAGAAAAGGAAGATCTAAGATATCTTTTGGAACTTTATTATATATGCGTATACTTAAGCCCATGAAGGATTTCTTAACTTTTTGAAGTCGAAATTTAGGCGTTACGAGCCTATTTTTATTTCTTGTATTGATCGTATGTCTGTCGATGTTTTAAGGTTCGTCATAATTTTATAAAATAGGTAAATTACTAGACCATGTAGATTGATTATAGGAGCTCTCTTTTAGAAGATATCAGAAATAGCTTAACGGATCCTATTTATTATAATAGTAAACCATTGAAGAAACGCAGTTCATGTCCATAGATCGGCGCAGACGGGCGGCGTAGTCAGATCTTCCTGGCGATGTCAACGGCCGCGGAGTTCCGGGACCACCTCTCCGCCTTCAGCGACTTCTACTCCTCTCTTGGGCCTCCCAATCCAGACAACGTGCCCGATGACGGGAAACTTAAGTCCGAGATGATGCTCAAGGTATGAGATACACAGTTAGACGCTGGTTTGTTTGAGGCTTAAAAATTATTTATTTTATTATTTTACAGAATTTATTTTTATTTTTATGTGTTGTATTTTTCTATTGTCACTATATTGTATTATAATATTTATGCAAACGTCGACTTATAAAAAAAGACGGTCGGTGAGTGACCTCGACTGCCGATACGAAGGCCACCTATTCGATGCCCACACGTTATAATTTGTACGATCAGCAAATCATTCATACTTTGCGGCTGTTATTTTTCGTAAAATCCATATTATTATATATCCATATAAAGAAATAAAAGTATCGGATGCCAACGCTCCCAGTTAGTTAGTTAAACAATAATTCCGGTCCAGGACAACCGTCGCTACTACCTGGATCTCAAGGAGAACTCCCGCGGCCGCTTCCTGCGCGTGTCCCAGACGCAGTCCCGCGGGGGGCCGCGCGCGCAGGTCGCGCTCCCCGCACAGGGCATGATCGAGTTCCGCGACGCGCTCACGGACCTCCTCGACGACTTCGGCTCCGACGACGGAGGGTGAGACTCTCCCCCTCTCCCTCTCCCCCTAGGCTGAGTTTTAGAGCCATTATAACGACGTCCGCACACCCAGGTTCAAGGGTGAGCTGCCCGAGGGCCGCCACCTGCGCGTCGACAACAAGAACTTCTACTTCGACATCGGACAGAACAACCGCGGCGTCTACATGAAAGTCAGCGAGGTGGTACCATCGTTGCAAGTAATTTCATAACTCCCGCGATTATAATTACTCACACTCTACAATACTTACGCTTTTAACTATCCTATACCCTACCGCCGCAGCCCCTCCTCTCCCCCTCCCTTTTCGGACACATTACAAGCTATCTGTTTAATATAATCGTCGATGTTTCACGTGCCTATAGCGCTGGTAGTAATTAGATTTTTATCTATTGTTTTCAATACCGAAAATATTCACAAGACCATTTTTTTTGTGTGATTTTTTTTAGGACACTTTGACAAGTTAACACCTGGCAGTCAAAATTATTTATAATTCAATCATAAAATGAAACATTTTAATATATACCTATTTGAAATACAAATCATAATGAAAATAATTTTCAACCTTATCCTATAATTATAATATATAGAATATTATTTTTTATTTTGTTATTCTGAAGTTTAGAAAACGCTTGCTAATAGATAAAATAGTATTTCCTGTACTTTCTTTATCACGAACATTTTAATATTTAGTGTTTTCTAAGGTTTTCACGAGTACTACACATTGAAATAAAACTATTTTTACGGATTTAACTCGCGTATATTGAATTAAATTTTAAATTTACATTTTCTTGAGGCCTATCAAAAGTAATATTCCTTTACAATGTGCTGGAGTATACAAACTTGACTACGATTGTGGCTTGTCATACATAGGTCAAACAAAGAGGAGCATCGGTAAAAGAGTTAAGGAACACATATCGGATATCAAGCATAGGCGTACACCGAAGTCTGCAGTGTGTGAACATACCATAGACAAGCCCAATCATTATATAAGATTTAATAAACCTAAAATCCTCGCTAAAGAACAACGTTACATTCCAAGAATGGTTCGTGAGGCTATTGAAATTAAAAAACATCCTAATTTTAATAGAGAAGATGGTTGGGGATTATCTAACACCTAGGACCCACTTTTGAAAAATATAAAATCCCACGTCTGTGACCGCACTGTAAGACCTCGAGATACTGTTAGTGCGTTTTGTGTGAATCCTGAACTGTACGCCCGGAAGCTTAGAAACCGTTGGAGGTAGATGACTAATTAACTGACTTACTGACAGACACCTCCATCTCGTCTCACCGTGAACACGATTGCTGCAAAGCATTCGAAATGTAGGGTTAGATTTAAAATGTAAATTTAAAATTTAACTCAATATACGCGAGTTAAATCCGTAAAAATAATTTTATTTCAATTTTAATATTTTTCATTGACTGTAAAATTATTTATTAAAATATAATTTTAATATAGAGGGGGGAGCAGAATGTAAGGTGTTACTTGTAATGTCTGTTTTTTTTTTCCTTCATAAAATTTGCAGTAGGCACTGAAAAAAAAACAATGTTTTAGATTGTAGTTACAGGCTTATTGTGTGATATTTAAAATCAATTGACTAACTGTTAAATCTAGTTAGAAATTCTTATGTGCCAATTACGCTAAATTAACTAAAAAATATGTTTAACCTCACAAGATAGGTTGATTTTAGTTAGTTTCATGGAGCTTTTGTTTATTAATGAATTAATTAATTATCTTCCCTAAAATGTCTGTGTAGGTAAAGAGCAACTTCCGCACCGCCATCACCGTCCCCGAGAAGTGCTGGACGCGCTTCAGAGACATCCTCGCCGACTACTGCGACAAGATGAACAGAGCACACGACCCCGACCACCACCAGGTACGCACACACAACATTAACACACTAACACATACGTAAGCACTAATACATGTTCCAAAATATACTCACTCAACACACATTTACAGTAATGTAATACATAGTTTCCCCACGGCTGCATGTCCGTTCGTGTACAGTAGTGTCCGTGTGTGCAGGCGGCGAGCGGAGCGCCCGCGGCCCGCGCGTCCGCCGACCGGGACGCGGTCAGTGGCGCCACGCACTATACACACGTACCAAGGTGCGGCCGCATGCGTTCGGACGTACGCGGAGTGGGGAGACCGAGCCGGATACCACCCACGAGCGACCGCATGGGGCCGCGCCTTTATTGACTTTTTAGTAATATATCATTGCATCTCGATCGATACTCATCTTCTTCATGTCTCGTTGCAGGAGTCCTTCGCCGGCAGCGCTCCGCCCCGGATTTGATCACGCGGCGCTCCGCCCCCCGCCCCCTGCTCCTGTACATAGTGTTTATATACGTGTAGTCGTACAGCGCGAGCTTTACTGTATACTTTGGAGTTTTATTTGTGTAAATAACATTAGTCTGGGGAAGTCGACTGTCGGTTTTGAGTCTTTCCGTGGGGTCTCGAGGTCGGCGGTCTGTAAAAACATAATAAATTTCTGAATGTAATGCCACTCGTCTAGTTCGTAGGTGTATGTGTTTTTTTATTGATTATTTAATTTTAATGTTTCAATTGTTAGTTTATGCGATGTATGCGAAAGGAGCGAGCGCGTGGCGACCGGAATCGACTTTCAAATTTTAAATGAATATAACACACGAACACTTTCATGTCCCTTCAGTTAAGCGATCACCGCATTAGGACAGTCGGTTCCGGCACTGGGGACGCACACACGCACACACACGTGTACTAATGTACGTGTGTTCCGAGTCCTCTAGTGACAAAAGTTTTGACAATATAACGTAGATTGAGTGTACGAATGAATTACACTGATAGATAGTATACAACTTCCCATCAAGTGTTATTCTGCGTACTCAGAAAAAAGTTCGACCAAACGACTTTAATAAATATGTATTTTGGATTATAGTGCGTGTCTCTGTATGTGTGTGTGTGTGTCTACGTGTGTGTATTTGTTGGGGACATTTAATTTTTTTACATAGTTATCGCATAGCTGTGATAGACTCGACAGCCGCTTGGAGCGAAACATTGGCAACTTATGACCTGATGACTAAATTCTGTATTAAGACTGACTCCGAGAGTTTTGTTTTACGAGACGATCGTCTATAAACTTTTACAGACTGGATGTCTTTAAATTGCAAGCAATTAGTTTTACTTTATTATTGGCTATTCGAAATTGTCACGACGTCAAGCTACTATGAGTAGTGATATATATACATTTTTATATATACGTATTATGTATTTTCGTCCGTTGGTCGCTCTTGTAAGAATAATAAATTGTTGAATTGGATTGTAAGCGCCCCGTGCGTATTCGCCTGTTGTTGACGATTCGATTATAACACATATTTTAAAGACGTCATTTGATCAATGATCATAAGTGTTTAAATTGTCACGTCAGCAACGAGCGCTCGTGCGTATGTGTGCGTGTACGCACATTTCGCTTCCCTTATTTTAACTCTTCATTTTATTGCTGACATCTTTTGTACACCTTAAAGTTATAATATAAAAAATATACAAAAACAGCAAAAAAATGTAGGCTGTTAAGTGTTTTACAATAAGTAGGTACGTAAATATCTACGCTCGAGTCGGTTAGCTCGCTCGTCTGTACGTCACGGCTCCTTACAACACATCGATATAGTTTAAAATTCAGTGTATTATGTAAATAATGATTGTTTTGTGCGTCCGCCATTATGACGCGAATGATTATTGTAAACATTTCAAATAGGATTACATATTATTTGATATTTAAGCGTCATAATAGTTGACGGATCACTCGCAGCTTGTTCTCTGTTCTGTACAGCTTATATTTTGTTCGGGCTAGTTGCGTCATTTTGAACCTTATCACTAAGCGGTAGGGTACAATTCGGCGCTGCTAACCTACATATTATCTAAAGTGAATGTATATTATATATTTATTTAAGCAATAGTACTATCATCGAAATGCTGATAATGTTACGACATGAAGTACGCGATAAATGATATATATTTGATTGTTCTAGATAGGATATGTCCTGATTAGCAGCTACTTATACTACGTTGCCTAGATTTTCTGTGAAACTATAGATATTTTTGCTTTGTAAACGTTTTTATTTGTGACTAAAGACAATTACAAATTTTAATTCCTGATTGTCGTCAATCATAAAACAGTAAGGCGTCTCGTCAAGGAACGCTTTTGTGCGTTTTTACCAACGGAGGAAGCGTTCGTCGTGGAGATTTTAATGTAACTTAGCGTACGGTCGCCCTAACAATAGTCATAGTCGTCGGTCCGCGTCCGGGCGCGGGCGGGCGATAGGTTAATTACATTTCCTCAGCCCCCGAAATAGAGTGGGATAAGTTGGTGACGTCCGATTAAATATAGTAAAGAAAATACCTATATGAATCACTTTTTAATAGAGGTTTATTGGAGCCGGAGCGGCGTAACACGTAAGATAGGTAAGCGGCCCCCCGCCGACGAGGACCCGGGCGGGGGCCGGGGGTGGGGCGGGGCCCGGGGCGCCCTCGACCGCTCGACTACCGATATCTCGCGGGGGACACCCTCGCCCCCCCGCGACCGAATGCTTAATTTAAAACATTATGGTACAAAATGTAATTTTAGTTCCATAGAAGTTTAAGATTTACAGAGATTTATATATTTAGACGAGATGATATATGCGGTCGATAAATATATGATATAATATTGAGATGTTTAAAGTTAATATTAGTGTATGCGTTGTGAGCTGGATATCGCGTGCGTCTACTCGTAGGTCGGCAACGGGCAGTGCGTGATTGGTGACGCTATTAGATTTTGATTTTCGGAGTTTTTATGATCTGTGCGCGGCGGGCCTCACTTGGAATAAAAATGTTCGAACAAAGTATAAAAGCTCTCTCTTACGAGACTCGTATATGGAGTAAATGTTCCCTTTAGCTCGATAATCGTGTCATTCCTTGTAACTAAACACTACAATACCTCAGTGTCCTTACCATTAAATCTTCGATACGTAAACGAACAAAGATATCCACGCGAGTTGAGTTCAACGATCTCAGCCGCGCCGCGTGCTCGAAGCTGCCTCCTGTGATACCGGGCGCCTACCGGGCCTCTCACCTCATCTTATCATATCTCATCACACCTCATCACATTTCACCTCACCATTTATTTACTTAGACTGCATTTACACATTATTTCTCAATAGATATTTTATGTGAGATTTATTCCTAGAACGTTAAACTTCATCATATACGATCAATGACTGCCCCCAATGTCCCATCCAAAACCCACCCCCACATCTACCCCGGCCCTATCGGCTCATCTCCCATTAACGATTAAAGCGAGATCTTGGCAGGTCCCATCCAGATTATAGAGCCGTTATGTTCCTACAAGATGTGATACACGATAAACAAATTAGTTATTATGTCTGCGTATGATGGTTGTGGCACCGAGTGCGCTTAGCTGCAGGATTTACAACATGTAATTATTAGTGCCGGTAACAAGATCTCGTTTTATGCTTCATGGTGGCTCTCAAAGTAGACGTTACAACATTTTTTTCAAAGATAACCACAGTACAGCTTCAACACTGCCGCGGAAACTTTATCTTGTCGACTCATTTCTAAAGACATTTTTGCGTAAGAAATTATTGTGTATAAAGTTTTATAATTAATTGTGTTGTGTTGTAACGCGTCTTTGCGGGTCTCTCTGAGCTGGTGTGTGGACAGCAGTGATAGTCAATTATTAAACTCATTAGCTCTCGCTTCGTCGCCGTCAAAGTATCCATTAAAAGTTAAAGATTGCGTGCCCGGAAACGGTTTAAAGAAAAAACTATTCCTGCAAATCATGTACAAAATAATATAAGCTATGATTAAAATTAATGTAATAGCTTGTATAGTGTTTAAGATAAATAATTCTATAATTTCTTTCGAAACGATTTGCAAGAATAGTACTCTGGACACCGACGGCGACGCCCGCGCCGCTCCGCTCCTTCGTTATAGGCACTTATAGATACTGAACGAATACTGGTAAAAATAAAAAAAAATAATTAAAAAAGATTCAGAGTTATAATAGTACGTTAGTTTTAATTATATTTCTGATATTGATTGATGTTTTGCTAAAGATAATTTATCTGTGCGTTACGTTTGATGTCGCGAGGACGCCGCCCGTGGTGGTTTCGTTGTAACCCAACCTTTCGTTACCCTTAGTATTTCTCAACCCCTTTTGTCTCCGATCTGGCTTCGTCATTCACCGATTACCAGCCAATATGTGATAAAAACGAAAATTGAATTAATTACTTTAAGAAATACCAGTACCTGAAATTGAAGAGTATAAAAATGTAATAGAATGGAAATAGTGGTTGGATTCAAAACTGGATATCAGAACGTTGAGCATTCGCGCGGGATGGAGATCGCAGTCGATATTAATTACTTTTATTGTGAGGTTATTTGAGTTTCGTATCGCGTTAGTTTTTAAATCACCCGATTGGCCGGCTATCAACCGGACGGTGACGTCGGTGACACTTCCCCAAGGTATGACGTATTCTGTTTGGATGTGTTGAGTTTAATAATGGAAATGCCGTCGGTTAGGATCGAAGGGCGGGAGTACAGGTTAGTGTAAACGGTTGAAGGGATCACATGCGAGGTGATGATAAGCCACGTGACGAACCGATGCCGTGTTACGTCCAGGTCGTGAAGACTTAGGTCTGTCGTATAAGAAACATCGGTGTATAATTCGTTAGTAAGTGCTAAGTATGTATAGGTCGGGAGTAACCTCGGCTCTCGTCACGTCTACTGATACGCTAAATATCATGAGAGTGGGGTAAAGGTGAAAGAATACTGCCAATCGATTGTAGTTTATATATAATAAAGAATAATGATTTGTAGATTTAAAAATTTGGAAATATTATGTCCTTAATATTTCGTATTTTATGTATAGTATCGGTATATGCGGCGACTCGGTCCCCGGCGGCCGGTCGCCATGTGGATGTTTTCTTAAGGTCGAGAACGATGGATACAAACTGTGTTCCGTAGTGTACCGAGCGACAGGGCGTTGTCTAGATAGGTTTGCGGCCTCTGTTTCTCCCTCTCTCACGTGCTTTGACTGTTAGTGGGGAAGGGAGAAACGAGGACACTAGGCGTGGACTGTGTTCACGAAATGCTAAGTAAAAAAAATAGAATGCAATATAAATTGAAATTGTGGTGGAAGGAATGAAGAAGGCATATTGGGTGTTGTGTATGGAGAGGGTAGTTAGAGTAGAATGTGGATTTAAATTTTTGTTTTAAAAATTTAAATGTTCTGCATCGAGTTTGGTTTAGTTTCCATTTTGGAGTGAACTTATCTGCTAAAGAGTATAGACTGGACACCCAATATGTAGCGGATTAGTTGGTAATTTGATATCGTAATGTATGGAACTGTGGGACTGACGTGGCTCATGTGATGAGGATAAATTTTTTGGACTTTTTAAATTATGATTTCAAAATTGTGTAATTCGTGTGTAACACGACTCGTCTTGAGACTAGTTCAGTTTGTGTTAGGGACGGGAGACGGTCGTTGCTGTGTAGGAAGTATCGAGAAGCGCTGGTTACGTTTTACCTTCTTTCAATAATGTATGGAGAGCTTGTTTCCCGTCCCGGGCGCCCTGGTTACGTAATTTGCGACCGCGATGATCTGTGATATGGTGTCGCTTGTATCCTTGGCGAGTGGTGTCAGATTACGTAACGAGCGCGCCGATGAGATTTTGTATCCAAAGATTGCAAAGTGTGATGAATTTTCCTATAGGTTTATTATATTATAATGGTATTTTATATACTTGTTGTTTTTCTGTTGTTTGACACTACTAATGACGATGTTTGGAACATTGACAGATCTCCCGATCGAATTGTAATCATTGCAGCTGTTATTATTTTGTGTATGTGCGGAGTGGTCGGATTTTGAAATGGAAGATACCCTGAAGGGCTCGCTTATTATATATAATAAAAAAAAATCATTTTTTACTCTTGCTTTTTATACATGGTTACTGGAATGTCATTTGGATGACATGTGTCTGTCTCTTTTATATTTATGTATTTAGGGAAGAGGTAAAGACAAAGTTCCGCGCACGAATGAACGCCTGTGCGTCTTTTGTATCGAGCAATGTGCGTTGAAACGTTCGCGTACGCGGAGCTCGTAATGGTAGAGCAGTCAAACTGCGACTTGGTGCTTGTGTACTTACGATGGATATTATATATAATTTCAATATTTCTGATTGTAAATCTTTACGCTTATTTATTTTTCTAATATGAGTGAAATTCAAAATTTCAGTGTATAACAAGTTTGTATTTTGTCTATTTTTTAAGTTGTAAGATATTATTGTGAGCGCAACACGGAGTCTATTTGGGGGGAGTGGAGGTAAATGTACAGTCAGGGACTTGATGACGTTGCTAGTTCCCTTTCCATAGCTTCGTGTTGCGACAAGTTGAGCCATCGTGACGTGTAAGGTATCGTTCGACATACACAAGGCGGAATATTGGTGCGCGACTGCGACGCGCGGTGTGCCGTAGGAAAGTTTTACGATAAATGGTGAAAAATAAAGAAATTACAAAAAACATATGTTTTATTTCTTAATTAATTATTTTTTACATTCAGCTTGATAAAGATAGCCAATTAATCATGTAAAATGACCGACAGTAAAAGAGCATTGATAGAATTGATATATTTCTAACGACGATTTTTTATTGAGAGCTAATTTGTATAGAATAATAATATATAGAATAATAATATATAGAATAATAATATATAGAATAATAATATATAGAATAATAATATATAGAATAATAATATATAGAATAATAATATATAGAACATAAGAATTTGAAGTCGACATCTATGAAATTGTAATGCACTGTACTGTCGTTGGCGATTCAGCGAGCTGACTTATTTGTTTCAAAATTTGCCACTAGATGTCATCTTACGTGACAATTGACCAAATTATTTTATATTTAGAAATTAGACTAAAAGAAAACTTGGTTGGGAAGGTCCAATATCTTACCGATTTGTTTGTTTGTATAAATACATTTCTAAATAATTTAAAGGCAATGAAAACTAGTAAATAAGTTCGATCATAAAACATCGTTATTTAGGGGTAGATAGATTAAATCAAAATAATCACGTTTTGTTACTATAGTAGACTGACGCGTGTACATATGTAGCTACGTATAGACTATTAGTTTGATATTGCATACTTTCAAAACAAGACCTTAAACCACTTGTTATTCAAAGATATAATATTGTTATGGCCCTCATTTGTTCAAGTGCGCATGCATGAGCGGAAAGTGCATTTGATTGATGCCTTCCTTTGAGGTCGGTCTGAGAGCGCGGTGCGTGCTTAAGGACTTAAGGGCGAAGATAAGGTGTGATGATGATTGTACCTAGTCATTAAGCCTCTTTGAACTATATGTTTTTTTTAAGCTAATATATTTCATAGTGCCTAAAATTTCTAGCTTCTACTTTGCAGCTTTCAGAAAAACAAAAATTCGTGGTGTATCAATCTAATAAATGTTATTCAAATGTGTAAATCTTACCAATTTTTATCTAGGTATTCAATAGTCAAAGTTTTGATGTCAGTCTAATTCACAAATTACCCACGCCTTGTGTAAAACAAAATTTATGCGAATTGCTGCGAAGAGCGCTCGAGAGTGTTTCTCGTAAGCCGTGTTTATAATAATCAAAAGAATAATAAACGTGTCGCCTCTCGTATTTGCATCTCAAACGGCACAGGGATGATACTTTATCATAATATGCTAAGTTACGAAAATGCCTCTCGCTTTAAGACAAGGTTAGATTCAGTTAGGAGAGAGACAAGTGGTTCTCAAAAGCTTAGATCAAATTCAGAAGTCTACAGCGTCGTTTGTCAGACGCTTTTAGGTACAGTGAGTTTATAACATACTCTTAAGAAATTAGGCTAATGCAGCAAATCTAACAACACTGTGTTCTTAAGTTTTGGAGAAATATATTATTAAAAATATTGTTATGTTTAAGTTACTTTTATCTGTATTTTGATGCAGGTTATTTTTGTTTCTTTTTATCCTTTTGTTTGTACTAGTAACTACCTACCTTGGAATAGGGTTGAAAACAAAAAAAATATCCTAACTCTTTCCTTTCTTTTTTTCTTTTTTCTTCTCGATATTCTAAAATTTTTAGTACCTACTACCTACTAGATAAGTATAAGTTTCTATTTTGGATCTCAAAATATTTTTGTGTTTTTAATCTTTGTTTTTATTTTCTCTTTTCATCTAACAATTATGTTAAGCTCCAAATTAGTATTTTTTTCTTAGCAGCTTGTACCTACTCATCAAGTAGTTACTTAACGAGATATACCTTAGTTTGAAAAATATAGAAATAAGTTCCCAATGGTGCTATTAAAATTGGAGGCTCGATTGGTTCGTTGAGATTATGAATGGTTTGGTATCTCCAATAAAGAGTTATTTGTTATCATAGAGTTATTACCTTTCTTACTTACTTCACTTATTTATCTTTGAAGATAAAAGGACAATCATAACTGGATGTTCAACCGCTGCTCCTTCTGCAAGGAATAGCCATTTTTTAGCTTTAATGCTAGCTATAATGGATATCTATCCCTCTTTTTTTATAATCAGAAAAAAGTGGAAAAAAATTAACTTCAGTGTTTAAGCTAATTCACAAACACAAAATTTAAAAGAGATGGGCTGTAACACTGTTTAAACCTTCTTATTAACCAATGTCTATCAGAAGATAGACAATAATAATTTAATTAAAAACAGCATAACGCATCGGGTCATTGTTATAGACTACTATACTACTATGACACTACTATGACATTTTTATTCGATGAACTTATGAACGTTCGACCAAAAACTACCGAATCTCCCTATCTACCTTATAACTTTGTTGTACTTTAATTATTTTATTGGCTCTTGTACAGCGCGGCGGCGCCTAGAAAATAAATTAAAAAAAAGGTAAAAATACATCCTGTTAAATTGGAGAAGAGTCTTTGGGAAAAAAATGGGAAAATACCCGACGTCCTTTTTTGTACCTTTGACCTAGAGTGTGGAAAACTTTATGATCATTAAATGAAGTAAATATATTAAATCCCATCAAAGAAACAAATGCACATTGTCATTTAAAATATACCTAGGCCTAATACCTATGTGGACCTTTTGAGGACCTTTTGTTTTTTAGAGAAATCGTCTTATTCACGAATAGAATATACAATTACAAATTCTTCCTACCATTAGTACCTACCTACCTAACTAATAAAAGTCAACTATTTTCACCCTTGTGAATTGAATATCCGTTTAGAACGCTAAACGGATATTCAATTCACAATATTGTGTTAGGTACAAAATTAAAGACAACTAAAATAAACAACACCTACCTAGTTGATATAATATATCAATCAGTTGATATACCTAATATATCAAGGAAAAAGTAAAGAAATCTGTTTTACCTAAAACACCTACTTGATCCTTCCAATTGTGTTTGAACGCTGAATTTGTACTAGCCTGATTCCGATGTCGGCATGTCTAAAGCGGAGTGACATCGAGAGGGCTTTGATCTCTCCTTTCATTCCGGTTGTATGCCTGTTGAAGGATTTATTTAATTGAAACAACTCCTGCGGACTCCCTCCGACCTCGAGCGTGCTTCATCATTGCGGAAATTTTACTTTATGTAATTAAAAATATATTTGATAGCTCTGATGATTATCTGATGAGATATCTACTGAAATATGTTATTAATATAAAATTATAATTGGAAACTCTATACTTACTTATATATTTCTCTTGTACCTACACGTACTTAGGATATGTTTTTTTAATAAATCGTTTTATTGTCTCGACCTAAATAAACATTTATTTAGCTTATTTTTTGCGGATAAGAACTACCTACTGGTTTAAATCACATTACGTAACCCCAATTGTCGACTACTACTGTCTTTAAAAAAGCACAACATCCATAAAGTTAGTTAAAGTTAAGAAATAGACAGGTTTAAGAGATCTTGTATCTATATCTAATAAACATAACCAGGAGTATACCTGATACCTATATTATCTGATACCTGATGTCGATATTTATTATTTCTCTTTCTTTGAAACTAAATCTATGACTAATCTCGTCATCTCCGTGAGCGCAAGAGTCGTTATGTAGCGTTCATAACCATTTCTAATTGGCATTAAAATCAGGACAAGAATCAAGAACCAGACAATGTAAACAGGTCAGAATACCTAGTGCCGAGTTTACTTTCCACTATCAATAGTATCTATACTTAAACCTATATTTATTTCTAACGCTAATTATATCTTATACCTACTAAATATCAAGTGCGCACACATTTTCTGATTATAGATTTTCACCAAACACCATCAGATACACTAGATACATAGAAATACTTTATACTAAAATAAAATCTTTAAAATTAAAGATAATACTATAATTGATTATTTTGTATCAGTCTTGCTACAAAGTGCGCACAGTCGAAGTATTTTTTAATTTCATTTGGGCATACATTGCACTTGGAACACGTCTGACTCGTACAATAATAAAATAATGAATGATCTTAATTATTATTATTTAATTATAGATATAAATTAAAATTATAAAATTAAAAATAAATAAAGATACATCTTACAAATAATGGTAAAGAATACTTTAGATTTATGTTTATACTTTCGAAAATTATAAAAAAAAATGATTTGTCAAAAAAGTAATAATCGAATATTACAAGTGTAAGCTCTATCTCGTCTCTACTCTTCCCGTCATCTCAAAACAAAATGCGACTGGCAAGCGTCGAGTAAACACGTAGACTAACCTAATGAGAGTGAGGGAGATGCACTAACACGTTTATCACACGAGTAATAGAGATGAACATTTAAGGCGGACGAAAGCGCAATACCTACTATTCAAAAGGCAGCGAGATAGCTTTATATAAAAGCTGCAGGTTAGAAAGAGAATGACATATCTGCTCAGTGTTGCTTATAGTGAATAATTTAGGAGCTACCGCCCTTTGGCGTCGGTACACAGATGTCGAAACAAGTTTGTTTATGTGCCCGTCTATGTGTTTGTTGGCTTTGAGCTTTGACTCATATTTCTTTAGGATAGATATATCTTGAGCGAATATCGATTTGTCGTGAGATTACTGAGATATGTTTTATAATTTGTTATACAATGAATGTTTTTAATTGCTTGTGATTATTAAAGTACTACCTTGTATTAACTAAACCGAAGAAGCCATTGTGATGGGACGCTTAAGAGATGTTGTCTGAAAATCAATTATAATATGTATATTAAAATTACTAATGTATGACTTAATTTTTATTGGTTTTTTACCTACTTATTTTACTACCCGGGTAGAAATTCATGTACCTTCATACCTACCTAACCTTAGATTTAGATTAGATCTCTACCACTCACATGCTATAAAAATATAAATACCTATAGGTGGATAATATTTTGCTGAATTAATTGTTGTTGTAAATATAGTTACTTTTTATAGGTATTGGATGAATCTAGACTTATCTAGATAGGGAGGAGTAAGGAGGGAGAGTAGAGCTAGTCGCTGCGGATAGCTACTGGTTGTCTTATTTATCATTGGCACCTTTTTTGTGCATCTATATCTAAAAGAAACATTATTCTGATCTGTGAGGGGGAGGTAGTTATGCAACCTAATTACTAAAACTACTATAGGTCTATCTACCTTCTACGCGCTACCGTTTATTATTGACTTTAAAGAAATACAATAATTTATGTAGGTGTTTGTCATAATGTACAAAAAATACATAGTTTTTTCACTTAATAGCGACCTAATTTATTGATGTAAATTTGACATGTTAAGGATTTAATATTACACAATTATTAATTATGAATTACTTTTGCTGAATTATTTAAATCCCATTTTATTATATTAATTTTATGACATGATTTAATACCTATAATTTATTGTTATTTTAAGGCGTTTGATGAGCCCCAGTTTATGTTAGTTTAAATATGAATGTGTGATTATATAAATATAATTGTATTGAGGTGTAAAGTTATGCAGTGCCCTTGCAGGGTTCTTGTTAGATCTAAATAATTGTTATATTACTTATTAAGACCATTGTATACTACAAGAATTGCAGATATATAAATAAATAAATAAATAAATAATGGTCGGTAGATACTTTCACTAAGTCGGTAAACTGACTTTATGTAAGTTTTTTCACCTAATATTTAATATTTGTTAAAAAAACCTATTTTTTCTATTCTGAAACTAAAGATTATAATTATTAGGAAACAAATTAAAATATAACATACATTTAACTTGCTACCAAACACTTAATCGTAGATAATTCCGGGTGAAAGTCACCCTTGATTAATTACGTAAATTCCAGTCGCGGGTTCGATGCCGGCGCAAACCGATTACCCTCTACAAACATTTGCTCCCTCCGACTCGCTGGAATCACTCTAACATTTTAAAAGCTAACGATGTATGCTGTACAGATAATAGATATATTTCTTATCAACATATTGTTTGAAATAATTATTAAATATTTGTTATTATAAATTTAGAGTCTATTTAATTGAAGTTTTTCTCACAAATATCATTTTCGTAAGGGAAATACTATGTAAAATAAATTTATTTATAAATAAATCTTTAGTCATTATATACTTAGATGATTTTAGGGCTTAGAGTTTAAAGCCTAAGCTTACCTAAATCATTGATCTCAAATTTGTATATAACCCCATTTCACTAAAAAAAAAATCGCTTAGGTCAAATAGCTCTGGAACCATACATATATTAAAAACTTCCTCCATCAGCCGGAAGGTTGGTAATAGGCAATAAGCAATAACGCCGGTAATTAGTTTACGCACAGTTTATCGACGCGTGCGCAGCCACGTGACCTGCCGTCATCGACTGCATGGTACAGGTTATAAATGCTGTACATTTATAATGTTATTATTTAAAAAATATGAGTACCCTTAAAATTTAAAAAAAAGGAAAATTTTTGGTGTTAGTAATAATTTGGATTTAAAAATTATTTTTTTTATAAAAATTATAAGAGGATATCCTCTCAAAATTAATTTTAATTACAAAATTATCTATTAAAAGCCCTGTCAAGATAATAAGAAAATTATAACAAAAATTTATTCGTTTATTCGCCAATAAATCATAAACTCAACGAGGTAACAGCTAACAAGTAAATTGTAGCGCTTACTAACTCTTAATAACCCATTAAGCTTCGATTCCCACCCGCATACCATTCACGTGAATTGAAAAACAACCTTATTGCCTATACCTAGGATTGAAATTACAGTGTTTAGTTCCTAATACAATTTATATACAGGATGTTGGTATTGGAGGGCGTTCAGTTAATAGAAACATTGCTTCTTGTGAAGTGACGCCATCTGTTGACTGATGTATTGTTAATTTAAGTTTTTTGACACAAAATATAATATAATAAAACTTATTTATTACTATTACAGAATTCATGTTTATAAATATATATTTGTATGTATGTATTTTAAATGGAAGATATGACTCATTAAACTGATAGGAGGGCGCGTGACGGTAATTGGTTTTGCGGTAAATGATGAGAACAGTTTAACAAAATTTGTATTTAAATTTATTGTTTCACAAATAGCCCTTTTTGTAAATATTTTAATTACACTGTCTGATATATTTTTCCCTTCCCAACCATATAAAATATTTCTAAATAAATACTATTGATATGACTATTTGCTAAGTACTTATGTTAGTTTCTTCTATTGGAAACTATCTAACGAAGTTTATTTTTTTAGTAAAATAGACGGTCCACCTGATGATAGGTGGTTACCGTTGCTCAAGGATGCTGGTGAAGTCTGTAATACGATTATGACCTGGACGATCCAGCTATTATACGAGCTGCAGTTAAATGATAGAGCCAGGCTCTATCACTGTAGGTCTGAAAACATATCATATAGATTCTTTATTAATACGTAAAAACAAACATTGTTATCAATGCGACTGTAAGTGGACGACGCCGCCGGAAAAAAAAACTTGATAAAAAAATGTATATAAATATTAGCCGAAAATACTGCTTAATTGAAACAAAACGAACAGGTATTATTGTTTTAATGTAAATACAATTAAAACTGAATATTTATTTATTCAGGGTAGGCTTTAACTTTTAACTTAAATTCATTTTTATTGGATTGATATTATCTACTTACCTATAAAAAATCCGTATGAGAAAATTATTTTATGGTTATGGCAATCTAGACATTTTGAATTCTGTCACCCGGTAAGTATTTTCTCAATTACGGTAGCATTAATTCTAACTTCTGTAGGCTGGATTTGTTCTTGTAGGTGCCATCGTGTCGCCCACAGTGTCTGCTGGAAGTTGGAACCTCTTATCAGAAAAAAAATACTTAATATGTAAGTATGTTATATTTATTATTTTATTATTGCCACATGAGTAAGTTCGCGAAAGTTAAAATAAAAGTTTAGTAAAAAATAATTATAATATATTACGATCATACATAATTATGGCTAAAAAGCCAGATGTGGCCAAGAACACATTTATTTCAGGTTTATTCTTTGTAGTAGTTTAATATAAACATTATAGATTGATTCATATTGCAAATATGCTAGTTGCCTTGATTTTATCACACTGACCCAATCTCATCTATTTTCACAAGGGATATTAAAGCAAACTTAAAACATGTAACATAGATAAAGGCAAACATTTCAAATCATTACCAATATTTGTTCAAATTAAGAGAGCAAACAGCGTGTCCCGCCGGGAGTCACGCATATGTCGCGCTACGTCGGATTTGTGAATTTGTAAAACTAATTTTTAGCAATAATCGAAATCTCTTTGTATTATATTTTGCGAATCATTGGTGTATTTTTTGTTATATATTATTCTTACTATAATTTATTTTAAAGATTTATTGATAATATGTCTGAATTATATATTATATTATTTCAATCAATAAAAACAACATTTATTTTATATTTTATATTTAAGGATATGTCAATTAATTTTTTTTCCGGCTTTGCTGTTTTTTGTGTGGAAGATAAGATCAGTTTTATTATAATTTTTGCAATAAAAATTATAATAGCACTTATTTCTTCTCCTAAATATTCTTTGCTGTCATTCGTTACTGGAGACATCTCCTTTGTATCTCGAGTGGGTCATGTTTTTGAAGACCTTTTGGTCCAATGATTTGTCATAACAATTATCATCATGAGCTCTTTGAGGTTGATTGAAAGATCTTTTTAATAAAATCCTTTAGAATAAAATTAATATCTTGTTGCCATTAAGTTCTGATTGAGTACTCTGTGCGTTTTTCGTTATTTGGTGCTTTTAAGTGTGTCGTAAATCATGAACAGGTTATAAATAGTAGCCTTAATCAGTAGAGGGACCAGAATTTTTTATGTTTTATGTTTTCTAAGCTCATCACTAACCCCTTAAAATGGATCAGTTATTCTATTACTACAGATAGTCCTTCTATATGAATAGATTTATAATATAACTATAACTTTTAATATAACTTTGTATAAAAGTAAATTTAGCATCGAAATCGAATGCAATTTTATAAAGTCCGGACTTCCTTACAAATTAAACTCAATAGTAATTTATCTTCAGGTAAAAAAAATCAATAATACTCCCGACTTACACCTCCATCGGAGCTTTGCACACCCACAAATATTAGCCAACAATACGACACTACAGACAGACCGACGCTCGACACCGCTTAACAGTGGTTAATATTAGTTAATACCGCTTAATGCCGGTTAATCCGGACATGTGGTCGCTTCCGATCGCTCAAAGGAGCTTCCGAAGAACTTGATTTTTTTTATATATCATTGGTTGTACAAATATTTTTTTTTTGATGTACTTATTAGGAATTATCAAGTAACACCATACTATGCGTGTATTGGATAGTCAAAGTAAAAGTATATTTTTATTGCAAATTGGCATCTATTTTCATATTTTACTTATAGAATGTCAGACTGTAGTTACATGGTTCTGAAAGGTAGGTCCAAGCAGAAGTATCGGCATACAACTCCTTGGACAGTCGTAACTTAGATATATATAAAATAACAAATATGTATAGTATTGATGATTAAGTCATAGTCATAATTGACATGTGAGTAAAAACTATAATTTCAAAGCAAGGTACCAAAAGAAAACTAGAATAACTAATCACGCTACTAGTTCTATAATACTTTAACATTAACAAGGACTTAAAAAAAACAAACTTTAAACATTATCAATCAATAATATCTACTGCTAGGTCTAATTTCAGTAATACACAGTACCTACTTGCACTTCAATGTTTAATATCCAACAATTTGTAATAGAATGGGCGAGAGCAGTCCTTACAGCTCGTTTTATAATATTTTAACACTATAATATTTAGGTGAGGGTAATTTACAATTTCATAACCAACTTACCTACAGATGCTATTATTTATACCTTATAATAAGTTCTAATAATCAATAAAAGATTAAACATTATGTTAAAATATCCTATGCTTCTAATTCTTAAAACATTTAACAGTAAATACTCTTTAAACTTATGAACTACAACATGTAAATTCCACTGTATTTACCATTTAAATTATTATAAATCAATATTACTAACACAACAACTAACCTAACATAGATCAGCTCACCCGTAAAGATATTACTAAATGGTTATATTATTTACACTTGAAGAAGTTCTTATACAATATTGAAGTTTCCTCGCATCTCAGTGTTCAATAAGCTTAGTTCCTGATGTCACCGGCTTTATGGCTCGTCCGGAAACACGATACAATGGCGGGAATTTGACAAGATTCGTATACAACGATTATGAAAAGATATTTTGGTATTGATTTCTAGCTTGCGGATTCGTTTATACTGGTCTTATTACAAAATTATTAAAATACATTATCAATCTATTCTAAAAGTAGTTTAGATTTGTCTGTAGAGTTAGGTCTGTAGAGTTAGGTGCACCTAACTCTATGTATTATTATATGACATTCAAGTTTGTAGTTATATGTAGGTATCTAACCAGGTGCTTATTTAGTTACCTATTAACTTATTATTTCTTTATTAATTCTTGTTTTAATTTTTTTACTTAGCATAATAAATAACTCAAATGATTGGATTCTATTATTTGGTGCTTATAACAATTATTTGAGTTTATTTTTTTAATAAAATGAGGTTTTATTGTACAATACGATGTCCGCCCCCAGTAATAGGCTTACCAAGTATTGTGACGGACGGACACGGATTACATCATTGTATGAGGATTTTGGAGTAAATGCGTGTTTTGCACAATTCCTATTGATTATTTTATTATTTCGTTTGAAAATGTGATTTTAATCTAAGATGAATTGACCAATGATTTTGTATACAAGGTTGTACCTAGGTTACAATTTGTGCTTGTAGGTATAAACCTTAAAAACTATCAGAATATAGATAAACGCCGATACTGTTGTAGTTCCTCATAAGTTTCTAGTTTGTCATTTAATATGATAAAATAATGTAGCGCAAATAGAAAAAAAAATACGTTGTTATACAATACAATAACACATATAAGCCCATAAGTAAGTAATCTACAATAAAACGTTATTATTACAGCAGTATGTACTTAAAACAATTTAAGTCACTTGTGAGTAAAATATAATAGTTTCGAAATTAAAAACCAAATCAATTTAAAGAGCCCTTAACTTGGTAGCGTTATTAACTATTAATGACCCCGGCCTTAAGGCCTCAGTCCGAGTCCGAGTTCATTAAATAAAGCGGTGCAATAAACATTTTGTTAACTGCACTCCAATGAACAAATCATATAAAACGCGGCCGGGAAAATCATAACAGATCAAAGATTATGAGTCAGGTACGACACTATGAAGATTTGTATTGTACCTACATTCTAAATCTTAATATAGTTTTAGAGTTCATAGAAAATCGTATCTTTTGAAATGAAAGTGTTAAATATAAAAAGTAATGTAAGTTTTAATGTATTTTTAATGCTTCTTATTCACTGTACCAAAATCTTTATAATTTGAACCCGTCTAGTAACATATTTCATTATCTTTAACATGTCACAACGAATACGTGTTTAATTTTAATCTTTGTCCGTGGGGTTAGATCGCAAATTTGTTTGATTGTGCCCCTCGTAGCAGCAATATGCTTCTCATAACAGCCCCACCTCGCTTCACATCACTACGCTCCTCATTGTTGTGACTAGCGAGGGTCGTGTTGATATTGTTATAGTTTTTAGTTAAATGCGGTAGATTGCTTTGTTTTATGGTCGCAGTAAGATTATTTTAAACTGTTTGCATTTTATTTATTCATTCCATAATATTAATGAATGTGTCTTGAATAATTTTAATTTGCTTAGTATTTTTTTATTTCTATTAGGTACCTGCCGGCCTAGCCATATTACATACATTGACAATCGAAGCGATTTCTATAATTGTTATCGACTTAGCGATATCAATTTTAGAAAGCGCTTTGCGTCTAGCATACAAAAATAATCAGTAAAATAGATATCGTTTCGTTAGCGTCGTCAAGAATGAGACATGGCTAACCCTTTTCTACAATTTTATTGTCAAAACGATAGCGATATCTATTGCCCATACATTTTCAAACTTTTCTAAAGCGATAACTATTGTAGAAAGGCAACTTGGCTAGACCCGCTGTACTTACTGTAACTTAATTATATGGTGACCAATAGCTTATGAAGTATCTAGCGTGAAGTAGGTACTACCCGCAGTAATGTCAATGGAATTCGACATGTTTCGATGGCTTGTCAACTTAATTAGCTATAATTTTATAATTTTCTATATTAATCTTATATATAATGCCATTTATGTCTTCTTTAAAATACCAGTCGCGGGAGATGACAAAATAATTAAAACTATTGATAGTTTCCACGTCGTTTTGTGTATGTTTCCGATTTAAACATTTTCCTAGTTTCCATTTATCACGGAATCACAGTTAATGGTAAAACGGAAGGTAATTTTGTTGGCGACATGCTGTCACGGTATTGCAAGAGACGTGTATTGGTGTCACGCCGCAGATAACGAGCTGTATACTGGATTGGCTGTCTGTCTGTCGGTTTCAGGTTGCAATTTCAAATATAAAAGCGTAATAGACTAGTTCTAATATGGAAAAGGCGATATCAGTTACGTCGACTCAGGTTTAGAGTCTGTTTTTAATTACTACTGTAATAAAACCACAGTTTAATATAATAATATGTAATTATTTTAGTATTTCTTAACATAATATCAGATAGGTTGGTAGTCATATGTTTGTCTTGTTTCATCTAAACCTATTTGACAGTTATTTAGCGTCTGCGAGCATTCATTACCTACCTACATATTCGTAAATGATCAAAGCTGGGTTGCGGATTCGCGTGCGCCAAAGTGTGTTTGCGACCCATAATTTATGTTATATTCTTTACCCTTAACGTTTACTGTATAGCTGAATTATATATATTTTAGCAAGTTTTAAATGTTATACTTATTAAGCATCTTATTAGACTTAGATTATTATGTATACACATTACTAGTATACCCATGACCTATTTAGTTTAAACGCATCTCATGTCATCCTTTTCTTTTAATCCCTTAATCCCAACTATTCATAAAAATATATTATACCGATAAAAAAATATTCGTCAGTGGCAGTAAGTAGGTAACCTAAACAGTTACATTTAGTTGGCCATTAACAGCAATCACACTGACAGTCATCAGCACAAGAATGAGCATGAAGAACGCAGGGAATCTGCTATCTCTGATCAGCTCCTAGATCATAACCCAACAAAATATTTTTTAGATAAATCTCTATTTGTTATCAAGTATTTAAATAAATCAGAGAACAGCTTGAAAGGTATCTGTCCAAAATATATAGGTTAAAAGTTATCTGCAAAGGTGATCTTGACAATCTGTGCAGACCGTTTCTCTCATGGCCATGGAGATATCCTGGACCATGAGAGGAACGACATACAGGAAAAGTCGATAGGAACTCAATTTCATTTTGGTTGTAATTACTCTCCAGATATTCTATATTATTTAGAAAATTGTGAAGGAGTTAATGAAATTTTAACAAAGAATATAGTTCACAAAGTACCAAATGATTCAAATGAATATATGTAGTATTTAAAAATAACTCAAATGTTTTTAAAAAGTTGCAATGTTTTCTTGCACTATTATATATACAGTGTTTTATACAAAATCCAAAGTTGAAAAGCTTGCAGAAAAATTTAGCTAACGTAATTAATTATCTCTGTATTGCTAGCATTGGCTTCTAATAATAAAAAACATTTCCTTTTGTTTTCCTCATCAAATAGTCTTTCAGGGTTGCCCTAACAACAGTGAGAGAACTGGTTTTTCCTTAGCAAGGAAAAAAAGGTACAAAAATTTAAAGATACATCTTGAAGTTAATCAATAGACAAATGAGGTTCTTGGTGGTAGACCATAACATCGGGTCGCCGGCAAAGTTACCACCCATCGGGCAAAGTCGTGCCGCAAAGCGACCTAGTCGTGTTCCGGCACGTTGCTCGATGAAGCCGTATATGGGAAATGGGTCTGAACAGCTGCGGTACGTTGGCGAACCGGTTGACGTCGAGTTGGTGTTTGTTTTGTCGGGTGTCTAGTCGAGGAGGGTAGCGGGATCCGAAGCGACGGCTTTCCGCTGGCCGCCCGCAGATAGTTGGGGGCCCAATTAGTGGGTTAGCCACCCACGAAAGGCTGCCCCGCCAGCTGCGAAAAATCCCAGGGTGGCTCCATCGTGCTGGTTGGCGACCAGGCGAGGAGGCCCGATGGCGATCCCTGGGGGGGTTCGGGCGTCCCCGCAGTCTCCAGGCTAGCCTCCCAGCGGCAAGACATCACCAATTTCGAAGTCGGGTTTGATACGTACCGCCTCGTTCAACTGCCATTTCCCATCCCTATTCACTTTTATTTATTTTTGCCATGAAGAAAAACCAAAAAAGAAAAAAGTTTGTACAGCGGTTGCACTCCTCCTCATTTAAAGTGCACCTCAGTAATATTAGAGGTTTGCACTCTAATATCTTACCTGTCCATCACCACCTGGAGACAGAACAACCGCACCTGTTCTTTTTGACGGAGACGCAGATACAATGTCCCTTAAGCGCTGCGCACCTGGATTATCCCGGATACACGTTAGAGCACAACTTTCGCTCACGTGCCGGAGTCTGCGTGTATGCGCGGAACGACCTCTGTATCCAGCGTCTCCGTCACCTTGAAGACCCCACTTTTTCTTCATTATGGGTTTTAGTAGACACAGGAAACGAAAAAATCCTGTATTCTTGTGTTTACCGTTCGCACAGCGGTGACCAGGAGACAACTAGATTATTCGAGTATCTCGGTGAGGCTGCTGATATGGCTCTGCATCAGTTCCCTTCGGCGCAGCTCGTCTTTCTGGGGGATTTTAATGCCTGTCATCAGGACTGGCTGTTTCCGTACCAGAAAACCGACCATGCTGGAAGAGAAGCGCGGAACTTTGCGTTGTCCTTGGACCTCTTTCAGCTGGTGAAGCAAGCGACAAGGGTACCAGATGTGGTAGGCCATACAGCCAATTGCCTGGACCTTCTGCTGACAACTGATCCGGACAGGTATCGGGTAGAGGTTACCTCTCCCTTGGGAACCTCCGATCACTGTCTGATGAAATCTGTGTTTACATATTCCCCACCAGCTTTCGAACCTCATGGTGTTAGGCGAGTATGGAAATACAAGTCAGCAGATTGGGATGAGATGCGGCACTTTTTTGCGTCTTATCCTTGGCGGCAGGTCTGCTTCTCTTCTTTGGATCCGTCGAGTTGCGCGGATGCTATAACCGATGTGGTGCATCAGGCAATGGAGTATTTTATTCCTTTTGCTGACGTACCCATCGGTGGCAAAGCTCGCCCATGGTTTAATGCCGAATGTGGTCATGCTCAAGACCGAAAACATTCGGCATATCTCATTTGGGCTGATGCTCGAAGCCGCAAAACTCCGGATGTAAGTTCGAAGAAGAGAGCCTTTAACCAAGCTGCCAAGTCCTACAAAAAGGCATTACGGAAGGCTCGTCTCGATCGAATCGCTAAGAATGGCGAAAAGCTCTCTGCCAGACCAACTGGCAGTCGAGCTTTCTGGTCTCTTGCGAAAGCGATCGAGTCGAATTTCTGCCAACCCTCACTGCCTGCTCTGCTGAAGCCGGATGGCTCCCTGGCCCACACAGCAACAGAGAAAGCGAACGTACTTGCTTCTCTGTTTGCTGATAATTCGCATCTAGACACTGGCAATGCTTCTCCAGCACATCTTCCTCACTGCGGTGTTTCGATGCCTGAAATCCGCATCACTAACAAAGAGGTATGGAGAACATTGTGTCGTTTAGACGTGAATAAAGCCAGTGGTCCTGATGGTATACCAGCCATTCTGCTCAAGACATGCGCAGCTGAGTTGTCTCCTGTACTGACACGTCTGTATCGTCTCTCTTTCATGACTGGAATAGTGCCGAAATCCTGGAAGCTTGCTAATGTGCAACCCGTGCCCAAAAAAGGCAGCCGTGCCGACCCTGTCAATTACAGACCGATTTCAATCACCTCCATACTCTGCAAGATTATGGAGCGTGTATTGAACTCGCGCCTACTAGCATACCTAGAAGGTAACGATCTCCTCAGTGACCGACAGTACGGGTTTCGCCGTAATAGGTCTACTGGGGACCTCCTAGTGTATGCTACGCACATTTTAGGCGAGGCCATCGAGAAGAACGGAGAAGCGGTCGCCGTCTCTCTGGACGTCTCGAGGGCATTTGACAGGGTCTGGCATGCGAGCCTTATAAGCAAGCTTTCAGCGTACGGTATATCTCCTGGTCTGATCGGCTGGGTAACGGACTTTCTGAGCCACAGATCTCTCCGAGTAGTTGTCGACGGGTGTTCCTCGGAACCCTTGACAATAAATGCCGGAGTGCCTCAGGGGTCCGTTCTTTCTGCAACTCTGTTTCTGCTGCACATTAATGATCTGTTGAAGCCCGGTATCTATGGGTATGCAGACGACAGCACAGTTGTAGAAAGATATCTGCCGAGTACTCGGGCTAGTCGAGATCAAGTACAGTCTGAAAGAGAAGCCATGGTGCAACGTTTGAATGACAAACTTCAGGCAGTCTCCGCATGGAGCAATGCCAATCTTGTCAAGTTCAACGCCACCAAAACGCAGACGTGTCTATTCACCGCCAAAAGGAGCCCTTTCACCTTGGCTCCTACTTTCCAGAATGTATCCTTGGAATACAGTGACCGGCTTCAGTTGTTAGGCTTAGAGATTTCCTCGAACCTCAACTTTGGTCGGTTCATTGAGTCCAGAGCAAGAGCAGCAGCAGCAAAGCTTGCCGTTCTGGCGAAGGTTCGGCAGTACTTTACACCGGGACAGCTTCTTGTTTTATACAAAGCGCAGATCCGGTCGTGTGTAGAGTACTGTTGTCACATATTTGCTGGTGCCGCAAAGTCTCATCTTGCGGTTCTGGACTCAATTGAGAGGCGAGCAAAGAGGCTTATAGGCGATCCCGAATTGGTCGGAGCCGACCTCCAAAGCCTTGAGCACAGGCGTAGAATTGCTAGCCTCTCTGTATTCTATAGGATACATTTTGGTGAGTGTGCGCTGGAATTACACAATTTAATTCCCCCGTCCCCCTTCCATCACCGGACGTCCCGACGCACGGCTGGTTTTCATCCTTTTGTTGTGGACATTCCACCTGTCCGAACGAAGCGCTTTGCTTCCTCATTTTTACTGCGTACAGCAAAGGATTGGAACAGTTTGCCTGCGTCGGTATTTCCGACCGAATACAATGTGGTTGTCTTCAAGCGAAGAGTGAATAGGTTGCTAGGGTAATGCGCCTTACCACCTAAGACTACATTCCACTTACCATCAGGTGGAATGTAGTCAAGCATTGCCCTAGAGAATATAAAAAAAAAAAAAAAAAAAATGAGGTGTAGGTATAGATCCGCAGATCACAGTAGATCTACTAAGTTAAAAAATGCATATTCTATGCACAGACCTGTACCTATTACATTATTTATGGTAACAGTGGGTTATTTTTAAAGGTTGAAGACAAATCTAGATTATAAAGTCGTCATTCTTGAAAAAAGTTATTCATACTGTTCTTATGACCCATCATTGTAAGCATCTTGAATTATATAGAATATAACCCAATTAAGAGAGTTTAAAATAAAAAGAATAAAGTCGTAGGAATAATAAAATATCGTTGTTAATTAATTAATTGAGGCTCGTATGGGATGTTACGTGAACAATGTGTGCGTTAACCATATTGCCTACGCAGACGATATGGTGTTACTTACGCCTAGCATCAGAGCGATGCGGAAACTGCTAAACATATGTGAGCAGTATGCTCGTGAACACAATATGCTATATAATAACACCAAAACAAAACTTGTTGTTTTCCGCCACGGTAAAGGTCCAGATATTGTACCACCGGTGAGCCTCAATAATAATGCCATCTCAACTGCTGCCTCTTTTAAATATCTCGGGCACATAATAAGGCAGGATCTCTCAGATATCGATGATATTGATAGACAAAGAAAAGCAATCACTGTTAGGGCTAATATGATTTCACGTAGATTTCACAAGTGCAGTGCAGAGGTGAAAAGAATTCTTTTTCGCACTTTCTGTATGAGCATGTACACTAATATGCTGTGGTGTAAATACACGCAAACTGCCATAAATGCCATCAGAGTGCAATATAATAATGCACTAAGATTAATATTCGGGCTGCCACGCTATTGTAGTGCCTCCGAAATGTTTGCGGTCATTCGTCTTCAGGGTTTTTGGGCACTGATGAGACAGACTACGGCTACAACATGGCTTCGTTACTTGCGGAGTAAAAACGAACTTATTAAAGCCACCGTGGAAGTGAATGTTGGTTACTTGACAAGACACTGGTCTCACGTGCATAAAAACCTACAAGGAGTGTGTTAGAGCATTGTATATGACGGATAATAATGTAACTTTTGTTTTTTGTTTAAATTTTTGTTTCTTTTCTTATTTATTATTTTTTATTGTTTTAATATGTTTTAATAGGACTTAATTTGATTTTTATTTTTTTTTATTGAGTGTTTATCGTCATGTTTTAATAATTTAAATTAATTTATATTTAATTAAACTTTACTTGACTTAATTTATATTTATAATCAATTTATATTTTCAATACATTTTCTTTCCTTTAATTTATTTATAGTAGATTAAAATTATAAAATTTTGTTTTAACATATTTTCTTAATATAATATAAACTGACATTACTTAATTTAATTTATTCAATGTAACTTAATGTAATAAACTTTTGTTGTAAGTTAAATTCACTTTGTATCTCTATATGAGTAATATCTTTAGCAATTGATTGTATTGAATCTATTTCTATGGAATGTATTTTCTGGCAATAAATGATATTATTATTATTTATTTTATTTGTTTTTTAAATAAAAAAAAAATGCTATAGAAATTAAGTAAAATTTTAATGAAATGAAACCAACAAATGGACGAGTTATTAAACACGCAGACAAAACCAAATCAGTAGTTAAAGCCCTAAATAAAATCTGTTTTTTCATTGTTCATTTGAAAGTCAAAAAGTTCGTTGGTTGTGCTTTGTTCTTAATGGAGGTGGGACTGCCTGCGCACGCGCTTCCGTCGCTCACAAAAGCACAGTGCGATACTGCGCTATTATTATATACGATTTCGTTAGGAGCTCCGATTACCTACCAAATTCGCGAGTCAGGGGTTTCTCAAATTTTGTTCACTTAACTTTCTATGGAACAACTATTTTACTGTATTTTTAATTATAAATAACTTCGAATATACCTACATGTTTTTTAATTTATAAAATAATTACAAAAATATAGCTCCTAATAAAATAAATTGGTTTAGTTAAATATTGAACAGCGTATTATTTTTTATCTAATTTATAACCTCATTTAAATATATATTTTTGTAAATATCCTAAAAGGTCTATGTTAATATAGTTTAAACTTTGAGCACCACAGCGACACTCACCAGGGGTGGGGTGAGGGGTGGAATCTGACTGTTCAGTTCACAAAGCTCACTTATCGACTTACTTCACTTACACCCCCTGCGACGTTAACGGTTTTTACCTTTTGGTCTTCAAGGTTACTCTTAGAATCTTGATAAACATTTCAAAACATACCGTGTTTAGCATTTTTATAAGGATGGATTAAACAAATCTTGGTTCTATGGCATATCTTTGCACATTTACAAAAAACTTCTTCAACGAAAAATGAAATCAATCTTTTAGTTATTATGTTACATTGTTACGTTTTTATTTCCGAAGTAGTATGTACATTAAAATTTGTTTAAATAATTAAATAAGACTTGAATAAAACCACATAATTTAGGATAATAGATATCTATAATTTTAATAATGTAGGTACATATTGCGTTTTACATTCATTTATTTACAGTTCAAATATCTATCATTTATAAGCTTAGTGACCATAGAATGAGATGAACGTTATCCCGGCGCGAAGATAAAATGGACCATGAATTATTTACAATGTTGGTAGCCATGTAGTCATGTTAATTATATCAGAGTTTTGCCCGACTAGTTCACGCCGCGCGTCTGCCATTCGAGCCCATGAATAGGTTTGAAATAGTCGGACAAAGTTCCGAAATAATTGACGTATTTACAGCCGGGTAAAAATATATATATAATTATTTACAGTACAGCTTTCTTTACATATTGCCATTGCTTTTGGATGCCTTAGTCTTCCGACTTCATACTGCAGGTTTCACAAAAGCTGCTTGTAAAAAAATCTTATTGGCTATCAAATCCCGTGTTCATATTTGTTTGTCAGTACTGTCAAATATTTCGCGTTTGGTTGATAATGACAATTAACCAATCACAATTCTTGACAGTGCTGTCAAATATTTTCTTTTTTATCATTCTTCAAGAAATCCGAAGATTCTAAGAATACTAGCAGATATTTTAATAGTCAAAAATTAAAATATGTCAAAACTTTGGAATAAAAATATTGATTCACTCCCCATAAGTACTATAGACATTGACAAACTTATGTACAAGTTAAAATTACTGTTAATCGAATAAGCAAGCTATTTTTTTTTTAATTAAATTTATAGATTTCTAAGAACTTCTCTGAAAACAATTTAAGTTTCTTCAAATTCGAATCCACATGTTTATTACCATTTAAATCATTCTTTCTGTTGTAGTACAACCCAGTATATAAATATGTTCTACTTATAATACCATAGAGTTTAGTGTTGAAAGTTAAAAATATTAGCTAACTTGTAATCCCATAATACTTCGACTTCTTAAAAAAAGGTTCAATAATATATTTATATGCTAGGAGCCGAAAATACATATTATATTTACAATATTTTCTAATTTACACCGAATATTTTAGCACAATTTTGATTTATTTAGTCCAATTTATGAAGCATCTATTAAAATCGTAATATTCTGTTATTAAATCTTAAATATAATAAATTTGGTACCTACTTTAAACATTTCTGACCTAAGTAATATCTAAAATATTATATTTACAAAAGATAAATATTTATTTTTCTATATGAGTGTCTTCAAATCCTCGGTCAAATCTCATTCGTTAGATTCACTATAATTTTTAAAATAATTCTCGGGTCACAATAATTTGGAGAAGAAATTATTAGGGGCGGTCATCCGAGCTTGATCCAGAATCCTTGGGTAAGTCGAGGCAAGGAAGGGTCTGAAGGCTGCCCGTCTGTTCTCCTCGACAGGACTACCCGTCGCCTCTTGGGTCGACTCGTCCTGTGTGTCCAGAGAAGAATCATTATTAGTACTACCAGCACCCATGTGCAGTTTCCTTGTATGCTTTTTGAGATCAAAGTTCCTGCAAAATCCTTTAGCACAAATACTGCATGTGAACGGTTTTCGTTCGTTGTGTGTGTGCATGTGAAAGGTCAAATTGTAAATCTGGTGGAACGCTTTGTTACATATATTGCATTTATATGCTTTCTCACCGCTGTGCGTTAGCCTGTGGTTTTTGTAATTCCCCTTTTGATGGAATCCTTTCCCGCAGAACTCGCATACGAAGGGTTTGTAGCCGGCGTGGATCCTCGCATGGGTATTTAGGGTGGAAGAACGGTTAAACGCCTTCCCACATGTGAGACATTTGTGAGGTTTTTCGGAAGTATGTATTATTTTGTGTCGACATAACGTTGACGCCTGTCGAAAACCTTTGCCGCAGATCTTGCATACGAATGGTCTGGCGCCGGTGTGGACGGGCATGTGCCTCGTGAGGTTGTAGTGAGCATTGAAGACTTTACCGCAGTCCCCGCATGCAAAACTCTTATTTTTTGCTGGGGATGGTGCCGGTCCCGTAGTTGAAGATACTGCATGATCTGCCGCTGGAGCCCTTGGACTAGGAGGTCTTGGAACAGGAGATTGTACTGGTGGTGGACGAGGCATGTGAAGTTGATGAGCATAAGTCAATGACACCAAGTCAGGCCCGTAATATAACAATGGATAATGAGAAACCAATTGTCGTCTTGCAGCTGGAATATACTGCTTAAACGCTGAGTCTAAAAGATGTGCTCCATAAGATAGAAATCCAGGCGGAGGCGGAATTTCGGGTGACAACGATTTCTTCCTGTCCGGTTCCATGAGTCTCGCGATGGAGAAGTTGAGGACCGGCGCTGTGGGGGTGTCAGGGGACTTGGCCCTTTCGGGGGAGGATTCCCTCGGGCCCTCGGGGCGTGCTGCGGACTGGAACGGCTGCATTTTCGCGACAAGTACCTGTGGAGAGAAGCATTGTTAGTATTTCAGTCAGTGGTGGGCGGCAATCGCGTGAGTGCATTGTGTCGGCGGTTAAGTCACAAAGCATGTCTGCTTGTTTTAAGTAGATTGCAAGGGGTGTACCCTTTTCGATTTGTCGCGGCGCCTTTGTACAGAAATCGTTTGCAAACATTCGTTCGGATTGCGTTTTGTGAATGGCACGAAATGGAAAAGGACCCTTCAATACGTATTCAAACTCGAACTCCACTTTCGCTACTAATTAAGGAAGTAGACATGTTTGTTTGGATTTTTATATATATTTGACTTCAATTTGTAAAATTATGATTGGTTTTAGATAATAAAACAATTGTTTTAGTCGTTTGCCAATTGTTAAAAACATTTCTTTTTCAATAAGAAAGAACCTAAGTAAATATCTTTATTCATTCATTAAAATAATATTAGTTGGGTATATAATTTCATATATATTCTTATATTATTCTCATAGTTACTAAAGTCAAATTAAGCTTGTTATAATGCATAATATAATTAAGTATAAACAAAACCAAACAAACGTAAAACAAAACAAAAACATATTCGAAAGCCTACCCGACTTCAAACAACTTAAGACAAGTATTAGTCCCACGAACATATAAAAGACCCAGCGATGGTAAAAAAATATGTTCTTTAATTAAACAAAAATAAAAGAAATCGCAAGGGCATTTATTTAAAACAATAGTGGGTTATTTGCGAGCGGGTTATTTGAGGGTTGACGGTGGTATGCGCGTGTGGACAACCATGGCCTTTGTAATTGGACGGGTGTTTGTCGCCCTCGTTAATTGTTTCGTGATTTTTGGCTTAGGGATCGGTTTAATTACCTTAATTAAATATAACATATTTATTTTATGTACTTTTAAAAAAAAAAATTTTTGATGAAACAAATAACGTTTCATTTATATAAGCTTTAGCTTCAAATCGAATTAAAAATACTTATAAAAGTCATTATAATCAAGAAATAAGAAAAATAAAAAACACCAAATAAGCCAGGTGCAATGTTCATATAGTATCGTACAAACACACAGACTAACAATACCGGAACTGCTTATTATGGTATTTTGTTTCCGAGTTGACGGTTAACGGTATTATTTCCTTTATAAGTGTTTACTATTGTCCCTGTAATGCTTTATTTTATAGTTAAATAACTGAATGTTAGGATTTTGTGAATTATTTCTCTGGTACTTGAATATTTATTGTAAATTATTATTAAAAAATATGATTAATTGATGTTAACATGTACATACTTATTAGTATCACGATTAGCAATAGTAGTACCTATTAATTAATACCTTAATCCAATCCAAAATTACGAATTAAATTCTAAAACACATATAGTTAAATAATATTAAATATATACATACATAAATAACATAAAAAAGCCCTATGATATGATATCCAAATAATTTTAACCTCACGTTTCTAATTATACATAAAATGAAGTGTAAAAGCCCTTTATCTCTCAATCACATTATTCTAAGCGCTGACTCAAAAGCTTATCTTACCCAATATCATAATTACACTTATCACTTTCATATCACATCACATCTTATCACTCAGCCTCTTCAGATAACAGATTAGGCACATGCTACCTCTTAAAACCATTCTCATTAAAAACGAACTCTAAACCCATGAGTCGTAAAGTTAAAAATAAATATTTTATAAAGTCAAATTATTCTCTTCAACCCTCTGTTGGAACAAGCTTCAGATGCAACGAAAACTCAGTTTTATGGTCTTGGTTTATGGTTTAAAATATGTTTGAGTGAAATCTTTTGGATATGTTTTATTCCATTTATATTGTTTGCTTGAAATTTCAGCTTGTAGCTCTGTGAGGTAGTTCTATAACGCTAGGCTACTTGAGGAATGGGAAGATACACTACTCACTACTAGTAGTGCCCTGGTCGAACCAGCGTTTGAACTGGGATCAAAAAACTACATTTAGACTCTACCAATAATTACCTACTCTTACCGTTAAAAAAAAGTTAATACGAGTATTGCTAACTTATTATTAATTACACAGATAAATAAAATATATATCCTTCTCATTTCTTAAATGTCAGAAATACCAACATAACATAAATAAAATAAATGCCACTTCTCAATCTCCGTCTGTCATCCGTCTGCTGTCACCACAAGGCGTCATCTCCCTCCATCATTACGAGGCCTCGTGACGTCACCATTGTTTAGAAAATCACTTTCAAGAAAACGCACTGGTATTTTTATAATATTATGATGAACGTTAAGATATTTTCTTAGACATGTTAAACTTTTTTATGGAGAGTTATAATTTTACTACGTATTTATCGACAACTAGTTAATTAATAATATGCAAATTATTTGCCCCTTAACTATTTTCTCTCTCTTTCTATCATTTGTTTATCCGTCTCTCTCCAAATAACATAATCCGAATTACGAGATTGTTCCCGCTTCGTAACCCCTAACCAGCGAGTCTTGACCTTTCTGATTTGTACTTAAAATTTCTAGTGAAGTCGCTCTCCTTCTTTGAGTACAGTTAAGTTATAATTAAAGTACTTTGTCAACCCTGTCAGTTATGTTTATAAGTGTTTATATTATCAAAATATGATAGCATTATTCCCAATTAAGGTCATACCTACACAAAAACTATCATAGCAAACATTACACAAATAAAACAACAGAAACATACACAACTTAGATAAGCGAAATATTATCACTATTTCATATGAAATGTATCAATACAAATAATATGTAGGAGGGGGAAATATTTTATATTAGATCATTACCAGCTTATAAGCTCTCCACTACCGATATAACTATTACCCATGAAGGGTCAAGATGAACTGGTCAAATATATTTGGGGTGTAAAGCCGCAAATCGTTTATTAGTGACAAATTACATGGTGTCGATATGTCGACGAATACATTTATTACGGTCGAGGTATTCTATTTATGGATTTGTTTTGTGGGGATTTGTTTTTGAGTGCAACTGTTTAGATTTATCGTTATAACGTTGGTGGCATTGGACCATGTACCTACAACAACATAATTATATGAATGAACAAATTAAATTATATATTTTAAGGATTTCAACTACGTATTACACTATATATGGAGATGTTTTGTTTTTGTTGGGTTGTTTTCTTTCATTATTGTTATTGTTCATTCTTAAAGGTCCTATGACTCTGTTAACTGTAATCTGTTAAAAAAAATATTTGACTTCTAACTTTTAAGGTCCTGTGTCCAAAATACTTAAAAATATTATAAAACATGTGTTTATCGCAAAAACTTTCATATTATTTATACAGTTAGCTTTACCGAGTTAATTCTTTATCTGTGACTATTCTGCCAACAGATTTCGTAAAACTAAACCGGTGGACATATTTAGCGGAACGCAAAAAACAGACTGCAAGATCATATGAAAACACATTTTTATTGTACAATACATTTGATTATTATTCTGAATTAATTAAATTAACATTTTTGAACATATAAAATCACAAAATTAAAGCGAAAGAAACGAAATTAAAGACAATAAGGTCAGTGACTTAATTCTGAAGAGTTTTGACCTAACACAATGAAAACTAAAGAAAAGTTAATATTGTCCAAATGACTGGTTTTTTCGCGATGGGTGACACAATCAGTATTTAGTGTTGCCACCTCTTGCTGTTAAAACTGCCTGCATGCGTCTGGGCATGCTCTCTATTAAATTGTCAATAAAACTTTGCGGCATTTTATTTATTTATTTTTTTTTTTTTATATAATATTGCGGGCAAACGAGCGGACGAAGCCATCTGATGTTAAATGACTACCGTCGCCCATGGACAACTGCAACACAAGGGGAGTTGCGGGTGCGTTGCCGGCCTTTAGGGAAAAGATGTCTATATACTCGACGTTTAAATACCTCCAAATTATAGCGCTCAGGGAAAACCTCTGGAGGAAGATCATTCCATAGTTTGCATGTGCGTGGAAAGAATGAGCGCGAAGCTCGCACATTGCTTGCAAACCAAGCATCTAAGTGGTGCGGATGATATCCAGTCCTTCGGCGAAGAGTGCGATGGTAGAAATGTGATGGTGGCACTATATCAAAGAGCTCTTCAGAACACTCACCATTGTACAGTCGGTAAAAAACACACAGAGAACCAACGTCTCTCCTAATACTTAAAGGTTCTAAGCCGTCTGTGAGTTTGGGATCGTTGACAATGCGGACTGCCCGATGTTGTATGGAGTCAAATGGGTGGAGTTGATATTGCGGGGCACCAGCCCAAAGATGCGAACAATACTCCACATGGGGACGAACCTGAGCTTTATAAAGCAATAACCGATGTCCCGATGTGAAGTACCGGGTCGCCTTGTTCAGAACCCCGAGCTTTTTTGCTGCCAATTTGGCTTTGTTCTCCAAGTGACCTCGGAATTTGACCACGTTCGTAATGTCAACTCCGAGGATCCCAATACTCTTATTGATGTTAAGGGCTGTGTTCCGAAAGCCCGGCGCTATAGTGAAGGGGGTCTTCTTAGCGGTGAATGCGCAGACTTGAGTCTTCGAAGGATTAAATTGAACGAGGTTTCGCCCACCCCATTCAGAGACCTGCTCCAAGGAAGTCTCAATTTCGGACACAAGTTGCGATCTTCTCTCTTCCACTTCCGTCCGAGGGATATTAGCACGGCCAGTGTATAAAGCATCAACGGTACTGTCATCCGCATAGCAACGAACGTTGCAGGATTGCAACATGTCGTTAACATGCAGAATAAACAGCGTAGGTGAGAGCACTGAACCTTGGGGAACTCCAGCATTAATAGGCATGGTTTTAGAGCTAACTCCGTCCACAGCGACCATGATGCTGCGCCCATTAAGAAAATTGGTTATCCAATGGCTTAATCCCTCGGGGAGACCGTAAGATGGTAACTTCGCTAAAAGAGCTTTATGCCAAACCCGATCAAATGCTTTCGCGATATCCAGGCTGACTGCCATCGCTTCCCCTTTGCTTTCAATGGCGGTTGCCCAGCGGTGTGTTAGGTACACTAAAAGATCTCCAGCGCTGCGACCACGACGAAAACCGTATTGTCGATCGCTTATTAGCTGGCGATCTTCAAGGTAGCCAAGGAGCTGCGTATTAATAACCCGCTCCATCACTTTGGAGAGCAAGGAGGTGATCGCGATAGGGCGGTAATTGGATGGATCAGTGCTGTCACCCTTCTTGGGAATAGGGTGGACAATTGCTACTTTCCACGAAGCCGGTACTATACCAGTGATGTATGAGAGTGAGAATAAACGCGTTAGAGGTGAAGTCAGTTCAGGTGCACACGTCTTAAGTACAAGGGCTGGAATACCATCAGGACCACTGGACTTCTTGACGTCGAGGGAATGCAGAACGCGACGAACGGCACTTTGCTTAAAGCGCACGTTACGCATCGTTTGCCCACAATAAGGGATGCTCGGTGGTACTTTTCCCTCATCCTCAAGTGTTGAATTCGCCGCGAAAAGAGTGCAAAGGAGCTTCGCTTTCTCTTTTGCGGAATGTGCCAGGGTGCCTTCAGGTTCGCGCAATGATGGCAGCGAAGACTGACAAAAATTACCTTCGACAGCTTTAGCAAGAGACCAAAAGGCACGGGTTCCACTTGGAAAGCCCAATAATCTCTCACCAATTCTGTGAATGTGTTTGAACTTTGCCCTAGCGAGTTCCCTCTTGCAAGATCTAGAAGCCGCGTTGAATTTCTTTTTCAGGTTATGCATCTGCGGGTCCCCCGCTTGTTTTGCCGCAGCCCAAGCCCGATACATTTCCAGCTTGGAGTTGCAAGATCTTTTGCAAGAGGCATCGAACCAGGGTCGCGACGCGCCACCGACACGAACAACCATGTTGGGAATGAAACATTCCATTCCTTGCAAAATGGTATCCGTGACGGCTTCTGCAGAGATTGATGGGTTCCCTGATGAGAAACAAAGCCGCCCCCATGGGTAGGATGCATAAAATTCCCGCAGACCATCCCAATCTGCTGACTTGTAGTGCCATACTCGGCGACTTCCAGGTGGTCGGGGGCGACTGGTTTGTACCACAGGCACCTCAGAGTGCACCAGACAGTGGTCGGATGAACCTAAAGGTACACCAACGGTCACCTGGTAACCCTCCGGACGGGTAGTCAACAAAAGATCAAGCAAGGAAGGAATCTGGTCATCTCTATCAGGAATTCTGGTATCATCTGATACAAGTTGTGAGAAACCATACGCCTGAGCAAAGTTGTATACGGTTCTCCCAGCGTAGTCTGTAATGCGTGAACGTAGCCAGTCAACATGGTGGGCGTTAAAATCGCCTAGGATCACCACCTCCGCGCAAGGGTACCGGTGAAACAAATTTTCTGTAGTCTTCTCGACGTGCCCAATGAGACGATTGACTTCCGCATCACCACTATGAGACCTGTACAGACATGCGTAGAAACGTGTGACGCCACTAAAGTCTAGGCGCACCCATAAAACGGACAGATCTCTGACACCGATTGATAAATTGTCGAGTCGCTGATAATAGATATCACTCCTGACGTACATACACACGCCGGCTTTCGGTAGAAAAGTGTGCTCAAAATTGTACCCTGGATAGCACAGGTACGCAGTATCTTCAGGAGTAGATATTTGTGTCTCAACAAGAAAGAGTAAGGCCGGTCTTGCCGTCTCAAGATAGTTGTGGACGGCATTCAAGTTGCTATGAAGACCCCTTATGTTGCAGAAGTCCACATCAAATGTGGAAATAGGAGCCGCTGTGGAACCGTTACATATTTTATCATTCTTAGTCATATTTGCGAGTTTATAGATTTAAAAGGGTCAAGAAAGGAATACGTGATGGTTCCTGCAGTCTCGTAGGCGATAAGTACACCAGGCACTAGACAGTTTCGATGATAGAGAGTAGTGTGTCGCTGGCATGGGGGACGGAAGGGCCCCCGATCCAACCCGTATCCAATCACCGAGTTCCACACCGGTTTCCCACTCCGGCACGATGATAAGAAGTCGGGCTTTTTTCGGTGGCGGTGGGACAGCCTCCCAAGCTGGGATGGCCTGGGTTCGGGTCCCCTACGAACCACCGGGCGGCCAGCGGTGAACCGTTTCATCGGGTCTCCCTGGACCCCATGACAGCACCACACGCTCTACCGCCTGAAATGCCGCGCTACTGGTGCTGAACCAGAGACTGAAAGGAACCACACGGAAAGGAAAAGGATAAGGTGGGATAACGGAACTGGCTTACATGCCATCGAACCGAAACACATCCGAAGATACTTTGCGGTTCGGCTTTGACATGATAGTGGTCGCGAGCCAGGCGGGGGAATCCATATCCACCCCCTACCACCAAGAAAAAAAGTTCCATTCTTCAACCAATGCGGTTTTGAGGTCTCTTACGTTGACAGGTGATGGATTTCTTTGTTTAATTTGTCTTCCCAGTTTGTCCCAAACGTGTTCTATTGGATTTAGGTCTGGCGAGCGTGCCGGCCACCCCAAAACCTGGATTCCGACCTCATTAACATATTCCGAAACTAATGCCGCAATGTGAGATCGAGCGTTGTCATGCATTAGAAGAAAATTGTCTCCAATGAAAGGGGCAAAAGGCATCACAATCTGCTCTAAAATGTCGTTTACGTATCTTGCCGCAGTCAGGGAGCCGTTTTCTACGATGTGTAGCTCCGTGCGTGCTCCTAAGCAAATACCGCCCCATACCATTACTGACCCTCCACCATACGGCTCTATCCCAATAATGTTACACTGAGCGTATCTTTCTCCGGGTCGTCGCCATACTTTGGTCCTTCCATCATCTGGTTTGAGACAAAATCTGGACTAGAATTATGTATAAAAACGGGATTATTGCCACGGTCAGTTATATTATTATTATTACCTCGATATTTCGAAGCGGTTACTGGTTAAAATCTGGACTCATCACTAAAAAGAACTTTTCCCCAAGCGTCATTATTCCAATTTAGATGGAAACGAGCAAAGCTGGCCCGAGCCACTCGATGACCTGCGGTGAGCTGTGGACCTCTGGCAGGCAAGTACGCCCCTATACCAGCTGCCTTCAGTCTTCTTCTGACGGTTTTGGTACTAATACTCGAACTTCCTGCAGCTGGTTTCGTACCTCAGAAGAAGTCAAGGTATGGTTTCTGAGTACACTGCCGACAATAAATCTATCGTCTCTCTCTCCTGTTACTCTTTTGCGACCTTGTCCTTTACGCCTGGTATACTCTCCAGTCTGCCGGTATCATTTAACATTGCGGAAAATCACAGACTTGGAAAAATGTAATGTTTGAGCCACTTCCTTGTAAGTGTAACCATTTTCAATTAAAGTTACAGCTTTAGAAACCAGAGCAACGCTGAGATCCAGCATTATCGCCTAAATTTATCGAATTAAGTTCACTTCACTCAATAATGACAATTTTTCGTCAAAAAAACAACAGAAATAAAGTTTTTGTTAAAAACAACAAAAGCCGACGAAAATTTCATACACTACGTGTCTCAGAAATTAGCAGATAAACAAAAAAAACAAATGAAATTTAAAATAAAATTATTTTTAAAATCATCTTTTTTTTTTATACATAATATTGGTATAGTGGCCAGTACGAAACTATGAAAATATTTTCCGTTATTCGATCTTTTTTTTGCGTTCCCCTAAATATGTCCATGAGTGTATTAAATACCTAAGAATAATATTCAATAAATACAGCATTTGATATTGTAAAACCATAGTTTTCAGGAAGGTTTACACAAAAGTAGTTAACCAACTTTGTTTATGAGATTGAAATCTTCTACACGGTCTTTTATCTACACGAGGTTAAAGGACTTTAAACTGAATTACTTTAAACTTTTGCAGTTTCAAAAATTATAAATATATATCGTCCAAATCAAAATAATTTATAAAAGATAGTTACTTATATTTATCTAATTATCTACATCGTATCATACTCCAAATATTCACAGTACCGATTTTGGAATACCTAAAAAAATATTTTTATAAACCAACTTAAACCAATTCTCACTTGATCTAAACGTCCAAATAAAACGTGTAATCAATGAACATGTCTCTCTGGATTAAGAAATGTTTATGACAGATCCACCCCTAATAAGCAATGAGTCGGTCTGTCCGTATGAGTCGTATGTAATAGCGAATGACGTGGAGAGCCTTAGCGCCCCTTGGATTTTGAATATTCATCTCCGTTAGGTACACTTGATGTGTGAGGATTTGGCTGTCTGAGTTTGAGGATTAAATTAACACATATACTAAAAGTAATAAAGTATTTTAAATAAATATACAAATAAAAAAGAAACCGTTCTGTCGCTTGCCAATTGAACTACCGTATAGAATTCGTACCTATGACCTCTTTGAAACCGTTCCGTCGCTAGCTTGAATAACGTTATACGGTAGTTGAATTTGCAAGGGACGGAACGGTTTCCCAGAGGTCGTAGGTTCGAATTCTGTCCGTATAAATAAAATTTAGCGGATTGCGACCCGCTTTGATGAATTTAGCATTTCATATACATCAACAGTCTTTATTGTGATTAGTATTTTAAGTGATGCGCGAAATAAGAATTACGTAGTTTTAAAAAGATATTATATGTACCTAAAAAATTTTGACATGTTATTATTTTATCATATAGCTAATGCATCATCGTCCTTCCTAAGCTATCATATTTATACAAATGTTAACAAAAAATCAAATAAACTGTTTTTTGTATATATAACTTAAAACAGTTAAATATAAAACACTTATAAATCCAGATACTAGTTAGGTATTTTACTTTTATAATAAATATTCATTTTATACAAGAATATTATCGGTATTTGAATTGCTTACAGGTAGTTAAGTTGTTAAGTTTTTTTTTTAATAATTCGATATGAGCAAAAATTCGAACTCGCAATTCCTGGGAAACGTCCCGTCGCTCTACCAGTTGGGCTACTCCTGACGATAATTACTATGATACGTAATAATAATAATACGATACATTTTAGTTTTTACAGAGACTTTCGTCTGGTTAACTATTAGTCTAGTTAGCCTCCTGATCTTCCCAACTGGTAGATAAATGTATCCTAAATGTATCCTAAAATCGGCTCCTCACAGCATCCGATTAGAGTCCGAGAAATGATGGCCTGAAGTAGCCGTTGTAGTATTTGTATGAACGCCAAACATTGCATCCGTATTCAATTGTAATTTACAGTTGCAGGCGACATCACATTTTTTTTTCGGATTCAGATCCGATTCGATGTGTAATAACCCTGAGGGATTACATCTTCATTTACCATTTCCAGATATCTAAGTGTTACAGCAGTTACAGAGGAAACTGCATCCTGTATCCATTGTGCCTAAACTATACAGTGAATTGATAAAAACAATTCTTATGTGTTACATATTGGTTTTAAGATATCACTCGGAATATAAATTTCCATATTTTATATTGCATCATGCTTGTAACAAATATGTTTGTATCTGCACAACTTCTTTGTTGGTAAGAAATAAAACCATATGCTTACTTACTGTCTTGATTTATGAAATTTTTATGGTTTAAATGGTAATGCAAGATCTCATCATCGAGCTAGGTCATCATCAGTCGTGAGTATAAAGAGAGTTCCATTTATACTAGTCATGTTGTCGGCAAGTACAAAATAAAGAACTGTCAAATAAGTTCGAATAGTATTTTTTTAAAATATGTCCTGTACTAGAATCTAGCATCTATATAATATAGTACATAAATGTCAAAGCAATATTTTCAAGCATCAGTGCTTAACGTACGAACCAATGCCGATTATATTTTACGTCATCATTGTCTTCCCCTGGGGTTTGAACCGAAGCTCAATTACTATTGGCAAATATTTGGCGGCTGAGCGGTCCCGGGACAAATGAGTTCCCTTCTCGTGACTTCAGATGATTATATGTTAAATGCGAATGGGAATTTTGAGGTTTTATTAATATATTTTCATTTGAATTTAGTTTCGAGTCGAATCAAAATTAAGTGTATTAAAACTTTATTACCGTCATAGTTTAAAAAAAATATAACATCAAAACAAGATATTTGCTAAGGTCGACTAAGATGAGGGATGAGTTAATATTCTCTGTTTTTTTATTGAGGTAAAATTATATAACATAATAAAATAGTAATGACTTTCTTAAACTTTTTATATTAATAATTTAGGTAGTTAGGTTATATATACCACGATTTAAGTGTGTCTAGATACTGTCTTTACTACTACGACTTTGTACCTAACAATTGGTAAATATTTTGTGCATGCAGTTTCGCAATTTGAAAACTGTTTTTAAAAATCTCCTTTAATAAATTCAATGTGAATAGGCCTTTAGTAGACCTGTTTATTTTAGGTTATGGACCTATCGGTGATAGTCTACTCACATATTATTTAAGCTATGACATGAAGTTAATTTTACGAAGAAAACTTTGATTGTGATTATATATTTTTTGTAAGTTTGCTTAGAAGTAGTAAGTTGAGGTTTCATTTATTGCAGAATTAGTAGTAGTTTTTCAGAAAATTAAATATATTTTTAAATGACATCATAAAATTATGACACGATAATAATTTCATGAAATGGACTCAAAACGATTTTAAAGACGCTGCAAATATCAAAGTTTCCATCATTTATGTTAGAAAATATAATGTAGATACGTCCGGAATAACTTGCAAACGTAAACAACAAACTTTGTTTATCAAATAGGGACTTATATAATAAAAAATATAAATAATCATAATATAGTTTCATAACATAGTTCCTCAATTTATCACGAAAACAAATCAATCATTTCCTTGCATCACAATGTGTTTTTATTACCAAATTCCCTAAATTTATCAGCAACATACAATTGAAGCCCGCACTATTTGCGTTCTTGTATCCAAAGCTTACGATAAAGCTAACAAAACTATGTTGTCAACAAGAAGGTCTAGTGATAACCAACTTACTAACAATTCGGTGCGTATTACTTCATTATAAGCAACTACACAAGTGTTATGTAATGCTAGTATTCTTAGTCCTTAGTCTTAGTGGAGTTGGAAAAACATTGACTGTAACTCTGACTTTCTTTGAATATATGTTCTCAAAACATATTTAAACTTTAAAATATATTAATGTAATATGTTCTTAAAAATAAAATAAAATCCAAAAAGCCAAATATGTTACGGGAAAGAAGTAAAAAAAATATTCTATAAACTGACACCCCTGACCATCACATTGCTTCATCATTTAAGCTACAATTTAAAGGTGTCAACACCCTTTAACACCCAATGACACTAATTGGTTTAGTTGTAAACGTTTCAATAGTCCGACCCCTCGGAGGTAACTACGGACTCCCACCCTCCGAGGAGTGTCACGGCTGATGATCCGAGAACTAAGCCGGCTTTTACAGGGGCTTGTAAAAATTATAAATAATATTAGTTTTATCTTATATTACCTCTAAAATATATTTATCAAGGATCGCTATTTTTAAGTTTCTTAAGCACCTTAAAGCCTACTTCGATTATGTAACTTTATCTCTATAGGTATATACGTATACGATAGGTATGCGAAATACGTATAGTTATAAAACTATTCTAGTTTCCTATTTAAACTATAATGAATGTATTAAAATATATGTTTCGCCGTTGTTAGGTACATATTAGGTAAGTATCTACCTCCGACCCTGTTTGTAGACAACGCTCAGATTAATGACGACAATGACATTAAGAACGAATGAACGCGTCTATATTACACTGTAATTGCTGATACGACCCTCGATAATTAAAAAATATATATGATACATATAACTAAACAATTTCCTTATAATTTTATTATCGTCTGCGCTTCTGAATGAATGTAAGAATGACCGAAATCATTCCGATGAAAGTGTGATAATTAGCAACGCTATTTCGAAATTTGACAACAATAAAGTATTTATATTTTAAATGGAGGCGTATTTACGAGTGATTTATATTTGATGATTTTTTTTCCTGGGAATGAGTATTCTTACGACTACCATAGTGATGTGCTTCTTGTAGGTACTTACCTACCTACCTATACCTTATAAGTATACAATGTATAATACATTCCTGCTGTATAGAATAGGTATGTCGAGGATACTAAGTCATAGTGGTTTCAAAGAAAATGTATTAAATATCATGGCAACAGACATGACGCCAGCTACCAATGGATGTGATCGGTGGCCTGTTCAGTGGGTCCTAACTCATATGGCTGTAATGTTACAAGTGATGGTAGTATCTACCTATTGTAACTTAGATAAATTAAGTGATATATATATTTAACTATCCGACATGATAATTAATTGAATGAATGTATTATTTGATTTGTTGGGGTTGTTGAATAGGTAGTTTTGAGGATTTTACCTACATACTAATACATTCGCATAGTTTTCAGGTGCTCCTCAACTGGAAGGTGCTACTTCTCAAGATGCTTTCCTGAGAAGTTATAAAATTAAAGGCCCCAAATAATACGTACGTGTAGATCACTATTTAAAACCATTATTTGTATCTATTAGAAAAGTTGTTGTCTTGAACAATTCTTAGTACAAAAAGCGTATGAAATAGATATAATGTAATGCTTAAAACACCGAAACGGGAAACAATGCGGTGGCTCAATTGGTAGAGAGACGGGAAGGTCTCAGAGGTCGCGGGTTTGAATCCCGCATCGTCTCGGTCCGTATCGTATAAATGGAATGCGATTATGCGATTTGCAAATATATCAATAGAGATTATCTATAACGACGTCGGTGCGAAGGAACGAAGTCATCTTTGAAGTTGTTTTTTAACGCTAGATCATTATGTACACGAAACAACTTCAATAACCGAAACAACTTCAATAACCTTCAATAAGTTGCAATCACCGATAGGTTATTGCAAGTTTTTACTACCAAGGTATAGAGCACTGAAATTTAAAATGTAATTATTTCTTATTTAATACCAGTGTATTAAAAGTGTATTTATATTAGTATATTTATTAGGTAATAAATCAGCAGATTTTACCAAAAATTAAAAGCATAATGTTGTCAAGTTCATATTTTGATTCTGAAAACGTAACTAACTTTTTTGTCATGAAATATGTACTAACTATGTACCTATTTATACTCGTATGTACCTACTTATAACTCAATCTACTCTTCCTATCCGTCTACCGTCGATACAGATTTATCTAAAAGAGAGAACTGAGTTTCTATGATTTATAGATCAGAAGATGTATAGAATTCACTCGTTTGGATTTTATCAACGGAACTGTAAATAAATAAAGTATCCCAGGTGACGTAATTTCGTACTTAACGTTATATCTGTCATTTAGCTTATTTAGTTATATTGCGATTTTGATTTTTTTTATATACATTTAATTTAATATAATTATATATTATTGATCATATCTACATTAATTGATCAGTAGATGAAGAAAAATCATGAAGGCGGGTACAAACATTATAGCACAGTTGACACAGCGACGGAAAAGGATTACCAGAAGTCGCAGTTCGTGTCGGGTCGTTAATGTATTTAGACTATATATTGAAAAAAAAAAGTAACAATTATCCAATTAAATCAATGATATGTTATTTACATTTTTTACCTGTTCTAAGTCATTCTTTATCAGAGCATGTTGAACCGTGGGTAATAAAAAAATATTTCATCATTCATTTCTTTGATAAGTGTAATCTTTACTTAGTTGTTATAGAGATGAGGAAAGCTATTTACATCACTTAACATAAAACCATAAATCATACTAACGCACTAAGATATCTACCTTTTTCAATTGAAACTTAAAAATACAACGTAAAAAAAAAATATCGTTATATATGTAAAATATTAATAATTACATAACATCCAGTCTTATCATAATAAAAGCCAATACTGCAATATCGGAAGTAAATCTGTAAAAGATCATCTCACAAGTAACAAGTCGGCTCTACAAAGCTTTCTAACACTCAGATCAACAGACAAACAACTTCCTGTATCCGTGTTTGTTGTTTACAAATACTTCCACTGACAACAGATTATAAGTTTTTGCCAGTTTTGGATAAAGGATTGACAGATTATTCGATATTGAAGATAGTTATAAAAGGTAAATAAACGATAATACTTACTTTTACTAGCTACAATTTTGTAAATTATATAGAGTAAAATTTGCATCAATTTGATACATTTATGTAATTATATTATAGGGATATTCGCGTGATATTATTATATGAAGAAAAAGTTTATCCAAATTAAGATAATAAAGCCAGCAATTGACATTATTACAGACAGACGAATTAACTCTATGTATAAGTATATACTTATACATAGAGTTAATTCGTAAATACCTACCATATGGTAGGTATTTATAAAAATAGCCTAGTTAAAGCTTTACAAGCTTTACAATCGATATTTCGTTAATTTCTCATCTGATTTATTACTATTTTTATTTTGTTTTTATATGTACCTTTAAGTAGGTATGTGTTAACTGTTTATATGAGGACTATCTAGACGGAAATGTATCATTGCAGGATGGTGCAAAAATATACCTAGGTAGTTAGATAAAGAGGTTTTAATGTAATTGTAATTTTATTAAACTATTGTTTTTTTGGTTTAGTTGTTTATTTTATAACAATTCTAGAAAATAAGTTTATTTTAACTCAAATGTGCTTGCCACTTGTTTATGAATTTTGTTTAAACAAGCATCTGAGACGGCTTAGGAAATTTGTTTAACATAGACTACTATATACCTAATAAAAAGCACCTAGGTAATTCTACTAGTACCTACTTAGGTAGCATTCTCTGTAAAACTTGTATCTATCAGCACAGAAAGCCTCTCATTTAATTTAAAAGCTTACCTTCTCTTTAAAGATCAGTGCACCTATTAATAACAGGATATTTAATTGATTATTGTGGTTTCAATTTTAATCAAACTGGTTTAATTTATTAGGTAATTTTATAACTTTTTTATGTATGCCATTGGATATCTGTTGATTCCTGTTAACTTTTGTTTTATGATCTATTATATATTTTTTATATAATTCATAATGGATTGGTAATTAATAACATAAAATGATCAACCTGTCAACACCCACCTGCAACTAGACGACGGTCAGATCACAGTCACACACACATCACGACACAGTCATCGCACAGACGAGCAAGATGGCGCGTCACGGCGGCTCTGTGGCCGGGAAAGACGCGCGAAAAGTGCCACTGTGCCACGGCAAACACCCCCTCTGACCCCCCCCACCCTCATGCTACCCCCTTCATCCCCCCCGCCTGCCATTCGCAGCCCAAAGGACGGTCGCCGCCTTCAATAATTCAGCATCGGACTCCGCCCCCCCGTCGTCTCTACGCAACTGAAATGAGTTCGTCTTGCTCTGTTTCGATGCGCATTTATATTAATGTGTTTGCTATCTCTCTTTGGTAGGTGTGATGAGTGTATGTCTGTCTAGCTTACACTCGCAGACGGGCCCGTTATGTGTATTATGCATCGTGTTTGGCGAACGATTTATGAGGTTTGCGCAGTGAGCACAGAGTAACTAGCACGTAGAGAGTTAGATTATTCTATATGTCTTTAAAATAAAATTGAATAAACAATAGTTATAGCATGTGGTTTTGAAACGTCTAGTTGCACTGTATGTAGCACAAGTTTTACAAGTATTATGTTTAAAGTAATATTAACTATGCTGGATATTATACTAATAATAATGTTTTCAAAAATGTTCACAAGTAGTAGGCGTAGGCCGTACCAATACAATAAAATAACTTTACTTAATTACACAAATGATACAAAAAAAAGTGGATGAAACATTATTTTTCTTGGTAAGCAATTTGAAATAAATATGAGATAGGTAGGTAGGTAGGTATAACATGACTCCTGACTGCTTATTATACCTCCTCCAGTAGCAGTGCAGGTGTGAAGTCTTTTAGTTAATTTTTTCACACCCTGACCCCGCCCCGAGGGTGACAGCAACGGGGTAACTATAATTTCCGTATAGTGTTATTGCTATCTAAAGTAACATATAGGTAATTTTTCTTTTATAAGATAATAATAAATAAAACATTTAACTAAACACAATAAATCCTATATGTCTCAAAACAAACACTTTTTATATGACAAACTGAAGACTTGCAGTCCTATATTATAATGTTTATTATTATTAAAAAAATACTCAATATTTGGGATAAAAATTTAGTATATTTTGTATTTTTATATTATATATTACTTATATTAGATATATATTATCATATTATATTTTTATTATATAGTTAAATTATATATAAGTGTCACAGTCGTTATCCCAATATATTGTAATTTGGTTATGGTTGAGTGCGAAGGTGCTCCCGTGGGGTCTCCCGTCGCACAATGGTGATGGGTTTAACTGTTGGGTTTTGATGAGTATACTGTCTGTCTCTATTCCAGAGTCCCACACACCTGTCCTTGCCCTCTTCGGGGCTCGCCGGCATCCATTTTGACTTTCCCAAAGCTAAGAAACGAAACGCTTTTTTATTAAATCCGTAAAATTTGTTTTATTTCAACGAAACGCTGTTCTCAAAATTTATTTTTTTCTTCTAGTTTTTTAGGATATAGTTAAGTTTAATAAGCAGAAGAGTCTATCTATAGTAAAGACCTTGGGAATACAATCCTTCGACAGAAGATTAGTTTTGAGTTACTATTATAGCTACGTTTCATAAGGTGAGTGAGGGTGCCTAACGTTCAAAGGTCTCTTTTTCTTTCTGTTCTAATCTCAACTCTTTTGCATTTCTTCTTATGAAGAACACATGGATGACAAGGTTAATCTTTGTTTTTGTAAATGTCAATGACCAACAGTACAATACCTAGTCTTACCATAAATACTGTAACAAAGAAAAAAATATTCTTTTTATTGCAAAATAACATTTATTACTTTTACAGTGTGTTAGTCTAATACACAAATATAAAACAATTTAAAGTATAAAAAGCGTATACGAATTGATGTCCATTGGCTGCAATACAGTCTTTTAAACGTTGAGGCCAGTTATCAATAGAAGCACGCGCTCTTTCCATGGGGAAATTCTTCACTGCTAATCGTATGGATTTTTTTAGGGACTCCAAATTATCATGGTGTTTAGAGCAAGATGTACTCTCTAAAACTGACCATAAATCATAATCCAGCTGATTAAGATCGGGACTAGACGACGGCCAGTTTTCAGCTCTGATGAAGTCCGAGACGTTCGCTTCCAACCAAGACTGCGTGGACCGTGCTCTATGACCCGGCGTCGAGTCTTGCTGGAAGGATCATACTTGGACATTGAACATGGTGTTATTAAGTAGCTTAACTACCTTCTTAGGAATGGTATCTTGATACACTTGTGCCGATGTTTTGGTACCTTTTTCACAAAAATATTGCTCAGTCACTCCTTTATAGTTAACACCCCACCAAACCATCACTGAAGTCGGATGATGCCCACGTTGCACTCTGTCGACTAATTGGGAAGCTTCCTTAGAGCTTATAACATAAATACGTTCATTTTGTTTATTAAAATGTTGCTCAATTGTAAAAAAAATCTCATCCGTAACAATTTTTTTCTGTGACCTCCCTTTGCGTACCGCTTCAGTAGTTGTTTCGATTTTACCACCCTATTCATATTTAATTTATCAGTTAAGAAATTACCAGTGCGTCTCTTATAGGCTGCAAGACCTAAGTCATCTCTTAAAATACGCGACATGGTTCTAGGTGCTATCTTCATTTCTCGAGATAAAATCTTTTGCTTTCGGACAGGATTTCTTATAATTCTTTCCCTTACTGCTTTGACCATTTTTTTCGTACGAACACTACGTGGATCTTTCGTTTCGACAATCTTTCTCTTTCACAAACAGAGGAAGTCTCATTGTACCTATTAATAGCCCGGTACACCAACATTTGACTAATACTAAGTGTATGAAGAGTTATAAAAATTGCATTTGGCTCCATACCTACTTTGTGTATTGTGATTGTATGCAATCACATCGATTCTATTCTCTTTATCACCCCACTATCTATTTTAATATGAGTAAATGGTATGATATGAGCGCCAAAATGAGTAAACACAATGAACAATCGTATAAAAGTGACAGATTCCAAATTGAAATGTAATATTTTTTATTTTTAATTGTACCAGTATTTATGGCCAGACTAAGTAGAAGGTACTATGAAGGTACTATGTATTACCTACTTATGCTATACTAAATGCTAAATGCTGAGCAATAGCGGTCTTTTTACGCTTTCAATGCTGTAATCCATTTTTTTTATCGCACATTGCTAACCATCCGTATGTTCTTACTAGATTTTTTATAGAATTTTAAGTATCCGTTGTAATAATGGATTTTACTGTGCATTTTAAATGACGAGAGCCATCTGTCGGTGATGATAAAAAATAAAATAATTTGCTTGCTGTTTTTACATAATTGACGTTGTGTGAGTAAATTCTAAGAGATGGCGCTTCACAGAACTATTATATTATTACATATATACTTTATAGCATCTTAAGGAAATGTTACATAGAGGGCATAAAAAATTAAATGGCTATGAACGAACATTTAGTGCTATTTTGCATTTTTCTAGATAAAAAGCTCTTTGAAAGATTTTGAGAAGCGAGAGTATATTTTATATATATTTATATATATATATATATATATGTATTTTTTTAATAATATTGTTTGAATGCGATGTTGTCTACGCGAAGTAGTGTTTGTTAGTTCCTTAATGATTTGTACTACATAATAGGTTTGGCAACGATGGCCACTAAGTAGGTAGGTATTACAAAACTAACAAGATTGCAGGATTGTGAGGGAGATGATAATATTAGAATGATGGCAAAACTACAAAGGCCAGACGGCCAGATTATAAAGTATCTAGAAATGTTATTTGACTATTCCCTTATTCACTTATCCCACTTCATATCTACAATTCGAAAAATGAATTTAACGCACTTATAAATAATTAAATTTTTAAGAAAAGTTAGGTATTCTTATTATTGTGCTTTTAGAATACAGTCAACGTGAATGGTTACTTGTCAAACTAGCATAGGTGACGTTAGTCAACTTGCTAGAATTGAACAGAGAGATATGAACCAAGTATATTAATTACCATGATATGTTCTAAATTATATGAATAAAAATAACTTTCACAAATAATAGCGACAGTTTTTATTCCCAAAATCTCCTCTTTCTCTTGTCTTATGTGATAATAATCTCGTCACTTTTTATTTGACGTAGGTACTTTTAACGCTAAAATCTGAAAAAAAACTATAATCACAACACCTGCTTAGCTATTCTAGTGTTCTTTCGGTACCACGTTTTACTTGAATTCTAATTTATTCGCACATATTAATTGTGACTGTGACTCAAATTGTCAATTCAATGGCTACCTGATTGTAATTTTATAAGTAGGTAAGTTAAAGGAGTATGCATGAGGATGGATGATGCATGGAGGATGGATGATGCATGGAGGATGCATGGAGTTTCTTACCTGTTCTTCCCCGGAAACCTTAGTCTTTGGATCGTGTAAGTAGAGTTGGACGTCTCTTTAGTGCATGTATGGGCAACCTTTGACAAGTTGCGGGCCAAACTTTAGTGTGCAAATACATTCGCGGGCCGCGTTTAAAAGTAGTTCATTTTAAAGTAGTGTTGTCAAGTAGTGTTCATATTTTTTTGCACTATTGCAAATATCTATATATCAGACATGAAATAATACGACAATATTATTATAATATCAGTTTATTAAAATAACAAAATGAAATGAAAAAAATTGGTACAACATTATAATTAAATCGTTAAATTTGGAATTGTTACAAACTACGAAAGTTAAATAGCAACACCGAAATCAATGAGACACTTAAGCTTGAATTTGGGAAACTAATCCATCGATGTTTAGATTAATTCCACTGATACAAAGACGTAAAGAATTTTCCAAATTATCGTCAGTCAGCCTTGTGCGATGTTTTGATTTATTAACTTTAATAATTGAAAAGAACTGTTCGCATTTATAAGTACTGCCAAACGCACAAATCAATCTTCTTGCGAATTTCCTAAGTTGCGGAAAATGGTCTTCTTCGAGGTATTTTTTTGTAGAAATCGCACAACTCCACGTCTTCAAATTTAGATTTTAGGAGTGAGTTTTCTTGAATCTCGATCAACTCCATTTGCAAGTGTATTGGAGCATTTTGTACATTACTTATTGTTGGAGTATCAAATAAATTGAAACAGTCATCCATGTTTTTGAAATCGCTAAATCTGTTTGAAAATTGCTCCGACAGTACCTTGAGTTCTTCAGCATATTGAGCATGAGCAATATTCTCATACGCAGAGAGCGTGGGGAAATGGTAACTGTTACCAGACAGCATCTGTGCCTCCCACAAGCGGATTTTATTCTGAAACGCTTTCAAATGGCTGTACAAATCATTAACTAACTGTCCTTGTTTTTGAAGTTTCAAATTTAAATCATTCAAATAGCCAGTAAGGTCGACCAGAAATGCTAAGTCACATATCCATTTTGGGTCACTCAATTCACATAGTGGTTTATCTTTTATTTGCATAAAGTCTTTTATCTCATTTATAAGCTCGTAAAACCGTTTCAGCATTTTCCCTTTGCTTAGCCATCTGACTTCACAATAATATGGTACGTCGTCATATTCGGCTGATATTTCATCCAAAAACGCCTTGAATTGACGATGATTAAGCCCTCGGGATCGAATAAAATTGATGGTTTTTACTACCACATTCATAACATTCTGGAGTCGAATGGACTTAGAACACAAGTTCTGTTGGTGGATAATGCAATGAAGGACTATCAAATCATCTTATTGCACAATTAGTTCAGTTGCTTTATCATTCAAAATGCCGATGAAACCTTTACGTAAGCCGACCATAGAAGGTGCACCATCTGTGCATACTCCAACTAATTTTGACAATGGGAAGCCAAAACTTGTGAATACCTTTTGAACTTCATTAAAAATGTTCTCTCCTGTAGTGGTACCTTTTAGCGGCTGTAAAGCAAGCAATTCCTCAGTAACAGTGAACTCTTTATCAACACCTCGAATAAATATAGCGAGTTGAGCTGTGTCCGACAAATCGGTGCTCTCGTCTAATGCTATGGAAAATTATTCAAAACCAGCCATACGGTCAGTCAATGTTGTTTTGATATCATTAGTCATCATTTTTATACGTCGGACAACAGTTCGTCTTGATAAACTATTTTTTTCAAATTCATTTTTCTTTTCACAAAACACTGCAGACTTCTAACATACACTCCTTGATAAATTGCCCCTTCGGCAAATGGTTTTAATGACTTTGCTAATTTTGAACTAACTATAAAACTAGCTTTCACAACATTATCAAGTTGTGTTCTTTGTTTATCAAACATTTGCTGCTGCTTTCCCAAATTTGCAGTAAGCTTCTGTATTTTGTCTTTTCTTATTTGTCCTGTCAGTGTGTGCAGCGTAGGATGCTTAGTTGAGTAATGCCTCTTTATATTGAATTCTTTCATCACTGAAATGGATTCATTACACAGCAAACAAATAGGTTTACCGTTGTGCAAGATAAAAAAGAATTCTTCAGTCTATTTTTCTTGAAATTGGCGACCCTCTGCATCTACTTTTTGTTTCTTTCCTCCATACATTATTTTCGTAAACAAAATATAATTAGTAGGCACTCAAGATGCACACAAAGTCATGATAATAATTTATTTGTTGTTTTTTTCTATTTAAAATGACTTCATTTTTACCTCGCGACTCGACCGACCCGGATATAAATTTAACCTGTGTATCTGTGTGTCTGCTTGTGTGATTCTAGCAGCCAGAGGATTGGACTAATTTGATTGCGGTTTTTTTCAATCGAAAGTCTGGTTCGTCGAGATGGTTCTTAGCTATGTTGATCGAAATAGACGCTGTCGTCTCTAAGATATTGAGGTCTTATTGGTGCGGGGGAAAGGTTCGTATGCTATACTGATAGAAATACTTGAATAAATGAAAATTAGTGTAATGTAACTTCAAAAAGCGGCAAAAGAAAAAATATATTTTTTTTAAAAAACCCCGATACAAAAAGATTTCTGTTTTTTTATTTTTATTTTGTCTGTATGTTTGTGCACTCTAATCTCAGAAACGGGTTTACCAATTTAAATGCAGTTTCCAGGAATATATTTAATAATTTTTAATTAACATTAAGTGTTTATTTTATCTAAATCGGTTAAGAAATAAAGCTGTACCTGCGGACTTTGTACGCCTAGTTTTGGGTTTTGATAGAATGCACCCTTTGTACTTACCAATGTATGTAAAAACTATAAACCTTCAAAGTTTCTCAATCAAGTAGTTTTTGCGTGTGGTAGTATTTCTAGTTTATTTATGTATATATTTTTTTTTATCTTTGGACGCTAATCTCAGAAATCAGCTAATATAATCAATTTATATTGTTTTACTATGTGTATCTACTTTTGAGTAATCCTAATTAATACTATAAAGAAGATTTTCCTATCCTTTACCCCTACATATTCAGCATATATATATATATATATATATATATATATATATATATATATATATATATATATATATAAACATGTGGGTGGAAGTGAAATAAGTTATATCAATTTTAAAATCGCTGTGTTCTCTTTATTAATATTAAATATATCTTAACAGTTTTTAACCCACTTCTTAAAAAAGGAGGAGGTTCTCAATTTGGCCGGTATATTTATTTATTTTTTTTAGTATGTACACCGATTTACGTAATTCCTTTGTTTGGTGCGTAATAGTTTCGAATTGGTCCCATACAAATTTGATTCAGGTAGGCCCATTAGTTTTTATTTTATGAGCATTTTTGTCCAAGTTTTGAACTAGCTCCTCCGGAAGGAAATCAAAACGTGCTGTGACTAATGACATCTGTTGTTTTGGATATGTGAAGTTTGACGCGCTGTTGCTAGCTGGTTCTCACGTTGCTGAGCAGACTCGGTTGCTGTACGGTTTCGTATCACTTCTAATCTATGAGCCCTCTGCTCAGTCGACTCGTTCTTTAAACGCTCATTAATGAGGCCAAGTCTATTAGCTCTCTGCTTAATATACTCATTTGCAAGACGCTCTTGGATATTTCCGAGTCTAATTATGCTGATGAAGAGTTTTTTGACGTAATCGTGATTTTATATCACGATATAAAATCGCCTTCTATCGCCTTCATGGCCAACCAACGTTTTTCACGATCTTCAATAGTCTCACAAGAACGTGAAATTGTGTATCGAAGAGCATTTTTACGGAGACGACTACTTTTATCGGTTCCCGTTTCTTGAGATCTGTTTTTTTAAGGCGTGCAGCATCTTTTGTCATGGCTAATTGATAATGTAGCAATATACTAAAAGGTATTAAATAAAAATAACTACGTTAAAAAACCGACTTTAAAACTAAAAAGTAAAAAATAATGAAGATTTAATATTTATTATATACTTCCTATTATTTATATGTCCTATTTACTAATAGTAAACTAGGACTAGCGCTACTGGGGTCTGGGTCTTTGATAACCATATACTGGGTTTTTGTAATGCTCAAGACTAGGTTACTTGCATGTAACTGCTGTTTCCACGACAGTAGTGCTTCTTGTAACTCCATGCGGATGTCTGTGCAAATGGCTACATCGTCAGCGTAAATAAATAATAATAATAATAATAATAATAATATATTTATTTGTTCAGATTACAGAGATCCACTTATGTTAGTTACAATCATTACTTATCACTATGTTAGTAAATACATAAAATAATTATACTAAACTCTATCATTGGTTTTGGTAAGTATTTTAAACCAATGACACATGATCGGCGAAAGATACCTCCTAGCGATGGTCCTCAGGATCCCGTTGGAACTGGCCCGCACCCTGCAAAGTAGTGAAGCGGTCCTTTTACGCAAGACTGCGTAAAAATCGTCAGTACGCGCTTGAGCAAACATACCAGACGCACTACAGGAACGGGGCAGCCCCATTAGCATCCTAAAGCCATTATTATACTGGATACGCAAAGCGTTGACGGTCCTCTGAGTATAACTGGTCCACAGGCTGCACGAGTAGAATACCTGGCATTGATGACAGGTACATTTTCAGGACACTTCCCACCGATGGCCTTAAATACCAAGTATTCACATTTCTTGACATTGTATGTCAAACCGTGTGCCTGCGCGTAATTCTCGCAGATGCGAAGTAGCTCATTCAATGCCCTCACCGTCGGACTCAGCAACACCATATCGTCGGCATAATTTAAATTGTTTATACTGACGTCATCCACACGACATCCGAGATATTTGCCGCTGAGCTCGACGAGTAGGTCATTGACGTACAAGTTAAATAGCTTGGGGGAAGTAAGGCCACCCTGCCTCACACCTCAATTCAATTTAAATGACCGCGATAACCCTTCGTCCCACCTCACACAGTTTTCCTGACCACCATACCAGAACTGAAGAATGTGCAAGAGCTCCGCAGGTACTCTTCGGGCCCGCAACTTGTCCCAAAGCACACCGTTGGACACTGTATCAAAAGCCCTCGACAGGTTGAGAAAACATGCATAAATGGGCGTTTCACGCCGCGTGTAATACTGTACTGTGTGCTTTAGAGCAAGGATGGCACTCTCGGTTGACAGTCCCGGTCGAAACCCGAACTGAGCGTCATGTAGTAGCAAATAGTCCTCAAGATGGGAGTCGAGCAGGCCATCAAGGACCTTCGCCAAGACAGTGGCCAGGGAGATAGGACGATAGTTATTTTTATCGGCTACGTCACCTGTTTTATCCTTTATGATGGGCACAACAATAGTTCGCATTAAGTCATTAGGAAGGTAAGAGTGTCCCATGCATAGCGAATAAAACGTCGAAAGCACGTGGGGCAGACGGTCGCCAGCGTTCTGCAGATGCTCGATGCTAAGGCCGTCGTGTCCCGGAGACTTTCCTCTGGTCATACCATTAACCACCTTTTTGACTTCTTCGGCAGAGAAACGCAATAAGTCCGATTCACGACATTCGCCCGCATCAAGTACCCGCAGACACGAGCCTAGAGGGCTAGGCACACTAAAGTGGTCGACAAACATATTGGCGATGGAGTTGGGCTCACTTGCACCCCCCACGCATACAGGCACGCCAGGCTTAAGATAATATTTATTAGTAGACTTCCAGAACTTGGAAAAGTTTTTGGACGCCCTATGTGTAGCCATAATATCAAGCTTGATTTGCTCCTGACTTTTCTGACACCACGCTAACTTACTTTTAAATATCTTTCGACTTTGATACATGTCCTCATATACAGGCCCGGTATAGGGCTTATTGTAAGTAAGCCATAGTTGATGCTTAAGTCTGGCCTGCCTGTAAGCCCTACACACATGCTTATTCCAGCCTGCCAGAGCAGGTTTCCTACTTCTTATTGGTCTATTTGTTAACAAACAAGTCTGGATTGCGGCATCACTAATTATAGAAACAATATTAGAATAAAAATTATCTAATGACAGCCTGTGACTCAAGTTTTCACAGTGGCTATCATAGCAGCTTGAGAGCTCCTGAGGAAAATCTAGTAACAATAAACGCTCATGACATAATTTAGTGTAACTAGCTGTCTGTTGTGAGTTTCTTTCACCCCAGATTATTTTGTTACAAACTTTCTCACTTGTGATGACCTTTGGTATTAACATATTTAACTTACAGTCCATTATAACCGGCAGATGATCCGAGACGTAAGTATCGTAAGATACTTGCATATTATGTATAGTGTTCCATGCCGCCTCAGTTACAATTATATGGTCCAACCATCGGCGACACCCATGTGCATCACTGACGAAAGTATATGAGTCGCCTGATAGCATTGCCATGTCCGCACATCTCCACTGTTGTTCCAAACAAAAGTGTAATAATTCTGTACAAAATGGCTCACCCGGATGAGCATTAAGGTCTCCCAGGACGTAGACAGCTTCTATATCATTGTTAGAGATAATCGCACTGATCTCACATAGACACTCGGTAAACTCTACTAAGTTGTCGTTCGTGTCATTAGGCATATATACACTAAAAACTAAAATTGACCTTCCGTTACCTATAGATGCTTTAATACAAGCCAAACGCACACTTTCACACTTTATCACTGATACCGCTTGAAACACGCCCTTCCGCCATAAGATCGCTACGCCACCAAACGGTCTTCCTCTCAAGATCCCTGTGGTGGTGTCCACTGGAGACTTTCCGGTATATTCAAATTCAGAATGTATTGTGTTTAGTAAAGGTAGATCCTCGGGTATCAGCCATAATTCCTGTAAAGCAATCACGTGAGCCGTGCGACATAGTATTCTTACGTCATCTATCGATCGCTTTACGGATTTACAATTATAGCTTGTAAATCTAATATTTGAGTTGTGTGTATCCATTTTTAAGGAACAAGTTTTTGCCTAGATACGCTAGTTGTACGGAATTTGTCATGTACAAATCGCCTGAATTTAATGCCCTCGGGCCAAAAACTATCCTCTAAATACAAACTTAGATTTTGTTTTAAGACATATAGTTTAAACGAGTTGTAATTTTTCTCCGTTTTACTATTGACTTTATAAAGTCTAACTTTCTCCCGCGCCTTTCTTTCTATAAATTCAACAATGTCGCTATCCATCGTATCTTTTGATACATGTGATATAAACAAGGGAACCCTAGTCACAATAGCTTTAAACTTATCATCGTGTTCAGTATTCGCTATTCCAGTACGATTTGCATTCAATAATCTTGTGCGTTTCTTTCTAGGCAAAGACAATATCCATTGGTCTTTATCCCGTACCATTTGTTGCGGAAGATTCGCGGAACTCGATTCTCCGATGTTCGTATTTCTATTTATAGAAGATACCTTCATTTGCACGTTCGAGTTGCGATCGAGGGAAGTACTCATCGTAGGGGACTTGTGATGAGCGGCCACTACTGCGGGCGGCGATGAAACACCGCGTATAATTGTAGGCGAGACAGAGATAGCACACTGTACTGCCTCCACGAGTGGAACCGGGACAATGCTAGTGCTATTATTTGTAATCTCAGTAGGACTGTGAATCAGCTCTGCGTTTGAATCAGCTGACGACGTATTTGTTTGCAAGTTACCCTCCAAATTATTTATTGTTCTCGAAAATTTTATGAACTTTTTGTTGCTCTTTTTATTAACGGTCGTGTTGCATTCTTCGAGCATATTGGGAGTTAACGCCATAGGAACGCTCTCTGGAGCATCACTGACCACACAACATGCACCTCGATTACTGTTTACAAATGTGAAAGGGTTGTCAATATTCGAAGTGTACTTTAAATTTTCTACCTCATTACGCAAAATAGCTAGATCTGAAGCCAGAGCACAGTTTTCCTTTAACTCTTTCAACTACTTTTGCATATATACCAGGTCTTTAATGGTTTTGGTAGCATCTAAGTAATCCCAGGTAACAGGAGGTAATTTATGAAGCTCTCTGGCTACGAAGACAGGAATGATATCCGGATTAGATGATTTAATTAGGCTGATTATGTCATCTATATCACGTACGTTCTTTCCCTTGTTTTTCCTCACTTTACGCTTTGAGTTTGGGATGGATTCAAACAAAAGATTTTTCGACCGTAATATTTCATCGTCATTGAAATTTTCGCAGCACAATTGGACGAGCGAAATTTCATCCATTACATCCACTTTATTCTGGATATAAGCTAATAACTCATTAATCACAATGTTGCAATTTACACACTTTACGATATCCGACGCCATTGCCTTGATCGTTGGCAGGCAGTCACAAAACGTCCATTAGCAAACGCGCGCGCACACAGACTGACGCACACAGACTGTCCATGCTGCTGTGTTTTGCGCTTCCTCAGTGAGTGAGTCCAAAATCAAGCAAAACAAGAAGGTGCTTAGGACGGAACCTTGATGCACGCCTTCTGTGACCGCTATAGATTTTTTTTTCGCCGACTACCGTGCGAATCATAGGTCTGGCCGTTTTATACATGTCGGCAATGATGGTAACATAGTGATCGGGGTTTTTTTTTTTTTTTTTTTTTTTTTTTTATGTGATCTAGGTCAATGCTTGACTACATTCCACCTGATGGTAAGTGGAATGTAGTCTTAGGTGGTAAGGCGCATTACCCTAGCAACCTATTCACTCTTCTCTTGAATGTGACCACATTGTATTCGGTCGGAAATACTGACGCAGGCAAGCTGTTCCAATCCTTTGCTGTACGCAGTAAAAATGAGGAAGCAAAGGGCTTCGTTCGGACAGGTGGAATGTCCACAACAAAAGGATGAAAACCCGCCGTGCGTCGGGATGTCTGGTGATGGAAGGGGGACGGGGGAATTAAATTGTGTAATTCCTGCGCACACTCACCAAAATGTATCCTATAGAATACTGAGAGGCTAGCAATTCTACGCCTGTGCTCAAGGCTTTGGAGGTCGGCTCCGACCAATTCGGGATCGCCTATAAGCCTCTTTGCTCGCCTCTCAATTGAGTCCAGAACCGCAAGATGAGACTTTGCGGCACCAGCAAATATGTGACCACAGTACTCTACACACGACCGGATCTGTGCTTTGTATAAAACAAGAAGCTGTCTCGGTGTAAAGTACTGCCGAACCTTCGCAAGAACGGCAAGCTTTGCTGCTGCTGCTCTTGCTCTGGACTCAATGAACCGACCAAAGTTGAGGTTCGAGGAAATCTCTAAGCCTAACAACTGAAGCCGGTTACTGTATTCCAAGGATACATTCTGGAAAGTAGGAGCCAAGGTGAAAGGGCTCCTTTTGGCGGTGAATAGACACGTCTGCGTTTTGGTGGCGTTGAACTTGACAAGATTGGCATTGCTCCATGCGGAGACTGCCTGAAGTTTGTCATTCAAACGATGCACCATGGCTTCTCTTTCAGACTGTACTTGATCTCGACTAGCCCGAGTACTCGGCAGATATCTTTCTACAACTGTGCTGTCGTCTGCATACCCATAAATACCGGGCTTCAACAGATCATTAATGTGCAGCAGAAACAGACTTGCAGAAAGAACGGACCCCTGAGACACTCCGACATTTATTGTCAAGGGTTCCGAGGAACACCCGTCGACAACTACTCGGAGAGATCTGTGGCTCAGAAAGTCCATTACCCAGCCGATCAGACCAGGAGATATACCGTACGCTGAAAGCTTGCTTATAAGGCTCGCATGCCAGACCCTGTCAAATGCCCTCGAGACGTCCAGAGAGACGGTGACCGCTTCACCGTTCTTCTCGATGGCTTCGCCTAAAATGTGAGTAGTATACACTAGGAGGTCCCCAGTAGACCTATTACGGCGAAACCCGTACTGTCGGTCACTGAGGAGATCGTTACCTTCTAGGTATGCTAGTAGGCGCGAGTTCAATACACGCTCCATAATCTTGCAGAGTATGGAGGTGATTGAAATCGGTCTGTAATTGACAGGGTCGGCACGGCTGCCTTTTTTGGGCACGGGTTGCACATTAGCAAGCTTCCAGGATTTCGGCACTATTCCAGTCATGAAAGAGAGACGATACAGACGTGTCAGTACAGGAGACAACTCAGCTGCGCATGTCTTGAGCAGAATGGCTGGTATACCATCAGGACCACTGGCTTTATTCACATCTAAACGACACAATGTTCTCCATACCTCTTTATTAGTGATGCGGATTTCAGGCATCGAAATACCGCAGTGAGGAAGATGTGCTGGAGAAGCATTGCCAGTGTCTAGATGCGAAGACTCGATCGCTTTCGCAAGAGACCAGAAAGCTCGACTGCCAGTTGGTCTGACAGAGAGCTTTTCGCCATTCTTAGCGATTCGATCGAGACGAGCCTTCCGCAATGCCTTTTTGTAGGACTTGGCAGCTTGGTTAAAGGCTCTCTTCTTCGAACTTACATCCGGAGTTTTGCGGCTTCGAGCATCAGCCCAAATGAGATATGCCGAATGTTTTCGGTCTTGAGCATGACCACATTCGGCATTAAACCATGGGCGAGCTTTGCCACCGATGGGTACGTCAGCAAAAGGAATAAAATACTCCATTGCTTGATGCACCACATCGGTTATAGCATCCGCGCAACTCGACGGATCCAAAGAAGAGAAGCAGACCTGCCGCCAAGGATAAGACGCAAAAAAGTGCCGCATCTCATCCCAATCTGCTGACTTGTATTTCCATACTCGCCTAACACCATGAGATTCGAAAGCTGGTGGGGAATATGTAAACACAGATTTCACCAGACAGTGATCGGAGGTTCCCAAGGGAGAGGTAACCTCTACACGATACCTGTCCGGATCAGTTGTCAGCAGAAGGTCCAGGCAATTGGCTGTATGGCCTACCACATCTGGTACCCTTGTCGCTTGCTTCACCAGCTGAAAGAGGTCCAAGGACAACGCAAAGTTCCGCGCTTCTCTTCCAGCATGGTCGGTTTTCTGGTAAGGGAACAGCCAGTCCTGATGACAGGCATTAAAATCCCCCAGAAAGACGAGCTGCGCTGAAGGGAACTGATGCAGAGCCATATCAGCAGCCTCACCGAGATACTCGAATAATCTAGTTGTCTCCTGGTCACCGCTGTGCGAACGGTAAACACAGGAATACAGGATTTTTTCGTTTCCTGTGTCTACTAAAACCCATAAAGAAGAAAAAGTGGGGTCTTCAAGGTGACGGAGACGCTGAATACAGAGGTCGTTCCGCGCATACACGCAGACTCCGGCACGTGAGCGAAAGTTGTGCTCTAACGTGTATCCGGGATAATCCAGGTGCGCAGCGCTTAAGGGACATTGTATCTGCGTCTCCGTCAAAAAGAACAGGTGCGATTGTTCTGTCTCCAGGTGGTGATGGACAGGTAAGATATTAGAGTGCAAACCCGTAATTTAAATGAGGAGGAGTGCAACCGCTGTACAAACTTTTTCCTTTTCTGGTTTTTCTTCATGATAAAAAAAAATTAAGTGAATAGGGATGGGAAATGGCAGTTGAACGAGGCGGTACGTATCGAACCCAACGTCGAAGTTGGTTAAGCCATGCCACTGGGAGGCTAGCCTGGAGACTGCGGGGACGCCCGAACCCCCCCAGGGATCGCCATCGGGCCTCCTCGTCTGGTCGCCAACCAGCACGATGGAGCCACCCTGGGATTTTTTGCAGCTGGCGGGGCAGCCTTTCATGGGTGGCTAACCCACTAATTGGGCCCCCAACTATCTGCGGGCGGCCAGCGGAAAGCCGTCTCTTCGGATCCCGCTACCCTCCTCGACTAGACACCCGACAAAACAAATACCAACTCGACGTCAACCGGTTCGCCAACGTACCGCAGCTGTTCAGACCCATTTCCCATAAACGGTTTCATCGAGCAACGTGCCGGAACACGATTAGGTCGCTTTGCGGCACGACTTTGCCCGATGGGTGGTAACTTTGCCGGCGACCCGATGTTATGGTCTACCACCAAGATATTCTTCTAGCGAAGGCTTTACCACATCGTATCCTTTGGAACGCGATCGAATGCCTTTTCCATGTCTAGAAAACCGACGTGCAGTGGTCGGATTTTAGCGCGATACTCCTCAGCAATGGTGTTCAGAGCGAACATCGGATCCGTGGTTGATAAACTCGGTATGAAGCCGTAATGATTCCTTGAGAGAGAACACTCGGACCTTAATCGATTGTCGATTACTCGCTCATAAAGTTTCATAGTATGGCTTAAGAGTTTGATTCCGCGGTACAAAGAATTTCACAAAACAAGGAGTATGCTTCTAAAGGAGGAAACGACTGAATATGGAAATCCAATAACAATCTCTCGACATTTTTCTCGTACACTTTCCATCCACTTAACTTATAGTTGGGATGGTTTGGAAGTCTAATCAAGTAATTTAAATTAGGATTATTATTATTATTATCATTCTTTAAAACAACTTTTCACATTACAGGAAGATGATAACTACCAACTGGATTATCATGAACAGACCATTTACAAGATAAAGCTAACGAAGGACTAACTATGGACAAATCTAAAGCATTTCTACGCCAAAATAATGGGCCTACTGTGGTCATCTGACCATAATTAAGAAGAACCAGATTGTTGTCGATGCAGCACTGATTCACTGGTCGGCAGTGTTCAACGCTGCTACAATTGACGAGCAAATTAACATTTCTCATTCTCTTTTAACACAACTTTATGATGTATATGCCCCTTTTCGACGTGTACGTATTAAATACCTCCCGGCCCCTTGGATATAAAAAATATTACAACATAAAAAAAACGTAGCCAAGATGAAATATAAATCAAACCCCAATGACATAAATCTCGAAAAATATAAAACTGCAAGAAATCGTTGCAAGAAGATGTGTAGAGATAGTCAACGACGCCATATCCACAAATCTGTCATTGAAGAAGTTGATTCTGCTAAAGTGTGGAAATTTCTTCAAGCTATTGGAGTGGGGAAAGCGCGCCAAGCAACAAATCCCAATATTTTAGACTTAAATCAGCTTAATCAACATTATACTTCTACTAGTACAATTGATAATACCATTAAATTTAATACCCAAAATCAAATTCTCGCTTCATCCACTCCTAGTCATCCTCCTTTCTTCTTTAGTCAATTCACCAAAAGTGATGTTAAGAGGACCATAATTCACATCAGTTCGGATGCCGTGGGTTCAGACTGCATTAATCGTAAAATGATAGCACCTATTATTGATATTGTTATTCCAGTTATCACCTCCATCCTTAATCATTCCATTCATTCTTCAACATTTCTGAAGTCCTGGAAAGACGCTCTTATCATACCTATACCTAAAAAGTCTAATCCTAGTAATTTTTCCGACTTTCGTCCAATTTCCATACTTCCTTTTTTATCTAAGGGTCTTGAGCGTCTGGGGGGCCGTCGCCGGGAACCTCCTCGTGTGCCCGTCTGTTTCCCTTGTTGCTCGGATTAGTCCGGTGGCATCGGAAGCGGTACGGGTCGGTGCTCCCTGGGCAACAACGGTTAATGTGATCCTTCGGGTTTGCATTAGCCGTTGGCTAATACTCGGCGCGGTCGGCCATGGGGGTTTGTGCCCGGTTCATGGCTGGCTGGCGGGCAGGCTGCCTTTCGGGGTGGTCTGTCTGCGAGGTGGGCTCGGGCCTTTTGGCCTGGGCACTAAGGGTGGGAGGGCGCAGGCCCTCTCTACCGGGGACAGCAGCGGAGTCGCCCCTGGTACTTCTCTGTGCGCAGAGTGGACTGTGGGGCGGTCCCGTGGTTGTGTGGGGGGTACGTGGTGGTCTCTTTCTTGCTGAGGGGGAGGCCGTTGCGCTGATAGGGTGATGGCCCGGAATAGTCATCGTCAGGTACAATAGCGCTTGACGATGATTAGTCCGGGCGAGGTGGCGGCGGAGCTCTTCCTAGGGAGGGCTTCGTTGGCTGGACCACGTCCGTTTTCGGACGGGGTCCGGCCCCGGGAGGTTGAGTCGGATCGGGACACCTTCTTCGTTGAGGGAGTCCTGATTTGGCTCGGCCGGCTTGGGTGGAGGGCAGGGGAGCCCTTCGCCATTCAACAAGCCCCGGAGTGGGACGCGCTCAAGTCAACCGGGCGCGTCACTCCATGGAGGTGGTGGCTGCTCACGCAGCCTTCCGTCGGAGCAACGCGGTTGTGTGCGCAAGCGTTCCCGTGGCGCTCCATTACGACGGTGAGGTGTTGACCGTCTGGTTTAGTGAGTAAGAGTCTCACATAACCACTTCCATCTTCCCCAGGATGGAGGTGTGTATCCATGAGGATTCCAGACGTTAAAAAAAAAAAAAAAAAAAAAAAAAAAAAAAAAAAAAAAAAAAGGGTCTTGAGCGTCTTGTCTTCCAACAATTGTCCCCTTATCTTTTTAAGAACTGCCTCCTTAATCCTCTTCAATCTGGTTTCCGTCACGGTCATAGTACGACAACTGTCTTGGTTAAGATCACCGACCGACATCCCGGGTGATATCTAATCAAAAGCTATTCTGACCTTACTAGATTTTAGTGATGCGTTTGGGAAGATTGATTTTGATTTGTTACTAACCATATTGAGTTAACATATCTCCTGAGGTAGTTGATTGGTTTCAATCATACTTGCACGGCCGCCGGCAACGTATTCGCGTTGAAAACCAGCACTCCACTTGGTGCGCGGTTCAGACCGGCGCCCCGCAAGGTGGCGTTCTATCTCCTCTTCTCTTTTAAATTTTTATTACTCATTGTCATTGGAAGTAATAAATTAACTATGCGTATTGCGTATAAATTGGTCAAATGTTCCACGTGTACTGTTTGTTGGCGCTATTAGTCCTTTTAATGATAAAGTTAAAACTGGAGTGATACTTGATAGACCATTATCCTGGATACCTCATATTAACGAAGTTAGTAGAAGGATTTATATATTATATTATATATGTACACCGATTTCTCTGAGGTTTCTAAACCAATTTTCGTAATTATTTTTTTGTTTGATGCGTTTGTAGTTTCGTATTGGTCCCATAAAAATTTGATTGAGGTGGGTCCATTAGTTTTTATTTCATCTTTAAAGGTGGATGTAATTTTGAAAACATGTTAAAAGTTCAGTTCCACACTCACAGAATTTTGTATTTAAAGCTATGTATTGCATTTAATTTTATTTTTGAATTTATATTGTGTGTGAAAACTTTTTAGAATGGAATAAAAGTGATAAAATAAAACTACATAATTAAAATGCGATTTTTAGACAATTATAATTATTAATTTACACTATTTGTATAGATCCAATCATTGTAAGATGAAACACGTGCACTAACACCGGGGTACACAGGATGAGCGCATTCGTATCCCCAAGAAGTAATTCCCACTAATATGTCTTTATTGTGGACAACAGGCCCGCCGGAGTCTCCCTGGCAAGCGTCCTTACCGCCGACATCGAGAGCTCCCGCACACAACATCTCAGGAGTCACATCAGGCCAGTTTTGCATACCGGGTAGCGTTTTAAGGTATGCGTAACGTTCAGCGCAAACTTGTTGGTCGATTACATTAATTGCTACGTGTTGAAGAATTTCGGAAGGTCTTCCTTGGTGCTGAAAACATAAAATATAAAAAATATAAGGAGTAGTGTAACTTTACAGCCGTTTTTTAAGAAAAACTATTAACAAGTAGTTTCTGTTATTATATCGTTGAACTTCTTTTTTTTAAATCCTTACATGATGATTCTATTATTAGAAGATTTTATATATTATTTATTTTCTATATAAAAATATAGAACGAAATATAAACCCATATCCGGACAATCGAACCCGCGACCTCTGAGAAATCGTCTTGTGGCCCTAACAATTAAGCTACCGCATCGCCACCCACTTTGCTGAATTAAGTGTTTTATAGACGGACTCGTGTAGGCTCTAACCTTTATTACAATATATATGTATGTATGTATTAAAACTGTATAATAAATTATAAAATAAAAGGTACTGACCGTAGTATCACCCCAACCAATAGCATTTACAACAGTATTGGCTGGTAAGATGTAATTACTTCCAGCGATACGAGCGGGTTTAATTTGGTCCGACAATACTGCTTGGACACTTAACCTGAGTACAGCAACGTCATTTATTAATAAACGTGAGTTGTACTGTTGATGAAGGATAATTCTTGAGACAAGGTGTACTGTTCCCCCAGAAGAAGCCAAAGTCGATCCAAGTCGCACCCTCGTTGAAGCTGCATTGGTCCTGTAAATATACGGATTATGTACTATTTTTTTTAAGTATGATAAAATATCAATTAACGCATTTAGGAATACGAAGCTTGCAAGGTATAGTGCCTAATAATATCAACGTTTTAACTGGAAATAATACTTACGAAAAGCAATGAGCCGCTGAGACTACAGCTGTGTTTGTAATCAAAGTACCACCACAAGTTTGAACCCAATCTCCCAGCCAAGATCTACTTAACATGGCAGACATGAAAGGGTAGGTGTCAACCGTTGTTGCTTCACCACCCACGATACGCGGTTGGCGCGGCAGCGCTAGAACAATAAAATAATGTAAAATCAAACATTTTTTTAGTCACTCCTTAGGCATTACCCATTTTGGTAATTCTGTCTTACCTACTACATAACAAAAAATAAAATGATTTCAAATATCCCAAAATATATTAAGCTTCCTATATGGCTAAGCCAAAGTGTCTTTTTTTTTTACTGATAATGTTAAAAGGGGATTTCTTAGTTTAAATTGCGTCTGATGTGGCATATTGTCTAGGTCTAGAGACCTCTTTTAATTTATGGAGCAATATTCTCTGAATTTCTTTAATAAAATAGTGGTTTAATTCTCCTAATATTTTTAAATGAATGAATGAATTATTTTATGAACTGTTTTACTACAGAACTGTTTGCTTTAAAATAAGTCACAAATAGCTGGCAGAGATTGCTTTGTAGCAGTGAGTTATCCAATGTGGTAGGTAATTCCTTATGCTTGCTTAAGTTTATTTATAGAGATGGTACATACACCTAATAAATAACTATATCTACTTATACAAAGTTAGCACAAATAGCTTATATTAAACGGTGGAGACAACTAGTTGTTATATTAAACTATTTATTCAGTATTATGAAGTACCTAAAAGCTTACCAGGTTTGTCAAAGCATTATGATAAAGGTAAGGTATGTCTCGCAAGTAAGCACTTAGTCATATAAAGCCTAAGACTGCTTGTAAGGCATAACCTTAAGGTAAATATGTATTAAAATATAACTCAGTTTACTCACCGCTGGCGGCACAAATGAGCCCTAGTACTGCAATAAGTATCCGCATGATTCTTTCTTCTAAATCTAACAATGAATATCGAATTTAGCAATTATTATTTCTTATATACAAAAACAAAATGTTTATCATGAAGTAAGTAATCTAATCTAATTACACTAAGCTTGATTGATTTGGTATTAAAATACTTTGATTATCTTTTTAAACTAGTAGCTTAAATAATTACAAAAAAAACTAAAAATCACGCTTTAAAAATGTATGGAACGAAAAATCAAAAAAATAATTCGTAATATGAGAATAAAGGGCAAAATATAATAAAATTATTGCGGAAAAAAGAGTAGGCGCTGTGTGCCATATGTCTTGTTTCATTTTTAACCCTCCATTAAAAAGAGGGGTGTTATAAGTTTGACCTGTCGATCTGTGTATCTGTGTATCTGCGTACCTGTGTATCTGTCTGTGGCAAATTGGCGGCCAAACGCGTTGACGGATTTGAATGCAGTTTTTTTAATCGATAGCTATGCTCGTCGAGATGGTCATGTTTAATTGAAATAGAAATAGTAGTCTCCAAGATATTGACTTTTTTTCGTGCGAAGGAGAGGTTCTTATGCAATAATTAGCTGTTTGTGGCCAAACGCCTGGAAGGAACTGAATGCGGTTTTTTTTAATCAAAAGCAATGCTCGTCGAGATTGTTTTTATCCATGTTTGATTGAAATAGAAAAAGTCGTCTCCAAGATTTTGACGTTTTATTCTTGCGGGGAGAGGTTCTTATGCAATAATTAGCTGTACCCAACGGCTTCGCACACGCTTTATAGGAAAAAAAAGCCTAGTTATGAAGGCCAGAAGGTTTTTACTGAGGTAAAGTACTTTATTAGGGATAGCTGTTGCCCGTGGCTGCGTCCACAGAGACTGTAAAAATATATTTATATGGCTTATGATCGTAGTCATAAAGAATCACGGGCAACAGCTAGTGATAATATCAAATCCCTTCATCGTAGTGTTATTAGTGATTGTAAATCATTTTAACTCTAAATGTTTATATTTATTAATATTCGTCCTACTCATATGAAAAAGTCTTTAGTCATGTTACTTAATACATTTATAATTTATTACATTGAACCTTTCACGTGGATCCTTATTTTATTAAATATAATATAATATATATACCTCGTATTAAATATAACCTTTGTACATCATAATGTAGGCAAGTAAGTTAGCAAGGCAAATAAAGAAATGACGACATCGAATTGTATAATCTAAGTCCTCAATGATTAACTTCGTAATATATACACTATCAACGTACGTACAACGGTCCCCGGACGCAACGACTTCAATAAGTACATAACAATATTATTTTTATTCTTTTTGGAGGTTTTTTTTGTATTAATTGAACTCGATTTTGATTTAGTTTTGGTGGTCAGATACTATTGGAACATTAAAAATTGTAAAACACTATTGACAGTATAATAACTAGGTAAGATTAATTCATTATCCTCGTTAAGATCACCAGAGTTAATAATTTTTACACATATTTTGAGTGAGAATAAAATAAAGTCTGTAAGTCATGAAGAATTTATTAATTCGAAATTAATAATTATATTCATTTCTAAACAAAGAGTAAATTTTATTTAAAAATATTCACTCACTAGGTACAATGATTTTAAGAATTCCACAAAAGTAATAGCACGAAGCGCCCCATCCTTTTTTCCACAATAATTTTATTATATTTTGCCCATTATTCTCATATTACGAATTATTTTTTTTGCTTTTTAGTTCGATTCATTCATTAAAGCGTGTTTTTTAGTTTTAACTACATTCATTTTATGGTTTTTATACTCCTGTATCAAATTCGAAATACTTCTCATATATTTTTTGATTATAAAATAGAATGAAATAAAATCTTATATGAAAAATATATACATAGTCAGGTCATAAGTACTGTCACATGTGAAATATGAAATAATTTAGACATGTTTATTATTTATGTAACCATTTATATAGCAAAATGAACTTAATAAAACATAGATTCTTATGGTTATAAAGTTTATTTAAAATGCACCTGCGACTTTGAATATAGGCCTTCAATCTGCGCGGTCAGTCGTTTATCGCGGCACGAACGAGGTCGATGTCAATATCGGCGGCTGCCTTAATCAAGGATACCTTGAGTGACTCCAAATCTGTATGAGGCTTTATTTATAAGCAGGCCTTTTCCTCCAAGTGTTCCCATATATTGTAATCTAAGGGATAATCAAATCTGGACTGGAGGAGGGCCAGTCTTCGTGCCGGATGAAGTTGATTTCACGCGCCGCCAGCCAGTCTTATATGCTTTTCACTCTATGAGCTGGCGCAGAATCTTGTTGGAATACTCAGTGCCTGTTATTAAACATAGTATGAAAAACAGGTTCCACAAGGTTCTTAAGGACTGTATTTTGATACACAACTGCATTCGTTTTTACGCCTTTCTCACAAAAATGTACCTCAGTTAAGCCACAATAAGAGACTCCCAAGCAAACCATTAGCGAGGATGGTAAAGGACCTCGTTGGACACGCGTAATACGGTTGCTCGCTTCTTCACCGTACCGCTTCAACAAAGCGCGGCATCTCTTCAGTCTCAGGTCCATTAAACGAGCGTCCAAACGATGTCCCGTTTTTCTTCGATATGCCCCAAGTCTTTATTTAACACCCTTTTCACCGTGGTAATGCTTAAACTCATCTGGAGGGAAAACAGTTTCTGCTTACGTATGGGATTTCTTTGAATTCGCGTCTTCACAGCTTTTATCACAGCTGGAGTCCTAACAGAGCGAGAGCGACCACTTCTTGATCTGTCATCTACACTAGAGTCTTCATTGTATCGTTTTATGGTACTATAGACGAATCTTTTGGTTATATTCAAATTGTTCAGTAAGTCCAAAATCTGCATTGGCCTTTAAACGCAATGGTGCAACGCAATAACCGCGACACGGTCTTCTTTAAGTGTCCACTCCATATTTAAAAATGAGGAAAATTCCAAAAAGTACATATTTTTATTTTCATTAATAATTCGAAATTCGAATTCAATAAACTTTTTTGTGGCCAGCATTCTAATTCAAAAGTTTTTATTGTGTGACATAACTTATGACCTGACTAGGTGTATCATTTTATAAAATAATTAAAAAAATACTAATTATAAAGCGTGTTACAAAATTGACGGTTAGGTTGCTGTTTGTATATTATTATTTTTTTTTTTTTTTTGTCTGTCTATGCTGTTAGCCCTGTTGGCTATTACAGCGTCACCGGGGGAGCGGGTGGGTCAGGAGACCCACCCTTAAAAAGGGGGGCCAGATGGGCCCCCATGGGGAACGACGTCCCGAGGGCGTCTCAGATTGAGACACGGACCTCGGCTCGGGGCGTCGTTAGTCAGGAGGGAAGCTAAGGAAATTTGGACACTAGCGTCCTCCGACGGCAGAACGGAGTGAGAACGGAGTGAACGGCTAGTGTCCAAATTTCCTTAGCTTCCCTCCTGCTGTTTGTATAATATATTGTCGGTATCATCGCGAAAAAGGGAGACTCCGAGAATATGATACGCTGCTTCATATATTCTATCTCACTCTTTCGCATGTGCAAGGAGCACGCTACGGATATGTTTGTCTCTTTTTACTTGAAGTTCAATTATCCTCAGGTTCCTGGCAAGGATAACGGGACGACTTGATTAAATTATTGCATTGTCATCGGTCCTTAATAAGTATGACAAAATTCAAATTAATCCGACATTTCAAAGTAGGACAAAATCACGTTCAAAGATTCCTTTACATAGATAGATAGATACATCCGAAACTAATAAATGCGTGTTAAATTATAAATACTACGTGATAAATGTTGAGGTACCAAAGATATGAAAACAATCGTTTTTTTTAAATATTGTTTGTTTGCTTGTTCATCTGTTTGTTTGTTCGCCCATAATCGAAAACTTCTAGGTTTTGCATTAAATTTGGAATTCGAACATTGCTCACTATATTCCAAATTAAAATATACCTATAATATTTTTTAAGGAAACAATCATAAATTGGTTTGGGCTGTATTTACAACAAAAGAATGAAATATGTATTTACATGAATTTAAAGAGTTGAAGTTAGCATTCCTTGTAAGTAGGAAAAGGAGGGAGAGGATCCATTATATTTATTTGAATCTACTTTATTTACTGTCATCATATGAGATTGGCCCGACCGACTTGGCTGTTTTGTTATTGTTGTTGTTAGGTACCTACATTGTCACAACATGGTAAACAAAGTAAAAAATATATAAATGTAATTGTATTGTATATATAAATATTATTGGAGATTAATATACCTATACGGATATATAAAAAAAAAAAAAATAATTGTACTTATTCGATAGGCAATATTTTGAACGCGCATCTTCTTATATTCATCATAAATAGAAATGCGCCGAATAGTGGTTTTACTAAATAACCGAATATCGAATACCTAGTATTCGCTTCAACCTTTACCGAACCGAATATTCGACTGAATTATTCGGTTTACCATCTCATTGTGCTAACTTCAAATACAGTAAAAGACGAAGCTTCTTAGCATTCCATGGATTCACCGTGCGGGTGCCGGGCCCATCGCGTTGCAAGGAGAGGAGTGCAAGCAGTGCCTGGGACTTGCGACCCAGGAGTAGGTTTAAGGGGCCCCTTTATTATGCGCAAAAACGCTCACCTTCACCCTCCACACTCCTCTCCCTACCTAACCAAATTTGGAACGAACCTACTAATGCCGCCTTTGAAATACGTTCTAGAAATGAACCGATGCTTGTTCTAGAAAGGCCAAGGTCTTTAAGTAGGCTATAGAGAGATTTCGCTGTTATACCTCTCGGTCCCACTTCTACCGCGTACAAACTAACTATAAATTTATTCCTGATCAGTTCGTTGGTCAGTTCGTAATACTTATTGAGCTTGAATGTGTGATCCCTTGGGATGTTTGTTTCCCAAGGAACAGTAAGCTCCACAAGTATCACGCGCCTCAGATGTTTCGAATACAGGAATAAGTCCGGTCTGGATGACGAAACACCAACATCCCCAGGGATTTTGTAATGCTTTTCATACGTGTCCATCATGAGAGTCCAATCAGGAGCCGTGCCTAATATTGAATAAGGCTTCGCTTTTGATTTTTTGGAGGAGCCTTCTTTTACGAATTCTACAGATCGTTGGGTGGTTGTTATACCTTTCCGCGCTCTTGCTACTGAAAGACTAACCGCTTCCCGTATAATTTCTAATACCTTGTCGTGGCGACGCGAGTATAGACCTTTATTTAGAAGTACCCTACACCCTACTAATAGGTGTTTCGCGTTCCTATTGCCTCCCCACAGATGTTGCAAGACTTTTCGGTGGCTTTGCCCCATCTTACTAAATTACTTTGATCTGGGAGAGTCATTTGGAATGCATTTAGGTAAAATTTTAATAATGCTGGGGACCAATCATAAAGCAGGGTGCGCCAACGCAAAGCAAAATACAAAAATCTCCTATGGTCACCCATTCGTTTTGAATTTCTAGGCTAATCGCTTGGGGTCGGTAGTCTTGTCAAATAAAAGATTTTGTTATGTATATATCTTGAACTTTCCTACTTGATCCTAGCCCTACTTTATTCGTTTGAGCTCCTATCATAATTTTTTTATGGAATTGAAGTCGTGCCTCGAGCTCTGAGGCAACTTTATCTTTTGGGAGTGAAGTTACAGTAACATCTTTAGATTTTCCGATGATATGTCTTTTGGTAACTCTAAGATGTTTGTAGAGCACCGATGGTTTCTTTAGTTTAGTTGGTTTCCAAAATTGTTTTCGTCTTTAAATAAGGTTGAAGAGTCCGCTGAGTGCGCTAAACCCAACCATAACTTCAATGTCTTTATGACACTTGCATCTAACTTTGACAAAAGGGTTTAATTAATATTATAAACGAGGAAAGGCTAATATAGACGGGATGTTATCGTATATCCAAGCTCTTTTGACGTTACTTATTGGTTAGTTGTCTACCTTTTTGAGATTATTTAAAAAGCTGTCGACTATTACATCCAACGATGGAGTTAGGCCTTGGTAATCGATTTTTTTTAACCCAAAAATGTAAACGAAGCTGCTTCCGTAACCGTACTAACGCTCTGACCGCCTATTATAAGACCCGGATCGTAAGAGGTATATTTGGTATTTTTATTTATTTATTCTTTATTGTTCCAACAAAAACTGTTACAATTGGCGGACTTAATGCTAGGTAGCATTCTCTAACAGTCAACCTTGGGGATGTACAGAGACTTAAAAGACGGTACAATAAAACAAAAAAAAAAGAAATAATAAAAATAAGCAATAAAAATCAGAAAATAATATGGAATTAACAACCTGGACATACACATATACATCCACGTACACACATATACATACACACACACACACAAATATATATATATATACATACATACACATATACATATACATACACATATACACATATACAAAAACATATACATATAACTAATTATTTAAAAGATACATACACCAATATAATAGATAGATAACTTTAAAAATACACATATTCGTATTAAAAACTAATATAAAAGTTTCATAGAAAAATGACTATAAACTCTTTTTTAAAAAATGAGCTTTGTGCGTGATTTCTTGACGTCATTGGGAAGAGAATTCCAAAGCCGAATACACTGGATCGTGAAAGAATGGGATATAAATCCAGAGCGGTGAACGGGAAAGGCTAGGCGGAGAGTATTTGGAGAACGAAAGCGTCTCTCATGTAAATCACTGAGGTAATGAAAATTGCTTTTTAAGTAATCAGGGGAGAGAGGATTGAATAATATAGAGAAAAGGAGATTGAGCATAAGAGACTGTCGACGTTCGCGAATTGGAAGCCATTTGAGCTGGCGACGATAAAAGGTAATATGGTCAAATTTACGTAGACAGAAAATAAAACGTATTGAGTAGTTCACGAGACGATCTAGTTTATTAAGAAGAACTTCATTGATTTCAGAGTAACACACAGCTGCATAATCCAAAATGGGAAAAACAAGAGTTTCAACTAGATACTTTTTAGTAGTGATAGGTAAGAAATTTCTAAAACGCTGCAGGGATCGCAGAACTGCAAAGACCGATCTACTAGTTTCATTTACTTGTGTAGCCCAGGAAAATGTTGGATCTGAATGGATACCAAGATTCTTTACTGATGATGAGAATGGTATGACCGTAGTACCAAGCATGACAGGTGGAACAGATTCCAAATCCATTTTACATAATTGACCTGAGCTACCCAAGACGATAGACTGACATTTGGCCACATTCACAAGGATCCCAAATTTAGCAGACCAAGAATTAATTTTACACAGGTTGCTATTTATTTTTTCCACTCCAATATCAATGTTCGAGATAGCGATATACATTCTGTGTAGTTGTTGTTAAACTTAAACCGATAATCCCACTTTTTTCATTTGTAATTAATTTGTCTTTAAAAATATTAATAACTATACAGAATATAATAGGAGAAATACGACAGCCCTGAAATAAACCAACGTTGTAATTAAGTGGTTTTGAATGGTTTTCATTAAAAAATATAGAGAATTTTAATTTTGAATAGTATGATGCAATAATGTCGCGACCTACCGTAAGAAAGTTATACCATTTAAGCGCGAACATCATCAGTTCATGTCGTACCGGCCCAAAGGCGTTCTCTAAGTCCATCCAACAAACCGTAATTTGTCTCTCGCTAGTTCTAACATCTTTAAGGCTTTCGCTTTTTTAACGTATTATGTTCCAGGCATCCATAAATTCCGGGCAAAAACCCTTTCTGGTGGTTAGGCCTGTAATATCTATTGTTAATCATGAATTGCGTCATTTTTGTTTGTAAAAAAGAGAAAAATATTTTGGAAATTGTATTTGTTAGGGCTATTGGTCTGGGGCGTGCCCCTCAGTGTCCAGTTCCACGTACTACGCCCCGGGCAACGCTGTCCCTGACCACCGTAACGGAGTGACAGGGCAGCGGCTAAGAGACACTGAGCTTTGTGATTGTGTGCGGTTCGCTGTTTTTGCTTCTGCATTTTCTTTGTTTTCTCTGGTTTCCAAAGTTCTTTTCAGAATATGGCTTCCAGAAAAACTCAGACCGACGACTTGGCTACCCATACAGACTTAGATGATGATTATGATCAGGATTACGGTGATTTGGATGCGGAGAAGACGACCCCGTTGGTCGGCTCTTCCGCAAATGACTCTGGCAAGCTCGAAGGTTTTAGACTCGCTTATGGTCAGGTTTTACACTCTAGGGACAAAAATTTGATGCCCTGTGGTCCGGACGAGAGGTCCACCCACGGGAAACATAGTCGTAGAAAGCGTCGTCTTGCGGAGGCCGCTCGGCTTCTTTGTGGCGCGTCCGGAAGCGATTCCGAGCTTGGTTCTATAGCTCCAAAATGCAGTACTTCTTGTCGAGGCCGGGTCTGCTCACCGCGTGGTAGTGGGCTCGCCCGGGCAAAAGCCGATCTGCGGGCCCTTACTGACGAGGCTGAGGAAGCCGAATTTGAAAGGTCGTTGGCGGCGCGGGCCTTTCCTAAGGTGAAAGGATCGCCTCTTTTAGTGCCGGGATCCGATGAGGAGTTATTGTCAGAGGCACGACACAAACAGGACCCTGTTTCAATGGGGGCGGAAGACCTGTTGGCAGTAGCTAGTAAAAGTTCTGCGGCCATCCTTGAGGCATGCAGGAAGTCGACAAACCTCAAGGGCGGCATGATAAAACTAATGAAGGAGTCAACCCTTGAATTATGTTAAGTTGTTAACTGTAATTGGAAGATAGTATAAAAAAATATATAATATAAATGTATATATATATTTTTTTAACCTAATGAATTATTAAGTAATGTTAAATAAAATTGTTAATTGAAATTGTACATTTGCATGCTTATATATTTAGCAGAATAAGCGGAATATAAAATTATCAACACTCTATACTTGTTACCTTATTCAATGCAAATAAATTATTATTATTATTATTATTATTATTAACGAGAAATCTTCTCGAAGCTGTTGAGGCTTTAGAAAGTCGCACCATTGATGAGGAGTCACGTCTCCTAAGGGCAAACAACTCGCGCCTCCACCGCGAAGTGGATAACCTTCGAGCGGAGCTCAAGGTGCACAGGCGCGAGTTTGCGGAAATGAAGGCAACAGCGAAATCAGCTGCCGGTTTTACTGCAGTGGCATCTTCGTCCAATCCGGAGTTTATTGAGGATTTGAGGCGCTCCATCGTTTCCTCGGTGGGCGATATGTTAAATGCCCGCTTCGCTGGCATTGAGGAGCGCCTTCTCCCGGAGAAGGTCCATCGTCCTCCCCTGGCTGTGGATAGAAGGAGGGACGCGGTCGCTACCGCTAACCAAGAAGCGCGATGTATCGCGACTTCTGGATCACCTATTTTGCAGGCAATGTTTCCGGCTAAACGAGTGTCGAAGCATGCGCCTACCGTGGTATTGTCCACTCCAGGTAAATGGACGACGGTCGTAAAGCGGAGGAAAAAGAAAGTTCCTCAGGCAACACTTTCTGCTTCCGTGAATCAAGTCAGTGGTGCAACCCAAGCCGCGAAACCGCCTGCTTGCACAGATGGTAAAAGGAGGGAAAAAAAAACCCCAAGAAGGACCGCGGACCCCTGGCAGGACAGAGATCCCGGCCCCACCTGCCATCCCCTCGGTCGCCAGCAGTAATGATTACACTGCAGCCAGAAGTGAAGGCAAAGGGCGTTACCTACGCCCACATCCTCAAGCGCGCCGCTGAGCAAGTGGATCTTCGCAAGATCGGGCTTGAAGACGGTCTGAGGATTCGTCGGGCAGCAACGGGGGCCAGGCTTTTGGAGCTCCCAAAGTTTGCCCCAGAAAAGGCGGATCAATTAGCCGCGAGTCTCCGCACTATGCTCGATGGGGTAGTAGACGTCGTCCGGCCTATGCAACGGGTCGCAATCAAAATAAAGGGATTGGACGACTCTGCCACGACAGAGATGGTCGCAGCCACCATTTGCAACGTCATGAATTGCCCTAGCAAATTACTCCATATTGGGGAGATTTTGAGGGGCAACGGGGCTATGGGCGTGACAATTGCTAAATGCCCTGTTGATGTGGCCAAGTCTTTGATGGATAAGGGCCGATTGCTTGTAGGTTGAGCCTCGGCCGGGGTCGAACTCCTACAAGAACGTCCAATGCGGTGCTTTCGGTGTCAGGAGCCGGGACACACGCGGGCGCTTTGCTCTTCCGGAGTCGACAGAAGTGACGTTTGTTTCCGGTGTGGTGTGCCAGCTGCACTGGAATCTTGCGATGCGCCGTCTGTGCCGACCTTAGTCTTCCAGCAGGACACGAATTGGGGAGCCGTTCCTGTAAAGCTCCCCAGAAAAAAGGTAAAGCAGCTGAAACCTCTTCGGCTGCTCCAAGCGGTACAATCCATAGTGAATCGGTTGAAGCCATGTCGCAAGGATGAGACAGCGATTTGGCAATGGCTTCCTTTCTTCCGCGAGCAAGAGATTGCCGCTAAGGAAGCTGCGGAGCGGCTCTGAGATTCGGCATTGACCGCTTACACGTTCCGACGGGGTAGGCTGTAGAAAAGGAGACGGATTTTGCCCAAATCCTTTCTCCAGCCGTAGTGCCCGGGCGGGAGAGGAGGGAGACCTCTCTCGTCTAGCATAGGCCTAAGCGGTGAGGGTGTTCTGGTTGGTTATTCGGACATCCTCATTAGGGGGGAAATTTCCGCCGGGAACGTGGCGGTGAGTGCGAAAGCGATCCCGCGGCGTTCCGTTATGGCGATGAGGGTAACCGTTGGGTTTTAGTGGGTAAACTGCAGTGCAGGACTCCCACATAACCATCCCGGCCCTCCCCTGGGCTGGGTGGTATCCATAAAGGATTTTCCAACGTTAATAAAATAAAAAAAAATAAAAGGGCGATTGGTCTAGTATCCTTAGGATTATTGACATTGTCGTTTTTCGGAATGAGGACAAAAAGTGCTTTTCCGAATGATACTGGTATTTGCTTTCTTGATCAGATTTTACCGAATATATTTAAAAGATGTTTATGGAGCGACGGACATTTTTTGTAAACTATATAAGGGATACCATCCGGACCTGGTGCTGACTTAGTTGGTTTCATTTTAATTGTTTTATTGATTTCCTCCAAAGTTGGTGGGTTGGCATGAAAATCTTCAGTAGGAGTCTCAGGTTTGTGTTCGTTGGGATCCCCATATAGTCTTTGGTTTTCTGGCACTTCGTATGTGCTTTTATAATGATCGAAAATTTGCTCGTTGGTTAAATATAAACTTAGTAAATATATGTAATTATTATTCACATAAATATAGACAAAAGTTAATAATATTCTTCTAGACCTGTTTAGGTACTGTTCGCTCTCTAGGAACCAAGTGACCTTAAACTTACTGGTCTTAAACCTGAAGCTTTTCCTAGGATGTGACGTCAGGTTCGCTCAAAGTGGAATAGTTGACACAGCATTTAATAGTATTTTTGAATTTATGTAAGGTGTGAAAACTTTTTAGAATGGAATAAAAGTGATAAAATAAAACTACATAATTAAAATGCGATTTTTAAACAATTATAATTATTAATTTACACTATTTGTATAGATCCAATCATTGTAGGACGAAACACGTGCACTAACACCGGGGTACGTTGGGTGAGCGCATTGGTATCCCCAAGAAGTAATTCCCACTAATATGTCTCTATTGTGGACAACAGGCCCGCCGGAGTCTCCCTGGCAAGCGTCCTTACCGCCGACATCGAGAGCTCCCGCACACAACATTTCAGGAGTCACATCAGGCCAGTTTTGCATACCGGGTAACGTTTTAAGGTGTGCGTAACGTTCAGCGCAAATTTGTTGGTCGATTACATTAATTGCAACGTGTTGAAGAATTTCGGAAGGTCTTCCTTGGTGCTGAAAACATAAAATATAAGGAGTAGTGTAACTTTACAGCCGTTATTTAAGAAAAACTATTAACAAGTAGTTTCTGTTATTATATCGTTGAACTTCTTTTTTTTTAATCCTTACATGATGATTCTATCATTAGAAGATTTTATATATTATTTATTTTCTATATAAAAATATAGAATGAAATATAAAACCATATCCGGACAATCGAACCCGCGACCTCTGAGAAATCGTCTTGTGGCCCTAACAATTAAGCTACCGCATCGCCACCCCCTTTGCTGAATTAAGTGTTTTATAGACGGACTCGTGTAGGCTCTAACATTTATTACAATATATATGTATGTATGTATTAAAACTGCATAATAAATTATAAAATAAGAGGTAGGTACTGACCGTAGTATCACCCCAACCAATAGCATTTACAACAGTATTGGCTGGTAAGATGTAATTACTTCCAGCGATACGAGCGGGTTTAATTTGATCCGACAATACTGCTTGGACACTTAACCTGAGTACAGCAACGTCATTTATTAATAAACGTGAGTTGTACTGTTGATGAAGGATAATTCTTGAGACAAGGTGTACTGTTCCCCCAGAAGAAGCCAAAGTCGATCCAAGTCGCACCCTCGTTGAAGCTGCATTGGTCCTGTAAATATACGGATTATGTACTATTTTTTTTAAGTATGATAAAATATCAATTAACGCATTTAGGAATACGAAGCTTGCAAGGTATAGTGCCTAATAATATCAACGTTTTAACTGGAAATAATACTTACGAAAAGCAATGAGCCGCTGAGACTACAGCTGTGTTTGTAATCAAAGTACCACCACAAGTTTGAACCCAATCTCCCAACCAAGATCTACTTAACATGGCAGACATGAAAGGGTAGGTGTCAATCGTTGTTGCTTCACCACCCACGATACGCGGTTGGCGCGGCAGCGCTAGAACAATAAAATAATGTAAAATCAAACATTTTTTTAGTCACCCCTTAGGCATTACTCATTTTGGTAATTCTTTCTTACCTAATACATAACAAAAAATAAAATGATTTCAAATATCCCAAAGTATATTAAGCTTCCTATATGGCTAAGTTCCAAAGTTTCTTTTTTTTTTTTACTGATAATGTTAAAAGGGGATTTCTTAGTTTAAATTGCGTCTGATGTGACATATTGTCTAGGTCTAGAGACCTCTTTTAATTTATGGAGCAATATTCTCTGAATTTCTTTAATAAAATAGAAGTTTAATTCTCCTAATATTTTTAAATTAATAAATGAATTATTTTATGAACTGTTTTACTACAGAACTGTTTGCTTTAAAATAAGTCACAAATAGCTGGCAGAGATTGCTTTGTAGCAGTGAGTTATCCAATGCGGTAGGTAATTCCTTATGCTTGCTTAAGTTTATTTATAGAGATGGTACATACACCTAATAAATAACTATATCTACTTATACAAAGTTAGCACAAATAGCTTATATTAAACGGTGGAGACAACTAGTTGTTATATTAAACTATTTATTCAGTATTATGAAGTACCTAAAAGCTTACCAGGTTTGTCAAAGCATTATGATAAAGGTAAGGTATGTCTCGCAAGTAAGCACTTAGTCATATAAAGCCTAAGACTGCTTGTAAGGCATAACCTTAAGGTAAATATGTATTAAAATATAACTCAGTTTACTCACCGCTGGCGGCACAAATGAGCCCTAGTACTGCAATAAGTACCCGCATGATTCTTTCTTCTAAATGTAGCAATGAATATCGAATTTAGCAATTATTATTTCTTATATACAAAAACAAAATGTTTATCATGAAGTAAGTAATCTAATCTAATTACACTAAGCTTGATTGATTTGGTATTAAAATACTTTGATTATCTTTTTAAACTAGTAGCTTAAATAATTACAAAAAAATATAGTTAAAAAACTAAAAATGTATGGAACGAAAAAACAAAAAAATAATTTGTAATATGAGAATAAAGGGCAAAATATAATAAAATTATTGCGGAAGAAAGAGTGGGCGCTGTGTGCCATATATCTTGTTTCATTTTTAACCCTCCATTAAAAAGAGGGTGTTATAAGTTTGACCTGTCGATCTGTGTATCTGTGTATCTGTGTATCTGTCTGTGGCAAATTGGCGGCCAAACGCTTTGACGGATTTGAATGCAGTTTTTTTAATCGATAGCTATGCTCGTCGAGATGGTCATGTTTAATTGAAATAGAAATAGTAGTCTCCAAGATATTGACTTTTTTTCGTGCGGTTGAGAGGTTCTTATGCAATAATTAGCTGTTTGCGGCCAAACGCCTGGAAGGAACTGAATGCGGTTTTTTTAAATCAAAAGCTATGCTCGTCGAGATTGTTTTTATTCATGTTTGATTGAAATAGAAAAAGTCGTCTCCAAGATTTTGACGTTTTATTCGTGCGGGGGTTCTTATGCAATAATTAGCTGTACCCAACGGCTTCGCACACGCTTTATAGGAAAAAAAAGCCTAGTTATGAAGGCCAGAAGGTTTTTACTGAGGTAAAGTACTTTATTAGGGATAGCTGTTGCCCGTGACTGCATCCACAGAGACTGTAAAAATATATTTATATGGCTTATGATCGTAGTCATAAAGAATCAGCTAGTGATAATATAAATCCCTTCATCATAGTGTTATTAGTGATTGTAAATCATTTTAACTCTAAATGTTTATATTTATTAATATTCGTCCTACTCATATGAAAAAGTCTTTAGTCATGTTACTTAATACATTTATAATTTATTACATTGAACCTTTCACGGGGATCCTTATTTTATTAAATATAATATAATATATATACCTCGTATTAAATATAACCTTTGTACATCATAATGTAGGCAAGTAAGTTAGCAAGGCAAATAAAGAAATGACGACATCGAATTGTATAATCTAAGTCCTCAATGATTAACTTCGTAATATATACACTATCAACGTACGTACAACGGTCCCCCGACGCAAAGACTTCAATAAGTACATAATAATATATTTTTTATTCTTTTTAGAGGTTTTTTTTTGTATCGGGAGTTTTTTAATTTTTAATTTAATTGAACTCGATTTTGATTTAGTTTTGGTGGTCAGATACTATTGGAACATTAAAAATTGTAAAAGACAATTGACAGTACAATAACTAGGTAAGATTAATTCATTATCCTCGTTAAGATCACCAGAGTTAATAATTTTTACACATACTTTGAGTGAGAATTAAATAAAGTCTGTAAGTCATGAAGAATTTATTAATTCGAAATTAATAATTATATTCATTTCTAAACAAAGAGTTAATTTTATTTAAAAATATTCACTTTTGTGGAATTCTTAAAATCATTGTACCTAGTGATACAATGATTTTAAGAATTCCACAAAAGTAATAGCACGAAGCGCCCTACCCTTTTTTCCACAATAATTTTATTATATTTTGCCCATTATTCTCATATTACGAATTATTTTTTTGCTTTTTAGTTCGATTCATTCATTAAAGCGTGTTTTTTAGTTTTAACTACATTCATTTTATGGTTTTTATACTCCTGTATCAAATTCGAAATACTTCTCATATATTTTTTGATTATAAAATAGAATGAAATAAAATTTTATATGAAAAATATATACATAGTCAGGTCATAAGTTCTGTCACATGTGAAATATGAAATAATTTAGACATGTTTATTATTTATGTAACCATTTATATAGCAAAAAGAACTTAATAAAACATAGATTCTTATGGTTATAAAGTTTATTTAAAATGCACCTGCGACTTTGAATATAGGCCTTCAATCTGCGCGGTCAGTCGGTTATCACGGCACGAACGAGGTCCATGTCAATATCGGCGGCTGCCTTAATCAAGGATACCTTGAGTGACTCCAAATCAGTATGAGGCTTTAAGCAGGCCTTTTCCTCCAAGTGTTCCCATGTATTGTAATCTAAGGGACTCAAATCTGGAGGAGGGAGAGTCTTCGTGCCCGATGAAGTTGATTTCACGCGCCGCCAGCCAGTCTTATATGCTTTTCACTCCATGAGCTGGCGCAGAATCTTGTTGGAATACCCAGTGCCTGTTATTAAACATAGTTTGAGAAACAGGTCCACAAGGTTCTTGAGGACTGTATTTTGATACACAACTGCATTCGTTTTTACGCCTTTCTCACAAAAATGTACCTCAGTTAAGCCACAATAAGAGACTCCCAACCAAACCATTAGCGAGGATGGAAAAGGACCTCGTTGGACACGCGTAATACGGTTGCTCGCTTCTTCACCGTACCGCTTCAACAAAGCGCGGCATCTCTTCAGTCTCAGGTCCATTAAACGAGCGTCCAAACGATGTCCCGTTTTTCTTCGATATGCCCCAAGTCTTTATTTAACACCCTTTTCACCGTGGTAATGCTTAAACTCATCTGGAGGGAAAACAGTTTCTGCTTACGTATGGGATTTCTTTGAATTCGCGTCTTCACAGCTTTTATCACAGCTGGAGTCCTAACAGAGCGAGAGCGACCACTTCATGATCTGTCATCTACACTAGAGTCTTCATTGTATCGTTTTATGGTACTATAGACGAATCTTTTGGTTATATTCAAATTGTTCAGTAAGTCCAAAATCTGCATTGGCCTTTAAACGCAATGGTGCAACGCAATAACCGCGACACGGTCTTCTTTAAGTGTCCACTCCATATTTAAAAATGAGGAAAATTCCAAAAAGTACATATTTTTATTTTCATTAATAATTCGAAATTCGAATTCAATAAACTTTTTTGTGGCCAGCATTCTAATTCAAAAGTTTTTATTGTGTGACATAACTTATGACCTGACTAGGTGTATCATTTTATAAAATAATTAAAAAAATACTAATTATAAAGCGTGTTACAAAATTGACGGTTAGGTTGCTGTTTGTATATATTGTCGGTATTATCGCGAAAAAGGGAGACTCCGAGAATACGATACGCTGCTTCATATATTCTATCTCACTCTTTCGCATGTGCAAGGAGCACGCTACGGATATGTTTGTCTCTTTTTACTTGAAGTTCAATTATCCTCAGGATCCTGGCAAGGATAACGGGACGACTTAATTAAATTATGGCATTGTCATCGGTCCTTAATAAGTATGACAAAATTCAAATTAATCCGACATTTCAAAGTAGGACAAAATCACGTTCAAAGATTCCTTTACATAGATAGATAGATACATCCGAAACTAACAATAGTTTAAAAAACTAAAAAAACACGCTTTTATTGCTAACCGAACTAAAAACTACAAAATAATTTTTAATGACAAAGAGTATAAAATTACAGTAGTAGAAGATCGAACAATTAATCATAGTGAATCGCCTTAATATAAAATTATAATAAAATTTAAGTTATTAACAGAATAATTCAATTCTGAGTAAAAATCGTGGGGTGCATTTTACTGTGATTCATAACTATCCTCTCATATATAGTTGCTAATAGAATGATTGTAATACCTTAAATATCGAGTAAACGGAGCTGCTTTCGTAACCGTACTAACGCTCTGACTGCCTATTATAAGATCCGGATCGTAAGAGGAATATTTGGTATTCTGTCTACCCAGACACAGACTAAAGCATTTACTTGGTTTCGTCCTCACACAGACTAAAGCATTTACTTGGTTTCGTCCTCAATCCGACCGTCCACGTACAGAAATCCTCTACTACATTTAAAAGTACCTGACAATGTTTTGGATTACGTGTCTCTGTCGCGAGATCAAAAGCCAGTATACATTCTGTGTAGTTGTTGTTAAACTTAAACCGATAATCCCACTTTTTTCATTTGTAATTAATTTGTCTTTAAAAATATTAATAACTATATAGAATATAGTAGGAGAAATGCGACAGCTCTGAAATAAACCAACGCTCTAATTAAGTGGTTTTGAATAGTTTTCATTAAAAATTATAGAGAATTTGAATTTTGAATAGTATAATGCAATAATGTCGCGACCTACCGTAAGAAAGTTATACCATTTAAGCGCGAACATCATCAGTTCATATCGTACCGGCCCAAAGGCGTTCTCTAAGTCTATCCAACAAACCGTAATTTGTCTCTCGCTAGTTCTAACATCTTTAAGGCTTTCGCTTTTTTAACGTATTATGTTCCAGGCATCCATAAATTCCGGGCAAAAACCCTTTCTGGTGGTTAGGCCTGAAATATCTATTGTTAATCATGAATTGCGTCATTTTTGTTTGTAAAAAAGAGAAAAATATTTTGGAAATTGTATTTGTTAGGGCTATTGGTCTGGGGCGTGCCCCTCAGTGTCCAGTTCCACGTACTTCGCCCCGGGCAACGCTGTCCCTGACCACCGTAACGGAGTGGCAGGGCAGCGGCTAAGAGACACTGAGCTTTGTGATTGTGTGCGATTCGCTGTTTTTGCTTCTGCATTTTCTTTGTTTTCTCTGGTTTCCAAAGTTCTTTTCAGAATATGGCTTCCAGAAAAACTCAGACCGACGACTTGGCTACCCATACGGACTTAGATGATGATTATGATCAAGATTACGGTGATTTGGAGAAGACGACCCCGTTGGTCGGCTCTTCCGCAAATGACTCTGGCAAGCTCAAAGGTTTTAGACTCACTTATGGTCAGGTTTTACCCTCTAGGGACAAAAATTTGATGCCCTGTGGTCCGGACGAGAGGTCCACCCACGGGAAAAATAGTCGTAGAAAGCGTCGTCTTGCGGAGGCCGCTCGGCTTCTTTGTGGCGCGTCCGGAAGCGATTCCGAGCTTGGTTCTATAGCTCCAAAATGCAGTACTTCTTGTCGAGGCCGGGTCTGCTCACCGCGTGGTAGTGGGCTCGCCCGGGCAAAAGCCGATCTGCGGGCCCTTACTGCCGAGGAAACCGAATTTGAGAGGTCGTTGGCGGCGCGGGCCTTTCCTAAGGTGAAAGGATCGCCTCTTTTAGTGCCGGGATCCGATGAGGAGTTATTGTCAGAGGCACGACACAAACAGGACCCTGTTTCAATGGGGGCGGAAGACCTGTTGGCAGTCGCTAGTAACAGTGCTGCGGCCATCCTTGAGGCATGCAGGAAGTCGACAAACCTCAAGGACGGCATGATAAAACTAATCAAGGAGTCAACGAGAAATCTTCTCGAAGCTGTTGAGGCTTTAGAAAGTCGCACCATTGATGAGGAGTCACGTCTCCTAAGGGCAAACATTTCGCGCCTCCACCGCGAAGTGGATAACCTTCGAGCGGAGCTCAAGGTGCACAGGCGCGAGTTTGCGGAAATGAATGAAAAATGCGTTTCCGGCTAAACGAGTGTCGAAGCATGCGCCTACCGTGGGATTGTCCACTCCAGGTAAATGGACGACGGTCGTAAAGCGGAGGAAAAAGAAAGTTCCTCAGGCAACACTTTCTGCTTCCGTGGATCAAGTCAGTGGTGCAACCCAAACCGCGAAACCGCCTGCTTGCACAGATGGTAAAAAGAGGAAAAAAAACCCCAAGAAGGACCGCGCACCCCTGGCAGGACAGAGATCCCGGCCCCACCTGCCATCCCCTCGGTCGCCAGCAGCAATGATTACACTGCAGCCAGAAATGGAGGCAAAGGGCGTTACCTACGCCCACATCCTCAAGCGCGCCGCTGAGCAAGTGGATCTTCGCAAGATCGGGCTTGAAGACGGTCTGAGGATTCGTCGGGCAGCAACGGGGGCCAGGCTTTTGGAGCTCCCAAAGTCTGCCCCAGAAAAGGCGGATCAATTAGCCGCGAGTCTCCGCACTGTGCTCGATGGGGTAGCAGACGTCGTCCGGCCTATGCAACGGGTCGCAATCAAAATAAAGGGATTGGACGACTGCCACGACAGAGATGGTCGCAGCCGCCATTTGCAGCGTCATGAATTGCCCTAGCAAATTACTCCATATTGGGGAGATTTTGAGGGGCAACGGGGCTATGGGCGTGACAATTGCTAAATGCCCTGTTGATGTGGCCAAGTCTTTGATGGATAAGGGCCGATTGCTTGTAGGGTGGAGCTCGGCCGGGGTCGAACTCCTAAAAGAACGTCCAATGCGGTGCTTTCGGTGTCAGGAGCCGGGACACACGCGGGCGCTTTGCTCTTCCGGAGTCGACAGAAGTGACGTTTGTTTCCGGTGTGGTGTGGCAGGGCACAACCGTGCCAGCTGCACCGGAGTCTTGCGATGCGCCGTCTGTGCCGACCTTAGTCTTCCAGCAGGACATGAATTGGGGAGCCGTTCCTGTAAAGCTCCCCAGAAAAAAAGTAAAGCAGCTGAAACCTCTTCGGCTGCTCCAAGCGGTACAATTCATAGTGAATCGGTTGAAGCCATGTCGCAAGGATGAGACAGCGATTTGGCAATGGCTTCCTTTCTTCCGCGAGCAAGAGATTGCCGCTAAAGAAGCTGCGGAGCGGCTCTGAGATTCGGCATTGACCGCTTACACGTTCCGACGGGGTAGGCTGTAGAAAAGGAGACGAATTTTGCCCAAATCCTTTCTCCAGCCGTAGTGCCCGGGCGGGAGAGGAGGGAGACCTCTCTCGTCTAGTATAGGCCTAAGCGGTGAGGGTGTTCTGGTTACTCGGACATCCTCATTAGGGGGGAAATTTCCGCCGGGAACGTGGCGGTGAGTGCGAAAGCGATCCCGCGGCGTTCCGTTATGGCGATGAGGGTAACCGTTGGGTTTTAGTGGGTAAACTGCAGTGCAGGACTCCCACATAACCATCCCGGCCCTCCCCTGGGCTGGGTGGTATCCATAAAGGATTTCCCAACGTAATAAAAATAAAATAAAAGGGCGATTGGTCTAGTATCCTTAGGATTATTGACATTGTCGTTTTTCGGAATGAGGACAAAAAGGGCTTTTCCGAATGATACCGGCGGTTTCTTTCTTGACCAGATTTTACCGAATATATTTCAAAGATGTTTAATGGAGCAACGGACATTTTTTGTAAACTATAAAGGGATATTATCCGGACCTGGTGCTGACTTAGATGGTTTCATTTTAATTATTTTATTGATTTCCTCCAAAGTTGGTGGGTTGGCTTGAAAATCTTCAGTAGGAGTCTAAGGTTTGTGTTCGTTTGGATCCCCATATAGTCTTTGGTTTTCTGGCACTTCGTATGTACTTTTATAATGATCGAAAATTTGCTCGTTGGTCAAGTATAAACTTAGTAAATATATGTAATTTTTATTCACATAAATATAGACAAAAGTTAATAATATTCTTCTAGACCTGTGTAGGTACTGTTCGCTCTCTAGGAACCAAGTGACCCTCCAACATCAGGTCTTAAACCTGAAGCTTTTCCTAGGATGTGACGTCAGGTTCGCTCAAAGTGGAATATTTGACACAGCATTTAATAGTATTTTTGAATTTATGTAAGGTGTGAAAACTTTTTAGAATGGAATAAAAGTGATAAAATAAAACTACATAATTAAAATGCGATTTTTAAACAATTATAATTATTAATTTACACTATTTGTATAGATCCAATCATTGTAGGACGAAACACGTGCACTAACACCGGGGTACGTTGGGTGAGCGCATTGGTATCCCCAAGAAGTAATTCCCACTAATATGTCTCTATTGTGGACAACAGGCCCGCCGGAGTCTCCCTGGCAAGCGTCCTTACCGCCGACATCGAGAGCTCCCGCACACAACATTTCAGGAGTCACATCAGGCCAGTTTTGCATACCGGGTAACGTTTTAAGGTGTGCGTAACGTTCAGCGCAAATTTGTTGGTCGATTACATTAATTGCAACGTGTTGAAGAATTTCGGAAGGTCTTCCTTGGTGCTGAAAACATAAAATATAAGGAGTAGTGTAACTTTACAGCCGTTATTTAAGAAAAACTATTAACAAGTAGTTTCTGTTATTATATCGTTGAACTTCTTTTTTTTTAATCCTTACATGATGATTCTATCATTAGAAGATTTTATATATTATTTATTTTCTATATAAAAATATAGAATGAAATATAAAACCATATCCGGACAATCGAACCCGCGACCTCTGAGAAATCGTCTTGTGGCCCTAACAATTAAGCTACCGCATCGCCACCCCCTTTGCTGAATTAAGTGTTTTATAGACGGACTCGTGTAGGCTCTAACATTTATTACAATATATATGTATGTATGTATTAAAACTGCATAATAAATTATAAAATAAGAGGTAGGTACTGACCGTAGTATCACCCCAACCAATAGCATTTACAACAGTATTGGCTGGTAAGATGTAATTACTTCCAGCGATACGAGCGGGTTTAATTTGATCCGACAATACTGCTTGGACACTTAACCTGAGTACAGCAACGTCATTTATTAATAAACGTGAGTTGTACTGTTGATGAAGGATAATTCTTGAGACAAGGTGTACTGTTCCCCCAGAAGAAGCCAAAGTCGATCCAAGTCGCACCCTCGTTGAAGCTGCATTGGTCCTGTTAATATACGAATTATGTACTATTTTTTTTAAGCATGATTAAATATCAATTAACGCACTTAGGAATACGTAAGCTTGCAAGGTATAGTGCCTAATAGTATCAACGTTTTAACTGGAAATAATACTTACGAAAAGCAATGAGCCGCTGAGACTACAGCTGTGTTTGTAATCAAAGTACCACCACAAGTTTGAACCCAATCTCCCAACCAAGATCTACTTAACATGGCAGACATGAAAGGGTAGGTGTCAATCGTTGTTGCTTCACCACCCACGATACGCGATTGCCGCGGCAGCGCTAGAACAATAAAATAATGTAAAATCAAACATTTTTTTAGTCACCCCTTAGGCATTACCCATTTTGGTAATTCTATCTTACCTACTACATAAAAAATATAAAATGATTTCAAATATCCAAAAATATATTAAGGTTCCCATATAGTTCAGTTACTAAGTGTCTTTTTTTTTACTGATAATGTTACAAGGGGATTTCTTAGTTTAAATTGCGTCTGATGTGGCGTATTGTCTATATATATAATACTCTCTGAATTTCTTTATTAAAATAGAAGTTTAATCCTCCTTATATTTTAAAATTAATAAATGAAATATTTAGCGCGTCACTCAGAACTGTTTGCTTTAAAATAAGCTACAAATAGCTGGCAGAGACTGCTTTGTAGTAGTGGGTTATCCAATGTGGTAGGTAATTATTTATGCTTGCTTACGTTTATTTATAGAGATGGTAACTACATACACCAAAAAAATAACTATATCTACTTATACAAATGTGGCCAAGTAGCTTATATACCTTATTATTAAGGTACTAGCTGCGACTTCGTACGCGTAGATTTCGATTTTGATAAAGCGTACCCTTTGTACTCACCAATATATATAAAAATTATAAACCCCTGAAACTGGTAAGCAGCAATGGTACGAATAATAGATTATTAACTTTTTTGTTAAAAAAAAAACAAAATATAAAATGAATCCCATGACAATATATTCCCGAAAAATCCTGCATCCAAATCGATTAATCCATTTCTGAGATTAGCGTGCTCAAACAAACAGACATAAAGACGAACAGACAAAATGAAAAAACATTGTTTTGGGTTTTCTTGTTTATATAAAGATCCCCTGTATGAATGAATGAATGGCCAAATCCAGAAATACAGACAATGTTAGGTAATGAAGGTAAGGTTTGTCTCGCAAGTAAGGACTTATTCATGTAAAGCCTGAGACTGCTTGTAAAGCATAACCTTAAGGTAAATATTAAAACATAACTCAGTTTACTCACCGCTGGCGGCACAAATGAGCCCTAGCACTACAATAAGTACACGCATGATTCTTTCTTCTAAATCTAACAATGAATATCCAATCTAGCAATTATTATTTCTTATATACAAAAACAACTTCTTATCATGAAGTAAATAATCTAATCTAATTACACTAAGTTAGATTGATTTGGTATTAAGCTCCTTTGATTATCTTTTTAAACCAGTAGATTAAATAATTATAAAAAATACTACGTGGTAATTGTTACGTGAGGCACCAAAGATATGAAAACAATCGTTTTTATAAATATTGTTTGTTTGCTTGTATATCTGTTTGTTTGTTTGCACATGATCGAAAACTTCTAGACGGTTTTGCATTAAATTTGGAATTCGAACATTGCTTACTATTTCCCAAATTGAAATATACGTATAATATTTTTTAAGGAAACTACCATAAATTGGTTTGGGCTGTATTTACTAAAATGTATTTACATGAATTTTAATTTTTATTTGAATAACAATCTACTGTCATCATATGACATTCGCCCGAGCTCCATCACGCTGGACCCCGACTTAAAACAATCCTTACTTTTTTCGCTCATATTTAACTACAAACGATATAAATGATTGTAGTAAAGTTAATTTTTTTGTAGTAATAATAATTACGCGGCAAACCTAATAAACACTATTCTCAACCAGATATATAAATAATACTGCATTAAAAATTTCTGTAGTACACTTTAAATCATTTGTAGTTTATTTTAGTGAAAAAAAAATGTTTTTTTATATGTATAATTTCCGAGAAAAATAAAAAAATAAGAAAAAAAATTAGGTTTTAAGAAGTCAAAAAACCTTTTCGTAAACTACAAACGATACTAATGATTGTAGTAAAGTTGATTTTTTATAGTACTAATAAATACGCGGAAAAACTAAAAACGCTGTTCTCAACCAAAAATATAAATAAAACTGCTCTAAAAACTTTTGTAGTACACTTTAAATCGTTTGTAGTTTATTGTAGTGAAAAGAAAAAATATTTTATATCCATAATTTCCGAGAAAAATAAATAAAAAAAATTAAGTTTTAAAAAGTCAAATAACTTTTTCGAAAACTACAAACGATACTTTTGATTGTAGTAAAGTTGTTTTTTTGTAGTACTAATAAATACGCGGCAAACCTAATAAACACTGTTCTCAACCAGAAATATTAATAATACTGCTCTAAAAACTTTTGGAATACACTTTAAATCGTTTGTAGTTTATTGTAGTGAAAAAAATAATATTTTATTTGTATAATTTCCGGGAAAAAAGAGAAAGAAATAAAAAAAAAACAAAATTTTAAAAAGTCTGAATAACTTTTCGAAAACAACAAACGATACTAATGATTGTAGTAAAGTTGTTTTTTTTTGTAGTACTAATAAATACGCGGAAAACCATATAAACACTGTTCTCAACCAGAAATATTAATAATACTGCTCTAAAAACTTTTGGAATACACTTTAAATCGTTTGTAGTTTATTGTAGTGAAAAAAAAATATTTTATTTGTATAATTTCCGGGAAAAATGAGAAAGAAATAAAAAAAAACAAAATTTTTAAAAGTCTGAAAAACTTTTCGAAAACAACAAACGATACTTATGATTGTAGTAAAGTTGTTTTTTATGTAGTACTAATAAAGACGCGGCAAACCTAATAAACACTGTTCTCAACCAGAAATATTAATAATACTGCTCTAAAAACTTTTGGAATACACTTTAAATCGTTTGTAGTTTATTGTAGTGAAAAAAAAATATTTTATTTGTATAATTTCCGGGAAAAATGAGAAAGAAATAAGAAAAAAACAAAATTTTAAAAAGTCTGAAAAACTTTTCGAAAACAACAAACGATACTTATGATTGTAGTAAAGTAGATTTTTTTGTAGTACTAATAATTACGCGGAAAACCTAATAAACACTGTCCTCAATCAGATATATAAATAATACTGCACTAAAAACTTTTGAAGTACACTTTAAATCGTTTGTAGTTTATTGTAGTGAAAAAAAAATATTTGTATAGATTCCGAAAAAAATAAATAAAAAAAAACAAAGTTTTAGAAAGTAAGAAGACCTGCTCAAAAACTACAAACGATACTTATGATTGTAGTAAAGTTTTTTTTTTCGTAGTACTAAATTACGCGGAAAACCTAAAAACGCTGTTCTCAACCAAAAATATAAATAAAACTGCTCTAAAAACTTTTGTAGTACTTTTTAAATCGTTTGTAGTTTAATTTAGTGAAAAAAAAAATTATATGTATAATTTCCGAGAAAAGTAAAAAATAAATAAAAAAAATAAAGTTTTAAAAAGTCAAAAAACTTTTTCTAAAACTACAATCGATACAAATAATTGTAGTAAAGTAGATTTTTTTGTAGTACCAATAATTATGCGGCAAACCAAAATTTTTATTTTTTATTTTTCTCGGAAATTATACACATAAAAAAATATTTTTTTTTACTGAAATAAACTACAAACGATTTTAAGTTTATTCTAAAAGTTTTTAGAGCAGTTTTATTAATATTTTTGCTTGAGAACAGCGTTTATTAGGTTAGCCGCGTAATTATTAGTACTACAAAAAAATCAACCTTACTACAATCAAAAGTATCGTTTGTAGTTTTCGAAAAGTTTTTCTGACTTTTTAAAACTTTGTTTTTTATTATTTCTTTTTCATTTTTCCCGGCAATTATACATAAAAAATATTTTTACTACTACAAAAGTTTTTAGTGCAGTATTATTTATATATCTGGTTGAGAATAGTGTTTATTAGGTTTGCCGCGTAATTATTATTACTACAAAAAAATCAACTTTACTACAGACATTTGTATCGTTTGTAGTTAAATATGTGCGAAAAAAAGTAAGGATTTTTTTAAGTCGGGGTCCAGCGTGATGGAGCTCATTCGCCCGACCGATTTGGCTGTTTTGTTATTGTTGTTGTTAGCTACCTACATTGTCACAACATGGTATACAAAGTAAAAAATATATAAATGTAATTGGTTAATATATAAATATTATTGGATATATGTATTTATACAGGTATACGGATATAAAAAAATAAATGTACTTTTTCTGATAGGTAATATTTTGAATATGCATCTTCTTATATTCGTGATAAATAGAACTACGCCGAATAGTGGTTTTACTGAATAACCGAATATCGAATAGTATTAGGTTCAACCTTTACCGAACCGAATAATCCACTGAATTATTCGTTTTACCATTTCATTGTGTTAACTTCACGTACAATAAAAGACGAAACTTCTTAGCATGCCATGGATTTACCGAGCGGGTGCCGGACCCATCGCGTTGCAAGGAGAGGAGTGGAAACAATGCCTGGGACTTGCGACCCAGGAGTAGGTTTAAGGGTGGTAGACCATAACATCGGCTCGCCGGCAAAGTTACCACACATCGGGCAAGTCGTGCCGCAAAGCGACCTAGTCGTGTTCCGGCACGTTGCTCGATGAAGCCGTATATGGGATATGGGTCTGAACTCTGAACAGCTGCGGTGCGTTGGCGAACCGGTTTGACGTCGAATTTCTGTTTGTTTTGTCGGGTGTCTAGTGTCTTTCCGCTGGCCCCCCGCAGATAGTTGGGGGCCCAATTAGTGGGTAAGCCACCCACGAAAGGCTGCCCCGCCAGCTGCGAAAAATCCCAGGGTGGCTCCATCGTGCTGGTTGGCGACCAGACGAGGAGGCCCGATGGCGATCCCGGAGGGATGGGTTCGGGCGTCCCCGCAGTCTCCAGACTAGCCTCCCAATGGCAAGACATTACCAATTTCGACGTCGGGTTCGATACGTACCGCTTCGTTCAACTGCCATTTCCCATCCCTATTCACTTTTTTATTTTTTTATGAAAAAAGTAAAAAAAAAAGAAAAAACTTTTACAGCGGTTGCACTCCTCCTCATTTAAAGTGCACCTCATTAATATCAGGGGTTTGCACTCTAATATCCTTAGCTGTCCATCACCACCTGGAGACAGAGCAGCCGCACCTCTTCTTTTTGACGGAGACGCAGATACAATATCCTTTGAGCGCTGTGCACCTGTATATCCCGGATACACGTTAGAGTACAACTTTCGCTCACGTGCCGGAGTCTGCGTGTACGCGCGGAATATCCAGCGTCTCCGTCACCTTAAAGACCTCACTTTTTCTTCTATATGGGTTTTAGTAGACACAGGAAACGAAAAAATCCTGTACTCCTGTGTCTACCGTTCGCACAGTGGTGACCAGAAGGCAACTCGATTATTTGAGTATCTCGATGAGGCTGCTGATAAGGCTCATCAGTACCCTTTAGCTCAGCTCGTCTTTCTGGGGGACTTTAATGCCTGTCATCAGGACTGGCTATTCCCGTACCAGAAAACCGACCATGTTGGAAGAGAATCGCGGAACTTTGGGTTGTCCTTGGAACTCTTTTAGCTGGTGAAGCAAGCGACAAGGGTACCAGATGTGGTAGGCCACATAGACAATTGCCTGGACCTTCTGCTGACCACTGATCCGGACAGGTATCGTGTAAAGGTCTCCTCCCCCTTGGGAACCTCCGATCACTGTCTGGTGAAATCTGTGTTTACATATTCCCTACCAGCTTTCGAACCTCATGGTGTTAGGCGAGTATGGAAATACAAGTCAGCAGATTTGGATGAGATGCGACACTTTTTTGCGTCTTATCCTTGACGGCAGGTCTGTTTCTCTTCTTTGGATCCGTCGAGTTGCGCGGATACTATAACCGATGTGGTACACCAGGAAATGGAGTATTTTATTCCTTTTGCTGACGTACCCATCGGTGGCACAGCTCGCCCATGGTTTAATGCCGAATGTCATCATGCTAATGACTCATGCTCATGACTCATGACTCGGCATATCTCATTTGGGCTGATGCTCGAAGACGCAAAACTCCGGATGTAAGTTCGAAGAAGAGAGCCTTTAACCAAGCTGCCAAGTCCTACAAAAAGGCATTGCGGAAGGCTCGTCTTGATCGAATTGCTAAATATGGCGAAAAGCTCTCTGTCAGACCAACTGGCAGCCGAGCTTTCTGGTCTCTTGCGAAAGGGATCGAGTCGAATTTATGCCAACCCTCACTGTCTGCTCTGCTGAAGTCGGATGGACCCTTGGCCCACATAGCAACAGAGAAAGCGAATGTATTTGCTTCTGTTTGCTGATAATTCGCATCTAGACACTGACAATGCTTCTCCAGCACATCTTCCTGACTGCAATATTTCGATGCCTGAAATCCGCATCACTAACAAAGAAGTATGGAGAACATTGTCTCGTCTCTCTGGCCGTCTCGAGGGCATTTGACAAGGTCTGGCATACGAGCCTTATAAGCAAGCTTTTAGCGTACGGTATATCTCCTGGTCTGATCGGCTGGGTAACGGACTTTTTGAGCCAGAGATCTCTTCGAGTAGTTGTCGACGGGTGTTTCTCGGAACCCTTGACAATAAATGCCGGAGTGCCTCAGGGGTCCGAAGGAAGCGCTTTGCTTCGTCTTTTTTACTTCGTAAAGCAAAGGATTGGAACAGCTTGCCTGCGTCGGTATTTCCGGCCGAACACAACGTGTATGTCTTCAATAGAAAAGTGAATAGGTTTCTGACGTAATGCGCCTCACCACCTAAGACTACATTCCACTTACCATCAGGTGGAATGTAGTCAAGCATTGCCCTAGATTGTATAAAAAAAAGGGGCCACTTTATTATACGCAAAAACGCTCGCCTTCACCCTCTACACTCCTCTCCTTACCTAACCACCAAATTTGGAAAGAACCTACTAATGCCGCCTTTGAAATACGTTCTAGAAATAAACCGGTACTTGTTCTAGAAAGGCCAATATCTTTAAGTAGGTTATAGAGAGATTTTGTTGTTATACCTCTCGCTCCCACTTCTACCACGTACAAACTAACAATAAATTGATTCCTGGACAGTTCGTGTGTCAGTTCGTAATACTTATTAAGCTTGAATGTGTGATCCCTGGGGATATTTATTTCCCAAGGAACAGTAAGCTACAAAAGTATCAGATGTCTAGTCTCAGATGTTTAGAATACAGGAATAAGTCCGGTCTGGATGACGAAACACCAATATCCCCAGGGATTTTGTAATGTTTTTCATACGTGTCCATCATGATAGTCCAATCAGGAGCCCTGCCTAAAATTTAATAAGGTTTCTGTTTTGATTTTTTGGAGGAGCCTTCTTTTACGGATTCTACAGATCGTTTGGTGGTTGTTATACCCTTCCGCGCTCTTGCTACTGAAAGACCAACCGCTTCCCGTATAATTTCGTCGTGGCGACGCGAGTATTGACCCTTATCTAGAAGTACCCTACACCCCACTAATAGGTGTTTCGCGGTTCCTATTGCCTCCCCACAGTTGTTGCAAGACTTTTCGGTGGCTTTACCCCATCTTACTAAATTATTTCCTCCAAAATTGGTGGGTTAGCAAGAAAATGTTTTGTAAGTATTTTAAAGGATTTTTATCAAAGTATACTTCATGTTTTGCCCGATCAAAGCTATCACAATTTTTTGTTATTTGATTTAATATGCCTTGGTTAATTAATTTAAATAGTTTAATAATTGATCTCAATGCCCTAGACAGTTGGTGACTAAGTTGATTATCGCTTAAGGCTTTGGCTTTACGAAGTTTCTTTATAAGGTCTTTTTTTTTCCTCCTTATTTTCAATTTAAAAGAGTTTTCTTTATTTTTGTGAGCATAACGATTCATAGATGGATAGTACTCATTAATGTAGTCGTAAATAGTATTTTGCAAAGTCTTTACTTGCGCATCGAGTACCTGATTTGAGCCCGGGGGCTCTAACAGGGCCGCTATATTTTGGTCATGTAAGTTCCAGGTCGATTGTTTAATATTAGGAATGCTAAGACGCGTCTGGATGGTCCTGGACTCCTGGTAGTTTTCATTTAATGGCTCACCATGAGATGTATGCGGTGAAACTATACCCGCAGTGAAAACTGAAGATCTTACCGACGGTTGCCGCACTTCAGCACCATTGTGTGTTTTAAGATGTTTAATAAACCAGGCTCGTCTTTTGTAATTTTATAATATAAACTTTGTAAATGTATGTAATTATTAATCACAGAAATATAGACAAAGTTAATAATATTCTTCTACTTCTAGACCGGTGTACTATTCGTTCTCTAGGAACCCAGTGACCCTCCAACATCAGGTCTTAAACACGAAGTTTTAGGATGTGACGTCATGTTCGCTCAAAGTTGATTATTTGACACGGCATTTACCTAATAGTATTTTTTAATTTATGTAGTGAGTGAAAACTTTTTAGAATGGAATAAAAGTAATAAAATAAAACTACAAAATTAAAATATGATTTTCAAACAATTATTATTAATTTACACTATTTGTATAGATCCAATCAGTGTAAGATGAAACACGTACACTAACACCGGGGTACACAGGGTGACCGCATTCGTATCCCCAAGAAGTAATTCCCACTAATATGTCTTTATTGTGGATAACAGGCCCGCCGGAGTCTCCCTGGCAAGCGTCCTTACCGCCGACATCGAGAGCACCCGCACACAACATCTCAGGAGTCACATCAGGCCAGTTTTGCATACCGGGTAGCGTTTTAAGGTATGCGTAACGTTCAGCACAAACTTGTTGATCGATTATATTAACTGCAACGTGTTGAAGAATTTCGGAATAGTCACCCTGGTGCTGAAAACATAAAATGCAAAGAGTAGTGTAACTTTACAGTCACTATTTAAGAAAAACTATTAATACGTAGTTTCTGTTATTATGTCGTTAAACTGCTTTTTTTTTATACTTACATGATGATTCTATCAGTATAACATTTTCAAGTATATAATAACAACCAAATCACGTTTAAAATTTCCGTTACATAGATAGATAGATAGATACATACGAAGCTAATAAAAGCGTGTTCAAAATAAGACTATCTAAATAAAAAAATATAGAATGAAATATATTTCATATAGGGCGACAGGGAGACAGTCGCGACCCATACTGGTTTATACTGTATAACAAGCTACCCTAACAATTAATTAATTAATAAAATAAAAGTTACTGACGTCAGTATCACCCCAACCAATAACATTTACAACAGTATTGACTGGTAAGATGTAATTAGGTCCAGCGATACGAGCGGGTTTAATTTGGTCCGACAATACTGCACCGACACTTAGCCTGAGTACAGCAACATCATTTATTAATAATTGTGCGTTGTACTGTTGATGAGGGGTCATTCTTGAGACAAGGTGTTCTGTTCCCCCAGAAGAAGCAAAAGTCGATCCAAGTCGCACCATCGATGAAGCTACATTGATACTGTAAATATACGAATTTTGTACTCTGTTTTTATGTATAATAAAAGATCAACTAATGCATTTACGAATACGAAGCTTGCAAGGTATAGTGCCTAATAATATCAACGTTTTAACTGGAAATAATACTTACGATAAGCAATGAGCCGCTGAGACTACAGCTGTGTTTGTAATCAAAGTACCACCACAAGTTTGAACGTAACTTCCTATCCCCATCCTACTTAACAAGGCAGCCATGAAAGGGTAGGTGTCAATCGTTGTTTCTTCACCACCCACGATACGCGATTGACGCAGCAGCGCTGGAACAATAAAAAATGTAAAATCAAACATTTTTTTAGTCACTCCTTAGGCATTACCCACTTTGGTAATTCTTTCTTACGTACTACATAAAAAATATACAATGATTTCAAATATCCCAAAATATATTAAGGTTCCCATATAGTTCAGTTCCAAAGTATCATGTTTTTTTAACTGATAATGTTACAAGGGGATTTCTTAGTTTAAATTGCGTCTGATGTGGCGTACTGTCTAGGTCTAGAGACCTTTTTTTTATTTAAGGAGCAATATTCTCTAAATTTCTTTAATAAAATAGAAGTTTAATTCTCCTAATATTTTTAAATTAATAAATGAAATATTTAGCGCCTCACTCAGAACTGTTTGCTTTAAAATAAGCTACAAATAGCTGGCAGAGATTGCTTTGTAGTAGTGAGTTATACAATTGGTAGGCTATTGTTTATGCTTGCTAAAGTTTATTTATAGAGATGGTACTTACACCAAATAAATAACTATATCTACTTATACAAAGTTGGCCAAGTAGCTTATATACCTTATTATTAAGGCATTAGGAAACGTTGGAGACAACTAGTTGTCATATTAAACTATTTAATCAGTATTATCAAGTATCAAAACCTTGCCAGGTTTGCCAAATCATTATGATAATAATAATAATACAGGACAAGTTACACACATTGATCTAACCCCTAAGTAAGCAAATTATTATTTGCTTGTGTTAAGAGTGTTAGACAACGATACAAATACATAGAAATACACATAGAAATACTGAGAATATATTTAATAAACGATCACACCCAGAAAAACGGACATTTATGCTCATCACATAAATGCCTGTCTCCGCTGGAAATCGAATCCGAGCCCCATTGGGTCGTGACACGTTAGTCTACTGCGCTAACCACTCGACCAACGGGGCTGTAATGAAGGTAAGGTTTGTCTCGCAAGTGAGGACTTAGTCATGTAAAGCCTGAGACTGCTTGTAAAGCATAACCTTAAGGTAAATATTAAAATATAACTCACCGCTGGCGGCACAAATGAGCCCTAGTACTGCAATAAGTACACGCATGATTCTTTCTTCTAAATCTAACAATGAATATCCAATCTAGCAATTATTATTTCTTATTCACAAAAACTGAAGTGAAGTGAAGTAAATAATTTAATCTAATTACACTAAGTTTGATTGACTTGGTATTAAGCTCCTTTGATTATCTTTTTAAACCAGTAGATTAAAGAATTATAAAAAATACTGCGTGATAATTATTACTGCATCAAAGATATGAAAACAATCGTTTTCATAAATATTGTTTGTTTGCTTGTTTATTTGTTGGTTTGTTCGCCCATGATCGAAAACTTCTAGACGTTTTTGCATTCAATTTGGAATTCGAATATTGCTCACTATATCCCAAATCAAAATATACCTATCATATTTTTTAAGGAAAAAACCATAAATTTAACAGCTTTTACAGGCACGTTCTAGTAAAAGCTGATAAATTACGACATTCCCCCACAATAATATTTCTGATTCTTCGTCGGCTTACATTTGTTTTTAAGCAACTTTAGTCTAGTCACTTCTACTGACATAACAAATTTAAAATTATGTTCCCCTAATGTATTAAATAAACACTTTTTAACAGTCCCAAATCTTAATACTAATACTAAACATCGTACTCCATGCCATCACCCAATTTCAATTCATTCACATTTTCATTAGTATCTGAGGAAGAAATTAAAAAACAGTGCTGGTGGTTGGTGAGGATGACCTTACCAACAGCATTCGTTTTAATCGAGAGCACTGTTTTTAGATAAGTCTAGAGATTTCATAATCTCTAGACTTATGATCATCACTTTGATTGACGTACATCTACCTACTTTAACCTTTATTATCTATACCTCACTTTCCACTTGTACATTTCCATTAGTTTGGCGAAAAGCGCATAAGATTCCTATCCCAAAAATTCACAATCCTACTACTCCTAGTGAATTTCGACCTATCTCTATTTTAACTTACCTATGGTTACCTATACCTTGGAAGCAATATGTAAACAACTGTTTTCCCATGTTCTTAATAATAATATTTTGTCTGAGTTCCAGTCTGGGTTTCGTCCTGGCCGCAGTACTAGCACTGCTCTACTCAAGGTTGTGGAAGATATCCGAGATGCAATGAAGGGTGGTCAGTTAACCGTGTTAGTCCTTATCGATTTCTCTAACGCTTTTAACACGGTTGATCATGACATTCTTGTTGCTCTCCTTTCACACCTTAGTATTTCTATCTTCGCGGTCGTCAGCAAGCGGTTCGCATCGACAGTACTCTGTCTGATTGGTGTGACCTGAATGCTGGTGTACCACAAGGCGGTATACTTTCTCTACTCTTATTTTCTTTATTTATCAACTGTATTACAACATATATCACTACCTCTTACCACCTATATGCAGACTACTTACAAATTTCCACACATGCTAAGCCTGAAAACATTAATAATGCCATTGCTTCCTTAAATTCAGCGACAGCTACTTAAACTGGAATCTATCGATTTTATGTCACTGTCTTATGACAACATAAACACTCCTTTTTCATCTGCTGTAAAAAATCTAGGCCTAAATATTGACACTACATTATGCTGGTATGTTCACGTAAGTGAAATCTCTCGCAAAGTTACAAGTTCTCTACGGGCATCGTATCGTCACAAGAACTTTCTACCCATTCGGACTAAAACTCTGCTAGTGCAATCACTTATCCTTCCTCTCTTTGACTACGCTGATGTCTGCTGCTCTAACAGCTCTGAATGAGACTTAAACAAATTAGATCATCTTCTCAACAGCTGTATTCGCTTTATTTTTGGTCTTCGCAAATATGACCACATATCTCCTTACCATTCAAAACTTATATGGCTTCCTATACGAGAGCGAAGGTCATTCAGATATTTATGTCAATTATTCACTATTCTTAACTATTCGCTTTGTCCCCAGTATTTGAAATCTAAATATCAATTACTGGGAAATACTCATGACCTACATCTTCGCTCCACCTCAAATCTAAAACTCTTTACCACCATACTAGCTTTCTCTCAAACTCTTTCACAGTACACACAACTAAACTCTGGAACAGCCTCCCTGAAACCATAAGACGATCACCCAGCAGAATGGCCTTTAAGAGGGCAGTTTATCTGTATTTTTATGAACATCTACAGAATAATAATTAAAATGTGTATTTATTATGTTTTGCGTATACTTATTCTTATTACATATATCATTATTTATATTGTGAATTGATATGTATGTATATGTATATACTTATATGTATGTGTATATATTTATATGTATGTTTGTATATGTTTATGTATCTATAAAATATGTATTTGTGTAAGTATATTGATTTATTGAAAACAAGTATTTATGAGTTATTGTATACATTATGTAAAATGTGTTATATGCACATAAGTTTTATTTAATCTATTCTAATGTTGTTTTATTAATTGCTTTTTCTGTATTAATGTTTTATATTTTAAGCGCCTTACTCTATGTTTGCACTGTATTCTCGGATTGACTGGTAGAGAATGCTTTTAAGCATTAAGTCCGCCTATTGTGCTAATTTTAGGCAATAAAGATAAATAAAATAAAAAAAATATAATAAATAAAATAAATAAATTGGGTTGGCTGGAAGAAATCCCTGTACCTAGAGATAAGCTCACCTTTTTCTTTTTTTTTTAATGTTTTGCGTGCAATAAAGTATTAAATAAATAAATTTAATTGGTTTGGGCTTTTAAGTAGGAAAAAGCGGGAGAGGTTCCATTATATTTATTTGAATAATAATCTACTGTCATCAGATGATATTGGCCCGACCGATTTGGCTGTTTTGTTATTGTTGTTGTTAGGTACCTACATTGTCACAACATGGTAAACAAAGTAACAAATATATAAATGTAATTGGTTAATATATAAATATTATTGGAGATTAATATACCTATACGGGTATAAAAAGATAATTGTACTTATTCGATAGGCAATATTTTGAACATGCATCTTCTTATATTCATCATAAATAGAAATGCGCCGAATAGTGGTTTTACTAAATAACCGAATATCGAATAGTATTCGCTTCAACCTTTACCGAACCGAATATTCGACTGAATTATTCGGTTTACCATTTCATTGTATGTTCTCATAAACAGGTTCGAACATGTAGGTGTAGGTACCTTACATCATACATTGTATGTGGCTTCTGGGTTCAAGGTTAAAAAAAAATGTTGATTTAAGGTTCTAAATAAATATTGATTATACTAAATACTTATTGTAGGTTAGAAATAATAAAATAAATATGTTGATTTCATATGTTTCGAAATAAAAGTAGATTTAAAGCTTGATTGCCTTATATTATTAAGCTTTATTCAGCACATTATGTATAGAATTTCTTTGAATATAATCTATACATAAAACCATCAGTGATCGATTTCTGTGCTTTATAAGATCAAGATAACCGAAAACAATGGTTTTTCATTTTGTCTGTTTGTCTGTATGTCAGTATGTATGAGCAACCTAATCTTGGAAACAGCTTAACCAATTGGGATACGTATTTTAAGAAATATATTGCCATGGGCTTCACTTTATATTTAGTATTTTATTTTTATTTAAATCGGTTAACAAATAAAGAAGTTAATAATCTTTTGTTTTCATAAGTTCATTCATCATTTCTGTAAGACATGTTTTCAAAATTGAAATAGTGTTTCTCCCCTGAGCGAATAATAATACTCTTTCCAATAAAAAATATACGAAATCAGACTACCTACTCTACAAAAAAATATCTTTGATTAACACTAAAAAATATACTACTTTAATATAATACTTTTACATGCAAAACATTTTGACCCATTTTGATGAAACTTTGAAGGTTGCTAAATTGTTATTGAATCTATAATAATAATATCACAGGACAAATAACACACATTGATCTAACCCAGTCTTTCCCAAAGTGGGCGATAACGCCCCCTTGTGGGCGCTGGAACTTTAGAGGGGGGCGGTAAGAGACCGAGAAAGATTTGGGGGGCGCTGGTGTCATTTAGGGGGGCGATAGATGATTTGTAACTTTATCTTATTCATATGTGAAAATTCACTAAAAATAATATCCTTCTACTACAACACATCCATTTATTAATGTTTTTAAATTTTAAATAAATGTAAAATGAAAAATACATGGTTACCGAAACACATCCCTCCTAGGTACAGTTTCCCACAACTCGCAAATTCGTATCTTTGCCCGTATCGATGTATTTTTCATCTATATTTAATACAAAGAATACGCTTTCAATAGTTATACAAGTTTATAATTATTTTTAAGCAATTAATATTCTAGCTTATTGTATAAATAAAACTTGACAATATATTAAATTAACATTATAATATATAATTAAAATGGCACGAACTCGAGATGAAGTGATACGAGATATCGCAAAATGTATTTGCGTCAGAAATTCAGGGCACGGTGCTTTGTCGTTATGCATCTGATCAGTCAGCATCCGTGCGCAGTAGCGGATTTAGGCTTAGGCCCGTGAGGCCCGGGCCTAGGGCGGCAAATTTTGAGGGGCGCCAAAATTTTTAAGATGACTAAAATTTAAAATCGATTGGGTTTTCTGTAAACTGCAAGACCAAATTTTAAAGTTTTTTTTATTGCGCTCTTACTATCGAAACATAATACCATTTTGAGGGTAGAATTTCTTTGTTAAAATAATTAATCAGGCAAGTCCTAAAATTTGAAATTTCTAACAAAAAGATTTAAAAAAATACATTACAAGCAATTTATTATTAATTCTATATTTAATTGTTATGTTAAAAAAATAAATGTTTAATTTTTAGATTTCTTATTATTATTGTTATTATTTTAATTATTTTATACACACACACATATATGTACATATATATAATAATAATAATAATAATAATAATAATAATAATAACTCCTTGGTAACTGCCACGAGTTGTCACGTTTTTAATTGTCAATTTTTGGAAAAAATATTTAATAACAAAAATCAAGTTTTTACAATATTAAAAATAAATAAATCAGTAACGCAACATGAAAAATAAAAGGAAAAAACCAAACCAAACGAAAATGTCACCAAAAGTAACAACCAAAAATAAGTTATAAATAAGTGAACTGTGACAATTGGCACTCGATGATCCGATGATCACCAGGAGTAAAAACGTCAACGCACGCCAACCACCGCAGCCCGTCGCACCGAGCAGCTCCACGTCATCAGAGGAGGAGTACGCCACTCCTCCTGAGAATGTCGTGTCGAGCAGTGACGACGAGCTGCCGCCTCCAGCGCCGCGCCGAGCACCAGCGCCGCGCCGAGGGAGGCCACCGCTGCCGCGCTTGGGGCCTACTGGGGCATCCGCTCCGCGTTCGGCCCCCGCCGTCGGTGGTGCAGTGCGCCGCATGAAATGGACGCAAAATATAAACGAAAATGTCATGCGAGCGTACTATAGGGCGACAGAGGGTGGAACTAACCTCACTGCGTGGCGAACCCGTTTGTTGTCTTTGTTTCAGGTCCTTGAACCAGAGTTGACTGTTTCGGCCCAACGACTATCGGATCAGGTGCGGTTTATTCAACGTAATCGTGCGTTGGATGACTCCGCACTTGACCGGCTTCGCTCCGAGGTGACAATCTCTGCATCCACCACCGAAAGCATCCATTTGCGTGCCCAGTTATCGTCCGCTCCTTCGGTGGCAGGGTTAGTGGATGGAAATGCTGATGTGGGGGGCGTTGAGATTACAACCGTAAGTACCCAAGATAATGAGCAATTAAGGAGGACTTTGGAGGATGCGATTTTGGAATTTAAAGACATACCAGCCCGCGACAGGCCACGGTTACCCCGTTTTCCCACGCATAGACGTAATATGTCGCTAGTAATGGCTCTAGACTGCATGCTAGACTCTTATCTTCGTTCTAGCAATAGTCTCACTGATACCCATTCAATTCTTTATTGTGCAGCTGTTGCAGCGTGCCGCTCCGCCCGTGTCAGATTTCCTGAGCCTGATAGGGTGGTGCGGTCCACTGAGGACACACCCGCATGGCAGATGAGGATTGAACGGCGTATCAGCGCAGCTAGGGTCATTATTGGCAAGTTAATCTGCTTCAGATCGGGAAACATCCGGCCGAGAGTCATGCGTTATGTTACACAGGCCTTTGCCGGTACTGGCATTAGACCTCAGGATTACATGGCCTATGTAACAGAACGTATAGACTACCTGAAGCAGAAAGTTTGTGCGTGGGCAAATCGTATCCGTCGTTATAAACAACGTGTTAATAGGTATAAACAGAATCGCATATTCCAAAGTGACCAAAGAAAGGTTTATAGAAGCTGGGAGGAATCTGCTACGAATGTGATTGATGGGCAGTTACCAAATATGGAAGAAATGTTCACATTTTGGACAAATATTTGGTCGGTGCCTATTAATCACAACGATGGTGGCTGGATGCGTGTTGTTGAGCGCGCGTGTGAACACCTGCAGCCAATGGAGGCTATATTTATAAGCTCAGACAATGTCAGGGATGCGATCCGTTCGACCCATAACTGGAAAAGTCCTGGGCCGGACGGATTACATAACTTTTGGCTCAAATGGCTGCGGTCTTCACACGAACGTTTGGCTGGGCAATTCCAGGAAGCCATCGTGTCCGGATCCCTACCATCTTTTATGACAACAGGAATCACCTTTCTGCTCCACAAGTCTGGTAGTATCACGGATCCAAAGAACTTTCGACCTATCACGTGCTTACCAACAATTTATAAGCTTCTTACATCCATTTTGACTTCAAAATTAAACACACATTTGTATGCAAATAGCATTTTAGATCCCGCTCAAAATGGATGTAAGATTGGGTCTCGTGGTACTAAGGAGCTCCTCCTTATTGACATGGCCATTAATGAAAAGGTTCGCCGAGGTAAGAAGGGTCTCTCCGCCGCCTGGATTGATTATAAAAAGGCCTATGATTCGGTGCCTCATACATGGTTAAGACGAGTACTAGAAGTGTATAAGATTGACACAGATCTATGCGCTTTTCTTAATTCATGTATGAGGCAATGGACAACGGTCCTTTGTCTTCCAGGGGGCGGAGGAAGTCTTCTTACTTCCGAACCTGTAAGGATTGAGCGAGGTATTTTCCAGGGTGATAGCTTGAGTCCTTTGTGGTTTTGCCTGGCTTTGAACCCCTTAAGCACGTTGCTTAGGGATTCAAAACTGGGATTTCGCTTTCGCAGAGGGGGTGAGATCATTTCACATCTTTTGTACATGGACGATCTCAAATTATTTGCACCAAATAAAGAAGATCTGGTATCATTACTAAGCGTTACGCAAACGTTTAGTAATGACATTAGGATGGAGTTTGGTGTAGATAAATGCGCGGTTGCACATGTGCAGAATGGCCGAGTTGTAAATAGCGAATATTTACAACTCTCGGAGACAATGTCCCTCAGATCTCTCTCTGAAACCGAAACCTACAAATACCTTGGTATGTCGGAATGCTTAGGCATACTAAGTGGGGACATTAAACAGCTAGTGAAGGAACGCTTCTTTAACCGCTTGACAAAAGTTCTAAAAAGTCTTTTGTCAGGAGGTAACAAAGTGCGTGCATTCAACAGTTGGGTAATGCCCCTGCTGATGTATACTTTCGGCATATTAAGGTGGACTCAGACCGAATTAGATGCCCTGGACCGAAAGGCCCGAAAACTATTGACAATGTATCGCATGCATCATCCGCGCTCATCAGTGATGAGATTGTATATTCCACGGAAGTGTGGGGGTCGCGGCTTCCTTAATGCCAAAAACTTACACAACCGTGAGGTATGCATTCTTAGGGAATATTTCCTTCATGCTGAGTGTGGAATGCATCGGGACATTGTTGCAGTAGATAATGGTCTTACACCGCTCTCCTTAGCCAAAGATAACTGGCATAAACCGGTAGTACTTAGCACTGACGACCGTATAAATATATGGAAGAGTAAGGAGCTTCATGGACGGTTCCACCAGGCACTCTATGGGCCTGATGTAGACCTTCTGGCGTCCGTGGCTTGGCTACGATTCGGTGATCTCTTTGGAGAAACCGAAGGTTTTGCTTGTGCAATTGCTGACGAAGTTGTCAAGACGAACAACTATCGGAAATACATAATAAAGGATGGCACTGTTGATATATGTCGTGCGTGCCACCAACCTGGGGAATCCATCAGACATGTTATTTCCGGTTGTTGTCGTCTTGCCAATGGAGAGTATTTGCACAGGCACAACCAAGTAGCCAAGATTATCCACCAAGAACTTGCTCTTCAATACGGTCTGGTACCTTTTGAAGTGCCATATTATAAGTACTCACCGGAGCCAGTTTTGGAAAATGGTCATGCTAAGCTCTATTGGGACCGATCTATCATAACGGACAGGACTATTGTAGCCAATAAGCCTGATATCGTGCTGGTAGATCGGTTAGAGCGCCGGGCATTTCTTGTTGATATCAGTGTCCCGTGTGACGCTAATCTTGTGAAAGCTGAGAAGGACAAACTGTCAAAATACTTGGACTTAGCTCACGAGATTACCGACATGTGGGATGTTGACTCAACAATAATTGTCCCGATGGTAGTTTCCGTCAATGGTCTTATAGCGAAGAGTCTCGATCACCATCTCAAGAGGCTCTCACTAAAAAACTGGATCAAGGGTCGGATGCAAAGAGCAGCAGTTTTGGGTACGGCACGCATTGTGAGGAGGTTTCTTTCGCTGTCGCCCTAACCACCGACGGACTGGTCGTAAGGCCCACGTCGGCGGGATACTGTTTTTTATATTTATATTTATAATGTTGTTTTGTTTTTTTTTAATGTTATATGTATAAATGTAAATAATAAGATTAAAATGAAATAAATGATAATAATAATAATAATAATAATAATAATAATAATAATAATAATAATAATAATAATAATAATAATAATAATCTTTATTTGCTTTGAATAAGGTAACAAGTATCGAGTGTTGACAATTTTATATTCCGCTTATTCTGCTAAATATATAAGCATGCAAATGTACAATTTGAATTAACAATTTTATTTAACTTTAAATTTAACTTTACATAATTCATTACGTTAAAAAAAATACATTCATTTATATTATATATATTTTTTATACTATCTTACAATTACAGTTAACAAGTTCTTTTAATTTCAACATAAATCTTTTAGCAAAAAGTATTCATTTATATTATATAAAGCTTTTTTTTTTAAGTGAGATTTTAATCTTATCTTAAATAATTTTAAAGGTAAAGATTTTAAATTGTTAGGTAGTTTATTAAAAATCTTTATGCACATACCATGACAACTATTTTGGAGCAGGGAAGTTTTAGGCATCGTTTCTAACACTAATCTCTCTGGTTGTCTAGTATTTCTCGGGTATAGATATTCTGCGGTTTTGAAAAGGTCCTTATTTATCTTTACAAATATACACGCTTCCACAATATACATGGATGTTAGGGTAAGGATTCCTAATTTCTTAAATAGTGGACGACAGCTTTCATATGGCCCTACTCCACAAATTGAGCGAATCATTTTGTTTTGTAAAATGAAAACTCTTTCTACTTGTGCAGAATTGCCCCACAATAAAAGACCATATTTTAAGTTTGATGCAATGTAACCATGATAAGCTTGCAAAGTCGTAGCAAGCGTTGTTATTTGTCTTAATCTAGATAGTACATATACAAATCGATTTATCTTATTGCAAAGTTTACTAATATGAACAGACCAATTTACCGTATCGTCTATTGTAATCCCAAGGAATTTAGTGGTCGTTGTTTCCTCAATTTTTTTATTTTTATAATTTATCTTCAGATTATGGCTCATTTTATTTTTGGTTTTAAATTGTATATAATTAGTTTTAGATAAATTTACGGTCAAATTATTATTGTTCATTCATTTTATAGTTTGCTCTATTGTATTATTTATTTCCCTTTCAAAATTAGTTATACCAGTATTTTTATTTGACGTTACTATAATTGAGATATCATCAGCAAAGAGTATGGAGTTGTATTGTGTTATTTCTGGTAATTCGTTAATATATAACAAGAAGAGAAGCGGGACTAATACGCTACCCTGTGGGATTCCAGTTACAGTATATCTCCAATCTGACTCATAAACCACTACATCATTTTTTTCATCCAGATTTGTTATTTCAACGCATTGCTTCCGATTTTTTAAATAACTTTCCAACCAAATTAACGCTACTCCGCGTATTCCTGTTTTTTCAAGTTTCTCTAAGAGTAAGTCATGTGAAACAAAGTCGAATGCTTTGGACATGTCAAAGAATAGCGCAACAACATTTTTTTTGGCATCTAAGTTTTTAACTACATTATAAATTAAATGATATCCTGCTAATATGGTTGACTTGCCTTTTTGAAAGCCATGTTGTTCTGGTTTAATAATATTGAATTTATTGAAGTAATCCATAAGTCTGGAATAAAAAGCTTTTTCAAAGATTTTAGATAATACTGGCACCAAAATAATCGGGCGATAATTTTCAAGTTTGGTTTTGTCGTCTTTTTTCAATAACGGTTTTACAACAGATTTTTTTAGTATGCCAGGAAATTTTCCATTTTCAAACGATAGATTAATTAAATATGTTAAGGCGGGTGCTAATGCCATGGAGCATTGTTTTATTACCTTTGTACAGATTTCGTCGAATCCTACAGCATTAGAATTATTTAATGTTTTTATTATGGAAGTTACCTCATTACATGTACAGGGTTTTAAAAATATTGAATTATTTGAAAAAGATGTAGAGGTATTGTTACAGATGTTACTATTATAGTTTGTATTAGCCAGATCCACAAAGTAGTTATTGAACGTCATAGCAATGTCGTACGGGTTATTTATAATATTATTGTTATGTTCTATAAAATCTATATTGTCATGATTAAAAGAATTTTTACTTTCACTATTTATTAATCTCCAAGCTGTTTTATTTATGTTTTTACTTTTTAAAATTATTTTTTTATTAGTTATTTTCTTTGCATTTGTCACACATTTTTTTAGGATTTTATCGTAATTGTAGTATTTTTTATATATATATATATATATATATATATATATATATATATATATATATATATATATATATATATAGTTAGTATATATATATATACTGTTATAAAAGATAAAGGGCGCCATATCGTCTCGGGCCTAGGGCGTCCTCAAACCTAAATCCACTACTGTCCGTGCGGACTTCCTCTCGACCCACCATCTAAACTCGAACTTACCCTAATAACCTTTGACGAAATTCGTGACTGCCTTCGACGTATGAAGAACGGAAAAATGCTAGGGCTAGACGATATTCGTATAGAAGCTTGAATATCGTTTAGTTCTGTTGGTGTGCTCATTCTTACTGATCTTTTCAACCATATTTTGAACACTGGAAAGATGCCTAATCAGTGGCGACATAGTTTTATTAAAAAAAAAAAAACAAGGGAAAAGGCAGTGTTCAACACTGGTAATTATAGGGGCATTAAGCTTATGAGTCATGAGCCATGAAGATCTTCGTACGCATGAGCGACCTCAGGCTCCGCCAAAAGTACACTGTCTCTGAGTCTCAATGTGGATTTCGGCCAAGATCGAGTACTATAGACGCTATTTTTGTCTTCAGAACTCTGATAGAAGTATACAAAAAAAAAAAGAGCTCTGCGCGTAACCTTTTCATATTTGCAGTAGGCCTTTTGCTGTGTGCCTCGTCAGTGTATCTGGTGGACACTGTGATTTCAAGAAATCCATCCATCCTTATATTGAGACTATCAGAGACATGTACCACGACTCCTATGGTTAGGACCTCCGTTGGCGACACCAAACCCTTCCTGATAACAGTAGTGGTTCACCAGGGCTCAGCCCTTGGCCCGTTCTTAGTCTCTCTCGGCTCACATCCAAGACCAGTCTCCATTGTTGATGATGTATGCCGATGAAATACAAACTTAGTTATTGCTTGACTATATTCCACCTGATGGAAAGTGGAAATGTAGTCAAAGATGGTAAGGCGCATTAACTTAGCAACCTATTCACTCTACTCTAGTAGACACCCACATTATATTCGGACGGAAATACCGACGCAGGCAAGTTGTTCCATTCCTTCGCTGTACGAACTAAAAAAGACGAAGTAAGTAAGTAAGTAAGTGTTCGGGCAGAAGGAATGTCCACATAGTAGAGATGGATACCCACCGTGCATCGGAACGTCCGGTGTTGAAGGAAGGAAGGGGGATGGGGAAATTAAGTCGTGTAATTCCTGCGCACACTCATCAAAATATATCCTATAGAATACTAAGAGGATAGTCATTTTAAGCCAGTGTTCAAGGCTGTGGAGGTTGGCTTTAACTTATTTAGGGTCGCCTATAAGCGTCTTTGCTCGCCTCTCAATTGAGTCCAGAACCGCAAGATGAGACTTTGCGGCACCAGTATATATGTGACCACAGTACTCTACACACACGATCGAATTTGTGCTTTGTATAGTAAAAGTAGCTGTTCCGGTGTAAAGTACTGTCGGACCTTCGCAAGACCGGCAAGCTTTCCTGATGCTGCTTTTGCTCTGGACTCAATGCACCGACCAAAGTTGAAGTTCTCCAAGCCTAACAACTGAAGCCGGTCACTATATTCCAAGGATACATTCTGAAAAGTAGGAGCCAACGTAAAAGCGCTCCTTATAGCGGTGAACAGACAAGTCTGGGTTGAAATTGATGATGGCATTGAAATTGACAAGATTAGCATTTCCCAATGCGGAAACTGCCTGGAGTTTGTCATTCAAACGGCTTCTCTCCAAACGGTGGTCTTAAACTAAATATATCGAAGACCGAGTACATGGCTTGCAGGAGCCCAGACTCGAATACTATCCATATAGGTCCTGATTACGATTCCCAAGGCCGGATAACCGGTGCCTGGACTGGTGTAGTCTGTAATTGCAGAATATCGCCTAAAATCAAGGGGCTGATAAAAAGGAGCGTCATCCGACCGGTTCTTATATACGGCAGCGAATGTTTGCCAGTACTATCTCGGCACACACAAGAATTCCAAGTCACGGAAATGACTGACTGACTGAATGACGAGGGAGGAAATGATGCTGAATTGGATGTGCGGCGTTACGCGGTCTGACCACATATGTAAAATATTCATTCAAAGTAGTCCAAGATCGACGCCTGAGATAGTATGGCCACGTTGTGAAGAGGAAGCTAAAGGAAACGAATCAAATCTGTTATTCAAGTTTTTAAGAGGAAAAAATTGGGGGGCGTTACAAAATAACTGACTTTCAAAGTGGGCGTTGGACGAAAGAAGTTTGGGAACCTCTGATCTAACCCCTAAGTAAGCAAATTATTTGCTTGTGTTAAGGGTGTTAGACAACGATACAAATACATAGGAATACACATATATATACTGCGAATATATTTAATAAACAGCCAAACCCAGAAATTCAGACATCCATTGTCATCACATACATGCCTTTCCTTGTCGGGAATCGGACACGGGCCCCACGGCGTCGCTATACGTTAGGCGTCTGCTCTAACCACTCGACCAACGGAGCGGTTAAATCTATGCATACGAAGTCGCAGGCACAGCTAGTCTTATTATAAAATGTACAGTAGAATAGTAACGTTGGATTCGGATTTATTGTAATTTTTTATTACACACAGAAAAAAGATAATATAAAAATTTCAAGGTTTTATCGTTATCTTTAGAAAAACAAAGTAAACAATTTTATAGTATTTTTTTATGGTCGATAAGTACATATCAAGTATTTAGATTGTTTGTTTGCTATGGAAGTTATAATTATAGAGATATGATGATATGAAATTTATGTTAATAGTATAATTAGGAATACTTATGTTTAGTTCTCCTTATAATTAAAAAAATGTTATGTTTGTATTTGTACTAGTTATTTAATAATTCAATGTAGATAATAGTCGTCTTATCAATTAGATTGCAATATTTCCTATATATATATATACTGTTATAAAAGATAAAGGGCGCCATATCGTCTCGGGCCTAGGGCGTCCTCAAACCTAAATCCACTACTGTCCGTGCGGACTTCCTCTCGACCCACCATCTAAACTCGAACTTACCCTAATAACCTTTGACGAAATTCGTGACTGCCTTCGACGTATGAAGAACGGAAAAATGCTAGGGCTAGACGATATTCGTATAGAAGCTTGAATATCGTTTAGTTCTGTTGGTGTGCTCATTCTTACTGATCTTTTCAACCATATTTTGAACACTGGAAAGATGCCTAATCAGTGGCGACATAGTTTTATTAAAAAAAAAAAAACAAGGGAAAAGGCAGTGTTCAACACTGGTAATTATAGGGGCATTAAGCTTATGAGTCATGAGCCATGAAGATCTTCGTACGCATGAGCGACCTCAGGCTCCGCCAAAAGTACACTGTCTCTGAGTCTCAATGTGGATTTCGGCCAAGATCGAGTACTATAGACGCTATTTTTGTCTTCAGAACTCTGATAGAAGTATACAAAAAAAAAAAGAGCTCTGCGCGTAACCTTTTCATATTTGCAGTAGGCCTTTTGCTGTGTGCCTCGTCAGTGTATCTGGTGGACACTGTGATTTCAAGAAATCCATCCATCCTTATATTGAGACTATCAGAGACATGTACCACGACTCCTATGGTTAGGACCTCCGTTGGCGACACCAAACCCTTCCTGATAACAGTAGTGGTTCACCAGGGCTCAGCCCTTGGCCCGTTCTTAGTCTCTCTCGGCTCACATCCAAGACCAGTCTCCATTGTTGATGATGTATGCCGATGAAATACAAACTTAGTTATTGCTTGACTATATTCCACCTGATGGAAAGTGGAAATGTAGTCAAAGATGGTAAGGCGCATTAACTTAGCAACCTATTCACTCTACTCTAGTAGACACCCACATTATATTCGGACGGAAATACCGACGCAGGCAAGTTGTTCCATTCCTTCGCTGTACGAACTAAAAAAGACGAAGTAAGTAAGTAAGTAAGTGTTCGGGCAGAAGGAATGTCCACATAGTAGAGATGGATACCCACCGTGCATCGGAACGTCCGGTGTTGAAGGAAGGAAGGGGGATGGGGAAATTAAGTCGTGTAATTCCTGCGCACACTCATCAAAATATATCCTATAGAATACTAAGAGGATAGTCATTTTAAGCCAGTGTTCAAGGCTGTGGAGGTTGGCTTTAACTTATTTAGGGTCGCCTATAAGCGTCTTTGCTCGCCTCTCAATTGAGTCCAGAACCGCAAGATGAGACTTTGCGGCACCAGTATATATGTGACCACAGTACTCTACACACACGACCGAATTTGTGCTTTGTATAGTAAAAGTAGCTGTTCCGGTGTAAAGTACTGTCGGACCTTCGCAAGACCGGCAAGCTTTCCTGATGCTGCTTTTGCTCTGGACTCAATGCACCGACCAAAGTTGAAGTTCTCCAAGCCTAACAACTGAAGCCGGTCACTATATTCCAAGGATACATTCTGAAAAGTAGGAGCCAACGTAAAAGCGCTCCTTATAGCGGTGAACAGACAAGTCTGGGTTGAAATTGATGATGGCATTGAAATTGACAAGATTAGCATTTCCCAATGCGGAAACTGCCTGGAGTTTGTCATTCAAACGGCTTCTCTCCAAACGGTGGTCTTAAACTAAATATATCGAAGACCGAGTACATGGCTTGCAGGAGCCCAGACTCGAATACTATCCATATAGGTCCTGATTACGATTCCCAAGGCCGGATAACCGGTGCCTGGACTGGTGTAGTCTGTAATTGCAGAATATCGCCTAAAATCAAGGGGCTGATAAAAAGGAGCGTCATCCGACCGGTTCTTATATACGGCAGCGAATGTTTGCCAGTACTATCTCGGCACACACAAGAATTCCAAGTCACGGAAATGACTGACTGACTGAATGACGAGGGAGGAAATGATGCTGAATTGGATGTGCGGCGTTACGCGGTCTGACCACATATGTAAAATATTCATTCAAAGTAGTCCAAGATCGACGCCTGAGATAGTATGGCCACGTTGTGAAGAGGAAGCTAAAGGAAACGAATCAAATCTGTTATTCAAGTTTTTAAGAGGAAAAAATTGGGGGGCGTTACAAAATAACTGACTTTCAAAGTGGGCGTTGGACGAAAGAAGTTTGGGAACCTCTGATCTAACCCCTAAGTAAGCAAATTATTTGCTTGTGTTAAGGGTGTTAGACAACGATACAAATACATAGGAATACACATATATATACTGCGAATATATTTAATAAACAGCCAAACCCAGAAATTCAGACATCCATTGTCATCACATACATGCCTTTCCTTGTCGGGAATCGGACACGGGCCCCACGGCGTCGCTATACGTTAGGCGTCTGCTCTAACCACTCGACCAACGGAGCGGTTAAATCTATGCATACGAAGTCGCAGGCACAGCTAGTCTTATTATAAAATGTACAGTAGAATAGTAACGTTGGATTCGGATTTATTGTAATTTTTTATTACACACAGAAAAAAGATAATATAAAAATTTCAAGGTTTTATCGTTATCTTTAGAAAAACAAAGTAAACAATTTTATAGTATTTTTTTATGGTCGATAAGTACATATCAAGTATTTAGATTGTTTGTTTGCTATGGAAGTTATAATTATAGAGATATGATGATATGAAATTTATGTTAATAGTATAATTAGGAATACTTATGTTTAGTTCTCCTTATAATTAAAAAAATGTTATGTTTGTATTTGTACTAGTTATTTAATAATTCAATGTAGATAATAGTCGTCTTATCAATTAGATTGCAATATTTCCTATATCAAATTGATAAATAATACCATATTTAGTGTGATTAAGACAGGAAAGAGGTTGAAATTGTTGTTCTAAAAACTCATGAACGCTCTTAAGGCATTTTATACATGCTTTGCTCCAGGAAAAGACGTATAGGTAGGTACATATGAAGTTTGTTAATAATTAGGTAGTTACTTTTTGGATGTTTATTTAAGCAATTAACGGGTATATAGAAAACACATTATTTTAGGACACCGTGAAATAAAACATCATTTTATGTTAAACCAACTTTATTTTTAGCTAAAATATAATAATTCATACATCAATGAAGTTACCTAAGTATACAGTAATAATACCGAAATACAAAATAATAGAAAATTAATTGATAATATAAAACTTAATGTTGCTACCTCATATTCAAAACACAATTTTAAAATGCCAGCATTTTGTGCTATATTCGTGGCAATATCGCTCAGATCTTAAAACTAAATCAAAAGGGACATTGGTAATTGGACGGTAGTCGAGCAAAAACAAAACTCAACCAAATAACTTGAAACGTAATAGAACGAGCGAGTCCGCGGACCAGTTATTGTACATTTCCTTTTAAAACAATGGCACTAATTTATAAACAGACTCGCTCTGAATTCGAGCGCGGGTAGTGAGTGCGACGAACAGACAAAATAAATCTTATAGTGTGGAACTCAAAGAACAAATTCGTACTATTCGCCAAACGCACTCCCCGGTACGATATGTTGTAAAGCGACAAGAACGACGTCGAATTTTAACAAATCAATAACACAAAGGTCCAACTCCGATAGAAATAACAGACGACACTTGACGTTACGATAGAACACCGATGAGTAAGTCAAAAAGATTCAATGGTCGTAGGTACACTAATATGGCAAACTATCCTGATATGACGCGCGAGCGAGACAGACGTTGCGCGCGTGCGTGCGAGCGAGACGGCACGACCCGGAACAAGACTTACCTACTCTTACGCTAGAGGGCGTCGGAAACTAACACGGAGTCACTTAGTACCTAATTGTTAGTAAAAATCCCTTAACGCGTTCAAAATACATATATTATACATATAATATATAGTTATATAGCTGCTCCTAGAACGATACCGTCTGTATAAGTGTATAGTATAGTACATCTATTTTTTTTCAAATAACTCTGTGCCTAATATACATTTAAGCCGATTTAGTTTGAGAAGCTCGTAAATGGTAAAAGTGGACATTTCATATAAACATTAACTACTTATGAAGAGCTTCCGTACATCTTAAAATGCATACTCGCATTGTACTGGTACTAAATGCAAATGAAACAACGTCAAAGAGACCGCGGTGTTAGAAACGATAGCGAAGTAAATCAAATAATCCCGAAGCTTCTTACTTATAATATACAATACATAGTATTTGCTTAAACTAAACTTAACTCCAACGACATACGACTACTGTTTGATACATAGATACAGTTATTCCCTTCGAGAAAGTCAGAAGAATCGTGGCGTCCTCCTACAAAGCAAGAAACTTTACGTATAAATTTGATATGATTTTTGAGACTTACTTTAGACCCTCACGTGCACTCGAACGGTATTTATATATTAAAATTCAATTCCGCTAACAAACAAACACTGATATTATAAAATAATAAAGATGTATCGACCACGACGAACTAAAGTCGTCATCGCATACATGTATAAGAACTTTCAAAGGCGGGTTTACAAATATGCCGATCATAGGAAAAAATTTTCGAAAATTTGCCGCCTTAGGCCTATCTGATGTATTTATAAATCCGCCCGGTGCGGTCGAGTGCGGGAGGTGCGAGCGAGAGGACAGAAGTGCGTGGGGGAGCGAGAGGGACGGACTGCACTTTACATCGTGCTATTGTCCCACTCCAACTGGCTGATGTTCCTGTACTTGTGCTGCTTGCCGGCCATCACTGGAAATGCAAATTGAATGTTATAATGTGATCTGGTCCTCACCGTACCAATACT